>CM074181.1:53764041-59134041 GCA_037179385.1 Holothuria scabra | reverse complement strand
AATTCTGCATGTACACACTTTGATTTGAGTAAGTCCCGGTGTAAATTATGACTCTGTAGGATAACTTATACAATACAGCGTCATTCCATGCTGTTGAGTACCGCATTTCAGGTCAAACGCACTACTAATTTAAAAGCGGAGCTTACTCCTACCTGTGTGGCTTGTCATCTTCATGCGTTAAATGACAATCAGACTTAAAAGGCATCACTGTAAAATGACGTTTCGATGTTTTAAACTAAATTACCACATAATTAATGTGCAACAGAGACAAAATTTAGCTGCAGCAGTTACTGGCGCCTAAGAAAATACTAATCAATTAGGCGTACATCTGTGATTACAAAAAAAAAATAATTTTTCAAAGTCTAGTATATCAGCAAGTAAACGAGTTCCCTGTCATGTTTAGAGTGTCCTTTCCGACATGACAGGGATTACCCAGTTTCTAGACTCTTAAAGATGGTCGTCCACTGTTCATTGCTAATAAAGAGATAGATCATGTCTTAATTCAAAATAAAAGAACGAAAATTTGGGTCTCTTCGTAAACACTTTTTCTTGAAAAGCACCCACCAAACAGAGTAAAAACGTTAAAGATCCCAAAAGAGTGCGTCCATAAAAGAGTGCCTCCTTTTGTAAAGAAATGTGAATCTATACGTCAAATCTGTGCACAATTGCTCCCCGTAATCTCTAGAGAACAATTTGCTCAAATACATTTTGATATTAATCGCCCAACAAAGTGAAAACGTGTCCAAACATCTCATCATTGAATGTAAGCTTGTCTCCAGCTTGAGCAATTATTAAATATGCGTACACCCACTGCACTCATGTAAGCGGCTGAGGCGCACTGTTTAACAGTGCAATTTTTCAAAGTCTAGTATATCAGCAAGTAAACGAGTTCCCTGTCATGTTTAGAGTGTCCTTTCCGACATGACAGGGATTACCCAGTTTCTAGACTCTTAAAGATGGTCGTCCACTGTTCATTGCTAATAAAGAGATAGATCATGTCTTAATTCAAAATAAAAGAACGAAAATTTGGGTCTCTTCGTAAACACTTTCTCTTGAAAAGCACCCACCAAACAGAGTAAAAACGTTAAAGATCCCAAAAGAGTGCGTCTATAAAAGAGTGCCTCCTTTTGTAAAGAAATGTGAATCTATACGTCAACTCTGTGCACAATTGCTCCCCGTAATCTCTAGAGAACAATTTGCTCAAATACATTTTGATATTAATCGCCCAACAAAGTGAAAACGTGTCCAAACATCTCATCATTGAATGTTAGCTTGTCTCCAGCTTGAGCAATTTATAAATATGCGTACACCCACTACACTCATGTAAGCGGCTGAGGCGCACTGTTTAACAAGGTGTGTCTTGATTGATGTTGCCATTGTACTGTATCAATTGTATTCTTTGCAAATTTAGGGATATACGTTAGAAATTACGGTTATCGTTAGTCAGTTAGGAAATTTCTTGGTAAACAGTACCATCATCCCCCCCCCCCTCCATGGGAGTGTTGCCAGTTAACGCTCCATGAGTTGTAACTTGGTTACAATGTGGTAACAACATCCCACTTGAGGCCGGTCATAGAGTACCCGAGACCCCAACAATGGGACCTTTACCGCCGTAATTATGCTTCGTGCTCACAAAAAGCAATTGGAGCATTGAAAACGAGAAGAAGAAGAAGAAGAAGAAGAAGAAGAAGAAGAAGAAGAAGAAGAAGAAGAAGAAGAAGAAGAAGAAGAAGAAGAAGAACAAGAAGAAGAAGAAGAAGAAGAAGAAGAAGAAGAAGAAGAAGAAGAAGAAGAAGAAGAAGAAGAAGAAGAAGAAGAAGAAGAAGAAGGAGAAGAAGAAGAAGAAGAAGAAGAAGAAGAAGAAGAAGAAGAAGAAGAAGAAGAAGAAGAAGAAGAAGAAGAAGAAGAAGAAGAAGAAGAAGAAGAAGAAGAAGAAGAAGAAGAAGAAGAAGAAGAAGAAGAAGAAGAAGAAGAAGAAGAAGAAGAAGAAGAAGAAGAAGAAGAAGAAGAAGAAGAAGAAGAAGAAGAAGAAGAAGAAGAAGAAGAAGAAGAAGAAGAAGAAGAAGAAGAAGAAGAAGAAGAAGAAGAAGAAGAAGAAGAAGAAGAAGAAGAAGAAGAAGAAGAAGAAGAAGAAGAAGGAGAAGAAGAAGAAGAAGAAGAAGAAGAAGAAGAAGAAGGAGAAGAAGAAGAAGAAGAAGAAGAAGAGCAGGGCCGACCCGATTTCAACCAATTGATTAGAACTCATAGTAGCGAAAATTACAATAACATGAGTAACTTTTGACCCGCATATAATTAACCTGAGCATTTAATCCAACCAAAATGCTGCAACATATACTTTTTTACATTCTCCACAAGTATCGAGTACTCATCTCGTTTTCAGCCATGTTTAAAGGAGTGATAGCTAATCTATATAGGTGCATGTGCATGAGAAATACACTTGCCATGAACGGGTGAATAACATAGGCCTTTATAGCAGTCATCGCGTTGTGTTTTGTACACTAAAATATACATTAAAGATTATCAGTTTGATTTACAGTGGCATAATGTGTCATTAAAACGTACTATAGAATGATTGCTTCACCGATGACTTATAAAGTCAACCAAAATGAAACAAAAGAAGTTGACTTTTAGTATATCAAGGTGAGGAGATTTATAAATTACCCAACGTTTTCTCCAATTTCTTTAAAATTATATGTAATCAAATACTAATAAGGAAAATCATAGTGAAAGGATATTAATGGTAAGGTGGTAAAGGATCGAAAAGGAATGAAAAGGAATAATTCGTGCAAAGTTTCAGCTAAATGTACAAGATATTCCACAGAGTAAGATTTATGCAAGGTTGAATCTGATCGAGTGATTTTGCCAAGGAATTATTACATGACACTTGATGATTGAGCTTGGTAAACATACGCCCGACTTTCACGAATATATTGCTTGACATAAATTGCAACATGAAAGATCTTGTAGCTTGCTTGAGATAAAACACCAAGCGTGTAGAACATAAAATGATTGTAAGCAGGGCCCGAATCCATATGCATTTAAGGTACAATGAATTGGGAAACAGTGTCGTGACTTACTTAAAACTTATGCTTATTTTGTTATATTGCTAGTTAATGAAGTTGTTGATCGGGTCGGTTGGCTCGGTTTGGTTGGTTGGTTTGTTGTATGAGGTTTTACGGCTCAGTTTCTAAACAACTGGTTGAAGTCAAGTCATAATCCTTTTTAGAATTTAAATTGTCGAGTAATAACATGATGAATTGGTCACGGTAAAATATGTGAATGGTTTCTTAATTTCCTTGCTTATTACACAATTTAATGATTGACAGACAATAATACCCATTCATAGGCATTTAATCCTCCTCAGGAAACCTTAGTCACAGCCTTTGTCAAGGCTTTTCGGCCAAAAATTATCTTTCTTATTTATTAACACCGTAACGTTACACCCTAATACGATACCAGGCTCCGTACTTTTAACCCTCACATGGAATCTGCGTGGCTTCACATATCTGTCTGCCCTCAGATCTGCCCGGCCCTGCCCCGCCTTTTCGGTGTAGCGATTCCAGGGGGTTTAAAACAGAGGAGGTAACAGCCAGTGTATTTCCAGAGGGAGGGAAGGGTACAAAAATTTGCCGGAAAGTCTCGACAGAGGTTACCTTAGCCACAGCATGCAGTGCATGCAGAGGGAGTTTCATTACAATCCTGCCTTTCTGAGTGACAAAGTACGGTATAATATTTTGAAACCTAAGTGGAACAGAAGCTCGGTGAAGTGATGATAATCATAGACCTCCAGGTGTGGGTTTGGAAACTTGATAAACCTCGATTGGACAATAGATAACTGAGGTTAGAAAATCAACTTTTTGCCGGGATCGAAACAGCATGGATGTTCCTGTCACTTCTGCAATTGCACAAAGAAAACGTATAATTCTTCTGTCAACTAAAGAGGAACCTGTTGCCATTTTGTTGTGCCGCCCGGTGCTCAGCAGCAGAAACAGTGAGGTGTACAGAAAACAAGCCAGTTAGTCACATCTCTTCGACTGTCTACAGGTCTTAACGGGAAATCAAACTGTTTGAAGGAAACTCAAGTACATGTTTCTAGGTGTACTCATTTTTTATTGCTCTAGCATGGACTACAGATAGGGAAGGAGAAAACTCAAACAAATTTGTCGGACTATATGTAGACTTGAAAATATTTAAATCCACTGTCCGGCGGTACTTATATATATATATATATATATATATATATATATATATATATATATATATATATATATATATATATATATATATATATATATATATATATATATATATATATATATATATATATATATATATATATATATATATATATATATATATATATATATATATATATATATATATATATATATATATATATATATATATATATATATATATATATATATATATATATATATATAACTGTCAAATGTGTTCATTGCTTTTTCCAAAGTGACTAATCACCCTCTCTTAAGTTGGGCGTTAAAGGTATTTATTTGTTTTATTATATGAAATCTGAAATTTTGATGACGATATTTCAAATGATATTGAATTGTTTGTAAAATCAGGAAAGTGTATTTTAACTTGAAAAGCAGAGTTGCCTATCGGAGGTGTAGTTTAGGGTTTTCTTCCTAAAGAAGATATACAACAAACATATCGTATTGCTCCTCCGACCCGGCCCCACTCTGTCCGCCCGAATAATTCCGGCAGAGCAAAAAAAAAACATGCATATTACAAACAAAAATGCTGTACTGTAAAAGTGAATTTAGTACGAACACTAACTTTGAACCTATTTAAGTAGTATCGCAAGTATCTAATCCTCTCAACATAATGAATATCCCCATATCCCATAGGTTATATTTTCAACACCTAAAAACTATTCTTACAAAATAGAGACTATTTTATTCAGCAATATTTATATCAGAAAAGCGTGCTTCAAAGAGGTGACCACAGTACCCAATTCTTGAAGGGATTGTAGTAGCTCCAGTCAGCCTCCAGCGCCACTGCCTCCAATCTTCCCATCCTTACAAAATTAAGCATCATTTTTATGCAACAAAGCTCTGATAACTTGATGCCAAGTGGATCCCGAAAAATGGAAGTTTGAAAACTTTACATCCCTTTGGATAAAAAAGCATACCTAATCAAGCCAATGTCAAAATAAAACGATGACAAACAAAGAAAAACAAAACATAAGGGAGTAATGTAAACTCATGACGTCTCACCTGCTTCATTCAAGTTCACTTTTTGTAAAAATATGTGTCAGCTTCAATTGTTAGTATCTTGAGAAAAAGAATTCGGGAAATGAATGGCCATTTAACCAGATAGAATGCCGGGAATATAATCCTGTTCAACATATCAAACATGAATTTGCCTATAGCCTATTCCAATTGACAAATGTGAATTTGCCAGTTATTGCTATTGAGAAAAGTGTATGCATTCAAATAAAGTGCCAGTGTCGTTTTTAACTGATTAGAACTTCGTTAGGTTTGTAAATATTTACACCTTGACATGCCAATCATGGGCTTCCGATCACCGTAACAGACACATATGTAGTTCGTGCATGTACAGTCATGACTGGTTTCAGAAAAGAAGTGCATAGGATCTATCTAATCTTTTACTTTTTATCTCTAAAGAGGTCTAAGCTCTTCTAATGAGCCTGTTCGGTAATTTGTTTTAGTGGCTATTCACATGTGCACATCGTCCAAATCGTCGGGATAAACAAACCAATCCCGCACCTACAACACGTATTCCAAAATTTGATTCTTCATGGAAAAAATCACTATTCTTTCATTTTTCTTAATCCATCAATAAGGTAAGGTGGGATCTCAAGTGTGGTCTTGAGCAGTAGATTGTGCCTAAATTTTCTTTTTGTTGTAAAATATTTGTATTGTAACCATACCGTTAAGTAGCAGTGAGACCCCAAATTTCGTTCGACTTTAGGTTAGGCATAGTGCTGTATGTACATACGAACGAAAACAAGGGAAGACTGTTATGCTACGTGCTAAGCTCACTTTGTATATCCCCCACTGTGTCCCACAATTCTATGCTTCAGAGAGTTACTGAACTCGCTTAGTATTAAGGAGCGTGCGGTATCAGCTTTTCGTGTGAAATGGCAGACAACCTTGGAGACTTTTAAACTAACGAAGCTTAGTATTTCCTTGTTATACAAGGAGTCCTTAGCAAATCTTGACTAACATTAAAATAGAACACAACGCACGGCTTTTGTATCACCTTAAAAATCCCTTTTTGATCGATCGAGTCAATGTGAATTGCATAGCAAATTCTGAAGTGACTAGCATTTATTTCAAGAAGGAGTTATAATAAATATTCTTGGGGAAATTCCCGCAAGACTCGAAACGAGTTTTAAAAAATATTTACAATTTTGGAGGACTTTTTCTCTGACGTTTCTGTCAGGATCATAGTCAATCACACAAAAATGAGGAAATGATAGGCACTTAGATAATGAACATTTTGATTAAGTCATGTATATTATATGGTGGTAAAACTTTAAATTTCTGCTAAATTGGCTCATTTTGAAGATCTGTCTCATCTACCTTATATGTATACAAGTTAATAGGGGTTTTTCAGGTTAAAGGGCGTACTGTGGAAAATATTAAGAAAAAAGAGCATTTTTCTAGCACCTAGTACTTTCAAAGACTTCTCCTCGGTCAAATTAAGATGTTTATGGGAATCGAATGCCCAGCGTTCATTGGATAATTTTAAGCAACGAGAACTTACTTTCATTCTTACTAAGCATTTAGTGTAATTGGTTCTACCTTCTCGAATTCCCTTCCAATTTTGTAAACTTGTACAATTTGCTCTTCACTTAAAATAAATTCTCCCCAGGTCTCGATGCGTTTGTCCATTGACAAAATTATGTTAAAGAGAAATAAGTCCTGGGTTAATAACCAAGAAATTTGGACTGTCTCAAGAGGTCTAACGATCGAGTGGTTTGATGTCTTCATTGTCATGGCAACGAAATAAACGTCGTTAAGAAAATGACATATTGCCGTGGTATTATGAGTCCAACGGTTCGTTTTCACGTTAGCATTAAGAACAATGAAGTATACGCAGTAGGCGTTATATGTCATCAAGTTTGTCTTTACGTCAACTATATTTTGAACTGTTGAAGAGGCAAGAGTAAACAAAACTGCTTGTTAATACTTCTCATGTCATGAGAAAGGTCCAAAATGGAGCTAGTTTTAAGGGTGATAAATATAATCATTCGCCGTCCTTTCTAGATTTATTTGCGTCTGAAAAATTCACTTAAATGGATAAAACTGCAACAATGGAGATATTTTCAAGGGAATCGTTGTCTTTTGGAAAATCCTCTACTATAGAAGAGATAAAGGTATGTTCTGGTATCATGATAAATTCATTTATGTCTTAGATTTCTTCAAACTGGTCATATGTTTATAAAACAGAACACCGAACTTTTTAATCAGTTGCTTTAATGTGCTAGCTATTTTACTTTTATGAATGAAAAAAAAATTCTCAGAAACAGTGACTTAAATCTTGTATGAGCAGGGTTACCGTACATTGCATCAATTTTAAAACCAGGTCCCACGTAGCTGTTAAAGTGACTTATGGTCAAAAATACTGTGCAAACAGACACAGCTTAGCACATTTAGATCTAGGTGAAACGTTTGCTGAATATGTTTTGAAAAACGTCGATTTAGTATTTCTTTGTACCTTGATACAAAGTGGTTTATCCTAAATGAGTGTTTCCATCATTGGTGTAACGGTAATGTAATATACACTTTAAATTAAAAGAGTGAACGTATAGTGACTCTCTAATGGAGTAAACGGGGTGAAGTCACTCCATTAGAGTGTAAAGTCTTTCCAGGACTAGTGAAACATACTCTAAAAAGAGTGAAAATCATTCTTTAAAGAGTTCATGCAGGGATCACTCCTTTTTCAGAGAGACAGCGTGAGCCCTGTTGGCACTCCACCAAGACGGAAAATTCGAGATTTGCGAGCAAATTGCGCACTCCTTGAAGTCAACTTTTTAATTTTCACTCTTATAAGAATGAAATTTCACTCTTTTGTTAGAGATGGGAGTGGTGTTACAATAAGAATAGGTTTTTAACGTCAAGCTAGAAGGCATTACTTTCATGCATTGAGCTTATAATTATTGTCTCAATAATAGCTCACTGGATTTTACCAGCTAGATATAATATACCTAATGAAGGACAAAAATAACAAGGAAATGAAGCACTGAATGACATTCTTCTTTCATTTCATTACACGCCTATTAAATTGTCTATATGTGATAAAACATTCAAAAGACTCTTTGAAACAATGTTCGTTTCCAAAGGCATGAACGAGATGTTAATTTTCGTCTGAATTTCAATCCATTACCATCAGTGATGAATCAAAATGATTAATGGAAGACACGCACTTTACGTTGAACTCAACTTTTCGTTGTCCGGAGTCTGGTAAAAAACATGAAAATTTAGTCTTGGTAGTTATTGATCTTCACGTATAATGTCATTTGACCTACAACAAACAAAGAGTCTCATTAAACCAATGTTTGAAGACGTTAAACTTTCTTGATAATGTCAAAATTTACCATACAAAAATGTGAGAAATGCTGTATAAAGTTGATCACGGCTTTGAACAGATGAGCCATTCAAATCTGGGACAGAAAGGACAATAGGAATAGAATTTATGAACATTTTTAGTCATGAACAACCAAACATTTCTTCAAGACATGTATAAATTATCCGCTATATTGTCTTGATTTGATTTGGCAAAGGGGCAACTGTCATTAACTTAATGATAATCGCTTTTGAAAGGGGAATATAAAGCCGTTTAACAATATTGGAACAAAAAGACCTATCAATCACATAAAGTAATGCCTGAAAAGAACGACATTATTTTCAAGTACTTAATTTTTGACAAATCTGTGTGTTGCATCTCTTAGCACTTTCCCTGTATATACCAAACCTAGCTACGATACTAACCACACTTTATATTTAGGGTACTAACAATTATCCTATTTTTTCTTCCTTTTTAGTTCACTTTCTTTTAAAATACCTAATTCCTACGTTTTAACTGTGTGGGATATTTACTGTAACGCAAACTTTCGGTTACTTTCAATCCATATGTTTAACCTAGCTGCCGGAAAATGAAAACTGTTGATTAGAAATGTTACCATGGAAACTCACCCCTCTCATCATAACAATAAAACATAACTAAGTGGGGATTTTCATTGATTATTAGTTATACAATATAGTACAGTTTTTTTTTTATTTAATTACGTTCAAAGACGACACCATGTCATTGATAGGTTGAAATGTTCTTGAATTGGAAGGTTTAATATTTGGCGGGAAGAGCAATTAATGTAAGACTATATCCTATCAGGTATTAAATCAATAATAAATTATTCTGCTCATATTAATCAATTGTGCGTGCATCAAGGTGTAGCTAACTTAAATGCAAAACTTGAACTGAACTGAAAAATTAATATGCGTGCACAGAATACTATTAGATGCCAACAACTGTTGATTAAAAGTTTGAAGACACTTTTTCCTAAGAAAAAGTCGGGCGTGTAAATGGTGAAACTTAAATTTTTCGGATGCAAAAAAGAGATATTTTTTTAAATAAACTTATGCCTCTAAAAGAAATCCCTTTCGTATTCCTTCCATAAATGGTGATCTTTTCTGGTATATTTTATTTCATTTTCTTGTTTCTTTACTTCAAGTATAATGACAATTTGAGGCAGTGACGTTTATCCAATCTGAGGGAGGGTAACAAGCCCTTTTTTCCGTCATCAGTCTTCAAGGGCCTGTTTCGATATGCCTCAAATTGTGCAATGTACAGATAATCAATAATCCAAGCTTTCGCCTTTTTTATTTTAATTTTCTGGATATACCCTTGTAAAATAAAAAAGATTTTTAAGCGAGAGTTGAATCAATGCAGTAGAACATTTTATTTGGGCTATGACATTGGGTGGGTCCTTTCCGGTTTGCGGAAACGTGGGTGTTGGAAATATAAAAATGGATCCAATGGTCAAGTGATGTGTGATTTGTCGGCCATTTTAGGATAAATAAATAAATAATTAAATATATATATATATACAATATAGAAAGAAGACTGAGTGATTACTCCATACTAATTCTAATACACACTACGGTCCGTTTCGCCCGAAGGCTCGTCAGGTGTGTGACTGAGGTACAGGTTCTAGCGTTTACCGTGGTAGAGGCAGTCAAGTGGGTCAAATACAAAAGGTGGATTAGTTGTTGCCGAGTAGGAACTTGTTGGAGTGTATGTGAGCTCGGTTCTGCTGTTCAGGATTAGGCTTTTTCTTTTTGTTATGATGAAGTACTTCTCCCATAGACATAGCTGGCAGCGTTTGGATGTGTTGGAGTAGGAGTTGGCTTGTTTTAGTATTTTCCAAGTTAGGTTAAAGTTGACGTTGCTTTCGCGGAAATTCCATAAGTTTTTGCTAAGTTCGGTGTGGTTGCGTTTGTGTTCGAGTTTGAAGGAGGATTTGTGGTTGTACCATCTCTTCTTAAATTCGGTGTCGCAGGCCCCTATGTAAATGTATAAGCCCCTTTGGGATGTGACTGATGCCTGGTACACAATGTTCTTTGTTTGGCATAAACCATTCAGTGGGCAATTGGTTGGTGTCCTGCAATTACATGCCTTTGTTGTGCAGGGATTGAGCCCTGTTTTTGACGAAAGAAGTATGTATTTTTCCGTATATATATATATATATATATATATATATATATATATATATATATATATATATATATATATATATATATATATATATATATATATATATATATATATATATATATATATATATATATATAGTTAAACAGATTGCAATGATAAAAAGTGCTAAAATTCGCAAGAAAATTCCGCAACGTTTCGGGTATGTACCCTTCATCAGGCGGCAAAATAATAACTGATAAAAGAAATATTCAAAAGAAACAACAAACGCGTGCCGATACAACTCAATCGGCGCGCTTACAAAGGCCAAGCACCTACGTCACCCCGTTGCGTGTCTTGCTATGTCCCCATCAACTCCTTACAATCGTTTCTAAGTCCCTGTAGTGCGGACGCACTGGTAACACACGCACTACCCATGACAACATCCATCCAGCAAGCCAAACCAAAACGCGCCGACGTCGAGCGTACAACCTCTTTACAAAGGGATTGCCAATAATGAAGTGTTTGCCTACTTCGCGCCGCAATTTTAAACACAGCTAAACGACGCAACCGTGCAAAACAAGTTAATAGTGATGACGCGATAAAAATTAAAAGTAATAATAAATACACGCTAGGCGATTATGATGTCATTATGAACGGACTTTGCAAGGAAAATTGAACACGATCAATTTAAGTTTAAGTTCGGCAAACAGTCCGTTGTAAAATAATAAACACAGTCTATAACAGTTCGAGTTTGACGTTCAGCCCGTTAGGAGCTAGAGTTCCTAGCCTTACTATCAGTCGATTTTCGGCAGTAAGACGATCACGGTCGGAACCTCTGCATGAGATGGCCGCCGTGACCATCAGATCCTGTAAAGAACAGGCCGATGGGGGGTTAAAATGGTTGGCAACCGGGTAACCTGGAAGGTTTTGCCTAATGGATCTCAAGTGTTCAGTAACCCGATCAGCTAATCGACGTTTAGTCTCACCCACATACATCATGGCACAGCGCTTACAAACTAGGATATACACTATATTAGTAGACGTACATGTAAAATGATGTTTGACGTCGAAGGAGTTGTTGTTGGGACCTACAACAGACAGAAGTCTGTCTTTGCTAACAAGTTTACAAGTATTACATCTACTACGGTTACAAGGAAACGTCCCTGCCGGATGTAACATAAAGGGTTGGGGATGTGAGGCCCGAACCAAGTGACTTGAGATGTTTTTCTCACTTCTAAAGGCCGTAATAGGCGGTTCAGAAGACTTTATAGAAGACTTTATACATTTTGTTGAAACGTTTTGCCCCTTTTTAAAGTTCACCAGCTGTATTTCTGACACCTCAGTGGTCTTTTTAGATATGGAGCTATCTATTAGTGACAGAAAACTAAAAACTAATATCCATTTTAAGCCTACAGACTCCCACAGCTACTTGCTTTATCTATCCAACCACCCTAGGTCATGTACCAACTCTATCCCGTACTCGCAACTCTTGAGAGCTAGACGCATTTGTTCCGATAATAGGGATTTTAAACAGGTCTCTCAAGATATGATCTCCTTTTTCGAGAAACGTCAGTACCCACGTAAGGTACTCATGAACGCACTAGGGAGGGTTGAAGGGATGGACAGAGCAACTATCATGGCCCCCAAGACTAATATCGTCAAATCCACTTCCAGAATACCCTTCGTGGTGTCTTATCATCCTTCAGTTCGCCCCATTGTTGAGTCAATTCACAGAAACGCTAAACTTCTAGGAAGAGAACCCTCTACCCGTGAGTATTTTCCTGAACCGCCTATTACGGCCTTTAGAAGTGAGAAAAACATCTCAAGTCACTTGGTCCGGGCCTCACATCCCCAACCCTTTATGTTACATCCGGCAGGGACGTTTCCTTGTAACCGTAGTAGATGTAATACTTGTAAACTTGTTAGCAAAGACAGACTTCTGTCTGTTGTAGGTCCCAACAACAACTCCTTCGACTTCAAACATCATTTTACATGTACGTCTACTAATATAGTGTATATCCTAGTTTGTAAGCGCTGTGCCATGATGTATGTGGGTGAGACTAAACGTCGATTAGCTGATCGGGTTACTGAACACTTGAGATCCATTAGGCAAAACCTTCCAGGTTACCCGGTTGCCAACCATTTTAACCCCCATCGGCCTGTTCTTTACAGGATCTGATGGTCACGGCGGCCATCTCATGCAGAGGTTCCGACCGTGATCGTCTTACTGCCGAAAATCGACTGATAGTAAGGCTAGGAACTCTAGCTCCTAACGGGCTGAACGTCAAACTCGAACTGTTATAGACTGTGTTTATTATTTTACAACGGACTGTTTGCCGAACTTAAACTTAAATTGATCGTGTTCAATTTTCCTTGCAAAGTCCGTTCATAATGACATCATAATCGCCTAGCGTGTATTTATTATTACTTTTAATTTTTATCGCGTCATCACTATTAACTTGTTTTGCACGGTTGCGTCGTTTAGCTGTGTTTAAAATTGCGGCGCGAAGTAGGCAAACATTTCATTATTGGCAATCCCTTTGTAAAGAGGTTGTACGCTCGACGTCGGCGCGTTTTGGTTTGGCTTGCTGGATGGATGTTGTCATGGGTAGTGCGTGTGTTACCAGTGCGTCCGCACTACAGGGACTTAGAAACGATTGTAAGGAGTTGATGGGGACATAACAAGACACACAACGCGTTGACGTAGGTGCTTGGCCTTTGTACGCGCGCCGATCGAGTTGTATCGGCACGCGTTTGTTGTTTCTTTTGAATATCTTTTTTTTGATCAGTTATTATTTTGCCGCCTGATGAAGGGTACATACCCGAAACGTTGCGGAGCTTTCTTCCGAATTTTAGCACTTTTTATCATTCCAATCTGTTTAACTTCATACTTTACCTGTGCTACGCAGTATTCGACCTTATATATATATATATATATATATATATATATATATATATATATATATATATATATATATATATATATATATATATATATATATATATATATATATATATATATATATATATATATATATATATATACCACTAGGTTGGACATTAAGGGGAAATTTGTACGTTAAAGGGCAAGGGCAGTCATCCCAAATTGAAAAAGTGAAGTAGACTGTCCAGTTTCATGATTGGCTGTTGGGAGTCATGTGACAATGTTTTTTCTCTTCAAATGTGAAACTTACCATAAATAACTGCTTGGCTTACCTTGAATATGCAATAGTAAAGTCATAAAATGTAATGAAAGATACTTTGAAGAGAAATAAGATGAAAATTGTGTTATTTAGCTTTTTCTTCAAAATAAGTTTGGGGGACCGCTCTTTACCTTTAAGGCGAAATAAAAAACAATAAAATACATAACTGTATATTTCGCCTTTAAGGAAAGACATACACATGTACGTAAATTCAATAGTCCATTATTTGTACGTGTTAACAGATAGACGTCCGCAATTAAGTCAACACTGAAGTAATTAGGTATATTACGTACACCCATATGTTACTATACACTAACGTATTCCCATTAAAACAGTGTGTGAAAACGTAAGGGGAACGTAAATTTCCCCCCTAACGTTGATATTTTGCCCCCAAATTTCCCCTTATTCCACAATAAGGTATATATATATATATATATATATATATATATATAAATTAAATATGTAAATAATTAGAAATAAATAGGAAACGATTGCTTTTCCCTGAGCATCGTATAAAGTGAAAAGAATAAATGAAATCAACCTCAGCGAAAAATTAACCACCTTCACTGGGACTCGAACCCAGACCTCCTGCTTTACGTGCAGGTGCCTTAACCAATTAGGCTATGAAGCCGGTCTTGGCTGCTAATATCACAGATGATATTAGCAGCCAAGACCGGCTTCATAGCCTAATTGGTTAAGGCACCTGCACGTAAAGCAGGAGGTGTGGGTTCGAGTCCCAGTGAAGGTGGTTAATTTTTCGCTGAGGTTGATTTCATTTATTCTTTTCACTATATATATATATATATACATATATATATATATATACATATATATATATATATATATATATATATATATATATATATATATATATATATATATATATATATATATATAAAGGAAGAAACAAGATGGTGACGCTTTCATTACATCCAGTGAAAAAAGTGTAAAACTAAAGGCAAAATATTTCAGGCACCTTGCCCGTCATCAGTTGCTATATAAGACGACTGAGAGTGGAATACTACGAAAAGTCAGTACCTAGCTACTGGTCTTATACACAGAGAGGAAGATCAACCCCACTCGAAAAGCGCTTAACAATAACACAAATCGGATTAAGATAAAGAGTTAGAAAACTTAGTTACAAAAGTTAAATTTGTTGAACCCACGAGTAATGGCTTAGAATCGATAAATCTTTATTTAATCCTGTTATGTGGAAATTAATTTTTAGGATGGTCTTCAATTCGAATTGTTTGCGTTAATCAGCAGAGGGGAAATTACCAGCTAAAATAAAGAAACGTAGATCGTGGATGGAATGATTAGGTGAGTTAAAATGCGCTGCTACAGGGAATCCGGTCTTATTATGTCTAATTGAGTGTTTATGGTTGTTAAATCTGAGACGAAATCTGTCGCAAGTTTCCCCTACATAAGCTCCGTTGGGGCATTTGGCACAATAGAGGTAGTAGACTACATTGCCTGAGTCACAGTTGAATGAACCAGGGATGAGAGCAAAACCAGAAGAGGGGTCAATGTAACTAGTGGAAGGGTTGACGAGATCACACAGTTGACATCTAGATTTATGACAGGGTCGATTGCCTTTGGGGGAGTTGGGGCGGGGTCTGGTTCTGCTGATGATTGAACGCAGGTTGCGTGGTTGTTTGCGGGCAATGGTAGGGGGTAAGGGGAAAATAGACTCAATATCAGGATCACTCTGAAGAATACACCAAGACGATTTGATATTGCGAAGTAGGGGTTCTAGAACAGGATGATGTTTAATGACTAGAGGTATGCGCTTCTGGATAGGTTTCTCTTTATACTTGAGAAGTTGATTACGATCGAGGGAGTAGACGCGTTCGAAAGTTTCGTCTAAAAGTTTAAAAGGGTAACCTCCAAGCATAAGATGATGAATGAGCTTAGCCGACTCAAGAGTGAAATCATCAATTTCCGAACAAATGCGCTTGAACCTCAGCAGCTGACTAAAAACAATAGATTTCTTAATATGGGCTGGGTGAAAGCTATTGAAATGCAAATAGCAATGCCTGTCAGTGGGTTTGGTGAATACTTTAGTGGAGATAACATAACCCCTCGCTTGAAAAGAATTTCGACATCTAAAAAGGGGATATTATTGCAAGAGGACTCCATCGTAAATTTGATGGTAGGATGTAGGCTGTTGGCTAATTGAAAAAAAATCCTGGAGCTCCTCAAAGCTTTCTTCCCAAATGATGAATATGTCGTCGATATATCTGACGAAAAAAGCAGGTTTATGGTTGGCCGAATAAAGTAAATTACCCTCAAATTCGGCCATAAATAGATTGGCATAAGAGGGCGCCATTCTGGTGACCATGGCGGTACCATTGACCTGGACGTAATTTCTTTCATTAAAGGTAAAGTTGTTATGCTTCAAAATAAATTCAATTAAGGCACATACCTCAGAGGTGTATTTGCAGCCTGATCTTTCAAGGGCTGCTCTACAAGCCGCGGTACCTTCAGCATGGGGATATTGGTATATAATGAGGTTACGTCCAAGGTCACCAGAATGGCTGTATCACTGACTTTGTGAGAATATAAAATGGTACGACTGGCCTTGGAGCACAATATGGTACGAAATGGTACGACTGGCCTTGGAGCACAATATCCAAGTCCCAGGTCGCCCCATCATTTCGGGGGTCGGTACCCTGACTGAATTTATTTCAGCGTTTGTTGATTCTTTCCTTCAACCGTTATTACGTACTCTTCCGAGTTACATTCAAGATACCACCGATTTTTTGTGTAAACTTAGTTCATATTCTCACAAAGTCAGTGATACAGCCATTCTGGTGATATATATATATATATATCTAACGCTAATTTCCACCTTAGGGGGAAATTGTTATATCTGCTTGTACATAGGGCGAAGAAATAACAATAAAATACATAAGAAAAAGAATTCGCCCTAACGTCTAAACATATAAACAACGTTATTTCAATGGCAAGCCATCCGTTCGTGTTAACAGCTAGGTGTCCGTAAATTTGACAACTTTGAAATAATTGTTAATCTAGGAGGGCGCCCTTGTCCGTTTACGTATTCCCATAGAAAAAATGTGTAGAAATGTATATGGTTATTGGCCTCTCAAATGACTATTTGGTACCGGTTTAAACGACAATGTAGCGTAATGTAGGCCAACCAATATATTTTGCCCCTAACTGGCGTAAAACTAGCAGACTGTAAAAGTGGAGCAGATAAACTCCAAAGCACATATTGGAAACCATGAATTATTTAGTTTGTTAGTTAGATAGAGTTTTACGGCCCAGTTTCCAACCTATTGGCTCAAGTCGAGCCGACCGTGCCCCTTTTTCCAGTTTTGGCAACCATGAGAGTAACGACGAATAAAAGTCGGAGCGATTGATTGCAGTCGGGATTACCATATCTATCTTACCTACTATATAGCAAGTTGGCTACTCAAACGCAGAAAATTAAAACTTTCGCAACAGGGAAACCACAGCTCCATCCATATGCGATTGCTTGTCAAATTTACTTGATACTTGATGTAGTAATCAGTGTCACTTTTTATTATCAAATTACAATATATACAAGTAAATATACAATGTATACTTGTATTGTACAGGAAAAGATTATGAATATCTTGAGAAGCATTACGTTGCATAAAATATGAATGATTTATACGAAAGGTGGGACGTGGTTTACCCACGAAAACAAGAGTTCGGAAAGTAAACCTTCTTCCCCTTTTCCCAGCCTTAATATTTTCGTTTTTGCGTTCATAGCAATGCAAATCTAGTTAAGAATTTGTAAAAGAAAAAATTATGTTGAGCCTAATTGTTCACATATTTCTTTTATTGATGTGGGAAGATAACTTTTTATCTCATAAATTCTGTGCTGGATACAGGCTGGTAGTGCCTTGGGTGCATGTCCAACCCAAAAATTTCCAAGATTTAACTTTTCATCACGTACGGTGGCAATATTATGCAATTCACCTAGCATATTCACTTATTCAGTTAATAAATATTTGTGTACCACAGCGTTTTCTTATACTCTTGTCTTCGTTAATTTAAACCCCCCTCAGCGCGTCGTGGAGCTTTGCTCTACCTAATTAGTGCATGGACAGATGGAAGTACCCCCTCGGATTAGTGGATTTGTTACAACCCCCTTACAAGTCCTGAACCGGCCCCAGAACTTTGCCTGCGTAGCTTCTCGTATTTTTACATTTAATAAATAAGGAATGATTTTTCATAGTAAGTATACATTTACCAAATAGCTTATAGCTGTTCAGATGTAACTTTAATTTTTCAGTACACCACAACAAAAATATTCATAATTTTATAAAATTCACAACAGACTCGCAGTGAGACGGCAAGCCTGCAGTCTGCCCTGGTCATACTAGAGACTTAAAAATTAGAATCTTCTGATACGGTGTACACAGCTCAGCATAAGAAA
The DNA here is from genome assembly GCA_037179385.1 of Holothuria scabra. Taxonomy (NCBI): domain Eukaryota; kingdom Metazoa; phylum Echinodermata; class Holothuroidea; order Aspidochirotida; family Holothuriidae; genus Holothuria; species Holothuria scabra. The sequence goes on along the minus strand of CM074181.1, from coordinate 59,115,720 downwards.
TGGAGTAGGGAAAACAGGCCAGAGAGCCACAATTGGTGAAAAGACCGTGAACAGCCCGACTAAAACCAAAAATTAAGAACCAATACGTATACCTCTTGTAAATATCTTTATAAAATTTACCTCTGCTCTAGACTTGGGTAAATATCAATCCAACTGTTCTTTTAACTGTGGCGCTTTGGAAGATGGAGATGTGTCAAGGTGGTCGAGAAAATTGCATCATAGCTAGCTTAAATTGTGGAACTAAAATAACTAAAGCCCATCTTTTAAACTGCGATGCAACGTATAGATAGCGACGTATCTCTAATTAGAACGTAAGCAGGTGGTTTACTCAAATTTTCATTTTCTTAACTTTTTAAAAAATCATCAAAAAAGAATCATGGAAGGGTACGATTTGAAGACGTTATTAAGTACTTTTACCCGAATAATTATTTAAACAGCTGCAACCGGGGCATTTGTGACCAAACGAGCATTGAAAGGTGTGTTTAACATTCTCACCGATCTTCACTGCTTGTCATCTGAGTTGATATCCGCTCAGTAATAACAAGATATTTAACCATCAACGAGTGGCAGCTGCAATTACTTGACATTCAGTTGAGGAAATGAGAAACCTAAAACAGAGAGATAAAGTATAAATCATAGAGCGTGCTTGATCGTGACCTTGTTTAGTCGTTTCCTACCAATTTTGATGTAGTACTTAATCTCGCTTTTGCCTACGCCATCCTGTAGAGATTATGCATCGTGACGTCAGAGCGTTTTAATTTGGCCTACTGGATGGAACTGATCATGCGCAGTACCTGTGTTAAGAATACGCGCACACCCGAACAACCTAGTAACAATTGTTTAAAAAGGACGCTTGGATGGAAAAATATCAATGTGCGCAACAAAGTGACGTCGGTGCATACTCTTTTCCCATGGAAACTGAATTATGTAGATAGAGATATGATCGGAGTTATTAGCTTCCTTGAAGTAATTAAGCATGAGAAGTACTTTTAAATCAGACGTATTCTAAAATTCTTTTAAAGGCTTAAAAAAACGTTTGGTCCCTGCTCTATTGCTACTTGATTAAGCTCATTCTACCTTACCTGATAAATGGCATACATTTGGCTGGTATCCCAGGATCAACGTTTTACCAATCTGTTTTACTTGATTATTTGTGAGTCTGCAGCATGCGGAGGCTATAAAAGTTGAGGTAATAAGGCTCTCCTTCCAAAACAATGGCTAAGGAGTAATATAAAATAAGTTGGACTATAACTGAAATATTAACAAGAATTTACAAAGAGAATTAAATTACAACACAATCTGAATTATTTTTACCGAAAGCATACTATAGAGGTGAATTTTATACTCTCTTCAAACACCGGGCTAAAATTTAACCGGGGAAAGGTGTTTTATTTTCTCCAACACAATCCCGGCAAAGTTCTCTTCGTAAGCTAACTACCAATTGGCTTAGGTTGGGCCGGCCACAATTTTTTCCAGTTGTGGATCACTGGCTTGTTTGCAATGGCGGTGGTTTGTACCCAAAAAGGAAGGGCATTATATTTAGTTCATTTAAAGTAAATATTAAGTGAAAAATCAGTCACAGAAGATTTCTCCAAAATGGGGGACATGTCCCTCAGTCCATAGATCGCCGCCCCTGAATTAAAATGGCTAGAGGGCCATGCATTGTTCGATAATCTAATTCATTTCTATGAGGAACAGAGGATGAGGTTGGAAACAAAAGTTAAAGTTTCTTCTACAAAGACTTTTCCCGGAATGACAAAAGAGAGATGATCAGTTTTCTCGTAGCCTTGACGACTTCCGCTCCCGTGTTTGGTCCTCGGCTTGATACTTAAAGGATAAATCTACAAAGGGCGTAGCCAAGATTTCACCGTAAGGAACGGGAACAATCATGATAGATCAGCCTCTTGGAGAGGGGTCTAAAAGGAGGAGGCACGGTGGGAAATTACGGATTGTTAAGGGTGGGCTAGACGCAAAATTGTGCTACATTTAGCCACCAGTGGTGCAACGACTGCTGTCCTCTCTCCATCTTCTTCCACCCTCTTTCTATGGTTTTTTTTTTTTTTTTTCATTTTTATGGTGGACCCTTCTATCGTCCTTTGGCCGGATAGAATTCATTGACAATACTTAGCTTTAAAAGACCAAACATAAGAGATATATCTCTTTAAAGTTTGACTACCAATAAAATTAGTCTTTTGCTGTGCAAAACTTGCCACGTGGAGCAACGTACATGGATCTTCTGTTGTTAATCCTTTCTATTCTATTGGGCTTTAAATGTGGACGGATTTAAAAAATAAACACCCTCGGGAACGTTTGAAAAGGTATGAAAAGATCATAGCGTGGACGCTATGGATTACATGGAGAATAGGAATAGAGGCGTTGGGCCTTAATTAAAGATTTTGGGTGATGACGACACACTTCTCAGCTACCTTAAAGATTTAGAGCACAATAAGGCATCTATATAGTGTACTAACATTCAGTGTTTACAAACAAATGACGTTCTTGATGTCAATGGTCGTCAAAGGAGTTGGTGAGACGCCCTTACACTGTCGTCACAAAAGGCAGATTCAAATTAGTCTACTTTCTGCGTGCAATCGCGCAAGTGTTAACACGCGCAATGTCACCTAACATACACGCATGTATTCATTCTTTTTCCCTAAATGCCAGCCAATGCGAACCGGTGGCAAAAGCGTGAGCGCCCTAAAAGGACGTCTGGGGATAGGAAAAAAAATAATTTTTTGGACTTAAATTATCCCCAACTTTGGCTTAATCAGTGAGTTCAGGTTCGTGCTCCTACAGTACAGTACTAAATTTCACTCTTATCGGGCTGGATTTTACCATTATTGGAGGGAAGTAACACTCCACTTGAGTGAAATCACACTTTTCACTCTACTGAAGAGTTGTTTAGTTCACTTTTGTGTTAGAGTGTAGTTTACTCTGTAGGTAGTCACAATTCATACAAAGCGGAATTGTACATATTTGCCCTAAATGCCAACCAATGCAAAACAGGTGGCAAAAGCGTGAGCACCCTTATAGGACGTCTGGGGATAGGAAAAAATAATTTTTTGACATAAATTATCATAATTACTCGTTATATCTTTGACGGATTCATATTGACCACTTCCAACGCTTTACATTACTTACTAGGGGAAAGAAAGCTTTTCGCTGGTCAATATGAATCCATCAAAGTTATCGATTAAGACGTTGGCCATAATCCGACAACTGACTAAGTCAATCACGTTCATCTATAATTCAACTCGTAATATATTTTTTATTTTTATTTTACACTTTTACCCTGCAAAATAAATATTTTTGTGTAATCCGAGCTTAGTGGGGATGTATCTCTAACAAACTCACAACGATTTGAAAAGAAAATCATTTGAAAATGGATCCTTCAATTAGATCTGGTAGCCAACGTTTTGGTTTTTTGAATAACATCAGATTAAGACAGAGGTCACACTACAGCGATATCGGATCGGATTACGACCCGGATCTGTGAGTTTCGGTTAAAATCTCCTTCATCCATTGCCGAAGAGAACCAAAAGAATTGGAATCCCTTGAAAATATATGATTGTTATGAGAGGAAAATGAAATTGAATTGTGAACTATTTATTTCAGACATCATCTTGATTAATTACTTTTATCAGACTACGTGTATCCAATACAAGCTGTCTGAGGATGTGACATCACGGAAAAATTAATAAAATTTCGTTTTTCGTAGTCCTGCAATACAATTTGTTTTAGTGCACAGGTTGGCAAATTTTTGTTTCTTTCTGACTAAAGATAGAGGAGATTTTAAGTAAAACTCACAAAAGTCCGAGCGAAATCCGATCCGATATCGCTGTAGTGAGACCTACGCTTTAAAGCAGATTATCTTTGAGATTAAAGGCCTTGTGTGAAATTTCTTCAAAGATATTATAAACGTAGATACCAAACTCCTATCCCTACACTGTTAGATGCGCTGACTCCTCACGGAGGCTCAATCGGAGGGGCGGAAGTATTGATTTGACATGCGCACAGTTCTATTCGGCGATCTGCGTGCATAACTATATGGATACATGACTGAAAATTCCATTGTGACGAGATGTCAGCATGCGGGCATTTTTAAAACGAGTTGTATCCGCGGAAACTACTTTTCTCTGTGTATAGTTCGGAGTAAAAGAGACGCGCACTTCTGCGTGCTGGGAAAATGAACGCAGTGGTTTGCATTTCGTTGTAAGTGCCTAAGAATATAAACGCCTGAATAGATGTACGCTTGAAAAGATACCATAGAAACTAAGCAATCAGTAAGCCAGTGAACTTCAAACCAGTCGTTGTGCGTTGTTTTTAAATCACTTGCATTTATACTACCGGAAGATTTTAATTAACTGTTAGCTTTCAAAACGACTGATCGGTGATCAGCACTTCCGCCCCTCCGATTCGGCCTCCGTCAGGAGTCACCGCGACATTTTAAGTTAGGTGTCTATGTTTAAAATATCTTTGATTTTCTTGCTGTATAGCGCCCTCTTTTTAATTCTTTGATATATTTGCAGTACTTTCGTAAGACTTTATGGAGCAAAGTACAACTACAAATCAAGGAAAAAACTTTGATATTTTTCTTACCACTTTAAGCCAAAACTGAAGAAAGTCTTTTTGTACTCGGTTTAGTTTTTACCGTCGACATTTTTCATTTTTTACGGTTACAATTCATCAAAATATTGACCAATTGAGAGAAAAAATTGTTTCAAATTTTTACCTGAATAAGCTTGTTTTTAATATGAAACTTTCTGACGTTGAAAGATGAACTTAAAATATATTACTTTAATTTCAGACTTGGGACAAAAAAGTTCATCTCTAATTTTAAGTGACGGGTGGACATCAATCGGTAAATTAAATTTGTTTTTTTCCTTTTTTGTGTTAAAAAGGACAGATGCCACTCCATCCCTATTTGTTTAAATTCGGAACAAGTTTTACACTTTCTTAAAGGCATATATCGGAGACGAAATTTATTAACTTCCCAATTGTGTTGAAAAGGTTTCTTCCAAGGAGGTGAAAGCTACATTCCAATAGCATATAGAGTTCAGAAGATACTAATTTTCAAATAACTGCAATTTTCTTTCAGATTAAGTGCATTGTGGGAAACCTATGATACCATCGCGGCTCATAAATTTGACATTGCATTCAATTTCTTAATGATATTGGCGCTGCTGCTAGGAATATTTACCAACATAGTTTTCCATACAATACATATGATGTAGGAACATTCTAGATCTGCAGGAAAAGACATGCAGACATTTCAATGGTATCAAATTTTAAAGACCACCAGGACATCTAGTAAACAGGTAAAAAGGGATAAAGAAATGCACCCACTTAACATGTCATCCTGTTACCAAGTTGAGATGTGGAGGTGTTTTAACATCTAAACTAACCAACCTTTTTAAATGTGATGTCCTGAGTTACTTAAATGATTCTGCTATAGAAGAGGGTTTGGAAGACTTGATTTGGAATGCTTTTTCATTCGTACAAGACGCTAGTTAAAACAACCAGAGCAACAGAGTGTGAATATGAATTTAAGTGAATATAACGCGTTTGTATTCAACATTTGTTTGTATTTGTCTCTTATGAAATGTTTTTTCGTCCTCATTATCTGTGTGTTTCCTCTTTTTCCTTTATTCTGTTGTTGTTTACAACTTATCCATTAATTATTTGTTGCTCATGGTAACTCTAGATTCGTCAGAAGTTGTCAATACTAATCAAATTTGATTAGCCTATTCAAAGAAAATATCGTCAACGATCACAAAGGCTAAACTGCTGCATTACTTTAGTCAGCAAGGGCAATACGACGATGCAATTTCGTAATTTCAAAGCCATTTCATTATCTTTTAATTACTTCTTTCACAAAGATGTAACGGTATGCAGTATCAGTCCTTCGTGAATATTGCAAGGTCGTGTATATATTCGTTGTGTGCCGCAGGCTATCATAAATTATTGGACAGGTTTAGAATGCTTTGAAAATACATTCACTAATTCTAACGACTCATCATTTGCCTGAAAGGGATTTTGAAGTTTTCAAAAAAGCGTGTCGTATATATAAACTGAGCTTCAAACATTCTATTCATTCATTTTGTAGCTTAAATGAAATTATTAGAAACACGAATTGACACACATATTGCCTCAAATGACCGAATTTTCCGACCAAAATCGATGAAGCAAAATCATTGTCATTATTTACTGTAATTGTAGCCAGAAGCTTTGGCCAAAGTAGCAGAGAGAACATGTTTCTGTGTCAGGATGCTAGTCGTGAGACAACCGTATAACAACTCTCTTTAAATATTCAAGTTGTCATTATTGAAAGGTCAGATATTCGTTGTAAATGAGAGTAAAGGTGTTGTTGTATTTTGGGATAATGCAAAAGAGTGGAGCGAATGAAACTGTCACAACACATTTTGTGACTAATTTTGTTTCAATAAAGCTTAGAATGTAAAATACGGAACGATGCCTTAATTTCTCATGGGTTTTAATTTCGCCTGTGCAATGTCTCTGCTTTAATCCAAAGTGAAATCAGGGAGATGGTGTAACGTCCAAACTGCTTAGTAATCCTGGAGATTTGATAGGACGACACCATATTAGAAACTGTTTTTCGATAATGGTGACACTCAAGAATTTCAAGTATACTTTTTTTGGCATATAGTCTAAATGAAGAGTCACTTGTCTGTGAAAATTCAATTACAGATGTCGCTTAGCACATATTTAGAATCAAGGGGAACACAATTTTAAGATTAGATTGGATTGATCATGTTCAAATTTGGCATATGGGACCACTGATCGCGCGCAGACGGTGTGGTATCCATACGGGGGCTCTAGGGTACTATAACAACATTCGCTATACAATGGACGCGTGGACGTCGAAATAGACGTGTGCGCAACGGCAGTGCCTCATTGAAATATCTATAGGTATACTTTCTTGATACGAAAACTCAGTGCTCCAAAATATTTTTAGTACCTAAATGGTTGTTGCCACTTATAAATGGAACGGTTACTAAGAATATGGGTTAGGTTTATCTTCTGTGTGACTAAATTTATCCTCTGAAAATCAAGATGTTTACATGTTTTCGAGTTGGAAGTACAAAGCTATCAAGACGCATTGTCAATAATCATTAAAACTACTAAAGACAGAATCGAAGCCGATTACAAAAGATTTTCGAAGGAAAAATTTTTCAAAATGTGGATCAAGGATAAGCCATGTGTTACCCTGAGGAATGGTGACCTTATTTATAATTTATAACAAAGGCTTCATACTGTATATACTGTTAATACTTGCATTGTATTTATTTTCCAACTTTCGTACGTACATATGTATATCAATCAAGAAAAGAAGATTTCTTCCTTCCAGTTAAAAGAAAATGTGATGTAAGTTAATTGAATCATGATGTTAATGTAATGATATTGTAAGTTGAATTAAGTAGGTCGTAAATATTTGTAAGTATCATATTTATTTTCCAACCTATTTTTTATATATATATGCACATATGTTTATATTTTTAAGATGGGAATAAAGTTCTTCCTTAAAAAAAGAATAGGGGTTAGGGTGTCAGGGTTTCATTTTGTCAGAAAGGAAACGTTAAACTAATTAGCCTGACACCAAACATGTATACCACGAACTTCTTTTTTGGATCTTTTCCACAACCCAATATCTATTTGGACGAACAGAGTGTGAAGGAGATAAAAAATCTGTAAACAAAATTGCCGTATCTCTTGTTCTGTAATATTAATATGTTTAAATAATCAATAAATTTGTAAGAACACATTTGTCATCGATGTAAAAAGTACAAAGTAAAGTTAATATTGATCGTGGGATGGTTAATCTTTGTAGTGCACGGTGAAGGTATAGTGTATATTAATTTATTAACACATTAACGCATCAATGATGAGATGATTAAGACGTTGAAGTTTAAATGTGTTTAACATCAGAAAGTAGTAAAGCATGGATTTAACCCATTCATGTGTTCCCATCAATAATGCCTCAACATGTTAATTGTCTTATCTACTAACCCTTTAATGTATTAATGAGCAACGCGAACGGTGTTAATAAATGACAAGTTACTTTTTATTAGGCATTCCCAACAGTTTTCAGTGTAATCTAAATTACTTAGTAACATACAAATTAAAAACGTTGTTTCTCATTTTATCACACGTTAACATGGTTCAGCTTTAGTCAACTATTAACGCATCATATTTTCACTTCATTAATGTTCCCAAAAGTTTGACAAAACCTCTAAAAACAGGGATAGTAAAATCCAAACACACAACAATAATTGTATCCCTCGATACCACAGCTTGACCAAGTGGTATGAGCATCCGACATACAGCCGGGAGGTCTAGAGTTCGATTCCTCGCCGGGTCATAATGAAGACTTTTATAATGAAACCTATTATCATTGTGCTTGGTGTTCGGCATATTAAGCAATAGAATAGGGAAAACAATTCAGTTAGCCACAACTGCAAAATGGCTTTCGTGTTGGCCATCCCGATATGAACCAATGTCGTATAAACTCATCTAACTAAAAAGCAGCATGCATGTTTTGCATTTAAATCACTGCTCTATATCACAGCAATGTGGTTTCGCATGCAGCGTTAGTTGTAGTGGATGTAGTAATAAGGATACCAAGAAATAGACGTTTATATCGAATAATGACTAAATCATCTCAATAATAATGTAATAATAATTCATTTAATGTAGTAAAAGTGAGTCATGAATAAATCATGTCATTTGCATTGCAAAGAATTTTTATTTTGATAAATTAAGAAAAAAGGAATTATATGAAGGGACTTTGAAAATTAAGAAAGACGATCTAAATTAAAAGTAGTAATACTAATTTACCTCATACTTTTAAAACTGACGTCGACAATACTATCAGCAATGAACACGAAATAACCAATAGCTTTAATGATCACTTCGAAAATTTGGGACCTTCTTTAGCTACTGAAGTTCGTTTCTAATGACATCGGAAATTCGTGAAACTTAAAGCACATCACACAACCCCAACGTTATGAAGTCTCTATATCTCAGCCTTGTATTGCTTCATCTTTGATACTGTTCGATTTGGTCTGCAGTGGTGCATTCAGGACAAATCTAAATAAATTGAGTCCCATCTAGAAAAGAGCTAAAAAAAAACATCGCACATATGTTACCACGCTATAGTACTAATGACATATTTCGTTCTTGAAATTAAATTAAGGTAATCTTGTATATCTTTAAAGACAAGGTATTATATGTGAAGGAGAAATTAAATCTACATGATTAGGTGAAACTTCCAGTCAATTTGAATACGCATTTCTCGAGATATCAGAAGTTACTAGATTTGTGTTTCAAAGTGAACTTTGAGTGGCAGTGGTCACATAACTTCCTCACTTTGACAAGAGTTTTGTGTTTCACTTTGTTACTTGTTAGTCTGTTGTGTTGAACGTGAAGTTAATAGAGATAGGACCTTCTTGTAGGGAATGTAAAGTTTGTAAAGTTCTTTTGCCACTTATGCAATCACACCCTGATAACGTGGGATTTTTGAGGAGAAAATTGGTTGTGAAGTTTAAAGAGAAAAAAAAGACCGTCCATATCAATGCTAGGATATGATGTCACATGTGCCTGTTTCAAGTTCACTTTTTTGTTGAAAATGTGACAACTTTACCCGCTTGTATCTTGAGAACCACACATCGGATCTCAATGCAAATTTCACCGGAGTGCTTAAAGAGGAGTTGATATCGATAACTTAATGAGAGTCTTAATGGGTCACTACTACATAACAATGCTTATAGTTAGCATAACAAGTCAAGTTTCAAGTTCAAATGTCACAGAAAACATTGAAATTTTGAATTTTCTAGTGTCCTGACTTGTAACGGTTTTGCACATAATTTGAAAAGTGTCCGGTCACGAATTTTTGAAAACCGACTGCAACCTTTAAGCACTCACTCATAAAACAGTTATTTGTGTGTAGGGTATGGGGATTGTCTAAGATTGACCATTTGTCATTGGTATGTGAAGAAAACTTAACAGCTTTGGAAAAATTTGTTAAATTTCATGAACCAACTCAATGTCTGCTAACTAATTCCAAATCTTTCGTGACCTTTTGTGTATTTTGATTACTTGGTACTGTCAGTGAATGAGTCAGACGTGAAAGCTACCTGTATCAAGTGTGTATGTAGAGTGCTTTGTTTGCTCTCGAAGGCCATAAGGTGTTATCAGGCAGAGAATCGATGATGTTTCAAAAAGTAAGAAGGAACGTTCCATCATGAATAAAATATTGCAGAAATCCAAATCTAAAATGGAATGGAATTGAATATTAGAAAACACAACTTTTTTATTTTGTAAACATTGTAACAAATTTCATAAAATGTTATATGCATGTGTTAAGATTTTAACATCATATTTCGTGTACCCTCGTCTCAGTAAAATATAAATGAAGGAATGATATCACCTACCTTCCCCTGAGGGTTGGGTTAGAGAGAATTTGAAAGAGATAAGAACGAAAGCACTAGCTGTTTCTTTGGGATTAGGCCTACAAGAAGAAATACGATGTTTTCTGTTTTGTATAAACACACGAGCAGTTCTTTCTATCATGATAAATACAATCACTGAAAATAGAGTTATCTTGGGTAGTCATTTTTTCAATTTTGTAACCCTTGTGACAAATGTCTTAGAACAGACACGTTTGATTGTTTAGGCAAAACTGCGTTTCTCCTTTAAGTGTTTGTAACACATTTTTTCCCGAAAGGATTTCCGTTTGGTCACCAAAATCATAGACTAAACATTGACTTAACAATATACAAAAGAGTTTAAGTGAAGTTGCCGTCGTTGCTATGGAAACGTCAGAATATCTACGATGTATGCAAAATACCTTCAATGTAGAAATTTTGTCGGTTCTCAGGCAGTAGATATAAGTTAGGTTAATGCATTTCCAGAGTCCCACTGGCATGGTAGGTAAAGACACACCTTTAACAACCCTGAGAGGTAAAACTAAAATATTACTTTCATGATCTTTTTCAGATATCAATTGAAGGTGTGCCACAATTGAAGTCTCTTGATTTAGAGAACTGCGGAAACATTGGAGACGGTGCTTTGCGACAGATTGTTCCATTTTTGAATCCTGGTCTTGCAAAATTAAAACTTAGTCACCTACAGGATCTTAGTGATGAAGATTTGACTATTTTATCGGAAAGATGCCGTGATTTGAAAGAGGTTGATATTACGTGTTGTACAAGAGTTTCTAAAGATGGTCTCGTCAATTTGGTTTCAAATTGTCCACGACTACAGCACATCTCCCTGGGTGGAACTGACAATACAGAAAATGCTTGGAATTTGACTGAAAAAGAAATTGAAGGAATTTGTTCTCAAAGTAAAATTTTTTCATTAAAAACAATCAATCTCATCCGTTTTCCAAGAATTAATGCCACAGTTGGTGCTCATATAAGTAGAACTTTCCCCACATTAACAAGTATAAACCTTAGTTACTGCTCAGCAGTTGGTGATGAAAGCGTTGGTCATCTCATCACAAATTGCCTTGGACTGGATACGTTAGAACTAAGAAAGACAGGTGTATCCGATCTAACGCTACATCTAATTGCAACAAAGCTGAGAGGTTTAGTTCGTCTAAACGTAAGTGACTGTCCTCAAATCTCTGACGAAGGTCTGCAGTCCGTAGCACAAAATTGTTTTCGTTTGAAATCAATAGATGCATCCATGTGTTTGCTAATTACGGAACGATCTCTAGAAAGCTTGGCACAACATTGCCACCGTCTGCGTGAGATTATATTGTCAGAGACACACGTAGCGAAGTTACCTGATTCTATACTGTGGTTAAGTCGACTGGAAAAACTCGGATTGGAAAATTGTAACGTACTGATGTATCCACCGGAAGATGTCCTAAGTAAAAACATAGATGGCATAATGGAGTTTTTCCGTGAGAAAAATCTTTCCTTCAGGTAAGTGTCTCAATTATTTATTAAAATGTAAATATCTCATACTCTTTGGAAAAAAACTGGGCTTTCATAAAACTTTTGCGAAATCTTGTTTCGTTAATTTCGACAATTATCAATTAAGGCCCCAAATTAGGTTGGCATCGATATCCTAATGAGTGTGTTGAAAGGTAATATTCCGCATAACAGTGCTTATAATTAGCTTTATAAGTCAGTTAACTTTCATTCAACAGTCCAACAAGAATCAACAATTTCATACCCTTGCTTGTTACCCCTGTATGTATAGTTTTAAAAAAATCGTGTCTCAGATTTTCGAAAACCGAATCAAACCGTGAAGTAATGATTTTTATGAAAAATGTCGGGATTGCCTAAGTTTGACATAAGTGTCTGAAGAAAATTCTGCAAATTTGGAAAAATGTGGTGAATTCCATGAACCAACTCAATATGCTGCTTTAAGATAACCCGTAAATATTAAAGGATTACCCACCACACACACATCCTCAGCAGCTTATTTTAATCTGAACATAAGCAGCCATGAACAACGGACGCAAGGCACGTCTAGCATATTTATCTGATGTGCGAATATTCACCGGTTTAGTACTAGGATCGTATAGGACTAGACGCAATGAAATTATTCATTTATCGAACATTTTACTGCTGGATATTTCGTCAAACTCTTTTGACTAGACATAAAATATGAAAAATGTTTCCAAAAAAATAAAAACCTGAACACTTTTTACACATTATTACTTTAGGTATGTTTACGATATGTGAACAAGCTTTTACAAATTAAAAATTAATGTTAGTTGTCTTGTGAGAGCGTCTTAAAATATCGGTGAAAATGAGATTATTACATTACAACAGTTTAATGGACCAGGATAACCTCCACGTAATGCAGTTTGTTTCAAGTAGTGTTTCAGTAGTGTTGTTTTCCAGATGAGTGCAGCCATGGAGCTACCCAGGTAAAATATATCGCAGCGAGGGGATTACTAGTGAATTAGAGCTTCATGTCCTTCATCCATGGGCTGCCTTATTCAGCTATGAGCACACAACATTTATTCTGTTTTATAATTCCCCTTATTGGCAGTGTTTTACCGTCAACATTGTATTGTTGGATGCTGTTTTTACATATTAAGGGCGAACAACTCGAAAGGTCAAACGACTTTAACAGTTTTATAGGAGATATTTGGAACAATAAATAGTATTGACTATGAAAGTGTGCTATTGTTTGTATGTTATTGATTAATTACATTATCATATACGATTACTGTTGTGAGGTAAAATGACAACGTCTCTAAGCTTGTCTGCAAACCTGACGTTTCAGTTGATCGTCGCGTGCATGCATACAAGTACAATTATATTATTTCTGGTCATGATTTAAGGTAACACAGCATCTTTGATTGACTTACTTACACGTACTTGTTAAGTATCAGCGATTTAATGGAACTGCAAGTTTTCGAAGGATAATCTAAACTGATTACGAGAAATAGATTTGGGGTATTGTTGCTTAAATTCGTCTTGCGCAATCATAGCTGAATACTGTAATAAAATAATTGCGACCTTTCTTACTTTAAACAGTAACATTAACATTCCTAAATGAACTAGATTCTAGAACCTCAATTACATAAAGAACACCCTAGAAAGCTACAATGGCCTGTATTGGCATTATCTTGTTAAAGGTCATATTCAAATAGGATGTGTTGCCAGTTTGAGTACATTATATGCACAAGTTCAGACTGTAGCTATTGTATGAACATATGCCACTCCGACTACAGTAATCAATTGTACTTAGAAGTGTAGGGCTATATCTATCAATGTTGGGTGCGTCACTGTCCCCAATGACCGTAATTTAATATCAGGAGATTAATAACATTTAACTCTTCCCTATATTACAAACTTGAAGTAAGCATCTACACAATTTTATGAAAAATGTAAGTTCTGAGATTCAAAGATCTTCGTTGCTCCTTTTAGTTATGTGAAACATTTGAGACTCATTATTTCATTATTTGAACTATTGTCGTACATGTTAACATAAGTCCTTGCAGTCTTAGTTCAAGGACTCAAAACCTTTCTGGAGTTCAGCCAGGCGAAACTTTTTAACACAACGTAATGTAGTTCAAATGTTTTCATGTTCCGTACTATGTCAAAAGCACTTTCCTTATGAACTAATAGCTCGGAAGCTAGGAATAAGGATTCAATTAAAGGACATAGGCCTAAATTTTTAAATTGTTTTCCTCTTAAACAAAGAGGTTTCCCTTTATTTTGATAACATAGGTATGATGTTAATGTAGATTTCAATCTCTGTATACTCTGTGTATACACAAAAATATGTACACTTTGTCGCTCAGCTAACAGTGTAATAATGCATGAGGTGTCACACAAAATGTATTGGCAACTCGATTAGAAATGGCATACGTATATAACCGCCCAAGTAAGCTTTTAGGAAAACCTATTAGGCTCGTCAAAACCGTATGAATTCTGTGTAATTCTGCGTATTTCGAATTCTCAGGTTCTAGGTTAAACACGATGGAAAACATGTTACCTATTCTATGTACAATTTTATATGTATATTGACTCACCAGTAGAGGGGACTGATATTTATTGACGGCCAACGAATAGGCAATTCTCAAGTGACGTCAAAGGGGTTTGACGCGTGACGTAGTTCAGCCATGTATGAGGACAATCCCAATACTTACAAACTTGCCCTCAGACATGGTTTTTGCTGAATCTAGCTGTTTTGACGTAACCGAGACTTTCTACAGGATTTCTGTGGATAGCCGTCAACTATTTCACTGTTTCACTGTTTCTTTTACCTTAATCAAGATATGCACAGGTTCAGTATTTGAACATGTCTGGAGTAAGTCAGTGGCTATTCAAACATAATGATGAAGCCTATAAGTTTTCCCCATGTTGCCCGCTCGGCGGACCTGCAGTACTCCCGCCCTTATGGTTGTGAAAGTATGAGTATCGTTTGTAGGCTACATTAAAAGAGGACTCCACCCTGCACCCCCCCCCCCCCACACACACACATGAAGGCATTACACATCGATGAGTTCAATGAGTTCTTGACTCATACAGACAAGTGCCTATGATTGAACCAGATTTTTAAAATAACACTCAGACGTATGCTACTTCTTCATAACATGTAAGTATGAAGAGTCTGATTGAACCTTACGTAGTATTGTGTAGTTCCGTTTCATTCCAACATGTACATAATGCTAATGTTTTCCGGGGACATATCCCGCTTCTAGCAAATGATTCATTTATGTCAAACTTTGTCTGCGTTCCACA
This sequence comes from Holothuria scabra, assembly GCA_037179385.1. Lineage (NCBI taxonomy): Eukaryota > Metazoa > Echinodermata > Holothuroidea > Aspidochirotida > Holothuriidae > Holothuria > Holothuria scabra. The sequence continues at coordinate 59,100,484 of CM074181.1, read as the reverse complement.
TGCATATAGGCTTAATGATGTGATCCTCGCCAATATGTTTACACCTGAATTTTTTATATTAAACGTCAGCTGTGTATTGCTTGTAGTAGTGCCAATGAAAGCAAGAGTATTTTCATATATCATCCTTCAACAAACCATCGTCAGCAAACCGGGTGTTTAGTATTAGATAATCTTCCACTCATCCGGGAAGTCGGGATTCGATTCCTAGCTTGAATCGTAAGGCTTTAAAACCTACTCCCATCCCTGTGCATGGTTTCTTCATAAGCAATAGAGAAGTGAGAATTACAATCCAGTACCACACAAACAGGGCAAACCGGGCACCACTATAGAGGCTTTGCAATTGCGTCACGGAACCGCCATGCTGGAGGACATTCATGCCAATTACACGTGGCTTTGCGCCGAACGCACTGCGCAGTGTGCACTGTGATATGCACGGTGTGTACAAATTCAACGAGCAAGCGCGTCCTTTATGGTTTACTACGTAGTTACATGTACTCCAACATGGCCGCCGGAGAGTATTGTGACGTCATGTGAAAAGCCTCTATTGACGAATACGAGCAGCTAGTAAAGTCTGCCATTACTTGGGTCCATTAGTCATAAATCGTCTTAATTTTATGGTATGCAATTATTTAAAACCCTCTTATTCAGTGAAATCGGAGAAAACAAGGGGTATTGAAGTGTACAACCATCCATGATACAGGTAAGCAAAAAATTTCAAAGATTTAAGTTGATGGACCCTAGTATGGCGGTCTAAATCAGACCATCGTTTGGCTGTTCAGATTTGTCTATAGGTGAAACCAGAATTTTGGAAGTCGTGGCATGAATCTACTTAACCAAACCAAACCAAACCAAACCAAACCAAACCAAACCAAACCAAACCAAACCAAACCAAACCCAAGTAGTCTTGTACACAATGAACATCTTAAGTTATTGAAATATTCACACTTTTGCCACGTAATAGTAAATAACTAGCCTGAACTGGTCCAGTTGTATTCTGAAAAGCAAACATTATAAATCGAAATTCCTGTAATTACAATTCCGCCCTGAAAAAGAAAATTTGCAAACCCCAAATGTTTAATATTCCGACATACGTGAAGGAAATTTCAATTACTCGTCGCATCAACAGTTCCATTGTACTATACATACTAACATGCTAAGCAGATTCCACATATATTCTCTGATACGCCTTTGTATCGGAACCAGCTTTTATTGTCTTAGTGGCAGACCCTGAAAAGAATGTGTAAATAGCAAAAACAAAGAGCAATTCCTATTATTGAAGCTGGCGCTCCCTCAATTTTTTTTAACGTCAGAGTTTGCAGTAAATGATACTGATGCTTTTGGAATCTGGGCACAATGCCAGCTTCTAGAGTAAAACCCTCGGGCCAATACAAATGTCCTCGAAAGAACATTACACAAACAAAGGTTAACGAAAAATTCTTCATCGCCAATTCCCCTCTTGAAATCACAAATTTGAATAATTTACCCATGTTTACTTCATACTCCCTTGACAAAGGTAAGTTACAAGTTCGCAAAAATTAAGAACATCCCATGATCACTCGTCACTCTCTAGAAACCACAGTATCGCATAACTAACTCAAGTTTATTCATGTTTTAAGTGCAAAATTGACATTTCCTCCCCAAATGGTCAATTTGTGATAGTTTTTATTGATACGAAATTGGGGCTATACTTTTTCTTTTGCAATCGCCATGTGCAATGAGAAGAAACTTACCCCATGAAGCTGCTATTGTAGTCTGTGGACTGTATGAGCTTGTAATCATGCATAAATTGAACGCGCACCATTACGTAAGTTGAATAAAACATTGACAGTTCAGTAAATTGTAGATATTCTCTTTATAAAGGCCTAGGATAAATTCAGCTTAACTATCTTTTACATTTGCAAGAGCCAATTACACTAGGCCTTTTTATTATGTCTCACATTACACCGCCGTCAAGATAGAAACAATTCATTAGCCACATCTCTGTGTAAGTAGAGGCTTCAACTGTTCAACAGCTGTAATTAGTCCACCCATTCTTATAAAAAGGAAATAAACTGTAAAAATTTAAAGTAACACTTAATTTAAACTTCATTTTGTTAATGGCTAATCTTTGTACAGTAAAAGTGTAGGACTTTTTGCTTTATTAAACCATTAACGCGTTATTGGTGAGGCAATTGGCATGTTGAGGTGTTAAGATGTGTTTATCTAACGCTCTAACACCACTTCACGTTCAACTTTTTTGCACTTCAACATGCTAATCGTCTTACATTTGAGGTTTTAATGTGTTAATTAATTAAACCCCTCTCATCACACCTCCTCCTTACAAAGATTATCTATTAACACATTGAAGTGTAAGTATTCGTTACACTTAACAATTTTTACAAAGTTTTCATATTTTTCTGACTTTATTTGTCAGAGTTGCAAGTTTTATAAAATGAATGTAGAATTCACAACGATGTAATTGAACTATGCATGTATGTTTGCTGCAATCAAACATCCAGGGAACACAAATACACTGTAAACACAAATTCAAGTGGTGATGTCAAGTGATGACATCGGTTTAATTTTGCTGCAGTGGACTAAAGACAATTGGTCAAAACTTAATCAAGGAAGCTTATATTTGACTACTAATTGACCCAGTAGAATTATTTTCTGACAAATATTAGTCAAATATTAGACAATATTGTTGACTAACGTAATTGGTCAATGAAGGCACTCTTTGACTAATTTGTAAAATTTACAGTGTATCCCTTGTATATAATTAGACCTAAACAGGTAAAATTTCAACATTTAAAATTAATTTGCAAAGTGACAGCAAGAGAAAACAGATAGAAAAATACTGAAAATTAAAATTAAATAACAACACTTTGCCCGGGGCCACTTTTGGTACATGGTGAAATTTCATTTGCTTACCAATAGAGTTAAAAAGCTAGCATAATTTCAACAACAACATGAAAAATGTTCTCCGCGTAGGCTACGGTTACTTTCACATTAGTGAATCCGGCACTGATAGTTATTACGATTTGAGGAAAAGTCTTCTCTTGGGAGTCGTTCAAGCAAAAGGATGTTCTGTTTTTCTGTGACAAAACTTTAAAGACAGTCAACTCTTATCCACAACTGGGCCGTAAAACTCCATTTCACTTAACCTAAACTCACTCAAATTACAACTTTTGTAGTAGTCCACATGAATTATCAATTGTTACACCTACTTGGTTGACAGAAAGTTCCAAAAAGCAGAGTGATCTAGCTGATATTACACAGCTTGTGCTGTACTGAGACTATTTTGATTACACAATGAGGTCTTGTTTATTCTTTCGAAACAATGAACTGATTACACCTCGGCGTCTTGTAAACTCACCCGAAGCAATAAACTGACATTGCGTCTGGATGAGGATGAGTTTTAAACAGTTGTAGGAAAGTCTTCAGAAAGTAGGGTAAGAGATTTGAGAGATAAGGCCTTTAACGGCGTCTTGTTTATTGGCATGGTATTCACAGAGTTGATTAAAATACAGAAGTAACTTTCATACTTGAAAATGTAAACAGCCATGTTTTGTGAACTATTTTTTTACCTGTGATAGCCTGCGATATATTAATCTACGCTGTCGGCACTGACCGTGAGGGAACAAACCGTTAATTAAATCTCGACGTAGAGAAGCTCTCTAACTGATCAGTGTAGAGTATGCCTATATAAATGAGAAAATGATCGAGCACGATTGCAAATTTGACAATTTGTCACTATGCCATGATAGGAAACATTACACAGTGTACGTCATATTACTGAAGCATATGTCCAGTGTTGTAGTGTGAGTACGGGACCATGAGTACGAGTACGGGTACGGGTACCAGGTCATGAGTACGGGTACGGGTACGGGTACAAGGTCATGAGTACGGGTACGGGTACGTGTACTGGTCATGAGTACGGGTACGGGTACGAGTCCCAAGAAAAATTAATCATGAGTACGGGTACGGGTACAGGTACCAGGCTATGAGTACGGGTACGGGTACCAGGCTATGAGTACGGGTACGGGTACGGGTACAAGGTCATGAGTACGAGTACGGGTACGGGTACCAGGTCCAGCTATGGTAGTCCAACTGACCGTAAATGTGTTTTGAGTCAGCTACAGGTATGAATTGATCAATATGATTATGACATTTGTAACTGGTCTTGACATTCATGCCATTGCAGACGAGACCTACAGTACTGTATAGGCACTATCAGGCCAGGCCATAGCCTATACACATAGGGCCTACATGAGGTACTTGATTACTGGTATGCATGCACAACTTGATGGAAAATGTGATGGAAATCAGGCCTCTCTGGCTAACTGTGTAAATCAGAATGGCTGATATTCTAGCCTCAAATCAGATCACATTGCAGTGCTACCAAAAAAGCGATTGTATGGTCTTTGTTACAACAATGTGCACCCAGCATTACATCGCGACATGTCTGTAAGTGGTAACCATAGACTTGTATAGGACTTGTGTAGGAAGTCCATGGTGGTAACGTTATAGTGCGAAACCACAGTGACATTTGAGTTTATCAGGAATCGATGACAGTCATATGGCATATACCCTATGAGCACAGTGACATTTGAAGATAAGTGAGAGGCAGAAGTCTGAAAACTGAAAAAGATGATTTCTAAGAGTGAGTGATGCATGGTGACAAATATTTAGTGCAAGCACCAATTCTGAGAGACTAAGTTATTGCCTGCAGTACAGGCTTACGCAGAGGTGCCAACTCTCCCTGATTCTCAGGGAAACTCCCCAAATTTCAAGGATTTTTGTCCATTCCAACTAGCAGATATGACAATCTCCCTGATTGAAGCAAGCCTTTCCCCCATTGAGTTGAATGTAATTTTAAAAAATCTCCCTGATTCCTGTGTGAAACCTCCCTGATTTCTGGATGTAAATGTTGGCATCTCTGCTTACAGCCAATATGACTAGTGAAATAGATCCATGAGAAAAAATAAGAAAAAGTAAGAAAAATGTCCAAGAAAAAATGTCCCACCATCCTCTTTCAAGTGGCCCCTACATGCAACCTGCAGCCATACTAGATGAATTAGCAACTCAATTATGTTCATTATACTAGGCTACCTGTAGTTGAATTTGGTTCAAGTTCAGTGTGCCACAGCTGCCACTGTAGGAAATGGATTAAATCCCCCTCCCCCCCCAGCCACTGAAAACAGAGTATCATGGAAGGTAATAGACTCACCAAGTGCCCCTTAAAGCATGTGCCATCAGTGTAAGTCCCTATACCACACATACAATTGGAGTTCTATGCCATGCACTGTCACTTTTCATACCTCTTTCACCTACTCATTTAAGTTGAGGCAAGACTGACAGAAATGGGCCTAGGGGTCTTTCTGAGAGACAGGCAATTAAAAAGTGACTAGTAAAAATGAAATAATCACATGTCACTGGCAGGCCTAGATTACACTTGTGAGCAAAAATTCAAGTGCAATGCAAAGGTATGCTGTGTGCAAGTGGACTGGTATGTAGGACTGGCTTGGTTAGACTGTATTCTTAGGGCTTTGGGTTTTGGTAATGCAGCTTAATAATTGTAAATTGTTGGTGATCATGAGACTCCACTATCATTTGGATTTACTAACTATCACAACTGACCAAGAGCAGGTTCTATTTTGGTCAAATATCCTTGTGGCCTGCAGCACACTGATGAAAAATAATGTTACCCCACTACAGTGCAAAGCCAACAGTTCTTTCTTTCAGCAAAAGCAGTTAGATTTGCTGGGTCTTTATGTTACACAAATCTCCAATTTGAATTACTGGAAGATTAAAAAAGAACAAGCAATCTTGCACAGGTAGGCCTACCTGGCTTTGTGTATTATTGGTAATGCAGCTTATGGTTGTAAATTGTTGGTGATCATGAGACTCCACTGTCATTTGGATTTACTAACTATAACTGTAAAAAACTATAACTATAACTGTAAAAACAGGTTTATATTAAAGCTATGATACATCATATCATGTTGGTATTTGAGTTAAAACGAATGGGTTGATTAAGATCTGTATGAGAACTGATTCTAATTAGCTATAACATAGTAGATCCTGAGGTACAGTAATTGCCCCGGCCATATTCCCCAAGCACAGATAGTCCCAACATGATCTACCACTGTCGTACCCCATCATCAATTTATTATCGGAGAAGTCGTTCCAGAATTTGAATATATCATCTGATATGTTGTGCATACATAGCTACCTGACTCATACCTCTACTGTTACTCAGTAAGTTTAGTACTGCAAAATAAAGGCAGAGGCTCAGCAGCCCATGGTAGCCATGGCTAATATGATTTTAAAGACAGTTTATTGAGGATGCATCCAATCTGTACAAAGCTGACAGAAAGAATAACCAGTCTCTTTGTAGCAGTTACCCTAGCCAAGCTTCTTATAGTACACAGAAGATACCCTTTTGAAAAATTTGTATGTAGGGAATTACACAGGATGCAAACTTAGTAGCACAGACAATAGTCAGATTAACTGAAAATGAACTAGAAATAAATACAGTAAGGCACAGACCACATGTTCATAGTTACAGTAGCAATTCATTCAAGGTGTATCAATCAATAGTTGCCCATGAAGTTGAGTGGATTAGGTTCAACTCAAGGTATTATCAGGTACCACTGCATAAGCTTGAGTAGTTTGTATTGTCCTAGAATCTTCCAGTTCTGTACTTTAAGATTTTTGTAATCTCCCCTTGCTGTTCACTTTCACACCCAGTAATTCGTACTGCTTTTGTTGTAAAAACTTTTATTGTTGAACAACATGGAGTATAGGCACAGGTTGCTGGACCATGGGATTCATACAACAAAGCCCTTGCTTCAAGCTGATGAAGCTATTCAAGCACTGACAATGAACCTCAAGGATGACAATGTGTGAAAATCTAGGTCCAGTCACAACAAACAGCAGTGAATTACATACAGTATACATGCAGGCATCAGAAAATGAAGGTGTTGGCAGGTGCAATGTGCAATTGTAGGAATATCTTGGGGCATATTTTTTAAGGTGTGTGTGTGTGTGTGGGGGGGGGGGGGGGGTTAAGAGAAAGGGTGAGGGGAAATCTGGAACATATTTTTAAGGGAAAGGGGGAATCTATAATAGACTGCTCCACTAGCCTTATGATCAAGTAAGTGTAATTTCTGAGTAAAGGGAAGATTTGAAGTCCCTCTGAGAAAAGTACCCGGTGAGTATACCCAACTATACCTGAACTCATGAGAAATATTAATTCAGACTCTTAATAACTTTACTCCTGACCTGGTCTCCATATCTGTACTCATGAGCTGGTACCTGTGCCCATCATACACATGATCATGTACCACACTTTCAGTGGCTACATACAAGAATGTCAAACTTAGTGGGGGGGGGGGGGGGGGGGGGCAGACTATGGGCAAAATTTTTTCACACAGAGTAAACTAGAAGTGAAATGTGTGCTCCAGTGGGTGGGGTCAAGGCTGCAGGCGAAGCCCTCAGAAGCTTAGAGGTTTTAGTACTGTAAGTAACTGGTAGAATTAAGGCAGTGAGGTGGTAAGGGCTAAATCTGGAGGAAATGTCCCATGCCCCATAGCACATTCACCAATTAGATGGACTCGGACTCAGACTAGGATCCTTTGGAGTCAGACTCAACTTGAACTCAGGGGGGGGGGAGGGGGTACTGGACTCAGAATTGGCCCAGAATGTGGGTCACTGGAATCTGAATTGGCTCGGACTCGGATTAGGTGGACTCGGTTACAGCCCTGCTAACAAGTACTGTAGTCAACTGTATGGAACACTGTTGTCAATCAGAACCTACAGTGTACAATACAAGCTTAAACTTAACCAGCCCCCCATCATTTATCACTTTTTAATCTAAGTTAAACTTTTATTCTCATTATGAGAAGAATAATGTATGTCCTGTCTTCCCCTAACTTTTTGGGCCACAGGATGACTAAATAATTCATGCCCCAAGAAGAGGCCTTAATTACCCAAAATATAAAATTCTCACCCAGGCCTGAACAATTTACCCAGAGCAGATTCCCAGTAAACACCACCCATGCCCCCAGCCCCTTACAGTGAAATTAACCCCATGGACATTACTCCCAGACAAGGGGCATAGAATTATAGTAAATAAAATAGGAGCTAGCATGGGGGGAAGGTACAGTAATAATATACATAGGATTGAGTTTGAATATTGCATACATGTTCATGTAGAATTTTGTAGTGGACACTGATCTGTTATAAGTGTTTTGATGGGAATCATCAAAATTTGGTGTGGTGAGTAGTTCCATATGTAATAAAATCATGCACCCTCTAGAAGTCATCCTGAACCTTTGGTTATATAGTTTAATGTCAATCATTATAAACTAAAGTTGTTGTCTGAGTACAAGACCAGTAGCATGGGTATGAATACTAGGTCATGAGTATGGGTACCAGGTCACGAGTATGGGTATGGGTACCAGGTCATGGGTACGGGTACGAGTACGGGTACCAGGTCATGAGTACGAGTACGGGTATGGGTACCAGGTCATGAGTACGGGTACGGGTATGGGTCCGAAGAAAAATAAACCATGAGTACGGGTACGGGTACGGGTACGGGTACCAGGCCATGAGTACGGGTACGGGTACGGGTACCAGGTCATGAGTACGGGTACGGGTATGAGTACAGAATCTTGTACTCGAGTACGGGTAGGAGTACGGGTACGGGTACAGGTACTACAACACTGCATATGTCGTACCTAATTCTCAAGTTATAGTAACCCGTGAGTTGTGACACTACCCTCTACACTTTTCATAATATTTCCATAATGATGATGATCATGTTTGTATCGATGGTTTTAAGCTTTTTCGTGGGGATCGTATTCTAGAAAATGTGGATAAATTGAGAGGAGGCGGTCTCTGTGTCTATATCAAGAAGTATCGAGAAGTGGTGCCACCCAAATAACGCTGTATTGAAATATCATTCGTGCACTATTCATCTAGAACTTCTTGTTATTAGTATTCGGCCATACTATCTTCCTCGTGAATTCGGCCATGTTGTGCTTTTAACTGCTTGCATCCCAAACCGTAGCTTTGCTAATCCCGCTGCAGATGGGTTGTGCCAATTCATCCATGACATCGAATCATCTTCCCCTGATGCCTTGGTTGTAATCAATGGGGACTTTAACCATTGTTCTTTGAAAAGAAGCAGTATCCACTATTATCAACATGTGTTTTGTCCAACGAGAGGTGATGCGACCCTGGATTTGTTTTAGAGCAATGTTAAGGAGGCCTACAGTTCTTCACAATTACCTAATCTTGGGGATTCCGACCACAATCTTGTACTTCTTCAGCCTAAATACCGTCCTCTGGTTCAGAGACAAAAGCCACAGTTCATCTCAGTAAAGCAGTGGAATTCTGACGCGATTGGTACACTTCAAGGTGCGCTAGAATGCACTGACTGGGATGTTTTTATTCACGCTAATTCTGACCTAGATTCCCTTGTTCAGACTGTCAGTGATTACATCAATTTCTGCACTGAATTGGCTGTCCCCACCAGACGGATCAAAATATTTCCGAATAATAAACCATGGATTACTAAACCAGTTAAAGACATTATCAATAAGAAGAAAGGCGCTTTCGGTAGAGGTGATAAGACTGAACGGAAGAATCTCCAAAAGTCTCTGAAATCCGTAATTGATTCTGAGAAGAAGAATTATAAAACGAAAAAAGAGAATAATGTCACTAAAAGTGATATGTAATCTGTGTGGAGGGGCATACGGCTTATGAGTGGGTTCTCAAATGGTAGCAGTAAACCCAGCCAGGTTCCTTTTTCTACACCTGCATACGCTAATGGCCTTAATAAATTTTATAACCGTTTCGACTGTCACGATTTTCAATCTGAGGTCAATGTCCTTAAAGAGTCTTTATCGGATTTTAACGACTGGAATTTTAGTACGAACGAATCGGAGGTACGGCGCTTTTTCTCAGGTCTTAATCCTTCCAAGGCAGCCGGGCCCGACGGTATACCAGCTCGTGTTTTTAACGTTTGTTCTCAACAGCTTGCCAAAATTTTTACTTATATTTTTAATCTCAGTTTTAGCACATGTTCCATCCCGGGGAATTTGGAAGACATCTTGTATTATTCTAGTTCCAAAAAAGTCTCCAATCACTTTTATGAACGATTTAAGACCTGTTGCGCTTACATCTATTGCCATCAAAGTCTGTGAACGTATTTTGTTGAAAGAGTTTTCTAGTATGTCTGCTAATTATCTCGACGAATTTCAGTTTGCATATCAAAAACATCGTAGCATTGAAGATGCAATTCTTGTTTTATTAGAGAAAGTTTATAAGCACCTTGAACGCTCTAAATTTGGTAACAGTGTCCGAATTACTTTTTTTGACTTTTCTTCGGCCTTTAACACTATACAATCACATGTTTTGACAAATAAGTTATTGAAATTTGATGGAATTCCTAAGTCTTTAATTCTTTGGATTTTAGAGTATCTTACCAATAGGAAGCAATTCGTTAGGCTTGGTGCATCTGTTTCGTCTGGCCTTATTGTTTCTAACACCGGTGCCCCTCAGGGTACTGTCTTGGCTCCATTTTTATTCGTTTTTAATACTTCTGACATTCGTAGTAATGATCCTCTATGTCCATTAATTAAATTTGCTGATGACACAGCTTTGGTTGGATTAATTCAGCGTGATGATTGTTCTAATTACCTAAATCATTTACATAACTTTATTGATTACTGTGATAATAACTTTTTAGAGTTTAATGTGAAGAAAACAAAAGAAATGATCATTGACTTTAGGAAGCTAAGCTGTACGCCTGACTTACTTTCACTTAAAGGCAGTGAAATAGAGAGGGTGAACAACTATAAGTATCTTGGGATTTACTTAGATAATAGTCTTTCTTGGAATGATCACATTGACTTTTTGATAAAGAAACTGAATGTTCGTATGTATTGTATGAGAAAACTCCACTCCTTTTATGTCAGTCCTGAAATTTTATCCGTGTTTTATAATTCTATTATTTGTAGTGTGTGGCGTTATTGTTTGTTAGCATGGGGTGGTAACATTAGTCAATGCGACAAAGACCGCCTGAATCGATTAATTAAAAGAGCTAGTCGCATAATTGGGACTGCACAGACAGGGGTGGGTGATACATATGGTGCCCTTTTGCCACAAAAACTGCACACAATCTGGACCGATGTCACCCACCCTTTACATAAACTACTAGCCGATCAACTTATAGTTCGTAGCGGCAGACTTAGACTTCCAAGCTTTGGCACTAAAACTCAGCACCCCTTGTCGTTCATTCCACAGGCTATTCGCTGTCACAATTGTAGTTTTAAACGGTAGTTGTACTTCTCTGTCTGTTGTGTTTCTCTGTCTGCTGCCTTTTGCTCCTTTTATGTTTTAATTTATTGTTACCTGTTTTAACCTTTTCGATGTTTTAACCTTTTCAATGTTTTAAGTCAATGTGTTAGTGTTTGTTTTTCTTTCATTTTATTCGTGTTATTGTTTTTATATGTAGCGAGCTTGGCAATTTCCAGTTGATGGATTAATAAAGTGATATTCTATTCTATTCTATTCTATTCTATTCTATTCTATTCTATTCTATTCTATTCTATTCTATTCTATTCTATTCTATTCTATTCTATTCTATTCTATTCTATTCTATTCTATTCTATTCTATTCTATTCTATTCTATTCTATTCTATTCTATTCTATTCTATTCTATTCTTTTCTATTCTATTCTATTCTATTCTATTCTATTCTATTCTATTCTATTCTATTCTATTCTATTCTATTCTATTCTATTCTATTCTATTCTATTCTATTCTATTCTATTCTATTCTATTCTATTCTATTCTATTCTATTCTATTCTATTCTATTCTCTAAACATAAAAGAGTAAACAGAAATTAAGTCCAACTGTCTAAGGAATGGGAAACTTTACGCTCTAAAGAATGTCTGCATTGGTCAATCTTTTTAAGTGATCCCTCCCTTTATCAAGAGTGCTATTTCTCTCTTTTGCAGTGAATTACACTCTTTTTGGAGTGATTTTCACTGTCTTTGGAGTGAATTTACACTGTATTGGAGTAAATGCGTAGATTGTACTCCATTAGATATAGAGTGATAACTTAAATCCAGGTTAGGGAGGACAGAAACTTGAAATGAGAAATAAGCAGTTGTTACTGGAAACTTTTCTGCCCTGCTATATGTAAACATTTATTTCTTGGTTGATCGTTTTATGCTTCATTTTACTCCCATGGCGTACCCTGCAGACTCATGCGTATAAAATCGCGTCCTTTCGTTAAAAGCATTTTCTGAAAGTTTGTATCTTGATTCTGAACACTTTTACTCCATTTTTAAACGCCTTGACGCATATTTGAACACTTGCGTATTTGAAGGGCATTTCTAGTGTTCAAGCTCTGAACGCTTTACAAAATATACCACGAAGGACGGGACGCGCTTTTATCTGATACGTTTTGGTGTTCAAAAGTTGAAGATCTGCGTTTGAAGAGTAGAAGGAATTAATTGAAGTTGAGTCAACTACTATAGAAGTCTCGTGGAATTTTGGAGGCATAGAGATTCATTACAAGTTATGAAGATTGTTTTTGTGTTTCTTTTCTGAAAGTGTCTATTGCGTCACATTGCAAATCGATCTTGTAAGAAGACTTTAGGGAAAATCCCTTCGCATACTTGTCTTATGTTGAAAATCATATCTGGCAGCGTAATTGACGTAAATGTCGATATGTTTACCATATCCTCGTCACGGAAGTTTATTTTGCTCATTTGATTCCCAATACTTGCAGATGACATATCATTTCGTCATACCGCAGATTTATAATCGGTTCTTTCTGCCGTTTCGTCAAGGTGGCCGTTTCCTTCTTAATATGGAGACGATAATTTAGATCTTTTCCCTTTTTTTTGATACACTTGCTTTTTTGACGTCATTCCATTTATTTGTAAAAACAACGTGTACTTACATAGGTCTTCCTCGAAATTAAAAAGAAAACCCCTTTTATCGTTGACTCAAGTCAATGACATCAAGCAAACTGTTTTCTATTTGAACTTCCTGCAAAAGTAATTTTACGTTTCATTCCTCAACCTAAAATGTTTACAGTTGTTTATTCGTTTCCGGTCAATATTCATGTCCGCTTTGTTCTACAGGCATGAAAGTGTTCATTAGTGACGTGAAGTCAAGAGTTGTTACCTTCATAAAAGGTCACTAAGTATGTGGTCAGATGTTTCCATCTGCATTCACCCTTTCTTACCCCCTCTAAATGCGCCTTGAAGCCCGTGTCTAGTTTCATCGACATCAAATTAATGAAAAGGCGTCTGAAGAGTTTGTCAAGAAATCTGCAATTAGGAATTCCCCGAATCGAACGGGTTTGCATGACAGGTTCTTTGTGCAAAATGTTAAAAACAGAATGCATAAGAAATCGATCATTTAAATTGAAATTTGAAAGGACAATAAACGTTAGTTAGTTAGTTAATTAGTTAGCTAGTTAGGTAGTTAGTTAGTTAGTTAATTAATTAGTTAGTTAATTAATAAGTTAGTTAGTTAGTAAGTTAGATGGAGTTTTACGGTCCAATTTCCGGCCAATTTGTTCAAGTCGAGCCGGCCACGTCCTTTTTCTAGTTGTATTTCATAAGCTTGTTTCCCCTACTTCATTGCTTATGGGGAGCATCACGCACAACTGCAGTAGATTCCATTTTAGAGTCTTTTGAATGACTCGACCTTGGAATAGAATCCGGGCCTTCCGCGTGAGCTCGGCTAGGCGGATGCTCTTACCGTTAGGCCAACACGCGAAATCTCATGAAAATGGTGTTTTAGCACCTGATGTGCCCCTTAAAGGCAATCACTCCCAACCAAAAAAAAACAAAAAAAACAAAACAAAAAAAAAAAAAAAAAAAAAAAAAACAGTTACGTCGCCATAATTTGTGCAGCTCATTCTTATTAGTTGTTCTTATTTTTCACCCAATTCACCTGTATTATATTTAGGGAATTTTACAGTGTTTTCGCTTGAAATCATAATTGATTAGCCACACCCACTACCGTCCATTAGCTAGCTGCTTCTGAGCGGCCTAAATGTACAACACCACAATTTGAGCCCTTCCAACTCTCCAAGAGGGGCTTGTGACGTCCATTAGAGTATTCCACCCCTTGAACGGCGGACGTTTATAATTCTTCAAAAGACTCTGAATGATTCATTGGTTTTTCCCATGAACAGATGTATAATGTGACTAGAATAGAATTTAGTGGCTAAATTAGGTATCAAATTAATATTGAACCATGAAGATTAGGTCAGATTTAGTGATGTTATGCACGAAAACGAAATTAAAAAAAGAGGGAAAAGAATTAAAAATTTCCCGACCAATCTGTCAAACTATTGATATTATGGAAAGGAACATTAAATGTAGGTACTTCCAGTTCCAAAATTAGTGAAAAAGTGTTGATCAATACAAACGAGAATTATCTCCTGATATTGTCAGCAGTACCTAAAACATTTATAGTAATTGTTTCTGCTTTGAACATCTGATAGAAATCTCAAGGTCCGTTTGTTTTTGAGGTTTTCTATTTTAATTAGAAAATCGGCCAAGTCATGACGCTATCGGCGAAGTCATGACGAACAGTTTCAAGGAGGAGAATTTTCTAATTTAAGTGAAAACACTCTACAGGCCCACTTGTTATAACTGGTTCAGTGAACAGCGTATACAAGAATAAATTAATTTTATATTACATAAGACGACGGCATATCAGTATACATGACATTTCGCAAGAAAGCCTCCATCAATATACATTACAAACAAGTTCTATTTTCAAAATGGATTTTCTACTTTAATCTGGACAGCTCATTTTTGGAAAACTTTCTGCCTGTTTTGACAGCCCAATACTATATCCTCTTATTCTTTTCGGTGGGTAAAGGACCACCTCCTTTCACATATGAGACAAGGAGTAGGGAAATATTTCAAAAATGACATTCTCTCAGACAAGGACAGACTAGTTGGGATGAACGGACTAACTTCTTGTCGCACGTCAAGGATTACTGCCAAAAGGAGACTCTCTGGGTATTTTCGACATTAATTACGAAGGAAACAAACATATTTGATGAAAATGGTGAAAAGACGTAGATTTTGATATCCATTTTGAAACTGGAATTAGTTTACTTTATATCATATTTCATTACGTTGCATGACATTGCATTGTGTTACATTACATTACGTTCCGTTCCATTACTTTACTTTACGTTACATTGCATTTAATTCCATTCCATTCTATTAAATTACGTTCCGTTCTATTTTATTACAGTTCATTATATAAAATTGCACCACATTCCATCCCGTTTCGATCCGTTTCGTTCAATTCCATAACATTAAATTTCATTGCACTGCAGCGCATTTCATTACATTACATAACATTAAATAACATAATATAACATTACATAACATAACATTACATTAACTTACTTTACATTACATTACATTAGGTTTCATTCCTATCCATTCCATTCCATTACATCACATTCCGTTAAACTATATTTCATCTATCTGCTGACGTCTCATTTCATCACTCGCATTACACTATGTAGCACGCTGCTGGCAATGTTATGACCATGTAAAGTGGTATGAAAAATTTAACTAATAGAGATGACGACATAGAGCTCATTTTGCGATGTACGTGACCAGGGAAAGATAAATTTTTGTCAGTAATTTTTCCTTATAGCACCGAGGAACAAGAAACAAATTAATATAATGATAAAAGTTGTTGCATAGACTTATCCCAAAGCCCATGTTGCTCGTTCAGACTTATGAAGTAACTGTTTCTCTACCTGATTAGATATCGTGGTTTAGAAAGGCTAAACTTTATCTCTTTTCAGTAGAATGTACAAAAAATGAAAAACACATGGGTTTCTAATTTTAACATGGGATTCATGGGCTTATAATTTTTTCATAGGCAAAGAAACTAGGCTGGGCCGTTTGGACAGTGAAAGTGTGGTTAAATATCACCCCTAAATCAACGAAGAAGATCTCCACCCCACCCACCCGCCCCCTCCCACCTTGTTTAACGTATTCCCTGTAAAATTTAAAGTGAACAGAACGTTTTAGAATATATGGGGGTGATGCGCACTGTTTAACAAGAAATTTCTTAACTGGATAACAATAATGTATCTGATATTTTACTCATTAAAATGGTGAAAGTTATGAACTTCACTTTAAAAGGGCGGAAATTCACTCGAAGAAGAGTAAAAGTCTCTCCAAAAGAGCAGTTTCATTCAGGATGTAGTGGCCACAAGAACCAGTCTTATAAAAAATTATCCCTTGGAGTGAATTTTACTATTCTTGCAGATAATTAACAGTCTGAGGGAATGAATTCACACTGCTTATTTTATTAGAGAGTAGAATAATGGGTTTGGTTTTGTTTTGTTTGGTGGGTTTGGCTGGGTTATGTTGGAATAAGTCCATTATTCTCTTTTTGGAGTGTACAACATACGCCCCATTCCCGGGTGTTCTATATAAGATGAACCCCTATTGGACAGATCCAGTAGTCTAAATGTTCAGAACCGACTTTGCAATCCTCCCAGCGATTCCTACTTCTTGTGGCACTTGGCAAATATTGAGTAGGGCTAGCCTCCTTTTTGGAGATAAATCCCCTAACTGTTAATTATACTTCGATCTTTATGAAGAGAGAGAGAGAGAAAATGTGCATAGGTTCAGCATAAGAATACTGACAGTGTTTAATTCCCGTTTTTAATAGTTAACAATGGGGCAAACTCTTAATATCAGAAATGAACAAAATTAGATCCATATTTATGTATGAAAACGACGCTTTTATATCACAGATTCATTTGATGAAAAAATGTAACATTTTTGTAGGTGAGTCTGTCAGGCACTCTGTTTACATCGGCAATGACTGCACGGTTTTTTACTTTGATTTCATAATTTAGCCTGAAAATCCACCACGCACAAATAAAAGCGGCAAAAATTGTTGCAGTACTTATTCTTCAGATCTATAACAATGAAAATAAAAAGTGATCGAGTCTTTAAAAAAAAATCATCAAGCTTTAATAATGTGGAATATATAATACCATATATATTAAACAAAATGCACTTGGTGAATCGTGTGAAATACGTCGAAATATTACCAGCAGAGCAATTGCAACGTGCTTTGTGAAACGATGGCTTCATTTCTGCCTTTGCGACATGAGCACCCACACGTTTACTAATTTGATAGTGTTTTACCGTTAGTACAAATTCGTGACAGACAATAATAGCAGAGACGTAGATGGTTCCTTGCTGAATAGGAGTCACAATCGAGACGATAGACACTATTCCTTCCCAAATAACTATTAAAATTCTTTGCAAATCAAAGAATCGATTTGTCCTGTAATACGATTGTTATCGGGAAATTTGAAGTGTTCTGTTGTGATAAACTATTCAGCAATTGTTGTTGCAGGAGCATATTTGAGTGTCTCTTTGGTGTAAAACTGCATTCAATATGCCATAAATAAGCGTTGATTCTTTGGAGGCGCTAAGCTGGCCACATTTTGGCTGCATTGGGCATAAATAAGGGATCGGAGTACACCATGTGAGTTTGGTTTGTATATCCCTCGTGTTTCCCGCAATTTCATGCGGCAACGAATCACCGAACTTGCTTATGGGATGGGAGTGGAAACGTATTTGAGCTAAATCAATCCCCAGGTCTCAGCAGGGTATTACATCCTTGGACCTGGTCCTTACGTGCCGCACCATAATGAAAAACTTGTGATACCAAATGGGTTGTGTTGCAGTAAAACGTATTTGCCGCATTTGCAAAGCAGTACATGGCTAATTTCAGCATATTCTATAAGTTTAATTTCACTGAACCAGTTATTTTAAGCTATGGAATCAAATATTTAAGTTAGGATTTCCAGGATTTGGGAGTCCCTGATGGTCTAATAACCTGTTCCATTTTCAAAAGGTTAACGGGTATGTGCCATGTCTCCATTTGTTACTGATTAAATTAACTTTCAGATCTGGTGTAACATGAAAATCACAAACCTAGTAGGAATTAGATGTAGAAAGCATTAACAACCTGGAAAATAGCTTCACAGATCTCATCAAAACGGAACAAAAATTGACCATTGTACATTGTGATTTCTAATTTTATTGAACTTAATCTTGATCAAACATGAGCGCAAATATGCAAATCTCGTGAAATCGAAAGAGGGACGTACTATATATGGCGGATGTTATTCTTCTTTTTTGCAATCAGTCAACGAAAGTGGCAAAAATCATTACATCTTCTATCTCAAAAATGATGACCAAACGCATTTTAAAATCAGGTATTAATTATATGCAACCGCCATTCCAGAAACTACTGGAAGCAACTGAAACTTACAAACACGGTTGATGGACTTTCAGTTGCGCTCAAAACAGACATTGTGATAAAAGAAAACTGAGAAGGGGTCTACCAACGGTTTGGCAAGTAATTGACACAAAAACAAACTGCAAGAGGGCTCAAAAATTACAATTTGTTACATTTGAACGTCTATGAGAAGTTACGAATAAATGCTGGGACCAATAAGCAGCATGCACTGTCATTCAATGATTCATCTCGCACTCGTCACAAAACAATCGATGTTAAATCAAATGAGTTCCATTCTTAGAGAGGGGAATAAAAATTATTTTGCAATCAAGTTTTCGTTTCAATTTAAGTGAATATATTCCAAAGTATCATATCTCAGCAATAAGGAAATCTTTAAAAATTGAAATTCATGGGATTCAATTTCCAGCCTTTATAATACGTTCATTGGCGAAGATAACACAAAATATTGTTTCCCGTTATGCACAACCAGAGATCAAAAGCGCCCTGCTCTCAAGACGCTAAACCATGGAGTGAAATGATAATTCATTTTGATAACATGTTCTGCAATTTCGATACATTGAGGAAACAAAAATGTGTCCCAAATATTATTTTAATAGTTCACTGGTCAAAGTATTTATTATATACTCTCCTGTCAATTCCAAGACAGGTCGACCTCAAACCTATTTCTCTTGTCTTGTACCGTAGTTCCTCGGGGACTTCATTTAATTGGAATTCGAAGGAATAATTACTGTTACCAGTCAAATATATGTGCACAGTAACCTATATAAAAGATCGAAAGTCATTAGAAGTCAACAGAATACTCATCTTAAAGTGGGGAGCCTCTTAACTCCAATATATTTGAATTTTATTGAATAAAATTACGGAAATTATACGATAAACAGGTAAACAGATATCTTCAAATTTGCGTATATGATGTTTCCTTTGATGCAAAATTTTATCCAAATAACGTCAAGTTGGCTAGAAGGAATATAGATGCACTTTGTAGGTTGGTATGTATGGATTATATTCCGGGTTGGGTAGTTAGTAAGTTAGAAAGGGTTTTCAACCAATTGGTTCAAGTCAAGGAATTTGCATTTTATTGAAGGGCAGCCAAAGCATTTCAGGTATGGCATTTATCCATGTTTTACCGTTTAATCGGTGTGACCCCTCCCCACAGATTTTCCAAAAATGAGCCGAAAAACTTCGAACGTTTCGCGGGGTAGCTCCCGAGTAATTTATGATGACACGGTCATTCAATGATTAATGAGCACTAAATGGTTATCATAGGCAGAAGGACTTCTTTTTTCATACGATTGCAGCTAGAGTAAACTCACAAATAATTCTTATCATACCTTGGCCTTCTGTTTTTCCAGTTGCTTTTCGGTCCGTATCTTGTGTTTTGAGTAGATAGAGTAGCTAGATTAGTGGAATGGTGTGGAGTGGAGTGCACTGAAGTGGAGTACAGCGAAAGGCAGTGGAGTGGAGTACAGCGAAAGGCAGTGGAGTGGAGTACAGCGAAAGGCAGTGGAGTGGAGTACAGCGAAAGGCAGTGGAGTGGAGTACAGCGAAAGGCAGTGGAGTGGAGTGGTATGGAGTGGAGAGGAGTGGTGTGGAGTGCAGTGCAGTGGAGTGGAGTAATGTTGAGTAAAGTGGTGTGAAGTGGTGCGGAGTGGTGCGGAGTGGTGCGGAGTGGAGTGGCTGGTATCATAGTATCTTTTCACAAAGAGTATACTTTACATCTTACATAATGTCCATAGATTGAATTTAACGAAACAGATGTTTCCCTAGTTACCGGCAGGGTCCGCCCGCTTAATGATGGCATCAATAACGTTCAGGCTGTTTTTTCGTCTTCCAACAAGTTTTGGAACGAATTCGCTCAGACTGACAATGAAACAACTAATTTATATTTTACTGTAGGGTACATTGCAAAACTTACGCATAAAAATGACACAAATAAAAGAGAAAAGTATGTTGTTGTCTCTTTATTAGAACACTCTAAAAAATATTTAAACCATTTTGTTTAAAAATTAGAATACTCACGAAAATGAGTATTTCTACTCGAAATAAGTGAGTACTTCAACTCAATTTGTGCAAAATTTTACACAAATTGTGCAAAATTTTGCACAAATTGAGTTGAAGTACTCACTTATTTCGAGTAGAAATACTCATTTTCGTGAGTATCCTAATTTTTAAACAAAATCGTTTAAATATTTTTCAGAGTGAAGTTGTATATTTGCTTTGTTTCGCTTTGCTTTTGGTTTGTTTCAAGTTTTTTTTTTGGGGGGGGGGGGGTGGGAATGGGTGATACTATTGGTTGTTATAAAATGAAGGACTCTATTTCTATAATACGTCCCGTTCAAATTAAATCGAACAATTATTACACTGACCCTTTAACCTAAACAGGATTAAATTTACGCATTGTTTTGGTTCATAAGTAACCATGCATGTTGGGCTCAACATGAACCAGATGTAGTCAACTACATCGTCAGATTTCGGTTCAAAACCAACTTGAACGAACTAGGTTGAGTGAAGGCAGGGGCGTAGCCAGGTTTTTTGTAAGGGGTAAAATCGACCTATCGTCCCTATTCTTGACCGCCGTCGTGGAGTGCCCCCCCCCCCCCCCCATTATGGACATTGCTTTTGCTGCTTCCAAGGCCTTAGATGCAAAATGGTGCTATATTTTGCTTCTTTTTTTATACTAGATCAATACGTGCTGAAAATGGCCTGATTCTATGCAATCATATTTTGGAGGTTGCACAAATTTTTGCATTAAAGTACCAAAAGCACTAAAGACCTAGGCCATACAGCCACTTCCTGAAACTCACTTGTCAATGGCCTGTGTGCAGTCCATTGTACACCATAACACTGAGTTAATAACAAATATGAATTAGAATGTGAATCACAACAGCATCGATAGCAAACATTTCTAATGAATAAAAGCAAGGTACATGAAAGTGTGCAAGATGATTTATCAGAACTTAAAAAAATATTGCCTGTCTTTCATACTGCTTTTTGAATACAGGGATTTTACTGACCTCATCGAAAATACTAACTCATGTTTATTTAAATTTTAATCAAACACAAAAGAATAACTGTCGCTTTGATAATGGACTGAATATATAGACGTGGAATGCAAATTAGTGAAGGAAGCCATTTTTTTATAATTAGGTTGCAGCAGATCACTGAGCTTTTTTCAAAGCCACCTCTGAAGATATTTTCTGAAGATTTGGCAAGTTTTCATAGGAAATCACCAATGACTTTAAAATTAAATAGGCTCTTGAATATGCTCTTAATTTTATGAGAGAAAATCCATGAAAATAGCACTGTAGTTACTGATGACACTTGATGAACTGGTGTCACACATAGCAGATTTCCGTTTTTCAGTTACAAAGTCCAGAGGCAGGAAACTTTTACTTAAGGTATGAAAGAGCACTTCTGCTTAGGAATCGCAATTTGTGGCGCGCGAAGCTGGCCGAAAGTTTTGCTCCTTTGAGACAAGCAATCACAAATAGGGAGCTTTTAATGGGGAGATTTCGGAATTTCATTAGTTGTCAAAACCACACAGTAGACTGGTTTCACAAATAGCAAATTTCTGAATTCTTCATTTTTAGAGCCGCCTTCCCCCTGTAGCTACGCCACAAGGTGTCTGAGAAAAGAGGACCCAGATGCAAAATGGTGCTAAATGTTTCGATATTTTAAGTTACTAGAAAACTCCAAAGTTTTCAAAACATGATCTTGAAAGTGTTATTAAACACTTCAACGGACTATTCGGTCAATTAAGATTAAGATGTATGCTAGAAGTAACCAGAATCACAACGAAAATTGTCATAGTTTGCGAAAGACTTGATCAAAATCGAACTTCAATCTACTGCGGAAAATCACGGATCGAGGGGTGAAAGAATGGTACTCACTTGTACGGTGCCACGGAGACAGGCCTACTGGTGTAAGATTGTTGATACATAAACATTAATATGACTTTTCGAGCGACACCGCATCATACATTATTTGCAGACAGAGGATGGAGGTGTACTTTTAATTCCTGATTGAAGTCTTTTATCTAGCAAACGTCAGTGTGAATTGACTTCTCTGATTACGTTCTAAGTATGAAATGGTGGAATCGCTATGCAAAAGAATGATGTGAACGTGTCGAAATTTGCATCACAAATCATACATTTTTCTAAAAACGTTGCATGCAGACTGTGCATCTAGACATTTTCAGTTTCCCTAAAATGTGTTTGCCAATATCAGCCTCCCAGGCTGGTCAATCACTAAAGACCACAGATTTCATTAAAACATGGTAGGAGACGATTCATCTTCTTCCTATTCATAAATATTGTGCTCCTTCATTACCACACCTGCTGCCCTATGCACACGAATAATCGACATAATCATAGAGACCAATGAATAATGTGTGTTTGATATGTAAGTAAAAAACGAACGTCAATGGGACTGCGAGCGCGCGGAGCGCGCGAAAATTTTTGGGATTTGCAAAGTTAACAAGTGAAATTATTGATACAGAAAGCTAGTCGATCGTAATCGGGAGAGGAAACCTTTCATAACACACATGTAGGCTATAGGGTTTTTGGTAGTACCTAATTTTTAAGTTTCACGTCACAAAAAGTGGGAAGGGGGATGGCGGGGAACCATAGTGTCCCCTCCACTCAAAAAGTGGGGGAATGTCCCCCTGCCCCCCCCTAAATCGACGCCCCTGGATAAGCCCATGGAATGAAGAATTGGAAGTAAAACGAAACAGTATCGATCATGAATATTTCTAAAGAATATCAGTATGGGTGTGTAAGTTTACAAAAGATGATGGCCTTTCACAAAATAGAAACTGATATCGGACTTAGAAAACTTTGTGATGAAAACCCATTTGTACAATTAGGTGGCATCAGCACACTAAGTGTTTTGCAAAGCCACTACTTAATTGATTGAACAAATAGCATGCAGTAGATTAGAACATGAGAAGACTTAAAGTAAAACATAACAACATCAACATGAAACGTATTAGTTTTCAACATCATAAAAGGATCACACTTGTGAAGCCATGTTTCCCTGTTACAATCCCACCCCCCATCCCAACTCCGTCAACTTATCAAACCTCCCTCCTCTCGTCGTTTTTTCTCTTTATTTTTGCTCTCCTCTATTTTCTTAACACCATCCAACACGTCCCCAAAATTTCTGTGGGGGGCACTCTGCCCCATGCCCCCCCCCCGCTGGGTACGCCACTGAATGGGGGCATACATTCCCGGTAAATCTTGGGGTTTTTTTGTGCCTGTAAGGTTCATACTACAAATTTTGAAGAGGGAAGAATTTTTCTAGGGGGAAAACTTATTCCATGGTCTTTAATGTGTAAAGCAAACTTCAAGAGAAAAGAGACAGGAGCTGAAGCCCCCCCCCAGGAACGGAAGGAACGAGACATATTGTGGCAACGTGCCGGATCCTCTCGCCATAGATCTATTAACTCCATGTTTCGACACATAAACAGTCAAGTCACTACTGCCATGTGCAATAAATCCTAGTCTGCGAGGAAGCAATATATTTTCCGTTTTGTATGGCTACATTTGCACTGGCGTCTTTCGTGATAAATTGCCTTCTGAATTTCAGTCTTCTGAAGAGAAATGAAGTATTCTACATGTTCTCTCATTTGCTATATAGTTTGCTCATATCTGATAGCAGGAACAGCTCAATCACATCTGTTTACATGTCAACGAAAGCATCCTGAGGACATTTTACGGCACTTCGTTTTAACATGTGTGTCGTATATATTTTTTTCAGGCTTCGAGTTATCGTATTGGGTCCACCAGAGAGTGGAAAAACTAGCCTAGTAAAATGTCTGATGTCAGACGACAAGACCCCGGATGTAACTTCTGACAAAAAGACGGACGAATGTAAGACTTTTCTCTGGTTTCCGTTCCGTGATCCACAAAATGGTAAGTAACTAGTTTAATCTTTGTTTAGCCAATGGATTCACCGTAAAGACAAATTAGTCATAAAACGGTGCCTGGCTATTTGATTAATTTACCAAAAACAACAGAAACGGTATCAGTCAAAACTTAAACAGACAAAAACTTTTTGAGAGCTTAAGTCAATTAATCAAAGATGATTAGTCAAATATTAGTGAAATCGTGGACTATCGTGTTAAGTAGATTCAACCAATATTTTTACTAATGTAATATGTTTTCACTGAATTGTGGAATTATTCTTGCTTGTGAAATGTCATAGCCAACAAAAGTTTTTTCGTGACTGTTAAGAGAGGGAAAAGATTGGTCATAGGTTTCAGTCATTCCGGGTGAATTGAAAGTAATTCACTTATCCCCATTTTTGGGTGGAAATCTAGACCGCTGCGGGGTGAGCAGTCTCGACCCCAGAATTTGAGCTTGGGGTGGGGGGTAAATTGAGGGCGCGCGCTCCAGCGGATAGAGTCCTCGTGCAAAGCCCTCATGGAGGTTCAGAGGCAAAGCCCCGGAAACTTTAAGGGCAAGTCATATCTGCGAGTATATTATTTTCTTTTTCGGTTAACTTAACTCCCAACTGACCTAACTTTGGGAAGGGAAGCTGAGAGGGCCCCTGCTCCTGCGACTGCGTTACATATATTAAGAAAAAAATCTGAACTGGTTAAGCATAGACTGAATGTTCCCTATTTTTTCATAAAGGAAATCTGTTGAAAGAGTGCTAAATTTTTCCCGATACGACTATTTTATGATGCTGATTTGCATCTTTTAGTTCTTCAATGATGTATGTGCTCCTCACGTGCTCTCTCTACTTTTTGCTTCACTGCCTTCCTGTCCTAAGTAATTTTAATTCATTAAACAACACTAAACAATTTGGAAAATTTGCTACTTCCGGCTAGATCATAAGGTCAAATGTACCTGTGCGCTGTGCACGCATGAGTGCATATATAGCTGTATACTAATTTAATGCCTATCAAGACATTTACCGTTTTTTAATAGTTTTAAAGGAGTTGACCTAAACCAGGGAGTGGCTACCTTACCCGTCCAGCAAAAGCAGCTGCCCTAGATATACTTTAAATCATCAGCTTAACCTTCAAACCAGATAAATTTTATAAAATGGGAAAGATATTGTCACATGATTCTCACGAGCCGTTCACGGTTTAGGCGATAATATACTATATTACCAATGCAAGTGGGTGTGACTGCACCAAATAGCAGTTGGAATCCAGTTGAGAATAATCTTGCAGACCCCCTGTAAGGATACTCTTGTCACTTGAGACATGTACAAATTTAAGTCCATTGATACCAATTTTCAAACGAGGCCGAAGACTGAGTTTCCGGTGTAATACTATGTTTCCGGTGTAATATAACGTACCCACAGTGGCCCAATGTGTTCAACAATACATCAGCAATGTAAGGCGGCCGAAAATGCCTACGGCAGTAAAAACGCCAAAGCCGCAGCCCCTGCAGTCTCCGCTGTCAGTGACTCATTCGATA
Organism: Holothuria scabra; assembly: GCA_037179385.1. Classification (NCBI taxonomy): domain Eukaryota; kingdom Metazoa; phylum Echinodermata; class Holothuroidea; order Aspidochirotida; family Holothuriidae; genus Holothuria; species Holothuria scabra. The sequence continues at coordinate 59,074,706 of CM074181.1, read as the reverse complement.
CTCATACCATAATACCGTACTGAGTAATGTATTAAGCTCGTTATAAAATCAACAGTTACATTTGGTCTACTGTGTACAAATGTCTGTAAAATTACAGACAGTAAATAACATAAAAACAAAACAATTATTACATAAAAAGTGCTGTCAACTCATTGGCAGCACTTGTTATGCATTCATTTTGTATTTCTTTACTTCTCTTTCTGTATATGGACAAAAATTTTGTAAAATTTAATTTCTTTTGCAGCGTACACTGTTAAAAATTTCTGTAAATTTACAGACTTTTTTTAACTTAACTTTTTGTATTTTACTTTTAATAGAGATTTTCTGTATCTTTACAGACACTTTGTATTGCTACAATAAAAAAGGTTGTTTAACATGTATTTTCTGTTTATTTGAAAAACCATTTCTGTCTGCTTTTTTAACCAAATTTTACTGCTTTGTAAAACTTTTTCTGTAAATTTACAGAAATTTTAACAGTATTTTGTATTTTTCTGATTTAACATAAATATACTGTCATTTAACAAACATTCAGTTTGTTTTTAAGCTGAAAAAGAAACAAAAATAAGCCCAAAGAAACAAACAAGAAATAGCCAGAAAATTTCCAATATATAACATGCATCGTTCTGCGAAGTTTCAGTTTAAAAAAAAAAAACATTTTTGGCAAATTTATGGCCCTATTTGAAAATTAACTTACATTTATTATAAAAGCATACTTATTTATTACGTTCTTAGTTATAAATATCATACAACTGGTGTTTTGTCACACATTTTTAAGTAAAAAGAAATTGTAAGGCCCTAATTTCAGAGCACTGACAATTGGTATACTGATGTCAACTCATCGCCCCAGGCGCTCATGCACTTGATCGGAGCAAATTAAAAACGTTTCACAAATTTACTTGAAAAAGTCTGTAAATTTACCACTTTATGACGTAAATCTCATTTTGCATAAATGGGTGGAGCTTATTTTGTATGCATTTTCCTAACAAAAGAATTGCTGTTGCTTTGAATAATATCTTCTTTGGCGTTTTTTAATCAGGAAGTGATAAACTTATTGTTTACCTTGTCTGGAAATGTTTGCAACCAATGTATTTGCATTCTTTGTCATATTAATTTTAAAAACAATTCTTATATTGTACAAAAAATGTGACTTTCCAATTACAAAGTTCCTAGAGATAGCAGTCTACTTGACAACAATATGACAACAAAGCATCCTCAATGTGTTTTGATTGAAAACAACTTCGTAACGACACATTACGTTGATAAGCAAATACCTGATCTACGTAATGGTGAAGTGTTTGTTACGTAATAACATATGAAAGGTACAAAAGCGATATTATAATAAATATTAAAACGTCGGGAATGAAAACAGTAGGCTGTAAATTCACATAAAATTAAGGTAAACAAAACAGAACAATTCTGTAATTCGATTTTACAGTAGACTTTTGTAAACTAATTTACATGCAAAAACTGTAAAGAAAAAACAAACCCTTAATGTTTTTTCATGATTACAGTCTGGCTGTAAAAAAAACATTATTTGGTTGGAAAAAAATTTGCCATAAAAATTATGTAAATTTACAGACAATTTTTTTAACAGTGTAGATGATGAGTATCAGTGTATTATTCAAAGCTTTCCATGACATTCGTTATGAGCCAGGATTGCATATTGCTGAAAATTCAAACAACTTTTTAGTAAAGAAGTACAGCTAACGCCTGGCCGTAGTCTTTTGGCTTAATTGACATACGAAATAATATTCAAATGACTGTCGAGATAGCCGATATAAGCTAAATTGTGTACAAATTGGTTTCATGTTTTGACCAAGTAAAGCAGAAATGAGCAGATACTTGGTTCATTTTGAGCTATCTATATTGGCAAGCCTTGTTTGCACTCTATGCCATGGTGGAAGGCAGTGCCACCTACATTCTGGGAATAGAAAACGAAACATGGTTTTACTAACCCTATTTACATGTGGCTAATGACTGGAAACATGCCTTTTCGAACCGATAGTAGTAAACACATTTATCAGTTTATACTGAACGCATTAATAGTGCCAGTTAAGACCAGTGGCACTGTCCGTAAATCATTCGTTTTATTTGAAAAAGGAAATACTCTTTGGTAAACCGGTGGTCGAAGATAATATAATTGATACTCCTCTGCATCAGTAATTTGATTGGCTAAATTAAATTGACGGGTTTATTTAAAATAGGTCAACGGAATATCTTGCACGTGTTAATTATTTTCCTTTAACGCTTCATCCGTGTACATTGAATCACTCAAAGAAACATATGTTCAGTTCTATTTCTTCAAATTTCGACAGGAGAAAGCTATGTGAATTGTAAGGAACACTTGAAAAATTTTCAGCCTGAGAGACACGAACGTCATTTCTTGCCAAGTTAATATTCTACCAAAATGTTGTAATTAGTTTATTTTCATATCCATCTTGTGCATTATTAACATGATTTATTAGTATTGTGAGTTTGGGGGTTTAATCATTACTCGCATCTTCAACTGTCTGACCGTTCTGTTTGTTTGTATTATTCATAATTGCTAATGGAATCTACCAAAAGATAACGGTAATAAAACGTACAATGATATGCCTTACACGTTTAGTGTCTCTAAATGTAGAATACAGTCTTCTTGCAAAGAGCTTCTCTCATTAATTATCACCAGTCATGTTTATCTGTAATGAACACGTTTATAAGGTTGCTTTTTACGTGCTTGAAAACGGACACGAGCGAAACAAAGTTTCAAAGAAGCAAGGGCCGCGGAACGAATTTTGAGGTGGTAAGAACTTTTCACAAAAGCGACCCAATATGTTTCACAATATAAGGCAACTCAAAGTAGGCAACCCCATGTACCCCCTCCCTTTTCCGCAGTCCCTGAAAAGATCAGGAATGTCAAAAACATAGTCGAAATACACTCTAAAAAACGTTGTGTAGAACTTACACAACATTGTGTGAATAGTCCACCAATCAACAAATGTGTAGAATTTACACAGTGTTGTGTATAAAATTCTACACCTGTTGTGTAAATTTTTTACACAACGATGTGTACTTTCTATACAATTTTTGATTGGTGGACTATTCACACAATGTTATGTAAGTTCTACACACCATTTTTAGAGTGCACTGTTTAAAGCAATAGGCTACCCACACACAGTGACAACCACTGTTCACACGGACGGGCAAGGTGATGGTGATCTCTCTTCCAGAACACCGAAGTAGGCGTTTTACTCTTACCTTAAAGGTAGTGTGACATGTCAGCATAATGACCTGACTTCAATTGTGGAGTGAAGTTTTCTAAGGATAAATCCGTTGAAATTATTTCAATATCTTTTACGGTTCTCAAAATTATACCTCTTCATAGCTCGAACGTTTCTGAAGAGGGTTGTTACTCATGCAAAAATAATGATGTGGAGTGTTGCGTAGTGTTGACATTTCTTTTTTTAACCCTATGTAAATTATCTCTTAATTACACATCAGTTAGTTTGTGGTTTGGCAATTGATACTGAAGATTTCCAAGGACATAATTCAAACTTCCAAAATGAAGCCTTCAGGACAAACTAATGTTACAACTGTTTTTGATAGGAAGGTTGTAAAAAGAAAGGATAACATTAGCTTTATATGGTATGGTATGTCCCTCCCATGACATATCAAGATTTGCATATTGAGCTCATATTTACGAATGATTTAGTGCAAATCAGAAATTGCTCAGCCTCTGTAAAATTATCAATTTTTGAAGGATTTTGATCGAAATTGTGCCTATCTTCATGGTTTTCAATGCTTTTTATATCCAATAACCAATTTTGTCATTTTCATGTCATACTACCTTTAAGTTTGTTATATTTTGGTATTATCATTTTATTTGATCGTTTCGGTGATTCTTTAAGGCTTTATAACGAAAATGCGGTACTATCATCTTTGTAAAGAACGTGGTTAGATGCCATATGGGCACTGTGATCCTCTTTACAAGATAAACTATTGTTAATACAGAAGTTTTGTGTAAGACGTCATTAAACTTCCTAGCAATGTTGGAGTACATGTAGCTACATATTAGACCCACGGACATCCTAAACATGGACAGAGCATACTTCACGGTAGATTTTCGCTACTGTACGTGTGAGAAAAACGCACCAAGATGGTTGTATGCTATGATTTTGTGTGGAAGCTTGGACTTGCTCAAGTAATTTCCCATATTTTGTTAGAAAGTTGAAATATTTTTGAATTACGGCGACGTAAGGTCAAAATCACTTCACGTATTGCAGGAATATGATATTTTTCCATTCAAGTTTAACTTTTGTTTAAAAGATAACAGAGTCGTCAAATCAGACGATTGATAGCTTCACGGCCGCCATCTTGGTGGGCCGTTCTCGTCTTATTCGGTGGCGACAATCTCCGGATAGGACGTCTACGTTACATGCCCTGTCCATGTATATAAGTCCGTGATTAGACCACACTCGACACGCTCGCTCGATGAACATATACACACCGTATATACCTCAGTGCACAATATACCTTCAGCAAAAAAAAACCTGTTCACTTGGCATGGTTTCCTCCAGCATGGCCGGTTTGTGACGTAATGGCAAACCATCTTTTTAAGTCAATGACTCAGACAACTAAAAGAGAGATTTTTCTTTTTCATAGATTTTGGTGAAAAAACAATATCCTCCCACACAGTTAATTATTTCCCAAGTGTCTTAAATCAATATGACAATAGGACAATGACGTAAAAGGTTCATCATCAGCCCCTGCTCCAATTAAGTGACACATTGTTTTGTTTAGAAAAGCCTAACTTTGGATTCGGCTTGAGTGAAATATCCTGCCAATTACATCTTCTCACGGCATCATTGTGCAGTACATTCCTTTTGGTTGTTGGCTGTTTTCATAAAGGAACAAAAATATTGTAAAACTTGTCTGAAAATGAAAAATATTTTAAATGTTGTTACAGGATTGTCGGAGGTATCACTTCTGATAAGGATGTTGATGTAAAATTTAGTGTCTGTGATAATGGGGAGAGTCAAACCCAATTTTAATTTGTAGCAAAATTATCGGGTAGAAAATATACACAGACTGTTCAGTTTTAGTTTCAAATGAAAGTTGGTACGTGATGGTCTGAAAATGAAAATTTACTAGATCGTAGTTTACTCTCTTATCGGATTTGATTAACACGGGGCCTGAACGGACAATGACCAATAAAAGAAATCTTTTTACAGTTTTATAACCTAAGGTATTTTCTGAATAAACTCGTTTGATCAGTGTTTTATTATAAGTGTATTATTTGAACGGAATGAAGCCTTCATTTCCCGGCTTCCAGTGTTGTTATTCTAAGTAAATACAAAATGGTGTAACTGCAAGAAAATGTTAGAGATGCATATTGGTATTTCTCTAATCAACATTAACTTGATGACAGTTTGGTTGAATTGACTTTGAATTTTTGTCAGTTTTATAAAAGGAAAATGGGAGTCAATTTTAATTGTCCAGTATTTCGAGCAATCACGCTGAGTAAACACATTCCAACATTAGTGGCATGGCAACAAAAAGGTTTGACTTTACTTGACAGTTAAAAAACTAGATTTACCAAGGAAATGATCTTTTGGAATTATTTCAATGTCTTTCAATATCTACTCTTAAGATAACTCTCTTTAAAGTTCAATGCAGGGGGTAACTCATTGTCTATGTCAAACTAATGGTTTGTAATGTTGCACATTGTTAAAATCAAATTTCTTTTCTTATCGTTATATATTCATTATCTCCTAATTACTCACCGGGTGGCGGTAAAAATACTTTTCCAAGGCCAATTTTGACTTCAAAAATATATTTGTTAGGATTGCTTATGTCAAACTTACCTCGAGATGGCAGCTACAAAATATAGAACATCATAAACCGGTAAGATAAGACCTTCTGTCAATATCAAACGTTTGCGTATTTTGCTCATGATTATTCATGAAGAAACTGTTAAATGGAAGTAAAAGTTAAAAGTAAAATGGTCCAGTTGCGATGGATTATGATGAAAATTGCGACTGTTTAGGGGAGGGGGGTAAGGGGTTTATATGCTTTACATCAAATATAGGCTGTCGCCTTCAAATGTATCCTGCATCCTGCTCGATCTATATAATTGCACTTACAGATAAAAATAGACGTTCATGCTATTTTGTTGCTGTTGATGATGGTGATGACGACGATGATGATGATGATAGTGACAATGACGATAACGATGACGATGACGATGACGATGACGACGATGATGAGGAGGAGGAGGATGACGACTGTGACAATGACGAAGGTAGCGATGACGACGGCGATGATTTTGACCTAAGTACTAGCACCCTTAGAGTTTGATTTTTCTCGCAAACAACTTTGGAAACCGAGTTATACATACGGCGAAACCTTCTTAATCAGAAAAGCGTTTTCGATGTCGGCGTCTACTGTTTTAACATTTACATATAAGACTATTAAGTGTAACTATAACTTTCCTATTTATTTCGATCAGGACAAGTGACAGCAGTTTTTAGAGCTTACACATCAACGATTTTGAATGTATTCTGAATATTTTGATCGATTTCTGCTATGCCTTCAAAGGCTTGGCCAGAGATTTCTGTATCTTATCTAAGGTGGAAAGAACCTTATTTCGTTCATTGCACAAGACTCATAAGAGGACTTAATTCATTTTTCACAAAATCTCTCGACATCAGCTGTTTCTGACACTAATTTTGAAAGTAAGGTTTTCCCCTACTTAATTGACTTTTGCAAGCGATTTCCGCGAGCTCTTAAGCTGGCTACAGCGAAACAAAATGAGGGGCATAGCCAGAAACTCGCCAAGGAAGGGAAAATCCTTTAGACAGGGTACACGCTATATAATGAGAAAACGTCTTTAGCGATTAACCACTTATTTGCCCCAAACTTTGTAAACACGTTTTACAAAGTTACTTAACTTGCCCCTTACTTTGTAAACATGTTTAACTTTTTAAACACTAAATGTTTAGCAAGTAAACGCTTTCAAAGCGAAATGTTTAGGTATTCGACATGTACGTCTAACATCTAAAAGTGTTTAAAAAAGTCACGCAACATGTGTTAAGAAACGCGTTTAACTCCTCAACACCTTTTGGACGTGTACCTAATCCCCCCTCCGCCCGGCTACGCCATTGAACGAAACTGTAGTGAGTGAACACAAGCTTGTTAATAAAAGTCGTCATTATGATTTGAGCTTGAATTATCTAGCTGTACCTATGCTGAGAATAGGGGATCAATATCTTCAGTATTCAATTCTTTCCGAAAAATTCGAATCTGACATCCACCGTAGATAACATTTAGTCTTCGTGGTATCCGGAGCAGTTACCATGGAAACGTTTCTTAGTTTTAAGAAGACTTCGAAGGGTCATTATCCTTCAAATAAAAACGTCAAATTGTTTCAAGTTGCTGAAGTGCCTTAGGGTAAGAGGAAGTAATCTAGCAACCGGAAGAACCGTCACATGGAGATTCTAAGGTGTCACGGAGATGTTACAATATTTCAAGACACTCTGGACGTTTTTCAATTAGACACCGAGTTTTTATCATCTTATTACCTCCAAGCTTTACAGAGGTTTATTGAATATTTCCAACTCTTAATATCCCCATTGAAACACATAATAGCTGAGATCGTTTTATCCAAATATTTTTAGAAAATAATATGAAATATTAATTCTCAGGATCTCAATATCTGATATTTATCCTGAAAGATAATGATATCAAAAATGATATCTAAAATTTTCTTGTCCGAATATTTTACCAAAAAGAACTTGTTTCGGAATTTCTTCTCCAACAGCATAACCCCAACATCGTGTACTTTAGTATGTGTAAACTGACATGCTAAATGACTCGGAGAATGCTCACTTGGCTGTCAGTTCTGTCATATGGGTTAACTATATCGTACACTCTAAAAAAGGGAAAAATTCACTCCAAAAAGATTGTCCAGAATGATCGCTCGTAAGTACGAGTGAAATTCAATCAGAGTGGAGTGAAGATGTATCCAAAATATCGCTATATTTGACTCACCTAAAATTAATTATAGACGGGTCAATTAATGCCCAAAATGGCCCGAACCTCAAAAAACTTTCAACAAAAGGTTTTTCCCTGTTTTTTAGTTCTTTTGGGTGTACTTTATAGGAGGAAAAAAATCTATCAAAATTTGACCTCGGAAATGGCGTTAAACTGGTCAAATCCAAAATTGCCGGCATAGACCATGTGGAGAAGGGGGAAGGTGTCGTCACCCGAAAGCAAAATTTATGTGACCAAGTGGATTTGGTCAATTTTGGGTCGCTGATTCTGAAAATCGAGAGTATACTGGCCATATCCGGGCTTTTCTGCGCCATTTTGACGTTTAAAGTTCGAAGGGCGCTCTCTATTTGTCAAAAATCTTGTTTCTCTATATATTTACGCCAAATCTCACATCAGGCATTGACTGATGTGAGATTTGGCCCTTTTATGCTGTAAAAGGATGTTTACTGAAAAATAATGGGAAATATTAATATTAATATGCAAATTAGATAAGGTCAAAATACAAATGATAGTGTTAGCAGAAGAATAAGCCGAGGATTTGAGTCATGGGAAATGACATCAAACTAAACCTGCCTAACTAACACCAGATCCTCGATACACCAGATACACGATTTGACCTTTAACCCTATCTAATTTGCATATTAATATGAATATTTCCCAGTGCTTATCAGAAGACAGGCCGCCGTCTCTATAGGGTCTCATATTTAGGGAGTGCCATGCTCCGAAATTCCGACTGGCTGGATCTTTTTACAACTGAATTAAGGAGCCACCAGGCCAGTTTTGGACAGCATGAATACATGAAACATGAATACCTGGTGGGATAAGTCCTATAGAGTGCTTTCACGTTACGTCACAACTGGGAAATCACGCCCACTGGCAAAAATCAATACTGTCTTAGTGTAACACTCTCACAGTGGGTCGTCAGCTGCTTCTCAGCTAGCTACACTAAATGTGTATGCCCGTCAAAAAGGGCGGGACTTGTGACGTAGGTGAAATCACTCTATAGGACGAGGCTGAAGACTCTCTAAGAGGAACGCCAACATCATATAAATACCTTTAAATGTGGCGAGTGGGTGAGCAAAGTCCGATCAATTTGATAGGTTTCTGTTGGCTTTGTGTAGACTTTGATGTTCAGCAGCCCTCGGGTTTCAAAGTTCTCGAATATGAATATCAATATAGTGAGGTCTAAATATGTAACCGATTTGTAGGTCGTTTCCACGTAAATTAAATTGAGGCATGAATTTTATTAATTTTATTAACTAGACTAGTGCAGAGAGTTCCAAGATGTTAAAAAACGAAAGAATGTCGTCTCAACAGCGAAACCGGCGAATGTTTCTAAGATCAGTCAGTACTTTGTTTTTCAAGTTAGTACCTGAAAATATCTCACATTTCCGGCGAGGCTTGCCTGCCCTGTGGCGCACCCAAGTTTGTAGATAAAATTTACCGTTTTAGACCAATTTCTTGTTAGGATGAGTATAAAGAGGTTGCCGAGGGATGCATTTAATGGAAATTATTTGGTATTTCGTAGAGGCATTGTCTCTCATGTTTTATGCGGGCTTACCTGCACCTCGGCGGTTGGCCCATCTGCCCATGCCAACTAACATATTGTGACATTCATCTCCCCTTGGGCTATAATGAACCTAATGACAGTAATGAAGAATAAGTTTATCTGATTTAACAGTGACAGCTTAATAAGTTTCAAGATGTGAGTTAAGCCTTTCAGTTGTTGACATGATGTCACCTAGTGCTACTGTATCAGTCTTGCTGATCAAATATTGTCCCAATTTGTCCAATATACTGTATCTGAAGGGTCTTATTTACTAGTCAAGGTATGCAATGGCCAATGAGCCTATTTATCATTTGCTATGGCCTGAAAATAACAAATCAAACTGTGTTTAACAACATTTTGCATAAAGAGGCTATATCAGAGCATCTGGTTCTGGCTAATTGCATCCAATTTGTTGATGTCTTTAAACAGACAGCGTCTTTAAACTGACAGTTTATAGTGACCAACGCAGTAATCGATGCAGATGAGGAGGGCTGCTTCTTCTTGAAACTCACTCGAGCAAATCGATCATCTGAGACCTAATAGAAATTTGACACTGTTAAGTGTGGAGTTTAACCAGCACACTGTAGCTATAAAGATACTACATTTTATTTTTTTTTCAAAATGGCGGACAGCTGCTATATTGGATTTAGGAGTTAAATGATCGATACCAAAGCTACATCAGGTTTACTCCAGTGAACTTGCCATATTAGATGTAGTCAAAATCGACACTTTATTTATCACTCCAACTCATGAAGTTCCAGTTACATAAAATTTTATCATTTTCAAAATGGCCGACAGCCGCCATCTTGGACCTAGGTGTTGGAATGATACCAAAGGCACATCAAGTTTCCTCCAGTGCATTTACATTGTTAGATATAGTTGGAATCAACATTTTCTCATCACTTCAGTTCATCTGGTGCCAGTTATATAACATTTTATCATTTTCAAAATGGCGGTCAGTTGCATGTATCTTGGATTCAGGGGTTGGAATGATACCAAAGCTACACCAGGCTTACTCCAATTGATTTGTCATGTAAGAAATAGTCAGAGTCGGCACTTTTTTCATCACTCTAACTCATCTGGTGCCAGTTATACATTTTATCATTTTCAAAATGGCGGGCAGTCGCCATCTTTGATTTAGGTGTTGAAATTATGCCAAAGGTACACCAGGTTTACTCCAGTGCATTTATCATGTTAGAAATAGTTGGAATAGACAGTTTCGGAATCACTCCAGTTCATCTGGCGACAGTTATTATCTCATCGCTCCGTGAGGAGGATGAGATATTGTAGTCACTTTGCCTATGGGGCTATATATGGCAATGCCAGCTGAAATCGCAATGGTTGCCATGGTAACGGTAAATTTCCCCAGGTTACTGGTCTCGAGGTCTAACCCATGGTGAGGTACCCCGGGGTGACTGAACGTCCAGGGCTGAGAGAAGGGTCAAAACCTGTCAGTGTGTATGTTTGTGTGTTGGTGGGTAGGTGTGAGTGTGTGTGTGTGTGAGTGTCCAAATTTTTTCCCTACTATCTCGTAAACGGCTGGGCCGATTTTCTTCAAAGTCGGTAGGATGGTACCTCAGGTGGAACAATTGCATTTTAATACTCAACCGGAAGTGAAGGTCAAAGGTTACAGGTCAAAGGTCAAATTTAGTGAAATCACATTTTCTGCTATATTTCCAAAACGAAAGGCTCTCCTAACACGAAACTTCACACATATGACGATTGCATCTAGACCTACCAAAATATGTGGATGCCATAGCAACAGACGTCAAAAGTCAAGTGGTAGAGTGGAACAAAAAAATTTTCAAGTTATAATTTGTTCATAAAACAACGTTTTTGTCCCTCAAACTCCTCCTAGTGGGCTGGACCGATTCTTTTCAAAACTGGTAGGTGGGTACCCCATGGTGGGAACTTGTGTCTCTCAGACCCTCGGAAGAAAAGGTCAAAGGTCTCATTTTGCAAAAAACACTTTTTTCCTGTTTTGTACTAAAACTTCAAAAGAAAACCTTCATTTTACATTAAACTTCACAAGTATAATAGGGTAGACTAGTTCTACCAAAATATGTAGTTTCCATGGCAACCAATGTCAAAGGTCACGTGACAGGGGGTCAAATACTTTTTTTGTATTTACTTTAACTCTTAACGGACGCATCCCACAAATCTGAAAGTTTAAGTGTAATAGCCTAGGCATGATACTGTTAGTTGTACCGATGTGTGTGGTTGTTATGGCAACCAAGGACATATTTCACGTTACAGATTGTCAAAGGTTAAAGAGGGCATGACACGGCCACAAAAACTTTTGTGTATTGCAAGATTAGATACAGTATTTTGCAAATATCATCTCACACCCCATTAAAAAACCGTACAATTCGGCATAAATGATATTCGAAGGAAAACTGCGTTCAAAATCAAACTTCGAAAAATGCCGCAACAGCTCACCTGACTTTTATGACGCAATTTGCGGCACAAACCCCGTCCTACGGCGCGCATCTAGATGTGGAACTAATGTAACGTTCGGTAAAGTTATCTTATCTTAGCAACCTCATGAAAGGGATTGCATCACAATACAAAGTCAAATATACAGAGCGAAAGGCGCAGACCATGGTGGGGATTCGGAGCAAATCATTGGCCAATATGTTCGCGTGTATATGCGCGCTGGTAAAAATAGTTTTGTTTTTGTGTAAGAAAGACGCGGTTCGGTCGCTATAAAAAACAGCTATGAATATGTAAGGCAGACCCATAGAGTAGGATAATAGGAACTAGAGGGCGGACTACCCAAAACAGCTGTGATCGTATGGACACTCTCTACCCATATTCTATCTGGGCATCAGACCGATCGCTTACATAGAGATTCATACAAATCACATGCACATGAACGTCCAAAAATTTGATTTCTAAAATCATCTACTTCTATCAGAAAAAGAGGAGGATGTAGTATCTCTCATAAATTGTAAGTTTCTTTTGATGGTTTCGTATTTTATTCTTGTTTAAGTTGAAAAAGACGCATTTTTCTTCACCTAGTGCGAACACGTTCCTGTAAGTGTAAGACAGTATGCAATAGGCCTATATACGTAGTACGCAGTATATATTACGCCTAACGTTACTGGATAGTTTCTGAATCTAAATAATCCACACTCCTTCTGTAAACTTTGTGCATGGAGCTTTTTCACGATGCAATGAGATGTTATATAAACAAGAGGTCTTTTTACACTGGTGGGGCAAGGAATTTAGGTCAGATAGGGCAAAAATGGCCTACATGGTGTTAGTATTATTTAGCAGGCTGTAAAACAGTAGGCCTAGGGCCTTAGTTAAAAAGAGCTGGCATGCAATTTTGGTCTGCTAGGGTGAGGGTTGCAGTAATTTAACCATACTTTGCCACTTTCTTTAAAACTTTAGGGGTAGCGAGTCTAGAGTCCCCAAGTATGTTTGAGACAATTTTTTGGAGCCAAATTTGTAACTAAGGCCCGATGCCTCAAAAGTACATGTGTAACGTTAGGCTATATATGCCTAATCAAGCTTGATTCTGTTGCACTGGAAAGGTACATTATTTTGGGAAATGGTGAAATAATTTAGTGTTTAATTCCTTGATGCAGTTTAACTTACTTTTTCCAACAAATAAAAGAAGAAGAAAAAAAAACATTGAATACCTGATGCCAGTCTTGAGTTGTAGGCTACTATACATGTGTACTATGCTACGGGTTGCATTTGGTTTTAATACATAATCTTCACCCCAAACAGAAACTGATGGTTTCATTTTTTTCTTGCACTTGCAGGGAGAAAACCAAGGGATGTCAGATTCATAGTGCTGCTGGCCATGGATTGTTTCCTGTACTTTACGCTGGATGTGGTCATGTCTAAAGGCATCTGCCACACAAGCAGATTATGAAGTGAACAAAGACATTTAAAGCTTGATTCTCTCACCCCAAACTATAATTTTTGTAGTTAGTCCACATCCACAGAAATTGCCAATTGGCTCTACTCTTTGACTGAAAGCAAGTTCAAAAAGTGCAGAGTACAGAACTGATACACACTGTACTGAGAATGTTTGATTACACACTGGGATCAAGTATGATCACCCTGAAGTAACAGACTGAGATTGTGTCTGGATGAGGATGAATTTTAGGCAGAGGAGGGATCAAGGGGCTTATTGAAGAAGGTTAAGAGAATTGGAACTGCTTGGGTGTCATCTTTTAAGTCCAGGTTCACTTAACCTACAAAGTGTCAACTGACTTTTAATTATCATCATGTATACACCTTGAATATTTTGAAAGAAAATTTTAATTCTGGATCACCATACCTTGCAATTACTGGAGTTTAGCCAGTTGCAATGAGGGAGAGATTCAACAAGCCAAAGCAAAATTATGGAAAGCAATAATGTCAGCTGCTGGTGAAAGACTGCATTCTTTATTATACCTGACAACAGTTTTAAAGACTTCCAAGTGCCCAGAGAAATTAGAGAAGTACTGTAACATGTGACTGTGATTGGACTAAAATGGTTGGTAGAATTGAACCTATTTAACATTGTCTGAAGAAGAAGTGGATCAGACAAATGTATACATGTAGGCCTATTCATGTTTTGCTTTTTACCCTTCATGCATGCCAGTAAACTAGTGCTTCAAGTTTCTGCCAGTGTTGTAACAAATCAGGACTCATGTCACGTACTTCTCTCAAAATGATAGTGACTCGATAGAATTCAGGAGTTATTTCCGCATTGGAATAGTTCAGTGACTCGAGTAGAGCCACTTAAAAGTTCAGTCTGGCATCTGTAGTTACAGTATTTTATTAGGTGCCCCTAATACACAAGGCTCAATGAGTCACTTTCATGCGAAATTTTAGTCAGCCGTAGAAGGGAGTAACGTTAAGTAACTTTTCTACCCCCTGTATATCAAGCTGACTGATTCAATTGGCAAAAATATTCTGGTCATCTTTTCAGTCAACCACTTACAACATATGACTAACAGCTGACCAGCTACTAAAATAAAATAAAATGAAAACAGTCACGTCATGCTACTTGTGCTGCCCAGTCTATACTACTTTACTAGGCATAGTTTTTAATTGGAGAATGAAAAAGAAAAAAAAAATGATAAAAACCCCTCCCCACCCAGTGACCCAGGTATTCAGTTTAGTAGAAGAATATGCCTTCCTTTTTAATGTCCATTTTCAATCTCCACTGAAAATATGTAAAATCAAACATGAGAAAAATGTTGGAATGTTAGGATAGGCCTACATTTGCGACTTCATTTGGGGGCGAGTTGTCTCCTCTGTTCGGTGTTTCATTAGGTGCCGAGCTGTCTGAGTAGCCAGCTTCATTTAGAAGCCGAATTGTCTGTATATGAAGGGCTATATGCTTTTAGTAGGTACCGAGTTTTCCTACTTTACAAAAGCACTGGGAACTGTGAGGCCGTTTTGTCTTACAATGGCGAGTTGTCCTTGCCTGCATGAGTGCGTTCCTCGAACGTTACTCTTTTTATCACTGAAAAGCAAATTCAGCCCCTTGCCGACCATTTCTGTTGACGTGAAAAGTTAGAAAATATCTTTACGCGTGAAAGCGAACAGCTTATGCCACTTTTTAGGATGAAATACACATTTTAAAAGGACAAATAAGTCTCAGGAATTGGCCGAATCGGTTTCTGCCATACAGTTCGTACGCACATGATCGCTCCCCGCGTGACTTTTGCCCAAGTCATGCCCAGAGTGAACGTGGATGCCGTGTCTCCATGCAATCACAGACGATTTACGTACGCGCCATTGGGAGTCCGTACTCTAGTTCCTATATCCTGCTCTATGGGCAGACCACAACAAGCGCGTCCCCACTACGAGCGCGTCTTTACTGTATGAGCTGTTTGATGAAGATGCTATTGCGAATACTAAGCAGTCACCGCGCAATGCGCAATTCACATGTAGTCAGTGGCCACGCTCACCGCTATCAGAGCACCGGTGTTTGCAATTATGTATGCGCTAACACGCGTTACCATGCACATGATTCGATGATTGTGAGCTCTCTGGTACAGTGTTGCTAACCGTGCCTCCAATGACGTCATCATTTTGAGACGCGTTCACATACGTTTATCCGCTTTCGAATTTCAAATGGTCTGAGCCTGGCCTGTAATTGGGAATTCAAAACGTCGTATTTCGGTATTTATGGACATAATTTACTAGGGAAATCATTCACTTTATGTCAAGGTGTACCCAAAGAACAGTTACCGATGAACTTACTTTGGCCGTGTCATGCCCACTTTAATGTTTTGCAACTACAGTAGCCTATTTTTCATCTTTTTATATAAATAAGCTAGAATTCTAGGTTAGTACTCCGTAGTAGCAGTCTCGTCTTCACAACTCAAATTCTTTTTTCACTAGCTTGTATGCTTCAGTTACATTTTTAAGTTTCTGCTCGCACTTCACTTTGATAGCCCTTATATCTAGAGTGTTCTCGTATGGTCTATGCAGACAGTTGTTTTCATTCCAAAGTTGCTGTAACTGTTAGGCCTAGTAGTATGAAAGTTAAAGTCAAACCTAGGGCTAGACCTGAAATCTCAAGCTGGTTAACAGTATGTAGGCTAGGTCTGGGGCTAAACCTACGCCATTCATAGGCTTGAGTTATAACCCAAGATATGCAACTGTGGGTGACTAACATTAGGTTTGGCATAGGGCCTACCTATCTTACATATTAGTGCCCTTAAAACTTGGCGGTTCTGAAGAATCGCCACAAAAAACCCTACGTGGCAATTTCCTTGCGATGGGCTAGGATTGGCCACAGGCCAGTAGGCAGAAAAGGTTTGTGCGTCGCCCGGAAATCTTCTAACGCCACACGTTCAACATCGCGCACACGCCCAGTTTTTTAATTGAGACGCACTTAATGTGCATATCAACTCGACACACATGAAGTTTGCCGTCACGTCAAAATGGAGAATACGCCCAGCTAGCGCCTGAATAGTTGAATTACGAGCGCCTGAATAATAACAATTACGCATTCGAAAGCGTCTTACTCTTATAATCATTGCGTCCATATCTAATCGTATCAGTTTAGTGTAACAGCCAAGCTCGTTGTTTTTTCATAGTGCTACAAGGGGATAACAGCATCTTAAAAAATAAATTTGTTCCAAAATCTTAGATAGGCCTACTGGTTTAAAAGGGCAAGCGTTACAAATATTGGGTAGCCTATCTCTCCAGTTCTTATATAATCCAGCGTCAGAATTTAAATATCCAAATGATGTTTTTTGGAATAAGGGGTGCGCCTGTTCCAAGAACTTGGTTGGTCTGTGCCATATTCTTTCCCCTCTCTATCTTACCAAAAAAGCCCCGTCCCTTGGAACGAAAAAATATCGCTTCCCTTGGACTTCAAGATTGTGGCATGGAGTTTTGTCAATGACATTCTACTGTAGCATAAAATTCAGCACAGATAAAACTTCTAGCTCATACATAGTTCAAGTTCTGTAACCAACTTGCGCACATGTTAGCGATGAGATATGCAACTCCGTGGATTGCCCTCTTGTTTAACATTTTCTCATTTTCAAAATGGCGGCCGACGGCCATTTTGAATTTTCTATTAAAACCACCTTTTCCGTGCTCCGAATTTGATAGATTTTTTCCTCTTATTTACTATATCCAATAGCATAGAAAACCATTGAAAGACCTTTTGTTGCAGTTTTTTGGGGTCTTATGGGGCATATTATAGCTGTATTTGGAGTTTATCTCCACACTACTCCAATCCGGGTGAATTTGCCTCGTACTAGTGACTTATTATTGTGAACAGTCTTTTATGTGTGAATTACTCTTTTGATTTAAGAGTGAACGTCCCTAGATATTTTTGGACCACCGCAGGTGTTGAGGCAAGTCCCTGTCATATCAAACCTGACAAAAGTTATCCACCGCTGCACCACGCACACACAAAGCTACCCCCCCACACACACATACACACACACACATACACACACACACCATTAACTGGATGGAGGGTATCCACCAAACTATTCCCTTGAGATATGCATCGTGTCAAACAGATGTTTGTTGAGAAGGTGAAATCTCAATGGACAAAATATAGCAGAATAATAACTTCTTTAAAAATTGCAAAAACTGTTCAATAATGCAATGATTGCACAAACGATGAGGAAAGGTATACTGCCGCCCGAATGCAAAAGTCTGACTTTGTTAATTTGGTTTTGTGGGTATGCAATAGACCATGCAATAATGGGACGAACGTAGTAATTTATGAAAGGAGCAATTAACCAAAAATAGTCAAGGGCACTAATTTAATTGTAATATTCCCTGTTTAGAACTATATATATGCCTATACTGACCACGCAGGGACAACGCAAACGGAGGCGTTGGGGGGGGGGGGGGGCTTTAGTCCCCACTTTTGTGACCTTTCGGCATTTTTGACCTCATAAAATTGCTGTTATATTGTCGAACATATTTGGTCGCTTTGGTGCTTAACCCCCCCCCCTCACACACACACTTTAAAACTAGTTCCGCGTCCCCCTGTCACCTCATTACGGATAACCATGACAACGTGTTTAGTGTTCTGATCGTTATTCTCAAGTTTTATTTCTATTTTTTTTATCTATTTTGTCAATTTGTCTACTCCATTTCTACATCAGGGAAAATTTCCAAAATTTCAACCGAAAAGAATATGCTGCTTTGCTTTCTCCCTTAAAACATTTACACGGATGACATTTCTTTTTCAATATTCAATTGCTTTCGTCGATTGTACGTGGTGGCATGACTGATAATTTAGTTATACGTTTATTCTTCTTTTTACTCGAATTTTACGTGTCTTGAACAATTTTCCCCTCGATTTTGTTTTAAGATAAAATTAAATGTGTTATATTCTTGTTTCTTACAGAAAAATTAGTGAACAGAAGTCTTGAACCAAATGAAAGAGCTCTAACAATGGACATATATGATATACCTGGCAGACCGGTAAGCTTAGCTACTTTATTTTTATTCATTTCCTTTAATTTTTTTCCAAATGTACAATTCTATAAAATAAAAGAGCTTATGTGGTAACAAAAAACAGAAGGAAGTGAACTATAAAAACAACATATACAAAAACAATGTAGGCTACTAAAGCTACTAAGAAAAGGTAATGCACAAAAAAGTAATATTACCAAGCCAGCGGACACCAGAGGTAACTCTACAAGCAGTAAGCATAACAAACTATGTAAGTGAAAACAGCTACTCCCAGCCACACCTACCAACACACACATCCACCTACCGCACTTTTAAACGTAGACCACGCCTCTAAACCCTATAACGAACCCGGACAGAAAGTGATGGTGTGATTTCATTCGGCCCTAACTGGGGTCCATCACCTTTTAATCTTTCCATTTTCTTGCTTACCTCTGTCATCAATGGTTGTACACTACATTTTATCTTCATTCCTTTAATTTCACTGAATATGAGGGTTTGAAACTCATGTAGACGATATATAAAGGCGATTCAAGGCTGATGGACCCCACTAATCGCTGCGCACAGTCACAAAAACAAGCGCTAATCGGATTCGTCTATACATCAGAGTAAACTCAACCATAAAGACACGACAGCAGAAAAAATCTCAGCATGTACCGACCAAATATTTTTCATTTTGTACGCTGTACAATAATTTTGTAGTTGGTGGATTATACAAGGTTTTCATTGCATAAAGTTTGAAGAGACATGTTGATGTTACATAATTTGAGGGAAATTTGAGAGATAATTCAGTTGCTCAGCTCTGCAGGTAAGCTTCCCGTTGAAATTTTCTTCATGATGATTGAAAAGAGATGGCAAGAAACCAGAATATCCTCGAAAATGCCTCTTCAAATCGAAGGAGAACCTCATCAAAGGGGCACGGCATAGGTAAACTATTGAAGTATTTGAATACACTAGTTCCAGATATGATCAGACGTGATTCATTTTTTAACCGAATGTGATCAAATTTGGAATTCCTATTCAATTTCCTATGTTCATTTCCCTTAAATGTTCAAAAGGGATTTTTAGAGCGTATGTGTAACTATTTCAATTCACAATTTAAAGGGACATATTGCCTTTAAAGAGCACCAACATATTATGCCAAGGGGACAAAGAAAAAATGTTTTTCCTACCAAACTCATTCAGTTTCAACCACAAACCCAACAACAATTTCATCGCCTCAAAGTGTTATGTGAATCATTTTAAACAATGGGTTCGTATCCCCTCGGGAAAAAGTCTGGCTACGTCACCGACTCACCGTTTAACTTCGACTTGCTTTGCCATAATTTGCGTCCTTCCTCTAAGTGTTGGAGAGGAGAGGTGTACATATTCAAACGTTTTGCTGAGAGGGTAACAAAAAAAGATATCAATTTAAATTAAAAATGATGGCAGTGATTGAATTTATTCTATGACCTGATGAGTAACCAAGTTTCTCACAATGAAGCATGTAACAATACTACAAAAATGCTGCATAAATCCTTGGAAAGGGAAAGGTTAAAATCATTCTCTCATTCATATCCCTCGACAGCGCATGATCAGAGAACCTGGTAACACATTGTACTGAGACAATATTTCGCAGTTCTATTTTGTACATAAAGTAGAACATTCAGGATTATCATCCCGGCTTATTACGTTTGTAAGGCATATTCAAATTTACTAAATTTTTCCCCAAACCACGAAAAACAGACGAATCCTTGATGTAAAGCACCGTCCACATTTTGCGTCTCGATGGGACGCAACTCATTGCAACGAGATTGTTCAGAGGCGTTGCAAAGTGTGGAACGCTTTGCAACTAGTTGCAAGCAGCGGGGCAACCCAGTGTTCGGTCACATGAAACTCAAACGTGCATATCTGACAACAAAGACGGCCTTCTGGAATATAGCCAGCGGAAGTTGAGTTAATTGAAATGGCCAGAACTTATTCCTATTCCTTCAATGTAACAAACGAAAAGATTGTAAACGTTAGAATTTTGTGTGAACAGCTTCATGGACCTGCGACCTGTTGCATAATGTGGACACTATGATCTTAAAATTAGTTAGTTGTCAGTCGCTCACTACGAAAAGACAGTCTTGTTGCAATAAGTCGCGTCACATACTGTGGACGGAACTTAAGGGCATGAAGTTAGGTGGTTGCTCAATCAGGTTTTCCTTTTTTAAATTGAAATTTAGCTCGTAGGAAGGAGCGGAGCACCTTTTATAGAGCAACATTATCTTTGCTTCTTGGCTCTTAGCCGCAAAGTCTAGAGGACTGTAGAAAAGTGTCCCCAAATTTTCCAAGGATGCCTATTTAGAATTTAATCCATTAATTCCCCTGAAACCTTTGTGGTAGTTATATAGTTCCCTACTATTGAAATAGTGATGAGCCGTTTATCCATACATGTTACAAAAGTTGATGTCTCCTAGAGGCACGTTAGTGAAAGAGGGTGTCTGATTCCAAAAACAAGGGTACATAATTTTGTTGACTTATAAAACCATATCAAACATGTTCAGCACACCAATGATGATAGTCCAGTACGCCTGCATTGACCCAGGGAATTGTTATTACCGAATTCCTGATTGACCATTCGTCTGGTTCATTGTCCCTTCCCATGGAGACCGAAGCCAACTTAGTCACCTAAAGGCTTAGCCACACTGAGGCGAAGCGTCTTACTGTGATGTCGAGACTAGTTTCATGCGACCGAACATGTTCAGTTTCATAATACTTGGTTGCGCGACTGCTTACAACTAATTGTAAAGATTCCCACACTTTGCGTCTGAGTTATCCCGTCGCAAGGAGTTGTGTCGCATCGATCGGCATAGAGTGGACGGCGCTTAATGTTGTCGAGACTGGAAGGTTTGGCTTCCCATCGTTGAATGAGAACACACTCTACTGTCAGAATGTAAGTGTCCGTGTTCGTTACAATCTCGTATACTTTCTTTTCATTGGATTCATTTTGTTTTCTGTTAGTGTTTAAAACTACTACGTTGAAAGCTTGCAGTAAACAATTGCAAATAATTAAATCAACTCGAAACTGTGCCTAACTTTATAAAAGTTTTAAAGGTTAACGTCTTTCAATATGATAAGACAAAAAATCCTGCTGTAAAAATGGTCTAAAATATAAAGAACTATAGGCCCACGTAAAAAAATTGAAAAGAATCATTTGTCATGGCACTTTAGGCATCTTTTAATAAGTGTTGAGTTTTTTTTGCACTAAATGTCTGATTAGAATATGATTGATGTTATACTTGATTCTACTCCCCTCTTTGCTGGGGAAATTTGAATGAATGCAACCACCATCTTTCCATGGTGTTCCTGTTAGTTAGACACTTGAACAATACGGCGGAAATATTACAAGTTGTTAAAATTTAACCATCATTAATCTCGAGAACAATATTGCAATTACTGCAGAGTACCAACCGTCGAATAATGTACATTGCACCACATGCGTACTTTGAAACGGCCCTGTTTGACTGGAGTCCGATAGAGTTCGAGTCATTCCGGAGACTTTAAATACGGAACTTACTGTCATTGTGCTTGGTAGAGTGATCCGCAACTGGAAAAAGGGCTTTTAGACATCTCGGCTTATACAAATTGGTTAGAAACTGGATCGTAAAACTCCATCTTATCCAACCTAACCATCTTTTCAACAAAGTAATTTCCCAAACAACCTGATATTTTAATACTACTGCTCACTTTTTCGTCGTTTTGAATGTTACATTGATATCTTGATTCTTCAGCTGATTGTCGACGGTCCCTCGAGTCCTATTGTGACCCGGTTTTCTGTCTTCTCTCAAATATGATAATTTATATGACCTTCCAAAAGTGGGGTGAAGGAATCACCTCAAGTGGGACTATGACGCTTTTCAAATTTGCCTCTAATATTTAAAGGGTTGGGTAATATTGAGTTGAAATCGATAATGGTTATATGAGGTACTACCTCATGACAATGGTTATTTAATGAATTTCACGAACGAATTCAGTGTGTGTCTCTTGGTTCCTGAGAACAATCATGTTTCATCATTCCGTTGAAAGGAGACGCAACCAGGGGCGACACACTTATATGTTGTCATTAGCATAGCCAAAACGACATTAAACCGTTCATTAGAAATGGTGGGCCGGAGAGAGTGCCGGACTAGTTGTGCGGGGCGAAGTGAGGGCGCGGTGCTAAAACTTTTCCGAGTAGCGCTCGGAGCGCGGGTAATATGCGCTCCGCGCGCTACTCGGAAAAGTTCTAGCACCGCGCCCTCACTTCGCCCCGCACAACTAGACGATCGTCCTCATCACCCTGGAGCGCAAGGCGAGGAGGTTATCCCCGCGAACACTTACCAGAGTGAGCGGCCAGAAGCAACCCCAGAGACCGGAGGGACCACGGAGCACTTCCGAACCAGGGCCGCCCAACCGCAGCCAGGAGGCGTCGCCAAGTGAAGACAAATTTGGCCCCGAATTTGCCCCCGCCCGAAGACCCAAACCGAGTCCTCACGAGGTCTGAGGGCACTGAACACTATGTACAACAAGAGGAGCAATAGTATTTACATAGAGTGCAATGAATGTGTTAGTCGAATAACCGTTTAGATTTGCTCTATTATTTTAATTTCTGTCCCTTCACTACCTTAATTTCTACATTAAACCTTTGCATGGAAGATTGAAGCTTACACATGTTTTAGAATTGTAAAGATATATATTAGAGATGTCAGTAAAAAGTGAATACTGATATTTATCCAATGAAATTTATTCAATTGGTATTTATGTTGTAGAGAATATTTATTCAAACAGTCGATTGGGTTGAAAATTCATAATGACAAATCCCTGTTCTCACACAAACGATATTACCTGCTATTTTTTTAGTTTTGATATAAATGTTTGCGTAGCCCTGGAAAATTTTTCAGTCAGTGTTTCTTTGCATTAAATGCCGTGCAGAGCTTGCTATATTAACATTGCAACAAGGAGACAGTAATGAAATTCTCGTGAGAGTCTCACTGATTTTCAAGAAAAGAAAGCAAATAGTAGAATAACACGGTAATTCTACTATCGTTTTAGTTGGGTGAATATTAGCTTCAACAATTTATGTTTCAACCTACAAATATTCTTTGAAAGTGGAAGATTTACCAATAAGATTCATTTTCAAACTTTGCTGCATATGTTTTAACGATACAGACTTATAAGAGGAAATGAATAGGAACCGCAATTTGGATTAGTTTAGTGAATGATCTGTTTTATGAATGGTTGTTGACAATCATGTGACATTTTTTCTGACTCAATATTTTCAATGAACGTTTCCGGAGATAACCTCTTTCGGGGAGAAATCAGTTTTCACCCAATCGGGGGATTATTTTTCCATGGGTGGGGCCAATTCCAAATATCTTCCACGATGCATCCTACCGCCCAAATTCAAAGGAGATAACGTTCAAACAGCCTTGCAATTTTTATAGATTTTAGGAAAGAGAAATTCGGGCATTTTAAAAAACTCTATTGATAGGGGAATAAGAAATCTTCTTCATGTTTGGTTGTTCACCACGCCGATTTTGAGAAATCGAGCAATTTTGCTACGTTTTTTGTCCTAAGCTTCATTTATAGACTCCACGCAGCCGCAAGTTTTGTACACCATTTTTAACTTAAAGGTTTGTAAGTGGGTCGTGCCAACACATATGTTTGTAAATACGTAGTTGAAGGTCCATGGTAATTTCGCTTTTTATGTCTTAACTATTACCCCAAAAATGAATATACACACGTTTGTAGACACTAAGTGCTCATAAATATTCATACCGTTGAGAGAGGCAAATTTTCCCCCAATCGGAGTAGTACTCATTTTCTCCGAAAAGTGGTTATCTCCCAAACTGTTGAGTAACTGCTTGAATTAAATATACAATACTAGGCCTTAAAAATATCATTAGATATTTGATACTTAAAAGAGGATTAGGAGAAAATTTGTGAGATTTCGTTTTTGTTTTGAAATAAGCCTAAGCCGACTACTTTTCCGTATAGTTTACCTTGTTCTCCCGTCTATGTATCTCAAGGGCACACCATACCAATCCCCTGGAACTCGACACTCCATCGGTATCAGCCTACAGAGTTATTTCTTGACAATCAAGATAATTGGTTGTATATTTAAGTTTTGCTAAAACCGATCTTTTGGCATACACTGCAGTTTCATGACTTCAAATGTGGCCTGTCCCCGAACTTCCCATACATGGAGAGAGCATACTGCACGGCAGATTGTCGCTACCACACGTGTGAGAAAAAGCGCACCAAGATGGCTCTCTGCTTGGTTTGTGTAAAAGTTTGCACTTGCTCAAGTCAGTTCCCAGATTTTGCGAGAAAGTTGAAATATTTTTGAAATATGTCAAGGAAAGGTCAAAATCACTTCACGTATTGCAGGAATATGATATTGTTTCCTATTCAAGTTAAACTTTTGTTTAAAATACAACAGAGTCGTCGTTAAATCAGGCGATTAATAGCTTCACGGCGGCCATCTTGGTGCGCTTTTTTGTCCCAGTCGGTGGCGACAATCTACGGATAGGACCGTACGCGTTACATGGTCTGTCCATTTAAATAATTCCGTGGGCCTATCCTATTGAATACCAACTGTCGCAAGTTAAAGATCTATTACAAAACGTTTTGTTGACGTTGACTTGCTTTGGACAAACTTAACCAGTTAACTTCTACGTGGGTGGATATTTACGAGAAAGCTTTCTACTGACAGAGAGACAATGCATGCAAACTTTAAACTGTGGACGATGAGAGAGAGCAAGTTATGGTCTGATTTCAGTCGGCCATAACTGGAGTATGTCAGCTGTTAATCTTTTCAATTCCCTCGCTTTCGTGTATCATGGATAGTTGTGCCTAAATTTTATCTTGATTCCATCAGTTTCACTGAACAGAGGTTTGAAATTTATGTAGACAATAAATGAAGACAATTCAAGTCTAATGGACCCCACTAATGGCTCCCTACAGTCACTAAACACAACCTCTGATCGGATTCCTATATAACATTCTTTGTACATGATGTGTAATAAGAGTTTATCATCATCTTCGTTTGAATCTGGTGCCAACCAAAGAGCAACAGAGGTTTTGTAATTACGCCAGGGATCCACAATGCTGGGGAACATTCATGCCAGGTTTTTGCGCTGAAAGTACTGCACAGTGTTTACCGTAACACACGCGGTGTGCGTTCATTCATCGAGCAAGCGTGCCGAGTGTGGAATACTACGTATGTACAAAACTATGGGCTCCACGTTGTTCACAGGGAGTATAAGGACATCATTTGAAAACAACAAACCTTCAGCATATTAAGTTACAAAGCAAAAAAATTGCTTCCTCTTTTGGGGGAAATACAAACCAACACCAAAAAATGCAGAGAGCTGATTTGTCAACCAGTCGAATGCGCGCATAGTCCGCTTCACGTGCAGATCAAATTCTTTTGATGGGGCTAAGGATTTCATTGTTTTGCCCCCAAAGATGACGTCAGTGTTTCTTCAATGCATATAATACGGTCTATTGAGAGCATGACTATCTATCAAAAACTTAGGGTGCTTTTACACTTGATCCGGGTCTGATCGCCCGATGTTGTCAGCGTATCGAATTACGTGTATGGCTTGATCCTGGTGCATTTACACTTGTCTCGTACTCTGATCCTCCTCTATGCTTAAGCGGAAGTCGCATTACGAAATACAGGCACACGCGCGTGCGCACCAAAGTGTAAATAAAAAATAGACCCTGTACAGGTACCATGCATACCGTACCTTGGGTCACCGTTGATCCGGCGAGCATTTACACTACAGATTTGATCGCCTGCGCGGGGTCTGATCCTCCCCCCTTACTAGGATCAAAATCGGGCCATCAGATCCGGATATGATCTACGTTTACACTACAAATTTGATCTCGAGCAGTGGATCAGACCCCCGCTCAGGCGATCAGATCCGGATCAAGTGTAAACGCACCCTTAGTTCGGGATGGTAAGTGGCTGGCTTTCAAGTATATTACAGTTTCAATGGTCCAGCTACTGTACGATATACGTAACTGTAGCAGCGAAGTTAACGTCCGGCCAAGACGTCTCCTCTTCAAGTTTTAATTGTTGGATTATCCAACAAGATTGCAGGTCGTGTAACACTGCATAGTTTCTAAGCTCAAAACCCAGCTGTTATCTACCACTAGGCCTAAATCATTTTTACCAGACCACAGCGTAGGGTAAGCATCGACCTTGTCGTATTCAGGTAATGATTTATACCATCAAAACCGTTGTCTTTACTTTGCAAAGTATATTGGGTCGTGACAACAGTTTTTGCATAATTTGCTTACTAAATAATGAACTAATACAACGCTAGCTTCGGTTGAGTACAGACTCTTCCTTCATCCCTTCATATAACCAATAATTTAATGTGCATGTTACCATGGCAACCTGCCGCTTTCTGCCTCGAAGTAGCTTTCCAGATTAATGAACCCGTGACCTTGCTACTCCGAGCTGCTTTCAATGCAGCTTTTGGAAATGAAACCTTTATATCTTTAACAAGACGGTATTGTATAAAATGAACGACCACTTTTTATGTAATTTGTTTTCCCCACAATTTATCATGGTCATTTAATGTATATTTTTTAATGTAGTACGTGAATTTCATTCATTTAATTGTGACGTAACATTCAATTATGAGATTATGGGACTTTATTGCCACCCACACTCAACCACACCCACACAGCTTTGTTATTGTGTTACAATGAAATGATATATGTGTTTCATAGTAAAATATGGTGGTTGCAAGGTCTACAGTGGCCTTCACGTAAACAGTGGCCTTCACGTAAACTTTTAAACTGCGTTTAATCCGCCATTTAACGTTGTTTATAAATATGTATAAAAAATTTAACGAACCTGTTTTTCCTCTCCCCTGTAGGTCTGTAGAAAATGTATACAGCCTTTTTTGTCAGCAACGTCACTTCCGGTATTAGTATTCAACATCTCCGATGACAAAAGTTGTAATGCAGTCATCGATGACGTAAATTATATGCGAACCAAGGTAATTAAATGACAATTGTTTATTCATGTTTAGAGATGAATCCTCAATTTCTATTGGTCTATTTGTAAACGTGCGTTATCCCGGTTTGGACTTACGGTGGATAAACCTAGGCTCTCATTTCAGACTACTCCATTTTACCCCGGTAATGCTGATTTAACTTCCTTATTTACAAACGGAATTTCATTTTCTTTGAAATCAAAATAATTTGTGTATGAATAAGCAATGTTAAACCTCCCTGGACTGGTGCCTTAACACAGAATAATGGTCTCTCTAGGAAGGATTAATGCTTTCGCTGTATGAACTCGGGTCGTTCATGGCTTAAATTTTCTTGTGCTAATTCACTGTCCATCGTTTTTTTAACTTAAATTACTACGCACCTTCACACATTAGGCAAATGAAAAGTCTGCAAAAGAGTTCACTGTACTTTTACCTAAGCACGACGCAGGTATCATTGCGTCAAATTTAATAGTTTTGATACATAGTTCCTTCTCAAACAAACCGGCCTATTACAAACCTTTGTGAATGAATTTACGATACAACAACTGTTCCATAATGTGCGTCCCATTAAGGAGATTAGTTTGTTACACTTAAGTGAATGTTTAAAATACTTTTGGGCTGCTACGCTTACCCTTAAGTGAGTTTTTCTTCAAGGTTTTTAGATGCATCGAAAGCAGCCAAATGATTAACCGATCAAAGCGGTAATACCAGTTGTTTTAAGGAAAACTTAAACCTCCTAAAATCGTGATAATACGAGAGACAGAGAAGTGAAATTGGGGGTAGATGCGCACTGTTTAACAAGGTGTTTCTTGATTGGCTGTTGCCATTGTATTGTATCGCTTGTATTCTTTGTTCGGGTTAGGGATTAGGGTTATCGGTAGCCAGTGAAGAGTTTTCTTTCTATACAGTGCACATCGCGCTGAAATTGGAAACTGTTTAGGATGTTTTAACTTGACAAAATCTTAGCTGCGTTAGGATGTAATCTTTATCGGAAATTCAGATGTTGAATTCGGTTTGTCAAATGAAATTCGAGTTCTTTTCCAGCAATTAGCCAATCAGTTAGGAATATGAACCAATGAATTTGAAAGTTCATTTGTTTTTGAATATTCATGAGCAAACAACTATAGGTGTTATGTGTACATGATCAACTGAAAGTGAAATGAACACACAAAGCCAGTGCAGATGACTTGCTTCGTAAATTAGACCAAATTTAGGGAAGTGCATATTAATATGATAAGACTGATGGCCTATACACAAACAGCATAGTACTATACTGACGTTAGTTTAAGATTGAACTGAATTGTAAGGAGAAACATTACCGCCTTACCGAAAGACCTAATCAGTATAAAAAAGACTGAATCCTCTGGGCATAGCGAGGCAATATAGGCCTATAATAGCTACACATTTTCGCGCATCCAGCACATTGTAGCCTAAAATCTGTCGTCGATTATTGTACAATGAAAATATGGTACCCGGCCCGTATGCCTACGTATGCATTATACCAGGGAGCCTAACAACTCCCTGGTTCTAACTCTACTCCGCACTCCACTTCGAAGTGCAATCTCTTGTAATCCCGTTTCCTTTTATTTGAGAATGATAACCTGGCTGCATCTTGAAGGATGTACAGTGATGTACAGTACAGTGATATCGAGAGCAGCTTATTAATAAATATTATAAAATGCTTTTGACTGACTACAGAGAAAACGACTTGCCGTTTGCTTCTTTTCTCTAAAAAGCGTTCTCCGGGTTTTATTTTTGTGTGAAGAACGTGAAGCTTAGCACGTTTCTTTTCCATTGAAAGTTATATGGAAACTCGTTTTTGGGTAGATGCGCATTGTTTAACAAGGTGTTTCTTGATTGGTTGTTGCCATTGTATTGTATCAATTGTATTCCTTGTTAGGGTTAGGGATTAGGTTAGGGTTTATGTTAGGGATTAGGCTATCGTTAGCCAGTAAGGAAATTTCTTGTTAAACAGTGCTCATCGCCCCGTTTTTTCGCTTTTAATTTGAGCCGTAAATAACATCTTACATATTTGCCAGTATTTTATTGAATTCTTAATGTCTCTCTTTATATTTATTCTGTAAATTTAGAGCGACTTAACAGTCTACAGATTTCTCTTTTAGATTATTTGTCCATATGACTAATTTTTAAATAGGTAAGTTTGCAAAGACGAACTTTTGCCAGGTTTTTACAGTTTCCAATTTGAGTGTTTAAATGATTGCAACTCCCGGCAAATTGAGAGCTTATTAATTACGGTGCACTTTAAATTTGAAATTTCGACACTGTATCTTACGAAGCTTGAAATATGAGTCAAATACTCCAACTCAAATTATAATTACATATTTACAAGCAGCTGAGATAAAAATGTTTTATTCGATTCTCTTATTCTGGATTTGTATAACCCCCAAATCTGTGAGGATATAATCTAATATTCTAATCAAAGCACTGTATTTTTTTTCTTTTTCAAACACCACCGCGCATTCTGAAAAATTTGATTTGCTATACTGTTTTAAAATGGACACTTTGTGACAAACTTTGATTATGCATACTGTTAGAAGGTGACTTGAACTATGCAAGTCATCTCACTACAACAAGATGTGCAAAAAGACAAAAAAGAAATCATTCTAAGATTATTGGACATTTAAATTTCAAAATAAAGGCATACAAAAATATCAAAGCGGTCTGCTTCAAATTAAGGGAATAAATTTTAATGTTTATCATGATGAAACGTTCCCTCTTACTTTTTGTTACATCTTTCATTTCTGCCTAATTAACTCTTATCGCTTCAGGGAGGAAAAGAAGCCCACTACACGCAGACTTGATTAAGTCAAGTTTCCTTTCTGATTTATTGATCGACAGTAAGAGATGTGTTTCAATACACAAAAAGTTACGTAACATTTGGGGTTAGCTAACAGTTCAGTCAGCATGTGTTAATTGCTTTTCACACAGTGTGAACACAATGAAAGCATAGCCCATTTGAGGTCACAGATCATGTAACAAAATCAGATATTAGTTACACCCCATACCGCCTTTGATGTACTGGGGTGTTTATGTTCCTTTTTCAAGAAGCGACGTCACGGCATGATGATTACAAAGATGTATTTAAGGTAACTGATGGAAAAACTAGCCAAAATGTATTTTCTTTTGCTTATTTAAGACTAATTACCTCAAGAAAAATAGTTTCAATTCTAGAAATCTACTTTCTTAAAGGGCAAGACCAATCACCCCAACTCTGAAGAAGTGTAGTAGACTATCCTGTTTCATGATTGGCTCTTGGGAGTCATGTGACGATATTTTTCATCCTCAAATGTGAAATTTGCTAGTATTTACTGATTGGTTTACCATGGATATGCAATGCAAATATTTAAGTCCTAAAATATTATGAAAGTTACTTAGAAAGGAATAGGAACAAAATTTGTGAGATTTAGATCTTGCTTCAAACAACTTTGGGGCGACTGCTCTTACCCTTTAAGCCCTCCCCACGACTGGATAAAACTCACACTTATCCAGACAATACAAGACATTAGTGTGTTTTCGAAACACTCTCAGTACAGAACATGCTGTGAAATATGAGCTACAAAACTCTCCATTTTTGTACTTGCTGTCAATCAAAGAGCTGTGAAATATGAGCTACAAAACTCTCCATTTTTGTACTTGCTGTCAATCAAAGAGCTGTGCCAATTGAAAATGTCGATTTATTACTACAAACATTGTACTTTTAAATTGGGGTGAGAGGATTAATGGTGCAACATTCTTAACATAACTTTGCACTCGGTGACCCTATGTTTAGTCTCTTTTCCTATTTCATTCCATACAAGATCTTCATTCTATCGAAAAATGCAAAACATTTTATCCTTTCCTTGCTTGTTTTCCTTTTTTTTGCACGATGTGTATACTTTTAATACTTTTTTTTGCATTCACAATTCCAACTTGCTTTGAGATTGCACTCGACATTACGATAGCCTTATCCATTTCTCATATCTGCCTATAGGCCTATACACATTAGCTATTAATGCACATTCATAAATGCATCATATACTTGTTAGAAAACTTTACATATTTGATCCGACGAAACGGTATTAATCATTTTTATTAGTTACACGTTCTATTCAGGCCTACTTAAGAAAATCTGACACATAAGTCTCACAGTTGACATTTACTAATGTTTGGTACCTTGTGTAAATATTTAATTTATGACTTTTATCCTCAAGCTTCCACGAACTCAGCTTATTTTGGTGGGCATGCACGCTGATCGGATTCTCAATGAAGAAACACGAAAAACAAAATGCATTGAGATACAAGAAGCCATAAAGGAACAGACACAGAATCTAATACAGGATCTAGAAGAAGAACTGAAAACTTTTCGGTAAATGTCAGATTGTTCGTTTGGATAAAATCTTACCGTAAATTTTAG
This sequence comes from Holothuria scabra, assembly GCA_037179385.1. Taxonomy (NCBI): domain Eukaryota; kingdom Metazoa; phylum Echinodermata; class Holothuroidea; order Aspidochirotida; family Holothuriidae; genus Holothuria; species Holothuria scabra. The sequence continues at coordinate 59,042,785 of CM074181.1, read as the reverse complement.
TCCCACTTTAGATGCAAGAAGCTCAAGGTTAAAAATAATGAAGCAAGCAGTCGTAAAATCAATGTTTTGTCACGTATTTTACAGTTTTATTTCTGAATTGAGCTTATTTGATCGAATAATAACGATCGGTAATGATCGGGAAGACGGAAATGAAAATTGCTGATCGATTTGGATTAAATAAAGCTGAAAATTGCTGTTAAACTGATATAAATGCTGATTCAATCCGTAATGACAAATAATGTCCATTTATTTTACTAGAAGTGAAGCTGTAGTTTTTACACAGTTGGTCGCAGCAGATGGAAAAGAAATCATCTTATGCAGTAGCTTGCATTGCATGGTGCATGGGAATACAATTTCTTTAACAGAGTTGTGTACATTTTAATCGATTTCTGAAGATATAACAGAGAATGAAAAAGACACACATGAAGAAAACGGAAATGGTTCTGTAAATTTGTTTCAAATAATTGACAGCGCTTTTTTAAAATGCAGACGCGGATCCAAGGGGGGGGGGGTGGGTCTCAGCCCTCCCTGTTTCGCCAGATCAACAATTAAACATACTGGGAATTAGCAGCGCAACTCCCCCACTTCCCTGCTTTCTCTTAAGTCAGTCCCTTTTTTATGAAAGTCTGGATTTGTGCCTGAAATGGGTAGATGGTATACCACCATCATCCCTCCGCAGAAGAAAGTCCCATTATTTTCTTCAGTTTGGAATGCGTGAAACATGCATTAAACCCGTTTGATTTAGCGCCATTTGAAGACTGATTCTTAAATGATAACCAAAACGTCTTTTTAAATTCGTCAATGAAACCACACCCTTAAAATTTAGTTTTATAGAAACCTAACCATTTTTATTGGTTTCGATGAAAAGAGAAACCTATGCATTCATGATGGCGTGTGTGTGTGTATGTATGTGTGTATGTGCGTGTGTATGTATGTGTGTGCGTGTGTATGTATGTGTGTATGTGTGTATGTGTGTGTGTTTGTGACAGTTTGCTTGTTTACACGATATCTTGAGAAGGGAAGATCTGACAGTTCTCAAACTTGGTACACAGATACCCCATACTGAGAGAAAGAACCCTATTTATTTTGGTTGAGGTCAAAGGTCATCTGGGGTCACAGTGGGTCAAAAACCAAAATCCTTGTTTACACAATATCTCAAGATAGGAAACTTGGATTAATTTCAAACTTGATATGTTGATGCATTATGATGTAAGGAAGAACCCTATTGATTTTGATGGAGGTCAAAGGTCATTTAGGGTCACATGGGGTCAAACCCCAAAATCCTTGTTTACACGATATCTCATGGTAGAAAACTTGGATTAATTTCAAACTTGATATGTTGATGCGTTATGATGTAAGGAAGAACCCTATTGATTTTGGTGGAGGTCAAAGGTCATTTGGGGTCACATGGGGTCAAACCTCGAAATCCTGGTTTACACTATATCTCAAGATAGGAAACTTTGATTCATTTCAAACTTGATATGTTGATGTGTTATGATGTAAGGAAAAAACCAAATAGATTTTGGTGGAGGTCAAATGTCATTTGGGGTCACATGGGGTCAAACCCCGAAATCCTTGTTTACACGATATCTCATGGTAGAAAACCTGGATTAATTTCAAACTTGCTATGTTGATGCGTTATAATGTAAGAAAGAACCCTATTTATTTTCGTGGAAGGTCAAAGGTCATTTGGGGTCACGTGGGGTCAAACCCCGAAATCCTTGTTTACACGATATCTCATGGTAGGAAACTTGGATTAATTTCAAACTTGATATGTTGATGCGTTATGATTTAAGGAAAAACCCAATAAATTTTGGCGGAGGTCAAAGGTCATTTAGGGTCACTTGGGGTCAAACCCTGAAATCCTTGTTTACATGATATCTCATGGTAAGAAACTTGGATTAATTTCAAACTTGCTATGTTGATGCGTTATGATGTAAGAAAGTACCCCATTTATTTTCGTGGAGGTCAAAGGTATTTGGGGTCACGTGGGATCAAACCCCCAAATCCTTGTTTACACAATATCTCAAGGTAGGAAACTTTGATTCATTTCAAACTTGATAAGTTGATGCATTATGATGTAAGGAAAAACCCAATAAATTTTGGTGGAGGTCAAAGGTCATTTGGGGCCACACAAGGTCAAACCCTGAAATCCTTGTTTACGTGAAACATCATGGTAGGAAAGTTGGATTTATTTCAAACTTGATATGTTGATGCGTTATGATGTAAAGAAAAATCCTATATATTTTGGTGGAGGTCAAAGGTCATTTGAGGTCAGAAGGGACAAATCCTGGAAACCTTTTTAACACAATGTCTCAAGGTAGGAAGCTTGGATTGATTTCAAACTTGATATGTTGATGCATTATGATGTAAGGAAGAACCCTATTGATTTTGGCAGAGGTCAAAGGTCATTTGGGGTCTTAGGGGGTCAAACTCAGAAAACCTTGTTTAGGAGAGCTTAAGGTGCAAAACATGGATGGATTTCATAATTAGTATGTGCATGAGTTATGGTGAGAAGATGATCTGTATAAGGTTTTTTTTTGTGGAGGTGAAAGGACATCAAGGGTCATGATCGGTCAAACTTTGAAAAACTTGTGAAAATGGGATATCTCAAGGTAGGAAACTTGGATGGATTTCCTAATAAGTATGTGGATGTGTTACAGTATGGTGAGTTTAAAGTACTGTACCTGTTGTTTTTGGTGGAGGTCAATGGTCATCTGGTATCACCTGGCATCAAACTCTGAAAACCTTGTTTGCAGAATATCTTAAGGCACAGTATGAAATTTGGCTTTTTGACTATAGAAATGTTTTGGTTAAAAGAAAAACCAATTACTTACCGGTGGAGTCAAAGGTCACTTTGGGTCACCAGTTGTTACAAGAAATGTAGCATTTTATTGAAAAGAGAAGGGCACTTTGGGTCACCAGTTGTTACAAGAAATGTAGCATTTTTATTGAAAAGAGCTTGCATGTATCATCGAAACCTCAATGCATTCTTGCATTCTGGTTCTTTTTATTAGAACGTGGGTAAGCCATCGCTGAAAAAAAAACTTAAGCTTGTCAAAATAGGTTTCGGTTATTCTTAGCCTTTTCGAATGAGTTGCACCTCTTTTTCACACCCTCATCCGGAAGGGTGTTTGCTGACCTTGTCCTACGGTAAATGAAGTCGAATCCGTTTCAGTTCAGTAGCGGCTCTACTGCGGGAAAAGATGGCATTTTATCCGCATGATTTAGTCTTTGTCCGCCCACTTGTCTCCCTATCAAGTTAGGTCATTCAGAGTTAGTTTAACCAAAATGAACGATGTACCTCTCATGAGAGTTCATTTTCCATCCAGAAATATGTAAAAACCTCACAGCTTCCAGGGGAGACGCCCCTGGACGTCCACTAGCAGTTTTGCCCCTAACACCCCCCCCCCCCAATTTTGACATTCTGACGCCACCACTTTTCAGGTGCATGTGCAGGAAAAACCCAGATGGTACGGGATGGTTCCAGCTTAAAGGGGAGGTTTAAGCCAAAAATTAATTTTCACATTTGAAAGAAGAACTAAATCTATGCAGTGTGGTTAAATTTCCGTTCAGATCGGACATGTATTTCTCCACATATCAGCAAATGAAGTTACTAGATTTGTGTTCCAAAGTGATACTGAGGGCAGGCGAGATTATATCACTTCGTCATATTGACAAGGAATGCTTTATTTCCCTTTGTTGTTTCAGACTGTTGTGTTGACCTTGATGCTAATGGGGAAAGGACCCCCATGCATGGGGAGCGCAAAAGTTTTGGAAGTTCTCATGCTACTTCTGCAATTACATTTTGATAATATGAGGTTGTTGAGGAGAAAATAGGCCGTAAAGTTTAAAGAAAAACAAAAGACTGCCCATTAATGTGGGGATGTGACGTCATATGTGCTTGCTTCAAGTTCACTGTTTGCTGAAAATGTGACAACTTTACTTGCTTATATCTTGAGAACCACACATCGGATTTCGATGCAAATTTCACCAAAATGCTCAAAATAAGTACCCCTCTAACATATCAAAACTCGATTTGACCTTAAATCCTTCTTTTAACCCAGTAACCCTAGATAAGAGTGATAACGGAATGAACGCTTATGTGGAATGTGAAACAAAAAAGATACCATCTAAGTTACGATTTGACGTCAGCAATGGACAAGAGTATAAACTTTACCAATATAACACTCACTTCTCAATTTTTATGTGACGCTTCCAGGGAAACCACCACTACAGATAAAGCAGAGATCAGACTGATACGAGAAAGAAGGGTCTGGATCAAGAACAGGATAGAAGAGTTATCTAATGAAACGACTGTTATCATTCCAGCAAGTGCAGTTACAACTAAGGTAAGTCTTTACCCTTCCAGAATTCCGGAACTATAGCGGAAGCTGGTTCATTTTACCCATGTCCCTGAAAAAATGAAGAAAACTATCTCTATATTACCCATTTGTCTTTAGCGAAAGATTAAAATGGAAGGAGATGACTGGTACGTTCCATTTATAATAGAAAATTCGGCCTTATAACATTGGTATAAAGTGTTCATGAGTGGAGTACAAAAGTACATTTTTATAACAAAAACAAAATTGTGGTTTTCCTTTCACTATTAGTCTAGACTATATTAACCATCAATCTGGTTACCTTTTCTTGTCCAATTACTCTTTCTATTTATTTCAAAAAGAGTAATGGTATGTTAGAAAATAGATGACCTGCAACGAACGATTTCTTTAGAAAATTGAATTTTGGTGGCCATTTATGACATTGATGGCTATTTATGAGGTACTTTGTGGGCATTTTCAACAGGGAGTTGTACCAAGTTGTTTCATTGTTAACCAGTTTCCCCACTCCTTCTAACAATTAAAAGTATACGGTCAAGGTGTCTTTAATTTCTGGAGAGGGGAGGGGTCTCCTATCTCCATCTGTAATTTGCGGCTCAGCTATACATCCAACAGATGTTTAAGGTTTCATTAAGAGTATAGGTACGTGTGTGAAAAATTGAAATTAAGGAAATCATTCCCAATCATTTTTAAGTGTACTGTTACAAAGTAAATTACTCTCTGGTTATAGTTATTACAATGATAAGTAGGACACTGTGCGCATTGCTAGTTTTACAGAAATATTGCACTGTTCAGGGCCGTCGGAAGCGGGGGGGGGGGGGCTGCAGCCCCCCAATAATTTTGCCATATATAGTTTTTTTTTTTTTTTTTTTGGAAGTGAGCATTTTATTACAACGAAAGGTCAAAATAAGGACTGCTTAGATACTATTAACAAGCCCAGGAAATTCATTTCCAGCTGTCTGAGGGGTTGGGATTTTTCAAAATTTTCTGTACGCTCCGCGCCAACTGATGGTGGCGCTCCGCTTAGATAGTCAGCCCGAGTCAGCCCCCCCCCAATCGAAAATACCTTCCGACGGCACTGCTGTTGGTAAAAAACGTCACCATATTGGATGTAGGCCTAATATGTTACAGCCAACCTTGACAACACAACATAAACTAGCACATAAGTTTGCCACGAGTCCTGCAACTCTCTCCGGGGGTACTAAAACAACATTTTAAAGGATGAGATTTATTCAACTGACTGTCTATTTCCAGATTTGTGGGCACAACATGTCAAGTTGCAACTTTTATAATGGTTGAGTCAGTAACCACTATACTTCCTGAATGTATGCTACGTAGAGCAGAAAAACATTCAAGTGAGCCTCAACTGAAAAAGGCCGTGAACGGTCTGACTTAAACCAATTGGTTAGAAACTGACTAAAACTTCATTCAATTAACTAACATCTTCCCACAAAGTCTGTATCCCTTTTTATTATATTTTTCCTTCTTATTTCATAGGGCATTTTCAGTACACCCACTGCGCATTTGCTATGTGATGTGTACTTCTGTAACATCTTTTGAGTTTCATGTCATTTCAACAGCCATCACCAACTGGGAATTTTGGCTTTCCAAAGTAAAAAATACTTTGGAATTGGGATGATGAAAGTCTCCCTTTAAAGTGAAAGCAGCTAACGAATCTAGTTTCTTTGACATTATTCGTCTGTAGCACACATTCTTCAAATGCAAACACCTTGTGTAGGACATACACACTCTAACAAATGCTGTGTAGAAGTTACACAACATTGCGTGACTAATGTGTAGAAAGTACACATGGTTGTGTAATAAATTTACACAACATGTGTAGAATTTACACAACACTGTGTAATTTATACACATGTTGTGTGAATTCATTACACAACCATGTGTACTTTCTACACAATTGTTGATTGGTGTACTAGTCACTCAATGTTGTGTAAATTCTACACAATGCTTTTAGAGTGTAGACACGTTTTTCCTCAAATTCATCGCCATTTTGGTCCTAGCATGGAAGCACTTATTACCTCTGAGGTAGTACTTCCATGGTCCTCGTGGTATAATTCGACACGATATTGACGTATTATTCTCCATTCCGCCTTTAAAGATCAGAAAGATGACTTTGATGACTTGATGACAGCAATCAAATGAAGACTTGACTCCCTGTATCACTAAAAAAATGAAACGCTATACATAAATACACACCCATATAGGAAGACGAATATAAATTCACAAAATCAAAACACAGTAAAAACATATGAAGTGTAAAATTGCCAGCTACCGAACAACCTTCAAATTAAGACGGCAGTTAGAGCTGGGTATGAAGGAGAACTTGACCTTGCTATTTTTAGAGCTGGGCATACGGAGCCCGTAGCCTAAGGCTAAGGAAAGCATAATTTGTGAAAAGAATGTGACCGATGTCTTTTAATATCATTTTGTTTTCTGGTGTATACCGTCTCCCTATAAAGTTCATATGCAGTTATAAAACACATTTCATGGCCCGATAACGCGTCTTGCAGCCTTAACTATTTTTTTTAATATCCTTAAACTTAAGTATTTCAGTCAGTTTTTCCATAGATGCCAATTATAATAATGTGCCGGCAATATTACACACTTTTTTGTACAAATATATGTCTTTGGATATATGTAAGTTAAAATTTTTTAAGGACGACCGTTTCAAATGAACGCAATTTTTTGAAAGACGAGAAAAGAATAGGTGTGGAGAAACGCAAAACAAACCAAAAGACGAAAAAAGCTCTGTTTTGGAAGGTGGTTCTTGATTGGTTAATATGTTGCCATTGTATTGTATCGATTGTATTCTTTGTTAGGGTTATGGATTAGGTTAGGAATTAGGGCTATCCCTAAGGAAATTGCTAAACAGTATGCATTGCCCCGTAAAAAGTGATGAAAATGACAAAAGTTAGGAAACAAAAAACACGGACTCCTCAAAACCCCCATGGCCCTATCTTATTCAGTTACCGTAATTGTTTGTAGTAGTTGCGAAGCTTGCACACAATATTCCTTGTTTGTCACAAGAGAGACTAAGGGGGAGTACTTCAAGCAGATTTGAGCCATATTTGAAAGAGAGATTGAACAGTATTTGGGACCGTCGTGGAACTTTTTTCTCTAACCGAAAATAGGGAGGTAGTGTGAACACATTTGTGTTGATGTGTCGATTAATCCCATCTAACTATCTAAAGCTTAAGTCAAGGTAACACTACAATGAATCGAGAACGGATTCCAATCCTGCTTTTAAGATTTTTTTTTTTATCAAAATCGTCTCCATCTCTGCTGGAAGAAAGCCAAAAATGCCAACCAATGTAAAATATTATTTCCATTAGACGCTTTTTGAAAATGAACTGTTAACCTTTTTTCGTGAAGTCCCACCGACAGACAGCTTTTCTCAGACACGCGTAATCCCATAAGAGCTGCCCTCATTAAATAATTAGAATAAACTTTATTTTCATAGACCTGAGATACAATCATATACACAGGTTTGCAAATTTTTGGTTCTTTCCGACCAGAGATAGAAAGCATTTTACTGAAATCGGGACGGATTCGAATTTGATGTAGTGTGACGTCGGCAAAATTCCTGAAGTAATCTTTAAAATTACTAAGCCTTCAGCTACCAGGTTCATTTTCTGTTATTTAACTGGACTTTAATGAACTTGCTGTCGTGATGCCTTGAGTTTGTTGAATTCAGCATTAGAGTATAATCCTTGCGAAGTGGACGTAATATTTTACAGTGACTTTAATTTGATATATAGATGGAAAGAGGATCGCAAATGAAAGTCTTTGTTATTCAGTGCTTAAGGCACTGATATCTAAAAAATCTCTCTAATGTAGGGAAAGGAAAAAATTGTTGTTTTATGTCTTTCTAATTTTCTTCATAGGGTCTCGATGATGTCAAGAGATGCATGATTGAAACAGCGTTAAATGAGAAATTCTACCCTCATGTGAGGAAACACGTAAACAGCCAGACAGCAATAGCGTTTCACAAAATCTTGGATTTAAGGAAAGGAAATGTGGTGATTGAAAGCAAAGTGGCTGAAAAGCTTTTGTCTGTTACAGGCAAAACAGGCAACGGAAATGCAGCTTTAATAGACCAAGAGTTGAAGTTCTTGTGTGACGTGGTACGTTTTGTTACTTTTGATGGGTAGAACAAATATAGTAACCTACTTTTTCTCATTTTCTGCACATCTACGGCCTTTAACTCAGGCAGGTTTGTTTTTTCCTCTCGTTTTAAAAACCCAGGTGACCAAGTGGGGTCAAATCTTGGTGGTAGGACGAGCCTGAGCTGTTGATCATTGCAGGCTGGCAATTACACAGCATGTTGCATGCACCTCCCCTTTGAGAAAAATCCTAGCTACCCCACGGTCTGGTCGGTTTTACACGAACCAGCGCATACAAGTACTACGTTTGTTTAAACCATAGATTTTTTTATTATCTTATGGTAACATACATAAAACCTGAAAACTATTGTATGGGTTTCTCGCCAAACAGATGGTAATTTTTGAGTTCAACTATTTGGATGAGATGTTGAAAGTAGTTCTTGCCGATTTAATATTGCCTTCGCTTTCCCACATACAGAATTGCGTGATTTCTGCACTCCAACCTTTAGTATCATGCTGTATTGCATGTCCTTAAAGCGTTGTGTCACTCTACCCCATGGAGGTATATTCAGAAGTGTACAAGGTATGGAACTACAGCCCTGAAGTATTTAAAACAATTTATCTTGTTGGATATGTGGAGGAAATCCTTGGCAGACAAAAGTGACGTCAAACGTCAAACCCAAGCCCTCGACAAAATATCACTTACGTACTGGGTATTCTATGTTACCAATCACATCGTCTGAGATCATAGAAGTTCAGGAATCACCTAGATGCTTCTCTTAGGTAGAGATTAGCCGTTCAACTTCGTGCACAGTCGAAACTCCCTATAACTTTCTCATTACTATATAGTCAATGCTGGGGAATTAAAATAGTCGCTCGGGATGGAGGGGGGGGGGGACCAAAACCGGGAGGTCCAGCGTCAAATTTCCGGACAGAAGCATAGTACAAGACTAAAAATTTAGCGCATCGCCGTTATACGTGATTCAGCGCATAAGCAATGGTGTGAGGAGGGCAGTACCGTGCTCCTCACATCCACACATGAAAAGAAAACTATTGTCGCCCTGGCATAAAATTGCACCTCATGATTCTGCACCTTGCTTGCACTATTTTGAGGAACCAGGGGGACCGCAGGCAAAGAAACGAAACGATCTTCCAAAAGAGTCAATTCACAATGGTGGTGATCTCGTCCCAAATGTTAGAGAAAACCGACACAATTTCATGTTAAATGACAATTTTACGTAACTGTTCTAGAAATTAAAATGATGTTTGTAAATCAATGGCAGATTCAATGGCAGATTCAATGGCGGATTTTATTCTGAAAATATCGTAAAAATCCAATGTTTCCATTTTGTCGTTTCTATTTATCTCCTGTAGGGAGTGGTACAAACGATTCCATTCGGACAAAAATCAAATTTATTCTCAACTCTTCTTTGTCTTGATCCACCGACGTTGTTACGTGCAATTAACGCCATCCATGTCGACAACCCGAACAAGGCGTTCAGATTTGAAGCGAAAAGGTTTTGGCCGAAAAATGGTTCGGTGGGTAAACCATCCCCTGGTCTGCTGGTGAAAGCTTTAGAAGAAATCGCACTTCGTGGCTCCATCAGAGAGAGTGTCTTCCCCTTAATGTGGCAGGTAATTTATTATCCTTTCCGGAATTCTTCATAACGTTCACGTTTCTTTCAGGGAGGTGTTAAGACTACATGCACACAGAAAAGCCATGATAGGAATGTGCTTCCTCAGAACAACCAGGTCAAATTTATCCGTGGAAAGATAAATTCATAGTTAAAGGTACTCCGATTTTCTGGTCATTTTAACCAGAAAATGTATGAAAAACTGTTGAGCACAATACTGGTTAAATCTGACCAGGACGTAGCAAGAGTGTACGTTGATTTAATGGGTTTTTCCGAAAGGTGTATGCCTCAACTGAAATGAACTTCATATCGCAGATAAATCATCAAGCTTTTTTTCAGAGAAAATATGAACCAAACTAGGATATCCTGGGTAGAGCCCTTTCTCCCACATCCATACTTTTTTGAAAAATAAAAAACAAGAAATATATGAGTTTAATATGTTGAATTTGAACCGTATAAGGAAGAGAACTTCACTTGCACTTGGAAAAAAGAAGGGAAAAAGATCTACTTTGTTCACTAGTAATAAACTTCGTGATTATTAATATGGGAAACCCCTTCTGCCCTTTTGGAAATAGTCTCCACTGCACATGCGCGAGAGTGGTGTATTACGTAAAGCAGTACACTGCGATAGTTTGTACAATATACCAAAATTTTCCAAACCTGCAAAGTTTTCATCACAAGCTAGTGAGAAACTGGTCAAACATAGACATTCCCAATATCTAAAAAGAATGTTTCATGAACCAGTACTTAACAATTTTATCGGCTTCTAAAAATTAGTGATCAGTTCATACCTTTTGCAAATTATGCACAGCATCTCTCAGTCCAGAATACAAACACAGGCTTTTTGACAAACTTTTTTAAGGTATAACTTGACTAATTATGCTAAACAATAAACATTGTCATGTATTTAATAGCCTTTAAAACCTGGAACAAGTTATGATATAAATACAACATGTTTTTTAAGATATGGCTGAATTCGAACTCTTTGGGACAATGTGGTCACCAAGTGACGACCATCTTTTAATCACCTGTAACAATAATGGCATATCCATATTCATTAAGCGAGAACAATTGTATCACTTGACTTTGCAACGTCACAAAGGAAGATACTTTATTGTGTCCAGATCTACTACAATCACATTTCAAGAGGGAGTCTTGAGGTACTATTGTCCCCTAAAATCCTGTAAAGGGTGTACAATCCTGAAGAGAGACGATACATGTCATTCGTGACGGACAAACAACATACAAATGAGGAAACACGACGATGTCGTTATTTTTGAAGACAAGTTTTCTGTATTTAATGTATTGTACTTACAAAATTTGTTTAGAGAGACACGCTCGCAGAAGAGACCAAACGTTTTGCTGTAGTGACTACAGAACACTTTAATTCGTTTTGTCTTTAAGTTAAAGAAAATATTTTCCTACCGAAATGAAAGGGTTTTTCTTTAAAATTGAAAATTCCTTAAAATTAAGCTGATTTTTTTATTTTCGTGTTATTTGTGAGACGAATTAAATAAGAGGAAGCTTCATGCACATTATGTTAAAATATAAGACACATTATTGATTGCACGTAGCTGTGTTTCATATCATCAGTAAAGGATCTTACAACATAGAAATATTCTTATAGCACTGAGCAGGCCTGAAGAATCTCAATATGTTGCGATGTCTGTAGCTCGATGAATTATTATGTTGCCATGGTAATAATGAGTGAGCTTTTTTATTGCCGATGGATGGTGCAATTTTGCAGTGCGACATTGGCTCTAAGTATCTCCCGGAAGACCTCAAATCATATAAAACAAAGAAAAATATAATAAGAAGAAAAACCTCATCTTTTGAAATGTTTGTCACTTTACCGTTTGCAACTTTTTTAAGATGATCCCTGAGGCATTTTTAGCGTCGACGTTTATCATGTACCTTGTACCATAGTACAACGATTCATTTAAAGCTTAACATTTCTGCAAAATGTAATGTTCATCGAAACAGACATCTGCAAGTGTAAATTATTAACTGTTAGATGAGATATTACTGTATTCGTTGAAGGTGTCGATCGTTTAAAGTGTTCTTTCCTAGACCAAATGAAACTTTAGGTACTGCGACAGGGAGAAATTGGGTTGGTTAGAACCGGCAAGTGTAAAATGGCACCGGGTAGTGATTCGTGTAAAATTTGTAGATAAGACCTATTAAGTACTGGCTGACTGGATGCTTTCAGATCGTTCTGTCCTCTAAAATGGGCAAAAAATTCCGATGAATTAAGCCTTCGAGTCATGGTGGAAAGACGTCTGCCGCACCAGTTGTTGTATTTTGTTTGCAATCAATGCCAACGACCGTAGGTGTCCACCATTAATAAAAACAAATATTTCGAGTTGAAACGATGTATTTAACGTCTGTTTAGTACTTTAATTTACGTCACAAGCCACGCCCGGGCAAAAACTAATGTAGTACCAAAGACATCATAAACGTAGATACCAAACTCCTATCCATACACTGTTAGACGTTCTGACTCTTCATGGAGGCTCAAACGGAGGGGCGTAAGTGTTAATTTGACATGCGCACAGTTCTGTTCGGTGGTTTGCGAGCATAACTAAGGAGGCGTGACAGAAATTTCTACTGTGAAGAAGACGCAGCGCGCGTGCATTTTCAAAGCGAGTTCTTTATGCGCCCAATGCATTTCTCCGTGTGCAATCCGAAGTAATCGAGGCGTACTTCCGCTTGCTTGGAAAAAGAACGCAGTAGTTGGTTTTGTAACTACGTAGTAAACCATAAGGGACGCGCTTGCTCGTTGAATTGTACACACCGTGCTTATCACAGTGCACACTGTGCAGTGCTTTGGCACAAAGCCACGTGTATTTGGCATGAATGTCCTCCAGCATGGCGGTTCCGTGACGTATTTGCAAAGCCTCTATACAGAGTCTATGCACGTGGCGTCAGCGCGTTCCACCGGATGGAAAAGATCAAAGGTACTCGTGCTGTTACCGAAACGCGCGCATTAAAGCACCTTAGTAGCATTGTAAAATGAACGCTTGGATGGAAAAACAAAGAGATGCGCAACGCAGTTACGTAGGTGCATAAGCCCTATTGACAACGTATGAGGCCAGTATTGCCATCGTAGGTTGAGGTAGTACTCCTGCGTTTGTAGTGAAGACCATAACCATCGCGTGCTCTTTAAAAAGTGAGTTAGCCTATTGTGCAACAACACTGTATACAATTATGCAAATATCGATACAATAATAAGAACAGATACAGTTCCTCAAAACTTTAATAACAGTATATTTAACACATTACTTCTACGTATTACAGAGCTTTTAAGCCTCGGGCTGGAAGTTGTGTTGCATTTACTTTACCTTTATTTTTACAGGTGAAGGGAGTGTGGTAGAAAATTTGGGTTAATGCATTCCCTAACTTCCTTCCATGTTATCCATGTCAAAGAGCAATATAAATCGTTTCAAAAGGGCCCGGTGTTATAAGAATCAAAAACTCGGTTGGGCTAGTGATCGTAAGAATATGGTCGTACCTGATGCAAGGCATAAAAAGGTATCCAATATCTAGAACGTATGTCATATATTACATCTCCTTACAAGGCAGATGCTTATTTCCATGGTAACGGTGACCTAGTTTTAAATATACAAGTTTTCGTTTACGGTCATGTGGTCCGTCCGGTCAAGAAATTACTTTGACGAGAAAGCATTGGTTTGAAGGAAATATTTCAAAACGGAAAGGAGTTGTGACATATTAAAAGGCATTTTTAAAGGGGGAGTGCAGTCAGTCACCACAGTTGAGATAAGTGTACCAGTCTGCCATGTTTCATGAATGTCTCTTGAGAGTCATGTGACAATGTTTCTTGATTAATTGTCAAGTGCTTTACGAGGGTAAATGGTTGGTTTACCTGTTATATTCAATTCTTAAGTCGTGAAATGTCATAAATGATACTTGGAAACTTGGAAGTGAAATAAGAAGAAATCTATGGGATCTAGCTGTTGTTTCAAAACTTAGTTCTGGAAGTCTGATTTTGCCTTTTAAGCTAACTAAAGTGTGTGTGTATGTGCATATGTGTGGGTGCGTGTTTGTGCGTGTGTGTTCCATCTTCTCTCCACATTTACATACCTGGACGAACACATACATCAGATCGTCGAGCAACTATCTGTTAAAGGGGAAGTTTAAGCAAAAATTTAATTTCCATTTGTGAAAGAGGAAACAAATCTACACGGTATGGCAAAATTTCACTTTAAATCAGACATGTATTTGTAGAGACATCAGTAAATGAAGTCACCAGATTTGTTTTCCCAAAGTGAGTTTGAGGGCAGCAGAGGTTATATCACTTCCTCACATTTACGAGGAATGCAATCACATTCTGATAATATGGGATTGTTAAGGAGAAAATTGTTCATTTAGTTTGAAGAAAGACCAAAGACTCCATCTATTTGAAAATATTGTGCCATATGTACTTGCCTCAAGTTCACTTTTTGTTTAAAAATGTAACAAATTTACCTGCTCATATCTTGAGAACCAAACATCTAATTTCAATACAAATTTCCCTGAAATTCAAGTTAGAATAGGCCCCCTTCATCCCCTCTAACATGCTGAAGCTTGATATGACCTAAAACTCTTCTCTTAAAATAACATCGTTGTACTGAAAAGTTATATTTCAGAGAGGGGTCGGTTGTCAGAAAGTGTTTAAACAGTGTTCTTTTAAGATTAAATCACAAGTCTCTAAAGAGGTTATACACATGTCATTGCTTTTCGCGTTTTGCTATTTTTCCATCCAGGCGCCCATTGCAAAACAAGTGCCACTAATGTGCTCCCGAGCACGCGTATTGGTAACACAAGTACTGCGCATGATCAGTTCCACCATTATGCCAAACTGAAATGTGCTGACCTCACGTGCATAATCTCTAAGTAAATCTTGGTGATTTTCTTGACAGGATATAAAGGTACAGGAAGATCAGGTTAGAAAAATGATTGAATTTTTGAAACAATCCTGCTTCTTAGTGAGGGAGAGCAGCTTAGCATCATCCTCTAAATTTGACAATCTCGTCAGTACAAAGTTTCCTGGTCTTTCATCTCATCAAATATACCACATGCCCTTCCTGAACCTAATGAGTGAGGAAGGACCGGTGAGTATTCTGCAACTGCAGAGCATTTTTCAGTCTTTAAACGTTGGACACAATGACCCTGACACAGAAACGTATTCAAGAAGTTTCAATAGGTGAGAGATCGCAAACTAGGTTTGTGTTACAGCTGCCCTGATGGAAGTGTCTGAAAGGAAAGGAAATTGCCTTTGGCAGGGGGCTGAAATGGTGCTAAATATGACATGCATCAATTTTCATAAATTCTCTTTGGCGTGCGTGATATTTTATCCTGGTTTAGTTTAGTGACGTCACTTAACTTCGACATGAAACGATATTTTTGACGTCGTGATGAAATTATCGAAACTAAGACAAATTTCTGTCCGATAAACACGACAGTATTATGCTTCTTATAAAGGTGGTATTTTATAGTCAGTTCTCCCCAGCAGGGGAAATATTTAACGGGGAAATGAACGCAATAATCCCAATTTGAATCAGTCAATCATTCTATCTTATTCATGAATGGACCTTTGAAAAACATGTAGAAATGTTTTTCTCACTGAAAGGAGATCTTAATTCATGAGAAGTAACTTATTGGGGCATGCAAACATAATGAATTGTATGTACTTGGATGAGAACAATTAAAGGCGAAATTATTGGGAATGGACTGTTGTTTCAAAATACGTTTGGGACGACTGTGACATAGACATGGAAGTACGGAGCAGTACAAAAGTAAGAATTCCAAAGAAATTTGTTGACCTGCGGCGGAGTCATTGACGAGATTATAGAAGAGTTGGTTAAGTCCGGCAGCCATTCCGAATGCAATGAAAAACAGCACCACATTAGTTAAGACGGATATGCTCCCAATTTTATTTACACAATCTATTTGGAAATCTTCTATGTGACTGTGATCTTCTTCAGCCTTAGACTACAGGGAAGGCAAGTATACTTCTATGATAAGAACCAGTCTGAATGTAAATGCATAATCGTCTTAAGCTGTCGATGGATTTCTTCACATCCTTTAATGTCTAAACACGTTCTTAGGCGTTAAAGTAATCACACTCTCGTGCAAACATTTCCTAGTTCTCTAATCAAACCTTGTGAGATAAATCCGACTTCAACAGTTCAAGGATAATTATACGGACCAGAAATCCATTTACTCAGGTTCACGAGCGTGTCGTGTCTAGTTCATCTCTTTATTACTAGATGACAGATCAGGTTACGTTAATAATTTATTAAAGGCAGTCAATTCCCACTTCAAACTACAATTTTTGTAACACATCGTTAAATATTGCTGTAACTTTACAGAACCAATAAAAGATATTTATAAAGATTACAGAAAAATAGCAAAATACTTCATGCCAATATTTGCCAGAACTTTTCTTTAATCTTTACACATCTCTTTCTTTATTGATATGTAAATCTGAAGCGATTTTAGACAGCGTCTAAAAGATTCTCAGTTGGCTCGGCTCCTTGATTTAGAGTAAATGAAATAATGCAGAGCACCGTAGCTCATATTAAACATCACGTTCAGTACCGAAAGAGCTCTGATTACACATTGGGTCATATATAAAGTCACCCTGAACGAACAAACTGAGAAACTGAGAAATTGGGAGCTTTAAAATGGGACCAACTTGAGAATTACAAGGGAGCGGGCTTCATATCAAAGTCCGCAATGCCCCCCCCCCCCAAAAAAAAACTTCTTTCTAAGTATTATTTTACGATATGTATTAAAACCATGGGCGACGATTTGGGTGGGGAACATGTCCACTACCTTCTGTGATCTGAAACTGAAAAGTTTCATTCTACCAAACACAAGTATTAAACATGTATGTTATGTAACTATCTTCTGTTACGATTGATTAATTCGAATACGAATATCTTTATTCAATAGACTCGTTCAGTGTTTAAAAAAATGTCACGGCTGGACGTCAAAAGAGTTGGCAAAGGCACGCTTAAACTGTCTTTACAATGAAAGGTAGATTCCAATTCGTCTCCTTTCCTTCGTGTTATCGAGCTAGCACAAGACCTAAAATACACGCACGCGTTTTGGCGAATGCCCATGCAGCCATGCCAACCGATGCCAACCAGTGACGTAAGTGTGATTACACCACGGACTTCCTGTACATGGACAGAGCATACTGCACCATAGATTGTCGCTACCGTACGTGTGAGAAAAAGCGCACCAAGAGGGCTCTCTGCTAAGATTTTGTGTGAAAATGTAGACTTGCTCAAGTATATCGCAAATATTTTGCAAGAAAGTTGAAATATTTTTGAAATAGGGCGTAGTAAGGTCAAAATCACTTCACGTATTGCAGGGATATCATATTGTTTCCCATTCAAGTATAACTTTTTTTTTTAAATATTACAGAGTCGGTGTCAAATTATACAAATTATAGCTTCACGGCGGCCATCTTGGTGCGCATTTTTTGCCCCAGACGGTGGCCACCACGGACTTCCTATACATGGACAGAGCATACTGCATGGTACATTGTCGCTACCGTGCGTGTGAGAAAAGCGCACCAAGCTTGATGGTCGTCTGCTATGGTTTTGTGTGAAAGTTTGGACTTGCTCAAGTCAATTCCCAGATTTTGCAAGGAAGTTGAAATATTTTTGAAATATAGCAAGATGAGGTCAAAATCACTGCACGTATTGCAGGAATATGATGTTATTTCCCATTCAAGTTAAACTTTTGCTTAAAGTGTTACAGAGTCGTCGTCAAATCAGACGATTTATAGCTTCACGGCGGCCATCTTGGTGCGCCTTTTTTGTCCCAGCCGGTGGTGACCATTTACGGATAGGACGTATACGTTACATGCTATGTCCATGTATATAAGTCCGTGGTGGCGACCTATTACGGACAGGATGTACGCGTTACATGCTCTGTCCATGTATATTAGAAGTCCGTGGAATACCCTAATAGCACCTCAAGTTCATTCACATTATTTATCGGCCTGTATGAATAAGTCTATTGTTTGTAGGTGCGGTTATGAAGGCACACAGTCAAGAATGTAAAGAATGTTTTGCGATTTCCTAAACTTTGAAAACAACGTGTAGGTCTATTGGAAACTGAAAATTTTAATGAATGACCAGGGAACAGGTTCACCTGCTAATTGGCAAACGCTGCACAGGGTCGACGTAACACCTATTCAGGAAAATAAATTTTTCCTATTTGGACACTTCTTTTGCGGCTTCGTAAAGATTCACCCCTTCATATCTTATGGCAATTATTACAGAAACAAAATCACACTGACGCTTGCTAGCTACTAAGACACTTATCCGGAAATAAGATGTACACCTCCATCCGTTGTCTGCAGGAATAATGAGGCGTCATTCGAAAGAGTGATGGACGTATTTTAATAGTTTTCAGTCAAAAACCTTGCACCGGCTCGCACGTGTACCGTGGAGGACCTGCATGGTCGTTTAGATAGTTAGTTAGTTAGTTAGATGGAGTCTTACGGCCCAGTTTCTAACTTATTGGCTCAATTCGATCCGACTACGGTCTTTGTGTGTGAGCTGTTGGTCCCTGCGATTTCAGATTTTAAGCCGGTAGGTACAGTAGTGTGTTTTTTGACGGAGCCTTTGATCTATTGTTATAATTTCGATCACAAATGGTTCTCAAACTATTTCAATCTTTGCAAATTCGTCGCAAGTGTTGAGTGTCTTTCGTAAACTTTAAAATTTTTAGTGTGATTTTCAACACCTGTAGAGTGCACTTGGTCCTAAAATTCATGTAGACAATGGGTTGTAATTCATTTTGTAAACCACACTTTCAATATCACTCTGTTTTGGAAGTTTTGAAATTTCTATTGTAACTCAAAATATGGAACCATTTAGTACCAGTTTGCTTCCTGGCCCTGTCGTCAATGAGACACCCTGCCAGGAAAGGAGAAAATCTTGACCAAATATTTCCCCCTCCCCCTTCCCTCACTTTGAAGATCAAATCAACGCCTAAGACTAAAACTACCCATGTAACTGATACGATTGAAATAATTAATAGAAGTTAGACCTTTTCGCAATTTCTACTGGCTCAATTTGAAATATTTCCCTCATAAACTGTAATATTGCATGACCCTAGGTATTTAAAAGATACGTTTTACCTCCTTTGAGTAGTTGCAATATCGGTTTAAATGGTGAGAAATTACTGTAGCATTAATCTTAATGTAAGAAGATGGTTTTCATTTCCCGCAACAAATTACTTACAGGATATAGTTTAAGGGACACGCCCTTCATGACTGCATAAAGACACTTTATTTGACCTAAATGATGACGCAGAGACAGGCAAAAGCGGGCGAAACTTAGGAATGAATTTTTTTGGAAATCAGGTCGGAAGGCGAGTTACTAACGAATGGAGATTTGATTTAACTGAGATTTAAATTCCAAATAGGAAGGAAAGATGGGGGTAGAAAGTCTGTGATTAGATGTTTCTGTAACGCTAGCAGGCTGAGAATAGGATTTTTCACATTTCTTCACTTTTATTAGTCTCTGATGTCAGTCCCACTTGTCTCGTGCGGGGGGAGGGGGTGAAGGATTTCTGGATCTTAACTCCAGCGATTAGCTAAGAGATAAATACAGTCACCTAATTTGAATCAGTGTGATAGTCGGCCGTGTTTTGTGATTGACTCTTGAAAGGCACGTGACTATTTTTGTCACTGTAGTGATTATGGAATTTAGGGGAGTGAGGCATTGGTTTACTTTGAACATGCAATGTATAAGTCCCGGAGTATGTTGAAAGACACTTGAAAGCTGGCAAAGTGGAATAAGAAGGAATCTACGTTGAGATCTTGCTGTTGTTTCAAAACGAGTTTCTGGCGAATGCTTTTGCCCCGTAAATTAAAATGACCAAAAGTGTCATGTAAGTATTCGATTCTAAAGGGATGGAGCTAGTCTTCGAGGTTTACTTTGAATTCAAATAAGTGTTGCATCGTCGATTTTGGTTGTTTTCTATCATAGGCTTAAGAAGGGTTCAAGGTCAAACCAAATTTCGCTATGCAAGAAAGGTGCTTGAAAGTCACGTGACAAAATTTTCCCACTCTATAGTGATTATGGAATTTAGGAGAGTGACGCATTGGTTAACCTTGGACATGCAAAGTATAAGTCCTGCAATATTATGAAAGGTACTCAAAGCTAGCTTAGTGAAACAAGAAGAAAACTACGGTGAGATCTTGCTGTTGATCCAAAATTTGTTTCAAGAGACGCCTTGTTGAACAGTGCGCATCTACCATTTTTTATGGGAGAGATTTTTAAATAAGAAGGGTAGGAGAAACAGTTTAAATATCTGTACCTTAATGTAAATTTCATGCTACGCAAAATTAAATAAAATGACTTTTTGATCCGAATATTTTTTTTTTTGATAGATGAACTCACTGTTCTTTGTTTTCTTTTGGATGGGCAGGTTATCATGATTGGAATCATGTCACAACTTCTTGTTGCAAAGAAGAGTATATTCTATGCTGTCCTACAAACATTGTTATGAAAGAAATCCCTCAGACGTAGCTTCTACAATATATAGTTACGTTTGAACTACGTCAAATACTCAGGTTTTCAAAAATTGTTTAGGAAATCAATTTGAATATATTTCCAGGAGACTTTCTTTGTTTTTAAGTGACCCTAGTGAACGAACAGAGAATTTTCATTGCATTGGAAATACCTCGTTCTAGCAATAGTGGAACGATGTTCTTTGAAGAAGCCTGTGCCGTAATTTATTTTCGGGGTTATGCACATGCGCACATCCTTCAAATTGTCGGGATGAGCAAACCAATTCCGCACCTAGAACACGTGTTCCAAACGTTGAATTTGTATGGTAAAACGGTGACACCATTCCTTCCTAATCCTGCCAAAACATGTAAAGGAATCATAAGTGTGGTTGTGTTAAGTCGACTTTGTTTAAATCGCCGTTTTGGTGTAAAAATACGCGGCATTTTAATCTGCTGTAAAGTGAACCAATAGGTCCCTATTTTCGTTCGGGTTGACTATTCAGATTTATTTGCGTAGCGTTGTATCGACGTATATAGTAGCATACCCTCATTAATTCTCCCATGATTGACTTACACACTAAATCCAAAAAGTAAACTGGCCTCCAAAAGCTTGTCGAAGTTTTCGCCAGAGGCAAGCTACCCCTCATATGAAAGCTGACAAGTTGGAAATTCATGGCACTTCCATTTAACATTACGACCGTGAAGATTTTTTGCTATTTCAGCTCAAAGTTCAATCACCCTTTTCCGAGCCTTGTTCAATTTCACTTAAAGGTTTGTATGCGTCCGCCAGCTCCAAATTAAGGCCCATAATTTCCACAGTATTGCGTCAATGGAGTCTATTTTTTCATCAGTGGTATTTCATTTAATATACTTTCATACAATAGTTACAAAAAAACCTATCCGTTTTCCTCTCTTTATTTTTTAGTGATTACGAAGTTTACAAAGAATAATGAACTTATATTAAAGACTTACCTCTTTATATCAAATGTAACAGTACAATAATTTGTGTATGCTTAATATTCATGTAACGACGTGACCACACAATCATTGTTGTATAAAAATCGTACATTTTTTGAAAGAGAACGTCACAAAAAATAATTCATGACAAGATGAGCTGAAGAAATCTCTCAAATCATTGTTAAGTGGCTATGTTTCTGGTTTTCTTTGAATTTTTTAAGTATATACAGTTTTCAACTCGTAAAGCAAATTTGAACTCATGAAAGAAATTATCAACATTAGGTAGAATCTCTGACATTTGCAGTTAAAAATATAGCATCATATGAAGGATAAGAAAATTGTATGGGTGGCATAAAAAATCACTGTAGCCGAAAAATATCATCCATTGTGAAGAAAAATTGCTTACACAAGAATCTTCTTGCAACATCAAGAATGAAAGAAGCAGATACGTTACAGCTGCTCCAAAGTAATTGTTATATTGTCTCCTCCTCCTTTTGACAGAAGGTACACATAGACGATTCAGTCTTTTTCATAGCAAAAAGTAATTTATTTGTTCCTAAAATTCGATGAAGGAAACGAAACTATAAATACTGGATTTTAGGATCGATGAGAGTATGGTAGGGCATGGAAAAAATCTCTCCCAGTTCTGAGCTGGAACATTACGGGACAAATCCCATTGTGAGATTACAGAAGGGGCTGTAGTTATTTTTGCTAAAATTATATTATAAAATTTACGGGAAACAGATGTAGAATGCAAGATATATCTCTTACGTGGACGCTATTGCTAAAACACCCCATCCTATTTCGTATCATGTCAATTAGGGACTCTATCTGACAAATGGACGCATTAATATTTAATGTTACCATCTACCGAACAAAAACAAAGGGGCGCCGTGCACAATGTGCTGAGCTCGGTTTGTATATCACGCGCTGTGCCCCACAATTCCATGGGCCCAAAAAATACCGAAGAAGCTTATTTTATTCACCTTATGTCTGTTATGAAATGTTTCTTTTTCGTTTTGTTATAACAGACGTTAAACTGGACCCCAGAGCCATTTAAAGGTGATATCCAACTTTGCTGGCGCTATCGATTCCTCCCAGTAACCCCTCCTGGTCTTATTTCAGCCGTTCTGTCTTTCTGTAGAATGAATGTACCTAAAACCTGGTTTAAGCTCCACTGGAGAGGAGGTTTATTGTTAAAACTTGGGCACGTAAGTTAAACTTCACTTTAAAAAAGATCAATAAAATTCGTACTAAACTGGCTGGAAGATTATTATTTCTGTTCATTTGTTTTGTTGACTTTTCTTGTTTGAAAAGGGCCAATGAATGTAACTCTCAAGTAAACTGACTAAAATTGCCGTTTTGAAAGGTCGATGAAATCATGTCAATTTAATCTTGTAAAATTAGGTTCTTTTTTGAAAGTGTTGAACATGAGGAGAATAATTGGAATGAATTTGATTTGAATGACAGCAATTTTTTAAATCATTATTAAAATTACATATGCCTTGCTAAATAACAAGACAAAGTGTTTTACTTGTAAAACAAACCGGGAGATACAGATGTTAATCTATCATTAACTGAGTACGAATAGAACTGAGTAAACGATATGGCGAGGAATGCGCTCAGTGTAAATTTCCGTAGAATGGAGACTGAACACCCTGTAAAATGGCCCAAATTCGTTGTAAATTTACAGAATCATAAAAATAAAGAGAAACATAAAGATTACAGAAAAGTTCTGGTAATAAGTTTCCAAAACTTTTCTGCAATCCTTATTTTTTTTTCTTTATTTTTTTCTGTAAATCTACAGTAATTTTTTACAGTGCACCATTTAATTAAGCTTCACACGTGCACCAAAATAAATAACAGAGTTTGAATAGATGACATAGAAATAAATATAAAAGATTGACTAGATGACAAGATTAAAAACGGTTATTAACTTTCTATTTAGATACTCTTCACATACTCTACAAGTCACAGGAAATGCTAAAATGTTGAATTTTCTTGTGTCCTGACTTGTAACGGTTTTGTACATAATTTGAAAAAGTGTCTGGTCACGAATTTTTGAAAACCGACTTGAACCATTATGCACGCATAAAACAGTTATTTGTGTGTAGGGTATAGAGTTGCCTACGACAGACCATTTGTCATTGGTATGTGAAGAAAACTCAATAGGTTTTGGAAAAATTTGTTGAATTTCATAAACCAACTCGATGAGCCGCTTTAATAAGTTTACATATTATTCGATGTTTGTTTGCGAATTGACGTAATTAATAAATGATGGCGATTAATAAATGATGGCGATTTAACAAGTAATATTGATCTGTGGTGAATTTAGTTGCACTGCTTGAAAATAGAGCTTATCTATTAGAATATAAATTATTTTTAAATTCATATTTTCTTCAATCTCCCACCATTTTAATATTTCACTGATTTAAAATACATATTGTACAGTAATTTTTTTCTCTTAAACACATATAAGGTATTGGTCAAGTTAAGCAAGGCTGCAGAAGACGAAAATTGCTTGGACGTAACAAGTCGAATCCCTACGGACGAAGATGGGGACCTGAAAGCTACCGAAGCTATGTGGAGCACTACTGCTAATATTCTAATAGTTATTCACCACTTCCTTAATAAATTATACAGTATCAGCTATAGGGTTAGTTCCATTATTAAAGTTTATTTAATTAATTGCTCTGTAAATTATCACCCCCCACCTTGACCGACTAGTTCAAAAGGGTATCAAAAATGTCATTAGAGGCGGTTCTAAAAATGAGTCAATTGTAATCATTTTTGAAACTAATCTTAGACTGTTAGGATATTGTAATGAATTACCTATCCAGTGCCCCTTCGATGCTACATTTTTAGAGTGTGAGGAAGGAATCTACATGATTGTGAATATATTGTGACGACTATGCTTGACAACAGTTTTCAGCACTTGAAGTTTTGACCTCTTTAACAAGGGGAACAAATAAGACGATTTCGTTCTTCAACAGATAAGTTGGGGAACATCGGTCGGTGTAAAAGCAAGCTGGAAAGGAAAGTATAACAACAGAAAATAAACATATAAGATTAGTGATTTGATATTTAAGTAGAAATCTGGGGTAAAAGCTTCAATTCTTCTGGCACCAAAGGCACATGAAAAATATTTTTTTTCTGAGTAAATACTCTTTCATATCTTATGTTTGCAATTTTTTCAACGACAGAGTTGACTAATGTGACATTTCAATGTGGCAATTTTCGGTTGTGACCATTCTGACTTTTTTGTAGACTTAATCCAGACCACTGGTACAATTGAATTTTCTACGGCCATTTATTCCCAGTTTCTGCTCACTAGCTTGTTTTCGCTACTTCATTGGCCATGCTGAGCACGGTACACAATGGTTGCAGGTTTCATTTTTAAAGATTTCGGTATGACCTGGCCAGAAGTCAAACCTCAGACCTCCCGGCTCCAATTCGGGAGCTATCTTTTAAGAATGTTTTTTTAATAACACGGTCGAGGAAATGTTATTTGACTGCAATTTTCTATTCATGCCTCTCACAAGAAAACTCCCTTATGCAAGCCAGGGAAGAGAAGGTTAAGTGCTCGGTTGCATGCAGGAAATTCGCGCAGGGCACAATTTATGTTTGGTATAGGCGCAGGCATGTAAATGTGATAGAGCATTGAAATGCCAGCCCCAAAATGTGTAGACTTAAAGACACTGTATCGTGGAGCGAAACGGGGGCGGCAGCATCTTTTTAGAATTGTTCTGTTCTCCTTCTTGCATCAAAAACTGTTACAGCGCCATCACCCTCCTTAGCCGTGAAAAATGTTCGTGCAATCGACAGAGGGAAGTTGAAGCATGGAAGTAGTAGACGGTACTCATTCGGGTGATGTGGATTTCTGCAAGACATTTGCAAATACCACATACAACGAACAATCGTCGGCAATAACAAGAGAAGTCGGCGAGGGCAACTTTTCCCAAAATTAACATGTGATTGACGGCACGACATCCAGGGAACGCTTTATCAGCTTTAATTAACGAGTAATTTGTGATGTTTAAAGCTGCGAGAAGGTAAGGAAAAGAGATAAGAACAAATACGATGGCAATTAGTAGACATTGACAGTAATTCTGCGAAAAATCCTTTGCTTGGCGATGTGTAGTATTACTTACGTGTATATGCCATACAAAATTGAACAAGGGAGAAATTTTCCCAAGATTATGGGCACAAATTCCCAAGGTCCGATACAGTACAGAAAGAAACAAATTCAACTTCCATCACGTTGCATGTCGATCCTTGATATTTTATTGAGTGTATAATTAATGCTACTGTAGTTTCTACCGGGATACACCTTCAAATTAAGGCTGATATATCTTAAACAGCTGTGAAAGGGACAAAACTTTAGTCATTGCCAGTATGAAATTACTTCAAGCACAACACTCTTTGTCCTACAATTGAGTTACATAGTGTTATAGTAAAATATATCCCACAATTAGAAAGACTTGTGTGAATTGACAGATTTCAGACTACACTCTGATCACATATGATGGCCTAGCTAGCTCGACAATTGGCTTTTCACCCCCTAAATTAGGACAAAATCAAAAAAGACTAGTTGTGTGGTGCACAAAAGTTTAGGAAGGGTTTGCTTGATGAAAGCATTATATACAGTATGATTAGAAATAAATTGGACTGACCGTGTTCAAAGGATAAGAATGCTATCCAACCAGCTCAGTACTGTTGTAATAATGCCAACAATTTCCACTGAATGCTTAATTGACATGTGACAGCAAATTGCATCTAGGGATAGTCTTGCCATGATGGTTGTCTGAAACAGTCCTTCCACACCCAACCTCAGGAGAACTTAGTTTACTAGACCAAAGATTTTAAGACTTTTCAGGGTGCTTGCTATAATCCATTACCTAACCTCATTTTAAAACATCAGGGTATTAAATAGCCCTCAAACAGGTCTATGTCGTCAGTTAAATGGCCTAATGAAATTCTCTACATGTAACAGAATACACATGCAGCCCTGTTAACTAGGGAATGGGGGTGGCAATTAGAACTTCTCTCCACTGATACCCGAAGTGTAACTGAATATAAGTCTATCAATCATTTAAAGCCCCCCCCCCCCCCCTTACCCTCCAAATTAGGAAAAAAGGTTCTAGCTACCCCACATGACAAAGTTTTTCGTCAAACTATGTTTGCCTCTGCTAGGCTTCTTTAAAGGGTGAATCTCTTCATTCCAGATGGTTCCAGCCAGTTCTGGTAAAATGGCTAACATCTTTAGCTCCTCAAAAAGCACACAAACTTTTGTTGCTAAGAGACTAACCCTGTCAAGTAGCTGTCATGTTTAATAAAACAGAACAATTGCAATGCATGCGATTGCCTGTTGTAATGAAAGCATTAGCTCCCTACTGCTTCTTCTGAATTGGTCAATGGAAGAGCAGTCACTTATTACAAAGGTTACTCTCTCATAACTAATCCACATGAGTATCCATATTTTTTGAAACAGATTCCCTTCACAAGCTAGCGTACATCTCTCATGTTTCATATGCTAACTATTTTGCATTTCAATTAACATCATATGAAATAAACATCATATTAATCCAGGCCTGTGTCAGTCATGTAACAGCTCAGTAGCCTCTGCCTGTCACAAGAATCTTCAGTATGGCTATATGTACATAGCATGAAGTAAATTAAAATATCATACCAGAGTAATCTAACCTTCGAGAGTACAACATTTTCAACAGTTTACTCAAACTAAAAGGTTGTTACTACATGTGACATATTACTTATTTATATTATGCTCTTCTTTGTATCCTTGAAGGCACTAGCATTACAGGAACTCCATCAACTTTCTGGAAAAGAAATCACCTACAATACCTACTCTATGGTAGAACTCATGCATGGGAACCTACCATTATCTTCTTGTTCGGCTGGAAGGAAAATTGATGTCTTCTCTTTAAAGAAGAAAGTGCAGGCCAGGTCTGTATGGTGGCTTTGAGAACTACATCTCCACTGCAAGCTGATTGCCTAGAGAATTCAACTATTCAAACTTTCTTCGTATGACTGTCAATATTTACTTAATGCAATATTCTGAGACTGGGGAAGACGGCCGGTGTCATCATGTTAGGATACAGTGACAGGAGTGCAAGTATGGGAGTGGAAAGGCCACCCAGAAGTACATTGAGATGGGAATTTCATGTCATGATACCATTAACAAAAAATGAACTTGTAGACCCAAACTATGATGCAAGATATATCATGAAAGTTGCATGAAAGCCTCGGATTCCTACATTTTAAAAACTTCATTTACAAAGATGGTAGTAGCTTTCATATCACTTGAAATATAAACTTTTTTTTAGAAAAAAAACAAGTTTTTGTATCATTTTTGAAGTGAATTCATAACAACATGCAAAATAGAAGAGTTATGTTTTGTTTGGGAATTAATCATAGTGTCTACTATTGTAAAAAAATAAGTGCTTTCCACTGTCATGCTTGTTGATCAAGAAATGTATTATGGCATGTTGATGGGAAATTTTAAGTGTAAAACAATAAAGTGAAACAGCTGGTACAAGATTCCAGTAAGAATATGGTACTCTACCTGATTTTCATCTTTTCTTTATGTAATATTTCTGTCAATTGACTTTTTAGGAGTTCCAGTAATTATTATAATTTTGTCAAAAATCATTTAATATTACTATGAGATATGAGTGAATTACATATTTCCTATACCTTTACATATGTCTTGAAGACTAGTTGGGTCAGGCTATTCACTTACAGAGGTAGATCAGAAAAATGATGGGGTATCTACAGGATGTAGAGGAATCTATTTCCAGTGGTTTACAGCAGTTATGGTAGTGTTGTAAATTGCATTCACTGGAGCAAGGACCTGTAGCACAGATGTATAGCCTACCTACCATTTCTTTTGAATGAGAATAACAGTGGCTGTTTTGATGATTTTGAGTTTGCAATTAATGAGCTGTTCATTCTCATATAGAATCTAGCATGCACCTAGCGTATTTTATTAGCATTCTGGACCAAAATGGGGGGGGGGGGGGAGGAGAGGAGGAGGGGGAGAAAGGAGGAGGTGATACTTACCATACACATTGTCCTGCAGGTTGAAAGGCTGATAAGAACTAGTCCACCTCCTTTTTGAAATTTACAAATCCACCCATAGAAAATGTATGGTCAAACTTTCAATAGATCACATTTCACTTTTTTCTGAAGGGTAGCAAGTTGTTTTCAGACTTCAAAAAGGATCACAATGAAGCCCTATTTTAAAAGCTGTGTTCTACACACGCTAGTACCTTCTCCGATTTGAACAAGAACACCAGCCTAGTGCACCTTTGCAGTAGAAGTTCAGCAAAGCTGAATTGAGTTTCAAAAGTCTACAATTACATACAACTTCATTCTTATTGGGGACTTCTACTTAGCAGTAGGGTGGACCTGGGTGGACAATGCACAGGGGTCCATGGAGAATTCAAACACCTCAGAGCTTGTGTGTGCAAGGTTTCATTCCTATCCCATACCCCCACCCCCCACCCCCACCCATGAATATTGGAGCTAGAGGCTTTTAGAAAAATGAATTTGGGTACCCCATTGCTGTCTAGCTTCCCCATGCATCTAGAAGGCTTTTTTATGCCATTGATTGAGTACACAACTACCAGTATCCCAAAAACATTGATCAATAAGAGTGGAGTAATTGTTTCAATTCATATCAAAATTTAACCAATTGGTACTGATCTTCATGTATATAAAGTGCTATATATTCCTAACTATCTTTGTGGATATGCTCAGTACATTCCCTTCAAGTGTAGCAGTGCTGTTTGTACAGTAAGCAAGTGCACATACTGTATGCATGCAATTTGCACAAATATATTTTCTCCTGCTTATGACAACAACTTAATTCTGCATCATCCCTCCATAACTAAGAGCAAACAATGATGGATGCTAGGACATATATGAGACCCATCGAAGCAGTGCCACAGTCTCTAATTTAAGAGGCACCATGCATGCACCAGCATGCACCATTTACTACCAGGCTGGTTTCTAAATGGCACTCAGGTGGGGGCACATAAAGTACTGCACAATATCACATATAGACAAGCTTGTTGATCAGGTGTAGGATTAAACGAAATTAGTGGAAGAGAGCTGATAAAAGAGTTCTCATGGATTGCTAAAAGCTTGAAGTAAATGTAATCAAAAGTTTTATTCAAGTCATATTTGGTCCTTCGGATGTTGGCATAAGGTACATGAATGTGGCAACACAGACCCAAAGCACGTCATGAAGTACTGAACCTGAAGGAAGTACTGTTCAAGGAGTGATATCAATGTTTCAGCACAGATGGGCAATGCTTACAGTATCAAGTCCTGATTTTACAATTGCTCTTATTCAAAATGAAACACAGGGATTTGGTTTAACCCATTCATAGAAAATTTCAAGATTGGAAAATTTCTGTGTCCCACTAACCAGGGCAAGGGCTCCAAACATGATGATAGCTAGGAAATGTGTATTTTTAGCACAAATAAAATTTACACTGGAAATTAAATGTTCGTCTATAAAAAAAAAAAAAAATATTCTTCCAAATTTTCAACAATTCTTGGCAAGGAGCTTCCCATTTTGCTGGTTTTTCCACTGGCACCCTTGCTCATGGCATATTCAAATCTAAGAAAAGAAATATTTCTATCATTTGCACAAGAAGTTTAAGAAAACACATTTGATCAGTGCAAGTGTAGGATATGTAACACAAGCTTGCTCCAAGTTCACAAAAATTGAATTAAAAATCTGAAAACTTTAATTGCATATATTTTGAGCATCTGAAGAATTGATTTAATAATTTTATCACAAAATTCTACTTCACCGTATTAAACATAAATTTATTTGAAACATTTTTTTACAGGATATCTTTTAAATGTGAATAAGGGTCTACTTCTGGAGGAAGAATATTCAAGCTAGGCCAAGTCCTCTCACTATTTCATACATTCTCCCAACCTTTTTAATTCTACCCACCCACAGCTGTTTAAAACTTTTCATTGCCCAGACACAATCCTGGTCTACTGTTTGAAGGGTATATCATCAAAGTGAGCACACAAAACCCTGTTGAATCAGACTGCACTCTCTGTCGGAATATGAGCCACTCTGCATTCTTGAATTTGATATCACAGATCAGGATGATGCATGGCTATTTCTTACACAGTACAGTTACTACAAATAAATAATCTATAATTATCAATCTGAATATCCTGAACATGCAGTTTCAAACTTCCACTTCCTTTGGCATACCAATGTCTCTATTAAACAAATGACTTAAACACCTTTAGAAGGGTTCCTGCCATCATTGAAAACCTAGAAAGTCATGAAATTTGAAAAAATATTTTCCAGGGCCTGGTAAAGTTTTCCAATTCAAAAAGTTGTGTTAACCAAGTCATGAAAAATTCATGGAAATTTTCAAAAATTTCCATAATTTGATGTAACAGCCCCCCCCCCCCCCATAAAAAAAAAAAAAAAAAAAAAGTTCTGCAAATTCTTTTAATATTTGGTCCTGGAAAAGTGAAAATTTAGTTTCCAGAAATGTAGGAACCCTGCTTCAACTTATGATTCATTTGAAGCTTACAAAAGACACATGCTCCACAGAGTGCACCAAAAATTGTTCCTATATTCTTGTTGTCTTTATTGTGCATGATATGATAGTCCCATTATTTCTTTCATGCTTTTTAGTAGCTGGAATAAAATTCAGACCTAAAGTTTCAGGTATAGCTGATGTTATAACATATAAATGAAAGGCTTCAATACAGTTACAAGCTGGTTGGCAATACTGTTCAGGTATCACACCATCTTCCTATTCACAAAACTTCATACACAAAACACATTTGGCCAATAAAAATTGCTTTTGTGATGTAAACCATTAAATGGCAAGCAAGGCAAGCAATCTTTCCAGTATTGATGTGGTTTTCTGGGTTCTGCCAGGTTACTCAAAATCATGCATAAATCCATCCTGGTTGGGAAGTATCAACCAGGTGCCTTTTACACCCCAATTGTAGCTGAGATTTTGAATCTTCAGTCCAGTTGAACGTGACACTGTACATGACTAGCATATGCAGAGGTGAACTTGACAACTTTGGGTGGATCCTTGGGCTGGTCCTCCTGTGCCAAAAAAAAAAAAACAGAATAATATATGAAATGCCCACAGAAATATTTTTGCTCTGTCTGAGTTTTGTTTCCTTGCTTACTTGAAATTTTTCTGGATTGCTTAGTAATCTGCATTGGTACTTCTTCAAATTAAATGTAATAAGCAGGCTCAGCTGGAACTAGAAATGTATGAAAAACACTTATAATTTTTTTCTTTATTCTCCTTGTCACAAATTCCAAAAAGATGAAATTGTTCTCATATTTCTCACTTTCTTGAAGAGAGAGCAACTCATAAAAGATTTCTTTCAAACTTGTGGTGCCAAAACTTGATTAACTGGACAAGGCCAGAGCTTCAGAGGTGAGGTTGGTATTACTGTCAGTGGGTCTTGGAACTGGGGATAGGCAATACTACCATTCCGGAAATACTGTGAGCAGAATCCAGATCAAAATGGAAAATTAAAAAGATATAACAAAAACTTGATATTTTTCCATCAGGTACAAGGATTCTCTTTTCAAAGAAACTGAAACAAATGCATAGTGAATTTACCTAGATAGTCTACTTTCATGTTTAGACTTGACTGCTTCCTCCCACATTAAATTGTCTGCCTCTGCCTCATCAGTGTCATTTTCATTGTGGCAATCCAGGAAATCTTCAACTGAACTGTTGACAAAATAGATTGTACTGCACTTAGACCTGTACTTCAAGTCACCTCTTGTCCAAGCAGGCAATCATAATGGAGCAATTAGCAAAGTTTGAAAACTACATTTTATCCTTTTTATCATATTTTGAAGATAAATGAATGAAGAAAAAACTAACAAACTGACAAATGCAAAAAATTTGCAACTTGGGTAAAGGTATTTTTATCCATGGATGTGTTCATGCCAAATGCAAATGGTGAATGTTCCTACCATGCAGTTTCATGATACTGTTTCAATCTAGGGAAATCTCAGATCCTCTTTTCTGCCCTTTGATATCAAAGCATGATTAATGAAAAGCTTAAAGGGCAAGAACAGTCTCCCCAACTTGAAGTAGTGTAGTAGACTCTCCTGTTTCATGATTGGCTCTTCACGGTCATATGCCATTTTTTGGGGAGTCACTGCTTGGTTTTCCTAGAATATGTAATATTGAAGTCCTAAAAAATTATTAAAGATACTTTGAAGAAATTAAGAAAAGTGAGAAGAAAATTATCAGCTTTAGCCTTTGCTTCGAAATACAGTAAGTTTGGGATGACTGTTTTTGCCTTTCAATGTGGAAAAATGCCAACAGCAGTCATGTACCTTGGAGTAGTATGGTTAAAATGGGAAGACCCAGTGACTGCAGATCTGCCAGGACTGAGCCTATACAGCACATTAAAAAATTACAAAACAAATTCTGTTTAACAAAGGATTTTTTTTTTTTCCTGGTCAGCTTTTTGATGTTAATATCCGACATTTCAAAAGCACGTTGGAAAGCAGGTATATATGTTTTGCAAGCATGTGACTGCATTTGAAAGTGGTCAATCAGTTATCACTAGAAAAAAACTTGCATTTTCAGAATTAACACCCAAAGAAACAGATTGGGTAGTATATATTGTTGGAATAATAGATAAAATAAGTAATAATAAAAAAACATAGGACTTCTGACTTCATAAATCCATTTTGAAATGATGAGAGTAGCCTAGCTAGGTTAAAAAATAAAAGGAAATACAACTACTGTGAGTAGAAGAGAGATGCATATCTGACAGTCAAGCTACGGTACTGTACTCCAGAGGAAATGCTTACTGTCGTGAAAATAGTCAAAGCTTTAGAAATTTATGAACAACTACAGTAAATATAGCACCCCCTCCCACACTGTGACAAAAACATCACACTTCCATTGCAGAAAGACATGGGAAGACTGTCATCCAATACCCCCATCCCTTTTTGTTTAGGTAGAGGACAAAACAACTCCATGCTTAAATCTTGAATGACCCTTTGTGTTTTGGCAATTTATTTTGCCATAAGTGTTCAGTAAACCAGGAGTGCCAGAGAGGTGCTAAGGGGAGTGAGGTGGGACAGGGGATTCATCTCCCAGTTATGATGGATGGTCCCCGCTGTGTATGGGAAACATTTCAGGAAACATTTTCCATTCTTTTCAAGGGAGCATAGATGGGTATGCTATTTATTGTCCAGAAAGTGACAAGTAACATTCCAATTGTGTACTTCCTTCTAATTCTTGAAGGAAATGCAATTGTCCTTTAAAAATCACAAAACTTGAAATTTAATATTCAAACCCAAATCAACATTGAATTTAAAATCCAAATTTTCAATTTTTCTTTCATAACATTTTATTCAAAATAATTCCCAGGCAAATCTCTGGGTTTTGGCCACAGATTTGGGTTGCTTGTGCCTACAGTATTATGAAGGATTTCATCATTCCCTTGGAAAGAGACTGCATGGCACCATGCCGGATGTTGTGACTTATTACAGCACGTACTACAATGCTATAATCATGGGTGAAAAGAGTTGTGAAGCTGAGAAGCTCCTTCCCAGAAAATTTGGACATCTGGAGGAAAATTTCCCTTTTCATGAAAATGCAGGGAGAATTGTGGAAACTTTTACTCTCTTCCTGGGAAATAATGCAACTCCCTTCCTGGAAAATAAATATTTTTTCCAGCCCTGGCTGTAATACATGTTGTAGTTAGATGGAGTTTTACGGCCCAGTTTCCAACCCATTGGTTCAAGTCGAACCGGCCACTGCCTTTTTTCCAGTTGTGGCTCACTGGCTTGTTTTCCCTACCCCACTGCTTATACAGAGCAGCAATCATGCAAAATGGCAGTAGGTTCCTTTTCTAGAGTCTTTGGTATGACTCGACCTGGGAAGTGAGCCTTCTGCGTGAGAGGTGGATGCTCTGCCGTAGTACCGTTAGACCAAACACACCGTCTGTGTAATACATGTTGTATAAGGGAATCATGCGTATACAGTAGGACATGTATGATGTTTGTCTGAACTCAATGAAAGTGCAGCTAGTCTTGGGCAATAACTATTGGTTTTAAGTTGAACAGCCATTTGCAATCCTCCCTGTGTTTGGCTTCCATAATTACCTGTAGTTGCTGATGAGGGACAAACTGGCTCTAATATACTGTCATAGTGGCCCTTGACAGGAGTAGATGTCAATGCTGCAATTCAATGGAATATCATATTTACAGCTGGTGATGCAAGTTTGCAGTACAGGATGAACTGTCTGGATGATTTTCAATTATTATAACCACACTTCTAACTACTGTAAACTTGATAATAAGGCAAGGCTTGTTTTTAAGGAGGTATCTCACAATTTTCTTCTCATTCCATAATATTGGATATTCAGGCAAACCAAGCAATTAAGTAAATTGCACATTTTTAGGAAAGAATATTGTCACTTGAATCTATAGCCAATCATGAAACAGGGCAGTCTAACTACTGTACACTTCTGTACTGTATACTGGGGTGAATGCTCTTGTCTTCAAGGAAGGGAGCACATCATATCAATAGAGCAACTAGCCCAATTTGTAAAGGTAAACTAATCAAGCACATTACAATTATAATTCTGAAAATGTTGGCAATGTCAAAACATTACCATAGTGGGTATATTGTGCAATTGGGAGAAAATAATATTCACTCAGACTTTGTGGACAATTAATTGATACTGCAACTCGATCTGCATCATTATCAAACAAGATATTGGATAAAGGCCTAACAATGCTCATAAACTGTGCAATATTTTAGAAAATATAGATATAAAGTTTCTAGATAGCAAAGATGAGATTTAACTATACCCAACATGAACATGTCATGTACAGTATTGTGTCAGTGAACTCAGTAAAAAGTTCAAAGTTTAAATTTGCTTTCAAGTACAGTTCAAGTACAAGTTAGTTTTCCCTTTAGTCACCTCTTACAGTAGGCAGGATCAAACA
Organism: Holothuria scabra; assembly: GCA_037179385.1. Taxonomy (NCBI): domain Eukaryota; kingdom Metazoa; phylum Echinodermata; class Holothuroidea; order Aspidochirotida; family Holothuriidae; genus Holothuria; species Holothuria scabra. The sequence continues at coordinate 59,007,167 of CM074181.1, read as the reverse complement.
GGCTTCGCCCCTGGAAGCTCTCAGGTTTTAGCATACTGTATCTCTGAATGAAAAATGTAGTCTCTGGAGAGGTATGTTATTTAAATTCTTTTCAGTAAACCCAAACCCAACTCCTTTCTGACCAGCTAACATTTGGGCGGGGGGAGGGGGATTGAGGAGGGCCAAGGACAAAATCTATGGAGGGCAAATGCCCCCTCTTGCCCCAACATAGAGCCACCATTCATGGTGCTAATTAAAGCCGTGAAAACGTTACAACCAATTCTGAACAGCACAAGGTAGACTGTTCTGTGCTATAGTGTTGTGAACCATGGAAGTTCTACCTGGAAGTTAGCTGGGAAAACATGCTTTTGGAAATTGAAAGACTTGTTTTAATACATCCTGCAGTTATTTTCACTCACCTATGGGTGTAACAGCTAGCAACTGAGGTGAGGTTGGTCATTCACTTGGCTCTGTCTGTATGGCCCACTGCATGTACAGCACTTTGAAGAACACCTGAAAAGTAAATCAAGACTACTTGCAATGAAACAGTATTTTATCTTAGGGAAGAGTGCATATATAAGACTTCCATGATTTCAAATCACATGTCCCTCAATGATCAAGGGGTGGTGTCAAAATTGGTTGTTATAAGAGTCATAATAATGATGATTGATGATGATGTGAACAATAGGCCCCATTAAAACAGAAAGGGACAAGGGGGGGGATTGCAATCTAATCTGTCTAAAGGAATTTTAAATCAACCTATACCAATTACCAGTGGCATCAGCAGTGGCTCTTGTATACCCCCCTTATGTAAAAAGTATATTGGGCAAAATGTGTAAGAACTTCACAAACACCTCTTGAAAGCAGCACTTTTTAGTAGTAAAAACAACAGCTGGGAAGTACCATTTTATGCAATCTGAAACATATTTCAGGCAGTGTTCTCTGTATGCAATGTGCTGGTCAATAGTGGCACTCGATATACAGTAGGAGCATTTTCTTTGGCCCACCACTTCAGCACATTCCCTCTCCCAATGAAAAAGTTTAGTAATGCCACTGTCAATAACCGAGGACATAAATTTTGCTCAGGTACTAATTTTTATTGCATTTTGCATTTCATGTGTACACTCAACGTACAGATTCCCAGCCCGGTCTCACTGAAGACTTTAAAAATGGAGCTACTGCCATTGTGCTTGCAAAAGCAATGGAGTAGGGAAAACAAGCCTGTGAACCAAAAAAAAAAAAGGTCAAGACTAGCTTGACTTGAACTACTTGGTTGGAAACTTAACCCAGAAATAGCATTTATATGCCATTCCTGCCTAGATCTTGGGGAAAACAACTTTTAATACTGTATGTACAGGTACAGCAGCTATACTATGCTTAGCCTACCTTACAGTACCCCTCATAGCCCAGGCCTCCATTTTTAAAACATTTAGTGTTGTCTTGGGGCAACCATTTCACTCATTTTGGTTCAGAAGGAAATTTGGTTGTCCAAAATATTTTTCACTTAATTACAAAACAGAAGGCTATAATTATGTTCATCAAGGGGAGATCCAGGGGGGGGGGGGGCAACTAGGGTCAACTGCCCCCCTATGACCAGTCTAGCGCCCCTCAATACAAGAAAAATGCGCCCCCTGAGTCCTTAAAATAAAGTAAAAACTGCCCGAAAAGTAAAAAAAACAAAGGTCCCCAGAATTTCGAACCGTATAGCTATATATAACTGCGGCAATGGGAGTTGGTCTGAGAAATGAGGTCGGTCAAATTCAAGAGTATGCGGCCCCTGTATGATGTTGGCCCCCCCTTTTTCAAACTGCCCCTCCTTCAGCTAGGGGCTGGATCCGCCCTTGATGTTCATGAGAGGAAACTCCCCTTAGCTCATTTGAAAAATTTGAATTACCCAAGCAGAAAAAAGATAAATCCTGAGAGCTATCTCTGCATTTGTGTTCAGTGTCATAAAAGAATACAATCACAATGCCTCTGTTGTGCTGGTCACTGGACATTTCCTAAGTAGCTTTATAGATCAATGCACACACAATACTGCATTGAAATTTTCTTAATCCATCTTTCCTGCCATGTGCCTGCTATGACTGGAACCAAATTTGAAAAGTAGCTATGGGGCTTTTCCTAGCATGTTCATGTGTTATTGGTCTTAAAGAATAAAAAGATGTGATGTTTGAGAGACAGGAACACTCCAAGTCTGAAATATGGTTATGAAACTATTATGGAAAAAGGTGAAAGAATTTATCAATCAGCAGTATACTTTTTCAGTCCGAGAGGAAAATGGTTGTCCATGGGACAACCAACCTGGTTGTCCGTATGGAATTTTTGTTGTCCCAGATATTCTGACAGCCATGAAAATTGATTCCTGTAGCCCAACTGGTTACTGGTAGTAGGCCAACAGTACTTTGGCTTGAACTGAATTTAGAATGCAGATTTCTTATTTCCCTTGTGAGGAGGGGGTTGTGGGGTGGTGGTGATTGAGGGAAAGGAGATCAGCATCAGTTTTCAATTGCATACAGGTACAACCAATTGTTGAATATTTGGTAATTATTTATGCCAAATTGTATGAGCATATAAGCAGAATTTAAAATTTTATTGGAGGTGACCCCCAATGCCCCGGTGTATGGTTTGTTGACGTTGTGTAAATTCCCCTCTTTCTCAAAATCCTTGATCTTCGACTGAGCCCAAAATCTGCAGATCCAGGTTTTCTTAGGCCACTGATGAAGGCCTACTGTAGTTAACTTTCTATACTATAGCATTGTTCCACACATGGGGGGAAATTTATGATGTACTTACTTGAAAGCCTAGGCCTATATATGGGGCCTCACCTTACATTAGGAAGGCAGTTGCCTTACAACTCTTTTTCACCACATACCTGGCAAACCACTACTGGCATTTGGATGGGGACCCTCATCACCCTAATTGAATGCTTTCAATAAGCATTCATTATGCCTTCTGAATGTATCATTTAGCATTTGAAGGACTGTCAGTGAGTTGGAATGCTTATTTTCTTCCTCAAATGAAGTCTTCCTTGCATTCAAAATAAGCCTTCATAATTTCCTTTGAAGTCTACCAAACCTTCAGTTACTGTTTGAATGCATTCATTAGTTTTTTAATGTGTTGGAATGCATTCACACATGAATGATATATGAATGCTTATCAAAGCCTTCATTTCCTTTTTTTGCAATCCATATACCTAGTATCAATGCAGCTGGATGTCACTCAAGCATAAGCAAAGTTACAGAAATCAATTACTGGATAATGGCACCTTGATCCTGCTCACCTGATTGCACCAGATAATCTTCATTTATATTATACAGTACATCCAATATGCTCAGGCTTAGTACAGAACTGTTGTTCTCATCAAGTCTCTTTGGCAAATTACTGATCCAGCAAAGCTGAGCACTTACTCATTGTCAAGTGGACTGTAGGCTAATGAAACACCTAGGATTATCTAAGTGATAGCATATTGTGGGTCTATGCTTTTTGTGAAAGTTTTGAGAAGACAATATTGGGGGAAAGTGCAAACTCCGCGCCAGGCCCTCTGAGAGATCATAAGTGTAAACTATTTGGGGCATGTATATGAGCAAACTGAGGACATAGGCTAGTCACATTTTTCATGAGTAGTGCGTCTTATTCTGGGGTTAAGATTTTGATGAAGTGGTAAATGTAGTGCTGATCACTTCTGCTGTAACCTGTGCTAGCTCGTCAAAAGCTTTACTAGGCATATAGCTACTAATAAAATTGTCCTAACGTTAGGCCTATGCATACTCTGTACTGTACATAAGCTAAACACGCGTGTGGGATGGGTATGTGGATCACTAACGAAACGGGAATCCTGTTTACTTTTTACTATCAGTAACTGAACAAACACATTTCACTTACCTTTGAGCATGATCTGTGAGATGATGTTTCGCAAAATCGCCGTTATAAACAAGAGACTTGTTATTCCCCAACCAATCAACCTGCTTTTTCTGCGGCGATCTAGGCTAACGTTAGGTTGGGCCTATTCCGCGTGAGAATGAGAAAGGGAACTCCGTCTTTCGTTTGCTACTGTATTTTTCTCGTTTGATTTCTCCTTCTCGTGACAACGTGTGCAAACGCTGTCCTTCGATTTTTTCTTTCTGAAGTTCTGATCAGGAACACATTTTGCTGTCGTAAGACTATTAAGACTAGCCCCTTCGCTTCGACCAATCTCTCAAGTTCAATGCAGTTTCCTAAGCCAGTTCGTCTTTTAGAAATTCCCAAGATCACGTCTCGAATAACAACGTATAGCCTCTCAACGTTGAACTACAGTAATGATAGCCTATAAGAGCAGCGCAGTCAAACTGATGATTAAAACACAAAACAATTAAGCCGGAAATTTAATACAAATTAGCCACCTTGGCATTCTTATTAGAACTTATTCACATATTTCATAACTAATTAATAAGTGACTTAAAAAGGTAGAAAAAAGAAACAATCACACAATATTTCTTTTTTCAAAGTGGGAAGGAAAAGAATGATCGAGACGGTTCAAAATTCCCAAGATATTGGGAAAATTCCCAAGGGTCTCTCTGTTGTCACTGAGCAAGGTACTTGTATCAGGAAAACAATCCCTGCTACATACAAATTAACACAGATACTACGCCTGTTAACGCTCACACAAACAAGCATATGTAGCAGTACGCTATCTCACGCAATCGTATGAACTGTTATCATACGGTGTCTATGGGCTACATCCGGGATTTTGGGTGGGATAACAATTTTTTTGAAGGCTGTCCAAATGTCGCCCCCGTTTCGCGCCACGATACTGTGTCTTTAAATATTCCAGGCTATAATATCAAGGATTTAAACATTGATTGATCCGTGCTGCATCTAATCAGGCTACAGTATGTCACTCTTGGTTTAAAGAGGAAGAGTTAGCTGCTTTCTTTCACCCTTTCCAACAAGAAAGAAGTCCAGTCCCTCAATCTGTAAAAAAATAAAAAAAAAATCAAGAAAAAAAATCATTTGTCCACGCCTCTGGGAGATACATATCGAAAGCAATATCGGAGCTGTCCCTCAAATGTTCACTCTATCAACTTCAAACAGCTTCCGGCGCCCTTTATATTTGCAGATGGCGCTTGTTCCATGTCCAGTATACTTTAGCGTTGAGTCGGATGATTTTGACGATTGGCCAGAAGTTCCCCTACTTCAGTGTCTCCAAAGCCTGCACAATGAAGAGAGGCAGCTATCACTTATGATTGGACGGTTCGACTTCACCATAGACTTAAAACTCTTGGTGCCAATCAATGGTAAAAAAACTTTTCCAAAAATATTCATTTCTTTGAAAAATACTATAATTTTTGTTCTAACAATTTGCCTTTTAGTCACACCATTATTTTAAATATACCCAAAGCAAAGTAATGAAAGGGCCTCTCTACTTGAAATAAATCTTTTGTACTTCTGCTTAATTTGGGGCCGATTTTGTTTTAATTAATTGGTCCAACAATCGGACAGAGCTCCAATTCCAAGGACTAAAGCCCACTCGCCCAATTGATATCCTACCCTTCTCGGCCTTCTGGCTAAGATCATGTGTAGTATCTGTTCTTTTCAACCAGTCAAGAATGGAGCCACACATCAGAGACCAATGATGTGGTCTGAAGGCCGTGAGGTTGTTCAAGTGTTCTCCTTCAGTGGACGTAACAGCTTCTTCGGGAAGCAGTTTAAAGTTTGGTTTCGCCGAACTTCCGTTTTTCAGAGGGTCGGGAGGACTTAAGAAAAAGTATCCTATGCTTAGCGACTTATTTTCGATAATCATACCGTCAAACCTGTACGCTCGGATACGCAGCAATACCCTCATGGACAGGAGACCCTAAGGTCCTAAACCTATTTGCTGGACTACCCCAATCTCCATGGGAAGGTGCATAGTAGACCTTGCATGCACCATCTCCGGCTGACTCTCGGCCTTTAAAATGGCAGGATTCTGGACTTAGTCTACCCACCAGCCCCATTCGTCCGCTTGCACCAGTCTCCATACTCTCTTAAGTTTCCGGTTTCCATGTCAATTATACCCTTTTATTCCACTGACCACTGTATAGGAACGGTGTTCAGCAAGTGAACACTTTTCTAAACACTATTTGCCCTCACATTGAACACATATTCACACTCTAAACACGATTAGAAATTAATCACACATGTTTAAGAATTACAACCAAAATATTAAAATGCTTAGGAAGTCAACAAGCATGTTTAGTATTAAAACATGTTTCCATAGGCGGGACAAAAAGTGGGTTTAATTCCTAAAGAATTTATTCCTGATATGTAATATGAGAAAAGGTACCAAATGAACTCGTTTATTGATCATTACAGCTATGGAAAACGAGGATATGATGTCGTGGCTAGCAAGACTCTCATCAAATAATGAAAATCTGGCGGAAGACGTTTTCACGCCTGCGTGGATGGTAAGCAACAACCAAGGACAATCCGACGAGCTATCACCTCCACTAACTATTGCATCACAGTCCTCAAACATATCAAACTCACCTATTACTTCTTCCAATGGGAGCCAACAAAGCTTGGGAAAGGAAAAGAAATTAGTGCGAAAAAAGTCGTCATTGAAATGGAACGTCGCCGACGATCGGAAATTTACGGAAGAAGAGGAGATTAAAGAATGTAAAAGGGTAAAGGCCATTATCGAAAATTTCAAAGGGGATGTCCAGTGCGCGACTGTTCCCGGTTGGGGAGGAGGGCGGTTGAGGATAGGGCTTGAACATTGCTTACACCCCGTTGTCCTGGCGAAGGAGTTTAAGGAGAGGGGATGTCCCTTTAACTTTTTGATTTTTTTATTAAATGAGGTTGGGCAATTTGATATAATGTTTCGCACAAAAGTTCTAAAAGATTTCTGCACAAATAAGGCGTGTTTGTCCTTTAATTGAGGCAGGGTGCATGCGGAATCTGGTGGCGAAAGCACGCAACACTTCCACTTATCCTTCATTTTCAACGTTCAACGATATTCACCTTTCTATGCAAAACTGGAAACACTTTCATTTCTACGTTTTCTACACATACAGATAGCTTCAGGATTTATTGCGGTGGTGCTAGCCGAAGCCATGGCCAAGCACATCTCGGAGCAACCTGACGCGATCAATGGTCATCCACAGACATTTCAACAGAGAGACGTCTGTCAGGCTGTCGCTAAGGCATCAGCAAGAGCGGCGAGAGCGGCACAAAGTGGGGACGCGGCGGGCACCGTAATGGCGGTTGTGGCAGCAGTCCAGGCTGTAGAGGGCGCCAAAACAAAGAAGACGCAACCGAGATTGAACAGTGCAATGAAAAGCAAACTCTGCAATATATTGTAGAATTAACGGTTACCTTTAACACCCTACGCCTTGTTTTGTATCACAACAATAGATAGTTCTTTTTGACGTCACAACTAGTGAGTTAGCAGTTCGCCATATATTAAAGGGCTAGCTGAAAGTACATACCTTCAAATATGGTTGTAGTCAAGTGGTCTAGCTGCCGGGCGGGCGGTGGCCCCCTCCCCGGCTCTGAAAAATGAAAAATTTGGAAATTTGACATTTTTGACACGAGTAACCACAGTGTACATTCCCAACTCTTCTTTCATAAAATTCCGAATTCTCTCTAATAAAAGCTCCATATTTGTAACTGCAAAATCGAAAATTTGCCTTTTATGAACCACCAGATCATCAAGTGAAACCAGTAACTACAAAGTTATTATCATAACTTCTCACAATATTTTTCGTAAAATCTCAAATTTTTGTTGACCTTGGTCTTTGAACTGTTAAAAGTTAGTGGGAGGGCCTCAATTCTTAAGCCTCGGATACCATTATGCAGCAACGACGATCTTCGGTCGCCGTGCAATCTCAGATTTGCCAAAAGGAAATACAGATTCCCAAACTTTTTAAATTTCGTTACAGGAAACCCAGGACCCAAGATTTTGTACAATAGAACTGGGAGCCCCATAATTTTACATATTTGTGTAAAAAGGGCAAAGAATTACGTCCCTAGTGGAGGGATGTTCGGAAAATTTGGGTGCTTGCCCCCACCCCTGGAAGAATGTCTAGCTACGCCACTACATATGGCTGGCATACTCCATGTACAGTAAAATGTCTTGTGACGTTTGGTGAGAACTATCATACTCTTGACTTACAATTGATCTGAAAATGCTTACGTGAGTTGATGAATTATTTGATTTCATTGTTTATAACAATACCACATTTAGATTATAAGAATACGACGTCACAACAGAAAGTGCTCTCTCGGATGTAGGTGTAGGTATAGATGTGTGGATGGGCACAAACGCAAATAAACCCCGACCTGGTATCACAGTAAGTCAACTGCTACTGGCCCTTGAAAGTTAATGCCCTGTGTACAGTGTGCTTTATTGTTAATTCCTCCAAAATGACGTAACGTGACGTCGGTGCAAAAGGTCTAAGGGAAGGTATCTATTTCAAAATAACAGTTCACAAATGTGAGGGTCAAATAGCCTTAACTTGAATAGAACAGAATGCTTGTACTTTTCTATCCACAATACGAATGACTGTCCTTGACTTAAAGACACTTAGTCTAGCAGGCTACTCGAGAAAGCTAAATTAGTTAGACACATTTGTTACTCTTCCAATCAAAAAAGAAAAAGAAGAACAGAAAAAAAAACAAAAAAAAACGCATACTTACGTAAAAAACTGGGTAAATCTCACCAAACCTCGTAGAACGAATAATGTAAATATCTGTCGATATATTTACTGATTCCCCTGTATGTATCTAAGTCACAAGCGTCATTTACATGTGTTTGCCACAGTGGAGCATATATTCAATGTACATGACTGTAAATGATTTCTACATTAAGAGTGACACCTGTAATGGGCATCGAATCACGCTCATTTAAGTAAAAATTTATAGCAATCAAGCATGGCAGAAAGAGATGAAAAGGTAGAAAGTCACATGAGGATCAAAAAACGACATGAAGATCATATATCTTTTTCACAAAGAAAGCACTTCAATAAATGGACTATAAATGTTCTAAAGACGGAAAAGATAGGGAGAGAATTAAATTGATATAGGGCAATTTGAGATATCAATGACATAATAAGTTGTGTACTAGTGCGAGGTGTCACTCACCTCTGAGTGAATTCATTGAAGCTCCGTTTTTTTTTCTTCCTTCAGAACTGCAACACAGTAAAATATCTCTACGGCAGTCTTAGCTACAGCCCACGAGACCGAAAATGTAATAGGGGTCAAAAGACCGAAGGTTCGCCTGAACAAATATCAAAAGGGGTTCGAGAAACCGAAAAGAAAATGGAGTCTGTGAGACCGAGAACGAGAAACAGACTATTCTCATTTTCGGCGTCGCGGAGCTTATCTGAATTCGGTCATTTCGGTCTCGCGAACCTCTTCACCCTTTTCGTCTCCCGAACCCTTTTTTACTTTCAGTCTCGCGAACTCTTTCTCCTTTTAATTTTCGGTCTCGTGAGATACCCCTTTTCCTAATTACTACATATTTGGAGAGGAAGATAGACAGAAAATGTGATTTCTTACAACAGAGTGGTGAGCAATCTCAAAATGTATAAATGTGATGTGAGCAACGTTTTGTGCTCCAGAAATACAGAATAAGAACGCATGCTCACAGCATGTACACGATAGCTTATGACCTTGATAATTTGGAACGTAAATGTTTTCTATTTAAGAAAACAGACCGTTAATATGTAATAACGTAATAAGATTTGTCCCGAGTCCTCCTGGAAATGACATCCAGTCACCACTTAAAATGAAATCAGTTAAGGGGGGAATTCGGTAAAACTTACTACAGTTGGGACATGAGAGCGACTTGAGCATGGATTGGGGCAGGGTTTGCCCGAAGAGCTGAAACAGAAGGGGGGAGGAGGGGGGAGCTATAGCGAAACCTTGAAAAAGGCAATAAGTGGCAGAAAGCACAGTGGCACAATTAGCCGCGTCCGTAGCAAACAGGAGATTTACCTATAGGCTAACAAATATTTTACCAAAAGGAGCACATATTGGAGGAAATTTCGGATTTTTTGAAGAAAATCTAGGTTTACGTTATGAAATTTCCTCCTCTTTGACTTTCTTGCAACTGAGCAATAATGATGAGGAAAATCTTATGAGGCAGAAGCTAATAGGGGTTACACCTTCTATGTTACACTTAAGGACCCCGACAATATGGGATGCTTTTTCCGACTTGAAATACATGCATGATTACCCTTCGTCCCAGCCCGGCTGCACCATGGTATTGCAAAAAGCTTCTACTTGCCGTATAACAATATACCGTAATAAATGCGCCTTTAACAAGTACACATATATTAGTCAGTCGGCAGGGGATGGCAAACATGCATAGGAAAATAAATTCCTCCCGAAAATGATCAAAAGATGACTGTAGCTTAATGCATGTCAATAGGTCTATATCTCGCTTCCTACACGGGTATTTCGCGCCCCAGCTCTCGATGCCCGACTGTTGCTGTAAGAACAAATCTTTTCTTTTGCTTCGTTGTTTGTGTAATTACATTCAAGAAAACAGTTATACTATATAGTAGAATAAGAATCCGACGAGATTGCAGAAAGCAAAATACAACCAACGTGGACGGTTTTAATGACCTGGTGCATATGATGTCCAGTGCCAGAAGTTTGTCCTTCTTTGGAGGAATCTATAACAAACCAAAATCAACAAACGCAAACCGCTGATCGGTCCACTTGTGATATACCGTAGTCATCTGCTCACGAAGCACAAATTCGACTTTGTGCGGCCCACCAGCCTTTAATATGTCCTACAAACAATTCAGTAGTGCAGTCACTTACAAAGTATAGCACGTCCGTTCCCATGGTAGCGCACTCTGTGCTGTCATGTTTCTCATTATTAAAATTTTATTTCAATTAGTATGACACGAATGCACATTGTTACCTCAATCAGTGGCGTAGCTAGGATTTTTTCCAGGGGGGGGGGGGGGGGGCAAAGGTATGAAATTTCCCCAAAACTTTTCCTCGCTCAATGTGTATGTATTTCATATAAAATATGCAAATTTACAAGTATAACAACATTATCATGTCATTATGTAATATCACCTGCATTTTAATCTTAAAGTATAAAATAGAGCAACTGGAAAAACAACTTTTAGTATATTATTTGGTCAACATTATAAGGTTAATTTGTATGTACTAACACAGTGGCGTTACGCAGGATTTCTCTGAAGGGGGGGGGGGGGCATGCAGTATATATGGTCTAAGGGGAGGGGTTTCCCGACTTCAAGGAGCCTAGATGCAAAATAGTGCAAGATTTTCGAATTTGACAGGAACAGTGTTAAAAGTTGAATCGTGGTGGTTCATGAGGATGAAACTGAAACTTTAGTGTCTTGACATGCATTCTTATGCCATTTATGCTACCTTACGAAGTAAAACTTGTCATTAAATTTGAACACTTTTAGGAGTCAAAATAAAAGAGCATTGGTCGCTATAGAATTTGTGGTTTTTCTTGGCCACAAAACGTTACTTTGTCATAAAGATTATCTTAGCGGAGCGCCACCATTGGTTGGCGCGGAGCGTAGAGAAAATTTGGAAAAATCAGACCCCTTAGATGGCCGGAAATAGCATTTTCCAGACTTATACGAGGAATCTAAGCTGTCGCTTTCTTCTTTTGTCGTTTGCAATAAAATGCTCACTTCAACATATGTTCGCAAGCTGCAAAGTGATCAGAGAGTTAAGAGCTAATTTGACCCCCAAAATGTAATTTCGCCCAAAAGACTGAGCGAAGCGCCACCATTGTTGGCGCGGAGCGTAAAGAAAATTTCGAAAAATCAGACCCCTCAGATGGTCAAAATAGCTTATTCATGCTTGTAAAGAGAATCTAAACATGTTATCTTTTTTATCGGTGCCACCAGTGGGATACAGAGTCAACCTTTAAAAGTAAAAATTGGAATTTGACAGAATTTGCCTAGGTCTATTTGTAGGAATTAAAAAAAAAATTGGCAACACTGAAGGACCTTGCAGAGACAATCCTTTCCCTTTGAAAATTTTTGAAAAATTGGATGTCCTTATAAGCAACTTGGTGCCACATATGCTGCCTTTTGAAACAAAATCTGTGTTACCAAAGTTAGACTACGCATTTTTAAGAAAAAAGAAAAAATGGCATCTGTGAGGGGACATGGCCCAATGGCCTCCCCTTCGCACGCCACTAAGGAGGCCTAATATTGGCTCGATCACAGAGGATATCCTGTTAGAACAACAGCAGAAGACCACAAGGTATTCATTGACCCGTTTATTGTTACACCCCAAGTGAGCAGAGAGCTATTTTCCCCAACTAGCCTGTAAGCCTTCAAGGATAAGGCTAAGTAAAAAAATCTAAATATGCCAATGGATCGCGTTCATTCTAATTTCTAGACTACCTTTAAGTTTATCGTTGGCCATGGATTGTTTCAGCCCCATCCATCGTTATGTACACAAAGTTAAATCGGTATACTTTTATACTAGCTTGTAGAACAACATAATAACCTCTGGGGTCTGCGGTAGTGACGTGTTTAATTAGTTTTCACATCCTTTTACTGAATTCCCAAAGTGTACAACGCAGAGACTGTGTACAAGGGGATATAAGTTCGGATTTACAGCCTTTCAGTGTTAGATGTACTGTATCGGCTATTGTTAAATACCTGAATAACAGCTTCCTGTGCACTGAAATGCACTAATCGTAACCCCCGTGCGTATACAAGAGAACATTCAATCATTTATGTGGAACGCGGGTATGGCCGGTTCATGCGACACTGACGAAATCTGAGTTAATTTGTTACATGAAAATACGAATTATGTATGAGAAATGTCTCACAATTTCTTATTCTAACAAAAATTTTGAGATATTTGTGAAAGAATAAGAAAATTCTTCAAACTTCCCCATTTTCATCAAATTTCCCCAAAAATTTTTCCAGGGGGAGGGGCAACTTGCCCCCTGCCCCCCCCCCCCCAGTAGCTACGCCACTGACCTCAATGGTATCATCCATTTATGAAATTTTTGATAAATGATTGACGTGGAGTTTCTTAAAAATCAATTTCAAAACAGCATACAAATCGATATAGGAAATAATGAAAGGCATTTATATGCTTACGACGTCGGGATTTATTCATTACATCATCGACATCATGAAGGAAATGAGAAAAACAGATCGATGAGACATGATACTAGCAATTTAGGCTACTTCTTAATTTTGCATTCACGCAACGGCCTTCATTAATTAAAACGAATTAATACGTTTGGCCGAATTAACCGGCATCGATGTAAGACAGGATTCATATTTGTAAAAGAAATGTTTTCGTCTGTTGCATAATTAAATTCTACGAAGTTCATGAGGAAAAAAAATGTCTGAAAAGCGGCTTACTTTTCTCTTTTCCTTTCCAATGATATTGATCATATTAACGGTTTGGACTCTAACAGTTCTACACTTCTTCGAGTATGTTTTCTGTGACCTCTTGCAATGAATAACGGAATATTCAGAAGTGTAAAGTTTACTGTCACGTGACGAGAAGGCAAACACGTCATATGTTTGGGCGAAAGTAACATTTCGTTAGGAAAGCATTTGCCTGAAATGGGTTCCAAAGCTGACTTGTAACACCCTTCCTCTGGACAAGTCCTTTGACCCCACCTTTGGGTCAATCATGGTTGAAAAACAACCCGGGTACTTTCTACCTAACAGTTTCTACCCGACACCTTTCTCTCAGATAATTCTACAAAAGACAAGTCCAAACAATATGGCGGGGAAGTTGGAAGGGGAGGAAAAGGGTTCCATGAGGATTGTACAGATGGTCGCACTAGAGGTGGGGACTGTTAGGGTAAGTTTCCTGGAGTTACGGTCACGGTCCACATGACGTGTTGCACTCCAAAACAGTTGGATAAAATGTTCACCAACCGCTGGTCCCGTATGTGAAAATACTGAAATCGGGTTTATTTTTCCCAAAATTTGGTCAGCCAAATGGTGGGTTACTCAAGAAATTAGTTGGTGATTATTTTACCCATTTGTTTTAGAGTGTGAAGTTATGAGTAGAGTTGTGATATAAATCCGAACAATTAATAGGTAAACTAGGACACGTCCAAACTTCAGGAGATATTGTGGGACGTTTTTATACACACTGCACTTAAATTTGAGACGCTATCAAACAAAAGTTGCCGGTTTATGTACTCCTACTCGCTAAATTTTAAAGAATTTTGAGTAACGTCACTTTTTGAGAGAACATTCCACGTTTTACGGACGAGGTAATTTAAACTATGACATTATAACGATATGATTTTATCACAATTTAACGTTTACCAATATCGGCAACTCAACAATGTGTTCAAGTACTTCAAAATTTTAACTGCAATTTCTTTTTCCTTAATATAACTTCTTCCCAATCTGATCACATTCCATTCTTTTGTGCAATTCATGTAAGCAATTATAATATCGGAAAATATGAAAAAATTAAATAATCAAACGAACACGCTTGTAGAGAAATCAGAAAAAGTATGCATATCGTTTTTATTATGTGAATAGTAGAATATATTTATTATGCATATCCGGAGGGCGAACTGTACAAAATGTTCTTATAAAACTGTTTAATAAAAGTTTCGCACACAATGTAAGTTTCTATACTTCTTCTATCTCAGAGCACTGCTCTGCATCTATAAATGGAGCAACAATATTTTTCTTGGTGACTGTTTTAAGTTTTATACATTTGAAAGTTAAAGTAAGATAAGATCCCTTAACTGAGACCAGGACCATGGCCATAGTTTGGTTTTGAGAAGAGGGTGTGTGTGGGGGGTTGGGGTGTGAGGTGTTCATACCACATTATCCGGACGGCGTAACAGGAGTTGTTGGAACTCAAAGACCCTCCCCCCAAATTGGTGTGGGGGGATGGGGGGGCTTTGACTAAGGGCATTCTTCAAAAAAGTGAACATGATTTCATGTTAAAATATTTTTCCATGAGTCAAGTAATGGTGGTAGGGGTACTTAATTTGGGCACGAGGGTTCATTCCAACCTACTCCCTCCAGCTTTTTGCACTTGTCTGAGGGAGTTCTAAAATCCCCTTTTCTCGTCTGAAACCCCTCCATCAAATGGGAGGGGGGGGGGAGACCAATTTTTATGTATGATATAATGAATTGTGTACTCTGAAACATGAATGTTACATATTTGAAAGGCTCTAACAATTAATATCATTAGCCTTTCTCTTATTTTCACATGGCATACTGTGCTGACGTATAGTAAGTTAACTTTTCTCACTTCAAATCATTTGTATGTTCGTTATGAGGGACTCCACTCATTCACGATTCAAATTACTTTTTTCCAAGGGCAACGATAATAAATGTCACATGCTTACAACGAGACATAACCTTACACAAACCCTACACAGAAGTAAACAATCGTTTTCTAAATTAAGAGCAGACTTCCATTGTAAAATAAATCTTCTATTATGTTATGAGAGTTCATTTGAAGCTCCAAACATTGCTTCATAACATAAGTTTGTAAAGATATACTCAGGTTTAAAAATTCATCCAGACTTTTCAAAGAATACATAATGATTTTGTGCTACAAAATCATGTTTTCATGTCTTTAAAAGTACGGATGGAGGGGAAACAAATGTAGAAAAGGAAGGGGGGTTATATGGAGTGTGAAAAAAAAGTGAACAAAAATAGCAGATCACTGATTTCAGTATTATGACCCCAAAAATTTTGTTATTTGTTATTAATAGTTAGTCAAAATTAAAATTTTCTAGAGAGTGGCAGGTTTGCTGAATAACTGACATGGTTTAAAAACAAATTGAAAAATAAATTTAAATGAAAATTATTGCATTGCTATGATCAGTCAATATCAATTCTAACATTATACTGAAAGCGATGTTATCAGTCAATGACCTTAATTGAAAGTAAATTTGGCCAATACTTCAATATATTAGCAACAGGATTTTCTATTAAAGCGTTATAGACCTATTGTCATCATGGGGCTAAGAAAGCGTAAAGGAAAAGTTGAGCTGCAGCATTTTGAGGTTAGAAAAAGCCTCTACGACTTAAAAAAAGTATTTAATTGTGGGAAAATTGTTAACGTTTTCAAACCAATACCAATTTGTCAAGCCTCCATTAACTGTTGAACCCCCTAATAGACCTTTAGCATTTGATGACAAAATGCAAAAAAGAACTCCCTCATTTGGGGAATAACAAACCAACATCTAAAAATGCAAACAGCTGATTGGTCAACTAATGGGATATGTGTATGTTTTCTACACATGGGGGCAACGCTCCATTTATTTAAATTGTTTTTTGTTTCTTGAAAAGAGTGAATCCAAAAAAAAAAATTGAAAGAACCCTGTTGATTTGAAAGAGACAAACCTAACTTGAAATTAGAGACACATACCTTTTATCATTCAGAAATGTTTTGTTTCGCCAAACGGCCCTTTGCCAGAAGGTCAGGAGGACTTTAGAAAAAGTAAATCATTCAGAAATAAAAGCAGAAGTTTCTGGGAGGACTTTCAATAAAAGTAGATACTTTGGATATGATGCAACCTAGGCAACACTTCAAATCCTTGAACTTCACAGATGTATAGGGAATATTTAAAAAAAAAAACCTCACTAAATTATACAATTTTAATGACATCATCACTATATGGAAGGCACCTCCCATACTCTCCATTAGAAATTCAATTTAAAGTAGGGTATTTTCAAAACACTTCACACAATATGCATTAAATGATGAACTCACGGAAAAAGTCATTCCCTGGAGCATGTAAACTACATAATATCTACTGAACTAGATTTGATGATTTTGAGTTTTTTTTATAAACAAACTACAATACATGAATGATTCTAAATCTTGTGTTTGAAGGGAGGTGTCATTTGATGGAGACACACTTTTTATTTGAACTGTAATTAGATGCAAGCAATAATCTCTTTTGTGTGGTATGCTTCACGATTCAGAAGGCTCAAAATGTGTTAGCAACTAAGTACAAAGATGGTTTGTCATCTGTTGCATGTCAATAAGAAGATCATGACATTCCTCTTTGCCTTAAAGTAGCTCATTGAGCTGGTTCATGAAATTCAACAAATTGGTACGTTAAGTTTTCTTCACATACCAATGACTAATGGTAAAACTGAGTGAAACCTCATATCCTACATAGAAATAACTGTTTTTGGAATGAGCGCTTGACTGTTCCATTCGGTTTTCAATAATTTGTGACCAGACACTTTTTCCAAATTACGCACAAAACCTTCATATGTCAGAATTCCACAAATTTCAAAATTCTAACCTTTTTCTCACAATTGGATATAAAACTTGGCTCATGTTAACTACACACATTGCCATGTGGTAGTGACCCTTTAACACTCTCATTAAGTCATCCACATCAACTCAATGAGACCCTTTAACATTTCTGGCCACTTAAGGATAAAAAAATCATTTGAGGATTTTAATTTTGGATTTGGTGCTAATAACAGCATTTTTCTCTAGTCACCTGTATTTTGCTCAATATAGGTGTGCCTTTTAGATCAGACGAGAATATGCAATTGTGAATAAAAATCCAAACGATATTTGATATTGGTTTACTGCCAGCATCATAAGGTTTCTTGGCAAAGGGTAGTCACTAGGAATATCAGAACAGTGTTTGGAATTGTTGGAGACTAGTTAGACATAAAAGCAAACTTCCAATAACCATTTTTGTTTAAATTGCGACAGTATGAATGAGGCTGCCGATATAAAAGACAAAAAAATTCCACATCCTTTAGTTCAATAATCCCAATATAAAAATTAAACTCATTCTGAGGTCATTTTTGTTGAATTAGTACAATAAAAATTTCCCAAGTTTCTCCACATACACCTCCCTATACCGTTTAGTGCCATCTGCAAGGTTGGAAGGGAAATTGTCACATGTTAGAAAAAAGACAAATGAGAAAAAGTAGGAATTAACGATCTTGAAAGGGAAACATTGTGTTTAAAATTCATCAACATAGCAACGTAGCATTACCACCCAATTCACTCTCAACAATAAACACTGACAGGGCCTTTATTTCCTAAAAAACATTATGAATCAGAAGAGTCACACAAGTGACATCATCTGAATTTTAATGCTATGACAAGGCCCCTTACAGAAATACACACTTCTAAAACCCGATTTGTGGGCAATAGGTCAGGTTTTTAGCAGACTGTTTATTCTGGAGTTAGCACCTTCAGCACATAGTGCAGAGATGCTTATCAGGCTTGTGTAAAAAAAGCTATGTGGGCATGCACTTGCTTTTCTGTATACACAGAACTTTTCTGAAGAAAGATAATCAGCTAAGTAGAGATAAGAACTGCTGGCAGGAAATGGATGTAACTTGACATAGGCTTCAGGAAGTAAGAATTACTTGCATGGTGGCACAATGTCTGTAAGGGACAGTCCTGAACATGTCGAAAGTCTGATCGAATAACTTGCTTCTGAGAAACAAATAACTGAATTTTTATTAAAATAAAAATTCTAGTTCTTGAAAAGAAGGATGTTGAAGTGCCTTATTATGAATTATCTATCATTCTGTGTCAATAAATATTAGTATTAAAATACATTTATTTTTTTGTAAAACAAACACAATATTCCCCTTAATATTGAAATGGATTATCAGAAACCTGATGTAGATTATCTACAAAAGCCATTTTTCTGTTCTGTTTTTCCCCACACAACAAAATTGCATAATTTTGATATAAAACAGTTTGAAATTTTGAAGGAAACAATCTTCTCACTAAAGGAATAAAATAAACTTTTAGCTTTTCTACCCCATGTTTCTGAAGAAATACTTCTCTAAGTGAAAAATAACACTCATTTCTGACATATGAATATATTTATTTCCTGAAATCTTTCTTGAAACATATTAGGAGATTGACATGTATGTCAGCGCACAGAGGCAAACAAGAATTATTTTGACTTCACCCAAATAATCTGAGTATATATTGCATCTGAAAATAATAAAAATTGTTTTTGCCTACTTAGTTAGGTTAATTTCAAGGAAATAATTTACAAAAATTATTGAATTTCTTTACAATTATTACATCAAGCACCGAACACATTCATCCTCTTGTCTTCTCATATAAAATGATACGACAGAGATACTCTGTTTCAGATCATGCAATTTTTTACAAAAGCGGACAGCAAAATATCTTATTTACTTGCAATGAATGGCAAAAGGAGTTGAATATTGTCTTTAATATAAATAACAATATGATAATGGCTGTGAAGTGAATTATATGGGCTATTTTGTTAAGTCGGCATAACAGTTCTCACAAACCCGGACTGGTTTCTTGGAGGATGGTACCTTGGCACTTTTGGCTGAGCATTCATTGCAGAATATATCTCCACAGTTACGGCAGTGGTGCTGTGTATAAAAATAAAACACCACATAATAAAGACTGCAGTGTCACAACTAAAAGAAAATATCTTAAATCATTCTACAGTCCCAAAGACTGGAATAGGCCACTAAAAACCAGCTGAAAAATTGGCAAATGTGACAAAACAAACGAATTTTGAATAATGTCCCACCTTTCTGATGTAACACTGAAAAAAAGAGTGCATAATGGGAGGTAAGGGGAGGTGGTTGACATAGACTAGTGCAACCCCCCTCCCATATGCTCACCCTGAAAAAAATATTGGAAATTCTACTGCTGACTTGAATGTAATATGAACTATGCAATATGACTATAGATGAATCAAGACAGCAAGTGATGGTCTGACTTCAGGCGGCCATAACTGGCGTCTAACACCTTTCATTCTTTCAATTTACTTTCTTAACTGTATCATGGATGGTTTTACACTAAACTGTATCTTGATTCCTTTTATTTCACTCAATATGAGGGTTTGAAATTCATGTAGACAATAAATGAAGATGATTTGAGGCTAATGGACACCACTAATGGCTGCCTACCGTCACAAGTGAGGATCTGATGGGTCTATAACTTACCTTGCGGACTGATAAAGAAAAAGGTTTCTCACAAGACATGCAGTTATTCACATCTTCATCTTTGACCCATTGACGATTTAATGTTTTAGTCTGTGCTATCTGTAAACTCTGGTTTTCACGTCCCAATTCATGCATCGCTGCCTGGGCATCCTCTAACTTCCTTCTTAATTCTGCATTCTTTGCCTGGAGTTTTTCAACTTCATTTTCACTTTTTAAGCACCTACAGGCAAAGAAAACAAATCATTCGGAGGCAAAAACATCCCCTCATTTTACTGGGCTTAAACTTTTCAAGCTCCTTGTTTTAAGTTTCCCCTTTTTTCTTACTCTTCATCCCGCAACTGAGGGGAGTTCCCTAAGCCTTTAACCTCCTTGCCCCTTCCTTAAATATGGGTAAATAATAAATATTAAGTTTGTCATAAACTATTTGTTGAATGACAGTTTTCCTACAAAGAATTCTCACTTAATTACAAGGACAATCGGAAAAAAGTAGTAAAAATAATACAGCAGTTCTCCAGTCAAATTGCATTGTTACCAAACATTTCTGCAATTAATTAAAACATCCTTTTATCTAAAAATCTCTTTGCTTTTTTCAGTTGGAGTTGCTAAAGAATAAAGAAATGCCATCTTTCTTAAAACCCACAAGTGAAAAGGCCACCATACAGGCCATCATTTTTCACCTTTAGTCCTCTGTGCACCTGGATAAAAAACCAGTGAAAAACACAGTGTATGTGAGGCAATGTAGCAAGATTTCAATTGTGTATAATACTTTGGTAACTTCATACCTGCCAATTTAGACACTTTGATGGGTACCCTTGAACAGGGTCAATTACCAACTATGGAAGCTCCAAAGGAAATAAAGTAATCACTGTTTAGCAGGCTCAAGCAAACAATCATCTATCTGTTGTTTGGATTGTGGTTTTGAACTAGATAGATGGTTTCAAAAAACCTGGTCCACCTCATCTTAAAGTGCTGCTAGTTAAAACCAGAAGGCTATAGTAAAATCCTATCTGACTTATACACTAATGATAAATATTCAACCAAAACTTCCAAACCTTTCAAGCAGAGCTCTCCGTTCATCTTGACTATTTTGAATTGATGCTTCCAACACTGGAGAATAAAAAAAGTAAAAAAAACATCAAGAAGGCAGTCTTGAATAAATGCAACTAAAAATCTTGCAAAAACAACCTAAATATGTGTGTTACTTCAAAAAATTTCTGAATACTGTATTAATGTCAACCAGAAAAGAATTATTACAAACACCTCTTCTCAAAGAAGGTAAGGAGTTTTACTTGAGTTTTACTTAGGTCTGAAACTCATTTCGAACAAATTGCAGTTGTTTTGTTTTAATATTTCCATAATATTTCCATGAATTTTACAACAAAATCCAAGGATTTCAAAGTTTGTTTTGGTTTGTCACAAATATGTTCTTTCACTGAGGACCTCGATTCCTAAGGAGTGAGTTGAGAGATAACCACTGATGAGTCCAACACCAATCTGGGAAAAGGGTTGTGAAGACTTGCAAATGATTAAAAAATTGTGTCAAAAAAAAAAACAATGGTAATGGATGAATCATGAGTACCAACTTGTCCACAATATTTGACGAATTCTTCAATGATCACATTTACACAGCCTTCTGACAAACATATTGTGCCGATCCTACGGCATTGGTGGAAATCCACCATGTTTCATAAAATGATGTTCCCCTAAGCAATTAATCCTCTTTACTGGATAATAAAAAATGTGACAATCTTCTGAAGACTTCAAGCAAAGGCCACTTAATATCACTTTATGACTATCAAGGTAACACAATAAAACTCATTCTCCTCTAACATCACTGGTTGACACTGGTTTGTACAGAGCATGCACAGGAATATATTCTGGCATCTTAGGTTTTGCATATGAAGGAAACCTGCAATTGCACACACAATGTTGACAAATTAGAATTTACATTTTATTGTGACGAAAATTTAAGCGCACTACATCAAATCTGTTGCCAAGCAGTGGTGACATCACTTGTTTAGCAATGTGACTCAGTCTATACAGACACTCACCATGCATTTCACCTTTAAGATTATCCAAATTCCCTTCAAGGTCTTTACATCTATTGTCTGACTGGAGTAGCTCTTCTCGTAATGTCCCCAAATTTTCATTGAGGGCGCTCATCTGTAAGTTTGTTCGTTGCTCCAGTTCTTCCTTTGATCTCTCCAGCTCTTGTTTTGCGTTTGTTTCTGTCGTCTTTTAAACAGATAGATTAGTTTCAAAACAACTACAGTACAGTAGAAATGATATGAAAACATCTGGACTTTAATGATATTGACAAGAATTAATCGAAGGCCTACGGAAGTTAAAGCAATTTTTGAAAGAGGAACCAAATCTACACAGTGTAGGGAAATTTCCTTTCAAATCCGACATGTATTTCTAGAGTTACCAGTAAATGGAGTACCTAGATTTGGGTTCCAAAGTGAGCATGAGGGCAGCAGATTTTACACCACTTCCTCACATTGACAGGGAATACTTTGTTTCCCTTTGTTTTTGTCAGACTGTTGCATTGACTTTAGAGTTAATGGGAATAGGACCTCTTGCATGGTGGGCAATGCAAATTTGTAAAAATCTCATGCCACTTACAGTATACAATCACAATCTGAAAATTTGGAATTGCTGAGGAGAAAATTGGTCATGAAAATTTAAGAGAAAAGAGTCTGTCCATTGATGTGAGGATATGCTGTCATATGTGCTTGCTTCATGTTCACTTTTTGTTGAAAACGTTGTTTTTGCTCACATCTTGAGAACCATACATCGGATTTGAATGCAAATTTTACTAAAATACTTAGAATAAGTACCCATCTACAAAAAACAACATGATATGACCTTTAAGCTTTTTTTAACAGTTAAGAGGAAGGTTTTCCATGACTTCATATCTTTGAAAAGTGGATAAAAAAAATGGGACTTAACTCATTTATTAGATGGAAATGTTTATAGCCTTACTCTGACCCCTTTGGTAATCTGACCAGGATAAACTACTTAATACTTGACAAAAAGTATAATCTTATCAATCATTTAGGGGTAAAATGCAAAGTAAATAAACTGAAGATATGAATGGTATTGAGATGAGACAGGCACAAATGTTCGATTTTAAGCAAAACCAAGAACTTTTGTCTTCCCATACCAGTTTGTTCTGTAGAGCAGCGTTTTCCTCTCGTAACATGGTTTGAACTTTCTTGGCAACTTCCTTGTTTTCCTCTAAGTCTGCTGTGACCTTACTGACCTCTGCTTCTTTCTCTCCAAGCTGTGACTGTAGCTCTAATTTCTGACTGATGAGAAGCTGTTTGGCTTCTTGAAGGGCACTCACATCCTGAAAACAATTTAGTTCATGTAATAGAGTTACTAGTTAAATTTGGTTTTATGTCTGGACATGTAACCTCCTGGTTTAATCTAGTGGGGCTTACAGCCTTTTTCCATTTGTGTGGAACACTGGGTTGTGTCCCTTTTTCACTTATGCAGAACATCACATACAACTAGAGCTTCCATTTTTAACATCTCATGACTCGACCTAGGAACTGGGTCCATGCCTCCTGCATGGGAAGCAGATTCTCTACCATTAGACCAAACACACAGCTATGAAATAAAATATTGCATAAAACAAGTGATCCTGACACAGCTCTATCATATAAAATTCTGTAATTAGACTTTATGTACGGCCTTCGGTGGTAAGGCTTTGGTAACCGTTAAAAAAGGTGGAACCAACAACATACAACCTCCAAACTGTCAGTCTCAATTTAAACCAGTTTCTCTGAAAGTTGCTTCCACTTATAAGGTTTATATGATTGCAAATCAGCTTTCAATTTTATAGATCTGGGATAGGCTTGATTTTAATATCCCTGATAAAAAGTTACAAAATCAGGTATAGTGCCACAGACAGTTGTAAAATTTTGTTTGAAAATTTGCAGTCTTAAACTCCATATTTTTGAGGGTTCCTGAACCTAACGAAAAGTAAAATTTCATGAGACTAACTTTATCCTGACCTATTCCATGACCTATCATCCACTTTAAATGGTACAACCTGCCATTATGACAAATAAGTGAGTCATATTTATCTTTGTAAAAATTAACAGACTGCTCTTAGCTTAATTAAATAACTACTCTGTGACTTCTGACATTATCATTCTTACAATTTCCATCACTCTTCCAGTCCTGGGAAATGAAAATAAAATTTATGAATCTTACAGGCCAAGGAAACTCAATTTATACGGGAACCTTGTTTTTCGCATAAACTTTCAAACAAGCAGTCATTCCTTAGTTATACCTGTTTATTCAAAATAAAATATGTTGAACTTAAAGTCTGATTGCCTATGCAATTGGCTGAATTCAAATTATCAAAGATATGTTGTACCACTGATCACTAGAATTTCAGCATATCACGGATTTACTCAACATTTTTAAAAATAATAATTGCACTGTCAAGAGATAAAGCAGCCTTTTAAATTTGAATTTATTTGTGAAATTTTTCAAAGCAAGAAAGCAGTTTATTAAAATTTTCTTTCGTACTAATCCTGTTCTTTCTGTCCATGTATTGTCCTTACCAAAATTGGCTAGAGGCATCGGTACATTTCATGTCAACATGACACTTTGCAGTATTAACCCATTGTTATATCCAACACTTGTTTAAATTATGAAACCAATGCATTTATTTAGACTGATATTTGTAAAGGAAAACAGCAATCTAATACCTGCTTATTACATGGATAGACATATTAAATTTTGCAAAATTAGAAAATGAAATTTGATGTTTGGACGGTACACTATTTGAATGGAAGTGGGCAACATGAAATTATGAAATGGAATTTAGCTTTTAAAAATCTAAGAATGTATGTCTGCAGCTTAACCCCATCAAAGCTATTTTGGATGATAGTGTGATGTAGTCACATCTTCTTAAATTATATCTGCAGTTAATAAGCTGGATGAGATTTACGGTTCAGTTTCTGACCAACTGGTTTAAACCTTTACCATTGTGCTCCAATCGGGGCATATTTTGGCGCCTCGGGAGTGGGCAGAAAAGCGGACGTAGCCACCCCACATCAGCTTCCGTAGGTTATTGACCCTGTGACCTTAAACTATTGTCCCTTTCGTTGTTGCTGAACTTTCGGGTAGCTACTTGCAGTTTCGAGCTCCCGTGAAAGAGTAAAGATGGGTGACAGCCGCGCTCTCTGCATGGGTCCAAAAGGACCCAAACAACGGTAAAGGGTTAAGAGGGACCGAACACTTTCTTTTTTTTAGTTGTAGCTCACTGGCTTGTTCTCTCTACTCCACTCTTTATGCTGAAAACAAAGCTCAATGGCAGTAGGTTCGATTTTAAAGTCTTCAGTGTGATCCCACAAGGTGTCCAACTGAAGACCTCACAACTGCAAGTCTGATATGTTCTGTGGCAATGGATTGATCACACCTACCTGAGCACGGTCCCTTTTCTCTGCTTCCAGGGAACGATGCTCTGCCTCTAAGTCCACACTTAGCTGTTCTTTTTCCTGACTCAATTCTTGACTGGTTTGCTTCTCCTTCTCAAGATCTTCCTGCAAAGCAACCTGGTTAGAACAAGGCAAAAACATGTAATAAAGGCACAAATAGCATTTGAAACACTTCTGTTTCAAAAACTGTTATTTTTCCCTGTATTTTGGAAAGTGTCTAATCTTTCCGGTCTTTGTCATTTATAAGAAAAGAAAAACATTGCAAGTAAAATATTTCAAAGAAATTGCTGATGCTTATCTGAGACATTTTTTTTTGTTTTCATGGTGACCCATTGAGAGACTTGTTATTGAAAAAGCACTTTATTGGCAGCATTACATCTTAAAATGTGGCTAGTGACTTTTGGCTTGTCGGTAAGTGACTGAATACTCCTAATCCTGCAAAAATTGTAACAATTATGTATGAACAAGGAAACCTTACCCTTTTCTGCAAATATCTTTTTTCTCTGCATGTTATCTTATCAGATTTGTTTTTACCACAAGGTCTGACATACAGGTAGTCTGTCTGTGGCGGTAAGGATATGAAGTAAAATGTCTGATATTCTCTGCTTGAAGTCTTACACCACTATCCCAGGAAGGGGCAGGGAGGGGGAAGGGGGGTTTTCTGAAGGAAGAAGTACTTGATACTTGATTGATGCTACATTTTAAGTGGGGATTGACAAAATAATCGTTAACAACTGATATCTCAACAAGTGTCCCAAGTTTATCTAAACATGTTTAGATGAATTTGGGACACTGCACCAACAAGTGGTGGGATTTCAGGATAGAATAGTAAGAGGGCAGGACCATACCTTTAATAGTCCCGCCCTGTTTTTTTTAATGAGAGGCACTACCTGCTCAACCCCCCCTCCCCCTTCTCTTAGAGTTCATGCAGACTAAAGAGAAAAATGCCAATTAAATAGGAGAAAGGTTAAAGCCTAAAGATATAAATGAAAATTGAAAATACCTGTTGATTTTTTAGATCCTGTAAGAATTTTTCAGCTTGTCTTTGCTGTTCATCAAGCTCTATAACCCTGCTATCTAACTCCTTTTTAACCTGTGAGACAAAGAAATAAAGACATTGTTGATTTAATGCAGCCATTATCATCACAAGCCATTAGATGCAGAGATCAAGATCAGGGTTCTAGCTACAGTAGAGCATATTTAGCGCTGGGTGGTAGTTGCTTCATGTAACACAATCCTTGCAGAGAGTCTATGGGAGCTGCACACCATAGCCAGAACCTTGATGAGGGTAAAACAGAAAACTGATTTAAGATTTATTCTTGCCTTAATGAAGGGGATAGGAGGGCAAGGGAGTTTAACCTGTACACTCACAGTAGATATGTTAAAAGGGGTGCCAGAAGCCATGGGCTGCTGGTCCTGGTTCTGGTCCTGGTAAAATACTACAAACATCTCCTCAGACAGGATATAGGGTTGTAGGCGTGAGACCGATAGCGGATAGACAAATGAATGCAAAGTACTAAGCTGGTGTCTCTTTAAAGATGTCAAGTTCAGTTTATGTAAATGATTTATAAAAGATTCAACAGAGGAGGAATTCTTAACAGCTGAAAGCAAGCAATTCCACTCAGCCACTGTCCTTAGAATAAAGAAAACCTGTGGCAGTCCTTTTTTACAGCGGGTGATTAAAGGAGATCGATGAAGTCATGAGAGTACAGATTCCATTATTGTCAGGTTTAGAAACATATCCATCTAGATTAAGAGTGACCAAGTGATGGAGAGACTTGTACAGTAAGCTTAGACTACAGTAACACTGATCCTACATTCCCCCAAGGTAGGCCATTTTAAGTCAGCAAGCATTGAAGAGACATTACTTTTACACCTTTGGTCATAACAGATGAATCTGGCAGCTTGGCATTGAAATGATTCAATCTTGCTTATATGTTCCTGATGATAAGGATCCCAGCTACTTGATCAGCATTCCAATCTTGGTCAAATGAGGGATTTATGAGCAGCTTCCTTAACTTAAGGGGAACAATTGTACCAGGAATGTCATAGCAATCCAAGGATTGTTTGCTTTGGAAGTTATGCTGGGTAATATGACCAGCCCAGTTTAATTTTCTGTAAATATCCACTCCCAGATAACTATGGTTGGAGACTGTCTGCTACCGTTCATTTTGTATGAGGTTACTAGAGATTTCTTTCTATGAGAAACATGCATAGCAAACCATTAGGAAACATTAAATTTCATTAGCCATTTAGATTCACATTGACAAAAGACTTTTGATGTCATTTTTAGCGAGATACTATCATCCAGTGATGCAATTTCATGATACAAAATACAGTCATCATCTGAGAGATGAACTTGAGATGATAATCCATCGGGGAGGCCATTAAGGTGTGAAATAAACAAAAAAGGCCTAGCACTGTAACCCTGAGGGACCCCAGGCGTAACCACTATAGACAAAGAAGTAGCACTGTTAAGGACTACCTATTGTGTTTTTTGAGTTAAAAATGTTCTAATGGTATGTAGTGTGCCAGAGATACGAAAATGCCTTAACTTCAATATGTCTCTTAATAAGTCTTTGGTGGTGGACTAGGTCAAATGCTTTGCTGAAATTCATAATTATGACATCAGCCTGACCGTGATTACCTAGAATTTTGGCAAAGGTCATTAATGGTTAGAGCAAGTTGGGTTTCACAAGAGCAATTCTTGCAGAAGCCATGCTGCTCATTGTTGAGGATGTAATGCTTTTCCAGATGAGTCATAAAACTAGTAAAAAAAAAATATGTTCAAGAGGTTTGCACGGAAACAATGTAATTAGAACAGGTCTGTAGTTTGCTGAGTTTAATACCTTCTTTAAAAATTGGGGATACGTTGGCCTGCTTCCAATCCTCTGGTAAATCCCCTGTGTCAATGGATTTTTGAAAGATTTGATGTAGTAGTAAAGCAACATTCTTGGCATACTCTTTAAAAACTTTTGGGGCTAATCCATCTGATCCAGGTACTTTCTGTGGGTTAAGATCCTTTATGAGTTTAAGTAGACCTGGGCAGAAACTTCAATTTTTGGCATAGCTTCAATACAAGGATTGACTACCTCAAAAGTCTTCCATGGAAAAAACAGACTGAGATTGACTATGCAGGGCATAAGCTTTATAAATAGCCTAAATAGATATCTTGTGTTCACAATTTAAATGGGAGACCCTGGCAACACTATGTCCAAAACTGTTGATATATCTC
The DNA here is from genome assembly GCA_037179385.1 of Holothuria scabra. Taxonomy (NCBI): domain Eukaryota; kingdom Metazoa; phylum Echinodermata; class Holothuroidea; order Aspidochirotida; family Holothuriidae; genus Holothuria; species Holothuria scabra. Next base: position 58,978,578 of record CM074181.1, on the reverse strand, counting down.
CAAAGGGTCTAGGATTACTTGGTGATAGGCTGTTGCCAACATTGTGTAGATAGGTAAAAGGGATTATCTCAAAGAGCGGTCTTAGTGACGCCACATGATCTTGTAAGGCTACCTGATACTTTGAAACCAACTGACAGATTTCTAAGGATGTGATACCTAAACCTTTTTGAATGAAAAATATCATTACTTTAAAAAATCATACATTGTTAGTTTAATTCAGCATACAGACAATCCAATTTTACAAGCTGAACAACAGGTAAAGAGGAACAGCTGATAGCCTGTAATACTTATGTACAGTACTTATATAAAAATGGTTCTGAACAAGTAAATTTAAATCAAACTTTTCTCAAAACCATGCACTACATTTTATTACGGAAAATGAGTATGATGGGTCACCTGCTGTAGCCCCTCTAAGCTGGCTAAAAGGGAAGCTTCACTCTCCCTTACTCTCTCTAACTCTGACTCAGTGTTATTCAATGTATTGTGAAGTCCTTCTAACTCTCTCTGGAGGGCAGATGACTTCTCTTCTTCCACCTGTTAATCAAAATAAATCCAATATTATTGCCATTCTTGCATACAGAGAAACACCAGAAGACTTTTTGTGAAATTGAATCACACACCATAGACCTATTTCCAAATAACAATTACAATGAATTGTGGGATATAGTTATGGGTGTGCGTCAATTCTAACCACAGTAAAATGCCATTGACAAAAATGACAAACACCAAAACTCTATCCCACAATCCTTTGTAATTGCTATTTGGAAATAGGTCTATGTTTGAATAAAAAAATTAAACTTGAAACAAAGCAACAATCAAAACTTTCTACTTACAGACAATAAATTTTGAAGTTTCACAACTTGTGACTCGTAATTCTGACACTGTTCATCCTTTCTTGAAATCTCCTGTTCCAATTGCTGTTAAATTTTAAAGAAATAATTGGGAAATTTCTGGTAAGGTTAGTTCAGCAAGTTTTGATATAAAAAAACTAGTATCCACTAAGATTACTTTCAGAGAGATAGAAAGTACAACAATATTCCACTTGAAATAGAGGGCAACATAGCTGTAATAACCAAAATGAATAATATTCATAGTTGTAAAGTATTAAATTAAATACAATCTCCATTAGTTACTTTAACTGCTAAGAAATGCAGTAACCCACACTTAAAGAAAAAAAAAAACAGGTCATTTGCTCCTAATCCACAGGTTTGCGCATGTTTTGGCTTCTGGTTTTTGCAGGGTTTTTGCATGCTAATATGTGTCTTCCTGTGAAATTGGAAATGGTTTGTCAGTTGCCTAACTTTGCTGCAGGTTTTCTGAAGGTTTACCACAGGTTTGCCACAGATTTGACTTGCAAAACACATGGCAAATAACCCCTTAGCTACGGTTTTGCTGCAAAACCCTAATTTACCAATGCTATACACGAATCCGGACAGCAAGTGATGGTCAGATTTCAGTCGGCCACATCTGGGGTCCATCACCTTTAAATCTTTCGATTTCCTTGCTTACCTCTATCATGGATGGTTGTACACTAATTTTTATCTTGAATTCTCCAATTTCACTAAATATGAGGGTTTCAAATTCATGTAAACAATAAATAAAGACGATTTTAGGCTGATGGATCCCACTAATGGCGGCCTACAGTCACTAAAAACAAGCGCTTATCGGATTCGTCTATATAGCTATGGTTTCCCTGCAAAACCCATTGCACTATATTATGTCCTGGAAAAGCTCCTAAAAAACCTTTGGTGTGTTATCATCTTCGAGAGGAGATAGTTTACATTTGTGCACCCTCTTTGGCTATAGCAAGCACATATATAGCAGTCTCCTCACAAAAACTTAGTATTCCAGGACTCTTTCCATATGCACTGTGCACACTTCATATAATATATTGTTGGCATGGACCCCCTTCCCCCTTTCAGTAGCAATAGGGTTAAAAGTAATCTTAGCAAAAGGTCTGATTCAAAACCTATTGTATTAATGAAAAGACAAGAAAAAATGCATCAAACTAAGCCAAACCTGTGTCCAGAGGGTTCCAAAACACAGGTTTCTCATGCAGAAAATGCATGGTTTTCTTTCTTTTTAAGAGTGAACCCACCTGATAACAGACACACATTGACATACTCTTTCTCAGGTCCTGCAGCCAGGCAAGGTACTGAAGGAAGGGGGGGGGGGCAAAACTTTTCCAAAGGGTGCAAAAATTTTTCAGGAGGGTCAAATGTGTATGACTGTATTAAGGCAATGGCTATAAACTTCACAGTCTCTGGAGGGCCAAAAATTTCACAGGGGCTTTACCCTTCTTGGTCTGGCCATTGACCTGCTCATTTTGAAAAGGATTGATCAATCCACAGAAGTACAGCTGAAAATTCATGTAGTGCATAAAAAGTATTTCAATCAAAGTCATTGTACCTCTATCTTCTTTTGTAATTGCACCTGTACTTCTTCTTTCTTCTGTATATTCTGTTCTAAACTCTCAATCTTGGCTGCCTGAAAAAATGTTAAACAAATTCAGTAAATCTCACTTGCAAAATTAATCAATGAGTTCAATTTCTATTAATAATGGAATATTAGGCCTTGAAGGGAAGTTGTTTTATGAGTCCTAGCCACCATGTATTTGGGAGAACCCTGTGATTCATAACTTTTAGCTCCATCTTAGGTGGCAACCAAATAATTCAGATCAAGATTAGTATCTTTTGCAATGGTACTTCAGATGGGAAAACTGTAAATTGCTCTTGAAATGATGAATCCACCTTTCAATGACCTCACCAGATGTTGAACCCCTGACCTCCTGCTTGCTAGGCTGCATCACTTTAAATGCCACCATCTTCATCCACTCATCCAAAGCATCCGTAAAAAGTGGCTGTCACAGAAGGCTACACATTTGAAATCTCATGAGCCTTCACTTCAAGAGTGATGCAATCAAGGACAACTTTCCTTTCCCATAACCTTTCATTGATGGTAGTAAAAGATACACATTTTGCATTTCTCTGGCAATATTTAATAATTTTTCAAGGAATGTAAAAGTTAGGTTTTAAGAATTTTTTAAGAAGATTTTTAAGATTTCCTCTGCATGTGCTTTTATTCAAGTCCTCTCACCTGCTCAGCCTTTTTAGCATCTTTTTCTGTGTTTTGATGCCTCAAAGCAGAAGCAGTCGTCTTTTCTACCTTCAGCTGCTCTTCAAGGCTTCCTTTACTAGACTCCAGCTCAGTCACTTTCTGTGTCAGCTGGGTCTCCTTTTGTATTTTCTCAGCAACTAATGCCTGTTTTTGAAAACAATATTTGTTGTCACAATTTAATACACAATAAACATTATTTAATGTGAAGATTCATGTCCTACCTAGCAGCTTTACAATTCAAAGAAAAACAATGATTGATACATAACAGGCACTGCAATACAAATTTAAATGCTGGGTATTTGTTTCAAAAAATGAATAAAAAAATATATGTTTATAAAAAGAACTTCCCAAAATTAGAAATACAAAGTACACAAATTACTAGAATGATTCAGAATAAATACGTACGTACATTGCAAGGCAATCTATATAGTAGTTTGTGAACAACTGAACTGTATTTTGCAAAACACTTTCACAGTGTGGGGAAGGGGACCACCAGGTATGGACTGTCAGTGACTGCTGAGTATGGGCCAGGGATAGTTATGGGTTTAAGTCCCATACCATCAATGGCAATCAGTCCCAGGACCACAATTCTGCCTTACTAAGACATTAAACAGTTTCTTTCAAGTATAAAATCTGTACTCTGACCTCTAATTTATTTTCATTACCTCAATGACATCTATATTGTGAACACTTTAAAAGAAGGGTTTTAGGTCACAACAGGATTTGGTATGTTGAAGAGGTACTTATTCTGAGCATTTTGGTGAAATCTGCATTGAAATCCGATGTGTGGTTCTCAAGATATGAACATGTAAAGTTTTCACATTTTCAACAAAAAAGAAAACTTGAAGCAAGCACATATGACATCACATCCCCACATTAATGGGCAGTCTTTGGTTTTTTCTTTAAACTTTATAACAGATTTTCTCCTCAACAATCCCATATTATTAAAATGTGATTGCATAAGTGGCATGAGAATTTTACAAACTTTGCATCCCCCACAGGGAGGCCATACTCCTATTAACTTCAAGGTCAGCCCAACAGTCTGATAAAACAAAGCATTCCTTGTCAATGTGAGGAAGTGATGTAAGCTCTGCTGCCCTCAAAATCACTTTTGAACACAAGTCCACTGACTTCATTTACTGATATCTCAAGAAATACATGTCCGATTTGAATGTAACTTTCACCATACTGAGTAGATTTTGTTCCTCTTTCACATATGAAGATTAAATTTTTGCTTAAACTTCCCCTTTAAAAAATTCAAATAAATTACATGAATTGTGCCACACAATTTTAATTTACACATGCCACACAAACTGTCTGGTTTCTTACCTTTTCTTTCTGTATTTCTGCCTCTTTTTCATTAATTTCTGAAGTTTTTTGAGCCAAATTTCCCTCTGTTGCTTTTAACTTCTCCTCCAAGGCAGACTTTTCACTGGCAAGACTTTGAATCTGAGTAAAAGTGGAAGTATGTGATATTTACCTATATTAATCCCTAGAAGGTAAGATAACTGGGGAAAATTAATAATTTTTAAAAAGACAGAACCCTATTTAATTGTAGTACAATATGGAATCCAAAAATAATAATGGCACATTTAGTAGAGGATGAACTTGCCTTACAGTAGCCAAATTGTGAAACCATGGTTCACTCGGCTAAACGTTAATACCACTTACTTGATTTTGTAAACTATTCTTCTCTGATGTAAGGCTGGTTTCCATATCTGACCGCTGTTTCTGCATACTCTCAATTGTGACAGAATTTTCATGTTTCATCTGAAAGGATATGAGGTACAGTAGTTCAATTTGAATTCAAGTTTTAAAGTACTCCTATCTAATAGTTCATGTGAACACTTTGCTATGGTCTCCAAATGTATATTAGATGATATTCTTAAAAAGATCACCACAATATTCTAAACGTGCACCATGCTGGATGTAACTACAACACTACTGTAAGATAGAGCATAATCACCACATTAATGTCACTACAGAATGCAAGCCATTAAATGTTGTGATGTTTTGCTACACTACAAACTATCTTGACCCATAATTTTGCTCCTTTGTTTACATCCTCAGCTCATGGTCTCTTATCGAGCTAGTCTTTTCTTGAAGCCTGCTTGAATGGGTTAAGCAGGAAGTCAGGTCAAATTTGATTACTCCACAAAACTTTGCTTTTGATGGGGACTAGGGTGAAATATCTAATATGGTAAAAAATCTGTCATAGGCAAATCCTATCAATAAAAGCTCAGAAAACAGGATTGAAATAATTACAACACAAAGGTTTTCAATGAGAAGCCATGACATTACACCTAGTGTGCCTAAATTTGACTTCTGGTAATATATGTGTTTATATCAGTTCCCAGTATCTTAAGAACTGATCAACATACAAATCAGACAAAATTTCACCAGAATGTGTAGAATAAGTTTTTAAGTATTAGATCAAGAAAATATATGGGTCTGGGCAACTCTTTTAAGATCACAAGTTTTAGTTCATCAAGCAGATAGTGCCATGGAGTTGTACCTAACTTTCCCCCCACCCAAGTCTTACTTTATCATAATCTCCTTGTATCGTGGTAAGTTCTTCCACCGTCTTTGTCAGTAAAGACTGGTTTTCTGCAAGCTCTCTCTCTTTCTCTCTCTTAGCTTTCTGTTCCTCTTCAAATTTCTTTTGAGACTCTTGGAGCAATTTCTTGTTTTCTTCAAGGGAACTTTGTGTGGAAGACAACTCAGTGGAAATCTGGAAATATTAAAATCAAAACATGAAAAAATTTAATGCATAAAGACTTAAAAGACTGGCAATTGGTCAGCCTTTCTTTAAACTTCAACAACAGTTATCTCAATAATATGGGAGGGAGAAGAGATATCTCCCCGTAAAGATTGTGCTAGTTTCAGTCACCTATAAGTAAGCTCACAAAATGCAGATCAACTATTATTATGGCAGGTATTATGGTTTCCAGGGTTACAGAAAAAATAACTAAATTCCCCTGTGTTTCAAAATGCCAAGGTACATTTGGTTATTACTCAGCATTCTTAATGACTGAAGAATCAAAACATGAATACCTTCTTACGCTGGATATGGCTGAGAAGCCAGCTGTATTAAATCTGACCAAGGAATGGTATAAACGGTTGAATTCTTTTTCTCTTCCACTCCACCCCCCCTCCCCCCCCCCCATGTCCAACTACACTTTACTCATGTATAACCTCCAAATATTAAATACCACTGTCAATTCAGCTAGATTTATTGTCCTTCCTCAAACCTTAGAATGTTTATTGGGCAAGAGCAGTCACCCCAAACTTATTTTGAAACAACAGCTCATCCTCGCCAATATCTCCTAATATTTCTTCATATTTCAAGACTTAAACACTGTTTATCTAAGGTAAAGTACTGACTTGAACCCCATTTCACAATTCAATTAACAATACAGTCACATGATTCTCAAGAGCCATTCATGGAACAAGTCAAACTTCTAGACTATAACAATTTGGAAGGACTGTCCTTCGCCTTCAGTATTACTGTCTTCTCACCCCTCACCTTTTCAACTTTATCCCGCAGATCTTTCCCTTCCTGCGTCTTGACAGCTATCTCATTCTGCAATCTCAGTATCTGAGCATCTAGTTCTGTTTTCTGAGCAGTTTTGCTTGCTTCAAGAGTGGACATCAAGTTTTCCTGAAAGTTTAAAAAACTTTTCTATTATACAATACATGGCTCTATACAACAACCAGGTAAGAGATATACAAATGGGAACATAAATCTGAAGAACCAAAGATGAAGTGATTGAGTGTATTGATAGTACCACACTGAATGATTTATGCAAATAAACTCCCTCAAAATCACACAAGGTCAAAGGTTTCTGTACTATTACAGTATTAAGATTTGAACTGACTTTGGTTGTTACCACTTCTGAATTTCTGAGCTACAAATTTATTTCTTTTCAACAGAATATTTTGTATTTATCAGATTTAGATGATAAAGTAAAAATCACACATGTTAGGAAAGAAAGCAAGGGATACATATAAATGAAGTTTAGATATAAGTGAAACTTTATCACATGATCCTTTGTGATTGGTAATGTACTTCCAAAAAAGTTCTAATACATAGCATTAACAACACCTACATATTCCTCATGTGTACATGTATCCAACATGGCTGCCAATACAAAACATGATGGAATGTGGTATGGGAGTGGAGGTTTGCTCTACAAGCCAATTCAGAATTAAAAATGCACATGCTCAGAGGAAAAATGATTGATGTATGAACAAGAAATCCCTCACGGAGTTACTGTTGCACTTTTGGCCTAAACCTTCAGAACTCACTGAAGTCTGAACCAATCCATTTCATTGTTAAGATTGGTTTATTGTTGTGTGAAATTTCATGTTAGAAGGACAAGCAAATGTCTCAGAGTGATTTTAAAAGAAAAAAAATATGCACACTGTTGGTATTGTGGATGTCCCTGGGTGCTATCTCTAATATCTTTGATTCCACATATTACATTATTATTCTCTCTCACACTGAACTGGCTTAATATTGGCTTCTGGTGATAAACTCATCCAGAAAAACTCCTAGTGATATTTGGAAAGCCTTACTTTGTTTTTAAGATCTGTTTTCAACAAAGCATTCTCATGTTGAGATGAGGTTACCGACTCTTGAAGAGATTTCTTCTCCTCTTCTAATGCGGAACATTTTTCTCGATTTTGACTCAACTCATTTGAGGTCTGATGGAAAAGCAAAGTTACATATTAAGTGAGGATAATATGGAACTGACATTTGAATTTTTCTTTGGAAAACAGACACTTGAAACACAAATATTATTTAATGAAGTTTATCAATATTTAGTTTATCTATACCATAGCGTTAAAAGTAAAACCAGAATGCAAAACTGCATTGAGGTTTCGATGACACATAAATGTTCCCTTTCAAAGAATGCCATCATGCACCATTATCTTCTCATTCAAATGTTATACTAGCATGTTCAAAACATAATTTTGTCATTCCATAGTTAGACATACAAACAACAGACAGACAAATGGACAAACAGCTATCTTGAAAGATCCTATTTAAAAAGAGTTCCAGGCTTCGACCCCTGGAGACCCCAGATGACCTTTCATATCTGCCAAAAACAATGGGGACCATCCTGTGACCATAATGCATCCACATACCCAAATACGAAATCTATCCATGTTTCCTATCTTGAGATATCGCATAAGCAGGATTTTCAGACTTTGACCAGCAGTGACCCCAGATGGCCATTGACCTCCACCAAAAACATTAGGTACCACCTCCTGACCATAAAGCAACCACATACCAAATATGAAATCTATCCAAGCTTCCTACATTGAGATATCGTGTTAACGAGGTTTTCAGACTTTGACCCCTGGTAACCCCAGATGACCTTTGACCTCCGACAAAAACAATAGGGACCATCTACTGACTATAACGTATCTACATAGCAAATATGAAATCTATCCAAGTTTCCTACCTTGAGATATTGCATTTAACAAGGTTTTCAGACTTTGACCCCTGGTGACCCCAGACGACCTTTGACCTCTACCAAAAACAACAGGCACTATCTCCTGACCATAACGCATCCACATACTAAATATGAAATATATCCAAGCTTCCAAACTTGAGATATTGTGTTAATGAGATTTTCAGACTTTGAACCACTGTGACCCCAGATGACCTTTGACCTCCGCCAAAAACGTTAGGGACCATCTCCTGACTATAACACATTTACATACCAAATATGAAATCTATCCAAGTTTCCTACCTTGAGATATTGTGTTAATGAGATTTTCAGACTTTGACCCCCGGTGACCCAAAATGACCTTTGACCTCTGCCAAAAACAATTGGGACCATCTACTGTCAGATTATAATGCATTTACATATCAAGTACAAAATCTATCCAAGTTTCCTACCTTGAGATACCGCGTTAACAAGGTTTTCAGACTTTGACCCCAGATGACCTTTGACCTCCACCAAAAACAAAAGGGACCATGTCCTGACCATAATGCATCCACATACCCAAATATGAAATCTTTCCAAGCTTCCAAACTTGAAATATCGTGTTAATGAGATTTTCAAACTTTGACCCCCGGTGACCCCAGATGACCTCTGCCCTCCAGCAAAAACAATAGGGACCATCTCCTGACCATAACAGATCCACATACCACATATGAAATATATCCAAGCTTCCAAACTTGAGATATTGTGTTAACGAAATTTTCAGACTTTGACCCTTGGTGATCCCAGATGACCTTTGACCTCCACCAAAAACAATAGGGTTCTTCCTCTCAATATGGTGCATCTATGTACTAAGTTTGAAAACTGTCAGACATTCATGTCTTGAGATATCGTGTTAACAAGCAATGTGTCACAAACACACACACACATACACACACACATGCACATGCACACACACACATACACACGCACGCCATAATAAATGCATTGGTTTCTCTTATCATCAAAACCAAAAACCTACCAACATAAAAGCATAATAAACTGAATAGTTTTCACCCTGACATCCTACAAATTGTATATATGAGGATGTCAAATAGTATAATTTCTAGTGCCCTATAGCTTTAGAATTTTCACTGCATGTTATGTGTGATGTCTAGTAACACAAGTTTTTAATCAAGTCATGACTCAAGTCAGAACATCCAAATACCTAACGACCTAAAAAAAAATGGCAAACCTTCTCGAAATAAAGGAAACAGTGACACAAATGGACCCAAATTCTGGGTTGGGGGAAGTACCTAGTGGGGGGGTGCAGGCAAAGGTATCCCCCTTTCTTTTTCCAGTAAAAAATTAATAACAATTTACTTTTACTGGGCCAAAAAGAAAAACTCAGAACAAACTAATCATCTATGAATATAAACTGAAAAAAATTACTAAAAATAGAAAACAAGAGGGCAATCTACTGAGTTGCTGATCTCATGGCAAGTGAATGCATCACTACAATTAGACCTTATGCACATGATGTCACAATGCCAAAGATTTGCCATCTGTAAAGCCAAAACAAATAATGATATTTACTATAAAGCATTTTATAACACTTTTTTATAAAGCCCCTCACAGAAAGAGTGTTAAAGCATTACAAAAGGTCCAACAGGGAGTTGATACGACGTTGTAAACAAATGAGTTTCAAGTTAGTTTTTAAGAATTAAATGGGTGCAAAGTTCTTAACTAAAGATGGTAGAGATCATTCCACAATTTAGCAGATTTTGTGGAAAGGCTTGATCACAATAAGTGGTTAAAGTACCTGACTTGCAGTTGGGACATTGTGAGTTTAAGTCCTGGCCTGGTCATAATGAAGACTCTACAAAAGGAACCTACTCCTCTTGTGCTTGGTGCTCAGCACAAGCAATGGAGTAGGGAAAACAAGCCAGTGAGCCACAACTGGAAAAAGGCTGTGACTGGCTCGACTTGAACCAATTGGTTGGAAACTGGACCTTAAAACTGCATCTAAATTACCTAATACTAACTTGATTACCATAAGTGTTATTAATGGACATGACACAGCATGTCCATTATTGTGGTTGGTCGCGTTTTCTGATGATCACGTGACCCCATTTCTTTCGTTCAGTTTATCGGACGACTCCCAATGAGAAACAAACCGATCTTTTGGGAAAAGATTTGTACAGCAAAGGAGACCGGTATGTGACAAGATTGTGTGAAAAATGTCGCTAATTACGAAATGCGGTACATTTTTCCTCAAATACTCAAAATTTTAATATTAAGTAGGCTAATAGTAATATTAAGTAGGCTAATAGTAATATTAAGTAGGCTAATATTAATATTAAGTAGGCTAATATTAATATTAAGTAGGTAATATGCCTGTTATTTTACATATGACGCAGTCATGAACGCGAGGGATGCTGTCCTACTTTGGTCTGTATTTTCAACATCACTTTATTTAGTAGAACTGCTTTGTCACCAAATTAATTTTACATTTAACTTATGAAGTGATTATAAAGACAATTGTATAAATTTGAAAACATTCGTATAATTTTCTTGTCGCAATTCCCTGGAAGTTCGACTGAGCGGCATGCTACGATGTCTCCGTTTGAACTGCTTTCAGTGAAGGAATGTATAAAATGTGTACAGTAGTGTAAGTGCCGGGTTTGGCGGAGCGTTCAGCAGTATAAAGTCATTATGTACGGTCCATTGCGATCGTGTACAAGCAATGTGACCGATTGAACGTATAAACAAAAAGAATTTCACATAATGTCGTACAGATCGATCGAAGACAAAGTGCAATCAAACCTCAAGTCCGAATTTTCGATGCAAATCTCCTATTTCACCATACGCATAAACCATTATAGGTTTTCGATTGGCATAGGCCAGCTGAGGTCAAACGTGAACGTAGCTAGTGTACATTGACTGCACGTACATTCGCAGGTTCACTTCATTCTGGGCAATTATTCTAAATCAGAGACAAATTTAGTACTACACACTTGCTGTACTTTTTTCGGACAGGTCTGTCAATTCTCGGTGGCAGGTAGGGAATTGCAACAAGTGCCTTTGCACGGGTATAGGCCCTACTAAAAAGTAGGACCCAGGTACCAAATCGCCATACCCGTCGGGTACCTGGTGTTACACTGACTTAAAAGATTAGAACATTTTGTTAGGCATGCTCCATATCAGACATGCAAAATAATATTTACAGCTGTTTTGGAGAGGTGATGATCACATTCCCAAGTACAAAAAATTTGATTTGCCATAAGGTTTTATCATCTCCTTTTGTTTTAAATCAAAATAACAAGTAAAAGAAACGAGAAAGGGCTATTGTTGGAACATCTATTGTGCCTTAAACACCACACACAGCCAACAACCTTCACCCCTATTTTAAGTGTATTTAAGTTTTAGTGGAACGACCGGACACGTACGTGGCCATGATCCCAAAGAAACGTAACAGAAAACAGTCAAATAAGAAAATAAGTACTTTCCAAGGCCTCTATCAATATTTGATATTAAATTTTTGGACGCTTTCCTACCCTAAAGGCAAGCATCCTACGAGCTCGAAGCTTCTCCTTTTAAAACACCGGTTTAAAACATCAACCAATCAGAGCCCTGTATTATGGTATTCTCTTGCACGTCCAAAATTACCGATTGTAAACAAAGACGTCATGCTTGTGAACTTCTCTCACAGTAATGCACAATGCACGTTGGAATTTTCACTGTAGGGTTATGTACGTTCTAACGTAGCAGGCCTCATGTTGACATCCGGACAGGGTGACATAAAGGTGTCATACCGCCGTATTAAGATCGTATACATGCAAGGCTCAGTACAGTGTACCTAGCATGCCGAATGCTACGGGCGCTGTCTCTGCAAGCTGGGCGGGGGGATGTGTCTGCTAGTTTCTGCATGAAGTACGAAGTGATTTTGAATCACCGTCGGATAGCTTGCTTGAACAAAGTGACGTACATTGATGTGTGAGAAGTAACTCACTACGTGACGATAAAGCGCGATCGGGCCGCACGCTGATAAAAATTTCAACTTCAGGAAATAAAGTACAAACAACTTTCAAACTTTTTGATTTATTTATTTGGTACATATTAAGCACGAAACACAAACAAACTTACACATAATTTCTAGGGCTCTCTTCATTCTCAGGCCCCGAGAATGTTTACCAAATTAATTGTAAAATATTTTATTCCATTACAGTGGGGAATAGCGTAAATTGGGTAATCCTTTTCGCATGCAAAATATTTAAGCTTCGCGTAGTAGATTTGGAACCGGGTTATAGGATATATAGCGAGTGGTTACCCGTGCAAATTACACTAATTGCATCACCAATGAAAATATTGGGGGAAGCAAACATACAGTAGGCCTTGCCCCTCCAATAATTCAGGCAAATTGAAAATAAAAAAAATTTAAAAAAAAAAGGAGAATAACCAAAATGTAATAACATTTTGGGATATGGGGGGCTTCTTGAAAACGTCACTTTGAGTGTATGTGCTTGTAATTGTGAGTGTGTATGTGTGTCTGGTTGTGTGTGTATGTAGGCCTACGAGTGCACTCGCTTTCATAGGGTGGATTGCTTATAGATCATTCCGGTCCTGGACATGAAATAGGGTTCAACATAGTCTGTTGGAAAATTTTTGTACCCCAAACCACATACCAGATCTATGTCCCTGTTGTCCGTCGGATTAACCAGGCAGTCCATCCTTCCCCTACATGGGCAACCAAAGACTAACACAATGTCATGTCCATTGTGGTTACGGTACGTAACCACATTTTCTAGTTTAGTTTGTTAAATAGAGCTTTACAGTCCAGTTTCCAACTAATTGGTTTCAGTCGAGTTGGCCATGGCCTTTTTTCCAGTTGTAGCTCACTGGCTTGTTTTGCCGAGCATCACGCACAATGGCAGTAGGTTCCTTTTTAAGAGTCTTTGGTATGACTCGACCACAATAAGAGTCCGTAATGGATAATTGTATATTTAAAGGCATATGCTTGTAGTCACTGTACATGTGTTACATGACAATGTACAAAAAGGAAATTGCCCATCTCCACCTCTCCCCTACCCGTTAGCTCCCCTCCTTTTAATTCAGCAACACAACAGTACGTACTATTAATGCTGTACTATTTTACCTGTTGTAGTTGCTCCTGTAATCTTTCCAGGTCCTTCTGTTTGTCATCCAGGGCATTCTTAGAGGTCCTCAGATGACTCTCCAGATCAGCTCTCTGGGCAGCTAGAGTTGTCTCCTGAGTACCTAACAGTTCAACCTGAGGGTTGCACCAAGATTGGAAAAAATTAGGTTTGAAGAAACCTGTAGAGTTTATAATGTGATTCTTCAACAAGAAGGAGGGCAATCTACTGAGTTGCTGATCTCATAGCAACTACATGCATCACTGCAATTAGACCATATGCACATGATGTCACAACGCCAAAGATTCAAGAAGAAATGTTCCTAAGTCAGTAGTGAGTAGCAATAAAATTTATTCTTGCTTGCTCAGAAGCAAAACAAAGTTGAACATTTGACTTGTCCACATGAGTTCATTTCCATCCTATGTGCAACATACTTACTTGGTTGGGCAACTTATTTTGAATGTAATAGTTGGAGGTAAAGCCAGAGTGAGAAGATAACTAGAGCAGCTATACTGCAGAATCTCAATACTTTAGTAAATGTTTGACCAATGGTAACCTTGAAGCAGTAGAAATTTGCATTTTAGTTTTAAATGATACAATTGAAAGAGAAAACATTCTTTTTGGTGATCAGGTGTCATGCACAAAAATGAAATATGAGGCAAACTTCTCAAATTATGACAAACAGTTTTTGATACAATACAGGTACAAAGCATAAGCATAATGCATAGAATATATATGCAATGGGCTGTAAGGGCTCTGTTTTGTTTTTTACAACTGTTTGATTAATTGTCAGCCACAAGTACCTATCTCAAAAAATGATCAAGTTTAAATTCTGAGATATTCATATTACAGCATGGAACTGAGGTACAAGATTTCATGATAAAAATGTAACACCTGCCTAACATGGCAATGCTAAAAAAGATGTATAGGTACAGCTAGTAAACGGGTACATGACGAAATCTAGCCCGATGCTCTCCATATAGCACCCTATCTGCAATTACCCGGAAAAAGGCCTTGAAATCCGGGTTTTTAGAGTATCGGGCACGTTAGCCTAATGGCTCTTGGTTTAAACAACCCTAGCACTTGAGCAAGGTTGATCAGCAGGAAACACTGTTCCACTAAGGCTACGAGGAGCAGAATTTCAGCATGTGTGGCAAACAATAGTCAACTGATTTTCTTTCATGCACATACAAAATTTCAATTGCTTACATTTCCATGTAAAGGTAATTATAGCAAGTTTTACCATAACAACAACAACAACATACATTGAAAGCACTTCTTCCTTTTTTGAGATTATGGATTTTTTTTTAAGAAAGTCAATTACGCTTTACTGACTGCAATTACAAGCATCATTGATTTACAGTTTTTTGATGAAACACCACTTAAGCTGATTAGAGCAAGGAGTATTATTAAAACAAAACAGAAATGTCTACAAAACTTTCAACTAACTTCCTTGCAAGAAGACTTACTTTAGCTTTAACCTCTGCATCCAAGCGAGCATTTTTCTCTTGACTTGCGGCCAATTTGCCATTTACTTCTGTCAGATCAGCTTCTGTCCTAGCTAACTTGGCTGACTGTGTTTCAAGCTGAACCTTTAGCTATGGGTGTGAAAAAAAGATTGACTGTCAAACATTACCTAAGAAACTTTGAGGGATTCGATTAAATGACACAAAAAAATGATCAACTTGTTTTATGAAGGAAATACACAAATTTGCTGGATGTGGCACACATTCCGTCTCATGTAACAGCATCAACACAATCTTTATTTAACCTAAATTAAAAACATTCCATTTCATTATGTTAATATTATTGAAAATCATTTAAATGAAAGTACCATTTTCCACATGAATGAACAAAATTCAACATAGCATCTACATCCAGTAATACTACAGATAATGAATATTCAGTACAAACAATAACTGTTGAAAATATTTATACAGCCAGAGGAAGGGCACGGGGGGGGGGGGGGGGGGCAATGCCACCTCTACAACAGCATGCTGAAAAACACCTTTATTTCAACTGTAGTGAAGTAAGTTGACTTTGAATGATGCTACATGCTGCAGCAGATTGCATATTTGAGGGTACTGAAATTCAAAAAGTCTTTGAAGACTGAAAAAGTGTTCCTCTACTTTAAGAGCCTTGCCAGTGGATCAAACACAGAATGGAATGACAATAATGCTTTATATTTGCAAGAGATGTAGAACCAACTTTGGTGGAGAGGTGGCAGAAAGGTCAAATAATGTTCAACCAGCTGTATCATCAAAAACCAGGTTAAATAGCCTGCACATATGTGCAAGATAAGAACTGAACACACAACCAAGCACACTACTATTAGTGCAATAAAAAAAAACAACTAACCGCTAAGCATGCAAAATGAACTCAGCACTAAATAAACAGCTTTAAAACACAACTTAATTTTCCTATATTAGAATGCAAACAGGTAGGTATCAATGCTGTCCTCCAAAGCAATCATACACCAAAATTTCAGCTCTAAATCTCCAAAAATGAGGAAGAAGACGACTTTTGTTAAAAAGTTGATGCCATCTGCCCCATTTGATAACCTCACACATGTACTGTGAACATGTGTGAGCTAATAATGAAGTTATGAATTTTAATCAAGAGGATTTCTGCTCTCTCATATATATGCATCCAAAACATTTCAAAAAAATTTTGGCATATGTGAAGATATTCTTCAAAATTCTCACAGCTTATCAAATATCATCTGAAGTGTGCTTCTAAGATACAACCCAGCATTGAAAATTCAACTGCATGTAGGTCAAAAATTCTATTACAAATGGAAAAAGTTTCCACAGATATTTTTTCTTATTATAAAGCCAATGAAAAACTGACCCCTACAGTTAGTGGTTAGGCAGTACTGTATGTCTCAGCTAATAGACTAATAGTTTAATCAAATGACATCCATGGTCTATTTTAGAACTTTTGGTGACTGTACTGTTTTCCTACCCTGTTGCTTATGCAGAGCATTATGAACAACAGCAGTAGCTTTCATTTTTAACTGACCCCCCCACCCCTGCCCCCGGATTTTTACAAGCAAACGCAATCAATATGATCCAATGGATCAGACTCTTCCCTGTTGTAAAAACAACTGGTAAAAATGTGATAAATTGAGATTGATACCTGTGCCACTCCACCTAAACTTTGGGTATAATTATTTGCATTGTGGAACAATTCTGAAGGGAAAGCAAATGTCAATGAATATAGATAAATGTTTTAATATAAACCAATGAAAGTACAATAAATTTTTATTCCATACCTCTTGTATCTGTTTGTGGAGGTCATCTACTTTCTTACGGTGATCTTCTGTTTTTGTTTGAAGAAGATTCTGTTCCTCATCAATTTTATTTTGAAGGCTTTCCTAGGAATGTGAAGAAAAATTTGTTTAACAGGATATTTATGTAAATGTTTCGTTTCAATAGGTGGGAGTTAAACTTGCTCTATGAATTTTAGACCCTGTGCACTTATGCTTCAAAAAAAGAGCAATGTGTAAAACAAAAACAAAAAAATTTACAACACTCATTTTGAACTGAACAAAGCCATAAGACAATAGAATGGTTTTGCAAGTACTTGTCACAAATATATGCCTATTGTTTCAAATATTGAATCTCTGTGGTTAACATAGATTACAAAAAAAAGAAAAAAAGAAAACAATCTGAGAAGCTCCTAACAGGGAAACCACGGCATTTTGAAAAAGAGTTTGGTCCTTGGAGGGAAATATCTGGACATGTACAGGAACAGAGCATAAAAATTGTCGGAAATCTGAGCTGTCTAAGGGAAAATAAACACCTTTTTCAGCTCTAAGACTTTTAACTTAATTTGAAATTAGCATACATACCTCTTGATAATCCATGTCAGTATTATATGACCTTACAGATATTTATCTCTGTTCCCAAAAAGCTAACAGTTGATGCAACATCTGAATGTTGTTTTACATAAATTGGAATTAATTTGACATATACTGACCAAGGTACTTCCTAGCTGCCTCCAGTGGAGGTGACTAAGGAAAGACTTGCACAGTACTGTGTTTAAGCTTTATTTTAACATAAACTTGAACTTGTACTGTGTTTAAAACCATATTTGACACTTGATACAGAAGCACATTTGGGCTTATTGTGTTTTTGAGTAGTAACTCATAAACTAAGTCACAGGTCTTCTCAGGTTTAAATGAGACATTATGCTAATAGAACACTGTTTACACTATAAAACATTTTGTGATAAACCTGAGCCATGACATATCAAGCATATGATATGCATGTTAAACCTATGGTTTTAGAGGTTAAAGTGGGATCTGGATACACAGGCTTGCTTTATCATTAGGCTAACTCCTCCGATGCTTGAAAAACCCGGATTTTGAGGCCTTTTTCAGGGTATTTCCACTTCATTAATTGCGCATTAAGATAAAGACTCCCTGGCCCAGTGGACCATGAAATTTCAGATAGGGTGCCAGAAGACTCTTCTCCATGAGGACATAGTGTGACTACATAAGGAAGCTTTGTGCTGTTATCTCAGTGTACATAGTCAGTCAATGAGCAGAATGGTCAGTGGGAGCTGAGAGCATTATTTACCCTTCACTTGAGCAACCGTGAAGGTGCTATATGGAGAGCTTCGGGCTGGATTTCATCATGTATTATTACCCACAATGCCATGCAGCAATCTCTTTCAAGAAAAAAACCAATGACTAATAGGTATGGATTGAAATAGCTGATATTCAAATATACAACAGCTGCAGATACCAAAAATGATGATACCTCCTGCATTATTAAACACGACTAATAAAATTTAATTCCTAAAATCACCTTTTCTAAGCAACTCATTACAAACAAAAATGGTTTGGATAATCCAGCTGCAAGATTGACTCATTAAAAAACTTTGATTGGACACACTTTAAATAATAAATCTTCATTGAAGTATTGTTGAAGGTGATTGACTAAGTCAATTGCCGGACTGTAAACCAATAATTTTGATAGATTCATGATGACCACTTCCAATGCTTGAGAGGACTTACTTGGGGAGTGAAAGTTTTTGCAACCAGACCAGATTCTGCTTCAGCTGTTAAACTCCCCATATTATCTGTTCTGGAAGCACAGACCAACTGCAGCGCTGTGCTATTCTGAGCACACACTAATACACATGAGGAAAAGAAACAACTCTAATTGGTTCGAAAAGCTTACTTTCCCAGAGTCCCCAAGTCCCCCAAGTCCTCTTAAGCATTGGAAGTGGTCATCATGAATCCATCAAAATCCTCATTGCTGTTTTTCTATACAATAAACCCATTTGACATGATTTAAAGAGTTGTTCAAGTTGTGCCAATGACCAATAAGTGTAAAAACTTACATTTTCTTGTTTGAGTTGCTTAATAATTGTCTCTGTGCCTTCACCTGCTTCAATCTGTTCATTTGATGAGAGGAAGTGAGATGATGATATTAAATTTCTTTAATCACTGTATATGCATTGCTAGAATGGAGCTTACACTAAAGCAAAGACTTTGAGAGGTTACTTTTAATGGTACTAAAATCAGAAAACAACAAGCAATACAATATTTAATTCCAATGCTAAGCTGTCAAAATAAAAGAGTCCCACAATGGCAACGAACGGAGGTCAATTTTACCATTGTCACTCTTTAGGCTTTGAAAATTACCCCCAACCCCTTCCCCACAAGTCAAAAATGCTTACAATGACATTTCTGGGGTCCACAGTTTCTCTTAATACTTCATCATTTCTCTCTTTTTTTACAAACACTCAGGAAGAGGGAAAATTTTACATTAACTTTCTTGGTGTAAGGGGGTCTTTTTCATATTTCAGGAGACTCCTTTGGTTATTGTCTAATATGTAAGATAGTTAACCTAAGAATTGATGCAAGAAATGATCTGATCAATTATCATTTTGTCTTAAGCCCACTCTACATAATCAGACTGTACATTTGGTCAAAAACATTATCATACATTCACATGATGAAGGAAACAGACAAACATATGGTCGTGTAGACTGAATCACTGACAAATTTGAGCTATCTTCAAAATGTAAAACAGGTGTTGAAATGTTTAGCTGCATGTTTCATCTTTCCCACAAATGTTCAAACATTCGTATGACAATGTTCATGATAAAATGTATGATAGTGTAGATGGGGCTTTAGTGACAAGAAAAGTAGGTTTGGGTTGGAGTTAACCAAACTAAATTATATGTACTACAAGATATTGCACTAGCTATAATAATGTCATTGTTCTGTACTTTCAAGCCAGATTCAAGATTTTGGTCTGTCAGACCACGCTACCCTTACAAAAAAGAGGGAGTCAATCAAAGGAAGTAACATGTGTTCCTGGGTAAAAAACCTGTGTTTTCAAATCCTCTGGACACAGGTTTGGCACAGGTTTACACATACTTCCTTAACTTCAATTTGAAACCACAGGTTTTTACTCTTAAAATTTCTTTGTTAATATAAGCTTTAATTGACACAGGTTTTTCCAGTCAAACCTGTGGCAAACCTGTGGTAAATCTGTAGCAACCTCTCACCAAAGTGAGGCAACTGGCAAGCTCATGTCAGTTTCACAGGAATACACAGGTTTTCATGCAAATCCCCGCAAACACGAGTGGCAGAAACATGTGACAACCTGAAGTTTGGAACTAATTGTCACACCTTTTAATTTGGGACAATAACAGTCTTTGATTTCCAATTTAAACTGTATAGGCCCTTGATGCTAGCTACATTGACACAACAAATTAACCTTACAAATTACTTATTTTCCTTCTAATTCTCTATGATGACATTTCAGGTCTTAAACATTGCATTTTCAGGTACACCAAGCATTTACTTCAAGCAAATTTCAATTAATTAAAAAGGAAGAATATAGTCACATGACTCCCAAGAACAAATCATGAAACAGGTTCGTCTAATACACTAATCTACTACATTCGGGTGACTGCCTGCTCTCTAAAACAAATCATGTCAAAGAATAATTGAATATGTCATGTCAAAAGATTATATATCATATGCCTCCAAGGGCCAAATCACACAAACAACCTTTGCAAAAGATTTGATAAATGGAAAACATCTGCTGGAAATCTCGCACAAAAGTAATTATTTGCAGATTTACATAGCTTCCTCAAATATTAACCCAAGATAATACCATACTGAAAAATTACACTACTTTCTGCTTTTAATATTTGCAATCTAAAAAATGCAAACATTAAGAGCTGCACCCAAAACCTGCTTTTTTAAGTAACTTATACACAATGCAAATAAATTTGTGAAGCCTTCCACTGCTATTAAGGAAAATATGCACCCAGGTGTCTTTTTTTTTTTTGGGGGGGGGGGGCCCTTTCATGCCATAATTGATTGTTTAATTTAAACATCAACACATTTACACAAACCTTTACAATTAAATCTGCTCTTTCTGCTTCCAATCTGTCACATTCACCTTTGTGGTTTTGAACAGCACCCTCTAATTCTGTTATACGTGCATTCCTGCAATGATAGGAACATATAGCATAACGATGTAGCAATATAGCAATCTATTTCCTCACTGCCGGTACCATGAAATACATGTGAACCATTACAACAACTATGAAAAAGGACTACAACTATAAAGTAGAGCAGTAATTTCTGTAGTTGCTCAACCCTTCTAAATGTAATAACATGTTCTTTTTTATTTATTTTAAACATGACCATGGTCTTCATTTTATACTTTGCAATTTAGATGTAGGAAGTGTTGCTTGGTATAGGAAGAACAGTCTCCACACACTAACTTTGAAGCCACAACTAAATCTGATAATTTTATCCTTATTTGTCATTAAAAGTTGTGTCATAATGTTTTGGGACTAATATACCAAGCTGTTGTTCTTTATAGTGTGTTTGATTTCACAATTGAGGCATACAATCAAAACATTGGCCATTCTTCTATACTAATTTAAGTTTATAGGAAGACTGCACTTCCCTGTTAAACACAAATCATTCCAAGTAATTAATTCCTGAATTGACACTAGCTTTTAAGTGAGAAACATTTTTCAAGACTTCCAATTTAATGACACCATAAAAACAAGAGATGATGAGCCAAATATAGGAGGTTTCTAGATAAACAATGACCCAACTCTATGCAATGTCCTCCCACAGCAAAGAGCTGTGTAACAGATACTATTATATTGCTACAGGATCAGTTTGCTTTCATCATGGAATTGGCAGATACAGCATTACTTCCATGCTTTCAGGAAACTGCCATTTAGTTTGAGTTGTAAACAACTTAGATCCTGGCAACTATTTAGAAATGCCTTTGACAATACTGGTCTCATGCATGGTTTTGCCTTGAGACTGTCCATTTTAGTTGATGAGCATGCTCCTCCAGATACAGATATTAAAACTGAGAAACATGTAATGTAACCAGATTATCCAGGGAGTGTGATTCCACAAGGAATACCAAAATAAGAAGAAATACCAAAATGGCCAATACGTGACCATAGCTTGTCTTATAATATAGGCAATCACAACATATACAGAATTGTTATTCTAATGTGGCCGTACTGTATAAGGGTAAAGACCTTCACCACACATTTTCACAAAAATTAATCAACAATTGCAGATGCTAAAAGCTTTTTAAGAGATACACAAACATTTAACCCCAAAGTACTACATAGGCTCTACCACTTCACGGCTTGAGCTGATAATTAAAAACCATAATAGGCCAAAACAACTGTAGCGGTTCAGTTATTTTTTTATGAAAACAGCTGCTTATGTCATCTAAGCGAATGACTGCCTGGCTGTAAAAAAAAAAAAAAAAAACAATTAAAGCAGCATTAGAAAATCTAAATATTACATAGGATCCCTGAGAGCAAAACGCTCAACAAATAAAAAGAAACATTTTGAAACACCTGTACAGCTTGTCAAATTTATAAGAGTCAATACTGAAATTGATTTGCAATTGCCTTTCAAGATACCAAACATCAATTAAATCCACATGCTTGATCAGAGAATAAAAATAGTAGTCTCATGGAAATGGATGTGATACCGTTGTGAATTGTTGCTGCTAATCTGATGTGTCAAACTTCCCTCTGATAGAAGTTTGATGCAAGTCCTCTTTTGACTTGAAGGTTATTTAAAGGTTCAAAGTACAGTAATTCTTGGGTTTGTGGTCATTGTAAGAAACTTGAAAAGCATTTCAGTAGGGTTAATAATCTGGTACTGATGACTGATGAGCACAGTTTCTCCCATAGAGTTATCAATGAGTGGAACAGTCTTCCAGAGTTGGTAATTAATCCACAAACTGTGCAATGCTTCAAGACTACTATTGTATTTACAAGTTCTTCCATGACTGTGGTAGGATGTGATACTAGGCTGGTTTCACTAAGTATTGGTGTAGCTGTGGAAGGATGTGATATACTGCTGGTTTCACTAAGTATTGGGGTAGCTTTGGAAGGGTGAGATACTGGGCTGGTTTAACTAGGTATTGGTGTAGCTGTGGTAGGATGTGATGCTGGGTTGTTTTCACGAGGTATTGGGTAGCTGTGGTAGGATGTGATACTGGGCTGGTTTCAGTAGGTATTGGTGTAGCTGTGGTAGGATATGATACTGGGTTGTTTTCAATGGGTATTGGGTAGCTGTGGTCGGATGCAATACTGGGTTGGTTTCACTAGGTATTGGTGTAACTGTGGTAGGATCTATTGTTCTGGGCTGGTTTCGGTTGGTATTGGTTTAGTTGTTTGTTTCTAGTGCAAGTACAAGAGGCATTTTATGGGACCTTAGCCCTCCTTTGTTCTTAATCTTGTTGTGTATGTTTTGTTTTGTTATGTTATTATTGCATTCATTCATACTCTGTTATAATCCTCAAGTTCTATTAGTCCATTATGGTCATGTGACCATTCATTATCTTGCAATAAAGTTATGGTAATGGATTAAAAAAAATCCATCTTAAGGTACTCCATTTACCTGGGACAATGCTTTTTATGTGGCTATTCAGAAATGAAATTGACCTCAATAATTGAATCAAAATCTTGCTGTGTAACCTGTGCATTAGGACAGGATAAAGCACTCTCAGGGTTAACACTAATGCTGGATGTAATTAAGCTGCACCCCATTCAGTGCATTGCCTGCATTGACCCTGAATCATGTATTATCCTGTACCAATGCATAGTGTTTTGTTGTTTAGTTTTTATTCCTGTCAACAAGATGCATCTCATTTGCCTCCTCCATGCAGGTGCTGAATGGACCTGTGGGGTAACTTGTCTTATATTTGAGGGTCAGAGTGTCAATTGTCTCTTCAAGAACCACTGTAGGAATGGACTGTGAAGGATTAACCTTCTCATTTCAACTAGTGCTTAGAGTCTTTTTTATAAAACAGAAGTGTAAAAATAACACCCAGACCTGTTCCTATAGGGCCACCATTTAATGTCTGCTCAAGGTATCCAAAATTTCTTAGCAATTTCCGTCCCTGCTGATACTGCACACTGGTTAAGCCAGCATACTAAAAAGTTATGGAAAGCTCCCCTCTACAGCAATTTCCATCAACAGTAAAGCCTAAGAAATGTTTGATATTACTACATTAATTTATACCACCTATGGGCATGAAACATGTTTATAGTACCGAGGGCATCCCATTCCTTACCCTTGACTGTCTCCCTACCTTTGTGCAATGCTAGTACAGTGTTATAAGTATCACCTGCAGATTACAAGAACCCGGTGCTATGGCAGAGTGGATATAGGCGGTAGCATTTGAAGTGATGAAGCTTAGCAACCAGGAGGTCTGGAGTTCATTACCTGGCCGGGTCAAAGCAAGGTGGGTTTTTCATCCAAAAGCAATCTACGGTTTTCCCATCTGAACTGGCCTTTCAAAAAATATCATATTTGATCCAAACTGTTGAATTATAGGGACAGTTCTTCACAGCTTAGTGTGCCTTTCAAAGCAGTGGCCCAAACATACAAGTAAAATAGGGACAGTACTACACAGCTATATGTGTCTCTCAAAACAGTGGCCCAAACACACAAGTAAAACAGGGACAGTACTTCACAGCTTTATGTGTCTCTCAGCAGAGTAAGCTTTTCATCTTGAGGTAATGCACTTATCAATTTTAAGTGGCCACTCACTGACCCCTGGAAGCTGCAGAGTCTAATGTAAATCATGATCATCCAAGTTATCTCTTAGGGGTGTGGGTCAGAGTTTTCCAAATGTCATGTCAAAGCATCCTTGTGAAAAGGTGTACGAGACGGGGGTGCAGGGGGGGTTGGGCACTCGCTATCCCAATTCGGGCAAAAGCAGATTGTCTGTTTGAGCAAAACATGATAAATGGTTACATTATTCGGGCAAAAAATGCTCTTGCCCCCTCATAGAAAATTACCCCCCTACGCCTATGACCTTGCAGGTGCAGCATAGGTGCATCATACTTTCTACAATACATGCCTGAACATGTGTTGGATCAATTCCCTAACAGAGGATTGTATCAATGAACAAAAATACTTGACACTCCTGTTGAACATTGGCAGACCTTTCCCTGAGGTCAGAGAGTGCATCTTTCAATATGTGAGTTCTGTAGTTCATTTTGGTGGCTATGCACATGCGTTCATTCTCTAAATCTTCAGCATAAACAATACAATCCTGCACCTGCAACATATGTTCCAAAATTTGAGTTTACATGAAGATTTGGTGACATCATTTTTTCTTAAGACACCCACAAAAATGGAGGAATCAAAAGTGTGATTTTAGGCAGTAGGCAGTGTGAAAATTGCATTTTTGATGAAAAGTTATGCATCTTAATCTGCCGTGAAGTATGGCAGAGTCCCTTTTCTCTTTGGGTTGTCAGTTCAGGTTTATATGCTTAGTGTTGTGCCTATGTACTGCACAAAAACAAGAGAACACCATACACTACATGCTGAGTTTGGTTTGTGTACCCCATGCTGTACCCCACAATTCCATGAGCCAACGAGTTACCGAACTAGCTTTATTGATAAGTGCGCTAAGCATTGGTCCTACCTATCAGCTAGAACTCGTTCGTGTTCTTCAATCTGCCCTGACTTCTCCCTCAGTTGTGACTGCATAGCATCAATTTTTTTAGTTTCTTCCTGAACAAGTGCTTGGTTATCAGCCAACTGTTTCTCCAAATCTGCCACCTGAGATTCCTTCTCTTTGACAATTCCTTCCATCTAGAATTTAAAAATAAATTATTTTTCTTTTTAATCATTTTCAGAAAAGTTCTTAACAATCTTAAAAGTGGCACACCAAGTTAACATCCTCAGGCTGCAACTGCCTCTATAAAGCTACATAAAGAGCAACAATTCTCTCTTGCAAAACCAATGACAATAGCCTGATACATAGCAACAAACCATTTTGTAACTGCTCCACTTTGATTTGGCAATTGCAACCTGATGTTAAGCAACAGGGTTGCAAAAGGTTGTAATTAGGAAGGGAATACAATTTTTTTCATGGAGGTACTAAGGAATCCCCACCTAATTTTAGCCCCTTACATTTTACATATTGCTATTCACCACTTGATTCCAATGCAGGTATTAGTTCTTACACCTGCATTCCCACACTGCAGGAAAATTGTGAAGAAATATGCCTCAGGAAACCTGACCATATTACAGGGTAAGACATTGCAAAATAATCCAAACCCTGTTACTGCATGCACAGCAGTCAGGGCTGTACATATTCAAAATGACAAAATTCTATGACTTTTCCATAATAATGATGTGGACTGATACTTTCAGTCAGTGTTCGCACTAACCAATTGAACATAAGAGGGAATTCCCTCTCTAGAAATATTTTGGGGAGTGAATTTCAAAATTAAGGAGGGAGTTGTCACTTGATAAATATATTTTTGCAATTCAATGTGTGTATTATAACTGTAGCCTAGTTACCTTCTCAGCTGCAGCAAAGTGTGCGGGATTTTCCCGCATAAGATTTATTTTAGTGTGGGATTGGGAAGACAAAAGCAGGATTCCCACAATCCTGCACCTTAGTGTGAACACTGCTTTCCATAAGACCAAATATTCCTGTGTCCTTTTCAGAAAATTATGTACTTGAACATTAAAAATTCAGAACACTAAGTTCACTTCCTAAAAATCTCCAAATTCTACAAGACATTTTGAAAAATTGTTCACTTTCCTAACTTTACAGGCCTGGAATTTCAAATGTAAGTTTTCCCTGTCTTTCCAGGATTTCCAAGACTTGTACAAACACTGTGTACTCCCAAAAAATTTAAAGAAAAGTCACTGTTGGCCTGTTAGGAGAGAGTTTAGATTAGGTTCAGATAGGTGAGAGACATTCACTTGCACATAATGGAAAAGAGACCTGGAAAAACCGAAACCAAAATTTTGGACAAAATCAGCTTTTTCAGTCTGTACCTTGTGTTACCAACTATTTTTCCTTTATATGACATGAAAAGTTTATCTCAGATAAGCAATGTCGCACCTCAGCAATTAGACCGTACCCTACAACTATTGGAACATCATGGTACCCATAGAGTCTCCAAAAGATGTGCAAAATTGGCTCACTAACATCTTGAGTCACCATACATAATAGACTTCCAACATGAATAGGAACTGTTAAAACTTTTTCCATGCCACTGTCCTTTCCTTTCTCAAACAGACAATATTTTTTAGACTCAGCTACACTCAAGCAAATATTCTCAACGTAATATGATTTTTCAAAGAGACATAAGAAGGAGAAGACTCCAAACAAGTGAAAAACATGTTCAAGCTACCTTTGCCAATTCTCCCTGAAGTGTGGCAAGATTTTGCTCCTGTCTTCTCTGCTGTTCTTCAGAGGAGTTCCTGAAGTCAGAGAGTTCTTTCTGACAAACCTCAAGTTCTTTATCCTTTTCAGCTTTGGCAAGAGTGAGCTATTTCCAGATGAAATTGAAGAAAAGGAAAGATTAAAACCATTTAGCTTTGCACACCATAAAAAAAAAAAACAAAAAAAGAAAGCAAAAGAAAAATTACAGGAGTAAGAAAATTTAATTGATAGAGAGGTAACAGTTTTCAAGTATGTAAGTCTAAAAATATAAGAATATATTTAAGAGGTTGACAGATGAATCTCATTGGTTCCATAACTCCCACTGCCACACCTTGTTCCATTGTTGAGATATTAAATGTTGAAATTTATTTCCTTAAATCCATACTGTTCACAGCTCAATAATTTGTGATATTCTCATTGTACAACTCACAAAACTTCCTTTGTTTCCTTCTGCAATTAAAAAGTTTAACATGTAACTTTGAATGCAAAAAAATACACCAATACAAATGTATTACGTAGAGTCAACTAGAAAAGGTGTGATATTGGGGTAAAATTAACTAAAAAAAAGTAAAAGATGGGGTCAAATTCCACTACAATGTCCACATATATGTGGCAGTCATGTCAACAACTTAAATAGTATTGTGATCACAATTTGGCACAAGGTGCAATAGCTTGCAATAAAACAAGCAATTCCAAAGACTGTGATTTAAGTATCACAACAATGGTGTAACAAATTATATGCAACCTACCATTTCAAACTGGATGAGATAAATTAAGCATTTTATATCTCAGCTCGGGGTATATCCTGTGAAGATGGGTTTTGGATTATTGAGATTCACTTTTCATGTTCTGTGATGTTAGGTTTTGAAATTTCTGACTTAAAAGAAGGGTTTAAGGTCATATCAAGTTTTGATATGTTAGAGGGGTACCCATTGTAAGCATTCTGGTAAAATTTTCATTGAAATACGATGTGCTGTTCTCAAGATATGAGCAAGTAAAGTTGTCACATTTGCAACACACAGTGAACTTGAAGCAAGCAAATATGACATCACATCCCCACATTAATGGACAGTCTTTTGTTTTTCTTAAAACTTTACAGCCTATTTTCTCCTCAACAATCCGATATTATCAAAAAGTGATTGCATAAGTGGCATAAGAACTTTGCAAACTTTGCAATCCCCATGGGGAGGTCCTAATCCTACAAACATCAAGGTCAACACAACAGTCTGAAAAACAAAAGGGAACAAAGCAGTCCTTGTCAATGTGAGGGAGGGATATAATCTCTGCTGCCCTCAATCCCACTTTAGAACACAAATCTAGTAACTTCATTTGCTGATATCTCGAGAAATACATGTCCCATTTCAATGGAAATTTCACCAGATGAGTCGATGTAGTTCTTCTACCACACGTGAAAATTAATTTTTTGCTTAGACTTTCCCTTTAAGGTTCTCTTGAAGTATTTCTTAGACAGGTCGACCTCATAAAGATAATTTTGTGGCTCCTGGCTATACCTACCACTGACAATTTTTTCTTACCTCAAAGACTCAAACACTCCAGCTTGTCTGACAACAGTGGCAGTGATGCCTCTGCCTGAAGTTCTATTTAAGTTTATCACAAATGTGTTTTCCCCCACACCTGTGTTTTTAATGACTTTAAATATGCAACTACTGTACACACATTGAACATCAGCATCCTAAAATATATAAGAATAATGGGTGTATCTGTGCCATGTTGGTATCTAGACAAATACCAGCAGCGTGGGTGTTTAGTGACTGTAGTCAGCCATTAGTGGGGTCCATCAGCCTTAAATCATCTTTGTATATTGTCAAAATGTAATTTCAAACCCTCATATACAGTTAAATTTAGGGGATCAAGAGGCATTTCAGTGTACAACCATCCATGATACAGGTAAGCAGGTAAATTGAAAGACTGAAGGTGACAGACCCCAGTTATGGCTGACTAAAATCAGACCATTACTTGTCTCTCTGGATTAGTCTATATTCGCATGGCTAATGTGATGCTTCGTGTTCCACCTGTCACATCATTAGTACAAGATCTCATCTCCTGATGTAACCGATCCAAATTCCAATGGCCAAGCCCAAAATACCGATGACCTTTACAGATTACCTAAGTAAATGCTAACAATACTAGGACTACTGAAACAAGGACGCCCATTGAAAATCACACTTGGGGTGTGACTTGGACACCACATGAAAATTCAATGAGGTTTCTAGACGTGTCAAAATTTATAGTTTGTGGTAATATGTAAAACATGAGAATTGAATAACTTGACACCAGATTATTGGGAATGGATGCCACACATTCAAATCTCTAAAGAATTCAAGCATACAGTAAATTAGTACAAATCGGGACCACAAAAATCAATACTGCTTTTTGGTGTCCCATGTCACAACCAACAATGGCACACGTCTGAATACTAGCCAGTGTTGCAGGGCTGTTACATTTAAATCATGTTGATCAAAATCATGATTTCAATTGAAAGGTTTCATGATTTAAATCAATTTAATTGATATTTCAATCACCTATTTAAATCATGCATTTTTTAAGAAAATGAAAAAAGTCACTTTATTCATCCAAATATCCAATCAAGCGATTTCATAAATATATGTAGTAATGCTACACTCAGGGTTGTCACCACGCTGAGCGGTCCTGGGGGGAGCAACCCAGCTCTGAAAATCTCTGCCTGGTACTCACCATCAATTTCAGCATCATCACCAGGGTCAAATTTCTCACTCTAACTGAATAAAATTCTTAAATTTCTTTAGAATTGAAAGATAATTCCTAGTATTTTTGAATACACTCTCAAATCTGCAATAATTTGTCAAGGGAGAGGGGGACAACCCCTATCCCTTCACAAGTGATTCTCTATAAAGGAAAGAGCTGAAAGGGTCTGGAAATATTACAAAAAGTCATATTTCTGTAAACATCCTCACTTCTGATGTCCCAGTTACCTCTGCCATTGAATGTTGTAATTATCATATCCAGCACATGTCATGCCTGCATGTAATAAGATTATGATAGCTCCAACGGACATAACTTCCTTGAAGATATGGATTCACCTTTGGTATATTAATGATATTTAGATGGATGTATGTTTTCTAAAATTTAACTCCTATGTCACACACTGGAACCAAATTGATGAACAGACCCTAATTAAAGTTTAACAGTGAATGCCTTGCAATTAATGCATACTGCACAGTAAAATGACCAGATGTCTTCAAATGCTATAATAATAAACAAAGTGTTCCCCAACCTTTTCTATCTGGTTTTGAAGGCTGGACAGCTGTTCATCTTTACCACTTGTCTGCTGACTGTGTTGGTCTCTACTGTAGGAAAGCTCTTGTTCTAGTTTCTGACACTGCAGTTCACTTTCATGGAATTTTGTTTGAAGCTTTATAAAAAGAAGGGGGTACTGAAGATTTAATACATTATTTTCACTTTCAGGCCTATAAACACATTTTTTTTTGTTTTAAAAAGAAAAGAATCTATAGAATGAAGCGGGCAGCTGTGTAAAAAAACACCATTACCAAAACTGTGGACCTGTATACACAATTACATCAAATACGACCTCAGGATTGACTCACAACACAACTTGTTTTACATTTAAGTTTTCCATTGTCTCAAGTCCTCAAAAGGAACAAATGTCTGTCCAATGTCTGTTCTATTTTAACAGGAACCACTCCCAAAAATCTTAATCAACCTTTTGCTATTAACAATTTCACTAGAAATTGTCTTTCTTGTACATCTAGTGTTGGAAGCTGAGCCTTTGAAAAATGTTGCTGCAATGTCTTGGTCTAATTTAAAGAGCTTGACCTACACCTACAGTACAAGAACAGTGCATTTTTCAAATTGCACCAATAATAATGTCAGCTGTGCACCACCATCACCTCCCTCGACATCATTATTGCTTTATCTTAGTTGTAGTGCTTTCATTTAAATACTATGTTTTATATTGCTAAAATCAACATTCCTGATTTCTGTGTCAATATCGAGAAAATCTGAACAGTACTACAGTAAGAAATGGCACATCAAAATGTCTTTAAAAGTTGTGCTCATTTAGTGAGAGACTGAGAGTTTGATTGAATGGATCACACACCCAGATCCTCCACACATGACAGACCCACCCCCCCCCCGCCTTCCTCCAGGACATAGCTCCTTTGGGGAAGATCCCCTTCGCAGTAAAGGTGAAATTTTGACCTTTGGCTCTTTGCAAGAGAGTTGAAGGGACTACTGAAAAAGTAGCACAAACCCAGTTCTATTTCCCATCACATTAATGAAGTTCCCTGACAAGACAGGCTACATCTTGCATGTGAAAATTTGACATCCCTGGTAGTGTACCATGTACCCCTAAAAAAAAAAAATACTTGTCCACAACACTGCCGAAACATGCTTGGCATAGCTCTTTTTACAATAATATTACAACAAGTAAATGCAAAAATTACTGTTGTCCATAGTTGCACACCAAAATATCTCACAAATCTCTGTTAGGGCCAAAACTCTATGTCACATCTTTGTCAAATTAAGCCAAAACTGCATGTCACAGATATTTGCAAGGGCCAAACTTCCATGTCACAAATCTCTGTTAGGGCCAAAACTCCATTTCACAAATAATAATAATAATACCGGAAATTTACAAAGTGCCAAAATCAATAAAGATTGTTTGAAGGTGCTGTGACAGTAACATAATTAAATATTATACACTTGGTGGAAGAGATGGCATTTGAGAAGTTTCTTAAAGGCAACAACAGTCTGTGCAGTTTTTATGTGGTTTGGGAGAGGGTTCCATTCTTTTGGTCCAAAACAAGAAATGGAGCGATCAGCAAATGTTACACTGTGGGTTCTAGGTTCCAGAAGTTGGAGTGCAGATGCTGAAGACATAAGCTGTCTGCGAGGAGGTTGAAGTTGCGGTAAATCCAAGATATACGATGGAGATTGTTTATGGAGCGCTTTGTACACAATGAGGAGAGCTTTGAGTTGGAAATCTTGCAAGAGCCAAAACTACATGCTACAGATCTTTGCAAGGGCAAAAACTCTATGTCACAAATCTTTGTCAGGGCCAAAAATCCATGTCACAGATCTTTGTAAGCATTCAGACTAAGTTTAAAAAGGGCAAGAGCAAAAAACGAAAAAAATCTGGTCATAGGTCTGTGTAATATCATACAACAATTCTAATGGTAATTATTAAAGATCATAGCCACTGACTGTCAGTGCTGTCATCACATTGAGCCCTGTTTTGTTATTGCCATTCAGAAAAGGGTCGGTTCCCATGAAACAACTTTCCTTGATATTTCTACACCTGGCAATGCATAATATTAGAAAACACAATTCAATATATTTTAGAATCAGCAAAGCCAAGAAATATCTCATACACATTTTAGCATTCATTACCCATGCATAGCTGAGTGAAAAAAATGAAAAAAAAAACAACATTCTGTGGTTCCTCAAAACTAAAAGTCTGCAAAAAAAATTTAAACCTTCCCTTTACATTTGGAAATCTATTGCTGAAAGTGCATGATGCTGTAGTTGCTAAGCAATTGTGCATTAGCAAAAGGTTTAACAGCTTGTACCTGGTCAAACCATAGTTACAACATACATTGCAGAAAAGTTGGATAGAAATTTAAAGGGCATCACGTTTAGTCACAGTTAATTAAATTGACAAAAATGGTGTGTTTCAAAATTCTGTCCCATAATCCTTTGTACTTACTATTCTAAAAATGATTTTTTGTCAATAACATTTTAGAACCACAACCTGGCTTCAACTTGCATTGCAGGAAATGATTTTGAAGACTGATCTAGAGACACATTTGGCATTATAAACAGCCTGAAACAGAGATCAACCCATAACACAGCCCAAATGTTATTTTGGGGTCATCCTGGTGATTACAAAGTGACAGTCAAGGGATCAACATGTCAAAAAAGGGTGCCCTCATTTTCTCTAGCATACATTGATGATTGTGGTGGCACTAAATTAGAATGGAAGTAACTATTTTTTTTTTTTTTTTTCAGGAGGATAATATCACTGTTAGTAAAAGACTTTGTTGAAAGGAAATTTGAGTGTGTCCACAACTTCACATAAAAAGTGATAAATACAGCAATGAACTAATATATGCAAACTTATTCTTGTAACTTTGAACTAATCTACATCAACAAGTCATATTACCTCTGATAATTGGTCTTGAAATTTGGTGTTCTGATCCTGAAGAGTTTGCACTTGCTCTTGGAAGAATTGTCCGCTAGCACTGGAGCTGCTAATGGTGGCCTCTAGTCTGGACAACACAAACATTTGAAAGTTAAAACCACAATATAACAAAATTGCAAAGAACTTTCCAAATTGAGTATACATGCATACTAAATTGAGATTTGCAAAGAACATGGAGAGGCGTAGAAGTTGGCCGTTGAAAGTAACAATGTGGACCATTCCATCTGTCCATACCAGGGATTCTGTTTGAAACTCAAAAGAGGGAGGGGGGATTTATTCCTGTCAAATTGCAAGTCCAAATTGATGCTGCCCTTGCTAATACTTACAGATGGATTCAGGGGGCAAAAGTTCGCTTCAAGGCCCCTATAAGGTGCAATTTGAAGGATTCTAAAAGCTATTTATTTAAGTAATAACATTGCTGCAAAGGTGTCTTTTTCTTAAAAAATGAAACCAAGACACTGACATCTTTAACCTTTATGGAATTGAAAAGAAAGGATTTAACCATCCTTCTTCTTAAAAGAGGGTTGGATCTGGCACAAGGGGGGATAAATCCACTCTCTTCTCCTCGAAGGAAACCCACATACTTGTCTTGAAAGGAAGGAATCCAATAATATTAAAGGAAACCATTGTAATTTGCCTGAATGAGAAAGTAAATGTACATCACTTACTTATTATACAAGGATCTGCTGACTTTTTCAAAAATTTAAGTCACGTACAGCACTGTCTAATATTTACCAATAATATGAGTGGAGTACAACAAATCACTAATAATTAACACTAAATGAACTATCAATGCAAACAGGATAAACACACATGTCCTGAAATGGATAAATGGGCTTGGCTTTCCATTATAAAACTTTATTCAACTGAAAAGTCTGATAAAACTCATTGTGCATTAACGGCACGAGTTTGTAGCAAAACAGTATCCCTGTGCACCTTGCAAAATTAATTTATTCACACATTGGACTCAAATGGAGTTATTCTGCAATTGCTTGCAGATATCAAAGAAATGTGTGCTAAGTAACCTACCTGGCAAGTTCTTCTGGCTTCGGCGCTTTGTCGTATTTCTCTTTCAAATCATCATATGCAGTTTGCTGCCTGTAAAAAATCAATGGTTGCACTTACAGTCAGTATACTACAGAGCACAATGCAATGGCTAATTTAAAAGTCCATTCAAAGCAAGTGATAAATTATGTTGTTAATCACATTCCAAAGCATCATCTTCTAGTAAAAAAATCTAAAACTTCTAAACTGGAACAAGGTACATTGCCATTTGTGGTCTGTGATTTGCATGCAAGAGCCCTGCAGTGGCTACAGGCACCACAAATATATATGAACCAGGAAGCCAAAAGGCTTAGTGATTCCTTTCCTATGAAATATAAGTCTTTTCTCCAAATTGACAGTGCTGCATTAAGTATCCACATGATATGTACAGTATGAAAGGCATCAGAGTTTCCTCCACTGAGTGTAATTTGGGTTCAGACATTCAGACCCTATGGGACCCCAGATGATTTCTGACCACCAAAACTAGGGTTCTTCTCACTAAATAGTATCCACATACTGTACTATGTGTGAAATTTACAGTATTCAACACTCCAATCATGAGATGTGTGAACATGGTATTGAGACTTTGACCCCTTGTGACCCCATATGGCATTAAACATTCGTCAAAAACAGGAGAATTTTGCTCCTGACCATTACATGCATCCACAAACTAAATATGAAATCCGCGACTTCTACTCTAAGATAATATGTAGACAAGATTTTCAGAATTTGATCCCAAGTGACCTCATGTGACAAAACCTTCACCCAAAGTGATGGTACGTTCCTTTCACTTTAATTACTGCATCCACATAACTGCATGAAACCTATCCAAATTCCCACCATCAAATATCATATAAACTAGAATTTTAGAATTTTACTGGTAGTAACCCCAAATAACCTTTGACCTCCACCAATAGGCTTCAACAATAGGCTTCTTTCCTTACATTAGGTTTAGTGCATCCACATGCCAAGTATGAGACCTATTCAAGCTTCCTACCTTCAGATATTGTGTAAACAAGATTTCAGACTTAAACCACTGGTGACACCACATGACCTTTGACCTTCACCAAAAATATATGGTATACTCAATTTGAAACGTCTACATGGGGACAATACAAGTTACCTTTCTTGAAATACTGTGTAAACAAGTTAATCAGACTTTTTTATTGACCTTCACCAAAAATATATGGTATACTCAATTTGAAACATGTACATGCTACGTATAGGGACAATACAAGTTACCTTTCTTGAGATACTGTGTAAACAAGTTAATCTGACTTTGACCTCTGTGATCCCAAATGAGTTTTACCCTCCATCAGAAATGATAGGGTTTTTTCCTGTGACTAAAAAACCTATAAACCAAGTAAAAAATTTATCCAAGCTTCCTACCTCCAGATATCTTGTAAAAAAATTTTCAGACTTTTCAGACTTCTACCCCTGATACCCCACATGACCCTTGACCTTGACAAAAAATATAGGCTTCATCTACTCAATATAGGCAATCCACACACCAAAAATAAGGCCCAGGCAAGTTATCTTTCCTTGAGATACTGTTTATACAAAGTTTTTCAGACTTTGACCACGGGTGACTCACATGACCAACTGCCCCCACCAAAATATAATAGGGCTCTTCCTGCCACTATGACACATCTTCATACCAAATATGACATCTATCCCAGCTTTCTACCTTCAGAAGTCCTGTTAACAAGATTGTCAGACTTTGACCCCTGGTTACCCCACATGACCTTTGACTTACACCAAAAACAATACAGCTAATTTACACAAAACATCAGCATAGTCACATTAACTGTTCTTGAGATATCATGTTTGCAAGGTTTTGACCTTTTGGTCTCTAATGACCCCAACTGACCTTTTACCTCCACCAAAGACAAAAGGGATTATCTACACACACACACACACACACACACACAGGGCATACCCGTGTTCAATGCTTTAGGGGGTACACAGAACTGTTCCCTGTAAGGAAATGGTCGGAATTCCCCTTTAGCTATTTATGTCACGCGGCACGTGAACGTCGCGAGCGAGGGCGGGCTCTTGCATATCACGTGACAGAGCTCATTGCAGTGTCCGAATGAGATAGGACGCGTGAGGCCTTAGCTCTCGTGAGCAGTTTGTACCCGGCAAGGTATCCTTTGCAGGCTCACACACACAACATCACCATCACACAGATTCCTTGCCCAAGGCAGGCAAGGAATAAAAATCATACAATATCTTGTTTAGTTTTAGCAATTACACAAACTATAACAAATTCATGCTGCATTCTTGGAGAAACTCAAATCCACTTCAACATCTGATTAATCTGGCACATTTCTGCATTTCAACAATCTACATTGCAACACGTAAACAATTCTATTGGCCACATCTTTTAACAATTAATGCATCAAAGGATGAAAAGACAGTTAGAGAATCTGACTCGCAGTCGGGAAGTCTGGAGTTTGACTCCTGGCTGGTTCATACTGCACCAAAGGCTTTGAATATGGAACCCACCCCCATTATGCTTCATGCTCTACATAAACAATGGAGTAGGGAAATCAAGCCAGTGAGCCAAAGCTAGAAACAAGACTAAAACCCATTGGTTAGAAACAGAGTTGTAAAACTCAAGCTAATTACATACAACGGTTTAAGAAACACCTGTTGCTCAGTATATTACATAGGCAAACAAGCAGGTTGCTGAACAGGCACAATTATCTGATTTATTGTAGGACAATCCAAATAACAGCAGCATGGAGACAAGAAACAGGTGCAAAAGCAGTTTCCTTGGGCAAAAACAAATCCGCTTGAATAGCAAAAATTTCCCAAGAAGCTCAGCACATGACATTATGTGGGAAAGAAATACAGAACTTACGATATGCACATGGCACACTAAAACAGATACAATCTAAACAGGACTAGCTCATTGATATAATGTAATATTCTTCTTTTATTTCTGTACATTGTACCAATCACTATCAAATATTGTGAAAAAAAACTAAAGAAATGAAATGAAAAAGTAAATCCTTTTTGGATGTGATTTTAAGGAGTAATAACTCGTCCCCAAATATAACTTCACATATTCATCTTATGCAATCTACTGACAGATCTTTTCTCTATAAAACAAATAGATCAAAAGTTTCCAGATTAAATCCAAGAAATCCAAATCCTCATGGGCTTTGTTGAGCAGCAATATATGCAAACCATTGAAAATCATTCG
Organism: Holothuria scabra; assembly: GCA_037179385.1. NCBI lineage: Eukaryota > Metazoa > Echinodermata > Holothuroidea > Aspidochirotida > Holothuriidae > Holothuria > Holothuria scabra. The sequence continues at coordinate 58,940,668 of CM074181.1, read as the reverse complement.
GTTAGCCATTTATGTATATTTATTACTGCAGTACTCCAGAGCATACACTTTTCCATATTCATACAATTCTTTCAATTCCAATAAAACACACATGCCAGTGAGGAATATTTCTCAATTTGTATCATTTTATCTCACCCTTTAATTTCTTCCTGTAGTTGGGTATTTTTGGCGACTTCTTCAGCAAATTTTTTTTCTAGTTCCTGTTTTTGTGATTCACTGGCAAGAGACATTTCATCCATCAGGGTCTGTATTGTGACCAGTTCCTTCTTTAACACAACAACATCATCACTGTCAGGTCTGTAAGGGGTAGTAATAAAAATATCTTGAATAACACATATGCATCAAGTCCTAGGAAATTGCTTTGGCTCTCAAATACTTCAGATCAAATGTTTTCTCAAACCTCTGTTTGATCTATAATTGTAAGCATGAAAGTAACACCTCAACCTAGAAGAACTACCTCGGTCCTTGTGCAAAATTCAATAGTTCCAGTCACAACAAACATTTATGAGATTCAACAAGCAATCAATGGTGCTTGTAGATAGGGAGATAGCAAATAGGAAATGGTAGCATGTTTGGGTGATTAATTTAGCAAGGTGTGAACAAGTATCTAGACTGATCAAACACCTCATGGTGATTGAAAGGTAAAACACCATCTGTGCAAGCTCTTCTGGAAGAAACTTGGCAATAAAATATACCTACAAGAAACTGCAGGACATGCCTTCTCTTATTCTTGACAGCAAACTTTTAATGATGTGGCATTACATTTTTTACAAAGTTTAAGATTCAAGCAGGGAAATTCATTCAGTAACATAATATTTATAAAATATGTAGCATTGAATAAAATCTCTGAATGCAAACATACCTTGCTCCTTCAGTTTTCTAGGAAAGCTCATGACAAAGACTCTAGCCAAAGCTCACCCCCTGACAATCGCTATCTACTAAAATGAGTTTGTTTTGAATGTTCAACTTTCTAGTTTTCTTCAATTGCCAAAAAATACTCAATTACGTAAGACCTTGAATAAGAGTAATTGAAATTTTCAATGGGGGTCTGTTTACCCTTCGCATACCCTGGCTGGAGTACGGTCTCCAAGAATGCATTTCACCACGAGTGCTGAGGGTGTAAAGATTGTGCAATGATGGTCAAAAATGTGAGGTCTGCTTCCCAACTGTATTAACAAATTCAGGTGACTAAAATCCATGCTTGAGATTCCTTCAAATGGAAAATCAGCTGCTCCAATTTTGGCAGTCTCATTGCAAGCCTGCTGCCCATCTTGATTTTGCATGATTTTTGAAAGCACTTCAGTTACCCAGAAGCCATTAAACGATTGCAAAGGGTATAATTTTTGAACAACCGAACCTGCTGTTGCTATTGCAACAGAGGTCCTTGATATATGAGCAATCTTCCATGCAACATGTTTTGTCTTAAATTTTCTAACACATTACTTCCTCACAGATAAAAAGATATGCAAACTTTCCTGCTTCAAAAAATGGTGAATAAAATGAATTCAACAGTAAACTATGGCGATCATTGAAACTGTTTACCTTCCCAAAAGTTGGGATTCTAAAGCTTTCACTTGTGAATCTCTGTCCCTTAGCTCCATCTGAGGAATTAAAAATATGATAATTTACATTCACCATGGTGTACTAAACTGTGACATGATACTGACCATCATAGGTATGAATATAAGATTGAGTTATAGTTAGATGGAGTTTTACGGCTGCAGTTTCTAATGGACTGGTTTAAGTCAGATCGGCTACGGTAAGGATAAGACAGAAGAAACTACCATTGATATTAACAACTACACCAATGTGTCACATACTGGTAAGAAGGTAGGTAGTAATTGTATCTTCCAAGTCCAAATACAGTTAACCTCCCCAGCTTCAGTCACTTTTTCAACAGGTGGCGGATATCTTAGGCATACTCTTCATACTCTTAGGCATACTCTTCAGCCCCCTGCCCATAGAAATGTACATTAATTGCACAAAATGATATTGACACACCAACACGAATGGGTCATACAGCATATTGGGTAAACTACATAAACAGGCAAATTTTGAATACAGTTCAAATACTGTGCAAGTCTTTAATCTCCTCTTACAACACTTTTAGCTTCTAGTAACATACTTTAAGCACCATGCACATTATTATGGCATTAACTGAGTGTCACTTTAAAGGGTCCCTTTAAAATTGAAAGTAAGATTGTTAACATAGCAAATGTGTGCTCCTACCTGCGTTTGTTCAAGTGTTTCTTGGAAAGCCATTTTCTTACTCCTTTCTTCATCTAGCTCTGCTCTCAAATTGGCTAAATCCCCTGCCTGTGGAAGAGTTTGAAAACAAAAAAACATTATAATGACCCCGATATTAATCCTTGAGTCAACTAAAAAACAGCTTAACAAAAAAAAGGCAGAAGACAACAAATTACAACATTATTGTATGACTGCATTACTTTCGTCTTAACCATGTCAGTGTCTCACAAAGTTCAGGCCTGGCAACACTGCAAAACACTGATGCAACTGAAAACCTATCAGGTCAGTAAAGGCCTCAGACATATCTGCAAAATGTTATACCTTTCAAATTTCAGAATGTGGTTTTCACTTCTTGATTACAAACTTTTCAGCATTTTTTGGAAACATCAAAATTTGGGTGTCAGAACGTGTTTGTTCATATCGATTGAACTATTATTAAACAAACATACAACAACAACACAAGGGGTTCAACTTTATTTTTTCCATGGTATGTTATTTTTGGATTTTCACAAATACATTCAACTCTTTTTAACAATATTAGAAGTTTTGATTGCACTTTTAAAAAACATGTTTGGCATGAAAGGAAAATTACCATTGCACCTCTTACCCCTCCCCCATAATGTTAAGGAAAGGTGCTGATGAAAGATGTCAATGCAATGAGAAACAGTAGAAATACACTCTGTCTCTTCATGTTTAATTCTTTACAAGATACTTATTTGTAAATTAATAAATTGCTGTACATCACATCAAATTTTCTTTGCCAAGAAGAAGAAGAAGAAAGAGATTATTAATTGCAACTTTGAAACGACTGATATATAAAGAACCAACCAACAGACCAATGGGAAATGTTTGTGTACAATGCATTATGAACATCGTTGAATGTGAAATGTATCTCAAGCCTTCAAGGCAGTTGTAGCTCAAGCTCAATGTAGCTTGTGACTCAGCAGAAAGTGTTGAATTTCCCAATTCTTCTGTAGATGATACCAGCCATTGTGATATATTTAGGAACTCTAACTCTCCTACCTCCTGGACAGCCTTTTGTTTTACTGTATCTTTGACCTGCTTGTAAAGCATTCCCATTTTCCTTGGCTTCAACTATTGTCCCATTGAAACTACTGTACATCAGACCAAAATGTTGTTAGTTGTCCTGCTGTATCACATTCCAGCTCAGACATTACCAATATTGTGATGTATTTCTCTTTAGAACAATCTAGGCAGCAAATGAGTGATGATGAATCCTCTCTGGTTTGGCATGCATACCTATACACATGCTTATTCAGGTAAAAATGACACATACAGATGGTACATTTGACTTTGTGACACATCCACAAAAGATAGAATTTCCCAATTAATTTTGATTTAAATTTTGACCTCTAACTCTCCTACCTGCTGAGCAGCCTTTTGTTCCATTGCATCTTTGACCTGCTTGTAAGCATTCCCATTTTCCTTGGCTTCAGCTAACTCCTGTCTCAGTAAAACTATCTCGGAGGTTACTATCAAAAAAACAAAAGTGGGAATCATATTGCACTGGTGTCAGAGTTAACATTGTACTATTAAATCAGTGAAACTACAGAGAGAGAATGATAGGCAATTTAAAATCACCCAGTTTGATACCTTTATTTCAAGAAGTAAGATTCTCTCAGGAAAAAAACTTCACTGCTCCATAGCTACTGTAGTTAGTTACAGTACATGAAATAAACAACATACCAACACAAATGTATTCAACTATTAAAAAGGCAAATTTTAAATACTAACTTCAGATAGGGTTCAAGTTCAAGGTCAGTTGCAAATGCAGTTCAAATATGGCACCTTTAGTTAACTCTCTCACAACAGGCAGGAAATCCTGTGAGCATACTCTGCAACCTCCAGCCCACAAGGAGAAGGGGCAGGGGGTGTTGATACTTAGTATAGCAGGGTTTGATTGGTTTTCTGACACCAACAATATATTTATAGTTGTGGGAAGAGTAGTAATGGTATCACATCAGTGTTGTAGTCACAAGAAGGGTTTTGGTGGTTAGAACCCCCCTCCCCTCCCCCCATGGCCCAACCTTGCAAAGCAAAGAACAGGTAAAATAGCTGTTTTTTTCTCTCTATCCTTAGACTTTCCCTCCTATCGTGCCCCAACACCCCATGAGACAAAAACCCTCCCTATGACACAATCCTGGCTATGCGCCTGAATCACATGCACATTTTACAAGCAATGGTTGGGACAAACTACTCGCCCATACACCACTTTGGCACCCGACCTTAGCTCACAAATAATATGTTCAGCTTATATAGTGTAACTCTCAAATTTCACATGATGCATCCTCAAAAAAACCTAATGAGCCCTTTAAAGAAAGTAGGGTTATTATTACAGCTTGCTATTGGCCACTGGATAGTTCAATATAAATGATAAATAAAGCTTCGTTCAAGTCATGCTGATGCAAACAGATTTTCTCCCTTTAACCCTTTACCGTTGTGCTCCGATCGGGGCATATTTGCACGCCTCGGGAGTGGGCGGAAAAGCGGACGTAGCCCGCCACGCATCGGCTTCCGTAGGCCATCAACCCTGTGACCTTAAACTATTGTCTCTCTCGTTGTTGTGGCCGAATTTTCGGGTAGCTACTCGCACTTTCGAGCTCCACGTGAAACAGTAAAGATGGGTGACAGCCGAGCTCTCCGCATGGGTCCAAAAGGATCCAAACAACAGTAAAGGGTTAAAATAAGCCTGTGGAGTGTGTTTACTGCAAAGCTGATGCCACTGTCTCTGCATGTGTGCATGTAACCCTTTAGCCGAGTGGTGCAGGTATTTTAGATTAACCCTTTACCGTTGTGCTCCGATCGGGGCATATTTGCGTGCCTCGGGAGCGGGCGGAAAGCAGACGTAGCCCGCCCTGCATTGGCTTCTGTAGGCCTTTGACCCCGTGACCTTAAACTATTGTCTCTCTCGTTGTTGTGGCCGAATTTTCGGGTAGCTACTCACAGTTTTGAGCTCCGCGTGAAACAGTAAAGATGGGTGACAGCCGAGCTCTCCGCATGGGTCCAAAAGGACCCAAACAACGGTAAAGGGTTAAAACAGTGCTCCAATCTCAGGGTTTCCACACTTTTGAGATAGTGAACTGCATGACTTTTCAAAAACTAGACTGCCATATCATTCATAACAACTATGTACAAAATGGCTTTTATCTTAACAAGTTTACCAGGCATGGATACATCCTACACATGATCATTACTACTGAAACTTTAATTAAGGTTTCAAATTTCAAAACCGCATGGCAGTATTTCCTAACTATTACTTGCAAAATTCAAGGATTTTCAGGACCATGATAACCAGCCAGACCCTGTAATTTATAATGTTATAAATTTGGATTTTGATTGATTTTGATTGATTTTGATTAATTAAACACTTATAAAATTCCATGCAACATCCAGGAAAGTAAAATGAGGAATCATATTTGAAACTAAAACTACTCTTCACATCAAGTTAGAAATTCTTCCAACTTCTTCAATACAATACATGCACTGCTGCACCTCAGTATCTTATTGGTAGTATACTCAATACAAAGAAAGTTGACAGAAACTTGTAACAGTATACTTACAAAGTGACTTATTTTCCTCCAGTTTTCTCAGTTCATCTTTTAAACTATCAGCTTCAGGACCATTCTATGAGCCAAAAAATATAATTGGAAATTTATCGGTGAAAATTTTAGAAGGAGCCCAAGCAGGCTGGTAAAGTTGACTAGGCCATATAGTCAAACCTCTCAATTCTGTTGTCTAAGTATAATTCTAAACCCTCACATTTCATAGTGAATAAAGAGAGGGTTTTTGTAACATGGATGGGTTGAATTTCAAACACACATTAAAAATTATAGAATGTTCTACCATTGAAGATGAAATGTTCATTAAAGCTACATTTTTATACTAACTCAATCCACTCTTAACTCGAATCTGTACGAACTTTAATCAAATCTCTTCAGAACATTGTCTTAAATTTGTGATATCATGTTGATTCTAAGAACAGTTTAGTTGTTGTTGGTTGTAAAACTGCCAAACTTCACACACATTGTGGAGGTCATAAGAAATCAAAGGGATGGCACAAATGATATTATGACATACAATGTTTTAAGGATTGATGTAATGTCAGTGAAGTAAGGTTGTGCATTCCTGCTAACAACAGCAAAGACAAATTGAACAAGCAATGTGACCTCCACTGACCCTGATCAAAATGTTAGCTAAAGTGAAGTGTAAAATGCAACCAATCTGGGTAAAGATACAACCCTACCAACTTTTTTGGCTTCATTTGGTATATTTGTACCTCAGGTTTATTTAGCTTCAAGCAAAAATCTGTCATACTTTTCTGAATCATGTGACCAAGTTATAAAAAAGCAATGGGTTTGACTTGGAAGATCATTCTACAGCTTTATACTGGTGATTTTCTATAGTATGGTGAAATGAAAGAATTTCCAATGGTGTGTTAAAGTTGACAGTGCTCAAAATCAGGTATTTTTCCTATACAACTATTAATGGTGCAGATGATTAAAGGAATTGGAAATAATTATGGTAGTTGCCCCACACTTATGACCCCCTTAATCTGACCATTAGCTGATGTGTTGGATTAGTCTATACCCATTAAAACTCCATTCAGGTTGAAGTTGAAGAGGAAATTCCCTTCATAAATAATTGATTACAAGATGATAACTTGTAATGGTCTCATCATGGTCATATGATTCAGAAGCGAACAACAGATTGTGCCTTGGAACTAAAATCTTGGTAAAAATCTAGTGTAAATAAAGTATAAACAGTACATTTTAATTTTTTTGAGAGGGGTCTCTTCAAAATTTCTTCATTGAAACATCACTACCATGGAAATTAATGGTGCCTATTTTGGCCCCCATTGGTTTATTTGATTGCCTTAGTTGGCTACTTCTAAAAAGGGAATGTGAGTAAATTCCATTACATTTCTTTTTTCAACTCCTCATCATCTCTGTGATGGTGATGTTGGCGGTTGTCATACTGTGATAGGTTTATATAATGACACATACTGTTCTGTAACAGACAGCTGCATAAACCTTGCCATAGAAGAATAATATTCCAACAGTAAAATTAAAAGACAAATTGTTATTGCAAATACAACGTATTTGCAGAAAGTTTTTGGTTTTACAGGTGAATGTACTAGTTCTTCCATCGTTAATTGATTTAAAAATCATGTCATCGTAACTGCTATTGTTTAAACTTAACGAGCCAGACAGCAGACTATTTAAACAGAAGGCTTATTTAATCATGCAAGTTGTTATAAACACCAAAATAAATAGGATTAGGAAATAGGATAAATAGGATTCTTCTTTACATCATAATGCACCAACATATCAAGTTTGAAATGATTCCAACTTTCCTACCATGATGTATCATGTAAACAAGGATTTCAGGGTTGGACCCCATGTGACCCCAAATGACCTTTGACCTCCACCAAAATTTATTGGGTTTTTCCTAACATCATAACGCATCAACATATCAAGTTTGAAATGGATCAAGGTTTCCTACCTTGAGATATAGTGTAAACCAGGATTTCGGGGTTTGACCCCATGTGACCCCAAATGACCTTTCACCTCCACCAAAATTAATCAGATTCTTTCTTACATCATAACGCATCAACCTATCAAGATTAAAATCAATCCAACTTTCCTACCATGATGTATCATGTAAACAAGGATTTCTGGGTTTGGACCCCATGTGACCCCAAATGACCTTTGACCTCTACCAAAATTGATTAAGTTCTTCCTGACATCATAACGCATCAACATATCACGTTTGAAATTATTCCAAGTTTCCTACCATGAGATATCTCGTAAACAAGGATTTCGGGGTTTGACACCACGTGACCCCAAATGACCTTTGAACTCCACCAAAATCAATAGGGTTCTTCCATACATCATAACGCTTCTACATATCAAGTTTGAAATTAATCCAAGTTTCCTATCTTGAGATATTGTGTAAACAAGGATTTCAGTTTTTGACCCCTGTGACCCCAGATGACCTTTGACCTCAACCAAAATAAATAGGGTTCTTCCTCTCAGCATGGGGTATCTGTGTACCAAGTTTGAGAACTGTCAGATCTTCCTTTCTCAAGATATCGTGTAAACAAGCAAAGTGTCACAAACACACACACATACACACACACACATGCACACACATACACACACACATACACACGCACATACACACATACATACACACACACACGCCATCATGAATGCATAGGTTTCTCTTTTCATCGAAACCAAAAATCACTGAGTGATTAAGCATGCCACAAGGAAAAATAGAAAAAAAAATATGTTTATCTAGTAAAATCTGCTATTTTTAGCTGACCTCAAGAGTTCCATTGCCATGGAGACCTTGCTGTTTTTCAAGATTCCTCTTTAATTCTTCTGAGTACCATTTCTCCTCCTTTGAAGTGTAAAATACAACATTGGAAATGTGTGGTTAAATAAGAACTGTTATTTAACTTGGTTCAGCTGTTGGACAATGCAGGCAGCACAAGGTACTTCCACATCTCTCGGCCTGCTTTGTTGATGATCGAATTTTAGGAACTTTCTTAAAAAAGTAAAATTATTAGAACTACATAGTATCATGCAGCCCCCACCTGTAATGAAAGGTTTGCTGAAATTCCAATTGATTGAGTTGGATACCACAGCCTGTATTAAGATCTTCAAGGGTCATGACTCCCAGAGTGATATTTTGTTTGATATGCAAAATACCTATTTACAGTAGATTAAGTTTTAAGGCTACATTTCTACCCAATTGGTTTAAGCTTAGGCAAGCCATGACCTTTTTCCAGGAGTGGCTCCCTGCCTTATTTGCCCTACTCCACCGCTAACACTGAGCACCAAGCACAATGGAAGAATGTTACATTTTTAAAGTCTTTGGTATAACCAAGCCAGGAGTAAAACTCCTGCAGTTCTCCAGGCTGCTGGTACTGGACCCCTGCAGTCAGTTGTTTCCTATAAGAACATACAGTAGTTATGATTTATTTCATCTACAAACTGTAAAATACTACCAGTCAAACAATAAGAAAGTGGATGCTGTGAAGTAAACTCAAGTACAAATTCAATGACTGAAAGTTATCAAACACTCATACTAATGTAACTGCATTTGGTTGCATTTGGACCACAGACTTCCTTTATACATAGACAGAGCATGTAATGCATACATCCTATCCTTAGATAGTCCCCACCGACTAGGACAAAAAGGCACACCACGATGGCTGCTGTGATGATATAATTTGTATGATTTGATGACCACTCTTTCATTTTTATTTAACAAAAGTTTAATTTGAATGAGAAACAATATCATACTGTATTCCTGCAATCCATGCAGTGATTTTGACCTTACCTTGTATTTTTTCGAAAATATTTCAACTTTCTTGCAAAATCTGTTGATTTACTTGAGCAAGTCCAAACTTTATCACAAAACTATATAGCAGACAGCCATCTTGCTATGCCTAAACTCACATGTAAGGTACAGTAGCATCAATCCAATATGAAATATGCTCTGTCCATGTATAGGAAGTCTATGATTTGGACATATACTGTTAGTACTAACTGTAGTAGCCACTGGCAGTTGAAGGCTAATTTCACAACCTTGTGCACTCTTTGATCTCTTATGAACCTAATGATCTTTGCCCTACAGTACAGCATATTACATTACCATAATCATCAAGCCATTCATAGATTCGTAAGCTATACAACATTAACAATGCTAGCAAGGAAGGACAGCAGTTGGTTAAAAGAAGGATTAAAGGTCATATCAAGTTTTGATATTTAAGACGGGTACTTGCTTCATCATTTCGGTGAAATTTGCATTGAAATCAGGTTATATAGTAAAGTTGACACAATTCTAATAAAAAGGGAACTTGAAGCAAGCTGGTATGACATCATATCCTCATATTAATGGGCAGAATTTTGTTATTCTTCAACTTTACAGCCTATTTCCTCCACAAAAATCCCATATTATCAGAATGTTATTGCATAAGTTGCATGAGACCTTAATAAACTTTGTATTCCCCACAGAGAGTTCCTATTCCTTTTAAAGTCAAGGTGAACACAACAACCTGAAGAAACAGAGGGAGACTGGTATTGTGAGAAATACATATCTGATTTGAATGAGAATTTCACTTTGTACAACATGTAGATTTGGTTCTTCTTTCACTTATGAAAGTTAAATTTTTGCCTAAACTGCCCCTTTAACCAATGCTGACAGAAAGACAAACAGACAGACAGACAGGCAGAAGACAGAGGCAGACAGATAGACATACAGATGATAGAAAGAGATAGAGAGAGACATACTGTAGACACAGGCAGGTGGATAGATAGACATGCAGGCAAACAGACAGGCAGACAAAAATACACACAAGCACATTGCCATGACAATATTGCTTAACTTGAACAGCTATGTGATTAAACATGAATGGATCAACCCTGCAGGCTTCTTAACCCTTTACCGTTGGATGGGATGGGTGACAGCCACGCTCTCCGTACGGGTCCAAAAGGACCCAAACAACGGTAAAGGGTTAAAATAAGCCGGTCGAGTGTGTTTACTGCAAAGCTGATGCCGATGCCTCTGCGTGTGTGCATAGCCCCATGGGGCAGGTACTTTAGATTAACCCTTTATCGATGTGCTCCAATCAGGGCATATTCGCATATTCGGGAGTGGGCGGAAAAGTGGACGTAGCATGCACCGCATCAGCTTCTGTAGGCTATTGACCCTGTGACCTTGAACTTTTGTCTCTCTCGTTGTTGTGGCCAAATTTTCGGGTAGCTACTCACAGTTTTGAGCTCCGCGTGAAACAGTAAAGATGGGTGACAGCTGAGCTCTCTGTCTGGGTCCAAAAGGACCCAAACAACGGTACATGGTTAATGGATGACAAGTTTTATTTTGACAATGGTAGTAATTTTGTATATATACAGTAACCAACTGAAGGAGAAGTTCCTAATGAACAGAGAAGAAGATAAAAAGAAAGTATGGCATTATAACATTTCATTCAAACCTGCAAATAAGAACACAATTTATACAAACTTCTTCGTAGGATTTCAAGTTTAGCACATTTTTACAGTACTGAAAACTAAACCTTACTAAACTACGAAGAACATCCTACTGTACATACCTTCAAAGAAACTTTCAGTTCCTCCAGTTCTTGTTTCATCGCCAAAATTTCTTTACTGTAAAACAAACGTGAAAGCTTGTATGCTATGTACTTCAATGAGAGAGGAGATGATGGCACTTTTTAAACATCTCCCCCATTATATAAACATTCTTTTAGAAGATTTGCAAAGCCTTCAATTCCCCAAGCCATCAGCAGCCGTTACACTCAGTTATTAACTTCTTCAGGTCAAAATGACCATCACTTGATACCAGGCAAGCTGCATCGAAGAATTGTAAGTGGCAGCCAGGATGCTACGTGATTTGAAAACAATAGATCAGCAACAGCTAATACACCCGCCTTAGCTATTAAAGTCCAGTGATTCAATATAAAATCTTTTAGAGGAATATTTATGTCATAACTGCCTCTTCCCCACCACCTTTAGAAACCTCACAATTAGGGGATTATGCGAGGATGGGTCATCTCAATCAATCTTACTGTGCTTGCTTTGAGTACTGTAATTATGAGATGCAACTCCTTTACTTGCCTGAAAGATGGTGCAATGTCATATTTTGAATTCCAAGCAAAAAAGTGCAATTGCATGCACTATACATTAGGTCTCCTAATTACTAAAACATGTTTATGCAATCACTCACCTACTGTCAGCTTGATTCTGAAAGTAAGGACAGATATAAAACCAAGTTAAAATTGTTAAATATTACTTCACAAATGCTGCCATCATACACCATTCATCAAGCCACACAAATGATCATAGAATTATCATGAACAGCATGATAGATTTCTTGAAAAGCAATGTTATAGCAAAAGCTACAGTACATTAGCCACTTTTCTTGCATGATACTTTTTTCACTCACATTTGATACACAAAACATTTTGTGTGAGATACAGTACTGTACGGTATGCATGATCAAGCACAGCTCAATGGATGCTTCCTGAAATGTATCAATACAGCAAAAATGAGACCAATAGTGAAGTATGTACAGAAGTCTATAGATGATCAAGTGTAAGCACACTGTTGAAATACACCAAAGCAGCAATCACCCTACAATGAATTTGCTTTGGATTCCCATCTAATTTTGATATGTTTTTATTAAAATCTAAAAAAATAGCCAAAAATTTGCCAACCTGTGTGGATACACAGTACAATTTGCATCAGACATCTATAAAAATGAAATGCTTTTTGACTTTATTGTAGTCTGACATCTGTTGATGTGACATCACTAAATATTTGAGATAAATCTAATTTTCATAGTCCAGGAATATACAGTAAATCGTTTACTTCCGTAGGTCGGTACAGTTTCAGTTCTTTCTGACCAGCTACTGTAGAAATTTTTTTTTATAAAGACAAGCAAAATTCTGACTCAAATTTGTTGTAGTGTGACCGCAGCTAAGCTTTCTTCATATTACTACATGTATAAAGTAATGTTTAAAAGTAGTGAAACACAAACTACTCCTACTTCTGAAAAATACAAATTATTAAAATTTGAAACATGCATGGTTTTGCTGTAGCTTACAAGTGCACCAGCATGGAACCTGAGCAGCATATGGCTGGGTTTATTGACCATTTCATGTTAAAGTATTGCATACAGTATTGTTGTACAAAATGTAATGTGAGAAGACAAAATTTTCAATGATTCCACCAAAAAAAAATGTCACACTTTATCAATAAAACAAAACAAAACTGATTTGTAGGTCAGTAAACCATACAGTACATTATTTACTGTAGGAATGTCCATCATGTTAGACAAAAGTGTTGTTGGATTTTTCACCAGTTTCCTTTCATTTAAATTTAGACAGAGTAGGGGCTACCTGATTGGAAATGAAGACCCACTGTTATACTGTAGGAATTAAAACAACAGGAGTCATTTCACCACTGTGATATACTGAGTCTGTATTTATATTATAAGTCCAAATACACACAAATTTGGAAAAAAAAGAAAAATGTTTTATTTCAAAGATTTGAAAACTTTTGGATGAATTACATCAATCTCTAGAGTTTTAATAACTTAAATTGTAAGTTTTCTTTTATGTTGGCAACCACACATCTAAGGCACTGACAATTGGCTGTAAACAGAATGAGCCAGATTCATTTGATATAACTGTACAGTAGCAAGCAACTGGTAGATTAAACCTTGCATTACAGTATGTCTCTGCAAGTTGTTTAAATATCAGGGTTCGAAATTAGCGTAAGTCTGCTAGTCTGGTGCTAGTTGGACTTTTGTGCGGGCAAGTACAATTTTAGTCAGCTAAGTCCATCAGGCAAGTCCAAATCCTGCTTATTCTTTAAAAAAATGAAGGCCAAAACAAGTGTTAATGTATTAATTTGTTGATACCAATTTCCTGGTTGTACATGTCTAAATAACTCTTTTGCCGAAATAAACTTCTGATCGAAGCAATTTACATCATGGCTTCAAAACTGTTGTACACCGCAGAACAATATGTGCATATAGTACATAAACATACCCATGTGTGTACTGTATTATGAATTGTGCATGGAAAGTGTGTTGGTCAATGCTTCTTTCACCCCACTTATCGAGTTGTGGCAAGATTCTGAGTAGCGCATGGCGCACATTGTAATGTCGGCGTTAGCTTTTGCGTTCACCTAAAGACATGTGAAAGAAATGCAGACTCTTATTTTCATCACTTCATCTACTGTATAAGGTGAAGGAACTGTTTTTCTACCAAGCATTATTTATTTGAAGTTCAAAGCATTATGAAAAGTAGGTTCATTCTGGCTATATCTGCCAGTTGCGCACTAACGTTATACAAGCACTCACATGTTCATTGCATTAGGCTAGTTTATTACGAGCCTGATACAGTACCTGTGATCACATACTGTATGACAGGCTTGCGAAACGTGTCCGGACAAGTGACTTACAAGGAATGAAAGCCTGATGGACAAGTGATAAACAAATGCTAATTTCGAACCCTATTAAATACACTACAGTATATTCCTGCACAGCCACTGGATGTTTGCACTATGTTATAGGAGTCACAACTCCATGAATATTTGCATGAACTAATAGGGCCATGAGTATACAGGGTCCCACCCATATACTGTAGAATCACTTAAGACAATCAGAGGACATGCTAGCATTTATAGCCAATGTAACAGCATACTGTACAGTAATGCTGTTATCTTCACCTACCTGTGAAGGCATATGATGTGAGGAAGTAGTATTAGTGGGTGGGGCAGCTTGTGTCTGGGTTTCTGTAACAGCAGCCACAACTGGCTCTGAATTGGATACATTATGAACAGCTTCCCAGTGTAAATGGAGTTGTTCCGGGGTTGATAAATTTACCATACAATTAGGACAAATAAAACCCTGAAAAACAAAACAAAATATAAAAAAAAATGTGCTCAAATTGTGAATACTCTAATATTGAATAAACAAAAATTTCCAAGGATATAATTCTACTGATTAATCACCTTTCCACTTTTATGGGTAACAATATTGATTTCTTGAGTACTGTATACATGTAGGTCACAACAGATGCTACCATAAAGGAGTAAGTACAGTACTGTGAAGTTTTTAGGTACTGCACATTGCCATCTGTTATACTACAACTACTATACAATATACAGTAGTTTTGTAACATGATCAAGAATGAAATTAAGATTAGTTGAACCAGGATTGAACCACTATATCTATACATACAGTAGTTAGTTAGATGGAGTTTTACTGCCCAGTTTCAACCTACTGGTTCAAGTCGAGCCGGTCATGGCCTTTTTTCCACTTGTGGCTCACTGGCTTTTTTTTCCCTACTCCAAAAAGTGTCTATAAAATGGTCCCTTTGCTAATGGTGAAACAAAGAGACAATTTGCGTTCATGACAATTAAGGAGAAAGAGATAATTTTTCAATTATGTAGACTTCATGTCCAAGAATGAAAAGCATTACTTTTGAAAAAGTGGTGCTTGGAATACTGTACTCTTGGGGTTCTAATACAGTAGGCCTACTGTAGGTGCTGCTTGGCAAAACACTGCCACCAAACAGCATAGATCTGCAAGACACACAGTTTATAAATGTCACCCTTAACTACTATATGACTACTGTAGTACTGGCTCTTACAATAGACCTGTAACAGTCTCAACTACAGTTTTGGACCTAATCAACTTCATTGAACAAAGTTTTTTTTTTTTTTTCCAATCCTTGTGTAATTTTCAAATTCTTCAGTTACTATCAAATTCATTGACCTTAATTAGTAAGGTACACATCACAATGCCACATTGAAAGTGGGAAACAGTACAAAGTTTTTCAAACCATGCAAACTGCCATTCAGTGTAAAAATTACATGTCATTTGCACAAGGACTTAAAGTGTACCTAAAGTCAAAAAATTAAAAAATATATTTTAAAGACAATGAAAAGTAAATTCTAACAGTTCAACTCCCATCTTCGTTGGACATTCCTGAGCTGAGATATTAAATGTTGAAGTTTATTCACTCAAATTAAAAAGGTACATTGCGCAATAATTTGTGATGTCATTCTTGTACTACTCAAATTACAATCTTTGTATTTCTTTGTTTTTCCGAACGTTACTGCACCTTGTACCGAGGTGTGAAAACACTCTTACTCTTATGAGGTGATGTAATTAATTAAACACTCCTTGTGCAACATGCTATGCAAGCAAACAGGAAGTATTCAAGGTCATAAAAACATTTTTAATTTTAAAGAAAAACAAAGCATGTTATGTGAGTTGTACAACAACAAAGTCACAAATTACTGTGCAATAGACCAATTTGTTTTAAGTGAATTGACTTCAACATTTTATATCTCAGCTCTGGAATGTCATATGAAGATGGGAGTTGGACTGTTAGAATTCATTTTTCATTCTCTTAAATATATATTTTTGAATTTTTTGACTTGAGGTACACTTTAATTGGGGGAACTTCTGACTTCTGCACATTAAAGGGCAAGAGCAACCACCCCAACTGTAGTACTATAGATTCATGATTGGCTGTTGAGAATCATGTGACATTTTTCTCCTCAAATGTGAAGTACTGTAACAGCTTACAGGTACGTACGTGTACCTTGAAACACCATAGTATAAATGAAAGATACTTTGGAGAAATACTGTACACCTTACATATTGAAAGAAGAAAATTTAAGATTTAAGGTTTTGCTTTGAGATACTGTACTCTTAAGTTTTGGGGGACACGCTCTTGACTTTTAGTGTGAAGAAAATAGAACTACAGTAGCTGTAACAATTTCAGTGCCCACAGGATGTATCTGTTAAATGACATCCAGAAATCCAGATTAATGAAAAATGCCAGGAATTGTACAAAGTAGGCCTACTGTAACAGAGCAGAGGACTACAAGGTACTGTAGTAAGTGCTGTACATGGTTATAGGTTTCAGTACTGTACAGTATAGTTTTTGACTTGGTATTGGTAAAATTGAGCATATACTGTACCTTATTCTGAAGGAGGCTAGTGTGAATTATACTGTATTAGTGTACAGCACAGCAAATAGAAAAACACAGTACTGCATAGAGTTAGGCAAACTCATTTCTCGTAAATTTAACAATAATGTACAGTAAGATATGCTTTGCTTTAACTTCTCTATTAACATACTGTACATTACAGGTGTACACAAAGAAGTGTATTAGCTGGAGGAAACTTAAATAATACAACATACGACATTAGTTCATTGTCTTTGCAACCTCAGTACACTACTGTACTGTACATGCTGATTTTTGACAAAGAGAGAGAACCCAGACATGGTTCAAACTTCAAGGTTCATACCCATGTGTCCAAAATAATAAATCCTAACACTGAACATCTGTTCAGATATGGTACATGTACAAAAATGTCATAAATTATTTGATAATTAATGAATGCAATTTAACAAATTATACAGGAATGGCAAACAACTGCATTTCAAGCAAATGGAAAGCTATTAAATCTTTCAAGCACAATTAAGCTGCAGTACAACAGGATGGGTTGTGACAAATGAAAAAATTGGTATGTAAAGCACAATTACTATACTGCACCGACTTCTATTTTAATTTCTTTTGGTCCCCCAGCTCAGCAGACCCACCCCACATCTCATTGGTCCAATGGGCATTGAGTTGGTTTTAAAGGGACCAATGAGACCTGGGGCCCGTTCCACAAAGAGTTATGCACGATCTTAAGTATGATTTACTGTTGGCTTAAGTATGGTGAATCAAACTTAAGATTGTGTGTAACTCTTTGTGGAACGGCCCCCAGGTACTAATGAGATGGGGGACTAATGAAATGGTATTATGAAAAGGGGTACTTAAAGTAAGACCATGGCCCGATGACACAAGCTACAGTTATTTGGGAACCAATTTGAGATGGGACAATTGAGCAGACCTTTCTACTGTACTACTGTACATACTCTACCGGTATGGTGAACATAAACCATACAATTTTTTTTCTGTTCCTGAAAGCATGTTTCATGATTTTATCTGACATTTTGTTGCCAATTTATGCTGACTTAACAAAGCAATGAAAAAGAATTTGCTTATTCTGTGGAATTAATAAAGTGACTGGCTAACATATGAACTTCATAATTTGAGCTTCTGAAAAAAGCATGTGCTAGCCTACCCACTGACTGTCTGAGTAAACCCAGACAATGGCTTCAATGACAGGCAACAAAACGAAGTAATGTACCAAATTTAACACAAATTATTCAAAATTGTAACAAACCTTTAACAGTTATGGACAACTATGAAAATAGTACAAAAGAGGGGAGCATCATAGGGTTGGACCATACCTGGTGACATTGGAACTAATACCATGTATGTAAAGTACTGTAAACTTGTACAGAACCTTCATTGTGGACATGCAGTGAGGGTCCCCCACTCACAGGTACAGTAGGACAGTCAGGCAGGAAAGAACCTAAACTGTGCACAACACCACTGTAATCCAGTACCTCATAGTTCAATTTTTTTGAGAACTGGAATACAGTAAGTAGCAAATCAAATGTCTTTGCTAATTACTGTACCAGTATACTGCAGCACCAGTACCAGTAATGGTTTTCGTTTAAATATTAATACCAGTATACAGTACCATACAAACCTAACAGCAAACCTCAAACATATATTGAACCTCTGTAACATAGAATAGATCACACCTAGTCAGGTCTTGAGATTTAGATTCTCCAGGTTTGTTATAAACACAGACTTCCTATACATGGACAGGGCATACTGTACGGTATATTGTCGCTACCGTAATGTGAGAAAAAGCGCACCGAGATGGCCGTCTGCTATGGTTTTGTGTGAAAGTTAGCAGGGTTAGACTTGCTCCAGTATATCACCATACTTTGCAAGAAAGTTGAAATGGCAAGGTAAGTTCAAAATCACAACACATATTGCAGGAATATGATATATTTTTCCCATTCAAGTTAAACTTTTATTTAAAATATTACACAGTCGTCATCAAATCAGACAATTTATAGCTTCACGGAGGCCATCTTGGTGCGCCCTTTTTTGTCCCAGTAGAAAGCGACCATCTACAGATAGGACGTACACGTTAAATGCTCTGTCCATGTTCATAAGTCCCTGGTTACAAATCACATGCCTCAAGAAGTGTAGTAGATGTGCTTCCTTATTATTTTTTAACAGATGAACTCCAAATATTCATCAACTATACTGTAGGTGTCCAAAAAAAGAGCACTCCTCACAGTAACTTGATATGAGTGATGGAGTGTGAGCTTTCACACACCAAAATTATAGGGCCTGCCTGCCATACTACAGACAAATCCAGCCAGATGTGATGGTCTGATTTTGTTCGGCCATTACTCTTCATGTTCAAGGAAATCAACAGACAAAATGGCTTGTTGATTGTTTGTCCACCATCTCCTCCATGAATTTCTCTTTGGTGAAGCCTCCTTCAATGAGCAATATAACTTCCACTTCATTCCAATTGCTTTCTCCACTACCAAACACTTCTCTGCCATGTACCAGTACTCCTCTTCAAAGCAAAAATGTTGTTTCCACTACACCTATATCTTTTGCATCTGTTGGTACACAGACTCCTATTAAGGGTTGTGAAGTCAGCACACAGACTTGCATGGATTTCACTTCAGCTGCCGCTCAAACAGAAAAATTGACTCAGAGTTGCCATACTCAGACTACCATTGACTCTACAAAGATTAAAGAAGGTCTTAAAAAGGTAAGAAATCTCAGAGAGTCACCATCTGTGGACAAAGTAACTGAAAACTTGCCAAAAGAATCTCTTACATCAAGCTCCAGAAAATCACCGTCTGTCACATATTCTGTCCGAACCTCTAACAGTTTCCACTCGCTCACAGATGAACTGGAGGAATTGATCACTGTTGATAAGTCTTCATCAGGTACATCTTCAACTTCCCGCTGTAAGCCTACCAAAGCACCGCCCAAGGAAAGCAAATCTGTTAATACACCTAAACAGACCTCTACAGTTGAAGATGAATTTCCCTCACCTACTCATCGTAGTTCCTCTCATCAAGCCACCACACAGAAGCCACCTTCAGAACGCCCTGTTGTTGTTATCCTTGGTGACTCTATTCCAAAGTATCTGGTTGGAAGAAAGCTTTCACGAAGGTATAGAGTTGTCAACCATTGTATTCCTGGTATGACACTTCAGAAGCTTGCCCAGTTTGTGCCACTTCTCATTGGTGATGAGAAACCCAGTTTTGTAATTGTTCATTGTGGAACTAATGATGTTTCATCACACAACACAACTCAAATAATGAACCTTTTTCAGAAGCTTCACACCATCCTCATGTCCCTGAATAAAGATATCCATGTGGCCTACTCTGGACTCACTGGTAACCGAAACTGCCTCCAGGCTGATATCTATGTGTGCTATGTAAACAATCGTATCCGTCAATTCTGTGAGGAGTATCGATGTACTTTCATTGACAATTACAAAATAACCTTTTCTCACCTCTCATATGATGGCATCCACCTTAATAGAAGGGGTCTTGTTCAATTAGCCAGGAACTTTATATCATTTCTAAGGTCTACATATTCTACTTCATCGCCTCCTTTTTGGAAAAGCCAAAACCCAGAGGTGGAAAGGACTTAAAGTTATCTCTTTGTGCTCAACCAACACAAGAATGTACAAAAATGTCAGTTCTGATAAAATTTCATTTGCCCTGTGGAATGCTCGTTCCATAAAAGCTAAGATCCCTATAATTTGTGACTTTATAACGTCTGACAAAATCGACATCTTGGCTATTACAGAATCCTGGCTGACAGGTGATCAACGAGATGAGCCTATTATTGCAGACCTGAATAATACACTACCTAATTATTATTTATTTCATGTGCCCAGGAGAGATCGATCTGGTGGAGGTGTTTGTATTTGTCTTCGTAAAGGTTTTAAAGTTCGTGATATGCATGCAAGGCAGTTTGAGTCATTTGAATATATGGATTTGTTTTTAACTGCCAAAATGCAGCAACCTCTACGTTTAGTAGTGGTTTATAGACCTCAAGCTAACTGCCAACAAAAAGTCAACTGCTTCAGTATTTATTCATGAGTTTGCATCATTTATTGAGGACATTGCATCCACTCCTGCTAACTTACTCATTACAGGTGACTTCAACTACCATGTTAATGATTCATCAGATCATGAAGCTTCAGTTTTCTTGGATCTTATTGACTCAGCTAATCTTGTACAACATGTCCCTTGCCCTACTCATCTCAAGGGTCACACTTTGGATCTAATTCTAACAAGGGCATCTGATGATTTTGTTTCTGGTGTTTCAACTACACACTTTCTTCCTTCAGACCATGCTGCTGTAACTTGTTCTGTATCAATAAGCAAACCTCCTACCACTAAATTGGAAGTCAAATTTAGAAGGTTTAATGACATTGACCTTGATAAATTTCGCCAAGATATTCTTAATTCAAAATTATACACTGCTCCTTGCTCTGAGGTGAACTTACTGGTCCGACAATATGAAGCTGTCTTGAGTGAGCTTATTAATATTCATGCTCCTCTCTCTTGTCGTAAAGTTACTGCCCGTCCTCATGCACCTTGGTATAATGACAATCTTAGGAAAGAAAAACAGAAACTTCGCCGTGCTGATCGCCTGTGGTTGAAAAGTAAACTTGAAGTCCACAAACAGCCATCCCTTGCCAATAATTTTAGTAACTTCTTTGCCAATAAAGTGGAATGTATTAAGGAGGATCTTCATAATATGCCAGCTGACAATGATCCACATATTCCTTGTGAGCCTTGTACTAGTTCTTTTAGAGGATTTTCTCTGATTAGTGTGGAAAAAGTCTCTAGTATTATTCAGAACTCTCCAACAACTTCTTGTTCTGTGGATCCTATACCTACTTGGCTTCTCAAGAAATGCATCAAAGAACTGGCTCCTATCATAACAAAGATTATTAATGGTTCACTACAGACTGGTGTTTTTCCAGAGTCGCTAAAAGTTGCGCACATTACTCCTCTTATTAAAAATGCAAAGCTTGACTGTGAGAATCTCAAAAACTATCGTCCAGTAGCTAATCTCAAATTTCTTGCTAAGTCAATTGAACGTGCTGCTGTATTACAGATCCAAGATTACCTCTCACATAATAACCTTCACAGCAAGTATCAGTCTGCTTACAGAAGCCACCATTCTACAGAATCTGCCCTTCTAAGGGTTTACAATGACTTGCTGCTTTCAGCTGATAAAGGAAAGGAATCTGTTCTTGTATTATTGGACTATTCTGCTGCTTTTGATACCATTGATCATACTATCCTTTTACAACGCCTTTCTAATAGATTCGGATTTTGTGAAACTGCACTCCGCTGGTTTACATCATACTTTACCAACCGATTGCAACATATTAATATCAATGGTCACTTATCTGAGGCCCATGTACCTGAAGAGGGAGTCCCTCAAGGATCTGTTATTGGTCCTCTTGCTTTCACTTTGTACACATCTCCTATTGAAAACATAATAGAATCATATGGTCTGTCCAAAATGATTTATGCAGATGACACTCAAGTGTATGCTATAGTTGATAATAGAAACTGCCATTCAGTATTACAGCAACTGGAAACGTGTGTTAAGGACATCCTTTCGTGGTCAACCACCAACAGTTTAAAACTCAATCCTGAGAAAACTGAAGTACTACACCTTGTTTCTCGCTTCCGTGATACTATACCACTCACCAGTATTTCCATTGGAGACTCTTTAATCACGCCTGCCCAGAGTGCAAAAAATCTGGGTGTTATTTTCCAGAATGATCTTAGCTTATCTCAGCATATTAATAATGTGTGTCGCTCTGCCTCCTTTGCTTTGCACAAAATTGGTCAATTACGACATTATTTGGATGCCCAAACTACTGAAAAGCTTATTCATGCATTCGTTACCTGCCGTCTGGATTATGGAAATAGTCTTTTCTATGGTTTACCTAAACACCAAATTTCAAAACTCCAGCGTATTCAAAACTCAGCAGCTCGACTTGTTGCATTAACAAAATCATGTGACCACATCACCCCTGTTCTTCGTAATCTTCACTGGCTTCCTGTGCGGCATCGTATCAACTACAAAATCCTTCTTCTTACATACAAATGCATCCATGGTTTTGCTCCATTATATCTAAAGGATCTTATATCTAATTACAAGCCTTTACGTGAACTTCGTTCCAGCTCTCAATCTCTTTTAAATGTGCCGTCATCTGTTACCCATTCTTATGGTGATCGTGCTTTTTCAACAGTATCTGCGAAACTGTGGAATGACCTTCCATCTTTTGTCAAGAACTCTTCCACTGTTGGACAATTTAAAACTAACTTGAAAACTCATTTGTTTACTTTGTCTTATTGACCGCATGTTGTATAGTTTTAGCGCTTTGAGACTTCTTGTGTAAGGCGCTATATAAGAACTGTTATATTATTATTATTATTATTATTATTATTACTGGGGTCCATCACCTTTAATCTTTAAATTTCTGTTCTTATCTGTTCCATGGATGGTTTTACACTGAAGTGTATCTTAATTTTCTCAACTTCACTGAATATGAGGATTTGAAATTCACGTAGACAATAAACGAAGATGATTAAAGGCTGATGGACCCCACTAATGGCTGCCTACAGTCACTAAAAACAAGTGCTAATCAGATACGTCTATACAGTTCTATGAAAGCACTTACTGTGTCACACTGAAACATGTTATCTTTCAAAAATTAAATGCACCTTCAAGTCAAACATGCCATGTGCCATGGAAATTTGAGATCAAATACACTTTAGAGGGGATAGATAAAGTTAGCTAGTTTGTAGTTGTACTGTAGATGGAGTTTTACGGCCCAGTTTCCAACCAGTTGGTTCATGTCGAGCCGGCCAGGGCCTTTTTTTTCAGTTGTGGCTCACTGGCTTGTTTTCAATTGTTTATGCTGAGAACAAGTGCAATGGTAGAAGCTTCCATTTTTAAAGTCTTTGCAGGTACAGGATAGATAAAAAAAAAGTAAAATGAATAACAATTAAAGAAGCATTAAAAGCCATGCATGATATCAGAAGGTGATATGAGAGTACCTCATATTGGTTGGTAGATACTTCGAATGTATCAGACTTTGAGTGTGCTCTACCCACAAGCATTTTTTTCTGTTAAATCTGCCTTCCAAATGGACAAACTGCATGGTCAAGTTTTCACTGTGTTCATCCAGCATGCAGCCAGAAGGTACAAACTTTGATTCCTGGCTTGGTAAGAACCAAGACTGGAAAAATTATGGAACCAACTGCTCTTGTGCTCAGGATATCACGAGTAGGGAAATAAGCAAGGGAGCATAACTGAAAAAATTGGTTTGTGTTCAGCTCATCTTAGACCAACTGGTTGGTTATAGGCTGAGTGGTAAAACCGCATCTTAACCTACAGTACTGTAACCATTCAAATGGACATTTCAGGGATGACTACTAAAATGCTTTTAAGGTGAATCTACATGCTGATACATTCTGACATGTCTTCACTGAAGTCACTATTAGGATACTGTACATGCAGTAGGTTTTACTTCAACTCTAATCCTAACGACGACTTCATGTACTGTGCATTAAATAGAAAATTGTACACATTATGATCAAACAGATGGCAACCCAAGGAGCAGTCCCAAAGTTAAATACTGAACAAGATGCACGTAAATATAATCAGATTTGCAATGTATATAAGACCTTCTCACAAGAAACAGTCCTTAACAACACCTGATGAGGACTGGGAAAACTATGGGGGGGAGAATTGTAAAAAAAAACATCCGTGAAAATGCTATTTGTGTTCTCCTCAAGGAAAATTTTTTGATAAAAAAGTGATGACCCCATAGTAGAATTTATAAACAGTACTTAGCCTTTGGACAGTTCTTAAGTGAAATAACTAGGCTAGTAACAATTAATGATATGATAAATACAAACCAATGAAACAAACAAAAAAAAACAGAAAATAAATTAAAACAAGTGACATGATGAAAACATTTTAAGATTATTGCAAAATAACAGAGTTGTAACAAGTCATAACTTGAGTCACTAATCTTCAAAAGGGAGATGCTAAGAAGTTGTATCATACAGCTCTTTTGTAATTTTCCCCATTAAAATAATACAGTGACTTGAGTCACTGAATCAACTTCTGTAGAGTCTCATTATTAGAAACAGGTTCAACCTGAATGCAAAATTAAAGTAGCAAGCAATCAGAGTCTGTTTTTAAAAGTCTTCCACGACTTTACTGTAATTCTGCACCACAATTGTACATTGATTTAATGATAAGTCTGTCATCATGGTCTGACAATATGATGGACCACAGTATGGATGTGACTGTCTAGTCCTGCACCTGTGTGGAATTTTGTTTCTTGAACAATATCACAAAATTCCCATTCAATAGTAATTTACATAGATTAAAGCTAAGATTTCTTCTCACTTGAAAGACCTCTTCAATATACAGTACAGGTATGCTGATTCCAGTAAATAATCAGTAAAAAGAGGAAAACATGAACTTGCTAAAACACAAGGTTAATATTTGCTGTCAACCTCCAGTTCCCTCTTTACGTAAGTGACTCATGTTACAACTTGGCAAAATAATGATTGAGTATTATAATTCATGAGTGTGTTTTGAAAGAATGTACTGTATGGTAATGAAAAAAGTGGTCATGCACTCACAGAAGCCTCTTGTTCTTCCTGCTGATTAGCACTTTTACTTGTGACATTCTGAAATATAAAAGAGAAGCATTTGGGGGTTTTTCTATGTATAATGCAAGGGTGTTTAGCTCTGAAGAATGATATCTTTCATGCAAAACCCAGTTTGTTACATGCACATACAGTATACTAGTACAAGAGAATACGTTGAAGGTCATTAATTAAAACCCTTCACCAATGAACCACATGAGAATATAGAAGTTGATTCAGATAAATTAGTGTCAATGCTTTTTTTCTTTTTTTTTAGTGACAAGATAAGGAACTGGGGTTGAAACATACATAAAGGCACTGGGCTGAAATATGCTGAACTAAAATACAGCTCATTTCACACCATTACAGTATATGTACAGTATTACCTTAAGTACAGGTACTTCACTACACTACTGTAGTTCATTGCATCCATAGGCAGGGTTCACCAATTAACTCAAAGGTTTGCTTCTTCACAGTACAGTAGATTAAAGGTTCGCTATCTAAAGATCCTAACTTTAGCTTTATTCTGATTCTAAATATAATCATTACACAAACCAAAATCCCGTCAAAGAGTAGGCCTATTCTTATTCAAGAACCACAATCCTACTGTAATCCTGCTTTTGACCAGCACCATTGTACAATATATTTTCTTCAAGGCAAATCTGCAGTCGAGCACACAATATATTCCTTTAATATCTACTTTGCAGTGAGTAGTCCCTGTTCATTGAAATTGTATTGCAATCTGTCACACCTTGATAACAATTAAAATACAGTAAACAGTACAATACCTTTATGAAAATTAAAATACATAACAAAACATGAAAAAGGATTCAAATGGTCTAGCCTCAAACTTTACAGGCCATTCTTAAGCTGAGATAAAAACAACTTTGAATTTCATGTACCAAAATGGTACTGTAGACTGTATTTGTGCCATCATGTAAAATTGTTTTTTTTGAATATTCAAATTAAAGCCTTTAGAACTGGATGCTACTGTCACACCTTGTCCCAAAATATGATTACATTGTTACTACTATGGCTACATACTGTTGCTAAACTGTACATACAAAACCTCTCTACAGATTTTTAATTGCAATGGGGTACTGGAGGGGCACAAGAGTTTTGCAGGGGAGCACTGCAAGACATACTTTATAGAACTGGTGGGGCCAGAGGTTCCCCTTAGAGCCCCTGGTGGGATCTCAGGGGTATTAGCCCCTGAAATCTGTTAGACTGTAGAATCTTTTTTTTGAAAATCCAAAATCTCAATTGGGAGGACATGGGGGACACAAGGTTTCTAAGGGGGCCACTGCCCCACCATTGGCAATGTCCCTGCCTCACCACAGGACACTATGCCAGAAAACAAGAAGCATTCAAGGTCATGTGCACATTTTCAATTTCAAATGAAAACAAAGCATATATAATTAATTGAGTTGTAGCCAAAAAATGTCAAAAATAATTGCTCGACTGACTGTTTGGAATTTACGTTCAAACTTACGTTCAAACTTTCACATTTACAGTTCCTCAGCATTGGAAAAGTTACAGTATGACACCAAGTATTGAATAAATGAGATTCACTTTAGAAATTTATATGACTATTTCCGAAATTCTAGGCTTTTGGAAATTGGTGGTACATTACACTGTAAAGATAAATACTGTAGCTAATTTGTAGGCAAGAGATCCAAAATCTCAACAAATCTTTTCTTCTTTTTTTCTTTTTTCTATCACTTTCTGTTTATTCATAATAATATTATTACAGGCAATTTCAGTCCATGACATTTCATTTGTTGAAAATACTGGTCTTCCCAGCAGGGGTTCTGTCCTTCTAATACTGAAAATACCCATGTGAACAACAGCTGGCCACATCCCAAAAATTTCTCATTTCACTTCCACAGATCTCTCATGATATTTTGAGACCTAATACAGTGCAAAATCATGATACAGTAGGCCTAAGCCAATGAGTTATTCTCCTAAATTTCTCACTTTGATAAGAAAAATATTGTCACATGACTCTCTAGAGCCAATCATGAAACAAAACATGCAGACTACTAAACTATCCCAAACTGGGATGACTGCATTTGCCAAAGTTATATGCAAAGTTTGCAAACCAAGTTGAAACCATGCCCTAGCTGCTCTGCAGTAATGCATTGAAAACGAGTGTATTCTTCAGCCAGTTTCAGTTGCATTCTACAGCAGACAAACTACCACATGTGCAGCACATGGTATGCACAGCACTACCCTGACAGGCATGTATAAAACACAGTGCATACAATTAATACAGCATGTTTAATTTAAAAATATCCACCTGACATCCTTATTCCAGGAAGGAACTCATCAAATGTTTCCTACTTTCCAGCCACAGTAATGAACTATACCGAGATGAAACTGGCACATTTAAAGGGTTAAAGGGAAAATGCGGTCACAGAGTGCAGTAGAATAAGGCAACTGTAATGAAACTGGCACAATAAAAGAGAAAATTAAGTAGTTGCCCCAATGAGTGTACAGCAGAAGACTATCCTATTCAATCAATAGGACTTGAGAATCACATATGACAATATTTTCCTCCTAAGATGTCAAATTTCCTGAGTACTCTAACTGCTTGGTTTACCTTGCACATACAGTATATACTGTACTGTATGCAATATCTGGGTCCTGAACTAAAATGCCATGACTGATATTTGGACATTGTGACTATTAGCTTAAATACATGACTTTTGCAGTTTTCTAATTTTTAAGTCAAATTCTAAGTTGAAATATCAAATACATGTACTGTAGCATACAGTAATGTACCGTAGCTGCTCCAAAATGAAATTCTGATTTCTAATTCTACAGTACAAAATGGAAAATACCTGCCTCTAATTTAGTGCTAGTTTCAAAACAAGTTTTGAGGGTCTTGGAGTGACTTGTTCTTGCCTTTAAATGAGTGTCTTAACCCTTTACCTTTGTGCTCCAATCGGGGCATATTTGCGCGCCTCAGGAGTGGGCGGAAAAGTGGATGTTGCAAGTCCCCATCAGCTTCCATTGGCTACTGACCCCGTGACCTAAACTATTGTCTCTCTCGTTGTTGTGGCCGAATTTTTGGGTAGCTACCCGCAGTTTCGAGCTCCGCGTGAAACAGTAAAGATGGGTGACAGCCGCGCTCTCCGCCTGGGTCCAAAAGGACCCAAACAACGGTAAAGGGTTAAATTAAGCCTGTGGAGTGTGTTTACTGAAAAGCTGATGCTGCTGTCTTTGCGTGTGTGCACAGCCCGGTGGTGCAGATACCTTAGACTAACCCTTTACCGTTGTGCTCCAATAGGGGGTCATATTTGCACGCCTCGGGAGTGGGCGGAGAAGCGGACGTAGCACACCCCACTCAGCTTCCGTAGGCTATTGACCCCATGACCTTGAACTATTGTCTCTCTCATTGTTGTGGCCAAATTTTCGGGTAGCTACAGTACTTGCAGTTTCGAGCTCCACGTGAAACAGTGAAGATGGCCGGGTGTCAGCCGTCTTCTCCGTCTGGGTTCAAAAGGACCCGAACAACAGTAAAGCGTTAATTCTGACATCTACTGTAACTAATGTAGCAATAAAGATGTCCACATGCAGGCCTGTACTGTACCTTTTATAATGAACACCATACAGACTAAACTTGAAGATGTATAGGAGGTGGAAAACTACTCTACACTGTAAGCTTTAACAACTAATACTTTTCCCTGAAAATATTCCACCAAGCTTTACAATAATTTTGAAACAAAAACTAAGTTTCCTCATGTATACCTTCTACAGTAATGTACTTAAAGGCAGTGATTGATCGCCCCAGACAGTTCTAACCAGTAAGACTACTTACTTTAAGACCCTCCCTTAACTCATCCTCACCCAGACATTATTTATGCCAGCTGAGAATTCTTCCAGGCTACTGTGATAAAACTTTTTGGGTAAAATGACTGTCTTTAAAGCTTGTACTATACAATACAATACCTGCATTTTTTGGAGATACTTAGTAACTTATTCAAGCGCAGCTAAGCTAATTTACACAATACTAATGCATCTTCTGGCATGGGTATGCGAATGGATAGGGACTACTGTTCTGTAATTACTGTACACTATGCAGTTACTGTATAGCTACAGAACAGACGCTGCGCTAACTGTAAATACAGAACTGTTCATTATATCATAATGCTTGAAACAAATAGCAATTTTTAGCGATCTCCAGACGCCTCTTCCAGAATCTATGAGGGAATATTCTTTTCAGGTATCTTGGGGTGAAAAAAGTCAAAGTCTTCCAACCCCTTTAAAGACTGTTTGCTCCATAAGAGCAAGCTGTTTATAAAAGGAATTAACTGTTGCCATTATAGAGATGAGCTCTACTTGGGAAGGGTTTTTTTTTTCTGAGTTTATATGGCATAAATTCAATTCAAACAGAATATTTCTGAAATTGCATACTCTCCACAGTCTTGCTGTACTATGGTAGTACCAGTGTTGTAATCGAGTCACTACAGTAGATTAGTAACTTGAGTCACCAGTTTTCAAACTTTTAAGTGACTCAAGTCATATGACTCGAGTCACTCTACTACAGTATTTCAATGGGGAAATTACTCTTGAATTCTATCGAGTCACTGTCATTTTGAGACGAAGTGACTTGAGTCATGACTGGGTAGTACTGTACAGCATAATAAAAGGCATGGGGAAGGAACAGAACAAAATTGTGTGCAGCTGGATAAACTGGGGGAACAGTGTGCATGGCTATAAAATTATGAGACTTTGTCAGAAAAACCATTGTAGTATTATATTGTAACTTCCCTTGTGCAATAAAATATATTTTGACCTGAAAGTGCTTCTATATTAAGATAACTACAGTGTACTACTGTATGCTTGTCTCTACAGCTCCTGCATGTAATACGGTGATTTACAACAAGTAGAAAAGTATTTCATCCCCTTGGGTTGTAAAACAGTCATGGCCATACAATATACAGTATATCCAGGTTTTGCCAGACTGTTTGGCTTTAAAGCAGCTTATGCTGTTATTTTTACGTTTCCAGTGTTCATCAAATGTATGAGCTGTACTCCATACAAATGTAAAAAGCTTTAAAAACTAACATACTTTAGTCTTTTCTCCGAAAATGAGCAAAAATTCGAAAAAATTTCAACGGTTTCCAAACGCTATTCTGCCTTATTATCTTGCTCTAGCTCCGCCCAATGAATTTGATGCATATTCTGAAGGTCATTTTGAGAAGGAGTCAAGCAAAACGTAAACAAAACAGACAGTGAAATTTCGTTCAATTGATACATACGTTATTCAAACAGCCTTTATGTGTCCAAATTGCACATCGCATTGAACCGGCTGCGCAATTCGTGCGTTTCATTTGTGAACCCAGATTCAGTGACAAATTCCTATTCACTTGTTTCGGCTCCATCGTTCAGTTTTTAATTTTGTCGCTGATTGTGCTATTTGAATCCGTCCCAAGTTTCAAGATAATGTTCATTTTCTCTTTGATATGATGCTTTGGCTTGGCATTCAAAAACAATCTTTGGGTTACATACGTGTACGTGAAACTAACTGTCATTCTGTGTTGGGCCCGAACGGTTGTGAAAGGACTCCTGTAATGCATGTACACAACATGTGTAATACATTGGCAATACGTACATCGTTGTGTCAAAGGGTAGGCATAATTTTACGTCATTCATTTCTTGCATTGTGATTGGTTAAATTGAGATACGAGCCCGTTGTCTTTGCATAAGAGTTTAGCCGAAAAAATTAGATGAAGTTTTTTTCTATTGTAATTAGCGCTCTAATTAGTGAAATTTCACCGGAAAAAAACCTGGTGTGAAGGATTTCTATCGGGTTGGTATCAAATGGAAGAGTAAGATTGAAGATTAGCGATGAAGGTTACTTTTTTTTCATCAAACAGCATAAGCTGCTTTAAGGCAGCCTGTCCACCATCAAACCCCAGGGAAACATAATTGGGGGCTACAGGGTAGACAAATTTTCGTGCTGAACTCGGAAAAAAGGGACTGACAAGAGTGTACTAGAGTACAGTACTGAAGTACAGTGCAGTAATTTTGAAAAAAAGTGGGGTCAATCTAACCTCTATAGTAATACTATGCAATACTGTACTTCAGCTTCCATATTTAAATAAGTTGTAGAAAAATAAAGTAAAGATATGCTTTCCTTCTATTTTACTTCAGAACCAGTTGAAATTTTACTACAACTGGGAAGGGATCACTGGCTGTACCTGGCATAAACACAACTAATGGAGACAAGTGCACTAAAGAAGGTACCCCTACTGTACTGTACCTGTGATCCATGTGAATTGACACTTGTGCCAAAAAAAAGGCTTTATACAAACTTAAGTTACCTACAGTATGGTATCAATAAATATTTTGCAGTTGCTACTGTATCAAATTCATGGGCATGGGCAAGAGTCCAAATGAACACCTCCAATTTTTTCTCCACAAATACTCTCTCCATCTGTTACCTTTCCACGAGATACTTCGTGTACGGCTACCTCAAAAATAAGTTGAATAGGCCTCTGAAGGGAAATAAACTGAATGGTCAGGGTGAAACTACCTCAGTATCAATCCTCAGATGGTTCTACGATCTTTTCTGCATTCAAATGGAGGAAACATACAAATTTATGGATTTATAGGTCAATGAAACAAACAACACCAAAAAAATTGGGTGTTACAAAATCATGTAAACAGCAATATTTTGTGCAGTGCTAGAGAGAGGAGAGCCTGCAGCTTGTTTATGGAAACTGCATCAAATTAAAGATCTTTATTGCAAATTTTTACCTCCATATTTCCACAGCTCTCTTCTTGTACAGTTTCCATTTTACATATTGTGTTGTTTCATTTTTTTCCAATTTTTCTACTTGCAAAATTGTCAACACAGTAGGCTCACGTCTTCCACCCCCAGGAAAAGAAGCCTACAGAATACAAACTCTCCTTGTACCACAAATGAAACACAATAGCCTTGCCATTTGAATGTTGAGAATTAAATTGCAAGAAATTTTTGATAAAATTTAATCTACTTTGGGTTCAATTTTCCCTTTAAGATCGTTTAAAGTTCTGAAATACTGTAATTATAATTACCTCAATTTCTAAGTACTGCAATATATTTAAGAAAAGCTGTGCAAGCACTGTAGTGTCAAAAGTCCAACATTTTCTTGGTCACAAGATGTTACTGTATTACACAACTCAAAACTTTGATGGTCTGTTTACTAGTTGTGCATACTGTACTTACTGTACATACTGTAAATGTATCAGTTTTACCAAACTGCGTGGTGTAATGTCTCTTTTTTAGTTGAAGAGGGAATGTTGAAGTATTATTTATTGAATTCACTTTTCCCACTGTTAGGAAGCTACTACAATTGTGCTTGGTACTCAGCATACTGTAAGCTACCCCTATGGGGTAGCGAAAACAAGCCAGTGAGCCACAACTGGAAAGACAGGACGTGGCTCGCTCAACTTGAACAAATTGGTTGGAAACTGGGCCGTAAAACTCCATCTTTAGAACTAACTAACTAAGCTATTGTTAGAATGTCTCTACAATTATAATCCTGAACATTTATTATTTCTTGGGCATAAACATTGTTTCAAGCATTTTTCCATTTTAGCCATTGCGATTTGTGGTTAAATCAGCACAAAATGTCAGCAGTGAGAGATCATCAACAGTGCCAACAAAATCCTGGTTTTAATCAGTTTTAACTCATTGAAAGACACATTTTCAGCAACATCTGACAAATGCCTCTGATTTTACTTTTGAATATAAGCACACCATCACAAAAGTTTATGGTGCCTAAACTGCTTGATTAACAAAATAATGTGGAATCTTCACAATGTAGTACAACTAAAATTCCCAGGTTGATCCTAGTGCCATCGGTACATTCTGCCAGAATGTTATGGCAGAAAGGTGCGAAACCTATGGAGGGAAGGCACTTTCCAAAATCATAATTAATGAATGGTTTTGTTTTCCTTGAAAGTAATGAAACATTTCAGAAGTCCAGGTCAGACAACAAGGAAGACGAAGACTTGGTTTGTTGAATATATTAAATGGAAGTGTACAGCAGGCTAAAAGTGTTAAATAGTCTCAACAAAACATATTTACTGCAGGATAGATTAAATTGTGTGCTGTTGGGAATAAAGGGTATATACTTTATGTAAGCCAGCCTCAAACTGGCATAAATGGACAGCTACTAATCCTATTAAATCCAGGCTATTCAGCCTAATTCATCTCTTCTCAGTGGTCTATTCACCTCTGTTTGAGGTAGCCTTACATGAAGTACAGTATATCTCAATTAAAGTCTTTGGACAAATCAAAGACATCAACTTATTCTAAAATCTGCACATAATCTGTACATGTAGGGTATTACAATCAATAAAAGTGTTCATTGCCAGTGACCCCGGCTTAAAGGATGATAGTCTGCTTCAGTCAAGTCGTGAAGCACTGATTAACCATGTATCAAACCTTTATTTAAAACTCCATTTAGCCCAGCCCTGTTCCTTGATAAGGGTAAGTTCCAACCTATCCTATCTTACATTCCACAAAATATGTGTCCAGTCTGCTATACTGTAGCAATAGTACTTTACTACCATGGCAGATAGGCACATTTTCTATGCCGGAATGAAAACATTTTCTACATGGCAGAAGGTACCTACTGTATGGCGGAAAGATACGGCCCCGTCCAGGTCAATAGCCACAACAAAATTTTCACACTTCTGTTGTGAGTGTGTCCAGACTGGTCAATATAGCAAACCAGTCTGCCTTTCATGCACTCCAACACAAAGATGTTTGACGAGAGCACCTACTCCTTCTTGGGTTAGGGGCAGGCATGCTGTACTTAATGCTTGGGAAGTTGGGAGTTAATTCCTGTTGTACGATATTTAACCTACAGTATACTACAGTATGGTATACAGTACTTGTATTGCTGATGGTGTGAACGGTGTACATACATACATTACGTATGTATGTATGTAGGTACAATTGCATACGGATTGTTTTATACAGTGCTTACTGTGTGTGTACCATGTACAGTACTTTCACATGCATTGCCAATGTACTACAGTATGACCATGTATGTGTAACATACATGTACATGTTTTCTGTACATAGGATATGTAGGATATGTAGTCACGCCTGGAGATTGCTATGTAGCATTGTAGTAAGGTTTTCGCAGGCACACAGAATGTTTCTCCAAAATCGTCGCAGAACTACTCAGATCCAACACACAGTAGGGCTGTGCATTTTCGGTTAATTCACTATCCGTTTAACCGATTTTATTAACAGGCGGTTAACCGTTTAACGGAAAATGACGTAATGTTCACCACAACAACAAAATGTCGTCATTTCCAAAGAGCGCCATCACTTTTGTACATGAAAAAGTAAAGTGAAAAATGAAAGTAACAATGGGTGCGCCACTTGTCACTCATCATTATGTACTTAATTCAGGGAGCTGCCACTGAATTAATCCGGCCGATTTTAAAACTCTTTTTACAGTTATTGTTCGAGCGATAATTTGTGAGAAGCTGACACTGTTTGTTGCGCGACTTTTGTGTTACAATTTACTAACAAAGCCACGCCGCTGCGACTGAGTAATTGGCAATACAAAAACAGTTAATCTATGCAGAGGAATGACGCACGAGTAACCGACGGGTCGGTCGGTTAACCGATTAACCGTCACACACAGAGTAGCTATAAAACTGAATTTACAACACTCAGAATTGTCAAAATTTTGCCTACACCGTAAAATTTGCACAACTTAGACATTTTCCTACTATAATATTTCACCAAATAAGCTTTTAAACAAAAAGGACTGTAGCCACCTTTGACTTGACTGTGAATGGGGGCTGAACCTTTGACACCTACAATCTACACTATGAAAGAAGAAAAGGAACTCTACAGTACATCTTAAAGAAGGGAAGCGCTTAAAACATCGGTTCCGTGAATAAAATGGGTTCCAGAAATATCCGCACTTGCTTCCAGGTAGCATTTTGCAGCATTTTTTTTATAACCTTTCCATTTGTGAAGAAAAATATTGAAGTTTTGCTCGGCCTCAATGCATGCTTTGAAGAAATAAATGAAACAGCCCATTGATCCCACCCAAATCTTTTTTACTGAGCTGACATTCGTATGTTTATGTATGAGCCCATTGTTCAGCTTAGCAACAAGGGATTTCCCGTCAATATGCTTATGTACTGTTACTGCTGTACAGTACTGCGTTGTCCTGTGTGTACAATGCCAATGTTTGGTTAGTGAACCACGCACTTGTGTATGAATAGGTATGCAAGAATATGGATTGCTAAAGAGTAGACTGCGTGGACTGTGTGAGCAGGCTACTGTATGTATGACATGTAAGTGCATGGTTTGTACACAGAACGCATTCATTCATGACATGGACGCATGATCGCTGTTTTTCTTGCCCACTTACATTGCATACTCATGCCAGCACATATGGGGTACATAACACAGTGATGAATAATGAAAGTGTCTCAGTGAGCAGTTACAATGTTGTTTTTCATCAACTTTTGCATGCAAAATGTAACACTAAAGCACACGACGATTTGGTCAGAGAAATGGGTAGGATTATGGAGACATAAAATCTGTTATATTTTGAAAAGTACTGGTCACATTTTTTTAAAATTTGGTGTGGTTACTAAGAAAAGGGTACTTAACAATGTGAATCACCAAAATTCCCTAAGTTTGATATTTTTTGTGTTGTCATATATTTAGTGCAACAACCATAATTGTAGGTTCACAGAAAATCCTGGCGTACGATCACAAAAACCTCAAGTGGTGTACCTTTGGCTTGGGTTTTACATGGAATACACCCTGGCAAATTTTGTATGAAAATTTTTTTCACTTCCCTTCAATTTTACGAAAATTTCCCTACAAATGCGCCCTTACACCCTTCTTTGGAGCCTACTGTAGGCTACACATGGTAGCTTAGAAAGTCTAAACTTAAAGTGTACTGTACCTCAAGTCAATAAATTCAAAAATATATATTAAAGAGCATCATGAAAAATGAATTCTGACAGTCCAACTCCCATCTTCGTAGGACATTCCTGAGCTGAGATATAAAATCTTGAAGTTTTAATGCAATTCATTCATTGCCTAATCACTTTCACTTGCAGCTCCAGATGCATTC
This sequence comes from Holothuria scabra, assembly GCA_037179385.1. Taxonomy (NCBI): domain Eukaryota; kingdom Metazoa; phylum Echinodermata; class Holothuroidea; order Aspidochirotida; family Holothuriidae; genus Holothuria; species Holothuria scabra. The sequence continues at coordinate 58,904,074 of CM074181.1, read as the reverse complement.
CAAGGAAAGCCAACGCCGAACTGCGGAAGGTATGCCAATTGGTTTTTGCGATCTTACGGGGGGATTTTTCTTGTGCACATACAGTACAATGCTACTGTACACAGCAATCTGCAGGCGTGCACACTTATGCATAGCTCCCAAGTTTCCAAGTGGCTGGAAGTGGGTCAAACTGATCTTTCCGTTGGTGGATCCCCAGCCTTGGGGAGGGGTATAAGGGGAAGGGGGTGTCCCTCTCTCCTTTTTATGAAAATTTTTGAATTTTGGAAGTGTCTCCATGCAAAATGGTGGCACCTTTTTTGGCAAATCAGTCAACACAATTTCGCTGGTCTCCCTAGGTTACTGCCAAAAAAATTCAGTACGGTACTGTAATCTTGCAGTAACCTAGAAAAGCATTGCATTGAGAGATTTGCCAGAATAACATTATACAGATACTCCAAAACACTCAATGACTGAAACCTCTCCTAATCACAATATTCAATTGTTACTTTTGCCATAAATTTTGGGCTGGTACAGGTACAGTTTGCAAACATCAACTCAATATGTCACAAACTATCGTTCCATGCTGCAAGTGATTTCCAATATCTACGTACATCTCGCATGGCATTCTTGCCATGAAAACAAAAACACAAAAACAATGTCATGAACTGTCAAGACAGTGCAGAACGTTCGTTTGATGGGAAACCCTAAGACAAGTCCAGCAACTAACCCGCAAAGTGGGCATGGATTTTGGCTATGTTGAATGCAGCATTGCACGAAGTTATTACACTTTTTACGAAGTGACAGGAATATCTTCCATACTTGCTGCGAAGGTTAGCCAATAGCGAAGTTGCCGTGGCAGCAAACATAGGTCCGCACAGTATGCACCTAGGCATGGGCATTGTCTAAAAGTTGAATGTGCTGTGAGATACGATTAACTGAATTTGTAGTTATCGGTAAGCTAGATTATTTGTTAATTTGCGTGGTTCTCTATCTAAGAATACTTTGGAGATTTGTTATGTTTTTCACAGGGCTGGGTGGGTCAGCGGGTTTGAGAGTTCAGATGCTTGTCACTTAGGAGGTATGAGTTACATAAGGTATACATGTACAGTACGTGATGCATACATGATCTGTACATTGGCAGTGCATGTACAAGTATATGGTTCACACATGGTAAGTAGCAATCCTTACTGTACGTGATTGTCCATGCTTGTACGTAATGCATACACCATTTACTGCCAACACAAGAAGTGTATAACGAAGTACGTTTATCATATGACAGAGATTAACTGGTACGTCGGGAATACAGCTTGCCTGCAGCTACGCCAAGAAGGAGTCGGTGCTCACGTCGACGATCTTTGTGTTGGAGTACACGATATGCGCATGCAGAATGGGTTAAAGATGAGTTTTCTGCCGCGGTGGGACAAGGTGCGCAAGAACCCAATGTAAATCAATAAGGTGTTTGTAATTGTGCGCCACACCAACATGTTGTACTTTGGCCTGGTGCAGTGAGGTACGCCGTATGCAAAATTTACTGGCATACATTTCCGTACGCCAAAGATCTTTCTGTGAAAGGCCTTTCTTTCCAGTATGGACCTCCAGCTACAGAGAACAGTACTTTGTCGAGAACTTGAAAACATGATGCATTGACTTACTGATACTGTCATAATTGGCAGTGAAAATTCGGCCTTTCTGTGATGAGTCTTTGTGAACATCTTTTGTGGAAGGGTAAATAGGGTGCCAGAGATCATCTGTGTTAAGTTTGGTGAGAATATTTTGTTACTTGGGGACGCAAGAGGTGACGTTCCGCAAGCGTCCTGGCTAGTGACTACAGTTGTGAAATGTATCTATGCAAGGCCTGTGTTGTGTGAGGAATGAGTCTAGGCTATGTAACAAACACACAGCTCTGTATGGGGGCTAGGGTTAGGGTTACATGCATGTGCATGCATACATGCTACTTAACATAACATAACATAACAAGTTTAAGGGCAAAGGAGGGTAAAAAACCCCATAAGATGCCCTATAGAACAGACCCAAAACCAACACCTAATCCAAACAAAGACTAAACAAACCCAATACAATCAGAACCTGCCACTGTCACAGTAATACTTGTCTATGTTAATCTTGAAGCAGTTGACTTAAGTGGAATTAACAACCCACTTCCTAATTAGTACCCTGTCCTGTTTCATGATTGGCTCTTGAAGGTCCAGTTTCTCACCCGAAACAGAAAGTTCTAATTCTCCCAACCTTCCTTCCTCCCACAACTGTTTAAAATTCATCCATATCCAGATAAAATCGCTGTTCATTGCTTCAGACTTCAGGGTGTACATAAAAGAGCTAAATGTGTAATTGTGTATAATGTAACACTCTCAGTCTCAGTACAGTTTATGCTGTTTAATATAAGCCTTGGTACTTTGCGTTGCTTGAATTAAATGTCAAAAAGCTGAGCCAAATGAGAATTTTGGTTTGGGATGAGAGGATTGGTTCTTAAAGGGTCATGTGACAGTATTTTTTCTCTTCAAATGTGAAATTTACAGGGAATCATTGCTTGGTTTACCCTGAATACACTGAACTGAATTGAACTGAACTGATATAATTGAAATCCTTAAATATTTCAGAAGATACTTTTAAAAAGAAGTGCAGAGAAAATTGTGAGATTAAGCTGTTGCTTCAAAATGTGTGAGGGACAATTCAGGATGACTGCCTTTGAAGCCGAAGGACCCAGCCTATGCCTCATGTAGTGTAGGCCTAGTCACTGAACGTGACCGTATAATCCGCTCCTTGTAGTCACTCCTTACTACGGTCACTGGCCTACATGTACAAAAATAACGACGTTTTAAGCCAAAAAAATGAACTGAGCTCTAATCATGATGGTATGGTTCATAGAACAGATTTGAGTTAACATAATGATTTTGAGCATTCTTAAATACCACTTATGCCTTCTGGAATGTTTAATACCAGAGAATTCATAGCAAAAGGCAGGAATGTGGTGCCATCCTTCGCAGTAACATCGAAATCTTGATCGTCTGCTACTGTGTTGCATGATGGGAAGGACTTCCACTCAACAAGCTATCGAAGACCAATTAGTAAGCGTGGCAAGTCAATATTTGTACCAGTAAGCTCTCTGTACATTACGAAATTGTACATTCACTGCGTAGGCTTCCCTGTTTTATATGAGATCACATGACAAACACTGACTTCTACTGGAAAAATACTCTGCATAGGCTTAACGTTACTCACAAAATTATCCAGCCAAAATTTCCCTTTTAAAGGTCTTACAGTATTTCATTAACAGACTTGTGTGGATGGCGAATGTGATGACAAAGATCATCTGTGGAAAGTTTGGTGAGAAAAGGTATCTTTTTGGGGACGTCAGGGATGCCTTCTCACGCGAGGGTAGGCAAATGAGCTGTGTTTTGGGGTTACAGTTAGTTTCCCCCCTCGCTACTTTCCGCCCCTCAAAACGGTGTTTTCCGCCCCTTTTATTTTTAGCAGAAAACATCTTTTTGGGAGGCGGAAAGTAATGGAATGGAATGTGATATCAGTCGTACTTTCGTCAAGAATTCATCAATTTTTTCTTAAAGTTTCAAACTTCATCGATGTCTTTTACTATTCAATGCGACACCCGTTACTGCCATGTTGACGTCTTTCCTAGCAACATTCTCACTGTAGACTTTAGTATACCTGTACGTACTTACGTACAGGTATATGGTATTCAGTGCTGTGAACAACTGTTCACACATCCAGCATAAGTCTGCCTATAGACAAGCGGACTACTTGTATACGTAAAAAAATACAAGTCTGTGACTAGACTTGACGTTTAGAAAAAAGGTGGTAAAATTCATTATTTTCAATGACTTTTGATGAGAATACTGAAAAAGTTTTAGGCCTAGCCATAAATTTCTTTGTTGACTTGTACTTGGATTTGAAATTTGAAGTTAACAGTTATTTTTATCACATGTTAGTTCAAACATTACTTTCCGCCCTAAGATTTTTAGGGGCGGAAAGTAATGGGCGGAAACTATCGAGGGCGGAAACTAACGGACCCCGTGTTTTTGTGTATACCGGGCAAGGGCCCAGAAATGAAGTGTATAGCATAGGAACGTAATGCTGGGTCCTGTTCAAGGGCTAGTGTAGGCCTTGCTTTGCTTTGTAAATGGTAGTCTAGGCAGTAAGGTTAGGCCTAGGCTATAACTGTAACACTAACAGACTGCACTTTGTTTATAATATTCAGTTGTTGTTGTTGAAATAAAGTGTAGTGAAACAGGTAGTTGCTAAAAGCCATAGGCCTACACTACAGAGCTTCCTTCATCCATCATATGCTTGTTAGTGTTACCTCATTTTCCTTGCCCTTTCGACGGAAACGCTTCAAGGCATCCATAACGGCAAACCTTTAACTCGTATCTATATCAAAAATCATCTGTTTCCCAAAATATAGGAGAGAGTGTCGGGGAAATTTACTATTCGTTTGCACTTCACACTTTGGTCATAACTCTACATGTACAGTAACAGAGAACGCCTTGTACGTAGAAGAGAAAAACATGATGGGTGTACGAATATAGTGAAAACTACCTACAACCAGAGACAGCCATTACAAATTAGCAAATTCAGCACGGGGCTGCTGAATTGCGAATTAAGCGTTCATTCGTCAATAAAACCAGACAAGTAGCCAGTACTGTAAATTGTAGCTGTTTGTGATAACAATAAAAAGGAATTTTCTTTATATTTTGTGTATTAGTGATTTGCAAAGATAACCATAACTTACATGTACAGCTTAACTAGATCTGCATCATTCTCGAATCTGTGTTATCTGTGATGTTGTGCATTATCGTGGGTGTTATTAAAATGACGTCATAGTTTCGTTGCATTGGTGGAAACGCAGTAAGGACATGTGATTAGCGAACACAGATTCAGCCCGTTGAACGTCACACGTACAAACCTAAAGAACGTGTTCTTTGGAAAGAGGGAACGCCCCCTGAGCCTCGTTGATTGAAAAATTAAGTTTTCGGTGGATCCGAGGCGCGAGCTCAGTGGCATAGCAATGGAACAATAAAATTTACGGACAAGATTCATACTTTTTTTTATTTATGACATTTTTGGGGTATGGTCCCCCAAAACTGAATGTCGCCGCAAAATAAATTTTTAGTTGCATTTATGCTTCGGCTACTCTTTAATTGGCTCAATTATTACTTTTCAGAGTGCAAAAGTTGCCCCTCCCCCACTTCCGCCGCCTATGAAGTGTATACCGAATTACAACTTCTATAGGGGGTTTTGGTAGCCAGACTAAGCCTGAGGCGCTGAGAAGACAGAATCCGCTCAGGCTCCGCAGGGTAGGGGTATGAGGTATTCTGCCTGGAGTTTTGGAGGAACAGGGCATGATAGGGGGTACATCCCTCTATGAAAAAGTGGGGGCTACAGTATGTTCATGACAGACCAGTGATGCAAATGGCCTGAAGACCGTAATGTTGGTAAAGTGTCAGTGTCCTTTAGAGGTATACAGTGGCGTAGCTGCGGAGTGGGGGGGGGATGGGAGCTGAATCGCCCACCTCCCCACCCCTCGTATCCCCCTCCCCACTGGCGACCTGGGAAAAAATATATTCATCCTGGCCGATGATAAGTATCAACCCGGGCTACTCGACTTCTATGACATAGATACACTTGAGATAGATCAGCAGCCCTTTGCATGGTGTTCTGCACAATTGTGGCCCACGTACGTGAATTTGGGAATAAATTCAGGAAGACTTTGACAAGCATAATATCATCGGAATCTCTTGACTTTTTCTCGTCGGGTTTCTGGATGGATAATTTTCTAGAAGATTTGGATTTTGGAATGGCTGAAATTGGCTACCTTAATTGGGTTGGATCAAAGTGCGCTCCTAGCAGCTGGCCTGTTTCTATCTCCTATAGGTTTTTTTTTTTCAATTCCTGGCCGGATGCACAGATTTGTTCCAAAATCATACTTGGTGTAGTGGGTAAGAAATATGGTTGGAAGGAATTTGCACTTTGCACGGTCATTGCTGCCAGTCATTGGCCAGTGCAACAACCGAACCCATATGTTGGGCCAATGCAGTCTCAAGCCTGGGGTAGCGACCGTAGTCCATTACCTCCAGTCACACGACCTCACCTTAGCTCTTGGGTGGAGTGGACATACCCAGTGGCGTACGAGACGGGGCAAGGGGAAGACTGCCCCCAAATTTCCGCAAAATCTAAATTCGGGCAGGAATTTGGAAAAAAATCGGGCAGCCCTTTCATTTTGAAAAATGGGATGGTTTCAGAAATTCCTAAATGTGGCCAAAATCTTAAAAAGATATGTCTCAAAAAGGAAAGATATCTCAAAGAGTAGCAATAAATTTTCAGGAAAAACCAAGTCAAGATTCCAAAAAACATTCGGGCAGCTCAAAGAGGGATCATTCGTGACTTTTACTTCACTGATAATCAAAACCTAATGCCCGTAATTGTCGAATATCCAAGTTCTTTCAAGCATTTGCCCGAAAGTATCATAGTTAGGGTAATATAGTTACGAAAAATTAAACACATAAAAAATCGCGACACATTTGGGAAGCATGTGGCTTAAAAAGAAACAATTCATTCTTAAGTTAAGCCTGTTTTTAAATCTTGCGTATACAATACCAGAAAGTGCCGATTATTTCAAACGCTTCAAATCTTTGCCGAAAAACAGAAAACGCTATATTTAAAGTAAAAATTTCATGGAAATGAATAACAAAGATCTGCGACACATTTGGCTTGAATGTAAAAAAGGAGTTTTCATCATCCTTACTTCATAGTGTTGTCTTGCAAAAATACCGTTTTCAGTTGCCAAATTAATTAATACGAACAGACGGGAGGGTGTTCAGGTGCCTAAAAGATTGCCATATATCCTGCTCTAGAGCTAGATGCGGGCAATGGTTACGAAAATCAGGTAATTTGTTTTTTGATACTTTAATGATGCAGTGTGAGAATGTCTTCCCATAAGTCTGCTTTAAAATACGTTTAAACACACCTTGTAATGTAACATTTTTTCAAAAGTAAAACCATATATAGTCGGAAGTTCGGGCAGTCACACAATTTTATCAATTTAAATTGAATTAAGCCAAGGGCCGCAATAGAGTAAATTTCATTAGATCCGCAAGCCCCTTCGCGCCAACCAATGGTGCCGCTCCGCTTATTCTTTCTGGCTCATTTGAAGTGAACGTTTATCTGAAATTGAAACTTAAAATAGCGACTGTTTGGATCCCCTTTATAAGTCTAGGAAATGCCATTTTCGACTGTCTGAGAGGTACGAGTTTTCAAATTTTCTGGACGCTCCGCCCCAACTAGTGGTGGCGCTCCTCTTTGACTGCCTTACGGGCAGAATAACATTTTTCGGGCAAAATTCTTCTGCCCCCAAATTGAAATGCTTCCCTACGCCTATGGAAATACCTTAACCAGACGTGCACTGGAACAGCTGGGAACAGCTATCCTAGGATATATAGTCCAGTGGATTAATGAACTGAACTAATCAGTGTCTCAAAAGTGTGTTTTAATCTGAGTAAAATAAAAAATTTTACTCACCAGAGTTTAAGACAATTAAACATGGAAAATGCCATTTCCAGCCATCTGGGAGGTGTAAATGTCCAAAATTTTCTTTGTACGCTCCGCGCCAACTGATGGTGGCGCTACGCTTAGATAGCAAACTCCAGTCCCCTACAAAAGTATCCAGCCCCTCCCCATAGCCCCCCTTCCACGGAAAAAATCCTAGCTACGCCACTGGTGGTATATAGCTTATTCGGGAAGCAGTTTTTAGTTTGCTTTCGCCGAACAGCCCTTTGCCAGAGGGTCGACCGGGAGGCCTAGTATGTTCAGTCTCCAATATTTGCAGAGTGCCATGGCTTCAAAAAGTGGGTAGGCCTACATGCAGTTTGGATATATAGGCCTACCTGGGAAGTTTCGGCCACCTGGAGGGTTTGTTTAGTAAAGAAAATAGCTTCAACGCTTCACGCCAAACCGGCATGTTGCGGTGACGCTCAGCTTAGCCTCTTGCATGCTAGCACTCAGTCCCGTCAGTAGGCCCAATAGGTCTATTGTTTCTGTTTCACAGCGCCTACCCTATGTCGCCCTTCTGATCGACAATAGGCTTGTCAGCTATCCTGGAAAATCTTTGCCTCCGTAGCAGACTGTACGGTTCATTCCTTGTTTCGTTGGTGGTTTGGGAAGCTACCTGGGAAGTTTCGGCCACCTGGAGGGTTTGTTTCGTAAAGAAAATATCTTGCACGCACGCCAAACCGGCATGTTGCGGTGAAGCTCAGCTTAGCCTCTTGCATGCTGGCCCTCAGTCCCGTCAGTAGGCCCAATAGGTCTATTGTTTCTGTTTCACAGCGCCTACCATATGTCGCCCTTCTGATCGACAATAGGCTTGTCAGCTATCCTCGAAAATCTTTGCCTCCGTAGCAGACTGCACGGTTCATTCCTTGTTTCGTTGGTGGTTTGGGAAGCTCATAAGCTGAAGAAACATCCGTCCGCTTCTCGGTTTTGGAAACTGGTGGAGCTGGGGACGAGAAAACATAGTCATCTCAGCGGTGTACTGTGACGAGAAATATGGCAAGTGCGGGTCAGAAAGTGGCAAACTAAGTCCATGTTGTAAATTCTGCATGCAGTGAGATATACAGACATATAGGTCTACTGTTTTCCTATTAGTCTGGTCACGCTCCAGGCGAATCAGGCATTAGTTGATCATGGGGACCCTTAATTAGTACTGTAGACTTATAAAGTGTCGAATGCAAGTCACAAGAGCATAAATAAAGATCAAATGTCCTCCGAGAAGAAGCAATCGAACGCCATGCTCACGATGGGAACATCAGAGGATGAAACTCGGTCCTTTAGTTTGAACGGATTTTGGGATTTCTTCCATCTTAAGAGGGGTTCGTTTGCACTTAACTAGTTTCAGTCCAGGGAAGTCTTAACACTTTACCGTTGTTGGACCCATGCGGAGAGCTTGGCTGTCACCCACCTTTACTGTTTCACGCGGAGCTCGAAACTGCGAGTAGCTACCCGAAAATTCGGCCACAACAACGACAGAGACAATAGTTAAAGGTCACGGGGTCAATGGCCTACGGAAGCCGATGCGGGGCGGGCTACGTCCGCTTTTCCACCCACTCCCGAGGCGCGCAAATATGCCCCGATCGGAGCACAACGGTAAAGGGTTAAGGACTGAGGGAGAGGCTCACTACCCTTTTGGAAAATTGTTCAGTATTTTATAATGAGGAAGACTACTTTGATCATATGGAAAATAATGGTGGGACCTTTTGACTAGTAAGTGTTTATCTACTCATATAAATTTTGATCAGTTCGCCTATGTGCCTCGTTTTTCAACTAAAATGGCGCCGGCATACATACTACACCATACATGTGTGTTCCATTTCCCAAATTATGGTTATGTAAAATTTTAGTTTGAGTTAGTAACCGGTTACATTTGGATGGAGGTTTACTGCCCAGTTTCTAACCAACTGGTTCAAGTCGAGCCGACTACTGCCTGTTTCCAGTTGTGGCCCACCATGCTAGGGAGGATCGTTTGTTCAAATATGTTACTTTACCCAAAAGCGGCTCTTTAATCGGGGCGCCACCATCAGGCGGTTCGGCCAAGCATGCCGGGGTATTTTGAAAAATTGAGACCCAGAAGAAAGATGGATGTGGTATTTCCCCGGCCTGTATGAAGAATCTATTTATTTTGAACTTTCTGTTGCAATACTCTTCGTTTCAAGATAAAGTGAGCACACTGCAGAATTAGTATCAGAAAATAACCCGATAAAATGAACATGCAGCTGGGCTCATGACCATTATGGAGTCTGGGGGAATTATTATAAGAAAATGACCAGATAAAATGAGCAACCTAGGGCTCTGATGGTCTCTTCCAACCGTCTCCAGTTTTACAGTCCCCAGCACTCTTAAAAAGTTGGTTAAAAAAATTCACCAACACTGGTCACGTATGTCAAATACCTGAAATTGGTTAAATTTTACCCAATATGTGTTGTTTATGTGGTTACCCCACAGGCTGGTTACCCAATAAAGTGGTAAAAAACCTCTTGGATAACCCATTAATCAACAATTATTGGGTAAAATTTTACCAATTTCAGGTATTTGACATACGTGACCAGTGTCGGTGAATTTTTTTAACCAACTTTTTAAGAGTGAGGAGTGGGGCGAGATAGAAGGAATGCCTATTCTACGACTTACCAATTAAAAAATGAAAAACAAAACAATACATTGCTGTATATCATTAACGTGGTTCATGAAATTCATCATATTTTTTTTCAACTTCAGGCTGTTAATTTTTTTTACACGCAGCAATGACAAATGGTCAAACTTATGACAACCCCTATATCCTACATACAAATAACTGTTTTATAAGTGATTCCTCAACGGCTCAAATGGGTTTTCAAAAATTCTTTCCCGTGCAGATACTTCTTCAAAGTATAAGTACAAAAAAATTAAAAGTCAGGACACCACAGAATAAAAAAATAACTTTTTCGTAACTTTTGGATACGAAACTTGTCTGACTAATCATGCTAATTATAATTATTTTCATGTGGTTGTACCCTTATTTAACAGTGTACACAGTGGGCCCCTTTAAAACATTTTCTTGAGAGAGTCATGTAAAGATAGGTGCTGGGGGATAATTGTTGTGGGGGGGGGGGGGGCAAGAGCAAATTTTGCCCGAATAATGGCACCCTTTATTCATTTTTTTCCCGATTAGACCAACTGTTTTTTTCCAAATTGGGAGGGCGATTCCCCCTCCCCCCCTCCCTGCACCCCGCCTTATGCCTAGTACGCTTATGCATGTAAATTACAACTCGATACTAAAAAATATTGGCACCATGTATCATACCTTCTCACTCAAATGTTGTACAAGCATGTTCAAAAAATTATTCTGTTATCCCAGATGACCCTAGGTAATACTTCAGACTGCAGCTTGAGTAGCCAGGCAAGGTTTCAAAACGGAGGAGAGTTCGGCGGGCGGTGACCTCAACTTTTTCAGAGTTAAACGCATGCAACTGTATTAAAGGCCTAATTCTCTAACCCTAAAGACTTAGTTCGAATTTTCCTAACCTACTTACTTTAGTAAGTCTAAAACTCATCCTCATCAAGACACAATTTTAGTTTATTGCTTCAGGGTCATACTACAAGACCTTAGAGTGTAACGAAAGCACTCTGAGTGCAGTACATGCTGCGTAATATTACTTGTAGTAATCTCCGTTTTTTAAATTTGTTGTCAATCAAAGAGCTGTGCCATTTGAGACTTTCTGTGGACCACTACAGCCAGGGAACTCCCTGCTACAACAATTGTAATTACCGTTTTGCCGGTACGGGTTTTTTCTTTTCTCACTTTTCGACCGAGATCGTTTTCAGTGTGTACCTTTTTCAAGTTGTCCAGTTCCCTCTTTTTTCTTTGTTTTGTTTCACCTGTCGCACCCATTTTTTCAAACATACACTTTCTTCCGGTTTTGTTCTAACACCGACCGGTAATGATTTGCTTTCTGTTTGTCGTGTCCATTTTTCATGTTTTCATAATATGAAAAAAACTGCTGAAATACAATTAAACCATGCAACCACAGTATTTATATATGTCGGTTACAGTTTTTCATTAGCAGGGACCAAACTGATGACCAGATGCTCAATCAAACAAGAATTCGCTGATCTACATAAATTATCGATTGAATCTATTACAGAAAAGGGATGCATTAGTTATATGTTTCAATGGCACCGTCAATAGTTGTCCACTAAACCATGCGTTTTCATTATTTATAAATATCTATTCAACTGAGTGACGTGTACCGTGAAGCACCCATCGACTGTGAAATCCATTCTTCCCAACAGATGTCTCGCGACATAGTGCTGGTTTAATTCATTTATTCAATTGTATCGATAGAAAGGGCACAGTAATACCAATTGCAGGTTCACGGCAATTGCTTGTATTCTTAATTTGAAACGAGACAGAGGTATACTATTGTTGGTCTCTTTTGAGCAGGAACAGGTTATACAATATTGCTGCATGTTATTAATAATGACACTGTACGAACAGTGTTGAATGTGCTCGCTAAAGAAGAATTCAGTCGTATAATATATATTTAACTGAGGAGCTAAGGTTCTGTATTTGAATCGAAGGAAATGAAAAAAGGTATCAAAATTTGGAAAACGGCTCTCTGTGGATTGCTACTGATGTTTACATTTTACATGGTGTTTCTCGGACGAAACATGGGTAAGTCATTTCACTTTTTTTTACAATTACAACTTTTTTGCATATTTCACAGTCACGGAGACCCTATTTCTTTTTTCAAAATACTGGACAGTTATCATTCTCCAATTGTAAAATACTGAGAAATTATATTTACAGTTGAGCATTGCATGTTTAATATAACCCCTTTAAAAATGTGTTCATCTTGTCCAATGCCGTTTGTAGCTCTTATTCAATTCCTCCTCAAAATTAAAGACAAGAATGCTTCGTCCGAGCTCATTCTACCAAACTGATAAGCCTACTTCTAGTCCTTAAGTAACTCCTTTAATAGTTGCACAAAATTCATTCTAGCTGTAATCAGCTAGTGTAAAATTCCCGGTGAACAACAACACTCTTTTTGGGTCCTGTGCATAGTATGTCATTGAACAACTGTGCATTTGGTGCAGATAGTACTCGATGTCAACCAAAGAACTCTGCGCTACTAAGGATTTTGGTCGACTAGTTCGGGTAACTTGAAGTTGCAGTTTGCAACGATTGTGTGTTCTTGCAGTGGCAGTGGAACGAGGAGGTAATGTTAGTTCATCTGCAATAAAGTGTTGAGATTATCCCCATATCCCCCTGCGGCACTTGAATGCCCACACAGTATACGGACCGTCGGTTGAATTTTGATGAGGAGGTGAACGTATTCTTGATCGGTGCTTCTTTAACTACTCAGAAAGTACCATTTCCAACCATCTTAGGGTGGTCAACAATTTTCAGGTACGCCCCTGGTCAGCCGATAGTGGTGCTCTTCTTAGTTAGGCCTAGTCCTGTTTGCACTCACCCCTTTACCATTCTCCGGCGCCTGTGTTCTTGGTGAAATATAACAACTGACATACGTTTGTAGTTAAACCACCACTCATTGGGGAGATTAGGTAGTGACATATCTCGATAAGCCGTTAAGGATTTCTCTAAACAGTGCACTCCTTATCACAACCATTTGTTGTTATTTATATGCTTATTTTATTTTTAAATTTCTGTGTTGTGATAAACCAAACGAATAAATTAATGGTACCACCATCCAAATTATTCTAAAATACGCAGTAATTCCACATACAATACACAATACTGTGATGTACCACAGTCTCTGGTGTCGCGTTTAATGTATGCTTAATCATTGCTTTCCATCAAAACCCAGTGACAAAATTAATAAGCCTTTTGATAAACAGAAGATCCCCTCCAGTTTCAGTGGATTGTCCAGTAAACACAAGAATCTTAATTTAATCGAAGTGTTGCGGTGTGGCGATGAAAGCAGTGGATTGAAAAACCTCGACACTTCTTTTACAAAAGATATAATAATCTCCAATAAGAGAGTAATACCTTGAGAGTGAACATATACAAAATGCTTGCTGAAGTGTTGAATCATCTAAGTTACGCGTCAACGAGTCCATCATATTTTACACAAAGTACGGTCACGGCCGTTGTTTTACTGGGGATAGTCCTTGTGGGAAAGCTGGGAATTTGCAAGTAGGTCTATTTTGTTTTATCTAACAGCAATTCTTACAAGAGGTGAAAAGGTCAAAAAGATGATTAGCTACATAATTTATTCAATTCAAAGATCTAATTATATTCAAATGTCAAAAAGTGATTCAAAATAAAAGATTGTAAAACGATAAGGTTTACTGTCATGTAGACGAATTTGATTACCAGATTAGCGCTTGTTTTTAGCGAATGTAGGCCGCCATTAGTGGGGTCCATCAGCCTAAAATCGTCTTTATTTATTGTTTACATGAATTTCAAACCCTATTTAGTGAAATTGGAGAATTTAAGATACAAATTACTGTACAACCATCCATGATAGAGGTAAGTAAGGAAATCGAAAGATTTAAAGGTGACGGACCCCATAGTTATGGCCGAATAAAATTAGACCATTGCTTGCTGTCCGGATTCGTGTATAGAAAGTGCTTCAAAGTAAAAATTGAAATCATAACTTAGTTAGTTAGACGGAGTTTTACGTCTCAGTCAGTTTCCAACCAATTGGTTTCAGTCGAGTTGGCAACGGCCCTTTTTCCAGTTTTGGCTTACTGGTTTGTTTTCCATACTCCACACCAAGCAAAATGGCAGTAGCTAGGTTCCGTAAAGTCTTCGGTATGACCCGACCAGGACTTGAACTCAAGACCTCCCAAAATCATAACATTGATATAGGGGACGAAGAAACAGTGAAGTGGTGGTAATGACTCCCCCAATTCTTGGCAAGGAGGTTGTCAACACAGTAACCCCCTTCACCTATATTTTATTCAGACCTCCGTACACATGGAAAACTAATTTAACAAAGAAAACTTTAATAAAAAAGCAGCCTTCCCGGAGGACACAACCACGGAGTAACATGTTTGGGATTTTTTTTTCTGATTCTTTTCTCTTCCATGGTTCATCGGCGGAGATTCTCCAATAGCAAATGTCAGACAGAAAATAGACATAGGCTATCGGTCATTTTTACATGATAACTTAAACATATAAATTTGCACCCGGATAATGATGGACCAATGTGGCAGCTTGCGAGGCAACCCGCCCCCAAGAAACACCCCTGCTTGAAATGGCATGTAAAATTCGACAAGTGAATGGATGTAAACCAATTATGTGGATTTAAAAAGTACAAATCTAAAATATATGTTCACACAAAATGTTATTCAAACGAACTTCACCTCAGATGCGACGTCACGAAATAATCAGCTTTAACTTGATTTTCGTAGTCCTCAGTGTACAAGTTATATATTTACCCAATTTGTGGCTCTTTCCGAGCAGAGAGTGAAAAAATTTTTCAACTAAAACCCATGTGGGCCTATTCTCATTTCTTATTACTATTCATGTTGTGTTTGTAACTTTTTATGTGCACATGTGAATGATGAAACGAAACGAAACGAAACGAAAACTAATAATAAGGGATCGTAATCCGATTCTATATCGCGCTGTAGTGCCTACCCGCACTTAACTTGTAGGCTCATCTATGGAGGAGAGCAGAAAAAATTAATTCGCATTAATGTTAATGGAAAAGCTATATCTATACAACACTATAATGTATATACTTGTTTCTGTTGTGTTCTTGTATTCCTTTTGTTTTCTTTCATTGGTATAATCCACCGGCTCGCCCATAAGAACAAATGTACAATATTTACAGTCAAGGGCGGATATAAGAAAATTTGTTTGGGTGGAAAACTCAACTTGCGACACGTCTCACGTAGTATCAGGGGATGTTGTGCAATAAACATTTGGGGGAAGGGGCATGAGAAGTGGTGACTGACCGTCCAAAAGTCTATCCAAGCGGAGCGCCACGAAAATTTTGAAAAAGCGCAACCTCCCAGATAGCCGGAAATTACATTTGCCAGGCTTTTAAGTAGAATTTAAGCAGTCGTTATTTTGAGCTTTTCTTTGCAATAAAATCTTCATTTTAATAAAAAGAAAATGATTAAATTGCAAAATGATCAGAAAATTATCAGATAAAATGCACTGGCTCCTTAATTTACAGGACGATGTGGACATTTTATCTTTTTCTTTGTCGCAAAGTAGAATCTCAATTAAAAACTAGTAGACGAGAACAAAAATTTTTGTTTAAAATGTTAAAGACGAACATATTCTAAGCACTCTGGTGAAGTTTTCATTCATTTCGGTCCCATGTTCGGTTCTCGAGATATTAACAATTGAAGTTGACATATTTTCTACAAAAAGTAAACTTGAACCAAGCAAGTGCGATTTCATGTATTCATATGATGGTACAACGTTGTTGTTTTTTTTTTTTTGTTGTTTTTGTTTTTTGTTTTTGACTTTGAATTGATTAAGGATGCTATCTTGCCTTGAAATCATGACTTTTCGAATTACATTAATCTGTTAATTCATATGACCAGTGGTCGAATGAGCCTGTAAACCTGAACGGGCCACACAGAAGCGTTGAAAGCGCTACTAGCACCAATAACAGTACTGATTCAGTACTGGTAGCGCTATCAACACTCATGTACTGCCGGTACTGGGCTAAAATTTTGATGCAATTACGAACTATATCCTTGACAGTTATACGAATTAGTTTATCTTTATAAATAATATATGACGTTTGGCCACTCCAATAAAAACTCAAGGTATCCTCCACTTGAACTATTTTTAGCCTAAATTTGAAGCTTATCATATGAAGCGTTCGGAGTCTTTCTCAATTTTTCTTCACAAATTGACCCTTTTTGGTTTCCCGAAAGGGAAAACCTGTGGACTCATGCAGACAAGACTTTTGCAAAACGTGTAGGATCGTGCATTTTAGTGTTGGTGTGTATTATGGTTCATCGACTTTCTTATCGTTGGTGCACAAGTACTACCCGACTACATAATTGTTCACTGTCTGGAGCCAAAGACCGGTGTGGCAGTTTTTTTGGTCCCCTGTCCGACGGGACCAAAAAAACTGGAGTTTTAGAGTTTATTTGGTCCTAGGACAAGAAAAGCTAGTTTTTTTGGTCTGGGGTAGGACAAAAAAAGCTAGATGTTTTGGTCCGGGTCTGGTTTTTTTGGTCCCACGAAATAGAAGCTTTTTTGGTCTGCTTCACTGATCGATTTTGTACGGTGGCCGAGAGGGGACAACAAAAAAATGGTGACTTTTTGTTTCTGTTCGCATCTTAATTATCTTAGGATTCTGAGTTATTTATTCAGAATTCTGAGACAATTAAGATGCCGACAAAAAAAAAAAATCACATTATTCTTTTTTGGTGGTTCCCTCCCGGCCAAATACTATATAATAACAAATTGTGTGACCAAATACAAAATATTACAGGACCGCAGTGACGCGATTCAGGCGAATCTTGAGCGGACAAAATAATTGTAAGGATAGGGGGGGGGGGGTTGGCGGACTAAAATATATCCACATTCTTTTTTTTTTTACAATGAGGCTGTGGCATTGGGGAAATAAATAGGGAACATCAGTTTAAGCAAAACGAGAGAGAACAAGTTGCGTGCCCCTGATTGATAGGTGACACCCAGGGTTAATTACCGCCTCTTTTACTTCACTGAATGAGTGTCATCCTGGTGTGGGGATTAGGGTGTCGTAGGGATACATGGAAGGTACCGGTTCCTGTGCTATCAGAGATTATGCGAATTGATTTATCAGTATCATTGTCATATTGCCATTCCTAGCTAAAGGTCTTTTTGAAGCAGGCGAACGCAACGCATTAAAATATATAAAATTTTCATACCCGCAAGATCCATGGACGTCACCAAGGGAGGGGGGAGTTGCGAACGACCCTCCTGTGCTTTTTTACATAAACGTTGAAAGTATGTACCAAAAGTCGAAAAAGGATTTCTTCTGCCATTGAAAAGTGTAAATTTCTTTTGAAATGTTAAATGCCTAATCTCGCTGCACTGCATGTAGATCGAGTCCCCCAGATGACTATTTTACCCCTTAATTTTTGTAAAGAGCCGTCCGATGGCAAGACCTATTGGATGTATATAGCTACACCTTTCCATTGTATTATGATCATATATCTAATAGTGCTTTTCATGAAATACCTTTAAAATATGTTTTTTTAACAGAACAACCATTTTTATTGAAACCATATAAGAGCGATATGTTCATCTCTTGAATTCTGTTCATTTTGGGTGAGTAAACTGCTTCATGTCAGCATAGGCTCATTATACATAAATACTAAAACGAAAGTGCACCTGCTGGATACTTCAAATTGACTTAAAATCTCAATGAAGTGGTGGTACCGATATTTAAGGGATAAGTCGCATTTATAATAAATAATACACCGTCTAGACTCCAAGTTGGCAAAATAAGGGTCGAGGCGAAGTCGAGTCCATTATGTTGCTAATTTGGAGTCAAGACGGCTTATGAGACAGTAATGATCAGACAAATGTGGTTTATTCCTGCCACTGAAAATGTGTGAAAAACTTTACCTTTATCACTTTCTTTACGTTTATTGACCGTGAGCAGTGAAACAACAGATCTCTGCTCAACCAATCAGAATGCAGGATTACCAACAACGGACGGTAGAGCTGGGAGCATTGAAAATTAACTTCCTTTTCCATGCACACGTATCAAACTGAGTGATGACTTAATCATTTTTCTAAGTCTAAGGTAACTTCTTTTGTTTTCCCTCAATTGTTGGTGGGCGTTTTCAATTTTTTACCTTTCCATTTCCTCTTTCTATGGAATAAATGACACTATTTTCTAGGTCTTGAAGGAGAATGGTTGAAGATAACAACCAAGTGCATTGGTAAAATCGCATTGTGCACAAATTACTGTTCTGTTTTATAGAGCCTGATATCTTAAGTAGTGCGCTATTCATTGCAGATTTGCAGTTGCGTAACCAGACTTTTTCAGTTGGGGTCTGGGGGGGGGGGGCAAGCAGGAATAACACTTTCTAAGCGGAGCGCCATCATTGGTCGGCGCATAGTGTAAGGAGAAAATTTTGGCTAAAAATGCCTCTCAGATTGCGGAAATGGAACTCCTCAGTGTCTTCGGCCCTGTTAATTTCAGCTTAATATCCCTTATTTTTTGAAACATATGGTTGGAAATTTATACTTCCACTATGAATGTTTACTGCATGCCAAAGAGGGACCTGTTTGACAGCTAGAGTCTAGATAGGGTGGTCGAAAAGGTTCTCCACTGCGTCAAAGCGTCGCTTGTTCCTCCGTTTATTGCACCAGCTGGCCATTTAACTGTTTTATACTTGGAAATAGTCTTACCATGCATGCCTTAAAGGCCCAATTCTCTCACCCCAAACAGTACCAATGCTCCTAACCTTCTTACTTAAGCCCCTTCCGCAATTGTCTGAAATTCATCCTCATCCAGACACAATCTCAGCCTGGTTTATTGCTTCAGAGTGAGTATGTATGTAATCAAAACGCTCTCGGCGCAGTAAATGCTGTGCAATACAAGCTTTGGTGTCTTGCGCTGTTTGAATTAGCAGTCAATCAAAATGCCGAGCCAATTGAGTCGGAGTTTCTGTTACCCCACACAAGAAGTGTAGTTTGGGGTCAGAGGATTGGTCCTTTGATTTAAACTACGAAAATCTAAAACCTGAACATTAATTATGTTTAATTAATCACACACATGTCAAGAAAAACAAATGCAAAATTTCTCAATTGAATGACTCATGGTTTTTATCTGTATAAAGTTTGATTTATGCCTAATCAAAATCACGATTTGCCACTCTAAGTTCCCATTGAAATTGCTATTGTATGGAGACCTTAAGGGGGGGGGGGGGGGGGTTGCTTGCTTTTAAAATCAACTGTATGCTTTTACTCTCTTGTTTTGGTCTTGAATTTTGCCCAGTAAAAAAATAAAACCAGGGCTATTTCTTTCTGTTTCAAGAAAAAATATATTAGTATGAACAAAACAAAGAAAATTTTAGTAACTACTGTACAATATCTTGACTCATTTGTAAAACTTCTACTCCCAGCCTACCCCACACAGCACACACATGCATAAAAGATGTCTATGGCTACGCTAGCTACAATCCTCGACAAAAATACATGGGACCAGGGAGTTGGAAGTCCCTGATGGGACAAATCCCGATCCCGTACCAAGGTTGAAGTTTCAGGACGCCTTGGGCTGCCACAAGATTGAATGGGGGCGTGATGGGGGATAATGATCCGTTCATTGCCTGTTTTGCTTGTTTTTCCCACCTTTTTTGTCGAGGATTGTTACCTAATACAAGTTAATTGTCAATTTCTTGTGTTTTGAGACGCACAGAAAAATTAATGAATGAAAATGGTTAGGCGGTGGCATTATCTAATACTACGCATGCAGTCCCTTGTTTCAATTTTGAATATTAGGCGTTCTTAACCCTTAACCGTTGTGCTCCATTCGGGGCATATCTGCGGACGTAGCACGCCCCTCATCAGCTTCCGTAGGCTATTGACCCCGTGACCTTAAACTATTGTTTCTCTCTCGTTGTTGCGGCCGAATTTTCAAGTGACATAAGTGACATACATGACATACATAAGACAAACAATGTTTATCAGGACGCAAAAAGTCTGGGGAGTCTGAACAACATCTGGGGGGGGGGGGTTGTTGCTAGGCCCCGCCCTAGGCACTCTGTGGCTACGCGACTGACTTCAAAGTATCTGCGGTCTTTAATCCTACCCCATCTTACCAGGGAGGTGTAACTACATCACACCTCCCTCTTCGCACAAAGATGCTACCTCTCTAACTACAAGACAGGATATCCGTTAAGAACGCATAATGAGGAAGTTCGACCACCGTTGCCATGTATTTACCAATAAAAGAGTTGTCTACGAAGGAACCCAGTGAATATCCACACAAAAAAATGAATAAATCTTATGCAAGCGATTTGTCAGGTCTTTGGGGTTTTCACTTAGCCTACAACTGAGAGTTTCCACGGTTTAGCATTTTCATTAGTATGCCACCTTTGGGTAATTGTGGGCTCGGAATCTCTGTAAATGCCCTGTACACACATCGCAAAACCGGCCTGCCCTTACGGCAAAACCAGGATAATATCTGAGTTGAGTTTGAGATTATTTCCACAGTTTAAATACAAGATGATACAACATTTAAACAAGGCGGTGGAGGAGGACTGAGAGAGTAAAGCTTATGCTAGTAGACCCATTTACAAAAAGAAAAAACAAAAACAAAAAACAAAACCAAAAACAAATAAAAAAACCCAAATCATAGTCCCATACACACATAATATGGACGACGAACAGTACCATGGAGGCATTATTTTTTCCCGCCAGTCGTTCCTTTAGCCCGCATGGGTACAGTGCACCCGGACAGAAGTACATAGACGACAGAAAATAGCTCTATTGTGCCTGACCACCCTAAGGTGGAATAAAAATGAAGCGACACGGAAAAAACTAGAGTAGAGAATAAGTGAGAGCGAATTACCCTAAAAGCTATAGTGGTGCCCAATTTGACTTGCATTGTTCTGTTAAGATCGCGCAAAATGTGGGTTCGTGATTGATCAAAACTTTACATGCGAAAAAGTGCATTATTTCATTTTTATCGTAATAAAGTTGTGAACATATAGAGGGTCCCGGTCCCACGAGAATGTCATCCTTGCAAGTAACGTACCCATCCCAACCATAGCCCCACCTTATAGAAATAAATTATCTGACATTTTCGGGGCTTTGGAGCCCCTGTGACAATTTGCCCCCGGCTCATCGGAAGCATGGTGATAGAATGGACCCACCCCTACATGAATCATCCCCATAGTCCGGCGAAATATTTTTGAAATATTTACCATAATGACCGTTGAAAGTCGCAATGACAAATTGACCGTCGAAAGTAGCAATTTGTACGCTATATATATATATATATATATGCTACGCAAATTTTCGGACCTTTTCGGGGCTGTGGTGCCCCAGTACCAATTTCCCCCGGTCAGCAGAAGCATAGTGATAAAACGGCTCACCCCTATATGAATCACCCCCGTTATCCCCCAAACCATTTTCGAAATGTTTTCGAAAATGACCATTGAAAGTTCGAAGAAACCCTCCGACCGTCGAGATGGCACTTATCAACTTCCGTACAGCCGTTATTTGGTTCGCTCCACAGCGTAGCGTTATCGTTCGCTGTCCACTCAGTAGGTTGCTGTGAGTTGTATTGGTACGTATTCAGGTGCATCTTTGTTCGGAGTGTGAACTCTCTGCACTTACGTACGTGTATAGTGTCCGTATGCGTCACGGACCATTTCAGCTAGCATCAGACCAAAAAAAAACGAGTGCATAACCAGATTTTTCTGTCCTAGGACAGCTTCCCAAAAAAACTACGTCACCGGCTCTACCGGAAATTCGTTTTGATGACACAGCCAGACGAGACCATTTATAACATGGGCAATTGAGTGCTCTGTTTCTAGAAAGAAAGTATTGTTTGGAATTGAAGAAAAAACACTTTTCATTCTGTCTGAATGCATATTATGATAACAGATTTTCACTTAATAGTTTAAACTTTGAGGAACAGCAACTTTTGACGAGAGAAATATTTTTACCTCACTTGAAAAGTTCCAAACCTTCACTAGGCATTGAGTTACGTAATAGGTATCTGTCGAGTTTCAAATAAGATTTAGAACGTATGGAAGCCCAGAGAAAGCTAGCCCGCTGGGCGGACGATTTTTTTGTCCAGCTCATCGTTACGAAAAAATCTGCGGGGCGGCAGCCTAAAGGGGGCTGCAGCCACAGAGACGCTACGCAGGCTAAGAGAAAGCTTACAGAAGAAACTGCATATGCGTTAGCACTTTGGGGGAAGGCATCATTCCCTAGGCAGTTATTTAAAGGCCTTCTGGTGGCTTTTCACCGGGGTTTTGTAAAAAAGAGGTAGAAAAAATACCACACCGTGTCCTCGAAACCCTGTCGCAATTCCTTTTCCTAACTCAACATACCTCATTTTAAAGATTGGTAATTTTTTGTCATAAAATACCACTGCTTTTCAACAAAGCCCCAGATAAGTATGTAATGTCGGCACATTGTCTCTCATTCGTTTTGTCTTTCTTTATAAGTTAAAGTCCTTTTGTCCTTGAAATTTTATACTGTGGGAATGTTTAAATATCTTTGCCTGTATAAGATCACGCATTACCTTTCACCATACGATGTTGCTACGAAGTTGCAATACTTTAGAAATTTGTACCTCAGTCCGAACGCTATGTGCTGTTGAGATGAAGTTTTTTTCGCCTCCTAAAAAAGAAAATATTTCTGCATACCTTGAAGTTAATACATTTTGTGTGCGGGAATATGATTTAATTATCCTTTCGGGAAACGTTTCACAATTCAGTTTTGAACCTTGTACAGCTGAACAGATTTAATGGCAAATTTAATCACGCATTTGAGGCGTCTTACTTCAAGTTGAATTTTTACTGCTTGTTTCTTCAAATTCAATAATATATCAATTTCACTAGCTGCCCTTGTTGTTTACTTCATTGTTGTTTGTACTTTTTGTATTTCAGATCGTTTGCAGGAAAGTCACCCGGTTACCAGGCCTAACAAAGTTACTCCAGAAAAAGACAATGCTGTTCGGGCTATTAAAACACATTCCACATTTGAAACATATGACATGAAAGATTGGGTAATTATTAAAATACGCACACACACGTACGCACGCACAAACCTATTTATTTGCTTTCCCGCCATGCCCTCCTGCCTTCTGCCAGCTTACCTGCCTACCTACATAAACTCGCACACATACATACCTATTGATAGGACCATGTTGAAAGCTCGTTAGAACAGTTTTTACATTATCGGTAATTATTTTTTACATTATCGGTTTAAAGATTTTTTCCATTATCTGTAAATTTCCTTACATTGTCGGTTGTTTTTACATTATCGTTTTTTTTTTACATTATAGGTCGTTTTTACATTTTGTTTACACCAAAACAACATGTCACGTAAGCTTCAAGTTTTGTTATCTAAGTATTAACATTCACTGTTATGCGCTAATAATTGCAACACCTCTGTTTTCATGAATAAAAAAAATGTAAACGTTTTTCCTCCGCAAACAAAGGTAGAATAATGAGGAATTCCTGTGATATCATGGATGACAACGTTATGTACTTATCAGTTTTAAGACGCAACCTACCCTTTGACCATCGGGCAAGGTGATCAATACTCGCTAGTAGCGTCAAACATGTTTGTACATTGACGCCCCCCTTCTCTCCTCACCAGACTGACCCAGGGAGCTTTTTGATTTATCCAACACAGATTTTCAAGGTGAAGCACGTTCACTGTAGAATATGACGTACATATACATCACCTACTGGTTGCCTTGATACACCGGGCGGTGCGAGGGTGTGTCTTACCATTGATAAATGCATTGCTTTTTTCATTCACAGAAACGTTGCAATGACAGCTGTCAGGACGAGATACAGGAAAGCCGACGAAAATACGTGTCCAAAGCTTGCAAATCAAAAATATCTTCTGAGACAACTATTCG
Source organism: Holothuria scabra (assembly GCA_037179385.1). Classification (NCBI taxonomy): domain Eukaryota; kingdom Metazoa; phylum Echinodermata; class Holothuroidea; order Aspidochirotida; family Holothuriidae; genus Holothuria; species Holothuria scabra. The sequence continues at coordinate 58,879,994 of CM074181.1, read as the reverse complement.
AGAAGTTGACTCGGCTTTTGTACGAAGTCTGAACCACGTGTACGTCCTTGATGAATACAAATTACTTTTTTGTTATGTACCAAAGGTTGCTTGTACTAACTGGAAGAGGATTATTTTAATGTTGATGGGAGAAATGTCTCCATCCAGTAACTTGTCCCATCTTGCTATCCATTACCTTGGTTTCCAAAAGATTCCAACTCTATCGCGATACACAGTCACAGAAGCCGTTCAGAAATTAAATAATTATACAAAAGTATTATTTGTGCGAGATCCGATCTCTAGACTCGTGTCTGCATATCGCGATAAACTTGAGACATCCAAGAATAATGATTCCAAAGCTTTTAGGAAAATTTATGGTGCGAGAATGAAAGGAATCGATCTGAAAGAAATTGGTATTGCCTACAAACCTGAATTGAATGTCACTTTTTATGAATTTATTACGTATCTTGCCAATCCTTACAATAAGCTTGAGTTACCTGGAGAGGAACATTGGAGAACAGTTGATGAAATGTGCCGGCCATGTGACCTTCAGTATGATTTTATTGGTCGTATGGAAACGTTGAACAGAGACACTGATTACGTAATTCGACGAATATTTAAAAAAGACTCGAAATATTTCCGTATTTATGACCCTACGAATTTTACTAACAGCTCCAGTGCTTTCGTGTTGCGAGATTATATTGCCAGTATTCCTAAAGTTAAATTAGAAGCTTTAGTTCAAAGATTTCAAATAGACTTTGAAGCCTTCAATTATAGAATTCCGACTTTATAATCTATATGACAGGTATTCCAATTTGAAGACGAAGTGGCCTCAGTCTTTACTCAAACAGGGGACCGGGAAAAATGTCCACATATGTCAAGTCTTTTCCCCAGGATTTACGCCCATATTAAGTCTGTACAGTATTTGATACCTTTTTGCTGGGTCAGGAACGAACATATTTTTGAGTCCAAGATGTGCCAACTCAGATCAGTTCGCTAACCAGATATAGGAGGCCGGGGATATTCCGAACTACTAACCTGAAGCGTAAACGTTCATGTCGTTAAACTGTTCATACCTAGGTATGGTCCGGTGTCTTTTCCGTAATATGTTTTACATCATGGAATTTGTCGCAAAGCCTTGGCTGGTCAGTCCTATTTTATTGTGGGTAATATGACTCGTACCGACTTCGTATCGCTATATAAGCAACTTGGGCAGAAATTATGGAAACAAGGAGTCAAACTTCATTTCTCTGGAGGAATGGGTGACATGATAGCAACGCCGGATTGCAGCTAACTGAAAACTTACATCACATTCTGTCAGTGTTGTATTCGAGACTAGTATATCCCAGACCGAGGGCGAGACCGAGATCAGAAGGTGTCGAGATCGAGACCAGGGGCAGAACTTCGAGAACGAGACCGAGACCGAGACCGTGGAAGTACATGTTGCATAGGACAATTAAACTTCAATGTTCTGGATACTTTGTTTACCTTAGTGTATTACCTTAAGCTCCCTAAACGCCATAAAGCACGAAAATTGACTGGTCATTGATTTGAAAATGTTCTATTCTATCTTATGCCAAACATATAATTAATACCTTAACCTAATCCAAGAATCTTTCTAACGGGGCCATTCTCATCTATTGAAGTCAGTCAGTGCTACAGGTGGTTAGTGTTGTGCTTTTAATGCCGATTGTTGTATGCAAGTGAGTTCGCCCAACGCACAGAAAAAAAAGTCGTAGAACTCTATATAGTAAAAGGTCTTATCCTCTCACTACAAACAGTCCCAATTCTCTTAACCTGCTTAATTAAACCCCTCCCATCACTGTCAAAAATTCATCCTGATCCAGAAACGATCCCAGTTTATTGCTTCAGGGTGAGTACACAAGACCCGGGTGTTCGATCAAAACAGACTCAGTACAATACATGTTGTGTAATATGTTTTAAATAAATTTTTTCAAAAAAGCCTCCCAGACTGCAGGAAATTGCACTTTCAGGTCTTGCTAAGCGCATCAAAACATTCTTTATTTTTCGTGTTGAAAAAACTTACCCTTCGGAAAATAAAAATTAAGATGAATCAATCGGAAAATTTTATCTGGTTAAGTTGTTGCAGGTCGGGAAAATTGGGGCTCAATTTGTTCATCTTACCTTACAGGGTGTTCTGTCAGTGCATTGTCTGCTTTCAAACTCAGTCTTTCCACTGGGCTGGGGCTGAGGTGATAAAATTTTCAAACTGTTTTGACGTCTTGGCAGCAGAAAATGAACTCTTAAGCTACGTTCACACTTGTACGGCAACGGTAACGGCAACGTCAACGACAAACGCCGCGGAAACGGAAAAAAATCACTCTTAGGACGCATACAGTTTTTCAGTTAACATTACACTGTTAGAGTATATTTCATTATTTTTGGTTCAATATTGATTCGGCGACAATTTGGCTATAAGATTCCTGTGGATTTCTTGAAAATCACGACAAATCTTTGAGACTTAACACCGGAAAAATAAGGCTAGACGACGTTTCTTTTCAAAGCCCTTTTTATTCGTCGTTCTACTATACGGTAATCATAATTATAGTTTGATAATTTATTTAAAGTGACATGGGTAGAGAGCCCCGTTCACACAAATCTTTTTGGATTTCACCCTTCGGTTTCGGCGGCGGGGACTTTTAAGAAAAGGTACACACAAATACATTGCCAGCGTTGGCCAAATCCCTGGACAAAAAATCTAGCAAGGTAAGAAAACTTGTGTGCAAGGTTGAGTAGGTCTATACACATGTAGCCTTCCCGTGTGTTAATACAATATACAGATGAGCTGTGTAGTTCAAGTGCAAAGGGCGCACTTCTGTTATGCGTTGTCGTTATGTTGATTGATTGCATGGGCGTTGGATGTCACATCAGACCAACTTGAGACATCGAGTGTAAAATTTACTCCGGTAATTGGGCAACATGCCTATAGGCCTACAAGAATATAATATATTTTGCCGTATGGCATGAAACAAACCGTTCCGCGCCATGTTGTACCATTAACAATATTTCAAAAGCTTAACTTTGTCTTTGTTACTGATGGTTTACATTAATCATTTGTCCAATTTTTAAGCCCCCCCCCCCCCACACACACACTTACCTAGTCCCCCGTAGAACCGCCTGTGCTTTTGAAGTAAAATTTTGAGGGTTACAAAATTTACGTCTTTTAGGAATTTTTAGGAACGAAAAATATAATTGATATCAGTGAGGGACCACGGAGAGACAATCCCTCCCATTCGGAAATGTTTGAGAAATTAGGTGTCCTTGCAGCACCGCACTGTGTTGATCATTGATCAACTTAAAGACCCACTCACCCTATCACAGAAGAAAAATCAACACTTATAGATGGAGTTGTGGACTCATTAGGTGATTACCTTTTCCACAATGATTAGCGACCTTTCAAGCAGTTAACGGTTTTCAAAAAAAAATGATTTTTTTAGGTAACGTGAGATACTTGTCAGAGAAAATATCCATCCTGAAGTATTAATGTACAAGCACCTCACTTTCACACTGGAAAATAAATAGTTATCCATGCTTCTGACAATGCAACACTTAACCTTTTTTGTTAAAACGTTTATTCTTTTATTTTTTAAAAAGTATTATAAGCGAGACCAGAACAATTTACGACACCGCAAGGGTCCGAGACCGAGACCAGGACAGAGACCACAGGGTGTCGAAAATAAGACATAGACCGGGAAAAACCGTTTTCGAGACCGTCCTCGAGTACTACAATGCTGTAGTCTATAAAAATTTAAAAGCAAAAGATCACGCGATGTTTAAATATATATACAGTCGAAACTTCCACTTTCGCCGCTTTCTGAGAGCAGTCTGAGACCCAATAGACGAGTTTGAAGTTTACAACTGCGCATGCGTTAGCTGCCTTTCTATTCAGGAAATAAAACTTCTGAGCGCTGCAGCCTCGCGTGCCTGGCCTACTGTTTTCCGTGTGTTCACATCCCGCGATCAGTTGTAAAAACACGTAAAAGAGTTGCCTTTTGACCTATTGCGCAGTACTGGTCCTTGAAGAAACTTTGAACTGGTCTGCTCTACAAGTATGCTATTTCTTAAGTCCTCCAGACTCTCTGGCAAAGAGCCGTTTGGTGAAACTAGCTTTAAATGCTTCCCAAAGACGCTATACGTCCACTGAAGGACAACACTTGGCCAACCACACGGCCCTCAGACCAGTTACATCACTGAGTGTCATGTATGATTCCATTCTAGAATGGATGAAAATGACAATTACTACACATGATCTTAGCCAGAAGTTCGAGTGTGAGTCAAAGTTGATGTTTAGTAACTCGACAGTGAGGTCAGTTAGTTGACGTGGTCTGTTTTGGTTGTTGGATCTTTCTGTGACTCAAATTTCGATCTCATGGCCGATCCTACACTTGGAAATTTATCATCTTGAGAGGTTATGACATTGTGTTTTAGTTTTGTCATCTATCGTTTGTTAACCCATGTTTTCCTTAATTGTTGGAAATTTAACCCCATCCATTTGTGTGAACACTATAAGTAAAATGTACACTAAACCTATGGGGAAAGGCCACAAAGCCAGTGAAAAAGCTCTTTTTGATTATTTGTGTATTGTTTTATTGCGTCCTTCTTGCTTATTACTATTATTATTCAGTAATATTCCTTTAGTACTTATTCTAAAAGTAAGCTCTAAGTGCTTTACAACAAAAGCTTTAAAACCAAAAAATGACAATAAAGCTTAGGCCTAAAACAAGACACAAGATCGGTAAAAACGTTAGCTAAGTAACAAACAAAGTCAGCAGAAATCATTAAAACACTCTTTAAAAATGTAAGTCTTTAAATTACGTTTAAAAGAACATAAAGAAGTGACAGATCTAATTGAAGGCGGTAACTGGTTCCTTTCTTTAGTAGTACATCAAATGATCGGTCACCCATACAAGAAAAGGATTTAGATACATTGCTGAGAAGACGGCTCGTAAATATTTAATAATTCAATTAAATAAGCAGGGGCAGATCCTTTAGACAGTTAAAAGACAACATTATTACCTTAAAATGCACACGATATTCAACAGGCAACCAATGCAGTTGATATGAAATGTGTGTGATATGACCTCTAAAAGGGGAAGGAAAAATAAGCCTAGCCGCCGAATTCTGGACCAGTTGAAGGCGTCTTACATACAATTTGCTCACACCAATGAGGAGGGAATTAGCATAATCTAATCTAGATATCACGAGAGCCTGAATAAGAGTTCAAGTAGCACCCTCATCAAAACATGACGAATCTGAGCAATAGATCGAAGATGATATAGTGCATTTTGACATTTAGACGTAACAAAATTTTGCATTGACATTTCAGAATCAAATATTGCACGTAGTTTTTTTTTTACTTTAGAAGAATTAAATATTGTTACATCGTTGACATTAAAAGATAAAAGATGATGTTCTCCTGATATTATACTTACTGCCAATCTAAAAGAAATTCAGTTTTGCCATCGTTTAATTTTAAGAAATTCGAAGTCATTGATGTAGGCTTCTAAAGTTAAAATCTGATCCTCCATGCTAGAGCACGGGCCTTTATTTCTTCATAGAATGATCTTTACAGTTGGGAAGCTGACCTCGTGTTCGCCGAAATATATTTAGCCCTGATGACGTCACACAAATTTGAATTTTAGCCGCTTATAGAAATGTACACTTGGAAAAAAGAATGTTTTTTTTGTTTTTTATTCTGTGTAGTTTCAATGACGAACAAGAAAACTACGGAACTTAACAGACTAATTTGCAAGTTATCATAAAACCAATTTTAGGCGAAATTTTTAGTCAAAAAGCCCAAGAATCACCGGGAAAGTTTAGGTCAACCTTTCTGAACGTTCGGTGAATGGTTACAAATTTGTACTGAAATCATCCCGAAGCTGTCCAGACATTACCAAATACAAACACCGTGACAGGAAATAGGTTAGTGGATAAGTTACTCCAATTTAAAGAAGGGCTACACAAGAAATATAAAAGTAGGCTATATAAGAGATACCTTAAAGTAGAATTACAATGGCATTTGCCATCAAAGAAAACAGCCCAAGTTTTTTCTCCAGTATTCCTTAAGGCTTACTTTTGAAGTGTGCCAAATATGAAGTAAAACTAATGACAGGAAATGGTATTAATTTGGGGATAAAACAGCCCATTTTTCATGATAGAAATCGAACATTTCACGGAAAGAACTGCAGTGGTCACGTGTTCCAAGTTGACCCGTGACGTCACTGTGAAGACTCATTCTTATCGTGACCTAAGCTTGTTTACATGGTGAAGTGCAGTGTATACATGCACACGTGCAAAGTATATGCAAGCTAGCGTTAGTTGTGGATGTACAGTACAGCATGCAACGTGAATCACATCAAACCAAAAAGGTTTCGCTGTTGGACTAGAACTACGAATTGACGCAAAATGCCAAGAAATTGTGTTGTTGGGGGATGCACCAGAACAAGTGCGGATCCCTCGCTGAGCTTAGTGTTAATTTATGTACAACCGTGCATACAGGCTCATTTCCAGTTATTACTTTCCATTTCCCCAACTTGGCAGTGGTATATCTCGTAATTTCCTCATCATTTTACAATTTACTCAGTTTTTACTAGAATGAAACTTCTATTGAAAAAAGCTCATCAGGCGACTATCGAAGGTTTAAATTCTACTAACAAGCCTAGGAAATGCCATTTCCAGCAAGGGGTCGCGATTTTCCAATATTTTCTCAACTCTCCCTGCCAACTGATGGGGTGGAAGCGCTCCGCTATGGTCTTTCGGACAGTCACAACTCACCATTTCTCACGCCCTCCGCCCAAATTTACTTTTACACGAACTCCTTGAGCCTTCTTCCTTAGCCTCACCGGTGCCAATACCCATATCATAGTGGGAAAAGGTTTTGAGCTAAAATTTCTACTGTCAAATGTAGCTATGAAATGGGAAAAGAAAAGCTGCAAACAAATGGACATAACAGACCCCTTCACTAAAGGATAATGATGATAGGAAGAAATTAAACTCCTTTAGATGTCTGAAAAATGTAATCACACATTAGGGAGGTTAAAAGGAAGGGCGGGTTTGGTGAGGGGAAGGTGCATGTCGGGTGGTTAGTGGTGCCACCCTCATAAGTTTTAATACAACCCCCCCCCCTTCGAAATGTTGTGTATTCTTATAGTGGTGAGGCCACATATGCTCGGAAAATACTCTTTCAATACGGTTTCAAACAATTACATCCCTAAAACCTAGCCCAGGAGGAGGGGTGACTACCGTGTAGAACATTGCCGATACCGCTCTCTTACAATTTGACCAGTGAGAAGTGATTAAAAGTGATTTTTAGGGGATTAAATGGGTGTCACTTCTTCATTCCATCCACTACGTACAACACTTATTAAACGTTTTCGTAGCCTATACGAATTTCAAAGCGCGCCTTTCACAGAGAACAAGAAACTTTTTTGAACTTCATTCATCATACACAGACTCTTCTAAGTACCTACGTATATATTTTACTTAAAATTAAAAAAAGGAGAGAGAGAGAGAGATCAGAAAGGAAAAACGAACCAGTCTAGAACTTGGAGACGGCCCTGATTGGCAGGGTTCGCGGCAGGTTGTTCTTCTCTGGGGTGAGCTCCTTCAGCAAGGACAGGTTCAAACATGTAAGGGTTAACTCCCATTCTGGGTACATGACCTTCCGCTCCATCCTCTCCTCCCTCAAGATCAATGTCATCATATTCATCATTTTCTGATTCATCAAATTTCCTCTGAAGATGATGATGAATCACTAAATGGAGAATCCACACATTCTAATTCAACATATCCCTCAGCTGGTTCTTCTTCGACCTCGGGGTCTGGTTGGTTGGAGGCCATTCTGACCGCGAAATGTCGATGGTTGGCAGACTTGAAGGTGAGTTCTCCTTTATATACGGGACTATCCAAACACTTGGTGAGCTTGTTTTGTTTCCCGTTTTAATTTTCATTTTCAGGGTTATGACTTCAGTGAAACTTAGCACGCAGTATAATTAGCACTGTTACCGAAATACCGGGACCGTACAAGCGGGACATCACTGCAGTCAGTAAAACAGCGTAGCTTGCATTGCCTACTTGTATGCTTTTGTGTATTGGATCAGCACAGTTGTTCTCTCGTAGCCTTCTCCAGGGACTATGGAAGTTTATTCACTTTGTTATGGATTGAAAGGGTTTTCTATTTCGTTTGGTTTTTTGTTTTCTGGATGTTCATATGGGTTTAATACCTTTCTCGGATATGTGGTAAGTTGACTGTCACGATTTCGTTCACTGTGACTCAGGCCACTTGTGTGATTTCCGGTAGCCATTGTGTGAACGAACCAAGCAGGCAGGGCACTGTTCTCAATGTGTTCTTCTCATTCAATTGATAAATTAGGCCTAATTAGTCTAAGTCGACATTTGCGAACATTCTACAGAAAGTAGCTCCCATAACCCGTGAAGCTCAACTGGTTGTGAAACTGAGGTATTGGCGAACTGCCCCGGCCTATTCTATGCAGGGACTTGCATTATCTAGCTAGCGGTATTGGAACCGAAAAGGTGAAAGTGGTATTACCGTTGCCAAGAGGTAGCCTGTATTTGCAGATTTTGATATGAACATGAATAACATGATTTTCATAATCCGCCCGCAACCCGCGGGTTGCCAACAGCCTGGACATTGATTCGAAGTCACCTGAAATCTTGCACAGTGATCGTAGTAACTCAACACAGATGTGTACGATTCTTTGCACCAACAGGCAGAGAGCTCGACTCTTCACAATGACGTCACGCACTGACCCGTGTGCTATTCGAGGTCATATCGGTGTTCCCAAATTGAGTGAATTCGGTTGTGTTGAGTAGGAGAAAACCCACGTTTTTATTCCCTTCGTTTGTGACTTTGTGAGGAGTTATTTACAAAAATCAAAAAGGATGTTGTTAAGTAACAATTGAACTACAATCTGTGTAAAAATGAGAGGTTTTTGTTTCTGTCATTGTAATTCTACTTTAAAGGTCAAGAGCAGTCCTCCCAAACTTATTTAGAAGCAACAGCTAAATATTACAATTTTATTCTTATTTCTCTTCAAAGTATCTTCTATAATATTTCATAACTTCAAGATTGCATATTCAATGTAATAAGGCAGTTACTTCTAGTAAATTTCACATTTAAAGAGAAAAATGGTTGTCACATGACTCTCAATAGCCAATCATAAAACAGGACAGTCTACTACACTCTTTTCAAGTCGGGGTGATTGCTTTTCATGGGCGTACGGGAGCATTTCGGTTTGTGGGGGAGGGGGGCAGAGGATTCTCTGCCCGAAAAATGTAATTCTGCCCGAAAGACTATCTAAGCGGAGCGCCACCATCAGTTTGCGCGGAGCGTGCAGAAAATTTTGAAAAATCGCAACCCTCAGACAGCCGGAAATGGCCTTTCCCGGGCTTATAAGCAGAATCAAAGCCGTCGATATTTTGAACTTCCGTTTGCAATAAAATTTTCACCAAAAATGAGCAAATCTACAAAAAGGTCAGAAAACTCCCATATGAAATGTACCACTTGGCACTACCATTGGATGACTACATTAAGCTATAATCATTGGAAAATGAGTTTGTTTGCGCGTTCTACAAACTATTTTACGTCATGCAGCATGAGATTATCATCAATATAATTTTGAAAATTGAAAAACTTAAGAAACCCTCGAAAATCCCAAGGCTTCTCAACTTCAAGGGAGGATGGCATTGTATCGCATTCCGGCTGCCTATTAAATATAAGTTTCGTCGAACTCTACAAGGATCCCGTGTGTTTTAGCAGCCTGTTTAACTCAGATTCAGAGGCCTGAATTACCTGAGTGGGGATGCCATGCAACGAATTGGCCCTTAAAAACCGATTTACTCAATTTTCGCGCGATTCCCAAGCAAGATAGCAGCCTGTTTATATGCATTTAAACAAAGAAGGGCGCAAATTATTTCCTAGTGAGCAAACGACCTAAGTCCATATCAACGGTTTTGGCACACTTGATTCCCACAAACCGTACCCATAAATAAAAAGGGCGTTGCCAAGGCACTATTCATTCATTCTTCCCCAATCCAGCAATCGGTAACTGAGGTTCGTCCTTAAAAACATTTGAGATGTGAAAAAAACATAATATAATGATATACCGCACCTGGGAATGTATAAAACATTACCTGGTCTTGTATCTTTTCCGGGGAAACTGTAGAACGGAATTAAAAACATGAGTACCGTATGTCTGTGACTCTGTTGCGACCATGGGCGTCCGCAGAACTTTTTACAAGGGGGGGGGGGGCAAGGTCATTCATGAATGATTCAATTGTGTACACTATCTAAGCGGAGCGCCACCATCAGTTGGCGCGAAGCGTACAAGAAAATTTTGGGCCTTACAAACCCTCCAGATGGCCGGAAACGACACTTGGCGAGCGTTATAAGCTGCATGTACCCAGCCCTGAAACAGGAATTTCATGTCTGTAATTTTTAGATTTTTAGAATTTTCAGTGTAAAATATTGTTGAAGGGAAATTTGCCTCTCGGTCATGTCCTCGCACGCCTATGCACGATAAAACTTACAAGTGTCAAACAGCCTATATAGGCCTATATCCGTTACCCAATTATGAATCATATCCCCCCCCCCCCCAAAAAAAAATCACCTTGCATATCCCAGTTACATCCGCGCGTCGCCACTTGAGATCAGCACGGGACCAAACCAAGACCAACGCATTCATCAATAGTCGGATGCAATATGCACACTACACACCTGACAACTAGTACAATTGTGGCATAGTTTTTACAATTACAATTCCCAATAGATATCACGAATGATGGTCCCCAAATTGCAATTTCGCTATTCAGCATACCATCTTCTCTTTTGCTCTTCCTGGTCAAATGTCTGCATATTTCACGAGTAGAAACTGACGCTGTGAGTGAAGATATTTTGATGATTTATTTTTAATTTTTTTATTTCAATTTTTAATTAATTTTTTCACAAGTTTGATTTTCGGGGTGGGGAGGGGGAGAGAGCCTCCCTTGCCCCCCTTCCGGACGCCCATGGTTGTGACTCTTGCCCGAATTCCAGTTCCACTAAATTGATACAACTGTCTATATGACTCGGGCCGATCTCCCGACTACATATAAATGATTTTTCTACTAACGCGGTTTGAGAAAAACCCGGCTTGTCACGTTGCTAGATGTTTTTACATGAATTTGTGGGCAGACTTACTTGCAGATTTGTTCACACTAAATTCGTATGAGTGAGCAAACAATCTACGCTTCTTTGTTTACCATTGCCCGAATTTCGGTTCCACAGCACTGCAGGTTAAAAAGTTTCGCACAATTTTAAGAGGATCATTTTGAAAAGTGCAAAATCGTCATCTCATTCATATGCTGCCCAAATACCTCTCGACCAAGTACGTTTCAGCCTTCTGGTGACTATTGGTGATTGTCATATAATTAGTAATATGGTGCGTCACAAGATAGCTTTTGATTGATTTGTTCGGGCAAAATTTTGGGGACTGTATACATCCTCTCTCCCCTTGTAATCTGGCAATTAAAAATATCCCAGAACTTTTTTGCAACTTTTTCCCGAATATTGTGTCATTTCGGGCAAAGGTTTGCGCAAGAATATGAAGTGAGGCTGACGAAAAATTGTTTTTTCAAAAGCTGCCCGAATGTGCGGTGAATTTTGGTATCTTTCAGAGTTTTAATGAAAATAGTACCGTGACTATGATGTATTTTAATTATTTTTCCGGCCAAGTGTTTGAAGGAATTCGGGCGCGCCTAGGAGTTTTCTGTGTAAGTAGAAACAAACCAGGTTTTAAGACTCAAACGCCTGCTCGAATTTTTCCAGATCCCTGCCCGAATTTTAGGTCTTGAGAAAATTTGGGGGGGGGGGGGCAGTCTGCCCCCCTGCCCCCCGCCTCGTACGCCTATGTTGCTTTTGCCCATTAAATATGCATATGAGGAAGGAAGTGAATTTCGTACACATCGGAAAAAGTCAAATCATGTCATTCGTATTGCAAGGAAAATCACTTGCCTTCTTAAATGCACTGCAGCTGTTAAAATGAATATAAAAGTATAAAGGGAGTCTTTAACGATGTTTTAGATTACAAGAAAGATAAATACACATATCCTTCTTCATTCTACCACGACAATGCTGAAATTGTAGATCCGAAGAAAATCGCAGATTCTCTTAATGACTTCATTACTAATACAGGTCCCACACTGGCCTCAAAAATACAAAGTAAAACTAAAGCCGGTGTATATTTAAATGGCAGGAATCCTTCAAGCATGCTCTTGACTCCAAAAGATGAGAACGGATTTGTTAAGATATCTGATCTCTCTGTTATGTTTACAGCCAAATAAGGCTGTAGGTTATGATGAAATTAAACATGGTATTGCTAAGAAAGTGATACCGATTATCTCCAAACCACTTTTTTCTACAATAAGTAGGTCACTTCTGATCGGAAGTGTACCTGATCATATAAAAGTAGCCAAGGTATATTCTCAAGAAGTTAGTTACATGGAGTTTTGCGGCCCAGTTTCCAACCCATTGCCTATTCTTAAGAAAGGCAATGCTATGAGTTGTTATAATTATCGCTCAATTTTCATTTAATCGTGATTTCTAACACATTTGAAAGACTCTTCCACTTGTATATCGGTTACACAGCTTTATCACAAAGCACGATATGCTGTACAAAGGACAATACGGATTCCGATCGAATTATTCTACTGACCTAGCCCTTGCCCACGCTGTAAATTATCTGAATATACTACCCTAGACCAAAACAAAACTACCGCTGGATTTTTTCTTAGACCTACCTAAGGCTTTCGACACGATAAATCACAAAATTCTCTTGAAGAAACTTTCTCATCACGGTATCATGGGTGTTGGCTTAAATTGGACTGCAAGCCTCCTGTCCAATAGGAATCAGTATGTAGTCACCATCAGGTGGCGCTGAGCGTTAAAGGAAATTTTGGCGAAAAATACGAGTGACATCCCCGGAAATGGCCCTTTCCGGGTTATCTAACGGGATGTCACAGCAACTGTCACACGCGCATTTCATAAAAAGGTAGAAAGATCTATCGTAAAAAGTATAGAACAGTAATAGTTGTCTGATTGCCTTGCAAGGGGGAAAAGGTTTCTGAATCGAGTGAAAAGAAAATCATTGTGAAGTGGCGTAGTTCGACATTTTTCCTGGGAGGGAGGGGGAGGGCACTCAAATTTTCCATTTTTTAGGTGTGAACACCATTTCTACGTGGACGTGATTTTCAGCGCGCGAAATTTCTGCCCTTTTCAGCAAAGTTTGGAAAACGTGGAGCTTGTATAGACCTTGTGCATGTGATGCCACAATGACATAAAGCACGACCTCCTTTGGGGGCAAAGCAAAGCAACACCGACAAATGCACCTAAATATTGAGCAACTGTTTATGAACATCAGTCATTTTCTGAATGAAAGTATTCTTAATGATGACCCAAATATGTATGGTCATCAGTTATTTTCTGAATTAGATCATATTTCTTATACTTTTTTCTAAATGAGACTGAAAGAAAGGCGATAAAACTGACACGAGAAAAAAAATATTAAAAATAACAGCAATGATTTTCAAAGTAAAAATCAAAGTAAGAGCCGCGTGGAGCTTAAACTGCCGTCTGATAAAACTGATCTCTACAAGCAGAAACACAAGTTGTAACAGAATTTAATTTTTCAGAAACGTTACGGCGCGTCTGACATTTATATAAAAAGTCTTGCAATTTTGGTTGTAAAGATTGTGCAATCACGGCCATACATGAGAGGTCTGCTTCTCAACTGTTTACCACAAAGTTGTTTTGGGCTAGATACGCACTGTTTAACATGATTTTTCTTGATTGGCTGTTGCCATTGTATTGTATCGACTGTATTCCTTGTTCGGGTTAGGGATTAGTTTAAGGACTGGGGTTAAGTTAGCCAGTTAGGAAATTTCTTGTTAAACAGTGCGCATCGTCCCTTGTTTTTTCACTATGAAAGAGAATGTAAGCTCGAGCACCCATACGCCTATCGGAGACATGCACACAATTCACTAGTAAAGTGGGATTATTCTGTTCCTCCTTGTCAACCGCCGATAATCATTGGTTACATACCAGGAAACTGGGGTTACCGAAAAATCTTCACACACTTATGCGCATGAATTAAAACTTAAAACCTGAAATAGGGGATGTACCTCAGATCAAACTGTAAAGCTACGGGCACTTATCTGATCGGATCATGACACCCCACTTTGTATTATTCTGGACATTCAAAAACCCGAGATATCGCCATTTCGCGGGGTATCCCCGGTTCATATTGAATTTTTCATATGTGTATCCCTAATTGACCCCAGAAATGAACGCAGCCCTACTTGTGATGGGTCATTAGGGTCAAAGATATAGGTACTTAAACGGGGTTGTACGTCTCAGTTTCTAATTAATTGGTTTAATTTGGGCCTGTCAGGGCACCTTTTCCAGTAGCGACTCACTTGCTTGTTTCCCCTACTACGGCCATTGGTTATTCTGATCACCAAGCACAGTGGAGGTAGGTTCACTTTTAAACTCTTCGATATGACCCGGAGGAGTCGAACCCAAGACCTCCCGGCTGCAAGTTGAATGCTCTAACCACATCCGGTGCAGTCGGTCAAAGAAATATGCTAGTTGAAGTATTTCGTAGTGTACCTATCAATTGGACGACTCAACCTCTGACCCACGTGCATGGGTGGGTCAAATGTGCGTCAAATTCGAGTTGTGCTGAACAGGGCCAAATTTCTCAAAGCAACCGTATATGTGCTGCACAGGTGCGTGATAACAAACGTCTAAATCTTTGAAATTTGGGGTCAATTGCGTGACAGAGATGTGCGTCACTGCCCAAAAGTGCGTCTTACAATAAATAAGAGGTAGGTTAACTGGGGTTTTAGAAATAGGGTGCGGCGATGAAAATAAGATAAAAGAGGTATCACTTGACAAGTCATCCCTGCATCGTTGTGACCGTGAGTCCCATTTCTCTTACCATTCCCGGCAGGAACCAAACTTCAGAGTCTTTAGCAAGGGCGCAAAAAATTCATTGGGGCTTCGCCACCTGCCTCCCCCATCCCCATTGGCCGCTGGCCCGCATGGGCCAGATGCAAATTTTTGTTCATTTTGCGGACTCTTTATCTTCGATTCTTGTTTTATTACCCGTTTCATTTATATTCAGATTGTGCAACGGGAGTAGGTTTAAAAACATTTCAAAGTGCAAAATTGTAGCCGGCTGTCCTACATTAAATTTTGTCACCGTAACGGTTTATTCTCTATGGCCTAAGTCACTGGCGTAGACGAAGAGGTACAGTCGAATTTTGAAAAAAAAAACAAAACAAAACAAACAAACAAACAAACAAACAAACAAAGAACTGTACATGTCCTATTTCAATTAATACACACCTGAAAGAAGAACATATCATTTCCTCAAGATTTAAAAGAATGGCTGAAGGTCACATCAGGTTTTGATATGTTAGAGGGGTACTTATTCAGCATTTTGTGAAGTTTGCATTGGAATCCGATGTGTGGTTCGCAAGATATGAGCAAGTAAAGCATTCACATTTTCAATAAAATGCGAACTTAAAGGAGCACATATCACATCACATCCTCACTTTAACGGACAGTACTTTGTTTCCTTTAAACTTTACAACCATTTCTCCTCAATAATCCCATATAATCAGCATGTGATTGCATAAGTGGCGTGAGAACTTACAAAAAAAAAAAAAAAAAAAAAAAAACTTTGCATCCCCCACAGGGAGGTTCTATCCCAGTAACTGCAAGGTCAACACAACAGTCTGAAAAACAAAGGGAAATAAAGCATTCCTTGTCAATGTGGGGGAAGTGATATAACCCCTGCTTCCCTCAAGCTCACTTTGGAACCCAAATCTAGTGGATTCAGTTACTGATATCTCGAGAAATACATGTCCAATTTTAATGGGAGTTTGACCACACTGTGAAGATTTGGGTCCTCTTTCACATCTAAAAATTAAGTTTGCTTAAACTGCCCCTTTAATCACTGCGGCGATGCCCACTGTTTAGGAAAATATTTCCTAACTGGCTAACGATAGCCCTAATCCCTAACCTAATCCCTAACCCTAACAAAGAATGCAGTCCTTACAATACAATGGCAACAGCCAATCAAGAACAACCTTGTAAAACAGTGCGCATCTACCCGAATCCCTTGAGTCAAGTTGTATGAAATTCAGATTATGACTAAGTTAATTCAATTTCAAAGTTAACTTCCGACAAAGTAAGTCGGATTCCATGACTTAGTCAATCCCTCATTCTTCAAAATTGTTTTAAGTCCAGTAACATTTGTCAGGTCTGACAATTATCTTTTGTTTTCTGTACAAATATTTAATCTTTACCAATATTTAAATACCACTAACCTCGACCATTTATTCCCCGTACATGTGGAAAATACTTTTTACCATGTGTGCATTACAAACATTGTGATAGAGCAGATGGACCGCCTTTAATCCTGATTATGACAGCGCTCAACTCATGGCGGCACAACACAATACTTTATATCAATATTTTGGAGCCAAAACTGTTGGCAAAGTCAAGTTAAAACTAATGACTAAGTGGTTATTTGTTTTGCATTTTTTGTTTATAATAACAGTGTTAAACCAACACCCCGGGAAATCTTTGTTAGGCTAGTGCCCACTCCTCGGAAAACGCAAAACTACACGATGATACCATTGTATGGACAACCTGTGATATCCCAAAGCAAACTTTTTGAAAGACAGTTCAGTTTCGGACCAGGGCTCGCACTCCCCTCCTATTTTTGTATTTATTTATTTTTTGTTATAGAACATAAAATTTGCTTAAAATGGTGCCAAATGTTGCAACATGGCAGATTGCATCAGGGTTGTAAAATAATCTAAAACTTCCAATAGGAGAGCCGGGGGACATGAATAAAAATTAAAAAAGGTTGATTGTACTTATCATATTAATGTTAAAAAAGGGGATACCCTCCATGACCTGAAGTCATTCTGAACAGATATGTATGCAAGTAATGTGACTGTATCTCACATCTTTCTTACATTCATTAGGCTGGCTAATATAATTGTGAAATCCCGCTCACCTGTATGCTCTTGGGGAACTAATTGGCATTTAATCTTTGAGAGAGATTTGCCCGAGGAAAAAACGACGACCTCAAATATGCAGATATTTTTCAAAGGGTAAAAACTGCATCTCAAAAGCATAATTATGTGGACTTCGGAAGTTTATAATTTTCAAAGTAATGCAAGTTTTTCTTCAGCTATAGTGGATGATGAAAAATTTGGGGCTCGGATTTGGCTTTTGCGTTTATTTATCATATTGATGCCGATGCGGGGAATATTTACAACATTGTTGCTATACCATACGTATCATGAACAGTTATGCTAGATTACCAGACAAAGATGTTCAAATATTCCAACAGTATGTTCAATTTCAAAGACAAACCGGACATTCAATTGTAAAGAAAAAAAATCTTAGGCAGTTTGCCCTCAGTACATCTATGATTGAGTGATTCTGTGATTCTTTAAAAAATTAAGTCTTTCTAACAAAAACAACTAATCTTCAATTGAAGTGGGGTTTCTTCAATTGAGACAAAAGTATTTGCGACTGAGTGTAAAGGACATGGTGCGTGGTATGTTCGTCATTATTACAGGACCATTACCATGGAAAACCCCTACACTCTAAAAACAGAGTGAAATTCCACCCGTTAGGAAAAGGCAAGTGTCATAGTTCACTCCCAAAGAGCGAAAATTCCTTCCAGGATGGGTAAAATTCACTCCAAAAGAACAAAGGTTTACTCACGAGATGGTGTCTACAAGGTCCACTTGTAAAAAAGAGTGATTTTGCAAGGAATTGCACAATTTTTTCTCTATGGAAGGGTGATTTAGGTTCACTCTTTTATTATCAAGAGAGTAGAAAGGGACGGATTAAAACTTTTATGAGCAGTGCTGGTCAATTATTAGGGATTATTAGGGACTGAGTAGTCGACTCTTTAAACTGGGGCTTACTTTTATCAATTTTTGTCCAACGAGCAGGGTCGCGCAGTATATAAGGTTTTTAATACCTAAATCTGCAAAAGGCCGGGACTAAAAACCAATCTCACTTCTCAACATCAATTGTAAAATTTGTGCCAAAATTTTAGCTTTAGTTTGAGCTGTGGTTGAAGCAGGTAGCAAATCTGAGAATGATTTCACGACGGCTGGAAATCGTTGTTGCTAGATAATGTTATCTAAAGCTCACAAACCAAAATTTTCGAAATTTGCATTTTTCAGACACAGTCTGCCCTCTGCCTCCTTGTAGCAACCCCATTGCATTTGTCGCTATTTTCAGCTTTTGTTTGCAATAAAATTTTCACTTTAATAAAAAATCAAAATGATCAGAAAATTGTCAAATAAGAAGTTTAGTACCAAAATAATATGTCTCAACGCCTATGAGAAAAAAAATCCAGGGTGGCGATTGTAGGATGCGCGAATAAACCAGGAAAACCAGGAAGAACATAAAACAAGAATGTTTTGGTCATTATTGTATTGATACATTAAAATTTGGAGATATAAGGGGTTTTCTGACCCTGGAGGTAGGGACGGAAGTCTCCTCATTTTTCACTGGGATGCTTTTCCTCCCCAACCCCCTGCTCCTTACGCCTATAGTAGCTTTAGACCACATCGAGAGGCTGTTCTTGATTTTCAAACGTTTTAGTCTTCCTGTGGGGTAAAGGTCAACATGGAAAAGTTTCATTTCTTCTGGTTTGTGGTATCTCGCGAGGACTGGGCCTTTCATTTATCCAAAACTAATGGCACTGAGCCGAGGACGGATCCATGCATGAATTATTGGGAGTTATCTTTACGTCTAATAGGATCGGCCTTTCAAAGTAAGTTAAAATGCCAAATGCAAGCTTTTAAGGCTAATAATCGTCTAAGTTTGTGGTCTTAAATCGACCTAACAGGCTAGCCACCAGTTTTAAGTTAAACGTTTGAGGATCAGGGAGCCTATTGGGTCTTCAAAGACCCCACACTCTGTAAAACGTGTTAAGCAAAGTCTAGAACTTTGAACAATATATATTTTATAGGTTGCAAAATGAACTTTACCTATCTAATTCCAATTCTCATAGCTCCTACAGAAAGAATTCTTCATTATCACTTACGCAATTTCGGTTCTTCATCATTGTTCAAGTTTAATCAACTATAAATGGGACGACATTACCGATATGGTGACATGCCAGCAAACTGCCCTTACTTGACGTTTGCATATTCAGATTGCTTGTTTTCTACGTTTTCAATGCTTTTAACATCAATACCCAACTTCATCATTTTCATTTTACCTTACCATGAACATAATATTACACCCCTCCCTTTATGATAAGAAACTGGGACGTAAAACTCCATGTGATATATCATAGCTTACTAAACATTCCTTTATTAATAAGGTGTGCACCTCTTAGTCGTTGTATGCATTCAACATGCTTACGTCTAGCGTAAGCAATCAAACTATTACGAGGTAGCTCTTTTATTAAAATCTATAGGAAAATAATCATTTATCATACTTTGGCGCAAAAGGTCATTGTTACAAATATTTTTGATGAAGTTCATCACCTGTTATCGATCGAGATGTGTGAAACCAAGTATTCGACCGACCTTTGCCCATTAATACTGTCACAAGGTTGCCCGAAATACTTCCTTGTGAAGGGATCTTTTAAAACTCTAAGCATAACTCACTTTCTGTGGTGATCAAAATCCGACAACCGACTCAAAAAACACACTTACACAACCGTTGTAGATTAAGAAAAATATAATTCAAGAAATTAACTGTCTAAACGTGCTTGACTTTTGCACAAAAAAGAAGAAAAAATACAATTATAAGTAAATTCTCCCAGTGGAAATGCCCTTCTGCTCGACTCACCTTTAACCCTTTACCGTTGTTTGGGTCCTTTTGGACCCATGCGGAGAGCTCGGCTCTCACACATCTTCACTCTTTCACGCGGAGCTCGAAACTGCGAGTAGCTACCCGAAAATTCGGCCACAACAGCGAGAGGGACAGTAGCTTAAGGTCACGGGGTCAATGGCCTACGGAAGCCGATGCGGGGCGGGGCTACGTCCGCTTTTCCGCCCTCTCCCGAGGCGCGCAAATATGCCCCGATCGGAGCACAACGGTAAAGGGTTAAGCCTAGTACCCACTACACTCATGAAAATACCCAAATTACCCAGGACTTAAACATACGCATAAACACACACTTTTGAATAACACACCCATGCACAAACTTTCACCTACACATACATACCTATATCACAGGGAAGTGACACGGAAATTTTGCAATTGGATTTGGAAAAACTTATGAGATGGACAAAAATGTGGCAAATGAAGTTTAATGTAGACAAGTGCTCTGTGTTACATTTTGGATATAACAACCCTATGTTATGGATTAAGTATATTATGGATGGCAGGTACCTACAAAGCAAAGAAGAAGAGAAAGATCTAGGTGTATATGGGAATACAACAATGAAATTTAGTAAACAATGTGCAGAATCGGTAAAAAAAGCAAACAGAGTGATTGGAATTATAAGGAGAAATTTTACAAACTTTGATAAGAATGTGCTACTGAAGTTGTATAAATCTCTTGTTAGGCCACATTTGGACTATGCAGTACAAGTATGGAAACCTTATTTAAAGAAAGACGTCAATCTTATGGAGAGTGTTCAAAGGAGAATGATAAGATTAATACCAGGAATGAAGGAAAAAACTTATGAGGAAAGATTGAAAGAAGTGAACTTAATGTCACTAGAACAGAGACACATCAGACAAGACCTGTTTACTTTCTATAATATAATTAATAAAAAGACTGATATCGAACTGGATGGATTAATAGAAATTATTGGAAAGGAAAGAACAAGAGGTAACTCTTTTAAAATAAGACCCAAGTATGCCAGATTGGAATCTAGAAGAAACTCATACTTTAACAGAATTTGTAACTTTTGGAATGAACTACCTGATGACAATGTGAAGAAAACAAATGTTAATGATTTTAAAGAGGGACTGGGCCAGTATATGATCATTAAGGGCCTGTGGCCTCCTATCATCAAGTAGCCAGCCTCAACCATACGGAGGTGATCCTACATGGAGAGGGTGGCGCTTCAAAGTAAATTGAAGGTAAATACCCACCCACCCACATATTGGCCAAAATACCTCACACTTCTCTCTAGTACATACGCAAAACCCCTGTCAACCTTAATCTGATTCACTCTCAATTGGATTTGGAAGTCCCCGTCAAACTGTGCCGGTCCCCTCGGTAGCACAAGTTGTCCCTAGGCCTACCCCGACTATCCTCACGGACTTCCAGTCTCCGCCTCAGACACCTACTTGCGTTGCACTCGGACTGAACCCGTCGTGCCCCCCAAAATGTATTCGCCAATAGAAACCCTCAAGCTCCTGTGTGCGACTTAATCCAAACGCCCAGTGGACCAGGGTGGATACCGTGGCCCTCAGAGGCTCACGTACACATGGGTCTGATGTAATCCACCTCAAGTTATTTCTTTCCGTTTAAAACTCTGAAATCAGTCCCAAATGGTGCATAAATATTTCATAGGTTTGAAAGTGGAAAAGAAATTGATGTCGAAAACAAGGAAAATATTTACGTCTTACCATCAGGGAGATGGAAAAGCCCTCCCTGCTGCATTTTAACAAAATATTGCTTATAGTTACATTACCAGGAAGAAAACGCTTCAAGTTGCTTCCTTCCTTTTCGTCCCTTTCTGACACTCTTTTTGATCTGGTAAACACATTGAAATGTATTGTTTGTCTATGTACTGGAAATAGACTGCTGCAATTGTCATTGTCAATTTTTTCCTCCTTTTTATTTTTTATTCATGTACAGATAAGCATAAACAATTTCGACATTTCAGTTGGATGTATAATTGAGTTTCCATGAGTAATTGATTGATATTTTCAGGTAACTTAGTATAGAAAAGGTGTCAAATGTATCATACGATCCGTATGTAACTCTTACCTACGCTAGAAAATCAAAAGAGTGCGATTCACTCCAAAAGGAGTGATGTCCCACACACGTTGGAAATATAGCACTATTTGGAATGAATTTTCACTCCACATCAGGTGAATTACTCCCGTAGGGGATCATTCGGTACACTCTTTTTGTACTGAATTTCACTCTTTTGCTTTTAAGAGTGCAGTAAAATCGCAGTTATTTAAAAATTCTTCCTCGTGTTGAGTTTAGTTATATCATCATGCTCCCCAGTTTCATTGAAGTATACGTTACTGTTTCATTTCATTTCATTAATTTGTTCTTCACACCATAACATGCCTACCGGTATATAAACATATATATTTATTTATGGGTAGGTCGATGTAGGTCGAATTCATTACTATAACACTTTCGACCTATATATTTATTTATGTCTGTGTACCATATCTGTCACTGTGGTCCACGTAATAACACCAATCCATTTTTGAAATTGTTGAACTTATTAAAACTGAACGATATAATCAATCTAGGAATAGCCTCGTTTTCATACCGCTCCTCCGACAATATGTTACCGTACTCTTTTTCCAACCTTTTTTCACAACTAGTGCCCATGTCCACAGTTATAATGTAATTCTTAGCTTCTTCTACGTACCGTGAGTAGCAAATTATGTTGTATACTATTGAGCAGATTTTTTAATAATGAAAGCTGTTGTGCAGGCTTTTATTATCTTGCTATAGTGTAGCAATTTATTGGTTTTAATTATTCGCTATATCACTTGAGAGCCAAATCAAGAAGACAAAAAGGCCGCTACCCAAATATTGTGCGAATACTTCACCTCACTTGTTTTTCTGTGTTGTAGCGTAAATTGAAGTGCTAGGCCTAAGTCGGTTCCAAGTCGCTGACAAAATCCAAAAACATTAGTTATTGAACATGTAATTGAAACATGCTTCCAAATGTTGCTTGTGACAGCAATTTATTACATTTAATAATTTAGATGCAGTCAGAAACTTGCGAGCGATATTATTAGAGTGATCTATCTTCTTGTCGGTAGGCAGAGCCTAACAAGTCATCCATGTCTAGTTGTAATAAGTTTTTGTTGATATCCAGCTACTTCTCCTAGACAGATCGAATGATTATCACACTTCTCCGAGCCAAGCCATCATAATTTGGAAGAGCCAGGCATTGCCTCTCAATTTAGTGGAATTTGTCCAGGGCATGCAGGCTGTTACCCCCCTCTCATCAATTCTACAAGGTGTAAGTAATCTTCTTTGGGACCTTACTTTCAGTCTTAATAAATAGTTCAAAACTGCGTCCAAAAATTTTCCCTATTTTCTCTACGTCATTCTCACCCTGGCACAGTGGTCGATGAAGTAAGCTGCAAGCACCGTTGGAAGGGCGTGGGAAAATGAATGAGTGTCTTCAATTATTCGATTTAATGCCATTTCTAAAAAAAAGTTTCCGTCTCTGCCAATCAGGGCTCAGTTTTAAATGCCAATATTAAATCATTTCATGCTGACGTTAAATCGATTGAATGCTGATTTTAATCATTTAATGCTGACATCAAATCGGATTAGTGTCAGCATTAAAATAGACCAATCAGGTTGCAATACTTGAGGTCAATGAATTTTAACCAATCAAGTTCGCTCTTAGTAAGGGATTGATGTATTTTAACTTTATGCAGACTTTTTACAATTTGAGGTAGGCTTGGCCAAGACTCTCACTTGCTTCGTCCATTTTGGCGGTCATCAAGAGACTTACTGCGTTCACTAAACCATCATGGTTCCATGTTCCGTTGCTATTATCTACTCAAACCAGCTGTGTATGTGCAGACGATGACGACCATGATGACGATAACCTAATGATGATGACCATGAAGATGATGGCCACGATGATTATCAGCACTACACTGTTAAAAATTTCTGTAAATTTACAGACAATTTTTAACTTAAACTTTTTGTATTTTACTTTTAATAGAGATTTTCTGTATCTTTACAGACACTTTGTATTTCTACAATAAAAAAAGGTTGTTTAACATGTATTTTCTGTTTATTTGAATAACCATTTCTGTCTGCTTTTTTAACCAAATTTTACTGCTTTGTAAAACTTTTTTCTGTAAATGTACAGAAATTTTAACAGTATTTTGTATTTTTCTGATTTCACATAAATATACTGTCATTTAACAAACATTCATTTTGTTTTTACGCTGGAAAAGAAACAAAAATAAGCCCAAACAAGCAAACAAATAAGAAATAGCCAGAAAATTTTCAATATATAACATGCATCGTTCTGCGAAGTTTCGGTTAAAAAAGAAAACATTTTTGGCAAATTTATGGCCCTATTTGAAAATTAACTTACATTTATTATACTGACAATTGGTTTACTGATGTCAACTCATCGCCACAGGCGCTCATGCACTTGATCGAATTAAAAACGTTTCACAAATTTACTTGAAAGAGTCTGTAAATTTACCACTTTATTACGTAAATCTCATTTTGCATAAATGGGTGGAGCTTATTTTGTAGGCATTTTCCTAACAAAAGGATTGCTGTTGCTTTGACTAATATCTTTTTTGGCTTTTTTTAATCAGGAAGTGATAAACTTATTGTTTACCTTGTCTGGAAATGTTTGCAACCAATGTATTTGCATTCTTTGTCATATTTATTTTAAAAACATTTATTATATTGTACCAAAAATGTGACTTTCCAATTACAAAGTTCCTAGAGATATCAGTCTACTGGACAACAATGTGATAACAAAGTAACCTCATTGTGTTTTGATTGAAAATAACTTCGTAACGACACATTACGTTGATAAGCAAATACCTGATCTACGTAATGGTGAAGTGTATGTTACGTAATAACATATGAAAGGAAAAAAGCGATATTATAATAAATATTAAAACGCCGAGAATGAAAACAGTAGGCTGTAAATTCACATAAAATTAAGGTAAAAAAAAAAACAGAACAATTCTGTAATTCGATTTTACAGTAGACATTTGTAAACTAATTTAAATGCAAAAACTGTAAAGAAAAAACAAACACTTAATGTTTTTTCATGATTACAGTCTGGCTGTAAAAAAAACATTATTTGGTTGGAAAAAAATTTGCCATAAAAATTATGTAAATTTTACAGAGAAATTTCTAACAGTGTATGCAATAAGGCCGATGCACATGTCTGCAGACTACCCACATTATAACCTTATAATAAAGCCTGCTGTCATGGGACGACAGGCTGGAGATCTAGCCCGTATAAGTAAGGATAGGTTCATTAAGGACATTTACATCCAGGCTCTAGGGTGTGGTCGCAAGAACTTGGGTTACTTGCTGGACTATAAAAAACTTCTTTACATTCTCATATCGTCATCATCAAAACTGACATGCTTTATAGCATGGGAAAACCTGAGAACTGCATGCATGTACTTTTATTGGACTCAGTATATCACATGGTAATACACCACATCATATGGGCATTTCCCGGTCTGTATAATGGAGGTATCGTCACGTATGGTAGGCAGTGGGCCACTGTATGTTTTACCCAGATATGCCTATCAATTGTCCACATGGACCACCTTAGCTACAAAACTATGACATATTAATCAAATGAATTGGCCCATACGGCCCGGGTCTCACATGAATCTTGCAGCATACCAACTGATTTCACAGAAGTGACGGTCGTCAGAGATGGCAATGAGTTGTGAATATCTGACGACGAACTGTTGGATCGGTCCTTTACGGGCTTCTAAAGGTTGTCTGTAATGGGTATAGTTTGATACAGGATCTTCTTCAAAACAACGTAGGCCTATGTGGCAAAAATTTTATCAATAAATCCTATTTGTATGGGAAATTTATAACTTGATTGATGTAAATTTTGTCAAGTTCAAGTTTTATGAACATTCTTAGCTAAGCCTGTGGAGTGTGTTTACTGCAAAGCTGATGCCACTGCCTCTGCGTGTGTGCACGTAAACCTTTAGCCGAGTGGTGCAGGTATTTTAGCTTAACCCTTTACCGTTGTGCTCCGATCGGGGCATATTTGCGCGCCTCGGGAGTGGGAGGAAAAGCGGACGTAGCCCGCCCCGCATCGGCTTCCGTAGGCCATTGACCCCGTGACCTTCAACTTTTGTCTCTCTCGCTGTTGGGCCGAATTTTCGGGTAGCTACTCGCAGTTTCGAGCTACGCGTGAAACAGTAAAGATGTGTGACAGCCGAGCTCTCCGCATGGGTCCAAAAGGACCCAAACAACGGTAAAGGGTTAAGCTAAGCCTGTGGAGTGTGTTTACTGCAAAGATGATGCCTCTGCGTGTGTTCACGTAAACCTTTAGCCGAGTGGTGCAGGTATTTTAGCTTAACCCTTTACCGTTGTGCTCCGATCGGGGCATATTTGCGCGCCTCGGGAGTGGGAGGAAAAGCGGACGTAGCCCGCCCCGCATCGGCTTCCGTAGGCCATTGACCCCGTGACCTTCAACTTTTGTCTCTCTCGCTGTTGTGGCCGAATTTTCGGGTAGCTACTCGCAGTTTCGAGCTCCGCGTGAAACAGTAAAGATGTGTGACAGCCGAGCTCTCCGCATGGGTCCAAAAGGACCCAAACAACGGTAAAGGGTTAATGGAACGGAAAAATATAGCCAAAGGATCTCAATAACTGTACACCTGCTCAACTTGGACTGTACAATTGTGTGTTCTGTCGGATTTCCGGAGGCCAAATTCTTTGATTTTAAAATATGTAGAAAAGTAGCCCCTTTCAGAATGTGAAAATGCATCTCAAAGACTCGAAAAGAACGAGATTTAAAGATATCAGCCAGAAAGTAGTAGATAAACTCGACTCTGACTATATTCAGCTAGAAGGCAATACCTTCCGTCAGATGTAACATAACTTTAAAATATGTTTATATCCACATATAAAGCCATTATTGTGACCGTACTTCCATTTTCCCTTATTGCGTTTCTAACTTGAGAGACTCTAACTAGTGAGACTGTACAAGTATAGCATTCGAATATTGTTGATTTTACTACTTGTGCACCCCAATTGGGTATCGTCTTAGCCCTTTCTTGTTCAGCCAGGGAGTTGCTAGCAACTTTATTCTTGCCTTTATTAGGAGGGGGGGGGGTTGAACTTTCTCTAAATGATTGTCATACTCTCTTTAGCCCTACTTGGGTAACTCACTGGCCATGTTACTTATTTCATTGTGTTGGGTGCTTCTGAACTGGCCGTGGGAGCGGTAGATGGCGCTCCTTCAGAAGTCTTGTTACCATAGACAAAAGTCCGATTATTCGTTTCCGCGTGGAGTTGCGAGGCAAAACGCGGGGATTGCAAATAGATCTTAGCTAAAAGTGTATAATGGGCTTTGGTTTTCGTGCAGAACTTCAAACAATACTAAGCTATATCTAATTAATGTTCAGCTCAAGGTTAATAAATTAGGGGTATCACTGCCATATTTTACGGCGGATTGAAATGCAATTTTTTACACCCAAAAGGCAAATTAGATAAATTCCCCTGCAAAAATCAAATGTAAGATCCTTCCGTATATGATCAATAGATTAATATGGAATGATTTCACGAAATTTTCAAATTAACCCGAATCTTGGAGCACGTGTTGTAGGTGCGGAATTGTTTTATTTATCGCGACGATTTTCAGGATATTCGTATGTACATCTACCCAAATCGAATTACCGAACGGGCTAATTGGGGATCTTCAATTGTCAAGGCTGGCTTCTTTTGATCAATCTTGCCTTGGCTTTAAACGTTACTCTGTATTGAACACTATAAATGATCGGTGGGGGTATACCTAACAAACAGTAAAGAGATATATAAATAGCCGGAAATTGAGTTACAAAAGTTGAAGACACTTTTTCGTATCACAAACAGTCAGACAGTCGACCGGGATCGATATTATAGAGAGTTCGGGGAAGGACTGCCGAGTGGATTTATGAAAGGATTTCAACAGAAGGTTTTACAACAATACAATAATTATCATATTTTTTAAGTAACGCGGTCGGAAAAAAGAGTTCTAAAATTTCCAAATACATTAAATCAATATCATTTCGAAAGAGAAAACCAAATAAGTGGTCTTCTACACTATTCGAGAAACCACTGTCGGCTTTCTTTACCCTATCGTCGCACCACAAAAAACACGGTATGTCGTTTGTTATTGAATGATTACGGCTACCCCTAAGAGGCTTAATCCATAGTTGCAATAAAAGGAGAGTGTTTTCAAGTCTGGATGTTTTGCATGTTCATTCAGTATTGACTTTCCATTCAAAACAACGGTTGCTTTCCGCTTTTAACAAAGGTAGGCGAATTTGGTACTATTAATGCTACTATCGGCTTTTGAAAAATGACCATTTAGAAGAAGCAACTTGCTGGTGATTCCTGCTACGCTCAATTAGCATATTATTTGTGCTAAATGTTGGTTCACAGATGACGAATTTCTGAGCGTTTATGCTCTTAAATCCAGTGGCGTACCATGAAGGATTTTGGTCTGGGAAGGGCTGAAAACTGTGATACAGACCTATCTAGGATAAGCGCCACCATCCGTTGACACGGAGCATGAAAACGTTTTGAATAAAATGTAGTCCCTAATCGACCGAACTTGCCCTAGTTCTCTGTTCGGCAAGTAAATTCCTGAAATGATAATCTCAGTCCTAACCGACTCGACTTGAATCAATCGGTTGGAAACTTGGCCGTGAACCCCATCTAAACTAACCTAACCCACGCCTTAACATTAACATATTATTAGCAGTAGAGAGTTCTCTTAGTCTTGACATTTTTGCTAAAGCAAAAGAAAAAATAAGGATTCAAAATACAAAGAGACAAAAACAAAAGAAAATAAAAGTAATGGTTTTTTATTCCTTTTTTATCCTTTTGCTTTTTCTGACAAAATTGGGTATTTCATGTAAAAAGCATTAAAAACCATGAAATAAGCCACAATTTCAATCAAAATCAATCAAAAATTGACAATTTTACAGGACAATATCTGATTTTCATTTAGTCATTAAGAGCTCAATATGCAAATCTTGTGATGCCATGGAAGGGACATACCAGATATGGCTAATGTTATTCTTTATTCTTACAATCTTCGTTTCAAGGACAGTTGTAACATTTGTTGTCTGAGGGTTTTATTTTGTAGGTTTAATTTGTGTCCTTGAAAATAATCAGTATTGATTACCAAACCGCAAACAAAAGAAACGTCAACACTATGCAACACTCTATCTCATTATTTTTGCATAAGCAACACATTTCTTCAGAAACATTCAAACTTTGAAGAGGTTAATCTAGAGAACCGTAAAAGATATTGAAATAATTCCAACAGAATTTTCCTCAGAACAGTTCACTCCATGACTGCCAAGTAAAATCAGGACATTTTGCTGACGTGTCACACTATCTTTAAAGTTTGTACTTTTTACTTTCTTCTTTATATATATCTTACATGTATAAATATATTTATTGTGTACCTTTGTTATTTGCCTTTTTATTTTCCAACAAACGCCACCTATCATGTGTTATGTACATATATATATATATATATATATATATTGAAGAGTGAAATATAAACATGTATATGCAAAGTGAAAATAATTTATAATGTAAAGAATAAATCAAACTGAAAATCTGCCCCGACGAAAAATTGACCGTCTCCACTCGGACTCGAACCCAGACCTTCTGCTCTACGTGCAGACGCCTTACCAGTTTGGCTATGAAGCCAGTCGTGGCTGTTCGAGTTACCAGAAAGGAGTCAATCATTCGCCGAGAGGGCGCTACACAGAGTTGTGGACATATATCCATTTCAAACTCCGATCGGCCTTTTGACAGAGATCACTTCTGGAAACCAGATTAATGCAATCAGTTTGAATCACCGCATAATACATGGATCTCGCGAAGAGATACAAAACTGTAAAGAATGAAGAGTGAAATATAAACATGTATATGCAAAGTGAAAATAATTTATAATATAAAGAATAAATCAAACTGAAAATCTGCCCCGACGAAAAATTGACCGTCTCCACTGGGACTCGAACCCAGACCTTCTGCTCTACGTGCAGACGCCTTACCAGTTTGGCTATGAAGTCATATATATATATATATATATATATATATATATATATATATATATATATATATATATATATATATATATATATATATATATATATATATATATATATTTATTGTGTACCTTTGTTATTTGCTTTTTTATATTCCAACAAAAGCCACCTATCATGTTTTATGTATATATATATACATTAGCTCTCCGCAAATGGTTTCTCGAATTCTTTTATCAAAGAATTTTTGTGTTTAATTGACTTCATTCTAAAACACAACAATTTTGAATTTAATGGAAGTCACTCCCTCCAAATCTGTGGTACTGCAATGGGCAGTAGAATGGCCCCTAGGTATGCTATAATATTTATGGCTGACTTAGAAAGTAAGTTTTTGTCACATTCTCAGTAAAAACCTTTACATTACTCTCGGTATATTGATGATATATTTTTCATTTGGCCGCATGGACTCGATAATCTTAAAGTGTTTTTGAGATCTTGTAATGACTTTCATACGTCTATCAAATTCACCCATGGTTATTTTGATGTTGAAATTCCCTTTCTCGATGTTCTGGTTCAACTTAGACATAATGTTATTGCTACAACCCTATATTGCAAACCGACGGATTCACATACTTATCTCAACTTTAATAGTTCACATCATGTTAGTCTGAAAAAATCCACAGTATTTTCACAATGTATTCGTATTAAACGTATCTGTTCCTCTCAGTTTGAGTACGACAGACATGTTGGTTATCTAGCGGGCTACTTCCTTAAAAATGACTATCCGCTCAACCTAATTAAGGAGAGTATTGTAAGAGCATCGAAGTATTCCAGATCCCAACCACTCTTGTATAAATCAAAAGCCAGCAGTTCTCGTATCCCCCTTGTTCTCGATTATTCCCTTAAAACCGAGAACTCACACAATGTAATTCGTCACGATTTTGATGTGCTTCGAAACCAAAGTTCTATATTGAATTTGTTTCGGGACCCTCCTCTAAAAGCAAGGAGACAGCCTCCTAACTTTAAGACTCTTCTTAAATCATCTAAGTTAGTTCAGTCTTTTAGCACCGGAAATAAGAAATGCGATAAGCCAAGATGTCAAGTATGTCAGTTCATTGTAACAGATCGATCATTCACTCCACCTGGATCAACTATTTCTATCCGACCGCCTTCCCTTGATTTTGATACTCCTAATGTTGTATACCTTTTATGTTGTACTTCGTGCGAGGAAGGTAACTACGTTGGTCAGACGGGCCCCAAGTTTAGGTTGAGATTTAACAATCACAAAAAGTCAATCATCGACAAAGTCAACCTTCCCGTTTCCAATCATTATTGCAGATTAGGGCATAATCTCTCTAATCTGCGTTGTATACTCCTCTGCTCGGGGTTCACTACAACAAACCAGCGACTCCGAGCGGAAAGTAAGTGGATTATAGCCTTTAATACGCAAAAACAGGGCCTTAACAAGGACTTGAGAGATCTCATTGGTTTTAGCTTTGCTAGCAACCGTTAGTCCTTAGCAACAGTACACCCTCCTTGCGCGCCGCGACTTTTCTCTCAGGGGAGTGCGTACTGAACGCATAAATTCATCTCTGCGTGTTTCTCGGTTTGTGCTACAGCTTTTATTTGTTTCAAATTTGCTACATTTGTTATAACGCAGTTGAAGGGCACAGGAGTGTCCGAAATATTCGTTTCAAATACAGACTTTTGTGCTCTGAATACCGTCGTTTTTATAATTTTTTGGTTTTCTTGTCGATATGGAGTATACGTGGAACTCACTAATATATATATAAATACATATAAATATATATATATATATATATACATATATATATACATATACATATACATATACATATATATATACATATATATAAATATATAAATATTTATATATATATATATATATATATATATATATATAAATACAAATAATTGCCCAAAAAACAAGACTGGACAGAGTGCTCAATTCTGCAAGCAGAGGAGTAGATATCGACCATGTATTTATGCTGTAAAAGCAAACATAACCCTACTTAAGTTTCTCACAAATCAATGCGATCGTCAGGGGATCTCGGTTAACAATGAACACAAGCCTTCGCCGTTCTGGGTTTTTAACCATTGCCCGCTTGAGTAACTTTCTTGCGTGTGTGGTGATGGCGGCATTGTGATAGAATCTCCGATCTTTTGTTCAAGAGGTTGGGGGAACGGTGATCGACTATAGCAAGTTTTTCAGCTTGACAAAGGTTACAAAAGCCAGGTGGGGTTCTATGTGTGTTTGACTGTGCTAATATGTGCCAACGAATTGTAAAAGCCCGGCCGCTCCTCTTAAGGGACCAAACGTGTTTAGAGAGCTCGGTTTCTTTTTCATGACGTTCTAAGTTAAAAGATTTCTTGTGGTTGTTGTTCCTTTCCTTGAATGGGCCGCCAGACATGCCTATGTATGAGTGTGTGGCATCGTTACTAGTGACTTCAGCCTTGTAGACTACGGCTGATGTGAGGCATTTCCCATCAAGGGGACAAGAAATTTTAACCCTGCAGTTACTCAAGCGGGCAATGGTTAAAAACCCAGAACGGCGAAGGCTTGTGTTCATTGTTAACCGAGATCCCCTGCCGATCGCATTGATTTGTGAGAAACTTTAAGTAGGGTTTTGTTTGCTTTTACAGCATAAATACATGGTATATATTTATATATATATATATAATTTATATTTATATATATATATATATATATATATATATATATATATATATATATATATATATATATGCATACATATGTTGTATTACTACAACACTTTCGACCTATACATTCTAACTTGGATCTACCAACTTCGACCTGCTGATTATTCATCCCACTTGGGAGAGTACCATGGTAACAAAGAGAGAAAATTGATTCACGCGGGGTATTTATAGCCTGTTGTCGCTTCTGTGAATCACGAGCTGTTCTAGCGTAGTGGTCATAGACTCTGCCCGGAAAGCGGAGGATGGTGGGTTCGGTCCCCCATGCGGCTCAATTTTTCTCTCTGGTGTTTTTCTTCAACCGTTCCTTCTTTGATAAGAGTTTATACTCTATCTTGGATCGGTATAAAATTCATGGTCGAATGTATTACTACAACACTTTCGACCTACTTATATAATATATATATATATATATATATGTATATATATATATTTATATAAATATATTTATATATATATATATATATATATATATATATATATATATATATATATATATATTTCACTAATTCGGCACTTAGGGGAAAGTTGTTGAAAAGTCGACCTTAAAGGGAAAAATTTTTTGGGGCGAAATATAAGTTTCGCCGTAATGTTTCTACACACTTTTTCTATAGGAATACGTAAACGGACAAGGGCGCCCTCCTAGATTTACAAGGTAGACGCAATTACTTCAAAGTTGTCAAATTCACGGACACCTAGCTGTTAACACGAACCGATGGCTGGCCATTGAAATAACGTTTATATTTTTAGACGTTAAGGCGAACACTTTTTCTTATGTATTTCATTGTTATTTTTTCGCCCTATGTACGCGCAGATATAACAATTTCCCCCTAAGGTGGGAATTAGCGTAATATATATATATATATATATATATATTTATAACGCTGGATCGACCGGTAGGGGGAAATCGGTATACCGTCAGAACGTTAAGGCGAAAAGAAAACAATAAAATACATAAGAATATATTTCCCCTTTGCGTTTTGAGATATGCATACACATTATTTCAATGGCCCCTCATACATTTGTGTTAACGGATACGTGTACGTAAGTTGGTATACATTTAAGTAATTACATGTACTACGTATGGTATGTGGGGATTTACCATACTGTTACGTATTCCCATTGAAAATGTGTGTCAAAACGTTAAGGGGAAACGGTTTTTTCGCCCTATGGGTAAATTCGCGCTATTGGTCGTTTTTTCAGACGATTTTTCGCCCTAATCCGCAATTAGAAATATATATATATATATATATATATATATATATATATATATATATATATATATATATATATATATATATATATATATATATATATATATATATATATATATATATATATATATATATATATATATATATATATATATATATATATATATATTTATATATACCAATAGATTGAACATTAGAGGGAAATTTGTATGTCATGATACGTTTAGGCGAAATGCAAAACAATAAAATACATAACTGTATATTTCGCCTTTAAGAAAAAACATATACCTTTACGTAAATTCAATAGTCTATTAATTGTACGTGTTAACAGATAGGCGTCCGTAATTTGGTCAACATTGAAGTAGTTACGTATATTACGTACCCCTCATATGTATTTTACTATACACTAACGTATTCCCATTAATACATTGTTTGAAAAGGTAAAGGTAAACTTAAATTTCCCCCTAACGGTAATTTCTCCTTAACGTTGATATTTTCCCCCAAAATTTCCCCTTATTTCACAATTAGGTATATATATATATATTGAAAAGATTACAATAGGTTTTAACAACATAGCTTTACAGAACTGTTTCGTAAGGGCCAATAATGTAGGTCCTCACTCCTCAGAAGCCTGAAGTAGAATGATGTCAATAACGTTGAATACGCATGTGTTCGCTGCTTTTTTTAACGTGTCCGTTTTAAAGCACGTGTTCGTTCCGTGTTCGTTGTGAACAGGCAAGAACGGTGTACAGCGAGCCAAGATACATTACCTATTAGAATAATTACACAGCAGATGTTTGTTCCTGCGTCTACAAGAGCTTATCAGTTCGCTTCTTTTATTTAGAGTTGCTAATATAAGGAAGGTTTGAGTATAATGAAGAACTTTTCTTCCAGACAGATATTACAAGTCTTATATGATGTGGAGAATGCTCGAGTTTTCTTCATGAGTTTCCATATAAAGAGTGTTCTATATCTGAATCATTTAGTTTCCAGATGTATTCACTGAGTGCAGTTGCGTTTCTTTTGTCTTTGTGTTTGAAGCTAGACTTGTGGGCGGTGTATCTTGTTTTGAATGTGTTCTCTGTTAGACCAATGTATGTTTCATCGTTGTGGTTGTCGTGGCGTGTTAAAGTTGCTTGGTACACAATGTTGTTCGTGAGGCAGTTGTCTTCCAATGGGCGCTCGCTTTGCTTACTGCAATTGCAGTTGCTTCGCGTTGCTGATTGTGCTTTCTGGTTCGCCAGTATGTGTTTGTTGCGCGCTGATATAATTTGGTCTATGATTGCCATGCAATCATAGACCATATTATAGGTAGGGTTTAAACCCTTATCAAAAAAGGAACGGTTGAAAAAAAGCACCAAAGAGAAAAATCGAGCCGCGCGGGGGACCGAACCCACCATCTTCCGCTTTCCGGGCAGAGTCTATGACCACTTAGCTATTACAGCTTATGATTCACAGAAGCGACCACAGGCCATAAATACCCCGCGTGAATCAATTTTCTCTCCTTGTTTCCATAGTACTCTCAAGCGGGATGAATAATCAGAAGGTCGAAGTTGGTAGATCGAAGTCAGAATGTGTAGGTCGAAAGTGTTGTATACATTCGATCATGAATTTTATACCGATCCATGAAAGAGTATAAACTCTTTTGAGGGAAAACACCAGAGAGAAAAAATGACTCTGCCCGGAAAGCGGAGGATGTTGGGTTCGGTCCCACGTGCGGCTTTATTTTTCTCTCTTGTGTTTTTCCTCAAACGCTTTTTTTACACCCTAAGGGGAAATTGTTATATCTGCTTGTACATAGGGCGAAAAAATTATACTGAAGTACACAAGTACACAAGAAAAAGAATTCGCCCTAACATCTAAACATATAGCTAACGTCATTTCAATGGCCAGCCACCCGTTCGTGTAAACAGCTAGGGGTCCGTAAATTTATCAACATTGAAGTAATTGTATCTAATTTGCAAATCTAGGAGAGAGCCCTTTGTCCGTTTACGTATTCTTGAAGAAAAGTGTGTGGAAACGTTACGGCGAAACTAATATTTCGCCCCCAATTTTTTCCCCCTACGGACGACGTTTTAACAACAATTTATACATATAAGTATTTCTACGTCCTTGTGGAAGTTTTATTGTTTGGCTGGAATCGTCATAAAGGTTTTCCATACACCATTCAAAACTAAATGTCGGTAAATGATCCTCACTTCAATTCTGTCATATTTAAAGTGCAGATCACTTAATTTTCCATAACTAGGTTACCGAAATTCCGTGAGAGTTTGAAAACGTGGTTTATGAATTTTTATGCGAAGCTTGATTTT
This sequence comes from Holothuria scabra, assembly GCA_037179385.1. Taxonomy (NCBI): domain Eukaryota; kingdom Metazoa; phylum Echinodermata; class Holothuroidea; order Aspidochirotida; family Holothuriidae; genus Holothuria; species Holothuria scabra. The sequence continues at coordinate 58,843,722 of CM074181.1, read as the reverse complement.
CAAGATGAAAGGATGATTTCTATTGTATGGCAGAGCATATTCCACTTAAACTCCATGGCCTTAATGGCTTTTACGTACGACTTTTATCAGTCGTGAGTCTGGTAGACATTAAATCAAAAGATAATCAGAATTATCACTGAGATCTACTTCTTCAAGATCCACTGCAGAGCAACAATCCACGTCTTAATTTGCATTGACTTGTGCTTGGTTCCAATGAGGAAATATTGATCCGTCTGATACTGGCTTTGGCAGACTAAGATAATTCAATAGGTGTTCAAAATAATAGAAAGTCAGCACTAGTGCCAGTGTACTTCTTTCTTGGACACTCTCAACCGCTGCAATTACAGGTCTCGTTACATTTGCAACAGTGAAATAACATTTTGTAATCAGATCACATTCCACGACGGATTTTTCTGCTTGTTTCGAGCTTTTGCCTCCAGTCACAAACATGGGGATACAACTGCAAGTTTATAACATCGTTTGTTCTTTGTTCTTGCTAACTGTGTTCTGCATTGGTACACCAGGTAATTTTCTAGTTCTCAAAGTGTACATTCAACGAGCTCGACGATCCTCTACGTTTGTTTTCGTTTCATTCATGGCCCTGTCTGACCTTATGCTTTGCTTCACGACACCTTTGCAAATAGCCTATATTCTGACCGAGAACACTGACCCCCAACCATTCCTATGCAAAAGCTGTTACTTCCTTGGGTCAACATGGACAGTGCTTTCTTTTCTCAGCAGCGCTGTTGTTGGTTTTGATCGCTACGTTGCTGTCTGTCGTCCTCTTAAACGACGAATGCGAATACGCGTAGCATTTGCTTTATCACTTCTATGCGCATTATTGTCTTTGGGCGTATCTTTTCCTTCTATATTCTACGCCAAAATTACTGCAAATGAATATCAAATAATCTCCTGTAAATTACATTCAGATAATCGGTCGTTACCACGGTTTTCCCAGTTTATATATACTTCAATTGTTCTGATTACCATCTTCATAACAATTACTTGTTATTCATTGGTTTTTAAATCTATAAGAAATCGAAACAGGGTCAAGATGTTTTTGGCAAAGTCGAGTCTTAATCGGGATGACACAAAAATGATCTCTAAACAGAGTACAACGGTCAAACTTGGAAGTGATACGTTACGATGCAATACGGAAAACAAATTTGACGAATCATCTGGAAAACAAGACTCGTATACTGCTACATCTCAAAAGTCGACTAACAGTCAGTCCAAATTGTCGATTGTCAGGACAGTTAGCCATTCAAATCCAGTGGCAAATAAAACGGCGTACAACAGTTGTTTCCCCCTGTCAAAGTCCATCACCCCAAAACAAAGTGACGCGAAAGTTGTTGCTCAGCGCAAAATAACAGCTATGCTGTTTCTCACTGCAGTTGTATCCGTTTTGACGATGTTACCGACAATATTCGCTGCTCTGATCCCAGACTTAGTTTTAATTCGTACAAGGGAGAAAAGCGAATTTCTTTATTTGCTCCTTCGTCTCTGTCAGTTTCTGGGATTCGTAAACAACGCTGCCAATCCTTTCATTTACAGTTTATTCGACAAAAAATTTCGCATTGAATGTGTAAGCACAATTACCCGTTGTAGAAAGTAGAAATTTTTACAAGCAGCGGATCACTATACTTCTGGTAATCGCTCACTTTTAAAACAGTTTTTATCATTTGATTAATAATCTAAAGATGACAGACGAGAGAAGAGAAAAACTTCCTTAAAGAAAAGGGAAATAAACAAAATGACCTGATGACCACGAAAAAGGAAAATTCCATCTTCACATGGTGTGAAATTATTTTGCCAGTTACCTCAGATCCTACAACTGAAACGCCTACTAACAATTCGTTCCGATTCAAAAACACCTATATGTACATGATGTACTCTTAAACTAAGCCATGGCGTTACCTGTTTTATGACTGTGTTTCACGAGTTGTCCGAAGTCGTTTCCAAACGGTCTATCAGATCTTACGAGAGATAGCATGAAACACTTTTAACTTATCGAAGTTGCGTCAAAGAATTCTGGTGTAGCGTTTTGCCTTGTTATTATACATACCCTTTTATTCCACATCACCTATAGACTCACCTTAGTGTTCCCTCATATTTTGTGATGGCGTGCTAAGGGTACAGTTTTCGACAAATATTCGATTATGAATGAGAGAAAAATATAGAGCGTTCCGACTGAAAATTGTCCCATTTGGAAATATGGCCTAATGGCTCTTCTCGAGTTGAACTAGGTCTTAAAAAATCAAAAGCCAACACCTTAGAAGTCGCACTGGGTTGATAAGTTCAGATAACTTTTTTGTGAAAGTGCGCGAATTCTGTATCCTTTGTTGTAGACCATACAATTTTGATGTAACAGGTACGTACTATGGTGCTTCTTTACGTTAGTTTGAGAAGTCCCATCTGGAATTAATTTTTTAAGGCATTGAATCTATTGATTGGTTGTGTTTCACTTCTGCGTGTGATATCCATTCTGGTTTGATTGAAAACCCGCTGTGAAAACCACGAACGGAGTAGAAGGACTTCAAGTAATTTGTGAAGTCCAACTCCTTGAAAATATCATTTTGACCAAAAAGGTTGGCTTTAATTTCAGTTAACCCTTTACCGTTGTGCTCCGATCGGGGCATATTGGCGCGCCTCGGGATTGGGCGGCAAAGCGGACGTAGTCCGCCCCGCATCGGCTTCCGTAGGCCATTGACCCCGTGATCTTAAACTATTGTCTCTCTCGCTGTTGTGGCCGAATTTTCGGGTAGCTACTCGCAGTTTCGAGCTCCGCGTGACACAGTAAAGATGGGTGACAGCCGAGCTCTCCGCATGGGTCCAAAAGGACCCAAACAACGGTAAAGGGTTAAACAGAGCCCGTGGAGTGTGTTTACTGCAAAGCTGATGCCACTGTCTCTGCGTGTGTGCACGTAAACCTTTAGCCGGGTGGTGCAGATATTTTAGCTTAACCCTTTACCGTTGTGCTCCGATCGGGGCATATTGGCGCGCCTCGGGATTGGGCGGCAAAGCGGACGTAGCCCGCCCCGCATCGGCTTCCGTAGGCCATGGACTCCGTGACCTTAAACTATTGTCTCTCTCGCTGTTGTGGCCGAATTTTCGGGTAGCTACTCGCAGTTTCGAGCTCCGCGTCAAACAGTAAAGATGGGTGACAGCCGAGCTCTCCGAATGGGTCCAAAAGGACCCAAACAACGGTAAAGGGTTAAGACTCGTTTGATTTCCAGCCAACGCACGAGAGATACTATTCGGATGAAATATTTGAAAAATGTTCCTCTGAGAAATATTGAACGGGAAACTTCTTCAGGACTGCTTCAAATGGCCTTGAAAAAATCAACCAGTTAGAAAATTTATTGTGTGCCTGACTGGTTGCATTGACATGCTGAATAATGAGAGCATTCCTCATTGTGTGCACATTGTGGAGTAAATATCTAGTAAGTTATATCCCAGCATCAAAAACTTTGAAAAAATGTTGCAGGATGCAGGGTTTTAAATAAAACTTTGTGGAGACGTGCAATATTTTGTTGTTTGGAACATTTAAAGAACGGAAGACAAATTAATGTAGGTGCCCCTCTCTCTCAAGATATTTCATTATTTATTGGCAAAGGACTAAACGTTGCGGTGTTCTTGTTGAGATATTTTTTATATTCGATTTAATTTTTTTATAAATATTGATTTGATGTTAAGCGAATGTTTCAAATTGAAGAAACATGACATAAATTGAATACGTTTATATAAATGCGTTCAGTTTTAATAAATGGTAGAAATGCAATTCGGATATTTTTACCGAGTTTTCTGCGACTTTTATTCTGCACCGGTATTATACATTGAGTTCAAACAAACACAAATTGTATTCACTCATGATTTAACGTCGTGGTTGGTCACTGTATAGACCTATTTCCAAATAGCAATCGCAAGGGATTGTGGGATAGAGTTTTGGTGTGCGTCATTATTGCCAATGGCATTTTACTGTGGTGAAAATTTACGTATACCCAAAACGTATCCCACAATGCATTGTAATTGCTATTTGGAATTAGGTCTATGGATGGGACTTTCAAGTCTTGCATCTGTTAAATATTTTACCCGAAAATATTCAATAGTTAACACAGCAAGTAACTTTTCTTCTCAACTGACAGACGGTGACCGAATGCTTGGTCCAGGGTTGAAGCATCTGACTCCTGGCCAGGTCATACCTGGGTGTTTAAAAATGGAACCTAGTGTCAGTGATCTTGGTGCTCAGCATCAGCAATGGAGTAGGGAAAACAAGCCAGTGAGCCACACCTGGAGAAAGGGCCGTTACCGGCTCAACTAAAGACCAATTGGTTAGAAACTACGCCGTAGAACACCTTCTGATCTAATCTACCTTTAAATGATATACTTCCCGATGCCTTTAGAGTCTGGTAAATAAGTTAAGAAGGGAAAAGGAAGTGCTGCTGGAACAAAAGGTTAACATTCGCTGTCAAACTCTGATTGCCCCTATTCTAAATGTATACCGTACTAAGAGTAATAACTTGAACACCTATATTTAGGAAATATTACTCGAGGAATTAATGGGACGAGATACAATGCCTAAGCTGGTAGGTCTTTCACTGGTCAAGTAGCTTTGTAAATATTACACTCACAGTTGCTAAATGTACATGAAAGTACTAAAATTGTTTGATTTTAATCTGAAGGAAGAAAGAAATGTTGTTACTCAACGTTATTATTTGAAGACGGCGTGATTCAAGTAAAACGTTTGCACTAAAATTCCTTCGAACAACTGAAAGTTCTCCTTGGCCACAATTGCCTCTGACTTTCTTCCGGGAGGTGGTATTCGGTGTAGTCCCTGTTAAATCCAAAGTATTTCATTTTTAATTTGCAAAGGAATAAAAGTTGCGGTGTGACGTAATGTTATTTTTGAGATATTTTTTTATATTCGATTTAATTTTTTTTAAATATTGATTTGATGTCAGGCGAATGTTTCAAATGCAAGAGACATTACTTAAATTGAATACGTTAATTAAAATACGTTCAGTTTTAATAAATACTAACATACTAACATCACCTTTATGTGCAAAACAGTAAACGTTGTACAAGACTAGGGTTTGATGATTTGTATTGGTCAATTTTTGCACTCTTTTTCAATCGCTAAAGACGTACGCATGAAAAAAGCGTAAAAGGGGAAGCAAAGAAATTTTTACCAGCCTCTGCATGAGTCCAAATTATACTTGTAAGCGAAGCGAGTGATAGTGTCAAGAGACCCAGAATAATAAAATTACATCTTCAAGTCGTAGGAAGAGACGGTAACCATTTGAGTTTCATCCTAAATATCCTTGCAGATTTCAAACACACAATGACAAGAACACCTGCATTTTTAGCATTGCAAGGAGGAAAGAGACTTAAAGATGGTGTCGCCATCACCATCAGTATTAAAAATGGGAGGTAACGTCACCTGCGGTGGTGAAGCTTTCTCTCATTTAAGTCCATTTGATAAGATATTACTTTATTAGTGAGCTGCAAGTTTCATTTCATTTATTCACAGGATTATTTTCATGCAAAAGAAGATTCTTCAAAGAACAAGTTCTCAATACCAAAACTGTACACATTAAGGCAATGGTATTTCTTTATTGGGTGAACCTAAAGCCCCGTTGACCGTGTTTGTTTGAGTTTCATAGTAATTTTACTTCTATTCTTATGTTTGAACCTATATCAGCCTAGTGTACGCAGGTTGAAGAAGAAACACCTGATGTTGGCAATCCGATTAGTTTTTAATACAGGTATTGCTGATTCCAAATAGTCCTATGAAAACTTCCCTTATTTGTGTATACAATCTTTGTGTTTGATTTCTAAACAATGATGTACTTTTATTCAATATTGAAATTTTAACCAATACTTAAAGCAATTTGAAGGGAGATACCTTAGATTCTTGTATCAGGTGGTAATTAAGATTCTTAAACTGAAAAGTCGAATGAGATTCGTTGCCTCCTGGAAGTTTTATACGTTGGACACCAGCTTCCATGTCGGACATGTAGGACATGTAGGCCAGTCGTTAGCCGAACAAATTGTGACAGCCTACGCTATACTATAAACGGGTGACCAAGGCCTTGCAGCTATACTAGAACTTGTAGTATTTGCAGAGACATATAGGAAAGCTTGAGAAAGTAGGGTCTTGACTGTTCTGTAACTTTAGGCTACCGACATATACCAACTACGTGAGGGTGCCACTTCAAGTGAGTAGACTAAGGACTAATCTAGACAAATGCAAGGTTTTAATTGAACTAGCCGAGGCCTAAGTTTTCAGTGCTAAATGCTACTGCATTTCCCAACAAGTACGTCTTTGTTTTCAATTCACCAGCCAACTCGATCAAACATCTGCGTCATGCTTGTAATATTACAGTGATAGTAGTCCAACTTCCTACCTTCAAAGCTAAAGTTCACGCTTATCCAACCACGAACTTGAAGCAATTTTTCGTTGATTTCATTCCTGTATGTTGATTGTGGACTCATGTTTTATTTAGCTATTTTTTTTTTTTTTTCTCATTTAATCTTTATTTTCTCTTGGCCATCAAATTCAGGTAAAGGTTACAAAAGACATTGAAACAGCAAATATTCCATTAAAATAACATTAACAAAAGATACAGAAATATTAATCTTAATCTTCTAAATCCAGCAACGTATACCATGGCAACCAATATCTTTCCCAAATGTTTACTTTCATGTTTTCCTTAAAAATATATTCGTTAATGTCAAAATAATACTTTAAAAACTTCTGCAAGCTATACACCGACGGGATGGATTTTTGTTGCTTACACTTAAAAATATGAAACTTCACCAAAATGATCAGAAGGTTACCGACTCGGGCAAAATCACCCCCAAATAAAACAACGCTAATATCAAGGAGATTAATATTGATATTTGCTTTAGTGAAAATATTATGCAAATAATTCCAAAGAACAGATGTGAAATTGCAATAATAAAAGAAGTGCTGGATTGTTTCAGTTTCGTTGTGACAAAAGCTACACTTATCGGAATCAATTGCATTTATAACAAAGAGATATTTGTTCGTAGGGACAATTCGGTGAAGAATACTGTACTGAAACCATCTAATCTGAACGTCAATAGAGCAGCTGAAAGGTATGGAACAATATAAACTCCAGGATTCTGGAGAAACGTTTAAGTATTCACACCATTTGTTATACGAGGTCTTACGAAACTTTGACAGTTTTACGAGTTTACTATAAACAGCTTTACATGAAAACAGACCACGGTGTAACATAATATTACATAAATTATTTACAGGGTTTGGAAGGTTATGGTCTAAAGTGCTAAAAAATTCACCCCAAGTTGTTTTAACAGAGTTTATTAGCCCGTAATATTCAAGAAAATGTGTCTTAATGTCATACATTCGAACTAAATCCTCTTGGTTATAGAAATCACCATTCGAATCAATGAGATCATTTATAAAAACGATGCCCTTTTTGTACCAATGAGAGTAAGCAACGGGTACATTGCCTACTGTAATAAAATTACTTTTCCAAAGCGGCTGACTTAAAATAAAAATGTCTTTTCCCATTTCATCCTCTGAAATACCTTTCAAACTTAAATAGTAATAAGTGGAGGTCAGAACATCTTTCCAAAAAGCATTCCTTACACATTGACCTGCCAGTCTAATAACATCGTTTCCATACTTATATAAATCATCAAGGTCAATTTGGTAATTTTGTAAATAAAAGCCTGCGTGTCCTCCATTACCAATGCTCAAACTATTTAGCTATTGATATCTGCTTAAAAATGGGTGTATGTAAAATCAGAAATGAGACTCGTAGGCCGTAGTCTGTGCGATTGAACAATCACGTGTTACTAAGCGTTAGTAACTTAACTATACTAGCCTAAGTTAGGCCAGCACACCTGACTGAGTAATTGAATCCTGCAGTCAGAGGCAAAGTTTAGACACCTTCAATTTTAGGAAGAGAAGCTGTAATAACTAACATATCACAGGCATCTGTGTTGTAGTACTCCAGACCGGACTCGGGACCAGTTTTCCCGGTCTCGAAACCTTGTGGTGTCGGTCTTGGTTTCTTCTCGGACCCTTGCAGTCTCGGAAATTATTCTGGCCTCACTTCGACACCGGCCAAATGTTTGTCAACTTTTCTTTTTTATTAAATGAGGTGCTCGTTGTCCAGTGTTATTTTTTGATGGATATCAATATCCAATTACCCATGTTACTTCACCCCTTACCTTTATAAACTGATAATTAACTGTAATTGCTTTGAAAAATAGGCTAATCATTGAGGGCAGAGGTAATCATCTTCATCTATACCCAAAACTCCATCTACATCGGCTTAACTTTCTTCTGTGAGTTAGTGAGTGATCATTTAACTTGGTCATTGATCAGGCATAACATTTGACCGATAGTCCCAGTAGTCCTTTCAGCCCACGGAACAATTACTTTCATCAAACACGAGTGTCCTCCCTCCTCAGAAGCCTGAAGTAGAATGATGTCAATAACGTTGAATACGTATGTGTTCGCTGCTTTTGAACGTGTCCGTTTTAAAGCACGTGTTCGTTCCGTGTTCGTTGTGAACAGGCAAGAACGGTGTACATATTTCTTTCCTTATGTTTTTTATTTACCTGGGTGTTGCTTTGCAAACAGCAAAACCGTCTTCCGTGTATAGACCGACATTTATGTTAATGTGTTGAAGTTGTGAAAGGAGTTACAATACTATCAGTTCACAAGTCTCAGCAACGTCGAAACTGCCCATGGTGACATTGAATAAAGATTCGGTACACTTGTACCATGGTGTTTCAACGTTGAACAGCATAGTTTTCTTTCCGTGGAAGATAACATACTTTTCGAATGCTGGTATGTCTTTGTAATTTGATGCAAAGTCTAAAGCCTCGTTGAGGAGGTCAGTAGTTATTGCGGGATAAAACTTACAGATGTCAAAAGAAATAAACTATTGTTGGTGTTTGTCGTGTATTTCACGAAACCAATCTTTAACTTCACTTATGTTCTTCCATTATTTAAAATCTGTAGATTGTTTGGGTCCTGAGTTTATTCTTTCTAGTATTTGTTTGCTAAACTTCCCTAGTTCTGATTTTGAATGGTTGATTAGCCTGCCAGTGGGTTTTTTGCTGCGGTTCGATTTGTGGTCTTTTAGTGGTAATAAACGCTTTTCTCTCACTTGTTGTATCGTTTCTGTCATTAATTTCAATAGACTTGCCCCAAGTCTCTCGAGATGTTCCCTCTCAAATGTTAGGATTCTCCTCTGTCACTATTCCTTCTCTAAGTATCGCCCCTTTGATCTCTCCCAATGCACCGCTGCAGACAAACCAACTTCTTACACCTTTTTCTTTCCACTTCGACTCATTATAACGCCAATACAGACTGCGCTAACAAACCCACATCGACCAACACACCTCGACCGGTATGCTCGCTAACAAGTTCTCACACTCACCGCTTCCAACGACTCTACACTGAGCCATTGCAATGATCGTGCGTGGCAGGCTCCTGTTTATACGCTATGCACATATCAACAAGCGGCGATCTGGCTTGCTAGAGAGACTTGTGGCCCCCCTAGGATATTTTCTGGGGGGGGGGGGGTTGGCAAAGCTCGAAAATTTCCCCAAAACTTTTCAGTTTCAGTATATTCTCAGCTTCAGTATATTTTTAAAGGTCAAGGTGCATGTATTACATACACAATATGTAAATTTATGATGAAAAGATTATCATGACGTCATGCAATATTACCAAACTTAATAATGGCCTAAAAGACGGTGAAGCTGCCTTCTATATACACAGGAATAAGAAAATTTCATCATTGGCCCGTTGTCACCCCCATGTTAAGTGATTAGTTAGATTAATTTTCCGAACCAGTCTTTTAAAAATAAAGTAAACATCATACGTTTGTGCAGGTTTTGTGGGTTATTATGTCTAGACAACGGTAAGCTATCGTTTGTAGCTCCGTCCATGGTTAAATTCAGAGTAAGATCAGTCTATAACTTGCCCGGTACTAGCTTGTAGGGAGAGAGGCCATTAAATGCTTAAACTTAATCCAGGGCGCTGTCAACCAATAGGCTGAAAACTGGGCATTTAAACCCCACCTAACCTGACCTAACCCACGGCGTTGACAACATTAGTAACAGGTGAGAGTGATACGCGGAGCGCGACCATGGGTTCGCACGGAGCGTCCCGCTAGGGGAAATTTTGCTTATAACACCCCTAGATTGCAGGAAATGACACTCCCTGTGCCTCATTACTGTTTGCTTAGAATGGCATATTTTTCTTTTCCTGAAAACTTTTAAGGAGACAATTTGTTCACTATATATATATATATAAAGGAAGAATTGGAAACTCTTGAGGCATACCGGTATGGTATTGCTGACAGCCTTTAATCAAATATAAATGGTTGTGGAACGAAAACAATTAAATGAGGGAATATTTCGTTTACGACGCTGTGATTGTGTTACTGTTTATCAGCAACGTATTATCCAATCGTGCATCAAGTTGATGAACATAACATTAGCTGAACAATACGTAGGGAACTAGCTCGATGATGGTATCCTATGCTCCGGTCTTATAGCCTGTCAGTGTTGCGCAGTACACGCTAAACTGATCAAAATACCCTGTGTACCAAAGAACATTCACGCTGATGCAGAGGGGGCATTTCTGCGGAACGCGAGTCAAGGGCTTCATGCTGCAGTGACACAGATAAGATCTGGGGAAATACGTTGCATGGAAAAAAGAGTTATGCATGAGAAATGTTTCACTATTACTTATAGCGGGAAAATTTAAAGGAAGAGAAAAAGGAAGTATTATTTCGTCAACTTGAAATTTCCCCAAATTCCAAATATTTTCCCAAAATATTTTCCGGGTGGGGCAATTTGCCCCCGACCCTGTCCCCTATTGGCTATGCCACTGCTTGTAGCTACTGTAACTGGTGACGCAGCATACTGGGCGGTCCGGCTTCTTATTACTGATCTCTGTAGCCAATGAAAAACTTACTATATGTAAACAGAGAGAACGAAGCAACGTTAATTACACGATAATCTAAATGGATATTAATTCATATTAATTCAAACCAAAAGTCGCATAATGCCAAAGCCGATTGTTAAAAATGATACGGTTCGGTTAAAAATGATACAGTAAACAGTAACAAAACATGCAAGTCTCTCATTATGGTCGCTTAACCTGTATGGCGTGTCTAAAACACGTGCGTCTCATTATGCATTATGCATTATGCATGCTTGTGTAGTCTTGGCATTTTAGCCAGGGCGTAATACTATTCGCTTTATGCATAGCACGCTCTTTGAGCTTGTGCACTTCGCAAGCAATGTACCGTGAATGGCTGGACTGACGCAGGTTATGCCCGTGTCAGTCTTGTCATTCCGTCTTGAAATCTACTCTAAGCTGCTCTGAGGAGACCTAACAAGAAAATCCTCTTCAAAGTAATTAGAGAAATTGTTAGGCCGGAATGGCCTGATCGGATTATTTGGGTTAGTATCATCAGCAAGCTGGTAAATCGCTTCTGATGTTCAAGCCGAAAGGCGATGTGGTTTTGAGATTGGGTTCCCAGAAATTTTCTTTAGCTTTTCTAACTTTGTCGGTCCATGTATCGTTTGGTCGATAGCAATGACCCGTAAGTTTTTGATAGAATGATGAAGCAAATTGGAATGGTTTGCAACAGGTTGTTCAACATTTTTGGTTTTAATTGCTCACCTGTGCTGTGTCATTCTCATTCGAAGAGTATTTTTAGATTCTCCGACAAACTGCACACCACATAAATTGCAGTACTTGAGATAAAAGACATTTTTGGAAAGATAATTAATTTCTTGTCTAATGTAGAAGGTGCATGCATTTTGATTGCCCTGGAAGCCTTTTGTGGAATCAACCAGGGCGCACGTCTTGCAGTTGGAAGGGCAAGGTGAACATCCAAAATTTTCGTTGTTTTCCTGGTATTTTGCCCGAACCAAAATGTTCCGTAAATTTGAGGGCCGCTTGAAGGCAACAACGGGGGTTGGGGAAAGATAGACTTTAGGCGATCGGTGCTCTGAAGTTAGGGCATATGCTTTTGATGAATTTGGCTAGTGATGGTAGACCGGGATGGTACTCAGTTACCAACGGCACTCTGTCGGAATTGCGCTGACGAGTTTTGTACGTCAGAGTTTGCGAGCGAGGGGTTTCTTTTGCCTTTTTGATGGCATTTTCAATTGAACCCCGAAAATACTGCCGGTTACGGAGCTAACCAGATAGTTCCTTTGCCCGAGTGTCAAAATCTGTTTCAGAGGAACAGATGCGTTTTATGCGGAGTGCTTGACTATACGGAATGTTTGTGGTGCAGTGCGGAGGATGGCAACTGCTGGGTAGAAGGTAGTTGTGCTTGTCCGTTGGTTTGTTGAACAAGTCTGTTTTGAGTGAACCATTTTCTATGGTTACAGTGGTGTCCAGGAAGTGGACACTGGACCTGGAATGGTCGGCCGTAAACTTGATGGTGGGATGGAACGAATTGATGTTCTCAATAAACATTTTTTGGACGGTCTTCACCGTGGGGCCAGATCATGAAGATGTCGTCTATGAAGCGTAACCAAATTTGTGGTTTCAAAATTTCAAATTTTGTCGAGACAGAAATTTTGCTCGAAGTTGCCCATAAACAAGTTAGCAAATGAGGGAGTTATTTTGGTTCCCACGGCTGTACCATGAATTTGGAGGTAGTGGTGATCACCAAAAATGAGATTGTTGTTGGTCAGAATCAGATGCCTGAGTTCGCCTAAGTCTTTTTTGGTGGGAGTTTTGCCCCGAATTGGATTGAAGGCGTTGGCGCAAGCGGAGATGACTTCCTCATTTGGTATGTTTGTGTACAACGAGGACACGTCAAGAGTGGCCAGAATTGTGTCCGACGGGAGATTTTTGATCTTCCCAATTTTGCGGATGAAGTCCGTAGTGTCCTGAACGTAGGACAATATCATCACGATGCCGTAGACTTCGAATGGCCTGACGTTCACTTTTTGTGAGATTGTCGCGGAAATCTGGGGAAGGGGTGTGGTTTTTCACATCCTCTTCAATGGCCGAAATAAATGATTCCAGTTTCGGACAACGCCCCTTTGGTGGGTTCCAGGTGCTTTTTGGTTTAAATTGATACGATATATCGTTGTCCGGTGGAGAATTTAGGCCGTCTTCGTCAGCAAAATACTCCAGAAGGCGCAAGCGTCGGAAAACGCTCTCATGTCCAGCGATAATTTCTGCGTGTCACTCTGGCTTGGTTTGGGGCAGAAATTGAATCCCTTCGAGAGAATTTTAGTTTCACCTTCAGAAAGCTGATACGATTTGCTTACAACCGCGGTGGTGGCGATGGAAGGCACGGTAAACGGTTTACGAATAAATCTGCCAGACCTGCTTTTCTGAAAATTTGAAATCACTTGATTTGAAGTGACAGTCACTTGGTTTGAAGTGACATGATCTCTTTGAAACTTTCGTTGTTGCCTAGAATTTAGAGTACGAGAAAGTCGGAGACAGTCCTGAGAGATAAACCGAAGCTTGTTTTGAAGCTCGGATTTGTGAAGCTCTCTTTTTAGTTTCCTGGTTTTGGAATCAGTTTGGTGATTGAGTTCATTGATGATTTTCCGACAATTTCCAATTTGTACTTCTATCAGTCTGAGAGACGTTTTTCTGAGTATACCTTTCCAGTTGGCGTAGATTCCACTGTCGGAGAGTGGCAAGCCGGTAGGGACTTAAATTTGAAGCCCTTTCGGTACCGTATTGTTTGCTCGGTACGTTTTATAGTTGGAAAGGTGTTGTCGATACCTGACAAGTTTTTCGCACAGGCGTCGAAGCAATTTGAAAGTTTCCAAAGTACTCTCCATGGGTAAAGCAAGGTTGGATCAAAATTGATGCAAACAGTGAAAGAAGTATATAAACATGACGGAGAAACTGTAAAACGACGGTGCTACAGAATTGAAAGGCTGGATCTCCAAGGAGATACAAATTGAGGAAGGCTAGCATTTAGATAAATTAAACAGCCAAAAGGTTTGAAGTAGAGCTTTCGAGGAGGAATACTACCTCTTCATCATATATATATATATATATATATATATATATATATATATATATATATATATATATATATATATATATATATATATATATATATATATATATATATATATATATATATATATATATATATATATATATAGTTAGTCGAGTGACGTAGCGACCTTATATGAATAAGTGAACCAGTGCGGTATCGCATGAAGACCTTAGGTCATTTTTTCCTCAAACATAGGCATTGCCTTATACTGAAAGAGGATTTATTTTTTTGAAATGGAAAACTTAGCCTCAAGCAAGATTCGAACCAGCGACCTCCCGCTTATAAGGCGGATGCTCTGACCACTGAGCCATTGAGGCCTATGTGATTGAGCGCTGTCAACTAATTATAAATACTGTTGGGTTAAGTTCTCCATTGTTACGTCAGAAGAATGTCATAGGAAAGCGTCCCTTGAAATATTAAGTTAGTCGAGTGACGTAGCGACCTTATATGAATAAGTGAACCAGTGCGGTATTGTAAGCGGGAGGTGGCTGGTTCGAATCCTGCTTGAGGCTAAGTTTTCCATTTCAAAAAAATAAATCCTATTTCAGTATAAGGCAATGCCTATGTTTGAGGAAAAAATGACCTAAGGTCTTCATGCGACTTTTCAATACCGCACTGGTTCACTTATTCATATAAGGTCGCTACGTCACTCGACTAATATATATATATATATATATATATATATATATATATATATATATATATATATATATATATATATATATATATATATATATATATATATATATATATATATATATATATATATATATATATATATATATATATATATATATATTATATATATATATATGTTTACATGTAAATTTATATATATATATATATATATATAAACCAAATACCAAAAGAACACAAAAATAGATATTATAATTTAGTTGGAAATGAATGTATCTATTTTTTGTGTTCTTTTGGTATTTGGTTTCTTTACTTTCCAACACACGCCACCTATCATGTTATATATATATATATATATATATATAAATATATATATATATATATAAATATATATATATATAAAAGCGATGAAAAATAGTGAGTTACACAAAGATGACATCATAAGAGCACAAATTTCCAATACAGAGAAACAGTGTATATTTCAGGCACGCCTGTGCCTTTCGTCAGCACCCACAGTGAAGTGAACATAATATAATGGAGACCTAGTACACTGTACTCAATGGTATACTTATTGCAAAAGCTCATAGTCACGCTTCACCACGAGTGGCAAACGGAAAATCACTTAAAACACCCAAATCCAAGTTTAAACCATTAATATGAGTTTTAAGCTTCATAATCCACTTACTCTCGGACCTTAGTCTATTATTGAGAGTGGGATAATTAGAGCCTAACAGGACAAACTTGAGATTGGAGAGGTTGTGATTACATTGATTGAAATGCTTGGCTACTGGATAACTGATGGCCTTATCTTTAACTGTCTTTTTGTGGTTGTTGAATCTGAACCTGAACTTTGAACCTGTTTGACCAATGTAATTACCATACACACACTTATTACAAAAAATCAAATACACGACGTTGGGGGTGTCACAATTGAAAGGACCGGGGCGGATGCGGGCATTGGTACCGGGAGGGGTGAAACAGGGGTCAGTGATCAAAAAACTACATACTTGACATCTAGGCTTTCCGCATTTCCGGTTGCCCGTGTCGGACCTACTGGGAAGCCTAGAAGAGGTAATTATGGATTTAAGGTTGGGAGGTTGCCTACGGGACATGAACGGGGGGTCTTTGAACAGATCGTGAATAGAACTGTCCGATTTGAGAATTTCAAAGTCTTGACGTAGCACTTTGAGTAACTTGTCAGTTCGACTGGAATAATCCACAACTAAAGGAATACGAGAGTTAGTGGCTTTCGGTTTTTCAAGGAGAAGGTCTTCCCGACATAGAGCAGAAGCTTTTGAAATCCCCCTTTTAATAATGGAAAAGGGGTACCCGTTATGCAGGAAATGACCAACAAGATTGGAAATATGTTTATTGTACTCAGATTCGGAAGAACAGATACGTTTGATTCTGATGCACTGGGAATACACAATGGCTGTCTTAAGGCTGTATGGGTGGGAACTCTCAAAATTGAGATAAGTATGGGTATCAGTGGGCTTGCAGTAAAGCGTGGTAACAAAATTATCGTTACACAATCCAACTAGTACGTCTAGGAAGGGGATTTCAGTATCGGAGAACTCCGAGGTGAATTTGATGGTAGGGTGAACATCGTTACAGGCTGTTAAGAAATGACGGAGCGCATCTACTCCGTGAACCCAAGTGAAGAAAATGTCATCGATATATCTACAATAATTACAGGGCTTGAAAGGGCTATTAGAGAGGATTCTTTCCTCTAAGTCAGCCATGAAAATAATGGCATAACTGGGTGCCATTCTGCTGCCCATTGCCGTTCCACTCGTTTGTAAATAAAATTGCTCATTGAAAACAAAGTGATTGTGAGTGAGAACAAACTCAACAATGTAGCCAAATTCTTTAATAAACTGGGTGGAAAAACCATTTCTAGCCAGGAACTTTTTGCAGGCCAATACCCCTTCCTTGTGGGGAATATTAGAATAGAGGGCACTCACATCCATGGTAACTAAAAGAGAACCTGGGGGACAGGACCCAATGGCTTGGAGTTTCCTAAGGAAATGAGCAGTATCCTTTACATAACTGCCTAGTGAGGGCAGTAAAGGATTAAGGACACTGTCAATGTAACCAGAGAGGTGTTCCGTAAGGGTTCCTATGCAGGAGACAATGGGTCTACCTGGAGGGAAAATGTCAAGAAATTTGGCTAATTCAAACAACTTAGGGGTACTTAAATTATGTACCTGTAAATCAGATGGGATATTGGGGGGAGGGAACCTCCCAACCTTAAATCCATAATTACCTCTTCTAGGCTTCCCAGTAGGTCCGACACGGGCAACCGGAAATGCGGAAAGCCTAGATGTCAAGTATGTAGTTTTTTGATCACTGACCCCTGTTTCACCCCTCCCGGTACCAATGCCCGCATCCGCCCCCGTCCTTTCAATTGTGACACCCCCAACGTCGTGTATTTGATTTTTTGTAATAAGTGTGTGTATGGTAATTACATTGGTCAAACAGGTTCAAAGTTCAGGTTCAGATTCAACAACCACAAAAAGACAGTTAAAGATAAGGCCATCAGTTATCCAGTAGCCAAGCATTTCAATCAATGTAATCACAACCTCTCCAATCTCAAGTTTGTCCTGTTAGGCTCTAATTACCCCACTCTCAACAATAGAATAAGGTCCGAGAGTAAGTGGATTATGAAGCTTAAAACTCATATCAATGGTTTAAACTTGGATTTGGGTGTTTTAAGTGATTTTCCGTTTGCAACTCGTGGTGAAGCGTGACTATGAGCTTTTGCAATAAGTATACTATTGAGTACAGTGTACTAGGTCTCCATTAAATTATTTTCACTTCACTGTGGGTGCTGAAGAAAGGCACAGGCGTGCCTGAAATATACACTGTTTCTCTGTATTGGAAATTTGTGCTCTTATGATGTCACCTTTGTGTAACTCACTATTTTTCATCGCTTTTATAATTTTTGGAGCACACGTGGATACTTTTCTTAGTATGTATATAAATATATATATATATATATATATATATACATATATATATATATATATATATATATATATATATATATATATATATATATATATATATATATATATATATATATATATATATATATATATATATATATATATATATATATATATATGTAGGTCTTTGCGCAAGTGTTAATTTAGAATCGCCTTACAGGCTTTGCATAGACCATTCAAAACTTAATGTCGGTAAGCGATTCTCACTTCAATTTATACTTTAATTGGTCATCACCTAATTTTCCATAACTAGGTTACCAAAATTTCGTAAGAGTTAGAAGACTTAGTTTATGACTTTCTTTGAGTGAAGCTTGAGAAGCTTAGAATTGCAAGATGCAAGGATTATTCCTGTTGTAAAACAAAATATAAAATTGTTTCAGCTTAATGGCTTTTACGGATTTTATCTGCCGAAGGTCTTGTAGACATCAAACCGGAAAATTATCAGAACTAACACCGTGATCTACGTCTTCACGATCCACTGCAAAGCAACAACCCACGTATTAATTTGCATTGATTTGTGCTTGATTCCAAGGAAGAAATAAATTGCTCAGTCAAATACTGGCTTTGACAGACTGAGATAATTTTAGAGGTGTTCGAAGTAATAGCAATTCAGCACTAGTGTCAGTGTACTTTCTTCTTGGGCACTTACAATTGCTGAAACTACAGCTCTCGTTACATTTGCTACAGTGCAATAACATTTTGTGACGAGATCACTCTCCACGACAGATTTTTTTCTGCCTGTTTTGAACTTTTCCCTTTCGTCACAAATATGGGGATACAGCTGCAAGTTAATAACATCGTTTGTTCTTTGTTCCTGCTAACTGTGTTCTGCATTGGTACACCAGGTAATTTTCTGGTTCTCAAAGTGTACATCCAGCGAGCTCGACGATCCTCTACTTTCGTTTTTATCTCTTTCATGGCCCTGTCTGACCTAATGCTCTGCTTCACAACACCTTTGCAAATTGCGTATATTCTGACCGGGACTACTGATCCCCAACCTTTTCTTTGCAAAAGCTGTTACTTCCTTGGGTCAACATGGACAGTGCTTTCTTTTCTCAGCAGTGCTGTTGTTGGTTTTGATCGCTACCTTGCTGTTTGTCGTCCTCTTAAACGACGAATGCGAATACGCGTAGCATTTGCCTTATCGTTCTTATGCGCGTTATTGTCTTTCGGCGTATCTATTCCCTCTATATTCTACGCCAAAATTACTGAAAATGAATATCAAATAATCTCCTGTAAATTACATTCAGATAATCGGTCGTTACCGCGGTTTTCCCAACTTATATATTGTTCAATTATTCTGATTGCCATCTTCATAACAATTACTTGTTATTCATTGGTTTTAAAATCTGTAAGAAGTCGCAACAGGATCAAGCTGCTATTGACAAAGTCGAGTCTTCATGAGGGTAACACAGAAATGTTCTCTAAACAGAGTACAACGTTTCAACCTGGCAGTTATACATTACGATGCAACACGAAAAACAAATCTAATGAACCATCTGGGAAACAAGACTCGTCTACTGCTACATCTCAAAACTCGGTCGACAGCCAGTTCAAATTGTCGATTTTCAGGATAGTTAACCATTCAAACCTCGTGGCAAATAAAACGGCGTACAACAGTTGTTCCACCCTATCAAAGTCTATCACCCCAAAACAAAGTGACGCGAAAGTTGTTGCTCAACGTAAAATAACGGCCATGCTGTTTCTTACTGCGGTTATAACCGTTATGACAATGTTGCCGACAATATTCGCTGCCCTGATCCCAGACTTAGTTTTAATTCGTACAAGGGAGAAAAGCGAATTCATTTATGTGCTCCTTCGTCTGTGTCAGATTCTGGGATTCGTAAACAACGCAGCTAATCCTTTCATATACAGTTTATTCGACAAGAAATTTCGCAAAGAATGTGTTAGCACCATCACCCGTTGTGGAAAGTAGAATTTTTACAAACAGCGGTTCAGTTTACTTCTGTGAATCGTTTACTCTCAAAACAGTTTTTATCGTTACCTGAATAACAGAAATATGACAAACGAAAAAAGAAAAAGACTGCCTTAAAGAAAAGGGGGAAAACAAAATCACCTGATGATCACGAAAAGAGGAAATTCCATTATCACGTAAAGTAAAATTATTTTGCCAGTTTCCGCAGATCATACAACTGAAAACCTATGTAAAATTTGTTCCGATTCATAAACATGTACATGTACATGATGTGCACTCTAACTACGCCATGATTTTAACTAGACGTTTGAACGTGTTTCACGAGTTTTCCAAACTCGTTCCCTAACGGTCTGTCAGATCTCATGAGATAAGATGGCATGCCTTACCACAACAGAAAGTTTCGTCAAAGAATTCAGATCTAGCGTTTTGACTTGGTATTATACATGTCATTTGATTCTACATTACCTTGACTCACGTTAGTGTTCCCTCATCTTTTGTGATGGTTTGCTAAGGATACGGTTTTTGACAAAGATTCGATTATGAATCAGAGAAATAGAGTTCGACAGTGAAAATTGGCCCATTTGGAAATATGACCTCATGACTCTACCCTAGGTCATATCCGGCACATGTAACTTGGTCTTTAAAATTTAAAGTCAACACCTCAGAACTAGTAATGGGTTGATTAGTTCAGTTAGCTTTTTTGTGAAAGTGTGCGAATTCTGTATCTTTTGTTGTAAACCATACAATCAAGACGACAAAACACAGGTATGATAACAGGTAGCAGGGCGCTGATTTTCGTTAGTATGAGAAGTCCTATCTGGTGTTGGTTTTTAAGACATTGATAATGTTGACTGATTTTTTTTTTTATTCCTGCGTTTGATATCCATTACGGTTTGATGGAGTACCCGCTAAGAAAACCAGGAACGGAGTAGGAGGACTTTAAGTAATTTGTGATGTCCAACTCCAAGTGGTATTTGAAAATAACGTTTTGAAGCAAAAGGTTGCACTTCTTTTCAGTTGAAACTCGTCTGAATTCCATCTGAGGCACGAAAAATGCAATTTGGATGAAATATTTGTAAATTGTTCCTTTGTTAAATATTGCACTTGAAAGTTCTTCACGACTGCTTTAAATGGCTTTGAAAAAGTCAGCCATTCATGAAGGTTAATTGTGGTAATGGTTGGTTGCATTGACCTGCTGAATAATGATATTATTCTTCATTTTTGAAACCAGAATGAGTGCACATGCATGAGTTGTAGAAATCTGGAAAGGTATATCCCAGAGTCCAAAACTTTGGGAAAGTTTGCGGAATGCATGGCTATATATAAATCTTTGTGGAAACGTGCAATATTTTGTTGTTTGCAATTTCTGAAGAACGGAAGACAATTAAAGAAGGTACCACTCACTCTCAAAGTATTTCATTAGTTCATCCTTTTGCAATCGCTGAAGATGTTCACATTAAAAAGCGTTGAAAGGGAAACAAATTAACTTTAACCAACCTTTGGATGAGTCCAAATTATATTTGTAACCTAAGCGGCTGAGAGTGGCAGGAGACTCGCAATGAAAAATCACATCTTCAAGTCGTAGCAGGCGACGGTAACCATACGAGTTTTATCCTAGACATCCTTGCAGATCACTTAATAAATATTAATACACAATGCAAAAAAACACCTAAATTAAAAAAAAAAATTTTTTTGCAAGGAGGACAGGGACTTGATGACGCTGTCGCCATCATCATCAATATTTAAAATGGGATGTAACTTTTCCTGATATGATGTATTTTGCTGTCATTAAAATCCATCTGGAAAGATATTATTACTTCTTTAGTGAGCTGCAAGTTTGTCTCCTTTATTCACAAGGATTTTTTATGCAAAGTAGTTCTCAATACCAAAATTGTACACATTAGGACAATGATATTTCTTCATTGTGTGACCTTCAAGTCACACACTGAGCCCCTTGGCCGTGTTTGTATCCTAATTGCATAGTCGGACTTCTGTTGTGTTCCCATATATGAACCTATATGAGTATAGAGTACAGGTTCACGCAGGTTGAAGAATCACCTGATTTTCGGATTACGACTAGTTTTCAATATAGGTGTTGCTGACTCCAAACAGTCCTTAAAAAGAATTTCATATTTTGTGTATATATGGTTGTGTGTAATACTGAAAAAATGTTGTGGTTTTGTTCAATGCTAAAATTTTACCATCAACACGGAATTAGGGCGATTGAAAAGGAGATACCGTAAATACTTGTATCAGGTGCTAGTTAGGGATTTAAAAATGCAAATTCTAATCAGATACGTTGCCTCCTGGAAAGTTTTATGCGTTGGACAGCAGTTTCCAGGTAACTAGGGCAACGACTGCTAATATAGTCCAACCGACGCCATGGTAGAATCGATATATTGGTCGATTGAAGATTGTATCAAGACTCTTTTGTCAATCGAATAGTATTTAAACTTAACCTTATGCTGAAGATAGGCAAATGAAGTTTACACGGCAAGGTGCTGGAAATAATTTGCGATTAATCGTTCAGTAGATTTGTAGCATATAGATTATTGGAAATGTCTAACCGATTTGTGTCACAATTGGTATATATTGTATCATTATATCATCATATTTAAAGAATTTATGAAAACCAAATACACTCGACTCTTGGATATATTTCACTTCTGCAATAATGTTGTTATTCTTGTATTTTTTTGTTTTTGTTATTATTGTTCGTGTTTTTGTTTTGGTTTGACTAAGATCAATTACTGACCAATTAAAAATGATTTAAGGTCCCATGAAGACAACAAACTATGCCGAAGTCTCGATGACGTCATAGCGTCTTGACTTCGATTGGACCACATTCCATGTACCCTGGAAAATAAGAAACGTTTTCGATAAGGCATCGCTATCATATCTCTGTAGATAGTGTTATGCTGTAGATAGTGTTGATTCACAATGAAGGTCGGACAAAGATATGCTGTGACATCATCGAAAATCAGGAAGACGTTTCAATTGTACATCTTTAATACAACGGAAGATTTTTAAATCATTTGAAACACTGTGACAGGTTGCCTCTTCACGAGATTTATGCTTCTAACCGACCGTGGTACTAGTTTCCAATGTGTACAATGAATTTTTTAATGAACAAAGTTAATAACAACAGCAGAAGGAAGGTTATAGTATTAAGTCATTAACATGGTATAACAGAACCGGTAAAGCCCAATTTCATCCCACCTTGGAAAAGTTCAACCCAACTACGTCTCAGGAAACTTTTCCTTCCCTCATCTTCTTTTAGAAACAGGACTAAATTTTTCTTCAGGGCATAAGCCAGTGGGCAAAGGCGACATAAGTTTGTAATCAAAACGATTTTAGTGCATATTGTGTAATGAAAGCTACTATGCACATTTCAAATTTGATCCAAAGTGACGTACAGTAAGCTAACCATTTGAAAATAAGCTTGTATGCAAGGTCGGGTCTTTAATCGATGTCAAAAACAGGCCTTTCTTTCAAAAGTAAGATTCGGCGAGAGACAACGAAAAAGAACCATTGACTCAAAAGGGGCTTTGCTGGTAGAGAGTGCCTTTTAACATCCTCCCAGATTGCTAGAAATTACCCATGTCTTCTCAATTTATGCCAAAAATTTCCATGTATCGATGTTTTGTACTAAAACGTGCCTACCGGTAGACGTTGCTACCTGAACATATATATAAATATATATAATATATATATATATAAATAAATATATAGGTCGATGCAAAAACATGGTAATACACAGTGCAATATAATTGAACCAAAAATGGAGTTGAACAAAAAATGGAGTTGAACGAAAAATACAAATTACGACGTTTCGGGTTACATACCCTTCAACACGGTAACAGAAAGTCAACTGAAGTCACACAAACGAGGAGTCAAAGTCAAGGAAAAAGCACCAATCAACAACAAGATTAAAATCATTCAAGCAGTGATTCTAGCTTAGAATTAAGGCCATGGGGGTGAAGAGTGCCAAGTTTAAGGATAAGACGGTTTTCAGTCGTGAGACGATCAATATGGGTTCCTTTACAGGTTAATGCGGCCGTGACCAAAAAGTCTGTAATTGTACAAAGGGAGGGCGGATTAAAATGGACTGCTACAGGAAAGCCAGACAAGTTAAGTTTAATAGATCGGAGGTGTTCAGTAATTCTATCGGCCAGCCTCCGTTTGTTTTCACCAACATACAGAATTTTACAGCGTTTACAACTTAAAATGTAAATAACATTGGGAGAAATACAAGTGAAATGATCAGTAACTTAGAACACATGAGAGGGTCCTTGAATCGATAACAGTTGGTCTCCGGAGACAACAGGGCAAGTGTTACACCGTTTGCGTTTACAGGGAAAGGTCCCAGGGTTGGGGACAGGAGAGGGGTGGGGGTGGGAAGATCTTACTAAATGATCACCAATGTTGCGATCTCTTTTGAAGGCAACTAAAGGGGGGCGAGTAAAGATGGACTTAGTGGTAGGGTCAGACATGAGGGTCTTAAATTCCTTAAAAATGAAACGCTTAGTGGGTTCCACGGAAGGGTGGAAGGGCAGCACCAGAGTGATACGGTCGGAATTAGAATTAGGAGCCTTATTGTCTAAAATAGAGGACCTACTGATGGATTTAACACGACGGTTAGCGGCCTTTACGATTTTATCGGGGTAACCCCTGTTAGCAAAGAAATTCGAAAGTTGATTGGAAGTGTGAATGAAATCGGCGTTAACAGAGCAAATTCTTTTAGCTCTAAGAAACTGAGAAAAGGGGATTGAGTTTTTACACTTAGGGGGGTGACAAGAGGAATACAATAAGAAATTGTGAGAGTCAGTATCCTTGAAATGAATATTAGATCTGATAGAACGATCTACGATGGTAAGCCTTAAGTCTAAGAAGGTAGCACTAGAGGTAGAAATAGTATGGGTAAACTTAAAATTAGGATCGAAGGTGGAAACAAAGTTCACAAATTCTTGAGCTTCATCAAAAGTGCCAAAAAAGGCACCAAAAATATCATCAATATAACGTTTATATAAAATTGGGGTGGTTCCGTTATACTGCTGGAAAAGGTTACGTTCGAAAAGTCCAAGAGTGAGACATGCCACAGAGGGGCCCATTTTAGTGCCCATAGCAACTCCTTTAATTTGCTTATAAAAGCTTTCATTAAATTGAAAAGAGTTGGACGTAAGAACAAGCTCAGCTAAACGAAGTAGGGTTGAAGTAGAGATAGTCTGGTTGCTCCGCTGGTCGAGGTAAAATTTCAAAGCTATGAGGGCGACGTTGTGCGGGATTGACGTATACAAACCGAATAAATATATATATATATATTTAAATATTATGATTGTTATTATAAATATATATATATATATATATACATATATAATACATAAAATTGTAATGCACGAATTACATGCTATTTGCTACACAGTGTTTCAGTGTGCGGCTTGCACGGCGAACCTCAGGCGAACTTTTCCACGACTTAGAATTTCCTTTTGGACCGTGACGGCAAGTTTCCAGCAGATTCAAACCCCCTTTTGTATGGCTGGGTGGCTTCGGCAAAGATCATTCTGTTGGACGAAAGCGTAGATAGCCTTCCTTGCTATGGCCGGGGGAATATTGTTATAATTATAATATGATATTGTTATAATATATATATATATATATATATATATATATATATATATATATATATATATATATATATATATATATATATATATATATATATATATATATATATATATATATATATATATATATACATATATATATATATATATAAATAATAAATAAATAATAAGAAAGTAAACACTATTGCATTTCAAGATACAAGCTTGTTTCGTATAGGCATACGTTTGTAGCCTACACTCCTCAGTCTACAAATGCGAAGCATAACGGTTATAAAATAACAAAATGAGACGCGCGTGTTATAGACACGTCATAGAGGTTAAGCGCCCATTATGACGTCCACAGAAGAAAGTATTATCTGCAGAACTAGAACGCGCAAAATAGCTTAAGAGTGCGCGGGTTATTTAAATACGTACAAAATCTAAGTGTTTTACAGATCAGTAAGGTAAGCACTCTATGCTTCATTATAAAAAGTTATTATGACATAACAGCTTCTTTTTACGGTGCCTACAGCTACTAACAAGTTCATTCCTATTATTCAAGGAAGACATATAAGGTTTGTGGATGATGAAATATTTCTCAGTTACACAAAGATTACACCTCTTGCTTGATGTGGAATAAGAATTTCCGTGTGCTAGAATTTTCCATTTGATTGAGTATGGTACGTTATTGTCCTTTAATGTCCAGATATATTGGCTGAGGGTGGTGGCATTCCTCTGGGTTTCATTTCTAAAACTACTGTTGTGGCCGTTGAATCTTGTTTTGAAGGGGTTTTCAGTTAATCCGACGTATGTTTCCACCTTTAGGTTGTCCTGTCTTGTTACTGAGGCTTGGTAGATCACACCTGATGCTAGGCAATTACCTTCTAAGGGGCATAAGTTATCTCTTCGACAGTTGCAGGTTTGATTACTTTGATCACTTTCTGCCGTCTTCTCAGCTCTTAAGATCGATTTGTTGTGAGAGGAGATGATTTGGTGCACGTTTGGCATACAGCTGTAACTAATTTTAACGGTGTTACGGTGAACCGTAACATCTGGTCCATGGGGCCAGAGACCCCAGATATCGTCAATGTAACGAGACCACACAGTGGGCGAAAGAAAACACTTTTGCCATAATTCTTCTTCAACAATGCCCATACCTAAACAGGCGTACCCGGGGGCCATTTTAGGACCTATAGAGGTACCGTGTACCTGGGTAAAAAAGTTTCCTTTAAATTCAAAATGGTTCTCTGTGAGACAAAGCTTTAAACAATCAATCAAATTATCAGTAGAGGGTTTTTTAATTTGGCGAGAATCCAAGGCCTTTCTAACTCCTTTTATACCTAAATGCTGAGGCATAGTGGGGTACATGGCTTTGACATCTATTGTAAACATACCCGTTGATAGTGGCAAAGGTCCTTTCTCGTTTATTCCTTCTATTAATTTAACCATATCCTTAGAGTCCTTGATAAATGAGTCCAGTTTTTGAACCTCTGGAGTAATGAAAAAGTCCAAAAATTCTGACAGTCTCTCAATGGGTGATCCACTACCGGAAATAACAGGAGGAATTTTAAGGTGACCAGAGATGTCTGGTTCCTTGTGAGTTTTTAGGTTTATTAATGTATAATACCTTGAAGTTTTACACTCCTTAGGAACTAGGTATTCGGCAGTTTTTTCATCTATATCCCCTTCATGAAGCATTTTGTTGACTAACAAACGAACTTGACTGACAACTTCTGGTGTCTTGTCGGCATCATTTTCCTTGTAAAATTTCTGGTTACTAAGGACACTTAAAGCACTCTCTGCATACGAGGTTTTATTTTGCACTACAAAAGCCGGTCCTTTATCTTCTGGTTTAATGATAATGTTACTGTCTCTAGAGAGTGAGGCCAGGGCCTGCCTTTCAGTCTTGGAAAGATTGTCATGAACAAACTTAGGGGGTGTATAACTGTCCACATCATTTTGGACGGCTTCCAAAAAACAATCCAAGAAGCGATCTCTTCCTTCAGGCGGCGACCAATTACTTTTGTTCCTAAAGCGAGGAATTTCTGAAAATGAAGACTCACTGTTTTCGTCTGAAGAATTAAAGTACTCAAAAAGACGTAATCTACGTTTAAAGGCTTCTAGGTCTCTTTGCAACTGCAGTGTGTCTAGCCTTAAAGGAGTTGGGCAAAATTTAATACCTTTGCTGAGGAGAGACTCCTCTTCTGGGGTCAAAAGTCTGTCCGAGACATTGAAAACCTTGCTCGTGTTACTTGGGATGTTACAATTAATGATTTCAATATCTCTTTCGATAACCCTACGTCTTTTCCTCCTTCCTTTATGTTTGTACGACAAGGTTACTTGAAGAAGTTCGGAAAGTCTCTTAAGTTTGTGTTGTTTCTTAGTCGATAGTTGAGTTCTAACTCTAAATTTATGGCGTTTAATAAGCAGAGTTAGGTTACTTACGTCATCTGGTGAGAAAAGTAGTTTAAGTTTCCTCCAAATGTTCACAATTTCCTTTCTCAAATCAGTAATTCTTTGTTTATAAAAAGCAATAGTCTCCTTCATAAGATGAAACGAAGTATTACGAATATGGCGGTCACACGACTCCGAAAACCGGTCTTGTCTATGGAAAACGTGTTTATTCTTAAAAGAGAAGCCTGATGGAATGATGTTGTTCCTCAAACATGTTCTTAAAAAGGAAACATGTGATTCAGCTAGTAATAATTTATCCACTGTTTTATAGAGCTTGCCTTTCCAATTTACCATGTTGCCGAGATTCTGTGACAAACAGGATTCCGGTGGATCAAAACTGATACTGGTGCTGCTTCCAATAGGTAAAATATGCACAAAACACACGGCATACTGTTAAAACGATCTGAAATTTTGATAAAATTCTGAAGACAAAGATCGTGTCAAATCTTCTGAGGCAACAAGATATTAAAAACGGTAAAGAGTTCAAAACTTAAAAGTTTTAAAACGGCAAAGCTCAGATGTTGAAAACGCACTACGTTTCGGGGAGATACACTCCCCTTGCTCACGTGCCAAGAAACAACAGTAATGGAAAAAGTACTAGCTATTAGGCAATGCTCTATTGAGGCTTACATCTTTTACGTTAAGACCTATAGGGGCAAGAGTATTCAACCGGTAAATCCATTTCAATTCAACCTCCTCCCTAATTTTCTTATTATTGTTACGTAGCTTTTCGATACCTATTAATTCGAAATTTTTACACACCTTAAAATGCTTACCAATGGGAGTTTGACCTTTTCTAAACTCCTGTCGGTGACCCCTATGTCTACTTCTAAGCTCTAATCCCGTTTCACCCACATACTGCTTATGGCAATCCAAACAATTAATCAAGTAGATTACGCCTTTGGTAGTACAGGTTAAATCCCCCCTCACCTGGAAATTCTGACCTGTATTAAAACTTTGAACGACAGTAGTTTCACGTAAGACACTACAGGTGAACACACCTTTAATCGTGTGTCTTGAAACAACCTCTATTCTATATTCTCTATTCCATATTCCTATATATATATATATATATATATATATATATATATATATATATATATATATATATATATATATATATATATATATATATATATATATATATATATATAGGAATATGGAGGTTGGGACCATACAGATGGTAGAGTGATCAACAAAGTAGGAGCAGGTATACTATAAAATGATAAAAGTCAATCTAAAAGTTAAAATGTCATTTATGATATTCATATATAGATATAGATATATATATATACATATGTCAGACAGTTCTTCATGACCGGTAGCCCATCGTCACGGTATAAACCGATGCTTTCCAGGCCAAGTCTCTTGGTGAGATCACTCAGCAGAAAGAGGCCTACTAATTCGCCAACCTCTGCACCATCGAGCGCACCCATGGTTACGTCGAATTGCTTGATGACATTCCTTTTCACCCAAGGTGCGCCTTTGTCGTCGTATAGGAGAGATCTCCTTGCATGCAATATTGCATCCCGCTCAGTGCTACTAATTCGTGTGTACGACTTTCCCCATGCTAAGCACTTCGACAGTAGTTGCTATGATATCGAGGGATAAAAATCAACAATGTCGAAAACGAGCAAGGTGAGCATTCCTTTTTCGGTCAGTCCATTGAACCATTCGAGCACGACCTTAGGAGAAATTGTAATATCTACTTGTACATAGGGCGAAAAAATAAGAATAAAACCCATAAGAAGAAGAATTCGCTCTAACGTCAAAACATATAGGCAACGTTATTTCAATGGCCAGCCATCCGTTCGTGTTTACAGCTAGGTGTCCATAAATTTGACAACATTGAATTTATTGTATCTACTTTTTAACCTAGGAGGGCGCTTTTGTCAGTTTACGTATTTCTATAGAAAAAGTGTGTAGAAACGTTAAAGCGAAACTAATATATCGCCCGGAAATTTTTCCCCCTAAGGTAAACTTTTCAACAACAACTTTCCCCCTAAGTGCCGAATTAATGATATATATATATATATATATATATATATATATATATTTATATATAATGGATTTATCGTCTTAACACGTTCGCTCCAGTAGGTATAAATGTTAAGGATTTGACATATAACATGTAAGCCCTCCTCTGCAGCGGTCTCTTTTGTTAGAAGGTTTTTGTCCGAGATTAAGCATCAGTTTGCATGTGTGCGTGATCAGGAAAGGTTTACCCATTCGAAACGTTGTACAATTTTACACTTTTAACTTTTTACGTTTTACCAGTGTTTTCATCAAACTGCTTTGAGATTTACCTATACTGTTTTACTTTTCAACTTTTAATAAACTTTTATGGACGACAGTAACATTTCGTGTGTCTGGTGGCCTCTGTTTTTCGTCTATATATATATATATATTATATATATATATATATATATATATATATATATATATATATATATATATATATATATATATATATATATATATATATATATATATATATATATATATATATATATATATATATATATAAACATGACGGAGAAACTGTAAACCTTTTTAAAGAATGACTCTTCCCTTCCTGCTAGCTTTAGCAAGCCACCTTTGTTAGCTCTTCGCCAGCCTCCCAATCTAAGACAATTGCTTACGTCTTCTAAACTTTCACCGTTATCCAACCCCCCTAGGAAATACACCCTGCAATAAACCCCGCTGCCAAGTTTGCCAACATATTTCCCAGGGCTCGCCAATTTTCCTCCCTTTTTCGAAGTTTCCTATCAACCTTCCCCCTCCCCCATCTGGACTGTGAATCTCAGAATGTTGTTTATTTATTATACTGTACTATGTGCCCTAAAGGTCTTTATGTTGGAGAAACTAGCACTAAGTTTCGGTTTAGATTTAACAACCACAAGAAGTCTATCCGCGACAATGCACGCGGTTTTCCAGTTGCCCAACACTTCGGACGGTCCAATCATTCCCTCCAAAATTTGAAATGTGTGCTGCTTGGTTCAAACTTTCAATCTCCCCGTCACCGTAAAAGTACAGAAGTAAACTTTATCCTTAAATTAAATACACACACTGAGGGTCTCAATAGAGATTTGGGCCTACTAAACCATTACACGTTCTACAATGATTCTCGACCAATTGATGTCTTTTGTCCATTCAACATTTTTTGTGTGTTTACTTCCAATTCACTCTTGCATGTAGGCCGGCTAGCTAGCTCGAGTCTGTCTGGGTCTACTCTACCGTGACACTTTTACCGTGAAAAAAATCGTTCTACAGTAACACTTGTCATGGGCAGGAATGAGGTACGACATAGGCCTACTTGACATGGTCAGGATGAAAGGAAAGAATTATTCGAAGGCAGTACCTTACCCTTACGGCACACTTTGTGTTTGATAAAGTAAAGGAATGGTCGTGTAAGAATGGTCACCAGTGTATGATTGCCTTGTTTTCAGTAAATAAACCACCCATCCGAAAGGCAGAAAGGATCTTAACATAACAAAGTAACGTTCGAGCCTGTCGTCGATACGTTTTCATACGTGAGCACAAATGTGTTTGACACACATTCATGCATCATGTTTCCTTAATTGTTGCACATTTTATTTACTTATTTACTTTTTTGAAGGAAATACTTCAAAGTTTATTTCCGTTCAAACATTTTATTTTTTCTCAATTACTTTACCAGGACGCAAAAAATCTGGGGGTCTGAAGAAAATCCCCCAGCCCCGTGGATAGATGGTGCGTTAAATGTAGTATTATTGCTCTAAAATATGATCAAATTGACGTTATCTAGAAGTCCTGAAGTCATCTGTGCACCGCACTGTTACATTGCATTTATTCTGCCTGTAATTTTTGCTTTCCCGAAAGAGAATACCTATGGTGTGGTGCAGACGCGACCTTTGCAAAACTAGTGTACGATCGTGTATTTATTCTGGTTCGTTGACTTTCTTAAAGCTGAAAAACTATTTTAAACTATTGTTCACTTTCTAAAGCCACTCCTTCATTGAAATTGGTTTTGATGACTTAAACCAGGCGAGAAAATATTTTCGTGGATACTATGCCTTTTACGTCAACAAAAATACTATTGCCCGGAATTAACAGAAGCCGACATTTTGCTACGGTATTTGTTCTACAATTTATTTTAAGCAACTAGATTTTTACTGTATATTTGAAACTTTGAGTTACGGTAACTTTTGATGAGAGAAATATCTCACCTTAATCAAGCATTGGTGGACAACGAATTTCAAGAGAGAGTTAAAATGTACGAAAGCCTGAAAAATCTTAATTACAAAAGAAAGGCATACGTATTAGCCATTTGAGGAGTGAGTTAGATCAGCTTTCACGGCTCAGTCACTAACCAACTCGAAAGTTGCGCCGCCCCCTTTTTCCAGTTGTGGCTCACTGTCTTGTGTTCCCTAATTCCTGGCCTATGCTGTATACCGAGCCTAACTGCAGGAATTTCCATTTTTAAAGTTTTCGGTGTAACCCGGGCAGAAGGTCAAATTTCAGATCCTGTGTAGTACCTGTTCTTTTCATCCACTCTAGAATGGTGCCATACTTGGCAGACCAATGATTTTAATGGTCTACGGGCCGAAAGGGTGGTCAAGTGTTGCCTTTCAGTGGACGTGTAGCTTCTTTGGAATAATTTAAAGTTTGTTTTCACCGAACTGCCCTTTGCCAGACGGTAGGGAGGGCATCAGAAAAGTAAACAGATTCCAGAAACTGTGGAAGATCTTCCGGCTACAAGTCTAAGCACTTGAATATGCAGAAGGTCTAGTCGTAATGTAAATATCCCTTCGGGAAACGTTTCATAATTCAGTTTTAATTTTAATTCTGGCCGAATTATTGGGGGAAAATGATATGTCCCCCAATATGTTCATTACTGTGGCGATTTCCCCCCTCCCATAGGAGACAAATATTTAAGAAATCGCCCATACTTTTTTAATTCTTTTTTACAGAGTATAACTTTTTCCGAAAATTGTGTAATATCCTAGCAATAATGAGAACAAACCGCTGCCCTTGCTCAGTACATGCAGTAACATGATTGTCTATTTGGAACTTCCCTGAAGGCCAACAATGCTGGGATCACACGCCCTCATGAAGTTGATGTTGAAACCTTCTATTTGGAGTTGCGAAGAAAGTAAAAATCAAACCGATTCGAGAATTGGATTTGGAATGGGGTGTGTATGTTCCTAACAATGGCACATTTTGCGATGCTTATACTTGTTTATATCACATTTGGAGAAACGTCTAGAATGAGGTTTTTGGCCATCGGACCTTTCGGACCTCACCGCAATCATCTGGTCGGAACATTTAACCACGGTCTACACACAAATTAGTTAAATCAGTGGCAAAATTGATCGACCACGATAGTCAATAATATTTGACTAATTTGTGATTACATAACAATAATACAATATTACAAGCCCCCGGTCTTCCGGTCGAGCACTCTCTATTGCTGTCTGTCGTCGTATAATCGGATACATCGCTACTATAGATACATTTCCTATGGACTACTCTGGGAAAAATATCCCGCTACCTTCGCGGAGGGAATACACAAAACAACTGTTGGAAAGGTTGAGAGCCTAGTAAAACGCATGAGATGGAAGGCCTTCTATTTTTTGCAGAACCATGAATGCAATCACGCTGACGTCACCGGAGACAGTTCCGGTGATGACCAATCAGCACAGAACGCAACTTACGGGTTAAAATCTAAACGTACGCCCCCACCAATTGCTGAGATCTCTCTATTTGAACGTGATATGCTCGATATGGTGGAAAACATCCAATTCAAAGACGCGAGCGACCCCTTCCTATCAAAGCTCAACAAAGATGTGAAGCGTGTCACTTCTTCCAGTGTAATCTTTGTACCTGCTGACAAAACCCGAAATACTTACAGGATGAAACCAAACGCCCACCTTAAACTCTTAACAGAGAACATTACGAAGAACTACAAACCTGCCGACCCCCAAATTGCCGCAGATATTGGTGCCGAATCCTCCATTATCGCGGATAAATTGAACATAAGTGACAGGATCAATGAAATAGCCATACATTCAGCGTTCCTCACCCTGAAGAACCACAAGGAAAACTTTCCCAACAATGTCAAATGCAGACTGATCAACCCCACAAAACCAGAGATGGGACGCGTAAGCAAACAGACCCTGAACAGAATTAACAGCGACATAAGATCGAAAACGCATGTAAACCAGTGGCGAAATACAACCGCCGTGCTCGAATGGTTCAACCGACTGACCGAAAAAGAAATGCTCACCTTGCTCGTTTTCGACATTGTTGATTTTTATCCCTCGATATCATAGCAACTACTGTCGAAGTGCTTAGCATGGGGAAAGTCGTACACACGAATTAGTAGCACTGAGCGGGATACAATATTGCATGCAAGGAGATCTCTCCTATACGACGACAAAGGCGCACCTTGGGTGAAAAGGAATGTCAACAAGCAATTCGACGTAACCATGGGTGTGTTCGATGGTGCAGAGGTTGGCGAATTAGTAGGCCTCTTTCTGCTGAGTGATCTCACCAAGAGACTTGGCCTGGAAAGCATCGATTTATACCGTGACGATGGGCTAGCGGACATGAAGAGCTGCCCTGAAAGTAAAGCCGACAGCACCAGAAAAACCCTCGTAAAGATCTTTCGGGAGTACGGCTTATCCGTCATGGTGCAAACCAATCTAAAGGCAACTGATTTTCTTGATGTTACCCTCGATCTCACGTCTGGGTCCCAAAAACTGTACCGTAAGTCGAACGATCAACCCATCTACATTAATCGCCTCTCTAACCATCCTCCGTCCATCATCAACAATATCCTCCCGGCCATAGCAGGGAGGCTATCTACGCTTTCGTCCAACAGAATGATTTATTGCCGAAGCCACCCAGCCATACAAAAGGGGTCTTGAATCTGATGGACACTTGCTGTCACGGTCCAAAGGGAAATTTTAGGTCGTGGAATAGTTCGCCTGAGGTTCGCCGTGCAAGCCGCACACTGAACCACTGTGTAGCAAATAGCATGTAATTCGTGCATTACAATTTTATGTATTATATAAGTTTTCCATTTCAAAAAAATTAATCCTCTTTCAGTATAAGGCAATGCCTATGTTTGAGGAAAAAATGGCCTAAGGTCTTCATGCGACTATTCAATACCGCACTGGTTCACTTATTCATATAAGGTCGCTACGTCACTCGACTTACTTAATATTACAGGGGACGCGTTCCTATGACATTCCTCTGACGTAACAATGGAGAACTTAACCCAACAGTATTTATAATTAGTTGACCGCGCTCAATCACATAGGCCTCAATGGCTCAGTGGTCAGAGCATCCGCCTTGTAAGCGGGAGGTCGCTGGTTCGAATCCTGCTTGAGGCTAAGTTTTCCATTTCAAAAAAATAAATCCTCTTTCAGTATAAGGCAATGCCTATGTTTGAGGAAAAAATGGCCTATGCGACATTCAATACCGCACTGGTCCTATCTATATATATATATATATATATATATATATATGTATATGTATATATGTATATATGTATATATATATATATATATATATATATATATATATATATATATATATATAACGCTAATTCCCACCTTAGGGGGAAACTGTTATATCTGCGCGTACATAGGGCGAAAAAATAACAATGAAATACATTAGGAAAAGAGTTCGCCCTAACGTCTAAAAATATAAACAACGTTATTTCAATGGCCAGCCATCCGTTCGTGTTAACAGCTATGTGTCCGTAAATTTGACAACTTTGAAGTAATTGTATCTTCTTCGTAATTCTAGGAGGGCGTCCTTGTCCGTTTACGTATTCCTATAGAAAAAGTGTGTAGAAACGTTACGGCGAAACTTATATTTCGCCCCAAAAATTTTTTCCCCTTAAGGTCGACTTTTCAACAACAACTTTCCCCCTAAGTGCCGAATTAGTGAAATATATATATATATATATATATATAAATATATATTTATAACGCTAATTCCCACCTTAGGGGGATATTGTTATATCTGCCCGTACATAGGGCGAAAAAATAACAATGAAATACATAAGAAAAAGCTTTCGCCCCAAGGTCTAAAAATATAAACAACGTTATTTCAATGGCCAGCCATCCGTTCGTGTTAACAGCTAGGCGTCCGCAAATTTGACAACTTTGAAGTAATTGTATCTTCTTTGTAAATCTAGGTGGGTGCTCACACAGCTCGATCGGCAAAGCGTAAGTTCTAGGCTAAAGGGTTCTGAGGTTGCGTGGGTTCGAGCCCTGGGTGGAGCACAGTGGGTGGAGCACAGTTTTTCCATCATCTTTCGGTAGTAACGTCTTTCATAATAAGGCAAAGGTTGCCAATGTTAGATGTAAAAATTCTACAAAAATTTAAACAAATGCGACTATTTCCGCTACTTATCATCTTCCTTCAATTTCTATATATATATATGGATATATATATATATATATATATATATATATATATATATATATATATATATGGATATATATATATATATATATATATCTATACATGTATATAAAAGAATTGAAATGTCCGCGTTTACTGCGAAAGGATAACAATAAAACGAGAACAATGAAAAACAAAGTCAAAATTGACAAAAGGAGTACGATTAAGTATTTATTTAATAAAACTTGGAAATTTTCAACTTCTCCTGAAGCCTTCGTCGGCCAAGACTAACACATGAAAAAGTAAATTTAAATTAACTGCACAGCCTATACTGACCAGTTACGTGCAAACATGCAAAAGTTGGACAATAGATACTGTAGTGAGTGTCACGGTAGAATAGACCCAAAAAACTCGAGCTAGCTAGCAGGCCTACATGCAAGAGTGAATTTAACACACAAAACATGTTGAATAGACAAAAGACATCAATTGGTCAAGAATCATTGTAGAACGTGTAATGGTTGAGTAGGCCCAAATCTCTATTGAGACCATCAGTGAGTGTATGTAATTTAAGGATAAAGTTTATTTCTGTACTTCTACGGGGAGATTGAAAGTTTGAACCAAGCAGCACACATTTCAAATTTCGGAGGGAATGATTGGTCCGTCCGAAGTGTTCGGCAACTGGAAAACCGCGTGCATTGTCGCGGATAGACTTCTTGTGGTTGTTAAATCTAAACTGAAACTTAGTGTTAGTTTCTCCAACATAGAGACCTTTAGGGCACATAGTACAATATAATAAATAAACAACATTTTGAGCATCACAGTCCAAATGGGGGGGGGGGGGGGGGGGTTGATAGGAAATTTCGAAAAAGGTAGGAAAATGGGCGAGCCCTGGGAAATATGTTGGCAAACTTGGCAGCGGGTTTTATTGCAGGGTGTATTTCCTACTGTCCTAGGGGTGTTTTGGAAAACGGTCTCAAAAAGTCAATTGTCTGTAGTCAATGTCTAAGACAATGAAGTCAGTAGATTTGTGTTCCCAAGTGAGTTTGAGGGCACCATAGCTTATATCACTCCCGTACATTGGCAAAAATGGCAAGGAATGATTTGCTTCCCTTTGTTTTATCAGACAGTTGTGTTGACATTGAAGGTAATATGAATAGGACCTCCCTGTGTCGGATGCAAAGTTTGTAAAGTTCTTATCCCACTTATGCAACCTCATTTTAAAAATATGGGATTGTTGAGGAAAAATTGACTTTTAATTTTAAAGAAAAACCAAAGACTGGGAATATAATGTCACAAGTGCTTAGTTCAAGTTCACTTTTTTTTGAAGATATGTAACTTTTACGTGCTCATATCTTGATAACCACACACCACAATGCTTGGAATAACTTGAAGCACCTTTCTAAGATAGCAAATCCTATCGTGACGTTTAATCTTTCTGTTAATTGTTGATACGTGCTCCCCTTATTTTAATTATGTGCATACTTCTAAGTGGTTATCACCTTATTTTCCAAAGCTAGGTTGACAATATTTTGTAAGACTTTAAATACGATGTTTATTACTTTTTACAAGTGAGCCTTTCAAGCTTCAATTTGCAAGATTAGAAGATGGTTCCATGGTATGACAACTTAAGTATAAATATTACGTGTTGGCTTTTACGGCTCTTATCTGTCAAAAGTCTTGTAGAAATTAAACCAAATGATTATAAGAATAAACAACGAGATCTATTTCTTGCGATTCACTGCAGAGCAACATCCGACGTATGAGTTTTCATTGATTTGTGCTTGTTTCAAGGAGGAACAAAAATTGATCATTCAAATACTGGATTTGACAGACTAAGATAATTCAGGAGGCGAGAGAAATAATCATGACAGAAATGCAGCACTAGTGTCAGAGTACTATTTTCTTGAACATTCTGAATTACTGAAACTAAGGCTCTCACTACATTTTCAGCAATAAAGTAACATTCTATAATCAGATCACATTCTACGACGGATTTTGCCTGTCTTGGACGTTTTGTCTTGAGTAAAAATATGGCGATACAGCTGCAAGTTCATAACATCGTTGGTTCTGTGTTCCTGCTGATTGTATTCTGCATAGGTACAGCAGGAAATTTTCTGGTTCTCAAAGTGTACATCCAGCGAGCTCGAAGATCGTCTACTTTTGTTTTTATCTCATTCATGGCTGTGTCTGACCTAATGCTCTGCTTCACAACACCTTTGCAAATAGCTTATATTCTGACCGGAGCAACAGACCCCCAACCATTTCTTTGCAAAAGCTGTTACTTCCTAGGGTCAACATGTACCGTGCTTTCTTTTCTCACCAGTGCTGTTGTTGCGTTTGACCGCTACGTTGCTGTCTGTCGCCCTCATAAACGGCGAATGCGAATACGCGCAGCATTTGCCTTATCGCTGCTATGCGTGTTATTGTCTTTCGGCGTATCTTTCCCCTCTATATTTTACGCCAAAATTACTGAAAATGAATATCAAATAATCTCCTGTAAATTACATTCAGATAATCGGTCGTTACCGCGGTTTTCCCAACTCATAATTTGTTCAATTATTCTGATTGCCATCTTTATAACAATAACTTGCTATTCATTGGTTTTAAAATCTATAAGAAATCGCAACAGGATCAAGTTGTTATTGACAAAGTCGAGTCTAAATGGGGGTAACACAGAAATGTCCTCTAAGAATACAACGTTTCAACAACGCAGTGATGACGCATTACGTAGCAAAACGAAAGACAAATCTGAGAAACCATCTTTAAGACAAGTATCATCAACTGCTCCAGATTCTCAAGATTCGATCGACAGCCGGTCCAAATTGTCGATTGTAGAGACAGTTACCCATTTAAATACAAATGAGACGGGGATCAGTACTTGCTCTACCCTGCCAAAGTCTACCACCCCAAAACAAAGTGACCGGAAAGTTGTTGCTCAGCGTAAAATAACGTCTATGCTGTTCCTTACTGCTGTTGTAACTGTTATGACAATGTTACCGACATTATTCGCTGCTCTGATCCCAGACGTAGTTTTAGTTCGTACAAGGGAGAAAAGCGAATTTATTTATGTGCTTCTTCGTTTGTGTCAAGTTCTGGGATTCGTAAACAACGCTGCTAATCCTTTCATTTATACTTTATTTGACAAAAAATTTCGCACTGAATGTGTGAACACCTTTACCTGCTGTGGAAAGTAGATCTGTTACAAACAGTGGTTCTCTTGACTTCCGGGAATCTCTCACTTTTAAAACAGTTTTCATTATTTCACAAGAAACTGAAAAATGACAAACGAAAGGAGAAAAAGAATTTCTTCAAAGAAAAGGGGGAACAAATTGAAAATGACCTGATGACCACCAAAAGAGGAAATTCAATTTCAGCTGGTGTGAAATTATTTTGCCAATTTCTACAGACCATACAGCTTAGAAACAGCGATAAACAATTCGTCACGTGTGAAAAACATTTACTTGTTCTTTGTATTTACGCTATGGTGTACCTACCTGGACTTTTTGACTGGGTCATACCAGATTGCTTAAGTCGTTTCCCAACCGTATTTCAGAACTAAGAGGGGTCCGATAGCATGTCTCAGTTGAAACGACAGAAAGTTGCGTCATTGAATGCAGGTCAAGCGTTTTGCCTTTGTGTTATAAGTGTTCTTTGATTTCGGGTCATTGGACCCACCCTGGTGTTCCCATTTGTTTTCTGATCCCGCGCTAGGGAGACGATTTTCGCGAAAAATGCAGTTATGATCCAGCAAACGAGAGAGTTCCACAGTGCAAATCGACCCTGATTGAAAAATGAACTCATGGTACCAGTCTTGTTAAAATTAAGAGCCAACACCTTAGAACTCGTCCATGGATAACTTCAGTTGACTTTGTTGTAAATTTGCGTGAATTTTGTATCTCTTGTTGTAGTCCATGTGTATAGTTAAGACGCAAAATTACAGGCATGATAACAGGTACCAGTGTCTTGGTCTTCGATGATTTGGAAGTCTTATCTGGTGTTGGTATTTTAAACCTTTAAACCTGTTGACTGGTTGTGTTGGATTTCTGCTTGTGATATATAACGGCTTGATGGAGAACCTGCTGTTCAAGCCCGCGATGTCGTAATTGACTTCAAGAGAGTTACAGTAATTTGTGATGTCCACCAACTTCAACTGAAATTTTGAAATAAAATTTTGGCTTGCTTGCATTTCAGTTGGGACTGGTTGGAAATCAGTTGAGAAACGAAAAATGGAACAAGGTGCAACGTTTGCTAAATGTGTCCTAGACAGTTACAGAACTTCGAATTTCTCCAGGACTACTTTAAAGGACCTGGCAAAAACATCAACCATTCTGGAACCTAAATTGCGCTAATGACCGTTTGCATTGACTTTACTGAATCACGATGACATTTCTCAGTTGCGAAACTAAAACACTGTAAACACAAATTAGTCAAACAGTGCCTGAATCGACTATTCAAGTGAGTCAACAACATTGACTAATATTTGACTAATATTTTACCCAGTTGAATTAGATTATACGCCTTCATGACTACGTTTGGACTGATATTCTTTAGTCTATACTACGAAAGTAGTCAGATATCATCATAAACTAGTCAAATGTGAGTGACTAACGTGGTTAGTCAATTCAGAAAATACTTGACTAACTCGTGTTCACAGTGATTGTGTGTACATTGTTGAGTTACCATTACCTAGCCAAGGGATACCATAGCATCCAAAGCTTTGGGAAGGTTTCAGGGCTCAGGGCATTTAATCAAACCTTGTGGAGATGTGCAATCTTTCGTTTCATTTAAAGAACGAAAGGGAAATTAAAGAAAGAGCCACTCACTCTCAAAGTATTTCATTGTTCCCAAAGTATTTCATTGTTTATGTGGAGAGGAGTAAACGTTGCAGTGTGACGTCATTTGATTCTTGATATATTTGTTCAATCCGATTTTACACTTTTTAAATGTTCTCGATGTTCAGGCATTATTGCAATTGAGGTAGAGAGCTTGCGGCTCCCTGATTGAAGTGACATAATTTAAAAGAAATATTACGTTCATTCAGAAGCCCATTTACTTGAATAAATGCGAACATTTTGAATAACTGGTGACAAGCAATCGGAGTTTTTTACAAGTTGTCCCCGACTCAGTTTAATTCTTCAACATAATCATATATTGAGTTAAAACTAAGACAACATGATCTGTCATCTTGGTGTAGTGTTGTGATTAGTCACCGTATGGATGAGGCTTTCTAGTGTTGCACTAGTGTGGATTTTTTATCCCCACAAATGATACGAAATTTCCATTGAACAGTAATTAACTCAGAAGTAAGTTTTCTCCTCAATTGAAAGACCCCTCAATGTCTGCTGATTCTGGAAAATAACCAGGGAAAAGGGGGAGGGGGTGGGGGGGGACAGCTGAAGCAAAAGGTAAATATTCGCTGTCGAACTATGATTGCCCCTTTAATAAATAGTACTAACAGTAATAGCCGAAGCTTACACATTATCCGAGCATTGAACTGGAACGATGGACAATACCTTAGATTGTCCAAGGTCTTTCGCTTGCTTAGTTGTTTGGTTAATGTAAATATCGCACCGACACTGGGTATGTACATGAAATAACAACAATAGGAGAATATAGATCTGAATGTTGAAGGTTTTTAACTCAAATAGTTAAAAGGCCTCCGCAAGGTTCACAGTAGGTAGCCTAATGCGTTTCAATAATAACACCTTCGGATAACCGTAACTTTAAGCCGTTGCAAGAATTGCCTCTGACTTTTTTCTTTCGGGAGGTGGCAGTAATGTGGGTTTTGACTCAAGGTTAAATTATGCTAATTCCATTAGACTCGGTTAAAGAGGGGATCCCTTTAACCCCTACAACGACGTACCGAAGTATTTAAATTAAATACTTTAAAACGGTTTCACTTGTGTTACTAAAATAACTGGCTCCGTTACTCTAACAATTGCACTGGACAATGTTTCGAAATAGCCTATAGCTAGTAGCCATTCATCAAGCGCGGTTCATTGTTTAAATCTCGAAACGTGTATTATAGGCAATGACATCCGATGCAATCATGAGCTAACACCACACCTACATGGCGTGACGTCTCTTCTTGAGAAAGCAACATAGACACCCCAGTACATCAAAGGCGGTGTGGGGTGTAACTGATATCTGAGTTTGTCACATGATCTGTGCCCTAAAATGAGCTAAGCTTTTATTGTATTCACACTGCATGAAAAGCAATTTACACATGCTTGATTGATCTACTAGCTAACCTCAAATGTTACGTAACTTTTGTGTATTTTAATATATGTGTTACTGTCAATCGATTAATCAGACGTGAAATGTGATCATATCATATGTGGGTGTAGTGAGCTTCATTTCCTCCCTGAGGCGATAATAGGTAATCAGGCAGAGAAGGGGAATGTAACAAAAAGTAAGAAGGATTGTTTCATCATGTATATGCAAACAAGCAAACGTTGTGCAAGACCAGAGTTTGTTGAGAGATACTGGTCAATTTTTGCATTCGTTGGAAAGTTGCAGAGGATATGCACATGAAAAAGCATGCGAAAGGAGAGCAAACTAATTTTGACTAACCTCCGGAATCGTCCAAAGTCTATTAAAGGCCCAGTTCTCTCACCCCAAACAGTACCAATTCTCCTAACCTTCTTACTAAAGCCCCTCTCACATTGTCTGAAAATCATCCCCATCAAGATACAATCTCAATTTATTGCTTCAAGGTGAGCATAGAAAAACTCAAATTATACAATCAAAGCACTCTCAGTACGGTTCATGCTGTGTAACATAAACTTTGGTACTCTGCATTGTTTGAATTAGCTGTCAATCAAAGAGCTGGGCCAATTGAGAATTTTGGTACCCCGTACCAAAATTGTAGTTTGGGGTGAGAGGTTTGGTTCTTTAAATTCTTTGTAAGTCAAGCGGCTGATAGTGTCAAGAGAATCAGAATTACAAAATAATATGTTCAAGTCGTATCAGACGGCAATAGTCTTTGTGTTTAATTCTAGACACCTTCCTTTTCCTTAATGAATATTAGACACATAAAGAGAACAACACCTATATACTTCAGCACTACAAGGGAGAGAGATATTTAATGTCGGTGTAGTCATCATAAATCTGTACGTTCCCAGATGGTTGTAACCTTTTTCTTACTTTATTTGATCAGATATTTATTGCTTCATCTGTGCGCGGGAAGTTTACTATTTTCACAGTTTTTTTTGTATGTGCAAAAATAAAAAGTAAAATAAATAAACAAACAATATGAAATAAAAATGAAGAGGAAGACTTTAAAAAATATTCAAGTTTCTCAATACCAAAACTGTTCACTGTGAGTCAGTGGGGTTATTTAAATGTGTGAGCTATAAATAATAAACCCCGTTGACCTTGTTCTCCTGGATCTTATAGAAATCGGATTCATGTTGTGTTTTATATGCGAAAGTAAAGTTTGCAGATTGATGAAAAATGACCGGGCATTAATGTTGGGGTTAGTAGCTCAAATAGGTATTGCTGATTTCAAAGTGTCCTTCTAAAGCTGTTTCATATTTTGTTTACATAAAATTTTTCTGTATGATATTTAAACAATGATGTTTATTCAATGTTGAAATTAAATCGGAACTTACACTCTTA
Source organism: Holothuria scabra (assembly GCA_037179385.1). Taxonomy (NCBI): domain Eukaryota; kingdom Metazoa; phylum Echinodermata; class Holothuroidea; order Aspidochirotida; family Holothuriidae; genus Holothuria; species Holothuria scabra. Next base: position 58,799,990 of record CM074181.1, on the reverse strand, counting down.
AAACAGGGAGGTGTAACTAATCACAGCCCCCTGCTCAAAACGTCGGGTTCAAATTAAACCGGAAGGGTCGCATGGGCACTGAATCTTAAAAGTTCACAAAGTTTGACAATTCTTGATTCAAAATGAACCATTTTGGTTCAAAATAAACCAAGTCTAGTCAAATATTTGATCCTCTTTCGAGTCATTGCCCATTTGATCCTTTTCGGTTCAATTTGAACCGGACATTTTAAGAGTGTAAGATGCGCACTGTTTAACAAGGTGTTCTTTTGTTTGCTGTTGTCATCGTATTGCATCGATTGTATTCTTTGTTAGGGTTAGGGTTTAGGTTAGAGATTAGGGATTTCGTTAGCCATTTATAAGGACATTTCTTCCTAAACCGTGCGCATCGCCCCAAGATGATTGAAAAGAAGATACCATAGTTACTTGTATCAAGTGGAAATTAATATTCTAAAACTGAAAATTAGGGCTAGATACGTTACCTCATGGAACATTTTATGCGCTGGAAAGCAGTTTCAAGCTGTGACATGCACTACTAATTCAGTCGAACTGACATCATGGTAGAAACATTCAATGGTCGGTTGAAGACCGCAGGCCTCTCAAACCTTTTTTGTCACTCTAATGGTGTTAAAAATTAATAAAATAGGAAATGCTACATGGGGTTTACACGGCACGGTGTTGGATATATTTTGCGAGTAATAGTTCAGTAGGTTTGTAGCATACATATTATTCGTGATATCGTAGAGATCTGTGTCACAATCGGTATTATGTAGCTTACGTTGTTATTTTTAATCAGTTATGAAAACCAAAATCACTCGAATCTTGGGTATATATCACTCCTGCAACTATGCTGTTATTCTTGTACTCATTGTTGTTTACATTTGCCATTATAGTTGTTGTTGTTTTGGTTTGCCAATGATGAAATAAAAGCTAATGTCTAATTGAAAATGACCTATCGTTTCATTAGAATGCAATTAAAACTATGCCCGGTTCCCAATGACGTCACAGGATACCATTGCATTAATTACGCTTGTACAACATTTTATGTAGGCTACCTTCGATAATGCGAACGTTTTCTATAAGCTATCGCTGATGTGACATTATCGAAAGTGTATCGAATTGATTCGCATGACAATATATGATGTGACGTCATCGAAAATCATGCATACATATCTTTAAGACGACGAATCATTTTTAAATCATTTAATAACACTGTGGCAGGTTGTCATTTCGCGCAACAAATGCGTCCAACCCAACATGGTACTAGGTTCCCATGTGAACAGTGAACTGTTAAAGGACAAGGTAAAGATAACAATAACAGAAGGAAAGACATAGTTTTAGGTTAGTCACATGACATAACAAATACAGTGACCGAATTCATCCCACCTTAGAAAATTCAATCCTTACAACTACTGTAAGGCTTCCAGCAAGTTTTCCCACCATAATCTTACTTGTGTAGACATGGAACTAAATTATTTCTTAAGGACGCATCCTAGTCTGCATACAAGACTCTTCTTTGTAACCAAACCGCTTTGTGTGCAATATATGTAATGAAAGCTACTCTGCGCATGCTCCATTTGTTAAAATATGAGATAAAGAAAGGTAACCATTGGAAAATAAACTTGTATGAAAGGTCGCGTCATGAATTAACACCAAGAATTTGTCCTTTTCAAAAGAGGTATTCTCGGAGAGACAACTAAAGCCACCATTGGTTTGAGTAAAGGTGCTGCCAGAGGGATTCCCCCAAAAAGAATAAAAAATATATTAATAAAACAAAAAAATAAAAAACGAAAAAGATGCATGCCCCTAGATTGCTGGAAATGACACAAATGTCTTCTCACTACATTCCAAGAATGTCCATTTTCTGATTTTATGTTGGAACTTGCCTGCTGGTATGCATTGCTATACCCCCTAAATTGAATATAAATATATCCTGATAATGGAGTTACATTGAAACTCAATATAAATGTAAAAGGGGGAATAATTCTTTCCTGGTTATTTTGCTAATCATTAGCAGGATAACACTTAAAAGTGCATATTGCTTGAATGTTACTTATGTCTAAGAACTCTTCCAAAAAAAAAAAAAAAAAAGAAAAAAAAAAGATATGTGATATTCTCTTTGAAATCTGCAACAAACTAACAAAGTCATTACGGACCAAATGAAACATTTGGCGGCACTGGCAGAATGTATTGTGTGTGTTGTGTATGTGTGTATCCATATGAATTTTATGAGATTGGTGTTGAAATATGTACAAGAAATGATGGGCAGTTCATAAGTAAAAACCCACTTTTTCATGACAAATCATTTGCATCATAAATAAATATTATAAATAAATATGTCCCTACGTTTTTACTAGATTGACACGTTATGTGAGATAGTGAGTTTCATCATATCAGCTTCAGATTCTCAAGCAGAATTCGTGGGAACTAAGAGCCCTTAGAATGGTCTTTCCCACCAAATTGAACTTAGGCATAGTAAAACATCGTATGCATTGTACCTTGACATGTTAAGGGGTTTAAAACGCATTTTAGGACAAAATGTTACAACTCCCTTGAAAACAATTGAGGCCCCGGGCGCAACCCCTTTCATGGTGTCAGAAACGTCTTGTTCATCCATTCCCTCTTGACATAGCATGCATTTCTCTCCCCCCCCCCCCCAAAAAAAAAGGTGAAGTCTATCTATTAAAAAATAGTCGAAAGCCAAATCTATTTTTGATATGTTAAAGGGGGGCATGTTCTAAGCATTCAGGGGAAATTTTTATTCATTTCCCGTGTTCGCTTCCCGAGATATTAGCAATTGAATATGACAAAATTTTCTTCATAGGATGAACTTGAAGCAAACAGGCGTGATGTCATGGATTCACATTGTTGGCCAATATTTTGTTTCTGTTTACAATTTACGGGCCAATTTTGCAAATAAACTTTGATATATTGATATCATAGGTACAAACAGAGGAATAAAATTTTGAAGATTTTATATGCCTTAGGGGCAAAATAGCATTCCTTATTAATTCAAGGGCAAACTAACAGGATAAAAGTCAGAGAAAAACAAAACATTGGCCAACAATGTGAATCCATGACATCACACCTGTTTGCTTCAAGTTCAATTGCTGTAGCAAACGTGTCAACTTCAATTGCTAATATATCAAGGAAGAAAGATGGGGAATGATTCAAACTTTCACCAGAATACTTAGAATATGTTCAACTTTAACATATCAAACTTAAATTTGTCTTTGGACTATTCTTTTTAATTTGCCATTTCTATTCCTTAAGACTATTTTACATCCTTTTCGTACAACTTGTGTTACCTACTTTTATTGCCTTTTCAAATCAAAAGTATCATGACCTTCAAAACATGTCTGCACTTTTGCAGAGCAAAGAGGACTAAGAAATAAGGTAGAAAGAGGAGGTGAACCTATTTTTGGTACAACAGGCGGAGGCTTGAAGAGAAGCAAAGAAAAAATGTAACATAAGTACTTTAAAAGAAGAGTATAAGGTCACAACAGGATTTGGTATGTTAGACAGGTGCTTCTTCAAAGCATTTGGGTGAAATTTGCATTGAAATCTGATGTGTTGTTTTTAAGAAATCAACAGCTAAAGTTTTCACATTTTCAATAAAAAGTGAACTTGAAGCAAGCACATATGACATCACATCTCCACATTAATAGGCAGTCTTATGTTTTTCTTTAAACTTTATACTGGATTTTCTCCTCAACAATCCCATATTATTAAAAAGTGACATGAGAATTTTACAAACTTCGCATCCCCCACAGGGAGGTCATACTCCTATTAACTTCAAGGTCAACACAACAGTCTGATAAAACAAAGGGAAACAAAGCATTCATTGTCAATGTGAGGAAGTGATATAAGCTCTGCTACCCTCAATATTACTTTTGAACACAAATCTACTGATTTCATTTACTGATATCTCAAGAAATACATGTCCGATATGAATGTAACTTTCAGCACACTGTGTAGATTTTGTTCCTCTTTCACATTTGAAAATTGATTTTTTTTTTGCTTAAACTTCCCCTTTAAGGAAAACGGTAAGTCATTGCGCAATATAACATTTGAATCGAAAGAATCACTTCAAACTATGTATCAGAACGGAAATGTCCTCGACAGATGGGTATTGGGACATTTGGATTCAGGGGCGGCGCCAGAGTGTTTTGATGCTGGGGCAAAACTTGGGTCGAGTGCTCCTTTTCTTTTCCCCCCTTTTCCTTCTCTTTTTACATTTTCTTGCAAATATAAGGGGCGGTCGCATATGCAATGCCCCCTCTGACGCAGCCACTGTTTGGATTCATTGTTCAAGCTTTTTAACACAAATGTTGAATTTTTAGACCTCAGGTACAATTACATTTTTTGGAAATGTACCACTGATTGACGATCCAAACACGTCTTTGAAATATATTATTTATATTCCACCTTTTGTTCTTTTGGCAATGCCCAGGATATGCCCAGGATTGTTATGAAACTCTTCTCCTAAAAAGGTCTTCGATACTTCGATGTGAGATTAATAAGGTGCCACGTTTTTTAAGAAATCTCTGTCATCGCGTTCTATCGGTTTAAGAACAGTTTCTACTCAGTTGCGCAAGTATTAAGTTTTTTGACAGATACTTTACATTATCTGCATTAATAAATTCAAGAGAAAACTAAGATATATTTCATGTTTGAAATCCCGCACCTTTAGAAGATAATAAAGTAAACACCGAGTAATTCATCATATTTTTCTTCGAGAGCGGTGCTTAAGTAGGTGTCAAGGTCCATGCATAATGTCTAGTAAGATTAAAAATCAAAATTGAGGCACTGTGAGACTTACATTAAAGTCACGTTCAATCATGCACCTACTTGATGTACAAGATTTCGAGAAGATTAGGAAGGCGTTGTTTGAAACTCATAAATAATATCTTGTTTACAACTTTATCAATGGGAGATTCTACATTTAGTGGCCTCAGCCTTGGACATTTAGCTATTGTCGATTCCACACTGGCAGCCGAACTATTTCACTGGTAAATAAAATCTCAATTGAACAAAATGGTCAATAAGGGGCCTTTGGCACGTGATCCACACGTTGATTGCATCATCTTTCCCAGTAACAAGACTCCCAGAAGAGATTGCGCCCCTTACAAAACATCTGTTCAGACACATCCTTCAATTATTGATATTAATAGTAGAACTCACTCTCAAATTATCAATCATTGATGCACCAACATTGTACAAAATATTCCCAAATTGGCGATTTTTATGGAAAATACTGCTTTAGAGAGTGTTCTCCCCTTCATACAATTTCCACATAAATTATCCTTCATCAAGATTTTCTGTTAAGAAAGCTTAATGGAGAATTGTTTGAGATTTTGTGCCTTATTTAACCTAATGGATCGATAAAATACGAATATAATGTGGTAGCTTTACTCTCACAGTTTTTCCTGAACCCTCGTTGAGGTATTGCCGGAAGTTTTTAACGATACTCAATATCCTGCTATTCTACTTATTTCTCTTGTGTATCAGGGGTCGTCCAAGCTAGTACTAACCACCCTCTGAATGGCCTACGTTTCTTACTGGTAAAATACAGTAGTGTTAAAGTTTGCGATTAAATTTTTAGTAAATATTTAATTTAGGTACTCAAACTGAATCAAGGAAAGTCAAGGACTCCTCCAACTTCCTCAGTAAATCCAGCATTGACAGCTGTCGTTACCGTCACACTTTCAATGGGACTTCGAAAATGGAATTGTCTGCAGTTGTGCTTGGTGAGCAGTGTAAGCAATCTAGTGGGGAAAACAAGCAGGTGAGCCACTAGCGTAGCCAGCGGGGGGGGGGGCAGGGGGAAGAGTGCCCCCCCCAGAAATTTTGGGGACGCGATGGTCAATGTTGAAAAAATGAAGGAGAGCCCCCCCCCCCCAAAAAAAAAAAAATAAATAAAAAAAGATAAACGGCAAGAAGAGGGAGGGAATCGGCGGCATTTTTACAGTTTTTCGGGGGGGGGGGGGGACTCTGAGTCGTTACGATTAAGTATGCAATCCCCGACGGCGACTAGTCTCCCCGATGGTTTACCTGTTTCTTGCTCTCAAGGGACAATTTCCGTTATAAGAACCCCAAATTTTCGGCGCGCTACGCACGCTGTAGTTTCACGCCAGTTTTTTCAATACTTTCATTCCACATATGTAGAGAGTGTAAGTCCTGTCAACCTTACCAAGTAACAGGTGAGCAGAGTACACAGGTTATGTAATTTCATCCCAAATCACAACGCCTATGTGCTGTTCTCTTGTGTGTGTCATGCGATAGGTCAGTTGGTGGGCGGCTCACGGAGCATAGTTTGGCTATTTTATCGTGTATTCCAGGTGGTTTCGACACAATGTATGTCATCCGCGATACGGTCTACAACCCCTATTTCTTTTCTTTTTGTTCTTAATGATTACATAGGCTATGTTATTTTTGTTAGCTTACCAAAAATTTTCGCGCGTCTCGCACGCTTTGAAATTTCACGATTCAGACTCAAAAGAACACTTATGTAACTCGGCATTTAAAATATTTAGTGATATTGTGCAAAATATGCCCCAGGCTGAAATGACATGTGATAGTAAGGCTCCTTCATATCCCCTCCTCACCACCCCATCGACATAGGGGCTGTCGGAACTTGTGGTCGCTGGCATGGCCCGCCCCCTGTCGGGAATAATCTGTTGCCTTCTCATGGTCGGTTTAGTTATTTTGGCCTTTAAAAGAGTTATTTCTGCGATAAAACCCAAAATGTACGGTACACTTTGCACAGTCTTCCTCAGTTCCGTTACCTAGAGCTAATATATTACAAACCCTTCCCATTTTTTAAGTAAATTAATAAGTAGAATAAATGGATTAATGTACAAGTCGGGAATTTCATCTCATTTCGCTAAACGTAGTTCATAATCTCTTGTGTCAGTCGTGCGGTGCGGACTCGAAGAAGGAAGTACAATATAAGTTGTGCCCAATAGGGCACAAATGCCGGGACAATTGACCTATATAAGCTTTAAATAAGTACAGATTCTTTTTAGTGTAGGCTAACCCAAAAAGTTTTCGCCCGCTTTTCCACGATTATATCAGTGCGGAAATATCTACCTCTAGCATATACAAATTTTATGTCGTATGTGACTCGCAATTGCAGGTATAGTGCACAGGTTTTCTTCAAACCTCCCTCACCAACTCATCGACGGCATCCTGGCTGTCGGGGCTTGGGGACGCTCCCCACCCTACCCCTCCCCCGTTCGGAGAGTGGCGCTTCATCGGGCAAATTCTGGCGCCAAGCCTGGAGGGAAGACACATTTTTCCAGTTATGACTTGTATATGTGTAGTGAAGCAATGAACTAAAGATGGAAGCTGCATGTTTTTGAGGGCGGCAACTATTTTGGAGAGGCGACCAATTTCACTAGGAGGGCGTGTCGCTCCTCTAAAACCCCCTTTGGAGAACACTGGAATCTAGTATGAAAAGAACAAAATATACTCCATATTGAACCTAAGCTCTTCGAGACAGCAACAAATTCCAAAAAGGGAGGGGGACACCCAGGGAGACAGGCCCGTAGCCAGGGGGTTCAGGGGGTTCGCACTTACTACCGCCCATACCTAATTTCTTTTATTTTTTTTTATTTAAATGGAGTTTTGGCGTTTTTCGGGGCAAAATGTCAATTCCGCTGGTTTAGCCAACTTAATGTAAGCCTTATGAGTAGCTGTTTTGTTTCAGAGCAACACAATTCCCTAGGGCCCCATTGACTCGTACAGTAACCCTCTAACAGCCACACTAACTCTCTAGGGAATAAGGAAAACATTGATACCAGATTGAAAATGTCCAAAAATTCCAGTTTAGGCTCAATTTTGATGTAAAATTGCAATATCTCCTTGGGGAAGAAGGAGGGGAACCACACCCTCTTCCCGTTTCCGGGTCGATCGGCTAACTCCTCACTTGGGCGCTTCGCTCCCTTTAGAAAATGCCGCACCCCAGTGGCGGCGATGAAAAATGAAAAAGTTTGGGCCAAAGGTATGTTCAGCCCCTCAATATTTGTCAAGTGCTCCAATTAAGAAGCGGGGAGAATTTCGAAGCTGGGCTGAACATGTTCTTGCTTAGAATACTCGGGAAGTGCCGTTTCCGGCCATCTGAGGGGTTTGTAAAGCCAAAAATTTCCTGGTTCGCTTCGAGCCATTCGATGGTCGAGCACCGCTTAGAAACATGTATTAAAATTTTCCATTAATTGATTTTTTTGCATTAATTGAGAAATTTCGGAATTGAAAAATATCTCCAAGCTATTCATAACAAACCGCCGCCCCTGATAAAGCTCAATGTATACGGTAACAAAATTGTCCGTTTGGATCGTAACTGAGTTCAACAATGCTAGGATCACACCACGAGCCAAAGTTGATGTCGGAACCTTCTACTTCGAGTTTGAAGCTCATAAAAAAGCGGGTCGAAAATAGGAATTCAGCGTGCATTTTCCGAACTATGACTTATTTTGCAATGCTTAAACTATTGTTTACCAAATGTAAAATCAGTTTCAAGAATATGGGACCTTGGCATCTGCCCTTACAGCGATCATCTAGTCAGAACATTAAGCAAGCTGTAAACTCAAATTAGTCGATCAGTGACATCCGTAAAAAAATGTCAATAACTTTTATTCATAGCCTTACGTACTTTAGTATCTTTTGGCAATTTAACAAAAACAGAAAGTTTAATCTTCAAAAGAAACCCGTTTCAGTGGACAGCTATCTTCAGGTAGAGAACTTAGGGTAGAGTCTCCGTCATCAGGTTTTGAAGAAATCCGAAGGAGGTAGAGCTCACTTGGAAAGTTTCAAACTGCACATTTTCCGTCTCCAAGGTGAAAATACGTTGAAATGTTATTTGAAAGTGAGAGAGTACATAATATTCCCGAAATGCTGTGGTACTTTTCATGTTATTATTGTATCTTTACTGAAAATGCTATACATCAGACATAGGGTTTGTATTTGCTTTTTCTACGCATTACAAAGTACATGCTTTCGCATCACATACGAATGTGTACGTCCAATAGTATTGTAATTCGGATCTTTTGTCGAAGTGCTGTTATCTTCATTGCGTTTGAAGATGGGACCACGGGTATACTATATACAGATTCAGTGCATAAATAAAGCGCAATTGGACGTCTTCGGGAAAACTGGAACAGTGTATCAACGAACCTATGTGGGAAAATGTATTTCGTGACTAAAGTTGAGCTTTTGGTGCTTGTTGTACAACCGTGTGGATGCTTTCAAGACAAGTTTGTGACCATTCGCCAAACGTTCACAAAGGGTCACCTAAAACCTCCCGATGGTTTGGGGGCCTTTTGACCTTCAGAGTCACCTGAATTGTGTTATATGATAACTTTGGAAATTATTCTTGTAAATTTCATAGTTCTTTTGATCGTATTGGAAGTATACAGGAAAGGGTTTTTCTTTTCGAAGTGTTCATTTCCATACGCGGCTCAAATTCAAAATACGTGACGTTGTCAGAGTCTTAAATATTTCGGTGACCCCGAGGTCAACTTCCCAACTGGAGAAGTCAGTGACTAGATGGAAAAAATTAGCAGCCTGTCAAAAAAGGGCTTTTCTTTAAAAAATTGCCGGGGTTAATTATTCTTCGTTTAGTCGTTATTTTATCCAAGGTGTTAAGGTAGGCCTTGGAATTTTCCTTGATACTTCCAGGAGCATGAAAGATCTGAAAATGGTTTTTCTCCGCATGCAGAAATGAGGCTCTAGAAGTACCGTTCAAGCAACCTCAATATTTAACCAATGGTCACGCTAAACGTCAGTTGCCTCTCAGCGAAGCTCACTTTTGAAAGTAAGACCCTTTCTTGATTTTAATTAATGACACGAGACAAGACCTTACATTCAAGCTTTTTTTCCAAATGAGTAGCTTACTTAACCCTGCCATTTCCAACAACCCAACTCAACAATTAAAAATAAAAGGGTGTCATAAAGGATTTTCATCTGTAAACCCATACGTCACCTGGTAGTAAAGGCCTTTTCGTTAATTTTCATTAGACGTTTTGGCCATCAATAGTTTCTTAAGTACCTGATGCCTTATTTAACTGTGGTTAGCCTTAACGTGAATTATCCTCTGAAGAATCTAAGAGTATTGGTGCGCTTATTTTAAAACCTAACAAAGATCCAACTAAGTTGTTAAACTAGGTCGGGAGGATTAGGATTCACATTTTGCTATTTGAAACTAGTACTTGCAATGTACCATTTATTCACTGCATATTGTGCATTGGGCTATTCTACAATGATACAATGTGCCTATATCAGATAAAGTACTAATGATAGTATAGTTAAATGGGTTTCTAATAGTGAATCGCTTGAAATTCTATGCAAAACAGCTAATATCTTAGCATCAAATGTCAAAATAAATGCCACGTACAGAGTTTAAAATTTAATTTCCTTTCATTTGAAGTTAAACACAATACCTCTTAATTAATATTTCAGGTCAATGATCTTTGACCCCCGAAATGCACTTTCCTCACCCCGCACCCACGCTCACTTTTTTGTTAAATGATGACCTAAACCTTCTTACACCAAATGAAATCAGTTTTTTTTTAATTTTTCACAGATTGGTTGGAACTGGTTTAATTTAGGTCTACTACTGTAAGAAGAACAAAGTCAATTAAAAGTATCTTAAACACGCCTTTTCCCTATGCCAAATATTTCTTTGTCACTTAAATGATTGTCATCCTGCATTATTTAACTTATAGGCCTATCAGCCGTATTTTTTATTATAGGTAAAAAATTAATTGAATACTTCGATAAATAAGAGGCTTAATCTGTGACATTTGGGGTAAAAATTGGATATTGCACCAAAAAGGAAAGGCAAGACAAGTTATCTGACAACTTAAAGATAATATCACTCCTCAGTAAATGTACTGAAATTAAAGCCTACTTGCATTACGAAAATAAAATTATTGGATTAAAATGGTATTTTGGGCTTCACGTGTTAACGGGACAGCAAAGTCAATTTTCAGGATAATGGATTTCATCCCATAGGTCATGCAGCATATGGGGCGCATGTCCTTCTGAGCTTGTATTTTGTTCATTAATATTGACATCCTTAAATCAGTTGCAAAAACGAGACAGGTTGTACTTACTGGCAATTATCAAAGCCCTTGACCCTTGAATTGTGGGGTCGGTCTTTCTTGAAGACTCGGAAATGGCTACAAATATAAGTTGTGATATGGTAGAGGGGTACTAAGTTATTCCAAACATCTTGAAAATGTGCATTGGAATCCGATTTGTGCCAGATATAGTCAATAACCCACCCCGAGTCCCCCTCGTCTCCTTGGTGCCCATCTCATTGGTCCAACCCTAGATTTTCACGGGATTTTGCCCCCTTACCCGAACTCATAGACTTCACCTTTTCCCAACACGAAACCAACAACCCTTATCCAAACCCCAATGAGTTGCCAGGAGGACCGGTAATGAGGCCAGGAGACCAATATGAGATGGGGGACTATATAGAGCAGACCCATGTGATTGCATAAGAGCGAACTAGGACTATATAAACTCCACTTTTCCCATGAAGAGACCATCATCATTCAGGCGCTGCAGAGCGGCATTGGCCGGGGCATATGGGCCTCATGCCCCCATTCACTTCAGGATGGGCCCAGTCGGGGAAAATCAGCAAGTCGGGGAAACCCCCCAGAAGTCAATAGTCTTGCTGAGTTTGTCCGAGCAGTAGAAGCTAAAACCCACAACTGACTATAATCCGTTATACGTGTTTCTTTCACATGTTTTCAAATAGCACCATTTTGCATCTCATCCCTCCTATAAAGCAAACATTTTCCAAAGGGGCCTCAGTCAGGGTATTAAATGAGCCGAAACATTGCCAACATTGTTACTAACTTCGACATTTTTCCTCAATTTGAAGACCTAACTGCAAAAAACCAGCAATAGAATTCCTGACATAACCCTCATACTCAGTTACATCCTCTGGCCTAATGCCTTCCCATTGGTGGCATTACGAAACATGATTTTGAGTAAGTCAGTTTGATGGGGGAAATTATCGGTGCCCCGGTACTGGCCCCTGCAAATTTCAGCTGGTGGAATTCAATATTTGCCCCCCCCCCCCCGACCACATGAGTTCGACCTCGCAGGATAGCCTCCTGGGCGTGAAAGTGTCGCAGAATTGTTAGGAGCAATAACACTTATCCCTAATTTGACCCTGATAACGACCCTTATGCTAGTAACCCTAACCCCCACACTGATCCCGAATTCCCAACTATGTGAAAAAACTGGCTGGAAAAACAAAGGGAAATAGTGGGGCAGATAAGTGAAAAAATCTTTCACTTCTGGAAAGAAGCACCAAATTTGGACACATTGCACCTCTTGGGTCACTCTTCCGAGAAAAACCGTTAGCCATGCGAATTTCAAAATGACTGTCATTTTCCAAGAATTCCAAGAATTTTCCGATTTGAATGATTCAGAGGTCAATTTATATGTTTTTGATCACAAGGAGTCTAATTTTACACATTAAAAGGCTCTTTAACATGTCCTTGCATCATTAATAGGGAACAAATGTTCCATAATTGTGACAGATATGTACAGATATGCAATTATGTACTGCAGTATTTAGTCTACGGCATGCGCACACTTTTTTTTTATTTGATTCAAGAATAATCGGATGAGTATAGATGGAAATTACTACAGCCTATCAAGTAGTTGAAGGGCCAATATAATATGATCAACCCACCTCCCTCCCCCCCCCCCTCTCTCTCTCCTGTGTAAGAGTCTAATTTTAACATTTGCAACTGCACAGTGTTGGGCATTCTAGTTCCACCCGGAAAAATTTGCATAGGCCGCTGCTTTGCATTAGCATTTAGTCTGTCGCTGGCAGTTCCCTGCAATAGGGAGAAGCTCAGTCCACAAGATTTGCTACTAATCATCTTTCTTGATGCACGCCTAGTCAGCTGGTCTCTGTGCATTAGGTTTACGAAGAAATGATTGACACCATATGCAGCTGGCCTGGTACGCTGCACGCTTTATATGCTGAAGAGCACCGTCTCGGGTAACAGTGTTCCCCACCTGCCATGCCCCACAATAACATTTTTTCTTATGTTCTCATGCATGTATCATCTGTTGTTGGTATATATTGGCTGAGCTTGCTAAATACAGCAGTGGCGTCATTACAGACTGTCCAGGTTTGCCATGATGTCTTCTTGCCTTTACCACGAAAGGCGCCTGATACCACAGCACAGCCCGTCAACAGTCGAAGAATAGAATTCCTTTGCTTTTCTAACCCAATTGATAAAAATGCTCATGAACTGTGACCCCTCATTAGCTCTGCCCTTGACCAAATGCCAATCAAAGTTGCTGAAGACCAGTCTCTTGAAAAGAAGGCATTACATTGACTGCTATGACAGGAACATCAGTATCATTGGCTTTGGCAATCTTTTTCTTTTTTTTTTTTTTTTGGGGGGGGGGGCTCCCTTTACTGTTTGCCTAGCTTGCACGAATATCTATGTATATGCTTCCTCGTGACTGCAAGGAGCATTTCATCCGTCAACACTGACTGGAAGACTGCTGACAGAACCATCTTTTTTGTAACAATTATAATAATTTTGGTCTCCATCTTTCTTATCTTATCAGCCAAAAAGTGAGTTTTTTTGTTCTGTCTCCAGTCCAGAAGTTTCTCCAGGTCGAAGGGTTTTTAGTAATGCCCGTCTCTGTGCGTCTCGCTCTATGTACCTGTGACGCTCTTTAGACCAGGCAGCTCCTTGCTCAGACCAAATGGGTACGGTGGTGTACGTCAAAATCAATGTGTTCTTGTATTTGGTAGCATATACATGTATGGTGGGCAAACCATCTACTGCTGATTACTCTTTGGAAGCTTTTGACATTCTTGAAGGGAGACTCTTTACCAGTGCTGAACCATCTATGATGATGCAATCTGCCCATGTTCCTTGTCTGGAGTCGTCACTGGGGATTTGGCAGCAAGCTGAGATTTCTGCCATGAGTAAAGCTTTCTTCATCACCCAAGACGGCAGGAAATGGATGGTTTTTATGATGAAAGAAGTGTTTGAAATCACAGTCTCTATTTTGGCAAGAGATGAATAGCCTGGTGAACAGTTGGCAGTCTTTTTTATCACCTTTTTCTTGAATTTTCAAAAGAAATTGAGTACTGTTTAAACAGTCTATTCAATTTTTCTTTATTGGCTCGTTTATGATGCATAAGTCTCCTTCCAGTCCCTTCATAAACTCTTGAAATGTAGCTCTACCGCTTTCATAATGTCTGGAGATCAGATTGGCTGTGCTGGCATGTGTCATATTATTTGTATATAGCTTCATCGTGTCTCTGCTGTCCTCATGGAGAGGATTTTTTAATCTTTTATGGCATTAAAAAGTTTTTTCCTCTATCATAGAACACTTCTGAGCCCTCCGATTCTGTTCATAGTGGCTGCTTGCTTCACCAGTCTCTCGTAAATCTGGGTCAACATCCCAATTCCTGGTGCTGATGGATTCTGTGTTGCTGATTGCATCCCTTTTGGCCTTGATAACTGCATTGACTGGCTCATGCGCATGGTCAATGACCATTCTTGAAATTGTTTTATGTATGACAAATTTACCGTTATTGGACTCTTAAGATATATGGCGTGCATAGTATGTATTGTTATGGGCAAGAAATATTGCATCATTTCTGTCAGGGAATGGGAGTGTAGCTTCAAAATGGTTTCTCTGAAACATCTTGTGGACTTTCCTCGTTGTGTGTATTACTTAAGTTTTGAAGCTGATTATTATATCTAGGGAGCTACCTGGCGCTTCATTGAAATAACCACTGTACGCTTTCATGAAAAGCTTACATAAACTGCAAAGTGTGATTTGGTGTGTCTGATGGATCTTCGTAATGCTTGCCGCCAAAAGGAAAGAATCTGCTGTCCAAGACATTGTATTCCCGTCTCCACAAAAACTGCAATCCAACCACTATTTCGTGGAGGCCTCTCAGTTGACTTCACGTAGCCATTTCAAAATAGTCTAGGCCTTCAAACATAGCAACGAAAGTCTTTACGAACCAAACTTTTCATACCCGGTCTACTAAATTTGTTTTTTTTTTTTTTTTGCTACTGCGTAAACTGACTGATCAGCAGCCATAATAGGTATCTGACCAGGGATCATGAGATTTACCATGCCCTTGACCTGCAGCTGGTTTATTACATGTCTTACTGTGAAGACTGGGTGTACCTGATCTCAAAGGAGAGGTAACAGAAATGTGCTGTTCACTTCAAAGTAAAGATTTCGTTTCAATGAAGCAAGAGACATGTACTTACAGTACCCATCTAGGTCCTTAATAATTTAACTCTGCAACTTCCTCAAATCATTCATACTCTTGTTCCTGCTGTCTCTTTAGAAATGTGGTACCTATTCTTATTGCACAGCCCTATGAAAGAGGTTTTCTTACTCGCCCCTCCGCCATCCCCCCTTTTTTTTTGGGGGGGGGGGGTGTTATGAGAAATTAGTATGATCGATGTATGTATTGGAATTAAGTAATTCTACAATGGCTTTTAACGTTAACTTCCTCGACCCTTGACCAAACGTTCCCGCTCTCCTACGTTATTTTCTTTGGTTGAATGTTGAAAACTGAAATATTGGTACCATAGTAAAAAGAAAGTGGTTTATGATCTATTCATCCCATTTGCCCTATAGTGAACAACCCTCTACGCAAAACCAGTAGACACACTACACCATCTTCATTACATTGATTCCTCCCTCTGCCTTCACTGTAAGCTGAAGCTGTTGATAATATCTACATCTTACTAGAAAACAAGAAGAACATCTTTGCCCTTTTTGTGTGATATGAGGTATGCAAGGGCGGGCAGTAGGCTATGTACTGTATGCAAAATTGTAATTATTGAGTTCGGCACTTTTTATGCAATATTTGAACAAATGACACATTCTACGTACCAACTCTTATGTTTCAAGGCAGGCCAGGATCTCCAGGAAAAGACCCTTGTTCAATGACTCCCCTCTTTCATCATGTCCTCTCAAGATATACTCAGTATATATTGCCCTTCATCATTACTAGTTGGCGGTGCACTTCACTATTTAAAATTTTTCATTACGTATTTAGTGACAGCTAAAAGGAAACAAACTATATGTAATCACTGTCTAGAAAAGAAGAAAGTAAGATTTCGCTCAACGGCAACTTTAGCAAATGTTGAATGTCTGTGGTTTTTCACAAATTTTACACTTAAAAGTAAACTTGATTTTTTGTCATTTTTTACATGTGTGCAAGTCCTGCTAAAAGAACAAAAATAGCTAGAAAAAGATTGACTGTGTATAATCCAGGCTTTGAATATGCTCCAGTGTACTTGCCCAGCTAAGCATTTTTAACGGCCAAACTTAATAAGAGAAAATGACAATTATTATTTATGGAATGACCCAAATGCATAGTAAAGCTCAAAATGGCAAACGCTGCGGTTCTACTTAAAAGCCTGGGAATACTTTTTCCTGCTGCCGACGGTCACTTGCTTTTGCACAAATTTTGTACGTTCCGCGCCAACCGACGCTGGCGCTTCGCTTAAGTAGTCTTCTGGGCAAGCACCACTTCCCAGTGCCCCCCCCCCCCTCAAAGAAATTTATCCTTGTGCAACGAGCCTGATACCATAGCATCGAAAAGACGGAAAAATTTTGTATATCCCTCTTGATAACGTTTTGCAAGAGCTTTGGTAAATATGAAGTAAGCTAGTTAGATGGAATTTTAAGGTCAAGTTTTTACCCAACTGATTTAAGTCAAGCCGGCCGCAGCCTTTACAATATGAATAACAAAGTGTGTTAATGGGTTCGAGTAACTGATGGATTGCGGATGACTTTCAAATTGACAACGCATTTCTTTTGTTCTTCCTTTATTCACTAAAAGGCTCTCAAATTTTCCAGTCGCCACGGAGTTGAAGTTTTATGTAGTTTCATATTTGATGCAAATATCATTAAGAATTCAGAATATAAGCGCATAAGCCCCACCAAAACAATATTGCAATTTTTCCACTAGCTATGTTGAAAAGTAAGATCGCCCTATTTTATTTGTGAAGAACACTGCTTCTGGAGATAAAGAACGTCAAGTGTATCACTTATGCAGCCAAGTTTGGAGTCGAGTTGACTTATTCACTTATTCAGCAACAATATCATCCAACATATTCAGGTAGATGCGCACTGTTTGACAAGGTGTTTCTTGATTGGCTGTTGCCATTGTATTTTATCGATTGTATTCTTTGTAAGGGTTAGGGATTAGTTTAGGGATTAGGGCTATCGTAATCCAGTTAGGAAATTTCTTGTTAAACAGTGAGCATCGCCCCACAAATTCAGTCTATCGCTCTAGTTATGCTTTGAAATCTACTGAGTATTCCAAAGCCTTGAAAAACCCCAAGCGAAGTCATTTGAGTCTAAAACGAATCAAAATTAAACTATGTACACTGAAGAAGGGAATAATTCCCGACAGCCCGATAGAAACGGGGAGACTATTCCATAGTTTGTCATTAGTGACATCTCCCTTCGAGAATACAAGGTATGGAACCTCACGTTCTTTGAATGCACTTATTCACAATGAAAAGTACACTTAACAAAATGCGGAATTCAAAAGGACAGCCACTGCTACCCGAAGAGTGAAAAAATGGAAACTACTGCCATTGTACTCCGGGTGCTCAGCATAAGCAATGGAGTAAAGAAACAATCCAGCCCGGTTTGGGGTTTTCGTTTGTCTGTGCCCGTTTCTACGCAAGTGAAAAACAGTAAAAGAACAATCCAGTGAGGAACAACTGAAGAAAAAAAAAAAAAAAAAAACACCGACCGGTGTGCCCCATACAAGTTGGATATTAACTGAGCCGTAAAACAGCACCTAAATAACCAGCTAATTAACCAGTGCTGAGAATGATTGACACCCAACGATTGATTATCGACGACTTATAACAGTCTACAAGCAATGCCAAGTATTTAGTTCAGTTAGGTTACAGAACAACAAAATAAAGAGATAAATAAGGATAACAGAAAATTCTGGAAAATTATTGCCAAAACTTTTCTGTAATCTTCATGTTTCTTTCTTTTTTGTTTCTCTTTTTTTCTTTTTTTTTTTTTGTTCTGTAAATTTATTGCGATTTTGTACCATTCTTTACAGTTTTGGTTGTATGGAGTTTTACGGACCATTCAATTGTTTCAGGTCGAGCCGACCACGGCTTTTTCCAGTTGTGGCCCACCGGCTTGTTTTCCCTACTCCATTGCGTATGCTGAGCACCAAGCACAATGGCAGTAGGTACCGTTTTAAAAGGCTTCGTCCTGACCCGGCCAGGTGTTACAAGGTTTATATATCAACATGAGAACTTTCTGTATTTAATTTGTTTGTTTGCTTCATCAAGACTCCAGTAGATTTTAGAAGAACACATCGTCATCCTGAAGACAAATTAATAAAGCTATTCTAATAAAAGTGATATTTCTAAATTAGTTACATAAAAAAAAGACATATGAATTTGGGGTGAGTCAGCACTTCCCATTTGTGCGCATGATGGAAATGCAAATATAGATACGAGGCAATAAGGAAGATATGTCTTTTTTCAAGAGCAGTGGTTCATTCCTCTTTAAAGATCATTTGGTGTGACGTGAAATAGAAGCAAACGAAAGCAAGAGCTGAATGAAAATTTTACAAATTGTAATTCTTCTCTAAATTTAACGCATTTTGTTTAACTCGGACATTAAAATAGTCGTTCAATTAATATCTTCAAGCCAAAATAAGCTGGTTAAATTCGACACTAGTTTTGCGGGTGGTTAGAAATAAAATTGAAAAAAGTGAGAAAAGAATTACGGTACAAATTTTTAGATCAACATGTCAAATTATTAATATTTGGGACATAAAACAGCAAATGGGTATCACTCTTTTTAAGAGTGATCACTTAAGGCAATCTTTCCAAGAGTTAAACTTGCTCTTTCGGAGTTAATTCCACTCTTTTTGGAGTGAATTTTACTATTCTGGGAGTGAATTAACACTCTTATGGAGCAAATTTACGAGTTTCACTCTATAAGAGAGTGACTAAGTTTACTGGCATTTGATTCAGAGTGTAAAAAATCAGATTGATTTCTTCTCATTAAAATTACATACATAAGGCGAAATATTTGATTATAAAGATACTGTTGGTTGACATATGTCATTTGAGCCGCATTGAAATCAACTTTTATAAGTATAGGTTCGCCCTTCACAAGTAAACTAATGCCAAATTTGTTCCGTAATTAATTAAAGGGTTTTAATATCGGAGCCTTATCACATTCGTGATCTATACAAAAATTTTTTGACGCATAAGAAGGGCACTGCTATTTTGGAATACATGATCACAACGGCTGTCTCATAACCTCTTCTCAATTACAGAGTATTGATTCTAAAAATTCGTGTCTGACCAATGTGATAAACTTTGTGATGAATGTTCTAATATCCCCTTTGAAGAAGGTACTCTAATAAACCTTGATGAACCTTTGTACCAATACTAATTTCATTTGTTTACTCGATGTAGTGTACAAAACCCTCAATTCGATACGGAAAAGTACTATTTTATCAATTTTGAAATTAAAAGTTTAATAAGGTTTCCCAGTTTCAGTTGAGATAAGAATCATTGGACGATTTTGTGTCTGATTGAACAAGATCGCCGATGTGAAAATTACTAGTCATCATTACTAAGACTCTTTTGCACTTGATTGGAAATTTGCGGTGTACCGAAAAAAGCAGCGTCAAGTTTTATTCTAAAATGTTTGACCAATCCTAACCTCACAAGACCATCAAACCTTTAGTCTCTCTTCATGAAAACAACTTTCCCGAGCTGACGGTCTAAATGTTTCCCTTAACATCTGCCAGCGACCTTCGGGAAAGTGTAGTGAAACATTCTGGCAACCAGTTTTCTGTGTAACCCAATTTTACGCAGAAAACTCGTAAACGTGTCCGACTTCTTTCACAAATTTGCATGAAAAATGCAATTTTTATGAAAATTTGCATGTGTTAAAAATTCGTGACACGTTTGGGCAGCCCTAGTTTTCAGTCTCACTTCGTAGTTTTATGCAATACTTTGCCCGAATGACCGACGATAGAAAATACCTTAAATTTTTGCCGGAAAAATAACACCGTGTCCCAAATCGCAGAATATCAATGCAAAGGTGGCAAAAAGGTTGCGGGCTGTTTTTAGTTGTGAGATTACACACACAGTGGGGAGGTGTACAGGTCTGGTAGGTATGTGTCCCACATGTTGTCATGTGTGAGCCACAACTGAAAAAATGCCGTGGCAGGCTCAAACTCATCAAATTGCCTGACTGGTTGGAAACTAAGCCGTGAAACTCTATCTAACCATCCGAAATAACCTACATGTTGTCCGTAAAACGGTCACCTATTCTCCAATACCGCTGGACGATGGTCAAAAATGGGTAAGAATCAACTCATACTATTCGCGCCAACTGATGGTATTTCGGGCAGAAAGCGAGTTTCAGATACAGCATATTCTGCCCCGATAAAACTGAAATGTTCCCCTACGTCCACTACCTCCCCTCAAGAATTTTGTGGTAATGAGGAAAGCTGACTGAAAGTAATTGGTGGTTCATTTTTTCGTAGGGATTAGGACCTATCCGAAGATCTTAGATTACCTATGTGAGAGGGTGGGGGTAGTGGCGGTCAATATCGACGCGCGACCATGGCCCTTCGCTTTAACCCGGTTGGCGTAATCCCTCAGGCTCCTTTTTTCTATTTACGAATGCGGGCAGTCAAGTGATTGTCTGATTTAGTCGGACATAACTGGTATCCATCTGATTTAGTCGGACATAACTGGTATCCATTACCTTTGAGTCTTTCAGTTTACTTGCTTACCTGTATGTATCGTGGTGGTTGTACATTTAATTTCATCTTGATTCCCTCAATTTCGTTGCATGGAAGGGTCTGAAATTCATTCAGACAAGAATGAAGATTTCAGATGGACCCCACTAATGGCTGCCTCAGTCACTAAACACAGGCACTTATCTGATTCGTCTATGCAATAAGCAGCCACATGTATTTCACAAAATGTTTTCCAGATCATTAGAAATGACACTTCCAACTCCGTTTGAGTTGCATTTAACTATGTTCTCTGTCAAAATCTCTTGTTCAAGGAATTTTTAAGCGATATTTTATAAAACGTGAATGCTATCTTTTTTCTTCACGTTTGTTAAGCTTCAGTGGGCAACTGTCTATTTGTCCCCTTCTTCATCTCACTTAAGCCCTTCCTACTCTAAGGTCTAATGTAAGATTTGAATAATACACACGTTCAAAATGTTAACCAATCTTCTCTTTGTGTTTATCGCAACAGCTTCTCACAAACTTTAATTTCAGATTACAAATTGCGTTAAACGTCATGCTATATGCATTTAGAGATACAGTAATTCGAAAAGGAACGCGAAACAGTAATCCAGTCCCCGACCCTATGCAGTTTGTTAGTTAACCCTTTACCGCTGTGCTCCGATCGGGGCATATTTGCGCGCCTCGGGAGTGGGCGGAAAAGCGGACGTAGTCCGCCCCGCATCGGCTTCCGTAGGTCATTGACCCCGTGACCTTAAACTAATGTCTCTCTCGTTGTTGTGGGAGAATTTTCGGGTAGCTACTCGCAGTTTCGAGCTCCGCGTTAAACAGTAAAGATGGGTGACAGCCGAGCTCTCCGCATGGGTCCAAAAGGACCCAAACAACGGCAAAGGGTTAACTAAGATTAGTTACTAACCACTTGGTTAAAGTTGTGTTTCCCTTAAAAGTTCAAGAGTCATGACCTTTGTTTCGGTGCACATTGATCAGTACACCCGCCCTTCGCATTTGCTGCAGGTTTGCATTCTTCAAGTACCGTATGCTAATTAACTAAGAGAAAGAAAAACAAACAGTTTTCAATGATTGTCACCTCCGTTAATTGTTGTCTGCAAATTGTGTAAAGTCATGAGACCTTGAAGAAAATACATTAGAGAATTCCTCCCTTGAACGATGGATGTTTATACTTTGACGTTGATTTCCGCATCGGCAGTCTAGTTACATATTTTTGTCTTAACCTTAAGAAACTGGGCATCCACCTTCAAAAGATTCTTGAGAATTGATTTGTATTTCTATGCATAAGGTGACTGGAATCGAATTCAGTTGCTAAATTAGTTACCAAATGAGTCTCAAACCATAATTGTTTCAAATGCAGTGAAGTTAAAAACGCAGGAATAGAGTTAAAAATTTTAAGACCAATCTGTCAAATTATTGATATTTGGGAAAAAAGACATATCAAATAGGTACTTCATGCTCCAAATTATACGAAAAACGTGTTAATACTTACAAACGAGCATAATTTTGTCTTGATATTTTCAGTAGTAAGGTGCACTCTCGCTATTGTCTGGGTTGTAAGCACCTGATAGAAATCTTTAGCTTCAGGTTATTGCGGTTTCCTATCGTCATAAAACGGCCAAGTCATGACGCAATCGGCCAAGTCATGACGCCAAGTATCAAGGAAAGACTTTTCTCATGCAAATAGTCAGATCAAAAAATAAATTTCAATATTTGGAATAATCTTTTGAGCATAGATGGTTGCCTGTTAAAATCCAAGTCACCTAATTAAAGCTCTTTCTACATCAAACAAAATCAAATCACGTCTTTGATGCAAATTAAGAACTAGTTATTCGATACGTTTCGGATTGTTAAGCGGTCTTTATTAATGCCTCCTATTTAACATCAGAGATGATGTCATGTAAATCTGTCTAAAGTATAATCTTTACTTAAATACTTTACATGTCATTTTCATAATGTGCGGAATAAATTCTTCCTCTAGGTTAATTTGAGCATGACAAAAAACTAATAAACTACTGCAAGGAAATACAAGTTTTGCATGCGAAACAATATTTTCAACCTCGTTTAATGAAGAAGCTTTTATTCAAATGGAGATTCAAAACTTTGACGAAACCTTTACACCGCCAAGGTCACATCAGTGCTCTGTTTTTGTGTATTTGTGTCGGTCTTGACGTTTCAATAAGGCTTATACGGGATAAGGAAGCCACGCAAAGGTAAGATTTGTAGTCCGAGTCAACCACGGTCATAGTATTTCAATTAAATCCACCAAGCATTCCTTGGGCTAGATTAGCACATAGATGGCTTCGTAACAAAGAGCATGGATCCCCGGCTCCTAAGCCCAAATGACCTTCTACAGAGAGGTTCTTCCATGATGTTCCAGGTCCATAAATATTACTAGCAAATTTTGGAACGTCAATTTTAGGCCCCTTTGAAAAAGTGCTTGGCCCAGGTCCCCACAATTCAGATGCTTAGGATAATCCTTAGCAAATTTATTTGTAAAATAATACAAAGAACAAAAAGGGGGAAACCAACTTCTCAATCTGAAAAGATTTCCTCCCTATGCAAAGAGATATACACCTTTCACGTGCATCAGTGTAGCGGGGTCCCATTTTGTCCCCCGCTCGTCTCCCCGTTCAACACCGTTTGGTCTCATAGGAGTTACACAATCGGAAGTCGATGGTTGCTTCACAACACATTGAATGAAACAGCAATAAAAGACGCAAACTGAATGTACTTTAACTTTATTTTCGACGTAATGTTAACAATATATGTAGTGATTACTGTTTGCTACTTGTGGTAAATTCAGAAAAATAATTGCCTTTTCAAGAAAGTGATACAATTTGCATGAAGAATCGTAGACTTGAAGAATCAGGATGATAATAAATAGTGTAAAAAAGCAGGTACAAATGAAACTGATATTTTTAACACTGTCAAGGAATAAAAAAAAAGTCAGTTGTGATTTAGCTCTTTCTAAGACGCAAAAGTTTTGGATGCCTCACTGAGGTAAATCACATGCAGTGGTATGAAAAACTTAGATGTTTCTGCAATATCTTTGCTAATTGCAATCGCTGGTGAAGCAATAGTGAGAGGGCAAGTCTTTTTTACATCCCTTCGTTTCTGCAGGGAAATTACTCTGAAAACTATGAACATATTAGTTACACTTACCCCTGTTGGAAAGAGGGGGGGGGAGGTTAAATGGCGCCGTCGCCAAAGAAAAGTTTACCCTTGCATCGTTTCAGTTGCGTAGCCTGGCTAAGCCACAGGAGGGGCGCTGGCAGCCCCCAAACTACCGTTCTGCCGTTAGGCCACTACGATTTTCAAGGTTATGTCTCAAACGTCAGTTGCACCTTTGGTTGAACCCTTTAAAATCTGCTCTTACCGCCCCAATTTTAATAAATATATAGCCACGGCGTAAAACTATTCGCTTTATGCATAGCACGCTCTTTGAGCTTGTGCACTTTGGTATTCGCAAGCGATGTACCGTGAATGGCTGGACTGACGCAGGTTATGCCTGTGTCAGTCTCGCCATTCCGTCTTGAAATCTACTCTGAGCTGCACTGAGGAGACCTAACAAGGTCGAAAGAGTACTGTCTGCAGATTGAGTATATATATATATATATATATATATATATATATATATATATATATATATATATATATATATATATATATATATATATATATATATATATATATATATATATATATATATATATATATATATATATATATATATATATATATATATATATATATATATATATATATATATATATATATATATATATATATATAGTGCTCAACAAAGTAGGAGCAGTTATACTATAAAATGCTAAAAGTCAATCTAAAAGTTAAAATGTCATATCTACAAGCTTGTTTCGTGAGGCTCATAAGAACATCACTCTTCAGGATAAAACATTGTATGAGCTGGAAGGGCAGAGTCAGCTCCTTTTATTTCAGATTTAGCCCGGATTAAAGTTGCACAATAGGTATTTCTTTCCGTGTCTGCAAGCAGATCCTAGCTCATTTCTATTGTTCAGACTGGCCATGTCTGGCTTGTAGATAATGAAGTATTTTTCTTTCAGGCAGAGATTACAGGTTTTGGTCGAATTTGAGTAGGGATTACTTCTTCCAACAATTCTCCATTGGGTGGAATAATTGATTTTCTGGTCATTTAGACCCCAAATGTATTGGCTTAGTGTAGTAGCATTTCTGTTTTTGCTGTTCTTGAAGCTGCTTTTGTGTGCATTGTATCTTTGTTTGAAGGTATTCTCTGTTAGGCCTATGTATGTTTGTCTGTCGTTGTTATCATGGCGGGTTACTGTGGCTTGGTATATTACTCCTAATGTTAGGCAGTTTCCTTGTAGGGGGCAGGTGTCCTTAGCTCTGCAATTGCAATTCTTTGGTGGGGTTGGCTGGTATAACCCACCCTACAGTCACAATGTCAGCACAAATATTGGAAAGAAGTTTCTCCAACTGATTAACAAATGCTTCCCTCCCCACCATATTCTAAGCAAAATACTCAACCGGAACACACTCAAACTCAGCTACAGTTGTATGCCTAATATGGGACAAATAATATCTGGACATAACAAAGCTATCATACGAAATATGGACCAGGCACCAACCCCACCAAAGAATTGCAATTGCAGAGCTAAGGACACCTGCCCCCTACAAGGAAACTGCCTAACAACAGGAGTAATATACCAAGCCACAGTAACCCGCCATGATAACAACGACAGACAAACATACATAGAAATACAAAGAAATACCTATTGTGCAACTTTAATCCGGGCTAAATCTGAAATAAAAGGAGCTGACTCTGCCCTTCCAGCCATACAATGTTTTATCCTGAAGAGTGATGTTCTTATGAGCCTCACGAAACAAGCATGTAGATATGACATTTTAACTTTTAGATTGACTGGGTATATATATATATATATGGGTATATATATATATATGGGTATATATATATATATATATATATATATATATATATATATATATATATATATATATATATATATATATATATATATATATATATATATATATATATATATATATATATATATATATATATATATATATATATATATATATATATACAAGATTGAGAAACAAGATTGATAAATATCCGAATATATTTCAATCCCACCTGGGATCTTCCTCAGCGGATTAGATGGGGAATGTACAGCGATTACAAATGAAATGTAAATGATGACTGTTAACGATTTTAAGTTATTGTTCAAAGTTAATACATTGATGCGCGCGTCATGAGTTAGTAATAAATGACGCGTTTGCAAGGATCAAAATAAAGACATTATGACGCATTGATACGATATTGTGACGCAACTGTGATAAAGACACGCTTTGAGATGATAACAAAATGATGTGGGGGTAAAATGATAGGAAACCCCGATCTTTGTTTTAGCTATGGGAAAAGAGGTAGTAAAAAGTGCTTAAAAGTTTGCTGCAAACTCCACGACGTTTCGGGTAAAAACCCTTCATCAGGTGGCAAAAACCAAACTGAAAAACCAACAGTAACAATTGGACACGACAAACATCAAATCCGAAGCGATCGCTGTAAAAACAGAACCGAACGAAAGTGACTGTCAGAAAACATGAGTGCGAAGGATGAAACACAAATCAAAGAAAGAAAAAGAACGTCCTGGATAAAAAAGAAGTGCACGTACAAATCGAACATAGTCGGAAAAAAGGGGAAAAAAGTAGACAAAAACTAGGTCCGGAAAAAATAATAATTAGGGCTACACACTAAAAAAGGAGCACGAACGGGTAAGTGTAAAAGGAGTAAAAACTGGCTCAAAAAGGGGTGAATATTACAAAAGGTCAATTCTAACATTAAGGCCGTGTGGAGCGAGAGTACCTAGCCTCATGATCAGTAGGTTTTCAGCACTAAGGCGGTCACGATCGGAGCCTCGGCACATTACAGCTGCCGTAACAGTTAAATGCTGTATAGAACAAGGTGAAGGGGGGATTAAAATGTGCAGCCACCGGGTATCCATGGAGATTCTGTTTGATGGACCTAAGGTGCTCGGTGACTCGATCCGCGAGGCAGCGCTTGGTCTATCCCACATACAACGAATTACAGCTCCCACATGCTAAAATATAAACTACATTAGAGGAAATGCAGGAGAATCTTTGTTTGACAATAAAGCTATTGCCGTTGGGGCCTGAAATGTTGACGAGGTCGTGTTTGCCAACAACTGGACATGTATTACACCTCGGACGGTTACATGGAAAGGTACCAGCCGTGTCGTCTAAAGAAGTTTGTGGGTGGGAAGCCCGAACTAAATAGTTGGCTAAATTTTTCTCAATTCTAAAAGCAGTGATTGGGGGTTCCGGGAAAAATTGAGGGGTCTTGTCGGAGCAACTCTACATTTTTGTGGATAGCGTGTAAAATAGGACGGACCGAAGGGTGATAAGAAATAACTAAAGGAATACGTAGATTGGTACCAGATTTGCTCTTTTTCTCCAAGGCTTCCTCTCTGCTGGTTCCTTGAATTCTGCGTAGGGCATTAGAGAGGATTTTGGCAGGGTACTGGCGTTTTTAAAAAAAAAGGACAAAATTTCTTCAGAGGCAGTAGAGAAGTCAGAGTCCTCCGAACAAATTCGTCTGGCTCGCAAGAGCTGGGAACAAGGGATAGATTTAGTGCAAGATTTGGGGTGGTTGGAAGGGTACAAACGGTAGTTATGCGAGTCGGTTGGCTTAAAGTGTAGGTTAGAGGTAATAGTACGGTTGTTGATGGACAGTTTAAGGTCGAGAAAAACAACACATGGGCTCGCGATACAATGGGTAAATTTCAAAAAGGGGCAAAAGGAATTAACAAAGTCGATAAAAGTTTCTAAATCATGACGGGATCCAGTGGCAACTCCTACTATATCATCAATATACCTTTTGTAAAGAATAGGTCGTGGCCCGGTATACTGAGAAAAAAGTTGTTCTTCAAAGTGACCCATGGTCTAACAGGCAACAGAGGGACCCATTTTGGTTCCCATGGCCACTCCTTTAATTTGACGGAAAAAAGCCTATTAAACTGAAAACAATTTTGCGTGAGAACAAGTTCCGTTAAACGTAGGAAGGTGTCAGTCGGTATAAGAGGATCACGCAGTTTGTCTAGTTAGTAACGGATAGCTGTTAAGGCAGCATTATGAGGAATGGACGTGTAGAAGCTGGACACATCCATGGTGAATAAAAGACGTTCTCCGCAATTTTCAGGAAACTCAAAGTCACGAATAAGTCTCAAGAAATGTGGCGTGTCTTGAACAAACGACGGCAAAGCTGAAACTAAAGGGGAGAGCACAGAATCCACATACTCAGAAATAAGTACGGTGGGGCAGCTGTGTGAAGAGACGATAGGTCTGCCAGGGTTGTTGGCTTTATGGATTTGGGAAACAGGTAGAAGTTAGAAATCTGTGGGCAAGGGTGGAGTAGAGATGTAGCGTTTTGGGGTAGTTGTTTATTGTCCATGAGTTGGGTCAAAGTGTTTTTAACTAACTTTTGGCACTCAGGAGTGGGGTCAACGGGAAGTTCTAAATAAACACTTTGGTCGGATAGTTGTTTGTTGGCCTCAGCAATATACAGGTCCTTCCGCCAAACCACAACAGCACCACCCTTGTCAACTGGTTTAATAATGATATCCCTGTTACTTTTAAGGGATAAAATGGCATCTCGTTCTTCAGGAAGAAGGTTACGCAGTGAGGTCATTTTAGGGGGAAGGAGATGGTTGACATCTTTGTTAATGGTATTGATTCCATTGTCAAGGGTGGGATTTTCTCCTGGCTTGGGCGTCCAGGAGGAACGGACAGGGTTGGCGGGGTTGGGAACTTCCTCTGAGGGGGTGTCATCCGGATGGTCTGTTATCCCGAAATGGTAGCGAAGGCGGAGTTTCCTACAGAAAGACGAAAAGTCTCTGCGTATGGAAAGCTCATCAGGAAGGGGGTTCAGTGACACAAAGTTGAGACCTTTCGCTAAAACTGAGCGCTCAGAGGAAGAGAATTCCAGATCGGGCGGAATGGTGACTACAAGCTTGGTGTCTGGCTGGTAATTATTGTTAGTTTCGAATTCGGTGGACGGGTATTTGGGCAACAGGCTAGCCAAGGTCCTGGCTTTGGAGTCTTGTAAGAAGTTATGTAGTCTACGATTTGTAAATATGAATAAGGAAGCGAACTTCTGCAGCTCGGGGTAAGGTTTCAAATAGAAGTGACTTTTTTCCCTCAGTGGTAGTGTCAAAAATGATATATATATATATATATATATATATATATATATATATATATATATATATATATATATATATATATATATATATATATATATATATATATATATATATATATATAGATTTGTAATACAATAGACACGTGGAAATATAGTGCTCGATTAGAAAACCAAGAGCAGTTTATAAATTTATAAACAGTCTACTACACGTGTTTCACGCTATGAGCGATTTTCAAGTATGATGCTTATACACTCAAACTAGGTGATATCGTCACGGTCAGGTGGGCGCGGCTGCAAGGCCCGGTGCCTACACTTAGACACTAACTCTGATCGACTATTAAGCCGATTCGCTCTGTCGGTACGAATAATGGCGACTTTCTCTTCCAAAGGCAAAGATTACAACTATCGCTGGGGGATTTAGTAGTAGGTGCTTTCTTGACCACTCTCCACTTTATTTCATAACTGCTGTTGCTTCGCTTGAGTGCCCAAGCTCGATCTCACCCGACCTACTCACGAAGGCCATAAACTGGGCTAAAACAATGACACATATCCCCCGGCGTGACATAGATGCCATCATGCATGCGAGGCACTCCCTGTTGTTTGACAAGGAGAAAGCGTGGGTTAAGAGAGGATCCAAAGTAGGTTCGACGTTGCCATGGGTAGCTACGACGGTGCAGAAGTGTGCGAACTGATTGGACTATTTGTTCTGAACGGGCTTCCCTGCTTTCTGTTTTCACGTTTCCTTCCCAACCCACGTCTTGGTTGCTTACGATATCTGTATCCCATATTTTCAGGCTGTGGCCAATTTTTCCTTTCACAGCCTCTTCGTTGGTTATACAATCTTGACGTATATCGACTTACATTTATTTTGAAGAATGCGTCACAACTTTTAACCAACTGGACTTCAGTTAGTTTCACAGTTCTTTGAGGCCGCGAGCTGCAAATTTGGACACTCGTGTTTGGGAACTCGTGCAATGAATTTCATGTGGTCATATTGTATGTAATTAATCTGGCCTGTCTCTCAATCAATGCCGATCATTGTTTCCTTTTGAAATGGTAATGTAATCATCAAATTAATCAAGTAATCTCGTCAATCAGCTGGGAATCTCTTCACTTTTTTTTGCTTCCTTGTTGCGCTGGTTTTCTCATCTGTCCTAGCTGGATCCCTTCGTTCATACGATTGATCCTTTAACCATTAAAACATTAAATGCCTAAGGTGGATAGCAATGTTACCACGACAACGAATTCGGATCGGATTCCGATCCCATTTTCTCGGTTCTTTGTTAAAATCTTTTCCATATCTGGTCCGAAAGAGCTAAAGTTTGTCACCCAGTGGTAATAAAGTGTCAACGGGGTTTTTCGTGACGTCAAAAAGATATACATTTTTAATCGGATCGATAAAATTCGACTACCGACGTCGATAGACCGATGGGACGTCAGAGAATAAATAAAATTAATTTAATTTTCATAGTCCTCTGGTACAACTTATGTATTTGGCAAATTTAGAAGATTGTAACAAAAAGTCACAAAAATCGGATCGGAATCCGTTGTGAAATCGTTGTAGTATGACTTAGTGCGTTGACATCGAAGTGACGTCATATTTCGAGAGAAAACAAGGAACATATATGGCATGCAAGTCTGAACGTTGCATAGGACATCATAATTCGTGGGTCTCACGAAGTAGAATTCACCCTTTTCCCTCGTGTGCGGAAGCGTATCCGATTGGTTGCCCAATCAGTTCTCTGCATTTATGAAAGCCTTTAGCTTCATTTGTTGGATTTACTTAGTTCGTCGTGTAATTTGTGTTCTTGTTCTGGCTTAGCGTATTAATAATAATAATGATAATAATAATAATAATAACAATAACGATGACGATGACGATGACCATGACCATGACGATGACGATGACGATGACGATGACGATAACGATGACGATGAAGATAACGATAACGATAACAAAAACAAAAATAATAATTAAAATTATAATAATAAATCTTATATAGCGCAAAATCCAGAGAAAACAATGCTCAATGCGATTTACAGATGCCGAAAAAGTAGAGAATTTAGAAACATTGAGAGAAAAGGAAGGTTTTGAGGGACCGTTTAAACTAGTCAAGAGAATCTTAAGACCTGAGCTTCAGCGGGAGCGAATTCCAAAGACAGGGCGCTTCGTGGTTGAAAGTACAGTCCCCGAAAGTCTTTGTACGAGAAGCCGGAACGTTTAACTGGAAGAGATAGCCCGATTGGGAGGATCTAATCCTAGTTGTTGGATGTAAGACATCAGATATGTAGGCTGGGGTATCAAATTTAAGACATCGAAAGGCTAGGAGTAATTTGTAGTTCACGCGGTGTTTAACAGGCAACCAGTAGCTCATTCAAAAGCGGAGTAATGTGAGAGCACCTCCCTGGTGAGAGTGACGGTTTGCCCTGAGGACAATTCTAGGGGCAGTCAGTGGCGTAGCCACGGGGGGGGGGGCTGGGGGGCCTAGGCCCCCATATTTTCTTCAGGCCCCCCAGATTTTTTGCGTCCTGATAAAGTAATTGAAAAAAATAAAATGTTTGAACGGAAATAAACTTTGAAGTTTTCCCTTCAAAACCGTAAATAAATAAAATGTGTAAAAATTAAAAAAAAGTTGAATTTGTGTAAAACACATTTTGTGCGCACGTATGAAATCAAGTTATAACTTCAAAATGATGCCTCCTTTCACTAAATTGGATCCCGTTTGTGATCTGCACTGTCGTTTATTGCATTTCACTTCGAAGATGAAACGAAAGTCTCGACGACAAATTTTAATGTGACTTTGTTAGGTTAAGACGCTTTCTGTCTTTCGGATGGCTGATTGATTTAATGAAAATGAGGCAATCGTACACTGGAGACCACTCTTACACGACCATTCCTATACTTTATCATACACAAAATATGCCGTAAGCAGCTAAGGGTAAGGTACTGACTTCGGACAATTCTTCCCTTCCATCCTTAACAAGTAGGCCTATGTCGTGCCTCACTCCTGCCCATGACAAGTGCCAATGTAGCACGATTTTTTCGACAAGTCCTCTTTTTACTAGTTGGCACTGGCGTCCGAGGTATTTGTAAAATGTCCACAAGGTCCCGATTTCATGTGTTTCCCACATGATCCGTACTTCTGCTTTGCGGTTCAATTATTTTGAGAGATTTATTCGTATTTTAATTTTGACTACGTAATGTACCATTTTGCAAATGCTGCACCATTTTGCATATTGTTTCTTTGGCAGAATGCATGTGTCTTGTAAAATATCTACAAAAACTAAAAATATTTTGATATTTTTCATGCTCCCCAAAAAGGGAAAATTCTAAAACTTAGGCCTACAATCAGTTCAAAGTTTTGCCAAACTTAGCATCTAGGGAATCTAACGCAAAGGAAGTTTCCAAGAGGGGGACATAACTTCTTTTGGTTTTCCTGTTAAAGGGTAAGGTACTGCCAGAAATCCATTGAAATATTGCCACATTTGCGGCTGGGTACATTACATTTAAAACAGGTGGGAAGTGCCGTTTCCGGCCATCTGGAGGGGTTTTAAAGGCCAAAATTTTCTTGTACGCTCAGCGCCAACTCATGGTGGCGCTCCGCTTCGATTCAAATAGTGCAGCATTTGCGAACTACATCCTTCTGAAGTTTACAATTTTTCCCAAAGGAAAAAGGGAGATACCGGTTCCCTTTAGTCTCATCCCCCAGGCCAAAGATCACAAGTGCCCAGTTTTGGGGGTCCTTAAAAAGTGTATGTATTACCATTTTTAATAGATTGATTTTTTATTCACATTTTTTGAGAAGTCGCAGATATGAGATTCGTAACTCAAGGCTGGGTACATCCAGCTTAAACACATGGAAGGTGCCGTTTCCGGCCATCTGGAGGGGGTTAAAAGGCCAAAATTTTCTTGTACCCTCCGCGCCAACTGATGGTGGCGCTCCGCTTAGATAGTCTTGCCGTGCCTGACCATCGGAGGTACCAGGACCCCCCCACTTGTTACCTAGCCCCCCCCCCCCCTAAAAAACCCATCCTGGCTACGCCGCTGGTGGCAGTATTCTGGACAGTTTGAAGCCTAGAGAAATGATTGAAGCACCGAACCGAACAGTAAAGAGTAAGCATAATCTAGGCGACTAGAAATGACTGAATGAATGAGTGTCTCGGTGGCTGACTTATCAAGATACTTACGAAGAAGACCTACTTGTCTAATGTGGTTCATAGTAGTTTACACAGGTAATATACATGATAATCCATGGATGGATGACAATCCATATACACACCGAGACTACGTAGGACAGACTTTGTGTTAACAGTGCTATCACCAACACGCAGTGACACCGACTCAAGACCTGGGTTGACTACCGAAGGGCCTCTGAAAATAATTACTTCAGTTTTGTAGTAATTTAGCTTGGGATAGTTTCTACACATCCACAAACTAACATCACGAATACACGCCTCCATCTTAGTAACAGCACAGTCAAGGTCAGTAGGGTGGAAAATGATATACAATTGTGTATCATCGGCGTAACACATTATATTTAATATGATGGGAACCTATCAATTTACCAAGAGCCGAGGTATATAAAGCAAAAAGGACAGGGCCCAGAATTGATCCTTGGGGCACCCCGTGGCGGAGAACATGGGTACGGGAGCTAGTCTGAGAACTGTGGATTGTCTGTGTCCGGTGCCCTATAAGTATGATTTAAACCAATCAAGCACTGTTCCACGTACATTGAACTCTGTGTCCAACTTGTGTAGTAATAACTCATGGTCGACTGCGTCGAACGCTGCAGACAGATCAAGTAATACCAATAGAACACATTTCCCCTTGTCGAGAGCAGAGTGAATATCACTATTTACCGTAAGCAGGGCCGAAGCTGTACTAAAACCAGGGCGAGAGGTATTAAAAGAAGGGTCTAAGTGAAATCAAGTTTGGATATGTTACATGGGTACTTACTCTAAGCATTCTGGTGAAATCCGATGTGTGGCTTTCAAGGTATGGGGAAGTAAAGTTGTCACATTTTCAAAAAATGTGAACTTGAAGCAAGAACACATGACGTCATATCCTCACATTAATGGACAGTCATTTGTTTTACTTTAAACTCTACTACGGTACCAATTTTCCCTCACATTTTCATGTCATCAGAATGTGATTCGGTGAGGGGCATCTGGGAACATTACACCATCCATATTCTTTATTAGGAGTTTGCATCCCTATTAACGTCAAGTTCAACACAACAGTCTGAAAAACAAAATAAGCAAAGCATTCCTTTTCAATCAGAGGAAATAACTTCTTTTTTTTTTTGGACAAAAATCTGTTAACTTTATTTGTTCATTTTACGAGGAGGACACGTCCGATTTGAATGGAAATTTCACCACTTGTGTAAATTTTGCTGTTCTTTTAAATGAAGTGATATTTTATCTGCCATGCAGTTTTTTTGACTATTCCATTAAGTGAAAATTTTGACCATTTCTCCCACTTCACCTACTTAATCGTGTTCCAGTATCAATCATCACAGCTTTTGAAACTGGCAGAAAATCTTGTTCTGGGAGGACGATAACCCGTAACACAGTTCTATTGACTTCCTCAAAAACTAAGTTTCGATCACTCATAAAATAGTCCCAGACGTAACAGCCGCAACGCAGGTTTTCACTGGCACTGACTCCACGACCAACACCGTAAAAAATCTCCGCCTTTTTAACACGATGATCAGCGGCTAAAATCCAGTAACGAAATTCAGCTTAAACTGAGCCCGTGCACATGCACAAATCTGCTGCAGAAACGATATATTGCCTGCTTGGCAGAATGATGCCTTCCCTCACACAACACATGGGGTTGGCAGCAGAATATTTTTACATTGGGAAGAGAATATCGCAGGCCGTTTGCTTGTTTTGCGCAGCACTTTTTGATCGAGATTTGAATTCAAGCGGCGCTAATATTTGCGCTTTTCGTCTTCTCCTCAGACCACAAGTGGCTCCGATTTGCACTTGCTTGCAAGTACAACCTGTGTAGTTGATGTTGGTCTTCCAAAGGAGGACGTGGGTTTTGCACTTTGTCATCATATGCCTATGATCTATCAGAGCCAACGACATTCACATTTAATGTGGCAAGACAGATGAGATGGACAACTTTGAAGTTAACAGACCGTGATTTATCTAATCTGAAATAGTCCCCTAGGTCTGTAATCGTCTGTTTTTTCCATCAGTAGGCGGGAACATTCATTGATCCAGCTTGCAGAACGATTGGTCTCCTTCCATTAGAGTATGCTTGGATGACTTCCATCTAAATTTGGTACTTGATACAAGTCTATCTCCATCCAAACGGCTGATTCGCCGGATACATGGTCAGGTTAGGTTAAGTTAGGGTTTTACGGCCCACTTTCCAACCAATAGGTTCAAGCCGACCGTGCCAGGGTTCTTTTTCCAGTTGTGCTCACTACCGTGTTTTCTATGTTGTTAACAGCATTCTAAACCAAATGTCTTTCTAATATCGAGATTGTTTCATATACATTCACAAGACAGTATCTCAACAAGATGGATATGTTCTAGTTGTTTTGTGAACACCAAGAAAAATCTTTAAAGCAGAGCCTGGAAAAAAGGGAGAGCTATAACAGAACTTTACAAATAGATCTGGAATATGATATATTTATTTAATGCTTTAGATTAACATGGCTTGAATGCATGTCGTCACAGACAATGCTGCATTATGATTACGTGATTCATGCCATTCTACAACAAAAAGCATTTTTAATTATCGAACTAAATCCTTTTAAAATCTTCACACAGTGTGGTTCATTTTAGTGTAGCCTACGTGCAGGCTCTCCTATATGGAAGTAAACTACCTGCGCACTACCTAGTACAATCAACTTACACAATCATCTGGGTTTAATTCCCTTTAAAATGGCTAGGCTTTTCCATCAATCGTGCAGAAGCAGAGGGAAATAATTTTGGTTGGAATACCTAATTGCGTAGTAAACATGACACACAATTGATTTGGTCACACATGTCAACGACCGCAAATACGAAGTTTAAACCTTAAGCTTCCATTTTAATTCTACTGTGGTATGAACTATTGGTCATTAACCATCCAGTCTTCGACATTTTGAACAATTACAAAATTAGCAAAATATACATTTACACGAAAGTCATTGCATTCGCCAGTTACATGTTGATTCAAGAATTAATATGGCTATTTATCCAGTCTAGGAATCTTGACACTCTCGTATAAAATCCATATTTCCCTTCTTGTGCGCATCCTTCACCCCAGCTGACGATTCCTAAAAGATACCACCGCTGTCGATACACAACTGCAAAAGGACCTCCACTATCTCCTCTGCAGGCGTCGCCACTCTCTCTAGGATATCCTGCACAAAACATATTTGAAGTGACCGTGTAGTTAGTGGATGCCCTGCACCTCCTTTTGCCAACCAATGGTAGATACAATTCTGTCAGGTACCTTGGAAGGGGGCCAGATTCTGCAATTTGTCCCCAACCGGTAATTTTGCCTTTGTTCCCAACTTTGTAGCTTCGTCTGGCGACCGTAATATTTGGCAAACAAATTGGACGTATATAATCGTTAAATGCATATACAGGTGTGCTGAGCCTAAGTAAAGCTATATCGTTATCATATGAAAGCTGGTCGAAGTCATCCAAGACAATAATCTCATCCACGCCCAAGTCAACTTCAGAAACATCGGTTTGTCGGGTATCGTAGTCACCAAGACGAATCCTTAAATTCTGATTAGTCATCTCTTTTTGGGTAATGCAATGAGCGGCTGTGATGACCCAGAAGTTG
This sequence comes from Holothuria scabra, assembly GCA_037179385.1. Classification (NCBI taxonomy): domain Eukaryota; kingdom Metazoa; phylum Echinodermata; class Holothuroidea; order Aspidochirotida; family Holothuriidae; genus Holothuria; species Holothuria scabra. The sequence continues at coordinate 58,763,144 of CM074181.1, read as the reverse complement.
TTGATAATAGAACCTCCACAAAAGTGTTCCCTAGTATTCGTATCATAGAGACGTGCCATCCATGGCGCTGAGCCATGAATCGCTTTCCGACCACCAACAATGCGAAAAGTCCCCTCTGTGCCAGCTGATGCTTCGATGCTAAGCGCTTCCTCTGCTGTTACGGTCCCGCAAACTGTTGAGGATAATGGAGAATCATTGATCATTTGCAATATCGTTTCAGTAACTGGTATTTCGACTTTGCGACGCATGAAAGGCTAAATGGCAGGGGGCGGTTCCCAGCGGAACTTTCAAAAACATATTTTTGTAATGGGACAACACAATTGACTTGAAATAATGCTACACGTTGCATCGGATTGCATTTAAAGATAGTCCACATACTTCTTAAAGGGGGTGGGGTGGGATTACACCAATTCCTTTTAGCCCAATTCCCAGACCTACATAAAAGTTCTGCAGTAGATTATTGCAAAAAAAAACAAATCCAGGCTAAGTCGGCGGGACTTTTTTTTTCATGTAGGCGTAGAGATTTTTCAAATGTTACTGTCAAGTTAAGGAGAGGAAGATTTTTCGCAGTTGGTTGCGTTTGTACACAGAGCGGCTGCAAAGGCTGCAAGCGGTGTATCGCTAATCGTGTGATTTGCAAAACTGCATCCATAAACGTCATTGTTGTAGTCGACACCAGCTTATCCAAGACCGAGACCGAATGTAAATGTTGCCTAGGAAAATACTCTGTCAAAAATTTTGAATACTATTTCACCTAACGTCAATACCTTATGCTCTAAGAGATGTTTTGTTTTATCATGAGCATAGCCGTACAGGACCGGGGGGCTTTATCCTCCAAATTTTCAAAACCTGTGCTTGATTGGGCAGACTCCTGTGCCTTAGTTGGACAGAGATTATGCCCTAGTAAGTGATCTGGTATCGAGCAAAAGGCAACCTTCCCCATAGAAAAAGGATCCTGTACAACCATTGTCTAATGCTCAACTTAAAATTCATAACTTAACATAATCCTTTGATCATAAGATTATTTTACTGATGTGGCCCGTATGTTGTACGTGCATCTTTCCTTCAGAGGCGGTGAAATTTTACCCGACTCCAGATGCCCAACCAGGACATATTCTCTGCCCGACTGAGGCACCAGAGTCTGCACGATTCAGCAAGGTAGTGGCTAATTGGGGGTCAGCTCCCTTCCCTGCAGAGCCCAGGTGACCCTACTCATGTAGCTGATACACCTCTAGATAATGTCAGGTTTTTGGTTTGAACAAACATGAACATGGACGACTCGCACTTTCATAGCAATAACGTTGCCAGGCTTTTTCTTTGTAAGGGCACTGGGGGCTCAAACTTTTTGCAGGGAGCGCTACTGGATCCCCTAATGGCGACACCGAGCGCAGTTGGGGCCAATGGGTCCGCCTTAGGGCTCCTAATGGGGTCCAGGGAGGCAAAGTCCCCGGAAGCTCCTTGGTTTGAGGGTGTTTGTTAGGTATTTAATTGCTATTTGAGATTAACTCAATTGAATTAACGCCGGTCTAGAAATACGTCTAGGGTAACTTCAGGTAAGACTTTTGGTAACAAGAGAAAAAAATTAAAAAAGAAAAAAAACTTGTAAAACTATTTTCGGGAACGGGTCCGGCAGACACAATAAAAAAAGGGTGAAGAGGAGCTGTACTATAGAGAAAGAAGTTGATGGGCGATTTAATGTGAGTCCCGGTGGGGGTCCATGGTGCGAAACCCCGGAAGGTCCTGGATCTGAAGGTGTTTGTGCGATATTAAGATCGTCATTTAAGGATAATCCTGTTGTCTTTACACTTGTCTAAAAATTACATCCAAGGTAACTTCAAAAATTTATTGGTAACAAATCTAGTTAAACTACTACCAAGGGCGGATCAAACTTCCATTTTGAAGAAGAAGAGCTTAACTAGAAAGAGAAAGCAATTGATGGGCAGATAGGAAGGCAACCCCCAGACAGCCGGAAATGGCATTTCCCTGTTTTTTTTAATCTGGTATTCACATTCTGACTACAGTAGACATCATACTTTGAAAATCCCACATCTCAAATCGCATTTGGGGGCACACGGGGGCACAGAGTTTTCCTCGGGCACGTGCCTCATGGGAACGCAACTGCTTTACAGAATGTCTTTATTGCATAAACATTTCATTTCAAATAACGCCACCTTGTACCATGTGTTCTCACTCAAATGTTGTAAACAAATGTTCAAAAAATAATTTTGTTATCCCAGATGACCCTTGACTTCCACCAAAAATATGGACCATCTTCTCACAATAATGTGAATCCACATACGATGCGAAATCTATTTAAGTTTGCCATGTGTTAACACTGATCAATGTTTCTCACATTTCGACCCACAGTGACCCCAGATGACCTTTGAACTCGACAGATTTGACCTTCAGTGACCCCAGATGAACTATCTTTGAACTCGATGGATGGTTGGTATTTAATTGATGAATGGGTGAATTGATAGACTCCAGATGACCTGACCATAACGCATCCCAATACCGAATATGAAATTCATCCAAGTTTCCTATATTGAGATATTGCTGTAACAAAGTTTTCGAACTTTGACCCCTGGTGACCCCGGATGACCGTTGACCTCAACCAAAGACAACAGGGACCATCTTCCGACCATAGCACATCCAAATATTAAATATGGAATGTATGCAAGTTTCCTGTTTTGAGATATGGTGTTTACGAGATTTTCAGACTCGATCCTTGGTGACCCCGGATGAGCTTTGACCTCCGCGAAAAAAACAGAGACCATCTTCTGACCATAACTCATCCACAAACCCAGATATGAAATCCATCCAAGTTTCCTACTTTGAGATATCACGTTAGCAAGATTTTCAGACTGTGACCCCTGGTGACCCCAGATGACCTTTGACCTCCGCCAAAGCAATAGAGATTTTCCACTCAATATGAGGAATCCATATACCAATTTGAAAACTGTCCCACATTCCCATCTTGAGATATAGTGTGTGCAAGCAAAGTGTCACAAACACACACACACGCACACTCAGACTAAATCTTTGAATTTCTACCAGAAGACCTAAAATACATTGTTCCGGTCCTCTAGCCGTTAGCATACAAAACAAATACGAACACACACATAGACCTTTTTTCATACAAACTAAGGACCTCATTGTGTTTTCTTTTGTTCCTGCTTCCTTCACGGTAACCTTAACAACAGCTCCTTTATTGTTCGGACAGGAGAAGACTCCAAAAATATATTGAATTTCCACCAGAGGACCTAAAATACATTGTTCCGGTTCTCTGTTTGAAGTACATCCACACACAACCACGCACACATACACACACACACACACACACAGACACGCCACCATGACTGCACAGGTTTCTCTTTCATCGAAACCAAAAAAAGACCAATTTTTGCCGGTCTCGAAGCGAGATCATAACAATATCCGAGACCAGAAGGGTCCAACAACAAGACCACAGGGTTTCGAGACCAAGATCGAGGCCGGAAAAAACGGTGACCGGTCTCCAGTACTACAACCAGGGGCGTAGCCAGGATTTTCTTGTGGGGGGCAAAGTCGACTCATCGTCCCCAATCTTGACCGACGGGACTATCTAAGCGGAGCGCCACCATCGGTTGGCGCGGAGCGTACCAGAAAATTTTTGGTTTTAGAAACCTCTCAGATGGCAGGAAACGGCACTTCCCGAGTGTTTTATGCTGCATGTTCCCAGTCTAGAAATATGGATCTCATTTCTGATATTTCTCAATTAATGCAAAAAAAAAAAAAAATCAATCTATGAAAAATGTTAATACATGTTTCTAAGCGGAGCTCTAACATCGATTGGCGCGGAGCGTACAAGAAAATTTTTGGTTTTACAAACCCCTCAGATGCCCGGAAACGGCACTTCCCGAGTATTTTAAGCAAGAATATGTTCTGCCCAACTTCGAAATTCTCCCCGCTTTTTAATTGGAGCACTTGACAAATATTGAGGGGCTGAACATACCTTTAGCCCAAACTTTTTCATTTTTCATCGCCGCCACTGGGGTGTGGCATTCTCTTGAGGGAGCGAAGCGCCCAAGTGAGGAGCCGAGCGACCGAACGGGGAGAGGGTGTAGTTCTCCCCCTCCTGCCCCAAGGAGATTCTGCAATTTTACATCAAAATTGAGCGATCTGGTGAACACCTAAGTTGGAATTTTTGGACATTTTCAATCTTGTATCAATGTTTTCCTTATTCCCTCGAGAGTTAGCAGGGTTAGTGTGTGACTGTAAGAGAGGTACTCGGTACGAGTCAATGGGGCCATAGGGAATTGTGTCACACTGGAACAAAACAGCTACTCATAAGGCTTACATTTATTTGGCTAAACCAGCGGAATTGACATTTTGCCCTGAAAAACGCCAAAACTCCATTTAAATAAAAAAAAAATTAAAAATAAGAAAAATTAGGTATGGGCGGGACTAAGTGCGAACCCCCTGACCACGGGCCTGTCTCCCTGGGTGTCACCTTCCCCTTTTGGAATATTTTGCTGTCTCGAAGAGCTTAGATGCAATATGGTGCTATATTTTGTTCTTTTTATACTAGATTCCAGTGTTCTCCACAGGGAGTTTTAGAGGGCCGACACGTCCTCGTAGTGAAATTGACAGCCCCTCCAAAATAGTTGCCGCTCTCCAAAAAATGCAGCTTCCATTTCTAGTTCATTGCTTCATTACACATATACAAGTCATAACTGGAAAAATGCGTCTTCCCTCCAGGCTTGGTGCCAGGATTTGCCCGACGAAGGGCCACTCTCCGAACGGGGGAGGGGCAGGGTGGGTAGCGATCCAAGCCCCGACAGCCAGGATGCCGTCGATGAGTTGGTGAGGGAGGTTTGAAGAAAACCTGTGAACTATACCTGTCATTGCGAGCCATATACGACATCAAATTTGTATATGCTAGAGGAAGATATTTCCGCACTGATTTAACCGTGGAAAAGGGGGCAAAAATTTTGGGGGTTAGCCTACACTAGAAAGAATCTGTACTTATTTAAATCTTATATAGGTCAATAAATTGTCCCGGCATTTGGGCCCTATCGGACACAAATTATATTGTAATTTCTTCTTCGAGTCCGTACCGCACGACTGACACAAGAGATAATTAACTAAGTTTAGCGAAATGAGATAAAATTCCCGACATGAACATTAATCCATTTATTCTACTTATTCATTTACATGAAAAGATGGGAAGGGTTTGTACTTTATTAGCTCTAGGTAACGGAACTGAGGAAGAGTGTGCAAAGCGTACCGAACATTTTGGGTTTTATCGCAGAAAAACTCTTGTGAAAGCCAAAGTAACTAAACCGACCATGAGAAGGCGACAGGTTATCCCCGACAGGGGACGGGCCATGCCAGCGACCACAAGTTCCACAGCCCCTATGTCGAGAGGGTGGTATGAAGGAGACTAACTATCCCATATCATTGCAGCCTTGGGCACATTTTCCACAATGTTCCTTAATATTTTAAAAGCCGAGTTAGTGTTCTTTTGAATCTGAATCGTGAAAATGCAAAGCGCGCAAAGCGCGCGTTTTGGGTGGGCTCACAAAAATAACATACCCTATGTAATCATTAAGAACAAAAAGAAAAAAATAGAAACTCTAGGGGTTGTAGACCGTATCGGGGATAACATACATTGTGTCGAAACCACCTGGAATACCCGATAAAATAGCCAAACTATGCTCCGTGAGTGGCTCACCATCTGACCTATCGCATGACACACACAAGAGAACAGCAACTAGGCTTTGTGATATGGGATAAAATTTACGACCTCTGCATAACCTGTGTACTCTGCCTACCAGTTACTTGGTAAGGTTGATCGAGAGGACTTACAATTTCTAGACATGTGGAATGGAAGTACTGAAAAAACTGGAGTGAACCTACAGCGCGCGATAAAATAGCCAAACTATGCTCCGTGAGTGGCTCACCATCTGACCTATCGCATGACACACACAAGAGAACAGCAACTAGGCTTTGTGATATGGGATAAAATTTACGACCTCTGCATAACCTGTGTACTCTGCCTACCAGTTACTTGGTAAGGTTGATCGAGAGGACTTACAATTTCTAGACATGTGGAATGGAAGTACTGAAAAAACTGGAGTGAACCTACAGCGCGCGTAGCGCGCCGAAAATTTGGGGTTCTTATTAGGGAAATTGTCCCTTGAGAGCAAAAAACAGGTTAACCATCGGGGAGACTAGTCGCCGTCGGGGACTGCATACTTTATCGTAACGACTAAGAGCCCCCCCCCCCCCGAAAAACTGTAAAAAAAAAAAAAAATGCCCCCGATTCCCTCCCTCCCTCCTCTTGCCGTTTATTTTTTTTTATTTTATTTTTTATTTTTTTGGCTCCCCTTCATTTTTTCAACATCGCCCATCGCGTCCCCAAAATTTCTGTGGGGGGACACTCTGCCCCCCCTGCCCCCCCGCTGGCTACGCTACTGACTACAACACAGATTAACATGTCAAAAAATTCAACTATCCCAACAATACAAGTTGTTAATTGCCTTGCTTAGCAACTCATGTTAAACATTTCACAAACTAACCCATTGCGCACCAAGCTGGTGGTTCGTCAGCGTTTCAAGCCGGACAACGCAAGTCAAGACACGGTATCTGTTGGCGGACCTCAACTAATAACGTTGTTGGGAAAATACTCACTGTCCACCAGCGGTTTTACCTCGGCAAACGCAGACTTAGAAACTATAGTTATCCGTTGGCGGACAGCCAGATGTATGGAATGAAGAAAACCCATTGACAGGAGTACCAAAATTGTACAATCTTTTTTAACTATACTGTTGAGGAAATGGTTTTTGAAGAGGATTACATAAGAACCTACATCCTACTTTATGGGTATATGCCAGCCCTAGTAGGCATATACGCGCCATCGGGCTCGATATTCTTTGTCTGCTAGCAAAGATATAACCGCAACAGCAACGCTTAATATTTCAAAATTCATTTTTCTGTGAAGATATACAAGCATGTTATTTTTTAATGGTCGGTTCACTTAATGTGCTTATTTTTTACAGTGTAAAGAAATAAAAATATCCGTTTTAAAAATTAAAGAATAGTTCTAACGCGACGCAATTAGAACTTTTCACGTGGGCAATAGTTTGAGGGCAACTGTTGTAGAATGCTTTCACCTACGCCACAAGCAATTCCCCTCTGACGGACTTTATAGACGGACACTATGTAAAACTTAAAAGATGTCTAGGGGAAAGCCGTGTTATTTGGACCGGTGTGTAAATTGAACCACCGGCATTATTCCAACACAGAAGGAGAGGGTATCTTACTTTCATGTGTCATTGATACCTAACTCAGAACACTCACGTTTGACTTCGCAATCGATGAGATTAAGATGATTTCCACAATTCTGTATGGTTTTTATTAAAAACTGGTGAACTGATCTTATTTTCGAGTTGACCCTTTGTTAGGTTTTTACTCGGAAATGATTTGTTCACCCCCAAAGCATAATGATTATGACAAAATATAATAATTCCTATTGAGTGCTGGGCTGATACATTTCAGTAAAAACTACACTTGGCTAGGCTAGAGGAGTTTGGGTAAAATTAGTAACATCGTGTAATTTGAACCACCCATGGGTGTGTAATATGGACAGCTCGTCCACATTAAACGATATGGTGTGTAAAATGGACCGGTCCAAATTACAAACACGTGGGCCCGGGTGCTTCAATTAATTACACACATGGAAATGAATAGACAGTAGGAGTACCCTACATAGAAGAATGTGCTCACCCTTTCATTCCTCTTCGCAGTTTGTATTAGTACTAAGCTTGGGCATATGTGTAATTCCCATGCCATGAGCCAATTACTAGACTTGGTCTGTGCCTACTTGCTACGTTAATTGCGGCGCCTGACTTTGTGATGGGGGAGGCAAGCAAAGGACAAGTCATTTTAAGGGGAAATAACATCAATTAGGACTAAAATATAACTTTAAAAGACAGGAAGGGTGTGAGAAGTGTTTCTGTTATCTGTGAGAAGTGCTTCTGTGTAATTAATTCACTTGATGATTTGAAAAATTTTGCAGCAAAATTTTGTCCGGTCATTTTACACGACAGGTGGTTCATTTTACACATCTTGTTGGTTCAAATTACACATGGGTGGTGCAAATTGGACCACTTTCATTTTTTTTTTATTTTAAGCGATTACTTTTCCTGGGAAAATGTAAGGAGAGTTTCTACTCTCCTACAAAAAGAATATTCCATTAATTTCCCAATTAGTGCCCCTTAGAGCAGTTGGTTGCGCTTATCTCTGATTTTGTGGGGCTTTGTAATTAGGGGGCCAAATTACACGGCTTTCCCCTAGGTCTTTTTGAATAACATACCAAGAAGACAGATATTCCTTTCAGGGCCATTCGTTACTGTGGTATTGGAGTTTGAAATGGTTATATGTTCACACAACTGAATAGCACCCTCTCGACGGATGTATGCATTTATATGCTACGTCTTAGAACTTCGTCGTGAACGAAGAATACAACTAACAAAAAGACATTCATACGTATAAAGTAACGAACCTTCTGCAATTTCTCCATGTGCATCAACGACCACCCGAGCACTCACTTGCCTTATTTTATGGGAGCCATCATAGAGCACACAGGTATAGAGCCCAGTCTGCTGTAGAGTGGCATCAGCGATCACTAGATCATCACCGAATTCCTGTTAAAAGAAATTCAAGAATATTCGAGAAAGTATTTACAGTACAGGTAAGAAAAATTAGAACCGTCGAATCCGACTTTTTCTTCCAAAAATTTAGACCATAGCTTAAGGTTAAGCTTGTCGTTTTCACTGTATCATATAGGAACAGGTCATCGTTATGGTGTACATTAGTTTTACTTCGTTTTAAGAAACATTAACAATTACATCAGGTGTCTAAGAATTGTGCAAGTAGTGGTCTACCGCATATAAGAATAAACCGTGCAATAATTGGGGTTGATTTTTCTGGCAGTGGGGTTCCTATATCTTCACCTAACTGTCCATACGTTATCAAAAGTCTCCAACTAATGCCCATCAGGCATGACAAAGTTGGTCGAGATTTTTTTTTAACATTATCGTTAAGCTCTTCGTCAGTTCTAATATCTCTGTTAAGAGACAAGTTAAATAATGTGGTTGAAAAATCAATAGCAACTGATGCATGGAGGTAACAAAATAATTTTAATTTAAGATGTAAAACTCCTGTTAATGTACGCTTTTAATATCAATGTTTCAATATCAAATTATTATTTTTTTACGTACATGTGTAATATTGTATCACATTGGAATAAGAGGCAATGTCACAAGACAAAGTGTTAAAGACGTTCTTTCCTCAAACAAATGAGATGTTTTATTTTAGGTTACCATGGTTACAGTGCACACGTTCGAGCACTTAATTACATAGCCATCATAATGAATATCACATATGTAAATGTAACCTAAAGTCTGCAATACCCACCATATTTTCGTTTCTAAAAGGATTGAGGGATTTTTTTTTATTGAGATGGAGAAGTTTTTTACCTTTGTTGATTTATATCAAAATCATTTTCATCATGTCTGGCTGGATTGGGAACGTGCACTGTCCATGTAATCCTCATAATTATATTAAGCCTTAAAAATTAGTTACATGTATAAGAAAATAATTTAGCACAGAATGAATGTATGTATGTATAAATCAGTGGCGTAGTCACGGGGGGGGGGGGCTGGGGGGCCTTGGCTGAAAGTAAGGCAATCGTACACTGGAGACCACTCTTACACGACCATTCCTATACTTTATCGTACACAGAATATGCCGTAAGCAAGTAAGGGTACGGTACTGCCTTCGGATAATTCTTCCCTTCCATCCTTAACAAGAAGGCTTAAGTCGTGCCTCACTCCTGCCCATGACAAGTGCCACTGTAGGATGATTTTTTCGACAACTCCTCTTTTTACAAGTTGGCACTGGCGTCCGGGGGATTTGCAAAATGTCCACAAGGTCCGGAGTTCATATGTTTCCCACATGATCCGTAGATTTATTCGTATAGTATTTTAATTTTGACTATGTAATGTACCGATGAACAAATACTGCACCATTTTGCAGATTGTTTCTTTGGCAGTATGTAGGTCTCATGTAAAATCTCTGCAAAAACTAAAAATATTTTGATATTTTTCAAGCTTCCTAAAAAGGGAAAATCCTAAAACTTAGGCCTGTAATCATTTCAAAGTTTTGCCAAACATAGCACCATTTTGCATCTAGAAAGAAAGTTTCTCAGAGGGGGACACAACTACTTTTGGTTTTCCTGTTAAAGGGTAAGGTACTGCCTGAGGTAAGTTGAAATCCATTCAAATATTGGCGCATTTGCGGCTGGGTACATCCAGTTTAAAACACGTGGGAAGCGCCGTTTCCGGCCATCTGGAGGGGTTTTAAAGCCCAAAATTTTCTTGTACGCTCCGCGCCAACTGATGGTGGCGCTCCGCTTAAATTCAAATATTGCCGCATTTGCGATCTACGTCCTTCTGAAATTTACAATTTTTCCCAAGGGAAAGGGAGACACCGGTTCCTTTTAGTCTCATCCCCCAGGCCACATATTAGAAGTGCCCAGTTTCGGGGGCCCTAAAAAGTGTATGTATTACCATTTTTCATAGATTGATTTTTTATTCTCATTATTTGAGAAGTCGCAGACATGAGATTCGTATTTCAAGGCTGGATACATCCAGCTTAAAACACATGAAAAGTGCCGTTTCCGGCCATCTGGAGGCGCTTTAAAGTCCAAAATTTTCTTTTACGTTCCGTGCCAACTGATGGTGGCGCTCCGCTTAGATAGTCTTGCCGTGTCTGACCCTCGGAGGTACCAGCCCCCCCCCCTTGTTACCTAGGCCCCCAAAAAATCCCATCCTGGCTACGCCACTGGTATAAATATAAATGTAAGTTCAATTTTGAGTTGGGGATACTATTCAATATTAAAGGTATTCCATAAAAGGTGCAATTTCCTACTGCCGCCAGACATAATCAAAAGGATCTTCCTATGTATGTGATATTTTAAATAATTGCTATGTAATTAAGTGCATCAACGTGTGCACTCTAACCACCAACACGGTGTATAACTGCCAGTAAGGTCTTTCCTAATAAATACACCTTCTGTAAGTGGAAGATAGATAGCACAAAAGTCTGTAGAATATATAAGAAGGATTACATGAGTGCGGACATTGAGATAACCATATTCCAGCTAGTTACCTTAAGTAAACACATGTTTCTACATTTGGCTATGTTTATTGTCACAAACTGAATATCCGTTTATTATATTTTGAAAGTTATTCGAGCAAAGAGTAAGCCGAGGCACCATTACAACCAAATTTGAATCGAATTCCGACCTGAATTTTGTCTTTTTGACAAAATCTTCCCCCTTCCCCATTTCTGGTCGGTGAGAGACAAAATTTAAGTTGGCAACCAGTGTAAATATGATTAGCATCGGACAGCGTATGACTTTTGATTGGACAGCAGAGTCCCATTAGATATGTCTGTCGATGTGACTTCATGAAATAGTTAGCATAAACATTATATTCACATAGTTGTGCTGTACAAATTTAATTTATATATTTACACAGATTGGCAAATTTCCTGTCTGTAGATGGAGAAGATTTTCAAGAAAGCTCAAAAATGAGATTGGAATCATAAAAAGGCCGTAGTCGGCCGACTTTAACCAGCTTGTTTGAAACTACGCGGTATAACCTCAGCTTAGTAATTTACAAACTAGTCGATCCGAATTTGGTGAAGTGTGATCCCGTATTTAACTGAATCAGGCAACTTTTAGATAGTCTGCAAGCATTAGCTGAGTGAGCGAATGAAGTTCCCTGGCTGAGGAATACAGACTGAAATTGTGGAAAGAAATTCAGTAGACATCAGGGAAGTTTGGGTTACAAGTTACCACAATGCAAAGCTGTATTTTGCTACTCTACGTAGAACGGAAAAGGGCAGTATTAGCCTAGTGTTTAAAAGGCTCAGTGCCTTGTAGGACGTATCCCGATCACGTACCATATCAATATAAACAGAATATCAAGCCATTTTTTGGTAGAAGTGATAGGATTCATAGGACAGCAAAAATGTTTCTCCGGTCTATCAAAATAATACTCAACTGACTTAAAAGATCAAATGCTTGATGTTAGAGGGTTGATACTGTATAAGGCAATTTATTTTTAAAATGATCTGTGCCAAAAGTCTCTTTGAAGTAAACAATTTTATATTGGAATCCTTTAAAGGCACTCCCGTCTATCACGTCCAGACATTCAATACGTGCAGACATTTAATAGCCAGTAACGCAATCACGTAAAATATGATAAAGCCAAATCTAATACACCAAGAAAGAAAATATTGATTGTTATCTTGAATTATCATCTGAACAAGGTGAAAAGAGCTTGCCTTTGCACGAAGGGACAAGCAACCAAGTAGAAGCACGCATGCACTTCACCATGCATTCAAGATTCTTTCAACATAGATTTTTAAAAGCAGCAGACTTGTATATATCAAGGTGAAGTACATTGAGTTTCATGCATCTTTATTTTTAATGAAATGGAAATGGCAAATTTTTGATTTTCAACCATCACATTCTTTCCAAAGGTAACTGAAAATTGGCTGCATGACTTTTTACCGCGTTTTAACCTTCTTATGGTAGGGTTCGATCCGAGTGCTTTTCAGCTTAGTAGCATAGTCATAATACATATAATAGCACAAGGTCTTTTCGGAGTGATATGTTTAACAGTTGTTTACAATTCTTTTACAGATCTGGGTTACTAACTGTTAACTTACTATGAAAGCATGCTCGTTCTGAACAAGAGGAGCGCCATCTTTCTCCCATCTTATCGTATGTAAGCGATTCATTGCTGAACAGTGAAGGACCTGATCGTCAAACTGCATTACTGTGGTGTTTGTAGGATACGTCGCAAAAAGCAAGCGGAGAGGCAAATCTAAAGTGAGAAAGAAAATCAAAGTAACATAAGACCAGTTACCTGAATTTTGAAGTTTGCTTGTCATGGACGACACACGAAGTGTATCTAGTAATGCATTCAATCCTTTGAGTATCAACATAGACTTGAGAGATGACAGGTCAGATGTGGAGTAAAAGGTCGATGTAAGGAAGGGGCTGAAGCCTTTCCATTGCCTTCGGGCTGTGGGGTTCCATGTGGTACAATGCTAACCTATGTGATAAACTCCTTTGGTTACATCATGGCTTCATTTAAGATAAAACATGATTTTTTATCAGTACGTACTACTGTTTGAGAAAACATTTGCATATCTACAATCCTAGACAAAGGTGATGGGACATTTTTGTCCAAATGTAGCAACACGTGCGCACAGATTTGTTGGTCTTCCAAATTCCCGCATAAATCATTGTCGTCCTCGCCAAAATATACCCCAAATTTCCAAAATTTTATCACTGAATGGGGGAGTGGGGCTATCCCAAATATTTTTGTCCAGTTTTGTAGACTGCTAGTAATGGAGGAGGTAAGCTGACATAATTAGTATTTAAGGCGAAAGTATGCAGCAAATTGAAATCAAACGGTTTCTCACAGAACGAAAATCCAGATTCCGCAAAAGCTTCTGGCTCTGTTCCCAAAGCACTGCAAGAGTACTGTCCTTGATGAATGTATGCAAAGCTGAGTATTAAAATGTCAGAACCACTCACAAACAAATCGTCTAAAATACCTGTGGGACAAATAAAAACGGTATAACGTTGTATTCACACTGACGATAAAAACAAGAATATAGTTAAGTGCGCTGTGCCCACCAGAATAGCTTCACACTTTCTTGTGACTCTAACTTAAATCCGGAAAACGACTCTAAAATCGCAAGCTGATACTGTCACGCAAACTGGGAAATAAATGTCCAAGTCATTAGTCATGAAAAAGCAGTTCAAGATCACTGAACACATTTCTACCGACCAGTTGTAGTAATAGTGGGGCTATGCCTAGACGGGAACTAGCCTAAAAGAGCAACCTTTTATCACTGTGGCGCTTGCAATAAGTATAGTATATTTCAAGAGCATCGCATTGGCTATATATGCTATACCAATAAAGGTCTTACTTGGAAAGATCCGATCTTCCACAAGAATAGCTACATGTAAATGAGAGGGTAAGCACTGTAATGAATGAAAAGGTCAACGAGCTTTCACTGAATTCATCAATAAAATTAGGCTACAGGCGAAATTTTGAGAAACGCTTTGTTGTTATGGAATTTCCCAAGTTTCTACTGATAAGTGGACCCACACAAATTAAAAATAAGTGATAAAACGAGAAAATCGTCCATTCTCCCCTAAGTTTAAAACACCAGAACAGGGTCGGTCGGTCGGTCGGTCGGTCGGTCGGTCGGTCGGTCGGTCGGTCGGTCGGTCGGTCGGTCGGTCGGTCAGTCAGTCGAAACGTGTTACACCTTACCTGAAACGTCTTAACACCTTTCACGGATTTGATTCATATTTTGACCTTCAGTGACCCCAGATGAGCCTTGATTTCGACAAAAGTCACAGAAAGATCTCATGCAGACAAACTGACAGACAGCTATCCTAAGATAGCGTAATTTTGGTCAAGACCCTAATACTAGTTAATAATACTGTACTACATTTACAACTGTTTTTGAGTACGCCCTCTATTTATGGCACGCCAAAAGGCTCACCACATATGATGATGTTCTAAAAACACACGTTCATGTGCTAAAAATACACGTTTATGTACCAAAAATAAACGATGATGTACTTACTTCATGCGATCATGATGTAAATTTACAACATCATATACTAAAACCATAAGTTCGTCATGTTAAATGCTACAATGAACATGTAAAAATACACGTTGTACATCTAAAAACACATGTTGTACATGTAAAAACGTATGATCATCACGTTATTATTGCCAATTCCGCATGTCATACTGAGTGAGCCTTTCGGCGTACCAGAAGTCCGCCAAAAGGCTCACCGGCATACGATGATCACCTACACTCATGTGATGTAGTAAAAGTACACGTTCATGTACTAACTGCCTACGATGATGTACAATAATTGCATACGATCATGTACTGAATTCATACGATCATGTACTAAATGTATACGTTCATGTACCGAAGGAGCCCATGGGGGTATGGAATGGTAATGGGCCCCTGTCAATACTAGAGGCCCAAAGAATTAATGTTGAAGCTACGACCTGTGGAACTTTTCATTCGATTGGAAATTTCGATGGTACATTGCATTAAATGCACTAAAGAGAACAAAAAGTTTTTCTTTTCTAATTTCCGTGACATAAGATGGCCCAGGGGCTTTACAGCAAAATCATTGCCCCTGTTGATAGAGAAAGTTTGTTCAAGCACCTGAAGTGCCGAATCATCATTTGCTTTATTGGCGACGGGGTAGGCCTGTACATTCACTTGACGTGATAAAATGAAGTATTAAGGGTCAAGATAAATTGCAGCATGGTAGAAGATCGAAAGTTTTGGGCGCAGGGCCCCATTGTGGGCAACAAAGGCACGGAAAACCAAAAGAAACATTGAAGTATCATTCAGAAACCACTGCATTCTCATTTCTTGTCCTTACACAGATATAATGTAAAAGCTGGTATGAACTCAGTATAGCCTATACGTTTTAGGTCCCTGGGTCCAGGTCCCGCAGATCCTTCAGTATTGCCAAGTATTGCATGCGTGGTGTAAAGCATATGAGAAGGGATAAGAAACTTTTGCTCATTTTCATGTTAGTGGCAAGAATCATAACTTCATTTTAAATTTCCCAGTACACGGCCCTGGGCCCACTTTCAAATACGTCGGCTGACTTAAGTCTCCTTAATCTTCTTGGTGGGAAATTGCTTCATCCTAGGTTATATTCTCATATAGTATCACATCAGTTTAGATGATCATCGTATGTCGGTGAGCCTTTTGGCGGACTTCTGGTACGCCGAAAGGCTCACTCAGTATGGCATGCGGAATAGGCAGTAATAAAATGATAATCATACTTTTGTACATGTACAACATGTGTTTTTAGATGTACAGCGTGTATTTTTGCATGTTCATCGTAGCATTTAACATGATGAACTAATGGTTTTAGTATATGATGGTGTAAATTTACATCATGATCGTATGAAGTTAGTACAACATCGTATATTTTTGGAACATGAACGTGTAATTTTAGTACATGAACGTGTAATTTTAGTACATGAACATGTATTTTTAGTACATGAACGTGTGTTTTTAGAACATCATTATATGTGGTGAGCCTTTTAGCGTGTCATATTTATTACCTTCAGAAATTCTCAGCTCTGTATTAGGGACTTGGAGATTTTGGCAATTTTAACTTTCCCTTATTTTCTGAGCATTTTCTCTTCATAAGTGAACCAACAGTATATCGAAGCTTAGGGCATGTGACACAAGGATATGAATATACATATATGTATCGACTGGCCTCTGCAACGACCAAATTACGCTGCTTATAGTGTGTTATATATAGACAGTACAGTAATATACATAAACAGCACAGTAATATACTTCAACAACAAACTTTTGACTGCTTACTGTCTGTACCCAATGTAGCCGCTTACCCAAAATATCAACTCTGTTACTGTATAATGTAAAATTAGTGCGATGAACGTGGCCGTGTAGTGGGATTCGGGGAAAGTTGTATGCTACCAGGGTTTATTCAGTGGTTGATAAGAATAATAATAATAATAATGTGGATTTATAGTGCGCACAAATATACCTCAAAAGGTGATCAAGGCGCGTTACAATGAAACCATAACAATACAAAAATATACAAACATAAATAAACACACTCTTTACCAATGGCAATCAATGAAAGTAGATCACAACGATCAAAAACCAGTATTACGAAAAAACGTCATTAAACATATGACTCCTTAGAGCTGTTTTAAAATGAACCAAGGATAGGGAAGCTCTGACTTGAGGTGGTAGGGAATTCCAGAGACGGAGCGCTGCGATTGAAAAAGCCCTGTCCCACCAAGAATGTTTAGAGGGGGGTTCACAAAGGAGCGCTTTATTGCTGGAACGGAGAGTGCGAGATGGATTGTATGATTGGACGAGAGAAGCGATGTAACCAGGTGCAAGATTGTTCAGCGACTTAAAAACAAAAGGGAGATTTTCGTACATAATTCTGAACCCAACTGGCAGCCAGTGCAACTCCCTCAGGACAGGTGTAATATGGGTTGTTTTTCTAGTTAAAGTGACCACACGTGCCGCGGTGTTTTGAATGCGCTGTAGACGTGCAATTTGATCTTGAGGAAGTCCAAACAAGAGAGGGAGGGTTGCACATGTCAAGCCGGGAGGTTACAAAGCTGTGTACAATTTGTTCAGTGGCTCGGTGATTTCAATACTTTCTTATTCTACCAATGTTTCTGATATGAAATGAAGCAGAACGTACCATACTATAGAAATATGAACATAAAGAGACATTGATGAATCAAAAATACAGCCTAGATTACGGACATGTGATACAAGGGTAATATTAGAATCACCGATGGTAATCTGTGGAACCTTTACTTTTGACAGTTGTTTAGAACCGATAAGTATAAATTCAGTCTTTTCATCGTTCAGTTTCAAAAAGTTCTCACACATCCATTTACGAATTTCAATAATGCAAGACTCGATGGTCGTAATGGTTCGATCGGCACAGTCTTGAGTTGGTGCAAAAGTCATGTACAACTTTGTATCATCAGCATACAAATAATACTGTAAGTTATATTTTTAATCATCATATGAACAGGATAGGTATAAACAGTAAACTATTGAGTTCCAAAGAAAAAACCCGTGTGGGACTGCATAGTCGTGAACAACAGGGGTGGAAGAGGAATTCCCGACGCGGACATATTCTGGTCTTTTACACAGATAAAATTGACACCATTAAAGCGCGCTACCACGCAAGCCAATAAAATCACGAAGCCTACCAAGCCAAATACTATGGTCCACGGTATCGAATGCCGCACCTAGATCTAAAAGGATAAGGGCACTTACATATCCCGCATCCATGGCAACCACAACATCATTTTGGACGCGTAATAGAGCGGTTTCAATGCCATCTTTTGACCTGTATGCACTCTGAAATGCATCAGAAAGATTATGCTCCTGAATTACTAGACTTAGTCTAGCAGAAACAATACGCTCAATCGTCTTTCCCAAGAATCCCAGGTTGGCTACAGGCCTATAAATTTTGAGGACCTCCTTGTCTAAGTCAGTTTTTTTTCAACAGAGGTCTAATATAAGCAGTCTTGAGGGTGGATGGAAAAATACCTTCATCAAAAGACTTATTTATAATCGTGACAATTACATGAGCAAGTTCATCAATGCAATCTTTGATCAGTGATGTCGGGACAGGATCTAATTCACATGATTTACATGGTGATTTACAAATAATATCCCAAACTTCTGATTCACTGGTAGGTTCAAAACGTTTAAGAAAAACACTCTTTGTCACATAAAAAAGTTTCAGTACATTGCGTAGAGAAGCTCTTACGAATGTCAGGAATCTTCTTACTAAAAAACTCAGAGAATTGCTCAGCAAGAGCTTCATCAGATTTAAAGGAGTACACGTTTTTTTGCTTTTTTGCAATAGATAATTAACAATATTAAATAACTGTTTTTGATCACCAACTTTTTCGTTAATTTAACTAGAATAATAGTCTATTTTAGCCTGTTCAATCAACTTATTTACAGTGTTCTTAGTGATATATTATAATGATATGGTGCAAAATGAACCCTTTCCGCCAAAGATAGGAAGAGAAACAATGAAAGGGCAAATTCTGTCAGCCTGCATGAGAACGTGCATGTGTAGCCCTCAGTCTGCAGGACAATTTTACACGGGGGGATAGGAACATGGGAGGGAATACATGGGAGGAATGGGGGTTCAATTTCGGTTTGGGAAAGGTAGGTCGTGTTACGGTGAAACAGGCAAGTTCCACTGCCGCCTTCCCAGATAGCAAACCCACAAGGCCCCATGCGCTTAAACTCATATGCAGGGACCGTGGAGACGCATGCCGAGGGAGCTTGGGTCCCTCCTTCTCGCTTCTGCCGTGGTTGTTTTAGACCTTCTTACATTGTTAAAATATCGTTGCACATATTGGACCGCTTTGGTGATTGGTCCCACTTCAAAATTTGCTCGTGACCCCATAAAGGACCCTTTTAAAATTTTGCAACAAAGATAAGTAAGGGCCCCATTTGGGTAGTCCACATGCATGAGGGATAGGTCTTCCCCATATTTCCCCACACATCAGTTGTTTACATGGGCCCCAGAAATATCCCATGTGGGTATCATGTGGACTAGACCATATTGGCCTCTTCTTAACACTTGGCTCCAGTGGCGTAGCATATGAGGGGGGGGGGGGCAAGTTGTCCCCCGGAAAATATTTTGGGGAAGTTTGTGGAATTTGGGGAAGTTTCAAATTAACGAAATAATAATTCCTTTGGGAAGTGCAACCCATCATCAGCTTAACAGGGGGATGGGGTGACTGGCCAGGGTTCAAATGTTCAGTAAAGGTAGGTCTGTGTCAGACTTGCAGTTGAATCCTTTGCACATTAAGAACTTATACCCACTAGGAGGGGGTCATTACAGTACAAAGGAGGTTTATAGAAAATTTGTGGTGCCGATCCAATTGAATTGGGCTGGAGTGTGAAGGCGCCCTTGAAAGACCATGGTCCTGGGATACATATGCCTGTGTTTCGAAACAATGGATGGCAATTCAACACGCCGAGTCTGGGGAAGTTTGTGGAATTTGGGGAAGTTTCAAGTTAACGAAATAATAATTCCTTTTGGAAGTGCAACCCATCATCAGCTTAACAGGGGGATGGGGTGACTGGCCAGGGTTCAAATGTTCAGTAAAGGTAGGTCTGTGTCAGACTTGCAGTTGAATCCTTTGCACATTAAGAACTTATACCCACTAGGAGGGGGTCATTACAGTACAAAGGAGGTTTATAGAAAATTTGTGGTGCCGATCCAATTGAATTGGGCTGGAGTGTGAAGGCGCCCTTGAAAGACCATGGTCCTGGGATACATATGCCTGTGTTTCGAAACAATGGATGGCAATTCAACACGCCCAGTCAGATCTAATGGTGCCATGGTGGCATATGGTACCCTTCATCATGAGTTCAACGTAGACATGATTTTTATCATCTGGTTAGGCCAGGCCATGCAAACTACCTCCACATAGGCCTACTCTTCAAAGGCGGGGGGGGGGGGGGGGTTATTATAGATCTCTATGAGGCAAAAAAAAAAAGAGGTGAAACGTTCCGAAGTGTATCGTGGTAGTTACCTTTATCTTATGGGTGCGAAATTTTGCAGGGGCTTTAATCCCAGCCCTAATTACTTAAGATAGAAGTTTGCATGGTTCTAAATGGAGTCTGAAAGGCAGATGGCATACATTTCTTACCAGCGGTTTTGACTGCCATTAAATCATGATAGTTATTTCTGAGTTGCTCCACTCCCATTGGCTGCATCGTACAGTATAGAATGCAGTTCAAGGGACAAAACAGTGTTGTTAATGAATTGAATGGCAAAAAGTCACCAAGCAAATCTTTCATGAATCATTACCAATTACTTCAACTCTTGATAATCTAATATATTAGCAACTGGCAATTCTTGGGTAGCAAATTGCAATGAAAACCAAGCTGTTTTGTCCTTTGCACTACGAGTGCTCAATCATCACACACACACACCCGCCATCACGACTGCATATAGTCCGTAGGGCATACCTCAAAAAAGGCTTTAAAAATGGGATTCCGTGCAACACAAACGGGGATTACCTCAAAATCCGCCCAGTTGTACTTTACAACATAAATTTTCATATTTTGATTTTCCCCACGTTTAAAAGTTGCACACTGTTGACTTTATGGACAAAATGGCCGCCATAGTCCCATAGACTACTGTACTGAAGGAAAAATATATGTTACGAACACATTCAAGCTACAAACAAGCAGATTTTGGTCCAGAGTACCTCGCAATCTTTTCTCACTCACACATGACCTATTTCTGCAAACACTGACCACTCCCAGGGTCAGGGAAAAGGCATAAACATAAATAGAGGGCGCTATCCAAATAAAAGCAATACACAGAATAATGTACACAATAGCTCCAGTGTAAACTATGTTTTCATTCTGACCTTTACCTGGCAGGTCCATGGAACCACTACAGAAGGGTTTAAACGAATTCTGTAGAACTATGCATGTTGGTTAATGGTCTCCTGGGGTCAGACCCCCCTCTCCTTTGCAAAATTTGTGTGTAACAAAAGAATCTTATGTGAAAACTGTGCAATATTTTGTCAAGTCTTTGTTCTGGCATTTGCACATTTATTTTCTTTTTAGATTTTAAGTTGGTTTCCTCGGGACATGCAAAACCTAAGGTGTCTTGGAGAGGGGTCCTGTGAGAAACCCCCTCCCAACATTTGTGTATAACATACAACTAGACACCTCAAGTAATTGGGGTGCAAATATGATAATTTCATTAAAATATGTTCACTAATATGGGTAAACTTATTATTTTTGCTACTGGTAAGGGGTGTTACTGTAAAGGGTTCAAGGGGGTTAGGGCCCAGAACCCCTCTCCGAATTTGCAAACTGACATAGAATCAGGTGTTCTCATGCAAGGCAGTGCTAATTTTACAGGATGACAACTTTGCAGAAGAAAATTGCAATATTTTTATGCTCTGATGGGTTTACAGTTACACAGGGAACTTTCCATTTTGTAATTCACCAAAGATTTTTACATGAAAGGGTTGGGCTACATTCTGTTAAAACACTTTTTTCTTCCAGAAGGAAGGTTTAGATGTAAAGGTTATAGGCACGGAAAGGAACTCAACAAATACTTCTCGCTTTCTTTCAACTATCAATCAAAGAAAACAGTGCTTTTTTATCATGAGGCAATAATGGAAATTATGGGGTCTACCTGTCTGTACAATAAGTATATATGAGCACGAGCCCCCCCCCCCTTCCCACAAACCATGGCTTGTTGCTAGGAAATTTTTAATGTTAGTCTCTTACTAAAACAAAAAGAACTTTAATAGAAACCGCAGTTGACCATCCTTTGTTTTAACATCTTTCCCCCTCCCCCAACTCAAATGCACAATACTTACGTACTGTAATTTCTGCAGTTTTGAAGGGAAGCTCAAAACTACTAAAATTCATATTCAAACGAGATGTCTTAGTTTCAGGTTAGTGGGTCAAAGTAGAATGAAGTACTAGCACTGTTGAAAACATAGGTGTATAGGGCGGAGGGGGGGGGGGGCTGCAGCCCTGTTCCTGGGAAATTGCTATTTTCAGACAAAACAGTTGTATTTTTCAGGCATGGGTGATTAAAATTTTGGGTAAAAGCCTAAAAGGGCTCTACCCCCTCCAAATAAAAGTGGCCTAGTACACCTATATGGTGGAAAGTAATGGAACGAATGTTCTTACAGGTACCAAGGAATGTGGATACATCCCATAAGTCTTTTATATTCAAGATTTCTGCCCGCAGTCACACACTCTGACAAGAGAGTTGCTGCTTAGGCTCCTGCCAAATGCACAAGATAGGCGTTAGTATATATCCACCCCGCTTACAATTCCGCAGCTACAACAGGAAAGGGATACTAAAAAGGCATAATGACAGTGTTCTCTACTAGCTGTTTTGTTAGGGTGACCCACCCGGACAAAATCTGCAGAGGTTTTTAAGCCCACGGACAAAAAATGTGCCACCCGGACAAAAAGTTCAGCCTCCCAGACAAAAATTATCTATTTCAAATCTCGAAACAGAGAAAACAGCAATCTCAATGTGGACATTGAGCAATGATAATCACAAATGTTCCTAATCATCAGAGAAAAGTATTAGTACAAGCATCACTGATTTTAACAAACATTTTCCAAAGAGAGATGGTCCCTCTCTTTAGACTTCTTGTCAAGACAGTGATCACTGGTTACCTTCAACCTTTGGAGCACCTGGACAAAATTTCAACCTGTGGAGGGCACTGAATTGTCACTCAACCCTGACAACTCCCTGGTTAGTCAGTATATCAACTTACATCACCACCACACGACTGGAATTTAGTAAAATACACAATGTAGCATATACTACACTAGTCCTCCCTCAGTCCCTACACACTAACCTCCATTGTCACTTGATCCGTGTAGTATTCAGAACGTAGTATAATGGAGCATTATCATACTGATTGAGAGCTAATACTACACAGATAAGACCCCTAGCTTCATTGAAAAGAGGGAGGAGACTGAATTTAAGGACACACGTTCACTGCACTCCTATGTTTTGAAGCCCATGCACAGCAAACATGCCTGACTTCAATTCTTTAATGACCGCATGTAACTCTGTGTGTTGGTTCAGTTCAAGTTAGCAGTCACCCAATCCATTATTCACACAGTGCACTTTTAATAATTTAGACAACCCCAGGAACCACATGAAGAATTTTTAAATCTGAGAATAGGGGCAAGGTGGGCCACCCTGTGAGGCAGCGTAGAGCACTGACTTCAAGTATTGCTGCACCATTGTGGGACTACTACGGTCGCCACACAATGCATTGATTGCACACTCTATGGCTAGGCTAGCATGTTTATTTTCATCCGGCTAGCCGATTAGTTTACAAATTAAAAATTTTATAGAGGAATAAATATACGTATCTTCGCTAGTCTGGTTCCGTGATGAACGTTTCTTCCGCTCAATTTTAACTTTGTCACAAAACCGCCGATAACAATCTCGGGGGTACCCGATGTTTCGTGCAACGGGTACGTGTGAAAACTCTGGAGGCATTCTTCGATGTTGTCGAAGTCTAAACCAAGACTTGTTGCCGTACTGTCGACAATTTCGGCTTCAGGGCAGTTGAAGTGTTTCCATTGTGCCCCATAACTAACAAACGTTTCCTAAGATGCTTTTGTGAATGTTTTAAAGTTGGTTGTTGCACTGGAAACAATGTGCATGGCACAAAACTCCGGATTTTCACCGGGTTCAGCGTTTGGCATGGGGGCTGCCATTTTGTCGTCTGCTTCTTCTGTGTAACTAGGATGCTACTGCCTTGTCATTGGTCAGTCTCCTCCTCTCCTGATACGTGATTGGCTGGTGACCAAACGATCGTAGTAGATTTAAGATGAAATTTTGGCATTGTTTTTGTCTCTTTTTTCGTTGCTGCGCACTTTTTGAACGTGGGGAAAAGTCATTTCGTGATGAGAAAACTATAATCTTCCTTTCTGGGCTGTTCCCGAGTAATCCCCTTTTGTGTTGCACGAAACAGCAGAAAAAACAGGTACGCCCGACTGACTAATAGGCCCTTTCAACGAAATCATTAAGTGAGACTGGGAGTAAAAAAGAGCATTTAGTGACCCTTGCGTGATTCTGTTAAAACTTTATGTTGTTGTACACTATTACTCAAGTGAAGTGTGAGAGACACTTCTTAAATCAATCATGTAAAGAAACTGAAAATCCTGGTTTGTAAGCTTCTTCGTTTTAGCGCGAGTTGCACCTCCTTTTGATAAGCAGGAAAGGGGTGGGTGGATTTAAGTTTTATTATTCTATTAGCGCCAAAGGTGAGTCACTGGCTGTAGTTTTAAATAGTTTAAAAGTTAGTGTAATTAGTTTCAATTTCAAAGTCTAGCAACATACATTCAGATGTTAAGTCAATGGCCATGGAAAAAAGCAATACCGTGTGCTCTCCCATATTCCTAAGTTCTTAACTTAACTAACCCACTACTACTAGTTGTTTAGGCTTATGAGGCACTCAGTCGGTCCGGTATACACCACACTATAAATAAGTAAATTAAGATAGTCCCAAATATTTTTTAAACGTCCCAATTATTCTGGCCTCGTTTTAAGAACTTGACATTTAAAATGACAGTTGACAACTTACCAGTAGCCAATCTATCACCATCTTTATACCAAGTAATGGTAGCTTCTTCATCACTGGCACTACAACTTAACCTGACCCTATCTCCCAGACTTGGAGTAGAATGAGATTTTTCTATTGTCAATAAAAGGACGGGTTCTTCTGGTTCATATGGTTCATCAGGGTCTCCAACTGAAATGAATGCATAGAAATAACGTTACCTTGGGCTGAAGTCGATTTTTTAGTTATACCCCCATAAAACCAATTTATATTTCCAATGAAATGTTATAAAAAAGCACCTCAATGGATATTAGCGGCTTTTGAATGGCTTATCTTCACATGCATTTTTTGTTAAAATGAGAAAGCTATTTTCCGTGTAACTTAAAGCATAGTTATTTCAATGTTTTAGTTTTTTGTTTTTGTTCTTTTACAGATGAGAGGTCAAGTCATTGAGACCGTTAAGAAACTTGAAGACGTAGAATAAGTTCAGTGCTCACTTTCGCAGACTGCGGTCAACTCAACATTCCATGATCCAGATGGTAGGCAAGTCACTGATTCGACTCGTCGTGTAAAGCCGGTCCAACAACGTACCGAGCAGCTTTGACCTATAGCACCTATACAACTTGCGTCAAGTTCACCTTCATGAAACTCTACATTACACTGAGACCCTGTGAGGTGTAAGGAAAGTCTCTGTATTTATTTCATACTTTGCATAAATGGTTCAAACACTAATATGCTCAAATCAGTGTGTTTAATATATCATGCAATTAAAAAGAATAGTTCTATCTCATTTCTACACATTTTCTTTGGAGATAACATAACTACCGTTAGTAAAATTGACACCCTCCAATGAAATCATTGTGCTTGCAAAGTGTGGCTTATAAAGAGAACAAAGCCTCTCTTTCTCCGATTATTGAAAAATATATTATAAACGTTAAAGAAAATACTTAAACAAACCTAACCTCACCTAAACCTAACTTAACAAATATATTTGGTGCTCCACTTATCTGAGGATCGTGGCCTTCAAATCCCAAACCATCTCCCATTACATTCTATAAGTGTAAAACGGGCGCCTTGCCAGATCGTGACCGTGCAACAGTTTTCTTAGGTTTCCAACTTCTACTGTAACTTGACAAATTTCTCCGTTCGTTTGATTTCCAGTCTCATAACTGGATTCTTTTCTAAATATGATCAATTTAAGTAACCTAAATAAACAGTTCTTACAAAATTACCTACGCTGAGATGTGTGTCTTTGAAGAATTTTCAAGGTATTTGTACTTCCAGATCCACAGAAACATTTGACTTCTGCTATAACCATGGCGTTCCGTTTTGAACAATGATGATTCTACATGCTACACGGCATAACTATGGAGTTCCGTGCTGGATAATGATGATTCGGTATAGACGAATCCGATTAGCGCTTGTTTTTAGTGACTGTAGGCAGCCATTAGTGGGGTCCACCAGCCTTTAATCGTCTTCATTTATTGTCTACGTGAATTTCAAATCCTCATATTCGTTGAGAAAATTAAGATACACGTTAATGTACAACCATTCATGGAACAGGTAAGAAAGGAAATTTAAAGATTAAAGGTGATGGACCCCAGTAATGGCCGACTAAAATCAGACCATCACAATCTCTCCGGATTCGTCTATACATGGCGCACCGCAGAGGCACACACGCACACACATACTGCATGTAATACAATACTTTTAAGAATTTCTCGCAATATGTTCACTTTAAAGCTTTGCCAATGTGCACCCTTACGAACAGAGGCCACCTTAAAACGTGCACTGGTTTGGCTAAGAAAGGATTCGCCCTAGTGTCAAACGTCCTACGCGCTCAAATGACATATTTTTACATCTGAACAGAACTCATTTGAAAAATGTAATACATTTCTATTGGCAGGAAAACTTCCTTTCTTGACACAAACCTTGTTCTTCATCTTGAGTACAAGTGATGCCATCGTCCTCAAGCAACATCCCGTCTCCACAACGGCATATAGCGCCTGTCGCAGACGACAGACAAATGCCACCACAACCACCATGGTTGATCACACAGTTGGCATATCCTGTAAGAAACATTTGGTAGAGGAAAACGAAATCAAATGAAAAGATTCATTTTGAGCACTTCATTCGATGCCCAAACACATCAGGTTCACTTCATTGACATTTGCTCAACGTTTATTCCATCCATCTCAAAAATTTTAATGACAACCAATTTAGATTTAAATATCAGTGCAGTAATACACTTTACAAAAAGTGTTTAGCAAATAAACACTTATTATTTTGTCCCACTTTATAAACACTTTTAATTTCTACATATGTTTAGCTATAAAACAATAGATGTTTAGCAATAAACAGTGTTTACCAGCGAAATAGTTTAGTCCAAAAGTGGACATAGCCATACTGTTTAGCACCTAAACGTGTTTGCAAAGCGGAAACAACAAGTGTTCAGAATAACGTTTTTAATTCCTAATACCTTTTTAGAGTGTACTGAAAATACTGACTGAAAACAAAAATTATGGAAATTTACATCAGCACTCAAAAGATATATAACAGTGAGTGGCTAAGAAGGGGAGGTGGCACACAAGAAAGCTGGTGACAGCTTGTGGTAGTGATTCCTCTGGAATCACGAAACCAAGTCATAATTTCTAATTCCTTCAACTTTGGTATTCAAAGAAACAACACACTAAAAGGACAAAATATTAAAAAAAAACACGACGACATAATGTGAGGAAACGATTTTTTTTAAGTTCAGCACTCTAGTTAGTTGGATGGGGTTTTACTACTCAGTTTCTAACCAATTGGTTTTATTCGTGCCGGTTACGGCCAATATGCGTCACTCAGTCAAAGAGCTGTGAGTACATATACAACATACCTTCTAGTTGAACAACACTGCTGTAGATATGTATTTCATTCGGCCTCAGAAACTTCGAAGAGCCAATTGTGACGTTGTTCCTTCCGGTAGTCTTATCAGCTCTCAGAAGACTGGTGTGCTGCCAGTCCGTCCAAAATATGTTTTGTCGAAAGACTGCGATACCATATGGATGGATACTGCTTTCAAAATTTATCAGCAGGTGCCTGTTATCACCGTTCAAACTAGACCTCTCAATCCTCTCCATTTGTGCATCACACCAGTACAATTTTCCCCCTAAAGGTAAGCAAAATCGCTAAGTAGGTTCTTTTTTGTATGTCAAACTGCTAAGTTAACTCAAGCAATATAAAGAAATTTCAGTTCTCTTAAATAATGCTTACAGTTGCTGGCTATAGCGTATGTAGTATAACAAACTGTTGTAAAGATCGCTGATACTGACTCTTTTGTTAGTCGTGTACCCCATTGACCAAAAGGTACATTTTATATGCAATTTTTTCGGTTTTTTTTACAAGCAAAAAAATTCTTTTTAAATAAAAAAAATCTGATCTTTTCTTAAATGTGAACACCAATGTTTCAGGAAAGTAATTTGCACATTTGTAAATACCCAGGAGAAAATTCCTGTTGAAACCTGTTGAACAGGTTTTAACAGGTACAACAGGTAATTGGAACAAAATCAACAGGTTTTTAACAGGATTTTAACAGGTACAAACAGGTACCTGTTGGCTTTGTTGGTGTTACCTGTTGACACCTGTTGACTTTCATCACTCCAACAGGTAATTGGAACATTGCCTGTTCATACCTGTTAATACCTTTTCAAATCTGTTGGAATTTCAACAGGTCTCAACAGGAATTTTCTCCTGGGTACAGAGCTTATATTGCTTATAGCTTAGATTCTGGGTTTCCTGTGAGAAATTTTGAATATTTGGTTGACTTTGGAAGAATCTGCGTCTCTTATTAGCTGATATCTGAGACAGCATGTCGACTGAAGATAGTTCCAGTTATAAAATGTTGTCTAAACAGCGCGGATTGTGACTTCAAAAGCTCCCGTGCCTTTGTTGCCTTTTTTGACAAAAATTAAAAAATTAAAAGTCTTTATTGAAGAAAATTTTGTAGGGAAACGGCACGGACTGCTTTATAAGCGACCACTTACTGCATTAAGGGTCGCAATTTCAGGCGCGCGGAGCGCGCGGAAAATTTTGTTCTTTTTTAAATTTATAATAACAAATATGGAGATTATTTTGAGAAGAATTCGGAATTTTATGAAGGAAAAGTTTGGAAAACCGCACTCTATTTGACTGGTGTCTCAAATTGCAATTTTTTGAAATTTTCACTCTTTCGAGCCAGGGGACAATCGCCCCTGCCTCATGAAGTTAAATCAATGTGCTGCAACATTGAACATTGATAACATTTTGACACTTCAATAACTAAAGAATCACTCTACACAGACCGCTCAGCTGACAGGTTAGAAAGGTATCTGATGATGGGTGTGTATTTGAGCATTTGAATACGGTTGGCCCTGGAATATGAAGTCTTGGACGAAAGAAAATTTTGAAAAATGGTGACCCCTCAAATAGCCGGAAATGACATGTCTCGGGCTTGTAACTAACAGCAAAGTTTTCCGTTTTTTCTTTTGAGTGTGAACACCACTGTATCAGGGACGTATTGCGGCGCGCGAAGCGCACGGAAACTCTTGCCCCTGTACAAATATATGTAGATATGGAGCATGTATTGAAGGAAGCTTGGGATTCTGGTTTCTTGTAAGGAAATTCAAAGAGTTGGGGATTATTGAAAAACCTTCACTTCCTTCATATATGAGAATGATTGCCTTTACTAAAGTCCTAGCCTCCCGACTCTCCGGCAAAGAGCCGTTCGGCGAAACCAAACGGTAAACTGCTCCCCGAAGAAACTAGATTGCCCGACTGAATCGTTGTTGCAACATAATGTTATCTACGGCCTAAGAACTGACACTTTTTGATGACATTTCATAGGTTTCCCAAACTCTGTTGTCTTTTTAGACAAAACATTTCAAAATCAAGAGCTTCTTTCAAGAAAATTTAGAATTCTATGAAAGACAGTTTACAAAAAAAAACAAACAAACAAACAAACAAACAAACAATATAGCTGCCCGTGTCTCTTGATGTTGTTGTGTCATTTATAGTGAATATCCGATTTTGTTATTAGCAGAGCTGGGAAAAGTTTACGAAATTGATTTATGAGCGAGAACTAATGCACTCTATCTTGGCCTTTTGGGCGCATGGAGCTCGTGGATATTTTACTTTTTTTAGGTGTTTAAAAATGACATGGGGGCTTTCTGACCCGGGAGGTGGGGCGAAAGCAATGCTTCCTCCCCAAAGCTTCTTACCTCCATGTCCCTGTCAGGCCTCAAGGTAACTTTGTTCTTTATCACAAAGTGCGTTGAATTCAACAAAGGGATTGAAAACTACGGGTTGGACTTTCTACTGCCGCCGGAAGGAAATAATTATGTTACGTTATCTAATTTACTTATTACGAGAGTAGTTCAAAAGTTTTCATGTGCATTTTCCGTGTGATTAGGAGATGATAGGCGGCTAGCAGGAAAGGCTAATTTGCATTGTAATTGAATTGGTACATTTGTTCTTACCTACTGCCTGTGTAAACCAAGGAGGCGCTTTTTGCTAGGGATCAGTAACCTTACGACCCTACATTATCCCGCGCTGTGCACGTTCCATCGTTGTATCGTTGTTACATCATTAATTCTCGTGTACTTACCAGCTTCGTCTACCACAAGGCCATTTGGCCATCCAAGACCTGTGTCAAATAGTGTTTCTCTGCCAGTCCCATCCATGTAGGATCTCTCAATCTTAGCAACAGTTCCCCAGTCCGTCCAGTACATATATCTGTATTACAAAATTCAAGAACATATTAGTTTAGACTTGGTATTGCATATTTCTGCAGACAAATATTGTCGTTCATTCCAAACTCCTGATATCAGGTCCAAGTACAGTATGGACACGCAGATTGCACGGGTACATGAGTAAAAATTTGATAGTCGCGTCTGTACACTTTCGGATCGATGTGCAAAACCTAAGATACGCTAGCTAATTATATTTTGTGCTAATGAGAACCTTGAAAATATACACAAACGGCGTTAATTTGGGTAGACGAGTTTGGTTGATAAAAAAGTTCTGGCAAAACAAAGGTGAAACAAAAAAAAAAGCTTTATTTTGAAATCAATGAAATCTGTGCATAGATATCTAACTAATTTGCATCTCCCCTTACCCGAAGAGAAATAGTTACTTTAAATGTCGAATATGAACGATACCTTTGACTATGAATGAACACTTTTGTACTCATGAGCACCTTACTACAGGAGTACTTGAAAGAAAACAACACCAGAAAGCCAAACGGGTTTTGTTGGCTCGTTGTTCTTAAACGAAACACGGATGAAACACACGAAGACTGAAATCATGTGCCAACATCTGAAATTCTTTCAATAGCAACGGTAACTTCGATTACTTACGTCAAATGGTCAATTTGAGAAACCATTGGTCTGCAAGAGTTCTCCAGAGTATTCACTCACAGTACATTGTAATGCACTAATACAAATATATACAGTGGTAGTAAATGCTTCCCCGTTGTAAGTGATTAAATATCACTAAAGATAACGTTGCTTCCAAACTATCTCTTTGCAAAGACCATGGCTACTGATCCACAGGTGAGGTATTTTTAACCATGGGCGTAGTACGTAATTCCTTCATGTTTTAACAGAAGTAACCACAAGAAGTTGTCTCTAAACATAATCGATTGTCTATTTGTATTGTTTTTGTTTTTTGTTAAACATTGTCGTGTGCAAAGAAGCACTGAGAATCGGGAGTCAAGAATGAGTGAAATATTAATGATGACGACAGTCTGGTGTCCATGTAAAACCAAGATCATCAAAGCAAGTTCTAGTCCATAAAATTCGTCTGCATCTTATTTGCGTAAGTAATATAACTATAGAAAGTCAATATACTTTTTACTTAATTTATAATTTAAGTAAATGAGTAGTGAAAACGCATGACATCTCTCATTGCATATTAGGACATTTTAAAACAATTATGTATAACTCACCCCTGTCTTGAATACAATGCAATTGCCCTAGGTTTTGAAAGTCCACTTGAAATAAGAGTCGCATGGTGATGTCCATCAAGCTTTGCAGCTGATATTGTCCTCTTGCCTGTGTCTGTCCAAAATATTAGTCGAAGTACAGGGTCAAGGGTTAAACCATCCGGAACTGCAAAAAAAAAAAAAAAAAAAAAAAAAAAAACATGCTCTGAAAATGAATATCAAACAAATGAGTAGTTTTCGCACAAAAACTAAGCGTTTGTAACTGAACTTGAATGTAAGAAACGGTCTTCAAATCTTTCGTAAAATAACAAAGAAAATATTTTCTCCTTTTGCTCACCCACGGAATTGTGAGGGAGTGGTCACGGGGTTTCCCTGACAAGTCCACGACTTACCGTCCCTCAAATATCTGAAAGCCTTCATTTTCTAAAGAATACAACATAGATTTTAGAAATACTTATGTTAGTAACGGGCATTGAAAATACCCTAATCCAGCTTATGTCTTGTTTTGCGACTCTCCAATAACAGTGTAATTGCACTTTGTTTTTTATTGGAGTAAACTTCTCAAAGTTTAATCAGGAAATTGTTCACTTTTCACAATACTATAATTTTGTCAAGAGGAGAAATCCTTTTATTAACACCCAATCGCCGCACGAAATGAGAAAGAACCTTGCTGTCATGTAATAATCGTTAAATAGCGTTGGATACTGTGTAGGCCTACCACAATTCATTCAACTGAGTTTCAATTCCATCAATATAAACTTTCAAAAATACCAACCGACTAATTAAATTATATAATAAGGGTTTGAAAGCTGTGTATATTTTAATGTTCAAGTACGGAACCCACTTCATAACGAAGGTGCATCAGTCCAAAAATGTTCAGGTCGACGTCACACGAACATCTTAGATATTGATTGTTGGACTAAAAATGCATACGAATATCTCCTCAAACTGTTTGACATGGAGAACTGTTTTCCTAACCGCCAAACCAGATTAAACCAGAATGCAAAATGGCTTCTGATTTTGATGATAGACGTTTCTATTTTTTTCAAATATGCATTGATGTTCAGAAGCTATCTAATCATGTTTTAGTTATACAAGTTTGTGTTAATATTTAATCATGGTAGCTCTTGGTAAATTTTGTTTGTTAACCTCTGGTTACCTCAAATCACCTTTAACCTTCGTCTCAAATAGTAAAGAGTTTTGGTAAAAGCACAAGACGTCATTGTGCCAGGTGTACGACATTATGTCACAACACGGAATAGTGTACTTAGAATGTTCCATGATTTGATTGCAATGCACATCACAGCAATAAGTGACTGGATAGATTTGGCAGTTCTGAAATATCGTGAGACTCATCGACTTATCGGTATGTATTCATACACATCCAACTCAGAGTCTTTCTGCGGCTTTGACACACCCGATGAAGCCTGAGTGATCCTTATACTTTTGAAGACACCCGTTAAATGATAAAACAACATAAATCTTTCAAGACAGGGTTAAAAAAGTTCGTCAAAATTTATGATTTCTTGATAATCAACGTGTCATCTACTTATAGATAAATGTGCATTAATAATGTTAAGTGACGATCGTTGCAACTATGCTACACTCATCGATTTCATATACACTAAGAAAAATTTTTTTTTCGGCTTTCATAAATATTCCTCCACTCATTACAAGAACTTTATTACTTTTTATCTACTATTTTAAAAGAGTTTGACCTTACTTTCTATGTTAGTAGCAACAACAACTTCTTTGTTGCTTCCATCTAAGCTGGCTCTAGTAATAACCTTTTCCACAACATCGCTCCAGTAGACTTTTCTCTCACGTGGGTCGTATGTCACCGCTATCGGGTTGCTCATTTGTCCCAGTGGAAGGGCATTTGGTTTGTATGAAGAGTCTGTTAAATCCACTTGGAATACTTTTTTCAAGTACGTGTCAGTGAACAGGGCAAAGTTGTCCTCTACGATCGCTAAAAGTTAAATAAAACAGAGAGCAGTTTCATTACGAAATAGTTTGTCACTGTTATTTTAACCTGGTGGAAAACGTATCAGCCAATAGGGAGCAGTAGCCCACAGAGAACATGCTGGTAATGATGGCAAAGTTTTATTTGCATAAGGCTTTACACTCTAAAACCAGGTGGGTAAAATGATCGCCAACCGCTGATGACAACACTGAAAATGGGAAATTTTTCCAGACAATAATTGCTCAGACAATTGGAGGGCTTCAAAGGAAAATGGTATCTAGCCACATGTTCTACACGTGAATTCAAGAAGATTGGACAAGTTGTACCAAATTTCAGTATGGTGACGTAAGTGACCAGTGCTGGTGATAATTTGTCCCAACTGCATTTAGAGTACAATTTTAACAACTATCTAGCATTTCCCAAAGTTAAAATACTGCAGCACTTTAGCAAACCGTATCCATAAACACATTACAATAAGCGTAGCCAATGTAAACCAAATTCCTAAAGCACTCACCATTACAGAATTCATTCTTGATCTACAACGCTGAGGATCTCATAAACTTACCAGTCTTAGAAAACACACTTAAAGTACATTTACAACTGAACTTCACGAGGTGCACCCTTGCTCCAAACAAAAACATATAAAGACCTTTTCTTGCATGCGACCATTTGGGTTGAATGCACGATTCCACAAGAGTAAGGAGCAAGTAAAATGGTCGGCGATAAAAAGAACTGGCCCAAAGAATCACTACACTGTAAACATTAATAAGTCAAAGTTGTGTCTGAATAGACTAACCACATCAGTTACCTATATTTGACTAATTTGTGATGATAATCCGAGTAATGTCGAAGAAATGGACTAAAGAAAGATCAGTCAAAACTTAGTCAAGGAAGCTAAATATTTGTTAGAAACTAACTCAATTGGGTTAAATATTGGTCAAATATTAGTCAGTGCTGTTAACTTACGTGATTAGTAATTTCAGCCACTTTTTTGGCTAATTTTTGTTTATAGTGTATAGGTCTAGTATTTTTACTTATTACTCCCTTCGTTCTTGCGCACAGTGAATTTTCCTTGCAGACATCGTACTTATAAGTATACGCTATCAACACTCAGATGGGAAGAGACACAAATATACACAATATAAAATACATATTTATACCTTTATCTTACAAATCTATCAAACAGTGCACGTTTTGATATACATGCTTAATTGATCCGTTGTAAAATTTTGGTTTCAAAACCTCATTTTTTCCTATTGTGTAAGATGGGTTATCATACTTTTTATCTCTCGGACCAGTGGCGGAGCTACCATATAGTCAGAGGGGGCGGTCGTCCCCCTTGACTCAAATTGCCTGTCAGGGTCCTTTTTACTCTTTTTACCGTATTGAGGCATATGTATCTACCTACATAAAATCGCCCTACAGCCTATTTTTCGCCCCCTCTGACCAAATATGCTTGCCCTACAAACTTTGAAGCACCCCTACAGGCCACTGTTGCCCCCTCTGACTGGATTCCCTTCCTCCGCCACTGTCTCGGACAGAGGTGAAACTATTACACTGAGCTCCTATTCTACCATGGTTGCTACCAATCAAACGGTCCCTCTGGCTGTTGTGATTAGGGGTTTCTGAAATTGAATTAAATTGCCATCGCATGGGATATTATGTATGTTAACCGTCACTGGGTGTTATTAGAAAAGGAAATAACTAAATGATATGTTAAAGAGAACCAGTGCATCAATGTATCTGATAATAAGAAGGCACTTTACATACACTATATATTTAACCAGGATAACTCCCTACATCACAATGCTCAGCATCATTAAAATAGTTTCATGACAAAATTATTCCCACTGAAAAAAAATCTCTGCCTTCTTGAAAAATGAAGTCTTGTAATCTTACTTGAAGAACATGTCATGTCGTCATCGTCCAAGGTAAAACCAAACGAACACCGACAGATTTTCCCACTGGCATCAATTGTTGATGGCAAACAAATCTGGTTACATCCTCCGTTGTTATCAGAGCAGGGACCTTCAGAAATGATGAACACTTGAGTTATATATTTTATGAGATGTTATAAAGTCTTCTACACCTTTGATTAAACAACAGGAAGGGGGCTTCTTGTAAATGAATTTCTTTAACTGCAAAACTAATGTTTCGTAACCTTATGATTAAATAAGCAACAAAGTATTTTTGGAAAAAGAAATTCACTGAAGTGAAATTTTGTAATTCCGCAAACGGTAATCAAACCATATACCTAAAAAAAAAATTGTAAATTCGTTTGCGCGTTGTTCGTTACATTGTAATAGAAGAATTCGATTTGATTCTGTACATTTTAAACCCTTTGAGTAAATATGATATCTACATACCATCTGCACTCGGCTGGGAATATTCTGAGTACATAGCTATATCAAAAACTGCCTCGTGTGGAATTAAGTGTTCACGAACAAACTGTTTAGAATATCTGTTGGCTACGTACATCCCATTCCCTTGACCGAACTCTGTCCACAGGATATAATCCTTTTAATCAAATACAGATAATAAGATGACATTAATGTCTAATATTCATTAAATAATTGAATGTAACTTTTTATTTTCAAACACTCTCTCGTAAAACTTTCAGACTTTGATTAAAATTAGGCAATAACACGGCACAGCTGAAAGTGCATTCACACCAAAAAAAAATCTAATGTGTTTTGCAGATTACACGAAAATTTTATATCTCAATGCAAATAAGGACTACTTTTTGGAGAATTTTCTAAAACAATACCCTATACACCTTCAGATAAAAAAGTGCATTCATTTGACTAACCGAAGCGAATTTCGGTTTGACGCAAAGGCTTCGTAAAGGTCTGATGCAATTTCTGATTTGAACTTAACCATTAAACAATATGGAAATTTTGTGGTGTCGAGCGAGGGACATACCACATATGGCCAATGATGTAAGTTTCCTTTTTTTCCTTTTTTATCAATTTGATTTCAAGGACGATTGTAACATTAGGGAGCCCGTGGATATTATTTTGAAGATTACAATCGTATCCTTCAAAATTATTAGTATCAGTAACCGAATTGTAAACAGTGTTATGAGTAATTTAGAGGTAATTAATAAAGGATTAAAAAAGGTCGACACTGTTCAGCACTAGGCATTGTCGTTTTTGCACACGTAAAAAGTTGCTATAAAAACATTCAAAGTTCGAAGAGGTATAACTCGGGATCTGCAAAAGACGTTGACATACTTCCAACGGAACTTTCGTCAAGAAATCCGACTCTTCCATTGGCAAGTAAAGTCAATGCACTTTACCGACATGTAACTGCACCTTGAGAGTGTTGGATATTGAATTTATTTCAAATGGCCGCGCCTTACATGCCAGGAACAAAATCACTCGAATCAATAGTTATGTGCGTGTTTATGCAAAACATGTAAATGATTAAAAATCTTTATAAACTAAGAACTCTGGTTACATTTCCATTAAGGGTTGCTTAAAAAGCCCACAACATGTGCGGTAAAATGGGAACCTTGTTGGAAGGAATAAACTTATGACTCTCAGTAAAAAATTAATCAGTTAATGTTAGTCTGACGAGAATTAATAAAGTAAAGACAGAAGCATTTTACCCTAGCAATGTCAAAACCCCTCTCTTGTGCCCCATTACATTTTATTGCCTTAGGGCCTGTCCGGGTGAGTACATAGGAAAAGACATGCTATGTTATGAGAACTACTCCTAACTTTGCTTAATTTGATGTCAATCAAAGACCAGTGCCAATTGAGAATTTAGTAGACTCCAGGTAAAATTGGTGGTTTGGTTGGCCAAATGAATGCCTTCAAAGGTACACGTGCTGTTCTTTCACTTTGCCAATAAGTTCGTACTTCGTATTCGTATTTGATATCGAAACAGGTCTTAATAAAATATAAACCGAAGATTTTTAATTTACTTGGAAGAGAGTCATGCCGAAGAAATTGTACGTGTCCGGAGATGACTTGGTAAAGAGTATAGTTCTCTCCTGTCCATCATATCCTATTGCCTGCATGACACCAGAGTGTGAGTCCCCAAAGTAAAGTCTGAAATAAACACAGAAAGAAGCTTTAGATACACGTCAAGATAAATGTTGTTGAGTCGAATGAACACCTTACCCAGATTTGCCATCATCTTCAGCAACAAACCGTACACTCCAAACTATGGAGTATTCTTTTTTCAGGTGATAATGAGTGTAGCGGCATATTCGTTTGAGAAGGACGCCCTCGCTAGCTGTCTATGCGAAGCAGACTTCAAAAGTCTACAAAGTTCGAAACTGTTAAAGTTTAAGATTATATGTAAGAATGCTGTTGTTTCCTACGATTTTCAAATTTTTGGTACGTAGCTTGTTTACCTTTTTAACATCTTGGCTATAAATTAGTAAACTAGGTAAAGATCCTGCTGTCATTTAAGATGAATCATTTACAACATTGTGCAGCGTGAAGGTCTAGTCTAAGGTGGGTGTTCGCTGTGTACGTTTTATTGTAGGCCTTGGCTATAGCACTTTTGAGTCGTAAACATGACAAATTGTGTTCGTTTGTAATCGTCTTGTATATCGTATATTGCTCGGTTACCTACTCGATTGTGATTTTGCCCCTTAATGTCGGAATATCGTGTTCATATACCAATTTGTACTGCAGTCTGTGAGTGAGATTTACGAATGTTAGTAGTGTCATGCTTTTAAGGTTGTGTGTAGGCATAACAGCCTAACGCTGAAGGCCAGGGCCAGCTGTATAGAGCACTGTGGACTCGCACGTGTATTTCCCACAAAAGGGCAGCGTGCAACAATTGCTAGTTCGATATTATGCAGGTTTGTGCCAGCGGAATCGGTGAGGCCTAAAATGGGGAAAAATGAGTGGGGTCCATTGTTGGTAAAGGGGATTCATTTTAGCTTCTAATTCTGTAAGATTTTCACTTATTATTTCGTTTGTATTTTATATTTTCAGTGAACCGCCACGGTTGATATATCTATTGTTTTCAACACCAAAGAAGAATAAACTGTTACTTAACTCAAAGATTGCAGTTCCAAGTTTATCATTGTCGGCGCGTTCAAGCAAATTAATCGTAGCTGCCGAAGGGGTTACAATGAGTCTTATTAGTCTTACATCTAACTGCATGCCAAGCTACTTAGCTATCAGCTACACTACCTAGATTTACCAATAAAACAAGAAATCTCAGCAACAGTAAAAACCATTATTTGTACGAACTAAATCAACGACCCCTTAACAAAAGTTTGGGAAATAGAAACCTACGTACACGAAGAAACAAGGTCATAAATTTCATGGTGTGTTCTGCAGTGGAATGTACGTGTAAAACCATCATGCTTCCATTGCATAAGTTATGAAACTTGAGTTGTTGCAGCAAACTTCTTGAAATTATTAACTTTTACAATGCAATATAATGTTGTCAAATACTCTAACACATTTTATTATCAAGATACTTTGCTTACAGGCAAGTTATGTCATCCCTGGCGATATGAATGCTCTATCATTTGTCAATTTTAACCCCTTTTAAAATGACTTGTGCAAACTCCATCCAAGCTAATTCGTTAGGAGCATGCATATCCTGTCAATCAAAAGGTGCAATAATGTATTTGTAGCAAGAACCGTGGAACAACTACCTGGACCATCATACCTATCAGTGCATTTTGTATGACGTGTGCTTCTCTTCATCATTGTGAATTTGATGTCAATCAAACAGCTTTCCCCAACTGCTGATTTTGCTTTCTCTGATCAGTTAAGGAAACGTTCCCTTATTGAATCAACTCGTTTACCTTCGTACCGATTTTAAAGTGAATAAACATTCCTTTAATTTAATTTTAATCGATCAAATGAAGTGACGCGTCCTTCTTTTTTGTGCTTGGTTCGCTCCGACTCTAAACGGTAAAGCTTCACTAAATTACTCACCTGTAAACTAACACATGTATAGCAGTGAGCAATTACTAAGCAACTGCTTAAGTTAGTAATATTAATATCGTTCAAAGTTCCATGATGTCCCATATGAACTTAACTTGAAATATCGTGTTCTCAAGATTTTCAGAGTTTGGCTTCTGGTGACCCCAGATGAGTCTTGACTTCCACCAAAACAAAAGGGAATATCTTCTCATCATATTGCATCCGTTCCACGGACTTCCTCTACACATAGACATAGCATGTTGCACTAACGGCC
Organism: Holothuria scabra; assembly: GCA_037179385.1. Taxonomy (NCBI): domain Eukaryota; kingdom Metazoa; phylum Echinodermata; class Holothuroidea; order Aspidochirotida; family Holothuriidae; genus Holothuria; species Holothuria scabra. The sequence continues at coordinate 58,723,237 of CM074181.1, read as the reverse complement.
TTTGTGTAGGTTGTTGCTAAAGCACGTGTGAGTATAGGCGTGGCAAGATGACTGTCTACTGTAGTTTTTTTTGTGAAATTTTGGACTTACTCAAGTATTTTACAGCAAGAGATTTCACACGAAACTTTAAATATTTCCGAAACAATGCAAGGTAGGGTCAAAATTACCACAAGATTTGTAGGAGTTTTAAAATATCGCAGAGTCGCCGTCAAATCACTCAAAATTAAAGTTTAACGGCCACAATCTTGGTGAGCCATTTTTGGTTGGAGCGGTGGCGATAATTTTTTCCCATGACCTTCAGTCCATGTATGTAGGAAGTCCGTGATCCGTCCACATGTTAAATATGAAAAATGACCAAGTTAACTAAGAAGAGATAAGGTTTGGGGGTTTAACGCGGATGTGGTGACCCAAGATTACCTTTGACCATAGGAAGCAACAGGCACCAACTTCGGGGTGACACAAACACACATACATACACACATAACATAATGAATGCACAGATTAAATTCTCTTTCTATCGAAAACAAAAATATATCTAGTTAGCTTATTATCAATTTTAACATGAATTAAAACTCAACTTTTTTTCCTTCCTTCGTTAACAAGAACTGTCTAGAACACAATGATAAACCATGCTTCAGTACGTTCCATCGCTTTTCTATATACTTTTTACCTGTAGAAGTCTTATAGAGCTTCGAAAATTTGCAGCTGGACTATATTGGCAAGGGTAGCACGTAAGTTTCTTAAAAACTTGTGGTGGTAACTGTATGGCTAAGTCATGCTTACGATCATAATTTCATTCCATGTGAATGGCACAGTAACACCAGGTACTTTTATTGTGCTGAAGTGAGGTCATACAATGGTAGTATCCCTACCAGGATCTCCGTTAGAGAAATAGGTGTTTTTGGTGAGAATTTTAATGTTATCAGTATATCTATAGTGAAAAGTATGTAAATTGATATTATTTTTTAAGACACAGTGGAGATGCATCCCTTACCGATAAAGCGAATTTGATTTATTCACGCTGAATAAAGCCCCTTAGCTCCTTTTCAAATTTGGTACCTGTCAAAGCAGTCACATGGCAGAAAAGATGAATTAAGTCAATTTCAGTGGAGGATTGTGTGTGTGAATATCAAGTGACCACCACAACAGAGGCATTGTGATTGTTTCCTTCAGTGACACTGAACACAAAAGCTGTGAAGGCTCTCATGATTTATCTTTTTTGTGCAAAACAAAGTACATTAAGGTGTATTCTATCTTTGCTCACCTTTGTTCAACAGTATCCAGTGCAAAACCATTGGGGAGAGTGAGGTCATCTTCCAATATGACACGTCGATTTCGACCGTCTAGGTCTGCTCTTTCAATTTGTGCTGGTAAACCAAATTCCCCCCAAAATAGGAATCTGTTCAAAAGTCAAAATATTGTAAAATGTGACGCATTGCTGAGTTTCTTTGTTCAATCGTTGTATAGCACTTGAAACAAAAACATCCTATTTTAACCCCCACTCCCTCTCCTTCAGAACTAATTACGGTAGTTGTCATTAACAATATGGGAAAGGTCATAGCAAAAAGAGCTGACGATCTACTGAAATAAAACTGTTTTGCTTTGTAGACGAAACTTCACGAAGTTAAAAGCGGGCTAATACAGTTTCTTATATGGAACATTGTTTAAAAAACAACTGATCTTTTATTGCCAAAGGTAAGTGTACCTTGCAAGCAGCAAGTATACCTACAAACTGCCATTACTTGAGAAAAAGGCCTTGGCCGGCTCGACCTGGATTGATTTGGTTGGAAACTGGGCCGTAAAACTTCATCTAACCTAACCTACATAAGGGCAGATGACATTGGTGATACAACTTCGTTATTGTCGGATAAAAGATGGATATTTATATATTTTGAAGAAATATTATAATTGATGAGGTTGAACTAAACCCTCGCTTAAAAAACAAAATTTAACCAATAATCTCATACGGTTAGGCAAAGTTCTTTACTGAAAAAATTAAACAACTGTTTTTACTAACTGCGATACTCACAAAAACGAGTATTCCTTCTTGCAATAAGTGAGTACTTCAAATAATTTGTGCAGTTTGTTTACACAAATTAAGTTAACGTACGCACTTGTATCGCGTTGGAGCACTCATTTTCGTGAGTATTCGATTTTTTGAATGGTTTAAATATTTTTGGAGAGTATCTGCAACTTTACAAATTGCGCATACGGTGGAAAGTCAACCATTTTTCATTTTATTCTGGAATTTCCATTTACGGTTTTCGTCACTGCGTTGAATGACCGCCAATATCTATTGACTAGCAGGAATCAAGTTTTTCTACCTTATAGCAGGAATCAAGTATAATACACTTCTTCAAAAATTGTTTAAACGAGGTTCTTAAAAAGTAATGTTTATGATACTAACCCTGTAATACTTCAAAGACGCTTAAATTACCTTATACCTTCACCTAAGTTCAAGTTTCAAAAGTTAGCTTAAACAAAGTATAAGTAGATTCTCACTTGGCAGATGGATCTATCGCAATGGCTCGAGGTCTATTGATCCCAGTTGTAATTATGGCATTCTGGTGTTGTCCGTCGTAAGTAGACATACTGAGCTTGCTATGTTCTTCATCATTTTCAGTCCAATAAACGTTGTTCGAAACCCAGTCGACTGCAATACCTGGAAAAAGGTTCAATAATACATCCAAGCAAAACAAATGTACGATTGCAGTATGGGTGATGTTACCAAATATCTTAAACTATGTAAAGGTATATAAGGGATGACGAATTCTTACTCTCACTCTCTCTCTCTCATTCCATCCTACATTCGTCCTTCAAAGTAAGGCGTCTTTAAAAAAAATTCGAACAACAGGTGAGGTTCACTTTGATGGAAAATCCGTCCCACAGAAAATATGGACAGTATACAGTATTATTACTTACAGTAAGAACAACGAAGTGTAGTTTGCTGTAAAGGCAAATCATACTGCTAAATAAGTGTTATATGACCTACAATATCGGTTCTTGCTTAAAAAATATGCAGCAGTTCGAAAGTTGCATGAGACGAGGTTTACCGTTCGATAATGAACCTGTTCGATGAGGATATTGTTACTTCGTTTTATTTATATTTTGTGATATACATTTTTATCTGCAGTAAGTTGTTTGTGACCCATGTTTGGAAAGGGTGAGGAACTACACAAGGATTGCATTTGTATCTCTTTTTTACAGTTTATAAAACTCAATGGATTACTTTAAAACACATATTGCATTCTAAAAACCGCTTTGCCTTCTAATGTTAGGGCGGCCATGAAAAGTGAATTGTTATTTCTTAGCCTATTGCATTACATTTCAGACTGTAACATGATTTTATAGGTGTATTGCTTACCTTCCACCGACTTTGTGTTTCCTGCTACAACTTTGATTTTCGCATCGTCTCTAAGTTCCACAGATGCTACCATCTTTGCAATAATGTCGCTGAAGAACAGGATCTCATCTTCAACGTCAACAGCCATAGCAATAACGTGCTGTCTTCCAGTGAGGAAGCACGACATGTTGTGGTTTGGTTCGATAGTCATTGAAGGAAAATTGCTCGGCCATCGGCACAGTTTTGTCTGGGTTGCTATGAAGAGCTGAGGTGCAGCAATTGTTGGCTCTAGCAAAACGGGAAAGAGAACATTGAAAGGTAACGATGCTTATTTTACGTCAGCCAACTTATTAAAGCATTCCGTAAAGCAATCGGTAAAGACTTACGAATTGACGATTAGAGACCTTAATAGAACACACGCAAAAATGGCTCCATGTTTGAAGCACAACGTATCGGCTATTTACTACCACCATCTATCATTCCAAATGTTGGCTACCTTGCCAATATATTTTGGTGTAAACATTTACGAAATATAAGCAGCTATTTACAAAACGAAAACTGAAGTGATTCTACTTTATTCTAAGTTGTAAATGACTTATTATCACAAAATGTCTCATTGTTTTTATCTTTACTTTCCCCTCCCAATTAAAGATAGACATTTGCATAATCTCTAAATCAAAAAGACGGAAATTAGGGACGGATCTAAATTAAGACGGAATATTCGCACTAATCGGAGTAAAAATGGCTCTTTTTCGACCGAATATTCACTCGAAACTTAGATCTGTCCCTAATTTCCATCTAAAAAGAGATTTTTCACTCTAAAGGTTTGAGAGAGTAATATTTGCATGAATGGGAAAGACTTGCAATTTATAGATACCCCATGCAACTTCCAAGGGAACTTCATATATCGGTAATTAGCCCTAAATTTAGTACTATTACACTTTGTTGTAGAGGTGTAAGGAAACCCAATAGAAATATAAATGAGAAAATAATTCTTTCCTGGGCCTTTGGTAATATTGTCTTTTATTGGACATGAACTTTTTACACTAGACACAAGATTTGATAAAATTGCGGACCTGATTTGTCTCATCCTTTATTTTCCCTATCTTTTAATTTTGACGGTTAATTAACCAAAAACACAACACTCCGACAAATGTAGTTTTTTCCTCTTCGAATAGCGAAAAAAATTCCACACTGGGTTTACTCTCTTAACTATTTTGCATTATTATTTGTATGTCGTATGTCACGTGTGGGCTAGGGGCGACTGATGTTCTGGCAGCCAAATTTAGTATTATGCATGATATATATTTATCTAATTGCTGTTCAAGTTATTTCCAAGAATTTATTGGGTGTAACAGATGATTTGAACAGTGGGTTTTTACGCCATAAATAAGAGTTCGATCACACCTAAAAATCATTTGCATTTTGAAAGAATATTTTCATTAGATGGAGCAATTGAGTGAGGAACTGATGCTTCATCATTAAAGGGTAACATTACGTAGAGATGTATGACTCTCCCAGCGAGCTTCGAGAAAAGGCTTTCCACGCGAATGGTACTAACGGTACTGTGGAATATGTAATACCTCCACTGAGTTAAAGTTTCGAAATCAGGAAACTGTGGTTGTGACTATAGAAATTTTAAGGGCTTCGATTCCATTTAGAGACGATCTTTTATGACATCCTTGATTTTTTCTTTTTTGAACTGCTGAAGTCTTCATCAGCTTTAAATCTGGGTAGCGAGACCCATGCACGTGGACATCTGTATAAGGGTGTATGATACCGTTGGCGTTCCCTACGAGACTATCTGATAAACTCTGTGCAACGTGGAAGAACAAACACATATAAATAAAGTGTCATGGCATTAAAACTCTTTCTTCTTATTATTGCGGTCGGATAGATCAGTTTTCTGTTTAGTCATAATCGTCAAAAGATGCTTTAAAGGTAGTGGTGACATGTCAACAAAATGCCCATACTTCACTTGGCAGATAGGCAGTTAACTTTTCATAGGAAAATCCGTTGAAATTATGTCAAAATCTCTTACGGTTCTCAAGATATGCCTCTTCAAAATTTTCTTTTTCTGAAGCAATTTGGTGCTTATGCAAAAATAATGATGTGTAGTGGTGGACCGTGTTTACATTTCTTTGGTTAACCCTATATTATTTATCTCTTTATTACTCATCAGATTGTTAATGGTTTGGTAATTGAAACTCATGATTTCCAAGTACACAATTTTACCTTCCACAATAGAATCCTCAGGACAAACTAATGTTAAAACTGCTCTTGAAATAAGGGTTGTAAAAACAAAGGACTACATTAGCCATGTATGGTATGTTCCTCCCATGTCATCACAATATTTGCATATCGAGCTCATGCTTATTAATGATTAAGTGCAAGGGTCGATTGGTGTAGTCGTTTACCGTGTTTTATGATTGGCCTTTGACATGATTGGCTTTTGTTTGACAATATTTCTCTCACTTACCAATGAAATTTGGGAGAGTAACTCATTGTTTACCTTACTTATACGGTGTTTAAGTTTTGAAATATTATGAAAAAAAAAAACTGAAAACAAAGTAAAAACCAGAAAGCCAAAAGGCTTAGTGATTCCTTGCCGCTGAAATGTAAGGCCTTTTTTCACATTGACATTGCTTAACAATGTTTTTCAATTAACAGGGCTCCATAATGTGCCCACAAAGTACACATGCAAGACATCCAATCTTCCTACACTGAGATCCCCTTGCCCGTTTTGAACCTAAATGACATTTGACCTCCACCAAAAACTTCTAGGACCATGTATTCACTATGTGCCATCTACATAACGAGTTACAACACCCTACAAGTGACCTTTCTTGAAAGACTGAGCAGGAAAACTTGTCAGGCTTTGAACATGCTGACTTCAAATGAACTTTGACCTTTGGGGAAATCAATAGGGATCATCTACTCAATATGAAAAATCCACACACTAAATATGAGCATAGTCACATGTACCGTTCTTGAGATATCGTGTTTAAGAAGTTTTGACCTTTTGACCTCTCATGACCCCAAATGACCTTTGACCTCCACCAAAAACAATAGGGATCATCTACTCAATATGGCCAATGCACACACCGAATATGAGATAAGTCACACTAACGCTTCTTGAGATACCGTTTTTAAAAGCAATTTCTAGGGAATTTACCTATTGACCTCTCGTGACCCCACATGACCTTAGACCTCCACGAAAATCAAAAGGGATTATCTAATCAATATGATCAACCCACACACCAAATATGAGCACAGTCACATCTACCGTTCTTGAGATATCGTGTTTACGAAGTTTTGACCTTTTGACCTCTCGTGACCCCAAATGAACTTTGACCTCCACCAAAAACTATAAGGATCATCTACTCGATATGGCCAACGCACTCACCAAATATGAAATTAGTCACTTTTACTCTTCTTGAGATACCGTGTTTACAAGCAATGTCTAAGGAATTTACCTATTGACCTCTCGTGACCCCAAATGACCTTGGACCTCCACGAAAATGAATAGGAATTATCTACTCAATATGACCAACCCACACACCAAATATGATCATACTCACATGTACCATTCTAGAGATATCATGTTTAAGAAGTTTTGACCTTTTGACCTCTCGTGACCCCAAATGACCTTTGACCTCCACTAAAAACTATATGGATCATCAACGCAATACGGCCAACCAGCACACTAAATATGAGCATAGTCACATGTACCGTTCTCGAGATATCGTGTTTACGAAGTTTTGACCTTTTAACCTCTCATAACCCCAAATGAACTTTGACCTCCACCAAAAACAATAGGGATCATCTACTAAATATGGCAAATGCATACACTAAATAGGAGATTAGTCACACTTACTCTTCTTGAGATACCGTGTTTACAAGCAATTTCTAAGGAATTTACCTAGTGACCCCTCGTGACCCCAGATAACCTTTGACCTCCACGAAAATAGATAGGGATCATCTACTTAATATGACCAACCCACACACCAAATATGAGGTTAGTCACAGTTATCCTTCTTGAGATATCGTGTTTACAAGCCAAAGCGTCACATACACACATACACACACACCCTTACACACGACATCACCATCGCATAGATTCCTGGCCTGCCTACGGCAAGGAATCAAAAACTGGAGATCTGGTTGGGGTTTCAAAATAAGTTTGGGTTGTTTGCTATTGAAAGCACTTTAAGTAAGGCATCATAATAATAAAGGTGACCACAATACCCTTTATGGCTGAGAAGGGAGCCGGGCTGAGAAATAGGGCTGATGCTCAAATACCCACCTCGTTGACAAGTTCTTCTATCCGTCGAAAGTGTGTGACCATCTGGACAGAGGCATCTATATTGAGGCCGAGAAACCGCCCCAACGCACATGTGGCTGCAAGGTTTGCTAGAACAAGGGGCTGTAAACAGAATGAGGAAAACACTTGTGAAAGTGACATCACCTGTTGCCCAAAAGGTAAATATTTAAAATTTTCCTGCTCAAACTATTAGAGCAACATTTAAACAGTCTATATAATCAAGCAGCGAGGACAAATTGAGACAATTCGCAGGAGTAATATTGAAGGGTCGCAATCTTTACTCAGTTATGTCCCACCACATGGTGCACCAAACAAAAAAGGTGGATGCACTAATGAAGGCCTGTTAATATTCACTTCGTCAAAATGCAGGACTAAAAACACGGAAAGGGTTTCTGTGCCAGAGAAGCGGTATAATTGCAAATACAGTCAGTACCACTAGTTCTGCTCTAATACTATATTGCGTACAAACGTCCAGTTATTTTGACCCTGCTACACTGGCTCTTGGTGAACATAATAAAGAAATCTCGAATGGAAAAAACTCATCATGAGAAACGTTCCAAATGTATTTTTTTAGAATCCAAGGGACTTTACATCGTTTTAACATGAAAACGCTACCCGACTGCTCCCTAGGTTACAGCTACATAATAAACTGTACGTAATTCAAATTCCTGTCAGACAATGATGTAATAGAAATACACACCACCTTAGAGGCTACATATGGATGCAAAGTCGATTTCCTCGAAAAATGCTCATAAAATACGTAGTTTTGGGGGATTCTTGAATGAAAACTCTTTGGAAAATTTTCGTTTGGCTAGGGGTTATCGGCATATTAGAGATTGATTTGTCTCCATTCAGAGTGTATCTCTGTTTATTAAAATAGTTCTTTGTAAGTGCCGTACATTTAAATATGAAATTCTCAGAATGACCTATTTTTCGGGGAGACGGCGAGGTTATGCTCAAAGGATGGAACATTTCCTCACGTTAAATCACTGGAGTACAAGATAAGATAAGATAAGATAAATTTATTTATCCACGATCAGGTGGAAATTTGGCGTCCTGCAGCAAAACAAATATAAAAAATAATAACGCTACAAAAAACAGATACATACAAAAAACACAACTATACAATCACAAGGTCAAAACAGAATAAAACGTTGAAAATATGAAAAGTATAAAACCACCAACGATTACCGAACAACTTTCGAGTTAATAAGGGAAATAGAGTTAGGTATAAAGGAAAATCGGAACCTGTTATTTTTAGAACTGGGCATACGAAGCCTGTTGCCTGAGCGAAGGAAACCATTATTTGGGAAGAGAGGATGAGTAATACCTTTTAATATTTTGGCTGTTTTCTGTTGTACCATATTACTATTAAGTTCAGAAACGGTTTTAAAACATATTTCATGGCCAATAACACGGCTTGCAGCCTTAACGATCTTTTCCAATTTTCCTGAAGATTCTTTACTTAGCAGTCCATAGATACCAATGATGCTGAAAGTTAACACACTTTGTATTACTGACTGATAAAAAAGTCTAAGAATAATTTTATCAACTTGAAAATAGTACAAGTACATCATATGGGCATACACAAACGGAAAGAAAAGATTCTTCAATTTTTAATGATGTAAAACTTAATGTGATTGGCTGACTAAACCCACCGTACTTCATATGTTGAAAATTTGTCTTATCAGCAACTCGCTTATCTTTAACATTTTGCATTGGCTTTGTTCGTGTTTTTAAGGAGACCGACGAAAAAAGTCCTAATGGATGTAAATGTCTTGATTTTGAGGGTTTTACCTGGTTTAAGTTGAATATAAAGTTAGAGTAATACAGTTTTTAATTGGCATTGATGAGGAAATTCTGATGTGTTAAAGTTCCAGTAACATATAAAACATATCTTTTTGCAATCTAGAGACATCTACATCCAATACCAATTTCTTTTAGTCCATTTTGCATTATCATATGTATCACTAATATTCTTCTCTGAATATCGAGTTTGTAGCTTAAAATCTTTCTCTCTGTAACACATAAAAAATTCATTTGTACTCAGATGGCGTGGTTTAAGAGCATATAATCATCATGAATTATAATGCTGGTAATGTTTCAATATTTTGCCACATTTTCGCTGAAGTTGAGTACTCCTATGATCATAATCAAACAATTTCTGGCAGATTTCATCCATAAAAAACAAAAACACCCTAAGTATTTCCTCTCTAGCGAAGCAGGCAGAACCACTCTAACATTTGCATGAGCATTTGGTTAGGACAGGAGCTTTTGTTCCGCTTTAGGGAAAGGTCAAACGTGATCAGTTTTGTTAATGTTCAACTGTACAACCGTTCCCGGGCCATGACGATCCCTCCAAACGAAAAGTGTTGCTGTATGTTGTGATTAAAACGTGCACGCCACCCCTTGAGAAAATTCTTTAAACAAATGTCACCATACCGATTTATATAAAAAGTTGGCACTCACCATTAAAATAAACCATGCGAGTTCTACCATTTAACATGGGGATATCGTACTGAGAAGCGGTAACCATTTCATGTTGTTTGGGTCACACGGTCTCGCAAGAAGCTGATATCTCATAGGATCGCGACACATTACTGTAGTTCGTATAACGATTATGGAATCCCAGTATTAACCCTTGGAGTGGCATGCCTTTGGTAAGGTCAATGCCGGAAACTTTCATTTGATTCCATATGAAAACACTTTTAAAAAATATTTGATTACTGAAATACTTGGCAAGCCAGCGAATGAATAAAGAGCTTACATTGTTGTATTGGCTGAACCTCAGTATCATACACTGTAATGCCCAAAGGTTCGGTTGGTAATTGAAGAGAAAAATACTGTTCACCTGGCGATGATTTACGGGCACATCTTATCAAGCGATTTCTATCAGCAACAAAGATATAATCCTAACAAAATGAAATAAAAAACCTACTCAGCTAACCGTTGTAATATCTTATTGTGCGAGTACCCCTATATATTAGAATTTTTGTATTTTCTAACAATTTTTCATTTACAAATGATACCATTTGCCACATCACTCCAGCATAACCCCCCCCCCCCCCCCCGGCTACTGAAGTAAAATTGTTAAGACAAAGAATAACAACAACCACAAAAGTAAGGTGAACTACGAAAAAAAAACATGTACGTTAAAGCTAAGGAACGGGGGCAAGTTCCCATACTTTGAAAAATGACTCAAATTACACAGCATTTCATTCGATCTCTAAATGTTTCCATGGTCATATGGAGTGATCACCCATATTCGCTACTACACTCATTTGACTTTTCAATGTCATGCCCCATCCCCGCTTTGCAAAAGCTGTAAACATTAAATATTGGGGTGATTGGTGATTGTGTTGGCCACTGGCTTTAGTTGATATCAAAAGGTGACCAGAATGAAGGTAATGTAAAGAATACTGTTTGAGCAGAAAACGAAATAAATATACAAAATGACCTAATTTACACCTTTTTTTACAATGATGCGTTTCATCCTCCAACGGTTTGCCGAGATTTCAACCTTTAAGTGCAGAAACGAAGGTTCCTATTTGTGGTTTAATTAGGCGAAAATTCATATATCTTGGGAAAGGAAAAATGGGAATGTTAGTGAGGAGGAAAAATTTTGAATAACAAAAAAGCAGCCATATATAGTATTTAATTTGACTTACTCTGTATGATGTCAGATGGAAAAAGTAGGCCTCGAAAGAAGAAATCGCAAAAAGTGTTTGCCGATCACCACCATCAAACAAAGCAGATTCCACCTTGTTGCTTAGTGGACCAGAATCAGTCCAATAAATCCTTCATACGAAAAGGAGCAAGTGTGAACATCATGTATTCAATTGAGAAACAAAAACGACATATGATATCAATAACGCGAAACATTATAGAAGCACAAGTTGATGATCTGAACATTACGTTAAAGCAGTGGCGTAGCCAGGATGGAAGTTTTAGGGAGGCTTAGGTAACAAATGGGAGGGCCTGGTACTTCTGAGGGTCAGGCGCGGCACGACTATCTAAGCATTGGCCACCATCAGTTGGCGCGGATCGCACAAGAAAACTTTGGGTTTAACAAGCCCTCCAAATGGCTAGAAAGGGCACTTCCCACATTAAGCTGAATGTACCCAGCTTTGAAATAGGAATCTCATGTCTGCCACTGCTCAAACAGTGTGAATAAAACATTAATCTATGAAAAATGATAATACATACACTTTTTGGGGACCCAAAATCTGGGCATTTTTGATTTGTGCAATGGCATGGGGGATGAGACTGAAGGGAACCGGTATCTCCCTTTCCTTTTGGGAAAATTGTGAACTTCAGAAGAACGTAGATCGCAAATGCGGCAATATTTGAATAGATTTAAGCTTTAATAGGAAAACCAAAATTAGTTGTGTCCTTCCCTAAGAACTTTCCTTGCGTTAGATTTGCTAGATGCAAAATGGTGCTATGTTTGGCAAAACTTTGAACTGATTATAGGCCTATACGTTTTAGGATTTTCCTAATTGGGAAGCATTAAAAATTTCAAAATACTCATTTCTAGTTTTTGTAGAGATATTAAAAGTGACATACATACTACCAAAGAAACAGTGTTTTCCTGTTTTCAGTGGTGTTTAGATGCAAAATGGTGCAGTATTTGTTCAGTCGTCGGTACATTACGTAGTCAAAATTAAAAATACTACGAGTAAATCTCTCAAAATATTTAAACCACAAAGCAGAACTATGGACTCATGCGGGAGACACATGAAATGCGGACCTTGTGGACATTTTATAAATCCTCCCGGACGCCAGTGCCAACTAGTGAAAAGAGGACTTGTCGAAAAAATCGTTCTACAGTGGAAGGAGATATAGTGGAAGGGAAAATAGACTGGATTTAGGGTTTCCTGTAAGGAAATTTGCAAATTTTGGGGACTATCGAAGAACCTGCGTTTCCTATTAGCATATATGTGAGATAGCATGTCGACTGAAGATCGTGTTATCAAAGGAGTGCGGATTAATTAAGGCTTCTCAGCGACATAAGTCTCTCGAAATTTTGTTGCCTTTTTTAGACAAAAAGGAAAGCCTTAATTGAAGAAAGGTTTAGGTAAACGACACTGTATCGGCTGCTTTATGAGTGATCACTTACAGCTTTAAGGCTTGCATTTTAAGGCGGCGAAGCGCGGGGAAAATTTTGCCATTTTAAAAGTTATAATTTTGAACATGGAGCTTTTATTAGGAAGAATTAGGAAATTTATGAAGGAAAACTTGGGAAAACCGCACTGTATTTGACTGGTGCCTCAAATGGCAATTTTTTTATTTTTTTCACTTTTTCGAGCAAGGGCGCAATCGTCCCTGCCTCCTGTAGCTACGCCACTGCTCTGCGACACTGAAGATTGATAAAATTTTGACACTTCAATTACTAGAGAATCCATCTACAAATACTACACGACTGACAGGGTTGAAAGGTACCTGATAACAGGTGTATATGAGTACGGTATGCCAATGGTTTCCCTGCCTAGAACATGAGAACATTTCCAGTTGGCGCGGAGCGTACAGAATTTTTTGAAAAATCGCGACCCCTCAAACAGCCGGAATTTGCATGTCTCGGGCTTGTAAGTAGTAGCCAAGTTTTCAATTTTCTCTTGCAATTGTAAACCCCACTGTATCATGGATGTATTCAGGCTCTCGCAGCACGCCGAAATTTCTGCCCTTTTGAAACAATAATTTGCTGATAGGGAGCTTATATTGCAGAAAGCTTTAAGTTTAAAGAGTTGGAGGATTACTAGAGAATCTGCACTTCCTTCAAATATTGGTGGCAAATCGGAGAATGATTGCTTCTCCTAAAGTCCTCCCGACTGTCTGGCAAAGAGCAAGAGAGGAAATTCTTTCCTCCGATAAAGTGGACCTAATATATTATTTTGTTAACTTAGGGCGACTAAATGAATGTTATATTTTTCTAAATGAGTGTTCATATATTGACCAAGTAGTGTTCCATGAATGCAGATCAATCTTGTTTTTTATGTTATAGTTGGCCCACTTTCTTTCATTCTTTTCATTTTTCTCTTATTGCTTTCCTACTTTCTTTCCTTTCACCCTTTTCCGTTTTCCTTTCTTTCTACTCCCTTTCTCCCTTTCCTTTCCTTCCCCTCCTTTTTCTCTTTTCCCTTTTCTCTCATTCCATCTCTTTTCTCCTTTTCCTTTCTTTCTTTCCCTTCCTTGCCTTCCCGTTTTTTCTTCTCTTCCCTTTTTCTGTGTCGGGGGGTCCCTGTGCCCCACGCTGGTTACGCCACTGACAACCAACTGCCTAGTGAGTACTACCGGGAAGTGTGCTTTACGATGTCGTATTAACTCTGTGGGTGGCATGGGCTACTGCATGATTTAAACAAAAACCAGATGTTGCCTTCTTGTGAATATTCACTCACATTCATCCAGTCTCGAGGCCACATTTTCCTATGAATATCCAAAGAATCTGTTTGGTGTTCACTTTGACAGACTTGGTGAGGATATGACTGAAGAATAAATATGCCGTACAGTCTGCTACGCAGGCAATCCGAAAGGCAGAAGGGTCTTAAAAAGCCACATTCGAGTTTGTCGTCGAATCGTTTGTGTCATCTCGAAGTGTAATGCAATCAACGGCAGTGCAGATTATACGCAGTACCTTATTTAGTGAAAGTATTCTGAAGTTATTACTTGATTTCATACGTGCACACAAAATGTGTTTTACACACATTAATGCATGTTTTCTTAATTGTTACACATTTTATTTAATAACTGTTTTTAAAAGAAATACCTCAAAGTTTATTTCCGTTCAAAAATTTCATTTTCATCAATTACTTTATCAGAAGGCAAAATATCTGGGGGGGGGGAGGGGAGCTGACGAAAATCTTGGGGCCTATTCCCCCAGGGCTCCAGTGACTAGGCCCCCTCCCCTCCCCCTTGTGGCTGCGCCAATGTGTTAAACCTTCAATTCCACCATCAATGGTATGTTGGGTAAAGAAGATACTGTATGACTTTTCGAAAAAATATTCAAATCGCACTAATACAGAACGACATTGCATTGTGCGAAATCTGTGGTGTCATGCCGGCAGATTAATTGAGCACCTGTTGTATTTTATGAATTTTTTATACATGCAAATGAAGTCGCAGCCCTTGAGCAACTAACTTTTGTGTTTCTCTGAAATGAAGTTTCAGGTCAAATCAGTTACTTCAATTTTAAAGAACAACCAAAGTTTTTGGAGTAATGCCTGGCATGCCGTAACATTTTGTAACTGGAAAAAACTGAAAGTCTTGTTTCTGAAAAAGTTAACCTACATTTAAGAGGTTACATCTTGAGTTGTAAACAAGCTTGAAGTGTGGGGTTTAAAGGCATGCGATAAAATTATTTTCTTTTGTTTGAAACCCTTTGAAATTGACATTGGAATATTCCTTTACCGAAACGTAAAATATTTTTGGCCGACCTTGTCATTGTTGTCCTCTTTTGTTCATCTTTCGGGACCTCCTGTAACTTTTTTGCACTTCGGCCAATTCTACATGTTGATCCCCACTTTTCATTAATATTCTTATTGCTTTATTAACAACGTGCCTCGTTTTTTAGAGGTTTCTGGTAGAATTCTCGGAATAAAAGAAAGATTGATGTTCTTGTAGGCACACTAGGCAAATGCGGTAGAAAATTCCACCCCCCCCCCGGTCCATTCCAGGCGCGGTTTTGAGGGTGACCCTCCCCTGCTGGCGCTCATATTCATACTTTTATAATAATCAGTCAACTTTCCACTCCGATGTGGCTCCACTATCAGGGGATGGAAGAGGTCATTTCTAGCAATCCGAGGGGTTTACCTACCAAAAATTTAATCCGCGCCAACTGATGACAACCCTCCGTTTAGATAGTGTGAGGCCAGATCTTCCCAACTTACTTGAAATCCTAGACACGCGCCTCCATTTATTTATCTCAATTGAGCTAAATCAAGGTTAAAGGGTAAGAGAGTGAACAAAATGATAGCCGCCTTGACATGTTTGGCAACAGTCCTTTTGGCAAAACATACCTCACCACCAACTTACCTATCATTGTTAAAATCCACGGTTATTCCATTAGGTGATGAAAGGTGATCTGAAACGATTACACGCCTGCTTCTTCCGGCCAACGAGCTTCTTTCAATCCGGGGATTTTCCCCACTATCAGTCCAAAACAGAAGGCTATGAATAGAATAGTCAAGTAGGTAGATTTTAAGACTTTGACTTCACAACAGTGCAAGGAGGCTTTGGTTAAGTGATTATTTCGATTTTACGTAAACATTTTTATCTGATTTCTAAACGTTTCCCTTTACATCATAGGACATTATTTGATCCTAAATCCCATGTCATTCTTTTCTAACATTAACTATAGACAAATCTGAATAGACAGTTGATTATTAGATCTGTTCATCCTTAAATGCAAGTTTTTAGCTTTAATCATTTCAAGTCTGTATTATACAATGTTATTATGACCTAAAATAAAGATTTCAGGTTAACAGCACCCACTTACAGACTCCCTTACTAACCCATGGAATTATCCATATATTGCCCACTTAAAGTCACCGTAGGCGGAGGTATTGATAACAGTGAACCATCTCCTAGGCAGTGAATTGTACAACTCAAATAAGTGGTTTACAAAATAGTTTTAAATTTGTTGACGAAAATAATTCCGATCTTTTCGAGGTTATTTCCAGTAAGCCTATAATAGATAGGTGACGCCGGAAACTTTATTCTTCTTTGAATCAAAACTACTTTTTATTTACAGGCTTGAATTGCTTAAGCTTTCGGGCTTGTGCTAGAGTGTCATACCAGGGAGGTGTATACCGTCCCCTTTTTCGGCGTTCTTGGGAACTATAAAAACCCCTGTTTCATGAAATTGTGGTGTTTCCATTTCACATGTGTTTCATTAAGATCTTTTATGCTTCATTCAAACTTGAATTTTCTTCTCTGTAGAGTTTACTACAGGTTATTTCAATATCATATCAGTTTTCTACCAGATTTGGGCGAAAACGACTTTTTCCACTATACAAAATAACCAAATAAAGACAGTCGTCACATCGTCAATTTGCTCTCCGTCATTATGGAATTAAATTTAACAAGGCTGCAAACCAAAAATTGATACCAGCAATAGAAGAGACGTTCGTTTCATGTTTTCAACTTTCTCTTCGTTCATCCTGATTAAATACACCTAGCCTACTATAAGAGACCAGCTCACGTTATGGAGGGAATCAAGTAAAGTATAAAAATGCAAAATACATTGTAATGCAATAATGTGTTCTGAAGATTGATCTTCCTATCAAAACGCATGTGAAAGGAAACTAACTACAATGGGTGAGCTACATTTTTCAATGTTTTCCTCCTCAATTTAATGTGTGCTAATGGGTGATGCTAGATTTCTTCTTTGATTTCGCAAAATGTAGTATCAACAGTAAACACATTGACATAAATCAGGAAAATGTTTCAAAAGAAAAGCTTAACGAATGATTAAACCGTCCACTTAAAACACGCAATATTTATACAATTGTAAGTCTTTGCGCCCCATATGCCTCTCTTAAAGTGTAGATGAATGAAAATGGCTGCAAATTCCGGCGTTCATTCTCACCTTCTTGATGGATGGACAGCGATTCCACGAGGATGGTCTAACCCTGTCGAAACTAGTCGTATAAGCACTGTTACATCGTAGTTCATCGCAAATATCCAATTATATATTGCATCTGTGAAGTACACATTTTTTGCCATCCAGTCGACTGCGATACCCTCAGCTTGAGTGGACGTTCCCTGGAAGATGACTTTGCCAGAGCCATGGTTTCCGATAGAACCATGGATAACGTTCTTACGAAGGTTATCGGCCCAGAATATTGAGCGATTCCGCCTATCATTGGCTAGCGCAGTCCACTGCCCAGGTGTTACATCAAAGAAGTACCTTGTTGATATACTGCCTGTATCTAGGTAGTCATGAGGATCGGCGGCGAGACTGTTCAGCCGTGACCGTCCGTCGATCGGATTCCTGTCGGTCCATAACAAGCTGGGCGTTATTTCCTCGTCTACGAAAAAATAGGGAGTACAGTTTTATCCAGATATCAAAAAGGCGTTTCTTAGCTTAGCATCATTAGTTTCGTTTCTCAACACATCGCCAAAAGTTTAGTATCCCTTGAACAAAAGCTGTTGCTTCTGAATGTTATGATCGAATATCTTCAAGTGAGACAATAATTTAGCCTACGGTACACATTTCTGTAAAGGATTCGCTACCATCGATACAATCTACACGGATGGTTTTAAATCGAGATATTTAACTACACGGCAGGTTCTGTGTCTGTCCTATTTGGGTTTTGCGTTTACAGAAAAGGTTATGGAAAGTCCTCCACTTAACAGTTTAGTACCGAAGAACCTTACTTCCCAAGCACTATCAACCGTTTATGTTGTCATAGTGAAATGAAGACCTTAGCTTCCTCGTCATTTGACATTCACGTTACAGCTTGCAGGTAGAGAGAGATGCTGTGTCCCGAGGAATATATTTTCCACAAATTTGAAGCAAATACTCAGACCATGTAGCTATTATGGATGTATTTAAAACACCCGACTTTCCTTTGCCAATATCAATTATGCCGGCTAATAAGCTCGAAATTGATTAAAACGGACGTTTAAGTAAAAATTTAATTTTTATTTGTGAAAGAGGAACCAAGTCTACACAGTGTGGCAGTGTGGTGGGAGTTCCATTCTAATTTGAAATGGATTTCTCGAGATGTCAGTAAATGAAGTCAGTAGATATGTGTTACAAAATGAGTTTGAGGGCAGCAGAGCTTATATCACTTCCTCACGTTGAAAAGGAATGCTTTGTTTCCTTATGTTGTATCACACTGTTGTTTTGATCTTGACGTTAACTTAGGAGAACGACCTTCCTGTGGGGGATGCGAAGTTTACAAAGTTCTCATGTCATTTATGCAATCACATTTTAATAGTATGGTATTGTTGAAGAGAAAATCGACTCTAAAGTTTGAAGAAAAACAAAAGACTGTGCACTTAGTGGAAGTATGATGTCATATGTGCTTGCTCCAAGTTCACTTTTTGTTGAAAATGGGAACATTTGACGTGCTCATATCTTGGGAACCACAAATCGGATTTCAATGCAAATTTCACTAAAATGCTAAAATACTTTGATTACGAATAAGAAGTGACTATAAAGCCTATGGTTGCGTATTACGGAAGTATCAATAATCAAACTGTCATTATGGAGGCCTAGTCAAACAAACTTTAAAGATAAACCAATAGACGTGTCAAGCAAAATATCTTGAAGTTTCCACGCAAAGGATTAAAATACTCATGATAGGTGTTGTCTGATAAATTCAGATTAGACTGGTTTGTTCAATTAATTCAATCCGCAACAGCTACACTTTCAGACGAAATAGCAACATCTTTGTTATGTGAACTTATTCTTAAGAATACTAAAAACATATATGTGAAAAATTATCCCTGCACTCTTAAAACACTGGGCAATATTTTCGTTGGGTAAAACGCTTTAGTTAAATGTTGGTCAAACTTTGCCCATATAATGGTAAAAACGTTTCTTCGATTCACGTTTATTCCACTATCCAAACATTGGGCAAACTGTTAACAAGCTTACACTCAACGGTTGGGCATATATTTGGTCTATCTACTTGTTGGGTAATTAATTGCTAATTAGCATAATGTTTGCTCATTGGTTGGGCAATAAACTTTGCGCGTTCCGCATACGTAAATGTGATAAAAGCATTGGACACAATGAACATGTGAAAGTTAAGAACAGGCGTACGTACGTATTTCTCAGTGGTTCAAAGTCATTAGCAGCTCATCGAACGACAACTATCTCGCTGATTAATGTCTCAGATTACCTTGAGGAATGGAGCTTGGAGGGTTCTTGAGTGTGTTTGAAGCTAAATACGAGTACAAGGAGTTGTGTGGAGTATTTAATGTTTATATCGAATATATAATCAACACGATTTAGGAAGAAACTGGTGCTGCTACTGAGCCATGGCCGAAACGTTCGCCTGCTCATCCAGGCTAGGATAGCCTAACACTATGTTTGGGTTCTGTAATGTGTCAATGTGAGTTTGATTAGCCTACAGACTAGGCTAGCCTACATCCTTTGGCTTACTATGGCAGCATCACGGTTTCCTAATCGTTTGATTCTATCATTGGATACTTCTCTCCTTGCCATGTGCTCATATTTATTTCAACACAATCTTCAAGTCTTCATGATGCCTTATTGTCGGATAATCTGAGCCTGATTTATAAATGGCCACATTTACTAGGGCAATGCACTAGGGATTAGCCCAACAGTTGGTTAAAGAATATGCCCAACTGATGTTGAAAAAGCACCCACGGTTATGGAAAAGATGATTAACGTTTAACCAACGGTTGGTGAATGCATTTGCCCAACATCTTAATAAAAGACGTGCCCAACAAGTGGGTATGTTTTAAATGCTCATTTACCAAACAGTTGGGTAGTTTCCTGCCCAACAGTTAGGTTCAAACTTTACCAAATTTGGTTGGTTAAAGTTTTGCCCAACTGTTTAGGTTGTTGAATAGATGCCCAGTGTTGGTCAAAAAGTTGGGCAAATTTTGCCCATTTTTTTTAAGAGTGTGGAAATAAACTTTCTGATTAAAAAGGGAACAAGTAAACATGAAAGCATACACTCTAAAAACAGTTCGATCAAATATTCAGCAACCGCTGGTTTTGTAGGTGGCAATACTGTAATTGGGTAATTTTTTCCAACAATCGGTCAGCCAAGGTCGTTGATTACTCAATGAGGTGATATCCTACCACATAATTTACCCGTACATTCAACAATTTTGGACAGATTCTACCCATTTTCAATATTGTCATACACGTGACCAGTGTTGGTAATTATTTTGCCCAACTGTTTTCAGAGTGTACTTTGATTAATCTTTTCATCAATCAACAGAAAAATGTCTTGGTACCTGCAACAAAAGTTAATCGAAAATTATTTCCAGATCCTTCAGCCACTTCGTCTGCAACATAACGTACCAGAATTCTCTGTCCTGAAGAGAAGAGAGGTTGCAACGAATCTGTAATCCTACCACAGAATTTTTTAAATTGTCTTCCACCGTTGATTCTACCGTCCATCCAAACTTCAAGGTGATCTCCTCTGTGAAAAATAATAATAGTTTAACAGTTGATTCAAATTTCCGTTGTTGAGTGGGCGGTGGTAGAGTGTGGCTGGGAACATAGAGCAAGCAATTGCAACTACTTGGTAACTAAGTTACCAAGTGACTATGTGGGGAGCAAGAAGACTTACTTATATTCCCTATTGGACTGCAGTTTTCATATCTTGATTTCAAATTTGACAGTGGTGTAATAAATTTGTAAATACTGTTTGTGTTTTGGTGTGAGGAGTTAAATTTCCATATTAAAACTAGAAAATTAATTATCCGTTCATCCGACTCAAATTAACTGCCATGACAGAAGAGAAATTTTGCCCGATGAGTAAGTGCGGTATTCCTGTTTCTGTTGTTTTGATCTTACAGTCCCGTTCACGTATAAGTATGCCTTTTATAGACTAGGTAATGTATGGTTTTGTTCAATGACAAGTGAGTCCTTACATCCGATTATAGGTAAATATTAAGCCTCTATAACTAGTCGTTTACAAGGAATCAACAAAGAATTCTTACGTGCAATCTTTAGTCTCCGGAAGATTAAGACTTTCAACAGTTAGTCGTACGTATCCATTTAAAGAACTCGTCCGTATTACCCAACGGCAATCCAAAGTTCCTGTCACATCCGGAGTAAGCAGTTCTTGTAGTTCTCCGTCTGCTTGCAGACTTCCACCGCATGCTTGCGCTTGCACAGTTGATAAAGCACAACTTAAACATCTAAGGTGGAGAAATACATCGTAAAAATTTTATCGTAAAGTTTTCTTTAGTTTTAATATTCTAAGCATTTTTTTAATCATCAAAAAAACCTAGAACAGCTATGCTGCAGAGTCTCAAATTATATTTATGCATGATCAGTGGCAATCATAAAGCAGTGGAATGACGTGTTTAAGTTTTTCATGATACAACAGAAAAGAGCAAACGACCTTTTGGTGATTAGGTACAGTCTCATACATAAAAATGAAATATGACACAAACTACGGAGCGCGCCTAGTGTCATAAATACCGAAGATACAAATGAGATGTCGAGTTTCACAATGACATGTCGAACTGCAAAATGAAATGTTGAATCCCAGAATTACATGTTTAATGCTAAAATGAAATGTCGAAATCAAAAATGAGCTGTCGACACGGTTTTGACACTGTTTGCGAGTGGAGTGCCAACAGTGTCATATGTCGAAAATTACAAAATGAGATGTCGAGACGGTCCCATCAATGAATGCCCGTGAATGTCATCTGTATAATGATTGCCCGAACTCTGACAATCAATGGCTGTCTCTGAGAGTGAATGCCCGTATAGTATCTTATTCCTTGCTCTTCATGCCCACGCTAGCATTCAACAAAGTGTCCCCGTGATCTTTTTTCATCAGTCGAGATGAGTTATTCGACATGTCATTGTGAAACTCGACATCTCATTGGTATCGATATTTATGACACTAGGCGCGCTCCGTAGCAAACTTTCCATATCACAAAGTCTACAGTACAGGTTGATTAAGCTATTGTGATGCACTGTTGTCATTCAAATATTTATAGCATAGATTCATAATATCCTGAAAGTGTACATGTTTATGCTAAAACCCGAAAAGGTTATCAATTAAACCCCCCCCCCCCCAAATCAATAATTATACTTTTATACTAAAAAATAATCTTTGTAAAGCACACTAACAACACTCTAAAGAACATGTAGTTATCCACCTAGATGGAGATCAGTCTTGTAAGAAAAACACTAGCTGACCAGTTCCAACAAAACAAGTTTTCCTACTACTGCTTTCCTACCTAGTTTTCCTAACATCAACCTCATATCTCTTAAAATCTCGCTGAAACCTGTTGGTAAAGAGCACAACTTTTGAAGGTTGAGAGCTACTGGCATCCCGTTTGGAAACTCAATCAACTGTACATCAACTTCTCCATTACAAGACAATGGCTGGGCAAAGATCTTATTCAAAGCAGACAAGATGATCTTAACAGTTACCCTATGCTTGACTTAACAGAGGTTTGAAGCCAAAAACAAAATAGCAGACTCAAACACACATAATTGCATGGTACGAAAAATAGAAGTATAAAGCAATGGGCAGAAAAGAAACTTTTCTTTTGCACAACTTTTTGACCACTTGTCAGAGAAAAAAATAACTAAATTATCAACCTATCAGATTATCAAGTTAAAATTCTAACTGAATAAATAATTGTACAAAAGTATGCTCTACAAAATATTATGATCAAAGTGTTAACTCTGCCAAACATGACCATGTTGAATAGGATTTTAGCTTACAGCTAGCAACCGGCTAGTGTGACAATATCTCAATACATGTTGTGTATTGGGATAAAAAACGAATTACTATCATTTTCGGGAATATTTGTCAGTATAGAATTTTAAAAAGGAATAATACAAAGTAGAGCAGAATCTCAATACTTTGTAAATGTTTAGGAGACAAAGGTTTCCGTGTTGCAGTCCTCCTTTGGTTTGGTTCTTTGCATGAAAAATATTATGCATCTTTTGTTACATCCTGATGCATTTCATGCTCAAAAGTGATCAAATGCATAAAGAACAACGTTATCAATAATACTGGATAAATTGTAAATAAGCATAATCCTCTCAGGATAATTACTGGGCAAATATCTCCTTACAGAGCCTTTATTTATGACCAGACTATGCAAAATAATCATACACTTACTTCATGCTTGATTTTAGTGCTTTTAGAACTTAGAACTACAAAATGTTAAAATTCTCAGACAGTAGGTATCTGTGCCTACCAACCAAAGTGCTGTGTGAAAAGATGTGATAGCCTCCTTGAAGTTTTCATGACAACTTAAAAGTTTTGCCATAAATTTGCAAAATAACTTACCTACACTTAGCAACCATCACTTTTTAATACGGAAAAGTTCAATGTCTTCTCCCCAACTAAAAGAGCATGCTCTCAAATTCTCAAAGACATTGACCACTAATCAATCACATTCCCTTGCTTTAAAGAAATGTCATCCACTGGCTAGTGTGACAATATCTCGATACATGTTACGTTTTGAGCAGAGAATATAGAGAGAAACATAAAAACTGAGAAAAGTTCTGGCTCTGGTAATAAGTTTCTGAACCTTTACTGTTACCCTTATTTATTTCTTTACTTTGTCTGTAAATGTACGGTTACTTTTTAAAGTGTTAAAACTTATTTAATCAAGAGTACAGTATTTGTTAGCCAACCTTCAACTATACCGCTTGCTTTCCATTTTACACAGAGAACATTTGACTGGCTATTACACAAAGTGATTAATGACAGGACAAAGCTCCATCCTTATACCAGAACCTTATGTACTTGATATACCTCTAACACCTTCAATTGTTAGGGCGATTTGAACTGTTTAACAAGTCGAATTACATGATTAACCTCCAATAACATCATTATTGATACGGCTCTAACACCTTCACTTGTTTGATTCACCTCTCATACCTTCACTTGTTTTATATATTTCTAATACATTCATTTGTAGGCCTAATATCCCTCAATGCCTTCATCTTTTTTCATACAATGTACCTGTTAAAACCTCCTTTATTTCATATAACTCCAATCCCTTCATTTTATATTTTATATACTGCTTTATCTTCATTTGTCCCAGGTCTTTTTTCCATGATTTACAACACCGCAGAAAGTCTTAGCTTGATCTACATATTATCATATAGTCTATTTTTAAATAGGTATAACAAAGGGTTATGGGACAGAAAGTTCTGAAGTTGGTATGCATTGATTTTTCCCACAGAAAAACGTCATTGACAAAAATGGCACACACCAAACTTTAAACCCCAAATCCTTTGTTATTGCCGTAAATTAAAGGGCCAATCCTCTCACCCTAATATACAATTTTGTTAGGGGTTCATACCGAAATTCTCGATTGGTTCAACTCGTTCATTGACAGCTAATTCAAACAGTGCAGAGTACCAAAGATTTTATTACACAGCATAAACTCTACTGAGAGTGTTTTGTTTATACACATAGAACTTTTTATACTCACCCCGAAGCAATAAACTGAGACTGTTTCTGGATGAGGATGAATTTCAGACAACTGTGGGAGGGGCTTAAGTAAGAAAGTTGGGAGAGTTGGTACTGTTTGAGGTGAGAGAATTGGGTCTTTTAAAAGGTCTTTGGAGACTTAATGGATATTTCACATGAAAGATTCCCCAAGTTGTGTAGCATCACCCTTCCCTTAGGAGACTGCTTTACCAAATCATCATTTTAAAAATAATATCTAGCAAAAGTTTTTTTTCTAATTTGCACGTATAACACTCAACCACTTCGACCTCGAAATTACCCAGGAAATGATTCACATCATTTTTCCTGGGAACGTTTTAAACGCAACAAGAGACAGTATAGAGTTATTATGCGTCCTTAAGAGTCCATTTTCTCCTGAATTTTCTCTAAATTAATTTTGGTACTGCTTTGGAAAATTCAGCTATAAGACCCGTAATTATTCCCCCTTGGCGGCCGGAGGAACAACGCAAGAATATGACAGGGGAACGAAACAAGTAGCTAAAATATCGAAGTGTATGTTGGGAGACAAAGTTTGGCCTCTCCAGATTGCTGATAATTTTACTCCCCATATTTTAATGAGTTTCATCTTTTCTTTTTTATTTGGAGGAATCTTACGTTCTGAAAATGTCCCTAGCTATGTTTTGAAAACCTGTCGATGGTTTTCTTGGACTTTTTTATATATTTTCCAGGGGAAATGGATCCCTTCCCCCAATGTTTAATCCAGATGAAAAGTTGTATAACCATTATTGTTAATACTAACTACCCAGGTTGGTTACAAAGTCACCCTTTTCGTCTGAAAAATTAAACCAACATGGATACATTATGAACAATGCTGGGACGTTTTTTGCCCAACAGTTCAGGTAGCGGCATATGCATCCAACAACCATGGGTAAAGTTTAACCAACTGTTTTTTAAGTGTGGTAGCACCGTGGATCAAGAGTAGTGATTGATAGCACTGTTTTTGAGTCGTGTACATGTTGGGATGTGCTTTAAGGTTTAAAACCTACATGGTGCATTACGAGGTTTGTTTGAATTTATCACTTCCAGATTTTTGCGACGTTAATATTGTCAAATAAAAAACTTGATTGGTAATCCAACATGTCAGGTACAGTAATTGCAATATGGAGATGCATAAAAATTGGTTTATAAAAACATTTTTCGATATAATCTTTCGTTGTTTACACGGTCACGTCGCAATGAAGCCTGAATAATCCATTGTTCTGTCTGGGACGTACTGTTTTATTCATCACAAAATTGTCATCAAACTTTCTTCACACTTCCGATTGCTACTAGACGGGTTTGCAAGGTAATTTCCCTTCTACATCCCCATGTAATGTTTTGATGAGGAGCAATCAATGCTGGACATCATATTAGGTCGAAGTTGACTCCATTACCATAGACAGGATGTCAAACCGAATGTACTTTACACTAAATTACCAACAAATTACCGCATGACATTTAAATCTACTACCAAGAAAAACAAAATATTAACAACTTCACGAGGCAGGCCTCGTGGTTTACAGTAGCTAGGTGTACCCTGTGTATGAGATTTTATTATTATAAAGGGATACGATTGTGATGTTTGAAAGCCTTAATTGTCGAAGTTTCCTTGAGAAAATTTCAACATTTCTCCTTGAGATATATCTTTAAGGACTTTTCTTGGGGCAGCCCAATTGTCAAACTTTTAAGGAACATAAAGTTTAATTAAAAAAAAAGAAGACTGTTACAGACTTCACAGCGCTGAATCAATATGAACGTAAGTTATCAATTCGCAAATACTAAGTTGTTCCATGTCTCAGCTTCTATGCAATACAGTTGGGCAAATGATGTAATGTAACAGAACAGAGAGAGCGCCCTTCCAATATAGGTAAACGCCTGTCATTTTATTTCACCAACAAAGAGTACAAAGAAAATGGCTCAGACACTATCCAACAATTCAGTCTTAATCATAAACCCCATCAATTGCTATATCTCTGTAATGTCATGGACGTTGCATCATTTGAAATGTTGAAAGTTTGAGTGAACAAATTATTCTTGAGCAACAAACGAATTTCTATCAGTGGAAAACTTTAAAAGAAGGCCACCATACTGCCTTATTTTGATAATCTATCACCCTGCAATAATTAATATTACTTTAAAAATGATGAATTTCTTGGAAAACATTTGCAATATTTTCCTTTAAGGAAGTCAACGAACCTTAGTACATGACAACACGAAAGTGCACGATCCTACACTAGTTTTGCAAAGGTTACGTCTGCATGACTCAATGGGTTTTCCTTTTCGCCTTTCGGGAAACCAATGACCATCTGACGAATGAAACTTAAGTATACGACAACACAGCCCACATTTAAATACCGTTCATGCAAGAAGACCTATCCCGTGTAAGAACATCAAGCGTGTATCTTTTTCTTTAACCTTTAAAAAATGTTTATTTTGATGTTATATATCAGATATATTTTCACGTTTACATATGAAGTGTTAAACTCGAGTTGGCGTATTTTTTTTTTTTATTTTGACCTGAAGACACCAAGTCATGTAAGCGCTGACCATATTGCATAAAATTTGCACGCATTTAGGATGTGAAAAGTGATCAAAGTTATATTCAGATGGTGGTTGCGGTTGAGAAGGGAGCGGTCCACAACACAACACTTCCCTTGAGGCCCAAAGACACCCAAACGCTAGATTGTACTTCAACTCGACAGCTCAGCTGGTACATATTCGGGAATCCTCTAGACTATTGCGTCCCCCCACCCCCACCGGACAGTCAGGTCTGGTTACGTCAATGCCAACAAATGCAGATAGTGCAGCATGGATATGCTCGTAAACTACGCGCGAATCGACGTGCTTCATCGTTTTGTCTCACAGACTTGCCATGTATATGGTCAAAGCATACTGCATAGAGCATAACTGGGGTCTATCTCCTCTAAATCTTTCAATTTCTTTTCTAAAGGGCAGGTCACGCCGCAACGATATCGGATCGGATCGGATCGGATTTTTGTGAGTTTCAGTTAAAACCTCTTCATCCATTGTGATAGAGAACAAAAATTTGTCATCATGTGAAAATATATGATTTGTGTGAAAGGACATTGAAGATGAAATCTTGAGGAACTATTTCGTGACGCTTCTATCGTTCTACGCCAATCCGACAAAAGTTGTCTGCGGATGAAACGTCACGGAATAATTAGCATATTTCTATTTTTCGTAGACATGCGATAAAAAATATCTATTTCCACAGTTTGGGAAATCAAGTTGTTTCTTTCCTACTAAAGATGGCGAAGATTTTTAAGTTAAAATCACAAAAATCGGAGCGTAATCCGATCCGATATCGCTGCAGTGTAACCTGCGCTTTACCTGCGTCATGGATGGTTGAACACTAAGTTGTACCTTGATTCCCTCAATTTCACTGAATATGGGGGTTTAAAATTCATGTAGACAGTAAACGAAGACGATTAAAGGCTGGTAGACTCAACTAATGGCTGCCTACCTTCACTACACACAAGCGCTGATTGGATTCGTGTATAGGCGTAGCAAGATTGCTGTCTGCCAAGGTTTTGTCGGTGAAAGTTTTGACTTGCTCTAGTAGGCAATAGATTTTTCAAGAAAGTTGAAATATATCAAAAATAATACAAGGTCAAAATCACTACACGTAATGCAAAAATATGATTTTGTTCCTCCTGCAAGTTTAAATTTTGTTTTAAACAGAGACAGAGTTGTCGTCAAATCATGCAAATTAAAGCTTCACGGCGACCATCTTTTTGCGTCTTTTTTGCGCCAGCTGGTGACGACATTCCACGCGTAGGACGTACACGTTACACGCTCTGTCCATGTACCATGTATAAAAGGCCATTTCGTATGATGTCACGATGATTGAGTTTGTTGAGTTTGCCTGGCATTGTAAGGTAAAACACGCACGCTGTAGCTTATTACACCAAATGCACCCGATATTACAATAGAAACCACTGTGATATATACAGCGGGTGTTGCAAGTACTCTTACTGCGCAAGTTGATAAAATAGACACTTGTCCGTCAAATGCATGACGTCAGTGAAATTGGCTTATATGAAGTCCGTGTTTTGTCTCCAAGCAGCAGGTGGCGCTGCGCAGTTGGATGCTTGAGCTTTCAGTTAATTTTCGTAGTCCTACAGTTCAATTCATATATTTCTACAGGTTTGCAAATTTTGGCTCCTTCCAACCAGAGATGAAGAGATGGAGAATATTTAAACGGGACCTCTTAAGAATCGGACCGGAATCCGGTCCGAGTTCGTTGGAGTATGCCCGCAGATTTTACATGTCTATTGCACGCAACAGGTCTACCGAACTGTACTTAAAAAGGCAAATTAACTGAATGTTAACACAATGGACGATTTGAGGAGTCTGTATAGGGTTGCCAAAAGAATATAAAAAATGTGCAACACTCCACATCATTAACTTGAAAGTAGGAAATGAATAGGCTACTCAAGAAACATTTAAACTTCAAAGAGGTACCGTCAGTATATCTTGAGAACGGTAAAGATGTTGAAATATTTTAAACAAATTTTTATTGAGAAATGTTGCCCTTTGACTGCGAAGTACACTCAGGCTTTTACGGTGTCATAGTTTTGATAGCAATCTGCTACCAGTTACTCTTGTTTACGTTCACGAGTTAAAACATGAATCTCGGAGAGGCAGGGGGACCCATTAAGAAGGTAATAAAGTGGATGGCAAAAGCCGTTTACAGTTACATCTTCAATACCTTTTCACATTATTCACAAGGTAGGCCTCCTGAAGAGCAATCATTCAAGTGTGCCTATAATTCCTAAGAAACCTATCTTAGAAAATGTACCCTGTATTTCTTGGAATATTGCGATGAAACATACAAAACATATATTTTGTATTTTTTGAATGTGAAACGTAAATAGAAAAAGGAACACAAGCAGAACAAGAACTAAATGTACAGCTTCATGTAGCTGTATTTTAGACCAGTCATGTGAAGTTATTCAGAGTGCACACCTTATTCTCTGGGTACTCATGTTTGGATAAGAAAAACACTTTTCCAAGAAATGTCTGATCGTTCTACAACACTGACAATCAGGAACAGGCTGTAATGAATACTTCAAGACCAGGCAATGGGACCACACTTACCAATAAAAATTCACTTACACCTTAAAATAAAGAATATCTTCCGATAAATTAAAATAAATGAACCTTCAAATTCTCAGTGATTTATTTCGTCGAATCGAAATCACCGCACTACTTTGCATCTTGATGTCTTGAAAGGGTGACAGAATCAAAGGGGGTGGCACATCCCCTTCATACCCAAGGACGCCATCGAAATCCAACATCATGATGTGCCCACCCTCCATCTCCCTCCCTCATGGATTGCTGTGCCTCTAGACAGACTATGAGCATTCAATTGTGGTGCCAGCGGAGCTGGTGCATAAGGGTGTCAGCTTACAAACTACAATCGTACATCAGAGAGGGCAACAAAATTAAGTTTGGACCTTACATCGTACATGTATAACTTTTCAAATTCACTGACCTTAAGAGCCCCAGCACTGGATGGTTCCATCTGTGTCGATCTAAACTAGTCAATGAAAATGGTGCAAAACAAACTAGCCCACATTTTTAGAGTAAACTGACGATTTCGTTGCCCATCAGACCTTGTTTTGCCATGAGCACCTTTTGAAAACATTGCATTTAGTTCATTGGGTTCAAGAGAAGTTTCCATTCAAGTGTTGGTGAACTTTTTTATTTTTCTTTTAAAGAAAAAGTTAAAGTTTGCAAGAAAAGTCTAGTGTTCCGTTCAAATTTTGGCCTACAATTCTTTCTTTTAAAGTTTTTTGTCCCTAATATCAGTCCCTTTTCTTGGAAGAGTTACGTAGAGTCTGATGCTCTAATCATTTGAGAATGTAGTCGGTCCCTCTCTTCCACAAAAAAATCATCATCTAAGCTACAGTGTAAACAGCAAAAATTGGGTCCAGAATTGGAAGCTTTTTATATCCCTATTTCTTGGGAATAAAAAGGTACATACCTGTTGGAAATAATTATTATGAGGTGTATACAGGAAGTTCAGGAACCCATCTGTTAGCCAAAGAGACCATGTAGTGGACGAAGTCCTCTAGTAAAGTTTTTCCCTATCCAGGAAAAATTTTAAGTTACCATCTCTTAACACAATATGCTACACCTCATCCCCTCCAGAAAATGCCCCACCCCCGGAAAAAATCCTTTTAATTTCAGGGCCTTGCCGGACGGGCCATGTGTACTTCAACCTCACCTCTCTCTGCCTAATTACTTTGATCGTATACTAAAAGAAGATGCTAGCTTACTGCTTTTATACTAGCCGATCTCAAAAATGATAAAACGCACTCGGTCGAGAGCTTCAAAAATCAAATGCAGTGACCAGTGTGCACCGTACCACGGCAGTCACTTAATTAGCATGGTTACGCAGGTTTTCAAACGATATTCTGAACAAAGGTAGAAATGCATTTATACCCTGAGGAACTCGAATTCTTCACAAAAAAAAAGAAAAAAAAAAGAAGAAGAAGAAAAAAAAAAAAACGTCCAGCCCTCAGACCTATCAAAAACCCGTCATCAGTCATGTGAGCCTCTGTAGATATAGTGCCATGCATATATGATCCTAACTTAAAGTCCGGAGTGTGAGACTTCAGTCACTTCCGACACCGGTACATCATGGGCGTCACTCGACATTTTAAAAGGGGGTCGTATTTTGCGCGAAGAAGGAAGTTATTGTCGCGTTGGCGGCAATGCTCGTCTCAAAGCTCGTCTCATAGCGCGAGCACTACGGGGTCGAATCCAGGGGCAGCTGACAGCCCCTGTGGGGTCCAGGGGGCGAAGCCGTGAAATTATGGTCAATATTGCTACTTTGGTAATGCAAAAATTAGGATTTCATAAAGGTTGAAAGCATGCATCTATGGGCTCCGTGAGAGGAACTAACTGCAGTGGTAGCATCCAGAGGCAAAGGATTCTCAGGACAAAAACCCTTTAAAGCTTGTGGAGTATAATGAAGTATTCAAGATTGAAGGTCAAGAGCAGTCCCCAAAACTAACTTTGAAGAAAAAGCTAAATCTCCCAAGTTTTGCCTTATTTCTCTTCCAAATTACTTTCGTTACATTTTATAATTTCACTTTTGCATATTCAAGATGAATCAAGAAGTTACTCTTTGTTAATTTTACATTTGAAGAGAAAAAATGTTGTCACATGACTCTCAACAGCCAATCATGAAACAGTATGGTCTACTACACTCCTTCAAGTTGGGGTGACTGCTCTTGCCCTTTAAGGAGGTAAAAATAGCGAAACTCAAATAACAAATCATAGAACAAGTTTAAGGGAATTCAGTGAACTCTGCAATGCAAAGAAAATCATTCGAATCTGAAATGAACAGCGTCTACTAAACTACTTAAGATATTACGCTCTATAGAACATAACAGTAATTTGTGCACAATGTTATTTGAACAATGTACTTTGTTTTTTTTTTTTTACTTTCAACATTGCTCCTTCAATACCTAGAAAATAGTGCCATTTATTTCATTACAACAGGTAATGGAAAGGTAAAAATTGAAAACGCCGAGATAAAATTGAAGAAAGAACAGGAGAAGTTAGTTGAGATTTAGAATAATGATTGAACTATCATATTCATTATTAACCACGGCGGATTATATCTCTTCCCTGAGGGAAAGAAAGATCTGACGTCTTCATGAACACTATCATTAGGTCTAGATATGAGTTACGCGCTCCACACGAACGACGTCGAGGAAAACATTTCCATAACACGGTAAATTCACGAAATCCAATGACCATTTCCCGAAATTTTTTGACAATGGCCTTCACCCGCTCCCTGATCCAAAGAATCGAAATTTTCTGGTTTTGAAATTTCCTGAAATTTACCGATTTCCGAAATATTTTCAAAAATGACTACAATTTACCGCAATTTCCCGTTTATCGTAAAATTACATTGAAAGTGGAAACACTGCACGTGCGCGTAATGCGTACCTGCCCCCCCCCCCCCCACAACTATTGTACATCGTCATATTTGATGTTCCAGGTGCATGACATCTGTGGACACATACAAATTCTGTACATATCATACATATTGTGTCACACCAGTGATGCCGCCAAGGGAGAGGGCGAACAATCCAATTTTCATTAGGCCTATATGTAAAAAAACTAAATTATGACTAACGCATTTAGTTCACCCTCTTGAGAACATGTTTCCACAAATTTTCAAATCTGCATGGCTTCGCCATCTTTTGTTCATTACCAAAGGTAGCAGCGGCGCCAATAGGACTTGCTAGAGGACGGCATTTTACAAAAAGCAAGGGGAAAATAGAAATTTGCGGGACTCGATCTGTAATTGCAGCGAGATTAGGCATTCAACATATTAAAAGAAATTTATTCTTTGCAATAGCAGAAGAAATCCTTTTTCGATTTTGGCAAATCCTTTAAACGTTTCTGTAAAGAAGGAAAAACCGCTAAGGGGGTCGCCTCCCTCCCTTTGGTGACGCCTATGTCATGTAGAGGTCTACGAGTGCGTGCAACTGCAGGTGACCAACAGCCCTAAACCATGGCAGGTAAGTAGAACAAATGGGCCTAATAATAATAACTGTCACGTAGTCCTACGATACTACGTCGCATAAAAGCAGTCGTTACAACCCCTTCTTTTTAAATAACAGCCAGATTATCCCACAGATTTTTTCTTGTCTTGCTTCTAAGTTTAGGCCTACCTTTCATGAAATTTCAGGAATAAGACACTGCATAGGCTATTCGAGGTGAACCAATGCAGATTACTGTCCTAAATTTCGTCATTTTGTGAGAGCTTTGTATTGACATGACTCTCAAAATCGAGCCAATCGTGCTACTCTTCAGGATACACTAATTCAAATTGGAGCCCGTGAGTCAAGAGACGAAGCACAAAAATACAGCAAATCCATGTTGATTCAGTCTAACCTCTCACCAGGGAGTTGTCGGCGCTATCCTCTCACTCTTCACCTCTCACTGTCTTCGTCACGGTGCTAACTAAACCAGAAGGTCAAACATGGGTCAGGAAAGGGGGTCACGTATAACGAGAGTGCATTACATGATAAAGTGCGGAGAACATAAAAAATCCCAAACCAGGCTGAAATATTGTGAACGATGATGTGTCAAACGGCCAAAATGGTGCAAACGTGAAGAAAAATAGGAAGAAACTTACATGATAATGGTTAGTCTAAGATCCATTCCAATGAGTGTATATGAACTAGTATAGGAAACATTGAAGTAAACTTCCTGCTGTGGCAACGGAACCTTGTGTACAATTCCTAGAGTGAATTTTTCATTCCATTCAAACCTGCTGAATGAGGTAGTTGAAAACAGCAAGTCGTCGTTTTCTCCGCCTTACTCGATTGGTGACGAAGGAGTTTACTCAGTTTCTTCAAACCGTACTTTTTAAGCACTTTTCGCTACCAAACCAACTGACGAAGCTTTCATGATACGAAGGTTGTGGTTAGCAGATTCTCAGCTTTGGTGAGTCTACAGTGTCAGTGCACACATGTAAATCTCAATGACTACTAACGGTAAAAATCTTGAGTCGATGTCACGGCAACTGGAGAGGTTCCATTGAAAGAAAGCGCGGGGTCAACGGAAGCAACACGAATCAAACCTCTATGTGATAAAATGATCTATCTAAGTGCTCTGCGGCGTTACAACTTCGGGACAATTATGAAACTAGTACCGACGATGGCCAAGCTACAGGTTGAATCTAGTATGTTGCACTTGTCTCTCAGTGCAAAGGTAGCGATTTTAAATGCTTCTCGGAAATGAGGAACAACCACTGTGGATAGATTTCCGGGTTTTGTGACCATAGGAAGCAGAAGCCAGTGGTTTCACTGTGTTGTAAATGGAATGTATGTATCACTACAAACAATCGAAACTTTCAAGTTAGCATCGTGACATTTCCCCCAACAATCACTCTCTGTCCTTCGAGTGATATTTTCAGACTACTCATTATTCACTTGAGAGAAGTACGATGATCCATGAAAGCCCCATACTCTCATCTAAAACTACAACTTTTGTGGTTCTACAGAAATTATCAGTTGCCACAGCTCTGTGATTGACAGCACGTCCACTAAATGAAGAATAGCCTACGGCAGATAAAATAACACATCATGCAGCCTTCACGTACTTAGCCTGCGTAGGGCCTCTGTTGCTGCCGCCAGTGGCGTAGCCAGGATTTTTTCACCAGGGAAAGCGCTCCCACCTACGGCGTGGGGTGCAGGGGCCACCTGAGGGCCCCTGGTGGGGTCCAGGGGGAAACGCCCCGGTGGGGGTCCAGGGGGCGAACCTGAAGCTCCACCATATTTTCAAAATTGGGGTTATAGAACGAAGCATTTCTCTGCCTTCACATGGCATTTGATGAGCATTAAATTGACTGCAAACTTCACTATTATTACATTGAATTTAGTCTAACAACTGGCTCGAGGTTCCCGTGGCTATGACAATGCATTCGTCTTTCTTTGAAATGAGCAAACATTTCAATTACACGTTGATTAAAATTTGAATTTTCTCTTATGAACTTTTTTTCAATTGATAGCATAGCTAAATCGTTTAACCTATCATCATTCGTACGTAGTGTACCATCTGAGTTGAAACCTACGTGAAGACGATACAGACAGTATGTGCGGCCTATGTGGTCCTAATCGTTTGATTACCATTTTTTAGTAAAATAAGGGTAGATGGTGCCACCATCTGACGTCACGTAACAGCCGTCGAACCGCACATTTTTAGGAAGCGCCCGAGCCATACGTGTGACTCATGCGAAAGATCATTTAGGCTTCATAGTTTTGCCGGGGGTTGTAAGACATTAATGTTCCACATTCAGCTCTACTGGCCGGTGGATGCAAAAACGCTTTTAACAAGCGGGGTGTGAAATAAGTTTGATTCTTATGAAAAAGCTAGACCGGTTTCTGCTCTCAAGCGTTATAATAGCGGAGCTTCATCAGTAGCAAACCTTTTACTCTGTGTAGGTGTGGGGATGATTCAAATATATGTTTTTATTTGATGCGTACGGTTTATGGGGATCAAGTGCGCAAAAACCGTGGATATGGACTGCCTCCAAAACTTTGAGTACATATTTTCTTCACTGGAGGCGAGAATTTTTTGCTAGACAAACTATTTGTTTTAAATATCTGTCCAAATTGATGGCTGTACTGCCACAGCTTCTGCTCCAATATTTGACTTCGGAATTATTTTTAAACTTGGAATCCCGAGGCAAAGGTGGTTCAGATGCTGTTGGAGTGCGTAGGAAGTGATAGTTTCCTGCGTTCAGGAAAAAGTATTTGGTAATAACTTTCTAGCTCCAGCTGATGGTAGAGATCGGTGCCAAGTTCCCTCCACCCCCCTATAAGTTCTAAGCATTTATTTCCTGAGACCAGGGAACTGCCTTATGATTGTGGATGCCTAGAACCTGGTTTTTGTCTCAATATATTACATCTAAAGACCCTCAAAATCCAAAACAAAAAATTCCTAAGGGGAGGGCACTGGTTGGGTCATACCAAAAACTTCAAAACGGGGCCTGCATGTCGTTGTGCGTGGTTTTCCGCATTAGAATCAGAAAAGAGGTAGAGGAAAACAATCTAACTCGCAACTGGAAAAGAGGCCGAGGATGCAGCTAGTTAAACCAGACTGTTCAAAATTAAGGCGCAATCCAACGATCTGGAACTTTGGTGTACGCTACGAGCCAATTAATGGTGGCGCTCCGCTTAGATAGTGGGCCTGCTACCATTCACTGTCCTGTTCCTCTATAATTATTCCAAATTTCGTCACTTCGCATGCACCACGGAAATTCCTGGGCATCTGGCCTTTTAATGTATCAGTGGTATCAATGTACTAGCTGTCAGTCAAACAGCTGAGCCAACTCAGAATTTCTGCAGGCTACTATAAAAATTGAAGTTTGGGTTGAGAGGATTACCCCTTTAAGTAAATAGGATACTCTAAAGTGTCGAGGAATAATGCTAAATGTTTAAGAAATAGATACGTAAAGGTGTGTTAAGTATCTGAAAGTGCTTGTAAGTTGGGACCGTGGTAGCAAAAAGTGTTAAGAAAAACGTTTAATTCCTAAGCACACTTTTGTAGTGTATTGAAGAAAGGGCAATTTTTTGAAGAAACAGAATACTTGACAAAGTTTTCATATCCAGACCAGTGTGACTTAAATCAAGAAATCAGTAAGAAACACATGTATCCAAAAGATTTTCAATTTGGTAGATTAAAACACTTGCCATCTAGCGCGTTGATTTTGAACCTGAGTTTTACCGTTTCTATCAGCATAGTTTAGGCTTTAAAAATATCGATTTTGGATTAAGAAACCAAACATTATTTTAACCAACAGTCTGAAAGTGGTTCAGTATATTTCCTATTACTGGCACATCTGTAATCAGGCAATGGAATAAATAGCAAACTGGATCTTCTGTTAAGAAAGTGAGCACTAGCAAATATCACAGTTCCATTTTAACAGGAACTTGGTACAAACTAGCTTGTGAAACGTTCGGATGCAGCACTTACACATTTGAACTTCCGTTTTACAGTTTATTTAAAACTTTAAAGTGATATTTTGATTCACTAAAACTTACTACTGATGTTTTGGTTCACTAAAGTTAATTGCGGTTGAAAACAGTTATATTCCAACGAAAAGTTGTCATACACAACCAAAACAAGCAAAATCGGTCAGCATGCCCACCTTTTACTAATTGCCTGATGCAGTCACCCTTGTATCCACCTGATATCATAGGTGGGGCTTTTCACTTTGGAGGGCATGAGATTCTGTTCTCGAAAATGAACGCCATAACCAAAAGACTGCACAAGCGGAGCGCCACCATTTTAGCGCCGAGCGCACAAAAAAAAAAAAAATTGAAAAGTAGAGAAGCGTGAAATTGAATTTTTCAGGCTTGTAAGTAGACTCAAAGGAGTCTTTATTTTTAGTTTGGTTTGAAATAAATTTTAACTTTAGTTAATGTGATCAAATTGCAAAATGGTATTACATCAAAACCCTGATTTACCTGCAAAAAGCGCCGTCCGTTGATTCTTTTACTTCATAAAAGAAAAATCAGGCCCTAAACCAACTAAAATCAACCTGTGTGATGTGTCACATTTGCTTAATGACACCCTGCCCTTATATCCCTCGAAATTTTACCTTCCTCACACAAAATAACCCTTGGGCTTTGTTGAGCAAATATCTGATCATTTTGCACTTTTTCATTCTTTTGTTGATTTGAAGATTTAATTTCAAAAAGAAATCCCAATTTAACTACCTGTAGCCTGCTTAAAACCTGCTTAAAACTCCCGGGAAGTGCGATTTGTGATTATCTTATGGATTGGTATCTTTTGAACGCTCCGCGACAATTGATAGTGACGCTCCGCTCAGGAAGTCTCTCAGGAATAGGCGTTCGAGTCGGGGAGGCAGTGAGCAGACTCCCCCCCACCTCCAAAAAAAAAATCTAAAATTGGGGCAGGAAGTTGAAAAAATTCGGAAAGCCACTGGAATTTCAAAATTTCGTTTTTCAAAAAATTCCTAATCAGTCTTGCCCGAAACCTTAAAAAAGGTGTGCCCAAAATAAAGGGAAAGAAAGAAACGCCTGAAACGTGGTAAAAGTTTCATTTAAAATCTATTATAAAACATTTTAAAAAATCGCTACGGTACACTTTCGGGCAGCAAAAAAAAAAAAAAACATTTCATTCAAAAGTATATTTTATCTGGTAATTTCTGATAAACAAAGTAACTGCTTAGATTCGCCTTCTAAGCCTGTGGAATGCCATTTTCGGCTGTCTGGGGGTTCCCTTTTTCCAAAATTTTCTTTGAGTTTCGGACAAAAAAATCTTCTGCCTCCAAACTGAAGGGCTCCTTTGCGCCTTTGCTTTCGGGAAACGCCATCTCTGGCTGTTTGAGGTGTGGCGAGTTTTTTAATTTTTTCGTGTTTACCGTCAAACCGACGGTAGGGCTCCACTTGGATGGTCCTCCCTCTAAAATTTCAAAATACTGACAGCTTAGGTTCTGCTAACAAGCCCGAGGAATGACATTTCCGGTCGCGATTTTTCAAAATTTTGAACGCTCCGAGCAAACTGCTAGTGACCCTTCGCTTAGATAAAACATTGCATTTTCGGGTAGAGAATCTTCTGTCCCACTCCCCTAACGGAAACGTTCCCGTCCCTACATCCATGCCTGTGATTACCCTCTTATGGCGACATTCTGAATTTAACTTTCAATGACTGAGACGTATAGATATATATTAACATCGGTGACATTTAACTTTTACACTAAGTCACAATTGCAAGTGCTTTTCTTAAAATGTGACGTGACATATCTTTTTAGTTTTATGTAGCATTCCATCAAAAAAATAGAAATATTTTTCATATTCCTATTTTTCCTATTCGGGAAGTGCCGTTTCCGGCCGTCTGGAGGGTTTGTAAATTCAAATATTTTCTTTTCACTTCGCGCCAACTAATGGTGGCGCCTTGCTTAGATAGTCGTGCTGGCGTTCAACTCTCCCCATAGTATATGCTTTCCACTGCATGGGCTACCTTCTGACAAATCCTGGCTCCGCCACTAGACTAACTGACTAACTGTGCATCTTTTCTATTTCATTGAAATCATTATCTTCACCAGTTGATATAAGTGAATAAAGTAAGCATCCACTCCCAGTGTTGTAATTTTTAACTTAATTCTTAAAAACGTTTTTGCTAATTTACAATGAATAGCTTTTTCAAGGTTTCGCTGATTTATAATTTAAAAGGTCAAATTGAATACTTAACTTTAAAGGAAAAGATATGGTTTTGGAAATAATTCGCCATCGTAACATAATATCCTGGGATTTTGAAGTAACAATTTACAAAGATGATCTACTATTTAAGTGGAATAGTATATTGATACATGGACTAGCCATGTGTATGACGATTGATGGAAATGTGGCAACAATCTTCGTGGAACCCTTTAAGATCCTCTGAAACTTTTACAGACGTTCTCCTTTAGATTGAGCTGATGTTTCAAAATTAGTAGTAGTCTAGTAATCTCTAATGAGACTGGTTAGAAGTAGAGGATCATATAATATAACAAAGCGTTGTGGTTTACATTTTGCGTCGCTAGCATTTAGAACAAGTCAATAACCTCTCCTGCAGTCTCACCGTGACAGTGCAGGTCAATCTACTGATCTACATAGCGAGACAAAGTTGCTGCTTAAAAATACACTATTACAGCTGAGTGATCTTGATCATTAAGCACTGAATGGTTTTGTTATAAGCCTTAATGTATATAATAGAGTTTGGTTTACCTGACTGCCTTGTTAGAATCAAAACTGAATTGTGAAATGTTTCCCGAAAGAATAATTAAAAAGCTACTAAGGGAATGTATTCACCACCTGCTAATGCGTACGCCTTTCTTCTGTAGGCTTTTTCCCTCGTTCCCTACGTTCCAAATCTCATTTGGAACTCGATACCTTTTACGTAAGTCAATGCCCGATAAAGGTTACACTCTAAAATATATTTAAACGATTTTGTTTAAAAATTAGGATATTCACGAAAATGAGTATTTCTACTGGAAATAAGTGAGTACTTCAACTCAATTTGTGTAAAATTTTGCACAAATTCAGCAATTTGTGTAAAATTTTGCACAAATTCAGTTGAAGTACTCACTTATTTCGAGTATATACTCATCTTCGTGAGTATCCTAATTTTTAAACAAAATCGTGTAAATATTTTTTAGAGTGTAGTAATATTCCAAAGCAGTGGCGTAGCTAGGGTTTTTTCCAGGGGGGGGGGGGGGGCGGCAAAGGTATAAAATTTCCCCAAAACTTTTCCCGGTCAATGTGTATGTATTTCATATAAACATGCAAACTTACAAGTATAACAACATTACCATGTCATTTTGTAATATTACCTGCATTTTAATCTTTAAGTAAAACATAGAGCAATCGGAAATAACAAAGTATATTATTTTGGTAAACAATATCTGGTTTATTTGTATATACTAACGCAGTGGCGTACGCAGGATTTCTCTGAAGGGGGAGGGGTATGCAGTATGGTCTAAGGGGAGGGGTGTTCGGAAATTTTTTGACGTTTTCAAGGAGCCTAGATGCAAAATGGTGCAAGATTTTCGACTCTGACAGAAACAGTGTTAAAACTTGAATCGTGGTGGTTCATGAGGATAAAACTGAAACTTTTGTGTCTTGACATACATTTCCTTATGCCATTTATGCTACCTTACGAAGAAAAACTTGTCATTAAATTTGCACACTTTTAGGAGTCAAAATAAAAGAGCATTGATCGGTATTTGTGGTTTTTCTTGGCCACAAAATGTTATTTTGTCATAAAGATTATCTAAGCGGAGCCCCACCATTGGTTGACGCGGAGCGCAGAGAAAATTTGGAAAAATCAGACCCCTTAGATGGCCGGAAATAGCATTGTCCAGGCTAATACGAAGAATCTAGCCAGTCGCTTTCTTCTTTTGTCGTTTGAAATAAAATGCTCACTTCAAAATATGTTCGCAAACTGCAAAGTGATCAGAGAGTTAAGGGCTAATTTTAGTACCCCAAAAATGTAATTTTGCCCATAAGACCGAGCGAAGCGCCACCATTTGTTGGCGCGGAGCGTAAAGAA
Source organism: Holothuria scabra (assembly GCA_037179385.1). Lineage (NCBI taxonomy): Eukaryota > Metazoa > Echinodermata > Holothuroidea > Aspidochirotida > Holothuriidae > Holothuria > Holothuria scabra. Next base: position 58,681,809 of record CM074181.1, on the reverse strand, counting down.
ATTTTCGAAAAAACAGACCCTTCAGATGGTCAAAATAGCGTATTTATGCTTGTAAAGAGAATCTAAACATGTAGTCTTTTTATCGATGCCACCAGTGGGAAACAGAGTCTACCTTTTTAAGTAAAAATTGGAATTTGACAGAATTTGCCTAGGTCTATTTGTAGGAATTAAAAGAAAATGGCATCACTGAAAGACCTTGCAGGGACAATCCTTCCCCTTTGAAAATTTCTGAAAATTGGGAGCCCTTATAAGCAATCTGGTGCCACATATGCTATCTTTTGAAGTAAAATCTGTGTTAATAAAGTTAGACTACGTATTTTTAAGAACAAAGAAAAAATGGCAGCTGGGGGGGGGGGGGAATGGCCCAATGGTCTCCCCTTCGCACGCCACTAAGGAGGCCTAATAGTGGCTCGACTACACAGGATATCCTGTTAGAAAAGCAGTCTGTTAAGTGTAGTAGGCTACAAGGTACCCCATGTCCATTTATTGTTGCACTCAAAGTGAGCAGAAAGCTATTTTCCCGAACTAGCTTGTAAGCCTCCAAGGATTAGGCTAAGTAACAAAATCTAAGTGTGCCAACGGATCCCGCTAATTCTAATGTCTAGATTAACTTTAAGTTTATCGTTGGCCATGGATTGTTTCAGCCCCATCCATCGTTATGTACACAGAGTAAAATCGTACAGCTACTGCTAGCTTGCAGAAGAACATAACAACCTCGGGGTCTACGGTAGTGACTTGTCAGTTTTCACATCCTTTTACTGAATTCCCAAAGTATCACCTGAATAACAGCTTCCTGTGCACGGAAATGCACTGATCATAACCCCCGTGCGTATACAAGCACAAGAGAACATTCAATCTGCTACGCGGCGAGGACATTTCTGTGAACGCGAATTGGGCCGGTTCATGCGACACTGACGAAATCTGAGTTAACTTGTTGCATGAAAATACGAATTATGTATGAGAAATGTCTCACAATTTCGTATTCTAACAAAAATTTTGAGAAATTTTTGTAATAATAAGAAGATTCATCAAATTTGCCCATTTTCATCAAATTTCCCCAAAAATTTTCCAGGCCGGGGTAACTTGCCCCCCTGCCCCCCCCCCCCCAGTAGCTACGCCACTGTTTCAAAGGAGTTAAAATTATTTTTCTCATCCAAAGGTACCGCTCCTCGAAGTTTAATCGATGAAGTAAAAGTCTATTTAAAGTAAAATGTTTAAAACGAATCAAATAGAAGAAAGAGTGTAAGGTTTTTCTTTCATTTTAATTCGAAAAACTTTTTTTTTTTTGTAGAAACAGGGGACACAATTACCAGATTACCCTCGCTAAATGTGATCCCGTCTGGCTAAATCACAGGAGTGCGCCAGGATTTCCTCAACGGGGGGGGGGGGGGGATTTCGAGGCCACGACAAAGGCTTTGAGTAAGTCCCGTTATACGTGACTTGGCAGATCTTGAGGCGCGCGTACCGCAAATTTTTGGCTTTCTTTTCAACCAATACTTAAAAATCTGGAGTTTACTTTGCAGAAAAAATTAAAATTTTTGAGAGTAATTTGGCTTTTATGAGGACTATTAAAAGTTGGGGTGTTTATTGAAGAATCTGTCCTTCATACGGGTTTAAACCAAAACGTTTTGCAGGCGATAGCTGAAATTCGTTTGGTTAAATACGTTTATTTTACCACTATAGGCCTACGTTCTAAGGCTTCCAGAAGTTTGCCGCACAATTTTTTCCCTTTTTTGAACGAAGATTTGAAAATTATGAGCTTATTATATTGGAGAAATTTGGAATTTTATGGAAGAAAAATGGGTTTTGGTAAGGTTTAACCAAATATTTATTCCTTTTATCAAGTGATATTCATTTCAAGAGCAAAATTAGGTAGAATGTCGAGGTGATTAGAGTTGGCTTTAGTTATATATTGTACGGAGTATCCATCGAAATTGGAAAAAGTTGCCACTTTTAACAATCTGAACCATATCTTGGAGGAAAATTTTAATTTTATGACAGACTTTTGGGTTTTCTGGAGAATTCTGATGTTCTTACTAGAAAATCAAATAGGGGTGATCTGTAATTTTGTTGAAATTTTATATTTAATATATTGACGAAGACATACGGGAATGTTTCAGTTTGGGAGGGGAAGAATTGTTTTTTTATCCAAAAAATGTAATCGTACCCGAAAGACTATCTAAGTGTAAAGCACAGACATTTTTAAAAAATTGAGAACCCCCCAGACAGCAGAAAATCGCATTTCCGGGGCTCGTATCTAAAAACGAAGCAGTTATTATTTTGAGAGTTCTTTCGCAATAAAGTTTTCACTTCATAATACTGCCCCCAAAACGAAGACTAATTTGTAAAGAAATCTGTTCGATCAAAACACCATCTAAGCGGAGCGCCACCATCAGTTGGTACGAAGCATACAGAAAATTGTTAAGAAATCTTACCCCTCAGACAACCGGAAATGGCAGACTTGTAACTAAAAATGAAGCAGACTTTATTTTGAGCTTTCATTTGAAATGAAAGTTTCACTTCAATAGAAAAGCCCAACTTTCTAAGTGAGCAGAAAATTACCAGATTAGAGGTACTGCTACAATTAGATGTAATGTTCTTGTCTCTTTTCAGGTGAAAATTATGCAACGGAATTGAAAACATACTACTTCTTCTGACTCTATTAAGAATCTTCTTTGTATTCAATTGCAAAGTCCTCTAAGTAGATAAAGTTTCCTACGTGACTACCCGAACTGCAGACTATAAATGATTTTACTTCCAACGTATTTGAAAATATGTCACGTTACAAGGTGGCTTCAAATGAATTTTTCGTAAGGCTTATTAGGAGACACTCTCACACTATACTGTTCATCGTTATATGTAGCTGAAAACGGCCAGGCCGATTTCCATTACCTTTACTATAGTTCGGCTGCCGGGGAAGGCCAGGTGGCAGACCATTTGGCACTGCAAGCACATGAACAACCCGCTCTAGTCCGTTTTTGTTAGGAAAATTCGTAATTGTAAGGTCCTTGAAGAATATTGTCTTCCAGTAAGCAAAATCAGGAAGATCGTCTGGATGACTGAAGTTTACAGAGCCTGCATCTTTTATGGTGGGCCTGTAGATGAAGATTCCCCGACGAAGTTGGATTTTCTCAGCAACAGGGGAAGCGTAAGCCTTCCCCGACGGGGGCATTTCCTCGCGGAGATTGAATAAGGGATAACTCAGCTAGGAAGAAGTGACTAAAACCAATTCAGATATGCATTAAAATAGCGCTTACAAAAGAAAAAAATAGTTCATAAAGTAAAAAAAAAAGTTCATGAAAATCCATTCAGTAACTTCAGTGCTTTACGTTCAATTTAGGGCTCCTCAAAGGAAACTGCAGTCCCCCCCCCCCCTCAATGGGAGAGGATATAAAACAAGGTACACTGAGCCAGGTGTATCAGAGCTAAGGAGAAATGATTGAAAATCGATTCCGATATGTATTAAAAAACATAAGATTTCAAAACAAATAATATGTTCAACCTCACGCATGCAGTAACTTTAGTCCTTGTAGGATATTTTTGTTGCTTTTTATTGTTATTGTTTTTAGCTCTTCCCGACTAAACCGCCGACCTTCCCCGACGGGGGGCGGGGGGATGTCCCCCCCCCCCCCCCCACTGGCGCCACCCCTGCTATTTCATCAAGGAAGTCGATGGACCATAGCATACGTCAACGCTAAAATGCACTTTCCTACACTAGTTTTGCAACGGTCGTTTTCACGACTCATATATGTATTTCCTTTGATAAACCAAAACGCCTTGTTAGATCTCGCTTAAATGAGTAGTTACTGCATTTCTAAATTCCGTTATGAATTCCACCATTAAGGCTTCAAAACTAGCTTGTAGTACGTCTATTTTGGATAACCATGCTCACAGTCATCGCGGAATGTTGACGAATAATGGCAGTGCGGAAAATCCCAGGGTCATTTTCTGGATGGAAGCCAGATCTTACCGAAAAAAAAAATTAAGTGTTACATTTAGAGAAACACAGACGTAGGCCTACCTGGGAAAAGGCAGTTAGCCTATGACATTCATCATGACTTGAACTTTCCCCACGTCACGATGAATTGCATAAGTAACTGGTGGAAGGTAGTGAACCAATAAAATTCATCGTGACTTGGGAAAGGTGCTTACGGCACCTAATCCATAAATTGCGTGGTGTGTTACACAGGATGAAGAACTTAAGTTTTTTGAAGTTAGGTACTTGAATTTCACAATCTTTTTTTGATTGCAGCCTTGTACAAATGGGTGTCTGTAGAGAAAATCAGGCAGGAAAGAAATCAAATAAGAGAAATTGTTAACTCTCAGGAACATGTAAACTGTGTGGCGCCAATATTGCCTAACAGGCGATCGAACCGCTTTCCTATGCAAGAGGGGAAAAAAGATGACACCCCGACAAAGAATCTGAGTTTCCACCTAATCGTTTCTTGCACTTGAAATTGAATTTTCTGAAAATTCCAGCGAATTGATATTGCTTTTTCCCACATTTTTTTTTTTATTGTCCAGGGGGTCAAGTGATTCCCCTTTCCTCAGCTGCTGATGTCCATAAATATACTTAAGCTATGTCCTTCCAACTCAAAATTAAAAAAAAAACTATTAAACACCGCACTCTTCGTTTGTTGCAACAAATTTCGTTAGGAGGTCTATCCCACTCCCAGAGCTATACTTGAATAACCAAACAGGAAGACTATATTGCACATATAGGGCATGTATGTTCTTCATGTATATATGCATAATGCAGAAAAAAGTAACGAATCGAGGTACACTAATGTTATCTAAACTCATCCACATCCAGACATAATCTCAGCTTATTGCTTCAAGGTGACTATATAAACAAAACCCAATGTGTGATGAGAATACTCTCAGTAGACTTCTTACTGTGTAGGATGAGCCTCAGGACCCTGCATAATTTGAATTTGCTGTCAATCAAAGGGCTGTGCCAATTGAAAATTGAAAATTTCAATAGAATACTACAGAAACTGTAGTTGGGGGTGAGAATTGACTGCCTTTAAGGGTTGCAACAGAAGAATCCTACCAAATTTATGAAAACTCTTTATAATTTTGAACATGATGGTCGGATTAAAAAGTGACTTGACTGACGTGCGTTGTACTTACATTTCATAATATTATAAAAACGGGAACGACAGATTCATTTTTGTTTAAGTAGAGTGTTATACTATACTTCTGAGGGGAAAAAATAGAGTCGATACTTGGAAATTGATCAGACAGTAATATCCTGAAAATGAATTGTATCCGGTCTAAAAGCTACAATGTATAATGTTTAGGCCACTGAAGCGAAACGGAAATAACAGGCTTACATTGTGGTCGACCTGCTAAAACAGTTGTAAGTACGATGTAAGGATAGATCCGTCGGCTTACACAAAGAATACACTCCTATAACCTGATAACAGTTCATAAATGGAATTTAGGACTGACAAGGAACAGGGAGAGGATGAAAACAGCCCCTCAGTCAGTATTAGGATGAGGAAACTTAGGCTGTTATGCACCATTTAAGTCACATGTTGTCACCAAAACCATGGTTCCTTCTTCCAAGAAATTGACATGTACAGCCTGACAAGTAATTAATGTTACGTTTGCCCACATAGTTCCCCGATAGCTGACCGAAAGTAATGTCCCCTCGAAAGAAGACCTGTGAATTTTTAGCACATCTGAGTAGGCCAAGGCTCCATGTATTGTAAGCCTAGTCCTAACCACAAAACTTATACACAAAAGCCACTCGCTTTGCATTAGTTTTTTGCAGACATGTTGATCTTTGAGAAACAAACTGGAACTCCTTGTTATAAGCATGCACTTCCTTAGCTGGCTACATACAGCTGCTGAGCCTGATAAGTCACCTACGCACACATGTACCTCAATGAGAGAATAACACAGGGATTAACTTTACGTGGGGATTTTTTATAGAAATCGTAACCGGTTCGTCGTAGATATGTTACATAACATAAATGATGTAATGATCTTTTGAACTATTAGTGAGATAAACATACAAATGACACATTGCTTCAAGTAATAACGTGTAAAAGTCGGCCGATCATTGATATTGATAGCTTGTGATTGTCAATACGGACTTTGCAATCCGTGGTTTTTCTCAAAGTTTTGCAAGGTCGAGTTTCTGAGCCATTCACTGCCTCAGACCAGGGAGCTGCTTCAGCTCCCTGCTTAGAGTAAATTCACTGTTAAAGGCCCAGTTCCCTCACCCCAAACTGTACCAATTCTCCTAACCTGAAGCCCCTCCCACAATTGTCTAACATTCATCCTCATCCAGATACAATCTCAGTTTATTGCTTCAAGGTGAGAATAGAAAAACTCAATTTATTTCATCAAAACACTCTCAGTACCGTTCATGCTGTGTAAGATAAGCTCTGCATTGTTTGAATTAGCTGTCAATCAAAGAGCTGAGCCAATTGAGAATTCCGGTACCCCCGTACCAAATTGTAGATTGAGGTGAGAGTTTTGGCTTAGTTTAACCCTTTACCGTTGTTTGGGTCCCTTTGGACCCATGCGGAGAGCGCGGCTGTCGCCCGTCTTTACTGTTTCACGCGGAGCTCGAAACTGCGAGTAGCTACCCAAAAATTCGGCCACAACAACGAGAGAGACAATAGTTTAAGACCACGGGGTCAATAGCCTACGGAAGCTGATGCGGGGCGTGCTACGTCCGCTTTTCCGCCCGCTCCCGAGGCGCGCAAATATGCCTCGATTGGAGCGCAACGGTAAAGGGTTAAAGCCCCAGCAGTATTTCCTCTGCTGAAGGAGACAATCGATTGAAGCTAGCAAAGGCGGTAAAAAAGTTGAAGTATCACTTGCACGGAAAGGTTGACGTAAACTGTACTCTGAAAACACGTTGAACACGTTTTTAGAGTGTAATTGATTGCCAGTGAGTCTAGGCTATACGTAGGGAGCTAGAAGGCTGGGCTGGAAAACACGGTGTTCAACCAGAGCTTTGACGAGATTTTAATATCTTCCATTAATTCTGCCATCATAACACCGCTTGTTAACGGTGATGCCTGTGTAATGTAGGGCGCTCTATCGGTATTCATCTATGAGTATATAAAGAAACGTGACAGAGAAAATAACGACTGAGATTTTCCACATTAGCAAATAGAGGGCTCACTCCAATTTCTAAAATTCAATAATTCCAACTACCATATTGCGTCGTCTAAGAGCGAAATACTTAGGACAGGTCATGCTCATCATACAAAAAAAAAAAAAAATCAAGATGCGATTTTTCTAGATTTCCAAATCTTCTCATCGGTCAGTGCTTATCGAGAAGAACCGGAATTTTGCCAACCTTTGTAAATACATTAATTTCATCACATGACTACCACAATGAAAAGTAATCTCATTGTGACGTCACACCAACAGAGAGCTTATACAGGACTATTCGTGCCCGATAAAAGCCGACTGTCCATGTGACGTCACTAAATGATGAGTAAGAACTCCATTCTCGGTTCCCTGTGATACACTGTTAAAATAATATAGGCCTACGTTTACGTAGGTTGGCAAAAATTGAGTTCTTTTCGACCAGAGATGGATAACAGTTCAATTAAAACTAGTCAAAAAAGTTGGTCATAATCCGAACCGAAATCGCTGTTGTGATACCTACACTTGTATGTGGTGTGTTGAAAAATTAACAGATCTTTCAATTGTCTGCGCTAAAGAAAACCTTAAAACGTGGCTCGTATAAAGTAAAACCAGTTATCGTTTTGACATTGGTGATTTTATCTCTCAGGGGTCAATCTGATAGAGTTATTTAATGAGCTTGTTTAATGATTGTTCGGTCAAATTAAATACAACAAAAGCCTTGCTATAATTGCACAACGCATTTATGCCTCACATGGTATATTGTAAACTATCTCAAGTTTAAAAAAAGGTACGGATTGGACGCAGTTTACGTGCTTTTTGGAAGTACCTCCAATTTGATTTTGCACCGTCTTGCAACGATTTTGTAAATAGATGGGAAAATCATGCTTTGCGTTTTCTTTCCAACGAACTTCTCCACGTCCGTATTTTGTGTGCACTATTTCATCAGACCCTGTCAAAGTAATTAGCTAATCACATGAATCGATATTACAGTACAGTTATGGGTTACCCAGTAGCCATGACGCATGCGCTCCCATTTACGCAATTACACAAACATGTCGAAAAAATTCCCTTAGAACAATCTCGTCAAGAACTGTTCTCAGTACTAATTATATGCCCATTTAAGCATTTGAAAATGACCATGGAGATTGACATTTGATAGCACTTTATCTCAGAATAAGCTGAAAGGGGATGAAGTCCTCCAGTGCACTTTAAGTAATTTGATTCCCTTTTTCCCATCACTTGTTTCAGGATTTGTTGTAAGTTGTTATTTGGACCCCAAAGTTGGTGGGCTTCTATTGTACCAGAATGGTAATCAAATCTGCTGCTCACTGAAGCAGCTAATAGGAGTAATGAACCAGTGGTCGGGTACTATAATTGGGAACCGCAGTTTTTCCCTAAAAACTGTGGTAGCCATGACGGATCTCCTTAAAGGCCAATATCCCGTAATGTGACATTCGTACAAGCGCACGGGTGATTAAACATTGGACAACTATGTTCCATTAAAAAGTAACAAATTGTAATATTTAAACTGATGAGATTTTCATGGTAGGTTTCATCTGTCATCTTCTCTAATGAAAACTACAGGCTTGTATGTAGTGCGTTATGGGATACTTGATGAAATACTGTCGAATTTCCAAACTTAAGGTTGTAAAGACAAATCCGATCAGCGTTTGGGTTTAGTGACTGTAGGCATCCATTAGTGGGGTCCATCAGTCTTAAATCGTCTTCATTTACTGCAACATGAATGCCAAGCCCTCATATTCATTAAAATTGGAGAAATAAATTACGATTTAGTGTACCACCATCCATGAAACAGGTAAGCGAGGATATTGAAAGATTAAAAGGTGTTATACCCCGGCTATGGCCGACTGACATCGGACCATCACTTGCTGCTCGTGTTCGTCTATTAATGCTGTTACCGTTCTAATAAAACTCGAAATACTCAATTAGACTTGAAATACTTCACTAACATTGTGGACGAGGTGCCAGGGCAACTTTTCTTGCCAAATGAGCACGGGAATGATGACTTTCTGCCCCTTCCCCCCTCTTTAAAGCTTTAGCAGAAGTTCAGCAATTGAAAGTTTATTAGTTGTCACCTTACTGATAAACTTGAAAGTTTTACACCGAAGTTCTCAATGGTAGGGGATTTTAATAGTGAGTGTGTCCGGTAGGATTGTTATATGGGATAATGGCCTGAAATAAAGTTGTTCGGAGACAAGAATCGTTGAGGGTTGCGAGAGTTTGGTTCGTAGCTATTCAGTACGGTGCAGGAACGTCCATGGCTCCCAGATATACTGCCTTAAAAATGTTTCCGGTTAGAAAAATCTTCAGGTCCCTTTTACTGTATATGTCTCAAGTTATCAGATTCGTTGTATCATGGGCCATTTAATTCCATTTCATCATTTCCACTTATCTTCATAAGTCTTTCAATCTCTGACCATCATTGGCGTCCCGGGATTTTTCGTTTCAACGTGGGGACTGAGGAGCACAGAGATTTTTCAGAGGCCACTGCTAGAAACTATGCACTCATGGCACCGAAATCATGATGAAACTTCGCTTTTTAATTTTTGAGACATCGTCCTTCTCTGCCTGATTACATTTTATTCCCTTAGGGAGGAAATGAGGCTCACTTAAAACACACCTTTTTCACTACAAGCACACTAGACAGGCCTAGCCACATTTCACATCTGATTAATAAATTGACATTCCCATGTATACCAAAATGCACCAAAAGATACGTAGAATTTGCAGGGGTTAGCTGACAGGCCAGTCAAAGATGTGTCAATGACTTTTCACGTCGTGGGAACATAATGAAGCATAGGTTACCTGATGACAAAGATCATGTAACAAAATTAGATACCAGTTACACCCCACACCGTCTTTGATCTACCGGGTGTCTGTGTTGCATTCTTAAGTGGTAACGTGACGACATGGGGGCCATGGAACGCGATCCCCTATTGGGTGGGATCCAGGTACCCCCGCATGAGAGACCCTGCAGATTCCCGGGGGCTAACCCCATGTAAGGTCCAGGGGAGAAGCCAGCGGGAGTTTCTGGTTTTGGGGGTATTGTGAAGTATGGAAGTCGACATGTAAGAGTAATTTCTTTGGCCCAAAACTGATCAAAACTTTTCAAGGTAACTTCATCTAACATATGTTCTTGGTTTCAAAACTACTACCAAGGATGACATTTTGAAAATAGGGACGGGGAGATGAACCACAGAGAAAGCAGTTGCTGGGCATTTAATCTTAGGGTAATCTCAAGGAAAAGTGTAATCCTGCCCGACAAGTTTAGCCGCTTCCAATCATGAAGCAGACTGAGGCTTGGGGTGCAGAAATTTTGAAAAAACGCAGCCCTTCAGACAACGGGAAATAGCTTTCAGGAGGGGTTTTGGGCGATTTTTTTATTTGAGGGAAGTGAAAATTGCTGCCCTTCCTTGTCTTACGAAGAAACATGGTAGTCACAGTCCGACTACAGATTGAATACCTTGCTTGAAAACATCTCAATCTTGGGGGATAAACGGGTGTGCACGGGTGTCACAAGTTTTTCCTGAGGCGTGCCCGCTGCCTCCCCTCCCAGATTGGTTGTCGATACCACTGCTGGTCATATTCTCCACCTCCTTCTCTACCAGTGATCATAACTAAAAATATTACCCCATCTCCTCAGCCACAATTACATCCATGCAGCTGTATTTAAAGCTAATCTGGAGATACAAATGTTATTTTATTTGTACTTTGCTAACCTTATTCCCTAATAAGCTACCCTTAAAGCCTAGATACTCATCTATTCCCAACGCAGTAGCCAGCCATCTCTCAGGAAAACGAAGTTTGTCCACATTCTTTTTGCCGGCTATGAAATACGGTAGTATTACATAATCCACCAACCATTAGTGACAATTCACTATACGTATGCAGCCTTTTGTTCTTTCTCTGTACATAACTGGAGCGAAGCCATGTTAACGTTGGGATATCACTATAATGCACTAGCATGCTTGCCTGCAAGGCGATCGTGTATCAGTCCTGCACCTATATCGATTTCACGTGTTCGAATATTTAAAACAAAAGAGAAGAACATACCCGACGCCTGCTATGAAGGTAACTAGGATACACTCGTCTAATGCATAGTAACCAGAGCTGCCATAAACAGACCTATCTCAATCAAATTGCTCTTACAAGGTGTTGGTTCATATTGACTTACTATTTCTCACCGTGTTTAATGAGGGCAATAAATAGTTGTTTTAGATGGCATCGCTTTCTGCAACATGTAGATGATTAGAAAAAAAACCCTGATTTCTACTTGGCCGACACTGGTGTAGCAACAGTTTCTCGGTATCCCCTTTGTAAAAACCAAGTATTTTTAATTGAGAACTGTCTATGGACTCCACAATCCGCACTGCATTTGTTCCGCTTTTTTCCAATCAAATTGACGCACCGTTAGCAGAGCGTGACAGACAAACCCGGAGCATAAAACGGATAACCATCCGCGCTGCGGGCAATCGACGATCATTCGTCGTGAAACCTTCGCTAAACGAAGTCGATCTTCACGTCAAAAACCACGCAGTTACTTTTGACTCTACCGCGAACAACTTATAGGAATTACACGGGGGAAAACGTCAAGCCGTCTAGGGACCATGCCGCGGGCATGGTTGGGAATTCAATGTTTTCTTTTACTGTGATTTTTGGGATAGACAGCTAGCGGTATGGATGAACGAGGATATATGTGGATACTTATTCTAACATTTCTATTCATTTTTCTTCCGATGAATGTTTGTGCGTCCTGGATGTAAGTATTGAAGATTTTCTTTCTCGTCGATATGTTTTCTAAAATTCCTTTCACCTTCATTAATTAATTTGGGAAAGTATTTAAACTGTCCGGGGCCTGAACTTTGTATTTAATTACCATTGAGTTCAATTTGACCTCATTTGTGGCAACATGCCCGAGTAACACTTACATGGGCAAATCCCCATGCATAGTGTCCTTTATAAAATGCTTCAGGACTGTTAATTTTTCAAAGAAACGTCTTTTGCAAACAGACCCAATTTTGTTGTGATAGGTCTATAGTATACAAAGGATTGAAGATTCTACCATTTACACAAACTCACAAACATACGAAGATCTGTATTGGACCTATGTAGCGATCTATGCCCATAGTAGCTTACATTTTGAGTTTCACAAAAGTGAATTAGAATAGTGAGAGACTTACATACGTTGTTTTACTATCTAAACGAAAGTCAAATTATATGTGATAGTTCGTAATAACTTCTCGCGATTCAGTGTCTTTACCACTTACGTGCTTAAGGTATGTGCAACAACGTTCTTAATGGCCAGTTGTAACATTTTTGGTTAGATCCTACTTGCAGCCGGAAAGGTTGGAGTTCGAATACTCGCCGGGTCATACTGAAGACTTAAAAATGGAACCTTCCGACTGCAATTGCACTTGGCATTCAGCATTAGCAATGGAACAGGGAAAACAAGCAAGTGAGCTACAACTGGTAATAAGACCGTCACCCACCCGACATAAACCTATATGGTTAGAATCAGAGTTGTAAAAACTTATCTTACCTACTTTCAACACAAAACTAAAGTTGTAGAAGTGCACTGAATTTTTACACTGCTAGGGTATGTTCCAGTAGAAGGGGAGCTTCGAATGGATGAGTAAGGGCGAAACCCAAACGTTATACCAACGAAGCAGGGAAATCTGCACCGTAACAGGGGCACATTGGTACATTATGACTTAGGATTAGTCTGAACGTAAGAAGATCACGAATCAATCGCTACAAAGAACTAAATCGTCTTTTTCATGATTGTGTGGACTCACACTGACACTGATATGCAGTGCTCTAACAGAGTACCACACTGTAAATTGACCGTTCGTTGACTTATATCTATTGATTGAGGTGCAAACTCCATAAAAACTAACACAAACAGTGACTGTGAACATATTGTAGGAATGCTTCACTACAAATGGTGACTACTTAAAACTTTTGTTAGTACAGTGTTCGTATTGTACGCAACACAACTCCTCAAAACAAATATTTCAAAAAAAAAAAAAAAAAAAAAATCCAAAATTTTAACAATCGGGGTTGAAAGTGACAGAGTGTCCTAGTGATATTTGACAGCAAATTTCCATATAAGCAGAGCTGACGCCATTTCATTTATTTTTTATTTCGCGGAAAAGCTGTATTTCAAAGAAAAATGGTATATTAAGGCAGATAATGCGAATAGCTGCAAACGTTACTGTGGGGACGAAATAGTTGAATAGGAGAGGGAAGTCTGAAAGAGCGAAATATGCGAACTTTTGTTAAGGGATAGCCTACTGCAAAAGTATATCACATATCTTTCAGTTAATTAGTCAGTTAGATATAGGCCAGTTTCCAACCAATCAGTTAAAGTCCAGCCGGCCACGGCCCATTTTTCCAGTCGTGGCATATTTGTCAGAAGCATCTTGCAGTTTCCACTGATGGGTACGTAAGTAGGGCAAAAAGAGTTATTTTTATCCCACTCTTGTATTTAGTTACTTCAAACTCCTCATATCACTGCACAGCATCAACTTTCGTGCCCAAAGCCAGACTTTCAGAGGCCGAAGCCATCGTCTATAACATTTGCATTACACGCAATGATAAAACGTGGTGAAATTTTATAACACTCTAACTGTGTCATGATGTTCCACTACCAGACAGAAAATTTATATTGAAATCATAATTTGTGTTGCTACGTAATTAAAGGCAGAAAATCTTCTCCCAAAACTGCAATTTTGCAGTAGTCCAAATAAATTTTCAATTGGCACAGCTGTTTGACTGCCGGCAAGTCCAAAAAAGGAGAGAACTGTGGCTCATATTGCACAACATTTGTACATAAACATATGTAAATGAGCTATAAAGTGAGACTGTGCCTTGTGATTTTAGTGTACACTTGTGATGGGGACTCAAGTAAGTGGGTTGGGGGAATTGGAACTATTTCGGGGGGAGGGATTAAGGCTTTAATGTTTTAGTATTTCCGTTGGAAGATCAGGATTAATGCAACGAAGAAATGATTTAAGAACAACACACATCTGTTCGTACAACCGCATTCTTTCAATCAGATAATGTTACAAAGCCCAAAGTTTTCGTTGATTGGGGTAACGAGTGCATGCATGAACTGAAGTTGAGTTGATCCTGAAAAGTTAGCTTAAACTATCTTGTCGTTGTTCTCTTAAAGGAAAGTACATCACCAAATGTAACTTTGATTTGATAACAAGGATGTTTTGTGAGAATTAAGGTGAAATTTCCATTCATTTACCATGTATAGCAAAGTTGACACATTTTACACAGAGTGTGGACTTAATCTTAAGCAAGCATGTATGATGTCACCGATTCAGATTAGTTGTCAACGTTTTGTTCCCCCATTACGATTATTAACAATTTCATCCAACTTAACTTTGAAATATTGATATCAGAACGCACCTTCAGCAATGGTACTAAACAATATACATGCCTATGAGTCGAAATAGCATTCGTATATGATCCAATTTCAAAAACATAAGTTGAAAAGTAAACTTTCCAAAGAAAATGTGGCAAATGCAGTTGCTAATATGTAGAAAACCGAACGTGGAAAATGAATTAAACTTTCAACATAATGCTTAGAATATGTTCTTCTTTAGCACTGAAGCATAAATGTTGTTTCAAGACTATTCGTTTAAGAAAGTAAGGTGCATATTCATTAAAGAATTTTGTTTGTAAGTCAACGTGAATTCTGTCCTGGAAGTGACTCAGCAAAATGGCACGATAATTGTGTTTTTATAGTGTTGAAACACCGACATACTGACATACAATAGTAACCCGATTCATTGCAAAATTGTTAGTCAATAAAAGTGCACGCATGCAAACTTGAGAGACCGCGAGACCGGACGTGTTGAGTGTATTCACGGGATAGCTAAAAGAAAATAAAAAAAAAAAAAAAAAACTGCTAACGACTGTCGAACACCCAAGTGGAGAAATTTAAGGAAATCCAAAATATTAACTTTTCCCGAACGACTGAAGGCGTCGCTCAACTTTAAAACTTTAGACCTACGCACACTATACCACTACTTGTCGCCGGGCATAGTGCGTCACGCAAAGTCGTGTTAAGTTCTGGGCGGCTAGCTTACCAAGAATTTTATTCATTCGGTTCTTGAGGACTGGATAATTGATTGTCTAGGGATGACGTAAGCAAACATCCATTATCAAATATTTTTGCAGCCACAGAATTGTCGTCATCCTTCAACTTGACGATCGACCCGGGGGCGATGGATGTCTTAAACTGGTATAAGAATTGTGTCGACTCGAAAAGGAAGTAGGTTTTGACCAACTGTCACAATTACGCCCGACAGTGACCTTGGCCTAAAGTGATGGCAAGTGTCAAAGACCTACGAAAACGTATGGGGTTATGGGATAAGCAATGTTTGAATCAATTCAAGATAAGATACCTTGGGAAAACCTAGCATAGAAGTCGATACAAATTAAATTCAAGTGATCTTATCAGCTAATAAATGTAGCCTAGTAGTTTATGAACAATATGAAATCAGTGACATTCTTGTCGTCACAAAATATTAGAACGCCACAATTCACTTGAGTTTAACTTGATTTATCCAGAAGCACATGTACTAATTTTTTGTCTGTATGGCTGGATAGAGTGCATATAGATCTGGTTATTGTACAAATTTTGAAGTTCAGAACAGTCAATGTCAGCATTCCCCACCTTTTTTGTTAATATAGTGAATATTCATAACAAAAATTGTAAAATTTCATTAAAACCTGCAAAAAATGGATGAAACTTAAAATCGAAAAACTCCCATGGCCTAAATATATTTTTAATGCCGCGCTTCAATATAAAAAATAATGCAAATAAACCGTGGTTATTGTTTCATTTTTTATGAGTATTAAACCATTTTGGGACATAAATAATCAACAAAGTATGTCTTTGAAAGATTTTTATCTTAATTTGAGTAGGCAATTATTCCAAAATTCGATCTTATTTTATTCTATCTTAAGGTGGCTAGGGTCGGCATCATTGGGGGCTACATATCCTGACAGGATTTCTCCACCGGAAACTCTTTCAAATACTACTAATACTTCACCCCCTTTCAAGAGACCACGACCCCCCAAACCAGTCGATATGACGTCACCCTCCTTCTGTCGTAAAGTACCAGGTCTTGTTCGCTCACAGAGAAGACTATGTCAGAAGTCACGTGACATTATGTCTGGCATATCAGAGGGTGCAAAACTTGCCATTTTCGAATGCCAGAGGCAATTCAAAACTGAAAGGTGGAATTGTTCAACTAACATCAATTTGGAAAATCCATTTGGAAGTATAATAGACTTGGGTAAGTACATTCATGTGTTATAAATTAGGAAATGACATTTACATAGTTCAAGATGCCAAGTAAATTTATTTCAAATTTGAGAATGATGTCAACTTTTTGGGTCAATTTTAAAAGTACAATGCTTCAGTTAAACCTTCACGTAAAAGGACATGTGTTCAAAATTTCCCATTAATGGAGTAAAAAACTGAGGAGCCCTGCAGCTTCCCTTGTCCTCAGATGTGTGACGTCAGTTCGATGTCACGAATTGTGGACAATTTTTTTCGTTCTTAAAGAAAGGGCTAGGAAAAGTTCCTAATAACTGATGCATATTTTTTCATTGATGGACCTAATTTGTTAAAGTCTTACTTGAAATACTTTTTAAATTCTGTATTGGGTATTTGCAATAGTTAGCTCATCAAGATCTCTAGAAGGGCTCCTTCATGCTGCCGCCACTCAGATTGATTTTTTCGTAGCGATTGGCTGGACGAAAAAAAAAATTCGTCCGCCCCACGGGCTAAACATGATCAGGCTTTTTCGTTCTCCTAACAACAAAGTTTCTAAATATTCCAAAATTTCTCTTTCCTAGGATCGATATAATTTTCCAGGTGGTTGTAACGTTTAATTGTCTCCGTTTAATTTGCGCGGTAAGGTCGCAAAGCATCAAGGGAGAAATATGAAAATTATGGAAATGGCGCCACTTTTGGCCTTATTTTCCCCCGGCGATCGGGTAAAAAACCATTTTTCCCGAAAGAGGTTATCTCCCAAGTGATCATGATCTTTGTATAGAAATAAGTTCATTTCGGCAGTCAGGTGCAGAACTGAATGGAAAGTATGTAAACTCCATCCATGCACTTTTCACCCCTTTAACGAGTGACCGTCGAAATGAACTTATCTTTATATAGTCAAAATCACGGCATATCATAGCAATTGTGAACGTGGAGTAGAGTGATACTAACGGTTATGGGTTTACCTTTTCACTCTTTATGTTACAGTGTGTCACTCTTCTGTTAATTTCATTTTTATGAGAGTTTAAGAGAAAATTTAACCCACCAAATTTCTACTAGGGGAAGGACAGTTTTGTAAGTTACTCAATAAATTTGTTGTTGTCGTTCTTTTATGTACCTCACAAACGGTTAAAAAGGTAAATGATCTGGAAAAGTCAAGGTTGAAAGTCAAAAGCCTACACAGCGCAACGCCGACTTTCAAAAGTTAGTTGTGGCACTGTTAAAACCGACATTAGCCGATTAAAAGTAGGTACATCTACATTGAATATCTTTTTAATGAGTTTGTTTACGTTTTAACATTAATCTTATTAAAATGGCTTACACGTTTAAAAAGGGATTATAATTCCTCTGACCCTTCCTGAAAGTGGAAGGACAACAGGTCTTTGTGAAAAACCTGTTATAGGCATGTGACCTTCTTTTAGTGACTTTTGAAAGGTCATCCCCATTGTTGGTCATTCACCTAATGCAACACAGTTGAATAACTTTTTTGTCCATCAATTTGTGATGGTAGGCAAAGAGCTTTGAGCGCCCTAGTTTATCAACCTTTTTGAAGTTCAATGGACAGCTCGGGGAGATTATTCTTCGTTATTTCGTTCTTGAGTTTATATTATCATCGAAATTCATCTAGGCAAAGGGAGAGCGAAAGACCTTAGAAAAATGAGAGCGTACACTCTCAATGGGACCACACTGCAAAAACGCCTGTTCGGAAGGAGGGGGCGCACTGTTTAACAATGTATTTCTTGATTGGCCGTTGCCATTATATTTTATCGAGTGTATTGTTTGCTATGGCTAGGGATAAGGTTAGGGATTAGGGCTATCGCGCATCACAGTGCGCATTGCCCCGTTCTGGAGGCACAAAGATGTCACGGCTTGGACATTTTTGTTTGTGTAGAGTAGTATAGATGAAAGATAATGCTCCCTTTGGGATCATCTTTCAACTGATTGCACTCTAAAAAGAGAGAATTTTCCCCAGAACGGAATACGTACGGTATTTACTCCAGAAATGGCAATGTTTCACATGAATTGAATGAAATATCGCTCTTTTATGAGTGAGTTTTCACTACACTTTGAGTGAAATTCCATTTCAATCGAATTGGAGCATCAGTTCAGTCTTTTGAAGTGAATTCACCCTATTGTTTTTAGAGTCCATATGTTCAAGAATGACGATAATTTAGTGATATTTGGGTGCAACACCTGTCGGTGACTCCTCCCACTTGGTGGTACCATAAAAGACCCGGGTACATGGACTTCCTTATAATCGGGCAAGTTCGTATAAAGATAAATACTGACACCCAAATATCTTTATACAGGAGAACACAACAAACATCCAAGGGAAAGTAGTTTCAGAGGATTAAAGTAAACGGGAAAGAGCCATTAATGAGTTAAAGTATAACGAAGATGCTTAACCAGCATGTTCCGTTACACAAATTCTCTGTAAATTCACTAATTAATGACATTTGAATAGGGTTTTGTATGAAGAGTTTTATACTGTCAATAAGCGAGTTCGGTTACTCGTTGCCGAATGGAATTGTGCGGCACAACGTCGGATACAAACCAAGCTCCGCACATAGTGTATCGCGTTAACTTGTTTCCGTCAAAACGTGCATAAAACACTAAGTATCTACTCAACTCGACGGATAAAAGGAGTCTCAGTCCTACTCTCGGTAGATTACAGTACAAATTGTAACACCAAAAAGACATTTAAAGGCATATTTCCATCGTCCCAAACAGTTCCAATTCTCCCAACCTACTTACATCTAGCCCCTCCCACATTTATCTAAAACTCATCTTTATCCAGATACAATCCTAGTTTATTGCTTCATGGCTTCTCCCAGTGCCAATACAATGTGTAATCAAGACACTCTCAGTGTCCCTGCTGTGTAATTTAGCTATGATACATTGTTTGAATGTGATGCCAATCAAAGAGCTGTACCAATTGAGAGTTTTGATATATGTATACTGAAACTGTAGTTTGGGGTGACGAATGACTGCCTTTAAGACACAATCCACTGGTCAAACCCGCACTTGAGATCCCCCCCCCCCCCCCCGCCACAATGGATCGAGCAACAAAAATTTTTTTTCACGAAATGTTCATGCAAAGTTTGGAATACGTGCTGTATTGTAGATTCGGGATTGGTATGTTTATCCCGACGATATTTTAGGATGTGCGCATGTGAATAGTCACCAAAACGAATTACCGAATTTGCTAATTATCCTTACCTATATACATACTGCTACAATTGCTTTTCTAATAGGGATTTGGGTTTTTGAGTTTAATCGAGAAAAATGCAAGCCATTTTTACCCCTTTTTAGGAAACTGTCTCTAAGCCCACGCCAGTATGATTTGGTGTATGTTGTCCATCAGGCTATACCATGCACCGCAGTTGTGTGCAACGTGCTAGAAATACGCATTTAAATTATTGTGAAACCAGTATCGGTAACCTTGAACAAATTTGTGATTTCAAAAAAGAAAGACATAAAATCATAATGGAGGTCGTAGAATTGACGACTTCTTCTCTTTTGGGTTTTCATTCATACGTTTTTCTTTTGGTCAAGGAGAGGGAGTGTTCTTTTGGCAGGGGTGAAACTCCCCATTATTCAAGAACTGGCAAGGAATATCTAAAGAATCAAAATTTTTCTACACAATTTTACCCCCTTTGAAAACACTTTAAAACGCTAAATAATTCCTAGTCGTTATTCTTTTAAACACGTTTTATTGCTTGGCATTTAGTGTTTAATAACTACACATGTTTAGAATGTTTAGAATTAAAGTGTGTTTACAAAGTGGGCGAAAGTAAGTGTTTAACTGCTATAAACACGTTTTTTAGAGTGTGCAGATAGGAAGGGTCTCCATGTTTTAGGGCACACATGGAGTCACTTTACACACTCCCCCCAACAAAGTACCCTTGTGACGCTGCTAACAACAGAACCTTCTTCATTAGCCTACTCGCCAACTTCTGTATAAAGAAGAGATACACCATTCAGTTGATTCTACAAATTTTCCAGGCTATCAATATGAAATCGGCTGGGTGTGATGTAAGTTGTTTCCCGAATAGCTGTTGTCGACTTAGTTTATCTTTCAAAAGGGAAAAATCTCTCTAGGGTAATGATTTTACTCATATTTTCTCCGGCAAATGCCCAGTCTTTTCATTTCAAATGGATTCTCCATCAATCAAACGTCGCCAGCATTACAATTGAATTTGCGGCATCTAACCAAGCTTTAATTTCAAAAATCATGGAATGTCAGGGAAAATTCTCCTGTCTTAATGCTTCGTTGTGACAGTACCAACCGAATTATCGAAAATTGACCCAAAGCGCACGCATCAATTTTGGAAAAAAATGTGAGTATAGGTATTTACATTCACTGACATCAGATTGTTATCCAATTGAGTTATGAATGTCATAGCCTATCCAGTAAACAACATGGGGGTTAAAAGTTTTTGGAAAGACTTCTGTAAGGATGTTTTACTTCTTATGTAACAAGTCACGCGAGAGTCTTGTTTTTACTCAAATTAAGTTATAAACCGGCAGATGCAGGTTAAGTAACCACATGATTAGTGTGTTTTTGTAGGACATTTATCACACGTTCATGCAACTAATCGCAGGGTATAACGTAGGCTTTGTTATAGTTTTGATGCATTAAAGAGCCTGTCTTTTGACTCAACCAACCCAAGATGTTTTAAACCGTTCAGTTTTTAGTAACATGTTCAGTTAAATCGTCTCACAAATATCACGCCGAAGTAGAATTCGAAATGTTGTTTAATGACAAAAATAAAAGATGCAGCTGTAATTCATGAGTCATAGATATATCATTTATTCCTGCATGTGGAAGTTTAATTTCTTCGCAGCAAAGCTACCAGCTTCCCTAAAACTGAATTGTGTAATCTTTACAAAATCGTTTGTTTTAACTGTTTAAAGGAAGAACTTTGTTTCGTCGTCAACTCAAGCAATGCAGCTAAAAGGTTACATTTTTGTAAATGAATTAAATTTGAAAGGTAAACTTGGAGAAAGTGCATTAATGAACACCTCTATTAATATTCAAACAAGATTGATCGTTGAAAGAAAATGAACATGTACAAAAACTAAGAGAAATTAAATCTCTATTAAAAAAAATACATGATTAATTATTGACAGACGGTAACTTTGTCGGTTGGCCCAAGAATCATCCAGAAGACTCCAAATAAGGTACTTAAAGGGCAAGAGCAATCATCTCAAATTGAGGAAGTGTAGAAGACTGTCCAGTTTCATGATTGGCTGTCAAGAGTCATGTGACAATGTTTTTTCTCTTCAAATGTGAAATTTACCAGAAATAACTACTTGGTTTACCTTGAATATGCAATAGTAAAGTCATAAAATGTAATATCAGATACTTTGAAGAGAAATAAAATGAAAATTGAGTTATTTAGCTTTTTCTTCAAAATAAGTTTGAGGGGACTGCTCTTTACCTTTAAGACGAGACAGATATCTCTCGAGTGCTTTTTAAATGCATGAGGGAACAAACCGAACAATACAACTTTGATCTTATAGGAGGTACGACGTTTTACGGGGGTTTAACCCCTGCCTCCGCCTTGTCAACACATCTGGTAAGAGAGGCATGTTATGGTGATGATGGTTGGCCCGAAAAATGTTGTGAGACTTTAATTCATTTTTGTTTGGTAAGTTGAGTTTGGAATCTAGAACCTAAAGGTCCTGTCACGTTATCGCGAGCAAGCGCTTCGACCATACATGCAGGTAATGACAATTTCTGCTGCCAGCGGCTTCCCGTAGATGACATGGGCCTTACTGTATTTACGAACTAGAAAGCGCACATGGAATTCCTGGTTGCCCGCAGCCAAATTTTTGAACATGTCAAAACTTGGCAGAGCCACGGGTTGTGTACGCTTTCCCGAAGACCTCCATAGAGCACACACGGGAGGCCCGTAATGACCGTAGCAGGCAGGTAACTCGCTTAAAGAACGTGAAGGTTACTCCTCTTGAAGAAACCTTCCAGCCATCGCGTGTGAGATGTGAGCATGTAAGGTTCGTTTGGTGCGCAAAAAACGGTGTTGGTGCTTGCAATCTGAATGAAGCAGTCATTTGTGCAGACACGGTACAAGACATGCATATTAAAGTGGGGGCTGTCCAGGGCCAGATAACTGCCTTTCCACTTGTATAGTCTTTGAGCTGACTGCTGTCGAGTTGCTGTCGTTCTGCGACTTCTCAGATGAATTCCTTCACTTGTCAGTCTAAAATTGACCTTATTCTTCCTTTGAACAAATGCATATAATTGGACGTAAATCCAACGCAGATGATACGTATCTTGCACGCAAGTAACCCGCAAAACCTCTTACGGTTCATGCACGTAAAAAGATCTTTTGGGCTTATGGCATGCATATTACTCGCAGTACACACAAGAACCATGTAGGAACCAACACGTATACGACCCACGCGAAACTCACCCGAAACTTCGCCTGCACGGAAATTTTCTTGCGTGAAACAAACTCCTTGCCCGCAACTAGCCCGTAGCTTGCCCGCAATAATTTGACAGAGCCTCCTAACTAGTAAGAGACAAATTGCCGTGCTGCCCATACTGTCGTGACTATTTATAAGATTAACTAAACACTTTTTACTTAAAAATTTTCCTCCTCTAAGATTATTGTAGATCCTATCAGAACTTATTTTGAGGAGAGGGGGTAGGACAACGATTTCTCCGCTAGTGCAGTATTTCCATGTCATGGGGGTCTTGAAACTCCAACAAGTAGGCGGGAGTCTTAGAAGCCAGGGTATCGCCTACCGCTGAAAGACCATTGAGAAAGGGTTAAGATGAAACGTTATATAGTTAATAAGTTAGATGAAATTTTACCTTGCAATATCATTCAAAGACAAATCTATAGTTTCTGGAACTTACCATCCTTTAGACTTTAGAGAAGAAGAGGTTAGTCATTGAAGATTCTCATTATAGTTTTGAAGTACCACACTTTATAGCATGCATACCAAGTTGCCCCGAAATTGAAAAAAAAAGGATCCTGGGTCGAAGAGGCGAGAATCCTTAGACGTAGATAGTGGATTCTCCGCCCCAACCCTGGCGCTTCCCAACTCATTTAAGTTAACATTCCAAGGAAAAAGCTATTGTTGCATGGGAAAAATCTCTTACAGGAGGGGAAATATCCTTACTGGTCCAAACCTGGAATCTAAAATTTAGTACACTAACTATCTGCCATCAATAATTGACTTGTAACGAAGGATTTTTTACATTTTTATATCAGTATCAGACAGGACCGTAGCTTCAGCGAGGTAACTGCCCCCCTCCTCCCGCGCTTACAGATTTTCAAATCGTACATACACCATAAATTAAGTAATAGTGTCTTTCTGTGAGGGGTGGTATTTTAAAAGGGTGGCAAAGGATAAGTTGAGGGCTCTGCTCCTTT
The DNA here is from genome assembly GCA_037179385.1 of Holothuria scabra. Taxonomy (NCBI): domain Eukaryota; kingdom Metazoa; phylum Echinodermata; class Holothuroidea; order Aspidochirotida; family Holothuriidae; genus Holothuria; species Holothuria scabra. The sequence continues at coordinate 58,657,962 of CM074181.1, read as the reverse complement.
TCTTCCTTTCCTCGTTTTCCTCATTTTCCTCATTTTCGCATTTTCTCGCGAATATAGGGTGGTTCCCCCTCTCCCATGACTCCGTCCCTGCGCTCTTCGTAGGCAGTCTTTGCTACAAGGTCCACCCCCTTGGCATTTTGCACAGGCTGCGACCCTGGACGATAACCTCATAAAAAATTTAAAGGTAAATGCAGCCATCTCAACTAGAATTTTTGTGGGAGTCTATCCTGTTCTATGAATGGCTCTTCAGAATCATGGGAATATGTTTTTTCTCCCCAATTGTGACGTTTGAGTAGAATAACTTCTGGGTGTATACCTTGCAAAGTGATAACGTTTGTGTAATTCCTGAAATATTAAGGTACTTGGTAGAAAAATAAGGTGAAAATTGGGAGACTTTTATTTTAGAAAGAATTGAAGGAGACTGTCTTCACCCTTTAGGAAAAATGATTAACTTAAAGTTTTTCACAACTGCTTCTTCAATATAGGTCTTAAAAATAATGGGCAATAAAAAAGCTGGTCATTAAATGAAAAAAGAAAAAGAAAATAGGTCTGCTTGATTAGAGAGTAAGGCAAACAGGAATCATGAAACTAAATATCTGAACAAATAAAGCTTAACCATTATCGTTTTTTAAACTGATGTCTTTGAGATAAGCCTACGATGAAGTTAAATTATGTGTTGATAATGGAATTTGCTTTGTATGGGAAGTTAGTTCAATGAGGTTTTACAACTCTGTCTCCAGCCAAATGGTTTAAGTTGGACCGGCCCGATCTTTTTTCCAGTTGTGACTCACAGGCTTGTTTCCCTACACTCCTTTGCTTAATACTGAGCACCAAGCACAATTATAGTAGGTTCCATTTTTTAAGCCTTCGGTTATACTCAAAGCGGACTCGAACTCAGGAATTTCCAGCTGAAGGTCCTATGCTCTAACCACTTAACTATGCGGTCTGCTTGTTCTGTAAAGGGGGGGGGGGGCTGCCTACCGAGCCTATTATGAGAATGACACCAAGATTCAGAGGGAAATATTGCGTTAGAATGCGTCAGTATTGTACAATGTACACATGAGAAATAATGTAAATAATCATAAAACAGCGGGGTCGATCCGGGATCAGGAGGAAATTGTCCCCAATGAAAGTATTAGGGCAACATATCGTTTTGAAACAAACTATTTAGGGCTTAGAAACGTTAATTTAAGGCCTTGTAAAGTGATAATACTATATTTACAATGCGCCGTCTATTTATTGTGTATATGCTTACAAATGTGAGTGTTTGTTTGTTTGCTTGTGTGTGTGTGTTCCGTCAGTGTGATTGGATTGCTTATAAACGAGTCAGGTCCGCGACAAGATCCAGGGTTTCAGCTGTTGGGTTTTTTGGCACCTCTGTCCATCCACAAACCAGATCGCTGTCCCTGTTACAAAACCATTTGCTTCAATATAATCCATCTGTGATCTGTTTGTTTAACTCAAAACAATATACATATGGAGAACTAAAGAAGTTGCATCATTTTTTCATTTGTAAAAAACTTCAATAAGAAAAATTCTTGAACAACAAATAACTGACTTTTTCTGTGAGAATTTATTTCTTGAAGAGCAGGTTACCATACGGCCGTATTATGAATAATCTGTCATTTCGTGTTTACAAATGCCATTAAAACTATGGTTTTGTTCCGTATAAAAACGCCCGCAATATTTCACTTAAACTCTGCGGCATTGCTTTAGAAGTCAGTATAGCATTGAAATATATTTCTTCGGCAATGCACCTCTAGCAGCTTTTAACTACTATTACAAAATCGACAGTTTCTAGTCGTCAAACTTGTAAACAAGGTGACGCTACATATCGACCCCCTTTCCAATGTTTGAACAAGGTTCATGGCGTTGTTAAACCAACTCTTTATGTGCCATTTTTATGATTTAACAGGACCTTACCAAAGAAGATTCTATTGTACAAATCAAAAGTAGTAAGCATTTTAAACGTTGTTTCTTACCTTGATGAATTGACTTCTCAAAATTGCTCGAAATCCTAACGAACTGGGTCGAGGGTAGGTTAATATACTTTCAGAAAATTCGAGGAAAGTGCATATGGTCAGGGTATACGATTTTAAGTTCTGCTTACATTTACATAACTCAAAGGCAGGGTGATGTGTAATTTCCTTTGCTTCTTAATACAAACGAAGTAATATTTTCTCATATAACATTCGAGGCCAAAAGTGCAGGTCGTTGGGCGGAGAATGTACTAAGAGGGAGTAAAATCGTCTGATGTGGAGGGGCGATTCGAACTGTGCAACAAGAAATTCACCCGACTGCTGATGGCCTACCAGCCAACGAAAGCTCTAATCCCTAACCCCAACCCTTACAAAGAATTGACAAACGCCTTGCAACCTCCTTGACTTACTGTTGACGCAACTGACCGACTGCATGACTGACGGACTGACTGACTGACTGACTGAGTGACTGACTGACTGACTGACTGAGTGACTGACTGACTGACTGACTGACTGCCTGACTGACTAACTGACTGACTAACTTAATGACTGACTGACTGGACTGACTGACTGACTGACTGACTGACTGACTGACTGACTGACTGACTTTCTGGCTGACTGACTGACTGACTGGATGGCTGGATGGCTGACTGGATGGCTGGATGGCTGGTTGACTGACTGACTGACTGACTGACTGACTGACTGACTGGCTGGCTGGCTGGCTGGCTGGCTGGCTGGCTGGCTGGCTGGCTGGCTGGCTGGCTGGCTGGCTGGCTAACTACTAGACAGACACTGATGATACTGTTCTGCTCAAAGTGCGTTAAAATTGCATTTCAAAAGGGAATTGGAGCAATGAACTATTTGAATGGGTTATTAAGGCATTGGCATAAAAATATTACGTTAAATCATTCTTCGGGATTGATACCTACAATAGCTGCATGGCAAACTTCCTATCCAGTGCGTACTGGGTAGGGAGTTTCTATGTACCGGTTTTTATAACAGTTGTATTGTCCGGATTACCCAACTCTACTTAAGAGTCGCGACTCTTGGTCGGGAATCGCTTCTAGGCTCCACTTTTTGTGGATTCAAGACTCCTGTGAAATTTTGAAAACTATCAAAAATCGCTCATGGATATCATCGTTTTTGTGTCATCACAGTGCATTTGTATTTTTGAGTTTCTTTAAATAAATCTAGTACAATTTTTTACATTTGTTGTTCCATTCATGCCTTCTTCGACAACTTGGGCTATTGGAGAGAAGATCGATTCTTATCAGCCTACTCTTTTGACGCCGTACTGCCTTTCATTGTCTACACATAATTCGTGCTCAAAATATAACGTCATTTATGTGTAAGTTGCAGTAATGACGCCATTAGACAATACCTAGTAAGAGTGGCGACTAACTTCAAAGTAGACACTTTTCAGGCCCCGGGCGACCGACTTCAAAACTATATAAAAGGGGATATAACACTTTCCCACGACTAATAAGGGCGAATTTGGTCAATCAGACGAATCAGCTTCTTGGAAATAGACCACTGTGCTAATTCCAAAATGACAATTTTTTTCGACTTATATTTAAACAAGTTCTATTTCGAAATGGATTTCCAATACCCATGTCTTCTCACCACAGCTATCAAATATGCCTGTTCTCGTTGGGATTCATGTCAAAAATACCCAAAGATAGTGCCACTTTTGGTAATAATCCTTGAATATTTGTCACAGGTGCGACAAGTAGTTAGTCCGTTCATTACAACTATACTTACCGCACCTGCGACAAGGAGGCTCTCCTTATCGGAGAAAATACCATTTTCAATCTGCGACTCCTCATCGCACGTTAGGGAGTCCGTCCTTTTTCCATAGAATAGTAAATGAGGATTTCGTATTGGGTTATAATATTGCCATAAAGGCAACACGTTATGCAAAAGCAGCTGTCCAGATGAAAGAAGAAAAACAATCGATTTAGAAAATGGAACTTGTGTTAATCTCCTGGCTTTCGTCCTGGGATAACAATCAGTCGTCTAAGCCTTCTAATAAGTATCCATTCTTGTGCATTCACCGTCCCACTATTTTTCTCGGTTGTAATACATGAAAGTGCAGAGCGCAAAGGTCACAAGGAAAATAAAACTTCATGACCACTTTATTATATTCGGTAATAAGATATCCAGAGGTGAATTCTTATACACCCCTTAATCAGACAAGACAGAAATGGGAAACGATGTCTTATACGCACAAATATCAGTTAACATTTTTAAGGGTTGACCAGTCGCGGATGAACAAAAGCACAGGCTTAAGAAGCCGGAATAGGTCATCGCAGAATTTCAAAAGCGGGCCGGGACGAAGGTATGTTTGCTCCACCACATTTTCACATAAACTAAAGATAATTAATCTGTGAGGGCATTTTTCAACGTAAGTTGGTTATCTATGTTCCTTTTCAGTGGATATAGATTAACTGCAGTTAGTGCTTGTTATTCCATGGTTGGTCAAACGGGGACGGGGGGGGGGGGGGGGGTTGGAGCACAACACAAGGGGAAAAAACCGCTATTTTAGGTGGTTTTTTGCATTTCAAGGTTGGGTTATGGGGAGTCTTCAACCCCCAAAACCTCCCCTGGCTACGCCACTGTATAGTTTAATTTGTTAAAGGGGCAATCAGTTTTCTTCCATCATGATCTTTACATGATTTTACTTCTGCATCACAATCTCATACATTGCGTTACCACCCCCCCCCCCTCACCCCCAAAGAAAAAATATATTTTTAATCATGGTCTGACGTTGGGATTGGTTACAGTATGGATAAAGCTGTGCAGGTTTGCATCTCTGTGGAATTTATTTACGAAGCAAACATTTCAAAATTTCTCGTCCAACAGTAATGAAAAGAGAAATAAGATCTTTTTTCACTTGAAAGCTACCCTACAATGTCTGTTAATTCTGGTCAGGGAGTCGATAGAAACTCCCTGTTCTAGTGAATAAGCTTGAAAAGGGCGAAGGAGTGCTGAAAATATTCGACGGTGGACAACATCAACGGTCGAACCCTGATCGACCCTTTAATATGAACGTTGGCGGCTTTGCTTCTTCAGTAAAAATGCGTACTTAAACAAGGTGGTAGGGTGAGTTCTTGGGCCTGAAATTTTGCCAACCCCCACTCACGCTCTTTCGCTTATGAAAGGATATACTGTCCCCAACTAAATTAACAAATCAAGGATTACCAGCCTTGTGATTCATTTAAATTCTCTGGGTGTCATTATTAAATACACATGGGGACAAATATGCGCGCCAAGCGTGCAGTGAAAAAACATTTTCTAAGCCTTGTTTCCATCCCTGAACCAAGTTATTTTGGAAGACCATCCTTCTCCCTTACACGCATTGGCAAATATTAGGCTTGTTGGCTGAGCGAAATGGGGTTCTTTTTTCGCAAAACTATTGGGGCACATTATTAAAGCAAAAGAGTGAAGTAAGTAAGTCATTGCCCAATAGAGTTAAAATTGTGGTTTTAAAGCCGCATATACTACAACTAATTCGGATCGAATTCCAATCCGATATTTAAATGGTTTGATACATGTTCGACTTACTTTTGAAAAAACAGTCATATTCAGGGTTCAAAAAATAAAATTCACCATCATAGAAAGGGAGATGATGGTATTATATCAGAGTATAAATATTACTTTTTTCAGTTTGGGGGAAATTTATCTACGCGTAAGTTCAGCCCATTGTTCTCAAAGAAGAGGAGTAAACTCGACAGTTTTTAACTGAGCTTATGTGAGTCATTATGCAGATAAAACCGCAATTTGACTCCATGATTTACCAGCATCTGACTTGACTTTAAAGGAAGCAAACAGAGTTATAGAATTATTTGTTGAATTTGAAAACACTGAATATTGTACTGTGATCAATTTCCGTTGAAACTGTAAAATAGAACTAAATATAAGGAAAGACTGTTGAGTGATAACCTAGAGCGAGACAAATAAGTTCCGGTTCTTCATGAGACTTTCGTAACTCAAAATCCAAAATTTGTTGTTTTTATGACACGCTATTTCGTGATATTTGTCGAAATTTAAGAAGTCACAAACGTTATACGGTCTTCAATGGCACTGATTTTGAAAGTTATAGGTCATACTTCCGTCATATGTTTCAATTTTAGGGAGTAACAACAGTCGAATTTGACATAATACTGTAGGTGACATTTAGTAACTAACAACAGTTAACGGCCACGAATTAAATTTGATTACAAAGACTATCTTTCGAAATATCTATTTTTACATCTTGAACGCCAGATGAGAAACTACGGTCAGTGTTATCATATACACATCACGAATGTCAAACAAAAATTTTGGGGCTGATCAAAACTTGAAGAATTGCGTTAAATACTATTTATTGAGCTAGGTCTGTTTACAGTTCACTGACATTTAATGGCATTTAGTTTCTTTATTAGTTACGCCACAAACACTCGCAATAACAGAGAGAGATTCTTATTTGCAAGATTGGTATTTTTCATGTTCAAAGATGGCAAGGAAAGTTTGAACTGGGTTTCGTCGTTTGTAGAAAAGCTGTTCTTTACAATATGACTTTTGGTGACTCACTTTATTGTTGCTATTCATGTTCAAATTTGAGAAACCTAATCGAAGCCTGGAAGCCTGGCACCCACTAAGAACCTTCTACCGTGAAACTAGAACGAAATTGCAATGCGAACAGGGGGAGGTGTACAATGTTGTTACACAACGCAGCCAAAAATGACAGTTTGTAATCAAATAATAGGGCCTATCCCTTACAACTGTAAAATATATGGCATCTTTCGAAAGCTCTAGATTAGTAGTAAATTGAAAATAGGTTGCTGCATTCTCCTCGACCTATATAATTAACGAAAATACTAACTTTTAACTGTCAGACAAATAACATAGGCTATATGTATACACACACACACACACACACACCTACACACACACACATATATATAAACATGACGGAGAAACTGTAAAACAACGGTGCTACAGAATTGAAAGGCTGGATCTCCGAGGAGATAGGCTAGATTTTAGATAAATTAAACAGCCAAAAGGTTGAAGTAGAGCTTACGAGGAATACTACCTCTTTATCAATACTTGGTCAGAGAATGACAGGAAGTGAGATATTTTGGAAGCTTTTAAAGGTGTAGACAATGGTCTCACCTCTATTGTGACGGGAAAATCCTTCTTATGGCAATGGAGCAGGTTGATTGACCGGGAGGGTCTGATCGGGATTACTCGGGTGTACCCCATCAACACTAGGAAAATCCTCTTCAAAGCAATTAGAGAAATTGTAAGGCCGAAATGGCCTGATCGGATTATTTGGGTTTGTATCATCAGCAAGCTGGTAAATGGCTCCTGATGTTCAAGCCAAAAGGCGATGTGGTTTTGAGACTGAGTTCCCAGAAATTTTCTTTACCTTTTCTAGCTTTGTCGGTCCATGTTTCGTTTTGGTCGATAGCAATGACCCGTAAGTTTTTGATAGAATGATGAGGCAAATTGAAATGGTTTGCAACAGGTTGTTCAACCTTTCTGGTTTAAATTGCTGACCTGTGCTGTATCATTCCCATTCGAAGAGTATTTTTAGATTTTCCAACATACTAAACACCACATAAATTGCAGTGTATGAGATAAATAACTTTTTTGGAAAGACAATTAATTTCTTGTCTGATTTGGAAGGTGCGTGCATTTTGATTGCTCGAACCAAAATGTCCCTTAAATTTGAGGGCCGCTTGAAGGCAACAACGGGGGTTGGGGAAAGATAGACCTTAGGCGATATATAAATATATATACAACAAAGGCCAAACCAACTTGGCTTCATGGCTCAGTGGTTAGAGCGTCCGCACTAGAAAGCGGGAGGTCCCGAGTTCGAATCCCGGTGGAGTCAACATCGTTTTTTCACCTCAGCCAGATTTTCCAGCTTTACCAATTTGATTTATATATATATATATATATATATATATATATATATATATATATATATATATATATATATATATATATATATATATATATATATATATATATATATATATATATATATATATATATATATATATATTACACAAGAACGGATGCTGATAAATTAGCAAAGTCCAAACTTTTACACAAAACCTTAGCAGACAGCCATGTTGGTGCGCTTTTTCTTACACGCTAGGTAGCGACCATCTACCGTGCCGTAGGCCTATGCCCTGTCCTTGTATAGGCAGTCCCCCAGTGTCACGGCAGAGATATTAAAATCAAAATGGCGCGGTGACTCCGTGTGGTGGCTGTACAGTCGTTTTGAGAGCCAACAGGTAAACTGATTCTTAGTAGGCATATTCCAAAACATTTCAAATACTTCAAACACCATTCAATTGGCTTTCCACGATAGAGACTTGAACATGAACGCACAACGACTGTTTCATTGGAGTTCATGGACCTACTGATTGGTCAGTTTCTATGGTATCTCCACAGCGCGCTTACAACCAAAAATGAACGAGTGCGTTCGCTTTCCAAGCACTGAGAAGTTAACTGTTGGCTTTCAAAACGACTCATCAGTGATCAGCACTTCCGCCCTCCGAATCGGCCACCATGAGGAGTCACCGCGCCATTTTAAGTTTGGTATCTATGTTTATAATATCTTTGAGTAGCGCTTACAGTTGCAGTCATTTGCAAGAGCTAGTAAGGGTCGATCGGTAGCTGTGTGGGAGGCCGACTTTTGCAGGGAGTGCCCGCACTTACTTTTGAAGCAGTGAATTGTTTTACTGTTATTTCGCCTAAAATAAAGTACAGAGACATATGAATTTGGCAAGACTTTAGCCTTAATATGACACCACTACTGCATAATATCACAGATGTGATAGTGGGTGGACCTTTAAGTAAATGGTTAATTTGTCGCCCACTGTAAAATATTTTATGCCTTTATTGAGAACATCGTACCATCAACTGAGGTTAATTGTACCCTTCTATACAATGAGAAAATGCTTATGTTTCATAATGGTGCAGGCATTAATTTTAGCATGCAGGTTTCTATATATAAGTGCGGGTACACGTGTCTTTTACTTAGATTTTGCATGAATCATTCAGTCTTTTTGCACAGACTTGACGTAGACAGATAGATTTTGAGTTATCTTGGAAAATGTCTTTACCATAATAATCCGTTTTTACAGTAGCACTGATCGCAATGTCGGTCACATGACGAATCATACAGATATGTGTATACCCATGTGAATGCTGCATATGTCTTTGGTTTGTCTTAAACAAAATATGCAATAAGATAGGTGAGATTTAACGAAACGTCAACAAGGGAGTGTTACACTCGAAAACAGTTCTCTAAAGTAATCCTGGCACCAACACTGATCACGTACGTGAAAATCCTGAGATTGGGTAAAATTTGTCCAAAATTATTGGATTAACGGGTGGATTATGTGGTAAGATATCACTCCTTGGATAATACACCACTTCGCTGACCAATTAATTGAATAAAAATACTTAATTTCAGTATACAAACGTCACTAGCAGTTTGTTAATATTGTACCCAACTGTTTTTAGAATATTTTGCGACAACTAGATGAAATTGAAGTTAAAGTTGAAATACGACTCAAGGAGTTATTATAGAATACCCCGCACATCGGTATATCTCCATCTCGTAGCCGGCTACGAGGGCGCAAAATTTGACCTCACTCCTTTCGCCACACGCTTAAAAACAGCGCTCCAAACGATTGCGTTCAAAAACACACAGTCGGTTACGTACTCAGCAAGAAGGGTGCGCAATACTGAAGCTGCAACCAAACATTTACCTTCCGTTGTTCGTCGTGACCCTTGTGCGTCGTCCAAACTGTTAAGCTCACTTATTGCTTTAGATTTCACGACGCGGACTTCATCTGCAACGACGTGACGTCATTTGCGTTTATGCCTTTTCTGAAATCAACACATAATGACGCTACACCAAGTTGTGAAATGGCTGACGCAATGCAGAAGATGACGTCATTGCGTTGTGGTTGACGTCCGCGTCTTGCAATCTAAAGCTCACCATGTGGGATGCTCCTTCCAGATGAAGCTTAAGATTTCTCTGAACCTTGTGCATATGAGGTAACAAAGCGAAAATTACTTCCTCCTTTGTCAACCAGCCGAATACCCGCACAGTCTGCTACCCTTTCAATGCGAATCCTTAAGGTACGTTCACACTTGTCCGGCAACGGCAACGGCAACGGCAGCGGCAACGACAACGGCAACGGCAACGGCAAAAATATCCCACACAATAGAAAGTGGAAGACTGCTCACACTAGCACGGCAACTGCAATGCGGCAATCCGGCAATGCGGTAAAAATGCCTCCAGCAAAAAAGTAATCGCACACGGAGCGATTCAACGCCATTTGCCGTACGGCAAAAATTCTGCCAATTACAATATGTGGAAGCACCAGCCTGTATGACCGGCGGGAGGCACCGATAAGGGGTACGGCCGTTCTGTGATATCCTACCAAAACAGTGCACAAATTATTTAAATGCGTGCAACAACAAGATGCCTCGAATATCTAACTTCTCTGCCCAGATTATAGAAAAACTGGTCATTCTATTAGCTTGACCCGACTTGACTTCTCACACTTAGACTAGCCTAATGCAGTAGCGTATGAAGCAATATGAAAGTGGGGGCGGAACAATTTTGGACCATGCACCTCTTCCTATGCCATTGAGCAAAAGGTACACTTTTGATGCTGTTTTAAGTTTCGCTTTTTCAACCAGCAAGAACGATTTTTTAAAATAGAAAATGAAATGCAATACCCCATTTTTTTTTCAAATGAAACTGCGCACTGAAAAGGGTGGAATTATTCGTTTTTGCCAGCCATGCTAACATGGACATGTACTCCAGTAGATATATGCGCTCTGCAACAGTGCGACGGTGGCTTAGCTAGACTTTTTCCAGGGGGTGGGGGCAAGCACCCACATTTTCTGATACCACTGTCACAAAAGTATTTGGCTCAAGTTCTGTTCAGACTTTTATTGTCAAATTAAGTTTAACTGTTGTAACCATCTTCTCCTCTTCCGCCTGTTCTTCCGATCTATTTGGTACGCTACTGCCATTAAAAAATCAGCTCCTCATCAATGTCCCCCAAATTCCGGTCAGTATCATCGCATCATCCGGTAAAATATTTACCGTATGCGACAATAATTTTTGCCGTCATATGTGAACAACTATGCCGGATTGTCGTTGCCGTTGCCGTTGCCGTTGCCGTCGCCGTTGCCGTTGCCGCTGTCGGTTAATGTGAACGCATCTTTATGCGTTTGGTCCCGTGTTCCACTGTTTTCCCCCAAGGAAGACGCCAGTGTGTCATCAATGCACAAGGCCTATAGGTGTTATATTTTTTGTGTGTGTGTTTGTATTCAAATTACACCGAGCGGTGTAAGATGTGCGCGTACTTACCAAGGTCAAACTGTTTGACCTCGCAGCCCGCTACGAGGTGTTACTATCGATGTACGGGGTATCCTAATATAACCGGGGTCATGTTCAACTTTGGTTTCAAATGCGTTGCGAATACGGTTCCGAATCCCCCTTCCCCCTGCAGAAGCGCATGGAAATCCGTGGACAACCTACAGAGGGATAACAATATGTGCAGAGTATCATTGGAAAGACCAGTCCCCTGAAGTACTCACATCTTTCAGTATGACGCGATTGTTTTTATTCATAACTATGTAAAAATTATGTAAAATTAAAGTGCCAGATTTGTCTGATGTCGCAATTCCCATCCCGTAGTTATAGTTGGCCATGACAGCGAAGTCCCCCTCCTCCTGCTGAAAAATGTTCGATCCAAGAGAACAGAATTACTCAAACGTTTCTGTTGCAACTACAGTCTACTGACATTTCATCCCAGCCCATGGCACAGTTTTGCATGCATCGACGTAATCTTCACCACTGTGACTTGATACAGGCAGACACTTTCTAATTTTATAAACAGGCCGACTTGAAACCCACGTCGCTTCTAAGTTTATTACAACACTGCATATGACCTGCTTCGGTTTACCCATGCGGGTTTTAGAAAAGTGTATATTTGCCTTTACAAGATCGTACAATCCATCGGATGATATTGATCAAGCCCTTCTCTATATACTCAAAAGCCTTCAAAAGTTTAACTCATACCCCTTCGATTAGGCTCCACGTGTGTTGGCCAATACATGCCCACTCTTTGCGGTAGGTTGCTACGAAATGTGTACATATATACACACAATCGTTTTCAACTTCAGTCGAAGCCTTAGCACTCGGCAGCACCAAAATATCACTTCAACGAGTCACCAACATAAACACATGATTTAATAAAACAGTGTGTGAGAGGGCTTAGGTGAGTTAAAAATATGAAAACGTGTTATTTATCAGACATATGCAACGCATTCACCCACCAATTAGGGAACAAATTGTTCACGACCTAAACCCCCACTGTTGACGAGTTATAGCAACAATCTGTACTCAAAATAATTGCTTCAGGCGCCTTTAGATACGACAGAATACCCTAATAGGATGTATTGATATCATCTCTGAATAAACAACTTTTTGTTATTAGTAGCTGAATTTGAATTCATAGCTGCATATTATTTCGAAATGTCTGTCATTAATGAACGTCCCTTGAGAAGTTTCTGAAACAATTACTTTGGAAGGATGCACAATGCGATTTTAGATCCCCGTAGCAACCGAAATCGACTTGAATGTTCGGCAGGGTGTAAGCACGGTTGTGCTATTTTTGACGAAAGTTGTACAGTGGACTGTCGTTGGATAAGCTTAAGACAGGTCAAAAAATCCAGCATTTTGTCAGCTATTTGGCATTTACCGGATGGCTCGTTATCAGTAGATGCTGAAAGTTACGGTTGGTACAACATGGTGGCTTCAGTTCTTGTGGTAACAAGGGTACTCACTCACTGTCAGGCTGGTTGAAGTTGTTACGGTCTAATACACACCTCGTCGTCAATCGAATTCAGAAAACCGTAACACCTGTATTACAGTTGGGAAGCTGACCTCCGGGTCACTGAAATATATATATTAAGCTTTGAAAACGTCACACAAGTAAATTTGTAGCCGATTATGGAAGTGTACACTTGGGAAAAAGAATGGCTTTTTTATTCTGTACACTTCCAATTACGATCAAGAAAAATATGAAACTTACCAAACTAGCTTCTCAAGTTATCAAACACCAAATTCAGACGAAATTGTCGGCCAAAAGACCCCAAAATTCCCGGGATATTTTAGGTCACCCTTTCTGAGCGTTAAGCGAATGTCCCGAAATTATCCCGAAGCTGTCCAGCAGTTGACAAATATACACATTTTGTCAGGATATATACTAGTCCGTGGGCTGGAGGGCCCACCTAGCAGCCCCCCCCCCCCTAGAATTGAAAAAACAGACATAGGAATGTAGTTTGAATTGTAAATTTTCAGATTTTTTATAATATCATTGATTCCTTAGGAATGGTTTCTACAGGTTAAAATGTTGATAGTGCACTACAGCCATTTTGCTTTCCCGCCATCTTGGTTAGGTTGAGGTCGTGCAAAAGATATTGAAAATAATGCGGCTCAAAAAGTGCACTATAATCACTTACCAAAATGTTTAGAATTTTATATGTATTTTTAATGAATATTTTTTTTTTTTTTTAACTTCTCCATTTTCACACTTTTTGACCGCTGACCTACTTACGCTTGTCACAGAAAATGGTTGAATATTGGGACTTTAAATATGCAAGGGGATGCCCAAACAACACTTTTCATCCTTTTAAGAGTGTTTTTTCGTACAAAACCAGGGTAAAAATGGCTGTGTCAAAATGGGTGTGCTACATTTTGGGCACCGTTCAAAATTGGTGACCTTTTGACCTCTGGTGACCACATTATGCACATAATTTGCATTTTTTACTGATTTGTGTGGTAAAGTTGATCAAGAAAACATTTTTATGGGTCATTCATAAAAAAGTAACAATCATTCCCAGGGTTATTGCTATTAAGATTTCCCCTACCCCCAAAATATAGTCAGTCAGCCCAAGTGCACTATCAACATTTAAGCCTATAGAAACCTTAGTTCATCCCTAGGGAATCAATGATAACATACAAAATCTGAAAATTTTCACTTCAAGCTACATTCCCATGCATGTTTCATTAATTCTAGGGGGGGGGGCTGCTAGGTGGGCCTCTCCAGCCCAAGGACTCCCACATATGTTCCTTGATAAATTATTCCAGTTCTCCTGAAGACGGTCAGCCTCGCTTTGTTTAAGCTACAAATCTGTTTGCGGTACACCTGTAGTCAGTCAGCCGTGTGAAACGCAATGCATGATGGTAGCTAGCATGAAGTACTGCGATGCATGATCCAACACAATGCTTTGCATGGGGCGTGCAAGTTCACAATCTCTTTTCCGAAAGTCCTCCCGAACCTCTGGCAAAGGGCCGTTTGGGGAAACCAAACTTGATACTGCAAGTTCGTAATATGATGCAAAAGTAGGTGCATATAACGCATAGATAAACAGAACAAATACACCAGGCTTTTGTATAGCATTTTTAGTGAAGATTAAAGGTTAACAAGAAAGGTATATGTATTTTGGAAATATTAATTGTTTTCGTTCTTTCAAATGATATTCAACATATTCTCACCTTGAAGACGGAAAATGTGCAGTTTGAAACTTCACAAGTGAGCTCTCACTTCTTCGGTTTTCTTGAAAAGCTTATGACGAAGACTCTAGCCAAAGGTCACTCCCTGACAGTCGATGTCTACTTAACGAATTTCTTTTTAATATTTAACTTTCTATTTTTCTTTAATTAACAAAAACTCAATTACGTAACGCTATAAAGAAGAACTATTGACATTTTAACAGGTGTCCGTTTTCGCTCTGCGTAGGCTAGCTCCAGTACGGTTTCTCAAAATGCATTTCACCGCGAGCGCTAAGGGTATAAAGATTGCACAAGAACGGTCACAAATGTGCTTCCCCACTGATTAGAGATATAATCTTTAATGAACTTCTCCAACCTGCAGGGAGTTGTTAGGGAACACTAACGAGTAAAAACGACTCTATAGATTTAAATATTTGGCGATCCACCATACCGAGGCATAGTTACTGCAAGTTGAAGTATCGTGCCCTCCGAGGTATGCATGCCTCACTACAGTAATATACTACTTACTTTCGTCAGCACCACTACTGTTAGTTGCACTGACTCTCCAATGGAGTAGGGAAAATAAGCCAGTGAGCCACAACTGAAAAAAGGGCCGTGGTCGGCCAGACTTGAACCAATTGTTTGTAAACTGGGCCCCAAAACTCCATCTAATTAACTCTTCAACTGCCTACCCAGCTTGGTACCCAGTTTTGTGTTATGGGTACGTAAAACACCTCTCAATGATATAATTGGTCCAGTGTTGTAACAAGTCACGACTCGAGTCACTTCCTCTCAGAATCATAGGGACTCGATAGAATTCAGGAGTAATTTCACCATTAAAACAGTACAGTGACTCGAGTCAATGACTCAACTCGAGTCACTTAAAAGTTTGAAAACAAGTAACTTGGGTCACTAGTCTAGTGACTCGATTACAACACTGAATCCCTTGAAAGACAAAAGCGAGTAGCCCCAAATGTATATTTCGAATCAATATCCAGATCCCACAGATTTCTTTTTATTCCCCTTTGAAGTTTCTATCATCTAATATTGCATATCCAAGGTAAACCGAGTAGGTCCTCCTTAATTTCACAGTTTAGGGAAGAAAACATTGTCACATGACTCTCTAGAACCATCCATGAAATATATTAGACCGCTAAAACTAATTCAAATTGAGGTGGTTGTATTTTCCCTTTGCATGTGACGTATTCAAGGTCCTTTTTCTCTTTTTTGTTTTCCTTTGTTTTAAACACTGGTAAAAACAGTCCCTTTTTTGTTCCAACAACTCTACTCACTGCACTGTACTTGGTACACTCCCAGACATGAAAGAAAAGCAATGCTGAGACCTTAATTTTGAGTTGTAATGTCGTTTGGCGTATTTTTCATCTGAAGTATGTATCTCTCTATTTTTCCATTCAGGTACAAAAGAGACAGGGTTTGCCTACGCCATTACAAGTGCAGGAGTTGTACATGCTATTGCAAGAGCCTGCAGCGAGGGGAATATTACCGATTGCACCTGCCACTCACCAAAAGGACGACCGGGCAAAGCAAATGACGAGACCCTTGAATGGCAGTGGGGAGGTTGCAGCGATAACGTCAACTACGCCATCCGCATTGCACGAAAATTTGTTGACGCTGGCGAAGAAAATACGGATAGAGAGAAAAAAGCAAAAAGTATAATGAACTTACATAATAATGAATTGGGGAGGCAGGTAAGTCATGTAAAAGACATATTCCGGTCGCTCTTTACTAGGATCTTATAAAACAGTCAAAAATAATCCAGGCAATGTCCTCCAAACCTGTTGCAATATACCTTTTTCCTAACTTAAGATATCTCACTTAATCAAATGGTTTGGGTAAAATGCACATGCACTTTTGAGAAAAGCCATAGACGGACAGGGAAATATTCATCCCTGCTCAATTTGGGCGCATTGTCCCAGATTCCCTTTGTCTATCTTCACCATTGAGCTTTTTTCTAAAAGTCCCCTCGACTCTCTGGCGAAGAGCCAAGGGGCGAAAACCCAACATTTACTCCCGGAGGAGTTCTGCTCCCTTAAGAAGCTAAACGTCCCATTGAAACGTCACCACGTCTATTTTTCTTTAAAAATGTTATATTGTTGGGATGTTTGACAATTCAGCATTACTCTGTATAACGTAGGGTTAGGCAAACAATGTTGCTTGGTATACTCCCCTCAACAGCCTCAAAATTATCAACAAAAGTGAATCAATACTCAATAAGCCACGATGAAATCACAGATTTCCCATAATGCACTAAATTTCGTAAAAAATGCATTGCTTTGAAATAAGTATCTTCTGGACGTTACATGCTCTTGAGATTCAGTTTCCACCTCCTGGAAGGAAAACTTTCTCTAAATATTTTGACGTCTTTTGCCCCTTTTAGCCCAGTTGTTTTGATGTTAAATGTCATCGCAATAGACGAGTTTTCAGTTTATATCTACGCATGCGTAGTGACCATTCTATGCAGGTCAACTGGTACCAAACTTGAAACATCTCAGCGCTGCGTCGACCGTATCACACTTTTTAACGTTTGTTTACGTCCCGGCATCGGCTTAAGCATACGTAACGGTGTTACCCGTTGACTTTCGGCCTATTGCGCAACACTGTTCCTTGAGGAAATCTCGAACGGGCTTATTGCAACGAAAAGATGATCCATTGATATATTCTAATGATTTGACGAAGAAGGTGACATTAGGCGGGGACACTTCTCGATACTACGAATATAAACTCCTATATCATTCGCTACGGGAAATAATTATAGGCTGAGTTATTTGCGTTCTTACTTAGTGATTGTTATTTTAAATACGAACCTATCGCTGGGTACATTTTCACATTCTTTATGTCCTGTACATGCTTCACTTATTAATGCTCTGCATTAAAACTCACACGCGTTACAGATGAGTCATGTTGTGTCCCTAAACTTGCCCGGGTCAAACCCACGCATTCGCCCAAAAGTATTGAACATTAGAGTATGAAATATTCCCAGGTGGTCACGTGACTCGAACATTCTTTGTTGTGTTTGTTTCTGAGAAGATTAATTTACAATTTATTTAATCGGTTAGGCTGATCATCTTTCTTAGACGACAAAATAATCGACATACAAGAGTAGACATTGAAAAATTGTTTGACACTGTGAATTTTGTTTGTCTTCCATTAATTTCGAAAACACATTAAGGCAGCCTTAATTTAATAAGCTTTGGTTTGCTTAGTACATTTTGGTAGATAAATGTGGTCCTTTACTTCTACTATCAGACTGTTGTTTGCGAAGCCTGCATGAATGTCAACATTGGGGAGAGGGGGGGGGGGGGACTAAGGACAAAAATGTTCGCGCGCAGAGCGAAACTGAACGGATAAAGAGTGTTCGTGCATGGGTTAGAGTGTAGGACAAATGTCAGGTAGGGATCAAGGAAGATCTTAGATATTACTAGCCCATGGGGGCTCTGAGGTATTAACATTTCTCTGGAAAATATTAAGCCACAGAGAAATACGTTTTTTTGCTGATTACCTAACAACTAACGCATGCCTCCCGTAGCGCCGCCACTGGCAAAGATGCAATTGTATGACTTGATTTGTGTTGCACGATAGAATAAAATGTAAGTTGTCATTTGCAAATTTGTTACTTGACTGGTTATGAGTCATGACTTGACTTGTAGCTTAAAGGTAAAGAGCGGTCCCCCAAACTTATTTTGAAGAAAAGGGTAAATAACACAATTTCCATCTTACTTCTCTTCAACCTATCTTTCTTTACATTTTATGACTTTACTATTGCATATTCAAGGTAAACCAAGCAGTTATTTCTGGTAAATTTCACATTTGAAGAGAAAAAACAATGTCATATGACTCCAAACAGCCAATCTTGAAACTGGGCAGTCTACTATACTTCCTCAATTTGGGATGACTGCTCCTGCCCTTTAAGAGAAAGCCTAGCGACTTAATATGGACTTACAAAAACAATTGGTCCCTGAAAGAGACTCTTAGAAATGACTTGCCACCCCTTTGCTTTAATTAAACTGGGAAAGGTAGATGCCTTACGCTACAATTACCTTTTCTAAAATTGCGGAAGTTCTCGTTTCGTTTATTACGTATCGAAGCTAGTTCCGCAAGTAAATGTGATGTAAAATAACAAACTATTCGGAATGACCGACTGTGCATTTCGATAGGTTTCAGATCATGCTCTGCCAGAAAGGTAACTTGCCTCAATAAACAATCATGTTAGGATGAGTATTTTACCACTAATGAATCAACAAAAAACCGTTATTTTTGTTTTCAAACTCACGGTAACAATGAACTTTTGAAACGGTTTGAAAGATCTTTACTAGCCCTTACACCACTAACGATACTAAGTCTATCACCATGGTATCGTTTACTCGTTGACCTATATACCCTGACCTATATCCACTGGTGACTGTGGGATTTTGTTTTTGTGTTTCCAACTACATTGTCAGATCGTCGGTCAGGGGGGAGTCAAAGGGAAAGTATCCCCCACCCTTTAAATGTTTAAATATTTTAGCATGCACCTGTAATTTAATCGGTTCAACACTTAGCATTATTCTTTGTTTTGTTTGGAGTCTTTTGTTTTGTTTTTGTTGTTTTTGTTTGTTTGTTTGTTTGTTTGTTTGTTTGTTTGTTTTTTTTTGCATTTCAATTTTTATAGTATGCATCGAGGAGGGGATGTTGTACAGAACGATCACAAAGGGGAAAAAGGGCAATGATTAAACTGCTATCTATCGCAGGCCAACAATAAAGCCGGACAAAAATTATCAGTTCCATCAGTGTGTTACATTCGTGACTTAACGTGTAACGCGACCCAATATGTTCAAGCAAATTGGCTTTGCTCACATCACAACATATGGTGGAGGAAGTATCATTTGCACACTAAGTTTGGTTTGCGCCATGGTCACACAGACCGATTTTGTTTGAGTGGGCCTATTTTGTAGGTCGCTAGAGTACCGTGTGGGTACACTGCCCTATTTGTTGTCCGGTTCACCGTCTGTCACTTTGAACGATGGATGCGTTCGGTGAAGAAAGCAACGATGACCTGGATAACTATTTAAATAAAAGTGCAAAATTTCTTCAACTGAATGGTTTGGCAATATTGACAATGAACTTTGAGAAGTCGACCTTTTCAAATCGTGTTAAAGATGTTTGGAATATTGCATTTTGTACATAACTGAACTAGTCTGTACAATTTCTTTCAGTTTTATGGTTAGGCCATTTGGCCACACGTTCGCCATCTTTACAGAAAGACTGCACAATGAGCGATGTTAACACGCATGTATACACGCACGTTTTCGGCCGACCACCACAAATGTAACGTTTCCACGGCCCTACGACGAGATCACTCGTCCGATCAGAGTTTGCACTTGCGGACTTCTGTCGCACGCAGATTCTTTCGGTGAATTGATAAAAAAATGTGTTCACATAGACCGAAACAAGTCTATCAGCCGACAAGGGTTCACTGATGGCTTTAAGTTCGAGTTCTGGTCGGGTCATGCCGAAGACTTGAAAAAATCTACCCCACTGCCATTGTACTTGGCGTTCAGAGTAAGCAATGTAGGTGGGAAAACAAGCCAGTAACTCACAACTTGGAAAAAGGCCGTGGCCGACCTGTCTTACACCAATTTCAAGTTAGAAACTGAGCCGTTAAAATCAATCTGACTAACTAACTGACTAACCAATGAGCTGTGTCTTTTGTATTCTTCAAGCCCCTAAATGGGTGAATGAAATAGAAATTTTTAGGCTGCTCCCTCCGCCACACTTTAAATGGAACTTTTTAGCTCCAATTTGAAATGGTTGGAAGTTTCATATCGAATTTTTAAGATATAATACAGCATAACCTGCTATACATGCAAACCTCACCACAAACTTGAAAACTCAGGGTTCAGGCGTTTGGAGACAAAGAATATCTCTTTTATAGTCTTTGTCAGACTGTCCTGCGTACGAGCCTACTGCACCGTTTTACAAATATTTAAAAAGAAACTGTTTCAAATGAAAGAAAATTAAAGACGGCGGGGGCACATTCCACCTACAAATTAGGCTCAGCAGGCTTTAAAGATCTTCTCGACTCTGTTGGTTCATTCACTTAATTTCACGACACTTTTCATCTGCAAATGATCTTGAGAAATTTTATGGGGTTACGAAGAAGGAAAACATCAAAGCGAGATCGCGAGGAAAAATCAGTATTAGGTTAGGAACATGACCGATAGATTACAGTTGTAGCGATGAAGGATAATAAAAACAAAGTCGAACTCGCATTTTACTCTAGTCATGGCACTTTTAAATGATATTATATTTTGGACCCTCATTAAGTCTTCAGGGTACATGTTAGTAGGCTAGGTTACACACCGAAATAATAACTCAAAATTTAAGTCTGTGGAATCTGTGCACCTTTAAAAATCGTTGCAAATTTATAGAACAAAAAATTCAGAAACTAAATAAAGTTTACAGAAAAATACTAGCAAATATTTGCCATTATTTTTCTGTAATCTTCATATATCTCTCCAACTTTTTGTTCTGTAAATTTAGAGAAATTTGTAGTCTTCGGTAGCTCATACACATTTTTGGTACTGAATGGCTGATATGTTGCCTTTTGCAATGACATCTTACACGGTATCAGAACAATGTATTTTTCCAGTAAGCGGCAGGTTTTCGGGCTTTTTTTTTATAGAAATTACTCTAGGAAAAAAGAGTTCTGCCTGGAATCTTATCATCTTTTGTCCTGTGTCCTGTATGGAGAATCTAAGAACATTTTCCTTTCGTACTAGACCCACATATGTTTATGAATGCCCTAAGCATTAAAATGATAATGACGGATTTCAAGATGTTCTACGTTCGTCCAAAAGTCCGAAAAACAATTTGCAGTTCTACTTGAAGTGAATGATTTTGTCTGTTTCAACATACCGGGAAATATTAAAAAATCTGTGGCCTTCACCGTGAATAAATTACCGAATTTATAAAACGGCGTCCCTTAAATTTATAGAATAATTATCCAGTCACCTCGTTTTGACACAAACACAGGCAGTTTGAAGCAAACGGTCATTAACACTTGCTAATAACATTCCACAGAAATATTTACTAAAATTACTCAAGAGCTATAGAGCGAATCTCCAAAATATTTTCTTGGTTCCCCCGAATTGAGTTCGAGTCCTTGAATTGAGTTAACGAACTTACAAATGGTAGGAACATTTGACATTTCCGTGTCTTGCCTGTTGGCAAATTATTGTAGTACTCCTCTCTAGGTTAAGACTGCCCTCATATGTGCAGAGAGCTGTTTACCTGCGTAGCAAGTTGTGTGGCATATTCCTTTTCCAGTGGTGGTTTTGGACTGAAGAATTGAAAAGCAGATTCCGCTCCCCGGAGTAGGTAGCTGTAAGGACTGTAAAATCTCATAGAACTAACATTAGAGGTTTTACATATTTTACCCCTTCTGTGAAAGATACTTCCGAAAACAGTGTTGCAGTTTAAGATGATGGAGTAGTAGAGCGCATTTATTGTACCCTTCTGAATGTGTTTTTACTGGTTATTAAGGCTGTTCATCTGCAATAATGTACACCATAAAACCAAATGGTCATGCTGTTATGCGTATAACAAGCAGACCGAGATAAATAGATATTACGTACCTCTTCGCGGTTTCTCGCGGAAGTCAAGGACAGGGAAATCAAAATGGTAACAATCTAAAACACAGATGGCGTCTCTTTTTATGAAAACACTCACCCGTGAGTTTTATATGTGATCTTACCGGTCGTAACGTATCATTGTACTTTGTTCTTCATGGCAGAACATGTACCCTTTACTTCTCATGAAATTAATAAGCATGTATCACATCGAGAAGTTGTACCTGTATAGATGCAAATATTAAAGAGGTAGTAGGCTGTTTCATGAAATTTGCAATCCTGTTTAGTTTCTTTTACATTTCAATAAAAAAAAATTGTCAAACGACGCAATCCCCATATTCTTACAGATATATTTTAAAGTCAGGTGTTAACAATTCAATTCGGTTTTATAAAAAGCGGTGGGACCTAGACACTTCTTTAATTTATTCACCCAACCGAAACAAGTCAGGGTAAAAACATCAAAATTATACTTTTTTGCATCACTTTTGTGTTTGAAAGTTATAATGCTACTTGTAAAGCCGTGGTAACTCACTACAACGAATTCGGATGGAATTCCGATCTGATCTGTTTTTTTAATCTTCTCCATCTGGTAGGAAAGAACCGCCAAAAGTTTGTATACCGGTGTAAATATTGCATCAGAACTCTATATTAAAATGAAATGTTAACTGATATTTTCGTAACGGCCAGCTTTTATCGGACACGCTTACTCTGATAAAAGTTGTCTGTCGATGTGACGTCACAAAACATATAAATTTTATTTTCGTAGTCCTGCAATGAATGTCATATATTTTCAAAGGTTTTCTAGAACTGGGTTCCTTCCAACCAAAGACGAAGAAGAGTCAAATCATAACTCAAAAAAATTGAATTGAAATCCGATCCGAATTCTTTTTAGTGTGAGCGCGGCTTGAGCATTGCCATGTGATAGTATATCCCTCGTAATCCTCGTTTAGATTCCGAGATCACCTGCCTCTTTAAGTCACGTTAATTCTAAAAGCATGCTGAATAGCATATTCACCCTCTAGAATATTCAGAACGGATGCTTTGAACTTGAAAGTGAAAACAATATTTTATTAGCTTCATTGTGTGAGGCATGAAAACATGTCTGTTTTATCACCGTACAGAATGTTAAAACAAACCTAGGATGAAGTTTATAACTTCAGGAAATATTGAAACCATGGGGTTCCACAGAGATTGGATGGACCTTCAGGTACGTCTGCGGTGGCAGGGATGTTTCTTTTGGTGCATAGGATGGATTATGTTTAATTTCCATCTATGCGCAAAGTCATCGGTTTAGGCGCAGGGTACCAAACATCTGAACATTGCATTTTAATCTTTTCCAAAACAAAAAAAATTATTCCAAACATTGCATTTTATTTTATTTTTTTTTTAGAAAATATTCACAAAGGCATTTCCTATGATTTTTTGTGCTGCTACATAATGTAATACTGGCTGCATGGTCAAGTGGTTAGAGCATCAGACTTGCAGTCGGGAGGTCCGGATTTCGTGTCCTGGTCGGTTCATATAAAAGGCTTTAAAAACGGAACCTATTGCCATTGAGCTTGGTGCTAAGGATAAGCAATGGATTAGGGAAAACAAGCCAGTGAACTACAACTGCCGCGTGGCGCGGCTGAACTTGAACCAATTGGTTGGAACCTGGGCCTTAAAACTCCATCTGACCTAGCATAACTGCTAAATAAAAGAAAAGTGGCAATAATGGAGGTTTCTACGCTAGACAAAAGCTGGATTACTCACTTCATAATTACGAAATGGAAACTTATTCGTTATTATTTCAGTTCTGGTGGGATGTTTCCTCTGGAATGGGCTCGTGGAAATTATCCCCTTCGTTGCCCCTGTTCAAACCACCACCGCAGTGTCCTGAAGAATTTTAGGTTCATTAAGTAGTGAAAAATACAACAGAACCTGTACGAATGTATATGAAGAAATGCCATTACATGCGTCTGCTTCTTGCAACTGTCGAAATCAAATATATATATATTCGAAAGATGGAAGCCCTTGCTTACAAACAGTGACTTCAATTTTTAGTCACCAAACTCAGACGCCAGTTCTAGACACCATAATTCGCGAGCAAAGGCATGCGATGGGAATCTTGCTAAATTCCATTTTCTTTCAAAACGCAAATAAATAGGCCACAGATTGATCATAGATTCTTTTACAGAGTAATAAATGTCTAAAGACCCAAACCGTTTATGAAGACTTAAGAAATATTCTTTTCTTAATTCATGGACCATGACGTAACTTGTCGCCAGTTACATAGATGATAGCATCGTAATTGTTCGTAGTAAAAGCAAAATACCCAAAATAGAGATCACAAGTCAGTTATATTGTAGCGAATTGGTTTTCGAGTCAGTCTGTCGCCAAAAAGTGTGAACGATTTTCTGTAAAGCGTAATTAAGAAACAAGGAGAAACATAACGTCCACTTACAGAGGGTGTCGAGACCAATTATATGACATATTTTTTACTCCCCTCTTTAACCCTATAAGCCAGTATCCTAAAAGAAATAGTTTGATTTAATTTAAAGGTATGGTGACATGGATATGAAATATGATTGCATTGCATTTTAATGCTGAGAGCGGCTCATTGAGTTGATCCACATTTTCCCAAAGCTATTAAATTTTTCTTCACATACCAATGACAAATGGTCAAACTTAGACAATCCCCATACTCTACACACAAATAACCTTTTTATGAGTGAGTACTTAACAACTAAATTTGATTTCCAAAAATTCGTGACCAGACACTTTTTCATGCACAAAACTGTTAAAAGTAAGGACACCACAAAACTCAAAAGTTAAACTTTTTTTCGTAACTATTGGATTTGAAACTTGATTAATCATCATGTTAATTATCAGCATTTTCATGTGTTAGTACCCTTAACACTTTCAATAATTTATCGGTATCAACTCAATGTGTCCCTTTTATACCTGTGTATAGGTACAAGTGCCGTTAAAACTAGAAGTCAGCAACTGCGAAGTCTTTAGGTACATAGGCCTACCGGGTTACTCTTAAACACAGTTGAAATGCGCCACGTGAAAAGCTTCCATGACGTCACGCGAGAACTATCTTTAGCATGCTTTCACAAGAAGTCATTATTGGTTAACAGGGAAAAAAAAACAAAACAAAAAAAACAAGTCACCATGTCTGTCGTCAGCTACTTTTTAGTTAGCTATGTATACTACACTACAATTTTGCCCGGGAGTCAATGAAGGGTCGGGCATTTGGGTGACGTCGGTGAAAGAAATCTTTTCGACCAAGAAGGGTCAAAAGTCCCCTCCTTTCCATAAACTTTGGATATTTACACAGGGAAAGTTTCATTTGTTTTCACTTAAGTCATGAATAAAAGTTATAATCATTCAACTTTTCAGAGGGAGAAAAGATTCACAAAATATATCTAATGTCATCTTTTTGCATTCCAGACTCCTCAATGCCAGTCGTAAACTTTGGCAAGCCCGGAAGTTTACACCGCTCTGACTTATTTTGCATATTGTTACTTTCATAATTTATTTATTACCTGTGTTTGTATTAGACACCATTTATAGAATGATTTTACGTGGCGTCTCAATTGGTTAGCCACACCCATTGTCTGGATAAAATCGCATGTTCATTACCCGTCAACAACCGTTCCTCAGCTATTAGTTCGTACTTCATTACAGTTTTGTTAGACAGTCAGAGAAAAGGAGGGTCCTGTGACGTCAGAGAAAACACTATCTACGTTTTTTATCGACTCTCACACCTTTGCGGGTGCCATTTGAATCAAGGAATAAATAATCTGGGACTGAAAATGACAACCAACCAAAGTAAAAAAATATCCCTACATCAGTATCATTCGCAATGGGACATGGAGCCATGACACACCCCAGTTATGCAAGTAGTCGTAGGAAAACCATCCAGGTTGAAAAATCACCCTGAAGAGTATGACCGAGTCTGACTGCATGATCAAGTGGTTGGAATATCCGACTTGCAGTCTTGAGGTATGGAGCTCGAGTTCGACCCCTGGCCGGGTCATACCGATGACTTTCAAAATGGAACCTATTGCCCTGGTATTTGGTGCTTGGCGCTCAGTAAAAGCAGTGGAGTAGGAAAAACAAACCATTGAGCCAGAACTGGAAAAGGCCGTGGCCGGCTAGTTAGAAACTGAGCCGTGAAACCCCATCTCACAAACTGTCCTATCAACAGAATCGCGGCGTCCCTTACTGGTCGTCATGCGTATATAAGTTTGTCTCAATAGCTTTCAAAAATAGTTCAATTTAACATCTCTTTGTGTTATAAATAGATCCTTTTGATGTCATATCAACGATGCATCTAGTATATATATGCTGCGCTATAGAGCTGTTATTAGCCTAAAGTTGACTCGAATTGCTGATCTAAACTCAATGGATTTAAAAGCAACACCAGATGGTTGCTGTAACTAAAACGAGCCGTCGTATAATCCACGCGACTGTGACCTTTTAGGATGATAACTTACTGTATACCTAGGTTGAGCTTATACGTCATTTCGTGATGTGCATTTTTAATTAATTCCCATTAGCGAACGTTTTCAAGACCTAGTTCGCTAAGCTGTTTTTAAAAATGGATTAAAATATGCTGCATGGATGATGTAACGAGTAAACAATTAAGACGTAAAAAACGTAACTTAAGAGTGAAATTTCAAATAATATAAATTACAAAGCATGAAAACTGAATTCAACATGTCCAAATCCTACGCTCATAAAACATTTCTGAGCCGAGGTATAAAATCTGTAAATTAATTCACATAACTTAAAGGGATGTTTAAATATTTCATACAGAAGTTAACCATCAACAAAAAACTCACATACATAATATATCTCTTTATTCGCCTGTGTTGTGCATGTCTTTACACTGTGGCAATGTGTCCAAATGACGTCATGTTAGCGGTTTACCAGTAACTTAGGGAAGCTTCCAGGCTCTGTGTGAGGTTACAATCCAGGGGGAGGGCAGAAATATTATCTGACGCAAAGCATACCACTGAATTAACTCTCTGAAGTCGTCGGGAGTATCATTGGACTTGTTACATTCATTTACCGGACAGACACAAATGCCAAAAACATGTTACAAAGAAAAACATATTTTGCGAAAGCTAGCAATGTTCTGGTAGCTAAGAACAGGTGCAAGAAGTTTGTTAGTCTTAGTTGTAACTGGTACCTGATGGATTGGAGGGAAGAAAATTATACGATACTAGACTTAAAGGCCCAAGAGTGATACCGTAAAGTTATGTCCGTGTGGGTTAATTTGTAAGAGCGTTGTTTTACACACTTTTAGGACCTGCAAATGCGATTGGCCTAATGTTATTAGAGTACGGCAAGTTACTTTTACATTAAAACCTGCGGGGTTCCAAAAAATCATCTTCGGTACTTTGTCTGTTATACCCAACGGTTTCAGATTGGCAACACAAGCAGGGTAATTTTATTTACCCACACTTTCTCGCCTGCTGAGTCTCCTTAAGGTTCGTGGGTTTAACATAATTTTGACGGTGATGCGACGCGGCATTTCACCGGTTGGATACCAACTCTTCTTTTACAGTTGCTAGGCAGTGTTTATCTCGATGTTGCAACTGTTTAAAGTGACTGTGACTCTTCCGATCAAGCCTTATTTTTCATTGTTCCGAGTTTTTAAGGACATTATCGGCGGGAGTGCCGTGTTCTGCACTTTTTTAACGTTGAGTTCGATTTGCTACCAGCTGAGATGTCAAAAGGTAGCCACGATGTTATATGTAGGAGAATATACAGACGCCTTAAATGCAGTGGGACGTACGCTTATAGTGTAATAAAGTACACTATGTCAGGGTACGACCACCATCACGTTGTAAAGTAACCCAGGCTGGATTAGGCAGTGTCTAGACTCAATATTAAATGTGTATGACATTTCATACAATATTACAAGACAATAAACACGACATCACAGACCAATTTGTTCATTAACTCATATTCTTTGGGGAACGGTAGCATTTTCAAATTAATGCAACCACGAAACCATTCTGATGATCCTCCTAATTATACACCTTTTTGAAAGAAAATGAACATGTGATCCACAAAGGAATCTCGCCGCCCTGATAACGTACATATAAGGTGTCTATCAAGGTTGGTCAGTTTTGCTCGAAATGACGCGGGACCAGAGGGCGACAGTTCTGGCAACAAATTTAAAGTCAAGAACAGTCCCCCAAACCTATTCTGTAGCAACAGCTAAATATCAAAATTTTCCTTTTATTTCTCTTGAAAGTATCTTCCATCATGTTTTATGACTTTAGTATTGCATATTCCATGTAAAACTAGCAGTTCCTCCTTGTTAATTTCCTATTTGAACAAACAAATTGTTGTCACATGACTCTTAACAGTCAATCATGCAGAGTGTTTATTATTGTGAGGCCATGATGCCATATGTGCTCGTGTTAGTATAAATCTAGTAACTTTATTGATTAAAATCTCTGATTTTGATGGAAGTTTTACCAAACTGTCTTTTTTTTTTTTTTTTTTTTGAAGGAAGAACTTTATTCATCTGAACATATAAGTACATTTACCTCCTCTTTAACATACGAAAATTAAAATTTTTGCTCAAAATTACATTTGAAGGTTCATTTTACCCGATCATGCGATGCGGTAGGCCTACTTATATGCAGTTTACAAATAGCGCCCTCTAATTTTCAAAGACAACCATACAAGGTTTCTGTACGGTTATTCCTCTCCTCGTTGGCAACCAGCCGATTATTATTCCTGATAGATCGAATGACGCAATGTTGATATACCCTGGAGATTCCGGTAATGGTTTGCCATTTCCACTTTAAGTCTCCTTGTTACGTTGAGTGCTTGATTCGATCAGCGTTAAAATAACTTCAAAGACTTCCGATGGATTACATTGTAAACTGGGTAGCATGTATACACAACGAATACAGCTATCACATGTATCACTGTATTTAAGCAAAGGTGTGAATATACCACTCCCTCAGTAAGGGCCCGCTTAATTATCATAAAGTATCACTACAGAATCATATGTAGCTTGTTCCACCATACATGCATGCTGCAGTTATTGGGAGGCAATGATCTTAAAGCAGGATATCAGCACACATATATGACCTAAGTCTAGTGACGGAGGTACTGTGTGATTGTATTTTATAAGATCAGTTTCATAACTTGTACTATATACATTAGTTCAGTCAAAGAGCTTGAGACTTCTCTTTAACAAGAAAATAGCTTTTACTCTTTCTTGAAAACTCACTCCCGTTTTGAAGTTGAAAATAGCTTAGGCACACCACCAGTTTATTGATTCGACACAATCAACTACATATTCAAGGCCCTCTTTTAGAGACCAAACTAAATTGGTCCCTTTGAATTGTCCACACGAGCATACCTGACGCGGGAGTGTCCATGATCATGACATACATAATGTGATTAGTATCCCATGTAAAGACATTTAATCCAGCTGCAGGAAACCATAGCCGTAGCACGCAGAGCATATGATAGAGGCGAAAGGGGGTGTTGGGGATGGGGTTGGGGGTTGTTTAGATTCCTGTCGAATCCACGATGTGATTGTTTGCAGTTACTTGTTGTAGTAATGCTATTAAACCTTCAGCTGAGGGGTTGGAAATGAGAACACGCTCTTATTAAGTACACCTTATGCATATGATGCCATAGAATGGACAGCAGGCCCTCCTTTATGGGCCAAAAAAAAAAACAACACAGACAAATGCAGACAGCTGATTTGTCAACCAGTCGAAAACTCGCATCATCTGCTAATGGTCCAGGCCAAATTCTAATTCGTTCGGACACGTGTTCCATTGTTCTGCCCAAAGGATGACGTCGGTGTGTCGTCAATGCATAAGGTCTATAGGAAAGTGGAGTATATAAAAATCTAAATTTTAAGAAGAATCTATCCAGCATAACAATGAACAGTCAGCAATGACTTCTCTTTGGTGGAGAGTTGAATATTCATCACTTTCTAGAGAATAAAAAACATTTAAGTGTACTTCTTTTCTGAAATTTCAAAAATATGTACGACAAAGGCTGTAAAATCAATTCGAACGGCACAATGCCCATGTTCAAAAGATCATTCTTGAGAAGAGATGTTAAATGTTGTAGTTGATCCCCCTCCCCTCCCCATTTAAAATAATTTGTGACATCATTGATGAACTGTTCAAATTAATATATATTTCTTTGTTTCTTCGAAAGCTAATGTATGTTGTGACAAAATGCCCTGATAACCCTCCGATGTCATCGCGTTTTTAGTACAGCTATGAGGTGACTTATACGAGGCGGCTTTGTATCTGCTCTATGCATGTGGCGTGCTAAAGGAGAAAAAAGACAGTTTTCAAGGCGATATAAATAGTTTTAATTAAAAAAAAAACATGTGATGGAGTTGTACAACAAAAATGTCACAAAAGTTTTTGAGTGAAAGTGTTATTTTAAATATTTTAAAGTCTCAACAATGGAACAAGCCACTGGGAGTTGAATGAATAAGATTCATTTTGCAACTTATAAACTTATATACTTTCAAATTTCTAGACTTAAGTTGCGATTGATTGTTGTTGACGCTCTAATGTGAAAGGTCTCCATCATTTTATGCACCATTGTTAGCCAGCAGTTTGTTTAGCAGTAGGCCTATTTCAATGGTATCCTACCACAGGATATAATTCCTTGGGTATCGATTCGTTATTCCAATAAACTGTAGTATGAATATCGCCTGTAACCTTCCACCATGATGCTATCGTTTCCCTATTAACATATCAATCACCTCAGAAAACAATTTCGTTTACAAATTTGACACTTCACAGCAGTGTTGGAAGCACCTTTTTCCATTCAAAGAAACAGTGGTACAGGCAATAGAGGGCATGGAACCCTCTTCTACGAGCAGTCGAGAGAAAATCAGCTGTTAGGCAATCATTCGGAGCAGTCTGACTGAGCATTATTCCCCTATATCGACCTCTGTGCCTGTTTAAATTAGGTGTTTAAAATATGGCAAAATTTTGCATATGATAGTCCTCCTGCAATATCCAAACATCTTGCAAAGGGCCTTCTCCTTACACCTCTCCCCCGGAGCAGCCGGCAAACAAGCCGCCAATCGCGTTGAAACATTCTTGTTTATACTTTACTTTCAATGGTTAACCACCAAAAAGTGTCGGTTTCCTTGCACTCCCACGGTGTCAAGACAGTTTCAATGGAGAAAAATTTCGATCAGTTTAACCTCTTTTTAGATCGATTCCCAGTCAGTTTGGGGTGGGGGCGGTGTCACGGTTTCCCAATTTCTGCTCTCGCCATTGCAAAATTCAAAATAGCCCCAGTAGTGCCAATAACTGGACTTTGCAGCAGCACCAATCAGGTGTGACTCACAAAGCAATTCAGGTCAGGACATGTAAATAGTTCTTTTTTTTTTTTTAAGTTTTTCTATTATAACCCATCGGTCCACACACTTTCCATTTTGCGGCATTTTATGTATACCTATAAAAGTATGATGTGTTTTTTATTGGTATTTCTTTTAGGAATAAGGAATTTAGCACAAACGTGGCATTTTAATATTTACTTCTAACGCCTTATTTTTCCTAGCGTTATTCTTTGAACTTCTGTTATTTGTCATTTTATTTCAGGCTATCGACAAACAAATGAAGACTGAGTGCCGATGTCACGGGGTATCCTCATCATGTACTTTGAAGACGTGTTGGAAGACTTTGCCCAGCATGAGTAGGGTTGGGGATTTCATCAAAGCTAGATACCATGACTCGATACACGTGATTTACAAAGCAAAGAAAAACAAACTTAAAGCTGTTAGAGAGAAGAAAGAGAGGCGTCGCATTAAAAAGGACAGTATGGTCCATATTGCCAGGTCCCCGAGCTTTTGTAGGGGATCACTTGAACAAGGATTTCTGGGTACTAGAGGGCGTGAGTGTAATCGTACTCATGATGGACCCGACAGTTGCAACACATTATGCTGCGGCAGGGGGTATAACCGGAGGGAGGACAGGATAGTGGATACAAAATGTAATTGTCAATTTATTTGGTGTTGTAAGGTCAAATGTCAAACATGCGAATACGTCAGAGAGATCAGCACATGTAAATAACAAATGAAAGCCAGTCGTCAGCAATATCTGAAATAATTTATAAGAGACTTCTTTAGACACTGTATTCCAACTACGTTATTCAAGTAAAAGGATAAACGAGGATTTGTTTCATAGATCTCATCCCTACTGCCTGGTGGAGGTTTCAAATCATTGCACCAAATTAATCTTGCATGGACGTGCTCATCAGTATCAGTAGAAGAATTGTTCATTGTACGGCACATAGGCGTACGGGGGTATTTTGAAGGGGAAAGAGCAATCTTTGCCCAAGTATTGGCACCATTTATCATGTTTTGAAAGAATGGACCATCTGTTTTTGCCTGAATTGGGGCAGGGGCGCACCCCCGTCTCGTCCGCCTATGGTGAGGTAATTTTATATGTATTACGCAGTGAAAAACATGGATACGTAATGGAAACACTCTAAAACAAAAGGTGTTTATGAATTAGACGTCTTTTAAAAACAATCCCAAACGATCATTTAAGAAAGAGTGTAAGTAAAAATCGCTCTTACTCCACCTACCCCTCCACCATTTTCTTCCAATCAATCACTCAATACAGAAGCAACCATTTCCAGGGCTAATGTTATTAAAGATTTTTGTTTTTTTATAGTAACTGAAAAAACTTTTACTTGGTAAATCCAATGACGGCACCATTATTTCATGAACGGAAGGAATGGGGTGGGAAATGTAGGGAAAATTAAGAACAAGTGAAAATTGGGGGAGTTTTTATTCGCGTTAGGCGAAGTCGGGATTAAAGCGCACGCTTAAGTGGTAGGGTTCTAAGGGCCCTGGTGGGACCCAGGGGTGAATTTCTCGGAAGCTCTAAGGTTTTAGTGTGCCTCTGAGTGAAAACTTAAGCCTAATGACGGGTATATTTTGTTTAATCAAAGGGCTCCTAAGTTTCGCAAAGGCTGGGATCGTTTTATTCTATGCGGTTAAACCCTTAAGCAAATCTTAAAGCGGCTCATTCAGTTGGTTCATGAAATTCAACAAATTTTTCCAAACCTGTCAAGTTTTCTTCACATAACAATGACAAATTGTCAATCTTAGACAATCCCCATACCCTACATACAAATAACTGTTTTATGAGTGAGTACTTAACGGTTGAAATCGGTTTTCAAAAATTCGTGACCTGACACATTTTCAATTTGTACAAAACCGTTACAAGTCAGGACACTAGAAAATTTAAATTTTAACGTTTTCTGTGACATTTGGACTTGAAACTTGACTTTTTATGCTAACTATAGGCATTGTTATGTGGTAGTGACCCTTTGAGACTCTCATTTAGTTATCGATATCAACTCCATCAGCCGCTTCTATAATAATAATAATAATACCTCGGGTTAAGCCATATGTCACACAGGAAAACCGTAAGTGTACTTGTAGATTAATGGTATTATATATTCACATTTGAATAAATAAAGTCGGAAATTAAAAAAAGATGTGATAAAAGCTTAAAATATAATCACTTTTTTCAGATGATATATTTTAAGTTGAGCTGCAAAACTTCGAAGTTTATTTACAAAATTAAATAATAGTCTTCACTTTCCTTTGTTTTGTCCTCTATACCGTTCCCCATGCGTCTCGTTTCAATATTTTAAGATAGTTTGACCATGGAAGCCCGCTATTTACAACCATGGAGCCAGTATCATCCCAAAGGATATTGGTTCCACCGTTATTTGAACATTTTAGTTTAAAACAATAAAGAAAAAAATAATAACGCGATACTCCCAAGTACAAGACGGACATCACAAATTATTTCGAAATCGGTCTTTTCAAATTATGTGGATAAATTTCAACATTTTATATTTGAGGGACGGAACATACTATGGCAGCGCAGTTTAGAATAGAGGTGTAATATTTTATTTTCCAAACATATCATTTTAGAATTCTAAAATTACCGTGGACTTGTTAAAGTACTTTGCTGATTTTTGTTTTTTGTCAAGAAAAACAATTTTAAAACAGCCTCCCTCATAGAATACAAATGTAAATAATTTTGTAAAAATTTGTAAATGACTTTCAGATGTATCACTATTTATATTTCATAACTACCTGGATTGAATTGAATAATATAAGGTAATTAATTTCACACTCGTTATTGCCTGAGTATATCAATGTTTTTTTTGTCTTTGCTTACAATATTATTTATGGTTGTTAAAGTGAAGAAATTTTAATGCAATGGAAATCATTTTTAGGTCTTTGTTCTTACGCTCTTAAATATGCCTTCAATTGAGAATAAGAATTCTTTGAAGCTACTGGTTATGCCACCACACATGCATGCTTCAACTTAACCAGTGAAGTGTCCCTGAAAAATGGGGCGATGCACACTGTTTAACAAGAAATTTCCTAAGTGGCTAACGATATCACCCCCAAAATTGGAAGATTCTCTGAGGCGTAACCTCAATTTGTTAAGATCTTTACATCTTTCTAAACTGGTAATTAGATATTAGAATTGTTGACTATGGGCTCGTGAAGACATAGGGCAGTCAAAAGCTGCCGTAGCAACGTCCCATAGTATGGTCGTCCCAACCGCCAAGTCGCCCGATCAAAGCAGACCCTAACAAAGTCATCTCGATGAAGTTGCCCTCTGACAGACTCACTTCTTGGCAAAGTCGCTCCCAAACAAAGCCCTCGTACTTGATGACATTGCTGCAGAGATAGGCCTACACCTGTCGCTCTTGATTCAACAGAAACGTTACAATTTCGTGTAACTATGTTTGAATCTTTAGAAAAATCTTCCTTCAATTGAATAAATGCCAGTCGTATTGTCTGGCATAGGGGGCGGAAGCAGGGGGAGGGGGAAGGGGGTCTGGCCCCCAATAATTTTTTATGAGATTTTGGGGGGCATGGCCCCCAATAACTGAATGTCGCAAAATAAATTTTTCAAAAGTAATTTAACAAAGTTAAGTTGCTTTTATTACATTTAGGCTATTCTTTGGCTCAAATATTACTTATTACTTTTCAGAGTGCAAAAGTTGCAAAGCTTCCGGGGGCTTCGCCCCCTGGACCCCCACATTAACGAAAACCTGTGAGAGGGTTTATTTTCGCCCTTTAAACAGTTGAAGGGTATTCTGCAATTGTGCCCACTCTGCATTTCGGAATAAATTCAGGTAGACTGTGACAAGCTTCATGTCTTCGGAATCTCTTGACTTTTTACTCGTCGGGTTTCAGGATGGATAATTTTCTAACAGATTAAGAGTGGCTTAAATTGGCTACCTTGGTGTGGATTACAGTGTGCTCCTAGCATCTGGCATGTTTCTACCTCATGGATTTTTTTCAATTCCTGGGAATGCACAAAATGGTTCCAGAATCATACTTGTTGTGGTGGTAGAATATTTGGGTCTATTAGCTCAAAAAGCTATGACCGTTACTTCACTGATAATCACAAAACAATGCCCGAAATTATCGAATATCCAAATTCCTTCAAGCATTTGCCCGAAAATGGAAAAGTATCATAGTAAGGGTAACATAGTTACAAATGTTAAGAGATAAAAAATCGCGACACACTTGGGAAGCCTGTGGCTTAAAAGAAACAATTATTCTTGAGACTGTTTTTAAATATTGTGTAACACAATACCAGAAATGGCCGATAATTTTAATAGCTTAAAATCATTGCGAAAAAACAGAAGACGCTATATTTAAAGTATAATTTTCATGGAAAATAAAAAAGATTTGCCACACATTGGGTAGAATGTGAAAAAAGGCTTTTATCATCCCAACTTCACACTGTAGTATTTCAAAAATTTGCCCGAAATGGTCAAATATTCGGGCAAAGGTTAAAATAATGCTGGGACGTTTTCAATTGCCAAATTAATTCAACGGATAGACAGGAGGGTGTTCAGGGTGCCCAAAAGTTTGCCATCTATCCTGCTCTAGAGCCACATACTGACAATGGTTATGAGAATCGGGTAATTTGTTTTTCGATACTAAAATGATGCAGGATGAAAACGTCTTCTCGTAAGTCTGCTTGAAAATTCATTTCAACACACCTTGGAACGTGACAATTCTGTCAATAAGTGTTACTAATAGAAGAAAAATCATCCAATCATCATTTCATCCAATGACAGTGGTACATATCATATTCTTCTGATCAAAAGAGCGACTGCTAAGATCCCCATAGGCCTAATTTTTTCAAAAGTAAAATCATATATAGTCGGAAGTTCGGGCACACAACTTTTTCAATATATATTGAATTTAGCCAACAGTCGCAATAGAGTAAAATTCATTAGCATGTTTTCAATTCTGGTTCGTAGTTTCCCCTAAAATATGCCGGACCATTTCATCGATTGGTAGTGATACATTTTATCTGGTAATTTTCTGATCAAATAGCGACTGCTTAGATCCCCCTACAAGCCTCGAAAATGTCACTTTCGACTGTCCCAGGGGTTCGATTTTTCAAAATTTTGTGCTCGCTTCGCACCAACCAGCGGTGAAGCTCCTCGCAGATAGCCTTCCTAGCAGCATTTAAGGTTCAAGTGAACATTCTTTGTGCAAAGAGAATCTCAAATTAGCGACTTCTAGGACCCTCCTATCAGCATAGGAAATGACATTTTTGACTGTCTGAAGTGGTCAGATTTTTCAAAATTTCCTGTACGTTCCTCCGCAACTTATGGTGGTGCTCCATTTAGACCACTTCATAGCAGAATTTAAGTTTCAAGTAATCATTTTTTATAAAAGGAAACTCAAAATAGCGTCTGCTTAGATCCCCATATAAGCCCGGGAAATGCCATTTTCAACTGTTTGAGGGGTCGGATATTTAGAAACGTTTTGTACGCTTCGCGCCAACCAATAGTGGTGCTCGACTTAGTCTTTCTGACTGTACTTTGGTTTGGAACGAACGTAGTCACTTTTATCTGCAATTAAAACTTAAAAAGCGACTGCTTGGATCCTCTTTACAAGCCTGGGAAATGTCATTTTTGACTGTCTGAGAGGTACGGATTTCAAATTTTCTCGACGCTCCGCGCCAACCAGTGGTGGCGCTCCGCTTTGACTGTCTTACGGGCAGAATTACACTTTCGGATTTAAATCTTCTGCCCCCAAACTGAAATGCTCCCCTACGCCTCTGAATATACCTTACTCAGGCGTGCACTGGAACAGCTGCTTGCAACATTCAGCAGGATTCCGGATTCGCGATCCGAGGATACATAGTCCAGTGGAGTAATGAACTGACTGGAGCTAATCAGTACCTCAAAAGTGTGTTTTAATCTTAGAAAAATCACAAATTTTTCTCACCAGAATTAGAGACAAATAAACTTGGCAAATGCCATTTCCAGCCATCTGGGAGGTTTTAAAATCCAAATTTTTCTTTGTACGTTCCGCACCAACTGTTGGTGGCGTTACGCTTAGATAGTAAAGTCCGGCCACCCCGTACAAAGGTATCCAGCCCCCATGGACCCCTACCAGGGCTTTGCCCCCTGCACCCCACGAGGGACCTTTAAGCGGCCCCCTGGACCCCACGCCGATGGGGTTTTGTGCTTCGGCAAAACCGGACGCCTTACGGCGTCACCATTATGTCGGCTGCCGAAAACTTGTGGCCCCCAATAAAAAAACATCGTCCGCCGCCTATGTGTACCTGTATCTGTATCTATAAAAATCCCCTTGTTTGTCGATGGCGGATCTGTCGGTGCTAGATCATGTTAGAAGAAGACCTTGTTAGGGACGACTTTGTTGGCCGACCGCGCGGCTTTGTAGGAAGTGAATTTGTAAGGGAGACTTTGCTATGGGTTCGACTTGACTAAAAATCATAGACATTATGCACGCCAATGTTCTCCACGCTAATGTTCTTTCGGATGACTGAACACTGAAGACGTGATCTTACCCAGTAGGTTTGCCCTGTCCTTGAAGAAGACGCTTTTCCAATTGTCACATCAACTGCTTGCATTTGTTGGTTAACTATATGAATAATACTTGTAAGTTGAAGCTCAATGGTGTAACGTTCAATAAAACATGTTCATGCAAAGGAGGGCGCGCATTTTGCTCTCTGACATCATATCCACAAGCCCTTTTATCGTATTTCAAACCAGTAGTGGGTCCAATATATTCCTTTTCCGACAGTTCTATCGATTGTAAACATTTCTATTTATTTATTTGTTTAAATCTGCGCACACACCATCTTACTCATCTGACGTCTAAGGCTGTCGCAGCACTCGAATTTGTTAATGTTTGAGTCCATACGTTTGTAAGGAGCACACGACTCACTGAAACAGTAGGTTCCTCGTGACATCAAAATTGCATGTTTTGACACTGTTGGACCAAAAGTTCAGTACAATGATTGGTGATGTTGGAGTATCGCGCATTTTTACTTCATTCAACACGATGTATTGCGACCTTTTGCAGAATGGAAGGTTGTACTACAAACAACGTCCTGAAATACCCTCTGTTTCTCTCTTTTGTGAACTTAGTAATTCGTTTCACTTTCACAAATGGAAACTGCTACTATTGCAATACGTTATATACTAAGTCCTACCCAGCCACGCCCCTAAAGCTAAAAAAGGCAAGAAATAGGGTGGTAATTTCTTATGGGGCCACCCACTCGATGGGGGAATTCCCATGAATATTTGGTTGCAGGCGCAACCTGTAAAGCTGAAGACAATCATCTGTTATGTGTTCAGGTAAACTTGTAGTAACGAATTAGACCCCGGAACTATGGCAAGCCGTTTAAGCATTTACCTCGCAATTCCACTTAAGTGAAATGTATTTCGCTTAAGTGGAATGCATTCCACTTAAGTGAAATTGTATTCCATTTAAGTGGAATATATTCCACTCGAGTGGAATGTATCCCACTTAAGTGGAATACAGCTTCACTTAAGTGGAATGCAATTTCACGTAAATGAAATTATGTTTTGCTTAAGTCGAATTGCCTAGCTATTTCACCTAAGTGAAATACAATTCAAATTGGGCTAAACGCAATTCTGCTAAAGTGGAATGCTATTTCACTTAAGTGGAATTCAATTTTACTTCAGTGGAAATGCATTAAGCTTAAGCTAAATAGAACGGCGGTTCAACATATTTAGCTTAAGTAAAATGGCTTCCACTTGGCGATAGAATGACGTATGTTCGCGTGGAGTATTACGTATACCACAGGCTAGGCTTGGGCTATATACACTAAATGTCTGCATGGCTTGTATATGCATTCACTAGCCCGCGGCCCTTTGTACATATAGTACACGTATACAGGCTATTTAGTACACGTACTATTTAGAGCGATTTTGCTTGCAATCAGAGTCTTCTGGGAGCTGGCCAATCACATTTCACTTTCGAATAAAATTCACAGTCGAATAAAATTGGCATTTCAATTAAGTGGAATTTCATTCCACTTAATTTAATGGAATTGAATTCCACTTAAGTGAAATGTATTTCACTTAAGTTGGGTTTGGCCGTCTCAAAGACGGTGACACGTACCACTGCCCCAGGGCAGGCCTGAGGCCGGATCTTCATAATAGCATGCTAAGTCTAGCAGCCAACTATACGCCTTAGCGGACTGTAAGTGTCTAGTTGCTTGCTCCTATTTTCCTATTCGGAAAACCTTTTTTACGGACACGTCTAGGTAGTTGTCAACTAGAATTAAGTTAGTTATTAGTTAAATAGTCTCAAACCACAAATCACGTCACTTTCAATACGGATAGCATGTTTGCTGGCATGTTTGCATGAACAAACTTTGTTCAGACAGAGGTGGGTAGTGCTTGCCCCATCGTATTTTGACCAAAGAAATACCTTACATTGAAAGCGTACTATATTAAGAGGGTGGTCGAGTGGAAATAAACAAAGGGAATTCAATTTAATCTGGCTCTGTAATAACATTTCCGGTGTGATCTGAGGGGTGTTTCGGCCAAAAAAAATTCCATTATGCTTTCCGCTAACAAATGATGAGGCCCTGCTCAACTAGTCTCCCCACAAGTCTCAACTCCCCACATAGTCAAAATCCTGTTTCCACTACTAACTATAAGTTCTTTTCGTGTGGTTCATGGGGTGAGAGACTACAAACTTTGCGTTACTTTCGATAATTGTGTAACTGTAGCCGTGAGGAATGATGTATAGGCGGGGCCATAATGGTAAATACGGTCTTGTGTGCCCAACAGCATAACGGTCAGAAGGTTCGAATTTACCGAGGTCCCAACTCATCTATACACCCTTAAAAACAAACAAAAATCTCAAAAGGGAGGGTAACTTCATGACTTTACCTGCTTAGACACCCATGCTGGCGATAAGGCCCTGGAGCTAGCCCGCCCCCAAACAAATATCGTACCTTAGCCAGTGTAAATAGTATGTATTATCACTGACATAGCAATGGTGCCCCAGTCATTTAGATTCCGGCTGCTACTAATATGGGAAAGCTTCTGGAACCAATATACCAACTGTTTCTTCAGTTTCTTCTTGCCGATAAGGGAGGGGCAGATTTAAGTAGCTTACCACATGTTTAAGAGTACCAGGAGGAAAGACGCAGGGAGTGTATAATTCCGACAAATGTGCCCATCGTGTCAACGTGTCAAGGGAAGCTATACAGGTAAGTATACTTCAAGTTCATTCCCAGCGTCATCGACTAAGTATAGATGACCATTGGTACAGGCCCCTTGAGAAATTGCCAATTCTTTTAGAAAGTTTGGAACGCACTCTCGCAAACTTGTCGTTATGCCCCCCCCCCCCCCCCCCATCTTTGAGAAATACATCTCCTAAAAGCTGCCTTTTTCCTCACGCACTATCTAGCTTAAGACCTGGCTCAAGTGAGAGAGGATTTTTGCGGATATATCGGTAGATCAATGACAACGCACTATGCACAGAAACCGAGTGAGCGGCTGACAAGTTTGAAGCTAAACTCAGCATGGTCATTTTAGAATAACTTAAAAAGTTGACATTAGAAATAAGAAATATGAAATAAGATAACATCATCATTTAATTATCCTTTATTTTCATGTTATTTCTTTTATGCACTTCTTTTAAATTTCTCCCAAAAGACATCGTAAGTGCAAACGTATGGTAATAATTTTTATATGAAGAGATCCCTGCCACCGATCACTTATGTACATGTGTAAAAACTACTGTAAATTAACATTCGCGCAGCAAACTGTGTTACCGACTATAGCTAAAGCGAAATAACTTGTGTAAATGCTAATCTTTACTGCAGAACGTAATGTATTTAACTGCCATGCACAACACCAACGTCCATATTTACATTACGTAATTAGGTCATAAAGTTGGCAGCTTGCAAAATACAAGAAGCATGTCAAATAAAACGATCGAAAACATTAGGAAGACATAGATAATAACATGTCATAACCGCGAAAGAAACCAAACATAAGCATTCCAGAGTGCATGCTTTGCAAAAGCAATACAATAAAGGGTGACATCTTTTATTATGATCATTATCTTTTCAGGCCAAAATGTGCTAACTACCGACTCCCCAAAGCGACAGTTCTATAAATAGTGCCAAATTTTCTAGGAAGAAGGAAAAAATGCATGGAACGATGGATAAGAATAATTTCTGATCGGATAAGGAATTTGAGTGACTCTCAATTGAAAACCCATCAAACCCATTGCTACAAACCCCCCAAAATGATCCTCCACGATAAATTTAAAACAAGAATGAGGCATCTTACTTCGACAGAGGGCGCTATGCAAAATATAGAAACGAACACCTGCACGTCACCAGGTTCAGCCAATTGCCGTTACACGGTCACGCACCTTTGTTTGACAAGCAAATTATCTCGTCAAAGACAAAATTGTCCAACCTACGTCTATCTACTTCAAGAACCTATTCCAAGTAGCATGTAAATCTGTTTACGGTAACTTGCACACAATGGCAGTCTGTACAGAGTTTAAAGGAGAAGTTAAAGCAAAAGTTCAATATTAAAGGGGAAGTTAAAGCAAAAATTTAATTTTCACATGTGAAAGAAGAACGAA
Source organism: Holothuria scabra (assembly GCA_037179385.1). Classification (NCBI taxonomy): domain Eukaryota; kingdom Metazoa; phylum Echinodermata; class Holothuroidea; order Aspidochirotida; family Holothuriidae; genus Holothuria; species Holothuria scabra. The sequence goes on along the minus strand of CM074181.1, from coordinate 58,615,794 downwards.
ATCTACCCAGTGTGGTGAAATTTCCATTCAAATCGGACATGTATTTCTCGAGATACCAGCAAATGAGGTTACTTGATTTCTGTTCCAAAGTGGAATTGAGGGCAGCAGAGATTATATCACTTCCTCACTTTGACAAGGAATGCTTTTTTTCCCTCTGATTTTCAGACTGTTGTGTTGACCTTGACGTTAATAGGAATAGGACGTCCCCATGAGGATTGCAAAGTTTGAAAAGTTCACATGCCACTTATGCAATCACATTTTGATAATATGGGACTGTTGAGGAGAAAATAGGCTGTAAAGTTTGAAAAAAAAAACAAAAGACTGTCCATTAATGTGGGGATATGATTTCATATGTGCTTGCTTCAAGTTCAGTGTTTGTTGAAAATGCGGCAACTTTACTTGCTCACATCTTCAGAACCATACATGGGATTTCAATGCAAATTTTACCAAAATGCTTAGAATAAGTACCCCTTTAACATATTAAAACTTGATATGACCTTAAACCCTTCTTTTAATATGTGAAAGAGAAACCAAGGCTACACAGGACAGTGAAAGTTTCATTCAAATCGGACATGTACTTCTTGAGATAGTAGTAAATGTAGTCACTAGATTTGTTTTCCGGAGTGAGCTTGAGGGCAGCAAACGTGATATCACTTCCTCACATTGACATGGGATGCGTTGCTTCTCTTTGTTTTTTTTTTTTTCAGATGTTCTGTTTACCTCGAGGGTAATAGGGATAGGACCTCCCTGTTGTGGGGGATACAAAGTTTGTAAAGTTCTCATGCCACTTACAGTATGCAATCACATTCTCATAAAGTGGGATTGTTGAAGAGAAAACTGGTTGTTTAAGACAAACAAACGACTGTCCATTAATGTGAGGATATGATTTCATATAAGCTTGCTTCAAGTTCACTTGAAGATGTTGAATATGTGACAACTTAACCTGCTCATGTCTTGAGAAGCACACATCAGATTTCAATGGAAATTTGACAAAAATTCTTAGAACATGTACCATCCTCACATATCAAAACTTGATATTGCCCTAAACCCTTCTTATAAATTACTCCATAGGGCTATATTGTGATATATATCTTCGTGATTGCTCAAAGCCATGCTGCAGTCTGCTGAGAACACTGTTGTGTGACTGAAGGTAAACGCTTCTGTAACGAGGACTCAGATTTCATGAAAATTCACTGCCCAGGAAAAGTTACCATAAATCAATCAAATAGCTTTAGGTTACAGTATTTGAACTTGTTCTTTTAACTTTTGTCAATCAAAACGCAGTCACCAATTGTTAATCTAAAGTCCCGGGTATTCTTTCATACATTTTGACTAATACAAGAGCCCCTTCATCCAAGGTCATCTATAACCACCCTGTTATATTAATTTGCTTCATTTATATTTCACTTCCACTCAAAAGTAAAAGTTTATTAGATATTACTCTAAAAAATGCCAAAATGTTAATATCTGAGCACCCTATTAAATAACATCAAAATACTGTATAATCCAAAGGAAATGCAAAGGCTGAAAGAAAAGTTATGATGAAATTATTAAATGAAAATTTTTTAGAAGAAATGAGCTATACTCCTTGCATCAACTAAGCATTAAAGTACACCCTGGTTATTTCACTCCTTCATAGGCATGAATGAAAGTACTTAGGGAATCACAAACTAAACAATCTATTCTAAAAGAATGGTAGATTGATGACAAATTTAAATAACAAACGAGAACAACTATTCAATGAACAAAGAACATAAATTGCTACTTTATGTATATACCTGATTCAGATAAATGAGATAAGTTAAAGGCAGCCATTCATCACCCCAAACTACAGTTTCAGTATACATATATCAAAACTCTCAATTGGTACAGCTCTTTGATTGGCATCACATTCAGACAATGCATCATAGCTAAATTACACAGCATGGGCACTGAGAGTGTCTAGACTACACTTTATGGACTTGTATGGCCACTGGGACATGAAGCAATAAACCAGGATTGTGTCTGGATAAAGATGAGTTTTAGATAAATGTGGGAGGGGCTAGAAGTAAGTAGGTTGGGAGAATTGGAACTGTTTGGGATGATGAAATTATGCCTTTAAGTTAAATATTTTACTTCTTAGATGGACATCACAATTAGCAATGAAGTTATGTCAGTTCACCCTCAGATATGTTTGAGGAAAATTAAGTTTTCTATATCATCTGGGCAATGGAGGAAACTGTCAGACAAGAGCACAGCCAGCAATATGTGTAGTCTAATTGTGGCATGGGACAGAGGGGATCAATTTTGTCCTACAGAGGGGTCAGGTCTTCTTGTAATGACCCTTCATAATACCACAATGTATATATTATCCCTACAATTTTTTATGGGAAAACTTAAACCCCTACCCACTCTCTTCCCTACCATACTTAAGCCCCCTCTCTCTCCCCTACCATACCTTTAGCAAAGCATTGATGAATTATGTTATTGTGTTCTTCCAACATAATGAGCAATAATTCTGATTTTGACATGTCTCTGGACATTATAAATTCCTCTGAAAAGTACACAAAGACCAAGGGGGCTATGTCAATGTTCCCAGGGTTCACTGCTCCCAAGGTTCAATGTTCCCAAATCTTTGCAACATCTGCACTTCTGGGAACATCAAGTCTCTGAACAACGAACCTCGTAATCATCGCCAAGTCATTGAGAGATACGAAAACGGGGAACATCGAATCTTCGGAACACTGAACCCCTGGAACATTGGGTAGACCCCAGACCAAGTGAAGACTCTTAAAGAATTATCATACCAATCCAACTTCTACACATGTGAACCAGTATAAAAATCTTAAAATGAAAAAGAATTATTATACTTTTTCTAAAGTCCTTGCAACCCTCTGACAAAGGGCTGTTATACCACTATTATTGCAGCATCTCAAAAACCATCCCAAAACTGGTGTTGCTGAAATTTACATCATCTTGTGACCATACTTTTTTCAGATCAGATTCCTTCTAGTGCACCATTAATAACAGCAATGTGTTCATTCATACAGTCCTTACAGGTAGAGTACACACCCCTCAAACATAGAACCTTTGCCAAATTGCAATTGGACCAATTACTTCACTGGTTGGCAAAATATACTGTACGTGCATCTTAAGTTTTACGTGTGCAGTGATCTTGCGATTGCACAAAGGTCACAGGGTGCATGCAAATTAGAATTTACACTTCATGATGAAAATTTAAGCACACATCACTTGGTCAAGCAGCCATCATGCTATTTGTTATCATGTTTTGAGTCTATTACAAATGGTTGTTTGACAGAATACTGGTGTGTGTTTTTGTTTGCTACAGTAAGATTGACAAATACTGATGAATACCAGAACAATTTTCCACAATACTTTGTAACTGCTATTCGGAAAAGGGTAAATACACAACAACTTGAATCATTCCTTTTCTTGATGACATACAGAAATGAAAAACATATAGATGCTTTGCAATTACGTCACGGAGCCGCCATGCTGGAGGACAATCATGCCAAATACACGTGGCTTTGTGCCTAACGCACTGCACAGCGTGCACTTTGGTGCGCATCGTGTGTACACATTCAACGAGCAAGCGTGTCCATTGTACTGTAGCTTACTACGTAGTTTCATGTACTCCAACATGGCCGCCGGAGAGTATTACGACATCATGTGAAAAGCCTCTTAGAGCATGAGTAGATGCAGCTTTCAGACAATTTGACCTCTGACAAAATTTCAACATTTCAAAATTTTTTCGGGGGGAAACTCAGGTGGGCGAGGGGGGGGGTACTGAAATCTTTAGCTGTACTCAAAGATTAACATTTTACAACTTCACCCACATGGAGTAGTGTATGAAGGTTCACAAATCATGCCACTTGACAAGTTATCCAGTCTCTTCTTCAACCATTGTGGAATAATACTGTACTGTACGTGAGACACATCAACTTGAAGTTCATGAGCTTTTCTGAACATTCATATGTATTGCAGGAGTGGCAAAATGGGAAAAACTGAGGGGTCAGAGTCCCAGCAGATTTATTTAAGTACTGAAGAGCTCCACTATCAATTGATAGGGTGCTTACACAAACAGTTTTAGATTTACAAACTCCTCAGATGACCAGAAAAGGCACTTTTGAAGTGTTCTGAGCTGCACATGCACTGGACTGATCAAGAATGTTTTCAGGGATCATTTTGAAATTCTACTGTAGCCTACCTGCATACCGAAGTTCCCATTTGCACTTACTGTAGTAAATATTGGGGACTAAGCAACAAAAAACTTTCCTGCCCCCCAACCTTCCCCATCCCTCCACCATTGATCTGACTGTGGTGTTCTTAACAGCAAATTACTGTACCTTGCTCCACAATTACCTACAGTACCTGTACAGTATACTGTAGCACAGAGTTCAAACATTTACATTGCAGAAACAGAACTGATATTGCTAGCTAAAGTTAGCACTTCAGAATGCATTAAAATTTTATGAAATATTTACTTCCCATCCTCAATAAACCCTAGACAAGAATTAAACCCATCCTGCTAGAAGATAACTTTCATTGAACATACTGAAGGTTGCATATTTTCACAATGCCTTGACTGTAATAATACAGCATTGCAGTTGGAATGAACATAGACCACTGATACTTCATGACCTCTTGTTGTTTGCAAACTTACAGTACAAATAAGCCACAGTTTGCTGATTCAACAAATCAATTGAAGAGGTACAGTATGACCTTACTGATGTGTTCAAATTGACAAAGAAGAATTAAGTATATAGATCAGAGAAAAATCTTCAGCATTTGTGAAAATTGGGAAGCAGGTATGTTATACTGTACAGTAGTGCTGCCTATTGTGTCAAACTGCACTCCTATCCTGAAAGTACAGTACTGTACATGGTACTGTACATACAGTATTCTGCCCTAGCAGTATGTTGGGATATATTTTAAAATTTTTCAGTAAGCCTTGGGAAATTGAAACTGATGGCACCTTTATGTTACCAAAGACTTTTCTTTCTGAAACCAACTGCCATTGTGTTTAATGCTCAGTATAAGCAATGAATTGAGGGGAAACAAGCCAATGAGCCACCAATGGGAAAAATACTGCGGCTGAATCCACTTAAATTACTGTAATTGGTTTGAAATTGAGCCATAAAACTTCATCTTACTACCGACAATACTTCTTCTTGATACTGTATAGTATGTATTAAACACCAGTTGGGAATTTCAACTACTATACTGTTTCTAGAACACTATAAGGTATTCTTACCCTGTCTACAACAGTTGAAACTTCCCACCTGCATTTCAGTTTGATCAGAGTGTAATCGAACTGCAATCTTAGATTGTAAATACTGTAGTTTACAGAATACTGTGTAACTACACTGCCCAAACAGAGTTTCAGAGGATTCTGAATGGCAGCTGTGCTTAGCCATCAGTGCAGTGCGCAGTTTAACCGAGTATGGTCATTGCCATCCCTCACTAACTTGTTACTTGGAAATACAGTACAACACTGGCAAGAATCCAGGGGCACTTTAATTTACCTACTGTAGGTTTGCTTGCAATATTGACAATGGTTTGCATTGACTTGCATCACATGACCAGATCAAAATGTGGGTTGTTTTATATTGCAACAACATTCCATCAATCAATTTTCAGACATTTTCTGTGGAATATGCATTTAATTTTGTGCCGGCTGGTAGTCTCCCAAGTCAACAGGCGGCAGTGCAGGCTACCACAGCCACTGCCAGCTGGTATGGCTATGACCAGGGTTGTTTGATTTAAATCATGTTGATAAAAATCATGATTTCATCAAAGAAATCTGATTTAAATCGATTAAGTTGATTTAAATCATGACTTCTTTAAAAGAAAAACAAGAGGGCAATCCACGGAGTTGCATATCTCATCGCTAACATGTGTGCAAGTTGGTTACAGAACTTGAACTATTTATGTGCTAGAAGTTTTATCTGTGCTGTTTTTATGCTACAGTAGAATTTCATTGAGAAAAATTACCATACTAAAGCTGCATGCCACAATCCTTTGAAATTCCTATTTGAAGTCCATTTGGGAATCGATTTTTTTTTTTTCGTTCCAAGGGACGGAAGTTTTTTTTTCGTAAGATAGCGAGGGGAAAGAATATGGCACAGACCAATCAAGTTCTTGGAACTATAGGCGCACCCCTTCTTCAAAAACAAAAAACATCATTTGGATATTTAAATTCTGACACCAGATTATAAAAGAACTGGAGAAGGGCTACCCAATCTTTGTAACGGTTGCCCTTTTAATCCAGTAGGTTTATCTAAGATTTTGGAACAAATTTATTTTTAAAATGTTGGTATCCCCTTGCAACACTCTAAAGAAAACTAGCTTGACTGTTACACTTAACTGATACGGATATGAAGCAACGATTTAAAACCTAAGATGCTTTCGTGGACGCTTCAGACAAGTGCGTAATTGTTATTATTCAGGCACTAGCTGTATGAGCGTATTCTCCATTTTGACGCGACGGCAAACTTCACGTGTGCCCCGGATCGCTGATATGCGCATCATGTGCGTCTCAATTAAAAAACTGGGTGTGTGCGCCATGTTGAAGGCGTGGCGTTAGAAGATTTCCGGCCGACGCACAAACCTTTTCTGCGCACTGGTCTGTGGCGAATCCTAGCCCGTGGCAAGGAAATTGTCACCTACCTTTTTTGGCGATGCTTCAAAACCGCCAAGTTTTCAGGGCACTAATATGTAAGATAGGTAGGCCCTATGCCTAACCTAATGTTAGTCACCCACAGTTTCATATCTTGGGTTACTCCTTGCCACGGGTTGGATTCGCCACAGGCCAGTACGCAGAAAAGATTAATGCGTCGGTCGAAAATCTTTTAAAGTAAGTTCCTCGGTAACTGTTCTTTGGGTACACCTTGACATAAAGTGAATGATTTCCCTACTAACTTATGTCCATAAATACCGACATAAGACGTTTTGAATTCCCAATTACAGGCCAGGCTCAGGCCATTTGAAATTCGAACTAATGCGAAAAAACGTATGTGAACGCATCTCAAAAATGGGTACCAGGGAGCTCACAATCATTGCATCATGAGCATGGTAACGCGTGTTAGCGCATACATAATTGCAAACACCGGTGCTACAATAGCAGTGAGCGTGGCCACTGACTACATTGTGAATTGTGCATTGCGCGGTGACTGCTTAGTATTCGCAATAGCATCTTCATCAAGCGGCTCATACGGTAAAGACGCGCTCGTAGTGGGGACGCGCTTGTTTTGGTCTGCCCACACATATTCATTGTTGTTCTTTGTAACGACCGAACCGCGTCTTTCTTGCAATAAAACACAACTATTTTTACCCGCGCGCATAAACACACGAACATATTGGCCAATGATTTGCTCCGAATCCCCACCATGGTCTGCGCCTTCCACTCTGTATGTTGGACTCTGTATTGTGATGCAATCGTTTTCATGAGGTTGCTAAGATAAGATAACTTTACCCAGCGTTACATTAGTTCCACATCTAGATGCGCGCCGTAGGGCAGGGTTTGTGCCGCCAGTTGCGTCATAAAAGTCAGGCGAGGTGTTGCGGCATTTTTCGAAATTGTATTTTGAACGCAGTTTTCCTTCGAATATCATTTATGCCGCATTGTACGGGTTTTTTAATGGGGTGTGAGATGATATTTGTAAAATACTGTATCTAATCTTGCAATACACAAAAATTTTTATGGCCGTGTCATGCCCACTTTAACCTTTGACAATCTGTGACGTGAACTATGTCCTTGGTTGCCATGACAACTTCACATATGGGTACAACTTACAGTATCATGCCTAGGCTATTACACTTAAACTTTCAGATTTGTGGGATGCGTCCTTTAAGAGTTTAAGTGAATACAATAAAAAGTATGTGACCCCCTGTCACATGACCTTTGACATTGGTTGCCATGGAAACTACATATTTTGGTAGAACTAGTCTACCCTATTATACTTGTGAATTTTCATGTAAAATGAAGGTTTTCTTTTGAAGTTTTAGTACAAAATAGGGAAAAAAGGTGTTTTCTTGCAAAATGTGACCTTTGACCTCTGACCTTTGACCTTTTCTTCCGAAGGTCTAGGAGACACAAGTTCCCACCCTGGGGTACCCACCTACCAATTTTGAAAAGAATCGGTCCAGCCCACTAGGAGGAGTTTAAGGGACAAAAACGTTGTTTTACGAACAAATTATCACTTGAAAATTTTTTGTTGCATTCTACCACTTGAACTTTGACATCTGTTGCTATGGCAACCACGTATTTTGGTAGGTCTAGATGCAATCATCGTATGTGTAGAGTTTCGTGTCAGGAGAATGTTTCGTTTTTGAAATATTGCAGAAAATGTGATTTTCACCGAATTTGACCTTTGACCTGTAACCTTTGACCTTCACTTCCGGTTGTGTATCAGAATGCAATTGTTCCACCTGAGGTACCATCCTACCAAGTTTCAAGAAAATCGGCCCAGCCGTTTACAAGATATTATAAAAACAAAATTGGACACACACACACACACACACACACACAGGTTTTTTTTCCACACAACCTGAGGACCCCATTGTGTTTTCCTTTGTTCCTGCTTCCTTAACCCTAACCTTAACAATAGACTCTCTATTGTTCACACAGGAGAGGACCCCAGAAATCTATTGAATTTCCACCAGAGGACCTAAAATCCATTGTTCAGGTCCTCTGTTTGAATACGAAACAAGTACACACTCACCCACCAACACACACACACACACACGGACAGGTTTTGACCCCTCTCTCAGCCCTGGACCTTCAGTCACCCCGGGGTACCTAACCATGGGTTAGACCTCGAGACTAGTAACCTGGGAAAATTTACCGTTACCATGGCAACCATTGCGATTTAAGCTGGCATTGCCATATATAGCCCAATAGGCAAAGTGACTACAATATCTCATCCTCCTCATGGAGCGATGAGATAATGAAAAAAAATCAATAATCCTGGCTACGACCATGCGTGCACATGCTTGCACTATCTTGCCTACAGGTTACAAACAGAATAGTGCAATTAAATTCCCAAAGGTACATTTTCAAGTTGTACTAAAACCAAGATATGAATATTCACAACACACACAAAAAAAAAATCAGCGAAGAAAACATGCTATCTTTTGGAAAGGATGCCTAATGGTTACAAAACAAAACAAAAAAAATATTTATGCCTTAGAAATTGCAGTTAATATGCTTTTGCACAATAATTTGCATTAGCCATAAAATCATAACAGTAGAGCAAATTTTCTGTACATTAAATGCAATAAGCCTATTATTGGGCTCACAAAAGTGTCGCTTTAAGCAAACGTGTATCTTTCATGATTACTGCAATTGATGTAAATCGTTTTAAACTGTTACATACGTATGATCTCAGGCAGCTTGCAAAAAGACTGTATGGAAGTACAGTACCAATCTTACAGGCAATTATTGTTAACAAAAAGGCAGACAGTTATCAGTATTTTACATGATACAGTAACATTATTGGCTCCCTGACAATTAAAAAATTTACATGACAATTTCACAAGAAATTCGTGAATAAACAACTGTTAAGGGAATTGTTACAGAACAAAGGAAAAAGGGATCCAAAGCTCCGAATATTTCAAAATGGACATCTTCAAGTCATTCATTTTCATCCTCCTACTTTGGGGCATCCAACTGCTCAAAAGAGCTACTACTGTCCTCTCCCCCGCTCTCTTCTTTCTTACCACTGCCATCTGCTTTGCTCTCTTTTCCTTCATCGTTGCTTTCTTTGGTAGATTCATCACCACTTTTTTTGGCCTCTTCCTCTTCAACTTCAGCACTTTCTTCCTGTCTGGATTCTGGGACAAAAAATGACTCTTGCTTGGAGAGTGGCATGTAAAAATGAATAGTATCACTGTCATATACCTCCACTGCAGGATAGGCAGTCAGCTGTCTTTCCTGAAAATGAGGCAAAAATAAATAAAAAAAAAACGGAAGTTAAGGACTGACTATTTTAGTTTTACCATTTTTTATGGAACAGTACTGCACCTGTAAGGTCCTCTTCTATTTGTGTAAATACAGTAACTCTGTACTGAAGGCCCAATAGGTCAGTGTATCTAGGGCTGTACTGTACAGTTTATATTTTAGATCTTGTAAAATGAATGCTCTTCTTCCAAGTCTCATAGTCATTGTTTGTTTCATTGCTGAGATATTATTAAAATGTTAAAATTGATTCACATATATCAAAATAGACCATTGTGCAACTTACTTCAATTTGTGACTTTCTTGATGAAAAACTCACATTACTACTGTATCTGCTCTGTTTCCCTTTGAAATTAAGCATGTTTTATACGTCTTTGACCACTTTCCGCTTTCCTGCGAACATAATGGTATGTTGTTCACTGAGGGCTTTCATTACTGGCATCACCCCATGACAGTAAGATTGCTATCACACATGGCCTACTGTATCCACATACAGTAGAGGTCATATTTGACTCTCAGAACAAAGAAATACAATAACACTCTTCTGAATGGTAAAACAATAACATTTCAAATTATTGCACAATGTACCATTTTCAATTGAGGAATGCCCTATGGAGATGGGAGTTGGACTGTTTTAATTCATGTTTCATGCTCAGCAATATATTTTTTGAAACTTTAGACCTACTGTAGACACTTGACATTCAGTGAGTTTCACAGTGTCAAGTGAAATAAAGCTGGCAGTTACAGTGTTTAGATGAGATGAGGCTCTGTTTCTAACCGATTAGTTTAAGTCGACCAGTTGCAGCTTTCTTTCCAGTTGTGGCTCACTTTTCTTTGCTCCTCCTCTCCATTCTGTGCACCAAGCACAATTTAGCAGCAGGTTCCATCATTGTTAAAGTCATTGAAATGACCTGGACAGACGTCACACTCCAGACTTCATGGGTGCAAGTACAGTAGGATGCTTTGACTACTAAACCATGCAGAACTTTGTGAAATGAAGGGGGTAAAATACTAAATGAAAGAACACCAATTGATGTAAATCTATGATCTGAGTAATGGCACAGCATGATATTACCCAAGACTAAGATTGAAATACCCACAAAAATTAGGCAGTCCTGAGAACAGTATGCAAGCACTACAAGTGGGTTTGGTGTCCCTTGCCATATGGTAAAGGAAATTTTAGTTCATCAGCAATAAACTGGGTAATTAAATAATGCACTGTATTGTTGGCAGCTTTTTTTAAATTACACAATTACAGTATATACAGAAGGCCTTCAGTACCTGTCCACTAGAGTAGCACTAGCCAAATGGTTAAAAGGTCAAAGACCAATTGGTCAGTTTAAATGGTGTCTTTTATGGTCACATTTAACGGATTTTAAAACTTACCACATACAGGTACAGTAGGCCTACTGTACTGAACTGAATCTGTTGTTGCAGCACAATTGAACAGTTCTCTACTAAAGTCAACAGAATTATGTTGTTTCAGTAAAATATCAAATGATGGGTGACTGTTAAGGCTTCTACTGTCAGTTTCGCTGGCTGAACTTTAAGGGTGTCTCCAAATCCCTTCCATAGATACACAAGGCACAGTCTTAGGAATTGGCAATGCATTTAAAACATTACAAAGTTTGAGATATCACCTCCTTATATTGATATTGTAAGTAAAAACCAACTCACACTTAAGTGGTAGTTTAGCAGTCTACCATACAGTAAAAGAACCTTGTATACTGTATACACAGTACTTCACTTAAAAGGTCAAGACCAGTCGCCCAAAACTAATTTAGAGCAATGTTTAAATTGCACCATTTTCTTATTTCTTTCCAAAGTACTGTACAGTATGTGAGATAAAAATTTATTACTTGAATATTTCATACTGTATCCAATTAAACCAAGCAGTAACTCCTAGTAAATTTCACATTTGAAGAGAAAAACTACAGGTATTATCACATGACTCTCAATTAAGCCAATCAAAAAACAGAATGGTGGACTACACTGCTTCAAGTTGGGATGACAGCTCTTACCCTTTGAGCTTATAATTCCATGAAAATCACTGAAATATAAAATTTTTTTACTGAAACCAATTTTTTTTTCCTGGGATCCAATATACAAGTACTGAAACCATAGATAAAATTGGTCCAGTATCATACAAGATGATTTTGTATTGTTGCCTATAGTATTAAGAAAGTACAGTAGATCTACTGTACAGTACAGTATGTCATGTCTACTGTAGGACATCTTGCTGTGAAAATGATTTACAGTATGATAGGCCTTCTGTTTGACTGTCTCACCTCAATATATTGTCCAATTTTAGGGTAAACCTTCATCACAGCAACATAAATGGATAGATCCCATACATATGGAAAAGATGATTTTACAGCAAAATCTATGTCAGGTAGTTCAAAAAATTTGTAGTCTTTATCTTGCAGCTTTTTTGTCACATCTTTGTCAACCTCACCTTCCCCTTCTGCTAGTATTGCAGCAACAATGTAACGAAGTTTGGAGCTTTCCACCTTTAGAAAGAAAAAAAAGGACATGATTGTACTGTAGGGCTGCATACAGTATCAAAGTCTACAGTACTGTAGGCCTACTACTGTACATGTACCAACAGGTCTAGGAATTGTGCTGTGGACAGCAAACCTGTCTTGCTTAAAATAGCTTTGTAGAATAAATATGAATTACTAAAAATTTTTCCACAACCATGTTTATCCTACACACTATTCAGAAGGACCATACTGTAGGACTGAGATGCAATGCTCTACAATACTGTAGATAGATACTGTACCTGAGAACCAATTTTGGTACTGTGCTTAACAGTGCACAGTCAGCTTTGGCCTTTAAAGGTAGTGTGACATGTACTGTAAGCAAAATAACCTCACTTTGACTTGATAGTTACAGAATCAACTTTTCTACAGTATGCGAAAATCCATAGGATTTTTTTCAACTTTCTTTTACGGTTCTCAAGATATACAGTACTGTACCTCTTCAAAGTTTGAATGTTTCTAAAGCAAGATGTTGTTTATGCCAAAATAATGATGTAGAGTGTTGCTAAGTGTTGACATTTCTTTTGTTAACCTTTTATTAATTATCTCTTAATTACTCAGCAGATAGTTTATGGTTTGGAAATTGATAATGACAATTTTCAAGGACACAATTTAAACTTCTAAAATAACCCCCTTAGGACAAACTAATGTTACAAGTGTCCTTGAAATAAAGATTGTAAAAACAAAGGATAACATAAGCCATATATGGCATGTCCCTCTCATGACATCACACTGTTTGCATATTGAGCTCATCTTTATTAATGATGGAGTGCAAATCAGAAATTGCCCTGTAAAATGGTCAATTTTTGACGGATTTTGATGGGAATTGGGGCTATTTTTTTGGTTTTTGATGCCTTTTACATCGAACACCAAATTTTGTCATTTTCATGTCACACAACCTTTAAAGGCCCCGTTCTCTCACCCCAAACAGTACCAATTCTCCTAACCTTCTTACCATACTGAAGCCCCTCCTACAATTGTCTGAAATTCATTGTCATCCAGACACAATCTCAGTTAATTATTGCTTCAAGGTGAGTATACTGTAGAAAAACTGAAATACTGTACAATCAAAACACTCTCAGTACCTTTCATGCTGTGTGATATAAGCTTTGGTACTCTGCATTGTTTGAAATACTGTAGCTGTCAAGCTCTGAGCTAATTGAGAATTTTGGTACCCCACAAAATTTTTGGTTTGGGGTGAGAGGTTTGGGCAGTGTTGGCCCTTTAAAATATCTATCTCTTCTCTAAATTTTCTACTGTTTGCTTGTTGTTTAAAAACTGTATCTCTAAAGTGTTTTCTGAATGTGTGTGCATGTCTGCATGAAGGAGAGTGTAAGGATAGAGCTCATTCTACACTCTTTTTATTTTCTCCACATGTGCACACTGCACAGTGTACAGTAACTCTTTAACTTCAATGCAGCCTTTTCAGAAAAGTCAAGATGTTAGAACAATAAGCCATTAGAATAGAGAGTTGTCCCCTTTGAAAACTTGCAAAGTTTTCTGGACCCCTTACCAAATACCTGTTCAAAATACAAGTTACAGTATAGCACTGTAAACTGTACTCCCATTTGCATCCAACTGTGCAGGATTCATTTTCCTAGCATTTTTGTAAAATGAAAAAGAAACTGAATCAGCGCATATACTTTAAAGGCCCAGTTCTATCACCCCAAACAGTACCAGTTAGAACTCCTAACCTTCTTACTCAAGCCTCTCCCACATTGTCTGAAATTCATCCTCATCCAGATACAATCTCAGTTTATTGCTTCTAGTTGAGCATAGAAAAACACAATTTATATAATCAAAACACTCTCAGTACCATTTATGCTGTGTAATACATGCTTCGGTACTCTGCATTGTTTGACTTAACTGTCAATCAAAGAGCTGAGCCAATTAAGAATTTTGGTACCCAGGTACCAAAATTGCAGTTTGGGGTGAGAGGTTTGGCCCTTTAATGCATACCTGTATTGTAAATATTTATTTGTGCACATGTATGTATCTGTGTAAAAGCACAACAATACAGTACAGTGTACTGTACAGTAAAGTACTGTATACTGCACAGTAGGGGCAGCTGTTACAGGCATTTGGAGCATGTTGGTTGAAAAATGCTGAAGTGCGAGCGTTTTAATGATTTAAATTTAAATTTTCAGCCTTTTATTTGTAGCTTTTTTTTTACTCTTATAGTCTCTGGGGCTTGCAATTTACAGTACATACTGCATGGTCACTTACATAAGGGCTCAAATTTCGTAAGTGTCCGATTGTCTGGGACAACTAAAATTTCATATGGGCAACCAAACCTTAAAGGTTGGTTGTCCGATGGACAACCATTTTTCTCTAGAACTGAAAACGAATGCTGCTGTCTGACCAACTCTTTTGACTTTTTGCTTCCTACCATATTTCAGACTTCATGTGTTTCTGTCTTTCAAACATCACATCTTTTTATTCTTCAAGGCTATAAGCACACGTATGCACACAATAAAGGTTTTGTTTCGAACAACCAAGACTTACTTTATTTGTGGACAGCTAAAATTAGTGAAATGGCTGTCTTAATGGTTACTGTTTTACATGTAGTTCAACAGGTTAACAGTACTGACCTACAGTACTGTGTATTTTTCTTCATTATGAGTATTGACACTGTATGAGTAAATTTATACTAATACTGTAAGTGCAACTGATTAGAGCTGATTGATTGGTGTGCAGTTATGCTCACATGCTCATAATTTCAAGACGTTTTGCTTTCACATACAGTATTATTGCACAATAACAGTGAATTCATGGCATAAAAAATAGGCTAGTATACTATATACATCATTATACATTTGTACAGTACTGAAAGAAGATACTGTACAAGAATGCAATGTGGGGAAAATCACATAATTAAAGTTGGTGTTAAAATCATTAGAAACCCAAAATTATAATGTATGCAGCACAGATACTCATAATCATGTGGGTATTGAAAGAAATTAAAATACTGTAAGTTAGGCTAGGGCAAGGCCTTAAGGCTTTACCATGGAATGAAAAGCGGCATACCGTGTTTGGATCATCATAATATACCCCACAGAGTTTCAGGTCTGGAACCAAGTTATGCAGTTCTGTAAATAATGATCCACATTCTTTGTATGGTCCTGTAGCATATTTGTAAGCTATTTGCAATCCTCCATAGGGTGGTTTCCCACTGCTCACATCAACTGTTGAAAAGACTCCAGTATACCAAAGCAAAGTCAGAACAGTAAGCACAAGTGCTACAACCATACCTGCAATGCCAACGAATATAACTTCATCCATCTTTCCCAACTACGATTGGTGTGGCCTTGGTTTGAGGTTTTAACAAAATACTAGGCTTTTCCCCACAACGTTTCACAGTAAAGAACAGTCAGACAGTACTCAGTAGCCTATACAGTATACTGTACATAGGACCTAATAGTAATACTGTACTGTAGCCTAGGGCCAACACCACACTAACGTAAAGGCTAGGCTAGGCCTGGCCTACCGTAAGCCCGTGGTAATACTGAAGACGTAACGTTAGCGTAAGACATTAAATCTCTGTGCAGAGCTAGCGTTCTACAAACTGGACCAAAATATTTTCGTCCAATTTCGTTTCATCAGAATCTTAGCAAGACATTCCTACAAAACTAATACCCGAAACTAATCGCTACTTTTTGTTACTTCAAGTTCGACACAAATAACTACGTGATTTTTGTTTTGGTTGGACCTGGTAGCACACTATTACATCATATCCTTTCTAGTCGTAACCGAGAATACGTGTTCCTTTCTAATAAAATTTCAAAATGACAAAACAATCCCATGAGATGGAATGGATTCGAATCTGAGAAATAACACAATAGAAAATCTAATTCCAAAAAGTTATAAAGGTGTGACCTTTGCCTCCATTGATTCCAGGCAACAAAATATGGTTTCTCGCGGAATCAGTAATTGTGCTTACCAGAGGGAAAATAGGGGGCGCAAATTAAATACGGTAATTTAAAGAGGTAATGCAGTCACCCAACTTGACTTGGTGTTGAAGACGGTCATAGATCAGAGAACTCTCCCTGCATAGATCCAGACTCGATCCTTAGAAAAATAAGAAGTAATGACTAGTCTCCTTTAATGTCATAAAGGACCAAACCAGGCGTGGCGTCAGCGGGGAAGGGGGGAGGGGGAGCCTGGGGCCATTCCCCCGTCGGAGAACACTGCCCCCCGAGGAAGGTCGGCATTTTCGTGGGGAGGCCTAAAGATAATTTATAAAAATAATAACAAAAACTCACAAGGACTTAAGTTACTGAATAGGTGATCTTGGACAAATTTTCCATTTGTTATGTAAATATCTTTACATCTTTATCTTAATATTTATATAAAAATATCGCAATCGGTTTTAATCACTTCTTCCTATTTTTTCTATCCCTCATTCCATGTATCCTGTCCCATCTTCATTCCGTGCGCGTAAGGTCATCCATGGGCAGATCAGGGAAGTTCCACGTCCATGCGCTAGGAAGGGTGGCACCAGCTGGGGACTAGGCACCCGTCGGGAAAGCTGCTCTCCCCCTGAGAAGATCCAATTTTGTTATCATGGGCCTTCATCGTCGGGGCCCATGATAAAAGACGTAAACCCGATAAACTTCAGTCCCCGGACGATCTTCTTGATTTTGCTTACCTGAAGACCATATTCGTCAAGGAAACTCTCACACAATTTCCAATTTTCCTTACAAAAACTGACGAGAGGTTTTTCAGGTGCGTGAACAATGGTTTGCCATTTGTCTTGTCCAGACAGTCGAATTCGAGCAACGTTAAGGAAAATCGATGTTTTCAGTTACACAAATGATAAACAGAACCGTAGTGTGAGAATGTCTCTCCATGAGTTTGAGTGAAAATTCATTTGAAGCCACCTTTGTAACGTGACATATTTTCAAA
Organism: Holothuria scabra; assembly: GCA_037179385.1. Taxonomy (NCBI): domain Eukaryota; kingdom Metazoa; phylum Echinodermata; class Holothuroidea; order Aspidochirotida; family Holothuriidae; genus Holothuria; species Holothuria scabra. The sequence continues at coordinate 58,598,391 of CM074181.1, read as the reverse complement.
GACGTTGAAATTAAAATCATTCATAGCGGTATTAGCCGAAAGTTCGTGTAGTCATATAGAATTTTCATCAATTACTGGACCTTACGATTGAGTACAACGAAGAATTTCAATAGCGTCAAAAACATTAGTATGTTTTCAATTCGGTTGCACAGTTTTCCCCCGAAAAGAGACAAGACCATTCAACTTATTGTAGCGGTACCTTAGCTGGTCATTTTCTGATAAAATAGCAAGTTGGGATCGTTCAAGCGAGACATTCTCTTAAGAACGACCCAAAGTTAGAGTGGGGCGTTGCATTCTGCAGTTGTAATGGATTTTTTCTATTCAAGTGAAAATTTCATTTCAAAGGAAACCTCGAAGTAACGGCTGCTTCATTTATAGTTACAAGTCTGGGGAACTTAATGACATTTCCGGCTGTCTGATGGGTTAAATTTTTCAAAAATTTTCTGTTTACTCCGCGTCAACTGATGGTGGTGCTCCACTTTGCAAGTTTTTTGGTCGAACAGATTACTTAAAAGAACTATGCACGCTTGCAAATTATTCTTCGTTTGGGGGCAATATTATGAAGTGAAAAGTTCGTTGCGAAAGGAAGCTGAAAATAATGACAGCTTCGTTTCTCATTACGGGTATGGGAAATGCTATTTCCGGCTGTCTGGAGGTCCTCAATTTTTCAAAACTTTCTTTGCGCTATTTTTTAGTCTTTCGGGCACGATTACATTTTTCGGACAGGAAAGACAATTCTGCTTTCTCCCAAACTGAAACACTCCCTTACGCCTATGTCAATATATAAAATATAAAATTTCAAATATATGGAAAGCCATTTTTTTCCGCGAGGAAATTTTCCAATATGGTTCGAGTACCTTAATCTGCATATTGATAAAACTGCACATTACCTTCATTCAATTTTTCTCATAAGAATGTCAAATTCATCCATAAAACCCCCAAAATCTGTCATAAAATTACAATTTTTCTCCAATATAAGCTTCACATTCTCAAATATTTGTTAAAAGTGTCACAATTTTCCATTTTCCATGGATACTACGAACAATAAAAAAAACAAAGCGTATTTGGTTAGTCACCCGGATAATTCTGCTCTTCAAAGGCATATAACTTAATGAAAGCCCCCAAATTTTCATTCCACAGTTTTTGCAATATAATAAGCTCGTAATTCTCAAATTAATCTTCGTTCAAGAAGAGAAAAATTTTTCTAACCAATTTCTAGTTTCATCTGAGAGCCTTATTACATAGGCCTAGTACGATGAAATGCGTACCCCCCCCCCAAAAAAAAAAAAAAAAATCAGCTGTCGTCTACATCACGTTTTGATATTTCCCATATGAAGGGCACATTCTTCAACTTTCAACAACACCCCAACTTTTTAATGGCCCTTACAACAGCCAGATTTCAAATTTCCTTCAAAAATTTTAAATTTTCTTAAAAACAAACAGATTTTTTGAATATTTGTGAAAAAAGCCAAAATTTTTGGCGCGCTGAGCGTGCCTCAAATGCTGCTACTGTAAGTTACGTCCCACGGGCCCGCAGGGACTTTTTCTTCGCTTTTGTCCGGGCCTCAAAATGATGGCCTCCCTGTCGAGAGCTTGGCCTCCTTGTCGGGCAAATCCTGGTGCCAAATCTGGGCCAAACCTCTCACCCCAAACTACAATTTTGGTACGGGGGTACCAAAATTCAAACAATGCAGAGTACCAAAGCTTATATTACACAGTATTAAAGGTACTGAGAGTGTTTTGATTATATAGATTGAGTTTTTCTTCACTCACCTTAAAGCAATAAACTGGGATTTTATCTGGATGAGCATAAATTTCAGACAATTGTGGGAGGGACTTAAGTAAGAAAGTTGGGAGAATTGGTACTGTTTAGGGTGAGAGAGCTGGGCTTTTAAAGTTTTTCGGACATATACCACCTGGTTAGGATATCACGCAGTACATACTTCAATTCAGCATGCAACTAAAATTTAACATCGGAAGGGACGGTTTTTATGACGAGAGAAAAGTTTACTCCTAAGTTTTATTAGAAGACTTTCCTGCTCCGCCATCTTGAGGTCAATATTGTAAGAAGGGTAGTATGTTCTTGTATTGCAACGGTCACATATGCTACTGCGATCGTCGTGAATATCATCCCTTAATTGCCTCCCCTCACCCGAACAGTTTAAATATTCCGGTGCCACGGTACGAGTGGATAAAGGCGATGGCATTTGAAGCGATGGAGCTTAGCAACCGGGAGGTATGGAGTTCGATTCCTGGCCGGGTCAAAGTTAGGTGGGTTTTTCGTCCAAGAGCTATCTACGGTTTTCCCATCTGAACTGGCCTTCCAAAAAAAAAAAAGAAATGGTTCCAAATTGTTGAATTGGTTGCCACCCGACGAAAGGCTTCTCCCAAATTCGTGGTCTTGCCCTTCAAGATCTGATTATTAAATTCTTCTAACTTACATTCTTAAGCCCTTCCCAACAACTGTCTGCTTCAATTCATCCTCATCTAAATACAATATTTGTTTATTGCCTCAGGGTGAGTATATAATACCCCGATGCCTGTGTAATCAAAACGCTCTCTGTACGGTGCATACCGTGTAAAATGAGCTATGGTATTAACATTTATGAATTAGATGTACATCAAAGAGCTGAGTCAACTGAGAATTTCTGTGGACTACTACAAAAGTTTTAGTTTAGGGTGAGAGGGTTAAACCTTCATTAGCATAGACATTGCTTGAAACCAGGAAAAAGACCATATTGTTGGGCTAAATCCTCCAATTGATTAATCAAAATCGACAATGTAATCAATGCGTCCCATGCACCACAACTCGTGATGTTATTGTGATAATATTGTTTGTATAGTGATTATAACGAACGCGTGTCACGACAGATCGCAGTTTATTAACATAGCCTAATCTGGCTAGCAGGCCTTTTGGTGAAGATGTGAAAGTATGAAGCATCAACTTGGCGCACATATTCTTCTTTTGATTGGTATTTGATTCCAATTCTTCTTTTGATTGGTATTTGATTCCAAAAACACGTAGGCAATTTGCATGTGTTTCTGTCATAATAAACAGAACACCAATTTACCCGAAGAATTTGCTTATTCAGCTCCTAGCTACTGCAAATACGATTTGACACACGTAGAAGTCAAACCTTGGTGCTGAACTATCTGATCATTTCTCCTGCTCAAAAACACCTCACAGACTGTTAACCCTTTACCGTTGTTTGGGTCCTTTTGGACCCATGCGGAGAGCTCGGCTGTCACACATCTTTACTGTTTCACGCGGAGCTCGAAACTGCGAGTAGCTACCCGAAAATTCGGCCACGAGAGCGAGAGAGACAATAGTTTAAGGTCACGGGGTCAATGGCCTACGGAAGCCGATGCGGGGCGGGCTACGTCCGCTTTTCCGCCCAATCCCGAGGCGCGCAAATATGCCCCGATCGGAGCACAACGGTATATTTCTCATTGTCCCCGTCATCCCGCTACGTACGGTCATGACAAAATATATTTGCTACCCATATTGTGTAATTCTACGGAATGATACATTAACTGAAACATTGTACAAAGATTAAGATAAGTTATACGAAGGTTTTTGTTTTCATTTTTTGTTCATTTCAGAAAATATTATCATTGTGATATATTACGTTTTTGCTATTGCGAAAGGTCTGTACATTCCCCATTGAATTTCCTACCACACTGTCTCAGACAACAAGGAGGAAAGGAAAAAAATTCACTCTAAAAAGTGTCATCATTTAAACACCTATTGTGCCCTACTTTATGAATTCTAAACATGTTTAACTGTTAAACATTTTTTTCAATTAATCACGTCGAAAAGCAAAATGTTTAGGTATTATACACGTGTGTTAAAAATCTAAACGTATTAGCAAACTGCACGGGGGCAAAAATATTTTTAAGAAAAACGTTTAATTCCTGCACACCCATTTTAAAGTGTACGTACCAGATACCCGTATTAAAATATTTATGCACCGTAGGTGGCATCAATTTGCCAGTAAAAAGTCGGACCAAGCATGGCAAACTCTAATTATAGAAGTTTTGACGGTAAGAGGTTAGTGATTTGGTTAAGGTTGCGTTCTTTCAACCGGGAACGCAGCTGCTCCCAGGGAGAAAAACACTTTCTGTGGTATTACCTTCCTTTCGCAGATCGGCTTTTTCCCAGGAAGTATGGTGGGGAGGGGGGGGGGGACTTTGGAAAAAGTGAGGAAGTAAGCAAATATGGGTTGGGCTACATTTGTTTTTCCGTCTCTGATAAGTAATGTTTCACGTGAAATTCTAATCAATTACCAATGCTTTAAAATTCCTTCCCTCTCTAACAAAGTTTAAGAATTTACAAAAAAGAAAAAATCTCCAAACTGGATTTATTGATAATGCTGTAGGATATGCACAAAAATGCATCTCCACATGCCTTATTACATTTTACTGGATTTTTATTTGTCCGTTACCAGAGTGATAATTTTGACAGAGGAAGTCCGATTTGATCATTCTTTAGTCCTGGATATTATCAGGATTTTCCACCAGTTTCAAGGCTGTTTCAAACTTTGGCATAGATAATTTTCATTCTGCAATTGTTTCCTAAATATCACAGTAAATGTAAGTTGCGGTCATTCATAGGTTGTGCATTCTACGGCGTCCTTCCGCAATAGCAAAACTTTTGTTGCTCTAAGTCAGAAGTTCGAATATCAGGAGTCATGTACAGGAGAGTAATTTTTGTTTTACTAAACGTCTTCGCCATCTTCATCACAAATGGTAAGTGACTTTGTACATTAATTTAAAATCTAAAATATACGCAGTGATTTTTCACCTGATTTCCTGTTGCTATTGCGCCTAAACAATCCTGTTTATTCAATCCAAGAATTGGTATTCAAATTAAAGAGGGTACAGAGGGAGTCAAATATATGAAAAAACTAAGTATTTTGATATAGTTATCAGTTTTCCTGTTTAAATAATAATCAGGATTGTCAAGGTACAGCAACAAGGACCTAGTGAAATTTCACGAGACGTATTGAAAGTAGTGTTTCATTTTCGCAGTCACTCGTTTAGGATATTTCTTTTTAAAATATTTAAGTCACCATTGTTTATTAACAACTTCAACTATCCCAAGAAATACAAGTACCTCATATCGTCTACTTTCAGTCTTTAATTATTTTGTGATTGATAAATCCATTTTCTCTTCTGAAGTATTATGTAACCTAGGCAGTGCGGTATAATGTAGTACTTACATTCGCTAATGTTACAAATTCTTGTTTAGTCATTAGTTCTAAGAAATGCTTAGTAGATAAGTAACGAATCTACATTCATCCGAAACAGGCCAGGACTCAGCTACATCAAACAAGGACTCCCGGGACGTTGATTAACGTACGTCTTTTTCACAACAGTGGAGCTAGTCCTGGTAACGTAACAAGTTCATTTAACTTGAAGCAGGGAGCTGTCCGTAACAGCTCTCTGTTTAAAGGGATCAGGGATTCTATTTAGCTTGTTGGTTAGCTAATTAATCAGGAAGTATCTACTAACAGCGCCCCCTTATTGAGAAATAAAGTCGTTGACTGATTCTGCGCTTGTTAAAATTGAAGGCAGGTCCACGAATAAAACAGTCTGCTTGAGTGGGGCTAAGATCATATCTTTATTGTGTCCACTTCTGGCATTAATAATTTTTAATAGTTTGTAATCAACCTTGTCTGAAATGTTGCTGAAATGTTTTTGAGTCTATCTTCGAAATTTGGGCCCATAATGGATGTCTTAAGTTCATAAACCGTGCACCAGGAGGTTAAAGCTTCAAATGTAGTGCGTCCCGCTTTGGAGCAGGGTCCAGGTGACGAACCCTCGAAAGCTTTGTCAATAGTTCATGGCAGTCTTGACAGACCAATGATGTTAATTATCTGAGGGTCGTGCGGTTGTTCAGTTAAGTGTTTTCCTGTAATGAACGGAGCCTCCGTGTGAAGCAAAACCCCATAGGATGTAAGGATGTAAGGATAGGATGTATAAGTTTGGTGTCCCTGAATAGCTCTTCTCCAGAAGATTGGGAGGAATTTCGGCGAAAAAGCTGTTTCAATATTACATGTTAAGAGAGCAGAAACAGCTTTCATTAATCTTTTTAACTGTTTTTGTGTAATTTAATATATTTTGAATTTTGATATACATGTTCCAGTACACGCTATTGTGAAAAAATAGGACGTTAGAGACCTAGGTAAATTTACAAATATGACAAATACGGCTCGATAACAATTTCATGGGTGATGCGCACTATTTAAGAAGCTGCTTCTCGATTGGCTGTTGCCAAAGCTTAACAATGTAAATTTTGTTGCCTTTCAATACTATCCGTACCAATTTTAAAAACTTTGAACAGCAAAAGCCCTCAGAGCTTCCTTTCCATATTCTTATAATGTCAGTACCTTTGAATTCCACAATTCCGCTCAAAATTAGTAATAGATATTCCTTTTTAGACCAGGGGTGGCGCCAGCGGGGGGGGGGGAGCGGGGGGGCATGCCCCCGTCGGGGAACACTGCCCCCCCCGTCGGGGAAGGTCGGCGATTTCGTCGGGGAGGCCTAAAAATAATAAAATTAATTAATTGATTAATCAAAAAATTACTTACTTACTTAATTAATTAATTTAAATTAATTTGAATTGATTTAGTAATTAATTAAAAAACCTAAAAGGCCTGAAGTTACCAGGTGGGTGATCTTGAACACATTTGTTGTTTTGCAATGCTATTTTAAAGCATATTGGGAATCGAATTTCGATCACTTATTCTTAGCCCTGTTATACCTCATTCCATGTACCTTAATTGTCCTATCTCATCCCCCGTCGGGGAAGGGCGGCATTTTTTGCGGAAGGCCTAAAAATGAAGAACGTAATGGGCTGAAGTTACTCGATGGATGATCGTGAACTTTTTTTTTTCGTTTGTAACCCTATTTTTAATGTATCGAAGTTAAGCCCAGTACACACTACAGCGATATCGGATCGGATTACTATCAGATTTCTGTCAGTTTTAGTTAAAATCTCCTCCATCCGTTTTCGGAAAGAACCAAAAATTTGCCATCCTGTGTAAATATACGTTCGGAATGAGAGGAATACGGAAGTCAAATATATACTACTTATTTCATGACGTCGCATTGTCAAATAACTTTTATCGAACTACGCGTATCCAATAAAAGTTGTCTGTGGATGTGGCGTCACAGAATAATTGGTATAAGTTACTTGCCCCCGTTGTGGAAGACTTCCCTCCCCCTGTTGTTGAGAGAAAATCCAATTTCATCGGGGATCTTTCATATACAGGCCCACGATAAAAAAAAAAATGTGGGCCTGATAACTTCAGTCACCCCCGACGATCTTCTTGATTTTGCTTACTAGAAGACCATATTCTTCAAGCAAACTGACAATTCCAAATTTTCCTTACAAAAACGGACAAGTAGTTTTTCATGTGCAGGCATTACCCGATGGTCTTTTTCTAAAGTCCTCCCGACCCTCTGGCAAAGGTCCGTTCGACATGCATTTCCCAATGGTCTGCCATCTGGCCTGTCCCGACAGCCGAATTCTAGAAACGGTAACGAAAATCGGCTAGGCCATTTTGGGCTACACATAATGACCTTGTAACGTGACATTTTTTCAAATACGTTGGAAGTAAGATCATTTTGTCTGGAGTTCGGGCAGTCACGAAGAAAATTTCATCTTTTTAGTGGATATTGCAATTTAATATAACAAAGATTCCTGATAGAGTAAAAATAAACAGTATGGTTTTGCATAGTTCCCCCCCCCCCCCCGAAAAGAGACAGGTCCATTACATCTAATTATCTGGTAGTTTTCTGATCACTTACCAAGTTGTTTTTTCTATTAAGGTGAAATTTCTATTTCAAAGGAAAGCTCAAAATAACGACTGCTCAAGTTTGGGGAATGCCATTTTCGGGTGTCTGTGGTGTCAGTTTTTTTTAACAATTTTTTTTACGTTCCGCGCCAACTGATGGGTGGCGCTCCGCTTAGATAGTGTTTTGGTCGAAAAAATTACTGAACAGAACAATGCATGCTTGCATATTATTCTTCGTTTTGGGGCAGTATTACAAGGCGAAAATGTTATTGCGAAAGAAAGCTCAAAATAATTACTATATCGGTACTTTGTTTCTAGTTACCAGCCCGGCCGCGGTTCTTCCCGCTTTCTGGAGGTTCTTAATTTTTCAGAAATATCTGTGGCGCTCCACTTGTAGTTTTTTGGGCAATATTATATATTTCGGACAAAAGAAAAACAAAATAATTCTGTCCCCTATAAAACTGAAACACTCCCGTCGGCCTATCTCAGAACTTCAAATATATGGGAAGCCAAACTTTTTCCACGGGAACATTTTCCAATATGGCCAGAGGGCATTAATCTGTTAATCTACCTGATGATATTCAGTAACCCCAACAAAGCTGTACAAAACTGTAGATTACCCCCTACTTGATTTTTCTTACAAGAAGGTCAAATTCTTCCATAAAAATACCAAAATCCGTCATTATATAAGTTTCAGATTGTTGAAAGTGGCAAAATTTTCCAATTTTGACGGATACTCCGTACAACAAATAACCAGACAACTCTATGAATTATCCAGACATTCTACCTAATTTTGCCCTTGAAAGGCATATCACTTAATACGGAACCCAAATTTTTTATTATAACCTTACCAAAAACCAAATTTTCTTATATTAAATTCCAAAATTTCTGCAATAAAATAAGCTCTTAATTTTCAAATCTTGGTTTAAAAAAGGATAAAAAACTTTTCGGGCAAACTCTAAGTGTCGTCTTGAGACCTTATTACGTAGGACAAGAACGATTAAATGCAATGCATAACCCCAACAGAGTTTCAGCTGTCGCGTGTAAAACGTTTTTCAATTTGTTCATATCAAGGATAGATTCTTCAATAAATACCCCCAATTTTTAATTGTCATTACAAAAGCCAAATTAATTTTCTTTCAAAAAATAAACTTCAGGTTTTAAGTGTTTGTTTAAAAAAAGGCCACAAATTTCGGCGCTGCGCGCGCTTCAAATTCTGTCAAGTTACGTCCCACCGGGACTAACTCATCGCCTTTGTCGGGGCCTTGAACTGCTGCCCCCCCATCGGGGAGCTTGGCCCCCCTGCCGGGAAAATCCTGGCGCCACCCCTGTTTAAGACTCGTCGAATCTGTTTATGAAATTGATTATAATTTGATTATATGATTAAATTGTTTATAATTTTTAATTTGAAACGACTTGACCAGTTTTGTAGATTACCCCCTACTTGATTTTTCTTACAAGAAGGTCAAATTCTTCCATAAAAATACCAAAATCCGTCATAATATAAGTTTCAGATTGTTGAAAGTGGCAAAATTTTCCAATTTTGACGGATACTCCGTACAACAAATAACCAGACAACTCTATGAATTATCCAGACATTCTACCTAATTTTGCCCTTGAAAGGCATATCACTTAATACGGAACCCAAATTTTTTATTATAACCTTACCAAAAACCAAATTTTCTTATATTAAATTCCAAAATTTCTGCAATAAAATAAGCTCTTAATTTTCAAATCTTGGTTTAAAAAAGGATAAAAAACTTTTCGGGCAAACTCTAAGTGTCGTCTTGAGACCTTATTACGTAGGACAAGAACGATTAAATGCAATGCATAACCCCAACAGAGTTTCAGCTGTCGCGTGTAAAACGTTTTTCAATTTGTTCATATCAAGGATAGATTCTTCAATAAATACCCCCAATTTTTAATTGTCATTACAAAAGCCAAATTAATTTTCTTTCAAAAAATAAACTTCAGGTTTTAAGTGTTTGTTTAAAAAAAGGCCACAAATTTCGGCGCGCTGCGCGCGCTTCAAATTCTGTCAAGTTACGTCCCACCGGGACTAACTCATCGCCTTTGTCGGGGCCTTGAACTGCTGCCCCCCCCCCATCGGGGAGCTTGGCCCCCCTGCCGGGAAAATCCTGGCGCCACCCCTGTTTAAGACTCGTCGAATCTGTTTATGAAATTGATTATAATTTGATTATATGATTAAATTGTTTATAATTTTTAATTTGAAACGACTTGACCAGTTTTGTAGATTACCCCCTACTTGATTTTTCTTACAAGAAGGTCAAATTCTTCCATAAAAATACCAAAATCCGTCATAATATAAGTTTCAGATTGTTGAAAGTGGCAAAATTTTCCAATTTTGACGGATACTCCGTACAACAAATAACCAGACAACTCTATGAATTATCCAGACATTCTACCTAATTTTGCCCTTGAAAGGCATATCACTTAATACGGAACCCAAATTTTTTATTATAACCTTACCAAAAACCAAATTTTCTTATATTAAATTCCAAAATTTCTGCAATAAAATAAGCTCTTAATTTTCAAATCTTGGTTTAAAAAAGGATAAAAAACTTTTCGGGCAAACTCTAAGTGTCGTCTTGAGACCTTATTACGTAGGACAAGAACGATTAAATGCAATGCATAACCCCAACAGAGTTTCAGCTGTCGCGTGTAAAACGTTTTTCAATTTGTTCATATCAAGGATAGATTCTTCAATAAATACCCCCAATTTTTAATTGTCATTACAAAAGCCAAATTAATTTTCTTTCAAAAAATAAACTTCAGGTTTTAAGTGTTTGTTTAAAAAAAGGCCACAAATTTCGGCGCGCTGCGCGCGCTTCAAATTCTGTCAAGTTACGTCCCACCGGAACTAACTCATCGCCTTTGTCGGGGCCTTGAACTGCTGCCCCCCCCCCATCGGGGAGCTTGGCCCCCCTGCCGGGAAAATCCTGGCGCCACCCCTGTTTAAGACTCGTCGAATCTGTTTATGAAATTGATTATAATTTGATTATATGATTAAATTGTTTATAATTTTTAATTTGAAACGACTTGACCAGTTTTGGTATTGTTGCACATAGCAACAGCAGTCTATGGAACTTTTTTTTATTAGTGCATTCTTGTGTGACATTGCTATTTAGTCATTGAACTAAGTTGGTTACATTGCTCGGGCAACCTCGATGAGACCAAGGAATGGAACAATTTTTTAATGACGAATTATATATCTGTGTCCATACACATTGACTACACCAAGGTCAATTCCAAAAACCAACAATTCGAGATAAATCCATTTTAAACGGTACCTACATTGAATTGGTAGAAACCGTGTTATCGAGAGTGGTTTGAATGTGTTACCAGGCTCCATATCATAAGAACCGTCATGTACTTCCCGCGAGGAAAGAACGGAAGCTAACACACTAGAGCGTAAAGAACACACAACCAGATATGACATTGCCCGAACGGTTACCTGAGCAGAGCGCCACCATTGGTAGGCAGAGAGCTTCCAGAAAATTCTTGTAATCGCAACCCCCATGGGAGAGTCGGAAATAGCATTCACCAAGATTTTAAGCAGAATCCAAGCATTCGTTCTCTGGTGATCCTGTAAATCCTGCCCAAAAAGTTTAAAGTGTTAACGCACAACATTGGTCTGAAATGTTATTCCCCATGCATGTAGCAGAATTTAAGCAGTCTTTATTTTGAGTTTTCTTTGCAATGGAATGCTTAAATAAAGAAAAAATGAAAAAGTGCCGAATGACCAGAATATGTGCTAGCCTAATAAGTGTAGTGATGACCATATTTGGTGTGAAGAAGGAACTAAGTTCAAGGGAAGTAAAGTAAGGGAGAGGGGTGTTATCAATATTATGACACATCAGAAAGGCCTCGTTAAGTTGGTATAGTTCCGTACCATTGGCTTATACCTTATGAAGTAAAAGAAAAGCGACATGTCCAGTTTTGGTATTATTGCAAATAGCAACAACAGTCTATACAACTTTTTTATTAATGCATTCTTGGGTGACATTGCTATTTAGTCATTGAACTAAGTTGGTTTTATTGCTCGGGCAACCTCGATGAGTCCAAGGAATGGATCAATTTTTTAGTAATGGAATAGATTGTCTGTGTTGTCAGGTCAACTACGAAAGACCAACAATTCGAGATAAATACATTCTGAACGGTAGCTACATTGAATCGGTAGAACCGCGTTATATATCGAGAGTGGTTTGAATGTGTTACCAGGCTCCATATCATACTTCACGGGAACCGCCATGAAAGAACGGAAGTTAACATACGAGGGCGTAAAGAACACACAACCAGAAATGACATTGCCTGAAAGGTTACTTCAGCGGAGCGCCACCATTAGTAGGCGGGAGCTTCCAGAAAATTTTTGTAATCGCAGCCTCCCTGGGAAAGCCGGAAATGGCATTCACCAAGCTTTTAAGCGGAATCCAAGCAGTCGCTATTCAGTAATCCTATAAACCCTGCCCAAAAGATTAAAGTGAGCGCACAATATTGGTCTGAAATGGCATTCCCCAGGCATGTAAGCAAAATTTAAGCAGTCTTTATTTTGAGCTTTTTTGCAATGGAATGTTTAAATGAAAAAAGAAAAAACGCAAAATGACCTGAATAGCTAAACAAAGTGCAGTGGTGACCATATTTGGCGTAAAGAAGGAACCACATTCAAGGGATGTGAGGGGGGGGGATGTCATCAACATTATGACACATCGAAAAGGCCTAGTTAAGTTGGCACCGTATAGTTCCGTGCCATTGGCTTATGGAGTGAAAGAAAAATACCGGTATGTTTTGAAAAAAAGGCGTAAACCCTCCGATCATTAAAATTACGACAAAACGTGTTCTTTGAGTAACATTCCAGAATCATCAAATAAGATTTTCTAGTTCACATTTACAACTTGCACGTCCTGGGTTTCCTTTTTGATGGCGGAGGGGCTAATTACGATCTGGGCTTGATTGCTAACCGTCTTTTGCTGCGTTGGCCATTTCACAGCTCCCTGCACTGCTGAATGGAACGCTCTAAAAGATTCACCTTATCGCACGAATTGACTGAAAGACCAGTGATTTCATTGCTATTCATCCAAAATTAAGCCAGTTTCCTTTAATGTATAAGTTGTATACTAGGGTAACGTGCTACACGTTGTTCGGGTCGAGTTCTACATCGCATGACCAAGTGTTTTTTTTTAAGGCCTCCTGCCGACTCTCTGGAAAAGAATATGAAACCAAAACACACAACCAAGAGGAAGTTATGCTTCCCAAGGAAATTAATCACGTTCTCTAAAGGACAACACTAGAAGGAATATTCCAGAGGCTTTTGACTAAGGTCTCGTACGGAAGAAAAATATTCCACACCGTTTCCTCCAAACCCTGTTACAGTGCCCTTTTCCTAAGTCAAGATATCCACTTTTAAGGCATATTTTCTTCATCCCAAACAGTTCCAATTCTACCAACCTACTTACTTCTAGCCCCTCCCACATTTATCTTAAACTCATCTTTATCCAGACACAATCTTAGTTTATTGCTTCATGGCTTGTACCAGTGGCCATACAAGTCCATAATGTGTAATCAAGACACTCTCAGTGCCCACGCTGTGTAATTTAGCTATGATGCATTGCTTGAATGTGATGCCAATCAAAGAGCTGTACCAATTAAGAGTTTTGATATATGTATACTGAAACTGTAGTTTGGGGTGACGAATGACTGCCTTTAAAGATTTGCTTTTAAAAAAAATACCTTCATTTATAAACAAAGCCACCAAGTTATGTTATTTGGGCATATTGTGTTGGATTCCTTTTGCTCTTTTTTATTATTTAATGTCCTGTTTGTCCTTGAAATTTGATTCTTTTTGAATGTTTGGATATCTTTTCTTGTATTTCTAGCGCTACTCTACACTAAATGTAGGGTAAAGCAAACAATGTCACTTACTTTTTCCTGCAGCAGTATTAAAGTTATAAATGAATCAAATGCAATGTCACATTAGTGTGCCGCAATGACATCACAGATTTCCCATAATGCGTCAGATCTCAAAAAAAGAAAGAATGCATTACTTTGAAATTAGCATTTTCGGAACGCTGTATGCTATAAAGATGCAGTTTTCACCTTATGAAGGGGAAATTTTTCTGCATATTTTGAGGTCAATAAATTTCGTCTCCTTAACTGACTAACTTCCTCTAGACCCATAGGCCATTTACAAATTCATTGGTCCCTCATGTCTGTATGTATGGTTTAGTTTCTGACTGGACAAAAAGAACGGATACTACACATAATCTTAGCCAAAATGCCGAGAAGCGACAATGTGTTCTATTATTTTGCATCCGAAACGTTCCGTCAAATGTGTTACTACATAGGTATATGGATCCACACATAGATCTTATGCATACTATTGCACAATGCAGAACGTGTGTCCTCCTTACAGAAATAACAAACCACTATTTACAAATGCAAACAACTGATTGGTCAACTAATCGGACACGCGTAAGTCTTCTACACACGAGGAATAACTTCTACTATGTGTTCTAAAAGAGACGTTTTTCAGTGCGAGCATGTTGTTATTCCTCCAAAATGACGTCAGGGCTAGGGAGTCATCGTTGTGTGACGTTTATTCAATTACAGCTTTAGCATTCATTCTGAAACGTATGGTGGGCAAATTACACCATCCTTCTAAATGAGTGACCACCAACATCTCGAAGAGAGAGTATGTGAACCTCACTCACCTGTATTTGGCCCATTTTGCTGCATGCAATTCTAACCTTTATAAGTCAGGATTATGTATTTCTTTCGATAAAATCTTATCTTTTTGCCTGAGGTCTCATGTGTTTCCGAATTTACCGGGGAGCTGTAAATTTTGAGCTAGTTCTATGTCAACGAATTAAAAGGTTTCACATACTCATATAACATTTCCGGAATAAAAAGGGAATTTTTGCCATTGTTCCCGGTTACAAAGAATCCAGGTTTACTAGACATCATCTTTGCCCTTTGCTGTGGTTTCCAAAAGTCGTTTGAATATCGCATAGTTGAACGATATATGAGACTAATACCTGGTGACATCATTAGCTGGCTACAGGATGTTAAGAGAAATTCAGCGTGAACGATGTGCCTTTTTAAAGGGAAGTGACATTTTACATGATTTGCTGATAAAAGAAAATAAGAGATCTTAAAACAATTTTACCATCATCCGAAAATATATTTACAGTGTAGGGTATAGAAATTTTCAGTTGGTTAGTGGTTTTGATTGCCATCAACATTTGAATATGAAAAAATGCACAGTTTCTTACATTTTACAAAATGCAGAGATGGAAAAATTATATTATCAAAACAGCGTTTGAGGCAAGTACCGCATTGGGATACCATGGTGTAAATGTAGACAAGAATCTCTTAGCTGCATTTATTGATAAAGGGTAGTCTAAGATTGAGCAACGTATAAACTTTAAAGTGCCTCAGTGACCTTGCGTGCCCTTTAGGAAATACAAAATAAAACCAATGACATATATTCTTACCAGATTTGTAACAAAAATGGGATTCAAGTTACCAGCCTCAAATGGAAAAACATTTTTCGTAATTGGAAGGGAATAAAAAACGATTCAGTTCTCATATTACATTTATATATCAAAGAACAATGTTCAGGCGCGGATCCGGGGGGCTTTACCGGCCTCAGCCCTTTTTTCGTCACATCATTAATAACAAATACACTATATAAATTTCTATCTACGACAAAAGGGGCTATTTCAGGCTCAACCTTTCCCTCACAACACAAATCCAAATACACGAACCTCGTATGATATTAAGTCCGGGTGAATAGGCTATCTAATAGTACTTTCCTGCCGCCTTACCTTCGTCATAGCAGGGAGATGCAACTCCCTAAACAACAACAAGGTTTGAATAATGTGAATAGCTGTCGGGCAATATAGGCCTATATCATGACGCTATAAGCGTTACGGCTATTGAACTATGACCACATAGTCACACGCCAGCCCATGCGTGTAATGTACCGTGGTGGCTGTGAACTGTCGGCACGTTAGTCTTGTCTCAGTTTCCAATGGTGGTTTATTATGGTATAGAACAGGGGTGTGCAAACTTTTGGACCAAATTATGTTGCTGTGGCCACCTGGGCGGCCACAGTGGAGCAGGCATAGGCTATATTAGGTGGCGTCTCACCGTCATCCCTTGCCCATATCCTTCCCCCGTTAGATTGACCAATGTTCCAGGACCCACACCCCTGGTATAGAGGGACAACGATAAAAAAAAAATCATATCGGAGGAACACAAAACACGAACTTTCAAGTATGTTTTCAGTGTTAATTATAATGCGACATGGAAGAATTGAAGTCCTGGTAAAGGTTGATTTTTATTTCTTTTACAGCTATTCAGGCTGTTCAAGCACATGGGGTCCTTGTAAAGTTCGATGAAACTTGTAAAGACTTGGTAGCCGGTATGTGATGCATTGCCATTCTCCCTTGAATTTCAGAAGGGAGTTTCGTCGGTCAATGAAGTTGCCCAACAATATTCTCATCATAATCTTATGTCGCAAGGTATAGTCAAATAGTTTGTGAAATGCCCTTGCCAGCTCATTTTCCCAAAGATTAATTTCTTTACTCGAACATTTCATCCAATAGTCGTGGATCATTTTATCTCGTAATTGTCTGACCATTTTACAACTTACTCATTTTTTATTGAATTATAAATTTTATTCCAGACGAAAGCTCAAAATAATGATCGCTTAAATTCTACTGAGTGATCGTGATTTTTCAGAATTTTCTGTACGCTCCGCTCCAACAAATGGTGGCGCTCCGCTTGGTCTTTCGGGCAGTATTAGATATTCCATAGACGTAAGAAGCGCGAGGCAGGGGACGACTGCCCCCATTAAAAATGAGGGGGCGGAAGTATGCTTCCGTCCGACACACCCCGTTTCAGGAAATCCCTTTTTCATTTTCCAAGTCTCAAAAAAGCAAAATTTCCGGCGCGCTTAGCTAGTCGCAAAATGCAATATGGAATGCATTATTTCTCCCTCATAATTCAGTTTGGTACAGTTTGGTAAACTTTTCCGAGTTCTGTAAATGACAAAATCGGATATTACCATATGTGACGCAACATCATCAAGAGACACTGGCAGCTATATTGCTAATATGTAAACTGTCTTTCACAGAATTCCAAATTTTCTTCAATGAAAGCTCTTGATTTGGAAATATTTTGTCTAAAAAGGACAACAAAGTTTGGGGAACTTGAAATGTTATCAGAGAGTGTCAGTATGTAGGCTTATCAGATAACCTTATGTAGCAAAAATGTTTCAGTCGTCGTGCAATCTTTCTCAGATTTGCCACCATATATGAGGGAAATGCAGATTCTTCAGTGATCCCCTACCTCTTTAAATTTCCTTACAGGAAACCCAGAATCCAAAACTTTCTGTGGTACAAGCTCCATATCTACATACATTTGTTTCGAAGAGACAGAAATTGAGGCAAGATTCGCCCGACGCAATACGTCCCTGATACAGTGGTATTCACACAAAAGAAAATTTCGGAAAACTTAGCTACTGCTTACAAGCCAGAGACATGCTGTCTGAGGGGTCGCGATCCATGCTCTCATATACACCTATTATCACATACCTTTCCACCCTGTCAGTTGAGGAGTCTGTGTAGACCGATTCTTTAGTTATGGAAGTGTCAAAATGTTATCAATGATCAATGTTACAGAGCAGTGACATAGCTACAGGAAGGAGGGGCGATTGCCCCTGGCTCGAAAAAGTGAAAAATTCCGAAATTTGCCATTTGAGACACCAGTCAAATACAGTGCGGTTTTTCCAACATTTCTTTCATAAAATTCTTCCTAATAAAAACTTAATATTTGTTATTATAATTTTTAAAAAGGCAAATTTTTTCCGCGCGCCCCCTTACCTGCAACTTATGCAGTAAGTAGTCGCTCATAAAGCAGTCAGTTGTAACTTTTTCTGAGCCGCTACAGTGCCGTTTCCCAAAATTTTCTTATTTACAATGTGTAAAAGGACATAAATTTTCGACATGCGCAGTACAGTAGTGTTCAAACTTAAAAGCCTATTTCAAAGATCATGTGTTACAGTGTATCATAGAGAAGCTTTTGCTTATGTGTACATATTATCTGTTATATATATTTGTCGACTCTCTGGTGTTGTACAATCCTGATTGTTTTTCATCTATTGTGTATCTAATGTTGCTTATCATCAAGTTGTATAAATGTGATTACTTACCGCTAGAGAGATGAAATGTAATAAAGGAAAAAAAAAAAGTGTTCAAACTTAAGAAAAAATCAGATTTTTTTAATTTAAAAAAATGTTCTTGCTCGTAGAAAAAGGGGAAATATTTAGCATCAATAATGTACCTTTTGGTCAATGGGGTAGGGAGAGGTACATGGTCCGAAATTGTTCCACCCCCCACCCCCCCCCCCCCCCCCCCTCCTCTCACTTTCATATTGCTGCCTACGCCACTGAGATGTTCAGACAGAGAATCACCGTGCGTCCACATTGCCCGCTTTCACTAAGTTCAGTCCCCCTTTTTGAAATGTCTGGATCCGCGCCTGATGGTTTATAAAAATGGCGTAACGATCGATGACACGATAAACAGAACAGGCAAGCACATTACAGCACGTAGCCCACCCTATGAAAAAAGGAACTTGAAGCATTGTATCAGGGACAACGTATAGCAGCTCCCTGCTTGAAATAATGCTTTTGAAGATTACTAAGCTTCATTGACAGGTGAAGCCCGAAGAGCCGTAAAAATCCATCCAACTTAATTCTTTGTCCGGTTATGTACACACTGCATTGCGCTACATTGGAGTAGCGCTGCTACCGCTGATTATCGTTTGGATGTATTTAGTCCTCTGCCAAAACGGTCGAGGGAACCTTGTCAGTTATTTCATAGCTTTTTCAATCCCTTTCTTTCCAAACCACCCCTAAATTAAATTGAGACTTATGGGGCACTGTTACCCTTGCGCTCCCTCAAACACACCGCTGTTCGAAGCCACCAACAATAGCCTTCCCTCCCTGTAGCTCAACTCTTCAGTTTCGTATTTTTATATTGATCCATTGTCTGTGTTTGAAATAAATTTGATCTCTGCACTCTTTTCACTGGCTTTCTGTTGCTGATCGGATTAAATACAAAGTCCTCTTGCTGACATTTAAATGTTTACACAATTCTGCACCTGTTTACCTACAAGATCTCGTCCAAAATTACACTCCTACCCGCTGCCTTCGCTCCAGTTCTAAACTGCTACTTTCCTCTCCTCCAGTTTGTACTAAATATTACGGTTGCCGTTCTTTCCAATACTCTGCTGCTTGTCTCTGGAATGACCTCCCTGTTACAGTTAAAGAAGCAAGAACACTCGCAAATTTCAAGACCTTACTTAAATCTTGCCTTTTCTCCTGTCTATGACTTTCATCTTTTCTTTTCTTTTCTCAGCGCAAAGGGACTTCAGTGTGTTTTGCGCTTTATAAGAACTGTGTATTATTATTATGATTATTATTATTATGATTATTATTATTATTGTTATTATGATTATTATTATTATTATTATTATTATTATTATTATTATTATTATTATTATTATTATTATTATTATTATTATTATTATTATTATTATTATTATTATTATTATTATTATTATTATTATTATTATTATTATTATTATTATTATTATTATTATTATTATTATTATTATTATTATTATTATTATTATTATTATTATTATTATTATTATTATTATTATTATTATTATTATTATTATTATTATTATTATTATTATTATTATTATTATTATTATTATTATTATTATTATTATTATTATTATTATTATTATTATTATTATTATTATTATTATTATTATTATTATTATTATTATTATTATTATTATTATTATTATTATTATTATTATTATTATTATTATTATTATGATTATGATTATGATTATGATTATGATTATTATTATTATTATTATTATTATTATTATTATTATTATTATTATTATTATTATTATTATTATTATTATTATTATTATTATTATTATGAATGTTTATGGTAAAACATACTTTTTTAATTGCAATTGTAGTCCAAGTGATGTTAAACCTATCGATAATAACTTTGTTAGACAGGTCATGGAAGCTTGGTGTCGTGCCTCCTATTGTAATCCTAGTAGTGATTTTGGTAATCAACATATTTGGAATAATTCCAATATTCGCGTAAATGATAAAATTGTATTCCATCCGATGCTGTTTGAGAAGAATGTTCAGTATGTTAGGGACTTATTCGACGAGCACGGTAGACCATTAAGTTTTGAAACTTTTATTAATAAGTTTAATATTGACACGTTACCTTTCACCATGTATCTGGGCCTTGTACATAGTATCCCGCACAATTGGCGTGAGTCCATTCATCTTTCTAATGATAGAAATACTAACGAGGAATTATTCGATAAGATGTTGAGCAGTCATAGCAGTTCACAATTTATTTATAAAATTTTGATAAGGAAAATTGTTGAGAAACCTACTGCCTGTCTTAAATGGCAAGCCACACTTAATAATATTACAAACGAGGATTGGTCACGTTTTTTCTGTACTCCTTGGAAATCAACTTCAGACTCCTCTGTTCAATACTTTCAGTTTAGATTCCTCCATAGAGTGCTTCCCACTAATAGACTTCTATTGCTAATGAATAAAACTGATAACTCTCTTTGTACATTTTGTGAGTCGGAAGTTGAAACCATTGACCATCTATTTTGGGATTGTAGCTTCACGTCTACATTTATTTTGGATGTTGAAAACCTGTTTTTGAGAAAACAATTTGTCTTTTCAAAGCGAGATTACTATTTTTGTTGTACTCGACCGTGTCATCCTTTCAATTTCTTAACCATGCATATGAAGAAATTTATTTTTGATTGTAAATTTAGAAAAGAAAAACCGTTAATCAATGACTTCTTTCATAAATTTAAGTTCGCTTTAGAAGTTGAGCAACGGAAAAGGAATAAGGTTAAAACGAATGTAAATTTTAGTGATCTTGAGCGAGCTTTTGCTTCATGTCCCAGCCTTTTTAGTTCACACTGATCCACATTTTTTTTTTTTTTTTGACTTTGTAATAAAGCTGCCTCTTCGGCGGAGCTTTTTTCGTATTGCCCTTTTGCTATTGTTTACCAACAGCACCTTACGATCAATTGAAGATTTACTATACATGTTTTATAATGGAACAGCGGTGAAGATGTTCATCAATAAGTAAGGCATGATTTTAAGACCTAGAGTCTGCAGTGTATAATTGTTATATTTCGTACAAGTAACAAGGCAGTGTCTTTCATTAGTTTCAATCATTTAAAATGTATTTCGCTTATGCTTTCATATGTGAACAGAGGAAAGAACTTTCGGCTAAGAAAGAAAGCCTACTTCAAAGATCATGTGTTACAGTGTATCATAGAGAAGCTTTTTGCTTATGTGTACATATTATCTGTTATATATATTTGTCGACTCTCTGGTGTTGTACAATCCTGATTGTTTTTCATCTATTGTGTACCTAATGTTGCTTATCATCAAGTTGTATAAATGTGATTACTTACCGCTAGAGAGACGAAATGTAATAAAGGAGAAAAAAAAAAAAAAATTATTATTATTATTATTATTATTATTATTATTATTATTATTATTATTATTATTATTATTATTATTATTATTATTATTATTATTATTATTATTATTATTATTATTATTATTATTATTATTATTATTATTATTATTATTATTATTATTATTATTATTATTATTATTATTATTATTATTATTATTATTATTATTATTATTATTATTATTATTATTATTATTATTATTATTATTATTATTATTATTATTATTATTATTATTATTATTATTATTATTATTATTATTATTATTATCGCCCTCATGTCGGGGACGAGGATGGCCGTCGATCTCTAAAGTCGACACGTCAAGTGGCTCTTACTTTTCGCTGATTATTCCATCCTTTTTAACAGTTGGGGAACGGATTTGTCCCTAATCTTAACACATTATACCTTCTGGACATTCAGAAATGGTTTTCTGTGGAAATAATGCCGGCTGGGAGACCGAAAGGAAGCAAGAATAAACCAAAGGCACCGCCCAGTAAGTCTACCTTATATACTACATGCACTACACGTAGTAAGGCTACACGTACAACATCAATTTCTCAGCCTAGCCTTCATCCTACCACAATGGCCACCTCACATACTACTTTGGAACAGTCTATTGACGAAGCAATTGAGAAAATTCTTCAGAAAGTCGCTTCTGACCTAAAGACAATGAAAAGAGATTTCATGCATGCTTTGAATGAGCATGATAAAAGACTTAAAGCTCTAGAAGCAGAAAACCTACGGCTCAAGGCTCAATGTGAGAATCTTGGGAAAGAGCTACAGGATCAAAAAAGTTGGGAGAAGCGCATTCGCAGGACTTAAACAAGCTTGAAAGATTTTCACGAAGGAATAATATAAGAATCATCGGATTCCCCGAAAGAGATCAGGAAAATTGCGATACAATCGTTTCAGAGGTTCTACAGAAGGTCGGGTTGGAACATTGCAGGCTTGAGCGGTCCCATCGTGATGGGAGACGTATCCCTGGAAAACCGAGACACATTATCGCTAAATTGACTTATTATAAAGATAAAGTATTTCTTATGAAGAATGCACGTAGATCCCTTGCCAACGAGCGTTATTTTATCGTCGAGGACCTAACGATAATGGATTTGAATGAAAAACGACGTTGGAAAGACGAGGTATCCCGATTATTCGCTAATGGTACTTTCCTTCATTTTTCTGGGGGCCGATGGAGAACCAGGGATGGTCGTCCGTTTCCATTTCAGTCATCCTAATTATTTCATAAAATTGTGTTGGAAACTTTTATTGAGTGTCTCTTTTTCATTTATGGGCCATACACGTCTTCGTCTATACCTTTTGTCAACTGGACTTTTGCCTCATGCAGGACTCGGCAAGTTTGGTTGATTTGATCCTTTTTCTCTTTTTTCCTTTTTTTTTCACCTCAGAATTGATTTTCTTTACTTTGTAGATTATATACGTATCTCATTCTTTGTGCTTTGCTTTAAAATGAAACGTGCTGTAATCGCTAGCAACGATCACTCTAACTTCACTTCAAGTTTAAATATTATTAATATTTACATTATTGTTTACTGCCTACACCCTCTAGCTTTTATCTTATGGACGGTTCATTTTAATGTGCTTATATTTTTATGGATCGGACTTTTAGTGATACTTTATGGAGTCCCTTAAATTCGTCACTTACAATGCTAGAGGTCTGAGGCAGTCTTCGAAACGTAGACAGGTTTTTGCCTTTCTTCACGCCCAAAAATTTGATGTTATCCTGTTGCAAGAAACTCATAGTGCCACTGATGATGAAAATTACTGGCGAAACGAGTGGGGAGGGAAAATTTTCTTTTCCCATGGTTCTCTGCGTAGCAAGGGTGTTTGCATTCTTTTCAAACCTACTTTAAATTTTCACATTATTAAAGTTGATTGTCATGTGGATGGCCGTTATATAATTCTTGATGTAGATATTGCAGAATGCATTCTAACTTTGGTCTGCCTTTACGGACCCAACGTGGATCAGCCGTTGTTTTTTAAAAATTTCATTCACCTACTGGATACCTTTAAGGGTGAGAATATTATCTTTGGGGGGGATTTTAATTTTGTCTTTAACTTGGACTTAGATAAGAAACTAGGGAATCGTCGTACTAATTACAAAGCCCGTGAGGAATGTTTTAGCCTTATGAACTATTATGATTTGATTGATATTTGGCGTGAGTGTAACCCCTTTTTAAAGAAATTTACGTGGAAATCGAATATTTTACCCGGCCTTTTTTGCCGTCTCGATTTTTTTCTTATCTCAAGACATTTAAAATTGAATGTACGTTCAGATGGGCTTATTCCAGGTTTCCGATCTGATCATTCTTTTGTTTTAATGGTTTTGGGTATCGGCACATTTGAGAGAGGCCCAGGTTTTTGGAAGATTAATAATTCCCTTTTAAGTGACGAAAATTATTCACATTTATTAAATACTGTTTTAGCTAGAGAACTAGCGACTACTCGGAATCTTAACCCTTCGTCTAGATGGGATTTTATAAAATATATTGTACGTAGGGAAACGGTGTCTTACAGTAAAAATTTAGCTGCAGAAAGAAGAAGGTATGAAAAACAGCTAATTTCCCATATCTCTGCTTTGGAAAGCGATCTGTATTCTGAATGGTCAGATGAGGTAAATTCCTCTTTATTGGAGGCACAAAATAACCTCCATCATTTGTATGACTATAAATTAAAGGGTATTCTTGTGCGTTCAAGAGCTCGATGGGTTGAGTCAGGGGAAAAAAATACTAAATACTTTTTGAACTTAGAAAATCGTAATAGGAACTCTACTTTAATCCAACAAATTCGTCAGGAAGATGGCACAACTTTAACAAAAGCAAAGGATATTTTAAATGCTCTAGAATCTTTTTACAGGTCTCTTTATTCTGCGGGTGATCACAATTCAGATGTCTTTTTCAATACCTTACAACTTGACAGAACATTAGATGATGAGCATTCTCGCCTTTGTGACGGCCCTCTTACTCTCGAAGAATGTAAAGCTGCTCTTGATAGTATCCGGTAGACAAATCTCCGGGTAGTGACGGTCTTAGTGTTAATTTCTATAAACATTTCTGGCACCTCGTTGGTCAACCTTTGGTTGATTCTCTTAATTTTTCTTTCTTTAATGGAGAACTTACCCCAGAGCAGAGACGTGGTGTAATTACTCTTATTCCCAAACCTGGTAAGGATCCATCTATTCTGAAAAATCTTAGGCCTATCTCATTACTTAATTCAGATTATAAAATTGGTGCTAAGGCTCTTGCTAATCGCATGAAGCTTGTCTTGCCTTCCCTTATTGGTCATCAACAAACTGGTTTTCTTAAAGGAAGGTTTATTGGAGAAAATGTTAGATTTACCCTTGATCTTATTGAGCATTGTTCTTCTTTTAACAAAGCCGGTTTCATTTTTCTCTTAGATTTTGAGAAAGCTTTTGATAAAATTGACTGGAACTTTTTGTACAACACCTTACATGCTTTTAAGTTTGGTAATAACTTCATTCGTTGGATCAAAACCTTTCACCATAACAGCTCTAGCCGGGTTTTCAATAATGGGTATTCTTCGGGTGACTTTAATTTAGGAAGGGGGGTAAGACAGGGATGCCCACTTAGTCCCTATCTTTTTTTACTTTGTGCTGAGGTTTTGGCTCAAGTAATAATTCACAACACTGCAATCAGAGGCCTTAGCATTTTTAATACAGAAGTAAAAATTTTACAGTATGCTGATGATACTACTTTGTTTTTGGATGAAACTGCCGATTCTCTTAAAGAAGTTATTCGTATACTTGAAAATTTTTATAACGTTTCCGGTTTGAAGATTAACTATGACAAGTCGATTTTGTTCCCGTTAGGTCCCTATGTTAAACGTAAACCAGCATTTATTAATGATCTTCCAGTTACCTGGTCAAAAGGTCCAGTTACTCTGTTGGGGGTTTCTTTTTCTACTAATCGAGAGGACCTTTTCACTCTTAATTTCCCGCCCAAGCTTTCTCGACTAAAACAGACACTTAATTTATGGTCAATGAGGGACCTTACTCCTGTTGGTAGGAGTATCCTTGTTAAAACGTTCGGTCTTTCTCAACTTGTTTTCCTTTTCCTTGTTCTCCCAAATCCTCCAAAGTCCTTCATTCGAAAGCTTAATCAGATAATTTTTAATTTTATTTGGGGTAATAAACAAGAAAAAATTAGTCGACTGACTATTATTAATCCCATTAGGCGCGGGGGGGGGGGGGCTGAATGTAATCCATTTAGATTCCTTTATTGCAGGTTTAAAATGTACTTGGGTTCATCGTTATATTAAGGAAAGACGAGGTTGCTGGAAGCTGTTTTTTGATTATTTTCTTTCTCGTTATGGTAAAAGTTTTCTTTTTAACTGTAATTGTAAGATTGGGGACGTTACAATTGAAAATCCATTCATCGCTGATGTTGTTAAATCATGGCAAGGTGTGTCGTTTAAAATTCCTGACACCCAATTTGAAAACCAAATTATTTGGAATAATTCTTGCATAAGAGTCAATAATAATACTATCTTTTATCGTTTCTTGTTTGAAAAGGGAATTATTTATATACGTGATCTTTTGAGTGAGGATGGTACGGCAATTTCTTATGTTGCTTTTTTAAATAAATATAATTTGTTGCGATGTCCTTTCACGTTATATTGGGGAATTATAAAGGCGATACCTGTTTCATGGAGAGTTGCGTTTAATTCAGATGTTGATATTAATAAGAATTACAATGAATATCTCTTACATACTTTTATGGCCACTTTACGTGTTTCTAAATTCATCTATGATAACTATATTTTAAACTTAGGGTGCAAAATAAAGGCAGTTTCAAAGTGGAATAATTCTTTTCATTTTGACGATAAGACGTGGGAATCAATTTTTCACTGTCCCTGGTATTCTGTTCGCGAAGTTAAAATTCAGTTTTTTCAGTATCGATTTATTCACCGGATTCTTAGTACGAATAGATTATTATATCTTATGAAATTAATTGAAAGTCCCCTCTGCACTTTTTGTAAAAGAGAAGAAGAAACTCTAGATCATTTGTTTTGGAACTGTCACATAGTATCCTCCTTTATGTTAGACGTAGAACATTTGTTTTTGGACCGTCAATTTACTTTGTCAAAAGAAGATGTTTTCTTTGGTTATTGTAGATATATTAAACATCCATTCAACTTTCTCATTTTGCATTTGAAGTACTATATATTCCAGTGTAAACAAAAAGACATAATCCCTAATATTAGCGAGTTCTCTTATAAATTCAAGTTTTTATTGGAGGTTGAAAAGCAGATATCTAAGAAAAGTAAAGGTAAACGTTTCTTTCATTATGATGTTTTATGCAGATCGTTTAACTTATAGGTTACTTAAATAAACAACCATTTCAGTTTGTATTTGGACGTTGCTTGCTGCTTGTATGCATATTTGGATGTTCATGTATATACTTACTATTAATAATTTTAAAAGCGATGATCAATAAACAGAGGTGTCAATAAAAAAAAAAAATATTATTATTATTATTATTATTTGAGCAGGTGGTGGTGAGTTCTGCTTCAGACAAGTTTCCAGTGGAAACAAAAAGAAATGCAATGACGTCATTCCGAGTGTAGGCACGAAAGAAGAGTGTTGTGAAGCAGGAGGATCCGGATGGGCCCCCGAAAGGAATGGCAAGAGATGTGAACCCGCTTGCCCAGGTCAGAAAACATGTTACTTTTTGTAATTTTATTTCACTTCCATGTGCATGACTATCCTTACAATTTTCATTTCTCTTTTTTTATTTTGTTTTTCTTTTTTTGTTTGTTTTTTTGTTTTTTTTTTCTTACTCAGGATCCTGGCGAAATGATTTCCCTTGAAAATCTTACTTTGGGCATCAACTCTTCCTAAGTTTATTCTCAGCATGTTTAATCATTAGGATCACCCTGGTACCAACAATGAGCACACACATCCAACTTTACAGATTCAAAATCAACCCCTGTTAAAATATGAGGTGGTTAGGTCAGAATGTAAAGAACAAAACATTATTTTTGTATTGTCTCGACAGTCAAATTTTGTTTCAGGAAGCGCAGAGCTACGGCATCTGGGAGGCTTGGATCATGTTCAAATCTCATTGGATCGGAGACAAGAGAAGACTGTTGTCGTCGAGGGGGACAGGGATGGAGTAAACACAGGACAGGGCAACGCTGTGTAGATACTTGTCTAGGAGGTAAGGAGCTTCTCAAAACGGAGAAGTGAAACCTCGTCATCGTTAAAAATATATTTATGTTAAAGAGGCAATCAATCAAAGTCCGTTTTGACATTTTTTCGCAACTTAAACTGTGCACTTTATGTGTACATCGACTTATACCTAACATAAATTGATTTCTGATAACGGTCTAAGTTGTGATTGGTTACAATTTAGTGGGGGATCATGTCTAGTCTTTCATATGTGTGGATTTTTTTACCCGAAAAATATTCAAAACCAGTTTCACTCAGCGGTAATGATAACAACACATTGAACGTTTTTGTAACCTGGAAGACCTCTTCAATGGCTCTATATCCTGTTAACAAGGGGAAAACGAGATGCTGAAATGAACGGTTGATGTTTTCTGTCAAACTCTGATTGTTCCTTTAACGTTACTGTAGTTATGAAACAGCTTTACACATCGCAAAGCACAAACTGACTCTAAGGATAACCTGGTATTAATCCCCTTTCTCCTCAATCGGCAAGCAGTTTTTCTTGTGCGAATAAGGCGATATCATGTCATTTTATTAATTTGTTTTTCACATCATCATACAAGTATACAAACATATATTATATATATTATATTAATTTGTGGTTCAGCTGTAGGAGTAACTCCCAATCTTGCGGTCAAATATGTGCTCTATTTAGCCAGGGAGGTATCTAATAACACCTCCCTGATTTAACAAGGTACCGTTATAAAACCAATGACAGTTTTGTTTTAAATTAGCGCAAGGTCCGAGGGGAGTGAAGCATAAACTTCTAAAATGGTTTAGGGCATTTTTATTGCGAGTGAATTTATGACTTTTCAAATGATGTTGGTGTTACGAGAGAGGCTATCACATCCCTTTCTTGTCTAACCGAATGGAAATACCTCCATCCTATGGGTACATAGCCCGACACGTATTCCAGAACGTGCTCAATCAAATGAAACGAGTATAAATAATGGTTATTTTATAGAAACTTGGAAGGTTAGCTCACCAGTAAACACATCTTTTCGTAAAGCAAAGTAGAGAAAAATAAGGGACAACTCCTTGACCAAAATGCCTTTAAAGAAAAGGCCAGAACCATACTTGCTTTTGATAAGTCAAAGAGGAATTTATTCTAAGCATTCTGGTGAAATAGTCATAAAGTCGTTTCAGTCTCGAAATATGAACAATGCCTCTGACACATTTCCTGCATAGAATGTACTTGAAGTAAGCTGGCGGGATATCATGGATTCTTATATACTGTTACCAAAGGTTTTTTTTAACTTGTAATTTATTACCAATTTTATGCAGCTAAACAATCCATGTCATGAGTGCATCCCGGGCAATGAAATTTTGTAAACATTATACGCGTTTGGGACCAGGGGAATATGACATTCCTTATCCATGCAAGGAAAAAACAATAGTATGAAAAAATATAAAATAATATATAAAATAATTATGTTTAAAACATGTTACACATAAATTTTGTTCTGGGCTATTCTTCAAAATATTTCTTTACCGTACTATTGAGCAGTAGATTTTTCATTGACTTTGAATGCCAATTCACAGGAGCTTTCTGATTGTGTCTATAAATTCTAAAAATAAAACATTACAAGTAAGAGTTTGTCGCTATAGTTTCTACACACCTTGATCTAAATAGGATTTTACATTTTTCGTATCCAGGGCATTGCCCTTTAACCCTCAGGGTCTCTGCGACGGGTCGCACTGGAGGGTAAAACTCCATATCTTACCTTACCTACCTAATTATCTCACGCTGCTGTCCTGGGGTGGGTTTCGTCCAACCCAGGGGCATTGGTCCGCTTGTTCATTTCAGAGATTACTCACCCAGTATCGAGTACTGCTTTGCGCCCTCAGATTGCTTGTTTTTCAACCGACGGGTTGTACAAATTCTCTTTCTACAGAACCTTGCTAGCCTTCTAATAAATGCATAGACCTAAAGCCAATATTTTTATAAGCCACCTTTCCGATGATTCACCATCATGCAAAAGTTTGTTAGATATTTTATTATCAATATGTGCAATACACATTGTTGTATAAATAGACTTATTTCAGGTCATCCATCCGATATCTTACTTATTTTTCAAAATTACAAACTTTTGAAGGTTATTTATATATTATTTGTAATTAAGTAATATAACTATATTATTATTTTAATAAATTATTATTATAATTTATAATTTATTTACGGTATTATTTAGTCTTTACAAGACCTTTAAAATTGAGTTTCGCCTAGCTTCGTCTCCATCCTTCATCCTCACACAATAAACGAATAAGTGAGTTCAGTAGTTCGTTTTGGTGGCAATGCACATCCTTTTGAGTTTGACATAAAACTTGACATTATTCTTTTTTGATCCAGCCATAGCATAAGGAGAAACCATAATTCCGGTTCCATGAAGTGGACTTTGTCTTAATTGCTTTTTTGGTGTAAAAATAGGAATTTGCTTTAAAGTACAGGGCAGGATTAAGCCCATGGCAGAACCGGCATATGCCGGGGACCCAGAACTTTTGGGGGGCACGCCCCGGGGGCTCGGGTGCCTCGTGCTCTCTGATTTTCAAGTCAAGGAGCCCTAAAATAAGTTTTTAGTACTAGCCTAACGCCACCGATTCAAGCCGAGACTCTCGATGTTTTCCGAATTTGAATACCAGAAGCCAACACTGGTTTTCAGTGTTGAAAAGAATATATTGGCTTACACGCAAAGTGCTGTAACTTCCATGTGTTACTGTATAATGTGTAAAAGCAACTATTAGTTAATCTCGGTTAAAAGCTAAAATTTAATCTGTTGAGAGTTATTGAGTTTGTGTAAGCGGGGGGGGGGGGGGGGAGGGAAAGGAGGTTAAACCTGTAAAGGGGCCCCGTTATAGAAAGTACCGGGCCCCAAATAACGCTTATCCGGTCATGGTAAGGTAGGGCTGAGTCCCTATTTTGTTCTGGTTGGCTATTCAGATTTATGCAGAGTGTTTTGTACACGTGCAGCACGAAATGAAAGGGATGCCGTGCACTATTGCCGAGATCGATTTGTGTATCCCACGTTGTGCTGTACTCACAATTCCATGCGCCAAACAATTACCGAATTAGTTTATTGACGTTTTGTAATTTCATGGTTACTGTGTACATAAATTCATATTCAGATACAGATACGAAAACTCCCACGCTTACACTTAAAATGCAAAATTAAAAAGAAATGTGATTAATTTCCTTTCGTTATTCCAGTGGCAGACGCGAACCCGGTCCAGTTCTGTTTCAGTAGTAGGAATCAAAACTCAGAACGTTGCCGGGCTTCTTCTCTTTTGGGGGAAAAAACTAAGTCAGAGTGTTGCCAGAATGGTGGAAATGGCTGGTCGGCGAATAGGAATGGCTTGAGTTGTGAAAATCCGTGCGAGACTGGTTTACATGAAGGTAAAACATTTTTCTGTGGGTTCTAATGTTAACGATACCTTTGACATATTGAGATATCTATGAGCCACTTTGTAATTGATTTTATCCTGATAATAAGATTTCTTCCTAAAATATTGCATCCTTTCGTGAACGTTCAGCAATGTTGCTGTGGGGATGTTACCCTTTCCCGATAAGTCGCCGCATCACTTCATTTCAACCCACTCACGATTTGGGCAATATGTATTTCACGATAAGAAGTTCGAAACATCTATCAACTTATAGGGCAATAGCAGTCGTATCAAACTTATTTTGAAGCAACAGCTAATCTTACAAATTTCTTCTTATTTCTTTCCGAAGTGTCTCGTTTAATATTCAAGGACTACATGTTCAGGGTAAATCAAACAGTGACTCCGAGTAAATTTCTCATTTGAAAAGAACAATATACTGTCACATGACTCTGAAAAGCCAATCATTGAGAAGGACGGTGTAATATAGCTCTTCTTCAAGTTCTGGCTACTGCTTTTGCCCATTAATTCTTTTCAAAAGATGTTATCGTTGTAAGCAACTCAACTGACCTTCGTAAGTGTCACCCTAGACCTGTCTTTTTCACCCCCTCCCCCATTAAAATCAGGATTTGTGACAAAACAGAAGAATATGTCGTGCTCGTCAACTATTCAATGTTTATCACTTGGCAGTTAGAATCAGGTAGTGCCATTTAGTGGTCCCTGCCCACCTCTACACTCTGAAAACAAAGGAGTGAACTTACTCACTCCCTAATTGAGTGAAATATGTCATTTCACCCAACAGAATGGAAGTTCACTCCAAGAGGAGTGTCATTCATTGAATTTTCTGAAGTTATTTTTCACTAATTATCAATTTCAATTACCTATGGTGTTGAATTCTATCAATCCAAGCGATCCAAGGTGGCTGGAGTGACTGGAGCGAGTGGAATGCGTGTTCTAAGACGTGCGGACATGGTATACAACTTCGATTTAGGACATGTGATAATCCTGCACCAAAAAATGGAGGAGCAGACTGTGTCGGAAATCAGGTGGAAGAAGCAGCTTGTCGTGATAGCATATGTCCAAGTAAGCGTTGTCTTTAATTTTAACATTTTGTAGGGTTTCTATCTCTCAGGTGTGATATCTGGGATTAGCAGCGAGGGGTACACTCCCTGAGGCGTGGATATAGCGGAGATCCAAATCTCGATTAGGGCGATTGGATTTTGGGAACGATATCAAGGGTAAACGGGGGAAAGTTACCGTTTTGGATAAATCTTTGAACTGTACTATTCCAGTGCTGGTGACGTAATCAGAGAAGACGGCGCTAGTCCCCACCCACATTCAAACGTCTTGCCCAACCCCGTCTACTCTTGATACTCCAAAATGAAATTGAGAATTGAAAATTGAATTAGCATTGGCAATAACTTTGAAGTTTTAGAAAATTGTGGGGTAAACGGATATTTTTATTTATATAAATAATACATAATGTGGATTGCATACACCGTGTCGTATTAAAGCCGTGTCCACGATGAGATCCTCCATCTTCGAGATGCTTAGCCTTATACTATGTGAAGGACTAGAATTTGTAGTTTTGCAGACACATCAGAATTCTTCTTTCATATATATTAATATACTAACTTCACATGATTAATGTTTTTTCACAGGAATTGAATAAAGCTGGGATATTCCAGGCTACTCAATCTTCACAATTTAACAGTTACTGCTTGTAGCTTGCAGGTTTATCCTAGGATTTCTGCTGCTCGATGAAATTTGAGAATTTCCTTGAAGGGAGTGGGATCAGTTTTTCCCGTCAGTAGCTATGAACCCTTCCTTTACCTCATGTACAACCCGAACACAAACTGTACTATGTATTATTAACATAGTTTGAGTGATATCTATCTTTTTAAACAGTTAACGGAACATGGGGTGAATGGCAACCATATGGAAAATGTAGTGCAACTTGCCACGATGGGAATATAGTCTATCGCCAGCAGATAAGGGAATGCAACAATCCCCCTCCCCAATTTGGGGGACTGCCTTGCGTCGGACCTTCAATTCTTAACACAGCATGTACAGATTTACCGCACTGTCCAGGTAAGAACTTCAGTGAATGGTACATTTACATATGAGCAAAATGCTAATACATCAAGTGCGATTCCTTGATGATTTGCATCCAGATTTGGGCGACTTCATACGTATTTTTATGAAACATTTTTCCTGTTTTCTTTTCAAACGTCTTTCGAAATTGATCTATTTTCGAATGTTTTGTTTTCCGGGTAACGAGTTATCATCGTTTGACTTTACGCTAATTGCACTATGTTTGCACTACGTTCAGACACCTCTATGTTCCGACACCATGTATTCATCTTCCACAAAGTTCTTGAAAACATAAAAGCGTCAGGATAAGGGTTGATGATGAATCAAAATGAATTTTTCGCAATGTGGTCGTGTTAAAATATAGGGATATCAGAACATGAAAAGGTCGGATCAGAAGGGTTTCGCAGTATACTAGTAAGGGGTCTACCCGATATTCCGGAAGTCCAATGTTCCGAAGGCTCTTTAATCCCGATTTTCGATATTTAAGGGGTTCAACGTTCCCTTTTTTTGCTTTACTTGATTGCGAGGTTTATTATTCCCGATGTTCAATGTTCCCAAGGTTCTGTGTTCCCCGCAAGATGTTCAATATTCCCGGCTAAGAACATGCAAGTCTGGCAGTGATAAACCTTGGGAACATAAACCTCGGAAACATTGAACCTCTGGAATATTGGCAATTTGGTGCTGAAATCAAACGATTTAAAAGTCGGAATACCACTTCGTTAAAAGCTCTGATCAAGAAAGATGCCCAAACCATACACTAAGGAAAAGGAACGGGACCTTAACCCTTTCAGTTAAAGTGTGGGGAGTGAAATATGCTTCTATTCACATAATTTTTGCTTAATATTTGGCATCCAGACAAGTAAAGTGGAGACGACACAAACATGTTAAGAAAATAATTTATAATAACGCTTGTAGTAGCCAATAACTTATGTTCCAGCACAGAAACTAATGAGATGATAGGAGCTGAGGGAAGTCAAAATACTTGAGGTAAGACCTCACGATTTGCTTCAACAGCCTAATAAAACTATCTTTATAAGAAATCTGAAATTACGTTAAATCAAACAAAGAATCCAGTTACCTTTCCCCAGCCAACATGCCCAGCTGGACCCCAACTGGGTTTCAGCTGGGCTATTAGCTGGGCACCAGCTGGGACCCATTCGTGTTTGTCAGGTGTTCCCACGTGGGGTCCAACTGGGCTAGCCTTTCCCACATGAAGTCCAGCTGAAACCCAGCTAGGCTTCAGTTATTGAAGCTGGGCCTAGCTGGGCTTCATCTGGGCATCAGCTGGGAAAGGCTAGCCCAGTTGGGCCCCACGTGGGAACACCTGACAAACACGAATGGGTCCCAGCTGGGGCCCAGCAAGTAGCCCAGCCGAAACCCAGTTGGGGCTCAGCTGGGCATGTTGGCTGGGTCCTTGCAGCTTCCGCACACTGTTTGGAAGGCTTTAAGGCTTTAAAGGCGATTCAAAATACACGCCAAGATCTTTTTCTTATTCGACCCCGATATAACATCATGACATTAAGACTGAAGGGATTTTTGACGTGATGATGATTTTACAGTGCTTGGCATCATACTCAATACAGATCTCTCTACCATGGTCCCAAATGAAAAAGCTATGGATAAACTTAATACTTTAACGACTATTTGAAGAAAACGAAATCTTACTGCTTTGGGAAAAGTACTTCTTTAAAATCTCTTACTGTTCCCCTTCTCAATTACTATTTACTTGCTCTTCCTTTACTTGAGGATCATTACATTCAAACCATTATTTTTCGGGTTTTTTATATGGAGAAACAAACCTGATCGTATCAGCAGGACACAGCTTATTCGCATTTATTCGCATGGGGGAGGGGGGCTAAAAATGATAGACATGTCGAAATATATCATTTGGACGAAAACTTCGTGTTTTGCACGTTTGATTAATAATGCTGCCAAAACTTTTTCACATGTTTATCGAAAAAAATCACAATGTTGACATGACTAACTTTTTTACACTCGGCGATTATTACATTGAGATAGTACTACGAAATGTTAAGATTCTATATTGGAAGGATGTTTTGATTGTGCCAATTACTTCTTTGAAATCACTGTTATATCTTCTCCCCAAAATGGTGATGAGTTGTTTTTAGACAGCCAATCTGGAATAAAGTTAATTTTGATTAACATTTAGCCTGTATTTTACCATCACTGGTTTCAAAGAAATATTGTTGTTATCAATGACTAACTTGATAATGAAGAGAAGTTCTTTTCATATGATTGTTTCATCAATACTTTTAACGTGAAAAAAACTTTCTCGAGTTTTATGGGATTCAGGTATCAATTAAGAAACAGTAACACAATGTTTGACAAATCTTACTTATAGATTAAGTTTATCCAATAAATAGCTTTAAGAATATTAACCATTTGTGTTGTTAAACTATGTACGATAAACTCTTTAACTCACCTACCTGCCTACACTCTTAAAACGTCCGGTTTAATTTGAACAGGAACAGGAACAAATGGGCACTGAAGAGAAAAGTGATCAAATATTTGAATAGATTTGGTTTATTTTGAACCAAAAATAGTTCATTTTGAACCGAATCTAGTCAAATATTTGAACATTTTAAGGTTCTGTGTCCATTTGATCCTTTTTCCGGTTCAATTCGAACGGGAGGTTTTTAGAGTGTACTGCCTGTAAAAAGTCATGTAGGGAATGGTCCCATACTCATGATGTCTTCAAAGATTCATGGCCAGTATATTGCTCTATTCCATTCCAATGTTCCAGTGATGTGTAAATCAGGTGTTTCCAATATTGGCTCCTTCATATAATTATTCTTATTAATAAATATCTTAAGCGTACCAATGCAATAGATTAAGATAAATGTTCTTTCTGTAGCTTCCATATCGAAACAATCGACTATCTTTTTTATAATTGTCATTACACTTTGGCCATTTGAAAATACACGCAAAACATTCTTGTAAAATTAAGGTAAAATTACGGAACAATATTGTTGCATTATTTGGAGGTGATTCCACACTTGAACTTAATCTCTTGATAATTTTAATAAAATACTATGTGTTCCGCCCTAAACAAATAAAGTTTCTCCCGTCTGCTTTAGGGCTATCCCATTTTGTAAGAAACTATTTCATGCTGTATTCATATAATAAAAAAAAAATTAAAAGTGGGTATTTGGGAGGCTGCGTTATTAGTTGGCCTGGTTTAATTTATTAAGTTTGAGTTCGAAGGTATTCTTGAAGCGTAGGAAATGATATTTTCTTCCATACATTACCTACTTTAACAAATGATTGCTGTCAGTCACATGTTAAAGTTAAGTTCAGTTGATCACCATGTTGTTTTGTGATTGTTAATTTATTTAATTTGAACTTGTTATATAGTGACAATAAATGAGGAAAAAAGACTGCAGAAAGCGTTGATATAATTATAGAGGCCAACATGCATCACTTTGCATTAATCACCTGCCCCTGTGTTTGTTATGTTTAGGCTTTATAATCGGGGTCTGTGCTAATGGATGTTGATACGACATTCTCTGTCCCAATTTCACCAAAATAATATTACAAACTTCGCCAATAATTTATTCGGTAGGTAGGGTTATGGATTGCAACGACAGAATGACAAATTCCTTTTAAGTCCTTCACTCAAAGTACTGGTATCTTCATCAGTGTATTTCATTGGTGAATGCATTGGAACATTCGGTTACTGCACTGTACACCGGTGCAATAATAACTATACGTGGATTGTACCTTAGGGTGACAGTTACCTTGACAAACAATCAAATTTTCTTACATAAGGTTACTGTCCTACCCCTAACCCCACCCTGAACAAATAGACAGATACTTTTTAAATCACAAGGATTAATTTCATCACATTCCCGACAGGACATTTAATTCTTCTTAATGGTATCCAGCACATTAAGGTGACAGTCATATGTCGACATAAAGTCAACTGTCACCTAACTGCCGATGAATTAGCACGAACTGTCACTTTAATGTACAATCCATGCGAATAGTAATTAATGATAGGTTAAAATTGGCGGTGAGACTTTTGTGACAAAGTGGTTGATTTTTGTGACAAAAGTGGTGACCTCTCTTGTGACAAAAGTGGGCGCTTGTTATAACAAAAGTGGTAACCTGTGGCAAAATTGTGACAAAAGTGGTGCGCTTTGACAAAAGTGGTTGATTGTAACAAAACTGGTTGCTACAGATGAGCCATGCTGGACAGCAATCATGCCAAGTACACATGTCTTTGTTCTCAACGCACTGCACAGTGATGAGCGGTGTGTCACACCGTCCAAGAGCAAGCGTGTTGAAAAAGGCTACTACATAGCTATATGTACTCCAACAAAGCCGCAAGGGAGTGTTACGGCGTTGTATGAAAAACCCCAATAGGCGAATCCAAACAGTCAAGTGATAGTCAAAATTCCAAGTAAGTTACTTAACATTTCTGTCGGCTGTAATCTTTGAAACTCTTTGCCCAACCTGTATCAACGTTGCTTATACATTTTAATACCTGTCGATCAATTGACTTTCACTAAATATGAAGATTTAGAATAACACGCAGATAAATAACGTTGAGACGATTTAAGGTTGATGGACCCACTTATGACCTTAAAGGGCCAAACCTCTCACCCCAAACTACAATTTTGGAACCCGGGTACCGAAATTCTCAGCTCTTTGATTGACAGCTAATTCAAACAATGCAAAGTGCCAAAGCTTATATTACACAGCATGAACGGTACTGAGAGTGTTTTTATAGTATAAATTGAATATTTCTATACTCACCCTGAAGCAATAAACTGAGATTGTGTCTGGATGAGGATGCATTTCAGACAATTGTGGGAGGGGCTTCAGTAAGAAGGTTAGGAGAACTGGTACTGTTTGGGGTGAGAAAAATGGGCCTTTAATGATGGCCGACTTCACTAGCTACCCGGATTCGTCCATGTGACACCTCTCATCAGCACCGAAACAGAAAAAAAAAGCAATACCACAACAATGATTTGCCGGTAAAACCTGTCATTTTATTTCGAAACACCCCGGAACCAATATGAGTTGAAGATTGCATACTAAGAGCATTTATTTCACAAAGATAATTAAGTAGGTCAACATGAGCATAATCTATTGGATCTTTTTGCATCGCCAGTTCACGGAGGCTGGTCAGAATTTGGTGGATGGTCACGCTGTTCTCAGACATGTGACAATGGAACCCAGATTCGCACGAGGACATGTGATGAACCCATTGCTCAATACGGTGGCCTTCAGTGCGAGGGAGAGGATACGGAAGAACGAATTTGTCTAAATTCTGTTGTATGTCCGAGTAAGTCCATCATGACATAGAACAGGTTAAGAAGCAATGTGTTTTCATTCACAGGTCAATCTCTTTTATTGCAATGGAAATTGTTTTCAAGATGGATGAGTGCATTTTCATTAAACGAAAACTGAGTTCCTGATTGGTCACTACTGGTACCGCCATGTGGGATCCAGAACCATTGATAATTGATAATCCGTCTGGGAGAGACGACCTTATTTTGGGATATTGCCCGATTTTGTTGAGAAGCGACACACGGAAGAACACGAATTACTTGTACACAAATGTCTATAGCACACACTTGGGTATATTCCCCTATAAAACGCACAATTTTCATTTTTTTCTCGCTTAGAAATAGATGCTAAGCACATCAGAGAGTTTCAATTCTTCCAACCCCCTCGCTTCTATCTCCTTCCACAACTTATCCCTGTCCAGACACGATGTTAGTTTATTTTTCAGGCGCCACTATACTCGCAGTGCACTGCGTAATGTGGACTGCACTTTTAATTTGGCGTTATTCGAAGTGTCGTGATAATTGAGAATTTGGAATAAATTGAGCAAAATTGTAGTTTGAGTGATAACTGTATTTAAAATGCTCTTTTCACATGCTGACAATTTGCTTCGGTAATCTAGGGACAACCCGTTATCCTTGTCTAATGGTTTAAGGTTGCTGCCCTCTTCAAAAAGTTAGGCAAGAAGGGTTTAAGGTCACAATAGGATTTGGTATGTTGGAGTGGTACTTATTCTAATCATTTTGGTGAAAATTTGCTTTGAAATCCGGTGTGTGGTTCTCAAGATATGAGCATCTAAAGTTTTGACATTTACAACCAAAAGTGAACTTGGAGCAAGAAAATATGACATCATACCCTCACATTAATACACAGTCTTTTGTTTTTCGACCCTTAAAATGTATAGTCGATTTTCTTCCTAACAATCCCATTTTATTAAAATGTGACAAGCAGCATGAAAACATTACAGACTTTGAACATTACAGACTTTGAATCTCTCACAGCCGAGGTCCTATTCCTATTAACTTCAAGGTCAACACAACAGTCTGTGAGGAAGTGATATAACCTCTGGTGTCCTCGAACTCACTTTTGAACACAAATCTAGTGACTTCATTTACTGATATCTCGAGAAATACATGTCTGATTCGCATGGAACTTGTACCGCACTGTGTAGATTTGGTTAATCTTTCACATATGAAAATTGAATTTTTGCTTTAACTTCCCTTTCATGAATGCCCCCAGGTCATTTTCAAACTTCCAACGGTTAAATTTAGTTCATGAAAACAATACTTTAAAGTTTGAAATGTTTTAGGACTACACATTTTGTTGAGTGGTTTCAAACATTGCTGTGCTTTTGTAATCTATATTAAACTTCTTGTTACTACAAGTGAACCTTTTGTTTTGTATGATCCACTCAACATAATAATTATGGAATTCACTTTTTGAATTAAATGGTCATCACAGAGGGAACAAAGACTCTTCACATTTTGATGGCCACGATTAATGGACCAATGTTCGAGATTATGTACTATACCGGCTAATCACGCTGAGTACGTTTGTTCATTAACTAGATTAATGAGAGAGAGCAAACTCTAATCTAAATATTCTCTATGTTCTCAACCTACAGCTCATGGTGGATGGTCAGAGTGGGGTGATTGGATTCCTTGCAACTCTCGGAGCTGTGGAATGTCTGGGTCATCATTTCGATATCGCAGTTGTACAAACCCAACACCAAAAGACCGAGGTTTCTATTGTTTTGGACGATCAGTCGACCAAAAGATGTGCACCCGATGTGAAGGTTTGTATCCGAGAATGGATGCTTGAGTAATGTAACTCAAATGCTTTGAAATAAATTCCCAGGACGGAATGGTCGTACCATTGTAGTCTCATATATTAAAGTATTTGAGATCATCTTTGAACTTTGATTATGAGAGCATATTCACTATTATTAAAGCGTATTTCTAGAGTAGCATTTATATAAATATTATTAATTTTTTTCAATAACCGCGGAGACGGGGGTTTTGCCCTCCCCCACTCTTTCTGCCGTAAGCATTTGGAGCCGCCTTACATTGCTATTATATTGCTGAACATATTGGGCCGGTTTGGTGATCAACCCCCCACCCCCACACACACATACACACTGCAAATTTCGCTCCGCGGCCCCTGTGTCAAAAAGATAAGTATTAATATGTAATTACATTAATAATTTGTATTGGGGATTATTAACTTGTCATTACAAATTATTAACCTGTATTAATGGACTCGTTCCTATTGGACTTATGTAAACTAGTGGCGTAGAGGAAACGGAGCAATTTTAAAACGCCGGTCCTCCCATGGCGTCACTGATTCAAATCTGACGTTAAAACACTAATTGCTATATTATCACATCTTGCTAGGTCCAGGCTCACAGCTTTGTAAAAAGTGTCATGATCTTGCAATGGAGGCTCTTTTCTGGGAGTAAAGATTTTTCCCGGATTTGACCAGTCAAAGTTCTGTTTCCTGATTTTTATTATTTATTTATCATTTTCCCGAAAATATAATGTGTTTCCCAGTATCTATGTTGTGATTTGTAACGAAATAACTCTTCTGTGTTTATGAAAAAGGTACGCACATGTTGATATTCACCATACGATCGTATCGGTCTTGCCCAATGCATTCGTAACATAATGAGGAATCTTAAGTATGGTTCTCTGCGTTGGACTTTGTCTATTTGCCTCCAAACTGTTATGCCCTTACGAATTACTTCTACGTTGGGCAAACACCCACAAAGATCGTTTATTGGTGTATGGTCTTTTCATTTACAGGTTCAGGATCGGGCTCAGGAAGTGGAAGTGGAGAGTTACCGTGGCTGATTGTAAGTCGGCTTTATCACTTACAAAAATAAGTTTGGGTAACCCCAGAAGTTAAATAACTGTACGTACAGATACGCTTTACCATAGCGTTGTACAGATGAGGAAGAGTTGTCCAAAGAAGGGGGCAAATGAAATCTTGGGAATTTGAAAAAAAAATCATTTGCTAACAAATTGTTTTACGTATCGACTAGAAACAAAGACCCATTGCAACTTGATAAGCCAATAATGCAACAGAAATTGCGAAGAATTTCACAAAACTATATTTTTTGTTGGTCGTTTTGCGCGTAGGCCTATCTGTTACAGGTACATTTCAAGCACTGGGTGGTTGTAAAGTATGCTGAGGGTAAGCTCTTCGTTCAAAATTATTCTCAACACCTATACAGGTCATGTACGATTTATGAGAAATTTTAGTTGTGACTTGTAGGTTAACTGCAGTTAATGGCCTTTCAACCAAATTTGCTGTTTGTTGACAGGTGGGTTGAAATGGCCAGCTACCGTTTATAAAAGCCTGTTGAAGATGATTTAGATTGAAAGCCCACTCTGTGACTACGAGTATGTATTATCTAGAGACTAAGATCAAAATGGAGGAATGTCCATGCGTGGAGGCAAAAGTTAGGTCCAAATTCGCAGTGTCTGGAACAACCAGTCGTTTCTTTCTTGTGTGCATTTTCGGTGATATAGATGCCACTCATCCGGTTTGCCTGCGTATGATGTGCACAAATTCAGAGAATATTCCTAGATGTCGTGTCAATTATGCTAAAAGAAATGCCTGCTCTCTTGTTCGCATATACACTACTATGTGCGGCACGAATTTGTTAGCCAGTAACAACACACTTCCAGGGTGTGCGCACGGCGCGCGGTGTGCATTCTTAACAAACAAAATACGGGTGAGGATGAAATCTGACGTACGCGCCGAAGACCGCGTCCTGTTAACCACTCATACAGCCTACATACAACTAACGGGGGTAGTTGTGTTAAATAAACGCTGTGTACATGTGATGTTGTTGTTGTCTACTCTTTCATTATGTAGGCTCCGTTTAGAATTTTAAAAACACCGAGTCTCGGACTTGTACAAGGAGACCGTGACAAGCAAGAGGTACAGTAACAGCCTATATTGTCTATTTAGAGAACATGAGCCTTAATTTTATTCCTAGTATGTTTCGAAGGTATGCGGAACTGCATACGGTCGCCCTGTCTTTGGGTAAGTGAGGCGAGTAAAACTGATTATGTCTTACCGTAGCTTTGCGACTCTGAAAGAAAAACCTAACTTTTGCTTTAGAATTGGCCAACATTTTGTACAGGGCATGTATTAGACCTTGTCCTCTAGTTAATAAATACTTTTAGTTCTGTGACATCATATGCAAAAGGTCTATATAGATAGTTCTCACGTGACGTCATAGTAGCATTTCAAATGACGTA
Organism: Holothuria scabra; assembly: GCA_037179385.1. Lineage (NCBI taxonomy): Eukaryota > Metazoa > Echinodermata > Holothuroidea > Aspidochirotida > Holothuriidae > Holothuria > Holothuria scabra. The sequence goes on along the minus strand of CM074181.1, from coordinate 58,555,690 downwards.
TTATACCAATGTTTGAGTGTAACGCTTATGTGCACGTACAGGGTTGCCCTCTGATATGGCTGCTGATAATGGCTAATTGTTACGTAACCGAGAACTAACTATAGAGTACTTCAGGATACGTCACAATTGGTAAACCCCGTCCACTGCCCGGCAAGAATCAAGAGTGTTTCAATGCAACAGTCAGACGTTGGTCGTAAACTGCTTATCAGCTAGCTACACTAAATGCTACTAGATTAAATTTTGCCCGGCAAAGGGGCGGGGCTTCTGCCGTAGGTGAGAACACTCCACAAGATTGTGAGTCATCTCCAAATTTAATGAAGTTCCTATGCACATTGGTTATCTTTCAACAGCCATAACATGCTCAAAACATCGGGGGCGGGGAAATTCAAAACAAAGACAAATACTGCTCTGTCCAAACACTGCCTAGAGCGCCACCATCTCATAGCCTTAAATAGTTTTGGTGTTTATGAAAAAACCAAGCGGGAGTAAGCCTATGCCAAACAGTCATGATGGAACTTTCCTTCCTACTTTTTAAACCATCGTTCTTGCCTGGTTACATATTATCATTAGAGAATCCACTCCCTTGAACTTGGACAAACTTCGTCTGTCCTTGAAGTCCTTTCTTGTGATATAACTGACAAAAAGCCGCATTGTTGCAAAGTAAATGATCCAGTGACCACTTATTGTTGTCTGCGGTTTTCCATATTTGTAAAATCGGCCAAGTCATGACGTCCTTTTTTCAAGGGGCAGAATTTTCTAATGATCGGCTCAGGGAGGAAATAAAGCATTGTACAGATACACTTGATTTATGTTTCCCCTCTGATTAATAGATTGACAGTACCATATATACCAAAATACACATAAAGTTGTGCAACCGATGTGGTTACCTAACAGGTCAGCAAAGTATGTATTAATTGCTTTTCACAATGTGACGCAATGAAAGCATAAATCTCTTGAGGGCACAGATCATGTAACCAACTCATGTAACAGTTACACCCCACACGGCCTTTGATCTACTGGGGTGTCTGTGTTGCATTTTCAAGAAGAAACGTCAGAGCATGATTTACCGTTTTGGTACCACTTCGGGCTTACAACTGAGGAAGAGCGTAAATGATTGCTCCCCCCCCCCCCCCCCGACAATTTCCTTGCACTCAGTTCCTCACTTCCAGTTTTGAAATCTGATGCTGACACTGGTTCTACGAAAACGAACTTTCCTAATAAAGGCGTTCTCTCTGTTTCCCAAGGATGCTGCTTTCTCAAAAGGCAAACTGAGCAACTTCCCGGCCTTTAGACCTAAAGAGAATGTCCATGATTAAGTCCTCCCGGTTCTCTGGCATTGAGTCCTTTGGCAAAACCAAACGTTTGCTTCCGAATGAGCTCTGCTTTCCAAAGAAGCTACGTCCCCAAAAGGACAACTTTACACTTAAACAACTGATAACCAAACTCTGGAGGCCCTCAGACCATTTACATCATGGGCATGCATTTCTTGTATGGCTCCATTCTAGATTGGATGAAAAAAAAACCCCAGAAACTACATATGATCTCAGTCAAAAGCCATGGAACGCGTTTTAAGTCCTCTAGAATCTCTGGCAAAGGACGGTTACTCCGAAGGAGTTTTGTTTCCCAATGGAAGCTACCTCCTCTAAAGAACACCACCTAGCGACTTCCTTCAGACCATTTACATCATTGGTCTGTCATGCGAGAATTTTTACACGTTTGGCAATTGGCACTTAAGGCACAGAGTCCATAATACAAACTCAGATCTGGGCACAAAGACAACTATACGAAGTGACAATCAGCACGACACTGTGTACACCACAAAACTGTGTACATTACAAAACACTGTTTAAAAGGACCAGGGTCGGGCGATATTCGATGCTACAGAAGCCCGCCTCCGTAAGCACGGACACTTCGGTGCCATCTATCATGCGACGTTTTCGATATCAGAAATGTGTACTGCTCACATATAAAGTATTGGTTCGGTAGAAAGTAGGAATAAATTCTCCCGCTGTCATTATTTAAAACGTAGGCTTAGTACCTTTAGAAATTTGCAGTGCGAGCTTAAACCTGGAAATTCAAGGAATCAAGTGAAAATTGCACGAAAGTCTTCCAATCAACATTTCAGATTCATTCATTCATTTCAATTCATCGAATTAAGTCTGAAGGAAGTTTGATATGAAAACATTGAAATCGCTGAATTTATTCTATGGAATTAGCTTTTAATTGGCCTGTGAAATCATTTAAATATATGCAAATCACAAAGCTACTTATTTAATGCATCACAAACTTGAAATTGCATGAATCTACCGCATTCACAAATCTGCCAAATGGACTGAACATGCAAATGCCAATATTGTAGCGTGTATGGGCACTTAAAATAATTTTCGAGATTGTCTGGTTATGTTCAAGGTGTACGTGCTAAGTTTGCAACAGGAAAATGCCATGGACAAAAATTTAGGCCAATAGCCCTTTGTGACTGTACTGCTGTTTGGAGAAGAATTCAGGAGCAAGCCAATTAAGGCGCATCATTACCTTTAAAGCAAGTGTCGAATATTTACTTCTCTTTTTAAGTAAATACTTCTCTTGTGCTGCCGATATAATAGCTACAGAAATAATGCAAGTCCGCCGAGTAAGCATGGAAAATCAAATCTTTTTTAGGAGTCATACGGCGCCGTATTTACATATTCTAGTTGTGTAAGCAATTAAGAACATCTCATTTATTAGGGCCAGACTAGAAAAGCTTGCAAGCTTCATCTGGTTCCTTTTTTCTACTGTCTTCATACTCACGTTTCTTGTAAATATTATTACGTGTTGTATCATAATAATAATGATAATGAATGTACGTTTGTATGTAGTACAGTTGAAATAAACAACAACAACAACAACAACTATTTCCAAGGAATATTCCAGTGACTTTTCATTAAAGTCTTGAAAGAGAAAGTAAAATATATGTCCTCCGAACCCTGTCAATACGATTTTCCTAACTCAGTATTTTTCATTGAAGATTGGTTAGTTTGGTCAAAAAATACCCCTTTTTACCAATTGAAAGCAAAAGTTATGATATGCGGACACATTGTGTCAGATTCCTTTTCATATGGATCTAGCATTACCCTTCACCAAATGTAGTGAATACCAAACAATGCCACTTAATGTTCCCTGTATCGGTATAAAAATTATACATAAGTTGAAAGTACTGTTAAATTCATATGCCCTGTTGCCATCACAGATTTCCCATAATGCAATGAACCCCAAGAACAATTGCATTTTTGTGAAAATTTTCCGAATACTACATGCCACTGAGATGCATGCAGGAGAAAGAGAAAATTTTTCTGCATATTTGGAGGTCAACGAATTTTGTCTCTGGAAAATGCCTTCTAGATGATACGAATACGACTGTATATGTAGGCTAGACTTAATATATACTACAGTCTGACAGTTTGAGAATAATAAGATAACAAGCCAGATAAATTATATGCGATTATATGCTCTTTCTTTGCAGGTGGAAAATGACGTCAAATCTAAACAAGGAAGTGCAAAGTTTTCATACAGTTTTGGTGAATTTATAAACGTTATTGAAGATTTACAACCTAGCCTTCTCGATCAACTCAACGAAGCTGAGCAGCTGGATATTGACAGCGATAGCTTTAGTTTGGATTATAGCTTGGAGGAGCACTTCTTTGAAGAAAGTAATCAAGACATCCTCCACCAAGAAAGCGAGGACGATCAACGACAACGAGTATTGATTGCTGCAAATGGTGGAAGTGACTCGTATAGTTTCGACGACATTTGACATTCTATTGTAATGAGGAAGTTACACAATTACGAGTCGTTTGGGATCAAGGTCGCCGACATTATGCTCTCTACTGTTTTCAGACTTTTTGTAGGCAGCAAGATTATATTAATCAAGTAATTAACGAGACATTTTCTTTAATACTAGGCATACAGACAAATTCAAAAATGTTGTTAACATCATTATTCTTATACTGAGAAAATCGGCTTTACATGATACCAGAATGGTAGCTATGCGTAATAGCCGCAAAGGATGTCCGACTTGATAAAAAATCGTCGTAAGCATCAACACGTTTTAACCGGCTTTAAATTTGCAGCCGAACTGATAAGAATGTTCTCGTTCTCCTTGGAAGACATTGGTTACGTTTAAGTGGATTAAATTAGGTGCTAGCTTTGAAAAGGCAACTTTGAACTGAAATTTTACGTTAATATTGTTTTTATGACGTTGATGAAAAATAATGATGGCACAATTTGCATTCAGGTTCTGCATCAAGATTGTTTCAATTCATCAACAAAATCTATTTGCCAATCAAGAGGCTAGTCTTCTACTTGAGGATTCACTCAAAGGGTTTATCTTTGTTTGTTTTTGTTTGTTCATGGGAAAATTTTGTGGCATGAAAAATCGGCACTTTAACTGGGCGAAAGAGCTTCAAACTGTGCGATTCTTTGACGTCATTGGACCTCAAGAAACTAAATGACATTGGCTGGTGTAAAGTCGTAAACTCTAGTAGAAGCAGATTGGGAGTCCACCGAATCACCACAATCGGTCTGAAAACATTACTTTTTGGTCATGTAATATGCAAATATGAAATCTCTTGAATTTGAAGCACGATTTTGATCTGTTTCCTGTCTTGATATGAACAAAAACGACAAAATAAGGAATTAAAATGAAACGAATAAATGTCATGGAGACCTGTTGGCTTGCAAAATCTGGTAGATTTTGCTATGAAATGGGATCGTTATTTTCACTAAATGTTGCCCGATTTTTTCGTTTGACAGTTTTAATTAGTGTCAACTTGTTATGAGATTTTAGTTTTTATGATTGAAAATGCAAAAATTAAACAATTTTAGGTCAACTCTATCAGGCGCAGTTATATACGCTCCGACCATGTAAACCGTAAGAACTCATTAAGGTCAGGCTTTAATTTCAGTCTCTGAACAAAAGAGTTTGTCCAAATTTCATGCCAGCGTTATTTCTAATGTTGTTGTTTTGTTTCCTCGTATTATTTTTTTACCTTTTTCGCAGGGTTTTCCCGATTGGCAAATGTTTCTTACTAGGCTAATCAGGCTCTGCGGAACAGAAAAAAATATTGGGATGGGGTGAGTGCCAGTACGATATCTAAGCGCACAAGAAAAAGTTTGACTTTTCCAACCCCGAGGTGCCCGGAAACGACTCTTCTCAAATATTCTATGCTGCATATACCCAGCCTTACAGGAGAAGGCAACCCTAGCTTTTTCTGCCTACAGACTACCATTTTATGGTATGCTCTTTCCAAAAGAAGCACAAAGAAGTTTTTGAAGTATTCATTTCAACCTTAAAAATTGATTTTTTAAGAAGCTACTGGTCCGCGCCATCGTTTTTTGAAATTCACCAGTTCCCGGATGTACAATGACGAAAGCGAGCCACATATCATTTTTCAACAGAAAAGTTACCAACCCACATAAACTATCTATAATTGCACATATACTGCATAACACATCTTCTGAATTCCCCTTGAAAAGGAGATAAAATTCATAATGTTTGAATAAAATTATTTTCATCATGCAATAATAAAGTAAAATGAAAAACAGGTTTTTAACAAGAGCATGAAAAAATAGTTTGCGTAATTGGCAACACCATCGCACCGCTGTCTGTCACCATACACTTTGCCTGTAACCCTTAGAGTTCGGGTAACCCTGATGAAAGGAAATAACTGTATGTAGAGAACTGCAAACACGTTCTCATGGCAGGGTGACCTTTACTAATATACAGTAAACTGTTGTGCAGTGTCCAGTGTGAAAACACTGTGCACGGAATTTAACGTTACAACTTAAGAGCAGGATGTACTCGAACTCTTTGTCGTACACTCTCCCGCTAAACATGGAATATAGGACGGGAACGTTTGTATAGAAAGACTGAATCAAACAGTATGTTTGGTAGCCTGAGTATTCAGAGAATAAAGAAAGAAAACAGGACAAGGTGGCAGTCGGCGGGATCTCTTATGAAGGTTCTAGCATGCGGCTAGTACGCTTAGCACTTGTACCAGTTTTGACACTAATCGGAACCAGTATGATCTTGTCTGTTTTCTACGCAAATAGCGAGTGAGCTAACAGTATCTTGGGGAAGTGCTTTTGAGAAAGATACCAGAAAGTCCCTTTGCGGATTTTTTAACTGCCGATATTTGTTTAGTTGAGGCAAAGAAGAGAAGACTGAGTGAACATAACGACAAGGTAGGCAGTTTGCAATTCTTACCGTAGCGGCCTAGTGAGGTCCTAGCAATCTTTTGAGATTGCCAAAGCTGTCGGCAATGCTATCTAGTCCTCGTAGACATATTTTCATGGCTAGGGTGAGTATACACAGACTTTATTGCCCCTGGGAAGGCTCAGACCTTTTTTTATACATCCCTCCAGTTTGTGGAATAGTGTACACGCCATGTGCAATGAATGGGAAATCGTATAACTTACGATGTGGCTCGTTTACGTCATATCAAAGCGCCCTCTTTTTTTGAAAACCAGAAAATGGCTACGAACATCATGGGGATTCATTAGGGAAGAAAAATAATTGAAAAATTCATAAAAAATTTGGAACTATGCTGATTCGATTAGCTTTTTTCAGAAAATGTGTTAGAATTGTGGTCTCTACTAGCTGATAGGTGTTAAATCCGTTGGTTGCCTTCTCCTTTAATCTAAAGTATCTGTACCACGGGCTGTGCACACACGCAGAGACAGCGGCATCAGCTTTGCAGTAAACACACTCCACGGGCTTATTTTAACCCTTTGCCGTTGTTTGGGTCCTTTTGGACCCAGACGGAGAGCGCGGCTGTCACCCATCTTTACTGTTTCACGCGGAGCTCGAAACTGCGAGTAGCTACACGAAAATTCGGTCACAGCGACGAGAGAGACAATAGTTCAAGGTCACAAGGTCAATAGCGCACGGAAGCTGATGCGGGACGTGCTACGTCCGCTTTTCCGCCCACTCCCGAGGCGCGCTAATATGTCCCGGTTGGAGCACAACGGTAAAGGCCTAAAGGGTAAAAAATGTGGATCTCATGTTTTGCAATGCATTTGTGGCAAATTCGAAATTTCGAAACTGGTAAGATTGATAAATGAATTGGTCTAAAACGTCTCACCTAGACCTAATTCTGGAATGTATAGCTTTAACGCATTTTGGTTAACCGGATATGTACGCCGGATGGGAAGGAGTGTCCCCATCATTATCTCCCAAAACGGTGCCACTGATCTTCTGTGAACCGTAAGAATTGCGAGCGGAGAACTGCTGTAAAACTCCGTACTTTTGAACAATCCGGGTGTGTTTGAGGTGTTTGAGACAGTGTGGAAGAAATGATAGAACAATAGATTGAAGTGTTCGGAGGCCACAGAGAGTTTGGTATGTTTGATAGAAAACGATCAAAAACATCCATTATTATTTCGATTGTTCACTCAACTGACCCCTAGCAGATAACAAATAGTGTTGTACCTCTAATTTTTGAATAAGTGTTATCCAGAATGTGAACTTAAAAATCCAAACACGCTGTTTTGAATATTTGTTTGCTAATCTATATCAAGCAAGATGGCAGAAACCCTACAATGGCCGCCAGTGATATAAACTGACTAATTTACTAATTGCTTTTGCGGTCATTTAATTGCATCCGCCATCTCAGTGATTGCCAGATGAAATATCCAGAATAATGACATTGTGGGGTTACTTTAGGTAAAATTGTACAACAATGTTTTTATGGATTACTTTGTTATCATATTATTATGATGCATTGTTCTTAAATTGAGATTATTATTATTATGTTTTTGCCTTCAGCCATGCCACTGGTCTTGAATTTCACTAATAAAAAGTTCTGAAAAATAACTTTAAAATATTTTGTATAACGTATGGCTGGATATAAAGAGCATCTGAGAAAAAGTTTCTTCTGATGACATCGATTGTTATCCTTATCATTTTACGTAGATTTACATTATTTGGCGGCCATCTTGTCACTTCTACTATCTTCGTTAGCCTGGATCTAAAAACATATTTCCAAAAGATTTATTTTTAGTATTTACAAAAATATTTTGTCAGATTGATTGACTTTGGCAAAAGTTATTTTTAACGATTGACTATGCAGTTATTATTGTTACAGTCAATTGGCATTATCGCATACTAACTGAAATAAAAACTATATATTTTTTAAGATAACTTATATTTCTTAATGCCAAAATATGACTGTACACATATACAACTATGCACGGAACCAAAAAGGAGTCAATTTTTTCTACCATGCCTTGATCGAATTTGACCAAAATACTACTACATTTGATCCAATATACTAGTAAACTACTTGACTACCTATAGTGTGGTAATTGGTGCATAGTTGACTACTTGGTGGTTAAAATTGATCAATTCTGAACGGACATGGTGTCAAATAATATTTCAGAGAGTAGAGTTCGTATTATTTTATACATTTTAAGTTGCTATATTGGTTGATTTATATTGGCTATTTTGAATGCAAGACGGTGGACAAACAAAATTCGGCACCACCTCCATTACGGTCTCATGGAAAGCAGTAGTACTAGACACATGAGTATTGCGACCACACCAATCTAAAATCATCATCGCCAGGCTTGTTGGTTTCTGTAAAGATGAATTCATCACATAAGGTTAGCTTTAGCTAAATATCGCAAATTACTTGCCGTCTAGTCTTCGCCTTTTGAACCGCAGTTATTGGGGACCAAAATAAAATATTGGTTTGTGTACTTACCAACTTACCTCTGTTTTTAGTCATTAAATACTTTAGTTTTCCAACAAGCTCAGGCTATAATCAAACTGACAGCCATTTTGAAATTGCGAGCTATTCCCCTTCTACATGAAAACAAAAAGGAGCTATTCTTTTAGTAAATTTCTTAGGAAATTTCTTAGGAGATTTCTTGTTAAACAGTGAGCGTCGCCCCATACTCTTTGGATTCACTACAGTATGCCATTTTTTGCAAGTTTGTTAAACTACGTGAAGTTCCAGACTTTCCAGCATAAAAATATCTCGAGTCCATGTTGGTAACGTAGAGAAACACATATGGACCGATTCCACAACAGGCCATTACTGCAGTCAGTCGTTGTTTTTACTGTAAGGGTACGTTCACACTTGTCCGGCAACGGCAACGACAACGGCAATGGCAACGGCAAAAATATCTCATACAATCGACAATAGAAAGTGAGAGACCGTTCACACTAGCACGGCAACCGCAATGCGGCAATCCGACAATCTGGTAAAAATGCGTCCGTCAAAAAAGTAATCGCAGATGGAGCGATTCAACGCCATTTGCCGTACGGCAAAAAATTCTGCCAACTTCAATGTGTGCAAGCACCTGCCTGTTTGACCCTCGGGAGTCAACGGTACGGGGCAAAGACGTTCTGTGATACCCCGCCAAAAACAGAGCACAAATTATTCGGGTCCGTAAAACTTCTAGATGCCTCGATCTGACTTTTCGCCGAGATTATAGGAAAACTGGTCATTCTTGTACAAAAAGAATCATTCATTTACGACGTGACAAATCCTGATTACCATGATAAAGTAAAATTATTTAAAGGGCAAGAGCAGTCATCCCAAATTGAAGAAGTGTAGTAGACTGTCCAGTTTCATGATTGGCCGTTGGGAGTCATGTGACAATGTTTTTTCTCTTCAAATGTGAAATTTAACAGAAATAACTGCTTGGTATACGTTGAATATGCAATAGCAAAGTCATAAAATGTGATTAAAGATACTTTCAAGAGAAATAAGATGAAAACTGTGTTATTTGGCTTTTTCTTCAAAATAAGTTTGGGGGACTACTCTTTACCGCTAACGTGTTGGAAAAATAGCAAAGGGAATGGGAAATCCCCAATTCGATGGTAACTTTTCATATCATTTACGTTGATAGCAGGTACTGTTAGTAGTATTGTTAAAGCCATCAGTCATAACTTTTGTTTTGTGTATGATATAACGTACGCCAGGCTTGAAATAATACCTGATTGGACTCTAAACTAGTTCCTCTTGAGTACAGACCTATATTGCAATGCAATGTTTATTGAAGGAACATCGGTCGCTCATTTTTTTCTTAAAACGTACGGCCTATTTTGCCTGACCCGACCTGGCTTCTCACTTGGACCAACCTAATGCAGTGGCGTAGGAAGCAATATGAAAGGGGGAGGGGGAGGGGGGGGGGAGTTTGGACTATGCACCTCACCCTACCCCACTGACCAAAAGGTACACTGATAACACTGTCACAAACGTATTTGGCTCAAGTTCTGTTCAGACTTTTATTTTCAAATTTAATTATTTTGTTGAAACCATCTTTTTTTCTTCCGCCCTTTCTTCCGATCTATTTGGTACGCTTTAACAATTAAAAAGTCAGCTTTTCAGCCATATTCGGTAATCAGATAATGGAACAAATTTGTCAGTTTCTAATTCCCATCAGTATCGATAATTTTTTACCGCATGCGGCAATAATTTTTGCCGTGATATGTGAACATTTATGCCGGATTGCCGTTGCCGTTGCCGTTACCGTTGCCGCTATATGTGAACGCACCTTAACGTTGCCAAGGTAACGGAGTGACCCGGATAATCACCGACTTGAGGAAAACCAACGCTGATCTTCCTGGAATAGTGGTACAACGTTTCCAGAAGGAGGGTTTCTTCACCCCTTCTGCCTAAATGTACATCTTGTGCGCCTCCTATTACAATTTTTACGAGAGTTTTTCATTTATTAAAGCTAAACAATTAAAGGGAAGGACAGCCCCCTGCTCCATTTCATTTCATATCCCTACACAAAAGTAGGAACTTTTGAACAGTTGGGACGCTGATGCTGAGATTAAATTATTTGACTAACGATTTTTGTGGCATTTTGAAATCGAGAAAATTGTCTTTAGGCCTATAAATCATTTAGACTTGTATGAGATATTCATTGTTTCAAAGGATTAAAGAAAATACCAAAAGATCTATTCCTGAGAGAAAGAATTTAAGTAATAAGAGCTTATTGCAAAATAATTAATTCTCTGTTTTTGCTTCCTTGAAGCTTGATATAATATAAACTGAAGTAGATAGCCGGGGTAAGCTGCCGAAACTTTAGTCAGTGTATCATTCTCACAAGCTTCATGAATCGATTTTAGAAGTGCATAGATATGACATGTTTTCACTTAAAGTTACTTAATAAATTACTTCTCATTTTCATATGATCTAAAACTATTATGAATTAAGAAATTAAATAACTCGGAATAATCACTTTAATATTCGCGTATTTACTTTAATCAAAATCCCCGCAAATAAACACTTCAAAAGCACTTGCTTCCTCTCAAACTGAAAATTTATGCTTATTTCTTTCAATGGAGTTTTTTCCTAACTGTTTAGCCTATATTTTACATTCAAGGTAAACCGAAGTATCAACCCTCTCAAATTTCAAAATTTAGGGAGAAAACTATTTGGTAATTGTTTCTCAAGTAATTGAATATGAGATACTAAATTAAAGCAAGGCTGCAGTTTCCGTTTTGGGTCAACTTTAAATGAAAGGCCTAAATAATCCTCTCACTTAAACAGTTCAAATTCTCTTAACCCACTTACTTAACCTGCTTCACAACTGTAAAAATTCATCCTCATCCAGACAAAATCTCAATTTAGCGTTTCAGGGTTAGTATTCAAGGCCCTAATGCCAGTAATCAAAACACTCTCAGTACAGTACATGTTGTGTAATAAGAGCTGCGGTACTCTGCATATTTTTATTTTGGTGTCGGTCAAATAGCTTAGCCAATTGAGAATTTCTGTGGACAACCACAAAATTTATACTTTGGGGTGAGTGAATTAGCCCTTTAGTTCAGTCCCTGTTTACGATGTCAAGATTGCGTTACCATGCAATGTTTCAAAGCAACCTTGAGTTTTTAGAACACAAACCCGGAATTCCGAGCCTTGTAAAGGGAAGTCAATTATCTATCCACATCACTTTACTAACTAAAGGATGTGAGGTCGATCCAACTTAACCCCAGTAAGCAAGCTTCCGGCGTAAATCTACTTCGTGCCTTTTATATAAACTTCACACAGCAGTAGTAAGTACGTCATTTACTGGGATACTGCTGTTGTGATGATCAAGTCATCTTTCAGAACTTGAAAACCCTCAACAAAGAGAAAAATCGAAAGGGTTAATTATATTTTTACAGAAAAGAGCCTGCGTGACCGACACTTGGAGAGCCATCCAGCAACAATGAATTTGATAGGGCACATCTTTTCTATAGGCTTGCTCGTGACATTTATTACTGGGGGTAAGTTGACAATGTTTCAATATGACGATTCAATGACATTTATCGTTTAACTGTTTCTAAATAATCAGACATTTATTCCTTGAATATTAATTTAAATACAAAAGGATTATTTTGTGGTTGGCTTAAGTTTCATTGCCCTTTTCAGGACTTTGGTGTTCAATTGATTAAAGGGCAAGAGCAGTCACCCCAACTTGAAGTAATGTAGTAGACTGTCTTGTTTTATGATTGGCTCTTGAGAGTCATGTGACAATATTTTTTGCCTCAAATGGGAAATTTACTAGAAATAACTGCTTGGTCTACCTTGAATATGCAATATGGAAGTCCTAAAATTTATGAAAAATAGTATTTATAGAAATAAGTACATTGTGAGAGTATAGCTGCTGTTTCAAAAGAACTAAGTTTGGGGCACTGCTCCTGCCCTTTAAGGGGAACATATCATTATGCACAGGTACGTATAGACGGATCCGGAAATCAAGAGATGGTCTGATTTCAGTCGACCATAACTGGGGTCTATCACCTTTTAATATATCAATTTCCTTGCTTCTCTGTATCATGATTGGTTATACACTCAATTATATGTTGATTCCTTCAATTTCACTGAATGTGAGTGTTTGAAATTTATGTAGACAGTAAATGAAAACGACTGAAGGCTGATTCACTAATGGCTGCCCACAGTAGCTAAAAACAAACTCTGATCGGATTTGTCTATACAGGAAGTTTTCAATAGAGGGACATAAGCCTCTCCTGGAGTCGGTGTCTAAGGTAGGCGTTTTTTGTCCACCATTTTGCAAACGTCTTGCCTTTAGAAGAGGTCTGGGATGCGGAATGGTCCTCATTCTGTGCGACCTTAACCTTTCTTCAATCACGACGGCCAATGGGGGCACCTGTTGTACCCCCTTCAATCCGGATTCCCCTCCTTAGTGCAATGCAAAAGTATAAATAACTGAGCTCTTGGATCCCCTGGATTTGTTTAATAAGAAAGGAACAATAGTAAGGGGTGACCACAGTTGAAACTATGAAAGTACGAGGAAGAACTTTCATGGCTGGACTAAGTCTGCACAGTAGTCACTGTGCAAGTAAACAGTCCATCCACGCAACATGTTCTCTAAAGATTGATGTCAAAGGATAACGTTTACTCGGTCTCCCCAAATTATTTTAACTACCAAACAACGGCCCTTTGTGCCATTATATTACGAGTGATGAGCAAAAACAAAATCAAACAAACACATTGACAGAAAAACTTCGAAATTGCTATTTCGTAACGAAAACTCAGACAAAGCTGTGTATGATTCTTTAAAAAAAAACCTTCATTAACTTATAAAACAACTTCCTGACAGTGATTAAAAACAGCAAATGGACACTGAGTGCAACATTATTTTCTTTAAATTGTAGGCAAGTTGAAATCCATAAATGGCGGGCTACTTTTACAGAATTTTCCTCAACGTGCGAGGGGGGGGGGGATCTTACAATTCGACACCGAAAAATGAAGGGCTGAAGGACAGTTACAGTATAATTTGAAACCCAAGCGAACAAAATTTGCTGAAAAATTGGGCACATATATTTTACTAAAAAACTTGATATTTCGGGATGTCATTAGGAAACTATAACAGTTTGGTATTATGGAAACAGAACGTTTGGAGAATTTATTTGTAACAGAAATATTATACTCAAGGTATGAAAGATTTCTATAGAAGATTTCGTCTTTTTGATGGCGTGGGTTTAATTAGAAGATCTGAGTGTAAAAGAAGCATATACTGTACACACTTATCAAAGTTCTTCAGAAGCAGTATGTGCATTTTCAATTGTATTCACCCGACACTGATAGGACATAGGCCTATGTTAACATGCATGCTGGCCCATGAACAGACTCAAATGTAGCACCCTCCCCCATCATAAGTACTTACTTATCATATAAAACACTGTATACGAAATCAATTCAAATCCTAACTCATGGGAAGTGTTATTTCTGGCAATCTAGCCAGACAAATTCTCTGGTGAAGACTACCCGCCAATCAATTGTGGCCCTCGACCCTCAGGTGATATCTCATTTTAAAGGCATGTTCTGGTGGCTTTTCGCCTCTGTCTTGTAATAAAAACAAAAATATTCCACACGATGTCCTTCAAACCCTATCACAATACCAATTTCCTAACTCAAGATATCCCACTTTAAAGATTGGTTATTTTTGTTAAAAATACCTCTGCTTTTCAACAAAGCCACAGAAAGTTATGTAATGTGGGCACATTGCTTCAAATTCGTTTTGTTTTTCTTTATAATTGAACATCCTGTTTGTCCTTGAAATTTGATACCGTTGGAATGTTTGAATATCTTTTCCTGTAGATCTGGCATTACCCTTTACCATATGTAGGGCACAACTAACAATATTGTTTAATATTGCCTGTAAGGGCATCATAATTATAAAAAAATTGGATGCAATGTCAAATTAATGTGCCACAATGACATCACAGATTTCCCATGATGCATCAAATCCCAAGAAAAAATTTGCAATACTTTAAAAATTTGTATCTTCCGAACGCTATAAGCTATTGGAATGCAGTTTTCACCTTCTGAAAGAGAAAATTTTTTCTGCTTATTTTGAAGTAAATAAATTTTGCCTCCAGAATATGCCTTTAATTAGAAGTACTGTTAGCCCTCATTGCTTTCTGTGTGAAATGACAATTGCAAAGAAAACGAGCATTTTATTCCATATAATAGTTGATGATAATTCCTGAACCAAACAGTTCTGTCAATTAAACATAAGATTTACTTTGACGTTTCCGCTAAATTTATTTCCGAGTATTGATTCGGTCGCTTCACCATCCGGAAATTTCTTTTCCCGTTAGCTTTTGTTTTATCGAGAAATAACCTCACGACTATCTCAGTGGAAGCCAAACAATTCTGGTTAGACCGACAGTATCCCCAAACTGGTCGAGTTGTTTTGCTTGGTTGTTTAGCTAATTCATATATTTGCCTTCTGCTTAAAGGGCAAGAGCTGTCGTCCTAAACCTATTTTCAAGCAACAGCTAAATCTCAAAAGTCGCTCTTAATTTTTCTTCAAAGAATCTTTCATAATATTTTAGAGCTCCGATGCTGCATATCCAAGGTACCGTTAGCCAAGCGGTTACTCCTAAGAAACCTTTCTTTTGAGGGGAAAAGATATTGGAGCGATGGAACTGTTTAACAAGAAATTTCTTAACTGGCTAACAATAGCCTCAATTCTTAACCTAATCCCTAACAGTCGATACAATATCAAGAAACATCAATATCAAAAATCAAATATCAATCAAGAAACACCTTGTTAAACAGTGCGCACCTAACGAAGCTTGTCACATGACCTTAATCTGTTAATAGCCAATCGGGAAACAAGACAGTCCACTACACTACCTCAAGTTGGGACGAATACTCTTGCCCTTTAATTCTGGTTCACGTGGGTTCATTTGTGTTTTTCAGAATCAGATCATATAAATTAACCCACGAATGACCTTGAGAGATAACCGGCTCTGGAGTTATAGTGTCAATGGTGCTTTAACTTGCGTATTGCATAAAGGGAAATCGGAATAGGCCTATTGGTTCATTCCTTCAGAGCTTTTAGTGTAATTGTGCTTACACTTCGGTCAAAAATGATTAATATAATATTCATATATATAATAATAGGCCTAATATTAATATTAATAATTGCCCATAGCTTAAGTCGGGTCATAGTTGACCATGGTTTTTTTTTTAAATGAGTGCCTTGGTTGAAATTTAGCGTGTTTTCCTGATTTGATTCAATTTCAGGCCAGGCAATAACATGTTTAAAATATCGAGAAAATTAAAGACATTTCCTTCCTTAATTTTCTGTCTTGAGAGTAAAACATCGATATTCTGCCATTTAACCAACTTTCGGCTTTCTGACGTAAGAATGTGGTATTTTATATGATGGTTTGGTTATTCCGAAATCGAGCATTTCCAGTTTTAAAACAAATTTTACTATTAATTTGTGTACTTTAACAGACATTTCTGTCAAATTACCCCGCGGATCATTTTGTAGCAATTTACATAATTTTTTTTTTATTTTGCCAGAGTTATGTTACAGAAATGAAAAGTTATATTACAAGTAACACGTCGTAAAGTGCTTGTGACTAATTTTTGTCCATAATTTTTTAAAACTTTTATTTCATCATTTGATAATTTCTACGAACATTTGTGTTTACTAAGATTTATTATCACTTATTTACCCACTTCAACACTTATTTGCAGCGCCTAAAAATGTTTACAACTGGTATGTTGGCATCCTTTGCAGTATTTATTTTTGAAAATAATTATTTCATTATATTTAAATTTTATGCATGTTCAACGTGAAAATCAAAACATAAGCCTCCGTTGAACAACCATTTCACGCGCCATGGCTCATGGTGAGCTCGTTTTGGTATGAAATTATATAGCTTCCAGTAGAAAAGTATTGAGTATATTTAAGGCAAGAACTTGAAGCAAGCACATATTACATCATATCCTCACATCAAGGGACAGTCTTTTGTTCTTCTTTAAACTTCACCACCAACTTTCTCCTCAACAGTTTCATACAAACTTTGCATTTTCCCCAGGGAGGTCCTGTCCTCTCTTTTTGCCTTTTTTTCTAATACGCCCTCTATCGGTCTATAAAGGCATCGCTCCCGTTGAGAAACGATACAATTAATAGACCGATAGACGGCGTATTAGACAAAAGGAAATTACGCTATGTTGCACTAGCTGCAGGAGGGGATTTTGAAGAGAAAGTTGTCAGCTCCCCGCGGAACACTCACGAGAGACTTGGCCAAGTCTACCCTCGAGCTTACTTTGGGACGCAAATCTAGTGACTTAATTGACTGCTATCTCGAGAAATACAGATCCGACTTTTAAAGGAGTGTCACTACACGGTGTAGATTTGGTTCCTCTTGCACATATATATAAAAAAAAAAAAAACATTTTTGCTCAAACTTCCAGTTTCCCAACTTTACTTGCCGGTGTTTATCGATTTGTCTAAGGTATCCGGGGTATAAATGGTCCAAGGAAAATGTTGTTATAGTTGCTTTATCGGGCGAAGATCCTGTTATCGCAAAAGGTAAATTCCTTTTGGTTCTTTGGAATTATTCCTCCTTTTGGTTCTTTGGAATTATTCCAACTTTAATAACTTCTAAAATGATAGATATCTCACTTTCCTGACCGTTATGCCAGGATGGCACTTGCCGAAGGGAATGGAGCCATTTTCAGGGCGATTTCCCACTTAGACTATCCCTTATTCTGAAGGTGTTTCTTTTAAAGCCACAGCAAACTCTCAACATAATTATTTCTACCGCTAGTAATTCTTCAATCTGTTGCAGCTTCATGATCACTGGTCATGTTCAATACCAGTCGTGTGTTGGTCATGTATTTAAAGTAAGATTACAATTGAAAACTTCAAATTGAGATTTTTATTGAGACATGAGTAAAGTGTTCACTCGAGGCCATCTTCATCTGAAGTTTAGTACAAAGCAAAAAGCAGTCTTTCAAAATTTATTTTGAAACAGCAGCTAGATCCCACAGAGTATGCCAGAACTTAAACATTCCATTTTTAAGGAAAACCAGTGAGTTACCATCCTAAATTGAACAATTTGGTAAAAACAATTTTCTCACATTACTCTCAATAGCCAGCCATGAAGCACGGCCAACAACTGAACTCTTAATATTTAAAGAGTAAAATTTCACTATTTAGAAGAGACCGTCTCAAAAGAAAGGAATCCCTGATGGCACTTGCTAAAGAGTGAATTTTCACTCTTCTTGGAGTGAAGTTTTTTTTAGTGAATTTCACTCTTTTCAGAGTGAGTCTATCCTTGGAGTTAATGAACACTCTAATGGAGTGAATTCACAATTTTTACTCCATCAGAGAGTGACTGAATTCACTCTTTTGTTTTAAGAGTGTACACTTATCCAAATTGGGGTGTCTGCTTTTCCCTTTTATTTCATTTCGTACATATATACCCCACTTCCAAGAGTACATTAGGCCTATAGAGTATCCCTTGATTCCATCCAAAATTCGCTTTACGAATTGCGCGCCATACTTCGGTGCTATCTGAAAGCTGACCGAGTTTGCACCTCCCTCCCCCGCATTGCCACGCCTTGCTAAGATATTAAAATCAAAACCGTTTATCACACATTCCAGCCAAACTGTCAAAGTGGACCCGATGCAAGCAGAGATTGCGTCATGCAAATGCGTAAATTTAATTTGTGGATTGGAGGGCAAAAATGTTTCCACAGCGGAACCCTAGATCGTGTTCGTGACCGGACTGGTCTATGAGCAATCAACATGAACGGACGTAAACGCTCACCCATACACAAACACGCAAAACTGCTCACATAGATAGGAATGTACACAAAACAGATGACTCAACGCATAATAGTTGCAGTCCTAGCAGAACAGTTCTCATTATTATGACTTTTAAAGGTTAGCCCTAAAAAGCCCTAAAGCCATTCGTATACAACAATGTTATCTCCTGTTTATTCCGCATATTTTTTTAATCTGCCAAAATTATTGGAGGCCAAAAGATGTGCTTGTTCCCCAATATTTTCATTGGTGAAGCAATTCCCCCTGCCACCAGGATCGACACCCCTGACGTCATGTGCACAGCCGTATTAAAATTTTCACCACAGTTCACCCCATAAGTTGACTCATGAGGACTGATTGCGAACTTCAAAGCGTTACACCTATTTTGGATATATTCTATATTACTACCTGTGTTGAAACAATAGCTTTCTTAATAAACAAAAGTGATCGTTGTTTAGAAGGATATGGTATCACTTCTGATTCCTTTTGTTTCGCTTGATTTTCTGTTTCACAAAAAAGTAAGTCATATGCCTTTCCTGTGGGTTGATCCGATATTTCCCCTGTTTCAGATGCTTTCCTGTTATTACAGTTGTGGCATGTATTATATTCCCATAAATGACTGACGGCATATGATTCGGAAATTGCTGACATAAACGCAAAAGCTAAAATAAACTGATATCGAAACATTCCCTTAAATCAGCGTAACGGAATACCTTTCATTGCCAAAAACTATTTTTCTTAAGAGTATGTGTTCAGATGCATTCACTACAACTATATATTTTTAAGCACATCATAGGACATTCATGAAGTATCTATTTCTCTGAAATAGCCAACACCTGGACAAATGTGGAATTGGGAGATTTATATACAACATATTAAAATCCAGTTATTGCTGAAGGCATAAAACTTCACGCGTCAGTCATGTTAGTGTTCGTGCTACGTGACGGACCGAGTGTTTGGTCTAGCGGCAGATCGAGCATTCGCCTATCCTGCGGAAGGACCGGGTTCTATTCCGGGTTCTATACCTAGGTCGAGTCATACCAAAGACTCTAAAAATGGAACCTACAGCCGTTGTGCATTAAGTAGGCCATCCAGCGAGCCTTAACTGGAAAAAGGGCTGTGACTGGCTCGACTCGAACCAATAGGTTGGAAACGGCGCCGTAAAACTCCAACTAACTAACAAACTTCATGCTACGTGACACATTCTGATAGCAACCGTTAGAAATCAAATACGTCATTTGTCTTTTCTGGCCCCACCAGGTGTTTGTCCTTGTTGTCCTTCCTGTGTTATGGTCAGATTATGGAAGGGAAATTCCCTTTTAGTTGAACAAATATGGCGTGGAGTCAAGTACAAGTAGAAGCCAGCTTGGATAGTATGAATATAAACACGTCCACACTATTTGCATTACTTGAGCTCTGAATCGAATAAATATTAAGTGATGTACAAAAAGGTAATAACGGCTTACCATACTTACTTGACATATGAAAGGTTTTCTGCCGCATAGTCAGATTGATTAAAGGCAGTCATTCGTCACCCCAAACTACAGTTTCAGTATACATATATCAAAACTCTCAATTGGTACAGCTCTTTGATTGGCATCACATTCAAACAATGCATCATAGCTAAATTACACAGCATGGGCACTGAGAGTGTCTTGATTACACATTATGGACTTGTATGGCCACTGTGACAAGCCATGAAGCAATAAACTATAGGATTGTGTCTGGATAAAGATGAGTTTTAGTTAAATGTGGGAAGGGCTAGAAGTAAGTAGGTTGGGACAATTGGAACTGTTTGGGATGATGAAAATATGCCTTTAAGAATCTTCCAGGCAGACAGCAAATGGATGCAAGTTGTTTGTTTGTTTGTTTTTTATTCACTTCCCGAAGGGGGTGTTGAACAGGTTTTGGCATGACGTCTTTTCGCGATATAGTTTCATATCAGAGTTATGCTGCGTAAGTGAAGTTGGAGTGAGCACGAATAGGTTATATCGGGCAAAAAATTTATAATTTTATTCCATGGAATGGGATGTTCAAAATTACTGCGTAGCAGATAAAGTATTTATCATCCTCAAACAAAGGTGCACCAAACTGAAAAAAAATCTTACCCTGAGCGTCAAAACTTAAAAAGGCACGAATTCCCATCACAACCAGGATATGTCCAATAATATTAAATACCAGTATTTAGTTAGCCACTTACAAAAGTAGTGAATAATTATAGCACCTTAAAGTCTAGCCTTGTGAATAAACAGATAATGCAATTCCTGTCAGCAGACGGAATCCCGCCAACGAAACTGTTGCCCAATTCTATGACCAAGGAGGAAAACCTAACCTTAAATCCTAAGTGAAATAGGGGGAGAACGCTGCCTGACACAGCGAAGCAGCCTAGGCTTAGACTACAGGTATGAAGATCCACTGTAGGGCCCTGTAGCTATTCATTTTTCCCCACAGCGAGCCCATCCTAGCCCAACATCCGTCGTTGATAAGTGTAATGAAAATATCGAGTGCGTGCACGTATCATTATACACTTGCTGCATCTTGTCCTTGAGGTCGATGAGATCTCGAAGGCAGCTGATAGATGAATACTCATAAAGTCCAAAGACCGCCTACAGAGGAAACGAATTGCATATTCAAAATTCGCTTGAGTAACCGTAGGCCTAAATGTTATTAAACTGTTTTTGTTTTGTATCCTTTTATTGTTTATTTATCACTAAAAAACATTCGTCTGGTACTATTTTTTGGCGTAAATAACATGAAGCAATGCCCGTATTTTGCCGTTGGGAGTTACCAGGGAACTCGTACAATTACTTTAATTTGAAATGATGCATTGCTAAAAATGTGTGCCGTGCGATGTTATTTTGTACTACTCAAATTAAGTCTTTGCGTCTCTCATTTTTTCCGAAAGTTGCTGCACATTGTACCAATATGTGATAGCACCCTTATTCTTATTGTAATTTAAATTTTAGGCCTGCTCTGCTACGCAAGCAAACTTAGGGAGCACCCAAGGCCATAAAATATTTGTATTGCAAAGGAAAACAAGGCAGTTAATGTGAGTTGTATAAAACAAGAAAGCCAAGTTAAATTATTGAGCAATGGACTTTTTTGTCTTGAGTGAATTAATTTCAACATTTAATATCTCAACAAAAGAACCAGCTGTAACAATGAAATCTGGATGATTGGGAATCATATTGCAACCTCTATATATATTTATTTAGGATTCTAGAATTGAGGCACACTTTAACTTGTTAGTTGTGTCCAAATTGTAATTTTGATACAGTCGTTTGGTACAGCATTTTTTGGACGGAGAATCAAGAATCGAGATCCTTGTGCTAACTGTTAAAAATCTGCCATAAGGTTCCATATACCATGGGGCTAATACGGAGCTATTGCGTAACAGCTTGAGAGTATAAAAATTAACACCTCTCTCAGCTAGCGTCGAATGAAGTAAGACATTACAGACCTGTTATCTAGAAAACAGAGTAATTAATGAAAGGTTGGTGCTTGGTCGGAAATTAATCGTTCTGAATACATATCGGGGAGGAGAGTCACCTGCAAAGCAGGCTGTACGGCATATTCCTTGTTCAGTCATATCACTAACAACTTTGGCAGCTGAGAAAACATAGCGCCGGGAAGGATGAGAGCTGTTTCGTTAGAAACGGGGACATTCAACAATATTCACAGGGAAGTCACCGGGATTCGCCCGAAGAGGTTTCGAAGCTTATCTTCTGCCAGTTAGGGACGGAAGCAATTCGAATCCTCGAAGACAGAGTTTGACTGTTTCAAAATTTGGGGAATATATGAGAAAAGCTGGAAAATGTTTAATTCCCTACTTGAAAAAAGTAAACAAACGACTTTTGTCTCTCGTTGCGGGATTACCGTCCTTTAGCTAGATCGCCCATCACTTGAGTTGCAAAACCGTTAGGACTGACGCAGTAGATAAAAGAAGCATTCTTCATGGCCAAGTGATGCCAAATGTGGCGTCACGAATTTTGATAACGTTGTAATTGTAAACAGTAACGACACAGATTTGAGGAGTACTTATAGCTGCTTAGGTGTATTCGACGCTGTCTACAATAACACATAACACACCATCCATTTAAAACGGCGTTTTACAAGGGAAATGTTATTAGAATAACACCTCCCAGGTTTTACTTCGATAAGAGAGTAAACCCATCATAGTACATAGTGTATTACCTGCCCCCTTACATCAGTGACATGAATGCTGTCTACCGGCACACACCAAAGTTAGCGGATGCAACTTAATACCACGTGGCTAACTAGCTCAATTGATCTTATCTTGCATGTTAACATTTAGCTAAATAAGAAAACAATACCGTTTATCACTTTGTACTGTAATAATGTATATAATGACAAATCCATCAGAAGAGTCTTTCTTCTATGCATAGACGAATGTTGTTTTTGTACCTTATTTTCACTTTTGACAAATTTTCCTGTCATTTAGCAATTTCCGGTTGAAATCGGGGAGAAAAGGGGAATTTTCTTTTAAAGACCCATTGTGGTAGCGCCAAGAAAGGTCATGTGATAGTTCCTTTCGAAGGGTCAAGCTGTGTAATTCACTCCATTTACTTAAGAAACTTTACATGCATATAGGAAGTAATGCATCTAGTCTTTTGATACATAACGACAAAAACAAGTCATGACAAAAATGAACCGATCATGTTTAGTCTGAATACGTGGGCAGGTATTTAAATAATCAAAAGCCAAAGGCTTCTAGGCTTACAATAGTCTCTTAAATACACGAGCGTGGCTACCATCCTAATTTATTCCTTCACCCGCAACACACTTTCTGAAACTTGCTATCGAAATGAATGGGCTTTTCCAGTTTACGCGACTTCATAATGATACCCGTACGGTGTTCTGTGGTAAACAAATATTTCGAAAGCTACACTACGTTTTTGGAAATTGCAGTGATCAAAGTGATTTAAGCCTGCTTTAGATTTTTTGACCTTTCAAGAGACATCAAATGTAGAGTTAGATGGAGTTTAAGGGCCCATTGCTCAAGTGATCAAAAACAGCTGCAATATTTGCGTTAGGTCTGAGTGAAGAAAGTTACGACAGCTTGTCAGTGATTTCAACAAGAACCATGATTTCAAAAGTGAGGGAGAGGGAAAACTGAGGGCACAGGGAAATGTTTGGGACTAGGGGTGCACCGGATATCCGGTCCGGCCAGATTATCCGGCCGGATAGTGAAAAAATATCCGGTTCCGGTTCCGGCCGGATTTTTTTAAAATCCGGCCGTATTTTCCCTTAACTTGGGTAGCATTACTGTGTGTACATGATCTGAGTTAAAACAAACATTAACTGCAAAAACTGTCACAGAATTAATTTAAAGTTCATAAATGATAGCTTATCAGTAAGTGTTATATATAATATTTGAACCTTTATTTAGCCCTTAAAAATGACTGAACCAAACAGGCAACAAAGTTAAAAAAGCAACTGATTTACATGTACATGTAACAAATATGACTTCAAATTCCTCCAACTGTGTGAAATAAACTGAATGGATGAAAAGACCTTTCATGCAATTAAGATAAGTCTATTGCAGTGCACAGTAGTACTGTACAAAATGGATAATCCATATTACAGTAATACCTGGGTCACATCACTCAAGGCAGTGTTCCAGTTTAATTGCACTGGTTGTCTACCGATACACACTTAAACACTTCTTTTTACTTTTCTTTACTTTTCAACACATACTTGCCCATTAAAGTTGTGTAGTACAAGCAGGAAATGCGTTTCATCTTGAATTTCAGAAGAGATTTCTCATTACAAATTAAAGTTGCCTATGGGGTCAATGTTTCTGTCCCTAATAATCACACACACTTAAGTATATACACAATATGATGTTATCAAAAATAATACCTAATGTAAGAATGTGCGGTATATCTCTGCCAAAAAAATTATTGATGGCAAATTTGCTTCAGTTTTTAGATACAGTATCATCGCATGTTTAAATACTAGAAATAGTATATAAAACGATGGTATTAAAAACCTTCCTTATCCTAGAGTCTTTTTACAGTGCATGTGAGCATTCCATTCAGTAATCACTATCCAAGGACTCTCTTTGCCAAGTATTACTGGTCTCCATAATTTGTACAATTTTTTTGAACAAGTGGTGATGTACTCTAGTTCAAAGAGAACAAACTGATATGCAAAACAACTTTCAAGATTTCCTTAGGAGTTTTCTCTACAAATACTCACATAGGGGGGAAAAACAAAGAGCTCTTACTTGCCCCCCCCCCCCCTTTGCTACAGTTTTGCTGTACTTCTGCAGGAACACAGTGTTTCATGCATTTTTTTCTATTATACTGCAATTTTTGTTTAAAAAAATGAGGTAAATTCACTTGTGCAACACTTGAAGACAAATTTATAGACATTTCCCATTAGTCCTTCACAAACATTTCATTAAAAAGCAGTAAAAACCTATCCCAGAGTTTTCCTGCTTTTCTGAATTTCACTTTATTCATCTGCATTGCAAAAATCCGGTTCCAGCCGGATTTGAAGTTGGTTCCGGCAAAATCCGGTTCCGGCCGGACCCAAAATTTTGGATCCGGTGCATCCCTATTTGGGACAACAATTAGTGTCACCCAAAGGAATTGCCTGCGTAGCAGACTATGGGTCATATTCCTTGATCAGTATCGATCAGTGTTATCCTAACAATATATATGGTTTGTGAAGGACTGAACAGACCGAGTCTGCTCCGTGAGGTTTTAAAGAACAAGCTCTTTAGGGCAGGGTCAATGGGACCGCCTCGGAGTTCTGGTGGGGTTCAGTGGGGCCTAAATACTCTTCAGGTTTTAGTACATCTGTGGCTGCAAAATAAAGCCTAAGGAATATGTATAATTTACCTTAGAAGATTGATCCATGAACTTCCAAGGACCCCAGTGTTCCATTAGGAAAACTGTTGATGGGCTTGGGTTCTATGGGGCAATATGGTCCGGCTCCGAAGCTGTGAGGTCGCAGCATACGGCACATGTCTGCGTGAAAAACAAACAGCAAGGTGCGTTTATTTTTCCATTGGCTTACATGGGAATAATGCATAGCGTAGAGCTAGAAGGAGTCCAAGGAGCACATTCCCGAGGAGTTTGAAGTCTTAGTAGGGGTAGGCCTACGGTGAAAAAGTATCAGGAAAAAGTCTTAGAAAATGTAGGCCCAATATTAACTTAAAGGAAGTCATTCGTCACCCCAAACTACAGTTTCAGTACACATATATCAAAACTCTCAATTGGTACAGCTCTTTGATTGGCATCACATTCAAACAATACATCATATCTAAATTACACAGCATGGGCACTGAGAGTGTCTTGATTACCTATTATGGACTTGTATTGCCACTGGGACAAGCCATGAAGCAATAAACTAGGATTGTGTCTGGATAAAGATGAGTTTTAGATAAATGTAGGAGGGGCTAGAAGTAAGTAGGCTGAGAGAATTGGAACTGTTTGGGATGATGAAAATATGCCTTTAAAGATTTCACTATTTCGTTCATGCACGTCTGAGTGAAGGGGGTCTGACTATGAGGGTAAATTCCCCCAGCTGGTGCCGCCACTGATATACTAGGCTGAAAAGAAATCAACTTTCGTCTAGCACACCGTTCTCGTCAGTCGAAAACCAGCCTCCCTGTAGTCCGATAGCCTAAAGGGTACTGTATGCCCTGTAGTTGTAGCCGAGTTCCAAAACGTCCCTTTCAATCTTAGGCCTAACGTTCGTTAGCATTTAGCCCACACTCTAGGAAGGAGTGTTCGGATAGGGTACATCAGGTATCAGTCAACTAGCTGTTACAGGTACGGTCATAATTATATTGGTCATACTTGTTACACTTATTACCTATAATTGCTGTTCCAGTGTAGCTATAATTTATCAACGAATGGATATAGCCTAAACGTCTTGCAAAGCGAAATAGCGACCGCTGGCTCCTGGTCTGTGTTGGACATTTAAGCCTAAAAGTTTATACAGCTAAAAGCTCTAGGCTACACAGAAAACTTTGCACAAATAAAATTAAAGACCCTAACGAAAATATGTGAGCCACAGTATAGACTAGACTGTACATACTATGTACAGTCTAAATAACCTTTCATACGGTATATAATCTTTTTTTCTAAAAGTCCCCACGACTCTCTGGCGAAGAGCCAAGGGGCGAAAACCAAACGATTACTCCCGGAGGAGTTCTGCTCCCTTAAGGAGCTTAACGTCCCAAATGGACATTTACGCCCTCCAAAGGGCAAACACTGAGTGGTCCTGCTCTAGACTGGCTGAATAGAACAGAAGCCACAACCTGCGTATAATCTACGTAGTACACAGCCGTATACGATGCTATGCAAGTCTAGTGCCTGTGGAACGCTCACGTCGGAACGTCGCGTCACCGACTGAGGAGCAAAGTATGATCATTGTAGTATTTCCACATTTTTGAAAAAGTATTTCCTCAATTTGTGCATTCAAGTTTCCAAGAATGTAGTGACTTTTTTGAAATTCAACTGATTCAACGGTTTTAAAAGTATCAGCTGTACCCATATTTACGAGGATATGTTCCTTTGTATCACCTAATATTTCCAAAATATTTTTTGAAAATTTTGGATTTTTTTCAAACTTCACACTTAGCAAAATTTGGAGACGCTGAAGTAGAAACCCTGGTTGAAATTAATTCAGGTTGTCACACTGTGACCAGGCTACTGCAAGTACGTTTTAAGTTGGTTTTGGTAGCTCTCTGGGTTGCTATTTTTTCCTTTTTGTCACATATTTAACAGACCGACTTTTCTTGAACCTTAAACAGTTGTTTCTGGGGTAACATAGTGTGTGCATATTATTGCAAATAAGCAGAACCCTGGCCCTATATACAAAGTGTCGTAATGATATTATCAGAGGGTGTAAAGAGAAAATCCGCATTTTCTTAATGTATTTTATTGTTTCATGAAGTCAGAGGTTTCCAAATGGGGGTTACGGCTGCATAAGCATACTATTGTATAGCCTGCTGTAAGCAGGCTATTGTGTTTGCGTTTCAACTACTACATTCAAATATCAACAATCTTACTTTCGCTACTATTGATAATACTATGAGTCTTTCAACGGCTTCATTGTTGAACCCGTTGGCAGGCTTTGGCGGGCTATTGTATACCTACGGTATACAATAGCCTGCCAACTTTCTAGCGAATCTCATTTACGACCACCAAATATGACGTCACGACAAAAATTAAAATACTTAATTATATCTCGCGTAATAGGTAATATTTATGCTTCGAACGTATGGCCTGGTACACATTCTCCACCTACAAAAGCTAATTAGGTTGTGCGCTGTTCGTTGCATCAGTTATATGTACGAAAAAACACCATTCAAACTTGTTTCGTGCACCACGTGACCATCTCATGTTTATTAATTCGTCCCTCAAAATGCGGGATTCCTGTAAATGGAAACTGGGCGAAGGTTTGCAGACTCTGTATATTATACTGTTTAGAGAGGTGTATTATGATTTTGAGAAAGCGCCATCTTTCGGCTACTGCAGAGTCTGCTCCGCAGGCTAACTACTGTAAGCTTAAAAGGGAAACTTCAATTGTCGTGACAAGGATGTTTTCTGAGGTATAGGTACTTGCATTTTCCGTCATACATTCTTCAAATGTGAAAACAAGTAATTGAAACGCATTAATTTTGTCTTTTTAACTAAGCTCGTTTTCATGAATACTTTTATAATTGACAACACCTCTTTTTTGGGGGGGAGGGGGGTGGAAAATCACCAATTTACGGAATTAGTGTCTATGGGACAAGAAACTTCTTTATTTACAAATAGACGTAAATACTTACAGTCAGAATTTTTGTTAGTTAGTTAGACGGAGTTTTAAGGCCCATTTTACCGTCATACCAACTGGTTCAAGTCGAGTCATTAACGGCTTTTTTTCTAGCTGTGGCTCACCGGCTTGCTTACCCAACTTTACTGGTTATGCTAAACAATGAAGTTGGGTTTTTAAAGTCTTCAGTATGACCCGGCCAGGACTCGAGGTCCCAACCTCCCGACTACAAGTCTGATGCTCCGACCCACTTGACCATGCAGTCGGAGACTTACAGCCAGAAATACACGACATGGAAATATATGGAACATGGCTTAACGTGTCTCTTTGAGCTGTGTGTCGCAGGAATCAAGGGGGAAAGAATAACTTTCATTTGCATCTACATTTTTGCTCTAAACAGCGCCAGCTTTTGGAAATTAATGGATATATTATTTCGGGACAATTCCCCAATTTTGCGACGTCACAAAATTTTAAATGGTCAAAAATTACGAATGTAGAATAAAATCGTCATTTCATGATTTGTTAAAACTAAAAAATCATTTCGAAGCATAATCGATATAACTTTCCTTAATTGTAACAATTTAGAAATGTTGGTATAAAATGAGCAAATGGTCGTTTTGGTACAAACTTTCCAATATGTTAAGACCGCATCTTGGAGTTTTCTACCGGAGTGTGTAACTCCTCTGGCTAACTTAATGCTGTCTTTCTCAGAATACAATGGTCTCCAGTCACTATAACTTAGCTGTGTCCTGTTTAAAGGGACAAACTTCTCACCCCAAACTACAAATTTGGTACGGGTGTACCGAAATTCTCAATTGGCTCAGCTCTTTGACTGACAGCTAATTCAAACAATGCAGAGTACCAAAGCTTATGTTACACAGCATGAACTGTACTGATAGTGTTTTGATTATATACACTGTTAAAAAATTTCTCTGTAAATTTACATAATTTTTATGGCAAATTTTTTTCCAACCAAATAATGTTTTTTTTTACAGCCAGACTGTAATCATGAAAAAACATTAAAGGTTTGTTTTTTCTTTACAGTTTTTGCATGTAAATTAGTTTACAAATGTCTACTGTAAAATCGAATTACAGAATTGTTCTGTTTTGTTTACCTTAATTTTATGTGAATTCACAGCCTACTGTTTTCATTCCCGACGTTTTAATATTTATTATAATATCGCTTTTATACCTTTCATATGTTATTACGTAACATACACTTCACCATTACGTAGATCAGGTATTTGCTTACCAACGTAATGTGTCGTTAGGAAGTTGTTTTCAATCAAAACACATTGAGGATGCTTTGTTGTCATATTGTTGTCAAATAGACTGCTATCTCTAGGAACTTTGTAATTGGAAAGTCACATTTTTTGTACAATATAATAATTGTTTTTAAAATAAATATGACAAAGAATGCAAATACATTGGTTGCAAACATTTCCAGACAAGGTAAACAATAAGTTTATCACTTCCTGATTAAAAAACGCCAAAGAATTTATTATTCAAAGCAACAGCAATCCTTTTGTTAGGAAAATGCCTACAAAATAAGCTCCACCCATTTATGCAAAATGAGATTTACGTCATAAAGTAGTAAATTTACAGACTCTTTCAAGTAAATTTGTGAAACGTTTTTAATTTGCTCCGATCAAGTGCATGAGCGCCTGTGGCGATTAGTTGACATCAGTATACCAATTGTCAGTGCTCTGAAATTAGGGCCTTACAATTTCTTTTTACTTAAAAATGTGTGACAAAACACCAGTTGTATGATATTTATAACTAAGAACGTAATAACTAAGTATGCTTTTATAATAAATGTAAGTTAATTTTCAAATAGGGCCATAAATTTGCCAAAAATGTTTTTTTTTAAGCGAAACTTCGCAGAACGATGCATGTTATATATTGAAAATTTTCTGGCTATTTCTTATTTGTTTGTTTGGACTTATTTTTGTTCCTCTTTCAGCTTAAAAACAAAATAAATGTTTGTTAAATGACAGTATATTTATGTGAAATCAGAAAAACACAAAATACTGTTAAAATTTGTGTAAATTTACAGAAAAAGTTTTACAAAGCAGTAAAATTTGGTTAAAAAAGCAGACAGAAATGGTTTTTCAAATAAACAGAAAATACATGTTAAACAACCTTTTTTTACTGTAGCAATACAAAGTGTCTGTAAAGATACAGAAAATCTCTATTAAAAGTAAAATACAAAAAGTTTAAGTTAAAAAAAGTCTGTAAATTTACAGAAATTTTTAACAGTGTACATTGAATTTTTCTATACTCACCTGAAGAAATAAACTGAGATTGTACCTGGATGAGGATGTATTTCAGACAATTGTGGGAGGGCCTTAAGTTAGAAGGGTAGGAAAATTGGTACTGTTTCGGGTGAGAGAACTGGACCTTTAACATTAATGAAGTGCGTATCCAGAATTTTATCTTAGAGACGGAGCTGGATAAAATGATGACTGACCGCCCTCTACCGCTGGGAAAGGTCTAAGCGGAAAGGCTTTTGAAGGGAAGGCTGGATGCATAATGGAGCTACATGTGACACTAAACTTGAATTAACTCTATTTGGCGGGCAAATCTAGTGTAGTATGCATTTAGTGTAGCTAGATGAGAAGCAGCTGACGACGTGCGTGTGACTGTTGTACTAAAACACTGTTTATTTTTGCGCGGCAGTGGGCGTGGCTTAACAAGTGTGACGTTGCGTGACATCACTCTATTTTGTCCAAAGGAAACGCTCCCTAAAGTTTGTGTGACATGTCAGAAAATTACTTAGCTTGGCAGTTTTGGAGTTAACTTTTTTTAAAGGGAAATCCGTTGGAATTATTTAAATATCTTTAACGGTTTTCCAGCTATACTCCTCAAATTTCGAATGTTTCTGAAGAAACCTGTTGCTTATGCAAAAATAAAGATGTGGAGTGTTGCGTAGTGTTTACGTTTCTTGTTTTTACCTTACATAAATTATCTTTTTTACTCATCAGATAGTTATGGTTTGGTAATTGATACTGATGTTTTTGAGTGGACATATCCGGGTTGTGGCTTCTGTTCTATTCAGCCAGTCTAGAGCAGGACCACCCAGTGTTTGCCCTTTGGAGGGCGTACATGTCCTTTTGGGACGTTAAGCTCCTTCAGGGAGCAGAACTCCTCCGGGAGTAATCGTTTGGTTTTCGCCCCTTGGCTCTTCGCCAGAGAGTCGTGGGGACTTTTAGAAAAAAAATCCGGGAGTAATCGTTTGGTTTTCGCCCCTTGGCTCTTCGCCAGAGAGTCGTGGGGACTTTTAGAAAAAAGCATATAGCTCCTCCAGGAGTAATCGTTTGGTTTTCGCCCCTTGGCTCTTCGCCAGAGAGTCGTGGGGACTTTTAGAAAAAAACATATAGCTTCGTCCTGGGCATGACGTTAAACTGCATCCAGGTTGTGGCTTCTGTTCTATTCAGCCAGTCTAGCGCAGGACCACTCAGTGTTTGGCCTTTGGAAGGGGTACTTGTCCATTTGGGACGTTAAGCTCCTTAAGGGAGCAGAACTCCTCCGGGAGTAATCGTTTGGTTTTCGCCCCTTGGCTCTTCGCCAGAGAGTCGTGGGGACCTTTAGAAAAAAAGAAAAACATATAGCTTCTTCGTCCTGGGCATGACGATAAACTGCATCCAGGTTGTGGCTTCTGTTCTATTCAGCCAGTCTGGAGCAGGACCACTCAGTGTTTGCCCTTTGGAGGGCGTACTTGTCCATTTGGGACGTTAAGCTCCTTAAGGGAGCAGAACTCCTCCGGGAGTAATCGTTTGGTTTTCGCCCCTTGGCTCTTCGCTAGAGAGTCGTGGGGACTTTTAGAAAAAAACATACAGCTTCTTCGGGAAGCAGTATCAAGTTTGGTTTCGCCGAACGGCCCTTTGCCAGAGGGTCTGGAGGACTTTGGAAAAAGTAATTTATGCGTCCTGGGCATGACGTTAAACTGCATCCAGGGTGTGGTTTCTGTTCTAGACTGGCTGAATAGAACAGAAACCACACATGTTTGCCCTTTATAGGGCGTTCTTGTCCATATGGGACGTTTAGCCCCTTAAGGGAGCAGAACTCCTCCGGGGGTAAATATTTGGTTTCCGCCCCTTGGTTCTTCGCCAGAAAATCGAGGGGACTTTTAGAAAGAAAGCACAATTTATGCGTCCAAAATAAAATTCGTAGGACAAACGAATGTTACATCTGTCCTTGAAATAAAGATTGTTAAAACAAAGGAAAACATTAGCCCTTATATGGCATGTCCCTTCCATGACTTCAGAGGAATTGCATATTTAGCTCATACTTATTAACGATTAATTGAAAATCAGAAATTTCCCTGTAAGGTGGTTAATTTTTTACGGGTTTGTGGCTATTTCCATGGTTTTTATGGCTATTTTTGTGGTTTTTAATGGTTTTTACATCAAATACCCATTTTTTTCATTTTCATGTCACACTACATGTAACGCCTCGAAAACATATTATAACCACGGTAACTTGTCATTACGTAGGCTTTACTAAAATTATATGCAAATGATTTACAACGGAACCAACATTCAAAGTGCGGCGAACAGAATGCTATATAAAATACTGAATATTCAAACGCAGCTTTTCCTTTTGGGCTAAATCCTCCCGTTTTGTTTTGTAAGTTTTGTCTTCGTTTCTCTAGACATGTATTCCATACCTGATACATCTGATAAGTTAGTTTATGGTTAGAAGTAGTGAGGAACGGTAAGGGTTACAAGTCTTGAGACACAGTATCATACATGACGTCATGTCACGGATTGGATGATCACCAACAGACCTTAGCATGTGCTGTGAAAGAGCGGAAAGCGCCCTCGTTGAGGGGGGGGGGGACAAACCAACACCATCCGCCCAGCACGTGTCTGCCTCACGTGCTTGGAGGACGGTGTGACCACGTGTTCTATTGTTTCCCCAAAGATGAAGTCAGTGTGTCGTCAATGCAAAAGT
This sequence comes from Holothuria scabra, assembly GCA_037179385.1. Lineage (NCBI taxonomy): Eukaryota > Metazoa > Echinodermata > Holothuroidea > Aspidochirotida > Holothuriidae > Holothuria > Holothuria scabra. The sequence goes on along the minus strand of CM074181.1, from coordinate 58,522,360 downwards.
TCTTCGAAAGCGAGCCAAGAAGAATACTACAAAGTGCCCCCGGGATGCAAGCTGGCCTTTGCTCATGCACAATCTTGTAACTGTTTAGTGACGACTGCAAATACGCTACATCCATACCGAATTATAAATTTAACTTGTAGGTGAATTGCAGTGGCTTTTCGACCATTTTATTTGTGTTTGTGGGCATGTGGATTGAAATGACCAATTACCGTTTATCCAGATAACCTCAATGGACTTGAAGAGGTTGATGGTGCCTCCGAATATAAGGAGCACTTTGCACAACAGTAATCCATAAACCAAACCCTCGCCCTTACTCACTTTAGTGCTATCTAACCTGGGTTACTAGACACCTCCTTGATCTAACATTCTCCGGCACCGTCGTTATGTGAATCTCCTTGCTCCCACAGGGGATGTGTGCAGCGTTCTGCTTCAATGTGTTAACCTGCAACAGGAATTCACTCCAGCGCTCCGTAAGATTGCATTTGAAAGCACATGTTCGATTACGCACGCAGCAAGAAGGGTGTACAAGACTAATGCTGGAACCCCATAATTACATTCCCGCTGCACGTTACCCTGGTGCGTCACCCATTTTCTTGTTGTGGCACGCTCCTTCCAGCTAAAGCTCAGGATTTCTCTACATAGTGGATCCGTGACGCAATTACAAAGTCCCGTGGAGGTCACGCACTGACGCCACTGCGTTAGGCGTCTTCCCATTTGCCATCCCGGCGTCCGTTGTACGACAATTGTTAATAAGACCATGTTGTGCTCGGGTATCTGCAACACTTCTACTGCGCATGATCAGAAGAATCAAATATGCCAAATTAAAAGCCGTTGACCTCACGTACATGGCCTCTACACATGAAGTGTATTTTTATTGTCGTGCGTCCATCGTACAGTTCACTATTTATACACGAACCCGAGCAGTCAAGTGATGGCCTAATTTAGTCTGACATAACTGAGATCCATCACCTTTAAGCCGACGTCACACTACAACAAATTCGGATTTCAATCCGATTTTTGTGCTTTTGTGAAAATCTTCTCCATGTCTACCGCAGTTTTACCGCAGAACTATGAAAATTTAATTTATGCTAATTATTCTGTGACATCACAGCGATAGACCGATTTTATGGGACAACGTTGTCCTGTAGAAAATGTATGTGACGTCACAAAAAGATCAAATTTTATTTTCATAGACACCAGATGCAAATCATACATTAACACTGGTTGACAATGGGTTGGCTCTTTCTGATGAGAGATGGAATCAAAATGGCAAAACTCCCCCAAAATGGGATTGGAATTCAATCCGAGTTCGTTGTAGTGTGACCCATTAATGGTTGTGTGTACCATTGATGGATGTGTGTACCATTAATTGTTGCACAATAAAAAAACAACTCTTGATTGCATTATTTTTGATGGATATAAGAGTTAAGAAGTCATGTTGACAATGAAATTAAACATGTTTACGTCTGAATGGACCCCACGAGAAACGTCTTCACTAGCTGCTCGGATTTGTATATACGTGCTGATTTGCCCGCGTATCGAGAACACACCTACTGCGCATGATTGATGCCGGATTCCTGTTTAGCATATCATTAGGAGACGTGTTAACATCACATGAAATCTTCTTTTAGATCAGAAATTGCAGGTTTCCCTTCTGCCCGTTAAATACTATGACCGTTTCCTTCATTTCTTGTTCCAGCTACCGGGAATTTCTGCTTCAGGAACAGAAATCCTTCCGGATCCTTGGGTCAGTGTCACGATCGAATTCCTAATAAAAATACTGCTTCGGCTTGTTGTAGAGCGGGAGGAGCAGGCTGGACCACGAAGAGGAGCGGCAAAAGGTGTGGTCCTGCATGTTCTGGTGATGAAACTAACACTGCTGCCCCCGAGGAAGAACCAACCACGACACAACCGCCAGCTGAGGGTAAGCGTTTAACGACATCTTTACCAGACAAATAATCTGAAGTATTGAATGTAGATGGCAATTACATGAAAATTCTCTGGAAAATGTTTCCAAAATAGCGGTGTGTATGCAACCTCATAAACGTCGAGCTTCCTGGAGAGTAAACATATATTAATCAAATAAGAAGAAAACAATTTTATGTGTAGACGTACATTTATGTTTTTTGTCAAACGAAATGCTAGAGGAATCACGAAGTTTTAGGCATGCACACTGTGCTCCTGTCACAGATTGGAAAACCAATCTAAAGTAATGATGCCCTTAATAACCCATATAAATTTAGCCTCCGGCCCGACGAAAGATTTCCGTGGCCTCCCCTGTATGTGTGACTGATGCACAGGACTCAAATTAAAGGGCACAATTAACTGAAGTTAAATTAATGGAAATATTTTTTTTACCTCAAGTCATAAAATTCAAAATTGTAACATTTCATCTCCCATCTTTATAGGACACTCCTCAGCTGAGATATAAAATGTTGAAGTTTTTTTTAATGGTATACTGCGCAATAAATTGTGAAGTCATTGTTGTACTACTCAAATTATGATCTCTGTATTTCTTTGTTTTTCTGAAAGTTACTGCCCCTTGTACCAAGGTGTAGTTGCACTCTTACTCTCATGGGGTGATGTAATTAATGAAGCCCTCTCTGTGCAACATGCTATGCAAGCAAACAGGAAGTGTTCAAAGTCAAAAAAAAAAAAAAAAAAAAACAATTTTCATTTTAAAGGGAAAAAAGCAGGCAACGTGAGTTGTACAACAAGATAGTCACAAATTATTGCCCAATTGACTAATTTGTTTTCAGTGAATAAACTTCAACATTCTATATCTCAGCTCAGGAATGTCCTACGTGAAAATAGGAGTTGGTTTTATTCATTTTTCATGATTTCAAATATTTTTGATTTTTTTGCCTTGAAGTACACCTTAAGCACTGTACAATATGCAGAGTAGAACAGGAAAACTGATAAGAGTAACTTTCAGTTACAATACGCCAGACAGCAACTCTAACGGGCCCGGGCCTTCATATGATTTATTCATATGAAGAGAGACGAGGACCGAATCAAACTCAAATGAATGGTCCACATTGTAAGTTTATGACAGCTTCTTCCTTCCGTGAAGATCCTAGATAGCAACTCCAGATGACAGGAATCTCATATTGAATGTTCGTCTCCAGTGGCGTAGCTACTGGGGGAGGGGCAGGGGGCCAAGTCGCCCCCTGAAAAATAATTTGGGGAAATTTGATGATATTGGGTAAATTTGATGAATTTCCTTATTCTGACAAAAAATTCTCAAAATTTTTGTCGGAATAAGAAATTGTGAGACATTTCTCATACATAATTCGTAGTTTCATGCAACAAATAAACATAGATTTCGTCAGTGTCCCATGGACCTTCCCTACTCGCGTTCCACAGAAACGTCCTCGCCGCGTGCAATTGAATGGTCTTTTGTATACGCGCGGGTGTTATGATCAGTGCATTTCAGTGCACCGGAAGCTGTTATTCAGGAGTTTAACAACAGCTGATACAGTAAACTAACACTGAAAGCCTGTAAACCCGAACTTATCCCCTTGTACACAGTCTCTGCGTTGTACATCTTTGGAATTCAGTAGGCCTAGAAGGATGTGAAAACTGACAAGTCACTAACGTAGACCCCGAGGCTATATTGTCCTATACAAGCTAGTAGCGGGAGGGGTTTAAACTATACCGATTTCACTCTGTGTACATTACGATGGATGGGGCTGAAACAACGCATGGCCAACGATAAACTTAACGTTAGTCTAAAAATTGGAATGAACGGGATCCATGGGCATACTTAGATTTTGTTACTTAGCCTAATGGAGGCTTACATGCTAGTTCGGGAAAAGAGCTTGCTGCTCCCTTGAGGTGTAACAATAAACGGGTCCATGAGTACCTTGCAGCCTTTTACACTTAATAGACTGCTGTTCTAACAGGATATCCCGTGTGATCGAGCCACTATTAGGCCTCCTTTCAGTAGCGTACGAAGGGGGGGGGGGACCATTGGGCCATGCCTGCCCCCCTAACCGATGCCATTTTTCTTTGTTCTTAAAAATACGCAGTCAAACTTTAGTAACGCAGATTTTACTTTAAAAGATAGCATATGTGGCACCAGATTGCATATAAGGACACCCAATTTTTCAAAAATTTTCAAAGGGGAAGGATTGCCTTTGCAAGGCCCCTCATTGATGCCAATTTTTTGGTTCCTACAAATAGGCTAATTCTGTCAAATTCCAATTTTTACTAAAAAAGGTAGACTCTGTATCCCACTAGTGGAATCGATTAAAATAAAGACTACTTGTTAAGATTCTCTTTACAAGCATGAGTGCGCTATTTTTAGCCATCTGATGGGTGTGATTTTACGAAATTTTCTTTACGCTCCGCGCTAACCAATGGTGGCGGTTCGCTCAGTATTTTGGGCAAAATTACATTTTGGGAGTCAAATGTGTTCTTAACTCTCTGATCACATTGCAGTTTGAGAACATATTTTGAAGTGAGAATTTTATTGCAAACGACAAAAGAAGATAGCGACTCGTTAGATCCTTCGTATAAGTCTGGAAAATGCTATTTTCGGCCATCTGAGGGGTCTGATTTTCGAAATTTTCTCTAGGCGCCGCGCCAACTAATGTTGGCGCTTAGTTAATCTTTATGATAAAATAACGTTTTGCGTCCAAGAAAAACCGCAAGTCCTATACCGATGTTTTTGTCAATGTTTTTTTTTTATTTTGACCCCTAAAGGGGGGTAAACTTAATGACAAGTTTTACTTCTTAAGGTAGCATAAATGGCACAAGAATTCATGTAAAGACACAAAAGTTTCAGTTTTATCTTCATGAACCACCACAATTCAACTTTTAACATTGTTCCTGTCAAAGCCGAAAATCTTGCACCATTGTGCATCTAGGCTCCTTGAAAACGTCAAAAAATTTCCTGACACCATCCCCTTAGACCATACTGCATGCCCCCCTCCCTTCAGAGAAATCCTGCATACGCCACTGCGTTAGTACATACAAATAAAACAGATATTGTTGACCAAAATAATATACTTTGTTATTTCCGATTGCTCTTTGTTATACTTTAAGATTAAAATGCAGGTAATATTACAAAATGACATGGTAATGTTGTTGTACTTGTACATTTGCATATTTTATATGAAATACATACACATTGACCAGGAAAAGTTTTGGGGAAATTTCATACCTTTGCCCCCTATGGAAAAAATCCTAGCCACTGTTCGTATCTAAGGAAGCAAGGCCACATCACGGACTTCCTATAGGCTACATGGACAGAGCGTACTGCACAGCACATTGTCGCTACCTTACGTGTGAGAAAAGGCGTAGCATATGGCTGTCAGCTATAGTTTAGTGTGAAAGTTTGGACTTAACTCAAGTAAACCAACAGATTTTGCAAGAAAGTTGAAATGTTTTCGAAATAATGCAAATTAGGGTCAAAATCACCACACGTATTGCAGGAACATGATATTGCCTCCATTCAAGTTTATCTTTTGTTTAAAGTATAACAGGGTCGTCTTCAAATCATACAAATTATAGCTTCACGACTGCCATCTTTGTGCGCCTTTTTGTGCCAGCCGGTTGCGACAATCTACAGATAGGACGTATGCATCACATGCTCTTTCTATGCATATATATAAATATAAATATATATATATATATATACATATATATATATATATATATATATATATATATATATATATATATATATATATATATATATATATATATATATATATATATATACCATGTATTTATGCTGTAAAAGCAAACAAAACCCTTGCTTTTACAGCATAAATACATGGTCGATATCTACTCTTCTGCTTGCAGAATTGAGCACTCTGTCCAGTCTTGTTTTTTGGGCAATTATTTATATAATATAATATACATATAAATATATATATATATATATATATATATATATATATATATAACGCTAATTCCCACCTTAGGGGAAAATTGTTATATCTGCGCGTACATAGGGCGAAAAAATAACAATTAAATACATAAGAAAAAGTGTTCGCCCTAACGTCTAAAAATATAAACAACGTTATTTCAATGGCCAGCCATCCGTTCGTGTTAACAGCTAGGTGTCCGTTAACTTGACAACTTTGAAGTAATTGTATCTACTTTGTAAATCTAGGAGGGCGTCCTTGTCCGTTTACGTTTTCCTATAGAAAAAGTGTGTAGAAACGTTACGGCGAAACTTATACTTCGCCCCCCAAAATTTTTCCCCTTAAGGTCGACTTTTCAACAACAACTTTCCCCCTAAGTGCCGAATTAGTGATATATATATATATATAAATATATGTATATATATATATATATATATATATATATATATATATATATATATATATATATATATATTTATATATATATATATATATATATATATATATATATATATAAAATCCGTGCCGTGCGCTAAATTCCACGTTGATGACAACTTTGGACAACTGATTTTGTCCTTGAAGTCATTGCTTATTACATAATTGACAAAAAGCGACATCGTTGCAGATTGCATGGTCCAGTGACTGCCTATAGTTGTCAGCGTTTTCTATTGTTGTGAAATCGGCTAAGAAGTTACACTTTTGACCAATTCATTGACGATAGTGTAACGACAGCTCCAATGTACTAAAACACTGTATGAAACCATAATAACAATTTATAACACCATGATTCAATGTGTGAAACGAACCGTAACTGGGGACTGGGTTCCGGGTTTACTGATATAGTCACAACAAAAATTCCCATTTTGCAATGAAAATTTTCTCTACTTATTTTGTTCTTAATGTATATTTCTTTCTAACTGTGACACCAAGAAAGTCTTACAAAATTTAAACTAACCTGCTATGATAAGGGCCAAGCTAAGTAAAAGGCTAAATAAAACAACAAGCACAATGATTTGGTGGACTCCTTACCGGAAGGATAGTTTGGGTAACTTTGCCTTTCGACCCCTGGTGACCCTAGAAAATGATCTTGGAAAATTTATTTTTAATGGCTGGTTACCCCAGATAAACTTTGACCTCCCCCAAAGAGCATAGGATTTTTTCCATACTGCACCCTATACCAAATATGAAATTCGTACCAAGTTTCTTACTTGAAGATGTCCTTAACAAAGTTTTTCAACCCCTGGTGACCATAGATGTTTGACCCCCGCTGACCGGACATGTCTTATGTCCACCAAAATTTTAAGTTTATCGTTTCATTGATTTTAACAAGGTTTCCTACTGTTTAACATCTGGTACGGACTTTAGAATCATGACCCATGGCTTCCACAACAAACAACAGCTTTCCTACTCATGACATGACGAAGTAACACATACCTAATATGAAAACTTTCCAACTTTGTCGTCAATGCCATTTTGAGGTATCGTGTTTACAAACTATTAAGTAGCTTTCCACAGTTTTAGTTGCGGTGTCCTCAAATGACACTTGACCTCCGCCACAAACGATGGGGGAACTCGCCCTCCCAATTCGAGCAAAACCAGTTGGTCTATTCGGGCAAAACATGCGCAAAACTTGGGCAAAACATGATATACGGTGACATTATTCGGGCAAAAATGCTCTTGTCCCCTCTCAGAAAATTAACACGTACGCCTATGGTCCTACCTTTTAAGATAAAAACTATATTCCAAATAAGCATGATGTCGGTTATCGTTATCTTGAGATATTGTGCTTACATTGTTTTCAATTGTTGACCTCTATTGACCTTAACTGGCATTTGTCCCCCGCTAAAACAATAGGAGGTTTTCTCACATCATTATAAATCAACATACCAAATTCGAAAAATGTTGAACACTCGTATCTTGAGATATCGTTTTGACAAGCAAAATGTTACAAACACAGATAAACATATTCGCACAAACAAGACCTCACCATTGCACAGATTCCTTGCATGACTGTCTCTAGACTTAAAGCAAAGAATGTCATAATGCAACAAATACACCCTCCTCTGATTGGAGGAATAACAACACAACTTAATCGAATACATTAAAATTCCGCATGTAGGGAGAATTCTACTGCGTGTGGCTCATCGCTCCCTATATGTTGCAAGCACACAAAGTTAAGGGGTAAGACCACGTGTTTCGTTGTTATTTCTCCAATAGGATCAAAAATTGCAGATCTCCTTATTACCCGTTACATACTACGACCGTTTTCCTTCATTTTTCCAGCTACCGATCACTTCTGCTTCAGGAACAGGGATCCTTCCGGATCCTTGGGTCAGTGTCACGATCGAATTCCTAATAAAAATACTGCTGCGGCTTGTTGTAGAGCGGGTGGAGCAGGCTGGACCACTAAGAGTAACGGCAAAAGGTGTGGTCCTGCATGTTCTGGTGATGAAACTGCCACTGCTGCCCCCGAGGAAGAACCAACCACGACAGAACCACCAGCTGAAGGTAAGCGTAACAACATCTTTACCAGACAAATAATTTTAAGTATCCTCCATAAGTAGCCATTCTCCCCCCGATTTATTAGGCTTAACACACTTATTATTAGTTAGGCAACCCCCCCTCCCCCCCCCCCCCCCGATAAGTGAATGCAGCTTTGAAACGGCCCTTGATAGGAAACCATCATGCGAGGTCAATTTGAGGACAAATTCAATGAAGCACACTTTTATTTATATGAAAAAGAAACGACGGTGAAATCAACCTCAAATGACTTTGTTTACATTGTAAAACACTGGAACATTAAATGTCAGCGACATTCTTCTGTCCAGAGCCCTAGAGAGCAGTCACAAAAGACCGGACCCTCATATGAACTGTTTGTTCATGTGTAGAGAGACAAGGCTAATATCATTTTCTATGAAGTCTGCAGTAAACTACATCACCGAATGATACCACAATACAACATATTTTAACACTGGGCCATGGTTTCTAGAGGAACATAGGAACATGGTCCCGAGTTATGGAACCGAGTTTTCTGCAAATGGTCATAACAAAATTCTTATTTTGAAACGAATATTTGCTTGTCTTATTTTATGCTCCTCTTTTCCTAATTATATCATCAGTATAATCTCACGCAATTTTAACTAAGCTGTAACGATCTAGCTGAAGCATTATAGATTATATTATTTATAAGAAGAGTCTCTACCAGCTCCCTGCTCCACGACAAACCATGACGACATTACCAATAGAGACATGGGCGTGTTCCTAGGTGCAACGTATGTACACTTTAAGGAGGGAGTTGTTAGATTGTGTAAACCTTCTACAAGTATGCAAAGCACTCTTGAATTCTAACATGATATGTGTTGTTTGAGAGGTAGGTTATCCGTGTTCGCCCACTTCTTGCGACCTCCAACGAAACAACTATGTACGTTCTATCCACAGGCTATATCATAATGTAAATCCTAAGTATGAAAAGCAAAAAAGAAAAGAGGAAAAAATAATGACAAAATGGAAGAGTGAACGATAAGGGTTATATAGGTTATTTATGGTAAAAGGTCTATGATTACGAAGCTCTCTTTAGGAAAAGGTAAAAAATTATTACGTGATAATGATTACGTACGTAAGTAAAAATTATTACGTACATACGTTGTAATACTGCGTACGTACGTGATTATTACGTACCTACGTAATAATACTACGTACCTACGTGATAATGATTACGTACGTACGTAATCAATTTTTTTTAACAAGTCCTAAATAGAGTTTCGTATATGATGCTGTTGCAAGCCACCGATTACAGAATGCTGGAAGATTACTTGTACATCACGACAGAAGTGTGTATGTACCGTAGGCAACGATAGTGTACGTGAACAATTTAAACTTTTCGGGAGCAAACGTAGTCCGACGTGATGTCACGGATTTATTATTTAAAAGCAGATTCAAATGCATTTTAAAAAAAACAAATGAGACATATTTCCTTGCAAAAAATCACATGGTTTAAGGTTCTTCCTACTATTATGGATGGATAAAGAAAGAATTTTACGAAATTTCCACGCAAGCAGAAATTTTGGAATACGAGTTGTAGGTACCGGATTAGTTTGTTTATCCCGATGACTTGGAGGATGGGCGCATGTGTATATTCAATAAAACGCATTACCGAACTCGTTTTTCAAGCAATTGTATCGTCGTCCGAAGTGGAGTCCTACCCAATGATGACGTCATTTCCATTTCTTGCAAAAGCAATGCATTTTGTCTAACGATTTGCTAGCTACAGCAACCGCCGTGTCTAGGGATACGCTGAGCCTTCACGTAAACACTGGGATTAACCCTCAGAAATAGCTGAAGGAATAGGGTATCTTATTTGAAATCTCCTCTCCCTAAACACAAATTAGTCAAAGTGGTGTTTGAATTGACTAACCACGTTAGTCACTCATATTTCACTAATTTGTGTGAATATCTAACCGATTTTGTAGTACTGGAGTAAAGAATATCTGTCAAAACTTGGTCAAGGCGGCTTAACATTTGTTAGAAACTAATTCAATGGGTCAAATATTAGTCGAACATTAGTCAATATTGTTGACTAACTTGTTTAATCAGTTCAGGCACTGTTTGACCAATTTATGTTTAGTGTACAGTGCCTTGACGTATCGTAAAAACTATTTAGACAAATACAGCATATATTGATTTTCTCTTTTACTCCTCCTAGTCAAATATTGTTTTGGGACAAGAAACGCAAATGGAAGACTTGGAAACTGCGATGATCTGATAGGAGAACGTACCCAAGAAGATTGTTGTCGTCAAGGTGGTAAAGGATGGACCGACAGATCTAATGGAAAGAGGTGTGAAGATACATGCGATGGAGGTACGTAGTGAGCTATAGACGAATCTGATCAGCGCTTGTGTTTAGTGATTTTAGGCAGCCGTTACTGGGGTTCCTCAGCCTTAATTCGTCTTCATTTATTGTCTACATGAATATCAAAACCTCATATTCAGTGAAATTGAAGGAATCAATATACAATTTAGAGTAGAACCATCCACGATACAGGAAAGCGGGAAAATAGAAAGATTGAAAGGTGACAGACCCCAGTTATGGCCTACTAAAATCAGACCATCACTTGCTATCCGAATTTGTCTTTATGATCTCATGAAGGAACCGAAAAAAAGTCACTCATGGAGAGGGTTCTGTATCCGCTTGGACGACATAATAGTTCGGGATTCTGTTTATTCTTAGTTCATACAACGCGTTGCTATCCACTGTAGTTTGTTCAGGTGCATTGCAGAAGGAACTCCATTGGAATACGATACCAAATCGAAAACCAAACACCAAAATATCTCTTTTAATCACCGAGTCATACTTGGACATAATATCTAGGCCTATGTCAGTGACTAATTGTCAGAATATGAGCGCAACTAAAGCTGCAAAGGCTTTTATTTGCGCATGCCTGTGCATGTAGGCAGAGCACATCAAAGCAAATTCAGTTTATCATTAGTCCCGTAATTAAAGGGGCGAAGGGAGTGAATAGCGAGGCCCCATCCGAAAAATTGTCTTCCTTTAGAAAGTTTGAAGTTTGCCGTTGACAAATTGACGTAATGCAATCTGACACGTTTAGCCCCCTTGAAAAATATTTGGCCAGATTCCAGAAGCTTTCCTGTCTACGGGATTCGTCACTAAATCAGTCATAGTCTATATATTACATACCTAGTATAGGACACAATAAGTACCACGTTAAATAGGCTACACACGTATCTGGTGGGTGTTTATAAAATATTTCCAGTTAATAAGCATTACCGCTGCAGTTGTTAGTCACGTACGTTTGTTAAACAGAAATTTAAAAGGACGGCTTTGCTAAGTTATGGTTTAAACCACGGGTCGGCAGTGCCTACATGCATAATCATGTGTTTGAGGTGTATAAGCGATATTGCATACGGGTAAATATTTTCTGCGTTGTACATTTACGGAATCATCAAGATAATTAGTGTAAAACGAGTACGAGTAATGTAATCATATATGATTTTTTCGGTAGAAACAATACTCGTACTTTAAACTCAAATCTACCTGTAGTTTTCTTAGGACTGCTGGGAACCCCAGTCTACTAAATATTTTCTTGGGGAACTCATTTTGATGAACTGATTGGAGGCAACCGTTCCCATTGTTTTTGCTAAAGAAATTACTCCCTGTATTTTCACTACCTAATCTACCATAAAATTTAAAGATGGAAAATAAAATATGCACACTTACTTTCTTTTTGCAGTGGCCTTTGATGGACCAGTTCAACATTGTTTTGGTGGGCGTAATGTAAGAGGGCGCTGCATTCAAAGGATAGGAGAAATGACGCGATTAGAGTGTTGCCAAGATGGAGGTGTCGGCTGGTCAGCCCTCTCAAACGGCCGCGATTGTATTAACGCTTGCGAGGAGCCGCCTCCAGAAAGTAAGTAACTGCTTTGCAGAGGCATAACTTTTTCTAATGACAATGAAAATCTGTACGTTGAATAGACGCCTGTCTTGAGCAAGTATTAGTTCAATACATGAATGGAACTCCCACTTATTATGAATTACTCTCCATATTTTCAAGCCTTTAATGGAAATGCAGACCCCTTTAAGAGTAGTATTGCAGACTATACCCTTATCATGAACCATGTGACAATATTTTTCTCATTCAATTGTGAAATTTACTAGAATGTACAACATGTATGTCCTAAAATATCAAGACAACGCTTGAAAAGGTCGGTGACAGGGGTAGATTTGTGATATTAAGCTGTTATTTTGTAATTATAGAATAAGAGGATATTTTGCTTTACGGATCAATACAGAGGGTTATAACCTTATTCCACACGGTGGTTTCTACTGTCGTTTGCCTTCAAACAACAGCTAAGTTCATAGTTAGTTTTGTTCCAAATGTAAAGGTTGAGTTGGTATGCGCTCTACCGATGAGCCAATACATGCTGCCATAGCAATGTACATCACACAACAGAAATCTGTTTATGGCGTGAAACAAGTATCTTAAAGTCGTAGGACAAAGAGGTATACATATACCTCGTTGTATTATGTAATATACAGCAGTGATAGCTCATGCACAGTAGGCTAACACCTCTGAACCGAATTATTGGACCAACACTCTTTGTTCTACCAATCATGATAAAATTCGACTGGAAAGAGTCGTCTGACCTCCCTTCCCCAATCAACTGAAGATTGAGAAACTGAAAGCAAAGAACGGTTCAGAGCAGTCTTACATGACAGTTGTAGGTCTAATTTCCTGCATGTCAATCAACTCTTCTGTTGTTCTGTTGGGAAAAGAAAAAACAAAGAGTTATAAGTCGAGTAAAGTAAAAGGGCAAATATCAGTGGGGTGTAAGAACTACAAATTATCTGAAGTGATCCAACACGTTTTGTTCTTAACACTCCCATTGAGCCATAGCTCTTCTGATCGGTGGGCTAAATTATGTTCCTTTTAGCTAGAACAAAATTCTAATACAGGGTTTTTTTTCTGGCAAAGCTTATCAAACGGTCTCAGCCCTTTAACATTCATAGCCCAATACGAGCAAAATCTTGGCATTAAATTGGCCTCAAATAATCTCAGATACTTAAAGGGGAAGTTTAAGCAAAAATTATTTTCATATGTGAACGAGGAACACTGTAAATATCCACAGTTTGGTGAAACTTCCATTCAATTAATCGAACATGTATAATATTGAGGTATCAGTAAATGAAGTCAAACGATTTGTTATCCAAAGAGAGCTCAAGGGCAGTAGAGTTATATCATTTCCTTGACAAGGAATGCTTTGTTAACCTTTGTTTCCCAGACTGTTGTGTTGACCTTGACGTTAATAGGCATAGCCCCCACCCTCCACCCCGTGGGACATTCAGCTTCCAAAGTTCTAATGCCACTCATGCAATCATTTTCTGATCATTGGGATTGTTGTAGGGTAAATTTGTTGTTAAGTTACTTTGAAGGAAAACAAAAGACGGCCATTTAATATGAGGACATGATGTCATATGTGCTTGTGTTTATTTCACTTTTTGTTGAAAATGTGATAACATATAAAAACTTTTAAATAAACAGTTTAACAAGGGGGGGGGGGTGCGGTGAAGTGCCTTTATAGCATCCAGTCTAAACCTGTATCCTCTCGTCTCTGGTGATCAAGAGAACACAACGTCCTGTAATCACCTCTTCCCATCGTAGCCTTGTTCCTTATAGAGGAAGGGTGAGCTATGTAAACCTGCCCGAACATATAAACAGCTTATACCTACAAACAATGTCTAGTCAGTATTTTTAAAGTGTTAATCCTCTCACCCCAAACTACACTTATTGTAGTAGTCCACAGAAATTTTCAATTGGCTTGTCTATTTGATTGTCCACAACATGCAAAATACTGAAGCTCATATTACACAGCATGTTCTGTCCTAAGTTTGTTTTGATAACACATTATGATCTTGTTTTCTCAACTTGAATCAATGGATTGAGATTGTGTCTGGATGAGAAAGAATTTAAAACAGGTTTGGGAGGAACTTAAGTTAGAAGAATGATGCATTTAATTAATTACGGTACATTTCAGCACTAAGGGTTAAGTTAAAAGAGACTTCAACGACATGTTTCTCAAATTGATTACTACCCCCTCATTTCTTGTACTTTCGGTAACTGTCTATAGTTGTTCACGGAGGATGGGGTCAATGGACTGATTGGAGTCAATGCTCGGTTACGTGTGGAGAAGGTACTCAAACACGCCAAAGAACTTGTGACAACCCAGCACCACAACATGGCGGTGACGACTGCCCTGGAAGTGACATCCAAGAAGCAATATGCGACGAAGGGCATTGTCCAGGTAAGGGTCTTCTCCTTATGTATTGCAAGGGTTATAAGGACCCAATATTGTTTGACTTGTGATATTACATCCATCTTCATAAGAAAAGACTAGTCTTCTTACGTATCGGATAATGGAAAAAACGGAATTGCTTATCCGTTGTTAATAAAAACAAATCATATTTCATAATTATTAACGAAGGAAAAAGTTTTGTTAAGCAATGGAAATATTTTTGAAGAGAAAATTCTTTCATTTTTTGATAATTGAAGTGGAGGTGCGAGAATGTCAAAATGAGGGGGGAGGGCAAACGTAGGGCAAATGAAAATGCTGAGTGCAAACATTTTTCTAACGAAGTGAGAAACTGACCCTAAAATGGCCTGCTTGTCTGGGATGGGATGCAGGGAGCAGATCCCAACCCCCCCCCCCCCCCGCAAATAACTCTGGGGTTTTAGCATATATATCTGGATGAAAAGTTTAGTCCCTTAAGAGGTATAATAGGTATATCATTCATTTACTTCGGTTAACCTAACTCCTAACTGACCTAACGTGGAGGGCAAATGTGAACGGGGAAAACACGAAATATGAGGGGGAAAATATCCCCTTTCACCCTGTTGCACCCGGCCGCCACTGGATAATTGGATGCCCATTGCCATTACACTAGATGCACAACAGAAGCGATGGACTTGCGAAAACAGCCTTTTAGCCACAACTGGAAATAGGTCTTGTTTGGACCAACTTAAACCTTGGTTAGAATCTGGACTGGAAATCCTCATTCAACTGAGTAAACTGATAATCGGATACAGTGCGTAGAGGGATGATAGACTTCCTAATTACGTCAATTGATTTATAACAACTTCAAATTTATCATTTTAATCATTTCAGTCTTATATGTTATTGGGTTCCTAAATTAAGTGCTTATCTTTAGAACGTTGCATTTCAACTCAAAATTTAATGATATTGTTGGCTTTGTAGTATACCTTTCAACCGGGATAAATTTTTGTAACAATGTATATACGTCTATTGTCCTGCTTTATAAGAGTAAAAAGAAGGTCTTATTTTATGGGTAATTGTATACCATCTCTGTTATTTCACTGCTTTTCCTGTCTCGTGCTGCATATATATACACATGCTAAATTATGTGTCATCTGTGAAGGTTGTCTAGTACCCAATTTTCTTACTGATATTATGGCATTTGCAATGTTCCTTTACCTTGAACCAGTACCTATTCTTACAAATGATTAAAATCAGACACAAGAACTTAAAACATCCATGTTACATCAAAAATCAAGGAATTACAGGAATATAGCATCGCTTTTCTGGTTCTAACTCACGGACTTCCTTAATTCATTAGCATAGCATACTACCCTTGCGTACTATGCATAGATTGTCGCTACCGCACGTATGAGTATACCCTTAACAAGGGGGCTGCCTACTATGGTTTTTCTGCGTGAAGGTTTGAACTTGCTCAAGTAGTACAAATTCACAGATTTTGCAAGAAACTTGATTTTCTTTTACACCATGCAAGGTGAGCTCAAAATCACTAAGCGGTTGAAAGATAGTATCTTTCCCATTCAAGTATAATTTTTTTTTAGAATGGTACAGAATCGTTGTCAAGTTAAGCAAATTAAAGCTTCAGGGAGGCCATCTTGGTACGCCTTTGTTCGGTCCTCATGCTTTGTTCACCAGCAATAATTCCACAAATGTTGTTCATTCCTTCTCTACAAAGACATGTTCTTTTGGGGGATTACTTTAGATACATATGCATTGCACCTGATGCATATGATAAATTAAATAAATGACGAACGCCCATATCTTTGTGTTCATGATTTGCGTACAAAACGAGCGCAAGCCAAAGGGCTTTCCTTCAGCGTGTTATCATGCGAGGCATGTCTTATATTACTCTCTAAAAAATGGTGTGTAGAACTTAAACAACATTGTGTGAATAGTCCACCAATCAACAAATGTGTAGAAAGTACACATCGTTGTGTAAAAAAATTACACAACATGTGTAGAATTTACACAGTGTTGCGTAAAGTCTACACATGTTGTGTAAATTTTTTACACAACGATATGTACTTTCTACACATTTGTTGATTGGTGGACTATTCACACAATGTTGTGTAAGTTCTACACAACATTTTTTAGAGTGTATTTAACGCGCGTTGACTCACACACATTCTTAACAAGGCCAAACCGGCAAATAAAACCAACCAGAATTGCGCGTACGAGTGCGTGTAAAAAGGTACGGGTGCGTACGCCGCCATAATATGCAACGCAACAGAATGCACGCGAATGCCCGTGGTTACAACTGGTTTCCACATATCATTATAGACGAATCCGGACATTGTCATTGTCTGATTTTAGTCGACCATAACTGGGCTCTATCTCCCATCTTCTGATTTCCTTGATTACATGTATCATGGATGTTTGTTTACTGAGTTGTATCTTGATTCCCTAAATTTTACTAAATGTGATTGTTTGAAATCCATGTAGACAATAAATGAAGACGCTTTTAGGTTGATGGACCCCACTAATGGCCGCTTTGCATTCACTAAACACAAGATCGGATTCATCTATACCGGTCGATAGGTTCTAGACCATTTTAGGTGAAATCGAGTGCCCTGTAACGTTCGTGCAATGCACAGTACTTTAGTATATAGTTTTCAAGGGCTTTGGATGCAGGGTGATGTGGTTTAGCTGAGGTTGTAAAAACTCTTAAAAATTATCCCGAATTGCTTGTTTTTCCATTTTAATAGACACTTACCATAGAAGACATTCCACACACCCGTTTAGCTTACTGAATCTACAGTTTGAGCTATTTTGCTTCAAGTAAAGCTTATCACCCTGTATCCTTGGTGCGTTACATGACAAGCAAAATGGTTCACCCATCTGTACATAAAATTATGCAATGTAGGGTACTGCCAATGTATACATTGTCTCGGTTTTTGGGTAAGATTAATCTAAAATTTGTTCATGGGTATCAATCACCTATTCATATTGACCTTTAAAATGTTTCATGCACAGTTCATGGTGGATGGGGGCCCTGGGAAAGGGCCGGAGGATGTTCCGCTACCTGCTTTACCGGTGTAAATCGGGTTTATCGGCAAATGAGGAGAGAATGCAACGATCCTGTTCCGCAGTATGGTGGGAGATACTGTGAAGGTCAGCCCCTTAAAAACGTCAAATGTGAAAGACTTACACATTGTCCAGGTAAAGCTCTCACCATACTTTCTTTATTGTATTTAGCTTTAAATGGCATCATTGATTAGTCCAATTGAAGGGCAAGAGCAATCACCCCCACATGTAGTAGTAGACCGTCCTGTATCATGATTGGCTCTTGAACGTCATGTGACAATTCCTCAAATGTGAAATTTACTTGTAATTACTGCTTAGTTAACCTTGAACAGTTGAATATGCAATATTTAAATCTTAAAAATATTATGAAACATACATTGAAGAGAAACACGAAAGAAAATTGTGAGATTTAGCTCTTTTTTCAAAATAAGTTTGGGGCATCTGCTCTCGCCCTTTAACAATATTATTGTCTGATGTTAAAGGGCAAATCCAGTCACCCCAATCTGAACAAGGATAGTAGTCTGTACTAGTTTGTAAATGGCTCTAGGCGATCATTGTGAAAATGAGTTTTTCACTGTATTGCGAAATTCACAAGTAGTAACATCTTGATTAACCTTGAATGTTAAATGTTTAAGCCTTAAAATATCCGGAGAGCTTCTTGGAAAAAAAATTACAGAAAAGAAGCAAACTTTAGTAGTTGTTTTCAAATTTATTTTCGGGCTACTGCTCTTGACCCTTAATTGTACAATGTTTTTCAGATGAAGTAAGAAGAATGCAATAGCTCAGAACGAAAGTATTTAACAAATTATATATATTGTTGCTTCTTTCTTCGAATTGAATTTTTGTGAATGATTCTGTCTTTGAGTCTTTTGACGAAAGGAATATCATCAAATCTTTAACTTTTAGTACTGCTTAAGCGGCAATCAGCATTTGCTTTTACGATATTGTACGTTGATTTAAAACTACCGACAAAAACTGCTAACAACGTGTTTGGTTCCAGTGAAGGAAGGCTGTCTAGTATTGCGTTTGTGATGGATTTTTTTACCCGACAAATACCCAGAAACTTTCATTTAACAGAAAATCAATGTTGAAACTGAAAGACCTCTTTATTGTTCCCACATACTGGTAAACAACCAGTTCAGATGAGAAAAAAGAGGTCCCTGAAAAAGAGGTAAAGATTTTCTATCAAACTCTTATTCCTTCTTTAAAGGCATATTCCGAAGAAAAAATCATTGACTCCTAAATGTGCATAATTTTTACTGTTTTAGGAGTTAAAAAAAAGCATTTCAATAGCATTCAGCATTTAGAAGGCTACAATTCTCAGGCCCTTCATTTTCTTCTTCAAATCAAAAACATTGTGGAAATCTGGAATGTCATCTCGGCACGTCTATTCTACTGTCAGTGACGTTATTGTCAGTATACCCTAGGCACTCTTCTCATTTTCGAGAAGCAGTTTTTTTTTCGTTCAATGTTTCTAGATTCTTATTGAGTTCGTTGCTCTACAGTTGAACTCATTATGTAGGGTGAATCATGTGGCCGGAAACGAGACTTTTTGGTTATGTTTGGTTGAAATATGTCGGTTTTTAGGCTTTGCAAGTTATTCATTTTATTGTTTGTAGAAATGACTTGGCAAAGTCAGACAAGTAGCATTGTGGTACCATGAATTAGAACCGGTCACTTAACGTCTTGTATGTAATGTATCTGTCATAAGTTTTGTACAGATCGATTCAAAGTAAATTCATCTTAATATACAACGTCTACAGTAGTATTGCGGTCACTGCATGTGCTGAATTAATTTAAAGGAAAGAATAACCACCAACCATGTAAGTACTATCTAGGTGGTAGTACTTCCAAGACACAATGCGCATATCTGGTATGTATCTGGTACGGCTCGATAAAAGTACGTCATCGAAATTATCAAAAAGCTAGGTGCATCTTGTACATCCCGGCAAGCAATATACGCACGGCATACTAGCACTGGTGTTACTGGGAAAATTACATGGTACTGTACATTCAGAGCGATAGGGTAAATCGTTGAATTACTGTTGGAAAAGAGTGATTTTGTGAAGTTTCTTCTTTTTTTATAGTGAAGCTCCATTGAATTACCGAGGTCAGGGTCGTTGACATGATGTTCACAAACATGACCTGTCATCATTATATTTCTTACCGTACTTCCTTGCCATATAAAAATCATTTCAAGAATAAATGGAAACAGGACAGTCTCCAACAATTTGTCCCCAGGGCTCATTAAAACAACAAACTGCTTTTTGTCAATGTCAAACAGTAAAAGTAAAGTGGCATGTGAATCAAATTTCATTACCTGACGAGGAGCTAGGCCTAATTATTTCAACAACATATTTCGCGCGAAGCGAGTGGGGTCCAGGGACCAGCCTTATGACCCCTGCTGGAGTTCGGGGCAAGATCCCTTTGGATAGGGAAGCGAAAGAAACGCTCGGAAGGTCCAAGGTTTTCAAAAATGCATCCATAGTCCAAAATATATCATCCATTGCAATGATTTCAAATCATTGTAATTACCTATCAGTCTATCATGTTGTTTCCATGCATTACTCAGGTGCGGATCAAGGGGGTTTAAGGGGTCCGATCCCAATGCTCTTGGATACCAAAAAGTTTGAAACTCCAATTTTAGACATGTGCATTTCTAGGCCGGTTATACTTACAAGTCAAGTGTCTTTCCTTATTCAACCAAATGATCTATAGCGTGCAAGCGACCAAGAAGTGTATAAAAACCCTTCATTGTCGTCACCAGGTAAACATATTATTAAAGCTGCACAGGTGTATGGCGGCATCGCTTCATCGGAGTTGGTTACAGACATCCCTAAATCGATGTTGCAAATATTGCAAAAAAAAAAAAAAATCCACCTTAAGAAAAACCAAAACCACATGGTTTTACTTTGAAAACTTTGTGAATGATTCAGCTTGTTTGGAGGAGGATTATTTGTAAATAACTTAACCTAGAAACTCCTGTCAGGTCACTGCATGTAACGTCATCTAGCAAAAAAAAAAAAAAGTTGTCACAAACCTCTTAATTGTTACTTGGTAAAAATAAAAAAAATAGCTAATTTTTCTTCATTATTACTTTAGAAAAAAGCAAAGTGGAAAACACGTGCCAATACTGATGAGATGATTCTTAGAAAAGGGTTTTTAGTTGCTTTAGGGGTTTTCAAACTTTTCTAAATTTTGCGGCCAAAAATATGTTACGAACGTCTCGTTGACGTTTATACTTGCTGGCGAAGTGCAACACAATGACGAATCACCAATGCGTATTTCGATCATGACAGCATCGATCAAAGGTTAGAAGCCAATTGTCAAATTATCTTAGCATCGATAAAAAGGTAAATTATTTCGAGATGGAAGTTAATTTGACCTCAAAGTGGTCTATGGAAAGGCTCGGTCAAGACCCTAATTTATCAATTAATACAGCATCTGCTACTCTCTTTTGAGTACGCACTTCACTACCTTTATAAATTCTAAGCTCCGTATTAGGTTATTTCTCAATCAAATCTACCTGCAAAATTGCAAAGTTCTTAAACCTTAGCATCCTTTGGAACGATTTGCTTCAGTCTCTCTTTTGGGGAATTTAAAAATTTCTTAACGACAAAGATAATGAGATTTGCAAGGGGAATAATTTCACTTGCATCTGAATAGATATTTACGAGCCTTTTTTTTTTACTTTTTTTCTCTTTTTTCCCTGTGTAAGACAATAGCGGAAGGAGTGTTGCATTAGATGACCACTTACACGTTCGCATGCAGTAGCTCTTTTCCTACACCGGTACACGTTTGATTTTACACATATGTTTCTGAGTATGTTGAATACTGTTGTTATGAAAGCAGTATACATAGGCGCGCAGCCAGGATTGTGTCATGGGGAGGGTTTTGGTGTCATGGGAGGTTTAGGGGCACGATGTGAGTTTTTTTTTGCATTTCAAGGTTGGGTCATGGGGGGTTCTAACCCCCAAATCTTCCCCGTGGCTACGCCACTAATTAGTATACATATGTACAAAAATACATCATTTGAGTAAAAAGTGAGCAATTAACGAAAATAATGTTCCACTCTGATTTCTGCTATATGGATTGATAAACGTACTAGTTAATACATGAACAATTCACGAAAAGCGTTTTATCTTTCAAGAGGAAGATAAAAAAGCAAAATATTGTCACTGTTATTTTAGAGTTTTTTAACATGAACAGTTTCAGGTGCTATCTATCTTTCTTACAGTGGATGGAGGATGGTCAGCATTTGGTGCATGGTCAGAATGTTCTACGACATGTGAAGAAGGAGTGGAGACCAGAAAGAGAACTTGTACCAATCCGAGACCTAGGTTCGGTGGTCTTAATTGTACAGGGATTGACACGGAAGAACGAATTTGTCGAAACAGACGTATTTGTCCAAGTAAGCCACGTTTTTGATACAAAAGTGTAGTGCAATTCCTGGAGCAAAAACTTTGTTTAAAAAATGTTAAGATTTCTGCATAATCTTTTGCTCTAATCAGAGATAACTACCGTTTCTAAGCAGAAATCATTACACTGTAAAAAATGTCTACAGACAGTTGTAGGAAAACAGAACAAACAATAAAGAAATACAAAGAGGAAACGGAAAAAGTACTGTCAATTTTTGGTAACAAATTGACAGTACTTTTTCCGTTTTCTCTATGTATATCTTTATTTTTTGTTCTGTAAATCTACAGAAATTTTTACAGTGTACCAACGCTCCCAAAATTCGTTCGGCAGGTCCAGTCTCCAGACAGTGGGGAGGGGAAGGGAGGTTGGCAGCTAAAATCCCAGGAGGGATCTGATTATTGAAAGTATGTCGTAAGGAAAGCTCTTCTCTCTTTCTCTACCGGTCAAGTCCGTATTTAAAGAATCTTGAATTTTACTGATAAAGAAAAAACTTGATATTTAAGGTGTATCTTTTACGCAAGTTGCGTGACTTGATGAAAGCAAATTAGAGGGGCTCATTGAGTTGATTTCGATAACTTAATGAGAGCTCATTATCTCATGACAATGTTTGTAATTAGCTTAATAAGCCAAGTTTCACATCCAATAGTTAATGGAAAGGCTAAAATTTTGAATTTTGTGGTGTCCTGATTTGGAACGGTTTTGTGCCTATTTTGAAAAAGTGTCTGTCGCGAATTTGTGATTTAATTATCTTTTAAAGTTCCAGTTCGCTCACCAATCCTCTCCCATCAGTCACCCGTAAACAATCTGCACCAAAATGGTCTTCCTAAACTGTTTTGGTATCAAATGCAAAAAAAAATTGCACGAAATATTATTCTGTACTCAGAAATAGGTGATCTGTATTTGTGTATGGAAATAAGAAAAGGCATATTTCGAGCCTACTTTGTATATTTCCATACAGAGTGAGCTCAAATTCTCCAAATAAATCGTCAATGAAATTCGACATGTTTGCTCTTTCCAATGATGTTTAGGTTTTTAGGGAGAAACTTTTCTTAAATTTTCCCCAAAGTTCTTGTAAATATTCTTTTTCTCACTTCCATCTTGATTATTCTATTCTTTTCCATATTGTGTTTAAAAAATTAGTGCATACATTTTCATAAGAGTAAACTGAAAGGTGGCAAATGCATGCAATCAGTTAATACTCGTTTCATAATGTTCATTCGATACTCGTTTCTCCTTAACTTAAGAAATTATGTTCAACTCCAAATACTATTTGAACTTGTAAATAGAGGCAATTGCCGCATTTGGTTGCATATCATATATTTTGCAGTAGAAGATAAAGTACTTTGCATGGAAACAGAAATTTAAAGGATACTTAGCGTCTTGAACAAAACAATTTTATGTGTTTATATCTGACTTACAAATTATTTTGCAAACAGCGATGCGATTGTACGAATCTGACCAAAAAATTTAAACTCATAAACAATTCTAAAACAAAGTGCCAATTGCTTCATTATTATCATGACAAAAGAATAACGGGCTGCTACTAACATAATCTAAACAAATATAATAGTACCTAATACCCTGTGCGTAAAACGGAATTGAATGTGAAAAGTACCCTTTTAAAGAGATTATGCTAGTGACGTCAGGGCGTTTCACTGGATGGAAATGATCAAAGGCAGTCGTTGTGTTACCAAAAAGAGGCAAAACAGCACCTTAGTGACAATTGTTGTAAAATGGACGCCTGGATGGAAAAATAGAGGGATGCGCAACGCAGTGATGTAGGTGCATAAGCCCTACATAGAGGTCATGCACAGACGTCACTGCGTTGCGTGTCTTTCTATTTTGCCATCCAGGAGTCCATTGCGCAACAACTGTTGCTAAGGTGATATCGTGCCCGCGAATAGGTAACACATGTACTACTCATGCTCAGTTCCATCCAGTATACGCCAAATTCAAACCCGTTGACGCGACGTTCATGACCTCTATAGAGATTATGCACGTAACGTCAGCGCGTTTCACTAGATGGAAATGATCAAAGGTAGTCGTTGTGGTACCGAAACGCCAGCTCAACAGCACCTGAATAACATTTGTTGTAAAATGGACGCCTGGATGGAAAAACAGAGAGATATGCAACACAATGACGTAGGTGCATAAGCCCTACAGACGAATCCGGACAGCAAGTGATGGTCAGATTTAGTAGTTGGCCATAGCTGGGGTATATCACCTTTTAATCTTTCAATTCCCTTGCTTACCTGTATCATGGTTGGTTGTTGCCTACACTAAATTGCATCTTAATTCATTCAATTTCACTAAATATTAGGGTTTAAAGTTTATGTAGACAGTAAATAAAGACGATTTTAGATTGATGGACCCCACATATGGCTGCCTACAGTCACTAAACACAAGCTCTGATCGGATTCTTCTTCATCATTTATTGTCTAAATTCATTGCAGATGATAATCAGGATGTAATTTTTCAACATGTACTGGTTTTTTTTTCGACTTTATAACTTAGCAAGAGGTCTGAAGTTGAAATCAGACCAAGCGGAACAAACATCACGGGCGGAAATATATTCGAAAATTTTTTCGAAAATATTCAATAGAAGACAGATATGATCGTATGTCTTACTTGATTTATCAAAAAGGCTAGACAATCTAAAAACAGTTGGGTAAAATAATCTTCAACACTGGTAAATCAACTTGTCCAAAATTGTTAAATTTACGGGATACTTATGTGGTTAGATTCTACTGTCTTGTGCATACCACCACATGGTTGAAAAATTATTGACAAAAATACCCAATTTCAGTATTGTCACAATCGTAAGCAGTGGTTGGTGAACATTTTACTCAATTTTTGGGAATGTGGTTTTCACGACACATTATGTTTATCTAGTATAGCTTGACCCAGTTACATTTCAGAGTGGTTCACCCTCCCCCAAGAAAAATACATCGATCACGTCTAAACCACCTTCACATTTATTATTAAAAGAAAACGCATCTTTTAACCTTATGGACTTTTTAAAACAAAAAAAGTCCAAAAAAAGATTTTCTAGTTCCTGAAAAGCCACCATTCGGATTTGGAAGAACAAATAAAAAATATGGATGAGGTATCTTTTAGACCAAAGATTGAGGGGTTTTTTTTATTAGAAAAGTTTATGTATAATTCAACTTAAAAAAAACCTTCTTGGTGATAAGTAGAAGAGATAAAGCACACTATTTAAGTAACGAGGTGGGATTGAAAACTGGGGACCCAAGACAATAAGCTATTTTTATCAAAAGTTACTTTCAGACCAGAAGCAGTGGCGGCGGAACCGGGGGGGGGGGGGGGCTTTGGGGGCTTAGCCCCCCAATGAAAAAGGTGGAGGGGCTAAAGGCATGTTTGCCCCCCCCCCCCAATATTTGTAAGGTGCACTTCAAGAAGTGGTGACCAGCGACGGCGGG
This sequence comes from Holothuria scabra, assembly GCA_037179385.1. NCBI lineage: Eukaryota > Metazoa > Echinodermata > Holothuroidea > Aspidochirotida > Holothuriidae > Holothuria > Holothuria scabra. The sequence continues at coordinate 58,496,754 of CM074181.1, read as the reverse complement.
GAGAATAGTGAAGTGGGTGGTGAACATATTCTCCATCACTCTAATGCACAATAATTTTAGGGGAATGTTGTCGATAAAAAGATAGTGGACACGCTAAAGCCTCTTTATCATCCCCCAACCCAATCTCTGAGGTCCTCGAAAAGTGGAGGCAGTATGGTCTGTTATTGGGTAATCTTGTTAAGTTTTACTGATCGTTTTTCACGAGGTTGAACAACGTATTCTACTACCGTTAGTACACAAGTCTGCCATACGGTCAGGGGGCGGTCTCCCCCCCCCCCCCATGGACTAAAATCGTCTGCCGGTGCCCTTTTTAGGTTTTTAACACACTTACTCTTGCACCATTTTTGCACCACTCTTGCACCATTTTTGGCAAAAGGCAAAATTTAATAGCGTTGTTTAAAGGCCCAGATAACAAAATGCCCAAACAGCCACCAGTAACTGTACTATCTGCACTTTTATTCTGATGAAAAGGGTCATCTTCTGTAATATAGGGATTGGTTTTTGCCGAGACGTATCTTCATGCTTTATATGCACTAATGAATGCTGCCGCTGTGCTAAGTTCATTGCTTCCACACCAAGCCTGATTTATAAGCTAACAAAATACACAGAATGACATAAAGTTAACCCTCCCTGTCAATAACAGATGTTGCAAAGGGCACAGCAATAATTGAAGCGCAAATAGACCTCTTGTTGTCGGGAATATTTGTCAACATAGACAATAAAAAGGGTTTATAAAGGTACCAAAATAGCTTACACAACATTTTTAAAAATCGTTTGAAGAGAACATTCAGGTTAAAGTAAAATAAAAGTGTCATCATAGTGGTAATGGTTTAAGAATTTTAATGGGCATTTTCCATTTTGCTTCACTTCAAGTGACCATTCCCATGATAAATGGCAATTGTTTGGTGTTTTCTGACACTGCACGATAATCCCATGAAAATGCTTATTTCTGTACTTACGTTACGACTCAACTTGAAGCCAGAAATTTGCATCTAATAACCCTAGGTTTAGGCTACTTTTATTTAGTATGAATTCGGTATCTAGAGAGCCTAAGCAGACCTTATGTCTTGGATATTTATTGCAATGAACTTAATAAATGGCTATTTCAGAGCGGTCAAAGGATGTAAAATACGTCAACTAATGTTTCTTCGTGCAATTATCTTGATTTCCAGATACCAAAAGTGTTCACCTTACGATTAATTCCCATAACTTTTTCCCCGTGTAAGATTTGCTTGCTATTAGCCTACTCTAACGGGTTTGATCTTTATTTTCACAAAGTAGCCCTTTATCATGGGCGTCCGCAGGTATGGGCAAGGGGGGACTTGCCCCCCCCCCCCGAAAAATCAAAAATTTGAAAAAACGTATAAAAATTAAAGCAAAAACCCGAACAAAACGTGTTTTCGAAGTTTCTATGCGAAAAATAGGCTTTAAAAATGCCATTTCCGGCGATCTGGGAGGCATTTGGGGCTGAAATTTTCGCATGCTTTGTGTAAATTCATGGTGACTTGGAGGTTTTGCCCCTCCCTAGAAATTTTGCCCCCTTGACTTTTTTCTGCGGACGCCCATGCCCATTATAACATTAGAATTTTAAATCGAGACCTGACAATAACACACAAAATTAAATGACGCCTCTATACTAGAATGTGAAAGAGAGGGATAGAAACATGGGCGTCCGTAGGGTAGGGGCAAGGGGGAACTTGCCATCCCCTGGAAAAATCAACATTTCTTAATAGTTCACTCAGTGTTTTCCCTATTTACATGCGGTGAACAGGCTTTAGAAATGACACTTTCCAGCGATCTGGGAGACCATTTTCGCCCCCTCTGACTGAAATTCCTAGCTCCGCCACTGGATTTGAGATCGGTATGGATTAGGTTGGTGGTATCCTTGGGAGGAACCACGGGAGGGGTGTTTTGGGGACAATGGTATGGTCTAGGGGAAATATAATTGAGTAATTGACATGTATGAGTGGACAAATGTAACAAGGGGTGCAGAAAGTGAATAACACGGCAAACAGAGTGAATGAAAGAGGATGCTTAATAAATTATTGTTCTTGTATCATCTCAATTTATCTGATATGTACTACCATTTTGCATAGGCTGAATTTTTTCTTTTTAGTTGAGAAATTGCTAACATGAGACCCATATTTTAAGGCTGGATACACGCAACATAGAACGCGCGGGAAGTGCCGTTTCCGGCCACCGGGGGGGGGGGTATGTAAAGTCAAAAATTTTCTTGTACGCTCCGCGCCAAAGATGGTGGCGCCCCGTTTAGATAGTCCTGCTGGCACTCAGCCCCCAATGTTTTTTCCGTTCCGCCGCGCCTGACCAGAAGCTCTATAAAACTCACCAAGATATTGGCGTATCTCTAGAGGGAATTATGGGGGTTGACCCCATGACCCAAAATTGAAAAAATATTGACAAAAACACCAACGTCTTGAGAAAAATTCATTGAATTAGATAGATGAGATTTTACGTCTCAGTTTGTAACCAATTGGCTTAAGGCGTGCCTCAAGTCAAAAATTTCGAAAATGTGACAATAACAATGACGTCACAAATTATTGCACAATGTACCATTTTCAATTGAGTGACTAAACCTGAACATTTTATATATCAGTTGAGGAATGTCCTATGAAGATGGGTGTTAGACTGTTAGAATTCATTTTGCATGCTCTTTAATATATATTTATGAATTTTTTGACCTTAGGTACTCTTTAAGTCGGGCCGGGGATGGCTTTTGTCCAGTTGTGGCTCAGGATGGCTTTTTTAGTACTCTATTGCACATGCACTACATTCACTTGTAACTTCTAAGCTACACTGCTTTATGGGCTTCCAGATAAGAGTATTGATAGATTGCAGAGAGTACAAAACTGCGCAGCACGAATTATCAGTCGCACTCGTAGAAATGAGCATATAACGTCTAATTTAATTGATCTGCATTGGCTTCCTATTAAACAAAACCTGTGTTTGAAATTTTGCTCGTCACCTTTAAGGCTCTGAATTGTTTGGCTCCTGTTTACCTATCCGACCTTTTGATATTGTATAAACTTCATAGAAGTCTTCACACAGAAGTCACTTCCTGTAAAACCTACAACAGGAACAAAATTGTGTGGCAATCGTCGTAATGACCATGCTTTAACTGCATTGTGGAATGATTTACCCACCGATATCAAAAAAACTACATCTGTAAACCAATTTAAGAAATATTTAAAAACCTATCTTTTTAGAGCTGCCTTTAACAAATTTATTGATTTTGTTGTACTTACTTATTTTTCTTCTTACCTTTTGATCCGTTAGTTTTTTATTTTTAAGTTTGTGAAGTTTAAGGTATTTTTATAGTATTTTTGATCTTTGTCTTTTCTACTTTTTAATTTGCTATTTTACATTTTGTCCTTGTGACTTTTGATAGTTTCTCTTTTTGCACAACGCTATAAAGCAATAATTCTATTCAATGTGGCACTTTCTAAGTTTGTATACTGCTACTAATAATAATAATTCTGAGCAGCAAGCACAATGTTCATCACCATAGGTTCCATTTTTAAAGTTTTCGGTATGACCCAGCCAGGAGTTTAACTCCAGCCCCCCCCCCCTCCCGGCTGCAAGTTGGATGTTCTAAGCACTTGACCATGCAGTAGCCTTCATTGAAATCATCCAAATTTCCTATGTTAGATAAATTGGGTTAATTCTTCGACGCAATTTGACCCATCTTCCCACAAATTATCAAATGTTTACGTTTCATCATGTTTAAATAATAATGAAACGTAAAACAAGTGTAAATTTCATCTCATTGAACTGTTCCGTCTATGTTAGTGTGATATTTACTAAACTGTTTTAAATTATTTTTTATTTGTTACACAGTTCATGGCGGTTGGTCAGACTGGACATCGTGGTCATCCTGTGACGCTCTAAGGTGTGGAGTGGACGGTACAAAATTTAGATCACGTAGCTGCACCAATCCTAGGCCCCAGTATAGAGGCAATTATTGTATTGGAAATATTACTGACAGAGCAACTTGTTCTAAATGTGCAGGTATTCCTGATTTCTTACATCCTTGTTGTCTACTAAAAGTTGACATCGCTGCATTCCTGTGGTTTTAGTTCATAACGAGTATTAGGACTTAATTTTCATGGTTATTTTTTTTTTCGAAATTGCTTAAAAATGATTACTTAAATTCTATTGACGACTTGATAAATGCCATTTCCAGCTGTCTGAGGTCATATTAGTTCGGATCATTTTGCATGTGCTAATTTTTGTTGAACTGTAAATTATATTGCCAAATTGTAATGTAATACTGAAATTATTCTAGATTTTCTTGATTGGTTCTTTTGGCTCTTAACCCGATATAGCAGGTTTCTAGTGAGTGAGTTGTCGATAATTAGGACCGTGGAGGTACCAACCCCATGTTAGGACAGATGCATGCATGTAAGGGGTAATATTGTAAATTGTGTCGATTCTTGCAGTCTTGTTGCGATCTACAAAATCGACCTCAAACAGAGAATTATCAATGGGCTAATCAAGCTAACAGTAACGAGAACGTTGGCTTAGAATCTACACCTTGGAGATTGTCCTTACAATAATAGCTTTGCCAATTTTATGATGAGAATGATGTTCAAGCTGGCAATATTTTGATGCAAATATAGAATCTGGAATGTTATGGCAAAACTGTTAAAATTGAAAGAGGCTTTTCACACTCAAACATATTTTTGATATGTAACCAAGGAACATATTCTTAGCATATAGTAAACCTTTTAGTCCTTTTCATGTTTAGGTATTGCGATATAAGCAACCCAATAGGACGCAATATCTTGAACACGTTTCATGATGATATTTTATTTGATACTTCTAAAAGAGAATTTTTGCCTTGTCTGCCAATTTATGGTGAAGGGTGGATTGAATTTGTCTTTGGAATAAGAGGTGGTTTATCATACAAACACTTGGTGCAAGGACTCCATAATTTCATTGCGTTTGGTAGAAAACGCCTTAAAAAATTAACACTTATTTGTGTTCTGGTTAAGAGAATCTGAAAATTAACCTGCTTAAAAGGGACTCTGTAAGCAAAAACTGAACTTTCATATGACGGATTTACTGTGTGTGTACAATTTTATGGAACTTCCGTTCAAATCAGACATGTATTTTTCAAGGTATCTGCAAATGAAGAGTATCTATAGTCTTAAAACACCTGGGTTTAAATTTAACCAGGATTTGCACTTGTTTTACCAGACATTTGTGGAACCAAGGTTATGCTGGAGTAAATAAAACACCGATCCTGGTTAAAATTGACCCCATGTTTTAGAGAGAACTTACTCGCACTAGGAATCCAGTGCACCATTTACCATCGCATGAATTTCATTTGCTGCACAAAAAACAAAAAAAAAAAAAAAAAAAAAAAAAAAACGGGGTACATAATTCGATGAACCTTTCTAGCTACGCCAATGCCAATAGACAACAACAAGTGTAGACAAGATAAGAATATTTGTTTAAATCGTTAGTTATATACCGGTACGACTGAGCTTAAATTTGTTCTCTACTGGATTCAAGCAATGTTAATTTCATCACTCTTTCAAGAATTAATTGAGCATCATTAAGGATCTTTGACTTTCTCATTTGTAAGGTTGGAGCGAGTGGGGTCCATGGGGGCCTTGCAGTGGGGAATGTCGTAAAGGCGACTTTCGGAGACGCTTCAGAAGTTGCAATAATCCTCCTCCGGAAAAGGGAGAAACATGTAAGCCTGTTGATGAATACACACAAATCCAAGACTGTCATGACCTAAACCCTTGCCCATATCGAATTGATGGTAAGTGAGTTGATGTATGAAATCAATTAACTATTTTGTATGTTGTTGGTTGCTTACAAGAATTCCTGCAACTTGTATTTTGTGGTAACTTTGGTTTTGGTTTTAATAGGTGTCAGGTTGATTTGCTCTCGTTTGTCCTAAATCCGCTTGATTAGTTTTAAGATATGGTGTTTTATCACTCTTAATCTGACAATGTGAAGTTATAAGCATCCCATAAAGCAAAACAACACCCATCCGGCAACACCCTCCAGAGATAGCAACCATTCATCTTCCATGTTGAGAAATATTACGGAAAATATCAACAAAATAATCCCAAATATGTCTTGAAACGAAGAAATTTTCAACAAAGCAGTGTCCCCATACTAGGAAGTTTTTACAAAAATTGGATACAACTGTTATCTTCAATATTTCGTTTCGTTTATTTCTTTTCGATTGCACTACATACAAATGTTAGTACAGAAATATAAAATCAGACAATGTACTAAATTACAGTACGTTAAAACCAAAAGAAAAAAATGGAACCAGATGAAGCTTTAAGCTTTTCTAGTCTGGTCCTAACCAGAGGTTTTCGATTTTTAAAATGAAACAAAACATAATGCAGCTATAGGCTATACAGAAAAGTGCAATAAATTTCACACGAATTTTAGGCTCATTAACCATAATAACCAAATTTTGTTAATAAACATAAAGAGAAAGAGGAAATTTCTTAAAGTACTTCTTAAATAAGTTTATATTAGGAGAGCTTCGTAATTTAGTATCAAGGGGATTCCAGAGGTGTACCCCATAACTTCGTAGGTGGGAATGAGCAAATATTGTCCGTGTGAAGGGTTGTATGAGATTATCTCTTCCCCTAGTAGGATAATTGTGATGGGTGCTATTTGGGTGAAAAAAACGATTTCAAATCATAGGGGAGTTGATCGTTATGGTGTCTATATAGAAAAATGCCTAACTGGTAGTTGTAGTGATCTTTTAAAGTTAGCATGTTAAGGTTATAAAAATACGAAAGTGCATGTGCATGGGTGTAAGGTGGGATATTTGAGATTATACGAACAGCCCGCTTTTGAAGAACAAGAAGTTTGTCGATGTAAGTTTGAGGGAAATTACCACATAGCAAAATACTATAAGTAAGCTGAGGGACAATAAAAGAATTATAAATGGTTAATAGGAGTTTACTAGGAAGATAATTTTTTAACCTGTTCATAACACCAACCATTCTAGAAACGGACTTGGCGACACTGTGATTCTTCCAAGAAAGTTTGCTGTCAATTGTAACCCTTAAAATTTTTTTATAACGATACCTTTAAAGTTTAAGACGTATTGGGGACTATCACCTCTACTATTATCAAAAACCAACAGCTTTGTTTTGTCAATATTTAACGATAACTTGTTTGCGGCTAACAAGTCGGCCACACGATTTACTTCTAAAGATGCAATGTCAAGAGCTTCATCGACATTTGAGCTATGACAATAGACGGTCGTGTCATCAGCAAATAGTACGAAGTTAAGTGTTCTTGAACATTTATACATATCATTCATATATAATATAAAGAGTAAAGGTCCCAGTATAGACCCTTGTGGAACACCGACAGTAACTTCCTTAACATTAGAATCTTTACCTCTGTAACGGACATATTATTGTCTATATGTGGGGTAACTTTTAAACCAATTTAGTGCCACACCCCGTATTTCATACCTATATGATTTTTGGAGTAAAATACTATGATGAATAGTATCAAATGCCTTGGATACAAACAGAGCTACAATGCAGGCTCTCCTGTCCAAATTACAAACAATGTCATCGACGAATTTTAAAGCAGCCAAATATGTGGAATGATTTTCCCTAAAACCATACTGTCCAGTATATATGAAATTATTCTTACTAATAAAGTTAAATAATCTATTACAAACAATCCTTTCAAAAATCTTAGAAATTAAGAATATTTTTAGATTATTTTTTAGATAATTTTTTTAGAATATTTTTTTCAACTACATTTTATTACATTTTCTCTCTTTTGCATATGATTCACCAATACAAATCATGATGCATCATCAAAAAACAAATACAACATCCCATTCTTTCTCAAAAACCTTTACATTTTCGTATGCAAATGGCAATAGTAACTACAAATGAATATTTTGAAAAGTATTTTTCAATTTCTTAGACAAGAAACATCTTTTACTAACTTTGCTTGTAGAGTTTCTTTTCGAACTTCATAACAAATTTAAGTTTTTTTCTCAAAGTCAAAAACGTTTGGAATGTTATTTTCTTGCTTGCATTGAATAATTATAAATTTTGAATGATAAAAAATGCAAAAAAAAAACCTTCTTCCTTTCCATACTACGAATAGTAGAGCGTCTCAGGCCAAACGAATAAGAGGGTCAATACCGTGAAGTATCTAGCCTAAAATGAAAATCGAACTAGGACTGAACTTGAAAATTTGGTCTGATACATCATACAATTACATGCATCCGAAGACAGGTGCCCAAGAAGTTAATGTGGCTACCAAATCTTGTTTTACCAAAGGTGGCCATGGCAAGAGAATAAATAGTGCGAAAACTTTGGGCTGGGGGAGGGGGTGGGCTATTTTCTCCGTAAATCTCCTGCGGAGGTTCGAAACGAAATGTTTCAAGCTAGGCGTGAGGCCGTGATTAAAAGCGGGTGCTTTATACATGCTTGAAATTAGACGTGACCAAACGATAAACTAATAGACAGAACACTAGAACAAGAGCAACTCTGGACAATAAACTAAAAAAAAAGGGGGGGGGGATTCCTAGATAGTAAGGGAAGGAGAAGAGGTTAAAAAGAGGTACAGTGATAGTGAAAAGGTAGGCCTACTAAAATGTAAGTAGAAAGTGACAGAGTTTCAATAATGGAAAAACCGCTCGTACTGAAGAACGGACAAGAGCGAAACTGGACTGTTGGTCTGGATCGAGAGTTATTAACGTACACAAAAAGGGGCGTAAGTCCCGGACATTCAGGAAAAAGAGGATGAAGTTGAAAATGTTGGCTTACCTTGGGAGTGAAAAAGTACCATAATGTGAGTAAACCATAACAGTGTTTAAAAATGGAAAGAACATTCGCACTCAAAACGGACACGGTCAAACCTAAATTGTCACTTCGAATGTGAAAACTATGTTGAACAGTTAAAAAGATCTAAAAATCGCAGCGTATAAAAGCATATTTTGCATGAAGCTTGTTAAATTAAAAAAAAGAAATGCTGCAGAGCACTGTGGAAATGTGTTGTTTGAAAAGAGGTAGTAGAAAGTTTTTTAAAAGTTTGCAGGAGACTCCGCGATGTTTCGAGTATAAGCAGTTCTTCATGAGGAAAAACAAACTCAGCAAGCAACAGTCCAAAATGAACACGACAATTAGCAATTCCGAAACGGCCAGTGCAAAAACTGAGCAGGACCAAAGTGTTTGATTGAAAACATCAGAGCATCTGGCAGAGCACAAAACAAAAAAGAAAAGGGGGGGTCCTGCATGAAAAGGTACACACTTAAAACGAACACGGTCAGAAAGATGAAAAAAGAAAAGAAAAGAAAAAAAAAAAAGACCGGGATCGGCAAAAAGATAAAACTAAAAACGAGCACGAAGGAAGTATATAGACAATCTAAACATATATATATGTATATATATTTTGAGTGAGAAAAGTTAAGTGGCGGTCAACTACACGCTAAAGATGACAAGAAGCGCGCCGTGCCTGGTAACTTTCGGTTATTTATTCAACCTTCAACAGCCAAGTAAAATGAAACAAGCCAAAAGACGTTATAAATAGCCCTGTGCATCAGAATTAAAAGGTAAAAGGTCAAAAGTAAAAAGCCCCCCTCAATAGACTACACAAGTCTCTAAAACGATACCAAGAAATAGCCGTTAGAGACTTGTGTAGTCTATTGAGGGGGGCTTTTTACTTTCTTGTCATCTTTAGCGTGTAGTTGACCGCCACTTAACTTTTCTCACTCAAAATATGCAATATTTCAGTGGTGTCTGTGAATTCTATGTGGATCCTACTTGCTAATATATATATATATATATATATATATATATATATATATATATATATATATATATATATATATATATATATATATATATATATATATATATATATATATATATATATATATATTTAGCACCCTCTGTGATGAGAACAGCCAAGACCGGCTTCATAGCCTAATTGGTTAAGGCACCTGCACGTAAAGCAGGAGGTCTGGGTTCGAGTCCCAGTGAGGGTGGTCAATTTTTCGCTGAGGTTGATTTCATTTATTCTTTTCACTTTATGCGACGCTCAGGGAAAAGCAATCGTTTCCTATTTATTTCTAATTATTTACATATTTACTTAACAGTACACTTTCAATCACCCGGTCTTCGGGCTTATCGGTGCGATCAGAGTCGAAAAAGGACGAGGCGTCCACTGCTCTGTATAGCGTCCCCGCAGTGAGAGATTGTCATCTTTCTGTGATGAGAACAGTCAAGACATTACTTCAAAGTTGTCAAATTTACGAACACCTAGCTGCTAACACGAACGGATGGCTGGCCATTAAAATAACGTTCTTTATATTTTTTGACGTTAGGGCGAATACTTTTCCTTATGTATTATATTGTTATTTTTCCGCCCTATGTACGCGCAGATATAACAATTTCCCCCTAAGGTGGGAATTAGCGTTTTATATATATATATGTATATATGTATATATATATATATATATATATATATATATATATTATATATATATATATATATATATATATATATATATATATATATATATATATATATATATATATATATATATATATATATATATATAACGCTAATTCCCACCTTAGGGGGAAATTGTTATATCTGCGCGTACATAAGGCGAAAAAATAACAATGAAATACATAAGAAAAAGTCTTCGCCCTAACGTCTAAAAATATAAACAACGTTATTTCAATGGCCAGCCATCCGTTCGTGTTAAAAGCTAGGTGTCCGTAAATTTGACAACTTTGAAGTAATTGCATCTACTATGTAAATCTAGGAGGGCGTCCTTATCCGTTTACGTATTCCTATAGAAAAAGTGTGTAGAAACGTTAAGGTGAAACTTATATTTCGCCCCAAAAATTTTTTCCCCCTAAGGTCGACTTTTCAACAACAACTTTCCCCCTAAGTGCCGAATTAGTGAAATATATATATATATATATATATATATATATATATATATATATATATAAATATATATATATATATATATATATATATATACATATATATATATATATATATATATAAATATATATATATATATATATATATATATATAATAAAATAAATAACAAATAAATAAATAAATTCCACCGTACAACTCAAAAGTTCTCTTCGTGTTTCCAGAAGGATACATAGTAAAACAAATCGAAAACACTTATTAAATACTTCCAACAGAGAAAGTAAATCAACGGAGAAAACTGTACAACGTTTCGAACAGGTCAACTGTCCTTCGTCGAGTAAACTGAATTACCAACCCATGTAAAACTACAAATGCAAAAAAAGGCTATGAACTGTGGCTTTTTCGAATGTTAATCCCTTTTGGTACAAACGTGTGGAGTTGGTGTATCCAAAAAAGTTCTTTTTGTTCCCTCTGTGTTTTGTTAAGTCCCTTGACCGATTGAATGGCGAATAAATTGAAAAACTTACAACCCGTATTAAAATGTTTCCCAAGAGGAGTGTTAGCTTTTTTCAGTTCTTGCCTATGACCCCGGTGTCTCTGTCTTAATTGGCTCCCCGTCTCACCCACATACTGCTTCCCACAATCAAAACAATTTATAAGGTAAATAACCCCAATCGACATACAGTTAAAACTACCTAGTATTTTGAAAACTTTCCCTGTATAAAAACTTTTAAAGGAGTCTGTAACTGACATAACCTCACAAGTAACAGTTTTTTTCGTGTAATCTGTGATTCCCCAAATTTGTCGGAGTGTTTCTCGGCACTCTCGCTCTTACGAGCAAATCTCTTAAGTTAGGGGGTTGTCTGTAAATTACCTTTGGTGGTGAAACAAAGATTTCCCTCATTTTATCTGACATAGAAAGAATATGGAAGTGTTTATAAATGATTTCTTGTAAGGGAGGTAAGCGAGGATTACGAGTAACCACAAATGGGGCTTTTGGTGCTTTAGTCGAAACGTTCTCACCTTTGCTGGTCCTAAGTAAAGAACTACGAGGAAAACCTTTAGCCCTATTAATTTTTTCTTTGACCACCTCGGTAGGATAACCTCTCTTATTTAAGTTTATTTCTAAAGTTTTTAAATTCTTATCACAATCATCATCATTGGAACAAACAGTTTTAATGCGGAGAGCTTGACAAAAAGGGATATTGTCTTTAACCGACTTTTTGTGAAACGAAGAATAGTGCAAATATAAAGGATTCTTACAAGATGGCTTAGTAAAGAGTTTAGTACTAATACGACCTTCGTTAAGGGTAATTTCTAAATCTAGGTAAACCACTCTGGAGAAATCGAACTCATAGGTAAACACTAATTCATTTGGATACATTGAATTAAGTTCTTCCATAAAAACCAGGAAAGACTGTTCCCCTTTATCCCACAGGCCCCAGACGTCATCTATATACCTTTTCCAAATAATCGGTTTTTCTGTAATTTTTTCTTCCATTTGTTCTTCAAAAAGACCCATTCCCAGACAAGCGTAACTTGGGGCCATTTTTGGTCCAATAGAAGTACCATGAGACTGAATATAAACATTACCATTAAATTCGAAAATATTATTATCCAAACAAAGTTCTAAACACTTTAGAATATTACGAGTTTTCGGTATTTTCACCACCCTACTATCTAGTGCCTTTTTGACACCTTCCGTGCCTAGAACACGTGGCATGCTTGGATACATAGCTGAAATGTCTATGGTAAACATACCTACATTTGTAGAAAGAGGTCCTTTTGTGTTAATGTCCTCTATGATGTTCAAAATATGTTTAGTGTTACGGACATAAGATGGTAACTTTTGCATAAGAGGATTAAGATGATAGTCCACGAACTCAGACAATTTTTCTATGACAGAGCCACATCCTGAGATTACTGGTCTCACTTTCACATTTTGGGGGTTGTCAAAAGCCTTGTGTGTCTTTGGCAAAGTGTAGAACCGTGATAGAACTGGGTCCATTGGAGTAAGGTACGAAGCCGTACTTTCATCTATATCTTTTTCTTTTAGCATTTGCTGAATCACCTTAATGACTTCTTGTTTGATAGGATTCAAATTTGAAGTGGAAGTACTTCGGTAGAATTTATCCTGTGACAGTTCACGGGTAGCAGAGTTTATGTAGGTTGCGGTGTCCTGAAGAACAAAGGCCGGGCCTTTGTCTTCCGGTTTAACAACAATGTCGCCGTTGTGCATAAGTGACTTAAGAGCAAGTCGTTCTCCTTTCGACAAATTATCTTTAATAAATTTATGACTTTGAAACTTGTCTATTTCCGTCCGCACTGCCTTTATGAAACACTCCAAATACATATCACGTCCCGTAGGAGGAGTCCAAGAGCTTTTAAGTCTAAAAGGGGGGATCTGAAGTGACTGATTTTCATCTTCGTAAAACCACTCCGAAAGTCTAAGACGTCTCTCAAACTCGTCCAAATCTTTATTAAAGGTAGAGTAGTTAAGCGAAAGGGGAACTGGTGTGAATTTTCATTCCTACGACTTTTAATGTATATATATATATATATATATATATATATATATATATATATATATATATATATATATATATATATATATATATATATATATATATATATATATATATATATATATATATATATATATATATATATATATACACATTAAAAGTCGTATCGATTAGTTATGTTTAACTTTCAACTTACACATCTGGGGACGCCGGCTTGCCGAGTTCAAGAGGTCAGCCAGTCCTTGCAAAATTGGTAAGGAGTCAGAAGACCTTATTCTTTGTTGGTAAAATTAAAGAAATAGTTCAGATTCTTCAGATTAGTTCCTTTGTTTAAGATTCTAACAAGGTACAAGGACTCCCGACTCCTTAAAAGTATTCGAAGGCCCCTGGTTTCTGTCTCATCCAGATTTTCCAACTTTACCGATTCAAACGAATTTGCTACTGCTTTTGTAGAATGCATCATTGAATTCCAATTTTAGCATAAGTATACTCTCTTAATGTTTTTTTTCTCCATAATTTTCCTTAAAGATGAAGGATCCGGTTCTGGTAGAGATATCAGTGACGAGAGCGGTGACGGGAGTGGTAGCGGTCAAGAACCTCACGTTTACACTCCTTGCGTATGTATCATATCCTCCTATAGCATGGTGGAACATCTTTCAAAAAACACATTTTAGTTGCTAAAATGTCCATTAACAAAGCTTAAGTAACCTGTGGCTCATTGTAATTGCTTCCTTATCCTATGCAGGAGGTTATATAAATACTGCAGAATAACACGTCCACCGTTTTCTTGTTTGTTAAATTGCCTTTCTAACAGAGAAACAAGAACGTCATTGAAACAATTCGATACATATCCCCCACTTTCCTTCCCAGCAAAAGTTACTGACAAAAAGGCAAAGACGATATGACACTCTAAAAACACTACCGTAAGCTATGCATCGACCCAGACTATGGTCAAATTGTCGACCGAATTCTTTGTGAAAAAAATAATAATAATCATACCAAGATTGATTTTGGCCATAAAATGATAATTGTTGACCATAATGTTTCATCAGTAATTTGACAATAAAGTTTGTTTGGCTCGGTGTAAAGTAGTTGTGACAATAGATTGGAGTAGTGTAGAGATACCCCGGACACCCCCCCCCCCAGGGGGCCGATAGGCCCCCAAAGAAGGAGCCTAAAATGGAGCCGATGCTCTTTCGGTGATGGGAGCCTATGTGGGCTACCCGAAAAGGAGGGCGCTATTTGGAAATCTCAATGCTTATACTTTTGTCATTATTTTATTATGAGCAAACTTTTTTTTTAAGGCGAACAGGTCTTAACATGTTGTTATATCGTCATCGTTTCGTATAGGACTATATACGTATAGGACTACATATAGAAAGGTTTTGATCGGCTGTATTCGGCATTAGTCTATATAGTCACATTGGGTGAAATTGGTCGAGAACTTGGAAGGAATTTTGTAAATGATCAGTTAAACCCTCACCCGTCCCCTTACATGAAAACCCTTAACCGTGTGGGAAATGAAATTGATGAGAGGTTCGAAACTTCGCTAAATGATATAGCAAAGCATGTTACGTATTTGTTAGAAAATGAGCCCAACGATTTCGCGAACAAGGAGAGGATAAACATACGATTGAAAAATTCGCACAGTCTGCTGGAGAATACGTTGAAGACCGTTGCACTCAGTGGATCGAACAACGGGGAGGTTGGGTAAGTAAAAGGCCATAAGTCTGCATTTATGAGGGGGGGGGGGGAGATCTAATCGGTGTTTCAATCGATTCATGTATTGTTTGGTTTTAACAGGATAACTTTTGTGAAACATTTACGAAAAAAATCACAAAACAGCAGAGTAACTGCGATCAAGCTGATGGTGATAGCCTTGGTGATCCTGACTCTTACTTACAAATGGATGCCCTTGCTTTGAAAGACGAACAAGCATAGGTGAGGATGTAGGCTATGGTATAAGAAGGCCCAATAAAAATAAAAACAAGAACTAACTGTGCATGAGATGTTTAAAAGAAAAATGGAGCATATCCCGACAAGAAAAACCAGCAGGCTAGTTCCACAAGGATACACACACAAACAGGTGAAATATACACAAAATTGTTACGTTTCCAAAGATTTCCAGAGTAGACTACGTCATGTTACCTAGCTACACCCCATTAACTAACACGTACAATGGAACAAATCATAATGAAATCGTGGAATCTAGATTGTTGACCAAATTGCAAACAATGCATTTTTGAAAGAATAATTCAAACTGTTATAATATGGTTCAAGAGCAAAAACTCGTCCGATAAAGTCCTTCTGGACAGGAAAAATAAACGACTTTGGCTGAGAAGAGCCAAGCATCATCTAAAAGGAAACCAAATTGCTGGTATGGGGAGCAAACGTGGTCGATAAGGCCCTTCTGGACAGAAAAAAATAAGCGACTTTGGTTGAGAAGAGCCAAGATATCGTGTAAGAAGTGCGTCCCCGAAGGAAAACAAAATGGCAGTACAGGAAGCAAAAAGTGGTCGATAAGGTCTTAATTAGGACAGGAAATATACGCCGCTGTGGGTTAAAAAAAATAACAAACTTAGATATAATAAAAGCTGTGCACCCTCTAAATGGAAAACTAAGCGCTGATATGAAGAAGCAAAAAGCTTTCGATAAAGCCCTACTGGGCAGGAAAAATAAGCGCATTTTGAGAAAAGACAAAGATATCATTAATGAGCGGCTACCCCACAATGTACGAGCATTCTGATTCAGATTCTGACAGAAAACCTTACTGTACACGTAGTGTCAATAAAATTTTACTTATGTGTCTCTCTGCCGTGAGGAGGAAGGGTTCACAGTGTTGTACCCCATTCTTGGCGGTGTCACCAACGCAGCTAGTGAGTGTGAAGAGAAGGGGCCAGGGAAGTTGGCCGAATAACTCACGTGTACGTGAGCGTCGTGCCATAAGGACGGGTCTTGCTCACTACTGATGAGTCACTCTCAATCGATAAAACACAAAGAAACAGGGAAATTTCCCGAGTGGCCTGTAGAGGGGTGTAACGCATTAAAAACCTACTCTCAAAGCCCTCATATTCGACGAGGTAAATGGGTGTATTGCTACTGAGGGCGCATTTGTATCCATGAAATTCTTCCCTCGTGGGTTCGCTTAGACTCGAGTCATTGCAGCACGGAGAGAAATGAATTACTGCTTGTTTAGCAGAGGATATGTTGAGTGGAAAATGGAGTAATGCTTTGGGTTTGGGGATTGCACACCATTTCTCTTTCATTTAAGGTCGGCTTTGAAACGTCTCAGCCAAAAGGTGTAATTTGTTCTGGCTGTAAGAATTGAATACGGTACAGTTACTCATCTCAAGAAAAACAGTTTACACTTATTCCTCTTCGCTGCTGTTGACTTCCTCAGTGTCACTGTCGGTGTTATCCCGTAGAGGAACCCGATGAGAAAGAGACCGATAGTGACGTTGAAGAAGATGAGGGCCGTGGCTACAGTGGCTATGATCCTGGCACCACGGAAACATTGGCAGCACTGACCGAAATAAACAAAGCGATTGGAAACATTTTAAAACGCACCTTACAGAGGATGTGATTCTAAATCCATATTTTAATACAGCCTAGAATAAATGGTCGCTGGAAATTTTTGGTGTAGGATTATGAATGATAATTAAAAAAGTTGACGTTCTGAAAGTTAAATAAACCAAGCAAAATCGAAAAATATATGCAAACGAATTTTTGTGTCGTTATTTAGCTCATGGTGTCATAGTTCACTTTTCCAATATTACGATTAGAATAAAGAGAAACTCTTGCAACAACGTACCCGTCACCGGTCCGGGAACACTGAGTGCGTCTGAACATGTTGATGATGTCATATGACAAACCAATGGGATTGGCTCAACCGTCTGTGAAGTGTATGGACAGACATTGCCTTGCGCTCTTGGAGCACGTTTAAGAGCAATGTGAGCATTGCTCCTATCAAGATGTTCGTAGCTCCTAGCCGAGAGGGCAACAGGGGTGCACCCACGAGCAGTAAAGAGCCTTGCCAGTGCAACTGACGAGCATGACTTGGTGCATACTGAGCAGTTAGAGCAAGTGCAGCACGACTCTGAGCACACTGAGAGCATCTCAATGTTTATCGTGTATCTGTCAATTTTATCAAAGTTATATTCCAGTCGTCACGTATACAGCAAAACCTGAATAAGTGTAAACTGTTTTTCTTGAGATGAGTAACTGTACCGTATTCAATTCTTACAGCCAGAACAAATTACACCTTTTGGCTGAGACGTTTCAAAGCCGACCTTAAATGAAAGAGAAATGGTGTGCAATCCCCCAAACCCAAAGCATTACTCCATTTTCCACTCAACATATCCTCTGCTAAACAAGCAGTAATTCATTTCTCTCCGTGCTGCAATGACTCGAGTCTAAGCGAACCCACGAGGGAAGAATTTCATGGATACAAATGCGCCCTCAGTAGCAATACACCCATTTACCTCGTCGAATATGAGGGCTTTGAGAGTAGGTTTTTAATGCGTTACACCCCTCTACAGGCCACTCGGGAAATTTCCCTGTTTCTTTGTGTTTTATCGATTGAGAGTGACTCATCAGTAGTGAGCAAGACCCGTCCTTATGGCACGACGCTCACGTACACGTGAGTTATTCGGCCAACTTCCCTGGCCCCTTCTCTTCACACTCACTAGCTGCGTTGGTGACACCGCCAAGAATGGGGTACAACACTGTGAACCCTTCCTCCTCACGGCAGAGAGACACATAAGTAAAATTTTATTGACACTACGTGTACAGTAAGGTTTTCTGTCAGAATCTGAATCAGAATGCTCGTACATTGTGGGGTAGCCGCTCATTAATGATATCTTTGTCTTTTCTCAAAATGCGCTTATTTTTCCTGCCCAGTAGGGCTTTATCGAAAGCTTTTTGCTTCTTCATATCAGCGCTTAGTTTTCCATTTAGAGGGTGCACAGCTTTTATTATATCTAAGTTTGTTATTTTTTTAACCCACAGCCGCGTATATTTCCTGTCCTAATTAAGACCTTATCGACCACTTTTTGCTTCCTGTACTGCCATTTTGTTTTCCTTCGGGGACGCACTTCTTACACGATATCTTGGCTCTTCTCAACCAAAGTCGCTTATTTTTTTCTGTCCAGAAGGGCCTTATCGACCACGTTTGCTCCCCATACCAGCAATTTGGTTTCCTTTTAGATGATGCTTGGCTCTTCTCAGCCAAAGTCGTTTATTTTTCCTGTCCAGAAGGACTTTATCGGACGAGTTTTTGCTCTTGAACCATATTATAACAGTTTGAATTATTCTTTCAAAAATGCATTGTTTGCAATTTGGTCAACAATCTAGATTCCACGATTTCATTATGATTTGTTCCATTGTACGTGTTAGTTAATGGGGTGTAGCTAGGTAACATGACGTAGTCAACTCTGGAAATCTTTGGAAACGTAACAATTTTGTGTATATTTCACCTGTTTGTGTGTGTATCCTTGTGGAACTAGCCTGCTGGTTTTTCTTGTCGGGATATGCTCCCATTTTTTTTTTAAACATCTCATGCACAGTTCTTGTTTTTATTTTTATTGGGCCTTCTTATACCATAGCCTACATCCTCACCTATGCTTGTTCGTCTTTCAAAGCAAGGGCATCCATTTGTAAGTAAGAGTCAGGATCACCAAGGCTATCACCATCAGCTTGATCGCAGTTACTCTGCTGTTTTGTGATTTTTTTCGTAAATGTTTCACAAAAGTTATCCTGTTAAAACCAACAATACATGAATCGATTGAAACACCGATTAGATCTCCCCCCCCCCCCTCATAAATGCAGACTTATGGTCTTTTACTTACCCAACCTCCCCGTCGTTCGATCCACTGAGTGCAACGGTCTTCAACGTATTCTCCAGCAGACTGTGCGAGTTTTTCAATCGTATGTTTATCCTCTCCTTGTTCGCGAAATCGTTGGGCTCATTTTCTAACAAATACGTAACATGCTTTGCTATATCATTTAGCGAAGTTTCGAACCTCTCATCAATTTCATTTCCCATACGGTTAAGGGTTTTCAGGTAAGGGGACGGGTGAGGGTTTAACTGATCATTTACAAAATTCCTTCCAAGTTCTCGTTCTCTTTACCAATTTCACCCAATGTGACTATATAGACTAATGCCGAATACAGCCGATCAAAACCTTTCTATATGTAGTCCTATACGTATATAGTCCTATACGAAACGATGACCATATAACAACATGTTAAGACCTGTTCGCCTTAAAAAAAAAAAAAGTTTGCTCATAATAAAATAATGACAAAAGTATAAGCATTGAGATTTCCAAATAGCGCCCTCCTTTTCGGGTAGCCCACATAGGCTCCCATCACCGAAAGAGCATCGGCTCCATTTTAGGCTCCTTCTCTGGGGGCCTATCGGCCCCCGGGGGGGGGGGTGTCCGGGGTATCTCTACACTACTGATTGGTGATGTTTGACCATCCCAGTTACTTAAGGTAAAATTTGACCTCAGTTTAGTTGGGTGCATAGGTGACCGAATCTATAATCAATTGACTGCAGTGTTTTAGAGTATTTAGCTAGTGTATCCTATTTAAGAAGGTCCTTAATTCCTACTAATCATAGGGCGATGGTTTTATATTTCCCAATATACTGTAACGATTTTGGGAGTTGTGATTGCTTCTAGGGTAGCGTCTAGGCCTGCAAGGTGGGATTCTTGTCCTAAGGTGTTGTATTATAACTGGCCAGGAGTTAACGAAAAACACGAAGTCCTGAAGAGTCGACGAAAATAATCCAGGTAGAAGTTAAATCGGTGCTGTATAAAAGAATGTGTATTTCCGTAACTGATAATCAAAATAAACGTAAAAGGACTTCTTCGTCCCAAGTAGAATAACTTAATCGACTCTCAAATATGCCAAAAAGTGACGGAAAGAAAAATGATGAAAGTACGGTGAGAAGCAACAGAAAAACGGTGAAATTAAATATAGCTTCAGAGGCTTGTTTCAACTGGTTCTGGCTTCAGGGCATATAAGCCTGCCTAGATACCGAGACTATCCAAGACCTTGCTGCTGTTAAACTAAATTAAGGTGTGTCCTGTCCCCTTCGAGAACATACTTGTATAGGGGATCTAATTTGCACATACTACACAATGGGTCTCTTTGACTTGAAATTACTACAAAAAGGGTACAGCTTTCCCAAACTCTAATAATCCCATGGAGATCGAAATACATTTTAAGCCCTCAATTAATCATGACTCGAAAGTATTTGCACCCATCCCACATGAATGAATTTACGATCGTACGACCTGATATTACGTAATGAAAATTAACATGACATATGTGACTGCGGATCATCCGCATAGCGGCAAACAATGGTCTATGCAGCACGCGGCTAATCCTACTATTACTACCGTAACTAAAGGAATCCCTAAGCCAAGGGATTAACCGGGAGAGTCGCTCCGCAGGTTACATAACGGATCCGCCCGCGCTCCTCAAACACTCCTCACGACCTTGGCCAGAGGCCGCCTGAGCGTTACAATACTATTATGGTTAAAATGGACAAATTGCCTCATTTGAACAATTTTACCTTTGATTTGTATCTATAACACCAAAGATGGGGAAGGAAAACGTATCCATGGAATCAATTTTCTACAAAGCAATTACAAAGGATTATGGGGTAGAGAATTGGTATGCTTCGGCAATGACATTTATGCGTGGCCAAACAAGGGCACACAAAAATTTTCATTTGGTATGCTTTGGCAATGACTTTTATCTGTGGCCAAACAAGGGCACACCTAAATGTTATGCCTCAACGCGCGTAATTCTTTTTTGGAAAGGGATTTTTTTAAGGGACATATCCACCAACCTCGATATGACTAAGCAGCTACCTCCATCGCCATTTTGACATAGGCTAGTGTATCTTTGACCTAAATTATGACCTTCCTCCTTCCAGAGTTGTGATGTTTTCCGTAGTGATGTAATAATACATTCTTAAATTCACTTATACCGCAGATAAGTTTTTAAAATCTTTTCTTAGCTATATTTTTATGGCCATTACGTTGATCTAAAACGTATCACCATCAGAACGCAACTTTACATCCCTTGGTGTGAAGTGTTATAAGTGTATTCATGGGAGTATTTTACATTTGGTAAAACATTGTAACGATTGTGTGCCGTGAAGTCTATGGACGCTAACAAGGAGACCTGCATCCAGACAAGATACTTAAGAAAGGTGGCATGGCTTCTAGGGGCAGAAAAACGTCGGAGGGGGGGGGGGTCAGTTGTAACTTGAAACTGTCTAAGAGAGCAATAAAACTTTCAGGATGCTTCTCCCCTCATTAGCTAGACGTTCTTCAAGTACTTCTTGAGGTGTCAGAAATTATGTAAAATTGTCTTCAAAGTGCTGATTCACTAGGTTTTCATATTCCGTTTGCGTAAACACCTTTAAGGGACTACCTTGAGAGGTGAAAGCTAGCTTAACTGCATTTTACTTCAATAAGCGAGTTCTTTTGGAATTACGCAATCCTCCAGATTCTCGTGATAAGCAAGCCAATCTCGCAACTACATTACGTGTTCAAAAAATTGAGTTTACACGGAAACTTGTTGGAACCATTCTTTCTTAATCCATCCATATCATGAGTCTTAAGTGTGGCTTCGTGCGATGGACTGCGATTGAATTGAATTTTTTGTGTAAATATTTAAACCTGCCGTTAAGTAGTGCTGAGACCCTTATTTTCTTTCAGGTTGGCTCTGAGAACATAGATTTATGGTTAGTGTTGTATGCACGTACTGAGCGAAAACAAGGGAACGCCGTACTTACAATGTGCTGAGCTCGGTCTCTGTATTCCACCCTGTCTGCCGCAATTTCATGCACGCAATAAAGTTTTAACTGACAAACATTGTTTAAAAAATTGCTATGAACGTCTTTTAATTTGAGAAGGAAGCATATTTGAATTCTAATTTTCCTTTGTATGCTATACGTGTAGATTTTTTCCACTGTGCATTTATACTCTTGTGACTAGTATGTGTACTTAACATCTCATTATAGGAGGTGAAAACAATAATCCAGTCTGTTGTATTAAGTTTTCCTATGGTAATGTTTTCTATTCAAAGCATTCTGGTAAAATTTCGACTGAAATTTTATGTCTGGTTCTTAGGAAATGAGCAGGTCAAAATGTCACAGTTTCAACAAACAGTCACCTTGAAGCAATTAAACGCTGTATGACATAACATCCACTCCTTAATGAACAACTTTTGTTTTTCTGGCAACTTGATAATGAATTTTGACAATTCCATGCTATCAGAATCCTAAGTGACATTCGAACCTTTCCAACGTTGTTGACCAAAACAAAGTAACAAAAAGAAGCATTCCTTGTCAGTGTTAGACAGCGATGTTACGTCGATGCCCTGCAGTCATTTAGAACACAAATCTGGTAGCTTCATTTCTTCAAATCTCGAAACGTGCATTTGTTATTTGGAAACGTTTCACCAATTTGTGTAGACTGAGTTCCTTATTCAGATGTAATATCTGTCGTTTCAACTTTCCCTTGAAGAGTGTTGACAGAGACGAAACTCATGTCGTTAAGCTCCCACATTTCTTTTATACATTGGTGGAATAAATGAAAAGCTTACACGCTGATGATTCCCTTGCAGGTAACAAGCCTATTCACACTCAGAAAAACCTAAAGATATTTTGATTGAAATATTTTCATGGGAAAGTTTTGATTTTTTTAAATGACCCTGCTTTTGTCCATCTACTTCTGAAGTTTTATGTAGTTTCGTAATCTTTTATCATATTATAGCTCTTTAAATTCTTTGAAAGGTCGATTTTGTATTTTTTAAGAATGCCATATATAACCAGACTTCCCGGAACAGCAAACTTTTTTATCTTCTACTCACATACAGTTTGACAAGAAAAGTTGTAATCAAGATGGAGATGACGATGAAACAGGTTTTCCGGATGATTCTTCTTCGTACTCTTTTATAGTTGTACATCCAGACGTGACCCCTTCTCCAGAGCCCTGTGTCGAATTCGATGTTTATTCGATCGACGAGTACAACGATATTGGATGTGCAAACCCAGTACCAGGTCCAGGCCCAGGTCCAGGCCCAGATCCAGGCCCAGACCCAGACCCAGAGGAAAGCTCCGAAGATTCGTACAGCTTTTATGGAGACGGAGATGAAGATGACGGAGGTGAGGACGAAAAAGTCGTCGATAACGTTGTAGTTCAACCAAATGTCGAGCAACAAGTACCACAAAGTAATGGTAATAGTTACTCATATAGTAACGATGAAGATGATGTTGACAACATTGAAGACGGCTACTCTTATAGTTTTCATGGTGACCAAGGTGCAGCAAATGGGGAAAACGTAAATGATGTTGAAGACGTAGCTAATGGTCAAGATGTAGTTAATGGGCAAGATAACCAAGAAGATAGTTACAGCTATAGTGTATAAGTGCGTTAATGGAATGGGACTGATACTTACCAGCTAAGCTGAACCTTTTAACAGGTGACATGATTGACCAACTCATGTATTGCAATGCGTGGATATGACCATCAAATGAAAGTCCTTTATTTGGTGAAACTGTTGGAATGTCATATTACTGTCATTTATACAATGTAAAGACACTGGCTGTTGTAACATTTAGAGTGAAAGTCGCAATATACATTCATGAATCGAAGCTTGCGTTGGCCCAATAAAGGAGTGTGAATATGAACTAAGCTAAATGATAAAATACATATTTGCTTTATGTTATATTTCAAAGTAGAAAATACGACGAAACAAAGTTTACTATACGTTAAATGATGTGATTGACTGAGTGATATACTACCTCCTTGCAATACAAGAGCGTACTAAGGATTCCTTCTTAGCGGACGCATATGATACCTGACTGCCGTCCTCGTAGAGGCGTCTAAGGGTGTAGGGGTACACGCCTCTCTGGAAAATTTTGGCTTGAGGAATCATGGTGACCAAGATGCAAAATGGTAAAAAAAGTTGTTTTCAACGCGTTAGCACTGTACTCCTTTCTTCGATGTCCCGCTTCTCTCATCCATTATTTATATATATATATACATATATATATATATATATATATATATATATATATATATATATATATGTATATATATATATATATATTTCACTAATTCGGCACCTAGGTGGAAAGTTGTTGTTGAAAAGTCGACCTTAAGGGGAAAAATTTTTTGGTGCGAAATACAGGTTTCGCCGTAAGGTTTCTACACACTTTTTCTATAGGAATACGTAAACGGACAAGGGCGCCTTCCTAGCTTTTCAAAGTATATACAATTACTTCAAAGTTGTCAAATTTACGGACACCTAGCTGTTAACACGAACGGATGGCTGGCCATTGAAATAACGTTGTTTATATTTTTAGACGTTAGGGCGAAAACTTTTTCTTATGTATTTCATTGTTATTGATTCCTTGCCGTAGGCAGGCAAGGAATCTATGCGATGGTGATGTCGTGTGTGTGTGTGTGTGTATGTGTGTGTGTATGTGTTTGTGACACTTGCTTGTAAACACGATATCTTCAGATAGGATTTCCCGACAATTTTCATACTTGGTGTATAGATTTTTCATGTTGAGAGAATGAAGCCTATTGCTTTTGGTAGACGTCAAAGGTCATTTGAGGTCACCAGCGGTAAAATTGCGACAATTTCAAAAATAGCTTGTAAACACAATATCTCCAGATAAGAGTAACAAATACTTTTCATATATGGTGTATAGATTTGTAATGTTGAGAGAAAGAAGCCTATTGTTTTTGGTAGAGGTCAAAGGTCATTCGAGGTCACCAGGGGTAAAACTGTGGAAATTCTGTACCTAAAATGTAAATTGTATAAAATGTATTAAGCACTGTCAATTTGAAAGCAGGTAAGGTATTTGATGGCAAGGAATCACTAAGCCTTTTGGCTTTCCGGTTTTTTCGCCCTATGTATGCGCAGATATGACAATTTCCCCCTAAGGTGGGAATTAGCGTTATATATATAAATATATATATATATATATATGTATATATATATATATAAATGTATATATATATATGTGTGAGTGTGTGAATATATATGTATATATATATATATATATATATATTTCTGTGTATATATATAATATATATATATATATTTATATATATATAAGGCCAAACCAACTTGGCTTCATGGCTCAGTGGTTAGAGCGTCCGCACTAGAAAGCGGGAGGTCCCGAGTTCGAATCCCGGTGGAGTCAACATCGTTTTTTCACCTCAGCCAGATTTTCCAGCTTTACCAATTTGATTTATATATTCCACGCAGTTGTCGTCAGCGTTTATTTTCACTTCATCTCTGCTTTCACAGGTTTCTGTATCTCTTCGGAGATCCGCTGGCGAATAAACAATTGTGTTCAGCTGGATAGCATCAACTTTGATCTCTGGTTGGGCTTGCGTCAAACGAGAACTAGTGCTGTTCCAAAAAATTAGGCGCCTGCTCAGGAGGTGAATTGCGAGTTGCTTCATCTGTTATTTGAACAAAGGCCAAACCAACTTGGCTTCATGGCTCAGTGGTTAGAGCGTCCCGAGTTCGAATCCCGGTGGAGTCAACATCGTTTTTTCACCTCAGCCAGATTTTCCAGCTTTACCAATTTGATATACATATATATATATATATATATATATATGTATATATACTGATTATATATCCCCTTGGAAGTACCATGGTAACAAGGAGAGAAAATTGATTCACGCGGGGTATTTATAGCCTGTTGTCGCTTCTGTGAATCACGAGCTGTTCTAGCGTAGTGGTCACAGACTCTGCCCGGAAAGCGGAGGATGGTCGGTTCGGTTCAATTTTTCTCCCTGGTGTTTTTCTTCAACCGTTCCTTCTTTGATAAGAGTTTATACCCTACCTTGGATCGGTATAAAATTCATGATCGAATTTATTACTACAACACTTTCGACCTACACATTCTAACTTCGATCTACCAACTTCGACCTACTGCTTATTCATCCCGCTTGGGAGTACCATGGTAACAAGGAGAGAAAATTGATTCACGCGGGGTATTTATTGCCTGTTGTCGCTTCTGAGAATCACGAGCTGTTCTAGCGTAGTGGTCATAGACTCTGCCCGGAAAGCGGAGGATGGTGGGTTCGGCCCCCCGTGCGGCTCAATTTTTCTCTCTAGTGTTTTTCTTCAACCGTTCCCTCTTTGATAAGAGTTTATGCTCTATCTTGGATCGGTATAAAATTCATGATCGAATTTATTACTACAACACTTTCGAACTACACATTCTAACTTCGATCTACCAACTTCGACCTACTATATATATATATATATATATATATACATATATATATATATATATCTATTATACATATATATATATATATATATATATATATATATCTATTATACATATATATATATATATATATATATATATATATAATAGTGAGTTACACAAAGATGACATCAAAAGAGCACAAATTTCCGATACAGAGAAAACGGTGTATATTTCAGGCACACCTGTGCCTTTCTTCAGCACCAACAGTGAAGTGAAAATAATATAATGGAGACCTAGTACACTGTACTCAATGGTATACTTATTGCTGCTTTCTCTGTATTGGAAATTTGTGCTCTTATGATGTCATCTTTGTGTAACTCACTATTTTTCATCGCTTTTATAATTTTGGAGCACACGTGGATACTTTTTTTAGTATGTTTATCTATATATGTGTGTGTATATATATATATATATATGTATATATATATATATATATATATATATATATATATATATATATATATATGTATATATATATATATATATAATTCGGTATACCGCCAGTACAATCGGGGAAAATGAAAACGATTAAATACCTAAGTTGGTCAACATCGAAGTAATTGCATGGACATTTTGTGGTAAATCGGACTTACGTATAGAATTACGCATTCCCAAATAAAACAGTGTGAAAACGGTTTTTTCGCCCAATGGCCGAGTTCTCCCAACAGTCGCGTTTTTTCATACTATATTTCGCTTAAACCCTAATTTATAGAAATATATATATATATATAAAAAAGGTTGCAATAAGTTCTTACAACATACCTTTACAGGACTGTTTCGTGAGGGCCAATAATGTAGAATATGCAGAATATTAAGTTTAACAACAATCGCAAGCCCTTCCAAGCACAGTTAAAAACCGACACGACCAAAATCAAAGCGGACAGTAAAGTATACGTTGCGGCTGACAAAACCAACAACTTCTACAAATTAGAACCTGAACAGTATAACAAGCTGGTACAACAAAACGTAAACAAAGCATACAAAAAAGCACCGCCCAACACACGCAATCAAATCACTCCAGCTGACAAAATTATAGCTTCAAAGCCTGAAATTAGTGACAGAGTCGACATCACAAGCGAAAAGCAATCATTTACTACACTAAAAGACCACAAACCGAACTTCAACAACAAACCCACATGCAGACTAATCAACCCATCAAAATCAGAACTAGGGAAGATTAGCAAACAAATACTAGAACGGATAAATTAAGAAATCAAACAATCTACAGGTTACAACCAATGGAAGAACACAAGTGAAGTCATAGACTGGTTTAGTGAAATACACGACAAACACCAACAATCGTTTATTGCTTTTGACATTTGTGAGTTTTACCCCTCAATCACTACCGACCTCTTCAACGAGGCTTTAGACTTTGCATCAAACAACACAGACATACCATCATTCGAAAGGCATATTATCTTCCACACAAAGAAAACTATGCTGTTCAACGTTGAAACACCATGGTGCAAGCGTACCGAATCTTTATTCGATGTCACCATGGGTAGTTTCGACGGTGCTGAAACTTGTGAACTAATAGGATTGTACCTCCTATCGCAACTTCAGCACATTAACATGAATGTCGGCCTATACAGAGACGACGGTTTGGCTGTTTGCAAAGCAACACCAAGGCAAACAGAAAAAATAAAGAAAGAAACATGCAAGATATTCTCAAGTAACAATCTTAAAATAGAAATTGAAGCAAACAAAAAATAGTGAACTTCTTGGACCTTACCCTTGATCTTAGCACAAGCACATACAAGCCATACATGAAACCAAACAACACCCCTCTCTATGTGCACAAACAGAGCAACCACCCCCCACTTATCATAAAGAACATCCCAGAAAGCATCAACAGGAGACTATCCAACATTTCTTCCGACGAAAACACATTCAACACATCATCACCCGTATACCAAGAAGCATTACTAAGAAGTGGCCATGGGTACAACCTAAAGTACGAGACCCAACCCCCTAGCACCAGTCATTCCAAGGGAGACCCGAAACGAAGACGAAATAGGAACATAACCTGGTTCAACCCCCCGTTTAGTGACAGTGTCACAACCAACATTGGAAAGAAATTATTTAACCTCTTGGACAGCTGCTTCCCACCTGGGCACAAACTACATACTTTACTCAACAGGAACACGGTGAAACTGAGTTACAGCTGCATGGCAAACATAGACCAAATTACATCAGCGCACAACAAATACATACTGGCGAAACAGGAAGTACAACCAGCAACGCGAAGCAACTGCAATTGCTGAACGCAAAGTGAGTGCCCACTGGAAGGCAACTGCCTCACGAACACCATTGTGTACCAAGCAACTGTAACACGCCACGACAACCACAACGAAGAAACATACATTGGTCTAACAGAGAACACATTCAAAACAAGATACACCGCCCACAAGTCTAGCTTTAAACACAAAGACAAAAGAAACGCAACTGCATTCAGTGAATACATCTGGAAACTAAAGGATACAAATGTAGAACACTCCGTAAAATGGAAACTAATGAACAAAGCTCGAGCATACTCCACTTCATCTAAAACTTGTAATCTCTGTCTGGAAGGAAAGTTCTTCATTATACTCAAACCTTCCTTAGCAACTCTAAATAAAAGAAACGAACTGATAGGCTCATGTAGACACAGGAACAAACATCTACTGTGTAATTATTCTAATAGGTAATGTGTCTTGGCTCGCTGTACGCCGTTCGTTCCTGTTCACATCGAACACGGAGCGAGCACGTGCTTAAAAACGGACACGTTCAAAAGCAGCGAACACATACGTATTCAACGTAATTGACATCATTCTACTTCAGTCTTCTGAGGAGTGAGGACCTACATTATTGGCCCTCACGAAACAGTTCTGTAAAGCTATGTTGTAAGAACTTATTGCAACCTTTTCAATATTACAGCTCTCTTCACAGGGTTGAGCACTCTACCACTGCCTGGTTGACATTTTTAATTAATCTTTATTATTACGGTTATATATATATATATATATATATATATATATATATATATATATATATATATATATATATATATATATATATATATATATATATATATATTCCGCACTTAAGGGGAAAGTTGTTGTTTAAAAGTCGAACTTAGAGGGAAAAAGTTTGGGGTGAAATATTACTTTCGCTTTAACGTTTCCACACCCTTTTTCTACAGGAATACGTAAACGGACACGGGCGCCCTCCTAGATTTACAATCTAGATAGAATTACTTCAAAGTTGTCAAATTTACGGACACCTAGCTGTTAACACGAATGGATTAGGGCAAAAAATCTCCTGAAAAACGACCCATAGGGTGAATTTACCCATAGGGCGAAAAAACCGTTTGCCCTTAACGTTTGACACACTTTTTCAGTAAGAATACGTAATAGTATGGTAAATTCCCACATAAAATATGTAGTACATGTAATATATACCAACTTACGTACACGTATCCGTTGACACGAATGTATGAGGGGCCATTTAAATAACGTGTAAAAGAGTTCGAGTTTAACGTTCAGTCAGTTAGCTTCGGAAAACTAGCTTCATAGTTGTCCTAGAGGTGGAGCAATCCATTTTAAGCCAATGGTTTCCCACAGATATTTACTTCATTTATCCAACCACCCTAGATCATGTAACAAGTGCTAACATTACACTAAGATAAGGTACCATTTGAATGTGACCATAAAATTTAATAGGCCTAGTTTTGGTACGATTCATTTTCTTAGTTTTAACTTAAGGGAATACTTCAAACACATTTTGTAACAGGGACGTGTCAACCGGGGATACCACATGCACTTTACATATAGATATATGATTGACATCACGTCTGTTTGCTCCAAGTTCGTTTTTCCTTGTTACCTTTCGTTGCGGAGATTTCGGGTAACGAGCTTAGAAAAGAATAAAAAACATCACAAAATGGCGTAAGAGTAGACTCACTATAGCACAATAGCACACTCTATATGCTTTCAGTGCTTCCCGAAAATAGTAATCGTTCATACATTACTGAGGAGTTATATCTACTTAAAATAACCACTATCACATGCTTTATGTTGGTAAATATATTTGCATATTTTAGAAACTAGTCACGAGCATGTGCATGCCATGTTTCCCCAAATGACATGATCTACGGGACTGTTTACTGGTCAAGTGACATTATCGACATGTTCACATACCAATGTAGTGAAAGTATACGGTGTGTGAGTCAAAAACCGTTTTCCATAACTTAACACGACACTGTCGAAGTGGCACACGGGTCACTACCAACATCTGGAACGTCTTCCTGGCTCACTTGGTCGACTGTAAAGCTAGTGCACACGTCGGCGAATAGGGGGTATATCCGGCATTATGTTTTTCGTACTCAAATATAATTTAGGAGGCACATGCAACAATTGGATGACCAACTTTGGGGTGGTCTCCTTCGCACCCACTCCACGGAGACACCACGTACCAAGTGCTGTCTAACCTGCCTCCATGAATGTCTTGAATCAGTAGCTTTTGTTAAAAAGAGTTATGGGGTATCGGTGTCCTCATGCTCGTTGCTCAGAAATGAAATGGACTGTGCCTCCTTCTATATAAGTCGTATTTGTTTTGTTTCAATATGATGGTGCTCATTGTTCTCTGTGTTTTTATTACTTTAAAAGGAATACAGAAAGATGCGAATAACGTTCCATAATTCATAGTGTACATCATGGGTGCCGAATATTAAAGGAGAAGTTTATTATTGGTAATATTTAGGCCTAGTACACTGGGATGAAGGTACCACTTTCCGCAATTTTCACAAAGTGTAATAAAAGCATGCCAAATGAAAGCATGCCAAAATGGTAAGAAAAGGATATCCATTTACACCGGTGGTTGCAATACGAGAGATATTTTTTAGTTGAGCGGACGAAGTGAAATGTAAAGATGTATGCATAGACTTATTTTTAGGCAGTACTCTTCATTTTCTGAAGGAAAGGTTTTTGTATGCGTGCTTCTCTGATCGTCCCTCCGAAACCCGGACTCCTTTAGTTACATGTTTTAATAACATATTTATGATATATCAAGGCAATACTTCGCTTAGCGCTTTAAAACACAATTTCAGGATTCAGGAGGGTAAGTTTGCTAAAAAGACCTGTAGTGCACCTTTAATTTTATAAGTGTTTGCGTGAATATTCATTTCACCTCATTAATGTTCACCCTGGACAGGCTGGCAATAAATATTGGTGACAGTGACCAGTGATCTCACTGAAACACATGGCTGAGGGAGCTTGGAGAGAGACGAAGGGCTAAGTAGTTGTATTACTGGCTAGCAAAGGGGGTACATTTTTATAGAAGAATCAAAGAAGTATAATTTATCATTGATTTTTATTGCATGTGTTAGAAATGAAAGTAAACGTAACTGATCTGAAGTCACTTCCTTCTATTAATCGTGAGCTCACTAGTATTTGCAGTGTCGGCAGACTTAGTCCTTGGGCCTAGCTTGTTGTATACAGTATTGTATTATATATATTTACTGTTTCTGAGCCTGTACCAAGCTGAGGCCAAAATTACATTGCTTCGGCAAGTAGAGGAGCCGAATTCAGCCTCTGGTCTAAACATTACTGTACGTATAGCTCCCAGGGCACAGACTCCCAACGCTTTGTCTCTCAACCAGGGATGAGTCAATTGGTACTCTCTACTCCATAACACTCAGCCCTTGGTTTGGGAGACCTCGTCGTGAGGATCTGGTCCTGCTCGCTTTCTAACTGGTACACCTGGATACTTAACCCAGGGTAAGTTGGTATTTTTAGTATCTCTTTCTCTAAAGACCCACCTGTACCTCTACATCTCTCGTCAAAATCATTGACATCTTTTGATTCTGGGGTACGTTTTAAGAGATGTAAGTAAATTCTCAACTCTAGTTCAATCATAGTCCAGAACTCAGGCCGTAACGAAATGGCATCACCGATCGACCAGACCTCGTGCTCGGCGATGTAGTGCAACTGGTATTATTGCATCACACAACCTCTCAGTCCTGAGTAATAATTGTCGAATTGCCAGCTGCTGCTCGACGCACACATGGCTGATATATTGGTTGATAATTCTAAGTGCAATAAGTTACTGTCCAGTCGAAGTCAATGACAGAGAATCTGGAATATTCGCTGGAGCTAGTTTTCCCCGTCTTTCCGGCGTCGTTGACTTGGTGCTAGTGCGAGTGCTACAACTTGTTAAAAATATCTTTTTCTCAATGGCTTTTACCTGATGCTATATTCAAAGAAACGTTAAATAACTCCAACACAACCAGGGTGCAGCTATTATGCGCGCATTAGTCGTTAAGTTAGTAAAGGGCAGTGTTGTAGTCGAGACCGGCATATCCGAGACCTAGACCGAACGTACAGTTTGCATAGGAAAATAAATTGTCCAAAATTTTATACCTTTTTCACCAAATGTAACCTTAGTTACTTTATGCTCTATAAAGACTTGTAGCACCAAAAGTACATCATCATTGATTTTGAAAATGTGCATGACTGTACGCGACGGGAGACCGGGGCCGCGACCTCCAATTGGCCAAGACCTTGCTTGCTGAGTCGGGCAGACTTCAGTGCCTCAGTGGGGCAGAAGTTATGCCCTTGTTGGAGATCTGGAAAATTGAAAAAGGTCACCGCCCTTGAGAAAAAGAGTCCCTCATGGTTATGGTCATATGCAAAAACAGGGAGCTTCCAGTTGTCTGACCAAACATAGAAAAAACAACTTTTTAAACACTAATCCAAGTTTTTTCTAATGTAGCCATCATTGCCGTACAGAACTCTTCCTCACAAGGGGAGGAGACTTTTCCCTACTCCAGCAAAATCTCTGCCCCATTGGGGGGACCAACATCCACCCGATTCGGGAGTATAATGGTCATTTGTGGGGAGGCAGACCCCTACCCGACCCCCGTCCAGTACGGCCCAGGTAGCCCTGCTCATCAAATCAGAGCCAGTGAGTGCTACAGGTCTTAACTCACAGAATGAAAATAAAGGACCTGTCCTCTCACCCTCAAATAACAATTATCTTAGTAGTCTACAGAAATTACCTATTGGCTCAGTTCTTTGATTGGCAGCTAGTTCAAGCAATGTAGAGTATTAAAGCTTATATAACACAGCATGAACTGTACTGTAGGTGTTTTGATTTTACACATTGCGTTATTATAGTCACCGTGAAGCGATGAACTGAGATTCCGAATGGAAGGGAATTAATGTTAGACAATTGTGGGATGTGCTTAAATAATAAGTTTTGGAAAATTGGTGATAGATTTGGGTCTTTAAGCCCTTATAGATAGAGTGTGTGAAGTCATTAGAAGAATAATTTTTCCTCAATGATTAGCCTATTTTTCAAAGCAATTGGTGTTTTTGAAGAGTAAACTCAGTCTATGAGTTTATAAAGGTAAGGTGAGGTTCAGTGAAGTCAGCAATTTTTCTCTGAAGTTGGAGGGGCATGCAGTATTCAGTGACTGCCGGTAGGGGGAGGGATCTAAGGGAGAGGGTTTCCCTTTTCCATTTTAAAATTCTTGGCCTTTTCAAGGTAAATGCAAAATGGTGCAAGATTTTTAATTTTATCGGAATAGTCCTAAAAATTGAATTGTGGTGGTTAATGGGGTAAAACTGAACTTTTGTGTCTTTACATGCAATCAGATGCCATGTACGCTACCGGTAGGCCTACCTTTCTAAGTAAAATTTGTTTATTTTTAAATTTGCATACTTTTAGGAGTCAAAATAAAAGAGCATCAGTGACTAAAAGGCACGAGAGCATGCCAGTTTTTTATTTTTATGAACGAAAAAAAGTAATTCTACCATAAATAAAATACTAAGTTGAGTTCCACCATAATTCAGTGTGGAGAGAAAAGAAGATTTTAACAAATCTCTACTCCTCAGATGGCCACGAATTGTGTTATCATGCTTTCAAAGTGTATCTAAATAGTCTTTATTTTAAGCTTTCATTGCAATAATAAAAAACCAGCAACTTGCTAAGAGATCAGAAATTTACCACAAAATGTACCACAACATCAGATGAAATGGTATTTAACCTTGGGGGGGGGTGGCTACAACGGAATTGAAACTATGCTAAATGTTCCCCATTGCAACTCTTGGCTAAATTTAAGATCCGCTGAATTTATGCAATTGTGTATGTAAATGTCCGAACTTCCGACTATAAATGGTTTTACTCCTAACACCTGTTGCACGATAAATGTAAAACTATTGCTCACGGCACCTGAACATCCTCCACTCCCTTGCCCCTTTACGTCTTTACCGGTTGAGGAACGAGCCTAAGGGATGGCCTTTTCCCCCTTGGAATTTTTTTGTAAAAGTTGGTGTCCTTATATGCAATCTGGTGCCACATACGCTACCTTTTGTGAGGAACTGGGTGGAGTGGCATGACCCATTGCTCCTCCCTGAGTACTTCACTGGCGGGTTAAGATAACATTTATTGATGTCCATCATAAAATAACAATGGACAAAAAGCACTCACTTAAAAAATGAATAAATACATAAATAAAGTTATCTATACATCTTGCAATGAACGTAACATTCAATTTTTTATTTTTAGACATTTTTTATCTTGTATAAACAAAAAATAAAAACAACAATTTTTTGGCCTGTCTCGAAGCGAGACCAGGACAATTTCCGAGACCGCAAGGGTCCGAGACCGAGACCACAGGATGTCGAGACCGAGACAGGCAAAACCGGTCTCGAGACCGAGACCGGTCTCGAGCACTACAACACCGGTAAAGGCCAAGGTTCACCGCATAGGTCGTACCCCTAAATGAAAGGGTGGCTATATTCCCTTCGTGTCTTTACGAAACGAAGTTATCTGGTGTTGCAAACTGTCGCCTATTACGAAGAAGTTTTCTTAACCCCCGTCAGTCATTAAACTCGGACCACACCTATAATAGATACGGTTACAGTCCAATTTATTACACGCAGTCCAATTTATTACACGCAATCTTGAAGAGCCCAAAGATTTCCAATTTGTGTAAATAAATGATAGTCAGAGGACTACGAAAATTAAAGGTATAAACTAATTATTTTGTGATGTCACACGGACAGACATTAGGTGCGTTCGATTTAGCGGCTCGAGCCGGCTCAACTGGCTCGACTAGTTTTTTGACTGGACGAAATACGGCGTAAAATGCGTCACCGGCTCAACAAGACCACCTCGGAGGGCTGGTCGTTTTGGCCGGCTCAAGTTGTGACGTTTTGATGACGTTAAGATCACTTTTTAGAAAGATCGATCGTTGGCTGAGCCAGTTGAGCCGGCTCGAGCCGCTAAATCGAACGCACCTATTGTTGTACTGCCCATGACGTCATGGACAGTACCTTAGCTGCTTAGGCACGCTTCTCATTTTCGAGGGACAGTTCTTTCGTTCAATGTTTCTTGATTCTCAGTGAGTTGTTTGCTCTTCAATTGAGTTCATTATGTAGAGTGAGTCATGTAGACGGGAACGAGACTTCATGGTCACTTTTGGTTATGACATGTCCAAAAATGAGCCAGTTTTATGTAGGCATTTATATATTATATTGTTTTGTAAAAAAATGCTTGAGTAAGTCAAATTTGTATGCAGTATGGGAGCATATCCCCATTAATTCCTCCATTGACTTACACACTAAATTCAAAAAGTAAACGGGCCTCTAAAAGCTTGTCGAAGTTTTCGCCAGGGTCAAGCTACCCCTCATATGAAAGCTGACAAGTTGGCCATTCATGGCACTTTCAATTTACCATATCATGACCGTGAAGATTTTTTGCTATTTCACCTCAAATTTCAAACCACCTTTTCCAAGCCTTGTTTTTCACTAAAATCTCGGTATGCCTCCGCCAGCTTCTAAGGCCCATAATTTCCACAAAATTGCTTCAATTAAGCCCATTTTTTCACCAATGGTACTTCATTTGATTTACTTTCAGAAGAAACTTACAGAAAACCCCAGCTCATTCCATAACATATCAAAAAAGTGCTCCTTTTAGGGACTCTATCTGAGGGCGAACAAATGGACGCAGTAATACACCTGCTAATTGGGATATGCTCCCGTATGCTTGCTCATCACACAACGGCCGCATTCCCGCATTGTACCTGTAGTATCAGAGAACAGCTCCATGGTAGTATATCGCCCACAGTATCGCTAAACGCGAACAAGCTAAAGAGCATTCTAGTATTGTGACAAAGTGCACACTGCACACACACTGTACTGTCGTGTCTAGCAAGTGCTGGTAGTTCGAAGAACAAGCTTGAAATTTATGTTCGCATCTAGGCCTAGGTTTAATCGTTAATGTTAGCATCTGACTTTAGCTTTCTTCAGTGCTATATTTCTCTCTTGGGAGCAGTTACGAAAGGCTTGACTTAGGCTTGACAAATGCTAGGTGTATCTTGAGAAGTAATAAGAACTTATCCTTGTCTATGCACAAAACTATAGCATGCAGTCATCTCGCTATAATAACACGTACAGTAGCGACAATCTACGCTTAGTACGTTAATGCAGTCTCTTCTGTCAATGTATATAGGATGTCCGAGTTATACTTAGCTTTTGTTGGGTCTGGCAGTCGGTGACAATACATTATCACCCATGGTTTTGTATAAGAATTTGGACTTTGTCAGTGGCTAAAATTGACAGATTTTGCAAGAAAAACTTG
The DNA here is from genome assembly GCA_037179385.1 of Holothuria scabra. Classification (NCBI taxonomy): domain Eukaryota; kingdom Metazoa; phylum Echinodermata; class Holothuroidea; order Aspidochirotida; family Holothuriidae; genus Holothuria; species Holothuria scabra. The sequence continues at coordinate 58,459,343 of CM074181.1, read as the reverse complement.
AGTTGTTACATTTTGGAAATAATGTAGTACGTTTTGATCAAAATTACCAAACTAATTGAAAGATATGATATTGATTCCCATTCACGTCCAAAGTTTGTTTGAAATATTGCAGGACTCGAAGTTCGTCGTTAATTAATCACGCAAAAAGTTAGTTTCTCGGCGGCCGTGCTATTTTTTGGTGCGAACGGTGGCGACCAATTTTCCCATGATCCACTGCACATGTATATATAGGAAGTCCGTGGGCATAACATACGCCCAAAGACCCACGGCTGTTTGTGTATTTTATCACTCTCTGAATGATGGTCATTCTCAGAATTATCAAAGGAGTCTATACTTTTCTTTTTGTCTGCACTTAGGGTTACCATAGGTCTATTTATTTTCTCGCAAGAAGGACATGCATGGCCGCCCTGGTGAAGAGGTCTAACTTTGGGGGGGGGGGGGAGTTAGGAAACTTTGTTGGTTTTCCACAATGGTGTTTAGATGCAAAAGATGGTTCCATAAGTTGTTGCTCTTACTAGAGTTCCTCTAACTTGATTGAAGCAAAATTAGGGAAAACCTGTCAGATCATTAAATGCATGAAACCCGAACACTCATAGTGGCGGTAATTTTGCAAAACCGCCCGGACACCAGCACGAAACATAAAACAGGACGGTTGATCACTGCCGTTTCATTGGCTTTGCATGAATAGCCTAAAGGCTTAAGTGGTGATTCTTCAATTAGCCTGATAAGCATTATGCGAAATAGTGCAGTCGAGTCCTGCATCATTCATGTGCATCACGAGATTCCGAGTCGAAAAGTAACAAACGGTTGATATCTACAACAAGCAACCAACACAGTACTGCATTATGTTCAGATATATCACATCGGCCCAAAAACGTAAAAGGACGATATTCCAAGCATTAGTACGTACTCGGTTACTTTGGCACAGAAACAATCATGGACAGTAAGTGGTTACGATTTTCGTAACCACGTTTCTAGTTTATCGTACAGGCTTACAAAAATCAGATTGGTTTTCGAACAAATGTTGCTGTTAAACGATATAAATTACATGGTGAAAAAACATTTCACCGGTGCATTTCACCGCGAGTGCTGAGGGTGTAAAGATTGCCCAATAACGGCCACAAATGTGAGGTCTGCTTCCCAACTGGTAAAACTCTATCTAACTTGAACTCTTTGACCAAAATGAACGAAGAAGAAGATTCAATTTTCGCATCAGGTCCCTCAAATCAACTCCCTCAAATCTGGATGGTACTTTGAATTGTTTCTACACAAATGCTAACAGTCTGTGCAACAAACTTGATGAACTTAAATTGAAGGTACAAAATGGCAACATTGATGTTATTGGTATCACTCCATTCATTCAATTGCACAATACTTCCAGGCAATGTTGAAATCCACATTGAAGGTTTAAACTTGTTTTTGTTAAATTGGAAGGATAATTCTTCAAGAGGATTGGCCTTGTATTTAAGGGAGGGGTGATGGCTAACGAGTGTCAATTGAATTTCGGCTTTAAAAGAAAGGGTCTGGGATAATATAAAATTACATGATAATGATGTACTGTTCGTTGGTTGTATTTGCAAAAGCCCAAAATGTGAATTGAACAATTTAAATGCGTTAAACTCTCTCATTTCAACAATCTCCAAAATTTATTACTTGCATATTTTGACTATGGGAGATTTCAATTTTTCTTAAATCAACTGGAGCTCACCAAGCTGTAGTGCTGATGATTCAAGTGAAAAGTTTCTAGAATTTGTTAGAGATAATTTTCTTCATCAACATGTAATTGAGTTTACAAGAACAAGGTCCAAGAAGATTTTTCGTATGAGGAAGGCATGGTCTATGACATATTACTCAAGCTCATTAGGACATAGTGACCATTGCGGAATTCAGTTCAATTTTAGATGTTATGTTGATCCATGTGTTTACGTCATAGCAAAGTATAAATATTTTAAAGGTAATAACGTAGGTATTGGGACAATCTTATGCAAAGTGATGATGTAAATTAGTTGAAAAATTCATGCTTTTCTTCAATAAAGCTGTGGAAGCGTTTGTGCCAAGCACAAACCCTAAAAAATGTAAAACCAAAAACATAATTATATAATTAAATATAATAAAGATACTAAAATTGTTTGTTTGATAAAGAAAAAAATCGATGCTGGCAGATGTATATGGAAACACGTGATCAGGGGAAGTATCGTGACTTAACTAGACTTAGAAATCCAGTGAACAATTTAGTGAGAAAGGCCAAGATAGCAATGGAGGAGGAAATTGCCAAAAATATCAAGATTAACCCACAAAGGGTTTGACAGTATGTTAACTCGAAACGTAAAGTTAAAATGGGTATACCAAATTTAAAGATGAGACAAGTCGATGGTGAGACTATACTAACAAAAATGATAACGATAAGGCCGAAGTTCTTGATAATTTTTTTAGCAGAGTTTTTACAACTGAACCTGACGGTTCGGTCCCTTTTATCAATTCTGTTCAGATTTTTAGTCCTTACTTGGATCAGATGTTTTTGATTTACTTATGAATTTGGATGTTAAAAAATTACTAGGTCCAGATGGGTTACATCCAAAGGCTTTAAAGGAATTAGCACAGACTATTACAAAACCTTTGACTAAAATATTTAATTTACATCTTTGCATTGGCAAAGTTCCAGAGGGCTGGATGGTTGGCAATTATTTCTGCTTTATTTGAGAAAGGTGACAATGCTCTCCCAGGAAATAAAAGGCCGGTCAGTTTAACAAGTTTTCTGTGTAAATTGCTTGAGAAAATAATTCGAAAATTCATGGTTGACCATATGAGGTAGAATAATTTGTTTAGTAATAAGCAGTTTTCCCTTTTTTTGGGGGGGGGGGGGGTGAGGAGATCGACAACACTACAATAATTGCAGGTTATGGATATGTCGACAAAAGTATTAGATAAAGATGGTTGTATTAATGTTGTATAATTGGACTTCATGAAGGCCTTTGATAAAGTTTCACATAGAAGACTTATGGAGAAACTTGAAGCATTTGGCTTTAGTGCTGAAATTAGGAACTGAATTGAAGATTTTTTAAAAGGTGGGAGCCACAAGTTTATTGTTAATGGAGTTCAGTCTAGTGAGCATGAAGTCACAAGTGGTGTTCCTCAGGGCATTGTTTGTTGTTTATATTAATGAATTGCCAAAGTGTGTGAATTGAACGGCCTTCTTATTTGCTGATGATACAAAAATATTCAAAGAAATTAGAAGCACGGATGATATAGAGAATCTGCAAAATGATCTGGATCTACTCCAGAGATGGTCGGATGATTAGCTTTGAGAGTTCCATCCTGATAAGTGCAAAGTTTTAACTCTTTCTCCAAATAGGTACCATGATTCTCTCCCTCGGACTTACCATCTAAACAATGATAGTGGACTGGTGGCTATAGAATGTGGAAAAATCTTATTGGGAGAAGGATATAGGAGTTCTTGAAGATAGTAATCTTGGCCTTTCGGAGCACATCCAGCATCAAGTGTTCAAGACCCGATAGAGGTCCGCCAGCTGAATCCCGCCTTCCAGACGTCATACAGTTGTTTAACCAATCAGCATCGCTTCCATCGGCGGACCGCTGACTTGCCACCGGACAAACCGCCGGCGGGCCGGCGGAACTGCCTACAGCGGAATGTCATCGGGCCGACCAAATTTTGCTATCAGGGTCTTTAAGCTATTATCTCAGGCATTTTTTATGCCACATTTGGAATATACTGCTGCTGTTTGGTCACCTCATTACCAACGTGACGTTAATGCCCTGGAAAACTTTCAAAGGAGTCAACTAGGTTGGTTCCATTCTTAAAGGATTTAAGTTATGCGGAAAGGTTTAAGAAACTTCAACTGTTAACTCTAAAATATTGTAGACTGGGAGGAGACATGATTGAGGTGTTTAAAATTGTGTCAGGGTCTACGATAGAGATATCACGGAAGGGTTTCTTAAGTTTGGAATTACTCATACCCATGGTCATAGTCAGAAGCTACTTAAAGAGTTTTGTAGACTCGATATTAGAAAATTTAGTTTTACGCGTAGAGTTGTTGATGTTTGGAATAGCCTTCCTGAAAGACTAGTGTAGTTTCAATTGCGGGTTTTTTTTTTTTCCTCAAATTTGAGAGGGCTCTGGATAGGCCAAGGCTCTCGACAGGCCAAGAGATTGTGATTAACTATGAAGCTGATTTGTATGTTAAGTAATTGGCTAGTATGGCAGTCACCCATCCGCCCATAGCCTGTGATTGCTACATTCGCTCTGGAGGTTACATAAGGTGATAAAGATACGGACATAGAGGTCACTGAGACCTGCGTCCCCTCAGATTCCTAAGGTATCCTTAGGTAAATCTTATGTGTTTTGCTCACGTTTTCCGGGATTTTTTTTTTAATTCTTACGAGTATAGTGAACACTTAGCCCCAGATTGTTTTGAGTAAACCTTATCATGGTCCAGCTAACATTAGCCAGCGTCGGCGCTGCAGGGGTGCCAGAGGGGGCAAGATTATTGCTTTGCCCCAACCGCCCCCTCCCCCCCCCCAAACTTAGGTCGATTATGGGTATAGTAAACCGAAACAAATAAATTGTCTACCTCTCCAGAGTCTTAATTTTTTATTCATAGATAAGCTGAAACCTCCGCTCTTCGCCCTCTTGACCTCCAACCCAGGAACGGGCTCTTTGGACTCTGTTTCGCGCTGCGTCGGGGAAGGTTTTGCCCAAACCATTATCCTTTGCCCTGAGTCCCCCCATTTTCACATTCTGGCGCCGCCGCTGAACATAACTCAAGACGCTCTACAAGGTATTTTATTTCTATGCTGCACAGTCTCTGTTCCACGCATACGACTAATTCAACGTTGCACAGCTTTAAATTCTGAATACTTGTTTTGCCGAGACAACATGTGCCTGGGCGAGCGTTTGAAAAACCAACCAATTTCTTCAGAGAGACTACATATGTGCCGAGCTGCGTCATCATTTTCTCTTAGGTTAGTCTGAGCCATTGTAGTACAGTACAAACCAATAAGAATATATTGCTTTTTTACAAGTTAAAGAAACTTCTGTGAGATTGCAAAATATTGCAACGATGTATAAATAGCCCCCAAATCGACGAGTTGGGAAGTGACAGAAACGTAATTAGCTATTAAACTGAAAGATGATTTGTCGTCTTTTGAAAATGCGTTTAACACTATGGATGACGTCATAAAATACCCTTGTTTTAAATACGACCTTGAACTGATTGGATGCACCGTCGATAATGCAAACGTTCGCCAATCGAAGTTATGACAAGGGTTATCTGTGACGTCGTGCAAAATCCGGCATAGGCTTTATTGCATTTTCAATGGATGACATGTTATGATCATTTCATTTATTTCTTATTCACATCATCATATATGTATACAAACATAAAATATATATTAATTTATTTCAATAAAGTTTAACTTAGTCCACAATGATGTGAAGGAAGTAGAACAAAACAAATCTCACGGCTTGGCAAATTGCTCTACTTCTTCAAGGGACACACAAGAAACAAAAACTTAACACAATTCTTCATGTCCTACCCTCCCCTTAGCTCCAGTCTTAAATATATTGAGGATGAATTATTACATAATGCAGATTATAGATCGTACAAAGTCATCCCACCGTGTTTTGTCTTACACTGCTAGTACCTTCACAAAGAAACGCGCTTAAAAAAATCTCTGTGACTGAATGTTCACTCAGTCATACAATTCTGGTCGTCTGAGTTCGTTTATCCTCCATGCATTTATCCATCGATTCACTCAGGATATGAGGTCTGGAAACACTTTAACCCCAAAAAGCAAGCAATCGTTGTGCTCAATTCATGTAAGCTATACAATATTGATTTCACACGTAGACCCATTCACAACCTCAACAGTATGCACTTTTTGACTGCAATCGTTATTGATAGTTGATAAACTGATTTTTATGTTTTTGAAAATCGAAAAAGTGACAACTTTTAAAGGGAAAGGATCCAACGTGAAGTACCCTCTTGATCCTATCTGCCTACCATGTATTTTAGAAAAGACATCTTTACCATCATAGTCTTCCTGGTGCAATTTCTATCAGTGGGTAAGTTGAAATTCGATACGCCGAATCAAACATAAATTTTTTAAGACATTCTCAATATTACACAAATCCTTATCGTTTTTTTATTCCAATTTTATCTAAGAAAAGTGTACGATATTTAGTTTTAATTGATATATTTGAATAGTGTGATCTTGATCCAGTGAAAGTAACAAGATTTGTGAGTATGTGGAGTTTTGGTAATCTTACCGTAAGCGTAAATGGGATGTCAAAAGTGATGGGCCTGGATGAAAATGAGGAAATTGTAAAAACAACATGTAGCAATTTACTGGCACTTCTTAAAGGGGTCTCACTTGACAAGTCACCCTCGCATTCGGGTGATCGAAATCTTCATCCCCTCCATCATCCAGCCCAACAGGAACCGAAGGCGCAAATTCTGATATTAGGCACCGGCACCGCACGGAGGGGAAGAACACCGAAAAGTGTTATGTTTGTAGTCATGCAGTCTGTTAGGGTGACAACAACAACAACAACAACTATGTTGTAGTTTGCGAGAACCACAATTCCTCAAACCTACAGCATACTAAGGTTACATCTTAGTCGGCGTCGGCTGGATGTACAGTCTTGAGGGCCTAGCGCGCCAAAATATCGCTATTTTGGTGGAAATTTAACCTTCTTTTGTATTACACATTGAAGTACGAGACAAATTTCCACAAGACGTAAAATTTCGAAAGGAATTTGAAATAGCGTCGAGCAACTATTGGAGATTTAGAGATTGACATGGTGTTATTTATTTATTTATTTTTTGGAAAACAGCCCGACATCGAAATAAGATGATGACCCCCCTCCCCCCCCCCCAAAAAAAAAACGTATTCCAACACATTCCAACAGTCCAAAAACATATCTGTGAGCTTAAATTCGTTTGACAGTAGTTCGCAACAAAATGTACAAAATAGTCGAACATCCAAATTCTCCCAAACATTTGCCCAGAAAATAGAAAAGTATCATTGTCGGGTTAACATTTTCATGACAAATAAAAAAGATAAAGGAAAATCACCATACATTTCTGAAGCCTATTTCTTACAAGTTACAATAATTCCTCAACCTGTTTTATATATTGCGATGGCACATTATATGGATTCTTTGAAAACTTTCCTCGAAACAAAAAACGCTGTACTTCACGAAATATTTTCATGGAAAACAGGAGGCACATTGACTTGAGACAAATTCGGACAGCTTATGGACACAATTTTTTCCTCAGTCCAGATTTATACTGTAGTCTTGCAAAATCGTCTGAAATGGTAAAATTTTCGGGCGCAGGTTCACAAAAGTTCTGGTATGTTTTCAACTTGTAAAATTATATGGACTGATATGAGGGCGTTCAGTTGCAGTTTCAGTGTCCGATCTATCTTGCCACTACCAGCAAATTCGAGCAACGGCAATGAAAAATAAGGTACGTATTCTCCTTTTTTTAATTTAACAATAATTTAATAATGATAGAGTGTGGGAATGTCTTTCAATAAGTCTGCCAGAAAATTCGTTAAACTCCACCTCGTAACATGACAATTTGACATGCGTTTAGAATTAAATTCATTTATAATTGGGAGTTCGAGCAGTCACGAAGAAAATTTCATCAAATCAGTACATCTTGAATTTGACCAGTAAAGGGTAAACATGGGCATTTTTCCAATTCCGTTGAACAGCTTTTACACCGAAAAGACACGAGGCAACTTCAGCCAATGGTGGTACGATTCATCTGGTAATTTCCTGATCGCTTAGCAAATTGCTGATATTTTTCTATTAGTGTGAAAATTTTGTTGGAAACAAAAGTTCAAAATATCGACGGCTTTGCTTCTAGTTACAAGTCTTCGAAATGCCATTTTCCCCTGTCTGGAGTCCGATTTTGCAATGACCGCGAAGTCTTTGGTATGACCAAAATGAGAGTAAAACGTTCCACCTTCTGGCTTTTATGTCAACGGCAAAAAGTGCAAAGATGAGTGGGCCTCCATTAGAGTACGCTTGACTCAGAATCAAATTTTCGGCATTTTGCATTATGCGTTATTCTGATCGGAAATTAATTTTTCACAATCTACCCTCAAGCCAATGTACGAACAAATCATCCCCAAAGCTGAAGTGGTAGCGGGACGACATCTCTTCAAGTTGAAGTGGTGCAATATTTATGAAGTTGCAAAAACAAAAATTGTTTTAAGTGAAGGATTTGAAAAGATCATTGGAACAATGGCGTTGTATCTCTTTCGGGGTACAAGTGCTAATGCATGTATGTAGCCCCTGTCACTCTATTCCGGGCAGATACTGCGTGCAATGAGTTACAATTTTTGCTGCCCGTGGTTCCCCGCAAATTGCACGGACATAACCGTATCTAACCCGTATCTTGCCCGTACTTGCCCGTACTTGCCCGCAGGAGTGCACGAAATTGAAATTGACCGGTAGCGATCGCAAGTCACCAGCAGTTAACCCGTTTGAAGAGTGTATGTATATTGGCTGTGGAGCTGTGACAATTTCGCGCACAGAGCGCGTGTAAGATGCGGGCATGGAACGTGCGTTTTGCGGGCAAGGAACGATGTTGGTACTGCCAACTTGCGTTCACAGCGTCAATTCTGCGGGTATGGAGCGAGGAAAGTGAGGGTATGTTAAAGGCAAGTTATTGTCTCCCTGCTGGTAACCCCAGAGCTTACTGCGGGCAAGTTGCTGGTATTCTGCGAATACCTCTGTCATGTTCATATGTCCGCAATCGGCACCCGTAATCCTCGCACATTGCAAGCAACTCCCACGCAGGTGACACGTAACTGGCACGCAAGTAACTCGCAGATCCCGAAGGTGTCCCCGAGCTAACACGGAATTTTCTAACTCCCATCTTAATAGGGCATCCGTGAGCCGAGATATAAGATAGTTATGTGGTACTTTTTAAACGTTATACCACTGTCATGAAACTAGTTAAAAGCATCCGGTTAAAATCGGGGAGACAACGGGGAAATTCCCTTTGGTGGCCCATTATGACGTCGATCAATTGCAAGTTCATGCTTAGTTCTAGAACTTGAGGGTCGTGCTGTATACTGAAATGAACCTCAGGTTATTCCAGATGACTAGCCTGGCAGGAAAATTATGTGACAGAGGAAGTAATTTTTCTGGGCTTTCTCGCATGTAATAACCGCAAAGACAATGGTTTATAATGCTAAAACTGAATGCCAGTATGTGTGGATATTTCACAACTGAGGACAAAGGTATTCAAAAGAAGCACGGTGTAATCCCGGTTCAGGGTTATTTGCAATCATATATTATCTCTTAAGAATAGAAATTAGCTAACTTGAAATATAATACAGAAATCTATTTCTTTCAACAACTTTCACTTATCTTAAAATTTCGCCACAATTTCATTGTAATTATAGCTTATAACAGCTTCTATATAGTAATGATGAAAGTGTTCAATCATCTATACTATTGCCCCAGCTTACAATAAGATTTCATGGGCGTGTGCATTAGAGTTCTGAAACATAGGGTTGTGTTTGTCCAAAAGGTTACTACTTATCACTGAGAATTTGAGTCCTCATCAGATGTGCAGAGGATCGCTGAGTATGAATATGATCATTCATAAATTTTTATCATAAAAATCTTAGGGTCAATTTTATTGAATCCACAGTATGGTCAGATGGTGCGTAACAAAATGAAAAAACAAGTCTGTTATTTTGTACTGGGTTTTGGAAGTAGGCGTGGCATCCACTTTTGAATTAAGGGAAAGCCCGTGTCCACCAGGGGTGGCGCCAGGATTTGCCCGACGGGGGGGGGCTTGGCAGAATGTAAGGCGCGCGTAGCGCGGCGAAATTTTTGCCTTTCTTTGTAACAAATACTTAAAAATCTGGAGATTATTTTGAAGAAAAAATTTAAAATTTTTTAAACAATTTTGACTTTTGTAAGGACCATTAAAAAGTTGGGGTATTTGTTGAAGAATCTATCCTTCATATGGGCAAAATAAAAAGCGTTTTGTACTCGGCAGCTGAAATTCAAAAGGGTTATGCATGTAACCGTTCTAGGTTTACGTACAAGTGTCTCAAGACGAGGCTAGAAGTTTGCCCGAAATTTTTTTCCTTTTTCAGAACGAAGATTTGAAAATGAAGAGCTTATTATATTGCAGAAATTTTGGGATTTAATAAAGGAAAATTTGTTTTTGGCAAGGCTAAAATGAAAAAATTTGGGTTCTTTTTTAACTGATATGCCTTTCAAGGGCAAAATTAGGTAGAATATCCGGGTGATTCGACGAGTTTGCTTTGGTTATTTGTGTACTGAGAATCCATCGAAATTGGAAAATGGGGAAAATTGTAATTTTATGACAGATTTGGCGGGTTTAATGGAAGAATCTGACCTTCTTATAAGAAAACTAAATTATTGCGGTATCCGTGGGATTTTTTTGTCCTGGTTTAAAAGTTATTTAATGAACAGACAGCAATTTGTGGTTCTAAGTGGTTACAGCTCTAACATACGAACGATTACCTGCGGTGTCCCACAAGGTTCCATCCTTGGTCCACTCCTTTTTATCATTTATGTTAACGACATCGGTAGTCTCTCATCCAATGCTTCTGTCGTGCTATTTGCTGATGACACAAATATTTTCTTTAGTGATAATGATGTAAACAAACTTCAACGTATTATTACCAATGAACTCATTGTGTACACTAACTGGTTTGCGGCTAACAAGCTGTCACTTAATATAGATAAAACTAATTACATCATTTTCAATGAAAAGAGTAATATGAGTAACTTAAGTATTAAAATCAATGGTTCTTATTTGAAGAGAGTTGACTATGTAAAGTTCCTAGGGGTTTACATCGATTCCAAGCTTTCATGGAATGAGCATATCAATCATGTATCAAACCAAGTAGCAAAGGGGGTAGGGGTCCTATCACAGTTAAAACACATTTTACCAAAGCATGTTCTAAGGTCTTTGTATCAAACGTTAATTATACCACATCTGTCATATTGTTGCATAATCTGGTCAGACGCTAGTCATCAGTATTTAAATAAATTGATAGTTCTTCAAAAGAGAGCTATAAGACATATTACTCTTTCGGGTTACTATGATCATACCAATTTTTTGTTCAAGTCTCTTAATTTACTCAAATTCACGGACCTCATTAGACTGAATATAGCCAAGTTTGTTTATCGCGCTCAACGGAATCAATTGCCACCTTTTTCGTCCCTAATTCTGCAATTCATGAACACTGTACTAGACAATCCGATTACTTGCATATCCCCAACTGTAGATCAACCTTTTTAATGAAAGGATTACACTACCGTGCAGCCACCTTGTGGAATTCTATTCCAGTTACATTGAAGCGCAAGCCGTCTATTTTTAGTTTTAAGAGGAACCTTCAAAATTATTTCATCGGAATGTATTAAAAGAGAGAGAAAAAAATCCTTTCCTTCTATTTCTTACCATTTAGGTAGTATTAGACTTGGCTCCTATGTAGGATCTTGAGGTATGGTTTGGTGTTAGTAGGTGGTTGGGGGGGGGGGTGTAGGTGGGGTGGGAGAGGGTGTGTGATATGGGGCTATGGGTGGTTGTTCTAGGTGTTAGATTGTTTTGCCGTCTGCACTTAATGTTACCAACATTTGTTCCCTTATTCGGCACTCTTTTGTTTGCGACTAAGTATCTTAAGTTGTTTTGTTTTTGTACTTTACACTTTTTCTTTCAAGGGAGTGTTCTGCCTTTAATGTTAAGCCCCCAAGGGTTTTGTAGATCACTTCCTTTCACTACTCTGTCTATTCTATATTGTTACTATGTAACTGTTATATTATGTAATATTGTACATTGTAGTGAAAAAACAAATAAATGAAATGAAATGAAATGAAATGAAAACGCAAGTAGGGGTGATTTGTAGTTTTGTTGGGGTTACTGAATATCACCAATCATCAGGCAGATAAAGGCCCGCGGACCATATTGGAAAATTTCCCGCGGAAAAAGTTTGACTTCCCATATATTTGAAGTTTTATATTTTATATATTGAAATAGGCGTGAGGGAGCGTTTCATTTTGGGAGGGGCAGAATTTTTTGCCGAAAAATGTAATCCTGCCCGAAGAAGCACACAGATATTTTTGAAAAATTGAGAACCCCCACATAACAAGTAACGACATTTCCCGGGCTGGTAACTAAACAAAGTAATCATTAATTTGAGCATTCTTTCGCAATCAAATTTTCACTTTATAACACTGTCTCAAAACAAAGAATGATATGCAAGCATGAGCATTGATCTGATAAGTAATCTGTTCGGCCAAAATACTATCTAAGCGGATCATCAGTTGGCGCGGACCATCAGTTGGCGCGGAACGTACAGAAAATCGTCTAAGAAAATCTAATGCCTCAGACGGCCGGAAATAGCATTTCCCAGACTTGTAACTAGAAATGAAGCCATCGTTATTTTGAGCTTTCCTTGAAATGAACGTTTAACTTCAACAAAAAAAAAAGATTATAGGTACTACTACAATTAAATGTAATCCTCTTGTCCCTTTTGGGGGGGGGGGGGGCGTTATGCAACGGAATTGAAAACTACTATTGTATTTTGCTCTACTAGGAATCTTCGTTGTATTCAATTGCAAAATCCACTAAATAGATGAAATTTTCTACGTGACTGCCCGAACTCCAGACTATAAATGATTTTGCTTCCAACGTATTTGAAAATATGTCACGGGTTATACAAGGTGGCTTCAAATGAATTTACACAGACTGATGGGGAGACATTCTTACGCTACTGTTTATCATTATAGCTCAAAACGGCTTGGCCGATTTTCATTGCTGTTGCTAAAATTCGGCTGTCGGGGCAGGCCAGATGGCACACCATCAGGCACTACATGTATACAAGGACATCTACTCACCCGTTTTTGCACGGAAAATTCGGATCTGTGAGTGTCTTAGAAGAATATGGTGTTCAAGTGAACAAAATCAAGAAGATCGTCTGAAGTGACTGAAGTTATCAGGCCCACTTCTTTTATCGGCCTGTAGATGAAAGCTCCCCGACGAAATTTTATTTTCTCAACAACGGGGAAGTGCAGACTTCTCCGACAGGTTCATGACCTTGCGCGAACGGATTTAGGATGGGATAGAGGGAGGAAGGATAGTAGAGCTAGTAAGAAGTAATTAAAACCGATTCAGATGTGCATTAAAATAGCGTTACAAATAAAAAGGTGATAAACAAAAAACAGTTCATGATCATCCATCCAGTAACCTCAGTCCTTTACGTTTTGCACAGTTTTTAGGCCTCCCGGAAAAAATGCCGTCCTTCCTCGACGGGGGATGAGATAGGACAAGGAACATGGAACGAGGTATAACAGAGCTCAGAAGAAGTGATTGAAAATCGAGTCCAATATGCATTAAAATAGCATTACAAAACAAAAAATATGTTCAAAACCACCCACCCAGTAACTTCAGTCCTTGTAGGAATTTTTATTATTTTTTTATTATTTTTGAGCCTCCCCGACAAAACCGACGACTTTCCCGACGGGAAGGGTGGGTGGCAGTGTTACCCGACGGGGGTCATTCCCCCCCCCCCCCCCGCTGGATACCCACCCCTCCCCCCGGTGTCCACCAGTCCTCCTGTTGTTAATGTTACTACTTTTTTGTCTATATTAGAGCAGCACTGATCTACATACCTGGATGTAAGGCGTGCCTGTTGCTGCCTATTGACAACTTGAAGCAACAGGAAGTCTTGCGGTGGCCATTTTGCAGGTGGCAAAGCATTCAGCCGCGCACAAACTCCACTGATTCGTATAGCCGTATGTGCACTGAGTGACAACTGACAAACTTTTAACCCAGATGGGTTTTTTTTTTTTATTTTTCTTACTGAAACGTATACATTGTATGCAACCTAAATTGAAGACAACAGAAATGCCGAGATCATGTGCTGCTTTTAGTTTCAAGTATGCAGCAACAGATTGCAAGTAGGCCCTATATAAGAAGTTAGAAACATTGACGCCTGTGCTGGTTTCATGGTAGGCCTACTACTGGGAGTACTTCAAGTTCATATTTTTACGGCGGGGCACCCAAGCAAAGTCTACCAAAACCTGACAACTGAAATCTCCTCTACACAGTCTCCCTAGCAACTGATTACGTCGTGTGGTTTACTGACCTCAAAATTCAACGCTCCATGAAGCGTAATTCACTTTTTATTCATAAAAGAATACTTGAAGTCGCAGCGCCGGTATGAACTGAGGGGTAAAGTTGTCAAGGAAGATTTTGGTAGGGAGCGATTTTGTGTAGGCGACTTTGTGGGTTCGAATTTATAGGGTTAGACTCGAAAGCTCCCCCCCCCCCCACACACACACACACTCCTTTTATTGCACTTAGTTGTCACTGCGAAAGAGGACTGAGACGCCTTAGCCAGTCAGTCAAACCAGGGAGGTGTAATTAGGTCTAGTTACACCTCCCTGGTCAAACTGCACTTAGTGAAAGTTTTGCGCTCAGTATAACATGATCTTGTTCCGTATTTAAAGTAATTGCCATTTCTGTTGAAAATGAGCGCATTTCACAACATAGGCCTATTTGGCCTTATTCCTAAACGTCAAATTATCAAGCCATTATATCAAATTGTCAATTCAACTGTGTGGAAAGTGGCGCTGTTGGACGACACTTTTGCTACACGCAATATGGCGGCTCTGTTGTTTCAATTTTTCGGCACCACCTTACATCCAGGTATGTAGATCAGTGGTTAGCAGACGTTGCTGTATGTGAACTTACGGACTATACCGGCCTTCGATACGATAAATCTCAAGTCAAGGTACCATTGTTGGTAATGCATTACATGGTGGGGCCCTCTTAGTCCCCGTTGAACAAATAACATCAACGCGAAAACTCGCATTAGATTATTTTCCATAGTTTGTGCGAGGCAAGCCTTAAGCTGTTCTGGGACTATGTATGTATCGGACGGGTCAGGAGTAGGGCCCCACACCAACCACGAACAATTTTTAAATACATTGACAATCAAGATAAAAATCAACAAATAGTTAACATTGTGTTACATGGTATAAGTGCAATGGATATTAATGAGTCGGAGAAATATATATGGATAATGTTAGGGATGATCATTCTAATGGTATTTATGCGGAGACCGTTCCCACTGAACATTAGCCAGCACTTTGCTGAACTGTATGAAGTCAAACCCGATGTACACTTCTTACAAACATACCGATCATGTAATCAAGGTATTGTATCATTATGAGGCCGCCGTCACTGTACGAATTCGGATCGGAATTTTCGGCTTTAAAATCTTCTTTTTCTGTCGTAGGAAAGAGTAAAAAAAAAATTTCAACCAGTGCAAATATATGGCTTGCATCCGATGTTTTTAGAAATAAAATTCCGACTATATTCGTGGCTGAACACCGAGATGTATTTTTATTGGACAGCGTAGTCCGATAAAAACTGTCAATCGATGTGACGTCATGGAATAATAAGCATATATTTTGCTTTCATATACCTGGGGTGAAACCACATGTTGGCAAATTTTTGGCTCTTTCCGACCAGAGATAGAGAAGATTTTACAAAAACTCACAATAGTCGGATCGGAAGTGTGACCGCCGCTTAACCCAGTATCGGGCATGTCGTCAAACCTTTGGTCAGTAGACCCTCTTTACAAAACTACAGAACACACCCAGTCAAATCAAAAAGTCTCCATGGAAGTTAAAAATACATGCTATTTGAATCAGCTTTTCATTTCCAGAATAATGTCTTCAAGAATGATGCCAATCACTTGGCAATATGTTTGTTATTTATCAAGCCTTTTGCAGGGTGGAGTACTACAAGTAAACACCTGCAGTACAGTCATGATTTTGTAGTTTAAGAATTGCAAATCTGTTTCTTAAGAAACCTCTAGGGCAATGCCTCCGGCATTTCTTAATGTTTCATTAGCTGTCGGAGACTTTTGCTTAAAGGAGAGGATCCCAAATGGACGTTTAGGTCAGAATCAATACCTAATTCATAATGCAAATACGGCCGAGGATTGTTGACGCGCAGGCGGAACAGGCTGGGCAATCAAAAGGAACGGCAAAAAGTGTGGACCTGCATGTTTGAATAATGACCAAAGTCACCAAACCGCTGTTATACAAACCACTCAACCACTAGCCGAGTGTAGCCTGAGTGAAATGACTTTTTTCCAAATTGGATCAAATCCCAGAGCCATTCCGGAAATTTGGAAATGTTCTTTAGGGGGAGCGGAACCTGGGAATGGCCATTTTTAGGAATTATCCGGGAAACATAGATACATAGTATATGACGTAATCAATAATTATCACCAACGAAAGAGAACGATATCCGAAATTGATAGAAGTAATTCAGGAAAAAGTGACAGTTTCCGTCTAATTGACCCCAAAATTCCATAATTTTTTTGTTGGTTGCCACTTTTTGTACCAATTACCGTCTTCTGATAAAAATGGAATTTCAACACTAGGGCACAAATTGTGTTTGTACAAAATCTTGCTTATTGTTAAAATTTTTACTTTCATGAAATTGAATAGAGGATCGTTGATCGTATATTTGACAACAAACTTTAGGCATCTAGGAAATCAAGAACATGGTTGTCTTTTCATTGGGAGTTTTGGAGTAATTTGTGGTTGTGAAGAAAGGGGAGCACACTCTTGAATCAAAAGAGTGAACTTGGTCACTCCCTAATTCGGTGAAAAGCGTGAATTCGCTCAATTAGAGTGTTTATTTACTCCCAGAAGAGTGAAATCCACTCCAAGAAGGGTGAAATGTTCTACTGCAGTGGAAAAGGGGAAACTCAATCTTCTACCAGTGCCTGCAATGATGTGTCTTTTTTTTAAAGAGTGATCACTTCAGGCACTCCATCAAGAGTGAAACTTCCCTCGTTTAGAGAGTGAATTTCACTCTAATGAATTAATTTACACTTTTCACTCTATCAAAGAATGACTAAGATCACTCTTTTGACTTTAGAGTGCTTATGAAGCTTCGTCCACTTTAAGAATTAGAGATAATTCAGGTCGACCATATTACCAGGTCGTCCATATATGTGTTTAAGTGAGTATAGTAGATTTAAATGTTGAAGGAGAGACGGTAACCTTGCCTCAAACTTAAGCCTTTAATTATTGTTGACGATGTGGCAAATAGAAAAGTAGAACCACCGGTTGTCTCAGCTGAACAAACAGATATCGGCAGGAAACGCGGAACAAAAACTTACGATGAAATAGTTTTGTAACGATGATGTATGGGATACATCTGAAATAGCATCACACACACCAGTTTACTGATTACCAAGACTCCTTCGGCTTTGCCTTTTTACTTAAACACCGAGAGAATTTCAAATAGGCCTTTATTGTTTAGTTAACACTTTTATCTAAACTAGTACAGTTATTCCCAGAAAGCAGTCACTATGGAAAATAAAATGCAGTAATTGCATTTGGATGAGCATACCCAGACATTGTTATCTATAGGGTGCGATTCATATAGATGTCGATTATAATTAGGGAATAAAGTCAATGGTGTCCATGTCTCTACATCAGATTCGAACAGGATATGACGTCACGCATATGGGCTGAGAGACCCGAGGCGAAGCCGAGGGTCTCTGCCTGTATGCGTGTCGATGCAGCCAGGTTACTTGGGCCGGCTAAGGCTCTTCTTAATATTATCACATCTGCATTTCCCTGGGTGATCCTGGTGCTAAATTTCCTTACATAGCTAATTGTGCACAGAATACTTGACCACGTCTTATGTATGGATTATATGCGAGATGAGCTCTTAAGGTTATTGAGTAACGTTATACTCGGGCACTCATTTCAAAACTGTCCATCGCCCCAGATAGGCTAGAGGTTTCGAGTCTAGCTGAGGTAGGCCTAGGAAGTCATGTAGTCCTACTTATATGTTTTTTTCTCATCAACGGTGTACCATTTCAATATTTAGACGATCGGGGTCTAAGCCCAGGCCTATGCCCTATGTGGACTTTGAAACACCTAACAAGACCTTAACTTAATATTCTCTTAATTAAAGGTCTGAAATCTCATTAAGCATCGGAACTAATTTATTTGTTTCAATGTACACACAACATTGCGATCAACCAAATATATTTACTTTTTAAGTTGGACAGTTATGGGGTAAATTACAGTCGTATGACTTAATTGCTTAAAACTTCAGGCGCCAATTTGAAGTACAGTAACCTTAGTTGGGCTAGTATGTGTGGCATGTTTATATGAAAGTTTCGCGCATTCCAGCACTATTTTGTAAACATCATAGTCAACTCACCCTTTGAGTAAAAAACTTATAACCAGGCAAAACTATCATTCGTTCGCTTTTTTATATGAAACATGCTTTAGCTAGATAGATATTAAGGAGGTTATGGTTGATTGAAGTTGGGCTCTGTTGTCATAACTTCATGTTGTTTGTGTCCCTAAGTTTCGCGTACCATAAATTTTAGTGATGGCGTCCTTTGTGGGAGAAAAATCAGGAACTACCGTTATCAGACTTTACCAAAAATGGTTTTTTGGCAATTTATCAGTCTTTAAATGAGTTAAAACTGATGAAAACTGGGTTTTTGTGGACGAAGATGATGACTGTTTTCCATTGACTTTAAATTTAAGGCCTGGTGAAATGTCTTCGTTTTACCTTCCAAAATAGCACTAAGTAACAGTGAAAACAGTATTTAACATCGTTTATGCCCAAGAAATAATTTATCAACATATAGATGTCCTAAGGACGGGATAAATGATTGGAATGTACAGCATGTAGATTGCACCCTATAACACTATCTTAAATTTGATGACAAATTTTTTTGACCCCTTGCCATAATAGCTAAAAAAAAAAGACTTTAAATCCCTCTTCTTCGCAAAACTGACACATGTAAACATGCACAACATGTCAATAAACAGACCATCAAAGTTTCCGGTCGCGAAAACATTGTGTGACCAAGAAAACAGATTTGTGACACTGCTTCCACAGCTTTTCAAAAAACTATCGTACTAGAAAATGAGGTAATATATTTCAAAATTTTGAACGACCTTTAAGCGAAATTGAACTCAAAATGGATTTATTTTAATGACAAATGTCACGCTTTTAGCATTTAACTATCAAATGACTAGGTTTTTGTGTTGCTACTGCAATATAGTGAAATTTGTATGGTATCCTATTTCTGGGGTGCCCGATATTTACTGTCATTGACTATACTATGTATGTAACCTAAAACTATGTAGTCAAGCCTACATAGGCCTATACCGTGCCAGCAAAGCTGTCATGTTGATCAAAAAGTTTCTCTCCATATACCCTATGTCTCTACACTAGATTAGAACATGGGTAACTGACCAATCACTAGCCAGCATTCTCGAAAAGTATTTATGAATGTGAATTAGACAGGTGTGGCTTTGCGTTCATTGTTAATCGTTGACCGAGTCAGGGAACATGTCTGAGGTTAGTTTAGATGGGGTTTTACGGCCCAGTTTCCAACCAATTGTTTCAAGTTGAGCCGGCCACGACGATAATGAAATGAGTGTGTATGTAAGTGTGTATGTGTGTATGTATGTTCGCGAGAAGAAAGAGAAAGAACAATTTTGTTTTACGATTTTTGTGTACGTAAAGCGTCATTTAGGGTTACTTAAAGTTAAACTTTGAAATGGCTCGTAAACATGATATAATCGAGATAGGAATGGTCGATACGTTTCCAGTTTGGTATAGATTGGTGATGTTGGTAGAAGAAAAAAAACATAATTTTTGGTGAATGTCAAAGATCATTTAGTATCGCCAGACTTTAAACTGAAATATCTTAGTTGGTTTCAATTTTCATTTTCCCTTCTCCCTTCCTAGAGAGTTTGAAGTTAATTGTAGACTTCATACATTTTAACGCATTGGATCCCCTGAAGAAAATTTTCCCCCACAAAATCTTTTCCCTCCCAGGACACTGCCTGGCCAAATACCTGAATAACTTGTTCACACAAAGATTTTCTATCCTGGGGTCACCAGAGGTCAATGGGCAAAAATTTTCGTGACATCAAAAGCAATTACTAAACCTTAGGTTTTTCTGGTTTAATTAGGTACCGGAGACTTCTGCTTTAGAACGAGAATTTCTGACGGCGGACGTTTTGGAAAATGCCACGGTCGTATTGGAAATACACCTACAGCCGCGGATTGTTGTACTGCAGGCGGAGCAGGCTGGACCGTGAAAAGGAACGGTAAAAGGTGTGGACCTGCATGTTTTCATAGAAACGAAGCCATAGTTCATCTCGGGAATAAACCAACTACACAATCACCAGCCGAAGGTAAGTACAAATGGATCTACTATCTGCAAGTGAAGCACCCTTTTCCTAACAGAAGTCACCCAATCTCAAAACACTTGATTGAAATTTGGGACCTCTAGCTATTCAGTGCCAAACAATGTCACCAGTGGCGTAGCCACGGGGGGGGGGGGGAGGCCTGGGGGCCGAGGCCTCCAGATTTTTTCGACCCCCCCCCCCCAGATTTTTTTGCCTCCTGATAAAGTTATTGAGAAATATAAAATGTTTGAACGGAAATGCACTTTGAAGCATTTCCTTCAAAAACAGTAAATAGATGAAATGTGTAACAATTAAGAAAACATGCATGAATGTGTGTAAAAAACATTTTGTGTGCACGTATGAAATCAAGTAATAACTACAAAATGATTACTTTCACTAAAGCCTTATTTAATCTTCACTGTCTTTTATAGCATTACACTTCGAAGATGAAACGAACGTTTCGACGGCAAACTCGAATTTGACTTTGTTAGGTTAAGGCCCTTTCTGCCTTTCGGATGGCTGGTTGATTTACTGAAAACAAGGCAATCATACACTGGAGACCATTCTTACTCGACCATTCCTATACTTAACCATACACAAAATATGTCTTAAAGGCCCTGTTCTCTCACCCCAAACATACCAATTCTCCTAACCTTCTCACTTAAGCTCCTCCACAGTGGCGTAGCTACTGGGGGGGGCAAGTTGCCCCCCCCCCTGGAAAAATTTTTGGGGAAATTTGATGAAAATGGGGAAATTTGATGAATCTTCTTATTATTACAAAATTTCACAAAAATTTCTCAAAATGTTTGTTAGAATAAGAAATTGTGAGACATTTCTAAAACATAATTCGTATTTTCACGCATCAAATGAACTCAGATTTCGTCAGTGTCGCATGAACCGGCCCAATTCGCGTTCCACAGAAATGTCCTCGCCGCGTAGCAGATTGAATGTTCTCTTGTGTTTGTATACGCACGGGGGTTATGATCAGTGCATTTCAGTGCACAGAAAGCTGTTATTCAGGTGATACTTTGGTAATTCAGTAAAATGATGTGAAAACTGACAAGTCACTACCGTAGACCTCCGAGGTTGTTTTGTTCTTCTACAACAGGGTTGTCCAACCTACGGCCCGCGGGCCACGGCCCGGCCCGCGAAAAGGTTGCGTCCGGCCCGTCAAAAATAATCTATATTGCAAAATTATTCAGTAAGCAGATTAATTGATGACAACTTTAGGCTTCGCCGTCCGCTATAGCATGCTTACTTTTGAATGAAATAATTCATTTCAAATGTCTGCTACATGTCTAGCCACATTGGAGTGTTATCCACAAGGGCGGGTTGAGAATGATTCAGGAGGAATATGAAAAAAAAAAAACTTTGTCCGAACATTCTGCCCAATACCATCAATTTTTGCTAAAATTTATTTATTTGTTCAATCAAAAACGAAAATGAATCAGTTTTCTCTACGCGCAATGATTGCATTTTGTTGCCTTGGGCGTCGGAAAAAATTGAAAAAAAAAAACAAAAAAAAACGAGTAGGCCTATAGAATGCGGCCCTTCGTCCATTATAACCATTACATGTGGCCCACCGCTGCGAAAGGTCGGACAACCCTGTTCTTCAAGCTAGCAGTAGCTGTACGATTTTACTCTGTGTACATAACGATGGATTGGGCTGAAACAATCCAAGGCCAACGATCAACTTAAAGGTAATCTAGAAATTAGAATTAACGGGATCCGTTGGCACACTTAGATTTTGTTACTTACCATAATCCTTGGAGGCTTACAAGCTAGTTCAGAAAAATAGCTTTCTGCTCACTTTGAGTGCAACAATAAATGGACAATGAGTACCTTGTAGCCTTCTACACTTAACATACTGCTTTTCTCACAGGACATCCTGTGTGATCGAGCCACTATTAGGCCTCCTTAGTGGCGTGCGAAGGGGAGACCATTGGGCCATGCCCCCCTCACAGATGCCATTTTTTCTTTGTTCTTAAAAATACGTAGTCTAACTTTATTAACACAGATTTTACTTCAAAAGATAGCATATGTGGCACCAGATTGCTTATAAGGACACCCAATTTAGTTTCAAAAATTTTCAAAGGGGAAGGATTGCCCCTGCAAGGTCTTTCAGTGATGCCAATTTTTATTTTTTAATTCCTACAAATAGACCTAGACAAATTCTGTCAAATTCCAATTTTTACTTAAAAAGGTAGACTCTGTTTCCCGCTGGTGGCGTCGATAAAAAAGACTGCATGTTTAGATTCTCTTAAGAAGCATAAATACGCTATTTTGACCATCTGAGGGGTCTGATTTTTCCAAATTTTCTTTACGCTCCGCGCCAACCAATGGTGGCGCTCCGCTTAGATAATCTTTATGACAAAATAACATTCTGTGGCCAAGAAAACCCCTTCAGAGAAATCTTGCGTACGCCACTGCGTTAGTACATACAAATAAACCAGATATTGTTTACCAAAATAATATACTTTGTTATTTCCGATTGCTCTATGTTATACTTTAAGATTAAAATGCAGGTAATATTACAAAATGACATGGTAATGTTGTTATACTTGTAAGTTTGCATATTTTATATGAAATACATACACATTGACCGGGAAAAGTTTTGAGGAAATTTCATACCTTTGCCCCCCCCCCCCCTGGAAAAAATCCTAGCTACGCCACTGCTCCTCCACAATTGTCTGAAATTCATTCTCATCCAGAGATAATCTCAGTTGATTTCTTCGAGTCGAATATGGAAAAGCTCAATGTTTATAAACAAAACAATCAGTTACACATTACAGTTCATGCTGTGTAATAAATTGAATTAGTAATTTATTGAATTAGCTGTCAATCAAGGAGCTGAACCAATGAAGAATTTCATTACACCCCTACCAGAATTGTAGTTTGGGGTGAGAGGATTGGTCCTTTAAGGGTAAGGCACTGCCTTCGAACAATTCTCCCTATCCATCCCTAAAAAGTAGGCCTACTATGTCGTGCCTCACTCCTTCCCATGACAAGTGCCACTGTAGAACGATTTTTTCAACAAGTCCCCTTTTTCCCAGTTGGCACTGGCGTCCGGGCAGATTTGTAAAATGTCCACAAGGTCTTCATTTCATGTGTTTCCCACAGATCCATACTTCTGCTTTGCGGTTTAAATTTTTTGAGAGATTTACTCGTAGTTTTTTTTTTTTTAATTTTGACTAGGTAATATACCGATGACTAAACAAATACTGCACCATTTTGTATCCAAATACCACTGAAAACCGGAAAACACTGTTTCTTTGGTAGTATGTATGTCACTTATAAAATCTCTACAAAGACTTAAAAAGAGTATTTTGAAAATTTTCATGTTCTTTAAAGAGGAAAATCCAAAACGTACGCCTGTTATCAGTTCAAAGTTTTGCCAAACATAGCACCATTTTGCATCGAGCAAATCTAAGGCCAAGAAAGTTTTTCAGAGGGGACACAACTAATTTTGGTTTTCTTTTTGAAGCTGAAATCTATTCAAGTATTGCCGCATTTGCGATCTACATTCTCTTGAAGTTCACAATTTTTCCCAAGGCAAAGGCAGACACCGGTGTCCTTTAGCCTCACCCCCAGGCCATGGCACAGATCAGAAATGCCCAGATCTTGGGTCACTAACAAGTGTATGTATTATCATTTTTCATAGATTGATTTTTTATTCACACTACTTGAGAAGTGGCAGACACGAGATTCGTATTTCAAGACTGGGTACATCCAGCTTTAAACACGTGGAAAGTGCCGTTTCCAGCCATCTGGAGGGTTTTAAAACCCAAAATTTTCTTGTACGCTTCGCTCCAACCTTCGCGCTCCGCTTAGATAGTCTTGCAGCGCCTGACCCTCGGCGGTACCAGGCCCCCCGCTTGTTACCTAGGCCCCCCAAAAAATTCTATCCTGGCTACAACACTAGATGTCACATAGCTAATAACAAACGTTAAGCCTTCTTCGCCTGTTTAACCGCCGCGAGTTGTTAGGTAGTGTAATCCTAGTTTGACTGAGCCTAAAACGTATACCTTGAAAAACAATATTGATGCTGGAAAAAAGATTAGCCTATTGCAAAAGTAACCGTGTCACATCTTTTAAGAGATACGTTTCACATAGAAGTTCAGTGGTTTGTTGCCTAAGAAAATTTCAAATGATGCAATTCCGATACAATCTATTTCTATACTTATTATATCTGTATGTTTTGCTATTCCTGGGTGCAATTTTTTGATACTTAGTGGTTTTATAATCACTAACAGGGGCAGATCTAGGATTTTTGTAGGGGGAGGTCGATCATCTGCCCGAACGACTATCTAAGTAGCCTGCGTAGCGCCTCTGTGGATACAGCCACCTTTAGGCTGCCGCCCCTGGGATTTTTTCGTAGCGATGAGCTGGACGAAAAAATTCGTCCCCCCCCCCCCCCCGCGGGTTACTATCTAAGCGGATCGCCACCATTGGTTGGCGCGGAGCGAACAGAGAATTTTGACAATTCGCAATCTCTCAGATAGCCGAAAATGGCATTTCTCAGGCTTGTTAGTAGAACCTAAGTAGTCGTTACTTTGAGCTTTTGTTTGCCAAAAAAATGTTCCCTTCAATAAAAAGTGAGAAAATTGTAAAAACTTGCTTCATGAACTAAACCAAATTTTACTTGATCTTGATTTAACCTTAGATCACTCTTTAAACACTTTTGATGAAATATCTTTCCAAAACTATGGCGTTATGTTATAGGTCCGGAAAAGTGGTCTAAAGATAAGGGGGATCCTAGGTACAGAGAGGAGAATCTTTCCTTTTTAATTTTGAATAAAAATTCGTTACAACCTGTACTTCTATGGACGTAAAAAAACTGAAAGAATTGAATTTTGGGGTCTCCAACAGCTTCAAAGACGATGGTGAAAATATCTGACCAAGAATACGATGCACTGCTGTAAGATTCATATTTGAGATCGCATTAGCTTTTAAAGTCTTTTGCTTGATGAAACGTACCACTTTATTGTCATGTGCATGGGAGATAAACATTGTTAAACGGTTTGCGTTATCAATGATGTCATTGATGGCATGTAGATTCAGTCTCCACTCCCTTGGGATAGCAGAATTTTTCTATAATACAATGTAAAAGGAAAAATACTAGTAAAATCACATCTATGTCAGAAATCATTCTAATTAAGCACTCGGTCGACTCTCTCATTAAGAAATTACTTTGTAAGTTTTAGTGACAATTAGAGCTCTGGCATAGGTTAGTTTACAATTTGTCAATTTTATTAAGAATTATTCGAAATAGATTGATTAGCATACACATCCGGACGACGTAAAATAAGATCAAGTGCAACAGAAATCTCCACATCGGATGAACCCAAATGGCAGATAGATTGTAAGAAACTAAGTTTTGTGTTCTATATAAAGCGTGGTCCGAAATAGGGTTGAGACCTTCGATATCACTCTATTGACATTTTATCGGAAAACTTGAAACTGTGAGCTCTGATTTGCTATTAGTTTGCAAGATGCGCACTGTTTAACAAGGTGTTTCTTGATTGGCTGTTGCCGTTGTATTGTATCGATTGTATCCTTTGTTAGGGTTAGGGATTAGGCTGGGGATTAGGCCATCGTTAGGAAATTTCTTGTTAAACAGTGCACATCACCCCTTTACAACTGGAATGGAAATCCAGTTGGTTCTTGACGAACGTATTCCACTTGCTCTACTCAGGAGTGTCAGAATTTGTGAATATTATGAAAAGACTCTAAAACTTGTACCTGTCGCCCTCAGATTTCGGATATTGGTTAGTTCCCGGTTCAATTAAGATGGACCCAAAAAATGGAAATCTCGTCTAGTTTTGTACCAAAAGATTCTTGAACGTGATCCAAACAAACATTTTGGTAGCTGAGCTGCTCCTCATATTTAAAATTGGAACAAAATTTTGAAATTTGTTACCCTTATAAGACAGACTATGGAGAAAAACGGAAGATACTGCTGTTATTTTTCCAGGAGTGACAGTTTTAAAATTTAGGGGCGATGTACACTGCTTAACAAAAAAATCCGTACTGGCTAACGATAGCTCAAATCCTTACCTGATCCCTAACCCGAACAAAGAATGCAATCGATACAATACAATGGCAACAGCCAATCAAGAAACACCTTGTTAAAAAGTGCGCGTCAACCGAAAATTTAGGATTATGATTGCTGAAGACATTTGAAATGCCAAATTCAAGAATCTTCTTTCATTGGGAGTTTTGAGGGAGCCTGCATATTGGTTGCTACTTTCTGTTTTAAAGTCCGTAGATCCAGTAGTCATACCAGTGGATTACGGAGCTTTCTCTCAAGGAGGGAGGCATGCAGTTTATTAAGTGATCGCCGGTCTAGGGAGCGGTCTAAGGGGAGAGGTTTCCTTTAAAAATTTTAAGCCTTTTTAAGGAGCCTGTGTAAATGGTGCAAGATCTCCCACTACTACAGAGGAGTCTTGAAAGATAAATTGTGGTGGTTAATGGGGATGAGAATACATTTTTTAAGGGAACTGGTGTCTTTAAATGCAGATTGGTGTCACGCACGCTAGGACGGATTTTCTTTTGAAATTTGTGTATTTTTATTAAAATAAAATTGAAATAAAAGGACTTCTATAATCGCCCTTTTTAAAGGGAAGTCTTTTTGAAAATTTTTGAAAAAGTGGGTGCCCGTACATGCAATTTGGTGTAAAATATGCTATATTTTGAAATAAACTTTATAATGTCAACACATATCACATAATATCTACCTCCACGCAAATGTCACTTGAAGGGTGTGTCTTTCCCCTCACGTTGGACAAATCAACTGGTTATGAAAATCGTCTTTAATGACTCAAAAGTTTAAAAAAGGAACACATTCAAATAGAGCTCAAGTCCTTGCTTTTTACCTTTTCCTTACCTTTTTTGAGCAACCCCCGTTGACCTCTTCTTGATTCTAACAATATAATAAAATTCGAGAGAAAATTCTTCCCCTTGAAACTGGTCAATAGCGTCATGTCTTGGCCGATTTTTATGATATAAAAACGGAATTAAGCAACTGAAATTGAGATTTCTATCAGGTGTACCTTTCTGCTGCATTTAACAGGATAATTAAGCTCGTTTGTAGTTGTTTGCACATTTGTTTTTCGTTAATTTTGGAATATGAGGTACCTATTTCATATGTTTTTTATGTCCCAATATCAATTATTTGAAACATTGGTCTGGAAATGTTTATCTCTATTCCTTCATTTTTATTCATCTCATTTTCGTGCTTAATCTCACTAAATTTGAACGGAATTTTATGGTTCGAGATTCATTTGGTAACTAATTTTCCACTGAATTCGATACACATTTATCCTTAAAAATCTTCTGAAGGTGGATGCCCAGTACCTTAAGGTTAACTGCAAAAAATACGTCATTACCTGCTGCATTCGGAAATCAAGATCAACGTAATAAATGCCCACCGTCCAACGGGCAGGATTCTCTAATTTGATAAATAAATCCGAACAAATTACACACATTAGACTCTTGGTGAAACTAAACAACATTTCACGGTCTCTAATTGTTCCAATAATGCTCGAAAAATTATAGTCACGGTAAAATTATAGTCACGGTAAAATTTCGATAAAAATTCAACAGAATAACGAAACTTCTGTACGCATTCTGACAACTTATTCATGGGAAAAATTCTACTCACTTCATAGTCTTGGACAACACTTTGCACAAAATGGAAGAATATTCTGGAGAAAGTTGCAAAATATTGAGGGTTGGTTTAGATCGCCAGATTACAAGAAGAATGCGAGATGGTTTACAGGTGAATCAATAGTGTCGCTTCTACGGGGTAGGAGCACGAGGGCACGTATCTCGGCAAAAAAAAAATGCTGTACTGCGAGCCAACAAATAGATGAAGTTTTACGCCTCAATTTCTAACTAATAGGTTAAAGGTTTAATTCTCTCACCCAAACAGTACCGATTCCCCTAACCTACACTTTCTCAAGCCCCTCCCCCAAGAAACTGTCTAAATTCATGTCCCTGGATCATTCTTCATTTTGCAACCTTCATTTCAAGGAAAATTGTAACGTTATCATATCTTAAAGGCTGTATTATCAAAGTTTAAAGTGTGTCTTTGAAAATCATTAGTATTAAATGCTAGACCATCTGGTGAGTAATAAACAGATAATAAAGATAGGGTTAAGAAAAGAAATACCAACACTGTCCAACACTACAAACCAATATTTTAACATTAGCAAGATGTTGCATTTAAAACTTGAAGAGGTAAATTTTGAAAACCGTAAAAGGTACTGGCGTTATTCCAAGGATATTTGTTACAAAATCTCACTCCTTAACTAACAAGAAAAGTCGGAGCTTTTTGAAGATACGCCCCACTATATTTTAGCCTTACACGCACGTACCTGTAAGCGCCGCCAAATGGGGAAACCTGTATGGAACCTTTCAACCCGGCGGGGACGGGATGTAGAATGGTATAGTAGTTTGTTTACTCATAGTAAATGATGTGCCTTGGTACAACAGAAGAGGATGGCGCTTAAAATATTTTCAATCAATATTTATCTAGATAATTGTAGGTGTGTATAGGATTCTCCACCGGGAACGGTGGACGTAACGTGATACACACACGTGTTTGCAAACGCGGACGGAAAACAGCACCATATCAGAGGGGACTCATCTTATATTGTCTTTATTTCAATAGATATCTTCATGGAAACATCATTTAGCACCAAGGGGCTATTTCAAACTGTGACTTAAAACGGGGACCGTCCCCGGTGTAGGTTGGGTCCCCGATTGGTAGGTGTGTATTCACAAAAACGTCCCAGGTTGACGGCATTTGTCAACGCAAAGCAACTGTCGTATTTTTGTTGATGTATTTCAATTTGCATCGGTACTAATAGGTTTCTCAAATAATATCTGTTATATAAATCAGTTGGCGCTGAGCGCTCGGAAAGTTTTGGAAAATCATAATTCAGACGGCCGGAAATGGAATACACAAGCCTGTAAGTAGAATTGAAGCAGTTGCTGTTGTTGTTATTTTGAAGTTTATAAATAAAATTTTCCCTACAATACAAAAAAATGAACAAAGTGCGCAATCATCAGAAAATTTGGTCTACCAGATAAACTGTACCGCTACCGTCTGACCGTTGGATGAAGGTAAAGTAAGCTAATCAGTTTGAAAATAATGTTGTATGTGACGTCGATGTTGTTTCATACATTAAGACCAGTAGGGTAACTTACTTTCAAGAGAGAAATTCGCCAGGAGACGACTGACGCGAAACCTAACCATATGCCCATATGTTGACGCTCAGAGTCCCGTCACAGGGATTCATTGTTGAAAATGCATAAAGATTGCTGGAAGGGTCTAGCTCATTACTGCATGCCCAGAATTGCGGTTTTTAGATTGTGTCATATTTCTGAAACTTTAAGAAAGCATTCTGAGGCCTACCAGCATGTATTGGTGACAGCCCAAAATGTAAAAAATGATATTTTGATTAGAGAGGTAGACTGAAATCCAATAGAAATGTTAATACGGGAATGGTTCTTTCAAGCTTGCCTGGGACCATGGTAATTTTGCTATTTATTGGCAAATCACAATCCAATGCATCGATGAATACAACTTATGCACGAGATCATGTTTAAAGCGACTTTTTAAAAGGTGTACGATATATTCTCTTTGAACTCTACAACACTGCAATGAAGGACCATGTGAAAATATTAACAGCACTGCATGCCTATCAGTTTTATCCTTTTGGCGTTGAAATTATATCCAAGATATGATTTGGTGTAGTATGTTAGATATAGACAGGGGCCAGAATCATCACTCGTCCTTAAACAAGAAATCCGTATTAACCTGACACTTGACAAACCGTTGCGTTAGGAGTGGACGTTTTCCATTAGATGAAGACATTGCGTGAGAAACTGACGGCTTCATTGTAAGAACTTTAGATTTAATCGAAATGCGGGAATCTCAAGCTGAACGCGTGAGAAATGACAACCCTGAGTTAATTCTATTAAGCTTTATTTTTCAAAAACAATCTATTTTTCATACTACCTCGACATTTTAACAGTTTTAAAAGCATTTTCGGAAAAAAAATTATGTCAAGCTTGAAATAATTTTTGGATTGAGCAACCAGAATAGTATATGCGCTGTTATAGACTAATGGCAAGGTGTGCAACTCATATCCATAGGCCATTGCGACACCCTTGTGCATACTACTGCCCAAAGTTTTGCCCTAAAATGAAAGTCGAGTGGCACATTTCAAGTAATTTTCAGATTATTTCACAGTTTGCTACAAAAAATTTCAATGTAAACTTCGCCAGGATGTTTAGAAAAAGTACCTCTGTAAAATATCAAAAATTTTATGATATGAACTTGGACCTTTCTTTTAACTTATCAAGTTCCGAACTCATTTATTAAGAGAAACCTAGTCCGCTCTTCCCTCTTTGCCCAACCCCCTCCTGTGTTAATGTTTAAACACCTCTGTACCTCAAAAGGTGAGATAAAAGAGATTTCATTATGACGTTAAAAGCATGTTTCTGCATGGAATCCATTATTCCCCCTCATTTCTTGTACTTACCGTAACTGTCTGTAGTTATTCACGGAGGATGGAGTGAATGGGCTGCTTGGAGTGAATGCTCGGCTACGTGTGGAGAAGGATAGCAAACACGACGAAGAACTTGTGACAACCCCACACCACAAAACGGTGGCGAAAGACTGTGTTGGACACGATATTGAAAGCATGGATTGCGAAGAGTTTGTGCACGGAAGGCCATCTACACACTCAGTCTGTAAAAACAATGTTTGCGTCCCCACTTTGGAAACACATTTACCACCTAAACACGTTTATCAATTAAACGCATGGTGACTTGGAACTAAACCCGTGATATTTAGGAATGAAACAAGTTTGTTTAGCATTGTTCCCACAGTTGGGAAAGAATACTTTTAATACAGAAACGATTTTTTTTTTTGATGAATATGTGTCTCTTAATTTTTGCCGATATCAAAACTGCATTGATCTTTGGACATTGAAATTGCATACAGAAATAAGGTCATTTAAAAGTGTTTTACTGTTGGTTAAACAATAAAAAATGTTTTAATCTTAAATATGTCTGCAATTCGTCCTAACACTTTGTTTAATATGTATTATTGAAAAGAAAAAAAGGAAAAGAACTCTTCAGACATATAGAAACAGAGAAATAAGTGCATTCAAAAATGTTTTAATATCCAACAAATAGAGTCTAGACGAATAATAACAACTGCTTTAAACGTGTAGAGCAGTGGTTCTCGAAGTGGTCTCTACCGTCCCCTGGGGGGGGGGGGCGTTGAAAAGTTTGAGGGGGGCTGAGGAGTTTGCAAGCAATAGGGGGCGTTGGCATTGACTAGGGGGTCCCTGGAGGTTCTCATACATTCGTGCAATGAAGGAACCTAGACGGTTGCGGAGTGGTTGACACAGACTATGTTCTCCAAAAGGTTTAGCAACCACTTACAAAAATTTACCCAATATAAAACTTATCTGGGTCATTTTGGTACTGGAAATTGAAAGTCGAAAGCTCAAAGTTAAAGACTTATATAAATATGATGGCATGTTGGGTGGGAGAGAGGCGTTGGATCAGTCATGGATGCCTTATGGGGGTGGTAGTTTGAAAAAGTTTGAGAATCACTGATGTAGAGAATTCATTATAACCCTCTTTTAAAAAGTTTCATTATTACAAAAGGGAAGATTGCAATTCCCATCCCAAACCAAAAATAATTAGGAAACATTTCATCACCCAATAAAACTTGAAGACAGTCACTCTTAACCTTTAGACTTAATTTTGGTATGAGGTGGAACAAATTCTCAATTGGTTCTGCTCTTTGATTGACATCAAATTCAAAATTTGCAGAGGAGCTAAGGTTACAGAGCATGCACAGAGTGTTCTGTGTTCACGTTCGTGTCTGACATGCTCATCCAGAGTTGTGTCTGCATTTAGACAAATATGGGGGGAGGGGGTAGAAGTAATTTGGTTGTGGAGAATTAAGACGGTGAAATTTTTTCCCCGATGTCAAATAATCTATAGGAAAATGGGAATTAATTTAATTATACTCCAGTTGGTGCAGAAATTTTACCAATGATTTGGTCAACTATGCACCGACTCGAACCATGGTCACTTTTGACCAATGTATGGTCAATTTATATCAATTGGTAACATTTAACCATGGTTTGGATAAGCAACTTGACCATAGCTTGGCTCGGTGCATAGTTGACCATGGATGTAGGGTGTGTAATCTGTAACATTTGATGCTGCGCTTTGCAACGTACGAATAATTCGACACTATATAGGTTTTCTACTTAGAAAATGTTGGACTTTTTTAAGTAACGTTGTTGGGTCATTCAAGGTTTTAGGCCCACAGTGGGTGGTTGTTCTTTAGAACGTGACGTGTTCAATTCCAAGTCTACCTAACGAACTAATTGACTGACTGTCTAATAAAACTAATTAAGTTACCTACTTTCTAGTTAACTAACTATTTATTACTAACTTAACAACTACCTTAGTAACAAGCTTACCAACAAGCTTACTAACACTGTACGTAAGTAACTAACGAACCGCAAACTAACTTATCACTGCCAACCGTTTATCCGATCCATAAACATTATCCTCTTAATACAGTTGATGTGGTGAGAAAAATAGAACTGTCATTTACATCGTCTGAATAAGCCAAAATTCTGAATTGTGTTCTTTGGCATGAACTCTCCTTTAAACCTTCAAACTAATTTATCCACAGCTCTTCCTGGATGGGGGCCCTGGGGAAATGCCGGGGCATGTACCGCTACCTGCTATACAGACGAAGGTCCAATTTTTCGACAACTCAAAAGAGAGTGCAACAATCCCGCTCCCGTCCATGATAGGCATTACTGTATTGGCCCGTCCATCAAAATGGTCAGATGTTCTCATTTACCGCCTTGTCCAGGTAAGGCCCTCAGACTGTCAGAGTTGGTGACTACACTCTCGTCAACACGTGACTATAGTTATGTTAAAGTTATTATAGTTTGAATTGGGACCCCTGCATTATTCCTGAAGAAAAAACATGATACTGGTATGAAAGTGGTATTACAATATCAACAAATACTTTTGAAATCAATTAATAAAGGGTACCCCAAGTCCAAAATATATAACTATTTTAGAGATTGCAAAACCTATCGTATTCATCCACCTCGCGTTGCTATGGCTCGTTCCGTTGTTGAAATGTTAAATGATGACATTCATTCACTCAAAACAGAATAGTCTATTGCGCAATAATGTGCAATTCTCTCGTTGTACAATTAACATTACCCTCTTTGTTTTTATTTAAGGATTAAAACTGGTTTAATGACATTGAATGCTTCCTCTTTGCGATCCCACAGCATGTTGTGCAGAGAGGGCTAAATGAAGTACATTCCCCATTGGTTAGATTTGGTAAACCCCACAGGAATAAGAGTGCTATCACATATTGAAACAAGGTGAAGTAAGCCTCAGAAAAACATAGACGGTAATTTGGCTAGTACAACAATGACATCACAAATTATTGCGCAATGTACTATTTTAGGTGGAGTGAATAAACTTCAATATTTTATATCACAGCTCAACAATGTCCTATGATGATTCATGTTCTATAATATATACATGTTTGAAAGTTTAGACTTGGAGTGTGTAACAGATAATGTCTCACATTTTCCTGCAGTCGGTTGCTTTCAGTGTACTTTCTTTTTACCATCTTTATCGTCTGTGGTGTCCAGTAACGTCAACAATTTGTGCTTAAAGTGTAACTCAAGTCAAAATCTTCAAAGCTATATATTACAAAACATGAAAAGTGAATTCTAACAGTCCAACTCCCATATTCATTGGACATTCCTGAATTGAGATATAAAATACTGAAGTTTATTAACTCAACTTAAATGGTATATTGCGCAATAATTTGTGATGTCAGTGTTTTTCTACTTAAATTACAGTCTTCGTATTTCTTTGTTTTTCTAAAAAGTTACCGGACCTTGTACCAAGGTGTGATAGAACTCTATCTCTTATAGGGTGATGTAATTAATTAAGTCCTCTCTGTACAACTCGCTATGCAAGCAAACAAACAAAGCAGGTAATGTGAGCTGTACAACAAGGAAGTCACAAGTTATTGCGCAATGGACCAATATTTTTTTAAATGAATAAGCTTCAACATTTTATATCTCAGCTCAGGAATGTTCTATGAAGATGGGAGATAGACTGTTAGAATAAATTTTTCGTGATCTTTAATTTATATTTTTAAATGTGTTGATTTGAGGTAGACTTTTAAGCTGTAAACGTTATAAGTATTACACGTAAAGCAAGGCAATATAAGTTGTCGTCTATATCGCTACTTGCAAAGAGAACCACATGACGTCATAAATAATTCACTATTCACAGATATTAGACTCATTTCTTAATGTCAAAAGAAATAAAGGTTGCGATGAAACCCTTTCACATATCGTGTTCCATTTTAAGTTGATGTGTGCATTTCAATTATTGTATTATACATAGCTGTTCTGAATGACGTTCTCTCACAAAAAAGGATTATTACGTTAGGATTTATTATTTCGTATTTCTCTTAAATTAGTACAGGAGGCCCAATTATCGGTACATGGTATATTTATCAGGTGTTCGTATTGCCTGACACTGTTCTGTTGGCACTGCCTCCCTTAAGCTGGAAAAACGTCTAGCCCGTCGGAATTTTTTAAAGTTTTACCGTCTCTCTGGTAAAGAGCCGTTCCGCGAAACCAAACTATGAACCACTTCCCGAAGGAGCTGTACGTCCCCTGAAGGGCAACGCTCAGGAGTAGACATAAGGGGGCTCTTACACCTCAGCCCTCCCTTTTTCCCGACATCAACAATAAAACATACGGTAAACTAGCAGTGCAACTCCCTAACACCACTGTTTTCACTACACTCTAAAATCAAAAGAGTGAACTTAGTCACTCTTTGATCGAGTGAAAAGTATAAATTCACTCCATAAGAGTGATAATTCACTCCAAGAGGAGTGAAGTTCCCTCAAAAAAGAGTGAAGTTCCCTCCAAAAAGAGTGAAATTCCCTTAAAACGAGCAAAGTTTCACTCTTGATGGAGTGCCCACAGTGATCGCTCTTAAAAAAAGAGCGATCATTGCAGGCACTCGTGGAAGAGTGAATTTTCCCTCTTCCTCTAGTGAATTTCACTCTTTTTGGAGGGAACTTCACTCCTCTTGGAGTGAATTATCACTCTAATGGAGTGAATTTACACTTTTCACTCGATCAAAGAGTGACTAAGTTCACTCTGATTTTAGAGTGTAAGGTCAACCCCACCCCCCCCCCCCCCCTTTTTTTTTTGAAATGTCTGGATCCGCGCCTGACACCTGGCCAGCCCCACGGCCTTAAGACCATTTACATCATTGGTCGGCCGTGTATGGCTCCATTCTAGGCTGGATGAAAACAGCAGATGCATGATCTTAGCCAAATGGCCGAGAAGCGTTGACCTCTACCCAAACGTGCGACCCTAGTTGCGACTCGAAAGAAAATAACTGTTCACAAATACATGATATCGTTGGTTCTGTTGAGTATGTGTTAGCAACGCAGTCTCAGGTTAAGCTCTAAACACATCTCTCCCTTACAGTGAATGGAGGGTGGTCAGAATATCGTGATTGGTCAGAATGTTCCAAGACATGTGGAGAAGGAATACGGATCAGAAGGAGAACTTGTAACAACCCCCGACCACAGTACTGTGGTATTTTCTGTGAAGGAAGTGACACTGAGCACCAAACTTGTTCAGAAAGGCAATGTCCAGGTTGGTTATATTCTGATAGTAGTTTAATAGTACACAGGCGACAATTGTTGTAATAATAATCAAGATTTTTCCAGGGAGTCCAAACTTTCCGACACGTGAGGGGTTGGGTATAGCAGTGTGGGGAATTCAGAATTCTGGTTCCCAAACAAATCTATTGGTCATGAAGAAATGACAAATACAAAAGAAAATCCGGTTCGTTCTAGCTGCGGCATGACACTTTTGGTCTGTGTTAGGTTAAAGAAGACACGTAATTCCAGTAACTGAAGAGTTTTTCAAAACGATTCCTTGCCGAAGACCAGGCAGGCAATGAGGCTATGCGATTGCAACATATGTATGTGTAAATGGGTGTATTTGCGACGCTGTTTGTAGACATGTTATATCAGAGATAGGAAATCACGACACTATTATTCTAGTATTCAACATGAAGATTGCTAATTTTTTTAAAGAAGAAATATAATGTTTCAGTAGATCATAGGTCATTTGAAGTCAAAATAGGTCATAAACCAAAAACGTCGTAAGTAAACAAAGTATCTTTCATTAGATATGACCCATACTTCACACACGTTTTGTAAATTTTCAGTCGTTTCAGGTCTTTAACCCTTTACCGTTGTTTGGGTCCTTTTGGACCCATAAGGAGAGCGCGGCTGTCACCCATCTTTACTGTTTCACGCGGAGGTCGAAACTGCGAGTAACTACCCGAAAATTCGGACACAACAACGAGAGAGACAATAGTTGTAGGTCACGGGGTCAATCGCCTACCGAAGCTGACGTGGGGCGTGCTACGTCCGCTTTTCCGCCCGCTCCCGAGGCGCGCAAATATGCCCCGATTGGAGCAAAACGGTACAGGGTTAACGATTAACTGTAAAAACTTCGAAAGGAGTTTGTAAACATGATACCTCAAGATATCGATGACTGTTCGTTCTTTTCATATTTGGCTTTGGCATATAGATTGGCCAGTTAGTAAGACGAAACCTTTTTTTCTGTCGATGTCAATGGTCATTTGAGTTAAAGAACCTTAAAACAGTCAAACCATGATAAATGTTTTAAAGCACGCTGTTTCAAAATAGTAATAACTGGAACTTTTTACAGTTGTCTGGCGATTTGACATATGAGAAAGAAAGCTTTGGCTTTAAATGAAATGCCAAGATAATTTGTGGTAATTGGCTTCAATTTTCGATTTTGTCGCCCCCACAGAGTTTGCAGTATGCTTGCTATTAACTTCATGTAGTTTTGCTCATTTGGCACAGCTTAAAATATTTTGCCATGATTCCTCCCCGGCAGAAAAAATCCTCCCCGGCAGGAAAAAGCTTTGTTAGAGGAAAGTGGCTCACTATGGATCACGAGGCACGGTGAATTACCTCAAATATCTCACATGTGTTGTGGAAAGGATATAATTACATGACCATTATATCAAGAATATTTATACAAGTTTAAGTTTGCAATTAAGGTAGAAAAGTTCAATGCATCAAGAAAGCCAACCAGATTGAGAAAACAGATCAACTTCTATGATATATGTGATGCTTTTCGTGGCTTAATAGATACATAATTGGTAATGTCAAAATACACATAATCTTTGCGTTTCATCCATTTCTAAGTTTATGCCTGATTTGTTTCTTTATATGGTTTCTGTAATGAATAGTTCACTGTTTGTATCTGCATTCTTTGAATAAAAAGGAGGGAAAAATAAATGGCAGTTTTATATTAACCCTAGTATCTGTTAGACCGGTAGTACTCGAATACGGTTTCAACTCGAGTACATTTTTCTGTACTCTTACTGTGCAGATTTGAAAATTAAGTACTCGCACTCGCGCCTATGGCTTTGGACTCGTATTAACGATTTTTGTACTCCTACTTTGAGAAATGTACTCATGGGTAAGCCCCGGAAGCTCTAGGGTTATTGCATATCCCTGTGTCAAAAATTAAGCCTCATGATAATTTTTTCTAGAAAAAAAATTCTGGTTTAAAATCTTCATCCAATGCAATGATGTTCAAATGACCTCAATATTTGAGTTTATTGAATGAGTTGGTGGTATGATAATTTGGAAAAAACACTACTTAAACGCTAATAACAAAGCATTCTTGCAAATGTCATTGAAGTAAAGCTTCACATATAGGCCCGTAAGCTAATGTTGAATCTGTCCCAGCAAAAATGTACTCGCAAGGGAACAATAATCCGTGACCTACGTGAATGCTCCTGGTTTGCCTTAATAGGTACGGTTATGAAGGCTGAAATAGCAAATGCAAGCAACTAAATTAAAAGCCTACCCCGACTGCACAGAGTGCAGCAATTTTGGTATGATCTTAAAGTTGAGGAGCGTCGAAATATTCACCACACAAGCTCTTTCTGTTTCGTGAAGTTAAAATATTTTTACATAGTTTTACTTTGAAAAAAAAAAGAGTTTGGGGTGGTTCATCGTCTTTGGGGGATTATTTGTGACTTAGTTTGCTTAGAATACTTCCGTCAGGAAGCTTTGAGAGCATAGTGGGGGGGAAACCGGGGCAATGGTTCTGTGCGGGGGAGGCAAATGCCCCCGTGCCCTCTGTTGCTGCAACTGTTTATGTGTACTTGCATTCTTTGTTAGTTCATTGTAATATAAGGTATGATGCCTACTTATCACAGAAGCAGGCCTATACAGGTCTCAGCGATATTGCTTCATTTGCTCTGTCTGGGATTGTATGCTGTTTGTGGACGGTGGCCATCTATCGATTTTACAAACAAATGCTAAACACTGTTTAAGAGTGCTTACTTCACTTTCGATTGAAGCATGCACGCATTGCATTTTTCAGAGTGTGTCAGAACCTCTAAAACAATTTCCACCTTCGTCCATATGTGGCTCACGATTGTTGGAGATTTAAGTATTTCTTTATACAAACTCGTACTTCCATTTTTACTTTGTATGCTAGTGATGCTACTCATGCAAGCGCATTGGCAAAATAGTTGTAATATTAAGAAACCACTAATCATTAATGACAAGCTATGATGTCATGTGTGTTGCTTCAAGTTCACTTCTTGATGAAAATGTGACTTCACCTGTTCCAATCTTGAAAACCAACAATCTGATTTCAATCGAAACTTCATATCAGGATGTTAAAGATGGCCTCGAGTCCATTGAACGAAACGGATCGCAATGGGTTAAGTTAAGAGAATTATGCTGAGAGAATGTTCCTCAAATTGATAATCCCTCTCATTGCATGTACTTACGGTAAATGTCCACAGTTATCCACGGAGGATGGAGTAAATGGATGGACTGGGGTCAATGCTCGGTTACGTGTGGAGAAGGAAGACAAACACGACTAAGAACTTGTGACAACCCTGCCCCAGAAAATGGCGGAAAAAACTGCGTTGGTAAAAATATTAGGAAAACTGTTTGCCACAAAGGGCCTTGTTCAAGTAAGGATATTTTTTACATATTTCTCTAAATTTCGTTTTAATTTGCACCACATTATTGTTTGGAA
Organism: Holothuria scabra; assembly: GCA_037179385.1. Taxonomy (NCBI): domain Eukaryota; kingdom Metazoa; phylum Echinodermata; class Holothuroidea; order Aspidochirotida; family Holothuriidae; genus Holothuria; species Holothuria scabra. Next base: position 58,419,827 of record CM074181.1, on the reverse strand, counting down.
ATAAAAATGACAATCCTTATTTATACATGTTGAATATTAAACATATATCATCCTTCAAAACATGGGATATGTAAGAACGGTCCAAGATTCGACAATACATGACCCAAAAGGTACACGGTTGATTGCAGATAAAAATGGCATACATTTGTCATGGTCTTTAAACAGTGAAGTAAGTCAATTAATGTAAGTAATTTACAGCCAAAATCATATTCATTCCAGTCTAGTCAAACAAAAACAATTGTCTTTAAATCTGTCTACATTTCGTCGTAACACGCTGTTGTACAATAGCATTTACAGAAAAACAACGGAATAGGGAAAATGTACAATTCCTGTCCCACCATTGAGGTGAGGGCAATTCTATCACAGAGCCTTAAAGGCCACCGAAATTTTGAGGACGCCACGGACAATGTTGAAAAAGTGAAGATAACAAAACTCCAATAGGAGGGAGGGATATGTATTTGGTATGGCAGAGAGATTTTTTAATGATATTGAAAACTAAGACGAAACTGATAATCAAAACAATGTGGATTTGCACATTTTATTTTATTTTATTGTATTTTTTTCGAATGCGACCTTTTATTCATTGACTGACTGAATGCGTTTTTAGCATATCAATCAAATATAAAAAAGCAACTCAAGGTACTAAAAAAATTTAAAAATTAAAAGGGGAAGCCATTTTCCTCTTTAACTACATCCTAATGGAAGGTGGAATCCCTTCTACCTACTAACAGCAAAGACTGATTACGCCCTGCATTTTATCTGGTTATTTCTGATCATTTCGGGCTTTTGTACTCTTTAACCTGGAATGAGCACTTTATTGCAAGCGAAAGCTCAACATAACGAGTGCAAAAAAGTCTACTTACGAGCCTAAGGCTGCAGCTAGGAATTCCATTTCTACTATCTGAGGGTCTTGACCCTCCGCGCCAATTAATGGCCGCTCTACACTAAGATAGTTTTCTGGAACACCCGCCCCCTCCACTGTTCAAAACTCCTCCGTCACCACTGGAAGCACATTTCTTCAGACCTTTTAGGATTGGGCAATTAGTTATTAGTTACGATATCACGCTGAGACTACTTCAATAACCGATTGTTTGTTATGAATCTGGTTATTTACATACGAACTCTTGGATATAAAGTGCATCACGACATATTCTACTCTTAAATTTCACGAGATGTTAACAAGATTCCCAAGATGTTAACCGTTTCCCTGGCGACGAAACAATGGCCAGTTAAAAGGGCTTTTGCCAGGAGGTGGCATAGCGCAACTGGTTTCATCACCAGTGATCATTTTGCAATAGATGGTCTGTCTAGCAGTAGCTACATGAGAGGTAAGAAGGAGAGTAATATCATGGTTTTCTATTTTTCCCTCAAAACTTTATTAACAGTTCATGGTGGATGGGGACCCTGGAAAGAAGCCGGGGAATGCAGCGCTACCTGTTACACCGAAGGACGTCTGGCTTATCGAAAAATGAAAAGAGAGTGCGACAACCCTCTTCCCATGTATGGTGGTGATGACTGTGTAGGTGAATCAGTCAAATTGGTTAGATGTGCTTTTATACCGCCCTGCCCAGGTAAGGCAATCATGATACTTTACCATAGTGACTTTACTTTCTTCATTCCATTGTTTTAATTGCGATCAGTGTTTCATTCCTGTATCAAAGAACATTAAAGGGCCAAACCTCCCTCCAAAAACTTCAATATTGGTACTAGGGAACCAAAATTTTCCATTGGCCCAGCTCTTTGATTGACAGGTAATTCAAACCATGCAAAGTACTAAAGCTTATGTTGCACAGCATTAACGGTACTGAGAGTGTTTTGATTATATAAATTGAGTTTTTCTTTACTCGCCTTGAAGCAATAAACTGAGATTGTATCTGGATGAGTATGAATTTCAGAAAATTGTGGGAGGTTCTTAGAAAGAAGGTTAGGAGAATTGGTACTGTTTGGGGTGAGAGAACTGGGCCTTTAAGTCGTGATACTGAAGTGTCATCCTGATATCAACCAGAATTTTTGATTCAATTCCAATTCAATTATTCAAACTCCATTTCAACACTATTCGAATATTGCATGCATTGATCATGAAATGAAGAAAACCGTATTCATATAAATATAAAAGACAGGTTGAAGCGGCGGTAAGAAAGGCTGGGACTGGGGAGGTGGGGGGAAATTTTTCCCCAGACTTTGTCCAAGTCCCACATTGCCCCCTCCCCAGTTAGCTCAGTTAACAGTTCGGTTGATGGAAAAATAAATACTCTACCTCTCTTCAGACTTAATTTTTCATCCAGAGTTGTGCTAAAACCTCAGAATTCACGGTGGCTTTGTCCCCGACCCCACCCTCTGGAACAGGCCCCGTGGGTTCGGTTTCGCGCTGTGCCTGAACATTATTCTTTGGTTTTAGGCTGCCCCTTCCTTTTTAATTATGACATCCTGGGGCAGCAAATGGTTGAGGATTAACCAAAGAAGAGCTTAAAAGCTTGTGTATGGTCCCCTATAAAAAATATTACACAAAAATATACGATTAAGTTTACAGGATAATAGCAAATAATAGCATCATGAGAGAACAATGCATAAGCCATTCGATACGAATGGAAGAAAAAATGAGAAAAATACAGTTAACACAGAGTGAAATTACGGGGAATAAACGTTTTACGTGACCTTTTGAAACAGTAAGGATCTACTTCTAATTGTTGTAGGATATTTTTTTTCAAATTTTTTGGTCCAGTTAATTTAAGGAAACGCTGACTACTCTGTCATCTATAAAAATGGTGTATAATGGAAGTAGTGTTTTAAGCGTAGTGTGGTAATTACAGATATAAAAATTAGAGGACAGCAAACCACTGACATCAGCATAGCTCTGATTTGACACTTATACCAATGTCACGTTACAACTACAGTTAAAATATACAAAAAATGAGGAAAGAGGGGCAGAATAAGCAAAATATGGGGTTTCACATGTAATTCTAACTATCCTTTTTTGTAAGGTGGGAACTTTACCGCCATAAAAAGGAAAGGAAAATCCCAAATGGAAGATTTCCTTAAGACAGGTATGGAAGAATATTAGCCTTATACTGATTGATAACAACTCACATTTAGGAAGGTAGTTCCGGGTTCAATAGAGAATGCCAACTACTTTATGTAGAGAATTTATGACAAGCAGAGTAAATATGTGGTAACGAAGAAAGATTAATTACACTGAGAAATTTTGTAGCAAGGCGAAAAGGAAAAGCCTTACATATCTCGTTAGAATAATACCACACTCATGCAAGTGAACAGATTTTTTCCATTGAGGTGAAGTTTATTTTTTACAAACCACAGTGATGCATGGCAGTGAAGCATTGATAACTGGGAGTTTGGGTAAGTCCCACCATAAAAGACACAAAACATATACAGTAAAACAAACTATAGGATTAGGCCGACAATTCGGTGTATCATCAATGTAAATAATAAAGAGAGGGGAACAGAGCCTTGTGGTACGCCAATGAACTGAGGTCAAGAAATTACAGTGAGTTACTTAAAACCAATTAAAGGCGATATCACGAATTTCATATAAAGTCTCGAAATAAGTATTTTATGATCTGAGGCACTGCTAAAGGACTCAGAGAGATCCAAACAAATCTGTCACGTGAGTGAAAGTAAAAGCGTGGATTGTGAACCTGTCTTGAAGAAAACCATATTTGATGTTAATATACAGAATGCCATTCAGTTGGCCTAATGGATGATAATTTGAACAGACGATTATAAACAATAATGTCAAGGACTTTTACAAAAACATGGGGAACACTGAGAAACTGGGCATAAAGCTGGTTAAATGATCTCGCTATTTTCGAAAATATGAGTAACACGAACCATTTTCGGGTGAACGGGGACAACACCAAGAGATAAAGAACAGTTGAAAATATCGGTTTAGCTACATGGTCACAACTATGTTCACAACGCCAGGACTTTTTCGTCAAAACCAGCACTTAGGTGGCGAATAAATCCACATAACTCTTCCAGATCGGTAGGAGCCAAAAGGGGGGTTTTAACAGTAGAATTATGTAAGTAGTCCCTGACGGTATAGTTAAAACGGCACGAATTTCAGTAGGATTTAGAGATAACATGATCATGTATGATCTTTATGAGGAAAAGACGTCCTTGATCCTTTTAAAAATAGAATTGAAACTATTCCTATACCTCTAAATATTATTCTGGGTATTAATGATTATGGATCCCAATAACGTTGGATTCCTTTAACTTAATTTTTGAAATCAGGTTATAGGAATCCAAGTTCAGACGGGAGTATATAACAGATGATGTTTCATATTCTGGTAGTTCCTTTCAGCTTTTTGTGACCAAAACCTTACATGTTATGCCATAAGGTCTGTACACAGTCAACATTTCAATTTGCCTAAATCCTACCTTAGGTGGACATAAAGTCGTTTAAAACTGCACCTTAGGTGAACATCATACTATAGGCAGACATTTTGGAGTCCAGGTAACGTTTGTATCATAATTTGTCCCCTTGTGCTCATGCTAGTTCAAAAATGTCGATAACTATGAAATAGCTGTATGGTCCTTGGCTTGGGTTACCGTGTGAAAACCGTACACAAAACGCAGTACGTATAGTACACCACTGGAATATTAGTTATATTGTTAAAAATGTCCTGTAAGGGACAAGCAGTTATTAAATGTTCAAGTACATATAACATGTAATATTTTGTTTATTTAATTTAATGTTGTGCATAGGCAATTTACTTAAACGACAATTACTGTAGGTAATGACCGTTATGCAAGACTCTTATGGTATTTTAATATAAATTTCAATGACTCGAATATGCAAATATATTGAAATATGTGATCTTCATATCGTCCTTCTTAGGTCTCATTTTAACGAATGTCCACCTAAGGTATGATTTAGTAGTATATATATATATATATATATATATATATATATATATATATATATATATATATATATATATATATATATATATATATATATATATATATATATATATATATATATATATATATATAACAAATAGTAAAAACTGGTAAAACAAGAGCATATATTTAGCTTTCAGGACCACCGGCCCCTTCCTCAGAAACGTGTTTAGACAACTAAAAGGCAAAACGAAAGACAGACACTATAAAACGGATGAAAGGCAAAAAGCACTTACTAGAAATTTAAAAACAGACCCAACCCAACACAAAAGATAAAAAGTAAAAAAGTATATATATATATATATATATATATATATATATATATATATATATATATAACGCTGGATCCCACCTTAGGTCGACATCGTCTAAAAAGATACCTTAGGTCAACATTCACATATTTGAATATAACTCTACCTTGGTCGTTGAAAAAATTCATACAAAAATATCACGGCAAACTTAAACAGCGCCCGCAAGAATATATATGGTATCTTTAATATGTGCGACGTATGTACAAGTTTTAATTAAATATTTTATTTATTTAAAGGTATTTCGCAATAATTTTATGTCGACTTTAGGTACACTTTTAGACGACGCTGATATAACCCCCATTTTTTTCACGTTCAAATATATATAACATACGTTGAAAGTACAAGGCCAGTATAAGGACAGAATAGACTTGGGGCCATAGGGATACCGTACATGGCATGACATTACTAAATATGTGTTGAGAAAGTGTTGTAATAGGTCGATAAACATTAGGTTGACACGTTTTTGTCGACCTTATGTAAATGTCGACCCAAGGTACATTTTTAGAAGATGAAATGTCGACCAAAGGTAGCATTTAGGTATATATATATATATATAGCTTCAGGATTTAGATCTACTTCGGAAAGAAAAAAACAAGAACTGAAGTGGATCCTCCGAGTTAAATCATTCAAATCCGGCTTAAACAGAGATTTGGGACTACTTAAGGGATATTCCTTCGTTAACTCTTTGTAACATTTTTAAGATACCTTATCAGTTAACTATCTGAAACTATTTTCTCGTTCTTCTCTACCCTAAGTTTTCTCATCGATATTATTAAGAATGGTACTCTTAGAGCTTTGTTTTTTCTGATTCCCTGTCTATAGTAGGATCTCACTGTAATAAGCTTCGTCAAGTTTTCGTTTTCTAGCACAATAGATACATTTTATAATTTTTAATTCTTACTCCAGAGGCTCCTCACCGCTCTTCATAGCTCTGCGCGTCTCTCTCTTTGTACTGTACTTCCTTTGTAACTAAGGCCGAGTCATGCACGCGTATCAATAACCCACTCCCAGTGCTTGGGCAGTAACGCTTTTACGTCACGGAAGATCCTTGATTATGACGCAACACAATGCGCGTCTTTATTATTTCGTAACATTCTTCTTTATTATTTCGTAACGATCTTATCTCTGCTTTTAACGCAATCTGCCATTGTGTATGTTTAAATTTTAAGCTTTGTTCATTTGTCACCGAGGAAGGCCCCAGGTGGGGCGGAAATATCTGACTACAAAAAATTAGTACTCTCTTTTGTCCATCTTTGTCTCTTCGGATTTTCCTCTAATTTTATATGTATATATTTATATATATATATATATATATTTATTTATATATATATATATATATACGTATATATATATATATATATATATATATATATATATATATATATATATATATATATATATATATAATAAATTGAAATAAGTGACAGAGTCGACATCACAAGCGAAAAACAAGCATTTATTACACTAAAAGACCATAAACTGAACTTCAGCAACAAATTACCCACATGCAGACTAATCAACCTATTAAAATCAGAACTAGGGAAGATTTGCAAACAAATACGAGAACGGATAAATTCAGAAATCTAACATTCTACATGTTACAAACAATGGAAGAACCCAAGTGAAGTCATAGACTGGTTTAGTGATATACACGACAAGTAGTAAGTAGTGGTTGCTACACTTGATACAAAATTGTTTACATTACAGTAAGAGAAACTTTAAAACCAATTATCGTGATTTACTTGCAATGTTTTCAGTTACAGTTTTCAGATAAAAGGAAAAATACAATCCCTTAAACAGATGATGAGAAACCCTTCCGATTAAGCTCAGACGTCCTAAAACGATGCGATGCTTGTTAACATATCCATCAAAGATCTAAGGCATTGAAATAGTCTAAAACAGAACCCACGTGTAGTTAATCTTCCGTTAGGCATTTACAGTTGGTGGAAGAAAGGCATTTTCAATCTGCGGAATGCGTCTCGCAGACTGGACATTTTGCAGTTTCTGGCGAGGGGCAAAATTTCGTTCCAAGTTCCATAATCGAGATTAGGCTTACGTTTACTTACCGTAAAGTACAATACAATTTCTCTGTAGATATCGTTTACCCAAAATTGAGGTTAAAAATATCACCACCTTATTGCACCCTTTCAAGTGTTTCATCCAAAATTTCCCCTTAAGAAGAGGGAACCACCCCCCCCCCCCCTTCGAACCCTTGTCCCGTTGGCACCTATGATCGCGTCCCACAGGGGAAAGGGGGAGAAAAGGGGAAAACAGTCGCCAAAACTTACGGCAAAGTTGCTCTGTGTAAAAATTCTATTTATGGCACGCTTGTAAAATTAAAAAAACAAAACAAAACAAGAACTACTGTTTAATTTTAGAGGATGATAATATTGATCTTTCAGTTTAGTAACCAGCCGATCTACTGATTTAATGAATTTGTAAACACATTAACTTCTTAACAAATCTCTTGCTTACACAGTGAGTGGAGGATGGTCAAATTATGGCGCATGGTCAGAATGCTCAAAGACATGCGAAGAAGGAATTCGGATCAGAAAGAGAACTTGTACCAACCCTCCACCTATGTTCGGAGGCATTTCCTGTAAAGGACGTGATACAGAACAACAAACGTGTTTACTACAGAAACATTGTCCAGGTTAGCCATGTTTTCGATAGACCAACTTCTTTAGGGAAGAAGAAAATTATATATGATACTTATCAAGCAATGCTTACACTACAAAGGTGAGGCGATAATTGCTGTGAAAATAATCAATTTTTGTCCCAGAATTCAAAACTCTTCTATAAGAAAGGCGTTCAAGGGTTCGGTATTTCAGTGCCCCAATCGAAGCCACCATTAATTGGAACATTGAAAGGACAGCAAAAGCATTTTCGGGGCAATGCACAAAAATTTCTTCACTGGCTAGCGATAACCCAAATCCCTAACCTAATACTAACCCGAACAAAGAATAAAATCGACATAATACAATGGCAACAGCCAATCAAGAGGCACCATGTTAAACACTGCGCATCTACGGGGGTGGGGTAGTTTCCAGCTCGTGCCATTCGAGTACGGACAATGTTTCCCTATGTGAAGAAACTCCCGGCTTTTATTGACTAAAGAAACTTTGAACAGCTGTGGTTATGCGATTTAGGCATCAGTATTTGAAAGCAGAACAAAGAAATTTGTAGGAGCGACTTGTCGCCGTTGAATAAGCGCATTCGGTAATTGTCGTATGTAAGTTACCACATGGAATGTCGGAGAACACGCGTGGTGCCCAAAGCGTACGATAAGCAAATACATGAAGCCCTACGTTTTATACCTCGGACTTTCCTATTCAAGCCTAACTGCGCGAAAATAGGATATCCACAGTTTTAATGCAATTCACTTTCTTAAACAATGCCACAGATCCCTGCTTATATTTGAAGGGATCCAAAGTTAGAAGGTGATTCGACAAATTCTTCTCAAATGGACATTAACATTTCAGAAGTCATATTGTAGATTTCTTTACCCATAGGATTTGGAGGATGTGCTCATGTGCCAACGAATTACCGATGTCGTTTATAACATGCTCACCAGGTAGCAAACCAATGCGTGCCCCTGTGGTACATCCTGGACCTTTTCATATTGAGCACAACCAATTGTTTAGAAACTGGGTAGTAAAACTCAAGCTAGTTAGTTAGTTGAGAATGAACTACAAATCAACACGAATTTGTTTTAGTGCCATCTAGATAAAATTGTTGAAGTCCATCCCTTTAGTCGCTCTTTAGACAGGCGGGAAATTCCCCCAGCCAGAAGGGATAAAACTCCATGTAATGGACTTACCCATCCCAGCCAACATGCCCAGCTGGGCCCCAACTGGGTTTCAGGTGGGCACATGCTGGACCCCAGCTGGGGCCCATCCGTGTTTGTCAGGTGTTCCCACGCGGGGCCCAACTGGGCTAGCCTTTCCCAGCTGAAGCCCAGCTGAAGCCCAGATGTGCCCTGCTTCAATAACTGAAGCCTAGCTGACCTTCAGCTGAGCTTCAGCTGGGAAAGGTATGCCCAGTTGGGCCCCACGTGGGAACACCTGACAAACACGGATGGGCCCTAGCTGGGGCCCAGCAAGTAGTCCAGCTGAAACCCAGTTGGGGCCCAGCTGGGCATGATGGCTGGGATATGCTATAGTGGATAGTATGAGTTGGCCTATCTGGTACTGCATATGAGCATAAATACCTAAAGATCCATGCGCAACCTTCAACCAAGTGCCTCCTCTTACTGAAATTTTTCATATCGGTCCATGCGGCGAAATGAGTTATGAATAAGTAGGCATGTAAAAAAAAAAAAAACGCAGACTTCGATATTGTCTGCCACCAGGGATGTAGTTGAGTTCGGACTCGGAATCGTGGTTTCAGAAACTGAACGACTTGGCCAGAGGGGATGATTTTTCCCTTATAAGAAAGTACAGGGAATCGAGTAGTCCGAGTCCGGGCTCCCGTCCTTGGAAGTTGAAAATTGTCGGCCAAGTGACTCAAACTCTCCATTCGACATCAGCACTCTCTGCAACTAAGTCATCAAATTTACTTTAGTTTTTTTTTAATTTGTTGACGTGTGATATCTGTATGCGAATTCATCCACCTGCGAACTGGGGGTTGTAGAATATGCCCACGGTATTCCCTGCCTCTCGTAAGAGGCAACTAAATGGGAGGACTTGAACAGTATTTGAACAGTGTGTCACTACATTACAAATCTTATCTAACTAAATAACTATATGCCAATTCAAATATTCAAGTGATGGTCTGATTTAGTCAGACATTGTTCGGGTTCATCAGCTTTAATCTTTGAATTTTTTTTGCTAACCATATCATGGATTGTTTTACACTACAAAACCTTTAATTTCCTCAATATAGGGGTTTAGATTTGCATGTACATAGACAATCAAATTAAGTGACGAATTAAGGCTGAAGGACCACTAATGGGCGGTCTTTACCAGCTTCTCAGTTTCGCCTATAAAATTGTTAACATTTGATCCTCTTTGTTTGCACAGTTCATGGCGGATGGTCGGAATGGGGTGCTTGGTCACTCTGTAGCGCCATCACATGTGGAGTCGAAGGAACAATGTTTAGATCCCGTACCTGCACCAATCCTATACCAATCCATATGGGACGTTATTGCTCTGGAAAGGTTATTGAAAGAGAAAGCTGTTTTAAATGTCAAGGTATCCTTTAATTCACACTACTACCTTTGATTTCCATACATTATTAGGCAAGGAGGAAAGGGCATGATCATTGCTTATTAGATTTAAGCGTCAAAGTAAATCTTTCGATAAATCTGCATGACTCATTCATACATAACATATTTCTGATTGGTATAACTACACAGAAGGGTAAGGCAACGGGCAATTGTCCACTGGGTCAAAAAGGTAAAAAAATTTCAAAGCTTCTGTAACGTGAAACCAGATCATCAAGTGGCACCTGTCAGCTACAGTGGTTCTCCAACTTTTCTTTCAATAACATTTCATTTTCCCCAAAACCAGCTTAGGACTCTTTTTATTTTGGAATTAACCCCAATGCAGAAAATTATGACAAACAGGCAACGAACTATAGTTTTCGATGCGGTAGCGTATGTATGACATAATCGATAGTGTATCGAATCGGTTTACCATTTAAAGTTGGGAAAAGGATATTCTGTTAAGTCATCCAGAATCTGTCATAGTTCCTACTGCATGTTCATTAGGCGACTTCCTAGACAAGGGACAAGAGTAAATCATCGCCTCTATCGGGGCTTCGAAATATTAACCCCTTGTTGCGGAACTTGGTCCCTTGTCTAGCAAATCCTGGTCCCGCTCTTGATCGATACCCCGTAGAAAGTGTCTTTTTTAACTCAGCAAATATTAAAAATGCCAAAATATTTTAAAAACTGCAATCCAGGAAAAAATCTAAAGGGAAGGTAAGGAATGATTAAATGCCGCAAAAGTGACCAATTATATTACAAAAAAGCACCCTAACGAGACTTGATTGACTTGTTACTTGTATCTTGACTTGCATTAAACAGAAGATACTTGGATCGAACTTAACTTGCAACTCAATGACTTGAGACTGACTGAAACTGACTGCATGACTTTGAACTTAATTTGAATTTGCCCGAGTTTGACTTGGGACCTGCCCCCTATCTTTGACATCGAGTGATCGACACCGTGCGGAGAGAGAGTAACTAGCTTCTGTGGCGTAGCTAGCTATTTTCCAATCGCCAAAATTTTCCGTTTATGTTTTTAAATGGGGACGTCCGCGGACGTGAGTTGAAAAGTTCGGGAATTACTGAAGAATCTCTATTCTTTACTGGCAAGGCGGAGATTGCACGGCGACCAAAGATTGTTGTTGGCATGTTGTAACGCAATATTATGTAAACCCTACAAATTGAGGCTCTCCGATGATATTTTTGAAAAGTTTTGATTTAATGAAAGAAACTTCATGAAAATAGCACTGTACACTGTTAGCAGTTTTGGTTAATGAGCAGTGAAGTTCTGTAAAATTTTCAAGATTCGTTTTTCCCTTTTACGTATAAATTCTGTGATTTTTACAAACGTTTTTCATATGTTAAATGGTACACGTAAAAGTTTATATTTTTTACCAAATGAAAATTTACAGATTATTTCTATAAACTTTTGAGAAGATGTCTGTTTTTCATATTAACGAGAGTAATCTCTAAATTTAACAGATATTCACCGTATTTCCAGCATAGTACAATAGAAATTTTTTGGAAACTTTGTTTCCAGATTAGTCTGAAGAACAGATCACATTGAAGTTGTAAATATCACTTGATGATTAGGTGATTTTGGTATTTCCGGAGTTGGAAAAAGCTTAGCAAATATGAGTGACTGCATTAGCAACTAGTAATTGCATGTTGCTGCGCGAGAAGCGCGCCGAAAATATTGCATTTTTGATGCAAGTAATTGCAAAATTGGAGCTTTCATTTGAAGAGAATTCGGAATTTCATGAAAAGGAAAACCAGACTGCAGTTAACTGCTGTTACAAATGGCAAATTTCCGAGTTTTCACTTTTCAGATCGAGCCAGGGACAATCGCTTCTTGCCCCCCGTAGCTACACCCAGGCGCGTAACCAGGATTGTGTCATGGGGCTTTGGTGTCATGGGGGGCACGGCATGAGAGAAAAGTCTAAGGATTAAGAGAAAAAATCTCTCTTTTAGGTGTTTTCTGCATTGCAAGGTTGGGTTCATGGGGAGGGGGTTTCTAAATCCCCAAACCCACCCCTCCGTGGTTACGCCACTGCCTAGCCTTACCATTAGTCGGACTCTTGGAACCCCCTCCCCTTAAAAGGATGTGTCTTCAATATGTCCCACCAATTGTTTTCTTTAAAGGGATGATCATAATTTGACCGATTATAACCTCGTGTTTCAGTATCTCATTTTGTCTGTATGAACTTATTGTTTGCAAGAATATGAAAATATTCAAGAGGGACTTCAGGTTAGAAGAAACGTCCGTTTTGTATGCCTTACTGTTGAAGAAAATCCCTGATTATTTGTTGGGCAACCAGGTAATATAATTCCACACTGATCGAAGAACAGACATCTCTCACCGCACTGTAACAATCACGACGTTGGACCGTTATCACGGATCATTTTATTTTCTGTTAGTTTTAATTCAGTGTTTAAATGTTGTGTAGAATTAGAAAAAATGAAAACAAAGTGTGACTGCCCATTCAATTTTCTTCTCTCTAATTGAATCATATTGTCCATCTCCGGAACTACGGACCGATATTTTTTCACTGATTCATCTTTACTCATTTTTAGTGTTGTACCTTTCGTCTCCAAATCAGGTGTTTGCTTTGGTGTGGTTAGTTGCTAGTTGCACTTATCTAGTTTTCAAACTCAGACCAGGGAGGTTTTGCTAATTACATCTCCCAGCTCAGACCCTCGTCCGGTTCTTTTTTTTCTCAAGGATAACGTCCAGTTGGTGATTAAGTGTGTTTATTGTGTCCATTTCCTTTGGTTGCTCAGTTTTTCACTTTGGAGCTCGTAAAGGGACATGCAAGAAAAAACATTATTTCGTACAGTATATTCAAAATATTATTTCGAATAAACGTAATTTTTTTCTTGCAAGTCCGTTTACTGGCTCCGTACTTCAAAAACTTTCTAATACTTTTTAATTTCAGTTTTTACTTCAATCTTTTAATCCACCTGACCTGCACAGTATAAATATTCGCGCCGGCAAATTATTTCTATCTTTCCGATAGGTGACGAATCCGATTCTGGTGAAAAAGATGTAACAGGTGAAGGATCCGGTGAAGGATCCGGCTGTAGTGTAGGATCGAGTGGCTCAGGTGACGGAAGCACTGGTGATAACTTCAATCCTCTAAATTGTGTAGGTATAACTCTTTATGGAAATAATGGTCGACTTTTTCAAGGATTAGAATTACATTGTATTCTTCAAGAAAAGCAAATATCATTTTTATTAAATTTCTTTCAGTTTCCTAAAAAACTAGCGATTGATTAAAACTGAACCGTAAGACATCATCTAACCCATGGCCGTCACCAGGGGGGGGGGGGGGGTGGGGCGGGTGCGAACGCACCTCCCTCCAGACCCGCCCGCCGAAAAAAAAATGGTGGAGAGGTGTCGCCGTCGGGTGTGGAGTGTCGCCGGATGTGGAGATTATTTTTTAAAAATGCGATCGCAACTGTGCATGGAACGGCCAAGCGAAGTTTCAGCTCGTCGTCGATCTCGCAAATATCTTCTAGAGGTCTGTCACTATTCGCGTCTGTGAATACAGGGCTGCATTTCCATCAGTCATTTCCGCTCAACCTTCCTCCCAGCCTAGGCTTGGATTTCGAAGCATCGCAGGCCATAGCACAGTATTAGTTCGCCTTAGTTATAGTCAGTTCGTAGCATTACGGGTTGGGCCGGGTTGGGCCGCGTGCTTGGTCCGCCTCTCACGCGTAAGGTCCGGGTTCGCTTTCCAGGTCGAGTCATACCAAAGACTCTAAAAAAAGGAAACTACTGCCGTTGTGCGTGATGCTTCGCATAAGCAATGGAGTAGGGAAAACAATCCAGTGAGTCACAACTGGAAAAATTGCCGTGGCCGGCTCGACTTGAACCAATAGGTTGGAAACTGGGCCGTTAAGCTCGATTTTACGTTTTTTTTTTCTTTCTTTTTGCGGAAACGGAAATGTTTGGAAAACTCGTTATTCATTTTTTAAACGCATTTACACTGCCATAAGTTTATTCCTAAGGAAGGCGCGATGTTCACTGACTAAAATCTTCACATTTACATTTGAATGCTGCTCCACAGTAACATTCAAGATACAAGGAGAGCAGAATACCTATGGTATTTTGTAATGTTGCTCTTCTATAATGTCGCTCAATGTCACTAATATATAATAATATGCATACATGTATGCCTGGATATATATATATATATATATATATATATATATATATATATATATATATATATATATATATATATATATATATATATATATATATATATATATATATATATATATATATATATATTTATAAATCAAATTGGTAAAGCTGGAAAATTTGGCTGAGGTGAAAAAACGATGTTGACTCCACCGGGATTCGAACTCGGGACCTCCCGCTTTCTAGTGCGGACGCTCTAACCACTGAGCCATGAAGCCAAGTTGGTTTGGCCTTTGTTCAAATGACAGATGAAGCAACTCGCAATTCACCTCCTGAGCAGACGCCTAATTTTTTGGAACAGCACTAGTTCTCGTTTGACGCAAACCCAACCAAAGATCAAAGTTGATGCTATCCAGCTGAACACAATTGCTTATTCGCCAGCGGATCTCCGAAGAGATACAGAAACCTGTGAAAGCAGAGATGAAGTGAAAATAAACGCTGACGACAACTGCGTGGAATATATAAATCAAATTGGTAAAGCTGGAAAATTTGGCTGAGGTGAAAAAACGATGTTGACTCCACCGGGATTCGAACTCGGGACCTCCCGCTTTCTAGTGCGGACGCTCTAACCACTGAGCCATGAAGCCAAGTTGGTTTGGCCTTTGTTCAAATGACAGATGAAGCAACTCGCAATTCACCTCCTGAGCAGGCGCCTAATTTTTTGGAACAGCACTAGTTCTCGTTTGACGCAAACCCAACCAAAGATCAAAGTTGATGCTATCCAGCTGAACACAATTGCTTATTCGCCAGCGGATCTCCGAAGAGATACAGAAACCTGTGAAAGCAGAGATGAAGTGAAAATAAACGCTGACGACAACTGCGTGGAATATATAAATCAAATTGGTAAAGCTGGAAAATTTGGCTGAGGTGAAAAACGATGTTGACTCCACCGGGATTCGAACTCGGGACCTCCCGCTTTCTAGTGCGGACGCTCTAACCACTGAGCCATGAAGCCAAGTTGGTTTGGCCTTTGTTCAAATGACAGATGAAGCAACTCGCAATTCACCTCCTGAGCAGGCGCCTAATTTTTTGGAACAGCACTAGTTCTCGTTTGACGCAAACCCAACCAAAGATCAAAGTTGATGCTATCCAGCTGAACACAATTGCTTATTCGCCAGCGGATCTCCGAAGAGATACAGAAACCTGTGAAAGCAGAGATGAAGTGAAAATAAACGCTGACGACAACTGCGTGGAATATATAAATCAAATTGGTAAAGATATATATATATATATATATATATATATATATATATATATATATATATATATATATATATATATATATATATATATATATATATATATATATATATATATATATATATATATATATATATATATATATATATATATATATATATATATATATATATATATATATATATATATATATATATATATATATATATATATATATATATATATATATATATATATATATATATATATATATATATATATATATAAGTTGAAACCAAGTGAACGACAAACGGGACATGTCCAAAGAAGTAGGATCGCAATGAGGCGATACAATGCTGCAAACGAGAAAGATAGATGCAAAGAAAATACAGCAAAAACTACTTCGCCAAGCTTTCAAACTCTACACGAGTCCTTTTTCAAGGCTATACAGTAAGCAAATAATAACAGAAAGATCCAAAATAAGAGAGGGCAGCATAGTAAAAGGGGACAATCCCTAATTAAGGGGGATATTAAGGTCTAGAGGGCGGTCAGTCTGGAGGGTCTTGATCCAAAAACGCTCTTTAAGTTGGCGTCGAAATTTGGACTGTTTACCCAATTCCTCAATAACAACGAGCCCGAGGTCCATAACTTAATGGCCTTCAGAAGAAAAGTGGACTGCAACAGGCTTGTCGCTATGCCTTCGAAAGTGTTTAATAGTGGAGCGGTGGTTATTCATCCTCTGCCTTACGTCATTCCCAGTTTCACCAACATATTGCAAACCACATCTTTTACACTGAATTAAATAAATAGCATTAACCGACCTACAACTGGTGAGCTGACGAATTTCAAACGATTTTCCCGTAACATGGCTAGTGAAGGAGGAAGTTATCTCTATATGGCGGCACATTCGGCATGTACTGTTACTACATTTCACACACCCCCTCGTAGACTGAACATTTTGAGTAGGAGCACTGTGGTCCCGGGGGAAGTACAGCCCTGACTGAAATACCCTTAAGGTTAGGTGGGCGTTTGAAGGATAAAACTGGGGGATTTGGGAAGAATTTCGCCAAACGATTATGAGATTCAATGATGGACCAATGCTTAAGAATAATTTTTTGCAGAGGAGGAAGGTTAGGGTGGTAAACGGTAACCAGGGGAACCCGACTGGGTTTTTCCTTACTTGAATATTTTAGAGCATCTCGTCTAGGCACCCTTGCTGACTCGTTTAGAGTTTGAAAGCTTGGCGAAGTAGTTTTTGCTGTATTTTCTTTGCATCTATCTTTCTGGTTTGCAGCATTGTATCGCCTCATTGCGATCCTACTTCTTTGGACATGTCCCGTTTGTCGTTCACTTGGTTTCAACTTGTTTTTCTTCATCTAACGACTTGCATCATCTTTGATCCGGGTATGTCCGTACACACTGCGCCTGTTAGACCTGTTACTATGGAGTTTTCCACTGATACCAGAGACTTGTTCAAAAGGGCCCCGTGACCTGCACAAAATTTCAGTCAGGGCAGCCCACCATATTGAAAACTACACTGGGTTTTTAGATAGTCATTCAGCACCTAAGGGTCTAACCATCAGACTACATTTGAGTGCCTTAAGACCGACCAACAACTTACTCGGTAAATGGAACAAAGTTCTGAGACAGACTGAACTAAGCTTGTTAAGAATTCTGAGGAACCACACAGTTTCGGTTAAGCAGGGCGTAGACCTAGAACGCGATCAAATTTTGGGATACCTTCGAACCCAGTTAAACGATTTGGACTTTCAAGAAATTTGCTCCATTTTACGTCACGAGGAACGGAAACTTACTTCAATCTTGGAACCCCGCCGACATTCGAAAAGACATCGTATTAACTGTAATGTTGGAGATTCTGGCTACAACTTGGCTTTTGTGCAGTCGTGTTCTTTACAGAGTAAACGTAAGCGGACCCGCCGGTTCACTAGACATATTGAAAAGAGTGTAGTTAATCTCTCAAGTACACCACTTTCAACGGCCGAGGTCAATGTTTTGTCGAAGGGTCTTTCCTTTTGTCCTCAGCCAGACCGAGTTGACAACACTACTTTGCTCGAAGACCTGGATGCTTTCTATCGAAGACTGAGATTACGTCATCACTTCTACAAGGACATTGCCTCGGTTGATGATGACGTCAGGGACACTGAGTTAAGTATTCCCTTGCCCTTTCTTACTGCGAAATCCGATTGGCAACCTGGAACTCGTGATCCAGTGCTGGAATCGTTCATTAAGGCAGTCAGTAATGAGGTGGATACTTTTGTGCCTCGAAAGAACCCTCGCACAAACCTGAAACTAGCGGAACGTAAAGCTTTGGAATCTCTATTACAAAGGGATGACATCGTTATAAAACCAGCTGACAAGGGTTCTGCTACTGTAATAATGGACAAATGCGCTTATATTGAGGAATGTAACCGCCAATTAGCGGACCCTGTTTTCTATCGGAAACTAGATAGCGATCCTACTCCTGCGGTAATTGAAAAGATTAAGGATTTTGTCAATGATCTTTTTAACAGAAATGAAATCGATAGTAAAGTTCGTGATTTTCTCACCCCTAAAGATTCCCGCCCGAGACGGTTTTATATATTACCGAAAATACACAAAGAAGGCAATCCCGGACGCCCGGTAGTTTCCTGTTGTAATCACCCTACTGAGAACATGTCCATTTATTTGGACTATTTCTTGCAACCATTTGCTCAGGCATTGCCCTCGTATATTAAAGACACAACAGATTTCTTGAACAAACTAGCCTCCATTGGGGATATCCCTCCTCAGAGCTTTCTTGTGACTCTGGACGTCAAGGCTCTCTATACTTCAATTCCCCATGAAGAAGGTATTCGAGCATGTACGGAAGCCCTTGCGGAACGCTCTTCTGTGTCTCCCTCTGCAGACACTCTCATCAAAATGCTTGAGCTCATGCTTACTTCCAACGTATTCTCGTTTAATGATGAGTATTTTTTACAAGTCTCCGGTACGGCTATCGGTGCTAAATTTGCCCCACCATACGCTATTATCTTCATGGGATGGCTGGAAAAAGAGCTTTTAAGGGGTGCGGAGTGTCGTCCTTTAGTCTGGTACCGCTATATCGATGATATTTTTATGATTTGGACACATTCTCATGAGGACCTAGACAAATTTTTCGATCATGCTAATAATTTGCATTCACATATTAAATTCACCAGTGAAGTATCCCGTAAGGAAATTAATTTTCTGGACGTTAAAGTTATAATTACTGACCAGCAAAACATCGTTACTGATTTGTTTACTAAACCTACCGATTCTCATTTGTATTTGCACCCTTCAAGTTGTCGCCCTAGGCATTGTACTAGGAATATCCCTTACAGCCAGGCTCTACGACTCCGCAGAATTTGTTCGAATGATGAGTCCTTTAGATTTAGGAGCAGTCAACTGGCGGACCATTTCGTCAAAAGGGGTTATGATCCGACTGCGGTAGAACGGAGTATTAAACAGGCAGCAAGGGTGCCTAGACGAGATGCTCTAAAATATTCAAGTAAGGAAAAACCCAGTCGGGTTCCCCTGGTTACCGTTTACCACCCTAACCTTCCTCCTCTGCAAAAATTATTCTTAAGCATTGGTCCATCATTGAATCTCATAATCGTTTGGCGACAATCTTCCCAAATCCCCCAGTTTTATCCTTCAAACGCCCACCTAACCTTAAGGATATTTTAGTCAGGGCTGTACTTCCCCGGGACCACAGTGCTCCTACTCAAAATGTTCAGTCTACGAGGGGGTGTGTGAAATGTAGTAACAGTACATGCCGAACGTGCCGCCATATAGAGATAACTTCCTCCTTCACTAGCCATGTTACGAGAAAATCGTTTGAAATTCGTCAGCTCACCAGTTGTAGGTCGGTTAATGCTATTTATTTAATTCAGTGTAAAAGATGTGGTTTGCAATATGTTGGTGAAACTGGGAATGACGTAAGGCAGAGGATGAATAACCACCGCTCCACTATTAAACACTTTCGAAGGCATAGCGACAAGCCTGTTGCAGTCCACTTTTCTTCTGAAGGCCATTAAGTTATGGACCTCGGGCTCGTTGTTATTGAGGAATTGGGCAAACAGTCCAAATTTCGACGCCAACTTAAAGAGCGTTTTTGGATCAAGACCCTCCAGACTGACCGCCCTCTAGACCTTAATATCCCCCTTAATTAGGGATTGTCCCCTTTTACTATGCTGCCCTCTCTTATTTTGGATCTTTCTGTTATTATTTGCTTACTGTATAGCCTTGAAAAAGGACTCGTGTAGAGTTTGAAAGCTTGGCGAAGTAGTTTTTGCTGTATTTTCTTTGCATCTATATATATATATATAGATATATGTATATATATATATATATATATATATATATATATATATATATATATATATATATATATATATATATATATATATATATATATATATATATATATATATATATATATATATATATATATATATATATATGTATAAATCAAATTGGTAAAGCTGGAAAATCTGGCTGAGATGAAAAAACGATGTTGACTCCACCGGGATTCGAACTCGGGACCTCCCGCTCACTGGCGTAGCCAGGATGGGACTTTTTGGGGGGCCTAGGTAACAAGTGGGGGGCCTGGTACCTCCGAAGGTCAGGCACGCAAGAATATCTAAGCGGAGCGCCACCATCAGTTGGCGCGGAGCGTACAAGAAAATTTTGGGCTTTAAAACCCCTCCAGATGGCCGGAAACGGCACTTCCCATGTGTTTTAAGCTGGATGTACCCAGCCTTGAAATACGAATCTCATGTCTGCGACTTCTCAAATAATGAGAATAAAAAATCAGTCTATGAAAAATGGTAATACATACACTTTTTAGGGACCCCCAAACTGGGCACATCTGATCTGTGGCCTGGGGGATGAGACTGAAGGGAACCGATATCTCCCTTTCCCTTGGGAAAAATTGTAAACTTCAGAAGGACATAAATCGCAAATGCGGCAATATTTGAATGTAAGCGGAGCGCCACCATCAGTTGGCGAGGAGCGTACAAGAAAATTTTGGGCTTTAAAACCCCTCCAGATGGCTGGAAACGGCACTTTCCACGTGTTTTAAACTGGATGTTCCCAGCCGCAAATGCGGCAATATTTGAATGGATTTCAGCTTATCTAAGGCAGTACCTTACCCTTTAACAGGAAAACCAAAAGTAGTTGTGTCCCCCTCTGAAAAACTTTCTTTGCGTTAGATTTCCTAGATGCAAAATGGTGCTATGTTTGGCAAAACTTTAAACTGATTATAGGCCTAAGTTTTAGGATTTTCCCTTTTTGGGGAGCATGAAAAATATCAAAATATTTCTAGTTTTTGCAGAGATTTTACAAGAGACATACATACTACCAAAGAAACAATGTGCAAAATGGTGCAGTAAACCGCAAAGCAGAAGTATGGATTATGTGGGAAACACATGAAATCAGGACCTTGTGGACATTTTACAAATCCCCGGACGCCAGTGCCAACTAGTAAAAAGAGGACTTGTCGAAAAAAATTGTCCTACAGTGGCACTTGTCATGGGCAGGAGTGAGGCACGACATAGGCCTAGGCCTACTTGTCAAGGATGGAAGGGAAGAATTATCCGAAGGCAGTACCTTACCCTTACCTGCTTACGGCATATTTTGTGTATGATAAAGTATAGGAATGGTCGTGTAAGAGTGGTCTCCAGTGTACAATTGCCTTATTTTCAGTAAATCAATCAGCCATCCGAAAGGCAGAAAGGGTCTTAACCTAACAAAGTCACATTAAAGTTTGTCGTCGAGACTTTCGTTTCATCTTCTAAGTGAAATGCAATAAACGACAGTGCAGATCACAAACGGTATCTAATTTAGTGAAAGTAGGCATATTGAAGTTATTACTTGATTTCATACGATTGTCATACGATGATTTTTTTTAATTTTTACACATTTTATTTATTTACTGTTTTGAAGGAAATACTTCAAGGTTATGTCCGTTCAAACAATGTATTTTTTTTCAATTATTTTATCAGGACGCAAAAAATCTGGGGGGGGGGGGGCTGAGTGAAATCTGGGGGGGGGGCTAGGCCCCCCCAGGCCCCCCGTGGCTACGCCACTGCTCCCGCTTTCTAGTGCGGACGCTCTAACCACTGAGCCATGAAGCCAAGTTGGTTTGGCCTTTGTTCAAATAACAGATGAAGCAACTCGCAATTCACCTCCTGAGAAGGCGCCTAATTTTTTTGTAACAGCACTAGTTCTCGTTTGACGCAAGCCTAACCAGAGATCAAAGTTGATGCTATCCAGCTGAACACAATTGTTTATTCGTCAGCGGATCTCCGAAGAGATACAGAAACCTGTAAAAGCAGAAAAGAAGTGAAAATAAACGCTGACGACAACTGCGTGGAATATATATATATATATATATATATATATATATATATATATATATATATATATATATATATATATATATATATATATATATATATATATATATATATATATATGTGTGTGTGTGTGTGTGTGTGTGTGTATGTATATGTATATAACAAAATCGTATAAGCAATATCAAACTTTTATGAAGTCGAATGCTGCGTGTCAACACTACCTGTCCCCGTTCTTTACAAACAGTAGGTCTATAGATCTACTGAAGAAAAACTATTAAGAATATTATAAGATTTTTGGGATTGTAAGTAACGGATTTTATCTTTGCGGATTTCGGGGTCTTGAATCAATTTTGGGGGACTTTGCCCACCCCCCTCCGTCGCCCTCTGGCTACGCCACTGATAGTGTTCAGTGGTTGGAAGGATGGTTGGGTTGGTTGGATAGGTTGGTTGGTTACATGGGAGGGTACGGTTAAGTATCTAAGTAACCACAGTTACTTTTTCAGTCGTGGCCTACTGGCTCGTTTTCTCTACCGCACAGTTTTTGCTGAACACCTAGCACAATGGCAGTATATGCTCAATTTTTATTCTTTGGCATGACCCGGCCAGTGGCCCGTCGGCCCGTCGAACCTGGTTAAATCAGCTGTTCGTGAATACCCCAATAAATTTTTGTTCTTCTATGCGGCATTTATTTTTCACTACAGAACGACGACTCCATTTGTTGTTTCTTACAGCTAAAACTGGAAGAGGCGAAAGGACACGGCAGTACAACTAGCTACTCGTATAGCGTGTTTGATGACGATACAGTCGCAGCTACTCAGCAATATGAGATAGTAGAGGATGTTGATGACCAATTTACTTTTGATGAAGACGATTACGTAGGGCGGGAAGGAGATAAACAAGACGTATCACAGACAGGAGAGGAAAACAGCGGTGGAGAAGATTCCTACTCATATAGCTCTTCTGATGGAGTCGGCGATGCTGGTCAAGATGACAGAAATGGAGAATACAGTTATAGTTACAGTGTGTAAATCTAATGTGAGATTAAAATGATATTTGATACAGAATAAACAAAAACTAAACTGAAGCTTTTTAAAGACGGCGTGGTTGACCATTGTATAAGTACAATGAAGTTTTGTTTCTTGTATACTTACCTTTCATATTGAACAGTATTGTCTGATTTTGGGAGCACTTTCACTGTACCGTAGATTTTTCCACCATAGTGTGGCTATATGGGTTTCGAAGAATATTATGTGTGCCACTCGCATTAACATAGTTTGTTCAGCCATACGCACATTTCTCCTTATGGGTTAGCCCCATATAAAGTCCTCCCGGTCTTGTTGCAAACGGCCGTTCCGCAAAACCAAACTTTAAACTGCTTCCCAAAGAAGCTATTACGTCCACTAAAGGACAACACTTAACCAATTTCACGGCCCTCAGACGATTTCCATTATTGGTCTGTCAGGTATGGCGCCATCCTAGACTAGATGAAAAAACAAATGCTACATATACTCATAGGCAAAAGGCCGAGAAGCGATCTATAGACGGGCGAGAAAGATTCAAGATTTAACATTCAGCAATCCCATATAAAGTCCACGCAACACTCGCTGAAGAACCACCGTACCAGGCCAGAAAACGACAAGCTAATTGTTCAGTACCAATTCAAAAGCAAATAACAAACCGGGAACTTTACAGGTTTCCCCAGAATGATATGATTCACACATTAATTGCATCTACTTTATTCAATCATTATTTTCTCAATCCATGTCTTAACAACATCTATCCTCGGTCAAAAATATCCAAGTTTCAAACTTTTCCCTACGTACCGCATTTCTCATCTAAGAAGGTCCTACGAGTTGTTTTTTCTTTTTCTTTTTTTGAAGACGTGCATTATGCTTATTCGTCGAGAGTGATTCATACACTATTTAAAAGGAAAGTATGTAGCCTTTAACTGAATTGACACTTCAAAATCCGTTGGGTTTGTATAAAATTATTATTGCTTAATTTTATGAAATAGGTGTTACCTTAATATGTACCATCAATCTATTTTATATTTAATTTGATCATATATTTATTACTTTTACAAGAGCTATATGTAATAAGTATCCCTAGAAACAAATGGACTCTCCCGAGTTAAACCTTTTTGCATGAATAACGCTAAAAAATGTATTTGCAAGAATTTTAGGGTGTTTCCTGTCGTACTTTTTACGGAACAACCTTAATAAAATGGTTTTCAATAGATATCCACTAATATAAGACTCAAATTTTCAACAACCATACGAAATTTTTAAGTATATTCTTAAAAATGTGAGCGGTACCTTGCCTTACTCGGCACCACGGTTATGGTTTTCACTCGAGAGCACCGATCAAACAAACACGTCCCCTGATGACGAGGTTAAGGGTGACTCTACCTTTCATACCACCCCGACGAGGTTGAGGTCTGAACAAGTCAGGGACGTAAAAGCTTCTTCGGGAAGCACTTAAAGTTTGGTTTCACCGAACGGCCCTTTGCCAGAGGGTAGGAAGGACTTTAGAAAAAGTCAGGGTTACAACATCATCCTCGTCGATATCAATATGCTATGGCACGACAAAAAGAACGAAAGGGTTTCACTCGTTTCAAGGATAAGCTAATTGAGTTTTTGATGCTGTATCTAAAATGTATGGAGAATTGTAAAACACAGTCAATTCTCACTCAAAATCACAACTTTTCGTAGTAGTCTACAGATTTACAGTTATTCTCAATTGGCACAGTTTTTTGACTGATGTCTAGTTCAAAATGCCGAGTGCTGCAGCTCATATTACACGACATGTACGGCAATGAGTGTTGTAACTGAGTCCTACGTATCTAGTCTTTTAATTGACCTTTTTCCAAATAGCAATTACAATGGATTGTGGGATAGAGTTTTGGTGTGTGTCATTAACATTGACCTGCACACTAGCTATTCAATTTTTTTAACCTAACCACCGCAACCAAATTAAGTTGAGATACTTTTCAATAATGAAAGTCTATGAAAGCAAATAGTGCTTACAACATTAAGGCAACAATCATGTTCCAACTATCGCCTTAATGTCTATTAATAAACACAAAATGTCCTCTTAAAGGGGAAGTTTAAGCAAAAATTTAATTTTCATGTGTGAAAGAGGAACGAAATCTACACAGTGTGGTGAAAGTTCCGTTTAAATTGAACATGTATTTCTCGAGATATCAGTAAATGAAGTCAGTCAGTAGATTTGTGTTCAAAAGCGATTTTGAAGGCAGCAGAGCTTATATCACTTCCTCACATCGACAAGAAATGCTTGTTTCCCTTTGTTTTATCAGACTGTTGTGTTGACCTTGAATTTAATAGGAACAGTACCTTCCTGCGGGGGGGGGGGGGGCAGGGGGGCAAAATGGTAAAATTCTCATGCTACTTGTGCAATCACATTTTAATAACATGTGATTGTTGAGGAGTAAACCCAGTCTAAAGTTAAAGAAAAACAAAAGACTGCCCGTAAATGTGGGGATGTGATGTCATGTCTGCTTGCTTCAAGTTCACTTTTTGTTGAAGATGTGAAAAATTTATGTGTTCATATTTTGAGAACCACGCATCAGTGTTCAAAGCAAATTTCACCAAAATGCTAAGAATAAGTACCCCTCTAACATACCAAATCCTGTTGTGACCTTAAACCCTTCTCTTAAAGGGACAATCCTCTCACCCCGAACTTCACTTCTAGTATAGGGTAACAGAAACTTTCAATTGGCCCAGCTTTTTGATTGACTGCTAATTCAAACAATGCAGAGTACCAAAACTTATATTACACAGCACGAACTGTTCTGATAGTGTTTTGATTATACACATTGAGCTTTCTATATTCACCCTGAAGCAATAAAATGAGATTATGTCTGGATGAGGGTGAATTTTAGACAATTGTGGGAGGGGCTTAATTAAGAAGGTTAGGAGAATCGGTACTGTTTGGGATGAGAAAATTGGGCCTTTAAGGTATAACGCCTGTGGATATAGCCAGAACCTAACGATAAACAATGCTCAATGACCTTACAGGTGTTGAAAAGATAAAAGAGGAGTCAAAAGCACTGAGGGGAAAAGTAAGGTAGAAAGGGAAGCCTTTAAGCTTAGCTTCACCGAGAGGTACTTCAATAAGTAGGGTGCAGACAGTGGAGAGTTCTATTCTCCAAGGTTGCTGTAGCTGGACTATTCAACTGGAAGAGGTAGATCTGTTGGGTCTAACTCCTAGGTGTAAGTTAGTTTGTTAGATGGAGTTTTACCGCCCAGTTTCCAACCAATTGGTTTAAGTCAAGCCGGCCAAGGCCTCTTTTCCGGTTGTGGCTCACTGGCTTGTTTTCCCTACTCCATTGCTTATGCTGAGCACCAAGCACAATGGCAGTAGGCATTAGCTGTAAGAAGAATCGGAGTGCATTGATAAGATGGAGTACCAAGTTTAATACCTCGAAAAGCTAGAAGCAAAAATTTGCAGTCCACGAGATCTTCAACAGGCAACGAGTAAGGTTCGTTCAGAAGCAGGGTAATGTGAGAGTGATACCTCTTTGCTAGTACACTGCTTTATTGTAAATTACAACTGGACAAAAAATATTATCTTTTCAATCATTTTTTTTTATTCTCTCTCTCAGCTCTTCCTCTGAAATTCATTTACACGGTAGGACAATAAGTAGCATGCAATATTTTGTTATTTTTCCAAAGTTTCCTTATCGAACTAGAATCTGCAACCACAGAGCAGATCATGGACACTTCATTTAGGCTGTCATTCATTCACATTTTAGCAACGTTCTGCAACTTTTGAAGATGCATAACCATATGAAATACATGTTCGAAACTTCCAAGGACCTTTAAATTCTTTTCAAGAAGAGATGTTCACATCCTGCGAACAAAGGAAGGGTAGGCAAGTGTCCAAGTCCATGCAACAAAATCGGATGATTCACACTGTTTGACAAGATGTTACTTGATTGCCTGTTGCCATTATTCTATTGTATTGATTATATCGATTCTTTGTTAGTGTTAGGCAGTGGCGTGCACAATAGGGCGGCATGGCCCCCTCATCTGTATGTAGTCGTGGGAAACAACCCAGGGAAATTTACACGTAAGCAATTATTCCCTTTGAACTGATCTGCACCTCCATATAAGTCGGGGGGGGGGGGGATGGACATACTGGCCCCCCTCCCCCCACCTCAAAAAACCTGCGCACGCCACTAGCGTTAGGGATTAGGTTATGAATTGGGGCTATAGTTAGCTAGTTTGGAAATTTCTTGTTAAACAGTGTGCATTGCCCCCAACAAATGAAACCCCCACATCCTGCTCTGCTATTACAGTGTAAACATTCTAACCATTGTCACAGAGTACAAAGAAAATGGCTCAGACTCTATCCAACAATTCAGTCATAATCATGAACCCCAGCAATAGCTACATCTCTTCAAAATACTATGCGCAATCGCGCAAAAAGAGCCATGGATGCATGTTGCATCCTTTGAAATGTTGAAAGTTTGGGTGAACAAATTACTATTGTGCAGTAAAGAACTGAATTTCTATCGGTGGGAAACTTATTTCTTGAAAAAAAAAAATACCATACTGCCTTATTTTTGATAATCAATCAACCTGTGTCAATAAATATTAGTTTTAAAAGAATGATTTTTTTTTGGCAAAACATATGCAGTATTTCCCTTTGAATGTAACCCCCCTCCCCCTAATTGCTACACCATCAACTTGTTTTGCATGCTTCAATTCTAGAATTTTACTTGTTCTTTGAAACTTAATATCAAATGTGAGCCATAACTTACACAAAAGAGACTTAAAAAAATATTTTAAACGTAGCACTACGCCTCAACACCACTCTAGCTTCTCAAACAAACCAAGTCGAACCAAGGGCAGTTTGATCTCACACACACACACATTTCTATCCAATCTAAAACTGGTTTTTCTCAGTTTCCAGTACTTGAGAACTTTGCACTGTTCAATGATTTAGACAGTTAAAAATTGCACAAATTAAGGGTACAGAGTACTTATTGGTAATGCATACTTTGTCAATACATTTCAAATATTTACCAAAGGTTTGCCAATACCCTCACCCCACCCATGTAGTCACCAGGTCATCAGGCCAAGGCCTATAATGAGCCATTTTGTAACACTTTACCAAAGTGCAACCACTTAGTCCAAAATGTAACAACTTTCTGTCGAAAATGTGACAATGCGAGTAAAACATGGCTGCAGAATTTGATATGTGCAACTCTCGCGTTAATCCGGTCTTACTTGGCTTACATTACGGCAGGTCAGGTTATTTGTGAGCAACGTTGACTTTTTATGATTTCATCCATAGCACCCAAGTTTGCAGGAAATAGACTACTTAGATGCTTTAGACCATGCTGAGTTCAATGGAGCAAGTTCTAGCCTAAACTGACATCACGGTGGCAATTTGATTTTTTCATTTTTCCCCACACAGGCGACACCTAAAAACATATAATTTCAGGGTGTGGAGTATGTCATTAGAATTTAAACGGTGCTCCCAGTGTGATGTGACCTTGTTTGGTTTAGTTTTGGCACCTTAAAAAATATGGCAGCCATTTTGGATTTTTCAATGCTGTCTGATGTGAATCTTCACATTGTTACATTTTGGGTAGAAAGCTGTTAAATTTTGAACCAAGTTTGTTACATTGTTATCAGTTGTTAAAAAATGAGGCTTAACTTGCCCTTTCCTCTCTGGTGCCACTTTTTTTACATACATAAAATATTTAGACACTCATGAACATACAGAACTTTTCTGTCTGGGGAGGTGACATTTAGCCGACTCCAGATCTCACTTCTGGGCATTATCTCTTCCCAACTGAGGCACCAAAGTCTGTCCGATTCAGCAAGGTTTTCACAGATGGGGGAGGTGGTGGCACCCCCACCCTCTTGTCCTGTACAGCCATGTAGACACTTTCAAATGGTGGCATATGAAGCACCAGATTTTGTATTGAGACACCGATATGTTGTTTTTTTTTTTGGAAAGTTTCAGAGGTAACATGGACATTACACTCCCTTTCTGATCACTTCAGAAATGTAGTGGACAGTATACTCCTTTTATCAGCAGACTTAATTTCTTGGTGTTTTCCCTGTATATTTTGTAAGCAACCTCTACCTTACTTCCCACATAACCGTTGCCAGTTACCCCCCCCCCCCTTCCAACATCTCCTGACAGAACAACACTTGAATCTGTCTCACCCTCCTTCACAAAGGAAAGAAGTACATCTCACTTGCCTTCCTTAGAATTAGTATGTTAGCACAACTTACAGTTTCTTTCACAACAGAACACTTCAAACACATTATTCAAACAAGACCTGAAATTGGGGATATTACAAGTACTTCACACCTACAAATAAAAAAAACACATACTAAATAACATACAAATCTCACTTTCTAGGATAGACAGCTATACATTCACTAAATGCATCATTCAAGAGACAATAATGTAAGGTTTTCATCCATTATATACCAAACATAACCCTGACAAGTAATATTAAACAAACTGTACATAGATGCAATAATAAAAACTTTAGAGTCACAATTCCTGGAGAAGGGATTCATAACGAAGATATAAACACATACTTAGTGCCTTAGAAAGTAACAAATTCATACAGATCCCTTTTCATTTTAAAACTTTATTTTTACATAACATATTTGTCAAAATCAAAACTTTTCCCCTTAATCCACACTTGATTCTTCAAAGTTATTCAAATATTGATTTCCTTCAAAATGGACTGCTTTGTTAATGAAATTAATAACTGGAAAATTTATATACAAATTAAATACTGCTTATGGTCATGAATGCCATCGGCTGATGTCTGGAAAGTGCAATAACCTTAGTCAATCTCATCAATATTTGTGTATGTGATTGTCTCTTGTTTCCTACTTCCACATTCTTTAACCTTGTCATCCCATGATTGCTCATGCCTTCTGTTATCATCCTCCGTCTCCATTTCTGAGGGTTCAGTTGATCCAGGGTCTTTACCAGCCCAAGCGTCAGCTGACCCAGTTCGCTTTTCAGATGATCTGCCAATAAGAGTGATACCATTCTGATAATATGTAGCAAAAACTGAATCTTTTTACATTACAGCCAGTCTCTTGTTTACCCTCAATAAGCCAGTTTGTTAATTTGTTTCGAATGCTATGAGCAATGGGCACATCCTCCAAATCATCAGAATAAACAAATCCCACACCTACAACACGTATCTGTATATGCATATCAGTTTGCGTGAAAATTTTGTGAATTTGTTTGTGAGGTAGATGGGATTAAATGACACACCAACACGAATGTGTTACATACAGTAGTGTCACCTAGAAATAAAAGGAAAAAAACTGGGAGTAAAATTTTGTGAAATCATTTTTCTTAATCCATCCATAACAAGCATAAGGAAGGATATCAAATGTGGTTTTGTGCAGTGGATTGTGTCTAAATTTTCTTTTTGGTGTAAAAATGTGCATTTTTAATCTGCCTAGCTTAAAGTAGGGCAGAGACCCCTCTTTTCCAAGATGGCTAGACACTTAGATTGTGTTGTGTGCACGTACTGATGGAAACAAGGGAATGCTGTACGCTACGTGCTGAGCACAATTTGTGTATCCCATGCTGTGAGCCAGCCACAATTCCATGCGCCAAGGAATTACCAAAATCACTTATTCTGCTTTTCGCAATGAAATATGTACACAGTGTTTAACATTTGTGGAGAAATGTGATTGCCACATCGTCACTCCTGCACTAATACCTCACATAATATTTGATTATATTCAGAGTATTATTTGAAAATGTGTAGGTACCAGATTAATGTCTGGCTATGCAAGTATCACTGAACTGAATGACATGCTGTGCTAATACTTTTGCTCTGCTCTGCTTAATTCATTAATGAAATTTTATAATATTTTAAAGTTCATGAAGTGCGATGTTTCTAGCTGTTGTAGGCAGGTTTGGCAGTAATTCAGCCAGTCTTTGTTTTTACCACAAAGTGTTGGACAATCAAAAGTGATGTTGCAGAGCAAATATGAGAAACTTCTATGCAAGTATTCATTTGAAAGAAATGAGCTATCTTGACTGAGTTTTGCAAGAATCAGTCCTTTCACATTGTATTTCTCACTTCATTTCCAAGATCTATTTGAAACAAATATTGCACACTGTCATGCAGGTACCTCTCAAACGTTAACTTAACCCCTCACTACACATGGTTTTGCTGCGAAACCATAATTTATCATTATGTTATACGTGTGGTTTTGCCACTAAACTATGGCACTCAGCTGTGTCCTGGGGTGCCCCATTTTTAATCTATGCTGTGGTTTGGACATGAAATAGGCTTAAAGCATACTCTTTATATATGTATCCCCTTGGGATATAGTGAGTGCAAATATGGCAGCATCCATACAAAATTGTATTGTTTTGCAGAACAGTTACATACGTATTGTATATATGTAATATATGTCAGTATGGCGGGATGAACCCCCTTTCGTAGCCAAAAGGTTAAAAAAGAAAAAAAAAGCAATAGTGGTGAGGGCACTCCAGGTAATATTAAGTTAGTTAGATGGAGTTTTATGGCCCAGTTTACACCTTATTGGTTCAAGTTGAGCCAGCCACTGCCTTTTTTTCCAGTTGTGGCTCACTTGCTTGTTTTCCATACTCCACTGCTTTAAACATCACGCACAGGAGCAGTATGTTCCATTTTTAGAGTCTTTGGTCTCAACTCCAGTCACAACCTGGTGGTCCAGTCAAAAGTTAAGTCACAAGTCATTTGGTTTTAGAAAAAATCAAGTCAAAACCTGTGCTACACAAGCACAAGTGAAGTAACAAGTGACAAATGAGCTGAGCACAATATGTAACACCTCAATTTTGCTTTCCCTTGCCTTCATTTTGCTACACTAAATTTGTAACTACCCCCCCCCCCCTTTGCCAAGTTAGATACCTAAATAATGAACATAAAATCAAGTATCTAACCTTTTTGGTTTTTCCTCTTCAGGTACCTCAGGTAATTCTTCTGGGTCCCCTGAGGGATAAGATCTTGGGATATAGGCAGTGTATGGTTTTCGTTGTCGATAAAATAACAAATATGCTGAACGGGTAACGACTGCGTCTTCCGTAGTACGAGTCACATGACTATCATCGAACAACCTCCAATCTATGTATAAAGAGAATCCATCTCAATATTTTGAGAGATTTCATTTTTCATTAATGTAACTGATCATGCAATCACCCCAATTCAAATTAGTGTGAAAGATTTTTCTATCACTCATGAATGGCTCTTATGAATCATGTGACAAATTTTTTCCTCTCTTACTTGTGCAATTCAAAAAGAGTTGCATGGCATACCTTGAATACACAATATAGAAGTCTTAATATGAAAGATACTTCTCAGGGAAATAAAGATCTTAAGATCTTCCAATGACATAATTTCTATTCAGGTTACAAACAAAAAACTTATAATAAACAAACAAACAATAAATAAACAAATATTAAGGTTCTCTGGCCTTTTTAACTAGATACATCAGGCTATTATGATGGAAAATTATGAATAACAATGTGATAAAGCATAGCACTATCTTAGAGTCTTTACTACAAATGTCTGTGGCCTTAAAAGTGTCTTGTTATAGAAAATAACCCAAAATAATTCACATACCCAGTTCATTTTGATGTAAACTTTCCTTGCTATTCAGTCTGGCAAATGCAGTGTAGTGACCCCCAAGGATACCCCCATGGTGGTTAATGACTCCATACAGGTCATAGACTGGCAGTTGACCCTTGACTGTTTGTGTCTGGCAAAACTCTGACAGGTCCAAACCTCTGAGGGGAAATTCTACCATTTTGTCAATCTTATCCCGCCAGATGAAGTTTTTGAAAGAAAATCGTTTTAACTGGAAGATGAGGATGGATGGCAGTCGCCACAGTGACAGCTGCTTGCTTGCCTCTCGGTGTTCCTTGCACTTTGGACAATACCTTGACAAAGAAGACAGATATATGTTTTTGGTTTTTGTTTCTTCACTGCTGTAGTTGTTAAGATTCAAAATTTTGTTCTTGGATATTATTTTATGTTTTAAGTAAATGACCTCTAGTTCAAGTTAAAGCATCATGGATGCAGTAGCCCAATAAACTGAGATTCCTCACCAACAGCTCATGGAGACTATTTTCACTATGGATGCTTAACCAAGAGTCTGAAGACTCAGATTAAAGCGGAGGACATGCAAACATTGTCGAGGATGCATTGTGGACATAAAATGAACCAGTTTAGTAATTCACTGGGGCAAGAAATTGTGAGGTACAGGGTAAAAAACACAAACCAAGCTCACCTAAAAGTGTATTGCATTCCCTTGCTTCCATAGAATACGTCCATAAAGCCCTAGGCATTAATGTAATGTCTTAGGATGTAATCACACTACAACAGGTTCTGATTGGAGTCCAATCCCATTTTGGGGGGGTTTTGTTAGTCTTCTGGCAGATAGAGCCAAAAATTTGCAAATCAGTGTAACAGGCTTTGACAAATCCCCCACCCGATAGCCCAGGACAAGTAAAATATCACTTGGGCAACTACCATGCTCAATGGTGCAGCCCACCGGGCAAGTACCCCCAACCTTAAATTTTTGAGTTGTACAAAAAGGCATTTCTACTTTAAGAGTTTAAAAATTATATGTACTAAACAGATTTGAATTGGACAAGTAGATTCATGTGGGCAAGTAGATTGAGAAAACAGCCAGCCCGCCAGACAAGTAGTGAAAAAAAATTTATCAAAGCCTGCAGTGTAAATGTATGATATGCATCTGATGTTTATGAAAATAAAATGCCAAATATTTTTTGTTGATGTCACACTGACATATATTTTTTTATCGAACAGCGTAGTCTGATAAAATCTTTCTATCAATGTGATATCATGAAAAGATTACCATAAATTTAATTTTCATAGTTCAGCCAGATAACTCATATATTTCATTTCCTTAATTGGTTTTTACATCATCATTCCAGTATACAAACATATAATATTTATTATTTCAATAAAGTAAATTTACACAGGTTGGCAAATTTTTTACCTGTTTCCGACCAAAATTGTAGAAGAATTTAAAGGATAAGAGGGCAACAAGATCACTTCTATAGACGAATCCGATTAGCGCTTGTTTTTAGTCATTGTAGGCCGCCATTAGTGAGGTCCATCAGGCTAAAACCATCTCTATTTATTGTTTACATAAATTTCAAACCCTCATATTTAGCGAACTTGGAAAATTTAAGATACAAATTAGTGTACAACCATCCATGATAAAGGTAAGCAAGGAAATCGAAAGATTTAAAGATAACGGACCCCAGTTATGGCCGACTAAAATCAGACCATCACTTACTGTCCGGAGTCGTGTATACTATGGATGAATGAAGGTAAAGAAGCCACTTCCATGAAATTTGCAAGCAAATCAAACTTTGGAATGTAGCATGTGCTGTAATGCAGGAGCACTTTAACCACACAATATGGATGATGCACACACAGCCCTAAATCAAATATCAAACTGGCTTATTGTTGTGGACTGCCATGGACCGTGGCATACATCTGAAGTTCTATGAATATCTTTGGTCACATTTGTGTCAGAGAACACTGTGATTCCATTTTATATGATTCACAATTTTATGCATCCTTTGACATGACCACCTCTTGTTTGAAGTTTTTATTAGGAGGGGAAGGGGTATCAGTAGGGTTGGGGAGTACCGTGAAATATCGGTACCGGTACCATAAAGCACACAGAACCAGTATTGTGGTCAGTACCGGTTCTCAACTCTCAAGTAGGAAAGTTGAGCAGGTTGGAGCCTAAACTGCGCACGGCACCTGTGTAATCCTGTGCATTAGTGCAACTGAGTGTATGAGTTTGATATTGATAGTTTCATTTCAGTTTCTACCTGGGTATTGATGTTTTTGTAAAATATATTACTCATCCACACATCCTAACACAATTATTTTCTTTAAAAAATTGTAACGTTTTAAAATGAGTAAATATTGGTAATTTTTCCGTGAACCAGTAATTTTTGGAAGAACCAGTATTAGTAACACCCCAAATATCTTCAGTGTTTTAAATAACCTGCACCACTAGTACTACCACTAGTACCAGTATTCACCTCAATACCGGTATACCATCCAACCTTAGGTATCAGTAATTATCATCAACAAGGCAGATACAGGCCAAAATAGGTTGATATCCACTTGTGTAGGATCTATTGTATGATGCAAAATTGTTGCGTACGACCTCTCTCTCACAGTACATGTTAAACACTGCATCAACAGCACTTTGTTTAACACAAAAACGTCACTTGAGTACGAATTCTTTCGCAGTTTTTAATATTCCTTATTTAAGGGTACACATACTTTCTGGAGAATTAATTCACATTACTTTTCCCAGGACCAAAAAAAAAGACCTATTTAAGACCAAATACTGATAAAAAAGAAAACCTCAGGATTTTTCCTTCCCTTAAATCTTACATGAAATAACAAAATTTGAGGTGAGGATAAACATAAATTTTGATATTACAAGGGTTTTTACATGACTGTGGGAATCCTGATACATTAAAATATTACCATGCTTCATTGGGGGTGAGTGTCTCAGCCTCAGTAAACAGCTGTAGGCATTGCTCTAAGCTTGTAACTTTGTCAGACTGGTTGCCACTCCCAGATGCCTCTTCATCAAAGTCCTGCAATCAATATAATAAAGAAATATAAGATGATATTGTAAAGGCTGCCAACTCTCACCCCTAACTTCATGTTTTATAGTAAGTCCACAGTAATTGTCAATTGGCAAATTGGCACAGCTCTTTTATTGACAGCAAGTACAAAAAAATGAAAATGTAGTTCATACTAAACAATAAGTACTGTACTCGAAGGGTTTTGAGTACACATTAGGGTCTCGTATACTTACCCTGAAGCAATAAACTGAGATTTTGTCTAAATGAGGACGAATTTTAGACAGTCGTGGGAATGGCTTAATTAAATAAGTAGGTTAGGAGATTTGGAGCTCTTTGGGGTAAAAGGTTTAGACATTCACAGGATATTCAGTTGATATGGATCACTCAACAAGAGTGTTGAAGGGTAATATCACATGACAAAGCTTATTGTTAGCATAATTAGACAAGTTTCAGATCCAAAAGGTAAAGCAAGAACGTAAAATTATGAATTTGTTGGCAGCCTGGCTTATGCAAGTTTTAGAGAAGTGTCTGATAGTTCATTCATAAAACAAATTCAATCCTTTAAGACTTACTCATGAAAGACTTGTTGTATGTACAATATGGGAATTGTCAAATTTCTTTTACAGGGTTCGTAGCCCTTCATGGATTCAAAATTCAAGGACTTTTCAAGGACTTTTCAAGACCTCAAACAAACTTTTCAAGTACTATATAAAGCGACTTTCACTCAGAAATTTCACTGAGATCAATCAAGCGCATGTGCATCTAAACTCATACTTTCAAGTATCAGCTGTAATTTGCTTTAATGTTCAAACAATCAAACTGAAAATGGAAGCAAGGTCATGTACTGTATGATGCTGGGATGTCTTCAAATACTGTATGCATGAAAGAATCAACATTTACTTGAAAAATAAACATATAAAAAATCCATCAACTTTGAAAGAGATAACAATGCATACAGCGTGGCCAGTAGATCACCGGTTGCACGCGAAGACCAATTTGTGACAGAGCCTAAATGCTATAATGTTCCGTTTTGTTAAAATTCCCTTTGAAATATTTTGTTTGCATTTTTTCAATTACGAGTCCCTTTGATTTTTTTCTCTTCTGCTAGTATGAATAATGGAAAATTCCGATTTCATAAAATGAAAATAGCCTCAGACTGTATAGCTGGTTTTGTACCAGACGTGCCACATCGTATGTAACCTGCATGGCAAGCTGATGCAAACAGAAGCCTACGAAGTACTAGTGTGGTGTAGGAGTAACATTTGCCTGCCAAGCAGGGTATCTCACTAGTGTTCGACAGATTATGCTATAATCGGTAATACCCGATTATTCAATTTAACAATCAGCCCGATGCCGAGTTACAGATCACCGATTATTGGAAAGAGGGAAGTCACATGTTTGTCACTTTAGTATGTGCCCCTTGCTTTGTGCATATCGTATTATCATAACCAGTTCAGGATGGAAAATATTGGGAATAGTTCTGGATATCATTTTTGTAGGCCAAATATTTTCACTTTAAAAGTGGAGATACAAATCAACCCTTAATACTGTACAATTGTTTGCAGTCGATGTCGCATGCATAATTTAGTTCTAAGGCCAACATCATGCTCTGTCTAGTTTTCATCCCCCAATCATGTCGGAACATTGCATTCTTTTACTGTACTGGGTTGTAGTTGCGTTAATGTACTGTAGCTACTCTCCCGTTTTAACGAACCCCATGTTAAGCAATCATGATAATCTTAGCGGTTCTGGGCACCCGTAGAACGTATCTCATGGTTCCTTTCCGATACAAATATCCCCGTATATTTTTAGCAGTTCTTGTCCAAAACTTCCGTCTTGTTTAAAAAGAATCTGCAACTGAAATGCACATAAGTCCGATCCCCGAAAAATCCACGTACGCAGAGATTTGTTATGCCGTTTCTAGGTGAATTTAGCACGGGGCTCGCCCGGCTTCGCTAGCCAGTATTACAAGCGCAATCGTCGTAACACAAACTCAACGGGAAAATTTGTCTCGAGACTGAGTATTTTCATACACTAAATCACATAGGCAAAGGCGCGAGTTGTGATTGGCTGCCTAGATTCAACGCAATTGAACCAATCACATAGCAGGGGCTAATTTAAATTTTACAATGGATCGTATGCATATGATGTCACCGAGCAAAATATGATGCCTTATTTGGCGGTAAAAACGGACACGCACGTAAGTCTAGTGCATGCGTGGGCCAAGAAGTTTGCTGCAAGAGACCACGTGCATTACTGTTTTCGTTTGCAATGACGTCGTATGACAACATTGCTTAAGTCCTACTGTAAATAACATAACGGAAGGAATGCTGGGAATGACTTAATTTATGCAAGATAATAACCACTGAACTTCACAAGATTCTAGGTGCTAAGTGTACAAAACGTGCACAGATATGTATGCAAAGCTTGTGGATTGAAAAAAACGGCAAAACACTGCAGCTAAATAGTCTGTACTATGTGTTTTTTGCAGAACAGTTGGTACCGCAACTTACGTGGCGCTTCCTGCAAGACAGGAAAAACACCTTGAATGCACTTCTAAATCGAATTCCAAGTAATACTACCGGGTTATAGCGGAAAACTTAGAGGCAGTCATTCGTCACCCTAAACTACAGTTTCAGAACGCATATATCAAAACTCTCAATTGGTACAGCTCTTTGATTGGCATCACATTCAAACAATGCATCATAGCTAAATTACACAGCATGGGCACTGAGAGTATCTTGATTACACATTATGGACTTGTATGGCCACTGGGACAAGCCATGAAGCAATAAACTAGGCTTGTGTCTGGATAAAGATGAGTTTTAGATAAATGTGGGAGGGGCTAGAAGTAAGTAGGTTGGGAGAATTGGAACTGTTTGGGATGATGAAAATATGCTTTTAAACATCACGATCATTCCCATGGCAGGGGTAAAATTTATACATTTGTGATTATCAATGCATCCCGTTTTGGCGGGAAGTTAAAGGATTGAGTATTTACGGGAATTTTAACGAAATTAAGAGCAAGTTTCAAGTATATTTAGCCCCTTTTTCCAGTTTGCAAATAATAGGTGGTAGTGATCGGTTGAATGGCAGAATTGCCACTAATTTACCGATAACAGAACAATCGGCCCGATGCCGATTACTTAACAGATGATCGGTTGAACGTCACTACATCTTACCTGTAAGTATGAGCCATGCTGTTTGAACCTAGTACCGTATACGTACGTTCGGCCTCGGTTTTTATTGCTCAACATACTAATCTTACGGTACCCATACCGAACGCGGCGGCTAGCACTATTGGCCAAGCTTAACAAGGACACGGGAGGCCCAATATTTCAGCCGCTGGGATATAAATGTTTTCTTTACGACTAAGTTGACATGAATTTTGTTTATGTTGGGATGAGTTACAGCTCATGCAGGCATTTAATTCTCACCCAATTAATTCAGAGTTCTATGGATTTACTGCATCATCAAAGTTATGCAAATGTGAAAGTTTTCATATCAGTTGACATGTTTTGTACGAGCACCGCGCAATACAATATTGCAGTACATGGATTACGTTCTGTCGTAATCTTGTAACATTAAGGACCTAAGGTTAACATTTGCCAAATGGTTATGCACACAAAGCAGGGACTAACAATATGATAGGCTGTACTGCCGATGGAAGAAGCTGGTTATGCCTGCCGCAGTGATACCCCTGCCCCAAGCAAACGGCAAAGACTTCAGCAAACGATCAAAATTACAGCTATTAATTATGAAATCTTGTAAGAAATAAAACATACACAGACAAATTTTACACTCCAAAACTTTTTTCAAGGACATTTTCAGGACTTCATGACCTCATTTTTAAATTTAAGGACATTTCCAGGACTTTTCAAGGTTTTCAAGGACCGCTACGAACCCTGTTTTAGTCATTAGTATGGTATGTGAAAAAAACTTTACAGGTTTGAAAAAAAAAATGATGAAATTCAAAAAAGTCCACTCAATGTGCCCCTAAAAACAAACATTCAGCCAACTTATATGAACATGTACACTTGGCTAAGTAGCAATGACATCTAGGAATTACAACACATATTTGAACTGCACAGTGGAGTCAAGCTTCCAAGCATCATAATGAAAAACGAAGTTTGCCTCCGACTGAAAACCTTCCATTCACTCAGCAGATGATTCAGACTGCTCTAGCATACTGTGAAGCATAACCTTTACAATACATACATAACCTTTAAGTGGTTGTCCATTGTGACATACTTTTATGAGTCCAGAAACAAATGAGACCCAAGAAAATGAGTATTGGTAAAGATGGTCTAAGGTGGAGAAATTGTTTGTTGTATGGTAAAACTAATATCTCCGATTCACTAAACATTAAGAGGATAGATGCAATGTGCTAGTGCTATCTCTTTACCTTTAAGAGCATTGTACAATACCCTTAAAGTAAAGACAGACATTAATAAATAAACTCGGATAGAAAAAAAATAATGCAACAGAAGCACCAGACAATCCCAATTATTTGGAATTGTAACATGGTAATATAAATTTAACTAAACATTTAATATTCCCCGGGATTTTGCTAGATAACTGGTTGTTGAAAATCAAAAATGTGTGTGACAAAAGGTTAGTTAGATAAGGTTTTACAACTCAGTATCCAACTTACTGGTTAAAGTTGGGCCGGCCACGTTCTTTTTTCCAGTTGCGGCTCAATTGCTTGTATTCCCTACTACACTGCTTATGCTTAACACCAAGCACAACAGCAGTAGGTTCCATTTTTAAAGTCACTGGTATGACCCAGCGAGGATTCCAGCTCTAGACCTCTCAGTTGCAGTTAGTTAGATGGAGTTTTATGGTCCAGTTTCCAACCTACTGGTTCAAGTCGAGCTGGCCACAGCCTTTTTTCCAGTTGTGGCTCACTGGCTTATTTTCCCTACCCCATTGCCTATGCAGAGTGTCACGCACAAAGGCAGAAGGTTCCTTTTTTAAAGTCTATGGTATGACTGGACCTGGGAAGCAAACCCAGGCATTCAGCGTGAGAGGCGGATGCTCTACCGTTAGACCAAACACGCTATCTCTAAGTTGCAAGTCAAGATGCACTGACCACTTGACCACTCTAACCACATGCAGTGACATAAAATAGGTTGTGTAACTTACCTTGGTTTCAAAAAGTTAAAGTAAAGGAAAAAGGTAAAGAATGAAAGAGCACCTGCCTAGTTCACTTCAAACTATTTGCATTTACCACTGTGGCTGAAGCTTTGCTCCACTTTTGATGACTTTGTACATTCAAGTTTTTCAGACAGAAGAAAGGGTGAACATTCCATCACAAGAATAGTTTTTTAAACAGATAAACATAGTACTAAACATTTAATTACAGGTTAGGTAAAACAGAGGAAACAGTAATATTTAATAGAGTAACATCTCACCAAAGCTTTTGTCTCAACAAGCACATGATTAACTTGTTTGGGATTGTTTCTCCAGTCTAATGTCAGTGCTGGGAATTTGGAAAGATCCAGAGGGGTATCACCTAAAAATGTTAAGAGTAAAAGAAAAAAGAAACAAATTTGATTATGTACAAACTGGTGAGTGGCTTTAATCTTCTCCTTGCTTCATCCCCTCACCCCTTCTATACAATCCATTTATGGAAATATGCAGGGTACAAGTGAATTAAAACATCCAGTGTTACCACACAAAGAAAAGGTCTTTACTGACCCATACAGAATTTAAAATCAAAAACCCTAAAAGGCTTAGTGATTCCTTGCTGAAGTGGAATAAAAAGTATCAATCTTTGAATCTTGATCAATTTCAGTAACCAGAAATTTTCAAAGGTCTGATTGTTTTATTTTACCCAGAACTTGTGCAACATTTGACCTCGATCTAAAACCAGAATGCAGTTGTGGCTATATCACTCCTGCCTAAGTCCTGCTAGAGACACAAAACAAGATACTAATAGACATCACAACATGAATATACAGCCAACCATTCAAGAGGTATATTTAGTTGATATAGGTACACTTACACTGTGTTGGAGGGAAATACCACATGACATATTGACAATGCATATGACAAACATAATTAGGCAATTTTAACATAAATTATCTAAATAAAAAGTAAATAGCTGGACCCTTTTTCTTCTTTTTTTGTCAGCCTAACTTGAAGTGGTTGTGCATATGTACTTTGAAAAAGTTCAGGTCAAAAATATTTTTTACCAAATTTATTTGTTAATTTCTCACTCATGAAACATTTATTTGTATGTAGAATATGGGGAGTGCCTACCATTGACCCTTATTCATTAGAATGTGAAATTTACAGGTTTGGAAAAATGTGGTGAACATCAGAAACCACATAGAAGCGCTGCTTTACAGGCAAATTCAACCTGGGTCTCAGGTGAAGAAAGAATAAAAGCTTACACCCTTAAATCCCTAAATCAATACTCACTCTATAGCTAAAGGTATCTTACTTTAGAGAGCATTTATTTCTGTCAAAATTGCCTGCAGTTTTAACTCAGGCATATTATATTATGTTAAGTGGGCGTATTGCCTGAGAATCCTTCTGTGTTTTTCTTAAATTATTGAATACTTTGTTTTAATACAACTAAAATAATATACTGTTGGAATGGAAAGTCTAAACACCTTTCCAAGTAAATCTAGCATTAGCTTCACCACAGGTAGGGTGTAGCAAGTTAAGCTGCTAAATATGCCCTACAGACAATAACATAAAATAATCAATGGCTTGTGATGACATCACAGATTTCCAATAATGCACAGGGTTAGCCCTGGGTTTTAGAAGGTTGTGAGTAGATTTATGGGGTAAATGGTGCCAGGTTTGATACCAACAGGGAGGAAAGACTATCACTTTTAGATAGCTGATACAGTGCAATGGCTATTGGTGTGTATTTTTGTGACCATATCTGTGGGGTGGCCTCCTCATGAAAAGCATGCCAGGACAACACCAATTTACCTTTCTCCAGCAAAATCCTAATTTCTCAAAAAGTTCCTTTGGGATTTCTCTCCAAAAACAGAACTTGTTTGATATTTTGTCTTTGTATCTACAGTCTCCAGAAAATCCCTTTTAGTGACTCAGAAACAAACATGTATTATTCTTTCATTTGCACATCACCCCCCCACTTCAACCACAAGAACAGCCAAAGTTCACAACATACTGAAATGCAATGGCTGTGACTGCTTCATGATAAAATAAATGGGACTGCATCTAGTACCTACAATCCTAGATTCATTGCAAACGTGAAACCCTACCCTAAACCGCAACATTATAATAATAATAACAGCACATTGAACTTATATAATGCCAAATCAGGAAGAAAAGTGTAGCAGCTCTAGGTGCTTGTTAAAAAATTCAAACAACTATTTAATCACATTCAAAGGAACAATACTATGAAAGAATTGTGAGGTTATGTTAAAATGCAAAAATAAAAAAAAAACTGTGAAGAACTGAATATAGTTGGGAAACTGGTTGCACAAGTAGGAAGCAACATCTGCAAAGCATCGGTATCCACATTTTCATCCTGAATATATCGAGAGTTAAGAAAAGAAAGAGTTAGGAAAGTCTTCCCAGAAAAACAAAGACAATGAGCAAAAGCATATTTGAGACAGAAGCTGTAAGATATAAACAGGCTGTTCTTAATGCTGAGCATGAAATATGAGCAGCAAAACTTTGAATTTGATTCTCTTACTGATAGGAAGCAGTTATGCATAACTTCTTTTTTCTTTTTGACCATTTCAATCTTTCAATGTTTTCTAAAATGATTAAGTAAATAATAATGAAAAAATACCCTACCTTCATCCTTCAATCTTTCTTCATATGGGGCTCTTGGTTTCCCATCAAGGTTGGTACACGGTTTTATAAAAAACAATGGCTGTCTTCTCTCTGGAACCTGTGGCTGACCAATCACTGAGGCTGTAATATGCACAAAAGAAAAATAAAGGAAAAACCCTAAAAACAGAAAATTCCCCCTTTCAAACTGA
Source organism: Holothuria scabra (assembly GCA_037179385.1). Classification (NCBI taxonomy): domain Eukaryota; kingdom Metazoa; phylum Echinodermata; class Holothuroidea; order Aspidochirotida; family Holothuriidae; genus Holothuria; species Holothuria scabra. The sequence goes on along the minus strand of CM074181.1, from coordinate 58,375,983 downwards.
ATCAGATTTCTTCTCAAAAGAATGATTTCCTTTTAGGCTGTAAATGACTTACTGGTCATTTCTTTGCAATAAATCAACACAATTAACTTCTCATAATTATTACGGTACACCTGTGATTATTTCTGTGGCAGGGCAAATTTTCAATTTTATTGGACAGCTTTGTAGCGAATCATTTAGCACACTACTATATATTTACCCATGAAAAAAAAGAGGGAAAGGGGCTCTTTTGAACTCCACAAGGAAAAGATTTTTTATTTTTTTTAATTAACTGATCAGAGAATACAACCTGCATCAACCTTGGAGGGCTAAAACCTTTAACATACTACAATTTATCAATTGTGACAGGGTAGGATGATAGCAATTAGAAAAATGATCAAAATGTTCCAAACTTTAATGGATAGAACAGCTGATCTTAGCACGGGTACTTCTTTATTGAACTCAAACACAATTGCATACAGACTTTGTAAGTGTAATAAATGGAATTTACTTTCCCCTTTGTCTTATGGATACACTTTACCACTGGTTTAAGGACAATTTCAATATATTTTGCTATCATAAGACCTTACTCCTTTCAAAGCAACACACTGTTGAGTGCAACCTCAAAAGGCTTATACTATCTTTTCAAACAATTCCAATTTTTCTAACCTACTTTAATACTGAAGCCCCTCCCACAACTGTCTAAAATTCATCCTCATCCAGACATAATCTCAGTTTGTTTCTTTCGGGTGAGAATACTGTGCAAGACCCCAATGTGGAATCAAAATACTCTCAGTACATTACATGCTGTGAAATATGAATAACAGCATACTGCATTTTCTGAACTTGCAGTCAGTCAAAGAGCTGAGCTAGTTGAGAATTTCTGCAGACAAAAATTGTAGTTTGGGTGAGAGTTGACTGCCTTTGAGGCAAAGATGCCTTCCAGAAAACAAAAAAAAAACTAAGATGAGGACACTAGGGCTGTGACGGTTAATCAGTTAACCGGTTAACCGACCGACTCGTCGGTTACTCGTGCGTCATTCCTCTTCATAGATTAACCGTTTTTGTATTGCCAATAACTCAGTCGCCGCGGCGTGGCTTTGTTAGTAATTGTTACACAAACATCCCGCAACAAACAGTGTCAGTTTCTCACAAATTATCGCTCGAACAATAACTGTAAAAAGAGTTTTAAAATCGGCTGTTCGATTGAACGGATTAATTCAGTGGCAGCTCCCCGAATTAAGTACATAATGATGAGTGACAAGTGGCGCACCCATTGTTACTTTCATTGGCAGAACTTCGTGTGCTCGTCTCCTAATCCCTTCAATAGCAACACCCAAGCACAACTTTAGAAATTAGCGGCATGTTTGAGAGATTACCAAGCGAAAAGAAAGCCACAAGACAAGCAGGGAGCTGTAACAAAAGTTTCCAAGCCCTGTACTTCTATGGCAATGAACCTCCGCGAGACCATGATAAGGGCACAAAAGTATATTTGAATAAGTCTTCCCACTGTAGCTAATTGAAATATTTTATCATGCTACACCTCCGTAAATTTCATTATTTTTCATTGTTAGTAGCAGTATTTGGAAAAAATTTAACCCGTAAAAATATGATCGTAAGCGCCAGATAATTCCCGCCATTTTGTTGTTTGCCCAATATCATATAAAATGGAACATTCCATGTTGACTTTTATGAATAAGCATACGCAGTTCGTTGAAACGACTGGGTTGTAGTTGCGATAATGTACTGTACTGTAGAAGTCAACCCTACGATGCACATAAAAATAACGATCTAATTTTTAGCGGTCCTGGACAGCAAAAAATGGACTCGATTAACTTTATCTTATGGTTCCTTTCTGATATAAATATCCCCGTATTTTTGCCACTTCTTGTCCAAACCTAACCGTCTTGTTTAACCAGAATGCAAAAATGCATTGAGGTTTCGATGATACATACATGCTCTTTTCAATAAAATGCTACATTTGTTGTAACAACTGGTGACCCAAAGTGACCTTTGACTCAACCTGTAAGTAACTGGTTTTTCTTTTAACCAAAACACTTCTATATTCAAAAAGCCAAATTTCTACTGTGCCTTAAGATATTCTGCCAACAAGGTTTACAGAGTTTGATGCCAGGTGATACCAGATGGCCATTGACCTCCACAAAAAACAACAGGTACAGTACTTTCAACTCACCATAACTCATACACTCACTAATTGTGAAATATACATCCACGTTTCGTACAGTACCTTGAGCTGTCCTATACAGGTTTTTGGAGTTTGACCCTATGTGACCCCAAATGACCTTTGACCTCCAACAAAATTAATTGGGTTTTTCCTTGAATCAAAACCCATTAACCTATCAAGTTTGAAAGGAATCCAAGTTTTTTATCTTGAGATATAGTATAATTAAGGATTTTGGAGTTTGACCCCATAGGACCCCATGTGACCTTAGACCACCACCAAAATCAATAGGGCTCTTTCTTATAATCATAACGCATCAACATACCAAGTTTGAAATGAATCCAAGTTTCCTACCATGAGATATCGTGTAAACAAGGATCTCCGGGTTTGACCCCATGTGGCCCCAAATAACCTTTGACCTCCACCAAAATCAATAGGGTTCTTCCTTACATCCTAACGCATCAACATATCAAGTTTGAAATGAATGCAAGTTTCCTACCTTGCCATAGAGTGTAAACAAGGGTTTCGGGGTTTGACCCCATGTGACCCCATGTGACCCCAAATGACCTTTGACTCCCATGAAAATACATCGGGTTCTTTCTCACACCATAATGCATCAACATATCACGTTTGAAATGAATCCAAGTTTCCTACCTTGCGATATAGGATTTCTGGGTTTGACCCCATGTGACCCCAAATGACCTTTGACCTACACCAAAATCAATAGGGTTCTTTCTTACATCATAACACATCAACATATCAAGTTTGAAATGAATCCAAGTTTCCTACCTTGCGATATAGTGTAAACAAGGATTTCGGTGTGTGACCCCATGTGACCCCAAATGACCTTTGACCTCCACCAAAATCAATAGGGTTCTTTCTCACATCATAACACATCAACATATCAAGTTTGAAATTAATCCAATTTTTCTACCATGAGATATAGTGTAAACAAGGATTTCGGTGTGTCACCCCATGTGACCCCAAATGACCTTTGACCTCCACCAAAATCAATAGGGTTCTTTCTTACATCATAACACATCAACATATCAAGTTTGAAATTAATCCAATCTTTCTACCATGAGATATCGTGTAAACAAGGATTACGGGGTTTGACCCCCTGTGACCCCAAATGACCTTTGGCCTCCACCAAAATCAATAGGGTTCTACCTTACATCATAACGCATCAACGTGTCAAGTTTGAAATTAATCCAATTTTTCTACCATGAGATATCGTGTAAACAAGGATTTCGGGGTTTGACCCCCTGTGACCCCAAATGACCTTTGACCTCCACCAAAATCAATAGGGTTCTTCCTCCCAGTATGGGGTATCTGTGTACCAAGTTTGAGAATTGTCAGATCTTCCCTTCTTAAGATATCGTGTAAACAGGCAAAGTGTCACAAACACACACACATACACACACACGCACACACACACATACATACACACGCACATACACCATTACAGGCAAATGCCATGAACCGTGGACCAATTGACTGGAACCTACAAACCGAGGACACCCTTCTAATATGGCTATAATGAGATATAAACCACTGCTGTATAGTGTAGGTTATGTCATTTGTTTACGTATCCACAAATCACTAACTGATTTGTGCTTGTGGGTCACATGCATACACAATCAGTTCCAATTTTGTTCGCCATACACAAATCACATGATTTTCTGCAGGTAACCGTGGACTATCGAAATATCCATGAGATATCACTATAGCACCTCTAAATTAATGAAAGGAGTGTTGCTAGCATGCTGGCATAACCGTGGACCGTCCTCGGTTTCAGGTGTGTCCACAGTTCGCAGGTATGAAGTCAATCTTTAGTCCACGGTTTGCATCAATTGTCAACGCACACATACATACACACACACGCCATCATGAATGCATAGGTTTCTCTTTTCATCGAAACCAAAAATAATCAGCAAATGAAGTGCACTTAAGTCAGATCCCCGAAAAATCCAAGTACGCAGAGATTTGTGATGCCGTTTCTTAGTTTCTTGGCCGGCTGCACAGGCCAGCTATGTAAGCCTGGGAAGTGCGATCGTCATGACGCAAACTCAATGGGGAAATTCGTTCCAAGGTCTGGTATTTTCACACACTAAATCCCATAGGCGATGGCACGAGTTGTGATTGGCTGGCTCAGAACCAACGTATTTGAACCAATCACAATGCAGAGGCAATTCAAATTTTGCAATAGATCGTGTGCATATGATGTCACCGAGCAAAACCTGGTCCCTTGTTTAGTGGTAAAAACGGATATGCACGCAAGTCTACTGCATGCATGGGACCACGTGCATCACTGTTTTTGTTCGTAACGACGTCATATGATAACATTCCACGAGTCCTACTGTAAATAACTTTATGGTAGGAATGCTGGGAATTCCTTAATTTATGCAGGATAATAGGGCTTGGTTGTGCTGTTTGCAGCTGGTGGGCCGTTTACAGTGCAATTGTACAGATAGCTACTATGACAAACACATGAGCGCTGTACATGTATTGAACGCTGCATCGCAAGCAAGCTGCATCAAAACGGGTGTGGGAGTGTTTCATGAAGTAACTGACAATATAACATAGGACCAGGCGGGGAAATACAACAGTTGGTGAAATGTTAAAAAGTGCACATGGTCTGAAGAAAGCTTCAGTAAATGCGGGATGGGTTTTAACTGTGTAAAGATGATATAAACTCAGCGCAAAATACCAACGTTTTTGCCACATACTTATATCGGCGAACATGACTTACGGCGCCATTTTTAGACTTGACTTTCCTCTACAAAAGTGATGGCACTCTTTCGGTTAAACGGTTAACCGCCGGTTAATAAAATCAGTTAAATGGATAGTGAATTAACCGAAAATGCACAGCCCTAGGACAAACATGTATTACCTGTGGCTATTCCTTCTTTATTAGTTTGACATTTATCTGTGCATGTCTCATTAGCACTTTCATTTTTCTTTTTACTTTTTCTCCAACTCTCTCCACCCACAGCTCCCTGCTCCGCCTCCTCATCTTCCTCCGCATCATCATCTTCTTCACTGCTTGCCTGGGGACTTTCCTTCACAATCATCTCTGCTGCAAGCTCTGCGTCTACATCCTCAGTAGAAAACTCAACATCCTCCATCTTTGAATCTGTCTCATCCTCTCCAACATCCTCTTCCTTTCCAAGAGAAGGGAATTCCACACCGGTATTGGTTGATCCAATAGATGATGTTGATGAGCTAGAAACTGGTGGCTGAAATATATTAGTTGAATATCTGAAGGTGAAACCAAAAAAAATTGTGTATGTTATATTTATTTTGAATAATCATTGATAAAAGTGTTACTGGAAATTCGCTGACCGTACATGCCAACTATGCATACTAATAGAGTACAGAGAAGATTGCAGTGCCTGGAATCTGAAGAAGGCCATGGGTGCCATTAGATTTAACAAAAAGAATGTAAGTTGAGGCATAAAGGTCTATCCAATAAACAAACCAAGTGGCGCAAATTGTAAAACACAAAATGACCAATTACAAGATTGAAACATGTAACAATTTTCCAGTTTTTATATCTAATGTTTTGCTCTTTTTAGCCCTGAGAGATATTCATTTGGTAAACATTTCACATATTGGTATAGTAACACAAGTCAACTGGTTTGAGTTTATTATCCTTGCACATTCAAGAACTTATATCACACTGCTAACCCCAGGGGGCATCAAATTGACAGTTTGCCAGACACCAACACTCTCTAAGTTTATCTTTTCATAATGCATAAAATTCAATTTTCACTTTACTCTTGTTTAGTTACCTGTCAAATGAGAATTTTTATAAAGTTTAGCATGTCTTTATGAAACATAAGAGTATCAATGAAACCTTAAGTATGAATTTTGCTGAAACTAATTTCAATCGTTTTTGTATCATGTTTCACTCTCTTTGGACCAAAATCAAGTTACTCCCAGATGCTAAAACCTGAGCTGTTTGAGGAATACAGGGAAACGGAGCATGAAACTACTTTGTTAACAAACATATCAGACAGATTTTTACCTGGCAATAGATTCCATTGTCTGAGAAAGTCTAGCAAAGGTAGCATGAGATGCTGGAAGGCTGATCATGAAAGGCATTCCAACAAGTTCCATTGATGTGGTGCACTTCATTTTGTGGGAGGTCCAGTGCCTTTTTTGACATTGTCTGTTTAAACAGGAGGAAAAAAATCTGGGTTTTTCATGCTCTTCAGACACAAACTTTGCTTTGCAATGGTGAGATATATGGCAGTCTGAGCCTACCTCTACAATGCAGTATCAAGCTGGCTCACTGTGGTAGCCCCACAAGAAAAAAAGGAAATCTGAGGCAGTCTGTGACTATCTTTACCGGGCAATAGCAAGAGTACCCCAACTTATTTCAAAACAACACCTCAGTTTCACAAATTTCTTATTTCAGTTCCATGTACCTGATATTTCATGACATTAACATTGCAAATTTAGATTAATTCTAACAAGGAATACTTGTAAATTTCACATATGATTAAAAAGTCACATGATTCTTGGCAGCCATGAATGAAACATGATGGTCTACTGTACTTATTCAAATTTCAGTGACTAAAATTTTCACTGAAGATGCAGTACCAAGATGGCCTAAACTAGGGAGGTTAAAGTCCTCCAATATAGCCAAATCTTTTACTTTCTGGGTCAAAGTCTCACTGGTGAGTAATAATTTGGAAATCTGATTGTTTGTTTCAGAAATTTATCTGTCTCAGGAAGCTGTCCAACTGAGGAAGTTGCCCAATTGAGTGTGTCATCCACTTTGCTTGTGTTAGCTGTCGAGTAGTAGAGCAAAGCAAGGTGCCCCCTTCCAGCCTTTAGTAAAGTGGCTCAAGGCTGGGGATACAGACATGTCCATCAGAAGGGGACATAAAATATATGGTGGTTTCAGAAGAGGGATTGGAAGGTATGGGCACACCTGCCTCATAAGCATTTGGACAATTATGATCAAAAAAAGAAGGCAAGTCTTGCTGCATGGTGGTCATCCACACTCACTCTGGTAAAGCATTCCTGATGAGCTAGGAGGCTTTCTGATCCTCAGATTATGTTAAACTAAACATCACAAACTGAATGTGTGCCATTTAGTATAGAGGGCTTTTAAACTTTCAGTTTAGAGGGACCACGGTCAACAAAACTAAACTACTATCCAAGTTCACATCAAGGATTACTGAACAACACATGTTAAAACCAGAATGCCAACATACATTTTAAAGATTTAGTTGCTTTAAATAGGGTACTTCTCTACTACCAACTAGTAAAATACTTGGTAGTCCAGATCACCATTTTCATCCATGAAACAAATGACCTACTTACCAAGCACCAGAATAATCCATGATCCCTTCCTCAGGATATAGTAATTTTAATTTGACCACTAATAAACATTCTATTCCATCTAATTGTTCCCCCAAACAATTGAGCCTTGTATCAGGAATGAACTTGCTTATCTAGCTGTACCCATTGTGAACAACATAGCCAATTTCCTTTTCTTATAGCTACCTGGCCCTTAACATTTTTTTTTTTATTGGAGAGTAATCTCTATGCATTAAATTTTTCCTCCCCAAGTCCAAGGGACATGTGAAATAACAAGCAGTAATCACCTTGCCTTGTGCAGCAGATTGCCCTCAACTTAAATAGCTGGTTATTTAGTTAGATGGAGTTTTACAGCCAAGTTTCCAACCCACTGGTTCAAGTCGAGCTGGCCACAGTCTTTTTTTCCAGTTGTGGCTCACCAGCTTGTTTTCCCTACTCCATTGCTTATGAGCAGCATCACGCACAACGGCAGTAGGTTCCATCTTTAGAGTCGTTGATATGACTCGACCTGGGAATAGAACCAGGGCCTTCCGTGTGAGAGGCAGACCTTCTTACCGTTAAACCAAACACGCCCTTAACTTAGACCTACCTTCCAGCTGACACACAATATAACCTGTGTGATATAAACAAACAGTTTTTAGCAGACTTAAGTGCAGATCACACTTAAGCCATATCAGATATGGTTACTATCCCATTTTAGTGATTTTTTGTTGAAATTTTCATTTTCTGGTCAGAAAGAATAAAAAAGGGTCACTGTGTACAATATATGATAAAGAAGAGTAGGGAAATGAAAGATTTAATACACTATCTTGTTACATCTTATTGACTGACATAAAAGTGTAATATCAGATGCATTACAAAAATTGGATTGATTTTGGATCAAAAATTGCTATGTTGAGTGGTACAGGTATATGATGTTAGCAGAACTGTACATCATGGGTTAATAAAGATTACTTATCAATATATTAGAATTTTTTTCATTTAACAGCATCAGGTCTTTTCAATTCTTTATTCAGGCATAGTACTTGGTGACTACAAAAATTTGAAAACAGTAAAACCAGTTCTGTTCAGTTATACTTGAAAACTTCTGGCAGAGTTGGGAAAGGGAAATATTGATGACTAGAGGGGAAGAAAATCTGGTAGCATCCCATAATATATAAACCAGTTTAAAGGAGTTTTGAACCATAAAACTCACTGATCGCAGTATGCAGCTCTCAGACATTTGGTACACCTCTTAAGTGATTTGCTTTCATGACTCTCAGCTTGACAGTATGAACATCTACTTGGAGGGGATGGGTACATCTTTCTCTAAAGAAAAGAGGTGAAGAGAAAGATCAATGCAATGACACTCTGAAGAAGAAGATTAAAAAGCAAACATTGAAAGTAAAATTTCAAATATTAGTGGAGTTCCTCAAACTAAGACTTAATTTTTTTGTCAGGGTTTTTCATTTCACGCATTCACAATCCAAAATTCTAAGTGCTACATATAGTTACACATGTAAAATGGACTTGGAAATTTGAATCACCATAGAAGGTTCAAAGGCAGTAGTGATTCATAGTGACCAAAACTGAGCCTCAAAAGACACTGAAGGCTAAACATAGAAAAATATGATAAATTTTGCTACTCTTTCCCAGTTCCAACCAACATATGGACCCTGATTATAGAGGCTTTGCAATTACGTCACGGGACCGCCATGCTGGAGGACATTCATGCCAAATACACGTGGCTTTGTGCCGAACGCACTGCACAGCGTGCACTGTGATATGTCTGGTGTTTACAAATTCAACGAGCAAGCGCGTCCCGTATGGTTTACTACGTAGTTACATGTACTCCAACATGGCCGCTGGAGAGTATTATGACGTCATGTGAAAAGCCTCTATAGCACAGGTTATCCTATTAAGACAGAGAGTAAATGTATTCAAAAAACATTTACTGGAATTTTTTTTTTTTTTGAGTGGGGATGAGGGTTACATTTTGCAAAAAGACAACTCATAAAACAAGAATCCTTACCTGGAGAACAACACATTCAAATACTTCCTCTCCTGCCAGCTTTGGGGACAACACTTCATATCTGCAAATAGATTACAAACGTATCTCATAGTTCAAGCAAATCCTGTAACATCAGACCTTTAATTATAAGGAGACCTGATCAATTTGCTGCCCAAATTTCATGCAAATGATTTAAAGATGGCGGTTTAATAGCCACTTTTCTTGAAGCCAGGTGACATAGATTGATTAAAAATTTCAAAACTGTATGCAAATTTGGTATCCTCTTGTACCTTGTTTACAGCTGCTGCACTAATTTTCTACAATGGCCTATGCATGCTACGGCCTATCAAAACCCTCATCTCATTCAGAACAGTGCAGTTGTGACATTATTGCCGGTTTCACAACAGGTTTTAAGTGTTAGATCTGATGTCAATGGGACAATACGGAGATAAATCAAATCTATGATTGATGATAAAGTTCTCAAAAAATAAAAATAGGGAGCAGGAAAGCAAGTTTCACCCCTGGGTCCTATTTCATATAGAGTGACACTTGACATCAGCTTCATTAATCATTCAGTAGTACTATACAAAAAGCAGTTACTCAAAAACTCATTGAACTAGTATACAAGCAACCAAATTTGAAGTTGTCCCTTATGAAATACAGCCCTGGTCATCCCAACAGAGGCAAAGTTGAAAGTGCTCATGTGACATGCAGAGTTACCTTAATGACATTCATGCTTTTACCAAAAATACAAGTAATCTCTCAAACTGACTTGACTGCAGGACACTATTACACTACCTTGACTATCATGTAGAGTTAGGCTCGTTTGGGCGAGTCTGGTCAGCTGGACCATTGGTTAGTCAGTCATGAGATTTTCAGGCTCTGTCTCAGACCAATTGGTTTGAAGTCAGGGCAGTAATGGCCTTTGTTTCAGCCATGGCTCACTTCCTTGTTTACCCTCCTCCACTGTTGATGCTGCGCACCAAGCACAAATTTAAGGCAGCAGGCTCCACTTTTAAAGCCTAGGGTATGACTAGCCTGGAGTCACACTCCACACACCCCTGCTGCACAGTGGATGCTCTTACCACTTCATTATGCATTCAGTAGGGAGATTCACTAGCCAACATTATATGAATAAGCACTTGTGAGGAAAATCACTTCATGGGACCTTTTAACTCAAATCTACAGTAATTGTGCTAATGTCAAAATAGAACACAATATGTGAACAACTCATTTATGGCTCCTAAATCTTGTAAAACTTTTACTTCACTCTACCTTAAAGTGTTACCAAATTTGGGCTTTGTTGAGTACACATCCACAAGATGTTTTCTTTCTATCTACTCTACTGAAAACTGTCATCACTGAATTTTAAAATATGGTTGAAGTTTATACAACCATGATAGGATATAGTCAAGGCAGACAGCTGCCTTGTGACTAATTTCAGATACTGTAATGATTAACTATTCACAAAAACCTTTGAAGTAGGTATTGGAAATATTAGAAATTTTTTACTCACACAAAAATAATATCATTGAGGTTTATGTTAGATAATGTGTCTCTGTCATCAAAGTATTTATGAACACGACTCTTGAACACTTCAAAGACTCTTAAATTCTCTGGTTCCGTCCCAGTTCTTTCTGCGACTGCTTGTTTGAGCTCAAGTATATCTCCATCAGAGGTGACAAATAGTTTCATTCTAATAGGTTTCCTGTAGACTTCCTTTGACCAAAAGTAAATAGGTAGTTGCTGCTTCTTTCTCGGCAATGGAACGGATAGTTGCATGAAAGGGTCAAAGGTTATTGATACCTAGGTAAAAAAAAAGAGTTACAAAATATCATTTTTTACTTTTATATGATTTTATCAAAGTACTAATAATACATATTATTCTACTCCACTGGAAAAAGCATCAAACAATGTGAAGACTTAATGATAATGAGGAAGATGGTAAAAGTAATGAAGTTTAATCATAATTCTGTTGCACCCTGTATGACAAGTAGTGTGTGATTTGCGCAACAAAATCAAAATGGATATATCATCAAGTGAGCTTTGAGCAATTTTGTTTCAAATTTTCAAACAGAAGATTTTTTTGGGCAAACCACATAAGGTTTAGGAAGAAGTATTTGGACTCAATTTGTGAACAAACAAACTGACTATAACTATTCATGTGCTTGCACTTGGACAGCACATTTTGCCCTAGTTAAAGATGTCCATGAACTTTGTCCCATTCTTTTAACTTTATAACCAGAATGCAAAAATGCATTGAGGTTTCGATGATACATACAGAACATGTTCTTTTCAAAAAATGCTGCATTTATTGTAACACGTGGTGACCCAAAGTGACCTTTGACTCCACCAGTAAGTAACTGGTTTTTCTTTTAACCAAAACACTTCTACAATGAAAACCCAAATTTCATGCTGTGCCTTAAGATAATCTATCCTATTAACAAAGTTTTCATAGTTTGATCTCTGGTGACCCCAATTGACCTTCAACCTCCACCAAGGACAACAGAAGCCATCTTCCAACCATCACACATCCACATTCTAACTTTGAACTCTCTCTCATTTTCCCACCTTGAAATACAAAGTAGGAGTTTTCAAGGTTTGACCTTGGATAACCCCAGGTGAACTTTGACCTTTACCAAAATTAATAGGGTCCACCCTCTCGTCATAATTCATTAACAAACCAAGTTTGAAAAAATCCAAGCTTCCTACCACTAGATATCATGCAAACAAGGTTTTCGGGGTTTGAGCCTCCTGTGACCTTGGATGACCTTTGATCTCTAACAAAATCAATAGGGTTCTCCCTCACATTATGATGCATCAACATACCAAGTTTGAGATTAATCCAAGTTTCCTACCTTGAGATATCATGCAAACAAGGTTTTCGGAGTTTGACCCAGTGCAACCCCAGATGACCTTTGACCCCTACCAAAATCAGTAGGATTTTTCCATACATCAAAATGCATCAACATATCAAGTTTGAAATCAATCTAAGCTTCCTTGCTTGAGATATCATGTAAACAAGGTTTTCAGGGTTTGGCCCCCTGTGACCCCACATGACCTTTGACCTCTACCAAAATCAATAGGGTTCTTCCTTACACTATGATGCATCAACATCTCAAGGTTGAAATCAATCCAAGCTTCCTTCCTTGACATAACGTGTAAACAAGATTTTCAGGGTTCGGCCCCCCTTTAACCCGAAATGACCTTTGACCTGTACCAAAATCAATAGGATTCTTCCTTACATCATAATGCATCAACATAACACATTTGAGATTAATCCAAGTTTCCTACCTTGAGATATCCTGTAAACAAGGTTTTCCAAGTTTGACCCCCTGTGACCCCAGATGCAGGGATGAGCCTGGTCTAATAAAAAAATCACTGAACATTGCTGGGCATACATGACTGACGCCTAAGGCGTCACTCAGAGCGCAAAGCGTGCCGCTTTAACAGGTGGGGTCCAGGAGCCCGCCTTAGGGCCCCTGGTGGGGTCCAGGGGCTAAGCCCCGGTGGGGGTCCAGGGGGCGAAGCCCCCGGAAGCTCTGAGAAAATAGAGTATTCAAGACATCATTTGGAGGCCTATTTTAATCAGTACATTGGTAAAATAAAACACTCCAAGAAAAGTTTTCAGTCAAAATAGGCCTAGGCATAGGCTAGGCCTAGCCTAAGCTATGCCTAACGTCAGGCTAGACCCTAAGTAGGCCCAGCCTACACTGAAGCATGTCAAGTTGAACAGTTCTTCAATCGCTGTAAAACTTGTCTCAGTGGTGAAGATATCCATCAATCCCGATTACAAAACCTTGCGATAGCTGTAACGTTAAGTTGTAACAACTAACGTTACGATGTTGTATAACGTTAGGCCTAACGTTAGACCTAGGCTAGGCCTATGCTGTTTCAAAGTTGCTCATCTTGCGAATGAAATTGCCGGAATGGCTCACAATTGCACCACATTAATTCACTTCAGACTATCACTTTTCGATATCTAAAGAAGTTCTTTCTCTATCCAAGACCAATATTCCATTTATATTAAAAACTGTTACATCAACTTTATAAGCGGCCGACTCATTTTCCGATCGATCACAGCACAGGTTACTGCATCATGCGGCATGATACTGCTAGTGCTACAGTCAACTGCTGATGATCGTGACAACTTACACATGCACAGATTTACGTACTGAACTTACGTACGTGCGCATGGTGCATGATAAACGTGATTCACTTTGACTGGGAGTATTACAACTCCCTGCAGGCAGGATAAGCAATGATGGAGCTTGCAGCGGTAACGTCAGTAATAGTCCGGGGAGTTACAGTACAAGAGCAACGACCCACTGAAAAATAATGCTGTCAGAAAACCACGGAAATTGGGAAAGGTAAATCACGGAGGCAGGAAAAAAATCACGGAAATCCGCGAATTCACGGAAAAAGCTCATCCCTGCAGATGACCTTTGACCCCTACCAAAATCAGTAGGGTTTTTACATACATCATAATGCATCAACATATCAAGTTTGAAATTAATCCAAGTTTCCTACCTTGAGATATCATGTAAACAAGGTTTTTGGGGATTGACCCCCTGTGACCCCAAATAACCTTTGACCTCTACCCAAAATCAATAAGGTTCTTCTTCCCATCATATTGCATCAACAAATCAAGATTCAAATCAATCCAAGCTTCCTACCTTCAGATATCGTGTAAACAAGATTTTCTGGGTTTGACCCTCTGTGACCCCAAATGACCTTTGACCTCTACCAAAATCTAAAAGGTTCTTGCTTACATCATAATGCATCAACGTCTTTAGTTTGAATTTAATCCAAGTTTCCCAACTTGAGATATCATGTAAAAAATGTTTTGGGGGTTTGACCCCCTGTGACCCCAGATGACCTTTGACCTCTACCAAAATCAGTAGGATTTTTCCATACATCAAAACGCATCAACATATCAAGTTTGAAATCAATCTAAGCTTCCTTGCTTGAGATATCATGTAAACAAGGTTTTCAGGGTTTGGCCCCCTGTGACCCCACATGACCTTTGACCTCTACCAAAATCAATAGGGTTCTTCCTTACATTATGATGCATCAACATCTCAAGGTTGAAATCAATCCAAGCTTCCTTCCTTGACATAACGTGTAAACAAGATTTTCAGGGTTCGGCCCCCCTTTAACCCGAAATGACGTTTGACCTGTACCAAAATCAATAGGATTCTTCCTTACATCATAATGCATCAACAAAACACATTTGAGATTAATCCAAGTTTCCTACCTTGAGATATCCTGTAAACAAGGTTTTCCAAGTTTGACCCCCTGTGACCCCAGATGACCTTTGACCCCTACCAATATCCGTAGGGTTTTTACATACATCATAATGCATCAACATATCAAGTTTGAAATTAATCCAAGTTTCCTACCTTGAGATATCATGCAAACAAGGTTTTTGGGGATTGACCCCCTGTGACTCCAAATAACCTTTGACCTCTACCCAAAATCAATAAGGTTCTTCTCCCCATCATATTGCATCAACAAATCAAGATTCAAATCAATCCAAGCTTCCTACCTTCAGATATCGTGTAAACAAGATTTTCTGGGTTTGACCCTCTGTGACCCCAAAGGACCTTTGACCTCTACCAAAATCTAAAGAGTTCTTGCTTACATCATAATGCATCAACATCTTTAGTTTGAATTTAATCCATGTTTCCCAACTTGAGATATCATGTAAAAAACGTTTTGGGGGTTTGACCCCCTGTGACCCCAGATGACCTTTGACCTCTACCAAAATCAGTAGGATTTTTCCATACATCAAAACGCATCAACATATCAAGTTTGAAATCAATCTAAGCTTCCTTGCTTGAGATATCATGTAAACAAGGTTTTCAGGGTTTGGCCCCCTGTGACCCCACATGACCTTTGACCTCTCCCAAAATCAATAGGGTTCTTCCTTACATTATGATGCATCAACATCTCAAGGTTGAAATCAATCCAAGCTTCCTTCCTTGACAAAAAGTGTAAACAAGGATTTCAGGGTTCGGCCCCCCTTTAACCTGAAATGACCTTTGACCTGTACCAAAATCAATAGGATACTTTCTTACATCATAATGCATCAACATAACAAGTTTGAGATTAATCCAAGTTTCCTACCTTGAGATATCATGCAAACAAGGTTTTCGGAGTTTGACCCAGTGCAACCCCAGATGACCTTTGACCCCTACCAAAATCAGTAGGGTTTTTACATACATCATAATGCATCAACATATCAAGTTTGAAATTAACCCAAGTTTCCTACCTTGAGATATCATGTAAACAAGGTTTTTGGGGATTGACCCTCTGTGACCCCAAATGACCTTTGACCTCTACCAAAATCTAAAGGGTTCTTGCTTACATCATAACACATCAACATCTTGAGTTTGAATTTAATCCAAGTTTCCCAACTTGAGATATCATGTAAAAAACGTTTTGGGGGTTTGACCCCCTGTGACCCCAAATGACCTTTGACCTCTACCAAAATTTGTAGGGTTCATCTACCCATCATACTGCATCAACATATAAAGTTTGAAATCAATCCAAGCTTCCTACCTTAAGATATTGTGTAAACATGGTTTTCCGGGTTGGACCCCCTGTGACCCCAAATGACCTTTGAACTTGACCAAAACCCATACCATTCTTCCTCTTAATATAGGACATCTATGTACGAAGTTTGAAAACTTCCAGACATTTCTACCTTCAGCTACTGTGCTAATGAGTGAAATGTTAAGTGTTTCAAGTCCTATGAACATTTCTACATTGAGATACTCTGTTACTTAGTTAAATGTAAAGTGTTTCGAGTCCTTTGACACCTGTCACACCAAATAACTTTTAAACTCGTTGAAAACTGATAGTGTTCTTTTTCTTGATATAGGACATCTATGAAGCAAGTTTGAATACTTTCAAACATTCATACCTTCAGATACTGTGTTAATGAGTTAAATGTAAAGTGTTTCAAGTCCTATGGCATTTCTACATTGAAATACTGTGTTAATGAGTTAAATGTAAAGTATTTCGAGTCCTTTGACACCTGGGACCCCAAATAACCTTTAAACTCAATGAAAACTTATGCTGTTCTTTTTCTTGATATGGGACATCTATGTACCAAATTTGAATACTTTCAAACATTCCTACTAGGCCATATCGTATTGTAAAGTGTTTCGAGTCCTTTGACCCCTGTGACCCCAGATGACCTTTGAACTCCACCAAAAACGATAGGGTTCTTCCTCTTCATATGGGGCATCTAAGTACCAAGTCTGAAAACTGTCAGATATTCCTATCTTGAGATATCGTGTTAACGAGTTAGTTGTGTTAAATGTAAAGTGTTTCGAGTTTTTGACCCCTGTGACCTCAAATGACCTTCAAACTCGACCAAAATCGATAGGGTTCTTCCTCTTAATATAGGGCATCTATGTACTAAGTTTGAAAACTCAGCGACATTCCTATCTTGAGATATCGTGTTAACAAGCAAAGTGTCACAAACACACACACACATACACACACACATGCACACATACATACATACACACGCACGCCATCATGATTGCATTGGTTTCTCTTACCATTGAAACCAAAAATTAGTAGGATGAAGTTGAAATTTCAACAGGCAGGTATGTATATCTGAAAGCCCTTTATGTGAAAAAGAGCCAAGTGCAGCTGCATAAGATAAGAGATGGTAGGAAGGAGAAAGGGAATGCCATGGATAGGAAAACTCAAATTTTCTAATAGCAAGGGATCAGGCACATAAATCTAAAGCTTTGCAGTAAGTATAATTGATATACTGTTGCTCTTAAGAAATAAGATGCAGTCTTGTTATGCGTCTTCAAAAAACTGATACACTTTCTCTTTCCTCACCTCCCCCCCACTCATCCTTCTTTTTGTTTTTTAAAAGCGCATGCAAACACTTTCAAACTTCCACAGTATATCATACCCTTCCTTCATCTTATCAATTTTGCAAGATCTCCCTTTCAAGGCCACCTTGTTACCTTCTCTGTCCTTCTAGACCACTTTTTACAACAAGTTTCAACAAAATTATCTTATTACTCTGACCTCTCTAAAAAAATTCTCCCCAAGGATTGGGGGTTGTACAAAATGCTGACAGCATTCCCAGCCTGTCCAATAAGGCAAGGACTTGAACTATATTTAAACTTGGAAGATACATCAACTGCCTACCCATATAGCTGACACTACACATCATAGTCACTGGTGTGTCTCTAAACCCTAATCTTCTAAACTAAGTTTCTAATTAGTTTAATGTCACCTGCGAATTACTCCCCCAATGTCGTATTACAACAAATACCATACCTTGTTACAGACTGGGCAAACCAACTTAGATTTGTACTGTCCCTGAAATAGATCTACGATGAAAGAGTCATTTCTTCTTCTGTGAGTTTTCCATGATTCTTCAGCAATCATCTGGAATAAAGAGAGGAGAACACTTCGGGTAAAAGATGAATCTATGTAAATGCTTTTTCGATAGACCCTTTCTCAAAAAGTCATTACAAAGGATTGGGGACAGGGTTCTGGTATGTGTCATTTATGTCAATGGTGTTTTACTATGACAAATTATAACGCACAATGACATTCTTTCCTACCATTCTTTGTAATTACTATTTGGTAAAGGGACGTCTATAGCTTTCTTTATTATCAAATAAATGGCCCAACAAGACCAGAAGGATAAAACTGCCACATAACCAATCTCATTACCTATGCGGACCATCCTAAAGTACATGACATCATGAAAGACATTGATACTGTAGTAAAATTATTGATCTGCATGAAATAGAATGGGATCTTACAAATGTTTACAAAACGTAACAACTAGAAAGGAAATAATTAAAGCCTCCCTAAATATAAAATATCTTTCTGTGTTTACAGCATACCTCATCTGGTCTTCCATCCGAATCCACTGTAGTAGTGTAAGGTTTGTTCTTCACCCTATTTAAATCCTGAAATAAAATAAAAAACAATACAAGGGATTGAATTTGATTAAAACCACTGTCATACACCACCATCAACTAATTAATACTTTGCAGTCATACTTAGACTCACTACACTTTCACATGACATCACAACTGGTATGCCACACCCACTACCGAATAAGTGTATTAAGTATACTGTATGTGGAAGACACTACTGAATAAAATAACAGAAAGCCCGCTAAATTAATGTGCTTATGTTTTATGCTATCAATACCCATTCATTCTATCTAAGCCTTCAATGCACTATGCAAATTAGAATGAAAATTGGATAAGTTCAATTCACTCCTGTAAATACCCTTTAAAATAAACCTATTAGTTGTCAAAATTCCTTTGAAATAACACATCATTGGAACATAACATGCAGGCTTTTCTTACCTCATGAAGACCATCAAGTAAAAACGCCATGAACTCTTGGGCATCATGCTGAGCAAATCCCATGAACTGACTTGCTTTACTAGCTATGATTGTCTGAAAACCAAGTAGAATGGGGAAATAAATTTTGACATACATAGAATTACTTAACTGTTCCTAAACATGAATAACAACACTATGATCATAATGAACCAATGAATAGATATTTGCCAAGTATGAATGAAATTCATTGCTTCGTTTGTTTGTCCTGTAATAACTCTCAGTAATGAATAACATGCTTATTTCGGCCAACTCCACTTCATAGACCTATTTCCAAATAGCAATTACAATGAATTGTGGGATATAGTTTTGGGTGTGGGTCAATTTTAACTACAGTAAAATGCCATTGACAAAAATGACAAACACCAAAACTCTATCCCACAATCCTTTGTAATTGCTATTTGGAAATAGGTCTATTCAGGGTTCCACTTCATCCAGGGGCTGGCTCTTTTATAGCGTGTTCGATTTGCTTCCCTTGACTTACTCGAGCCTTGAGCTAGGGCTACGATGGTCATGCGCAGTTGGGTGAAATAAACAAACGTTTTACGGTAATTATTGGAGAAGTTGGTTCACAATAGCCAATGACAGAGCCCGTAGCTGGATGGCAGAGCGAACTCTGGTACATACCTATTACATGCGGTTCGCTTGTACGATGAATGTAGACCCGAAACAATGCTCATTTAGACAATTCTCGAGAAATAACACTTGAGTGACTTCACTAATTCCGACATCAACCACATCAGAAGTTTC
Organism: Holothuria scabra; assembly: GCA_037179385.1. Lineage (NCBI taxonomy): Eukaryota > Metazoa > Echinodermata > Holothuroidea > Aspidochirotida > Holothuriidae > Holothuria > Holothuria scabra. The sequence continues at coordinate 58,356,347 of CM074181.1, read as the reverse complement.
ATGTTTACCCCACTGTCTTTACATGCTCAGAAATTGTTCATGAATGCATGCTGTTCGTTTAGCTGCCATGTTTTCCCAAAGCACGATGGGATATTTACCTAAGTAACCGACTCCAAGGGTCGCTCACTTGGGCCTGGCGGGAGTAAGCGCGAACACTGACGTAATTAGCTAATTGAACGTAGTCGTGCCAGACACCAGTTAACTCGGGCGAGTAATCGAACGTGCTATTAAATGTAATGTAACATTTTCCTTCTCCTCCCGTCTCTTTAAATCAAAATATGACTTTATGTAAAGGAACACAGTTAAAGACCATGCATTTGTACAGGATAATGCTCTATCAGAAGTTAATGCTATATCTGGATGCACTCAGACTGCACTCATGTGCATTACTTGCGCTAACCATCAAATCCAGTGTTATCTTGTCCTAATGCATGGTTTTTAATCTTGAAATGTCTGGCTATGTTCAGGATATACCCAAATAATATGTTGACCAAATCTGAGATTTCTCACTAAAGCAACAATTATAATGTAAAATATTAAACCGTTGTCTCTACTTCCATTGTCAATTCCATATAACGTATCTATTGATTAACTATTTTAGCAAGTCTCTAGTTTATTAAGTAATATGACAATTTTCAATGCAGTCTTTTCTAGTTAAGGATACTTCTAAAATAAAATACCCTCTAGCTAGGCATACCTCCAAAGTGAATAACCCTCTGCGCCATGAAATCAAAGGTTTAACATCTTTCGTAAGGTCCCCTTTCTACATATCACACACTTGTATATATTGCGATCATGCTTATTTGTAATGTGAGACAGAAAAATATATCTGCATTTTGAAATTATGAAACATTTTCAGTGTACTCTCTGGAGAGTTATGACACAATCTTTTTATAAAGGTTTTCACACAAAAAAAGCAGGAATGTGTTCACAGGCCTTTTGAGGCATTATTCTGAAAGATTAATTAAAACTTTTGTAATTAAAATAATTTCGACAATGAGAAGGTGAAAACACTACTGAGACCTGAACAGGTTTACAAAGGAGGAGATGGTTTACCTTAAACTTGGAAGGAGCATATGACTTATATTTGCCAGACCAGAGTAATCTCATTAAAACAGCAAATGAAAGAACCAACTGTCCACCAGTACCAAGAGGGTTGTCACGGTTGATTTCAAGACTAAGATTATCATCTGAATAACAATCAAGAAATATTACCATGTTTAAAATGCATATCAACCAGCATAACAATCTAACTTATACCTGTACCAGAAACCTTCAACCTACTACACATCACACCTCATCAGTTACAGCACACATGTCTAGGCACTATATCGATATTCCTGATAAACCTGCAGAGCAGCAGCAAACATGAATTTTTTCTCATTCCTGTCTTTACATGACCAACCTCTGCAGGTCTCAAGATTTTCCCTTTCAAAGTATTTTCACCAAATCTTGACAGTACATTACGTAAAGTAATAAGTCTCGAGTAAGAACTTCCAACTCTACCCCAACGTACTTATGTGTATATGGATGGCTAATTCAGGCTTGAAATCGGACAATAAATTAATTCTTACCTTCGGTCAAATATCAGACAGCAAACTTTAATAACGTTGTCTTATGTTGTACAGTATAAATGTCGTTAAAGTGGAGGGAAAGGCAAATCAGGGGTGTAAGCAGTTTCTTCAGTCAAATAAATTATGGAACTACATATAGAATTTTTATAATTGGTATTCACAAAAACAATGTATGCAGTCCATACACATGCAACTTAACTACAATCAATGCACTAGAGACAATTGTATGTGAGGCCGCAATTCTATTGTAACATTTAAAGCCGATCAAAATGTCTCTTATCATGAAAATAATTTCTATGGTAATATGCACAAGCCAATGCAATGCACAGCTTTTTAATACTGTGCACCTTTGCAAGTATTTTTGAACTTACCACAACTCTGAAGCTTTGGTAAATTATGCAAAATGTTTAAAGAGTTTTTAAGAGTACAGTAGAACAGTTTAAAGTTTCTGCATGGAGCAATAGGTCAAGGTCAATATATAACATTTTTATGTGCGCTGACAGCTTAAACATAGCAACACAGTGTGCTTTGTTACCAGTTGACCTTATCAGAAAGGTCACAAATGCATGTGCAGATATAAACTTTGAACTTGTCTATTTGTTCCCAATACACTACTGGACAACTTTTCAACTTACCTAGCATGAAGTCTTTAAGCTCTCTGGTATTGGCCAATACTTGAAGGACACCATTCATAAAACAAGTGTTGCCAAGATTATCCAGACCAGTGAATCCTAAAGGGTGGACATTCTGACTGCTACCATCCTTAGCTGAAGTTTTCTGGCCATGAGCTAATGGAGGGACTGCACAAGTTGGCTTCTGCAGAGAAGCAGAAACATTTCTTTTTTGCACTTATTTTATTTTTCTTATTTTTTTATCTTTGATAAAATTTATGATTTGTGGAATACTCCAAGATTTTAAAGTGGGCTGAAAGGATATGCAGATGTACAGTGCCACTTAGAAATGTTAACTTTTGCAAACAAAAAGTCTGTCTAGAAGTTTTGACTCAGGTAGGTACCATCCAGAACCACAGTGAACTACATGCCTGACTTCTTATAGATAATGTCCCTCCAGGCCTGGAATTTTAAGGTGTGATAGCACACCACTACTCTTCTAAAATCACTGTGAAAAGTACAACTTTTCATACACGTAGATAACGAATGGAAAGTCACCTAAATCTGTTCAAATTGCAACAAAACAGCACTCCCAGCAAACTCCTTAATTTCCTGAGGAGAGTGACTTGTAACACACATGGAAAATCTAAAACCTGAGGCCTATGAATCCTACACTGTAACAGCAGCTGTGCAAAAACCTACATGAGGGCTCTGTTTTGGGTACTGCTACAGCCTGTATGCTAAGTTAGTTCATTTTCTATCTTTTTGGATGGCACATGGTGACTGCAGCAGAGTCTGGACTGGTACAAAATTAGGGAATAGGTATGGCACACTACTACAATGTCTTGTTTCTCCAAACATACATGTTACTCTGAAAACCAATATTCCAAAGTATAGCAAATTGTTACAACATTACTAAGGCATAAAATGAAAACCACAGCCATGCTTACTGAGGATAGAAGTGTTACTGGAAAATAACGAAAAGTGCCAAATACAAAATGTGACCATTCATCGTTTAATTGGAGAACACGACAGAATACTTGCACTAGAGGTTGATGTTGCCACAGGATGTTGGGAACACTAACTTTATGGTGCCTCGGGTTCAAGGTTTGAGTAAACCTGAACCCTTACCCACAATACTCAACCTAACCATAACCCAAACATTAACAATAACCCTCAACAGGTATTCACCCTTCAATGAACCCTAGTAGCAAGTGTCCCTAACATTCTGCAGCACCCTCACAGTGACCGATATATAAATGACTACCTGTGATCTGTTATCACCCATATTAACAGACTTGGCTCCACCTTTGGCTCCGTGGTTCTCTTTCATGCCTTGGTGGGCTGATTGATCACTTGATGTAGACTTTTGTCTTTTGTCCTGACCTTGACTGCTCGCTCCCGTTGACTTGAAACGTATCCAGTCCCCTTCTCCATGTGAAGGATCTTTTTCAATTGAAGAAAACAAAAACATTTCGAACACTGACTGACTGCTAAAGATATTACGCAGAGCTGAAATTATAAATCTGTTGCCACTCAAAGCATTTGAAAACAACTGTCACAGGTATAAAAGTATTGGAACTAGGGATACTTACGGATACAGTAAAATATTATTCACCCAAAGTGCATGACATTCTTCTATGCAGAGTATGCTTCAATATGAAACAAAATGCTGTTGGATGCACTTTCAACAAGCCATGTCTTGAGTTATTGCTAAGGAAATACATAACTATGTTGCAGGAATAACATTTTACCCAAAACCTAAAATTAGACAGGAGTCACTGCTACAAAAATTAAAAGGAGTTTACCTGTTTTACTCTTTGGCTTGCTTAATGAACTCCACTTGCCAGGGTTTAACTTCTTAAAGGCTATCTCAATGAAGCGAGTTTTGATGAAATACTTGCACTTTTCCTTTACAATTGGATGCCTATGGAAAATACACATAACACAAAATGTCACATTACATAATTTGCTGTGGAAAGGATAATCTGTTTAAGGCTACAATTTGGAATTCACTTGGGCCACCAGGTCATTGCTACTTTTAAACTGAGTTGTAGAATGGTGATATGTATCAGTGAACATTAACTGACGACACCACTGTGAACCAAAAAAATTCAGCATAAGTCGTACAAAATTCTACTAATCAGAAATCATGTTAGCACACTGACATCTAGAGACCATCAAAGACTATTGACCTTCATCAAAGTTTTGCCCTGGACAACATTATGGCAAATGTCTTAAACTTTGTCTGACCTGCCCCCTCCCCCCCCCCAAAAAAAATGTTTTGTACCCTTGCTGACTCATTGGCAATGCCTAAAACATCAGCAGTCTAACCAAAAAGGATATGTTTGAAGGGTAAAAGGCTATACAATCTCAATTGATAAAACATATTCTGTATTAACTGTACAGTAATTCTTTACTTTAATTTTAATAAAAGCAGCTGTCTAGTTCATGTCCACAACAGACTGTACCATGTAGACTTCAACTGGTTGAACTTGTTTAAGGTCACATTCATCACACACACAACTGTGTGTGAGATTAATTGAGACCTTAACAAAAGTATCTGTACAAATAATGTTAATCAAAGAGCAGTCACTAACTGCACTCAAAAGTATAGTACTATCTCTGAATATGTTTGGGTTACAGTGTGTTACAGTCCCTATAAAGTTTAGAGGTATATCATATTGTAATGCAATTATATTTCATGACATGAAAATTTCACACTGCAATTATAAGAGGTTACACTACAGAGGACCATGGACATTGCCAAAAGAAAAGAAAAAAACATTTATACTCACTTCAAATTTGTTGTCCATATAAAGGTTGTGTCTGAACTAGTGTTTTCATAAAAGCTATGGAAAATTTCATCCCTGTCAAAAAAAAAAGAAAGATATTCGATTATCTACCTGTACCAATTGAGATAAATGTAGAACGTCCTTTTATCCATTCATCATGTCTATTCATCATTGTTCCATTGACCAAGCTTTTTCCTGAGTATTGTACAGTACTGCTATTCTCAATGAAAGTTGCATGACAACCTTAGCCTTGTTAATACACATATAGGGTGGGTTACACTTATCTTTTGTTTTATTTTATAACATTAGAGGTAATTGCTATGGAACTGAGGATTGAGTGCCTTTACCTTTACAAGGGAGTGCCAGTTTGTGACTACATTTTTACTGGTATGCTTGTGATTAAAGGGAACTGATTAGAACCCTATTCGTGGAAGTGGTACACATAAATAAATCTTTTCTGCATACTACTGTACCATCATTAAGTGTCTCAGACAGTGTTTATCTTTACAAATATTAGGAGGGCAGCTCTGCCTGATTTTGAAGAATTTCCTCGAGGTATATTAACAAAATGTTGACAAATTGTGTGACCAGTTGTGTAATGCAGAACATTTACATGTTTACTCATTCTGTGGAGTAGTTATTACTGTTTTTGCACTTTCAAATTGTACCATCTAGAAGCTTATTATCCTACAAATTTGACACCTTACACCGTGCATGTGTCATGTAGATGGGGCTGCTTAAGGTTTGTCATTTCATCAGCTTATTTTCATTAGCTTATTTGTCGTTTATAAGTCCTGAGTGTCTGAATAATATTATCCATCACACTAAGAACAAAAACCATTCACATAGGCACATAATAGACCCTATTCTTTATCAGTAAAAGACAATTGTCACACTTGCTACAATGATGAGTTCATCTTTAACGTAAATTTCATAAGAGTTCCAGGTTGTAATGAGATGAAGTGTTGTTGTATAACCCAAATGTTTTTCCAATATATAACAAAACAATACAAGTTTTTGTAGTGCTTTACACTTAACACTGATCTCAAAGCCAATTTAAGCTTACAATGAGAAGTTTACTATACACCTTAAGATTTTTAACCCAAGGAGACCATGAAGACTAACACTGTTCAGTTTTCTGGATGGGTAGCCTTGAGTGTAATTTCCTTCTAGCTGAATGACAATTTCCTTACGTGGCATAACAGCCAGACAAAGACTGTGATTTCTCACATGTGCTCAAAGGTATGTGCACACTATAATATGTGCACTGAATCAGCAATGCACAGTTAGCTGACGTCTGTATCACTAAGTGATAGCCTACAGGGCAGGCTTGAAGTGTGTGTGCATTGTCATGCATTTCCTACCATTTGCCAGAAAATATTTAGTCTTCCAACTTTTCTCTGATATTTCCATGACAACTCTAGGGGAAGATTATTAGAAATTAGTAAGCTAGAGCTAGTGCTAATGCATATCACTTTCATATACTTGAAACTAACATACACTCACTTTGTTTTGAAAGAAACTGTCAAGGTTTCTGGTTCAAATTTGATATCCACTGAATCCCTGTCTAGTTTGGTCAAGTACAAATGTAAAGTTAAGGATTCCTGGTCCTGGTGAGAAAAAAAAAGCAACACGTGGGGGTATGTAACCAGAATGATGATGAGCTCCTTATGACTACACTTAATGACAGAATTATACTTATTTTCATTCACTGCACAAGATAGGTCAAAATGTGATTAATGAGGATCCTTTCCCAATGAGAGAACTGCTAATAAATCACAGAACTAATTCATACTGCCCAAGACTTGTTTTAAGCCTTGATGACACATTCATGAAGTCCTTTTTTTTTTCCTAACGAGAGAATTGCTATTTCAATACAGAACTAACTTCATAGTAGGCTATACTGTGCAGTATTTTGTTCTCTGCCTTTGTACACATACAGTACATGAAGTCCCCTTTCCCAATAAGAAAATTGCACAGATTAAAACTCATACTGAGCAAGATTTGCTCTAGGTTTGATGACATGGAAAATAAAACCTGCACCAATGAATGTCTACTTCATATGAGTTTTCAATGAAATTATACAAATCATTTATGGAACAAGAAAAGTAACTCCCACTAAAAAAAAAAACCATATTTGCATTTGGTTTATGCAGAAATAAAATTTGAAATATAAAATGAGTGACTTTTTGTTAGAAGAATGTTACATTTCAACGCAACTTTTATTACAAATTAAAACATTTAAAACTGTCACTTGCAACTTCTATGTATATTATTCATGTAAGCCAACCTCCCGACTGTAATGGATCAAGAACTTCTAATCCTATTCACTGCAGGCTATTCAGCCTACTCTCGTCCCTTCAGTTTGAAGTAGCCTTATGTAAAATATCTCTTGATTTCTGACCAATGTTTCTGGTCAATGCTCATAAAGGGCAATTAATATTTTTGTGTATTGACATACTGTACCCATTAAAAATGTAACTGATCAAACATTTTATAGAATGTTACCCATGTTTCCAGTATAGAAGAGTCTGGACAGAGAGTGATGATCTGATTTCAGTCGGCCATCCTTTTCATCTCGAAATCCCCTTCCTTACCCCTATCGTGGTTGGTTTTACACTAAATTGTATCTTGACTACTCTAATTTCACTGAATATGAGGGTTTGAAATTCATCTAGAAAGTAAATGATGATGATTTAAGGCTAATGAACCCCACTAATGGCTGCCTACAGTCACTAAACACAAGTCCTGATCAGATTTGTCTCTAATATGATGTACTGTACATATGCTGCAGATACAGTATTAGGTTGCACTGTCACAACATTTGGTGAAATCTGACACTCCCCTTGATCAGAACTCAGATGGACATGACACACATTTGACTTACCACTGTCCAAGGAACAGAGTGTGTGTCTCACAATAGACAAAATGGGAATGACACACATTTGACTCACGACTTTCCAAGGAACAGAGTGTGTGTCTTGCAATAGACAAAATGGACATGACACACACTTGACTCACCACTGTCCAAGGAACAGAGTGTGTGTCTCGCAATAGACCAAATGGACATGACACACATTTGACTCACCACTGTCAAAGGAACAGAGTGTGTGTCTTGCAATAGACAAAATGGAAATGACACACATTTGACTCACCACTTTCCAAGAAACAGAGTGTGTGTCTCCCAATAGACAAAATGGACATGGCACACACTTGACTCACCACTGTAAAAGGAACAGAGTGTGTGTCTCGCAATAGACAAAATGGACATGACACACACTTGACTCACCACTGTCCAAGGAACAGAGTGTGTATCTCGCAATAGACCAAATGGACATGACACACATTTGACTCACCACTCTCCAAGGAACAGAGTGTGAGTCTTGCAATAGACAAAATGGACATGACACACACTTGACTCACCACTGTCCAAGGAACAGAGTGTGTGTCTCACAATAGACAAAATGGGAATGACACACATTTGACTCACGACTTTCCAAGGAACAGAGTGTGTGTCTTGCAATAGACAAAATGGACATGACACACACTTGACTCACCACTGTCCAAGGAACAGAGTGTGTGTCTTGCAATAGACCAAATGGACATGACACACATTTGACTCACCACTGTCAAAGGAACAGAGTGTGTGTCTCGCAATAGACAAAATGGACATGACACACACTTGACTCACCAATGTCCAAGGAACAGAGTGTGTATCTCGCAATAGACAAAATGGACATGACACACATTTGACTCACCACTCTCCAAGGAACAGAGTGTGAGTCTTGCAATAGACAAAATGGACATGACACACACTTGACTCACCACTGTCCAAGGAACAGAGTGTGTGTCTCGCAATAGACCAAATGGACATGACACACATTTGACTCACCACTGTCAAAGGAACAGAGTGTGTGTCTCGCAATGGACAAAATGGACATGACAGACATTTGACTCAACAATGTCCAAGGAACAGTGTGTGTCTCACAAAAGACAAAATGGACATGGCACACATTTGACTAACCAAGAAACAGAGTGCGTGTCTCGCAATTGAAAAAATGAACATTCAGCCCTTTCCGCTTGGTTACAAGGTCAAAAGTAGCATGATAATAATGTGTGCACATGAGAATCATATGTCCACATGATTGACAAATGTGCTATTGCATTGATCGCATATATGGTAATGACAGTGTACAAATGTGAGATGTTTCATTGCACTGTAAGCTGACAACTGCCATTAACATTGGTCACAAATTGACCTTTGATACACTCCCAAGATGAATTGCCAAAAGAAGGTTCTCTACTTGTACTTTATTTATCATCAAACTCATCACCCACCTTTTCAAACATATCATTTTTTATATGATCAATATTGCACTCCTTTAGAACTGTCCTGTCTTCTTCATCTTCATCCGATGCATCTGTTGGATGTCTCTGTGAGACCAAAGACAAAACTCAATTTCAGAAACTTTTCCAATCACTGACATATGCATGCATAACAGAGTAATTAATGTCAATTATTGAATGACCTTGTTTACTAGACAGTCATCCCAATTTTATTCCAGGTGTATCAAAATTCTCAATTGACGTGTGCTCCTTAATTGACATCACATTCATACAATGCAGAGTAGTATAAGATCATATCTACACAACATGTACTGAGACTGATTTGTTTAAACAGTAGGACTTTGTATGCTCACCAGTATATGCCCTGCAGCAATGACCTAGGATAGTGCCAGGATAAGGATGAGTTTCAGATGACTGTGAGCAGGGATGCAAATCGCCAAATTTGAGTGTCAGGAAATCGTCTGATCTGGGAAAGGCACCTCACCCCACCCCATGGCATCTTTCCCATTTTTTCACCATTAATTTTTCATTTTTTACTCCATTTTACTTTAGGGAGTGAGTGTAGGGGTAGTTTTAGGTCTTATTAGGAAGATTTGTGGCCGGTGGAGAGAGGTGTATTTGCCTGGAGTGCTGGGTGTCACCATCCAGCACCACCCATTGTAGCTACATCCCTGGCTGTGGGATGGACTAAATGTACTGTACTGTAGGTGAGGAGAATTGAAACTATTGGGGTGATGAATATCTGTCTAGTAGAGACATCATATCAATCATACAGTACACTGCTGCACCACTGAGTTGCAAGCATATTTATTGAACCACATGTTAGACAGAGGAGAAACCAGATGCTCCGCTCAACTTCAAAAAGTTAGAAAAATTTCTCAGTAGAACTGTGGTAAAGAAAAGCAATACTAATGACGAGATCTTAAGTACCAGTAACTTATGCTACAGGAGTGTATCAAACTCGAGAAGCCAAACAAGTTTGTTCAACGAAGTATACCCATATTTCTGTAGGTTCTCTATTTGCAGGAAGCATTCTTTATTAATAATAACTAATTTCACTCAATCTGCCTCCAGATAAAACAGTAAGCAGGAAAAAATTTAGTATTCAAATTTTGCATAGAAGTTTGTGAGAATATTTCCATTCTTTAGTATATAATCACTGAAAATCTTACAGTTATGCACACAAAAAGTGATAAACGTTTTTGAATTCTTGTGGTAATTTGGCCACTTTGTGTAGCATATTGAGACATGACACTTACATGTAGTGTTTGCACCGGGGAGGAAATTCGTACCCGGGTACCCCAACCACGCTACCTGTTGGGAACCCGGGTACCAGACCGTAAACCATTCCACATCTTACTTCAGTGCATGATATGCATACACAATTCATGACTCAACCCACCAGCCCCTTATCAGATCAAAATGACAATAACAATTCCTCTTTTTCTATATCTACAACGCGCCGTTTGTTCTAAACATTATGAGTTTAAAAATCGGATTGGAATTTAAAATTTGATCACACTTTAGCAGTGTTAGTATTACGTTCTGTGGCTTTTGTCCAGTGTGCCAAAATGTGTGCAATGTAACCAGAAAACAACTTACAGTTTGTCGGCGCAACTTCCGTACTATATTACGATAATGTACCACCTCAAGCAAGTGTGCAGGTTTCTCATAAACGGCTTTCTTGGTACGTTTAAGAAAAATCAACTATCTGTCCGTGGATGATAATGACAATAAAACATTTTCTAATGCATTTCCTGGCCGAGATTTCAACCATACAGAACCGCTCAAAATGTGTGGTATATACAGCAGTGACAGTACACCTACAAACGTTTTTTCGTTGCCTGGGCGCTTGTGTTCAATTTGTGCACCCAAGCAGTGACATCACTTTGGCATACTACACTTTCAGCAAATGGGGATACAGAAAATATGGGGAAAATATTTTGCTCTGTTTGCCATATACCTGTATTTGGGAAACTTTGGGCATAAAATTTTGCAATAGTTTGAACAGCAACAACGTCTGTCGGGTACCCCAGTATCCGGTGCAAACACTAGCGACACTGGATAAATCGTCCCCTGAATAAGTACAACACCAGTTGATATAATATGTTGCAAAAGGAAAACCTGTGATTTTACAGTTACATGGCTCACTAGGTCTGAGACAGGTTGGCCCCACTGCATTTTTTTCTATGACCTCAATTACAACCTCCTGGTTTAATCTACGTAGCTGAGTCCACCGTCTAGTTTTTCAGGTGCATGTAACTGTATTGTTATCCATAAATGCAGAATATCAAGCACAACAAAAGTCTTTGGTATGACCCTGCCTGGAAATTGAGCCATGGACCTTCTGAGTGAGAGATGGATGACTCCACCTTGAAGGGGCATTGCCTTCACTACAAGATTAGCAAATGTACACATCTATTTCTAACAAGGAAGTACAGGTTTGTTTTAACCTGTACTTTTAAATCATACTGTAAACAATTTCTAAAAGATAACATACCTCCAATCTTTTCCACTCCACAAATTTTGCCTTCTTCTCCACATGGATAATGACTTCTCTATTTTCACAAGTGATCTTCTTCGTATCTGGGTCAATCTTTTTGTACAACTCTACATGCCATATTTCCTTACCTAGGTAAAAGCAAAATATCTGCCAAAATTATTCTTGCTACATTCAACTCCTTATGAATTTTACTTTCCATTAAGAGCAAGTACAGACAGAGCACATCTTTAGGCTTAAGGATTAACCATTGGTTAGAAAGATATTTCCACAAATATACCTGCCAGGAACCTACTGTGCAGTGGACTGTACAGTGACTAATAGAACAAAAAGATAGCCTCTGAATGCATGATCAAGATGGACTTTTTTCTTTTTCCTTTTTTGCTTGAATATCAAAAGTGCTCCCTTTGTGAAAATTAAGGAAATTAAGGAGTGTGGTAGGTGTGCTGTTTTATTAAACTTAATTACTGTACATTTGTATGAGCTCCTACTCTTCCTCTAAGTGTGCAAAAAATCACACTCTATACACGGATTTGGGGCCAGTGATGGTGTGACAACACACACATGCTTCAAAATTAAAGGCCTGGTGTACTGTACAGTACCACACTTCTTAACTTCCTGAAGAGTGTGATTTAAAGCACACCTGGAACATAAAAATTCAAGGTCAGGGGTACAGTGTTTTTCATTGGGGAGAGAAATCACCAAAAAATCACAGCAGTTACAATATCTACTTGACTTTAGGGCTGATCATTCAGCGGCTTATTGTGATAAGTCAATAGGGTTGTTTTTTCATACAGTAGCTTCAGGCCACGAGTTTTAGATTTTCCAGATGTACTATAAATCACACCCCTCATGAATTAAGTGTTATAGGTGTGCTGCTATGTACTGCACCTCAGGGAGTTTCAACAGTACCTTGTTCCAATATTTCTAAACCCTTTTGCCAGAATTGCTCATTCTGCAGAAGCATAATTTTTAGTTTTTTACAAACTACTGTACACAAAGATGGATGTATAGGGCAACAAAGCACTAGATCAAGAAGCACTGTAAAAGCTGCAGAATATGGTGCTATATACTGCAAAATTTTACCTTTAAAGACAACTGAACATTGTTCTTCAGTGACTTTGACAAGAACTTTATTGGTTTCTGGTTCTGGCAAAAAAACTTTAATGATCACAGTTTTCTCATCCTGATCCCAGTCACAGGATGCTGTGTCCTGATCCAAGTCACTCGAAGCTGGATCTGCAATGAAAAAATGAATACTTTGGAGTCATTTATGATGGATACTACATAAGCACACTTTACTGACAGACAACCATACACAATGGATACACAGTACAGTAGATATTACAGTGTAACTTGAATTTAAGAAGTCCCCAGTGTGCAAACCTGAAGCAGTCAAACTTTTCAATGGTCAGCAACCAACACAGTATTGTATGACCTAATTAGTCTTAAAATTTGACAAATGAATGTGACTAGATGTTACTTATTGCTGGGCTACAGAACTCTAACACATAACATTAGTACTGTACAATATGGTCATTCTCACGTTTAAGGGTGTACAGTGCAGTACGTGATTTTGGATTTTAGCCACCGAAATTACAGACAGGGTTCAATTTACCTGGGTGCACACATGCATGTAGAATTTCCTACATGCATGTAACTGTGGAGGCAGACTCCAGATCTAGCCTAACTTCATGGCCAAATCCATGTTACAAGTCAAGTTGCAGTACAAAATAATCCTTATATAGCAGTCCCAATTGTCCTTTGCATCGTAATTTCTTGCATACTGTCAGTTAGACAAGCAGACATTTCACCAAAAAATTTGAGTGCGTCTGCTTTCATACTGCAATATCAGTGTCAACGATCATCACCCCACACATGTACTGCTCCAAGTAATGTTGCTCCTACTGTACCAGGGTTCACATTTAAATTGTGGGAATCCCGCAAAAAGGTTTTTCAGTTCCGGCGCAAAGAATATTCAGCATAGTCAAGCTCACCAATTGCACACACTAAGTCAGGACAGTAATGCACTTATTAATGGATGTGCGCGTGTACGTAAATCCCATGAAAACTTTTTGCATGCAATGCCTAGTAAGCTTAAACAGTTGCTATGTTGCGCTGACAGAGCTTGACACTGGTGATACAACATAAACTCTGCGTACAGTTTGCATGACGCGGCTTTCAAGGTGACTTACGTTGCAGATTAGGCTTTCCTTGTATTCATACAGACAATGTGTTAGGATGACGTGTGAGCTGGTGACAGCAGCTCTAAAGAAAAAGTATCACAGTAAAAGTTTTGAAAATGTTGGTAAGGGCTAAGTTAAAGTACTTTGTATGCCTCACACGTTTTGAGAAATAAATGCCAACTACATAATTTTGTACTCCTGTCAATTTATCTCACGTTTCCCTCTTATTCAAATTCTTTACGTGGGGATGTTTTAGTATACCATATATAATATCATGCAGGGTTTTCCCTGGGTTTAGAATTGAACGTCGCGCATCTGATGCGTCCATTGGTGGATCGCCGGCCTGGGGGAGGAGTATAAGGGGGGTTGGTGTCCCCCTCCCCTTTTGGAAATTTTGTGACTTATGCAAGTCCCTAGACGCAAAATGGTGACATTTTTGAGCCAAATTAGTCAACACAATTTTTGTAAGTTGATGCAAAAATATTAGCACCGATACTCACATTCGTACAAATTTTGATCTACTGATAGCGGTCACATTGGCTTCCATGTCACCGTAATTTCTGCTTCAAAAGTTTTGGTTCATCGGCATGGCCTTTATTAAGCGCTGGCACCAGAAGATTTTTACCCCCAGTTGGCCGTTATTTCGCGTCCGTTGCTCACCAAAATTTACGTGATTGGGCCGGCTTGCAATATTACCAGTTCAGGATAGAAAATGTTGGGAAAATTTCTGTTCGTTTCACGAACGGGATATCATTTTTGTAGGCGTAATATATTTTCACTTCAAAAGTGGAGATGTAAATCAACTGTTAATGTGATAGATTTGTTTGCAGTCGATGTCACATGCCCCAGGCTTTAATAATTTAGTTCTTAGGCCAACATCATGCTCATTCTATTTTTCACCCAATCATTTCGGAACTATTGCATTCCTTTTCGGCACTGGCGGGTTGTAGTTGCTATAATATACTGAAGCTACTCTCTTGCTTAAATACGAACCCCATGTAGAGCAACCATTCATGATAATCTTAGAAGTAGAATCTTAGCAGTTCTGGGCAGCCAACAATTGCACCCGATTAACGTATCTTATGGTTCCTTTCGGGTATAAACATCCCCGGAAATTTTTAGCAGTTCTTGTCCAAAACTTACGTCTTGTTTAAAAAGAATCTGCAACTGAAATGCACGTAGGTCAGATCCCCGAAAAATCCACGTACGCAGAGATTTGTGATGCCGTTTCATGGTGAATTTGGCACGGGGCTCGCCCTGCTTGGCTAGCCGGCTATATAAGCATTGGCAGTGCGATCGTCGTAACACAAACTCAATGGAAAAGCTTGTCTCGAGACCGAGTATTTTCACACACTAAATCAAATAGGCAAAGGCGCGTATTGTGATTGGCTGGCTAGAAACAATGCAATTGAACCAATCACGATGCAGGGACCAATTTATATTTTGAAATGGGTCGTATGCATATGATGTCACCAAGCAAAACATGATGCCTTGTTTGGCGGAAAAAACGGACACGCACGGAAGTCTACTGCATGCGTGTGCCAAGAATTTTGCTTCACGAGACCACGTGCATCACGGTTTTTGTTTGCAATGACGTTGCATGACAACATTGCACAAGTCCTACTGTAAATAACATTACGGAAGGAATGCTGGGAATTACTTAATTTAAGATTCTAGGAGCTACGTGTACAAAACGTCCACAGACATGTATGCTAAGCTTTGGGATTAAAAAGAGGCGAAACACTGCAGCTCGATAGTCTGCTTTGTGCAGAACAGTTTGTACAGCAACTTACGCGGCGCTTTTTGCGATAAGCAAGGAAAAGACAGTGAATGCAATTCTAAATCTAATTCCATGTAATACTACAGGGTTATAGCGGAAAATATCAAACGATCACTTTCATGGCAGGGGTAAAAATTTTACGTTTGTGATTATCAATGCAACCAGTTTTGGCAGGAAGTTAAAGGATTGAGTTTACAGGAATTTAACGAAACTAAGGGCAAGTTTCAAGTATATTTTAACCCCTTTTTCAGTTTGCAAATAATCGGGAGTAATGATCAAGTGAGTGCCAGAATTTATAAAAGCAATGGAGCATGTGGCTGCAAGCAATCACAGATTGTGTGTGTCCCGATCTTTTCATGAAAACATGTTGGGAAAACAAGGGTTCTATGACATCATACACATCAGGTCCATCGCACTTACTTTAAGTTACCTCTAAACAGCGTGATTGGTTCATTATTGCGTTTAATCAGCCAATCATACTTGTGACATCGTCAATGCAGTTTTACTGTGTAGGAAAAACATGTAGAAACCAACCGTCTTCGTATAGAATTCTAATACTCCCATTGCATTTTTGCTACGATCGAATTTCCCAAACTTTGGTTGTAGCCGGACAAAACAATCGTGTCGTAAGTTTTAAGAACGAAGTAACAGGAAATATGTGGGATTACATCGTGAAGATACAATGACATGGTTCGTTCGTTTGATTGATAATTTCGCAAATCTGAGACATTAGCCCCGCCTCTAACCTGCCAAAGGCGGGCGTATGTGTTTTGGTCATGCAAGTCGTGTTATGCCACATAGCTGCTGTGCTCCGGAGTGAGCAAAACATTTTCCTAATACAAGCCTACGACGGCAAGTGCAGGCTAGTTAATTATAATAATACTGTGTTGTTACTCGTTCAATAGTAGGCACTATGGGATGTACATACAGAGCTCCGACTCGCATGCAGTGGTATGTGCATGGAAATTAAAAAAGTTAGTTGTAGTTTTACAAATAAGTCAATGATTTTGTCGTTTATTGTATTAACAACAAAAGCAGTCGTTGACAGAAAGAAGAAAAATTATGGAGGCTAGCTGGCAGCAATTTTGAACATCCCGGCCTTTTTTTGAACGTCGCGGCCTCCTTGGTTTTGAAGCTTGAACGTCGCGGGCCGCGACGTTCAAAACGCCCAGGGAAAACCCTGTCATGGAATGTTTAGGTAGAAAGGGAGGACATTTTGGTAGCAAAAAAGCAGGGACATTTTGGTCTGGGGACATTTCGACTGGATACCATGCTGGTGACTCTAGTAACTCTAGCCTAACTGTTAGGCCTACTGTAGCTAGCTACCGCAGTCTTACAATTGTCGGCAGTAAAGGACAATGTATGGACAGTAACATAATTGCTCCCTATACATACAGTAGTCCTTACTCCTGTGATTCCACGGTTGTTGGTCTTTGACAGCACTACTGTCTGTCCTCTGGTCAAAATTATTTCTTTTCTTGTAGCAAAGGTAGGGCCTTAAATGCTAACTTGCTATCATAAATTACCTTTTCCAAATCCTGTTCAACTATTTCAACTATTTTTGATGACTTGAAAGCTATAAAAAGGTCCGAAAATTTGGAATAAAATCATCAACTTTGCAAATTCTGAAATATTTGTTTACATTAGAACACTCATGCATATTATTGTGACATCACTAAAAATGTTAGATGTTTGTCATTTAGCATAAGTCCCTAAGGTAAGTCCAACTGTGCAAATTGCCCATATTGATGCAACAGCTGTACTATATTGTGGTAAACAATGTTTCAAAGTCACATAGTAAAATAGGGAAATTCTAATGCATGAAAAAGTTATTGAACCAACTTACCACTGGTCAACACCTCCAATGCTTTGCTTTATTACTTTTCTCCTTTTGGGATATGAAAGGTTTACAAAAGAGGTCGAAAATTGGCTATTTTCAACCTACCCTAGGGTATTTTCAACCTCCCTATTGAAAACCATGCAAATTTACATGAAAATTGATTTATGAGGTTCATAAGAGGTAATCACCCAGATGAAAGGATAAAAGTTACTCATGGAGGTAACTCATTTACATTTGGTAAGTGACCATTTAATAAACCACTTAAAATAAAAACTGATCAAATTTCTGTAATTTAAATGATTTTATGAAGGTTTAAAACTAGGTGGTAAAAAAAACCATATACATTGAAAAGTGTTAGGTGGTTTTTAACCTCCCCACTAAATGAAAGTAGAGACAATTTTGGGGGAAGTTCTGTTCATTACCATGGCTGGAAAAACCAGCAATTTGGGAATGTCATGCCAGGGAAGTTTTGGTATTTGGAGGGAAATTAGACTACCTTTGTATGTAAACACATGCAGTCTTTGGGAAATTTTGATTTGCTTTCTGGGAAATTTGATTTGCTTGCAGGGAAATTCACATTTCTTCCAGCCCTGGTTATTACAACATTACACCAACCTATTTTTATTTAGTTTATCAAATCTGACCACTTAATTTAAATTTTAGGGAATACAGATATGTGGAAGTAAGCCATTTGGCTTAATGCCCATTAAAAGAAAACATGATTTTGAAACTTGTGCATCTAATTTTGGGGTTCAGATATTTTGTTTTAAATGGTTAGTTATGGTCAAAAGGTGGGTGATTTTCAATTGCCATAAGTTTAAATTACTTGTTGGCAAAGTCTTAGGCAATGTTGTTTCTTCAAAATATTTACAATTTGGAGAAATATCTTAGGCAGTCAAAAATACCCTGTAGGTCAAAAACCCCCTTATCTACCCTAGCCTATATGCATTCACATGCATGTAACCCTAACCCAGTTTAAACTATGCATAGGCCTAGCCTAGGCCTACATAACCCTAGACTTAACCCTATTTACTACTCGTATGTAAGTTGTAACCCTAACCTTAAACTTTGCGTACACGACCCTAACATCATTACTATGCCTAATTAGGCTACATAACCTTAACCCACTAAATGTGGGTGCGGAAACCCAATTAGGCCTAGAGCCAAACAAACCCCCTTATCTACCCGATTGTAGCCTAGGCTAGGCCTAGGCCTAAGCGAGTATTGCGAACGACCAGTCCTTTAGTTCCTGTGGGCTAACCCAGTCTAAGATGGCTTGTATGGGAGTTTAATTGTGACAAAAACAAACTTTTCTCACTGCGTACCATTGCAATGATGCTTCAAAGTGGTCATTAGATTTGGTGAAAGCTCCTTGGTTTACAAACATTTGACAAATTTTGTGTGAATTAATTGCACTGCTTTACTATAGGTACGAGTTCCACGAAAAACTCTCTTGGCTTTTTCTTCCAGGAAATTTGCATGACAAGAAGTATTTTTTCTCAATTCCTTGTTCCTTTCCTGAGTTCACAAGACATAGGGGCGACCAACTCTAAATATTCTCATCCCAGGAAGTGGAAATACTTAAGCTAGTAAAATATAGCTCAATAAAAATGAAAACAACGGCTCCTTTGGCTCGTTCCATTTCGGCTTTAACGTTAGGCATTACTACCAACTAACGTTAGGTGTTAGGCTAGCACATTTTGTACAAGTTATGGGCTTGTTTTACTGAAGCCTAACAATTCTGGATAAACAAACCTGTGTCGTCTGAAGATTTCATTTTCTTTCTTGGGGGCTCCAACGATGACTTTACCGGTGCAGAAGCGATTTTTTTAATGTTCTGTTTATACAGACCAAAAACTAAAGCAAAAGGGTTACTTTACTTCTTCAAACGTTTTGAAACCTCAAGAATTTTAGTGAAATCGTACTAGCATAGTCGTGGTTTACCAGTGCGGAGACCGACCTGCATCTTTACTAGTATTAGTACTGCACTACATACTGCGTACGCTGGGCCGTGCATGCATCATCTGGGGTGTGCGCATGCTCGTAAAGTGGACATCGTTCTCATTTATCTCTGGGATTTTTCTGCTGTTTTTACTAAGTTTTTTCCGTTGAAGTTACATATTGACAGTAATTTTGGGAGTATTCCACTTTCTCATCACGTTGGATACCTCAGCTAACCGGTCTCGAGCTTAATTTTCTGTATTTTTGTAGTGGAAATTTTGGTTGGTTATTGTGTGAGCCTAGGCTTCACCCCAGTGTAGCCTTCCACACTTTTTTATGAGCATACAGTGAATCTCATAGTCAGCCGTCGCCTGTTGCTAGTGTTAGCGTTCATGCAAGGATAAACTCCTCGTCATTGTAGCGTGGTCAATTGTCGGTTGTCGTGAGTATTGGCATTGTAGGTGTGCCCTGGTTATTCCTCCCGTTGGTAATTATGTGGGGTGGTGGTGGTCTGTTGTACATGCTCTTTTTTATTTTTGGTTGCAGTCTTCGTTTTCTCCCAAACAATTATGGACTTCCCCTTAGTAATGAGTACACTAGTTTTATTAATGTTGTTGTTTCGAAGTGTGAGCCCCGGGTTTTACAAACCTACATACAGTCCCTTTTATGTATGTTAAGTATATACCCAGCCTAACTGTTCTGTTGGCTAACTACCAACAACCTAAGCCTGGCCTACCTTCCCCTTCGGGCACTCAGCCCCTCAAGCTTACTATGTCTTATTTGTCTATCTTGGTTATCATGCTCTCTGGGGACCTGCACCCCAATCCTGGCCCATACACACCCAAGTTTCCATGTGTCTTGTGCGGCAAAGCCGCCAAATGGGGTCAGCGAGCTGTCTGTTGTGACCAGTGCCAAGGCTGGTATCATGTTAATTGCATGAGCATGAACTCTGCCATCTACCAGGGCATTGCAGCTAATAGTAACGTTTCTTGGATTTGCTGCCAATGTGGTATTCCCAACTTTTCAAGTTCACTCTTTAGCAATTCTGACCCTGAATTATCGAATAGTTTTGCCTGTCTTTCTCCTGGTGCTCACAGTATTACCAGCGACCCCCCAACTTCGCCTCTGTTGTCGTCCTCCCCAGTCACCAATAAATTTCGACCTGAACGTAGACCCAATTCTAAACCGATTAGGAATAGTTTAAAAGTCCTTGTTATTAATTTTCAAGGCATTCGTAATAAGGTTGCAGACTTAAATGCTTGCATTGATGAAAATAACCCTGACGTGATTATAGGTACTGAAACTCACTTAAATAGCTCTGTCACCAGTACTGAATTGTTTCCTGGTAATTATACTGTTTTTAGAAAAGACAGAAATTATGGTCAGTCTAAAGGGGGCGTCCTTATCGCCACTAAAGAAGACCTCCTTGCTACCTATAGACCTGATCTTGATTCGGATTGTGAGGTAGTCTGGGTTTTTTCTCGAAATCCAAGGTGCCAAACAAATACTTATAGGGTCTTTTTACCGCTCACATAAATATGGCAACTCAACAGACTACCTTGACCAGCTTCGGGCTTCTCTCGTTAAGGCCAGTAAGAATAAGAATGGACAGATCTATCTTGCAGGGGACTTTAATCTACCTGATGTTGATTGGTTCACTAGGTCTGTCCAACCAGGCTCACAGTATCCTGCTTTATCCAAATGTATGCTTGACATATGCAATGATTTTGGTCTTGACCAAATGGTAAGTGAGCCTACTAGAGTTAACAACATCTTGGATATTTTCTTGACATCTAATCCTACTCTAGTGGATAGGTCTGCCCTGATCCCTGGCATATCTGACCATGATGATATCCCTTTGATTATGATAAGCACTAGGCCTAAAACAACTAAACAAAAGCCTAGGAAAGTGTATAGCTTTCACAAAGCTGATGTCAGTGGAATCAAGGCAGAGCTTAGTAAGTTCAGCTCTGACCTGGTTTAACGTGAGTGCTCTGTGCAGGTCATGTACTCTGCCCTTGAGAACAAAATCAAAGAGGTAATGGATGTCTATGTTCCAGCTCGGGTTGTTAGAAAGAGGAACCAAACCCCCTGGATTGATAAGACTATTAAACGACTATTAAATAGGAAACAAAGGGCTTATAACACATGGCGTAAGACGCGAACTCCATCCTCTTTTGAAAACTTCAAAACCCAACGTAAAGCGACTCACAAAACAACAAGAGCCGCTTACAGAAATTATGTCAACACAGTTTGTACTGATTCACCTAAACGTTTCTGGTCCTTTATTAAAAACCTTAGATGTGATAGTGTTGGTATCCCTTCCCTGAAATCTGATGGGATATTGGTCTCGGACAACATGCAGAAGGCTAACATCTTAAATGAGCAGTTCCAAAAGGTTTTCACCCGTGAGAATGTCACCTTACCTCCAGTTGAAGCGAACACCATACCCACCATGTCTGATATTGAGATATCCTTAGATGGTGTTGTGAAGTTGCTCAAGGAGTTGAACCCAAACAAAGCTTCAGGTCCTGACGGTATACCGGCTCATGTTCTGAAATTGGCCGCTGAGGAGGTTGCTCCTGCCCTCTGCTCCATTTTTCAAAAATCACTGGACACTGGTCATTTACCTCCCTCTTGGTTATGTGCCAATGTTAGTCCTATCTTTAAAAAAGGTGACCGTTCCCTAGCCTCAAACTATAGGCCGGTCTCTCTTACCTCGATTTGTTGCAAGGTCCTGGAACACATTATACATTCACATATTATGCATCACTTTGATAACCACTCAGTTATCACGAACAGGCAGCATGGCTTCAGACAACGCCATTCTTGTGAATCTCAATTGATCTTAACAACCAATGACCTAGTGCAGTCTCTAGATCTTAGATCCCAGACTGACATGATTATCATGGATTTTTCTAAGGCTTTTGATACGGTTCCTCATAACCGTCTGCTTTGTAAATTACAAAACTATGGTATTAGAGGCAACACCCTTAACTGGATTGCTAATTTTCTTAAGTCCCGGAAGCAGAGAGTCGCAGTGAGTGGTGATTTTTCTGATTGGGTGGACGTTATCTCTGGTGTTCCCCAAGGTACAGTCTTGGGTCCCCTGTTGTTTTTAGTTTATATTAATGACCTGCCCGATAATATCTCTTCTGAAGTAAGACTTTTTGCTGACGACTGTGTAATTTATAGACAGATAAAGAATAATCTTGACCAGGTTCAACTCCAAAATGATCTAAACACCCTCTCTGAGTGGCAAAATAAATGGCAAATGCACTTTAATACCAAGAAGTGCTTTTCTATGAGGATAACTCACTCAAGAAAACCCAAGTTTTTAATTATACTCTAGATAACGATACCCTGGAGTCTGCCGATTGCCACACTTATCTGGGAGTTGACATCTCTAATACCCTTACCTGGAATAGACATATTAATCGTATCACTTCGTCGGCAAATAGGTCTTTGGCTTTTATTAAAAGAAATTTATACTCCTGCCCTAGGAGTGTCAAAGCTAATGCCTATCTCACACTTGTTAGGCCTTTATTGGAGTATTCATCTTCTGTTTGGGATCCCTACACCACTTCCCTATCCAATAAGGTTGAGCAAATTCAACGTAGGGCTGCTAGGTTTGTTTATAATGACTATTCCCCCATAGTAGTGTGACTGAAATGCTAAATGACCTAGGGTGGGATAGTCTCAAAAACAGGCGTACTGCCAACAGGCTAGCAATTCTTCACAAAGCCAGATTGGGCCTCCTAGCCTTGCCAATCAACAACCTACAACCGGTCCGGCGGCCCTCCAGGCATCACCATTCTAATAGCTTTACAAATATACCAACCAATAAGGACTGCTACAAATACAGTTTCTTTCCTCGGACCGTCAGAGACTGGAACCTACTCCCCCAGAACATTATAGATCTCGAGGACCCCAAGCAATTCAAGAGCGCAGCCTTGAGGATCCTCAGACGGGACGACTAACTACATACGCACACTCAACCCTGCACGTTTGACTCCACCAGGAGTGTTGTGCAGTATTTTTCCAGATCCAGATCCAGATCCAGATGCGTACCCGATACACACAATTCATACGTATAGGCGACAGGATCGTGTACAATGCGTGCAGTGTACATGGAGAATCGTATACTGATATTATCGTGCGTTATGCAAATATAGTTTTCATGCAAATACTTTGCGTAAGTTCCTTGAGACTCGCGGTTGACAACACAATCGACTTTTTCGATCCCCCAAAGTTAGGATGCAGATCCGAGGGAAGAAATACAGTACGATAAAGAAGGAGTCTAGGAGATAATACGTCGCAGCAACAGTTTTGTCCGGAATAAATCACCAGAAATATGTGTGCAGTAAACTATTGTTTCCGCAGTCGGTATCCTCACCTGCTTAGCGTCCATTCATAAACTTGAGGAAGTGCAGCTGATTCAGCAGCAGATAGCAGGGTTATGATACCAGGTTGTTACGCTGTTCGTCAATTGTTTGGCGGAGAGTACTGCCCCGCTTCCTGCAATTTCACAAGGTAGTGCTTTAAGGCTGGATTTAGGTTCCCGGTCCCTTTTCGAAAGAAGGTTGAACTTCTTGCCCCTGATAAACTAAGTGGAAACAATAACAGGGCCCTAGTTCCAACTAAGAAGAGACTAATTATTACCGATGCGGCATATTTAATGTTGAATGACACCCATAAATCCGCGACTTAATGATTCCATATTCACAGGCACCAAACGGTGGTCACCCCTCTACTTTGCCAGGCAAATTTCTTGATCATCATGTTTTCCACTTTATCCTTTTTCATTTTTTATTGATTTAAACATTTCATTGCAAAAAGAAAGCACCGTTACTGAAGCCTTAATACTTAAATTCTGTCTGCAAGCCTTATCAGTTCCGATTGTCTGGAGCTAGGGGCCGTTTGAATTGCCAAACTTTTCTGAACGATCAACACTGCGCCAACTGTGGCACTAGTCGGCTAACAGTCTTTCGGACATTGTTATACTCATTTCTGGCTTTGAAAAGGTTTGGAGTTTTCCAAATTTTTTTAACGTTCTGCGTAAACAGATATGGCGAAGTTATTCCCTCCGAGTGGTAGCTGGTTAGTTGGTTAGTAAGTTAGATCATGATGAAGTTTTATTTTACTGCCCAGTTTCCAACCATTTGGTTTGAGCCGAGCCTGTGACTGGCTTTCTAGTTGTGACGCACCATAGCTTGTTTTCTATATTCCATTGCTTATGCTGATGAGCATCAAGCACCGTATGGCAATAGGTTCCGTCTTTAGAGTCTTCGGTATGACCCGGCAAGGGCTCAAATCTGATGCTCTTACCAAGCTTAACCCGTGCAGTCGGTCTCAGAGCCGGCGAAGGATTACAAAGTAACGACTGCGGGGGTTCTGCTCACAAGCCTGGGAAATGCCAGTTCCAGATGTCTGATGAATTTTCAAAAACTTTTCTAAGCTCTCCGCCAAAAGGCTGCTTCACTTTGAGAGTATTTCGGGCCGGATCATTGCATATGTGAGCCGAACTCAAGTTGTGAGCTAGAACTTTCTCCCCCCCTCTCCCCCACTCTGATGCTCCCGTGAATTAATTACCCATTCCTGTTTATACCCTCTGATGGCATAAGACTACAAAAAGAAACTATAGCTATAAAATTTTGAATATATTTTTTATCACGTGATACATATGTTAGAAGTCAGTAACATTTTTCTTTTTATCTGAGTGATAAGCTCTAGTCGTCTCAAAAATCGAACTTTTCATTTCCACTGGAAGTCAATGCATGTACAAAAAAAAAATTACACCATTTCTCGTATCTTTTTCATTCGAGAAGTGTCGTTTCCAATATCTGGAAGGTTTTTACAGCCAAAGATTTTCTTGTTCGCTCCCGCCAACATTTAAATGGTAGCGCTCCTCTTAGATAGTCCGGCCTGCTGGTACTCGGGCTCGAATTCCCCGCCCCCCCCCCCCCACCATACCAGGCACCCGCATAATTTTTTCCAGTCTGCCAAAGACTGACCTGCCCCCCCCCCCCGGCCCCTCTGGCAAATGAGGCTTCCGCTGTGTTTCATGCGTGTATTTCCAAGATCCAGCCTGAGTATACACCGGGATTCGGAAACGTGTTTGGGTTAGAATGAGCTCAGTCAATGAAGAAAGATTTACAGCAGTCTAAGGAAAACCTTCTGTATCTACCATACCATACGAGTTCTGAGTTCAGAATCAGGTATAGGCCCTCCAGCCATTCCGGGCATGTTAGTCTAGCACTCAAGGAGAGTGCTATATGGACTTGCCCTAAATCCTCAGGTGACGCAAGGAATGTAAACTGTTAAAAACATCTTTATTTTAGAGTAATACTGACAACTGAAATTCCGGTACTCAATCTCAAGCTGTTATTTTACAGTTGTGGGTAAATCTATTATAAACGGTACCTATGAAGTCACTTTTCAATTTCTGCCAGTGAATACTAAAGTGACCTTCAGTCAAGTTATCTATTCAAAGAAAAGTAGTTACATACTACGTGTAGTCTCTATAAGGTCCGACTGCCTGATACAAAACTATAAAATAACGGTCTCTCCCAGAATCTAGCCGCCAGCATTTTTACAGTAAAATTACATTTCTTTTTTACGGTATAACTTCGAGCGGTAGCTTGAACTAGAACGGTTTTAAAAGGTTTAAAAATAATGCTAATAAAGTATATAGTCGGTTCAACTAGGGCTGATAGTCCTACTACACGCAAAGAGTGCCAATTTGAAAATATTATTTGTCATGTAGAAAAAGTATCTTTCTGGCAGATAGACTCGCCAACTCAAGTAAGGATATACACGATAAGGGGGGCTTGACATGTCCCGTTAAAAATCCAGCAATTCGAAGCTGAGTGCGCCAGAAGTGACATTTTTTTTTTCAAAGAAATATCCAGATCGAAAAAGGTTTAGAGGTACGAATTAAGGTTACAGAAAATAACGGGTAAGTTTGGTAATTTTGTATTATTTTAGATTGGACCATTTTAATTGAAGTGTACATTTTATTGCAAATAAAAAGCAGGAAATAACGACTGCTTAGCAAGCGCCGTTCTAGGGACATTATTTTGAGGGTATAATTCACGTTTTACTATCTAAGCGAAGAGCCACCGTCAGTTGGCGCGTAGCGTAACAAGAAAAGTTTTTGCCAAAATAGCCTCTCAGATTGCAGGAAGTGGCACATGTCAGGCCTTGATAAACGCATCTAGACATTCTTTACTTTGGATCTTGTGTTCCAGAAACTAACTCTTCCGAAAAGAAAGATGAACAAGAAAACTTCATCTGGTTAAATTGTTGCAGGCCGGGGATCGACATTGAGGATCAATTTGTTCACGTTACTTTACAAGGTCTTCTCTCTTTGCATTGTTTGCTTTCAAACTCAGTCTTTCCACTGGGCTGGGGCTGAGGTTATAAAATTTGTAAACTTTTTTGCCGTCTTAGCAGCAGAAAATGAACTCTCTACGCTCACACTTTTATGGCAACGGTAACGGCAACGGTCAAGACAAACGCTTTTAAAATAAAAGGAACACACAAATACATTGCTACAGTTGGCCAAATCCATTGACAGTAAAATCTTGCAACACAAGAAAACTTGTGTGAACATTAGAGTAGGCCTTTACGCATGTTTCCTTCCCTCCTGTTAATGCAATATACAGTTGGGCTTACAGCTAGTGCAAAGAGCGCACTTATGTTATGCGTGTGTGTTCGATGCCACATCAGACCAACTTGAGACTTCTGGTGTAACATTAATTCCGGTAACTGGGAAATACACAGGAAAAAATGTATTTTGCAAGGCCATGAAATAAACCATTCGAATTCATGTAGTACCACGAACAATGTTTTACAAGCATAACTTTGTCTCTATTACTGATATTTCACATAGGCCTATATCATTTGTCCATTTTTTTTTTGGGGGGGGGGGGCTAGTGAAATTTTTGGAACCTTCCCTGCTGCTTAGATGCAGTGGGAAAAGATATTTTCGTCTGTCTGAGGGGTCGGAATTTTCCAAACAAAGTTTACAGTTCGCTCTAAGCAACCAATTGATGATAGTTCCGCTGAGCAGGACCTGTATAGTGTTAGAAATCCAGCACCCCATAAAAATGTGGATCCCTCCAACTGCTACCCCCCCCCCCCCCCCCACCTTCAGGGAAATCCTGGTTTAGAGACTGTATATAGTATGAGACCAGTTTTTACATAGTTATACACTGTCTCTAAAAACAGTTCAGCAAAGGGCGTTGGACAAAATCCAAAGTGCTCAACATAGGCAATTATTGTTCAACAGTGTTACAACATTGTCAAACAATCTTCCCACATTAGGTGGGCAAATTTTAAGGTTGGATAAAATTCAAGTGTTGGTAAAAGGTGTTAGGCAAGTTTTAAAGTACCCAACATTTGAGTAAAATTTAATTTACCAACCATATGACTCGTAGAAGATCAGTTAATTTTTAAGGATAATTATTTTAATAAAAGTGGTTAATTAAGATCTCATGGTTGAATAAGATTGGATTTGATAAATAAAACACTAGCGGTAGAATAGCAGTAATAATCTGGACGAAATTACTTAAAGAGCAATGGTCGTTACAAAAAAGTTTGTACTACTAAGTAATCGATGGGGCAAGAAATACAAAGTACACGAATGGACGATTGGGATTGTTACTTAAAACTGAACCCTTCACTGTTTATTAACCAAGTGCATTGTAACTGGACCCATACATGACAGACCAATGATGTAAATGGTCTGAGGGCCGTGAGGTTGGTCAAGTTTTGTCCTTCAGTGGACGTATAGGTTCTTTGCTAAGCAGTTTAAAGTTTGGTTTAGCCGAATGGCTCTTTGCCAGAGAGTCGGGGAACTTTAGAAAAAGTATCACTTTATACCCCAAACCACTCTTGAAGGGCAAACGGTGCAAGTTCTAGGGTATTCTGTTAAATCTCCTTGCACAAATCATATGATTATGTATCTGGTTATATGGAAATCCAAACAAGCACCCAACAGTAGAGCTGTTGGGCAGATGTGCTGGGTACAAATGTTAATCATTTGTTGGGCAAAACTAGTTGGGTGAAATGGTTGGGTAATTTCTTTTGCCCAACTAATGTTTAAAACGCTTAACCAACTAAGCTGTGCAGTTTTTAACCCGATTCCGGTCAAGTGGCGTACGGAACCAACGGTTATGTATTTTTTTTGCCTCTGCGGGTTGGGTAATCTGGTTTTGGAGTGTCCCAACTTACCAAGTCTCACAAATATCCCAGTTTATACATTTTCAGTCAGATGAAACTAATGTATATGAACATAATATAACACCCTATTTTCTATATTCTAACAACCCTTTTTGGCTTCGATGTTGAGAAGTTGTTTTTGGAGTAAAAGAATAATACTCGAGGGAACCCACTTCATTATGGGCTTAGAGTGCAAGGGTACATGATAATACAAAACACCCATGCAATTGAAATTATTGGTTAATTAGAGAAGTTGTTTTTGGATTAAAAGAATAATACTCGAGGGAACCCCCTTCATTATGGGCTCAGAGTGCAAGGGTACATGATAATACAAAACACCCATGCATTTGAAATTATTGGTTAAGAGCAGAGAGGCTGTGTGACAACCTGTCCCTCTGTAACTTCTTGACCGGTCTTCTTCCACCAAGTGACACTTTTCTTGACGGGCATGGACGTAGATACCGAGGAATAGAGAGATATATCCAGTAGCGTCACCAGGTTTTCTTGATGACGGTTGAAGTCGACGTCACTAAACACCCGAGGTCCATTCAAACAAAATCTCCAAGGCAACCAAGTGGCCAACGAAGCGTTTCAACACTAATTTCTTACGTTCGGTCACCTTGTCCAATATACTGTAACATAACTCCCCGTAACTTCATTCCCAACGACGTGTGTAAAAATGAGTCTCAGAAGTTTCTTCGAATGGGCATTTGCAATTTTAATTACCCCAAGTCTTTGCTTTTCACCACTGACAATCGATTCGTACAAAAAGACAGGTTTCTCATTCGGTCCTAATTTTCGATTTGTCCGGTCTCAACTTTTTCTGTATTTTTGTGGGTCTTGAGCACAAATTTTCTTTTTGTTGCTCATTTTCAATTTTGCAACGAGGTAAAGGATGTATACCAGTAAAGTCTTGGAGTTTTCAGCAAACTTAAGTTACAATTAACTTAACAATTACTTTTAAGCACCCCTTACAATTGCTATTGACCTACGCATTTTATGGGCATGAGGTGCTAGACTGTACAGGACATATGTAAGTAGTGGGAGAGAACCAGTATCGTTTTACACTGGACTACACGTTCCAATAAAACCGCCTTTCCAACGTGAAATCTATGACAAATAGACTATAGATCTATTTCCAAATAGCAATTACAATGAATTGTGGGATAGAGTTTGGGTGTGCGTCAATTTTCACCACAGTAAAATGCCATTGACAAAATGACAAACACCAAAACTCTATCCCACAATCCTTTGTAATTGCTATTTGGAAATAGGTCTATGGACAAATGTAGAGTTCGTGTGTCGCTTTAGCGTTTCATCTAATCCATGAAATGTGATGGAAGATGAACGACACGGTTACTTTTTCCATGAAATATTTTTAACGGTTTTATTAGTGTATGGCAGGTGCATGTTTTCCAAAAGAACTGTTACAGCAGAATAACTGAAAATGAATAAGTGTATCATTTAGATTGAATGATGTAAGAAGGGCCGGGACAGGGGAGCTTTCTAACATTAAATTATTTTTAAACTTTTTGAAATTTTCGGACGTAGTAGCTTACATCAATTCTTCCGCCCCTTCTGTTGTCTAATTTGGTTGGAAGGGAAGGTTAACTTGGACGGATGACCCCCTTAATAGCCATCTCTTTTCGACAGGAAAAGTTATGATGGATGCCGAGAATGAAATCCCTTATCACGCTTGCTATACAGATATACATTATCCGTCCGGTTTTATAAAAGCACGCCCTCTATCCTATATTCATATTTCTTCAAAGACTGTTCAGTCATTCGCACACCAAGACAACTGATCCATGAGCGATTTATGTTCAGAGGACTTGGTTGCAAATTTTAAAGTGGAATTGCTTTGATTAATCACCTAAGATAAATCTAGTCCAATTGCAAAAGGTCTTCGAAATAGTGTAAATATAACTTTACATCTGAGTTGGTTTTCAGCCTGAGGAGACGTTGATCAGGACAACAATGAAAATAGCGCGGCCATTAAATTCCTTTCAACCTTTTAACTGTTAAGCCTATAGTCATATCCAATTTACAATGGAAATGCAAAACATTTTGGAAATCCAAACAGCAGACTTTATAGTAACGCGGAGGAATTGAACGTGTTCAAGGGTTTTTGTATTTTTACGTCCAACCGTTGTGCCTCTACAGAAACAACCAACTTCCTTTTTTAAATATGAATGCAATGATTTGAGCGTAAAAATCATGCGTCACGGAAAATAAACACAGGAACATATGTCTGAGTTAAGAGAAAGGTTTTTAATTGGTTCCATCATTTTTAAAGAATCTTGATAGAACAAAAAGTTTCTCAATGCATCTATAACCGCTATAATTTTTATATCTAACAGTCGATAGATCCACAACTTTCGAACTCACGATTTTTCAATCTTATACTCTACAAAAAGTGTATAATAAACACTTATGTTGTCCAAACTTTCTAAGCACGTTTAAATTCTAAACATATTTAGCTCTTAAACATTAAATGTTTAGCTATTAAACCTTTTTTAAAGCGAAAAACGTGTGTTCAGCATCCAAACGTGTTTATAAAGTGAGGCAATATGGTTTTTAGGAAAATGTCCAAATCCCTAACCACCATTTTAGACTGAGTTTACTCACCTAACACACGTGACAATCGCACGTACACACGCACGCACACGTCTACATATCTACACACCCATGAAACCTATGCGATTAAAAAGTTACAAAGTCAATCCTTTAATGTAAACCGAAAAACTCAGGATTACGGACTTGTCACAGTACAGGGTGATCAGTCATGCTCTTCTTTCAGGTGTACGAACTAGAACTTCAAATTTCCTTATGCATATGTCGCCCTCAACAATTTGTGGCTCAACTTTCAAACTTTTTGTACACAGTAGATGGCTAACTGGTTACCATAGTAACACTTTCGGAAGAGCAGTTAAGTGATTAATTATTGCACCAGCTCTCATGGGAGAATCCTGTTTCTTTCTCTATAGGGAGTCCTTAGTGTGTATATCGAACTAAGGCAGGGGTATGAGGGTTGCCCCCCCCCCCCCTTTGGTATGTCCGTCTTGCAACTGATTTCAAAGGTCCTAAAGTGAAATGTGGTACACTCGAGCATGTGGAAGGACAGGATTTCCTGGAGTGAAAATGGAATTTAGCAAAATTAAGCCGTGAAATGTAAAAAGGGTTTTTTCCCCTCAGTACTGGGGGACTAAGCGATAGTTCCGCCATCATAATTTTCACTGGGGACTAGTCACAGCATCTCTGCAGTGTAAACTCGACTAGTTAAATGCTCCACACAATGGTGGTGCTTCAGTCCAACCAGGGCAACTCCCTGGTCCAACGCGCTACGTGGTCACCGACTCCACCGGCTGGGCAACCAATTTTAGTGGCAAGTATAATGCCAAGTCGGGGGGGGGGGGGAGACACCACAAATCGAGCAGAATTTGAACTCATGCACATGTGAAACACAGTAGTGTTCATAGGCAACCTCGACCTAGGGTGTCCGTAACCAAGGTCAATTAAGTAATGGCGTTACATTTCTGTAAATTCATATTATGTGTACACAGTAACCCGATTGAAACTTTGAGGCACCTTCCAGGGCGCGTGTATGCACGCTAATTTCATTTGGTTGGATGAAAACAAACACCTGACTCGTTAGGAAAACAGCCCTCGTGACGGCGTTTTAAATTTTTATGTGACCAAGGGTAGGGGGAAGGGGTGTTTTGGTCCTCCTGGACCGGATCTGCGCCTAACATATGTTGGCAGTAATAAATGGTGTTTCTTAGAGTTTCGTAAACGTATATTCGATTTCTTTTTTTTCCTGTCGTTGGGTCTTTAGACGATTGTGATTAAAACTTAATATCTCGATGAACAGTTGTTATATCAATGTTACTGCATTTTACTTAGCATGGAGAGAGTGAAGAGGGTAAAATGCCCCAACAAGCAGGAGCTGTGGAGCGAGTTTTGAAGTTGGGAGAGGCTAATCACCAAATCGGCCCAATGTGTTCAACAATATAATAGCAATGTAAGGCGTCCCAAAATTGCTTCCGACAGAAGTGGGGCTCAAGTCCCCCCCCCCCCCCCCCATCAAAAAATCTATTGACTTGGTCAGAATTTAAAGGAGTGTACCTCAAATAATTGCCATATCGAAAGTAAAGTTTAGTCAAACTTTACCTATACCCACTGCTCAAACATGGATAGCTTCAACTCTCCCCTAGACTGTTTCGTAATAGCATTGAGCCCCCACCTTGCATGGCCCTGCAGAAAGTCCTGACACGCGCATAATGTGAAGTGACGAAGAAAGCACCAATAATATAACGTAACGTTGCAATATTATTCTATCCGAAAAAGGTTATATTCAGTGACTAATAAAATTCTTATTGAAACAGAAGTCAAAGTAAAGCATAATCTTCACAATTTTGTCCTTTTCACAATTTTGCTACATACAGACAAAAATAATATTTCTGCCATGTTTTCCTGTTGGTAAGGCAACCTTACGTGGGTTTATTTTTATTCGTCAGCAGATATCATCTTTAGGTGAGCTTATTTTCATTCTCGAGCAAACAATACATTTAGATTCTTTGAGTTGAAGTTTCAGTCTGGTTCAGCTTTCATTCATGAATGTAAATGATGTCATCAATATGATAAACTTTGTTTGGGGGACTAAATTTGAATTTGAGGTTCAGCATTCAGGTTCAATTTATCCTGGGGAAAAATAAACAGACTTCTTTTTCGAACACCGGATTGACGTCATTCTTATAGCTATTGCTTTTTATGACCACTGCTTGTGTATGCTTCCTTAGAAACCTCTTCGGATTTGTTTCCATTTTTTACCCGGCAATGAAAATGCCTTCGGCATCTTTCCTAAAATCTCTAGCCTCTAATTGGAAAAAAAAAGGTTGTAGCCTTTAGGAAAACATAAAAGCAGACATTATGTGATAATCTGATAGGCTGAACAAGCCCATAAATACACATGCAAGTCCACCTTTTGAGCAATCGTAGCCGTCCGTGACTGGGAGACTCGGAAAAAAAGTTGGTTGATTTGGTAATAACTGACGGTCATAATACGGTGGTCCATTAGAAACATGAAAAACAAAAAAACCCCTCTCAGGCAAAATGAAAAGAGCTATAGGCTACCCCACAATTCCACCGCCTGAAACAGGAAACATAACAGAAGAAAGGTTTTTAAACCATTGGGTGTGCACCTCTACAAGGTAAAAAATTCATTGCTTGGCTTCTGTATTAAGTTCACACAGGGTAGGCCTGCGTGCGCACATACATATGTACACATTCCCACCTACGAACCTATTTGCTTTCCCGTTCCGCCCGCCTGCCGCCTGTCAGCTTACCTGCCTACCTACATAAAGTCGCTCATACACACATAAAGGTCGAGCATAAGAAACCCTCGTTAGAACAGTTTTTATATTATCGGTAATTTTTTTACATTATCGGTTAATAGAATTTTTACATTATCGTTAATTTTTTATTACATTATCGGTTGTTTTTAAATTATCAGTAATTTTTTTTACCTTATCGGTCGTTTTTACATTATCGTTTAATTTTAACATTATCGGTTGTAACATGGGCTCACAGTTATACTTGAGTGTGCACCGTAGTTTGAGGCCGCGAGGAATTGGACTCTAAATGTGCGAAAGGCGTGGTCCCGGAATGGGCCCTTCGGTTGTACCTGCCTCAACATCCTTCTAGTTCGTTCTTTTTTCTTCTTCAATGATGCCTCTAGAGGATTTATTTGCATTTTTAATTCTGAGTTGTACTAATCTTATCACCTTTCCCAGCATTAAAAAGAATCTTAGTAACACACAAAATAATGTACAACTAGTTCTCCTTCCTACATGATTTTTCTTCTTCGTCTGGGAGTATTTAGTATGATATGGGGCTTGTTAGTAGTCAATGTCTTGATGTTATAACGTCAATTCCGGAATTATGGAAACTCCATTGAAGTTTCTAACTTTCAATAACCAAAATTTCGATATTTTGCTTTAAATTAAAAATCGAAATTCCGGGGTAATTGAGAAGTGCTTCGAAATTTTGACAAGATATATAAGACGTTTCTGTACTTTAGGGTGTTTCAAGACTTACACGTAAGTGTTAAATGTAAGTGGGGAATAGTGACCTTTTCCCCTCTCTCAAATATGGATTTTCATTTTGTGCCCTCTGAATAATACCGTGCTTAATACATTGATTGATTCTGAAAGATCTTTTAAAGCAGCCATCAGTCCGCTAATTCCCTTTGAGCTACTTAAAGAAAGGTTTAATATCTACTCGCATACTTTTTTCCTTCTCATTTCGTAGCGACTGTGCCAGAATGTCAAATGTGAGGGGCAAACTAAGGGCAAATAAAATGCCAGGAGGGCAAAGATTTTCGCGAGAAGAGCGAAACCTTGCGGGTGTGGTCCTGAGGCCCGCCTTAGGGCCCTGGTGGGGTCCAGGGGCAAAGCCCGGTGGGGGCTCAGGGTGAGAAGCCCCGGAAGCTCTGAGGTTTCAGCATATCTCTTGGGGAAAATTAGGTCCCAAGAGAGGTATATTATTTGACTTTTCGGTTGATCTAACTCCAAGGTTAACATCTTTTTATCTTTGGGAGTATCAATTCACATTTGCGGATCTTCACGAGTACCACCATGCTAGTCAGTGGCTTAACCAGATTTTTCATTTGGGAGGGGTGTTGGGGATGGGGAAGTAGTGTTAAGCTGTAAAAACACCATCTAAGCAGAATGCAATCATCAGTTGGCGTGCAGCCTACAGAAAAAATTGATGGATGCATGAGAGAAAATAAGAAACAATAGCAAAATAAATGGAGCACTCTGCGTACTGCCAAGACAAGGCAACTTTGTATCATTAATGATATGCGTACCACATGTAGATTGGAAACCCCTGACCTGTCCCGGAAGGATGTAGGCCTATACTTAAAGGGCATGTAGGCAAACTTTTCGTCAGTATCAATTGCACGTTGACCCAGGGGCCATGTGCACTCCCACCCCAACACACACACGCACACACACACACACACACATACGCCACATACACTTCCATTCCAGCAACTTTATGGGGAGCAACTGGGGAGCCAGGAAAAATCTGAGGGGGTAAATGCCCCCTCATGCCCCCCCCCCCCCCGTAGCGCGGCCATTGCCATTTCGAAGCTGTCAAAAAAGAATGGAAGAGGGAAGTATCCCTCACCTATCGCCTCTTTAAACCATCTTAGATATGACAAACGAGAGGTCTAGCTCTGCAGCCATGCGGCATGACTGCTAAATGTCGTGTGACGGTGACGTCCTCCTGAAGAGCAATGATCCGAAGTCTCCACCTACACTCTTATGCTACCTTTATTAGGCCAATGATCAGTAGGTGAGTTACTGGTCATTCAACTGCATAGTCGTTTTATCTTTTGTAACAATGTTTTCGTAGTAAATCGAACCTTATTCTCAGCAGACTGCTATGAAAACAGAATGTTTCCTCGTATGTTGAATTAATAAGACATCTTTAATGAAAGTCATGGCGATTTACTCTATCAACATTGCGGTTACATGATAAATGAGAAATAAGGATGTTTTAACGTTTAAACATGCTTGGCGGTAATAACAACGATCAATACCCTTTAAAACATCAAGCAAATGTCTCTTTTTGTTAGGTAAATTCAATTTACAGACTATCTCTGATGAAACTTAAAGGGGAAAAGTATATTTAAAATTAAAATCTGGTGTGTCAACTTATTACTGGGAAAACGGAGAACGGGAGGACCAAAAGAACAACCACATTTAATCACCACTCAATCAATTCAAAGACTACGATAGAATGTGATACATCTGTACATCAGAACTTACAGAACTAATACGAAATTATAGTAATTAACATAAAACCGTAAAACATCTTTGCTATTAGACACTTTCCCTTTTAGTGCACGCTGTAACGAAAAAACAGCAACTTGGCATAGAAAGCTATTGTGACTCTGTAATTCAAATAAAAAATGTGTTAAACCATGAAACACTTGTTTCCACTTCTCAAGCTTTCCTTTCCTTCTGCAAACTATGTGGAGCACATCCGTCTGTCGCTTCCATGTACACCTAATCCTATAAATTTCTCGAAGACTTAGGAGCAGTCTTTTTTTTTTTTTTTTTTTGCTGAAACTTTGCACTTTGTAGGTGGCATCTCCTTATTACACTCAGAAAATTTTTATTACAGTTTTAACTATTACAAGGAATTTCTTGACTGGCTGTTGTCATTGTATTGTATCGATCGTATTCTTTGTTAGGGTTAAAGAATCGGTTAGGGATTATCGTTATTGTTAACCAATTAGGAAATATCTTGTTAAAGAGAAATATTGCATTTGTTTTGCAAGATAAATTCATCCTTTTAAAACTAATATTTATTGACACAGATTGATAGATTATCAAAAATAAGGCGGTATGGTAGCCGTGTTTTCAAGAAATATGTTTCCCACAGATAGAAATTCAGTTGTTTGTTGCTCAAGTATAGTTTGTTCACCCAAAATTTAAAAAAATTTCATATGATGCAACGTCCATAGCTCTTCTTGCGCATAGTTTTTTTTTGAAAAGATGTAGCTATTGCTGGGTTAAATGATTAAGACTAAATTGTTGGATAGTGTCTGAGCCATTGTCTTTATACTCTTTGTTGGAGGATTTTAAACACAATATTTCCTTTTAAACAGTATCCATCAGCCCAACTAAAGCTCAATTTCAATGCTTCTTGTTTTTCCAATGTAAAAGGGAATTTATAAGGCTAACGCGCTGGTCACACTTCAAGATTTCGGACTGGGTTACATTCCGATTTTTACGAGTTTTAGTTTAAGCTTCTCCTCTTTGATCTAAAAGAGCTAAAAAGTTGCCAACTTGTGAAACTATATAATATCTGTCAGAAATCTCCTGACGTCACATCAACAGTCAACTTTTGTCAGACGTGCGTAGTCTCACAAAAAGTTGTATGTTGGTGTGACGTTGCGAAAGAAATTGGTATTAATTTGATTTTCATTGTCCAATACAAATCATATAGACCTTGTGCATTGACGACACATTGACGTCATCCTTGGGGGCAAAACAATTCAACTCGTGGCCGCAAGGATAAGAATTTGCACTGCACGTCTAGCAGACAATGCGCGTATTGGACAGGTTGACAAAGCAGCTGTCTGCATTTGTCTGTGTTGGTTTGTTTTGCCCCAAAGTAGGGTGTACTCTCCGGTTTGTGACATCATATGCACACGGTCTTTAAAGGTTGGCAAACGTTTGGTTCTTCCGGATCAGAGATGGGAATAGCCCGAGGGGCGGACGAATTTTTTCGTCCAGCTCATCGCTACGATAAAATCAAAGGGGCTTTACCACAGAGGCGCTACGCAGGCTAAGATGGGAAGAGTTAACTAACACTCAAAAAATTGGACTGTTATCTAATCCGAACCTTAGTGTCATCGGTGCTTTGAGAAAGAAGTACGTCGGCTTATATATGTCCCCTCCAATGAAAGACAATTCTGCAAAACATCAACAGTTTCGTTTATTTTATTTCATTTAAGTAAAAATTCGTCTACTCAAAAAAAGGCAAAGGGTAGTATTTATGTTGTACAAAAGGGTAAATATTGGGAGTGCGCATTTTAGGACCCATTTCGAGTGAAAAACATGTTTTCAAATGGTCTCATTTCCATACCACAATGGTTGAGGCTCGTAAATAAATCGAACGAATACGTGGGACACATGTATACGTGGGTTGAAATAGATAACTTAAAATGGTAATAAAACAACTCATGACCCTAAGCAGGTAAATGACAAGTTACTAGATGGGAGTTTCGCCAAGGGATCTTAGCTGGCTGAAAACACGTTTCAACGAGAGTGTAAATTTCCTGAATTATCTCAATCATTACCAAATTGAAAGTGTACAAAATTTGGTGTCTGAAAAAATACACATAGAGTTGGTATTACTTTTCTCAAGAAAACCAATCTTCACAAGCAGACTCGTGATGATAAATACAGTTTAAAACAAGCATTAACCTTT
Source organism: Holothuria scabra (assembly GCA_037179385.1). Lineage (NCBI taxonomy): Eukaryota > Metazoa > Echinodermata > Holothuroidea > Aspidochirotida > Holothuriidae > Holothuria > Holothuria scabra. Next base: position 58,317,540 of record CM074181.1, on the reverse strand, counting down.
CACCTTCTACCGTTTAAAATGCTCAGGAAAATACTTTTGGCATGACTATGATGACTCCTCCCTAGTATGAAAACTGTTTTATGTGGGAGTTTTAAACTTTTATTCAACCAGGAAGACTTTATTCGCCTGAAGCATCCCCGACAATCTTGGCACTGCCCCATCTATAAACATAAAATATACAAGTAAAAAACCTATCATGACGCATGGAGACAGTTTGAGCACTTAGTCTAGTACTTTTCTTATTAATGTGTCATCAGAATATAATATCAATAATGTCAGTAGTAACATAGTTTAGTAAGTATTCAGCTAAAAATATTCTTGATGTGCGAAACAGATACCATTGAATTCTTTTTGGATTGCAGTTCTCAAGATGCCAGCAAATGGTGGTAGTATGCATGATAGGGAGCCTCTTACAGCCCCCCCCCCCCCCACCCTCCATGAATGACGGAGTGAGCTGTTAGCAAACGTGGTTATATAAAATCTTTGCAGCGCAAAACTTTCCCTCTCCATGATTCAATTTCAGTACTGCTGATTTTGTTCACGGAAGGGAAGCTTTGTAAATACATTGCTATTTACCAAAAGATCATGTGACAGTTTTAGCCCACCGTTAGTAAGAGATTTATTGGACCAGACACTTGAAGAAGTATATTCAGGACTTAACTGTGAAGGAAATAAACCGAAAAGTAGTTTCATATATCTCTGCTATGTCTTGCCAGGAGATAACTTTAATCATAGTCATACACCCGTTTCAATAGGAACACGTTTACCACATCTAGGCTAACTCTGGGCAAGTGATGACGTAATGAGAGCGTGAGAATTGCGTGACCTTCACCTGACGTTGAAAGCGTGAGAGTTGACATCCCTGGTAATATTGCGTTTTGCAGTGATTATAGTATTGCCTAGCCCTAGATAATCATGGACAACCCTGTTATCGGTGGCGGAACCAGGATTTCAAAAGTGTGGAAGTGTAAAAAGGGGCACATGGAGGGCAAGGGAAATGGAGCGAAACTTTTCAGGCGAGTTCTATGGGTGAGGTTCGACGACAAAGCCCCCGAAAGCCCTCAGGCTTAAGCATATTTAACTTCGGGTGAAAAATTGAGTCTCAGGTTAGGTTTATTTTGCTTTAGCATATGGTGGTCAGGGACATGGGTAGTACCCTGTTGCGTTCCATGGCGGAAAACTCTTTACTTGTGCAGTAGCAAGTCCCTGGAAACAATGAGTTTTTAGCATATTATTTGGTGACAAGTTAGTTATCGGATAGAGATATTTGGTGACAATTCAGTCTTGTTTACCAGAGGTAAGAGTTATCCTGTTGGCCATTCCATAGTGCTTCTGTTAGTCATTTAGCCAGTTTTACCATAAGCAGTGGTTACGGTTTCCATAAATTTACCAACCTTTTAAGGTGTAATATTCAGTTTAGCGGGTCTGAGGTTCTCATTTGCGGAATTGGAAGTTTTTCCACTTTCCATACCTCTCATCAACTCTCCCTTCGACAACACTCATTATGTCACATGGAGGAAAAGTTTAGAAGAAAATAAACCATGAACGGTGCTCGTTGACTGAAGTGAACTCATTGTTGACGTCAGTCTTGTCAGATGTGGTTGCGTTACACCTAGTGGAGAATTTGTGGACTGCTTTAGTCAGTTGGTAAGTATTCCCTCAAAATGAAACGAGTGTCCTGACCGGTGCCTTATTCGCAAAGACAAATAATATCGTTTTTCTTATAAAACAACAGTGCTGCACAGTGGTTTGAACTCTTAAAAGTCAACAAAATTCACTCAGTCAAATGGCATTATTTCTTTCAAATTTTGACAATCACGACATGTACCCTGAATGACTGAGTTCGTCTCTATTTCTAAGCATCGAATGTTGTCAAACACATCAACAAATACGCCTCCACATCTGGCCACTTTGACCTCCTCGGAAATGATTGTGATCATAAAAAGAAAGAATCCTGCTGTATGATTGTTATTATATTGAATTGTTAACGACAGATACAATCCAATAAATACGTGTCGCAAAAAGAGCAAATTAGAGGATTAGTGTTTCAGATATGAGTCAACCTAAACAGTAACTTATTTTCATTTGTAGAAAGTTTCCGTACATCTCAAATAATATCATCATGACGTCATTGTGAATCTTCAAGCTACACAATCCTTTGCATTGACGTCTTTAAAATTCTTTGGAGAGCCAAACAACTGTTTTGAAAAATGACGTTAGGGATGTTCATAACAAACAGGGACCACGGGTGGGGACTAACCCGGGAGGTAAGGGGTATTAAAGTCGGAAGGAAGACGTTCCTTTCCAGTTTGCATACCTCGCAAAAGATGGTTTAAGAAAGGTTTCATTACACGGTGAGGGTCTTCTTGGCCAACAGGCTTTCAGTAAAACTGAAACCCGTCCAATATCAACGGTATGCCAAATTACTACAGAATAGAAATAGTGTAATGTGATTAATACTTCATAAGGGCCAAATTTGGTCGAAAGAATAAGAGTAGCAGCATGCAATCAATACCTTCTATAACCCCAACTATGGAGTCGTCGTATTAAGCAGTGGAAATTCACCGCAACAGACTGCATGTTAGCCTGCGTAGCGCCTCTGTGGCTGCATTCCCCTTTAGACTGCCGTCCCTCAAAGCCTGAAGGCGATGGTCACAATTTTTTTTCAATTTGATGTCTTAATATTCATTGAACATTCACCACAATTGCTTTTTCGTAGCGGTGAGCTGAACGAAAAGTTTTCGTCCGCTCCGCGGGCTAGCTGCATGTCCGGTCAGCCGGTTCATATGTTCATGAACTTCATGAACAGTTGTACGCAAAATGGAACAAGCAGCTTGAACCCCATCGTTTGGCAAAATATTGCTGGTCAGAGGAAACTTAACATGGAAGTAAGCTATGAAAATTGTTATCGAATCGGATGATACCTATAAATTTAATGGTCCTTAAATTATTTTCATTTAATCTGCTCGTAACGGACAATTGACAAAGGGTCAAGATCGTCTCAAGCTAAAGGAAACTACTATACTGGCTACTTTGGTAAAACAACGAGTAGGCGTACATCTGTCTGTCAATTTACAAGTCCAATTGTCCCAGGAGAAGCAGGGAGTTGCAAGACAGATCTCCTATCTGGGTTGAAACTAGGCACATGGTGAAAGAATATGTGTTAAAGCTGTCCGAGTGATGAGATCAACTCACCTTAAGAAGACGTTACATTTGAAAATATCTTACTTCATAAATGTAATTCAAAATAATGTATATTACGAATACAAATGTAATCCTAAGTTGTTTAAACAACTCAGTATTTTGCAAATTTTGAAGTACTACATACAATCCATATTTGTCGACAATGATCTGACTCGGATAGTACTTCGTCTCGGTATACATTAAGCCTACATCTTTGTCAATTTTTCATCTTTTCAATTTCGAAGTTAACTGGTCATTTTTGAAAAATTGAATATTAGGGTAACTTACAAGTTGCATGAAAGTTGTGAAATCACTGAATAGTTCATATTGAAAGATTGAAGACTGGAGATTGCAATGTGAAGACGATAAAAGAACATAGCTCGGGGAAGTATATGAGTTATGGCATAAAACAACTGTTTGAATTTATCTGTCAATAATTAACATTTAATGGCACGGGGTTTATTTATATCCACCTTTGACGTCAATGGTGAACTTGTCATAAAATCTCCTGACAGCTGACAGACATTTCTAATTTGTTTTAAATTTCATGCACTTCCTTATGGTAATACAATAACCAATTACGGATGAATTAGAATTGTTTGGTTAGTTAGATGGAGTTTTGCTATCAGTTTCCAACCTATTGGATTCAATCAGGCCGGTCACGGCCTTTTTTCCCGGTTGTGGATCCCTGGCTTGTTCTCCTTACTCCATTGCATATGTTGAGCACCAAGCATAATTGCAGTAGGTTCCAATTTTAAAGTTGTAAGTATGACCCGGACTCGAACCCCAGGCATCCCGCCTGCCTGTCCGATGCTCTCTAAACTCTTGAATATGCCGGTTGGATGAGAAACTATGCAATATAAGCAATAAAGTGTCGGAAACATGGGTTGAGAATAGAGTACCAAGCAGAACCAGATTTGTACATTCTTCATTTTCAGGAGGAGATTGTCCCGAACTTCAATTCTCATTCATTGATCACTAGGCTTTAAGTCTGTCTTCTTATCTTATGCATAACTGTTCAGTCAAGTTGAGAGATTAGCGTTTCCCCTTTCTGTGTCTGGGAAGTGAACTATATAGGCACTGGCTCTTTACCTTCAGGTACTTTTTGAGTGAGGCTGAAAGCGGATCGTAGTCCTGGGAAGTGCTCCAAGGGGTGGTATGTTCCCCACCATCGTTTCAAATTTTTTAACATATTCAAAGACCATCATGCGATGTGGTACAATAATACAACTTATATATTAGTTTGTTTTCTACATCAAAATATTAGAGCACATGATATTTAGTTCTGTAATGTGGGAATTAAGAGTGATTTTGTTTAAGTCTGTCTAAGCGGAGAGCCACCTTCAGTTGGCGCAGAGAGAGAGCAGAAAATTTTTAAAAGTTGGATCCCTCAGACAGTGTGAAATGGTTTTCCCGGGCTTATAACTAGTTTGGAACAGTTTTAAGCTTTCGTTCGCAATGATCTGTTAAAAAAAATCAGCAACTTGCTAAGTGACCAGAAAATTACCAGAAAAATGTGTCTTATTACTGGATGAATTGGTCATGTATCTGTTTGGGAGAAACTAAACAAAGCTGATTGAAAACTTGTAATCTTTTTTCTCTATTGCGACTCTTTAATAAATTCGAGATGTACGGAATTGATAAAGTTGTCCTTGTGACTGTCTGTGCTGACGTTAAATGGTTTCAGTTCTGACACCTTTTGAAAAATGGCACCATAAGAGGTTGGTTCAAAAAGGCAAATTTTCATGCAGACTCATAGGAAGATATTCTCTTCTTGTACTATTTTGTAAATGAACGACAACCTAGCCTATCTTCACTGCCCGACTTTTGACTGCAGGGGAAGGATTGATGGTAAACTACTCAGCACCGCATCTTTGCACCCTCCCGTCTGCCTGTGTATTTACTTTGACAATTGAAAATATCCCAGAACCTTTGTTCACCTTCGCCCTAGTATTTTAACATTTCGGGTAAAATTTTTGCTAGACTATAGTATGTAGTTGGGCTGAAGGAAACTTTTTTCCATAAGCTCTCGAATGGTTGGCAAATCTTTGTTATCATTTTTTTTCTTCCTTTTTTTTTAAATTTTACTTTGAAAATAAATTGTCTCCTTTTGGGGGCAAAGTTTTGAAATATCTCATATAATCGGTCATAGCGGGCGTTCTGTTTCGCAAGACTTCTCAGATAAGTCGCGATTTATCTTTTGCCGTTCTGACTTTCACCCTGACTACGATAATTTTCTATTTCTTGGTTAAATGTTTAACGTTATTTTTGATATTCGATCATCATCGGGCATTGCGTTGAGAAAGACTGGTGCAAAGCTCACAAGCAATATCTTTTCAAGCTGTCCGAGTGTGTAGAGAATTTTGCAATCTTGCTAAGTTTTCTCAAAAATTTAACCACGATGTTTTTCCCCTCTGTCTGGCAAAACCTTTTAAGACTTCGGGCACTCTTAGAAATTCTCTGAGTAATTGAAACCATGCCAATATCTCAAACTCAAGTGGAAGCCCTAAATTTATATCTTGCGGAAATTGGGGGGATTCTTCAACTGCCCCCGTCTAGAACGTCTATGACCAAGAAAGTACTCCCGTCTCTTGGATTTAGATGCAGGGACATTCCATCTAACCCTTTCGACACAATTTCCGAACGCCCATGCCGGTATTGAGACAGCCTTCGTAAAGCTCCTGTGGCGGCCATCCCCTTAGGCTGCCGCCCCTTTTTTCGCAGCGATAAGCTGCATGGACAAAAAGGTTCGTCCGCTATGCGGGCTATACTGAGATGGAGATGGGAGAAGAAAAACACTTTTAAATGTCCTCTTCCGGTATTCCCGAACTGGCCATGGTCAGCGGCGTGGGCAGGATTTGTCTGAGGGGGAGGGCACACAGTATGTTGAGTCATCGCCGGCCTGGGGAGGAGTATAAACAGGTGTTCCCATCCACTTTGAAAAATAATTTTCGGAATTTTTAAGGAACCTAGATGAAAAATGGTGCGATACATTCGACTTTGACAGGAATAGTGTTGAAGGTTGAATTGTGGTCTTTCACGGGGATAAAACTTATTTTTTTGTGTGTTTACACGAAATCTAATGATATGTGTGCTACCTTTTTTTTTTTTTTTTTAATTTGCAAACTTGTAGGAATCAAACTAAAAGAACGTCACGGATGAGCATAGACAAACGGGAGCATTTCAGTTTTGGGTTGTTTCTTGCCCTCAAAACATAATTCTACCAGACAAAGACTTTCTAATCGGAGCGCCACCATCAGTTGTTGCGGAGCATGCAGGAAATTTTGAAAACAAAAAACAAAACAGACCCCTCAGATGGCTGGAGATGGCATTTTGCAGACTTATATGAAGAATCTAAGCAGTCATTTTCTTCTTTTGTCGTTTTCAATAACATACTTCAAAATAAGTTTGCAAATATCAGAAAGTTATTATAAAAATTACTTTGACCCGAAAAAGTTGGCGCGGAGCTCGGAGAAAATTTCGAAAAATCGCTACTCCCAGATGGCCAAAAATTGCGTTTTCATGATGATTGTAAAGAGAATTTAAACAGTCTCTGGTATATTGAACTTTTGTTTTCAATAATAAAAAATCAGCAAATTGCTACGTGATCAGAAAATTACCACATAAAACGTACCACTACTACAAGATAGATTTAACGTTCTTTAATATTTTCGGGGTAAACTATACAACAGAATTGAAAATATGCTAATATTTCTCAATGGGGACTCTTGGCTACATTAAAGATCCACTGAATTGATGAAATAGTCTATGTGACTGCCGGAACTCCTGACTATAAATGATTTTACTCCTAACATCTTTTGCCTATTACCCACCTCACTTTAACACCCTCTGCTCCCCGTGCCCCCGTTTCGTACGTCTATGCTGGCCGGGGAAGGAATCTAACTAAGGGCTCTCCCTTTTGAAAATTCTTGAAAAGGTAGTTTTCCTTAAAGACAATAAGTGTAGTGCGTTTAAATAAAATTTGGACTTTGATAAAATTTGTCTATTTTTAGGAATTAAAAAAGATGGCATCACTAAGGAGCCTTGGGGAGACAATCCTTCCCCTTTCGAAATATTTGAGAAATTGTGTGTCCTTACATGCAATCTGGTGCCATATATGCGTGTTTTGGGTTTCTCAAGTACGTATTTTAGGATCCGCTGAGTTATGCCATCCGTGATGGGTAGGCATGGCCCAATGCCCCCCCCCCCCCCTGCGTACGCCACTGGTCTGTATCACGATGAATATTTAGACAATTCCGGGAGTAGCCTGCGTAGCGCCTCCGTGGCTGCAGCCCACTTTAGCCTGTCGCCCCTAAGATGTTTTTTTCGTAGCGATATAAGCTGCACGAAAAGACTTCTTCCCCTCAGTGGGCTGTTCTGGGAGGGACTTACGTAAGAAGGTTAGAAGAATTGGAACTGTTTGGTGTGAGAGGATTTGAGCCATTAATACTAGCAACATATAATCAGTACAGAGAGATGAAGGTCAAAAGGAATGAACACAATTAGCTAAACACTTTCAATGCTGTAAAAAATATAATGGTCTTCTCCAACAGTGTGCGGAAAATGAAATCCATCTGAGATACAGTGTCAACAAAATTAGGAGACGGGATGTTGTTAATTTGTGGTCTCATTAGTAGTCACTGAGTCTCCTAACGTTTTTGTGCTGGTTATATCATTATTATGTTTTGTCAAGTCATGAAGCTAAGTAAATATTCTTAAGGGGGGGGGGGGAGAACTAGAGTTCGAGAGAAAGGGGTTCTCCAATTACAAGAACAGTCGCCCCCAAGAAGACTTCTTGAATGTTCCATGGAGACTTTACAGACGTTACAGTGTAGGTGATTTATATTTGAGAGTCAGTAATCGAAGTTTCGGAAATGGTTGACTCTGCCTTTCAAAGAAGAAACCCAATTTCTGTTCTTCACCAGATGAAAGTATTTCCATGGTCTTGCAGTAAATTTGCATTTTTGAGGGGGTTGGGGCAGTAGCGTTTTTAAAGGGGGCCTGGGACACAGCCCCCTCCCGCCTCCGAAGTCAGTCGGGGATTCACGGGATTTACAAGGAAGATGAAAAGTTTGAAAGAAACACACTGAGCACTCAAGCCTTAACCACACACCAGCCCCAGTGGGGGCTGAAAAGGTCCCCCAAAATTCGGATAGGACAAGTGTGCGGACGTGAGTCGGTCGCCAAGAACTGGATTGCAGAAAAGCTGGAAAAGGGTCATCAAAATACGTGCTAGTCGGGGGAATCACAGGTTGTGCCACCACCTTTGAAATCCTGCACACGCCACTGGGTTGGGGCTGGACATAAGAACCTCCGCCATTCATTTCAGGAAACGAGCCTTTCAGACAATGGCAGATGAGAGAAATTTAAAGATAGATGTAAAACTTAAGCAGTTTATTTGAATGAGTGAGAGTGGGTTTAGCCCCAGTGACTTTTCGCAAAAGACTAAATTCAATAATTGATTACATTTCCTAGCATACAACAACTTCTCCGTCTTCCAAAGACCCCATTCATAGGCGTACGAGGCGATTGTCAGGGGGAACTCGCCCTCCCAACTCGGGCAAAAACGGTTAGTCCATTCTTGCAAAGCATGGGCAAAGCATGATAAATGGTGCCATTGTTGTTCGGGCAAAAATTACTTTTGCCAGTCCCACAAAAATTACCCCGTACGCCTATGACCCTATTCAAGCACCCATGTCATCGTATCTGTTGCACCACTTACTCTATAGATTCTGCTGGTGACAAGGTCTTTTAATACTTCATCTGGTGTTTTCATATTATTGAGTCTAGAACAAGTGTGAATCCAATAGCGACTCTTAGTTCATTAGATTTGTGCCAATACAAGAGGAAATGTCCGTTTAAATGGATTCCGAGAAGATCTGTCAGTCAGTTTTTTCGGTTTGTCTATTCATGGCAGGTTTTAGGAGTTTTATTAAGACACAATAAATTGAATCAAAGTCTCAAGCCAACTAAAAACCACCCCGAAAAGCGGACCCGGTTTTCTCAGTCCCCTTTAAGGGCTTCACAAACCAAGATGCTTGGTTTCAGGGCTTGGTGGGGATATGACTGACCAAGGAATATGCCCACCAGTCTGCTACGCAGGCAACCTCAGAACTAGTCTGCAGTCCCATAATTTCAGATTTTTTTTGTAACAAGACACATGTCAGGAGATGTTAGAACCTGACTTAATTGCAATTTTCCTCAGTGACATTGGTTTGACAAGAAATCCAACCAGAACATTTACGCTTATTATATACAAGTCGCTGGAAAAGTAAATGTTTTACATTCAGTATCAAGCTGATAATAATGAGTCTGATGCAGCGATACTGAGAATAAAAAACTGCAAAAATGCTCTTGGATGGTATTGCCCAATCGCCTGCATATTGGTTTGTGGATTTCAACTTATGTAAAACTTATTACCTGTGAATGACCTCTATATAAGCTCCAATATGTTTGACGGAGGTATGTTGCTAAGTATGTTGTAGTGGTCAATTTTATTCAGATGCAACGGAAGTACACTAGGAAATAAAATCGCAAATGACTTCTGCTTCTTCTATTTTTTTAGCACTCATTTTTAAAGGCATTACAACCTCACCCCAAGCAAAGCTAGGAAAATTACCAATCAAATACGATTGGTGTCTGCACTCCGATTGGTATTATTGGTTCCATGATCGATGTCTTTGCTATGTCTGGTCAGAGAAGAATTGTTACCTCAGTTGAAGGTTATTGCAGATTACTGTTTCACGTTTACTGGACATGGAGCATGATATATTGACATTTTTCCAACTATTAATAAACTAAAGGAGAATATTTCTTTTGGGGCAGTTTGAATGGTTTTAAAACCCCTGCCACCTCAAATTCACTCTGACGAACATTTAATTTTAATTGTCTGTCCGTCCGTGAATTTTAACATTTGTTATTTTTCTAAATCGATAAAACGAGTTTCACAATGAAAATAAATTTGGCGAAGAATACCATAAGAACAAAAGAACACTTATGATACAGAATTAAAGATCCATGACCAACTGCTACTAATTATGGCTATTGACGTGCATCTGCGTCAATTAGCATTACCTTGACCATCTGTTCAAAACACCGTTAAGGCTGTGTTGCCACATTATGAACGTTTGCCTATTATGCCGGAAAGATTAAGCATATTCCCTGCCTGTATCCTCAAGAAAGTTAATCCTTTGTATAGCATCTAGTGACTTAAATTCATTTTCTTTCTTTTTGTTTTGCAATGACAGAACTGACGTCGCCGTCGAAAGGTTAATACCTTCTTTAATTTCCATTCGGCGTAGCCCCAACATAGTTATTTTAAGTTTAAGGTTTGACCTGAGGTTACCCCTGCTGGTCAGTAAATGACCTTTTCCTGCACTGAAGTACTTGAGAGAAATTAATTGAGTGAGTGTTGACAAGACCTTCTTGACTACTAAATTTAGCCAACACAAAATTCCATCTTTTTACACAACTACGCAACTTCGCTAATGAACCAACTAATATGGAAGTATGGGTAACGAAAGATATTTCTCATTTTGCTTGTTAATTCATCAAAGCCAAAAAATGTTGGTTTTCAGATAATTACAACGATCACATCATATTGACACGACGACTGTAAAACGTCACGACACCCTTGGTTTAGATTTTCTTGGAGTCAATTTCACTCTTTTTGGAGAGGAAGTCACTCTTCTTTGAGTGAATTGACACTTAAATGGAGTGAAATTGACACTTTTCACTGTATTAGGGGTTGACTAAGTTCACTCTTTTGTTGGATTTTCTTGGACTGTTGGAGCCATCTATCTGGTGAACATCCCTTCAGAACTGTATCCAGAAAGCATGATACTTTGAGAATTGCGGTTCGTTTCTGTATCAATCGAGTTAACATTTGAAGTATCCATAAACTTTTCTAGTCCTAGCTATATCAGGGAGCCGTAACAGCTCCCTGGCTATATTAATAATGCAACTAAACGCCATACCGTAACGTGTGATACTTACAAGTCTCTGAGTATAAACATGATACAATTTTACTGAGTTTCAACCCACTGGGTATTCGTGTTGCCTCTCTGATTAAATATCAGTTTACAACAACAATTCGACTCGGTATGGATAGAAAACCTTATACGTAAAACTGTTATATGCTCTAATTAGTAATGACCTTTAAATTCGTGATGAATTTTTATTTCCCTTGGTCATTTGTACCAACTGTTAGTATAAGTCTATTCTTCGCACTTTGTCCAAGACCAGCTAGGACAACCTGGGCAGGGAAACTCCACGATCCCAGCAGGGAGGTGTTAAAATCCTAGCTTATGTGGGTATTGAAATAAAGATTTCGAGAAGAAACGCTGTGAGGTTATTGCCATAGAAACATTGCTCCAACGAGTCTATAGAACATTTCGTCTCCTTCCTGACAACTTCTTTGGCACATCAAATCTAATTGACTAGCTTGGCAATGCCAAATCCAGTAAATGTGCATCGGACTTGGACAGTGGATTCGGTCCGTTCCTGGACTCGGATACCACTTCCCTATCCCTTACTTTATATGAAATTTCACCATGATAAAATTACGAGCAGGAAAAAATCGAACAAAGCCAATGAAGCAAAACAAAAGAAAAAAACATTCGATGGCCGTGCAAACCACAAAGCAAGCATTCTTTACTTGCGTTGATGCAAGAAGTTGGCACTAATTTTGCAATTGGTACGTACTACTATGTTTCCGATGCTCTCACGACGCAGAATCACCATCGTTGAGGAGGATTGATGATTGACAGAATGTGATATTAATTGATGTTTGAGAGTTGAGGTTAGAAGGAAGAAATCCCACAAGCGGACCACAAGTAAAATACAATGGAGTAACTTATCCGTTAACTATTCGTTTATAAACTCGTTTCGAAGAATGAATGGAAACCATTCAGAAAAAAGGGAATGTTTTTGAGGAGGTAGCCGTTATCACCTCGACCACCTTTTTAAACCCTCCTCATCAATGTTGTGGTTATAGGAACTGGAAAGGAACTTACACTTTGTGGACATCTTTATTTTTGTAACTTGAAAGGTGTTTTGCATGAGGTAAAAGCTGTGTATTTTCTCCTTTTGTGGTGTAACGCAATAACCTTGGAAGAGTAAGAAAAAACTTTATCAAAGTATCCGAACCCGACGTAGTCCTACCGGATCAATCAGGCATAGCAAGGCTCGTAACAATATTCCTTTCCCAAACAGACTGGGCTGGCTGATGAGTCAGGCAAGTTGAAATTAGTGTGAATGTCTAGACGAGTGAGTCACAAAACTTATAGCCTACTTGTCAAGAAGTAAATCCCTGTGCCGAAAATATCAATACCGGGGAAGTATTTGAACCTGACATCGAATAATTTGTGACAACATTGTTCTATAACAGTTTGTTCGTTATGAAGAAGGGAAAGATTTATCGGTTTCTCACATTGTGCGTATTAGCGTACGGAAGTTTGCTTGGTACCGAATGTGAGGGGAGACAGTCGAGTAGCGAAGGTAAGTCTTCATTCTTCATTTTACAGTTACATTTATTTTCGTCATGTTAACCTTGTATGCTGGCAGTCCTCTTTATCGCAGGAAAATATGGAATAATATCCGTCCGTTGCTCAGGCTATGTATATGCAGCACTGTGGTGCCAAACTTTCGAAGAAGGTATAGGCTTATATAGTGCACTGGCCTATTGATAGAGGTATAGTAAAGGAATAATGGGGCCGACCGAAATTAGGGTTTTTAATGAAACATAGCCTAGCTATCACCCTGGGTAATGTGAATCGAAAAAGAATATGAAATCGTAATGTCATATATAGCCTAAGTCTGTGTAGTTTACAGTATTTCATGATGATGGTATGCTTCAAGTCTCTGCAAACCACTGAGCAGCTTTTGGGGCAAATTTAATCGTCCTTGTTCACAAACAATGTCGTCGCGGTTGCTTGACAACAGAGTGGACAGGGTGAGCTTTCGTTTTCTTCACAATAAAATGTATGCTAGATTACTTACTTCGCCTGTATTCTGCATGCAGTCTCGATATCGCAGCACCCGTAAAGGCTAACATGCATGCATATGTTTCAGGGCATGCTCTATGCTAACCAGTGCCAACTTCAAGTATACGTATATAATGTAACCGTAAATGAGTTGATAGGCTATTCACTATATTATGATTTACGCTTGAAGAGACAATTGGGGTTTGACAGAGAATATTTACCTTCTGTTCCAGCATCTAATTTTCCCTTCTGAACTGATGTTGATGGGAGTATAGAAACATTGAAGGGTCTTTCAGGTTAGAAAAACGTCTTTTACTATTGAGTGAAAATTCCTGAATATTTGTCGGGTAAAAAAAATCCAAACAGATAAAAAACTAGACAGCCTGCACCACACTGTAACACAATCGCGACGTGGGACCGTTATCACGGATCATTTCGTTGTCACTTTTAAGTCAATGCACCAATGTGTGAAAAACGGGGAAAACATTGCCGCTCGTGCAAAAAATTCAAATGGGTAAGCAAGTTCATAGTGCCCCTCTACCGAGGTCAGGTTTAGCACCATATAGTATCGTGCCAATGCAGTGATAAATCAACCATTGTGGAGATTGAAAGTTAATTCACACTTAAATCGGTTATTTGTATGTAGGCTATGGGTTTTTTTTTACATTTTTTTACATTGAAGTAGGCTATTGGGATTGTTTAAGTTTCACCATTTGCCATTTGTATGTGAAGAACCCTTAAAGGCCCATTTCTCTCACCCCAAACACTACCAATTTTCCTAACCTTCTTACTTAATCCCCTCTCACAAGTGTCTGAAATTCATCCCCATCCAGATACAACCTCATTTTATTGCTTCAAGGTGAGTATAGAAAAACTCAATTTATATAATCAAAACACTCTCAGTACCGTTCATGCTGTGTAATATAAGCTTTGGTACTCTGCATTGTTTGAATTAGCTGTCAATCAAAGAGCTGAGCCAATTGAGAATTTTGGTACCCCTGTCCCAAAATTGAATTGTTTGGGGTGAGAGGTTTGGCCCTTTAACAGCTTTCAAAATTTGTTACATTTCATGAACCAACTAAAGTTGGCTTAATGACCTCAGCCACCTTATTCCTTTTAAAAAACACCAACCCGTCAGCTCTTATATAGCTTTTTTACCGTTCACTATTGAACTTTAAAATGCCCGGTGTCACAACCGCTCCGTCATTTTTGTTTGTGAGCGGGGGAATACACCTGAATGCCCAGTTCACCATTAACTATTCATAGTTAAGTTATAGGGTAAACTATTTTATAAATAAATGCCATGCGAACTGCAGTCACCAATTGCATTTTGAGATATAATGATATTTCTAAAAATGTTTCGATGATGCCCTCAGGCTAGTCCTTACAAACTGCTTCTGCTACATCTAGGACGAGGTATATGGGTTACTTTACCACTTCTACACTTTGTCAGACCCTTTACTATATGTGAAGTCAACTTGGGGTCACGGGGTGCATACACTTAGTGCGAGTCACTTCATGAGGTTACCACCGGAGAGAGGGTAACTCAATATAGTCAAACCTACCAATATCATCAACCTATAGTACCTTGAATCATGCGATCAGGATGGTTTTTCAAGACCGAGAGTTTTGTGTTAAAGTGCACCTCAAGTCAAATAATTTAAAAACATATTTAAAACAGCGTGAAAAATGAATTCCAACAGTCCAATTCTCTTCATTTGACATTCTTGAGCTGAGATATTAAATGTTCAACTTTATTCATTTTAAACAAATTGGTTTAATGCGCAATAATTTGTGACTTTCTTGTTGTACATCTCAAATGTTCTGCTTTGTTTCCCTTTAAAATTAAAAACGATTTTATCATTTTAAATGCTACCTGTTTGCTTGCTTAGTACGTTGTACAGGGAGGGCTTAACTAATTATGTTACCCAATAAGAGTAAGAGTTCTATCACACCTTGTACAAGGTGTAGTAACTTTCAGGAAAACAACGAAATACAAAGATTGTAATTCGAGTAGTACAACAATAACATCACAAATGATTGCGCAATGTACTATTTTAAGTTGAGTGGATAAATTGCAACAATTTAAATCTCAGCTCAGGAATGTCCTATGAAGATGGGAGTGGGACTGTTAGAATTTATTTTTTGTGGTCTTTAACATATTTTTTGATTTTTTTTACTTGAGTTCACTTTAAAGACTTTTTCACAACCCAAAACGTTATTTGCAGACTCGCCGACAGCTACGGCTTAAGTCCTATGAATTCCGCGTGGCCCTGGCTAATCACCCCCTGAAAAATGTTCGCCTGTGGAGAAATTTCCACCCTCATCAGTAACTTGTACGTCTTGGGACTGGCCACTGACCCCCGATAACATGCTGAAGTGTGATTCTATACAGGTTTTGTTGAACATAGAAGTTATGTTTTGGAAACAATGTCTGAGGTTAACATTAGTCGCAACTGGACGCCATAGCTACCAATTTGGTCGTATCTTTATTCAGTGGCTGGGGGGAGGGGGGGGGGGCATTCCCACTAATGGATACCTATTTTTTTAGATCCTAAAAGTACGTTATTTTTTAACGCAAATTTGACTTTGGAAGGTAGCATAGGATATGTGGCACGAAATTGCATGTAGGGACACCCATTTTTTTTAAATTTCCAAAAGGGGAAGGGGGAAACCCTTAGACCGCTCCTCAAGGCCAGTTCCCCCCCTCTCCCTTTCAGAGAAATCCTCCCTACGACATTGTCTCCATCAATATAATGATGTGTTTTAATAAGAGGACATGGGACAAGTTTAAACACGTTTTTTGCGATTTACAAAGGACATGAATTTACATAGTACTTGACCGTTGACCGATTAATCGCGGCTTTTAAGCAAAGTTTTTGCCTTCTATAGCGCTAAAATATTACCATTTTCGTTTCATGTTCTAGCTTCTACCTAAATGTCTAATGGCAAATTACATGAGCGAAAGTTAAATCATCCTCAAATTTAAGAGCACAGCGATTAGAAGTACCTCAACCAGCTGCGAATGTAGACTTCAGTATAAACCCATTGACATTTAAAGCGACGGGATGCATATGGGGTGAAATGCGTATCGGGAATAAAGCTAAAAGTATGCAAAATTTTTCACCGTACTCTTCTTTTCCTATTTTTTACTAGTTCACTTAGGAGGGATACTATTGAACCTGGCTTTCATAACTACTCTATCGAATGAACACATCTTGAGTTACATTTTGAGATCGATTTAAATGATTTCTGGAACCTACCCCCTCAAACTTTCTTCCAGGCTACCATGCATTCCGCAACCACTATCGTATATTCTTACTCGCTCATTACGCACCCAAACGCACATGGTACGCGTGATCATGAGACTTCCTTGCAAATGTGTAAGTAACTTTCTCATTACCTGCTAATTATTACCAGTTTCTTTTCTGTAGTTAGACATTTAATTGACCTATTAAAATGTTAGAATAAGCGCCTCCTATTCTGTTGTTGTCGGAATCCTTCACCGACAGACTGATGTTTCTCCTTACAACAGTCGAGGTCCCCTGTACATGTGTGCGCCAAATGTTTCAGTAAAGGGCGTATCCAGGAAGTTCCAATAAAGGAATGCAAGCTTTGATTGGTCCGTGTCCTAGGGGATTGGTCCCTGGTCTTGGATATGGGTTCTCCTCCCCTTTGAAAGAAGACTAGTGCAGAAAATAATAGTTTCTAACAATTTGAAGAATGTTTAAACATTGCAGCCGATATATTAATCTATAGAGGGGGCGTGAACTTTTTAAAGGGCCAATCCTCTCACCCCAAACTACACTTCCTGTAGGGGGGGGGGGGTACAGAAATTCTCCATTGGCCCAGCATTTTGATTGACTGTTAATTCAAACAATGCAGACTACCAATGCTTATATTACACAGCATGAACTGTACTGAGAGTGTTTTGGTTATACACACAGAGCTTTTCTATACTCACCCTGAAGCAACAAACTGAGATTGTGACTGGGCAAGGATGAATTCCAGACAATTGTGTTAGGGGCTTAAGTAAGAAGGTTATGAGAATTGGTACTGTTTGGCGTGAGAGAACTGGGCCTTAAAGCCCCGACTGTATTCTGGGGCCACTGACAAGTTTCGGACTCCCTTCTGTCTTCGTTTTGTGCACCCTTTCTATTTGTTAAAAGACAATTCCTCCATGATAACTCTACCGCCCTTTTGCTCTGATTTAAGTATGGAAGTACTACCTCGGATTTAAGTATATGTGCATACTGTATGAAGCAGTAACTGGTATTTCAGGGCAATGACACTTATTTTGAAAGTCAAATTTATGTCCAGGACGTTTTTACTTGCCAAATTTCCAAAAAGATAGAAATACTTCCATTGCCGTCAATAGCATGTATTCGGCACATTTTCGCTCTTAGAAAGAAACTCGCACTAATCAACTCTGAGTGATATAATATGGATTAGTTAGCCTGGTATTTAACAACACATCAACGCGATTGTATTATAGGGTTAGCTAGATAAAACGATAACTTCAAATATTGTTCAACCTGAAGTTAGTTGCAATATACGGCAGTACGGTGCAAAAAAGTTCCAAGTCTTCCCTTTAGTCGCCTCTCAGTGCGTCAAGCGGTAAATCAGTACCATGATGTCACGGGAATATTCTATACATACGGCTATACGTACATCAGTTACAAGAGGACACTTTCTCCCGTGTTGACCAACTACAAGTTTGCGTTCCCGAAGCGAAGAAATGTTGGTCGCTTCCTGTCATCTACTATTGTCCGGTTTACACTTCTAAATCATGTGCTTTAATTTAAAGTTGACTGAATATGATATTATTCCCTTCAGTGATTGCCAGGGCCAATCGCGAACTCACCTCAGATTTGAACAGTGTTCTACTTTCATGCGTCATAGCTGAGCAATAATACCGAAGTATAAAAGAACCCACACTCCCTAAAGTAATGTTCCTCTCAGACCTACTTAATATCTAAAGTTGTTATTTCAATGATAACCCTTGTCTATACCACAACTAAAAAGCGACAACGATGGAGTGACAAGATGGGTTTCGGTTCAACATCGTTATTGTGCTAAATATATACAAACCCTCAGAGATAGAAATAACTGTACTGATCTCAAAAAGTGTTAAGACGTGCCGGAATGGTACAACTAGTTGTTATACTTTGTACCAATCGCTTGTCACTTTTAATGGTAATCAATTTGGTGTTGTTTTTACCTAGTTGTGAAAAATTTGAGCGGGTGGTTCCGCATAGACCAATTGATTTCCGTATTTACTCTGGCAGGCTTATAAGTGCCTTATTTGTAACGGAAGTATTTCAATTTGACGTCTTATTTTGCGGTCCCTGCCCTAATTTACGCCTTAGACAAACTGTTTACCAGTATTTCAGAGTCATTATATAATTTTATATTTGTAAAAGATCATTCTGTGGTCACATTTTCAATCACGTTAAACTATAACTAAACATATTTAAGTTCTTCTGAGAAAAACATCCTGTTCTATTTGATGGAGGTCCAAACGTTGAAGGACATCTTCTTCGCATATGCTCAATTATGATACATTAGCTTGTAAAGGTGTTGTTAGAGACTAGAGTGACAAACATACCACAGATATTTGTTGAATTTCGTATTAAATGTGTATGCCTGTTTTAACACACGTGATTGAGTCGACGAGTCAAAACACAATTCGCATTTGTGCTCTTATTACACCAACTTTTACTGCAAGTCTGTAATTAGCCAGGTCTTATTTGCTCTACCGTTTCATATCTTTTAACAGTCTAAATTAATAAACTTCGTAGCCTGAAAATCCTTCTTCAGTAATCTTTTCCATCCATTGGCGCAACAATAAGTTGACTTGCGAACTCCTAACACACCTCTCTCTAACAAAATTAAAATATCGTTTTTTTTTCTGTTTTTTTTTTTTTTTTTTCATTCTTCCAACAAAACTGGTATTGACCTTACCTAAGTCGCCTGTTTTTAGAGAGTTATGGTACTTTATAGATTGCTAGATGACTATATTTTTTCTATTCACCTTACAAAAAAAGAAAACAGAAGGGAAGATGTAGGATTTATAAAGAAGGGGATGGAGATAATCCCTTGGGGGTAGAGTTCGGACTCTCATTGGGGACGGTGTTACAGCCGATAATGTAAAAATTAACCGATAATGTGAAAACGACCACTCATGTAAAAAAAAAAAAATAATAATTAAAACTTAAACAACCGATAATGTAAAAACAATATACCGATAATGTGAAAATTCTTTGAACCGATAATGTAGAAAAAAAATACCTATAGTGCTAAAAATTCTTTGAACCGATAATGTCAAAAAAATTACCGATAATGTAAAAACTGTTCTAACGAGGGTTTCTAACGTCCTACCTATAGATGTGTATGTGTGCCAGTTTATGTAGGTAGGCAGGTAAGCTGACAGGCGGTAGGCGGGAAGGGCGGGAAAGCAAATAGGTTCGTTGGTGGGTGAGAGTGTACATGCGTATATGTGCCCATGTACCCTATGTGAATTTATTGGTGTGTATAGTGTCTGAGTGTAGCCTTCATCACGAGAGTAGCCAGAACTTAATTTCGGGGTGGCCAACGACAGTACCTGATCGCCGCCCGGGGAAATTTTATGAATAATAAAGTACCCTTACTTGATGTAGGCTAATCTGGTGCTTATATCATTTTCATTATTAGCGTCTTTTGATGTCATTCTTTCTGTACTATTACAAAATATTATTTGCTTTTAGAATTCGATTGGGGGCATGGCCTGACCTCCCTCTAGCTACGCAATATCCTATACGTGGTTTACGACTGGGTTTATGAATTCTCTCTAGACGCTGGAGAAAATGCATGGTCCTACCTATAGGTGTGTATGTTTGGGAGAGTTTATGTAGATAAGCAGGTAAGCTGACAGGCCACAGGTGGGGAGGGCGGGGAAGCAAATAGGTTCGTGGGTGGGTGCGTGTGTACATGCGTGTGTACATGCGTGTGTGCACATGTACCCTGTGTGAACTTATTGGTGTATATTGACTATGTTGTGTCTGAGTGTAACCTTCATCACGGATCACGGGAGTAGTAGCCTCCATCACGGAACACGGGAGTAGCCAGGACTTTTTATTGAGGGGTGGCCAACTACAGGGACTGATCGCCGTCCGGGGGATTTTTTGAAAAATAGAGTACCCTAAGTCGTAGGCTAATCTGGCCGGTGCTAATATCATTTTCATTATAAGCATCATTTGATGTCATTCTTTTTGAACCATTACAAAATATTTTTTTTAGAATTCGATTGGGTGCATGGCCTGGCCTCCCTCTAGCTACGCCAGTACCCTATACGTTGTTTATGACTGGGTTTATGAATTCTCTCTTGTCGCTCGAGAAAATGCATGCCCGAAAAAACGCCAAGAAATCAATGTCTGATCAGGAAGCAGCTTACTAGCTGGTCTATTGCCCAGCCTTCTGTAATTTTCTTTCCCAACGATGTAGCATGTGTAATGTTTCCCTAACTGTGTAAACACAGTGTACACCAATAAATTCACACAGGGTACATGCGCACATACGCATGTACACACGCACCCACCCACGAACCTATTTGCTTCCCCGTCCTGCCCGCCTGCCGCCTGTCAGCTTACCTGCCTACCTACAAATAACGCTCTAAAACATACGTAGGTAGGACCATAAGGTAGGACCATAACACGTTTTACGTTATCGGTAAAATTTTTTTTTACATTATCGGTTCAAAGATTTTTTAACATTATCGTTTAATTTTTTTTACAATATTTGTATTCGTTATTCGTTCGGTACATTATTTTACACCGAATTCTTTCTGTGTGAATTACGGCCTATTGTTGAGAGAAGCACAGCCTACTGCGTGGACAGTGATGGTGTCGTGGAGGCTATAGCAATTCACTGTTTTATTGAATTATTGAAATGTGTAACAGAGCCTGCGTCTATGATACGCTTGGATAGAAACGACAAAGTGTATTCTAAACTTCTCTCCAAACTGAAGGCCAGACCGTAAGTTACTTATGGCGTACATGATATGAGGAAATTGTGAAGAACCAACTTAATTTTTCACCCAGTCATTTTTGAGTCGACAAAAATATTTTGGAATAAGAAACCCGTCGGTAGAATATTTTACCTTTATACCGAGATTAGTAAGCCACTTTCATATCCACTTAAAATGCACGACAACAACCCGTCACTTTAAGCCAGCTTATATTAAGGTACAGTAATTACCAACTCATGACTACGATGCAAATACTAGAAAGATTTTTTCTCTTTTGTTTTAGGGAGTTGTCATAGCAACAACGATGAATCAAACCAAAGAAGAAGGACTTTGTCATCAATGTGTAAATACAGCTTTAAAGAATGTGTTATACGCAAAAGACATGAACTGCAGTCAAAGGTTTGTGGCTCAAACGGACGAACGTACAAAAACATTTGCCTTTTGGAACGCCATTCATGTAACGCCGTCGGAAGGGATATAACTCTTGGACATCGTGGTCCCTGTCGTCCCGGTGTAACAAAGGAGGGCAAAAAGAAGAACAAAACGATTCGAGGTAATCTTTGCAGAACGAATGGATTTGAGTGTCTTAAAGAATAGTTGCGGGCATGGCTGTACGATACTCTTTTTCTCAGGGGTGGTCGCTTTTTGCCCGACTCTCTATCCCAAACCAGGGCATAATCTCTGCTAGAATGAGGCAACGACGTCTGCATGACTCAGTAATATTTTGACCAGTTGGGGGCTGCAGTCTCCCCTCCCCCCTCCACCCTGTACGGCCCTAGTTGTGCGATTGATCCAAAAAGTGACCGTAAATGAAAAGATGAGACATCCAAAACATTATATTGGCCTATAGACTTCAGCGAATTCCGGTTTTTCTCGACAATAGTGGCAAGAAGAGTCAAAAATCACTCTTCAACTAGTGTCTTCCGGTATCACTCTTTTTTAAACGTGGTTTCTGTAGGCACTCTATAAAGAGTAAAACGTCTCTTTTTGGAGGGAATCGTACTCTGCATGGAGTGATTTTTGCTATTTTGGTGAACTTCATTACTTTTTCTCTTGTAACGAGTAAAATTTCAATGTTTGAATTTTCAGATTTTAAACTTTTCACCATTTGCCGTTGGGAATAATGCAAGCTTACCGACACGGACAGTTATCATTTTAAAAAAGTTACTTGTTACATGGGAGCTCCCAACTAATTAACGCCGCAAGTATTCTTTCCAACACCTGACAGGATAATAAGTTTTTTCAAGTATTATTGCAAATATTATATCATCTTTTCCTTCTATAAATGGCACGACTATTTTCAGATTGACCTATAACAAGTTGAAAAAAGTAAAAACCTGTATCACAACAGCACAGTAGCGTAGTCAAGACTGTGTCATGGGGAGAGGGGCTGGTGTCATGAAGGGCTTGGGACATGACATGAGGGAAAAGTCTAAGGATTGAGAGAAAAAAACCGCTATTTTAGGTGTTTTTTGCATTGTAAGGTTGGGTCATGGGGGGTCTAACCTCCAAACCACCCCGTGGCTACACCACTGCAACAGCATGAGATTACTGAATTGTAGCAACTAAAATACACATATATTTCCCCTAGAATTCGTGCAAAAAGTGAAAGATCCTCTCAGATATCATCCACCATTTCAGTTGACAAATGATTTACGTAAAGCAAACCTTGGGAATACTTGGGAATCTAAATTTCAATCACATGTTCTTGCCGTGTGATTACATTCAGCTACATACAACGGGTAAATTACACAACACGCAAAGCCTTTGGCTCCCTGAGTGATAAGCACCTGGGTCATAATTAACTTTCCACTTATCGGAAATGTGTGACGTTTGTAAAATTGGACTGACGTCATTGAGCTCCTAATTTCACATGGGACCCTCGATATTTACACGCACATGCAGTTATATGTTCCTGATTTGTATTGTGTTAGCCAGTTTTAACTCATTATAGGTATATACAGGAATAGTACTTCAGGTAACCTCATGATAGTCATTTTGGTGAGCTGTGTTCCCATGAGTATTTTAACAACCTTTATCCAATTAAATACGACAAGATTCAGAAGAAATACGGAAAATTTACTGACATCTTCAGTCCATGAATAACTGAATCAAAACCCCTAATGGATTATTTAAGCAAGTATTACGTCACAAAGAGTTAAAATTCCTTAAATGAATTGAAAATGGGAAACGTGCTTTTGCACTTTCAAAGAAGTATTGAGCTAAGTTCCAGAGCTGTTTTCTCTTATATTTTCAATTCATTGCCATGTTGTTAACGTGATGACATTATGTAAAATAAAGACAAAAATTTTCTATACGTCCTTACAACAGAGCAACATTCTTGTGAATTAATTAAAGTGCACCTCAAGTCTAAAGTTTCAAAAATATGTGTAAATGAGCATGATTAAACTGTTGAAATTTATTCACTCAATTTAAAATGGTACAATAATTTGTGATGTAATTGTTGTACCACTCATATTACAGTCTTTTTACTTATTCGTTTTTCTAAAGGTTACCGCACCCTTATAACAATATGCGATAGCACTCTTAGACAATGATGTAATAAATTCAGTCCCTCTCACGCGAAAGGCCCTGGTTCGATTCCCAGGTCGAACCATACCAAAGACTCTAAAAATGGAACCAGCTGCCGTTGTCTGGTTGTGCGTGATGCTCCGCATAAGCACTAGAGTAGGGAAAACAAGCCGTAAAACTCTAACTGACTGACTGACTGACTGACTGACTGACTGACTGACTGACTGACTGACTGACCGAATGACTGACTGACTGACTGACTAACTAACAAACTAACCAACTAACTAACAAATAAATTCAGTCCTCTTTGTAGTGCATCATGCTATGCAAGCAAACAGTAGGTGGCAAAGGTCATGAAAGCAGTTTTTATTTCGAAGGGAAGCAAAGCAGGTATTGTGATCTGTTCAACAAAAGAGTCATGAATTATTGCGCAATGGAAAATTTTATTTTAAGTGAATAAATTTTAACATTTAATATTTCGGCAATAGAACAATCTATTTCAATGGGGGTTGGTTGGATGTGATTCGTTTTGAAACCTCTGAAACTTTTATTATAAAAATTCTAAACTTGAGGTATACTTTAAAACAAGTTATAGTTTAAAACAGTTATAATGAATATGTAAACACATGGTTTAATAATACCAGGATGCTCTGATTTGAATTAAATTGCACTAAATTTTTCAATTAAGCCGTGGGCCCTCAATACCTCAACCGGAGAATCCATTCCCCTCCCACATTTTCCAACAGGACAATTCGCTTTCCAAAACACTTCCAATAACACTTTGTCCAATAGAGGAACTTTCAAATGGAAAATAGCAGGATAAAAATAAGTCCATCCAGTCGTCATCATAAGGGGGTCTGTTGTCGTCATATGTGGGATAGGTCTTCAAAGGGGAGTGTATTAGAAGAGGTGGTCACTACTTGAGATTTTGATCAGAGGAGAAATCTCTTGGTGGGAAGTTTCTGGAACAAGTTGTCCAATCGAGAACATCAACAGGTTGATAGTACAACAGTTTATAGCAGGGAGTTGTTAGACAACTCCCTGTTTATAGTATACTATTTACCCCTATACTGAAAATTAAACAAAACGATCCCACAAAATGTTAAATTTTCGTAACGTTAAACCTGACTTGTTACTTGTACTTCAAGTAGAAAACATAAATTCAGGACAGAGAGAAGAATTCCAACCAAAGGCAATTACATGAACAACGCACCCGCCAAAAATGTGATGAAGACTGGGTTATTATTCAAAGTGTCCAGACTCCTGTACTTAATTAAAGCTGTTGTAGAAATAATTCTTGTCTATTTACAGATGGTGTTGTTCTAAATGATGACATTCACCTACGACAGTGTCGTCGTTTGATCAAAAGAGGTTGTGACCGGTCGATGAGGAGGGGTCCTGTTTGTGCAACAAACGGCAGAACATACCCCAACGAATGTGCCTTTTGGAAGAAAGCTTGTAGCAGTCATCAGTACATATCTATAGCAAATACGGGAGCTTGTCCAGTAACGACAGACACTCAAGGTAAACACAAAGAGAGAACGTTCTAATTTAAAACCAAACGCAGTATCGCAAATTGTCTTCACATTAAATGATATAGTGTAACGTGAAGATGTTAATTGAAAAAAAAACCCAAACAAACAAAGCAAGAAAGCAAAAAGACGATGAAGTTTAAGAAGTGTTTTCTTTTTCTGACCATTAAATAATTTAATAACATAAAATATCAAAGTTTCTAAGTCAAAAATAATAACGTTAAACGAATCATTGCAGCGTCTTTATTATATGCTTTACATGAAAATAGACGTCTGTATGTATGTATTATCGGATTATTCGAAATGCCTCAGCAACAATGACGCATCACAACAACTACCTTATGGATACCATACCAAAAGGTTTATCACATTCTACTCGACTTTTTAACACTGAAAGCCTATTAATGTTTCCATGCTTTAAAATAGAAAATATCTAATTTGTTTTTTTTTTTTATCTTAGTTAGGCTAGGTTTTATCTATGATAGGTAGAAACCTTTCATTGGACCCGAAGTAAAAAACCCCAGTCGTAGCAGTACAGGTGGTATAATGCTTGCATGTTTCGAAAACTCTTTGCAAAAAATGGCCACCGGGAGAAATCGTCAATGTGAGGTTCTGGACCAGTGCTTCCCATTAGAGAACTATGCCCCTTAAAAGTGGACGTCTTGGCTTGGCCAATAGCTTAACTACTTGGCCGATTTTCCAGCAAAAGAAAACCGTAGACAACAATAAGTTGTCACTGACTATCTACAACAATGTTACTTTTTGTGAGTTTTATAACATGTAAGGGCTTCAAGGACAGGATATAATTGTCCAAGCAGAGAGCTGTTACGGAGCAGCTCCCTGGTTCAAGCCAACTTTCAAGGGAGTAGATTCTCTAATGACATGGTAACCTGGAATGCAAGAAAATTTTGAAGGGGTGCCAAAATCAGATAAATAAATAAGTCAAGGATATAATTATTATGTATTGTTTCTCCCGAAACTGAGCTTTGGTGTATGCTAGGGTGGAGCTCTTTCAATGTTTTTATTGAATAAAGACAAAATACATACCAGCAATGCCACTGAGAAAGAGTGCATGGGAAGTGCAATTTCTTTCAGTCTAGGGCGTGTTAGCCCCCAAAATTTTTAGACCCTCCCAAAAGATGGTAGAGCTCCGTTTTAGTTACATTCCACGAAGTTATAACTCATTGCTACCTAGGTGTTTCATATTTCAGATGTCTAAAATAGCTGGGAACCTCTGTTCCAGATTATAGTTGTCTTGAAAGAATTGCGTTTGTAATAAAACTGCTAACGATCTAAAAAAAAAATGAAGTGTACAGTATTCCATTATTACCGTATCAGAAAACTAATCAAATGTAACCAAACATGACCAGGTTTCAATTGAAATACCTCTTCCCTACTTCTAATTTATCGGTTTGTACAGATGTTATGCTTGTCCAGCTGAGTATCCGAATTTAAAATAAATTTACGAATTGAATAAATGACCTATCCATAGGGGAGCTCCGGCAGGCATGCGGCTCACGCCTTCTTTGATCCTAAAACTCATGATCATAAGGATGACTTTAAAAACCGGATCTGCCGTACGGTTGTGGTCTGTGCTCAGCATCAGCAATGGAGTAGGGAAAACAAGTCAGTGAGCCACAACTGGAAAAAAGGCAGTAGCCGGCTCAGCTCGAACCAATCGCAGTGGCGTAGCCATGGGGGGGGGGGGGATTTGTCCCCCTGGAAAATATTATTTGGAAATTTGTGGAATTAGGGGAAACTTCAAGTTGACGAAATAGTACTTCCTTTTCCTATTTCTTTAAAGTGTTCTCACTATAAGTAATCGTGAAACATTTCTCATGCATAACTCGAATTCCCATGCAACATATTTCCCCAGATCTCATCTGTGTTACTGCAGCATGAAGCGCGCTTGACTCGCGTTACGCAGAAATGCACTCTCTGCAGCAGCGTGAATGTTCTCTGGTACACATACAGGTCATTTCGATCAGTTCAGCGTATACTGAGCAATGTCACTGACAGGCTATAAGATCGGAGCATAGGATACCATCATCGAGCTTGTTCCCTACGTATTATTGAGCTAATGTTATGTTCATCAACTTGATGCACTATTGGATAATGCGTTGCTAATAAATAGTTACATAATCATAGCCTCATGAATAAAATATTCCTTCATTTAATTATAACAATATCCGTTTGTTTTCGTTCGACAACCATTATATTTATATTCGATCCAAGACTGTCAGCAATACATACCGGTAGGCCTTAGAATTTCCAAGTTTTCCTTTTTATATATATTGTGAACAAATTGTCTCCTTAAAAGTTTTCAGTACAAGAAGAATATGGCATTCTGAGCATGCAGTAATGAGGCACAGGAAGTGTCATTTCCTGCAACCTAGGGGTGTTTTTAGCTAAATTTCTCCTGGCGGGACGCTCCGCGCGAACCAATGGTCGCGCTCCGCGTATAGCTCTCACACGTTACTAAAGTTGACAAACGCCCTGGGTTAGGTTAGGTTAGGTGAGGTTTAACAGCCAAGTTTCCAACCTATTGCTTGACAACGTCCTGTGTTAAGTTCAAGCATTTAATGGCCTCCCATCTTAAAAGCTAGCACTGGGCAGGTTATTGACTGAGCTTACTCTGGGTTTAACCATGAATGGAGCTAAAACAATAGCTTACCGTTGTCTAGACATAAGAACCCTGCAAACCTGGAAAAACGTATGATGTTTACCTTTTTTTAAAGGACTGGTTCGAAAAATTAATCTATTTAATCTGTTCGGAAAATTAAACAAATTAATCACTGGGGATGGGGATGACAACGGGCCCATGACGACATTGTGTTAATCCTATGTGTATAGTAGGCAGCTTCAAGATCTTGTAGGCCGAGTATTAACTTATGTAACGTTACATGACGTCATGATAATCTTGTTATTATCATAAATTTACGTATTTTTTGTAATACATGCACCTTGACCTTGAAAATATACTGAAACTGAAAATATACTGAAACTGAAAGGTTGTGGGGACATTTTCGAGCTCTGCCCCATCCCGGAAAATATCCGAGCTACGCCACTGACCAATCGGTTAGAAACTGGGACGTAAAGCTCCTTCTAACCTAACCTAACCCGACCTTACCTAACCTAACCTAACCTACAACTCCTGATGTTACAGAGAAGAGGATGGTGAACCCTTGTTTCTCACTCAAAAGGAAGACATGTCCGTGTAGGCCTACCATCTAATGCAAATCTGTATGTATCATATAAGTTTATTTTCCTTTGAAATCCTTTTCAGTAACCACAGTGATGCCTGCACAAACTGAAGTACCCGCTGAGTGTCTTACAACCTGCAAGCCAGGATTTGCATTCGTTTGTGGTACAGACAGCGCCACCTATATGTCGGAGTGCCATTTAAAAAAGCTTTCATGCCGTTCAAACATAGATGTAGCCGTTCAACATCGCGGGGTCTGTCGACCTCGATTGGGTCCGAATGTCATACCAGGCAAAGGCGGACATGTCACGGATACAACGAACAACCCTGGGGATAGTGCAGGTAACGGTCATTTCTTTTTCCAAGTCCTCTTTAACCTTAATTCTCCACGTCTTAAAAGACCATCTTTAGAGGTTGTCCGTTTTATTTCCGTACTTCATCCTGCTTTATTCTCTTGATGGGTACATTTGCTGTAAGAGCACAGAAAAAGCAGCTGCGTCCACGCGGTTTCAGTCGGTCTCCGTGATCTGCGTCATATTTAACGCATAACATCTTTTTAGCTTCGAACTACGTTTATTCTAGGCTAAAAGCCACCTGAAACGAAAATACGACGACAAATTTTGTGTAAGTATAGGCGTAGGCACACCACGTTGATATAGCGGAGAGAGATGAGACAGGTCTTAAACCAGTGATACGTCCGCGTCTCTGAGACGGGAAAATGTGTTGTAGACGGTAAAAATTACCATTACAAGGAATAAGCGTCCGTGCAGAGGGACGATAAAAATACTAGTCCGGTAGAAATGAAGCAGGTAGAATTAAGAATATACATACAGGAAAACTACATACGTGTCGCTGACAAAACAGCAGTTTGGTGCGTGATGTTTGCATATGATTTGTTACTGCACGACAGGGTTTGACCTGGACCCCATGCCATGCCCTTCGGGCTTCCAATTCGGGCTCTGTATATAGATCGACTCTGGCTAAAAAAATAAAAACAACTAAAAGCTTCAGACTTCCCTTCTGAGGGGGAAAAAGGAACGGACTCTCCATTATTTCTTCGGAACTGCTTAAAAGTTTGAACGTTTTTGGATGCAATTTGATGCTACTTGACGTACATGTTGTGCAGGATTTGAGAAACATTCACTGAAAAAGGTTGTGACTAATTCCACACGATTGACTTGCATCATTCACAGTGGTGTACGAGAATACATGTCACAGCTGTCTTCTATTAGGTCTCCTCTTTCTTTCTTTCCACAACACTATTTAGGGATACTTTAAAAATAAAACATTGAATGTCAACTACATATATGTCATAATTAAAACTGCAATCATGCAGGTCCAAATGTCAGTGTTAAATGGATATGCCTCATTGGTTATCAACACCCAGTCCCACGCTATGGGTTGAAATCGAGCTTGTCGTGGTACAATTGCAGAATCGATGATAAAAATAAAATCCAGTATTCACATCATGGTTTTTTCTAGTCGACATTTCTGAACCATAAAAACGCTGAAAGGAAGAACCTGCAACAGTCATTAGAAATTACAGGATATCAAAGGTCATAAGTAGTGGTGAAGATGATGGGAATACTTAGACTGAAGGTTTTTTCGTCATAATGAAGAATCATATTTGTCTGTTTGAGATTCTGACCAATTTCATATATCAAAATATGCTTGACAGCTTTATGTTTTGTTTAACTTGGAATAGGTTGTCATGTTAGTTACCACAGTGTTAGAGAAGTGTAAAGGGATCACCCAGGTAACATTTCAATATGGGATCCTTAGGGCCTCATATAATGACCGATGTGCACGGAAAATAAACAAGGAGCAATGGGGGCTATTTCATGTGACTCATTTGCCCACTTGGGGTAGTTCTGAGGTCCTTTTATGCCGGCGTGTAAACTTTGCGTGTAAACTATCATGGCTTCATGTAGGTACACCAGTGTGGGACCATTTATTGATTCGTTACTTGGGTATGGATCTTATTTTCCGTTGCTCTTGAAATAAAAAAAAAAATCGATGTAAGCATATAATCACGTGTACATGTTATGCCCACAGGTCCCCTGTGACATGTATGTCCGACCATTTTGTTCACCATAACAATGTCAGTTTGGTCAATTTGAGTTACGCCTAAATTTAAGCAACCATTCCGCTAGTAAATGGTTACCAGTTAGCGTTACGATGAGACTCGGTAAACCCACTCTTCCAGTAACATACAACTTCTAATAAAATGCCAGGGCGGATTAAGGATATAAAAATGGGGAGGGGGAATTTTTCAAAACTAAAGTTCAAGTAATGGACAGGCATATGTGCAAAGTTGTAAATGGAATCTTTATCTCCAATAAATGGCTTTTGTGGCGTTTATTTGTACAAGATAATAAATTTGAAATAAATTTTATAGATAGTCCTCCAAATTCAAAAAAAGTTGATATAAAGAAGACAAACGCAATGGGGAGGACTGGATTCTGAAAAATCCCCATCAGGATCGGTTCGAATGCCGCTGATTCATCGGGAATGTTATCTTCTCCACTTAGGTGAATGGAAATGGGTATTAACTTCTCGCTTCTCGGTCTTTTGGCTAAGATCATATGTAGTTTCTGTTCTTTTCATCCAGTCAAGAATGGAGCCATACATTAGAAACCATGATGTAAATGGTCCGAGGGCCGTGAGGTAGGTCAGTCACTTGAGTGTTGTCCTTTATGGACGTAGTGTCCTTGGGAAGCAGAACTTCTTCGGAAGTATTGTTTGTTTTCGCCGAACGACTCTTCCCCAGAGGGTCGGGAGAAGTTAGAGAAAAGTTGAATCAAAATGGATAACTTAAAAGAAAAGTCTGCCTGCAATCCCAGCTAACACTGTCCAGTCTATAAAGTTTTAAAAATCGTTATTCATCTTATTGAATCAATTATTAAAAATTCCCCACATTGTACTTTCTCTCGTGACATGAAACGACGTATTGGAATCTAGCGACAGACTGCTGTCGAGCAGATAAAGAGTTGTTCCACTTTCAAGGATATGGCAAAAGTTTGAGCTTATGTGATAAGCTTGAAAAAAAAAAAGAAACTGAGGCATTCGACCCCTAATTACAGCCGTGACGCAGCAAGCAAGATGATTCCGATAGCAAATTAAATGGTTTTAAATTGAAATGTTTGTCATCACTTTAAAGTTTCTTCCTCTCTTCAGTAAATTGAACAATCAAAGGACAAACCCGATGTTGAACGACCTTTAAGGGATCGTGGAAAACGGGAAGAAATAATTAGCTTCAATATTTATTTCTAATGTATTCCCGTTGTATCTTTGTCCAACAGATTGTGGTAGATGCTCGGACTTGGGCTATCGGCCAGTATGCGGTACCGACTCTCTGACTTATTACAGTGCGTGTACACTCAATGAATATTCATGTAAACTCAATGACGCTACCTTAAGAATCAAACATGAGGGTCGATGCCAAACGGAAAACACCTGGAGTAAGTAAACTCTTACTCAACATCACCATCTTGAAATCTAAGTTGCCTTTACTTGTTACTATATACATAATTGCAAATTTAAATAAAGGGGAGATTCACATTGCATTGTCAACTCCCAGGTCAGCCAAAGGTTTTTGAATCAGGCAAAACATCTAAAGATTGCTTCTCCGCCAAGAATAGCCTCGTTTTGCTGAAGGTGAACCACCTTAACCAAAACATGTGGCACATAAACGCAGGAACTAGCACTTTATTAATCTCCACCCTCTGCAGGAGTGCTTACCCCGACAAATGAAACATTGCGAGGTAGTATGTCCATGGGAAAAATATGTCCGTTCGTCGCTGGAATTGGCCAGTAATCGGAGGTGTTCCAGCAATCGAAATTAGCCCAAAACTAGATGATACTGTAATCGGGCTCTAGCTGATTCCATCAGATTCCAAACGACAAATGAGAGTTGCGCACATGATGTTAGGTATTATTGTCCCGTGGAATGACTTCGATTATGTTGACACAATAAAAATGGTCAGGTAGGCCAGATTATGAAATAAACTCCTAACAAGGACCTTTAATTGAAATTACATATAAAATGGTGTAACAAGAGATTCACATGCCAATAGCTTCGACGAACCAGCCCTTAACAAGTATTCCAAAATAAACGTATGTAAAAATAAATTAAGTATATCATTGACATGAATACAGATAGGAAAAGTCGAGAGACCTTTTATGTAGCTGAAGAGATGTGACGTCGTTGATGGTTTCCTGTATTTTTAAGAGAGTAGGTTAGAAGTTAGTTGTTTTATGAGGTTCTTCTTATGAGGTTTATGAGGTGTGAGGGCTATTCCACATTTTGCTGACACTTAAAATGAACAATTTCCGCATCACATGTGCCGGCAGTTTAAATTGCTGTCACCTGGCAGATTCGTAACTACAGAAGTACAGACGCTAATTGCTATTTAAATTTGTTAAAAATATATATTTCAATGAAAAGGACCAAGTCCTTTAAGTTGTACGAGTAAATTTTTGAATATGCGCCCTCACATTTCCACAAGCAAGGGGTTGTCTGTTTCTGCTGAAAGAACGTGGAAGTCTTAAGCAAACGGGTCACTTTTTGCAAAAGTATCCAATACATGTATAATATAAACAGTCAACATTTTTTAATTTGGTTTCCTAAAGACCGTCTTTGTAAATTGGCGAAAAATTGTCAGAGTGTAGGACAAAAACCTGCACACAAAGGGTGTTCTTGTCTAGGATTTTGTAGTGTTCAATGCAGTGACTTCGAAGCACCTTATAGCGACCACAGAAAACATAACACAAAACATCATATAAAATAAGATAAGAGATCATGCAAGATGAGATCAGCTCCGAGCATGGGAGTTACTACCTAGGAGTCACAACGGTTGAGAAAAGCTATCATCCTGGGACACAATGACGTCCTTTTAATGCTTAAACGTTTATTCAAAGTCTGGAAACGACAATGGCCGTCAGGGACTCCGGAGACCCAACCTTCTCAGAAAAAAAACTTTTGTTAAAGGGGCAATCAGAGTTGACAAAGAATATTGCAGTGTACCTCAAGTCAAAAATTCAAATATATATTTATTTACATTGTCCGAGTCTCATCTTCGTAGGAAATTCTTGAGCCGAGATAGAAAATGTTGAAGTTTATTCACTCAAATTAAAATGGTACATTTAGCAATAATGCGTGATGTCACTGCTGTACTACTAAAATTACAATCTTTGTATTTCTTTGTTTTACTGAAAGTTACTGCACCTTGTACCAAGGTTTGATAGAACTCTTACTCCTATGACGTGATGTTATTAATTAAGTCCTCCCTGTGTAACAAGCTATGCAAACAAACAGGGAGTGTTCAAGGTCATAAAAACCTTTATTAATTTTAAAGGTAAACAAAGCAGGTAATGTGAGTTGTAAACAAGAAAGTCACAAATTATTGCGCAATGGACTATTTTGTTTTAAGTGAATAAATTTCAACATTTTATTTCTCGGCTAAAGAATGTCATATAGAGATGGGAGCTATGCAGTTCGAATTAATTTTTCATGCTGTTTAAAATATAATTTTGAATTTTTTGATGTGAGGTACACTTAAACGTTTTGTTTCACAGCACCTTGTACTCCCTTTTGAGCTTGATGTTTACCAGAATGGAAAAAAACATCGAGGCCTTTCGGGGTAAAGGGCAAGAGCAGTCGTCCCAAAGTTATTTAAAAGCCACAGCTAATTCTCCCAATTTTCTTCTCAATTCTCTTCAAAGTACCTTTGATAATATTTTATGACTTCAGTATTGCATATTAGAGATAAACCAAGCAGTGACTTCAAGTAAATTTCACGTTTGAGAAGAAAAAATACTGTCACATGACCCTGAAGAGCCAATCATGAAACTTCAAGTTGGGAAGACTGCTCCTATCCTTTAAAAGAAGCTTCAATTTTGTATTAACTTCTGTTGAATAGTGAAAATTTAAGAATATTTGTTGGGTCAGAAAAATGCCGGCACACAGATGCAGGACTGAAACTACACTATAAGCAAATACGACGTTGGACAGTATCACGGGTCATTTTGTTAGTTATAGGTCAATAAATGAATGTGGTGCAGCAGAATTACAGTTTTAAAAAAAGTTGTAAAAACAGACTTGGATTTTCCCTTTGATATAAACTGGCTTAGAAATAAAATAGTTCTTTGACAAATATTAAAAAAGTGCCGCCAATAATCATGTATGGTGGTATATTCTATCACTTTTACTCATTCTCTAAATTAATGTTCCCACTCAGCACTCACCAGTCTTTGTTGATTCGTCACCATTTTAGATTCATACAGGATATTTGGTGAGGGAGTAGCCTAAAGACTCGCTAGCATCTCCCTGATTTGGTAGTAGAGGGTATTATACGTGTATAGCGCCCCCTATTGGTACCTTTCTTTTGCTGTAATTTATGTCCACATCTCTACAGTATTTCATCGTTTTGATGATTTTAAGGTGTGGAGGTTAAGCTCTTAAAAGTGTGAACTTATCTAGTACCTTTTCTTAAATAATGATGTACATAGTCTCCGTGACGTTACTTGTTGACCAGTGCTCTATCTTGCAGCACTTTTCGCGTGTGCCCGAAAGCATCATTGCAATGTTTATTCGTTAAATTTTCACATGGGAACCAAATAATTGATCAAAGGAGATAAAGCGGCGAAGTACGTAATGAACAATTAAGTCGTAGTAATCAAAATAGAATCCCACCTCCCGCATAAAAATGGGGATTACTAATCAATTATTTTTTTCAATTTACCATCGCATGTTTCAGACTGTCAACGGCGATGTAGAAGGCTTGGAGGTCAGGAGGTTTGTGGGACAGACAGACGCACCTACGCATCTGAGTGTCATTTAAAACGGAGATCGTGCAATCGAGAAAATCTAAATTTAACCATAGCATACAGGGGGAGTTGCATTAAACCAGGTATTCAGGGTAAGTAATTGAGATTTAATCGACCCTCGATTGATGAGACATAATTTTGGGGGGGGGGGTGGGCAATAAATCCGACCGTTATGGAGGAAACCGATCCCTCATCAATGGAGGCTTGATATTGCTATATTGATCAAATCATGTGTAAAATATATTTTGAAACATTTTTAAAATATGAACATCATCAAGGATATGGGTCACATATGTCATGCTCTACCTGATATAGCAGAGTGACAATGCTACCAAGAAAAAAGGACAGAATGCCCCCTCCAAAAAAAGCTTAATTTTACACATTGGCCATTGGCTCTATTTAGGCTAAACCAAAAATTTGGTCCTCGTAACTTTCAGAATTCAGTGAGACAAATTTTGTCACGTGATTCCCAAGCGGCATCGATGAAACAGAAACTATACTACTACACTATTCCAAATTAGGATGACTGGATCAGGGAGCTTAGGGTTAAACCATTTGGCCATTTGGTAATAGGATACAAGCCTCCTCTGATCTGTACTAGTTCAGACTGCTAAAGTTTTGTCACATTACTTTAAGATCTTCATATATCTGCCAAAGTTGGGTTCGTACGGGTGGTGGTGACAAGTGTGCACTGTGCAGTGTGAAGAAGTGAAGGAAGGGTTTGGTGTCATGCAGTTGGTAAAATCTACCGAAGTTACAACACGGTGGAAGCAAAATTCCTATTTTCTCTAGTCACGCACAGTTCCCTCTCCTGTCTAATAACATCTCCCTGTTTTAACCGCAAGTCCCTTTCCTGAGATACAACTTGAAGTTTTATTGAGGATCACGTGCTCAACATGCAACAACTACTCATGGGGTTTTTACCGCAATAGATTAAAAAAGTACAATTACCTCAGGTTCAATTTTCTCCTAACCTTGTGGTTTGATCATTCGTGGGGTTGCCAATTCGTTGCGACGTTGAATATATTGAGGTAATTCACCGTTGACTCAAGTTAATAAAAGCCTCGGTTAGCAACCTATTAATTGCGTTTACCGAAGACAATAAGAAAAATGTTCGTTAAAAATACATCCCATACAACTATTTGATGAGATATAGCCAATTGTGAATTTTATCAAAGTCACCTTCAGGTTTAAAAGATCGCTGGTTAAAGCGATGTTGTGAGTTTACAAAAAGGAAAAACATTAAATTATACTTTATCCTATGTTTCTCTTTATCCATGAAATTGCAGTGAGTGCATCGATGTATTGAAGAATGCAAATCGAAACTGCAAACTGATAGTTATAATGTCTGGAACTAACCTAAACAGTTTAAATCGGTAAATTTTTGAAGACCCTTTTTCAAAAACAGCCCTCATTATAGACCGTTAAATAACTAACCTGGTGTTGCATATGCAACAGTATCGAGGTGCCACATGGCTAAAAACATTCCATACCACTCCTCACTGTGCATCAGGCGCTCGATAACACTAACTTACTTGTGTACTCTCAAAATTGCTTTCCTTTACTACTGAAAATGTCACTGTCTTCCACTCTTTGGTACTTACTGCTAACACTCTTCTAGCCTTCCTGTAGCCACTAACCCCTGTTTCTCTTATTATGTCGTTTACGTGAACTCATATTGCACAGTCACTGTGAGAAAGTACGACGGCAGGCACGGTACAGTGTGTACATACAGGGAGTTGTGGTATAAACGACCACACACTAACGCTTGTCCTGTTCACTTGTGTTCGTTGTGCCAACTCGACC
The DNA here is from genome assembly GCA_037179385.1 of Holothuria scabra. Lineage (NCBI taxonomy): Eukaryota > Metazoa > Echinodermata > Holothuroidea > Aspidochirotida > Holothuriidae > Holothuria > Holothuria scabra. The sequence goes on along the minus strand of CM074181.1, from coordinate 58,280,469 downwards.
AGCTGTTTACACCTTCGTTCTGATTGGTCTGTTCAACAGATGGCCAATGAGAGTTTGAATAATGTTTGTGTGGAGCACATTTTTTAATTCCTCAAGTTTAGACGTCATTTCGTCGAGAATTTAAAGGCTGATGCCGGATTTTTCAGTATAGACCTTAATTTTTCTCATTTATTGTTCAAATGGTCGTCTCAGACAAGTGACTTAAATTTTAAACTAAAATTTTTAATATATTTTCCTTTTTGCAATCTCACGGCATTCCTTTAAAATCCTCATAGTAGGAACAAGTGGGAAATTCAGTCACCCCAACCTGAAGTATTGCAGTAAACTATCCTGTTTCATGATTGGCTCTTGAGAATCATACGACAATATTTTTCCCATGTAAATGTAAATTTTACTAGGAGTCACTGCTTGGTTTACCTTTGAATATACAGTACTGAAGTCCCTCGAAATATTATGAAAGATACTTTGAAGAGAAATAAAAAGAAAATGGTGAGATTTAGCTCTTACTTGAAAATAAGTTTTGGCGATCGATCTTGCACTTAAATCTGTGGCATCGTATGGTGTGTTTTTAGAGCAAATTTGCTGTGGTGGTGTGGGGAAGGTGGTTCAGAAATGACGTAGCTTGAGTCGGACACAAGTTGTCCGGTTCATGTTCCAATAGACTCGAAGTGAACTCATGTATCACCGGGGCAAAGGTTCTAAGCCTATAACTACGTACTCCCTATTTATGGGCAGAGGAACACGTGACCTAAACGGTCGCCAGGAAGAGAACCGAAAAGGAGTACCAAGATAGCTGCCGTGAAATTTAAGTTCGTTTGATTTGATCACGACTCTGTAACATTTCATACAAATTTAGACTTGAATGGGGAAAATATCATTATTCCTTCAATCCATTCAGTGGTTTTGACCTTACCTTGTATTACTTCGAAAAAATTAAGTTTCTTGCACTATTTGTCGATTTTGACTGCAAGTCCATACTTTCACGCACAAAACCATAGCAGTAGCAATCTTGCTTCGCCTATACTGACGCGTACCGTACTGAAAAGCTACGCATAGGACATAAGTGAAGTATGCTCTGTCCAAGTATGTATAGGGAAGTCCGTGTCCATAACCCTTAGTTTTACTCACCAGGCCCGTAGCCAGCCCATGTGGAGGGGTGGGTCTTTTTTCCAAAATGTGGACCTTTTTCCAAATATGGAGGCGGATGGCGCGTGCCGTAAGCATGCAGTTGCTAGGGCTCCTGGGCATGCTTCCCCGGAAAAGTTGGAAATCTGCAGATCTCCTGCAGTCTGGAGTATTTTAGTACACCAATTTTAAAGAAGTGAACGGAAATTCGTCCTCAATATGTCAAGATAAAAAATATTTCATAGCTGACCCTTCAAACACAGGGCTGAAAAAATGGACCTCCCTCAAGTTGGGGTGGGTCGTTCGAACGCTGTGACCCCCTCGCTACGGGCCTGCTCATTCGGACAAGTTAAGTACTTCTGTTCGGTTCTATTTCAACAACTAGGCCATTGGTGACTCATAGAATGCAGAGCCCATTTGTCCAATACCCATCGATAGGCCAGTAGCCATGGAAGTACTAACGGGGTATGTGTTGCCAGAAAATTCTGTGGTGGTGATTATTTTCTCACTTACTGCTTCGACGGACGTGAAACTGCTGGATCTTTATTTGCTTTATTCTCACTACCGGTACACTCGTCAAAGGGGAGGTAACGTACATGTCGACATCTGCTACGGTGGTAACATCGTAACAGGTTATCACACAAAACTTCATTCAAAAATTGTCATTTCTACTATGACCTACAATTACTGTTTTGTTCATGTTGCTGTTTTTTAATGAATGATTCTGTTATTGTTTTTCCTAATGAATGGACTGTTGTTTCTGTTTTTGTTTTTGTTTTTTGTTTCTTCTTTTTCGTAATGATCATGGGCATCAGGAAGGGGGGGGCAAGGGGAGGGGCACTTTCCCCCCTGGAAAATCAAACTTGTGAAAAATTAATTAAAAATTGAAATAAAAAAAAATAAAAATAAATCATCAAAACATCCTCACTCACAGCGTCAGTTTCTACTTGTGAAATATGCGGACATTTGACCAGAAATAGCAAAAGAGGAGATGGTATACTGCATAGTGAAATCGTAATTTGGGGACTATCATTCGTGACATCTATTGGAAATTTGTAATTGTAAAACCTATGCCAAAATTGTACTACTGGTCAGGTATGTAGTGTGCATATGGCATCCGACTATTGATGAATGCGTTGGTCTTGGTTTGGTCCGGTGCAAGTGGCGCCGCGCGGATGTAACTGGAATATACAAGGTGAATATGGGGGGGGGGGGGGGTTATGATTCATAATTGGGTAACGGATAAAGGCCCATATAGGCTGTTTGACAGTTGTAAGTTTTATCGTGCATAGGCGTGCGAGGCCGTGACCGAGAGGCAGATTTCCCTTCAACAATTTTTTACATTGAAAATTCTAAAAATCTAAAAATTACAGACATGAAATTCCTGTTTCAGGGCTGGGTACATGCAGCTCATAACACTCGCCAAGTGTCGTTTCCGGCCATCTGGAGGGTTTGTAAGGCCCAAAATTTTCTTGTACGCTCCGCGCCAACCTATGGTGGCGCTCCGCTTAGATAGTGCACACAATTCAATCATCCATGAATGACCTTGCCCCCCCCCCCTTGAATAAATTTCTACGGACGCCCATGGTAATGATTGACCTGGCATTTCATAAAGATGCCTGATATATGATGAAGATATCAATCCTGAAAACTAGTTTATTTTCTCAGATGTGAAACAAAGTTATCATGATTTATTTTCTACTAACATCTAATCCTCCTGTGGGCTGAAGATTGTAGAAGGTACCCACGTTACTCCTAGCCTATCATGAGAGGTAAATAAAGGAGAGGGCTACAGGGGAGGACTTTATGAACTTCAAGAAAATTATACTTTATCTACCTTCAGCTGACACTTTCTAAAGCATTTATTGCAATTTGGTGTGGCGTAATACCTTCATCTAACTAACTAACTAACCATTTCTTCCCATACCAAGGAATTTTCAAGTTATTTAATAGTATATGGCGGAAATATGTTTTTTGAATAGCCCTATTGTTCATTCGATTTATACAATCATTCCTGACAAACAACTATTTAATGATGCTTGCTTGCTTTTACATTCACGAATGTCTTTATTTCTGTTTCAGATGCCTGCAGGAGGAAGTGCTTTCACCTATACGAGCCTGTGTGTGGTTCCGACGGTGTAACGTATCTGAATTCATGCTTTCTAGAGGCTGCTCGATGTCGCAATTCGGTCATCGAATTGTTACACGAAGGGATTTGCCAAGCATCTGTGTCGTGAGTTCTGAAAATATTAGGCGTGAACTTATACCACAGATTTTGGATTTTGTAGTACTAAAAATGTATATGGGAATCGTTTCCATTCGTTTAAAAATTCAGAGTCATCTGTCTAAAGAGATATAAAGCCTAAAAGGGGACCAAATCTGAAGGTCAGGAACCCACTGAACTATCAATCGCAGTTTCGTTATCAATCATATAACACAGGCTTCACTAAACGAGAGTGTTGAATAAGATTAACCTAGTCATGACTTCAGATTATGAAAGACATTCCTTGGTTTTGAGTCTTAGTCGGGTGCACATTTCACCTGTTTCCTTGACCCTAACTCGATTTCAAGACAAAATTAGAATTCCTGAGAAACAATTTAGCTTAAAGGCCCTGTTCTCTGACCCCAAACAAGACTAATTCTCCTGATCTTCTTACGTAAGCTCCTCCCACAATTGTCTGAAATTCATCCTCATCCAGAGACAATCTCAGTTGATTGCTTCGAGTCGAGTATAGTAAAAGCTCAATGTTTATAAACAAAACAATCTCATTACAGTTCATCCTGTGTAATAAAAGCTTTGGTACTCTGCATTGTTTGAAATTAGCTGTCAATCAAGGAGCTGAGCCAATGGAGAATTTCAGTACACCCCTACGAAAATTGTGGTTTGGGTGAGAGGATTGGCCTTTTAAATACCTACAAATGTATTCGGCAGCCTGGAAATCGGAGGAAAGACTTATAAGCTACTCTAATTTTTGAAAAAGGACAAATGTGGACTACGACAATTTTAACACTACCCTGACCATTATTTTCAGGTTTCAAGCTCCGGATGTTGGATAAGCATATTTCTAAAAGTAGTCAGCCGTCTGTACTAAGAAATACTGCCCTCTTAGTTGTATAAGTAAAGTCATGCTGTCTGGTCGAACAAAGATTTTCGCCACAAATATAAACTTCTGGGAACCAGCCTCAGCTTTTCTTGAAAAAAAAATCATCGTTGAAAGATGGAATCGTACTTATTTTAATCATGTGAGGTGATTTTTTTGGCTGTACCCTATTAAAAAGTTCTGTAAATTTACAAAACAGAAAAAAGTAATAATGAGACACTACAGATTCCAGTAAGGCTCTAGTAAATATTTGCCAGTATTTTCTACTGCCTTTGTGCTTGTGTTCAGCATTGGCAATGGAATAGGGAAAACAAGCCAGTGAGCCTCAACTGGAAAAATTGCCGTTGTCAGCTCGAATAGAACCAATTGGTCGAAAACCGGGCCATAAAACTCCATCTAACCTAACCTAACCTAACCTAACCCATTTATTCCTCCTCTGACTTACACACTAACTCCCAAAAGTTAACTGGCTTCTAATAGATTGCGCCAGGTGTAAGCTATCCATATGAAAGCGAAGTAGTTGGCCATACATGGCTTTTTCAATTTACCATACCATGTCCGTGAAGACTTATTTTGCTATCTCAAAAGTTCAGTCACATTTATACAAGGGTTCTTTTTCCTTCAAAGCCTATGTATATCTCCGCCAACTTCTAAGGCCCATAATTTTCCCAAAATTGCTACAATTGAGCCCATTTTTACCAATGGCAGCTCAACTAATTTAGTCCTTCTTTCATAAAATAGCAACATAAGACCCCATTCCATAACACATGCAAAAAGTATTCCCTTTACTAGGAACTATATCCTATGGCCATATTAATTTAAAAACCGATTTTTGAGATACGCTCGTATGCCTCACATATGCAGGCTCACGTAAGCTGAAGTCTAACTGCGTTGTTGACCGAGTTTTATGGTGATGTACGTGGCTAAAGATATATATACTTACATTCAATGTCGGTTTTGCACTAAAAACCTGACAAGTGTTATTTAATTTATTACTCACTTTCAGCAAAGAAAGGAAACGCTAAATGAAATTTGTAATTAAAGGTGTACCAAACCAATTTACACTATTCACGTACATACACGTATCTTAATCTGGAACCAGGGAGTAGCCGCACAAACTTAACAATTCCAGAAACCCGATTGTGGATTTGTCCTTAATATACAGACTGATTTGCGATATATAAATATTCTTGGGGCTTAAGTTAAAGTAAAGAGAGCGCTGTTGACCCTTGAAGGGTAAAGGTAGTTCGTTACATATGAGTAATAATCATATTTTGATGTGTTTTAGAATTTCTCCCTTCAAAATCGGGAACACAGCGACCCTATGTATTCAAGGGTTGACTGGAGCAACCGTGTAAAAATGACAGTGTAAATTTTGGCTTGTTAACTAAAGTAAAGCTTTTAATCTTTTGTTTTGTACAGTTTTTGTATTAATACAATTATTTATTAATATTTTTGTCATTCTAAAGATGTAAATATTCTTCTTAGGGCCAATACGTTCAAAACGCAGTTGAAGCATGCGCAAGCAGGTAAGTGGTTAATCTATAAAGCCACCATAGCCAGTACCAATTATTTGTAACACATTTCTTGTGGACATCACTAAACTGAATGGAGGTCCAAACACCTCCGGGAAAAAAAATTGGATAAAATTACCATCAGCAGCTGGGCAAGTATTCTAAAATTGGGTACGATTCTTCTGAGCACACAAAACTGAGGGTATTAATTTACAAACTATTTTTTCACATGTACATATATTGAGGTTCCATAATTAGTGATAATTAGCGACCGGAAAATGAAAATGATTTCCAACAGCCATAGATCGGTAGTCTAGGACATATTCAGAGTCTACATATGTTGTATTGATTTCATTGTAGACTAGTCTTGGACCTCACACAAATTCTGGGACGGGGTGGGACTCAGAACTCTTATTATGACTGGACATTGGGTACATGAATCAAAATGTTGTCCTGATTTATAGCATGGGAATAAAAAATGGCTTGTACTAAGAGTAAATCGGTGTGCTCTTCTTTGGATTCTCATAATATTAAAAAAGAAAATTTGTCAATTAAATTAATTAATCACATTCTTGTTATCCTTGACAGTCCTCTTCCAGTTGGAGTAGAACGGTGATACGCCAGTGGAGTAGCCATACGTTTTACAAGGGTTGTGGTGGTGTTTTACCATCAACCCTAGGTTGGCGCGGAACGTACAAGAACATTTTTTGCCCCAAAAGGCTCCCAGATGGAAGAAAAAAACATCTTGGGGCCGTTTGATCTGCATGGAAAATACCCCTCAATTGACACTTCTGGTTCTGGAAATTTGCATGATAAGAAATATCCCCCCCCCCCAAAAAAAAAAAAATATTACAATGGGAGCCTAGGCCCCGGCCCCCTTCTGGCTACGCTACTGGTGGTATCAAACAGAAGAGACAAAACAGTGAGATATTCATTATTCAAAAGATGAAGGGAAGATTGCTGAAGAGTGTGGTGCCAGTGGGTCAGTCACTCACAGTCAGTGAAAATTCTGAGTTATTTCGTTCTCAAAACCTAAGCTCTTACGATAGGAACGAGAACAATGATATGAATATAAAAACATTAGAACTGTGTATAAGAAATTTAAAAAAAACAACTAGAAATTTTGATTTTAAAAAAGTCTATCTATTCAGCTCGAATATACGATAAATGTTGATCAATACATTACTGGATGATTATAAAACAAAAGCAAAGCTTGAACAAACATTTGGATTAGCAGTCTAGAATATCTGCATACTCTGTTCTCCTAGAGTAAAGTACATTTAAGGTTCACCTCAATGACCGTTTCTACGGTAATTTTGATAATATTCTTGTAAATCTACAATACTGCTCATTAAATCTTTGTTTAAATTATTTCCAAACGTATTTCCAAACAAATATACACAAAAATGCCTACCGCTGTTATATACATTGTAAGTGATTGAATAATATTTGAAAAAAAAAACATCTTTTTCCATTCAACCAACAAACAGAGTTGACCATTGTGGATTTTGTCTATAAATTTTTCGTTGGGTTTCTAAATTTTTGTTCCACAATATTAACATGAATACGTTTTCATACGAGTGGAAGGAATATGTGCTGCACTTTTCAAAAGAGCCCCACACTTTCGTAAGGCCAGACCAATGCACGATGGTCTAGGGAATGCCTTCAGATTCAAACCATCTCCATCTCAAAAGTATTCTTTGAATAAACTTGCTTCATCACGAAAGAAAGAAAATAGCGTGATATAGAAAAAGAGAAAATAATGTGTTATTTATTGGAAGTAGCATGATGTAAATATGAGTTTAATAAAGCGGCAAGGAATACTCAGTTTTCCAACATTCAAATCGGTCGTGTTTCATCTACATTTGGTATTCTCTATCTCTCTCTTCTTTACAGGACATCGATTTGAAGTTAACATGTCCCTCACATTTTTGAAAAACGTCCATTGACTTAGGATTTCAACTTTTCAAGAAACGCAGTAAAATGTTGACGGACGTGGCCATGTCCCCCCCCCCCCCCCCCCATTCGAGTAAACACCCAGCTCATGATCTCCTCTCTTGTGAAAGTTGTTTGTTGGGTAAAGCTTTTAAGCTCTTATCTGCAAATAAAGAAAATTCTTCTTACTCTAAGTCGCAGCCCGACAATATTCAATAACTTGTACTCTTATGTTCTATACAGTAGCATCTAAAGAAAGCTTGGTGGTAATAGCCACCGAGTGTACCGTCTCCCATAACTCCGCCCTGCCTCTGGAAAATTAAAGACGTTGAAACATTTACGAGTTTCGTATTTGAAGGCCCAATAGAAAAGTGATCCCTTCCTTCACAATTAAATTTCTGATAATTTTGATGCCCAAAATGCTTAGGAAAACACTTTCATATCACAATAGATGACGGATTTTTAAAAAAGTATGTCATATTAGAATAACTTGGAAAAAGTAGGTAACTGTTGGCAGCTTGCTCATCAAAGAGATTTGCCGTATTCCATCGGGCATCCCTTTGCAGGATTCCAGTGTTGGTGGCAACACTACGGTGGACATGAGGGACATAAAGTTTGATTTATATCTAAAGACCACAAATGGTTTAATTCTTATCTAATTCAAAAAGCTGTGTAACCGTAGCCATGTTTGTTGCATGCTAAAATTTGAAAGTATTCTTAGTTCCTTTGGTTAACCCACAAACGATTTTTTTTAATTATAGCTTACTTAGAAACAAAAGCAATTAATATTATTTAATACCGCTACAGTTTATTGGTTTAAATGTGGGCTTGTTTCCGAGAACAAAACCCTGATTACTAGCAGTGTACAGGACTTTTTCGTGGTATGCACGTCAAATATTTCCTTTTACCATCCTTAAACACCTACCAAAAAGTTTACAGGTTACAGCTACTTTATTATCATATATCTCCTTGTCCGATTTCCTGTATGAATTTACTGATTTCAACGAACACACACGATAGGTGACATTTCCTGATCGGACAAACGGCGGATGTGCTTATATTTTAGGCACAGCATGAGAGATAATAAAGCTTTTATGAAATCACATGCCAGACTAAAACATTGCAGTGGGTCTTGCCAGTTTCATGCATTGAATGTTTATGATCCAAAATCGCCAATCTCCGTCGGGTAAAAAATCCCGGATGACCTATCAGACATGGACTCTTACCGTCTAGTCAACAACTACATAGGATTGTGATATAGAATTTTAATATGCGTCGTTTGTCGCCACACTAGAATACCACTGCCAAATCGACACATAAGCTCTTTGTTTGTGGTTTCCAACCTTTAAAGAAATCTGACCCCAGGTAATTATAAAACATAACATGGCATCCATACGATGGCATTCAAGTTCCTAACATAACTGCATGGTCAAGTGGGTAGAGCTGCATCGGACTTGCAGTCGGGAAGTCGGGAGTTCGAGTCCTGTCCGGGTCATACCGAAAACTTCAAAACACGGAACCTCCTGTCGTTGCGTTTTGTGCTCGGCATGAACATTGGAGTACGGAAAACATGCCAATGAGCCACAACTGGAAAAAAGGTTGTGGCCGGCTCGACTTGAACCAAGTGGTTGGAAACTGTGCCGTTAAACTCCATCTAACCTAACCTAACGTAACATGATGCGGGGTGTCAGGCTGAGGACTTTGGGGGCTAAGACGCCTAATACTACTACTTAGTAAAAGGCAGGAGTTACCAGGGACGTCAATGTGGTTTACGGATTGAGGGGTAAAAAGTTTCAAACAGCCGGAATCCCGGATTATGTCACGGACCGGACTCTTAAAAGCAATACACCCACACGAACGCAATCGCACAAGTATACACATAAACACATAACAACACTCACAATTGACGCTCACGTACACTCAAATGATTTTTAAGCGAATCCCTAAAGTCATCCGTACACCATAATGTTATATTTTGCACTCTGTCCCAGGATCGACCCATTGTTAGTTACTTAATTTTCAATCAAAAAAGAAACCCGTTGCTACTCTGATATAGTTACTGCGTAATCTTCATTTATATATTTGTTTATGTACTTATTTACGTAGTCGTATGCTGGCACTATTTCAGGATTTTCTGGCATCCCTGAGCTTCACGACACCTCTTCTGAGTTAGGTTAGGTTATATGAGGTTTTGCGGTCCAGTTTCTGCCTGGGGACCACTCCTCTGTACGGTGTTCTCTAAAGCTTTGTAACTGTTGTCTGGATAAGGATCTTCTATCTGTTTCCCTGGAAAGGCGGACTGGCAGAGCCTTACAGCTAGTGTGTTACCAAGAATTGAAATCAGATAACCCATAACGACATAAAGCGGATGGCGCACGTTTTAAATAATTAAAGAGCTTCGATGATGATGTCATTAATTTCCTGAGTAACTGTGTTAGGGATGTTCAATTTTACTATAGCTTTGTGTTACTTGGAGATTGAATGAATACACATACCTCGACGTATTGCGTAGCGACAACACTGAGCCAACTCTTTGTAAGTCTCGTGGATAGGCAAATAAGGTTCACAGATTGGAAAAGATAGTTTAATTGAATTTTGAAATTAAATGTTAGATATTATCTGAAATAACAATCACGACTTTACCAGCTTTTCCCATAGTGATGACACAGAGTAATTGGGTCAGTCCATTACTTGGACTTTTTACAAAGTTAGTAAAATACACGTTCTTATGTGAACAAACGACTTCATTTCGAATGTTGCCATTTAAATGACATTTTGAAATGAGAAATGCAGAAGGTCGAACTGACAGTTACAGTGTTTGATCCTTGCGATAAAAAAATATTGATATATCCAAGATCCTTCTAATTGCCGATTTAAATGAATGTCTCCGTCTCTAAGCAGAGTATTTTAATTTAATGACATTTGCTTTCTGTTATTTCATATATTAATGCAGGGTTGCAACGGGGTTTGTCAGATGCAGGGGATCTCGCAAATCGAGTTACTTGGTCGACAAGGCTGTTCTGGTTGTTGAGGATTTAGTAGCATAAGAAACGCAACAAATTTTTTATGCACATTGTTAATTTAAAAATGCAATGGATTTTAGTGGAGAAAATGGCAGATAAGTTTTCATTAAAGAAAGATTAAAATCTGGCGGAATATATTAATTCATTTGAAACTATTTAAATATTTCGTTTTTTATAAATTTTTAATCGTTAAGAGTAGAATTATAAAAAAATCGGGCAGCTGTTCGCCATTGAGCTTTATGCGATACCATACCCTTCAAGACCCCCGGCGATATTAAAAATGTGTACCACGGGGGAAAAGGGGCAGTGTCCCCTACTGGCTTGCAGTACACATGACCTATGCTATTCCTGACGTGCATCCCTGATAATAAACTGATGATACCTTATTGCTTATATTGTCTCCTTTTCCAAGGAAAGATCTATAAAATTCTAAGTTACAATAAAATCGCATACAAAACTCTGTTAAATTTCAACAAAACTTGAAATTTACTTCCCTGATCTTTAAGATGTGATTCCCTGACTTTTATACCGTGAAGGATACTATAAGCAAACACAAGATGTTTATAAAATAAACTGCCGAAGTACGACTGGGCGTGTTTCTTTCATTTCTTTCTACCGAGTTTATACCGATAGGAATTGCGATTTCATTCGGGATTCGAAACTCGCATTCAGTCACTGGAAATTGTGGCAGAACTGGTAGTGCAATTGTTTCGGGGCAGGAACATACTGAAACATCTCTAGGTTTTTCGGCTGCGCATAAAGGCATTACTGGTTCTCGTCTCACTCGCAGAGGTGGTAATACATCACTAGTTGTGGCTGTGGTGGTTTCTGTAACAACGTCATATGACGATGTAGTAGATTCGATGTCATCGCGAACTGTTGTTGTAATAATTTTGGTGAATGTTTTGTTCGAAGTTATGAATTCTGTTACAGTTGTAACGGTTGCTACCTCTGTAGGTATCGTGTAACCTATAGAACCGTCAACCGTCGTCACATCGTCTTCATCCTCACCATCTTCCCCTTCCTCGTCTTCATCATCTTCATCTTCTGACATTTCTCCCTCCTCTTCCTGGTCCCCATTCTCCCCATTTATTGGCGTTTCATCTTCTTCATAATCATTTATACTTGGGCCTTCTGTTGGTAGGAAATTCTCCTTGGAACGATCTCCTTCTTCGGCACTACTTTGTCTACTTGTTGGAGTCTCCTCTGACTCGGCTTCGCTACTTAAAATCTGACTAACACGAGCAGTTGGCAACTTTTCCGACGGTGCAATGGGCGGCATCTGTTCGATAGCTCTGCTCCCATATGACGAAGGGTAACCAGAGGACGCCGACGATGGACTACGTTTGTTTGTTCTCGATCTTGTTGTTTTTCCTTTATTTCTTATACTTGGTGTATCACGAGTCTTTTTCTTCTCACCAACTTTGAAAAACGAAAGAAAGTTATTTTAGGTAAGCCATTAATTTGCATATGATAAATATTCAGACTTTTGTAAAAGTATTTGCATACTGGATATCTCTCCCGAAGCTAAACCACATTCTTCCCCTCATCACTGTCGCAGTATGCCTGTCCTTTATTTTGTTGTTGCTTCGTTGTTGTAATGATTCATATTCTTGTTGATTTTGAAGGAATCAGAGTTGAAAAGCACATTTTAGCAATTTGTTTTTTCACATCTCAAAATATCCTGTCAACCTCTCATAAAATTCTGTTTCGATCAACTACCTTAACATTGCACCTTTAATGGAAATTAACCTATAATTAGAAATTTTAAACTGAAAATATGGATATGTGATAATGGTAAAGATAAACTTGAAACCTGGAAAGTGAAACCTAATGATGCATTACCGTCACCGGTACTTTTTTGTCACATTTGGATTAAAACTTGAGAAGTCTATAAATGGTTGTCTTTTCCAGCCAAGCATTTACAAGCGCAAAGTGAATTCAAGTGAGTAGTCTTCTCCTCTCATTTTGGCAGCTTAACCTGGTAGTTATTGCCATTACCTTAGCCCTATGGTCACACGAAAATCTGCCACTTATAAGGGTGGATCATTCAAGTTAAGAATCACTCAGTAGGCTTGCATTTATAGAAACAATGCTTCAATTTGATTTAATTTTTACGTTCTTCACTCTATGAAAAAAAATTGCAAGTCCACTAAAAATGACAATGGCATGATTTGCCGGGTCAACTTGCATGACTTGAACCCCATTGAATTGCATACACAGGTATAACAGATACCACTGGATGTGTCTGCCAACTCCCTCCTCACTCGCTTCCACAAACACCCTGCCCTTGCTTTCACTTGCACAGCAATAAAGGCTACAATCTTGACAAAGCTAGATGGAACACCCCCTCCCCGCACAATGTTGGAGATAGTAAGGCCAATTCGGGACGCACCATTTTTTCGAGACCCACAATGTATTTGGGACCGGGGTTTCATAAATTGCTATTTTCTGTAGGACACAACATTTCAAAGGGGGACAGAGGTCGTTTAAATAGCACTCGGCGCCGTAAACGACATAAAGATCTGAGGCGTTCCAAAAGTTTTTTCCAAGACTGTTGGTTCACCGAATAATATTCCCATGTCGTCATGACCATGACATAAGAATTTTTCATCCTTTTTAACTTCAAAATTATCTGTCTGTCATATATTTTGACGAATATGGTTGCGACCGAATGCCCTTTCAGTGACTTTTCTTATCCCATACCATATTCCTGAAACTAGATATATCTCGATGAAAATGTTGAAACTAAGTACACAGAGGACAGTTTAAATATTTTTCATACTAGTAATGGCAATGAAGTTAATTTGGTAATAAAATTGTACCGTTATGGTCCAACACATAAGTACGACTAAGAAGAGGACACTGTCCAAGTAGTATGGTACAACAACTGGGGTACGGGATATTTTGTACCCTTTTTGGTATGTGTTTATCATTGCACATACTCCAGTCAGCAATATCTGGCGGTCTGAAGGCAGCAATCATGGCCGAAGGAGATACCCCAAATATCCGCTCGATTTTGCAGAATTACATGATGGATAAACAGTTTTAAATCAACTAGCATTATGTCCATCACCGGTGGACCGTCAGCGGGTCACTGGACATTTCTTAGACGGACCGCTGAAGGAACCGAAAGTGGGCCGTCGGAGAACCGACCAAATTTTTCTGAATGGATAGGGTTACGTCAAATTCTTAACGCGATGTTACCCGTTTGGAAATTTCGTCGTTAAGAATATTATCTGGTCACTAATGCTCATCCACTTTTGCAAAGAAAAGTTTATTTCCTACCGAATGAGAAACTAGCTGACTTCACTACTCTGAAACTATACCTTCAACGACAGGAAATCGGATAGATCTCTTAGCCATAAGTGTGAGAAAAACTCTTACACGTTAGGCGGAATGAATTGGGCCGTGAAAATTCGATAGAAGAATCCGGACAGTCAAGTGATGGTCTCATTATTAGAAGGACATAACTGAGGTCCATCACCTTTAATCTTTGAAATTCCTTGCTTACCTGCATAACTGCATAATGGATGGTTGTACACTAAAATGCCTCTTGATTTCCTCAATAACACTGAATGTGAGGGTTTGAAACTAGATATAGGCAATAAAAGAAGACGTTTTACCGCTAATGGACCCTACTAATGTCTGACTGCAGTTACTATACACTGGCGCTGTTCGGATTCGTCTGTACGGTTATATTTGAAGTATACGGCCAAAGTGGTGAGATCGCCGCCATCGCTTATTCCTCTTTAGGTAGTGAGTGTTTTTAATCCTCACCCTTTACAAACGCAATAATTTTATGCCTTATTTTGTGTAAGCTTTGAACTGTCGAGGACGCCATTGTAGACATACTTGGAAAAATGTTCAACGAGGTATCACTCCTCCACCTATTCCTGAATATCTTGGTAGGCAATATCCAGCTATATAGAAACACCCTACCTCAGTCTCCCCCTCCCCACTTGAATCATACATCTTCAAAATCGTGTTGGGTTATTTGCACCACTTACCATTTTTGTTCCGATCCGTCTTTGGTAAATTTTTTCTTGGCTTGGATCGCTTTCCCGACGAAGGGGACTTTTTAGCATTTGTTTTCGGAACGGAATCAGGGACTCGGTTTCCTCCTTCGGGATCAAAATAATTAAGCAAGCAATAAGGTCAATGCATTCCAATCCTATAAACGTATATCGTAATACCGATTTTTTGGAACTGTTTTCAACGGTCAAACAGTCCAACGGGCTCAAAAACTATGTACTCAGACGGATCTTATGTACATCGCAAATCACCCCACCCCCACTTAAAATGGTACAATATATCTACTTGATTTGCGATTTATATTTTGTTTGGAATCAGATAACACATTCTGCTTTAAAAACAGATTGCTATGAAATCTGACCTTTCAAAGTTTTCTTAATCGTAATCGGAAGACTGACAAAACAGCTAGTGATAACATTAAAATATTCTCATGAGTCCCATGAAGCTCGTCCAAAATTTTAGTACATGCATTTTATTCTAAAGTTCATAATTTATGAGTAATTCATTCAAACTTGACTCAGATGTGTGCTCAATTTCCTCTTTCAACGTTCTAAAGCGTTTTGAATTAAATAGACAGACATCACATTGATTAACGTGCATCCACATAATGACAAATACGTGTACATTATTTTAACATGCAGACATGGAAAATAGGGAAGGCATGTCTTCGGAATAACTACCTTTCTGGGTTTGTTTCTTGTTTGGGCTTTGTTTCTTGTTATTCCTGTAACTATTTCCTCGAGTTTGACTCGTCGGATTGTTTCTCTCTTCAAATCTCTGATCAGTTGGCCTTTGACCTGTCTTCCTGACCCCGTTCCGACGGCCTTAAGAAATAAAAGCAAGTACAATAACGTCTTCAAGACCAATTTTAGTTATGAGTGTGTGGGGTAGGTTTTATGTAGGCTATATGAAAGGTCTCATACACGCGGCGTACACAGACATTTTTATGGGGTAAAGCACATGTTTCTATAACGGATGATGGAACTAATACGTGAACATAGTGACATTATTAGCTACTTGATCAGGTTAACCCTTTACCGTTGTTTGGGTCCTTATGGATCCAGGCGGAGAGCGCTGCTAGCGCTGTCACCCATCTTTACTTTACGCGGAGCTCGAAACTGCGAGTAGCTACCCGAAAAGTCGGCCACAACAACGAGAGAGAAAATAGTTTAAGGTCACGGGGTCAATAGCCTACGGAAGCTGATGCAGGGCGTGCTACGTCCGCTTTTCCGCCCACTCCCGAGGCGCAAATATGCCCCGATTGGAGCACAACGGTAAAGGGTTGAGTTATTCAAGTTGATAATTTGCATGTTACTCATCAGTTGTAACAAGCACCTTTGAATATTTACTGCATGAGTTTGGAAGGGTTTAGCAGTGAACTTCCCTCCTGTCATGGGGAGAAATGCAAGGGTGAAGGGAAACTGCTCAACGTATTTCCAAAATTTGAAGAAAAAGTAACCAACATTTTAATGTCGACGACTCTTTCTCATGCACGGCTCAGATTCCAGTTGTTTCAGACGAACACGTACTGTAATATATGCGACCCATTTACATTATTTGAAAATCTATTTTATTAGACATGAAAGGTGAAATGTCGAACGAAAAAAGTGCCGCAAGTTGTACTACACCCTAATCTTGTCAGCGTGCAACCTATAGACAAATTCGAGCAGCGCTAGTGTACAGTGACTGTAGTTAGCCATTACTGGGGTCCATCAGCCTTAAGTCGTCTCCATTTATTGTCTAAATTTTATTTCAATCCCTAATGTACATTGACATTAAGGGAATCAAGTACTTCATTTATTGTCTACGTGAATTTCAAATCCTCATATTCAGTGAATTTGAAAAAAATCAAGATGCACTTCAGTGTACAACCATCCATGGAAAAGGTAAGGAAGGAAATTTAAAGATTAAAGGTAATGGACCCCAGTAATGGCCGACTAAAATCAGATCATCACAATCTGTCCGGACTCGTCTATAAAGCAGATCATACCTCGCTTATTTGATTTTAAAAATTCTGTTATGTTCTTCCAATCTTTATGTCAAAAGGGTGGAAAATTCCAGACAGCAAGTTTTGATGTTTTGGGCTCAGCTACAGTGGTGAGCACTGATGACACAACCTCTCCCACTTTTCACGTTTTGGTACACTATATGCCTTTGAATATTATGTCCGGTAAGATCATATGTCAAAAATGTATTTGTTCCTTTTAGGAATGTCAGCAGATTCATATTCAAAGAGTAGACACAGCAATTTAGCTTTAATAAAGTTTGGATTACTGAATGGTCATAAGGCTGCCTACAAACTGAAGTAAACCAGACATGCGCAAAGGATGAAAGACAATACCATAGTCATATAAGTAACAAATCGAAACCAAATTTTTGAAAGTTTTATAGAAGATTTAATTGTAAGCCATTAGTGGCCATCAGCTTTATAAATCCTCACCTTTATTGTCTACATACAATGCTTAACTCCCGTATTACATGAAACTAATTGAATCAAGAAGTAATATTTAATGCACAACCATTCGTACTACAGGTAAGCAAAGGATATGAAAGCTTAAAGATGATTGATAAACCTCGGTTATATCAGTAAAACTCCATCTAACCTACCCCAGTTGACCCCACCAATGGCTGCTTTCACTAGCTGCTCGAATTCGGATATAAGATGACTTTAGTTACCGATCTATCCACAAAACCAGATGTTTTTTCATCTAATGCTCACTGAAAACTTACCATTTCTTCGCCGGTGTGGTTGGACAGACAGCTCTAACGACGAAACGGATCCTGAGTCTCCTGAGGATCCCGATGATCCGGAGGATCCGGATTCTATTGAGAAAACGGGTTCAGTTAGATTGTTTGAAAGAGTGGTCTTGGGTTTTAAGTTTCAATTCATTCAACTGAACCTAACATCTCATGTCAACCTTCAGGCCTTTAGTCAATGTTTCGATTTGGGGCGTCTCAGTTGCTATGGTAACGGGGAAAAAACGACCTAGTAGCTTACACAGCATCGCACATGTAAACCTTAAAGATGTGTCTTGACAGGGTCTGTCTTAGGGCCCTGCTGGAAACCCAGGTGGCTTCATCCCGCCCATCTCTATGGATCTTTAGCTAATGTATTTTATGACGACCGCATATGTCTTGTGCCTACTCTACTTTTGCCGATTTTTCTACCATCGCCTCACCCCCCCCCCCCCCCCGTTCACCCAGCATTTCGTTCTGGGCCGTCCCAAAGCCCCAAAGACGCTACTACAAGGGGTAAAAAGTTATCTGGCTAGTGGAAATTGTATGAAACACAGCTAAAAATAATTCAATTGCTAAAACAAACGTTCTAAAATAAAATTTCTAAGCAGGCCTCAAAAGACCTGGAAGATCTTATCAGATTAAATTTTACAAGGTAACAGTATTGACTAACATATTTTTCTTACAGATACATAAGAATGAATTATCTAGGCCCCTATTTCAGAGAAAACCCGGGGGTTTTCTAGGAAGAATTGATATAGCAGCATGCTGTTTAGCGACATCGTTTCCCTTATCAAAGTTTAATTTCAATCTCCTCTTCAACAAGTCATTCTTACTATCTCCTTTTCAATATCGCATTTTTATTACTTTATGTTGTTGTACCTACCAGTACTAGCAAAACACAAACAACCATTATCTTTCATGAGAAATAAAACGAGATATATCTTGTATTTAACGAAACAAAAAACTCACCGACTTCAATCAGAACTATTGCCGCTGCAGTAACTACCACAATGAATATAACCTGTAATATTTTAGACGCCATATTGAAAAATCCATCTAAATATTGACAAGTTCATAGGTTCATATATGTAAGTATGCATGCGCTATTGCACTATATGACATGCAAAGGATGTCTAGTTGTAGGTCGAAAAGGTCAGGCAGAGGTTTGATTTTGTGAAAATCAATTGTATATATTCAGCAGGTGAAGGAAATATTAATTAGCTGCTTCCACATTTCTCAACTTCCCAACAAACTGCAGAGATGGAATTATTTACAACAGTCTGGCAGGAACCACTGTAGGTACATACTGCTGTTATTTTTTTTCTCAAAGCTGAAGTTCCGTGGGAAGCTTTTCCTATTTTATAGTTTATAAATGATATCACTGATAAAGTAAGATTAAAAGTCCGCCTTAATTTTTAATGAAATTTTTTCAAAGGTTTTCCATCATTTTCCCAACCATATTTAATCTCAAACAAGGCTCTATGCATTAAAAATACAAGACACTTCATATAGGGGGAAAAGGAAATAAGCTGACATTTTCCATATGATGCATAAATAACTATAGGGTAACAAACCACCCACCCCACCCTTACGAAAGTAAAGCGAAACGTCACAAACTGTACTTTATGTCAAATCTTTAAATTTGCCTTGAATCTGACACTTTGCTCGACAGAAAAGGAGGGGTTCCTCAGACGCACTGCAATGTCCATAATTTTTCATTTCTGATATTTCCATTAGTACTAATAAATAGTTTTCGTTTATCAAAACAACCGTCTAGCCACCAAATAAAACTTTAACTCTTTCGAAAGTGATTAATCTGCGGGCATCGTGAAGACTGAATGGGGGCTGGGTTCAGCCTCTCACTTCTTCTGCTTTGAACATTTTTGTCTTGAAATGGAAAATGGTGCTTTATTTTGATAGACACATTGGACAACTTCGATGATTATCTCCCCCAACTTCAGAAATGGTTCCGCAGCCCTTTAGTTTGCATACCTACAAATTATTAGTGAGCGCTGGGAAGCGTACATTAATCGATAAAAATATTCTCATATTCCTGTTCTATTTCTCTCGAAAAATCATCAGCAACAACAACAACACAACAGATTCTATTTCTTTAAAAAAAATAATAATAATCAGATTAACAAGCCTCAGACCATTCAAATAAAAAGGTTGTCTATTGTCCTGATTTAAAATTTGAAATTAAAGAAGTATGAGCTGGCCCATTGTCACAGTCTGGCCAGGACCATTTTTTAGGCGGGACCTTGAATCAGATTTAGTTTAACCCACTTCTCCTTTCATCACTAAAGTAAGTCAAGCGTATTGTTCCATTGGGGAGGGAACATCACACCCCAATATTTATTTAGGTTCAGTTTTAGTTTACTTTCCACATCAATTACAATACGATCATACAATAGGATTGAACAAGGAGGTGGGGAGGACTGAAAAAGCAAGAGCTTGTACTGGCAGTCCCCCTGACAGACAAATTAACATTAGTACAAGCTATACAACAACAAAATATTAACACAGAAGCAAAGAAAACAAACAAAATCAGCAAACAACTTAGGAGCAATTATAGTTATTAAGCAGATAATCCTTTAACCTTCTTTTAAAAGTGAAAATATTCTTTGCGGACTTCATGTTATTGTTTAGACTATTCCAGAGTTTAACACCACTGTTAAGAAAAAATCTGTATGAAATATCATTGCAAGAGAGATTTTGACAAAAATTACCAGAAGATCTAGTATAATAGGAATGGTTAACTTTTCACTTATACTAATAGAAAGAAATCTGTCACAAAAGTGTCCTTTTATATCAGGGACCTCATAATTTTGAGTGCATGATTTCCCGGAGTGAAGAGATGGATGGCCTAGGTGCAACTGTACAGATGAAATGATATTAACAAATGGTGGACTTAACTACTTAATACAGGGCTAGGGTTCTCTTAAACCTTACAGAAATGTTCTACACAAAGGCGTCTTGTAGAAGTAATTTTGAAGGCGTGTGGGAAGTGGTTGTTACCCAGAGGACTATTTACATATAGCGCCTCCATATTGGCTCAAAATGTCTCCGAATTTGCTAGAAAAGGCATTTCATAAGGCACTTCTAAGGGCACGAACTTCATCACGTTGGTGTTAAAAATTATGTACAAGAAATGAAAGCGGTCGTAATTGTCACTTTTTCGTAAGCAGGAAATATATATCTGCATACATAACAAATCGTTTGCGTTATAAGTTCACTTTTTTACTAGATGGAGACGTTCCTCGTAAAGGCTTAAGATTTCGCCGAAGTGCGTGACTACCAAGAGGAACACGTGAGCATCCACACCCCTTATATAGAAAGCCTTCCCCGGCAAGTCGAAGTAAGTAAACATGCCTGTCCGGTCAACATACTTCCACTGAGATTTTTTTGTCTAAAACAATCAACTTCCCCTAGTAGCTCGACATGTTAAAGGTTTTAAAATTTATTTTCAGACATGAAAGTTAATGTTACTCTTGAAAAAATGGAGGGCCATGCCCAATGGGCATAACCCCTCTGATTTTACAGAACAATGTTACATGTTGCCGGCCACCATTATGTAGTTTCTTGGGTATAACACGCTTGTTGAGTCAGTGACACAGCACGTATTTTTCTCCATAATTACTAAGGAAATCATTTTAATGAATTCGCTTCCTCTGCAAACCTTCATAACATTAGTCTCAAGGAACCAAAGCTACGGTATACCATAAGGTTCACCTACATAGAAAATATTTGTATAGGAGAGCGAAATAAGTGCAAAAACTGTTAACTACAGTTTGTGAGTATCCTCACTGAGGATTTCATTTTTACTTTCGCCCATCACCACTGTAATCAGAAAAGGAGCCCCTTTGCCACGGTGAGGTTTGTCTTTTTGCATCCACTTTTGCAAACACTTCATAGAAAGTGAACTTGAATATTTTATTTAGGACCTCCTTCTGTACTACCACAAGCTATAAATTGCTTTCGAAATTAAAAAAGGTACCTCAAGTCCTAAAATTAAAAAAAGATTTATTGAACAGAATGAAAAATGAATTCTAATAGTCCAACTCCAATCTTCATAGGACAATTTTTGAGCCAAGATATAAAATGTTGAAATTTATTAACTCCAATTAAAATGGTACATTGTGCAACGATTTTCGATGGTATTGGTTAACTACTGAAATTAATTTGCTGTAATACTGTAATCAATCACCCACTCTCTGTCCAGCATGCTGTTCAAGCAAACAATAAGGGCACAAGGTCATAAAAACATTTTTACCTTTAAAGGTAAACAAAGCAGGTCATGTGAGTTGTTCAACAAGAAAGTCACAAATTATTACGCAATGGACAAATTTGTTTTTCAAGTGAATAAATTTCAACATTTTATATCTCGACTCAGGAATGTTCTATGAAGATGTATATCGGAGCGTTAGAATTCGTTTCTTATGCTGTTAAATACATATTTTTGAAGTTTTGACTTGAGATACTCTTTAATTACTTTTCTACGTTGGTTCGCACCTTTCCTTTGAACTGAAGTGTCTTAGGAAGGAGTATTTGTCGACGATCTCGAACAAGCAAACGGTGTCAGGTTAAGTAGGTTATACACTGTTAAAACGTGATAAGCAAGTAATCACTTATTTTGTCCCTCTTTGTAAACAACTTTAAAATTATCAACATGTTTAGCTATTAAACACTACATGTCTTTATAACCTGTATTATGATATTTAGTAACCCTATTAAACTACAACTTACCTGGCGACTTACTTAATCGATCTGGTAGGAAGGTCAGATTCTTCCAGGGGCGTAGCCAGGATTTTCTTGTGTGTGTGTGTGGGGGGGGGGGGCAAAGTCGACTCATCGTCCCCAGTCTTGACCGACAGGACTATCGAAGCGGAGCCCCACCATCGGTTGGCGCGGAGCGTACAAGAAAATTTTGGGCTTTGCAAGTCCCTCAGATGGCCGGAAACGGCACTTCCCGAGTGTTTTATGCTGCATGTACCCAGCCTGGAAATATGGGTCTTATTTCTGCAATTTCTCAATAAATGCAAAAAAAAAAATAAATAAATAAATAAGTCTGTGGAAAATGTTAATATATATTTCTAAGCGGAGTTCCATCATCGGTTGGCGCGGAGCGAACCAGGAAATTTTGGGCTTAACAAATCCCTCAGATGGCCGGAAACGGCACTTTCCGAGTGTTCTAAGCAAGAATATGTTCAGCCCCACTTCGAAATTCTCCCCGCTTTTTAATTGGAGCACTTGAAAAATATTGAGGGGCTGCGGAAAATACCTTTAGCCCCCACTTTTTCATTTTTCATTGCCGCCACTGGGGTTCGGCATTTTCTTGAGGGCGCGAAGCGCGCAAGGGAGGAGCCGAGCGACCAAATGGAGAGAGAGTGTGGTTCTCCCCTCCTACCCCAAGGGTTTTTCTTCAATTTTACATCAAAATTGAGCAATCTTGTGAACACCTAAGCTGGAATTTTTGGACATTTTCAATCTTGTATCAATGTTTTCCTTATTCCCTCGAGAGTTAGTGTGTGGCTGTATGAGGGTTACTCACGAGTGTACGAGTCGATGGGGCCCTAGGAAATTGTGTTGCACTGAAACAAAACAGCTACTCATAAGGCTTACATTGGCTTAGCCAGCGGAATTGACATTTTGCCCTGAAAAACGCCAAAACTCTAAAAAAATAAAGTCTGGGCGGGAGCTAGTGCGAACCCCCTGAATCCCCTGGCTACGGGCCTGTCTCCCGGGTTGTCCCTCTCCCCTTTTGGAATTTTTTACTGTCTCGAAGAGCTTAGATGCAATACGGTGCTATATTTTGTTCTTTTAATACTAGATTCCAGTGTTCTCCACAGGGTTTTAGGGGGACGACACGCCCTCCTAGTGAAATTGGCCACCCCTCCAAAATAGTTGCGCCCTCCAAAAATGCAGCTTCCATTTTTAGTTCATTGCTTCATTACACATATGCAAGACATAAGTATGAAGGAAAACTTTCTCTTCCCTCCAGGCTTAGCGCCAGAATTTGCCATACGAAGGGCCACTCTCCGAACGGGGGAGGGGTAGGGTGGGTAGCGACCCCAAGCCCCGACAGCCATGATACCATCAATGCGTTGGTGAGGGAGATTTGAAGAAAACCTGTGCACTTTACCTGCCATTGCGAGTCATATACGACATAAAATTTGTATATGCTAGAGGAAGATATTTCCGCACTGATTTAACCGTGGAAAAGCGGGCGAAAATGTTTTGGGTTAGTCTACAGTAAAAAGAATCTGTTCTTATTTAAAGCTTATGTAGGTCAATTGTCCCGGCATCTGGGCCCTATCGGGCACAACTTATATTGTGCTTCCATCTTCGAGTCCATACCGCACTACTGACACAAGAGATTATTAACTAAGTTTAGCGAAATGGGATGGAATTCCCGACATGTACATTAATCCATTTATTCTACTTACTAATTTACTTGAAAAGATGGGAAGGGTTTGTACTTTATTAGCTCTAGGTAATGGAACTGAGGAAGAGTGGGCAAAGCGACGGAACATTTTGGGTTTTATCGCAGAAATAACTCTTTTGAAAGCCAAAATAACTAAACCGACCGTGGGAAGGCGACAGATTATTCCCGACAGGGGGGTGGGCCATGCCAGCGACCACAAGTTCCGACAGTTCCTATGTCGAGGGGATGGTGAGAAGGGGATATGAAGGAGCCTAACTATCCCATGCCATTGCAGCCTGGGCACATTTTGCACAATATCACTTAATATTTTAAAAGCCGAGTTGCGCACTGATAGTGTTCTTTTGAGTCTGAATCGTGAAATTGCAAAGCGCGTGAAGCGAAAATTTTTGGTAGGCTTACAAAAATAACATTGCCTATGTAATCATTTAGAACAAAAAGAAAAAAGAAAACTGTAGGGGTTGTAGACCATATCGTGGATAACATACATTGTGTCGAAACCACCTGGAATACCCGATAAAATGGCCATATGCTCCGTGAGTCGCTCACCAACTGACCTATCGCATGACACACACAAGAGAACAGCAACTAGGCTTTGTGATATGGGATAAAATTTACGACCTCTACATAACCTGTGTACTGCCTATCTGTTACTTGGTAAGGTTGACAGGACTAACACTCTCTAGATATGTGGAATGAAAGTATTGAAAAAAATGAAGTGAATGTACAGCGCGCGTAGCGCGCCGAAAATTATGGGTTCTTATTAGGGAAATTGTCCTTGAGAGCAAAAGACAGGTAAAGCATCGGGGAGAATAGTCGCCGTCGGGGACTGCATACTTTATCGTAACGACTAAGAGCCCCCCCTCCCCGAAAAACTAAAAAATTCCCCCAATTCCCTCCCTCCTCTTGCCGTTTATCTTTTTTATTTATTTTTTTTTTTGGCTCTACTTTTTTCAACATCGCCTCAAAATTTCTGTGTAGGGGGGGGGGGGGCACTCTGCCCCCTGCCCACCACTGGCTACGCTAGTGGATTCTTCAATAAACACGAAATCCTGTAACAAAACTGCAATTATTTCTCTTCAATAAGATGCAGGTTCTCAAATATTTGGAAGAAATTGTAAAATATTTTGGGAAAGTTTTCCAATCTCGGTGGATACTCTCACATTAAAAACCGAGCCAACTTTAATCACCACGACATATTATTCTGTTGCATTGCAAGTGAGCACCGCCAAAAAGAAAAATTTCGTATGTTTGAGTAACTTCAGATACTTTCAGTCATAGACGTACGTACGTATGGAATACCGTTTTAACATTTATTCAGGAATTTCAGATATCTCTAATTAATTTCAGATATCTAAAATTATGCACTATTTTGGATATCTAAAATTGAATTAGAGATATCTGAAATTGAATTAGAAATATCTGAAATAGAATTAGAGGTATCTGAAATTGAATTAGAGATATCTGAAATTGAATTAGAGATATCTGAAATTAAATACGAGCTATCTGAAATTGAATTAGAAATATCTGAAATTGAATAAGGGATATCTGAAATAGAATTAGAGATATCTGAAATTGAATAAGAGATATCTGACACTGAATTAGAGATATCTGAAATTGAATTAGAGATATCTGAAATTGAATTAGAGATATCTGAAATTGAATTAGAGATATCTGAAATAGAATTAGAGATATCTGAAATTGAATTAGAGATATCTGAAATTGAATTAGAGATATCTGAAATAGAATTAGAGGTATCTGAAATTGAATTAGAGATATCTGAAATTGAATTAGAGATATCTGAAATTGAATTAGAGATATCTGAAATTCCCGAATAAATGTTAAAACGGTATTCAATACGAAGTTTTTTGCACGAAAAACGAACTTCTGAATTTCTGCCCGAAAGACAATCTAAGCTTTCGTTTTCAATTACAGGAAAAAATCTAGAGAAATATTGCCAGGTGATCAGAAATTACCGAATAAAATGTACCACTATCACTGGATGAAATTTTCTTATATCTATTGGTGGGAAAACTATTCAAAGCCGACTGAATGCATCCTTAATGTTTTCACTCTGTTTATACTCTTGGCTGAATCATGATCTACTTAATTGGTGATATTCTATGTGACTGACCAAACTCCTGACTATAAATAATTTTTGGAAGAAAATGTAAAGTTTGGTGGGATTAATTTTCAGGCGGACTTATGAAGAGAAATCCCCACTCTGTATCATAATGAAATTGAAAAACACCCTACCTGATTTTCATTACCGTTGCACGAATGTCGGCTGTAGGGATGGGATAGATGGAAAACCATTAGGCACTACGAAATAAACACCGTCCCAATTGGTCCTGTAATTAACACCTAAGAACCTTTTAGTATATGATGTAAGGACAACTTTTTGCAAAATCTGCCCGAATGTGAGGCAAATCTGTGTTGCCCTTTTATTTTCCATTCAAATTTTACTTCGAAAATATTTTTTGTTTTTGTTGTTGTTTTTTTCAGGCAAATTTTCGAAAGAAATTAGATGATCAGCCATGACGGGCCTTGTATTTATAAACACGTTAAGGAATGATTGCTTAAGTGATAGGCTCCCCAAATGTGTTGTGATTTATTAATTAACTTTTTCTTTGTATATATGTTACTCTGACTGGAATGCTTTTCTATTTGGGGGGGGGGGGGGGGCAAACGTTTGAAAAATTGTATATTTGATGATTTCGGGCAGTGTGTAGCGAAAGAGTGGAGATTGTGAAGTAAAGTTCACCGATGCTTTTAGTACTGCCCTAATGTATAGCAATTTTTGTTATCTTGTTGATTTTTTCATGAGAATTTTACCACGACTTTGATGTTTATCCCTTTTTGGGGTATATCTTTGAAGATTCCGTGTACTCTAATGAGTTTTCGGCATAATTAAAACCATGCCAAGCTATTTCAAGAAGGAGCAGTAATTGAAGGGAATATAAATTACCTAGACCCATATGCAGGTTTTCCAGTGAATGAGGGGGTGGGGATCGATTTTACCACAAGTGGAACATTTTACCCGACAATTATAACCGACTAGTGCCGAAAAGGGGGGACACATGCTTCTGGGAACATCCCGGTCAATCCCCTGCATGGTTACATCTTATCACCTCAGGAAGGAAAAGAAGCAAATTGACGGTCAATTTTTACATCTGGTTAAAAGTACCAGATGTACCAAGGGACCCCAAAAGTTTAGTAACATTTGGAAGTAGCTAGCAAACCAGTAAAAATGTATCAATTGGCAACAACTGTTATTCACGCAGTGAACCCAAGGAAAGCATTATCACTTGAGGTCACAGATCGGGACGATGCGCACTATTTAACAAATTTAACAAGAAATCTCCTAACTGGCTAACGATAACCCTAATCCCTATCCCCAAACAAAGAATAAAATCGATATAATACAATGGCAACAGCCAATCAAGAAACACCTTGTTAAACAGTGCGCATCTACCCCACAGGTCATGTAACAAAGTTGAACACCAGTTACACTTCACACCGCCCTTGATATAATGGGGTTCAAATCTTAAAACGCAAAGTCATAGCATGCCTAAAAGGAAAGGTGGATTCTTCGAGTTCAATGACACCATACATAGACCTATTTCCAAATAGCGATTGCAATGAATTGTGGGATATAGTTTTCGGTGTACGTCAATTTTTCACCACAGTAAAATTCCATTGACAAAAATGACAAACACCAAAACTCTATCCCACAATCCCTTGCCCCATCTTGCCGTTAAATGAAACACCGAAATATTTTCACAAATGTTCAAACTGAAGCAAAATTAGACCGTCTAGGTAGTTTTTGACATTCATGTTACATTGCGTTAAAAAGCACGGGCAAAATTGTAAATTGTATCCGATATTGATGAGTGTAATTAATGTACAGCTGGAGAGTTGTTGAATAGCGCCCTATACTTCCTTTCCCGTTGATTTACACATTTTTCTGATTCCTGCGCACGGAAGTTTGTAACCTGTATATGCCACTCTTTGATTTCCCCTCACAATTTGGAATCCTACAGTAATTTTAAGTATCAACATCAAGACGATTTCTATCAATAGAATGCTCTTATAATAGATGACCGCTTCCAGCCAAGGTTACTACTCAAAGATGGCACTAGCCTCGAAGCATCTAGTAGTGCAATCATAAAGTGTAACCAATCAAGATTGTTCAAATTAAGTGACTTTTGCCCAGCCTGCCCATCTTGCCCAACCATCACTTTTTCTACGACAAACAAACAAAGAGTAGCATATAAGATAACAAGAGAGCATCAAACAAACGGCATAAATGTTAATTGTCAAATAGCAAGCTCATCCTTGAAATGAAAACTATTATTCCTCTGTTAAAAACTATATCAATTAGAAGGTTATTTGGTTCTGATGAGATTGCAAGGGTAGACTTTAACATAGGCGTAGGAAACGGAGAACTGCGCGGGCGACATCACCCCAGTGAAAACTAAGGGGACGGAAGCCCCCCTCCCCCAATTCCCGAGTCATAAACCCCCTTTTCACTTATGTGATATTCCTAACCCTTCCTCCTCATGAAATTCCGAGTTCTCTTCAATACAAGCGCCAATCTGTAATTCATTGTTTCAAAAAAGCAAAATTTTCCACGCTCTTCGCGCCGCGCGCCTCAGCGTGCAATTCCTAAAGCATAAGTGCCGTCTTTTAAATTAGTAATTTAATTTAATTTTTAATTACTAACTTTCTCAAGCTCTGGAAATGACAAAATCGAAATTTTTCCATTTGTGCCACCAGATCAGGGTGGAGAGGTTGGAATGAAGCAAAGGTAGCAGCAAATGAAAGGACCAAATGGAAAGATGACGTAATAGACTTGAGTGCTTCTTGGCGCAGAGAGCGTTAAGATTAAGGTTAAGGACACCAGATCATCAAGTGACACCGGTAACTTCGGTGCTATTTTTATCAATTTTCTTTCTTAAAATTCCAAATTTTCTCCAATATAAGCTCTTGACTTTAAAAAAGTTAGTCTAAAACAAACAACAAAGTTGCGCAAACTTTTAAAATTTTATTAGAGAGCTTCAGTTCGTAGACCTTCGAGATAACATTATATAGCAACAACGATATTCAGTCGATCACCGTACAATCATTCTCAGATTTGCCAATACAGGAAGTGCAGATTCTTCCATCAGTTATCCCCCGACTTTTCAAATTTCCCCATACAAGAAACCCAGAATCCAAAAATGTCTGCAATACAAGCTCCATAGCCACAAAATGTTTGTTTCAAAAGGGCAAAAATTTCGCCCCGCGCAAATTTCGTCCCTAATACAGTGGTGTTACAAAGAAAACTCTGCTTAACTTGCTACTACTAACAAGCCTGAAAAATGCCATTTTCGACTGCCTCAGGGGTTTGATTTTTTAAAATTTCCTCTGCGCTCCCCGCCAACTGACGGTGGGGCTCCGCTTGAATAGCAAGACTTCAGGCAGGGAATCATTTGTCTAACGTAAGTGCTCTCTTATATATACCTTTCATCAGTTACCTTTTAACCCTGTCAGTTGAATAGTCTGTGAGTAGATGGATTCTTCAGTTACTTCAAGAATTAAAATGTTATCAGTGCTCTTCCGTTTGCATAGGGCATAGATATCCAGGAGTTGTGGTCTACTGTAGCATGGCTGGAAAAACGAAGGATTCCACCTTTTTTAGTTACCAGCTTAATTTGAAAAGATGATTTAAAACATACAATTTCTTTAACAAAAAATCGTTCTTTCTGGAAGTAAAAAGCGAAAACTTTAGCATAAAAAGTGTACCTTATGGTCAATGGGGTAGGGCGAGGTGCATAGTCCAAAAATTGCTCCCCCTCCACTTTCAAATTGCTTCCTAAGCCACTAGACTTTAATAAATTCAAAGGACCTTTAAGCGGTTACTGAAGGGCGACTCCTTTATGTTTTCTAGAAAACTTTCCGCACAAACGGTTTACGTTCGTTAACAGAGTGAATATCTTGCGGTTAGATACATTCATAACTTCAAATGTTCCTATCCCTTAAATGTAAATCACAATTTAAAGTTTGAACATTTTCATACACACTTAGTCGGTTATACTGACTAATGGTATGCATGGTAATGACACCCAAATAACTTAAAACGTAAAAATTACAAAATGTTTTAACGAAATTGTAATGAAAAGGGGTTGTCTAAGATTTATCATGATCTTCACTATTACTTGATTACACACAGATAAGTTAAACCAGAGACATATTTTCCTCGTTGACAGTCCCACTCATTTGAAGGGTCCACTCAGCACGCATTTCCGGTCAGCTATCACCTGATGATGCGAAGTACTTTCCATATGAAAACACTAAGAAACGAAAACAGGGAGACTAGGCTCTAGCCTGTGTAGCGCCTGTGCGGCTGCTGCCCACTTAGTTTGGTTTTTCGTAGCGGCGATGAGCCTAAGGAAAAGACTTCGTCGGCTCCGCGGGCTAAGCTCATGTTCTGGACTAGTCTTCGTAGCGTCTCTGTGGCCGGCGCTCCTATGTTAGTAGGTGATAATAAAACCTCCGCTCCAACGTGAGTGTTCAGAAAGGGACTTTTTCTCTTTCAAAATAAAACTTTCATCACCGGATGTAACTAGGGTACCATAAACATTAGTATCACCGTGTATTTGTGGTAGGCATGTTTTTAACGGAATCCATGCGAATGAATTATTTAAATATTTATTGTAAAAGCGACATATGATGTCTTTCTCTGAAGTACAGGTGTGTCATTTGCTCTCGCTTTCGTTTTCTTCCTCCACACGGATACGACCACCGGTAATGAGTAAGTTACTTTGTCGTCGGTGGTGGAGACTGTACATCCTTTTTTCGAATATTTTGTGCTTTAAGTTTCTTTGAACTCGTTAAACTCTACACTCTTAAAAAGTTGGTTAAAAACATTCACCAACACTGGTCACGTATGTCAAATACCTGAAACTGGTTAAGTTTTCCCCTATATTCGTTGTTTATTTGGTTACCACACAGGCTGGTTACCCAATAAAGTGGTAAAAAACCTCTTGGATAACCCATTAATCAACAATTATTGGGTAAACTTTAACCAATTTCTGGTATTTGACATACGTGACCAGTGTTGGTGAATGTTTTTAACCAACTTTTTAAGAGTGTACTGTAGCAGACGGGAAGCTCGGCCAAAATATTGAAGGGTATTTATTTGTCAGTTTACGTTACAGGAGTTAACTGCACTTCTGTAGATGGCTCTTTTTTGAAAAGGACGACAGTGGGACGATTTCTTGTCTCTAGGAAGAACGTAAAGTACCCCTAAAAACAGGACAAAATGGCCATGGGTGACACCGTCTCCTCAACTTCAACCCATATTCCTTGGTGCGCAAATGATGAACATGATTTTTGGAACATCCATGCGAAGTTAATCAATTCTAGTTATATACGGTTGACGTATTTGTCACAGCTTGTAGGTGTGAACGTGTATGTGAAGTGATATGTGGCTCAATGCGAGTAGCTACTTTTCCAAGACGAAACAACAACAATTTTGAACAATTTTGGACCAAATTTCCAAGTTTTTAACCAAGCCCATCTCTCAGTATTTAGTCACACCAGAAAGCCAAGTCAAACTGCTAGTTTTGTTTGTGGTAATGATCAATAAACAAAAGCAACGCAGTATGGAGGTTAAGTTTTAGAATTTCATTCTCAAGAACAGACTAGCCCACGGGAAGGACGAATTCTTTTCGTTCAGCTCATCGCTACGAAAATTTAAGGCAGCCTGAGGCCTGGGCCGGCGGCCACACAGGTGCGGCTACGCAGGCTTAGAACAAACGGGTCTTGAGCTGTTGTGGCATACTCTAAAACAGAAAGAGAGAAATTTCACTTGATAGAAGAGTTAAATTGGAAAAGAAGTCCTTCAGTCCAAAAGAGAGAAATGCACTCAAAGAAGAGTAAAATTCACTTCTAAAGAGCGAAGTTTCAATCTTGATGGAGTGTCCACAGGGATCACTTTTAGCAAGGAAGTAATCACTGTCCCTGCAGAAACTCGTTTTAGAGTGAATTTTCACTCAACTTAAAGGAGGAGTGAATTTCACTTTTTTGGAGTGAATTTCAGTCCCCTTGAAGTAAAATCCGCTATTCTTTGAGTGAATTAACACTATAATGGAGTGAATTCAAACTTTTCACTCTATTATAGTGACTTATTTTACTTGTTTGTTTTTTGGGGTGCCGGCCTGGGTGTATTCTGCGATTTAGTGCCACATTGAGTCAATCAAGAAACATTATTTATTTTACATATTTTGTAAATCATTTAGTTTAAAAAAACAATTGGGTTCCCTAAATTTGAGTTTACATGAAATTTCCTGGAAATCATTCTCCCTTGATCCATCCATAACATGAGGAGGATTCTCCAGTGTGGTTTTGTGTTGTGGATTGTGTCTTAATAGATTTTTGGTGCAAAAAGTTGCGTTTTAATCTGCGGTAACGTAGGACTTATAACCCTATTTGCGCTAGAGTTGGCTAGACACTTAGATAGTGTTGTATGCACATACTGACGAAAACAAGGGAACGCCGTACACTATATACTGAGTTCGGTTTGTGTATCCCACGCTGTAGGCTACAATTCCGAATTACAGAACTCGGTTAGGTCTGTTACAATTTTGTCGTGATGTAGAAAATCAAAGACACACTTAAAAACACGACCCACAAATGTTCTAACTGTGATTGTGTGTGTTTTCTTTTTGTTTGTTTGTTTGTTTGTTTTTTTGTTGTTGTTGTTGTTTGCCTCTTGAATTGAAGGTCAACATCACAAACATGGAAAAGAAAGTGGGTTGGTAGCATGGTTACATATCCCCCTCAACTATGTCCGAAAGAAGTTTGTAATGATTCCAAAGCACAAGCTTTGTTCTGGGAAATATGCCAATATGACTCCCTGCCCTCAATGATTAGCAACTCAATTTTACAACTTTGCGAGTGTGGACCTTTTACGGATATATTTTTGTTGAGATCTATATTCCTTTGGCATAATAAGTCTAATTTGGTCTAGACCTCAAAAACAAATCCTAGTTTTCCCATTGATCATCCGGAAGTCCTTTCTGCCAGTCGATCGATATGAGTGATGTTGAGAGACGCAAACACACCCACCGCCGATTTTTAATATTATCATGTTAATGGGTAGCCACTATATTTTGAAAGATGTCCTTTTTTGTGGTATGCCATATGTTATGGTATTAAAATCTAAATGACATTACATAATTGTTATGGTAGGTCATCATGGCCGTCCCATAAGCATCAGAAAGTTGACTAAAAGTTGACTGACTGGTCCCTTTGTTGAGGGGGAGAATGTCACGAAGGAAGTAGCGACAGTTTAGTTATTAAATGTTTCAATGATCTGGATATTTGGCAAGACGACCTTTTCTATTTCCGAATAAGCAAGGGCATCATGCTAAGAATCGGAAACTTACCTCAAAGTAAAACACGGTGTAAGAAACTCAAGAGATCTTTCAATAGCTGTGATATTTCCTTTTGTGAAGTGAGTAATGGGAGACGTAAAATGTCGTTTTTCAGAATATGGTACTTAATCGGAAAATGTTCAAGAAAAGAATTGCGTATAAAAAGATAACCAGCTGTGAAATTAGCTTAAAGTAAACGTGTGCTTTATCATCATGCCTGAGACATATATGCCTATCCTAAGACAAGGGAGAACTGTTCCTATCCTTATGAAGTATTTTGTATAGTAAAGGAACAAAAATTATCATTCTAAATTATAAAAATTATGCCCCCGGAAACCGAACAACGGCAAGGGGGCAAAAAAAAAAAAAAAAAAAAAAAAAATGGGAAGGGAAGAAGGCAAGAGAGGAAAGAAGAGAAAACTGGTACGAGTCTCTTGACTCTTGCCCCCTCCCCACCCCTGCGCTCACAGATGAAAGAAGAACCAACAGGCAAATGAAATTAAAAGTGGAACCGTTACTTTTTATGTGAAAACTTAATAACTGTAAGTCTTTTAAAATTATTTTAGCCTGCTGTCGTCTAGCATAACTATTTGCTTTTTATCGACGTTTGAGGTGTAATTATCGTATCAACGTCTAGGAATCCTTCTATCAGTATCCATCCATTTCCCATACAGTACAGGACGATGTATCCAGCTGGTGAACTGCAAGGTTAGGATTAAATATTGGACTCAATAGAATTCGTTTCTCTTCCGTTGTGTCAATATCACTTGAGGGTATTGGTTACTGTCTTATTCCAATGGCCTCAAGTCAAGTTATACTTCCGACTTTCCATGTGTTTTTGAGTCTTCTTTTCCTTGCTCCAAACGGAACCTAAATAAGCATGTGGAAATCATAATCTAAAGCCCCGTCTACACTTTGCGATTCGATGCGACGCAACGCATTGCGACTTCATTGTTAAGACGCGTTGCAAATTGTGGAATGCTTTGCAGCTAGTTGCAAGCAGACGCGCAACCCAGTTTCATGCGACTGTACATGTTCGGTCATATGAAACTGAAACGTGCAACTGACAACGGACAACGTGCAACGGACTTCTGGAATGAAACCCGCGAAGTTCAGTCACTAATCAAAATGGACAGAACATATTCCTGTCTCTTCAAAGTAAAAAATAAAGCGTATGTTAAACATTAGAGTTTTGCATTAACCGCTTCATGACCTGAGACTTGTTGCATAATGTGGACATTGCATTACGCCGTTAAAACTAGTGGTCAATCGCTCACCTACCCCGCGGAGCGGACTCGGTTTGTTCAGTCCCCCTGTAAGGGCTTCACAAACCACTGTCCGCCAAAACGAAGAGGCCTGCGTCCAATTTTAGACGCAAACTTCATTACCATAATATGACTTATTCATGTACGGCCTCATTTTTTATGCTTTTTTTTCAGCGAGTGTATGTATTCTTGTTGTTGTAAACTGACGGACTAAATTGAAACCTGATCGGATCGCTACTGCGTTGCATAACCAACTGTCCAGTGGGTACTACCGGGAAGTGTGCTTTACGATGTAATATCAACTCTGTGGGTGACATGGGCTACGGCAAGATTTAAACGGGACCAGATGTTGCCTTCTTGTGAATATTCACTAACATTCATCCAGTCTCGAGGCCACATATTGATAGATATAGATATGACTGATATATATAGATATGCCCCACAGTCTGCTACGCAGGCAATCGCTTACCACGACAAGACAGTGTTGTTGCAATAAGTCACGTCTCATAGTGTGGACGGGGCCGCAAGGATTTGGATTAGGGCCCTTGTTTCTGTTATCCGGTAAATAGTTTTTCTTAAAATGTCTTTGTCACCTCAAACTGAACCTTCAGCCCAAATTTGTTCTGCGTTATATTCGACGTTTTACCCACCTTCAAATCTCGAAGCAAGATTTACAAGTCCTACTCTGCGAATCTTAGTCAAGAAAACGTCTCTGAATAAGTTAACGGCACAAGATTAGAATCACATAAGCCTGACAGCAAAGTTTTGTTTTTCACTAATAAAATCTCTGTAGTATGAACATTGTCGCATGATTAAAAGAGGTAATCATGAATACGCTAGTTCGGTTATTCGTTGACGCATGGAATTGTGGGACATGGCGTGGGATATACAAACCGAGCTCAGCACGTAGTGTACAGCCTCCCCTTGATTCGTCAGTACGTGCATACAACACTAAGTTTTTAGCGAAGTCCAACGAATATAGGGTTTTCATTGCTACTTTACGGCAGATTTTTGCAAATGTTTACACCAAAAAGACAATTTAGACACAATCGACTGCACTTAACACACTTGAGATCCCTCCTCATGTTATGGGTGGATTAAGGAAAAATAATATCACCAAATATTTATGTAAACTAAAATTTTGGAATACGCGTTGTACGAGCGAGATTGGTTTGTTTATTCGACAATTTGGAGAACGTGCTCATGTGCATGGCCGCCAAACAGAATAACCGATTTGGCTTATCACCGTATGTTACTGAGGTACACTGGTTCTGATTAAAAGTACTATTTTATATGTTGAATGAACAGACTGCTTTTATGGTAAATATACAGAGGAATTTAACGAAATTAAAGAACCTTTTCTAGTTCAGAAGAAACATGGCCGAGGAACTAGGCTAATGGGCCTTCACAATAAAGACCAAAACACTATGAACACGTCTAAAGGTTAAATTACAATTTCTTTTTTTTTTCTGTTTTTTTTTTTTTTTTTCTGTTTTGCTTTTGTTTCCAATGAAGGTTAACTCGTAGTCACGCTGGGCCGTGAAACAATTATCTAAATCGTGTCCAGGATATCGCCTCCGCTGAGTTCACCGCTAGGCAAGACGAAAAAAGACTGAAAACCAAGGTTGAATATTTGGATTTGTATTCCAACAAAGAAACCCTGGAAGATATTTATATACAAATAAGTTATTACATGTTACAAAACGTGAACATTTAAGCGATGAACGAAATGTTAATATCCTTGACTTCATTCACCTAAATACTGAACACAACATGTCACAACGACAAGTGACATTTCAGTATGACTTTCAACTAAATTCTAAACAGAGTAGTACAAGTTTTATGACTTTTTTACTCCTTACAAATGCAGTAAATAACACTCCTTACAAAAACAGTTGAAGAGGAAGTCTAAGCAAAATTTTTATTTTTATCTGAGAAAGACGAATAACATTTACACAATCTGGTGAAACTTTCATTCAAATCGGACATGTGTATCTCGAGATATCAGTAAATGAAGTCATTAAATTTGTGTTTAAATGTGAGCTTGAAAGTAACAGGTTATATCACTATTTTACTTTGACAAGGAATGTTGTGTGTCCCTTTGTTTCTTCTGATTGTTGTGTTGACCTGTAAGTTAATAGTAACAGGACCCCACGTAGGGAATTCAAAGTTTTTAAGTTCTCATGTCACATTTGCGATCACATTCTGATAATATGGGATTGTTGAGTACAAAATTGGCTGTAAAATTTAAAAAGAGACTGTTCTGTAATGTTAGGATGTGATGTCATATTAGCTTGCTTCATGTTCAGTGTTTGCTACAAAGGTGACAACTTTACCTGCCAATATCCTGAGGACCACATATCGAATTTCAAGCAAATTTCACCAAAATGCTTGAAATAAGTTCTCCCTCTAACACATTTAAACTTGATGTTACCTTTAACCTTTCTTTTAAAAGCACTTTAAATCTCTGACGCAATGCCTGTTTGCACACAATTGTGAAAAGGCAAGTTCTCTCTTAACAACGAAATTAACCACAAAACTGTAAGCAGTTCGTAACCTATTAGACTACAGTTTCTCAGCCAAACTTATCATGGCCAGGGCGCCTTCATAAAAACGTCTTCTCTAGTACTAAATTGCCATCACGAGGCCAAGGAAAGTAACCTTAAATTACGTTTAAATTGCCAGACTGGCAGGGATCTGTTCTGAGGACAACAGCCGCGTGTAAACTTAACTAATCGCATGTGCGTCCTCTCTCAGCCCTTCGACCTCACCCCTTCTCTGCCTTCCTTAAAGGGCGAGAGCAGTCATACCAAATTGAAGTGGTGTAGTAGACTGTCCAGTTTCATGATTGGCTGTTGGGAGTCATGTGACAACAATTTTTCTCTTCAAATGTAAACTTTACTAAAAATAACTGCTTGGTTTACCTTGAATATGCAATGGTAAAGTCATAAAATGTTATGAAAGATACTTTGAAGAGAAGTAACATGAAAATTGTGTTTTTTGCTTTTTTTTCCCCCTAAACCTTTAAGGTTTCTACTACAGTGGTATGTTAACGACTGCTACATGAAGCTTCTTGAACTGTGTGTTTCGGCAGCTTTGTTTCACCCTGGATTTAAAAATAACTAAATAAGTGTTCTGCATATGATGTTTGCAACATTTGAAATAACTTCGACATTTTTTCTTTTGTTACTAGAAATTTGGTTTCATTACATACCTTACACAAACAATCATATATTGCACATGAAATTAGGTCAATGTTATAATCATGCTACCTGCCACATCATAAGTTCACTTTGGTAAATGACTAGAAGATTGACACCATAACTTTCAGAACCCTTAATAGTTGTCACAATGTATCAAAATGATTGTTAGCATACAGTCCAACTCATCACTCCTGTTTGGCTTAATTGGAGATATAAAGACCTATGGATGGTGGTCATTTTCCGCAAGATACCACACTTTATACAAATATACGCGAAAATATAAATATTAACCAAAGCCTTCTCGCATAATTCCCTTCAAATACTTAAACAGTTGAAACAGGGATTTGTTCATTACGGGATGTTAGCCTTTAAGGAGATCCGTTATGGCTACCACCGTGACAGTTTTGGGGGAAAAACTCCGGTTCCCAATTATAGTACACGACCACTGGTTCATTACTCCAATTAGCTGCTTCAATGAGCAGCAGACTTGATTACCATTCTGGTATAATAGAAGCCCAACAACTTTGGGGTTCAAATAACAACTTACAACACACCCTGAAATAAGTGCTGGAAAAAAGGAATCAAATTACTTTAAGTTCACTGAAGGGCTACATCACCTATCTGAGATAAAGTGCTATCAAATGTCAACCTTCATGGTCATTTTCAAATGCTTAAATGGGCATATAATTAGTACTGAGAACAGATCATGACGAGATGGTGCTAAGGGTATTTTTCCGACATGTATTTGTACATGTGTTGAAAACTCCAAGCAAAACTCCACCCCAGACAATTTAACCTGCAAAGGTGTAAATTTAAATTGTTCGATCCTTATGTGGAGTTGCAATGCTGTTCTTCATTGCAGTGCAGTCTATTGGTTGTCACCTATGTAAAATATAAACTAATCGCGTGCTCGAATAAATACTCAAATTTCACATCAAATCAGTCTTATTATTATTGATTTCCATTCACAAATGACCCTTAGGGTTAAACCATTTCATTTATTTGTTTACAATATGCAATATGTCTAATTCTGCAAACATGTTCAATATATTTGAATCAATAAGACAAGTAATCCTGCTGTTAGATTCGAATACTTAAACACTCATATCCATAAAAGTAGGCTACCCATACTATAGTTCTCTGGATGGAAATGTTTCGAAAGTTTGTCGAACATTGGACTATAATCCCCGAAAAATCCGCCAACTATCGTCTAGCAAATACCACGAAGACTTTTAAACTGTCTTTTACACATTTCTCACAATCGGAAGTAATACACCGTCCATCCTTGATTATGGTTCCCTTTTGACAGAAAGTAAAATTGTTGAAGCACGCAAACTTCCGGAATGTAGCCTAGGTTAGTAAGCTACAAGAAAATATGACACACAGCCTGTACACGGGAGTAGCGGTAAACATTTTGGTGTCTCTGGGAGCTGTTTTTCCTGATGAAACGGGTTTTATTACTCATTTTGTTTTCGTAACAAATCAAATGTATCAACACTAGTTCAACTTGGTATGAAAAGCTTTCATAATCTGTGACCAACTGATGGTGATGTTAGCATACATTTTCTGCGATTCTAAGGCACCTCAACTTACTAGCCACTACCATCACTTTAATATAAAAATGTATCCAACACAAACATATATATTAATGATGTGTTCCACAGTAACTTTAATATGTTCTTCAAACTGCGGAATATGCACTTTGCTATTGTTTGGTAGCTTAATATATGGGACACCTCTAAGAATTGTAGGAGATATCCAGTGAAAACATTTTCAACACACATAAACCGCGATCACACTTCAACGAATTCGAATCGGATTCCCTCCGATACTTGTGCATGCTCTTTCAATTGCTGTAAAAAAAAGTTGATTTTCTAACCTCAGTAATCTATTGTTCAAGTGAGGTATATCAAGTTTCCAAACCCACTGCTGGAGGTCTATTATTATCACTTCACTGAGCGTCTAGTCCACTTAGGTTGCAAAAAATTACACGGTACTTTGGGCAGGATTGTATAATGGAAACCGTCTCTGCGTGCTCTGCAAACTGTGGCTAGGGTTTCTTGAATTGGATTAAATGTCTTTGCATAAAGTATTCCTGTCTGTCAATCATCATATTGTGCAATTGGGCAAAGAAGGAAATCAAGCGTGTATTTTTACCGTGACCATTTCGTCATGTGAGTTTTTATTAAATTCTCCTCCATCTGAGCCCCCCCCCCGGTATTTGCCAACCTGTGGAAATACAATGATTTGTATAACAGGACTACAGAGTTCGTTGTGGTGTGACTGCGGCTTCATGAGGTGATCTTATTTTAGAAATCCGTACATCCGAGCCGCGTGCTCACCTACCTAACAGGATAAAATCTCATATTGCCCTAGCTTTATTCGGGTCTAAGCTGTATCTCCAGCACTCTTGTACGCTCCTTTGAAATGAACAAGAATGTCCCATTTCAGTGTCTTTTGCGAGATGTATACATTGGAAGTGAGTCCATACCTATTTTCTGATATGCTAGATAAACTTACGTTACTTTCGTTTCAGAAATGGAATTCTTTTCATTATCAGTAAGAAAATTATTGATAGAGGTGGCAACTTTCAGAATTTTACATTTTGTATAAAAATAAATTAAAATTGAATTATGATAGAACTTCCAACTTGTAAAATACACGCAGGAAAGTGAATACAAAGGTTGACACTAAACCGGATGCTGGAGTCCCCGAAAGACAATAGACTTAGCAGTTGCTTTCCCAGTAGTTGTAGACATCTTGGTCAGATATAAGGGTTCCTCTGTGACCAATCACATGGTGAGGGTAATCTTCTGGTACGTCCTAAATGAAAATTAAATTGATCACCTCACAAAAATGAATTCATTTCAGCCTCATCGGACGTTTTATCAGCTCTTCCGGAAATCGTCTCTTTAGAGGATAAACAAGATGATTACCCAATTGTAGAACCTTCGAAAAGCGTTAAGTGGAATTCTTTGTACAAAATTCAGGTAATATTGGTATGGTGCTGTTCTGGTAACCTTCAAGGGTATCTGAAGGGCTACAAATGGTGCAGTTACGTTTCCAAGATTCCGCATCGTTTGATGAGGTCCGCACACAGTGCACAATCTCTTGAGCTTTCATTACCGTGGAAGGTATATCTAGTACAGTAAAAGAAACGCAGGAAAGTTATATTAAGGAGGAATACATCCAGACAATGAGTACCATTGCTTTAAGCCTATGGTTCCCAGGTAAAACTAGAGTTGACGAATCAAAATCACAACATATTGAACAGTTTTGTTTCATTTCAAGAGCGCTCTCTAATTATAACGGATTAACTAAGACATTTAAGGTATATGTTCAAAGAAATCGCGAATACTACATGCACTCAAATAATAGTTTGGTCAACCATTAAAACATTCCGTATCATAACTTCGCCCCCATATGTTTACTTGCATGGCAAAACGTGCTGCAAATGACCGTACTTAATCGCATAAACAAAAAATTAGATCTTGTACTAATTCAATAGCTCATTAAGGAAAACGAACTTTTGAGGTTTCCATATCATTTTCTTCTCTGCTAACTCCAAGTTTTTTCACACATAATGTTATAAGTTAATGCCTAAATTACTTTCATCGATGAAAATGTTCACTGAACATTTTTCCTCACCGCACTTCCTCGGCTAAATAAGCCCTCAAAAGTCGTGTCTTCTAGGAGAGATTTATCATTCATATTTTTTCAATCACAACACTATAAAGGAAGGGATAACACCTTTACAAAACATAAATTTCCAATGCAGTTTTTTATGTGGGAAATGATAAGTTCTTTGACATTTGTCTTTTTTAATAAATTCCAAGGTAAAACAGTAACATAAGAATAATTGATTTATTATCATTTCTACATATTGAAAAACCGTAAGGAAAAAATTGACTCGCCCACAGTTCTCTTCTCTGTAAAGTTGCATGAAACAGTCTTAAAGCGGTATTTTGCAAATGTTTTCTGGATTTCTTCTCTACATTTTCGCTAAATATAATTAAATATAGGAGTTTCCATTTCATGTTTTCACAAAAAGGAGGCAAAATAAATATAAATGGGGAACTTTTAGTTGGTACATACAAAATGTGAACGGACCTTGTTCGTTACTAAATCACAAGTAGCTTCCACAGAAACGAAAATGAAACGACTGCTTCATACGAATGCAATATAATATGTACTTGCAAAATGTTGCAAAGTTTTTTCTCTCTCTCTTTTTTTTTTTTTTTTTAGACAAATCGGGACATTCCATCTAAAGCTCTCTTTACTACTGCCAGTGTCAATTAAATACAATTTACATTCTGACCGTATGTTCGATTCATTACATTGCAATACATACAAAATCATTAAACTGTGGTGTAAATAGTTAAGAGAGATTCATATACCAAATTATAACGTTCCACGACTGGATAATGTTGCTCCCTCCCGGTTTCCAAAAAACTGTTTCCTCTTTGGTCAGTTGGTATTGGGGTTGGTATTTTTAGTTTTGTCACCCAACCATGTTTCAATACATGGCAACCTCATTTTATAATGATGTAGAATAGACATTAGGATGAGTAACTGGTCCTGTAATCGTAAGTGTCATTGTCTTAATAGATTCATGGTAGAAGGATTTCATGTTTGACCCAGTTTCTTCAAATTTTATTTAAATATCCCAGTCTGTGATAAAAATCTCCCGTTACAATCTAATGCTATCATTCAGTGTTTGATATAACCAATATTCTCCTGTGACCTCAAAATGTATGTTATTAGCAACTTCATTTTAGGTCCCAGTATGCGATAAGATATGAAATCTTTTTTTTTCCTCCTTTTTATTTCAATTCATATACATCAGCATCAGCAATATCAAGTTTAATTTGGTAAATTTACAATTGATGTTTCCATGAGTAATTTACAGATATATACAAGTTGCTTAGCAGATATAAAGTTATAGGAACACATAAGAACAGTTTCATTGGTCAATAACATAATGGTAACAACCGAGCGTCAATGAAATGAAAGTGTCATATAGATCGTGATAGTTAATTTGTTTTGTAGAACGTACTGGTCTTCTAGTAGAAATAAATTTTTCTATATTAATTGCAAACTTAAACTTGAACATAATTTCTTGAATGGAAAGTTGTGACTTCTTGCATCTATTTTGGTAAATGTAGTTTTTCATATGAAGAATAAGAAAATTGAAGGGATGTTTTTTCCCTTGACTAAAACCGAAAAAAATGTCTTGCTTGGAAAAGAAAAACTGTTTTTTCAAAAACGTATTCTCTATATTTAAAATAAAATTTGATACCATGCTACAATCCCAAAATAAATGTTCTAGTGTTTCGGTTTCAGTGTGGCAGAAGGAACATAAATCACTCTCCTCTTTCCCCATGGCAAATAACAACGTATTAGTACCAATAATTCTGTGGATAAACCTAAACTGTAAATAATGTAATTTTGTTTCATTTGTATTCAAATGTGGCATATCAAAGATATTCTGCCAATCTAATACCGTAAAATGAGCAAAATCCTTGCTCCATTTATTTAAGGCTGTTGGGGGGTCGATAATCCTTTTAATAAGATGGCTGTATGTAAACTGAGATGTAGAAGGTGAATTCATAAACTTATTGAACCAACAGCTGTCATTTTCAAGAGTATCCCTCTCCCCACCCTCTGGTCTCCAGCTACGTGGGATTGAATTAATGATACCAAAATATAACAAAAAGGGAAAACTAACAATGTGGTAACGGTTCATAAATTCACGATAAGTCAATGGTATACCACTCTCGTACATTTTTTTTAAATAAATCATGATACATAAAGGTTTGGTTATCTATACGTATAAAGGAATTATTCCATATAATTTCACTATGGAAATTCTCCGTCGGACAACGATATGACAATTCACACCACGCCTTAATAACTTCTTGAATAAATACGTTCTTAGTATCTGGGGTATCTTCATATTTACAATTGCAACGAAAGAAAAAAGTCTTTCCCGCAGATCTCAAAGAAATATCAAAGAAAACTTTCCAAGGGGAATCATCCGTACTACAATATCTTTTCACCCAACTACACTTTAAACTTTTAATGAAAGTTGGAATATGTGTAACCTTAAGTCCCCCGTCTCTTATCGAGCTAACCATTACAGTACGTTTAACTTTATCTGGGTTTCCGCCCCCATATAAAATCAAAAATAATACTTTCTAATTCTTGAATAAACTTTTTATGAGGGCTCGGTAGAATAAGAAATAAAAAACAAGCTGAGATAAAGCGAAACTTTTAATAATTACATTTCTACCTATTGGGGTTAAATCCCTAGAAGCCCAAAGCCTTAAATTTTCTTTTAGTCTTGAGAGCTTTGGAAGGTAGTTCAGACGGAAAAGATCAAATCTGTTCGAAGTGAAGATATGAAATCTTAATAAATTAACTTTAATCAAAGTTCTACTTCCAATTGGAATTGCGCTAGAACTCAATTTCACATGTCCAGAGCCAACGTAACTGGCCTGTCTTTTCATTTTGAGTTACCAGGAATTCATCAATCTACCTACTTCACAGACAGAAGGTTAGTTGTTTTACTGTCACTTGTGGATTTGCAATTTCCATTTATTTATAAACCAACCTATGCTTCAGTGTTACCTCGATTAAAACTGCATTCGTCCGTATGTAAGTTAGTCATAAAAAGAAACATTGAGCTCTTGCATGCAAGAACTTCTTTCACCAAATATTACATTGAGGTTCAACAATGGTTGTGAAGTTGCGCTACCAGTCCATCGCAAAGATTGGCTCGGGTAAGTTATTACAGTAGAGATGCCTGTTATGCCAAATTACAGTAAATGGTAAAATCAATGCAAACACCCATTGCAA
Source organism: Holothuria scabra (assembly GCA_037179385.1). NCBI lineage: Eukaryota > Metazoa > Echinodermata > Holothuroidea > Aspidochirotida > Holothuriidae > Holothuria > Holothuria scabra. The sequence continues at coordinate 58,235,807 of CM074181.1, read as the reverse complement.
ATTTTCACTCCACCCTTTGTCCGACGAGGAGTAGCTAAATTATTGCATCATGGTTGCTCTTCTATTTGTTCATTTAGAACTACGTACTACTGTAGCCATTAAACTCATCAACAGCGCACGTTACTCCATTTTCACAGGGAAAACTCATGCATTCGTCTGTTTATGAAATAATACAGAAAGATGAATAATGAACAGAACCATGACGTCTCCTATAACTTGTTTTAGGCAATGTTTGTTTGTCGACTTGTAGCCACTGTGAAACTTGTTGGTGGCATATCAGTATAATGTTATGGCACGATAAATTGTCGAATTATTTGAAAAATGTAAACCAGTTAATGAGAAGAAAGACAATGTATGTTGAAGGTTACAGCTGTTTTGAACAGTTTATGTTATCATGTTACACTGTGAGCTTCATTCAATTTAAAACTTTGGCCATTATGTAAAGTAATTTTCCTAATGAGCCTTACAAAAGAAAATATTAAAACAAAAACAAGTCAATTAAGCAGATGTCAATAACTCACAGTCAAATGAATGAGTTTTCAGCAGGCTCTGAAAATGTTTCAGAGAGGCTGATGCTGACTTAACAGAAAGGGACAAATCATTCAAAACTTAGTTACTTGGACACGCCCACTATACATTGTTCTACATCAGGAACAACCAGGCTGCGGGTGGTCGAGTATCTAAGCTCGTATTCACTTTTCTTGAAGCAGAACATAAAAGAGAGGTAAAACAAGTTTCAATTTCTGAAAATGAATTGAGAAAAAAATGGGTTTGTGTTCTCATCATTTTCATCAAATTTGTCTGGTTTATTTGGGATTTATATTGACAATCACCTGAGAGAGTGTCACTTTTGGCAATAACCTGTGACTGTTTCCACACGTGAGACAAGTGGTAAGTCCATTCATCCCAAATAATTGTTGTACCTGATACAAGAAATCTGTCCTTGTCCGAGAAACTGCAATTTTTGAAACTAATTTGCAACTCCTTGTCTCACGTGTGACAAGATGTCGGTATTTTTTCATGAAATATTGTTTGAGTATCTCGCATTAGACCATAATTTGTCGAAAAAGCAAAAAGTTATGCAAAAGAACTGGTATTCAGATATAAGTACAATCCATTTAGAAAATGGAGCTTTTTTAAAGTGGTTCCAAGTTGGGAGAATCTTGACGTATAAGGAGTCTTCTCTTCTCAAGGAAAAGAACCGATTCTTTCAATTTTAAGACTGTCCTTAGGAGAGGTAGTGATAACGGCAGGTGTTCCAAATTGTTAGCTCAACAATTATTCAAGTTTGCTACAATGCTTAAGTGTCTGCCTTATTTATTTGAGAAAAATGTAATTTAAAATAAGAATCTATGAAAGGGCCGTTTTATACACCAACTAGATTACCTGGTTACAATTTTTTTATTTTCTTTAATGTTTTGCAAAAGACAAAGGGATCTTAATAATCAAACAGAGAGTTGTAGTTTTCACACTATGCGGTTTGTGACGGTAAATTAATTTGTTAACAGAAAATGTCAGGATGCGATTGGTAGGTACTATTCCATTCAGTTTTGAAACTAGATTTGTTAAAAAAAAAAACTGCACTTTGCTTTAAACCGAGCTCAGGGGTCATTTCATGTCGCAGGACGTCAAACACGGATTCAGAGGGCCCCTTAGGTCGATTAAGAAAAATATGTAAATAATATGGTTTAAAAAAATAATAACAAAACAAAACATCGGATCTAAATCACCAATTTGGTGAGAAATTTTCGTTAAATGGGGTATAGTGAGGAACGCAAAGACCTCTGTTCAATAGAAACTGAATCATCTTTGAAGCAACCGCATGCTTATATTAAATGTCTAAATTCTGTGTTTCAGGTGTTTACACACCCCTTCGATTTTAGCACTGCACTCTCTTAAATCAATGGATTTAAAATTATTCAAAAAGAGTTAAAATAAATATAAAAGAATTGAATTAGTGATCAATCGGAGTCCGATTGGTCACTTATTCCCTCGTTTAGATTTAAACTCCAATATTTTAAATCTTACGATTTAAGAGAGCAGATATGCCTATCTGGCTGACTTGCGGCTAAAATTGGGTTTTTAATGTAAATAACTTAAAGAGAAATATTGCGTTTAAAATGCTCCAACATAGCATTAAAAGTAAATAGCTCTAGTCATTTTCAAATCATTCAATCTCAACAATAAACCTCAGCAATAGCTTCATCTCTTCAAACTGTTATGCACAAGAAGAGTTATGGAGTTTTGAAATGTTGAACAAATTATTCTTGAGCAACAAAGAACTGAATTTCCATCTGAGGAAACTTATTTCTTGAAAAGAAGGCTACCGTACTGCATTATTTGAAATTATTTATCACTCTTTGCCAATAAGTATTGGCTTTTAAAAGGACGAAATTTTCTTGTAAAACAAACGCAATATTTCCCTTTAAGTTAGGCCCAAACGTATGACAGACTGTCTTATGTTGCTCTAACGTAACACCGATCAATCCAACCGCCGGGAGTATTCAGTAACTTACGACCGTAGATACGATACTATTGATCATAAGTGACTCATTGATATAAGTGACCATAAATGAACTTAGGACCTAAGTCTTAGGCATACTAATGTCCTTCCATAGGCCCACCTTGCTTATGATCGGACTATGGAATTAAGCTTATAGGCAGTGGCGTAGCCAATGGGGGCAGGGGGCAATTTGTGGAATTTGGGGAAATTTCAAGTTGACGAAATAATACCTCCTTTTTCTATTTCTTTAAAGTTTTCTCTCTATAACTAATCGTGAAACAATTCTCATGCATAACTCGAATTTCCATGCAATGTATTTCCCCAGATCTCATCTGTGTCACTGCAGCATGAAGCGTGCTTGACTCGCGTTCCGCAGAAATTCAGGCTCCCTGCAGCAGCGTGAATGTTCTCTGGTACACATGCAGAGTATTTTGTTCAGTTCAACGTATACTGCACAACACTGACAGGCTATAGAGATTATGCACGTGACGTCTGCGCGTTCGACTGGATGGAAAAGATCAAAGGTAGTCGTGCTGTTACTGAAACGCGCGTACAACAGCACCTTAGTAGCAATTGTTGCAAAACGGACGCCTGGATGGAAAAACAGAGAGATGCGCAATACAGTGACGTAGGTGCATAAGTCCTATAAGACTGGAGCATAGGATACCATCATCGAGCTAGTTCCCTACGTATTGTTGAGCTAATGTTATGTTCATCAACTTGATACACTATTGGATAATACGTTGCTAATAAATAGTAACATAATCATAGCCTCGTGAACGAAATATTCCCTCATTTAATTATCACAATTTCCGTTTGTTTTCGTTCCACAACCATTGTATTTATATTCGTTTTAAGGCTGCCAGCAAAACATACCGGTAGGCCTTAGAGTTTCCAACTTTTCCTTTTTATATAAATTGTACACAAATTGTCTTATTAAAAGTTTTCAGGACAAGAAAAATATGGCATTCTACACATGCAATAATGAGGCACAGGGAGGATCATTTCCTGCAATTTAGGGTTGTTTTTAGCGAAATTTACCCTGGCGGGACGCTCCGCGCGGACCGATGGTCGCCCTCCGCGTTTCACTCTCACCCCTTACTAAAGTTGACAACGCCCTGGGTTAGGTTAGGTTAGGCGAGGTTTAACAGCCCAGTTTCCAACCTATTGGTTGACAGAGCCCTGGGTTAGGTTAAATACGGTTTAAACATTTAATGGCCTCATATCCTACAAGCTAGAACCGGGCAGGTTATAGACTGAGCTTACTCTGTGTTTAACCATTGATGGAGCTAAAAACAAGAGCTAACCGTAGGCTAGCATTAATAACACTGCAAACCTGGAAAACGTATGATGGTTACCTTATTTTTAAAAGAACTGGTTCGGAAAATTAATCTATTTAATCTGTTCGGAAAATTAATAAAATTAATCACTGGGGATGGGGATGAATAAAGGCCTATGATGACATTGTTTTAATCATTTGTGTATAGTAGGCAGCTTCAGGATCTTGTAGGCCATGTATTAACTTCGGTAACATTACATGAAGTCATGGTAATCTTGTTATTATCAAAAATTTACGTATTTTGTATGTTATACATGCACCTTGACCTTGAAAATATACTGAAACTGAAAAGTTTTGGGGAAATTTTCGAGTTTTGCCCCCCCCCCCCCGGAAGATATCCGAGCTACGCCACTGCTTAAAGGCTACATACAGGTGTGACCACACGATCGACTCGAACATGCCGTAACGTAACATGTGATGGTAACTGCTAGAAAGTGACGGCATTTGTTGGAACGTTTTTTTTTATCATTGCTATTAAAAAGAGTAAACAATTGCATTATTATTTGAAATAGCTTGTATCCGACGCTGCCAGCGTAGTAAGTATACTGTGCAAAGCAGAACAAGATTTTAAATAGGTTTTGACAAAGTTACCTTTAGCGGGGTTTACTGAACGGCATAATTATAATTACAAACAAATTTGTAGATCTTCTACCTTTAATTTGCGTTACATGTTTGAAACAAATTAGTTATATCATTCTTTAAATAACTTTTGAATAAATTCTAGTGACAGCGTCACTTCAGTTGGGTTGTCAATAACCGAAAACCTTTGTCCACTGACTAGAAAGCACATTTCGCTGCCTTGCAAAGAGCCCCCCCCCCCCCAGATCATTAAAAGGTAAAATTGAAGGGATCGCTGATCATTATTTCTAAACTCTTGGGGCACTTTGAACTAATTTTATATGTTCAAAATGTCTCATACCCCTAGGGCTCCCAGTGGCTTTTCCCCGTGTACCCCCACCGGGACTCCACCCTGGACCCCGTCAGGGGCTCTGACCTGGACCCCTGGACCCCACGCAATAATACTCGCACTTCGCGCTCGAGGTGCACCTTGGGTGCACGTCATTCGCCCCCCTTACAGCAGTTGCTGGATCCGCGCTTGCAGGAAATAGTAAACAGTATACAGCGAGAAATCGTGAAGAAGGCTTTTTCTTCTTAAATTTTGAATGTTGTTCAATTATTAAAAGTGCACACATTTTTGTATGGCCGAATTAAAAGTTCACCTAAAGCCTACAGGCGTCGAATCTATCTTGTACTATGCTTGTGAACAGGATAGTTGAAGCTAGCCTCACAATAAAGCCTCACATGATAAAGATGTGGATGTCCAAATAAGATATTTCTAATTATGACCTTTGGATTTCATATTGTGTTAATTAATCAATATAACGTACAACAAGCAATAACTTGCTTTGATGGAGGTCATTTAATGTCAAACGGGGAAATGTATGAAAATACAGTAACCTTTGATAGCTCAAAGAAGGACAGATTGAAAGCTAAAGAAAAAACAAAATTCCTTTCGTCAAGGAAACGCTTACGTTTCAGGCTTTTAGATGAGATCACAATATATGACTATTAGGAACAAAGGAGGTTTATGCAGCATATCATATGTTCTAAACCTCAATACCATGTAATCCTTTACAATTTAAGTCTAGGGCGATTTTCAGAAGTGGGCACAATGACACCTGTATCTGACAGTCCCAAAATGTGAAGCAAATGTATTTCATATTGTGCATGTAAAATACAAAAAGGACATGAAATAAATAGTACACTATAGTTAAATGGTAAACAAACTCCCGTGTCACTGCACATTTGCTTTCGACATGTAAGATTTCATCTTGACATTATTACATTTAAAAAAGCCTGTCTTAAAGATTGTGGGATATTTGCATGATTTCCGATCGCACTACAGACGTCACGCTCAAGAAATACCACTTGTGCATTCCCTTGTACTATCATATTTCAAAATCTCACGAAGTTGGATCGAACCTTAGCTAAAAGTATGATTATCAAACATGTTATAATGCAAATTCAAGTCAATTCCAAATAGTTACAAGTTAAATGGCAGATGCTGAGCTTTATAAAGTTTCAACACAAAGATTTCCAAAGCTTCTTAAACATATTTAATGTTTGCAATATTTGTAGGATACTATTCATAAAATAGTAGTTTCAGATAAGCATATTTGAGCTAAAAAAAAAACTAGCTAAGAGGACTAGTTGTTGCTTTTGTACTCGTTTGTTATAAAATGCGTACCATTTTCACAGTTGATTCCTTGGTAACCAGTTGCACAGCTGCAGCTATAGCCATTGACCATATCTAAGCACGTTCCTCCATTTTGACATGGTGAGCTGTTGCATTCGTCTGTGTCTGAAATTACACAAAAGATGGATATTGAACAAAATTTTGACACAAGTTCTATTTTTGCCTTGTAGCAGTTAAGCAAATCAAATTGTTTTATCGTACAAAAATGCAGCGACAATTTGCAACATGTCATCAGTTTATCGAATCAATTAAAAAGATTATATTATAATGAACGTAGCTATACTGAATCAACGGAATGTCTATAATTCCATTGCTTCAATCGAATGACCAGTTTCACCAAGAAACTGATAGTTTCACTTGATGGTAGTATAGAAAACAGCTTCACACCAACCTATCGATATTTTTCGTTTTTTAATGTCTACAGTTGTGAAACTTGAGTTCCTTTTCAAGGCGGCTATTAATTTCAGTCTGCTGTGTCAACTCTATTAGGATACTCAGGCTGAAATAGGACTAGCTGAGAGGAATAGTTATTGTTCTTGTACTTTCTTGTTACGAAATGCGTACCATTATCACAGTTGATTCCTTCGTAACCAGGTGCACAGCTGCAGCTATAGCCATTGACCATATCTAAGCACGTTCCTCCATGTTGACATGGTGAGTTGTTGCATTCGTCTGTGTCTGAAATTACACAAAAAATGGATGTTGAACAAAATTTTGACACAAGTTCTATTTTTGCCTTGTAGCAGTTAAGCAGATCAAATTGTTTTATCGTACAAAATTGCAGTGACAATTTGCAACATGTCATCAGTTTATCGAATCAATTAAAAAGATTAATTTATAATGAACGTAGCTATACTGAATCAACGGAATGGCTGTAATTTAATTGCTTCAATCGAATGACCAGTTTCACCAAGTAACTGATAGTTTCACTTAATTGTAGTATAGAAAAAAGCTTCACACAAACCTATCGATATTTTTTGTAATTAAATGTCGACAGTTCTAAAACAAATAATTCTTTAAGACGGCTATTAATCTTAGTTTTGCTGTATCAACTCTATTAGCGTACTTAAGTTGAAACAGGACTAGCTGAGAGGAATAGTTATAGATAGTTCTTGATCTTTTTTGTTATGAAAGGCGTACCATTTTCACAGTTGATTCCTTCGTAACCAGGTGCACAGCTGCAGTTATAGTCATTTACCTTATCTACGCACGTTGCTCCATTTTGACATGGTGAGCTGAGGCATTCGTCTGTTTCTGAAATCACACAAAAAGATTAATACTGAACAAAAGATTGGCGCAAGTTCTAAATTTGCTAGTTAATAACGTGCGACATTAATAAAGTAACAATGTGTTATCAGTTTATTTGATCAATTGAAAACAAAGCAACTTAGAATGGACTTACCAATACCAAATCAACGGAATGTCCCTTATTAATGTACGTGTTATTATTTTAACGAATGAGCCGTTTTCATGAGTAAAATGATAGCTTGACGTAATTGCAGGTTAAGAAACAACTTTACACAAATCCATCAGTCTATTTTCGTATTCGAGGTCGTTAGTTGTGGAACGTAACAGAAATTTTTCAAGACGCCTATTAATTTTAGGTTATTGCGTCAACTCTATTGCGCTACTCACCGAATAAAATGTTGAAATAATGCATAATTTCAGAATCTTGAGAACTGATCTATTTTGAAATATCTTGCACCTTTTTTCCTATTTTGCAATGGACCGGTTCTCAATTTTAAGTTTGGATGCACAACATGTCAAAACTGCTAAATTATTCTGTGTCAGATTTATACACGAAAATGTAAAACGTTCGGCAGTAGAACCGAAACGAATTTACAGCTATTTCGTCCCAAGTTCTACCCTTCTGTCATCTAACTTTGAAGTATATAAAATCATTCATATTTTACTTCTTTACAACGAGGATTTGAAAAAAAACCTGTTCAGACCGAGGCAAATAAAATGAGGCATAACCACATAAGTTACAATCGAAAGAGTAAACAAATGAACAATTGAAAAAATAAATTAAAACATCGCAAACCATCATATCTCAAAACAAAACTTTGAAAGCTAAACAATGATCCATACAGTATCTCTCCTTCGGCCTCCAGCTTCTGTTCCAATTACAATGTATGACGTTTTGGAGTAGAGCAAGTCAGCAAGATTATCCAGCATGTTCTCATACCACTGAGAGGTTGTCAATTTAAAAAATGTGTTCCGGTTAACCTTTCACACCAATTTAAAACGGCTAGGAAGGATGTCTACATTAGTGGAAGAATCTAAACAGTCAATTGATGGTCTGATTTAGCAGGCCATGATTACTTAGGTCCATCGGCTTTAATCTTTAAAATTCTTGGCTTATCTTTATAATGGACGGTTTTATGTTGAAATACTCTTTGATACTCTCAATTTCAGGTCATATGGGAATGTTTAGTGCGCTGGTGTTCAGTGTACACACCTTACTCTGTGAATCACTGTCAAATTATGGCACATTTTCCGGTAAACTGGACCCCTCCTGCCCAAACATATAACAAATTAACACATTTCATTTAGGTTTGATTAATTTAAACAGTGCACTTGAACTGTTATAATTCTCATTTTCATATCTTGAGAAGAAGTCTAGTCGAATTTCAGTTAAGAAAAAGGTGATTTATGATTGTCATATTGGAAACAGATTTTAGAGTATTTTCGGCTCATAGCAGCAAACCAAACCTGCCATAATTCTTGCAAAGTGCCATTGGTCAAATAATTTCACGTGATTTAAAAAATTTTCATATCTTTCCCTAAAACATTTTTAAGATTCAGTTTGATTGGACCTGGCAGAGAAAACCCTCGGCATATTGATATCGAATTTGAAAGAAGGTCAAATATCTTTAAACTCGATTACGTAAAACGGTACCATTTTCGCGTGCCAAGCAGCTCACAGACCGATTCCGCGAAAAGTCCTGCTGTGCGAGATTTAGTGGTAAACAATTCCATATGAATATGAGGGTTTAGAATTGCATGTAAACAATAAAATATAGACAATTTAAGGCTGGCGCCCCTCCCTTATGGCCGACTTCTGCGTTCTTCGTCTATAAAGGGGTGGACAATTTTAGTTTGGCAACCCTAATGTGTTACATAGTTGAAGCACATTTTTAATAATTCACTAGTGTACCTATTTCATTTAATGTGCACCTATTTTATTTTATAATAAACTTTGATATGTATTTCATTTCTTTTATTTGTAATTAATAAGAGCCCCATTTAATGCCATTATACAAATAAAGAGCATAGTACTAACGTTTTAACTTTTCCTTGTTTGTTACATACCATATTCACAGTGGATTCCGTTATAGCCAGGTTCACAGCTGCAATTGTACCCATTGACCTCATCAAAGCAAGTTGCTCCATTTTGACATGGTGAACTCATGCATTCGTCTATATCTGAAATGACACACATAAAAAAAATTGGGCAGAACTTTTACGAATCTTAGAGCTATTTTGCGGTTTCTTGTTTCGTTTTTGTTTGCAATGTTGCTGTGAAGAATATGAATTCATTTATAATAGTACAGCACATTACAAAGGTCGTTTTTTTCTTTTGACAACTTGGCGGAGACAGAAAATGCCAACAGTCGATGCTGGTGGTACCACAAGTATATGTTTAATGTTTTACTGTAACCACTGTAACCATTTTTTTTTTTTTTGTTGTTGTTGTTGTTGTACTGACACAAACGTGTCCGCGTCTCGTTTCAACGAAACTAACCGATCCTTCAAATGTGAAGAATGTGTAATGAGAGTGTGGTATTTAACACTTTCCAAAACTGAATCACAGCTCTTCATAATAGCAACGATGAACTTACACTGTAAAAAAAGAAGTGCTAAAAACAGCACTTAAAGAGCAATTTTTCTGCACTTTCCAAGAGCCCTAATAGGGACTGCACCATTGGTGCAAACGACAGTACTCTTTAAGTGCTAAAATTCTTTAACACTTGTCAGGTGCAGGACTTGAGCACTTGCAAGAGCTACTTTTAACTGCACCATAAGTGCTACCAGACAGCACCAAAGGCGGTGTTAAAGAAGTTTTGTTAGCACTTATAAGAGCCCTAATAGGGACTGCACCGTTGGTGCTACCATAACACTTCTTTGGGTGCATTAGAGACAGCACCTCGGAAGTGCAGCAGTAAACAACACTTGCAAGAGCTGTCCAGCAACTTTTTCTAAAGTTCTCCCGACCCTCTTGCAAAGGGCCGTTCGGCGAAACCAAACTTGAAACTGCTTCCCGAAGAAGCTATTACGTCCACTGAAGGACAACACTTAACGACCAACCTCGCGGCCTTCAGACCATTTTCATCATTGGTCTGTCATGTATGGCTCCATTCTTGACTGTCCAGCAATCTTAAAGTGTTGTTTTTAAATCTTTAAGAGTAATAACCTTTTTTTAAATAACCTAGAAGTCTTTATTTGCGAAACTCCCAATTTGGAATACACTGTAATATTTGTTTACAGCGTTAAAAGCATGAAATAAACCAATTCAAATAATTATGAATACGTGTTAGCACTGTGTTATGTTAGTTGACAAATGCCTGAAAAAGTCAAAACCAAAGATACAGAAATTCTGCCAGAAATTTAGTGTTTTTGAACATTTTTTCATCTAAATTAGCTCCGCCCACTTTCCTGTTATGACAGCACTATGAAAGTGCTGTATAATTAGCACTATAAGGTGCTGAAACAGCTCTTTTGGTGCTAATCAAATTCAGCACCCAGAAAGTGCTATCAAAATAGCACTTCAGTTTTAAGAGTGTAGGGTCGAGTTTTGTGAAAGATATGAAAAGGAATCCGTTAATGATCTTTGTCCACAATCTTCAGTTTGCTGTATCAACGCAACTGGTTTAGTGTCCAACTTTACCGGTTAAAAAATGAACGCATATTATCAAAACCCACGAAAGAGTCTGTTTCATTTGAAAATAAACTTTTTTTCGAGTATGCGAATCGCAATTTTGTAAATGAACCCCTTACTAGTGCGTAGCTGCTAATTTTCCATAAAAATTGTGCTCGATTAAAAGTTTGTATACAAAACAGGAAAGATTCGTGCAACCTAATTGTGTTCATTTCTTCATACGTACCTTTTTCACAGTTGGATCCCTCGAAACCAGATGCACAACTGCAATTGTATGCGTTGACCTTATCAAAGCACGTTCCTCCATTTTGGCACGGAAAACTGCTGCATTCATCCGTTACTTAAAATGATACAAAACAATGAACGTTGAACAGAGCCGTAACGAATCTGAGAACGAGGGTGGGCAATGTGCGCACAAATCAGCACAAATCAACTGACGTTGCAGTTGTTACGAAAAGTATTTGTTATCATGTTACACTGTGAGTCACTTTACACCTCTATTTGTGAGAATTATTACGTTTGTTGTCATAGGGACAAACGCATACCTGTAAGTCCTGTCAACAGAATCAATTGTTCAAAAAGGAAGCAGCGAGGTCTTAGTTTTTATCTTCCTTTTGTCCTCGTGTTACTTCTTTGAATTAACAGTTCGAGGTTAGCTTGAATGTTGTTAGTGGTGTGGTACTTTCATGAACACACACCCTCTCCACACAAACACACACACCCACCCACACACACACACACACACACATATATATATATATATATATATATATATATAACTGGAATCATTTATTTCGGCCATTGAAGAGGATGTGAAAAACCACACCCCTTCCCCAGATTTCCGCGAAAATCTCACAAAAAGTGAACGTCAGGCCATTCGAAGTCTACGGCATCGTGATGATATTGTTATCAAGCCGGCGGACAAAGGCTCTGCGATTGTTGCAATGGGGACTCAATTTTACAGGGAGGAAGCCCTCAGATTACTTGGCAATCCCGACCACTACAGACGTCTAGACTCAGATCCCACTTCGGAAATTGTGAAAAAAGTGGAGGCGGCCATCAAAAAGATGGTTCGCAACGGCTCCATTGACTCTGAAACCGGCCCGAATCTCCTCCAGGTAGATCCTAAACCAGGCCGTTTCTATTTTCTGCCCAAAATTCACAAAACGGGTAGTCCGGGCAGACCCATTATTTCCGGCAACGGGACTGCAACGGAAAAAATTTCAAAATTTGTTGACCTGCTTATCCAACCCCTGGTTCCAACCCTTCCCTCCTACGTTCAGGACACTACGGACTTCATCCGCAAAATTGGGAAGATCAAAAATCTCCCGTCGGACACAATTCTGGCCACTCTTGACGTGTCCTCGTTGTACACAAACATACCAAATGAGGAAGGCATCTCCGCTTGCACCAACGCCTTCAATCCGATTCGGGGCAAAACTCCCACCAAGAAAGACTTAGGCGAACTCATGCATCTGATTTTGACCAACAACAATCTCATTTTTGGTGACCACCACTACCTCCAAATTCATGGTACAGCCATGGGAACCAAAATGGCTCCCTCATTTGCTAACTTGTTTATGGGCAACTTCGAGCAAAAATTTCTGTCTCGACAAAATTTGAAACCACAAATTTGGTTACGCTTCATAGACGACATCTTCATGATCTGGCCCCACGGTGAAGACTGTCTAAAAATTTTTATTGAAAACATCAATTCGTTCCATCCCACCATCAAATTTACGGCCGACCATTCCAGGTCCAGTGTCCACTTCCTGGACACCACTGTAACCATAGAAAATGGTTCACTCAAAACAGACTTGTTTAACAAACCAACGGACAAGCACAACTACCTTCTACCCAGCAGTTGCCATCCTCCGCACTGCACCAAAAACATTCCGTACAGTCAAGCACTCCGCATAAAACGCATCTGTTCCTCTGAAACAGATTTTGACACTCGGGCAAAGGAACTATCCGGTTACCTCCGTAACCGGCAGTATTTTCGGGGTTCAATTGAAAATGCCATCAAAAAGGCAAAAGAAACCCCTCGCTCGCAAACTCTGACGTACAAAACTCGTCAGCGCAATTCCGACAGAGTGCCGTTGGTAACTGAGTACCATCCCGGTCTACCACCACTAGCCAAATTCATCAAAAAGCATATGCCCACACTTCAGAGCACCGATCGCCTAAGGTCTATCTTTCCCCAACCCCCGTTGTTGCCTTCAAGCGGCCCTCAAATTTACGGGACATTTTGGTTCGGGCAAAATTCCAGGACAAAGCCTCAGTCGAGGAAAACAACGAAAATTTTGGTTGTTCACCTTGCCCTTCCAACTGCAAGACGTGCGCCCTGGTTGATTCCACAAAAGGCTTCCAGAGCAATCAAAATGCACGCACCTTTCAAATTAGACAAGAAATTAATTGTCTTTCCAAAAATGTCATTTATCTCATATACTGCAATTTATGTGGTGTGCAGTATGTCGGAGAATCTAAAAATACTCTTCGAATGAGAATGACACAGCACAGGTCAGTAATTAAAACCAAAAAGGTTGAACAACCTGTTGCAAACCATTTCAATTTGCCTCATCATTCTATCAAAAACTTACGGGTCATTGCTATCGACCAAAACGATACATGGACCGACAAAGCTAGAAAAGCTAAAGAAAATTTCTGGGAACTCAATCTCAAAACCACATCGCCTTTCGGCTTGAACATCAGGAGCGATTTACCAGCTTGCTGATAATACCAACCAAAATAATCCGATCAGGCCATTCCGGCCTAACAATTTCTCTAATTACTTTGAAGAGGATTTTCCTATTGTTGATGGGTTACACCCGAGTAATCCGATCAGACCCTCCCGGTCAATCAACCTGCTCAATTGCCTTAAGAAGGTTTATCCTGTCACAATAGAGGTGAGACCATTGTCAACACCTTTAAAAGCTTCCAAAATTTCTCACTCCTTGTCATTCTCTGACCAAGTATTGACAAAGAGGTAGTATTCCTCGAAAGCTCTACTTCAAACCTTTTGGCTGTTTAATTTATCTAAATTCTAGCCTTCCGCTATTTGTATCTCCTCGGAGATCCAGCCTTTCAATTCTGTAGCACCGTTGTTTTACAGTTTCTCCGTCATGTTTATATATATATATATATATATATATATATATATATATATATATATATATATATATATATATATATATATATATATATATATATATATATATATATATATATATATTCCTTACTTTATCTGGCTAAGCATATGTAGCAAGCACTAAATTCTCCAATCAATTTTGAGACCTAGCATATTCTTCATTATTCTTATCGTCTAATAGGGACATGGCTCAAGTTAAACTGAGTCAGATTAAAGCTACGTTTCCAGAATATATTATGTCTCTTTTTGATGAAAGCACACAGGTTACCAATCAAGGGCCTACCCCCCACCACACACACACGTACACACTTGCGCGTGCTCGCATACCCTCTTTCTTTTTTCAATGAAAAGTGGTGGTGGTTTTCTAAACAACAACAACAAATATTTTCTAGTAACTTAAAATGAAGCAATCAGAAATGATACATAATGTTGCCGTTATCGAGTATACAGAAATAAGTTCACCTGTTTTACGTGATGGCATCAAAAAGCTGAATGACCCTGGATCAAGCAGGTAGTTTCATGCAACAATGTCTACATAGCAGTTTGTTAAAATCATTTCTGCCACGTAATAGTTTGAGCAAGACTGCATTATTTTATTTTTCCTTATATCGATATCGTTGTTCCTTGTTACGCATCTAAAAACGCAGTCTTTTTAAAATGACTTACGTCTTAGATGTGAGCAAAAAATTTTTTTTCATTCTCTGGTTGTTTGCCTTAAAGTGAAGGGAGTCCATAGGTACTTACCTGGGGTACAGTTATGTCCCTCGTAGCCAATCGGACAGTGGCACCGGTATCCGCTTTCTTTGTAGACACATTTTTCATTAATCAAGCAAGAAATTTTGTTACATTCTGTGATGAAAAGTGTACAACACGTTTACGATTTATGCTCCTAAAGTTTACCTCAAGTCAAAAAATTCAAACATTTATATTAAACAGTATGAAAAATGAATGCTAACATTTCGACTCACATCGTCATAGGACATTCTTGAGCCGAGATATAAAGTGTTGATATTTATTCACCTAAAACAAATCAGTCCATTGCGCAATGTGTCTTTCTTGTTGTACAACTCACATTACCTGCATTTTTCCGTACAAAATTAAAACATTTTTTATGACCTTGAACCCTTCCTGTTTGCTTGCATAGCATGTTGCACAGAGATGGCTTAATTAGTTACATCACCTCATAAGAGTGAGATGGATTTTGCACCTTGGTTAAATGTGCAATAACTTTCAGAAAAAAAAAATACAAAGATTGTTATTTGAGTTGCACAACAATGACATCACAAATTATTGCGCAGTGTACCATTTTAATTTGAGTGCATAAACTTCAGCATTTTTATCTCGGCTCAAGAATGTTCCATGAAGATGGGAGTTGGACTGTTAGAATTCATTTTGCATGCTTTAATTAAAGTCTACTGAATTCAGAAGTGCCACAAAGACCTCAGGTAGGCTTACACTGTACAATTCCCCAATAAGTCTAGCACAACGGTTACTTCAATATAGCATTTTTCTTATTCGAAGTGTTGCTTTGGCAAGCGATTCAATGTCACACTTGTGCTTTGTCCCCTAGCAGAAGATAGAAGAATCTTTTTCGTCAATTAATAATGTAGAATAAGGAATAAGGTAAAATTCTTCGTTTTTGCCAGCCATTTCACACCAGACAAATATTGAGGATATCTTTGCCCTCTGGAAAGAAAATGGATAACTTTTTGACACTTCTTTAAATGAAGAATCCATCTACACAGACCACTCAAATGATAAGGTTGCAAAATGTCTGATAATAGGTGCATGAGAGCTTTAGAGTACCGGAGACATAATGTTTGACTGAAAGATGTGGTCTTGCCCGACTTTCTAATCCGAGCGTCACCTTCAGTTGGAGCGGAGCGTACAAAAAAATTTTGAAAAATCGCTACCCTTCAAGCAATTATCGGAAATTCATCAGACAGCCGCCATTTTCAAGCTTGTGAATAACATTTAAGCAGTTGTTGATTTTCTGGTTTAGTTTGCAACAAAACTTTTCACTTCGATAAAAATGATTAAAATGCAAAGTATAGGAAAATTGCTATATCAGAAGTATCACTACCATTGGATGAATGTAGGATAACCTAATTTCATGATTTTTTTACTGTGACTTTAATGCTTTTTACACTTCTGAAAACATTTTGGCAGAATGCAGGCACGCTTGGGAGCTTTCTGTGTAATTAAAATCATGCCAGAGTTTTTTGTCTTAGTTCAAATGGCAACCGGAAATTTAACGGCCCCTTGTCCAAAATTCAGATCATGCTGAATTTGGGGGGCAATTTCAGTTATCCTGCTTCGTACGCATTGCATATGATTATAATATTCAGGAATTTAAGAATTGAAACAACGCGTCTGCAGGTATGAAATCTGTTAAACTAGCCAGGCTGCAAGGCAAGTGGATGATAACGTTTATTTACTAAGAATTGGTAAAAGGAACACAGTGAGGTTATTTCGCTTGGTGATAAGAAAGCCACAGAACCGGCAGAATCGCATGAAATTCATAATTTGGCTTCAATTTTTGTGAAAAGATTTATGAAAATCATAGGAATATGCGCTACAATTTGAATCTTCATCCCCTTTTGTCAAAATGGGGACGGTTTCCCACTCTCCCCCCCCCCCCCACTCCCGCTTCCTACGCCCATGTCCTTTCATTTGTTTCGTCTTCCAGAATCAAAATAATTCCATCCAATTAGAAGTTTCCATGTATTTGGGCTGCCAGCTGTATCCATAGTACGAATAAATAAAAGGAGTCAGAAGAAGAACAGCCACTAATAATGGCCGACGTTAATCTGACTCATGTGATTCCTATTTTGATTTTTACAACATCCAAAAAGCGCTGATCCGCGGGGGTTTCGCCGACTTCAGATCTCCTCCTCTCCCTTTGCCGCACTGTTAATAACACATACGCAAAAATAAGCTAACATCAATGCCTGTGTGTGCTGGACGCATTTCAGGACATATGTGTCGCAGCAGTTGCCGACACAACTGGTCACAAATGTTTTGCTCCTGTGTACACTGGACACATTTCGATTTGTATCTGATTTGTGCACGCCGGCAACATTTTCGGACACAAGGTGTTTTGCAACATGCTGCGACACATGTGCCCTGAAATGTGTCCAGTGGACAAATGGCCTTATTCTTATGGGATATCGACACGAATTTTGCCCTTTGCTTGTTTCCTTCGTTCCTACCAAGTCCATGTAATGCCCTACACACATGTTGGAGTGTTTCCTCTTCCCATGTCAAGGAAAGCTTCCGGTAAACAAAAAATGGCTGCTTTTGAAAACAATAGTATTTTCGAAGTGCCAGCGTTGCATTCCATCCACTAAGATAAAAATGGTAATAATATCGGACATTGAAAAGTACTTTAATCATAGCTAAGTGCACTTAAGAAATCATTATAATAATGTTCATGAAAAATAGTATTGAGCAAACATTATGGCTGCATTCAAACAATCAAAAACGACTAAGGAATCTGGAGTTTGTTAACACTTGACTCAAATAAACATAAATGTATGGCATTAACATTTCGAACATTGAACAAGCCTGAGTGTCCATGAATGAAGTAAAACATACTAGCCTTTGCCAGCATTGTTGCAGTCTGTGATGCCACGTGAAACATATCGTGTTCCTCCAAGCAAGACATCTTTGCATCCTTTTGCACACTGCAAACATTTGTTTTTGAAAAAGCGTGTGTGACCAATTTCATTCCTTCCGCAGAACTTTGCTTTAGACTTACTTGTACTTTTAGGGGGGCATGAAACCGTGTTGTAAATTATAAGCTTCTCTATAACTGTGATATTCTTTTTGTCTGCAGAGTAAATGGGAAAAAGTTGTTATAATTGGTACTGTAGCCTCTTCGGCCTACTCTTCACATTCGTTATAATGAAGACAATGTATCTTCCCTCTTCTGTTCGTCAATAGACTACAAATCGAATCTTAATAATTTGTCTTATGGCTCACTTGGCTACCCATAGTTCGATCAAACGAATCATTTTTGTGACAAAAACACCATCGTGTACTCTTATACACTTTAATATCAAACTTACTTAAAGAAGGATATTTGTAGTGGGACATAAGTTTTTGGACACATCAACGTTCATGACTTGTTGAGGTAAGATTCAAAATCAACAAAGAATATCCCAATAGTTAATCATGGGTCATTGCAAACTTGAGACGTACGAAAGTTGAGAATGTCGGGGTCACTCCACACACGTGGATGACGTGGTGAATTGTTTCCATACAGCAAAACAAAAAACCTTTATAGTCTTAGATTTGAGTCATACATCAAATTCAACAGGTGCAAAGTGGCTGTGATGTTTTGCTCAACTTTCTCCTTCTGTTTAAAATGTGTGTTAATCGTAGGAGCAAAAATTTAGGTAATCTTTGCCTTTACAAAACTGAAACGCTTGGATGTTCATCAACTTGTCAAAAATCTATACATTTACAGAAGTAATCGTTAAGTTCAGAAAATCTGGTTAATTGTTAGCCAATCAGGTGAGCAACATACAAACTGATACTTAGGCACCAAAGTTTCCTAATTCTATTGGACAATACTACACTAGTGTTAATGGCATGTCTGATCCCTACATACAGGGATTATGCATTTGAAATGAAGATGGTCAGAGGTGGCAATGATTTGGATGCCCGATTTGAAAGATTTTTCCTTCTCTGCTACACTATTGTATGGATTTTTTTTTTCATTTTAACCATAACTGGTATTGGTTGTATTAATCATAAAAGAGTACTTAATACGAGGTATGCAGCAACATTTTTCATAGTAATTTCGATGTTATGGAAATTGTACACGCGGCCCTTTGCCAGAGGGTCGGGAGGACTTTAGGAAAAATATTGTACACGTTTCTTGATAATGTAAATGGTCTGAAGGCCGTGAGGTTGGTCGCTAAGTGTTGTCCTTCAGTGGACGCAGCTTCTTCGGGAAGCAGTTCAAGTTTGGTTTCGCCGAACGGCCCTTTGCTATAGGGTCTGGAGGACTTTCGAAAAAATACGTTTCTTCATAATACAGTTGTCACTTTCAAACCCCAGAACGTTATAAACGTAAGAAGAAAAGTGACGAAGAGATCACAATTACTTGACCCATTTTGGAGTTGCGTCCTTTGTACAATTAACCTACTCGTATGTAGCCCTACCCTGATTACTTAGAAGACACTCACTTCCTCTTTCGGGAAAATAATTCTGAATGTCCAGAATACTTAACGAACACAGTCTGAATCAAATATTACAAGTTATCCACAATTTGAAAAAAATCAAGTTTCTCAATCAATGACAATGTAACTAATCGATACAAAAATTAGTATGCAAGGTGTACGTTTTCTGCGCCTATAATCGGTGTCCACTATGGACTTTGCGAGATGAATTTGAACTGTTAACGTCATTATCTAATCTTTCATGTTTTTATAGCAAGGCAAGTGCTGTAGCCTAAATGAATCAACAAAAGATGAATAGATCCCGTGTAGCTTAAATGTACAAGTACTGTTTATTTTGGTGTATAGGTCTATGGCATTCACGATTAAACGTGTTAACAGAAGCCTTTTGTTTTTTGAATTAAAAACTTACATGTTTCCTGCAACCATTTTAAAGCCTTCATACAACTTGGTTGTTTTGGCTGAAATGCAACTTTTCTGCCAATAGGTATAAAGTGTTTTGTAAAATTTGTGGGAACAGTGATCATAAATTCGTCCACTTTAGAACTACTGGAAACAGCGTGATCCTCCGATGAAGTTTCTTTGCTCTTGGAATCATTTTCATTAGAAGGGTTCTCAGATATGTCACAATTAGTGAAGTCGCACACTGTGAGAAGAGTTGCAGCCGTTAAATGAATCCAAAGCCTCATTCTGGAAATCTGTAGATAGCTTCTTATTGACGTTTATGCGACTTTCGTAAAAGAAGGACAGTGAAACAGCGTTGCAATAAAATTGTCAAACACTTCTTGCATTTCAATTACTATTGATCAGCAAGACCACTGTATATCATGTGGTGTACTTTATATACGTCTGCATGCGTATTACACTTGTGACACCGTCCTGCTATACACGAGACAGGCTTATCTTTTTCATATGAAAAGTAACTCCTCCTCGATTATTTGGTACAAAGTATCCAAGAATAAAAACAATTAAAGAAAGTTAATTTAGTCTGTCCTGTTTAACCCCTTTTGTTTTTCTCTGTTCGGCCTCGTTTCGTCAAAGCAGCAGTAACAGTCCCATAAGTTTGGCTCGCTCAATAGGTTTGATTTTTCCTTACAAGCTATAGCTTCTGTTAGACCTATAGAGTCAAATGCCCTGATTATTTTGTCATTAACCAATTCCGGTACTGCTTATATCGGAACAAGAACGAAACCACGTTTATGTTTGACAAACCAGTTGACCTATTCTTTGTGTCGTAAAGTTTTTAGATAGGTTTGGTTGCACTGCCACATCGATACTTTATATTGTCTGATGATGAACACCGTCAATGTATTGAACAGGATGTTACTGGAAGTTGTCGGAATGGTTGCTCAATCAACAGGTCTCTGCAATGATGCTAGTTGCTTGGTATTAAGTGTGACTAATGACTATTGGTCAGGGTGAAATACAGCTTTATTTTTCAGAGACAATGTTGAGGATAAGTTGAGGGCGTCATTCAAATTTTCAGGCTCTCAACCTGAAAAGAAGAACAGAATGGAATGTGTGGGAAAGGTGGTAGTTGTACTGTCCATGACGTCATGGATAGGCGGCGGAAGCGGGAGGGGAACCGGGGGAGGGGGCCAGGGGGGCCTGGCGCTCTCAAAATTTTTTTAATGAGATTTTAGGGGGACATGGCCCCCTCCCCCCTCCAATAATGAATGTCGCAAAATAAATTTTGCAAAAGTAATTAAACAAATTTAAGTTGCTTTTATTACATTTCGGCTACTCTTTGGCTCAATTATTACTTTTGAGAGAGCAAAAGTTGCAAAGCTTCCTGGGGCTTCGCTCCCTGCACCCCCACATTACAGATAACCTGTAGAAGAGTTTATTTTCGCCATTCAAACAGTTACAAGCAAAACGTTTTGCAAGCTATCCTTCCTTCAAATTACAGTATCTCTCTTCTTCTCAAATCAGGGCCTTTTAAACATTTTGCCAGAGAGGCACGTCCCTAGTCCCCTTATTGGCCCCAATGACACACATTTGCCCCAGTGATAATGTCCCTTTTAGGATTATACGTAACACCTATGCAAAGGTACTTTTTTACTTCCATTAAGTCCCCTAAAAAGGCTAAAATGTCATAGCTTCCGGGGCCCTCTTGCGTTCCCCTGGACCCCAGGCATATTGTCTCGGAATTTTAAACAGAACTCCCAATTGATAAAATGCCCCCAAACACTTTGGATCTCTTAAAATGCTCTTTATCAAATTATCGATCACATGCTCAATCTTGAGTAGCTTCAACATTTTGGCTTTGCCCCTAAAATTACTGTGAAGTATGTTTCTCCTTAATCAAATACCATAGTACTTCCCGCCCATTTCATTCTCGTTCCTCACCACACTCCTCTCCTAGATTAAATTCATGGTTTAGAATCCTTAATTTGAATATGGTTTTCGACCATTTTTAAGCCTCTCAAATCACTAAAATCGCTGAGTTTTAGGGGACCTCGCCACCTGGACCCCTACGGAGGCTTTCAGGCGCGGATCCAAGGGGAGACTTTTACGGCCTCGGCCCCCCTTTTTCGTCACATAAACAATAACAAATACACTAAAATAAGCATAATGCTTATCTACGAGAACATACAAGAGGGCCATTTCGGGGTCATCCTTTCGCTCAAAACACAAAGCCAATTAAACGAACCTCGTATGATATTAAGTCCGGGTGAATAGTCAAAAGGGAGGGGCCCGTCCCTTAGACTCCTTTTCCGGCCGGCATAGACGCAGGAGACAAGGACAGGGAGCGAAGGGTGTTCAGTTTGTCATTTATCACGCAAGAGATGTTAGGGGGAAAAATAATAAACAGACATGAGTTCGAGCAGTCACAGACAATTTTATCAATTCATCGGATCTTTAATTGAGCCAAGAGTCATCATAGAGAAGCATTAGAATATTTTCAATTCCGTTGTTTAGTTTCCTCAAAAAAAGCAAGACCATTTAAAATAACAGTGGTAGCAATTTTCTGATCACTTAGCATGTTCCTGTTTTTTTTTTTTTTTTTGCAAAAAAAAAGTTAGACTTATAGAGACTCCATGTTTAGATACTCTTTACAAGCACGAAAACGCAATTTTCGGCTAACTGAGGGGTCGCGATTATTTTCAAAATTTTCTTTACGTTCCGCACCAACAATGGTGGCGCTCCGCTTAGATAGTCTTTCGGGCAAAGTTACATTTTCGGGTCAAAGTATGTTTTAAATAGCTTTCTAATCACTGTGCAGTTCGCAAACTTATTTTGAAGTGAGCGACTGCTTAGATTCTTCGTATGAGTCTGAAAAATGCTATTTCCGGCCATCGGAGGTTACGATTTTCCAAAGTTTTCTCTACGCTCCGCGCGAACCAATGATGACGCTCCGCTTAGATATCCTTTATGGCAGAAAAAACGTTTCGTGGCCAAGAAAAGACCGCAAACTAAAATTCTCCCTTCGCCTATACCGATCGATGCTGTTTTATTTTGACTCCTAAAAGTAAGCACAATTTAATGACAAGTTTACTTCAAAATGTAGCGTAAATGGAATAAGACTGCATGTAAAGACACACAAGTTTCAGTTTTATCCTCATGAACCACCGTCAAAGTCGAAAATATTGCACCATTTTGCATCTAGGCTCCTTGAAAACGCCAAAAACTTTCATTTTAAACCCCTCCCCCAGGCCGGCTATCACTGAACACACTGCATGCCCCCCATTCAGAGAAATCTTGCGTACGCCACTGGTACGTCCCCATTACCCTCTTTCTCTAAGTTCAGTGCCCCCTTTTGGAAATGTCTGGATCCGCCCCTGGCTTTTCTCCTGGACCCTACCAGGGGCTCTTAAGCGGGCACCATTATGTCGTCTGCTGAAAACTTGTGCCCCCCCCCTCCCCCAGTAAAATATATCTTTGGAAATTTTGTTGGTTTTCAATTGTGTCTAGGTGCAAAATGGTGCAAAATTTGTTGCTTTTACTAGAGTTTCTTGAAGTTCTTACTTGATTGAAGCATAATCAGGGAAAACCTGTCAGATCATGTGAGAAATACATGGCCTGATATAGTGGCGGTAATTTTACAAAACCGCTCTGACACTAGCACGAAACAATTAAAAGAGGACGTGTCTTGGTAAAACCGAACGTCTAGTAACCCTTCAATGCTGAGCACTTGGGGCCTACTTTGTGACTTCCGGTTGATCACTGCCGTTACATCGGCAATGTATGAATAGCCCCTCTAGGTGGTGATTCTTCAATTAGCCTAATAAGCATTATGAGAAATAGTGCAGTCCTGCATCATCCATGTGTATCACGAGATTGCGAGTCGAAAGTAGCTAAGGATTGATATCTTCAACAAGCAACCAACACAGAACCCAAGTACTGCATTGATTATATTCAGGTATATCACACATCGGCCAACAAACGTGAAAGGACGATATTCTAAGTTTTAGTACGTTCCAAAGTACGTTGGCACAGAAACAATCATGGACAGTAAGTGGTAAAGATTTTGGTAACCACATTTTCTAGTTGCTGTTGGCTTTATTCTTACTTGGTGGAACTTGGTACGGTAACATTCCACGAAGATAGTGTAATAAAGGAACGGCAAAAATTAGATCTCTCATGACTACCACAGTTTCCCTTTTTCGTCCTAAGTTAAGTACCCAACCACTGGTTCATTACTGGTCAGCCGTTTTGATTGCCATTATGTTACTGTGACAGATGAAGTACAGCAAAAAAGGGACTTAAATAACACATGCCGTGACGTCTCTTCTTGAGAAAGCAACATAGAAACCCCAGTACATCAAAGGCGGTGTGGGGTGTAACTGATACCTGAGTTTGTCACATGATCTGTGCCCTAGAATGAGCTAAGCTTTCATTGTATTCACATTGCGTGAAAAGCAATTAACACATGCTTGATTGACTTGTTAGCTAACCTCAAATGTTACGTAAACTTTTTGTGTATTTTAATATATTTGTTACTGTCAATCGATTAATCAGACGTGAAATGTGACTATGTCAAGTGTGGGTGTAGTGAGCTTCATTTCCTCCCTGAGGCGATAAGAGGTAATCAGGCAGGCAAGGAGAATGTAACAAAAAGTTAGAAGGATCGTTTCATCATGAACTTCAACGAATCCTGAAGTAAATGCTACCAAAAAGGATCGAATTGCTTATGGTTCATTGAAGAAGTTATTTTGGGATAAATTGCTGCCAAATGAAAACCTTCATGTTTATTTTCAAGTACTAGAATGGGCATGTAATTGGTATTTATAATAGTTCTTGACCAGGTTAGGCACTACATACCCTTTTTCAAATAATACATAGACGAATCCTTTACCAGCGCCGGTGTTAAGGGACTGTATCCAGCCATTAGTGGGGTCCATCACCCTTAAATCGTCTTCAGTTATTGTCTACATGAATTTCAAACCCTCATATTCAGTGACATGATTGGGGGAATCAAGGTACAATTTAGTGTACAACAACTCATGATACAGGCCGGTAAGCAAAGAAATTGAAAGACTAAAGGTGATAGACTCCTGTTATGGCCGACTGAACTCAGACAATCACTTGTTATCCGGATTCGTCTATAGGAACTCAACGAAAGGAGGTGAATTTCAACAAAATGCAAACCTTTCTCAAATAATCACATAAACTAAATAGGTGACTTTCTTTTTAGATTGTTCATGTTGCCTAAAGTTAAAGATTTCCAAAAAATGGGCGAGATTACTCGTTGAATGATGAGGTAACCGGTTACCCTTTTCCATTTCCGCAATATCCAGCTAAAAAGACACCTTTGTAAGATTGTTTTTAAAGTCATGGAAATCTTGGTAACATTACAGGAAAGCCATTTCCAAGTATGTTCATACCAATGTCACCGTAACATATAAATACACGACGTGATAGCCTGAATATAGACGCTCCACAAACGCTCCATAAATTTTGACGTTCAGTGTTGTAACCAGAATTTTTCATTTGGGGGGGGGGGCGTAAAGGTTGATGTGGGGGGGGGGGGGGCAAGTAGGAATAACAATATTTAAGCAGAACGCCACCGTCAGTTGGGGCGTAATGTACAGAGAAAATGTTGGCTAAAATGACTCTCAGACTGCATGAAATTGCCCTTCCCAGAGTCTTTAGCGCTATGTGAATTGCAGCTAAATACCCCTTATTTCTAGAACAAAGATTTTGAAATTTATACTTCCTTTATGAATGTTTGCAACATGCCAAAGAGGGACCTGCTAGAGTCTTACAAGGCTGGTCAAAAAGGTTCTTCACTGCGTCAAAGAGTCGCTTGTTCTTCATTTTATTGCACAAGCTGACTATTTTACTGCTTTATACCTGTAGAAGTAGTCATACCATACCTTAATTTTAACTGTGAGATCTAAAACCTGCACATGACCTATGTTTAATTAATCACAAATATGTCAGGAAAACCGCATGCCAATACTCTCAATTAAATGAGTCATGTTTTTTATTTGTACAAAATTTAAGTTTGATTTTTGCCTAATCAGAATCACGATTTGTCATCCTTTCTATCAAAAATGCTACCGCATTGTATGGGGACCTAAAAAATTTGCTTGCTTTTAAAATCAGTTCTTTTACGCTTTTATTTTGGTCTTGACTTTTCTTCAGTTAAGAACTACATTAAGGTAGGGCTATTTCTTTCTGCTTTAAGAAAAAATATTAGAAGGAAAAATACCAAGAAGATTGCAGTAACTAATGTACAATATCTTCACTTATTTATAAAACTTCTACTCCCACCCTACCCCACCTAGCCCACATACCTGTATAAAAGATGTCTATGGTTACTCTAGCTAACCTAACACAGTTAATTGTCACAGTTCTTGTGTTTGAAGACGAATAATTCAATAAATTGAAAGCTACAGTAAGGTGGACCTCAACAATTTGGCTTGCTGTTCGAATCATCGTTTGCTTTTACTCTCTTATTTTGGTCTTCATCTCCCTCAGTATAGAACCCATTTAAGCTAGAGCTATTTGTTTCTGTTTTAAAATATATCGGTAGGAACAAAAAGTATGATTTCAATAACTACAAGTGTTTACAAAACTTATTCAACCTATCCCACTGTCCAGCATACAAGATGTCTATGGTTAAGATACTTAGCCTAATATAAATTAATTCTCAAGTTCTTGTGCATAGAGATGAAGAGTTCAACAAATTCTTGCAACTCAACGTCCTCAGATAATTCTCTCGATTTGCAATACTCCAAGATCACTAAGACGGCTGTCTGACATTGTGTTACGCAGACAGGTTTTATACACTTTGGAGCCGACAAGCTTTGTTCACATCCTGCACTTGACACAGGAATTCTGAATGCAATTTAACAAAGACGAAATAGTTATGCAAAAACATCTTTATATTACAAGAAAGACTTATGTAGCAAGAGTGAAAGGGCGGGGGTCTCTCCAGTATCAGTAAACTTACGTTACAGTAACCGCTGTGCCTGTGGCGCGTCATGTGTAAGTTCTTCCATATTTGAACCAAAAATTTGGCCGAATTGCTCTACGCCTTCAATTCAGAGAAAGTCCGGACTTTCTGGATTAAGTGACTGAATGCCTTTCATAATCCGACAGCTTTCTGTAGAGAAGCGCTTGTTCATCTCCGTCATGATTACGTCTTTAACAGGGGAGAACACGTGACGCTTAACCTTATCCTTTGCTGTAAATTCCTGGTGCTCGGTGCCTGGTATTGGATCAGTAATGAGACTGTCGCGGATTCTATATGGCCCGAACTTCTGTATTGTAGTAACAACCATTTTTCCGTGCAAATTCTAAAAAAATGTGATAGTCAAGCAGTATTTATGGATTTCTTGCTTCATAAAATTTTTACCTGTTTTTTGTACCTACGAAATTCATTTGGGGGACAAGCGGAGGGGCAAGACACCTCATTGGGGGTCCCACCTCATGCCCCCAGCTGGTTACGCCTCTGTTGACTCACCATTTTCACCAATTCATTTATTGATATAATTTCTCAGGGTTATCCTAAACGCCTTTTATTCTACTATCACTCTTTGAGAATACTATCCTAACAATACGTAGAAATGGTAAAATGATCGTTCCCATATTGAACAGTTGTCTCATTTTCGCAAATGTAAAAACTGCGCTAAGATCCCAGAACGACCTTTATAACGAACAAGTCGGGGTACCGCCCACTTTTAGTATGAAAATCTGTATCTTCATTAAAAAATTTTAATATAATCATTTTATTAATACTGGAATTGCTTGCAAATACAGCTTTGAGACATTTTTGTCAACTGAATGCTCTGACTTTAATGCATTAGGGAAACTGTTGTCCTTAATTTTATATTAAGTGATCATAAAACCTTTCTTGGTTGTTTTCCGGCCTGGTATGTTGTTTCTTCAGTACGTTTTATATATATATATATATATATATATATATATATATATATATATATATATATATATATATATATATATATATATATATATATATATATATATATATATATATATATATATATATATATATATATATATATATATATATATATATATATATATATATATATATATATATATATATATATAGGCCTACAAGTTGACTTTATATGGAATAATGGAATAACAATTATTGTTAAGAATTGATTATTGGCTGATTATACGCTATGAATTGCAATGGCAGTATTTTCGTTGTGTTTTTCTTTACTGAGGTAGAAAATCTGTGACAAAATAAGGGCGCTCTCAAAATTAAACAAACCTGTTCAATATGTGCCATGCTAACTGGCTAAGGGAACCAATCTTTAGAAGCCTTCTGTCACTTGAACTGAATAATATTGTTCAAGCATCCCCTCCCTTAAAAATTATCGGTGCCTTAACATTTATCAAAGAATCATTAAAAACTATTATTTGTATATGTTTATTTTATTTGTTCTCACGTCGCAAGAGGCGACCAAACTTGAATGAACGTGGATCATTTTATTTAAGACTTTGCAAAACATATTAGCGTTGGTGTGTCTTTTCTTTTTATCCAATTAAATACATCTGCCCTGTTTGAGTTCTTGTATAGCTCAATATGTCGTGATTAAATGAAACTTTTTCTGTGAAAAAAGCTGTGTCATAAGTTAATAAGCAAAATTTTAATTTCTATAAGCTGATGGGGAGGAAAGCGGATAGGTTCTCCTGTGGCCCATTCCACAAAGAGTTACGCACAATCTTAAGTTTGATTCCCCATACCTAAGTCAACAGTAAATCATACTTAAGATTGTGCGTAACTCTTTGTGGAACGGCCCCCAGGTCCTCTAGGGTGCTACAAGTAATGGCAAGATTCTAACTTAGAGGAATACTTAGTAACTCGGCTTGAAAAAACACATTACTTTTGCAGAATTCGAAAACACGCACTTGTGAAATACATTGTTTCTGAACAGCTAAAGAAACGGATTACACAGTCAATTCCCCATACATACATACATACATACATACAAACTTTTATAAAGCGCAAATTCCATATGATCAATGCGCTAAGACACCAAGAAAAATAATACCAGCAAAACACAATCAACTAAATAAGTAAGTCTTAAGCTGTTTTTTGAACAGTGCAACAGATTTGGAATTCCGTATGTGAGGAGGAAGAGAGTTCCATAACATAGGACCTGCAATGGAAAAGGCCTCCTCACCTACTCGCTTTTTGGAAGGAGGTATGAGGAGTAGGGCCCCGTCCATTGCAGACCTAGTAACGGGACCAGATAAAGGTGTGGTTTTCCTTTGGAGCATATTAGAGAGATAGGCAGGAGCCAAATCATTCAAACATTTGTAAACATATAAACAAACTTTAAATTGGATTCTTTCGCGAATAGGTAACCAGTGAAGGGCACGTAGAAGAGGTCTGGGGCTATCTAATCTACCTGCCGAGAAAATAAACTTAGCACAACGATTTTGCAAGGATTGGATCACTTAGTATCTCATCTTTTGTTTCTTATAGTATGTATTCGTGTGACACCATAATCTCCAAGGTTAGCCACGCCCACTGACGGGTATCAGCAGCCATTAGGTCAGTCGTCAGCTGATTTTTCTGAAGGTAGCTATGTGTACTACAAATCAGTTTTTCCCCGGAACGTTAGTGAAAACCCGCTTTAAGTGTGTATATTTTTGTTCACCTGGATATTTGCTATAACAATATCAATCGGTGGAAGGTTAACCCACTACACAAGCAATTAATGGCATAAAGCTTGATAATTAGGGTCACCAATGAAACGGTGTTTTTTTAAACCAAAATTCTAACCTCAAGAGCCGTTCATTACCTTTCCCGACTTTCGAATACGATGATGAAGATCCCTTCTTATCTTTTACGACATCACAGTTCAATTACAGAGATAGGACTCAGAGTAGCTTATTACTTGCTTGAAATAGTTACTTAGTAAGATATTTAAAGGCTCAGTTTCTAGAAGAGTGGTTTAAGTCGGGCCGGTCATTATCTTTTTCCAGTTGTGACCCACTGGCTTGTCCATACAACTACATTGCTTATGCTGAGCAGCAAATACCATGGCAGGGGATTCCATTTTTGAAGTTTTCGATATGACCCGACCGGCAGTCGAACTCTAGACATCTCGGCTCCCAGCATGGTGTGTAGACTTATACTGTCAAGACACGCTATTGACCAATGTATCACGAATATAATTTGTATTTAATCACGACAAACATATTTAATGACTAGCGAGGAAACGTCAAAACTACGAACAAAGCACTTTCTTTTGCCTTCGTGTGCGTTTGGTTTGCTTCCGATTTCGATTGCGCTCATTGGCATAATTGGATTGATGGGAATTGTTATTCCTTCTACAATTTAATATTCTTAATCAACCGTTTGCCTTCTAATATGATTCACGAGAAACTGCTTATTGACAATACCGTCAGCTCCACAGTTATTTTAAGATTGAGAGTTAGTTTGTTAGTTAGATAGGGTTTAACGACACACCAACACGAATGTGTTATATGGTGTCACCAAGTTAAATAAGATTGAGAGAATAAAATAATTTCTCAAACAACTTTCAGTCTTTAAGGTTACTTATTATAATTTGTATTAACAGTAGCTTTGCCTGACGGGTAGGGAGCATTGCGTCACCGGAAAAATTGAAGGAAAAATAGGCAAAATAGAAAAAATGGAGATAAAAATAACAAAAGGTACAGAGATTTTGCCGGAGGGGGGAAAGGATGGTTTCCTGTTCGGGAGATGATTGCTTTTGGGTTAAAGTTGAATATCACCACATTGCGGGAAAATTTTCAGCATGAACTTTTATGAGTACTTAGCGTCTGCCTCTGCACAGTCATTGTATTGTTTTATAAATTTGTCCGTGTATTTAAATACAAAACAAGGTAGTTGTTCACCACCGCAGACAAAAGGTTCTGTAGAATTCAATGGAAAAATGTCTATAGAAATGACATAAGATTATCCATTTGCCTGTTACTCTTTCCTAAAGCCCTCTCGACTCTCGGCAGCTGGCAAAGAGCCGTTTGACGAAACCAAAGTTAAAACTGCTTCCCAAAGAAGCTACGTCCACTGAAGGACAACACTTGACCAACTTCACGGCCCTCAGACCATTAACATCATTGGTCTGTCATGTATGTCCCCATTCTAGACTGGAGGAAAAAACAGATACTACAAATGATATCAGCCAAAATTTTTTAAATGGGGGAGTTAATTGTAATGTGTAGGTCCAGGTAATCAAAACGACTGGGAAACTCTAGATATGCTTAACGACCGAAAGTCAGGGTAAAGTGACCGTTGTGTTTATTCGTGGCATTGAGCTTCACCAGTACTCACATTTTTCCTAGGCAAATGTAAAGGAAAACATTAGCGAGAGAATGTAGGAATGAAATACTCGCCTATTAGAAAGGGTGCCCTGGTGGAACTATTTGCTTAAGAAAGGGATATCTGAAGTAGGAGTATCCATGTAGCTCGAAGGAGTCAGATTTGGGGAGTTTCGATGGGCACTGCTGTTCTGGGCGTCACCGTAAGCACATCGGGCCATATATGCTATCGTGGTAGTACCGGTAAAGGGTACCGGTAAAGGGCTCCCTTTGATGTTAATGTCGGGAGGAATCGGTTTTGGAAGACGGCTGCCTTGTTTGTTGGCTGGCTCAGGTCACGACATAATTGTTTATGTCTCTTATCGTTGGAGGCTGAGAGTGGGGCCGTCGACACTGGGACGTCGCTGGACTATGGCCAGACAGTAGTCATCCGATTCACGTGAGTTGTTTCTTCGTAATTTTTACCGTAAGGGTAGTCGGGGGAAACTTTCAAGTAGGGGATGAATCTGAGTGTGTGAGAGAAACGAAGGGTAAACACGAACTCACCCTGTGGCGAAAAAGGTCCGCTTTATAACAACTTTACATTTGATGTAATGAAAGTGTAATATTTACTATGGACCGCTAGTAATGGAAAATGTATGCGCTTTTCGGTATGAAAACTGGGGAGTAAAAAATTTAGGACAGGTATTTGACAGGAAGAGTTAACTGCTAATATAAAATACGTATAGTTGGTTTAACTCCAACAATGCCGATAACTTATGAGGAAATTATTTGCAATATAGCGCAACCCAGCTGGCAAGCTCGCCAAGTGGTCATGGATATACACTACAATCCAGCGACCAGAAGCTGCGCAAGAAGTGACGGGTTTTTTTTTATACAACGTCCGGAACGAAATAGTTTAAACGCTCGAAGCTCGTTGACTTTTTGTTAGCCCCTCTTAAAGGCTTGGGTTCTTCTTTATGCAATTAGTTAAAGTTACAATTTGAGTTTGAGTTTTACGGCACAGTTTCCAACCTAATGGTTCACGTCGAGCCGGCCACGGCCTTTTTTCCAATTGTGGCGCACTGGCATGTTTTCCCTACTCCTTTGCTTATGCGGAGCGTCACGCACAATGGCAGTAGGTTCCTTTTTTAGAGTTCTTGGAATGAAACGACCCGGGAAACGAATCCACCCCATCCGCGTGAGAGGCGGATGCTCTTACCGTTGGACCAAACATGCGGTCTTTTTTATGCAGATGCAAATCCTTATACATTGGCCAAAAAATTATCCTGGAAGGCATGCAAGTCCATAATATGCAATTAGTTATAGTCAACTCTCTTTGCATGTTCAATAATGTAAGTTACCCAGCACCTTTTGACTGACAATCATAACAGAACATTCAGCAATTAAGAGGTTCGCTTGAACCAATAGGTTGGAAATTGGGCAGTAAAACTCTATGTAACTAACTTACTAGCTTCTAAGAAAACATACTTTGGGTGAAAAACCAAGGAACCGGATTTCGAGAAACAATTTTCTTCCACTACCCTGAGCTTCACAATATATGATGTTGTATCTCAATGAAGAATCTTAAAAACAGTGGAAAAAGAGAAATTTCATAGATTTAATGTCGTGTTACCGTAGAATAACGCACGCGCGGACTGCTGATAGGCTGTTTGTGAGCTTTATACTGTTTAATCAAGACATCTGACACTCGCATTAAACAGTTAAAACCAAATGTAATGGCGGAGAAGGGCTCGCGCAGAGTGCGAAATGTTTTGTAATTTAAGAAGAAATGTTTTTGACTTTAACAAAACGACAATAACGATGAAAAAAGAAGAAAATGTTCCCAAATTTAAAAGACCACATGTTCCACTAATCTCAAAATACATTGACTAAGTGTACAATTATAACTAAAAGTGAATCGGCTACACTTTTTTCCTCATGCCGTAAATATTGGGGGACATTTGATATGATGTTCCCTCTCAAAAATATTGGCGATAAGTCCCCGTGTTCCCCACCCATGGTTGTATACTTCATTTGGACTCGCTGTGTTTCCAGATAAGCCCACACCCTTAAACATGCTTCATAGCTCTATCTATGAAGTAGTGGACTAAAACTCAAGTGACCTTTTTACTGCCAACAACTAACTTCTCTTCCGTGTTTGTGAAAGAAAAGTCTCACGTCACTAGAGTCATATTACCCTTCCTACTTTTCAAAAAAAAAAAAAAAAAACCCGGACACCAGTTCAGTATGTAGAATTTTCATTGTCACATCTAAAATGGCCCACAGTCTTGAAAACATTCAGTATTTTACAGACTTAGACGGGCAAATGTGTTATCTTCGAATGGATTTATGTTTCTTTCAGGAATAGCATTGTTAGAATGAAGGTTGAAACACTCGGAAA
This sequence comes from Holothuria scabra, assembly GCA_037179385.1. Lineage (NCBI taxonomy): Eukaryota > Metazoa > Echinodermata > Holothuroidea > Aspidochirotida > Holothuriidae > Holothuria > Holothuria scabra. The sequence goes on along the minus strand of CM074181.1, from coordinate 58,202,370 downwards.
ATACCATTTATTCTAACATGCAGTGTTCAATACTGAAAATTAGTTGAATTAGTCGACTGCAAATGCTCAAGTCCTTAAAATCATCGGTATAAACATTGAACGGAAATACGTTCAACAGGTGTTCTTCTTGTTCTTCTTGTTCTTCTTGTTCTTGTTCTTCTTGTTCTTCTTCTTCTTCTTCTTGTTCTTCTTCTTCTTCTTCTTCTTCTTCTTCTTCTTCTTCTTCCTCTTCTTCTTCTTCTTCTTCTTCTTCTTCTTCTTCTTCTTCTTCTTCTTCTTCTTCTTCTTCTTCTTCTTCTTCTTCTTCTTCTTCTTCTTCTTCTTCTTCTTCTTCTTCTTCTTCTTCCTCTTCCTCTTCTTCTTCTTCTTCTTCTTTTTGTATTTTTTTACTTTTTTCTTGTAGAAAATTTTCCAGTCAAACTCATTCAACATCATCACAAATATATGGCGGTTTCGTCGATTTTCCACATACAAGTCATGTGTTTTCAACTCTAGAGTGTTAAACCTTCGTGTATTTCACAATGTGACAGGACAATCGAATTGTCGACGTCTTCAAATTCGCTTCTTCAACGCGCAAAGGTTTCAAATGGCCGATACGAGGCGATTTCATAACACTAACTTTTTAAATCACAAATGCGGAAAGAACATTGGTGTTTAAAGGGCAAGAGCAGTCATCCCAAATTGCAGTAGTCTAGTAGACTGTCCAGTTTCATGATTGGCTGCTGGGAGTCATGTGACCACATTTCTTCTCTTCAAATTTGAAATTTACTAGAAATAACTGCTTGTTTTACCTTGAATATGCAATAGTAATGTCATAAAAAGTGATGAAAGGTGTTTTGAAGAGAGATAAGACGAAAATTGTGTTATTTAGCTTTTTCTTCAAAATAAGTTTGGGGGGACTGCTCTTTACCTTTAAGGTACGTCTGGAAAGTATGCCGCTTGACGGAAGTTACACCGCGGAGACTGAAATCAAACGTCCCGTTGCTTGGTTTGTGCAACTAACTGGGACTAAGTGGGACGTATATTTGCTAGCCTATGACCATTCGGAAACAAACTGAAGAAAAAAATTCCACGGAACAATTATAGACTACCTCTCGAGTTCAGCATCCCCTCTTAAATAAGCAACACTTTTATGATGGCAAAGGCGGCAGACATGCCATTCACGAGTGCTATGACAAAAATGGGACTTTCGAAAAACCCGATTAAACCTATCCTTGTTGTAATATCATTAAAAAATGTAGCGACATTCTGCCATTGCTCCAACTCAACGGTAAAATCATTTGATTACACCAGGACCCTAGGTGCATTTTTCAGAAGAAGAGTAAGAAAATCCCTGCTTGTGAGAGGGAATTATAGCTTTCGTTCTCTCTATATGCCCAAAGTATTTATTTTTCTGGTATTCAAAGATATGACAATTTGTTGTTCAGGTTTAGCGATTAATAAACCTGGCTTATCAACCGATAAACCACGTTTTTCGAATTATTGTGCATTTGGCCAGGCATAGGAGGTTCCAATGTACGAAGGCCTCTTAGTACCACCAATATAAATATTTTTCATCTGTTTTAACAGACTATGAAACCTGCATTTAAAGATTATCAGTTTGTATTTACAGCTAAAACATCCGTATTTCCAGATTAATATTTGTAAGTACAGATTATGTAAACACAGAATCATTAGTCTGTTAATACAACTTATTTCTCCTGTAATCACAGATCATAAATCTGTTAATACAGTTAATTAAATCTGCATAGAAAGATTATTTTTCTGTTAATACAGGTTATTTAACCTGTGTTAAAAATAAAAATTAGTCTGTATGTGCAGAATAATTAATCACTAATAGGCTTTCTCACCATCAATCTCTTCAATATATAGTTTTCACCTTCGTCAATGGTTTGATATACTTTCTACTGAGCTGATATTCACTGGCTTTGTTTCAAAGTCTTCCTCGCAAGGACACTGAAATGGGTAGATCATTACTTGAAAGACTGAAGGAGTCATTGTGACTTGGAGAATTAACAAGGCAAGAATACAAAAAAAAGTTTCCGATACTCAACAAATTTTATCTAGTCACCTTTATTTACAATTTTGTACCCACGTACTTATTTTCAAGCCCTTCTATACCTTGCTAGCTAAACGGATCTGCTTTCTGTTTCGCACTTTCTATTTCCTCATCTTCACAGCCCATACGAAAAAATTAATACTTATTCACATTCTTAGATGCAAAACATGCTAAACATTTTAGGCGACTTACAAAGAACACAAGGCAGTGGAAAACTAAAGACATAACATAGCAGGAAGTGGGCAATTGAAAACTATATATATGTGCGCGTCAATGTGAGTGTGTATGCGTGTTTGTTGCGTGTGTATAGGTGTGCGCTTGCGTAGACAAGTCAGGTCCCCTTGCCCCTCCCCTCCACAAACCAGATCAATGCGCTTGAGACCACACACATGAAAACATTATTACCGCTTGTACTGAAAGACTGTGGATACTCCCTTGAGTTTCAATAATTCAGGTGTTAAATCTCGAAATACTCAAAGCATAACTCCATTTAAGTATGAAATATGAGCTGAAGTAAGATTTAGTGAAACACTTAATTTTCAATGTGGAACACCTAAGTTTGGTAGGAACCGCGGAGTGGGAAATAGGAGGTAAATGTGTTGTTATTTGCAGCTGTAGCAAATAGTAAAGAATCAGGCTAAAGTTGGAATGATAAAGGAGGTGTTGTATTCCAGACATAAGACGTGAAATCTTAGTTCCTACTTGGCTTACTAAGTTTTTTAACGTGTCTTGCATTTACAGACCGAGTTTGCACAGGCTTTATCAACTAGTACTCCACACCTACACTCCACACCACACAGTTGTGGAGGAAGACGTTTACCACAAAAGTTATTTTAGAAATCAAAGATAATAACCATGGTAAGACGAGACGAGTGTTTTCCCCTTTTTCATGTAATTAATTTTCGTAAATAAGTTTTCGATGAGCTTCAGCTATTGTTTCTATAGTTTTCAATTAAATACATTCTCATACTTAACGTATAAACTTCTGTTCACTTTACATAAGTGTCTTCTAGAGTTAGCGAAAGCTCAAATTTTAAAGATCCCACTAAGTCTTCTAACCTTGATCTTGTAGCTTCTCTAGTTTCTTCTAACAGTCTGAATCACTTCAGATACACAATTAGAGCATGGATGTATGATTGCACAACAACGCATCCTTATGCGTATACATTAGCAACCGGGTGCAGCTCTTTTACGTCCCATGTTGTAACAATTGACCAAAATGTAACAACTCAGTCCAAAATGTAACAATTTTCTGCCCAAAATGTAACAACTTTCCAGGTTGGTCCAAAATGTAACAACTTTCTGCCCAAAATGTAACAACGCGAAGATTCACATCAGGCGGCATTGAAAAATCTCCATCATGACTGTCATATTCTTTTAAAGTGCCATAACTTAACCAAACAAGGTCGGATCGGACTGGGAAATGCATCATTCAGTTTCTCATGACATACTCCACACCTGGAATATATTTTCGGGTGTCTTCTGTGTCGCAATGAAAACCAAAATGGCCGCTATACGTCAGTTTGACGTTGCAAAGAGACGAAGGCTTTGGCGTTAATGACGGATGTTTATGCATGGCCAACTGGGCAGAAAATATTCGGTCACTTTCGGTCATTTTGTGGAAACTTGTATCTCCTTCTACAGATTTTTATAGTCAGGCGCGGATTCAAGAGGGCTTTATGGCCTAACCCCCCCCCCCCCCTTTCGTCACATCAACAGTAAAAAGTACACTAAATGTTTATCTACGAGGATATTCAAGGGGCTATTACAGGCCCATCCTTTCCCTTACAACACACATCTACGTACACGAATCTCGTATGATATTAAGCCCGGATGATATTAGGCTATCTAATACTTTCCTGCCGCCTTGCCTTCGCCATAATAGGGAGCTTCAACTCCCTGACCACAACAACAGGATTTGAATAATGTGCATAGCTGTCGGCCATTAGGCCTATGTCATGACGTTATGGGCGTTACCGACTGAACTATGTTCACACAGTCGCAAGTTACCCCATGCGTGCAATGTACCGTGCATGGTGGCCGTGAGCGGTCGGTACTTTAGTCTTGTCTCAGTTTCCAACGGTGGTTTATTATGGTATAGAGCAGGGATATTCAAACTTTTGGACGAAATCATGTTGCTGTGGCTATCTGGGTGACCCCAGTGGAGTAGATATAGGTTATATTAGGTGGTGTCTTACCGTCACCCCTTGTCCACATCCTTCCCCCGTTAGATTGACCAATGTGCCAAGACCCACATGTACACCCCTGGTAAAGAGGGATGGCGATCAAAAACAATCATATCGGAGAAATACAATACACAAACTTTCAAGTATGTTTTAGGTGTTAATTGTAATGCGACACGAAAGATTTGAAGCCCTGGTATAGTTGTTGGTGCTGACCACGAAGAATTGGGCTGTACGTTGGTTTGATTTCTGTTTCAGCTAATCAGGCTGCTCAAACACATATGGGATCCTTGTAAAGTTCGATGAAACTTGTAAAGGTTAGGTAGCCGGTATGTGATGCATTGCTATCCGCCCAAGGGATTTTCGCCGGTCAATGAAGTCGCTCGAATTTATATTAATCATAATCTTATGTCGCAAGGTAGTCAAATAGTTTGTAGAATGCCCTTACCAGCTCATTTTCCAGGGATTAATTTCTTTACATTATCATTTCATCCAATGGTAGAGGTTCATTTTATCAGGTAGTTTTATGACACATTTTTTTTTATCGAAGCCTAAATTTTATTGCAAATGTAAACTTACGTAGCTACAGGAAGGAGGGCGATTGCCCGTGGATCGAAATGAAAAGTAAAAATTTCGAAAAATTGCCATTTCAGACACCAGTCAAATACAGTGCGGTTTTATCAACTTTTCTTTCATAAAACTACGAATTCTTCTTAAAAGAAGCTTCATATTATTAGTTATGAAAAGGCAATTTTTACGCGCGCTCCGAGCGTCCTGACCTGCAATCCTTTATGCCGTAAGTGATCGCTCATAAAGCAGTCAATAAAGGCTTTTAATTTTTAAATATTTTGTCCAAAAACTTAACAAAGTTTCGGGAGTTTTTTTAATGTCGATGAGAAGCCTCATTCCGCACTTCGTAGATAACATTCTGTAACAACAACGATCTTCAGTCAACATGCTATCTCAGATATATGCTAACAGGAAACGCAGATTGTTCGAAGGCCCCCAAATATTCAAATACCCTTACAGGACACCCTGAATGTAAACTATTTCTTACAATACAAGCTCCATATTTACAAATGTGTAAAAGGACCCAAATTTCCGACGTGAGCAGTACAGGAGTGTTCAAACTTAAGAAAAATCAGATTTTTTTTAATGTTAAAAAAAAATTCTTGCTCGCCGAAAAAGCGAAAACTTTAAAAATGTACCTTATGTTCAATGGAGTAGGGTGAGGTACATTGTTCAAAATTGTCTCCCACCCCCCATTTTCACATTGCTGCCTATGCCACTGAGATACCCAGACAGAGAATCACCGTACGTCCCTATTACCCGCTTTCCCTAAGTTCAGCCCCTCCCCCCCCCCCCCCCCCACCTTTTGAAATGTCTAGATCCGCGCCTGAAAGTAATTGGTCAATATTATTGCTGACTGGTGGTACACACGGGTTGCTAGGAAATTTGAGTCAAAGGTCATCTGGTGGTCATTTTGTCCAGAAAAACTACCATTTCAAGTAAAGGGAGGGTAGGCGGTACATTATCTGGCGTTACGCTCTGTCGGTCAACCTTGCACAACCATGAAAACTTCTTATGAGAGTTTACTCACGGAGGAAAGTAACAGCGTCACCAACCTGTGGATTACGCCGACCGAATAAAAACTCTTGAGAATAATAATGCAGTAACCCATCATTGGTTTGTTAACTTGTTTTTACTCCGCATATTAAAACAATGCATTTGAAACGTCACCTTTTGTCACCTCATTTCTTAAAGCCCCTCAATTAAACTGTTCCCCGAACAACCAATCATCACCTACAAAAGGTCAAAAAATCTAAAAGATCTCGACAAATCAAGGTTTGCAAGTTGTATGGATAACGGAGAAATAATTTCAGACGATACTTTCCTTCATGCTCTATTAGAAGCAACCACGAATAAAAAACTCAGACGGTGAACGACAGCTTGCCATAGAAGAAGCTGGGCCTGCGGATCCAATTACCCTGTTTTCACCCAAAATTTTCTGGTCCGTCATTTAATCCGCCATCTTGGATTTTTTATGCTCCACAGGAGACACCCAGAAATTGGTAGTCTGAGTAAAATAAGGCACGAGAATTCGACTTGTGCAGCTCCCTGCATGCCGATCCGACCTTCTTTGCCCGAGTTGCAGCAGGTTAAGTTATTCGTTCGGCCATTTAGGATATTTATAACGTCCCCCGAAGCACTCAAGTGGGCAGGAAATAGACTTTCTAGATCTTTTAGACCATACTGAGTTCAACTGAGCAAGTTTTAGCCCAAACTGACGTGAGGCGGCTATTTTGATTTTCATTGCGACACAGAAGGCACCCAAAAATATATTCCAGGTGTGGAGTATGTCATGGGAAATTGAATGATGCACTTCCCAGTCCGATCCGATCGGTTAAGTTATGGCACTTTAAAAAATATGACAGTCATGTTGGAGATTTTTCAGTATACCGTCTGATGTGAACCTCTACGTTGTTACATTTTGGGCAGAAAGTTGTCACATGATGGGTATAAAACTGTACCCATATTGTTGGGCAAATTAAGGTTGGGTAAAATCCAGGTGTTGATGAAAGGTTTTGGGCATGTTTCAAAGTATCAAACGGGGGGGGGGGGGGGTAAAATGTAATGGACCGATCAGATGTGTAGTAAAGTTCAGTTAAGTTTTACAGAAAACTATTATAATTAAAGTGGTTAATTATAAGGTTGGATTTGGTAAATAAAAAGCTAGCGGTAGAATAGCAGTAAAATTCTGGAAGAAATTATTTAAAGAGCAATGACCGTATAGGAAAAAATTTTCACTACTACACAATCATGGGAGAAGAAATACAAAGTTCACGATTGAGTTTGATATTTCAAACTCCACACTATACTGTTTATTAACCAAGTGCATCGTCGCTGGAGCCCCCAACCACTCTTGGAGGGCAAACGGTGTAAGTTTTAGGGTACTTTGGTAAATTTCCTTCCTACCCAAATCATATAATTTCATATCAGGTTATATTGAAATCCAAACAAGCACCCAACAGTAAAGCTGTTGGAGAAACGTGTTGGTAAATACTTAAGCCATTTGTTGGGCAAAATTTTTTGGTTGAAATGGTTGGGTAATTTCTTTTGCCAAAATAATAAGTAAAACACTTAACCAACTGAGTTGGGCAGTTTTTTACCCAATTTCGGTCAGGAGGCATACGGAACCAACGGTAGGGTATATTTTGCTCAGGTTGGGTAATCATTTTTTAAAGTCTAGCTGCAATCACGTTTCATTGAGAGTCTACATCTTGGACAAAAGTACATAGGGCAGTCCCGCGCTCCCCCGTTCAATGTTGAAATTCTTGAAATTTGGCATATATGTTGGAGAGGTCAACATTGATTTAGGGGAAGACCGACGATTCTGTGCAAACAGGTTGCTGTATTTGGGCAAAAGTGTCCAATCATTTTCGTCTAGGATTGTGGCCAACCAGTCAGCTTGCTCGGAATAGAACTACTCCAGTTCCTCGCTAACAACAACTAGCCTTTAGTGAACCACAACGAAAGGACGCTGAAGTGACACGTCTGGCTTCGCTACAACAACTACTTTTGGAAAATGTTTCCTATTAGCAACTAACCAACTTGACCTAATATTCACTATAGAAGTTATCATCTTGAAACCTTGGAGCTTTAACCATCAAACACTACGAACTATCCGCGTTAAGCGCATTAAAAGCACTTTCAAATTTACTGATACAGATATTGCCAGTCTTGTGCCATCGGACAGTAGCTGGCAGCTCGACGTATACTGGGACTGCGGTATATTGATTATTGAGTAGGGCAATACTTATCATCCTACGTTAGGTCATGAGACTTTTGGGACGAGCTTCTCCCTTTTAAGTCCATATTGTTGCAGCGGCATTAATGGAGCCACAGAAAGGTGAGACTCTCCTTAATTTAGCATCGCCCCGCCAAGTGTCGTCATGATTAAAACTATAATTATGCAGTTGCCCATTCTGAAATGTAAATGTTATTATTATTTTACTTCTTTTTTCGTTTTCTATGTTATGAGGAGAAACAATTTATGAGTATGGAACTTCTGATTTCTCCTTTTCTGTCATTTACCTATTACTTGCATGATCTGTACTGTTTTAGCTGATATTCTGTTGGAAATTAACTGCCGTAGGCAGGCTAGGAATCTATGCGGTGTCCATGTGGTGTGTTCGGGGGTGTTATTAGTAACACCTCCGTGGTGTGTCCATGTGTGTGTGTGTGTTTGTGACACTTTTGCTTGTAAACACGATATCTCAAGTTAGAAATGACCAACATTTTTCATATTTGGTAAATAGATCTGTCATGTTTAGTGAAAGAATCCAGGGGCGGAGCTACCATATGGTCACGGGGCGGTCGCCCCCACCTGACAGACCAAAATCGTCTGTCGGCGCCCTTTTTAGGTAAACTACTTTAACATACTTTACTCTTGCATCATTATTGGCAAAAGACATAATTTCATGGCTTTGTTTTAAGGCCCAGATAACAAAATGCTCAAACAGCCACCACAACTATGCTACCTGCACTTTATTCTGATGAAAAGGGTCATCTTCTGTAATAATAGGGATAGGTTTTGCCGAAACGTATCTTCATGCTAAATACGCACTAATGAATGTTGTTGCTGTGCTAAGTTAATTGTTTCACACCAAGTGTGATTATAAGCTTACAAAATACACAGACTGACATTCAATTCACCCTACCGGCCAATAAAAGATGTTGCAAACGGCGCAACAATAATTGTAGCGCAAATAGCCCTCTTGTTATCGGAGATAATAGTCAACAAGAAAATGCTTATTTCTGTACTTTCGTGGTCTCAAAAGCCAGAAAATTGCCTCTAATAAGCCTAGGTTTAGGCTACTTTATTTATTATAAATTCGGTATCTAGAGAGCCAAGCAGCAGGTCTTTTGTCTTGGCTATTACTTGCAATGTACTTAATTAATGGCTATTTCAGAATGGTCACATGACGTAGATTACGATAGTTAATCTTTCTTGTGTACTAACTTATCTTGATTTCCAGATGCCCATAATGTACACCTAATGGTGATTAATTTCTAAAACTTTTCCCCCTGTAAAATTGCTTGCTATTGGCTCTATCAGGTTTAATCTTTATTTTCATAAAGAAGCCCATTATTTCACTAAAATCTTAAATCGAGTCGTGACAATCACATAAAGTATAATGACTGCCTTCATACTAGAATGTGAAAGAGAGGGATAGAAACATGGTCTTCCGCAAGTATGGGCAAGGGGCGGGGGAACTTGTTCTCCCCTGGAAAATAAAAGACCTGAAAAAAGGAAGAAAATATAAAGAAAGAGACGAAGAAAAATTTGACATCAACATTTCTTAACAGTTCACTCAGATCAGTGTTTTCCCTATTTATATGCGGCAAATAGGCTTTAGAAATGCCATTTCCAGCGACCTGAGAGGCATTTTGGGCCAAAATTTTCTTACGCTCCGCGCCACCATAGGTTGGCGCGGAGCTTTTCCCCCTAAAAAGGTTTTGCCCCCCCCCCCCCGAATTTTCTAATCTGCGGAGGCCCATGGATAGAAAATTTAAACATGTTGTAATAGAAAACTTGCTAAGGAGAAATGGCAGACTAGTCTTCTAACAGGTGCGGAAAATCAAATGAAAAGTCTGTAAAGCCGTGCACTGGCGGCGGAAGCGGGGGGACGGGGGACACGTCCCCCCTATATTTCTTAGCGAGGGGACGTCCCCCCTAAAATTCTTAGCGAGGGGACGTCCCCCAAAAAATCAGAGAAGAAGTAAAAGAAACTTGGGAGCATTGAACCAATTCAAAGTTGAGACTATAGTTAACCCACCACCGAACAGAGCAGCCGAAATTGACTTAGCCTATGTTCTGCCATTGTTTGGCTGATTCTTGTCACTGTCCCCTGCGAATACGCTCTATGCATGTGACCTAGTATTTGGCTACAAATCATTACAAGAATCTGGCAACCTCGCCCGGTCCGCAAACCAGGTGCATGTAGTATATCACTTGTCCAGTGAAACCGAACCTAGTTATTTTAACAGATTGGAATCCGGAATCCGCCAAAAATGAGCGAAACGTATCATCTATGTTAAAATCGCCGAATGGTAGCTCCGTTTGCATGACGTGTGCGTACGTACATGACCGTCCGGTTGGAACTTTGGAAGAGTAAGCTACCTCGGTATTACACCGAGGTAGCTTACACATTGTTCAGAAGTTCGGACTCATCCTGATCAGATAGGTCTGCATAGGCAGGTTCAGACTGATTCCAAGGTAAATATTAATGAATTTACACCAGAGTGAATTTTAAAATGAATCCCGGTGAAAGTACAAGAATTTCAAGAAATAGACCTTCAATTAAAATACAAAATCAAAACAAACTTACAGGTGCAGTACTAAACCAAGGGCGAGTACAGGGGGCAACTGATTTTAGAGTAGTTAGGTAACTGCGCCTCTTTTCCTTTGGATTTGAAAAATGATTTAAACAAAACCAAAATTACAAACATAACAACGCAACTGTTGATATCCAAGAAACAGCCTATAGGCTATCTGTGAACGCAAATATTTCGCACATTTTTTTAATTGAATTCACCGTAAAATGTTCCAAAAACGGCTTAGATTGCACGAGAAAGCTTTTAGAATCTCAGAGCTTCCAGGGCCCTAAGGCGGGCCCTGGACCCACGCCAGTGGGACTTCGCGCTTTGCGCTCGTTATGTGCGCTACGCTCACATAGGGTTCGTTTCACGAGTCCAACCATTCCATCTTGTTCACTGATTGTCCCCCTAAATTTTTATTCTTCCGCCGCCACTGAAGCCGTGGCTTCGATGTGATGGGGCTCAGCGAATTTAATCCTTCGACGCGCCCTGTCATTTTCTTTCTTTTCTCGGTTTCTGTCACGTTAGAAAGAAGAAGCCAATTTTTTGTTGAGGTTAAAGGTTGTTGAGGTCAGCAGGGATCAAAATTTCACCAGTAGTAAAATTGTGAAAACCTTGTTATACACAATTAGAGGAAGAACTTTACTTTTGGTGTAGGTCAGCTATGTTACCAGAGTTCATGTGCCAGGTCACAGAGGTCAAATGTTATGTCAGATTACAAAGGGTTAAAAACTTCGTTTAACGAGATGTCTTCAAGCAGGAAAGTTAGAAGAATTTCATAATTGGTATGTGGATGCAGTGTGGTTAACAAACAATCTTTAATTGTCTCGGAGAGGTCAGAATTTGATCAACTGTGGCCACCAGCCATTAATAGATTATCATCTGAGGTCACTAGAGGTCGAAAAGGCAAATCTCCAGAATTTTCCTTTCGGCAAGGAATCCCTAAACCTTTTGGGTTTCTGATTCATTCAATCAACATCTCCAAAACCCTTTGAGTAGAAAATTCTGTTGTTTTGGCCATTTTTGATTTGCAAACTGCATTCTGATCTACAGTAAACTAGAAAATTATGTCCAATTTTTTACTCATTTTTTCGTAAGACGCGAGTTCCTGCTTAAAGAGTTGTCACCAGAAATTGCATGAGTATCGCAGTAACCTGTGCAAAGAACCGACGTTAAAAAAGTCGTGTTACATTATGCACGATTTATAGGCCTATGGCTAACTGTATCTTGAGGCTGGTGATATAAATACGCTATAAAAGTAGCATAACTGCAAGATGAAAATAGGTGATAGTGGTTTTTACAACTCTGCTCCTTTCTCAAGAATGAATGTAGCCATTTATCCAAGCCAAAAATTTCGCTACTTTCGTATAAAAACCATATTTTCCCTCTTGGGCACATCCTTCGCCCCAGCTGGTTATGCCAACGAGATACCAACGCCCTTGAAAATCAACTGCAAAAGGACCTCCAGTATCCCCTGAACAAGCGTCTCCACTTGCTCTGTTATATCCTGCACAGAACATATATGAAGTGACAATATAGGTGGCTGATGCTCTGCACTTTTTTCTCCCAACCAAGGGGAGAATAACTTCTGTCAAGTACCGTGGTAGAGGACCATTTTCCGAAAGTTTCCCCTACCCTGTTATTTTACCTTGAATGCCAGCCTTGTATAATTTCCTTGTTAGTGTAATATTTGGCAAGCAAATCGGTCGTACATAATCTGAAAAATTCATGGGCGAACTGAGTCTTATAAGAGCAATATCCTGGTCGTAATTTTCTGCGTCGAATTCTTCATGCACAGTAATTTCAGCTACTTCCAACAACATTTCTGAGTCATCGGTTTTTCGGGTGTCATAGTCTCCAACGCGAACCATCAGCCCGTTAGCAGTAATTGCTGTCTCAGTAATACAGTGAGCGACCGAAATGATCCACCAGCTGCTCACAATGATACCTCCGCAAAAGTGCACCCTTCTGTAGGTATCGTAGAGACGGGCTATCCAAGGTGAAGACCCACGAACGGCTCTCTGTCCCCCAACAATTCGAAAGCTCCTGCCAGTTCCGAATGAACCACCTAATACTTCCTTCGCTGAAATGATTCCACAGACTGCTGATGAAATAAAAATATCTAAAGTTGATGAAAGATGAACTACATAAGTTTAATACGCTTTCAAACAAAAAGTCAATAACTTATTTATTGCCAACCGCATTTGTGGAAAAAATCAACATACAATGGAGACTAAGAACATGCATGTAGTCAGGTAGTTGAAGGGCTAGGATTTTCATCTATCAGGGATCTATATCAGGGAAACTTCGAGTGCTTTTGTAACTATGCTCAGATTGAAGGTAATGCATATACTTACCTACATACGTAGCAAACGGATTGCACACGTGTGTTTTTTTTTTTTTTTCGAAAAGGGATGTAAGGACCTTAGAAAGCAAGACTAAACTAAAACGAGCTCAGAAAAGACCATTACAGCCTACTTTTGAAATTAAGCAGCCTGCGAAAGGTCACATAAAACAGAAAGAAAAAAAAACCTACTAGTGTTTGTTATGTCACAAGGGGTTTACTGCCGTTGTGCGTGATGCTCCGCATAAGCAAGGAAGTAGGGAAAACAAGCCAGTGAGCCACAACTGGAAAAAAGGCCGTAGCCGGCTCCACTTGAACCAATGGGTTAAAAAATGGGCCTTAAAACTTTACCCAACTAAGTAACCTATGTGACAAGACAAGACCAACCTCTGTACCAAACCAAATCGTGAAAAGTCATCTTAATCATTGACTGCATAGACATGTCCTTGTTTTCAATGACAGTGATCTTCTGGCAAAATTTACAAAGGAGTGGCAAGTACCACGCCGCATATTTGACAGACTTGTGTAAGAGCAGGGAGTTGGAACTCCCTTCCTTGTAAGCGAGAGAAACTACCTCAGAATTTTGTCGAGAGGAAACATAGTTACATAATTAGGCACAATCTGGTGTCGTCTATCATTTTCAGAGTTCATGAGAATATTCGTCCCCTTTAATCATGACTTGGCCGCTACACTCTAAAATCAAAAGAGTGAACTTAGTCACTCTTTGATCGAGTGAAAAGTATAAATTCACTCCATAAGAGTGATAATTCACTCCAAGAGGAGTGAAGTTCCCTCCAAAAAGAGTGAAGTTCCCTCCAAAAAGAGTGAAGTTCACTCCAAAAAAAGTGAAGTTTCACTCTTGGTGGAGTGCCCACAGTGATCGCTCTTAAAAAAAGAGCGATCAATTGCAGGCACTCGTGGAAGAGTGAATTTTCCCTCTTCCCCTAGTGAATTTCACTCTTTTTGGAGCGAACTTCACTCTTTTTGGAGGGAACTTCACTCCTCTTGGAGTGAATTATCACTCTAATGGAGTGAATTTACACTTTTCACTCGATCAAAGAGCGACTAAGTTCACTCTTTTGATTTTAGAGTGTATATCTACGATAGAGCACCGCAAATAACCAATTGACCTTGAGATTTCTATCAAACGTTCACGGCATAATCAATGATTAGGGGTGTGCATCACTGCTGAAAATGTCATGAAATGTTCGTTTTTAATTATTATCCGTTTTATAGTTAATTTTGGATCGGGTCATGCAGTACGAAACACAGACGGTCGTTACTTGACACGTAGTGTAAATGAAATGTTACTCAGGTCTGTCTGTTGTACCCCATCCTTGGAGGTATAATCAACATTGCTATTTTCACAGCAAGAGTGCAAGCCAGAAAATTTCCCCGGGATGACTTACTTTCTTCGAGGTCCTGACGAGCAACGACGGTAACGTGAGCGGACACACCTTTGATTCTTTGATGGCCAGAGTACATCACGCACGTGTATATCCCTGCTTGTAGTTGGGTAGCATTTGTGATCAAAATGTTCCCACCAAGCCCCTGTCGACAAGCCAGACGTTGACGTACAAAGTTTACATATTCAAGGCCAAATAAAATGACAATGCACACGAATAGGAAACTATGGTTACAAGGGTTATTACAAGATCGGATTTCGTAGCCCTTCATTTTTTTCAACATCAAATACATTAGCACCCATCCACATTTTAGTGAACCTGCCAAACTTATTAAGGACCATTTAGAGTCTACGTATGTATTTTCAGTCCCTGCTTTAATCAAAAACTGTTTTCAAAGATAGATCCGTTCCATTTATAAATATTTCGTGTTTCAGGGAGTTTGTAGAGAAGGAGAAACAACTTTGTTTAGTCTGCTTGAGACAATCTTGCTTTTATCCCGCTAAGTTCTTGTCTTAATGCTTTGATAAGCCAGCCTGGATTTGTGACGCATCAAGGAAATTCTAATGAAAAGGCACAATCCTTAATCTCTACTTATAAACAAATATTATGATTATTTGTCAGTCCACGCTATCTGAGACCTGATGTATCATTTCATTTGAAGACAGCAACAATTTCTTTACAAATTAATTTAACAACTTTGTTTTTCTTAATGATGACAAAATTGTTGGAGTCCGAGGGACCTGTAAAAACTTGACCAGTGCTTCCATCCAATGACTGATGGGCACATTTGTTACATACTGCTTAAAAGTTTCCAGTCGTTCAAGTTAACATTCATATTAGAAGCTGCATTATTTGGAAGAAAAAAATCTCAACTCAAAGTAGGTGCCGAAAGCATTTGTTTGGGGATTTTCTTGGTAAATAATGCACTCTAAAAAATATTTAAACGATTTTGTTTAAAAATTAGGATACTCACGAAAATGAGTATTTCTACTCGAAATAAGTGAGTACTTCAACTCAATTTGTGTAAAATTTTGCACAAATTCAGCAATTTGTGTAAAATTTTGCACAAATTCAGCATTTGTGTAAAATTTTGCACAAATTCAGTTGAAGTACTCACTTATTTCGAGTGGAAATACCCATTTTCGTGAGTATCCTAATTTTTAAACAAAATCGTTTAAATATTTTTTAGAGTGTGATGATAATAATGTTCGTTGTGTCTCCTTCCATCACAACTCCATGGTTTAAAGGTTATGAACCTTTTACTTTTGCATTTGATTTGTTTTCCTTTTTGAAGCTTTCTAATAGATTCGTGATCTTACATAGAGGCACAGAGAATTCCTCCCCCAAACTTATTGGGATGTAAGCTTAGATATAGCTTATGTTTCAGGTTATCGAATTACAAGTAGTTACCCATTACTCACACTGGATACTTGATCGTTCATTTCCAAAGGAGCTCCATCTTTCTCCCATCTTAAAGTGTGTGATGGGTTAATAGGTGAGCATGGAAGAACGTGGTCTCCAAACTCGGGTATTGTAGCATTAACCGGATTCGTAGAGAAAAAATCCTCTGCGGGCAAAATTGACTCTGTGGAAGGGAACCAACTGCTAAAATTATTTACTAAGCATAATCTGCATGCCGCCAGAAACACCGAAAATATATTTGTCTTGTTCGTAAAAAATTGAATGCTAATACAGCACTCATCACCTAACAGAAATCTACGACTTCATCGACATTAATTGGTCGCAACCAATCATGGAAATTTTAGTTCTCGTATTTATGTGACTACAAAACAAAGGTGAAGTATTAATTGATTTACCAAAAACATAAATAACAAAGACCGCATATTTATTGTAAACCTTTTCACACTTTATACATTAAGTCAAGACTCATCGTTTCCCCAGACTCTTTTTGCTATGATCTGTGGTACGTTCAATTGTTCCAGTCTTACAATTCAAAAATTCGGTTTGGCTACTCAGGCATACAGACTGCAAGTGTTTACACGGGCGATGACAACATGACAGGCCCATGACCTACTCTCACCATATCGACCTGTGAAAAGTTCGAGAAGAAAGATCAGTACACCTTACAAATTTTCTTACTGTCTGACTTCCACCTCACACGTGCGGTTCAGGCCCATCACATCTTTCCAGTTTGTCATGAGCAACAGTTTTAAACAACACGAGGTCTTAGACAAGATAAGGTTTATGTCAGCCAGAACTTTTGAGTTGTACAGTGTATTTTTAAAGAGAATAATTGCTCAGGTTCACTATGTTACCAAAAGTGATTAATTAAATAAGAGAGGAATTAGAACTCTGACCGTCAAGGTCCCTCTATGACCTCTGCGTCTGCTGAATTAACAAGCCGGTAGGCACCCTACACTTCAAAGACGATCTCAAGATGCACATTCCTAAAATGAGCCCACATTTTTTAACATTGAGAGTGTAATAAAGAGGGACTTGGAGGCGAAATCAAGGGTAGAGGGTAGAATCACAAGATTTGATTTCGTTTAAGCATATTGCATTAAACTAAGGTTAAATTTTTCAAACATTTTCTTTGACAGGAGAAGCCTTATTTGGTTTTAAAAATCTTTCAATCACACATTCAAAACCAACTTTTTAATACGCACCCCAGTTACTGAAAAGAAACTATATCCTAAAGTAAACAGTTTTGTCAAGTTTTAATAATGGACCCTCTCTTAGTCAGTTGCTTACCTTCGTTGACTTCTTGTAGATACTCTACTGTCACGTGAGCCGTTACTTCTCTAATTCTCTGAGAACCAGAGTATAGCACACATGTGTAAAGTCCCGCTTCTCTTTCTGTTGCATCAATGATCAGAATGTCATCAAAAATCTAACCATGGAAAGTAAAGTTAAAATAAAGCTGTGTAATTTCTACTTTACCAACTGATAGAAGTCATTTTGAATGTCGCCAAAACATGCACATGTTCTAGAGCTAATTGGACTCATAAAACAGGTGGATCTCAGGAAGGACTTAAATTTTATTACTACTTTTTTATTACTACGTGTTCTCTTACATATATGTTCAGGAGGTATGATTCATTTTGGGAGACTAGACTTAACAAATATCCGTCGACAATGAAACAATGAGGTATGATGGGCCGGTTAACCATCAGATGCGAAAAGAAGGACGGGGAACTGAGACGCCACTGTATAGTTCTTACTGCCCTCTGCCTGAACCTGGAGTCTGGTCATATGGAAAGCTGTACACACAAATATGAACTCAGTTTGTTATCGAGACATTCCTTCATGGGAATCCAGTGGAAGAGACAATTCGGAATTCGTATCAGTTTACTATTTCATTATTCGAATAGCGATGTAACCAGAGAAGGCATAGTAAGTTTATGGCATCAATGCTCACGAAACTACCTGCTCTACTAATGTTCAAGAGATGAAAGTTCGAAACTTTAACAATATTGGTTACCAGAGCATTCATTACTACTCCAGGGTAAAAAATGACCCCAGTTTTAACCGAAAGAGGTCAGTTCCTATACATATAATACACACAAGGTTAACATCTCGGTATAGTTTGAGAATCAACTACGACATTTTCTGTCTACCACAATACTTGTCACATTTGATTGTTAAACTTAAGCATCACTCATTAGACAATTATTTGCTTGACTCCCTCGGTGAACACAAGGACCACAAGCCCTGCCCATTTCTCATATTTCATATTGGGCGACAAAGTTGCAGTAACCAATCAGTCAAACAACCAGACAGATCAATTGGTACACTTGAATGGAGGCACGGGTGAACCAAGATAAAATTCCCGAGATGTTGAAAATCCCGGGCAGAGTTGTATCACTTCTCTAAAAGAAATGTTCATGCTATAAATACTTTATCATTCTTTAAATCCTTAAGTATTAATGCAAAGATCTAATTTCAAATTCAACAGCTCTAAAAACTTTATTTTTCACCCTGGTTACGTGCTCGTTCATTCTTAGGGGTGCACCATCTTTTTCCCACATCACAACGTGTAAGCGGTTGATCGGTGAACAGTGGAGTACACCATCACCATGTTGATGTAGTTTGGCATTTTGTGGATATGTTGCAAACTGCAAATCTAGTGGCAACCCTGTGTATTAAACACATGAAAGAACAAGGTTAAACATTGTTGTTTATAATTTATGCAACGGAAAGGTTTTTTTTTAGTAACAATTACAATAGATTGTGAGAACTTGAGAAATAGTTTGGGTTTTGCATATTCTTCTTCACCTCATTTATAACTCCAGGATCAAAGGCAAAGCGGGCATTCCAAAATACGTTGTATTTTTATAGGGTCTAGTGTACCCATCCTTTAAGTGTAGCATTAAGATTCTATCGTTTTAAAACTTACGTAAGGTTTTAAAACCATCATGATTATGAAGTATTTACTTTTCTACTAAGATAGTGTCTTATCTGAGGCAATTTTTCCTACTTTTGATCACCTTATTAACATTTTTAATTTCGGATGCTCATAAGAATATGTGTCGATATATCAGTTAACTGGTGGAACAGACACACAGACTTTGTTAAAGAGGAAGTTTAAGCAAAAATTTAATTATCATATGTGAAAGAGGAACCAAATCTAAACAATGTGGTGAAAGTTCCATTCAAATGGGACATGTATATCTCGAGATATCAGTTAATGAAATGTGTAGATTTGTGTTCAAAAGTGAGTTTGAGGGCAGCAGAGCTTATATCACTTCCTCACATTGACAAGGAATGCTTTGTTTCCCTTTGTTTTATCGGACTGTTGTCTTGACCTTGAAGGCAATAGGAGTATGACCTCCCTGTGACGTGAGCGATGCAAAGTTTGTAAAATTCTCATGCCACTTATGCAACCACATTTTAATAATGTGGGATTGTGGAGGAGAAAATCCAGTCTAAAGTTTTGAGAAAAACAAAAGACTGCCCATTAACGTGGGGATGTGATGTCATATGTGCTTGCTTCAAGTTCACTTCTTGTTGAAAATGTGAAAAATTTACGTGCTCATATCTTGAGAACCACACATCGGATATCAATGCAAATTTCACCAAAATGCTCAGAATAATTACTCCTCTAACATACCAAATCCTGTTGTGACCTTAAACCTGTAGCACTTCGGACACACATTCTAAGTACACAATACACTTTATTCATACATAAACATTAGCTACAGAGAGCAGCCTCATGACGTCAGGACCACTGACCAACCACATTAGCTGAATCGAGTTTCATGGAGAGTCAACACGCAGGACAGCGTGCTCTCCCCAGAAGAACTCTAGCTCTCGCGCACTCAACATCAACTTCTTATGACTACTACTCTAGGTAACCACAACATAAGGACACTGAAGTAAGCAAACGGCTTCGCTGTAACCAGCTACCTAAGATATTTTACTTAGCCAACTAGGCCATTTTACTAGAAGTCTACCACTCAAAATCTCGGAGCTAATTTCATCAACAACTCGATTGTGTCCGTTTCGAAGCACGTAAAAAGAACCCTATTCGTTCCACCAACACGGACAGTCTCGTGCGTCGGGCAGCAGCTGGCAGCTCGACATTTCTTTACTTTACTGGGACTGTAGTGTTGAATGGAGCCATAGCGTCGCTTTTGCAACAGCCAAGATTCGTTCGCGAGGACACGAGGTTCCGTTGTGACGCCATATAGTTTCAACGGCATTGTTGGGGCCGCACAGAAAACAGCAACCTGAGGTGAGACTACCCAACTGTATTTGTTATCTCTAACACCTCCACAAAAAACCCCTTTTCAAACCTTTTACCTCTTTTACTTAGTGTCTTTTCATAAATCAATACCAACTTCTTATATTTAACACAGTGTCTTCACCGCGAAAAAAAATATTAAAAGTTCCCTTCCTCAGGAAAGACGCCATGGGGTATGAAAAGAATCTATGTTGTGAAGAATTGCATTAACTATAGATAGCACGATAGGTAAGTTCCATTAGTCTAAGTATTACAAGGGAGTAATTTTAAATGTTTTGAATGAATCGTTATCTTTTTCCCTCTATAGGCCAAAACTTTGGGACGCCGCCTTCGAAAAACTTGTCACGAGCTGAAGAAGTCGACAGTTTTGTTTTAATACAATAACAACTTGATAAACAGAAGGGATAATTTTGGTTGCCAAACGGTTGTAACTTATACGTATTTATTACCGAAGACTTTCATCTGTTCTACTACACTCTTCATCTTTAACAACAATATCATATGAAAGTTTATATGTCGCATTAAATGTTGCATGAGGTAATGCTGATTTTGGGACTCAAAACTCGAGAATGATGTGTAAATTTACCTCAAAAGAGACAAGATAACCCACAGCTACGAAGTGAAAAAAATATCGTTGCTTAAGGAGTAAAAGTTCACACCAATTCACTGACCTTCATCAGAAATGGTGAATTCCATCCTTTTATTTTTACTCTCTTCGTTTAATCTCCGCATCCTCTTAAATTATCTTAAAATATCTTCGTCACAATGACCAACTTAAAAATATCTACACAGGGCATAAAATTATAAAGCCATTAAAAACCTTTCGCATGAAATAGCGAAAGATGGTTATTTTATGGTTGTTCCTGGAAAGAGTACATTAAAAAAAAAAAGAAAAAAGATCTTGGCGATTGAGTGAATCAGTGCAACTTTTTTACGAATTGAAAACTCGTGCGTATTTACTCACGGGAATAATAGACCAGCTGAGTACCGTGTGACTGTGCTGTCACATTTACATGACCATGACCTTACATGACCTACCTAGAACTTTGTTTGAACAAAGAGATTCCTCCCTGATTCTTGACTTCCTCCAGGAATCTAAATTTTGTAGAAATTTCTGACATCTCCGGCCTTTGCTATCTTTTGAATAGAAAATGCCCCCGTCCGTTTTCTTTCGGTAAGTTAACCTCAGCAACCAACTTTTTCTTTTCTTGGTGACACTATATAACACATTCGTGTTGGTGTGCCGTTAAATCCGATCTAACTAACTTACGGAATGTAAAATGAACTTCCGCCGAGTCCGCGTTTTCCTCTCTTAATGCCCTGCACGAGTACTCTCCCTGGTGGATGTAATCAAACTCGAGTATTAAGATTGCTGAACTGAGAACGAAAAGGTCATCGTATAAACCTGTACAGGAGCAAGGGGAGGAGCGGTGAGTGTTTTTCATCACCAGCAACGGAAATTAAACCAGAACTTAAACGCTGGCCTGGTAAAGCAAAATTACTACTTAAAAGGCTATCTAGCTTCGACATTTAAGCTACTGTGAGATAAAACATCATTCCGGGTTTCAGATATATTCACTTAATTTTTTTATCAATCCACCAAAGTATTTTTCAAAGTCCAACTATTTTGATCAGCAAAGTTTTGATAAATTAAACAAAGGAACAACATGCAAATTGTGTATTAAGTGTCACCGAAGATGTAATACATATGCTATTGAAGACATTGGTGCCTGTGCTTTCTTTTATCAACTGGTATCAACCTTTTACAGACCACTTTCTAGTTTTCAAGGGAAATGTTAAGAAAGATATATAAATACTTTAATGTCAAAGGATTTGTATCTAATGTGACCACTAGATACACTTGACCAATCAGACTGCAAAACTCATCTCATATCGAAAACAATACTGGACTTTAAATCGAACAAATGAACACATTCTGTGACTATTCCAATGCGTTGAAATTCGTCCTTAAAATATGAGGGAAGTTCCTCCAAGATGAAACCCATTTAACTGCATCTCATGCTTATTAGTACCACGCAATACACATCATTCTAACTCTAGAAACTCTAGAAAACAAAAAGCATATCTAGAAATTTCATAATTCCTACCAGTTTCCAGTTGCACGCCATCTTTATACCAAGTAAGCACCGCATTAATATCACTTGCGTCACAACGCACTGTAACCCTGTCTCCGAGGGATGGGTTGGGGTGAGATGTCTGGAGGCTCACGTGCAGTTCAGGCATACTGTCTAAGTTGAAATAAAATGTACTTCATTATCTAAGATTACTAATAAAATA
This sequence comes from Holothuria scabra, assembly GCA_037179385.1. Classification (NCBI taxonomy): domain Eukaryota; kingdom Metazoa; phylum Echinodermata; class Holothuroidea; order Aspidochirotida; family Holothuriidae; genus Holothuria; species Holothuria scabra. The sequence continues at coordinate 58,179,995 of CM074181.1, read as the reverse complement.
AAATTGCATCACGTTTGTGAAATACATAATCAATTGTAACCCGCGTGGCTAGTACTATGAGACTTGCAGATTGAACATAGCTTTTTACGGCCTCCTTACGAAATTCGTAGAAATGCCTTTTAATTCCCAAGAACAACTTTGGACCTTCTTGGAGAGAAATAATGTGTTCTTTGGGATTAACAACAGACTAAGATTATGAACGTCGAGTTTTCTTAAGACTGCCCGAGGTTTTCGTACGTCAGACTTACGGTAATCTTATGCATTTCCGGTCGCAAGACGATCTTAGGTGCAATTTACGGCATTCTGAAGTCATTTGTACGGATATATTACGAATGAGTTAGAAGGTCTCCATTTTCTCTTTTAATTTTTTGTAGGGACTCGAAATATTCTTATACGTGATGGTAAGTTAAAAAGAAGGCCCACATTTTCTCTTTTAATTTTTGTAGGGACGCAAAATATTCTTATACCTGATGTTTACCTAGGAATAAGGTCCACATTTTCTCTTTTAATCTTTTTTAGGGACTCAAAATATTCCTATACCTGATGGTAATTAAAAAAGGTCCACATTTTCTTTTTCAATTTTTGTAGGGACACATAATATTCTTATACCTGATGGTGACTTAACAAACACAGCAGCTACTCGTCATTGATTTGTTGATTCCAAAGTTGTTGCACCAAACGCTTTGTCGGAGGTAACCATTTTTGGGGAACTTGCTTAAAATTAATCGCTAGAAATCCAAGCCAAAATTTTCCACAGGCGAATACCAATAAACCAAGTAACGACAGTAACAAATAAACGAAGTGAAGTAACTGATCGCTTATGAATAATACGCAAAGGTCTAACAACGTTATAACAACTGCATCGGTTAAACTTACTTGCTTCACAGTTATATCCCTCGAAGCCAAATGCGCAGTAACATGTGTATCCATTTACTATGTCGGTACATGTAGCCCCATTTTGACATGGCAAACTGACACATTCATTTATATCTAAAATAAGAATTAGAAACAAACATAACGTGAAAGAAACATACCATTTATTTACTAGTACTCTTTTTACAGCCATTTTGACAAAAGCTCTATAACAGCTTAACTAACTGAATTTCTGAGTCGCCTCGGCCAATTCAAACAACATTTTTTGGTAAATTATTACTACCAACTATTTTTATTGAAATGCATTTACACTGTAATGTTTGATCCGTAATCGAATAGTTTTTGAACTTCTGAGATTCCCTCACAAAGAATTGGATGTCATTTTTGAAAACTCGACGTTACTTTGAACATATGTGGTATGCTTACGTTCCAGCAAAACGTCACACTCTTTAGGTCAGTAGGCAGATGTTTTAACGAGTGCGTTGGATTGCTGTACTTTACAATTATACAGTACTCAGACCAAGCGTTACCATCCCTTGGCGAACAAAGTACCAAGGAAAAGTGTGACGAACTAGAAGTTGCGGCTTTCAAAAGCTAGAAGTTTGGACATGTGTTTACTTAACGTTAGATAGTAAGTGCATAAAACCTCACGAAAACATCAAGGTAATTTCATTTGAATGAATAACTTCGACATTTATGTATTTGATACGCTACTTTTGGAATCGGCGATGCTCAATTGAAAGTTGGCACAGACAAGAAATGTCCAAGTAACAATGTGTTCACCGCATTATTTCTTAAGAGACAAAGTTTGAAATTTTCCTTGATCTGATTCTCTATTTTCTTCATCAGAAATTCTCAATTTCAAGAGGCAATAACTAAAAAGGGCTGTTGTACAACTTGTATTTGTTCTTTACATCAATTCAACATCATTGGTATATATTTGGGGTATGATTATCAAATGAATAATTTCAAAAGCTTACAAAATTAGGAACTAAAGGTTTGAAAAAAGGTTTAAGCTCTTCCCTTATCCCATTCTCCACTTTTCCCAAAACATTGAGATGCCTTCATCTTCCAAAGCCGTGAATTGAAAAGAATCCTCCAACTTATCATACATACCACATTCACAGCTGACGCCCTCGTAACCAAATGCACAACCACACTTGTATCCGTTGACCTTATCTAAGTACGTTGCTTCATTTCAACTGGAGAACTACTCTATTTACAGAACTGAGCAGAACCATTGCAAAAACTAACATTCCGTCTTTATAACCAAGGAGCTGTAATTTGGACAGCTCCCTGTTCCGCAAAAAGGAAAGAAAAAAAAAACATTAGTCCAAGAGCTGTAAATTGGACAGCTCCCTGTTCCGCAAAAAGGAAAGAAAAAAAACATTAGTCCAAGAGCGAGCAGAGTTTAATCATTTAATCAAACATTTTAGGTTTGGGAGTCAGAATTTCACAATTTGGGTCCAAAAATTGATTTATTCAGCTGAGAGATCACGTGGCTCAAATATATGACAAAATGTCCCCTACACAAACTATATACAAAAGTAGGCACAAAAATATCACTGCCAGCAATTTTACCCTGTACCATACCTCAGACAGCATTCTCAAAGGCTGCCCCTTTTAGGGCCCTAATGAACTGACGGAATAAACAAGCAACTTCTGTTGAATATGTTCAGACAATTCTTGTAGTGTATGAAAATATAACAGCAACTGTAACTTGTACATAGCCCCAGGGAGGAACACCAAAGACCCCTTTTCCCTACATGTAGCGCACACAAATTTTATCAGCTGACCGAACCCATGCATCTATCTTATTACATTTAGGCATTTAATTTGGATGCTACCAGGCAGCTATGCAGTTCCTTCTGTCTGGGGCCCAAATGTTCTCATTTTAACCCCCAAACCTTTCGCTCCTGGTCAAAATGTGTAAGATTGGTAAGCAGAGGACGGGGACACAATATAGCATATTTGAAAAGAGGTGACCAACCCCAAACATTTTTACTAGTTTACAACAATTTAAATCGACGAAGCTTTTCTCAAATAGGCATGGGTTATTTATTACGCACACGCAAAGCTGTATCAAATATACCACCACATTTATTTTCATTTAGGTATGTACATCATGACAAAATTGTGATGGTGTTTTTACCTTTACGTCGAACGTTTTGGATCATATTGAAAAGGTTAGATTTATTATGACTATACACTATCATCAGTTGCTGCATCCGTCTGCGTTGCAGTGTTAGTTCCTTGGGAAATTCAAAGATCAATAATTAAGCCTATGAGAGGTTATGTTGTTGTAAACTCAGTTTCTCTTTTATTGTTCCTTTTTTTATTTGATCCCTTAATTTGTAAAGAATTCGTTGTCAAGATAAATTTTTCACACACGAATATTGAAAAGAATTTTTCCTACGGTTGGCTTTTTGTGGCATATCAAAAGCTGAAGCAATTCCACAATTGAATCCCTCCTAACCAAAATGTAGGCTACGTGTATGTACTCGACCAGAGCAGTTGGTATTCAGTTTAGAGCCGTTAAATTGAGTTGCTATTGAGTTGTTATCTGTATCAAGGCATTAAGCCTCGCATACACAGCAAGTTAATTGTTCAGCACGTATTTGTTTATGGAATCATATGTACCATTTTCACAGTTGATCCCCTCGTAGCCGGTTGCACAACTGCAATTGTATCCATTAAACTCATCAAAGCACGTTGCTCCATTTTGACATGGTGAGCTGCTGCATTCGTCTGTAACTGAAAATATCCACAAAAATAAACAGATGAACAGAACAGTAACGAATCTGGGAACAAGTTGGATGCATGTGTCCCTTGGTTTCCCGCTGCCTGTGAAAAATGTCAATTCATTTCAACCATTGGATGTTTCCGCGTCGATTAATTATTCAACAACTCCCACTGTAGCTGGTATGGTTGTTTTCACAAGTGTTTGTAATCATCTTACACCGTAACCACTTGACCATTAAAGTCCAACTCCCATCTTCACAGGACGTTCTTTAGCCGAGATATAAAATATTGAAGTTTATTTACTTAAATTGAAATTATACACTGCTCAATAATTTGTGATGACATTGCTGTTCTACTCAAATTACAATCTTTGTATTTCTTTGTCTTTCTGAAAGTTACTGCAACTTGTTGCACGGTGTGATTGCATTCTAACTCTTATGGGTCGATGTAAGTAATTTCGCCCCCTCTGTGGACAGTGCTATGCAAGCAAACAGGGAGTTTTCAAGGTCATAAACACATTTTTCATTTTAAAGGTAAGCACAGCAGAAAATTTGAATTGTACAACAAAAAAGTCAAAAATTATTGGACAATGAAACAATTTGTTTCAATTGAACAAACTTCAGCATTTTATGTATCAGCTTAAGAAGAATGTCTTATGAAGATGGAAGTTGTTAGAATCCAATTTTGGTCTCTCTAATATATATATTTTTAATTTTATGGACCTGAGGTACACTTTAAGGATTAAGTTCGGGGAACAAGACATTATGTATGTTTTTCTTGAAAACCATGCATGTACATAAATCTCTTTTCAACGAAATGAATCGATCCTATCAGATATTGAAGTCATCCTTTAATTATACTGCACAGATGACAAACGCCTAAGTTTGGTACACATTTTCATTGTTTGCCATCATTGTTCGGTCATTGTTTTTATCATTCTGTTCAGTCAACCGAGGGTAAACCGGCATCTCTGACATCAACATTACTTTGACAGTACATGGTTAAATCTCACTTTCTCACCTTCTCACTTAAATTTTTGCGATTGCTTTTCACATCTTTGGCATGTACGTTGGCGACTTTTAAGACCGAAATTTCAGTACTTGTTTTTCTTTTATTCCATTTTGCTTTAAGTAGAGACCACAGGTCACGTTGACCCCCCCCCCCTCCCACCCCCACCCCAAATCCCCAAATGGAAACTATTACTGCAGGAAAAATTATGGGTCTAACCGTCCAATTGTTAAACCTGGGTCACAGTGCCCATTAACATGATAAGAAAACCAAAGACTTTTACCACCTTATCCCACAGTATGAACAACTAACTCTGTCTATCTCATTTGCATATCCTAAATTAATGTTGTTAGGGAGGGATATGTTCAGGAGTATATTTGTGGATCAAGAAGAATATGTGTAAAAGCGCACTCTAATTGAAAAGAGCAATGATCAGTAATTTCAATATGTATTTTACTTGCATATTCGGTATCATTCTGCCTAATACTGTATCCACGTAGTGTAGCAATAACATCCAAAGAACTGACGAAGCAACTTCCATTTAAAACCTGATGATTACTGTATTGTTTGTGTGTTTGCTGTCGGGTTAATGCATTTTATGGGCAGGTCAGTCTTCTCAGATAGTTAGATCTTGGATTTGCGTCGAATCTCTGTTAACTGTCTTCGCTGGTAGCTCTATAGTATAGGGATCCCTCCCAGTGCTTACCTAAACTACAAGTAGGTCCCTCGTAGCCGGTGGGACAGTAGCAATTGTATCCATTTGTGCTGTAGACACATGTTCCAATATCTGGGCAGGATAATTTAGAACATTCTATGGCAAGAAATAAACGTACCCATGTAAGAAAATTATCCAACAATTAAAAAAGAATGACTTACACTTCTAAGTCTAATCCCTAGAGATATTTAGGTGATATACGCATTTCCATTCTTGTTTCTAACCTAGCATGCACATTTTTATCATAGTCACCTATTACACTAAACTAAAATAGGATTAAAAGATGAGCACAAACAAGGATTTGCTAGAATGGAGACGCAATACACAAGATCATCGAAATACCATTACTGACTTTTACAACTTAATGAATAATATTACGAACTTACATATTCCATGAAGATTTTGTTAACGAATCCCTGCAAGTAAGTTAGTTAGTTAGACCGAGTTTTACGGTCCAGTTTCCAACCTATTGGTTCAAGTCCAGCGGGCTGCAAGTAAGTTGGTATACATTTAAGTTATGATGTAAGTCCGTATGGCAAATAAGTCTTAACCACAGAGTTATATATTGCCATCGAAAAATTGTCAAAAGTTGTGGGGGGGGGGGGTTCCGAGCTATGGGTAAATTGGCAAAATGGCGAATTTTCAGACGATTTTTCCCCTAGTATTGTACCAGCAGTGCAGTTGCTGTGAAAGTCATAGACCTGAAGGAGTAAGATTATATGAATGTTGTGTCAATTCTAAACAGTTGACTAAAACAGTCAAACAATGTACTAGGCCTTTGCTCTTAAAAAAACCCCATAAACTAGCCTTCGTATGCCTCCTGGCAGTCTGTCCTGGTACGAGAAATAAACCGTGTTCCTCCACTCAACACAGATTTCATTCCTTTAGCGCACTGGAAACATTTGCTGTGGAACAGACGTGTACGGCCAATTTCATTCCTGCCACAAATTTTCTTTTTATTCGGATGTTTATGGGGACATGAAACCACGTTGTACATTATGAGTGTCTCTATCCTCGTGATGTTTCTTTTGTCTGCAAAAGTTAATGAGAACGTTTTGTCATAAATGATAGGATTATCTCTTCAAGTAGATCTTTACCAATTTTATAATGCTAACGGTGTTGATGTTACTGGGACGTAAAACCATGTTGTGCAGTAAATTTTTCGGTACAATCATGATATGATGACGACGCTCCCAAATATAAGTCATCAGTGGTACATCCGCACCTGCAGGGTCGTTTGGATCCGAATATTTAACAAAAAAAAAAGAAGTTGATGAATTACATCTACAAAGTAACAACGCATGAGCAATACAAAGACTAGTAGCCGCGAACTGTCAATCAGACCCAATTGCTGTATAATAATACACAACGTTTCATAGAGGGCAAAGTTTTAAATTGGTCTTTGCTGCAAATTTCTGTTTTGGGGTACACTTTCCCATTCCGTCTCGAACCAAAAGCTTGCGACTCGAACAAGGATTTGAAATCGAATGCAAGCTACTCGAACTCGGAAGACGGAGCTTGAATACAACATCTTAATTAAGTTGTAAAAGTACAGACACACTGAGAATATCCTCTGTTAATGTTAATTCCTGCCATTTATATGGTATTGGTGGTTTTCCCTTCGAAGACAAAAGTACAACCTCGTTTGTGGGTAGATGTTATTTCATGAAATATTTATTACTATTATAATTATCATTATAATTATAATAACTATTATTCCATTCAATACATCGTAGTCACGGCCATTAATACTTTTAGACTGACTTTGGTGAGTTTGCTAAATCGAAAATGGTCCCACCCACCCAAACATGCATCTTTTCCAAAAGTTCTAAATTTGCTTCAGATGTATACATTTGGCTCTGTCACCCCAAGTAGTAGAGAGGGTTGAGGAAGGGGTAGGTTAATGACAAGCACGAGTAACAGTGTCACAGAGTGGGGTTTGGAGAACTTGGGTGTTTCCAGGTTAAGAACTGTGTGGCAGTTAAGGTGTTCCAGATTATATTCTTTGGATTACACCATTCAGAAAAAAAATTATAGGAGACATAGACGGCGGTCAAGAGAGAACGGGTGGAAAGAACGGGGTTCATTCTTATCCCCCCCCCCCCCACACACACACACCTCATCAACAAGGGAAGGTAATCAGTTCTGACCGCCATTCCCATCCCAATGTCTCCTAGGTGACATGAAAGGTTGATCCTACAGAACTCACAGTTATATACCCCAAGTATCTTGTCATAAATCTAATTTAACAAAACCTAAATTTTTCGGAGCGCTTCCTGGGCCTGATCTTTGCGTTCGATATCCTTTAGACAAATTGCCTCTTCTGGTTGCCTCGGGTTACTGGATTCTTTATGGAAAATAAGCCTCCTTGCTAGCCATATCCATTGACTACCACTTGACGAGTCCGTTTTAGCAGGTTTTACCATCCAGATAAATATTCCCTATTTACAATGTCGAACTCTTCGTGTGTAATAGTTACATTAAAAACAGCGAATGTTGCATTACCTGCAAACAGTTTGAAAACAAACGTTCGAGTGAACTATAGCTAGAGATGTGGAAATTTAGTGGTAGATTAGCAATAAATATGACACTGGTACATTGACTCCCCGCGGTGTATACATTTGCATTCGTTCAATCCCCACCCCCCACTTTTAACATCCCAGTTACGCTCCTGAATACTCATGGACTTGCAATGGGGGATAGAGTTCTTCGTTAAAAGAAGTACTGGAAAGTTTCTGCCATCAAAAATGGTTAAACGCAAAATTAAGCCTCTTTTTGTAGACAGGACGGTGCCAAAGAACTAATGTTTTTTTTTTTTTTTTTGATTAAATGATTAAATGTAAATGCAAAAGACGAATAGCTCGATTGTTTAATGTTTTCAGGTGAGGGGTGTAAGAAGATTATCCTTTCCCCCTTGGAACTATATTTGCTTTGGGTGCAAAATAGTGTTTTATCTGTATCTTGCCGCTAACAAAGAAGCACTGTTTGTGCTGTCTCATTAGACTCTCCCGAGTGATTTATCCAGACTAGCTGATTTCCAACTAATACTAACAGAGAAATGGCCATGGCCATCTGAATCCCATTGCTCACGTCACTGAGCTAACCTTAGTTACTTCCTCAATAGATCATATTTGTAAGCTATTTCTAGTGCTTCACCTACCGTGATATCTTCTCGTACCTTTCGTTGATTTCGTTCCGCACGTGTCGATGTTAGCGGATTTATTCAGCAAATTTTCCTCCCTAGTAATTGACATTCGCTGGAACAATTAAAACTAAGGCAAGTATCATCCAGAAAGAATAGACTGGATTCGGTTAGTCTTCCTTGCGCTGCTCTAGAGTTTACTGCTCCTTTTTCCTTTTATAAAATACAAATTTACCACGCTTTTAACAAAATTGCCCAAATGGGTACCACAGTTGGAGAATGGGGTGACAATAATTGCTCTAGCCATCCCTTCTAGTCACCCTTGCCACTGCTCTGTATCCGCAAAAGCTGTCGGACAAATCGTATTGAATGTCCAAGCAGGCTCACTTGCACACTGTTTGGATTAAATGCAAAAAATCCCTGAAAAATATCTCATTTATTGCTCAATTACCATGTAAGACATTGGTAAATAAAACAGCAAGTCATGTACACGAGGTACGTTAGCTGTCGTACACTTTAGATTTTGGAACGTGATTCTTCACGGTTTACTTTTGATACACTAATTTGTAGTTTTGTGACAAGAAACAGTAAGGTCTCTGAAGCAGCGGAAATAGAGACGGAGTTACAGGCATTATGGTTAGCGGCCGCGAGACTGGTCCGCAGGGGAACGGTAAAGCAGGATGTTAGAAATATAAAAGGGCATCGGCAGGAAATTTTTGTCCACTAGAGGACGCCTCCGACCATAAGGTAGCTCCGCCTCTGAGCGGAAATAAATAGATCATTCTCCTTTGGACCCTTCAGTACTGTGCATAATGTAGAATTACACTCTGTAAAAAATGTCTGTACATTTACAGAAAATAAAGAAAAGAAAAACAAAAGAATACATAAAAACTGCTGTCAACTCATTTACAGCACTTTTTCTGTATTCTTTTCATATTTCTTTCTTTTTTCTTCTGTAATTGTACAAAAATTCTGTAAGAGTTACAGAGTTTTTGCACAGTGTAATTGTACTATCCTACTATTCCAAACCAAAACAGGAGTCTAATTTTTCATTGAAGATCTTACATGTATCTTCCAGCCACTTTAAAGCCTCCATACAATTTCGTTGCGTGGGTTGAAAGGCAACTTTTCGGTTAATCATTCTAAAGTGCCTTCTATAGTCTTCAGGGACAGTGGCCAGAAATTCGTCCGCGGTGTAGCCACTGCCTGCTGTGCTGTTAGTTAGAGCACCCACTGTCAGAATCGCAGAAGTCGTTAAATAAATCCAAAACCTCATTCTGAATTGTAATTTTATTTCCAGTTACCCATCTGTATAGTGAAACATTGATAAACTATTACAATCAACGTGCAAATACAGGTTTTGTATTTTATATGTACTGTACAATTGATCAGTCATGATATTGGTCTTTCTTTGTAAATGGCGATAAGATGTATGGAATGTAAGAACCCTTTTGGTTTTGAAAGAGGTACGAAACAGTATTATACCACATCTTCAAAGCAAAATATTGAAACTTTCGTGCAGTTTTGATTCATAAGTACAAGTTAAGAATTCAATTGTAATTGTATAAGAATAAAAAGGCCAAGGCAAGTTAACACATCATTTATTTTTATCTTAGAACGTTTTTAGCAATCGAATGATTCTGTAGCAATGTTTCATAAACGTTTCACAAGCTAGATGGCTTTTTACCTCTTGAAATGAGGCCTTAAGCCAACAATATATCTCACCATCCTTGAGAAGGTCCAAAAAGATTGGCTGGGTGGGAGCTAAAATTGAAACTCAGCAGAGAATGGCAATAACAAAGCGATGGTAAAAATAAATCGGGAAAAGTTAAACAAGCACAGGTCACATGCAGATGCAGGTGTGCTGTTATACATAAATGTCATAAAAAAACATTAGTTAGATATGCATGGAGACATGCTATATAGCACTTTCTTTCCATTGGCGGGATGAAGCTACCTGGATCCCCAACATGGCCCGAAGACGGCCTTGTGCAACACGTCTTTAAGGCTTGCATTCGCGTGTAGGCTACTAGATCGTGTTTGCCGTTACCATCGCAACTGAGACATTCCAAATAAAACTCTTGACTGAAGATCTGCATGTCATGAGAAGTTAGGTTCAGTTAAAAGAGTTGAAATTTATAACGAAACCCAACCCTTCAAAAAATCTAACTGAACCTCCGGATCCTCAGGATCCTCATCACACTCAGGACCCGGTTGGTCGTCGTCGTTTTGCAATTAACATTAGATAAAAAAAACATGGATCGGCAACTGAAGTCATTTTATAGACGAATCCGGACAGATTGTGATGGTCTGATTTTGGTCGGCCATTACTGGGGTCCATCACCTTTAATCTTTTAATTCCCTTGCTTACCTCTATCATGGATGGTTGAACACGTATTTGTTTCTTCAATTCTCTAATTTCCCTAAATATAAGGGTTTGAAATTAATGTAAACAACAAATAAAAACGGTTTTAGGCTGATGGACCCCACTAATGGCGGCCTACAGAAACTAAAAATATTCGCTAATCGGATTCGTCTATAGATATACGAATTCCAGCAGCTAGTGAAGGTGACCATTAGCGGGGTCGTTAGTCTTAAATTTTCTTAATTTTATTGTCTATATAAAATGCCTAATTAGCTCCATTATGCCTGATGATACGCGGCCCACAATGGTTGTCAAATCACTTGAAATGCATGCATTCAGTACCTGAAGCAGATGTTAGGATAGATGCGTATGGAGCATGGTTAGAAAGGATGAAAGTTATAAGGAAATACTGGCTAATGTCACCGTTTGTTACAATGGTGTAGGAAAATGCTGACAAACAAAATTTTAATGATGATAATTTACAGTCCCTGTGTATCTTTTTGAAAGGTAAACTCTTTTGCGGGCACTTCGGTTATGTCACCTCGTCGCCGAACGATTAATAAACTACCAAGGCGTTGAACAATGACTGGGATGGAAGTTTGCAAAGATCGACCTTCAACATAGAAACTATCTCTGACGTTATAGGCTTTTATAATGGTACAGGTAGCACAACCATTGGACTATTTGTGTTCATAGAGTATGGATTCCTTTTTCCTGCATTCACGAACAATATAGTTTCCGCTGTAACGAAGATGTGAATAACACATACACCTTTCTCTTCCTTCCGGAACTGCAAAGTTTTAGGTAAAATACAGTATGCTAAGCTATCGAGGGACGGCCATTTAAATGCCAAAGTTCATTCCAAAAGTATGAGTGTTTATGTTATGTTTAGGAGTATTTAATGTTTAGGCCTAGCCTAATGTACCTGACGTGCATGGAAAGAGAGCTTTTTGTTGTGCGTATTGTGGATTTATTGTACCTTCAAAAGAATAGTTTATAGCCAAATAAACTTTTGATATGGTAAAGATGATCATGATTCAAGTATTTTTGTGAAAGTTTCATTAAGTTTCTGTGTTTGGTGCTCGAGAAATCAACACTTTAACTTGACAACTTTCCTATAAAAAAAGGTGAAATTGCAGCAAACGGGTGTGATGTTATGGATTCCCATTGTCGGTTAGTGTTTTGTTTTTTTGTTTCATCCTATTAATTTGATCTTATAGGGGCCCCTACGGCAAATAAAGTTTTTAAAGTATCATTGCTCAGGGTGCACCTGTGGTATAAATACATCAAAGTTTAGCTGCATAAAATTTGTGGTGAATTATTGATCAAAGAAAACATTAGCTTACAATGAAAATCTATATGACACCATGCGTATTTGCTTGAAGTCCATTCTATTATGAAATTTTGTAAAGGAAAAAATGTGAAAATGTAAGGTCGACAGACTACTTCACCAATCCAATTCAGGATGATTGCGTTTCTCCTTCAACTTTGTGATTTGAAGGACTAACTAATACGAGATATATAATTTAAATTACATTCATTGATTTGGGAGGCTCTCCGAATATTTAAAGATACGAACAATAAGAAAACATGAAGCAATCAAAAATTACTGTGAAATCACAATATTACATGATCAGTGGTTTTATTCAGGTGTAACTTTACGACTGATTTCTTTCCACAATACCATGGCGATTTCTTGGTAAATGCAATTTCTCTTGAATAGGCCTATCAGAAACGGAAATTTTGCAAACTGTGCGTTTCCTATGTGAAAAACCAAGTAAAACCTGGCAAAAGTTTGCAGATTGCATGTAAGGTCCTTCAATTGTTCAAAAAGTTTCAAAGGAAAGGGGGACATCCCCCTCCCCTTAGACCCCTCCCTTAGACACCGGTCACAATTCGATCCCCCTTGCAAATTCATAGCTACATCTTTGCCCGTGTTTAAAAAAAAGGTTAAAAAACAAACAACTAGAAAAGCCAAAAATGCTTAGTGATTGCCAATTTCGGACATTTTTGGAAGATCCTGGAATTTTAAGGAAATTCGCCTTTTACCTTTGGTGACCGCACGATGACGATTTTAGTATTTTTTGAAAAATTCTGCTTTTTGACCTCTGATGAAGCCAGATGGATGATTTCGCCTCTAGTGAACTGACGTAACCTCTGATTTCTACCACAAACAATAAGGTTCTTCTTCTTATTCACTCTAAAAACAGTTGAGCAAAAAATGCTCCGTGTTGGAAAAACATAGCACGTCCCAATTTTAGAGAAAACTTCGATAAATTTATTAAACAATTTTAATACAGTAATTGGGAAAAATCATGATAGTTTGCATAACCTTTAGCAGTTTTCTTTCTCAACAATTCGGCTTGTGCTATGTTTGCTCATTGACTGTTCAAAGAGCGTGGTGCTAATTCAAGCCTTTTAAAAAGAACAGACTAAACTCTAATGACCTTACACGACCTTTGCTACCACCACAAACGACAGGGTTCTTCCTCTAACTTTTCAAATCTCTCCAAACCCCATATGAACATTGTTCGTCATTTGTGTCTTGACATATCTTATTTATAAGCCACTCAGGTCTGTAAATATATAAATTGCCTATAGGCAATTTAGCGATGGTGCTAATATTTCCTGGGTGAGAGAGGGAGATTTTTTCAAGCAGGAAAAATTTGTAAAAACGTTAAAAGCAAACTTTAGGGACAAAAATATAAAATTAAACTTATGACAAGGTTTATGCAGTACTGTCTCTGGTGACCCCATATGAGCTTTGGCACCCGCCAAGAACAATATGACACCCCTTTCAAGCTCTCTTCTTTCAACCTTTTGTCTTGTCTTGCCTTAACTTTTTACTTTTTGCACCCCTTTAATTCCTCGCTTACCTTAAGAATGTTGCAGATATTTTTAAAAATAAAAATGCCCTTGTATGTTTGAAATTGCCATTTTTCATTTTAACACATTTCGCAATTGGAAATTCTTGGATTGTTACATACGTATTGCAAGTTGAAAGTTCCATTGCAAGAGTGTTCAAGGAAACAAAAGGCCTTGGTCGCTCCTTTTCCAATCACCGTTCTGATTAGCCTAATAAATGTCGCTCCATTCTGTTTTCACTTAATCCCTTCCACCAGTTTGTTCACCTTCAGTATCTTATGTCAAGATGGGTCTGTTTTTTTCTTCCACTTTTTTTACAATCTACATTTTCATCAGTTCTCTCTAGTTATACTACTCTAGTGCACAACATCTTCCTTTTTTACTTGTTAATTTATATTATTTAATTTTGGGGGGTTCGTTTTTGTGTTTTTTATTTTTATTAAATCACTGTATCTCTCTTATTTTTACGCTCTCTGTCTTCCAGCTGTACTTAGTTCTTCCAACTTATGTAGAATCTCGAGTGAAGAGGGGGTGTCATACCACGGCATCGCTACAACGCCACACCTTCACATCCATTTTATTCACCCATATTCACCATTGCATGGTTTCAAGTTTCACTCCAAAGTGTAAGGAAGTACATTTTAGTGGTAATATAGCCTTTTATATTTACCATGCATGATAAACAGCCCTTTTTAAAGGTGTATTGTGAAATTGTTATCTTCTTCGTTTAATTTTTCCTTGCGTCACCGTCGCAATAGAAATTGGGCTTGGGCGGAACGGGGGCTTGAGGGGCCATCCTCGTCCTCCGATTAAGAAAATGCGTGCTAACCCACTCCCCTTCGTTTTTGCAAAGTGGGGCTTCAAAGATGTGGGTACATTTAGTTGAAAACTCGGAAAGTGCCGTTTCCGGCCATCTGGTTGATGTAAGGTAAGGTAACAAATTTTTTGTTTCCTCCGCACCAACTAATGGTAGCGCTCCGCTTAGATAGTCTTTCTGGCATTCAATAGTTTTTTCCGTTCCTCTGCACCTGAACCTTAGGTACACCTCTAATGAGATTGATATGACGTTGAGTGGACCAGGAGATTCGTGCACTTTGCAATGACAGCAGAGATTAAAGGGGAATTTTAGGCAAAGATTTAGTTTTCATATGTGTAGAGGAACCGAATCTAGTACACATATTAGTGAAAATTCTATTCAAATTGGACAAGTATTCTTCGCAGGGATATCAGTAAATCAAGTCGTTTAATTTGTGTTCCAAAGTGAGTTTGAGGGCAGCAGGTATTATATCGCTTCCTCACATTGACAAGGAATGCATTGTTTCCAGACTGTTGTTTTGACCTTGAGGTTAATAGGAATAAGATCTCTGCGTGGGAAATGCAAAGTTTGTAAAGTTTTCATGCCAGTTATGCAACAAAATTCTGATAATATGGTATCGGGGGGGGGGGGGGGGTTGGGTGTTGAGTTCAAAGAAAAACACAAGACTGTCCATTCATGTGAGGATATGATGTCATATGTTCTTGCCATATGTTCACTTTTTGTTGAGAATGTGACAACTTTACCTGCTTATATCTTGAGAACCACATCCCGGATTTCAATGCAAATATCACCAAAATGCTTAGAATAAGAACCCCTTTCAGTGGCAGCACCGAGGGAAGCATGGGAGGCACCCCCCCCCCCCGTCAGAACCTTTGCTTCCCCTTTACCCCCCCCCCCCCCCCGTCAGCTCTGGATTGTTCATGTTGAACCAAAGTATATCTACCCCAGGACTTATTTTTTCCCTTTAAAGATATGATAAAACCTCTTCCGGGGGCTTCGCCCCTGGACCCCACCAGGGGCCCTAAGGTGGGCCCCTGGTCCCCACCCGAGACAGCTCGCCCCCAGCATTTTCTTTTGCCCTCCATTTGCCCCCCCCCCCACTTTTTTTTATCCTGATGCCACCACTGCCCCTTTAACATATCAAAACTCGATCTGACCTTGAACCCTTCTTTGAAACTATTTCACTTTTCGGGGCCGTGAAACCCAAGCCTACTGAGACGGCATAATTGTTCTTGACTTTCATAATAGATGTTTTTTTTTTCAAACTTGGATGCTAAGATCTTTCAATGAAATAAATATCAAAATTCACAGTAGCCACTCTGCGGGACAAGGTTCTTACAAAGTACTGTGAATCATGTAGACGGGAAAGATTTCAGTAATTAAATTTGATTATTGTCGGCTTCAAAATCACTGTAAATGCAAACAGCTTGATGGTATTTTACTTACGATTATCGAATTAAAAAGTCAAACTATACAAGCAAATATTATTCTCTCCTACTTAATTGCATTCTTTTACTAGCCCGCTGAAACAGTACTATTTGATCTTTACCACTAATCCTGTGTATATTTCGAATTTTACGTAATCGGCGTATTGTATGCGGCCTACTCGGGTTGAGTTGTCTTACTTTGCATGCCGACATCTACCTTGTAAAGTGACTATATCGAAAGGGTGAATCGTGACATTGCTGACATTTGCAGTGCGTATGAGAGATCAAAACATTAATCTTGTTCACTCTTCGCACCGTGGCCGCTGTTTCAAAATTCATAATATGATGTCTCCCTCCGATCACTCCAGCACTAACAATTTAGGCTTCTTTTACTTCGGTTATATTTTCCGAAATCGTTAAGGAATAGACCTAATTACTTTTTTGATGGTATTATTGAGTTGATGTATGCTGGAATGTTTGAAAATTAGATGCCAAATATAAATGGTGCTCCCAGATGAAGTTAGCAAAGCTAGGTGGGAGCAGAAACTGTTCAAGGTATAATTCACCTATCCTTTAAACAGATAAGTCTATAATGGGTCTGAATTATGTTCTTCTATCCAAAGTTTAAAACAAACACACAGTAACGCCTTTGTTTACGAAAATCTGGGGCCTAAAGTGCTTTGGAAACTGTAAACTTCCAATCATATATACTGCATACTGCAAGAAGGTTAATAACGAAAATAACCCTTTTATTTTTGAAGGCCACTAATAGAGATTATGCCCATGACGTCAGCGCGTTTCAACTTGGCACACTGATTGGAACTGGTCGTGCGCAGTACGTTTGTTACCAATACGCGCGCATCGGCTTGCTGGTTGGTTAGTTTCTGTGGTACATTCACACGCATACATTTTTACATGCGTTTACACTCCTGCGCGCTTGCAACACAAAATCAACTAGTGCGTTCATTTTTAAGGCATGCAGAAGTACGCGTCAATTACCCCTGACTGTACACGGAGAAATTCATTGTGCGCGAATAGGAACCTCTTCGATAACAACGCGTTACAATGGAATTTTGTTGCTATTAAACGCATTGTGTGCGCAGATCACCGAATAGTGCGCATGTCAAATGAACCGTTCCGTTTGGTTCTCCATGAGGAATCAGCGTGTCTAACAGTGTAGGGATAGGAGTTTGGAATGTAGGTTTATAATATCTTTGCTCTGGGCAGAAATCATCAGTGTTTTAATGCAACAGTCACAGCTACACTTAATGCGTACTTCATTGATTTTGCTCGTCAAAAGGAGTGAGGGGGTTGTGACGTCAGTAAAAGCACTCTATAAGTTCAACACTATAGAATTTTCATGGCAGTCGAAAAATTGGCAGGGGGCTTGTGACGTCAATGAATACACTCCACATACTTCTTCACTGCATTGGGTTGTCGGGTGTGTGTTGCAAGTTCCAATGCATCAGTTTTCATGCGATCCAAATGGACTGGTCAAATTCTTTTCAGTGACCGTTCTGATTAGCAAAACGAATTTCGCTATTTTTTCCAATGTATTTAGCCTACTTAAGTCCAATTCAGATTGTGTCCAATTCCAAGTGACCGTTTGAATTGTTTTTTAATAAGAGTGACCTTTGAATCCGATTCTATCAAAAGAAGTGTTTGTGTTTGTTTAACTGAATGCAAATTACAAAGTCCTCTCTTTTAAGTATTTGCGTCGACTAGTTTACACAAACACACCGAACACATATTTGTACGAGAACAAAATCAAGTTAGGTGCGATCCATTCCACGATGTGAATGGTACTTTAAAGACTTATAAGCGTTTGGATTGGTAACTAGTGTAGGAAAGATTGAGTGAGAAAGTGTATCAATAAAGTCACCATGGAGGAAACAGATGCGGATGAAATGTACGTTGATGTATCCGTACATCATGAAGAACCTCCACCAACGCCACCGCCGTCAACGTCTAAAGGACCACCACCACAGCAAAAGAAAACAAAGCAACCCAAAGAACCAAAGGAACTGATCGTGCCTGATGGATTAAGCTTAGGCCACCGTGACCCACAGGCGATACACGAAGAGGATGGCGCTGATTTGAAGGTTAGAACCTATGTCAAAAAAGTGTTACTTTGATGTAAAGATATAAAAATTAATTTTGTAGGATTTCTCTGAAGAGGGGGGGGGGGGGGGCACGCGGTGTGGTGAGTGATCGCCGGTATGGGGGAGCCGTTTAAGGAGATGGGGTGTGGCCCTCCCTCTGAAATTTTTTAAAAAATTGGGAGTCTTTACACGCAATCTGGCGTCACATAATTATTATGCTCCTTTTTTATTTTAAATTTTGTTATTACTATAATTCTAGGTTCTAAAACTACCGGTTACATGCGTGAGGGGGCATGACCCAACCCTGAATACGCCACTGAAAGAGATGTTTCTCAGTAGGCGATGAAGAGTAATTTATTTTTCTGGCCCTGAAAACCAAGTGTCTATCGCATTAACCACATTACTTCTGATTCAGCCTATACCGGAACCTTCAATTTTTACATGAAAATTAATGTAACAGTTTTTTTTTTTTTTTTGGGGGGGGGGCTTAATAAGAAGAACACAAATTGATAGTATACTTAAATGGTAGAATATGATCACGGAATCGCCCATACTTTCAAGAGCGAAACAAATAATACCTTCTCGCATTGTTTGCTCTGTATTCTGTTACATAATATTTTGCAACGGCTAGTGTAATATTCAGCCGTATTCTAAACCTTCCTATATTTCCGGTATAGAAAAGTAAGAATAAACCTACTTTGAAGTTGTTTCAAAAGCCGACAATCGGAATTTGACAGAGAGTATCAAACGGTTCAGACCTTTGTTCCAGAACCTCGTTTGCACCTAACTTCGTAACTGATTCTTTTATCAGAATTAGAAACGATGAAGAGGTTTTTTTAGGTTAAAAAGACGTTGATTTGTGTAAACTAATGTTGCATGGATATTTCTGAATATTTGTTGGGTAAAAAAGTACACAGACTACAAGACTAGGCAGCCTCCTCTACACTGTAAGGAGTCACGACGTTTGAGGGGGCGATGCGCACTGTTTAACAAGAAATTCCCTTACTGGCTAACGATAGCCTAATCCCTAACCTAATCCCTTTCCCTAACAAAGAATACAGTCGATACAATACAATGGCAACAACCAATCAAGAAACATCTTGTCAAACAGTGCTCATCTACAGCGTTTGAGGGTGATCAAGGATAATTTGTATTTTTTTATTTACTTATTTATTTATTTATTTATTTATTTTTTTTTTTTTGTTGTTAATTTAAGGTCAATATGTACAAATGTGGTGCAGAAAATAAATTAAAGTTATGAAAAAATATAAAAAAATTTAATTGTCGTTTTAAACTTTAAAGAGTAGTAAACAACTTAGACCTGTACGGTTTCCAGTGATTTAGGAAACCATGAAGAGGTTACTGTAATCCCCTTATTTAGCTGTATGCAAATCCTTTGGCCACACATGAGTGGAAGCTTTTTACACCATTTTTACAAAATTCGAGTTGTCTATGCAATTTTTTTTCAGTGTACAGATTTACTATGCGGTTGGCTTTGAAGACAAGCATTCAGATAATTGTTTCGTTTTATCTAAAATTCCTTCCTGTTAACCCTTTTGTCACATAGGTATGGTACATTTATAGAAAACAGGGTCACTCCTGAACACCAATTGTCTTCAAGAGTGACCCTGTGACCCTGTTCAGGAGTGACCCTCTTGTGACACTGAAAATATTGCTCCAAACATTGACCCCTATGCGATCATCCGCGCATCCACTCCAGAATATGCTTGTGGTATTTAAGGTATCGGGCCACTAATTAAATGTCCCATTGACTTACACACTAAATTAGGCTACTTCCGTGCCCCTAGCTCCTAGTAGAAGTCTTTAACCAGGACATTCCACCCCTCTGATCGAAGCTCAAAATGGGGCTTTCATGGCACTTTCAAATTTCCATACATGACCATTCAAATTTTGAGCTAGAAAGCCTTGAATGATAGATGTGTTTCCCGCCATAATAGCTACTCCAAAACGGCATTTTACAGAGCGCAGTAGTACAGTACAATAAAAAATGGCACTAAATTGGTCAAATTGCCTTGAATTTTGCACAGTTTGTATTTCAACTCATTGTCTACAAAATCCAAATGCAAAAATAATGATGTTTTGTAAGTAACACAGTCAGAAACAACGTCCCATAAAATATTTAGGCCTAAGGCCTTTCCTCTGTCAGTAAACATTTTCCCAGGCAAGAGTATGGGAGTTAGTGGTCAGCTACCTTAAAGCATAGGTAACAGTTACTCGTTCTCAAATTAAACGTATGTGCTGTTACATTAAACCCATTTTATAATCTTCCATTGCGCATCTTCAAGCATCCGCCCATCCACTCAGGACTTGCTTGAAAGTATTTAGATTAGAAAAAATAGAAAATTTAGAAAAGAAAATGACAAGGAGAACACCAAATCGAGAAATTTCCCTTGAAGCAGTACGCAGAAGCTATTAACCTCTTTTGTGGGGTAGTATGTATTAATTAAATACGATCAAACAATGGCATTTGCTACTTTATTCAATGGAGATTTTTTCAAAAGAGAACCGCCAACAGGCCGCTTTTGTTAGGCCGGTCATTGTAGCTACTACCTCGTATTAGCTCCATGATTCTAAAACCTGAAATTTGGAAACGCATACGTATTTACTAGTCAGAGTCACCCTGACGTCGACGGTATGGGTAACTCTGCCTATCATACCACCCCGACGTCAGGGAGCAGATAGCGGCATGAAAGTGGTTTCACGAACCAAAAAAGTTTGGTTCGCCAATCAGGAACGAGAACGCTCATCTTATACGAATATTCATATTTTTGTGAATTCTAAGCCAATAAGGAACACTAATAAAAAGAGCTTCACTTTTGAAAAACAACGTTGAATTTCGCTGACTTTGATTCTAACGTTTAGCACATAACTTGAAATGCTGATTGCAAACGCTTCAAACCTTTATGAATGCCTAGCTTTTGAAAATATTCGGGACGGAGCTGTTCAGAATAACAAAAGTCATAGGCCTTGGTTCCGGTATAACTACCAACCTCGACGCTTTATAACAGGTATGTATAACAAGTGTTACGGAGTACCTGCAGATTTAAAATACTGAGTACTTTGGTTTTGCCGAATGGTTATTTGCCAGAGAGTCGGTAGGACTTCCATCACTGATATCAAGATGATCAATGATGCCAGAACTGTGAAAATTATATATGCGTCGGCTGGACCCTCATTTGCCAGTTTGCGTCGGCTCTCCCTCATTTGAAGTCAACTTTAGTGCTATCTGCTCCCTGACGTCAAGAGGTATGAACAAGTTAAGGTTATCCTATATCCTCGGCGGAAGGGTTACCCTCGACTAACGTATTTACCGATTGGGAACCTCATAATGGGAATCGGATTTTATTGTCTCTGTAGCACATGCCTTCAATACATTCATTGTCTACAACATAACTTAACCAACATTTTGACGCATTTCTAGAAGATTACTTGCGAGGTAGGACAGTGTTCAATCGCAATAACGGTGTCTGCTCCGGCTCTTTAAGAAGTAGCTGCTTGTACATTGCCTTCAGTGGGAACTTTTTTAGTTTTGCCTCGTCTTTTTTGCTTTCATAACCATTGCATAGTTGCAGTTACCCCGCGGAGCAGACTCTACCTTCTCAGCTCCTCAGCTTCCAAAACCATATGAAAAATGGGCGTAGGCTGGGAGTGCGGGGTGAGGACTCACCTCCACGCACCAGTTGGAGTTCCGCTTAAATGAAACAAAAAAAGGCAAAATAGAAGCTCAAAAAGACAACCTTATTACGAACTGACCGCCGTCTTTACCCAGTGCATCAGTCTTGTACCTAATCACGAACCGGACAGCAAGTGATGGTCAGTTTTCAGTCAGCCATAACTGGGGTCCATCACCTTTAAATCTTTCAGTTTATTTGCTCACCTGTACCATGGATGGTTGAACACTAATTTGTATCTTCAATTCTTAAATTTCACTAAAAATGCGGTTTTGAAATTCATATAAACAATAAATAAAGACGATTTAAGGCTGATGGGCCCCACTAATGGCGGCCTACAGTCACTAAAAATAAGCGCTAATCGAATTTGTCTATAAGAAGACACATATATAAATTTATCTGACAGCTTTCGTGTACGCCACGTTACACATATTTTAGGAGTGAATAGGCAAAGTAAAGTATATGGTTAGGTAGTTCACTCTATATCTGACGTCAAATACAGAAGCACACCGAGGATGATGAGCTAGAAGGGATGGTTGGGAGCTTTGGGAAGACTATCGAATCGCCACCAACAGTTGGCACGAAGCGTACTAGAAAACGTCTGGATAAAAAATGCCCCATAGATCGCCGGAAATCGCCCCTACTTTTAGGCTTCACAAACAACTTCTTAAAATGCCATTGCCAGAATTTTCTTGGAATAGTTGCTTATATTCTAACGGTCAAATTTGGCAGTGAGAATTTTATAATGAAAAATTTTCTCGTGGAAAACATTGGCAATATGTTAAGTAAACATAAATGGCATTTTGGAAACTTCTTGCAAGTTGTTTGCCGTTAGTATTTTACGTTCTAGAGACAGACGTTTGATGGATGGGAACTCCTCCAGTGTCGAAATCCAATATGAGGACAGAAACAACCATACTGTCAATCAGTGGCGGCGATACCTGGGGCACAGGGAAGTCCCCTATCGATTTCTAAAAACTAATCGGAAATTTTTTAAATGATCTCAAAAGACGTTTAAGATATAGATTTATGTAGGGGTAGGGTGAGGTGCGTTTTCGACCGAGTGTTGCATCTATTGCATTCATTCCTATCACAAATGGCTCATCAACATTTTAGCGCGCCCCGCGCACTTCAAACCTTTCTTCGGTGATGTTCCTTAATTACCGAAGACTTTAAAAAATGAAACCTACTGCCATTGAACTTGATGATAAGCATAAGCAATAGAGTAGAGAAAACAGGCCAGTGAGCCACAACTGGAGAAAGGCCGTGACCGCCTTGGCTTAAACCAAAAAACTGGGCCGCAAAACTTCATCTAACTCTTACTTTTATCAATACCTTCAGGTAGCAACTTTCGGAGAAGCACAGTAGCAAATACTGAAAGCTGTTTACGAATTACCAGGCAGAAGACTGACTTTTTGAGTGTCACGTAGGTTTGTTGGGCAATTGAAAGTGTCAAGATGCAGAACCTGATTGTACGTTTTGTCATGGATATCTCCTTTAATGAACTAATTTCGGCGCGCTTCGCGCATTTCTCACTACTACCACTCCGCCACATGACCATTTTTAAGGCAGTAGGGGTTAGGGGCCTTCGGAGGTTTGTTTACAAAGTATCATTTTCTTAGATACAATGCTCTCCCCCTTCAAGTTAGCCAAAATTGGGATTTACATTTTCCGCCATATGGCTAGTTAAAAAAAATCCCAAAGATTGCACCATTTTTCATCTAATCAACCTTAAATTAACGAGAATTCCTCAAAGGGAATGTCCCGCGGGACGGTACAAGTTTACGTAGTGACAAAGTAAGGGTCCCAATCCTCTTAAGAAACCCTATGACGCATAGAAAGTTGCAATTTACGCAGTCTTCGCCTATGCACACGCTTGTGCAGGCCTGTTTGGAATTGAGTTCCATCATAGTTATTATACCTTTCCCTGGTTGGGAAACACCTTACGTACACTGTGCATGCACTGACGTAAAAGCTGTATGTGCGTTTATAGTTTTTGTAAGGTGCGTCCGTAACTGTCCGTAAAAGCATGTTAAGCTCTTCAAAAAAGTTCATCACGTGACTTTGAAGATGCACTCGATCGATCGGTAGCCATGTGGCGCCGTTGAGTGATGTACTGTTTCTGCTGGGAAGTGAAATTAAAGTTGACCCGAGAGTTAAAAGGGAACTGCAAAAGGCCTCCTAATTAGTAAGTTTTTAAGATTTTTGAATAAATGAAGAAATCCTT
This sequence comes from Holothuria scabra, assembly GCA_037179385.1. Classification (NCBI taxonomy): domain Eukaryota; kingdom Metazoa; phylum Echinodermata; class Holothuroidea; order Aspidochirotida; family Holothuriidae; genus Holothuria; species Holothuria scabra. The sequence continues at coordinate 58,156,020 of CM074181.1, read as the reverse complement.
TATTCTCGGGTCTCATTTTCTCTTTTTAAGCGTAAAATACTGGTTCCGAGACCTTCGCTGAGGACATTCAGTAGGCCCTACAGGCTTATCATACCGCAGTTAGTGTGCGGTAAGGGTGAAGTAGACCTACTTCATTACGCTAGGTGGGCTTCCTAAAATTTTGTACGACCATACTGCCATAGTTATTGATAAATATTGTATAATGCACTCGTCTGATGAAGCGTTACACTCGTTTGTTAAAATTGTTTAATCCAACTAGTCTAACATTATACAGTGCGATTGCTACGTGCTTCGCAATTTCGCGGAATTGTTGAGTGTGCCTACCCAGTTACTGTTGCTAGCCCAGCCTTCGATTCCCCCGCTATTTTAGTTTGGGTACAGTGATTCTCGCTTTACGGACGTTCTAATTTAAGACAAAAATCTTAATCGAACCTTTCGCCCTAATGTGCGCCCTAATTGAAGTCAGTACAGTTTGATAATTGTTCACAAGAGACTCTCGAAGAAATCAGTTTACACTGTCTGCATATATACAGTACGGTTGGAGAGTGACAACAAGGCTCTCCCGTAATATCAACGTCACGTGACTGACGAAAACTGGAATCTTAACATAAGCAGTCAGTTCGCGGAGTTTCCGAACCAGGGAAAGGTATAATAACTATGGTTCCATCTTCTCCAAAAACGCACCCACCAAGGCTCAGACCAGCCTACGCCCCGGGAATGGACAAACAGTTTGTCGCCCAGCCTGCTACGCAGGTAAGGTTGTAGTCAGACCAACAAATACAATACTCGGCCTTGGTTTCAAAGTCATACTAAACGCCTGAACGAACTCGAAAAGAGTTCAACAGTAGCAAAACTATTTCTGCTTCTTTCTTCACGCCAAGCCCCTATGAAGTTAACCATAACGGAATTTTACTGTCTACCGTGTATACTAGGGAAAAATAGACACAAATTAATCAGGAAATACTTCCATATGAAATAATGTCGGTCGGAGGTAAGTTTGATATGGAATCAGAAGACGAGGACATAAGGACTTCCTCAAGAGCTTCGGGAGTAAGGGTTGTATCGTTTTCTGCTGTAACCAAGGTAACAGAAGATCCTCCTCCTCCGATTCCTCCATCACTTCCACCACCTCGTACATTTACTGATGTTGTGCAAACGGAACCACCTGAAGAGAGAACCATCCCAAAAGGAGACAGAGATCCTAACAACGTTAATAATGACATTTTAGTGAGTACACTACATATAAGCCGATTAGGTTTGGCCAAATCCACTCACATATAAAGCCGTTATTCGCTCTGACGTGACAGTTCTGTTTGTACGGAACTATTTAGGCTCCGTGATGCAGGTGAACTGAATTGTCATTACGCGGTTAAGTAGGAGTTATTCAGTTATAGTTAGATGAGGTTTTTACGGCCCAGTTTCTAACCAATTGGTTTAAGTCAAAGGTCACAACCTTTCTTTCCAAATGTGGCAGCGTGGCTCACTGGCTTTTTTCCCCACCTCAGTCCCAAATGTTGAGCCTGTCACAAACAACAATGGCAGTACGATCCCTTTTTAAAGTCTTCGGTATGACCCGGTCAGGATTCGAACTCCAGACCCCCCCCGGCCGCAATTCAGATGCTGTAAAAGTTACGTAGAAGTCGACAGGCCAATGAGTAGCTATCTCCTAATCAGGCAGAGTACGGAATCATACCCCCTCCCGGCCCGGTTATGTGGACTTACTAATCTGTTCATGGCGGAGTTTTACACCTCAAGATAGAGACCCCCTGGTTTAAAGGTCAAGAGTAGTCGCCCAAAAATTATTTTAAAACAACTACTAAATTTTGTTATTTTCTGCCATTTTTCTTCCAAGAAGCTTTCCGGGTATTTTAAGGCTTAAACATTCAACATTCAAGATTAAAGGGCAAGAGCAGTCACCCCAACTTGAAGTAGTGTAGTACACTGTCCTGTTTCATGATTGGCTGTTGAGAGTCATAGGACAACAATATTTCTCTTCAAATGTGAAAGTTACTAGAAATAACTGCTTGGTTAAGCTTGAATATGCAATGTTGAAGTTGTAAACTATGATGAAAGATACTTTGAAGAGAAATAAGAAGAAAATTGTGATATTTAGATGTTGCTTCAAAAAAGTTTGGGGGACTGCTCTTCACCTTCAACTAAGATATTACTACCTGTAAATTTCACAATTCAGTGTAAAACACATTGTCACGTGATCGTCAAGAGCTATTCACAAACTAGTATATACTACTACCATTGTTCAATTGGGGTGACTGCATTTGCCCTTCAACAGTTTAATCTGTCCAGTTTTTAAGCACGGGGGTAACTTTAACAAATCCGTTTTAATATTTGTACACGCTCGTAGAAGCATTGTATCATGGTCATGGAATGGGCGGTTGCCATGGAAGTAGTGTAAATGGGAAGACTTTCCTTCCCAGATTGGAGAAAATATGTTTAGGTCCCCAGATGCGAAATGATTTAATATTTGTGCCCTCTAATATAATAAAATTTTAGTGATCACTTCTTTGTCATTTTTGCTATTATTTTGTTTTTCAAGCTTGGGGGAATGGTGAACATATATTCTGAACTCAATAAGTTTGATGTCGCAGTGAGCCTCCCATAAGCTGCAGGTGACTGCGGTATCTCGGCGGTAAAAATATTCCTCAAGACGGTGTATGTGTGTATGTGATCAATCCACCGCGACATATGGATCAGTGCAAATAGGCTATTTCAGAATGCCGACACAGAACTGTTGGTGATGAATTTCAAGTAGGCCTACTGTGTTGTAAAATAAGAGGGATTCCCAAACCTTCACAAATAGCGTCTATTTTGAGGTTTATCTTCAACAAATATTGTAAATGTCTTTCAACAATGGAACCATGTTTACTACAGTATGCTTGTAACGTTGTACGTAGAACTGTGGTTTCGTATTAGTCTATACATGCTTTATCGTCTCAACCAGTGGCGGAGCTAGGGATTTCGGTCAGAGGGGGAGAAAATAGCCTGCAGGGGCGCTTCGAAGGAGTAAATACCCTGAGCCTCAGCACGATCGAAGCCACGGCTTTTCAGACTTTCCATTTGATTTTCCGCACCTGGTAGTAGACTCTTTTGACATTTTTCCTCAGCAAGTTTTTCTATTAGAATATGTTTAAATTTTCTATCCACGGGCCTCCGCGGAAGAAAATTCGAGGGGGGGGGGGGCTAAATTCATTCAGGGAAAAGCTCCGCGCCACCATGAGTTGGCGCGGAGCGCAAGAGAATTTTGGCCCAAAATGCCTCTCAGATCGCTGGGAAAGACCGTATTTCTAAAGCCTACTTACCAGATATAAATAGGGAAAACACTGAGTGAACTGTTAAGAAATATTGTTTTAATTTTTCGTCGTCTTTTTCTTTGTTTTCTTCGCTTTTTTAGGTTTTTTTTTATTTTTCAGGGAAGGGCAAGTCCCCCCCCCCCCCGTTGCATCTACTTGCGGACGGGCATGTTTCTATTCCTCTCTTTCACATTCTAGTGTGAAGGCAGTCATTATAGTTTGTGTGTTATTGTCAGGTCTCGATTTAAGATTTTAATGTAATAATGGGCTACCTTGTGAAGATAGAGATTAAACCTGCTAGAGCTAAATAGCAAGCAATCTTACAGAGAAAAAAAGTGATGGAAATTAATTACCGTTAGGTGTACATTTTTTGTCATCTGGAAATCAAGATAAGTACACGAAGAAACATTAATTGACGTAATTTACCTCCTTTGACCACTCTGAAATAGCCATTAATTAAGTACATTTAAAGAAATAGCCAAGACAAGATGTCTTCTTGACTCTCTAGATACCGAATTCATAATAAATAAAAGTAGCCTAAACTTTAGCTTATTTAATGCAATTTTCTGGCTTTTGAGACCACGGAAGTAGAGAAGTAAACATTTTCATGGGATTATCGTGCAGTGTCAGAAATAGCCATTCATCACAAGAACGGTCACTTGAAGATATCAAATGGAAACTGTTCATTAAAACTCTTTAACCATTACCACTATGATAACAGTTTTATTTTATTTTAACCTGAACGTTCTCTTCAAATGATTTTGAGAAATGTAGTGGAATCTATTTTAGTATGTTTATAAACTCTTTATATTGTCTATGTTGAAAATTATCCCTGACAACCAGAGGGCTATTTGCGCTACAATTATTGTTGCGCCCTTTGCAACATCTTTTATTGGCCGGGAGGGTTGATTTAATGTCAGTCTGTGTATTTTGTAAGCTTAATTACGCATAAATTGGTGTGGAAGCAATGAGCAAAGCACAGCGACACTTCATTAGTGCGTATACAGCATGAAGATACATTTCGGCAAAACCTATACCTATATATATATTACAGAAGATGGCCCTTTTCATTAGTCAGAATAAAGTGCAGATAGTACAGTTACTGGTGGCTGTTTGAGCATTTTGTTATCTAGGCCTTAAGAAACGCTATTAATTTATTTCTTTTGCCAAAAATGGTGCAAGAGTAAAGTATGTTAAAAACCTAAAAAGGGCGCCGACAGGCGATTTTGGTCCATCGGGGGGGAGGGGGGCGACCGCCCCCTGACCATATGGCAGCTCCGCCACAGGACTCCCACCTTCATGAGACATTACTGAGCTGAGATATAAAATGTTGAAATTTATTTGATTACAAAGCAACTCCCTGATTAAAACAAATTATTCCATTGAGCAAAAATTTGTGTCTTTCTTGGTTGAACAACTCACATTACTTGCTTTGTTCAACAAAAGGCGAGGATCATATGGTATACATATAGAATCGATGGGTTTCAAATTGCATCCACGTAGAGCCTGATTGTGTGGGATGTACGTCATGTACTTTACATGTATGTTTACTATGTAGGACCCACATGGATGCTATTTTCTGTAAGTGGAAGCTGTAAATTTGTTTGATAAGCATACAGTGTGGTCTGTCTTTGAGATTTAGTTTACATTCGTGGTTAGCATCCTACCCATGTGTTATGTGATCTAAAAATGTATGTTCTGCATTTACTCCCATCGGGTAACCACTAGACAGTCCACTCAAATGAACAGTCAGTCTATCTATAGCCATTCCATGCTGCAGTCGATTAAACGATGCAGAATTATTGTGTTTAAACTTCACAGTATAAATCGGTGAACTTACACACTTCATTGCCAGCCAAATGGTAAATATTCCACTTGATATATAAGTGGCAGCGTTCTTGAAAAATATTACGCACGTCCACTGCCAGCAGAGAAAATACTTCTGTGTCTTTCAAATGAACATTTTATTAGTAAAGGCAAACATCCAGTGTAATTCGCATTCCTTGTGGCAGTCAAACGATGCAACAAATGTGATTCAAATTCCACATTTAACCAGATTTGATAAAATTACCCCCATTGAAGTCGATTGGTACATGCTCATTATGAAAATAGGATCTCCGAACAAGACCGGCTGTGTGTGGCGGAAAGTCCTGGGGGCTGAGACATACAGAATGGCGTAGTTAGAGGGGGAAGATGGGCGATTGCCCGTGTTACATTGTCCTCATTGACCAAGTTAAAGACCCAACTACAAACTCATGGAAGAAAGTTTAACCCTTGTAGATGGAGCGGTGTGTGGACTCATTACAAGAATACTTTTCTCCTCAATGATTAGGCTATTTTTCAAAGCAATTAACGTTTTTGGATGGCAAAGTATGAGTTTAAAAAGGTAAGATTAGATAAAATTCGTTGATATCCATCTAAAATAACAAAAGAAAGCAAGCACCTCACGTGAAGATGAATAAATAGAGTTATCTATGAATCCTATAATGTGGGTAACACTTCTCTTTTTTTAATCTTGAAAAATTATTCATTTTTAAAAAGTAAAGACGACAAACCTTTGGCCGGTCTCGAAGCGAGGGCAGACCGATTTCCGAGACCGCAAGGGTCTGACACCGAGACCGAGACCACGGGTGGGGGGGGGGGGTCGAGACCGAAAACAAGACCGGGAAAAGGGAAGTAGTACGACACTGCCCTCAACCCACAATCCTTACTCTTGCCGAGATATTAGTTTAATACTACAGCACCTTAAATACGATTGTTATAGGCATCCCAGGAAACCGACGCTACTACTTTACTAAGAAACAACACAAAACCGCCCTACGATATGAGCAGGGTGTACGTTGGTTGCCACAAGGTGACCTCAGCAGGTGTTATTCATGTACTGTTGTTAGTATGAGTGCACCCAAGTAGCCTGAGGTGCACAAGTAACACATGTCCTTTCGCGGGCAAGCGCATTGAGTCACGTGACCTCTTTTACTCATAGCCTATACTGAAAATTCTTCAGTTTAGCCTACTAATATCACGAACGACATGTCCACCTGTCCAGTACGTTGTGATCTTATATAACGATAACGTGTCTGTTGTTTCTTTCGAACATAAAAAGGAAAGCATTTTGCAAAGTGAAACATTGAAGTATATGATGTTAATGGCCCTTACTGCAAGTACCATGCACGTTTGATGCACAAAGCGTGCTCTTATCTTAGATTAGATAGCTGACAGATTGAGACTTCCGTTAAAACGTAAAAAGTATTCTTCCGTGCAACCCCTGTCGCCATGCACCCAGAGGTGTCGTGCAATTGAGGGTGTAATAAAATTTTGTTTGAAATGCAGTTTTAAACGCTTCACGTGTGGAGGTACTGTGCAAAGTTAATTGTTTTAGTAAAATAAAGCTCAATGAGTTTGTTAACCCTTCTAACGTTAGTTGGTGCTTGAATAGTTTCTGGGTAACTACCACTTCCCAGCCCCCCTCCCCTGCTTGACAAACCTTAACCACTGATTCCATGGGCAGTACATTTTAATACTTACTACATTGTCTAATCGTATGCAACAGTTTTGTGATGTTGAAAGCCAGTAAGTTAATGAATACCTACTCCGCAGAACGAAGTCAGAGTGTTCAGTATTCCTTGAACGTTTCGTAATCTGTACAATAATATTGAACAATTAACAGTCTGCTACGTAGATAAATTGTGTATACCTTTATACTCATTACTGACGTACAACATTCATACGTTTCTATCATGAAATGCATATATTTCCATTAAGTACACAATCCTTTATTCCGACTGAGTTTACTACATAACTCCGATTTATATTGTGACATTTTGTAACAAATGGATTATGCAACCGACATGCATATTGCTGAAGAACTTTTTCCGATAACCCGGAAAAAGGAACTTTCAAGTGATCAGAGCCTGGTAAATAGCAATATCTTTGTGAGGCTTCGCTTTCAAAGACATAATTTTTGAGTAACCTCAAATACAGGGTGCAGAGGTTATTAAACCAATCCACTCCTAGCTGGGTAGTTATCTTGCAATGGATTTTTCAAAAGGTCTAAAAGTAATAATTACAAAATTTCCATAAGTAAAAATTGAGAAAATTTGAATAATCAAAAAACTTTTCTTCTGATCATATATTTTAGAATCCAGGTCAAGTGTAAAATAACAAATTAATTGTTCGTCAAACTGGTGTTTTGTGCTGATATTTCGGTGCCATGGAAGTTTAACGTATAGATGAATGTAATGAAACGTTGTGGCTATTCTTGTAGTTAACGGGCAAGAGCAGTCGACCCAAACATTTTAGGACTTTAATATTGCATAATCAAGGCAAACCAAGCAGTTGCTTCTAGTAAGTTTCACTATTGAAGTGAAAAAATATTGTCACATGACTCTCAATAGCCAATCGTGAAACAGGACAGTCTACCACACTACTTCAAGTCAAGGAGACGTACTGCTCTTGCTCTTTAAGGTAAAACGCTGTGTCCGGAGTCATCTTTTCATCTTTTAAAGTTCTCCATTTTTTAATTTTAAATTATTACGATTTTAATGTACCCATACCCTTCCGGTCAAAAAAATGTCACTTCTGCAGTACTTATTTCTGACTGCTCATCTTGGTGGCGGATGATGGAGTTTTAGATTTTGCAATTATTTATTATTTTATAATTTCAGGTGGGATTCCCTGATATCTTCGCCGAGCCGGTCGATCTCCATAGTGACGACAGAGTGTGGGTATGTGCTTACAAGACTTACAATGGAACCAAGCATTGGTGTTACACCATCTGCAGTTTTATCTGTGCAGTACCAGCAGCCTTCATCTGGGGCATCGCTTTCGCTTGTCTGGCTTTCTGTCACATCTGGTACGTGGTTCCGTTTCTGAAGGCTTTCATGATTGAATTGAAATGTATTGGAAGAGTATTTGCTCTCTGTATTAAAACATTCTGTGATCCTATCTACTCATCCATTGCACTGATTTATTCAAAAATAAGAGTAGTATTCATCAAATCATCTGGCGATCACGAATATCCATGAAGACAGTTGTTTGTACAAGGAAGCAAACGTCTTTGGTTCAATGTCAACGATGAGCCAAGCCGAAGGAGCAATTTGTCAGACTGGTACGCAAATTACAAGTAGACAGATAACAGGGTAAATCTGTGGCCAGAAACGTACTTGCGAAGGAGTAATTGGCTACAGTGTATAGATACCCCCCCCCCCCTTTTGACATCAGAGCAGCTTTTTCTTGGAGAATTCCAGCCATCTCTAAAAGCATGTACGTATAGACGGTATAGTACATAAATTTGTCGCCCGGACATGACTGTTGCTGATGATTTCCAGCTGTGACGTCACTTAGAACTATCTATATCGAAACGAAACAGAATGGAGCCGAGGAGAAGATTAAGCAGCAATTATTGCAGTCAGTGCTAAGCTGAGGTGGACAACAGTACTTCCAGGAATAAAAAGGATGATATCTGTAAAATGGACATAAATTATCATCGCTTAAAATGCGTAAATATTGACTCTGCCGAATTCTGCAAGATTTTTTTCTGAGCACATTCGAATACATTTTGTTTTTCTAAAAGTCTCTTTGGTCGGCTAGCGGAGGGAGGGAGACATAAAATTTTATCACTTTATAGAAAGGAATTACGTTAAGTGATGGTACACAATGACTTTACACGGTCATGTTAATAGACGTGTAAATTCATAAATTTTTGATATATGTAAACCCATCGTGTCGTTATAGCATTTCTCTTAGAATAGGCTGAGACTACTTTTACAGTGTTATATTTAACAGAAACCAATAAACTTCACAAAGGAATTAAATACAATTTTTCATGCTAAAGGTCCTAAGTGCATTCCTATTTTGATCATTTGATGTCTTCAATTTTAATGGTGCCACAACTAGCAAAACATCCAATACGAGGTATTCAGGATTAATAATCGACGATTAGTTATCTTCGGTGAATCGCACAATCGATGTATGTAAATCTTTGGTTGAATATATTGGTATATTTTACAACCTGTGGGATTTTCCTAATACCATTGACACTCACATTTATTATTTTTTTATCTTCTCTAAGTCAAGGCTATGCCACTGAAAATTAGGGTACAGATAAGATGCCATATGCTTAAGACAGCTTCACAACCTGGAGGACAGAGTACTCATCAGGGTTCTCACAAATATGCGCAACCAGACTGAGCGTCTGTACTGGTAAAAAAGACTTGTGTTAGATAAAAGACATTCATACCTACTGTGTGCGTAGTTTTGTTGATAACCATTGTAATAATAATTAAAGCTACCGAGGACTACTTCTGATATTGTGATCCATTTGTAATGCTTTTGTTCACACCATTAACACTCATTGTAGGAATTGATTGAATGTTACACATTATAACCGTCAACATGGAAAACCACATTTTAGCAATTACTGCTACAGTTTACGACGATCTCTTTATCCTAAAATAAAATTTGCCATTTCTAACTTGAGTCCAAGGATGGTCTTCTAAACTTTTGCCTGTAACGCTACCGTCTTCTCTTTTTATTCCTTTTCCCCATATATATTTTAGCTTTCTATCGATTTTTCTTTTTTTTTCTCATATATTTTGTTTTCTTCATTTCTAGATTGTCACCAGCTAAGTTAACAGTCTTTTCTGTTTTTTAGTGCCCATCATATTTTATATGTTAAACTGCATTATGAATTTATCGCAAAATTTTTGTGACAAATCATATGAAAAATAAATTTGAAAACATTACCTGAAAAGGTGCAGCATTTCTCAAGAGCATTGAATAATTAATTTAAAGAAAAACTGAATAAACTCAGGGTGCTCTTTATTTAAGCTCAAAACAAACGTCAGTCATGTGCTAAAAGTGCTGAGAGGATTCGCGCTAACCCCTTGTAGAGTACAGACACTCCCAACAGGAAACCTAGCTCTTAACTATACCTAAAATTAAATTTGAAATGGGTAGATCGAAAGTTGTGTCAAATGTTCGGTCATGAAATCATGATGAAACTTTCCCTCTTAATTTTTGTTAAATCATTTTTCTCGGCCTGATGAAGCTCACTGAACGCACACTTGATATAGTCAGGTTTCTCATCTGATTGATTGACAGTAAAAGATATATTAAAATACACAACAATTCACGTAAAATTTGGGGTTAGCTAAAACACGCCAGTCAAACGTGTGTTAATTGCTTTGCAATCAATGTAAACACAATGAAAATCTAACTCATTTGAGGGCACAGATCATGTAACAAACTCAGCTACCAGTTGCACCTCATCCCGTCCTGCGTTTGATCTCGCGTGTCTATGTTGCTTTCTCAAGAAGCAACGTGGCGGCATTATCAATATCTGTGAGTACTGGTACAGCCATATGCTTTATGTACATGATAGATATGTTTGTTGTCATTTAAAATATCCACTTGAATTGCTTCTTTGTCTCCAGTCCCATCTCCCCATCTTGCGTGTTGTGCAGAAAACCTACATTTAACATTTAAAGAGGCTAATCGAGTTGATATCGATACCTTAATGAGAGTGTTAAAAGTTCACTTCCACATGACAATGCTTATACTTTAAAGTTAGCATAACTAGTCAATTTTCATATCCAACAGTTACAGAAAAAGTTAAAATTTTCAATTTTGTTGTATGCGGACTTGTAACCGCATAATTTGGAAAAGTCTCTGGTCACGAATTTTTGAAAACCGAATTAAACTGTTAAATGTTAACTCATAAAACAGTTATTTGTATTTAGGATATGGGGATTGTCTAAGTTTGACCATTTGTCTTGAGTAGGCTATGTGAAGAAAACTTAACAGTTCCGGGAAAAAATAGTTGGATTTCACGAACCAACTCAATGAGCCGCTTTAGAATAAGCATAATGCTTATCTTCGAGAATATTCAAGGGGGCTATTTCGGGCTCATCCTTTCCCTCACAAAACAAATCCAAATAAACGAACCTCGTATGATGTTAAGTTCGGGTGAATAGTCAAAAGGGAGGGGCCCATCCCTAAGACTCCTTCCCCGGCCGGCATACACGCACGAGACAGGGACAGGGAGCGAAGGGTGTTCAGTTGCGGTGAGAAATAGTTTGCCATTTATCACGCAAGAGGTGTTAGGGGGAAAATAATTAACAGACATGAGTTCGAGCAGTCACAGACAATTTCATCAATTTATCGGATCTTTAATTTAGCCAAGAGTCACAATAGAGAAGCATTAGAATATTTTCAATTCCGTTGTTTTGTTGTTTCCTCAAAAAGAATCACGACCATTAAATATAATAGTGGTAGTAATTTTCTGATCACTAAGCCTGTTCCTGTTTTTTTCTTTTTGCAAACAAAAGTTAAACTCATAGGCTCTATGTGTAGATACTCTTTACAAGCATGAAAACGCAATTTTCGGCCATCTGAGAGGTCGCGGTCATTTTCATTTTTTTACGTTCCGCACCAACAAATGGTGGCTCTCCGTTTGGATAGTATTTCGAGCAAAATTACATTTTCGAGTCAAAGTATGTTTTTATTAACTCAGGCTAATCAGTTTGCAGTTCGCGAACATATTTTGAAGTGGGCATTTTATAAAGCAAAGATAGCGACTGCTTAGATTCTTCGTATGAGTCTGGAAAATGCTATTTCCGGCCATCTGAGTGTCTAATTTTTCAAAATTTTCTCTACGCTCCGCGCCAACCAATGACGACGCTCCGCTTCGATGATTTTTATGGCAAAATAACGTTTTGTGGCCAAGAAAAAACGGTAAACTAAAATGCTCCCGTTCGCCTGTACCGACCGATGCTCTTTTATTTTGACTCCTAAAAGTAAGCAAATTTAAAGACCAGTTTACTTCAAATGGTAGCGTAAATGAGACAAGACTGCATGTAAAGACACAGAAGTTTTAGTGTTATCCTCATGAACCACCGTCAAGTCGAAAATATTGCACCATTTTGCAACTAGGCCCCTTAAAAACGCCAAAATTTTTTCCTTAAACCCCACCCCCAGGATGGCGTTCACTGAACAAACTGCATGTCCCTCCCCCTTAAGAGAAATCCTGCATAGGCCACTGGTACGTCCCCCATTACCCGCTTTCTCTAATTTCAGCCCCCCCCCCCCCTTTTTTTTGGAAATGTCTAGATCCGCGCCTGTTTGCGGTACATAAATTCATTTTCGCAACATGGAACATAACTAGATTTTCCGCATGGATTGTTAGCATGTATTAAAATCAGATAAAACTGCTTTAGGGAGCATGGGTCGAGGCACAAAAAGCCCCGAAGCCCGTCTCTTAGATTTTCAGTAGAAAAAGAAAAGCGAAACGGATCGTTCTCTCCTCAGCTTTTTTTGCAATAATGCATCATGGAAAATTAACTAATGAGGTCAAACTTCTCATAACTTAAGTTGTCTTGGTACATCAAAACGTTAAATTGTGATATTATTTACAGTTATCTGTGAAATGAAATATTACCTTAACAGCTATTAAATCTAACAAAGCGTGTGTTCTTACAATTACATTCAGTTCCACAAATTACCATTAGTATATTGATCCAACTACGCTTCAATTTCACATTAGACAATTTTCTTCTGTATTTACAAACTGAGATTTTCTACTAACATACAAATACAGTCGTGCCCTGTCCGGAAAAATGTATAGCGTTCCTCGATGCAGAAGAGATAGGCCACAACAAAGTCATGATGATAAAACCAGAAGGGGATCTACCTCATTAAAATGGCAATATATCAATTCACATTTTCATATATACAATAAACTTTGAGTTCACTTCTATTATTTAAATCACGGAGCGTGCTCAGAGATTATCAAAGTCTTTTTTTCTCGAGTCATAATATACTGAGGAAAGTGATGACTGTACATGCAAGCTTGAAATAACTTTAAGTGACGGTAGAGACGCCGTTTTTGCTATTTTTGCTATTGTTAATACCTTTGTAGAGCTATATTTAAGCGGCGGTCTCACTACAACGAATTTGGATTGGATTTCGATCCGATTTTGTGGGTATTTAGGCTATGCAAATCTTGTCTGTGGTTCAAAGCAGCCAAAATTAGCCAATAAGCATTGATAATTTAGGACAGACAATAGAAATGAAAACTTTATTCCGTGACGTGAGCCGACAGACATCGGATACGCTTGTACGATGTGAAGTCACGAAATAATTAGTGAAAATTTAATTTTCATATAAATAGCCATGCGACACAAATCATACACTGACACTGTGTGTCAAATTTGGGCTAGGTTAGACAACTTAGATGGAGGTTTACGGCCCAGTTTCCAACCTGTTTTCAAGTCGAGCCAACTACGACTTTCTCTCCAGTTGTGGCTCACTGGGGTCCTTTCCATCCAAAGATGTGGCAGATTTTAATCAAAACTCCCAAAATCCGAAGAGGAATTCGATCCAGATTTGTTGAAGTGTGACCACACCTTTATTATCCAACACCACCTAGCGTCGGATTTTCTAGTCGACTTGACAACCTCCAGCTGATTCTGTGCTTGTTTAGAGAGAGTTCATATTTATGGTAGCCTTTGAAGTCCCTGAAGTAAGTCCGAGCTTCTGTCGCCACAAATTCCTTACTCTTGTACTGAACATGAAGACGATGAAAATAAAGACCCCTTGCAGTGAATTAAGTGCAATGAAGATGTACCAGACAACAGGTGAACCAGTGACATTAGCGACGAAGCTGATCGACCAAGAGAACCCCAGTTGCAGTGAGATCTAAAAGTCAGTTGAAAGAAAGGAGAACTCTCCTTAGTTAACTCTTTCCACATGTTTTACATTAAAGGGACAAACCTCTCACCCCAAACTACAATTTTGGTACGGGGTACCCAAATTCTCAATTGGCTCAGCTCTTTGATTGACAGCTAATTCAAACAATGCAGAGTACCAAAGCTTATATTACACAGCATGAACGTTACTGGGAGTGTTTTGATCATATAAATTGAGTTTTTCTTTACTCACCTTGAATGAATAAACTGAGATTATATCTGGATGAGCATGAATTTCAGACAATCGTGAGAGGGGCTTAAGTAAGAAGGTTAGGAGAATTGGTACTGTTTGGGGTGAGAGAGCTGGGCCTTTAAGTGGTATTTTTCCTTCTAATATTATACCCAGGGAGTTGTAAGGGAAGGAGGAACATCGACTTAATCTGTCAGACAAAATGTACTTGAAATTTATTAAATCCTCTTCAAGCACAGAAATTTGATTGACAGTTCACTTTGTTTTTATTGTTGACTTTCCTACTTAATGATGGCCTCCTTCTTTTCAAGTGTAGTAATCCTGCAACAAAGACCATTTTCAAGTTGCTGCTTTAAAGATATCTGCTCAGGATACACATTTTAAACGTTTTCTCACTTTTTGATTAGAACCACTGTCAGTCACTTTTATTTAAGTTGCACAATTTCATTATTGTTCTAATTTATTTATTAAAAAGGAACCAGAACCTGTTTGAAACCAAAGGGAGTCTAAATTTCGATGATGATATTTCAAACACTTCGGGATTGTTCCTGAAATAGCGAATAATTAATTTTTTTTTAAAGAGTAATAAAAAAAAATACGCTGTACCCTTTTAAAAGTGGCACTTTGCGGCACTAGTTGAAATAAATTTTGCCTTCTTTGGCTGCTGGTAATGTAAAACTAATGGAGTAAAATCAACTTAAGCGCTCTTTCAGATGTAGCAGACGACGAAAATGCCAAATCCCTGTTAGTTTAGAGGAATTTCGGGAATCAGGCAAAACAAAAAAGGCTGCTACGCACATAGGACATAGGAGGAGCATACTTTGTTTCTCCTTCCGTTACAGCTCCCTGACATACCTGAGGAACTGTTGGTACTACAGCAGTGATACGATAATGACAATAAACTGCAAGCAGAACACATTGGGTGAGGATGAGAGAGACTGAAACTGTATTTTGCTAATTTGATTCTTAAAATTTTCAGCCTGGGTGCACTTCAACTTGACTTTTTATAGTCTAGCAGGTTTTAGTCAGACACATGTAAGGCATATATGAAAGCATTACGCTTAAAGGTAAAGAGCAGTCCACCCAAACTTATTTTCAAGATAAAGCCAAATAACTCAATTTTCATCTTATTTCTCTTCAAAGTATCTTTAATTACATTTATGACTTTACTATTGCATATTCAAGGTAAACCAAGCAGCTATTTCTTGTAAATTTCACATCTGGAGAAAAAAAAACATTGTCACATGACTCCTAACAGCCAATCATGAAACTGATCAGTCTACTACACTTCTTCAACTTGGGATGACTACTCCTGCCCTTTAAATAAAGTATACTTGGTACTTACCTTGAAAAACACAAGAAAATCCTGAAAGGATCTCCTTGTTCCGAAGTCCGTTATCTTTGCTGTCTGTTTTCTTGTTTTACTGATTGAATAAACTGTATGCACAAAGAATACAAGGTTGAGTCCCATGCACAACGCCAAGGGTATTCCTAGAACGTAAAAGCTCCACTCAGGGTCCGAGATCCAGCACACTCTGTCGTTGCCATATTTGAATGGGGCATTACTCTCGAGAACAAAATGGAAAACTGTGAAGGGTACAACGATGCAAACAGGTACTCCGAAGCCAATTGAAAAGTATGCTATCAGTCTTGATCTCCCGTCCCCTTGTGAATACGTCAGTGGAGACCAAGCGAGGGCTTGATTCAAATCAAAGCCCAGCAAAGTTGTTGAGAGAAACGTGACTAGCCAAAAGTAATGAGACGTAATTGCAACAAGAGTGCATAACATCTGGTGAGATGTTGGTAACGCAAGGATTAACAACGATGCCTGGGCAAAACTTAACGTAATGCAGTATGAAATTATCAATTTGTTGCTGACAGCCTTCCGGAGAGTGGGGAACATCATATATATTGCCAAAGTAATCCACAGACAGACAACCGATAGACAGGTTCCTATGGTACTAAGATAAGATTGAAACTGAGAATATGAAAAGAAACTTTCTTGTTGTCTGGTAAAATCCGTGATATTTTGTGAGAAAACAAACGAACATATTTTGACAAGTCCCAATTCGTTAAGTAACTCGAAACTGTCTTCTGGAACCGTAAAATTTTGTAGACTCTGGTGCCTCAAATATGATTTTCCGTTTTGGGAAACTACGTTGAAGAGGGAAGCGTTTAACGTGACGGCCGGACATTCTAGTGATCTACAGTAAATCGCAGAAGATGAAAAGTTTGTGACGCTCGTCCCGTTAAAGAAAATGTCCACATTAATGTTGGTGTCCATTAAACCTATTGAGTGTTGTGATTGTGGAAAATAAACTGAATCGGTGTGATTTGTAGCGCTGAAAGTCCAATGAGACTCCCTCGTGAATCTCAAAGGACAATCTAATTCTGTTATTTTCTCACATCTATACTCAAACTGAATTCTCGAAATAGCATCACAAACATTTTTCATAGCGAGGGATTCATTACTGTGTTCCTCGAAAGGTGGAAAAGCAGTCATTCGATTAGTACGATTAGTACTCCGAAAGGCTATGATATTTTCGAAAAGATTTCGGACATTCGTTAAGTTGAAATTTACCATAAAATCAATGTCTATGGTACTTCGTGGTGACTGCGACAGGGCGATGGTGGTGATTGATATTGAAGTATCGAAATTTTCTCGTAAATAAAGCGAGTTGAAAGGCATAGCCAAGAGGTCGGTGATGCACAATTGGGCATGCTGATTGACACTTTCTAATGTACTTTGGAATGGCGAAGTAAACGAAATGGTCATGACGGCATCTGGCGTTGAATTATATCTGTTGCAAAAGAATCCTGTATATGTAGGGGTGCATTTTCCATTTATAAACGTGTATCCTTCGGGACAAGAAAACGTAATGCAGGAACCCTGGAAAGGATCATATACCTGTCCACGGTTGCATGAGCGTGACTTCTCCACATAGTATACAAAATTTTCAGTCTCTAGGCGAACTCCACTTTGAGAACTAAAATCAAAGACGATGGACAATGGGACGATGTTTCCGGATACACCTGGACCAATGGGTGGTACAATATCCCCATACTGAACATTTGGGCAGTAGAGTCCCCCGAATTCTAACGGGTTCGCACTGCTCACGTCATTGCAACGAACACATTGTTGGTTCTTGTAAATTACGCCGTCGCTGCCACATATTGGTGCCAGATACGTTTCACATTCGTTAGAAAGTTCTGTAGTATTCGACATGCCAGCTCTGCACTGGGAAGTAGTTTCGTGAGGAAAACAAGGCAAATGACCCAAATGTCTAACCCCTTTGGGGGGCTTCAATAACATTTTGCATTTAGAACCAAGTTTTGACAAGTCATTTGATGGGTCTGCCTTAAACCTTTCAATGGATGATGCTGGACAATTCATTTCCACTTCCCAGGCTTCCAATGTCGTCATTTCGACTGAATGACATATTGCACAAAAACTATTGCGGAATGTAACGTTACCTGCGCCTACTACTGGAATCCAGCTCAAAGGGTCGTTAAATGTCCAATTTTCCTTTTCCTGTAACAATGGTGGTACATCTTCACACTTTCTCCGGATTACATCATCTTTCCAACTTATCGGGCAGAGTCCAATCATGTGATGGCCCCTAAATGGGGCAAAAGTTTCAACACAGATAAAATCCTCTTCTGTCCATGGATCTAAAAGAGTTGCAAAATTCCAACCGGCTGTTGATTGATTCTTTAGAATGGGCGCATCGTAGCAGCAGGTTTTGAACACAATGCATGAAGGCTGACAGGAACAAACTGGTGGATCGCCGGTGGAATTGCAGAAGACCACGGGAGGACAAAGGTGCAAGTGATCGTTTGCTGTCTCATAAAAATCAGCTCCACCTAATTGCGAGACATAGATATGATAGAAAATTAATTTTCAAATGAAAAGTTATTTAAGTTAAGCCGGGGTCAAACAACAACGAATTCGGATCAGATAATGATCCGATTTTTTGAGTTTTTACATTGAAATGATCTCCACCTGTGATGGGAAAGAACCTCAAATTTTCCAACCTGCATAATAAAATGATTCTATTGCACGAGAAGGAAAATTAAATTTGTACTACTGCACTTATCTGGGATGTTAAACTGAAAAACAACTTGTATTGGACTACGCGTATCAGATAAAAGCCACCTGTCGGATTTCGTACCAGAGATGGGGAAGATCTTAATAAAAATTCACAAAAATCGGATTTATCTGATCCGAATTCCTTTCAGTGTAACCGCGGCGCCAGGACCAAACCAATTTTAAAGTCCCTGTTTTTCATGTAAAGTTGACAGATCAGAAATGTTCAATGAAAAAATACATATTTTTTCACTTGTAAAGAGTAATTATTTCGGGAAGAAAACCAATAAACTACAATACTGTTGCATGAAATATGTTCTTTGCTCGCAAAGTTATTGAGTTCCGGTTGCAAATCAAATTTAAAGGAAAGGAATTGACATCATTCTTACCCCAGTATTACTCGTTAGTGAAGTCATCAGTCTCTAAATCGATTCTCATATAATTAGTTAAAACACTTGTGCAAACAAGTTTAAATCAGGCAGCTAAAGTGTCCACGCAACTCGCAGACATCTACCATTAAAGACCATGTACACATGTTTAAACAAACACTCTATCCTACGTCACGCATCAATCTGCAAAGCACTTATCAGATAGAAATACTATGTAGGGTTTGAACAGTGAATTCAAGACGTTGGGGATTAAGTGAAAAAATGGCAGTAGAAAATTTCTTGAGAGTGCTTTTTTCAATATGTCTTCACCATAAGTGTTTATCCGATACTCAGTGTTGGAATGGCATTTTACAAGCTATAACGTGAGCTAATAAGTTTTTATGTACTTTTTTGCATATACTGTGTATACAGCAGCAAGTTTTGTTTTGCGCGATAACTTAGATTGAAAGATTGCACTAACAGTCCTTATGAAGGTCTAGAAACCAAACACTCAATCCTTTTGATGAACCTAGAGAGTTAATTGGAAAAACCCTGTGATATTTAATTTCTTGTCTGAACCATTTCAGTCCCAGGCTCTTCGGGTCGTTGGTTGTGTAGCTACATTGAACTCGAGTGCTATTTTTCTGTACATCCCATTTTTCTTTTTCTACTTTTGTTTCATCCGCAAAATTTGAATTCAATTAATAGTAATATCCTTTTCATACGTCCATCTTCCGATATCCGTCATAAGTCTCCGATTTAATAGCTACCGGTACCCAATCCGTATTTTGAGGTTATACGTAGATCAAGCGAGTGTAGCAACACAGGCTCCTTTTATGAACGTCGAAACAAAGGCAACAATTGTATCGGTCGTTTTGTATATATGAGAACGGATCTGACGTACGTTAATATGACGGATGACGTATTACACATGACGCACTACGAAAGCCCCCCCCCCCCTTGCCATTACGGAGTCTTTACACGGTACAATAAGGAAAGATCGTTGTCTCCATGTTTTAGCAGCATGGGACTGGGCAAATAAAATAATTGTAAGTTCAATGGAGGACAAAACAATAAACAGATACATAAAGAAAGATAACAGAAACATGACGCACTACGAAAGCCCCCCCCCCCCTTGCCATTACAGAGTCTTTACACGGTACAATAAGGAAAGATCGTTGTCTCCATATTTTAGCAGCATGGGACTGGGCAAATAAAGTAATTGTAAGTTTGGAGGACAAAACAATAAACAGATACATAAAGAAAGATAACAGAAACATTCTGCCAAATATTTGTCAGAATTCATTATGTGGTCTTGTAGTGTTTTGTAGTTTTGTGGTTAGTATTTTGTAGTTTTTCTTTATTTTCTCTCAATTTACAGTAATGTTTAAAGGTGGATTTTTGGTAATTTCTAAACCGTATATGTGATAAAAAAATTATGGGATTAAATTTTGAGTTTTTCTATAGTAAAATGTCCCCAAACTGTATCTCAGCATTCATTGCATGTGATATTAAGAAAGGGATGTTCTTGTGGGTGTTGTATCATGTAGACGAATCCGAGTAGCGCTTGTTTTTAGTGACTGTAGGTAGCCAATAGTGGGGTCCATCAGCCTTTAATCGTCTTCATTTATTGTCTACGTAAATTTCAAATCCCCATTTTCAGTAAAGCTGAGAAAATTGAGAAACACTTTAGTGTACAGCCATCCATGGAACAGCTAAGGAAGGAAATTTAAAGATTAAAGGTGATGGACCCCAGTAATGGCCGACTAAAATCAGACCATCACAATCTGTCCGGATTCGTCCATAGGTTAATGATTCAATGTTGGGCTCAAAACATAATTTGTGGGTTTCAATTGCATGGGTTTCTTTGTGAAAATCTAATGGCTGAACAGTTACATTATTCAAAAGCATTATATCGAATCACCTGTATTTATAAAAAAAAGTCAGGCCGCAAAGGTAGAAGGGAACATGTTTCCATGTTTTCCCTTGCCGAAACTGAGCCGTAAAACTCCATGTAACTAAGTTAACTAAGCATTGCTGAAATTTATTTTTTGTTTGGGCTATTGATAGTTGTGGTTAGGTTAGGTAAGTTAGGTTAGGTTATGTTAGGTTAGGTTAGGTTAGGTTAGGTTATGTTAGGTTAGGTTAGGTTAGGTTAGGTTAGATTAGATTAGAAGGAGTTGTACGTCTCAGTTTCCAACCGGTTGGTTCAAGTCGTGCCGGCCACGGCTTTTTTTTTTTTTTCCAGTTGTGGCTCACTGGCTTATTTTCCATACTCCATTGCTAATGTTGAGTTCCAAGCACAACGGCAGTAGGTTCCGTTTTTAAATTCTTCGGTATGACCCGGCAAGGACTCGAACTCCCAACCTCCCGACTGTCGGTAGTTGAAGTTTTTCCCCTCTATGTTCAACCATTTGACATGCCCACCCCCGCGGAGCGGACGGTGGTATTCTCAGCTTCTCAGCTTCCATAGCCACCGTTTCTCTCTCCAAAGCAAACTTTACTGCGTCCAATTTTAGATGCGAACTTCATAACCATAATATGATTTTTTCGTATACTCTCTCATGAATCATGCTATTGTTTTGTGAGTGAGTGTTTGTACTCCTGTGGTCGTAAACTGGAAACCGGACTGAAACGGCAGACGCTTTATAATTATCGTGCCGCATAACAACTGTGCAGTGGGTACTACCAGAGCGTGGGTACTACACTGACGTAGCAACTCTGAGGATAGCACGGGCTACTACACGGGACCAGATATTGCCTTCTTGTGAATATTCACTAACATTCAACCAGTCTCGAGGCCACATATTTTTATTAAGATCCAAATGAATTTGTTCGGTGTTCACTTTGGCAGTCGTTAGGAAAATGGTTAAACAAGGAATGTACTGTACAGCCTGCTACGCAGGTAACTCCAATGGTAGGTCAGTTAGGATTTGAGTTAAAAGGGCAAGAGCAGTCATCCCAAATTGAAGAAGTGTAGCAGACTGTCCAGTTTCATGATTGGCTGTTGGGAGTCAGGTGACAACTTTTTTCTCTTCAGATGTGAACTTTACTAGAAATAACTGCTTGACTAACCTTGAATATGCAACTAATAGTAAAATCATAAAATGTAAGGAAAGATACTTTGAAGAGAAATAAGACGAAGATTGTGCTGTTTAACTTTTTCTTCAAAATAAGTTTGGGGGACTGCTCTTTACCTTTACCCGACAAAAAATAAGTGTATACCTCTCAAGAGGCGAACGGTAGTTTTTAAAATAGTGATATGCTAAAACCTCAGAGCTCCCGGGGATTCGCCCCTCCCCCCGGACCTCACCCCCGCTTTGAGCTCAGTTTCACACAGCGTCGGTAAATGTTTGCTCCCCAAAATTCTCATTTACCCCTAGTTTGCCCCCAATTTTGACATTATGGCGCCTTCACTAAAAATGCATGATATGTACGTTTTCACCCTGACAAATGTAAAGTTTTGAGACTTGGTAACTCTGCTCCAGATTTTCAGTACTATATGTCAAATTATAAGGGCACCAATCAGCACCTCAACTTTGTAACTCAAGAAAAAGATTTAGGAGTTATTATCGACAAGGACTTACATTTTAAGGAACATATTTCAACAGTGGTCATCAAAAGCTAACAATATTCTGGGAATAATCAGGCGAACCATTAGATATCTGGATTGTGACACTTTGTTATTATAATATAAAGCAATGGTAAGACCTCTTCTTGAATATGGCCTTCCAGCTTGGACACCCATGTACAAAAGGGAATGCTGATTTAATTGAAGCAGTACAACGAAGAGCTACCAGACTTATTCCTGGATTAAAAAAATTTCCTTACTGTGACAGATTAACTCAGCTCAAGCTTTTCACGCTAGCACATAGACGTTTACGAGGAGACATGATTTTTGTATGTAATCACCTAAATGGACGATTGAAAACAAACCACTGCCTGTTTACTCTTAGTATAGGGTCTAGAACGAGAGGTCACTCCCTTAAATTAGTCAAGCCAAGAGGTTAAACATCTTTACGCCAAAGATTCTTCACTCAACGTAGTATGGACTCTTGGAACTCATTGCCAGAGCATATTACTAGTGCACCTTGTATTAGAAGTTTTAAGGCAAGATTGGATAATTATTGGAGGAACAAACCGGGAGTATTTGATTATAGGGACATTTAAGCTCCTGCGACCCTTACTTCGTGTATGCAGGATTTTGACTAACTTTGTGAGCGATGAAATGGCCAATGGCCAACAACTTCGAAACTGATGATGATGATGTCCAACACAAACGTTTATAATATCAACTGTTACAATGAGCCTACACTATGCCCACTGCAGTCGGCTGTTGATATTTTTCACGAAGGAGTTTTGTACGTACTTTGGGTAAATGCGTTAGTTAACATGTTTTCTTTATATGCGGTAAAATGAAGGAAGGTGGGTGTATGAATGTCTAATAATTTTAAAATGGACAACGTATTATGACAATACTTTAACGCAGTTTGCACTAAGTTTTAACCACACACAATCACGGATATGTTTAAATGTGTATAGTGCCAACTGGATAATACGGTAGAGTTAAGAACAGTTTCAAAAAAGGTTCACATAGGCGGCGGGAGCTGGGGACCCCCCCCCCCCATAACTAAATCTGGCAAAATAAATTTTAAGTGTCTTTTATAACATTTCGGTTATTCTTTGGCTCGATTATTGCTTTTCAGAGTCCAAAGGTTGTAAAGCTTCCGTTGCGGGCCCCAGGACCCCACGCATATTGCCTCGGGATTTTAACAATTTGGCTTGCCCCCTAAAATTACGGTAAAGTATGTTTCTCCTTAATCAAATGCCATAGTACTTCAAGATTTCTTTCTCTTCCCTTACCTCACCCCACTCCTGAATTAACTTCATAGTTTAGAATCCTTAATTTGAATATGATTTTCGGCTATTTTGGAGCCATCAGATCTCTAAAATCGCTGAGCTTCAGGGGGCTTCACACCCTGGACCCCCACCTGGGATTTTCCCCTAGACCCAACCAGTGTCCCTTGAGGGGGCCCCTGGATCCCACGCCGATGGGGTTTTGCACTTCGCGCAAAACCGGAACCCCTACGGCGTCACCGTTATGTCGGCCTTTGAAAAAAAATCTTCCGCCACCTATGATTCAAGTTAAGTTTGATTTCAAAAACAGCTCAATTACGGTGCCAATCCTTCCTTTATGTCACCCCTTTCCAATTATGGGAAATATTATGACCATATTCTTCACCTTTTGTCGGACAATGGGGACAACCATGGAGGAGTTTGCTCAATTTTGTGGTGTCGACAACCTGGTAGTCGTGGAATGAGTAAGGCTTACGGTCTTATGCCCGCATTATGCGCAGGCGACGGGAACAAATAAGTCGCAATTCACACGACCTTTTCACCCTACCTTGCTGTTGATATAAATGGCAAACCTATCTTACCATATATTAACCCATATACTCTTCTGATGGGACGGTAGATTGGAAGAAAAAAATATCAGCATTGTGCTTGTGGCCAGTAGCGTAAATAAAAATGAGGGGTGATGCAATGTACCGATAGCGGGGAGTCAATCAACCGAAACTTGTCAAAGTGCTACTTCTTCACGAGTCATCCCACATTTGTGTAGCCGTGAACCCCGCCCGCTCCATCTACACTTAACAGACCCTTAAAGGCAGGTCACACTACATCGATAACCAACAAAGGTTAGTGAGGTGACAACTCTACTTGTTTCATAATAGATAAAAATAATTAGGCTATTACATAATTACAAAAAGCATACTAAAATACCGTATATGCCTGGACCGTTTATCTTAATTCAAAGGTTGCAGGCATTTAAAAACAGGCCGGGAGCCGTAAATGCACATTTGTTTGGTAGGATTTTTACCAATGTTCAATGTGCTAATTGAACTTCAATCTTGAATGTAAGATATTTTTCGATGTGTGAAACAGGTGGTAAACATTTGATATGTTCTGAAGACACATCGAGTTTTTACCACTTACTGCATCATCTGTTTAAATTGCCACTAAACCTCAGATTGTGTTGGAAAATTGTTAAAGGATAAAACCTTGCTCTCTTACCTTCATCACTACGCCAATCGAGCGACGAACTAGAAATAATTTTAAAGAAATCTTCACTATAAGGGAAGTCTGAGTCTTCTTCTGTAATACACTTATCAAGCAAAAAACCAGTTCGGCAACCAACTCTTTGAAAGTCGAATAATATAAAGTACGTCATACAGATCAGAGAAAACATTTTGAGTTTCGGCTAATGCATCGATGTTGCTCGAAAGTCAAATTGGCACGCACGCAGAGGATGAGGTGGCGATGAGATGACAACTGACGACAGAGCAGCACTGTATATGTGTTTTGAACAACCAATTAAAACTTATATGCAAATGGGAGGGTAGTTGGTCATTGGTGAGAGCAGTTTCAGGTTGTCAATCTGATACTTCCATCTCAAAAAATGTAGAAGATTTGATAACGCTGAAGATTTGAGCCGCTGAGGGCGTTTCGTCAAACACTATGGTTTTACGGTACTTGATCAGAGCCTTTGGATAATGACAAGATCTTCCTTCCCATTGGGAAATTATTTCACCAAAATTGGCCAAAGAAATATAGTCATAGAGACTTTTGCAGCACAATATCCAAAACTTATACTTCTTGCCAATCCTAAGTTCAGAGCAGTGAGGTATTACCAGGAATTTCTAACACCACGATGGTCAGACAGCGTCATGTGAAATTGCGTTCACCTCAAAGTGGAAATCTGCTGAGATTTGCTGGCGGGAGGTAGATTTTTTTTTATCCCAGGAATAATGAGGCAATGTCGGACGTTTTTATTGAGTTGAAATTTTCCCCATTCGCCCTGGCCAAAAAAATCTGCACCAGATTTCGGCTTTGATTTGAAGGCACATTTAGGGTTAACAATCCTTTGTGATATGACTGTCTGGCTCTTTTGTTTGCCATATGAACTAGCCAGAAGTAATCATGACTTCGTCCCAAAATGTTTAGGTACACCAAATGAAATGTTACTTTCCCGCTTGCTCTTTGGGAGGAGCTTAGATTATAATAAATGCCTTTTGGGTTATTCATTTATATTATTTTTATTAGTCCCGCTGACAAAAATCTTACTATCATTTCGATTGGTATGCCGACTGTCTTGGAACAATTTGACTGATTAAGGATGGGTAACAGAATTTGGGATGCTGATCATGGTTCGGATGGTGGTTATGGTTCGGAATTGGTCCTTGTTCGATCTCTTTTGGGTACCATGTAACAGCCCTCCCCTCCAACACACAATATCAAGGATCAGTATTGTTAGAGTTCTGTAGTGGCTATACCAGGTCCGGGGCAGGAGCCTGGGTGTCGCCATGTATTCATGTTCTATAGCCATTTTCAGACTTCATAATAGTTAAAGACCATATGAGAAACTATACCAAATTGTCCTCACAATGCACCGTTTTGCTCTTTTATATGAAGTTTTTTCCGAGACCAGACAACCCCTTCCCTCAGCCGGGACACACGCCTCTTTATTCTTGTCAACTTTAACATTAAGTCGGTGCTAAATACTACTTTACAGAGATGTAAGTTGAATCGACTAATACAGATGTTTTTTTGCAAAACTCTCATAAAATTATTAGTATGATTTATGTTACTCTTTGTTGTTTTAAAAGCGTGCGCGTTGTGTGCTATTCACCCGAAGTCATTGGGTATGTATCTGATATCTATATTGTTCTTCGACCTACAAAATAGTTTATATTAATTTGTTTCCTTATGCATACAAAATACCGTATGAAGTATGCGTCAAAATACATATTTTCATATTTAAAAGAGAAAAGTTCCACAACACCGGCGGTGGACTCACCTACTTCCACATCTCCCTTAGCGGCAAGCGCGCTCGGGCTGGGTCACAATTCGCTCTCTCGCAAAACTGAGTGTCCTGGCGATGCATCCCCCCCCCCCACCTTTCCAATATGCTGGATCCGCGCCTGCCGTAGGACATAACAATGAAAGGGTAAAAGTTAGACAGGGGCTTTCACATCAGATTATAACATGGTTTTGATTCAGTGGCGCAAACGGGCTTACCTTACTCCAGCTGTGGGACACACGGTTGTTACCCCTTCTGATTTGCATATGCCGAACACCGCGCAAAATGACAGTAGCGGTTTCATTTTCAAAACCGGAGCGTCAGTCCTGGGGGAAGGGGGCAATGGCCCCACCAATGAAAGTATTGGGGGAAAACATATCGTTCCCCCAATAATTTAGGTCGACTTAAAAAACAACAGCGAGAATAAACAACACGTGACATTTTGGTATACAGCAGAAGTCTTTAGGGTTTCTAAAACGTCAATTTGAGTTAATTTTTTAAAGCAATAATGCTGCATTCATAGTCTGCCTTAACTTCTATGTTTTGTGTGTATGCGTGCCAATGTGTGTAATTTCTTCTTTTTCCCCTCGTGTGGGTCTATGGGTTTTTTGGTGTTTAGGTTGCTTTTAGACGGCGTCCGGTCACGGACACAACGTGAGGTTCCTACTGTTGGAAAATTTTCCCCCAATCCACAAACTAGATCTACGCCCTGTCTTTGGTGTCTTTGGTATGACCAGACCTGGGATCGAACCACGTACCTGCCGAGTGAGAATAGGAGGCTCTACCGAGTGCAAGTACACACAATAGTGAAAAACAAGCATTATAGATATTGCAGATTTCGTATATTGTTGTTACTGTTCTTATTGAGTCGATATTTACGTCATTCGTTTTGCTTTTCAAAATTGAAATAATAACAATGGGCTGTATCTGGTTTGATAAAGAGTAGCAAAGTGAACACTTTGTGTCCTCCTTTCGAAGTGACCACATGTGCATGGCCGTATGGGACGAAAGAGGGGTCTGAAGCAGGGGTGGCGCCAGCGGGGGGGGGGGCATTCCCCCCGTCGGGGATCACGGCGCCCCCCCCCCTCCCCGTCGGGGAAGGTCGGCGGTTTCGTCGGGGAGGCCCAAAAAATATAAAAAAAATAATAAAAAAATAACAAAACCCCACAAGGACTGAAGTTACTGGATGGGTGATCTAGGACATATTTTTGGTTTGAAATGCTATTTTAATACATATCGGAATCGATTTTAAATCACTTCTTAACTCTGTAAACCCCATTCTATGTACCTTGTCCTATCTCTTCCCCCGTCGGGGAAGGACGGCAATTTTTCTGGGAGGTCTAAACATGAAAAACGTAAAGGACTGAAGTTATTTTTTGTAACGCTATTTTAATGCATATCTGAATCGGTTTTAATCACATCTTACTAGCTCTCTTATCCCTCATCCCATCTTCAATCCGTGCGCGCAAGTTCATGTCTCCGTCGGGGACAGGCTACCCACCCCCTGTTGTTGAAAAAATCCAATTTCGTCGGGGAGACTTCATCTACAGACCTACGATAAAAGATGTGGGTCTTTAGTCACTCGGACGACCTTCTTGATCTTGCTTATAGAAGACCATACTCTTCAAGGAACTCACAATTGCGAATTCTCCTTACAAGAACAGACTAGGGTTGGTTGTTCATGTGCGTGCTGTACCCAATGGTCTGCCATCTGGCCTGCCATCTGGCCTGCCATCTGGCCTGCCCGGACAGCCGAATTCTCACAAAGGTAATGAATATCGGCCATGTCGTTTTCAGCTACAAATAATGATAAACAGTGGTGTGAGAAAATCTCCCCATTAGTCTGACTGAAAATTTATATGAAAGCACCTTGTAACGTGCCATATTTTCAAATAAGTTGGGGGCAAAAACATTTATAGTCTTGAGTTCGGGCAGTCACGTTAAAAATTTCATCCATTTAGTGGACCTTACAATTGAATTCAACGAAGATTCTTGTAACAGTCAAAAACATTTAAGTCTGTTTTCAGTTCCGTTGCATAGCCCCTCCCCCTCCCCCGAAAAGAGACAAGACCATTACATCTAATTGTAGCAATACCTTTTATCTGGTACTTTTCTGATCATTAGCAAGGTGGGTTTTTCTCTATCGAAGTGAAGCTTCCATTTTAAAGGAAAGCTCAAAGTAACGACTGCTTCATTTCTAGTTACAAGTCTATGAAATGCCAATCCGGCCATCTTAGGGGTTAGATTTTTCAACAATTTTCTGTACGCTCCGCGCTAACTGATGGTGGCGCTCCGCATAAAAGTGTTTTAGTCGAACAGATAACTGAAAAAACAATGCGTGTTTGTAAATTGCTCTTCGTTTTGGGCAGTATTATGAAGTGAAAATATTTTTATTGCGGGAGGAGAAATCTGAAAGTAAGGACTTCTTTAATTCTAGTTATGAGCCCAGGAAATGTCATTTTCTGTTGATCCCCCCCCCCCTCCCCGGGGGGTGCTCCATTTTTCAAAAAAATTCTGTGCGCTCAACTTAGATAATTTTTCGGGCAGGATTCCGTTTTATCGGACAAAAGAACAATTCTGCCCCTCCCAAACTCAGCTGACACGCTCCCGTACGCCCATGAAAATAAATAAAATATAAAACTTCAAATATATGCGAAGCCAAATTTTTCCTCAGGAGAATGCTCCAATATGGTCCTAGGGCCTAAATCTGCATGATGATATTCAGAAACCTAAACAAAACTACAAATCACCCCTACTTGATTTTCCTCATCAGAACGTCAGATTCCTCCATAAAACTCCCAAAACTGTCATATAATTACAATTTTCCTCCAATATTAGCTTTAGATTGTTAAAAATAGCAAACTTTTCCAATTTCGATGGATACTCCGTACAATAAATAACTAAAACTAACTCTTTTAATCACCCGGCATACTACCTAATTTTGCTCCTGAAAGGCATATCACTTAATAAAAGGAACCAATTTTTTTTTCATTTTAACCTTACCAAAAAACCAAATTTTCTTTCATTAAAGTCCAAAATTTCTCCATCATAATAAGCTCTTAATTTTGAAAGATTCGTTCAAAAAAGGGAAAAACTTTCCGGGCAAATTCTAGTCTCGCCTCAAAGCCTTAGTCAGTTAGTACTGAGGTAGGTCTTGTACG
The DNA here is from genome assembly GCA_037179385.1 of Holothuria scabra. Taxonomy (NCBI): domain Eukaryota; kingdom Metazoa; phylum Echinodermata; class Holothuroidea; order Aspidochirotida; family Holothuriidae; genus Holothuria; species Holothuria scabra. Next base: position 58,126,300 of record CM074181.1, on the reverse strand, counting down.
ATTGAATGCAAAAGCCCAAAAGAATTTCAGCTGTCACCCATATAACGTTTTTGATTTTTCCCTAATGAAGGACAGATTCTTCCATAAACCCCCAAAAATTTTTATAGTACCAAAAAAAGCCAAATTTCTTCAATAAGTTTTAATTTTTACTTCATGAAACCCCTGATTTTTAAGTATTTGTCAAAAAGAAAGCCCCAAATTCCGGCGCGCTCCACGCGCCTCGAATTCTGCAAAGTCACGTTCAACTATAGCCTTTGTCGGAACATTGAAATTCTGGCGACCCTGTCGGGGAGCTTGGCCCCCCTGTCGGGCAAATCCTGGCGCCACCCCTGGTCTGAAGCCCCTCCCCCAGTTGGCAAGAGCCTGCTGAAACGGACAGTCTTCGGTGCCTCAGTCGGGTGGATACTTTCCATGGTAAGGGATCTGGAGTCGGGCAAAAAACAGTAGCGGAGCTGCCATATGGTCGGGGGACGGTCCCCCACCCGACGGACCAAAATCGTCTGTCGGCGCCCTTTTCAGATTTTTAACATGCTTTTCTCTTGCACCAATGTTGGCGAAAGACATAACTCAATAGCGTTGTTTTAAGGCCCAGATAAAAAAAAATGCTCAAACAGCCACCAGTAACTGTACTATGTGCACTTTATTCTGATGAAAAGGGTCATCTTCTGTAGGGATAGGTTTTGCCGGGCCGTATCTTCATGCTTTAAACACACTAATGAATGTTGTCGTTGTTGTGCTAAGTTAATTGCTTCCAGACCAAGGGTGATTATATAATCTTACAAAATACACAGAGTGACCTTTTGTCTTGGCTATTTCTTGCAATATACTTAATTAATGGCTCTTTCAGAGTGGTCACATGATGCAAATTACGTCAATTAATGTTTCTTCGTGTACTTACCTGGATTTCCAAACATCAAAAATGTGCACCTTAGGGTGATTAACTTCCATAACCTTTTCCCCCTGTGAGCAGGGGTGGCGCCAGGATTTGTCCGACAGGGGGCCAAGCTCCCCGACAAGGGCCAGCTTTTCAAAGCCCCGACAAAAGAGAAGAGTTAGTCCCGGTTACACGTGATTTTGCAGAATTTGAGGTGTGCGAAGCGAGCCGAAATTTTTGGCTTTCTTTTTAAGAAATACTTAAAATTTAGAGTTTATTTTGAAGAAAAAGTTTAAATTTTTTGACAGAAATTTGGCTTTTGTAAAGATCATTGAAAAGTTGGGGTGCTCATTGAAGAATCTTTCCTTCATATGGGCAAAATCAAAAACTTTATGTTAGCGACAGATGAAATTCATCTGGGGTTACATATTTAATCGAACTAGGCCTACGTACTAAGGCTTCAAGACGAGACTATTAGTTCGCTCAAAAAGTTTTTCCCTTTTTTGAACGAAGGTTTGACAAATAGGAGCTTATTTTATTGGAGAAATTTTTTAATTTAATGAAAGAAAATTTGGTTTTTCGGTAAGATAATGAATATAATGAAAAAAATTGTTTTTTTTTATTAAGTGATATGTCTTTCAAGAGCAAAATTTAGATGGTATGTTGGGGTTATTAACAGAATTGGCTTTGATTATTTGGTGTATGGACTATCCATCGAAATTGGAAAATTTTGCCACTTTTAACAAACTGAAGCTAATACTGGAGAAAATTGTCAATTTTACGACAAATTTGGGGGTTTTTTGGAAGAAACTTTCAATCTTATAGAAAATTTAAATAGAGGTGATCTGTAGTTTGTTAGGGTTTACCGAATATCATCATGCAGATTAAGGCCCTCGGACCATATTGGAAAATTTTCCCGAGGAAAAAGTTTGGCTTCCATATGTTTATAGTTTTATATAATATGTATTGGCATAGGCGTACGGGAACTTTTCAGTTTGGGAGGGGAGCAGAATTATCTTTTTTGTCCGAAAAATGTTATCCTGCTCGAAAGTCTAAGTGGAGCGCACAGAAAATTTTGAAAATTGAGAACCCCGAGACAGGAGGAAATTACATTTCCCGGGCTCGTAACTAAAATAAGCGGTAATTATTTTGAGTTTTTTTTCGCAATAAGATTTTCACTTCATAATACTGCCCCAAAACGAAGAATAGTTTGCAGGCATGCGTTTTTCTGTTCAGCAATCTGTTCGACCAAAACACTTTCCAAGCGGAGCGCCACCACCAGTTGGCGCGGAACGTACAGAAAATTGCTAAAAAATCTGACCCCTCAGACAGCCGAAAATGGCATTTCCCAGACTTATAACTAGAAATGAAGCAGTCGTTATTCTGAACTTTCCTTTGAAATAAAATTTTCACTTCAATAGAAAAAAACCAACTTGCTAAGTGATCAGAAAATTACCAGATAAAGGGTACTGCTACAATTAGAGGTAATGGTCTTGCCTCATTTCGGAGGAACTAGGCAACGGATTTGAAAACATACTGTTTTTGACTGTTAAAATCTAATTCGTTGTATTCAATTGAAAGGTCCACTGATAAAGATGAAATTTTCTACGTGGCTGCCTGAACTAAAGAAAATGGTTTTACTTCAAACGTATTGAAAATATGTCACGTTACAAGGTGGCTGCAAATGAATTTTCAGTCAGACTTGTGCAGAGACATTCTCAAACTAACTGTTTATCATTATGTTTAGCTGAAAACATGGCTGATTTTCATTACCGTTGCTAGAATTCGGCTGTCAAGGCAGGCTAGATGGCAGACCATTGGGCACTGCATACACATGAACAACCACCCGTCCGATTTTGTAAGGAAAATTCGGAATTTTGAGTTTCCTTGAAGAATCTGGTTTTTTGGTAACCAAAATAGAGATGATCGTCCCGGTGACTATAAGTTTATCAGGCGCATCCCTTTTATCGTGGGTCGGTGGATGAAAGCTCCCCGACGAAATTGGATTTTCTCATCAACACGGTAGGGCAGCCTCCGCCGAGGAGGCATGGCATTGCGGGCACGGATTGAAGATGAGATGAGGCGGTGTTTATCCTAGCAGAGCTAGTAAGAGGTGATTAAAACCGATTCAGATACGTATTAAAATAGCGTTACAAAAGAAAAAAGTTCATAAAGAAGAAAAACTAGAAAGCCAAAAGGCTCAGTGATTCCTTGCCATATGATATATTGTAATAATGAACATGGATGCCCACATGACAAGCATGAGATCCCTCACAAATACTGAGGTATACTATCCCCCATGCAGTTATGATGCTGGTAAACTATGTTGTCTATTAACTTGATAAAGAGATATTTTTGAAACAAGCTCTTTTAAATCAAAATTTCGGGTACTGAGGATGGCTCTCCATATAATGATGTCTCTATGATCTAAAAAGTTGACTGCATTGAGGCTAGTGTTAGAACAAAATCCTAACAGTCATCCATGAATTTGAACATACAGTAGAGACATCTCAACAGAAAGGTGTAACCTTGGCTATTAGTGGTGGTCCTTTTGTATTTGTTTTTTTGTGTAATGCACTTCCCAAAGGCTATGATGTCCTTGAAAATTAACAAAAAATGGGAACCTTACTAATCCAGAAATTAACAAGATTTGTAATTTGCCTTAAATTGTCTGCTTGCAGGAACACCACATAACAAAGTACAAGTCAAGTGTCCTTTGTTTGATACACAGTAGATACTATTATGCTTGTTTTGATTACATGAACTACAGTACTTTCTGAAAAACAAGCCTTACTGAGAGGGCTAAATAAGCGCCAGACACTATCTCTAGACAGGTAGGAAATGGTTAAATCCATTGAGCTGTATGATTCAATGAAAACCCCCTCAGGACACTGTGGCAGTCAAATGTTATAAATTAGGTAAGATAACAGTGACCAGCAATTTTCACAGACTGGTGGGTCAGTTACAATTTGATTCATTCAATTAGACAATCTCAGTTCAAGCATGCTCAAGGGTATTTGATCCAAATGATCAGTTATTTAGTTCTTTTTATAAAACTAATTACCCGTGGTGTATTCAATTATCTAGTTCCCACCTACATGTCCTTATGAGGACAGTGGTACAAGGTTTGTCTGTAACTTTTAACAATCTTTGATACTAAATTTAATGTTATCTTCTTTTTTTCTTTAGGGTTATGGAAGAAACAATGTTTGTATGCTCTAAAAGAAATTTTGGGCATCATACAGAGCACTTGATCTGTTCAAAGTTAACACTTATGAAGTTCCCCACTGAACAATTCCTCTGCTTTTTGGGCATGGATTTTGTTCTACCCACTTAATCTTATGCATATTAATACTGGCACTACATGTTATAGGGCAAAACTTCAAACCAAAATCAACATAAATACTGTACCGAATGCACTTTTATGCACTTTAGACACTCTTAATACAGTGAGATTGCTTCAGTACATATTTTGAAATTACCCAACTTGATCATTTACATAATGAAGTGGATTCCAAAAGCTTACCTATGCTTCTTACATTACCCATGCCATTCAAAACTCTTAACCCTATGCACTAATGAATATTAACCTTAACAATTACCCTTTTTTGAATAAAGTATGTGCAAGGTTTAACCTCTGATGACCCTAAATGACCTTTGACCTCCAGTAAAAAACAATAAGGATCATCTACTCAATATGGACAATCCACATGCTAAGTATGAGATCGCTCACATTTTTCTTCTGGAGATATTGTGTTTACAATAGGGATCTTCTACTCAATATGGGCAATATACATGCCAAGTTTGAGATCCCTCGGAGTTACCCTTCTTGAGATATCGTGTTTACAAGCGGGAGTCACATACGCACACACACACACACATACACACACACGACATCACCATCGCATAGATTCCTTGCCTGCCTTCGGCAAGGAATCAAAAAACAGTTTATGATCCTCCATTCAGTAACTTAGTTTTGCTTTTCTTAGGCCGCCCCGAAAAAATTCAGCCCTTCCCCGACGTGAGGAGATAGGACAAGGTACATGGAATAAGATACAACAGAGCTACGAAGAAGTGATTGAAAATCGATTCAGATATGTATTGAATTAGCATTTTAAAACAAAATATATGTTCAAGATCGCCCATCCAGTAACTTCAGTCCTTTTAGGTATTTTATTTATTTTTTTTTTTAGTTTTTTAGGCCTCCCAGACGAAAACGGCGACCTTCCCCCGACGGAGGGGGGGGGGGGGAATTGTTCCCCGACGGGGGCCATGCCCCCCCCCCCTCCGCTGGCGCCATCCCTGCCTGTAAGATTGCTTGCTATTTGGCTCTAGCAGGTTTAATCTTTATCTTCACAAATTAAAGTACCCCATTATTGCATTCGAATCTTAAATCGAGACTTGACAACAACACAAAACATAATAACCGCCTTCGTACCAGAATGTGAAAGAGGGAGATAGAAGCATGGCCGGCGTCCGCAGGTAGGGGCAAGGTGGCAACTTACCCTTCCCTGGAGAATAAAAAACCTGAAAAAAGAAGAAAACAAAGAAAAAAGACAAAGACAAAGACTAAGACGAATATTAACATCAACATTTCTTAGCATTTCACTTAGTGTTTTCCCTATTAATATGCGGTAAAAAGGCTTTAGAAATGCCATTCCCAGCGATCTGAGAGGCATTTGGGGCCAAAATTTTCTTGCGCTCCGCGCCAACTCATGTCCGCACGGAGCTTTCCCTCCTAAAAGAATTTGGCCTAAAAGAATTTTGTCCGCCACCCCGAATTTTCTTCTGGGGAGGACCATGGATAGAAAATTAAAACGTGTTTAAACAGAAAAACTTGCTGAGGAGAAATGGCAAAGTAGTCTTTTACCAGGTGCGGAAAATCAAATGGAAAGTTTGGAAAGCCGTGGCTTTGATCTTGCTGAGGCTCGTGTATTTACTCCTTCGAAGCGCCCCTGCAGACCATTTTTGCCCCCTCTGATCGAAACCCCAAGCTTCGCCACTGGCAAAAAACGCGCCGTTCCCCGAAAGAGTGCGGCCATGCATGCATGGGGAGGGAGAAGAAGGGACTCTTGCCGGCAGATCTTGATCTCTCCCCCTTGTCCTCCCCAAAGTTAGGTCTAGCGAAACCGAATTGGATTAACGAAAAAATAATGCATACCTCTCCTTAGAATATGATGTTCCATTCGGGGGTAGGCTACAACCTCTCAGCTTCCTGGACCCCTTTCACCCCAAATCTTTTGCCCTCAACATTTCCCTTTGCCCTTAGTTTGCCGTCCCACCCCCAATTTTGACACTCTGGCGTCGCTGTGGGACACGTCGTCCCCGAAGATTTAGAAATACATCCAGTTGCTGTTTTACACTGGAATTTTTTGACGAAAGTAAACAGGTTCGCCTCGCCCAACATTCGAGTAAAGATCGAGGTCACCGCTTCTTCATAAATAAGAACTCGTGATGTCAGCAATGCACGTTGAACACCACACCAGCTGAACAAAGCAAATTGTTCCAAAATGCGGACCTCACTGATGGCACCCTTAGACAAAGGAGATGCCACTCTTTGCAAAGTCTCCCCTGCAGAAATAATTAACCAGTTATGCAGATCAGTGACATCTTCTAATAAATCCAACAGTCCAATGACAGCTGTTTTCCTCCTGAATTCCACACCATTTTCTCATAAATCACTCTCGTTAATTCTATTTTCACAGTCTCATTCAAAAATTTTGGTATTTCACAACTTCTGCATGAAGGAGTGAGAGCTATTTCTCTGCTGATGTCTTGAGTGTTTGCATTGTTACACTGTATAACAAGTGTGTAGAGAAAAAAAACACCCATTCAATAGAGCATGTTACAGATCTTCAAACACCCTTCCATGATTCCATCAACTCGTGATGGGCAAATTTTTTCATCACAACTTAGAGACACTTTAATCATGCCTCCTAGACACATTTTGTGCACAGCAATGCAATTCGATAAATTGTAAATAGGATTGTACAGTCAAGACACAAAACAAAGGCTGCCAAACTTTTCTGTTGTTTGTATCCAACTCTAGGAGCTTATTCCTCTCAAGATAACTTCTTGGGTAATATCTGCTTACAGAGCCTTTGTTTATGGTCAGACTAAGCAAGATTATCTTACAGTTACTTCATGATTGATTTAGCAGAGGTGTGACACCAAGCCTCTGACATCTGAAAGTTTAACTATATACACGATGTAAACATTCTCAATCAAGAGGTATCTGTGCATGGCAACCAAAGTACTGTGTGCAGTGGCGTCACCAGGGGGGGGGGGGGGACAGGGGCACGTGCCCCCCTGAAAATCGTGTGCCTCCCCCCCCCTCCCCATGAGATTTGATATTTTTAAAAAACGATATGCCTTCTTTACTGCTAGAGTGTGACTATGAAAATATTTAGGATTAGATTATCCTTTTGACGAGAAAAAGGCAGTAATTTTCATAATTTTAAACTAAAAATATCGCAAAAACACCTGGAAAATGCTATTTCCGGCTGTCTGAGGGCTTGTTTTTTCACAAATTTTTCTGTACACGTCCAACCTCGCTAACTGAAGGTGGCGCATAGTTCAGGTAACCGTTCAAGCAGGATTACATAGGCCTACATTTTTTCCTTAAGAGGATCGCATCTAACTGCTTTCTCTTTCTTTTTCGAGTTCAGCTCTCCTTCTTCTAAATATCAGCCGGATCCGCTCTTGAAAGTTGTTTCACTAGTTTTGTTACCAATAAATTCTTAATTGAAGTTGCACTGGAAGTTTTTTTTTTTTTGAGAGCAGTGTAAAGACAACAGAATAACCGTAAATAACAACCTGAATACCTAACAAACCCCTTAAAATCCAAGAGCTTCAGGGGGCTTCGCCCCCTGGACCCCAACAGAGATACACATTGGACTGCCCATCAAATTCTTTTCTCAATAGTTCATCTCGCCCTTTTTCAAAATGTCAGCCGAATCTGCTCTTGGTATAGTTGAATCACTTTTTTACCAAAAGTGTTCAAGTACTGGAAGTTACCCCTTAAGGTATTTTTGAGACCAGTGTTAATTCAATAGAAGAACACTTAAGTAGCGACTTAAAATAATACCTCACAAGCACGCTAAAACCCAGGAGCTTCCGGGGGAGGGGGGGGGGGGCTTCGTCCCTGGACCCCCACCGAGACACACATTGAACTGCCCATCAAATTCTTTTCCGAACAGTTCATCTCGCCCTTTTTCAAAATGCCGGCCTTATCTGCACTTGGTAGTTGAATCACTTTTTACCCGAAACTTCTTACTGGAAGTTACTCTGGAGGTATTTTTGAAACCAGTGTTAAGTCAATAGAAGAACACTTAAATAGCGACTTTAGTGCCTCACAATCACGCTAAAACCCAGGAGCTTCCGGGGGCTTCGCCCCCTGGATCCCCACCGGGGTTTTGCCCCTGGAACCCACCAGGGGCCCTAAGGCGGGTCCCTGGACCCCATCCGCTGAGCCTCGCGCTTCGCGCTCGGTGGCGCAGTGTGGAGTTTAGGAATGTCCCCTGCAATATTGATGTGCCACCCCAGTGCCCCCCCCCCCCACCAGAATGAAAAGTCTGGTGACGCCACTGACTGTGGGCAAAGAAAATTGAAGTTTCCATGACAACTGAAGAGCTTAAAAATAAAATAGCAACCATCACTTTTTAAGTGAAAAATACAATGTCTTCTGCCTCCCGACCAAAGAACATGCTGTCAAATTCTCAAAGACATTGACCACTGATCAAGTCACGTTACCTTGCTCAAAAGAACCTGGCATCCACTGGCTAGTGTGGCAATATTTCAATACATGTTCTGTATTGAGATAATAATGGTGATATTTGCCTATCTCGACACCATAATATTTTAAATACTTGGCAGGGTAAGTTGTACGAAGAGAGCAATGACATACTGTACCCAGGGGGTATTGTGTCATCCCTCCTTCCTCACGGATGCAGTTTCAATTTTTCCTTTTTCTTAAATCATAATTTAATAACACACATTTTTCTTCAAAAGGTACCATGCATGGCTGTCCATGACAGGGAACCAAATTTTCCCTCTCCTTACATCTCCCTCGGTCAGTGATCACTCCACATACTGCATGTCTCCCCCTCCCCCTTCCCCCCAAACACCCACCTTCAGAGAAATCCAGCGTAATTTACTGGGAGAGAGGCTAGTAGATTTTGCTATGTGCATGACAAATTTGCTTGAAATCAGTTGATAGCATGTAGCTACAGCCATCAATTCGAAACAGAGTAATACTGACGTAGTACATTGCCAAATACGTTATTCAGGTAACTGAATGTCAATCTATAATCGGTTGTTTCCCAGGCAAAAATGGCTATAAGATTGATTTCACTTTAATGGTTACGAATGTAGAAGTACACAAATTAAATTATATTGGGTTTCGCAATGGTCGACCTCCGCCTCCTTTTAAACATACTGTATCAAGTGTTAACTGTTGAGTATGAGCGAACACGACTTAAATAAATTTTAATGGAAGTCACAGTTCAATCAGTTGCATGAACTGCGCAAAGACAAATTACAAAGCTCTTAAATGGACATTATTTTTACGGGATAAGAGGTTTGTCAGAAACCAATGCTCAAGTATGCCCTGTTGCGTAGCTAGGATTTTTTCCAGGGGGCAAAGGTATGAAATTTCCCCAAAACTTTTCCTGGTCAATGTGTAAGTATTTCATATAAAATATGCAAACTTACAAGTATAACAACATTAACATGTCATTTTGTAATATTACCTGCATTTTAATCTTAAAGTATAACATAGAGCAATCGGAAATAACAAAGTATATTATTTTAGTAAGCAATATCTGGTTAATTTGTATGTACTAACGCAATGGCGTACGCAGGATTTCTCTGAAGGGGAAGGGGCATGCAGTATGGTCTAAGGGGAGGGGTGTCCGGAAATTTTTTGACGTTTTCAAGAAGCCTACATGCAAAATGGTGCAAAATTTTCGACTTTGACAGGAAGTTCAGGAACAGTGTTGAAAGCTGAATCGTGGTGGTTCATGAGGATAAAACTGAAACTTTTGTGTCTTGACATGCATTTCTTTATGCCATTTATGCTACCTTACGAAGAAAAACTTGTCATTAAATTTGCACACTATTAGGAGTCAAAATAAAAGAGCACTGATCGGTATTTGTGGTTTTTCTTGGCCACAAAATGTTATTTTGTCATAAAGATTATCTAAGCGGAGCGCCACCATTAGTTGGCGCGGAGCGTAGAGAAAATTTGGAAAAATCAGACCCCTTAAATGGCCGGAAATAGCATTTTCTAGGCTAATACGAAGAATCTAGCCAGTCGCTTTCTTCTTTTGTCGTTTTCAATAAAATGCTCATTTCAAAATATGTTCGCAAACCGCAAAGTGATCAGACAGTTAAGAGCTAATTTTACCCCAAATATGTTATTTTTCCCAAAAGACCGAGCGAAGCGCAACCATTGATTGGCGCGGAGCGTAAGGAAAATTTCGAAAAATCAGACCCCTCAGATGGTCAAAATAGCGTATTTATGCTTGTAAAGGGAATCTAAACATGTAGTCTTTTTTATCGATGCCACCAGTGGGAAACAGATTCTACCTTTTCATTTAAAACTTGGAATTTGACAGAATTTGCCTACGTCTATTTGTAGCAACTAGGAATTAAAAAAAATTGGCATCACTGAAAGACCTTGCAGGGACAATCCTTTCCCTTTGAAAATTTTTGAAAAATTGGGTGTCCTTATAAGCAATCTGGTGCCACATATGCTATCTTTTGAAGTAAAATCTGTGTTAATAAAGTTAGACTACGTATTTTTAAGAACAAAAAAAAAAAAAAATGGCATCTGTGAGGGGGGCATGACCCAATGGCCTTCTCTTCGCACGCCACTAAGGAGGCCTAATAGTGGCTCGATCACACAGGATATCCTGTGAGAAAAGCAGTCTGTTAAGTGAAGAAGGCTACAAGGTACTCATTGTCCATTTATTGTTACATTCAAAGTCAGCAGAAAGCTATTTTCCCGAACTAGCTTGTAAGCATCGTTATGTACACAGAGTAAAATCGTACAGCTCTGCTAGCTTGTAGAAGAACATAACAACCTCGGGGGTCTACGCTAGTGACTTGTCAGTTTTCACATCCTTTTACTGTATTCCCAAAGTATCACCTGAATAACAGCCTCCTGTACACTGAAATGCACTGATCATAACCCCCGTGCGTATACAAGCACAAGGCCAGGGAACATTCAATCTGCTACGCGGCGAGGACATTTCTGTGGAACGCGAATTGGGCCGGTTCATGCGACACTTTCAAAATCTGAGTTAATTTGTTGCATGAAAATACGAATTATGCATGAGAAATGTCTCACAATTTCTTATTCTAACAAAAATTTTGAGAAATTTTTGTAATAATAAGATTCATTAAATTTCCCCATTTTCATCAAATTTCCCCAAAAATTTTTCCAGGGGGGGGGGGGGCAACTTGTCCCCCCTGCACCCCCAGTAGCTACGCCACTGAGTATGCCAAACGTTTCAGTTGGTAGGTAGAATGGGGCAATGGAATTAGTTACAAGACTAGTACAGCCATGGAAAACAATGTAGCTGTCTCTGTCCAAAGATACAATACAACAACGGGGGTACAAAAATGACGAAATAGAGGAAGCCATCTTTTTTCATCGTTTAACAGACTTGCACTCAATTAGAGCTCTTTTATTGCAATCTTACACCATTCACAACACGAGAACAGAAACAAAACAAAAACAAAAAAACAAAAAAATTAACTTATTAGTGACTTGAAAGAGACTACAGTCGAAGTTTGGAAAAAAGAAAAATCAAGGTCACGTTAGCAGAAGAATGCACAGATTTCTTAAATTCTTGCTCAACACATTTCTGGTTATTACCATCGATACTCTGTAGAGGAAGCTCATTATTTTATACTTTTGCCACTTACCATCCAGATGCTGGCAAAAGGGTTGCAGTGATGGGGAATTATGGAAAGGGGGCAGAGGCGTAGCAATGGCAGACACTGGTCATTGATCCTGCCATGCACCAATTGAAATTATTTATACGATACTCCACTTGACTGCATTTGAAGCCAACAAGGTGTAGGTACATACAAAGGCATTGTGCGCTTTTTGTCTGGGCAACGTTGGTTACAGCAGGGAGCTGTCTAACCACTAGCTCCCTAGTAATGATCGATATCATGTCGGAAAAAATACCCTTAGAACAATCTCGTCAGGCACTGTTCTCAGTACTAATTATATGCCCATTTAAGCATTTGAAAATGACCATGAAGGTTGACATTTGATAGCACTTTTAGCCCTTCAATGCATTAAGTAATTCGATTCCCTTTTTGCCAGGACTTATTTCAGGATTTGTTGTTAGTTGTTATTTGAACCCCAAAGTTTTCGAGCTTCTATTGTATCAGAATGGTAATCAAATCTGCTGCTCATTGAAGCAGCTAATTGAGTAATGAACCAGTGGTCGGTTACTATAATTGGGAACCGCAGTTTTTCCCCTAAAAACTGTGGTAGGCATGACGGATCTCCTTAAAGGCTAATATCCCGTAATGATTAACAAGTGTTCACCAAAGCTATTCTATGTTTGTAAGGGCTAACTATTACACCCCTTTCACTAAACGTTTGGATAATCAAATATGATAGAGAACAAAAACTGTAACTAAAGACTTACTCACAGGAATTGCAAAGAAAATTTCGTTACACCCACCCCCTTAACAATCCTTAAAGGTCAAGAGCAGTCCCTTAAACATATTTCGAAGTAACAGCTAAATATCCTAATTTTCTTCTTATTTCTCTTCAAAGTATCTTTTATCATATTTTATTGAGTTCAATATTCCATATTCAAGGTAAATAAATAGTTATTCCTTGTAAATTTCATGTCTGAAGAGGGAAAGTGTTGTCACATGACTCAGCAGCCAATCATAAAACAGGACAGTGTACTACACTTCTTCAACTTGGGGTGACTGCTCTTGCCCTTTAATCTTCTATATCTCAAAGCAGTCTTGTTTAAGTAAGCTTTTATTGCAAGTCGTCTTCTATTATTGCATATTATTGCTCCCTCAACTCACGAATAATCAGGAGCTACTCTGACACTCCTGCTGCAACGATTCATCCCATAGTCAAGTACAGCTGCATATCTCATAAATATTCTCAAAAATCCATACCTATGGAATTAAGAGGTTGTTTTTTTATTTATTTATTTATTTATTTAACAAACGGCTAGTGTCACTTTTGTTTATTGAAAGAAGTAGAGCTCTTTTCTTCAACGATTCACACAAACTTAATCGTCTCCCACACAAGTAAGAAAAGTAAGAACTATTGAACAGGTTACTTTTTGGGTGAACATCTTTGATCTTTCACAGATACAGATACTGCTATTAGTTTAAGTACTTTTAAATGGCAACCAAAACTTTTGAACGTATTTAAAATATCTTAGAGAGCATCTCCAATTTTTTGTTTCTCACATTGATGCAACATTTTGTGATAAAACCACTGAAAATGGATACTAAGTTAGGTAAGTGTCTAACCAATCGGATAAAGTCAGGCCAGCCATGGCCTTAGATGGATATGTAGAGCCCAGACTATGACTGTTTCTACTCGTATCTTTTCCTTCCCCTGCCTAACACTGGGCAGGTATCATTATGTAGCATTATTATGCTATATTATCTATTGTGGGGATACTGTTGTTAAGAATTTACATGAAGAAAGAACGGAATAAATTCACCCTGAAATAATTCTTGGAAAAGATAAAAATTTCCTTCGAATGGATAGAGGAAAATTACAGCTTTTTCAGATTCTAGTTACCAAACCATACACATGACCAACTGGAAAATGACATCAACAAAAAATGTGCTTAATCTTCAGAATGGCCACATTTAATTACTAGTAAATATCAATAGCCAATGGAATGTTATTAAATAAGGAACACTTAGTTGAAAGGTGTGTAGTTTGAAGGGTATTAATTTTTGAGAATGCTATTGAAATGAGGTCATCACTGTGCTCCAAATATGGTAACTTAAAATTAATAGGCTAGTAAAGAAAATGTGAAAGTAAAACTTGGTATATGAAGGTTATGTTCAGTTCTGGCATTTTTATTAAAAGAGCACTGGCAGGATGTGATGCCTTTAAAAAATATACCACTATGATATTCCATATCTTTTAAATGTGACTACTGACGAAGTCAGCTGTGGAACTTTGGTCAATCATGAGGGTGTGCTCATGAAATATATTGAATAGTGAGAAATGAGATGGACTTTTATTTCATTACTTTGTTAATCACAAACTTAAGTGACGCTATATCTCTACTGCATCAAATAGACATAATGAAACCACGAATCACTACATAGTTGAACCGCTTTAGCAATCATCACATCATACAAAACAAAATACAATTGTTGAAAATGGACTATACCACATATGTATAAATCAACTTATGACGTTTGCATTCGTGGAATAAAAACAGGCCATTTGTACCAAATTTTTGTGCTTTGGATAAGCAAATTGAAGAAAATTTCAGACATAGATTTATTCCATTAATAAATTAGTTTGGGCAATAGAATTAAAATATAAGTCAATGACAAAAGGCCATACATGATAAATTTCAACAGTAAAAAGTACCTATTTTGGCCAACTAACTGAAAGCCACTCCTTCAACATTTCATCAATACCTCTGAAAGTACAAATGCACTGGTGATTCAGTCATAAGTAAATTTAATTGCAGCAACTTTAAATGGTTCAAAAATAGTTTGAAAATAGTCCTTTATATACATGTAGTGGAAAACCCTTTTATAATGTTTATATACTATTTTACAATTGCTTAATTTTACACCTAAATAATTATTTATATTCCCCTGTATCTATCTGGCTTCTTTTCCATAAAACACGTGACAGATTTTTGCACTTATTATCTCTTCGTTCAAATAGGAAATGTTTAAAGAACAATAGAAGAAGAGAGGATTGATTAAAAGTTAGAAGTTTATCAAGGTAATAAAAGGTGCTTTATTTATCCTCTGAACAGTTGCATCCAATCATTTGCGCAATGACTAAATATGAAACCCAGTCAACTGTAACCTTTGCACAATTTCTCTAGACTTGAGCACCAAGCCTCCACAAAATTGCACGGCAACGAGCCATTAGTGAGCAACATTTGATTATGCCAGGCTCTATTAACACTAGACTCACAAGTTCAAATTTGTTGAGTTATTTGTGAGCATCTCCCTTTGCCTATAGACAAATCTAAGCAGTGCTTGCATTTAGTGACTGCATGCAACCATTGTTGGGGTCCATCAGCCTTAAATCATCTTCATGTATTGTCTACATGATACATGAATTTTCAAACCCTCCTATTCAATGAAATTGAGAAAATCATTAGGTGTTACAGTATACAACCATCCATGGTACATGTAATCAAGGAAATCAAAAGATTAAAAGGTGATAGACCCCAGTCATGGCCGACTAAAATCAGACCATCACTTTCTGCAGGGATTGGTCTGACTTTATCCTTACGGGCTAACATTATGTGCAGAAATTCCTACGCTTAGCAGACAGTAGTCTTGCTTGACTCAAACAAAAATACAGTTTTCATTGCAAATAAAACATATTAATCGGCCTACTTGACCAGATTTAGTTTAGCAGTTATGTGACATGCCTTAACACTCAATTACACGGCATATAAATATATACATATTTACTTGCTGTTTAACTGAGGTAATTGAGTGCTTACCTGCTCAATTGTAAGTTGGCTTTAAGGCTTTTGGTGAGACCCCTTCTAAACACAACAGATACTAGTGCATCTCCTCTTAGTGAAAAAAAAAAAAAAACCATTACAAAGCTTTCCTTTTTGTGCTTTGAAACATCCTTCTTCTCTGCCTGATTAGATCTAATCACCTCAAAGAGGAAAAAAAGTACACTAAATACCGACTTGACCTAGTCAGGGTTTCAGTCTGATTGATTGCTGGACAGCATCAAAGAAAACAAAAAGCACAAGCAATTATGTAATATTCAATGTAAGCCAACAGGCCAGTGAAGTATGTGTGAATTGCTTTTACATGCAGTGTAAACACAACGAAACCATAGAGTACAGACCACGTAACAGACTCAGATACCAGTTACACCCCAAATCTACTTCGATCTACTGGGGTGTCTTTGTTGCATTTTTAAGAAGCAACATAATTGCAAGACAGGGCAACCAACTGAGCTAAAACCTTAATAATCCACAATATCAAGTCTCTCTTACATTCCAACCATCTTATATTAAACCTTATAACTTTTGTGAAAATTATCAGTCATGAATGGACCACCATTTGCTCCAATGAGTCAGGAAAATAGATTTATGGCACTGAATTTGTGTACTGACACTGCTCTATACAAAATCTGATCAGGATATACGCTGCCTAGTTGTAATCCATACATGAGTCCATATCACAACTATATTGCATTTCCAAATGGTTGCCAAACAAGGCATTCAAGCTGGCACAGTAGAGACCTGTTCACTTTTTATGTGAAACAATCACTTTCCCAAAAATTTAAAATTCTTGCTTGCCTCTAAAACAAGGCCAAAAGGAAACATGATTCATTACCTCAACATGAGAAATTATAGCCACAATTTAAAATTTATAACCATTGCTTAAAGAGGGCATGACACGGCCAAAGTAAGTTTCTCGGTAAATGTTCTTTGGGTACACTTTGACATAAAGTGAATTTTTTTCCTGCTAAATTATGTCCATAAATACCGAAATACGACATTGCGAATTCCCAATTATAGGCCAGGCTCAGCCCATTTGAAATCCGAAAGCAAAAAAACATAAGAGAGCGCATCTCAAGATGGTGACGTCATTGGAGGCAAGGTTAGCAACACTGTACCAGTGAGCTCACAATCATCGAATCACGTACACGGTAACGGGTGTTAGCGAGTACATCATTGCAAACACCGGTGCTACAATAGCAGTCAGTGTGGCCACTGACTTCATTGTGGATTGTGCATTGCGCGGTGACTGCTTAGTATTCGCAATATCACCTTTACCAAACAGCTCATACAGTTAAGACATGCTCGAAGTAAGGACGCGCTCGTTGTGGATTGCCCATCCTGTTCTGTACAGCGCCAGAACCGCCTCTTTCTTGCACAAAAACAGAACTGTTTTTACGCGCGCATATGCACGCAAACATTTTGGCCAATGATTTGCTCTGAATCTCGACATATTCCGCACCTTTGGCTCTGTAAGTTTGACGAGTATTGTGATGCAATCGTTTTCATGGAGTTGGTAGGATAAGATAACTTTACCCAGCGTTACATTAGTTCCACATCTAGATGCGCGTTCTTCAATAGGGCGTGGTTTGTGTCGCCAATTACGTCATAAAAGTCAGGTGACCTGTTGCGGCATTTTTCGAAATTGGATTTTTAATGTTTTCCTTTAAATATCATTTACGCTGAATTGTAGAGGTTTTTAGTGGGATGTGAGATGATATTTGTAATATACTGTATCGAATCTTGCAATACACAAAAGTTTTTGTGGCCGTGTCATGCCCACTTTAAGCAAATGGTCCCTTTCAATAGACTAGTTGAAACAATAATGACATAACTTCTAACAGATAGGTAGATAGGTTAAGTCTTCCAAACATTTCAAAAAAGGTACCCTGGTATCCACTCCATTTTCTCATTCAGAAGGCTTTCAGACTATGGTTAATCATCTGTGTGACTAGATCTCTGCATTTTCTTCTGATCTCTTTCAAGAGATGTTTACATCTTCGTCTCTTCATCCTCATCTGCAATCTTCTCATCTTCTCCAGTAGCAGCTTCCTCTTGGATTTTCCTATCATCACCAAAACCTGACGCAGAATCTGACTTTGAACGCTGAAACAAAAATGTACAAAGTTTACTACTTATTGAAAAGAAGTAAGAAACAGTTTGCTTTACACAGGACTTCTTTTTATTTTTTTTACTGTTCAGAACATCTATTTTTGTCTTTAATTTGCAATAAAACTGTTAATTGCATGGGTGACTTCATTCACAGAACAAGAAAAGAAGGAAAGCAAGACAGCCTTACAGCGATGAACAAGATTATCTTCCACTTCTTATTAATGGTCTGATATTGTAAGGTTAAAGACATAGAAGTAGACAGAGCAACAGCATAGAAAAATTTGGACTTACACGTAAATACATGCATCCACCCCACCCACACAAATGTACCCTTGCAAATGCACTGTGCACACTACTTTCTACCCTTACAAAAAAGGTGGCCGAATTCCTTGGGTTCACCCAAGGCATTTCTTGGGTATTCTTGGGCAATGCTTGCCCAAGAAATAGACCATGTCAGTGACACACATGTCACTGGCATGCCATGTTCTTCCAAGAATCACCCAAGTCTGACATGCACTGTGACACGGGTATTCATACCAGTGGTTTGGCTTGTATTTTCTTGGGTTTACCCATGTCAACAGTTAGAAATACTAAGTCAGCTATTGTTTGAGATTTAATCCCATGTCTGACATGGTCTATTAAGTTATAAAAGACAATAGTAACACTCATTAGACTTGGGTACAACCCATGTCACTCTTCCCGCAGACTTGGTCTGCACTCTTGTGTTTTCTCTCCCTGCCATTGTTGTGACATGGGTTAAGAATTCATCAATACACCAGGCATGGTTTAAACCAAGAACCACCCATGTCAAACATGGGTTGACACTGTCTTGGGTTTTCATGGTTATGTCTTGGGCTAATCCTATGATGACAAGTTTTTTGGCTAAAAGACAAAAGAATGACATGGTCTGACCCATGTCACAGGGTTGAAAACCATGCCTGAACCAAGACTTCCCATGGCGACATGGGCATATTTCGGCCACCTTTTTTTGTAAGGGTACAATAACAAAACTATGATACAGAAAAAGCATACAATGCTGTTATTCAGTAGAACTTTCCTAGTCCACAGACTACTATGGCAATCTCAACACTTATGAAACAGATGCAAGTCAAAAAGTAATCATGCAACATGAGAAACTCGTCTTCCTTTTTTCACAGGTACTCATACTCACTGTTTCCATTCCAACAAATTACCAAGGGAAAGACAGCACTAACCCATGGCACGCAACAGAGAGTTGTCACGGAAGGAGATCCAACATGCAAACCTATCAGACAATGTGATTCTTTAATCCCTTTTCAGGTAACAAAATTTGATTGACATGTCCTTTTATTCCCATTGGTTTGCTATTTCTGACTTTCACATTGTAATGATGTTCTAACTCCTTTCAAATTGAGGTAGTCCAGAAACAAAAGGTCATTGTTAAATGTTTCTTTGAAGTACAACTTCTTTACCAACAAGTTTCAATAAAGATTTTATGTAAAAGGACCGTCTTAAAACTTTCAACTACCAAAAGTTTTTTTTGTCTGTCTAAGATTTCAATGAGTTGCCACCTTGATACATTGTGCATGCCTACTGAAAACAAAACAATCACAGTTTTAATAATTTTCCCCATTAAAATCACGTTTTTTGCAGAGGAGGATTTTAAAAAATCCTTGTAACAGCTTTTTGCATAAATGTAAGATGCAACAAGCGACACAAACTAAAAATTTCACTTCTTCCCCTCAACCACTGGCAATATAATGGCAATGGAAGAAATCATCATGATCATCATGCCTTCGCTCCAGTTCTAAACTGCTACTCTCCTCTCCTCCAGTTTGTACTAATTATTACGGTTGCCGTTCTTTCCAATACTCTGCTGCTTGTCTCTGGAATGACCTCCCTGTTACAGTTAAAGAAGCAAGAACACTCGCAAATTTTAAGACCTTACTTAAATCTTACCTTTTCTCCTGTCTATGACTTTCATCTTTTCTTTTCTCAGCGCAAAGGGACTTCAGTGTGTTTTGCGCTTTATAAGAACTGTGTATTATTATTATTATTATTAGGTCTTTGAGATGTTGCAGACAACAGACACCATTGCCTTCAGTACCAAATTCCTTCAAAGCCTTCAAGGTAAATATTGCATTTGTTTTAAGAGGGAATTTCATCCTTTTAAAACCACTATTTGTTGACAAAGAGTGATAAATAATTAAAATAAGGCTATATAATAGTCTTCTTTTCAAGAAATAAGTTTCCCTCAGTTAGAAAACGAGTTGTTTGGTGCTCAAGAATAATTTGTTCACCTAAACTTCCAACATTTCAAAAGATGCAACTTCCATATTAAACTCTTCTTATGCATAATATTTTGAGGAGATGAAGCTATTGCTGGGGTCTATTGTTGAAACCAAATGATTTGAAAATGACTAGAACTATTTACTTATAACGCTATGTTGGAGCATTTTAAATGCAATATTTCCCTTCAAAGGTATTTCAAGAACAAGACAATAAGCAGCTTAATGTTGGCAACTACCTTGGTTCAAAGGAACGATAAATGTTGGATCTCCTTCCCTGACAACTCCATGCAGCTAAAGTGAAGAAAATAGGACACAAACTACTCACCAGAATACTTGAAAGAGCATCCAATTTAGGTACTACATACTGTTGAGTTCTCTGCCTAATTTTTCAGCTGATCTTTTACACTCTCTCTTTAGGTTTCAGGTTTTGTTGTCACAAACCTTACACTATATCAGCAGGTCAATGATTCTAGTAAACTTTGAAAACAGCTCCCTAAGGCCATTGAAACAATGATAAAACAACTGTAACAAAGGTCACAATTTGTACTGGGTTTGTATTCCACCTGTCTGACCATAACTTAAACCAGGATTTGGACAATATTTCAGTCCCCTAACCCCAGCCTTAGTCTCAGTTTGCAACAAGTGTTTATGAATTTTTTCGATGAAATAAATGGAGTAGGCGAAGTGAGCACCAGAGGTGAGGTGACTGCTTTGTCCAAATTGTAATCTGTTACTTATCCTATTGTGAATGCAATCTCTGTTTGAATAAAATTCTTTGGTTTCAAAATTTTACCTTTTCCCCGTCTTCATCAATAACACCCAAGTCATCGAAATCTGCCATCTGTTCAAGAAAAGTTTGCAAAAAAGGACTAAAAAAACCATGCCACGTCATCTCCTACACTTTTGCAACACTGCACATCAATTATCTGGACATCAATTAACCTCAAGCCAACAGCACAACAAACTCTATCAATATTATTTATACAAACAATAGACTGATGAAGGTTAGAAGAGGTAACATAGGGTCATATACCAAACTTATGGACAAATCCTGACAGCCAGTGATGGTCTGATTTCAGTTGCCAGTAACTGGGGTCTATCACCTTTGTATCTTTTAATTTCCTCGCCCTGTATCATGATTTGATGTACACTAAATTGTACATTGATTCCTTTAATTTCACGGAATATGAGGGTTTGAAATTCACGTAGACAATAAATAAAGACGATTTAAGGCCGATGGACCCCACTAATGCCTGCCTACATTCACTAACCACAAGGGCTGATCAGATTCGTTTATAGACGAATCCGGACAGCAAGTGATGGTCTGATTTCAGTCTGCCATAACTGGGGTCCATTACTTTCAAATCTTCCAAATTCCTTGCTTAACTGTATCATGGATGGTTTTAAACTTAATTGTATCTTGATTCCTTCAATTTCACTGAATATGAGGGTTTGAAACTCATGCACACGATATATAAAGATGATTCAAGGCTGATGGACCCCACTAATGGCTGACTAAACCACAAGGGCTGATCGAATTCGTTTATAACCTTCTGCTTCAATCTAGCATGCAGTACAGACAGCTTCTCTACTTGACTGATAAAGGTTAGCTTAGATGGGGTTTTACAGCCCAGTTTCCAAACAATTTGTTCAAGTCCAGCCAGCCACGGCCTTTTTTTCCAGCTGTGGCCCACTGACTTGTTTTCCCTACTCCATTGCTTATGTTAATCACCAAGCTCAATGGCAGTAGGTTCCATTTCTTAAGTCTTCAGTATGACCCAGCCAGGACCTGAATTTCCAACCTCCCAACCTGACTGATGGAAGCTTCAGTTTGGGAGCCATGCTTAGAATATCAAAAGGTCAAGAATGTTGACCTATTGTGACTGACAAGTATATTATGCATTGGTTAATATAGTTATTATATACTTATTGGATATAAAACTTAGCTTGTCAGGATATTCCCACATCATGAAATATGCTTCCAGACTCCTCATTTTGAGAACCCTTCCCTGCCATATATATATGGCAGGGAAGGGTACTCAAAATGAGGACTCCTCATTTTGAGAACCCTTTCCTGCCATATATATATGGCAGGGAAGGGTACTCAAAATGAGGAGTCTGGAAGCATGCATGTCCATTTCATCCTGGGTATGTTTGAAACAAATGAACTTCATTGTAAAGGCTCAATAAATACTCTACCCATATTAACTGTAATAATTAACATTGAATCAAATCAAATGAACAGCCCTTAAACAGTTACTGCAAATATGAGTGCCCACCAGGATGTAAAGATGAAAGATGTCTTGTACTTTTTTCAAAACTGAAGGTCTGTGTGATACACATACTTCATAAATTTCATACAATTGGTGAGTTCTCTTGTACTAAATAAATGATCTACAAAATGATCTAGAAAAATTTTAAAAAGTCGCTGCAAGTTAAAAAAGAATTTGATTCCATAACCCAGGCCCTCCTCCTCATGGAGTATATATATATATATACTACACGGCGCTACAGAGATGACATTGTCAATATTTGGACGAATGGCTCAACCAAACTCCATGAATTTACTGATTTCCTTAATTCTCTGTATCCCACTATTAAGTTTGAACTTGTACATTGTACCACTACGCTTAATGTTTATGATGTTTCCATCCATTTGATTGATGGTTATTTAACTACAGATGTCTATGCTAAACCTACCGATAGTCATCTATACCTTCCACATAGTAGCTCTCACCCAATCCACACAAAAAATGCAATACCTAACAGTGTTGGATTATGTTTACGTAGAATTTGTTCTATGAACGAAACCCTTACCGAGAGATGTAATGAATATAAGCATTAGCTCTTATGTCAAAATTATCACCCTAAGCTCATCGACAAACAATTTCGTCGTGCTACTAATCTAACTCAAGACGATCTACTCAAACCCAAACTCAAAACCACCAGAAAGGTCCATCCCCTCGTGCTTGATTTTAACCCCATCCTCCCCAATACTTCCAAAATACTTCGGAGACACAGAAAGTTGCTTTCTACCCATCCCATCCTTAGAGAGATGTCCCCTGATGATTCCATTTTACCAGCGTTTAGAAGAACCAAAAACTTAAAAGAACTAGTGGCGCCCTCCAAATTCAAGACCAGTGGCTCTTCGACTAATCTCCCCTCCCCTGGCTTTTTCACATGCAGAAAGAAGTGTGACCTTTGTCAAAACTATTCTTCAAGTTCTTGCACTTTTTTCTGCACCGCCACCGGGCGTACTTATTCCATTAAGCAGCACATCTCTTGTTTTACTTTAATGTTATTTTTCCGTTAACTTGTATGTAATGTTCAATATGTTGGTTCCACCTCTACCCAATTTAAGGTAAGATTCCGTAACCATGAATCTCACATGCTTACTAATGAGCAAACTTGCGTTGTAGCCACTCATTACGATCAAAGTCCCCATCAATTGACCGATTTTGCCTTTCTTCCCATTGAATGCATCACTGATACCGTGGAGACCAACAAAAAACTCATCCGTGAAATCTACTGGACTGCTCAGTTACGCACAATACACCCTTACTGCCTTAACAAAAGAAATGAGTTCGCTTCCAAAAAGCATATAAAATTTGCCCCTTTGACGGATAGGTAAGATACAAGTTGTTATAGTTTACTATTATAGCTGTTAGTTGCAACTGAGGAAGGTCGAATGACCGAAACGTTTTGAAACATAATCAAGCGGAGCTGCAAAAGTTGTGTTTCTTGCTATTTGTGTTTTTCGTTTATACTTTCTTTATATATATATATATTACAAATACCATACAAACAGATTGAAAGATTATTGCATCTAATACTGTAGTTGAAAGAAATATCTTAAGAAGAAAAACTGTTATTGGTTAGCACTGCACGAATCTCATGCAAAACAAGGAAAAACTTTCAATCTACCAGGAATGCTTTCAGCCCTTACAATATACATTCAGTGACACATCAATTTATGAGTTACTCCGAATGTGTTTCACATCAAACACCCGCACACACAGCACATACCGGTACTCAATGCCCTACGGGGTACAGAGTACAGTTCTGTGTCAGGAAATGGTCGGAATTCCCCTTTAGCCATTTAAGTCATGCAGCACATGAATGCTGTGAGTGAGGGCAGGCTCTTGCATATCACGTGACAGAGCTCATTGCAGTGTCCGAATCTTCCGGTAGCTATGCCAGTTACCAGCTCCACATGAGAAAGGAAAGACGTGCAAAGCTTGAGCTCTCTGAGTGGCATGTACCCAGCAAGGCATTGTTTATGGGTTCACACACACACACATCAAGTCTGCTACATAATAAGACTCTCATTAATACCTTTGAAAAAGCTTCTGTTCCACTATCTCCCCTTAAACGTGTTGGGGTGGTAGGATCCAGCTGAAATGTAGAACAAAAAGAAAAATAAAATGCAAGGAATGAAACTTCCAAAATGACTTCAAAGAATGTGGAATGAAATTCTAACTTCATCACCAGGCTTAAATCTTACAATTCAGTGGCAATTACAGTGCAAAGCATGGCAGTGCATTTTGTTACTTTTACAGCAAGGAATGTTTAAATTTTACAATTCAATAGCAACTACAGTCCAAAGTAAAGCAATCCAGTGCGTGTGAAATCTAAATCTATTTGCTTATTCATTGCCATAAAAACAAATCACAAATGTAATGCAAATCAGTTTAATTCATTGCACCAAACTTAACTGATCTCAACTGGAATGCAGACCTTTAGTTGAAGAATTTGCAGGTGAGCTACAAATCACACTTTTCAAGAAATTAAGGAGTGTGGTAGTTGTGCTGTTTTGTTAAACTTTAACGGAGTAAATACACAATCAAACTTTCTCCATTTAGGTGTGTGTGAAAAATCACACCCCTAACAGTGATTTGAGGTGAGTATTGGAATGCAATCCAACTCATATGCCTCAAAACTCAAGGCCTGGAACTGCAGATTACTTTCTTTTGTGTAGAAATATGCCAAATTGAAACATGTGATAAGGATTCAACAATGAGCAGGTTCAGATGATAAGATTGAAATTTTATTTTTGGAATAACCACTTCAATAGCAAAGCCTTAATTTCTGAAAATATTCAACACTACCATACGCGAATACTGCTCAACCAACACAAACATACCGAATGAGGGTTTTACTCACCATTTCAAAATGTTCCTGTTGTAATGCACAAATAACTGCATCATGGAGGCTTACATACATCTTGTCCAACCCCAACGTATCCGTCATTCCATTTTTCCTCAAGGTGTTACGTATGTTAGCTAAGAAATGAAACAGCATCAGTGAATTACACTCTGAGTCCCTGTAAACATTCCACCATAATGCTACATAGTAGGTTTAGTTCAACTATACTGGTTGAAGTTGTTTCCTATGTTAATTCAAGGCAAGACTGACTTAAATCATTTCACTTTGCTTTTGAGTTGTTTTACTTTATAACAAGCTAAGAAATTGAAAACAGTTTTAAGAGAGAATTTAACAATAAAGGGTGACGAGTTGGGGGTACTGTTGGTCGAGAGGTACAAGAGGAATCCTCAACCCCTCTCAAGGCACCCCCTTGTACCTACCCCCCCCAAAAAAAAAAAATCACAAAATCACATACATCTTTGAAGTCTCTAAAAACTAACATAAAAGACAATGAACTAAGTACTAAATAATGAAGTACAGAGTCAAAACATGTACCTACTGTATGTGTAAAATTATATGGGACCTAAAAAAGCTTGACCCAAATCCCTTGACCCAAATTGCAGTGCAAGCCAAAAGCAAAGACCCCATGATAAACTAAGCTGAGACAACATGTAATTTCAAAATTTAAGTTAAAATCCCATTGTTTGCATCCACTTTCTACAACCTGCCTTCTAGTTAAGATTTCTTATTAAATTAGAAGGTTCTAGAAGAGTATAATGATCTCTTTTAAGTCACCATGTTCAGTACCAAAAACATGCATATCTCTGACATAATTAAAAAAAGATTCAAAGAATGAAGACTTAAAGGCAGTCATTCGTCACCCTAAACTACAGTTCCAGTTTACATATATCAAAACTCTCAATTGGTACAGCTCTTTGATTGGCATCACATTCAAACAATGCATCATAACTAAATTACACAGCATGGGCACTGAGAGAGTCTTGATTACACATTATGGACTTGTATGGCCACTGGTACAAGCCATGAAGCAATAAACAAGGATTGTGTCTGGATAAAGATGAGTTTTAGATAAATGTGGGAGGGGCTAGAAGTAAGTAGGCTGGGAGAACTGGAACTGTTTGGGATGATGAAAATATGCCTTTAAAGGAAAATATTGCATTTGTTTTGCAAGAAATATTCATCCTTTTAAAACTAATATTTATTGACACAGGGTGATAGATTATCAAAAATGAGGCAGTTTGCATGTTAGCTTTCTTTTCAAGACATAAGTTTCCCACAGTGAGAAATTCAGTTATTTGTTGCTCAAGAATAATTTGTTCACCCAAACTTTCAACATTTCAAATGATGCAACATCCATGGCTCTTCTTGTGCATAGTACTTTGATGAGATGTAGCTATTCCTGGGGTTTATGATTAAGACTGAATTGTTGGATAGTGTCTGAGCCATTTTCTTTGTACTCTTTGTTGGAGCATTTTGAACACAATATATCCCTTCAAAAGAAGAAATTGGAACATCAATCTTTCACGATATCCATATTTGCACTATTTTAGGCTTTCTACAAACATGGGTATCCATATTTTGGAACCTAACCACAGGTTAAAGGTTTTTTTCTTTTCTTCCTGTGAGTATCCACTCTTTACTCTTGACAAACCCAAACACATACCACTCACACCATACCCCATCATGAATCCATGGGTTTCTCTTACAATCAAAAACAAAAAGGAACAACTCACCCCTAACGTTAGCAACAATGACTGTGACACCAATTTCATCGTACTCTGTGATGATGGCCTTAAGAGTGTTCATACCTACAGTATCAATAAAACTCACAGAACCAAAATCTAATATTATGGTATGAGTCAGAACAGTTTCTTGCTGGTCCGGAGAACTTGCTGATGTATTCACATGAGCCCCGTTGACTGTAAAGCCATTCTCCAGTTCAACCTTGACAAAGTAAAGCAACAATAAAGGTATTAGAAGGAGCATTTCAAGATTTAAAACATGAGAAGTTTGAAAGAACAATTGCCATTAACCCATAATCTGACACTTACATAATTTTAGGTTTCATGAAAATTTTCCATTCACTGTCAGGTGTATACTATTATGTAAAATTGCTACGTAATTTTCAACCTCTAGGCTGAACAGGTAGCTGTAACAGTACTGGACATTGGTTTTGAAAGGGTTAATTAAAGTTTGATTCACAACAAGAGTGGTATATTAGCCTCATGATGTTTCTATTCAGATCCTACAAAGGAGTATACATTTTCCATATACAATATTTGCTCACTGCAAACTTTAGTATTACTCAATTTATTTATTCTTAAGAGATAATGTGTACACAAGCTTATTAGTGTACCCGCATCTTTCTCTTACTAGTGTTAGAATGAGAAACAAAATTGTGCAATGGTTACGCCATGTACAGCTAAGACGATGGCCATCATGTGTTAATTTAACAATTATTCCTGTAGATGATTTCTCCATTTGAACTAACTTTGTCTTAATTGAAAGAGTGATTCATTTTGCAAATCAACTTTTTTCTTCCATATATTTAAAGAATAATTTGCATTTTGAAAAATTTTATGTAGTTGAAAATCAGAGCAGGATAGAAATGAATTTAATCATAGAAATACTGAAATTCTACATCAAGTACGTGGCACACAATATCTTCACATTGATGATGTTAACATTTCAAAGGCATTGTCACAAACATATAAGCTTTTCTATATTCCAACCCCTCTTTGCTCCAACATTTTCCTAATTCCAAAATCTTTTGGTTTTAAAACAAGTAAATGTACAGAGCATTTATACTGATGTCACAAGCCCCACCTCTTTTTCCTTTCTGCCGGCAAAAAACCGTAGTGTACTACTATAGCTCCAGGGAAGCAGCCGACAACCGAAGAGTGACGAGCCTAATGACTGTTCCACATTTTGCAAAGCAACTATGACACTAGGTGAAAACATTCTAGGGGGGGGGGATTAAGCTAATGATGCAGGGTTAAGGAAATGGTTAGGTTTTAGGGTAAAAATTTAAGCCTCTAAAGTCAACATTTTGTGAAATACAAACCAAAATTTGGATCCAACGATCCATGCCACAAAATATGTCTACATGCACATTCAGTCTCAGAACGCAGAAATGTCAGAACATGAACAAGCCGGAGCATAAAAGTGAATGTAACTGCAATCAATCATTTCATTTAAAGGAAAAACAAATAAACAAGAAAGTATTTTCAGTTTCCTTTTTTGAAGGGGGCCTTGGATGGCAACATGCAAGTAGCTGTGCAAGAGATCACAGGCTGAAGTTTTCAGCCTTTGATCTTCTGCTAAATTAAAAGAATAGTCCAAAGCCAAATTTATTTCTGACATATTAAACAGGAACACATTCCAAGCATTCTGGTTAAAGTATCATTCATCTTCATTTTTCAATCTTGAGATATTAGCAATGGAGTTGACATATTTTCTAGGAAAAGTTAACTTGAAGCAAGCAGGCATGATGTCATGGATTCACATTGTTGGCCAATGTTTTGTATCTATTTTTAAAATTTCATTGCCAGTGTTCACCAATGGTATCAATAAATAAAACATGAGTTGCATAAAATTGGTGGTAAATTAAGACACAAAACATTTGACCACAATGTGAATCCAAGATATCACACCTACTTGCTTCAGATTGATTAGGGTAGAAATGTTCAATTGCTTATATCTGGAGAACAGAACACGGGAAATGAATAAAAATTCCACCAAAATGTTAAAACCTCCCTCTTTAACATATCAAAAATGAATCTGGTTCTGGACTTGTCTTTTATTCTGAAGGTAAAATATATGATGAAGTCAGAGGCAAAGGGACTACAAACATCCAAATTTAAGCATTTAAAACAATTTCAGGCTTAAAAGTGTGATTTACACCCCTCTATGGTTTATTCTACTTTCAAAGTAGAAAACAAAATGTTTGAAATTACAAATAGGTAATCCATTTTACATAAGTATGAAACTGAATGGAAACCAACAGAGCCATGGTCATGCCAACACTAGTTCTGCTGGACAAGTCAAGCAAAAGCAGGAAGTGAACAAATGCAGCGCATGCTGGGATTTGGATTCAAAAATACATAGACAGGATATTGAAAATCGTAAATACTGATTAAAAAGTAGCACTGGAATAAAACACAACACTTAATAGTAACAAATACTAACATTAGAATAAGGCAAGGGCAGAAATGAAAAGTTAGGGTGTTTGGAACTGAAACATAAATTATTTACTGACATTTAAAATGAAACAATTTTGTTGCAAAGTTATAAAATAAGTGTGATTCAATACATTCACCGGGCTACAAAATGTCGAAGATCCGTGCAAACAGATAAAAAGGATGAATATTACCACATATTAAACTGGTAAATATTAACATTTTGCTTTCTATTTTAAGTATTACATGCAAAATCTGTTTAGGTTTAATTATCATAGTTTATGAGGTTTTTAAAGCTTGTCCACAGGTAAACTCAAATGAACTTTGACCTTCACTACAAGTAATGATGATAAAAGCTCCTTTGTGAAACTAGATGTGGAAATGCTTTACATTGTCACAGATTTTCATTCTTGGGATATCATGAGATATCAAGACTATATTTTCAAATTAGAATTTACTAATTTATCCTCTATAGTGGTTATGAAAGACCTTTACCACACACTAACAACATGAATAATTATCACATACTCAGGATGATATAGATAGATCTCATGAACATCATAACATAAAAATCATTGTGCGTAAGTGCTGTATGTGCACTTCCCAGACTTGAGCCTAGCCTACCAGCATGATGTTGAATTTTAAATAATCTAATGTCACACATAATACCTTAAACAAAATTCATTTATCCAGAGAGCAAACGTACAAAGGCTGGGGCTTAAAGTAACATCACATACACACCTGAAAACATTGGTTTGAGAGAAAAAGTAGTGCAAGTTACTAAAATGATTTAGGGTGCACCCACTTTAGAAGACATGTATAAGGAACTATTTTAACCAAAATTTAAGCTAGATGAAGTTTTAGGGTTCAGTTTTAAAATCAATTGGTTTACTTCTTTTAGAGTTTCCACTACTTATGCTGACCATCAAGCAAGATGACTGTAGGTTCATCTATGAAAATACTTGTGTGCTATCGATAAAGCAATTTACCCTGTTTGGAATATATTATATGCAGAAAGTTAGATGTCCCAAGTGCTAATGATTGGTGCAAATATGGTGCCTTTTCTTTTATAAACAAAATGTTAGTTCAATGTAGTATAAATTGACAGAATTCAGTGTGGCTATGTTTATTATTCAATCAAAAGCACTTGAAACAAAGGGTTATACTGGATACAAACTGGACATAAGACTAGAGAGGTTACAAATAGATCAGGTGACAGGCACTAAGGACATGCTCAATGTGACCTTGCAAACGTCAATATCTAAGTCACCTACAAATTCTTGCCATTAGAACTAATTAAAATTTCACTTGAGCCAGAAACTCACAAAGACAACTGCTAAGTGGACTGAGAGCAGTCCATTATGCCTTACATGAAGAAAAAATACCAAAGGCACACCAAACAGTTGCAAAATATTTTAGCACAAACTCTAGACTAACTGATTTAAACGATTTAAGAAAAGCCAGAGGTAAATCGACCAAGGAAGAATTTCCCAATATATGTGACATTCCAAAAGTGTGTTGCATTGATTAGAATTTCTTACTACCACTTTGCAATCATTTGGCACTCAAAATTTTTGAACATTTTCAAAACTGGAAGCAAATACTCCTTTTGATTCAAGTTCAAGCAACAATCTGCTATTGTTCCACTAATATTTCCTGAATTTTAAAAATTCAGTCGCAAACCAAATGCAAGTGAAATATTTATTTGTATGATGCTAATTTCATAGATGAAAGATTTTTTCAAAATGTGACAACGCTATAACCACACTGCAAGTATCCAATGACAATTTTAAATAAACCGGGTCCTTATCAACCAGAAGGCTACAGTTATGTTCACTGTGGGAGCAAAAAAATGTAAATATGATTTGTGTTAGAAGGATTTCAAACAGGAGTTTCAGAAAGATTGAGAGGAAATTATATTAGGGTGCAAGAAAAGGGTACTAAGAAAAAGAGTCCACACTAAGGGTAAAGAACAAGGTTGCTAATGGAGAAAAAGACCAGATACTACAAGCAAACTCTGGAAAGGAACACTTTTAAAGGGTAAGCTGAGGTTAAAAAGCAGGATTTATTAAGTTACAAATCCTACTATTACAATGCAACATCATCCTTATTTCATTTTCTTTTCTTTTTTTTCTTATCTTAACCATTTTGAAGATAATACTACAAAAATAAATAAAGTTATGTCATTATATTAACTGATGACCTCATGCAGTCCTGTGACAGTCATCACTTCATGCTTTTTAGGGTGTAAGGTGTTTCAAACGTCATGCATGTGCAACAATGTTAGTGCAAAAGTTGTTAAAGACAAAAGTCAAACCAAACCAAAGATATATTGTAATATTCTCACTAGTCTCCGTGCTTGCATAGTCTCTTCCTGTAAAAGAATAGTCCACAGACCAAATAAAAAAAAATAATAACAAAAACAATAATCCTGTCATTCTGTTTGATCCCCATAATCCTGTCATTCCATTTAATCCCCATAATCCTGTCATTCCATTTAATCCCCATAATCCTGTCATTCAATTTAATCCCCATAAATCTTTCATTCCATTTAATCCCTATAATCCTGTCATTCCATTTCATCCCCATTGTACTGAGTTTTAAAACTGTCAATACAAATATCTAACCAGACTTTTTGATATACTTTTTCAAACCTATTTTCCACACTTACAAGAATGTTAAGTTCGTTCACCTTTTTCTCTCCCCTTGACATGTGACATGTCAACATATTACAAGAAATAAGATAAGTCCAGAAAGCCTGTCAATTGCAGTTTTGGTACAATACATGATCACACACCCTCAAACAGGTTTATACGCTTTCAAAGATCTACTTTATAGAGTGCCATGGCCCTACTGTTCTTAACACTATTTTCAACCTATCTGCTTGATCCTGGATTGTTTACCAAGGTCTGCATGTTCTTTCAAGGGTACAAAAAATTTAAGAAAAAACTTCAGATTATTGCAGAAAGAAATTAAATGGCCCCATTGAGTTAATATTGGTATTCTCTGAAGAGAGGCAAAATAAAAGATTGACAATGCTTTAATTGGCCATCAAATTTATAAGGAAATGTTGCGTTTGTTTTGGGAGAAAAATTCATCCTTTTAAAACTAATACTTATTGACACAGGGTGATAGGTTATCAAAAATAAGACAGTATGGCAGTATGGTAGCCTTCATTTTAAGAAATAAGTTTTCAACAGATAGAAATTTAGATGTTTGTTGCTCAAGAATAATTTGTTCACCCAAACTTTCAACATTTCAAATGATGCAATGCCCATGGCTCTTATTGTGCATTAGTATTTTTAAGAGATGTAACTATTGCTGGGGTATATGTTTAAGACTGAATTGATGGATAGTGTCTGAGCCATTTTCTTTGTATTCTTGTTGGAGCATTTTAAACACAGTATTTCCCTGGCTTAAAACATTTCACTTCACACTCGAAAAAGAAAAAAAAATCACCATTAGAGTGTACTTTTCACCCTTTTCAAAATACATTTTCAAAAGTTATAACTTTAGTTTCACCTGAGACTTGGTCTGAATTCTACATTTCTGAAGTGCAGATTCTTGAGGACTTATTTTAAGCAATTTCAAACCAGTTTTTAATTTGTTGCTAGGAATCTCTGATAGAGTGGTAATGTATGATAGTTGATCAGCTCACATTTATAAATGTTGGTTGCCATCAAATATTTCAAGATGTCAAAAAACTAGAACACTTTGGAAAACTCTCTAAGAAAACTCCATGATTTGAAAAAAAAAACCTTCGCAGTCCGCTAAAGAGAGAGCCCTGTTCAGGAGGATGGTGCAAAATACAAATACATTTGTCAATCCAAACTACAATTTTAACAATAGTCTATAGAAATTCTTAATTAGTACAGCTATTTGATTGACACCAAACTAAAAAAATGCAGTAGTTCATATAACACAGTATGCACTTCAAGTGTGCTGATTATACAATAGGGCCTTGTAAACTGCTTGTATACTCACCAGGGTATACCCTGAAGTAACAAACAGTGATTGTAAGTGGATAAGGTTGAGTTTGAGACAGTTGTGAGGGGGGCCCACAGACTTCCTACACATGGACAGAGCATACTGCACCGTACATTGTCGCTACCGTACATGTGAGAAAAAGCGCACCAAAATGGCCGTCTGCTATGGTTTTATGTGATAGTTTGGACTTGCTCAAGTATATTTCCATTTTTTTGCAAGAAAGTTGAAATATTTTTGAAATATGGCAAGGTAAGGTCAAAATCACTACATGTATTGCAGGAATATGATATTGTTTCCAATTCAAGTTTAACTTTTGCTTAAAATATTACAGAGTCATTGTCAAATCAGATGATTTATAGCTTCACAGCTGCCTTTTTTTATGCCAGCTGGTGGCGACCATCTACGGAAGGATGTATATGTTACATGCTGTGTCCATGTATAAGAAGTCTGTGGAGGGGCTGAAGAAAGTAAATTGGAAGAATTAGAACAATCTGGGTTGATGAATAAATGTCTATAATGAAAAGCATAATGTACCTAATAATAGTAAAAAGATGAGTGATAAAACAAAACCTCACTCTGTGATGCAGCCAACAGGGAGCCCAAACCATACTGAAGATGGCCTGGATAAGATAGGCAACATCAGAATCACTATTAGGACATTGCAACCTCTTTGTTTTCAAAAAATGAAAAGTCTAATTTTTGTCCTCTCTGCATTGAGCTAAAATGATATACTGTATGCAAGGCTGACTATAAAATCATTTGCTAACACCCAAAATCAGTTTTTATTTTAAAACAGAAGTGACCTGTGAGTACAGCATGACATCTTTCATATGGTACAGAGGTGTTTCACAGACTCCACAAGGTTACATTGATTGTTAAATATTTTGTCCGTCAAACAAACATTTTGTCAATTCCAACAATGTGATGTCACAGAAACTACTTCTGTATGTCTGGATGGACACTTACCTCTTGTTTGTAAACATGTTTATTCTTGTTTTCAACTGCCGCTGCTCTTTTTGCCATCTTTGCTCTCTGTCTCAAGACCTTTGGAGGGCTCACTTCGGTTTTCTGGTATAGTATATCTTTAATATACCTTCCATTTGAGAAGTAAAATGGAGCCTGAATTCTGAAAATTTTAATACCATCTAGTTGAACAGCCTGTTTTGAATAAAATTATTGTTGCAAAGAGTTGATTTTATGCATATACAATGTGTAAAAAAAGTCCTTACTCAAATCAACAACTACTACCAATCTTAAAACAAACTCTTGGATGGCAAGTCAGGTTTCTAGTTGATGTTCACACCTACAGTTTATGGGCACTTCAACACTAAATTCAATAAAAATATGATACAATCCCATATGTCTAAGAATGGTTATGAACGTTGGGTGCTAACATCAAGTAAAGCCGATTTGCCTCCCAAATGTCAGGTTTTAGACTGTTTAGTATTAAGTCTCTTGAGTATGGGCAATTTCATGTAATGTAGATTTTAACTCCCCAACAAAATGGTAAATTTCATGTCTTAGAATGTATATATCAGTTTATGCGACACAGTAAAAAAGATGTTATTCACATCAGGCAACAAATGCTATTGCACAATGCACATGTGCAAGTGGGTCCAGACAAACTTGTACAAGGATAGAGGCATGTCACTTTTAATTTCTATTCAAAGTAATGGTTATCATGCTGTGACATTGCTCCATTAGAATGCAACAAATATACGACAGTAGATCAAAGGCAGTGTGGGGTGTAACTAGTATCTGAGTTTGTATAAACATGATTCATGCCCTTAAAGGCATATTCTGGAGACAAAATTCGTTAACTTCAAAATAAGCAGAAAAATTTTCTCTTTCAGAAGGTGAAAACGGCATCTCCATAGCTTTTAGCTTTTGGAAGATACAAATTTTAAAAGAATTGCAAATTTTTCTTGGGATTTGATGCATCATGGGAAATCTGTGGTGTCATCATGGCACATTAATTTTACATTGCATATAATGCATTTATAATTATGATGCTGCTGCAGGCAATATTAAGCAATATTGTTGGTTGTACTCTATGTATGGTAAAAGGTATTGCTAGATCTACAGAAAAAGATATTCAAACATTCCAACAGTATCAAATTTCAAGGACAAACAGGATATTCAATTATAAAAACAAAAGGAATTTGAAGCAATGTGCCCACATTACATAACTTTTTGTGGTTTTGTTGAAAAGCAGAGGTATTTTTTTAACAAAAATAACCAATCTTTAAAGTGGGATACCTTGAATTAGGAAAATTGTATTGTGATAGGGTTTGAAAGACATGGTGCGGAATATTTTTGTTTTTTTAACAAGACAGAGGTGATAATCCACCAGAACATGCCTTTAAGTGATCTATGCTATTGTTGTGTTGACACTGCATGAAAGGCAATTAACTCATACTTGACTGGCCTGTTAACTAACCCCTAAATGTTACGTAACTTTCTTTTGTTATTTAAGAAAATAAGTCCGTCTCAGTAATGATTTCAACCTCTTACTCTTACTATTGAAATACTCCACATGATGATATTACCTCTGAGAAATAGTTCACATCTCTATAAATGTCTGTTTCTGGAATGCGGCCCAATATTTGGCAAGGAGGGCGCTGTGTACGCACAACAACAGTAAATACTCCAAAAGCAATGCCAGCAAAAAGACCTATATCCAATCCAAAAGTCACCACCATCAGAAACGTCACAATCCAAATTAGCTGAAAGAAAGGTTAAGAAATGAAGCATGAGAATTTTAGATCCTATTTTCAATGAAAACAGAGGTTACATGAACAATACCGTGGCTAGCTCAACTGGAACCAATTGGTTGGAAACTGGGTCGTAGAACTCCATGTAACTAACTAGAAGTACAGTACACCTACTGAAGCTTTCAGAAGAATGCGTGCAGGACAGACTGCATATATATA
The DNA here is from genome assembly GCA_037179385.1 of Holothuria scabra. NCBI lineage: Eukaryota > Metazoa > Echinodermata > Holothuroidea > Aspidochirotida > Holothuriidae > Holothuria > Holothuria scabra. The sequence continues at coordinate 58,090,036 of CM074181.1, read as the reverse complement.
TAGTCAATAGTTCTATATATCGCACACCAAGGAACTGGATCCTTTAAAAATTACAACACAGTATACCACAATTACATCTTATATACAGTGTAACCATACTGACAGACAACCTAGATTGCTTACTTGCACCACATTCTGACTGTGGATAATGTGCACAAATTGACAGCAGTTACAGCTCCATGTGTGGGTTCAGCAAGTAAGCAATCAATGTGTTCTGTCTGTTTGGCAAGATGGCTAGTTGACAAGAGAATAGGACCCATCTTTATTAAAGGATCCCACTTTAACTAGTTGCATGAAATAAGTTTTGGTGTTTGGTCCGATGCACTCGATGGTGCTCATTTTCAGATACATGCTGCATATAGGAATCCCCCTGTATACTCCCTCACTGCTTCTGAACTATGTAGGCTAATACACAACTCACCCATGTGTAAAGGTGCTCTACTGATGGAGTGCCCATGCAGTAAAGCGTCCTTTGACCTTTGAACTTTGCCAAAAACACATTCACTAGGTCACATTGAATTTCAAAATATAAGGCATGTTGACAGAAATTGATCCCTTGATTTTCATGTTATCACACCATTTAACTCCCAATTCTGTGCTTCAAATGCACACTGTAATTACTTAACACTAAGGGTAGTTTCATTGCATGCCTTTGTGGTCGCCTCAGAAAGTCAAATACAAGCCACACAAAATTGGCACAAAGGTTAAAAGGTCAAATGAGGTCAAAGTGGTTCAGCATGTGCACTTCATATGAACACTATTCTCCATTACATGATCCCTGAATATCACTAGGTTATTGAGTAATTGCACCATATAAACCTTGCATGCATATAACAGGCACAAACCCACACATTACTGACCTTTCACTAATATGTCAATAACTTGACATGTCGGAAAAAATACCCTTAGAACAATCTCGTCAGGAACTGTTCTCAGTACTAATTACATGCCGATTTAAGCATTTGAAAATGACCATGAAGGTTGACATTTGATTGCACTTTATCTCTGAATAAGCTGAAAGGGGATGTAGCCCTTCAGTGCACTTTAAGTAATTTGATTCCCTTTTTGCCAGGACTTATTTCAGGATTTGTTGTAAGTTGTTATTTGAACTCCAAAGTGGTTGGGCTTCTATTGGACCAGAATGGTAATCAAATCTGCTGCTCATTGAAGCAGCTAATAGGAGTAATGAACAAGTGGTAGGGTACTATAATTGGGAACCGTAGTTTTTCCCTAAAAACTGTGGAAGCCATGACGGATCTCCTTAAAGGCTAATATCCCGTAATGGAGTTAAAAACATTACAGGAGGGTAGTGTAATTGCCTCTTTTTATTCATCTAAATAAGACAAATCCAGGTGTCACAAAAAGAATCAAAGGTCAAAAGGTCAAGTGAGGTCAAAAATGGTCAACACATGCACTTTCCTGAGAGATAACGGCTTTCTATCTTGCCATCCTGGTAAGTTACTTATTTAGCGAGTTATTGCTCTGCATACCTCACATTCCAATGCATTTGACCTACACACTATTAACTTGTCAATCAAATGTCAATAACGGGAGTGTGGAACATTGTAGGAAGGTAGTGTAATTGCATTTTTGGTTCGTCTGAAAAAGAAGGATCCAGGAATCACAAAAAGTCACAAAGGTCAAAAGGTTAAATGATGTCAAGTCAGGTCAAAGTAGGTGATCACACATGCTTCACCTTTCGACCATTTCAGATTATTGTGGTCAATGTTACAGTATTTCCACCTTCTACCAATCTACCTTATTTTAAAATTATGTCATGGTTTGAACAATGAACAGCAAGTTTCAGCTACTAAAATTAATTCACTCTTTGGCCTTTGGTGATCCTGAGTGACCTTTGACCTCCACCAAAAACAATAGGGTGCATCTACTTAACATCATACATGTACACACAGAGTTTAAGTAAAATTGACAACCTGTTTATTGAGGGATTGCACCACATACCTTGCATTCCAATCCATCACATTCACACACAAACACACATACACACACACCATGGTAACTGCATAGGAACCTTGGTAACACAGGGACCAAATATGGGCCCTATTGACACAGTGCTTGGGGCTCAGCTAAAGCAATTTAGTAGAGAAAAAAAGCAGTGAGCCACAGCTGGAAAAAAGGCTGCGGCCTGTCCAACTTAAACCAATTGGTTAGAAGTCGAGCTGTATAAAACATGGCCTTATTCATACAGTTACTGCATATATTGTATTGAGTGAGATAGAATGTTTATACTTGATACTACTCACCATATCTACTTTGGAATATTTCCAAAGAATCTTGATGTCTTTGAACTGTCTGAACATACCCCTCAAAGCAACCACAATAATTGCTGCAAGACAGCACTGTCACAACAAAGATAAAGGCAAAAAATTAATTCAAAACATTCTCAAGTGGTTAAAGGGGAAATACAGTCAGACCAACCTGGAGTAGTGTAGAAGACTGTTCTGATTGATGATTGGCTCTTGAGAGACATGTGACAATATTTTTACTCTTCAAGTGTGAAATTTACTAATGGGTTACTGCTTGGTTTACTTTTAATATACAATGTTGAAGCCCTAAAATATTTCAGATGATTCTACGAAGAAAAAGAAGAAAACTGAGATATTCACCCGTTGCTTTCAAATAAGTTTGAGGCAAGTGCTCTTGACCTTTGTCATCTGTACAATATGGGTTATTTCTTGTCATGCAATACACAGTTTTAAACTCAAAACAATAGTACACTCATAATTAAAAATGTAATACTCACACCTCAAAAATAACCCTTATAATGATGGAAAATAGAAAATTTTACAAATTCAAAGAAACAAACAGGTTTTCACTTGAAAGGATGCCCTCCGGTCAATATTTCAAATGATATATCATTAATATTTAAAATACAAATTCATTGCAATGACTCATACTGGAACAGCAAATAAACCATCCATAACTTCCAAAACATCCCCAAGGGTGACCACTGTTAGGCTAGTGAACCTACTCAAATTTCATCTAAACTTGCACAACTGGAATCAAATGCAATGTTCCTGTCAAATCAAGGTGAACCTGGAAAAATTTTCCAGGATCCATCTTAACATTAAAAGACAATACTCTTATGTTTAGCACAATGCCAGGGATTTGGAAAATGAAAGAATAGAGCTAGAGTTGAACACAAATACCTCAATCTCTGTTTGTATGCTTGCACCACTCAGTTTGGACCCCATTTTAGACTACTTTTTTAATACTTGATATCCATTTATTTGGCATGGGGTAATATTCCTTCATTCTTACAAGCAACATGTTTAGGCACTTACCTCTGGGAGAGTTTGAAATAATGGACCCAGCCACAGAAGAATAATGAGGATGAGCATAGCCGATACAAAGCTAGCAATCTGGCAGAAAGAAGAGAACATCAACATGATTGTTCCAGAAAATGAATTGATCAAATGTCCTATATCAGTGTGTATAAAAGGATTATGTGAAAGGTTATACAATGTTGTCTTGCAAGGTCAATCAGAATACGGGTGGACCGAAAGGGTGCCCCCTTCTGGTCCCAAACCCTTGCTTGATAACACAAAATAATGGCAACAAATACAAAAATGGCAACTATGATCCTAACTCTATTTGAGGCAGAAGCATCTCATCCCCTTAGACACCCCACCATCTCATAATGTATAAAGCACTTTCATAAAACAACCCTAACCTGTGTGCCTGAGTACATCTAATTTGCCCTTATAGACCTTATGCATATGATTGTGCATAACATGAAGTATGCTCTCTGTTCTTGGAGGCAGAACAAACCAACATCAGAAAATGATTTGTCAACCAACGAAATAGGCCCAATGTCTGCTACATGTGGAAGGCAAATTGTTATGCATGTAAACGTTCCATTGCTCTGCCCAAAGATGATGTCAGTGTGTCATCAATGCATAAGGTCTATACTGTAAATTGAGATGGGTCTCTAGGGTTCCATCAGCAGCTAGCAATTTGATAGTAACACACATCTGGTGGAAGGCAGCTGTCATTGTGCTACTTTTACAAGAAAATTACAAAAGCAAATGAATTTCTTCCCTAAAAATTTGGTGATCTACCCCTTGGCACTTACTTGTGACGTACAGCCAGCAACTTCCTGTACCAGTGACCTGGAAAGAGATGCTGTGCTGGGAAAACTTTGGAACAGAGCACCTATAAAGTTGGAAGCACCATATGCAAAGAGCTCCTGAAAAAAAATGGAAAAGAGAAATTGTTAAAGTACATTAAATATTTCAAACAAGTCATCACAACCAAGCGTATGTTGCTTCATTTCTGTGTCCTTTTGACCATATAAATTATGCATTCAACTGCCATTCACACATGTATTTGGCTTTCAAACGATTCAAACACAACCATAAGTCCCAATTCGTCTATAGGCCCATTTTGTGACATCACAACTGAATGAACTAGTCAGCTAGTTCAATCTATAATTTCCTACTGCAGCTAACAAAAAAGGCCTCTTGGGATATCTTTTCCTTATAACAACGACTGATCTTAATATTGCGAGCATTGTGCAAATACAAATAGACACACCATCTTGCCCTCACAACTGAAGCTTAAAGCTGTATATGACTCACTCTATTTTGTAGTGACTCTGACTCCAACTCAAGTCATTAATATGTCTATACCAACAGTTCCTAGGAAGTATTTTGCACAACAAGAAGAACTATTTTGCAGAGCTTCAAACAATGGACCACAAGACCCACCAAAGGACCTCTGACCAAAACTTAAGGATTACTACACACAGATCACTATCCAAGCATTGTAATATCAGGATGCCACCTATTTAACCCTTTACCGTTGTGCTCCGATCGGGCATATTTGCGCGCCTCGGGATTGGGCAGAAAAGCGGACGTAGCCCGCCCCGCATCGGCTTCCGCAGGCCATTGACCCCGTGACCTTAAACTATTGTCTCTCTCGCTCTTGTGGCCGAATTTTCGGGTAGCTACTCGCAGTTTCGAGCTCCACGTGAAACAATAAAGATGTGTGACAGCCGAGCTCTCCGCATGGGTCCAAAAGGACCCAAACAATGGTAAAGGGTTAACCATTAATTGGAGGAAAGGAATATTTTGCAATATTTCACAAGATGGACACCACGGCCCATATTTGGCCTTGGATCAGACATTCCTGAACATCTTGAAGGAACTAATCCCATATAAACTTTGCAACAAGCCATCAGCATTGAAAAAATAAATTTGTAGAAGCATTTGGCAGAATTTCACAAAATGAACCACAAGGCCTATATGGAACATTGGACAAAAAAGTTCTTATTCCTCTTTAAGGTCCACTACACAGACAGACAGGCATGCAGACAGGCATGCAGACAGGCATGCAGACAGATAGTTAAATAGAGTGAGTCTTTCCACCACAATAGTCCAAACCCAGACTGCTGTTATCAGCTAAAACTTAAACTCGATCATATTCGATTTTGTGGTTAAAATTTTTGCAACGCTTGACCAAGGTCTTCCATATTTCTACGTGAAATCCCGCACGTTTCCAATCACAAAGACGATTTTCACACTTCCATTTCAATGTTACCAGTTATTGTTATTTGATTTCACAAACTTGGGCAAACAAAAGAAACATTTCAACGAACAAATCTGTAACACTAAATATTGTCAAGCAATCAATGTGTAAACCATGCTAACAAAGTCCTACATTATTCAATGAGGTTTTTAACAAAGCCAGGAATGCCAAACACTACAGTGTGTGACCTCTTTGTTTACAATATAGGATGCTTCAAACCTATTGATTTGGATAAGACAGATTATAAAAGTCATTTACCAGCCATCACAATGATAAAAAACCTATTTAACATGTCATCCCAATATAAACACATGCCCTTCAGCATGAAAACCATCTGGCTGCCATCAAAACCTTTACTGCAAGTTTTAAGCTTCAGTATCATCCTTCTTTTCAATGGAAAATAGATAAAATAGTTAAAAAAAAAAAGCAAAAAGCATACAGTACTCACAAAGCAACAAACGTAATGTTACTCTAACAAAGGAACGGTATTTTAAACTCAATGACAGGAAGTCTAATGACGAACATGTTGGACAGAACAATCAAAAACATTACTGCACTTTGAACAATGAGCAATATCCAAAATGGATTAAATTGTATACTGTGCACACAAAAATGTGATATAAAGAATATATTTGAGTCATGCTGAATTACTGTGGTGTATGGTGATCATATCCTGGCCTATTTACTGTCAGCACTGTGATTCATTCAATACAAAAAAATGAGGCATTATATATGTTTGGTTTAGTCTTGGTCTTGAGCTCTACAGTGAAGGTCACATTAAGTAAATGATAATGGAAGTGTTCACAGCCACCTGTATTACTAAATGCAAATAACAGAAGAACCATTTGTGGAATTTTTAAAATTAGGTTCAATACTTCAAACAACACTAGTTTTTAACAAAAAGGGTCACTGCACTTTGGTCAGTACGCTTGAATGCCTCTGAATTTTTTGGAGTTGAATACCTACGGCCTGAACAGCTGCCAATCTGAAGCTAGTCACAACTCGTACACAATATCTGTTTCAATGGCATCTGAACTGCCACCTACACTTATTTCAATTTATATTTGAAGCAAGAATTACCAGCAACAAGTGAAAAGCTGAATGAATTCATTAAGGAAACAGCTTACAGTACCTGATTAGCACCAACTTCATAGTTATGTTTTTTCCCAAATATGTAAGCCATGGAGACAGCAATTGAGAATCCAACAACAGCAATAACAAACGCATCAGTTATAAGATAAGGAACATACTCAAAATTAGGAAGCCTTGGTAACTGCAGTCTGAAAAGTAAAACAGAATGTTACTTAATACTTTTTTTCTTTTTTTTTGATTTTTATTACCTTTAAATAAAACTCAAAATCATGTTTCATTGCAAACAACTTTCTTCAAGTCATCAAAATCTGTTGAAAGGATACTTTCACACACTAAAACCAATCCCGTCAGTGCTATGACTTGCGAGTCATAACTGGTTAAATTCTTATTCATTGCAACTATAATTCAAAATCCTGACTAAAGCTGCCGTCACACTACAACAATTTTAACACTTTCTTGCTAAAATCTTCTTCATCTCTGGTCAGAGAGAGCCAAAAATTTGCCAACCTGAGCATTAAAATAAATTAGCTGTACTGGACTATGAAAATTAAATTTATGCTAATTATTTCGTATGTAACATCAATAGACAGATTTTACCAAACTAACCTCTCCGATAAGAAGTTTGTGTCAGTGTGAAGTCACCATGAAATGAACTGGCATTTCATTTTCATAGGCATCAGATGCAAATCATACATTTTGCAGGTTGACAATGATTTTTCTCTTTCCAACGAGAAATGGAGAAGATTCTAACAAAAAAAACCCCAAAATCAGATCGGAATGCAGATCCAAATTTGTTGTAGTGTGGCCGTGGCTTTATCAAATTCCAAAACAGAATATTCCAAGCATCACAAGTCTGCTACTCTTGCAGCATATTTATAAGAGCTCCCCAACAACACATCCATTCAAGTACCTAAGCATACCCCTAAAATATTTTCAACAAACTGTACATACAATTATCTTGTAACCTTTGTGTCCTAGGGTACAAATTTATTTGTTTTTCTTCAGAAAAGCTCAAATGTCTTTATGAAACAGTTGGTCTCAACTAGGGCTGCCACGATAACCATTTTTCATTTATCGATATCGTCAGTATTTCCGCGACGATATCGCGATATCGCGCATTAAGTCTTAACATTTTATTCCATCAGTGCCAAGGAATTAGCAAAAAAGTTGTTTATTGCATGCAGCCACTACTGACATACCAAAAGTGAGGGGAGATTGATTATGCATGCATGTAGCAATATTGATTGTGCAGAAGAACTCTTTACAAGTCTGGAACGTATGTGAGCTGTTACAATATTCATTGTATGCATTTTGAAACAGCTTCCGATTTTATATCATGTTTTCTTGTGGTGGGTTAAGTGCAGTTTTTCATTTTTTGTGACATCATAAATTATGATCATTTCAGGTTACTGACTTAAGACAATAAAAAAGGGGGGATTTCACAGTGGTTTAGTCATTTATTTGATTTGTTGCGATATCACATCTTGACAAAACATTGGTCGATATCGTCAGGACAAAACTGTATCGACGATATCGGGATATCGCAATATCGTGGCAGCCCTAGTCTCAACACTTGATTTTGTCATTTCGAAGTGTGTTAGGACTATTCTACTTCAACCATAAATCATTACTTTTTATTGGATAAATGTTGATTTTTAAAATTTACTGAATTTAGTGTAATTTTAGAAATTTTAGAAAACTTCACTGCAATGACAAGAAATTGAGTTTTATGGCCAGATTTCAAAATAGGGAAACCTCGTTTAACTTGGCAGCTGAAATGTGATTATTTCATCAAATTACACACTATGTAAGGATATCATATGTTATGTTACACCATTTTACTTTGTTACATACAGCAATAGTTACAAGTTTACTCATTTTTCTGGATATTTACTTGACACAGTTTATCATGTGGTAAAAAGTACCTTTTTCTTTGTTAAATGAATTAAATTTAATGTGTCAAAGAATGAATTGTATAGCACAGGCCTTAGATTGGTGAAATTCTGTACTGCCACTGCAGCTCTGAGACAAATGGCAAGAACTTGCCTGTTGTAAGAACTCTTTATTTTTCCTTACAGTTAGCTCACTGGCTTCACCGGATATTAAAGCTGTGAAAACGTCATTAACTTGTGAAAGCTTCTAAATAAAACAATGAAATTGAGCTCATCCAATACCACACTGCACACTGAATTCTTGCTTTACCAATTATTTGTAAAAGGCAAATATGTCTTTTTCTCTTAACCTGCAGAAGAGCTTTCATTATAATACTTGCATCTACACAGTTGTGGCATAGAGAACAAAACAACTTATTTTATCAAATTCATAGCTTGATAGATTCATCAGTTATTGCAATTTGAATATTAAGTCATGGAGTCTCTCCAATCCTATTTAATGACCAGCTGTCAAACATCGTTTGGCCATACTTTTCTCTATAAACACAGTTGAGAAATTTATGAGGAGAAATTCAATAGATTTAACTTGGATATGAAATCTTTTAGTCCACATAATAAAAGGTACTGTGCTTGCGGGTGAAATAAGAAAAAACATATTTTCACAAAGTTTGGGATGAATGCTGATTCTTTTTAACAAAGGATTTTGAAAACTTCAAACATTAATGTCATATCTGTTCTAACTGCAGGAAGGAAGACAACTGTTCATGGGTTGATAGAACTCAACAAAATGTTACATCTTCGATACTTTCTTTGAAACAAACTGCAACTTGTTGGATGCATGACCTGGCTCTCAAATGCCACCAGTTGCTGGTTTTCTCAAACCATATTACTCTTTCACCCTGAGTATTCAAAGCGCATGACAGTGTTTATTTGCCTGTAAACTTTGGATTTTGAGGTGTCTCAAGCTGTCAAAAACGTCATGTTGATCCAACTAAAAGTATGAACAAGCCACCTACCCAGTAGGAACACTTCCTACCACATCAACTCCATATTCATCTTCGAACTTCATTAGAAAAGAGACTAAAGTCCCCACAATGATCTGAAAAACAGAGCAAAATGAGTCAATGTAGCAACACTTAGATGGACTTTAACAACTGAGTTTTTGGTTTACATCAGGAAGGCCACAGATTCTTTTCTCCAGTTATGTCTCACTGGCTACTTTCCCTTACTACTGCTAATGCTAAACACCAAGCAAAATAGAAGAAGACTCCAATGAGCCAATGTAAGATTTCCATTTGTATGATTTCCCATTTTATGGGAGGTATATGGAACAAATCACAAAGGGTCTTTTTCCAAAATATACCCCATGTTTGGTGTAACTGTAGAGCATCCGCCTCTCATGGGTAAGGCCCCGGGTCCTTTTCACAGTCGAGCCACACCAAAGACTCTAAAAATCGAACCTACTGCCATTGTGTGTGATGCTCCAGATAAACAATGGAGTAGGGAAAACAAGCCAGTGAGCCACAACTGGAGAGAAGACCATGGCCCGCTGGACTTGAACCAATAGGTTTGAAACTGGGCCGTAAACTCTACATTTAACTAACTAACAAACCTTTTCTAAAATAGTTGTACAGTCTGTATCCTTGAAGTCGGTCCAACTAACAATTGAACTGTATGAACAATACTAGAATTATTATCTAAAGCTTTGCTGCAGTCAACAAAGGTTATGTGTGACTGATGTTTACATATGTATCCATGGAGATAAGAAAGGCATCTTGGCAGAGGCTATGAACACAGAATTTGGTAGCTTGCCTACTGTATAATGCAAGAGTTTCCAAAATCTGGAACATGCTGCAATAACGTTTTAAGGCAAAACATGGTATTGCTCAAGTACAGTATATGACTAAAAGGAAATATAAACTATTTACATGCTAACTGATAAAAAACAGACTGCTTTACATTTTATGATTCTATTTTTACAAAACATTTTTTATACTGTGTTGTTGGGGAGTAACTTATATTGCACTTTTACTGTGCTAGTACAATTTATCTTTCTGGTACATCTGATAAAGGGCTAGAGTTCAACTTTTTCTCTTGGGGTGCCCTTTGTGTGGTGTCACCATGTCACTGCAGTGGTATAAATAAATATATAAATTTCATTTGCAGGAGGAAACAAAGTGATAAAGTGCTGAAGCAAATAACATGATACTGTACCATTGAAGCAGAGGAAAATAATGGCTACAAACACCTCTCAGAGTGCAGGAAATGGCACTTTTCAGCCCCTCTGGCCTTAGTGTCAGTTTCAGCTAAAAAATCTTTATTTTTGAGAACACATGTTTGAACACTTCCACTTTCATCAATAGTAAATGGGGTTGTTCATGCCTAGCTAGTACTCTTCAATTTAAAAAGGAACAAGAGGGTTAAAAAGGGGATGGGCACAAGGACATCGATGAGTCACTGGGTAATGGGTTACTGAAATTATGTGGATGTGGATTGTGTTTGTTTGTTTATTTCAGGAGAAGCATCCTACTGGAAAGGCCCTTTGGGTTTTCAAGATGGCTCATTAGTTAGATGGAGTTTGTGTTCTCTAAGAGCTTCCCTTCACATTCTGCTTGTCCTATAGATACACTTATGCCATGCATATATTTTTTATTATTTTCACGTAGCTATACTTCTTGAGAATATGAAACTGTAGAATAAATAAATGGAATAAAACTGTTTAGCTGCCACACACAGCAGATACTACAAAGAATGAGATGTCTGTAGGAAACACAGCAATAATACTTACCACTAACAGCTCTACAGGAATAGGGTATTTGAATACTTTATATTTCGTCTTAAATTTCTCTTGAACCTCTTTAACGACCACCATCAAGATTATTGCAAAAATGGAAACGATGAGCACTGTGGTGTTGGCATACCTCAAATTGGGAAAAAATGGTTTGTATTCCTGTAAAGTAAAAGAGAGGACGAAACAACTGTTGTCACAAAATAGCTCAAAGTGTAAAGTACAGTACGGCGTCTTGACAGAATCTAACCGATTGGTTGAAGTGAGCCAGCCACAGCCTTTTTCCCAGTTGTGGCTCACTGGCTCGTTTTTCCTACTAATGACAGTAGGTTTCATATGTTTCTTTGATATGACCTGGACAGGAATCCCAAAAGACCTCTTGACTACACGTTGCATGCTTTACTCCTTCACCATGCAGTTGGTTGATCTCCCGGGGGGGGGGGGGGGGGGCATTTCCTCCTAAAATTGTCCACATGAGGCATGTAGTGGATGACTCACCCACTGAATTATGATTTCTGCGTTGCAGGGGTGGAATAACAGCTCGTCTTTCCACATTTTTTAACCAAAAGAATGTCAACTATTGCACCACTTAGCACATCGACTGAGAAAATTTTTTAATTAAGTAGTTTATCAAAAACATGAAAGTGGATTATGAAAGCCCTCTCACAGCATGATCCATCCTATAAATGACCAGTTCAGCCTTCATCTTAGGGAAACATTTTACAGGAGGAGTGATGCAAACTGTATGAACCACATGTTCAAGGTGAATTATTGTACCCCTAGTGTTCACCCTCTACATTCTGCCCATTTCAAGACCTTTTAATGAAATATCACTGGTGCACAAGAGAAGCAACAAAGTTACTTCTATTGGACTGCAAAGATTATGTTTCACAGTATACAAAATATAGAAGGAATCTTATGACTTCAAAAACAATTTACCTCAAAGAGAAGAACCATTATCAGTCACAATAGGAACAGGGAGTTATTATTGTCAATTAGTGTTTTAGACTTCAATGCCATATCTGTAGTTAAGGATATTTGGGATACTAAATTTTCCCAATCGAGACTGAATAAGATTGAGATCAACAGCATGTGCAAAATTCTTTGCTGGAGCCCTAGGTTTCAACCCTTTCCCACAACGGTGAGGTAATTGGTTCCAAATTCGCAGGTTTTCACAGGTATTTCCCAGGGGTTATCACAGGTTTTTGCATGAAAACCTGTGATTTCCCTTGACACTGGCACAGGTTGATCATTTGCCACAGGTTCGACACAGGTTTGCCACTGGTTTGACACAGGTTTTATCTGCAAAAAATGTGTGCTGATAAAAACTAGGGTTAACAAAGAATTCTTCCACAAAACCTGTGGCTTGATATTAAAGGCAAAGAAAGATGTGCAAAACCTGTGTCAAACCTGTGAGTAGAAGGTTCCAAAAATGCAGATTTGTCACCCAAGAACATGCATTATTTCCTTTGTTTTTCCACGCGAGATCACACATGGGGCAGACACAGGTTGATGCACCTTTTTTTTGTAAGGGAAATAGATGCAGAGCTTCTTCAAGTTTAGCTCCAGCTTCAACACACTTATCCTAACCTCTGGCCATGATTACAGCAGACATTGACAAGAAATTGTTCTGTTTATTTAGACCTGAAAAGCTTACATACCCTGAGTATATTTAATGGTCCTGAAACACTGTCTACCTCAACACCAAACAACTTATAAAATTGACTGAGGAAGACATGGACAGCAGCACCGGTGGTGAAACCACGAACTAGAGGTTCAGGAAGGTAGTCACTTATGATGCCAAAATGGAGGATACCCAATATTATCTGGAAAAAAAAATGTAAGCATTAGTGACAGCAAAAAGCCATAATTTGGATAAAGATTCTATGTTCAAACAACTGCCAGCATACCAGCCTTTTGACTCAAACAACATTTTCAATGACATCATCGTGTCTACAGATAAAAAATTGCAACAAAGATAAAGGTAAAGAGGTTACACCAGAGTGAGTCATAAAGCAAATAGGGAACACATTCACATCTATAACTACAGTACATACAGATTAAGCCATACATCTGGTAAAGTTGTCAAGCATATCCACAAACCAAACAATGCACATACCTGTATGCTCTGTTATCATATCCAGTACTGTACAATTACTATAATTCCATGAAGCATTATACATAATGTAGCCTGTGACTGATATAATTTGTATATATGACTGCTGAATATGATTTGTGGACTACAATAATGTAAGCAAGAGGGCACAATTTCAAATGTGATCTTGATCCTTGATAAACAGAAATGTTAGTTGTCAAGTACACATAACTTCTTTGCTACTGTACATATGATATTGCAACAGAAACCATAGCACTCAGCCTGGATAGCTATATAAACCTAATGTACAGGATGGTGTGCAATCATGTTTTAGAAATGGAACAGGGTTGGCAAGGGGATACTGTATTTTATTGTATGCATACTTTGGGGGCATAATGAGAGTAAATTAGGTGGCATCCATACAAAAACTTTGTTACATACTGTACATACTGCGTATACAAAATATAATACATAGCTCAGTACAGGTATGGCGCTATGGTTCCCCTTCTATAGTGGTCACAGGGGTCACAGTACAGTAAGTGAAAGATAACGTATAATATTCTGAACAAAATATCCCTTGAACAAGTCAGGGTTCATTTTTTCATTTTCTACCACAAAATTCAAGGACTTTCAAGCACTGGAAATCAAATTTCAGGTAAAAAAATTACAGTACCATACAAAACTCTTCCACTGTTGGACAATTTAAAACTAACTTGAAAACTCATTTGTTTACTTTGTCTTATTGACCGCATGTTGTATAGTTTTAGCGCTTTGAGACTTCTTGTGTAAGGTGCTATATAAGAACTGTTATATTATTATTATTATTAAAACACACCTTACCCAACCACTTACATGGGGCCTTGGACCCCAGATTCCTGAACACCCCGAGGTACCACTTACAACTATTATAAAGACAAACATCTTTGAAATGAAATGGACTATGTTGTATGAAATTCAAGCAGTTCCAAGGACCTGGCTACCAAAAAAGCAAACTTCATTGCACTTTCAAGCCTTGAAAAGTGTCTCATCAAATTCAAGTACTCTCCGGGTTTTCAAGCACTGCACCCATGCTAACCTATGACAAGTGGAATATTTTATGTTACTGTATCTCCTCTTGTACTGTACCTTGTCAGTGTTAAACTGGCATTTTACAGTATAATCACCCCAAACATTTTAAAAGTACAGAAGCACATATATATATGGTAGGCCTATAAGCAATATGGTGACTCAAAACATTTAAAACACAACATCCATCTTACAGGAAAATGATTACCAGGTATCCACATTAAGGCAGTCAATTTTTGTAGTAGTTTACAGAAATTCTCACTTGGCAGTTCTTTGATTGACAGCAAGGTAAAAAGTTGAGCGTACTGTAGCACACATTTAATTTCACGCACTGTGTATAAGGGGTCGCGTCAGGATTTGCCAGACAGGGTGGCCAAGCTCCCCGAAAGGGGGGTCAGAATTTCAAGGCCCGGACAAAGGTAGTGTTACTGCATGTCCCTGTGGGATGTGACTTGGTAGAATTTGAGGTGAGGGTAGCGCGCTGAAATTTTGGGCTTTCTTTTTAACAGATCTAGAGTTTTCGAAAGAAATTTGGCTTTCGTCAGGAACCATGAAAAATTTTGGGTCTCTATGGAGAATCTGTCTTCCATATGGCAAAAATGAAAAAACATTGTAAAGGCGACAGCTGAAAATCTTTTGAGGTTAGGCCCAACTTACTGTACGCGTTAAATCGAAACGAGACTACAAGTTTGCCCGGAAAGTTCTTCCCTTTTTGAATGAAGATTTGAAAAGTAAGGGCTAATTAAACGAAGAAAAATTTACAAGCATGCTTTGTTCTGTTAAGCAGTCTGTTCGATAAAAATACGATCTATGCGCAGTGCCACCATAAGTTGGCACGGAACGTACAGAAAATTGTTAAAATATCTAACCCCTCTGATAGCTGGAATGGCATTTCCCAGACTTGTAACTAGAAATGAAACAGTCATTATTTTTTTCCTTTGAAATGAAAGTTTTTCAATAGAAACAAGAGCCCAATGGGCACTGTGGTTCCTTGCTGGATATTATAAGAACTGTACAGCCAGTCTCCGAAATAGAGCTACAGTATAAAGCAAAAGCTCGTACTCAATGTTTGTAACATCTTCACAAGGGGTATTTTAGTACTAATATTACATGAAATCAAAGATTAAATTTCTGTTGCCTTACTTAAATTCAACTTTTATAATGCTTGGTGATCCTTCAAAAACACTACCTCATTTCCATACGCATTTATGCTTGTAAGCAAACTTGATATTATCACCAACAAACAATACACAATGTGGTCAGAGAGAGAAAAACACCCCTTGTATTTCTCTTACAAGTTATTTTCACCTGCTCTCAAATAAAACTTGCTATTACTTTAAAACAATCTATAGAACCATTTGTCCTGTTTGCTATCTCTTCACAGAAAGCAGGGTTTAATCAGCAGTTAAAGTGGCTCATTGAGTTGGTTCATGAAATTCAACAAATTTTTCCAAACCTACTGAGTTTTCTTCACAAACCATTGACAAATGGTCTATCTTAGACAATCCCTATACCCTACACAAAAATAATTGTTTTATGAGTGAGTGCGTAACGGTTCAAGATGGTTTTCTAAAAATTTGTGACCAGACACTTTTTCAAATTATGTACAAAACCGTTCCAAGTCAGGACACAAGAAAACTCAAAATTTTAGCATTTTCTGTGACTTTTGAACTTGAAACTTGACTTGTTATGGTAACTATAAGCATTGTTATGTGATAGTGACCCTTTGCGTCTCTCATTAAGTTTTCGATATCAACTCAATGAGCCTCTTTAAGCAGAGAGCAAGTGATTAATGGGGTGTGATAATAGAATGAGGATTAGGTTACCCCATAGAGCACAGCTGTATTAAAGAGACATACTAATCCATGCATTGCTTCCACTGGCAGAGAGACCAGTTTAATGCAGAGTGACCTGTGCTCAGTGAAATCTATAGATTTCAGTTATTGCCCTCTTTAAACTTTGAAAGATCCAAAATATGTGTACAACCTGAAGGAATCATTACTGAAGAAACGTAAAGGCCAAACTTCTAGGGTGTTTGGGTGTATAAGCATGCAAAACCAGGTGAGATAAAAAGTCTACTGAACCTATCTTTACCTAGCTTACAAAATTTTCTAAATAACATTTCCAGTGGTTGACCTCCACCTGCCCCAAGCAAGGGAGAGCTCTTGCATATCACTTGACAGAGCTCATTGCAGTGTCTAAATTTTCGGGTAGCTACGACAGTTACGAGCTCTGCGTGAGCGAGGGAAGATGTGCAAAACTTCAGCTCTTGCCAGCGGCTTGTACCCAGCAAGGTACAGTATCATTTACAGGCTCACATACACACATACATACACACACACACGCCAACCTGACTACATACTGTAGGTTCCTTTGCTATGGCAAGGAACCAAAAACCCAAATTGCTAAATGATCAGAAAAGTATCAGATAAAAGGTACTGCTACAAGTAAATTTAATGGTCTTGTCTCTTTTCTGGGGACGGAACTATGCAACAGAATAACTATAATTGCAAGGTTCACTAAATAAATGAATTTTTTTACATGACTGCCCCAATTTCAGACTATACATGACTTTAAGTTCCAACATATTTGAAAAAAGTCACATTACAAGGTACCTTTTAATAATTTCTTTAGTCAGACTTATGGGGAGACATTCTCACACTACTCTTTATCAGTATTGTAACTGAAAACGTGCTGGTTGATTTTCATTACAGTTACTACTTGCTAGAATTCGGCTTCTGGGGCACGCCAGATGGCAGACCATCGGGCACTGCATGAATCTCTTGTCTGTTTTTGTCAAGAATATTCGGAATTGTGAGTTTCCTTGAAGAATATGGTCTTCTAGTGAGCAAAATCAAGAAGAGTTTTCAGGTGACTGAAGTTTATCAGACCTGCATCTTTTATCAGTTTACCGTGGGCATGAAGATGAAGGCTCCCCGAATAAATCGGGTTTTCTCAACAACCATGGCTGGAAAAAACCAGCAATTTGGGAATGTCATTGCAGGGAAATTTTGGTATTTGGAGGGAAATTTGACTACTTTTGTATGTAAACACGTGTAGTCTGTGGAAAATTTTGATTTGCTTGCTGGGAAATTTGATTTGCTTGCAGGGAAATGTACATTTTTTCCAGCCCTGCTCAACAACATGGGAAAGGCCAGCAGCCTTCTCCGACAGGGGCATGATCTTGCGGGTTGAAGATGGGATGAGGACACTTGGACACTCTCAATCATTTCAAACAACTAGGTGGATAAAATAAAGGACTTCACCCATTTATGCATATACTGTACTTTACAACCTATTGCCTTATCATTCTTTAAACTTAACATACAACAAACCCCTGTTTTCAAAACTTGCATCCTTTGACCTTTGATAAACTCATCACCTCTGAATTTAATTTTCACTTGTTACTTCAGCCTACTATTATCATCCACCTTGATTAACACTCAATCACGGACTTCTTTAAATAATACACATAAAGTTACATTTGATGGATTTGCCCTGAACTTGGCCCCTTCACGTTAGATAGTCAGAGTTTTACAGCTCAGTCTCTAACCTATTGGTTCAAGTCGAGCTGACCACAGTTTTTTTTTTCAGTTGTGGCTCACTGGCTTGTTTTCCCTACTCCATTGCCTACAGTGTGCAGAGCATCCTGCTCAATGAAAATAGAAACATCTTGGAATGATACTGTAAAGCCAGAATACTGCAAAGGCCAACCTTAGTGTTTTATCCCCAAAGTTACTGATCTTCAGGCTGGACTCTTACCTATTTACAAATACAGAAGCCCTAGAAGGATTTCTGATCTCACCTTTGGTTATAACCATTCTCCTACTTAACTAACTTTTGCAATGGAGTAGGGACAACAAGCCAGTGAGCTACAACTGGAAGAAAGGCTATGGCCTGCCTAAACCAATTGGTTAGAAATTAAGGTCATCTAACTTTACGTGTACAATCTCAACAAATCATGAGAAAACATCTTCACAGAGCGCTGGAAGGCTGGTGTGACTTATATTGCCTGATTGAATCAAGGCATGGCATAGTATATGTTGTGTGGTTGAAATTACATTGATTGGAAACAACACTGACTGTGCAGTACAAGCCATTGTTGACCAACAAGGGTAAATGGGCATTGTTTCAAAGAATGTTGACCATCCAGGGTAAAAGAGCATTATCTAAATGAACAACAATCAAAGAGCAGTTATGGCATGTGTTAGGAACACTCAGGGTATGTTCAAATATGTTTGGAAAGAGAGATTCCTAGTTTGGAGGGAAAGTGTTATAGCCCCTTTAAATATTTCCCTCAGAAGAGAGTTAAGTGATAACATGCTGCAAATCCTTGGATACTGTACAGTACTTTCAAAAACTGCTGACTGCCAGATTTCTCAAACCAATTCATCTTTACCCTTCCCCTTTTGTCACTCAAAACACACAGTAAGTCATTAAAGGGCAAGAGCAGTCATCCCAAATTGAAGTAGTGTAGTAAACTCTCCAGTTTCACTATTGGCTGTTGGGAGTCATGTGACAATGTTATTTCTCTTCAAATGTAAAATTTACTGGAATTAACTGCTTGGTTTACCTTCAATATTAAAAAATAAAGTCATAAAATCATAAAATGTAATGAAAGATAATCTGAAGTGAAATAAGAAGAAAATTGTGTTATTTAGTTTTTCTTTAAAATAATTATGTGGGCACTGCTCTTTACCTTCAAGCTTAAAGCCATTGTTTCAGTAACATTAAGGGTTGTGTGCCTGCTTCAATAAACTATCAGTTGTGCTTACTATAAGTTAGGTAAGGTTAGATGGAGTTTTACCATCAAGTAAATCAATGTAAGTCCAGCAAAACAAGACCTTTTCCAGTTGTGGCTCACTGGCTTGTTTTTCTGACTCCATTGCTTATGCTGAGCACCAAGCACAATGGCAGTAGGTTACATTTTTAAAGTCTTTGGAATGACCTGGTCTCCTGACTGCAAGTGGGATGCTCTAACCACATGACCATGCAGTGGGTCTGTTCATCTAGTAGGCCCTACAAATAACATAACAATCAGGCCTTGAAGGGCAGTTGTTTTACCACGCCAAGCAACCACAAATGTGGAAGAAGCCATTGGCTTATGAATTACAACTTTACTTCAGGTGACAACCAATTCCACAATTTGGCTCAAATTCGGTATTTTTTTAAAGAAAACCGTAGATTGCTCTTGGATGAATAACCCACCTTACCTTGACACAACCAGGAATCGAACGCCAGACCTCCTGGTTGCTAAGCCTCAAATACCACCTTTACCCACTCGGCCATGGCACTGGTATATTTTGAAACTAAAATAAAAAAAAAAAAACTTCACCCACTCAGCTTTTCCAAACACAGTGGCCATAGCAAAATTTTCTTCTATCAAAATGAATTTCCTGAAAATTTTACTTCTAACTGTTAATTCCTCACAGGAAATTTCCTGTTCCATTGCTTTGGATCTTTGTGTAGCATCAGTATGTATAGCAGCCACTGTGTCAAAAGGCTCTTTTCAGAGCTGATATACTTTAAGGTACTGTAATATTTGTAGAAAGATGCAGCAACTTTTTCACAAGGGGCAAGCCATTAAAACATTTTGGTAACATTTTACCTGTATAAGACCAGCCATAAAAGCCAATGTAACCACAGCATCTATTCTTGCTGTTTCTTCCTGTTCTTCTGTCAAAGTGTCATTTTCATTGATCTGGTCAATGACCTTGTTTGCAGCATCTCCAGTCATGATACTGACCACAGCAAAACTACCTGTCAGGAAAACAAAAGAAATTATGTCATCTTTAAACATTGAGAGGGATAAACATTTAAGAAGGAAACACAAATTAAGATTATGACACAAAAAACCTGACAGACACACTTTAAGTCACCTTTGTGAAACTCCAGTGTGTCAGTGAGACAAGCTCCAGCTTTTCACACACTGATATGTTACTCTAGCTACAAGGATTTTGGAACCTCTCCATAAGAGTTCGCAAAGTCACTGCTCGCCAAGGGTGAAATTAACGCAGGTTTAATATTTTTATGCAACTTTTGAAGAAATTGCAACACCCTTAAATTTTTCCTCAGACTCTTCAAACAAAATGTTCCAGGACACTAAGGTTTCAAACCCTAATGAAAAAGCTGCATTTAATACTGAAAGTAAAACAAAGATGTTTAAATTTTGTTGGGAATGTATTGCAGCACTTCATATGTAAGCATTTCCCTTCTCCCTGTCTTACAACCTACTGTTATGCATTACATTAGGCTTGGATAGCTCCAATATTTTAGAAATCAGGTAGACCTACTTGTACTTGCATGTTACCCAATAACAGTAGTTGCAATTTTGAATTGAATTCTGACTCCTTATTTAGAACACATCATGACTGGCAGAGGAATGTGTACACTTATTCACAGCTCTAAAATGCTGAATTCATTATTAATTCATGAACAGCATGACTATCAATACACCACTAATACTGGCTAACAATCATCTGCTTAAATTCTTGTAATTGTAAAAACCCTGACCAACAAAATGTAACAAATTATTTTTTACCAATTTAGAAATCTGTGACTTAAATGTGGAATTTAACAGCATCACTCCCACAACAGACAAATTCATACAGCTTGCAATAAAGTCAACAGCCATTGGAGAAAGTTATCTGCCTAACTGTAATTAATATACAGTAAAGTTATTTCTCTCTACAATTCTCAAATCTCTCAAATTCAGTGATTTCAGGAGAATTTTTTCATGCACAACTTCCAACAAGCCATGATACAAGTAAATACAAAAATGGAGTAGGTTAAGGCTGATCTGACCATCAACTGACAGTGGGATTCACCTACAGACAAATTGGACAGTCAGGTCTGTCAAGGGGTCCATCAGCTCTTATTTTACTAATAACCTTGCCTACAAATATAACAGATGACTACAAATATACCCAAAGCCCATGATAAGCAGAAAAAGTTCGGGTTTTGAACTGCAACAATTTATGGTACAGTTAGATGGAAAGAAATGAGAAGATGGACTCCAAAAGAAGCCAACAATTTAAGGATCACTTGGTATTAAACCAGATTTCTGCAGAGTTTAAGGCCTCAACTTACAGTACATTATAACCTTCTGGCTTAATGAAGTAATGGCCACTGCCTTTTTTCCAGTTGCAGGACACTTAAGTACAGGTGTACTGTCATTCCTTCTATAAAAAATGCACATGCAAAGCATCTCACACAACAGCTGTAGGTTCCATTTTTGAAATCTTTTTAACACCTACTGTACAGTAGCCTAGAAATCTTGTTCTAATTTTCAGTAACTACTGTATGATTACTGTTTTAATATTTCAAGTGAAGGATTTTTACATGTGCCCCACTATTAGAGACAATCAGAATTTCTGTCCAACAACCAAAAATTAGAAATATTTGTGTAGTAGGTTGCTTTAACCAAAAGATCTGAATGCATGAAATGCAATGTTCATGTATTAACCCTTTATCGTTGTGCTCCAATCGGGGCATATTTGCACGCCTCGGGAGTGGGCGGAAAAGCAGACGTAGCACGCCCCGCATCAGCTTCCGTAAGCTATTGACCCCATGACCTTAAACTATTGTCTCTCTCATTGTTGTGGCCTGATTTTCAGGTAGCCATTCACAGTTTCGAGCTCTGCATGAAGCAGTAAAGATGGGTGATAGCCGTGCTCTCCGTACGGGTCCAAAAGGACCTAAACAACGGTAAAGGGTTAAATGATGATGAAGAAATCGACCTTATCAATCTAATTCTCAATGAATTCCAGATGTACTGTAATAACCATACTGTACAGTGCAATATTTATCTTCCTCATTGAGTGTGTAACTTGAGCAAATTTCTGAAAAAGTTACAGAGGCATTTCTGAAAAATCCATGGGACTTCCAGATTTCCTGCTACACTATCAGTTTTCTACTAATGAGGTTAAACTGTTGACAACCATTTCTTTTTCCTTGAAGGCAGTCAGGAGGTTGGGAGTTCGAGTCCTGGCTAGGTCATACCGAAGACTATAAAGAGCCAAACCTGTCACTCAAAACTACAATTTTGGTACCTGGGTACCAAAATTCTCAATTGGCTCAGATCTTTGATTGACAGCTAATTCAAACAATGCAGAGTGCCAAAAGCTTATATAACACAGCATGAACGGTACTGTGTTTTGATTTCATAACTTGAGTTTTTCTATACTCACCTTGAAGCAATAAACAGAGATTGTGTCTGGATGAGGATGATTTCAATTGACAATTGTGGGAGGGGCTTCAGTAAGAAGGTTAGGAGAATTAATACTGTTTTGGGTGAGAGAACTGGGCCTTTAAAAACAGAACCTACTGTACTGCAATTGTGCTAGCACGGTGCTCAGCATAAGCAATGGAGCAATGGGCCCATTGGCCAGTGAGCCGAAACTGGAATAAAAGCCATGGCTGGCCTGACCTAAACCAGTTGGTCAGAAAACTAGATGGTAAAACTCCATCTAACCTACTGTAACCTTGCTATTCAATAGCATCTCATTACTCTTCATCAGTTGCAAGACCACTAATAAATTACATGAAGCAATAACTTGACATAAGCTGGTTCCTGACATATTCAAAAAGGTTGATTAAGCAATTTATCATCTTGTTCACACATTGATAGAAATTACCTAAATTACTTTAAATCCACCAATCTCATCAAGTAAATACCACCCTGCATTCAAATTGACTACAAAGCATGGAGTACTTTAACCTTTTACCGTTGTTTGGGTCCTTTTGGACCAATACGGAGAGCTGGGCTGTCACCCATCTTTACTGTTTCATGTGGAGCTCAAAACTTCGAGTAGCGACCCGAAAATTCGGCCACAAAAAGGAAAAGGACAATAGTTAAAGGTCACAGGGTCAATAGCCTATGGAAGCTGATGCGGGGCGTGCTACGTCCGCTTTTCCGCCCACTCCCGAGGCGTGCAAATATGCCCCGATCGGAGCACAACGGTAAAGGGTTAAGACAGATAGTCCACTCATCACCTTAAAGTACATTTTGGCATGGGGGTAGCAAAACTTGTCAGTTGGTTCTCCTTTTTAATTGACATGGGAATTTAAAAGTGCAAAGTACAGTAGCTCATACTATGGAACAATATCATGCAGAGAAAATGATTTCATTACACATTAGTGTGTGTATTGCAGTCTCAATCAGAATTTGCACTAAGACAAAAAAAATACAAAAGTGTTTGCACAATTACGAGTTTTTTAAAGCTGCGAAAAGGACTAAAAGAGGTAATAATTTCAAATCTTTTTGGCTGCTGTCTCAAACTGACATTCTTACATGATGTACCCATCATTTCCCACCCTTTATTAAAGCAACAAAATGAGGTTCTTTACTTTTTATGTACAGTATGACATTTTTCATAACTCAATTAACCATGACAGTAAGAGTGCTTAAATTTCAACAGAAGACTGCAAGTTGCCGAAAAAAGATCGCAAGTTATTTTGAAAAATGTTTCCTGGTTATACCCTGCTTTGACCACCCCTATCTGGAAAGAAATGAATATTCAATGTGTAGCATGAGCTGTTTCAAGTTTTGTGTTTAGTGACTGTAGGCAGCCATTGGTGGGGTCCATCAGCCTTGAATCATCTTCCTTTTATATTGTCTTCATGAATTTCAAACACATTCAGTGAAATTGAAGGAATCAATATACAATTTAGCTTACAACCATCCATAATAAAGATAAACAAGGAGATTGATAAGATTAAAAGGCGATAAAACCTAGTTATGGCCGACAGAAATCGGACCATCACTTGCTGTCTGGATTCGTCTATACTGTAGGTCTTCTACAGTCTTTTGTAAGCACATGGATGATGAAATACTGCCTAGTAACTTCACTGTAAGCAGACCTTTCTGTGCTTGGCTAGGAAAGATGTGATGTACTGTACTGTAGATTGAATACTAACCAAGCAGCTTGGACCACAGACTGGCATATAGACGAATCCGATTAGCGCTTGTTTTTAGAGACTCTAGGCCACCATCAGTGGGGTCCATCAGCCTAAAACCGTCTTTATTTATTGTTTACATGATTTTCAAACCCTCATATTTAGTGAACTTGGAGAATTTAAGATACAAATTAGTGTACAACCATCCATGATAGAGGTAAGCCAGGAAATCAAAAGATTTAAAGGTGATGGACCCCAGTTATGGCCGACTGAATTCAGACCATCACTTGCTGTCCGGATTCGTGTTTAGTAACTAAGTAAAATTAAAACTGTCCTAGTACTTTCATGATCCTATTTCTTACACACAGTGATGTTTAACTTCCATTATTAATTCTGCACCACAAACACTAAAGCCTGCAGTAACAACTCTTTAAATAAACAGTCAAAAGTCTCACATTTCACCATCAGTTTCTGCTAGGTGTGGCCACGAGGAATTTACCAACACTGACGCCGCTGAGGGCTTCTGCTTAGTGTATGTACTGGAAACCTTGGGAGTACAGTACGGGATATCTTGAAGTCTAACTGGATGTTAAAACAATGGGCGGTATGCTGGCTACTGTGATCCATAGGACAGTCTTATCTACTTTTTGAATGAGGTTTGAAAAACTTCAGATATCTTTCATTGATGTTGCATAGAACCCAATGAAGGCAGTACAGTAGGATCAGACGTTTGCAGGTTTTATGGTACTGTCGTACAGTATTAGCAATATCACCATTGATAGACTGCTCATTTGTTGTGTGTTTGTGTTTTGGTGTATTGAATATTCATACATAAGTGCACTCTTATTGGGCAATCAATGGTGGGGTGAGATTGAAGAAAATTTGCAACCTATCACTATCAATTTTTACATTTTTTCCCATTATTTTTGTAAAAATTGAATAAACTTTGGCCAAATTATTGGTTGAGGATTGTTTATTTATCCTCATTGTTTGAATGAACTGTTCAAAATTTCTGTGGAAAGGTTGGTTAGAATAATTTAAATGTATTTCCCTTTTGTCAAACACAAAATATTACTTTAAATTAAGCATAAGAATAGGCAATTGTGACTGCTGAAAAGGGAGAGGTCTGGTTATTCCTTCTACTGATACTGTAGGTGGAAAATTTTGGATAAAACTTGGAAACCCATAGGCTAGAAGTAAACAGGTTTGGAGGATTGAAACTGTCTCAGCTGACAAAATTTTGCCTTCTGTTTGGTACAGTAGCCCACTAATGTACCAACTGTACCAACGCATCAGCAGTGACACAATTTAAACACAATTTTCACCTCTCCACTAGCTGTTGAAAACTGCATAATTGGTAAACAAAATTTCCACAGGAGTGGTTTAATTTTTTACAAAGCTGTTTGTGAAAGATATTACAGTAGAGTATGTTACTGGTCTTTGGGTATAAGATAAAAATGTCCTCAATTTCTTATCTACGTACTGTACACTCTACTGTCGTAATAATGTATTTACAGCCTGCGGCCTGGTACAGTATTCATTAAAGACTCCCCCCTTTTACTACACTTTCTCAAAATTGGTAACTTCAATCATTTAGGTTTACATTGATACCAAATTTTCACCATTCAAATGAAATCTAAAATATACCCTATGGAGTATGGACAGGCCTGTCTATACAGGGGAAGTTATCCCACTGTTAGTTACTGTAGATACAGTAGGTGCAGTAGATTGAGTTTTATGACCTAGTTTCTAACCAATTGGTTCAAGTTGAGCTAGCCACAGCCTTTTTTTCCAGTTGTGGTTCACTGGCTTGTTTTGCCTTCTGTACTCCATTGCTTGGTTGAGCATCAGGCACAACGGCAGATAGAAGGTTCAATTTTTTTGAGTCTTTGGTATGACTTGACATGGGAATCCAACTTGGACCTTCTGTGTGAGAGGCAGATACTCTTACCCTAGACAAAACATGCGCTCTTTATCCCAATGTTATTACCACAACTAACTGTACATTACATACAGCTTTCGCTATGTACTACTGTAGCTTGAAATTTGGCTTCACTGAAGCATAGGGTTTTGAAAACTGTACATGGATGATACGGGAGATACAGTAAAGCCATCCTCTGCCCTTTACCCTGTTAAGTAAGGTACGTTATTTTAAACTTCTACTAGAGGTCAGTGTAAATACCTTATCTGGCAAAAAAGAAGATACATTGAAAAACAAACAGTAGTCCAAAATGTAAACAATGATAGCTTTATCACAAGTAGATAGGTAAACAACAGTTAACTATCCAGTTGAATAAGAAGAGATTCAATTGTTGCATTGTGGTACTTCATGCCTCCCAATAACCCTTGGTATGATGACACTACATTTTAACAAAGTACAGTAAAAAATACACTGTTTATATCATACAAAATGAAACACAGTCCCGGCATACAGCAAGACACATTAAAGATGTAACTTAAAGGCCCAATACTCTCACCCTTAACAGTGTCAATCCTCTTATGAAATCTTCTTTTAAGCACCTTTCACACCTGTCTAAAACTCATCCTCACCCAAACACAATCTCAGTTTATTGCTTCAGGGTAAGTACATAACATCCAATGTGTAATCAAAACACTCCCAGCACAGAACATGCTGTTTAATGAGAGTTGAATACTGTACTCTGCAGTTTCTGAACTTGCTGCCAATCAAAGAACTGTGCCAACTGAGAATTTTTGTGGTTACTAAAGGAGAAAAAATTGCTTTTAGGGTGAGAGATGACTGCCTTCAAAAGGCAAGTGCGGTCACCCCAACCTTACAGTCACGGTTGCTGATTTTTTTGATTTTTTAAAAAAATCATGATTTAAATCAATGACTTAAATCAAATAAATTGATTTAAATCAGATTTTTTTATTAAATCGTGATTTTTTTCCAATTAAAATCACAATTTTAATCGTGCTTTTAATTTAATTCAATGATTTTGCGATTTTAATCGTGATTAAAATCACAATTTTAATTGTGATTTTAATCAAGGTGATTCCAATCAAACAACCCTGCTAACAGTATTTCAAAACAACAGCCAGCTCTCACTAACACCTCCTTACATCTTTGCCATGTGTCTCTCTTTTTATTTCAAGGTTACAGGTACATACAGTATCATCTAGGATTATGGGTTACACCCAATAAATTTTACAATTCAGTATGAAAATATTGAAACATGATTCTCAAGAGCCCTTCATAGGAATAGAATAGACTACTAGACTTTTACAATTTGGGTGACTCCTCTTTCCCTTTAAACACTCTTTTACATCAATCTATTGAAATTTCACTTATGAATTCTTGAATACCTGTTATATATGTCATAAAAATGCATACCACCCACAAATTCTCAAGGAGTCCTGTGAGCTACTGTACAGCACAGCAAAAAAATAAGCTTGTCAAATGCTACGTACAGTTAGCTAGTTAGTTTGACTGGTAGCTTCATAAATTTTGAACCCTGTCGGACACCTTCAGGAATTTTAAATTGCATTTTTCGAAAAAATAGTTGGCAGTCCCTCCATTTTGAAAAAAGGCATTACAAAGGATTGTGCGAAAAAAGTCTGGTATGCAAGGTTTTTTCAAAGACACTTTAATTGTGCATACAAAACCTCTCCCAAAATTATGATTGCTATTTGAAGAGAAGTTTACCTGGATTTACCTAGATGGCAACCTTGTCTTTGGCTAAAAAAAAGTCCCAGGCTTGACATGCCGTGACATTGCTTCTTGAAAATGCAACATAGACACCCCAGTAGATCAAAAGTGGTGCGGAGTATAACTGGTATCTGAGTTTGTTACTTGATTGGTGCCCTCAAATGAGGTATGCTTTCACTGTATTCACACTATGTGAAAAGCAATTAATAAATGTTTGGCTAGCCTGTTAGCAGGCTACCCCAAATGTTACATTATAACTTTTTCTGTTTATTTATATATTTGTTACTGTCAGTCAATTAACCAGATGTGAAACATGACTATATCAAGAGTGCAGGTAGTGAGTTTCGTTTCCTCCTTACAGTGATAAGAAATTACCAGGCTGAGAAGGAGGATGTAACAAAAAGAAAGAAGGAACAATTCATCGTGACTGAATGTCACTTTAAAGAATAGGTCAATAGAGGTCAAAGAACACCTGAATGTCAGAAACTGATTTAAGACACAACTGTATGGTTGATTATGGAAAAATCAATTCAAGTTGTAAACAGTAGCAAAGATTTTTCCCATTGATAACCATACAGTACATTCCGTGGTTGACAGGAGAGGGAGGAATGAAAGGGAGGGGTTGCATATGTTGTCTTTACACTGATGCTGCTTGCTTAGACACACATTATCACTTCCTTGGATCCTTCCCAACCATGTTAGACTTCATGTTCCTTAAACAAAATGTCTAGATGGTGATTGTTCTCTCAGTGTAGTGGACCCATGTCTCTGGAATACTGTCTGAACAATATCTACGTGTATAAGAAAAGCTTTTAATTGCCCTTTCAAGAAGCATTTAAAAGAAGGGTTTAAGGTCATTACAGGATTTGTTATGTCAAAGGGGTATTTATTCTAAGCATATGGTGAAATCTGCATTGAAATCCGATGTGTAGTTCTCAAGATATGAGCATGTAAAGTTTTCACATTTTCAACAAAAAGTGAACTTGAAGCAAGCACGTATGACACCATATCCCCACATTAGTGCACAGTCTTTTGTTTTTCTTTAAACTTTAGAGTTGATTTTCTCCTCAAAAACCCCACATTATCAAAATGTGATTGCCTGAGGGGCATGAAAACTTTTCAAACTTTGCATCCCCCACAGGGAGGTCCTATTCCAGTTAACTCCAAGGTCAACACAACAGTCTGATAAAACAAAGGGGAAAAAAGCATTCCTTGTCAATGTGAGGAAGTGATATAAGCTCTGCTGCCCTCAAACTCACTTTTGAACACATATCTACTGACTTCATTTACTGATATCTCGAGAACTACATGTCAGATTTGAATGGAACTTTCACCACACCATGTAGTTTTGGTTCCTCTTTCACATATGAAAATTAAATTTTTGCTTAAACCTTCCCTTTAAATATTTTTTGTTTCTTTGTTTAGATTCCCTAATAAGTTCTCCCTCTAATAAATGCCCCCCTAAAACTTATCAACTGAGCAAGCCAAAACCTCCTTACGCCTCAGGCTCAAACCACAGGTTAAGCCTAGTGCTAACATCACAACAGTAGCCTAATGTCAAAAACAGTTTTATACCTTTTTTACATGGGAATCCACACATGACATAGTTTTAGGAATACAAAATTTAATCACATAAAATTATTCAGCCATTTAACCGGTTCTGACCAGACCATTTTTTGACAGTATGTTAAAACTTTTTCTGCACGCACAATCACACCCACAAAAGGATCCAGCCTGGGAATGCCGCAGTAACAGCTGGTTGTATGCATAGTTCAGTCCATCATGCAGATCCGCCTATTGCCCCACTATGTACACAATTATGTAGCTATGCGTAATAATGTAGCATACACTAATGTAGGCCTAACTTGTATGTATGGGTATTGTAGATGTGCGTATATGTACCTAAGTTAGGGCCTCATTAAAACCCAAACATGGTGATAGCATCAAAAATATTTACATTTGAGTAAAAAGAGTGCAATTTGCAGATGTCACGTAGGATTAGAGGTGCCTTGAAGGTTAACTTTCACCTCTACATCTAAGAAACTCAGAAATCCTTTGAAGCCACTAGGGTAGGTTCTAGCAGTAAGTTAACTTTTTATTAAAATATATGCTTAAATAAATGCCCCCCTTTTCAAAAATTGTAATGCCCTCGGGGGCATTTATTAGAGAATATCCAGCATTTCTAACTTTTTCTTTGCTCATTAACTTTAAGTTGTTCCTTTTTTATTTTTTTTTTACATTTTCTCTTCACCTGTCTGAGGTACATCATAAATATCAAATGTATGTATGTACAGCTATAGTCATAATAATGTCAGAAATATGTCAAAAAGAATCAGAAAACCAAAGGTCACTAGAATTCCATTCCAATTTTCTAGAGTAGAACATGATTTCATAAATGATCAAAAAGTATTTACACAGGTGTAACCATTTGTTTACCAATATACACTAATCACCTACTATGTGTGCTATTAAACAATCCTGTTTGTTTTAATTTCATAATGTATACATCATAAACAAGCTGTTCAGCACATGATTGCAAAAAACATCTCCCTTTTCTTAATTGACAAAACTTCACAATCTTTTTGCCACTCCACTGTATCTTTATCAAGTCGGGGTGACCATCTGTTGAATCATGAAGCAAAATAGTCACATATCTCCAATCAATTGGGACTACTTTTAATAAATATTTTGACAATAGCACCTACCTATTGAGATGTGTCTGCTGGTTCCAAAAAAGCAGTAAACTATGGCTGGGAAGAAGACAGTATACAGTCCATAAACTGGTGGCACTGTAGCCAAGAGAGCATGTGCCATACCTAGGATAAAAAAAAACAAGAAAGAAAATTGTATACAGAGTTTGGATAACAATTCAGTTTGACATTTTTGAAAAAAAAGATAGCAGGATCCCTGCATCATAATGTTAATGGAACGTAGGACTAAGAAGCCCACATTTTCAATAACAATACAGATAATGCATTTCTCACGAGAAGAGTTGTATCTGACAGCTAAATATGGTTCTTTATATGGTTTTGAGAAGTTGAGAGGGAGGACCATATCTTTTCTGGTGACAGCTGATGGCCCTTTGAGGTCATACGATAGCATTCATGCAGTTCATGAACTACTCTAGCAAGAATTAACTTCCTCTAATGGCAAATAAACACTTTGGTATCAAGTCAAAACCATAGACTGCAGCAGTCCCATCTACTGTACCTTAACCATGCTTTGTCTTTATGGCAGAAGCTATGTACAGCACCACACCTCAGCCAAGAAAACTGCACCTTAGCTATTTTGTTGATATGACTTAAATAAATTTGCAACTTTTCATGGCCAATTCTCTCACCCCAAATAGTACCAATTCCCCTAACCTTCTTTACTTAAGCCCCTTCAACAATGGTCTCAAATTCACCCTCTTCCAGACATGAGTATAGAAAAGTTCAATGAGTACAGTATAATTAACCCTTTACCGTTGTTTGGGTCCTTTTGGACCCATGCGGAGAGCTCGGCTGTCACCCATCTTTACTGTTTCACGCGGAGCTCGAAACTGCGAGTAGCTACCCGAAAATTGGGCCACAACAACGAGAGAGACAATAGTTTAAGGTCACAGGTCAATGGCCTACGGAAGCCGATGCGGGGCGAGCTACGTCCGCTTTTCCGCCCACTCCCGAGGCGCGCAGATATGCCCCGATCGGAGCACAACGGTAAAGGGTTAAAACACTCTAAGTACAGTTCTTGCTGTGTAATATAAACTTTGATGCTGTGAACTGCTTGAGAGGGCTGGAAACCCTGCTGGAAAAAATATAAATTTCCCTGCAAGCAAATTAAATTTCCCAGCGAGCAAATCAAAATTTCCAAAAGACTTCACGTTTACATATACCTACGCAAAAGTGATCAAATTTCCCTCCAAATACCAAAATTTCCCTGCAACGAGCTTCCCAAATTGCTGTTTTTTTTCCAGCCGTGCTGTTTGAATTAGCTGTCAGTCAAAGAGCTGGGCCAATTCAGAGTCTGTTACCCCTACAAAAAGTGTAGTTTGGAGTGAGAGGATTGGCCCTTTAAGTTATGGAAAGTACTTAACTATAATAGCAAAGCAGTCAAGTCTTAAGCATTGTAATTGAAGCAATACAAAATGAAGAGTACTGTACATGTACAGCATCTTCATACAGTATTTCACACTAACAGTACTTTATATAAGGCCAAAAAAAAATTCCTGTAAATAAAAAAAATACTCTTCACTACAACATTGCATCACCTCCTCACCTTGTGGTAATCGATAGACCCCAACTGTGAATCCAGAGATGATGTCAGGTAAAAGTTGCTTCTTAAGGCCATACTTTGGGAGCCAATCTAAAACAGGTAATATACCAAAAAAAAAACGCTTCACTGTCTTTTTGTTAATTTCATCTGGTTTCACCCTGGACTTCACCTTCGACCAAATGGGTTCTTTAACACGCTGTGTGGGCTCATAGTTCTTGTGGAACTCGTCTTCACTGTAGAACGGACGACTGACCTGAACACTGTTCCGGTGCCGTAGATTCACATTACTCTCAATATTATTAATACTTTCTGCTGGAACGCCTTCAAGCTCTAAGAGAAGAAAAGAGAACAGTGCATGTAGAAATTTTGACACAATATGTACTTCACAGTGTATTTTACCAGTGTTCTCCACAGACTTCCTACATACTGTACAAGTACAGAGCATACTGCCCTTACATCATACAGTATGTGTAGATTGTCGTTACTTTACCTGTGAGTATAGGCTATTAGGCTTTACAGTAGATGACTATCCAGCTATTGTTTTATGTGTGAAAGTTTGAAATTGCTACAGTACTTTTGTTTAAATCAACAAATTTTGCAAGAAACTTAAAATATTTTTAAAATAATGCAAGGTATTCTAAATTATGTGCAACATGTATAGCAGGAATTAATTGTTTCCTATGCAAGTTTAAATTTTGTTTAAAATACAGTATTACACAGTGGTCATCAAATCATGCAAATTATAGCTTCACAGCGGCCATCTTGACGAGCCTTTTTTGGTGGCGACAAGATTTTTCCCATGACTTTAAGTCCATGTATATAGGAAGTCTGTGGTACTCTCCCAATACTCTATCACACAATGATTCTCACCCTTTGTTTCAACCATTATTCCAAGACTTTCCATGATCTATACCGTTCTTCCTTTCACAAACTCTCCAGAAGCAATAAAATCTCTACAGGATAGATACATGTTCAGCCAATCAGTCAAGTATAAAAGTTTTCACAAACAATTTGAAATTACGTGACTTTCCATGACTTTTTCAGCAAGGGCACAAATCCACATATCCAGGCCTTCAAGATAATTAAGAATTAACCCACGATCCAGGATACTTAATTACAGCCGCAATTCTACCATGCAATTCAATACTCATATTATCACTCATAATATATCATAATATGAGCGATGTTCTGCACATAAGCAACATAAAACAATGTAAATACAGACCCACGGGAACAAAGACTATGAGGACTGCTGGGACGGATGAAATCGAAGGTTTCAGGTTGAAGTGTAAAACCTTATCTGATAAACTAACAAATCTTATAATCTTAATCTTTTAAACACTGTGTTTTGCTTCTCCTTCCACAAACAAAACCTACATTGATTTATTGCTTGAGGTCATAGGATATCCAGGTGAGTATACAAAGACCTATTAGTTATGTACTAATCAGCAGCGCTGTGGGAACAAATCATTGGCACCAGTCGGCCCAATCCTCTCCCTCAAAACAGTTCCAATTCTCCAAAGCTACATAGCCCCTCCCACAACTGTCTAAACATCATCCTTACTATCTAGACACAATCTCCGTTTGTTACAGTACTTGGTGAATACACAAGACCCATACATACAATCAAGACACTCTCAGTACAGTAGGCTACATGCTGTGTAATATGTGCTAAAGTTCTCTGCATTTTTTCACTTGCTGTCAATCAAAGAACTGTGTAAGTTGAAAATTTCTGTAGACAATCACAAAAATTGCAGTTTGCCATGAGAGGTAACTACATTTAAAATAGGGACTACAAGTTATTCTACTTTCATCACAAGGACATTTCCAGTCTAACGCTTGAAAGTTGGCTGTGAAAGTAACAAAGTTACCAGCTGATGAGTGCAAGGCTGCTCTGCTCACCACTCCCCTTATCTCAACGGATACTCAGTTTTTCTAGTGTACAGTGTACAATTCTTGTTATAAGAATATTCTTGTTGCAACGCTATGTACTGTAGAGAATAAGCTGCTGTATTTTGCCAGATTTGCCAGATTTTAATGTTCAGTACTATGAATGCACTACTGTATATACTGACTGAGATTTACCATGCATATACTTTAACCAAAGTCCCTTCAACCTCTTTGAGAATGAGTTAAAAGACATGGTCACATACAGTAGTCTACTGTACAATCGCAGCAGCTGCTTTTCTGAAGCAGGGCAAGAGTTTTTGCATAGACCTCATGCACCTAGGTAACACGTAATTGACTAATTTTCCATCCGTCAAATTTTACAGGCCAACAGTATGCCACCCTTTTCAGTCCATTGGGCAATACAACTACTGTATAAAAGGGTGTGAAACCAAACATTTGTACTGTTCCAAGAAAGACATAACAGAGCTCCCAACATTTCAGAATTCCAAATAGGAATAATCAGTTTTAGGGAGTGGAAATGTGCCCAAAGTGCTCAGCAAGCCCAATGCCAATGGGACGGGTCCGACGGGTCCAGAGACTAACCTCAGTGCCCCTGTTAGAGATTTGGAGCAAAGTCCAAGGGGTAGACGGTTCCAGTTACTAAAACTCAATCTCCTGGACTTTAATTCTTGTTGTTTAAGAAGCTTCAGGAGATACTGTACAGCTACAGTATAGGGTTACTATACTGTATTTCTGTTATTGTAGTTCAAGAGGGATATCTACCAGTGGCGAAACTTGGGATTTCAGTCAGAGGGGAGAAAATGGTCTGCAGGGGTGCTTTTGAAGGAGTACTGTAAATACCCTGAGCCTAAGCACAATCAAAGCCACAGCTTTACAAACTTTCCATTTGACTTTCTGCACCTGGTAGAAGACTTCTTTGCCCTTTCTCCTCAGCAAGTTTTTCTATTAAAACATGTTTAAATTTTCTATCCAATCAGCCTCCGCAGAAGAAAATTAGGCTTGGGGGGGGGGGACAAAATTCTTTAAGGGGAAAAAGCTCCGCGCCACCATGTGTTGGCACAGGGCTCGAGAAAATTTTGGACCAAAATGCCTCTAAAGCCTATTTAATGCATTTTGATGTTAATTTTTGTTCGTCTTTTTCTTTATCTTGTCTTTGTTTTTTCAGGTTTTTTATTTTCCAGGGGAGGGCAAGTTCCCCGCTTGTCCCTACCTGCAGGCACCCATGTTTCTATCCCTCTCTTTCACATTCTAGTATGAAGACGGTCATTATATTTTGTATTATTGTCGGGCCTCAATTTAAGATTTTAATGTTATAAAGAGCTACTTTGTGAAGATAAAGACTAAACCTGCAAGAACTCAATAGCAAGCAATCTTACATGGGGAAAAAGTTATGGAAATTAATCACCGTTTGGTGTACTTTTATGGGAAATCAAGATAAGTACATGAAGAAACAAAACTGACGGTACATCATGTGACCACTCTGAAATAGCCATTAATTAAGTACATTGAAAGAAATAGCCAGGACAAAAGGTCTGATTGGCTCTCTAGATATTGAATTCATAATAAATAAAAGTCGCCTGAACCTAGGCTTATTAGATGTGATTTTCTGGCTTTTGAGACCATGAAAGTGCAAAAATAAACATTTTCATGGGATTATCATGTAATGTGAGAAATAGTCATTTATCATGAGAATGGTCACTTGAAGAAATGCAAAATGGAAACTGCTCATTACCACAAGGATAACAGTTTTATTTTATTTTAACCTGAATGTTCTCTACAAATCATTTTTAAAAATGTTGTGAAGCTATTTTGTACCTTTAAACTCTTTTTCTTGTCTATGTTGGCAATTATCCCCGACAACAAGAGGGTTGTTTGCGCTACAATTATTGTTGCGCCCTTTGCAACATCTTTTATTGTCCGGGTGGGTGAATTTAATGTAACTTAGCACAGCGACAACATTCATTAGTTCGTATACGTAAAGCATGAAGATATGTTTCGGCAAACCTATCCCTATATTACAAAAGACCCTTTTCATCAGAATAAAGTGCAGATAGTACAGTTACTGTCGGCCGTTGGAGCATTTTGTTATCTGGGCCTTAAAACAACCCTAATAATTTATGTCTTTTGACAATAATGGTGCAAGAGTACAGTATGTTAAAAACCTAAAAAGGGCGCCGACAGACAATTTTGGTCCATCAGGGGGGACGACAGCTCCCCCCTGACCATATGGCAGCTCCGCCACTGATATCTACAGTACTGTATATTGGGCACACATAGTGCCAAGGGGTGACTTATTCCCCCTCCCCCCCCCCCACCAAATTGATTTTGGTACATGCCTAGAAGCCAAATGGTACAATATTAAAAACAGATTTGACTTTCTTCAAGTTGTTTACCCAATAGGTCCATGGGAGCAATTTAAAGATTTTACAATGATATAAACTGCATGGTTAAATTCCTTTCAAAACAGGGCAACCCCATTAAATTGGGATGAATTTAAACCCTACACACCTATGGTTGAAACGAAGGGGCATACAGTACTTCACATCATCGTTTTACGCAAGGTATTGTGAAGCTACAGATTATATTCTGCACTGTGCATGTAGAGAGTACAGTACATGTGAAGGTACCTGTACTTTTAATAGAAGGTATGACAATCAGCTCATAACAATTCAAGTTGACTGATCACACTTCACCTTTCCATTTGTGGAATATAATGTAACAGTACCAGTGGAATATTTAAATTGGGAGAAAGGCTATTTACAGGTACACAAGGTTTTGTTAGGAGAAATTGCACCATATGGAATGAAAACAACCCCTTTTTAGCTTATCTTATATGCATGATGGCACCTTTACAAATTCGATTACTTTGTTATTTATTCTGTCACTCAACTCAATTATCTATGGCAAACATACACCATATACTGTATCCTACTGTACCTACATACATAGTAACCTATCCAAACACATATGTATAAAATTAAACCTACCAGCATACTGTATGCAGCTGATCACACTTTTTAACTTGATAGAGAATACCATCACTTCTGTACCATACTTCCATTGCACTAAGAATGTGCAGCAGTAACTATACCACAGTAGTATACAGTACTACTTCCAGATCTTTCTCATATTCCACCCATGCATGAAAACTCAACAAACCATTGAACCAACCAACCGAAAGTTGCAAGTGAGATATTACAGAGACACTATTTTGATTAAAGTTGCATCTAAAATCTTTATATTTGTCACCGTCAGTCTGTAAGATTTTTAAACTACTGTATGTACATGGTTTGTTACAGTAAAACTATAACAACGGCTTGTTATAATGCATAAATTGTAGCTCATGCTCCAAAGGCCTTGGGTTAAATTATAATTTGACACTACAGCAACTTAATTTTGTCTTACCTGTAGTCTTATGTACTGTAAATTTTGTTTCATCAAGGATTTACAGTCAACTGTACAAAAATACAGCTAACTAAACAAGCTACCTTGTACTTATCAAGACTAACAGCTGATTTTAGTCAAATATATGTTTGACTTTGGGGTACAGTACAATGCAATAGCAACATTGTTCAAGGCAATGACTGCTATTCAAGGCAATGAACAACACAAACAGCACTGTAGAGTATGGTACTATGTTCTGTACCAGTGTTTTATAGGACCTACCTATTGTATGTACAGTATGTCAATCAGGGCCTGGTTTCTGTTCTGTGTATTAAGAACACCATTTTTTTGTAATCTAATAGGGTCTGGTCCCTGTTTTTCTGACATCTCATGATCTGCATGGTCAAATGGTTAGAGCATCAGACTTGCAGACTTAGGGAGGTCAGGAGTTTGAGTCCTGGCCGGGTCATATCAAAGACTTTAAAAATGGAACATACTGCCATTGTGCTTGGTGTTCAGCACAACAAACCAATGAGCCACAACTGGAAAGAGGCAGTATTGGGCTTAACTTGAGATGATTGGTTGGAAAATGGGCCATAAAACTCCATCTTACTATTGAAATCTCTGCATCTACAGTAGCCAATATCTATAAGTCAATATCTATTTCTTCCGATAAGTCTACAGTGCATGTCGAGATGAATGTACAGTACTGTATCTGGCCTGTGCCATGTTGCAGCACAAAGATGTCGCAACACTACCTGAGTCCAAAATAAGTGGGTGTGCAGGATCAGTATCAGGAAAGTTGCATGACTACAAAATAAAAGTTTGGCAAAGTCCAGTTATCAAAAAAGACACGCATGTTAAGAATGCATAAAAGCAGATCTAGTAACTCAACAAAGACTGACAGTAAACTGTCAATATCATTTTAGTGTTTGTTATAGTTATGTAGTTAGTGAAGGTTGTATGGCTCATTTTCTAACCATCCAACTGGATAAAGTCCGACCTGCCTTAGCCTTTTTTCCAGTTGTGGTTCACAAGCTTGTTTTTCCTACTCCATTGCTTACACTGAGACAGAGCACCAAGAACAATGGCAGTATGGATCTATTTTTAAAGTCCTTGGTATGACCTAGCCAGGGGTCAAACTTCATTGGCATGAACAAACATGTATATCTCACAGACTTAATCACAACTTGAGAAATGGCCAACTTAAAAACTCTCAATCTTTTTTTCAAGCCTCAAACTTCAAACAATATTATACCTCCTTGTTACAAGATCATTTTTACAGTATGTATGTAAACCACCCTCAATCAGGCCCTGTAGACTACAATAACTCCACTGGTCCTTTGCTCTGTGTACAGTAGTACAGTCCCCCTACTGCAGTTAAAGAAGACACTGTACTGCACATTTACTGATTCAAAAGAGATTGCTCTGTTGTGATTAACATTTTAATGGCAGCTATTAGCATATGCCTACGATGAGGGGGTGAAGGGGAGCACTCGCCCTCCCAATTCCGGCGAAAGCAGTTGGTCTATTCGGGCGAGACATGTGCAAAACATGATAAACAGTGACATTAATTGGGCAAAAAATGCTCTTGGCCCCCTGTATGCCTTTGGCTATTAGGTCATCACCAACTCTTCCAACCTACTGTACATGAACAGGTACAGTCTACAGCTCAAGACAAAATCCCAGCTTATTTATTGACTCAGTGAACATCCTGGTAAGCATACGGTTCAAGGTCCTAATGTGTACAGTAATCAGAACACACTCTCAGTGCATGGGTGATATGAGCTGCACATAATTTTCTGACATACAGAGACCCCTTTTCCACTTAACGTGAAATTTTCTGAACTTTGGGAAATTACAAATAATCTTTGATAGTTGACAAGTAACATTTTGGAAATTTGGGGTAATCATAAAGAAGAGTTTTTTGTGCATGCATTACCGACAGGACTTACTCTACCATGTAGGTCTATTACCTGTTGAACCAGTCACTGAATGTTGGAAAATTTATTTGCACAAATCTATTTCTGGGAAGTTATTTGCAGAAAATTTGTTTCTAAAAATTAGGGATGTGCTAGATCTGAAATTTTAAGATATGGCCATTTTACCGGACCGTATGAATTATTCAGCAAGATTAAATCCTCAAAAACCAGGCCTGATATAGTACAAGTCAAGGGTACTGTATGTGTACAGCAGATGTGCATGATGGTTGCATGAGGACTGACAATGGTCACAAATACCTGTCTTGGAGTGAATGTACAGATGACTGGATGCAGAGCCAAATTATAAAGCAAAATGAACTGTGTACTGCAAATCACATCACATCCACACATCTGAGTGTCACTGCATGTGCACAGTAGGATTCACGAATTGCCCTGTATATACAGTATACTGTATGTACAGTCGTTCACTTGTTTATACTCAAAAATTACACCTCAGTGGTATCTTTATTCTGCATTTTATTTGGAAATGTCAATGCACACTATAAAAGCCTTGCACTCAGCATGTAATGTGCATTCTATAGAGCGTAGTAACTAACAACATTATTTCTGGAACTACTGTACTATATACAGTAGACCTAAGTGCTGATTGAAGGCTATGCAACCAAAAGTTTCACTATGCAACTACTGTATGTGTACTGTACCATACAGTTGACTGAAGAGAAAGTAGACCTAGACAATAAATACTAAGTGAAGAGATAGGAATGTCCCATACTGGCAATTTCTGTACTTTCTTCCACTACTTTCCAGAGCATTTAAACCATGGCACTGTACACTTTTCTGAAGCTTTCTAAATGC
Source organism: Holothuria scabra (assembly GCA_037179385.1). Taxonomy (NCBI): domain Eukaryota; kingdom Metazoa; phylum Echinodermata; class Holothuroidea; order Aspidochirotida; family Holothuriidae; genus Holothuria; species Holothuria scabra. The sequence goes on along the minus strand of CM074181.1, from coordinate 58,049,643 downwards.
TTTCATACTAAATTTTGAATTATTCACTATTGTATAATTCAGTTCAAACATTTTCTGGCATCTGTTTCCCACCTCATTTTCATGCATTTGACTTGTTAAATGTGTTCCACAGCTTAGGCTGGTGCTTTGATACAGTGAAATGGAAGAATTTCCACCAGTGCGCGAAATCTGGTGTATTTACTACACAGTATGATGAGTGAACGTCGAATGCGCGGGCTGATCAAGTGTGCACCTGCATTTACATGTAAAAATCTTGATATGACAGCTCTTACTGTAATTAGGTGCCCATTCAACAGTACACTGAGTAGGCCTATACTGTACACATAGCCTAGGGCGAATCATGTCAGTTTCTGCCCTCATTAATTTCCTCCCCTCAAAAATGGTGTTTTCTAGGGGTGTACTAGATTTGGATTCTTAAAATCTGGCCGGAACTGGATTTGCTGTATTTATACAAAAATTTCAGCCGGAATTCTGGCCAGCAGTTCTATTGGTAACAGGACCAGATAAATCTTAATGCTTTGACTGTTATTAGGCTACGGTATGGTGGTAATTTCCCCAAAAGTGTGGAATTCCAAGTCTTTTGGATTTTTTGTGACTGACCAGTGACAAAATGTTTATACCAACCTCATTGTCATTTTCTTTTTTGGGGGGGGTTGTTTTTGTTTTGTTTTTGTTTTTTTCTTGGAAGAGGGTGACAAATTGTTCATTAATGAATCATTGCTTATTTTTACCTTGATGTATAGGCCAACATTAAATTTAAGGAGGCTAGAAATTAAAAGTATGGAACCAGTAAAGTCTTCAACAGAATAACTTTTCAAATCTACTACAGGGCTACAGTTTGTTGACAGTTCAGCTTTATTCCCCTTAGACAAAACAAAACTGAGAAATAAACTTACAATTCTTTTCTCTTAGTACAGTAGGCCTACAGATCTGCTGAGCTAGGAGTCAATATTACTGGGAGTGGGTGGGAGAATAGGCAAACCTTATTTCCATATGCTTTCATTTATTTTCTTTTTATTCTGGGCAGATCTCCTGTGGGTAACTTTATTCATGCCTACTTGTCTAAAGTTTTGGGTGAGTTGAGGTGACAAAGCCTTCCATCAAGTTGAAAGTTTGTATAAAACCCTATCATTAGGAAATATTATGAATAGCACACTGCAATCCTACAGTAGTCTATGAATTCTATGATATATACAGTAAGTAAGACTTCCAGTGAATTAAGTTGCAGTGTATACTGTGGCTTACATACAAATCTGGCAGATCTGGCCGGATTTAAAGGCCCAATTCTCTCACCCCAAACGGTACCAATTCTCCTAACCTTCCCAATACTTAAGCCCCTCCCACAGTTGTCTGAGATTCATCCTTATAATGATACAATCTTAGTTAATTGCTTCAGTATGAGTATAGAAAAGTTCAATGTGTACAATCAAAACACTCTCAGTAGAGTTCACGTTGTGTAATGTAAGCTACAGTATGGTACTCTGCATTGTTTGAATTAGCTATCAATCAACGAATTGATATGATTGAGAATTTTGGTAACCCCCTACCCAAAATTGCAGTTTGGGGTAAGAGGATTGGCCCTTTAAGGACAAATCTGGCTGGATGCAGATATGCAAAAATCCTCACATCCAGCCAGAATTCTGGCCAGATTTGAAATCAGGTGCACCCCTAGTGTTTTCCACCCCCTCTTTTTTTGGCAGAAAACATCTTTTTGGGGGGCAGAAAGTAATGGAATGGAATATATATCAGTGGTACTTGAGCCAAAAAAAGATTTTATCAACTTGAAACATCATGGATGTCTTTTCCTATGCAGTGCAACACTAGTTACTGGGATGCTGACGTCTTTCCAAGCAACATTCTCACTGTAGACTTTAGTATACTAATACGTACTTACGGACAGGCATACAATATTCAGTGCTGTGAACAATTGTTCACACATTCAGCATTGGCCTGCCTATAGACACCCAGACTAAATACATAAATAACAGAAGTCTGTGAGAGTATTTGATGTTTATAAAAAAACATCATACAATTCATTCTTTTCAACAAGAATGCTGAAAAAGTTTCAGGCCTTTCAACAAATATCATTGTTGTTTAAGTTTGGATTTGAAATTTAAAATTAAAAGTACTTTTTAACACATGTAAGTTCAAACATTACTTTCCGCCCCAAGGTTTTTAGGGGCGGAAAGTAACCGAGGGTGAAAACTAATAGACCTCACCTAGGCTAGGGCCTATATATGTCACTGCAGGGGTCCATAAGTTTCTGCTCTCTGTAGCTTCTGCCTGTTACTGCCCCCCCCCCCCAAAAAAAAAAATCTTGAAGCCGAAAGTAATGTTTTGAACTTACTTGTGTTAAAAATAACTTACGGTAAATTCAAATTTCAAATCCAAGTACAAGACAACAATGAAATTTATGGACAGGCCTAAAACTTTTTCAGCATGCTCATCAAAAAGAATGAATTGCATGACCTTTTTTCTGATTGTCAAGTATAGTCACAAACTTATATTTTTCATGTATACTGTAAGTAGTCCATGTGTCTATGGGAGGCCTGTGCTGAATGTGTGAACAATTGTTCACGGCACTGAATACCATAATACCTGTACGTACAGTAAGTATGTATTAGTGTACTTAAGTTTACAGTGAGAATGTCGCTTGAAAAGATGTCAGCATGGCAGTAAAGGGTGTCTCATTGAATAGTAAAAGACATCGATGAAGTTTGAAGCCGTAAGGAAAAGTTGATTGAATCTTCATTTGACAAAAGTACCACTGATATTGCATTCCATTCCTATACTTTCCTTACCCCAAAAAGATATTTTCTGCTAAAAATAAAAGAGGCGGAAAACACTGTTTTAGAGGGGTGGAAAGTAACAAGGGTGGAAACAAACGAAAACCGTCACTGCAACATGGTACTACTATATTTGCACTACATATTTGCATAGGCTACATGAGTAAAAATTCGGTTAAGGTTATTTCCTGGACCAGTTAGTCTCCTTCCCTAAAAATTGTTTGGGTACTAATTGGGTTTCTGTACCCGGAAGTGGGATATGCATTCACACGCACATAACCCTAACCAAGTATTACTATGCATACTATTTATCATAACATAACAGGTTGAAGGGCAAAGAAGGGCCAAGACCCCACAAGATGCCCCAAAGTCCAACACCTAATCAAAAGTCAAACCACCAAAGCTTGACAACAGCCTAAACAATCAGATTCTACCACAGCCATGGAAAAACTTGTCAATGTTAACCTTAAAGCAGTGAACTGACGGGGAGTTAACTAGTAACTACCCAATCTGGTAGACAATTCCACTCGTTGACAACTCTATGGGAGAAACTAAACTTCCTAATGTCAAGCCTTGCAAAAAGGCTTTTCCAGCTTTTTACAATGCCCACGCACCCGAGAATTACCTCGAACCCTTAAATAACTACAAGTCAGAAGGGGATTCCTTTCACAATGAAACTTGTAAACATGGAGCATGTCTCCCCTAATCCTTCTCAGCTCCAAAGTGGTAAGCCCAAGATGTTTAAGCCTAGCATGATAAGGTACGTAAATTTCTCACCTCAGGTATAAGGCGAGTGGCGAGAAACTTGTCCTTTTCATAGAAGGGACTCCAAGCCTGAGCTGCATAGTCAAGATCGGGTCTTACCAACTGCTTATACAAATTAAGTACAATATCTTTACTAAAATTGATGAAATTCCTCTTGATCAATCCAAGCACTCTATTAGCCTTTGCAGCATTACATGAACTAGCCCTTAGTAAAACTGGCCATCACTAAACAGTCTAAAACCCGACTTTGAGGCATCCAAGTCGGGTTTTTACTGGATTTTCACACCTACAGTTTTTGCCACTCCAACCCCTAAATCAGTAAAAATATGATGAAACCCATTAAGCATCGAAGTGGCTATAAACTGAGGATGTTAACATCAAGTAAAAAGCTAGCTGACTTATCATCCAAAAGTCAGGTTTTAAACCATTTAGTGGTAGACAGTTTTAGTAAGGGCTATTTCACGTAATGAGCAGTGGCTGCACACTGCCTTGATGACTTTAAATCCCCAGTAATTACAACACCCAGATCTTTCTCAAAGGTGACATTTCTTAAAACACTACCATTCATGTTATAATCATAGCTAAAACTTTTGGGAGCAAAATGAAGGACCTTACACTTATCTGCATTACAAGACATTTGACAGGTATAACTATAAGACCAAGAAAATAACCTATCCAGATCTTTCTGCAGCAGCTAGGCACAATCCAAACTGTTAATCTTCCTATAAAGCTTAGTATCATCTGCAAACTTACTCATACGAGATGTAAGAGAACTATCAATATCATTGATGAGAAATTAAGAAAAGAAGTGGGCCAAGGACAGAACCCTGTGGTACTCCACTTGTGACTTCTTTCCAAGAGGGGAAGTTACCATTGACAGCAACTCTCTGAGATCTCTAATGAAACCACAAATTTATCCAATCAGCACAATTACCCTGAACCCCTAACCTATGCAGTTTAACCATTAGCCTACCGAATGGAACGTTATCAAAAGCCTTTGAAAAGTCAAGGAAAATGACATCAAGGCCATACCCAGAATCAAGAGATGAAGAGACATCTTCAAGAAAGCTCAATAAGTTAGTAACACAAGATCTGCTTGGCAGGAAACCATGCTGTGACAGACTAAGTAACTCATTATCTAAAAGATACTTAAGTAAACCATCCGTAATTCTGAAATAAAGATTCCATAACTTTGAATACAACACTGGTTAAACTGACAGGCCTGTGGTTGCAAGGATTACTTCTATCCCCCATCTTAAAAATTGGAGTAACATTTCCTACTCGCCAGTCAGTAGGAACAAAACTGGAATCCAGACACTTCTGAAAAATGATGGAAAGAGGAACTGACAAAATTTACTATGAGTATGTAACCCTAACTGCACACATAACCCTAACACAATAACTGTGGGTACAGAAACCCAATTAGAGCCATCGTTTGTTTCCGCCCCTAAAAACGTCAGTTTCCTCCCCCACACTAAGTTATTGTAACTATTGTTTCACAGTGAGTCACTTTAGCCCACGGTAGGCCTACGTGACTGTATGAGAAATGCATGTCGCGAAACTGGTATGTGCATGTTTACTTTTTTATTGTGTTGAAGAGTCTAAGAATACGACTGATTACAACAGTACCAGCACCAGAAAAGGATAACAGTCCAAACCCATACTTACCCATTCTGCCCGATAAAATATCAAACAACTAGCATTAGCAATGATCTCAATATAACCGATTTAAAGATGAAAAGTATACCGCAACCGAAATGCTATTGCAGACGCCAGTAAAGGAGAGTGCTGTGCATGTGATGACGTCTTAACGTTAGTCGTTATACCAGCTAGTTAAGTTACGTACATGCACTCGATGACGGACTTACACATGTCTGTTGTGAGCTTTCTTGTACTTCGTCACGTCAGGCGTCACTATCGAGGGCGGGATTTAAATTTGACAATTTTATATTTCGTTGGAGGGACTACAAACAACTATAGCTAGTGAAAAATCTCATTAATCTAACTAGATGACTGGGAAATGTAAAAATGGTACAGTGTCTCCAAATAGGAAATGTTGCAGTAAGTTTAGGCTAGAATCTTTCACAGTTCTCCAAAAACTGGCTTTGTTTATGTTTACCTCCTTGAAGGCTTACGCCGACACATTACTAGTGCAACCAGTATATGTGGCTTTTAGGTACTTCAATCCAGTACGTCCGAGATGAGGGCAACATCGACTTTTACACCTACTAGCCAAAGATACCCTGGTCCCAATTAAGTGATAAAAATTGGGTATTCCAATTGATTATAATCTCCATCAAACTGTGAGAAATTCCACCAGAAAAGACAATTTACTAGATTTTGGGTTCACCAATCACCCATCTGCCGGAACAACTGCTAAGCGGCAGGCTATAGAAACAGCCTGAGCGTATATGGAACTTACGTCGCTGACTGGAGATTGTTGAAGAGGGATGAAAAGAATCCAAATGTTTTCTGGTCTTATATCAAGGCTCTCCGTAAGAAACATGTTGGTATGCCCACTCTTAGTACCGTTTCTGGCATTCTAGCAACCTCAGTCGACCTTGCAAAAGCTAATACTTCTAACTTACCTCCATGTACAAAGCGTATCCCTGATATGCCCAATAAGTGTTGAGGTTGTTTGTTTTTATTTGATCCAGTTCAATTCAATTCCAATTTATTTATTTTCCACAAAAATCATAAATAATAGGAACAAATATAAAATAGCAGAAAACGTCATAAGGTCGTGAGTTCAAGTCCCAGCTCCGACATTAAATCTTTGGTCTAGATTTCTGGGTTGTGGTTTATCTGATATCCCTTAATCATAGACGTTAAACTGTGAGTTTGTCTCACGAGACTGGCATTGCCAGCTTGGCGTAAATACCCCTTTATTGGGACGTTGCCGGGTTCCCACATGGGAGGATCAAATAAAACAAGCAAAACAAGATATAGAGTATAAAAAAGACAAAAGGAAGATCAATAACACAAGTAGAACTAAATAACAGCCAACCACCCCTCCCAGAAACCCCAAAAACCCACCACCCATGATGAGGGAGTAACTTAGAATCATAAACGTCAATGCTTATCAGTTAGACATAATTTAAATTTCTTGATAAAAGTGGGAAGCGAGGAAATGCTTTTTCAGCTGAGGATCAAGGTTATTCCATAGTTGAGACCCGGAAGAAACATATGACTTTTTATTAACCTCAGTGTTGACTCTATATAGGTGAAAGTTTTCTGGATGCCTGGTACAGTAGTTGTGGACAGATTTATGATTAAGATGAAAGATACTCTGAAATATGGATGGTAATAACTCATGACTAATTTTGAACATAAAGATGCCCATTTGGTGCGTATAAATGTCAAAAACACTGAGAATGTTTTTTTTTTTTTAAGAAAGTCATCTGTGTTAGCCCTTTAGTGGGAGGAAGTAATTGGACGAATGGCCCTTTTTGCAGTGCGTAAAATCTATTAAGTTATGCATGGAAGGTGTTTCCCTAAGCAATGGTACAAAAGGATAAATGAGGAAATATAAGAGTATTGTACAGAGAAAGCAAGACCCGACGAGATACAAGATGCTTGGTTTTATGCGCGAGCACGCCTATAGTCTTAGAGATTTTGTTACATAATAAGTCAACGTGGCATTTCCAAGTCAAGTGAGGATCTACTGTAGCCCTAAGAACTTAACAGAATTGGACTGATTAATAACAAAACCATCAATGCACATACTTATATATGTCGGGTGATTTCTTCTTACTAGACTGGAACAACATGAGATGCGTCTTTTTGACGTTAAGAGACATTTTTTACCAGTAACACACACGAGCAAGCTCGGCATTTAGTATAGAGACATTAGAAGTGGGATCATCTGCTCTAAATAAGATACTGGTGTCATCTGCGAATAGTACAATATTTAACTTATTGAAAAAGAGGAAGATCATTGATGTAGATAACGAATAGCAGGGGACCTAAAATAGACCCCTGGAGTACACCACAGGATATATCTTTGAAAGCCTAAAGCAGTTATTAATGCATGCAAGTTGCTTACTATCAGATAAATAACTTACAAACCAATCATGAGCTATACCTCTAAATCCATAATAAGTGAGTTTGCGTAATAGAATGCTATGATTAACGGTATCAAAGGCATTAGGTAAGTCCACAAAACACCCATTGTACTTTTTTGTTGTCAAACATAGCAGTAATGTGGTTAGATAAATCAAGAGAGACCACGTACGTAGAATACTTCTTACGCGGAATCCAAATTAATTGTCAGAGGGTTTATATTTTCAAGAAAGTGAGAAAGCTTATTATGCATTACTCTTTCGAATATTTTGGAAATAGAATGTAAAACAGATATTAGGCGGCAATTAGAGGTATTCATAGGGTTGTCAGATTTGAATACAGGCATAACTTTGGCAAGTTTAGGGTGATCATGTAAAATACCATTAGCCAGAGATAAATTAACAATGTGAGTCAGGGGCCCAGCAATTAGGAGACAGTTTTGCTGAAGAATACTCTCAGGAATATTATCCTCCCTTGTGGGAACTCGGCAACGAGTTACCCCAATAAAGACACCCCAACAAAGGGGTATTAACGCCAAGCTGGCAATGCCAGTCTCGTGAGACGAACTCACAGTTAAACGTCTATGATTAAGGGATAACAGATAAACTACAACCCAGAAAACTAGACGACAGTTTAAATGTCGGAGCTGGGACTTGAACTCACTACCTCATGACTGGAAGACGCAGTTCATTACCACTGTACCACTTGTTCTAGTATAATCAAGCAGTTCAAAAATATTAATCCCAACAAAGCAAGCACGGGTCCCGATCCCATGCCCGCTAGGTTACTCAAAGAATCGGCTGTGGAATGTGGTGATATGTTCCATCATTTATTTACACAGTCCTACCAGCGTGGAACCCTGCTAGCTGCCAACGCCCTGGAAAAGTGCAGTTTTGTATGCCCTGTCATGATTCAAAAAGGGTGATAAGTCTGTTCTTGTTAATTATAGGCCAGTCTCGTTGATTGCTATCCCTTTTAAAATCACAATGGAACATTATGTTGTTATTAGGATGTGAGCTCATTTAAATCACAATCACATCACAACCAATAAGCAGCATGATGGTTTCAGAAACGGCATGTCTTGCAAAACTCGGCCGATTGAAGCTGTAAACGATTGCGCCACCACATTAAACAATGGAAATTGACAGATTTATATTCATGTTGTTTTGATTCTGGTAAAAAAGTTGATTTCGAACTTCATTTTTCTATTGTTCAAATGAGGTATCAAGTTTCCCAACCCACTGCTACAGTGGCGTAGCTAGGAATTTCTGGACGGGGGGGGGGGGGGGCAATCACGGAGTGAAATTGATCCGGGAAACTATCTAAGGGGAGCACCACCAGCAGTTGGCACGGCGCGTACAGAAAAATTTGAAAAATCGCGTGACCTCTCAGACAGCAGAAATGGCATTTCCCAGGCTTTTAAGTTGAATTCTAAACAGTCGCTAATTTGAGCTTGAAATTGAATGTTCACCTCAATAAAATACGAGCATTTATACAAAGTGATCAGAATATTACCATATAAAATTAACATGATATGGTTACTCCATGAAGTTAATCATTGTAAAATGAGTTTGGTTGCGCATTCTACAAATTGAAGTTGAACGAAAGATACCCCGACCTCCTTTTTTACCGTTGACCGAATTTCGGGTCCACAGCACTGCAGACTAACTAATTTAGCACGTTTCACACCTTATGAAGAACCATATGAAGACTGCAAAATTGTGATCATTAGACTGCCCGAATACGTCCCAGTCGACTTTCAATGACTACTGGTGTTATTGTCATCAAGAAATATGACACAAGATAATTTTGATTGATTTTTATGGCAAACTTTTGCGCATTGCATACTGTACACCTTTAAGCCTTCACGTCTGCCCGTTTATCTAGCAAATGAAAACATCCCGGATTTCTTTTGCAACTTTTGCCCAAAAAGGTTAGTGCCGTAGCCAGGATATGTGTCACGGAGGCCAGAGAGTTCTGTGATCGCCATCATAGGGGTGGGTTCTAAGGGGAGGGGTTGTCCCCTGGATATTTTTGAATAAGTTTTGAGTAATTTTTGAATAATTACATGCAATCTGGTGCTACATACGTTATATTTTAAAGTAAAATTAATGTTCAAAAATGGACATAATTTAAACTTCGAAAAACACTCACCACGCTTTAGATGAACGCTAGTCGTCTGTTGTTTATACCAAATTAATCTATGGCATGGTCATGATTCAATTTAAGGTTTCAGATTTTAAATTATTTAGTAAAACCCCGACACCAGAGAGGGGGGCATGGTCCAATGCCCCCCAATGCGCCACTAAGTCTGTTATTAAGTCTATCATTATGATCACATCACCGAGCTTTGGGCAGGATTTTGTCTCGCATTGTTCATTGTGTTTCGCAAGACTGAAAACTATGCTGAGGGATCGTTAGGCTTACCGAATATGTCGCTTTATTACATTTCTTTTACTAGTTTTCATAATACAAAGGTTAAAGACCATAATACCTTTTAATTTTCGGGCAAATGTCTTCGGATCAACCATTTTGGGCATTGTGTTGTTTATGAGATAAAGCTCATGACTTAATTACTTTCTCATGATTAGGAGTTATTTGTGTAATTAAACCATGTCTTTTTTTTAAAAAAAAACTCAAATGACTGCATGGCTGCCCGAATTTTTCCCCAGATTCCTGTCCGAATTTTAAATTTTTGCCGAAATTTGGAGAATCTGTCCACCCTGCCTACCTCCTATCCTCCGTCTCGTACGTCTAAGTATAGGCCATATTAAAGGAATTTTATGCCAGCAAATTCACAAAAATATTTGCAGAGAAGAATTGAAAGATAAAAGTTTACAGAGTATGTTTTGTCGTACGGTGAAAAGAATTGGTCAAGTTTGAAAAAAGCAATCTCCTCTTTCACAAATCAGCCTACCTCATGCATAGAAAGACAATATATACTAGGCCACATTGATTTTAATTTGGATGCACCAACTTTGATGTGAGATTAAACTTACCTGCGTACCGTGCGACCCACATGATATGTTTTCTTTCCCATGCTACTCAGTCTGGATCAAGATGTATAGTTTCTCTCTACCTGCGCAGTATGCGTCTCCCGGTCATGCAAAATAAGGGCGCATGTCAAGATGAACTGTATTTACCGTGGTTGTAGTACAACTTCACTCGATCTCAGCCAGGACTAGCATAATTTCAGACCCTATGTCTCGTACAATTCTTTTGAAAATACACCCTCACTTTTATTGATGAATGAAAGATCAATAGAAAATAACGAACGGCTTGAACAAATCTATCCCTACACATGACCTTGAGTTGCATGCTGTGAGAACCAGTCTGAATGTCACCTGCTCAAGATGATGGTCTTGAAGACTTGGGAAAGGGTATTTTTCATCTCGAGTGTTGAGTTTTCCTTTACTTCCAAAGTATCTTTAATTGGAATGAAATATAGACCGGGAACGAAGCTTACAGACTATGGGCCAGTTCCACATTTTCTTGTGAACTATTGTCACTGACTCTTACGCCAGTAGTCTATTCTAAAATTGACCAGTTGGTATAATGGTCAAACAACCTATTATTGCTACTACCATTGCGCCGATCAACTAACTGTGTGACTATGACAATGGGCTCAGAAGCAAATCAATACAGTCGCCCAATTGATAACAATTGGCTACCAGACATCAACTCAAAACCATTCAACACAATATTGTACTCTCGTATTATATATCTTATTCAGAGGAAAGACCTCGTACTTTGGTTGGCAAGAAGTTTGGCCCTATTGCTTAGTCATATACTGAAATCAGTGGGAATTAATGATAATGCCTCCCTGGTTTCATTCATATCACGACTAATGTAACACATGATTGAATGAAGTTACCGCAGCTACATCCTGAAAGGTGTTATGTCCTTCATTGATGTTTTACAGCTGTACGGGCCAGATATTTGGGGCTCGTTATTAAGCCCGGAAGGTCATTTAAACCTGGAGTCAACCAGTCATGATATAATACATCCAGTGGGGTAGCTACGGGGGACTTGGGGGCATTAGCCCCCCCCCCTACTGAATCGCCCAGCCCCCCCCCCCCAGCAGCCCCCACAGGCGACCTAGGGGTAAAAAATATTCTTGCTTTCCAATGATAATGTTCAATCCGGGCTAGCCGGCTAACATGACATAGATACAATTGCGAAAGATCCACTCTGAATGTCGGAATGGCAGGTAGACTGTGCGAGCTTCATACCTTCGGAATCTTTGACTTTTTGTTCGTCGGGTTTCTGAGTGGACAATTTTCGAGCAGATTTAGGTTGTGGCTGAAATTGGCTACCTTGGTGTGGATTAAAATCCTGCAAAAGCGTGCGCCTAGCATGGCTCCTAGCATCTGACCTGTTTTTATCGCCTGTAGGTATTTTTTTCAGTTCCTTGGAATCAACAAATTTGTTCCAGAATTATACTTGCATTGTGTGGTAGGTAGAATACTTGAGTCAAATTTGGTAGGAAGGAATTTGCACTTTGCACGTCCAGTGCTGCCAGTCATTGGCCAGTGCAACAACCGAGCTCTTGGGTGGATTCAAATGATATACCCAGGGCTACGAGACGGGGGAAGGGGGCAGACTGTCACCAGATTTCCGCAAAATCTGAATTCGGGCAGGAATTTGGAAAAAATCGGACAGCCCTTTATTTTTGAAAAAATGGCACGGTTTTTCAGAATATTCCTTAATGTGGCCGAAATCTTTAAATAGATATGCCCGAAAAAAAGGAAGGAAACGTCATATATTGGCAGCAAAATTTTCATGAAAAATTATTAAGTTTCCAAAATTTCGATACATGTTCGGGCACAGCAAAAAGTTATTATTCTTGAATTGTACTTCACAGATTATAACAACACAATGCCCGGAATGGTCGAATATCTAAATTATTTCCAGCATTTGCCCGAAAATAGAAAAGCATCATAGTAAGGGTAACATAGTTAGGAAAAATTAAACATATAAAAAATCGCAACACATTTGGGAAGCCTGTGGCTTAAAAGAAACAATCGTTCTTGTGTCTGTTTTTAAACCTTGTGTAACACAAAACCAGAAATGACCTATTAATTTAATAGCTTCATGTCTTTGCCGAAAAACAAATACCACTAAATTTAAAGTAACATTTGCATGGAAAATAACAAAGATCTGCCACACTTTTGGGTAGCATGTGAAAAAAGGTTTTCATCATCCCCACTTAATACTGTAGTCTTGCGAGAAAAATGCCCGAAGTGGTAAAACATTCAGGCGAAAGGTTTGAAAAAAGCTGGGACGTTTTCAATTGCCACGTTAATTCAATGGACAGGCAGAAGGGTGTTCAGATACAGTGCCCAAAAGTTTGCCATGTCCTGCCCTAGAGCCAAATACTGGCAATGGTTATGAAAATCGGGTAATTTGCGGTTTTTCGATACTTAAATGATGCAGCATGAAAAATGTCTTTCCTTAAGTCTGCTTGAAAATTCATTTAAACACACCTTGTACTGTGAATTTTTTTCAAAACTAAAATCATATATAGTCGGAAGTTCAGGCAGTCACACAATTTCATCAATATATATTGGATTCAGTCAAGAGTCGTAATAGAGTATAATTCATTAGCATGTTTTCAATTCCGTTTTATAGTTTTCCCTCGAAAATATTAAAGATCATGTCATCATAAGTAGTGATACATTTTATCTGGCAAGTTAATATTCTGAAAAAATAGTGACTGCTTAGATCACCCTACATAAACCTGGGAAATGTCATTTCGACTGTCTGAGGAGTCCGTTTTTTCTAATTTTTCTGTTCGCCTTGCGCCAACTAGTGGTGGCGGCCCCCGTATATAGTCTTCCTAGCAGATTCTTAGTTTCAAGAGAACATTTTTTTTGCTAACGGGACCTCAAAATAGCGACTGCTTTGACCCCCTGAAAGCCTAGGAAATGCAGTTTTTGACTGTCTGAGGTGTTCGATATTTCAAAATTTTTTGTACGCTTCACCCGAACCCAACCAACGGTGGGGCTTCGCTTAGTCTTTCTGACTGAATTTTAGTTAACAAAGTGAAAGTTTATCTGCAATTGAAAACTAAAAAAAGGCCTGGGAAATGTCATTTTCGGCAGTCTGGTATGAATTTTCAAATTTTCTGGACCCCCCACCCCCCAACAGTCGTGGGGCTCCGCCTAAATTGTATTTCGGGCAGAATTACATTTTTAGGGCAAAAAACTTCTGCCCCTAAACTTGAATGCTCCTCTACGCCTAAAGAAAGTAACTTAAAAGTGTTTTTGAATCTGAAAAAAAAAAACAAACCTGGAAAATGCCATTTCCAGCGGTCTGGGAGATGTTAAAATCGAAAATTTTCTTTGTACGCTCTGCGCCAACTGATGGTGGCGCTACGCTTAGATGGTAAATTCCAGTCACACTACAGAAGTATCCCCGGCGCCCCTCTAGTCATAGCCCACACGGAAAAAATCCCAGCTACGCTACTGAATACATTAATAACTTTGCGTAAAAATGTGATTGAGTTAAAACATAACGATTGTTTTTGCTGTATCATAAATGAACAGATTTTGTACTGGTTTAAGAAGATTGGAATGTTGTTAAACTTGACTATCTTGGCAAAACTGTGTTTCAATGTAAAGTTGGTGAATTGGCTAATTAAGTAGTTGTCAGTCTACTCACCTTTTATTGAGACGAACCATTTTTTATTAACGTTAAGTTCAAAGAAATGACTAGCTTTACTTTCAAGCCCGGCAAATGTCATTCTCCGGTCATCTCAGGGTCTCGAATTCAAAATGTTTGTACCCTTCATGCCAATGGTTGATGGTGACGCTCAGCTTAGGGAGTCTTTTAGGTCTTGTGTTTCGGGCAGGATACGTTTTTCGGGCAGAAAATATCCCCCAATCATTGACTGAAATGATCAGATACGCATAGCCTTTTTCTACAACACAATAACTAGAATACTGAATCTGTTCTAGGACCCGAGGAACAGATGTACTAACTTGAAATTTAAGTAATTTAACGAAAGCCCTTTCCGTAGTTTGTAGGTTATCAAAGTATTCAGTCATACACGCAAACCGAATCCATTGGAACGTTTTTTTCACTCTTTTTTGGGGGGAGGGGTGAGGGATGGGGTATTCTTGTCTTCAAGAATTCAGTATACTGACTGACTTAACACTTGTAATTAACCAAGAAATCTCTTTCAGCCGTTTTAGATGTAAAGCCTGAGGAGTTTGTTTTGTACAATGATCATATGAGGACGAAACTACGACAAAGTCTCAGATGCTTGACTTACACATTAAGAAATTCAAATAACCCATTAGCAGCTGAAACTGAAACTTAAACTTGAAATGAAAATTAGGAATAAGTTTGAAATTGAACCCTTCCTCTTTAGCAGTCACACGGTCTTTGCTTCTATAAAAGATCGAGGGCGCAAACCAACTTGAAAAATTCTTTGCCTATGATGGGCCAAGGTTGACTCTTATCTACAGCATTTCAAAGGTTTATTGCACCTTGTGATTCGGAGTGTTGACTAATACTGGACTTATCTGAAAAGATGTAAGAAGAAAAATCAAGTTGGTCACCTGACTGTCTCAGAAAAAATGTACTTTTCTGGGAACAATTTGTGGAAGGGATAATTACAACAACCAACAGTGCATTAGCGGTGTGGATTAACGGACGAATTTCCGAATACTTTAGAAGTTTGAAATAAAGATACATACAGATATTTCTGGAGTCACAGAACTGCTAGACAGTAACCCTGTCAAGAGGGCTTAGGGTACCTTCCCCAATCATATTTTTCCGAAAAAATAAATTTATTTGAAACATTTGATTATATGAATGGGGTGAGGTGTATACTTTTTAGTAAATAACTAATGGTAGAAATCGGCTTGGATAGTACTCACGCAATTTATTGTCCCACACCCCAGTCCAACTCATTGGTCCACCACTGTGTATTACATTCATTGGAGTACTTCGGGTGGAGGCAGTGACTATGTTTTCCTTTCACTAATATGTGCCAATTTAGCCTTGAGAGAATCATAACCTGGGCCCAAAAAATCGTCTGTGCCGGTACCTCGAAAATGGTAAATACCATTGTGTATGTCAAAACACATAACAGAGAAACTTCTGATATACTGAAGTTTCACTCATGTCCTACTCTTGAAAAGACTTAGTGAATCCTAGTACTTTCCTTCAGCATTTCGCGATATTTCAAAATTGTGTTCACTCTCCAACTGGTAGTGACGTTCCTTTCAGATAGTCTTGGGGCCAGGGTTACATATTTCGGTAAAAGCCCCTCTGTCACTCAAACTGGAATTCCCCCGTACGTCTGTGTTGAAAATGTTATTACTGACTTTCCGAATTTACCCTTCTCTAATAGCAAGGGCATCCTTACTGAGAATATAATGATTCGGGGAGGAGATACATATTGCCATGTGTCTATGATTTGACATACGCTGTCTATACATTGGCGTAAATAGTATTTTTGTCTTGGGTCCAACTTCCGAGAGCCTGAGCGATCAAGAAAGTCGGGTCTTACGGAAATTAACTCGGCCATTGTTCTAGCCTCCCCATATAGTAGGCCTTGTATGAGAATAAACATCTCATTGCATACAGTGAATGCAATGGTAAATTGCCGCTATACGTAAAATCGAGAAAAAAGTGTTCGTGTGACGCGGAGGAGAAGCTCTGCATGGCATTTAGGATTTTCATACTTCTTTAAAGGATGGAAAATTTGCAATTAATTTCATTGTTTTGGTCAGTTGGCATGCTTCACAAAGAACAGATTTTAAGATCAATCGTGACGGACCAGCCTGTTTAAGATCACAATAATTTGTTTGAATTTAACAGTGTTTTCCTGTATTTTGGAAGTATTAAAAGTAACACTTGGGAAATTCATGTGGGCAAATTACCCCAAGATGTGCTCGGCTGTATAGAGAATGGACAGAACCCCTTTTTGGTCTTTAGCATGCAGACATGTTGACATCCAGTCATACAATAACATACGGTAACTTATAACGGCAATACAAAATAGTAACTAGTCACTTCTTCAACATCTTGCTGGAAAAAATGCTAAAAAAGAGGTCACGTAATAACAATCTTGTAGTGCTACCAAGTCGGACATTTTGCTAACTGAGCTGTCAGTTTAATAACTTTCTGTTCATTTTTTCCGGGAAGGAGGGATTTTGTCCAGTTCGTAAGGCAACCGGTTTGATGTTTCTTAAAGCTTCCGTAATCTCCTACCATAACAGTACAAACTTGAAGGAAACCGTGGTTTGTTTACAGTCTTGATTAGAACATACTGCTATTAAGAGTATCTTTAGCACTTTGGACGTACAATAGGTATCTACTTTTGGCAGTTGTTTTGCGGTGAAGCCAAACCTTAATTTTCATCGAGTGACATCGAAGACAAGATGGGTAAGTGTAGGTGGTATTTACCCTAAATTGCATGCAACGATCATTGGTTTTGCATCGGTAAATATTAAGTTCCTTAACAGCTTTTAAAAGCCTTCTTATTATGCGCCCCATACACGTGAAGTTAGTGTGTACAGAATATCCAACGTGCGTATTAAGCTTTTAGCGGAACAAAATTAATAAGCCGCACATGAAAGGGGTTCTTAATTGCGAAGTTGACTAGTCGGTAAAATGTCACAACTTGAATGCTGGGTTTCTGAATAACTGCACTATCTCGTTGTAAAAGGCTAGGCTAAATCAGGCGAAAAGGTACCATGATTTTGCGTACCTTGTAAAGTGACATAATCGAGTCTGTTCATTGTCGACACTAAAAATATTGACTATGGAGAATGGACTAATCTGATGTAAAGACAGCAATAATTCCCTGTAAAGTACGTACAAACCGATTTCAAAATGAGCATTTAAGAGTAACATGCATAAATATGTCGACAGTTTTCTTTGTGTTCACTTGGCCTTTCGCCGTAACCTATGTAGGTTGTGCATATGTATGTATCACGTATGTGCGTTGTACAGGGGAGACAACTTTTACATTGCTACCGTGCACCCAGAGCTGCACTTGCAATAGAAACCATGCCCTTTCTAGCAATGACATTACATTTCACGCAGGTAAATATCCAGCAAGTTCATTGGCAGAAAAACAATGATCTTGACTTTTTCATCAGTCAGAGTTTGCGATAAAATAAATATGCAAAGCAATCGAAATGTGAAACATTACCAGTCTCTAGAAAAAAAGGTTATTCTAATGGTCCGTTCACCTTAGTCACTTCTAAAATCTTCTCCTAATCCTAAGCCAAAAGTCTATTCCCGTCTCGAAGCATAGTAAATTTTTATTGTTCTAGCCAGATTTTGATGTGGTAGGATTCTTCCAAAATCAAGTATAATTGAACGTTTAATTTTCTCTCCAAGCAGCTCAGATCCTCATATTATAAGTATTTAAACTTTTAGTGCATACCATCTTGATATTTATTGACTGAGGCACTCTAGCTATATTTCTGTGACAATGTAATGGACGGTCAGGTTCTGATCTTCCGTCAGGGAGGTTTTAATCCATATTTAGTCCATTGTTGGTTATTTCATGACTTTTTAAAGAGGAAGAGCAGTTCCCCAATTATTTTGAAGCAACAGTTAATTCTCACAATGTTCTTTTTATTTCTCTTCAAAGTATTTTTCATATTTTAGCATTTCAATATGGTATATATAAGATAAAGCGTAAGCAGTCAATTCTAGTAAATTTCACATTTGAAGGAAAAATATTGTCACATGACTCCCAAGAACCAATCATGAGACAGGACAGTCTACTGCACCACTTCGAATTGGAATGACTGCTCTTGCCCTTTAATTACAAACATCCAAATCTAACAATAAAATATATAGCTGAGGTGGGAGCAATCAGAACTCTCACATTTTCGGCCTGTGTAACGATCCAATTTTGTCACACCTAGCCACTTTTGCCACAACCATCGGTCCACTTTGGCCACAACTACGGGGTACCACTTTCGTGACAACTATCGCGCACTTTGTCATTGCGGAGATCAAGAGTTTTTGTTTTCACAACAGTCGCGTACCTTTGTCACCGTGGTGAAACTTTCCTTCTTACTTTCTGAAACATCGTCCTTCTCTGCCTCATTGGATTTCATCGCCTCGGGGAGTAAATGATCTTGAGGCACCCTACATGCACACTTCATATTGTCAGGTTTCATATCTGTTTAATAAATTGGCAGTATATGTACCAAAATACACAAAAGAACTTAACATTTGGGGTTAGCTACCACACCAGTTAAGTATTTGTAATGCGTTTTACACATGATGAACACTATGAAAGCACAGATTACCGTAATTGAGGGCACAGATCAGGAAACAATGTCATATATCAGTTACACCCCACACCGTCTTTGACTTACTGGGGTGTCCTATATTGCATTCCCAAGAGGAAACGTGACGGCATGACAATTCCTGTCAAAAGTAACAAATTTAAGCGACTGTTGTGACAAAAATTGGTACCTCCGCTGTGACTGTAAACGGGTAATTGATAAAATGTGGTACCTTTCAGTTGTAAAGAAAGTGATGCTATGACGAAAGTGGATGTCACAGCCTGTGGTTTTGTGGTCTCAAACTCTAGATTATGAAGGTGTTCCAGCTGAAAGCATCAGCAACATTGAACTTGATGTTGAGCTACGTCATCGGACTGACAGTGTTCAGGTCAATCGTCCATTCTACAGTGAAGATGAGTTCAGAAAAAACTACGAGCCAAAACAATATGAAAAATCATCTGTTTTTTCCAAATTGAAGTCTTTGGTGAAACCAAATGAGATGAACAAGAAGGCAGTTAAACGATTTATCTTAAGTACGCTACCTATTTTAGACTGGCTCCCAAAGTATGGCCCTAGGAAGCAGCTGCTGCCGGACATTATCTCTGGATTAACAGTAGGATTCTATCGATTACCACAAGGTAAACATTATGTACTGGTAGAAAAGTGGAAGGTTTTATTAGTTTAGTATATTAAATTTCAATTTTCTCGATCTTAAAATATCCTGATCAAGTTTTACCTAGCGTTGCTGTCAACAATTTTCTATATATTTTTTAATATCATAGATCAGGGAATGTACTGAAACTTGGGGCCGCATTGTTGGTTAAGTCGGACACCAAGTTATTTTAAGAATGCGATTATAATAAGGTTAAAAATATAAGGGTCATTATAACCAGGAACTGTAAGTTAGATACACCCATTTCCTATTGAAAGTGATCACAAAGTCCTGGCCATTGTAACTACAAAATGTATCAGAAATTCAGTTAAATTTATGAATATTGTGGACAATATTATGACGCAGTATTCTATTAAATTCTATTGGATAGATTAAAGTATTATTCAAGACAAGTACATATATGTTGATCACGGGGGACTCACTTTTTGATCCGACGGGGAGACATAACACAAAACGAACCCCTCTACTTTCTGTGACATCATGTGGTGTATATTTGTATGCCACCTCCTAAATTACGTCTTTTACGTACTTTGGAAAACACTCTTAACTCATGTAAATCCTCCATATTGCGGAACTTGGTGTGAGGAGGTTTCTAAATTACGTGTCTTATCCGTAGAGCAGTATGAATTAATGTGCGGCATTATCATATGTTTCGGGCAGAGTTCACGGTTTGTGGTTTTCTGTGCAGATTAGAACATGAGCAGGTTCTGTTAATATCTTTTGTTCTCTCCTAGGTATGGCTCATGCTATCCTAGCTACCGTACCCCCAGTCTACGGTCTCTATACTGTTTTCTTCCCTGCTGTCGTTTACTGCTTCTTTGGGACTAGCAAACATATCTCAATAGGTAAGGTTATGGGGAATAGATACCGTATAAATGATAAGATATGATTCGGCCATCATAGTCTTGTATCATTATAGATCAAAGATGAATTGCTTGAAATAAAAGGAAATAAACAAAGAAAAACCACACGAGATATGGTTTAGAAACAGGAAAGTTAAAACTAGTGTTGTGCACCTTTATCCCACGTAACATTCCCATGAGGGACCCTGACGGAACCCATATCTTGTGCCGTTAGGGGCCTATACAGCTTTGCACCCGGGATTAAAGGTTGCCTACCCCTGTTTATCTAAACACCAAAACAACATGCATGACGTAATTAAACATAGTATAAAAGATAAATCTCTACTCGCTTGTGTACTTCTCTTTGGATACCTTCCAACTAATCACTACATCGTGACAAGAAATTTCGTCCATGGCCAGCTAATATTTGGCTGTGGGGAAAAATACGCCAGTCACATAGTGTTATTTAAGATTTTTGCATAAATTTTTTTGTATAAAACTACAATGTTGCCATAAATATTGTTCAATTCGCTTATGTGAAACCTGTGACTAAATGTTACTGCTGCCCCCCCCCCCCCCCAAAAAAATAGAAAAAGAAACAGTAACATAGTCTAAACTTTGAAGGGTCAATTAGAGTTTGTTTTCACAAGTGTTTCAGGACTTAAACTCTCCTCAATCATTCATTTGGAGTTAAAGTTAACAAAATGATCTGTCATTATGGGCTACCGTTGTGACTGGTCACCGCATGGATGAGGCTATCTAGTCACGATCTTGCATTTGTTTCGAATTTTGCTACCCGAACAAATTAAAAACTCCTGTTCAACAGTTACAGGACTAACACAGAATTAAAGTTTCTTCTCACTTGAAAGACTTCTTCAATGTCTGCTGATTCTACGAAATAATCAATTAAAAAAATGAGTGCTGGAACAAAGGCTAATGTTCAATGTCAGACTCTGATTGAACCTTAAATTGTTATTTTTTAGTATTTGCGATAAACTGGGAACATCGTAATTAGATTTACTGCACTGGTTGCGTTTACATTTTCCCTTAAAATTGTGCCTATTGCTTTTTTATTTGGGGTAACTTCATAAATGACCTGCAACGATTTAAGGGGAAATGCAGTGACGATTTTAGTATCATAACTGTATTTGCTTTTCCAGATATATCTAATACCTCAATCTTTGTGAGGCCAACGTTCATGACACCAGTTATTTACATTGGCACGTCAAAACATTGGCCTTTTTTAATAGCGAAACAAAGTTGTTTGGCCACAGCCAAAGCAAAGTACGCCAGCTTGATAAAAAGTTCTTTTCCGAAAAGTCCGCCTGGAACAATACTTCAATCTGGTTATCATACACTATTGTTGGCAATAGTCATGGCCATTTAAATTTGCTGTTTTGTGTCACATACCTTTAGATTGTGTGTCATAGTATCATAGGCCTACCTGTATCCAGAGACGGCTCATATCACCGAAGAAAACTCGAAACTAGCGATATCGGGGTCAAGACTTTCTAGAGGTTTTTTTATTTCAGAATTTTCAGAATTGGACTGGTCAGTCAGAGTGAGCAAGCTAGTCAGTCATTAAGATAGAGTTTCACCCCTCAACTCATTGCGACTTCCACGGCCTTTGTACCAGTTTTTGGCTCTGGATTTAGCCAAGCTGATATTTTTAGTTCCATAGAAAGTTAATAAACGTATGTTCCTGTTTTATTAAGGATTGTAATCAGAGAGGAATGCCATTCATAAATTCGGAAATGATTTTTTTTAATCATTACAATAAACTGAAGTCAGTCTGATAATACCGAACTGAATGACGATTCTCTTATTTTGTAACACATCCTTAGCTAGTCAAGATAATATTATACCATGAAAGAGGCTACCTGGAGGTTTTACTTAAAAAGGTGACTCAGGGTCAGACATGTGTTATATATAGACAGCACTCTGTACCGTTACGTTATATTCATTCCATCTATTACGTGGGTGCTTCCCTTTCCATTTTCTGCCAAAAAACGCCACCCAGTTCTTTCGGGACTTTTTGGACCATTTGAGACGGCAGCAAGCTAATGTTAACCTATAACGATGTCCTTCAGCTAATCAAGTTTCAGAGTATATTTATAAAACAAAATGTAAATCATGGCTTCAAACTGAGGAGTAAAACCTCATCTTAGCTAGATGGCTGGTTGGCTTGCTGACTTTCTATTCGGACTACAAAACCAACGCGAAGTACCGTAATCACTAAAGCAATCTGAATAAACCTAACTAAAGTCATATTCATAATAACGCACTCAGCGCATCAGCTGAGCATAGCGTAATGGGAAAGACTGATAAATGTCGCGTATCACGGGACCTGAGTTTGCTTTAAACTGCGGTTGAACCACAAAGCCTATTCCTGCCTATCACTGTTATCAGTTCTGGTTAACTAATTGGGTCCATATTTACACTGTACATCAAAAAGAAGATGTAATCGTAACGTTTTACATTAATTCACGGAGTGGCTTGTTTGAGCCAGAATACCCTGGCCATAATAGGAAAAAGACAGAAACCTCACTAGGGGCTATTATCATAAACGAATGTAAATAAACAAAAGATAAATTTTATCGCTGTGTTGGGTACTCCTATTTATAAATATAATCATCGTCTTTGAGAATGGGACTAGGTATCACCAATTGTTTACACTGGGCCTTTTTCTGGTAAATTTTGTAAAACAAAGTTTTCAGCTTTGAAGCATATTTTGTATTGCGCCCTCTAGTATACTTATCTTTTGAACGATCCAATCAGAGGGCTCAATGCTAAGTAGGCTTCAAAGCCGATGTGTGGTAGTCACAAAGTAACCAGAGTTTAGGAAAAAGACTAACAATAGCCTAACTGTGAATACAATGTTGTTGATATTCCCTTCCAGATAAGGGAAGTTTAGTTTGGATAATGTAACTCTAGGTCGGTCATCAGCTCAGCAACTTAATTTATTGAAAATCCAGGCCAAGTCATGATGTTGAACGATTCGACACGTGAACGTCATGCGCAAGAATGTTGCACGTCTCTACTCTTCGCTATACACAGAGACCAAGACACATTGGTTAGCTGGTGCTCACATCAGAACAAAACAAGTTACGGTATTGAGCGTACAACTCATAAAGAGCTTAGGCCTTTATCTCGATCTAGTTTTTGGGTTATTATTTCACTATGAGATAACACCATCGAATAATAATATTGCAATGTTTGATTTACTACGTCATAAGATAGCAAAATTCTTTGCTCGTATCCCCTTGCCACCCCTCCCATCGCTCAAGGATCAACGCCCATGTACAGAATGGTCAAAGAAATAAATTCTTGTGCATTAGGTAACAGGAGGAAAACATTTTCCATCAGGAGACAATCATAAATAATGCAACCAAAGCGAAATGCAACTTGTTCGTCTCAGGGTGTGATCTGAAGGTTTTCTACTGGAGGTGTCAGTTAATAGACTCCAGACTCCGGCTGTTCAATTACTTCAGTCATTCAGTCAGGAAACCCATCCGTGCTCATGAAATTTTCACACGACAGGCTTTGCGATTTTTTTATACTTGCGCTCTTGGTCTCTTTCATTTTTATATTTTTGTTGTTTCTTTAAGTTAAAGGAGAAATGTAGTACCCCCAACCTGAAGAAGTGTAGTAGACTTTCCGGTTCTATGATTGTCCCTTGAATGTCAATATGTGGCAATATGTGGCAATATTTTTCTCCTCAAATGTAAAATTTACTGCGAGTAAACTGCTTGGTTCACCTTGACTATGCAATATTGAAATCCTAAAATATTACAAAAGATACATTAAGGATAACCTAGAAAAATTGTGAGATTTAGCTGTTGCTACAAAATAGGTTTGGGACGACGGATCTTGGTACCTTTCACCTTTTCTTAAGTGATTAAAAACAACGGAATACATCTATTTCATTCAGAAAATTTGTTACTCACGATACATGACGTTCCTGACCCACATCTTCTGTTGACACTGCTACTTCTCCCTTCCTATTGACCCCACCCCTTAAAATGATCACGTGATTTATTTTGTTATCCTTACAGGTAGTTTTGCTGTGGTCAGTATTATGACCGGAGAAGCAGCAGACAAGGTCATTGAAGGGATTTCAAAAGACAGAATTTTAACACCAGAAGACGAGGAAACAGCGAGAATACAAGCAGTGGTTACACTAGCTTTGATGGTTGGCATTATACAGGTAACGTTTATAGAAATATAAACAAAATCAATCGCAAATATAAGACATGTTACTTTAAAAGATATTTTGCAAGTGGTATTCGAAGTGCGCCTGTGGGAAATATATGCTTTTCAATTCCTTTTAATTAATTAACAATTGCGCTTTTCCGAACATTCTTTTTTACGCCTAAAATTATGACCTTCGGGATTATCATAGCGGTCGGACAGCCTTTTTCAGTTGTGGGGCACTAGGCTGTTTTCCTTTCCTCAGGAAATAAAAGGAACATCGCGCTCAACAGCAGTACGTTGGTAACAGTCTTGGAATTTGAACCGGGGACTCCCGCGTGAGAAGCGAATGCTCTACCAAAGACCCAAATGCGTGACGTGCACCTTGTGCACTTGGTCCACCGGGAATTGTAAAACGTCTGGATATATGCAAATGCGTTTCCTCCTCTCCTTGAGAAAATGGGAAACACTCTGATAGTCCGATTATTAACAGGCAAGAACAGTCCCCCAACATTTTTAAAGCAACAGCTAATAAATTTCACAATTTTCCTCTCAATTTTCTTGAAAGTACCTTCCAAAATATTGTAGGATTTCAATATTGAATATTCAAAATAAACAAGCAGTTGTCTCTGGTATATTTCACATTTAAGGATAAAAAATATTGTTGAAAAGATCTTCAAGACTCAGTCATGAAACATGTGGTCTATTGTACTAATTCAAGTTGCGTTCATTTGACCCCTTTAATCTAGCACGTATCAGAACAATATCTACTCTCCATGTAACACTCTGCCACTAAAACTTCATCAAGTGACCAAGGTCAGTTGTTACTCCTCCAGATAATCTTGGGTATCCTCCATTTTGGCATCCTGAGTGACTACCTTCCTGAACCTCTAGTCCGTGGCTTCACCACTGGTGCTGCTGTACATGTCTTCACCAGTCAGTTTTATAAGATGTTTGGCGTTGCCCTGAAAGATGTCTCGGGACCATTATCAATATTCAGGGTGAGTAGACTAAAAAAACCTCAAATGAAAAAGTTTCGCTACACTTACTTAACATTACATCACAATCCTGGGGCGAAACGAACCAAAAATGCCCGTCAAAGATGTCCTATAGTACATAGTGATTCCACTTACGTCGCAAGTCCCGTCCCCCGGGAAAGATTTGTTCCAGTACGTATTTAGTGTAATCACAGCTGAGAAGCAGCTGGCGACTCACTCGTGACTGTTGCATCGAAACATTGTTGATTTTTTGCCCGGCAGTGGGCGTGGCTTACCAATTGTGACAGAACGCAAAAGCACTCCATAAAGTGTGCTTTTACGTGACGTCACAATATTATGCCCCTCCCACTGCCCTGCAAAAAACAACAGTGTTTAGTACAAGTGTGCGCACGTTGAACGTCAGCTGCTTCTCAGATAGCTACGCCGTACGCTTAGCGTACTGCACTAGTTTTTGCCCGTCAAAAGGGCGTGGCTTGTGATGTCGGTGAAAGCACTACAGAGATAGAAAAATAGCACTCCCGTGCGAAGGAATTTTATTTTGTATAAGTGTATTTAAGCGATCTTTAAGATGAAAAATGTGAGTCTTTTTCTTCATTTAACGCATATAATAACCAGTAGGATGTTTATCACTGGACTCGGATGGTCTATCTGTGACATGGTTATGGCCACGCCCAAAATTCCGCATGGAAATTTGTGGAAATAAACTGAAACTGAATTCTGTGACAGCTGGAAAATCGTTGGGTAAGTTTCATTTAAAATGTGTCCATTATGTGTCAGTTATTACTAGTAATATCATACCTTGATACGTGGACACAATCTATGGAGGAGGTTGTTATCACGGGCTAGACAACCTGGGTCTGGGTTCTGTTACGTGATTGTTTCATTCTGCTTTTAACCTTAAAATGTTTTTCAATTATATTTGGTACTTACAGTGTATGCTATATGTATTATATCTTTGAACTGAATGAACGATTACAGTGTGCCTGGTTGGTTAAAACGTTTCATTTGCAAAAATCCACTCTGGGATGATATCTTCATCCTTGATTATGGCGTTACACCTTTATGGAAAGAAGTGAGAATCTACGTAGGGAAGCACTTAACAAACTAGGTTACATTCATGCATTAAGACGGTAATTCAATCAGGAATGGTCATTGTCAATTTTTGCTTACTTTAACAAAAGCAATTAGGAAAAGAACCAACACTGAAAATTAAGAGCAGTCCGACTGAATTTTGAGTCGCAAAGCACCACACAAAGATGAAATTCTTTATTTTTGACTGAGATGCACATCTTTAGCTACTAGCAATATTAAGGTAGGAGCCATTGTTTCTGACTGGGCTCTTTGATAAGTAGCAGACTGCGTGTTTCTTCCTAATTCCTTGTAATATTTTGAATAACTTTGATTTTATCATATTTTCATTTAATTTTCTCTCATCTTTCAGCAATATATACCATTTTTTCCAAAGCTGAGATATGCCAACACCACGGAGCTCATCGTATCGCTTCTTGCAATAATTTTGATGGTGGTTGTGAAAGAAGTTCAAGAAAAATTTAAGAAAAAGTACAAAATATTCAAATACCCAATTCCTGTAGAGATACTTGTAGTAAGTATAATTCCTTCTAAACATCCGTGTTTGACCTATACATTGTGCATCTCTATTAGTCCATTATCAAACGATTTTAATATTTTATCCCTAATACTATCAGCCTAGCACTGATATTCGCCAAAGGATAATGACATATCTGAAATATAAAACTGCTTAATTCAAGAGTGAGATGTAACCACGGACTTCCTATACATGGACAGAGCATACTGCACGGTACATTGTCGCTACCGTACGGTGTAAAAAAAAGCGCACCAAGATGGCCGTCTGCTATGGTTTGTGTGAAAGTTTGGACTTTTTCAAGTATACTCCCATATTTGGCAAGAAGTTTGAAATGTTTTTGGAATATTGCAAGGTAAGGTCAAAATCACTTCACGTATTTCAGGAATATGATATTTTCCTCCATTCAAGTGTAATTTTTGCTTAAAACATTACAGAGTCGTCATCAAATCAGACGAATTATAGTTTCACGGCGGCCATCTTGGTGCGCCTTTTTTGTCCCAACCGGTGGCGATCATCTACGGATAGGACGTATACGTTACATGCTGTGTCCATGGATATAGGTCCGTGGATGTAACGACGTAAATGTTGTGGCATCGATTTCAGTCTTTCCCTTATAATATTGACTCAATGAGTTATATTAAGTTATAGTTAGTTTTAGTTAGTTACAATTAGTTTTTCCTCGCACGATCCTACTATTTCTTACGAAAGTCCCTTCAGTAGTTATCACTATGCAACAGTTTAATTCACTTGAAACAGCTTTGCGGCGTATATTTATAATTTTTTTGTTTGTTCCCAGTCACAAAAACCACCTCATATTTGTACAGCCTGATAGGCTTAGGCAGTTGCGTAAATCTGGAGCAAGTTAAAATAATTCTTGTGAGGGTTTGCATCATATCTTCTCATTTTACAGATCATGATTGGAACTGTCGTGTCGTATTACATGGAGTTTGAAGAAAAACATGGGGTTTCTGTGGTAGGAAGTGTTCCTACTGGGTAAATGTCTTTTTCATGTATAAAAAATCCAAAATTATATGAACGTATACACTCATGTTAACACGCTCGAGTTATGACATATCAATAGAGGCTTTGCAATTGCGTCACGGAACCGCCATGCTGGAGGACATTCATGCCAAATACACGTGGCTTTGTGCCGAGCGCACTGCACAGTGTGCACTGTGACACGCATGGTGTATACAAATTCAACGAGCAAGCGCGTCCCGTATGGTTTACTACGTAGTTACATGTACTCCAACATGGCCGCCGGAGAGTATTATGACGTCATGTGAAAAGCCTCTATAGGAAATATTGAATAACACATGCCCTAGCAATGTTAACGTTACTCGCAAAATTGGGCAAGGTTCGAAAATTGTTCAAGGATAGACAAATGGGCAAGGTTCCATAATTGGGAAGGGTTGCAGAATTGGGTAAGGTTCCATAACTGGGCACAGTTGTGCTGTTCCCGGCGGTAGGTATAAAATTATAATCTTCCCCCACGAGTTTCATTAAACTCCTTGACCTTGTGGTGATTTACTTATGCCATAGCGTGGCTTGGTTCCACTGTGTCTTGTCTTTCTTGTTCCCGTAGCGTAAACGTAGAAACACTCAAGAAAGAAGTGACCTGGATGTTATGTCCTTTTCTCTTTTTCTCTTCCAAAATAAAGATAACAGATTGCAGTATATGTTACCTTCCTTTATTCTTTCATACATATCTTCAAAACGAAAAATGTATATTCTTACCCCCCCCCCCCCCTCCCGATCCCATGAAGACGTTTCAGTCGCGTAACATGTTTAACCACATGAAAAAATTGATATTTCAGAAGTATGTGGTGAACTACTTCATAGATATTGTTTGCATCTCATAAAAATCATTTTGTCTGTTGTTGTTACACAGTTTGTGAAAAACGGTTTGCTTTATTTTAATGAATTTTATCAAGAATCAAGTTACAACTTCACAGACGCTATATCAGGAAGATTATACAACGTTTGAGCAGGTTTCCATTTAGCGATGAAATGTCTACAACGTAACGTGGGAAACTCCCACACCCGAAACATTCTTCATTGTTGTGGCAGAATTTGACAGGGCTATTTTACCCCTTTTTAAGAAGTTTTGCAAAATTAATTTTATGGTTTATAATGTTTGCTTTGATTTTCAGACTATCAATGCCTTGTTTTCCATCATTGATTTATGCGCCGTACCTTGTTCTTGATTCGATTGTCATCGCCATTGTTACATTTTCAATTGGTCTCTCTATGGCTCACATATTTGGGAAGAAATACAACTATGACATTTGCGCTAATCAGGTAGGGAAATTCTGATTAGGAGAGGACAGCCTTCCAATGTTGCAATATCGCCATCATAAGAGCAATGATAGGGATTTGTGGTTACTATGTAGCCAAAGGGAAAGTAAATTCCAGGTAACCACCCCATACGGGACCGTTATGTGACCCATTTCTTGGCCCACAAGGGACCCACATCATTTTGCACCTGGGATTAAAAAAGGGGCCATGTGGGGTACCCCACATGACCAATATGATCCATATGGGATAAATCTAGTGCCGATGTAATTAAACGACTGAAATGTGGGGTGAAATTTGTCCAGTCCTAAAATATCCCTCATCCATGTGGGCTAACCATATGAGGCTTTTATTATCTTGGCTTCAAAATTAAATGGGTTTCATATGGGTTTACCCATGCTGGGGCAATATAAGCTTGCTATCTGGGATAATGGTATCAGAGAGAGTGATTTTATCGTGTCAAAAATAATTTGGGGGAATTTTTAAAATCTAGAGCTAATTTCTTAATTGTGCTCCTCTCGACTAAATAACAGGAATAAAGAGGTTAAAAATGAATGACATTCGTTTTCCATTGCTATATCTGACTCGGTCTCTGAGCTGTAAAATATTGAAATATATTTACTTAATTTGAACTAGTCAATTATGCAACTATTTTTTTAAGTCCTTTTCTTACGCAATTCACACTATCTGCTTTTGTCTCATTTGGTGTCTGTTTCTGAGACTATGAAATGCTCATTCTATTGTTTTCTTAGTAAGGTAAAATGTTTTTAAAAAGGCTTCTACAGTACAAATCCCTCTAACGTAGGGACAGTGCTCACATTTTGGCACAAGGTAAGTACATTTTAAACAGAGAACAAATGGAAACAAAGGCTATAATTTAAGTAATGAAAGAATGACGTCATAGGCTATTGCGCAATGTATCATTTTAACTTTAATTAATTAGCTTCAACACTTTATACCTCTAGTCAGGAGTCTCCTTATGAGAGTTACGATTTGCTTGGTTTTGCGAGATTTTTAACACTGTAACATTTATTGTTGAAATGTTAGTCTGTTTGCACTGTTTTTCTGTCGTATAGATCAATGTTTAGCGTGGTACTGAGGATCAGGTTCCCCTGCATAAAATTGGGTTACTGGTATGAAGTCGGGGTTCCCGCTATCACTCATAAACACTTGTCAGATATCTGAAGCAAATTTCATGTTTCAGCTCCCTGAAGTAACGTTTTCCGTGACTCGTATCATTTCAACTCCGACAGAATATTTCTTTAGTTTCATTAGAGAATTCTGCCCCGTGAGACTGGATGTCATGACTTGGCTGATAGCGTAACGACTTGGCCGATATTACAACAATATGAAACCGCAGACAACAATAGGCGGTCACTGGACCATGTAACCTGCAACAGTGTTGCTTGTTGTTAGTTGCGTAACGAGCAAGGACTTCAAGGACAAGACAAGTTTGTCCACGCTTCAAGGGAGTGGATTCTCTCATGTTATAAATATTACCTCAATCGGCCTCTAGCATCCCTGAAATCTGAAATTCGAGCAAATTAAAATAATGCGACGCATGGGTTCTTGAAGGTATTAGGAAGGGTTACAAAATCACTCTACAGTTCAGCTTCTCAATAGTTATTGAAAAACAATACCTATAACGTTTTTAGTTTTGAAACTGTTATACCCCACCCGAAACAAATTTTTAAGGTTTCCCTTTTTCAAAATGTATCAAATGTCTCCTTGGATAGAGTAAATTTTGCCTTAACGTAATGATGTTATCCTAGCTTGGGGGACTAGTGAAGATTCTACACATTTGAAATAAGCATCAGCTAACTAATTTCTTTTTAAAATAATACCTTTGTAAAATTTGCACCGTAAAATTTCTGGGCGATGCGCACTGTTTAATAAGAAATTTCCTACTCTCTTAAATCTCAAGATTTAAAATATTGCAGTTAAAATCTAAAAGAGTGGAATTAGTGACCAATCGGACGTTAGACTGGTCACTAATTCCATTCCTTTAGGTTTATTTTTGACTGCAATAGATTTAAAATTAGTCTAATAGTATTAGACTAATTTTAAATGTATTAATTTAAGAGAGTAACTGGCTAACGATAGCCCTAATCCCTAACGTAATCCCGAACCCTACCAAAGGATAAAATCGGTACAATACAATGGCAACAGCCAATTGAGAGACACCTTGTTAAACAGTACGCATCATACCCATAATTTCTGTTTTGTTCTTCCTATCCAGGAGCTCTTTGCTTTTGGTGCTTCCAATTTTATAAGTTCACTTTTCCAGTGTTTTCCAAGTACAGCCTCTCTTTCAAGGTCTCTGATGCAAGAAATTGCAGGTTGCACCTCTCAAGTAAGTAAGAAAGTTAATAATAATTCCTCATTTTAAGATGAAGTTGAAAACGCATTCAGAATGTGTCTGTCGTTAGAACATTTTAAACCCGGGTCCAGTGCAATAAGTATAACAGCAGACCAGTGTAGTTGTAGTAGAGTAGTACACCAGTACTTATTGCATTGGGTTTGAAATTTGTCAATGTGTAGTTAGTAGAATGGTAACCAACTGCATGGTCAAGAGGTAAGCGCATTCTACTTGCAGCCGGCAGTTCCGGAGTTCGACTCCTGGACTGGTTATACGAAAGACTTAAAAATGGAACCTATGCCATTGTACTTGGTGCTAAGTATAAACGCAATAGAGTACTGAAACAAACCAGTGGGCCACAACTGGGAAAAGGCTTTGGTCGGTCAGTCCGACTTGAACCAATTGGTAAGGAACTAAGCCATAAAACCTCATCTATCTAACTGCAGAAGAATGGTTCTTTAACGTTTGTGGTCCATCTTTTGTCAATTTCAAACTTTCTAATCCAGTAGCGTAGCTCGACATTTTTCCGGGGAGCCTGGGAGGGGAGGGGCAGGTACAGTATTCAAATTTTCCGATTTTTTAAGTGTGAACACCACTGTATTATGTGCGTAAGTTGTTGAGAGAGAAGCGCTCCAACAATGTTTGCCGTTTTCAAACAAATATTTGAAAACATGGTGCTTGTATTGCAGAAAATTCTGAGTTTTGGTTACCTGTAAGGAGATTTGAAAAGCTGGAGGATAACTGACGAATCTGCATTTCCATTGTCAAACCTGAGATTGTATCGTTGTAACGTTGTTGCTCCATAATGGTATCTAAGACCTACGAGTTGAGGCTCTCCGACAACCTTTCAAAAGTCAAGAGCTTATACTGGAGAAAATTTGGAATTTGATGAAAGGAAATTTAGGAAAAGAGCACTGTAGTTGCCGGTGTCATTTGATGACCTGCCGTCACATATGGCAAATTTCCGATTTTGCCATTTCCAGAGCTAGGAAAAAGTTTACCAAACTGAGTGGGGTGAACACTACTGGACTTGGAATTGCAATTTGCGGCGCGCAAAGGGCGCGGAAAATTGGAACAAATATTTGCAAATATTGAGCTTTTATTGTAAAGAATTCGGAATTTCTAAAGAAAAGAGTCGGGAAAACTACAACGTAGTTGACTGGGGTCACAAATGGCAAACCTCTGAGTTTTCAGAGCCGGGGGATCGACCCCGCCTCCTGCAGCTACGTCACTGTTCTAGTCCACGTACTGACGTAGGCCTATACATGATATTAATGATTCGACAATTTGGCAATGTAAGTGTAAATGCTGTTAAAGTATTGTAAAAGATGCAATTATTTCTTTCTGATATTTCTTTCTTATATTTATGCAAATCTACTTTTATTTCTTCATCTAGATATCTAGCTTGGTCTCCGCCCTTTTGATCCTTATCATTATATTATTCCTGGGACCTTTCTTTCAGTCCCTTCCAGAGGTAAGTTTTAAATCTTCCTATGGACGAATCCGAGCAGCTAGGCCACTAGTTGGGGTCCATCAGCCTTAAATTTATATGTCCTTCATTTTATTGTCTATGTACAACTCTTACAGCCCATATTCAGTAACATTGAGGGAATCAAGAGGTATTTTAATGAACAATTATCCGTGATACAGGAAAGCAAAGAATCTAAAAGATAAAAGCTGATGAACCAGCTATGTCCGACTAAATTAGACCATTGACTTTTCAGATTCGTCATTAAAGGAAGGGAAGATAACTGCCATTCGTATTCCAATTAAAGATACCCTTACAGTTGAATTACTAGGACATACAAAGTATAAATTTGAATTGAATTCACAGAGTTGATTCAGACTAAAACGTATCGGTATACTGTAAAAAAGAAATGTAATTTTAAAGTGAAATCCTTGGCAGTTAGGATTCCGGGGACAGAACATTATTTTGCAGTTTTACATTAGACAGCCAGATTTTATGGAAAATGTTAAAGAAAATGAAAGAATGTAACATTTTTTCCATAAATACTACACTTCAAAATCGTTTTAGTTTTCAGAAATAAAATTGGCTTCATAAGTACCGTTAAATCGGATGTATACGCACAACTGTTAAATAACAGATCGGGTACAAGATTCCCAGTTGACAATAGAACTATTACTCTAAAATAACGATATTTTTAACAATATTTTTTATTATCCTCAAAAAATATTTCTTGCAGAAATTAAGGTTTCCGATTCAAAAGATTGATTCAAATTTGAAGTGTTTCCAAATACAAAGAACATTGTAGTTTGGAAAATGGAAAACTATGAATTTTTCCTGCATGAAAAACTGATGTTACAATGACCCGGAAGTAGTTCACTCTCATTATTGTTTCATTTCAATGCTGAAAAAATAACACGATTGCCCACTCTGCTTCAGAAGTCTAAAATGTTCATAGGTGAATGCCATGCAACCAATTATTTTCAGATGTCACTTGCTTTACACTTTTATTTACTTGTCACAGATTCTCGACCTTACTGTAAGGATGAGTGCAAATAGTATAGAGTGTTTTTGGTGACGTCATAATTGGTTGACCACGCCCACTATCGGGCAAGAAACTAAGTCATCACGTCGGTTGTCAGTTTCTTCTCAGCTAGCTTATGCGTACTGCACTTCAGGTTTTACCCGGCAGTTAAGGGCGGGGCTTGTGGAGAGGGTCAAAACTGGTATGAACTAATGAAGATGAACCAAAAGGCGACTTTTCACAAATTAATGTACCGTAGCTGGCTGATATTCTGATAGTCCTTGTAAGCCATTACAACTGTGGTCCTAAAATCCGGTTACAAGTATGAAGAATGTAGGATGGAAATTTGTGGGATTAATTTTGATATAAACAAATAAGGTAATTTGCAACTGCTTGTTTTACGTTTTTGTGTTTAGTATGTTTGTGTGATTTATCGGTCGAATCTATACGCAGACCCATCCCTCTTCTTTCAAAACACATTGCAGGTTGTAGTTCAATTCTAACAAGGTTGTTCACCCATTACATGATAGGAGGAAATAGAAGCCAATGCACGCCTATGTTTGCCTATGTAAGCCAAGGAGGCTTACTATTGGTTATAAACTAATTCAAGTTGTCAAATATTTGTCAAATATCGGTCAGTATTGTTGAACAGAGTGATAAGTCAGTTCAGACACTGTTTTGACTAATTAGTGTTTACAGTAAAGACATTATCCCTGGTGACATTTTTCTTTGACATCCGATGTAAGGTTCTAAAGATATGATTAAGTCACCTTTTCAACAAAACCTGAACGTGAAGAATTCACACGTGAATGGAGGATAGGGAACAAAATCATGGGGCAGAGTGATGGGACCCCCCCCCCCTTCCACACACATTTAAGAAATTCACACATTGATTGTAGATTTTTATACAGTAATTCTCTGACGAAATGGACCATCCTCACATTAAAATAAAAATTGAAATTTTGAATGTCAATAAAATCCCATTATTATAATTTGCCCATGTTTCATAGAATTTTACTTTTCTCAACAGAGTTGTCTTGCAGCAATTATCTTAATTGCTATGAGGGGTATGTTTCGACAATTCCGAGACATTAAAATCCTTTGGAAATACTCTAAAATAGATATGGTAAGTGAAAAGCAGATTCACTGCTAGGTAAGTAATAGAAAGTCCACCACATACAACCATCGTCTGAAAATCAACAAGACCAGCAGTGCAGTGTTAGCACGATAAAAGATACCGTTGCAAGGGATTAACTTAAAAAAAGTTCTTTGGTAGATGTATAATGAAAAGCAGAAGCTAAATATATTTTCGGGGATTTCCTACTTGTAAAGCTCAACTCGTATTATTTACGAAAGTAATGTAATTTCATTTATACGAAACACAAATAAACACTCTAAGAAGGGGTTTGACCAAACGGGCATCTGGAAGGAATGCAATCAAAACGTTGACTGTGTGCGCTTCAAAATTTAACATTTTTGGTCAGTTCTTAACGAAGTCTAGTCAAATAATTTGTCATATTCCGGGTTTTCCCCGCTTATCTGCTTTGGTTCTAATTTGACCAAAACCTTTTTGTACATGTACATTTTATGTAAGAATCTATGAAAGGTTGCTGATATGTGACAAAGGACCAATAGATCAACCAGAAAGATAAATTCTGAATGAAAGAATTTTGGCAGAAGAAGACTAATCAATCTCAGAAATGTGCAAATTATATGAACCGTGACGGAGCAGGGGACTGCTAGGAGTGAAAAATTTCGGTCAGAGTGGCTAGAACGACCTGCGCAGGGGCGCCTTAAAGCAGTCTGTTACAAAGCTAAAGAGGGCGCCGGGAGGCAATCTTAATTGGTACGTCAGAGGCTGGTCGTCCCCTACACCATATGAATGCTTTGCCACTAAAAGAACATGTGTTTTTCATGTTATTATTTTGGCAAACCTAAAATGCCGTGCAAATTTCTACTTTGTGAGTTGAATGCCTAGTTTAATCCAGTTGTTACTAAAACAGGTTGTCAGGTAAAATGTCAGTTAAAAGTAGGCCTATATGCCTATGCTATATCGCTGTATATTAAATTTTGAAACGTCTATCTTTCATGCAGGTCATTTGGATAATAACCTTCTTCATGGTAATAACATTTGGATTGGATATTGGTCTATTCGTTGGCATTGCGTTTGCAGTATTTACTGTTGTGGTTCGTACCGAGCGCCCTCACTGTCAAATATTGGGTCGCATTCCTGATACAGACATCTACAGAGACGTAAAGTATTTCTCGGAGGTAATGTTATTATCTGTAAATTATCCCACAAATACCGGCCAATGTCAGCAAATTATGAGAGCTCTTGTTAAAGTCAATGTTTCAATGTGTAGAAGAATCCGATCAGAGCTTGTGTTTAGTGACTGTAGGCAGCCATATGTGGGGTCCATCAGTCTAAAATCGTCTTAATTTATTGTGTACATGAACTTTAAACCCTCAAATTCAGTGAAATTGAAGGATTTCAGAAGCAATTTAGTGTACAACCCTCCAATGTACGGGTAAGCAAAGAAATTGAAAGATTAAAAGGTGATAGACCCCACTTATGGCCGACTAAAATCAGACCATCACTTGCTGTCCGGATTCGTCTATATTCGGTAATACCCTCTAAAATCTGTTAAGTAAAAGGCTGCACGTTAAAATTATAAGTATCTAAAAGTTGTGCTGCTTTCGTGTTTGAAAAATGCAATTCAACCCAAAGCTAGCATCAAACAAGGCACGGTTATCCTGCTATCAAAATTCTTAACCCAATGTCGAGATCAACCAGTATCAGTGATGCATTGTCAAAATGTCAATGAGTAAAAACACTCCTTACCTTATCTTACTTTGTTCTTTACTGGTAACAATCAATGTTTTTTCTCTATTTCTTTGGGGTACGTTCTCTTTGGAAACGTTTAAAAATTTACGGAAATGTTCCAAAACCGGAGAAAATGATTCGCATGATGGATACAAAGTCTAATTTATTTAAACTACCATCGCCAGTCGTTTAGCTAAACGTTTTGGTTATAGCTGAAAACCTGACTATAACAAACCATAAATCGAAGAACAAAACAACAACTTGTTGTGTCCTTCCTCATGGTGTTATAAAAATACATCTGCCGTGACATTTCAGTGGAGTGTACCGAACACGAGAGTTGTAATCGTTCGAGGATTGGTTGATGTGTGTGTGTCTTTGTTTTGACGTTTCACTTTCGCAACAATGTTGACACTTCCAAGATTATTTATGTACAAGAAATTATCTTCAACACATTTAATCTTGGTATTATATGGTTATTAATTGGTTATTCATTTCATAATGATGTTTCGAGATAATAATTTTATACTGAACAGGCTGTAGAAGTACCTGGCATAAAAATATTTCGTGTACAAGCTCCACTTTACTTCTCTAATGGGAGATATGTAAAGGCTGCCATTTACAGGAAAACAGGAGTTAGTCCACCAAGTATCTTAATGCAGAGAGCTAAGATGGCAAAAAAGGCCAGTATAGCGGAAGCCAAGAAAGAACATGTTTACGAAAAAGAGGTAACTATGCATTTAGTCTAAGTAATTGTCTAGGTACTCACCAAAAGTCATTTTCTTTCATATAGTTAGTTAGGTTTTACGACCCAATTTGCAGTTTCTAACCAATTGGTTTAAGTTGGGCCGACCACGGCCTTTTTCCAGTTGTGGCTCACTTGTTTGTTTTCGCTACTCCATTGCCTATGCTGAGCACCAAGCATAGTGGTAGTAGTAAGTTCCATTTTTAAAGTGTTTGGTTTGAACCGGTCAGGAGTCGAACTCCAGACCTACCGGCTGTAAATTGGCTTCTTAATCCTTCCTTTCCTTTCAGATGGTTTTTGTTTTCGAGAAAACCTTTCCAACATAAAGTTTGTGTTTTTTTTTGGGGGGGGGGAGGGGGGATCGGGGATCGGAGTCCTAAACGCTACGAATAACGGTGCAATTTTCATTCCAAAATCGTCTGTTACTATTCTCATTTGTTTTCACACCGACAATGTTAATGTGGCTCTGTTGACCTCACACTTGAATTTAGTCACTTAGTTAGATGGTGCTTTACGCCCAGTTTCTAACCAATTCGTTTAGTTGAGTCGGCGTCTTGAATTTAATGCAAGGTTTTATCAGAACAATTTCTTCATCTGAAGGGATGTTTAGAAGTGAATGTAAAATCACTCAAATCAAATTTGACAAGAGTATTCAATAAACATTAAAGGTTCAGCTGTAATCCCTGTACTCCTTGAATCAATTTACCAGAGTAGTTTTTACTGCTTCGCGGATACTAGTTGCCAAAAACCTTAAATTTTTCAGTTCTGTTTATTGGGTGCATCTAAAATTGGGTCACATAAACTTGGCAAAGTTTTGTAGAATGAATCTTACCTTGTAACTGAGGTCCGTTCATTAAATGGTTTAAAACACAAGAGATGATTATTAAAGTGTACCTCAAGTCTAGAAATTTGAAAAATATACATTATAGAGGTTGCACACACTGAAACTTCTTTACATAATTCCTCTTATAAGAGCTTGTCCCATTGCTGAGATATTAATGTTGAAATTTATTCACTTAAACCAAAATAATCCATTGTGAAATAATTTGTTACTTTCTTTTTGTACGACTCACACTACCTGATTCAACTTTTTATATCTCAGCTTACTTATGTCCATGAAGATGAGAGCTGGGCTGTTTGAATCGCTTTTATGCTCAGTAATATATATTTGTGAAATATTAGACTTTACCTTTCCTACACACTGGTGTAGGTAGAAGATTTAAAGGGTATATTTTACGTTTTGTGGATGTTTTATTACTACCCTACAACATAAAATATGGAATTGTCATCACAAGTAATGCTGCTAAAATTATTATAAAAAAAAGTATCCTTCGTTCTTGAAAACCTAGATTACCCAAATCAGAGAAGGGCAACATATATTCAATAACTGTTTTAATTTACGTACAAAACAAAAAAGTCTTTTGTTGTATTCCTTTACAGGTTGAAATGGAGAATGGCACTGCACATAATGATAACATATTGAACACATCAACAAGTGTGCCAGAACAGAACCAAAAGTTCGCTCCGACTCATACTATAATATTAGACTTTGGTGCTGTTAGTTTTATCGATACTGTGGGTATGAACACTCTGAAAAGTGTTGTTACAGATTTTGACGAAATCGATGTGACTGTCATTGTTGCCAATGTAAGGGGTAAGTTGGTTTAATCTTAATTTCGGCCTTTTGAAAAATTCTACTTGATAAAAGTCTTTAAAATTCGTTTTCTTTACATAATTTACATTCATTAAGAAGTTGTAATTCAGTAACACAATGACCGACTTAATCTAAAGTATCTGCACCACGGGGCTGTGCACACACGCAGAGACAGCGGCTTCAGCTTTGCAGTAAACACACTCCACAGGCTTATTTTAAATTCATATTTGAACTTAGTCGCCTCAACACAATCTGACAATTGTGTTGGAATTTACCAGCAGGTTGGTGTTGAGAACAGTTCTCTGTTACAAAGGAGATGGATTTGGAAAAGTCGGCTGATTCTCCTTTGGGGCTGAGCATTCTATGAAACAAATTGTGTTTATCAGAATGACGCTATTTCGCATTTAGCTATTAAGCATGTGGACAATACAAAACATTTTACCTGTCACATTTTCTGGCAGTCTCACTGGTATTACCGTAACAGTAATAATATGAAAACAAAAGGAAAGTTTGTTTTCGTAATTTCATATACATTTGTCTACTTAATATTTTAAAAGATTGCCTAAATACAGTTTTGAAATTTAAAGTTTTCTCAAGTCCATAATTTCACAAATTTTCAGTGGACCTTTTTGTTTGTGTAGTTTATGGTTTACCAGCCATCTAAATACATACTAATGACTTGTGGAATAAAAAGTGATTCGGTCATGCTTGTGGCCAAGAAATGAAAGATGGTCAAAGAAGGCAAAGTACCCTTCGACAGTTTGAAGTCTGCCATCGATTTAAGACAATTTTGCATCTTTGCCACACCCACCCCTGTTAAAATTTTTGCTCCCTCCAGAACTTCGTCTGGATATGGGCCTGGAGTCAACTCTCATACCACTCTGACTCAATTTATCTGTGCCCATTTCCAATATGAGTTTACGTCCTATAGAGAATTTTGTTAGAATCAAGAAATGATTATGTACAAGCAAACATATGAATTTATAACCCAAACGTAGCTATTTCATGGGAGTAATGCCAAAGTGTTAAAACTTAATAACCCGAATAAGTTTTTACCAAATGGTATAGTTCAATAATGGTACTAGCTCCTTGCTAATTGATTTCATCGTCAATATTGTTGTGTTTTCGTACAAAATTGCCAAAAACGGAGAGATTTCAGTCTGTGGGTTTTATTGACTACACTGTCTTACTTTTTCACTTCAGCTAGTGTCCGTAATACATTGAGAAAGAATGGAATGACAGACACATTGGGGTTGGATAAGATGTATATAAGTCTCCATGATGCTGTCATCTGCGCGTTACAACATGGACATATGGAGATGGTATGTATTTCCTTTAAAAATGCATATTCTGTGATTTGCATATACAGTGAGTAGGTCATGAATCTGTACACTTAATCAAAATTGTAAAACAGTGCACCAACTAAACTTTGGTCAAATTTGACCAATAGGTGGTTAGATTTGATCATACTTTTATCAAAATATTTGACTATTGTTGGTTCAATGTATAGATGGCCTACGTTCTGGTCAATTGGACAATGTGCATTTAGAGGCCATATCATGGATTTTAACGAGCAACGGTTTTTGTAAGAGTAATGCTTGTTTTTTCTTAAATGTGTACCGTAAGTTATAGGTATTATGCATTTATGCTTATAACCTCTAAAAATTAAAGGAATTAGTTGGTATCTCTTAAAATAAATCACGCGAGATAGAATGTTAACATGTTCCTTTATAAATCAACCCATCCTGGGTCATTAAAACATCATTTCAAGTCATTTGATTCATTTATATTTCCATTCTAGTTTTTCGCATTTTCATGAAGTACATGATTATTTAATTCTTCCTTTTCAGTTGGATCCCAATACTCCAACACACCTCAGGGGTGATAGTGGAGATTTGGGAAAGGGTTCTTTTTCCAAGGTAAGAAATGATACATTTTAGCAAATTGTGTTTGTTACTAAAAATTTGCTAATGTGAATACACTTTCATTGTCTCTCTAAATTTAGGTAATGGTAAAGCGTGAAGGGACGTAACAAGGACAAACTTTAAGTACCTTGGAGTTTTTCGGTCCGTAGTTAGATGTTTCGGAAAAATAAATAATTATGTCTATCTTGTATCCTTATAGCAATGTTTGTGCCATCTTAATTCCACTTTTAGCCATACTTTCAATTTTTCTGTGTATGCTGATACTCTGCTTAAGATTGACTAATTAAGGCAGGCTTTCAGCTCCCTACTTTGTTTTACATAAGGTGGAAATACAGTCTAAAGGACAAGCGACTTACTTATGGTCGATTGCCAATTATATACAAAAAATTTTAACTGCTTGAACTTTTGGTATAATACAAACTATCACCATCCGGAGGATTTTAAGTCTTTATATCAAACACAGACGAAAAGTATAAAAGTGTATTAACAAATCAAACACTGTATGTTATCGACCAATGAATCCGTTTATTGTAAGACTATAAATTATTTCCTTCCAATTTTGTTTCTCCTGGTTAGAATTCAGCTCTTGATTCCACGGCAGGTTCGACAGATGTTAAAAATAATAACGAAGAAGTTTCTACAAGGGAGAAAATACTGCGATTGTCATATAAAGATGAAGTTACAAGGTTATAAGCTTTTCCAAACCAAAGATACAGAAATTTTGGAGGACTGCTCTCCGGTATACGTGAACTTAACGATTTACCAAATCCTCTTCTTGAGATGTAGAACATTCACGATCATTAAGTTTCAGCCAATTTTTATGTTCACGATAGAGGATACTGATTAGATAGAAAGTTAGAAAGTAGTGTGTCTTCTTTATGCTTTTTCTTAAAGACTGATGACTTGCCCTACAAGTAGTAATAGCCAATGCGGCATTCTTGTCATGAATTGTGCAAAATATCAACACCTATTAGAGACATTTGTAAAGTAAGAGAATTATTTTGATTGCTAAAAATTATAAAAGTTTCCTTATTAAAAATTATGCAATTTAATACCAATCTTGTACCTTACTCCCTAGCAGATTGAACATGTTGGCTTTTGAAAATTGCATCACCTTTCTTCACTGAAAATTCTGCTGAGTATTGTTGATAAATGACCGAGTAACAACAAGATAACTCTTTTTGTCATACAGGTTTGGTTGCACTTTGTAATATTTAAGCTTCGCCCATGCCAGCTATATCATCTGACATGCGGGGGGAACAACCCTGTCGATCTCTTTTCAACTAGTAGCATTAGTAGAGTTTGTGTTTCTGTCCGACCGCAGTTTGAGTTGTCTATATGTTACAACGTGCCCCTTTCTAAGTACGTTTTAAAGAGCTAGTAGCATAAGTATTAGGCTAGACTACATATGACATTATCATGTACGTAATCCTGGCTAAAATAAAGTTACCTTTAACTTGAATCTCAAGAGTTCCCTATTTGCCTAGTCTAATGGAAGTGATTCATGAGCATGAGTACACTGTGTCATGTGTCTTTCTTAGCCTTGCACAAGTGTTACGTTACAGTACGTCTGTCAGGTTTTTTTTTTAAATAAGAGAAAAAGGGGATAACGAATTAACTTTTGAGGATTAATTGTACATTAGTCCATCCAAAGATATTTAAGATTTAATATAACCAAGTCTAGAAATAATATAATTCAAAATGTATGGTTGTCGGAAATGGACAACATTCATCCAACTTTCATCTTTTCATAAAATGAGGGAACAGTATTGAAATACTTTTAAGTTGTAACAGTCAATTGTGCAATAATTTGCGCTGTATTCTTTGTGCAACTCATAAAGCTGTGTTTTATTTTCTCAAATTACAATTTTTGAAGGCTTAAGAATTTTTAACGAATGAATATGTAGTCTAGTTACATTTCTCGCCATTGGAAAGTAATCACTGTTTTGATCAAGAAACAAGGCTACCAAGCTGGATACGAAATGTAACATAAGTGATTAAAAGTTACATGACGAGCTATTCAACATTATGCAATGTGACATCGAGTTATTCATCTTTAAAATTGTACATCTCGGCAGGAAGATGTTTTGAGAACTTACGCAGTAAATAATTTGGATTTAGTTTTGAATGTTTGTTGCATACAGTTTTGAAAGTTTTAACTTAAGTTTTACTTTGGAGAGTGACAGTTTTGGTATGTTTCTCATTTAGAAATTGGCGTACAGGTAAAGTCTTGATATGCAATACGTCGGGACACGTATCAGGACAGCGTGACAATCCAAACATTGACATGGGTTGTCGTCGGTTCTTCATAACGTTAAAAACCAATTCAAGA
Organism: Holothuria scabra; assembly: GCA_037179385.1. Classification (NCBI taxonomy): domain Eukaryota; kingdom Metazoa; phylum Echinodermata; class Holothuroidea; order Aspidochirotida; family Holothuriidae; genus Holothuria; species Holothuria scabra. The sequence goes on along the minus strand of CM074181.1, from coordinate 58,005,833 downwards.
AAGATTACGTGTATATCATTCTCTATAACATTGATATTTTGAGAAATTTATGTCATATTTCCTAATCGTTAAATACTGTATTCCTTTCCTATCTTATACAATATCATTGCAAAATTTTCTTTCGCTTTTATCCAAAATAACACGATGAAAGAGTTAAGTACAATTGTTGCAGAGTACTTCAACGTAAATTTCATAAAAAAGAAATGTTTGTGAAGTATGGTTAACATTTGTCGAAATAATGAACGCAGAAAGAAAATAGTTGATAAATGACTTTGAGCAATTCCATTCAGTATCTGGTTTAGTAGATCATCAAGAGCGCGTCACTAGCAATGATGCATAAATTTTTACATGTTTTGAAATAATATATGTTTATGCTGTCCATAATTAGAAGTTCAGAATAATTTAACGTTGCTTTAGTGATTTGTAATGTGTAACATTTATACATAATGCGATTGACATCAATATCTCACATCCTCCGGTTATGGCGTAACGAGGCTGTATAACGTCATATCAATTACGAAGTGAAGATAAGGCCCGCCCCAAAATCAAACGACTAGTGAATTTAATCACTCTAATAGAGTAGAAGGTTTGAATTTTCTCCATCAGAGAGTTAATGCACTCCGCGTAGATTAAAATTCACTTCAATAAGGGTAAAATTCACTCCAAGAAGAATGACGTTCACTCTTAATCTGGTGAATCCAGCGATCACTTTTTTTTTTCAAAGTTGTCCCTGCAGGCATTTTATCAATGGGTAAAACTTCGCTTGTTTGGAGTTTGTAAATTTCAGTCTTCACGGGGAGTTTCTTTTCTTTTGGAGTGATCTTTTTCACTTTCACTCCCTAACGAATGCAATTTCACTTCTTTCTATGTTTAGAAAACAGCCTATGAACAAACATGTATGTAGCATAATTGTTTTGTATGTTTATTTTATTACACTTCTTATCATTCCTTAGTATGCTATAAGTGGTTCACAACTTTTAGTTAGAATTATACGGAATGTCTTACTTTGCGTATCTTTATCTTACTGAAACTTTATTTCTGTTGTGTTATCTTGCATTATGTTATCTTTGTTTTATCAGACCATACATATTTCCAGGAATAGAGAACTTAAGTGGTTTCGAACATGGACATTATTGTTACGAATTACTTATTTTTTGATTATCGCGTGCTCTCATTCGTGTCTTTGCCTTTTCTTATCTTTCTTTTCTTTTTTTATCACTTCCCTTTCTCCTCTTTTAATTAGCTAATACTGTTGTCTTTATGCATTCATCATGGGGAAGGGGTCTTAGTAATAACGACCCAGAAAAACCAAGTTCGAACAATTGCGAGTAGGGTATAAGGTTCTGCCATATTATCACTGGTTGGCTCCTGGTGTAAGCTCTGTTTTGAAGGCCTAATCCTCACACGCTAAACAGGGTTACAATTCTCCCAACCTACTTACTTAAGCCCCTCCCACAATTGTCTAAAAATGCATTGACATCCAGATGCAATCTCACTTGATTGCTTCTTTAGGGTGAGTATACATTGTCAGTAACGCTAGTGTGTAATCATAATACTCTCAGTACAGTACATACTGTGCAATATGAGCTACCGTTTTCTATTTCTTAACTTGTCAACTGTCAATCAAAGGGCTGCATGTGCCAATTGAGAATTTCTGTAGACTGGATTTGAATGTCGTCTTTAAGATATCTTCAGATGGCAAATTAAGTGTCATGAAACCTAGAGTCAGAATTTGTCTAGTGAGAGAAGTTTTGAGGAGCTTTAGTGTTTTGTCAAAATTTTAGACATGAAATTGGCATTTTCTAGTTCAAGGTCCCAAGGATATTGGGTGGGCGATGAACACACCACAAAAATTATAAGTTCACTTTTTGTCAGTGCAGGTTTTTTTTGTTGTCAATTGTTGTTGTTGTTGTTGCTGTTGTTTCCATGACTTTGGTACAATAGTTGTAAAAATGGGACATCTAGGACCCAAAGAGGGTGAAATTGAGGGTAAAAGTTGCAGGTTTAGACTTTTAACTGATATGATGAAAAATGGTTTAGATAGTTATCCTTTAAAGAGGGGCACTTGGTCTCCACCTTCACTTACAGCCTGTGCATTGTTGCATTACCGTAATTATACCTTCCTTGCATCTATGCAATCTTGTTTTGAAAATTTCCTAGGTTAGTTAGTTAGTTAGATAGAGTTAGTTTCCAATCTATTGGTTCAAGTCGAGCCAGCCTCTGCGCTTTTTCCACGGGCCTTCCGCTTGGGATACGAATACTCTTACCAATAGACCAAATGCGCGGTCTGAAAATTCCTTAGGGGAAGGGATACACTGTCCCTTACACTTCATACGATCATTCAACATCGATGTTTCAGATAATACCTTATATAACTCATATTCAAGAAAACCAGTGAGTTAACTCTCCATGACAAAAAGGTCACATGACTCTCAAGAGCCAATCACGAATTACAGCATTCTCCTCCACTAATTCCAAATGGGGTTGATTGCATTTCCCTTTAAAACTGCGCATTTCTGACCACTGAGCTCATTTCTTCATTAACCCGAATGGGGTAATTTCCGCCATGTATTCAGGGACCATCACTGACATGTTCCTGACTACCATGCCCCTGCATATTGTGCAAGCCTCTGCTCGTGAACTTATCTTCAGAACAATACGATTTCAGAAGACTAGAGGCCCCTTAACTAGGCTGGCCCCGAGGACACCAGACTGTGGCATATACCCACCATTCTAAGCCGGTTCGTACCAAAGACTTAAAAAATTGGAACCCATTGATTCTGCCCTTGGTGCTCAGCATTAAAAATGGAGTAGGGAAAAGAAGCTAGTGAGTCACAACTGGAAAAAAGACCGGCCGGCTCAACCAAATACCAATTGGTTAGAAACCAAGTCGTGTTAATTCTCATCTAACTACGAAACCAAATCTCTTCAAAACTTATAGTAGGAACAGGTTACTAACAATAGGTGTTTATAAAAACTTCTTTTTCCTTACAAAGGTTGACCTATCAAAAGATTGTTGACGTTCAGGTGTAAGATAAATTTAATTTTGCTAACATTTTACTCACTCCCTTTCATATGATTATTGGAAAGGTTTTGATTCGTGTACGTGTAGAGTCGGTAAGTTTTTATGGACCATGGGGTTACGGTAGCCTACCAAGAGCTTCATTCTGAGATAACAACCATTTTGGCTATGGAGAGAAGTAAGGATAACCTCTTTATCACGTTCCAGGTTAACCCGGTGAAGGTTATCACGAAAAGGACAACTAAGCTAATGATAATCACTCAATGGGAAGGTATAATTTGACCTTCGTTTAGGTGGGGAAATCCCCATTAACACCATTCTCCCACGGCTTCGACCTTACAAACACAACTAGTGTCCATATTCCCCTCGTGATACCACGTAAACGTGGCGATACGGTCGAATGATTCGGTTTGTGTGAATCCCTCAAAGGTATTGTTTGCTATAGAATATAGAAATTCATTGAACTGTGCAATCATAACTGTTCTACCAAAAGCTATACAAATCAGCCTGTGCGTTTAATATTGTAGGTGTTATGTACATAATTGCCGTGATATGCCTCAAACGGACTGTCTTCGTCTTGGGTATAATTTTCGTTAGTTAAGATTTCGAGATTTCAAAGAAATATTTTAACAAGACGTCTGCTATCAACCTAATTGTTAACATGAGGCAATGTTTGCTATATGCTTTCTCCATGACCATTTGCTTCACAGTGTGCTGTTTAACGTACTATCACTACAGGGGTGAGTTCCTTTACCGTATGTCTTAATTTAAGATTTTGGTCATCGCCTTTAAGAAAATCAGTTAGATGGGTTAAGTTTTTTCAATCGTTGGAATTAACGAAATCTCGCAGAATGGCATTCTGAGGGTGACATTATGACACAAGAGATTAAAAAGGTACCGTATCATGTTATCACGTGGCCGTGAGAATTCATTGGCAAGTCGTAATATACCTAGACTTAGAATTACAAATGGTTACCTACCGCGTGCCCACTGCGAGACGAATTCTAGGACTTTTACAGTCATGATGCCGAAAGAACATTCATGTCCAGATTATCCAGGATTTTTTTCAAGAGGTAGGAGAAGAAGTCTTATCGTCGACCTGTGGAAGTAATTCGGGGTCCCCTTTCCTTTTGAAAGTTTTTGTCTTTTCAAATGTACACTTTAGCGTCCGAATAGGCAATTAAAATTGATATTGAGAAAATTTAGCCTTGAAATATTAGATATTACTTTCACTCGGTATCGGAGGACTGAACGACACTTAACTCCACCCGAGGAAACTACGGTGCGATGCGCAACCCACTTCGTCGGCTGGGAAACCGATATGAGTTGCAAACATAATGCCAAGTGAGAGGAATATTTTTTGCATTTTTAAAAGTCCTGAAATGCAATTCGTTGCACTCAGGCATATGAAAAGACAGAATTTTGTGCAATGAAAATTGATAGGAACTGGAGAACAATGAAGCCGTGAAATAAAAAGGGCTTTTCTTTACCTTAGTCCTGGGAAACTAAATGCCCCATCCGAAGGTGCTGAGCAGTGCGACTCTCAACCGACTTCGTCTGTTGGGCAACCGATTTAAGCTGCAACCATAATGCCAAGTCTGAGAAAAGCCGGAGTCATCCGAAGCAAACTCCAATGAAATCTCCCGGGATTTGAAGCCATGCACATTTGAATTACATTGTGCACAGACCCGGCAGATCTTGGTTATCACTCAAGCCTTAGTCCAATACCGTGGGCAATGGCGTAAACGGGGTGACCCTTTTTGCATGCATTTTTTTTAAGATTTGGGAAGTAGATTTGGAACCGGGTAATACGAGGGCGGGCGGGTACCTGGGTACCCGGGTTACCCGTGCAAACACTAGTAATAAACTTACACTGTACATATATGTGCATGAATCTGTAGTATAGTAATTCGTTACCAGCGACGATTAAGTGATGGCGTTATGTAGGGAGTTATGCACCTGTATAGCATTGTTAGTATGCATACACGGTAACTTGATTCAAATTCGAAAATTAAGATAATTAGGCACTTTGGGGGCCCGTGCACGCTATGTAATTCACCTGATCGGATGAAAAGACACACTGGATTTGTAATGATAACCACCCAGGTGATGTTTTGATTGGCGTTTCAAATTTTTGGTAGCAAAGAGCAGGGGGTTCTGGATCCCTTGGATCCGCGCCTGGCATTTCCCGGTGAGGACTGTTGTCCACGCCTTTGCATCCGACAGAACTTAATATGCAAATTTAAGTGCGTGCGTAAGCAATTAAAATTACATTAGGGCGCTTATGCAATAGTATGAACCGATTACGGAATTCTGAGACTGCCATGCATTAAGTGACATGTTTTATCTACAAATGTCCACTATAATGAACCAGTTAATATGTTATCAGTCACATACATACACGAGAGGTTATGATCATGGTCAAGATATTGCCTTCTACTTCTGTACCATTCCTCTTACATAAAGGTTTAGGCCATGATTTCCGAACCTTGGGGGTGGCGACCCCAGCTGGGATCGCAATACACTTTTTGTGGGGTCGCAAACTATTCCAAAATATTTAAAAATTAGTCACATTCTGTAAAGTGTATCTCTTATCCACAAATTCTGCTTTGCTAGAGACGATATACTAACTAAACCATTTATATTACTAAGTGCTTACCAGATTTCATAAGAGTGGATTTGAACTAAAAATTGCAATTGTGTTTTTTCGGGGGGGGGGGGCATATTAATTGATGTCGCTGTCTGTTGCTGTTACCTGAAATGAGTTCCTTAGAGAAAAGAAGTCTGGAACCCCTGAGAAGGGATATATGACACCGCAGAGAAGCAGATGAATATCAATTTTCTCCTCTTGCTGACAAGAACCTTTCAAAGGCGAACGCATTTTAATACTTACTTTTCCACAAAAATATTGATTTCTGCCTTTCAGATATTCTTCATCAGTCTCAGTTTTACCATAAACGGAAGCAAAGATATGGACACGTCCGCAAATTTTACAGGAACTATGAAGATAAGCAGTTGCCCCCACCTTCCGGAATAAAACTTCCAGAAATAACCAATAAGGAGCTAAAACCACAAACCCTGTCTGACGTAGCCTCTTCTTTGCAATCACCAGTCGTTTTGTCTGCAATTAACGAAGCCTTTATAGAAATCACAGAGAATTTCATACTTAGCATTCGTAAGCTAAATTTATCGCCTACAATCGTAATAGTTTGTGAAGATAAGAGGTCCTACGAAGTACTAAGTGGATGGAAAAATATTACGGTGGTAATGACCCATCTTCAGCTTTCTAAATCTGACGCAGAAGATTGGAGATCAAAGGCTTACAACATATTAGTGGATAAGAGGGTACCATACATCTTAGAATTACTTCAAAAAGGCAAAGATGTCTTCTTTATGGATACGGACATCGTTTGGTTGGAGGACCCATTCCCGTTTATACATGGCAAGGTTGATATTGCGGTCATACATGATTATCCAATAAATACAGAAAAAAAGGTGATTTACTGCGCTGGATACGCTTATTTTAGAAATTGTCCAGCAACTAAATTTGTGGTGCACCATTGGCAAAAAATGCTTGTATCTCCTAAGAGGAAGGAAGGATCAGAGCAACAAGGAAAATTCAATAAGGCTCTAAAGAAGGGACTTGGACAGAAGGGAAATAAAAAACTGAGACTTAAAATTTTACCACGGAATTTATTCCAAGCTGGTTTTGAATTTTTCAATTCATCAACTCCATTGGACGAGAGACCAGTTCGGCCAATTATGATTCATAATAACTGGATTGTAGGACTCCCTCCTAAAATTGAAAGATACAAAAAGTTTGGTCTGTGGTTTCTTGAATCAAATAGATCTTCAATCGAAATAAATAGACGATAAGGTTGAAAAAAAGTGAAAGATAACAAAATATCATGAACGAAAACGTGTTTAAATGGTCGATTGAAAAAAGGAGAACACTTTCGTTTTCTTTTTAGAGTGAGGTAGGTAAAAAAAGACTAGGTAAAGAGACTCGGGACATTGCTTTCCTTGTCAATGTCAATTGCAACCAGTCGGAAAACTACACATGGTGTAACCCGTGCCCTCCCATAAAATTTTACGAAGCCGTTGATTTTACAAGGGATTGATGGTTATGATCAGCTTTTTGAAATACTGTAATGTGGGAAGAGTGCTGTTTTACTTTTGGGTGGGGTGTGATGTTCTAAGAAAAATTATCTGAATCTCTAAAAAAAAGTACCAAAATGGATAGTAAAACAGTCATGTCAATTTCAAGATTAAATGACTGTTTAATATAAAACATTTGATATAAGTTTTGGATACATTGCAGGAGTGAGATTTTCTACAATTTTGTTATGTGCATTTGTTTGGTTTTCTCTTAGAGGGTTTGAGATTCTGCAAAGTTTGGATTTTAAGTCAAATTTTGAAATCGACATAAGCTAGCACTTATTTTCAATAAAAAAGAGAAGAGATTCATATAACGGACGGATTCTCCAAGCAGTAACTTTTTTGCATAGTCTACCGTTAGTGTAAAATAGTTCAATTGTCTTTTACAATACATGATAGGGTTACAAAACGTAGTGAACCAAAGAGTTTATTCAATTTGAGGATTTATGGCCGGAATTTACTTTATTCTATTGGTCACTTACTGATATCTTGCATAGGCCGTAGGGAGGGTCCCAATAAGATGCTGGGAAGGGGAGAGGGATGTTGATGATTAGCCCACACCACGTGTTTCAAGGGTATTATCATCTTGCAATTAGCTGTCCAAGAAAGGCTTTGAAGAAAAATGCCTCCCACATTAAAGAAAGGGCACTTCTCACGCCTCGTATAATTTGAACCAAAACAAGTCGATGTGTCAATTTTGTGTTTTTAATTTTATTGTATTGGTTTTATGGAATTTGAAAGAGAAATAAGACATTTGTATCTAATGTAACTTTTTCTTGGCAATAGAATATTTTCCGCAAAAATGAATAAAGATTGACGGACCTATTTCATTTGTTTTTGTGGTATAAACGGTTGCGCTAGAATTTTTCACCTAAAAACTTATTTCTTATCCCTGTCTGAGGTCGCAGGGAATAAATTAAAATGAATGAATGAATGTCCCTCTTTCTCTTCAAGCATTTTTTGTAAGACCCAGTTCTCTCACCCCAAACAATACCAATTCTCCTAACCCGCTTACTTAAGCCCCTCCCACAATTGTCTAAAATTCATCCTCATCCAGATACAATCTCAGTTTATTGCTTCAAGGTGAGTATAGGAAAACTCAATGTATATAATCAAAACACTCTCAGTACAGTTCATGCTGTGTAATATAAGCTTCGGTGCTCTGCATTGTTTGAATTAGCTGTCAATCAAAGAGCTGAGCCAACTGATAATTTCGATACACCCGTATCAAAATTGTAGTTTAGGGTGAGAGGTTTGGCCCTTTAAGATACAAGACAAAGGTCCGGGTGTAAATTAGCAACATCTTTTTCAACAATCACACTCATTTCAAGGGTTATAAATTCTTAATATGTCGTTTTGTGAGTTTTACTTCTTGAGTTAAAGGGAATAAACTAAGGAGATGGGTGTCGCCTAAGGGGAGGTCAGGGGAGGTCATGACAACCCTTCAAAATTTTTTGTGTGTCTCACCTAATTTTCATGCAGCGGTACTATTTGCAAAGCTTTTGACTAGGTTTCTGTTAAGAACCTCTAAAAGTTTAGGGAATTTTTATTAAGGGGATTACATTAATATAGAACCCTTATTGTTCAATGAAACTGACCGACAAAGTTTATTCGCATGGACCTCCTACGGTCCACTAAGCTGCTAAGTCTAGACGCTGACAGGGTTTTGTCGAGTGAAGCTTTGAACTGCCAGGGTATATAAATGAACCGTGCTTGATACTTCAAACTGAATTCAGCTTTACGCTTTCAGTTACCTACATGCTTAGGACAAAAGTTGCGACTTCCCTGGTAGGATTTCTGTGAAAAATCCGTCGGTTTTTTTACAGTCTGAGATATATAGCGCCCTAATAATAATAATTTTGGGGGTTGATTTGAACGTTCATCGTAGTTTCCTTTGTTTTACATAACCCACTGAGCGCATGCCTGAATTTCACCATTGACATGGTGGAATGGGGATAAACCCCACTTTTGAAACAAACTAATGAAAGGGTGGGTCTACTATAGGCTCTGTCTTTAAGGATGTTGTTACATACTGCGTTACGTTTGGTTAACCTCCAAATTTTCAATCTTTTACCTGACTTCACGTTATATTGCTACTATATGCAACTGTCTGAAACTGGCATCTTTTTGCTTTTGGTGCTCGATTTTAGATAGGCGGTAATGCGTGTTAAAATATGCTATCGAAAGTAGGAAATTTTGCATTCCATCCCTTTTCAAAAAGCCAAAATTTTCCAATGAAAAGGGTCCCCTCCCCTTGACCCCTGCCCATGACAGCGATTTATCGGTCATTACGCCGCTCTATTGAAACTTCATGGGTACACACGCGACAGAGATGGACCTGCCAGGTGGGCGGAATACACACATGGTCCCTCTATTGGTCGTCTGTTAGTCTGTTGAGTAGGTCTATGTGGAAGCGGGTGTTTAAGAACATGGAGTATACCTTCTCAAAATTTAGCGTAGCCGAGCGAGGCACTGTCGCACCATCCCACTCCTCACAGATTTTCTAGTTCCTTAAAATGTGTTCAATATTAAACACAAATTATTACTTGACAGTTTGAAGGAAGCTTACATGGTGCAAATTTTGTATAACGACACAAATAATTTTCCGTGGGAAGGGTAAAACCCCTCCCCTTAAACCTAGGTCCACAGGGAAATTAGAAGAATTCCTCCCAAATTTTCGTCACATCTGATCTTCGGACAGTGGTTCAAAAAATATCTGTCAGTCATTTCAGTTTTAAACAATGCCGCATGCTTGTAATCACTTAAAAACTGTTGTATGCATGAATTCTTTCCAGATTATGCTCGCAAAATAAAAAAAAATCATAGACACTGTAAAATTTTCGTGAAATATTATGAAACAAAGTGAAACTTGACCGCACATTCTGGCAGTCTATAAAATCAATTACATAAAACCTCAGCCTCACTTCATAGTTTGAACATGATTTTGCCCAACATGGTAGAATATCGTTCAGACGGAAGTTGGAAAGCGTCGTGGGATTGTTTTAACAAGGGAGGTGTTACAGCTGCCTTTTTAAAAATTGCTCAGGCACACATGATAGTACCCAGGTGTAAAAAAGCCCAAAGTTTTTGGCCGGAAAATTGAAGTGGTGCATTTTATCTGGAAATTTTCTAATCGCAGTGCAATTTGTTAATTTCTTATTGAAGTGAGTCCTCTGCCCACAACCTATGCCATAGCTCAATGTTTTTAACTTTGTTGCTGTGAAAATGCAATAAGATTATTATTAGCAAATATTTTGTCGACCAGCACACCTACACGTATCCTTTTTCCGTCAAAGACAATCGCTCATTATAATCACATCCTTGTAAAGGTAAAGGTTTATTTTTAGCAACTATAAAAAGAAATGATAGCTAAGGCTTCTTTCATTATACTTTCCTCCGTTATTCAAGCTGACATAAATGTTTCACCAAAGGCGATCTGCCTTTTAAGGGGGGGGGGGGCGTTATAAAAACGGGTAAAATGCAATTTCCGACCATCCGACTTTCGGTGATTTCTCAAAATTTTATTTACCAACTAATGGTGGCGTTCCAATCGGGTAGGAGTTGGTTTCGTCTTCAAAGGTAACCCCAAAATCTTCAGATCTGTAATGTTTCACGTTCATTTGTTCCACTCCTGCTAAGAATTTCTGTGTAGAACTTCTTTATACAAGCCTGGGAAATGCCATTTCTGGGCATCTGAGGAGTGGCAATTTTCCAAAATTTTCTATGCGCTCCTCGCAAACCGATGGGTGGCCGAATTTGTAGTGATGTGACTGCGGCTAAAAGCTATCCTTAGAAAGAAAAGCAAAACCAGTGTTGACTTGAAAGGTCAAGTTTCAAGTTTATTTCTACCATAAACACATACAACAAAAAAAGATTATGTTATAATATAATCAAGTATCGAACAATAGAACATTATGAAGAAGTTTAAATACTTTGTAGTACTTTGAAAAACTTTGAATTTGCAACTTAAAGAGATTATATAGTTTACTGAAATTTTAAGATGTGATAGGATAGAGGAATCAGAATAAGCAGGGCTTTTTAAGTCTGATCCCTTTTAAGAAAAGAAAAACTATAAGACAATTGGTATAACAACAAAACAACATCAACTAAGGAACACAGAGTAGATACAGAAAGGAAATAAATGAAATTGATGAAATTGCGGAACAAATTATGCACGAATATACATTCGATTAAGCAGAAACAAAGCACTTATTTACAAGTAATATATGTTTCGAAGCAAAGCGTTATGCAATTGCGATGACAATTCCTTAAGAAGACTACGAGCGATGAGTCTAAATAGGTTTGAAAAAGCTAGCTAAATTTGATTAATGAAGTTTGAATATAACGCTTGAGTGATCTTTTAAAATAATGCAAGGATTTTGAGTCTTCTATTACACTTGGAAGTGAATTCCAGGGGAAAGCTCCACGACTGCGAATTTGAGATTGGTTGAGTTTTGTCTTATAATAATCTACATGTATAGAGTTTTTTGACCCAGTGTTATAATTGTGGAAGTCAGATAATAATGTTAATATGAGGGTGTTATACAATAAATTCATAATGACGATCAAAGCTTTAACACACGTCTGACTAAAGAAGTGAAGAAGACGTTCAAGTTTCTTGGGTTTTCCACGTTATGGGACAAGTTATGCAAATAATTTATTTTCAAAATGACCTCCCACTGCGGCAAACGGTATAGCCTCTTCTTGTAAATACCACGAGATAAAATGATGCCGCTTTTTTCCTCTTTATTTATCTTTTACTTTTCTGACTTTAATAGCTTTACAAAACTACATGGACTTTATTTTCGAGTTGCTTCTCTCATTACCATTATATAAGAAAATATGTGACAAGGACGAACAGAAAAAAACGAAGGACCCGAAAGTACAGAAGCCACACAATACTCATTACTTGGGTAATTAGAAACAGGGCGAAGCAAAATACAAAAGGAAAAAAGATAAAACTAAATCCATAATGAGAAGAAACCTTTCAAAAAGATGGCCTTCTACACGACATACACCTACACTGTAAGATACGTCTTGGATCTTAGACTGTCAGTCGAATTTGTCGAGAGTTCGTTTTCCATTCCGTGATTGAATGGTAACGATACAACAATCCAGCCCGCAAAATGGGCGCCATTTTACTTTATCTCCTGTTTTCAGTGGCTTCCGCCCTATCCAGTGACAATGCAAGGCATGATATCAAGATTCTCTCATTCTATGGAGAAATTGCTAGCATAGACCAGGTACGGTTATTGCCCGCGGTTCAGATCGCGGTGAATACCATCAATCAGAGGGTACGAGATGGACTCTATCACAATTTTTCTTTCAATGTTCTTCACGAAACTATCAATTGCAATGAATATCCTTTAGGAGGACCTTCGCTGGCTTCCGAATATTACTTTCGGGAGGTCATCACCGCAGTGGTTGGACCACCATGCAGTGTACAGAATATTGGCGTGGCAGATTTGGCAGCCTTTTGGAACATAGTGGCAATATCCGGTGTTTCATCTGCCGTGGAACTAAGTGACAAAACTCGGTTTACGACCTTTACAAGAACATCGTTTCTTGCAGACGGACTTGCAAGTTCCGTGGTAGCAACGATGAAGCAGTACAACTGGAAGAGATGTTCCTTCATTTGGTCGAGTACGGGCTACTGGTCGATTATGGAAAAGGCCCTTGCAGGAAAACTCCAAGAAGCCAACATATTTGTCCATTTTGTTGGCCTAGAGTATTTCGATACCACAACCCAAGCAATGCAAGAAGCAGGGAGATTAGCAAGAAGTGAGTTTTTATTTCAAATCTATCAACTAATGTATTCATCGGCATAGTTAAAAGGGTGCTCAAAGAGGGGCCACAATTCTCGCTGTGCACATGTTATTCAATAGTGTCGTCTTAAATGTAAAACAGAGTGTTCAACAACTGAATATAACATAGTGCAGCGCCATCTTTTTCTTTAACCCCTGTCCCATTACCTTTAATGGTGGACCATTTTGTAAAAGTCCCCTTAACGGGGTAATCAGAGTTTGACGGAGAATATTAAAATTTTCTTCCAACGTCTATTTCCAACAATTACGACGTCGAAGACCATGATCACGGACCTTATGTCTTGTTATTTAAAGGCAATATCCAGTGTAGGGGAACAAGGGTAAAAGCAAACTCAGATTGCCGCTTTTAAGCGTAAAAATGATTACTTCATTGTGTTTTATGTAAAAATCACATTTCTCATATTTGTCTAAAACTGATAAAAGAGAAAAGTACTTGCAGCTCGAAATCGATCAAACTGGTAGCAAAAGCCAATGATGCTGTAAGTGTCGTAGATTTATTTGCATCGGGTATCTCATCTGATTTAGTCATAAGGTCGCAAAACGGACAGCGTAAAAACCTTTTTCTCATACCTTATTAGATTTTGAAAAGGTTAGACTCTTGTTGCTTTCCAGTGAAACCATAACACCACAATAATAGTGCAAATAATTTTAGATTTGGACTAGGGTTCGTTTACATTCATCTCTACCAAAAACAGAAAAAATGTTCCAGTTATATTTAATTTTCTATCACTGATACAACATACATCTTAGACTTACCCCCAAAATACGTTTTTTTTTCAGTTATTGTAATGGCTACAGACGGTCCAGTTATACGCCAGCTAATGCTGGATGCTTTCGATCTCGGCTACATCAACGGAGAATTTGTCTTTTTTAACATTTACCCTTTCACTGATGACGTACGATTCAAAGATTTTACCTGGAGAGCGGTAAGTCATTTCAGAGCATAGTTTATTAATTTTCTTCATTTTCAATATGCCCAGTGTTATTATATCAACTTGTTCATTTTCAGCTCTATTGTGTTAGAAAGTGTCCAATTGTAATTACTTTTGCTTTTCAGTTTGTGACCCCCTCCCCATTTCTTTTACTCCTATCTGTTTCTTCTTGCTTCTGCATTCGCTTTCTTCTCGTTTGTTTGTTTGTTTGCGTGTTTATTTGTGTTTTGATTTGTTTTGTTTTTTTTTTCTTTTCCATTTGACGCAATGGTTTGCAATTAATCCTTTTCTCTCCTGTATGCAAAACGATAAACTGAAACAAACTTCCTCCCTGTTTACTCCATTGTCCTTTGAATGTTAGTTCCAAACTCTTTTGTATGTTTGGTAAAGTTAGGAAAGCGGATAATCTTCGAAGGGGCCAAATATGTCAAAGAAAATAAAAGCTTTATTTACCTCTTTAAGGCTGCTCCCCGTCTCCTCTGTCCCTTACAGTATGAAGAGTTCAGACTACCTGAACTCATTGCTTAAAGTGTACCTCCAGTTGAAAATTTCAAAAATTTATATAAAGTGTGAAAAATTAATTCAACCAGTCTAAAACCCATCTTGATGGGATATTTTTGAGCTTAGATGTAAAATGTTGAAGTTTATTCACTCAATTTAAAACCTTAAACCATGCACATAAATTTGTTATTTTATTGTTGTATTGTATACTCAAATTGCAGTCTCTGTGTTCTTTGTTATTCTGGAAGTTACTACACCTCTTGTCAATATGAGATACCACTCTACTTACTCCTATGAAGTGATGTACTTAATTAAGTCCTATCTACACAATATGCTTTGCAAGCAAACATGAAGGATTCAACGTCATAAAAAACATTTAATTCTCATATCCAGACAATGCAAGTAATGTAAATTGTACAACAAAGAAGGCACAAATTATTGCGTTATAGACTACTTTGTTTTAAGTGAATAATTTTCAGCAGTTAGGCTTATATCACAGCGACGGAACGACTGAAGACAATGTGAGTTGGATGGGTAAGATTCATTATACAACTTCTAAAACATATATATTTACAAAATGCTCTACTTGAGTTGAACTCCAATTATTTTTTCTAAATTTTAAAAATAAGATTTTCTTCTGTCCTTAATGTACTTTCTTCAGTTGGACGAAAGGGATGGTGACGCGAAGACAGCTTATGAAGCTCTGCTTACAATCAGTGTAACTGAACCAACGACAGAAGATGTAAAAAATTTTCGATCTGAAATTGAAATGATTCAATTAAATGAACTCAACTATACAGCCTTAGAAGATCAGGTAATAAAAGATTAGTCCAAATAGAGCATGTGAAAGATTTTTCCGTGATGAGAGCAATTGTTGTGGAAATATTTTCAAGTGCTTCTGTGTATCGGGTGTGCCCTGTGAAAAGGTGTTTAGAAAAGAAATGTTTTACTAAACCCTTTGTAGTGCCCCCACTTTGTAAAAACGTTTAGATGCTAAACACACATGTATAATTCCTAAACACTTCTCTTTCAAACACATTTTATAGGTTACTTGCTAAACATTTAGTGTTTAAAAGTAAAACCTGTTAGAATTCAAACGTGTTTTCAAAAGTGTAGGCTTGAACACGTGTTTTAGAGGGTGTGCTTGAGTGCAGAATACCGTTTAAAGATTTAATCTATATACAAATCCGATCAGCGCTTTTGTTTAGTGACTGTAGGCAGCCATTAATGGGGTCCATCAGTCTTAAATCGTCTTTATGTATTGTCTGCATGAAGATCAAACTCTCATATTCAGTGAAATTGAAGGAATCAAAATACAATTTAGTGTTTAACCATCCATGATACAGGTAAGCAAAAAAAATTGGAAGATTAAAAGGTGATAGATCCTAGCTATGGCCAACCACCACTGGCTGTCCGGATTCGTCTATACCCTAGCATGGTAACGCGAAAGTTCATAATAAAATTACAATGGACATTGTGAAATAGATGGAGTTATTTCCCAAGCTCCTTCGTTAATTCTAACTCATCTGATTGGGATTATTTTGATACATATTGAGCATTTGAGTGTAGTGTACCAATGTTTAAACAAGAACTTATTTCACAATGTGTCATTTATTAAAGGCATTTGCAGGAGACAAAATTCTTTGACTTCAAAATATGCAAAAAAGTTCTCAGGCCCTTTCAGAAGAAGAAAACTGCGTCTCAATAGCATGTAATATGTGGAAAATACTTATTTTTAAAGTACCGGTAATGCATTTTTCTGGAGAATAAGTGCATTGTGGAAAATCTTTGATGTCATCGCGGCTGATTAATTTAACATTGATTTTATTTTATTTATAATTTTGATGCCATTTCAAAAAAATGTTTGCTGTACCCTATATATGATGGAGGAAAATGCTAGATCTACAGTAAAAAGTACCTCAAACTTCCCAATAGTATTATATTTTAAGAAAAAAACAGAATATTAGATTACTGAGAAAAAAGGAAACTGACACAATGTACCCACATTACGTAACTTTCCGTGGGTTTGATGAAAAGTGGAACTGGGGCGTAAAACTCCATCTAACTAACTAACTAACTGATGAAAAGTCAAGGATTTTTTTTACAAAAAATCATTCATTAAATAAAGATTTCTTGAGTTAGGAAAAGGATCTTCCGACAGGGTTTGAGGGAAATGGTCTGGAATATTTTTTTCGCTCTTTCAAGACCTTAGTTAAAAAGTTACCGTATTATGCCACTAAATCTTCACAGTGTTTTACATCTTTTTTTAAGCATAGATTTCTTGACAGGTCTCAAGCCAATTTACTAATAAAAAATTGTAATTTATTAATTTTTTGCAAATACCAGTGTCTCTAAAACATTTCTCTTTTCTCCATCATATGAAAACATCTCTTACCTGAGGTCATAGAGAGAAAAATTTTTTGCCTACCATTAAATATAAAACATATAAATCGGAAAAGATGTATAATTTAAGGGTTGATCAGATACGAAGGCTACATTGTAATATGTAAGCATTGGGCTATTGCCGCCAGACGCTTCAAAATATTTTGGCTGCCCCCCCCCCCCCATAACCGATATAAGAAATATATAATACACAAGAAAATTTGACTTTTCGAATCAACAGAGCTTATTTCTCGGGGGTACCATGCACGACGCGATAATATTATATTCCTTGGCTATTAACGAAACAATTGGAGAAGGAGCTGACGTCAGAGATGGAAGAGCAGTGTCGGAAAAGATGTGGAATCGTAGCTTTGAAGGCAAGAGCAAACGCTGACATGAAATGATACTTTTTTAATTAAAATCCACATGATCTTGACTACCTAGCTAATAAGATGTTTGCGCTTGTGTAGTTTTTGTATCGTAACAACTTACATCAACACAAATGCAGACAGCTGATTTGTGCGTAATGTGTTTTCCCTCCAAAATGACTCCAGTGTGACGTCATTACATGAGGTCTAATACTGGTGTTACTTTAAAAAAAAAAGAGGTTACTTTATATTTAAATGTATTTGAAATTAATTTTCTTTTCTTCTTATGGTTAGTTTTAATGTAATGAAAGTGTATATAATATATAAGATTATATAACGATACCTGTTTTTGTTATGAATCAAAGAAGCAAGAGCATTCAAGTTTGTTTTACCGTTTTCAGGAGTGTTTGGAGAAGTCAAGATCAAAGAAAACGGAGACCGCGATTCCGATTATCTAATATCAGATATGACAGACACGATTACCGGACGGTTCGAGGTATGATAATACAATACTTTCACTATTGTGTTGAATTCATATTCCACTTATAGAGAGAAAACCCCATTAAATTACCTTTTACGCTGGTCAAAAAAAATGAGAAACTTCTTTCGATTGAGAACAAACTAGGGTAGGAAAATCTTTGGGCCGATGCGCACAGTTTAAAAAACAATTTCCTTACTGGTTAACGATAGTGCAAATCCCTAACCTTATCCCTTATCCTAACAAAGAATACAGTCGATACAATGTAAAGACGACAGCCAATAAATAAATTCCCCTTAAACAATGCGCATCAGCCGAAAAGTTTTGGACAAACTGGTTAGTAATGAAAATATAGCCATACCGGCATTACCAAACCCCCCAAATCGTTAATTTATATGATATCACCTCATTGTTTTACATTGTCCCAGCGTACTTGGCGTATTACTTGTTTTATCACAGACTTTTTATTTATGGAGAGAAGAACATCGGTCGCCATCGATCTATCAAATATAGTCTGTAACATTTGAACAGGGAAAATATAAATATGAATGAAGAATACCGACCCAGTCCTTCAATCTGTTCATTGAATTCGATTTTCATTTGCATTCTATCAAAACCTTACAAGTCTTTTGCAATATTCGGCTAATTAACCATCAGTAGCACGTTAATGGGGGTACATATTAAAACCAAGCGGTTCAAAACGTACCGGTACAGGGTTCTAGTACCCCTCTTGTCTTGAAATATCTTTAAAAGCTCGTGCTTTACCAAGTTTCTGCAAAACGCGAGCAAAGTGCTAGTTTTAAAAGCTGAATTTTCTTTCCTCATTAGCATAGCAGCGAAAGTTTTTGCCAAAACCACCACAAGCTGTCGAACACGTTCTGTAATAGAATATCTGTTCCTGTGACTCATGTTTCAAACAATATACTGCTTAATGAAAAACATTGATGACAGAGTATGACCGACGAATAGGCCTATAACAGTTCTGCGGGCTTTGTGGATTTTCTCTTTCCCTTTTCATTCCTTTTTTTATTTGTTCTCTTTTTTCTCGTATTTTTATAGTACCAAGTACATAAATATATAAAAAATAATAAAAGGGTCTTTTTATTTGTTCGGTAGGTAGTAGCATATTTCTTGGCTGAATCAGAAGGCGTGTTTCAAGCAGTACCTGGCAAGGAAATACTTTGGCCAGCAGGAGTCACTTCCCCTCCCCTGGACGAGCCAAAATGTGGTTTCTACAACGAAAAACCAAACTGTCATCAATCAGAAGGTATGATAACACTATGCAGCGGCGGCGCCAGCATTCGTCAGGAGGGCCAGCACTTCGAAACCCTGACAAAAGTCACGAGTTCCCTATCGGACTTGGCAGGCAGAATTTCAGACGCGCACAGCGAGCCGAATTTTTGGACTTTTTTTAAACAATATTAAAAATTCCGGAGCTCTTTTTTCAAAGTAAATTTAAATTTTTGAAAGACATTTGGCTTTTTGCAAAGATCATTAAAACGATCTGGGTATTTACACATTTTATGCCCTCATTAAATTAACACAGTCATTAATGTTTTAATAACGACACACTCATTTAAAATGCCATCTTTGCTGTTCCGTTTCCTAACCTTGTTAATTTGTTCTTTCTTTTTTCTTACAGGGTGGGGAACGATTGCTATTGTTCTGGTGACAACGTTGATCTTAGCCTTTGCTAGTGTGTTGCTATTTGCTTGGGTGTATAGGTAATTATAGTTTTGTTTATGTAAGGGAACAAAAACATCGTCAATCTTTATTCAACAAAGGAGTGAGGAAAAAAAATCAGTTCCACACAACTAGAACAAATTCTGTGGGGGTTGGTAGATTTAGTCAGAGGATTAGCAGTTGAGGAGGAAAACTCCCATCTAACCAACTCACTGACTCATCCAGAAGAGCAAACGATTACTCATTTACCCCTTTGCTTCACTCTCACCCTCTTGCCATTTCCTTTCAAGAAATGTCGCATTTACTTTTAGAATACGAACTGTATATAATATAGGAGTGTAGGAGTATAATACACCTTAAAAATGTCTATTAGTTACAGAACAGAAAAAAACAAAAGGATTACAGAAAAGAACTGTCAACTTTTGAAACATAGTTGCCAGCGCTTTTTCTGTAACTTAATATATCTCCTTATTTTTCGTTCTATGGATTAACAAAAATTTTTACTATGTGCGGAACTTATCCCCAACCTTACCTTTTAAAATTTGCCAGGAGAGAGATTTCCCCATGAGTGTCTCCCATGGGTATCCGTTAGACATTCTGGTTTGATTGTTTCATTTTCAGACGACTCCGACGAGAGAGTGAAGTCATGAAGATGTTGTGGAAGATTAAGTACGAAGACCTCACCTTTACATCTGCGAGAAAATCGAGCAATTCGTCGAAATTTAGTGGCGACGGCGTAAGTCTGGGCAATAAAGACAAATCAGGTCCTACTTGATAAATTTGTATTTACAGAGTTGGTTTACAGATTCAATGTCTGTATTTACTGTTGATATATCTGTAAATTAATAAAACAAGAAATTTCCTAACTGACTAACGACAACCCTAATCCCTAGCCAGAGAAAGAAGTGCAATCGATACAATACAATGGCAACAGCCAATCATGAAACACCTTGTTAAACAATGCTCAGATACCCAACAAAAATAAATAGTTTTGATGGATTCATGAGTAGCAGTTCTAACTTTTAAGAGAACTTACATGGGGAAAAAAGCTTTTCGAACCCAGACCGGATTTTTCGTCAGCTGAAAACCTTTCTTTCCCAATTAAGTCCTCTTAAACGTTAGAAGTGGTCATCAGGAATCCATCAAAATCATCGATTAAGACGCTGGCCATGAATCAGGCAATCGCCTAAGTCAATCACCCTTAAAAAATAAAAATAAAAGAGATACATACGGTTTACAGAAAATACTGCAAAATATTTGCCAGTATTTTTCTGCAATCTTTATCTATGTAGTTATGTATCTTCTTTTGCTCTGTAAGTTTACTGTGCGAATTTTAACAATGAATTTACTGGGTTTACGTAAGCTCCACTTAGCTGACTCGTTTGCATTGTATGACGAGTAAAGGCTTCTCAAAAACCTCTTGGGCTAATTTACCCCAGAGTGAGGCACCCAAAGGAATTTACCATGTCTCGAATCAAACTCATATGAACACTTGAAAATCCCATACGAGACAAGTACGTTTACGAATAACGAATTTTGATGTTATAATGCAATTTTTTCAAAGTGATAGTTTTGTTTCTCCATTTTTCACTACCTTCGCCCGGACCACTATTTCAGAACTCCAAGGGTTACTTAGTTAGATGAGGTTTTAAGGTCTATTTTTTAATCAATTGGTACAAGCCCTGCCTGCCAAGGCACTCTCTCCAGTTGTGACTCGGTGTTTTATTTTCCCTACTCCGTGGCTTATGCTGAGCACCGAGCAGAATGACATAAGGTTCTATTTTTAAAGTCCTCGGTTTGACTCAACCAGGGGTGAAACTTCGACATCCCGGCTGCAAGTCGGATGATCTAACCATTTGACCATGAAAGGTAACCTTAAATGTTGATTAAACCAATGACAGACGGGTTGTTCTAATATGAACGCTTCTCCTCAGTGGCATATCTGAATGGTGGTTGTCTACAGGTTACGGTACTTTTGGGGCAACTAATACCACGCCCAACGCAAACCTTACAGGCGTAATTTGATTCGATGTACCCATTCCCCCAACCCATCATAAAATCTCAGTTGGAATAAATTAGACAAAGTAAACAAATTGCGATTCCTCTTTGGCGGGTTTTCTTTTTTGTTTTAAATAGCCGAATGCTTCAATGATTCAAACGAACAGTAACGTTGGGAACACACTCTAAAGACTCCTTCCTGGACCCAGACTAGGGCTTTGAATATGACCTCTTCAAGGAATCTAAAGTGGTCCTAATTACCCAAAGCCCACCAGGGAACTCCCTGGTGACACTCAGTCCTTTATTTGATGTTTCCCTCTGCCAGATTGTGGTGTTCCCAATTCCGTCCCTCAACTTCGGAAACATGTCTGGCGACGCCTATGTTTATTGAACTTTTCGCTGATTTTTCTCTTTTTGGGAATACATGCTTACAAGTGAACACTGTTAAGACCAATAAGAGATGATAACTTAACATAACTGTATAACCTTACTGCCTGGATCTTCTAAGATTTTCCATTCAATTCAATTTATTTTATTTCTACCCAACATGGAACACTACATTTCCATTCATATAATTTATTCCACAAATTTAAAAAAGCAAGGCAAACAAATGTAAGAGAGAGGCTAGAAATAAGAAAAACTTTTCGAGTCTGTTTCCTTAGAGAATACGTAAACGAGAGTAAATAGAACGGAGAAAGTAGGATATCAGTTATCCCAACTATTTGGGGTTTTGGTCCATAGTTTAACTTGTTACGAATTTATTACTTTATAGACAAAGGACGCTGATCTCCATAGTATGTCACCTACGAATAATTTCCATTCCGCTGTAGCCCAATGCATGGTAAGTTTTTACAACCACGTGTACATTTAACAATCCCTGATTCAGTCTTCTGTATTTTAAATTAGTGCTACTGGTTTCGCAGTTTCATGTATATTTATACATATACGTTGCAACTGGAGTATGGAATTACATTGATTTCCCCCTGGTTAACCCTTTGGAAGTCGAGAATTACAAAAGTAACATTCCTTATCCATGCAGAAGGACGATTAGTTGTCTATGCATGGTCTCAGAGGCAGCGATTTGTTCTCAATATTGGGAGAGACATATCACCTTATTAAAAAAAAAAAAAAAAAAAAACGAAATATTGTGTGAGAAGTCAAAGACAATGGGCTAATTCTCAAACATTGAGGGACATGTCAACTCCGTCCCTCTCGGAATCGCCGCGCATGCAGGGTGGTAAAGATTTTCTTCGTTTAATGGCACTTTTGCGGGAATTCCATTAGACTGGAAAGCATTAAATGGAATCTTATCCTACAAAACAGGTAAAGATGAGAATGGGAAACGCTTCTTTTCTTACATAAAATGTAAGATTCACAGGTTGGTTTTACCCCTATATAAATCTGAATCCGACACTGATTGTCCGAAACAGAACCTGCACATTATTGCAATAAAACATGTGTCTACCCCTCCCTCAGCAAACGGTTGAATTTCAATTGATTATTGTTTTGAATCATGTTACCCCCCTTACAATATCTCCTTCACTTGCTTATTTACTTTTCGAGATTCAGAATTCCTCTGAATAACGAGGGATATCTATTCAGTCTATTTCTGGAAGGAGAGTTCTCTTTTTATTTCAAAGAACATTAGCTGGGATTTGAATTGATGTATATAAGCTTGTCATTCTTTGCTTTTCTTTTCAGGGTAGAGATGTTCTTGTGAAGAAAATCAGTAAAAACGTCCTCACTCTAAGCCGTGACATCTTGGAAGAACTAACAATTGTAAGCGTCCAAATTTGTAGAAAAATATGGTAGTCCTCGTGTGCATTAGTGTCCCCAGAGAAGGCAAGGCATTTGTCCTCGTCCTTTTTGAAACAGTTCTTGCTTAAAAATATCACATTTACGTGGTCTGGCATATATTTATATATAAATAATAAAAATTGAATACTTTCTTTTAGGTTACTTTGAACTATCTTCAATAGTAGGCTACAGTTTTGCTTGGTTCACCCTCCCAGCGTACACTTCCCCAGATTCTGGAAAATTATTCATAGGCCTACCTGTAGAATCAACTTTTATTAGCTGATTAGGCAGTTAAAAATTGTCTCAATAGATTGCACCAAATGTATTAAGTGGGCTTTTGTCCATGAAGCGAATCGCCTGTGGGAAGTCATTCTTCCAGGGATTGTCCCTGGGACTCATCCTAAGAGACTGGTGGGTATTATCTGTTTAACATTCCATATGGACAATTTTGAATCTTAGTAGCTTAAATACAATCACAATTTATTGACCACAACGAAATGCCAATTAATGAATGGTAAATTTGAATGGTTTTAACGCACAATCGCAAACTTAGTTAAGTTTAATGATCTCTGTGACACCCTGTTCTTTAAAGGTTCCGGATCCTGCCGAGAACATGGAAAACCCTGGAGTGTCAAGCTCCAATATGGGAACCAGTCACACTATGAATGTTGGCTCACCGTGACGTCATATCGTCTCGTACTTTCACCACTTACTTCGAAATAAGACCTAAATTTGTTTGTTGTGCTACTGATTTATTCCTTTTCTTCTGCTGAAGTTTAGCCTTTGTGCTGCTGATATTTTCTAACATTCCTTCCGTGAGAAGCTATTCCTGTCATCCCGTTAAATGTTTGTTCTCGCTGCACTACCATCCGAGGTGATGTGGGTGAGATATGAGTACAAGAACAGTTCGCGAATGTGTTCTTTTGCGGTCGACTCCGTAGCCAGGCCTAAAGCTTTTTGCCTGTTCCCTGTTCCTGAAAAGGCTGAGAGCAGGGAGTCGAACGCAACTTAATCGAATAAGCTTCAAGTATCCTGTATGGTTATACTTCAAATGTTATATAGCCTAGTGGTCAGTTACAACTCAGTTTGTGGGTATAATCGACTATTGTTACTTCTTTCAGATGAGAGAGCTTGACCATACTAATGTCAATCGTTTTGTTGGTGCCTGCACAGATTCATCCAATCTCTTCTACATTATGAATTACTGCTCAAAAGGAAGTCTAAAGGTAATTACTTTTTTTAAAAGAAGGGTTAAAGTCACAACAGGATTTGGTATGTTATAGGGGTGCTTATTATTCAGCAATTTGGTGAAATTTTCATTGAAATCCGATGTGTGGTTCTCAAGATATGAGCACGTAAAGTTTTCACATTTTCAACAAAAAGTAAAGTTGAAGCAAGCACATCTGAGTATGACATCATATCCCCATATTAGTGCGCAGTTTTTTGTTTTTCTTTAAACTTTACAGTCCAGTTTTCCTCAACAGTCCCATATTATTAAAATGTGATTGCGTAAATAGCATGAGAACTTTACAAACATTGAATTCCTCACAGCCTAGGTCCTATTCCTGTCAAGTTCAAGGTCAACACAACGGTCTGTTAAAACAAAGGGAAACAAAGCATTCCTTGTCAATGCGAGAAAGTGATATAAGCTCTGCTACCCTCAGATTCACTTTGGAACACAAATCTACTGACATCTTTTATTGATATCTCGAGAAATACATGTCCTATTTGAATGGAACTTTCACCACACTGTGTATATTTGGTTCCTCTTTTACATATAAAAATGAAATTTTTGGTTTAACTTTCCCTTTAAATTCGAAAAATCTGATAAACATTCAGGACGATTTTTAAAAAGAATCAACTTCATTGTCATACTTTCTTAAAAGTAACACTTTCAAAATATTTCTTGGCCTCAAGTTTTCAAGTGCCAAAGCAGGGCAAACGCCTGAAGCAAACTTAGCCCTGAACTTAGCTCTTCTTTGTATGTGTCATTTTTCGTCAAATGCAACATTTTTCTAATACCATGAGCTATATACCAGTTAACTTTCACAAACATGATCCAACTTCTTAGACTTTTAATTTTTCTGACAGTAAGTAACTGGAACATTGTCTAAGGCTGTTTACTATACCGGTTAATGACAATTGTAAAAATAGCTTTTTGAGACGTTTCATTTACCTTCGTTGATTTTTTTAACAGGACATTTTAGAAAACGATTCTCTCAACATTGAGTGGGCATTCAAATATTCCCTGATGACGGACATTTTCTGGGTAAGAATGTTCACTTATATCCTCTCCCAAAACATTATTCAAACCTTAGTTCTTTTACCTTTTAGGTGTTATTTTATCACTTGTATGTGAAACAAGACAGAAACTCCTGTAGAAAGGTAGACTTAAAAGCATAATAATGATTTTTTTCTTATCTAAAAAACATTTTGTCTGACTTTGTAGAAAATATAATATTCACTACATGCACACAAACAAAATACCAGTCATACTCACTTAAGGCATATTCTGTTTTCGTAAGACAGACTAATTTCACACCATATCCCCCAAATCCCATAGTAATACCTTGTTCCTAACCGCGGAATTGTATACATGGACAGAGCATGTAACGTGTACGTCCTATCCGTAGCTGGTCGCCACCGACTGAGACAAAAAAGGCGCACCAAGATGGCCGCCGTGAACCTATAAATCGTCTGATTTGACGACGACTCTGTAATATTTCAAGCAAAAGTTAAACTTGAATGGGGAAAACATCATATTCCTGCAATACGTTAAGTGATTTTGACCTTACCTTGCCATATTTCAAAAATATTTCAACTTTCTTGCAAAATATGGAGATATACTTGAGCAAGTCCAAACTTTCACATTTAACATAGCAGACGGCCATCTTGGTGCGCATTTTCTCACACGTACAGTAGCGACAATCTACCGTGTAGTGTGCTCAGTCCATGTATAGCAAGTCCGTGTTCCTAACCTATCTCAATTTCAAAATTTGTTTAATTTTGTTAACAAATAGCTCCATTCTCAACAAGACAACAACTTGATGTTATGTAAAGAAAGCTCATTGCCTCAGATTAATTTTGTTTTTCTCTATAACTGAATGTCCTGTTTGTGCTTGGAATCAGATACTGTCGGAATATTT
The DNA here is from genome assembly GCA_037179385.1 of Holothuria scabra. Classification (NCBI taxonomy): domain Eukaryota; kingdom Metazoa; phylum Echinodermata; class Holothuroidea; order Aspidochirotida; family Holothuriidae; genus Holothuria; species Holothuria scabra. Next base: position 57,979,543 of record CM074181.1, on the reverse strand, counting down.
GGATTTCTCTTAGTTCAAGTTATTATATATATATATATTATACAAATACAAATAATTGCCCAAAAAACAAGACTGGACAGAGTGCTCAACTCTGCAAGCAGAAGAGCGGATATCGACCATGTATTTATGCTGTAAAAGCAAACAAAACCCTACTTAAAGTTTCTCACAAATCAATGCGATCGTCAGGGGATCTCGGTTAACAATGAACACAAGCCTATTTCTTTATGGTCAAGGACCATAAAGAAAATTTCCCCAACAAAATATCATGCAGATTAATCAACCCTGCCAAGAGCGAAATGGGACAAGTCAGTAAAATTATCCTTGAACGTGTAAATGAAAACCTGCGGGCCGCCACGAAAGTTAACCAGTGGAGAAGCACGTCCGCGGTCACTGACTGGTTTACTTCCCTCAAGGATAAGCAGTTCCGTACCTTTATGGCCTTTGATATTGTGGACTTCTACCCCTCCATTTCTCAGCAGCTACTCACTACCGCCCTCACATGGGCTAAGCAGCGTGTGCATATCTCGAGACTGGACTTCTCTATCATCATGCATGCTAGAAAGTCAGTCCTGTTTAGTAAAAATACACCCTGGACGAAACGAAGCAACCCCTACTCCTTTGATGTCACAATGGGCAGTTTCGATGGCGCTGAGGTATGTGAACTGGTCGGTCTCTACATCCTTAACAGCCTTAGGAAGCACGACTGTGTCTCCGATGTTGGACTTTACAGGAACGACGGACTTGCATCCTTGAGAACGCGCTCAGGAAGACTCGCTGACAGAGCCCGCAAGGATTTCATTAAAATTTTCAACGAGTTCGACCTGAAAATCACTATCGAAACTAACCTCCATACCGTAAATTTCCTCGATGTCACGCTTAATATGAGAGATGGTACCTATGCCCCCTACAGGAAACCCAACGACACCCCCCTGTTCATTAATACCCAGTCAAACCACCCACCCAACATACTTAAAAACATCCCCATGGCTGTAAACAAACGTATTGCTGAGCTCTCTTGCAATCAAGCAGTTTTTGACGCTGCAGCGCCTGCCTACCAAAAGGCACTAGACTCCAGTGGCTTTCAACATAAACTGAAGTACCCCTTTGAGAGCCCGCAAACCCCAAGGCGAAAGAGGAAGCAAAGGCACAAGAAGGTCATTTGGTTCAACCCCCCGTTCAGCAAAACAGTCAAATCTAACGTTGGCAGGGCTTTCCTCAAACTCATAGCCAAACACTTTCCCCCGGGGCATAAGCTGCACAAAATATTTAACAAAAACACTGTGAAAGTCAGTTATAGTTGCATGAAAAACATGAAAGCCGTCATAAGCAACCACAACTCTAAGGTGCTTTCAAAGAAAACTGCAACACCCCCAAATCGCGGCTGTAACTGCAGGGTTAAAATTTCTTGTCCCCTTGATGGGAAATGCCTCACATCAGCCGTAGTCTACAAGGCTGAAGTCACTAGTAACGATGCCACACACTCATACATAGGCATGTCTGGCGGCCCATTCAAGGAAAGGTACAACAACCACAAGAAATCTTTTAACTTAGAACGTCATGAAAAAGAAACCGAGCTCTCTAAACACGTTTGGTCCCTTAAGAGGAGCGGCCAGGCTTTTACAATTCGTTGGCACATATTAGCACAGTCAAACACACATAGAACTCCATCTGGCTTTTGTAACCTTTGTCAAGCTGAAAAACTTGCTATAGTCGATCACCGTTCCCCCAACCTCTTGAACAAAAGATCGGAGATTCTATCACAATGCCGCCATCACCACACACGCAAGAAAGTTACTCAAGCGGGCAATGGTTAAAAACCCAGAACGGCGAAGGCTTGTGTTCATTGTTAACCGAGATCCCCTGACGATCGCATTGATTGTGAGAAACTTTAAGTAGGGTTTTGTTTGCTTTTACAGCATAAATACATGGTATATGTTATTATATATATATATATATAACTATATACTTAGTTATAACAATTGTAACAGGTGTACTGTTACATCCGACATTTTGCATGCATTGCTTTGACAAGTGTCGGTGCAGGGTCGAATCGATAAACCATAAAGCATAACCGTATATGTGACGTAACGAAGTCCTAAAGTTTATTCTAGTTTGGGACTACCCCGCTCCTTTAGGGCTCTCTGCCTTATGGAATACAGTGCCTTTCATTTAACATCACAGAACTAAACTCCTGTCAAATATTACATACTTCTTACTTTTAACAGGGTTTAAACTACCTACATAACAGTGTAATCGGGATGCATGGTCGCCTGACATCATCAAACTGTGTTATCGACAGTCGATTTGTGCTAAAACTAACGGATTATGGACTTTTTAAATTTCGTGATGGTGAAGATGAGGATAAGACAAGCTCGACTTTCCTCAATAGTAAGTTTGAAAGAGAGAGACCTCAGTTTTTAGATGAATAGCGGGGGTGGGGGTGGGGGCTGCCGAGGATGATGATGGGGTTCCAAGTAAAAACTGTGGGATTGAAGTTATACTTGTGCCCCTACATTTCAAGAACATAAAATGTGCTAGCTGTGTGATGCATGTCAAGCTATTTTGTGTGTATAAATGCATTTGAAAAATGGAATACAAATTGTAGAATCAAAATTGGTTCTAATACCTCTGAAATATTCCAAAGTGCCTTTTCGACTGACTGAATGACTTGTAGATTTTATCTTGAAAATGTGTCTCAGATTAACGGATGTGTGACGTTTGAATCACACTGTGATAGGGGAGATGCTTCTCATAACTTTGAAAAACTTCAAAAAACTTTTACATAACCGAAGGTTCCTCCAAATTGTGCGCACTGTTAAAAACCACGTCTTCACCGCCTACTTATATTTCAGGGGTGTCGATCTTGGGGTCAGGGGGGTAATTGCGACACCAATGAAAATATGTAGTGAAAACATATCGTTTTGCCCCGACCCGCCTCCACCCGCCCCCCCCCCCCACAATAATTCAGGAAGATGAAAAATGCATGCAAAATGAACCCAACATAACATTATCGGTATTGGATGACTCTAGATCTCCTATTAAACGTCTGTTTAGGGCTATTAAAGTAATATTACTGCATTTATAATGCCCCGTATATCGATTTTTTGTGTATATGTATGCGTGCTTCTTTATGTGTTTGTCGGTTTATACGTGCATGTGCGCTTACGTTCTAGTGGATTGATTTCCTATAGAAGGGTCCGTTTTGGGAAACGATGCAAGGTTCCAGCTTTTGGAATGTTTTTCGCCCCTCCCCACCCCCATCCCGCACTCCACAAACCAGATGACTCTCCTGCTGCATTTACCAGCCATCCCTTTCGATTAAAAGTGGACAAGCATGCATATTGATATACATTTTCCTCTATCTGGAACTAGAACTTTTATGGAGACCTCCTGAGTACCTCCGAGGGGAGCAACCTTATCCGACCAAAGCAGCAGATATGTATGCCGCTGGTATCGTCATGCAGGAAATTATTCTACGATCTGGCCCTTTTGAACTAGAGTCTGGAAGGATGACTGTACCAGGTACCACTCCATTTCTCATCTTGGGCTACGTAGGTTGAATGAATTGAAGCCTTATAACTTATTACCGAGTCCTGAATAAAGAATCCGGTTTATATTTTTTTCATTACCGTTAGGTCTTATGACGCTAAGCGACAACGAGTGTGACAGAGATTTCTACCTCTTATAAATTCCCGGTCATATACCAAAAACTTTAAAGATGGAACCCACTACCATTGTGCTTGGTGCTCATAAGCAACGAAGTTGGGCAAAAAATAAAAGGAGTCACAACTGTCAAAAGGTCGTGGCTGGACCGACTTAAACCAATCAAAAATACGAGCCTTAAAAACCCATCTAGCTAACTTATAAATTACGCCGGGTAGCTAAGCAACTTCACACTTTAGATCAAATAAGTGGGGGGGGGGGGGGGTCCTAAAGCAAGTTGATTTAGAGTGCTAAATTCCACCGTCGTTTCATTATAACATAACTTTCGTCGATGCATCTCCACTTGTAGATCGCAAATACCTTGACAGTTTCGATGGTGTAACAATATATCATTAGCTCTCTTCAAGACATATTTTCAGCTTATTCAGTTTTGTGTGATTTCGTTTAACTTTTAGAAATACTAGACAGAGTTAAAGGGAGAGAAGAACCACCGTTTCGTCCTGACTTTGGTGAGGAACAAGGAACGCACGATGTCATACAACTTTGTCGAAGTTGTTGGTCCGAAAAGCCAGAGGATCGCCCGACAGCATCGGCTCTCGTTAATTTTATGAAGTCAATAAGCAGGTATTCTTTGTATGAAAACAAGTGCAGATTAACGAAAAAAAATTAAATAAAAACGTTCCGTTTTCATATATTTATTTTTTTAAAGTGCTGTTAATTAGTTTCAAAAAGTTTAGAGCACTTTTTCCATATCCACTGTGTATTTCTTTAGTTTTGCTCTCTCTTAAATCCTTCAACATGTCTCTGACATTTTTAAATTGCAGGAAATATCAAATTTATGTGCAAGTTAGCTTGGACCATTCCACACCAAAAATTTATTATGCAGTACAATAAAAAATTTTTAGTGGGGATGTCTGAGTGTCCATAAGTGATTCGTTTTTGAGTGGAATTGCGCGAGTAGTCCGAGCTTCAACTACATTATTTCTATTATGAAGTGACTGTCAATGTACTTCATCAGTCACTGTTTCGCGTAATTGCTATAATGCCCTTAAACTCGCAGAATTGTGTAATGAAATGTAATCCCTGCGCAAACATGATAAGGGGAAGAACACCTTGTTAGCGTGGTAAAAAGTGAGCGATGAAACTTCAATTATTTTTAAGTCTATTGAGCATGCGGTAAAAACAAACCAGCGAAAACTCATTTGAAACGTTCTCCTACGCAGAAAAGCGAATTACACCAACAACATCTTGTTTCGGATGGAGAAATACGCCAATAACTTGGAAGCCTTGGTTGAAGAAAGAACTGCCGCCTTCCTTGAGGAAAAGAAACGATCCGAGAGATTACTCTATGAAGTATTGCCGAGGTTTGTGTCTTAATATCCTTCGTAGCGTCTCTGTGGCATCCGTCAGTTTACTTTTTTCTCTCTATCTTCCTTTCTTTCTGGTGGCGATGAGCTGAATGAGAAAAGTTCTTTTGTTCCACGAATTACTTTATCAGATTGTTCAACTCTGTCATAAAGATGGGTTTTGTTTTGTTTTGTTTTGTATTGTATTTGTGAACCGCCTTCGCTGTAGTTTTTAGCCCTGTTGTAATCGACCTCATCGTGGGAAGGCCTGTTGCCGCTGAAATAAGCAAGTTCTGGGATTTGTTTTGGCAGTTTGGGTTGTTATGCGCATGAGCATGTCTTGCAAGTCGTCGAGTGAAACTAATCAATCCCTCACCTACAGTACGTGTTCCAAAATAATTTGAGTTAACGTGAAAAATTCGTGACTCTTTTCCTTAATCCTTCCATCATATTAGGAGGGATCTCAAGTGCGGTCCTTTTTGGTGTAAAAAATGCATTTAATTCTGCAGTAAAGTAGGACTGAGACCCCTATTTTCGTTCAAGATGGCTAAGCAGCATAGTGCAGCATGCACAAAAACAAGGGCTACGTCGTGAACACCATGTGATGAGATCGGTTTGAGTATCCCACGCTGTGCTCTACAATTCCATGCGCGGCAACGAATTACTCAGTCGCTCTTCTTGTGTAAACCCTGGTTGATACCGTTTCAATCTGGGGGAACGGTATTATGATTTTTCATCATTCCGTTTCATTTTTTTTTTGTACAAATTACCACGAGTTTATTATAATTATAACACTGCGACTTTGACAAAAATTAAAATCGTTATGATTCTTTGACGAGAAATTGAAAAAAATGTGTCAATAATATCCAACGCTTCATTATTCGATGTAGGATTATAGAAAACGACTACGAAAAATGACTCGGAGCCACTACCCGAGCATGCAGCAATTGAGCTCATGGCTTATGTAGTAGTTCCACTTCATAAAAACCTTGTCAGTAAACAGCTTTTTCTTTCTTTTAGGAGTGTTGCGGATCAATTAAAAACAGGACAGCCGGTTGATCCCGAAACTTACGAATGTGTCACCATTTACTTCAGCGACATCGTAGAATTTACGAAACTGTCAGCTCAGAGTACGCCCATGCAGGTATATTTGAACAATATCGTTTTAGTAACACACCCATGTTAAGGAATAAAACCCATTTCATTTTCCTTTTTTTGTGATATTGAAATATCATGTATGGAAAGCATATAAAGACTAACGATGATCTAACGATAATCTAATTCTCATCGAAATTTGTTTAATTTCGACCAGTGCAATACAAAAAATTATTTAATGCCAATATACCATATAATTTTAGCGATTAGTTAATCTGGGTATTTTAATACACGAAATTTGCCAGCTGATGCACACTGTTTAACAAGGAATTTTTGATTGGTTGTTGTAATTGCATAGCATAGATTTTATTCTTTGTTAGAGTTAAGGATTAGGTTATAGGGATTAGGGTCATTATTAGCCAGCTAGAATATTTCTTGCTTAACAGTGCTCATAGCCACAGATCTGCTACATTAATACTGAAAGTGAACTGACTGAAGTAAAAACTTGAAAATAACTTAAATGTCTCTAAAGTACAAACGAAGAACCTTATTTTTCTTCGCAATTTTTCACTCATAGGTGGTAACCCTGCTGAATGACCTTTATCTCTGCTTTGATAATATTATTGACAACTTTGACGTCTACAAGGTGAGTGAAATTATTTAGCCAGGCTTAAATAATTAACGTTTAGCTTTTGGTTATGGACGACAATGGATCGGCGATCGAAAGTGACGTTTTGATCTTCTGCAGGGGGAATACTTACGATTTGTCTTCCGCTAAAACCTGTTAGCAGCAAGATAGATTTTCTTATTTCGCTCGATTTGAACCAATAGGTTGGAAACTGGGCCGTAAAACTCCATCTAAATAACTAACAATTTTTTTGAGTTGACAAGTTTTTTGCCTCACAAAGATGTAGAACGTTACTTAAGTTTGTTTGGAATAAGAGATTTATTTATGATTGATATTGACACATCTGCCGTCCCATTTTTAACAAAATGCATACGCCCTCACCTTTGTGGTCATGAGTTGCTGACCACTCGACATGCTTACTTGTAGATTCTCTGCATACTCTTCATTCAATGATGAAAAGTCGTTCTCATGGGTGCATTAATTGTATATATTTCTTAATCAAACTATACAATATTTTTTCTCTATTTCCCTTGTAAAGGTTGAGACAATTGGAGACACCTACATGGTGGGGTCTGGGTTACCCATCAGGAACGGAGATTTCCATGCCAGGGAAATAGCAAACATGGCTATTGCTTTGCTGCGCAGGGTTGAAAATTTTACAGTCAGGCATTTGCCAAGTTACCAGTTGAAGCTACGATCTGGAATTCACTCTGGTGAGTAATCGTCGCTTCTACACATTCTGCACTTGAACCCTGGTTCAGGGTCAGTATGACATCCACACAATCCTAGTAAAAGTTACTAGAAATCAGGAATTCTTATTCAAAACAATCATTTAAGTGGTAAATTACCTGATACCTGACAAGTACCTGATAATTATTGTAGTTTTTAATCAGTTTTTGTGTTTATTTGAATAAGAATTCCTTGTTTAATTTACCATGATTGTGCGAGTGACATGCTGACATGGAACCTGGTGATTCAGAGTGTATGACGAAATCATTTTAGGGGAAACTTATCTAGTCGTTTAGGCTATGAAATACCCAGTCCCTGAATTTTGATAAGAGTATAAAAGTCGCATCAGGATCTATTTCGAACCTTAAAAAAACTCACAAATTTCTTCCCATTTTTCTTCCAATTATCTTTCGTGGTATTTCATGACATAAATATTGCATAATCAGGGTAAATCAAGCAGTAACTACATTAATTATTAATTTTACTATTGAGAGAGCAAAGTATTGTCACATGGCTTTTAAGAACCATTCGTGAAATAGGATATATAGTCTATTCACGGACTTATATACATGGACAAAGCATGTAACGTGTACGTCCTAGCCGTAGATGGTCGCCACCGACTGGGACGAAAAAGGCACACCAAGATGGCCGCCGTGAGCTATAATAAGCTATAATTTGTATGATTTTACGACGACTCTGTAATATTTTAGACAAAAGTCTGACTAGAATGGGAAAGAATATCATATTCCTGCAATACGTGAAGTGATGTTGACCTTATTTTGCCATATTTCAAAAAATATTCCAACTTTTGTGCAAAATCTGGGAATTGACTTGAGCAAGTCCAAACTTTTACACAAACTCAGAGCATACGGCCATCTTGATGCACTTTTTTTCACACCTACGGTAGCGACAATGTACCGTGCAGAAAGCTCCGTCCATGTATTATAACTCCTTGAGTCTATTACACTAATTCAAATTGAGGTGACTGTATTCTCCCTTTAAATAAATTGAGCACTATCATGACAATGAATTTATTGAGGATTTTTGAAAAGATGCTTTATGCTACATAATTGGCAAGTAGGTTAACACCATTTGTGTACTAAAACGTCCCTTTGAAGTTGCTGATACATACAAAGTTTTCGGATTTATATTTTTCTTTAACAGGGTCTGTAGTAGCAGGAGTTGTCGGTTCTAAGATGCCACGGTATTGCCTCTTCGGCGATACCGTCAACACCGCCTCAAGAATGGAATCAACATCAACTGGTCAGTACCGTACATTACTCTTTCAAAATATTCAGTACATTACTATTTCAGAATGTGTTCTAATCTGAGGTAAAAAAAAAACAATCTGCCAATAATTACGCTTTCTATTAACAGACAAATGAGCCGACTAGTAAGCTTAATCCATTTTCTCCACTTTACTGTCTTTCTGACAATATAATTTTTCTTTTTGTATCTCAGCTATGAAAATTCAAGTCAGTTACGAGGCTAAAGAAATAATGGATTCATTCGTCGTTTTTAAATTCGAAAACCGAGGACAAATAGAGATAAAGGTATGATCAGAAAAAGTGCAACTGGTAAATTTTAATCAAATGAAAGACTGGTGGTCAATTTTTGCTCACTCTGTAGTCGTTTAACCCTACCTCTTTTCAATCCTCTCCCCCTTCATCACACAATCTGGTATACTATCTATACCCACAGTATAAGTAGTATCATTTTTGTGTAACTTACAATGGAATTTGTATGCATTCGTCATTTTTATCATTCGTTTGTGGACAATGTAAAATGTCACACAAAATAACAAGGGCATGAGCCCACAGTCAAACATGCTGTGTAGCGGAGGTGTACTTCAACAGCCCCCCCCCCCTCTCCACCCCTTTCGTCGCTCTCAAGGGTGGAGTCAGGGCCCGCCGTCTAGTTCCCGGTGGAATTCAGCAAATTTCAATGGCAATGAAAATGCTAGTAATATAACACATTACATTAATCTCATATCAAAGCAATTGCTCCGCTGTACAACTGGATTAGAAAAATGAAATTATTTTTTGTTGAAAATATGACAGATCATGTTTCCACATATAAGTGTATAAAACTTATCCCCAGTGCTGTCCCTCCTGATGATAACTGTGTACTAACAAGAGAAAACATTAAACAGCTAGCAGGAGTCGTTTTGGCCCCGATTTCCTGGACTTGAAAACAATCAAATGTGATTTATTACAACCTAGATACGGGGAAGCTTTGCCAAGCTGGTATAAAGAGCGCCTCCACCTGACGTCATAACTGGGTAGCAAAACCCACTGTCGGGAAAAAGAAGTCATGACGTTTTTTCCGGCAAAAGGGGAGAGACCTGTGACGTTAGTGAGAACACTACATAGAAAGTTTGGGCCAGATAGCAGTATGATGGATCCTTACCTAGCCCACGTCTAACATTGGCAAACGACTGTTACAAAAATCCTCATTGCTGAAAACGAAGGAGAATGGTTAAAAATATCCCATTTGATAGATTCGTCTTTAAAATTTGTTGTTTTTAAATATTTTTAGGGATTACCATACGATTTTAACAAAATTGTTAATGCAGTGTCTTTCTTTTTCATTCACAGGGCAAGGGCATGTGTACAACGTTTTGGTTGCTAGGTCATGTGTGGGAACCTGACTCCAAACTCCAGCTCAATTACAATGCTGATGAATATTCATACATTGAACACACCAAGTTTTTTTGAAAGATGACTTTCACACGCAATCATCATTACTTTGTTTGTAGACTACAAAAAACTAAATGATCTTTATGGCTATGATGTCAAGGTTACTTAGTATAATATATACTTTTATAGGAACATGTAAAAAGGATCATACGTGAGCTTAATATGGTTAAGTGGATAGATCATTCAACTTGCAGCCGGGTTTGGGGGCCGCTGGTGCTGGAATTCGTCTCCTGGCTTGTTCATACCCAAGACTTTAAAAATTTGGAACCTACTTCCACTGGTGCTCAGCATGAGCAATTGAGTGGAGGAAACGAGCCAGTGAGTTACAACTGGAAAAGGACGCGGTGGCCTGACTTAAATTAATTGGCTCGAAACTCAGCCGTAAAATTCCATCAAAATAACTGATTTACTTGATATTTATAAGAATGAAAGTCACACCTGACTTTCCAGTCACTCGTCCAAAAATTGCTTTTAAATTTTGTTCTTGATATACTTGAACTTTTTACAGAAAAGAGAAGCCAGCATTTTCACTTAGGACATTTTGCAGACACCGGAGACTTTGTTGTAGCTCACTGGAAGTGAAAAATTTTCGCTTTAAGGGAGATTTTTTGTCATTAAAATTGTGTTTTTGTTTGATCGATTACTATTTTTAAAAATTGCTTCACGACGTTTTAATTATGTGTAATAAATGTACTTATACATTGTACTAATACATTCACACATACCGTGTGAATGTGTGTAATTTAAGAAAATTAGTGAATGTTCCTCTACTTCATTGTACAGGCAAATCGAATCTATCAAAATATATTTCTGAAATAATTCTGGTAAAACACTTTACATACAATACAACGTGTACACCTAAGGTTTTAATTGGCTACCAATTGCTATCAACGAGATGTCGAAATTATTCAAATGCACTCCTCTGAAAAAATCATCACTTAAATTATATTCCTTCAAATTTGAAGGGATATTTCCTTATTTCCTTACTCCAAGCAGGGCGTTGCCAATGGAGGCAGATTCCTGTATGAAGGTGCTCGATGCAAGTGCTTAATTATAGTATCATTGTAAAGTATTCGGTTTTTGTGAATTTAATGTGAACATTCGTTGTGGCTTATTTTCATGTTTTAAAAATTTGGGGGCGATGCGCACTGTTTAATAGGAAATTTCCTAACTGGCTAGCGATAACCCTTATTCCTTGTCTAATCCTTTACCCTAACAAAGAATACGATCGATACAGTACAATGGCATCAGCCAATCAAGAAACACCTTGTTATAGAGGCTTTGCAATTACGTCACGCAACCGCCATGCTGGAGGACATTCATGCCAAATACACGTGGTTTTGTGCCGAGTGCACTGCACAGTGTGCACTGTGACATGCACGGTGTATACAAATTCAACGAGCAAGCGCGTCCCGTATGGTTTACTACGTAGTTACATGTACTCCAACATGGCCGCCGTCATGTGAAAAGCCTCTATACAGTGCACATCTACCCAAGATTTTCAATCTCCAGCAGACAGTCATGCCCAGAGAATTTTAATCAGCCAACAATGCCTTCCACATTCTGTTGGAGCTAGACACCGTGAATCTGGAATGGTAGCGAAGCTACCCCCTCTCCATTAACATTGCCAAAAAAGAAGTCCTTTGGTATCTCAATCACGGAGCTGTTATATAAACTGCCGTCAATTATACCTGGATTGTTCCTTATATCACGCCATAACGCCTTTGATGTAGTGGGGCCTGATTGAGTGTAAGTTTTTATTTTGTGTTGAAAGTGAAGCGGTTTACATGTAACTTCTCTGACCTGGTTCTGTGAATGACAAGGACGTTTCTCGTAAACCCGCCAGACAACTCTGCTTGCCTTCACGTTGTGTGTTAAAATGCCACTGTGGGAGTGTAAAATGAAACGCGTAAAGAAAACGATAACGCTGACTTTGTATGTATGCTTATATGGCCAATTGTAATTCATGTTTTGTTATTCTTGTTTACACTGCCATGTGCATCTTTGTATAGCCTATAATTATTTGTCTGTGCGTCTATAGCTGTTATATGTTCTACTGTTGGGTGCCTACGAAGCTCATTACGAAATAAGGACTTTATCTTCATCATTATACATGTATTGTAATTTTGTCTCATACTTAAACATTTTAGCAAATATTTCCGTTACTGACCACCTTGTGTAACAAAAGAAATGCCACTTGAAAATGATATGAGAAACCTACACGTTACTTATATCCTTTGGGGGTATGGTTCGGTTTTTCTCAAGTGATGCATGTGTCACTGTATAGTGTCAACTGAGCCGTATAAAAGGGAAGGGAAATACACCAGTTTTCAGTTTGACGGAGAATAAGTTGGTTTTTAAATTGGCCTTAAAATTTTGTGTGTTGTTATTATCCATCAGTGCTTAGATGTTGTTAATACAAAGGAAGAAACTACAGCCAAAAGAGTTCATTACCTATATTTTTAATTGTTTTGGGGGGAATGCAGCTAATCGGCCCCAGTCCTTGTCCAGTAAGCCAATCTTTGTGACTATCATACCTCACTCCTTGCCGACTTCCTTGACATAGTTACCGATCTTGCGTTTTTCCAATAATATACGGTTTTACTATAAAATATTTCCATGTGGCTAGAAGCAGTTTCATTTCTTCAAGGGGGCGATCTGTTCCAGATATTGAGGGACATCTTCAACAACGAAACTCGAAATCAGGAGCTCCGACATGGAGGGGCGATGGGCCACGACAGCCCACGCGAGGAAGTAGCACGAAAGAAGGGGACTAGTAGCTTTAGAGTCCGTAGTGACACCAGTTTGATAACCAGTTTTCAGAAAGTCATCACTGCAAAAATTGTGTGTGAACGACTAAAAGATAAAGAAATAAATAGAGATTACAGAAAACTTGCTGGCAACTTTTCAAACTTGGTTGTCAAACCTTTTTTGTATTTTTATTTATTTCATTATTTTTTGATCTGTAAATTACTAGCATTTTTACAGTATATGACAATTCAAACCTGCCCTCGAATGGCTAAAATTTTCTCCCCTCCTTTTCGTGAGAATTGGTCTATCCTTTTGCAATTTAGAGAGACTTTAAACAACATTATTAGCTCTAATGTAGACATGGTGTAGGGTAATGTTAGATCCGTGAACATGAAATTTCAAGGACAAACAGGACATTCAATTGTAAAGAATAACAAAAGGAACCTGGTGGAATGCGCCCAATTACCTAACGTACTGTAGCTTTGTTGAAAGTCGACTTATTTTTCAACAAAAATAACTTCAAAAGTGAGACATCTTGAGTTATGAAAAGGATTTGGAAGAAGTGGTCTGGAATATTTTTGTCTTTCCTACAAAATCCGAGTGAAAAGCTATCAGAATATGACTTTGTTTGTGAGATGTACAAGAAGTCACTGATTAAATAGCCCTGAATAATATGTATGTACTGAAATATGATAGAAGATACTTGAGAGAGTAACAGAGACAAATTTATGAGATGTAGCTGTTGTTTTAAAGGAACTTCGTTTGCACTTTACTGGGAGCACAAATGGTGGTGCAAGTCACCATTGACCAAAGACGAATATCAATCAAGTGTAGTTATCAACTGCATTTACAGCTCTAAGGGTGCTCCTTAATATGTTTTGTCATGATTTTGCTTTTTTTTTTGACTCTATGATTTAGAGAATGATATACTCCCTTTCATTACTCATCCCGAAATTATCATTCAATCTAGGAAAGCTTAGTTACCAGAGAAACAGTTTTGAACACATTACATAGATAACGGAACAGCGATGAAATCATTTTTACTTTTCGTATCGTCTAATGTTACATGTATCGAGCAGTCCGTGACATCGCATCAACGGATTAAATGTGTGGCACACATTCCTGCTAGTGTTTCATTAAATCCCATCTAACTAACTACATGTGCGTCTATACAGATATAACAGAGACGTAGCCACTAGGAAACACAATTTTCAGCGTGGGTGCCGATTATTTTTTTAAACAAATGTTTTAAATATGGAGCTCGAAATGGCGCAAATTTTGAATTCTTTGGAAGGACAGTTGGGAAACCCGTACACTGTTTTTGACCGGTGTCACTTGATAATCTTGTGCCTTTTTTTTCACTTTAGGGCAAGTGCCCCCCCCCCTCATTCTCCCTTCCCCCTGTCCCTTTCCCTACCCCCCTCGATGATTGCATTCGTTGAGCGAAGCTGACACCGTTACATTCTGATGAACAGAAAAATTAAAAGTTTAATACGTCAGTATTCTATTGCAAAGAAACAAAAAATAAAAATAATAACATCTCTGCATACTTCAAAATCTATACCTTCAGGGTAGTTGCAGGCTGACAGGCGCATAGCAGAGCCTTAATTTACACAATAAAATATGTAGGCCATTATTGTTTACTTATATTTACTTAAAAGTAGCGCAGATATTTTAATAAAAACCAAAATACGCCAATTTGCTTCATGTTTCATGTCTAGATCTTTTTCATTTTTTCAGTCAAAAAATTAAGAATATTCATTCTTTTCTAGAAGTGAACCTTTATACTCTCCCCCCCCCCCACACGCACATATACCTATCTATGAGCTTAGTTCCTTGTCGGGCAAGATTTCACCTCTGATACACCATTGCGTATTGAAGAGATAGATGTTAATTTAAAATGGCATATGTCGATTTATGTTGAATTAAATTGGTATACTGGTATTACATATATACCATTTCCTTCATGATATGTTATACCGATTGCACGCCACAGCTCATATGTGGAATTGGAAAAAAGGACTACAAGGCAAACAATTGCAAACTATGGACGAATCCAATCAAATAAAAGCTTGTGTTAAGTGACTGTAGACAGCCATTATTGGGGTCCATCAGCTTAAATCGTCTTCATTTATTGTCTACATAAATTTCAAACCCCGTATTTAGTGAAATTGAGGGGATCAGAATACAATTCAGTATACAACCATCCATGATAGCTAGGAGAAAGATTTTATCGATGCTCATATTTATTCAGCTCTACCGATTCGCTGACGGGTTAGAGAACACATTAGAAAAAGAAAGCTAAGTAATGTGAAGCCATGCAGTCTTTGGGCTGGAGGGGCCCACCTAGCAACCCCTTAGAATGAATAAAACATGGGTAGGAATTTAGTTTGAAGTGTAATTTTTTTCATGTTGACATTGCTTCTTCATGGATTAACTATTGTTTGTATCCACGAATCCGGGCAGCAAGTGATGGTCTGATTTCATTCGGCCATAACTGGGGTCCATCACCTTTACATCTTTCAATTTCTTTGCTTACCTGTACCATGGACGGTTGTACACCACCTTGTATATTAATTCCCTCAATTTCGCTGAATATGAGATTTTTAAACTCATGTAGACGATATAAAAAGGCTGATGAACACCACTAATGGCTGCGCACAGTCACTAAAAATAAGCGCTAATCGGATTCGTCTATAGGTTTAAATGTTGATAGAACATTACTACAGCTGAGTGACGGTATTTTGGGGGTACGGGAAACCTAAATAGCAATAACTCTGGAATAATTGTTTCTTTTTGATGAATCAGAATCAATATGAACCAATCTCATCAATATGATGGTCTTGATCCCCTCTATCGCATTAAAAATCAAAATGTGAATTATGTGCATTATGAGGACACATAAGTTCAAAAGGTCACCAATTTAGTGAACGATACCCAAATATAGCACTCTCATTTTGAACTTCTTTGGAAATTGAACAAAGTTAACCTAAAACAGGAGACAGAATAAAAAAAATATAAGATTGTGGTATACCAATGACTTTGAAGATAACAAAAAAAAAAAACCGCACCTGGGACTGGGACTCCCTATGATCCTGTGAATCGGATTCGGTTATGCACTCGCACACCAGTGACACGGATTGGTCAGGTGTATAGGACTGTACTAAATAGGTACAAACTTGGCCAGAACACTGACTATATATCAAAGGCCACAGTCTATAACACCACCCGCCCCCAATAAAGAGGAATCGTGTTACTTCCTCAATCCTTGAATCAAGTTGCAGGCGGTATTCATCTTCATTTTGAGCCTGTTATCATTGAACAGATGAACGAGCAACTGTCACAAAAATATTTGAAATGGTCTTATTAACACAGAGTTCCTGATAGACTTAGAAACCTTATAAGAAAGTAATATGTTCTCTGTAATGATGAGATGCAACTATGAATAAGTAGAAGAAAGAAATTTGACCATAATGAACAGGATAAATGAGATGACAACGTGATGTTTCATTGGCGTTGTAAATCTCTGCCAATGTCACTCAAAGTTAATAAACGGTGAGGTTTCTTTGGAAGTCATTGTTTGCTACTTTTAGCCTGTTTTATCTTTCTTTTGAAATCCATCTTAGGGGTGCTGAAACAATTCTCAGAAGATAATGGAAAAGCATCCTTACTTTGTTGGAAGGATCTCAAAAGTGAAACCTTAGATTATTAATGAGCTTTGGAGACTATCAGTGTGACAAAATTTTCCAACAGTCGATTTTACTAACCCATTTTTTAAGATCGATTTAAGAAACTTAAATCTTTGACAAAAATTACTGATTTTTACAAGAATCATGTCGACATGGCGATGAAGGCAGTATTTTACGTGCTCTTGCCTTTTCTTGGTTCGGGTTTATATACCGGCACAACGAAAGCCGCAGACACCCCTTATGAAGTAACCATCCTTTCGGTTTACGGAAAAGAAGCCAGCATCGATGAGGTCCATCTACGACCCGCTGTCCAAATAGCAGCTGATACTATTCGATCACGTGTCGCAAGTGGCGAGTATAATGATTTCAAGTTTCATGTAATTCACCGGACGATTGACTGTAACGAGTACCCAATTGAGGGACCAGCCTTGGCGGCACAGTACTACATCCAACAGAACGTGACGGCTTTCGTGGGCCCTCCATGCAGTCTGCAAATCATCAGTGTTGCTGACCTTGCGGCTTCGTGGAACATCCCTGCCATTTCAGGGGTCGCTTCCGCCGTGGAACTTAGTGACAAAACTCGATTCACCACTTTTACCAGGACTTCGTTTCTCGCCGATGGGCTTGCAAGTGCAGTGGTCGCTACCATGAAACGGTACAATTGGCGAAAGTGTTCTTTCATCTGGTCAAATACTGGCTATTGGACTATCATGGAGAGGGCATTAGCGAATGTACTCCAAGCGAATAATATTTTCGTCCATTTTGTTGGAGTTGAATATTTCGAGAGTCCCCTTGCGGCAATGGAGGAGGCAGGAAAAGCTGGGAGAAGTAAGTTGAGTAAATATCTAAATATCTAATTGCGTAAGCTGTTAATAACAGAGCCCAACCTGCCAGGTTGGTTACACCACAAAGGATGGTATGTGTTCAGGCAGATGCTTAGCATTCCAAGTAAACTTTGCAATAATTACAGAGATATATCTCTATACAGGACTCAAATAGGTGAAACTGGATAGCTATAATTAAATCTATTGCTTTGTGTTTATATAGTTTAATGGTTATTGCACTATGTGACTCTTTCCAGCTTTATGCAAGTTGAAGATTTGGCAATGATATTGGAACTATGTAAGATATTATTGGGTCATAATAGATCCCATCGATCTCGCATCAAAATAAAAAATAACTTGCCTATCCTTCTGAAGATGAGAGCACCGCTCGGAGTCAGTTTTTAAGATTATTCCTAGTCTACCGTTTTCTGATTTCAAGTTTATCTATTCCTTTTTAATTGTTTGTTTACAGTCATAGTGATGGCCACTGATGGACCCGTCATACGTCAGCTGATGTTAGAAGCATTGGATCTGGGTTACATCAACGGAGAATTCGTATTCTTCAATATTTATCCTTTTACCGACGATATTCAGTTCAAAGATTTCACATGGAAAGCCGTAAGTACATTTCAGAGGCTTTAATCTTTTGTAATCAGCCTGAGGTTGAACAAAAAATTTACAAATTTACAACACTGGTTTTGACAACATAGGGGCTTCAACCTGGCTTAAATCTGGCAAATCTGTGTAAGCGTGTCAGTACGGGTTAGAGCCTATTTTTAGGTTCATAGAGCACCTTATGCATAAATTCATACATACAGCCAAATATGATAAAGGAATGACTTAGGATATTTGTATCCCTGCTACTTTATATATTTCCAGTTATATTTGGGTTTTTTATACTACGAATTTTCTCAAAAATAAAGTAAATAGTTGCACTTTGTACTGAACCTAATGGAGGTCATGTCAGTATTATCAGAGAGCTTCCCTACCCTTTCTTTTCCGCAAAAATGGCTAATCTGAAAGAGCAACGAAAATTCAAAATTCTACTTGGAATTTTATGATAATCCCTCCAGCACGTTTTTCCGACTGAGCCTATGACTTAAAACATATTTTCTATTTAAATCTTGTGCCTTAAACTTTTTCGTGCTTCATTACTCAATTTATCACTGTATAGTCCTATGTTGTAAGGATCCCTTAACAAATTTCCAAAGTTTTAGCGCGCTGCTCACGCTTAATTCTTTCATTAATTATCAATAGCAACTCAACCATATTTCAATTATGCATCAGGTCGATAAGATTAACTGATTGTTAACGTGCATGTCTGATGAATGTCATTATGAAGGATTATAAATAAGTTCAACATTCAAGATCGCAAAGCAAGAAAATTCTTGCCTTCTTCTCTTTTTTATGTCAATATTTGATGAATATAAAGTGTCACATTCACCTTGGAATGGGAAAATACATTTTTTGGAAACTGAAGATGTCTTGACGCAGAGTGCAAGTACAACGTTTGTCATGAAAATAAATAATTTTTAACGCAACAATTTGGGAACCAGTGGGGCATTCGTCATAATTGGCACTTATGACCCAAAATGATTACACCAAAGAATTTAGTGCCAGTTGGCTAAAGACATTTATCCGAAAATTGAAGAAACATCACCACCAGTCCATCAACTGCATTCATTGGTTACAGTGAGGTGTCTTTCGAACAACTGAAAAACATTTTTATTGCTTTCTATAAAAAAAAAGTTTCCCAAATTTTCATGCGCTTTGACGGTACTCAAGTCTTCTGCTCTGCTGCTTTATTCTTGATAGCGAGTTTTATTATGTTCTAAAATCGACCTGCTTTGGTAGCAGTTACTATAGTTTAAACTCTACACTTTCGTTTCACCGGCGTGGAGTGCAGGAGTGCGCATAACCTTCCATGTTCGGTAATCACACAGAGAACTCGCTAAGCATACCCGATTGTTTAAAACAAAATGCCGAACAAATAGAAGATTTCGTAATCATGGAGAAAAATTTCATGACAAGTCCACACCATGAAGAAAATTCGCCATACATTCTGACACTCTATTAAATTCAACTATTCCCAAACCTCACAGTTTGTACAATATTTTGGCCGAAATGGTAGTGAATATTGTTTGGGAGAAAGTTGCAAAACAGTTGTGGTCCGTTTTCAACTGCAAGATTATGCAGATAGGCGGGAAGGCATATCCGAGTTTATACGCAGTCAAAAGATTTGTAAGGAAAATGGTAGAGGTACATTTTATCGGGCCGATAGGCGTTGCTTGAAGACATTTCCACCCAATCAAGAAATTACTCTTTAAACAGTGCCCATAAGCTCTATTTTTTATCAATAGTACTTTATGACTATTCTGATGGTGTTGCAATATTCTCATTTCTTATTGAAGGGAACATTTTATTGCAAGCAAAAGATTAAAATAAAGGCTGCTTTGAGTCTGTCTTAACCTTGGAAATACCAATTCCGGCTGTCTGAGAGGTCGTGACTTTTTCATATTTTCTCTTCGCCTACGTGTACTCTTTCTCTTCGCCCCGCGGTAATTGATGGTGGCGGTCCGCTTGGATATTCAGAAGAATTATTGCATATTTTGACAGCAAAATTTCAGGCTGCTTTTCAAAGTGTAAACGTTCTGAACTTTAATTGTCGTTTGCGATAAGATGATTATAAGCGTTTTACCCCGTACACGTAGGAGTTTTATCTTTCCAACAAAGCGAATCGTGTGCTAAACTCGATCCTTGATAAAGTAATGGTTCATTTAACTGGCAGAGTTATTGTGACAATAACAATCATGAAATGAAAAGATGGCTAAGGTTTTTTTCTCATATTTACTTCTTCGTATACCAAGTTACACTAATATTTCAGCTTTATTTTCGAGCTGAAGCCTGATCAAATGCTTCAATGTTTCGCCATTTGCAATCTACCTTTTAGAATAGCGGGTTTGTCCAAAGAGAAGGGAACGCCCTATCTGTTGCACCTTACCTTCAGGTCTCAGATCATTTATATCCAACGTTTGTCCTCCACCACTGCCAAATATGCCTATGTAAGACCTGGTTTATATATGACTGAAAAATGTGAGTTTCTGTACACTCCGCGCCAATGATGGTGGCGCTCCTTTTATGTGGTCGTTTAGGCAATCACAAAACAGACTGCATGCCCCCGGGCCCCTTGAGAAAAATCTAGCTAGGCCACTGGTCGTTCGCCCTCTAGACAAGAGTTTTTGTGCACTTCCTTCGCTTTCTATGCACAACAATTCTTTGTAAATAAAAAAATCTTTGTATATCGGTTCAGGGATCTCCCTGGTCGGTTACAGAGAGAAAACAATAGACGAAACAAAATGAAATATGCTTCAAAATGATTTTCTCTTAAATGACGGGGACACCTCGACCCCCCCCCCTCCCCCAGGACTGCAATAAATCAAACTTTCCTTGCCTTTTATTGAAACTTCATATATAAGTTAGTCAGTCTGTCAGCCAGCGAGCCAGTCAGTCAGACAGACAGACAGTCAGTCAGTCAGTCAGTCAGTCAGTCAGTCAGTCAGTCAGTCAGTCAGTCAGTCAATCTACCTTTCCATATATGCGTTTTTTGATCCGTCATCCGTCATGCGTCATTCGCAAAATTTGCCCTCATAATCAAATCATAAAACCCTTTCCATTTGTCCGTCGTCCGTCATCCGTCATATGTCATCCGTCATACGTCTCCGATTTAATCGCTACCCGATCCGTATTTTGAGGTTTTACGTACGTCAAATTTCACCGTGTGACGTATTTTCCTGGGGATTTCTGGGGATTTTTTCAAAGCACAAGTGCTTGATCACAAAAGAAGATAACAGACACACTTCTTGAGAAGTTGATTACATTAGTACAGGAAAATCCTTGCCTGTATGACGTGAGAAGTAAAGATCACAAGGATGCAATTAAGGTAGCCGATGTCTGGGCCAGCATAGCCGCTGTAATGGGATCAGACGGCATAACAGTTCAGTGCCACGTGTTTACAAGTGTATATGCCTTCAATCCTGGGGCTGGCAAAAGATACGAACTCTTAGGCATACACATGACGTAATGGCAATTTTTCTAAAAGTCCCCTCGACACTCTGGCGAAGAGCCAAGGGGCGAAAACCAAACATTTACTCCCGTAATGGTAATTAGCGTCTAGTGTTGGTCCAGATCATCAGTGTACAAGAATAACTGCCTGCCTGTGTATTGTGGAAACTATTCAATGAGCGGTGTTGTGAAAGGAACGAATTTTTTCTGAATCAAAGGAAACAAACTCTGTCAAACTTAACAAATCTTATTTAAGGTTTCACCTGTACTGCATTTTTGTCAAAGAACGCGTTATAACATCCTAAAAAGATTGAATTGCGCCCGGAGGTGGAGTGAAAAGTAACTCTGAATAGCGCAATAATGCACACATATGGAATGAAATATTGCAGCTGTATTTGGAATAAGTTTTTACTGTACTTCCGGGTGAAATTCGCTCTTACTAGGGTGAAATCTACTCTCACTAGGAGTGGTCCCTCAGCAAATGAACTTTTTTTTAGTGTAATTCACTATTTTGCGTTTAGAATGTGAGTAGTCATGACCGATCCTGAGCCGAAAATGGCCACCGGCGGATCATTTGTAAAACTAATAAAGAAAAATTATTGTCATTGCCAATGAGAAGTTAAAAATCCTGGACGGACATTTACAGTGTTTATGCGACAGTTCTTTCACCAGGTGATAAAATGTTTCATGCTGCTTCCGCTTTTGCAGTACGCTGTGAACCCGCCATCTTTTTTGAGATTTTTGTCTCCTCCTCCTTAGTAGATATGCACATAGCAGAACTGCCTTCTTATCACTTTTCATTAAGCTGGCTGTAGAGTCACCTGCCTCTATGATGCACGTCACAACAGAGAGAAAAAACGTATCGGTCGTGTCGTATACATGAAAAGGGATTTGACATACGTCAAATGACGATGACGTATGACGGATTACGCTTATATGGAAAGACAGCTTAGTCAGTTAGTCAGTAAGATAGTTCGTTAGATGTAGTTTTGCGGCCCAGTTTCCAACCTATTAATTCAAGTCGAGCTGGCCACGGCTTTTTTTCCAGTTGTGGCTCACTGGCTTGTTTTCCCTACTCCATTGCTTATGTCAGGCATAAATAAACAATGCCTGTCTTCTTTTGGAAAATGACTAAAGGAACTTACGTAGTAGGAAAAGAAAAAAGTTGCGCCATAATTCACCTCGTATTTCTGTACCTCGTATTTTTTTGTACCTCGTTTTTTTTCAAAACGTGATAAATGTCTTTTTATTAAATATCCGTGTTGTCCCGGAAACTGGTCTACTGCTCCATCTCAGTTAGGAAAAACATTCAGTTGGAGGGATTGTTAGACCTTGATACCCCAAACATTTAGAGACTGTAACAACGGTCGTGTCTGTACGAAACTGTTTAAACTCCAAGTTGAGTACTTTTTGGGATACATTAATTTTCATACATTTATAGAGTACCCTAGTGACATCGTCACTTCCGCTTAGTTCATATGGCGATAGCTCTACACAACTTTCGACCTAATCAGCCTTATGTACTGAACGCAGTAGGCACACCCCTTCAAAAAATTGTGGTTTTCAGTTGTATTTAAAAAAACCACATGCCACAAAGTAGAATGAATATAAAAATATCCATACTTGCAATTATTAGTCTTAAAAAGGCAAAATTTTCTGCGCGCTTCCCTCGCCCTAAATTCCAACCTCTAATGCAGTAAGTGGTTGCTCATAAAGCAGTCAATGGTAAACTTTTTCCGAACCGCCAAAGCGCCGTTTCCCTAAATTTTTCTTCAATATATAGGCTCTTAATTTTTAAATATTTTGTCTAAAAAGTCGAAAAAGCTTCGGGATCTTTTAAATGACGCCGAGAAGCCTCAATCCGCACTCCTTAGATAACATCATGTAACAACAAATTTGCAAATGTGTAAAAGGATCCAAATTTTCGGCGCGCTCCTCGCGCCTTAAATTATGTTCCATATGCAGTGGTGTTTACACTTAAGAGAAAATCATTTTTTTTTTTCATTCAAAAAAATTGTTCTTCCTCGTAGAAAAAAGCGAAAAAGTTAGCATCAAGAATGTACCTTTTGGGTCAATGGGAAAGTGTGAGGTGCTTGGTCCAAAATTGTCCCCCCCCCCCTAACTTTTATATTGCTTCCTATGCTACTGCTCCTAACTGTCCTAACTTGGGGGTAAGGGCAAAATCTGGCTAGAAAATTCCACCTCTTGCCCCTCCCCTCTAGCGCCGCCATTAAATGGGAGTAGTTAGTATTATGAGAGTTAATTCGTCATCCTAAATTATTTGATAACTACAGGAATAGACAAACTGAAAACAAGAGGGACATATTTTTGGCGAAAACCTGACATCTGCTAAGAATGAAACCATCTAGTGAAAACTTAAGCATATACATTTTTTGTCCCTATCTTCACAGGGAGATGAGAGAGACGAAGACGCAAAGAAAGCCTACGAAGCTCTCTTAACAATCAGTGTAACGGTACCTACTGCATCTGACGTTCGAAACTTTCGGTCCCAGATCAATGCTATACAACAAGAAGAGCTTAACTACACGTCCTTTGAAGAGGAGGTTGTCTTTTAATTTTTTCTCTCTCTTACTTTTTTCTTCTTCTCCCTTCTCCAGGGGAAAACAGTCATGTTTAATCTCCACATTTGCTGCCCCCGTCCTCTTTATATTGCAGTTAAATCTTTTGGGAGTAGCAGATGAAACACTTCAAAATGAAACAAACCTTCTGAAATGTTGAATTACACTTTCTAACCGATATCTTTTAAAGGCCCCTCTTGGCTACCTTCTCAGTCATACGGAAGTTTTGTCCAACATATCCCTCCCTACTCTAAGCCATTGTCACACTGCAATAAATTTGGATCGGGTTCCGGCATGATTTTTGTTAGTGTTTATTTTTATTTAAATCTTCTCTTCATATGGAAAGGACACAAAATTTGTCAAATATGATGAAAAATTATCCTTTCGTTTGGCATTCTCCGAAATTGTCACTGTGATATTCCATTTTTCTTAAAAGTTAAAGATAGAATAACTACTGCACAGTGCGCACTATAGTATAAAGTTTATGCACCAACGTCACTGCGTTGCGAATCTCTCTCATTTGCCATCCAGGCTCCCACTGTATAACAATTGTGAACAATGTGCTGTCGTGCGTCCGTATCTGTGGGCTAACACACTTACTGCGCATGATTAGTTCCATCACGTGCGTAACCTCTGTACGCTATGTGTACACATTCAGTGAGTAAGCGCGTCGAACGTCCTCTACTTACATGTTCTCCAACACCGCCGCTATGGAGTATTATGACGTCGAGCGAAAAGCCTTTATTGGATGAGGGAGCAGAGTACAGCTCCCTGAATGGATGCACTCGTAAAAAGAATTATGTATGTGAAAAAAAAGAGAATTACATATATCGATACCTGCCGCGAAGGCAATACGTAGGAGCTGAATAGTTAGAGTCATCGATAAGGCTTCACCATATCATTCGGCCACTTGCTAAACTTATCAACAGTCCGTTGCAGCACTTCCTTCCATAAAAACATATGACCCAAGATATTTAGAAATTTATTCATAATTTTACCACTTTCGTTTTGTGTTTACAGAGTCTGTTTTTGGCTGGAACCCTCCATGACGCCATTATCATGTATTCTTTGGCCATCAATGAGACAGTAGGGGAGAAGGGTGATATTCGGGATGGCAAAGCTGTGTCACAACGAATGTGGAATAAAAACTTTCAAGGTGACGCGAATGAACGCTAGACTATTTATACCGCGGTATACTCATAAAGGGTAAACCGCGGTATACTAAAACAATTCTTTGGTAAATATTTACCGGGGTCGACTTGGGTAAGCTTCCCGTTGAGTAAAACACAACTAAATTAAGTCAAAATAATTACCCTCCTTGCGAAAACGTTATGTTGCTGTGTGTCCTTACTTTGATTAACTTTTCTAGTTTTTATCAGGAATGCATTCAGACCTGGGTATCCAGGGAGTTGTGATTTCGAATGACAGCTCCCTAATAAACCCAAAGTTTTAGAGTGCAACCTGAATTTCATACGAACAGAACATTCCAAAATAAAAACCGGAACTACACACACAGCGGCCTTGGTGGGTTTTCCAAAGCCCCCCCCCCCCCCGTGAGGGGTTGTCAACTGCAATACTGCCTCGACTCTTATGCGAAGAGCAATGGGGGATATTTTTGGCGACGAAGTGCTCCTTTTCAAGCTACTGTGGGTGTGTAAATATCGTAACTATATATTTCATACTTGTGATCAGCCAGTCGTGCTTGAGTATCCAGCTGTACGTACGTACGTATGCGAGTGTTAAGTTTGTTATTTTTACGCTTCGCACGTCCTCAATGACACCGCCCTAACAGGCCGACTACCTAGAACCCTCAATAAACGCCATCGTCGGCCCTACGTTACACTACCCATCCGAAGGAACAGCAAACTTAGCTAACCAACCTGTTGGCCTCCAGATATCTACACCAAACCTTGGGTCTCTCAAGCAGTACCTCAAATGCGATTCATTGGCCACGTTAACTACAAAGCCTAATCCTCTCACCCCAAATATTTCCAACTCTCCAAATCTTCTTCCTTAAGCCCCTCCCACAACTGTCTAAAATTCATCCTCATCCGGAAACAATCTCAGTTCATGACTTCAGGGTGAGTATTCAAGAGTTCAGTGTGTATAAGGAAACCACTCTCAGTACAGTAAACATGCTTTCTAATATGAGCTTCGGTACTGTGCGTTATTTGAACTAGCTGTCAATCAAAGAGCTGGGCCAATTGAAAATGTCTGTGGTACTACTACAAAAACTGTAATTAGGGGTGAGAGGACAAGCCCTTTAAAAAGAACATGTAATCTGGGAAAATATTCCCATTTTTTTTTCTTTTTTTTGCACCGCATCACGTGAATAGGGAGTTTTTGCATTTAAATGATCAGAAGAATGTTGGGGCAAGTCTGATTTACAACATTATTCCAAAACACATTGATACTATTTTATAGATGACATTATAATAACATCCTTCTTTCTTGTATACTTTGTCTCGTCTAAAGGTATATTTGGAGAAGTAAAAATCAAGGAGAACGGAGATCGAGATTCAGATTATTTGATTTCAGACATGACTGAAACGACGACAGGTACATTTGAAGTAAGTTTATGAATAAATATGATTTGAGTTGCTTCGTTTAAAAATAAAATACAGTCACACAATTTGAATTGGTACAATAGTCTTTCCTGACTCGTGATTGGCTTTCGAGAGCCATGTGACAATATTTTTTCTCCTCTTCAGATGTGAAATTTACTGGCAGTTACTGCTTGCTCTACCCTGAACTTATGGCGCATTGAAGTCCTAACACATTAAAAAAGATACTTTGAAGACAAATAAGAAATAAATTTTCAGATTTGCTGTTGCTTCAAAAGTTGTCGGCTACTGCTCTTGCCCTTTTTATGTTTGATTTAGAAAATTTGCGCCACCTGGTAGGGATCTAATATCAATCATCTCTATTATTAATAACATGATAAGGAAAACTCCATATTGCACGGTGTCAAAAAATATCTAATCCATTTATTTTTTAAATTTTAGGCAAAATCTTTTCCTCAACCAGTTATTGGAGTGTGACGAGTATAACGATT
Organism: Holothuria scabra; assembly: GCA_037179385.1. Lineage (NCBI taxonomy): Eukaryota > Metazoa > Echinodermata > Holothuroidea > Aspidochirotida > Holothuriidae > Holothuria > Holothuria scabra. Next base: position 57,952,423 of record CM074181.1, on the reverse strand, counting down.
TCATCCAGAGAATTTCATTTGCTATCAGCAAAGTTTCCCTTTTCTCGTACTTAAACTTTAACTTTAAAAACGGAACCTAGTGCCGTTGTGCTTGGTGCTCAGCATGAGCAATGGAGTACTAGTAGGGAACACGAGCAAGTGAGCTACAACTGGAAAAAAGTCGGCTCGATTTGAACCAATTGGTTGGAAAGTTGGTCGTAAAACTCCATCTTACCTAACCTAACTGTACTTAAACTGCTATGATCAAAGGTATTGGTCCAATAGATCTGTTGAACGAAACTTATATTGCTTTTGCCTTGTAGCCTATTCAGTGGCTGTTCTACGGGGGGCAAGAGGAGCGGAGCACTTCCCCTTAAATTTTGTACTCCCCCCCCCCTCCCCAAGGTTAGGTCAGTTAGGAGTTGGATTAACCAAAACCAAAAAAATAATAGGCCTCCTATGAGACCTACTTTTTCATCCAGAACTCCGTCCATGGACCCCACACCTTAGATATTATTGTTTGCCCCTATCACCTCCCCCCCCCCAATTTTGACATTCTGGGGCAGCCACTGAGCCTTTCTGATAGTCCTACTTCCTAAGACGTGCTAGCAAGTTGATTGGTCTTGACGTATCCTGCATTTTCCTCTTTTCTTCCCTTTTCCATTTAAAACCTGAACGTGTACTTTAAAAAACTGCCAGTTGAACATGTAATCATGACTAAATATTTGATCTGTTTCAGGTGGTGGCGTACTTCTTAGCAGAATCAGCTGGAGTTTTCCAGGCTGTTCCGGGAAAAGAGATCAAATGGCCAGCTGGTGCGACATCCCCACCCCCAGACGAGCCCATCTGTGGTTTTTATAATGAAAAGAACAACTGCAACCAGTCGGAGGGTAAAAGTGTTCGTTTCAATCGTTCGTAACAAGCTTAATCAAGGTCACTTAGACGAGAAATATACCTTTTTTTACAAGTTAGTAGACAGTGCATACGAGACAAATGTGACACAATTCGAGTAAGGCCGACTTCTTTACGATAAACCGAAGAGACGAGTTCGAAGTTCATACCTGCGCATGAGTTCGTGACCTTTCTGTTCAGGTTAACTGATTTTGAGGGCTGCGCATAGCATACTGTTTTACGTGTGTACACATCCCGCCATAAAAGTGTTACCCTTGACCTTTGACCTATTGCGCAATACTGCTCCATGAACCCCCGAACTGCGAACTGGTCTATTGGTAAGGAATACGAATATTTCATTGTTTTGTCCTTATCTAGTATCGTTGTTGTATATCGTTGAAAAACCAGGAGATAAATTTAGTCTTTCCATCAATGGAGATTTAATTTGATGGACATCTGGCGGAACGAAAAAAAATTAGGTGCTGAGTGCCAGAGAAAGTATTTAAGGGATGCGCCAATACCAGTTCGCGTTGAGCACGAGAATTTTTGGCTGTTCATTAGCTCCCACATGACCGGGAACGGAGTGTTCTAAGATACACGTGCATTGAAACGATCACGAATATGGTTGGATGATTAGTCCTTCCACTTTTTCATTGGAAATCTTAAAAATTCACACCCCTCTGTCCCCTGTTCCTTCGCTACTGACGGACACTTATCAATGGACATAGCATAGTTTTAGTTGAAGAAGTCCTCCGTTTGGTTCCTTTAAAAATAACACTGAAATTTGCAATCTCCTGTTCATATAAAACAAGGTTTTAAGGATATTCAGATTCAGTCCACCTATAGATGTTGAAATTCCCTCATTTATTTGGAAATCAAAAGAAGTTCAAATATAAGTAAGTTGCATCTTAATCAGAGACCACTTGCAATGTAAAGCGGTAAGTAACTCTTAATATTCCGTTGGTGACATATTTTCTCCGTCGGGCGTTGCAGCCCAACAGTACCCGTACCAGATGTTGTGTACCGGTATTGTACTGTTACAAGCAATCGAAAATATTCCACCATAAAAGAAATGTATTTTTCAGTATGTTATATATTCCACATTTAGATATTTCATTCTACGGGCCTTTAGACAAGAAATTTGTCAAGGACGTAAGACATCTATCGACAGATTACCTATAGCATATAGAGCCACCTTAAATAAATTGGGGCAAAGCACACAGAATATTGGTCAAAATGCTTCCCTGGTCGTCCGGTTGAAAATGACGCTTTCCATGCCTTAAACGTAGCATCCTGCCTTAGGACTTAGGAAATACAAGTGATATCGTAAACCCAATATGAAACAAAAATACCAAAAGGTGCCCAAGAGAGAGAGGGGGTTCTCCCATTCGCCCTCCTATTGTCTACGCGCCTGTCTGCCCAAACTTCCATCCCGTCTGGTAGTTCGGAAAGTTGTGGGGTGATCTCAAGTTTTACGCCTTACAAGACCAGTTGTTTCTCCTTTTTGTCAGGTATAGGAACCCTAGCAGTGGTTCTCGTGACCTCCATCGTGTTTGCCTCAGTGAGTATAGTGGCGTTTGCCTGGATATACAGGTAAGTTGTACCGTACAGTGACCAAACAATTTTCTGCTTCTGTCTCTTCGGAATTTTGATCTCGCAATAGTTGTCCACAACTATGGTTTTGAATGTGGGAATGTCGCGTTTAAAATGCATCACCATGACATTAAAGAAAACATATTTTATGATTATTAAACCTCTCAGGCGCTTGCAGTGGCGCACGCGTACACAGGAGGCGGGGGCATTTGGCCATGGCCCCCTCACGGATGGCATTTTTTTAAGATCCTAAAAATACGTACTTTAGTAACACAGATTTTACCTCAAACGGTAGCCGTAAGGACAACCAATATTTCAAAAATTTTCCGGGGGGGATTGTCTCCCAAGGCCCCCTCGGTGATGCTAATTTCATTTAAAATTCTTAAAAATTGGCAAATTTTGCCAAATTGTACTTCTAAATGTTGCATGTCTGGCACCGATTGCATTTAAAAACACCTACCCTTTTTGGAATTCTCAAAAGGATGAGGCCATCCCTTTGACTACTTCCCCGGCCTGCATAGACATACGCGACGGGAGCAGGGGATCGAAGAGTTCACGTGCTATGAATAATGTAGTTTACCATTTGTCATGCAAAAGATGTAAGGAATAAGATCATTAGCATATTTTCAGTTCCGTTGTATAGATTTTCACTGAAAAGATTCAAGACTATTTAGTCTAATGGTAGTGGTACATTTTATGTGGTAATTTTTTTACCACTTCGCAAGTTGCTGATTTTATTTTTGCAAACAAAAGTTTAACATTAAGGCTGTTAAGATTCTCCTTACAAGCATGAAAACGCAATTTTCAGACATCTGAAAGGTCGCGATTTTTTCAAAATTTTCTATACGCTCCGCGCCAACCAATGGTGGGGCTCCGGTTAGATAGTCACATTTTTCGGGTCAAGGTATTTGTTATTAACTGTCGTATCGCTTCCCAGTTTGCAAACTTATTTTGAGCATTTTATGGCCAACAACAAAAAAGATAGCAACTGCTTAGATTTTTCGTTTAAGTCTGAGAAATACTATTTACGGCTATCTGACGGGTCTAATTTTTCGAACTTTTCTACACGCTCCGTGCCAACTGATGGTGGCGTTCTGCTTAGATAGTCTTTATGGCAGAATTACGTTTCTTCTGGCAAGAAAAATCTGAAATGCTCTCGAACGCTTACGCCGATCACTGATGTTCTTTTCTTTTGACTCCTAAAAGTACGCAAAATTAGAAGCAAGTGTTTTACTTCCAAAAGGTAGTTTGCATGGCATTAAATTGCATAAAAGGAACCAAATTTTCAGTTTTATCCCCATTTACCACCACAATTCACGTTTCAAGACTATTCTTGGCAAATTCGAAAATCTTGCACCATTGTGAATCTAAGATCCTTTAAAGAGCGAACTCCTCTTTGATCCCACCCCCAATGCGGACGATCACCCAACATACTGTATGGCCCCTGCGTGCACGCCACTGCACTTGAGTCGTATCAGATCTTAGTATATATGATGGTTCTCCCTATGAAGACCTTACCCCTTCCAAAGAAATAGTTTTAGATAGTTGAAAGGCCAACTCTGAAGAGGAGGTCAATCATCAAAGCTGCCCAATGTGTCTAAAAAAGTAAAGTCCAGTTACCAGTTTCAGACGGCCCAAAATATCCAAAACATAAAAAAGTTGGGAATCTAATGCCTCGTAGCTTCAGTCCCCTTCGTGCCTGCCCGCGGCATCGTACCTTGGGGAGGGGGGACCAACTTAAATGAAGGACGTGCACAATATCAGGAGAACTTTAAAAGTATCGCAATCGCGAGCGCAAAGGGACATTCCTAAAAGGTAGAAAGGTCATTATAAAATGCTTTCACTGACGTCACAAGCCTTTCTTGACTGTCGAGCAAAAACTTAATGTAGGATGTAAAGCTGGCTGAGAAAAAGCTGACGACCGACGTCATGACTTTATCCCTGCATTGGGCGTGGCTAGCCGATTATAACGCTACGTGAAAAAATCTATATACAGAGTATTTTTACCAAAAGTCGCAACCCGACTTCTTACTTGACTCCCTGGCAAAACCCGTAGAGCAGCGGACTACGACGCGGCGACTGTCGCGGCGATCGATGCGGATGTTTTGCCCGGCAATGGGCTTGGCTTACCAGACCATGACATCAAGTGAAAACACGCTATGTCTCCATCAAATTCAGGGAAAAACAGTGCAAACCAAAACCTTTCTAACGTCAAGTCAATTTGAAGAATGAAAACAACGTTGCTGAGCAATGGCTTGTAACATTTTAAGAAAGCATAGGCATTAAAGTTCCCTACATCTTTCAGACAGTATTTTGAAAATAATTAAAATTTATCATTTGCGGGCAGAATTAAAGTCTTTTACAATATTTTGTTTAATGTACATTTGTGATTTTTCTACACCCCTCCCTCTTAAATTATGTTTGGGATTTTTGATAGATTAAAAATGCGGTCCAAAATAATTTTCTGGAGCTCAGGGCAACTTTACCACAGATGCTTCCAACAACAAGAGTAGGGACTCCTTTTTTACATAGTTTTGGGGATTTTTGTGTTATTCGATAAAAAGTTTTCTCCTGTAAATGAAAATTAGTCAAACCCGTGTCTGACCTACCTAATTACGTTAGTCAACAATATTGACTAATATTTGACCTAATTTAGTTTCTAACAAATATCAGGACTCCTTGACTGCGTTTTGACTAATATGCTTTGGTCCGTTACTACCAAAATTAGTCAGATTTCATCACACAATAGTCAAATATGAGTGACTAACGTGACTAGTCAATTCAGGCACCACTTTGACTAATTTGTTCTTACAGTGTTGGGTTCACTTCAAAGCGTTCTAATTTGAGGGTTTCCAGTGGCTGAAGTGTCATCCAAAGTAAAAATCAGAAAAGTCTGTATGAAATGGTTTCATTTTGCCATGGTCACCTGATCTAACCACGGGGCTATTACGTTGTCAAAGTATTAGCTCATGCATGATCTTACACCTTTGACCTTTACCTAACTGTTAATTACCGGTATTGAATCCTTTACGTTCGTGCCTTGAAGTAAACAGATTTGCGGGAAAAGTCATTAGCGTCAGAGGATTAAAGAAAACCTTTTAATGAGAATTTAAAATCTACGTGAACAGATGGAAGAAAGCTTTTAAATCCTTGCTGAGGGAGATATTTTGGATAAGGTTTCCTGAAGACCATCAATCATGGATCACAAAGAAAATATGGTTTCACTTCTCCAAATTGCATCGCACAACTTGATGGGGGGGGGGGGCAATTGAGCTACACGTCTTTGTGAATTGTTGGCTACAAATAAAAAATCAGCAGTAATATGTTTCCGTCGGTTGTTTTTTTTTTTCTTCATCGTAACTGTTTTCTTGCCAACTGCAATCGACGTCATAGCGAGAGCTTAGCTGGGAAACCAAGCAATTCTTTCAAGGAAGACTTGCTACTCAAAGGCAGCTGCGCCTCCTTCTTAAAGGGCACAAGCTCACACGTTCCATTAAGCCTTTCTTTCTGAATTTGAACGAGAAATCTTACAGAAAAAAATGAAAAGCAATCCCTTGTCCCACATTGAAATGGTCTAGTTTTCTATCCAAAATTGAATAACTTTTAGGAATCATGTGACAATATTTTTCTTGCTAAATTTGGTACTCAAGGAGTGTGACTCATTGTTTAAGCATATTTTAAATAACCTTATATGTTACATTTCATTCTTGAAATATAAAGGCATGCATGTGGGAGAAAAATGCATGGATTAAAGGAAATTAGCTTCTGGAAACGAGTAAATAATGAATACACGTAAAGTATGGGAGTAAGAAACTGGGTAACAGATCTTTGTATCCATTTCTTAACTCTGATAAGCTCTATCACTGATGTAATACTACCATTTTGTTTCTACAGAAGATTCTTTAGCCAATATGAAAATTTGACTCAAACTTTTCTTTACCTTCAAGTTATTTTCACAAGGCCAGTTTCAGTCAAAACTTCGATTCACGGTCGCCAGTTTCCTATGCATGAAGACTGAAAACGGCTGCGGAGTATACTAATCGTTTCACTATGAAATAGCCCCAAAGTCACTGTGTCGCAGGTGTCAATTGGCAGGAAGGGGGCGGGGTGAGGGAGAAATTTACAACACGTTTTTGGGATGAAGTCACTGAACTTTTAGCCATTAGCCTGTTGAATATGCTAAGTGATTCATTTTGCTCCTGAATATTGGTTCGTTTCTGAGCAGTCTCTTTGTGTATCCTTTAAAGACGTAACTTCCTTTGGAGGAAGAGCTCCTTCGGCAATGTATCTTTTCGTTTGGCCGAATAACTGTTTGTTAGAGACAGGAGTTCCTTTGTGTTAGTTGACGAAAATATCGAATGAATACAAAGTTGCAAACAAAGAGCCTAAATTGGCGGGAATGTGGTGGGATGTGGCATAAAGACATGATAAATGTATGGAAAGATGCCAATAAAACTACCTTGCCTACCATGCAAATCTGTACATACATCATGACTCCATCAAAAACTACTCAACCCATCGATTCGAAATTGTTGTTTAACTACTCAAAGTAGCAATTAGAAAAGGAAAAGTGTAACTAGTTATTTAGTTAGATGGACGGTCAGTCGGTCGGTTGGTCGGCCGGTTACTTAGTAAGTTAATTAGATAGAGTTTTACCTCCCAGTTTTCAACCAATTATGGTTCAAGTCGAGGTGTGGCTCACCTTCTCGTTATGGAGCAATATAAATATTCGACAGGCTCAAGGAAGAGAACAAAAGGTTTTTTACTACTTACCATAACAAAAGATGGTCCAAAGTTCTCATGACAAAATAATAGGCCCAAGGCATAGAGGAACTTAGGTTAATAAAAGATACGACAGTGGCGAATCACCATTGGATCTGTTCACTTTAGGTAGACCATACCTATAGGCATAATGAATGTAGGTGAAGCAACGAGTGTCATAACACAAGCAGGCTCAAAGTAGGGTGACTTCAACTCACACACGTTTGCTCACGCCTGCCCCTTTCTTCACACGTTCCTGCGAATTGGATGCCATTGTATAAAGGTACCAAACTGACACATCGACCATGCTACTAGACTTCTAATAAAATTATAAATACTCCACAGTCCTTTGTGTCATACTGTGTCGTAATGCTGTAGACTAGCACATTGATCAAACATACGCCATGAAATGAGCTTAGGTCTCCCTCGAACCATGATTAAACCAATATATCACTTCTATGATAGTATATACATTAAAAGTTCGGACCCAGGGCCCTAATGTTGGGCTAAAACACATCAAACACCACATTAAATCACTCTCAATCACTTCTGCCCTGTTTTTACTTGTCATTTTACAGACATAGTGGACCAACTGGTGTGACAACCCCTATGTCAAACCTATCGTAAGGCTCTGGACCCAGGTCCCACAGATCCTTGAGTATTGCCAAATATGACTCAGTTACTTGATAGCTACTAATAAAACATATGACGAATGGTATAAAACTATTGTTCACGTCACTTAATAATCTTGTCAAGAATCATTGATTTAATTTAGCGTTCCAAATAATGTCTCTTTATATGAACGAAGAGAACATTTTATTGAGATAAAGACTACATACTAAACAAGGGAACCTAATCCCGTTAACCAAATGTCATTGTAATATTCCTCTCTTCCTTTCATTTTAGACGTTTCCGCAGAGAGAGCGAAGTGATGAAGATGCTATGGAAGATTAATTATGAAGATCTCGTCTTTCTATCGACCTCAAAATCTTCAGCTATGTCAAACACCTCCAAACTGATTTCAGCGGTAATATCTAAATGTTTAATTTGATTGTTTGTATATGCGTATACCCTTTAAATTGGGCAGAGATATGGACAAATGCTAATGTTAGCAAAACCGCCAACTCCAGTACAGTATACACATAGTCCAACAAACAAAGAATACATTTGCAATGTTGACGCCTAACTTTGAGACATGTGGTCCACCAAACTGATTTGACTCGTAGCCCATCATCTTAGCTCATGGTGCCTCATGGTCCTTCAACCATTACTTTTCGACACTTACTAGTTACAACCTGTATTGAAAGCAGCTGCGACCCTGCAAAACGGTTAACCGTTTTAATTTCGTGAGATCTTTACGCCCAAAATACTTACATATAATTTCTTCTCTAACCACAACATAGTTTGACTTATCATTCAATGTTTATTCATGCAAAAAAGAAAGAATTTTGTGGTTAAACGTTGGGTACATCGTAAAATATGTTACCCCCACCCCCTAACACGAAAAATAAGATGGAAAAAATTATTTTTACCCCATGGCATTACAGTACACTTTTAGAGTAAATTGAATCTCTCACCAGCCAGAGTACTATTCCCCCTCCTCCTCCCTCGTATGACCTACTTGAGGAAGACAAAGACAAATCTTTATTCGAGCGCCCAGCGCTAATCTGACACGCCAGTTTACTGGTAGGACAAATTCAACTGTTACTACTTCCATGTAGCTTGAAAAATAAAATGGCGACCCGCTCGTTTCAAAGCACTAAGGACGAAAATTTTGAAATTCCTATATACTTCTGTACAGGCTTCCCACAATCCTCGACAAAAATACGTGGGACAAACCTCTCTCCCCGTATCAATGTTGAAGTTTCAGGACGTCTTGGGCTGCCACAACATTGAATGGGGGAGGAGATGGTGATCCGTTCATTGCTTGTTTTGCTTGTTTTGTCCCATCATTTTTGTCGAGGATTGTAGCCTTTCGTCTGTGTGGACACAGATTGTTTTACTCGAGAAATATTCAGAATTTTCAACTCAACAGTAAATAAAACAAAATCGGGATTTCTTTTATCCTCAAAGACCTCATCAATGTTTCCATATTCTGGTAAACAATAACCTCAGAAAGGATACAGACGAGGTGCTGGAACAAACGGTTAATATTCTGTCAAACTCTGATCTTCCACTTCATATTCCCTGGCAAGCTCTATCTTTCAACTTAAGCTACTTAACTATTAGCTTAGAAGTATAACAATTTGTGCCTCCTCAAATAACCTCCTTAAGTTTTTTCTTTGAAGTGAATTCGTTTAAAATAATTTCCTTTCATTTCTAATTTCAGTCGGATGCAGGAGACGCCGATAGTTTCACGGAGAAGAAAACAGGAGCAACTGTAGCACACTATATGGTAAAGTGTCAACGACGAATCAACAGTTAAAATCATGTGGTTTCACCCCACGCCCCCATCCGCACCTGCAACGCCCCACCCCAGCCTCCCCCCCCCCCCCGCTTGGACTGAAGATTGTAGCATATACCCACCTTATTTCCCCCCAGTCGTAACTGGTTACTAAAAGCAGAATGGTGGAGGACCGTACCGTGCACAGTATTTGAACGGTATTAAAACAGAACTTGGACCGTATTTGAAACCGTATTTAAACTACCTTTTCATGTATAGTTGACCCTATATAACATAATTGTGTTGATATGTCGTTAAATCTCGTCTATTTCCTCCCTCGCGTAATATTCGTTAGGCAGTGGACGTACAGCTTCTTCGGAAAGCAGTTTAAAGATTAATTTCGCCGAACGGCACTTTGCAAGAGGGTCGGGAGGACTTTAAAAAAAGTAAAGGATCATTACTCCCACAGACAGTCCTTAAAGACCAAGGAACTAACCGGAATTTGTACAATAACCCATTGTAGTTTCATTAGGGTTCTTTGCCCCCCCCCCCCTTCGTCACCACCCTTTATTGGTTTTATGCCACATGTCCCTTTCCGAAGTGATTCAAACCTACCCCATCGAACATTTTCAGCAAAATTACTAACTTGCATATCCTACCTTGGACAACCCCACTCTTCCTTGCACATTGGCTAACACATAGTTCTGTATATATTTTTCACGTGTTTCTACGTAAAAAGCCCATTTCGTAGTTCACTTTATTTACAGAAGTTTGTGGCTTGACAAATCAAACTGAACTATATAGTATGACCCCTCATTCACCGTTTGAAAGGAACATTCATTCCTAAGCTATGAAGGATATGTGGGCATAAAATAAACGACTTCAAAAAGAGTACCAGTTGTTATTTTATTTTGGCAGAAAAAACACCTAAGATTATTTGATGTTAAAAGGGAGTGCAGTGTATTCTTCACCAGCTTATAAGAGTATCGGCAGGCCTCTTATCCTGTAGTAATTTCTCAGCTCTTCAAGGTCGTGTGACATGAAAATGATAAAATTGGGTACCTTGTGTAAAAAAATTTAAAACAAAGAAAATGGTCACACCTTTCATCAAAATACATCAAAATTTGACCATTTTACAGGGTGACTTCTCATTTGGACTCAATCCTTAATAAATATGAACTAAATATGCAAATCTTGTGATGTCGTGAGAGGGACATGCCATACATTGCTGATGTTGTCTTTTGACAATCTATCTTCATTACAAGGACAGTAGTGACATAAGATTTTCCTTAGGTTTTTATTTTTGAACTTTAAATTGTGTCCTTGAAAATCATTAGTATCAGTTACCAAACCAAAAACTATCTGATGACTAATGAAGATATGATTTATATGCCGTTAACAAAAGAAATATCAACACTGTGCACAAAAGGAAAATTAAACACTTTGCATTAGTCCACATTAATTTTTTGCATGATAAGCGACAAGTTACTTCAGAATCATTGGTGATTTGAAAAAGGTACATCTGGAGAGCCGTAAAAGAAATCGAAATAATTTCACCCTATTTTCCAAAGGAGAGTTGAACGACAAATTGAAGTCAGGTCATTTTGCTGACATGTCACAGTACCTTTAAACTTGTCTGCCATCATTTTACCTTCACAGTGTCACAAGCTGAAAAATGTAAAGCGTTTAATTAAATCACTAGGTCTTAACTGTTTTTTGATAACTTTCCAGGGTCGCCATGTTGTAGTAAACAAGGTCCGTAAGAACGTGATAACAGTTACACGATCGATGTTGGAAGAACTAACAGCGGTAAGTGCACGGCCCAAATTTAATAAGATGGTAAATTTTGCGAGTTCTATTTTCTATTGATTTGAAAATAAACAATGAATAAATAGAGTCAGATTCAGTTCCATCTACAAAGGAAAATAAGTTTGAACTACGCTCAACAATTCTAACAAAGGAAGAATGATATTTCTCTCCTTAGAAGGGTGAAAGTAATAAGTTCACTCCAAAAAGAGCCGAAATTCACTCTAAGGATTGTGTAGTACACACCAAAAAGGCAATTTTTCACTCTTGATGGAGTGCCTACTTGGAGCAGTCTTATAAAAGGGTGATCCATGTAGGCACTTTTTTGAAGGGTAAATTTTCACTCCTCTTGAAGTGAATTTCACTATTTTTACAGCGAATCGATACTTTTATGTAGTGAATTCACTTTTTACTCTATTAGAGAGTGGCGTAAGGTGCCTTCTTTGATTTAAGAGTGTATGGAATTTAAATAGGGTGAATACAATGACATCATTTCAATTTGCCAAAACAAGTTTATGCAATCGTGTCAGATAATTTACTTTAAACTATGTAACATGCTTGTTAATGAAATGATTCGAACAAAGAAACCACGTTGATTAATTTTGCTTTATGTGTAGCTTGTGATGTGTATAACCATCAGGAGTGTGTAAAATACCAAAATTGTTTCAAGTCAATATAGCATTACTATTCAGTCTGTTTTTTGTCATTTTTTCGTCTTTTGAGGTTTTCTTTTGAATTTAACGGACGGAAAGTTCTTTTTCTGTAATGGTAAAAGAGTGACATTCACCTTTTAGCGATTGACGGTAGTGACTCTTCATAGAATGGAAATCCACTGAAATTCCACTTTGCCAAGTGTCATAAGTCAACTCAAATCGGATGAAATGTCCTTCGAAACGTCAAGTGATTTTTAGTAGAATTTCAGTCTTTTACATTACATGAGTTAGTATATTTACATTAAGAACAAATGTCCTTAATTTTTATGATGTCAAAGTTTGCATTTATTGTTAAGCCTACTTAATTTTCTTTTCTCCAAGATGCGTGACTTTGACCACACTAACGTTAACAGGTTCGTCGGTGCTTCTACGGAGTCTCCTAACATCTGTTTCGTTATGTTATACTGTTCGAAAGGAAGCTTGAAGGTGAGGGCGCAACTTTTTCAAAATATTAAAGAAATTTTAAGCATAATTTCAATCTTTAGTGACGGGTTCATAGGAAGAAACTTATCGTGGAGTAATTCCTAATCAATTTTCAGTCGTATTGATAGAAAACGTATAATGTCTTTCAAAGCATACCGGTAACTACTTAAAATTTACCAGCATTGTTAAATCTAAAACTGCATCAATCCTTATCTTTTGCTATTTTATGAAACAGTTTGTATCCCCCTTCCCCCTTCGCATTCCAAACACTTTTTAATTACGTCACAAATCCGCAATACATGCTAGAGAACAATTATGCCAGGTATACGTGGTGCGGTGCTGAAAGCACTGCACAGTGTGGCATAGAAGAATCCGGATAGCAATTGATGGTCTGATTTTAGTCGGGCATAACTGGGGTCTATCACGCTCTAATTTTTCAGTTTCTTAGCTTATCTGTACAATGGAGGGTTGCACGCTGAAATGCCTCTTGATAGTCTCAATTTTAGTGTACATGAGGGTTTGAAATTACATTAGACAAAATTGAAATCGATTTAAGACTGATGGACCCCACTAATGGCTGCCAACAGCCACTAAACACAAGTGCTGATCGGATTCGTCTAAGGGAGTTGCCAAGCAAGCGTGTCGAGTGCGGTCTACTATGTAGTTACATGTACTCCATCGTGGTCGCTAAGGAGTATATTGGCGTCGTATGAAAAGCCTCTACAGTATGTTGTCACAATGAAGGCAGTGGGTATAAATAAATATGGTGGTGTCTTAAAATAATGCAGTTTCATACGCAAATTATATTTTCTTAATTGCCTATGGCTGAAAAGCAAGTATTCATTCATTTTCTGATCGCGCATGCCCTAAACTTTAGTAGAAGTCCCCGAACGTTTCAGACAAGACAGTTCATACCCCGACGTCACTGCGTCTCTCTATTTTGCCATCCAGGCGTGTTACTAAGGTGCTGTTATGTGCGCGTATCGGCAACACATCTACTGCGCATGATCAGTGTCATTCAGTAGGTGCGTTAGACTTGCTCAAAAAGTTTCTTGACTGAATGATATCTGAGGTAAAATACGGCACACGGCTCAACTAGACCACCTCGGAGAGGTGGTGTTTTTGGCCGGCTCAAGCTGTGACGTTTTGATGAGGTTAATATCATTTTTCTGAAAGATCGCTTTCTCGCTGAGCCTGTTGAGCTGGCTCGAGCCGCTAAATGGAACGCACCTAGTATGTCATGTTAAAACGCACTGACGTCATGTGCACTCACTCCATACACAATGTATTTTAGTTGAACCATACAAACGGCAAACTCGAAGCAAAAAAAAAAAAAAAAGGAGGGAGATATAAATAAATAAATAATTTCAAAGGCAGGCACACTAAGTGATGGTGATTACTTTAAATCGAATCAATTATTGTCAACTAGACCGGATATTGTAACGAAATATGGAAAACTTTTGAAATACACTTGTAATTTGGGTGCCACGTCTGGTTAAGTCCATCGTATCATAAGTGCGTTTTTCAACTTTCTTTAAAATAGGATGTTCTAGAAAATGACTCTCTGCACATTGACTGGGCTTTCAAGTATTCCCTCATGACAGATGTATTCTGGGTAAGTTTTTCTATATAGACCTTATGCAGTGACGACACGGTGACGTCATTTTGGAGGAAAAATTATGAAACACGTTGACGCACCACCATGTATGTTTTGTCTTGACGTACCAATTAATTGTAATCATATGAAGAAAAGAACCCAATATCTGGCCAAGAGACAGGAAAAAAATTATTTTGTTTTTACAAAGGCGATTTGTTTTTAATGCATGACGTCACACACTCGTCACTCTATTTCGGTTTCACGTGTTATCAACATGCCTTTGCTGAACAGTTGAATTTTGATTTGCGCACAGTGCCCATCGTAGTAGACAACGTTGGTTACACAGTTGTTTTTATGAGTAGAAGTTTGCATTTATCTGTCGGCGCATGTGTATTTTTATGAGTCATCAATTGTGTCGTCCCAGAGACATTACAACTCCTTTATAGTCCGAAACTTGGTAAGGCCAAACGTGATATCGTCTGTAGGCTACTGCATTGTTTTTTCTTTGTTTGCTTGTTTGTTTGTGTTTTTTTTTTTGTTATTCTGTACGAGTCTGCTGCGCAGTCCTAGATCCTTAAACCAACTTGCCAGCTTAGAGCATCAAGAATGTACTCGCCACGATGATATATCCATTCGCCATGTAACAGAGTACTTTTCAAACTGGCGAGACTGAGCCTAAATGGAGCTAGCCATCCAGCCATCTTGCAATGTTACTCGCTAATATTGGCGTCGAGCCTTGGCGAGCTATTTCGTCGAGGTCCTTGCAATACGCCTGTTTAAACTGGTGTGTGGGTTAGGGTAAAATTCTGAAAGGAGTGAAAGGTTGGAATACTTTGTTTGTCACACTATTTTAAAACTAAATGGTATTTATTAAACCAATTTGACTGTCTTACGTAATGAACCAGACAACACTTTTAAGTTCTTTTGTTTTCAAGGGACTGAACTATCTACATAGCAGTGTCATTGGGATGCATGGTCGTTTGACGTCATCAAACTGCGTGATAGACAGCCGTTTTGTTTTAAAGTTGACGGACTTTGGACTCTTTGAATTTCGACAAGGTGAAGAAATCGACGTGACTAGCCAAGAATACAAGCAAAGTAAGTGTTGCACTGAATATGAGTGTGAAGAAAGGCCCTGTTCGTTATTGAAAGACAGTGCATTATTCAAAATTATCTCCTACTTTAATTGGTCCATTATTGCCAGTTGACCATGTTATCCAGACATAAACTCACAGCAATGGAAATATGCCCTCTTCTTTGGCTACTCCATTTAAAGGTGAAGAGCAGTCTCCCCAAAAAATTATTTTCAAGAAAAAGCTGTATAACACAATTTTTATCTTCTTTCACTTCAAAGTATTCTTGATTACATTTTATGACTTAACATTTGCATATTGAAGGTGAACGAAGCAGTTATTTCCAGTAAATTTCACATTTGAAGAGAAAAACACTGTCACATGACTCCCAACAGCCAATCGTGAAACTGGACAGTGGACTACACTCCTTCAATTTGGGATGACTGCTCTTGCCCTTTAACTCAGAGTTGAACTCTTTCAATGTTACTGTTTACAAATGAATTTTTTTTTCTTTTTCGTCAAAATATTGTTGTCTATGAACGAACAAGGTCAAACAACTCTTGACCTGTTCATTATAACATGATAAATCTTGATGGGTGTAATGCAAATGTGAAAAAGACGCACGAAGGCAGAATCCGAGTTCATCCAGCGAAGCCTTGAATACAATATCTTGTGTTATTGACCCAATTGGTTCGAAAATAGGCCGTAAAACTCCATCTAACTAGCTACCGTAACTAACTGCACGATTCAGTTTTATTTAACCTTAACTTGCAAACCTGACTTAAAGATTTATATGCATTTTGTATCGGTGGAAGAGGGTCTATATTCTACATGATTTAAAACTTTAGACGCAGCAAACATCGGCATCACACATTAAAGCAAGAAAGTATTTAAAGTCTAATAGAAGAGACTAAAACTAATGAAGTATTATTTCTGATTTGTCATCTCACGAGAAAAATTAAGGTTTTAAGTATAATGGACTATATTCAGCTGGGGGCGCTCGGGATGTTTACAAACAATTCTTTTCTTTTTTATATTTTTCAAAGTATTTTTTGTGTTAATGTGTTTGCAGAGTTGTTGTGGCGTCCACCAGAGTACCTCAGAAGCTCCTCCCCTGTCCCGACTAAAGCAGGAGACATGTACGCTGCCGGGATCGTCATGCAAGAAATAATCTTGCGGTCTGGACCATTTGGACTAGAATCCGGAAACATGACAGTAGACGGTAAAATCTTGATTACTAATTTTGTTGTTCCTAAACTGAATAAAATATTCTTTTTTCTCTCATCTAAGCCCTCTTTCCTTAATATCAGCGATTTTGGTCAGAGGGTCGGTAATGGAATGAAGGAAGGCTTAAAAGCAGGGTGTCAGAAACCTAATAGGGCACATTCATTTTTGTAAGGGCTTCCATGTGGTAGCTCGGCTTTTGCTCTAATTCGGTGGCCAGTGGGTCTTAAAAATCGATTACGGCGGTAAAAAAAAATATTTAAGACCAATTCGTAGTCTACATAACCATTAGACTAAGTAGAAAATTACTATAAGGTATGAATAGAATTTTGGGTGCAGACCTGTATCTAAGTTTAAAAGCTTACTTATACTTCGATCACATCGGACTTGTTTGTAATTGAAAGTTATAAAATATTACCACCCAAGCACTAGAACAGCTATTGCGCCCTTTCGTGACCAATTAATGTAATCCAGAAAAACCAAGAACTAAATAATAAGCCACCGACAAAAACATGGAGAGAGTTTGGGGTGTAAGCATGGACCTATAAACAAGCTTGTTTGAAATTAGGGCTCGTAACTTACATTACCACTCAACGCTCAAATACCAGAAAAACTAGATCATTCATTGAAGACTTGGGTAAAAGAAGTCCCTCGTACGTTGTACTCAATAAACCATGGACAGTCCCTACTTAGAACCGCTCCTTCCTCAATAATTGAGTTTACATGAAGTACCCGACAATCTCTGTACACCAAGGAGAACCCTCGGTCTGAAGAATCATTGTTATCTATATAATTTAAAGTATTGCAATTGTTTTACTTCACACAACAGTTGCAGTGGTATTGCTGGGTTCACCATATTACCCTTTCCTATCCGGTATGAAATGGCAATGTTGTTTTTGAATCCAGAGAGTCCGAGTAACGAGTCCGGATATTTTCAACTTTCAAGGACTCAGTCCGGACTTGGAATCGAGTCCCCGTACTTTCTCAATGGGAGAAAAATCAACCTCTGGCCGAGTCCTCCAAATTCTAAAATTCTGGACTCGTCTACAGTCCTGTCAGACGAATTATTTTATTGAAACATCTGCCTTCATTCCTACTACGGTATATTTTGGTCTTAATTATCTTAATTTATTTTCTGTGTGTACATTTGCTTGTAGATATCCTACAGCGACTGAAGAATAGGGAAATCCCGCCTTACCGACCTCGTCTTAACGAAGAACTGAGCACTCGTGACGTCATTCAGCTGTGTAATAACTGTTGGTCGGAAAAACCCGAGGATCGTCCTTCTGCCTCTGCGCTAGTTGCTTTTATGAGATCGATTAACAAGTAAGTCCAATGTAGAAGAAGATAAGCATACAGTAAGACAACCGAGTCTAGTGGCATTACACATATTTTGCATTAAGACATGCGAGTTATACATTACGCCCCCATTAGTACTACACAAACCACGGGTGCCACAACCCTTACTGAATTTTAGAGCGGTCTATTGGTACTGCAACCAGGTGGAACCTACTGCACGTTGCAGTCCACTAATACTATACAGCCCATTGGTAATACACAACATTGGAAAGACAGCCGACTGATACCGCAACCAATTGGTGGCACGACCCATTGAGACTATAACCTATTAGAACCACACCCAATTGGTTCGACACCCTATTGGTACACTAGCCCATTCAGTCCACGGACCATTGTCAGTATCTCGCATTTATATTATATTTCGATACAGTTTTGTATCATTAAAAGATTAAACTGCTAAATTTTTTTTAATGATTGCCTTTGAGAAGTAAGAAAACTATTTTCACCTTTCTACACATTTTACAGAAACGATGTGCTGGAGGAAAAATGACAAGTTAACCTATAAGACAGTTTTCTATTTAAGGACGCATGTTCTTGTTAACTACCCGGCCTCTTGGCCTATATCTCCATCTTCTCCTAGTCCTAAACAATTTGAAATTCAACAGGATTACAGTCTTGTCCACATCACTGATTTACAAAGTACATTCACATACATCACATTTTCATACATCTATCTAGTCAAGCTAATACTGCTGTGTTACAGATTTACATTATTCATCGAAAAAATAAAAACATTTAATAAATAATAAAGGCAGTTTATATTCAAACTGGAAGATCCCGTATAGAGTGTTTGTACATGGCATCACGAATTCCATGGCCCTCTGCATGGCAAAAAATTAGCAGTCTTCGTGCAACAGTTAGTTGTCCGTCCTCATGTTAGCTACTTCTGAACTAGGTACATGTCACTACATATTTGCCTGGCTGTCAAAATAAGAGGGGATGGAGATTGTGACGTAAGTGAAAGCACTCTGAGAGTTTACCTAAGCATGAGAAGTAATAGAGAACCGCACAAAATGATAAATTAGTACAGTACGTCAGATTTGTGTAGAAAAGCCAATTTTGATACAAAATTTTGATTTTTACATTTCTTTAAGAAAAGCGAACTACACAAACAACATCCTGCTTCGTATGGAACAGTATGCTAACAATCTGGAAGCCTTGGTAGAGGAAAGAACAGCGGCCTTTCTTGAGGAAAAGAAAAGATGCGAAAGTTTGTTGTATGAAGTGTTGCCAAGGTAAATAACAAAATAGCATACTTATATGAATATTCAGCAGTATGTGTATTTATTTTATAACAATCTTCTTGGTTCTATATTTAATTAGTTTTTTTCTTCATATATATAAAAATATATTATGTCGGAGGTTAATGAAGTTCAATATACACTTTATCGTATAAAATTTTGCCAAGGCAAAACACAAATTAACACACTCAGCAATACCAGAAGCTGTGTTTATTTCATTCCTATCTTCTTAGTTCCTGTATTTTTAATTAGCATTCATGAATATCATAAAATAGTAAATTTCTCCGTAAACTTCGGTGGATAACGAAGCTCATAATAATGTTTGACAGAGGCGTAGACATAACATCGCATTTGCTCGAGACTACTTTGTCAAAAAATTGTACCTGACAATGATCAATATAGGCCTACTGTTACAAGGAATAGTACTGAATTCCAGATTTGATTAATTTGCGAGGCTATTTTTTTTTTTTTTTTTTGAAGGAACGCTTCATTTCAACCTTCAAATACATATATACAAACAAGTATTTACAGAGTTTTGAGAAATAAATATAATATTTACAAGTACTTAAAAGTATTTACAGTGATTAATTAAACTAAACACACCATTATACATTGCGAGGCTATTTAAATTGCCTTCGGATGGACAAGAAGGAAAGGTTTTCTTGTAATAAGCATTTTCCGAACCGTATATTTTTATCTCTCAACGTGTAACTTATAGGATTAGTAAGTTAGTTAGATGGAGTTTTACGGCCCAGTTTCCAAACTATTGGTTAAAATCGAGCCGCTCACAGCCTTTTTTCAGTTGTGGCTTTCTAGCATGTTTTCCCTACTCCATTGATTATGCGGAGCATCACGCACAACGGCAGTAGGTCCATTTTTAGAGTCTTTGTTATGACTCGACCTGAGAATAGCACCCGGGCCTTCTGTGTGAGAGGCGGATGCTCTTACCGTTTGACCAAACACGCGGTTGTGTAAAATATGGGGAGATGAAATATTCAGTGTATATAAGCATATTAAGTAAAGCTAGAGAAGCAACTGGATTGCCCCTTGGTTAATAGAACAGTCTAAATTACAATTCAGTTTCGAAGGGATTTTTCGGGAAATAACATTTACATGATTGCTGGATAACTTAATTTTTGCCTGTAAAGTATGTGCAGAATTTGTGTATTTCATAGCTAGGGACTTAAACCTCACAATTCAAAAGTTATGCCTCATGAATTTATGTAACGATTTAGTGGCAATTTGTTATCACGTGACAGTCAGACATGAAGTTTATACAATGGTGCAATCAGTTTGTGGTAATCAAATTCATGGCAAATAGTAACCGTATATTGCTGGGGGACAGACTCTGACAAAAGGCCCAATCAACAGAAACCCAACCTAACATTCGACTAAAAAGAAAGTGTAAAACTTGATCAATTCAGGTCATTTATAATCAACTTTAGGCTTATCATTAATTAGTTTCATAGTTGATTGCAGGTCTTTTTAATTTGCACAGTTTGTTTATCACATTATTTTAGTCATGTGTGGAACTGACCTAGAGCATCAACCAATAATTATATTTTCAGACCTGTCGCAGAACAGTTGAAGAAAGGTCTATCGGTAGACCCAGAAACATACGAATGCGTCACGATTTATTTCAGTGATATTGTTGAATTTACGAAACTGTCGGCAAGGAGTACCCCCATGCAGGTAAGGATAACGGTTCAGTTTCTAACCGATTAAATAAGGAAATCCAAACCAGTTTACGTTTCTTTTTTATCGATTTCAATTTAATTTTAACGTTGATGTCAATCGTTGCTAAATATTTAGTGATCTTATCTTTACAAAAATGAGATTACCTTATACTTTGTTCGGATGTTGAACATCATATACTTACATATGGAATAAAGGGATTATAATATCTAAAATGTCATGTATCAAGGTATCACTTTGTATTTAATTTAGAGCAGTTTTGAAAAAAACTTTCGATCAAGTTACTTTGATTACTAAATAATTTGCAGGTTATTTTGAGTATATTTGAATCCATTTCTTGTGTCTATTGTATGTATTTGTTTTGTCCATAGCTTTTCCCGCACCTATTACACTACCTATTGTTTCTACCCACTTCTGATATCATTAATTGAAGCTACTATTTGTATCCATTTGCTGTGACCTTTGCCTTTTGTTGATATCTATTGTTCTAGACTAATACATGACTGGTATCATTTAATCCCAGCTACTGTTTGTAACCATTTCTTCTAACGTTTTCTTGGATCTTTTGTTGGTATCTTTTGTTATTATCCAGAGTGTTATCGATAAGCCGTAGCTATTGGTTGCATCAATTTTCTCTAACCTTTACTTGTATCTATTATTTTTATATATTGTATGCATCATATTTTGGTAATCATACGTTCTATGTATTGTTTGCATCATTTTATTACGTCTGCTGCTTGTGCCTATTTTTTTTATCCACCGTTGGTATGAATTAGTTCGGAAGCGTTTTGTTTTCGCATCAAAAAATTAAACTTTTGGAACGTTCGAAAATGTTTTCGTACATACGAAAAACCTTTTGGAAAGTTCGAAAATCTTTTCGTACATACGAAAAGATTTTCGAACGTTCCAAAAGTTTTTTTCGTACGTACGAAAAGTTTAATTTTTATTTTCTACGTGACAAAAATACTCTTCCGTAAATGAGTAACATTCTTTGTTTGTATCTACTGCTGTTACCCTGCTGCAAGGCAATCTTTGAATTACTAGATTTCAAGCTAACTTTTTATGGGGTGTAGTAGGGATTTTTGCACAGTTTTAACATACATATGTGTTCCATGAAAAAGGACTGTACTTGCACAATTATAAGTTTTTGGAAGCTGTGTCGATTACTTCTTCTCTTCACAGGTTGTGACTTTCTTGAATGATCTTTACCTTTGCTTTGACAACATTATTGGAAATTTTGAAGTATACAAGGTAAGAAAAGGTAGAAGTAAACGACCATTGCAAAGAAGGTATTTAGAACCCGTTGTCATTATAACTTTCAAAAATGGAATCAACTTTATGGAATTTTTAATTACCCTCATGTTTCATTTCAGTTATTTTTGTTATCACTCAAGTATATACATTGTCACATATCGCTGTAGATTTATAAGGAAAAATAAAGAGGAATACAAAGATTGCAGGAAACACTGGCAAATATTTGCCAGTTGTTTTCGGTAATCTTTATGTATCTCTTTATTTTCGTTTTGTAAATTTAAAGAGACTTTTGACAGTGAACAATGACACATATTTACAGAAGCTTATATGGGAGTGAAAGGCAGAGTAACTGAAAACCAAAGGCTTGTCAATAGTGCACTCTCGAAAATAAATATATATATCACTAAACAATCAAACAAGAAACATTTTATAAATCAATCATCCTATAAGCAGATCAGCCCTTCCCACAACGAGCAAAAGGAAACAACCCTACCTACACAAAGGGAAAATCAACGGTGTGTACCATATTTCAAATTGCCTTGTACCAAAAGGCTTGTATATGAGATGAATAAAAACTCCCACCTACCTTATCTTTATACTTTCGGCTCGATTCCCTTTTTCCTGCAATGCGAGCTTCGTAGGTGATGTTAAGAATGCTTGTGATTTTTTGTTGTTTTTTGTCAAGATTTTATCTTTTATTCCCTAAAGTTACTGCAAAATACTATTACTCGCTTTAAAGGCATGTAATGTCCTCACTAGTTTTTTTTTATCAAATTGATTGATGTCACTGACATGGACCGTTTTTAAGATATAAATTACAAAGAATTGTGGAATAAGATATCTTTGAGTAATTTTGGTCGACGGCACGTTACTGTAGCCACAGACTTTCTATGTATAAACAGATGATCTCGTGACCGAAACGGTTGCCAGCATGAAAACCGAAAAAAGGCGTATCAAGTTGGTCTCCGTGAAGCTGTAATTTGTTTGATTTGTAGCATTTTAAACAGAATTTAGACTTGAATGAGGACTATCACCTTCCCTCAATACGTTTGGTGATTCTTAACTTACCTTGCATTATTTCGAAAAAAATTAGATTCTTGAAAAACCTGTCGATTATGACTACATTAGCAAGTCCAAACTTTTACACAGGAAACCATATTAAGCCTTTACTTACACGTATGGTAGCAACAATCTACGAATAGGGCGTCAGAGCATTATGCTATGACTATGTACATAGGAAGTCCGTGACTGGAGGAAAACAAAAAGGGGGCAAACCCCCAAAACTCACAAAAACGTGTCCCACAACCCTGCGTAGCTTCCATTTGAAAAAAGGGGGTCAGGAAACTCTTATTCTGACATTGCTTAAAAAAAAAAAACATAAGCAGTCGAACGGTAATCCAACACTTATCAGCTACGATGACGACATTGATACATTTGCATAACACAAAGGTTACTAAGTCATTCAAGTGAATCAATAGAGGGCAGTGTTCACGAATATAATTTTTTCAACTTGCTTACAACATTTAATTTTCTTTTTCCCGTCCATAAGCAGGAGATAATGAATTACAAAAGAACATCACTCCGGCAGGTTCAGTGTGTATTATGGAGACACTTATCATATAAAAGACTGCATAGAAAAGTTACCACTGTTCAAAACTTCGAATTTTTGAAACTCGTGGCCATTCAATTTCCGTGCAGGTTGAAACAATTGGAGACGCATACATGGTGGTGTCTGGTTTACCCGTCCGTAACGGCAACTTACATTGCAGAGAGATTGCAAGCATGGCTGTTGCTTTGCTTCGAAAGGTGGAAAATTTTACCGTTAGACACATGCCAGACTACGAACTTCAACTCCGCGCAGGAGTGCATTGTGGTACGTACCAATACTATTGCGGATGAAGTGTTATTTTCTTCCATGGCCTTGTATATCAATGTGCTTCATATTGTTATAAGCTTACTTTCTAAACTTCCTATAAATTACCACTTTGTCAATATTACTCATTATTTGTATTGAATTTTATTGCCGGAAGAGAAATCCCATTCATGCAAACTTTGAAACAAACATTGTCAGGTATATTCTCAGAAGAACCGCTGTTGATTCAAAAAGATAATCTTTCAGCTCGAGTTGTGTGTAATGTAACTTATTTTTGCTGCTTTTAAATGAAAATTCGACTTACATTTTTGGGTAAACCTCGTCGGAATGGAGACAGAATAACGTCGCAGATCGGGCGTAAAATATTGCAAATATTGTCAATTTGGGTAGCAGAGTTTTCTTCGGAACACAATATTTCATTGGGAGACGGGCAGTGACGGGCGCATAACATACGGGGCGGTTAGACGCCGACTCGGTGAAATTAGTTAGTTAGCCTCATGTTATGTACATACATTTTTATTGGGAAGATAGCGTTACTGAGAGACTATGTGCAAAGAACTGATTGGAGTAGTTAGTTATATGAAGTTTTAATACGATTGGGTTTCTAACGAACAGTTTTAAGTCTGGTCGGCGATGTTCTTTTTTCCAGTGGATGTACACTGGCTGGTTTCCCTTCTCCCATTGCTTATAATGAGCACCAAGCACAATGGCAGTAGGTTCCCTTTTTGAAGTCTTCGGTATGACCCTGCCAGGAGTGGAACCCTAAACCTTCCATCTGTAAGTTGGATGTTCTCACCATCACTTTACTATATGCAGTCGGTTTCCCCATTTAATGCAGACATAACAACGGAAAGTGTTTCAACAGCATTACCTCTCCACTGACGTCACTCTAAGATACACTCTTAAAAAGTTTGGCAAAGTTTAACCAACGCTGGGCAGCTATGTGTCCAACCAACTATTGGTTAAAACGTACCCATTAGATGGTTTCTAAAAAGATACGCAAATTAATTCTTGGTAAAAACGTGCCCATCATTCGGTCTTTCATAAGGCGCAACGCATTTTAAGAGACCGACTGTTGGGCACGCTTTAACCAACAGTTGATTGCCGGACACATATTTGATACCCAGTGTTGGTCAAAAATTTGTCCAACTTTTAAAGAGTGTATGACTCATTGGGCTCAGCTTTATACATTGTTTTAAACACGGATACAGGGTTTTGTTCATAATTCATCATGTCTAATGCTTTTTTGTCCTTTTGTCTTTGAAAGGTTCAGTGGTAGCGGGAGTTGTGGGTTCAAAGATGCCACGATACTGTCTTTTCGGTGACACTGTCAACACAGCGTCAAGCATGGAGGCCACTTCAGAAGGTAAGTCTTCATTCACGAATCAAATCTAACGAAAATTGCTGTAGCCTGCATTGGAACTGGGGAGAAAAGGAGATGAAATCAAAACGAATGAATAGAGAAAAACAGTTTTCCAAAAGTCAATGTATAGTTTAAGAAAAACGCAGTTTTCTCTTCTACTTTAAACAAAAATCAAAGTAGTTTAAAGGTAGTCAACTCTGACTCCAAAATACAACTTTTGAAGTAGTCTACAGAAATTCTCCATTGGCACAGCTCTTTGATTGACAGCATTTTCGAAAAATGCAAAGTATTGTAGTTCATGTTACAACACGGGTGGCGTTAAGGGCAGGTGACGATCGCCACTATATATATCCAAGAAAATGTGTAAAAAGAAGGAATCGAAGGGAAAAGGAGCAAAGGGGCACTCAACTCATCCTTCCCCCCCCCCCCCCCGTCCCAATCAAAATACCCTCGCACTGTCTCTCTGTTGGTTGGTTTATACAAAAACCGTTAAAATGTCATTTTGAGAAAGACTCTCATTCCTCCATGAGAGTGAAACTGGAAGCTTTTGCTTAAATCATGGACATATTGACATGATGGGTGTTATTCCCGAAAAATAAAGCATTTAACCGACTTGATAATGTCACATAGTGAGCCACCTACCACCACTTCACTCTTACCCTGCAGAATGTATTTCACTGATAGATATTTGATTACATTATAAGGGTTTTGCATATTCACCCTCGGAACCAGTAAACAGTGAACTTTTTACTTTTGTTTTTAAATAGCTATGAAGATACAGGTCAGTTCAGAAGCCAAGACTATTATGGATTCCTTCTTCGAGTTCAGATTTAAAGAACGAGGAGAGATTGAGTTAAGGGTAAGCTTACCTTCTGCAGAAGGGTTAATAGGACGTAAGCCCAATAACCGAACATGATAAGCGGTATCTTATAAAAGTAAATAGATAAAAAAGACGATTTGTTTTCAAAATCTCATTTTTTGGAAAAATACGTATATGAAAAAACAAAGTTAATGGACAATTTCTCAAATATCCACCCCCCCCCCCAGGCCTTTCCGGAATTGCCTTCCATGCCAGAAGAATCGTTATTAAGGGTTCGCATACTTTCTATCCAGGATTTATTGCATGGTATAAGCGTTATGTTAATTCCTAGCATCACTGCTTCATTGTTTCACTGTTAAAATCTGCCATAATTCCCGTCACGAATCGTCTTATGAATTTTTCATATCACAAACACTCTAAAGCGTATGTTCATTGTTGCATTTCTTTGCAAACTCAATGAATTGGTTCGGTGTAGATAGGTAAGGTTAGTTGGAGTTTTACGGTCCAGTTTCCAACCAATTGATTTAAGTCGAGCCGGCCAAGGCCTTTCTCTGTTGTAACTCACTGCCCTGTTTTCCTCACTCCATTGCTCATACTGAGCACCAAGCACAACGGCAGTAAGTTCCGTTTCTAAAGTCTTCGGTGTGACCAGGCAGCCAAGACTTGACCTCCCGACCGCAAGTCCCTTGTAGACAGGACATCACCCTCAACGTCCATGAGTCAAACGTTCAGGTCACAAAGTTTGTCGTAAGAGCATCCACTTCCTTGGTGGATCACCCGTTGGAAATATTTATGGTACTTCACATCCTTGGACTGAACTTGGAAAGTGAAACACCGAGAATGTTCGGAATTTTCATGCTGTTCCGGTGTTTAGATTCCTTATTTTATGTTCAACCAAAGTAATATTTGAACCTTTCTTACTAGTCTGATGGGCAATACATCACGTTATTTATATGCAATTTTGAAATCCAATAATTCATTTTCTTCTGTTTAATATTTTATTGCCTTTTCTCCATTTTCAGGGTAAAGGAAGTCAAAAGACCTTCTGGTTGCTGGGATTAATTGGAGAGAAACCTGAAAAACAGCAGAAGAAACATTTTGATGAGACTTATTTATCACCGAATGTTTATTTCTAAAATAGAAACTGCATGTACTTAACTTAAGCCACTTCAGATACTACTAAAGCTTTAAGACATTACTAGTTATCCTCATTGTGAGCTACTTTAGATGTATTTCAATGACTTTCTGTATACAGACATAGCATGCGGCACTGCACTGAAACATTCAATGCTTAAACTGTAGTCACTTGTAACCGTTTCAGAATAATGGACGTTTGAATCAAATTCATCAAACACATTTGAGTTACTGTAATATTGTCTTTTTATATGTTTATGACTTTTCTGGCGAGTTATGGACTATTATGCAAATGAAATTAGTGGGGCGGTAGCCTTGGTAAGCCTGAATTTGTTCAGAAAGGTGACGTAGTTGTCCGTAGTCTTCAGTACATGTATAAGTGTCAATTTTTCGCCATTATAACTAATGGTATATCTTAAGTCCTTTTGTTTTAAATAACTTTGTTCGTTATTTGTTGTTCACATAATCAAAATTGAGTACCAATGATATAACGGATCATCACCAATCAAAATGAATGAAAAAATCAAGGGACTGATACAGTTTAATTTTTCAAAATTGATTTTAATTTCGTGATATCAGATGCATACCACGCAGTTTCATATCTCTGAAAAATTGTGAACCACTTAAGTTGAAACAGCGTGGAGTTGGTTTGGTGGCTTGAGTGCACTTTCTTGCTTAAAAATAGGTCCGGTGATGTTAAGAAGTTGTCCGATTTGTTCGATACAAGAAGTCATTCCCTTTGTTTTGGCCACCTGTCAAGCAACTGTGCAGAGAACTATGGCACGCCAAAAGGCTCACCACATTTGATGATATACTAAACTTATACGTTCATGTACCAAAAATATGCGATGATGTTCTAAATCCATACGATCATGATGTAAATTTACACCATCATATACTAAAACCATAAGTTCATCATGTTATTTGTTACGATGTACATGTAAAAACACAAATTGTACATCTAAAAACACATGTTGTACATGTAAAAACGTATGATCATCATGTTATTATTGTCCCTTCCGCATGCCATACTGAGTGAGCCTTTCGGCGTGCAAGAAGTCCGCCAAAAGGCTCACCGTCAAGTGAATGTCCAGGCCTTCCGTCGCCAATAGACCCAATGATGATTCGGTACTTCCGGTTCTTGAACTAAGTTTCTCTCTCAACAGGGCTGTAAGGCCCCTGTGCCATCTTATGTCACGGAAATACGAAAATAAAAGAAACTTTTTGTTCTCTAGTGGATTTAATGCAATATACCATCGAAATTTCCAATCGAATCAAAAGTTCCACAGGTCGTAGCTTCAATGTTAATTCTTTGGGCCCCTAGTATTGACAGGGGCCTGTTACCATTCGATACCCACATGGGCCCCTTCGGTACATGAACGTATACATTTAGTACATGATCGTATGAATTCAGTACATGTGCGTAAGCAATCAGTACATGTACGTATGCAATAAGTACATGAAAGTATGAAATCAGTACATGAACGTAAGTAATCAGTACATGATCGTAAGCAGTTAGTACATGAACGTGTACTTTTACTACATTGCATGAGATTAGATGATCATCGTATGTCGGTGAGCCTTTTGGCGGACTTCTTGCACGCCGAAAGGCTCACTCAGTATGGCATGCGGAAGGGACAATAATAACATGATGATCATACGTTTTTACATGTACAACATGTGTTTTTAGATGTACAATTTGTGTTTTTACATGTACATGGTAACAAATAACATGATGAACTTATGGTTTTAGTATATGATGGTGTAAATTTACATCATGATCGTATTAAGTTAGTACATCATCGTATATTTTTGGTACATGAACGTGTAAGTTTAGTACATGAACGTATATTTTTAGAACATCATCAAATGTGGTGAGCCTTTTGTCGTGCCAAAGAGAATGGAACCTTAACCCTTCAGCATTTGAGACTAAAGACTGGGGATACACTCACGTCGGTGGGATTGGGAGAAGTGTCGGGTACGATTAGTATATGCTTGTTTCCTCAGAACTTCCGGATACTGGTCACACTCGACTTGTTCAGAACTGATGGATTACTTCGGACCGAATTAAGTTATTCGGTGGTCATCCGTACTCACTCTCGCTGTCTTTTATCTGGTTATAGGGTCCTTAAGAAGCAGGTAGGATACTTTACCTTTACCGTTAACTTAAAGCAGTTATACGTCTCCCCAGACAGTGCCAAAACCCCAACCTATTCACTTCTTTTCCTCCCCCATAAAGATCTCATCTGTATCTAAACGCCTCTAGTTTATTGCTTCAGGGCACACCCTTATGAGCATACACTAAGGTCGTAATGTGTGATCAAAACACTATCAGTACATGATGTGTTATATGAGCTACCGTACAATTTAGAAATTTGATGTCAATCACAGACTTATAACGACTGATTATAATTTCTGTAAGGTAAGTTCTGGTGACATTGAAGTCTGGAGTGGTGAATGACAGCCTTCAAACCCAAATAGGTTAACTATAGATCAAGGAACAATAAGAATGGAAATACCACGATTAGTTACATTAGTTACATTGTAATCATGATATTATTTGCCGCCTAACATAACAATATTGAGTTCTGGTTTGTGTAAAAGAAATCACCGGTAATTAGAAGAAATTTATTGCAACTTTGGTTACTATCTATGTTTGTAATTAAGTGTAATATAACTGTAGACATTGTAATAGATTGTAGCTTAAATACCTTGGTCTCTCACCCCAAACCGTTTCAAATTATCCTAACCTGCATACTTAAGCATCTCCCTCAAATGTCTAACAATCATTCTCATCCAGGCACAATCTCAGTATTTTGCTCCAGATTGAATTTACGAGTCCCAAAAGTGTAATTAAAATCCTCTCAATACAGTTCATGCTGTGTAATATGATATTCAGTACTCTGCATTTTTTGAACTAGCTGCAGTAACCGAGCTGTTCCAAGTGAGAATTTCTGTGGGCTACTACAAAACCTATAGTTTTCAGTTTTCGCCATTAAGACAACTTTTATCAAACCGGTTTCTAACTGTTAATATTAACCGCAACAAAACATGACTTGTTGCAAGTAGCGCATGAACTGCTTCACAGCAAATGTGACAACCTTTTATTAGTTGAGGGTACAAACCCCCCCTCAGTTTACCAATGATTGCGATCCCATAATCACGGCGGGCACTTAACAAATATACCTCAAGTTATGCATATCGAAAAGTTTCGATCATAAACCTCACAAATGCGTAACAGTGTGTGGGCGCATGGTGTACTGTACTGTGCTTTACTGCTTAATGTGGTACTCAGGCATGTGTTTTGAGCTCTGGTTAAATTGGAGTGGTGATGTTCGTACTATTACACACCCAGTGAATACTTTTTTGATTGGGCACACCCTTTTATTTTGTCGTAAATTATTAATCTATGAGAATTGATGTCTATTAAAAAAAATGTGTTTTTCACCCCAACTTTACATAATTTAAAGGATTAATACTTCTAGAAACAAATTTATCGAAATGGCTAAACGCGTTTCTGGTAGCTGCATGTCATTGGTAGCAAGAGGAAAAGAGTTGGTTTTATTTGGAACTATAATTTTGTGGTAAACCGCGTTTGTATGACATGAAATGATGCATTATTTTGGGGAAATTCCCCCAAATTATGACGTCACAAAATTTTGAAATCGTCAAAAATCATGTATTTCGAATGAAAATCGGCTTTTCATGGGCTGCTTTCAACCAAGACATATAATTTCGAAGCATAAGTGATTAAGCTTACCTTAATTGGAACAATTTAGAAATTTTGGTGTAAAATGAGCAAATGCATCGTTTTTATACAAAACTTTTCGATATGCAAAGTCTTCGATTTATCAGGGAACATAACTACCTTTTACCATTACCGCCACAAATCGTCGTCTTACAGAATGCAAAGAAGCAAACCCAACACTGTTAAAATAATACTGTTATTACGGTTATACTGGCAGCTGGGATTCAGTGCTCAACCTGTTATTTTACAGTTGTGCGTAAATCCAATTTTAAAGGTACATATGAAGCCACTTTTATTCCTGGACACAAAAATATCCTTCAAGTATCGTGTTTAGGTATAAATGTTGAAGTAAGTGGAGTCACTATAAGATATAGTTGTCTAATGCAAAACTCTAAACTAACGTTTTCTTTCCCGGAGTCCTATACCTGCTAGTGTTTTCACTGTTAAATTATATTTCTTTTTTACAATGTAATTACTACGAGGGGAAGGGAGGGGGCGGACGATAGAACCTTTTCTCGCTACAAACAAATCTTCCGAAAAGGCTAGATGTCTGTTTATCCCCATGCTGTATGAATTTCAGTATCTATAATGAAATATCATTCTCCCATAAAGTTTTGTACTCCGTGATGTGATGAGAACCATTTGTATATGGAAAGATTTCCTGTGAACTTGGTCAAGACTTTCACACCGTAATTGATCGTTGATTATCACGTGAAAACAAAACAATTATTTCGCAATGTTTCCTGCAATTTTTTCGTAGTCTGTTACATTCAAAAATGAAGTACTTCAGAAACAGCCAGAGTTTGCAAGACTTGCAAGTCTTTGCGTTGTAACGCGGAGCTTGAAACTGCTAGTAGCTACACCCCAAAATTTCACTGCAACAACGGGAAGGGTCCACCAGTCCAGCGTCACGTAGGCCAGATCCCGCGGTCGTCGTTTCGGGCATGTCGTTACCACTCTTTCACCGGCTCTAGAAGTGCACAAGATTAGCCACATTGAAGTCACACATATCAGTTTGATTTAGTGCCTACCCAAGAACGTTGAAATGGGGGGGGGGGGCGGCCTAGGGATAACGGTGTTAGCGAAACTTTTCGAACGTAGTGCGAAACCGAGCTAAAAGCGGGGCTTGGGGGTCCAAGGGGGGAGTCCTCGTGAGCTCGGAGGTTTTAGTACTTCTCTGGATGAAAAGTTACCTCTCTGGAGAGGTATATTATTCTTTTTTCGGTTAATCCAACTCTACATAAGCTGGGGATGCAAGTGGAGGGGAAGGCTAAAATTTGGGGGAGCAAATCGTTAATTGAAAAAAGTCATTTATTGGCCTAAAAGCATGGCTTTTTTGATTCAATTCTTGGCATGTGAATGAATCGTATTCTGTAAACATTTTCTACTGTCCTTGATTATGTAAACATGCTCCACACCAAAGATAAATACATAGGAGACATTTGATTTTCTCAAGCAATCTCTTTGTTGCTTGTATACAAGTCACCCGATACACATGAAAAGTTATGTAAAAGAATAGAATTTTTTTTCAACTAAAAACGATGTAAATTTAAGCCTGTAAACACTTTTTCATTAAAGTTATCTTTACTCAAGATAAAAATGATTTTATTTAGGTGATATTAACATTTATAAAAGAGCGGAAACAAACGTAGGTAATGTCGAATGAAAACTGTACAAAAACGAAAACTAAAAAAAAAAAAAAAAAACAAGGAAGATTGATGGGAAATGAATAGTTTATTCCAAACAAGGTCATTTAACTTCAACATTTTATAGGCAATATCAGCAACTGAATGAAGTAAGTAGATGGGAGCTAAACATCAAATGAAGCAAATTTTCTTACCTAAAAAATATACTATCTTGAGTAGATGTACCTTTGAGCGAATAGATTCTAAAACCTCCTGCTTTGAGTGATCTTGGGATATAAGCTGGAGAATGCTAGTAACTCAAAGAAGCCAACAATTGTTTATTAACCTTTTTTAAGTAGTATACTGGGACATAAAATACGTGAGATTATTAGGAATGGTAGTGGAAGAACGAAGAACATAATCTTACACTTGACCAGTTTTTTTACAGTCCAAGCCGACTTCTCGACGTGCGCACGAGATATAATATTTGCAGGCCATAATTTGTCCAAAGTTATATTGATTCATTTACTTTACATAATTAATAGTTTACTATTGCTTAAAGGACCCATCCTCTTACCACAAACTACAATTCTTGTAGGAATGTACCAAAATTCTCAATTGGCTCAGCTCTTTGATTGACAGCTAATTCAAACAATACAGAGTACGAGCATGAACTGTGTTGAGAGTGTTTTGATTATACACATGAGCTTTTTCATACTCACCCTGAAGCAATAAATTGAGATTGTGTCTGGATGAGGATGAATTTCAGGCAATCGTGGGAGGGGCTTAAGTAAGAAGGTTAGGAGAATTTGAACTGTTTGGGATGAGAGAATTGGGTCTTTAAACTTACTATGAACTTAACAATGAAAACGTGAAACATCATATTTCCAAAATTCAAAATATTTTACTTCTTTTATTTACCATATTACTTTTGTTTCAAATTTAACAACCTTCTGAACTTACATACAGAATCAACACACTACATAAAACGACCTTTAACGAACTTTAATGTAGATAAACGCATTCCAAAAAGAAATAGGCAAAAGTCAAACCGACATTCCTTTCCTTTTTGTACAAAGTGAAAAATTTGGCGAATACTTCATTTTTATTTTTGTAAAGGTATAAGCTATAGAAATGATTAATTGATCATACGAGGAATTTGATGCCATTTCATGTCATCAAACAAGAAAACACTAAAGCACTAAAAGTAAGTCAAAAAGACTTAAAACAGGCAATAACTAAAAATATAGAAGATGGAAACACTACATATTACTTCCTTAAAAACTTTTATCAAGAGTCCACGTGGCTCGTCGTACAACAAATCTTCTGCATTTTCCTTATCTACATTTGTTTACAATAGCTTTACCTATACGTTCGCCGAAATCAACTTTACAACACAAAGGATTTTATTAAGGAGACACTAAAAACTGGATTTTTCATACATGTAATCTTTCCAAGCAGATCCGGGTCTGTGACTGACACACTTTCGTTGGTGAAGAAAAGTGAACAGCGACGATGAAAGATCTTGACAGCCCTAAACTGTCGTGGCCTTTTTGTTACATAATCAATATTTCTCTTTTCCCTATACGCTCTTGAAAATTACAAGCCATCTGTTGTACGTTATGAAAATTTGAAACTTCTTCAACTCCACGGAGCAATGGTTAGATTTCGTGTATTTTTTTCAGTGTTTCCGAGTCAATGAGTGTACTGCATGTCGGTAAGGTTGCATTCGTTGGAGAAACCTTGTTCATTTTCTGCGAAAGAAAGTGGAATTAATAGAAGTTTTATTTCGCAAGTCACACGTGAGAACATATTGCATGTTAATAAATGATTGCGCTTGACGGGCGCGCATCTAGTCAGGGTAACCCTTTCGCCGACGCTATGGGGTAACCCTGACTTGGTCATATCCCTACACGTCAGAGAGCGTTAGCATTATCTTGACTTCAAAGAGGGTGGAGCGTCCAGCCCACACATATATAATTACCACAGCTCTGGTATCATTGGTCGTCTGGTATCAGTGTTTTGCTTTTTCTAAAGTTCTGCCGACCCTCTGACAAAGGGCCGTTCGGCAAAACCATACTTTAAACTGCTTCCCCGGTAAGCTATTTTGTCCAGTGACGTACAACAGTTGGCCAACCTCACCACTTTGTTTTTCAAAATTCCCTGACCCTCTGGCCAAGAACCAGGAGCGAAAACCAAGCAATACTCCCGAGGGCCAACCTGACCACCTTCAGACCATTTACACCATTGGTCTGGTATTTTTTACTCACAGGTATTCCGTAACATTAGTCGTACTTATATCTTTCCTGAAGCGTCGAGATTACTATCCATACCTATCATACTAATGCCCATGACTTTCTTTTTTTTTCAAAAGTCCCCCGACTCTCTGGCAAAGAGCCAGGGGCGAAAACCAAACGATTCTCCCGAATGAGTTCTGCTCCCAAAAGGAATTCCGTCCCCAAGGGACAACTCAACTCAACATGACCACTGAACGACCTGACGTGCGGAGTCTCGTTCTAGACTGGCTGAATAGAACGGCCTCCGCCAGCTCCCGAAGAAGCTACATTTTCGTGATAGCTGTGCCCATGACTTTTGTTGAACAGAACTCTATCCCGAACATTTCAAAAGTAACCCACGACAATGCGAGGTTTTCAGACAGATATGAAGCGTATGCAATCATAATTTTACGTGCTGAACATTTCTGTTAGGATCATCCAAAGAAATGTACTTTGTTTTGATCAGAAACCAAGTTTTTTTTTTCATTAGTGCTCCCAATTGGCTTAGAATTCACAATAATATGAATATTCATTTTAGATGAGCGTTCTCGTTCCTGATTGGCAAACTAAAAATTTTCGGTTCGTGAAGCTACTTTTGTCGCTACCTGCATAGAAATCCTAGTCTGTAGCCGGAAGGAGCACTCTGGCGGAAACGCGCGAGTCAAAGCGGACGCTACTGTCGGATCACATGCCGGGGGAATGTAGTTTCTGACATATATCATATTTTTATGCACCCGAATCGAACGCAATTGTGCCGGGCGCTGTTTTCATAAGTGTGTGGTGGCGTTGGGTATATTTCTGAAAACGAAGGCGGACCAAGCAGAGTTTCTCCTAGTGACGCCGGGATACAAGTTTTGCCTTTGGTTGCACTATCTTAAAACTGTT
The DNA here is from genome assembly GCA_037179385.1 of Holothuria scabra. Classification (NCBI taxonomy): domain Eukaryota; kingdom Metazoa; phylum Echinodermata; class Holothuroidea; order Aspidochirotida; family Holothuriidae; genus Holothuria; species Holothuria scabra. The sequence goes on along the minus strand of CM074181.1, from coordinate 57,916,707 downwards.
TTGTGACAACTGCATGCGACACATTTATTAACAAAAATTACAGTTCTAACTTGTAGGTAAGTTGCAATAGTCCTTCAATCAAATTTGTAATTGTTTTCGTGGGCATGCGGGTTGCCGTTATTACAAGACTGCTGAAGATGATTTAGATTGCAAAACCCATACTGAACTTGCAGAGAGTGAAGGCGGTGCCAGAATGTTATGAGCACTAAGTAACCCTAACCCTAACCCAGCCCTATAGCCTTAAACAAGATCATAATACAAAGAACTGAATTCCAGCTTGACTCGCATTGATTTGTACACATGAAAAGAGCATGTAACGTGTATACGTCCTGTCCGTAGATGCTCGCCACCGACAGACAAAAAAGGTGCACCAAGATGGCCACCGTTAACCTATAAGTCGTCTGATTTGACGACGATGGTGTAATAAAGCAAAGTTAAACTTGAATGGGAAAAATGTCATATTACTGCAATACTTGAAGGGATTTTGATCTTACCTTGCCATATTCCAAAAACATTTCAACGTTGTTGCATATGGTGATATACTTGAGCAAGTCCAAACTTTCACACAAAACATAGCAGACGGCCATATTGGTGCGTATTTTCTCACACGTACGGTAGCGACAATCTACCGTGTAGTATGCTCAGGCCATGTATTGGAGGTCCGTGGACGCTCCTTCCAGCTAAAGCTTAGGATTTTTCTGGCTATCTGCTCCCTGAGTCCAAATACGTTTTATATTGTCATTTGAAATAATTTCAGAATATAATTTTGCAAAATACTTCCTACATTTTTTACTGGGGTGTTTGTTTTAACACTTGAAAGATATCTCACAATTTGTTCTAGTCCTAGTCGGTTATTTTTTCTTCTGGCACCCACAATTTTGAATCGTTTCTACTTTTATCGGTTTCGATCGATTCATCTACCCAGGGAGCAACGTTGCCACTTTTGAGCACTTTTCGCCTAGTTCCTAAAAATGTGGCGCTTTTTAGATTGGTTGGCAGCAGAAAAATACATTTGTCTCCTTGGTGCATTTGGGTGTAAATTTGGCGCTTTTCCTGATGTTTGCAATGAGTGTCCAAAACACTGTTTCACTCAATTTCACATCCTTTCTTGTTTACCTTTTTGCCCATTCTTTATGTTTGATTTTAAAAGAATGGCAGTATTTGTGTAGTGTAGTGTGTACAACCAACGGACTTCCTATACATGGACAGAGCATACTGAACGGTAGGAAGTCCGTGGTACAACCTCACACCTTTCTGTATGGACTCGGAAAACGCAGTTTGTGTCGGCTACGCTCGTGCTCCTTTTGTAAGATCGTGTTATTCATAGACACCTTCTTTCATTACTTGCATTCTGATTGGCCAGAAACCATTTGAGACCGGTCTCAAATTCCATTTAAAGCCCCGCACACACAACGCGATGCGACTTACTGCAACATTTACTATCTTGTCGTGATGAGCGACTGAAGACTAACTAGTTTCAAGAGCATGGTGTCCATATTATGCAACAAGTAGCAGGTCCATGAAGCGATTCACTCAAAATTCTAACATTTAACATACACTTCATTTATTACGTTGGAGAGACAAGAATGTGTTCTGTCCATTTCGATTTTCGCGGGCTTCATTCTAGAAATCTGTCATTTTTGTCAGTTGCACGTTTCAGTTTTATGCGACCGAACATTTTCGGTCGCATGAAACTGGGTTGCGTGTCTGCTTGCAATTGATTGCAGAACATTCCGCACTTTGCAATGCGTCTAAACAATCTCGTTGCAATGAGTTGCGTCGCATCGAGTCGCATAGTATGGACGGGGCTTTAAAAGTTTCTTGACAGTTGGGAGGCCGTGTAAAGATTAAAATGTAAATGGACTTCGCCTCACCCCTGTAGTAGACGACAGGATTCTGCGGGCATCCATACCCCTTTGCAAGGCAGTCCGAACAGCCGTCTTGACCTTTTGGTGTAAAATACAAAACGAGAGGTAAAGTACAAAACGACATTCAAAGAGACCACAAATATTTTTAATATTATTCAGTTCAACTACTCAAGGATCGTACGTTATAGCCATAACCGCCTTGACGAATTTGTAACACTGGAACGACAATGATGATGCTGTGGAGAACTAAAATGACAGCATGGCACAGTCAAGGGGGCTTTGAGTCATGCACCCACCCCCCGTCATCAATGATGCCAAGTCTGTTTACCTCATGACAATACGTGAAACATGTTAAAAAACCGATTTACTTAAGACGGCAGCATGCACTGAACCAGATGTAAGGATACCTTACAGTACTTACATCTTACATACTGACAATAGCTGTAATCGACACCCTGTCCTTACCTTTTCGAGAACAATGCGGAGAACACGGGAAACCCTTCTTGCGCGGTATGGTCATTATGGACATACGTCACACAATGCATTTCGGTCCAACGTGCTACCATACAATGTCATACTTTGACCACAAACTTCTTTTCATTTTCATAATACACTTTGTGTAATGACGACAAACTGACGTCATCCATAAGGGGCAAAACAATGGAACAAGTTGAAGTGGGTAAGAATTCCCCCAGCACGTGTAGTAGACTATGCGAGTATTCTACTGGTTGACAAATCAGCTGTCTGCATGTGTCCGTGTTGGTTTTTCAAAGGAAGGCGTACTTCCGGCTCTGTGACATCATATGCACGAGGTCTATAGTCTAAGCCACAAAAATTGTTGTTTTTATGACTTCTTCCTCTTGGGTACACGTTCTCCTGAAGTTAAGCAACTGTGCTTCAGATGTTTCCTGACATTTCTTGCATGAGAACATACCCCCGACATCTTGTTTACTATTCGTTGCCTCTGAACCACCGGCGAGGTGGCGTGAGATATGGGTGCAAAGGCAGTTCGCGATCGTGATCTTTCACGTTCGACTCTTATAGTTTTCAACACTCGCTGTTCTCTGCTTCCGTACAGGCTGAGAACAGGGAGTCAAATGCAGCCAATACTATTGTCTCTCTTTTACGTCACCACCTCAGGTCCACCTCACCTAGACTGGCGTGATAAACTGTCATTATAGACTGATAGAGTCAGTATAATGTTTGTTTATTTTTATGCAAAAGACAAGCTACATGAAAGATCATGAATTGACAATCGAAGATTCCCTTTTTGGCAAGAAGGACAGTGCACTAAGGTCCTTAACCAGGGATTAGTCGTTAAGTCAGAATAAGCCCCGTTCAAAAAAAGGAGTGCCCTAAAGCCAGTTTATGAACCTTTTTTTTAAATTGACTTCAAAAAATGCAACATGCTGAATCACTTTGCATCGAAGCATCAAAATATTTATACCTCCCAACCAAAGCAGCAACGAGGTCAGCCGATAAAAAAATTATGAACCTTTACGCCACTAATTTGTGGAATCTAAGCAGAAGAAATTAATGTTTTTTTTTGTCGAGAAATGTGAAAAGTTTTGCGGCTTCAGAGACACAATTCGAAAATTTGGGACTTTTATTTAACTGTTGAAGAACCTGCTATCTTTGAACTTAAAAATAGAAACCGTTTATTTTGGTCGTTTCTTATTACTAGGAGAAATGGTTTACCCAAATCGTTTTACAATAGTTTTATGCCCAAATTGCGTTGGATACGCTCTATATTATGCTCAAATTTCGTTGAATACGCTCTATACAGAGAGATCATCTGCGTTTGACAACCTCAGTGATTACTGTTCTGACATATAGCATTTCTCATTTTTACCATAATACAGCCCTCAGAGTAGTAAAACGTTCTTTTAACGTCCTTAGAAAAGATCCACTGCAAGCTCAGCTAAACAATAACATATGGCCAACAAACAAAAACCGAATATACACAATCTAAAATCAAAAGAGTGAACTAAGTCACTCTTTGACAGAGTCCCCAAAACTCAATGGTTTGGGAGTCTATCAGCGACGATACTTACCTCCTATTTACATATGTATTTCCCCTAATTGCCTAACAATACCCATCTGGCAGACGAGGTGCAAGAGGTAAGTAGGTTAGACACTAAGCCACCACAACGTACGACCACCGAACAAAACCGACATGGTACACACGATAACCAAAGATGAGAAGTAAAAACCATTGCTCACCTGGGAAGGAGCTGGATAATGTGTTCGGCGGTTCCGCATATGTGGCATGTTACGTTAGTAGTGAGTGTGTGCAAGACAACGGACTCATGCTTCTCGTGCCGGCTCGGAGTCCAAGCGGGGTCGGGAGGTGGGATGTAAATAGGAGGTAAGTATCGTCGCTCATAGACTCCCAAACCATTGAGTTTTGGGGAGTCTATTTCGATCCTCCTTTCCTCCAATTTACATATGTATTGACTAGCACCGGTGAGTCGGAGGGAGGCGAGATCCAGAGCCTTGAAGAACCGCCGTAGCAAAAGCCCCTTCCGTTGACAAGACGTCCGTCAAGTAAGAGGCTACAAAGGATGATGGTGTTTTCCATAATTCATAATTTCTTCAAGAGGAACGCCCCGGAACCAAACTGTAGACGACGCATGCGCCCGTACGTCATGGCCTTTGACCCTTTCGTCCTCCTGAGCATGTGGATTAATCAGCTTCACCAGCCATCTTAAAAGCGTTTCCTTGGAGGCCGGGCCGAATGGAGATTTCGGGATGATGAAGAGCCTGTCGGAAGTCCGGACGAATTTTGTTCTCTCCAGATACCATTTCAGCGCCCGCACCGGGCAAACAAGACGGTCCTCCCGAAGTGAGGAAGAGGCGCCCATCGGTAAAAAGATCTCCGCAGGAGTGAAAGAGGCGTCTGGTTCTTGGTGAGGAATGACGGGTCGGGGAGGAGTCTGGCCCCGGACGGGTCAAGTCTGAGAAAACCCTCCTTGATCGTAAGATCGTAAAGCTCACTCCTGAGCCTCGCGGATGCTGCTGCCAGCAGAAACAAGGTCTTGAGGGTGAGGTGCTCCAACGTTGCATTCTGCATTGGTTCATAAGGCTTTCGGGACAGTGTAGAGAGGACGTCATTTATTGACCAGGAAGGTGGAAGGCGGCGGCGTTGGGGACGTCTGTGGAACATGCCCCGTAGGAAGTTGACTAATCACCGGATTTGTCCCGATAGAAGTACCATCTGAAAAGCCCTGGTGAACGGCCGTAATGGCTGAACGGTAGTTTCGGATGGTCGAGGTCTGTTTCCCTTTCTGGAAGAGCATCATGAATAACTCTGCCAATTGGTGAACTGATGCGCCCATGGGATCGACATCGTTGTCCTGTGCCCACTGCGTGAATCTGGCCAGTCTACCGTTATAGGTGCACACTGTGGAGGGTCGACGGGCATCGGCTGCAATCTGTGCAGCTTCCTGAGAAAGGCCTGCCTCTTGGAAACGTCGGATGACAACTTCCATGCGCACAGGTGAAGGAGCGAAGGGTCGTTGTGCCACACCCGTCCTTGTCGCTGGAGAAGAAGGCGTCTGCTGGACGGGAGCTTCAGAGGTACGTCCACTAGCATCGCCATCAGTGTGGGAAACCAGTGCTGGTTGGGCCAGTGAGGAGCTATGAGAAGGAGATCCATTGTTGAGTTCCTGAGCTTCTGTAGAACCCTGTTTGGGAGGCAGAACGGCGGGAACGCATGTGCGGAGAGACCGTCCCACGGTATGGATATCGCGTCGGTGGCCCAGGCTTCCGGGTGAAACCGTCTGGTGCAGAAGATCGGAAGCTTGGTGTTGTCGTAAGTGGCGAATAGATCCACAAGCGGCTTCCCGAAGCAATGGAAAACGAGGTCCGCCCACACTTGATTGAGGCACCATTCGTTGCCTTCGAGATGGCCCATGGACAGGGCGTCCGCCATTACGTTCTCCTTGCCTGCTAAGTGGGATTCTCGCAGCAGAATGTCCCATCGTCGGCAGAGATGGAGAAGATCCCAGGTACGACGACACAGACGTGCAGATCTCGTCCCTCCCTGACGATTGATAATAGCCACTGTGGTCGTGTTGTCTGAGAAGAGCGTCACCTGATGATGCTGGAGCAGAGGAGCCCACTGCTGAATCGCTCTGAATGCCCTCTCTGATTCCAGGTTGTTGATGTGCCAACACCTCCTGGCGGGTCCACTGGCCGGAAAGGGTGTGGGTACCCCACACAGCACCCCACCCTTCTAGAGATGCGTCCGTGGATATGGTTGTGAGGCGGTGCAACAATTGAAAAGGTACCCCTACCGACAGGTTGGCCTGAATGGTCCACCAGGTAATGTGCTCCTTCACTGTAGACAGTACCGGGACACGGAGCGATAGCAGGTGATGACTCTGCTTGTAGAATCTGAGTAGGTGCATCTGGACAGGCCTCATGAACAGACGGCAGTATGGGAGGATGTCCACTAGACTCGCCATAAGGCTTAAGAGTTTCAGCCAGTCTCTGGCTTTGAGGGACGGCTTCTTGATGGCCTCCGCTGCCAAGGTCGAGAGTGCCAAGATTCTGTCCTGAGAGGGATAAGCCCTGCTTGACGCAAAGTCCAGAATAGCCCCGAGGTACGTTATACGCTGGGATGGGGAAAGAGACGACTTCATGTGGTTCACTATCCAGCCAAGCTCCTGAAGAAGGTCGAGGACCTACCGGGTGGACTCCATGCAACGGGTTTCCGTGTCCGCCACGATGAGCCAATCGTCCAGGTAAGCGTAAACTTGAATTCCTTTGCTGCGTAGAAAGGCCAGTACGGCACGAGTCACTCTGGTTAAAACCCTCGGGGCCGTCGACAAGCCGAAGGGAAGAGCCCTGAAACAGTAGTCGGTGTTCCGGTAGCGGAATGCTAGAAATCTGTGGTGCTGAGGGTGTATTGGAACATGGAGGTAAGCATCCTTGAGATCTACGGAGGAGACCCAAGCGTTGTGATGCAGCGAAGGAATGATTTGGTGTAGGGTTTCCATCCGGAACCTGGCAGGGCGGACACACATCTTGTTGAGGGGCTTTAGGTTGCGTATTGGACGCCAAAGGTTTGGTTTTTGGGGGCAAGGAAGAACGATGAACGGTAGAGAGGGCTGTCTCCGTGAAAGACGTAGATGGCTCCTTTTTGGAGGAGGCCACGCATTTCTTCTTCCAGCGCGGCTCGCTGCTCCGGAAGAGTAGGCACTGGAGTTGACCTTACAATGTTTCGGGAAGGTGGGGCCGCGGTGAACTCTATTCGATAGCCTTGCCTGACGACTCCCGGGACCCATGAGTCCGGCAGAATCTTCTCCCAGTTCTCTGCGAACTGAGAATGTCTCCCCCCTACCACCGCCGGGAGAGATGCGGTGGGGTGGGCATCCCTAGGGCTTCTGAAAACCTCCACGACCTCTAGAAGAACCGCTCTGTAACCTTCCGCTGGGTGGCTGCCTCGGGGGGAAGGAAGAACGTCCGTTACGCTCACCTCTGGAAGACGACTGTCGAGGGTCGAAGAAGCGACGACCGCTGAACGGAGGATTTGAGCGAGGTCTTGGGCGAGAGGGTCTTCTACGCTCTGTAGATCGCCTACGAGAAAAAAAGGAACTTGGGGTTCTGAAGTCCGCCTGCTTCAAGTCCTTTTGCCGTTTGATCTCCGTCTGTAGGTGGCTTTCAAAAAGACCGCCGAAGATATAGTCACCTGACCGGGGGAGTTCCAGAAACCTACGTTTGTTGTCCTGCGACGGCCAGACCAAGGTGTCCATGACTAGGTACCGGTGTTCCTTGACGAACCTGACAGCAATGCGGGAGAACTGGTCGAAAATAAGCCTGGAGAGGTGGCCCAATAGGTTGACCACCGCTCCTGTGTCCTTCCTTGACACTTCCTCTTCTCCAGTTTGACGAAAGGACCTAGACAGGACCTCAGCCACTAGCAGGAGAGCAGAAGAGAATTTCATGCCAGCCCTGGCGGCCTTGTCCAATCCAGTAAAGGCGAGGTCCGACTTCCTTGTAGGGCCAGACTTGAATCTACCCTTTGCGTCCATAGCCCCAGCATTTTTGAGGTGGTCCATGGCCCCAACTGGGATTCTAGGGGACTTGAAACAGTCTTTCCATTCTTTTTCCTCTAACTTGAATTCAGATCATTGTTTCCTTGGGAAAGGGGACCACTTTTTCGCCTCTGCGGCAGCCTTAAAGCGATCCAGGTGTTCCGCGTCCACAGGAAGGAGGGGGTCCTTTACGGAGGCCTGTTGGTTGAGAGTCAACTTCGATCTCTCAGGGGGTCGAGCCTGGGCTACTTCCGGGACTTCGTCAAAACCAAGCTGTCGACGTAGAACTTCCACGGCCTTATTGAATGCCCTCTTCGTCATTGCTGTCCCGAAAAGAGGGGGTTCGTCCTCATCATCTGACGCAGAGAAAACTGGATCGTACTCCGACGACTGATCGTGGGGTACATGAACAGCAGGGTGCAGCACTGGCATCGACTCCGATGGAGGTCCGGCACTCGGGCCCGGGGTATTGACGTCTTGAGCCGTAGCTTGTAGGTCCCGAGAGGCCGAACCCGGCCCGGGCTGGTCCGCTGGATACGGGGCTGGTTGAGGCTGGCTACCCTGCGTCACCTTAGTGAGGAGAGACAGAATTTGGGACAGGGCGTCCGACTGATCGTTGCTTCTCCGCTCACGGAGTCTTCTCCTGCGACGGCCGTCATCAGACCCCGATGGTGGGGAGGATGAGGAAGACTCATGGCGACGTCTCTCCTTTTTGTGGGAGGCCCGAGTCTGGGAGCGGCTACGGTGTCCTGAAACCTGAGCCTGGGCCTGGTCCTGGCCCTGAGCCGAAACTAGGCCCGTGGGATCCTCAGAGTCCCGCTGGGATGAGGTGACCGATTCCGTGTCTGAACGGTCCGAAGCGGCAGCATCCATAGCCTGGCTTGTTCCAGGCTGGTTCACGGCCGGGGTGGTTGCTGGGTTCCGTGTGGAAGCATGGCTCGGGTCCAAGGATGGCATGTGGGATTTATGGCCCGTATCCGAGGCCGACTCTACTGGTGCACGGCCCGTGTCTGAGGCGATCTGGCTGGAGCGCAGACCGTATCTGAGGCCGGCTTGGTTAGGCTCTTCCTGACATCCTTAGGCGGGTTGGTGACAGCCTTTTACTCGCCTGGGAAGCCTTGCTCTTGGCCTTCTCAGCAGCCTTGGCTTTCTTCTTGGCCTCCTTGGCTTCAGAACGCTGGCGGATCCAATCCCGACCAGGTTCGGCAGACCTTATACCGGTGATGCAACGAGCGTGGCCGTCCCAATCTCCACAGGACAGAAAACGTTTACACTGGAGGCACCGGGGTCGATCCGTACCTGAGCTTGAGGCATCCATAGTTCTGTAAAAAAAAAAAAGAAGAGAGAACAAGAAAACATTCATACAAGTCCCGCCACAAACAACGTCTGTGGAGGGCAAATGAGAAGAACGAGATCGGTAACCTAAAACAAGGAGGCCATGTATACTACGAGAGAGTTACAGACTTAACAAAGCAAAACATGCAAGAAATAACGACGACTACCGGCCTAACAAAGCAAGGCATGCACAATACAATGCTTAACAAAGAAAGATAACTTAGATTGAAGCAATACAACCTAGTAGAAATAGGCAAAACTATACAAAGGAATGATCGAACGAGTGTCTGAACCTAGGGAGAGGCTAGCCGAAACGGCCGCGTACCTCTCAAAACGAACTAAAAACGCTAAGGAGAAGTTAAGGAATCAATTAAATGGTACTCAACACTACTCCAAAGGTTGAACGAATTCGAAAAACGATGACCAAATGTCTTGAAAGTTTCGAAGAAACAGACGGGTGAATTCCAAAAGGCAAGCTAGCAGCTCGAAACGCGTGCGTCCTTACTGCAAGCGTGGCAATAGAGGAATGAGCTGGTGAGATAGTTGGAAGGGCTAGGGCGCCACCTGTGCTAAGAGTCTGCCAGATGGGTATTGTTAGGCAATTAGGGGAAATACATATGTAAATAGGAGGTAAGGAGGAGCGGAATAGACTGAAAAGTATGAATTCACTCCATCAGAGTAATAATTCACTCCAAGAAGATTGACATTCACTCCAAAAAGAGTGAAATTCCCTTAAAACGAGCGAAGTTTCACTCTTGATGGAATGCCTACAGTGATCACTCTTAAGAAAAGAGCGATCATTGCAGGCGCTCGTGGAAGAGTGGATTTTCCCTCTTCCTGTAGTTAATTTCACTCTTTTTGGAGTGAGTTTCACTCTTCCTGGAGCGAATTATCAAAATAATGGAGTGAATTTACACTTTTCACTCTATAACAGAGTGACTAAGTTCACTCTTTTAATTTTAGAGTGCACCATATAGGCCTATAGCAGTTACCTCAGACTTCAATGCACAGTAGAACAAGGCGATGAAAAATCCCTGTGTGTATAAGATACATCAAGAGATATGCACTGATGAACGTATTTAAAGGTCAAGAGCAGTCGTCCAATCTTATTTTTAAAAGCAACAGATAAAAACCAAAACTGTCTTCTTACTTATTTGCAAAGTATCTTTTATAATATTTCAGGATTTCAATATTGTATTTTCAAGGTAAACGAAGCAATAGTTATTGGTAAATTCTACATTTGCAGATAAAATACTGTCACATGACTCTCAACAGTCAGTCATGAAACAAGACAGTACACTACACTGTTTCAAGTTGGGGTGACTGTTCTTGCACCAGTGGCGGTAAATTCAAAGTGCCAAATTTTACTCTCGGTCTAGTAAAATGTCTAGTAAAATGTGACGTATGGTATTAGGGAGTGGTTTGGGCAATTTATCAGTAATGTTATAACAGACCAATCAGTTTCTTGGAAATAAGACCAAAATAAACGACCCCTAATTTTGAAATGACATTTTTCGACCTTCTTTTGTATATTCCACACCCGATTAAGAACGGGACGAATATGACCTGAAGCCAATGCGCATGACTAGTGGTAACTACATACCCTTAGCCAAGGGGGGCAAGGGGAGCACTCCTCCTATAAAGGTCTGAGGTTCCATCACCAGTTGTGCCCTGAGAAAATTTCGTCCCCTTCCCTTCGAAACCTTGTCTGGCTACGCGTCTGGGTAACCCTTCCCCCTTTCATTTCACTCCCCTTCTTCAAGTTTTAAGCGCAGGTCACACTACAGCGATACCGGATCAGTTTATCATCCGTTTTTTGCGAGTTTTAATTAAAATCTCCTCCAGAAATTGTCAGAAAGAACCAAAAATTTGCCGTCTTGTGTAAATATATGATTAGTATGAGAGGGCAGCGAAAGCGAAATGTTAACTTATTATCGTGAAACGTCACATTGACGAATAGCTTTCATCAGACTACTCGTATCCGATAAAAACTGTCTTCGAATGTGACGTCACGGAGTATTTAGCAAAACTTAAGTGTCCGTAGTTCTGCACTACAGATCATTTATTTACACAGCTTGGCAACTTTTCTCTTTTCGACCAAAGTTGGAGGAGATTTTTAGTAAAACGCTCCAAAATGGGAACAATATTCGATCCGAAATCGCTGTAGAGTGACTTGCGCTTTACTCAATCACGTCAGGTATTAGAGACTCCCTAAGTATGAAAGAATATTTTAATTAGTCTCCTAGCTTTTCTGTTCCTACGTATGACACTGCAGTTCAACAAAAAATCCATCGGTCCCTGATAGTGTTTAACGTATCTTTCCCATATACCAGATCCCTTAGCCAGGCTAGTTACTGAATAGGGCGACATGACTTCAAGGGGCAAATATGAAAATGTTCCCACGGACTACACGTTTTTAGACTCTTGACCGACTAAGCCTTCCCCTTAAATGCGTGTGTCATATGGTGAAGCAAATCTTGTGGAAGAAATTCTTCGAACTTAAAGATTAGAATACCTGCAGAGAGTTGAGCACGTTGAACAGCACCTCAAATATCGGATGGATTGCAACTGCTAAACCTATTACGTATGTGGTACCCAAGAGAGGTATCAGCAGTAGAGCACTACGGATACCAGTTCTGAGAAAATAAATAAACGGACGTAAAGAGAATTATTCCGTGGACATGATATACGAAATGAATGAGCAATACAAATGAATGATACTTGAAATAAACAACCGAAAATTCTCGAAACTTCCGAAAATGCAAATTAAAACAGTCATCACTGGACTATCAGGGTCTGACGTAGCCTGGACAGACTATGGCCCTTATTATAATAGTGCCTTTACCTTACCGTTGTCTTTTACATCAACACGTTGGACCGCACCCTGTTTTATTGGCCTCTCACATGCTCTTAAAAGTCTTGTGGCATGGAGATGGAGAGGTTGGATATTTGATGTGAAGAGCATTAAATACCAAGAATTCCAATCAAAATCCATCAAAAATTGACCGTGCACGTTAGAGGACAATTTCTAATTTGTACTTAATTATGCATAATCATTAGCTCATTATACAAATTTTGTGATGTCTGAAGGGGACATATATGGCTGATGTTATCCTTCATTTTGCAATCTCCATTTCATGGACAATTGTAACATTAGTATGCTCGAGGGTTATTGTGCAAGTTTAAATTGTGTCCTTGAAAATCATATTTACCAATTACCATTCTTCCATTCGACCATTTTTTAAAGAAAACTCAAATTTTGGAAGACGTGTTGTATACATGTTTCAGCGTTTTGTTTATCCCGACAATTTGGAGGAAGTGCGGATGTGCACAGTTTCCAAATCGAACCGCCGAGCTCGCTTATAAGAGTACATACTTTGTGTATGTGAAGCATGTTGCGTCTCCGTCCAACGGCAAATCAAACCAACCAATATATTTCACGTCACCTCTTCAACTTGAGTAATACAATTTGTTTGGAAAAATTTACAATTCTTACTTTGCTTGGTAAATCTTTACTGCTGCCGCTTGTGATTGTACTTTAGCAGCTCTGACGACTACTAAGGTAATCCGGAGAAGAATGAACGTATTTATCTGAAGTACAAATAAAAAGTAAAACGAAGAAAAACATGAAAAGAACAGACGCGGCGCGTAGCCAGGACTTTGTTGGGGAGGGGTAAGAGTGTAACTCGGTGAGGGTCTAAAGGAAACAAATCAGGTTTTGAGGCCTCCAGATGCGAAATGGTACAATATTTATTTTTCAAACGTAATATAGTTGGAATTGATCACCTTTTTGCAATTTTTCACCATTGTTGTTTTTTTTTTCAAACTTTCAAACTTTCAAATGCACCCTGGCTACGTACCTGATAGAGAAAGTTGCCACAACATCTTTCAGAGAAGTAAGATTAAAGGTATTTAAAAAGAAAATGGGATGGAAAATTATTGACCATGTTTTCTACTTTTAGCGCTGTTTTTAGTTATGAATTATTCAACGTTCGCCCTTTGGCAAGTATGGAGGTAGTGGAGGATCTATAGCAATTGAAGTTCCGACTGGTCACTAACAAGTCTTTAGATAAACAATAAATGGCTAAAAGATGTATGCTGTTAAGAGGCACTAAACCAAAATGTTTTGGCAGGATCGTTACAAATGGTATTGACTACCAGTCGATAGTTAAAATGAAGGGGGTTGCAAAATGGTGGTGTGAACATCTGGGACAGTGGAGAACGGCAGGGTGTGTATGACGGTTGTGAGTGATTCTCATCCCTCCCACCGTTAAAATGACCAATGTAATCAACTTTACAGATCCACATGCGTTCTATTAATATTGAGTATAGTATCGACCTTTTGTCTTCTTCTTTTTTATGTTTTTTATTTTATTTTTTCTTTATTTTTATTTTTGGCAAAAAATATCCTTGTAGTTATATCTCTGTTTGTGGACAAAAATTTCAATTCAGATTAAGATTACATTTTATGTGAATTATTCAGTTATAGGTCTAAATAATCAAATGGGTAATATCAAAATACAGCCTAGCATATGAGACGTAAGAGGACCGACAAAAGGGCAAGTCGACATCGCTTCGCGGGCGGTTCAGGCGAAGGCTGCGGACCACTGTTTGCAAACCCCTGGTTAAACTGTCTTGAGATAGTGGGCTCGTGTTGCTCATAACATTCAGTGTTACATAACTGCTCTTCAAATAAAATTCGAAAAGATATTGAAACATTCTTATCTCACAAATGCACAAATTTCAGCTAACATTTATTCAAAACAGAAGAATTAAAAATTGTGGTCTCAGGCCGCAAAGGGGCTTAGTATATCTTGATATCAACTGCAAAAATATGGAAATATGAGTTTCTTAGGTAATATAATATCGAAAAGTTTTTGCATTGTCTCCTGAAGAAGGAGTTTTTCCTATAGACAAATCCGGACAGATTGTGATTGTCTGATTTTAGTCGACCATTACTGGGGTCCATCACCTTTAATCTTTAAATTTCCTTCCTTACTTGTTCCATGGATAGTTGTACACTGAAGACTGTATCTTGATTTTCTTAACTTCACTGATAATGAGGATTTGAAATTCACGTAGACAATAAATGAAGACGATTAACGGCTGATGAACCTCACTAATGGCTGCCTACAGTCACTACAAATAGGTGAAAAACGGATTCGTCTATAGACGAATCCGATTAGCACTTGTGTTTATTGACTGCAGGCGGCCATTAGTGGGGTTCATCAGCCTAAAACCGTCTTCATTTATTGTCTACGTGAATTTCAAACCCTCATATTCAATGATATTGAAGATACAAGTTAGTGTACAACCATCCATGATACACGTAAGCAAAGAAATTGAAAGATCAAAAGGTGATGGACCCCAGTTATGGCCGACTGAAATCAGACCATCACTTGCTGTCCGGATTCGTGTGTATGTGCAACCGCTGCTTCAGACGTTAAACAACATGAAGATAATAATCTGTTGAAAGCTAAACCAAGACATACTATGTGAAAAGTTAAATTCTCACCATGATAATAATAACGGCAGGGATAGCAAAATACCAGATAGAATTGTCCTCGTATGACAGGAAGCATCTGTGTTTTACAGAATAAAACAATAAGACACTGAATTATTCTTATCAATGTTATAGTCCATAAGGAATAAACCTCACCCTAACCCCGCTAACGAAGTGGGACGCCCGGATGGTGTATCAGGGTCGGTACTTGAATAATAACATAATGAACACGAATTTTCTTGTAACATTTAATAACTTGTAGACACGATATTTACAAGCATATAACTTGGTAACTGAAGAGTTTAAAGAGTCCCCAACCTACTTGCAATCCCCTGCTTCTATCCTCTCTCACATCCTTACAATCCTAGTTTATTGCTTCAAGGTATACCCTGGTGATCGCATTATTCGCATACAAGACCCTAATTGTTAATCAAAACAGTCTAATATACATGATGTTTAATACGTACTACTCTGCCTTTTTTAACTTTATGCCAATCAAAGTGTTGTGCCAATTGAGAATTTCTATAGACTACATGTCGGTAAAGTGGTAGTTTGGGGACGAATGACTTCCTTTAGCATAAAAATGGTTATAACATCAAAAGTAACACTGTTCACTGCAAAAGTGTGTTCATCACTTGTCAATGCTTTGGTCCCACTTTGCAAACACGCGTTTTTCCTCGAAATGTTTAACACCTAGAAGTTGACAAATATGTGCAGCAAGTAACGTATGAACTCGTTAGGGTGTCCATGGCGTTTTACATGCAAACTCACTTGAACTCAAAATATACAAACATTTACATAATGAGGGAGGGCTAATATAGTGTTTACAAAAACAGGCGTTGATCCAAACATTTCGAATAGGAGGGATGAACGTCACCATTGCTTCGCCCGGATCCTACAGAAAATATGAATAATTGCAATCTATTACATGGTCGAAATTATACTCCCGAAGCTTCTCAGTAAAATCAAATCAGTCGTTATTAGAGTATTTGTTTACAATAAACATTGCAACTCCATGAAAAATGAGCAAATGGCAAAATATTCAGATTATTACCGGAAGGAATTGTACCACTACCATTGAATGAAATGGTACCGATGAGCTTGTAAACGAGAACGGTAACACAAAGATCATATTTGCCTCCTTTCCTCTAAAGCATGCCGGAATTTCTAAGTTGCGTTTCACTTTTCTTCGAGACCGACTGCATGGACAAGTGATAACTGTGCCGACTTGCAGTAGTCGGGAAGTCGAGTTAAAACCGTCAACTGGACCGTTAAACTCCGTCTAATTTTCAAGTTTCGCCGGTATTATTGTTTCTAGTCATTTTCCCTATATGCAAAGGGTCAACAGAAGCTGTTAACTGCTAGACTTGGGCCAGACTGTGAATACCCCCACCCACGGCTAAAATTGATAGGCATCCAACTGGCGAGATGCAAAATTGTCTCTGATAATGACCAATAAGAATTTACTTTTTTTTTACTAACAGCTGGTTTATATTTATGTTTCATTTTCTTTCCCATTTAGTATTTTAAGAAGGCAGCCAATATATAGCTTGAAAGCAATGCACGTCCACCGAGCGGACAACTTGTTTCGGGTCATATATGTCATATGTTTAGTATCCAGGATTTGTTCATGAAGGGTCGCAAGTCTTGATTATTGATTGTCCTGAGGAGGGGAATGTCCTGAGTGGGGATCCCACCTCTATGGAGCATTTTAAGCTTTTGGAAATGGGCTGAAATGAAAAATGGAGCTATACTTTCACTTGTAACATTTTGAAGCCTATAACGCACGCAGTTGAATCTCATACAACAGACTAGTACAACGGACTCCAAATACTCACAGAAGAGTGTTGTGGCTACAGCCTCGCAGCCTCCTAGACTATCCATGGTTTTTTGGTGTACAAGAGATCGTTTTGAAACGTTTACAAGCCGTACTCGCTACATTTCCATTAAGATTTACTTACACCTTTGTTTTTTCTTCTACAAAGGGATCATCTTCGGTTTCTGACTCAGCATTTTCTTTGTGAAGCAGCGTCAGGCTGACGTATGTAGCCGCAACGAGTACTAAAGGCATTCCTTTCAAAATAGACGAATAAATATATAATTTTCATTATCAAAAATGTTTGAAGCAAAAACTAAGTTTTATTATAAGATGTATGAAAGAATAATGTAAGCATTTCCAAATAGGACAGAAGGATAATTTGAATTTCCTTCCTGGGGACAGCATTTCTTGAATTTAGGTGTCTTGAAGTTCAAGATTGTGATTTGTTCTCGCACTCTCAAATGATGCATCATCCACATTTTTCCTGTTGCATATTACAGGGGACAGGGAAAAAGATTTCCATAACATGGTTATACTGGGTAGTGATAACATGATGAAAGCATTTATTCTATCAGTGCCATATTAACGAACACGCATGTATCATGTCGTGCAAACTGTCACTGGATGGATGTGTAAAATGTGTCCGCCCTTCCCACCCCTCCGTTTTAAAGAGCTTAGTTATACCCAACTAATAGTGTGACGATACCTTAGTTATGATACATGTCACGTAAGGGAACTTTTCGTATGTCGCCTGTGGGGGGGGGGGGAGTAAGAGTAGGGGACAAATGTTAAGTTTTGCCCAGACGAGCTGTTGAATAAAGCTAGATGTCTTTGTTCAGTGTTTGTTTTTTCTTAACATGGGTTAAGAAGGTAATGCATTTTCCTCTTTGATGAATTTCATGTAATGTAAGGTCAGTTCCATGACAATATGGGTTATACATTCATGTCACGGGGACAATCGATGTTGTAATCTCTTCCCACAAGGTAAACTTCCACAGGGGACTAGGAGACTAATGGGGGTGGAGGATGCGCACTGCTTAGCAAGAAATATCCTAACTGGCTAACGATAGCCCTAATCCCTAACCTAGTCTCTAACCCTGACGAAAAATAAAATCGATACAATACAATGGCAACATTCAATCAAGAAACACTTTTTTAAACATTGCGCGTCTACCCGACTAATGAGGGCATCCTACCTCTGCGAGGACAACCCACTATTCATGAGGTTTGTATTCGTATAATTGTCACTTCTCATAAGTTTTTTATCAATAAGATTTATTATTTATATAAAGTTCGCTTTTTATAATTAAGAAAAAGTGTGTCATTCATAATAGGAAAGAGTTTCGATGTTCATAAAATACTTTCTTAGTACAAAACCCTTTTGGTCACGTATACAACCGTTTTATTATGAATACTCTTTCTAAAGTCCGACTCTCCAGCAGAGAGCCGTTCTGCGAAACCAAACTTTAAACTTCTTCCCGAAGAAACTATTACGTCCACTGAAGGACAACACTTGACCTACTTTACGGCCCTTAGACTATTTACATTTTTGCTCTGTCATGTACCGTATGGCTCAATTCTAGACTGGACAGCTGGATGAAAAGAACAGATCTTCGCCTTGAGAAGCCTTATGAATATCGTACCCTTTCTAGTTGGATTATGAACATCGAATAAAAGATTACGAATACTTATTGGGAAAATCAAACTTTCTCTTCGATTATGAATACCAAACCTATTTCTTTATTATGAATACCGAAACCTTAGCTTAATTTATGAATAACGAACCTTACGACTAATAAGCTTTTTTATCATAAATTTTAATCAGTAACCACCACTTAAGGAATTGCGACTCTAATGAACAATAATTCTTACTAACGACGAATCGTTTTAATCTACTGCCGTTGTGCGAGATGCTCCGCATGAGCAATGGAGTATGGACAACAAGCCAGTGAGCCACAACTGAAAAAAAGGCTGTGACCGGCTCCACTTACATCAATAGGTTTGAAACTGGGCCGTAAAACTCCATCTAACTAACTAACTAACTAACCTATGAGTATCTAGTATAACCCATCTTTCCTCGGATCAGTTGTCTGCATTTGTGTTGGTGTAAGTTGTAATGCTACACACCTTCCTCAAAGATTGTTTATTTTTTCTGTGACGTCACATGAATAAAGTGAATGCTAGAATTCATGACTATTCAAAGAAATTTTTATCATGTGAGGTTGGTCCAATAGAAATGCGAACTCCTGCTCCCCTTTTTAATCACACTGTAACTTGTTTTGATATTTATCAATGTTCTTATCTTTGGAAAAGCTTAGAGTTTTTTTTTTTTTTTTTGAGAAATCTCCTTTATTAGGTATTTCGCATTGACACGACATACCTGATGCTTATATCGCTAATTCCTACTTCTTAACGTCAAATACTATTAATTTAAAGGTACGTTTCATATTGGACATATCATGTTGTCCAGAGTTTGTTCTTAACCCCATTTTATCATCTCCCCATACCTAATCTAAGTGTAAGGACATGGAAACCCAAAGTTGGTAATTTTGTTGCAGCTCCGTTGTTGGTAAGCGTCCTTTGATTAAGGTTAAAAATTTGAAAATTCAAAAGATGCAAGGTAGCTAATGTTCCACACTCATAACTTGGGCAACCTCATGAGCCTTAAGTTCACATTAGACAGTAAATAAGGTTTGTGACTGCGCAAGCGGTGCTTTGGACAGTAATGGGAGGAGCTACGAGCAGCACAGTTGGGAAAGTTTGGGATAAAGAAAAATAATTGCCCTTTTATTTTGGGGGGCATCAGCTAGGCTTCAGTTCTTGAAGCTGGGCCCAGCTGGGCTTCAATTGGGCGGCATCAGCTGGGAAAGGCTAGCCCAGCTGGCCCTACGTGGGAACGGCTGACAAACACGAATGGGTCCAAGCTGGGGCCCAGTAAGTAGCCCAGCTGGAGCCCAGTCGGGGCCCAACTGGGCATGTTGGCTGGGAACACCATGGATTACTTACCCCATCCGATGATGTAAAATACGTATATTTGTCTCGATCTGGTCTCAAATACGGTGATTACCCTCCTGTAGAGATGGATTCCTTCACAGAGCATCCAGAAAAACACTGACAGGAATAAATACTGCAAAGAGTATTTTGTGATTTTGCAAATTAGTTCCTAGAGGCAAAACGCAGAAAAAAACTAAAAATAGGAACACTATACGAAATCATTGAGGAAGAATGAAGGGGTTGAAGAGTGAAGCGTTAAAGGCAGACTACAACTTGTCCTTATCCAGGCAAAATCCTACTGATTGCACATGCTGGTGGGCATAAAGGGCCATACCGTGTAATCAAAACGCTCTCAGTGCATGCTGTGTAATATGAACTCTTCATTTTTTAATTTAGTGTCAATCAAAGAGCTGCACCAGTTGAGAATTTTGGAATACAAAAATTAAAATTGATTGTAGTTTACTGTGAGCAATGATTGCATTTACAGTTAAGGTGACAAATACAAACGCTTGTATTTTGTGATATTACTGCGAAATAGGTAGGCAGATTTTTGCATCATTCAGGCATATTTCCTGTAAACAGGAGCTTAGCCAGGATTGTGTCATGTGGAGGGGGGTGGTGTCATGGGGGTTGGGGTACGACATGAGGGAAAAGTCTAAGAAGAGACAGAAAAAACCGCTATTTTTAGGTGTTTTTGCATTGCAAAGTTGGATCATGGGGGGTATAACCCCCCCCCTCCCTCACCGTGGCTATACCGCTGCCTGTAAATTAGAATCGTGGGTAAACCTTTGTAAGATATTTCACTTTTTACCAACTTAACCCTTTACCGTTGTGCTCCGATCGGGGCATATTTGCGCGCCTCGGGAGTGGGCGGAAAAGCGGACGTAGCCCGCCCCGCATCGGCTTCCGTAGGCCATTGACCACGTGACCTTAAACTATTGTCTCTCTCGTTGTTGTGGCCGAATTTTCGGGTAGCTACTCGCAGTTTCGAGCTCCGCTTGAAACGGTAAAGATGTGTGACAGTCGAGCTCTCCGCATGGGTCCAAAAGGACCCAAACAACGATAAAGGGTTAAAATAAATTGGTATCAGTGAGGAGGCCTTGTTGCTCAATACCCCAGTCTATGCTATTGCATAGTATCAAATAAAATGCAGGAGAAAAATCTATCCTAATTATCTAAATTTCAAGTCTCAGTTTTGGTTTAAAACTTACCAAGTCTGTCCGCTCGACGAAAATGATAAACACCAAAAGCGCAGCTAAAATGGCTGCCATCAGATTAAAATGAATGGTGAATTGGTATCTGTCAAATTTCGAGCTGGAAATTAAGAAATATGCAAGAATCAAGGAGTAAAATGATTGGTCTATATGTGCAGATGTAATTATTCCGAATTCGAAGTAAGTGGGGGCCCGGTATTCACACCCCGAAGTCTAGAATTGCTGGCCATTGCCTGAATCCACAGAAGAAATCTTACCCAGTGTACTATTTGGCTGGAGATTTGAATTATGATGCTATTGTCTTTTTCGGGAGGCAGGTCTACAGCATCTAGTTGTGATATGTTTATTCATTGGACTTAAGTTGGGTGGGAAGAATAATAACATTTAGTTTATTATAGGAATTCGGGCGTTTTATACTAATTTAGGGTAGATGGAGTTTTATGGCCCAGTTTCCTTTGGTAGCCGCGGAGCGGACGAAGTCTTTTCATTCAGTCCATTGCTTCGAAAAACCAACTGACATGCGGCAGCCTTAGGGGACTGCAGCCACAGAGGCGCTACGCAGGTTAACCATTTGGACGTTGTATATTGGGGAGTGAATACAGGAGCATATGTAGTCGTAGAAAGTAATCTATTGAACTGTGAGAGTGACCAAAATATTTAATGGTTGTGGAGTGAAGGCCCGACACATAGCCATTTCTTTGCCGCGGTGTCAAAATTCCAGTGTATAACCTGTGGTGGTGTTACTAAAAGTACACACGAGCCAAGTATCACTCACTAGAGGCAAGTTTGGAAACCCCCCTTTTTCTTTTACTGGCAACAAAATTAAAAATTCTGGGTTTGTTCATTAACTTAAGGCGCCGTGACAGATTAACACACTCTCGGGAGTAGCCTGCGTAGCGCCTCTGTGGCTGCAGCCCCCTTCAGCCTGCCGCCCCTCCGTCAGTTGGTTTTTCGTAGTGATGAGCTGAGGAAAAAGACTTCGTCCGCTACGCGGGCTATCTCGGGGTAAATCCTACCGCTGAATGCACCCTGATTGCTACGTAGGCTATCTGATCGTTTGCATGAATAGGGTCGTACTTTATTCTGTGATAGTGAAGGGTCTTTGTTATTTACTTAAATTGGCCACGGATTGTCCAAGGAACTGACCAAGATGATTATGTATTAATAAAAGCAACTTCCTAATTTGACGAAGCCTGTTTGGTAAGTAATAAGATCAAATCAAAGCTTTTCAAGTTAATTACCGAAACAGAATGTAGGTCACCATAGCAGCAGCAAGCGATGAAACGGATAGCGTACATCCAACTTTTGTTATAACGTTTGTCAATACCTCCAACCACTAAAAATAAAAGGAAAAATAAAAATAACATATTTCAGTACCATTGCCCTATGTCATATTCCAAAGCTGAACCAACTTCCGGAAATTTAGACAAAAGATATCTATTGCAGGTTTTTTGGAAACGGTCCATCAATTTTCTCATGCAATACAAACTTCTGACTTCAAAAACGGCCTAGTCCGTGGAAAATATAGATGTGAGCCGACACCAAAGAATCCTTCACTCACTTTGGGAAGCTTTCTCGGGTGAATTATCAATATCACAGCAAAACTAGTTGTATGATTGCACTGGATTGCCACTCGAAGAGTTGTGCGGTTGAGCTCCGAAGTGCACCCATCAACATCCCATTCGAGCATCTCGCTGAAAGAAAAACAAATATTAATGTAAGCACTATAACGCTGCAATTGTTACTAGAAATGACCTCCTCTTCAATCTTGGACAAAACTCTTGGGACACTTTTTCATTATATTCGTAAATCTCAGTCAATAGGCTAACCTGAGACCCAAGTAACCCCTCTTAATGTTGCGTCGAAAAGAAAGGTTCTGTACCGTGAACAGCCTAACAGTAGTCAACATTGAAAGGGGGGGGGTGTCCCAGCAAATTTTGTCCAAGATTGTAGTCCCAAGTCTGTAAAAGCAATTTCAATGAATAGTTGCTGAGGCCAGATGATTTCGTTTGGCTATGTCAAAGACCTACTACTGTATCTTAACCTGCAGTTAAATAATTACAGGGAATAAAAGCAACTGAAGTATCCCTTTTGAATAAAAAAAGAACTGATATGTCCAAAGTATATTAAAATTTCACGTATAAGCTCAATAAAATAAAATCAAGTTTGGAACCAAGTCTTCATGGATTATAGTAAAAATTGTTTATAATCAGTCTTAGGCGATATACTGCACACATGCTGAATAGAATTCGTACAATGGAGAACTTAAGGTTGCAAGAACTTTTAATGGAAGCAAAATAGGGATTGGTTCTGAAAATGTTGCATGTATTTAGTCTTTTTGCTTCAATAAGGTACACTCTATCGGCTGATGTACAAGGTACTTTCACCAGGGAGCTGTTATTTCCCTGCTTTCACTGAAGTTGTAAGCCCCGCCCCTTTTGAAGGGCCAAAATTAATACATTTGAACTTTTTGGTCACACGTTTTGTACTCTCTTTTTCTTATCACCCACTGAGGTTACTTATAGCTCTACAGGGTAATGAATATCTAAATACAGCTTTCCTGAACTAGACCTTTCGGCTTTCCCATATGACCATCTGAATTTAATTATGTACCGTACTCCTTGATTCAAAACGTAAAGGGAATCGAAGGTTACTGAATCAGTTACCACACTACACTATGCAACAAAAGTTGCGTCTTGGGTGCAGCGTGCAGGTATGTTGCCTTTTGAGGGAGGGTGTTCCCACCTAAGTCGAAGACCCTTAATCCGTAGGATAAAATATATGCAACAACAGCCATCAGTCGCTCCGACAATGTAAGTAATTTTTCCCCATACAAAGTGGAGGTTCTTCAAAACAGAACTCAAATTTTTCTTTAAAATATAATTCTGATTTTCTGCCAGAAAGTAATCAAAATTCATCTTATCCAAATTTTTCCATAAAACTCTCAAATGTGCAATCTTCCCGCAACACAAGAGGAAAATATTTCTGGGCCCTTTATTGGCCAAGTTGTTATTTTTCATATTTTGGCAACTTATTGTCATCGGCACACTATGTAGTCAAAATTAAAATACTACGAGTAAATCTCTCAAAATATTTAAACCGTAAAGCAGAAGTATGGATCACGCGGGAAACACATGAAATGCGGACCTTGTGGATATTTTACAAATCCGCCCGGACGCCAGTGCCAATTAGTAAAAAGAGGATTTGTCGAAAAGATCGTTTTACAGTGGCACTTGTCATGGGAAGGGGTGAGGCACGACAGAGGTTTACTTGTTAGGGATGGATGGTAAGAATTATTCGAAGGCAGAACCTTACCCTTAAAGGGCTAATCCTCTCACCCAAACCACAGTTTTGTTAGGGGTGTACTGAAATTCTCCACTGGTTCAGCTCCTTGATTGACAGCTAATTCAACAATGCAGAGTACCAAAGCTATTATTACACAGCATGAACTGTACTGAGAGTGTTTTGTTTATAAACATTGAGCTTTTCTATACTCGACTCGAAGCAATCAACTGAGATTGTCTCTGGATGAGGATGAATTTCAGACAATTGTGGGAGGAGCTTAAGTAAGAAGGTTAGGAGAATTGGTACTGTTTTTGGTAAAAGAACAGGGCCTTTAAAGCTTACTTTGTGTATGATAAAGTATATGAATGGTCGTGTAAGAATGGTCTCCAGTGTACGCAAGGGCGGATATAAGGAAATTTGTTTGGGGGGGGGGCAAACTCAACTTGATACCAAGACGTCTCAAATAGTATCAGAGGATGTCGTGCAAAAAATTTTTGGGGGAGGGGCATGAGAAGTGGTGAATGACTGCCCGAAAGATCATCTAAGGGGAGCGCCACCATCAGTTGGCGCGGAGCGTACAGAAAATTTTGAAAAATCTCTAATAGCCGGAAATCTCAGATAGCCGGAAATTGCATTTGCCAGGCTTGTAAGTAGAATTTAAGAAGTCGTTATTTTGAGCTTTCCTTTGCAATGAAATCTTCATTTGAATAAAAAGAAAATCAAATTGCAAAATGATCAGAAAATTACCAGATAAAATGTACTGGCTCCTTTACAGGAGGATGTGATATTTTATCATTTTCTTTGTCGCAAAGTAAAATCTCCATTAAAAAGAACAGACCAAACCCAAATTTTTGTTTTAATTTGTTAAAGACGAACATATTCTTAGCACTCTGGTGAAGTTTTCATTCATTTCTCATGTTCGGTTCTCGAGATATTAGCAACTGAAGTTGACACATTTTCTACAGAAGGTAAACTTGAACAAAGCAGGTACTATGTCATGTATTCATATTGGTGGTCAATGTTTTGTTTTGATTTTTATTTATTTTTGATCCTGCTGTTTGATCTTGAATTGATTAGGGATGCTATCTTGCCCCTAAGGCATATTAAGTTTTTCCATTGCTCGGGATGCACTTATGGTTACAACATATCACAGTTAAATTGTATAAATATCGTGTTAAATTTTAGAGTAAAACAACTGAACATTTCCGTCAATGTGAATACATGACATCACGCCTACTTTTTGCAAGTTCACTCTTTGTAGAAAATATGTCAACTTCAATTCTAATATTTCGAGAACCAAACATGGGAAATGAATAAAAAATTTCGTCAGTAAGCTATGCCTAGAATATGTTCCTCCTCAAAATATCAAACATAAATTTGTTCTGGACTTTTCTGTTTCAAGGAGCTGCACACCGTTGGAACTTTTTAATCATATTAACTCATAGGACCAGTGGTCGAATGAGCCTGTACACCTGAACCGGCCACACAGAAGCATTGGTAGCGCTACCTGCACCAATAACAGTACTGATTCAGTACTGCTATTGGTGCTGGTAGCGCTATCAACGCTTCTGGGCGGCCTGTTCTGTACTAAAATTTTGATACAATTACGAAATATATCCTTGACAGTTACGCATTAGTTTATACTTTATAAATAATATATGACATTTGTATGAGAGAGAAGGCTGGGATAGTTTGCCCAGATTAAGAAAAAGGCTACTTTTCATTCATGTCAAGTGCCCCCCCCCCCCCGTGCCCCTATGGCGAGCCGCTAATGAGTGCATGATTGCCTTGTTTTCAGTAAATCAACCAGCCATCCGAAAGGCAGAAAGGGTCTTAGCCTAACAAAGTCAGATTCGAGTTTGCCGTCGAAACGTTCGTTTCATCTTCGAAGTGTAATGCAATAAACGACAGTACAGATTATATACGGTATCTAATTTAGTGAAAGTAATCATTTTGAAGTTATTACTTGATTTCATACGTGCACACAAAATGTGTTTTACACACATTCATGCATGTTTTCTTAATTGTTACACATTTTATTTATCTACTATTTTTGAAGGAAAAACTTCAAAGTGTATTGCCGTTCAAACATTTTATTTTTTCTCAATTACTTTATCAGGAGGCAAAAAAATCTGGGGGGGGGGGCTGAAGAAAATCTGGGGGACCTAGGCCCCCAGCCCCCACCCCCGTGGCGCTGTTGTAACATGAGCTATTTCTGGTCAATTCTGAACCAAAATCCGGTCAAATAATTAAACAGATTTCGGGTCGGTGTTAGGCTGAAGAAAGTCAGTTTAAATTTAACCAGACATTTTTAGAGTGTGGTGTAGGAATATAGTAAATAATAGTTGTGTCGTTGGGAAAGGTTGACGTACATGTCCCATCGGTTATGGCAGTGTCCGTATAATCTGGGACACCAATGGTATAAATTGCCGAAATGGCACATGGAATCTATATTATCGGTTTCAAAGTCAAATGTGGGGTTTTTCGTCCCACGAATGATCCCACTGCTACGTACTATTCTTTCAATTCTTTAAATGATCCAACCATCAAGTCTGATTCGTCGTCGACCTGTAAAAAAACAACAAGTGTATTTTAAGGTGATTATGTCTTTTCTGTTGAGGAATTGAGTATACTACTTTAAGAACTCACAGAAAGGGGAAACACATGCAAAGTGGCAGGGGTATTAAAAGCTTGAGGTTTTTTCACGGACTCCCTATACATGGAAAGAGCACACTGCACGGTAAATTGTCGCTACTGTACGTGTGAGAAAAAGCGCACCAAGATGGCCGTCTGCTATGTTTTGTGTTAAATTTTGGACTTGCTCAAGTATATACCATATTTTTCAAGAAAGTTGAAATATCTTTTAAAATATGGCAAGGTAAGGTCAAAATCACTTCACGCATTGCAGGAATATGATATTATTTCCCATTCAAGTTTAACTTTTGCATAAAATATAACAGAATCGTCGTAAAATCAGACGATTTATAGCTTCACGGCAGCCATCTTGTTTTTTGTCCCACCTGGTGGCGATCATATACGGATAGATAGTATACGTTACATGCTGTGTCCATGTGTATAAGTCCGTGGGTTTTTTATCTCCGCGGTACCATGATAAGCTTGATATAACACCATAAACATTTTGAAAGGTCACGTGATTGAGCCACCGTGACCTTAATCAAGAAAGAACGAAAAACAAACAACATTTAAACTTCAATTACAATTACTACATGTTAGAGACAAAGATGGTCTTACAGAATACAAGTGATAACAAAGAGGAAACAACAACTGTCTCAAAAGGAAATGAATTGAAGATTCCAGCAGCGGTAAATTGCTCAGCGTGGTACGACTCGGACATTATTTTAAGTAAAACGGCACTCCAAGACGTTGGCCTTTCTTGTATTTGAAATATTTACCTCTTCAAATCTGAAACTTTTTAGAGAAACAATTACTGCAATATTTATGGCTGGTAAGCAAAAAATAACGTACAACAATTTTAAATTCAGCTACTGAAATGACATTATTAAGTTACAAATTATTGAACACATCACCCCGAAACATTTGTTCATTAAAAGTTTTTCCTCCAAAACATTAAAATGAGATGTATTGGTATACAGGTTATGCACCGAGGTTGCCTACGTAGCAGACTGTAGGACATATTCCTTGTTCAGTCATATCCCCAGTGATTTGTGAAGCCTTAAAGGGGGACTGAACAAACCGAGTCCGCTGCGCGGGGTAGCACCGAGGTCACTACGTTGGCCGTCTCTCTGTTTTGCCACCCAAACGTCCATTTTTACAACAATTGTTACTAGTGCATTGATGTCCGTGCGTTTCGGTAACACAACGACTGCGTATGATCAGTTCCATCCAGTATGCCAAATTGAAAAGCACTGACGTCATAAGCTGCATAAGCATAAGCTCTATAAGTTATGTAGTATACATTTCATTTGTAATGCACCAATCATCTACGGGGTGGTGTCGATACTTTACTTCAATATTCGGAGACTGCTACATAACTACAAAATAGAAATATTAATTACTCAGGAAGGCATTCCTACCAGTCATATACGCCAGCCATTTGTCGTAGCTCACAACTGCCATGTCTTGGCCAGTAGAATGAGGATTTAACGTAGCCCACCATAATTTAAGTGGGACTCTTTCTTAAGCTTACCATACAATACGGCTACATTATATTAGTTTGGTATGAGATTGCATGTAGTTTCCAGTCACGGTTCCATGTGGGAGGTTTCCTGAACAGGGCGGAGTCAGGGGGAAAGGGGTGACGCCCCCTTTTATCGCAAGAAAATGTGAAAAACGGAAAAGAAGGGGGAAAACAAAAGAAGCTCTCAACTCAAGTTTCCCTCCTATCAAAATACCCTGGCGCCACCCCTGTTCCTGATTATAACCCGATCTACCCTACCCCCACCCATTGAACCTAGTCGACTACTTTTTTGCACCGGAGATGTTCATTTGTCACTAAACCTGATTTGATATTGACCAGATACCGAATTCGAAAATCAAACTCGTTTCGATCATTTAATTTGCTGTAACACACCAGTCCATGATATCCACAGAAGTGTTATTTCATTATATCACAGAAACACATCGACCGTTTTATATTACATAATTTTATAATAATTGATATAAAATGATGTCCGACCCTATTGATATGGAGTTTTACTAATTAACCCATCGTTGTTTGATCAATTATTGCTATTTCAGTCCGAAAAGATGCAAATGTAGCAAAATGCGTTTGACCATCGACCAACTGAGATAAAGTCACTAGTTCTGGTTGAAACACTCTAAAGTCAAAAGAGTGAATTTGTCACTCTCTTACAGAGTGAAAAGTGGTCATTCACTTCACTAGAGTGTAAATTCAACCCAAGAAGAGTAAAATTCAACCCAAGAAGAGTAAAATTCAACCCAAGAAGAGTAAAATTCACCCCAAGAAGAGTAAAATTCAACCCAAGAAGAGTAAAATTCAACCCAAGAAGAGTAAAATTCACCCCAAGAAGAGTGAAATTCACTCCAAGAGAGTGAAAATTCACTCCTAAGCGACTGTCTGCTATGATGACTCCTTTAATTTTAAGAGTGATCACTGTAGGCACTCCGTCAAGAGTGAACTTTGCTCTTTTAGAGGGAACTTCACCCTTTTAGAGTAAATTTCACTCTTCTTGGGGCTAATGCCCTTTTGATTCTAGAGTACAAACTCCCGTAGTCTTACCCCTCACCTCAAAACCAAACTCCATTGACACATTGCTCAGAGATGTATAGTTCCCATCAACCAGAGTCATTAGCGTGATTACAGGACTCGCGATTCTGCCTCTCATTCCGTTTATTATGGCATTTGGGGCATCGTTTTCTGTTTTTGTTAAGGTTTGCCCGACGACCACTGCTATACCTTTATCGTCTGAAAAATGGCAAGAAAAAGAATTGATGGGCCGTCAGTGGTGTCTTTTATCTCTATATCCAAAGATATTACAAGCGCAGATACCAAACTAAAAATGGCCCGGAATATATCAAATGACCACTTAGGCCCTCCGTTTGAGTCTCCGTCAATCAACAGCGCGTCTAACGGTATATAAATCGAGATTTGGAATCCACCTTCATAATATATCGTTGTCTAGTTTTAAATTCAAAAGTACTCTAGAGGACACCGACTGGAGGCAGTAGGTCATGGCCACCATCTGTGGTCCCATCCATGTTAACGAATGTTACAGTTTTTAATTTATGAAATAAAGTAATAAAACTCTTTTATAAAATAACTTACGTTTTCGCACATATTTTCACTTTTTCGATAAAAGCCTAAGTTTATTTATTGAACCAATTTCGATACGTTTGCATACTCCTTTTTTTAGGAAAAGGTCGCATTTGTGGCAATGGAGTTGCTACCCAGGCCCTTTGGGTAGCTTTAGCCGTTGGGACTAGTGGTACCAATTCTGCTTTCTCACGTTTTAAAAGACACCCATCACCCTCTCTCATAAAATAACTTCTCATTGAAAACTTAGGAGCAAAATGCGCCTATGCCCCCTCCGAGTCCCCTTTGACCAACCAATGAAACCAAGGTTAGTAGGAGAAGTTAGTGGGATGAGAGATACATATCTGGCAAAGGACGATTCCCACTTTCACCGCCCTTTTAAATTGCCAAAGGCGTACGAGGCGTGTGCAGGGGGCACTCACCCTCCCAATTCGGGCAAAACAGTTGGTCCATTCGGGCAAAAAATTATAGAAGGTGTCATTATTCGGGCAAAATTTGCTCTTGCCCCCCACCCCAAAAAAAACTATGCCCGTACGCCTACGACAATTATTGCCACACTGGGAAATCTCACCGGGATAATTATACTACCCATGCTGGACAGCTACCACTCAAAAGACATGTCCACCTTAAAATTTGGAAGTGACCTGGGGAGATTGTCCACTAGGAACTTGTCCAGAGGTAATTGTCTGGGTTGGGAAGTGTCCGTGAACGACAAAATCTTCCAAAATATGGTCATTTTCAAAATCAACACGAAGTTGTAAAACATATTGCAGTGCATCCTCATTAAAAAAAACAACAACAACTAAAAGACATTTAGAACCTTTTAGCAACATTTAGCACAATGTGGTGGAAACTTACCCCTACACCCCCCCCCCCATCCACCGTGGTACACGTTCTCCCTAACGGAGCAGAGAACCTGAACACGTCTTCCCTAAATTCGACTTTCTCGAAAGTAATCCCACCAGGAAATCCTACCTGGGAAATCTTGAAACACGTTGCCGGGGATGTGGATTGAGATATTCGAGACATTGCCCATTTGGTCCGACGGCATTATGGATGGCTTGCTCAATTCGACTCCGTTCATCTTAATCTGGTCCTTTTGTCGTCGGTAGCTTAGTTCTAAATCTGGAAGGTAAAATTTATTTATACGGATATTACGATTGTATGCACATAGAGAATTCTCTCAAAAACGTGTTTAGCAATAACACATACGTTGCTCCCACTTTGTATACATTGGGCCGTTAAACTACATCTAACCCAAACATGTTTAGCTAATAAACACGAAATGGTTAGCAATTAAACACTTACTCTGCTCCCACTTTGTATACACTGGGCCGTAAAACTCTGTCTAACCTAAACATGTTTAGCAAATAAACACGAAATGTTAAGCAATTAAACGTTTTTAAAAGCAAAATGTTTAGGAATTAGACACGTGTGTTTATTATCTAAACGTGTTTACAATGTAGGGGCAAAAAGTGTTCAGAAAAGCGTTGAATTCCTAAACACCATTTTTAGAGTGGTATGTGACGAAAGGTACAAAACCAAAGCTACGTTTGACGGTTGGACATTTATAAAAAAAAAAAAAAAAAAAAAAACCAATACCGACTAAACCGAGTGATTTTCTCCATCCACAGTATTTTCAAAACTTCTTGTATTTATCCTAAAAATCTTATGAAGATTCCACGTATACTACATTTCTGGAGCAGTGAGTCAAAGACCTGCTGAAGCGGCCACTGTATGAGTTCAGATTCAGAGAAAGTGATGATTGCAAAGACAAAATGGAGGCAAGTGGGAGCCGGGATGTCAGGTACTGTTTAAATTTGCATCCTAAGTTTGCCTCAATAATATCCTTCCTCTTTGAAACCATCCTGTTTGTTTAGGGCTTTTTTTTTCTTGACCTATGCCCCTCATACCTCCGCAGAGCTTAAAGAGCAAGGTGAAGAATCATTAAATGGTGGTCACGATATAATGGCTTTTTACACCACCCTGGACACGCCACGCCTTTTTCTCCAGTTGTGGGGTATTAATTTAAAGATTTTTCTGCCTACTCCATTACTCATGAAAAGCTTTTCGCCTAACGGCAGTAGGTTCTTCTTTGTGAGCATTTGCTATGACCAGGGAGTTGCAACTCCCTGCTATGACTCGGTCTGGGAGTCTGATCCTGTATCTTTCGTGTGATAATCTTTTACACGAAAAAATACCCATTGATGGTCATGGTGTAACGCACACACTGAACTGTCCTGTGTAACGGACAGAACTTATATAAACTTCAAAAGTTGAGAGCGCTGCTTTAAGTATAAAGGCAGAGTGTCTAACCGGAACAGTTGTCTTTAATAATTTTAAAGGCAGAGTGTCTTACCGGAACAGTTGGCACACGACACGTCTTTGTCATAAGCTGTTTCTAGCGCTCGTCACTAGTCACGCTAAGAATCGTCAACTGCTGTTTTATTTGAATTGACATTCAATTACGTTTCGCTCACGAACTCCCACGTTGTGAGTATATCATATTTACATGGTTGATTAAAAAAATTTAAGATTTTTTTAGCAATTTACTTGACGTGGTTTCAAAGACTTTCGTTAAGGTCCGAAGAAGGTCTTCGCTGTAGGGTAGGGCGGGTCCCATATATATAAAAAAGTATATGCTACGAAGCTAGTGTACGATTAACGATTGTACGTTTTCCAATTGCCTGATTGTTAATTAACGTAACCATTTCCTTGCTTTGCTTTATCTACTACCAGTTTATTAGCGTTTTATAATATTATTTTATTCGTTCAGTAGAAATAGGTTTATTTTTATCTACATTTACAGATTAAACCACACTAACGCACTTCAACCAGTTACTATACGTTTCGATCCACATTGTGTACGGCATTCTTTGGCATAGTATTAGCCGTAATCTGGTCATCGTCATACCGTCCCAGAGGGTTGTTGTAAATGTAACCTATGCCTTGGAGATGATTCGTCATGTATAACGGATGCTAGCAGTGCGAGTCAATAACAAGAGTTAAACCAAACTGACATTCAACTTTGTCTTGTCATTTATTTTGGAGAAAGCCAACACGATTCTTGACGAGGGTTGATAACCCATTTTACAGTCTGAAATGTTAGTAATCGTGGGGTTGTATAAGAGAGTAGCATGGATTTTAAGCGCCGACAACTAAAGTGGTATACCACTAACAGTTCCTCTAACTTTTGTATTTAGTAAAATCCTTAACCCTAGCTTTTCGACCAATGCTCGACCTAGTGCTAGAACTAATGCCCTCTTTACGGTTAGTAGGCACCATACTAGGCATGGTAAATTACTGTTAAATAACTATTGTTGTAAACTTTGGAATTCGCTCCCAAACGAAATAAGAAATGTTAAAACACATGCTATTTTTTAAGAGTAAGGTAAAAAATTACCTAATCACCCAGTACACTTGTGAAGTATCCCTTTCTTTTTTGCTTTCTTAGTTGACTTTGTTGTTTCTTTGCTCTCCTTTTTCCTCTTATTTTCTTTTTTTGTTTTTATTTTTGTTGTATTGTCTCTTGATGGGCACTAGCTCGTTAAACTATTGTGTTTCTAGTGTCCTGTCCGGTTCTGTATTTCAGTTTATATTTGTACGGACGAAATTATTAAATGAATGAAATGAAATGAATGAACTTACTCCTTAAATTTGGTCCCTTTTGTGGTCCCTGAACGCTGATAGTTTTTAACAGGCACAATCTGGCCCTCTCATGACTATTATGTCTTAAACAGTTTAAGGGGAAGTTAAGGCAAAAATTTAATTTTTAGTAGTGAAAGAGAAACCAAATCTACACAGTATGGTGAAAATTCCATTCAATCGGACATGTAATATTCAGATATCAATAAATGAAGTCAGTAGATTTGTGTTCCAAAGTGAGTTTGAGGGCAGCAGAGCTTATACCACTTCCTCACTTTGACAAGGAATACTTTGTTTCCCTTGTTTAATCAGACTACTGTGAAGACCTTGAAGTTTATAGGAATAGGACCTCCCTGTGGGGAATACAAAGCTGATGAAGTCGTCATGCAACTTATGAAATCATATTTTAATAATATGGGATTGTTGAGGAGAAAATCAACTCAAAAGTTTAAAGAAAAACAAAAGACTGCACTTATGTGGGGATGCGATGTCATATGTGCTTGCTTCAACTTTTGGTGAAAATGTGAAAATTTTATGTGTTCAAATGCTGTTTTGACCTTAAACCCTTCTTTTAGTAAAAGTAAAAGTTTAAACTTTAAAGTAAAAGTACTTTTAAGTAAAACTAAATGTGTCTACGGGCTTTGAAAATCGGACTTCCAGTCTATTTCTTCCAATTAGCGCATGTCTCTCAAACCTTGGCTGCGAATGTAAAAAGCTATGCTGTCTTTGCTCAACGGATTTTTTCCTGCAAAATTAAAACTAGGGTGTTACTAGAGACTCTTTAGCAACTCCCCGGTTTTAATTTTGCAGGGTAAAATTCGACACTTCAGCAACTCCCTAATGAAACCCGAGGCAGTTTTTATAAAAAGATAGCATATGTAAAATTACCTATTGTTCGTTGACTGAATTTCTGTTCAAATGTCTTTGCAAATTCGGTTTGGTTGATTGCCCCAACATTATAAGCAACGCTTTTCAATGTCCTTGCTATCGATTCTGCCTGTAGGAAAAGGGAAGAATTCATATCAAGTCATGTTGTTTTGCACAGGTTTATTACGTGGTGCACCTTGCTTTGAACTCATGCACTTTGGCAGACAATAGTTCTCTTGACTATGAAACGTGAGGGTTTTACATGTTTTACAAACATGTATGCAATTAAAGAAATACATGAGGGGATAGTTTCCTTTGCGAAAATTCGTCATGGCTACCTCAGTTTTTAAGGAGAAGAAATCCCACACACGAACCTCCCTCCCTCCTTTGGACAATCAAAATGAGACGTGATACATTCGATCGTGATTCCTTAAGCCCGGTACACACCGCCACGACTACCTACGACGCGACAAGACTTCACCTGTCGTAGACAATCTGCATAAATCGTAGACATTCTGGCGCCTTCCTAAACCCACGAAAATACCATGTCACACCGCTCCGACACTAATCGATGGAGCGACGCTGCACGTGGCGCGCCATCAATCAGGCTATTCCAGGTTTGAGATTTAGGCCCTACAATAAATTTGAAATGGTTCATTTTTTGGCCTCTGGGTCGCAATTAAGAAATTATTGGCGTGTACAGGCTCTAAAGTAGGCCTTTTACACTGTCCAAAGTTTGCGTATCGTGTCCTTTAAAAGATTGAACTCGGTATATGAATTAGTAAGTTAGATGGGCTTTAACGGCTCAGTTTCTAACCGAATTGTCAAAGTCGGGCTGGCCACGGCCTTTTTTCCAGTTGTGGTTCATTGGCTTGCTTCTCTTAAGGGCTGTGATTTCCCTGGGACGTAGGCTGGAGGAGGGGGTGCGTGCGGACGCATCTCCCCGCACCAGCTGGAGTTCCGCTCAAAATGAGGCAAAAGAATTCTTCAAAAAACATAAGGCGAAAAAGAAGCTCAAGAAGACTAAGGTGCTACTCCCGGACCAGGGAGGTGTTAGGACCTCTGACACCTCCCTGCTCTGACCGCCGTCTCCACCCAGCACGCTTGTGCCTACATGCAAGAGGATGAATACAAGTCGGCTATTGCAGATTTATCTGCCAGCCTTCGTAGGCGAACGAATGTCTTACAAAGGTATTAACACTTGTTATTTTGAAAATAAATATAGAAAGAAAAATATTCCCCTTAAAAAGGAAGTAATTTCTAATTGGCTCGGTACTCTAGGCCTACGTAAATGCTTGAACATGAAGTTACGCACAATGACTGGTTTGAAGCTAACGGACTTGTTCCGTCTTTTTCTGTGCAAAGTATCTTCAAGTGACGCACTTTTATAAGTGCGTTCGTTTTCCGAGCACGCAGAAGTTTGCATCAACTAAAATCCTGATAATACACTGAGAAATGTCTTCTTCGCGTATGTAATGCGTTGTAAAAGCGTACGCACACTGACCTCTTTGAACGATGGATTTTTTTTTTTGCTAATGCGGCTTTAGTTTTTACACGAATCGCCGGTTAGACTGGTCAACGCTGGGTCTCATCTACACTTCCACCCCGATATTTACGTCTCTAAGAGGAATCAATTTCAGCAACAGTGTAAGTAAACGTGTGGAATATATGCTTATAATATCTTTGGGGTTTACCCCGTCTTCGAACCTCCAGTTCGTAGGTCTATCACATGGCGTTAGTCTACTCTGACTGATTTAGCGCAAAATTCATCGCCCCACTATTCAAAAGAAGTGCTCGTATGTCTTTCGCCTCCAACACGCTTACGTTTTGTACACTTGTTAAAATGAAGAAAAAAGATGGTCCCTACACCTGCTCTCGGTGTTGCGCAATAAAAACATGCCGTAACTGGAACTGTGTACCATGGGTGAATGCTGCGCTCTGATTGGACAAACCGCATGAGGCCTGTTTGTCGCGTAGAAGACGAGTTCACACCAACACAACGAGTACCGCCTAGACCCGACTACGATTGAACATGTTTAATCTTGCCGACGGCATACGACCCGACGGAATCGTAGTCGTGGGAGTGTTCACACCGCCCATACCCCAGCCGACGCGTTGGGTGGTCGCCGTCGTGTCTTGGGTCGTCGTGGCGGTGTGAACCGGGTTTTAGGACGACCACAGAAGAAAGGTTGAAGATTCCTGTCATACTTTTACCAATCAACCAATGAAAGGGGTGGGTTGAAAGCTTACCGCATTCTTTGAATGATTGGAGAACTCGGAGATTGTTGAATTTAAGTTATCGACCTGCCGGAATGGTGCGAGAAAGTAAGAATCAATACGTTTTTTTTTTTTTTTTTTATAAAAGAGATGCACTCAGCATGTGTTCAAAGGGCTAGTTCTGAGTTGTTTCTGAGCAAGTGCTATGATCAGGGAGTTGTCAGGACAAATATTGGATCTCCTTCCCTGACAACTCCCTGCTATGATTGGCGTTCTCTGACCCATATAACCTATGAACTGAGGAGACTAAGCTAACCATGCGCTATGCATAGGTTTGTCCACTGTGCGCTAAGCGTTGCTTTATAGCTGACAATATTGGAGGACTGCTGGAATGAAGCCCTTGATGATCACTTAATCGAAATGTGGCGAACGTACCCTTGTCTGTTCGACTTTATCGATGAGGAGTACATTAAATAATGAGGAGTACAATAATAATAATAATGGTTGGATTTATTTATGTATGATTTATTATATGTATGTTCAACATCTCAAAGCGCTTCACAATCATTACCCCTGGTCACTGGTAACTCGTCAAACCCACACTATAAAAGTGCACATCCCTTGCTGTTCGTGCCCGGCACAATGCCACTTCATCGTGTCCCCTGGGGCTCTTCCCATAGGAGCAGCCACATACAGCGCATCACTATACAAGCTACCTCACAGGTACCCATTTAACACCTGGGTAGAGAGAAGCAATCGAGATAAAGTATCTTGCTCAAGGACACAAGTCCAATACCTTAACCAATAGGCCACCACGCTCTCGCCCAGTTCTCTTACCCCAAACGGTACCAATTCTCCTAACCTTCTTACTTAAAGGCCCAGTTCTCTAACCCCAAACAGTACCCATTCTCCTAATCTTCTTACTTAAGCCCCTCCCACAATTGTCTGAAATTCATGCTCATCCAGATACAATCTCATTTTATTGCTTCAAGGTGAGTAAAGAAAAACTCAATTTATATAATCAAAACACTCTTTGTGCCGTTCATGCTGTGTAATGTAAGCTTTGGTACTCTGTATTGTTTGAATTAGCTGTCAATCAAAGAGCTGAGCCAATTGAGAATTTCGGTGCCCCCGTACCAAAATTGTAGTTTGGGGTGAGAGGTTTGGCACTTTAATCTCCTTCCACAATTGTCTGAAATTCATCCTCATCCATACACAATCCCAGTTTATTGCTTCAGGGTGAGTATAGAAAAGCTCTGCGTGTATAATCAAAACACTCTCAGTACATTGTTGTGTAATATAAGCTCTGGTACTCTATATTTTTGAATTAACTGTCAATCAAAGAGCTGAGCCAATTGAGAACTTTGGTAAACCCCCACAAGAATTTTAGTTTGGGGTGAGAGGATTGGCCCTTTAAACGTCAGAATTTTCGGGAAATAACTTCTTAGATCTCCTACTAGTTGCATACTTGCTCTTAAATTGGTAAGCACAAGCTAGTCGTCAGCCGCTCGCCGCGACAACAGTCTCGTTGCAGAAATTCGCGTCCCATAGTGTGGACGAAACTTTAGACCACCGACACTAAGCGGCCAGGACGACGGGAGTTTTTAGGGTTATTTTCTGATTGGACTAAGATAAAATGGAATCTATTTTTCTGGGCTTAGGAATTTGAGAAAGCCAATAAACTATTAATTCTTCGGCATTTCGTATCGCACAGTCAATAATGCGTGCTTCATTCACGATCCTGGTATTTTTCATAAATTATTACAGTTATTCATACAAAATGCTAGTCTGCGTAGCGCCTCTGTGGCTGCAGCCCCTTGATTTTTTCGTAGCGATGAGCTGGACGGAAAAATCCGTCCGCTCCGCGGGCTAACAAAATGCCGAAGAAACTAGTGTAAATAAAAGTTCCAGTGAATAACAAGTGTATTATTAATCACATGACAATCATTTTCCAAGTCCGCGTTGGAGAAATATACAGCGCAATAGTTTCAGGGTTGCGGACTTCAGCGCTACGACGGGGGCTGTGGTCTAAGAACCCCCGTTACCCTAGCCGCGTCGTGCACTCTAAAGCTCTCTGTAGTGAAAACTTAAGATATTAAATCACAGAAACCAAAATGGGGCGGTGACTCCTCGGGGAGGTCAAAACCATCAGATTGTATGTGGCAATGGACATAGAAAGTGCTAGTAAAAGGAAACCACTCCCTCTTCATCAACTACTCCTTTGAAAACGTCCACCTATGTACAAATTTAGTGGAGGGATGCCAACAGGCCAAACAAGCGATGGAAATTTAAAAAACCAACTGCCCGCGTAAACTACAGTACATAAGAAAAAGTACTGAAAAAAATTAGTTACTAGATATTTTACAAGTATGGGTTACCCAAAGCTAAAACAACACTCACTAGGGTCAAAGCAGCGTCACCTGTTAAAAGAAAGAAAATTCAAAGTATTTTAAACAAGGAAAATGATTTGTTATGTATTATGGGAAGAAAAGTATGAAAATGGGTTTCATTGATATCTTTTGGCAGCTATTTGGTTGGCTTGAGTGGAACTAATATTTTCAGTGACCTTTACAATTAAGGTTTTTGTGTTTGTGTGTGTGCGCGCGTGTGTGGATTTGCAGTGAAACTTTCGAACTCGCCATATTGATACTCTTTGCTCAATTTAGATTCCTAGTTGTTGATTTTGTTCTCACTTCAAATGTTGTGAATATCTGGATTTAACCGAGTCTATCGTATCCAAGTCCAAGCAAATTCTAATGTCAATGGCCCAATACCGCATTGGGGCAGCCAGAGAGGGACCAGAAAGGCCATGGCCCAGTGACATTCTGATATCTTTTGAAATGAAAAAAAAAAAGCATGATTTTGCAGAGGCGGTGCTCCATGCTTAAAAGAAGGGTTTAAGGTCACAACGAGATTTGGTATGTTAGAGAGGTGCTTATTCTAAACATTTTGGTGAAATTTGCATTGAAATCGATGTTTGGTTCTCAGGATATGAGCACGTAAAGTTTTCACATTTTCAACAAAAAGTGAACTTAAGCAAGCACATATGACATCATATCCCCACATTAGTGCGCAGTCTTTAGTTTTTCTTCAAAATTTAGAGTCGATTTTCTCTTCATCAACCCCATATTATTAAAATGTTATTGCATTAGTGGTATGAGAACTTAACTAACTTTGCATCCCCCATCGGGAGGTCCTATTTCTATTAACTACAAGGCCAACACAACAGTCTGATAAACAGATAAAAGGAAGGGAAACAAATCATTCCGTGTCAATGAGAGGAAGTGATATAAGTTCTCCTGCCCTCAAACTCACTTTGGAATACAAATCTACTGCCTCCATTTACTGATATCTCGAGAAATATATGTCCGATTTGAATGGAAGTATCACCACACTGTGTAGATTTGGTTCCTCTTCCACATATGAAAATTACATTTTTGCTTAAACTTAACCCGTTAACTCTTATTTGCCGTAGACATTTCCGCATTTAATTGTTTATGTGAGCACCATTTGAACCACTTTCTCGGATCATCCAAAAATTACCAAACATGCGGGCGGTTCGTGCGCTTTCAGTCTGTTTTGATTATGACAGCTCCTAGCCTAAGTAGGGCCTCTGTGGCTGCACCCCCCCCCCCCCCCTTAAGGCTAGTTTTTCGTAGCGATGAGCTGAACGAAAAGACTTCGTCAGCTACGCGGGCTAGACAGGTCCCTTGTTTGGTGTGGGCCTATTTATTACAGCATCTCAAACTAGTTCCATAATTTGTCTCCCGTTTTGGCTGATTGCTGGTGAGACTATGCTAATGGGTTGGGTTATGGAGGAGCACACCATTTAAGGGTTCAAAGTAGGGGAATTTTTCGTCAGTGCAGTCTGCATGTAACTATTGTAATCGGAATAAGCGATTTCTAATGCAACATTCGACACCCTGTAGCTCATTCGGCACGATTTCCACTTTTTAACATAATTATGATCATTGTGTTATAGGGAAATAAAATTTCACTTTTCACGTCTTCGGACTTAATTATCCGAACCGGAATTTATGTCAATATTTGAAAAGATTCTTTTCTAAATTGACTAGAAATGTTTCACAATTAAACTATTCGTTTTATTTATGAATCGAATCTAGTCAAAGATTTGACAAGATTCCGATTCGTGCCCCCAATTGATTAGATTCTATTCAAATTCTATTCTATAGAAATGTTTCGGAGTGTACATCTTTATTCACTGTATGCAGGGGGTCAGGGTGTAGTGTCCATGCTAGGGCGAGCCCACATCGAGGACTTATTTTGATCGTTTTCAATGAAATATTTTGCTCAAATTACCAAACAAACACCAAAGATCAAAGAGTGCCAAGCGCGCGAAGCGTGGGCGTGGCTCACTTAAATATTATACAGTTTTATTGTTGTTCTGTTGTTTCATTAAAACCGTCTACATCTCAGTGATATTGTTCGGCGATATAGTGGGTTCCACAACAGCTCTAATGCCAGTTTTTGACACGCTTTACAGCCAGGCAATTTCCACTGTTTACACTCTTTGTGTCTGTGACACAGCATAGGGCACATACCCCATCGTCTTCTCCTAGAGGTTTATTAAAGCTTCATTCATGTTGGGGTAGGATGAAGTGTTTTTTCACCGAGTCATTTATTTATCTTAATCATGTACTATCAGAAATGGTTCCCAAACTAGTAAACTGTCACACTTTACCTCATTGTTGCACTTTCATTATTTTTTTTTCTGGAAACAACATTCGGAGAAGCGCAATAGCAAAAGTTTAAAGCTCTCTCATGATTCATCGGGTAGCCGTCTAGCCTTGTAATTTGAAGGTTTGGATGAGGAACTGAAACTGTCTTGATGCGGACTCTCAATGCAAGTTTTGTCACAGAAATAATATTGAATGCAACATTTCATCGCGCGAGGTTAGCTCCACTCACATCTAGGACATTCAAACTTGACAAAATTTACTCAAGGGAGAGGGGTTTCCAAATTTGATGACTTGTTGATTTCCCCCTTACTTCGAAACACAAAACCTTGTAAATGCGCATGTTCTGTTTCCCGAAAAATATATCCAATATGGATGAAATAACATGAAAAGCCAATAGCTGCTATTTACTACCAGTGTTGTAATCACTAGATTAGTGACTTGAGTCACCAGTTTTCAAACTTTTAAGTGACTCGAGTCGAGTCACTGTACTATTTCAATGGGGAAACTACTCCTGAATTCTATCGAGTCACTATCATGTTGAAAGGAAGTGACTCGAATCGTGACTTGTTACAACGCTGTTTACTACAAATGCCTTTATAATAAACAATAAGGCTCTAAGAAATTTTTCAAGTTGCAAAAAGTTTGGTTATACCTTCGGGCAAGTAGGCACAACTTTCCGAAATCCACTTAAACTCCTAGGCATATGCTTAAAATATTAAAAATGTATTTTACTACACGCACTATGTAAATATGTAACTCAAGCGTACGTGTCATGCATTTTTAGGCGATAAATACTTCAGTCTTTATTTTAAACATTTTCCAGTGTTCTGACTCTATTGACCAGGGGCGGATCTAGGAATTTTCGTTAGGGGGGGGGGCGCTTACGGTCGATCATTTGTCCGAACGAATATCTTAGCGGAGCGCCACCATCAGTTGGCGCGGAGCGTACAGACAAGTTTGAAAAATCTTGACCCCTCAGATAGCCGGAAATGGCATTTCCCAGGCTTGTAAGTATAGAACCCAAGCAGTCGTTACTTTGAGCTTTTTTTTTTACAAAAAGATGTTCCTCAATAAAAAGTTAGAAAATTGCAACAACTTGCTTCATGAACTAAACCAAAATTTTCTGGATCCTTCTTTAAGCTAAGATCATTTTTTAAACACTTTTGATGGAATATCTTTCCAAAAATATATCGTAATGTTATAGGTCCGGAAAAGGGGTCTAAAGCAGGGGAGTTGATTCAGTTGGTTTCCAAAGTGGGGGGGGAGGGACATCTGGCCTAAATTTTTTCTCCTGTTCTCGTAAGTTTGCACAGCGGCGTCGCTAGACATTTTTCCGGGAAGGGAAGGGGTAGGCAAGCATCCAGATTTTACGATTTTTTGAGTGTGAACACCACTGAACTAGGGCGTTAATTTTCTGCGTGCGGAGCGCGCTGAAATTTTTGTCATCCTTTAAGTATTTGAAAATATGGAACTACAACGTGCAGAGCTCGGAAAATTTACGCAAGTTATGAGAGAGCACTTCTGCTTAGGAATCGCAATTTGTGGCGCGCCAAGCGCGCGGAAAATTTTGCTCCTTTGAGACAAATAATGACGAATGTGGAGCTTTTAATGGGGAGATTTCGGAATTTCATGAATTGTCAAAACCACACGGTAAACTGGTTTCACAAATAGCAAATTTCCGAAATTTTCATTTTTAGAGCCACCTGCCCCTGTCGCTACGCCACTGGGTGTCTAAGAATAGGGGTCCAGATGTAAAATGCGAAAGACTTGATCAAAATCGCACTTCAATATACTACGGAAAATCACAGATCGTGGGGTGGGGGAATGGTACCCAGTGGTATGGTTCGAACGTATAGTCTTTTTGGTAGTACCTAATTTTTAAGGTTTACGTCACAAAAAGTGAGGGGGGACTTTTACGTTAAGTGTCCCCTCCACTCAAAAAAGTGGGGGGACATTTCCCCCTGTCCCATCAAATCGACTCCCTTGGTCTAAAGATAAAGGGAGTCCTCACACAAGGTACACAGTGGAGAATCTTTCCTTTTTTAATTTTGAATAAAAATTCGTCACAACCTATAATTCTATGAACGTAAAAAAAGCTGAAAGAATTGAATTTTAGGGTCTCCAACAGCTTCAAAGACGATGGTGAAAATATCTGACCAAGAATATGATGCACTGCTGTAAGATTCATATTTGAGATCGCAGCTTTTAAAGTCTTTTGCTTGATGAAATATACAACTTTATTATCATGTGCATGAGAGATAAACATTGTTCAGTTGTTAAGCGCTTTGCGTTATCATTGATTTCATTGGTAGCATGTAGATTCAGTCTCCGGCCACTTCCTAGGGATAGCAGTATTTTTCCATAACACAATGTAAAAGGAAAAATACTAGTAAAATTACATTTTATGGCAGAAATCATTCTAATTAAGCACTCAGTCGAGTCTCTCATAAAAAATTACTTTGTAATTATGTAGAAACAAGAAGACTAAATGATCTGTTAGTGAAAATAAAAAATAAGCTTT
This sequence comes from Holothuria scabra, assembly GCA_037179385.1. NCBI lineage: Eukaryota > Metazoa > Echinodermata > Holothuroidea > Aspidochirotida > Holothuriidae > Holothuria > Holothuria scabra. Next base: position 57,872,943 of record CM074181.1, on the reverse strand, counting down.
TGAAAATTTTAAGGGGGCCCGCGCCGGGTGCGCCGGGTTGACTGAATGGAGGCGTTTGTGAGTAAGCAATGGTTCACTTACAAAGCAAGAGAAACAGTTGGACGTAAACATTTCAGTGAAAATGGACTAAGACATCATGTCATAAAGGCCTAATACTCTCACCCTAAATCGTGCCTGCTCTCCTAACCTACTTACTTAAGCCCCTCCTACAACTGTCTAAACTTCATCCTAGTGCAGACACAATGTGAGTTTATTGCTCCAGAGTGAATATACAAAAAACCTAGTGTATATAAACACTCTAAGTAAAGTACATGCTCTTTAATATTAGCAACAATACTCTGCATTTTTTTTTAACTCGCTCCTAATCAAAGAGCTGTGCCGCTTGAGAATTTCCGTTGATTACTACAAAACTGGTAGTTTGGGGTGAGAGTTGACTGCCCTTACGGGTATACTCTTGTTACACTAGCCGGTCCCAGCTACATTCCCAACAGACCGTAGGTTTGTAAACTTGGGTCTATTACGTCATAACGCCACGGTTTGTACTACTCCTGATCTGCATGTAGTACTGTTAACTTCGACGTTATCAGATCACAGCAAATTTAATCATTGACAGAGATGGTGTTCAATACTTACATGCGATGTCTTCTGCACTCTTATGATCTCCACTTGTATCAGCACATTTTATAAGACCAGCTCGGAATCCTATCTTTTTTGGTTTTTGGGGATCAAGAACATGAATCTTCAAACAGTCCAGTGGTCTTTGAAATGAATTAATGTAATGAATAGTAGAAGAATTATAAATTCCTCCGTGGTGGTTGAACGTTTCCTTGAAAATTTTGGAAAATAAAAGAAGTTACTGTATATAACAATTGAAGGAATTTTGAAAAAAAAAATGATCTTCCATCGTCCTCCAGTATACTAACCTTTACCAGAATAAATCTTCTGTAAAATAAAACAGAAAATTGCACTCAATTCAAACCTGCTCTCCATCCGATTTTGTTGGGGCTGTCCATGGCCCTTTTTAGCTGGTCCTTATTTAATTATAAAATTGATTCGCATTAATTATCTCAGGCATAAATCCAGAGGGCAAAGGGGTATTCGTTCCATCCCCTTTGAGAATTCTGTAAGTATTTTCTTAAGCTCGTTTTGACGATATTCTCGGTATTTCCCTTTTTGGTTCCTTGTGTAACAAAGCAACCTATGCAGTCACCTTGGCGTATGTATGTGTGTGTGTGTGTGTGTGTATGTGTGTGTGTATGTAACGGATTGGAATGCGAGGTATGTGGTGCAATAACTCAATACCCGAGTAATCATTTTTTTTTCAAACTTGGTATGTATGTTGTTGTAGAGTAGATTTGCCCTATCGTTTTTGGTGGAGATCAAAGGTCACTGGTGATCACCAGAGGCCAAAAAGTGAATTTCTGTTAGTATAGCTGTAACTCGGTATCCGTTGTTCAAACAGTGGCATAGTTTAAGTATAAGTTAGACTGGTAGGCGGTGAAAATGTTGGTACATATACTAAAATAATTGGAAGGGTCAAAAGGTCAAAAAGTAATGTTTTATTGATATCTTGCCCCTGAAACATTTTAGAGGGTTGGTGTAATGGAGATTTGTGCTCTTCTAGCTGAAATGCAAGTGATGGCCCCCCTTGACCTCACTTGACCTCATTTGACCTCATTTGACCTTTTGATCGTTGTGACTTTTTGTGACGTCTAGATTCGTCTTGAGTAGACAAACCAAAAAGGCTATTACACTACCCTCCTACGATGTTCCTTACCAGAGTTACTGACATTTAAGTGGCAGGCTAGTTAGTGTGTAGGTCGTATGCATTGCAATCCAGGTATGCGGTGCATAACCATCATTAACCAAGGGACATAGGGGGATAGCATAATGGAAATTTGTGTTCGTCTAAGTTAAGTGCATGTGAAGACTATTTGGGTGATATGTCTTTGTTCAATTGGTTTAAAAGTCCAGCTGAAGTTTAAAGTCTTTAGACGAATGCAATAGATAGAAGAAATGAAGAATTATAACCCCCTCTCAGGCTAAAAGCAGTTTAGTTAACAATCAGGACAGTAATGCAATTTAAAAAAAAAAAAAAAAAAAAAAAAAAAAGCTTTTCCTCTTATACTGTATTGAATAAAGTTATTTGCAATGCAAGCTATGGTTCCAATTTCAATAGTAGAATATGAAAACAGTTTCTCTTCTTTACCTCTGCTTTTACCCTAGGGACTACAATGGTGTTTCTAACAACCTTTTCAGGTTAAAAGATCAAGTTGAAAGTCATTTATTAGATTTTACAGAGCTATGTTTATTTCTTGGTCTTCTAACTAAATTGTGAAGTACAAATTGGTGGTAATAAATCACTCTCAGGCTGCCTTCAGTAGCAGACTGGTGGGCTTTTCCTTATTTTTGCTTTTGAAGCAAACTTATTAGGTAGTCTAAAGGACAACCATGACATAATTTCTAGTAATCCATCATAAATTTTGGTGGTCAGGAATGACCAGATGACTGTTAAATTTCTTTGGTGCAAAAGGGAATTTGTATTTATTTAAAATCACTTTTGATCTACTTTGACTGTATTTGACCTTTGTGACTTCATTGTAAGGCCTGGATTTGAATTGTTGAGATTGACCAAAAAGGCAATAACTACCCTCCTATATACTACCCCAAACTCAAGTAAATGACATTTTAGTGAAAGGTGATGAGTGTGTGTATTTGTCCTATGGAAGTGGGATGGTGTGCAGTGTGATAATTTGAAAAGTTAAATGTTCCATTTCTCTCAAACTTCAAGTGCTTGTATGATTTTAAAATTTAATGTGCCCCTATGTTTGTAGGTGATGGCCAAAAGTCATTGGGGTTAAAGGTGCAAATTATGCCTTACTTTGCAACTACCTTAATACAATATCATCTTAAATGCAAGGAATCATAGTGCCCTTGGGCTCTTGTTATGTGAAGTAAATGGGTCTTATATACCCTTAAGTTCCATCGATATGGGAGGCATTTTTAGCTCCAATATTTCCTACACTTTGTGCAAACTGATAGTGGCGCTCCAGTTGGTTCAAGGGTTTCTCAACTAATGGGACTAGTAGAACTATTTTTGGTGGGACATGAGTTCGTCTCAAGTCCCATAAAGGGAAGTTTTATTTACCTAGATTAACCGCATCACGTCCTTACCGAAATAATGCAGTTTCTCTTACAGTTGTGTTTCATATAGGATTATAAGACGATTACGGATTTTACTATAATAAAGATTATAAATGTCACTGGCTGCACCAAATCAAGTGTTTTAATCCAAAATTTCCCACATTCTTTATCTGGAGGGAAACACCACTCCTGAACCTCCCCCTAGTTCTGCACTAACGATTGACACTGCTGTGCTTGAGTTTAAAGTAATGAAACATGATAGGCCTAGATTAAAAAATAATACATTCATAATGGCATTAAAGAACAAATTTGCAAAGGAGTAAATTATGATTTGTACTCACGTTTGAAGAGCCATTTAAGCAGCTACTCACTATAAATTGACCAAGAGTGCGAACCGCATCGCCAGCCATCCCTTGTATGACAAGTCCGCTTATATTCACTGTAATATCAGAGAACTGGGAAATGATAATTGATTTTATGATCGAATACAGAGAATATTACATTCAGTAGTTTTGTATTGTAGACCTACACCTGTCTCTCGGAATGGAAGCTCAAATAAAATTAATTCTTCAATTTGATCAACACATTAATTTTATCATTAATACTATAATTATTTATTCATTTCATAATTTTTTTCTTGCTACTCATAAAAGATTAAGTTATATATTAAGTTAGGCTAAAACACTTTAGGCAAAAGCACTATTAAAGCTGTAATGAATAATTTCTACATTTAATACAATTGAATAAATATAAAACACCGACATGCAAGCAACTACATCAAAGCATTTGACCTATAGACAAATCCGGACAGCAAAGGAAGGTCTGATTTCAGTGGGCCATAACTGGGATATATCACCTCATAATCTTCCAATTTCCTTGCTTACCTGTAATATATGCAATACACCAAAAAGTATATTGATTCCCTCAATTTCACTGAATCTGACGGTTTAAAATTCATGTTGGCAGTAGATGAAGACGATTTAAGGCTGATGGACCCCACTACTGGCTGCTTACAGTCACTAAACAAGCGACGATCGGATTCGTCTTTATTTGACCTAGGTTACATTAGGTTAAGTTAGATAGGAGTTTTTGCTTCAACTTATAACCGTTTGATTTATTCCTTAGCGCCACTCGTGACCTTTTTCCACTTACGGGGCTTGTGGGGAACTGAATAAGATTTAACGTAGAACAGCAAAAGGTAATCGTCCTGAGCGTATTCATGAGTCGGAGGAGTTTGCTAAACATTTTTGGCAAAAGTGGGTAAATTTGACCTTTCACCTACATTTAAAATTTATCCTTTCTTTTCAGAAAATGAGTGGAATGGGAATTCAGACGAGAAAATGTGATACCTGCTTGTTTGTTAAAGAAAAAACAACGAGAATTTTCTTTATACCTTGTTTCTTTCATCATTGACCATTTTACAAAATATGATAGGGTGTTCAATTCCTCCTTTCTATTTTAATATTATAATAATAACCTACCTCCACCGAAGTTTCATTATCGTCATCGGCTGGTGCCCATCCACCGAACGTGCCTTTCTCCCATGTATTAATTGATGTAATCTCCGAATGAAGAGGCGACAGGTCTGACGATGTGGTGACTGTATAGTCACCACTGTCCACCAGAGAGCAATATTCTATTGACATGAAAGATACGAAAAATGCATATGCCTCGAATTTTAAAGTTCCTATTTTTGAAGGACGTGTTACCTGTCCGATCAGGAAGTTTTCAGAGTCAGATGGACACGAGTTTTTTTCCCCGGTCACACTTCCACGAATTCGGATCGGATTCCGATTGGATTTTTGAGTGTTTGAGTTAAAATCTTCTTCATCTCTGATAGCAATGAGCCAAAACTTGTCTACCAGTGAAGTGGTATGAATTGCATTTGATGTGCATGAAAATAAAATGCTGTTTTTTCGTGACGGCATGCCAACGTATAGTTTACATAAAATCTGTTTGTAGATGCGACGAAGAAATAGCCAACATAAATTTAATTTTTATAGTAATTAAAACTCATATATTTACATAGCCTGGCAAATTTTGGATTCTTTCCGACCAGAGATTTAGAAGATTTTAACAAAAATTCACAAAAATCGTACCGGAATCCGATCCGCATTTGTTGTAGTGTGACCGCGGCTTTAGAATTTTAATTGGACACTGATTACAATTTTAATTTCAAATTTATTTTTCATATGTTTTACAACGTTTATACAATTTAGTGAAACAGATTATAAGATATAGGCCCATACATATGAAGGGAACTAAGTGAACAGGGGAGACTTATCTATAGTAACCCTAAAGGAAAATAAAGACGTGGCCGGCTCGACTTGACCATCTCGTTGGAAACTGAGCGGTAAAAACCATCTAACTAACCTAAAGAGAAAAAGGACCACAATGGCGTAGTCACGGGGTTGGTTTTGGGGTTTATAAGTTAGAACCCTCCCCCCCCCCCCCCATGACCCAATCTTGGAATGCAAAAAACTCCTAAAATAGCAGCTTTTTCTCTCTATCCTTAGACTTTTCGTTCATTTCCTGCTCCCAAACCCAACCCCAATCCCCATGACACCAAAACCTTCCCCATGACACAATCCTGGCTACGCGCCTAAAAGACTAATTAGGGAATAAAGTCAATGATGCCCATGTCTCTACATCGGCGGGGCCGATTTCACTAACGTTTAGCGATCATCGCTAACGCCGAAATCCATCGCTAAATCTTAAATTGATCGCAATTTAGCGACCGATTTTTAAAATCGATTTCACTAAACTTTAGCGATCAATTTTTCATCGCTAAGTGGTGTCGTTTGCGATGAATTTTAGCGATGACTGTTTAGTAGTCGTAAAGGTTGAAATCCATCGCTAATTTTTCTAATGACATCATCCACGTACTTTTAGCACATACAGAGTGGCGTTAGCAGGATTTCTCTGAAGGGTGGGTGGGGGACATGCAGTATGTTGAGCCTCGCCGACCTGGGGGAGGGGTATCCCCCTCCCTTTTGAAGATTTTTGGTATTTTCAAGGAGCCTAGATGCAAAAGATTTTCAACTTTGACAGGAACAGTGTTAAAACTTGAATTGGGGCGGTTCATGAGGATAAAACTGAAATTTTTGTGTTTTTACATGCATTCTAATGCCATTAACGCTATTTTTGGAAGTAAAATTTATTATAATTTGCATACTTTTAGGAACCAACATAAAAAACATCGATCGGCACAGGCGAACGGGAGCATTTCACTTTGTTGTTTTTTCTTGGCCACAAAGAGTACTATCTAAGCTGAGCGCCACCATTGGGTGGCGCGGAGCGTAGAGAAAGTTTCGAAAAGTCAGACCCCTCAGATGGCCGGAAATAGCATTTTTCCAGACTTTTACGAAGAATCTAACGAATAGTTACCTTCTTTTGTCGTTTGCAATAAAATAATCACTTCAAAATAAACCTTTTCAAAAAACTGCAAAGAGATTAGAGAGTTAATAAATACTTTGACCCGAAAAATGTTATTTTGCCCGAAAGGCTATCTTAGCGGAGCGACACCATTGGTTAGGGCAGAGTGTTGATAAATAATTTCGAAAATTCACACCTCTCAAATGGCCGGAAGTAGCATTTTCCAGACTTAAACGAAGAATCTAACTAGTCGCTATTTTCGTTTGTCGTTTGCATTAAAATGATCACTTCAAAATAAGTTAGCAAACTGCAAAGTGATAAGAAACTTATTAAAACATAACTTTGTCCGGAATACTATCTAAGCGGAGCGCCACCATAAGTTGGCACGGGAGCGTAAAGAAAATTTTGGAAAATTGCCGCCCCTCAGATGGCAGAAAATTGCGTTCTCGTGCTTGGAAAGAGAATCTAAACAATCTTTCTGTTTAGCTTTTGTTTGCAAAAACAAAAAAATCAGCAACATGCTAAGTGATCAGAATATTACCACATAAAATATTTTACCTCTGCAATGTAAAAGGTCTTGATTCTTTTCGGGAAAATTATACAACGGAATTGAAAATATGCTAATGCTTCTCTATTGTGACTTTTGGCTAAATTCAAGATCCGCTGATTTTATGAAATTGTCTGTGACTGCTTGAATTCCCGACTGTTAATGATTTAACCCCTAACATCTCTTGCTTGATAAATGGCAAACTTTTGCTCACCGCACCTGAACCGTCCGCTTCCATGCCCCCGTCACTTACGTCTATGCCGGCCGGGGAATGAGTCTAAAGGATAGGCCCCTCCCTTTTAAGAATTCTTATAAAGTAGATGTCCTCATGGCAATCGGTGCTACCAGCGTGTTACAGAGTCTACTTTTTCAATAAAAATTTGGAATTTGACAAAATTTGCCTTTTTTTAGGAATTAAAAAAATGCATAACAGAGGGGTCTTTCAGAGACAATCCTTACCCTTTGAAAATTTTTGAGGAATTGGGTGTCCTTACATGCAATCTGTTGCCACATATGCTACCTTTTGAAGTAAAATCTGTGTTAGTAAAGTACGAATTTTTAGGATATAAAAAAGATGGCGTCCATGAGGGGTAGGGGGCATGGTCCAATGCCCCCCCCTCCCTACACCACTGCAAACACACTTCCTTTGCATTTTGTGTTATTCGAACTTTCAATTGTATTCGTCTAAAAAATCGGGTTGGCCCCTTACTCGATTTTTATCAAGTGGCCTACAAAGACCCAAATAACTTCCTTAAAGTGGCGATTCCGTGAAATGCGCGATCCTCGGAGCGAGAGCCTCAGGGCTTTTCCGTTGGGGTTTCCTTATAAATTTGGTCGAGGGGCCGAGTGGGAGCTAGAATCTAAGATGTCCCTCCCCCTACTACAGTGGTGACTGCCCATAGTCCGACACCCCTAGTTGGAACGTAAAGGATTTTTCGGAACATAGGGGTGTCGAAATATAGGACTGGAACCTCTCAAGCTGGGTACCTCCACCCTAGACAAGCGGGACTGAGCCAAATGTAGCAGTATTGACGGGTTGACCGGTTACCAGAGAAATGGTCTAGGCCAATTGTGAACCTCGTGGGGTGGAACTTGTAAAATAGATATTAAACGAATTCGTGTATCCTTCAGTTGTTTGTGATGCTTGTCGTACAATGGGGAGCATAAAAGGAATAAAACTTCGTTTTTAGTCAAAACAACGTAATTTTCCGTTAAATTTGATTCTAAGCGAGATGATTAGCACATAGAAAATGACTGGATACGCTTCAAACCTGTTTGAATGCGTTGCGTTAGCATTAGTCGTGGGTAGCTTATGAAAATATTCGGGATAGACTTTTCAGAAAAACACAAGTCATGGGGCATTGGTATCGGACATAAATACTACCCCGCCAAACGGACTATGTTTTTCAGCTTCCAAAACTAACTTAACAAGGAATATGCCGTTTGGTTTCGCCGAACGGTCCTTTGCCAGAGGGTCGGGAGGACTTTAGAAAAAGGAATGTTCGGTACAGCTTGCTACACAGGTAATGTAAATACTAATCTCGACGCTTTACAACAGTCAACTGGTTAACTAGCCGACTTTGCCTTTAGAACAGGTATGTATTAGAACAAGTGTGACGAAATACCTGAGATTTAAAAATAGTGATATGTGCTTCCTGACCAACAAGTCAGGGTTATTACATCTCCCTCGACGGAAGGGTTACCCTGACTAAAGAGAGGGGTCTAAAGGGAGAGGTGTCCCCTCCCCCTTTGGAAAACTTTCTTTAGCCGAATGCCTTCAGATGTGATTTGGTGCAATAAAAAGTGTAGAATTGTGGAGTTAAGTTTTGTTGAGTCACCATGTAAAACTCTTCGTTTCAGTGGCATTATTATTCAGCAGTTTTAAGAGCATTTTGGCAAACCTTTGGGTTGGGCCATGGTCCCCATCCCCCCCCCCCCTTTGGCCTGGAAGAGACTTTAACATCCTGACCCGATGTATGCGGTCTGATCTTGGAAATGCTATCTTATTTAGTGAAATAGTTTTCCAGGGAATTTATACCAATTTTTTGCCTCTTGCCTCACCCCCTGCTCCTGCTATGCCACTGAGCCCCAGGAAGTAATGTTTACTATAAAAGATATCACTTTACAATGTGGGGATAGTTTTAAAAACAAAAAGTAATGCAGCTTGGCTCAGTTGGTTCGCTATTCAGATTCTGCTGATATTCAAGTTTAGAAGGAAAACTGAAAAGCAAAATCCTTAAGTTCAATCGTCAACAGGCAATATTTGGTTGCTGATGTTCTTAATTTTCATACATCATTCATAATGATTATAAATGTTTATTGTTCATTTAAAATTTGTTCAAATCATCCGTCTTTTTCATTGTTTGAAATATTTTAGGGGGTACATTTCCCACTGAAAAATTTAGGGAGGGGATGTGGACTGTCCCACAATCCCTTGCTTCTGCCGCCTACGGGTCATAGTGCTTTGGTTTTGAAGAGCAGTGTTCCTAATGACTTCTTCCATGCAAGCTGCGAGGTTGCGTCACTGCAACATAATGTCTGTACAGGTAGTATGCCAGAGTGTTCATAAATTTAATTTGCAAATTATTAATTTTCATAATAGGTTCTAATTGGTCAATAATATATTTTTCAACATTTTGTCCAATTTCTGGCCCCCAATTCGGCCTGTTGATGATGGAACAATCTGGCAACCGCAGAACCGCAAAGCACTGTATCTGCTTTCTTTCGACAGCTTGGGGTTCCAAGGTCTATTTACAAGCAGGCACAAAGAAGGTTCCAAGTAGGGATATGGTTATGCTACTTTTACTCCTGCCTTCCCTTTTGGTCTTCCTTCCAAAACCAAAGTTAAGAAATCTATCAATAAATCAAGAAATGAGTTTTGCAGTGAAAAAACCAGGTTCTAACCCAATCCATCTCAACAATCTTTAATCAGTCTCACCAGCAGGCCAACAGTCTGAGTATTCAATATGGGAGACACATGGTTGAACTTTCTCTTGCCTTAGGGAGGGTCTAAAGGGAGTTGGCCATCTCCCAAGTAACATTTTTGTCTATTTTAAGGACTCTACAGTAGATGCAAAATGTTGCGAGTTTTTACATTTTCTCTCCTTAGTCCAAAATGGCTGGTCTCGTAATAAAGACATACGGTTGACATTTTTAAGGCACATGCCCCCATGGCTATAACGTTGCTAGATAGCCCTGCAACTGAGAATCAGATCCTTTTGATTAACGCCAATGTAATAGTTTTCCCTATAGCTTACTAGTATGTTGCCTATTACCACAAGCTCTACCCAGTACTAGACTTAATTTTCTCCCAGTTACATGTCCTATTTCCAACATTGCATCAAAAATTTAGTGTCACTGAAAAGGATCAAGTTAAATGTTCACTTGTGTTAATATTTAACTGTGTGATTTGTGCATGCCTTGAGTCAATGTTCATCACCTTGTATTGAAAGCATAGTCAGTGAACCCCCCTCCCGACCCTCTGTAGACCCACCCCTCACTATCCTTTAATATCTACAAAATTCCAGGAAATCCTTCATACATCCATTCTTCTGTCCTCCAGTTGTCATGCTCTTTTTTCTATGCTTGATGTGTAATTTGGGGCATGACTGCCAAGTGCATACACAAGAGTACTGTAGTAGGCTACTAGGGCTAATGCTTGGTTTACAGCTGTTCTTCGGTTGTGGAATCTGTAGATAGAATCACAAAGAAAAAGTCACTCTTCCTCTCTAATGACAACAAGGGTCCAAAATTGGAGCAAACTGGCCTCCATGTTAAACACACAGTATAAAACAGAGAAGATGCACATGCATCCTTTCTTTTATTGGATGGCACTAAAGGAAAACTAAGCAACTTTCCACAACTAAGGGGCACTCAGGCTAAGCAGGACTTTTAAAAGGGCACAAAACCAGCATCACACTCCTTATTTTTTATCATTTGTCGTTCATTCATTTGTTCGTTCATTTATTTAAGGGAGGAGGGGCATCAGCTTTATTCACTAGTAGAGTTCCATGCTGCAAAGGTAGAGAAGAGCAAATCTACAGCCTTACTACAGCTGTATGTTGAGTATTGTTATTTTGTATGTCAATGTATATTGCGATCCAATAAAAAAGGATATTTCAGGAACCAAAAATGGTAGTTTCATACAAAGAGGGATTCCTCAGACTATTCCTGCAGACTTTTTAATGGATGGTAACTTCCTTTACCAACCAGGCCTGAAAAAATAAAAACAAAATATGATGCCAAACAAACCAGGCATGGCACAATAAAAACTGTTACATGCAGGTACACCACAGGTCATAGCCTATAGGCATTGCCAGTAAGTTCCAATTATTACCCTGATCCCTCAGTTCTTGTCATGTACAGTGAACAAATGAATCATTCCCTGCTGGTCATCCCACCTGGTACAACTTTAAAGCCTGTACTGGAAAGTCTGTCTACAAAGCATTGGCCGGGGTCATGCCCACTATAATTACCGTCCCTCTATTTCTATGCAATGTCAAATCAGTAACAGTTTACTGTACTACCCATCAATAAATCAGTAACATAAGGCTTTTAACCTAGTTTGACCTACGTTTTTTAAAGCTATGAGGATAGCTTAACATAGTCAAAATTTTAGGTACAATTCCTTTGAAACGGGGTACCGGTATAGACCTATGACGATAGACAGTATGAACTAATCTTTTCAGGAGGTTATGACACAGTCTATATGGGGATACACAGTCTGAATAAACCGATTATCATGAAGTAAAAGGCTTCTGACTCAGCAGCTTCAACAAAGCTGTGCATAACATGAGATTATACTGTATTAAACTGAGCTTAATTACAATATGACGTGACCAATGGAGCTAATATCCTTTAGCCACCAATCCCTAAAAAACTTTACCAAGGCCTAGTCTAGCCAGTAGTATAAAGGCCCTAGCTAGCCAAAGCTGTATTACCCTTTCACAATTTTCAGACAAAAGCACAGTGTATTGCACTTTTCTAACTCTACCCCTCCACACCCATTTCAAATAAATACTGTACCATGCACTAAATTTCACAGATCAACTCTTAAGCTATCACAGAGAAAGGCAATGAAGCTTATTATATTAACAGTCCCAGGGTTGTAATATATACTTTGAATCATAACAGAAGGTTTGAAATTGTATTTCCATAATATTTCTGGCCATAATATCAAGGGACAAGAGGTATGGCAAGATCCTAGGTAGGCCTGGGCCAAATGCAGGGAACAAGTGTGTGAGATCTATGCCTATACGTTGTTTAGCCAGACAAACTTGTGGTATAGCAGTGTTCTCTGCTGATTCAGTTTTTGGGGGTGCTCCAAACATTAAAGTGGGCTAAGTAATCACTGTCTTGGAAAGTGGACCAAAGATAAAGGATGTCTTTCTTTGGAAAATGTTTGCTAAAATCAATGATGAAATGTAAATACAGTTAGGCCATTTGCCTCCTTTCTGGGCTTTCATTTAATGAGGAACTGTTCTGATAATCATTATTCACTGAGTACACTGATATTAGGCCTTGGCCTCGGCTATTTACTGTTTGCTTTGTTAAAAGCCTTCAAATTGATAGCGTTTGTCTGGGTGGTTCCACTTTTTGTGCAATGGCACATTTTCGGAGCTGGTGCTAGAACACCTTTGCAAATTTTGTGCAGGTGTCGCACACAGACAAAACAGCTAGGTTTGTGGAGAACACTGGGTATTGGCTACTGCTAGGCTACGAAAAAGCTGTAACGTACGTTAGACCTAGACTAAGTTATAGGCTAGTAACTAAATAATTACGTACATTAGGCCTATGATAGGTTATGCTATAGTAACTAAATAGTAAACAGGTAGTGGAACAGGATTATACTTAACCGTCGTTACACTTTCACAACTACATGGCTTAGACCTGGGCCTAGCCTAGGTCTAGTCACGTAAGTCTCAAGCTGAACTGACTATACAATCCGGTCCTCAATCTTTAATAAGGTTAGTCTACTTATTAATATTATAAGTACATAGCATAGGAATGTTTGTTATTGAGTTTTATCCAGGTGACAAAGGCTCGGGCGAAGACTCGTACCAGTACTAGCCGAATTAGGCCCTTGTTGAACACAGCCACACCGTGTGGTAACCTTAATTTGGTGTAGAGAGCGATACTATCAGTATTACTAAGGCCTAACGTTAGGTTTAGTCCTAACTTACTTCCATGCATATTACCGTACTAATACTATACAAGCTAACGTTAGTATAGTACAGCCGCAGAACGGTGCGCTAGCGAAGGGCATTTTAAGGACTATTTTGCGTATTCGCTGTCAAACTCACACCGATATACATTGAAAATACAAAAAAGGAGATGTAATTCAATTAATTTTTACAATTTCACTGCTTTTTGCACATTCTGATTGGTCTATTGGACTATTTCATACCTTTTAATCCTTCTCCTCGTTCTTTGTACTTGCGGTCGTCTGCTGTCGATGTTGACAGTTGTTTGCCTCTCAAGGTCAAAGGTTACAGTAAACTTTAGCGATCATCCTCGTTCATCGATGAAGTTTTCCTTTTTTTATATCGCTAATAGCGATTAGTTTAGTGAAACCCAAAATTCATCGCCATCGCTACTAGCGATAATTTCTAGGTAGCGATCGACTTAGCGATGATCGCTAAAATTGACGTTAGTGAAATCGGCCCCGGATTCGAACAGGCTATAACGTAAAGCATATGGGCTGACAGACCCGAGGCGAAGCCGAGGGTCTCTGCCGATATGCGTGACGTCATAGTCTGTTCGAATATGATGTAGAGACATGGGCACCATGACTTTATTCCCATTCATAAATACTTTAATTTCGAGAAGTTTAGAAGGGAAAAGCTTTCTTTTTTATAAATTTTCCATTGATCATTAATTATTCTCCTCAACTGACTTAAGTTTCATGAAGTGCTCGCACAGGCGTACGTTACAAAGACATTGACATTGACATGAATAGCATAGCGAAGAGCTGTATAACTGCAATGCACAGTAGCTAGCTAGCTACATGCTACCTTCGTCGCTTGTGCGTACGGTATATGCACACAGCTACAGGGTCTACGTGCCGTCTATTTGACGAATAGCCTAGGCCTAAGTTATATTTTGGAAGTCTTGAACGAGGTCATGTTTGGAACGATTTTTCTGTTGGATTTTGGACTATATAGTCGTGAATAGTTCCACTAAAATTATATACTAGCTTGAGGATCTGCGTTTTGGTTATATTGCTCGCTGTGACGTTTGACTTTGACACACTATACGTGCTATACGTTGTTGAAAAAAGACTAAACAACTAACGTTAGGCTAACAACGCTAGGCCAAGCCTTTCAAATTAGCGTTACGTTGTTTTCGAAATGAGGCTGAGTCAGTAAACCAGCTTGACCTTTCTGAGTGGAAATTTATGGAACCAGATATTTGTCTCTACTAACGGTGGCTGTCGCAGTTCCTAAAAAGTTTTCATTGCAGAGAGAATCTATCACAATCTTGATGACGTTTTTCTATGTAGGCTAGGCCTAGGCCTAGGCAGGCAACTTGGGCTGGCTAAGGCTCTTATTAATATCACATCTGCATTTCCTTTGGCGATTCTGGTGCTAAATTTCCTTACATAGCTAATGGTGCGCAGAATACTCGACCAAGCCTTATGTATGGAATATGCGAGATGAGCTTTTAAGGTTAGTAAGTAACGTTATACTCGGGCACTCATTTCAAAACTTCTTTTTTGATCGCCCCAGATAGGCTAGAGGTTTCGAGTCAAACTGAGGTAGCCTAGGCCTAGGTCTAGGAAGTCATGTAGTCCTACTTATATGTCTTTTTCTCATCAATAGTGTACCGTATCAATATCTACACGATCGGGGTCTAAGCTAGGCATAGGCCCTATGTGGACTTTGAAACACTAGCAAGACCTTCACTTAATATTCTCTGAATTAAAGGTCTGAAATCTGATGAGGACCTTATTTATTCGTTTCAATGTCTACATACAAAATTGCGATCAACCAAATATATTAACATTTTAAGTTGGACAGTTATGGGGTAAATTACAGTCGTGGGCCTTACAGGGTTCGATTTATAATTTTTTTTCTACATGCACTGGTGCATGTAGGTCAAAAAATCTACATGCACAACAAAATTTCTACATGCACCAAATAGTCTGAAAATTTAAAGAAAAGCCTACGAGAAAAACACCTTTGCTATAGGCAAAGGAAGCCAAAGCACAATTTGCATTTTTTCTATTTTGAGTAAAAACAAATGTGCAGATTTTTATTGACCCCTTTTCTTACATGGCATGTTCCACCAGAGGCTGTTCTATCAGCAAAACTGACGCTCGCACACCGCGAGCAATTTTTCCCCATTACCTCACTGTGTGAAACGATTATTGGAGCCAGGATTAGGGCCGCCTCAAAAATATCAGGGGAGTACATATATCCCCCCTTGGTTTAAAATTTTGAATCGGGGGAGGGGGAGGGGGCAGGGAGACTCCAGCAAAGTCAAATCTTGGAAAAAATGACACAAGCATTCCTGGGCATAAACCAAAAGTGTTGTAACCAATGCATACCCCCAAGCCCCCCCCCCCCCATCTCTTCCTACTGCACGTACAACTCCAAGTTAGCCAGTTTGACCTTTTCACCATTTACTAGTAATCGTCAAGTTTACAACCAGACCTTGTCAATCAGCACTGATTCTGAAGGGAAGCTCACATTTTTGCATAGACTATATTTAGCAGGGCTAAGCTTGAAGATACAGTGGGCCGACACAAGGCAGCAAGTGACCTTACTCAAATAAGCGCAGGCTATATACTGTACTTGAGGTCCCAAGCCTAGAGTTTGCATCAACTATCGTCAAATAATCCATTATAAGCTACGGTTAAAATTTTACACAACCTTCAAGTTATTCAACCCTTTTTTTAAGTTGATTATAAGGTTTTGCCAGTTTAACATGCAACTAAAATTCTGCCATTGTAGTTTAAAAAATTCAAGGTCTCCGATCATCTAAGTCCTTTCAAATTTCAATGCCACTATGGTAAACACTAAATGTGAAAGGCTGCAGTCAGGCACCATTTTGAAGTAGTTGGGTTAGTATGTGCGCTATATGTATGTGGCCTAAAACTATGTAGTCAAGCCTACATAGGCCTGTACCGTGTCAGCAAAGCTGTGCTCATAGTCATTCTGATTACAAAAATTACTCTCCATACACCCTATGTCTCTACACTGGATTAGAACACGGGTAACTGACCAATCACAAGCCAGCATTCTCAAAAAGTATTAATGAATAATGTTTAACATCAATACAAAAAAAACAACAAAGGGACAAAACAAGAAATAGAAGAGAACAAAGGAAGAGGAGGGAGGAGGAAAAGGAGAAAAAACATCTTAAAAGTAGAATTAGTTGAAAAGGGCAGCGGTCTTACTTAGTGATTGGAGGGACATCACGAGTGTCCCGTGACCTGCCTTTTTGATTTATTGAATTGAAGTCACCTGCACAGCACAGGTACCTTTGAAGAAAGGGATGCTTGCGGTCAGAAGTGACGGTATGTAGTAACCAGTTTGATGGAATCATAGGGGACCATATCTCAAGCATGTGCATGGTATCGGTGATTATAATGCGTGAAGCGCGGGAAAATTTCTCTCACCTCGTGAGAATCTTCCCTTCCCTTCGAATGCAGACATGTACGAAAGTAAGACATCTGAAGCACTAGTATGGAGCTTTAGAGGGCAAGAGCAGTCGTCTTTAACTTACTTTGAAGCAGCTGGCTGAATCTCGGAATGCCCTTACTTCTCTTCAAAGAATCTTTCATAATATTTTAGGACTTGAGTATTGCATATTCAGAGTAAACCATGCAAGCATTTACTACTATTAATTTTCACATTTGAGGAGAAAAAAATACTGTCGCATGACCCTCAAGAGCCAATTATGAAACGTAACAGTCAACTACACTATTTGGAGTAAGTGCTCATCTTGCCCTTTAAGCAGGACTTTGAATGCCAGCGAGAGCAAAACAAGCTCTTAAAGCTAAGCCTTCAGTTCAGATGATAATTTCCTTTGCTGTTTCTTTGTAATTAACTTTCCTGTTGTTTTTTGAATTTATGATACTGTAGGAATGTTTGAATATCCTGCAGTTTTGTAATTTTAGAAAAAAACAGAAATTGAAAGACTACATGACACATTTCATGCAAGATGTATTCACTAGTTTACTAATTGTGGTAAAAAATGTGAATCTTCTGCATATATTCGTTTTGTCATTCATGGCTCAAATATCGTGGGACATTTGACATGATGGCCCCATCTAAAAATATTTAGGGTACTCCCCGTCTTCTCCCTATCCCTTTGTGTCCACCTCCATAGTTGTAGGATGAAGTCTATACGAAAATATATTTAAAGTGTAAAGTCAAATTACCGGTGTTTGTTGAAAATTCTTTCTTAACACAATTCTTTCAGGACCCATTAAGTGCCAAATCAAATGCTTACATAAATATATATGTTACAACCGATAATGTAAAAATTTACCGATATTGTAAAACAATATTTGAACCGATAATGTAAAAAAAATTACCGATAATGTAAAAAACTGTTCTCACGTGGGTTTGATATGGCCCTACCTATAGGTGTGTATGTGTGAAAGAGTTTATGTAGGTAAGCATGTAAGCTGACAGGCGGCTGGTGGCAGGGTGGTGAAGCAAATAGGTTCCTGGGTGGGTGCGTGTATACATGCGTATGTGAGCATGTACCCTGCACATGTGTGAATTATTGGTGTATACACTCTAAACATAGTTGGGCAAACATAGCACATGCTACATTGTTGGGAGAAAAACGCTAAAGGCTGGGCGAAACATCACGATTTTGCCTTTTGAATTACATAAATTTTGTCCAAGAATTTTAACGAAGTTTGCTAAAATTGTTTCATGAGCTATGTTTCCCCAACATTGGGTAATTTTTGCCCATCTGTTCTTAGAGTGTATAATTGGCTATGTTGTGCCTGAGTGTAGCCTTCATCACGGGAATAGCCAGGACTTTTTATTCGGGATGTGGGTGGCCAACAACAGGGCCTGATCGCCGTCCGGGGAAATTTTTTGAATAATAAAGTATCCTAAGATGTAGGCTAATCTGGTGCTAATATCATTTGCATGATTAGCATCATTTGATGTCATTCTTCCTGTACCATTACAAAATATTTTTTAGAATTCGGTTGTGGGCATGACCGCCTGGCATCCCTCTCGCTACGCCAGTGGCCTATACGTGGTTTTTGACTTGGTTACGAACACTCAAATGATATTAGCACCAGATTAGCCTACATCTTAGGGTACTTTATTATTCCAAAAAATACCCCGGACGGCGATCAGGTTCTGTAGTCGGCCGTCCGCCCCCTCCCCCCGAATAAAAAGTCCTGGCTACTCCCGTGATGAAGGCTACACTAAGACACAACATAGTCAATGTGCACCATTAAATTCACACAGGGTACATGCTTACATACACATGTGCACATGCACCGACCAACGAACCTATTTGCTTTCCCGCCCTGCCCGCCTGCCGCCTGTCAGCTTACCCACCTACCTACATAAACTCGCACACATACACACCTAAGGGTAAGACATTAGAAACCCTCGTTAGAACAGTTTTTACATTATCGATAATTTCGATTAAGTCACCCATGATACAGGTAAGCAAAGAATTTGGAAGATTAAAGCTGATGGATCCTAGTTATGACTGATTAAATTAGACCACCACATGACTGTTTAGAGTCGTTGATATTGCTGTCTTGTTCTCTTACATGATACTTTTGGTGGGGAACTATTATCAATGTGAAATGAAATTATTCTTTCAGCTTTCAGGTCCCATCATTCTTTCAAGAACGAGCCCCCCACCCCCCCCCCACCTACCCATCTACCCTTCATTTCGTATGTAAAGCAGGCAGTTTTACATGAAATGAAACTTGGTTTTGTTTTACCTGGCAGGACAACTCCCGTTATGTCCTTGCTCGGAGGGAATTCGATCGATGATGTCCAACATGAACAGTTATTGACAATGCAAGTAGTGTTGAACAGCTCTGTACAGTCGAATGGAAATTGCAACGTTCCTCCTAGTTTCCGAAAATGCAAAGAGAAAGTGTGATTTTGACTGAAGGACTGCATATAAAGTGCTTTCACTGACGTCGTAACCCCCGCTATCTTTTGATGGGAAAAAACTATTGGAGTACAAACTAGTCAAGCTAGCTAGAAAGCAGCTAACCAACCCACATGTAATTGCGTTCAAATACCGTTGATTTTTGCCCGGCAGTTGACGCCACTTACCAGTTGTGACGTAACATGGAAGCACTATTAGCACTTTTTCGCGTTCACGTTACGGCCACGCCCTCTGCCCCGCAAAATTCAACAATTTGTAGCGCAAAACCACTGGTGGGTCTTCAGCTGCTTCTCAACTTGTTAAGCTGTGTATACTTGACACGCGGAATGCGGAAAGAATTCTTGTTTGTTTCTTTTTTTTTCAATGACCTGTTTATTGGGCACGCGTATTGCGGAAACATCACACGCGGATTGCGTATCGAACTCTCCATGTGGAATTCTTTCCGCGTTTCGCGCGCGTATTGGTGACCACGTGGACACCGCGTATAGCTTCCAGTAGGATTTCTCCACCTTTCCCGGACTTCCCATACTACGTCGTACCATATACTGATAAAAGGGGGAAATTTGGCAGGTTTTTTGATGTTTTATTGTGATAACTTCTCACAACAATGGAAAAATGACTGAAACTTAAGTGTTATGAACCAATTAACTTCCAGTCAATAAGTAGTATATCTATCAGTTTCATATCTTTATCAACTGGGCTATAGTCATCCATGACAAACTGCTAAATGACCCAAAGCAGCTTGGGGTAGCATTGGCAGGCATGTAACTTATCAGTAGAACGTCGTTAACTGGAATTGACTAACTAGCTGGTTTTACTATAACGGAATGCTGAACGATCCTCGTGGGGTATTTTTGGGGCACAGGGATCCTTTCCGCGTATCGCATTCCGCGTTCCGCGTTTCGCAATACGCGTGCCAAGTAAACGCAGCTTTACACTAAATATTTGCCACACAAGATTTTGCCCGTCAAAAGGGGCGGGACTTGAGACGTTATAGGGAAACACTCCGTACACGTATATTAATTACCACATGCCATCCTAGTTCATGTTTACTTTAAAAAACATCATTTTCATGTTCAGATATATCAGGTACTTATGTTAAAACATAAAAGGAACTTGCAAAAAGGTAACCGATTTTTCAATGGAAGCTGTTGTTTGAAAGACAAATCCTCTTCATGGGAAGTTCTACAGACGAAAACAAAAATATACAAAGGTCTAAGCTAGGGTGAATCACCTCATCCAAGTCATTTTCAATTACTCAAAATAACTTACCGTTCAGCCCTCCCAAATCAAGAGATCTGTTCCTTCAGCAGACGTAAACCTGCAATTTATTGCATATCCTGGTGAGCATAGAACACCGTTACAGATCAGAGCACCCTTTGGGGATGTTCTTTAATTTGATCTAACTTGAATCTTTTGAAATTTTTTTTGTGATTGTTAAAATCGTCTCCATCTCTGATCGGAAAGGGCTTAATATTTGCCAAACTGTGAATATATGAGTTGTACCACAGGACTATGAACATTAAGTTTAGGCCTATGCTAATTATTCCGTGACGCTACATCGATAGACAGATTTAATAGGACTGCGCTGTGTGTTGATGAGACGTCACAAAAAATCAGTTGGCATGTTATTTTCATAGACATTAGACAGGGCCTTTGAAACTTATAGTGGGGGGGGGGGCATTTTAAAAAGGGGACCATCTAAACGGGGCCACCATAAGACACCATGTATCAAAACAAAAAAACATTCTTATTTTTCATTTTAATAATTGTATTAAAATGCCCAATTCTCTCACCCCAAACAGTACCAATTCTCCTAACCTTCTTGATTAAGTCCCTCCCACAAATGTCTTAAATTCATCCTCGTTCAGACACAATCTTAGTTTATTACTTCAGGAAGAGTATAGAAAAGCTCAATGTGTATTTCAAAGCCCTTTCAGTACAGTTCATGCTGTGTAATATAAGCGTTGGTAATCTGCATTATTTGAATAAACTGCCAGTCAACCCTTATAAAAAATCCCA
The DNA here is from genome assembly GCA_037179385.1 of Holothuria scabra. Lineage (NCBI taxonomy): Eukaryota > Metazoa > Echinodermata > Holothuroidea > Aspidochirotida > Holothuriidae > Holothuria > Holothuria scabra. The sequence continues at coordinate 57,851,744 of CM074181.1, read as the reverse complement.
CATAATTCCTACAGGAATCAGCGTGTGGGATTTATGTGGGTTTTTGGGCATGTGAGAAAAAATTCCCACATGAATGTGGGAAAAATTCCCACATAAATCCCACATGCTGGTCATCCCTTCCCATACTGGGTTCTAACATATTCTTGAAGGGGATTCTTCAATGTACTCAGGTCTTCATCATTATTTTCCATTCACCATCCTCTGCAGGCATACTACTGTATACATGTGCAGTATAATAGTATATACAGTCACAGTATAATGTTTCTATAAATTAAAGTGTGTCCAAAAGAGTATTATGGTTATTTTAAATGTAACGTTCACCATAAAGTTCTTGCCAAACTCGATACACGATTGTTTCTTCTTCACAATATTTTGTGAAGGCATGTGCAAAATAAAAGTTCACTAGATGCAACTGGTTAGAGAGTTAATCAATGTCTTTGAAATTCGTCCAAGTTTGTTTGCAACACAATTACTGATTCCTTTTAACTTGGTACATCACATTGCTTCAGAATAATTTCCCTTATAAAAAATTCCCACCTAATTCCCACATGAATGTGGGAAAAATTCCCAAATAAATCCCACATGCTGGTCATCCCTTCCCATATTGGGTTCTAACATATTCTTGAAGGGGGATTTTTAAATGTACTCAGGTCTTCATCATTATTTTCCATTCACCATCCTCTGCGGGCACACTACTGTATACACGTGCAGTATACAGTCACAGTTTAATGTTCCTATGAATTAAAGTGTGTCCAAAAGAGTATTATGGCTGATTTTAAATGTAACATTCACCTTAAAGTTCTTGCCAAACTGTATACACGATTGTTTCTTCATCAAAATATTTTGTGAAGGCATGTACAAAATAAAAGTCCACTAGATGCAACTGGTTTGAGAATCAATGTTTGAAATTCATCCAAGTTTGTTTGCAACACAATTACTGATTCCTTTTAAAGTACATTACATTTCCTGCATGTGTTCTGATGCCAGCATGCAGTCTCTTCTTCAGAATAATTTGTGACAAAGGCATGTGCAAAATCCTGATGAATGTCCATAAGAAAAGCCCACTAGATGCAACTTGTTTAAGAGTTTAATGAGTTTAAGAGTTAAATGTTTGAAATTTGTCCAAGTTTGCATGCAACACAATAACTGATTCCTTTTACAGCACATCCCATTGCCTGCCTGTGTTTTGAATATGAGAGTTCAGTTGCGCTTATAAAAAAAATCCCACATAATTCCTACAGGAATCAGCATGTGGGATTTATGTGGGTTTTGGGGTATGTGGGAAATATTCCCACCTAATTCCCACATAAATCCCACATGCTGGTCATCCCTTCCCATACTGGGTTCTTCCATATTCTTGAAGGGGGATTTTTCAATGTACTCAGGACTTCGTCATTATTTTCCATGAATCATCCTCTGCAGGCACACTACTGTATACATGTGCAGTATACAGTCACAGTGTAATGTTCCTATGGAATAAAGTGTGTCCAAAAGAGTATTATGGCTGATTTTAAATGTAACGTTCACCTTAAAGTTCTTGCCAAACTGTATACACGATTGTTTCTTCATCAAAATATTTTGTGAAGGCATGTACAAAATAAAGTCCACTAGATGCAACTGGTTTGAGAATCAATGTTTGAAATTCATCCAAGTTTGTTTGCAACACAATTACTGATTCCTTTTAAAGTACATCACATTGCCTGCATGTGTTCTGATGCATGCAGTCTCTTCTTCAGAATAATTTGTGACAAAGGCATGTGCAAAATCCTGATGAATGTCCATAAGAAAAGCCCACTAGATGCAACTTGTTTAAGAGTTTAATGAGTTTAAGAGTTAAATGTTTGAAATTTGTCCAAGTTTGCATGCAACACAATAACTGATTCCTTTTACAGCACATCCCATTGCCTGCCTGTGTTTTGAATATGAGAGTTCAGTTGCGCTTATAATAAAAATCCCACATAATTCCTACAGGAATCAGCATGTGGGATTTATGTGGGTTTTGGGGCATGTGGGAAAAATTCCCACCTAATTCCCACATGAATGTGGGAAAAATTCCCACATAAATCCCACATGCTGGTCATCCCTTCCCATACTGGGTTCTACCATATTCTTGAAGGGGGATTTTTCAATGTACTCAGGACTTCGTCATTATTTTCCATGAATCATCCTCTGCAGGCACACTACTGTATACATGTGTAGTATACAGTCACAGTGTAATGTTCCTATGAAATAAAGTGTGTCCAAAAGAGTATTATGGCTGATTTTAAATGTAACGTTCACCTTAAAGTTCTTGCCAAACTGTATACACGATTGTTTCTTCTTCACAATATTTTGTGAAGGCATGTACAAAATAAAGTCCACTAGATGCAACTGGTTTGAGAATCAATGTTTGAAATTCATCCAAGTTTGTTTGCAACACAATTACTGATTCCTTTTAAAGTACATCACATTGCCTGCATGTGTTCTGATGCATGCAGTCTCTTCTTCAGAATAATTTGTGACAAAGGCATGTGCAAAATCCTGATGAATGTCCATAAGAAAAGCCCACTAGATGCAACTTGTTTAAGAGTTTAATGAGTTTAAGAGTTAAATGTTTGAAATTTGTCCAAGTTTGCATGCAACACAATAACTGATTCCTTTTACAGCACATCCCATTGCCTGCCTGTGTTTTGAATATGAGAGTTCAGTTGCGCTTATAATAAAAATCCCACATAATTCCTACAGGAATCAGCATGTGGGATTTATGTGGGTTTTGGGGCATGTGGGAAAAATTCCCACCTAATTCCCACATGAATGTGGGAAAAATTCCCACATAAATCCCACATGCTGGTCATCCCTTCCCATACTGGGTTCTAACATATTCTTGAAGGGGGATTTTTCAATGTACTCAGGACTTCGTCATTATTTTCCATGAATCATCCTCTGCAGGCACACTACTGTATACATGTGCAGTATACAGTCACAGTGTAATGTTCCTATGAAATAAAGTGTGTCCAAAAGAGTATTATGGCTGATTTTAAATGTAACGTTCACCTTAAAGTTCTTGCCAAACTGTATACACGATTGTTTCTTCTTCAAAATATTTTGTGAAGGCATGTACAAAATAAAAGTCCACTAGATGCAACTGGTTTGAGAATCAATGTTTGAAATTCATCCAAGTTTGTTTGCAACACAATTACTGATTCCTTTTAAAGTACATCACATTGCCTGCATGTGTTCTGATGCATGCAGTCTCTTCTTCAGAAGAAAAGTCCACTAGATGCAACTTGTTTAAGAGTTAAATGATATGTTTGAAATTTGTCCAAGTTTGTATGCAACACAATAACTGATTCCTTTAACAGCACATCCCATTGCCTGCATGTGTTTTGAATATGAGAGTCCAATTGCTGAGGCTACACCTTATAAAAAATATCTCAGTCCATGCAACAAAACAGCACTCAGACTTAGTCACTTACTTAACAGTATTCAGCACATATATAGTCCACAGTCTCCACTTACAGTAAATTTACAACTGCACAGTTTGCGTCCACTCTCACTGCTTGCTTACTATTAACTGCTGACTGCTGTATACAACACAATGTTAAACTGGTACACTACTTACTTTCCTATACAGCCACACTGTGCATGTACCATACAAAGACTCCTTTGAAAAGGGCTTTGTTGTGACAGAGCCTTTGAATAAGCCAATCACAGTAGACTTCCTTCAAAGCTGTTCACTGCACAATCGACGCAGCCATTTTGTGCCTTCCCATATGGGGAATTTAACTTCCCATACCAAAAGATGACTTCCCACATGAAGAGTTCACTTCTTATATGGGAAACTGAACTCCCCATGTGGGAATTTAACTTCCAATATGGGGATTTCAACTTTCCATATGGGAATTTCAATTCTCATGTGGGAATTCAACTTTTTGATGAGGGAAACTCGCACAGGCTGAATATTATCCCACATAATTCCTGTAGGAAGTTGTAACTTCCTAAAGGAAATTGCAAATTCCTATAGGAAGTTTTTATTTTCCAACAGAAATTATGTGGGTTTTTTTATAAGGGTGCTGAGGCTACACCTTATAAAAATATCTCAGTCCATGCAACAAAACAGCACTCAGACTTAGTCACTTACTTAACAGTATTTAGCACATATATAGTCCACAGCCTCCACTCAAATTTACAACTGCACAGTGTGCATCCACTCTCACTGCTTGCTATTAACTGCTGACTGCTGTATACAACACAATGTTAAACTGGTACACTACTTGCTTTCCTATAGAGCTCAACACTGTGCATGTGCCATACAAAGACTCATTTCAAAAGGGCTTTGTTGTGACAGAGCCTTTGAATAAGCCAATCACAATAGACTTCCTTCAAAGCTGTTCACTGCACAATCCACACAGCCATTTTGTGCCTTCCCATATGGGGAATTTAACTTCCCATACCAAAAGATGACTTCCCACATGAAGAGTTCACTTCCCATATGGGAAACTGAACTCCCCATGTGGGAATTTGACTTCCCATATGGGCATTTCAACTTTCCATTTGGAAATTTCAATTCTCATGTGGGAATTCAACTTTTTGATGTGGGAAACTCGCACAGGCTGAAAATTATCCCACATAATCCCTGTAGGAAGTTGTAACTTCCTATAGGAAATTGCAAATTCCTATAGGAAGTTTTGATTTTCCTACAGGAATTATGTGGGAATTATGTGGGTTTTTTTTTATAAGGGTTGTGACAAGGCATGTGCAAAATCCTGATGCATGTCCATTAGAAAAGTCCACTAGATGCAACTTTTTTGAAATTTGTCCAAGTTTGTATGCCACACCAGTAACTGCCCTTATAAAAAAAAAACCCACATAATTCGCACATAATTCCTGTAGGAAAATGAAAACTTTCTATAGGAATTTGCAATTTCCTATAGGAAGTTACAACTTCCTACAGGAATTATGTGGGATAATATTCAACCTGTGCGAGTTTCCCACATCAAAAAGTTGAATTCCCACATGACAATTGAAATTCCCATATGGAAAGTTGAAATCCCAATATGGGAAGTGTGGGAAGTCATCTTTTGGTATGGGAAGTTAAACTTTCCATATGGGAAGTTAAATTCCCATATGGGAAGGCACAAAATGGCTGCGTCGATTGTGCAGTGAACAGCTTTGAAGGAAGTCTATTGTGATTGGCTTATTCAAAGGCTCTGTCACAACAAAGCCCTTTTCAAAGGAGTCTTTGTATGGTACATGCACAGTGTTGAGCTGTAGAGAAAAGGAAGTAGTGTACCAGTTTAACATTGAGTTGTATACAGCAGTCAGCAGTTAATAGTTAGCAAGCAGTGAGAGTGGATGGATACACACTGTGCAGTTGTAAATATGAGTGGAGGCTGCGGACAATATATGTGCTGATCACTGTAAAGTAAGTGACTAAGTCTGAGTGCTGTTTTGTTGCATGGACTGAGATATTTTTTTTATAAGGTGTAGCCTCAGCAATTGGACTCTCATAGTCAAAACACATGCAGGCAATGGAATGTGCTGTAAAAGGAATCAGTTATTGTGTGGCATACAAACTTGGAAAAATTTCAAACATATCATTTAACTCTTAAACAAGTTGCATCTAGTGGACTTTTCTTCTGGATTTTCATCAGGATTTTGCACATGCCTTTGTCACAAATTATTCTGAAGAAGAGACTGCATTAGAACACATGCAAGCAATGTGATGTACTTTAAAAGGAATCAGTAATTGTGTTGCAAACAAAATTGGACGAATTTCAAAGACATTGATTAACTCTCAAACCAGTTGCATATCTAGTGGACTTTTATTTTGCACATGCCTTCACAAAATATTTTGAAGAAGAAACAATCGTGTATACAGTTTGGCAAGAACTTTAAGGTGAACGTTAAATTTAAAATCAGCCATAATACTCTTTTGGACACACGTTAATTTATAGGAACATTACACTGTGACTGTATACTGCACATGTATACAGTAGAATGCCTTCAGAGGATGGTGAATGTAAAATAATGATGAAGACCAGAGTACATTGAAAAATCCCCCTTCAAGAAAATGGTAGAACCCGGTATGGGAAGGGATGACCAGCATGTGGGATTTATGTGGGAATTTTTCCCACATTCATGTAGGAATTAAGTGGGAATTTTTTCCCACATACCCAAAAACCCACATAAATCCCACATGCTGATTCCTGTAGAAATTTTGTGGGATTTTTTTATAAGGGTGATTCCTTTTACGGCACATCCCATTGCCTGCATGTGTTTTGAATATGAGAGTCCAATTGCTGAGGCTACACCTTATAAAAAATATCTCAGTCCATGCAACAAAACAGCACTCAAACTTAGTCACTTACTTAACAGTCTTCAGCACATAGTCCACAACCTCCACTCAAATTTACAACTGCACAGTGTGCATCCACTCTCACTGCTTGCTAACTATTAACTGCTGACAGCTGTGTACAACATAATGTTAAACTGGTACACTACTTGCTTTTCTATACAGCTCAACACTGTGCATGTACCATACAAAGACTCCTTTGAAAAGGGCTTTGTTGTGACAGAGCCTTTGAATAAGCCAATCACAATAGACTTCCTTCAAAGCTGTTCACTGCGCAATCCATACAGCCATTTTGTGCCTTCCCATATGGGGAATTTAACTCTCCATACCAAAAGATGACTTCCCACATGAAGAGTTCACTTCCCATATTGGGATTTCAACTTTCCATATGGGAATTTCAATTCTCATGTGGGAATTCAACTCTTTGATGTGGGAAACTCGCACAGGCTGAATATTATCCCACACATTTCCTGCAGGAAGTTGTAACTTCCTATAGGAAATTGCAAATTCCTGTAGGAAGTTTTCATTTTCCTACAAGATTTATGTGGGAATTATGTGGGTTTTTTTTATAAGGGAAGAGCTGAGCCAATAGAGAATTTTGGAAAAACCCTATAGGGACTGTAGTTTGCGGTGAGAGGATTGGCCCTTTTACACACTGTAGCCCCCCACCCCTACCCCGCCGTAAAAATGTCATCCTTCTCAAAAGGAAAAGAAAAGGGAAATAATATTTGGTAATATCACCTTACCATGCACCTTCTGTACAGTACCTATTCATGTGAAGAACAGGCACGCAAGGCCGACCAGTACACACACACACAAAACAAACAAAGAAAAAATTCATTGTGACGACTAGCTAGGCCTATAGTACACGCAATACAGTATTATTACGGCTGTGTGCATTCATGACGCAGAACGTTAACGTTAACGTTCTATCTTATCAAAATGGAATTCAAAATTTTAAGTGGCCTACATCTATAAGAATATAAGCGAGTTCGGTAATTCGTTGTCACATGTAATTGCGGGGCACAGCGTGGAGATGGACAAACCGAGCTCACCACGATGAGTACGGCATGCCCTTGTTTTCTTCAGTACGTGACTACAGTATCTACGTGTCTCGTCAACGCGAAAGAAAATAGGGGTCTCGGTCCCACTTTACAGCAGATTAAAATGCAATTTTTTTCACTAAAAAGACCATGTAGACACAGTCCTCTGCACAAAACTACACTTAAATCCCTTCTTATGATATGAATGGGTAAAGAAAAAACAATAATTCCCCGAAATCTTCACGTAAACTCAAATATTGGAATACGTGTTGTAGATGCGGAACTGGTTTGTTTATCCCGACGATTTGGGGGATGTGCGAATGTGCATGGCCACCAAAACAAATTACGCATTGACTTATTTAGCGTCTTTACCATTGTCAAAACATAGGTTCAGTTTTTCTTCCAAAACTTTTCCTGCAGACTGGGATATGTTGGCCAGTCGTTCCTTTGCACTGGAAGGATCCTGCGCTGTCGGAAACTCATCCGATATAGACAAATACTCAGGAATATACGAATCTCCTGTCCCCCAAGTAAGTATTTGATTTCCAGTGTTTTTCTGAAAAGAAGGAATGAAAAGATATCAAAGCAAGTGGGTAAGTTAGCCACGAAACTTAGCCACCATATTTGAGTAGGGGTATCTGGGTAAGACATTTAATGGGGGTCACAAATACGGAATTCTCTCCTTCTATTCTCTTAAAATACATCAGTAGAGCGGCATTAGTAGATATAGGCGTGTTTGTCTCCAAAATTTTCTGGGACTCTTCCCCTCAACCGTATGTACACCCTCCGCTTAAAGGGCCAAACCTCTCACCTCAAACTACAATTTTGGTACCCGGGTACCAAAATTCTCAATTGGCTCAGCTCTTTGATTGACAGGTAATTCAAACAATGCAGAGTGCCAAAGCTTATATTACACAGCATGAACGGTGCTGAAAGTGTTTTGATTATATAAATTTAGGTTTTCTATACTCCCCCTGAAGCAATAAACTGAGATTGTGTTTGGATAAGGATGAATTTCAGACAATTGTGGAAGGGCCTACAGTAAGAAGGTTAGGAGAATTGGTACTGCCGGGGTGAGAGAACTGGGCCTTTAAATAGTTTCCCAACAGCTCTCTTCCTTCAGTCGAAAATCGGGGGTTAGCATCTTGTTGGAAACACTGTCTCCTTTTATGCAAGGGCCGTGTTCAGTGATTAATAAATGATTACCTAAAATTGAACACCTAAAGTAAATTCATAAATCCATGCATAAGCCATGAGAAATCCCATTTCCGCCAATTTTAGGCGGATAATTTTCGGAAAATTTCTTCATAAATTACGCGCTGACTCATTACCGGCTTCAGCTTATACGTCCACTGGTCTCTTTTGCTATAAAAGCTTTTAAATGACTTTATTATCTCATCGCTGCGTGGGGAGGATGAGATATTGTAGTCACTTTGCCTATGGGGCTATATATGGCAATGCCAGCTTAAATCGCAATGGTTACCATGGTAACGGTAAATTTTCCCAGGTTACTAGTCTCAAGGTCTAACCCATGGTGAGGTACCCCGGGATGACTGAAGGTTCAGGGATGAGAGAGGGGTCAAAACCTGTCCATGTGTGTGTGTGTGTGTGTGTTGGTGGGTGAGGGTGTGTGTGTGTCCAATTTTGTTTTCCTAATATCTTGTAAACGGCTTAGCCGATTTTCTTCAAACTTGGGGGGATGGTACCTTAGGTAGAAAAATTGCATTTTACTACACAACCGGAAGTGAAGGTCAAAGGTTACAGGTCAAAGGTAAAATTTAGTGAAATTACATTTTCTGCCATATTTCCAAAACAAAACGTTCTCCAGACACGAAACTTCAAATGCTATTCATGTTGTAAACATGAATAGGGTTGTGCGCATGTCAAGTGAACACTTCCGCCCCTCCGATTGAGCCTCCGTGAGGAGTCAGCGCGTCTAACAGTTAAGGGATAGGAGTTTGGTATCTACGTTTATATATCTTTGACAGACCACAACAAGCACGAACCCACTACGAGCGCGTCTGTACCGTATGAGCTGTTTGGTGAAGATGCGATTGCGAATACTAAGCAGTAACCGTGCAATATATGCACAATTCACAGTGTAGTCAGTGGCCACGCTCACTGCTATCGTAGCACCGGTGTTTGCAATTATGTATGCGCTAACATGCGTTACCGTGCACATGATTCGATGATTGTGAGCTATCTGGTTCAGTGTTGCTTACCGTGCCTCCAATGACGTCACCATTTTGAGACGCGTTCACATACGTTTTTTCGGTCTCGAAATTCAAATGGGCTGAGCCTGGCCTGTACTTGGGAATTCAAATTAAACGTCGTATTTCTGTATAGTATTTATGGACATAATTTAGTAGGGAAATCATTCACTTTATGTCAAGGTGTACCCAAAGAACAGTTACCGAGAAACTTACTTTTGCCGTCCCGTCTTCACAACTCAAATTCTCTTTCACTAGCTTGTATGCTGCAGTGAGACTTTTAAGTTCCTGCTCGCACTTCACTTTAATTGATAGCCCTTATATCGAGAGTGTTCTCATATGGTCTATGCAGACAGTTGTAAGTTCACTCCAAAGTTGCTGTAACTGTTAGGCCTAGTAGTATGAAAGTTAAAGTCTAACCTAGGGCTAGACTTGAAATCTGAAGCTGGTTATCGGTATGAAAGCTAGGTCTGGGGCTTAGGCATCATGGCTAGACCTACGCCATTTTTAGGCTTGAGTTATAACCCAAGATATGAAACTGGGTGAATAAAATTAGGTTAGGCATAGGGCCTACCTATCTTACATATTAGTGCTCTTAAAACTTGGCGGTTCTGAAGCATCGCCAAAAAACGTACGTGACAATTTCCTTGCCACGGGCTATGATTCGCTACAGGCCAGTACGCAGAAAAGGTTTGTGCGTCGGCTGGAAATCTTCTAACGCCGCGCGTTCAACATGGCGCACACGCCCAGTTTTTTAATTGAGACGCACTTGATGTGCATATCAGCTCGACACACGTGAAGTTTGCCGTCGCGTCAAAATGGAAAACACGCCCAGCTAGGGCCTGAATAATAACAATTACGCACTTGTCTAAAGCGTCCCGAAAGCGTCTTACTTTTATAATCGTTGCGTCCATATCCGTATCAGTTTTGTAGTGTAACAACCGAGCTTGTTATTTTTTTTTCATAGTGTTGCAAGGGGATAACAGCATCTTAAAAAATAAATTTGTTCCAAAATCTTAGATAGGCCTACTGGATTAAAAGGGCAAGCGTTACAAAGATTGGGTAGTCTATTTCTCCAGTTCTTTTATAATCCGGTGTCAGAATTAAAAATTTCCAAATGATGTTTTTTGTTTTTGAATAAGGGGTGCGCCTATAGTTCCAAGAACTTGATTGGTGTGCCATATTCTTTCCCCTCTCTATATTATGAAAAAAACAACTTCCGCCCCTTGGAACGAAAAAAATCGCTTCCCTTTGACTTCAAATAGGAATTTCAAAGTATTGTGGCATGGAGTTTTAGTATGGCTGTAGCATAAAACAGCACAGATAAAACTTCTAGCACATAAATAGTTCAACTTCTGGCACATAAATAGTTCAAGTTCTGTAACCAACTTGCGCACATGTTAGCGATGAGATATGCAACTCCGTGGATTGCCCTTCTGTTAAACTTGCGGTTCGTGTTCTGCAAACAACCCAATATCGCAAATTCGAGCAAACCGTCATGTTAAACTTAGACAACTCATCCAGATTTAAAGGCCAAGCCATTGAACTCCCTTCCCACCTAAGGCTTTTTTGGTGGCTAAGATCACACACCCATTCACTAGAGCTTTGTCACTTGCTCGAAAACAACGGGTGATTGCTTTAATCATAGCTTCACCATGCGTAGTGGGCTGTAGGGCATATTCTAATCATATCCTTAACGGTGGGTTTGAAAACGCAGGAACTGAGAAAACAGACTCCGCTCCGCAGGGTAATCATAGCTCAGCAGTTAACATGGTGAACATTTAACCAGTTTGGACTGGATTTTAAAGCCAAAATCCAGTCAACCCAAATTGAACTAGGGTAGTAGACCACATTTTTTCCCGAATAGCTCGTGCTCGTGAATTTCATATGTCAAAATTTTTCTCCTCAATTGTGACATCTATTATAAGAGTAACTATTCGGTTTACTTTGAGTATGAAATACTTAAATTTTCTTGTTATTTCTCTTTCACATTTGGGAAGAGAAATAAGAAAATTGTGAGATTTAGCTATTACTTAAAAATAATTGGAGGCAACTGCATTTGTCCTTTAATATTTGTGTGTATATCTGTTAAAGCGATAAAACAATAAACGAAACGAAACGAATACACCTTTTAAAAAAAGCTCACCCAGGAGACGTTACCGGAATTCGATGTGTGTCTACTCCAAAATGTTACCCTATACCGTTCAGTGTTCGCATTTTGTATAAGTGTTGTAAGATCTTCCACCTGCAATATATTAGGTACCTGGAAGAAACAGGAAGGAGAAATTGAGAACGTCAGGATCGCCCCTTTCATTCCATTGGCATTGATATGAATGACTGAGATATGCAAAGGTAACATTTCTGAAGATATCATTATTGGTCTCAAAGTTACTTAGAGTTTGTCCTCTGTTGACCCTCGTTGACTTTTACTGCAAGACCTCTAAACAGACGAATAACTGGGGTTCATCAGCATAAATCTTTCAAATTCTTTGCTTACTTGTATCATGGATAGTTTTAATCTACAATACCTCCCTAATCACTGAATAAGAGTGTTTAAAATCGCATGCAGACCATAAAATTCAGAAGATTTAACGTTGATGGACCCCGCTAATGTCTGACTGGTTGGATTTGTTTTTACGAGTAATGAAAAGGATACCCATCAATAACCTGGCAATTTTGTTTTCAGTGATACGTTCACACTTGTCCGGCAACGGCAACGGCAGCGGCAACGGCAACGGTAACGGCAAAAATATCCCACACAATTGAAAATGAAAGACTTTTCACACTAGCACGGCAACGGCAATCCGGTAAAAATGCGTCCGGCAAAAAAGCAATCGCACATGAAGCGATTCAACGCCATTTGCCGTACGGCGAAAAACCTACCAACTTCAAAATGTGCAAGCATCTGCCTGTCTGACCAGCGGGAGCCAACGATACGGGGGCAGGGACGTTCTGTGATATCCCGCCAAAAATAGTGCACAAATTATTTGGATGCGTACAACTATATAAGATGCCTCAAAGATCTAACTTATCTGACCAGATTATAGAAAAACTGGTCATTCTTGTCCAAAAAGAATCATTCATATACGAAGTGACAAATCATGGTTACCATGATAAAGTAAAATATTTTAACACGTGAGAAAAATAGCAAAAGAAATGGGAAATCCCAAATTCAATGGTAAGGCTTTTTATATCATTTACGTTGATAGCAGGTATTGTTAGTATTATTATAACAATAAGCCATCAATCATAACTTTTATTTTGTCCGTGATGTAACGTATGCCAGACTTGAAAAGTGCATGATTAGGCTATAAATTATTACCTCGTAAAGACCTATACTGCATTGCAATGTTTATAAAGGAACATGGGTCGCTCACTTTTTTCCTTGAAACGTATGCCTATTTTGCCTGGCCCGACCTGACTTCTAACCCAGACAAGCATAATGCAGTCACGGTGGCAAAGGAAGATTATGAAAGTGGTGTGTGTGTGGGGGGGGGAGACAATTTTGGACTATGCACCTCACCCTACGTCATTGACCAAAAGGTACACATTTGATGCTAATCTTTAGCTTTTTCTACGAACAAGAAAGATTTTTTTCATAAACAAATTAAATGCCACACGTCATTTTTTTTAAATGAAACTGCGCACTGAAAAAGGTGGGAATATTCGTTTTTTGCAAGCCATGCTATAGTAGACAAGTAAGTATATCTATGACCTCTGCAACAATGCGACAGTGGCTTAGCTAGACTTTTTCCGGGGGGCATTTTCTGATAACACTGTCACGAAAGTATTTGGCTCAAGTTCTGTTCAGATTTAATTATTCTGCTGTAACCATCTTTTCCTCTTCCGCTCTTTCTTCCGATCTATTTGATACGCAATTGCCATTAAAAATATCAGCTCCTCATCAATGTCTGCCATGTTCGATAATTAGATAATGGAACCAGGGAGGTGTGATTAGTTACACCTCCCTGATGGAACAAATTTGTCAGGTTCAAATTCCAGTCAGTATCATCCGGTAAAATTTTTACCGTATGCGGTAATAATTTTTGCCGTCATATGTGAACAACTCTGCCGGATTGCCGTTGCCGTTGCCGGTACCGTTGCCGTTACCGTTGCCGTTACCGTTGCCGTTGCCGCTGCCGTTATATGTGAACGCACCTTAATCATTTTTTTTTTCTCCTGTGGCCGCAGATAACCTCTTCAGCCTTTCTACATCCAAGATAGCATTTTCACAAGCTATCAATGTGTTCCTTAAGTCAGGAATTTAAAACGTATATGTTTAAGAGGTTGAAAAGTAAATCTTACTTATCTAACTCCCATTGTCATAGAGTGTTCCTGGCTTTGCAGGTATATTAAATGTTAAAACTTATTAACCTAAATCCAAATAGTCCAAGTTCACGTGCAACATTTTGTGACATTCTAGTTACACAGCTCACGTTTCAAGCATTACTTCCTTTGAAACTACGTTTGTGTGAAAGTTAAGCCCTTCCTGTTTTCTTACAAAATTACAGAGAGGACTTGTAACAGTGTTAAGTCAAGTCATCCCATATAGACATGAGCGCAGTGGCGTAGCTACGAGGGGGGGGGGGCAGGGGGGCAATTTGGGGAAATTTGATGAAATTTCTTATTCTAACAAAAATTTCTCAAAATTTTTGTTAGAATAAGAAATTGTGAGACATTTTTCATACATAATTCGCATTTTCATGGAACAAATTAACCCAGATTTCGTCAGTGTCGCATGAACCGGCCCTACTCGCGTTCCACAGAAATGTCCTCGCCACGTAGCAGATTGAATGTTCTCTTGTATACGCACGGGTGTTATGATCAGTGCATTTCAGTGCACAAGAAGCTGTAATTCAGGAATTTAACAACAGCTGATACAGTAGGCGTAAAACTAACACTGAAAGGCTGTAAACCCGAACTTATCCCCTTTTACACAGTCTCTAGCTGAGTTGTACAATTTGAAAACTGACAAGTCACTAACGTAGACCCCCGAGGTTATATTGTCCTACAAGCTAGTAGCGGGAGGGGTTAAAACTATACCGATTTTACTCTGTGTACATAACTATGGATGGGGCTAAAACAATCTATGTCCAACGATAAACTTAACGTTAGTCTAGAAATTAGAATGAACGCCGGGGATCCATGGGCATACTTTGATTTTGTTACTTAGCTTAATCCTTGGAGGCTTACAGGCTAGTTCGCAGGGAAAAAAGCTTTCTGCACACTTGGGGTGTAACAATAAACGGTCCATGAGTACCTTGTAGCCTTCTACACTTAACAGATTGCTGTTCTCACAGGTCGAGCCACTATAAGCCTCCTTACAGTGGCGTACAAAGGGGGGCCATTGGGCCATGCCCCTGCCCCTCCCCCTCCCCCTCACCGATGCCATTTTTCTTTGTTCTTAAAAATATGTAGTCAAACTTTAGTTACACAGATTTTCTTCAAAAGTAGCATATGTGGCACCAGATTGCATATAAGGAAACCGAATTTTTCAAAAAATTTTAAAAGGAAAGGATTGCCTCTGCAAGGCCCCTCAGTGATGCCACTTTTTTAATCCTACAAATAGGCAAATTCTGTCAAATTCCAATTTTTCCTAATGTAAAAATGTAGACTCTGTATTCCATTGGTGGCATCGATTAAAATAAAGACTACATGTTGAGATTCTCTTTACAAGCATGCATGAGTACGCTATTTTTGGCCATCTGAGGGGTCTGATTTTTCGAAATTTTCTTGAAGCTCCGCGCCAACTAATGGTGGCGCTTCGCTCAATCTTTTGGGCAAAATTACATTTTGGGGGTTCCAATTAGCTCTCAAGTCTCAGATCACTTTGCAGTTTGCGAACATATTTTGAAGTGAGCATTTTATTGCAAACGACAAAATCTGAGGTGTCTGATTTTTCGAAATTTTCTCTACGCTCCGCGCCAACCAATGCTGGCGCTCCGCTTAGATAATCTTTATGACAAAATAACATTTTGTGACCAAGAAAAACCACAAATCCTATACCGATCAATGTTCTTTTATTTTGACTCCTTAAAGTGTGTAAATTTAATGACAAGTTTCACTTCGTAAGGTAGAATAAATGGCATAAGAATGCATGTAAAGACACAAAATTTTAGTTTTATCCTCATGAACCACCACGATTCAACTTTTAACACTGTTCCTGTAAAAGTCGAAAATCTTGTATCATTTTGCCTCTAGGCTCCTTGAAAACGTCAAAAAATTTCCGGACACCCCTCCCCTTACAAATAAACTAGAAATTGTTGACCAAGATAATATATTAGGAGTTGTCATTTTCAACTGCTCTATGTTATACTTTAAGATAAAAATGCAGATAATATTACATAATGACATGGTAATTGTTATACTTGTAAATTTGCATATTTTACAAGAAATACATACACATTGACCGGGAAAAGTTTTGGGGAAATTTCATACCTTTTCCCCCTCTGGAAAAAATCCTAGCTACGCCACTGCATGAACGAGGACATGAGGAGCAGTAACTTTGTGACTTCCTATACATGGACAGAGAATAAACTGTATTCGTAGATTGTCGCTACCGTACATTTGAGTATAAAGGCGTAGCAAGATGGCTGCTGCTATGGGTTTGTGTAAAAGTTTGAACTTGTTAATGTGGTTCAAATCAACAGATTTTGCAAGAAAGTTGAAATATTTTCGAAATAATGTAAGGTAGGGTCAAAATCACCACATGTATTGCAGGAATATGATATTGTTTCCAATTCAAGTTTCAAGTTTGTTGCAAATATTAGCCTACAGAGTCGTCAAATCACACAAATTATAGCTTTACCGTGACCATCTTGGTGCGCCATCTTTTGCCCCAGGCGGTGGCGACAATCCACGCATAGGACGTACACGTTACATGCTCTGTCCATGTACAGGAAGTCCATGAGTAAAACAATGACATCAGAAATGATTGCCCAATCTCTTGTGTTAATTGAGAGAAGAAACTTCACTGACTAACCTTTCAAATCTCAGCCTAGGAATGTCCCTTGGAGATGGTGGTTGCTAATTTGAATTCATTTTCCAAGTTTTGTATACACATTTTCGGAATTTTGGACTTGAGGTACATTTTAAAGGTAAAGAGCAGTCCCCCCAAACTTATTTTGAAGAAAAAGCTAAATAACAAAATTTTCATCTTATTTCTTTTAAAGTATCTTTCATTACATTTTATGACCTTACTATTTTATATTCAAGGTAAACCAAGCAGTTATTTCTGGTAAATTGTGAAAATGTGACATTTGAAGAGAAAAATAATTGTCACATGACTCCCAACAGCCAATCATGAAACTGGACAGTCCACTACACTTCTTCAATTTCGAATGACTGCTCCTGCCCTTTAAATGAAAAGCATTTTGCACTCACTCCCATCCGACTCTTCATGTCTTGACAGCTTGAGGAATCATGTTAACTTGGTTTTCAGTCTAATGGTGACTTTTCATTTCCATTCACATACAATCCAAATTTCAGTCTCATGAATGTTGCAGTGAAATAAACTGGCAAGACCATGAATGTGCCGATTACGATTTGTACAGTAAATAGTTCTCTAAAGGTTCTTCCCATTGGCGTTTTCTCTCATTTGGATAATTGATTTGGGACTTTATATTAAAGCGGCTCATCGAGTTGGTTCATGAAATTCAGCAAATTTTTCTAAACCTGTTTAGTTTTCTTTACATACCCATGACAAATGGTCAAACTTAGATAATCCCTACATTCTACATACAAATAATTGTTTTGAGTCATTACTTAATGGTTTCTTCCACATCAAATGACCCTCCAGCGCCATTGCTATAGCCTGGCACAAACGCTGTCTTTCGTTTTTAAGACATTTTGCTGTCGTAAGACCCTTTCCTTCGACCAATCTAAGTCTCAACTTCAAGTGCAATGCAGGTTTCCTAGGCCATTTCGTCTTTTTAAAAATTCCCAAGATCATGTCCCGAATAACAACGTATAGCCTCTCAACGTTGAACTAATAATAGACTATAAGAGCATCAAAGTTAGACGAATGATTAAAACACAAAAACAATTTAGCCGAAAATTAAATACGAATAAACCACCTGCATGGGCATTCTTATTAGAATTTATTCATATATTTCATAACTTTACAAGTCACTTAGTCACTTAAAGTAAAAAATAGAAACAATCACACAATATTTATTTTTTTCAAAGTGGAAAGGAAAGGAATGATCGAGCTGTTTCAAAATTTCCAAGATGTTGGGAAAAGTCCCAAGGGTCTCTCTGTTGTTACTGAGCAATACACTAACTTTTATCAGGAATGCAACTCCCTGCTACATACG
This sequence comes from Holothuria scabra, assembly GCA_037179385.1. NCBI lineage: Eukaryota > Metazoa > Echinodermata > Holothuroidea > Aspidochirotida > Holothuriidae > Holothuria > Holothuria scabra. The sequence continues at coordinate 57,833,842 of CM074181.1, read as the reverse complement.
AATTAACACAAATGCTAGGCCTGTTAACGGTCCCGCAAACAAGCATATGTAGACGTACGCTACCACACAAAATAGTATGCACTGTTGTCATACGGTGTCTCGAGCTACATCCGGGATTTTTGGTGGGATAACATTAATTTTGAAGGCTGTCTAAAATGAGTTTAGTCAAGAAAATGCGTCTTTAAGTTTTCAGAAATTTGTGACCAGACACTTTTCAAATTACAGCCCAGGACACCAAAAAATTCAAAATTTAAACTTTTTCTGTAACATTTGGATACAAAACTTGACTAGTCCCCCTAATTATTAGCATTATCATATGGTAGTGACCCTTTAACACTCTCAATAAGTTATCAATGCCAACTCAATGAGCCTCTTTAAAGGCAGCTATTTACCCCAAACAGTTCCAATTTATCCTACCTTCTTACTTCTAACTTTTTCCACAGCTTTCTAAACCTCTTCCTTATCCAGTCACAATCCCAGTTTATTGCCTCAGGACATACACTGGGAAGTATACACAGTCATACCGTTTAATCAGAACACTCTCAGTGCATATAGCTATATAATATGAGCTACTTTGCATTTTTTAGTTTCATGTTAATTAGGGAACTGTGCCAATTGAGAACTTTAGTAAACTTCGGGTAAAACGTAGCTTGAGGTGATGAATGGCTGCAACTTTATAAGCTGGGTTGGTGTCTGCACATGAAGTCAAGACAGTTGTGAGTGGGGCCGGAAGTAACTTTGTTGGGAGATTTGGAACTGTCTCGGAAGAGGACATTCGTTACATAACTCGTCTTCTTTCATTTGGTCTGTACCAAATGTATGTATTTGTATGTATGTATTTGTATGTATGTATTTGTATGTATGTATTTGTATGTATGTATGTATGTTTGTATGTATGTATGTTTGTATGTATGTATGTATTTCGTAAGTTCAATGAGGAAAATGACATACCGAAGAAAACTCTGGTGAGATCAATCCACAACAGTAATAGCTCCAAAAGAAACCATGTTGGTGAGGATAGTTTGAAGAACAATCCGTGCGAGCTGCGAAACATAAGTTTTATGAAAATTAAAACCGTTTAAAGCCTAAATTTGCCAAGTTTTATTCCACTAAGCATTTAATCAATTGAATTGAATTTGTTGATATATCGCAAATTTATCTTTTCGCCGAATTTTATTCACAGCGTAAATTGTGACAAATTGTGTCACCCAGTCTAATAGTAGGCAACTATGCCATAGGATTAGTCGCCGACCATTGCATAGTGTTCATTATGTCCGTGGCGGGAAAATGCGACAACAGTTTAGAAATCATTCGCGACTATAGGCGGCCTACACAGGGTCGGATTTATGGTGCGGGCTTTGGGGGCTCAAGCCCCCAACATGTGCTAAGGTCCCCCTTACAGAAAATGTCCGAGGTTGGGTATACCTTAAATCTGTATTTGCGTACATTGAAACTGCCAAAAAGAGACTGTTACATACATACATATTTGCTGCTTTGCCCCCTTCCACCTAAAGCCTATTTTTCCGCAGGTCACATGTGGTTGAGTCTTACATTCGCGAAAACCACCGCTATGCCCTCGTTTTCGGCGAGAGCTCAATGCGTCATGCAAGATAGTAACGTGATTTCGTTGCTTGTATACATGGGCTACATCTTGATTGACTGCATGTATAAAGTGCAAGTAAACAGACCGTACTGTATACGGTATGTTTTAACAATGGATGCAATTGCGTAGCTTGCCAAGCTACGCAATTTACGTTCAAAGCCATGCATGTAAATTCGAAAGCGACACAATCAAACTATATAGGCGTTGCTACCGGCGGGATGGAACAGGGGTGATTGGAAAAATCCGGAAATTTGGTAGCGTGTATGTTACACCAGATCATGGAATACCTGTAACACCGGATAACCGCATTGCGGTTTTCCAAAATCTTCGTTCATGAAATTCCGATTCCTCTTCAATACAAGCATGCTTTAAAATTTTCTCTACCCTAGCGAAATTTTCGACGCGCCCCAAAACGCAACCCCAGAGATGTTCGCACTTTAAGACAAATCAAAACTGGGGAAACGTTTCGTGCAGATTCTGGAAATGAAAACAAACGGTAGATGCGACAAAGGCATTGGCCGACTATACAATGCTGTTTTGGAATTTCCTTATATAACTTCCGAATTTAGCCTAATATGAGCTCTTAATTTTCAAACATTTGTCTACAGAAGACAGCTAAGTTTGGAAAACATTTCAAATGCAGTCGGGGAGCTTCAATTTGCTAGCCTAAAATAACAATATGCATGCAGCAACAATCCGTAGAAGCTCCCTGCTCCAGATTTGCAAATAGAGGGGGAAAATTATCCAATAAACCCCAAAAGGTTAAAATTTCCTCACAGGAAACCCAGAACTCAAAATTTCCTCTAATGCAAAGCCCCGTGTTTTTCATTATTATTTCTTTTTTGAAAGATAAAATTTTTGATGCGCTTCACGGTGCACATTGCATCACTCTAGAGATTATGCATGTGACGTCAGCTCGTTTCACTGGATGGAAATGATCAAATGCAGTAGTGTTACCGAATCGCGCGCACAACAGCACCTTAAGATACGCTCACACTTGTCCGGCAACGACAACGGCAAAAATATCCCACACAATTCACACCAGTTCGGCAACGGCAATGCAGCAATCCGGTAAAAATGCGTCCGGCAAAAATTAATCGCACATGGAGCGATTCAACTACATTTGCCGTACGGCAAAAATTCTGCCAACTTCAATGTGTGCAAGCACCGGCCTGTCTGACCGGCGGGAGCCAACGATACGGGGCAGGGACGTTCTGTGATATCCCGCTAAAAATAGTGCACAATTTATTTTGGTCCTTACAACTACAAAATGCCTCGAAGATCTGACCCTCATTTTCTGATAACACTGTCACAAAAGTATTTGGCTCAAGTTCTGTTTAGACTTTTATTGTCAAATTAAATTATTCTGCTGTGAACATCTTTTCCTTTTCCGCCCTTTGTTCCGATCTATTTGGTAAGATGTTGCCATTAAAAAATCAGCTCCTCATCAATGTCTGTCATGTTCGATAATCAGTTAGTTAGATGGAGTTTTACGGCCCAGTTTCCAACCTATCTGTTCTAGTCGAGCCGGCCACGGTCTTTTTTACAGTTTTGGCACACTGGCTTTATTCCCTACTTCATTGCTTATGCGGAGCATCACACGCAACGGCAGTAGGTTCCTTTTTTGTTTTAGACTCTGTGGTATGACTCGACCTTGGAATCGAACCCCTGCCTTCCGCGAGAGAGGAGAATTCTCTACCGCTAGACCAAACACGCGGTTCTTCGATCATCAGATAACAAACATTTGTCAGCTTCAATTTCCCGTCAGTATCGTCCGGTAAAATTTTTACCGTATGCGGCAATAATGTTGCCGTTTGTGTGAACAACTATGCCGGATTGCCGTTGCCGGTATATGTAAACGCACCTTAACAGTTGTGAAATGGACGCCTGGATGGAAAACAGAGAGATGCGCAACGCAGTGACGTAGGTGCATAAGCCCTATTGGCTCTTTCAAAGCCCCATTACCATCTGAACAGTAAACAGGTAAGGGAAGGATGTGCTCTCACTGTAGTAAAAGAAACTCAAAATGCAACATTTCTTGCAATAAAACCCTGGGTTGTTTTTTGAAGAAAAAAAAAATTGGTTTCAAAGGAGTTGAAATTTCGGGGAGCTTCGCGGGCCTCAAGTTCTGTTCCTACTAATCACAGGAATCTGCATCGGTTTAAAACGAAATAGGGAGCATGAGTGCTTGCTCACCTGGGAAAAAAAGTCTGGGTACGCCACCGGACACAATATTTAGTGACGGATTCTCACTAAGCACGTCGTGATTTAGTTCTGTCAAATCAATCACGGCTTAGTGAAACCGTCGTTAATGTCTCCATATCACAAATGTAAATTGTGTCACTAAATGCGGGGAAATGTGCCGTAAGTGACATCATCTATGGTAGCTTTAATTAAATCAAGTTGACAAATAAACCATTTATTGGAATTGAAAAATGTCGTTTTTACTGACAGTCCCTAGATGTAAATCAGTGGAAGCACTTTTCCTATGGCTGTCAGTGAACAGGACCGGTTGCTAAATTCATAATAAAATATACATTCACACGACATGAATATAGGCCTATAAGTTGAATGTATTATGTATGGTGTGGCACTGTATTTATCATCATGGACTTCAGCCTGTCAGTGCGATTCTCATTTAAAGAAAAATTAGTATGCTGCCCTTTCAGGCACCTCTACGTCCCCCTTCTCCGAAATAACAAAGTCTAGAACCACGTCTGGGCCTACAGATCTGCTCGAAACCCACTGGAACACATCTGGCGGCCACCTGTTATCAGTGATAGCAACCCTATGAGTCTATAATCCTAGCAGCCAAATGTAGTTAGATTTGTGTGTCATTAGTAGGTCCGCCATGTCTTAATCTTTTCATTTCTTTCGTTCCACTTTACTAATGGTAGTTCCACTCTATAAGTCAGTTGGTAATTCAGTTTGGGGCTATCCACGATCCCGCACTTACAACACGTGTACCAAAATACATGGTTTACTTGAACATGTCGTGTAAATTCAATTCTTCATCCATCCGTAATATGAGGGGTATCTTAAGTGTCGCATGTTTTTAAGCCGTAGACTGCAGCTCAGGGCTGCGAATGCACGTACTGCGGTACGTAGATAAGGAGAATTCTGTTGTCCGTGCTTTTCTCCTTCCACGGTTCGACTACGGAAATGCCATTTTAATATGATACTACATATAAACCTACGTACAAACATAAATTTAGTAAATCGATGTCTTTGTAAGCGCATTGATCACATGGAATTTGCGCTATACAAAAGTTTGTATGTATGTTGAACTTAAACGCTAAATTTATTTTATCGGCAACCAGATTAGATAGTCCAAAACCTCTTTTTCGTGCCCTTCACTGGCTATACCTATTCATGAAAGAATCCAAGTAAGTAGTTGCTTGTATGTTCACAAGTGTTTGAATAATTTTTTCTCTGGCTTATCTCTTTAACATACTTCATCGGTAAACCTTGCCTTTAGCCCATCCTGTCGTCCTGTTACCAGGACGGATGGGACCCTACTCCGCATACCTCCTTAAGAGAGTAGGTGAGGGTGCCTTTCTACTACTGGTCTTGTTCTGTGGACCCCATTCCTTCTCAAATGAGGAACTCGAAATCCGTTGAACCTTTCAAAAGAGGACTTCAGTCTTTCTTTTTTAAATTGACTGTATTTTTGTGGGCAATATTTTTTTTTTGTGTGTTCATTAGTGCATTGATCAAATGGAATTTGCACTATATAAAGTATGTAGGCCTATGTATGTAATACGCTATGTGCAGAACTCGGTTTGTGTATCGCACCGTGTGCCCCACGATCCCATCAGAATTGACTGACAGAACTAGTTTATTCGTAAACCTACAGCATAAGCAATTGGGTTGGGAAAACAAGCCAGTGCGCCACAAATTGAAAAGGGGTCTTGACCGGCTCGATTTAATCCAATTCATTTTTGACGTCACAGCCATAAAATGATACCACAAAACAGATCTGTTATTGCATATGGTAAGATGGACTTATACGACCTTCTTAACCACTTGGTTTCAGTCGGGCCTGCGATGGCTTTATTTTCCTGTATAATAATGTGCAATAATCTGCTGGACCAATGATCCAGGTTCGTATGCAAGGGCAAATCCCCTCACCTTCAAATATCCGGGTCTTTTTTTTTCTTTCTTTTGTTTAGCACATTGAATCAGAAAGAGAGTTTGGAATTTAGGATTTTATAAATTGAATCATGCCCAATGGGAATTCTCTCCCTTAATAAATGGAGACATTACGACAAGGTTCCTACTACCGCGAGGGGTATCAATCAATCGTATGATCGTGCACATATTATGATCTAGTTTTTAAAACTTGAAAGCGGCACCCATCGAAGAAGTTGCATGTAGACATGTGATCGTATCATTTGAGATATATTTCATCAAAACTGTGAACAAGCTTCATTTTCAAAACTGGTTTTCTGTCTCTATTTCGAGAGCTCCTTTTGCATAACTTGTTGCCTTTTGACAAAGTTTTAGGCCAATTAAAGATCCCCTTACGCTATACAGGCTTTGCAATTACGTCAAGGAACCGCCATGCTGGGGGGGCATTCATGCCAAATACACGTGACTTTGTGCCGAACGCACTGCACAGTGTGCACTGTGTCATGCACGGTGTATACAAATTCAACGAGCAAGCGCGTCCCGTATGGTTTACTACGTAGTTACATGTACTCCAACATGGCCGCCGGACAGTATTATGACGTCATGTGAAAAGCCTCTACTGCGTGGGAAAGGGATCGACTGCTTGTCACGCATGCGAAAAGAGTTGGGATTATTTTCAAAAATTTCATTCTCTTACACAAGGACACTCTCCTTTTCGCACCTGCGACAAGTAGTTGGGATGTACGGACAAATAACTTGTCGCACGTGTGACAAAAGGTCAAGGGATATTGCTAAAAGTGATATTCTCTCTGAATATTGTCGACATGAATCCCAAAGAAAGGACATATTTGAAGATAATGGTGAGAAAACATGGATTTTGAAAATCCATTTTGAATTTGGAACTTGTTTATGCTTACATGCTGGCGGCGGACAGAAACAACGTTGAAGGAAACACCTTTTAACCAAGGGCTTACATTCTGTGCTTCCAATACAGTCCAGAGTTTCCACCACTGTGAAGTAAACAAAAATGGTATATTTCAATGGTGTCTACCCGTGGTGCATGATGCTGTTACTTCAAGATGGCCTGTCGTCTCGTGAAAATGCAATAAAAATCATGCTGCATTCTGGATGAAGTCACAAGATACCCTTGCCTTAACTTCGATTGCGAATGGATTAAATGCACCGTCGATAATGGGAATGTTTTCGATACGCTATCGATGATGTGCATCATCGATAGTGTATCGAATCGGTTGGCAATCAAAATTACAAGAGTTATCTGTAACGTGCATTTTCAAGAGACGAAAGGTAATCTTTTAAGAACCTAACATCCCTCTGGTAAATGTGCCCAATAAAATGAGTAACCTGTCGGCTAAAAGGAATTCTTTTAGGCCAATATTTGTACAGGTAGAGCCTATGGGAAAACTATAGAGGGGCATAGGTCTACGGGTGGTAAATTTTTTGACGGGGCAAGAGCAATTTTTGCCCAAATAATAGCACCATTTATCATGTTTTGCCCGAATGGACCAGATGTTTTTGCCCGAATTGGGAGGTCGAATGCCCCTGCACCCGCCTCGTACGCCTTGGGGGGGGGGGGGAAGGGTGCTCGGAGGCAAGACTATCCTAAGAAGGGGTCGTCGTCAGATTGAGTGGAGATTTCAGGAACATTTTGACGATGTCTCCTGATGGTCCCTACGGTACGATCGGGAGTTTGCTTAAATGAACGTGCATTAAAGCGATCACGAATATCTTCATCGCCCACAGCAAAATTATCCTCGAGGTCTTTACCTCAGAGTCTGAGTACCTCTCAAAGATGTGGGATTATCCCATACTTTTTTTCATTTTGGACTGATACCCAACCCCTCCCCAGTTCTGTCCCACTTTGTTTGTCTTTTAGTCTATATCTGATTGTCTATCTGTCTGTGATTCCGTACACTAGGGACATCCTTGCATTCGTTGAAATATTTCAAAGTTGAAAACTTTCGGATAAATGTAGTCCCCAGATGGCGGAAAATCCCTTTCCTAGCAAAATCGTCAGGTAAACACCTTGAAATGGTATTGTCATTATTTCCTTTAACAGGGGCAATTTTCTTCAATGTAATTTCTGTTTCAGGCTTCTTGTACGTTTTTGTGCCATAAAAATCTTAATTAATCTAGTGCGCAGTTTCTGATGGCTATTCCATATAAACAATCCATCCTTTGCCCCTTATAATTGTTGAAAACTAAAGCTTAAATGCATTCTATCTTGTAAGGCAAGACTACTGACAACCCTTTACTTGGGTGTACCTTTATGTTTGAATAGTTATATGACTACTTCGTGTCGGTTTGATTGTCTAAACCTTGCAACAGATCACCATGCACTAGATGGTACAAACCAGCCTATTTCAAGAGCAATTAACTAATATTGTATTTTAATAGATTGAAGGTGATGTTCAACATGTCTCAGCCAATCAAAACTAGGCTATGTCATTCAGTTTTCTGCTTAGTAATAAAAAGCTGCATCAAATGTCATAATCATCCAAAATAAAGTCATGTTTGTTCTGACGATAAATGCACATTGTAATTAATTTCCTGTAATCTCTTATCTTTCTGTTGTTAAAAATAGTCGATCCTTCCAGACCTATCTGAAGGGCCTTTGCGAAGGCGGTTTAAAAATAAAATAAACATCCTTGTATTTAATATATTTTGACTTCAATTTCCTTGTAACAGCTATTGCGGTGTGATCGTTTTATTGACAAACTACGACGGTGCCTAACATTCGAGCAATTTTATTCCACTTACAATCGGCATCAAACGACTTACAACTAGGTAACAGACTATGATACACACTCAAAGGACATGATTTTGAAGTCAAGCCATAGTTTTTTTTTTAAACAAACAGCTAAATCTCACAAACATCTTCACATTTCTCTTCAAGCAGACCTATTCTGTATGATTTTTTGAGACTTAAATATTGCATAAGTGTACGAACAATGGATTATGGTCTGGGAGGCTGAAAATTGTGGGAGAACTACCTAAGCGGGCGTACCAGATTAACGCGGTGCAAAGTTGAACATTTTTGGATAAATACCGGAAATCGTACCTCCCAAGTAAGCTCGGCAAATAGGTTCTTTGAAATGACTTTCCCAATATTTTCTTCAGCAAAAGGCCTTATCATCAACAGTACTTTTTGGAGACTTCTCTCACTTGTCTTTCCCTCTTTTGGGGGAAAAAGTGATAAAACCTTTGCTTCAAAAATAAAACAATTCGTCCTTTCCCCTTTACCACTGTTGAAAAGTAAGGACTTAGTGCATTCCATCCAATGAAGAAGAATGCTGCCATAGGTATCCCATATAGACTATCGATTCATGGAAGACATCTACTGAGAAAAGTTTGGGTTTTACAAACACTCCAGATAACCGGAAACTTCAATTCCTAAAATGTTCTAAGCTGTTCTTGTACTGGACCCATCAAGAATATTTTCAGCTCCCACTTCGAAATTCTTGCAGCCCTGCAAATATCGTTGGGCTTAGCCCCTAACTTTTTTCATTAGAGGGGCTGCCCCCCCGTCCCCCCCCCCCTCCCAGTGGTTCTTCTACCACTTAGCCACTGCACAAGGAATTGGAGTAGAATGGAATATAATTGAAACAACTAAATCGCCTTTTCGTGCAACAGGTTCTGCCCATTACTTTGTACTTTCAAATATTGTAGTATTTGCACATGTTGGGGTAGTTGTATACATGAACATTTGCCTGGTATCTCTGTGCGTTAGTGTAAATTCATGCAAGGGAGATGTAAGGTTTCCTGTTCGTATGAAACCGTAGTCAAGTAGAGTTCGAAATACTTAGAAAGCTACATACTACCTTGTGTTACACTACAATATCTTTAAAGGTGAAGAGCAGTCTCCCCAACTTGAGGTAGTGTAGTAGCTATACTGTACTGTTTCATGATCGGCTCTCAAATGTGAAATTTACTAAGAATCACTGTTTGGTTTGCATTGAATGCAATATTTAAGTCCTTAAATATTATAAAATATACTTTGAAGAGAAATAAGTAGCAAATTGTGATATTTAGCTGTTGCTTCCGAGTAAGTTTGGGCGACCACTCTTGCTCTTCAATGACAATATACTTTAGATATAAATGACGCCCATTCCATGAAACTTTTAGACTAGGTACAGCTGTAACGATGTGAGGTCATGGAAAAGAAAGTGCGCTATTTCTTCCCCTCCCCTAGAATGGATACAATCGTTTATTCTTGCAACTCACCGAAAAAATGTAGACAACTAGGGAATTATGTAACGATCGGATACGTGCATTAAAAATTAATTCATGACGAAATTTATATTTGACTCAATAAAGTCAAGCATTTCATAAGCAATTTGGTGAAATTTTCATTCATTCCTCATGTTTTGTTCTCGAGATATTGCCAGTAGAAACTGACAGACTTTGAAGTAAACAGGTGTGATCCCATACAAAAACCTCCTATAGAATTCTATAGAAAAATTCTGTAAAAAAAAGTTATAGAAACTGTATAAGACTTTCTATAGAAATTCCTATAGTCCTTCTAAAAGAAGAGCCTATAGAATATCTATAGAATCCTATAGAGTTTCCTTAGAACAGCTCTTGAGAAACTCTTTAGAAACCCTAAAGAAACCCCGCAGAAGTTCTGTAGAAAAGTGTACTTTTCTAAAGAAACTCTATAAGCTGTTTCTTTAGAGAATATAGTGGGGATCTATAGAGACTGTATAGAGGTTCTCTAGGTAACGTATAGAGGGTCTATACAAACAGTAGCTAGGTTCTATAGAAACTGTATAGAGGTTATAATGAAAAATTGGCCTCTTTTCTAAAGAGATTCCAAATCGTATGAAAGGTTTCTGGGTTTAATGCCTGTAAGTTGACATTACAGATGGACAGAAACTGACCATTCAGCACCTTAAAGGCAGTCATTCGTCACCCTAAACTACACTTTCAGTATACATACATCAAAACTCTCAATTGGTACAGCTCTTTGATTGGCATCACATTCAAACAATGCATCATAGCTAAATTACACAGCATGAGCACTGAGAGTGTCTTGATTACACATTATGGACTTGTATGGCCACTGGGACAAGCCATGAAGCAATAAACAAGGATTGTGTCTGGGTAAAGATGAGTTTTAGATAAATGTGGGAGGGGCTAGAAGTTAGTAGGTTGGGAGAATTAGAACTGTTCGGGATGATGAAAATATGCCTTTAAGCATAATGTGCATAAAATTATGCATCCAAGATGATCAAATTAGTTCGGCTTAATTGTTGAAGACATTGTTTGATAACGTAATATTTGAGCAAATGGTTTGTGTACCACGTCTGTGACTCGTTGTTTATAGTGAAAAATGTTATTTCATATTTTTATAGAAGAATACTTCATACATCGTAATATTCTCTATCTATATTGATGAACTACTTATCTTTTCTGTTAAAATGTTTCTTGCCAAATATCTGAAAGGTTTAAACCTACTATAAGTGTAAAATTTACAATTTTTATGTCAAAATATTTTGGCCACGCCCATTTTACCCGATGCCATAAGTAATTCAGTGAATAGAGATGGAATTTCAGAAATTCTTTCTCAATTTAGAATAATATTTTGGGTAAGGACGTTTTTATCATTGTAAAGATCAAAGAAGGGATTTGAATAAACCCTTTTTTATTGCAAATTATGCAAATTAATATACAACATAGGTGTTCTACAGAAAATGTATAGAATTCTGTACAACTTTTATGCAAGTTCCATGGAAAAGTATGAATAAGTTTCTATAGAATTTCAATTTCTATAGAGAGTATTCTGTAGAATTAGACTATAGAGATTGTTTCGATAGAAACTGCTATTCTATAGAATTCTTCAGCCTAAATTTCTATAGGGGACAGTGAACATTTCTACAGAAAATCGTTGATTCTATAGAGTTCTATTAAGCTCTGTAGGCATTTCTATAAAATTCTATGGCTAATTTTTTATGGGATATCATAGATTCGCTTTAACACAGAATGCATTGTTTTTCTTTATTGTTCATCCATTTTTTTTTTTTTTTTGACCTTAGATTAATTAATATTTCTACCTGTCCCATTTCATATATCAGAGTTTTTAATTCTATAAAATTTATCTTATATGTTGAAGAAATGAAAAAATGCCGGCGATGTGAATTAATGACGTCCGCAATCGCTAACATCCGAGATCCAAACATGGGAAAAAAATTAAATTTTTCAGAAAGTCTTGGGATATGACTGACTGTATGGGTAGATTCTACATTACTTTTGAAATTCTAGGTTTCGAAGGAGAACGATTTGTCAGTAAACCGGATATAATTTAAAAGCCAATAACATCGTTATCATAGCAGGCTGCCAAAACGAAATGTTTTTTGATATATCGAACGGTTTATCGACATATTGGCACTAAGCCTTGCTGTTTAATTAAGTAATAATAAGCAAAAGGAGCACAAAGAACACAATCACCATGAAACCTTACCGTCACTACCGGTTGAAAAGACCGAGAATGGTAACAATAAAGTAAAAATGAACACCGCCAATTTCTGTGAAAATGAGTAAAACATTAAGCTTGTTAATACAGGATCATAAGCACAAAATGCTTCTAAATGAATTTTGCATTGTTCATATTGCAAGTTGTCCTAAACCACTAAATTTTGACGGAATTTGTTTTTGTTCCAGGGGTTTCAATGTACGTGCACCAGGTCCCTAGCCAGTTGAAGGTTGACGAGGGGACGATGTTTTTCTTGGTAGAAATCACGAAATAACGTACAGCCTGCTACGCAGGAAATCGTTTCGAGTGCAGTGTGTCCCACTTCCTGTTTAAAAGTGGAATCAGGTATATACAGACATTGCCCAGGATTGTGCCATGAGGGGGGAGGAGGTTGGAGATTCACATGATGGAAAAGTCTAAGGGGAGAGAGAAAAAACCGCTAATCTAGGCGTTTTTGCATGTCAAGGTTTGACCATGGGGGAATTTCAACCCCCAAAACCACCTCGTGGCTACGCCACTGCTCACTGCATTGTGAATCTCACAGAAAACCCCTCTTATACTGTACATTTAGCAAAACCGGGTGATTGGTCTAACGATGGAGCATCCGCCTCACAAGCGGAAGGCCCGGGTTCAATTCCCAGGTCGGGTCACACCAAAGACTCTAAAAATGGAACCTACTGCCGTTGTGCGTGATGCTCCGCATAAGCAATGGAGTAGGGAAACCCAGCCAGTGATCCACAACTGGAAAAAGGACGGGGCCGACTCGAATTGAACCAATTGGTTGGAAACTGGGCCGTAAAACTATGTCTTACTAACTAACTTGCACATTTAGCGTGAACCGTGATGAAACAATCGATTTTGAGACTGTGATATTACATCGGAATTTATTCCAGATGTTTAGCAGAAGCTTTTAGGAAGACAGTTTTATTTCACCAAACGAGATATTTTCTTTTATTGGGAACTCACTTTTATTTAAACACTCTTGTAACTTTTTGATATTTTACATGAAGTATTACATCATTGGAAAAAATAAAATTAGTAAAGGTACTACTGTCTCAGATGAATTCGTACATAAATTCAAATATTATTTAGAAGTGGACAAGTAACTTCAGAAGCTGAAAGTTCTTGAAAAGATTTAACTGTAAATGACATTAAGTATACATTTATTGGATTTTTCCTTTCTCTTTAGCGAATTGTTTAGTTGGGAGCAAACTGTAATGTTTTCGCTTATCTTTTGGTTTACTGTAGCGTACTGCTTCTTAATGGAATGAATGAACATTTATTATTTATAATCAGCTGTTTTATAAATATAGATGGGGATGCGTGAGACATAGAATGCATTATGCAATTAGCAGCCGCTTCTCGGCCTTTTGACTAAGATCGTGTGTAGTATCTGTTCTTTTCATCCAGTCTAGAATGGAGCCATACATGATAGACCAATAATGTAAATGTTCTGAGGGCCTTGAGGTTGGCCAAGTGTTGTCCTTCAGTGGACGTAATAGCTTCTTCGGGAAGCAGTTTAAACGGCCCTTTGTCAGAGGGTAGAGAGGACTTTAGAAAAAGGAATATATTATGCAATTATGGTATGCAAATATTGATTCCTTATGTTTGGTAAATTTGTATACTTCAACTGATTTCAATACAAATACGATCAAGAATGCGAGACATAATCACCTACCGATTGAGGGTACCCCAAGTAAAAAAAAAACAAATATATATAAAACAGCTGTAAATGAATTCTAACAGTCCAACTGCCATCTTCATATTGTATTCTTGAGCCAAGACGTAAAATGTTGAAATTTATTCACATAAAACAAATTAGTATATTGCGCACTTGGAAAAGAGCCAATCCTCTCACCCCAAACTACAATTTTTTGTAGTGGCTTACAGAAATTTTCAATTGACTCAGCTGTTTGATTGACAGCTAGTTCAAACAATACCAAGTACCATAGCTCATATTAAACAGCATACATTGTACTGTTGATTACACATTGGGGTCTTGTTTACTCACACTGAAGCTATAAACTGAGGTTGTGTCTGGATGAGGATGAATTTTAAACAGTTGTGGGAGGGGCTAAAGTAAGTAGGTAAGGAGAATTGGAACTGTTTAGGGTGAGAGAATCAGTCCTTTAAAATTAAAAATGCTTTAATGACCTTGACCACTTCCTGTTTGCTTGCATAGCATGTTGCACAAAGAGGGCTGAATTAAAGTGTACCTCAAGTCAAAAAAAATCAAAAATTTATATTAAAGAGCACGATTAGCAGTCCAACTCCCATCTATATAGGATATTCATGAGCTGAGATATAAAATGTGGAAATTTATTCACTTGAAACAAATCGGTCCATTGCGCAATAATTTGTGACTTTCTTGTTGTACAACTCACATTACTCCTTTGCTTCCCTTTAAAATAAAAAATATTTTTCTGACCTTGAACACTTCCTGTTTGAATGCATAGCATGTTGCACAGAGAGGGCTTAATTAATTTCATTACCCCATAAGAGTAAGAGTGCTATCATACCTTGGTACAAGGTGCAGTAATGTTCAGAAAAACAGAAATACAGAGATTGTAATTTGAATAGTACAATAGTGACACCACAAATTATTGCGCAATATTCCATTTCAAGTTGAGTGAATAAATTTCAACATTTTGTATCTCAGCTCAGGAATGTTCTATGAAGACTTCAGTGTTCAATATATATTTTTTAATTTATTGACTTGAGGTACTGAGGTACACTTTAATTACATCAGCCCATAAGAGTACCTTGCAGTTCAATATATATTTTTGGATTTTTTTACTTGAGGTACCGGTTAATATTTGCTCAAATATATATATATATATATATATATATATATATATATATATATATATATATATATATATATATATATATATAGCTGAACACAATTGTTTATTCGCCAGCGGATCTCCGAAGAGATACAGAAACCTGTGAAAGCAGAGATGAAGTGAAAATAAACGCTGACGACAACTGCGTGGAATATATAAATCAAATTGGTAAAGCTGGAAAATCTGGCTGAGGTGAAAAAACGATGTTGACTCCACCGGGATTCGAACTCGGGACCTCCCGCTTTCTAGTGCGGATATATATACATATATATATATATATATACATATATACATATACATATATATACATATATATATATATTTATTTATATATATATATATATATAAACCAGTTGAAACCCTCGCACAAACCTGAAACTAGCGGAACGTTAAGCTTTGGAATCTCTTTTACAAAGGGATGACATCGTTATAAAACCAGCTGACAAGGGTTCTGCTACTGTAATAATGGACAAATGCGCTTATATTGAGGAATGTAACCGCCAACTAGCGGACCCTGTTTTCTTTCGGAAACTAGATAGCGATCCTACTCCTGCGGTAATTGAAAAGATTAAGGATTTTGTCAATGATTTTTTAACAGAAATGAAATCGATAGTAAAGTTCGTGATTTTCTCACCCCTAAAGATTCCCGCCCGGGACGGTTTTATATATTACCGAAAGTACACAAAGAAGGCAATCCCGGACGCCCGGTAGTTTCCTGTTGTAATCACCCTACTGAGAACATGTCCATTTATTTGGACTATTTCTTGCAACCATTTGCTCAGGCATTGCCCTCGTATATTAAAGACACAACAGATTTCTTGAACAAACTAGCCTCCAGTGGGGATATCCCTCCTCAGAGCTTTCTTGTGACTCTGGACGTCAAGGCTCTCTACACTTAAATTCCCCATGAAGAAGGTATTCGAGCATGTACGGAAGCCCTTGCGGAACGCTCTTCTGTGTCTCCCTCTGCAGACACTCTCATCAAAATGCTTGAGCTCACGCTTACTTCCAACGTATTCTCGTTTAATGATGAGTATTTTTTTACAAGTCTCCGGTACGGCTATCGGTGCTAAATGTGCCCCACCATACGCTATTATCTTCATGGGATGGCTGGAAAAAAGTTTTTAAGGGGTGCGGAGTGTCGCCCTTTAGTCTGGTACCGCTATATCGATGATATTTTTATGATTTGGACACATTCTCATGAGGACCTAGACAAATTTTTCGATCATGCTAGTAATTTGCATTCACATATTAAATTCACCAGTGAAGTATCCCGTAAGGAAATTAATTTTCTGGACGTTAAAGTTATAATTACTGACCAGCAAAACATCGTTACTGATTTGTTTACTAAACCTACCGATTCTCATTTGTATTTGCACCCTTCAAGTTGTCACCCTAGGCATTGTATTAGGAATATCCCTTACAGCCAGGCTCTACGACTCCGCAGAATTTGTTCGAATGATGAGACCTTTAGATTTAGGAGTAGTCAACTGGCGGACCATTTCGTCAAAAGGGGTTATGATCCGACTGCGGTAGAACGGAGTATTAAACAGGCAGCAAGGGTCCCTAGACGAGATGCTCTAAAATATTCAAGTAAGGAAAAACCCAGTCGGGTTCCCCTGGTTACCGTTTACCACCCTAACCTTCCTCCTCTGCAAAAAATTATTCTTAAGCATTGGTCCATCATTGAATCTCATAATCGTTTGGCGAAAATCTTCCCAAGTCCCCCAGTTTTATCCTTCAAACGCCCACCTAACCTTAAGAATATTTTAGTCAGGGCTGTACTTCCCCGGGACCACAGTGCTCCTACTCAAGATGTTCAGTCTACGAGGGGGTGTGTGAAATGTAGTAACAGTACATGCCGAACATGCCGTCACATAGAGATAACTTCCTCCTTCACTAGCCATGTTACGGGAAAATCGTTTGAAATTCGTCAGCCCACCAGTTGCAGGTCGGTTAATGCTATTTATTTAATTCTGTGTAAAAGATGTGGTTTGCAGTATGTGGGTGAAACTGGGAATGACGTAAGGCAGAGGATGAATAACCACCGCTCCACTATTAAACACTTTCGAAGGCATAGCGACAAGCCTGTTGCAGTCCACTTTTCTTCTGAAGGCCATTCAGTTATGGACCTAGGGCTCGTTGTTATTGAGGAATTGGGCAAACAGTCCAAATTTTGACGCCAACTTAAAGAGCGTTTTTGGATCAAGACCCTCCAGACTGACCGCCCTCTAGACCTTAATATCCCCCTTAATATCCCCCTTAATTAGGGATTGTCCCCTTTTGCTTTGCTGCCCTCTCTTATTTTGGATCTTTCTGTTATTATTTGCTTACTGTATAGCCTTGAAAAAGGACTCGTGTAGAGTTTGAAAGCTTGGCGAAGTAGTTTTTGCTGTATTTGTTTGCATATATATATATATATATATATAAACATGACGGAGAAACTGTAAAACAACGGTGCTACAGAATTGAAAGGCTGGATCTCCGAGGAAATACAAATAGCGGAAGGCTAGAATTTAGATAAATTAAACAGCCAAAAGGTTTGAAGTAGAGCTTTCGAGGAATACTACCTCTTTATCAATACTTGGTCAGAGAATGACAAGGAGTGAGAAATTTTGGAAGCTTTTAAAGGTGTAGAAAATGGTCTCACCTCTATTGTGACAGGATAATCCTTAAGGCAAATGAGCAGGTTGATTGACCGGAAGGGTCTGATCGGATTACTCGGGTGTAACCCATCAACATTAGGAAAATCCTCTTCAAAGCAATTAGAGAAATTGTTAGGCCGGAATGGCCTGATCGGATTATTTGGGTTTGTATCGTCAGCAAGCTGGTAAATCGCTCCTGATGTTCAAGCCGAAAGGCGATGTGGTTTTGAGATTGAGTTCCCAGAAATTTTCTTTAGCTTTTCTAGCTTTGTCGGTCCATGTATCGTTTTGGTCGATAGCAATGACCTGTAAGTTTTGGATAGAATGATGAGGCAAATTGAAATGGTTTGGAACAGGTTGTTGAACCTTTTTGGTTTTAATTGCTGACCTGTGCTGTGTCATTCTCATTCGAAGAGTATTTTTAGATTCTCCGACATACTGAACACCACATAAATTGCAGTATATGAGATAAATGACATTTTTGGAAAGACAATTAATTTCTTGTCTGATTTGGAAGGTGCGTGCATTTTGATTGCTCTGGAAGCCTTTTGTGGAATCAACCAGGGCGCACGTCTTGCAGTTGGAAGAGCAAGGTGAACAACCAAAATTTTCGTTGTTTTCCTCGACTGAGGCTTTGTCCTGGAATTTTGCCCGAACCAAAATGTCCCGTAAATTTGAGGGCCGCTTGAAGGCAACAACGGGGGTTGGGGAAAGATAGACCTTAGGCGATCGGTGCTCTGAAGTGTGGGCATATCTTTTGGCTAGTGGTGGTAGACCGGGATGGTTCTCAGTTACAAACGGCACTCTGTCGGAATTACGCAGACGAGTTTGTACGTCAGAGTTTGCGAGCGAGGGGTTTCTTTTGCCTTTTTGATGGCATTTTCAATTGAACCCCGAAAATACTGCCGGTATGTGATTGAGCGCGGTCAACTAATTATAACTACTGTTGGGTTAAGTTCTCCATTATTACGTCAGAGGAGTCATAGGAACGAGTCCCCTGTAATATTAAGTAAGTCGAGTGACGTAGCGACTTTATATGAATAAGTGAACCAGTGCGGTAATGAATAGTCGCATGAAGACCTTAGACCCGTCACATAGGCCTCAATGGCTCAGTGGTCAGAGCATCCGCCTTGTAAGCGGGAGGTCGCTGGTTCGAATCCTGCTTGAGGCTAAGTTTTCCATTTCAAAAAAATAAATCCTCTTTCAGTATGAGGCAATGCCTATGTTTGAGGAAAAATGACATAAGGTCTTCATGCGACTATTCATTACCGCACTGGTATATATATACATATATATATATACATATATATATATATATACATATATATATATATATATATATATATATATATATGTGTGTGTGTGTGTGTGTGTGTGTGTGTGTATTACATGCCTCTTATTACTCAAAACTAAAAGTTCTTGTGGCTTCCGGCTCACCTAATCTACATATATATTGGATAATTACAGTAAGAGACGGTTACATCTCAATGTTCCGACATGGCTATGTTCACACAAAACGGCGCCAAAGTACACTTTGTCGGTGCCAAAGTACATTTTTTGCCGCCAAATTCCATTTTCATCTGCGCCAAAGTACATTACTGTCGGTACCAGAGTACATTATTTTCGGCGCCAAAGTTCTTTTTATAGGCGCCAAAAGACACTTTGTCGGTACCAAAGTACAGAGTTCTTAAGCAAGGAGACGAACTCCTTATAACCTGTAACCATTTCAGAGTCACCCCTAGTTTGGTAGTTAAATATTAGCAGTCTTGTTTCAGCACCTCGGTCTCCCTCTGAACTGATTGTTTTCCAGAATATAGAAACATTGAAGAGGTCTTTCAGTTATTGAGGAAATGTTATTTTTGTTTTAATTACTGTTGTGGGATGATGTGTGATCATATTTTGTTCGTTTTAAGTCAGTTCGAATGTAGGGCAAATATGATCAGTTATGAAATAAATATTGAAGATATACAAATATCAACATTCCGGATAGAGATGTGTGTACCAATACGTTCACATCTCAAATTACGAGTACAAAATCCAGATTACGAGTACAAGGAGCATAAGTACGTTTACTTAATTTTGAAATTCTCTGAGCACGATTACGGGTACAGAAAATGTACTCAACGAGTACTTCAAGTCTTCATTGGCTCAAGATGTACAATATGGTACATTAAGCAATTTTCCAGGATAAACTGTCAATTGCCGGGATGAAATCGTTCATTGAGGAGAGAACGTAACAAATACATTCCATGCGTTCTGCGACTTACCTGCCCTGGCCTCAGCCCTGAGCCCCCACCCCTTTGCTTATGCTCTATGAATTGCTAAGTATGGTGCACATTTTTTGTCAATGCTTCTTCTCATCTTTTGGATTACTTAGAGTAAAAGTAAAAATACAGTAAACCCTCGAACTTCCTGTACATGGACAGAGCATACTATCCGTAGATTGTCGTCACCGTACGTGTGAGCATAGGCGTAGCAAAATGGCTGTCTGCTATGATTTTTTGTGTGAAAGTTTGGACTTGCTCAACTAGTTCAAACCGACAGATTTTGAAAGAAAGTTGAAATATTTTCGAAATAATGCAAGGTAAGATCAAAATCACGGCACGTATTGGAGGAATATGATATTGTTCCCCATTTAAAGTTTAACTTTTGTTTAAAATATTACAGGTCCTTCGTCAAGTTATACAAATTTTAGCTTCACGGTGGCCATCTTGGTGCGCCTTTTTACCCCAGGCGGTGGCGACAATCTATGCATATGATGTACCGTACACGTCACATGCTCTGTCCATGTATACAGGAAGTCCATGAGTAAACATTGTTAGCGCATATTCTCAGAGCTTTCTCATTTGTTGTGAAGATGAAGAATCCTAACCAGCACATCTCTTAATACTGCGTTTACATTTAAACTGCCACTAGTTCGCAAAACCCAAGGCAACTACAAAAGAAATTCGAAAAAGAAAGTGACAGTTACTCACACAAAACAAAACAAGGTTTGGAGGCTTCATTCTTGCACGTTCAAGAACTACGTACAGCTCCAAACGAATATTTTGGAGGAAATCGAGATTTATGATCCGAATGAGCAGTTACACTTATTTTCAAGTCGAACAGAAGAGGGGTCGATTTCGTTTTCAGTCTAACCTGGTGCAGTTGTCATTGTTAGAATGGTAAAACCTTCAAATCTAATATCTAATCTGAACAGAGTAAGTAAACATTTGTAACTGCCTACTGACATAGTGATATCGATTTTACGACTATTAAATTATTAACACGACTGAATTAAAAAGAGACAAAAGCGAAGACTTAATGTTAGATGCGAATAGATCAGTAATTGTATAGTCGAGATGTGAATGGGGTGAAAGTACAATTCGCAGAGTGCACACAATGTCATAATACTATATCACCGTATAAACAGTAAGTAAACATTGGAAAAGAAGTTAAAAATCGTGGAAGAGATCGTTATTGTCGTGAAAAGGAGTCTCGGCAAAAATTTATATCATATACGAAGAAGATCAACTTTAAAAAATAAATGAGAAGCTAACCATAAACTATTTAAGTAACATATGCACATATAATGAAAAATATCTGTAAATTTGATATATGTTGAAAAACACAGTTTTAATCGGGCAATGGTAATAATGCGTAGCAAACTCTCGCACAAAGGTAAACTTAAAGAGGAAATGAGGTCATCCCCTTGCATTAGTGTAGTACATTGTCCTGTTTCATGATTGGCTGGTGAGACTCATGTGACTATATTTCTCTTCAATTGTGAGTATGAAATTGTTATATTATTATGGAAGATACTTTTCTTTTTTTTAAGTGTAACTGCTAATTCGGATCATAAATCCGGATTTCCTCCAAAATATCCGATTGGAGCTGTATGTAGTTCTTCGTGCAAGAATGAAGCCTTCAAACCTTGTTTTGTTTTGTATGAGTAACTGTCACTTTCTTTTTCGAATTTCTTATGTAGTTGCCTTGGGTTTTGCGAACTAGTGGCAGTTTAAATGTAAACGCAGTATTAAGAGATGTACTGGTTAGGCAAATTAGAAAGGTCTGAGACTATGCCCTAACAATGTTTACTCACGGACTTCCATACATGGACAGAGCATGTGACGTGTACGGTACATCATATGCGTAGATTGTCGCCACCGCCTGGGGTAAAAAAGGCGCACCAAGATGGCCACTGTGAAGCTAAAATTTGTACAACTTGACGAAGGTCGACCTGTAATATTTTAAACAAAAGTTAAACTTTAATGGGGAACAATATCATATTCCTCCAATACGTGCCGTGATTTTGATCTTACCTTGCATTATTTCGAAAATATTTCAACTTTCTTTCAAAATCTGTCGTTTTGAACTAGTTGAGCAAGTCCAAACTTTCACACAAAAAATCATAGGAGACAGCCATTTTGCTACGCTTATGCTCACACGTACGGTGACGACAATCTACGGATAGTATGCTCTGTCCATGTATAGGAAGTTCGATGGTTTACTGTTTTTTTATTTTTTCTCTAAGTAATCCAAAAGATGAGAAGAAGCATTGACAAAAAATGTGCACCATACTTAGCATATCATAGAGCATAAGCATGATTGGCAAACACATGTGGAATACGGTTACAGAGTATAATGTTGAAATGACGGTACTGTACATAAGAATTTTATTTTTTATTTAAATCAAATTGTTACCGCAGAGTACCACAGAAAAAAGAAAATGAGAAGGCTGAGGTCTTGGTTTTCGTACGGGAAACGTACAAGACTTTTCCGTGAAAACTGTACAAATATAAAAACACGAATTCTTTAACTTCATAGAAGAAGAAAATACACAAACATTGTAATGATACAATTAAACACCTAAATTCACATACTCATACAAAAATAAGGAAATCTCCGTACACAAAGATACCAACTACATAAATACAAATAGAATATCAAAATAGTGAACACATAAAGTAAATTAAAGTTAAAATACTCTTACCTTAATGACCTAATCAGTAACGCAATACGCCTTCTTCACACTGTACTATACTCAAACGGCAATGATGTTAAGGGCTTGGCTCTGACCATAGCCAGGTGAATTGCCCATTGTCCAGAGATTAGTCAACGCATGATAGGAATGCAAAAAGCTACGGTAGCCTTTACTAAAAAAAACCTTCATTACATGGCTCCCCAAAATTTACATAAATTTTTATAATTCATATTTCATATTTCGCATTTAAGTTCATATATGAACGCATTAAATGTAGACTGGACATACTAGGCCAATCACGCAATACGCATAAATAGACATCAATAGTTAAATAACATTTTCCTTTACTCATTTAATAGAACAGAATGCTCAATACATAGAATACTCAATATATTCAATGAAATCGGGTGCATTAAACATTAAATCGCAACGTAAATTTAGCAAAGGCTCTCTGATGGGGATTCGAACAAATCAACCAGTTCCCTTCATTAAGAACACAACTTTATGTACAGGGCGTTTGAGGTAAGAAATAGGGCGTAAAGACTTGCCATGTTCGTAAAGAGCAGAAGTAACAATAGCAATCCTTACAGAACGTACCAACCCATCCTTACTGGGGAAAACCTCAGTCACTCTGCCAAGACGCCATTACCCTCGAGGAAGGTCATCGTCGCTAATGATGACGATGTCGTCGACCTCAAGATTGGGCTGCGGGCGGTTCCATTTTTTACGAACCTGCAAATTTTGTAAATATTCTCCCTTCCAGCTCTTCCAAGACTCGTTTGCGACATGGTGTACTCTTCGCCACCTCGTAGAGGAATACAAGTCTGATTTTTTCAAAGTTCCCTGGGGGAGGGAGGTATTAGTCGGACTTCATGGTTAGTAGTTGATTCGGGGTCAATGGGGGTGGAGACAAGAGGTCATTAATAACCTCTACAGTCAAAGGCCTGCTGTTGATTATTGCAGCAGCTTCATACATTAACGTGTGAAGGGAGTCATCGTCAAGGTAGCTGCCACTTTGTCTCATTAAAGCATTCAAAATATTACGTACAGTTCTGATCTGGCGCTCCGAACAAATGGACAGTCATACGATACGTAATAGGCGGCATTTCGATATTACCATTTTCCCACCAGAAGAAACGAAGGA
The DNA here is from genome assembly GCA_037179385.1 of Holothuria scabra. Lineage (NCBI taxonomy): Eukaryota > Metazoa > Echinodermata > Holothuroidea > Aspidochirotida > Holothuriidae > Holothuria > Holothuria scabra. The sequence goes on along the minus strand of CM074181.1, from coordinate 57,810,020 downwards.
AATTGCGGTGTGCTTTATCTGCCTTAAATTGGTAAAACATTTTCTCAATATCACACATAACGGCTATAGACTCTTGGCGAAAACGACACAAAACCCCTAAAAGAGTGTTGGTAAGGAAGGTAAAAGATGATCATTCAAAGATTCCCCCTTAAACTTCGCACTACAGTCAAAAACAACTCTTATTTTGTTTTTCTTCTTATGGTAAACACCATGGTGAGTTATGTAACTCACTTGACCATCAGGCAAACCAAGCTCAGCATCTGGTACCCTTTCAGCATAACCCCCTGTAATAATTTCTTCCATAAACCGAACATAATCACTTCTGTACTTAAAATCGTCTTACGAGTTGTTTCAGACGAGTCTGAGCAAGAGCTCTATTATTTGGAAGTTGAATTTTCGTTCTTTAACCGAAGAGGCATTTCTAAATGTTTATCCTCAAGTTGGTGGATACCTTTCTCCAAAATCGAAAGAAATTTAAGGTCCTCCTGAGAATGACTACTGGTCTTACGTTCATTAAAATCAATTTCCATCATGTCTATGATATCCTTAGGGGTAACCACTTCCTTCACCTTAGTTTTACATGCAAAATGTACTTGAGTCATAATTACACCAAGCTCGGAATTAATGCTGAGAACACATTTCGGAACTTCACACGTTAGTATCCTATGGCTAACACCAATGCCATCATAATAATCGCATTGGGTATCATCAGCTACCACGATTCCCCACCCAAGGACTGTCCTCTGGGCAAAAGGGCCATTAGATGTTGGTAAGACAACCCTCTCGGGCGCTAACGCCTTCGGGCAATTAAACCCGATAAGTAGACCGACAGCACAATCAAGAACGGGACTTAATTTTTAAATATTGTAATGATATGCTACCGAAGGTATTATCTTATGTAATAAAGCCACCTTATGTAGCCCAGTTCCCAATGCAGACCTGCCACAATTGCCTCTTTTCAGTAATCAACCACAAAGCTTTACACGGCAAATTAGTTCTCCGTCCAAAATTATTGTTATAATGTTTGGCACAAACTTTCCCCTAGTGTTAGATCAAGCCCTTCACTCCATTCTTTTCAAAGGAATTTGAAATCTTTTCTTATAAGTAGTTACCATTAGCAACTATTTAGTTATTAGTCTCAAATCTCATCACTTTGTCAAGTTTTTTTCCTCTTTTCTTTTTGTCATCTTTTTGTCTATGTTTGTATTGTCAACTAGCCTTGATAAACTGTATTGTTTTTCTAGTGTCCATTATATGTACTTTGTTTTTAGTATTTGTTAAATAATACCTCTGTTGATGATTGTTGTACATATGAGAAATGAATTGAATTGAATAATTCCTGGGCTTTAGAGTGCAGGTGTATGGCGAGCAATCGGTATCAAATCATGGGGAATTGACACATACCAATTTAAATTGACACATGCCAATCCAAACTGAAACATAACGATTTAATCTGACATATGCCAGTTTAAATCGACACATACCAGTTTAAATCGAAACCTACCGATTTACCTCATTAACATATTTGATATCCCGATTTCGCAACCTCCGCAAAACACGTGCTCTTTGCAATCCGCTAAGGCCTCACCACCTCAATGAAATGAAAGAGTTAAAAAATGGAATCTACCTACTGTTGTTGTGCTTTGTGCTCAGCGTTATCAATGGAGTACTGAAAACAAGCCAGGGAGCCACAACTGGACAAAAGCTCTACCCGACTTAAACCAATTGGTAAGAAACTGGAATGATATGTACAACAACATCATCTTGCAAACTTAGGCCTACTGACATGTGCGCTCATTGAGAACATCTTATCATACTCAACAGAGCATGGCAGCAATCGGCTAAACACCTACAAAGCGGATTACAAAGGGCATGTGTTTTGCTGGGGTTGCGAAATCGGGATATCAAATATGTTAATGAGGTAAATTGGTAGGTGTCGATTTAAACTGGTATGTGCCGATTTAAATTGGTATGTGTCAGTTAAAATTAGCATTTGTCGAAATTAAATCGGTATGTGTCAGTTTAAACTGGTATGTGTCAGTTTAAATTGGTATGTGCCGATTTAAATAGATATATGTCGATTTAAATTCGTATGTGTCAATTTATATTGGTAGGTGTCGATTTAAATTGGAATGTGTCAATTTCCCATGATTTGATACCGATTGCTCGCCATACAGGTGGGGCTACATATTAGCAACTTCTGGTGTCGGTATGTGTTTCCGATTCGCGGGTATCACATCACGAGTGCAAACCGAAGGCAGCAGAATACTTTCGGTGCCGCTATTGTATCCCCGAACTCGTAACCCGCTTACACGAAACGTGTCAACCTTTTGATTTAATGATGACATTGTTGATAACGATAATTGTGTAGGAATACCTGTTAAGTTCAAATCATCAAGAGTACTTGTAAGAATAAGGGAAGTATGAGACTGAGTATCAAGTAAAGCCTATGATAAAACTCCTTTTCAAGGGCACCTTCATGGCAAACCCAAACAGGCACGATCATAGAAGTACTTACAGGACTCTAAGAGTTTGCTAAGTTACAAACGTTTGCGTTAACAGTAGCAGACGTATCACCTCTCTCACTATTACTATCAATTTTACTGACAGTTTGTTCTCAATTGGACTCGGTAAAGTTTACTGCACTAGCAGAGGTACTAGCATCTCTGGCTGTCACAATGTCTGCAGCTTTGAAATCACCGTGTAATGGTGTAGGGTGACTCTTTGAACATATCTTACATGTAGCACGATTTTTGCAAAATTTTGATTCATGCCTCCCGCCCCCCTTTAAACACCCAAAGCAGAGATTATTTTCTCTTATATAAGATTTCCTCTCACTAAGCGATTTAGAGAACAAGTGATTACATGAGTCTAAATTATGATTTCCCTTACATAAATGACAATTTTTGAAACATTACTCTTTCCCTCCTTAACTTTGTCAGTATTACTACCAGAGCTAATGGACGATCTAGACGAACCATCAATCCCAGATTTGCTTGATTTTTGAGGATCCGACGTAGTACACTTCTGTTTAAGCGCTTGAAAAGAAGTGACGGGATCACATTCCAGCTCAGCTTGTTTCATTATAAATTGATGAAACTCTATAAATGGTGAGTGGCGTAACCACTGGGGGCCTTGGCCCTCAGATGTTCTTCAGCCCCCCCCCCCAGTTTTTTTTTTTTTTTGCCTCCTGATAAAGTAATTGAGAAAAAATAAAATGTTTGAACGGAAATTCATTTTGAAGTATTTCCTTTAAAAACATTAAATATATAATCTCTAACAATTAAGAAAACGTACATGAATGCGTGTAAAACACATTTTGTGTGCACGTATGAAATCAAGTAATAACTTCAAAATGATTACTTTTACTAAATGAGGTACCGTATATAATCTGCCCTGTCTTTTATTGCATTACATTTCTAAGATGAAACAAACGTTTCGACGGCAAACTCGAATTTGACTTTGTTTGGTTAAGACCCCTTCTGCCTTTCGGGCGGCTGGTTGATTTACTTAAGACAAGGCAATCATACACTGGAGACAATTCTTGCACGACCATTTCTATACTCTATCATACACAAAACATGCCTGAAAGGCCCTGTTCTCTCACCCCAAACAGTACCAATTCTCCTAACTTTTTTACTTAAGCTCCTCCCACAATTGTCTGACATTCATCCTTATCCAGAGACAATCTCAGTTGATTGCTTCGATTCGGGCATAGAAAAGCTCAATTTTTATAAACAAAACACTCTCAGTGCAGTTCATGCTGTGTAATAAAACTTTTGGTACTCTTCATTGTTTGAATTAGCTGTCAATCAAGGAGCAGAGTCGATGGAGAATTTCAGTACACCCTACCAAAATTGTGGTTTGTGGTGAGAGGATTGGCCCTTTAAGGGTAAGATACTGCCTTCGAATAATTCTTTCTAACCATCCCTAACAAGTAGGCCTATGTTGTGCTTCACTCCTTCCCATGACAAGTGCCACTGTAGAACGATTTTTTCGACAAGTACTCTTTTTACTATGGCACTGGCGTCTGGGCGGATTTGTAAAATGTCCACAAGGTCCGCATTTCATGTGTTTTCCGCATGATCCATACTTCTGCTTTGAAGATGTACTCGTAGAATTTTAATTTTGACTACGTAATGCGCCGATGACTGAACAAATACTGCACTATGTTGCATCTAAACACCACTGAAAACCGGAAAACGTTGTTTTTTGGTAGTATGTATGTCACTTGTAAAATCTCTACAAAGACTAAAAATGAGTATTTTGAAATTTTTCATGCTCGCCAAATAGGAAAATCCTAAAACGTAGGCCTTTAATCAGTTTAAAGTTTTGCAAAACATAGCACCATTTGGCATCTAGCAAATCTAACGCAAAGAAAGTTTCTCAGGGGGACACAACTAATTCTAGTTTTCCTATTAAAGCTGAAATCTTTTCAAATATTGCCGCATTTGCGATCTACGTTCTCCTGAAGTTCACAATTTTTCCCAAGAGAAAGGGTTTCTGAAACCGTTTCCTTTAGTCTCATCCCCCAGGCCGTGAAACAGAGCAGAAATGTCCATGATCGGTAAATAATTTGGTAAGCTCGAAAACCCGATTGATAATGATCGTGTCTAGTATCAGCAAATTGATTCGTGGCTTGTCCCATTAAACCTTGTTGCTCTTGGAAAACATAGGTAAAGTGGGATTCCCAGTACATGATGTATGAACATTATTATTCGAAGCAGTGACAGGCACATACACATCCTTTACATCGTTATTGGAAACAGTGGTATTAGGATGAAGAGGGACAAAACCAGAAGGGTAGCATGCTTTTTAACATATTCATGCACATATTCATGTTTGCCATCTGGCGCCAACTGTGTATGTTCCTCAAAATCCTGGTCCAAATTTGAAATGGCCTTGAACTTAGCCTCTGCTACGTCTGACTCTTTCAAAGTTTTAATTTTCTTTAATTCAGCTGCCTTTGCTTCCTCAATATCAACATATTTTAACTTGGTCCGTAAGGCAGCCGCCTTTGTAGCATACCCCAGTTTCTTAGAACTACGAGCACTAGCACATGATGAAGCCTTAGCACCTGATTTAACCCTTTACCCATACGTAGAGCGCGGCTGTCACCCACCTTTACCGTTTCACGCGGAGCTCGAAACATCCGAGTAGCTACCAGAAAATCCGGCCACAACAACGAGAGAGAGACAACAGTTTAAGGTCACGGGGTCAATGACCTACGGAAGCTGATGTGGGGCGGGCTACGTCCGCTTTTCCGCCCACTCCCGAGGCGCGCAAATATGCCCCGATCGGAGCACAATGGTAAAGGGTTAAAACTCGGGGAAATGGACCCTGATGAGCCGACGAGATCTTGCTCGGACCTTATTTCCCTTAATAGGTCACCAACTTTCCTCACCTGACAATAATGAGCAGTGTGAAGAGTTCAAGTCGAGTCTCTTCAGGACTGCCGTCATCCGTTTCGATTAAGTCTTTAAGGGACTGAAGCAAGGTTTCCAATGAATTCATTTTACTTTCCAACTTATAACTCGGATACAGGATTTTGTTCATAATTCATCATGTCTAATGCTTTCTTTTTTCGAGAACGACTCTCATTCTTCCATAATAGTGGAACTTGAAGATATTGCTCAAATCATGCATGTATTGACATGATGGGTGCTATTCCCGAAAAATAAATTATTTCACCGACTAGGTAACGTCAGATAGTGAACCACCAACCCCCCCCCCCCCTACTTTACTGTTACGCAGCATGTATTGCCCTGATAGCGTTTTGATTTCATATTAAGGTTTTGCATACTCACCCTCGGAACCAGTAAACCATATTGTGCCTGCCAGGATGAGGATGAGTTTTAGACAGTTGTGGAAGAGGTTTAAGTAATTAGGTTAGGAGAATTGATATTGTTTGCGGTGACAGGACTAAAGGTCTTTAAATTAGATAAGAGGATGTATTCGTTTTCTGATCTTGTTTACATTTCTTTTAAATTTTGTTTTTAAATAGCTATGAAGATACAGGTCAGTTCAGAAGCCAAGACGATTATGGATTCCTTCTTCGAGTTCAGATTTAAAGAACGAGGAGAGATTGAGTTAAGGGTAAGCTTACCTTCTGCAGAGGGTTACTAGGACGTAAGCCCGATAACCGAACATGATAAGAGGTATCTTATAAAAGTAGAAAGGCAAAGAGGACGATTTGTTCTCATAACACTTTGGGAAAAATAAGTATATGAAAAAACAAAGTTTATGGACAGTTTCTGAAATGTCCATTTCCCCCCGTTCTTTCCGGAATTGCCTTCCATGCCAGAAGAATCGTTATTAGACCCAAGGGTTGGCCTACTTTCTATGCAGGGCTTATTGAATGGTAGATGCGTTTTGTTAATCCCTAGTATCACTACGTAATTGTTTCACAGTTAAAATATGCCATAATCCCCGTCACGAATCTTCTTTAAGAATTTTTCATATTACAAACACTTTAGGACATATGTTTATAGTTGCATATCTTAGCAAAATCAATGAATTGGTTCGGTGTAGATAGGTAAGGTTAGATGGAGTTTTACGGTCCAGTTTCCAATCAACTGGTTCAAGCCGAGCCGGCCACGGCCTTTTTTCCAGTTGTGGGCTCACTGGTTTGTTTTCCCTACTCTATTGCTTATATACTGAGCACCAAGCACAATGGCAGTAAGTAGTTTCTAAAGTCTTCAGTGTGACCAGGCGGCCAAGACATGAACTTCCCACCTCCCGACCGCAAGTCCCATGCAGACAAGACATCACCCCCAACGTCCATGCATCAAACGTTCAGGTCCCAAAATTTGGTTTAAGGGCAGCTCCTGCCTTGGTGGATCACCCGTTGGACATATTCATGGTACTTCCCATCCTTGAACTGAACACAGAAAGTGAAACACCGAGAATGTTCGAACATTTCATGCTGTTCCTATGTTTAGATTCCTTGTTATTTTATGTTCAACCAAAGCGGTATTGTAAACGTTCTTGCTAGTATGATGGGCAACCCATCACGTTATTTATAGCAATTTTGAAATCCAATAATTCACTTTCTTCTGTTTAATATTTTATTGCCCTTTCTCGATTTTCAGGGTAAAGGAAGTCAAAAGACCTTCTGTTTGCTGGGATTAATTGGAGAGAAACCTGAAAAACAGCAGAAGAAACATTTTGATGAGACTTATTTATCACCGAATGTTTATTTCTAAAACAGAAACTGTGTGTACTTAAGCCACTTCATATACTACTAAAGTTTTAAGACATTACTAGTTGTCCTAATTGTGAGCTACTTTAGATGTATTTCAATGACTTTCTGTATACAGACATAGTAAGCGGCACTGCACTAAAACATTCAACGCTTAAACTGTAGTCGCTTGTAATAATTTCAGAATAATGAAAGTTTGAATCAAATTCATCAAACAAATTTTGAGTCACTGTGATATTGTTCTTTGAAATGTTTATGATTTTTCTGGCGAGCAGGACTATTATGCAAATAAAATTAGTGAGGCGGTAGCCTTGGTAAGCCTGAATTTGTTCAGAAAGGTGACGTAGTTGTTCCGTGGTAGTCTTCAGTACATGTATATGTGTCAATTTTTTGCCATTAAAATTAAAGGTATATCTTAAGTCCTTTTCTCTTAAATTACTTTGTTCGTTGTTTGTAGTTCATATAGTCGAATGCATGTAGTACCAATGATATAAAATACCATCACCAATCAAAATGGATGAAAAAATCAAGGGACTGATGCAGCTTAATTTTTTAAAATTGATTTTAATTTCGTGATACCAGATGCATAACACGCAATTTTATTTCTCTGAAAAATTGTGAAGCAGCGTGGAGTTGGATTGGTGGCTTGCGTGCACTTTCTCGTATAAAAATAGGTCCGTTGATGTTTAGAAGTTGTCCGATTTGTTCGATACAAGAAGACATTCCCTTTGTTTGAGCAAGCTGTCAAGCAGCGGTGCAGAGAACGGAACCTTAACCCTTCAGCATTTGGGAAAGTGACTAAAGACTGGGGATAGACTCACGTCGGTGGGATTGGGACCTTAACCGTCCCACCAGAAGTGTAGGGAACGATAAGTATATGCTTGTTTCATCAGAGCTTCTTCTGGAACCTGGTCACACTCGACTTGTTCAGAACTGATTAAGTCCGACCGAATTAAGTTATTCGGTGATCCTCCGTACTCACTCTCGCTGTCTGTTATCTGGTTATAGGGTCCTCGATAAGCAGGTTGGAATTATTTACCCTCAAATCGTTAATTTAAAGCAGTTATGGGTCTCTCCAGACAGCCCCCCCCCCCAACATATTTTCTTCCCACAAAGATCTCATCTGTATCTAAACGCCTCTAGTTTATTGCTTCAGGGCACACCCTTATGAGCAAACAAGGCCCCAATGTATGATCAAAACACTATCAGTACATTATGTTTTATATGAGTTACCGTACAATTTTCAAGTTGGAATTTGATGTCAATCAAAGACTTGTAACGACTGATTATTATGTCTGTAAGGTAAGTTCGGGTAACATTGCCGTTTAGGGTGGTGAATAATTGCCTTCAAACCCAAATAGGTTAGCTATAGATCAAGAAACAATAAGAATGGCAATGCGACGCTCAGTTACCTTGTAATCATGATATAATTTGCCGCCTAACATCACAATATTGAGTTCTTGTTTGTGTAAAAGAGATAACCGGTAATTAAAAGAAATTTATTGCAATATTTTGGTTACTATCCATGTTTGTAATTAAGTGTAATATGACAGTAGACATTGTAATAGATTGTAGCTTAAAGACCTTGTTCTCTCACCCCAAACAGTTTCAATTATCCTAACCTGCTTACTTAAGTACCTCCCTCAAATGTCTAACAATCATTATCATCCAGGCACAATCTCAGTATTTTGTTCCAGAGTGAATTTACAAGTCCCAAAAGTGTAATTAAAATCCTCTCAATGCAGTACATGCTGAGTAGTATGAGCTTCAGTACTCTGCATTTTTTGAACCAGCTGTCAATAACAGAGCTGTCCAAGAATGAATTTCTGTGGGCTACTACAAAATTATAGTTTGGGGTGAGAGGATTAGCCCTTTTTGTGAATTTTTGATAAAGTATTCAAAGTTTTGTTGAAAGTCACGCCAGGAGGCACGTATAATATATTCTTACAGATTTTTTGTTTTCTAGAAGAAAATTTCCTTTCTTACAGAAATAATAGGGAAAAGCTTATTTTATTTCAATAGATATTTAAGGCTTAGTCTACGTAAGTATACTGTTTTCAGTTTTGGCCATTAAGACAACTTTTACCAAACTGGTTTCTAACGGTAAAAGATGGGGCAGTTTGTTATTACTTTCTCTGTTAATATTAACCGCGACAAAACATGAGTTGTTGCAAGTAGTACATGCACTGCTTCACAGCAAATATGACAACATTTTATTAGTTGAGGGTACAAATCCCCCCCCCCCCCACCTCAGTTTACCAATGATTGCGATCCCATAATCGCGGCGGGCAAGTATACCTCAAGTAATGCAAAGTCTTCGATTTATCGGGGAACTTAACTACCTTTTACAATTACCGCCACAAATCGTCGTCCTTCGTACAGAATGCAACGAAGCAAACCCTACACTGTTAAAATAATACTGTTATTACGGTAATACTGGCAGCTGGGATTCAGTGCTCAACCTGTTATTTACAGTTCTGCATAAATCCAATTTTAAAGGTACATATAAAGCCACTTTTATTCCTGGACACTAAAATATCCTTCAGGTATCGTACTAAGGTATAAAATGGTGAAATAAGTGGAGTCACTATAAGATATAGTTGTCTAATGCAAAACTGTAAACTAACGTTCTCTTCCCCGGAGTCCTATACCTGCTGGTGTTTTTACTGTAAAATTAGATTTCTTTCATACAGTGTAATTAATACGGGGGGAAGTGAGGGGGCAGACGATAGAACTTTTTCCCGCTAAAAACAAATCTTCCTCAAAATGCCGCTTCTCGACGAAATTCCATCTCTTCAAACCTCGTCTGGCTAGATGTTTGTTAATCACCAAGCTGAATGAATTTCAGTATCTATAATGAAATGAGCATTCTCATTAAAAGTTTTGTACTCCGTGATGTGATGAGAACAATTGGTTAATGGAAAGATTTCCTGTGAACTTCGTCAAGACTTTCGCACCTTTATTGATCGTTGATTATCATGTGAAGACAAAATAATTGTTTCAAATTGTTTCCTGCCATTTTTTCTTCGTCTGTTACGCTTTAAAATGTAATACTTCGGAAACAGCCAGAGTTTGCGAGACTTGCAAGTCTTTTCGTTGTCACGCGGAGAAAAAAATCACCACAACAACGGCAAGGGTCCACGGCCACGTAGTTCAGATCCTGTGGCTGTCGTTCCGGCATGTCATTTCCACCGTTTCACCGGCTCTAGAAATGCACAAAATTCGCCACATTGAAGTCGCACATTACAGTTTGATTCAGTGCCGGCGCAAGTTCAAAATGGAGGGGGGGGGGAGGCAATGGATAGTGTTGATGGCAAAACGTTTCGAACGTAGCGCGAAACTGAGCTAAAAGCGGAGCTTGGGGTCCCCTGCTGGGCTACATACTGGGCTTATGCTGAGGCAAATCCGTGTTTGTCAGGTGTTCCCAGGTGAGCCCCAACTGGGCTTGCCAAGCTGGGCTTAAATCGGGCCCAAGCCGGACCCAACTGGGCTACCCTAGCTTAGGTTGGTCCCACTTAGGGGTCCAACTGGGTTAGCAATCTTAGGTAACTTTTCTCCTACAAGTCTACCGGAATACTAATGCCAGTTATATGTATATATTCAGTGACACTTGTGTGTTATTATTAACAACTGGGAATGTCATTTTCTTCATGATATTTCAATTTCTCCTTCTATTTATTGTATTGAACAAATAAGAAACACGATTTTCTGCAGGAATTCGCAATTGCCAGTTTACTGTATTGCAATTAGATCTGAACTAAGTAATAAACAAAAATTTCCTCTGAAAAATTCGGAATGCTCCATTAAGATGAGAGTTATATAAACCTGGTGTTCCAACATTATTTTAAATAATTTTAAACATAAACATACACATAAACATACTTTTCTCAGATTTTTTTCTCGAAAAACTTCCAAATGTTTAGTCCAAAAAAAGTTAAAATTAAAATACGTAGGACATACATTTTCTGAAGCAAGAAGAGTTAATTCCCTCAATGAAATTAAATTTTGATAACTTTCCTAATTAAGCCCATCTGGGCCCCCGCTGGGTCAAACATATTGGGGCAGCCCAGCTTTAGTCAGGCCAGAGCCCAATAAAACAAAATAAAGCTCGAAGATGAACTTAATTTTAAATACACACGCCTATCTTTGACCTAAAAGCGCCAATGATACAAAAAGTTAACAATAGGAATTTTAGAAGAGTGAAAAATCATTCATACATGGATGTGTTTCCCCATCTGTGCCCCAGCTTGGCCCAGTCGGTTCCTTTTTGGGATCCTCTGGTTTGGAAAACCTATCAATATCCCACCTCTTACCCAATTACAAGACTTGAATTATTTCATCTTGCTATTTTATTTTCAAAAAAACTTTCAACGCTAAGTTTATTGTCAGAAAAAGCAAAAATAAATCAGTTGAAAGTCTTCAATTCCAAATGTGCCGAGTTGTGCACCAACTGGGCTATTGCCGGGATTCAAAATATGGATAAGCCCAGCAAAAACCCAGCTTAAACCCGGAAAAAACTGAAAACAATTTCGGACAAAAGATTACAGCAATAAAGGAAAAATGTTTTTCTACACTCCCATTGTGCTATTAGCAAGTCTGGCTTGTTCAAAACACCAGTATCCCAATTTCATCCGTCAGCCCACCTAAGTCCAGCTTTCCAATCAAAAACCCAGCTGGGGCCAACTGGACATGTTGGCTGGGGGCGGAGCCCCCGGGAGCTCGTAGGTTTTAGCACATCTCTGGATGAAAAATTACCTCTCTAGAGAGGTTTATTCTTTTTTTGGTTAATCCAACCCCTAACTGACTTAAATATGGGGTAAGTGGAGGGCAAGGCCAAAACTTGGTGGGAAAATGCCACTTGCAACTCATTAATCGAAAGAAGTCATGTATAGGCCTAACAGCACGGATATTTTAATTCAATTCTTGGCATGTGAATTAATCATAGTCTGTAAACGTGTTCTATTGTCCTTGATTATGTAAACATGTTCTACGCCAAAGATAAATACATAGGAGACATAGGACATAGGAGATTTAATTTTTCCAAGCAATCTCTTTTCGTTTGTATACAAGTCACCCGAACCACATGGAAAGTTATGTAAACTTAAACTTAAAACGTTGTAAATTTAAGCCTGCAAATACTTTTTCATTAAAGTTACCTTTAAATTGGATAAAAATGATTATATTTAGGTGATGTTAACATTTATTTCAAAAGGGCGGAAACATTTAACGTAGATAAGTTGAATGTAAACTGTGCAAAGACGAAAACAAAAAAAAAAGCAAAAGTCCATTCCAAACTAGGTCATTTCACTTCAACATTTTATAGGCAATATCAGCAACTGGGTAAGGTACGTAGATGGGAGCTAAACACCTAATGAAACGGATTTTCGTACCTTAAAAATATACTTTCATGCGTAGATGTACCTTTGAGCGTGTAGATCCTAGTCCCTGCTTTGGGTAATCTTGGGATATAAGCTGCAGAATGCTAGTAACTCGGTGGGAAAATTAATCAACTCAAAGAAGCCAACAATTGTTTATTACCCTTTATAAGTAGTATGAGAATTAGACAGCCATACTGGGACATAAAATGCGTGAGGTTGTTAGGAATAGTAGTGGAAGAACGAAGAACATAATCTTACATTGACTAGTTTTTCTACAGTCCTAACCGACCTTCTCGACGTGCGCACGCGATATTGTATTTGCAAAGCATGATTTGTTCAAAGTTCTTTTGATTCATTAGCGTTATAACATAGTTTTATATTGCTCAAAGGACCCATCCTCTTTCCCCAAACTACAATTCTTGTAGGGGTTTACCAAAGTTCTCAATTGGCTCAGCTCTTTGATTGATAGCTTATTCAAACAATGCAGAGTACGAGGGCTTTTATTGCATAGCATGAACTCTACTGGGAGTGTTTTGACTATACACATTAAGTTTTTAAACTCACCCTGAAGCAATAAATCGAAGTTGTATCTGGATGAGGATGAATTTCAGACTATCGTGGGAGGGGCTTAAGTAAGAAGGTTAGGAGAATTGGCACTGTTTGGGATGAGAGAATTGGGTCTTTAAACTTACTTTGAACTTAACAATGAAAATGTGAAACATCATATCTCCAAGATTCCACACATTTTCGTTCTTTAACTTACCATTATTTTTGTTGCAAATTTAACAACCTTCTGAACTTACATACAACAGAATCAACACAATACATTTAACGACCTTTAAAGAACTTTAATGTAGATAAACGTTTTCCAAAAATTTTGACACACTTTTGTTGGTGAAGGAAAGTGAAAAGCGCCCTACATCACCGTGACAATGAACGACCTTGACAGATCAAAACTTTCGTGGCCTTTTTGTGGGTAGATGCTTAACAAGGTGTTTCTTGATTGGTTGTTGCCATTGTATTGTATCGATTGTATTCTTTGTTAGGGTTAGGAATTAAGCTAGGGATTAGGCTTTCGTTAGCCAGTAAAGAAATTTCTTGTTAAACAGTGCGAATCGCCCTCTTTTTGTTACACGATCAATATTTCTCTTTTTCCCTGTACGGGATATTTGCTATTATTCAAAATTACAAACAAAAATTACAAGCCATCTATTGTACGTTACAAAAATTTGAAACTTCTTCAACTCCGCATAGCAATGGTTAGATTTCATGTAATTTTTTCAGCGTCTCAGAGTCAATGAGTGTACTGCATGTCGGTGAGGTTGCTTTCATTGGAGAAACCTTGTTCTTATCAATTTTCTGCGAAAGAAATTGAAATTAAGGGAAGTTTTATTTCGCAAGTCACACGTGAGAACATGTTGCATGTTAATAAATGATTGTACTTGACGGGCGCGCATCTAGTCAGGGTAACCCTTTCGCCGACGCTGTGGGGTAACCCTGACTTGGTAATATTCCTAGACGTCAGAGAGCGTTAGCACTAATATTGACTTCAAATGATGGTGGAGCGTCCAGCCCACATATATATAATTACCACAGCTATGGTATCATTGATCAACTTAAGAACAGTGTTTTTTTGCTTTCCTAAAGTTCTGCCGACCCTCTGACAAAGGGACGTTCGGCAAAACCAAACTTTAAACTGCTTCCCGGGTAAGCTATTTCGTCCAGTGAAGGACAACAGTTAGCCAACCTCACCACCTTCAGACCATTAACATCATTGGTCTGCTATTCTTTTTTCTAAAAGTCCCCTCGACTCTCTGGCGGAGAGCCAACGGGCGAAAACAACATTTACGCCCCGAGGAGTTCTGCTCCCTTAAGGAGCTAAACGTCCCAAATGGACAATTACGCCCTCTAAAGGGCAAACATGTGTGGTCCTGCTCTAGACTGGCTGAATAGAACAGAAGCCACATCATTGGTCTGCTATTTTTAGTCACAGATATTCCGTAACATTAGTGATACATTTCTGTCCTGAAGCGTCGAGATTAGTAGTCATACCTATGATACCAATGCCCATGACTTTTGTTGAACAGAACTCTATCCCGAATATTTCAAAAGTAACCCACGACAATGCGAGGTTTTCAGACAGATATGAAGCGTATGCAATCATAATTTTATGTGCTGAACGTTTCTGTTAGGATCATCCAAAGAAATGTACTTTATTTTGATCAGAAAACAATTTTTTTTCATTAGTACTCCCAATTGGCTTATAATTCATAACAATGTGAATATTCATTTTAGATGAGCGTTCTCGTTCCTGATTGGCAAACTAAAATTTTTCGGTTCGTGAAGCCACTTTTGTAGCTATCTGCATAGAAATCCTAGGTTGTAGCCGGAAGGAGCACTCCGGCCGACGCGCGAATCAAAACGGACGCTACTGTCGGATCACATGCCGGGGCAATGCAGTTATTTTTATGCACCCGAATCGAACGCAATCGTGCCGAGCGCTGTTTTCATAAGTGTGTGGTGACGTTGGGTATATTGCTGCAAACGAACGCGGGCCAAGCAGAGTATTTCCAAGTGCCGCAGGGTATACAAGTTTTGCCTTTGGTTGCACTATCTTAAAACTGATTTGTGACAACTGCATGCGACACATTTATTAACAAAAATTACAGTTCTAACTTTTAGGTAAGTTGCAATAGTCTTTCAATCAAATTTGTAATTGTGTATGTGGGCATGTGGGTTGCCGTTATTACAAGACTGCTGAAGATGATTTAGATTGCAAAACCCGTAGTGGACTTGCAGAGAGTGAAGGCGGTGCCAGAATGTTAGAAGCACTAAGTTACCCTAGCCCAGCCCTATAGCCTTAAACAAGATCATAATCCAAAGAACAGAATTCCAGCTTGACCCGCATTGATTTCCAGCAATATGTCACCATACGCATACAAAAAAGAAAAAAAAAAAGAAAAAAAACAGCGCTCCCTACAATTGCGTTCGAAAACACACAATCGATTAGGCAGGCTGAGAGAAGGGTGTAGAAAACTAATGTTGAAACCACACATTTACATTCCAGCGGCAAATGACCATTCAGCGTCATCCGTTTGTTGTGCGGACGCTCCCACGGACTTGTATACATGGACAGAGCATGTAACGTGTACGTCCTATCCGTAGATGGTCGCCACCGACTGAGACAAAAAAGGCGCACCAGGATGGCCGCCGTGAACATATAAATCGTCTGATTTAACGACGACAGTGTAATATTTCAAGCAAAGTTAAACTTGAATGGGAAAATATCATATTCATGCAAAACTTGAAGTTATTTTGATCTTACCTTGCCATATTTTAAAAATATTTCAACGTTCTTGCAAAATATGAAGATATACTTGATCAAGTCCAAACTTTCACACAAAACATAGCAGACGGCCATAAGTTGGTGCGCATTTTCTCACACGTACGGTAGCGACAATCTACCGTGTAGTATGCTCAGTCCATGTATAGGAAGTCCGTGGACGCTCCTTCCAGCTAAAGCTTAGGATTTCTCTGGCTATCTGCTCCCTGAGTCCAAATACGTTTTATATTATTATATCAACATTATGCAACAAGTAGCAGGTCCATGAAGCGATTCAGGCAAAATTTTAACATTTAACATACACTTCATTTATTACGTTGGAGAGACAAGAATGTGTTCTGTCCGTTTCGATCTTCGTGGGCTTCATTCTAGAAATCTGTCATTTTTGTCAGTTGCACGTTTCAGTTTTATGCGAACGAACATTTTCGGTCCCATGAAACTGTGTTGCGTGTCTGCTTGAAAGTGGTTGCAGAACATTCCGCACTTTGCAACGCGTCTGAACAATCTCGTTGCAATAAGTTGAGTCGCATCGAGTCGCATAGTATGGAGGGGGCTTTAACCATTTCTTGAAAGTTGGAAGGCCGTGTTAAGATTAAAATTTAAATGGGTTTTGCCTCACCATTGTAGTAGAGGACCAGATTCTGCGGGCATCCTTCCTTTTTTGTAGGGCCGTCCGAACAGCTGTCTGGACCTTTTGGTGTAAAATACAAAAAGGAAAGGTAAATTACAAAACGACATCAAAAGAGACCACAAATAACCTTAAAATTATTCACTTCAACTGTTCAAGGATCGTACGTAATAGCCATAACCGCCTTGACGAATTTGTAACACTGGAACGACAATGATGATGCTGTGGAGAACTAACAATGACAGCATGGCACAGTCACAGGGGGCTTTGAGTCATGCCCCTCCCCCCCCCCCCCCCCCGTTCTCAATGATGCCAAGTTTTTTACCTCATGACAATACGTGAAACATGTTAAAAACACATTTTACTAAAGAAAGCAGCATGCACTGAACCAGATGTAAGGATACCTTACAATACTTACATCTTACATACTGACAATGGCTGTACTTGGCACCCTGTTCTTGACTGTTCGAGAACAATGCGGAGAACACGGGAAACCCCTCTTGCGCGGTATAGTCATTATGGACATTTGTCACACAATGCATTTCGGTCCAATGTGCTACCATACAATGTCATACTTTCACCACAAACTTCGCTTCATTTTCATAATAGACCTTGTGCAATGACGACAAACTGACGTCATCCATGAGGGGTAATGCAATGGAACACGTGGCAGTACGTAAGAATTCGCCTTGCACGTGTATTAGACTGTGCACATATTTGACTGGTTGACAAATCAGCTGTCTGCATGTGTCGGTGTCGGTTTGTTTTGCTTCCGAAGTAGGGCGTACTTCCCGCTCTGTGACATCATATGCACGAGGTCTGTAGTCTAAGCCAGAAAAATTGTTCTTTTTATGACTTCTTCCTCTTGGGTACACGTTCCCCTGAAGCTTAGTAACTGTGTTTCAGATGTTTCCTTACATTTCTTGCATGAGAACATACCTCCGACATCTTGTTTACTATTCGTTGCCTCTGAACCACCGGCGAGGTGGTGTGAGATATGGGTGCAAGAGCAGTTCGCGATCGTGATCCTTCATGTTCGACTCTTATAGAGGCTTTGTAATTACGTCACGGAACCGCCATGCTGGAGGACATTCATGCCAAATACACGTGGCTTTGTGCCGAACGCACTGCACAGTATGCACTGTGACATGCACGGTGTATACAAATTCAACGGGCAAGCGCGTCCCGTATGGTTTACTACGTAGTTACATGTACTCCAACATGGCCGCCGGAGAATATTATGACGTCATGTAAAAAGCCTCTATAGTTTTCAACACTCACTGTTCTCTGTTTTCGTACAGGCTGAGAACAGAGAGTCAAATGCAGCCAATGCTGTTGTCTCTCTTTTACGTCACCACCTCAGGTCCACCTCACCTAGATTGGCGTGATAAACTGTCATTATAGACTGATAGAGTCAGTATACAAATGTTTGTTTATTTTTATGCAAAAGACAAGCTGCATGAAAGATCATGAATTGACAAGCGAAGATTCCCTTTTTGGCAAGAAGGACAGTGCCCTAAGGTCCTTAACCAGGGATTAGTCGAGTAGTCAGAATAAGCCCCGTTCAAAAAAGGAACCCCCTTAAGCCAGTCCATGAACGTACTTTTAAATTGACTTCAAAAAATGCAACATGCTGAATCACTTCGCATCGAAGCACCAAAAAAATTGTAATCTGCAATTAGATCTCTCAGCCAAAGCAGCAACGGGGTTCGATTTTAAAAAAATCATGACTTTTAATGCCGCTTATTTGTGGTCTCTAAGAAGAAGAAATTGATGCTTTTGTGGAGAAAATGTGAAAACTTTTGCGCCTTAAGTGACACAATTCAAAAATTTGAAACTGTTGAAGAATCTGCTATCTTTGTACTCAAAAAAAATAAACCGTTTATTTTGGTTATTCCTAATTACCAGGGGAAATGGTTGACCAAAATCATTTTGCAATCAACTTATGCTCAAATTTCGTTAAACTATGGGAAATGGTTTATCCAAATCATTTTGAAATAAGTTTATCCTCAAATTTCGTAGAAGAGATCATCTGCGTTTGACAAACTCAATGGTTACTGGTGTGACATTTAATATTACACAATTTTACCGTATAAATTTTTTTAACGTCCTAAAAAGAATCACGGCAAGCCAGACTAAACAATAACATATGGCCAACAAACAAAAACCGAATATCATAGTACACCATATATGGCAGTTACCTCAGACTTCAATGCACAGTAGAACAAGGCGATGAAAAATCCCTGTGTGTATAAGATACATCAAGAGATATGTAGATGAACGTATTTCAAGGTCAGGAGCAGTCGCCCAATCTTATTTTTAAAAGCAACAGATAAATATCACAGTTTCCCTGTTATTTATTTTCAAAGTATCTTTTAAAGTATTTCAGGATTTCAATATTGTATTTTCAAGGTAAACGAAGCAATAATTATTGGTAAATTCTACATTTGCGGATAAAATACTGTCACATGACTCTTAAGAGCCAATCATGAAACAGGACAGTGTACTACACTGCTACAAGTTGGGGTGACTGCTTTTGCACTAGTGCTGGTAAATTCATTGTGCGAAATTTTAATCTCGATCTAGTAAAATGTAACTCAGGTTATTAGGGAGTGGTTACGCTAATTTATCACTTATGTTATATTACTATGAATTCCAGTTTATGTAGCGCTTTATTCAGACCTAAGCCCGCGGGCTATTCCTGCTTCCACAGCAAACCAGCTTAAGTGTACACTGTAAAAACGAATGTACATTTACAGAAGACAAAATAAAGAAAAACAAAAATACATAAAAAGTATTGTCAACGGATTGACAACAAACCAGTTAGTTACAGAACGATATTGATCTCTCAAAGATGCGCTCCTTTTTTCTATTTTTTACCTGGTTTTTCATTAAGCTGATGTTACTTACAATTACCTTTATAACTGCATGCAGCACTTTAAATTGTTTGTCGTAGTATGACCCTTAAAGATCCATGCCAACGGAACAGTCAGTTTCTTGGAAATAGACCAAAATAAACCATGAACCCCTAATTTGGAGATGACATTTTTCGAACTTCTTTTGTATATTTCAAACCCGATTAAGACTGGACGAATATGACCTGAAGCCAATATGCATGAGCAATGGTAACTACATGCCCGTAGCCAAGGGGAACAAGGGGGAGCACTTCCCCTACAAAGGTCTGAGGTTCCGTGCACCAGTTGTGCCCTGGAGAAAATTTTCGTCCCCTCCCCTTCGGAACCTTGTCTCGCTACGCGTCTGGGTAACTCTTCACCCTTTTATTTCCCACCCCCTTCTTCAAGTTTTAAGCGCAGATCACACTACAGTGATACCGGATCGGTTTATCATCCCATTTTTGTGAGTTTTAATTAAAATCTCCTCTAGACGTTGTCGGAAAGAACCAAAAGTTTGCCGTCCTGTGTAAATATATGATAGGCTAAGTATGAGAGGACAACGAAAGTGAAGTGTTAACTAATTATTGTGTGATGTCACATTGATTAATAGCTTTTATCGGACTACGCGTATCCGATAAAAACTGTCTTCGGATGTGACGTCACGGAATATTTAGCATAATTTTAGTCTTCTTTGTTTTGTTATACAAATCATATGTCTGCACAGGTGGGCAAATTTTTGTCTCTTTCCGACCAAAGATCGAGGAGATTTTAAGTAAACTGCTCAAAAAGGGAAACAAAATGCGATCTTATATTGCTGGACTGTGACCAGAGCTTTACCCAAGCTAACCTCGTGAGGTATTAGACTTAGAGACTGATAGACTATTTTAGTCTTCTAGCTTTTCTATTTCTACCCGTGACACTGCAGTTCAACATAAAATGTACCGGTAGCTAATAATATATAACGTATCTTTCCCATATGCCAGACCCCTTAGTCAGGCTAGGTACTGAATAGGGCGACATGACTTCAAAGGGCAAATATAGAAATGTTTATCCAGTCAAAGCAAAACTTAGGGCTGCACGTTTTTAGACTCTTCATCGACAAAGCCTTCCTCTTAACCTTTTTGTGTGTCATATATGGTGAAACAAATCTTGTGGAAGAAATCCGTCGAACTAAAAGATTAGAATTTAATAGAATACCTGCAGAGAATTGAGCACGTCGAACAGCACTTCAAATATGGGATGGATTGCAACTGCTAAACCTATTACGTATGTGGAACCCAAGAGGGGTATCAGCAGTAGAGCACTACGGATACCAGTTCTGAGAAAATAAATAAACCGTGAACAGAATAACTCCGTGGATATGACGTGTGGAATGTATTAGCAATACAAATGAATGATAATTGAAATGAGCAACCGAAAATTCTCGAAACCTCCGAAAAACAAATTAAAACGATCTTCACTGGACTTTCAAGGTCTGTCATAGCCTAGACAGACTACGGCCCTTACTATATTGGTGCCTTTACTTTACCATTGTCTTCTACATCAACACGTTGGACCGCACACCGTTTGATTGACCTGACACATGCTCTTAAAAGTCTTGTGACGTGGAAATGGAAAGGTTGGATATTTGATGTGAAGGGCATTAATTGCGGCAATTCCAATCAAAATCCATCAACAATTGACCGTCTTAGAGGAAAATATCTGATTTGCACTTTATCATGCATAATCATGCTAAATATACAAATCTTGTGATGTCTAAGGGGGACATGCCATATAAGGCTAATGATATCTTTAATTTTGCAATATCCATTTCAAGGACAATTGTAATATTATATGTTCGGGGCTTAGTGTGCAAATTTAAATTGTGTCCTTGAAAATCATCATTCCCAATTACCGAAACATAAACTATCAGATGAATAATATAGGTTTAACAAAAGAAATCTCAATACTGTGCAATACTCCACGTTATTATTTTTGTATAAGGAACAAGTTGCTTTGCAAACATTCAAACTTTTAAAAGGTGTATCCTGAGAGAAGATATTGACATAATTTCAAATTATTTTCCTTAGGAAAGAGTACTCCTTATCTTCTAAGTAAAGACAAGTTAGATATAGACCACTTCACATAACCATACTCAAAGCCTCTCCTTATAATATGGATGGATCAATAAAGCATGATTCGACCATCTTTTTCAAGTTAACTCAAATTTTGGGAGACGTGTTGAAAATGTGTGGCAGTGTTTTGTTTATTCCGACAATTTGGAGGAAGTGCGAATGTGCACAGTCCCCAAATCGAACCGCCGAACTCGCTTATAAGGGTAAATACTTTGTGTATACGAAGCATGTTGCGTCTCCGTTCAACGCCACATCAAACCAATCAATAACATTTTCGTCACACCCCTCCTCAATGATGTAATTTGTTTGCAAAAATTTACAATTCTTACTTTGCTTGGTAAATCTTTACTGCTGAATCTTGAGATTGTACTTTAGCAGCTCTGACGACTACTAAGATAATCCGGAGAAGAATGATTGTATTTATCTGAAGTACAAACAAAAAGCAAAACGAAGTAAAACAGGAAAAGAACAGACGCGGCGCGTAGCCAGGACTTTGTCGGGGAGGGGGTTAGAGTGTAAATCGGGGAGGGTCCAAAGTAGAAAAATCAGATTTTGAGGCCTCCAGATCAAAATTGTTCAATATTTATTTCTCTGACGTAGCAAAGCTGGCAGTGATCACCTTTTCGCAATTTTCACCATTATTGTACTTTTAAACGGGTGTTTGGTTCTCTCTCAAAGGTAGTACAGTTGGAAGTGATCACCTTTTTTGTCATTTTTCACCATTGTTGTTAATTCAAACTTGGGTTTTTCAGCCCCAAATCGCTCCCGAGAGAAAAAGTTGTCACAACATCTTTCAGAGAAGTAAGATTAAAGATATTAACAAAGAAAATGAGATGGAAATTTTTTAACCATAGTTTCTACTTTTATCGCTGTTGTTAGTTGTGAATTATTTAATATTCGCCCTTTGGCAAGTATGGAGGTAGTGGGGGAACTATAGCAATTGAAGTTCCGACTGGTCAGTGTAGCCAGACTTCAGGTAAACGATAAATGCGTAATAGATGTATCTTGTAAAGAGGCACCGAACGAAAATGTTGTTGGCAGGATCGTAACAAATACTATTATATTGACTACCAGTCGATAGTCTGGAGCAAGGGGTTTGCAAAATGGTTCTATGAACATCTGGGACAGTGAAGCACAGCCGGGTGAGTATAAGGGTTGCGTGTAATTCTTATCCTTCCAGCTGTTAGAGTAACAATGTAATCATCTTTACAGACCCACGTGCGTTACAGTAATATTGAATATAGTATCGAACTTTTTTCTCTTTTTTGTAATTATCTCATCGCTCCGTGAGGAGGATGAGATATTGTAGTCACTTTGCCTATGGGGCTATATATGGCAATGCCAGCTTAAATCGCAATGGTTAGCATGGTAACGGTAAATTTTCCCAGGTTACTAGTCTCGAGGTCTAACCCATGGTGAGGTACCCCGGGGTGACTGAAGGTCCATGGCTGAGAGAGCGGTCAAAACCTGTCCGTGTGTGTGTGTGTGTGTGTGTGTGTGTGTGTGTAGGTGGGTGTGTGTGTGTGTGTGTGTGTCCAATTTTTTTTTCCTAATATCTTGTAAACGACTTGGCCGATTTTCTTCAAACTTGGTAAGATGGTACCTCAGGTGGAACAATTGCATTTTTAATACACAACCGGAAGTGA
Organism: Holothuria scabra; assembly: GCA_037179385.1. NCBI lineage: Eukaryota > Metazoa > Echinodermata > Holothuroidea > Aspidochirotida > Holothuriidae > Holothuria > Holothuria scabra. Next base: position 57,786,816 of record CM074181.1, on the reverse strand, counting down.
AGGTCAAAGGTTACAGGTCAAAGGTCAAATTTAGTGAAATCACATTTTCTGCTATATGGACATCAAGATTGTGGCATGGAGTTTTAGTAGGTAATTTTTGTCAATGACATTCTGCTGTAGCATAAAATTCAGCACAGATAAAACTTCGAGCTCATACATAGTTCAATTTCTGTAACCAACTTGCGCACATATTAGCGATGAGATATGCAACTCCGTGGATTGCCCTCTTGTTTTTTCTTTTTTCTTTTTTGCAAATAATTCCTCTTATAGTTACATCTCTGTTTTGTGGACAAAAATTTCAATTCAGATTGAGTTTGCATTTTTCAAGTGAATTATTTAGTTATAGGGCCAAATAATCAAATAGTTAATGTCAAAATACCGCACAGCATATGAGACGTAAGGGGGCCGAAAATAGGGCAAATCGAAATCGCTTCACGGGAGGTCCAGGCGAATCCTGCCGACCACTGTTTGCAAACCCCTGGTTATACTGTCCTGAGATAGTGAGCTCATGTTGCTCATAACATTCAGTGTTACATTCCTGCCCTTCAAATAAAATTCAAGAAAGGTATTGGAACATGCTTATCCCACATATGTACAAATTTCCGCAATACAATTTTTTTCATAACAGAAGTGTTTAAATTGTGATCTCAAGCCACAAAGGGACAATGCTTGGTAAATCTTGATATCAACTGCACATTTGGGGAAATATATGTTTCTTAGGTAATATAATATCCAGTAGTTATTTCATTGTCTCCTAAAGAAGGAATTGTTCTTATAGACGATTCCGAAAAGCGCTTGTGTTTAGTGACTGTAGGCTGCCATTAGTGGGGTCCATCAGCCTTAAATCGTCTTCATTTATTGTCTACATGAATTTCAAACCCTCGTATTCAATGAAATTGAAGAATTCAAGATACAAGTTAGTGTAAAACCATCCATGGTACAGACAAGCAAAGAAATTGAAAGATTAAAAAGGTGATGGACCCCAGTTATAGCCAACTGAAATCAGACCATCACTTGCTGTCCGGATTCGTGTGTATGGGCAACCACTGCTTCAGACGTTAAACAGCATGAAGATAATAATCTGTTGAAAGCTAAACCAAGACATACTATGTGAAAAAGTTAAATTCTCACCATGATAATAATAACGGCAGGGATAGCAAAATACCAGATAGAATTATCCTCGTATGACAGGAAGCATCTGTGTTTTACAGAATAAAACAATAAGACACTGAATCATTCTTATGAATGGTATAATTCATAATGAAAAAACTTTTCCCAACCCCGTCGCTAAGGAAGTGGGACGCCCGGATTTTGTATCAGGGGGTGGTACCAAAAATAATAACATAATGAACAGGAATTTTCTTGCAACATTTAATAACTTGTAGATACGATATTTACAAGCATATAACTTGGTTACCGAAGAGTTTAAAGGGTCCCTGTTCTACTTACTTCTAGCAGAGAGTTGCAACTCCCTGCTTCTAGCCTATCTCACATCCTTACAATCCTAGTTTATTGCCTCAAGGTATTCCCTGGTGATCGCATACAAGGCACTAGGCCTAATTGTTAATCAAAATAGTCTAATATACATGATGTTTAATACGTACTACTCTGCCCTTTTTTAACTTTATGTCAATCAAAGTTTTGTGCCAATTGAAAATTTCTATAGACTGCAGGTAAAGTTGTAGTTTGGGGACGAATGACTTCCTTTAGCATAAAAATGGTTATAACATGAAAAGTAACACTGTTTACTGCAAAAGTGTGTTCATCACTTGTCAATGATTTGGTCCCACTTTGCAAACACGCGGTTTTCCTAGAAATGTTTGACACCTTAGTTAACAAATATGTGTAGCAGCTACCGTATAAACGCGTTAGGGTGTCCATGGCGTTTTTCATGCAAACTCACTTGAACTCAAAATATAAAAACATTTAAATAATGAGGGAGGGCTAACAGGGCCGTCGGAAGCGGGGGGATGGGGGGCTGCAGCCCCCCCCCCCCAATAATTTTGCCATATATAGTTTTTTTTTTTTTTTTTTTTTTTTTGAAGTGAGCATTTTATTACAACGAAAGGTCAAAATAAGGACTGCTTAGATACTATTAACAAGCCCAGGAAATTCATTTCCAGCTGTCTGAGGGGTTGGGATTTTTCAAAATTTTCTGTACGCTCCGCGCCAACTAATGGTGGCGCTCCGCTTAGATAGTCAGGCCGAGTCAGCCCCCCAATCGAAAATACCTTCCGACGGCACTGGCTAATATAGTGTTTTCAAGAACAGGGGTGGATCCAAACATTTGGAATAGGAGGGATGAACGTCACCATTGGTTCGCCCGGAGCGTACAGAAAGTTTGAATAATTGCAATCTATTACATAGTCGAAAACTATTTTCCCGAGGCTTCCCAGTAAAATCTAATCAGTCGTTATTTTGAGTATTTGTTTACAATAAACATTGCAACTCCATGAAAAATGAGAAAATGTCAAAATAATCAGATTATTACAGGAAGGAAATGTACCACTACCATTGAATGAAATGGCACTGATGAGCTTGTACACGAGAACGGTAACACAAAGATCATAGTTGCCTCTTAATTTCCCTCTAAAACCTGCCGGAATTTCTAAGTTGCGTTTCACTTTTCTCCGAGACCGCCTGCATGGACAAGTGATAACTGTACAGACGTGCAAGAGTCGGGAGTTATATATAGCTTGAGAATTATGCACGTCCACCGAGCGCACGACTTGTTTCGGGTCATATGTCATATGTTTAGTCTCCAGGATTTGTTCATGAAGGGTCTCAAGTTTTGGTTGTTTTTTGTCCTGAGGAAGGGGATATTAAATGAGCGGGTCCCGCTTCTATGGAGCATTTTTAGCTTTTGGAAATGGGCTGAAGTGAAAAATGGTGCTATACTTTCACTTGTAACATTTTGAAGCCTATAACGCACGCAGCTGAATCTCATACAACAGACTAGTACAACGGACTCCAAATACTCACAAAGGAGTGTTATGGCTACAGTTCTGCAGCCTCCTAGAGGATCCATGGTCTTTTGGCGTACAAGAAACTGTTTTGAAACGTTCACAAGCCGTGCTCGCTTCATTTTTATTTATTAATATTTACTCACACCTTAGTTTTTTCTTCTACAAATGGATCATCTTCGGTTTCTGACTCAACATTTTCTTTGTGAAGCAGCGTCATGCTGACGTATGTAGCCGCAACCAGTACTAAAGGCATTCCTTTCAAAATAGACGAACAAATAAATACATATAATTTTCATCATCAAACACGATAAAGGCAAAAACTAAGTTTTATTCCAAGATTCATGAAAGAAGAATGTAAGCTTTTCCAAATAAGACAGAAGGATAACTTGAATTTCCTTCCTGGGGAACAACATTTCTTGAGTTTAGGTGTCTTAGGGCTCCAAATGTAATTTGTTCTCGCACTCTCAAATGATGCACCATTCACATTTTTTCTGTTGCATATTATAGGGGGCAGGGAAAAAGATTTCCATAACATGGTTATACTGAGTAGTGATAACATGATAAAAACATTCATCCCATCAATACCATATTGACAAACACGCGTGTATCATGTCGTACAAACTGCCACTGGATGGATGTGTAAAATGTGTCCGCCCTCCCCACCCCTCCGCTTTAAAAAGCTTAGTTACCCTTCTTATAGTGCGACGATACCTTAGTTATGATACATGTCACGTAAGGGAACTTTTCGTGTGTCGCCTGTGGAGGGGAGAGGGGGGGGGGGTTGGTAAGAGAAGGTTACAAAAGTTAGTAGTTTTGACCAGACGATATGTTGAATATAATATAGGTATATGTCTTTGTTCAGTGTTTGTGTTTCTAAACATGAGTTAAGAAGGTAATGCATTTTCCTCTTTGCTGAATTTTATTTGATGTAAGGTCAGTTCGATGACAATATGCGTTGATGTCACGGGGAAAATCGATGTTGTACGCTATTCACACAAGGTAAACTTGCACAGGCTGGTCACGACGACAAATGGGGGCGATGCGCACTGTTTAGCAAGGAATATCCTTACTGGCTAACGATAGCCCTAATCCCTAACCTAGTCCCTAACCCTAACAAAAAATACAGTCGATACAATACAATGGCAACAGCCATTCAGAAAACACTTTGTTAAACCGTGCGCATCTACCCGACTAATGCGCGTATCCTACCTCCACGGGAACAACCCAGCTATCAGGGGCGCCGGAAGCTATTTAAGATTGGTACGGCAGATAAATTCAACACGAGAGATACCGGTAGTGAGTATTACCGCCTAGCGGCAATGCGAGGGCGCAGCCCTCGCAAATCGGCGTGGGGTCCAGGAGCCCGCTTAAGGACTCCTGATGGGGTCCAGGGGCAAAGCCCCTAAAGGGGTCCAGAGGGCGAAGCCCCCGGAAGCTCCTGAAATTTTGATTTTTTTGTAATCTTTTTTCTAACTCTCTTTTTCGTCATAATTCCAATATTTTTCAAAGTTCCCAATAACCCTCCATTGAAAATGAAGAGCCCTAACAACAATCAAATGTTATAGTGACAAATAGAGACAGACTGACAAAGGCGTCTCTCTATTGGACGGTTGGGAATGAGTCCATCCATGGGAAAAAAGCACGGTCCACCGTAAAGCTCCTCAATGAACATTAATGACAACATGATTTCATACAGCCAAGTACAACCAAAACGCAAAAATACTTTGGAACTCACATTTTTTGTGGGGGTGTGTTTTATCTACTCTGTTTGAACAAAGAAGTGCCCGAGTGAGATACTTTTACAATACAATACGGTGATCAGCATGATTTGGAAGGTAGTAGATTCTTACGTGTGTGTACCGCACGTATCTGGGAATGTGTGAGTGACGTAATGCCTATAGTATGTACGTTGTATATGTCATTGGAGTATGCGGCTACGGCGTATGTATACGTCATATTGTACAGGGAGGGCAGATGCTTATTTAATTCATTGATAACGTACTTATATAACAGTACGAGTTCTGAGTATTTTGTAGGCCTATGATATATGATAGGGTATGTTGTAATACGTCATTAGTTGTGATCCTCTGGAGTTGAAAAGTTACAAAAGGAGCAGAATAATAGAATTTAGGATTGGTGTCAGATTTTTTTCTTTTATTTTTTTTTTATTTTTTTTTCCCGAAATATTGGTTCGGCGGCCGCCAAACCTGCCGCACCGGTTCAGGCGCCCCTGTCTATTTATTAGGTTTATATTCGTATAATCATCACTTTTCATAAGGTTTTTTATTCATAAGGATAATTATTTATAAGGTTCGCTATTTATAACTAAGAAAAAGTGTGTTACTCATATTAGGAAAAAGGTTCGATGTTCATAAAAAACCTTTTTGGGCACGTATTTCAAGAACCTTTTGCTTTCTAAAGTCCGACTCTCTAGCAAAAAGCCGTTCAGCGAAACCAAACTTTAATCAAGCTGCTTCACGAAGAAACTATTGTGTCCACTGAATGACAACACTTGACCAACTTTACGGCCCTTAGACCACTTACATTATCGTTCTGTTGTGTATGGCTCCATTCTAGACTGGATGAAAAGAACAAATACTACACATGATCTTAGCCACGAGAAGCCTTATGAATATTGTACCCTTTCTAGTTAAATTATGAATATCGAACCCAAGGCTGGCGCCAGGATTTGCCCGACAGGGGGGCCAATCTCCCCGACAGGGGGCCAGCATTTCGAGTCCCCGACAAAGGCGTAAGTCCTAGTAGGACCTGAGTTGGTAGAATCTAAGGCGCGCGTAGCGCGCCGAAATTTTGGGGTTTTTTTCAACAAATATTTAAAAATCTGGAGTTTTGTTTAGAAGGAAAAGTTTTTTAAAAAAAAAATGGCTCTTGTAAGGACTATTAAAAGGCTGGGGTGTTTATTGAAGAATCTCTCCTTCATAAAAATCAAAACCGTTGCAGAGGAGACATTTGGAACTCTTTTGGGGTTACGCATTTGATCGTACAAGGCCTGGTAATAAGGCTTTCAGACGAAACTGGAAATGTGCCCGAAAATGTTTTCCCCTTTTTGAAAGAAGGTTTGAAAATTAACAGCTTGTCATATTGGATTATCATATTGGAGAAATTTTAGAATTTTTATGAAAAATTTGCTTTTTGGGTAAGGTTACAATGAAACGTTTGGGCTTTTTATTCAAGGATATTCCTGTCAAGAGCAATTGTGGGAGTGATTAAAAGCGTTAAATTGGGTGTTTTACTGTACGGAGTATCCATGGAAAATGAAAAAGTTTATCATTTTTAACAAATATTAGAGAATCTGAAGGCTTTATTGTGGGACCTTTAATTTTATGACGGATTTTGGGGGTTTATGGAAGAATCTGACCCTCTTATGAGAAAAATAAGGAAGGGGAGATTTGTAGTTTTGTTGGGGTTTCTGAATTACATCATGGAGATTAAGGCCCTCGGAATTTTCCTCGCGGAAAAAGTTTGACTTCTCATACATTTCAAGTTTTATATTTTGTATATTGACATATGCGTACGGAAGTGTTTCAATTTGGTAGGAGGCAGAATAGTCTAGTTTGTCTGAAAAATGTAATCCTGCCCGAAAAACTAACTAGAAGTGCACAGAAATTTTTGAAACATTGAAAACCCTAGACAGCCGAAAATGGCATTTCTCAGGCTCCGTAACCAGCAACAAAGCAGTCTTTCTTTTCAGCTTTATCCGCTTTAAAATTGTCAATTCATGTTTCCCTCAAACGAAGAATAATTTGCCAGCATGCATTGTTTTGCTGAGTAATCTGTTCGACCAAAACACTATCAAAGCGGAGCGCCACCATAACTTGGCGCGGAGCGAAGAGAAAAATTTTAAAAAATCTTACCCTCAGACAGCCGGAAATGGCATTTTTCCAGACTTGTAACTCTCTGGCGAAGAACCAAGGGGCGAAAACCAAACGATTACTCCCGAAGGAGTTCTGCTCCCTTAAGGAGCTTAACGTCCGAAATGGACAAGTACGCCCTCCAAAGGGCAAACACTGAGTGGTCCTGCTCTACACTGGCTGAATAGAACAGAAGCCACAACCTGGATGCAGTTAAGTTCCCTCGACTCTATGGAGAAGAGCCAAGGGGCGAAAACCAAACCAGACTTGTAACTAGAAAGGAAGCAGTCGTTATTTATAAAAGTGTCAAATAATAAGGCTAATCGCCATGCACTTAAATACTTCCCCTTGACATTCTACTTCAGGGAGTTTACTTTGGGAATTGAGGCACAGGTGCTGACAGCTCAGCCCTATTATGTGGACGTTCCCACACAATAAATTTGATTTCCCGTCAGATTCTTGACACTTATGGTTTTGATGATGTCCATCATCCAGTGATATAGTCAGTGTCTTCCCCAAATACAGAAATAGAGGTCGCCAGTTAGCGTCCTACTTCTTGCAAACTTTTCTCATTGGTCATTCGTTAAGGCCCTGTCACACTATTCCGGGCTTGTTGCGGGCAAGAATTTTGTTGCACGCAGGAAAAGTTCTGCGGGCAAGTCAAGATTTGGGTGGGTTTTACGTGGAACTTGTGTATTTAACCCGTGGTACTTCCGTGGGTTTTGCGTGTTCTCCGTGTGAAATGCGTGCAAAAAGCGGGAGAGTTCCGTGTTAGCTCAGGGACGCTTACGGGCTCGGCGAGTTACCGGCGTGCCAGTTACGTGTCACCTGCGTGGGATTCGCCCGCAATGTGCGAGGTTTACGCGTGCCGATTGCGAGCATATAAACATGGCAGATGTTTTCGCAGAATGCGAGCAACTTGCCCGTCGCAAGCCCTCGGATTACCAGCAGGGAGACAGTAACTTGCCCGCAACATGCCCTCAATTTCCTCGCTCCATAACCGCAGAATTGACACTATGAAGTCAAGTTGTCAGTACCAACACCGTTCCTTGCCCGTAAAACGCACGTGTCATGCACGCATCTGACACGCGCTCTGCACGAAATTAGGGAGCTTTAGATTTCACGACGCGGACCTCATCTACAACGAAATGACGTCATTTGTACCTATGCCATATACATGCCATTTCCAACGCAACGCGCTATACACAGTTGCTTAATGACAAGGGAAATGAAGGTTGTGACGTCACTACGTTGTAGTTGACGTCCGCGTCGTGAAATCTAAAGCTCACTATTGTCTCAGCTTCGCGGCCAACCTACTTTCTTCAAGCGGGTTAACTGCTTGTGACTTGCGGCCTCTACGGCTTCCCTGCGGGTTTTCTGCGGGAACCTCTGCGGGCAAACTCACGCAATTTACCCGGAACAAGTTTTGAGCATGTTCAAAACTTGGCTGCGGGCAACTCGGACTTGCGTGCGCACCTGCGGGCAAGTACGGGCAAGATCCGGGCGACTGTCAGGTCCGTGCTAAATGCGGGGACCTGCGGGCAGCAAAAATTGTCACCCGCAACTTGCACGCAGTGCTTGCCCGGAATAGTGTGACAGGGCCTTTTGGAATGTGCATGAATTAGGTCAATCAGGATTCCCCATCCCATAGTTTGCAGACAACTCTGTCTGGAAACCACCTTAGCACTTTCAGGTAACTCCTTTCCTGGAGAGAGTTGGAAATAGACAGCCAAACAGAAAGTATCAACTTAAGAAACACGCACAGCTCCGCGGCTTTTGCCGCTGGGCCAAGCCTGCTGGACTCTGCCAGCTCTTCTGACTTTCTTCGAATTTTTCTTTAACCTTGGAGTAGTTTATAGGAACCAGTTTTTACATTAAAAGGAAGGAAACTTAAATTTTGAGACAGAAGTTCGTTTCTCACCGTTTAGAGTAGAAGTTTGTTACTCATCATGTAGATCAGAATCAACTCATACTCAACATGTGACACTGTTTAATCAAGTCTATCCATGCAGCTCTTTCATCGATTAGAGAAAGGGATTCTCCCTGACTTAGAATATAAAGCTTTGTTCGAGTCTTCTTTCTTGAATCTCCTTTCTTAACGTACCACCCGTATGGCCTTCACGTTGTGATGGGCCCAAAACAACGCAACAAAAGTTTCACTTCAACAGAAAAAAACCAACTTGCTATGTGATCAGAAAATAACCAGATAAAAGGTACCGCTACAATTAAATAAAATGGTCTTGTCTTTTTCTCGGGGGAAAACTATGTAACCGAATTAAAAACATACCATTTTCTTACTCTTTTGAGACTCCTCGTTGTATTCAATTGCGATGTCCACTAAATTAATGTCATTTTCTATGTAACTATCCGAACTCCCGACAATAAATGATTTTACTTCCCGCCGACGTCTTTGAAAATTGTCATGTAACAACACGGTGGCTTCAAATGATTTTCAGTCAGACTTTTTCGGAGACATTCGTACACTTCTGTTCATCATTATATATAACTGAAAACGGCCTGGCCGATTGTCATAACCGTTGCTCGAATTCGGCTGTCGGGACAGGACAGATGGCAAACCATTTGGGCACTGCATGCACCTGAACAACTTCCCGTCGTTTTGTGAGGAAAACTAGTAAAGTAAAATCAAGAAGATCGTCCTGGGACTAACGTTTATCGGGCCTACATCTTTTATCGTGGGCATATAGATGAAGGCTCCCCGATGAAACTGGATTTTCTCAACGACAGGGGAAGGGCAGCCTTCCCCGACTGGGGCATGGCCCCTGGTTCCCCGCTGATGCCACCGTTGGTTACGCCTGCACGTGAAATTTAAAGGTCCCTACCACAAGTTTTGGTTATGGGTGACCTTGCGCGCACGGATTTAAGATGGGACAACGTACATGCAATGAGTTTTAACAGAGCTATGAACTATGAGCTATGAGAAGTAATTGAAAATCGATTCCTATATGTATTAAAATAGTGTTATAAAAGGAAAAATATGTTCAATGTCACCCATCCAGTAATTTCAGTCCTTGCGGATTTCTTTTATTTTTTTTTTATTTTTTTTTAGGCCTCCCCCGACGAAACCACCGACCTTTCCCGACGGGGGGGGGGGCAGTCTTCCCCGACGGGGGCCATGCGCCCCCTCTGGCACCACCCCTGATCGAACCTATAAAAGATTATGAATACTTATTTGGGAAAATCAAACCCTCTCTTCGATTATGAATACCAAACCTATTTCTTAAAAATGAATATCGAAACCTTTGCTTAAATTATGAATTATACATATAAATCATAGATTTTAATCAGTAACCATCACTTAATGAATTATGACTCTTATGAACAATAGTCCTTACTAACGACGAATCTTATAAATCTACTGCTGTTGTGCGTGATGCTCCGCATAAGCAATGGAGTATGGAAAACAAGCCAGTAAGCCACAACTGGAAAAGGGCGGTGGCCGGCTCAACTTGCACCAGTAGGTTGGAAACTGCGCCGTAAAATTCCATCTTACTAACTAACTAACTAACCTATGAATATCTGATATAACCCAACTTTTCTCGGATAAGTTGTCTGCATTTGTGTTGGTGTAAGTTGTAATGCTACACACTTACCTCAAAGATTGATTATTCTTCTGTGGCGTCACATGAATAAATAGAATGTTAGAACTCATGGCTATTCAAAGAATTTTTCATCATGTGAGATTGGTCCAATAAAAATGCGAACTTCTACTCCCCTTTTTAATCACATTGTAACTTGTTTTGATATTAACCAATGTTCTTATCTTTGGGAAAAGCTTAGAGTTTTTTTTTTTTTTCTTTCTTTCTTTCTTTGAGAAATTGCCTTGATTAGGTATTTCGCATTAACACGACATACCTGATGCTTATACCGCTAATTCCTACTCCTTTACGTCAAAGACTATTAATATAAAGGTACGTTTCATATAGGACATGTCGTCCAGAGTTTGTTCTTAAACCCATTTTATCATCACCCCATACACAATCTAAGTTTAAGGACATGGAAACCCAAAGTTAGCATTTCTGTTGCAGCTCCGTTGTTGGTAAGCGTCCTTTGATTGATGTTAAAATTTGATGACTCAAAAGATGCAAGGTAGCTAATATTCCACAAAACTTAGAAAGCCTAATGAGCCTTAGATTCTCATTAGGCAGTAAAACAGGTTTGTGACTGCTCAAGGGGGTGCTTTGGACAGTAATGGGAGGAGCTACGAGTAGCACAGTTGGGAAAGTTTGGGATAAAGAAAAATAACTCCCCTTTTAGTTTTTTGGAACCCAGCTAGGCTTCAGTTGTTGAAGCTAGGCCAAACTGGGCTTCAACTGGGTATCAGCTAGGAAAGGCTAGCCCAGTTGGGCCCCACGTGGGAACACCTGTAAAACACGAACGAGTCCACGCTGGGACCCAGCAAGTAGCCCAGCTGGAGCCCAGTCGGGGTCCAACTGGGCATGTTGGCTGGGAACACCATGAATTACTTACCCCATCCGATGATGTAAAATACGTATATTTGTCTCGATCTAGTCTCAAAGACGGTGATAATCCTCCTGTAGAGATGGATTCCTTCACAGAGCATCCAGAAAAACACTGACAGGAATAAATACTGCAAAAGGTATTTTGTGATTTTGCAAATTAGTTCCTAGAGGCAAAACGCAGAAAAAAAACTAAAAATAGAAACACTATACGAAATCATTGAGGAAGGATGAAGGGGTTGAAGATTGAATCGTTAAGGGCAAACTACAACTTGTCCTTATCCAGGCAAAATCCTACTTATTGCACATGCTGGTAGGCATAAAGGGCCCTAACGTGTAATCAAAACGCTCTCAGCGCATGGGGTGTCATATGAACTCCTATTCATTTCTTAATTTGATGTCAAACAAAGAGCTGCACCAGTTGAGAATTTTGGTATGCAAAAATTAAAATTGATTGTTGTTTATTGTGAGGAATGATTGCATTCACAGTTAAGGTGACAAATACAAACGCTTGTATTTTTGTGATATTACTGTGAAATATTTAGGCAGATTTTTACATTATTCAGGCATATTTCCTGTAAACAGGCGCTTAGCCAGGATTGTGTCATGTGGAGGGGGTGGTTTCATAGGGGGTTGGGGCACGACATTAGGGAAAAGTCCAAAGAAAGAGAGAAAAACCGCTATTTTTAGGTGTTTTTACATTGCAAGGTTGGGTCATGGGGGGTCTAACCCCCCCCCCCCTTCCTCTCATCGTGGCTACACCGCTGCCTGTAAATTAGAATCGTGGGTAAACCGTTGTAAGATATTTCACTTTTTTACCAACTTAAAATAAATTGGTATCAGTGAGGAGGCCTTGTTGCCCAATGCCCCAGTCTATTTTATACTATGCTACTGCATAGTATCAAATAAAATGCATGAGACACATCTATCCTAATTAGCTACATTTCAAGTCTAAGTTTTGCTTTGAAACTTACCAAGTCTGTCCGCCCGACGAGAATGATAAACGCCAAAAGTGCAGCTAAAATGGCAGCCATCAGATTAAAATGAATGGTGAATTGGTATCTGTCAAATTTCGAGCTGGAAATTAAGAAATATGAAAGAAGCACGGAGTAAAATGATTGGTCTATATGTGCAGATGTAATTATTCCAATTTCGAAGTAAGTGGGGGCCCGGTATTCACACCTTGAAGTCTAGAACTGCTGGCCATTGCCTGAATCCACAGAAGGAATCTTACCCAGTATACTATTTGCCTGGAGACAGGAATTATAATGTTATTGTCTTTTCGGGAGGCAGGCCTACAGCATCTAGTTGGGATATGTTTATTCATCTGATCATAGTTATTATACCTTTCCCTGGTTTGGAAACTCCTTACGTACACTGTGTATTCACTGACGTAGAAGCTGTATGTACGTTCATAGTTTTTGTAAGGTGCTTCCGTAACTGTCCGTAAAAGCATGTTGAGCTCTTCAAAAAAGTTCATCACTCAACTTTGAAGATGCACACGATCGATCGGTAGCGATATGGCTCCACTGAGCGATGTACTGTTACTGCTGGGAAGTGAAATTAAAGTTGACCCAAAGGCTAAAAGGGAACTGCAAACGGCCTCCTAATCAGTAAGTTTTTAAGATTTTTGAATAAATGAAGATATCCTATGTTCTCGGGTTTCATTTTCTCTTTTTAAGCGTAAAAAACTGATTCCGAGGCCTGGCGTTTGGAGACCTTCGCTGAGGACATTCAGTAGGCCCTACAGGCTTATCATACCGCAGTCAGTGTGCGGTAAGGGTGAAGTAGACCTACTCTATTACGCTAGGTGGGCTTCCTAAAATTTTGTTCGACAATAGTGACGATAAATATTGTATAACACACTCGTCTGATGAACTGTTACACTTGTTTGTTAAAATGGTTTAATCCAACTGAGTATAAAATTATACGATTGCTACGTGCTTCGAAATTTCGCGGAATTGTTGGGTGTGCTTACCAAGTTACTGTTACTAGCCCAGCCTTCGATTGTCCCGCTATTTTAGTTTGGGTACAGTTATTCTCGCATTACGGCCGTTCTAATTTAAGACAGAAATCTTGATCAAGCTTTTCGCAATAATATACGCCCTAATCGAAGTCATTACAGTAAGATAATTGTTCACAAAAGACTCTCGAAGAAATCAGTTTACTCTCTTTGCATATATACAGTACCTACGGAGAAGTCCGACAACACGACTCTCGTGTACTATCAACGTCACGTGACTGACGGAAATCGGAATCTCAACATAACCAGTCAGATCGCGGGGTTTCCAAACCAGGGAAAGGTATAATAACTATGATCGGACTTAAGTTGCGTGGGAGGAATAATAACATTTAGTTTATAATAGGAAGGTGGGCGTTATATACTGGGTTAGGGTGGATGGAGTTTAACGGCCCAGTTTCGAACCATTTGGTAGCCAGCCAGCGGACGAAGTCTTTTGTTCAGCCCATTGCTACGAAAGACCAACTGACATGCGGCAGCCTAAGGGGACTGCAGTCACAGAGGTGTTACGCATGCTAACCATTTGGACGTGGTATATTGGGGAGCAGGAGCATACACAGTCACAGAAAGTAATCTATTGAATTGTGAGAGTGACCAAAATATTAAATGTTTGTGGAGTGAAGGCCCGACACGCATAGTCATTTCTTTGCCCCGGTGTCAAAATCCTAGTGCATTACCTGTGGAAGTGGTACTAAAAGTACACACGAGACAAGTATCACTCACTAAGGCAAGTTTGGAAACGCTTTTGTTTGCTGGCAACAAGGTTAAACGTTCTAGGTTTGCTCATTTGCACCGTGACAGATTAACGTACTCTCTGGGGTAGCCTGCGTAGCGCCTCTGTGGCTTAAGCCCCTTTAGCCTGCCGCCCCTCAGTTGGTTTTTCGTAGAGATGAACTGAAGGAAAAGACTTCGTCCGCTCCGGGTATCTCGGGGTAAATTCAACTGCTGAATGCACTCTGATCAGGGAGGTGTGATTAGATCTCCCTGTTCTGATATCCACGCAGGCTATCTGATCGTTTGCATGAATAGGATCGTCCTTTATTCTGTCATAGTGAAGGGTCTTTGTTATTTACTTAAAATGGCCACTTATTGTGCTGACCAAGGTGATTATGATGTATTTATAAAAGCAACGTCCTAAGTTGACGAAACCTATTTGATTAGTAATAAGATCAAATCAAAGCTTTTCAAGTTAATTACCGAAACAAAAGGTAGGTCACCATAGCAACAGCAAGCGACGAAACGGATAGAGAACATCCAACTTTTGTTATGACGTCTGTCAGTACCTCCAACCACTAAAAATAAAGGGGGGAATAAAAATAGCACATTTCAGTACCATTGCCTTATGTCATATTCCAAAACTAAACCAACTTCCGGAAATTTAAACAAAAGATTTCTATTGCAGAATTTTGGAAACGGTTCATCAATTTTCTCATGCAAAACAAAATTCTGACTTCAAAAACGGCCTAGTCCGTGGAAAATATAGCCTTAATATGTGAGCCTATAGCAAAGAATCTTTCACTCACTTTGGGAAGCTTTCTTGGGTGAATTAGCATTATTACAGCGAAACTAGTTGTATGATTGCACTGGATTGCCACTCGAAGAGTTGTTCGGTTGAACTCCGAAGTGCACCCATCAACATCCCATTCGAGCATCTCGCTGAAAGAAAAAAAAAATTTAATGTAAGCATTATAACGCTGCAATTGTTACTATAGATGAGCTACTCTTCACTCTTGGACAAAACTCTTTGGAAACTTTTTCATAATATTCGTAAATCTTAGTTAATAGGCTAACCTGAATTCCAGTTAACCCTCTTAATGTTGGGTCGCAAAGAAAGTTTCTGTGCCGTGAACAGCATAACAGTCGTCAACATTAGAAGGTGGGGGGTGTCCCCGCAAGTTTTGCCCAAGATTGTAGTCACAAGTCTACAAACGCAATTTCAATGAATAGTTGCAGAGGCCAGATGATTCCTTCTTGCTATATCAAAGACCTACTACTGTACGTTAACCTGCAGTTAAATAATTCCTGGGAATAAAAGTAACTGGAGTACAACTTAAATTCAAAAAAAAGACCTGATATGTCCAAGGTTTATTAAATATTTCACGTGTAAGCTCGATGAAGTAAAATCAAGTTTGGAACCAAGTTTTTATTGGATTATAGTAAAAATAATGTTTGTAATCAGTCTTACTCAATCGACTGCAAACATGCTGAATAGCCTACAGTGGAAAGCCTAAGGCTGCAATAGATTTTAGTGGTAGCAGAAAAGGGATTGGTTCTTAAAATGTTGCATCTAAATAGTGTAGTTGTTTCAATAAGGTACATTCTATCGGCTGATGTACAAGGTACTTTCAGTGAAGTTGCAAGCTCCGCCCTTTTTGACGGGCCAAAAACTAACGCATTTGAAATTTTTGTCACACTTTTTGCACTACTTTTTTCTCATAACCTATTGAGGTTTCTTATACTAGTAATAGTTCAACAGTGCAATGAAACTCGAAATAAATCTGTCTTGAACTAGACCTTTCGGCTTTCTCATATGACAACCTGGAATAAAATTATGTTCTTCTTTTTTTCAAAACGTGAAGTGAAACCCAGGTTACTAAATCAGTTACAATACTACATTAATCAACAAAAGGTTGCGTCGAAGGGGTGGGGCAGGTATGCTGCCTTTTGAGGGAGGTTGTTTCCACCTTCGTAGAAAATCCTTAATTCATGGGCCTAACAAATGAAACAACAACCAGCAGTCGCTCCGACAATGCAAGTGATTTTTCCTCATACAAATTGCAGGTTCTTCAGAACAGAACTCAAGTTTTTCTTTGAAAAATTATTCTGAATTTCTGCCAGAAAGAAATCAAAATTCATCGTATCCAAATTTTTCCACAAAACTCTCAAATGTGCAATCTTTCCGCAACACAAGCGGAAAATATTTCTGGGCCCTTTTTGGACCAAGTTGTTTTTTTTTTTTTTCATATTTTGGCAACTTACTCCCCTACCCGTCGGAAACTTGGCCCATCCGACTGAACTATTGAGACTATTGGCGGATGTCATGTAAAAACGTGTAATCAGAAAAGGCACCGAACACTTTTTGTCAAAGATTTGATCATATCCGGTTGTAACATGAGCTATTTCTGGTCAATTCTGAACCAAAATCCGGTCAAATAATTGAACAGATTCCGGGTCGGTGTCTGGCTAAAGAAATACAATTTAATTTTAACCAGACATTTTTAGAGTGTGGTGTTGGAATATGGTAAATAATAGTTGTGTTTGGGAAAGGTTGATGTCCATGTCCCATCGGTTACGGTAGTGTCCGTGTAATCTGGGGCACCAATGGTATAAATTGCCGAAATGGCAAATGGGATCTATATTATCGGTTTCAAATGTGGGATTTTTCGTCCCACGAATGATCCCACTAGTACGTACTATTCTTTCAGTTCTTTAAATGATCCAACCATCACGTCTGATTCGTCGTCGGCCTGTAAAAAAAGCAATAAGTGTATTTTAAGATAATTATGTTTCTACTGTTGAGGAATTGAATATACTACTTTAAGAACTCACAGAAAGGGGGAACACATGCAAAGTGGCATGACTGGAGTATTAAAAGCTTGAGGTTTTTACAAGTATTTACAGCTTTATAAATTCATTTTTACAGAGCTAAAATTTTTACATGTTTATAAAATTTTACACACATTTCACACTTTGTCTCTCGTGATAACGAAAGAGTTTTTTTTTTTTAAATTAAAAATACTTTCCAAAGATGGGAATGAAGTTCTTTAAAAAAAAAGCTTGAGGTTTTTTATCTCCGCGGTACCATGATATGCATGATATAACATCATAAAAATTTTGAAAGGTCACGTGATTGAGCCACATTATTCAAGAAAGAACAAAGAGCAAATAACATTTAAACTTCAATTACAATTACTACATGTTAGAGACAAAGATGGTCTTACAGAAAACAAGTGATAACAAAGAGGAAACAACAACTGTCTCAAAAGGAAATGAATTGAAGATTCCAGCAGAGGTAAATTGCTAAGCGTGGTACGACTCCGACATTATTTTAAGTAAAGTGGCACTCCAGAAGACGTTGGCCTTTCTTTTATTTGAAATATTTACCTCTTAAAATCTGACATTTTTTAGAGATAAAATTACTGCAATATTTATGGCTGGTAAGAAAAAACATCGTGCAGAAATTTTAAATTCAGCGACTGGAATGACATGACTAAGTTACAAACTATTAAACACATCACCACAAAACATTTGTTTATTAAAAGTTTTTCCTCCAAATCATTAAAATGAGATGCATCGGTATAGAGGTTATGCACCGAGGTTACCTACGTACATAGGCGGGATTACGGGGGGCAAGTGGGGGCACTTGCCCCCCCCCTTTTTTTTTTCCAGAACTTAGTTTTTTACGTCTTAGTCTGGTTGCTTTTGCTACAAAAATACAAACTTGAACTGACAGAGCCACGCGAGTGATACTTAATTAAGTTGTATAATGTTTAAACAGGTCATAAACTGCAT
Organism: Holothuria scabra; assembly: GCA_037179385.1. Lineage (NCBI taxonomy): Eukaryota > Metazoa > Echinodermata > Holothuroidea > Aspidochirotida > Holothuriidae > Holothuria > Holothuria scabra. Next base: position 57,768,968 of record CM074181.1, on the reverse strand, counting down.
TGAAAACTAAATAAAAACAATATTCTTTCAATAAATGTCTCAACGCTCCTTCTTTTCGACACGCTTCGCGTGCATCCGTTTTAAATATTTCAGGATTCGGGGTTACTTCTTGTAGAACACCTCTTCCATTGTCACTGAAACTTTTCACCAGTGCCCGGGCCGTACACATCTGAAGCTCTACAGTAACTAGTGAAAGGGGGAGGCAGGGAGGCGGTCATCTTCTGGTCCACTTCTCTGACCAAGTGCCCCCAAGCTTTCTGAAAGGATCTTATTTTATGATCTTATTTTACTCTAATCTGGAGCTCCACCCTTTTTCGGCTGAAGTGAAAAGGGGCCCACCCTTTCTCTAATTTCCATTATTTCTCTTTTGAGATGTCTCAAAACTCGTCCCTTTTTGGCGTGTTCTGCGCGTCCTATCACAGATATGGACTCTATAAAATCTCACGAAAAGGACTCTGTAGGGAACCAACGGTACGTTTTTGCTCAGCACAAATATCCTCAGGGGTCACCTTTATTCAGCTGTAGTGAAAAGGGACCGCTCTTTGTCTAATTTTATTTCAATTTCACTATTGAGATGAAGTAAAAGTTCATTTTTCGGCGGGCTCCGCCCGCCCCTTTACAGGTAACGGCTCTGTGAAAGTCACCTGACAAAGACTATATAGGAAACCACAGTGTGTTTTGTACCTCAGTAAGAATGTCTTTAGGGGGCACCGTTATTCAACTAAGGATAAAAGTGGCCCATCCTTTCTCTAATTTTCATTCAGTTTCCTTGTTGGATGTCTTAAACGTTAAATTTTTCGACCCGCTTCGCGCGCCCCATCATAGCCCAGGGCTGCATTCACATCATTTGAAAAGCCCGCTAGCTTTCTGAAAGGAAGATCTGGGGCACCAAGGAGGGAGCCTCTGAAGAACCTCAATTTTACGTAATCCATTCTCCCTCCCCGCACCCTCTGCATTATCGATTCCGGCCGACTTTAATCATATGGAGTAAGAATATAATTGAATAAAGTCAAATTGTGATATTTGTGTTCTGTTAGGTGCCCATCTTATGTAATCTAAAGTTGAAGATAAAATGCATCATTTGAATGCCTACAATTTCGTAAATACCCAGGAGCTTCCGGAGGCTTCTCCCCCTGGACCCCCACCGGGGGTTTGCCCCTGGACCTAAGACCGGCCCCAGACCCCACGCCGTTAGGGGGAGCGCTTTGCGCTCCCGCGGCGCCTTCGGCGCCGTTTGGTAGTCTGCCCGAAATTGACCCCCCACTTCCAGAGATCAAATCCCCCTGCCTACGTAGCAGACTGCAAGACATATTCCTTGATCAGTTATATTCCCAGTGGTTTGTGAAGCCTTAAAGGGGGACTGAACAAACCGAGTCCGCTACGCGAGGTAGCACCGAGGTCATTGCGTTGGCCGTCTCTCTATTTTGCCACCCAAACGTCCATTTTACAACAATTGTTATTAGGGTATTGATGTCCGTGCGTTTCGGTAACATAACGACTGCGCATGATCAGTTCCATCCAGTATGTCAAATTGAAACGCACTGACGTCACGTGTCATTAACTCTATAAGTTACGTGGTATACATTTCATTCGTATATGCACCAATCATCTACGGGGTGGTGTCGATACTTTACTTCAATATTCGGAGACTGCTACATAACTACAAAATAGGAATATTAATTACTCAGGAAGCCATTCCTACCAGTCATATACGCCAGCGATTTGTTGTAGCTCACAACTGCCATGTCTTGGTTAGTAGAATGAGGATGTAACGTAGCCCACCATAATTTAAGTGCGACTCTTTCTTAAGCTTACCATGCGATACGCCTACATTATATTAGTTTGGTTTGAGATTGCATGTAGTTTCCAGTCACGGTTCCATGTAGGAGCTTGACCGGGTGGCGTCAGGGGGGTAAGGGTGACCGCTCCCTTTTATCGCAAGAAAATGTGAAAATCGGAAATGAAGGGGAAATACAAGAGAAACACTCAACTCAAGTTTCCCTCCTATCAAAATGCCCTGGCGCCACCCCTGTTCCTGATTATAACCCGATCTACCCAACCCCCACCCATTTGAACCTAGTCGACTACTTTTTTGCATCGGAGATGTTCATTTGTCACTAAACCCTACCCAAAATTTTATATTGACCAGATACCGAATTAGAAAATTAAACTCGTCTCGATCATTAAATTTGCTGAAGTGTTTTTCATTATATCAAAGAAAAACACATCGACCGTTTTATATCACAGAATTTTATAAGAATTGATAATATCGATAAAATGATGTCCGACCCTATTGATATGGAATTTTACTAGTTAATCCATCGTTGTTTTAACAATTGTTGCTATTTCAGTGCGAAAAGATGCACATGTAGCAAAATGCGTTTGACCATCGACCAATTGAGATAAAGTTACTAGTTTCTTCTTAAAACACTCTAAAGTCAAAAGAGTGAATTTGTCACTCTCTTACAGAGTGAAAAGTGAGCATTCACTTCACTAGAGTGAAAATTCAACCCCAAAAGAGTGAAATTCACCTCAAGTAGAGTGAAATTCACTCCAAGAGAGTGAAAATTCACTCTTTAGCTATTGCTTGCAACCGATGACTCTTTTTTAAGAGTGATCACTGTAGGCACTCCGCAACGAGTGAAACTTCGCTGTTTTAGAGGGAACTTCACTCTTTTAGAGTAAATTTCACTCTTCTTGGGGCTAATGCCCTTTCGATTCTAGAGTACAAACTCCCGTAGTCTTACCCCTCACCTCAAAACCAAACTCCATTGACACATTGCTCAGAGATGTATAGTTCCCATCAACCAGAGTCATTAGCGTGATTACAGGACTCGCGATTCTGCCTCTCATTCCGTTTATTATGGCATTTGGGGCATCGTTTTCTGTTTTTGTTAAGGTTTGCCCGACGACCAGAGCTATACCTTTATCGTCTGAAAAATGGCAAGAAAAAGAATTGATGGGCCGTCAGTGGTGTCTTTTATCTCTACATCCAAAGATATTACAAGCACAGTACCAAACTTAAAATGGCGCGGAGCATATCAAATGAACACTTCCGCCCTCCGTTTGAGTCTCCATCAGTCGACAACGCGTCTAACAGTGTAGAAATAGGAAATTGGAATCTACCTTCATAATATATCGTTGTCTAGTTTTGTATTCAAAAGTACTCTAGAGGACACCGACTGGAGACGGTAGGTCATGGCCATCGTCTGTGGTCCATCCATGTTAACAAATGTTTCAGTTGTTAATGTATGCAATTAAGTAATAATTTAAAAACTCTTTTATAGAATAACTTACGTTTTCTAAATTTTGTATCACTGGCTAACATATTTTCACTTTTTTCGATAAAAGCCTCATTTAACTTATTGAAGCAATGTCGATACGTCTGCATACTCCTTTTTTTAGGGTAAAGGTCGCATTTGTGGCAATGGAGTTGCTACCCTGGCCCTTTCGGTAGCTTAAGACATTGGGACCAGTGGAACCAATTCTGCTTTCTCATGTACATAAAGACACCCACCACTGTCTCTCATAAAATAACTTCTTATTGAAAATCCCAAAAATGACTTCTCATTGAAAATCCCATAATGCTCCTCTGTCTCGTCCGAGTCCTGTTTGATCCAACCAGTGTAACCAAGGTTAGTAGGAGATGTTAAAGGGATGAGAAATACATATACGGCAAAGGACGATTCCCACCCGTAAAATTTGGAAGTGACCTGGGGTTATTGTCCACTGGTAACTTGTCCGGAGGTACTTGTCATCTGTGAATGACAAAATCTTCCTTTCAAAATATGGACATTTTCAAAATCAACACAAAGTTGTAAAACATCTGGCAGTGCACCCTCATTTAAAAAACAACAACTAAAAGACATTCAGAACCCTTTAGCAACATTTAGCACAATGTGGTGGAAATTGACCCTACATCCCCCCCCCCCCCCCATCCACCGTGGTACACGTTATCCCTAACAAAGCAGAGAACCTGAACACGTCTTCACTAAATTCGACTTTCTCGAAAGTAATCCCATCAGGAAATTGTACCTGGGAAATCTTGAAATACGTTGGCGGGGATGTGGATTGAGATACTCGAGACATTGCCCATTTGGTCCGACGGCATTATGGATGGCTTGCTCAATTCGACTCCGTTTAGCTTCATCTGGTCCTTTTGTTGTTTGTAGCTTAGGTCTAAATCTGAAAGGTAAAATTTATTTATACGGATATTACGATTGTATGCACATAGAAGATTCTCTCTCAAAGAACTTGTTTAGAAATTACACTTACGTTGTTCCCACTTTGTAAACAATGGGCCGTAAAACTACATCTAACCTAAACATGTTTAACGAATAAACACGAAATGTTTAGCAATTAAACGTCTTTAAAAGCAAAATGTTCAGGAATTAGACTCACGTGTTTAGTATCTACACGTGTTTACAATGTAGGGGCAAAAAGTGTTCAGAAAAGCGTTGAATTCCTAAACACCATTTTAGAGTGGTATGTGACGAAAGGTACAAAACCAAAGCGACGTTGGACGGTTGAAAAGCGCTCACAACTAAGGTAGCACTAAGAGTTCCTCTAACTTTCTCCCTAAATTTGGTCCCTTCTTTGGTCCCTGAACTCTGATAGTCTTTAACAGACACAATCTGACCCTCTCATGACTTTCATATCTTTAAGTAAAACTAAATGTGTCTACGGACTTTGTAAATCGGACTTACAGTCTATTTCTTCCAATTAGCGCATGTCTCTCAAAATTTTGCAGCTGCAAATGTGAAAAGCTATGCCGTCTTTGCTCAACGGATTTTACCCTGCAAAATTAAAAGCAGGGAGTTACTAGAGATATCAGAAACTCCCTGATGAAGCCCGAGGCCGGTTTTTATCGAAAGATAGTAGTATTCTATTCTTATATGTGAAATTACCTATTGCTCGTCGACTTAATTTCTGTTCAAATGTCTTTGCAAATTCGGTTTGGTTGATTGCCCCAACATCATAAGCAACGTTTTTAAATGTCCTTGCTATCGATTCTGCCTGTAGGAAAAGGGAAGAATTCATATCAAGACATATTGTTTTGTATAGGTTTATTACGTGGTGTGCCTTGCTTTGAACTCATGCACTTTGGCAGAAATAGTGCTCTTGACTATGAAACGTGGGGTTTTTTCATGTTTTACAAACATGTATGCAATTAAAGAAGTAGATGAGGATAGTTTTCTTTGCGGAAATTCGTCATGACTACCTCAGTTTTTAGGGAGAAGTTCCCGTTCTTTATTAAAGTACACGACCGCTATTGATTCATTACTCCAATTTATTAATAACTTTGATGGACATATTGGCGCAATAGATTCTGACAGAGATGCTGGCAAAAAAGGGATCCAAACTACTCATGGTATATTGAACTGTAAGATCTCCTTTTCGGTTTATTCTGGTAACAAATTTTAACCTGGCTACAAACAAATGCTAAAAATGAGCATGTTAATTACAATGATAACTTCCTGTCATACTTTTACCAATCAACCAATGAAAGTGGTGGGTTGAAAGCTTACCGCATTCCTTGAATGATTGGAGAACTCGGAGATTGTTGAATTTAAGTTATCGACCTGCCGGAATGGTGCGAGAAAGTAAGAATCAATACGTTTTTTATAAACGAGATGCACTCAGCATGTGTTCAATAGGCTAACTCTGAGTTGTTTCTGAGCAAGTGCTGTGATCAGGGAGTTGTCAGGACAAATATTGGATCTCCTTCCCTGACAACTCCCTGCTATGATTGGCGTTTTCTGACCCATATAACCTATGACCTGATGAGACTAAACTAATCATGCGCTATGCATAGGTTTGTCTACTGTGCGCTAAGCGTTGCTTTATGGCTGACAATATTGGAGGACTGCTGGAATGAAGCCCTTGGCCCTTGGGGAACGTACCCTTGTCTGTTCGACTTAATCGATGAAGAGTACATTAAAGGCCCAGCTCTCTCACCCCAAACGGTACCAATTCTCCTAACCTTCTTACTTAAGCTCCTCCCACAATTGTCTGAAATTCATCCTCATCCAAACACAATGTCAGTTTATTGCTTCAGGGTGAGTATAAAAAAGCTCTGCGTGTATAATCAAAACACTCTCAGTACAGTTTATGCTGTGTTATATAAGCTCTGGTACTCTGTACTGTTTGAATTAACTGCCAATCAAAGAGCTGAACCAATTGAGAATTTTGGTAAACCCCTACAAGAATTGTAGTTTGGGGTGAGAGGACTGGGCCTTTAAACGTCAGAATTTTCGGGAAATAACTTCTTAGATCTCTTACCAGTTGCATACTTGCTCTTAAAATTGGTAGGCACGAGCTAGTCGCCATCGCTCACCGCGACAATAGTCTCTTTGCAGAAATTCGCGTACCATAGTGTGGACGAAACTTTAGATAACACTAAGCTAGGACGACGGGAGTTTTAAGGGTTATTTTCTGATTGTCCTTAGGTTAAGCGTGAATGGAATCTGTTTTTCTGGGCTAAGGAATTTGAGAAAGCCAGTATAATGTTTATTCTTCGGCATTCCGCATCGCGCAGTCAATAGTGCGTGCTACATTCACTATTCTGGAGTTATTTATAAATTATTACAGTTATTCATACAAAATGCCGAAGGAACCAGTGAAAATAAAAGATCCAGTGAATAGCAAGTGTATTATTAATCACATGACGATCATTTTCAAGTCCGCGTTGGAGAAATCTACAGCGCAATAGTTTCGGGGTTGAGGACGTCAGCGCTACGACGGGAGATGTGGTCTGAAAACCCCTTGCCCTAGCCGCGTCGTGCAATCTGAAGCTCCCTGTAATGAAATGCATAGAAACAAAAATGGGGCGATGTCTCCTCGTAGAGGTCAAAACCACCAGATTATAAGCAGGAATGGACATAGAAAGTGCTTATAAAAGAGGAACCACTCCCTCTACAGCAACTACTCTTTCGAAAACGTCCACCTATGTACAAATTCTGTGGAGAGACGCCAAACAAGCGATGGAAATTTCAAAAACCAACTGCCCGCGTAAATTGCAGTACATAAATTTACCAAAAGTATTGAAAAAATTAGTTACTAGATATTTTACATGAATGGGTTACCCAAAGCTGAAACAACACTCACTAGGGTCAAAGCAGCGCCACCTGTTAAAAGCAAGAAAATTCAAAGTATTTTAATCAAGGAAAAATGATTCGTTATGTATTAGCCTACGGGAAAAAAGTATGAAAGTGGGTTTCCTTGATATCTTTTGGCAGCTATTTGGTTGGCTTGAGTGCAACCAATATTTTCAGTGACCTTTAAAATTAAGGATTTTTGTGTTTGTGTGTGCGTGTGCGTGTGTGTTTGGATTTCCAGTGAAACTTTCAAACTCGTCATGTCGATATTCTTTGCTCACTTTAGACTCCTATTTGTGGATTTTGTTGAATTTTAGGAATAGCTGGACTCGATATAACCGAGTCTATCGTTTCCAAGTCCAAGCAAATTCTGATTTTAATGACCCAATACCGCATTGGGGCAGCCAGAGAGGAACCAGAAAGGCCATGGCCCAGTGGCATTCTGATTTTTTTTTTAAATGAAAAAAAAAATGATTTTGCACAGGCTGTGCTCCGTGCTTAACTCTCATCTGCCGTAGACATTTCCGCATTTAATTGTTTATGTGCGCACCATTTGAACCACTTTCTCGGATCATTCAAAAATTACCAAATATGCGGGCGGTTCGTGCGCTTTCAGTCTGTTTTGATTAGGAAAATGTTATGACAGCTCCTAGCCTGCGTAGCGCCTCTGTGGCTGCACCCCCTCCCCTCCTCCCCCCCCCCCCTTTAGGCTGGTTTTTCGTAGTGATGAGCTGAAGGAAAAGACTTCGTCCGCTCCTCGGGCTAGACAGCTCCCCTGGTCTGGTGTGGGCCTATTTATTACAGCGTCTCAAACTAATTCCATAATTCATCTCCCGTTTTGGCTGATTGCTGGTGAGACTATGCTAATGGGTTGGGTTATGGAGGAGCACAGCAATCAAGAGTTCAAATTAGGGGAACTTTTTTGACTTTCTCTTCATTTCTTAGTCATGTTTAATGGATTTTGAAAGCTAGCAGATTCGCCTTGTAATTGGCCAACGCATTTGGGGGAACTAAAGACGCGTCAGTGCAGTCTGCATGCAACTATCGTAATCGGAATAGACGGTTTCTAATGCAACATTCGACACCCCTGTCGCTCATTCGGCACGATTTCCACTTTTCAACATAATTGTGGTCATTGTGTTATAGGGAAATAAAATTTCACGTATTCACGTTTTCGGTCAAAGCCCTTAATTATCCGAAAATAAAAGGTACTCTCTATAAACATCCAGTCAAACGGGTCAAGAACCGGAATTTTGTCAATATTTAAAAAGATTCTTTTCAAAATTGACTAGAAATGTTTCAAAAATCAAAAATAAACTATTCGTTTCATTTATGAATCGAATCTAGTCAAAGATTTGACAAGATTCCGATTCCCCAAATTGCCCCCAATTAATTAGATTCTATTCAAATTCTTTTCTATTGAAATGTTTCAGAGTGTACATCTTCATTCACTGTATGCAGGGGGTCGGGTGTGGTGTCCATGCTAGGACGAGCCCACATAGAGACTTGAACTTTACATTCTCGGACAACGTTACATTCTCGGACTAAAGTAAACATTACAGAAGCGGTCTCCCAAGATATCGGCTGTTTGCATGTAACCTACTCCCTGCGGGAATGCGCGCCAACGGCCACAATGCTTGCGTGCGTTCATGCCCTGCATGCATTCAATGCATGTAACACTAGTAATCTCTAGCAGGGCTGCGCTTGTAATTATAGTCGACTAACTCAATCTACTTACGTTCGTACGTACGTAACGTGGTCGTGATTCTAAGTGGTCAATTTATCCGTCTTTCCTCAACCTGGGGGAGTACATGATGTCAAAGGGAATAGCCAGTTTCAACTCTTCCTCCCTGCAGATGAAGTGAGCTATCACTCCCAAGTGAAATCGTGCGTAAAAATAACGGTTCAACATTGCTTGTGGCTTCTTCTTTTTATGCGTTTGAACGAGTTTTGGACATATTTTTATCGTTTTTAAATATTCTACAGTTTTCTCGTTGTTCTGTTATTTTATTAAAACCATCTACATCTCATTCATATTGTTCAACGATATAGTGGGTTCCACAACAGTTCTAATGCAAGGTTTGACACGACTTGCAGCCTGGCAACTGCCACTGTTTATACTTTATGTGTCTGTGACACAGCATAGGGCACATACCCCACTGTCCTCTCCCAGAGGTTTATTAAAGCTTCATTCATGTTGGAGTAGGGTAAAGTGTTTTTTCACCAATTCATTTATTTATCTTGTTCATGTACTATCAGAAATGGTGCCCAAACTAGTAAAATGTTTCACTTTACCTCATTGTTGCCCTTTCATTATTTTTTTTCTGGAAACAACTTTCGGAGAAGCGCAATAGCAAAGGTTTAAAGCTCTCTCATGATTCATCGGGTAGATGTCTAGCCTTGTAATTTAAGGCTTATGATATTCTGCGAAACGAAACGAAACGAAACAAATTAGTTAAGGCCACCCATGGAATAGGAAGCTATAACGGATAAGAGGAGGACAAAAATCAATCGGTCAAAATAGTCCTAGGTTTATGAACGTATTTTTTGCTCTGTTTCGCAAAATATCATTAGCGTGGTGGGCTATTGATATTCTGCGAAACGAAACGAAACAAATTAGTTTAGGCTACCCATGGGATAGGAAACTATAACGGAGTAAGGGGAGGACTAAAACCAATCGGTCAAAGAAGGCCTAGGCCTATGAACATATTTTTTTGCTCTTTTACGCAAAATAGCAATAGCGTGATGGGGTAATGATAATCTGCGAAACGAAACGTAATAATTCTAGCCGCCTTCACACGGCGTACAGAAAATTCAGATCGGATTCTGATCTGATTTTAAAGCCTTCCCATTCATCAGATCATTCTTTTTTTTTTCTAATTATATTACATTTATGCTCAACAAAACCTTGTATATGTTTCAAAACTGTAGATCAAATATCGGGTAGACCTACTAATAAAAAAATCATCTCCAAATTTGTAAGTTGTTTTCTATTTTTCATGAAAGTTTCACTGTATCTCTGTGGAATAATTATTTCTTTTAGTGCGCGTTCGTATTAGCTTCCTCTATTCTCAGGATCGCCAAGCAATCATTCCGATATACAGGCAAACCTCTTTAATTGGTGTATTGTATAAAGGTACATGAATTGTGAGCCTGATAAAGGTTAACGTTTCCTGATACCTCTGCTATAATAAGTACAATACTCGACAAAAATACATGGGACAAACCCCGCTAACCGTATCAATGTTGAAGTTTCAGGACGTCTTGGGCTGTTGCAACATTGAATGGGGGAGGGGGGGGGGATGGTGATCCGTTCATTGCTAATTGTATTGCTTGTTTTGTCCCCGCATCATTTTTGTCGAGGATTGTAGGCTATATCTGACCTCTTATCCCATTGTAAAGAGAGCGTTCTCCGCCGTAAAGTCCGTGATAATTCCGTTTCTAAGTATTGGTGTCGGGTGGATTGCTGCGCCCGTATATGCAAGAGTTTCCTACAACAGCTTTAATTAGTACTGTGTGAAAAGTCTGTAAATAGGCTTTGATGACTGATTGAATTTTTTCCTACCCTTACCCGCTATGTCAATTGCTTATGAAACAGATTGTGACTTCCACGGTAACGCTATTTGTTTCATTTTGTTTCGCAAATTATAAAAACACCATTATATTCATGATATTTTGATGATATTTAAATGAAATTTTGCAAAACAGAGCAGGAAATATGTTCATAGGCCTAGGCCTATCTACTTTGACCGATTGATTTTTGTCCTCCCCTTATCCGTTATAGTTTCCTGTTCGAGGTGGGTGGCCTGAAATTTGTTTCGTTTCGTTTCCCAGAATATCAATAGCCCACCACGCTAATGATATTTTGCGAAACAGAGCAATCAATACGTTCATAAACCTAGGGCTACTTTGACCAGTTGACCGATTAATTTTTTGCCTCCCCTTATCCGTTATAGTTTCCTATTCCATGGGTGGCATAAACTAATTTGTTTCGTTTCGTTTCGCAGAATATCAATAGCCCACCACGCTAATGATAATTTGCGAAACAGAGCAAAAAATACGTTCATAAACCTAGGACTACTTTGACCGATTGATTTTTGTCCTCCTCTTATCCGTTATAGCTTCCTATTCCATGGGTGGCCTTAACTAATTTGTTTCGTTTCGTTTCGTTTCGCAGAATATCATAAGCCGTAATTTAAAGGTTTGAGTGAGGAACTGAAACTGTATTGATGGAGACTCTCAATGCAAGTTTTGTCACAGAAATAATATGGAATGCAACATTTCATCGCGCGAGGGTAGCACCATTCACTTCTAGGACATTCAAACTTTACAAAATTTACTCAAGGGAAAGGTGTTTCCAAATTTGATAACCAAAGCTGATTACTCCCTTCCTTCGAAACACAAAGCCTTGTAAATGCACATGTTCTGTTTCCCGGAAAAATGTTTCCAATATGGATGAAAAGTCATGCATTGCAATAGCTGCTATTTACTATCAGTGTTGTAATCACTAGATTAGTGACTCGAGTCACCAGTTTTCAAACTTTTAAGTGACTCGAGTCGAGTCATTGACTCCAGTCACTGTACTATTTCAATGGGGAAATTACTCCTGAATTCTATCGAGTCACTATCATGTTGAGAGGAAGTGACTCGAGTCGTGACTTGTAACAACACTGTTTACGGCACACGCCTTAATAATAAATAATTAGGCTCTAAGAAATTTTTCAAGTTGCATTAAGTTTGGTCATACCTTCGGGCAAGCAGGTACAGCTCCCCGAAATCCACTTAAGCAGCTAGGCATATGCTTAAATATTAAAAATGTATTTACTACACGCATTTTATTAATATGTAACTCATGCGTACGGGTCATACATTTTTAGGCGATAAATACTTGCACAGCTAGCATCACAGCAAATTTAATCATTGACAGGGATGGTGTTTAATACTTACATGCGATGTATTCTGCACTCTTATGATCTCCACTTGTATCAACACATTTTATAAGACCAGCTCGGAATCCTATCTCTTTGGGATTTTTTGGATCAAGAACATGAATCTTCAAACAGTCCAGTGGTTTTTGAAATGAATTAATGTAATGAATCGTATAAGAATTATAAATCCCTCCGTGGTGGTTAAACGTTTCCTTGAAAAATCCAGAAATTAAAAGAAGTTATAAAGCAATTGAGGGAATTTTGAAAAAAAAAAATGGTCTTCCATTATCCTCCAGTATACTTACCTTTACCAGAATAAATCTTTTGTAAAATGCAACAGATAGTTGCACTCAATTCAAACCTGCTCTCCATCCGGTTTTGTTGGAGTTGTCCGTGGCCCTTTTTGGCATTCACAATGAGGAGCATTCCCCCAGTCCCAAACACGTAGCGCCGTCAGCACATTTGCCCCCTATATAGTCACTCTGTTTCGGAAATTGTGTTTTCAAATGTGGAAACTAATGGAGGTCCCATCTGGGATTGTAAAGGGGCTCATTGAGTTAATCGATATCAATAACTTAATGAGAGTGTAAATTAAAGGACTTACTATACCACATGACAATGCTTCTAGTCAGCGTAATGGGCCAAGTTTGGTATCCAATAGTTACGGAAAAGGTTACAACTTTGAATTTTGTGGTGTCCTGACTTGTAACGGTTTTGTGCATATAATTTGAGAAAAAATGTCGGGTCACCAATTTTTGAAAAGCAAATTGAACCACTCAGTAATCACTCATAACACCCCCTAGTTCGGCACTAATGACTGATACTACTGTGCTTGAGTTTAAAGTAATGAAATGATATGCCTAGATTAAAAATAATACATTCATAATGGCCATAAAGAACAAATTTGCAAAGGAGTAATGTAACAATAGTTAGTACTCACGTTTGAAGAGCCATTTATGCAGCTACTCACTACAAATTGACCAAGAGTGCGAACCGCATCGCCAGCCATCCCTTGTATGATAAGTCCGCTTATATTCACTGTAATACCAGAGAACTGGGAAATGATAATTGATTTTATGACAGAATCTAGAGGATATTACATTCAGAAGTTTCGTATTGTAAGCCTATACCTGTCTCACGGAATGGAAGCTCCGATAAAATTAAATTCTTCAATTTGATTAATACATTAATTTCATCATTAATACTATTATTATTATTTATTCACTTCATAATTCTTTTCTTGATAATCATAAAAGATTTAGTTTCGATGCAGTCGAAAGTTAGGAATATCTTGAGCAGGGACTCTGGAGACGGGAGGGGGGATTAGCCACTCCTCTTTTCTGCCGTTGGCGTTTGATTAGCCTAATATTGCTCTTTATTGTTGAACATATTGGGCCGCTTTGGTAATTAGCCTCCCACTTCAAAATTCGCTCCAATGCCTCTGATAAGTACAACTTTCAAAACAGTTTTTGTACAAGGGTCCCAAATTGACAAATTTGTGAAAGGAAAATTTGAGCTTGTTTGCCAAAATAGCAGTCACGGTTAAAAAAGTCTGTAAAATTACAAAATTTTTGCACAATCATAAAAAGAAAAATTAAAGAAATACTAAATGAAACATAGAGAGTGCTGCCAGTGAATTTACAGCACGTTTATGTGTTCTTTTGTTTCCCTTTATTTTATTTTATTTTAATGTACAGACAATTTTTACGGTAAATGTACCTATTCTAGTCTTTAAGCTGTCAGTTTGAGACCGAAAAGTTTAAACGAATTAGAACAGACCCCCCCCCCCCCCCATTAACTAGCGTCAATCATGGGTTACGCTTCAACCTCAGCAAGGGTGGAAACACAATATCAAATGCCTCTAGATTTATTAACTAGCTTGTGCCGAGCCAAGACGCTATAGGGATTCTGAAGTAGAGGTGCTGGGATTCTGACGACTTTGTGTATCTTATAAAAAGTGCATGAAGGCAGTTTTAAATCTACCATTCATCGATTTTATCGTTCTAAAGTCTAGACTTGGTAATGAACTACCGCGAATAAATCAAGCTAATACACTTCAGGCAAAAGCACTATTAAATTTGTTCTATATAATTTCAGCATTCCATACAATTTAATTAATATAAAACTCAGATATGCAAGCAATAACATCAAACCATTTGACCTATAGATGAATCCGGACAGCAAGTGATGATCTGATTCCAGTCGGCCATAACTGGTATAGGATATATCACCTTTTAATCTTTTAATTTCCTTGCTTACCTGTATTATGGATGCATGCACACCAAATAGTATATTGATTACTTCAATGTCACTGAATTTGAGGGTTTGAAATTCATGAAGACAATGAATGAAGACGATTTAAGGCTGATGGACCCCACTAGTGGCCGCCTATAGTCACTAAGCAAGCGCTGATCGGATTCGTCTATATTTGACCTAGGTTATATTAGGTTAAATAAGATCGGAGTTTTCGCTTCAACTTAAACCCGTTTGATATAATCTTTATCGCCAGCCGTGAATTTTTCCACTTGCGGGGCTTGTAGGGTACTGTATTAGATTTAACTTGGAACCGCAAAAGGTGGTCGTTCTAAGCGCATTCATTAGTCTCAGGAGTTTGCTACACATTTTTGGCACAGGTGAGTAAGTTTGACCTTTTACCCACATTTAAAATTTATCCTCTCTTCTCAGAGAGTTGTACCTAAAAATGAGTGGAATGGGAATCTAGACGAGAAAATGTGATACCCGTTATTTGGTAAAGAAAAACAACTAGAATTTTCTTTATGCCTTGTTTCTTTCATCATTGACCATTTCACAAAATATGATAGGGTGTCCAATTCCTTCCTTTCTATTTTAATATTAATAACTTACCTCCACCGAAGTTTCATTATCGTCATCGGCTGGTGCCCATCCACCAAACGTGCCGTTCTCCCATGTATTAATTGATGTAATCTCCGAATGAAGAGACGACAGGTCTGACGATGTGGTGACTGTATAGTCACCACTGTCCACCAGAGAGCAATATTCTATTGATATGAAAGATACGGAAAAGTTATTAACATACAGATGCCACGAGTTTAAAAGTTCCTAGTTTTGGAGGACGTATTATCTGTCCGATCAGGCAGTTTTCAGATTCTGATGGACACAAGTTTTTCCCCGGTCACACTTCCACGAATTCGGATCGGATTCCGAATCAATTTTTGAGTGTTTGAGTTAAAATCTTCTCCATCTCTGATAGCAAAGAGCCCAAACTATGAATTGCATCTGATGTGTATGAAAATAAAATGCTTACTGTTTTTTTCGTGACGTCATGCTGACGTATAGTTTTCATAGGACAGGTCAGCCCTACAAAATCTATTTGTCAATGCGACGTGAAGAAATAGCCAGCATAAATTTAATTTTTATAGCAATTCAGTAAAACTCATATATTTACATAGCTTGGCGAATTTTGGATTCTTTCCGACCAGAGATTCAGGAGATTTTAACAAAGATTCACAAAAACCGGATCGGAATCCGATCCGCATTTGTTGTAGTGTGATCTCGGCTTTAG
Organism: Holothuria scabra; assembly: GCA_037179385.1. Taxonomy (NCBI): domain Eukaryota; kingdom Metazoa; phylum Echinodermata; class Holothuroidea; order Aspidochirotida; family Holothuriidae; genus Holothuria; species Holothuria scabra. The sequence goes on along the minus strand of CM074181.1, from coordinate 57,753,399 downwards.
AATTTTAGCTGGGCAATAATTTCAATTTCAAATTTATTTTTCATATGTTTCACATCGTTTATACAATTCAGTGTTGCATGTTTTAAGATGTGGGCTATACAAATGAAGGACACTAAGTGAACAGAAGAGAGTTATCTATAGTGACCCTAAAGGGAAATAAAGACGTGACCGACTCGACTTGACTAACTGGTTGGAACATGGGCCGTTAAAACCATCTAACTAACCTAAAGAAAAAAAGGACCACAAGTGGCGTAGCCACGGAGGTGGTTTTGGGGCTTAGAACTCCCACACCCAACCTTGGAATGCAAAAAACACCTAAAATAGCGGCCTTTTCTCTCTATCCTAAGACTTTTTGTTCATTTCGTGCTCCCAACCCGAACCCCCATGACACCAAAACCCTCCCCATGACACAATCCTGGCTACGCGCCTAAAGGACCAATAATGTTTAACATCAATACCAAAAAAACAACAAAGGGACAAAAGAAGAAATAGAAGAGAACAAAGGAAGAGAAGGAATGAGGAGAAGGAGAAAAAAAATCTTAAAAGCAGAATTAGTTGACAAGGGCAGCGGTCTTACTTAGTGATTGGAGGGACATCACGAGTGACCCGTGACCTGCCTTTTTGATTTATTGAATTGAAGTCACCTGCACAGCACAGGGACCTTCAGTGAAGGAGATTTTTGCCGTCAGAAGTGACGGTCTGTAGTAACCAGTTGGATGGAATCACAGGGGACCATATCTCAAGCCTGTGCATGATATCCGTGATTATAACGTTGCCGTGTGCCTGAAGCGCGCGAAAATTTCTCTCTCCTCGTTAAAATCTCCCCTCCTCTTTGGAATAAAGACACCTACGAAATTAGACTTTTAATGGTACAGACAGAATGACATCAAACGATACTAATCATGCAAATGATATTAACACTAGATTAGCCTACATCTTAGGGTACTTTATTGTTCAAAAACCCCCGGACGGCGATCAGGTCCTGTAGCTGACCACGCCCCCCCCCCCCCCGAATAAAAAGTCCTGGCTACTCCCGTGATGAAGGCTACACTCAGACAAAACATTGTCAATAGGCACCAATAAATTCACACAGGGTACATGCGCACCGACCCACGAACCTATTTGCTTTCTCGCCCTGCCCGCCTGCTGCCTGTCAGCTTACCCACCTACACTCTTAAAAAAAGTGGGCAAATTTTGCCCAACTTTTTGATCAACACTGGGCATCTATTCAACAACCTAAACAGTTGGGCAAAACTTTAACCAATCAAATTTGGTATAGTTTGAACCCAACTGTTGGGCAGGAGATTCCCTAACTGTTTGGTAAATTAGCATTTAAAAACATACCCAATTGTTGGGCACTTCTTTTATTAAGTTGTTGGACAAATGCATTAACCAAATGTTGGTTACATGTTAATCATCTCTTTTCCTTAACAGTTGGTGCTTTCTTTACATGTTAGGTTGTAGGTTATGGCAGGGAGCTTCCACTGCAGCTCCCTGGTTATGGCAACCCATCGGTCCCAGTTAAAAAACCCTGGCTTCAAAAACCTATTTGGTTTGTCACTGAGTTCCGTACAAGTACGTCCAAAACTATCATTTTTAAAAGGCACTGTATTTTTAAAAGGCACTGTAAAATGATGTGTGTAAATGATGTGATGAAGTCTTGTAAAGTTGTAGTTTCATCAATGCATAAATATAAACACAAGGGCAGCATGAGAATTAGCTGGTCCGTAGCTCTCATACACTGTTATCATGGTTATGAGACAGGTTTCGCATCATACCGAAATGTTTCAGGGTTGCCAGATTTTCCAAAGTCACAAACCGCCAAATCTGGCGTCAAATGGACTGAAAAACGCCAGATTCGAAAAATCCCTCAGCGTTGGTAACACATGTCAGGATCAACAAATTTATCACTCAGAAGGGCATGAGAAGTCGTGCGCATACTTCATTGTATTTTTTCACAGTATATGGTACACTGTAAATTTTTGCCGTGTAACTGCAAATTTGGCCCAAACTATCTATTCTGAGCGTCACAACAGTTGTAATTTCTCTAATTTCTCCTTGAAATCTAGTAAAAATGGAAGAAATGTTGTTGTAATAGGCTACTCTAAAAAAACGCCAGAAAAACGCCAAATCCTGTTTGGCGACCCTTTTAAAAATCTTCGCGCCAAACATTTCAAAAAACGCCAAATTATCCGTTTTTGGCGTATAAAACGCCAAACTGGCAACGATGAAATGTTTCAAATAATAATATATAAATGGTCATTCGGACGTGAAAGAGAATATCCCAGATCCTTACCTCTCATTGGATAGCAGTTTTGAGCCAAATATGAATCATGGAATCTTATACAAATGTGTTCTAGTTCGTAGTACTATTTAAAGAATTTTCTGGAAATAGAGATCGATTTCATGGTCTAAAATAATGTACGAGTTTAGCTGTTTGGCCAATATAAAAGATGCCAATTTTCAGACTATGGTACCATGTCTGATTATGAGAAGAATTGTGAAACAAATCGGGTCAAGTGTACTGTTGTTTGGTGAAAACACTGCAACCAACAATATACCCAAAAAATTGGCAAAAAATTGGCAACAAGTGGGTAAAGGGAAAATATGCTCAACTGCAGAATAAAATCTTATCGTCATTTTGACCAGTCAGTTGGGTATTACAGTATACGCGTGCATGGAAGGGGAAATTTAACCATTATGTGAGCAAAGATTGACCAACACTTAGGCAATTACTTTTACTCAACAAAAACTTTGCCCAGCGTTTAAACAGTGCACCAATTAGCCCCAAAGTTGGGCAAAGTTTAACCAACACATTTCATAAACTTCTTTAACCAAGGGATATTTTACCCAACGTTTTAAGAGTGTACCTACATAAACTCGCACAAATACACACCTAAAGGTAGGACATTATAGAATCCCTCGTTAGAACAGTTTTTACATTGTCGGTAATTTTTTAAATTATCGGTTCAAAGAATTTTTCACATTATCGGTATAACTTTTTACATGATCTGTTAAAAGAAGACTTAAATTGCAGGGTTTTTTGTCCTTATCAGTTGTTTCTACATTATCGGTAAATATTTTTTACATTATCGGTCGTTTTTACATTATCGGTTAGTTTTTACATTATCGGTTATAACAGTTTATATAAATTTATACACCCACGTAGTGATGACGATGATGCCTGTTTGTCCTTTAAAGTGTTCCTTTGGGACTTAGTCATTTTTGAGATATTTCGTAAGTTACGAAGAAAGTGCGCATAAACTCATACCTCGAGGGGCTGCGCTAGGGTAGCAAGGATTTTGTTTGGGGGGGGGGGTAGACAATTGTAGGAGCTGTCAGCCAAATTCATTTTCTTTTTCTTTGAGGAATGTTTGATTTTATGTACCCTCAGGTTTAATTACGTGAAAAATTTAACATCATTTGACAGTTTTCATTACAAAATATTTTTCACAATTCAATTTGGGGCATTGCCTTCCCCCCCCCCCAACCCTGGTCACGGCAAAAACTCAAAGCTCCTGAAACTAAGCTGACTGATAACGTCTAATATTGTAACTACGGTATACAAGTCCATGTTCGAAGGACTCGGGCGTAAAGGGTTCCATGAAAGTATTTACTCTCTTACTTAGGTAGAGACCCTATATTCCGAAACCCTTGTGTACCAAAACCCATCTACGATCGAGCTGTCGGAACTAGGGCTGTAGTCGAGCCCGGACTTGGGTTTCAGAGTTTGAAGGACACGGCTAGTGAGGTTGCCCCCCCCCCCCATTGAGAAAGTACAGCAACTCGAGTCCGAGTCAGGACTCAAGTCCTTGAAAGTTGAAAATTGCCAGACTCGTTAGTAGAACTCTCCGGACTCGACTGCAGGGGGCCGTTCCACAAAGAGTTACGCACAATCTTAAGTTTGATTCACCATACTTAAGCCAACAGTAAATCATACTTAAGATCGTGCGTAACTCTTTGTGGAACGGGCCCCAGAACTGGTCGGAATATTGGGGTGTTGAATAACAACCTGGTTCGTTGGAACAAATGGTTGTTGGAAATAAATTTGTCATAATATAGAGTGTCGTAACATAGGAATGTGGTAATATGAGGATCCTCGGAGCACATGGACTATGCAGAGTCTGCTCGGATAATATTTACCATATCGAATTCACCCCTATTGAATAACACCTGCAATCACTGCTCTTCCATGAATTTGTTTTCTCCCTTATTTAATGTCCATCCTTCCTGCAGACGTGACTAAAGGGAGATATGAGAATTCAGGGCGGACGGATGCACTTGATTGGATGAAACGTTATAAACATTATTCGGGGAATGATAACGCCGAAAAAGACTTTGCAAAGTCTACGGAGCTTACCGGTATGTGTCGAAATATAGGGCTGTAACCCTTACTCATATATAGACAAATCCTATCAGCTGCGAGAGTCGGTCTAAATCACTCTATGATCGCCTTAATTTTACTGTCTATATGCAATTTTAAACCCTACATTCACTGAAATTCAGGGAATCAAGAAGTCTTTTTAATGTAAAGTCACCCATGATACAGGTAAGCAAAGAATTTAGAAGTTAAAAGCTGATAGACCCTTGGTATGACTGATTAAATTAGACCACTACTTGACTGTTTAGATTCGTTTATATTCCTGTCTTGTTCTCTTACATGATACTTTTGGTGTGGAACCAGTATGTATGTGAGTGAAATTATTCTTTCAGCTTTCAGGTACCATCGTTCTTTCAGGAACAAGCCCCGCCCCTCCCCCACCTACCCACCTACCCTTCATTCCGCATGTAAAGCAGGCAGTTTTACATGAAATGAAACCCGGTTTAGTTTTACCTGGCAGGACAACTCCCGTTATGTCTTTGCTCGGAGCGAATTTGATCGATGATGTCCAACATGAACAGTTATTGACAATGCAAGTGGTGTTGAACAGCTCTGTACAGTCGAATGACAATCGCCACTTGAAGAAAAGAAAAAATCCTCCTAGTTGCCGAAAATGAAAGAGCAAGTGTGATTTTGACTGAAGGACTGCATATAAAGTGCTTTCACTGACGTCGCAAGCCCCGCCCTCTCTTGAGTTCAAATACCGTTGTCTTTTGCCCGGCAGTTGACGTGGCTTACCAGTTGTGACGTAACATGGAAGCACTCTAGCACTCTTTCAAGTTCACGTTACGGCCACGCCCACTGCCCCCCAAAATTTAATAATTTGCAGCGCAACAACCACTCGTGGGTCGTCAGCTGCTTCTTAACTCGTTGCACTAAATACTTTCTACACAAGATTTTGCCTGTCAAAAGGGGCGGGAAACACTCCATGCACGTATATTAATTATCATGTCATCCTAGTTCATGCTTACTTAAAAAACTCATTTTCATGTTCAGATATATTAGGTTCTTATGTTAGAACATTAAAGGAACTTGCAAAAAGGTAACCGATTTTTCAATGGAAGCTGTTGTTTGAAAGGTATATCCTCTTTATGGGAAGTTATATGCCCTAAACCAATTTACAAAGATCTAAAGCTAGGGTGAATCTCCTCATTCAAGCCATTTTCAGTTACTCAAAATAACTTACTTCAGCCCTTCCAAATCAGGAGGTCTGTTCCTTCAGCAGACGTAAACCTACAATTTATTGCATGTCCTGTTGAGCATAGAACACCTTTTTGTATGATCAGAGCACCCTTTGGGGAGGCTCTTTTATTTAATCTTTAATCTGCATCTATTGAAATTAATGAAAATGAAAATAATGAAAGAGCGTTCATCAACTGAGAATTTCTCCTTCCATTAATCAAAATCTACTGATGAGTCTCTGTCTTTCAAGTGTTTGACAGAATAAACTAATTGTAAAGGGGGCAATCATAGTTTGGTAGAGAATATTAATCATTATTCCAGCACCTCGTTTTACCTTCTGAACTGATTGTTCACCAGAATATAGAAACATTGAAAAGGTCTTTCAGGTGAGGAGAAACGTTACTTATGTGTTAATCACTGTTTAATGAAAATTTCTGAACATTTGTCGGGTAAAAAAACGCACACACAGGTGCAAGACTAGTTTCCACTAAACTATAACAAAGAACGACCTTAGACTGTGACCACGGATCATTTTGTGTTAGTGTACAGATGTGGTGCAGAATCAAGTTTGTGCAAAATTCGCAAAAACAAACTCTGATCTTCGCTTTAAGATGAGGATTAGACTGGATGGGATAGGATAACTTGAAGGATATTGGTTATGGTAAGGATCAGAGATTAAGTTAGGATTTCATCTGTCTAGTATAAGACCGCAGACACTCTAAAACAAATTCGGATCGAGTTTCGATCAGAATTTTTGTGAGGTTTTGTTTAAATCGTCTCCATCTCTGGTCGGAAACAGCTTAATATTTGCCAAACTGTGAAAAGATGGGTTGTACTATAGGACTATGAACATTACATTTATGCTAATTATTCCGTGACGCTACATCGATAGACAGATCTTATATGACTGCGCTGTGTGTTCGTGAGACGTCACGAAAAATCAGTTGGCATTTTATTTTCATAGACATTAGATGCAAATCATATATTTATACTGTTTGACAAATTTTTGTCTCTTTCCGACCAGAGATGGAGAGGATTTTAACAAAATCCAAAAAAAGTCGGATCGGAATGCGATCCGAATTCGGTACAGTGTGACCGTTCCATAACTACCTTGATGGAACCGTGCTATGTCTATCGTCCTTTTAAAATAGGTCATTATAATAGCATTTTATGGTGCCCTTTGATGGTACCTGATCTACATACCTGGATGTAAGGTGGTGCCGAAAAATTGAAGCAGCAGAGTCGCCATATTATGTGTGTCTAAAGCGCAACAGCGGCACTCTCCACACAGTTGGATAGGCAATTTGCTTTGATGGCTTGATAATTTGACGTTTTGGCTTGAAATAAGGCCAAATATGTTGTGGAATGTGCTCATTTTCAACAGAAATGTCAATTACTTTGAAAACTGAACAAGATAATTTTATATCGAGCACAAACTTTCACTTAGTGTAGTTTGACTGAGTGGCTAGGGCGTGTGAGTCCTCTCACAGTGACAACTAAGTGCAAGTTCAACAAAAGGTGGGGGTTGGGGGCCGGTGTCGAGTCTCACTCTAAAAATTACAGCCCACAGAGTCGCCCACTCAAAATCGCAATAGCAAAGTCTCCCCTGATATCTCCAGTACTCCACCCCTCAGTTCATACTGGCCGTGCTACTTCCTTTTATGAATAAAAGCTTCCCTCCATAGGTAGGAACGTTGAATTATGAAATCAATAAACCAAGTGATGTAATCAAATCTTCCTCAGAAATACTGTTGAATATTTTGCTGTCCAAGTGAAGAGAGGTCTGTAGTTATTTAATAGTACAAGCTGAATGCCGATCTTTCATTGTGGTCAATAAACCGTATTCGGCACAGTGAGGCTGGGCAAGGCAGTCAAGTCGCCCCCTGTCACCTCCGACCTGACAAAGTCGCCCGCTTGGTCAACAAAACCGCCCGTAACAAAATTGACCCTAACAATATCGCCTACTGACAAAGTCGAAGGTCCCCAAAATGTTCAAAAACGTGCTATCAAACAAACCTATTGGTAGTGTCCCTAGTATGGGTAAGGCCACATGAGGGCTGGGGGTTGTAGAATATGCCTACCCTTACTCCAAATCCAGATATGGATTGATATCTGGATATATCTGGTTAAATACAGCCTTTATAAGGCCATATCAAGCCAGATATACAGCCAGATTTAGATGCCTTGATATAATATATCAAGTTTTATATGGCCATATCAAGCCAGATATAACTTAATGAAATGCCTTCCCAGATATGCAAATAAAGTTTGATATGGCCATATCAAGCCAGATATAACTTGATTCAATCCCTGCCCAGATATGCAAAAAAAGTTTTATATGGCCATATCAAGCCAGATATAAATTGATGAAATACCTTCCCAGATATACAAATAAAGTTTGATATGGACATATCAAGCCAGATATAAATTGATGACATGCCTTCCCAGATATGCAAAAAAAGTTTGATATGGCCATATTAAGCCAGATATAACTTGATGAAATACCTTCCCAGATATGCAAATACAGTTTGATATGGCCATTTCAAGCCAGATATAAATTGATGAAATACCTTCCCAGATATACAAATAAAGTTTTTTATGGCCATATCAAGCCAGATATAACTTGATGAAATACCTTCCCAGATATACAAATAAAGTTTTATATGGCCATATCAAGCCAGATATAACTTGGTGAAATGCCTTCGCAGATATGCAAATAAAGTTTTATATGGCCATATCAAGCCAGATATAAATTGATGAAATACCTTCCCAGATATACAAATAAAGTTTTATATGGCCATATCAAGCCAGATATAAATTGATGAAATGCCTTCCCAGATATACAAATAAAGTTTGATATGGCCATATCAAGCCAGATATAACTTGATGAATTACCTTCCCTGATATACAAATAAAGTTTGATATGGCGATATCAAGCCAGATATAACTTGATGAAATGCCTTCCCAGATATACAAATAAAGTTTGATATGGCCATATCAAGCCAGATATAACTTGATGAAATACCTTCCCAGATATGCAAATACAGTTTGATATGGCCATTTCAAGCCAGATATAAATTGATGAAATACCTTCCCAGATATACAAATAAAGTTTCATATGGCCATATCAAGCCAGATATAACTTGGTGAAATGCCTTCGCAGATATGCAAATAAAGTTTTATATGGCCATATCAAGCCAGATATAAATTGATGAAATACCTTCCCAGATATACAAATAAAGTTTTATATGGCCATATCAAGCCAGATATAAATTGATGAAATGCCTTCCCAGATATACAAATAAAGTTTGATATGGCCATATCAAGCCAGATATAACTTGATGAATTACCTTCCCTGATATACAAATAAAGTTTGATATGGCGATATCAAGCCAGATATAACTTGATGAAATGCCTTCCCAGATATACAAATAAAGTTTGATATGGCCATATCAAGCCAGATATAACTTGATGAAATACCTTCCCAGATATGCAAATACAGTTTGATATGGCCATTTCAAGCCAGATATAAATTGATGAAATACCTTCCCAGATATACAAATAAAGTTTCATATGGCCATATCAAGCCAGATATAACTTGGTGAAATGCCTTCGCAGATATGCAAATAAAGTTTTATATGGCCATATCAAGCCAGATATAAATTGATGAAATACCTTCCCAGATATACAAATAAAGTTTTATATGGCCATATCAAGCCAGATATAAAGTGATGAAATGCCTTCCCAGATATGCAAATAAAGTTTGATATGGCCATATCAAGCCAGATATAACTTGATGAATTACCTTCCCTGATATACAAATAAAGTTTGATATGGCGATATCAAGCCAGATATAACTGATTAAAATACCACGACAGAATTACATATAAACTTTTACATAGCCATATTAATTCTTTAGGGGGTAATTTGTGTACCTGTCCCACATAAAGACCTTCTCTGGAAGCTGAACATGTATCAGCAAATCAAAATCAGAACATTCAAACCATATTCAGCCATAATATGCTAACATATGCAAATGACTTTCCAATGTGTCCGTGGTCAGGAATTTAGGGCCCTGATTTTCTTTTTATTGTAATTAAGGAAGTATTATGTGAAAAATCATGAAACCTTCAACAAAATTTATGTTGGGATATTGCCCCATATGATAATTTAAACCAACAATGCGGTGTAAACGTTTAAAAGTAGGAATTTCAGAGCAGTTTTGTTCTTCACTATTAAGTAATTTAACAACTTCAAATACTTAAGTCAATGTTATACAATGTGCATTCAACTTTGTTAGAGGTGTTCAGATAGCCCTTAATATTATGCTGACCAGCTTCTTCGGGAAGCAGTATCAAGTTTGGTTTCCCCGAACGGCCCTTTGCCAGAGGGTCGGGAGGACTTTGGAAAAAGTATTATGCTGGCCAGAAGGCTTCTGATACGCTTTATACAAAGGTAGTGCCCTAATAAATTTTGGTCCAGTCATATATGGTCCAGATATGGGACATATATGCACCATACTTGTCTCCTTAATATGGGATCAATACAGTAAATCTTTATATAAACCAGATATGGCACTGCTTTGTATGGTTTCAGTATGGAATAGCTTTATATAAACCATATATGGTATTGCGTTATATGGTTCATATCTGTTCCAGATAAAGACCTGGTCCAGATAAAATTCTATCTGGCCCATATATGGATTAGGTCTGGTTCTGGCACAGATCAAGGTTATATCTGCCCAATTTCTTATCTGGCCCAGATATAAATCCCATATCTGCATATATATCAAGATCAAGGTTATATCTGCCCAATTTCTTATCTGGCCCAGATATAAATCCCATATCTGCATATATATGGAATTTCATATCTGGCCCATATCTGGATTTGGAGTAAGGGTACGGTATTCCCCGCGCAAGAGGTGGCTAAATGGGGGGACTTGTACCGCATTTGACCCATATGACACTATATATTTATAAAACATTCATTTTGGTTTGTCGTTAAATCTATCTGGGTAAGCCTATACCGGTGAGGGCAATTATCGAGATTGATAAGGGGCCCATATGGGTAGTTCACATGCACGAGGGATATTAAAGGATTGAAGTTGACCTGTACTCTACCACACACTTATCAGTTGTTTAAATGAGCCTCAAAACTAGTTTCCTATGTGGGTCATTTGGAAGAAGTTCATGATCCCGGGTGTAAAACCATATATGGACCCTTACGGGTTATGGATTCCCTTATGAGGATGTTATCGCTAAAATGGTTATTTTTGGGGGTGTGAGTCTTTGGAAGGCACAGAACAGTTTTATCTTATCGGAGGTGACGGACTTAGTCTTAGGGAAACCTGGCTTGTCCGGCAGGGGCTCGGACTTTTTCTCAAGGTCAGACTTTATAAGTAAGGAGAAAAAGTGTCAGAAGTGACTTTTTAACTGAGTGTCTTAATATGTAACAAGGGAGGCTGTGTAGAGGAGACTTCAGTTGTGGGAGACTTTGTAAAAGCATTCATAAACTTGAAGTACTCCCAAGTCCCATTTAGTAGGACTACCATGAAACCAGCACAGGCGTCAATGTTTCTAACTTCATATACCTGCAATATGTTGCTGCATAATTACCAAAAGCAGCACATGATCTCGGCATTTCTGTTGTCTTCAATTTAGATTGCATACAATGAGGTTTCAGTTAGAAAATCAAGAAATTTAGCTGCACTGTAAAAAATGTCTGTACATTTACAGAAAATAAAATAAAGAAAAACAAAAGATTACATAGAAAGTGCTGTCAACTCATTGACAGCACTTTTATGTATTCTTTTTGTATTTCTTTATTTTTTCTTCTGTAATTGTACAAAAATTTTGTAACATTACAGACATTTTTTACAGTGTGGGTTAAAAGTTTGTCAGATGTTACTCAGTGCACATACGGCTATACGAATCAGTGAAGTTTGTGCCACCTGCAAAATGGCCGCCGCAAGACTCCCGGTTGCTTCAATTTGTCAATAGGCACTTACGTGCACACCTTACATCCAGGTAAGTAGATTAGTCAACCTGAGGTGCTATTTAACTTCTCCTGCATGTTACAATAGGGCACCGCCAGGATCTAATGTTTTGGGCTGGGATGGGACGCACATTTGTCTTATGTCTATTATAGGCCATACACACTGACTGACTGCAGTAAGTAGGTAGGGCAGCAGTTTGTTCCAGCGATATCTGCAGGGCCTAATCCCCCGCCTGAGGAAGGGGGGTAAGGGGAGGGCTGTACCTCTCTTCATTTAGTTTTTCGGTTTTTGAAGGTATGTAGAAAGAAATTAGTGCAAAGTTTTTTATTTAAATTCAGCAGAGTTTCTTTGAGTCGGATCCTGAAAAGGTCCTATAAAAACTCAATACCTGAAACGAAACCAAGGATTCGGTTAGTGGTCTACAGAGCCCCGGAGTCATTAGGTCATGAGTTGGACATGTGAACGAACCCAAATGCATTTCTAAAATGTCTGTAGATTTACAGAACAAAAAGGAAAACGGAAAAAGAACTGTCAATTTGTTCAAAAATTGCCACCTTTTTCTCCTTTGTATTTAATTCTTTATTTTTTTGTTCTGTTATTCTGCAATGTGTCTGTTACCATTTTTAACAGTGTGGCTAGCCTCTTACAATTTAATGCAGAATCTTTGTGAGGGCCGATGGGATTTGCGAGGATATAGCATTTACGTTCTACCTTATCAAACTGCAATTCAAAAGTTAAAATAGCCTAGCTACATCTATAACTTTTCAACTATAAGCAAGTTCGGTAATTCGTTGCTGCTTGTAATTGTGGGGCAAGGCGTGGGGTACACAAACCGAGCTCACCACAATGCGTACGACATGCCCTTGTTTTCGTCAGTACGTGAATACTGTATCTATATGTCTTGTCAACTCGAGCGAAAATAGGGGTCTCGGTACCACTTTAAGGCAGATTAAAATGCAAATTTTTACACCAAAAAGACCATTTAGAAACAATCATCTGCACAAAAATCCCTCCTTATGTTATAGATGGGTTAAGAAAATAGATTTCCCGAAATTTTCATGTTAACACAAATTTTGGAATACGTGTTGTTGGTGCGGGACTGGTTTGTTTATCCCGACGATTTGGAGGATGTACTAATGTGCATAGCCACCCAAAGCAAATTACCGAATTGGCTTATTTAGCGTCTTTACCATATTGAAAAAATGAGTCCAGTAGTGTTTTCAAAAATTTTGTTGGAGATTGGGATATGTTGGCCAGTCGTTTACTTGCAGTGGGAGGATTCTGCACTGTCGGAAACGCATCCGATATAGACAAATACTCAGGAATATATGAATCTCCTGTTCCCCAAGTAAGTATATGATTTCCAGTGTTTTTCTGAAAAGAAGGGATGAAAAGATATTAAAGCAAGTGGCTAAGTTCGCCACGATATTTGAGAAGGGGTATCTGGGTTAAGACAATTTACGGGGGTTACAAATACGGAATTCGCTCATTTTCTGTACGACAATTATACATCAGTAGAGCGGCATTAGTAAAAATAGGCATGTTTGTCTCCAAAATTTTCTGGGACTCTTCCCCTCAACCGTATATTTACACCCACTTAAAATAGTTTCCCAACAGCTCTCTTCCCTCAGTCGGAAATTGAGGGTTAGCACCTTGGTGGAAACACTCCCGTTTTATGCAAGGGCCGTGTTCAGTGATTGATAAATGATTACCTAAAATTGAACACCCTAAAGTTAATTCATAAATTCATGCATAAGCCATGAGAAATCCCATTTCTGCCAATTTAGGCGGATAATTTTCGGATAATTTCTTCATAAATTACGACTTAGTATCGGCTTCAGCTTATACGTGGTCTCTTTTGCTATAAAAGCTTTTAAATAACTTTATTAAAATTGCGTTTCATGTTGTGCAAGCAACTCAACATCGCAAATTTGAGAATCATATTGCTGACTTTACCATCATGTTACCCTTAGAAAACTCATTCAGAGTTAAGGGCAAAGCCACTGAACTTCCTTCCCACCTAAGGCTTTTTGGTGGCTTAGATCCCACATCCATTAACTAGAGCTTTACCTTATACCTTTACCTGCGTAGCGGGCTGTACGGCATATTCCTTGTTCAATCATATTCGTAAAGGTGGGTTTGAAAACTGAGTAGCTGAGAAAACAGACTCCGCTCCCCGGGGTAATCATAGCTTAGCAGTTGTCATTTAACCAGTCTGGACTGGATTTCAAAGCCAAAATCCAATCAACCCAAATTGAATTAGTGTAGTAGACCATATTTTTTCCCGAATAGCACGTGCTCGTGAAATTCATGTGACAGAATTTTTCTCCTGAATTGTGACATATATTAAGAGTAATTATTCGGTTTACTTTAAATATGAAATACTTAAATTTCTTGTTATTTCTCTTTCATATTTGGAAGAGAAATAAGAAAAATTGTTAGCTTTAGCCGTTACTTCAAAACACATTGGAGGCAACTGCATTTGCCCTTTAATACACCTTAAAAAAATCTCACCCAGGTATTCCATTCGTTTCTACTCCACAATGTTACCCTATACCGTTCAGTGCTCGCATTTTGTGTAAGTGGTGTAAGATCTTCCACTTGCAATATATTATGTACCTGGAAGAAACAGGAAGGAGAAATTGAGAACGACAGGATCGTCTCTTTCATTCCATTGACTTTGATATGCATGACTGAGATATGTAAAGGTAACATTTCTGAAGATATCATTATTACTGGTATCAAAGTAGCTAAGATTTTCTTTTCTGTTGACCCTCGTTGACTTTTAATGTAAGACCTCTCAGTATACAGACGAATCCGAACAGTCAGGTCTGATTTAGGGCCATAACTGGCCAGGGTTTCATCAGCGTTAATTTTTCAAATTCTTTTCTTACCTGTATCATGAATGGTTTTTAACTACAATACTGTACCTCCTTAATCACTGAATATGTGGGTTTGAAATCGCATGCAGACCGGGGGGGACACAAAAAACGGGAAGGAAAGAAAAAGCGGGAAGGGAAGGAAGGGAAGGAAAGAAAGGAAAGAGAGGAAAAGAGAGGCAAGAAGAGAAAAGGAAAAAGAGAAAAGTAGAGGAAGGAAAGGAGAGAAAGGTAGAAGATGCAAAAAAATTTATCATAAAAATGTACCTTTTGGTCAATGAGGTAGGGTGAGGTGCATGGTCCAAAATTTGCCCCCCCCCCTCAACACTTCCCTTAAAGTGCCAAACCTCTCACTCCAAACTACAATTTTGGTACCCGGGTACCAAAATTCTCAATTGGCTCAGCTCTTTTATTGGCAGCTAATTCAAACAATGCATAGCGCCAAAGCTTATATTACACAGCATGAACGGTATACTGAGAATGTTTTGATTATTAAATTGAGTTTTTCTATACCCACCCTGGAGCAATAAACTAAGATTGTATCTGGATGAGGATGAATATCAGACAATTGTGGAAGGGGCTTCAGTAAGAAAGTTAGGAGAATTGGCACTGTTTGGGGTGATAGAACTGGGCCTTTAAAGGTAAAGAGCAGTCCCCCCCCCCCCCAAAAAAAAACTATTTTGAAGGAAAAAGCTAACACTGGCACATTAGCACTGTTTGGGGTGAGAGAACTGGGCCTTTAAAGGTAAAGAGCAGTCCCCCCCCCCCAAAAAAAAAAAAAAACTATTTTGAAGGAAAAAGCTAACACAATTTTCATCTTATTTCTCTTCAAAGTATCTTTCATTACATTTTATGACTTTACTATTTCATATTCAAAGTGAACCAACCAGTTATTTCTGGTAAATTTCACATTTGAAGAGAAGAAACATTGTCACATGACTCTCAACAGCCAATCATGAAACTGAACTACTACACTTCTTCAATTTGGGACGACTGCCCCCTCCCTTTAAGATCCTAAGACACCCACAGACTAACCCAGCGTAACTAGTACACAATCGGGAAACCTCTATGCTATTGCCAGCCCCCACCCCCGATAGTCAGGTCTGGTTACGCCACTGAGCAGACCGTAACGCTTATGGACCACGCTAATGTCTGACTGGTTGGATTCGTTTTTACCAGGCATGAAAACTGATACCCATGAATAACCCGGCAACTTTGTTTGTAGTGATTTAAATCAATATTTTCTCCGGTGACCGCAGATAACCTCTTCATTTTCTACATCCAAGATAGCATTTTCACAAGCTATCAAAATGTTCCTTAAAGGCATGTTCTGGTGGTTTTTTACCTCTGTCTTGTAAGAAAAACAAAAAAATCCACACCATGCCCTTCAAACAGTGGCGGATCCAGAGGGGGTGGGGGTATGCATACTCCTCCCCCTCCCCCCACCGGGATAGTAAAAAATTGTATAGAGAGCCAGGCTAATTGTAACCTTGGCCTAATTACTTTTTAAAAATACAGTGATAGTTGTTACATTATTTGATTACCGTATTTTTGTGCCTTCAATAAAATGAAAAAAGGAAATCATAATGTATCTATCTCCCGTATCATCTGGTAAATTCCCGTTATGTTTACACATTGCGCAATGACGAATTCGAAATCCAGCGTTTTCGGCCAACATCCTTTGGTAACGCTGTGTGTGACATCGCTTTTGTGTCTATGTCAATACGTGGGGGCTATGACTGACTGTCGGATAATGGGCCAATCGTTTACACGAAGGTTATACGGGATCATGTTGCAGAGTGTGTAGGCGATACGAGTTGAGATATAAATAAACAGATGAGAAGAAGATTTAGTTCTGATTCAAGATGATTGGCGGTTTTATTCCGTTCGATTAAAAGCAGTCATAAAGAAAAAAATTATTAAAATTTAACTATAAACGGATTGACGCAGGTGCTCGTCGTCTGAGGTCTGCTGCACCAGTGTGTGAGTGCGACCAAAGCCTGCAGGCTCGGAGCTTTCATGTCTCGAGGAGATCGGAACACATGCAGTCCCTTGATTGGTTAAAAGTTGTGACGCACCAAATTAGATAAATATTAAGGAATGTGCTGATCTAAATGATCAGTGAGGAGGCTGTAGAGGATAAATTGGCCACACCTTGAAAATATGGGATACAGCATACACGTGGAACCAGGGCGGGGTAGTTTGTCATGTTCACCGGTAACACGTGACGGAAAACATGAAGGGCCCTGGGAATCCAGGACAAGAGGAAGGAAGAGTTGCTCTTAAATAACAAGATGGCGTTCCTGTTAAAGGTCAAGGAGCAGTGGCGGAGCTGCCATATGGTCAAGGGGGGCGGTCGCCCCCCTGACGGACCAAAATCGTCTGTCGGCGCCCTTTTTGGGTTCTACATACTTTACTCTTGCACCATTTTTGGCAAAAGACAAAATTTAATAGCGTTGTTTTAAGGCCCCGATAACAAAATGCTCAAACAGCCACCAATAAATGTACTAACTGCACTTCATTCTGATGAAAAAGGTCATCTTCTGTAATATAGGGATAGGTTTTGCCGCAAATGTATACTTTATACGCACTAATGAATGTTGTCGCTGTGCTTAGTTCACTGCTTCCACACCAAGCGTGATAATAAGCTTACAAAATACACAGACTGACATTAACCCTCCCGGCCAGTAAAAGATGTTGCAAAGGGCGCAGCAATAATTGTAGCGCAAATAGCCCTCTTGTTGTCGGGGATAATTGTCAACATAGACAATAAAAAGACGTTTTTCAAAATCATTTGAAGAGAACATTCAGGTTAAAATAAAATAAAAGTGTTATCATAGTGGTAGTAATTTAAGAGTTTTAATGAGTAGTTTTCATTTTGCTCTTCTTCGAGTGACCATTATCATAATAAATGGCTGTTTCTGACACTGCACGAAAATTCTACGAAGATGCTTATTTCTGTACTTCCGTGGTCTAAAATGCCAGAAAATTGCATCAAAAAAAGCCTAAGTTAAGGCTACTTTTATTTATTATGAATTCGGTATCTAGAAAGCCAAGCAGACATCTTGTCTTGGCTATTTCTTTTAATGTACTTAGTTAATGGCTATTTCAGAGTGGTCGCATGATGTAAATTACCTCATTTAATGTTTCTTCGTGTACTCGTGTACTTATGTTGTTTTACAGGTGCCAAAAATGTACACCGGTGATTAATTTCCATAACTTTTTCCTTCTGTAAGATTGCTTGCTATTTAGCTCTAGCAGGTTTAATATTTACCTTCAAAAAAAAGCCCATTTTTACATTAAAATCTTAAATCGAAACCTGGCAATAACGAACAAAATATAATGACTGCCTTCATACTAGAATGTCGAAGAGAAGGATAGAAACATGTGCGTCCGGAGGTAGGGGCAAGGTGGGAACTTTCCCTCTCCCTGGAAAATAAATAAAAAAAACCTGAAAAACGAAGAAAACATAAAGAAAAAGAGGAAGAAAAATTAACATCAATATTTCTTAACAGTTCACTCAGTGTTTTCCCTATTTATATGCGGTAAATAGGCTTTAGAAATGTCATTTCCATCGATCTGAGCGGCATTTTGGCCAACATTTTCTTGCGCTCTGCGCCAACTTATGGTGGCGCGGAGCTTTCCCCCTACAAGAATTTAGTTCCCCTCCCCCGAATTTTCTTCTGCGGAGGCCCATGGATAAAAATTTTAACATGTTTTAATAGAAAAACTTGCTGAGGAGAAATGTCAAAGTAGTCTTCTACCAGGTGAAAATCAAAATAATGAAATCTGAAAAGCCGTGGCTTCGATCGTGAGGAGGCTCAGGGTATTTACTCCTTCGAAGCGCCCCTGCAGACCATTTTCGCCCCCTCTGACCGAAACCCCTAGCTCCGCCACTGTCAAGGAGGGAACACCATACTACATGACACTATACGTACAGTTTACACATGACATAGCCATGTTGCCATGTTGCCTTAAACCGTGTGACGGTAATAGAGTACACCCGGTATTAAATCCACATCGACCGTATAGTCCGTTGAAGTAATAATTACCCTTTTAAGACCATGTTTTGAAAGCTTGGGAGTTTCAAAGTGGCTTAAAATATTGAAATATTTAGCACCGTGTTGCATCTCTCCCCCCCCCCCTTTTTCATAGACACCCAGGCGGGGCAGGGGGCTCTGAAAATGAAGAATTCGGAAATTTGCCAATTGTGAGACCAGTCTACTGTGTGGTTTTGACAACTCATGAAGTTACAAAATTCCCAATCAATTTTCTCTAATAAGCTCCATATTTGTCATTATTTGATTCAAGAAAGCAAAAATTTCCGCGCGCTTCGCGCGCCGCAAATTGCAATACCTTAGCAGAAGTGCTCGCTCATATCTTTACTTTAGTAAACTTTTCCGAGCTGTGGGTGTGACAAAATCGGAAATTTGCTACACTTGTGACACCAGATCACCAAGTGACATCGTAAACTATATACAGTGCTATTTTCATAAATTTTCTTTCATAGAATTCCATATTTTCTCCAATATAAGCTCAAAAAATTTCGTCGGAGAACCTCATTACATAGGCGTTGGATAACATTATGTAGCAGCAACGATCTTTGGTCGCCGCCAAACCTCAGATTTGCTAATAGAAAATGCAAATTCTTCAGTAATTCCCCAACTGTTCAAATTTCCATGCAGGAAACCCAGCATCCAAACTTTTCTGCAACACAAGCTCCATATTTTCAAATATTTGAAATGGGCGAAAATTTCAGCGCAACCCGGGCGCTGCAAATTACTATAGTACAGTAGTAATCACATTTAAAAATATGGTAAAATTTGGATGTTTGCCTACCACCCCCATTTCCCATTTCCTGAATTCTTATAGGCATCAGAGACTAAACAACATACATACCTATGGTGGCCCTTCGCGCAGTGTACATTTGATACCCAACCACATGCAGACCCCCCCCCCCCCCACTGAAAATTCCTGGATCCGCCACTGCCTTCAAACACTGTCTCAATACCATTTTTCTAGCTCAAAATATCTCACTTTAGAGATTGGTTATTTTTGTTAAAAAATACCTCTGCTTTTCAATAAAACCACAAAAGTTATGTTATGTGGACACATTGTTTCAAATTCCTTTTGTTTTTCTTTATAATTGAACACCTTGTTTGTCCTTGAATTTTGATACTGTTGATCTGTTTGAATATCCTTTCCTGTAGATATAGCATTACCCTTCACCATAGAGTACAACCAACAATATTGTTTAATATTGCACGCAGCGTCATCATAATTATAAATAAATTGAATGCAATGTAAAATTAATGTGCCACGATGACATCACAGATTTCCAATGATCAGATGATGCATCAAATCCCAAGAAAAATTTGCAACACTACAAAAATTTGTATCTTCCAAACGCTATAAGCTATGGGGATGCCGTTTTCACCTTCTGCAGAAAGAGAAATTTTTTCTGCTTATTTTGAAGTTAACGAACTTGTCTTCAGAATACGCCCTTAAGTCAGGAGTTTAAAAAATATATGTTTAAGAGGTTGGAAACTAAATCTTACTCTTCTAACTCCCATTGTCATAACGTGTCACTGGCTTTATAGATAAATTAAATGTTGAAATTTGTTAACTTAAATTCAAATAGTCCAAGTTCATGTGTAACATTTTGTGACATTCTAGTTACACAGCTCACGTTTCAAGCATTCCTTCCTTTGAAACAACGTTGTGTGAACGTAACCCCTTCCTGTTTTCTTACAAAATATGTTTTACAGAGAGGACTTGTAACAGTGTAAAGTCAACTCATCCCATATAGATATGAACGCTATCATATTTAAAGGCATACTTTCATCATCCCAAACAGTTCCAATTCTCCCAACCTACTTACTTCTAGCCCCTCCCACATTTATCTAAAACTCATCTTTATCCAGACACAGTCCTAGGTTATTGCTTTATGCCTTGTCCCAGTGGCCATATAAGTCCATAATGTGTAATCAAGACACTCTCTGTGCACATGCTGTGTAATTTAGCTAGGATGCATTGTTTGAACGTGATGCCAATCAAAGAGCTGTACCAATCGAGAGTTTTTGATGTATGCATACTGAAACTGTAGTTTGGGGTGACGAATGACTGCCTTTAAGCATGAGGAGCAGTGACTTTGTGGCTTCCAATACATGGACAGAACACACTCTAAGCGTAGGTTGTTGACAGAGAACGGGTGAGTATAGGTGTAGCAAGATGGCTGTCTGCTATGGTTTTGTGTGAAAGTAAGCTGAACTTGTTAAAGTGGTTCAAATCAATAGGCTTTGCAAGAAAGTTGAAACATTTTCGAAATAATGCAAGGTAGGGTCAAAATCACTACATGTATTGCAGGAATATGATATTGTTTCCCATTCAAGTTTAAAATATGTCTGAGTCGTCAAATCACACAAATTATAGCTTCACCGCGGCCATGTTGGCGCACCTTTTTGCCCCAGGCGGTGGTGACAATCTACGAATAGGACATACACGTTGCTTGCTCCGTGCATGTATAGGAAATCCGTGAGTAAAACAATGACATCAGAAATGATTACCCAATCTCGTGTTTTAATTGAGAGAAGAAACCTCAACTAACATTTCAAATCTCAGCATAGGAATGTCCCTTGGAGATGGTGGTTGCTAATTTGAATTCATTTTCCATCTTTTGTATACACATTTTTGAAATTTTGGACTTGAGGTACATTTTAAATGAAAAGCATTTTGCACTCACTTTCACCCGACTCTTCATGTCTTGACAGCTTAAAGGGCCACACCTCTCACCCCAAACTACAGTTTTGGCACCCGGGTACCAAAAGTCCCAATTGGCTGAGCTCTTTGAATGACAGCTAATTCAAACAATGCAGAGTGCCGAAGCTTATATTGCACAGCATGTATGGTACTGAGGGTGTTTCTAAGAGGATTGGTACTGTGTGGAGTGAGAGAACAGAGCCTTTAAGGAATCGTGTTTAGTACCGGGTTTCCAGTCTAATGGTGACTTATATGTCCATTCACATACAATCCAAATTACAATCTAATAAATGTTGCAGTGAAATAAATTTGCAAGAACATGAATGTGCCGACTACGATTTGTACAGTAAATAGTCCTCTATCGGTTTTTCCCATTGCTGTTTTCTCTCAATTGGATAATCGATTTGGGACTTATTGTTAAATGCAGCTATTTATCAACCCAAAATGTTCCAATTCCCCCTATTTTCTTACTTCTTACTCTTCCCACAGCTTTCTAAACCTCTTCCTTATCCAGATACAATTCGAGTTTATTGCCTAGGCACATATACTGCATGGTGAGTATACAAGGTCATACTGTGTAATTAGAACACTCTCAGTGCATGCTGTATAATATGAGCTACTTTGCATTTTCTTTTAACTTTATGTCAATAAGAGAGCTGTGACAATTAAGAGTTTTAGTAGACTTTGGGTAAAAATGTAGTTTGAGGTGATGAATGGCTGCAACTTTTTAAAATGGGTTGGTGCCTGCACATGAAGTCAAGACAGTTGTAAGTGGGGCCGTAAGTAACTTTTTGGGGAGATTTGAAACTGTCTCGGAAGAGCTTGTGGACATTCGTTACCTAACTCATCGTCTTTCATTTGGTCTGTACCAAATGTATGTATTTGTATGTATGTGTGCATTCATTAAGTTCAATGAGGAAAAATGACTTACCGAATAAAGCTCTGGCGAGATCAATCCACAACAGTAATCTCTCCAAAAGAAATTGTGTTGGTGAGAATATTTTGAAGAACACTTCTTGTAAGCTGCGAAACATAAGTTTTATAAAAAATAAAAACCATGTAGAGTCTAAATTCGCCACGTTTTATTCCACTAAGCATTATATCAATTGAAAAGAATTTGTTGATATATCGCAATTTATCTTTTCGCCGAATTTTATTCACAGCGTTAATTGTGACAAATTGTGTCACCCAGTCTAATAGTACGCTATGCCATACGATAAGTCGCAAACCACTGTATAGTGTTCATTATGTCCATGGCGAGAGAATGCACCTGCAACAAGGAGTGTCTCCTTGAATAAGAGAATGAAATTTTTGAAAATAATCCCAACTCTTTTCGCATGCGTGACAAGCAGTCTGTTCTTTTCCCACAACAACAGTCGTTCAGTTTAGAAATCATTCGTGACTATATGCCGCCTACACAGGCTCGGTTTTACGGTGGGGTCTTTGGGGACTTAAGCCCTCAACATGGGCTAAGATCCCACCTACAGAAAATGTCTCAGGTTGTGTATACCTTAAAGATGGATTTGCGTATATTGAAACTGCCAAAATGAGACACACGTGATGCTGCTTTGCCCATTCTACCTAAAGCCTAATTTTCCGCAGGTCACACTTGGTTGTCTTACATTCGCGAAAACACCGCGATGCCTTCGTTTTAAGCGAGAGCTCAATGCGTCATGCGTTGCTTGTAAGTTGTATTCATTGGCTACATCTTGGTTGAATGCACGTATATAGTTCAAGTCAACAAACCGTACTGTATACGGTATGGTAACTCAATGGAGGCAATTGCGTAGCTTGCCAAGCTACGCAATTTACATTCGAAGCCATGCATGTTAATTCGAAAGCGACACAATCAAACTATATAGGCGTATAGCTACCGGCGGACGATTGGAAAAATCCAGAAATCTGGTAGCGTTAATGTTACACCAGATCATGGTATACCTGTAACACCGGATAACGGCACTGCGGTTTTCCAAACTTTTCTTTCATGAAATTCCGATTTCTCTTCAATACAAGCATGCTTTTAAACAGTTCTCTACCTTAGCGAAATTTTCGACGAGCAGCAAATTGCAACCCCAGAGATGTTAACACTTCATGACAAATCAAAACTGGGGAAACTTTTCGTACAGATTCTGGAAATGAAAAAATGGGAGATACGATAAAGACATCGGTCGACTATACAATGATGTTTTGGAGTTTTCTTATATAATATGAGCTCTTAATTTTCAAACATTTGCCTACAGGAAACAGAAAAGTTTGGAAAACATTCCCAATGCCTTCGAGGAGCCTCAGTTCGCTATCCTAATATAACATTATGCATGCAGCAACAATCCGTAGTCGGCTTGGCAATCTCAGATTAGGAAGTTCCCTGCTGCAGATTTACTAATAGAGAGGGCAAATTCTCCAATAAACCCCAAAAAGTTTAAAATTTCTTACAGGAAACCCAGAATTCAAAATTTCCTCTAATGCAAGCTCCGTGTTTTTAATTATTTTTTGAAAGATAAAATTTTTTGTGCGCTTCGCGGCGCACATTACTTTACTATGGAGGTTACGTCAGCGCGTTTCACTGGATGGGAATGATCAAATGCAGTCGTTGTGTTACCGAAACGCGCCCAGAACAGCACCTTAAGGTACGTTCACACTTGTCTGGCAACGAAACGGCGAAGGCAACGACAGCGGCAACTGCAACGGCAAAAATATCCCACAAAATAGAAAGTGAAAGACTGTTCACACGAGCACGGCAACGGTAATCCGGTAAAAATGCGTCCAGCAAAAAAGAAATCGCACATGGAGCGATTCAACGCCATTTGCCGTACCCCTAAACATTCTGCCAACTTCGATGTGTGCAATGTGTGCACCTGCCTGTATGACCGGAGGGAGCAAACGGTACGGGGCAGGGACGTTCTGCGATATCCTGCCAAAAATAGTGCACAAATTATTTTGGTCCTTACAACTACCAGATGTCTCAAAGATCTGATCCTCATTTTCTGATAACACTGTCACAAAAGTATTTGGCTCAACACGCTCAAGGTCTGTCTAGACTTTGTCAAATTTAATTATTCTGCTCATGGGCGTCCGCAGAAATTTTTACAAGGGGGGCAAGATCATTCATGGATGATTGAATTGTGTACACTATCAAAGCGGAGCGCCACCATCGGTTGGCGCGGAGCGTACAAGAAAATTTTGGGCCTTACAACCCTCCAGATGGCCGAAAACGACACTTGGCGAGTGTTATAAGCTGCATGTACCCAGCCCTTAAACAGGAATTTCATAATTTTTAGATTTTTAGAATTATCAATGTAAAAAATTGTTGAAGGGGAAATCATGGATGATTGAATTGTGTACACTGTCTAAGCGGAGCGCCACCATCAGTTGGCGCGGAGCATACAAGAACATTTTGGGCATTACTTACCCTCCAGGTGGCCGGAAACGACACATGGCGAGTGTTCTAAACTGCATGTACCCAGCCCTGAAACAGGAATTTCATGTCTGTGATTTTTAGATTTTTAGAATTATCAGTGCAAAAAATTGTTGAAGGGAATCTGCCTCTCGGTCACGGCCTCGCACGCCTACGCACGATAAAACTTACAACTGTCAAACAGTCTATATAAACCTATGTTCCTTACGTAATTATGAACCATGCATACAACCCCCCCCCCCCCCATATTCACCTTGTATATCCAAGCTACACCCTCCCGTCACCACTTGAGATCAGCACGGGACCAAACCAAGACCAACGCATTCATCAATGGTCGGATGCCATATGCACACTACATACATGACAACAAGGCTAGTACAATTTTGGCATAGTTTTTACAATTACAAATTTCCAGTAGATATCACGAATGATGGTCCCCAAATTACGATTTCACTATTCAGTATACTGCACCATCTTCTCCTTTGCTATTCCTGGTCAAATGTCCGCATATTTCACGAGTAAAAACTGACGCTGTGAGTGAAGGTACTTTGATAATTTATATTTATTTTTGTTATTTTTATTTTTAATTATTTTTTAAGTCTGATTTTCCAGGGGGCAAGTGCCCCCCCCCCTTGCCCCCCTTGCGGACGCCCATGATTCTGCTTTAAAACATCTTTTCCTCTTCCGCCCTTTCTTCCGATCTATTTGGTATGCTATTGCCATTAAAAAAGAGCTCGTCATCAATGTTTGTCATGTTCGATCATCAGATAACAAACATTTGCCAGCTTCAATTTCACGTCAGTAAGAAAAGGATGTTCTCTCACTGTCCTCAAAGAAACTCAAAATCCAACAATTCCTGCAATAGAACTCTAGGTTGTATTTTGAAAAGAAAAATTAATTTTAAAGGAGTAAAAATTTCGGCGCGCTTTGCGGGTTTCAAGTTTTGCACCTACCAATCCCAGGAATCTGCATCGGTTTAAAACAAAATAGGAAGCATGAATGCTGCTCCCCTGGGGAAAAAAGTCTAGGTAAGCCATCGGACACAGTATTAAAGGCCCAGTTCTCTCACCCCAAGCAATACCAATTCTCCTAACCTTCTTACTGAAGCCCCCTCCCATAATTGTCTGAAATTCATCGTCATCCAGTTACAATCTCAGTTTATTGCTTCAATGTGAGAGTAGAAAAAAATGTATACAATCAAAACTTTCCCAGTACCGTTCATGCTGTGTAATATAAGCTTTGGTACTCTGCATTGTTTGAATTAGGTGTCAAACAAAGAGCTGAGCCAATTGAGAATTTTGGTACCCCCGTACCAAAATTGTAGTTTGGGGTGAGAGGTTTGGCCCTTTAAGTGACGGATTCTCACTTCGCACGTCGTAAATTACTTCTCTTAAATGAACCACGGCTTAGTGAAACCGACGTTTATGTCTCCACAGCACATAATGTAAATTGTGTCACTATGAAATGCGGGGACATATGTGGTAAGAAACGAGTCGATTTTACTGGCAGTTCCTTTAGTCAGATGTACATCAGTACAAGCCCTTTTCCTATGGCTGTCAGTGAACAGGACATTGATCGTAGTATTTTAATAAGTTAAAGTCCTAATAAAATATGCATTCACATGACATGGATATAGGCCTATAAGTTGAATTTATTATGTATGGTGTGGCACTGGATTTATCATCATGGCCGTCAGCATGTCAGTGCGATTCTCATATGAAGAATAATTATATCCTGCCGTTTCAGGCACCTCCAAGCCCCTTCCTCGAAATAAAAAAAAGTCTAGAACCACGCCTGCGCAAACAGATCTGCTCGAAACCTACTGGAGCACATCTGGGGGCCACATATTATCAGTGTCAGCCACCTATCAGCCTATGATCCTATCGGCCAAGTGTTATTAGATTTGTGTGCCGTTATTAGTATAGGTCCGCCATGTCTTAATCTTTCCATTTCTTTAGTTCCACTTTACTAATCTTCACTTCATTTCCAAAATTTGTTCATTTTCAAATTGGTTTTCTACCGCTATTTAAGAGCTCCTTTTGCATAACTTGTTGCCTTTTGACAAAGTTATATAGGCCAATAAAAGATCCCCATACGCTATTACGTGGGAAAAAGACCGACTGCTGGTCACGCATGCGAAAAGAGTTGGGATTCCTTTAAAAAAATTCATTCTTATCTCTTATACAAGGAGACATTCCTTGTTGCAGGTGCGACAAGTTGTTGGGACGAACGGACAAATAACTTGTCGCACGTGTGACAGAAGGTCAAGGGATATTGCTAAAAATGATATACTCTCTGAATATTGTCGACATGATTCCCAAAGACAGGACATATTTGAAGATAATGGTAAAAAGACATGGATTTTAAAAATCCATTTTGAATTTGTAACTTGTTTATGCTTACATGCTGGCGGCGGACACACACAAAGTAGAAGGAAACACCTGTTAATCACGGGCTCACATTCTGTGCTTCCAATACAATCCAGGTTTTCCACCACTGTGAAGTAAACAAAAATGATATATATATCAATGATCTCTACCCGTGGTGCATGATGCTGTTACTTCAAGATGACCTGTCGTCTCGTGAAAATGCAATAAAAATTATGCTGCACTCTGGATGTCGTCACAAAACACCCTTGTCTTTAACTTCGATTGCGAATTGATTAAATGCACCGCCGATATTGGGAACGTTTTCGATACGCTATCGATGATGTGATATATTATCGATAGTGTATCGAATCGGTTCGCAATCAAAGTTACGACAAGAGTTATCTGTGACGTTATTCAAAAGCCGGCATAGGTTTTATTGCATTTTCAGGAGAAGAAAGGGGATCTTTTAAGAACCATTGCATCCCCCTGATAAATGTATCCAATGAAATGAGTAACCTGTCGGCTGAACGGAATCTTTTAGGCCACTATTTAAGGTAGGACTGAACGGAAAAATATAGGGGTGCAACAGCAAGACTATCCAAGCAGATTGCCGCCATCAGATTTAGTAGCGATTTCAAGGACATTTTGACGACGTTAATCTCCACATAGAAAATACGACACGATACGGAATTTGCTCAAATGCAAGTACATTAAAGCGATCACAAATATCTTCATCGCCCACAGCGAAATTATCCTCGAGGTCTATACCTCAGAGCAGCGGTGGCGCCAGCGGGGGTGGGGGCCGGGGGGTCATGGTCCCCCCGTCGGGGAACACTGCCCCCCCCCCTTCGTCGGGGAAGGTCGGCGGTTTCGTCGAGGAGGCCTAAAAATAATAATAATAAAATATTAAAAACACCACAAGGACTGAAGTTACTGAATGGACAATCTAGAACATATTTTTTGTTTTGAAATAATATTTAAAACATATCGGAATCGATTTTAAATCACTTCTCAGCTCTGTTCAACCCCATTCTATGTACCTTGTCCTATCTCTTACGCCGTCGGGTAAGGACGTCAATTTTTCGGGAAGGCCGTAAAGGACTGAAGTTACTGGATGGATGACCATGATTGTTTTCTTTTCGAACTATTTTTTTTCTTTTGTAACGCTATTTTAATGCATATCTGAATCGGTTTTAATCACTTCTTACTACGGCTCTTCTATCCTTCATCCTATCTTCAATCCGTGCGCGCAAGGTCATGTCTCCGTCGGGGACGGGCTACCCACCCCCTGTTGTTGAGAAAATCCAATTTCGTCGGGGATCCTTCTCCTACAGACCTACGATAAAAGATGTGAGTCTGTAGTCACTCGGACGACCCTCAGTGATCTTGCTTACTAGAAGACCATAATTTTCAAAAACTCACAATTCCGAATTCTCCTTACAAAAACGGACTAGGGGTTGTTCATGTGCGTGCAATACTCAGTGGTCTGCCATCTGGCTTGCCTGGACAGACGAATTCTCACAAAGGTAACGAATATCGGCCATGTCGTTTTCAGCTACACATAATGATAAACAGTGGTGTGAGAAAATCTTCCCATAAGTCTGACTGAAAATTTATTTGAAGGTACCTTGAAACGTCCTATATTTTCAAATACGTTGGGAGCAAAACCATTTATAGTCTTGAGTACGGACGACACTTTAACAATTTCATCTATTTAGTGGACCTTGCAATTGAATTCAACGAAGATTCTTAATACAGTTAAAAACATTTTAGTACTTTTTCAATTCCGTTGCTTAGCCCCCCCCCCCCCCCCCCGAAAAGAGAAAAGACCATTACATCTAATTGTAGCAGTACCTTTTACATGGTACTTTTCTGATCATTAGCAAGTTCGGTTTTTTCTATTGAAGTGAAACTTTCATTTTAAAGGAAAGCTCAAAATAAAGACTGCTTCATTTCTAGTTACAAGTCTATCTTAGTAGATTTCTTAACAATTTTCTGTACGCTCCGCGCTAACTGATGGTGGCGCTCCGCATAGATAGTGTTTTAGTCGAACAGTTAACTGAACAGAGCAATGCGTTTTTGTAAATTATTCTTCGTTTTGGGCAGTATTATGAAGTGAAAATAATTTTATTGCGAAAGAAATCTGAAAGTAAGGACTTCTTAAATTCTAATGACGAGCCCAGGAAATGTCATTTCCTGCTGACCGGGGGTTCTCTATTTTTCCAAAAATTCTGTGCGCTCAACTTAGATAATCTTTCGGGCAGGATTACATTTTTCGGACAAAAGAACAATTCTTCCCCTCCCAAACTCAGCTGACAGGCTCCTGTATTCTGCAAAGCCACGCTCAAACGGGACATAACATCGCCTTTGTCGGGGTCTTGAAATTCTGCCCCCCTGTCGGGCAAATCCTGGCGCCACCCCTGCCTCAGAGAGAACCTCTCAAAGAGGGTTTATGCCATACTTTTTTCATATGGACTGATACCCAACCTCTACCCACCTCTGTCCCACTTTGTTTGCCTGTTTATCTATCTGTCTGTGATTCCGAACTCTGGCGGCATTCTTGCATTCGTTGAAATATTTCAAAGTTGAAAATTTTCGGATGAATGTCGTCCCCAGTTGGCCGGAAATCCCTTTCCCAGTAAGATCGTCAAGTAAAAAGCTTGAAATGGTATTGTCATTATTTCCTTTAACAAAAGCAATTCTCTTCAATGTAATTTCTGTTTCAAGTTTCTTGTACGCTTTCGTGCCATAAAAAGTTTACTTAAACTAGTGCGCAGTTTCTGATGGTTATTACAAATAAACAATCCACCCTTTCCCCTTATCATTGTTGAAAACTAACATCTTACAAGAAAAGAAAACCCTTTTCTTGGGGTGTGCCACTATGTTTGAATAGCTATATGACTGCTTCGTGTTGGTTTAATTGTCTAAACCTTGCAACAGATCACCGCTAGATGGTACAAACCAGCCGATTTCGAGAACAATTAACTAATATTGTATTGTAATGGATTGAACGTGACATTCATCATGTCTCAGCCAATCAAAACTGAGCTATGTCATTCAATTTTCTGCTGCTGAAGGCTTAGTAATAAAAACCGGCATCAAATGTAATAATCATCCAAAATAAAATCATGTTTGTTGTGACGATAAATGCACATTGTAATTAATTTCGTGAAATCTCTTATCTTTCTGTTATTAAATATAGTTGATAGCTGTAACAGACCTATCTACAGAGCCTTTGTGAAGATGGTTACAATGAAATGAACATCAGAGACAAGGGACATCCTTGTAATTAATATCTTTTCACTTCAATTTTCTTTAAAACAGCTATTGCGGTGAGATCGTTTTATTGACAAACTACGAAGGTACGTAACATACGTGCAATTTGATTCCACTTACAATTGGCATCAAACGACTTACGGCTATAGGTAACTGACTTTAATCAGTGGGGTCGCCAAGGGGGGGGCAGGGGGGAACGTGCCCCCCCTCCCCTGAAAAATCGTGTTCCCCCGTGTGCCCCCCCCCCCCAACTGAGATTTGAGATTTTCAAAAAAAAATGTCTTCTGTAGTCAGAGTGTATCTACAAATTTTTTAGGATTCGATTCCTCTGTTGAAAAGAAAAGGCAGTAAATTTTCATGTTTTCCAAATGAAAATATCGCAAAAAACCGTGGAAATGCCATTTCCGGCTGTCTGGGGGGTTACGTTTTTTCAAAATTTTCTTCACACTTCAAGGGCATTATTTGAAGTCAAACCATAGTTGTTTTAAAGGCATATTTTCATCATCCCAAACAGTTCCAATTTTCCCAACCTACTTACTTCTAGCCCCTCCCACATTTATCTAAAACTCATCTTTATCTAGACACAATCCTTGTTTATTGCTTCATGACTTGTCCCAGTGACCATACAAGTCCATAATGTGTAATCAAGACACTCTCAGTGCCCATGCTGTGTAATTTAGCTATGATGCATTGTTTGAATGTGATGCCAGTCAAAAAGCTGTACCAGTTGAATCAGTGGTTTTTTACCGAGAGGCTTACTTGAAGTTACCCTGGAGGTAATTTTTAGACCAGTGTTAAGTCAATAAAATTACCCTTAAATAACGTCTTTAATACCTCACAAACACGCTAAAACTCATGAGTTTCCGGGGGCTCCGCCCCCTGGACCCCACCAGGGTCCCTAAGGCGGGCCCCTGGACCCCACCCGTCGAGCCTCGCGCGTCGCGCTCGGTGGCGCCTCCGGCGTCATGAGTGGAGTATATATGCCCCCCCCTTCATAAAATCGTTGTGCCCCCTCAGTGCCCCCCAGAATGAAATGTCTGGTGACGCCACTGACTTTGATGCACACTTCAAGGGCATTATTTGAAGTCAAACCACAGTTGTTTTTAACAAACAGCTAAATTTCGCAAACTCCTTCTCATTTCCCTCCAAAGTAGACCTATCTTTCATGATACTTTGATACTTAAATATTGCATGAGTACACGAACAATGCCGTACACAGGATTATAGTCTGGGAGGCTGAGAATTGTGGGAAAACTACCTAAGCGGGCGTCAGCAGTTAATAGCGCGGTGCATAGTTGAACATTTTCGGATACATTTAGTCCCCAGATAGCCGGAAATTGTACTTCCCAAGTTAGCTAGGCAAGTAAGTTCTTTGAAATGGTTTTCTCAATATTTTCTTCAGCGAAAGGCCTTAACACCAACAGTGCTTTCCTGGAGACTTCCATCACTTGTCTTTCCCCTCTTTTGGGGGAAAAAAGTTATAAAACCTGTGCTTTAAATATAAACCGTCCTCTCCCCTTTACCACTATTGAAAAGTAAGGACTTAATGCATTCCATCTCATGAAGAAGAATGCTACCATAGGTGTCCCATACAGACTATCGATGCATGGAAGACATCTACTGAGAAAAGTTTGGGTTTTGCAAACACTCCAGATGACCGGAAACTTCAATTCCTAAAGTGTTTTTCGCTGTTCTTGTACTGGACCCATCAAGAATATGTTCAGCTCCCACTTTGAAATTCTTGCAGCTCTGCAAATATCGTTGGGATTAGCCCCTAGCTTTTTTCATTAGAGGGGCTCCCCCCCCCCCCCCCTCAGCGGTTCCTCTACCACTTGGCCTTTGCACAAGGAGTTGAAGTAGAATGGAATTATAATTGAAATAATTAAATCGCCTTTTCGTGCAACAGGTTCTACCCATTACTTTGTACTTTCAAATAATGACGTATTTGCACATGTTGGGGTAGTTGTATAAATGAACATTTGCCTGGTATCTCTGCGTTAGTGCTAATTCATGCAAGGGAGATGTAAGGCTTCCTGTTCGTATGAAACCGTAGTTAAGTAGAGTTCGAAATGCTAAGAAAGCTGCATACTACCTTGTGTTACACTACAATATCTTTAAAGGTGAAGAGCAGTCTCCACAACTTGAGGTAGTGTAGTAGCTATACTGTACTGTTTCAAGATCGGTTCTCAAATGTGAAATTTACTAAGAATACCTGTTTGGTTTGCCTTGAATGCAATATTGAAGTCCTAAAATATTATAAAATATACTTCGAAGAGAATTAAGTAGCAAATTGTGATATTTAGCTGTTGCTTCAGACTTCAGAGTAAGTTTGGGCGACTACTCTTGCCCTTCAATGACAAGATACGTTAGATATCAATGACGTCCATTCCATGAAACTCTTAGACAGGGTATAGCTGTTACGATGTGAAGTCATGGAAAAGACGCATGCTGTGTAAAAAATTTTCACAGCATGTGTAGAATTTACAAAACACTGTGTAAATTCTACACATATGTGTAAATTTTTACACAACGATGTGTACTTTCTACACATTTGTTGATTGGTGGACTATTCACACAATGTTGTGTAAGTTCTACACAACATTTTTTATAGTGTAACTTATGAAATCCTCGGTTTCGGAGGAGAACGATTTGTCAGTAAACCGGATGTAATTAAAAAGTCAATAACATTGGTATTATAGCAGGCTGCCAAAACGAAATGTATTTTGATATATCGAATGGTATACTGAAACTTTGGCACTAAGCCTTACTGTTTAATAAAGTAATAATAAGCAAAAGTAGCACATAGAATACAATCACGATGAAACCTTACCGTCACTACCGGTTGAAAAGACCAAAAATGGTAACAGTAAGATAAAAATGAACACCGTCAATTTCTGTGAAAATGAGTAAAACATTAAGCTTGTTCAAAACAAGATCATAAGCACAAAATGCTTCTAAATGAATTTTGCATTGTTCATATTGCAAGTTGTCCGAATTCACAAAATTTTGACGGACTTTGTTTCTGTTCCAGTGGTTTCAGGGTACGTACACCAGGTCCCTAGCCAGTTAAAGGTTGACAAGGGGACGAAATTTTTCTTGGGCGAAATCATTTTTGTTGGTGATAAAGATGATACGTCGTATCGTTACCCCGCGGACCGGACTCTGTTTTCTCAGCTTCCAGTTTCCGAAACCACCTGTGTCTAGTGGGCATTACCAGAGCGTGGGTACTACAATGGCCGTACCAGCTTTGTGGGTGGCATGGGTTACTGCATAATTCAAACGGGACCAGATGCTGCATTCTTGTGAATATTCACTGCCATTCCTGAAGGCTAGAGACAACATACTTCTATGATTACTTCCCCCACCCTCCCACCCCGAATTAATCAATGTTCACTATGCCATGTGTTAGGGGTGTGACTGAACACGGAATATGACGTACAGCCTGCTACGCAGGAAATCGTCTCGTGTGCACTGTTCCCACTTTCTGTTTAAAAGTGGAATCAGATATATAGATATTGCCTACAGTTTAACACTATTTTAAGGACTCCCTTCACCCCAGTGCATTAAGCGCAAATGCAATATTTTCAGTTTTACGTTTCTTACGTAGTAGCGCATCATGAATCTCACAGAAAACCCCTCTTCTACATTTAGCAAGATTGCGTGTTTGGTCTAACGGCAGAACACCCGCCTCTCAAGCGGAAGGCCCGGGTTCGATCCCTTAGTCGGGTCATATCAAAGACTCTAACCAGAATGCAGAAGGCATTCATACTCGCGAATGGAGGCGGTCTAACGGTTCTAAAGAAACAGAGAGTTGCATAATTTTAGCAACTCCCTGATACGAGTAACAGGTTGTAGATGGTGAATTTGTTATGATGAGGAGGTTTACGCATTTAGGATATCAGTGTCGAAAATTTATACAGGTGAAACATTAGTGATGGGAGGTGTGGGAAATAGAAACGCTTATGCTACAAGCTCGAGTTTCAGAAAAGTATAGTATGTGAGTGATACGTATATAATGACGTTAAAATTGACTACACAAAACATGTAGTGGATGATATTATCTACTAGATCTAGAAAATAGACGTGTTTAGATTGCAGAAGAGTTGTAGTTGTACTAATAATTTTCGGCCGCAGCCCAAAGTGTCAGAATTTCACGCATGATATTGGAAGTTCAAAATATCAAAGTTTCCTTATGAATGACATTTTTTTAACTTCCTTAGTGTTTTCAGTATTGTTCGATGGCAGAGCTTACTAAGCACTGGCATCGAACTGCCGAAATGTAAGTTAGGGTTCGACAGTTCAGCAGAATCACCTGTATGTGAATGCATCCCATGATCAACAACAAAGCATACATATACTTCCAGATCGAAAGGGATGTAACTTAGCTATCATCTTGGCTAATGAGGTTAAAGGGTAGAGAGAGATAACTACGCAGTCTGTTATTTTTCTTCTCTCTCATCAGAGATCTCTCTTTCCGCTCCTACTATAATTGTCAACAAAATGAACGGTATGAAATTTCTCACCCGCCTCCTCTTTCTTTGGTTGGAAAAGTGCATTCGCAGCTAGTAGGTCTTTTCCCTTACAGTACGGTTGCTCAAAAGAACCGTTTTAAATTTGTCTTACAAGATTGCTAAATCTAATAATGCCATGCCAAGTACAACCACCAATGGAAAAAAATCTAATGTGAGAATAAAAGGGGCTCAATGAGTTGATATCCATGACTAAATAAGATTGTTAAAGAGTCACTATCACATGATAATGCTCATAGTTAACATAATGAGTCTAGATTCATGTCCAATAGTCACAGCAAAAGTTAAAATTTTGAGTTTTGTGGTGTCCTGACTTGTAACGCTTTGGTATATGAATTGAAAAAGTGTCTGGTCACGAATTTTTCAAATCTGAATTGAACCATTAAGTACTCACTCATAAAAATTATTTTTTTGTATGTAAAAAGGGGTTGTCTAACTTTGAGTACTTGTCATTAGAATGTGAAGAAAACTTAGCAGGTTTGGAAAAATTTGTTGAATTTCATGAACCAACTCAATGAGCCTCTTTAACAAAATGCAGAACAAAAATAAAACTTGGGTTGAGGTTAACCAATTAAGATATTTAGATGCGGTTAAGCATATATAGCCCAGCGCATGACACATATTTGACTATCCACTGAAAGAAATCACAATCTCGAAATCGTTTTTTTAAGCCACGATAGCATTTGATACCATCAAATGTATCATATGTCGTTCGGCTGATCATGTGGTCATCGGCAAAGCAAGCGATTCATTTTCAGCTGAAAAGTCTAGGTCAAAAGAAAACTACACAGTTAATATTGCGCAATTTTTTCATCCGGGAGACTTCGTTTTTTTATTCGTCTGCTACCCCTAACCCTCTGAGACGGTCTTCTATTCTGAACAAAATAAAATATAACTTTCGTTTATCGCTTTTGTTGCAGTTATAGGTTGCTTGATTATGAAAAGAAATACCCCGTTCAATGTTTTTCTTATAGCAACGCCTACACTTTTACGTCAACAGATTGTTCGGATGTTTCAAACTGTAAGAAAAGAAGGGTAACGACCATGTCATAAAGAACGGCAGTTGACAATAACTATGGAAAAGGCTTCTGAGAACCCCATACAGTCGTTCCAAGAACCATGTAATTGAAATATCCATCAAATAATTTGCCTCAACGTGTAATGAAACCAGAGATATCCTTAAATAAATTTTCTTTTTCCATGGTTAACGCCTTCTAATCAACAAACACAAAGCAACAAGACCAACAAGGCACACAATACAAACACTGTAACAAGTCCGTAAAGCGGTTACTATACTTCTCATTCGCTCGTAAAAACGGAACCTACTGCCGTTGTGCTTGATGCTCCGCATAAGCAATGGACTAGGGACAACAAGCCAGTGAGCCACGATTGGAAAAAAGGCCGTGGCCGACTCGACTTGAACCAATTGGTTGGAAACTGGGCCGTAAAACTCTATCTAACTAACTAACTTGTATATTAAGCAAGCGTGAACCTTGATGAAACAATCGAGTACCAATTTTGAAAGTGTGCTGTTACATCGGAATATATTCCAGATGTTTAGCAGAAGCTTTTAGGAAGACAGTTTTATTTCACCAAACGAGATATTTTCTTTTATTGGGTACTCAGTTTTATTTAAACACCCTTGTAACTTTTTGATATTTTACATGAAGTATTGCATCATTGGAAAAAATAAAATTATTAAAGGTACTCCTGTCTTAGATGAATTCGTACATAAATTCAAACATTATTTCGAGGTGGAAAAGTAAACTTCAGAAACTGAAAGTTTTCGAAAAGATTTAACTATAAATGACATTAAGTATACATTTGCTGGATTTTCCTTTCTCTTTAGCAAATTGTTTGGTCCGGAGCAAACTATAATGTTTTTGCTTATCTTTTGATTAACGGTAGCGTACTGCTTCTTAATGGAATGAATCAACAGTTAATATTAATCATCAGCTGTTTTATAAATATAGATGGGGATGCGTGAGACATAGAATGTATTATGCAATTAGCAGCCGCTTCTCGGCCTTTTGGCTAAGATCGTGGGCAGTATCTTCTCTTTTCATCCAGTCTAGAATGGAGCCATACATGACAGACCAATGATGTAAATGTTCTGAGGGCCGTGAGGTTGGCCAAGTGTTGTCCTTCAGTGGACGCAATACCTTCTTCGGGAAGCAGTTTAAACGGCATTTTGTCAGAGGGTAGAGAGGACTTTAGAAAACGGAATATGCAATTATGGTATGCATGTATTGATTCATTATATGTTTGGTGAATGTATATATTTCGACTGATTTCAATACAAATACGATCAAGAATACGAGACATAATCACCTACCGATTAAGAGAGAGACGCATCTGCAATATTTTGTGGAAATATTTCAAGTGTACCTCAAGCCCCCCCCCCCCCCCCAAAAAAAAAACGAAAATATATATGAAACAGCTGAAAATGAATTTTGACAGTCCTACTGAAATCTTCTTAGGATAATATTGACCAAAAAGGTAAAACGTTGAAATTTATTCACATGAAACAAATTAGTCCATTGCGCAATAGTTTGTAACTTTCTTGTTGTACAACGCAAATCGCCTGCTTTGTTTACCTTTAAAGGACCAATCCTCTCATCCCAAACAAAAACTTTTGGACAGAAATTTTCAATTGCTTCGGATCTTTAGTTGACAGCTAGTTCAAACAATACCAAGTACCATAGCTCATATTAAACAGCATACATTGTACTGTTGATTACACATTGGGGTCTTGTTTACTCACACTGAAGCAATAAACTGAGGTTGTGTCTGGATGAGGATGAATTTTAAACAGTTGTGGGAGGGGCAAGAGTAAGTAGGTAAGGATTGTGACTGTTTGGGGTGAGAGAATCAGGACTTTAAAATTAAAAATGCTTGTATGACCTTGAACACTTCCTGTTTGCTTGCTTAGCATGTTGCACAAACAGGGCTAAATTAATTACATCGCCCCATAAGAGCAAGAGTGCTATCATATACATATTTTTGGATTTTTTAATATGGAGTACACTTTAATATTTGCTGATATATATGTGTGAATATTACATGACTCCTCTTATAACTCAAAACTCATGAAAAACTTTTTGTGGCTTCCTGCTCTCCTACTCTACATATATGTTGGATAATAACAGTAAGAGACGATTACATCTCTATGTTCGAACATCTCTATGTTACGACAAAACGGCGCCAAAGTACATTTTGTCGGTACCAAAGAAAGTTATTGTCTGAGCCAAAAGTTCATTTTTGTAGCCGCCAAAGTACACTTTGGGAGGAGGGATATGACTGTAATAAGTCCTGGCAGAATAAGCCCATAAAAATTATGTACATGGTCGTTTTTAAAACACAGGAACAAGTATATTGGCCGCTCAATTTTTACAATTGTTTATGTTGAGGAAGGGTTGTAATGACTATATAAACCAAAGATTGTCGGCGATTTTATATGCAGATTGGTATAATTTTAGTAAATTCCATATTTTCGTCTAATTTAGGAGAATGATTACATTGAACCTCCTTTTTTGTCAATATTAACAAGGTAAAATTATAAAAAAAAAAACATAAAAATTGGCGGATGCACAAAAAAATGTTACAATGTGGTGTTATTTCAGCATGAAAAACTCCATATTGCAAATTTGAAGGTGTAAAACCTTTCAGTAAAATAAGCGAGATCGATAATCCGTTTTGGTGGCTATGAACATGCACGTCTACCAAATCGTAGGAATAAACAAACCAATCCCGCACCTACAAAACGTATTCCAAAATTTGAATTAACATGAATATTCCGTTAAGTCATTCTTTCTTAATCGATCCGTAACGTAAGGAGGGATGTCAAGTGCGGCTTAGCGCAGTGGGATTGTGTCTAAATTTTCTTAAAAGTTGCTATTTCTCCAAATTGAGAAGACGAGATCCCACCCTTTAGACCGTCCTCATCCTCCTCCTTAGACCTTCACACGTCATACCATGGAAGCACCAGGGTGATACTTTCATGATTAATGCTTACTTGAAAATTTCGTGGAGGAATTTCAGGTGTGGCTCTGTATTGTGGACTTACGTTTTTCAATTTTCCTTTTAGGTGTACAAATTTGCATTAAAATCTGAAGTAAATTATTTTCGGTCGGTCGGGTTAGACATTAAGATTTCATGCTATAGTGTAGTTAGGGTATGAACGCACTCAGGCTGCTCAAAAACAAAGGAACGCAGTACACCATGTGCCTTCTGAGTCCGGTTTGTATACTCCATGCCGTTCCCCACTATTGCATTTGGCAACGAATTATCGCACTCGCTATGCATAGACTTGCCAAATAATAAAAGTTACATCAGCAGAGGAGGCTGGTAAATTTATTCTCATCTAGGGTGATATCAAAAAAACTTTATGCTCAGGTCA
Source organism: Holothuria scabra (assembly GCA_037179385.1). Taxonomy (NCBI): domain Eukaryota; kingdom Metazoa; phylum Echinodermata; class Holothuroidea; order Aspidochirotida; family Holothuriidae; genus Holothuria; species Holothuria scabra. Next base: position 57,714,215 of record CM074181.1, on the reverse strand, counting down.
CACAATAGCGATATCGGATCATAGTTCTCTCCAATTTTTGTAAAATTTACTTAAAATTTCCTTCATCTTTAGTCAGAAAGAAACAAAAATTTAGCAACCTGTATTTTTATTGCAGGACTCAGAAATATGAAACTTTACTAATTATTCCGTGACGTCACACCACAGAGAGCTTTTATCTTATGCGGGTAGTCCGATAAAAACTATTCATCAACATGACGTCACGAAATAAGTACGGTAGTTTGCAGTTCACTTTTATGGTTCTCTCATGAAAATCATATATTTACAAAAAGAATGACAAATTTTTGGTTCTTTTTGTCTTTTTGACAATGGAGGAGAACTCACAAAAATGGGATCGTAATCCGGTCCGCCGTATCGCTGCAGTGTGACCTGCGTCTTAAATTGCATCAAATAACGATGTTGTCGTTTTGAATTTGGTGGCAACGTCCTTAAGCATACGAAAATGATACTCTAATCATGAAGGGATGAAACTGCTGTTATTTTTTCACTTTGTTCAAAGAAACGTTCCTTTACTCCTTCGATACTGCTCTTTATAAGTACATATTACTTTTTTTCTTTTAAGATGGAATCTGCGTTGATAAATTATGAAATGATTATTCAGGATATACAAACATTCCTGGCAGAGGGGTGTGTACCCATGATTTCACATCTAAAATGGCATGAGTACGCGTACTTGATTTTGAAATACTCTGAGCATGCTTACGGGTACAGAAAAATGTACTAAACGAGTACTACAAGTCTGCATTGGCTTAAGATGCACAATATGATGCATTAAGCAATTTTCCTGGATAAACTGTCAATTGCCGGGATGAAATCGTTCATTAGGGAAAGAAGGTAATACATACATTCCATGCGTTCTGCGACTTACCTGCCCTGGCCTCGGCCCTGAACCCCCACCCCATTGCTTATGCTCTATGAATTGCTAAGTATATGGTGCACATTTCTTGTCAATTCTTCGTCTCATCTTTTGGATTACTTAGAGAAAAAATAAAAATACAGTAAACCCTCGAACTTCCTATACTTGGACAGAGCATACTATCCGTAGATTGTCGTCACCGTACGTGTGAGTATAGGCGTAGCAAAATGGCTGTCTCCTATGATTTTTTGTGTGAAAGTTTGGACTTGGTCAACTAGTTTAAACCGACAGATTTTGCACGAAAGTTGAAATATTTTCGAAGTAATGCAAGGTAAGATCAAAATCACGGCACGTATTGCAGGAATATGATATTGTTCCCCATTAAAGTTTAACTTTTATTTAAAATATTACAGGTCCTTCGTCAAGTTATATAATTTTAAATTCACGGCCATCTTGATGCGCCTTTTTTTGCCCCAGGCGGTGGCGACAATTTACGCATATGATGTACACGTTACATGCTCTGTCCATGTAGACATGAAGTCCGTGAGTAAACATTGTTATTAGCGCATATTCTCAGAGCTTTCTCATTTGTTGTGAAGGTGAAGAATCCTAACCAGTATATTTGTTAATACTTCGTTTACATTTGAACTGCCACTAGTTCGCAAAACCCAAGGCAACTTCAAAAGAAATTCGAAAAAGAAAGTGACAGTTACTCACACAAAACAAAACAAGGTTTGAAGGCTTCATTCTTGCACGAACAACTGCACACAGCTCCAAACGGATATTTTGGAGGAAATCGAGATTTATGATCCGAATTAGCAGTTACACTTATTTTCAAGTCGATCAGAAGAGAGGTCGATTTCGTTTCCAGTCTAACCTGGTGCAGTTGTCTTTGTTAGAACGATAAAACCTTCAAATCTAATATCTAATCTGAAAAGAGTAAATAAAGATATGTAACTGCCTACTGATATAGTGATATCGATTTTACGGCTATAAAATTATTAACACGACTGAATTAAAAAGAGACAAAAGCGAAGACTTAATGTTACATGCGAATAGATTGTATAGTCAAGATATGAATGGGGTGAGAGTACACTTCGCCGAATGCACACAATGTCATAATACTATATCACCGTATACACAGTAAGTAAATATTGGAAAAGAAGTTAAAAATCGTGGAAGAGATCGTTATTGTCGTGAAAAGGAGTCTCGGCAAAAATTTATATCATACACGAAGAAGGTCAACTTTAAAAATAAGTGAGAAGCTAACCATATACTATTTAAGCAACACAGCATGTAATGAAAATTATTTGTTAATTTGATGGATGTTGAAAAAAATCCACCGTTTGAATCGTGCAATGGTAACAATGCGTAGTAAACTTGCGCACAATAGTGAACTTGAACAGGAAATGAAGTCATTTCCTTGAATTAGAGAAGTAGACTGTCCTGTTTCATGATTGGCTGGTGAGAATCATGTGACTATATTTCACTACTCAATGGTGGAATTTATTAGGAATAACTGCTTGGGTAACCTTGAAAATGCAATAATGAAGTATTAGATTGTTATAGAAGATACTTTTAATCAAAGAAAAATGAGAAAAATGTGGGATTCAGCAGTTGCTTCAAAACAGGGTTTGGCGACTACTCTTGCCCCTTAAAGGAACAAACGATATCACATTGTATTGGAAAGTACGTTGAACACCACACCATTTGGAGGGAGAAAATTGTCATGTGACATTATTGAGTTATTTTAATAGCCGATACAATTAATTGTAAAAGGCGCGTGCTCGTGATAAACTATCTTTATAAATCTGTCTGTATACGGATTATGCAGAACTCGAACGATATCCCCAGATTACACCATGGAAGTGTTCTCCACTGATCACCATCACCAACTAGGTTGTCTTTTCTAACTGCGAACTGACTTCGAGGTACAAATTTTTGACATTAAATTGAATAAAATTGTAAATTTAAATGTGTTTTAAGGTGACTGAAAAGTGCAAAGATCACGTGGTGAGATGTTTTAAAGGGCTAATCCTCTCACCCCAAACAATAATTTTTGTATAAGTCCACAAAAATTGTCAATTGGCACAGCTCTTTGATTGACAGCAAGTTAAAAAAATGCATTGTACCGAGGTTCATATTACAGAACATTTTATATATGCTGAGAGTGTTTTCATTTCACATCGGGGTCTTGTATACTTACTCTGAAGCAATAAACTGAGATTGTGTCTGATGAGAAATAGTTCAAGGAAGTTGTGGAAGGGGCTTAAGTAAGTCTGTTAAGAGAACTGGAAATGTTTGGGGTGAGAAGATTTGGCTCTCAAGTTTCCATGTTCTAGGTCTCAGAAACATAGTTTATAAGATCCTATCCAAATGTTGTTCCGAGACAAGTGGGGGCTGTCCGACCTTTGGCAAACACATATGGAATACGGTTACACAGTATAATGTTAAAATGACGGCACTGTACATAAGAATTTGATTTTTCAATTTTTTAAATGAAATGTTTAAGAATCTTTGACACTCTTTTGAAAAAAGTTTAAGTTACAACTTACATTGCTGGGGAGCAAGTTGCACCAGTGAAAAACACTCGATATAATCCTCCCCGTCATTTGGTACAATTTTCCTGGAAATCTCAAAATTTGGTGAAAAACTAAAAAACAATTCCAAAATTTTTCTTAAGGCTTTGATCGGGAATTCGAGCAAAAATATTGAACCTTCCTGGACGCAAATTTTCTTTTGTGGTTTAAGAAACTACAGTAAATAAGGCACATAGCCATACATATAGGAGAATATGACTGATTTTATTCTGTCCTTGCAACTTATAGGTAGTAGCAAATACAAATGAATGTACACATGAAAGACAAAAAAAATCTTAAGATTATTCGGTATTAGATTAAGTGAAGAACAGAACGAAATATTACTTGATCTCTGTAATAAAATTTTTGTTAGGTTTACATTTTTTAAGCTATAAGAGGCAAGGCATACCGCACAGTACGTTTATATTTTTCCAAACTACCCTGTGACGGCAGCAACGTTTTGTTTTTCTTTAAGAAATTTATTCTTTGTTAGTATGCGTAACTTTTTTTTTGCCAAACCAGTCATTTATTTATTTATTGCAATGTGACGCCCATAAAGATTCAGTATTTCTGGTAAAACCTCAACCGATTAACAAAACATAGTATGTGAAACTAAATATTCCCTAAACTTTCCTGTAACTTCGTCTTTTCTTGAGTGTATAGTTTCACGCGTAATATGAGCTTTTCATATGGAGTATTTCAGTCATCTTCGAGGGCAACCCCTTTATGCACCTACTGTACAAACTTACCCTTAGACATGGCGACAGCTAGTGCCTAGTCATGACGGCGTCACTAAGAACTATCTAAAGTATTTGCAGCGTAAGTTAAGGTAGTATGACATGTCCGACATGTCAGCAAAAACCCCTTACTTTACTTGACAGTTAAAGGGCAAGAGCAGTCACCACAACTTGAAGTTGTGTAGCAGATTGTCCTGTTTCATGATTGGCTGTTAAGAGTCATGTGGCAACATTTTATTCTTCAGATGTTACAATTACTGAGACTAACTGCTTGCTTTACCTTGGATATCCAATATTGGAGTCATAAAATATGATGGAAGACACATTGAAAAAAAAATAAGACGAATATTGTGGTATTAAGCTGGTGCTCTAAAATAAGTTTGGGCGACTGCTCTTGACCTTCAAGGAGTAAACTTAAAAAAAAAAAACACTTTGAATTATGTCAGTATCTTTTGCGGTTCTCAAGAAGAAAAAACCTCTTGAAGTTTGAATATTTCTAAAGCAACTTGTTGTTCGTGCTTAAATAATGATGTGGAGAGTTACACAATGTTGACATTTCTTCTTTTGTTATCCCTATATTCATTATCTCTTAGTTACTCATCAGACAGTTGGTTTGGCAATTTATTGATACTGATGAATTTCAAGGGCTCATTTAATTTCATATTTCAAATTTAAACCCTTATGACATACTGATGTTGCAATTGTCCTTGAAATGAATAAAGCAAAACAAAGGATAGCATTAGCCATACCTAGGATGTCCCTCCTAGACATCACAATAATTATATATTGAGCTCATGTTAATGCATTATTAAGTGCAAGTCAGAGATTACCCTTTAATATGTTCAATTTTTGATGCCATTGTTATGGAAATTGCAGCCATTGATGCCATTGCGATGAAAATTTTCTTGTTAATGCTTTCCATATCAAATGCCTACGTTTGTCATTTTCATATGACATGATCTTTAAAATTTCTTTACCTTTCGATTGATGTCAAAGAAAAATAAGAGAAAGTTCATTTTGACCTGTTAAAAAAAGTAAAAAACACCTATTCGGTTAAAAAGTGAAACCCTCGTTTTTATATATCATACTGCACAGCCATGTAGCGCCCTTACAAGGTCGGTTAGACCCAGTCTTCGTAGTATTCAATCAGTCGTCTCACCATGGAGGTCCGAGGTTAGGAGGTAGTTCTTCCATGATCCCACATTCTTACCCAAATTCACCAAAAAGGCTGCATACACATGGTCACACGGAACGGGGGCCGGGCTACTCTAGGATACATACTCTCTAGCTAACTAGACTTGCATCTCAAATCACCCTTGCTTAGGTCAAAGCTAGACTTCGTGTAACCAAGGAGGTGTTATTAATAATATCTTTTTAGTTGCGTCTTGTATGCTTTACTACTACAGAAAAGAAACGGAGAAATAAATATCCAACAATGCTATCTATGTTTTTTATATTATCAACGTCTTTCGGGACAGATTTCAAATGGTAATGGTTTTAATGATATACCCTGTGTACCGTTTAAATCAATTTTTGACTCATTATCTGGAAAGCGCAAGTGGAATCTCTGGAAAATGTTGGTAACAAAGAAAAATAATTCCATTCGAGCAAGATTTTCACCCAAGCAAGCCCTCCGTCCTGTGGAACGAAAGAGTAAATTTTATTGGAGTGAAGACATGAAAACCTTGGGTTAAAATGATCTGATTTCATTCAAATGTCTTATAGAAGTGCTTCCCTCAGTCAAAATTGACATCTGGATATATGTGTAAAATATGAATGTTATACTTTGATGGCCGTATGAACCCAGATGCGAAATCCAGTTTCAAACCGCCATACAAAGCCAGATAAAACTTCATAACACACCATGCCTGATATACATATTACGTTTCATATGGCCATACCAAGCCGTTTATCTCTTAATTAAACAATGCACACGGCACAGACATTAAGGTATATATAATATTTTACATAATACAACTTAATAAACCGTCAAATCAGGTTTAAATTTAAGGATTTGTATGGCCATATCAGGCCAGACATGTGGCCATATCAAGCATAAAATTCCTTGAAAAAATTAAGGACAAAAAAATATAAAGGTTGATATGATCAAATCAAGATGGCTGTAATTTGATAGAATACTATGCCAGATATACATACAAACGTTCATATGGCATATTGTCACATATAACGGGCATATATAACGCCATAAAGCATGAAACGGTTATGTCAAATAGTTACATAAAGTTTGATTTGGTCATATCAAGCTGTATATCCGTTTGTAACAGGTTGTGCCAGATGTAAATATAAAGTTTGGTATGACCATAATAAGCCAGATAACACTTGACGAAAGATCATGCCAATTATACTTATAAAGTTGTTTATGGCCATTTCAGTTCGGATATAACAGTTTTATAACGAATGCTAAGTAGGCTATACAATATTGAAGGATTTTTGACACCATATCAATATTTTTGGCTGAATGCTTACACTTGTCCAACACTTAGCCCTCCTTGGGAAGTTGTAGAAAATATCGGCAAACCAAAGTCACAACATTCGAACTATTTTCCTAATGTTGAGGCCTATCACAGTAATATATGCAAATGACCTGTTAATGTGGTCGGGTCAAAATTCACAGTCCTGGGGCCCATTCCACAAAGAGTTACGAACAATCTTAAGTTTGATTCCCCATACTTCCACATACTAAGTCAACAGTAAATCAAACTTAAGATCGTGCGTAACTCTTTGTGGAACGGGCCCCTGATGTCCATCTTTTATGATTAAGATAGTAAAATGTGAAAAATCCATCAAGGTTAGGTTACGTGGAGTTTTACGGCCCAGTTTCCAACCCATTGTTTCAAGTCGAAAAATTCATTAAACCGGCAGCAACTGCTATATTGAAATTATGCCCCACACTGTAATTAAAACCCACCACGCATTAAATGTATTTAAAGTAGAAACTGTCAAGTAGTTTCGTTGCAAACTATCAAATAATTTATCATCATTAAATACTAAGGTTGATTCGCGAAAAAAAAAGTAAGCACAGTATTAAATCTTCCAGAAAGGAATTCTATAATAAAATCAATATGAGCTATTGGAATTATATTAGGTCATTCAGTGTCTATGCTGAAAAGTCAAAAAAGAGGAAGTCTCAGAATTTTAGGTCGTGATTTATTTTTATACCGTGACAAAGTGATCGTTTCACTCTATAACTCACCTGCACCAAACGTCATCACACGATCGTCTTTTTCAATTTTTTTGCCGTCATGAGATAAAAATCTCGTCGGATCAAAAGCGTGTGGATTATCCCACAACTGTGGGTCGTGGTTGATAGCAAATGCGTTTAAAAACACACCTGTACCCTGCAAAGATGTGTACCGGAAATGTTGAAAATTTTTATAAAGTCAAAGAAACATGATGAAAGAATATTTGAAGGGATCATCAAAATCGTGTTGTTTGCTTGAAAAAAAAGAACATGCGGACTTCTCGTAAACAGTCTAGACAAATCCGGTCAGCAATTGATGGTCTGATTTCAGTCAGCCGTAACTGGGGTCTATTACCTTTTAGTCTTTCAATTTCTTTGCTTACCTTTATCATGGATGGTTGTACACTAAATTGATCTGGATTCCCTCAATTTCATTGAATATGAGGGTTTGAAATTTATGTAGACAATAAATAAAGACGATTTAAGGCTGATGGACCCCACTAACGGCTGGCTAGAGTCACTCAACACAAGCGACAAGCGCTGCTCGAATTTATCTATAGGTTAGCGCTTAGTGGACCAATATATTTGCCAAACATGGGGTATATGCAGGGGCGAAACAAACACCCTCTCACCGAAACCGCAAGAATGTGACCCTGACAGGGCAAAAATATAGACCCTATGCATACGACGTCACGGAGCAAAAAGTACGCCCTCCTTTAGGGGCAAAACAAATCAACACCGACAAATGGAGACGGCTGATTTGTGGATATGTCCACAAGTCGAATACTCGCATAGTCTGCTACACGTACAGGGCGAACTCTTTTGCGAGGGGCCACATGTTCTATTGTTTTGCCTCCAAGGATGACGTCAGTGTTTCGTAAAGGCATAAGGTCTATGTGTCTTGCGTTTGCAATGCGAAAAGAAATGAGAAATGAGAAATACATCAAAATATATTAGTGAAAAATTAAAACAAAGATACCAAAATTTGCGACAAATTATTAGGCAGATTGTGGAAAAAGGTTTCCTCAGTTTACGCTATTGTCTAACTCAACACTTTGTCAGGAATGGTAGCAGTTTTTAATTTTCACATTACACGGGTAGACGGGTGGATGTACAGGTGAATACAGAACACAAACTGAGGGGTTGCAAATTTTAAAAAAATTCTGTGCACTCCACCTCAGTGGCGCTACTCTTAGATATTGGTCAAATCAGAATGCTAAACACCCCCCTCAAAAAATGAAACCTCTCATCAATTAAATTATTGCAATACCACTGACTACATGGTAGCCGACACAAAGTAAAATATGAATCCATATTATTGAGTTACACAAAGGGCGTTAAAAGGTGAACTGGTTCAAAAGCTGAGTGGGGCAATTGAGGGCAAAAGTTTTGAGTTCTGAATACAGGAGCCGTGGAGACGGGGGCTGGGGGCTTTTGCCACCCCTTTTTCTGCTGAAGGCATTTTGGACCACCTTACATTGTTATTTATTGTTGAGCATATTGGGCCGCTTTGGGGATAGCTCCCCCCCCCACACACACACACACATTTCAAAGTTCTCTCCACGGCCCCTGCAATAGGAGAAAATGCCCCCACGCCAGTCCCTGGGTCACCACTGGATATTTGACGAAGGTTACCAGAAAATTACAAAGGGGAAATGATACTTTGGGTTAAAACAAATGAAGACAAACCTCAGGTATAATGTAACCCCCTACGGTCGTGTCGGCACTGACCATTCGGGGTACTCCCAAAGGTGCAGCAGGACGATGTCGCAGCACTTCTAAAATGGTTGCCTCCGTGTACGGCATAGCTGGTCTGTCTGACAATTGTGGTCTTCTTGCATCCCCTACAACCTCCATGATTTCATCAAATATCTGCGATTTAAAAGATGTTAACATCATGTACCGTTAGACGAATTCATTGAAAACACAATAGACTATTATACGAAGTAAATTTAGCAATTAGCCATGTCTGCATAAGTGGTAAAAACGATGGTGGCTACATAAGCCGACGTCAAGTACGCCATTCTGGGTCAAATATGACATGCACGTAAACCATTTGAGTCGCTTGGCAAAAGCGGGCAAATTCGGCTAGTTAACTGGTACACTCGAGGTTGCTTCAATGCGGTGTGCAACCGACATCGTTGGCTAAGAAGCCGATTTTAGTGGCAAGCCTAATGCAAACAGGAGGAAAGCTGCAGTAATCGGGGAGTGCCCAATGTATATTTGAGCTTATGCACTTGTGAGTCACATTGATGCACATCAGCAGGAACATACCCACTCTGCCACTCGACTCGAGCCGTTTGGTCTAAGCATTGATCTGCAACAGTACAGTAGTAGTAAACTCGTTTGGAAGATGGTATTGTAGGGTCCTGAATCTTAGGGCGGTATTCCTCTTCCAAGAAAGCATACATTTTTGATTGATAGCAAATAATACAGCTCTATTAAAAATGTAAACATTACAACTTAACTATTTGCATAATAGCTATAAGAAAAACCACAAGTTGTGAGAAATAGCACTTTAAGGATGTAGTGCATACGAGAAAAGAAACCAGTTGTCTTTGCCAATTGTTCCAACGAAATTGTCACTTAATCATAATGGGTCCAAGTTGGGGGAGTGTAACAGGTTCGCGAACCTTCTATCAGTGCCGCCATCTGTGTCTAAATGTATGCTCCAAATGTGTTAAAATATAGCTCTCTGACTCCCCACTGAGACTGATAAAAGCTTGCGCCCCTTAATTGTACTTCCTGGATACGGAGTTAACCATTAGTTTGTCAGTTTATTTAATTCATTCTATGTATGCATTGATTAACAGATTAAGCTTGATTGAAGGCATGTAATACTTTACTTAGTCAAAGAGCCTTTTTTTTTCTTTTTTTTTCTTTTTTGGTAATTTTGTTGCAATTTTGGCAGCCTCTGGACTTTTTGGGAGCGGATTTGCACTGTATATTTTTCTTCTAAATTTAGATTATGTATAAAATTGACTTTCAAAGGCCCAAATGTTTTATATCTCAAAGTACAATACCTTCTGTTGTATATCTTGGTAGTATGTGACAAATAAAATAGTAAACAATAGGGTGTTAGTCGTTGTATCGGTGCCAGCGAGGAAAAGTTCAAAGACTAGTCTCCAGTCATCCGTTTTCTTAAAACGGACTTCTTTACCACAATCTTCCTGCCTCTTGATCTCCAACAAATATTTGTCTAAAATATCCCTGACATCATTGGAATTGAGTGAATCTTCATGTTCTTTTGTTAATTTTTTCATGAAATTTACGAGAGAAAGGAAGTTTGTTTTCATATAACCGTAAATTGGCGTATCTGTCAAAAACGGGAAAACATGGACGATACCGCCTAGAGAAATAGATGATACGTTGATGTACAATTTATCAAGAAGTTCTTTGAATCTTTCATCGTTGTAGTCGAATCGCTCCCCGAAAGAGAGGCTGCATATGATATTAGAGACGGCATTGTTTATGATGTGATGTAGGTCAAGTGGTTGACCATTCGACAGGTCAATGGCTTCGATGATATACCCTGCCTCATCATTTACTCTCTGTTCCAGACTTCTCTTACCGACACCAAAGTCTCGAAAAGCTGACAGGATGAATTTTCGACGTTCTTTCCATGTTGGACCGTCGTCGAAAATAAGGCTGCCTGTGAAAATAAAAGATAAAACACAGGTATGACGTAACGGATTAAATATTTGGTTGGACAACGATGGACGATGTCTTAAGACTGGATAATACACACTTCGAGTGTTAAAAGAAGCCTCACAACAGGAATTGGTATGATAGAGGGATACTTATTCTAAGCATTTTGGTGAAATTTGCATTGAAATCTGATGTGTGGTTCTCAAAATACGAGCACGTTAAGTTTTCACATTTTCAACAAAAAGTGAACTTGAAGTAAGCACATGTGACATCACATCCCCACATTAGTGCACAGTCTTTTGTTTTTCTTTAAACTTTAGACTCGATTTCCTCTTCAACAATCCCATATAATTAAAATGTGATTTCATAACTGGCATGAGAATCTTACAAACTTTGCATCCCCCACAGGAAGGTTGTATTCCTATTAAGGTCAACACAACAATCTGATAAAACATAGGGAAACAAAACATTCCTTGTCAATGTGAGGGAGTGATATAAGCTCTACTGGCCTCAAACTCACTTTTGAATACAAATCCTCTGACTACATTTTCTGATATTTCGAGAAATATATGTCCGATTTAAAATGGAACTTTCACCACGCTGTGAGGATTTGGTTCCTCTTTCATATATTAAAATTATTTTTTGCTTAAACTTTCCCTTTAATGCAAGCTGATTCACAGAGGCATCGCCCAAGTGCATCTACCGATAGCATGATCAATTAATCATAGGTCCAGGGTTATTCATACCTTGTTCATTCAAATAAACTTTGATTAAAAAGTCTAAACACAAAAAATCAGTTCGTAAATAAATATATAAAATGGGTACGACGCCCAAAAAGGAGAGACCTGGTATGATTTTCGCGCAGGATAACGCACGGTCCGCCTCATCGTTGTGGAATGATACACGTTGAAGATTAGTTAAGTGTGAATGAAAGTGTGATAGGTAACTCATTGGTTGTACAAGAGTGGCGTTCATATTCTCATAATTACAGATAAAACAGAACGAATAAAGCTTCACGTTAATAAAGTCCCTCTTGACACGGAGCTGAAAACATGAGGGTTTGAAAGATTGAAGGGGAATTAAGGAACATTTCAGAGTAAGGCTATAGGCGGTGGGGTCTTAACGCCCAGTTTCCAAGCAATTGGATAAAGTTCAGCGGGTCACGGCCCTTTTTCCCGTTATGGCTCACTGGCTTGTTTTCATTATTTCATTGCTTATGCTGAGCACCAAGCACAATGACTGTAGGTTTCGTTTTTAAAGTCTTCGGTATGACCCGACCAGAACTGATAGATTTCTGCTGTCGGCCAGAGTGTGCGCTTTAATTTTATGTAAGCATTGCAGTGGTTATTTTCAATGTACTGTAAATAGAGGTGCTCTGACAGCCTCTGATCGCTTCTCGGCTAAGATTATGTGTAGTAGCTGTACTTCTCATCCAGCATAGATTGGAACCAGTCATGACACACCAATGATCTATATGGCCTGAAGGCCTTGACGTGGGTGAATTGTTAAATGTCATTCTTTAAGGGTGTATAATCATCCTTTGAAAGAATTTAGTTAGATGGAAAGCAGAACTCCATGGTTTTGCGGAACGACTTTTTGCCAGAGAGTGAGGAAGACTTATTTAGGAAAAGCCGGGGAGCTGGGGACATGTTGGGCCTTAAATGGGCAACGACCATCATATCAAATGTCCTCCACGATTTTTAAGCAAGAACAATAAAATATTTGTAGTCTAATGATTTTCTCGTAATATTGTTAGTAGTAAACATATCTTGCTATATTTGTGTCATACATGTAGGAAGACGTAGGAAGAAATGCTGGGCGAAGAATAGTCTATATGCCCTCTAACGCAAGAGTGCACCAAATCGTTGGGCCTCCGCATGACTTCGCCTTGGAACCTAGCAGGGAATCTGGGGCTTTCTTCTGTGTCCCTAGCAGGTTAGGCAAATTCGTGTGGATGCCTCTCTGAGACAGATCTCTGCCTGCGAGGTTTTCCATGTGGCGCCTAAGTATTAACATGAGATACATCCCACCCCGGTCCATTTCTTCGGCCTAATATACGTAATTGTTCGGAATGACACTTAGAACACCGCCAAGTGGAGCTTACATCCATACCTTCCCATCCTACCATGTATTTGACAGCTGGTGGCATAAAACGTTTTGAAAATGCAGCCGCACGGTCGATGTACGCCTCTTTAGCGATATCGAGAGAGTTCAGTACAACTACCAGGCGTGGACCAATTTTGAGTGACATGATTCCTCCGTAAGTTTTCGAATATTCTGTCAATGTCTGCAACAAGACAAAGAACACTCAACGAGTCAAGGTATAATTAACATCAGAAATGATGTATCCCTTAGAAGGAAATTGAATAGTTATCACACTTTAAATGTTGTCTAACCGAGCACAGGAGTAAATTTAAGAGAAAAGTCTTAGACCAAATTTATATCTGATATTTATAAAAAATTTATTCATTTCCCATGATCGCTTCTCGAGATATCAACAATTAAAATTAAAATTGTCACATTTTCTTAAAAACAAATGAACAGGGAGCAATCAGGTTCTTTGTCATGGATTCGAATATTCTGTCAATGTCTGCAACAAGGCAAAGAACACTCCACGAGTCAAGGTATAATTAACATCAGAAATGATGTACCCCTTAGAAGGAAATTGAATAGTTATCACACTTTAAATGTTGTCTAACCGAGCACAGGAGTAAATTTAAGAGAAAAGTCTTAGACCAAATTTATATCTGATATTTAAAAAAATTTATTCATTTCCCATGCTCGCTTCTCGAGATATCAACAATTAAAATTAAAATTGTCACATTTTCTTAAAAACAAATGAACAGGGAGCAATCAGGTTCTTTGTCATGGATTCGAATATTCTGTCAATGTCTGCAACAAGGCAAAGAACACTCCACGAGTCAAGGTATAATTAACATCAGAAATGATGTACCCCTTAGAAGGAAATTGAATAGTTATCACACTTTAAATGTTGTCTAACCGAGCACAGGAGTAAATTTAAGAGAAAAGTCTTAGACCAAATTTATATCTGATATTTAAAAAAATTTATTCATTTCCCATGCTCGCTTCTCGAGATATCAACAATTAAAATTAAAATTGTCACATTTTCTTTAAAAAAAAATTAACAGGGAGCAATCAGGTTCTTTGTCATGGATTCACAGTCACAACCCACAGTTTGTTTTTCTTTAAAATTTGCCCCAATTTTAAAACGAAACTCTAATATATCTGATACCATAAATGTATCCTAAGTAACAGAAGTTTGAAATATTTTCATGCCTTAGGTACAAAAAAGAATCTCTGAGTAGGCCCAATTTCCAATAGTATAGAATGAAAAATAAAGTTAAACAGAAAGTGATCATCAATGAAATCCATGACATCACACATACTTGCTTGAAGTTCACATTTGTACCTAATTAAGTAGATCTAAGGTTTTACAGATCATATTTCTAACTCATTGGATGGAATCGGGTCGACCTCGGCCTTTCTTCTAGTTGTGGTCCACTGGCTTGTTTTTCCCTTCTCCGTTGTTTATGCTGAGCACCAAACACAAGCAATTGAGTAGGGAAAGCAAGCTCTAGAAAATGTGGCAAATCCCATTGCTTAGCTCGAGAATGGAACACGTGATTTTATTAAAATTTCATCAAAAGGCATAGAATGTGTTTAATTGTAATATATCAAAGTAAGATAAATTTTGACCTACACTTTCCCTTTTAGAGGTAATCGGAAAGGGAGAAGATTGTGATGTATCGTACACGATACATACAGTCATAGGCAGAGCATGTGACGTCAGTGAAAACACTCAGAGTGTTTTCACTGACGTCACAAGCCTCGCCCCTTTTCACGGGTAAAATCTAGTGCAGTAGGCCGTAAGTGTACCTTAGGAACATCTGATGACCCACGTGTGAATGGTACAATAAGAGACTGTTGATCTTTGTCCGGCAGTGGGTGTGGCTTATCAATTGGAACGTCACATGAAAGCACTCTATGGAGAGTGCTTTCCCTAACGTCACATGCTTCGTCCCTTTGACGGGGAAAACGCGTAGTATGCTAGCAAGTGTAACTATAGCTGATATGCAGCTGACTACCCATATGTGACTGTTGCATTGAACACGGCTGATTTTTAATGGGCCGTGGGCGCGGCTTATCAATAAAGACGTCATTTCTACAGAGTGTTTTTATTGACGTCACATGCCCCGCCCTTCGACGAGCAGAACTGGTGCAATATGCTAGCTAGTCTAAACCTGCTGTCAATCAAAGATCCCTGTCAATTGAGAATTTGTGTTGAATATTATGAAAGTGTAGTTTGGGCGTGAGTTGACTGCCTTTAAATGCTCCCCTTTAAAAAAAAAAAACCCTAAAAAATGGAGAATCCCCTTATGAAAGATGCACAGAGTTAAATGCGGAATTTCTAGATAGGTTGATGGCATTGTTTTCATATCGACTGTAGGGATAAATATCGTCGTTATCAAGCTGATCATATTTTCTCTTTGAAGGAAGATTTTTATTCATCCTAAATACATAAATTAATAGATAGGTAGGAGAATTAAAATACATTTACAGGTAGTTAAAGTTTCAGTATCAGTTCCTATAGGTTTTATGCTTACAGCAATCAATCTCACAAAGCAAACTTGTTACAAGGAATCACAATCTACAATGGACACAGATGAATGACATGTTGAATTTTAAAAGAAATGTCGAAATCAAAAATGAGATGTCGACACGGTTTAGACAGTGTATGCGAGTAGAGTGCCAACAGTATCATACGTCGAAAATTTCAAAATGCGATGTCGAAACGGTCCCATTGATGAATGCCCGTGAATGCCCATCTGTAAAATGATTGCCCGAACTCTGACAATGAGTGCCTGCCCCTGAGAATGAATGCCCATGTTTTTGGTTGCCCCTGATTCCCACGCCAGCGTCCAACAAATTGTCCCCGTGATCTTTTGTATTTTTTCATCAATCTAAATGAGTGCAGCATTCTTAGTTCTTTAAGTTACAGGCACACCTCCCTGGATAGACAGATGAGGTTTTACGGCTCAGTTTCTAACCTTGAAAATTGAGAAAATTCTGATCAAACTTGTGACACGGCATAGACTAATTTGTGGCATTTCTTAAGATAGTTCTTCCTACTTCAGAACATATTGGCACGGTTATTTTTCCTTTCTTGAGAAGGTTATTAAACAACAGACACACTTAATCTCAAAATTTCATCTTATATGTCTTCTAAGTATTTTTCATACAATATTTCAGGCCTTGAATATTGCATATTAAAGGTAGTAAACCAAGGACTACATTTCGTAAACTTTATACAATTAAGTGTGTAAAATGTCACATGATTTGAAAGATGGTTAACCATGGTTATTCATAAAATAAAATAGGGTACTATACAAATGGCTGGGGCCACTGAATTTTCCCTTATGAAAGAAAAAAGACGACAAACAGTATGCCTCACGAGCCCCTCTTTTCATGTCATAATATTACACATGTATAGCTCATTTTTTCATGAAAGAAGCTCCGAACAGTAATAAACTTTTAAAATAGTCAATGCTTGAGAGATTTGGATGGAATAAAGACTGTTAAAAAGTTTTTAACGCTTACCTTTTACAGAAAGGTGTGACGTAACATGGCAACATACCATTAAAAATGTGCTCCTCACATAGTAAATGGGATTTATAATCGCATTTAGCCAATCATGATTCTCCCAGTGGCGTAGCAGCCACGGGGAGGGGTTTGGGGTCAGCCACCCCCATGACCCAACCTTGAAATGCAAAAAACACCTAAAATAGCCGTTTTTCTCTCTATCCTTAGACTTTTCCCCCATATCGTGACCCCAAACCCCCGATATGATGCCAAAATCCTCCCCATGACATAATCCTGGCTACGCGCCTGTATTTTCTTAATACAATACTCAAACGTCATAATAGATGATTGCAACTTCACGTGTTACTTCTGTTAAAACGCTTTTATCTGTTTCAAAAGTATTCTGTATCCCCTAATGTGTCTGTAATATCGTATCATTCACTAGAAACGGCGGAATTAATGACCTCAATTTTTTTCTGTTTTAATGTAGGAAAACTAAGCCGTCAATATGTTCTGAAATAAGAAGAACTATCTTGAGAAATGCTACAAAATAGTTTATGCCGTAAAGAGTCACAAGTTTGATCAGAATTGTCTCACTTTTCATGGTTAGAAGTCGAGTTGTAAAGCCTCATCTTTATATCCATCAGTCCGTCTGTCCGTCAATCCGTCTGTCTGTGTGTCTGACTGACTGTATGTCTGCAGAAAGAATGCTGCACTCATTTAGATTGATGAAAAAATACAAAATATCACGGGGACAATTTGCTGGACGCTTGCGTGGTGAAGGGCAACCAAAAACATATTATCGGGCATTCATTCTCAGAGGGAGGCATTCATTGTCACAGTTCGGGCAATCATTATACAGATGGGCATTCACGGGCATTCATTAATAGGACCTTTCGACATCTCATTTTGAAATTTTCGACTTTTCTTTTAAAATTCAACATGTCATTCTCAGGCTGGAATTCAACATTTCATTTGGCAGTTCGACATGTCCTTGTGAAACTCGATATCTCATTTGTATTCTCGGTATTTATGACACTAGTAGGCGCGCTCCGCGGATAATTGTTTGGGAAAATACGTTCACATAACAAAATAGCAACTTTTACGTCAAGGCAGTCAATAATGAATCATCCTGGAATAGTGGAAGGTAGGCTCAGTTGTGTCACACAACAAGAATGGTACAAGCCATTGCAGTGAAGTTGAACCTACTCGAATTGCACTAAGTCTCCACTACAATCACTACTCACCCAATACAGATCTCTCGATGTCATCGTGAGGGCATTTCCAATGATTGGAAGGCCCGAAGGTCCAGGAGGAACATTGTTTGGCCTCCGAAATAGACGTGTGGCAGCTGCAAACAGCAGCACCACTAAAACAGCTCCAACAACAGCCGACATTTTGACATCAAAAGAGCCTGAAAAAAGTCACAACAGCCCGGCCCTAGGTTTATAAACTTTGATAGTTCTGGTCACATGCATGAGTGAACATGAAAAGAATTCGCAGCACCTGACAAGAAAGTACAATAAAGATTCGTCAATGACAAGCTGTCAATGGCTTCTGTACTTGGTATTCGCACATACATACTAATTGAACCTACAACGAACTGATCGACTTATTTCGGCTAGTATGCATGTAGTCCATTTCTAACCTGTCAATTCCTGATTTTTCTGGTAACAGAATTCTCATGAGGTGTCAGTTCGGATGTTTCCTGGATGTACGTGAGGGCAAGCTTGCACACTTTGTACAACACACTCAGTTACCACACTTAGCACATCGTACCTACACTTACATCATAAACCAGACCGGTGTATATTAGCCAGGCTACTACACTGACAACATTATTGTTTACATTCGGTGGAATTTGCCCTGTACCTCACTGTTATTCACTATTTTTTGTTATAACAGAGTGACAGCTCCCTGGTTAGTAAGGTGAATAAAAGGTACCGGTGTAAGTCACATTGAGCAATAAACCTTTCAAAGGCAACGAAGCAGACTATATGCTTTATACGTCATGGTTCAAAATGCTGCGACTTCTTTACAAACTATTTACCTTCATATTTGATGGAAACTTAAATACTGGTATTTATTTACGACCACTGTTTGTCGGTTTTCCTTAGATTATGAACATAGGCGTACGAGACGGGGGGGGGGGGCAGGGGGCAGACTGCTCCCCCTCCCCCAAATTTTCTCAAGACCTAAAATTCGGGCAGGGATCTGGAAAAATTCGGGCAGCCGTTTGAGTCTTAAAACCTGGTTTGTTTCTACTTACACAGAAAACTCATAGGCGCGCCCGAATTCCTTCAAACACTTGGCCGAAAAAATAATAAAAAAGCATCATAGTCACGGTACAATTTTCATGAAAACTCTAAAAGATACCAAAATTCGCGACATATTAGGGCAGCCTATGAAAAAACAATTTATCGTCAGCCTCACTTCATATTCTTGCTCAAACCTTTGCCCGAAATGACACAATATTTGGGCAAAAGTTGCAAAAAAAGGTCTGGGATATTTTTAATTGCCAGATGTCAAGGGGAGAGAGGATGTATACAGTCCTCAAAATTTTGCCCGAACAATTCAATCAAAAGCTATCTTGTGACGGACCATATTACTAAATGACAATCACCAATAGTCACCAGAAGGCTGAAAGGTACTTGGTCGAGAGGTATTTGGGCAGCATATGAATGAGATGACGATTTTGCACTTTTCAAAATGATCCTCTTAAAATTGTGCGAAACTTTTTAACCTGCAGTGCCGTGGAACCGAAATTCGGGCAATGGTTAACAAATCAGCGTAGCTTGTTTGCTCACTCATACGAATTTAGTGTGAACAAATCTGCAAGTAAGTCTGCCCACAAATTCATGTAAAACATCTAGCAACGTGACAAGCCGAGTTTTTCTCAAACGGCGTTAGTAGTAAAATCATTTATATATAGTCGGGAGTTCGGGCCGAGTCATATAGACAGTTGTATCAATTCAGTGGAACTGGAATTCGGGCAAGAGTCTCAACAGAGTCACTGACATACGGTACTCATGCATAGGCGGGATTACGGGGGGGGGGGGCAAGGGGGAACTTGCCCCCCCCCCCACTTTTTTCCAGAACTTAGTTTTTTTACGTCTTTGGTTGCTTTTGCTACAAAAATACAAACTGGAACTGGCAGAGCTACGCGAGTGATACTTAATAAAGTTGTATAATGTTTAAGCATGTCATTTACTGCATTGAAAACTAAACAAAAACAATATCCTTTCAATAAATGTCTCAACGCTCCTTTTTTCGACACGCTTCGTGTGCACCCGTTTTAAATATTTCGGGATTGAAAGTTGTAGAACAACTCTTCCATTGTCACTGAGACTTATCACTAGTGCCCGGGCCGTAGCTGAAGTTCTACCGTAACTAGTGAAAAGGGGAGCAGGAGGCGGTCATCTTCTGGTCCCCTTCTCTGACCAAGTACCCCCAAGCTTTCTGAAAGGACGATGATCTTACTTGACCCCAATCTGGAGCTCCACCCTTTTTCGACTGAGGTGAAAAGGGGCCCACCCTTTCTATAATTTCCACCAATTTTTCTTTTTTTTTCTCAAAACTAGTCCTTTTTGGCGTGTTCTGCGCGTCCCATCACAGATAAGGATATAAAAATCTAACGAAAAGGACTCTATAGGAAACCAACGGTACGTTTTTGCTTAGTACAAATATCCTCAGGGGTCACCCTTATTCAGCTGTAGAGAAAAGGGACCACTCTTTGTCTAATTTTATTTCAATTTCACTATTGAGATGAAGTAAAAATTCAATTTTTCGGCGCCCCTTCACAGGTAACGGCTCTGTGAAAGTCACCCGAAAAGACTATATAGGAAACTAGAGTACATCTGTGCTTCAGAAAGAATGTTTTAGGAAGGCACCGTTATTCAGCTAAGGTTAAAAGTGGCCCATCCTTTCTCTAATTTTTAATTTTCATTCAGTTTCATTATTGAGATGTCTTAAGCGGTAAATTTTTCGGCGCGCTCCGCGCGCCCTATCATCATAGACAAAGGCTGAATTCACATCGCATAAAAGCCCCCTAACTTTCTGAAAAGAAGATCTGGGGCACCAAGGAGGGAGCCCCAGAGAAAAATCAATTTTAATTAATCCATTCTCCCTCCCGCATCCTCTGTATTGTCGATTCCGGTCGACTTTAATCATACGGAGTAAGGATTTAATTAAAGAGAGTCAAATTGTGATATTTGTGTTCAGTTAAGTGCCCATCTTATGTATTTTTAAAGTTGAAGATAAAATGCATCATTTTAATGCCTACAATTTCGTAAATACGCAGGAGCTTCCGAGGGCTTTGCCCCTGGACCCCCACTGGGGCTTTGCCCCTGGACGACGCCAGGGGCCCTGAGGCGGCCCCTGGACCCACGCCCCACGTTGCAGGGAGCGCCTCCCGCGGCGCCTTCGGCGCCGTTTGTTAGTCTGCCCGAATTTGCCCTCCCACATTCAGAGATCAAATCCCGCCCCTGTACTCATGTTGTTAAATCCGTTCTACAGTTTTCCCCGGAAAGACACAAGACCAGGTAATGTTTTATACATTCCCAGGTGCGGTTTATTTTTAAATTATGTTTTTTTTTCACGTCTGAAATGTTTTTAAGGACGATCCTCAGTTACCGATTGCTGGATCGGGGAAGAATATATGAATATTACCTTGTTAACGCCCTTTCCCCTTGATTTTTATACGTGGGTTGGCTTATGTAGTATATTTGAATTGTTTTTCTGTTATACGAAGTCAATTCGCACAAGTGAAAAGATAAATGTTAAGAAAATGATTACAAAACTCCCTAATTGCGCAATATACCGCTGTGCTGGTGTACGTATAGCCTAACACAAGGCTAGTCCTCCCTAGTAGTAACGTTAGGTCAAAGTAAACTGTTCTTTACTAAGCACTAATTACTTATTATAGCTTAAAGGCATATTTTCATCATCCCAAACAGTTCCAATTCTCCCAACCTACTTACCTCTAGCCCCTCCCACATTTGTCTAAAACTCATCTTTATCCAGACACAATCCTAGTTTATTGCTTCATGGCTTGTCTCAGTGGGCATACAAGTCCATAGTGTGTAATCAAGACACTTTCACTGCCCATGTTGTGTAATTTAGCTATAATGCATTGTTTGAATTTGATGCCAATCAAAGAGCTGTATCAATTGAGAGTTTTGATGTACGTATACTGAAACTGTAGTTTGGGGTGACGAATGACTGCCTTTAATGTAGTCATCCAATGGTAGTGGTACATTTCATCTGGGAGTTTTCTGATCTTTTTGTAGATTTGCTCAGTTTTGGTGAAAATGTTATTGCAAACGAAAGTTCAAAATATCGACGGCTTTGATTCTGCTTATAAGTCCGAGAAAGGCCATTTCCGGCTGTCTGAGGGTGGCAATTTTTCAAAATTTTCTGTACGCTCCAACCAATGGTGGCGCTCGGCTTAGACAGTCTTTCGGGCAGAATTACATTTTTCGGGCAGAGAATCCTCTGCCCCCCCCCCCCAAACTGAAATGCTCCCGTACGCCTATGATTATAAACCTTTTGCTTTTGAGTACGTTTCAAAAGAGAATGGGGCGGTTGGTCGCGGGGCGGGCACTGTTTTTTTGATAAGCTTTATATACTTACATGTGACAGAAATATCGTTATTTTCGGGGATTGCCAAACTTGAGGTCATTTTTCTATCACCACCAAATCAGACAGGTCCTGCCTCTAACACATATCTGCAGAATAGTTACATTTTTCAGAGCATATAGTCAAAAACGGTATAAATTGTAAGGTGTACACCCCGACCTAATCAATCCGCTTGGTGAGTGAACGTACCACGCAGTGCTCTCAACGTTTTTGCAACAATCTAAATCATTTACATTTCTTCCAAATTTTGCACCACTCTCGCATTACTATGTTATCATTTATTTTCATGAAAAATGGACAACGCCTATTCGTTCATACATGAGTAACTTACGAATAAAAACGAACCTAAAATCGACGGCCGGGCCCTATTTTCTTACTGGACTTGACCAAGTTCAAACTATTGACGTACACACTTTCTCAGCCTACTTCCCTGATCTCTACTTCATTGGAGAAGTTTTCAAACAGGACCTCCCCCCCCCCCCCTCTGCTTAGAGCTGGAAATGTGGGCGCCCATGGCGTATTCAAATTTTTCTATCACGTCTGTTGGAATTATAGAGAGTCTTGAATGGTAGGTACGTCAGGATCTTTGCTCTAGGACAGCATTTCACGCAAAATTAAAGAATGGTCCTAAAATTTGTCACATTGTCTTGAAGTTTACACAGTCGGTATTTTAACCCATTGTCTACAAACTCATTTTTGGAAAGATTGAGTGAAGTAACACAGTCAGATGGTGTATCCAAAAAAATATTGACCCACTCTATTTGTCGGACAATGTTTTTCGAGTTTAAGATTACTGATTAAGTGGTCTGCTATCTTATTACAGAAACCTTTATTCTTTGCTTTCGTCACCTTCACGTCGCACCACGAGACAAACACAACAGCCATTTTTCATTGACCGATTAAGTCTACCCATAAGGAGCTTAAATTATAGCTGCAATAAAAGGAAAGTGTTTTCAAGGGGCCTAGCTTTGAATATTCATTCCACACTGAGTTTCCTTTCAAAAGCAAGAGTTGCATTTGGTATCAATAAAAAAAGAGGCCCCGGCTGCTAAATGAGTCAGGGCCTCTGTTTTTATTGTTGCCTTTTCTGTCAAATGCAATCTACCTGTAAAAATAGAGCAACTTTAATCCCAAAATTCAAAAATATTTAAAAACCTATTAACAATTGCAACCAAAACACAGCTATATGGAAGGAGGTAGGGATAAATCCTCTTTCATGTAGGCTTTATATAACTGGCATCTAGTGACCTGATTTGAAAACTTACACCAGGAAATGATGAACAAAACAAGTTTGTTTAACTAAATATAAGAAAAAATTGGGAACGTTGAGATATCGATAATGGTTGAAAGAATAAAGCATAGAATGAATCATAAAATTATCCAAAGTTTGATATGTGAGTAACATTGAGGAACACTGGGCAATAAATGCCTTTCCATTTCTACTTTTTCATTGGCAGAAAAGGAGATATTTCCAATTTTAAGTGTTTACAGTTTTTTTTTAAATGTTAAACCGTGACAGACCAGGGAGTTGTTATTATCTAAATCCAAATAACAACCCCCTAGATAGAAGCTAGAATTGGGCCACACGATTTGAAGACTCAGGCTCTATAATGTAATAGGACGGTACTGCAGCCCGAAGCCTCTACAAAGGCGACGGTTTGGCAAAAG
Organism: Holothuria scabra; assembly: GCA_037179385.1. Classification (NCBI taxonomy): domain Eukaryota; kingdom Metazoa; phylum Echinodermata; class Holothuroidea; order Aspidochirotida; family Holothuriidae; genus Holothuria; species Holothuria scabra. The sequence continues at coordinate 57,690,269 of CM074181.1, read as the reverse complement.
AATGATCTCGAAAAACCTTTCCGCTGGTGTTTGCAATTTTTATTAGGCAAAAAGGGTAATTTGGGAGAGAATTTATTTTCATGGATATGTTCATGATTCAGAAAAAATCAAGTTAATTACTAGGGCAGGTGACAGAAATTTGTTGGCTGCTCAATATTATAACGTATTCTGCCGGATTTTCCAATGACAACCAGTCTCAATATTTCGACTTTTGTGCTAAGTCTGATGAGTACACATCTTCCAGTGCAAACACAAAATTTACGGCACTTTTTGCTCGCTATAAACTTTTCTTTGATTAAACATACTCCAAGTTTCCAAGATCTTCGAACGAATGGATCAAAAGTTGTGTAACGTGAATCATTGGGAGAGGGAGGGGGCAGAGGCTACTTGTAGTACGTGCTCTATACGTCATGGCTCAAAATGCTGCAACTTACTTCCAAAAACAATTACCTTCATATCTCATGGTAAATTAAATGTTTATTAACGGCCAATTTGTGGGTTTTTCTGTGATTCTAAACCTGTTGCATTTGAGTACGTTTCAAAAGAGAATGGGGATTGGGGCCGGGCACTCCTTGCGTGTGAAAGATTTACATACTTACAAGTAATGCACATGGCATTTTTTCGGGGATTGCCAAAATTGAAGTCATTTTGCTATGCCCTAAAATTAGACAAGTCCTGCTTGTGAAAACATATCTGCAGAATAGTCAAAACTTATTTTTTCAGAGCATTTAGTCAACGAGGGTATAAATTGTAAGGTGTTCAACCCGACCTCATCAATGCGCACCCTGAGGGAAAGCATCACACGCTCTCAACATTTTTTACAACAATCAAATCACTTTCATTTCTTCCAAATTTTTCACCACTCACGCATTGTTATGTTCTCATTTATTTTCATGAAATGTGGACAACGCCTATTCATTCAAACATCAGTAACTTACAAATAAAACGAACCTTAATTCGACAGGGTACTAATTTCTCGAAGGGACGCCTCTCGAAGTGACTACTCTCTAAGTTGATCATTTCCACGGAGAAAGCATCTAGAGGACTATAAAGGGCCAAGTAGATGTTTTGTCTTGGCCATTTCTTACAATAAACACCCAAATACATTCTCTTTCAAAGGAGTGGCATAGTAATTTGATAATTCTCAGTTGGGTTTATCTTGATTTCCAGATGCCAAAATGCATATCTTATATTATTTTGATTTAGTTAAAAAATTTTGTTCATCGTTAATAATTCTTAGTATTCTGACATTTATTTTGGTGATTTACATAAAATTAGTCCTCTAATCTAAAATCTTGAATTTACATCTGACAAAAACAGAAATTATAATGGTCGATTTCATACTACTTGGACAGGGAGACGGTGAGAGTCCCTGCTTGGACAGGAGAGATAGAAATGGAGATGTGAAATGGGAAGGTAGTTTTCTACCAGCTGTGAAAAACTAAATTGAAATTTTGGAGAGACATGACCGAGATCGTGCTGCGATTCAGGGTATCTCCCTTGCTTTAAAGCGTCCCTACCGGTCATTCTCTCATCCTATGACCTAAATCAATACACTTTAAATAAAATGTGTTAAACATTTAAAACTTAGTTTACTCATACTTTGTAAACATGTACAAAGTGGAGGAAAAACATTTTTAAGAAAAACGTTTAATTCCTTAACATCCTTTCGAGGTACATGCAACTCCGTCATTGTTGTTATTAATGATCAAAGTTTTATTTTGCACAAATAATACATGCAGCCAATGAAGTGAAAACAAATCTTTCAAAACAAAAAACTAATTTTTTTTTAAAAAATTATGAAAATTTAATTTTTTCAGGCACATTGTTATTATGTGTGCGATGGCAAAGAATATTTTAAAAAATCTGTTGGTTATTAAAACAAATTTCTAAGTTTTCCCGACAAATTGTCAATTATAATATAAAAGAGAGCTTTAATATATATTTCGCCCTCCAAGCGCTCTCCCCAACAACATACAAAGACATTCATTTGCTTACGTTAGCATCACGCGGTACACAGCGAATTTTTACTTAACGGGCTAGGGTTGAAAAAGTTTCTGTCATAGTTTGTCAACTATCCTGCTCCCGCAGCCGGTGGCCGGCCGGGTAAGTTTTTCATCCCGCGCCCCCAGTCCAGATAAGAATTTCTCAATGACTTTGGGTCCCCGGATAGGTCTATCATGATAAAGGGCATGCACAACAAAATGTGAAACCTCATCAAAAGTCCCGGCCCCGACCGTTCTTCATTTGTTGCTTTAGAAAAACAAAAAAGAGTTGGATACAGAATCTTTTGAATGCTTCGTCGAGCGCTGTCACGTTAGGGTTTTTTCCTTCAGGAAAAACTTACAAGATATTTACAATCATTTACGTATTGGTTCAGTTAATTACAACACAATTACAGTTTACATAAGGGCTTTTACTTCAATACTGGTTTGATTTGCTGTCACAAAGCAGTAAACTGTCCTTCCACGTTACCACGTGACACTTTGGTATTTATTCAGTAAAGACAGCTATCACAAGGACAGCCGACTAAGATATTTTTCGCGCACCCTCAAATTATGCTTGTCTTTTGAAAACTAATTGCTCTCATTTCTGTTGTTTGAAAGCGTCGGCCCTGTGGCCCAATGGATAAGGCATCTGACTACGAATCAGGGGATTCCAGGTTCGAGTCCTGGCAGGGTCGACAAATCTTTTGCAACATGTCAGTTGCAAGGTCACGTGGTCTGACTGCCGGTGGCTATATATAACTTTCTATGTAAATAATTGTAAATATCTTTATCTTATATAATTATTTTTATCCTTTAATTTTCTGTTTTGTATGTAAATATGTGGAGAATGAAAATAAAGCTCTTCCAACTGAAAAAAACACAGTTCTTTCTTCAACAGTTCAAGAAAAAGCTTAACCTACATGATTTCTTGCTTGGAAAGGTGTCTGTTTTTCAAACGATTACATTGCCCCTGTTATATTTCGTTGCCCTTGTTTTTTACATACCTCATGAAGCCTTTCAAGAAGTCAATAAAGTTATATTTCTTCTATGTGAGGACACAACAAACCAAGTTACTTTCGAGAGATATTGTTACCTTAAGAGTGGTTTAGATCTAGATTATTTTTAGTATGAAATGGACGCTTTATTACTTAAACCTCTTTTGTCCCTCGTTTTACCTAGAAGAAATCCCATTTTGCGTCAGGTTCTTGCGCACTTAGAATATCGATATTCAGCAAGGTTGGGTATGGACATTGCATTACAAATTTTATTATGTGGAAATCTATAGGTATCTTTATGTGTTTATAGGTATTTGAATGTAAGTATTAGCATGCTCAAAAGATTCATCTACAATTGCCACATCGATAGACGGGTCGCTGCAGAATTCAAACTTTTCACTAAAATTAAGTTTGATCAGGTTTGTGACGGTGGCTACTTCCATTGTTTCAATTAGTAATCATTTGTACAGTTATGAATAATTCATTGAGTTTATCTCTTGTTTAACTGCTCCATTGTTAATGATATTTGATGGCATAGTGAATTTGATCGTACACTTGTACGTGCATACAAAACATTTTTATTCTGTACATAAATACTTCCCTTCTTCTATTAACTGATTGACTTATGTTTCCACATTAATATCACATTGGATATTTTACCTTGTACGTACTAATATTCGTTACGTCGAAAGGATTTGCACTTGGTGGAGAATTATAGGCTGTTTGGTACTCTAGAGAATCATATCCCGCGTGGAACCACTTTGAATTTACTTGTTTAATATAGGTGTTCTGTCTCATACATGCTATTTATGTTGTTTTGACTATTGGGTTATTCACTGTCAAATCATAAGATGATAACCAGAAAATGCTTCCTTTTATTCAAAAGAAAAGAAAAAATTATTGACAAATGTCAGGGATAAGTTAATTTTCGGGAAATATTCCATCTTTGGAGAAAGTTGTATTTCGTAAGCTGCAATTTGGCAAACTGGAGCTGAGGCTGGTGTCATTTAGAGTGTGAGAGTTACCCGCTTGTGACCCAACGAGCTTGTGCAAATGTAAACTGTAATGACCTGGTCAGTTTACCGAAGACTTTAAACACGGAACCCACTGCCATTGTGCATGGTGCTCAGCATAAGCACGGAGTAGGGAAAACGAAAACAAGCCAGTGAGCCACAACTAGGTTGGAAAAAAGGCCGTGGCCGACTCGACTTGAACCAATTGGTCGGATCCTGGACAGTTAAATTCTATGTAACTAACTAACTAACTGACTAACTAACTAACTAAATGACCGACCGACCGACTAACCACCTAACAACCAACCAAACTTACTAACTAACAAACAAACTAAAACCAACCAACCAAACCGACCAGACAAGACCAGGGCAGGCTAGGCCAGACCCGACCCCGACAAAAACCAGGGGTTGCGCCAAGGGACTTTGATAGGCGGTGGGAAAAGCATGAGCCTAGTTCAGGAAGTCAGTGCTCCTTTTATTCTTTTTTCCTTTTCCATCTCTTTTCACAATGACGCCGCCCCTGACAAAAACACCGAGTGATTAAGATAAGCTGGCCTACCGTAGGTCTTAGTTCAGGGTTTCACATTTCTCCCATGCAATAATTGTTGACCTGGCCTAACCCGGCCCTAGTTTCCGTTCAGTTCCTTCCGTCGATTTGCTCTTCTCCTTTGTTTACCCGTGAGTCCACCTCAACGTCCCTAACCACCTGCATGCCTACCTCATCACTCTACTCATGCATCCGATAGTTTGCACTCCGGTAGTGCTACTTTTATGGAACGCCAAAACCGCCATCGCATATGACGATGCCGTACTTCCATTTGGTGGCGTTATTTTACATGACGATGTTAGTTCAAATGGCCATCTATCCAGGAATGACGACGTTCTTCCGTTTTTCGACGTTACCAACTCAAACGGCATTCGATCACATACAACGATGTATTTCCATTTGGTGGCGTTATTTTACATGACGATGTTAGTTCAAACGGCCATCTATCCCGCCCAGGAATAATGGCGTTCTTCCGTTTTTCGATGTTACCATCTTAAACTGCGTTCGATCAAACGGCGATGTGTATCTAAGGCGTGTATCCAAGGGGAGTTACCAATGATGACTATTCATACCTAAAGGATGGCTTTGTAAAAGATGCAGCCAATCACAGAACGTGTTTTATAAATCTTTCCAAAATGCGCCAAATCCCAAATAAGAGGATTGTATTTGAGCTGGAATAGCAGACCTAGTTTTGCTAACGTTACACGGACGGCATCATGGCTTGCGAACTGAATGCCAGCGTGAAGGAGATGGTCCAAATGGGATTTACAAACCGGCAAATGGCAGAAATGTTGAACTTTAGTAAGAGGACGATAGAGAGAAAAAGAAGAGAACTAAATTTGAGAAAGCGGGACGTAAGTTCGCGCACAACAGGTGAGTAACCAGGCAGTAGGCAGGACATGTGGCCATATGGGTAACTAACTTAGCCTAGTAAAGTATATTGAGTATAGTATAAGACCGTGCGCACGCGCGCGAGACCTAGGCCTAGATCTCTTTATATGACAGCCATTGTGATTGGTTTGATTTTACTTTGCTGAATATGTACATTTGAGAACAGGAACTCCCCTTGGATACACGCCTTGGATACACGTCTTGGATACACATCGCCGTTTGATCGAACGCAGTTTAAGATGGTAACATCGAAAAACGGAAGAACGCCATTATTCCTGGGCGGGATAGATGGCCGTTTGAACTAACATCGTCATGTAAAATAACGCCACCAAATGGAAATACATCGTTATATGTGATCGAATGCCGTTTGAGGTGGTAACGTCGAAAAACGGAAGAACGTCATCATTCCTGGATACATGACCATTTGAGCTAACATCGTCATGTAAAATAACGCCACCAAATGGAAGTACATCGTCATATGCGATGGCGGTTTTGGCGTTCCATATACTTTATAATGAAGACTTTTCTGTTCGGCGTTCTCTTCGTGGTCGTTTTCTAATATATACGGCTTACTGTTTTTTACCTTATCTCATTTCCCCTCTTTAATTTTCTTTTGCGGCTTACTTTCCATTTTTCTTTTCCTCCCAGTCCTTTGTCATATAATCTTCATTTTCTTTTCTTCGTTTTCATCAGATTTCTTTTCTGTTCAAGCTTGCATTTGCTCCGAATGAAACCCTCGGCAGGGGTATAGGAGATTGTTCAATGACACACTCAAGACGTGTAAGAGAATGAGTGATATAACTATATCCACCTTTGGCGTTGAAAAGCTTCTGCATGGTCTTAAAATCAATAAGGCCATGGGACCAGATGGCATCCATCCTTGGGTCCTGAGAGAGATTGCCACTGATTTTGCACCTGTTCTAAGCCATCTCTTTCAGCAATCCCTTACAAAAGGATGCATTCCAGAGGATTGGAAGACTGCAAATGTTTGCCCTATTTTCAAAAAAGGTGACAGTTCCCTACCTTGTAATTACAGGCCTGTTTCTCTTACATGTGTGTGCTGTAAATTGTTAGAACATATTATTGCCTCAAACCTTATGAACCATTTTGAAATACACAACTTACTCTCTCCCACCCAGCACGCCTTTCGTAAGTCTCATAGTTGCGAAACACAACTTGTGTCGATAATTGAGGACTGGGCTTCCTCCCTTGATGCCCATAAACAAATCGATGTGTTTATCTTGGATTTTGAGAAGGCCTTCGATACTGTTCCTCATGAACTGCTGAAGACCAAGCTGTATACACTTGGTGTTTCAAATCAGATTCTTCGTTGGGTTGATGACTTCCTTGTTGATCGTAAACAATCTGTTGTTGTCAATGGAACCCGGTCTCCCCCGATGCAAGTTCTGTCTATGGCAAGCTAAATGTGTAATAATTCGATAAACTGAGTTTTTCGCCGATAAACTCGGTTTTTCGATCGAAAAACTGAGTTTATCGCGAAAAACTCTGTTTATCGACCGAAAAACACAGTTTTTCGATAAACTTTGTTTATCAGGCGAAAAACACAGTTTTTCGATAAACACGGTTTTTCGATAAACTCAGTTTATCGAGCGAAAAACTCTGTTTATCGACCGAAAAACAGAGTTTTTCGATAAACAGTGTTTATCGAGCGAAAAACACAGTTTTTCGATAAACACGGTTTTTCGATAAACTCAGTTTATCGAGCGAAAAACTCTGTTTATCGACCGAAAAACATAGTTTTTCGATAAACAGTGTTTATCGAGCGAAAAACACAGTTTTTCGATAAACACGGTTTTTCGATAAACTCAGTTTATCGAGCGAAAAACTCTGTTTTTCGAAAAACTCTGTTTATCGACCGAAAAACACGGTTTTTCGATAAACACGGTTTTTCGATAAACTCAGTTTATCGAGCGAAAAACTCTGTTTTTCGAAAAACTCTGTTTATCGACCGAAAAACACAGTTTTTCGAAAAACTCTGTTTATCGACCGAAAAACACAGTTTTTCGATAAACACGGTCTTACGATAAACTCAGTTTATCAATCACGTGTTTGATAAACTACGTTTATCAATTACGTGCTTCCGGTCAGTGTATGGAACGCAAAAAGGGCAAATATTGTCGACAGCGGTTACGGGGTGATTTGTATCTATGCCTTCTTAAGTAGTAACGGCAGCTTTTGGTAGTGAAGATGGGGTTTGAAGTAGTAACCCTCTGGCAGCGGATTATTATTACCATCTGCCCAGTTTGTCTGCGTCTATGGACACTCTGTTTCATGTTTTACCGTCAGCTAAAAGTGTCTGCACGATAACAGTTCCATGCGCCATACATACTATGGCAAGCAGTGCCATACCCAGGATTTCTCTGAAGGGAGAGGGCCATGCAGTATGTTGCGTGATAGTCGGTCCGGGGAGGGGTCAAAGGAGAGGGGCTTCCCCCCTCCCCTTGAAAAGATTGGAAAATTAGGTGTCCTTGTATGCAATCTGGTGCTACATATGGTACAGTTTGAAGTAAATATTGTGTTAAAATATTTACGTATTGTTAGGAACTACAGAAAAAATTGGCATCCGTGAGGGGGAACATGGCCCACTCCCCTGTGTACGCCACTGTAGCTCTCGTTAAAGATCCAGCAACCCTAGGCTGACCAGAACCGACGCTTTGCTTGTCGAAAGAATGCCGAACGCAAAAGGTTGGTCCCGAAGTTTCGGAGGGGTCTAGGGGGCCATGCAGTACATTGTGCGATCACCGACCCGGGGTGGGGTATAAGGAGGGGCTTTGAAAATTTCTGAAAAATAAGGTGTCTATCTGGTGCTATTTATTATACATTTTGAAGTATAATTTGTGTTAAAATATTTACGTATTTTTTAGGAACTAAAGAATAAAATTGGCATCAGTGAGAGGGGTCTAAGGGAGGGAATCCATCGTGCTTCACCATGTGACTGATTAAGACACCACATTGATATAGTGGCATACAGAACCCGCTTTAAAGGACACCCAAGGGGCCTGATAAAGTGTTCTGCCAATTAAGCGGGGTTGTCCTGATAAGTGAATCAACTTAACATTACGTTTTTGTTTGAGGGGACTTTACAAGGTGACCTCCTAGATGAGTGTCCTTGAAAGCAGGGGTTGCACTGTGCATACATATACAGTGATGACGAAACCTGAGGTTTGGGGGCTCAGAACCCCAATGAGAAAAGTGAGTAGGCTAAAGCTATCTTCAGACAACCCTCCCCCCCGCATATTTGCCAAGTGCAGAAAAGAGATCCATATTTCAAGGCTGGGTACATGCAGCCATCTGGAGGGCTTGTAACGACAAAAGTTTTCTTCAGCTGCGCGCCAACCGATGGCGGAGCTCCGCTTAGCTTCCTGGCACTCAGACCCCCACCCCCAATATCTATTCCGTTCCGTGAGCCCGTACAAATATTTCATAATTATTTTCGTGCCTACAACTTTTGAAATCCTGGCTACGCCCCTGGAAAACCTACTTATGTTAGCAATGGAATAAGCTATGAAGATGAGAGTTGTGTGAATGGGATTTATTTTCAAGTCTCTAAAATATATATTGTTTTAATTTTTGAATAAGGTACACTTTAACCATACCCGCAAACACATTGCCGAGGTGGGTAGCCTATATTCAAAATGTTATCTACTGTTTATTAGTCACACAAAGGGCGAGCACATTGGGCCGTCGCCTGATTTGCAAAGGCTTCTTTAGTGGCCAATTCATTAAAAGATGAGTTGCTTTTGGGTTGAGGACAGCTGTACACTGCCACCTTACTTAACACTCACCTTACTAAACTGCGACGACCCTAAATCCCCCCCCCCCCGACTTCACTCCAAATATTAAAGAATTTGGTATGTACAAAGAAGTCGAAGTTGAACAGGAGTGCTACTTCCATGCCGAAGTCAACCTTACTGTTGTAGCAGACAAAGGAAAACGGTTACTCTGAGGTAAACTTGACCAGGTGCCACGCGTTAAAATGCGTTTCCAGATGAGTTTCTTTTTTCGTTTTATGCTTCATTTGCCCACCTGTTATTTTTAAAACTTTCATGGTGTACTTTGTTTTTGCTAAAGATTACCTTCAAACGAGGGTTATGAGCATTAGCGCATTTGGGGGCCACCAGGCCATGTCTCCCCTCGCTGATGTCTAATTTTCTTTTAGTAATTAAAATACGTAAAATTTCGATCGCAAATTTTACTTCAAAAGGTAGCATATGTAGCCCCAGATTGCTTACAAGGACACCTAATTTGTCAAAAAATTTTCAAAGGGGGTATCCCTTTCTCTTACACCCCTCCTCGGGCCAGTGATCACATAACGTACTGTATGCCACCGTCCCGGGAGAGAAGTCCTGGCTACGCCGCTGCTTATGAGCTGATCTTTCTTGACAAAGGCATTCGTGTCATTCCTGTCTAGAGTTCAGCCCTATTAGTCGGGAAAAATCTCCAGCACCCCCACTTCCCGATCCTTGGGACGCCCCTGGGCAGGCGGTAATACGGTAATAAACGGATACTTTCCGCTGCCACATTGCTACTACTTTAAAACCCATCGTCACAACTAAAAAGGCTGCCGGTACTACTTTAGCAATCATAGATACAAATCACGAAACCGATGTTTTCGACAATATTTGCCCTTTTTGCGTTCCAAATATTGGCGGGAAACACGTGATTGATAAACTGAGTTTTTCAAACACGTGGTTGATAAACAGAGTTTATCGAAAAACTGTGTTTTTCGATCGATAAACAGAGTTTATCGAAAAACAGTGTTTTTCGGTCGATAAACAGAGTTTATCGAAAAACCGTGTTTATCGAAAAACTCAGTTTTTCGGTCGATAAACAGAGTTTTTCGAAAAACAGTGTTTTTCGGTCGATAAACAGAGTTTTTTCGAAAAACAGAGTTTTCGGTCGATAAACAGAGTTTATCGAAAAACCGTGTTTATCGAAAAACTGTGTTTTTCGCTCGATAAACAGAGTTTTTCGAAAAACAGTGTTTTTCGGTCGATAAACAGAGTTTTTCGAAAAACAGAGTTTTTCGGTCGATAAACAGAGTTTATCGAAAAACCGTGTTTATCGAAAAACTGTGTTTTTCGCTCGATAAACAGAGTTTTTCGAAAAACAGTGTTTTTCGGTCGATAAACAGAGTTTTTCGAAAAACAGAGTTTTTCGGTCGATAAACAGAGTTTATCGAAAAACCGTGTTTAACGAAAAACTGTGTTTTTCGCTCGATAAACAGAGTTTATCGAAAAACTGTGTTTTTCGGTCGACAAACAGAGTTTTTCGCGATAAACTCGGTTTTTCGATCGAAAAACCGAGTTTATCGGCGAAAAACTCGGTTTTTCGAATTATTGAACATTTAGCTTGCCATATCTGTCTGGAGTTCCCCAGGGGTCTGTCCTAGGACCGATTCTCTTCTTGGTGCATATCAATGATATCGTCGATGGTGTTTCTTCCAAGGTTCGCCTTTTTGCAGATGATTGTGTCTGTTACCGTATTATTGAGTCCGATGAGGATTGTCATAAACTTCAGAATGATATCAAGCAGTTGGGGCTGTGGGCTTCCACGTGGGGAATGAGATTTCAGCCCACTAAGTGTAGCGTTACTACTTTTGCTCGGAAAAAAGTCCCATACTTTTTAGGTATGTTCTAAATAGGATTGAGCTCCCGAGGGTAGATAGTATTAAGTATCTTGGAATTACCATCACTAAAGATCTGAACTGGGAGAAGCATATTCAAAACATCCGTAACAAGGGAAATAAGATTCTTGGTATTTTGTATAGAAATCTATCTTCCTGCCCTGGTAATGTCAAGTTAATGGCTTATAAAGGAATCCTTCGGCCTGTGCTGGAGTACGCCGGTAGTGTTTGGGACCCCCACCAGGTTTACCTGCGCGACAAGCTTGAGAGTATACAAAAACGGTCTGCTAGATTTATTGCCTCTGACTATTCAAGGGAGCCAGGCTCAATGACCAGGCTCCTTAAGGAACTAAACCTTCTGCCCTTAACTGAAAGGCGGAGGAAAAGTAGATTGATCCTTTTTTCCAAAGGTATGTTTGGCCTGGCTCAATTACCTGTTGATTGTCTCCAGCGGCCTACTCGTAGAACCCGTTTAATGCATGACCTTCATGTCTGTCTCCCACATACTAGTACTAACTGTTATAAATTTAGCTTCCTGCCTCGAACCATTAAGGATTGGAATCATCTCCCCCTGAATGTAATGAGGGTTGCCTCTGTCCATAAGGACCCTATCACCTATATTACTGGGCATATTTAGCCTCTCGACGCATGCGTGGTGAAAGAATGTCCTTTGGATGTGTCACCTTTATTGAAGAAGAAGAAGAAGAAGAGCGACTTGACGAAGGGGCATGCAAAGTGGTGTAGCTTTTATCGATCCAGTTAGTTAGAAAGAGTTTTACGGCCCAGTTTCCAACCTGTTGGTTCAAGTCGAGCGGGCTACGGAGTTTTCCAGTTGTGACTCACTGGCCTGCTTTCCCTACGTCCAGTTGCTTTGGCGGAGCATTACGCACAACGGCCGCCTGAGGACCCGGTTCCATTTTTATTTAGAGCAGGGTTGTCCAACCTTTCGCAACGGTGGGCCACATGTAATGGTTCTGATAGACGAGGGGCCGCATTCTATACTTGGTTTTTTTTTTTTTTCAATTTTTCCCGACGCCCAAAGCAACAAAATGCAATCATTGCGCGTAGGGAACACTGATTCATTTTTGGTTTTGATTGAACAAATATATAAATTTTAGCAAAAATTGCTAGTGTTAGGCAGAATATTCGGACAAAGTTTTTTTCATATTCCTCCTGAATCATTCTCAACCCGCCCATGTGGACAACACTCCAATGTAGCTACATGTAACAGACATTTGAAATGAATGATTTCATTCAAAAGTAAGCATGACATAGCGGACGGCGAAGCCTAAAGTTGTAATCAATTAATCTGCTTAATGAATAATTTTGAAATATAGATTATTTCTGACGGGCCGGACGCAACCTTTTCGCGGGCCGGACCGTGGCCCGCGGGCCGTAGGTTGGACAACCCTGATTTAGAGTCTTTGGTATGACTCGGCCTGGGAATCGAACCCTGAGTGGCGGATGAAAACTTTTTTGAATTCTAGAAAACTTTTCAAGAAACATAAATAATATGAAAATTGAACGAGACCCCAAGGTTGAAGTTTGAGTAAGATTCTACTGCCACATTACACGAACGAAGGGGAAATAATGAAGAATGTTGATGTGGAATGTTGATTGTTGTGTGAAAGGGGTTCATGGAGTGTGTCACTTTTCGTTTAGTAGCGCGCCACCTTTACCCCTGCTGAGGCTTGAGGTTGAGCTCGAGTCCGCAATTAAATGTCAGCAGTTGACAGCAGACAGTCACGGAATATGAATGCATGTCATGAGTTGTTGTGTGTCGATGGGAATGCACATGATATGCAAACAGTGGACAGACCTGCTCTGAGCAATGTTGTCCTTTCCAGCTAGTGTAGCTAGCGCAAGGAGCCAAGCTAGTAACGTTACAGTAGGTTGGGTGCCTGGCCGATTATAGGCCTATATTTGGACCAGCAATCTACACTATAAACACAGCTAGGCCTAGCTGAACTGCCGTGCAATGTAGCGTAGCTTTAGCCTTTATGCCAACATTTTTGCCGGACGGTAAGACTACACTTACTGACTCGACTGAGGTCTAACGTTAGGCTAGGGCAGACCTGAAGTAAAGTTCAATTCTTTAGGCTAGGTAGGCCGAAGTACAGTACCCGCCCTTGGACGGTAGTTTCCCCCCGTTACTTTCTGCCCCTGAAAATCTTGGGGAGGAAAGTAATGTTTGAACTTAGGCCTAACTTACATGTGTTAAAAATAACTTTTAACTTCAAATTTCAAATCCAAACTGTACAAAACAGCAATGGAAATTTGTGGATAGGCCTAGGCCTAAAACTTTTTCATCATCCTCATCGAAAAGAATGAATTGTAGGCTAGGCCTATGACCTTTTTTTGAAATATCAAGTAGCCTATTGTTATGAACTTACAAATTTTTTTTAATATATAGCCTAGCCTAAGTAGTACGTCCTAGCCTTTGAACATGACTGTGTGTTCGTATAGCCTAGGCCAAGCTCATTCCTCTCACAACACAGCCCTCGGGCAGATACACTTCACAACTGCTCAGCCAACACACAATATGGGGCCCACATGGTAAAACTGTGGGATTCATGCTGCCGGTCAATTTGTAATTTCAGTCTATTTTTACAAGAGCATGATACTACCTTGGCATATTTTCTGATGGTGCATCTAGACAATTTAGCAAGGGGTTTACAGTAAATAGGAAGTCATGCTTTAATGGGCAAGAACGGTTAGCCAAACTTGAAGTTATGTAGTAGACTTTACTGTTTCATGGTTGACTCTGGAGGGTCATGTGACAACATTTTTTCAATAGTGAAATTTACTGGAAATACTGTACCTGCTTGGTTTGTAAACCTTGAATACATAACATCAAAGTCCTAAAATATTTCGAAATTTACTCTGAAGAGAAACTCTCTAAGAAGAAAATTGTGAGATTTTGCTGCTGTTTTTAAACAAGTTTGGAGGACAGTGCTTGCCCTTTAAGGATGATTTACCACATGGGTGAAACTAGAAATGTTCCTTGTTTGGCATGACATTGTAGAGGAAATAATGTCTAGATAGCCCTTGCCCATTGGCCTTCCAAAAACAAAACTAAGGAGAAAATTTTGATCAAATGCAAATGATTATCTTTCTTAACAGTCTTGTGCTTCATTTGCCATCCTCTTGCAACCCTTCATACCTGACAGCCAGGGTTGTCACCAGGCCGGCTTACAAAATCGGCACCCGACACCATGCAGTACTTGCCATCAGTACCAGCATCACTGCCTGGCACAAATTTCTTACCCTAACTGAATAATATTTTTAAATATCTTTAGAATTGAATGATAATTTATCATTTTTTACTTACTCTCCAACCGGCAAAAATTTTACATGCAAGGGTGACACGTGGACTACCCTCATATGGCTCCCTCAGCAGGGTGATCACAAATTCCCTGGCCCGCAAAATGTTCTGGTGACAACGCTGGTGACAGCAATACTAACGATGATTAAAAATATAAAAAATATTTCTTTTTAAATAGTCCATTTGGACTGGATATTTAGTACATCCCTAAAAAAAATACTAAGAAGAGATCGAAATACAGTAAGAAGAAAATTGTGACTTTAAGTCTGGAGTGATGGCTCGTTTTGAAGCAACAGCTCAATCTAATGATTTTTTGGAAAACTTGTTTTTGGGCTGCTTTGTACCATTGACATACAGTAAATTTAAAGAAATGTCTAAGGCCTCCAGGCCTAGAGCACTGCACACAATACTCCACTGTTCAGTAGGTATGCCTCAGCTTGTAAGTAAGCAAAACATCTGTGGTTATTGAGAGGGTACCAGTTTGCCATATGTGTCCATTTCCACACAGATTACATGTTAATCATATGTGTAGGGGGCTTTCTTGCATATATTGCACTGTACAGTATGTGCAGTGATTCATTGTAGCCCTAAATTTGTTTCTTCATCCTATGTAAAGCCCTGTATACACTGGACACATTTCAGAACACATGTGTGGCAATTATGTTGCTGACACAGGCTCACACAGCTGCAGTAGACACAAAAATTTTACTTGTGTACACTAGAAACAGAGACACAACTTGCGACACATGTTGCTGCATGTGTCTGCCCCTTACATGCTGGGAACATTTTGGATACAAGATGTTTTGGCAACTTGTGTAGACACTTGTCCTGACATGTGTCCATTACAACCAAGTTAAACTTTTTTCAGTTTTTCTGAGTCTCTAAATTTTCTTGGATCTTTAGGGTTCAAAGGGGGTAAACCTCAACTTACAGTAAATTTCTTACCCGATTAGATACAGTATTTCATCTGAGTCCCTAGTAAAAGCAAGGTTTGGTGGGGTGATAAGTTCAATAAGAGACAACTAGGCAAAGATGAAAACAAAGGCAGAATAAATACTGGTTAGATGTGCCACTGTTTGTGATATGTGAAAGGCAAGAATAATGCAACTTCTATGTGCTGGTTTTTTTTTTTTTTTTTTTTTTTTTTTTTTGACTGCCTTTGCTGAAGCAAAAAAGTGTGGACAGAATTTCTAGGCAGGTAAATTGAACATGCAGGAACAGCATAGTCAGCATGCATGTACAGTACTGCACAGTATAGTACAGTGTTTTGTAGAACTTGGAAAATCTCCCCAATGTTGTCAGGGTAGTGCATTTATAGAACTGCACCATCAGAATTGGTCAGTGTGGACTTTAATATTTGCTAAACGGGGCATTTTTGTTTTAAACAAAAAAGCAAGTAACTTTTTGTGGCAAAAGTACAGTAAGTTTCACTCTCAGTTTTTAATTTATTATGGCAAGATGCAATCTTTTCATAATTCAGGGGAAGTGCCACTTCAGAATCCCTCCATGGTAAAATTCATCGAACATTGTACTGTATGTGCTGTACTGACTTAAAGGTAGTCTTAAAATGGCCAATCATGATAATGACTTTTTTTTACTTTTGTATTTGTTGGCAGGTTTACGGAAGAAGATTCATTTTCATAAACAGGAAATATACACATTCACAATGTAGAGTCTGCAAAATATTGTTCAGCAATTTAGTTTGATATGAATATCATGCAGCAGCCTAATTGATACTTTAATGTTGTATGGAGAACATTAATACACACCAATAAAGACGTATTTTAACAATAAACCAAAGCTGAAGTGAAGGTAGTTAATACCATTTTGAAGACATAAAGGTTAAGTAATTCTGAATGAACAAAGAGATTGAGAAAAGTGGTAACATGTTCGAGGGAAGAGTCAACCTGTTTCATGTCCCTTCACGAGTATCTTGCTGACAGGAGCATTCAGGGCTGATGCACAGAGAATGGCATATAGAGTGAGTAAATATCATTTTATCAACACAGTAAACAAATGTTTCACATTACTGTACCATTACAATCAGTTAAGTAGAATTTCTTCATTTCATGAATGAGTTGTTAGAAAAGTGATCTTGTGTGCAAAATGCTGAGAGTGTTTTGCAGTTGGCCAACATGTACAGCTTTAAGTGTAAAGCCAGTTGTATGGGCACAAAGTCTATGGAACTGGGGTCCTGAAAATCATCTCTAAAATAAATTAGCAGCAACAGTACGCATGTTAAGTCGAAGGCATTGTTCCGAGTACTGTATAGCCTACATGCATACAGTAAAATCTTCACAACAAGGTCCACAAAATGTACCAGACTATTCGGTGTAACGATTAGAGCATACAGGATAACATTTTACAAATATCTGTATGGTATGTAGTACCTTTTCTGATTTCATCTTTATGGGTGATTTTTATCTCAATACATAACATGTACAATATTGAGATATTGTCATACTAGCCAGTGGATAAAATTTCTTTAGAGCAAGAAGATGTGACTTGATCAGTGGTCAATGTCTTTGAGAATTTGTGAGCATGCTCTTTGGGTTGAGAGCAGAGCACATTAAAAAGTGATGGTTGCTTAGTGTTGCTCCTTATTTTGGCAAATTTTATGGTAAAACTCTTTAGTTGTCATGGAAAATTCAATGCAGCTGTCATTTCTTTGCATGCAGCACTTTGGTTGCTAGGCACAGTTACAGTACCTAGTACTGACTGAGAACTTAACATTTTGTAGTTTAACTTTCAGATGTTAGGGCTTGGTGTCACCCCTCTGCTAAATCAAGCATAAAGTAACTATAAGATAATTTTGCTGAGCCTGACCATAAATGAAGGCTCTGTAAACAGATATTTGCCAATACTCAGGTATTTTGAGAGGAATAAGCTTATTTGCAATTTATCAAGTTACAATGTAGTACACAAAATGTGTCCATGAGGCATGATACCCACTTGCTATTCAGTGTAACAATGCAAACACTGAGTGTTACAGTATTACTGTAAAAATTTGTCTTCTATGCATTTGATCATTTTTGAGTATTACATACATCAGGATATTAAAAATAGATTAGGGGTGTACCGGATTTCAAATCCGGCCGGATTTTGGGATTTTTCCAAATCTGGCATCTGGCCGGATTTTGTCTTGAATCCGGCCGGATTTGCCAGATTTGTAGGTAAGCTGTACAACACAACTTAATTTACTACAGGACTAATAAAATGTCATAAAATGCTAAAGACTAGGATGGGAATGTGCTACTAACAATATTATTTAAAGATCTTCCTACTGTATAGGGTGTTATCAGTATAGTAGTTGCAAACTTGCTAATATGATGAAGGACTTAGTCACCCCCCATTCAGTACTTAATGCATCTATAGTTACTCATAAAAGGTCCCAGTGATTTAAAATATTTTGTGAAGCAGTCTCAATGAATCAACCCACAGCTTATCAAATCCAGATAAATCTTCTCTGGTACTCTTTTCAAGTTGATACATGTAGAGAAGTCAGTTGCTGGATTAATAATGATTCTGGGCAATATATATCTATGTCGAATTTTCTTAGCCAAAATGCAATTGGAGATGATGGAAACAACAAAAAAAAACTGAATTGGTTTCAGAGTCTATGAACCCAGTGCTCACCTCCTATTACATATTTAATTCTCCAGCTTGCCTGCAAGCACTTTCTGGCATTTATAAGTCATTTGGCAAAGGGATAGCGCTCTCTAGAGGTAGGGGGCGACATGGTAGCTCTTCCTCTCTCCTCTTGCCCGTCTTCAAGCTCGGACTTGTCCTGACACCGTGGAGCGATAGCCTCTGGGTGTACGAGGTGTGTAAGTACCAAGGAACATGTGAAATACAAAAACTCAACTGGCAAGTTGCATTGAGAGAGGAAGAGCTATCACATTGCCCTCTAATTAAGAGGGTGTATCCCGATGCCATATGACTGATGCCAGATGGTGCTTGCAGGGGAATTACATAAATAGAAGGGGATAAGGGGCAGCATTGACTTACAGGTCGATCAAGAAGGCTTTTATTCAGTAATACCAAATTTAAAAAAATATATCCACTAGTGTCCAAATTCAGTCTTGCCACGGTGATGAAAATCAAGTATTTTTTTCCATTGGGGCCTTTTACTGTAGCTGTTTTACTAACAAATCTTCCAACCACAATAATATCCTTACTTGGCAACTAAAATAGTACAAATGATGGTGGCAGTATAGTGTCAGTGATTCCTTGACTATTAAATCAGCTTTACAATTAACAGATAAAAAAGCGGTGAAATAAATGCCCATTACTGATAGGGCTAGAGTACATCAAGAAAATTTCAAATTACTTACAGCTAATAGCATAGTCCTACATCCTATGGTCCTTTGACAGTTGGACAACTTCCTGAGATGATTCCTACCCGACCCCTACACTGTTAATAGCATGATTACCTCCACTTTGCATGTACAGTATAGCATAGGTAGGTTTTACACTGAAATCTTCCAAACCAAAATTAAAAATATGCATTGAATCACCTTTAAGAATTGTTACTGGTTCCTTTTCAAATTGTAATTGATTCCTTCTCAATTTGGATATTGACTGCCAATGTTTTCATACTTTAGTCCCTTAATTTGCATGGACAGACATTAATGAAATCATTTTGAACATGTTGCATGTCGGGCTTTAAAAGTGTCAGCTAAGTGTTCAAAATATATTTTGATTTTATCCCTCACTGAACTGAACCATTGGGCGTCTCATTTAGGGTTGGTGTGAAGCAACATTTTGTCAATTAGCCCAACCATCCTGTTGGGCTAAAATTAGACAAATTCTGTAAGGGAATACCAAAACTCTGCTCACAAATAAAACAGACATAACACAGCAGCTGCTCCTGACCACTGATTCATTTGCTGATGGTGGCTAAAATGATACAGATATACAGTAGAGGTCAAAAGACCTGCATCACTCAGGCTCCTAAGGTATAAACCCATTAGTAGGGTTCTTGTTCATTCATTTGACTAAATCCGGCCGGAATTCCAGCCGGAATTCTGGTTTAAATCCGGCAAATCCGGTTCCGGCTGGATTTTAAAATTCCAAATCCGGTGCACCCCTAAAATAGATGCATAATCTTTTAATGCAAAGTACTGTTCCAAAGGAGGACTGTACTATATTTACATCAAATATCATCAGCAACAATACGGGACTTTGTCTCCTAATCCTTAACATTCACGAAGAACTGTAGGCTATTGAGATTTTGCAGCATCACTGCTCTAGTTTAGCTGATACCAGCAAAGCTGGTGTGAGTTGTTGTGATCACAGGGCATCTATCTTACACTTATCTGTCTATCTGTCAACAGATCTGTTAACAATTGTTCAAAATGCCTCACTTCCCACATGCTTTCATGGATTTGTTTAAAACTTAGACACAATGTTCTTTCGGTAATGTGCTCAGGATTCCTGAGTCAGGAATTTTCCTATGGTTCATTTTATAAAATTCTGCAAAATGCATCTTCTCCTACAGATTCTGATGGACTTTGTTGATGATTTGTCATAGTGATACTGTACGCTGGTGTTGTTTCTTTTAGGGTGTGCAGGAATTTTGGATTTAAGACCCAAGATGGGCCCGGCCTATGGCCCATTTTGTGAAATATTGTAAAATACTGTACATCTAGCACTTTCCTTCAATTAGTGTTCCTGGCCCATTCTTAAATTGGTGTGTTTTTTAATCTTTGTTTTCTGCCTTCTCATTACTTTCCCTCCACCACCTGAATGTACACCTATATGTAAACCCTGTTCCACTTGAAGTAACAGTTACAATGGATTGTGGGATAGGATTGTGGTACTGCACAGTACTTGTCCTTTTTCACTATGTTACAGTAAACAGTTTACTGTGTCAAAATACTCGATGATACTGTACACACCAAAACTAATTCCGAAGTTTGCTACTCTATTTGAATACGTAGGGGTCCATACTGTTTTTAAAAATAGTCTTTTTCCTTCACTTATAGCCTGGATTAATTTAGCAGACCTGCCACGAGTATGATTTCGTCGTATTTAGTACGATAAATCATTTAAAATACGTTCATACGGTTTTCATCCCGCAAAATATGATTTACAGTATCTCAAAACAAGACCCGCACTGTACATGTACCGTATGTAAAAACCATTATCAGTTTCCCACATGGTGAATTGTGTTCATGCTTTATTGGTTTTGAAGAATAAAAAGATGTGATGGTTGAGAGACAGAAATACTTGAAGTTTGAAGTATGATATGATGGAAAAAGTTGAAAGAGTTGATCAGTCAGCAGAATACGTCTTCAGTCTGAGAGAAAAATGGTTGTCCATCAGACAAGCAGCCTTTACAGTAGCTGTTGCTTATCTGTATGGAATTTTAGTTGTCCCGGACAATCGGACAACATGAAAATCGAGCCCTGGACTTCATGTTGAAAATGGACCGCTACAGTAGCTGTAGTAATGGATATGCATAGCTCATGTACAGTATACTATACGTACTGTCAGTTTAGGCCATACCCTAACGTCAGCATGTACAGTATCTGCCTATTCAACTGAATGTGAGTAGCGATGGCTTTTTGAAAGTTTTTTTTAAGACTTTGTTGGCCGCTTAGGACGTTTGTAAAAATACAAATTCTGAGGTGAAAATACAACTTTCCGAGTTTCGTAATATTACAATTTTGTGATCCTAGAGGTTGGCAGGTCTGATTTAGTGATGCCCACAGTCTTTTTTATGGTTGTGGGCAGGGGATTGAATTAAGATTCCAACAGGGCAAGGTCATTTTCCCATCAGTTTTAGGGGTATTTGGACCATGTGAACTGAGAGGCACCAAGGCCAAACAAGTAATTTTGTACTGGTCAGTTGACGAAAATGTAATTTTACAGGCTATTCACAGAAGCCAATTGGCCTTGATGGCCATTAAATTTTGTAGGGCAACAAGGCCATAATTGCCAAAAATATGAAGGCCACATGTGGCTTTCTTGGCCTTGAATTAATTCCAGCACTGGATGTGGGGCTTGGATTGTTTTTCCTTCTCTATTTTTCCTCCACCATTTATATGCAGGGAATAATTTCGCATTCAAATTTTGCGTTGCAGTTTTGAAGATTTTTGAGGTCTTTCATACATTGTTTGTGAAAATGCAATGGTTATGCACACAATTTTCATTCGTGTAGCAACTTGGCCTGTTTGTTTAGCAAATTGCGATGCAATACTGGATAAATTATTCCCTGTATATGCCATGGAATCATGGATATGCACATGTACCATACAGTGGAAATGAACAGGTCTCAAAGAAGATACAAAAAGTTTCAGTTTTTGTGAACAATTGATGGAAGCAGAAAAAATATGATTACTTCAGCAAAAATAACGAACAGTGCATGAAATATTATGAACAGCTAAACTTTCTTTCACTTTTCTTTTTTGTGAATAGTTGTAAAATTATGTGATAATTTACTAGTACAGTCAGGATATGCAATTGACACATTATGTGCCTTTAACCATTTGACCATGCAATCACTCTTTATTTTATTTAGACATGATACTGTAATGTACATTGTTTACTGTACTGTCAAGAATGGTTTTGGTATCTCATTAAGTGGCCAGTTTGTATTTAACAGAATTTGTGACAGTAGCCTATTGTACATGTAAAACCAAGTCTGTACTCACTGTGTACACAGTACAGTACTGTAGTTGTGTGTGCTTTACAGTATGTTGGTACTGAAATGATCAAATACTGAAGCAGGTCTGCACATAGGTGTGGTAGTCTTCACTCTTCAGTGACCTTATTGACACTTCATCAGCAGTGTTTTCCTAGGATTGGGTATTGTGTGGCTGTCAATATAACCAGGTACACATTTGCACCTATTTGACAACTCCCTAGCTTAATGTATACTCATGAAAGTACTCCCTTGAGGTGCAGTGCTCCCACATGTATTTAAGCTTTAGTGTCTCCAGTATAGTTGAGGTCATGCATATGATGACCTTTTCAAATTGACAAGAAAATTTTAAATTTGCTGTTCTCTTTGGCAGAAAAGGGAAACTCCCTATGGAATCCCTACTTGAAATGTCAACAAGTTTCAGTTTACAGAGCTGTCTGTGTTACAACAGAAGCAGCTGTTTAAATTTCATCTTTAGTATTTATAAGTGATGATGGTCATAAAATATTTGTTTTATCTAGCAGTGACCGATTTCTTTTTGTAATATTTATCACAATTTCAAACTTTATGCTGAGGTATCTCACTGGCTAATTAGTGTAAGTTTTCATGATTTGACTTACAGTAAAGGGCAAGGGCAGTCATCCCAAATTCATTTTATTCTTATAGCATCTCTCTTCAAAATAGCTTTCATAATATTTTACGATTTTAATATTGCATGTTCAAGGTAAAACCGAACAGTGTCTCATTGTAAATTTCACATTTTAGGAGAAAAAATACTGTCACATGCTTCTCAGGAGCCAGTTATAAAACAAAACAGTGCCCTACACTACAGTACTTCAAGTTTGGGCGACTGCTCTTGCCCTCATTACATTAATAAGTCCCAATAATCCTCTTGTCCTCGGACCTGCAGAATCGCTGGATATACGGGTTCAAGCCAGTCCCTCTCAGTAATTGAATTTAATGGCTCACTTTGTTATCTGTCATTCCTTGGAAACGGATCCTCCCTCTTTAACCTCACACCTGTGGAGACATGTTGAACCTGCATATTCAGCGATTCTGCAAGTGTAAGCACAAGAAGTTTATTGGGGCATATTAACGTTTTGCTTTAAAGGTGTATTCTAGTGACAAATTTCAATAGTTTCAAAAACTCAAGGCACTTTTTTGGTTCCTTGCATTAGCAAAAGGAACCTATGTAGTCAGGTTGGGGTGTGTGTGTGTCTGTGTCTGTGATGCTAGCTTGGGTACACTGTAACTCAACAACGGAAAGTTGGATTAAACTAAAACTTGGTATATAGAAATGCCATAGTTTGAAGGTGTGCCCTATCATTTTTGGTCAAAGGTCATTTGGGGTCACCAGAGGTCAGAAACTAAAAACCTTCCCAACATGATATTTCAAGGTACGAAACTTGGATAGATGTCATACTTGGTGTGTGGGTGTGTTATGGTGTATTAGGATGAAATCTGATATGATTGGTGAAGATCAAGGGGTCATCTGGGGACACCAGGGGTCAAACACTGAAAGACGTTTTAACACAGTATTTTAAGGTGAAAGGGACAGATTTCAAATCAATCTGTGTTTGGTTGAGGTCAAAGGTTATCAAGGTCACTGGAGGTCAACCACTGGAAATGTTATTTAGAAAATGTTGTAAGCTAGATAAAGATAGGTTCAATAGATTTTTTTTATCTCACCAGGTTTTGCATGCATACACACCAAAACACTACAGAAATTTGGCCTTTACATTCAGTAATGATTACTTCGGGTTGTACACAGATTTTGGATCATTCAAAGTTGCAAGAGGGCAATAACTGAAATCTGTAGATTTCAATGAGCACAGGTCACACTGCATTAAACTCGTCTCTCTGCCAGTGGAAGGAATGCATGGATTATACAGTATACAGTCTCTTTAATACTGCTGTGCTCTGTGGGGTAACCTAATCCTCATTCTATTATCACACCCCATTAATCACTTGCTTTCCGCTAACTTGCTGAATTAACCCTGTTTTCTGTGTAGAGATAGCAAATGGGACAAATGGTAGATTGTTTAAAGTAATAGCAAGTTTTATTTGAGAGCAGGTAAAAATAACTTATGAGAGAAGTACAAGGGGTGTTTTTCTCTCTCTAACCACATTGTGTATTGTTTATTGGTGATAATATCAAGTTTGATTACAAGCATAAATACATGGAAATGTGGAAATGTTTTTGAAGGATCACCAAGCATTATACAAGTTGAATGTAAGTAAGGCCACAAAAATTTAATTATTGATATCATGTAATTTAAGTACTAAAATACCCCTTGTGAAGATATTACAAACATTGAGTATGAGTTTTTGCTTCGCTCTGTTTCGAAGACTGGCTATACACTAGTTCTGGGTTAATATTTCCCCTGTACCCTCTAACAGCCCTTAGGCCGTGTATTTAGTAGTAGTTAACAGTAGTTAACAACGCACAAAGTTTCCTGTGGAGCGAGTTCATGTGTTAGAATTCTTGAAAGAGGAAAATTTCGGTGGTTTTATTTAGAAACAAACATAGTTTTTGTTTTGCATGATCAGTTTTCATGACTTCCAATTTCTATTTTTATTTTCCCCTCAAACTATTTCGTTCTGTGAACATCTAAAATGATGCAAAACCTGCTGAAATTTTGCATCGCAAGTCTGCTATTCAAGATCAAATGATGTTTCGCAATTTTTTTTTCCTCATTTGCGGTGTGAACCCAAACAAATTGCTCCCTGCTTTTGTTTTTTTTATAGTAATGTTCACACATGAAAATAAAATATGCAGACACTTTTAAAGGTGAAACCTTTGTGCTCACAAAATTTTGAGCTCAACCTCAAACAAACATTGTTCAATGTTTCACTGATGTAAAGTGTTGAATACAGCAGTTACTTCAGTTTCAAAGAACAACAAAAGATTTTGGAAGTAATCTGCCAATATCTATACATTTTTGTAACTTTGAAGCAACTGGAAGTCTGTTTTTGTCAATTATAACTTTGAAGGACCAGTCCTCTCACCCCAAACTACAATTCTTGTAGGGGCTTACCCAAATTGTCAATTGGCTCAGTTGCTCGTTGATTGACAGCTCATTCAAACAATGTGCACCAAAGCTTACGGAGCATGGAACTGTACTGAGATTATTTTGAAGGGCTTTTTGAAACTCACCCTGAAGCAGTAATTTGAACTTTTATCCAGATGAGGATGAATTTCAGACAATTGTGGGAGGGGAAAAGTGAAAATTAAGAGAATTTTACTGTTGGGGGTGTGAGAATTGAGCCTCTAAGTTAAACAGGAACATCTTGAGTTATGAACAAACTATAGGTGTGGGGCTTGAAGGGGGTACGATAAAAATTCTTCTCTTTTACTGTATTTGAGATCCCATGAAATTGACACTGGAATATGCAGTTAAGGGTTGAACAGCAACAGGCCAAGCGTGAGCACAGCATGATGAATGGTCAGTGCAAGTACAGTAACTGATGTATGAGGGTGAAGCTTGAGTGCATCCAGTGTCAACTTAAGATAACATTATCCTGTACTGATACACAAATTCAGAGATATTTAGTCTCATTAATTCATACCTTGCACAATGCACAGTGCAGTATTTTAATTCAAAACAACAGGTTCATTTATCTAACTGGCAGTTATGGCCAAGACACTTATGAAATTCCTTTGCCCGCCTGCCCATACTGGCTGGTTAGATAAATGACTCTTCCCTACCTCCCAGTAAAGTTCTGTTCGTAAATAATCTCGTTAAAACAGCACAACCCAGAGTAAGATGGAGAAGCCCAAGATAAGTGCAATTATTACATGATAATTCATAATCACCTGTCTGTAATAGACAAAAATAAAGTGTATTTTACACTTGCATAATACTTAAGGACTTCAACATTGCACATTCAAGGTAAGCCAAGCAGTAACTCTTAGTTAATTTCACATTTGAGGACAAAAAATTTTATCACATGACTTTCAAGAGCCAATCATGAAACAGGACTGTCTACTATTCTTTGTAGAGAAACTGGAAGGAAGTTGTGATTAATTAGCTGTTACTTCAAAGTAAGTTTAGGGCGACTGCTCTTGCCCTGTAAGGAAAATGCGATATTTTGAGTCCATTTCTACATTGTTGTACATGATTTTAACCCTAGCAATGTTGGGTGTGAAAGGTTGCATGAGGTCATCTTGGTCTAGACTTTGAAAAATTGTGCAAATATACTGTACAGGTACAGTATGAGAATTTTTTTTTTCAACTTAATCATATTTACTATGCTTGAAATCATTGAATATTTTATTATCATTTTCAGCAAAGGGACACCACTGCTCTCTTTATCATCTTGGCAGTTCTCACCTCTGCAGGCTGCTCCCAGGAACCAGACAGGTGTTTGCAGAATTGCTCTTGGACATCCTACGGTGTAAGTTTTGTTATTCGTCTTAGAGTTGAACTGTTGCTTTGATTTTGACTATCTGAAGATGTCTCAAAATTGCATGAAGACAGCATGATGTCTGTACATTGAAAGGTTTCAGTTAAGAGCTGTTTGAAAATTGTATTTGAAGAGTACTGTACATCCAAAGGTCAGAATGTCATACTAAATAGTAACTATTACATGCTAATGGACCTGATAGCAGTACACTTTACAGTACATAAGTGGCAACTGACCATCCCCACCTTCAATTTCCAAATCTTAACTAAAAGATGTAAAGATACAGTATTTCTGTCAGTTGTATTCCCTTCAATTTGTTCAAGCCATCCCTTCTGACTTTGTTAATATCCTTGTAGATTGTAAAACATTCTTAAAAATTCTTTGACTTGATCAAAAGAAATTTAATGGTAATAATAATACACTGGCTTTATAAAGTGCCAAATCAGGAATGCAAGTGTAGCTGCTCTAGGAACTTAGTAAAAATTTTGACAACTTAAAATTACATTTAAAGAAAGTGGAAAACAAATCAGTCTTTAGGTTATGCCTTAATGCAGAAACATCAGTGTAGACCAGGGTTGTCCAACCTACGGCCCGCGGGCCACAGTCTGGCCCGCAAAAAGGCTGCATCCGGCCCGTCAGAAATAATCTATTTGCAAAGTTATTCAATAAGCAGATTAATTGATGACCGTCCGCTATGACATGCTTACTTTTGAATGAAATAATTCATTTCAAATGTCTGCTACATGTAGCTACATTGGAGTGTTGTCCACAGGGGAGGGTTGAGAATGATTCAGGAGGAATATGAACAAATCTTGGTCTGAATATTCTGCCCAACACCATAAATTTTTGCTAAAATTTATTTATTTGTTCAATCAAAAACGAAAATGAATCTGTGTTCCTTACGCGCAATGATTGCATTTTGTTGCCTTGGGCATCGGGACAAATTGAAAAAAAAAACGAGTATAGAATGCGGCCCCTCGTACATCATAACCATAACATGTGGCCCACCGCTGCGAAAGGTTGGACAACCCTGGTGTAGACCAAATACTGTAAGGTCAAGTTACTGGTTCCACAGTGTAAGAAGCAGCATACTGTATATGCAAAGCATCTATATCCATAAGATATTAACCATGGATTAGAAAGAGACAGGAGGGCCTTGCCACCAAGAACACAACGAAAAACATAGGGAGGCAGAACACAGAGGGATAAAAAAATGTTGTTCTAAAATATTAAGCTGGAGAAATGAGCAGTAGTGTTTAACCAGTCCCCAAACCATACTGCTCATTGTATGTGCAAACATCATGTCACAGATTAGTTACAGTATGCAGGTTGGATAGCTTTAGTGACCATACACTGTACTTTGGACAAAATGCACCTGCCCTAATGAAGTATAGGAGTGAGTCTTTACATAACTTTATCAACTCATACAATGAGAAAGATATTGCAACATGATTCTCAAAAGCCATTCAAATTTTATGCCCAAATGAAAATGGCCAGAGCTGTGGGATACCTTTCCCAACAAGAACAAATTGTACTGAGTAAGGCCAGCAGTTAAAACTGTGAATGATGCAATAACCAGTAGAAGGAGAGAAATTTTAGTTCTAACTACAGCTCACACAAGTCACACTTTCCTTACCCATGCCAATTTACTCCATGAGAAGCTGAGGGACAGCATTAAGTCTCCTATGCTGTCACTTTAAGTCAGATTCTCATATACTGCTATTGGAATTGAAAAGGTGTTTTTTCTCCAGGAATTGAGTAAAATTATTTCTCAGAAAGGGAGTAAAATTTGCCATAATTTTCCCTTGATATTTGTGAACAGAAAAAGAAAACTTCTTTCCCATTGCTAGAGTTAACATCCAGATGCTTAAATTCCCTGGGAAGGAGCCTCCTAGCTTTCCAACTTTTTCGCCACATTGAGTACTGTGAAAGTATGAATGCTCCCATATTTTTGAGAGTACTGCACTGTACCAAATCTGGAAATGTCACTGTATTTAAGCATACAGATCCTTGCCTCATTTTGGTCTTTCCATAGGAAGTTATTTTATCTTTACAGAAGATTTCAACATGACTCCTTCATTTGCTTTTGCCCAGAAATTTTAGGTGGATTTTACCCAATTTTTAAATTTTCTTTCAAAAATTTAATTGAAAAAGCAGTCTCCCCAAACTTACTTAGAAACAACAGCTAAATCTCTTAATTTTGTTCTTATTTTTCTTCAAAATACAGTATTTTTCATAATACTGTATTTTAGGACTCCAATATATATCCAAGGTGCAGTAAAGCAAGCAGTCACCCAAATATTTTCTTCAGTGGCATCAAAATCATGAAATGACTGCAATGTCAAATCAATGTGCCACAATGTCATCACAGATTTACATCCCAAGAAAACCTGTATTACTGCCCTTTACAAATTAGTGTCTTCCCAGTCCTCAATTGAGATACAATTTTCACCTCTTTTTTTTTTGCATCTCATTATTCATCGATTTACAGCATTTATATCATTTTTTCATGTCTGTTTTTACGTTGATTTCATTTCATTGGTAACATAGTAGTTGAAATATTAACATTTAATGAAAAGATTAAACGAGAACTTACCTAGTTCGATGTTTGATCTTCATTTTATAAAATAATGGTGAGTGAGAGGATAATATGAGAAACCGCTTGCGCGTATGCGTAGTCAGAGTTAAAAGGTGAGGACTGAGTTACCCAGCCTTAACCAAGAACCTAGGTCTATCTTGCACTTACCCAGGGTGTGAGTGGAGGGCATATTATCCTCTCACTCACCATTATTTCATAAAATGAAGATCAAACATCGAACTAGGTAAGTTCTCGTTTAATCTTTTCATTTTATTTCATAATCCGTTCGAGGATAATATGAGACTTCAAAGAACTCAGGACTCACCAGCGTTTTGTGAAGTTGTGAGTCCCCTTTATTAACTTTGACTTTTAGCCGAACCTGAACAAAATAATCTCACCAACCACAATGCTGTACTTACACAAAATGTTCTGATTGGTGATCATTGGTCAGACTTGTTCCTTCACATAGTGTTGCAATAACTGGTAAAATAATACAGTAACACGAAATTTCTCAAATTCAAACGTATGTACACAAAAAGAACCTGAACGTTAAACTGGATAAAGGAAACTGGAAAACCAAACTGCAACATATATACAGAAACAACTTCAACAGATGAACTGTTGATCACTGGCTCAGGATAGCCTGTACAATGGTATCCGTATTTCTTTGTATAGGTTTATTATAAAACCTCTGGAATGTTCTCTCACTACTCCAGCCTGCCAGTGAAAGAATTTCTTGAACTGGTACTTGTCTTGACTGTGCCTTGGAAACTGAAGCTGTTCGTGTTGAATGAGGCTTAAACTGGGACACATCAATACCAGCCTTGTGCATTAGCATTCTCAACCATCTGGCAGTAGTATCTCGTGTCACTCTTTGATGAGGTTTTCTATAGCTTATAAAAAATTGCCTTTCTTTGCCCCGAATGAGTTTTGTCTTTTTAAGATATGCTATAATGTGCTCATAAACACACAGACGCTTGTCATGGCAGTATGCTAAAAAAGTCAACTTTGTGCCAACATTTCCAGGCCGACTTTGGTTTAAGAGATCTAAAATTGTAAATTCTATTCTATCTGCGTGAACCTCCATGGTATCAATACTGAGTAAATGTATGGACTGCTGTCGTTGGGCAGAGGTTAATGCCATGAGCATACACGTTTTCAGCATTAATTCTTGGAGCGTTAAAGTTCTCACTGATGGAAGTTCACGCAAATACTGTAGCACAACCTTTACATCCCATACTTTGTTATATCTAGGTTGCGGGGGCTTCAGATTGAACACTCCTTTCATAAACCGGCGAACGAGCAGTTGGTTTCCAAAGGGCTGTCCATTTGGAAAAGTTACAAAAGTTGCCAGGGCAGCTCTAGCTGTGTTTAAAGCACTGTACCCCATTCTGTCAAAGAGTGAGGTAAAGAACTCAATTATATCTGGCACGGTGGTTTGATATGGGTCAGTATTTCGTTCTTTACAGAAAAGAAACCATTGTTTTATGTATACTGAGTACTGCACTCTTGTAGACTCCCGCCACGAGGATATGATTATATTCCTTGCTTTGTCTGAGATCCCGGCTGTTTTGATTGTTTCCCAGACAACCTGCAACATAACAAGGAAAGTTTATTATGCAAGGGGTGAGGTTGCCCAGTAGTAGGGTGTGTTACTAAAGTCTTGGATGGGGAAAACTCTAATGGTTTTCCCACCATTAAGTTGAGCAGTTATGCAAACCATGGCTGTGTTGGCCAGTTTGGTGCAATTAGTAGGCCCTCAGCACTATCTTGTTCTATTTTACTCAAACACTTGCCCACCAGTGAGAATGGTGGGAATGCATAGAAAAAATATTCACTCCAACTAATCAAGAATGCATTAACCTCTTGCGCACCTGGATCTGGTTTCCAAGATACGTACTTGTCCACTTGATTGTTCAGCCTTGATGCAAATAGATCTATATCTGGCACACCATGCAGGGTGCATATTTGTTTAAAGACATTTTTGTCCAACATCCATTCTATTTGATCATTAAATACTCTAGAGTTCCTATCTGCAGTTGCATTTTGCACACCTGGTAAGTATGAGGCTGTTAACCAAATGTCCCTATGCCTACACCATTCCCACAATGTTTGTGCCATTGCATTGCAAGATATTGATTTTGTACCTCCCATTTTATTAACATATGCCACTGCTGTGGTATTATCCATGCACAGATGGACATGAATATTGCATACTTGTGAGCAATAAGATTGTAATGCTAAAAAGGCAGCAAGCATTTCTAAATAGTTAATTTCATTATTTTGTGCTCTCCTCATTTCTTGCATATTCCATCGGCCTCCAATGTCTGAATGACCATCTGTGGCACCCCATCCCACACCTGATGCATCAGTGGTGATACACAAGGATGGGTTACGTTTGTGAATTTTACTGTAGGCTTTATCAACATGGCTCACCCACCACAACAATGCTTGTCTAGCAGCCAATGATATTGTCATTGGTCGGTCAAAATGACCGTGAGATTTCTTGAGAGCCATTATTTTGTCCTTGGCCAATTCCCGATAATGTAGAGGTCCATATTGTACCGCTGGAAAAGCTGCAACCAGTTTTCCGAGTAGAGAAGCAACTTGTTGTATAGATGGATGGTCCTTAGACAGCATTGATGCACAAGTTTCCTTGATTTCTAGTATCTTCGATGGGGTTAATCGAACCTCCATCTTCTTTGAATCAATAATTACGCCCCAAAAATTAATTTCTTGGGTGGGGTGAAAAACAGATTTTTCTGGATGCACAACAAAGCCTAATTTGGTTAATGTGGTGGCAGTGAGCATTACTGCCTGTTTGGTTTGCTTGCTATTTATTTTTAGCAATAACTAGTGTGTCATCAATATATGCAACAATATTAGTGCCAAGTGACCTTAGTTTAGCTAATGGTGGTTTAAGTATTTTAGTAAACAAATGTGGCCCTGACGTGAGGCCATTTGATAGTACAGCAAACTGCCATAATTTCCCTTCCCAGAGAAATCTAAGAAACCTTCTATGCTCCTTGGCTATAGGAACTGAGTAATATGCATCACAGAGGTCAATTGAGGCCATGTAGCAATCTGGGGTAATCAAGTTTAAAGCCGTTTCCAGTGTTTCCATTTTGAAATGTGAGTAAATCAAGTACTCATTTAGCTCAGAAAGATCAAGAATCATTCGATACCCCCATCTTTTTTAGGTCTAGTAAAAATGTTAGAGATAAAGCCATTGCTTTCTAGTTCTTCGACAGGTTCTATAACCTGCTTAGCTGCAAGTCTGTGAATCTCCATATTCACTGCAAGAATTTCATCTGGTTTCAGTTTGTAAGGCCTAGGTACTTGTACCTGACGAATCGGTGTACTATCACCAAACTCTAGTTCATATCCTGAAATAGCTTTTAAAATATATTTATCTGAAGTAAGTTCTTTCCATTCATTCAGATAAAACCTCAATTGACCCCCTAGGCTTAGATGCTCCATACTATTAGGATTTTTTTTAAAACTCACCTCTAGTGGTTTTAGTTTCGGCTCCCTGCTGCTGGCTGAGTCTTTGCCTTCCTGCTGACCCTTGAGTCCTTGTTGTTGTACGGGAGCAGGTATCTTTGAAGGGGTTGGCCTAAAAAAGGCTGCCATGGTGCTGACATGCGGCTGGACCACCCGGCCAATTGATAGCGATTCTGAAATCTTTGGTTCTGCTGTGGCGGCATTCTAATAGGGTTGTACCTTTGGTAAAACTTTCCTTTCGGCTGTTTGACTAAGCCAACTGCCACAGTTTTGTGTTCCTCATCCATTTCTTTGATGGCCTTTGGGAGATCATTCCCAAAAAGCCACTCAGTTGGCTTTACAGTGTGCTTGCACAAGTGTGCATATTTTTGATTGAGATCTGGTCATATCAGCTCCTTACGGAGCATATTCAACTCAAATAAGGCATTCCCCAGTAATGCTACTGCATCCTGATCAGTCCCATTTAGGCTGTCTTTTTTGATTCCTTGCCGAAGGCAGGCAAGGAATCTGTGCGATGGTGATGTCGTGTGTGTGTGTGTGTATGTGTGTGTGTGACGCCCGCTTGTAAACACGATATCTCAAGAAGGGTAACTCTGAGAGATCTCAAACTTGGCATGTAGATTGCCCACATTGAGTAGAAGGTCCCTATTATTTTTGGTGGAGGTCAAAGGTCATTTGGGGTCACCAGGGGTCAAATGGTAAATACCTTGGAAATTGCTTGTAAACACGATATCTCCAGAAGGAAAAATGTGAGTGGTCTCATACTTACCATGCAGATTGCCCATATTGAGTAGATGATCCCTATTGTTTTTGGTGGAGGTCAAAGGTCGTTTGAGGTCACCAGAGGTAAAAAGGTCAAAACCTTGTAAACACTGTATCTCAAGAAGGGTAACTGTGAGGGCTCTTATACTTAGCATGTGGATTGTCCATGTTAAGTATATGATCCCTATTGTTTTTGGTGGAGGTCAAAGGTCATCTGGGGTCACCAGAGGTCAAAACATCAAAACTTTGTAAACAGTATATCTCAAGAAGGGTAACTGTGAGGGATCTCATACTTAGCATGTGGATTGTCCATATTGAGTAGATGATCCCTATTGTTTTTACTGGAGGTCAAAGGTCATTTAGGGTCATCAGAGGTTAAACCTTGCACATACTCTCAAAAAGGGTAACTGTTAGGGTTAATATTCATTAGTGCATAGGATAAAGAGTTTTGAATGGCATGGGTAATGTAAGATGCATGTGGTAAGCTTTTGGAATCCACTTCATTATGTAAATGATCAAGTTGGGTAATTTCAAAATATGTACTGAAGCAATCTCACTGTATTAAGAATGTCTAAAGTGCATAAAAGTGTATTTGGTACAGTATTTACAGTATGTTAATTTTGGTTTGAAGTTTTGCCCTATAACATTTAGTGCCAGTATAAATACGCATAAGAGTAAGTGGGTAGAACAAAATCTGAAAAAGTTAAAAAAGGAAAAAACTGTTCATCAGGCTGACATGTTAGTTAATTTATCTCTGTCATAGGTATGCTGATTTTGTCATAAGTATCTTGGCCTATAGATTTTCATGAAATATGTGAGTTAAACAAAGGCTGTATGAGGGTTGTTTGGGGACATAGTCTGAATATATTGGAGAAAGCTTCCATGCCCACAAAGCAGAAGAATTGTTCTGTGGGGAACTTCATAAGTGTAAACTTTGAACAGATCAAGTGCTCTGTATGATGCCCAAAATTTCTTTTAGAACATACAAGCATTGTTTCTTCCATAACCCTTAAGAAAATATGAAGATAACATTAAATTTAGTATCAAAGATTGTTAAAAGTTACAGACAAACCTTGTGCCACTGTCCTCATAAGGACATGGAAGTGGGAACTAGGTAATTAAATACACCACGGGTAATTAGTTTTATAAAAAGAACTAAATAACTGATCATTTGGATCAAATACCCCTGAGCATGCTTGAACTGAGATTGCCTAATTGAATGAATCAAATTGTAACTGACCCACCAGAGTCTGTGAAAATTGCTGGTCACTGTTATCTTCAATACCTAATTCATCACATTTGACTGCCACAGTGTCCTGAGGGGTTTTCTCATTGAATCATACAGCTCAATGGCTTTAACCATTTCCTACCTGTCTGGAGATCTAGTCTGACACTTATTTAGCCCTTTCAGTAAGGCTTGTTTTTCAGAAAGTACTGCAGTTCAGGTAATCAAAACTAGCATAATAGTACATGTATCTACTGTACTGTGTATCAAACAAAGGACACTTGACTTGTACTCTGTTATGTGGTGTTCCTACAAGCAGACTAATTAAGGCAAATTACAAATCTTGTTAATTTCTGGATTACTAGGGTTCCCATTTTTTGTTAATTTTCAAGGATTTCATAGTCACTGGGAGGGTCATTACACCAAAACACAAATAAAAAAGGACCACCACTAATAGCCAAGGTTACACCTTTCTGTTGAGATGTCTCTACTGTATGTTCCAATTTATGGATGACTGTTAGGATTAGGGCTTGTTGTAACACTAACCTCAATGCAGTCAACTTTTTGGATCATAGAGACATCATTATATAGAGAGCTATCCTCAGTACCCAAAATTTTGATTTAAAGGAGCATGTTTCAAAAATATCTTTTTATCAAGTTAATAGACAACATAGTTTACCAGCATCATAACTGTGTGGGAGATTTCTTTTGTTTGTGGACGTCAAAGGTTGGGGTCACAAAAGGGCAAAACCTTGAAGACATGACATTTTATGTGGTTATTGAACTGTGGAGGGATCCCATACTCAGTTTGTGAATTGCTCATATTTAGCATGTTGATGGTCTTTTTAGGTAGTTGCTCCCTATTGTTTTAAGTGAGTGTGAAAGGTCATTTTGGGTCACATGATCTCAAAAGGTTTTGACCTTACTAGTATACCTCAGTATTTGTGAGGGATCTCATGCTTGTCATGTGGGCATCCATGTTCATTATTACAATATATCATATGGCAAGGAATCACTAAGCCTTTTGGCTTTCTAGTTAGAAAGAGAAGTTGCCAAAGCTGTCAATCCTCTAACCAAGGGCTTCTGGCAGCATTGAATATTTAAATCCATGGATCTAGTGCGTGGGTTCAGGTTATCCCAAATGAGGGGATTAACCTTGGGTACGACGAGATGCTGTGTATTACTCGGCTTAGTGTAAGTCTGACATGTTTCAGTAATGCTTTTGTCTTCTAACTTTGTAGAGATCAGATAGTCGAGACTACTGGCTAAGTCCTGTTGAATGGGTTCGCCTTCATCTGAGGCTGCTGCAAATTTTGCAGCAAATCCAATATTCTGCATAACTGCAGTGGCAGGCTGTGCTTTCTCTTTGGAAAATTCTGGTGGGGGGTCTCCACCCTCATCTGTGTCTTCTGAGCGGGGACTATCCCCATGACCATCTAATGTTAGGCCTAGGCCTAACTCATCAAGTTCAACTGAATTATCAGACTGATTCCCAAACTTTCGAGTCGTTCCGATAGGTTCAACCTGTGCCAACGTAGGGTTACCCTGTTGATCACAGTCATACATACCACTTAAAATATGTTCCAAATATGTTCCATACTGTAGCAGTAACAGAGTAAAAAAATCATTTAGAAATCCAGTTGAAGCTGAAGAACGTCGCGACCCGACACCAAGTTCATAAGGTCGGCAAAACTACCCAGATGACACACCTTACTCCTTTGCTATATTTTATAATTATTTAATTTTCACCTCCTGTAAGAAGAAATTTTCTGCATATTTTGAAGTCAATAAAGCTGGTCTCCAGCAAATTTCATTCTGAGCAGACTTCAAAGGAATTCTTATGCTTTTTCATGTAGATGAGTTCCCGATAAGCTGGACTGTTACCCCAAGGCAATGATAAAGAATGTACATGTAACACCTAATCTGATCAATCACATTTTGTTCTCATAAAAATGTTGTAGGCCTTATTCATTGACATGTCTCTGACATGTACTTTTAGAAGAAATCACTGAGCTTAGAGAAGGATCAGCCTCATGAAGTAAGCCCCTGCAGGCACATACTTCATTGTTTAGCAAAGCAGCTGGGTGCATTTGCATTTTGTTGGCATGACTGGCAATGCTACTTATGTTCCTTCTAAAAATGGTACACTTCTTGCTCTGTGACACCATATTTATGATCTTGACAGGTACAGTATTGATAAAATGAGGGGACACATGTCTTGAGACTACAGTATACAATTTGAACTATTGGGATGATGTACAGTAGTGTGCCCTTTGCTGACACCATAGAGTATCATATTATATTCTTGGCAAACATTTGATATCCTGTGAATATTGAACATGTAAACTTATTTCAATGATAACAATCAATAAGGCTGTTAATATACATCATGATAATATAATGTTTATAACCTTCGTAAACACAAATTTGATTAAATCTGTAGCCTCTATTGTTCATTCTTGTATTTATTTCAGTGTGTACTTCATGCTGTGTACAGTGTCCAGTCAGTAAAACTGCGGTATGAAATTTTGAAATGTAACAGTGTCTCCACTACAGCATATCTCTTAAACACAGACACTGATTTGCCCAACATGCAATTATTGTAAAATTCACATAGGTGTTCTCCAATAGACATCAGTTTCAACTTTAGGACATATATACTATACCCACCTTACTGTAATTTAATGTAATTAACTACAGTAAGTTTTTGGCTGCACAAGGAGCATTTTTTGGGCAGTTTTGGGCAGGGTAATCAACATACTATACTGTGGTACACAGAGTTGTACGGTAACTGCCTGGGAAGGTTCAAGTTCACTGTACGTGTACAGATTGCATAGATTGCACAGTATTTCTACTAAAAGTAGTGAAAGAAAAAAGTAGTAAAAAAAAGATAGACAGGCCAAATTTTAGTATTCTATCCTATTCCATGATTGGCTCTTGAGGATCATGTGACAACAGTTTTGTCACTGAATTGTGAAGTTTATGGGGTTTAAATCATTTCTTTACTGTTGATATGCAGTCTTGAGGTTGTGAAATACTGTATTATGAAAAATACTTGGAAGAGAAATGAGACGATATCTGTGAAAGTTGCAGTATTTCTTCAGAATAATATATCTTCACATGATTTACAGTGTTGTAAATTCAAATTAAACTGCAAAGCAAATAATAAGAATTATCCCTAAAAAGTAGGAACTATTAAAAATATATTCAGTATAGAAATGGCACCAAGTATGGCACGTACATTTTGCACCTAGCCCTCCTTAAGTGAGCAAAAATTTTCCCTAAGTTTAGCTGTCCATCTTTTAATTTTCACAATATCCTATCTGACATAAATTGAAAGTTTTCAAAGATATTTTTTCAGTTAATTGTAAAATTTCAGATGTGGGATCCCTAAATTCTAGGCTTTTAATGAATAGCTTAAAACACTCAGAAAGTACTGTCTCCAGCCATCTGAGGGCTTTTAAATTCTGAAAATTTCCGTACGCTCTGCGCCAACCAGTGGTGGCACTCTGCTTATATAGCCTCCTGCCAGCACTCAAACTGTCCTGGGCAGAACCCTGGTATTTAACCAAAACACTCTCAGCACAGTTCATGCAGTGTAATATAAGCTTTGGTACATTGCATTGTTTGGATTAGCTGTCAGTCAAAGAGCTGAGCCAACTGAGAATTGAGGTATAGTAAATCCCTATAAGAATTGTAGTTTGGGGTGAGAGGATTGGTCCTTTAAGTTGAACCTGTTGCATCTCATTTTCTCATTTGTACTGATTGTTTACTAGAATGTATAGAAACATTGAACAGGTTTTTCAGGTTAGAAGAAATGGTAATTTTGTGTAAATTAATGTTGAATAAAAATTACGGAATATTTGTCAGGTAAAAAATTCCACAGAGATGCAAGACTAAAGATAGCCTCCTGTTTTAGTTTTAAGTCAATGTACAAATGCAGTGCATAAAAGTTGCCAAAAAAATAATGATCTTAATAAACTCTGATTGCCACTTTAATAGGAACATTATTTTAGACTATAGTAAAATTTTCATTCTAGAAATTTCTTCTTAGAAAATTGTAGGAAATTTTGGTCAGATTTGTATTAAAAAGTGTATATATCTTGGTAAAGAATCATGAACCTGCAAATTAAAATGGTCCAATACACTAATGCAAGGGTGCATCAGACATGGAGTTCTAGAATGATGTAGGCTGTAAGTTTTTCATGATATGTATTTAATATCATTTTTCCTCTTGCAGAGTGGTGGTGAGAAAGTGGAAAATGGATGCGAAATGTTGGTAGAACAAGACATGTTAACAGCCTATGGTAAGTTTTTCTTTTCCCAGGGGGCTTGGATATACAACATTAGATGCTTAAGGACATCAATGTAGACTCGGTGACAATAGTGCTACTCTGTGACAATATTGGTGTAATACTGGATGCTGTTGGATGGACATCACCAAGCTCAGTGATATGGAGTACAATTCTGACTGCAGAATGGAGAGCACCAAGTTTAGTGACACTGTGCATAATAGCAGATGCTAAAGGCATCACCAGCTTTCAGTGACACTGCATGGTTACAAGTGCTGGATGCTAAAGGGTATTTTCAGCTGAATGCTTAAAGGGCATTTTCAAGCTCAAAGTTATTGAGTAAAATACTGGATGCTACAGGACAGTATAGTGCCAGCCTCAATGACACTTAAAGGCCCAGTTCTCTCACCCCAAACAGTACTGATTCTCCTAACCTTCCCAGCCAACATGCCCAGCTGGGCCCCAAATGGGTTTCAGCTGGGCTACTTGCTGGGCCCCAGCTGGGACCCATTCGTGTTTGTCAGGTGTTCCCACGTGGGGCCCAACTGGGCTAGCCTTTCCCAGCTGATGCCCAGCTGAAGACTGGGCTAGCCTTTCCCAGCTGATGCCCAGCTGAAGCTGGGCTAGGCATCAACACATGACAAACACGAATGGATCCCAGCAAGTAGCCCAGCTGAAACCCAGTTGGGGTCCAGCTGGGCATGTTGGCTGGGTTCTTACTTAAGCCCCTCCCACAGTTGTCTGAAATTTATGCTCATCCAGATACAATCTCAGTTTATTGCTTCAAGATCAGTAAAGAAAAACTCAATTTATATAATCAAAACACTCTCAGTACTGTTCATGCTGTGTAATATTAGCTTTGGTACTGTGCATTGTTTGAATTAGCTGTCAATCAAAGAGCTGAGCCTGTTGAGAATTTTAGTACCCCGTACCAAAATTGTAGTTTGGGGTGAGAGGTTTGGCCCTTCAAGTGTATAGCGCTGGCTGCTGAAGGGAAGCAGCTTTACCAGGTTTAATACAACTGAGTAAAATGCAGAATGGAAAAGGTCTTCACCTGTTATAGTGACAGTACAATTCTTGATTCTATTGTAATGGTCCCATCAGGCTTTGGGCGAATACATCTCAATGTAATCGTTACGATTGCGATTACTTGATATGTTATGATTGCGATTACATTGCAATGTAGTCATGATTGCAATCGTGATTACATTTTCTTTCCACGTAAACAATGTAGTAGGCAAAACAATCCGGTGCCCACAACTGGAAAAAAGGCCATGGACATTGCTCTAGATAGGCCCAGACAGAATCAAGTCCTCCCAAATTAGAGATTATTGAACCCATGCACTTGTCACTCATTTTAAGCTAGAACATCCAACAAAGAGGGACAATTAAATTTTGTTATTCCAACACAAGAACCAAGCACTGAAAAAATTGTTTAGTAACTTTACTTCTTTGTTCAATTCAACTTCAGTGTAATCAGAAATGAAACCATGATTGCGATTACTTTGCCATTGTAATTGATTACAATTGCAATTACTTTGCGATTTTCACAAAAGTAATAGATTGCGATTATAAGTACTTCAAAATGTGTAATCAATTGCAATTGATTACAATTACTGATTACCATTACCCCAAGCCTGGACCCCATGTTTAATTAACAATGAGTATATTACTGCATGCTTTAGAGCAGCACCAGCCTCAGTGATGCCTTTGTGCAATATTGGATGAGGACATGTAGCACCAGCCTCAGTGACACTTTAGTGCAATATTGGATGAGGACAGCACCAGCCTCAATGACACATAAGTGCAATATTGGATGCAGCTATTAGGACAGCACCAGCCTCAACGACACTTTAGTGCAATACTGGATGCTATTAGGACAGCACCAGCCTCAACGACACTTTAGTGCAATACTGGATGCTATTAGGGCAGCACCAGCCACAATGATGCTTTTGTGCAAGATTGGATGCTATTAGGACAGCACCAGGTTTAATATACTGGATGCTAAATTGCATCTTCAGGCTCAATGATACTGAATGCAATACATGATTAAAGAGCAGTGCCAGACTCAATGATATGGAGAACAATTCTCAATGCTTTTAGGACACAACAGGTTCAGTGATATTGTGTACAATTGAGATGCATTGAAAGAACACTATATGCTTAATGACACTGAATACAATGCTGAGTGCATAAAATGGATCATCTATTGCTGTGTACTGCATGAGAAGATCTTCATTTTTTCAGCTGGAAGCTTCACCCCTCATTAAGTGATTAACTGATTACCACATGAATATAAGGCTAGTAGCATGCACATCCAACCTCATATCAGGGTCAACAGTTCAGTACAGAAATTGTGTACAATTGAGCAATGAGGGTCACACAGGTGGGAATCATCTGGGTAGTTATCCCCATTGATAGACCCAGTTTCACATGCCTAAAGTTTGAATCCAAACACAACCCAAACACAGACTTCCTATAAACATGGACAAAGATGATCGTGGGAAAAAAATTGTCGTCATCATTCAAACCTTGAATGGTGCAAGATGGCGGCAGGGAAACTATACTTTGTGTGAATTGACAATGACTCTGTAATATGTTCAACCAAATATAAACTTGAATGGGAAACCATGTTATATATTCTTGCAATATGTGGAGTGAATTTGACCTTACCTTGCATTATTTTTTTTGCAAAATTTGTTGATTTGAAGTACTTGAGGAAGTCCAAGCATTCACACTCAAAACCTTAGCAGACAGCCATCTTGCTCTGCCTATAAACAACGGAACGATTGCAACAATCTATTAAAAGCATAGCACATTTAATAGCCATTTAAAGGTTCAACATGTTATTAGGGAAACATTAAGGGGAGTGCATTGAGTTGGTTCTTCAAATTTGCCAAATTTTTCCAAACCTGTAAAGTTTCCTTCTATACTAACGACAGATGTTGAAACTTGGACATTACCAATATTCTGCATGCAAATTAATGTTTCATGGGTGAGTGTATGAGCCATTTAGGTTAGTTTTAAAAATCTGTGATCAGACATACCTTTTTCAAGTTATGCACAAATTTATTGCAAACCATGATACAAAAAATATATCAAGATTTCAACTATTTGCTGTACTAGTAATGAGCATTGCCATGTGGTAGTGCCAATCAACACCCTTGTAAATTCAGCTATATCAACTCAGCATGTCATTTAAAAGTAACATTTAGTAATTCCCCCTCCCCTCAACCTACCATACCACTCTTGCTTTATCTTTTCATGAAGGTTTTCTCAGTGAATTGAAGTTGATGCAATATCTACCCAAAAGTGTGACCAACTGCTTGGTGAAGTGGGTAGAGCATGTACCTTGCAGTCTTGAGGTCTAGGACTTGACAGCTGGCCAGGTCATACCACAGACTTTGAAAATGGAAACTACTGCCATTGCACTTGGTGCTCAGCATAAACTTTGGAGTAGGAAAACAAGCAAGCCATAACTGGAAAATTTAGGCTGTGGCTGGTTCAACTTATACCAGTTCATTTAATAGCAACAGAGCTCTAAAACTTCAGCTAACCAAACTCTGAAGGGGAAGAACCCCTTAAGGAAGGCTGGTTTCCACTTAAATTGGAATTTTACAATGACTTATGGGGTATAAACCATTACATCTCGAGATAGGCCATCATCAACAGTGAAAACCTCATTAAACACAATTAGGGGAAAAACTTTGTTTTTGGTGGATATCAGAGGTCATGACTGAAAGTTCACTAAAGGTCAAATGTTATCTGATATTCCCAGGGGATAAAAAGTTTGTGAAAAAGATACTGTACCTTCTAGTAGGAAAGTTGAAAGAATTTCTTATTTTGTATGTTGATGCAGTATGGTTAAGAAGAGGATGGAGAATGCTTTTGGGAGGTAATGTAATGTAATGTAAATAATACTTAATATAGCGCACTCCAGAACCAAAGGTTTTCTGAGGCGCTTTACAATCAGAGGTCAGAGGTCATCTGAGATCATCAATCATCATAAAGTAGAATTTCCCAAATTTTTCTTCTAGCAAGTATAAATCACAAAGCCTTTCGTCTTTCTGGTTTGACTTGCACCCAATCAAAGAGCTGTTTCACTTGAAAATTTCTGTAGACTACTTATAAAGTGGAAGTTTTTGATGAGAATTGATGGCCTTGAAACCGTTTCCTCCCTTTTCAGATTTTTGCCCCAACTATTACGAGAGCTACTCTGAAGCTTTCCCACCAGAGATAGATATTGTTGATGTCAGCTACTATGATGTCTCATCCAAAGGCTCCAGTTCACCATCAGGATTCTCCAGTATAGTATCTCCAGATGAGACCACTTCGGTTTGTGCCAACATCTCTTTCAAAATAGCACAGAGTGGTAAGGGAAGCATAGATATTTGAAATGTCATGACATAATGTTATGCTTAATTTTATTTTGGTATTGAACTTTATTTTTATTATGTATGAAAGTACTATGTTGAAGAAAGACGTCATTGCTTCAAGTTTCTGGAAAATCAAATTTTGGCTGGCTTACTTCCAAAGCAACTTAGCAACATAACATAAGCATCTGTTGCATGTACTGATTCAACAATTTGCTAGAAATAGGTGTGGCTACCTCCATAGTTTTTTGTAGCACAGGGTTGCACTTCTCACACTTTTTGGGCAAATTGTTTCTTGAAAGGCAGTCAACTAACCCAAATTTCAAGTTTTTGTAGTTGTCCACATGTATCCTCAATTTGCACAGCTCAATGATTGACAGCAAATTCAAAACAATGCAGAGTACTGTGCAGTGGCTCATATTACATGATGTACGCTCTACTGAGAGTGTTAAAATTACACTCAGCGTCTTGTATACTCAACCGGAAGCAATAAAGTGAGATTGTTTCTGGATGAGGATGAATTTTTGACAGTTGTGGGAGGGGTTTAAAGGCATATTCTGGAGACAAAATTCGTCAACTTAAAAATAAGCAGAAAAATTTTCTCTTTCAGAAGGTGAAAACGGCACCTCGATAGCTTATAGCGTTCGGAAGATACAAATTTTTAAAGTAATGCAAATTTTTCTTGGGATTTGATGCATCATGGGAAATCTGTGATGCCATCACATTAATTTAACATTGCATTCAATTTATTTATTATTATGATGCTGCTGCAGGCAATATTAAGCAATGTTGTTGGTTGTACTCTATGTATGGTGAAGGGTAATGCTAGATCTACAGGAAAGGAAATGCAAACATTCCAACAGTATCAAATTTCAAGGACAAACAGGACCTTCAGTTTTAAAAAAACAAAAAAGGAGTTTGAAGCAAAGTGCCCACATTACTTTTAAAACTTTTTGTAGTTTTGTTGAAATGCAGAAGTA
Organism: Holothuria scabra; assembly: GCA_037179385.1. Lineage (NCBI taxonomy): Eukaryota > Metazoa > Echinodermata > Holothuroidea > Aspidochirotida > Holothuriidae > Holothuria > Holothuria scabra. Next base: position 57,646,094 of record CM074181.1, on the reverse strand, counting down.
TTTTTAAACTAAAATAACCAATCTTTAAAGGGGGATATCTTGAGTTAGGAAAATGGTACTGTGATAGCGTTTGAGGACATGGTATGGAATATTTTTGTTTTTCTTACAAGAGAGAGGCAGGCACCCACCAAAACATGCCTTTAAGTTAGTAGGTTAGGAGAATTGGGACTGTCTGAGGTGAGAGAATTTTTTGTGCAGGCTACATGTCTCCTGTGCAAATTGGTGCTGGCTTCAAATAAAATTAAACACAGTGTAGTGTGTTGTTATTGAGTGGAGCATTAGAAATGTGTTTTTCTGTTGGAATCTTGACAAGGCATCATGGGTCCTGGTCAATTCAAGCATTTGTTTAAGAATTCAGGGATAAAATCAAAATTACCATCACAAACAAAGATAGTCTCAAAGAGACATTAGACTGTAGTATCTCCTTCCTAACATACTGAAGACTTCAAAAATGAAACCTACAGTACTGCCATTGCGCTTTGTGCTCAGCAAAGCATTAGAGTAGGATATACAAACCAGGGAACCGCAACTGGAAAAAAGGTCGTGACTGGCCATACTTAAAGGCCTAGGCCATGGCTAATCCTCTCACCCCAAACTACACTTCTTGTAAGGGGTAACAAAAATTCTCCATTGGCTCAGCTTTTTGACTGACTGCAAATTCAAGAGATACAGTGTACCAAAGCTTACAGTATATTACTCAGCATGAACTGTACCAAGAATGTTTTGATCATACACAATATGAGCAATATGGAACTGAGATTGGGTCTGGATGAGGATGAATTTCACACAATTGTGGGAGGGGCTTAAGTAAGAAGGTTAGAAGAATTGGTTATGTTTGGTTAGAAAATGAGCCATAAAACCTCTTGTAACTCACTAACTCTTTTCTCATTTCTCCCTGTGTTGAAAGACAGTTAAAACAAGTAAAATAAATAAAATAAGTTAAAAATATGCAGTGCACTTTTTTTTTGTAACTTATACAGGTGCAGAAAGAGTGAAGGCAATTCGCCTAACAATCTTTTCAAAAATATACTCAACTCTGAACGATGTGTTCTGTCAGGTTTGGAACCTTACTACTTCACCGTTGACTGGATGTTCCTTTAGTGCTGGTCATTGTGATCCCAATAATCAGGTAAATTTGTTAAATTTTTCCCCACAATTTTCTTTTAAGTATTACAAGAAGTGAGGTGACTCATTGGATTTTCAAGAAGGGAGGGGCACAAGCACACAACATTTTGCCAGGAGAGCTCACCAAGATGGAGGAATATGTGACTTAAGTCAATGAAAACAGATGTTTCAACAATAAAACTGGATACCTGAAATGCAGTACTTCACAAAATTCACAGAAACTGATGTTTACTAAGCTCACCAGAAAAGTGTAGTTTTGGAGATATTCGTTGTCAGGGTCATTGATTTGGTTTGTGGATGGGGCGAGGGGGGGGGGGTAAAATTTTCCTACGACCCCAACCCAACTCAAGAACATGTCCCAGGCCAGATTTATCTACAGGCAGGACACCCACATTAATATGAGTGCACAGGTGTATGCACACAAACACACATGCTCTTTCACAGAGACAAGCATTTACCCAAAACATGGATAAGTGGCCCATTATTAATGCAATATTAGCACTTTAACAGGCTCATAAAGACATTTCTCTAAGCCATATAGTCCTCTGTATACCACAATGTTTAAATTTTTGGATTCTGTTAGTATTTTATCTGCCTTAATTCTTGAGAGGGAAAAAATGATACCTTTGAGTCCCTCCAATATTTTGAGGGGACAATCCCATCCCCACCCCCCTCCCACCCACCATCCCTCCTCAACACTTCAGTTTGATGTTCAGTTTTAGTCCTGGATTTTAACATAATAGGTGACAGTGGGTCCCCATGTCCATTGGTGTATTCATAGATAATGTTTCTCAACACCCTAAATTACATCAAATATTGACAGAGGGCACAGCAAACTCTAAGGCTAATCCCCTCTCACTTCACCATGACCCCCCCTCCCCCTTTCCTCATGGCAATGACAGCAATGAAGTCCTGTAGATGCAGGACTAAGGTGATTCTGATGTTAATGAACATCTTGAATGTCATTTAATAGAATCTTAATGTAATGTGATATACTGTATGATTTGTTTGTTCTGTAATCTGACAAACCATTAAAGCATGTCATTAAGCATGTGTTATTTTCATGTTAAGTACATGGTAATAGCAGGAAACCGCTACTGCTGTTGAAGCAGGACAGTTTTACTTTCATTTGCCATTGTATACTCCTACAGATGCTACTGTACATTGAGTTATATTTGTGTATGTCACCATATACAGTATATTCATTGAAATTGTCTTTTAGCCAAAAAATCCTCAGTAGCTCGTAACCGAAATATAACAGCTTAACTATTGATATTACTTTTGGAATTACCTTAGGTCATTCTGGATGCTGTATCTGCCTCCAGAAATGTATTGTTCACGTGTGTAACACAAGTCTAAATCTGTGACTTAGTTCAAAGAATTTTACATGCGCAAACCTATCATTACATTGCTAAAAATATGTCAGTGGGTTGATGACGTCATTGACAGGATGGACGAATAGTATTAAGTTACAGAAACATACACAGGATGTAATTGTCACGTGCATCGTGCGCTCAATTTTCAGTTTTGTAATTGTACCGGTGGGCAAATTCTGTAGGTGTTAAAATTGTGGCATTGAATACTGCATATGATAATTGGTGAATAAAAACAGAAGATGTTTGTTAAAGGGGTTATCAACTTCCTTTTACGTAGCACATACTACTGCTGTTAGTATGTTTGTGCCTTATGGCCATATTTCCTGATTTAAAAAATTGTTTTCCTGTATTTTGATTTGTCATCTTTTTGTAGTATTTTTGATGGGCACCCTGGAACCCTTTTTTTCATACAGATTCCCCTTCCCTTGAGGAAAATAAGGCCGATATTTGTGTGTATATCACACACTTACTGTTTTCTGTACATTTAGCACTCTGCACTAAGTTTCTGTGGGTAGGTTGTCTCCACTGTATGTGTTAGTATAGGTTAGTATACTGCCCACTATGTTCTTGTGCCTAAAATAGACCTTACGGTATGCATCAACTACACAATCATGTCATCCTTGGAGGCAAAACAGTGGAACATGTGGCCACACGCATAAGAATTTGCCCTGCACAGGGGGGCAGACTATGCGCATATTGGACTTGTTGACAAATCAGCAGTCTTCATTTGTTGGTCTCAGTTTGTTTTACCCCCAAAGGATGACCTGCTTTCTGCATTGTGACATCATATGCAATAAGGTCTATAATTGGACTTGCTCAAGTAGTTCATTATTGACAGATTTTGTAAGAAACTTTGCAAAATTACTCATCCAGTCGTAAGCCTCCTTTTATTTATGACATTTTTCTTTTTCCTGCATAGTTTACTTTTTATTATGACTGTTTCTGTGGAGTAGGTGCTAATTCAGGTGGTTATGGAACGCTGGACATTTCAGTTGATGCCCTTCCAAAAGTAAGGGGAAAGGACCAAGTCTTTGAAAGTTTTCATGCTCCAAGTAAGTAAAAAAAGTAATACAGTTTAATTGTGGTTTACCCCTTCCCCCATCTGCCTGCATGCACCAATTTTAAAAAATTAAAGCTCTTTGCCTAGATTTTGATCTTGGAATGAAAGCAACAATAAGGTTATTTGAGGTCATTCTTTTGTTTCTGTGGAGGTCAAATGTCATCTGGAGTCATCACAGGTCAAAATCTAGAAATTTTCAAGATGTCCTATGATATGAAGTATGGTAGGTAGGGTAATTCTTTGTATTTTACATGTAAACGAAGAAAGTGAGCCATGAAGCCTCATGTAACTTACTTCATTGGGGGACAAAAGTCATCTTTGGTCTTGACAGATAACCTTGTTACCTTTTTCTTAAGTCCTCCCATAGAAGCGGTTACATCCGATGAAGGACAGTACGTGACCGTGCAAACTCACGGCCCTCAGACCATTTACATTATTGGTCTGTCATGTATGGTCTTGATAGATAACCTTGTTACCATATTTCCTCATGGCCTGTCGGAAGCATACTTTTAACACTCTTTTCCTATTCGGCATGTAGATTTTAAGTCAGAGAACCTAAATTTATGGACAGTGAAAGGTCATCATCTATGGTCACTGAAGTCCAATTTTAATAAGTTTGCTAAGGCGCCATCTGAATGTAGGAAACATGAATGCTGTGCCTACGTGCATGACAGGAATTCCCCATTACCTACTCTTACCCGACTTGCCAAAAGCAACTTGGGTAAGAAGGATTAGGCAACCTTAGTGATTTGTTGGGGGAGGGCATCCTATTGTCCCAGCACAGCTTTTCAGTGTGTCATGCATAGGTGACTTTCAACTTGTAAGGTCTCAGAAGTCAAGATGAGGTTCATGTCTGCCAGGAAGTTGGGCTAAGAAGAGTTAAGAAGATCAGTTGTGTTGGACTTTTTCTAAATTCTGGCTAATGTGCATTTCCTGCAATGTGTGTAGATGCAAAAGTGCTATGGCTTTTAATGGTCTTCCAAGGTCATCTGCTGTCTGTAGCAGATTTTGTCTATGTCAATTTCTCATAAGTGACCATATGTATGGTCTAACAGTAAGAGCATCCACCTCTAATGCGGGAGGGCAAGGTTCTGTTCCCAGGTCCAGTCATACCAAAAGATTCTAAAGTGGAACCTACAGCTGTTGTGTGTGATGCTCCGCATAAGCAGTGGAGTAGGGAAAACAAGCCAGTGAGCCACAACTGGGAAAAAGCAGTGGCCAGCTGGACTTGAGCCAATAGGTTGGAAACTGGACAGTAAAACTCTATGTTACTAACTCATGTAAGTGACAATGTTGTGAATGCATTGATCTAGATCATTAACATTTAACAGCCTCTGTAGTTCAGATAATTTTGCTTTAAATAATGAGTTCATGAGGATTTTTTTTATCATTTACAATTAGGTAGCATACAGTAGAGCCAATGTTTGCATCTGCTTAAAAGAACATAGACAAATCACACAATTTTCACACTGTATGTTTTAATTGTTTTGTATTTAATATAGGTTGTGAAGATCATCCTACCAATCGATTCTGCCAGCAAACACCAAAAGGTAAGTATGGAGAAGTATTTGAGTTTAGGCCTGGATTGCCAGATTTTTTGGTGTGAAGTCAGCCAAATTTGGCATCAATCTCATTAGTGCTTGTGCACCTTCTGGTTGTTCACAACCATTTCCAAAGTATGCTTATGTTGCCCTTGGCATACATTTAATCCGAAGAGTATCACAAAACACTACTGTTAAATTTTTAGGACGGGAAAAAGGATATCCATTTTCTATTTCTTAACAGCACAGAACATACACATAACATCAGATCCTACAGTTTCAGTGCATACATGTAGCGAAACCATTTCAACACTCGTTTTTTTTAGACCACTCTTTTGGAATCAGTATGTAAGCCAGGCTATGTCTGTGATCAAAAAAGTTTTGATTACTGTGTTCTATGACCATCAATGTACATAGAACATTGAACATTAAATTTGCAGTCAGTAGTACATTCAGCATATCAGGGAGCTGAAAAGAGAAACTCCATGCTTTTTAAAAGAAGGGTTTAAGGTCATTACAGGATTTGTTATGTCAGAGGGATACTTATTCTTAGCAATTTGGTGAAATTTGCATTGAAATCGGGTGTGTAGTCTTCAAGATATTAACACGTAAAGTTTTCACAATTTCAACATAAAGTGAACTTGAAACAAGCACATATGACATCATTTCCCCACATTAGTGCACAGTCTTTTGTTTTTCTTTAAACTTAAGAGTTGATTTCCCCCCCCCCCCCCCCAAAAAAAAAAAAATCAGATTTGAATGGAACTTTCACCACCCTGTGTAGTTTTGGTTCCTCTTTCACATATGAAAATTAAATTTTTGATTAAACCTTCCCCTCTAAGTCATGTTTGCATTCTGTACAAATGCTCAGTAAAAGCCTGCACAGTAAAGTTAGGGAATGTATAGGTCTGAAATACTGTAGTACTCCAGTACCCATACATTAGGCCACACACTTGTTGTGTATAGAAGTTGCAAGCACATGGCGCGTGGTTTGCAGAAGCCTGTTCCCATAAGTGTTCTACTTCACTAGTTGTATTTCTGTCTTTCGGATTTGCACCTATCATTAATGGCTGCTTTTAGCTTGGCTTACGCTTCATGTGTTTTTGTAAAGCCATTGAACTCCAGTTCAACTTGGCAAAGTAGTGCCTTCCTTTTGCTGGGGTTCAGTTGCTATATATGCACTCTCCCCTTTGCTGTTACCATGTCTCTGCCCTAAAAGTTAGACATCAACATTTCTTCCTCGGTAAAAAAATGATACGTAAGCTTCCTTTTCATAAGCTTCCTTCAAAAGCTTGTTGAAAAAGATGATGTAAAATATTAGTTCTCATATGTTGTTTTCCCATGAAAATACTTGTTTCTGCGTCAACTTCAATCTTGATGTTGTCCCCTTCTAGCACGCCTTACAATGGTGTAAGGTCCCTTGTATCCCTATGAGGTGTCACCGGGGCTCCAGCTTTGCATGCTAAGCTTTGGGCATGAGGAGGGGTCATGAACGCTTTGCAATTATTCCTGTTTGTAACAAGATTAGTGAGTGATTCTGTTTGTCTATTAACTTGTTTGATGGCTTTAAAAATACTACCGAGTTGTTGTTGGAAATTTGCATTGTAGTTTAACAGCATTTGTGTAAATAACATTTTCATCTCACCAATTTCTTTTTTCACCTCACTCATTTCATTTTTCACATTGCCCACTTCCATATTGAGGTTGCTAATGTCTCTATGGATTTCATGGTAAAGTTCACTTTAATTTTCAACTCGCTTGTTACCAAGGTTATAAGCCTTGCATCTGCTGTGATAGGCTGACTGCTGACAGGTTCTGTAGCTGTTTGCTCACCCAAGAACCAGTCTGTGGCACGTGTCTGGTCCACATAGGTAGGAGTCTCTTCAGAAGCAATATCAGGCACAGCACTCACTGCAGCTAGTCTTGACTCTTTAATAGCTGCTAGGGGTTGCCCGTCGTCCAAATCGGTATTTTGGGGGTGGGTGTCGTTAGCTCGAGCCCTGCAAATAACAAAGAAATGAACTTTAAAAATTTTTTTGATGACAGAATCAAATGTTTAGTAAAAATGCACCATATATTATTTTCTATTTAAGAACGTAAAACTGCATTTCAGTTATGTCTACTTTTCAAGAAAATGCAACGCATGATGGGAAATTGGTGATGTTGATTGCTTCTGGATTCCTTCATAATGTTGACTCCACTTCATGACTTTATTTATTCATTTTGTATGCAGTATACCCACAGTACCCTTCATATGGCAAAGCAAAAGACAGAGAGAAAACAGGTTTTTGTGTAAACAACATATCTTGAATATGCGTCCAAAACATTTTTGGTAAAAAGAATTTTTCTTTGCACACCTTTCTTCGGAGACGCCCAAATTTGCACAACCGGTGTCAATTCTGTACACTATATTGATGAATATTAGTTTGGTGACTAATCCCAGTGCCTTATTTCAGTACAGACATAAATCCCTGGCAGCACACTCCCCATTGAAGCATCATTTTATCTGGTTTTAACATGTGTCAGAGATACGCCTTGTTATGTTTTGAACGTGGATAAGTAGGTAGTAGAAATAAGTGGAGGAGCCAATGCGCTTGAGGCTAATACTAAAATGATTACATTATATTGTTCCCAGGCACCCAAATTGCCTGCCTGTTCATTGTTTGGACAGAGTGTTAAAGAAAGAAAACAAAAACACAAGAAATGTCAAATGTGTTGTATCATCCAGGTCCAATGTAAAAATAAAGAAGAAGCACACAAGGTGTTGCCACGTTTATTTTTTGATAACATACAATATTATCACACTGTAATCAAACTGTAAACAAACTGAACCCAAACAAGTGGTAAATGGCTTCTCTATTGATCGAAGCTGCTGACCGCTATTCTTTGTGCACTAAGCTGGTCTATTCATGTCAGACACATTTTATGTTATACACAATAGTTTACTGACTGGACTGTTCATTTTATTTGGGAAAGCCTCAGAACTGGTTGATGTCAATGCACTTATTCATATCTGCCGGGAGTTAATCCTTCACCCTCACAGCTGTGCCTGGTGAAATAGGAAGAGAGCTCGTATATAGGGATAGGAAAACGCATGGTAACTTTCTTTCTTTCTTTTAAATTGACTAATTAGATTAAGAAATTTTGATGACAAATTTACTAACACATAACCGTTTACCACATATGGATGGCTGGCCATTGAAATAACATTTTGTTTATATATGTCAAAGACATTGGGTTGAAATGTGAACTCCTGTATTTTATCAGTTTATTTTTGCCTTAAGGTGAAAGATATAATCCTGTTTTGCAATAAGGAGGGAATATATGTTATATACATCTGTATGTATCTATCTCGAATGAGTTGGGCCGGAAACCAAAACTATTCTCGAAGTATGACATTTGTGAAGGATTCACAGACCGCACCAAAAATTAGTATAGACGGACAAATGTAAGATAGAGCTACTGTAGGCAAGAAATGGAAAACAGCACCAGCTAGGAAGCTTTTGGCAATTTAATAAAGCTGCATCAGCCTTAGAATGAAAGCAAGCATACAGCCCTGCCTGAGGGAGCAAAAGGAAGAAGACATTTAAAGGTTAAAGTTTAAAAATCCTGAGTAAATCAGTAAACAAAAGATTAAGACATACAAAATCAAACATTTTAAAGGATAGAAGGCAAAAGGAAAAAGACACCGAAAGATCAAAGTTTAAAAATCCAGAGTAATTCAGTAAACAGAAGATTAACTAAAACATACAAAATGAAATGTACTAAAGGATAGAAGGCAAAAGGAAAAGATCAAAAAATGTCAAAGTTTAAAAATCCAGAGTAATTTTAGATTAACTAAAACATACAAAATCAAATGTACAGTAAAAGGAAAGATCAGTAGTAAGATCCACTAGAGTAAAGCAGTCATTGTGAGGAATGAAAAGTTGTCTATATTTATATATATTGTAACAAAAACTTCCCTGGAGGGGTTAGGGGTCGGGATTTGTGGCCTCCGTTGTTGTATTTTGATGGGCCAATGGTCAGTCCAGGAGGAAAGGAAAGGGGTCTTGGTGCAATTTGTAAATAAGAACAGGCTGTAAAAGTTCAGACTTCAACCAGGAACACAATTTAAAAAAGGAAATATGCTTTGTACAGTTACTTGTCCGTGTTGAAAGTAAATCCTCCAAAATACAACAAAAAAAAATCCAATCAGAACAAACATAAACCCAAGTCAACCTAAAAACTTAAAATTAAACTCCCCTAAAGCAAACTAGGCTCAGGCTACATCCTTCACCTCTCACTTCCTGAAAAGAATCAAACTAAACTCTACTAAAACTAAGTCTTCTTCTCCCTGTGACTGCATGTGTTACTGCATACAGTCACTTCCCCAAGAGACACTCCTAAATTCCAATTGACCAAATAAAACCCTGTTATTGTTTCCACCCAACCAGAGCCCTGATGAATAATCATGACCAGGTGATACACTCTAGACCTGGTTTCTCACTCTAACAATAGGCAACCAAAATTCCCATCCCAAGCCCAACAATACAATGTAGAATTCCTTCCCCAAGCTAATACAATGGTCATAAATTCTAACCTTTCACCTATCCTTGAACATTCTTGTGGCTTGTAAACCAACTTTGTTTCACTCCCCATGCGTAAACTGAAATATGTCCCCATACTTTAATACACCACTTCTCAAAACAAAGCATCAAATACATACAAATAACATATTTACAAAGCAAGTGGACTTACACATAAAATAAAAACGGTACAAATTACAAATCGGTAGAATAACAAAATTGCAAATCGAAAATCATTCAAATAGTCTATCCTTGAACATTCTTGTGGCTTGTAAACCAACTTTGTTTCAATATGAATGATAGAAATAAGCGGAAAAAGTACAGCGCTTCATGGGGTTTGAAGTTTCCTGTAGCAAACTTAAAATTGGCAAGATTGTGACTGGGAGAATTGAATTGTTTAGCAATGGGAAAGCTGGGCTGGTTTTAATCAGTGCTACTTTTGTAAATTTTAAGTCTTAGGCAAAAAGCCCTGTGTTTTTGATGGATAAAGAATACTGGGGTACAAAGATTACAGGTGAAAGGTAGATAATATTAGAACTGTCGTAATTGAAGGGACTTGAATGAAGAGTTTTCAACCTTGAATGAAAATCGATGTACTTTGATTCACATAATAGCAGCGTCTACTTTTGTTGCAAGGGGTGTTGCTCTTAGGTGAGGGGTGTTGCCGATAGATTGCGGCAGCAGCAGTGTTAGGGAGTTGACGTCTGGCTATAACCGTAGGGGAATGGAAGAAAGACTTGAGGCCCCAGTTTGATGTCTGTATCATTCAAAATGACAAAGCTGACATACTATCTAGCATGCTCTTAGGTTTATCAAGATGTTGAGATCTTAGAATATTCCTTACTTTTTCCCACAAAAGTATAAGCAGATTGAGAGGATACTCTTTTGAAAGTGTCCAACAAGGTCAGTTCATTGATCTTCAAAGATTGCAATATTCGAACAGATTATGTTACAGCATATATTCTGTCAGTCAAACATCCAGGTTTTTGCATGACCTGGGTCATGCAAACTTCAGTTGGAGTGAAAACAGTGACAGTCTGGCAGTATGTACAGTGCACATATGCTACTGCCAGAGCCTCAGAATACACAATTGTGAACATAACTGGCAAAGTTTCTTGAGGGGAAGGCTGAATAGAAATCTCAGAATGTCAAAAATGTCAGGCAAATGAGAAAATAATGGTTTCTTGTGCACAAAACACTCGCTTACAAACAGCTAAAGAACCAATCTTATCAGGGTAGGCCTATTGTGCGAGACATGGCCATTGCCTTTACAGGCCATCTTGTAGAGGAAGCAGTGAAATCCTGCCACAACAAGTTCCTGTATTAGACCATCTGATCACGAAAGCAGGATATTTCAATAAAAACCAGTCATTATCCACAAGTTTAAAGAGACAGCACTTTTAAAAGGTACAGTTACACAATAAACCTGTTCATCTGCACTGTTGCTGTACTGCGCGACGACAACTCTTTCACTCCAGTACCTCACACGATTGACTCTTCGCACCGGATGTGATGTTCTTTGGACTGACAGAATAGTAATAGCTGGCTGTATGCAATGGAATGTTTAACATGAATGGGATGATTAGTAGTCTATAGTCAGTTGGTTTCCAAAAAACAGGTGCTGAAATTGCGAGGTAGTATACTTGGGTTGGTCATAGCAGGAGAATCAGTGGCTAGAGAAAGTTTATGGTTTTTTGGTCATGTGTAGAAATGCCTGGATGAGAAGTCTCCAGAATTAGACAGGCTGTGGGTTTGCAGATTGCTGTGTGAAACATGTGGACAAGTCCTTGAAGTTCAGCTTCATGACTTTTGATGGTCTCATTGGTAATTGATGTATAGAAGTCGGTATTTGAAATTTAACACACAATCTCCTTATTGTTGTCATTCACGTTTTGAGTCAGGAATACCCTGTCCTTGTCCATAGGTTTAACCAATATTTCATTGTTGGACTTTGTTTCAAAGATATCCCTTTATCATGATGATTTATATATTTCTTGCTGCCATTTCACTGCCCTCAAGTAAATGGAGAAATTTGTTCAGGTGGGCATGTACCCATTTAATCAAATTGTCAATGTATGGGTTCCTGTTCTGTAGAGGGGTCCATTGAGATTTTTTTCTCTATGGGCATTATGGTAGATTATCCTCTAAGCTGATTGGTTCTCTGGTGTTTCGAAATATTCAGTTAGCCTTACTTCAGGACAAACCTTGTTGATATCCTGACATGATTCAATTTTTTTTTTAACCTTGTAGTAAAAAAGCTAAGATCACATTTCAAAATTGTCTGCTGCCCGTTGTAAGTATGTGTGACGATAAGTTAACCATGTTGGAAGTTTCCTCCTGAGCCGAACAGAATGTTGTTAATCTCTGACAATGTGGCAGCTAGGTCACCAGTGGTGCAAGGCTCTGTTGTTTCATGGTCACCAGCATAAAGGCAGATTCCCATATGAGTTTTGAGAGTTCCATACTCTTACATTTGTAACATTTCTTATGGAATTGGCAAAAGTATGATTTAAGGAAAGCCTCCACCCTCTCTCTGTGGATTCCTTTTAAATGTGATTGTTAAGGTCACAAACCAGAGATTGCTGCTCGGAGTACCCCAAGTCTAGAGCATGAGGGATCTCAGTTTCTTAAAGGCTTTTGAGCTTATCCCGTTTGAAGTGCTTGACTATGTTGTCATGGCCGTGGGATTTTTCAAACAAAGACCCTTAGATAGTAAGTTTCGCACAAACAATATGTATTATGTTATGTCTGCCCAGTAGGTACGTACGTACATTCTTACGGGTTCCACAAAATCCCCCCCAAAAGGATGCATACGTGCAAAATCCTCTTCTTTAAGCATATTCCATACATCCAAAACACAACTACACACCATAGCTTTATATATTTATTCCAGGATGCAAATGAGTGCCATGGTTTTGCTACAAAACCATACATACATAGTAATTGTAAATTATGGTTTAGCCAAGAAACTATGCGAAGTGGAGTTAAGAAAATGTGTGTAAATACTGAAGGGGAGCGGTGTAGTGAAGTTAATGTGTATCGTCATATGATGGGAGTATAGCACACTAGCAGTGGCTGTTTATTGCTTTCTCCCTCCCTACAGAAATAGACTTTAATTAATATATCTTACACTTGCTATGAACTAGCACAGCCGCGTACATTCACTCACTACTCTGCACACGTACACATGTGTAACAACAAAAAACTTTTCATGCATTCAGGCACGATACATAATAAATCTGGGTGTTGTGGGTTTCACCGTCTTTTAAATGTAAACTATTGTGATCTCTTTCGTTGTGCGGCAGCGCCCCAAACCCAACTGGATCTGCATTTAAGCACTGACTAAAAATTGATGAGCTATGGTGGTAACTCTGCATTGTGAATAGTCCTGTCATGAATTCTGTGACATTGACATGGAACCAAAGCATAGTTTCGTACACAGGAGCTTGCAATTTAAAAAAAAAAATAACATTCTCGCTTGGCATTTCTCATGCATGTGCAAAAAATTAGTTTTTTTATTTGTGTAATAATTTGTCTTTTTATACAGTATGTTTGGTTCAGTGATGAAGCATCTGCATTCTCATCGGAGGGCCTTGTGTCTGATTCCCAGATTGAGTCATACCAAAGACTGAAAAATTGCAACCTTCCATTTTGCATGATGCTCTGCATATTAGCACTAGAGTAGGAAAAACAAGCATGGGTTTCACAACTGGAAAGGCTATTGGTTAGATTAAAGCCAAAGATTATGTGATGGATTGTATTAAACATATCTACTGTAACCATTTAACTAACTTTTTATTGTTATATCCCCATTATCAACATGGTTTCATTATTTCTTGTTGCAATCATCATAAAGCAGCTACTACATAAATTAGTGTATAATAAACCACATTATAGAAGGACATAAATGCACATCCTCCAGACAGTTGGGATAAAGTGAATTGCTGTGCCAACAACACATTTTGACATTATCCTTCTACAACTCTCTTTTATAAATCCTTCTTAATATAAGGAATGTTGGCCACTAATAGGCGATGAATATTTCTGATGCATTAAAGTGTGAGAAGGCGGTGAAATTTATGCTGAGGCTAGTTTAATTATCCAATGAATGTCCCTTAACTCCATTCTATACATATGAGTTATTTGACTTTCTTATATCATAACCAAATGGAACCTTCTGCCGTTGTGTGTGATGCTCCGCATAAGCAATGGAGTAGGAAAACAAGCCAGTGAGCCACAACTGGAAATAGGCCATGGCTGGCTCAACTTTAACCAATAGGTTGGAAACTGGGCCTTAAAACTCTATCCAACTAACTGACCAACTATATCATGACCATTATGACTATGCATTGGCTCATAAACAATAATTTTGTATTGTTATTATTAGGGATTTTTACAGTGATTTCAAAACAGACAGAAGACAATGCAAAAAACTGAAGTGCGCATGAGAAGGAACAAATATCCCTCCGTTCTGCAGATATCTAGAATGGTCCTTGACTGATGTAATGTCTGGTCAAGAAACAATACATGCTTAGGGGATTGCCACAGTGATTTTCATTGTCCATAACACATGTGACATTGAATTTGCAAATTTTCTGCATCCAAAATTGTGTCATTTTGTTCATATATGGCATGCATTGGCTGCTGACAAAAATGGACCAACAACAATAGTGCAGATCTTGTAAGCCATTTTAATGAATGATTCAGAGGTATGTTTAGAGAAGAAGACCTAGCTGTCATGAAAAGAAACTTTCACACTTCAACAAACCCTGCATTCCTGCTCGTTTTGTATGAGAAGCCCCCTAAATTTGTCATTCCGACTGCAACATTGTGTTGTAAGTGTGGACATCAACAAAGCATTCAACTTTAGTTAATGAATGATCATGTAGTTGTTTTGATGTTTATATTCTACTGCTTCATCCTCAACAAAATGGAACCACTCCTAAATGTTAGGATGGGAATCATTACCAACTCATCTGCTTAGAGGTCCAAACTCCGGTTTTGGAATCATAAACTGGGTATCTGTTACCAAATCCTATTAAATTTGATTTCTGTGAACATGGCTGATTTATTCTCAGTGACATATGAACCCTTCTTTGTGTAATTAAAGGCTTCCTGTTCATAATCTAAACAAAAGGTTAACTCTGCAATCACTGGATATTTGAATGACTTATCTGCTCTGTTAATAGGTTGTGTAATCAACTGGAAAAAGTTCTTCACAGGCCAGGGTTTAAGTGCTATTCTAGAAGTGATAGTGGTTTGTTACAACACATAAATGAATAGATAAGGAGGATTTATTACACCCGACCGCCCCTTTGTGAGGTCTGGTCAGAATGTCCCTAGTTTTAAGCAAGTGAAGTCATAATGAATGCTGCATGTGCACACATTTAACTCTTCTTGTGTTGTTTGTTGCTTTATCATCCTCAGTCGAAAAGTCCCTATAATTTTCTGTAATCTGTCAGTAGCATCAAGTACTTATTTGGTTCTTTCTCATTTTCTAGAGAATTGGCGGCCTTTACATTCAAGTTGTAAACAGTGGTGTAATAATACCCATGTCAATTTGACCTTCGACCTTGCTCCTTGGGAATACCAAGTTCGGGAATATTATGTTTTTCTTTATCCATTGAAGAAAAATAGTTCCCATACACTGCCATATGGCAAGAGGGAGAAAAAGATAAATGTGGTAAGTTTTTTCAAATGTTCTGTAACTAAATATTGAAATTTCAAATATATAAAACAAATAGATCATTATGAATACTTCAGATTGATACCATACTTAAATGAGCTCAGTAATCACAAGCTGTTTTAATGTAAAATATGCTTGCATGGTGGCAAGACACAGCTGGAGCAAAACAACCGAAGTTAAGATTTTTGATTTACATGATGATGACAACTCCTTTGCTAAGACTCAGTCAACCTCTGACCCTCCAAATTGGGCATTTCTATAGGGACCCTGATAAGGATCGATTAGTTAGGGAATAAAGTCAATGGGCCCATGTCTGTACATCAGATTCAAACAGGTTACGACATCATGCATATGGGCTGAGAGTCCCTAGGCAAAGCCGAGGGTCTCTGCCTATATGCGTCATCACGTCATAGCCGGTTCGAATCTGTTGTAGAGACATGGGCGCCATGACTTTATTCCCATTCATTAATACTTTATTTTCGAGAAGTTTGGAAGGGAAAAAGCTCTCTTTTTTATGATTTTCCATTGATCATCAATTATTCTCTAAGCTGACTTAAGTTTCATGATCTGCACCTACAGAGAGACAGACTTTACATTGACATTGACACTGAATAGTGTAGTGAAGGGCTGTTGGCTGTGTTTATAATATGTAGGCATATAATACACAGTAGCTTGCTAACTACATACTACCTTAATCAGGTGTACGTATGTATGCCTAGTTTTAAACAGTTATGACCTAGTCATAGGCCTACTTTGTGCCATCGACTATTTTCGAAAAGGTTATATCTTGGAGTGTCTTGAACGAGGTCATATTTGGAACAATTTTTTTGTTGGATGTGGCAATATACTCATGAAATTGTTCCACTAAAACTATATACTAGCTTGTGGTTTGGAGGGGGATATTGCTCACCAAGACATGTGACACACTAACGTCCTGCTATACCTCGTTGAAAACAGCCTAAACAGCTAAAGTTAGGCTAACACTTAAAGTTAAACCTGTACCCTTTCAAATTAATGTTACATTGTTTATGAACTGTGAGTCTGATCTTTTTGAGCGCAACTCTATGGAACCAGACATATTTGCCTTAAAAGTGAGCTGTCACATTCCTAAAGTTTTCCTTGCAGAGGGAATGCAATACCACACCTGCAATTCCTTTGGTGATTCTGGGGCTGAATTTCCTCAAATAGCTAATGTTCCACAGAATATTTGGCTAAAGCCTTATTTATGGAATATGCAAGATGAGCTTTTAAGGTTAGTGAGTAACATTTTATTTCATAATACGTTCGGGTAATGTGAGATCCCGTTTGCGCAGGCGCAGGCAGTACGTTTCGTGCAATTTGCAGTGACAGTCGAGTTACAAATCGAGGAACAATTTCTACCAAATCGCACGTAGGAGTTCTTCAAGTGATCAAAAAATCGACTTATCGGTGAACATAAAAGCATAAAACGGTCACTAGAAGTAAAAAAGTGACTCTGTGGGTGAGGATTACCTTTCACAATGGATTCGAGCAAGGATGGCTTTGCCGCCGAAACTAGTAAGGAGCCTAGCAACGAAGCTGGCTCATCACACAGTATCGTTACACAGAACGATGTGCCTTCGGGGCCTAGTGTTAAGACGTTCAAAGAGGAGGCGTCGAAGCCTTCCCAAGGGAAAGAAAATGAAGGCTAAGACTAGCACCGCTAGCAAAAACTCTGCTACTAGCAGAAATACTCAATCTGCCACTGGCAAAAATGCAAATCTGCAGTCATCGAACACTTCTAGCACCGCTAGGACTGCTAATGACGATAATGTCAACATTGCATTGGGTGAGGACAATATCAACGCTACGGCTAGGCTTGATAGGCTAGAACGCCTAATGGAAGGTTTCTTCAGCACAATGTATAATCAAGATGACGAGATCGCCGGGGAAGTGTGTGAGGTGGACACTGTAGATGAGTCAGATGAAATTGATGGGCCACAGGCCCAAGAAGACAAGCAGCAAAGTGATACTGCTGGTGCTCAGACTACCCAAAGCCTTGGCTTTGCAGCAAGGTTGCTAACCAAGACAATGTGGGAGAAAGCATTAACACAGGCTTAGCATCTAGTGTTAACTATCTCATAGCCTCTAAACTGGAGGAAAAGCAACTTAGTGATACACTTGATAAGTACCCCAAGCCGGCGAACTGTAACCATCTTGTGGTTCCTAAAGTCAATCTCCTAATGTGGGAAAATCTTAATACTAAAACTAAAACTCTGGACCTGAAGTTGCAGCGCTGTCAAAAGCCATTAATTAAGGGACTGACGGCTCTGTTAGTTTCGCTGGGAAACGAAGAACCATCCGAACAATAGCAGGATGCAAGTGCCTTACTGGCTAATGCCACCTTTGAACTCAATAACATTAGGAAGGATTTAATCAAGCCTGATTTAAACCAACGATATGCCCAACTTTGTAAGCAATCTACTCCAACAACAGAATGGCTCTTTGGAGATGACCTCTCCAAACGTGTAAAGGAGATGGACGAGGAGCAGAAAGCAGTAGGAGTCATGCGATTTCCCAGAGGGAAGTATGCGCCTAATTCCAGGTACAACCCCATGAGAGGGAGTATTGTGCCAAGGCAGGACCGCTATCAACGAGCAGGTTGGTTGCCACATGTAAAGTTTCAGATGCCAAGGACCCAGGTTCCTTTTTTAGGGGCATCGAAAACCAGTTTCCCAAAAGCCTACCCGATAATACGAACAAATCAAAGGGAAAGCAACAAAAGGAACAAACCACCAGTGGAGAACCGGTCCAGGAGGATGTAACTCCGGCACACTCCGAAAATAGCACTTACGAGGTAAGTGCATTATTATCTGAAATTAATTTGGCTTACAAAAATATCAATTATTTAGGTGGTAGACTACAAATGTTTCTTAAGAGATGGGAGCAACTTACAAGTGATAGCGTCATCTTATCAGCCATTAAGGGCTACAGACTTGAATTTGAGAACGGGGTACCACCCGTACAATTGCAAATACCAGCACCTTACAAGCTAAATCCCAAAGAGGTGGAGGCTGTTACAATCGAAATTGAAAGGTTATCCTGTAACAAGGTTATTGAATTGTCCCTTGAGAAAGGTGGTTTTATGTCAAATATTTTTACTAGGCCAAAGAAGGATGGTGGATTTAGAATGATTTTAGATTTGTCAGCCCTCAATGAATACATCAGTTACCACCACTTTAAAATGGATACCCTGGAAACTGCAACAAGTCTTATGTCAAGAAATTGTTTTATGGCATCCATTGATCTGAAGGATGCGTATTACTCGATACCGATTGGTAGTGAAGATAGGAAATACTTGAAATTTGCATGGCAGGGCAAGGTTTGGCAGTTCAGGGCACTACCTAATGGACTAACTTCAGGGCCGAGAATTTTTACAAAGTTGTTGAAACCACTACTCTCATACCTTAGGAAGATGGGTATAATGGTAGTAGCATACATTGACGACACCCTAGTAATATCAAAGAACAAGCTGCCTTAGCTGTTAAAGAAACAGCCAAAACCTTCTCAGAATTGGGCTTTATAGTTCACCCAACCAAATCGGTAATTTCCCCAACACAAGAAATTGTCTTTTTGGGGTTCATTCTGGATGCAAAAACAATGCAGGTCAGGCTCCCACAAGAGAAGAGAGAAGAAATCAAAGATATCTGTAGGAAATTGTTGGCTCAGGACCAACACACAATACGATTTGTTTCTGCAGCATTAGGTAAATTAGTAGCTGCTTTCCCAGCAATTCAGTATGGACAACTGCACTACAGAGAGCTGGAGAAAGACAAAACCAGAGCACTAAAATTAAATTATGGCCATTTTGATAGAAAGATGAAGCTATCACTCTTTGCTAAGCAGGATATTTTGTGGTGGTTGCACAATGTTGACACCGCATTCAGATGTATTGACAGAGGAAGCACAACATGACTCTAACAAGTGATGCATCAGAGGGCACGGTTGAGGAGCAACTGATGGGACCTGTCAAATAGGGAAGGTGGAACCCCATAGAAATGTGCCGTGCGGAAAGAAATGAAATAAATTACTTGGAAATGCTAGCTTCATTTCTAGCTCTACAGGCCTTTTGCAAAACAAAGGAAGACATACATGTCAGGTTAAGATTGGACAATGTTACAGCTGTTGCCTACATTAACCACATGGGTGGTACAAAGTCTCAGGCTTGCAATGAGATGGCCAAAACAATGTGGTCTTGGTGTATTTCCAGGACCATTTGTATTACAACAATATACCTGCCAGGGCCTGAAAATATAGTGGCTGATAAAAAGTCTAGGGAATTTAATGACAGTTTAGAATGGCAACTTAATACTGATATTTTTGATAGGATTTGTGCAGTGTGGGGAACTCCAGATATAGATCTGTTTGCCACAGAATTAACACACAATTGGAAACTTATGTTTCATGGCAGCCTGACCCTGGTGCAAAGGCAGTCGATGCATTTACGGTTGACTGGCAGAAATATTATTTCTATGCCTTCCCTCCCTTCTCCCTTATATTACGATGCCTGCTGAAAATTGAACTTGATAATGCTGATGGGGTCATGATTGTACCAAACTGGCCAACACAACCCTGGTTCC
Source organism: Holothuria scabra (assembly GCA_037179385.1). Taxonomy (NCBI): domain Eukaryota; kingdom Metazoa; phylum Echinodermata; class Holothuroidea; order Aspidochirotida; family Holothuriidae; genus Holothuria; species Holothuria scabra. Next base: position 57,626,143 of record CM074181.1, on the reverse strand, counting down.
CCTTACTACTTAATATGCTAGTAGATGCGCCATTGCACCTCCCAGCAGGCCCTGGGTTGTTGAAACACCCAATCTCAGAGGCAGCAGCATCCACTACATAATCACTTATCTCTTTTGGCTTGCAGATTGTCAGGCAATCCTTGAAAACACAGGACTTTCATCACAGGCTACCAAAATCATCTTGGCGGCATGGAAACCATCGACAACAAAACAATATGACGGGTACATCAAAAAGTGGTTGGAATATTGTGGGGAACGGAGAACATTAATCCCTTGCAAACCTCTGTGAACCATATTTTAAATTTTTCACACAAATGTTCCAGTCCTGTGGTTATAGTGCACTCAACACTGCGAGGGCTGCGCTTTCCGCTTTAGTACAGTTAGGAGATGGCTATTCTATAGGCACTCACCCCCTTGTTACCAGATACTTCAAGGTGTTTTTAATTTGAAGCCACCCCTACCAAGGTATACCCAAATGTGGGATGTGAAGATAGTCCTCAACTACCTCAGAAAAATATCACCAGCAGGAAGGCTCAGTCTCAGGGATTTGACCTAAAGACAACCATGCTGTTGGCTCTTTTAACAGCTCAACGCCAACAGACACTATGTAAATTAAATGTGGAGGATATGCAAGTTAAGCAAACAAAGTTCATATTCACGTAAAACAACTTCTGAAAACAAGCAAGCCAGGACGTGTCGGGACAGTACTTGAACTTCATGCTTATCCTCCAGTCCGCCGACTTTGCATTTTTACTTATTTAACAGAGTATCTCAAACGCACTTTGCAGTGTAGAGGAAAGGAAGCAGCTTACTGATTAGTTACAAGAAACCATACTCAGCAGTAAGTGTAGATACGGTTGCCAGATGGCTTCGAACAGTTATGGAACAAGCTGGTGTGGATACCAACAAATTTAAGCCTCATTCCACCCGAGCGGCTGCGGTTTCTACTGCTCGAGAGGCACAAGTGCCAATACATGAGATACTTTCACAAGCAGGGTGGCAAAATGAAAGGACCTTTCAAAAGTTTTACAACAAGCCATTACTACAGACCTCCAAAGCATTCTCGGATGCTGTACTGGAAAGCATAGTGGCTGTGTACATAGTGTAGATAGTTCAGTTTATTTTTAGATTTTACATCCAAACTTGTTTTACTTATATTTGGAAACGCTTTATATCGAGGAGTTCTAAGAGGTCATCTCTATCTACATGCTCATCATGTAACTTTGTTTACACTGTATATACGTTTAATAGTTGGATATCCTATGCAGATAAAACTGTTAGACCTGTTTGTTTTGATTCCAAGGTTAGTACTTAACTTTATACACTCTGTTGTGGTGTATCGTTAAGAGATATTGGGTTAATATGCTTGAGTATGAGGCCAGAGCTGCTTTGAAGGTCTCACATTACCCGAACGTATTATGAAATAAAATGGAAAGATTAGCAGTACTTGTATGCAGTTTGATCTTCATTTTATGAAATAATGTAAGTGAGAGGTAATGTGCCCACCTCTCCCACCCTGTTCGGAATACTCAGCCTTACAAAGACAAGTGTCACCATGACGTTACTCTGTCCTCATACATCATCTTTTAAGACTGCCTGCGCCTGCGCAAACGGGATCTCACATTACCTCTCACTTACATTATTTCATAAAATGAAGATCAAACTTCGTACAAGGTAAGTACTCGTTTAATCTTTCCATTATACTGTAGTCTCGAGCACTCATTTTAGAACTGCATTCTTCATCGTCCCAGAGAAAGTTTCGAGTCCATAAGAAGTCATGTAGTCCTGCTTAAAATTCTTTTTCTTATCAACAGTGTACCATATCAATAACATGATTAGGGTCTATGTGAACTTCAAAACACATAACAAGTCCTTTACTTAATATTCTCAGAAAGGTCTAAAATCTAATTAGGCCTACCCTAGGCCTATTTGTTGCAGGCTACACGCAACATTGCAGTCAGGCCTTGAATTTTGAGGCACACTAGTGCGATCACACACCATCACTCGCCTCAAATCCCTGTTAGGAGTGGGATTTATTGCACAGCTAGATGGAGAACAGGAGCTCATGTAATTCTATTACCCAGGGTTTTCATCAGAGACGGAAAGGGGAGGGGGGGGATTTGTCTCCCCTTTCTAGAAGAAGGTGGGTAAAATCCCCCTTTTAATTTCCATACAGATTAGAAAATTGTCAATATTTTGGTTTCTTTCTTAGAAAGATGACACTTTTGCAGCAATGTTTGAACTTACTCAAATAAATGGCCTTTAAAACCTTCAAATTGCACCTTACAGGGCCTTGAAGCAAGCTTTTGTCCCCCTGAACCCACTCATAACTTTAGCCTAGGACAGCATCAATTTGGACTTGGGGTTTCGCAGTAATAAACCCCCCTTTTTTGATTCCTTGCCGTAGGCCAAGGAATCTATGCGATGGTGATGTCGTGCGTGTGTGTGTGTGTGTGTGTGTATGTGACGCTTTGGCTTGTAAACACGATATCTCAAGAAGGGTATGTGTGACTAACCTCATATTTGGTGTGTGGGTTGGTCATATTGAGTAGATGATCCCTATTGTTTTTGGTGGAGATCAAAGGTCATTTGGGGTCACGAGAGGTCAAAAGGTCAAAACCTTGTAAACACGATATCTTGAGAACGGTACATGTGACTTTGCTCATTTTCGGTGTGTGGGTTGGTCATATTGAGTAGATGATTCCTATCGATTTTCATGGAGGTCAAAGGTCATTTGGGGTCACGAGAGGTCAATAGGTAAATTCCTAAGAAATTGCTTGTAAACACGGTATCTCAAGAAGAGTTTGTGTGACTATGCTCATATTTGGTGTGTGCATTGGCCATATTGAGTAGATGATCCCTATAGTTTTTGGTGGAGATCAAAGGTCATTTGGGGTCACGAGAGGTCAAAAGGTCAAAACTTTGTAAACACGATATCTCGAGAACAGTACATGTGACTATGCTCATTTTCGGTGTGGGGTTTGGTCATATTGAGTAGATGATTCCTATCGATTTTCATGGAGGTCAAAGGTCATTTGGGGTCACGAGAGGTCAATAGGTAAATTCCTAAGAAATTGCTTGTAAACACGGTATCTCAAGAAGAGTTAGTGTGACTATGCTCATATTTGGTGTGTGCATTGGCCATATTGAGTAGATGACCCCTATTGTTTTTGGTGGAGATCAAAGGTCATTTGGGGTCACGAGAGGTCAAAAGGTCAAAACTTTGTAAACACGATATCTCGAGAACGGTACATGTGACTATGCTCATTTTAGGTGTGGGGGTTGGTCATATTGAGTAGATGATCCCTATCGATTTTCATGGAGGTCAAAGGTCATTTGGGGTCACGAGAGGTCAAAAGGTCAAAACCTCATAAACAGGATATCTCCAGAACAGTACATGTAACTATGCTCATATTTGGTATGTGGGTCGGTCATATTGAGTAGATGATCCCTAGTGTTTGTGGTGGAGATCAAAGGTCATTTGGGGTCACAGGAGGTCAAAAGATCAAAACCTCATAAACACGATATCGTCAGAACAGTACATGTAACTATGCTCATATTTCGTATGTAGGTCGGTCATATTGAGTAGATGATCCCTATTGTTTTTGGTGGAGGTCAAAGGTCGTTTGGGGTCACGAGAGGTCAAAAGGTCAAAACTTCGTAAACCCAATATCTCAAGAACGGTACAGGTGACTTTGCTCATATTTAGAGTGTGGATTGGTCATAATGAGTAGATGATCCCTATTGATTTTCCCAAAGGTCAAAGTGCATTTGTCAGCATGTTCAAAGCCTGACAAGCTTTCCTGCACAGTCTTTCAAGAAAGGTCACTTGTAGGGTCCTGTAACTTTTGATGTAGATAGCACATAGTGAATACATGGTCCCAGAAGTTTTTGGTGGGGGTCAAATGTTATTTGGGTTCACAACGGGCAAGAAGGATCTCAATGTAGGAAGAATGGATGCCTTGCATGTATACTTTATGGGCACATTATGGAGCCCTGTTAATTGAAAAACATTGCAAAGCAATGTCAATGTGAAAAAAGGCCTTACATTTCAGCGGCAAGGAATCACGAAGCCTTTTGGCTTTCTGGTTTGTGTTTCTGGCAGAATCCCTGTTACCGTTTAATAAAACAGCACACCTATCACACTCCTTAATTTCCTTAGGGATGTGACTTGCTGCACACCTGGAAAATCTAAAACTCAAAACCTGTGCAGTCAACCAAAAATATTTATATTTTAATTTGGACAGTTATGGGGAAAATTATAGTCATGTGCCATTACAGTCATGTGCCTTAATTGCTTAAAACATTAAGCACCATTTGAAAGCAGTTGGGCCATTTCTATAAAGTAAACTGTTGTAATTACAACTGTATCCTATGCCACATAAAACTATGTAGCCTACATGCGATGTCACCAAAGCTGTGTTTATATAGTCATGCCGATCAAAAAGTTGCTCTCCATACACCCCATGTCTCTACACTGGATTAGACCATGGGTAACTGACAATTCACAAACCAACATTCTCAAAAAGTATTTATGAATACCTAATGAAGCCAGAAGTTACTTAAACAAAGATAATTTGAAAATAATTGTTCCCCCAAAACAAACAGTCTTATATACAGCTCACAGGGGAAAGTAGGGGATTACAGAGGAGTATTGTTTGAACCGTGGTTAAGGGCTAGTTACATGGTTTGCAAACTTCTTTAAAGGGCCAATCTTCTGATCCCAATCTACAGTTCTGGTAGGGGTGCACCAAAATTCTCAATTGGCTCAGCTCTTTGACAGCTAATTTAAACAATGCAGATTACCAAAGATTATATTACACAGTGTGAACTGTACTGGGAGTATTTTGATTATAGCCATTGAGCTTTGCTATATTCACCCTAAAGCAATAAACTGAGATTGTGTCTGTATGAGGATGAATTTCAGACAAATGTGGGAGGTGCTCAATTAAGAAGGTTAGGAGAATTGGGCCTTTAAAGGACCTGTCTGCTCAACGTTTCCCTGATTACATGAAAAAAGTAAGCATGTTGATTTTATGTGTAAGGTATATTATTTCCCTGTAGCTTCAAAATGGTAGCCATTAAAGCGTTGAACAAAATGTATAACTGTTTTTTAATGCAGCATCAAGTTTGACTTAAGATGTTGAAGACAATCAAAGCTGTGGTATGAAAGCTTTAAGGAACAGTATTAACTTGTTAAACTCCTTTTCCTTTAGAGTTCCCTTGACTGAACAAGAAGAGTCAAAGAGAAAAACACATATATATTGAAACTATTTTGCTTTCTTCCATAGCACAGCAGTGACTGGCACTTCATATTTTTTACACACCCACTTTTTTATGTTCACACCACTAACCCTTGATACACAGATTTGTCATATTGATATTGAGACTAAGACTACTAATTTTGGGGTTTGGTTTTTTTTTTTTGGGGGGGGGGGATTGGTGGAGGTCAAAAGTTGTTTGATTGCAATAGAATTAGATTGTCAAAAACTCATAATTGGCCTCAATTTTCATTTTTGTTTTCTTTGTTTAGTACATTTTTACATCACTGGAAAAAATTGGCCCCAATTCAGTGCCATGCCCGGCTAGAGAGACCTGAATTGCTTGTAAACACATAAACACAGTATCTCAGGATCTCAATGATGGACACTTTTCATATAGATGTGGTTTATAGATTTACAATGTTTAGAGGAAGAACCTTATTGTTTTGTCAAAGGTTTTTTAGGTCACTAGTAGAGGTAATACTGAAAAGTCTTGTTAATACTGAAAGGGCTTGTTATCATCATAATAGAATAAACCTTATTACTTTTGGTTGATAGATCATAGGTCATGTAAGGACACGTCAGGTCAAAAAACAAAATTTCCCCCAAATTTCCAAGATAAACAAGGAATTCACAATGCCTTTGAATTTTTTAGGCTCTTGGTTTTACACTTTTTTTTATTTTCTGATTTTTTTTTTTTTTTTTTTTTTGGGGGGGGGGGGGGGGGCTGTTTAGTTACTGTCAAAGATGTTCTGCTTCTCATAGCATCCTGATTTGTTTAATTCAGTTTGCACATTGAGGAAATTTCTCATTGGGGACAGTGTTGAGAGGTCAGATTTGGGTAAAACTTCCTCAGTGCAAGTGAATTGTACGGTAAAAAACTGGCCCTCATGTCTATTGGACAAAGTAGTGTGTTATGTACCTGTTAGTAAAAGGTTTGTTTTGTTATATGGATGGTACAAAGGTCAGGCTTGTATCCATCTTACAGGTACAACGGTAGTCCCAGACCAAGCTTTGTGATTAAGAGACAAAAGTCTCACAATTATTTTGTGGTTTCTTGAAAAAGTTAAGTGAACTTGTTAACATGTTCCTATCATGCTGAATATGCAAGTCAAGCAAAATATTCATTAGTCTGGCAAATTTCAGTAGGAAGTTCACTGGGCATTTACTTTGATCTTTGTCTGTCATTCTCACCACACAGCTAAGACCTTCTGGTTCCTAGTAAATAAACTGTCTCACATGTGTGTACATTGTATAAACTTACCTCCCTCTCACAGTTCATTCTTTTGTTTACATGCTTGCAAGGTTCCTGTTTTTTTATCAGTGACCAAACAACTGACAGTTATCAAGAAAGATTATGCTCTTGTTGTTTAATGAAGCTATAGGGGGATAGGTACAGTAAAGTCAAAGCTGTGAACACAGGTACAGTAGTATCAGGCCTGAAAGGGTCATGAGAACAGTAAAAAATATCATTGAAATATTTTATGCAGACTAGAACAATTACCATGGCTTTTAAAATGCTGAGGGAGTCAGTACTTTAACACCCATCAAGCAAGCTATTGTGAGCATGTACAGTAGTATATGGTTATCTCATCTTTATCGCTGAGAATACTCCTGTGCACTTCCATTATGGGAAGGTTTGGACAAAGTCTTTTTTCATTGCTTGCCAACCAGCCTAGTTGTTCTCTAAGCCAGCTTTTCCACAAGAGTATCTACTTGTCCACTTGTAATGTGCCCAGTTGTTGCAGTTGAAATATAATGTCATGTTCATGAGAATCTGGTGCCGCACTTGTCAGTGCTAAGGTTCTCTGGGCTGCCTTGAGATTTAAAGCTTGAGTAGAGAGTACAATGTTTGGTCCCTAACAAATTCCAAATGTGTTTTTTTTTTTTTGTACTTAAATTAAATCTCTACATTTACCAACTGTGACACAATATTCCAAATATACTGTATCCCTACCAATACAAGGCTTAAAGGTCGTCAACTTTATTTGCTCAGCTATTTTATTGACAACCCAGTTAAAAAAGGCAGTGTATCGTAGCTCATGTTTTACAGCATGTACTGCAATGGGTTTTCTGATTACACATTTGGGTCCTTAAGCAATAAACTGATATCATGTCTGGATGAGGAGAAGATTTAGACGGTTGTGGGAGAGGGTTTAGGAAAGTAGAATTGAAACTGTTTGGGGTAGGCAGATTTATAGGCTTTAAAGTGTGGAGTATCATTTGAATTTTACAGTGATTATTCTGGATATGGTCTCATTGGTTGATTGACTCACCTTATAGCCCTGTGTTTGCATGCCTAGTCAAATCTGGGTCATGATAATTGTGTAAAATCCTCAAAACTTCACAAATTAGTCATTGAACCAATATTAATCAGTCAACAGAGCTAAAAAAAAATGCAAGTTTCAGTATGTTGTACCACATATCATTCACTGGCTAAAGTCATTGTGGGTCATTTGTTGCCTGGTCATTGCACCATGGTGCCAGCCTTCAGCTGCTTGTGCTCCATAATGCACAGTAACAACTTTATAGTCCGTCAATTTTGTTAGAGTCAAAATCAAATTGTTTTTTAGTTTCATGACTGAGGGGTGTGTCATTGACTGATTGCATGGTCAAGTGGTTACAGCATCTGACTTGCAGCCTGGAAGTTTGGAATTCAAGTCCTGGCAGGATCATACTGAAGACTTTGAAAATATACTGCCATTGTGCTTGGTGCAGTACTTAGCATTGGCGATGGAGTAGTGAAGACAAGCAAGTGAGCTACAACTGGAAGAAGGCTGTGGCAGGTGTGATATGAACCAATTGGTTGGAAACTGGGGGGAAAACTTAAAACTAACTTGACTGAGGAGTATATAATTATCCTGTCCTTGAAGTCATTGCTTCTTATGCAACAGACATAAGCAACATTGCTGCAGATTATATGGTCCGGTGACAGCCTGCTGTTGTCTGTGGTGTTTTATTGTTGTAACGTCGTTACGCTATAGTTGTTACGCTATCGGCCAAGTCATGACGTTTACTTCCAAGGGGCAGAATTCTCTAATGGTTGACAATTATGATCAACTATGTTCAGGTGTAGAAACACATGACATGCAATCAGCAAGTGAAGTACAGAGAGAGTCATCAGTTTAGGTCATATAAGAGTTCCATACTTATTGGGGTGACAGTTTGATTATAAGTCAGCCCATGTCAGTTTCACTATCTACTTTAAAAGTGTAACCTAAGATTTTGCTTATGTTATTTTCATTTTAATGTTATCAGTATCAAGCACAACCTTGCTCTACAGAGGCTTGCTCTTGGTCATAAAGTTGTTCATGGGCATAGTCCAGCTGATTTTAATGAGTTTATTAGACCTGGCATTTATACACCTGGAAGGCTTCTTCATTGGACTGCAAAGACTCAAACTTTCTTTAAATCCCCTTATTGTCATTTTGCAATACTATGTGGAATGATCTTCCTTTGGAATTGCAGGGAAATTCCATCTGTTAAAAGCTTTTGTAAAAGACTGTCTGATCATTATATATCTACTTACTAGGTCTTCCTCAGCTAGGGTAAGGGGTGCACTCACTTAAGTTCTCAGTGAGTGTTTCAGATCTCTGGTCTATACCCACTTAACTGGTACCTTCACTTTTGTTTGTACCAAATATGTAATGTAATGTAATGTAATGTAATGTAGTGTAGTGTACTGTAATGTAATGAAATGTAATCTAATGAAAGTTTATTACAGCAACATATGTAATTTAAAGGTGGTATGCATCTCCCACATTCATTGTGTATAACAGCATGGAAGAAAACAACCACCCTTCAAAGCTTGAGTCATTATGTTCAGTTTAAACTACTGCTCATTTTCTGTTTTATCATTTCAGATGAATATTGAAACATTTGTGATGGAGTATCACAACCAAACATTCAACATGACTACTGTCACCTTCACAGAGGATGTGGAGTCTGGACAAAGTTATATTCCCGGGGTATTTGTCATAATTAATCGTTCAAGTAGCTAAGGCTTCCTAATCTTTTTTAAAATAAAAGCAAATCTAGGGCACAAATCCTTTCATAAGAGGGGAGATCAAGTCAGAAAATTGTAGCAGGATGTATCAAATTACTGAAAAATAAGGAAATATGATCCTGCCAAAAGAGGGGGTGGTCAGTCTGATGTGTACTGTTTCAGGTCTACTCAAATATGTTTGACAATGAAACACTATCCAGTCAGTCACAAAATAAAGTGGATTTTGCAATAGATATATCACTGCCAGAACTTTCATACAGTTTATGAAATCTTACACCAAATGAAATTTTAGTACTAAACACTCTTTGTCAAAACTTAGGGCATATGATTAAGTTGAATCATGCTGAATCAATTCTTTATCAAACAACTTGCATTAGGAAGGTCTACAGTTCAACTCCTGGTGGGGTCATATCAAGGACTTTAAAAACTGAACATACTGCTATTGTGCTTGCATAGTGCTCAGCAGAAGCAATGAAGTAGGGAAAGCAAGTCAGTGGGCCACAACTGGGAAAAAAAAGGCTGTGGCTGACCTGACTTAAATCGGTTAGAAACTGGGCTGTAGAACTTGATCTTACTCAACATAACCTTTTTCAAATGTTGATTTTCAAACCTCACTGTTCAATTGTCTAAGTGAGGTTATCTAACATCTCTGCAGATGGTGTAACATAAATCTTCTGCTCCACTGTAGTTGCAATCAGTTATACTGTGGATTGAGCAGGAATATAAACAAAGCTCCCTCTACATGTTCTGCATGCTGTATGTTGCTAGGGTTTTGTAGAACTGGATAGACTGCTTCCTTAGTTTAACGGTAGGGCATCCGCCTCTGACGCGGAAGGCCTGGTTCAGATTCCCCAGGTCCAGTCATACCAACGACTCTAAAAGTGGAACCTACTGCCATTGTGCGTCATTCTCCTCCGCATAAGCATTGGAGTAGGGGAAAACAAGCCAGTGAGCCACAACTGGAAAAAAGGCCGTGGCCAGCTCGACTTGAACCAATATAGGTTGGAAACTGGGCTGTTAAACTCTTGTCTAACTAACTAACTTACTATAACTAACTAACCTAGAACTGGATGTCTTTCCATGTGGTATTATTGGTGATGCTTGATTCTTCACATTCTCTTAGGGTGGTCAAATAGTGCAATCATACTCATTACTATTTTTCCCATACATTTGTGTTTCACTTTCAGAGAGGAATCAACATAGTTCAGACTGAAAACAAGTAATTTAAGTTAACACAGACTACAGCTCTAATTTATGGAAAACTTTTCTTGAACTCTCTACCATAAAGTAATGTTATTTTTGTCGTTCAGTTTAGGATTGCTGACGATGATGGAACATACTTCTTGAGAAAAGAATCATCAGCCATTGTTACCACAGTTGAACGTGAGTTTGCAATTGTAGTTTAAAACTTTGTGCTTGCTGCCGGGAATGAAAATTAGGGTAAAAGATTAGTTGTCCCCTGGACAAATGGTTAAAAAATATGGTTGTTCCTCCAGCCTTCAGGTTGTGCAACTGTTAAATCTTAGTAATAATGGACTTGAAATTTTCAAAGTCTAGTTGAGTTGTAAAGAAAGGCAAGGAGTTGTGTACCATTTCATAGAATTCTGCTATTAAAGGGGCATTTTGGCTCCAAACAAAAATATTGAGGTCCATGCATGAAGCAGTCTGACGTGAAGTGTGTTGACAAGTACAGAAGTAAGTGGTCCCATGTACAACCACAAGAGATAAATATCAGTTGTCCCAGGCTAAAATCACTTTTATGGGGCAAGTGATCAACTGCTAACTTTGAGCCCTGGCTGCTCAGTTTGTTTTATGGCATTTGGATTTGTAGGACAAAGTTCCATACCATAGAGGAATTTGATGGCAAGTTTTTGGTTGAGAAAAGCTTAAGTGTTTTTGTGTTTTTATTTAGTCGGTTGCCACCATGCGTGGAGTTGTATAACTCATAAGCCACAAGCTTCTCCCACATCTGTGGTCACTGAACGTCATAAAACAACTGTCCTCCAAAGCTTGATCCCTATTAGGTGAGAGTCATTTGTCTAACAGGGCAGTATGGGCAATTGGACACAGGAAATACAAATTGACCTGACAATATTACTGCCAGTTAGATAAATGACTCTGCCCTTTATAGGTGGTTGCCAATTTATTTTGGTGCAATTCATTAAGAAACAGACAGAGCAGCATTGTCACTGTAATTTGACGTTTAACAACAATTTGCTAGAGATATTTGGAAGAAGTTCTTGAGTAATGGATTTAAATTGCTCTTTTATGTAATATCCAAACATCAGTTGGTAGGTGCACTTCAGGTTAGCAAATGTAAGAACAAGAATAGTTCTGTATCTTAATCAAAGCAAAGACTGATAAAAATAAGTCCTATTTGGCAGTCCTGACACAAGAAAACTTGACATAACAAGAGTTTTGCACAGTGTACAGTATAGTCACATTCACACTAAAATTTGCTAGAATGGAATAAACTATGAACCAGTCTTACAGACATAAGACAAATGACAGTCTGCACAATTAGTCCCAAAACATGCTACATTGAATTTAATTGCAGGTATCAAGGGAGGTGTGAACCCCTTAAGTGCTTCCAGTTAGATTTGGCTGAAACTGCTTAGTCGGGCCTTTAACCAACTGTTTGACCCATAGATGCCAGAGTAGTGGTTCTCAAAATTTGTTACACTAAAGCCTCCTTCAACCATCTCAAAATATCACAATTTCAATTATGCGCAATTTGGAGATTCAGCAGATTATGGAAAATCTGTGATGTCATCACATGATATTGTTAGAGCTGTATTCAACAACTTTGTGTGCAGTACCCTAATTATGGTGTTACTTTTTGCTAGATATCAACATCGAAAGAAATTTGAACTTTTTAAACAAGGACAAACAGGACATGCAGTTGCTAAAATTGCTAAGAAATTTTAATTCAATGTGCCCACTTCTGTGATTTGCAAGAGACTAGGCCTAGGATAACATTTTGTTAAAGTAGCCTCTTTTCAAACTGAGATATCATGAGCTAGGGATAGGATACTGCTGGAGGATTTGAAAGCCAATTGATTAAAATTTGGAAAATCTGTCTTTTTCACATGAGGCACTTGTGAAAACTCCTGAGAATATTTTTTTTCCTCTTTAACTGTGCACTTTACATTTCTTCTGCTTTAATTTTTATTTCAAACATTCAGGCCTGCAACATCTATTATATTGTTATTATATTGTTTAGCCTATGTTTATTCATAGCATTTCAAAAAAGGTACTTCTTATCATATCATGTCCAAGTTGAAAAATTCAAAATTTAAAACTTTGATGATTTGCAAGTCTGCTATAATAAGACCTTGTAGCTGGTACCTAGTGATTACAGGACATTTCCCAGAACAGCTTCTTTAATATTTGATATAGAGTGCCGATGTCACAAGCTCCACCCCTTTTGATGGGGGGCAAAAACTAGTGAAGTATACTAAGCCGGGGTAGCTAGCTCAGAAGCAGCTGACAGCCCATTTGTGACTGCTGCACTGAAGCACTGTTGATATTTGCCTGGGAGCAAGCAAGGTTGACTAGTTGTGACCTTACATACTTAAAAGCACATGCAGTTTGTGGACTCTACATATACAGGGCTATACATAAGAAAATAAGGGAGGGCCTCTGCCTTGTTAACTTATAAACATGATGAAGAACTAAATCAAAAATGGAAATTCCTCAAGCATCTGAAAAAAGTTTCAATACTCTGCACTCCACAGCAGCTAGCAGTGTGTTTGAACTTTTGTCTGGGTTTTCCAAAAGTTGATGGTTTATTATGATCAAAGTCTTGGCTAGTGGTCTAAGGCGATAAAGTGTTGCTCTGTGGGAAATGTTTGGTAAAATTTTAGGTCTTACTATGTAGCTTTCTTTGATGACGAAGAACATTTTTTATTATCATTTTTAGATGTTCACGCTGAGATAATTGCTGTTTGCTGGATTGAAAGATTTTTTAAATTAATAACTTTCATCTGGGTGGCTCAACTTTTTTGTCTGGGTGACACATTTTTTGTCCAGGTGCTACTTATTCTTTTGTACATATCTGGGTGAGCACCATAAAGAAACAGCTAGAAGAGAACTCTAGCATGTATCTTACTGATGCAAACATGAGATTACAAGCAACATCTGGTGATGTGACTTTGTTATATACATGAAACTGCAACAAGTTTTTGTTGTAATAACGAAAAAAGATTCTAAAAAAATGTTTCTGGTTGCCCTAAGTGCAGAATATCAGTTGCCCATTAGTAAGTATTAAAATTAAATGAAAATAGTCGTATGGAAACAAAAATTGTGGCTAAAAAAATCACAGAATAATACTTTAAAAAAATTAGAAAACTATTAAACATAGATTAAATCTTTTGAATGATTTGATTGAAATTTACTTATCAGATGTGAATGTCACATAACTGAATTTCATTTGTGAGCTATGTTTTTGAAAATCTAACCATATCTCTTTTTTCTGTGTGTGTCATAGCATTCCCTTGTTCTCAGAATCCATGTTCAGTTAATGAAACCTGCATACCTGATTGTCTGACGTACAGCTGTCAGTGCGTTGAAGGAACTCAGAGGAATAAAAATGGGACTTGTAAAGAAAAAGGTATGATATGTTTTTCTTAGTTAATCAGTGTTTATTATAATTCACCAAATTTAAGGGTAAGAGCAGTCACCTTTGACTTTATATGTCAAAAGAACAGCTGAATCTTAAAAATTTTCTGTATTTCTTTTCCAAGTATCGTTCATGATACAAAGGTATAGCATACTCAGCAGTGATTTCTTGTAAATGTGAAAGTTGTGTGAGAAATATATGACACACGAGTCTCAAGATCAATTATCTAAAATTAGATGATTGCATTTTCCATTAAACATGCTCAGACTCATCGTTCAGCTACTGTATGGAAAGCGTAAGTTTTAGAGCCTTGAAATTTCCAAGGGAATCCATTGGGACTTTATATGGGGACCTCTCTCATGCAAATTCTACACTCAAGACACTTAGCGAACTCTGGCCTCCAGTAACTCTACCTCTTGTTTTGTTTTCATTCCAGTTTTGCCGGTAAAGGAGCCCTCAGGATTTCCTTCTTTCTTAATTGAGATTATCGGTACAGCTGGTGGATGTTTGGTTATACTAATAATTGTTGGAGCAGCATACTTTGTTAAAGGCAGATCTTACCAGCCATGCAAAAGAGGAGGTATGTATTAATGCATATGCAGTCGTTGTACTTAAAGCTTATTGAAATGAAATGAAGGTTTCAGCTTTCATTATGTTTGTCAAGTATGCACAAATTCCAGTTACAAAGTGATTTTTAGATTTGTTGGTCATTTATGGGGTCCCATCACCTCATTTCTGTCATCTACTGGTGCCATGGATAGTTGTGCCCAGTTGAAAACCTCAAGTTAATTTGTATATTATGAGGATTAGGGTTTTTTTGCAGTCATCTGTGGAATTGGTAATCACAATGATATCAAAAATTAAGGCTGATGGACCCCAGCAATTTCTCACCATTACTTTACTGCCAGATTCATCTATAGATGAATCGGATAAGCACTTGTGTTTAGTGACTGTAGGTAGCCATTAGTGGGGCCCATCAGCCTTAAATCATCTTCATTTATTGTCTACTTGAATGTCAAACCCTCTTATTCAGTGGAATTGAAAGAATCAAGATACAATGTAGTGCACAACCATCCATAGACCTATTTCCAAATAGCAATTACAATGGATTGTGGGATAGAGTTTTGGGTGTACGTCAATTTTCACCACAGTAAAATGCCATTGACAAAAATGACAAACAAACGCCAAAACTCAATCTCACAATCCTTTGTAATTGCTATTTGGAAATAGGTCTAATACAGGTTAGCAAGGAAATTGAGAGATCAAAAGGTGATAGACCCCAGTTATGGCTGACTGAAATCAGACCATCACTTGCTGTCCAGATTTGTCTATAAGCTAAAAGAAATTGTAAATTGTAGTAAATAAGATTTGAAAAATTTCTGCTGATATGCCCCTTGTGAAAAAATTGAACCCTTGGTTTTGTGTTTGTTGTATCATCGACTTCCTATAAATGGGAAAAGGACTATGGGATCTGAGGGTTTAGGCATAGCAGATAATAGTGGCTGTGAATCTGTAATTTGGGTAATTTGAGGAAGACATTCTAAGATAACTACAAGCTTAAATGGTTAAAGCTATCTTATTTATTCAATATATTTGTTTAAGTAAAATTTTACATCTTCCAAACATAATCTTTGGATGTCCAAACACTTAAGCAATTTAATCAGAATTTTTGTGGCATGAGTTCATAGCAGCCAGCTTACGATGCCGTCACTCACTTGCAAAACTGTGACAGTCTCTGTGTAGGATATTCGTGCAGTAGTGAATGTTCTATCCATATATATAGAAATTCTGAGGTGACATGTATGAATGATGCTCAGATAGGGCTTTTAACAGCTCTGTAGTAGATTTAATGTGGACGTAAGCTTTTGACTGTGTTTATTCTATTGTTATTTCATTAGTTCAAACAACTACATCTGTTTAACTGTGACGAATGTTTCTGAAAGAAATGTGTTGTAAAACATGGGTTATTGCCTCATAAGCTCATGTCATTTCCTAGCACAAAATTAAAATATGATGAGTTTTGCAATCCTTCCATGCTTTATTCCAGGCACGAGAAATACTCAAGACCCACTAATCCCTCATCCAGTAGAATTACCAGAAAGTAAGTTGATGGAATTAAATAATCAGGGTTGCAGTTGTTTCAGTTCTCTTTTTGTTTTGGTATTTCTCATTTCAAGGATTGACTGCAAGGTTGATAGTGTATCTTGCTACAAACATTTGCAACTGCTCTACCTCAGTTGTCATTAGTAAGTATTAAAAGTGATGAAAGGTCATTTGGGGTCAGGGGAGGTCAAAAGGTCAAAACAGGCCTTTTAAACATGATATTTTATGAACGATACATGGGACTATGCTCATATTTGGTGTGTGGGTTGGTGGTATTGAGTAGATGATCTCTATTGATTTTTGTGGAGGTCAAAGGCCATTTGGGGTCACAAGAGGTCAAATGTTAAATTCCTTAGAAATTGCTTGTAAACATGGTATCTCCAGAAGGATAAGTGTGACTAATCTCATGCTTAGTGTGTGGGTTGGCTGTATTAAGTAGGTGATCCCTATTGTTTTTGGTGGTGGTCAAAGGTCATTTGGGGTCACAAGAGTTCAAAAGGTCAGAACTTTGTAAACAAGATATCTCAAGAAGGTTACATTTGACTATGCACATATTTAATGTGTGGGTTGGTCGTATTGAGTAGATGATGATCCCTATCGTTTTTGGTGGAGGTCAAAGGTCATTTCGGGTCATGAGAGGTCAAAAGGTCAAAACCTTGTAAACACGATATGTCAAGAATGTTACATGTGACTATGCTCATATTTGATATGTATTTGATGTGTATGCTTATATTTGATGTGGTAAATGGGAGTCAGTGCTTGTTTGGATCTGTAGGTTATCAACATGATATAAGTGTTTTCTGATCTTTTGTTAAGTGTTTTCTGATCCATGACATTCTGTGCCTAAATTGTAAAGACAAATCTATCAAACACGATCAAGTTGAAAGAAAGGAGGTATTTCATGGCAAGGAATAACAAAGCCTTTTGGCTTTCCTTTTTTTTTTTTTTTTTTACTTTTGCTACAAAGGTATACGTTAAACCTTAAGTAATGTAATCTGAGTATTGTTCTGAGTGATTATTAGAACAGGGTACATAACTTTTATTTGTTATGGTTTGGTCAAATTATGCCATACTAGGTGATTTAGTGAAAGATGCTGGCGGGATGGTGAAATCTATTCTGATAGTGACTTGACTACAGTATTTTCAACAAAATTTCAGGCCAACTTATTTCACTTCTACTTAAAGGCAAATTACTTTTATAAACAAAGGTACCAGTCTTTCAACAAAAAACACCAGCTATACATTGTAACATGTTTGAGTTTGTGGTCTAGTATATAGAGCATCATACTTTGAAGGTCCATGGTTCCATTCCATAAGTCTAGTCATGACAAAGACTTTTAAAATGAAACCTGCTGTCCCTTGCATTTTATGCTCCACATAAGCAATAGAATAGAGATACAAATTCAGTGCCTTACCACTGGAAAAATGCAGAGGTTGCAGCTAGATAAAATCAGAAGGGGTAAAATCTTGTGTAACCCTAACCCATAACACGTCAAAGAAAAAGTTAAAATAATTTTGTACTGAGATGCTTGAAAAAAGGCATTCTTGATGTTTTGATAGTGTTGTATAGTTGCATATTGACAATTTCATCATTAGTAGCCATACCGTGTCTCAGTTCAGGCTGTTGACAGCTAGGAAAACATTTTCTTGACTAAAAATTTTTCTAGTGGTATAACTTTACCGAAATGCTTGCTGCCATAAATAAAGTTTTAACCATGACAGATTTTCTTCTGTCTTTAGGTCCCAAAGGTTCTCACTCTGTGCCAAATGGGATCAGACTGGTTTGTAACCATAATTCACGTTTGCAGAATTTCACAGACAAGTTGCGGCAAGTCCTGCAAGAGTATGTTGGGTGTCCTGTGTCTGTCCATACAGTCTGGCTTACCACTCAAGTGGGAAGTTCAAGTTGGATTGCTGATGCCAAAAACAAGGAGGAAAAAGTTCTCTTCATTTGGGATAAAAATTTGTCCATTTTGGACTATGGAGATTCCCCAGTTGCTACCAAAGAAAAACTTATGGTACACAATGTTGTTAGTACATTACAAAGGAATGAACTAGAATCAATTGTTATACTTCAACTGGATATTGCCAATTCTGCCCCTCTTCCTATAGAACTCAGACACTGCTGCACATTCAGCTTGCCTGGGGGCTTGAGAGATCTCATCAAAGACTTTAGTTTAGAGGAAAACATTCCCTCTGACAGTTTCAGTGATGTTATCTCAGCATACAAGGAGATTAAGGAGAGTTTGAGGCAGAATGTCTGTCAAAGTAGTAAACACACTTGGACTGAGAGAGAAGGAAATCTTGCAAAGGGGCAAGAAAGTGGTGGCGATGTAGCAAGTGATGAAAGTGAACTGTCAGATGAAGATGCGTTAATAGAAGAGGAAGAGGCTGGACAAGAACTGCTTAGCAGTCTTTCTCAATCAGGTTGAGATGATTTGGATCAAATATTGCCTCAAATATTGCCTCATACCTTACAATTCCTGAAAAGTAGGAAATTGAAAATTAAGAAGGGGCAGGATTCACTAACATTTGCGAAAGAAGTTTATAATTCAAAATAATTATGAGCTGTGTAAAACTTTCTTAAGTGACATTCACAAAGAAAATTTTATTCATTTTACCAAGAAAAATGGTTCACAACTACAATAAATTTATGAAAGCCAGTCACATGATTGGGTGCAATTTTCGCTGTCAGATTTTAAGCCAATCAGGCGTGGACCAAAGTGGTGTACAACTCCTTGGTACAGTGTGCCTTTATAAGGTGCCACAATTTTTTGTAACTGTGACAACTCTGAAGCCTGTACAAAGTAACACAAAATATTTACAAACTTTTCCCTTCATGAATGTCAACTAAGAAAGGTACTGCAGACTTAAAAAAGTTTTGGTTATAATAACTAACTAGTCTTTGTGAATCTGGACCCGCATGTTTTGTGTGCCACAATATAAATTTTGTACATTCCTTCCTATTTTTAATAACTTTTTAGTGCAGCTTTATATTTGTGTATATCACAATTAAATTTTATAAAAGAATACCTTTTTTACCAACATAAACTAAAATTAATAATTATATATTAAGTGTAACAACCTGTGGTTATACACAGTAGCATGCAAACAGTGATCAAATATGAAGAATAATGACATATGTATAATTTTGTAGGTATAGCCTCTCTATTTCATTCATATCCGCATGTTGTTGCTTATAATAACAATCAGGAAGATTCTTTCTGGAGCATTTTATGAAATGTTCATTTTTGAAAGCATTTCCATCGTTACCAAATTTGTTTGTAATATATATGAATAATGTATTTTAAGACTGCTAAGAAGTGTTTTTAGAGACAAGATAAACCTATGCCAACATGATCTTGTCATGGGTATATGTGTGCTTTTGGGTGGGTGGGAGTTGTGTTTTTATGATTTTTAGAGTTTTGGTTTGCTGTCCTATAATTACAGATTAACATCACCCCTCATTACATCCTACTGATGGTAATTTTTCAGACTTGTCTGTCCAAAGAACTATGGCTGGCTGTGAATCTTTGGCCATGCAAGCAGTAAAATGGTGTCATTGGGCCCTGTGCCACTGTGGTGTTAGAAGCTTACCAGGGATTTAGTGTGGGTAAGAAGGGATTACATAGTAATAGAGGGTAAGTTTTAGGGCTCGTAGATCCCCAAACCAGGGATTTGGGGGGGGGATTTGTGGGTAAAACTGTGTGTAGAATAATTCCTAACTATTCCAATGAAATACACTGTGATTAAATCAGAATGACTAGCATGTAGCACATGAGAAGGACAGTTCCTTTAAAACTCTGTTAACCACAAACCTAGCAAATCAGGCATTTTGACCTGACCCTTGATTTTCACCAAGTACCAAATGGTGCTGGAAGTCACCCAAGCATAAAGTGCTAGGAAATTAGCTGTTCTTCTAGTGTGAAGCAAACAATCTTCCTCCTTACTGATAGAGGAAATGAGTGGATTACAAGGGACTGTTGTTTGGCTTGTGATTTTAGAGCTAGATTAACCTCAATTTGTAAGTTTCAAAGAACTTGTCCATCTAATGACCCCCTCATAACTTGTATCAAGTGTCATAACGTGGCTCTTGTGACAATCACTCGATGAGGCGCATTGATACTGCTTGGCTATCTAGCAGGCTTGAGATACCTTGTGATTCTTGCAAATTGTGGTTCAAAGTGTTACTACTGACTACAAACATAACCTTTTGCAGGCCTGTGCCCCTTTTCACATTAGAGTTTATGGTTATCCACCTGTTTTGTGAAAATGTCCACCCCCCCCCCCCTCTCCCATATCTTGGTTAAACTCCATTGCACTTTGAAGGAGCTCAGCAAGTTAAGTTTCCTTATCATATTATGGACTTCTCCCAAATCTACTCTCTATTGTGCCCATGCTCACTAACCTCCTGAAAATCTCCACACTCATATGATTTAAGTGCACACTTGAATTCCTCATTGTATGGATTCAAGTCCATTTATCTTGGTAACAAATGTAGTTTTGGCTCTTTTTAAGTTGTTATAAGCCCCTACAAATTTAAGACAAGTTGAAAGGACTATTAAGATGGCAATAAAAGTATAGTTTCACACTATTGAATTAAAACTAACTGTAAAGCCTGGTACACACCACCACGGCTACCGAAGACTCTCTGTCGTACACAATTTGCATAAATCTTGGACACTTCTTTGGAAGTTGTGGCCGCGTGACCCGGAATTAAAACGCACGGATTGCATCCAACTACAATTGAAAGTGTTCAATTGGACCAACATCTTACGACACGACGGAACTCTAGTGGTGAAACCGGCCACACAGCCAGGACTACAGCCGAAGCGACGTCTTGTCGCTTGGTGTCGAAAGTTGTCGTGGAAGTGTGTACCGGGGCTTAAAGATCTGACATAATGGTCCAATGTTATGACTGGTCACACTGTAGAAGGGGCAGTTTTCCCTTTCCTACCTGAGAAATATGAAAGGGATTTCCCCTTGAATTCTAGATATTTCATTTATTCATTTCATTGCAATCTTGAGATGTACATAAGTGTGAAAATAATAATATATGCATGCCTGAATGTATAGATAAATCCGGACAGCAAGTGAGGGTCTGATTTCAGTCAGCCATAACAGGGGTTTAATCTGTCAATTTCCTTGATTACCTGTATCACAGATGGATGTACACTGAATTGGATATTGATTCCTTCAATCTTACTGAATATGAGGGTTTGAAATTTATGCAGACAATAAATGAAGATGATTTAAAGCTGATGGACCCCACTAATGGCTGCTTTCTGTGACTAAACACGAGCGCTGGTTGGATTCGTCTATAAGATCAAGAGATTGTGGAGGGAAGCACTCTGAGAAACTCTAGAAAATATGCAGAAAATTTATATTTTTCAGGTTGTGGAAATTGCATCTCAGTAGCATATAGTTTTAGGAAGATATTAATTTTCAAAGTTATTCAATTTTTGTCTTGAGATTTTAGTGCATTTATAGGAAATTTGTTACGTCATCATGGCTCATTGATTTGACGTTGCATTCAATATATTTATAATTTTGATGCGGCTGCAGGGTATGTTTAGCAACGTTGTTTGCGATAGCAACACATATGGTGTAGGGTAATGCTAGCTCTTCAGGAAAAGAAATTCAAACATTCCAACAGTATCAAATTTTAAGGATAAGAGGATTTTGAGGAAAAAGGCATTCGGTTTTAGGGTAAAAAAGGAATCTGAGGCATTGTGTCCATATTTCATAACTTTCTGTGGCTTTGTCGAAAAGTGGAGTTATTTTTCATCAAAAATAACCAATCTTTAAAGGGAGATATCATGAGTAGAAAAAGAGTGTTGCAAGAGGGTTTGGATGATATGGTCAGTGATATATTTTTGTCTTTCTTACAATATCCAACTAAGAGGAGAGTCATTTATCTAATTGGCCAGTATGGGCAGTTGGGCACAGGAAATACATATAAAGTGACTTGGCAATAACCACCAGTTAGAAATATGACTCTGCCCTTAAAAAGAACTCACCAAAATATTCCTTTTAAGAAATTCTCAGTCTACATGTTCCCTTTGTACCTCCTGTTTATACAAGGTATAGAGAAGTGAGACACCTCTGCCCAGGCCCTTACAAAAAAAAAGGTGCGTCAACCTGTGTCTGCACCATGTGTGATCACACGTGGAAAAACAAAGGAAATCACATGTGTTCTTGGGTGACAAACCTGCGTTTTTGGAACCATCTACTCACAGGTTTGACACGGGTTTTGCACACATTTCTTTGCCTGTAATATCAAGCCACAGGTTTTGTGGAAGAATTCTTTGTTATCCCTAGTTTTTATCACCACACGTGTTGCACATAAAGCCTGTGTCAAACCCATGGCAAACCTGTGTCAAACCTGTGGCAAATGATCAACCTGCGTCAATGTCAGGGGAAATCACAGGTTTTCATGCAAAAAACTGTGATCACCCCTGGAAAAAACCTGTGAAAACCTGCGAATTTGGAACCAATTGCCACACCTCTTCTTGTAAGGGGCCAGATTGCGAATGAAATCCTTAGGAGCTTGTTTTGGCTCATCTGTGCCCTCCATTCTTGTGTACTTATGGATTTGTTTTCTTGGTCGGCAGGTTGGCTGCTCAAGTTCCTTACCCAATATGAAGCCGAAGAAATGAGCAGGGCTTGTAGTCCTTGTGTCCTGCACTGAGGAAGTCGGGCAAATATTAAACTGCCTAATCAGTCACCTTAAAGTGGCTCATTGAAGTTTGTTCATTAAATTCAACACCGGTTTTCTTCACATACCAATGACAAATGGTCAAACTGGTCCCAATACTCTACATTTTTATGTTTCATTAGTGAGTACTTAACAGTTCAAATCAGTTTTCAAAAATTCGTGACCAGACACTTTTTCAAATTATGCACAAAACCATTTCAAGTCAGGACACCTCAAAATTCATATTTTAACTTTTTTTCCATATATATATTTTTTTATGAAACTTGACTCATAAGTTAACTATGAGCATTGTCATGTGGTAGTGGCCCTTTGACACTCTCATTAAATTATCGATATCAACTCAATGAGCCCCTTTAAGGTTAAACAATCAAAAGGGGTAAGTTTGGTTATTGACAGGAAGAAGTTGACTTTAAAACTCTACCAAGATGTTCACCTTATGTAAAGAACAGTTTCAACTCATGTGAAAGATCTCTTCATGTCCTATATACTGGTAAATGATCAGTTTAGAAAGGAAAATCTAGGTACTAGAACAAAAGGTTAATTTTCTCTGCCAATCAGTAATTGTTCTTTTGATGTTTCTGACATTGTCAAGTATCAACATGCTCATGACAACCTTTACAATCCAGAAGAGATAAGAAAGCTCTAAATGGATTTATTGTTCAATTGTACCTGAAACATACTTCCTTGCAGCATCTCTCCACCATCTCTTCAATAGGTGAAAAAAAGGTTCAGTACAAAATGGACTTGGTATTTATACAATACAATGACCAGTTTAATAGTCTAACACTTGTTGCAATAATCATTATGTATGTGAAATCATTTCGAGAGCCTAAATATTGTATATTAATAAGAATAATTGTGCTTAGTATTGTTAGCTATAGTTACTGACTAAGAATCCTGTTTTCATTTGGAATGTTACAGTTCTACAGTTGAATGGGATTTAAGGACATATCAACACGAATGTGTTATATATAGTGTCAGCTAGATCAAAATGCAAAGTTCAGGAGGGGCTTAGGTTCATTTTGACCGGGGGGGGGGGGGGTCAAATATGGTGCAGGTAGGTTCAGGTTCTCCCCTTTAGCCACCTTCTAGTCTATTAGCAGGCAGGGAATGATGTGGGTTCATTGTACAACCGCAACTCACGGGTGGGGGTGGGCTCATTGTGAGAGACTTTGGCTGCCATGTTTCCATGTGCATCATATGAATTTGGTTGACCTATCCTTGTTAACGATAGTTTGGATATTTGATACCTAAATTGTCCAGTCCCCAAAATTGGGTAAAGACAGTGCTGCCATGCAGTGTGCTGATCTGATGATTGTAAAACCTTTGTTACTTTTCATCTTTAAAAGTAGTCATTTCTCATCAGAAACTGTGCATGCAATGTGTGCTGGCTGTGTTTTGAGAACATTCCATCTTGTATATACTCACCCTGAAACAATAGACTTAGATTGGGTAGGGATGGGGATGGCTTTTAGATGGTTGTGGGAATGGCTTAAGTAAGAAGGTTGAAGAATTTGGACCGTCTGGGTTGAGAAGATTTGGTTCTTTCAAAGACTGTAAGATATGATCAACCAAAGTTATCAGATTCTTTTTCTCAGATCTCTCAATTGTTTTATTTACAACCCAGTTGTATATCTTTTCAGCAATGCCAGTAAGTCACACGTTTGTTCATGAAATTTGAAAAGGTTTCAATCTCTTCCAAACACAGAGATGTAAATATTCAGGTTCATTATAAAATCCTTGAAGATGTAGTTAATTTCTTTTGAAGGTCAAAATTGTCACTAAGTCATGATAATGTGTGAAATCATTCTGAAGACTGAAATCTGGCACACAAAAATATAAGTATGACTGTCTGCACTTTCTAAATCTATTGTAAATAGAATTTTTAAGAGCAAAATGAATCTATATCTTTATAGTGTCAACAACCTCGTATATTGCCAAAGAAGAAAAATTTTTTGTAATAGGTAACAGCGCCCACAGCTACTCATGTTTTAGAATTATCATGAGGGAAAGAAATAATTTTGAAGATTTGATCTTAAATATGGTCAGTTTTGATTTGATTGTTTTATTGTTGATGTATTAGTTGAAATTGTGCAAGTACAGTATTCCTGTGCACTAATAGATAGACATGTGGTTAGAATGATCGTTTTTTTTGGGGGGGGGGCAACATTGTTGGAGTTTGTCAGCCTAGGGAAGCTGTATGAGGAAAATGTTGCACTGAGGGTCATTCGCTTTGGAAAATTATTGCCTTTTCCAAGGAGCTTAGGTGCAAAATAATGCAGGGTTTGCCACTTTGGCACACTTTATCATAAAGGTTCAGTTGTAGTGGTTATTCTGGGTAATAACTGGATTGGGGAGAGGGGAGTTGAGGGGAGGCTGACTATTGCAATTAAAATCACTGGCTATTGTAATTACAATTACATTAGCATTGCAATTACATGACCGGGTTGCATTTCTCAGGAATGGGGTTTTCTAGGCCTTGTTGATGTTTGTTTTAAACATGTTCAAAGTCATTGTCAAGTGCCTTTAGGTGACCAAAGATAATGTCTGCCATTACTCAGTTTTATATTGTTCCAGGTGATGGTGAACATTTTGTGAATTAAGTAATCCATCCAACAAGTTAATATGCATTTTTGTACTTGCAAGAAATTTTGGACATGCCTTGTACATTTGCAGAAATATAAATGTTATTTTTGCAGTCAAACTTAAGATCAAGAAAACATTTAAGATGGACATATCGAGCATTCAGGTTTACATACCAAAGTAATTCAGTTGCTTATTCGAACAAGACCTACACACAAAAAACGGTGTCCCTCTTTTATTTACATGTATATACCAGTTTTATTGAGTGCATTGACAGACTAGCTGTGGAGGACGTATCCCCGCTCCCACACACACTGTGACAATGGAAGGCAGTGGAGCTTGTCCCCAGTGGCGTATCTGGGGTCAATTGTAATGGGGAGGGGAATGACCATATTTACCAGGTAAAAATGCCCCCCCCCCATTCGTTCGCAAAGACAAATTATCTAGAGACCGTGGGTTGTTGAAGTTTTTATTAGAAATCTATGTGAAGTGAGGCCAAAGGCGTATAGGAGATTTTTCTGCCCGAAATATATCATTCCATCAAACTATCTAAGCAGAGCGCCACCATCGGTTGGTGCTAGCGCAAAGAAAATTTCGAAAAATTGCGGCCCCTCAGACGAGGAAGATGGTATTCCCAGGCTTGTTAGTAAAATGTGGCGCCAGTCGTTTTTGGCCTATTCCGTAGGCAAAATTTACTCACTTCAAAAGATGCAGAAAAGCATTTCCTTTCAGGACGTGAAAAACCGCATCTCGATAGCACAAACCATTCACAATATGCAATTTATTAAAGAACTGCATTTTTTTTCTCCAGGTAAACTGCATTGTGGGAAATCTGTGATGTCGTCGTGGCTCATTAACTGCATTCAATTTCTTTATAATATTGATGCTGCTGCTCAGAATAGTCAGCAACATTGTTTGCTATACCCTACATACACTCTAAAATCAAAAGAGTGAACTAAATAGTCACCATTTGATAGAGTGAAAAGTGTGAATTCACTCCATTAGAGTAATAATTCACTCCAAAAAGAGTGAAATTGCCTTAAAAGAAGGGTTTAAGGTCACAACAGGATTCGGTATGTTAGAGGGGTACTAATTCTAAGCATTTTGGTGAAATTTGCATTGAAATCTGATGTGTGGTTCTCAAGATATGAGCATGTAAAGTTGTCACATTTTCAACAAAAAGTGAACTTGAAGCAAGCACATATGAATCACATCCCCTCATTAGGGCACAGTCTTTTGTTTTTCTTTCAACTTTAGACTTGATTTTCTCCTCAACAATCACACATTATTAAAATGTGATTGCATAAGTGGCATGAGAATTTTACAAACTTTTCATCCCCCACAGGGAGGTCCTATTCCTATTAACTTCAAGGTAAACAAAACAGTCTGATAAAACAAAGTGAAACAAAGCATTCCTTGTCAATGTGAGGAAGTGATAAAAGTTCTCCTACCCTCAAACTCAATTTTTAACACACATCTACTGACTTCATTTTCAAATATCTCAAGAAATACATGTCCGATTCAAATGAAACTTTCACCACACTGTGTAGATTTGGTTCCTCTTTCACATATGAAAATTGAATTTTTGCTTAAACTGTTAAACCTTCCCTTTAAAACGAGCGAAGTTTCACTCTTGACGGAGTGCCCACAGTGATCACTCCTAAAAAAGGGTGATCATTGCAGGCACTCGTGGAAGAGTGAATTTTCCCCTCTTCCTCTAGTGAATTTCACTTTTTTTTGAGTGAGTTTCACTCCTCTTGGAGTGAATTACCACTCTAATGGAGTGAATGTACACTTTTCACTGTATCAAAGAGTGACTCAGTTCACTCTTTTGATTTTAGAGTGTATGGTATACTGGATCTACAGGAAAAGACACCTAAACATTCCAACAGTATCAAATATCAAGAACAAAAAGAATCTGAAACAATGTGCCCACTTAACATACCATCCTGTTTCCAGATTGAGAAGTGCAGGTAGGCCTGTTTTTATCAAAAATAAGCAATGATTTAAGTAAGATATCTTGAGTTAGGAAGAAGGTATTGCTTCAGAGTCTGGAGAGCATAGTCTAGGATATTGTTTTCTTTCATACAATACCAACCTAAAAAGCCACCAGAATTTGTCTCTAAGATTGGGAAGCTCCGGCTAATTAATTCGTATTGGAAGAAATATTACACACCGAAAGAATATGACGTAGCCCCAATTATCTCAACGGCATTCTCATTGTCAAAAATTTCATTTTTCTAAACGCAACCAGAACTTCAACAAATATATATTTTTGTTGTGGGAGTATGACCTGGTGAGTTATTGATCACAGTTATTTTTATCATTTTCTAGCACGAGTAGCAAGCTATAAAAAATTTTCTCATTCTATAGCCTTGGACCATTACAGTCTGGCCATACTATTAATAAGATGGCATATCGTGACCAAAACTTGTAACTAAACCAATTGCAATACGGAGGTAATCTACATTGTCGTATATACAGGTGTAGCCTATGTTTTCACAAAATGACGTCTGAAGTTGCAACTGCCTGTATATACCACTATATATAACACGTACGATAAATGCCCAATAATTCATCCCTTCTCCGTGCTTCAGCAGTTACATGTGCAGGTACAGTTCCTCATCCAAACAACCAGTTGCAATTCGAAAAATAGCAAATCCGTCCTGACACGAAAACTGTTAATTACTTCAGACTTTAAAATTTAACGGTAGGCTTGATGTGGTGTAAGCTGCCACCAGTGACATTTCTATCGGGTTTGGCGTATGCAGGTTATAATGGGCACGTCCATTGAAAAACCAGTCCACTCGTACTTAATAAAGGCCCAGTTCTCTCACCCCAAACAGTACAAATTCTCCTAACCTTCTTACTTAAGCCCTTTCCACAATTGTCTGAAATTCATCCTTATTCAGTCACAATCTCAGTTTATTGCTTCAGGGTGAGTATGGAAAAGCTCTATGTGTATAACCAAAACACTCTCAGTACAGTTCATGCTGTGTAATATAAGCTTTGGCACTCTGCATTGTTTGAATTCGCAGTCAATCAAAAAGCTGAGCCAATGGAGATTTCTGTACCCCCCTACAAGAATCGTAGTTTGGGGTGAGAGGATTGCCCCTTTAAACTAATTTTGAGCTACAATCTTGGACAAAACTGTTGGGACACTTTGCCGTAATATTCTTGAATTCCAGTTCAAAGGCTTCCATGAATCCCCCTCCCCCGCCCCGCCCCCCTTTCAATGTTGCGCTGAAAGTGTGACTGTATGCCGTGAATAGGCTAACTGTGGTCAACATTGCGAAGGGGAGCGGGGGTGTCCCAATGAGTTTTGTCCAAGATTGTAGCTAGGATCCGACAAGCACAGTTAAACTGGGAAATGGCGAGGTGTGGGGGTATGTAGGTAATAAGGGCCAAGTGAAAGATTTATATCAAGGGCCGGGTGGATGATTTCTTATTTCATATTAACTATCCTCTTTTCAAAGACCGGCGTAGTCAGGTCTAAGTTATTTCCTTTCATTTCATTTATTTGTTTTTCCTTTTTACTCGACAAACCCTTAGGTTTTGTCGAGTAAAGTGCTTCCAAGAAAGAGAAAAGAAATTAACAAAAAGAACTAGGGTAGTATAAACTAAAAATGTACATTATGACAGATGATATCAAACAAAGAGAAACGCATACGATCAAGAATACCTGTCTAATATTACACCCTTGATCCCTCCCAAGTTACCACCCGTCCTACCTCACTCTTGCCCCAAACCACCCAACCCTTCCCACACATTACATTTCACACCCCTTCCCCCACGCCTCTTCACTGAGAAAGATTCAAAGTGAATGGTTATAGGGCTGCTATACAATTAAAGTTAAGAACGAGCAAATGCCGTAGTATAATCAGTTTACATTGATTGATGAGAAATCTGTCTAAGTTGTATCTAAACGAGGATATGGGGCGCTTAATTATTAAATTATTGGGTGAAGCCTTGAACTACAAATGTTGATAGCATGAAAACATAAACTGGTCTTAGAGAACTTCCTCTGGTTATCTGACTGTCTGAAAGACAAACGCGATTGCTGTGTCGAGTATTGTAGTTGTGAACTAAACTGTTGTGACTGAAAAGGTGAGAAATTCTGAATGGAGGGAGGGAGGGAGTTATTAGCGAAACCTTAAGTGAATGTTGCTGTGTCCACTAATAACGTCGTTAAATTATAACAAGTTCAGTGACGTGAATAGTACGCTTGCACGATAACGTGCATGGGGCAGCTCAAGAAATATATCTGAAGGCTCTCTTCTGCAGTACGCTTAACTTATTCAGTGAAGTATTTCTTGAACTAGACCAGGAAAGGCTACAGTAAGAAAATGGGGATACACTAAAACTAGATACAACAAACGGAGAGCATTTTAAGGAAGGATGTGTTTTAGTGTACGGATTACACCAACTCCCTTGGCAACTTGTGAACAGAGATACGAAATATGGCCGTTCCAGGTAAGCTTAGAATCAATAAGAACTCCTAAAAATTTTAACACTTGAAGCAGCATGGAGCTCATCATTAGTAGGTACATTATTGAAATTATGCTTTTGACTAGGTGGCATGTTGAAGACTACAAAGTTTGTTTTATTAACCTTTGGAGAAAGTTTATTAGAGGCGAACCGGTTAAAATATAATTTGAGCTCATTGCAGTGGCGTAGCCACGGGAGAGGGGCCTGGGGGCATAGGTCCCCAGATTTTCTTCTGCCATTCGATTTTGTCGTCGAGACGTTCGTTTCATCTTCGAAGTGAAATGCAATAAACCGTAGTACAGATTATATTTATATGGTATCTAATTTAGTAGAAGTAGGCATTTTGAAGTTATTACTTGAATGCATACGTGCGCACAAAATGTGCTTTACACACATTCATGCATGTTTTCTTCACTGTTACACACTTATTTACTGTTTTTGAAGGTAATACCTCAAAGTTTATTTCCTTTCAAACTGATCTCTTTGCATAGCAGTTTCCGAACTTATTTTGAATTAAACATTTTATTGCAAACAACAAAGGAAGATAGCGACTCGTTAAATTCTTCGTATAAGTCTGGGAAAATGCTATTTTCGGCCATCTGAGAGGTGTGATATTCGAAATTCTCTCAACGCTCCGCGCCAACCAAATAGTGGGGCTCCGCTTTGGTTGTCTTCATAGCAAAATGACGTTTTGTGGCCAAGAAAACCCCCAAACTGGAATGCTCCCGTTCGCCTATGCCGGATCGATGTTCTTTGATTTTGTCTCCTTAAAATATACAAATTTAAAGGCAAATCTTACTTCGAAATGTAGCGTAAATGGCATTAGATTGCATGTAAAGACACAAAATTTGCATTCTCATCCTCATGAACCACCGCAATTCAACTTTTAACACTGCTCCCTGTTAGAGTCGAAAATCTTGCACCTTTTTCCATCTCGGCTACTTGAAAAGGACAAAAATTTTCAAAGAGGATGGGACACTCACCCCTCACTCAGACTCAGATCACTCAAAATACTGCGTGCCCCCCCCCCCCTCCCCCTTCAAAGAAATCCTGTGTACGTCACTGCAAAAGAGCCGTGCCAATTGAGAATTTCTTTAGCCTGATCCCTACAAAAATTATAGCGTGCCAGTGGGGTGACGGAATTAGGCCTTTAAAAGGGGAAAACGGAAATCACTCAAGTTCGAGGTTTCGTGAATCGAGTGACGACTTCAGTTTACTACAAGTCTGCTACCTTACAGTTAGCTATTATATCTTAACAGAAATATCCTAGTAAAACTTTATAAGATTGCGAGGGAGAACTCCAAAAAAGGTTAAGCAGGAGTAAATTCTATATGTTGACTTTATTGTTCAGTCCGACCAAAGCAGATTAGAAACTGGGGGAAAGAACAAACATTACGGGTACTCTGCAAGATTGCCTTAATATTCATACACCAAAAAACGTTGAAACTGCCTACGCCTCATTCATTCGTTCGTTCGTTCGTTTATTCATTCATTCGTTCGTTCATTCATACATACATTCATTCATTCATTCTTTGTTCATTATCTAATATTTATTCATCCATTCTTTCATCCAACCTATCTTTTAATTTTCTTCGTTAAAGTTCTTCCTTTAAGCAAGGAGTTGCAGGGAGTCTCACAACTATCTGCTTCCGGGTTTCTTTATTAGCTAGTAGTGCTAAAGGCAGGGAGTTGTCAGGGACTACTGACAGGGATTTCTGACCATCAATTTTCAGGGATGCCTTCAAGACCTTCAATTGCAATTGACGGTATTTGGCTTTTATATGTACTCTTATAGACCGGAAGTATCTGAGGCATCAGCTGGAAAACATTGGCTTGGTGACGTCACTTAAGAAGAAGAAAAACCATGTTATATGCCCGGGAATATAGAGTGACAGCAGTTATAGTAGTAGATGAGATATGTCACATACAGAAGTTAAAAAACTCAGATAAAATTAAGCTGAACAAGGTGGAAAGTGTAACCAATGGACAGTGGCTGCGCTACGAGGGATAGAGGGGGAATTCCTCCCCCACCCCGTTTCGTCCATGCCTCAACCTGCCCTCACTAGGTCAGTTAGGAGTTGGGTTAACCCCTCCCCCTAAAAAAATATGTATACCTCTTCAGAGGTTATTTTTCATCCAGAGATATGCTAAAACCTCAAAGCCTTCGGAGACTTTGCTCACCAGACCCCCACTCCCAAGAACGGCAGTGTTAGTCGAATAAGCACTTATCTTGTAGGTGAGGGTCCAGTGGGGGCCAGGGGGCGAAGCCCCCGGAAGTTCTGAGAATATGAAGTTGATTCGAGTATCACAATGAATCATATAGCAACGTGTCAATGGCCTTGAGTTCTTATTGAACAAACATGGAAAACTTGCAAGCTTTCAAGTTGTACATGCACTTTGATTTATGATGCACTAATTGAGAAGGCGTATGATGACAAGGGTTGCACGGGGCCTTAGAAGAATAATGTTTTACTTTCTAACGGATGTCTATATCTGCCAACTTTCCTATTTAAGATGAAAGCACGCTTAGTGCACCAAACGTGGTACTTGAAGAAAGACAATATGGTCATATTCTTCATTATTTTACTTCCAATTGCAAAATGCCACCAAGTTGCAATATATTTCCTTTTATGTTCAAAGGAAAAAAAGAAACTTTGTAATTGTATTGGTCCACAACGTACTGGTCAGGTTCATATGTCGTTTGTTGTGCAAAATTAAACTAAAGTAAAAACAGAGTCACATGACTCGGAGTCAATGCGCATGCCGAAGAACGTTTTTTGTGCTTTTTGTTAGCCACTTCGCAGCTTGGGTTCCCTGTCATACCCATCCCAATTGCATTACAACTGCACTCGCATGTAGCTAATATGTCGGCGAGAATACGAATTGTTGGGAAGATTCCGTAGATTTATCGTTCAGGAAATGTGTTCGTGAATTGATGTTTACTTTGTAAGACCAGAATAACCGATATTTTTTTAATCAAGGATAAAACATTACAAAATAAATATAATAGGCATACAATTTCGATCACTGTTTTGAAAATCTGGGGGCATGCTTGTGTAGCCCATCTCCCTCCCTTTTCAAGAGGTGGAGGGTATACCCTCCCATCCCCCGGGTTTTCTGCCTAGATACGCATGCGCTCCTCTTAGATAGTCTTTATGGCACCATTACGTTTAGTCTGGCAAGAAGAAAACAAAACTGAAATGTTCACGTATGCATATTCCGAGCACTGATGCTCTTTTATTTTGACCTGTTACAGTATGTAGATTTAAAAACAAATTTACTTCAAAAAGGTAGCCTACATGGCATTAGATTGCATAGTAAGACGCAAAATTTTCAGTTTTATCCCCATTAACTACCACAGTTCAACTTTCAAGACTACTGGGGCCTGTCGAAGTCGAAAATCTTTCACCGTAGCTTGCATCTAAGCTCCTTTAAAAGGTCAAAACCTGCCCCCTTCCTTACCCCTACCCCAAACCGGCGATCACTCACAACCACACCTTCTTGAAAGAAAACATCCGTAAGCCACTGATTGAAAATGTTTGAACAAAATTTGATATTTAATGTGCTTCTTACTAAAAGTCTATGATCCTTTCCACTCCTCTCCGATGAACTGCTTCTGCTACTTGAAAATGACCATGCAAGCATACAGTATTGTGAAAGTGTAATTAGAACTTGAAGAAACCAACTTAGTAAGCATGCATGGGATACGCCATTTGCGGCTGTCTAAGGGGTTGCGACTTTTAAAATGTCTTTTTACACTGCGCGCCAACTGATGACGGCGTTCTGCGTAGATATATGTTATCGGGCAGCTTAAAACATTTTCTTCCCCCAGCCAAAATGCCCCCTTTTCAAGTTGTGAATAAGCCAGAGGCTGGATCTGCCTTTGGTCGGACACCCCTTGAACACTAGAAAATCGATATTCAGGCACATGTTGGTCATCGGGTGAACCACCCAAATAACGAGAAATCCTAGATCTCCCTCCCACCCCATCCCCACCCCCTACCATGGAGGCAAAGTTAGGCTTGGCCAAATGGGAGAAATATCATTTCGAAATTTTTCACACCTTACCCTCCGAGAGTTTAAAGTTTTTCATTGACTCATTGCAACTTTACACATTTGTCCCTCCCCTTGGAAAAATCTTCATCCACTTCAGAACCTTGCCTGGCTAAGAACCTGATGGTTTCGCTTTGAAAGGGTACAGATCTGGAGCGACAGGTTCGGAAGTTTTAATTTGCAGATTTGATAATACCTGATCTGTAGATGATTGCAACAGAGCAATAGCAAACACCCAAAACCTACTTTGAAACAAAATGCTAAATTTTACAAGCTCCATAGCTCTCATTTGTGTTGCAGGGATTTTTCATGATGTTGAAGAATTTAGTAAAAACAATAAAAAAAAGTAGTGAAACAATAAAATAGTCACGTAAATTGAAATATCGGTTATAAAATCAGTCGGCTATAAAATTAACATAAATTTAAGTTGCGGCCATGGTCTGAAAAACACGCACAATTCGAATGGAAAGAAATAGTGCAATAAATATTGGATAATCTACAAAAATAGGCCTATTTTTAATTTTGATTTAGTGCTTAATCGCAGTCAATGCAAGATCGAATCTACCAATCTCAAGGTACGACATAGATTTCTCAAATTCTTAAGTATTGTGAACAGAGGCGGGGAGTTCGTTAGATGGAGTTCTAAACTCAGTTTCTAACCGATTGGTTTAAGTCGGGAGAGTCACGGTCTCTTTTTCCAGTTGTGTCTGACTGGCTTGTTTTCCCCACTCCATTGCTGATACCGAACACTGAGTACAATGGCAGACGGTTCCATTTTTAAAATCTTTGGTATGACCCGGCCAGGAGTCGAACTCCAGACCTCCCGACAAGAGGTAAACGAAAGTTAAGGAAACTGTTCTTTTGTCCCAAGCGTTTAATATATGACCTTTAGTCAGTTGAAGAAGAATAATAACAGTACAAAAAGATGAAAGAAAGAAGTATGAAAAGATTATTTCAGAAACTTGTTGTTTATGTTTGAGACTTCATTGTCAAAATCTCTTCTGTAACCTACATACACAGAAGTAATAACTCGAGGTTAGTACTTGCATGCTTCGTTAATCTTTTTTTTCTTATGTAGTTAATTTTTTATTTAAATAGTGCACCTAATGTATGAAATGTATATAACCCTCAGTTTACTTTTTGGCGTATATGATCTCTCTGTTTGTGTTTGTGTCAGTGTAGGTCTGAGTGTGTTTAACCTTTGTTGAGGATTTTATGTTCTTCGGGATTGACCAGCAACAGTATAGTGTCGCCGCACAATAGTAGATTTGAGTATCGTATAACTAGATGAAGTCAGGAAAGACGCAGAAACTTTGTTCAAAAATGGGGACGATTAGTAGACTTGCCCCTTCCCCATACCAAAATATGGCTACGCCACAGCGTTTTTCTGGTGACATTTTGATCAATTTGCAGTCTTCTAATTCATTTGAAGTGAATGTTTTTGGCAAACGAAAGCTAGGTCAAAGTACTGAAATAGCGATTGCTAAGAATCTAAGCTACAAGCCTGAAAAATACCATTTCCGACTTTCTGAGGGGTCGCGATTTTTCAAAATCTTCTGTATGCTCCACGCCATGCAGTCAACCATGGCGTTCCTCCTAGATAGTCTTTCTGCAGAGTTACATTTGTACGGGCCCAAAAAAATTACTATTAACCTTTAAATCACTTTATGGTTTGCTAATATATTGAATTAAACATCTTATTGCAAAGGGAAGTTCAAAATATTAACTGGCGTAAATTCTACTTGTAAGCTTGGGAAATGCCATTTCCGGCTGTGTGAGTGGTGCAATTTTTCAAAACTTTTGTTGTATGCTCCGGGCCAAAAAATGGTGGCGTTTCGCTTAGATAGTCTTTCGGGAAAACAATATTCCGACCCGTCAAACTGAAATGCTCCCATACGACTATAATTGTAAAAAAACCAGAATGCAAAAATGCATTGAGGTTTCGATGATACATACATGCTCTTTTCAATAAAATGCTACATTTCTTGTAACAACTGGTGACCCAAAATAGCCTTTGTCTCCACCTGTAAGTGACTGGTTTTTCTTTCATACTGTGCCTTAAGATATTCTGCAAACAAGGTTTTCAGAGTTTGATGCCAGGTGATACCAGATGACCATTGACCTCCACCAAAACAACAGGTACAGTGCTTTCAACTCACCATAACACATCCACATACTAATTGGGAAATCCATCCAAGTTTCCTACCTTGAGATATCCCATTTTGACAAGTTTTTCAAAGTTTGACCGATCATGACCCCAGATGTCCTTTCACCTCCACAAAAAATAACCTTATACAGACCATCTTCTGACCATAATTCATTTACATACTAATTTTGAAATCCATCCACCTTTCAAACCTTGAGCTATCCAAAACAAGTTTTTCTGAGTTTGACCCCTATGACCCCAAATGACCTTTGACCTCTACCAAAATCAATAGGGTTCTTCCTCCCATCATAACGCATCAACATATCAAGTTTGAAATCAATCCAAGCTTCTTACCTTGAGATATAGTGTAAACAAGAAGTTCGGAGTTTGATCCCATGTGACCCCAAATGACCTTTGACCTCCACCAAAATTTATTGGGTTATTTCTTACATCATAACGCATCAACATATCAAGTTTGAAATGAATCAAAGATTCCTACCTTGAGATATAGTGTAAACCAGGATTTGGGGGTGTGACCCCAAATGACCTTTGACCTCCACGAAAATATATCGGGTTCTTTCTTACATCATACCGCATCAGCCTATCAAGATTAAAATGAATCCAAGTTTCCTACCATAATGTATCATGTAAACAAGGATTTCAGGTTTTGACCCCATGTGACCCCAAATGACCTTTGACCTTCACGAAAATAAATTGGGTTCTTTCTTACATCATAACGCATCAGCCTATCAAGATTGAAATGAATCCAAGTTTCCTACCATAATGTGTCACGAAAACAAGGATTTCAGGTTTTGACCCCATGTGACCCCAAATGACCTTTGACCCTCACCAAAATCAATAGGGTTCTTCCTTACATCATAACGCATCAACATATCAAGTTTGAAATTAATCCAAGTTTTCTACCATGCGATATCGTGTAAACAAGGATTTCGGGGTTTGACCCCACATAACCCCCAATGACCTTTGACCTCCACCAAAATCAATAGGGTTCTCCCATTATAACGCATCAACATATCAAGTATGAAATTGATCCAAGTTTTCTACCATGAGATATCATGTAAACAAGGATTTCAGGGTTTGACCCCATGTGACCCTAAATGACCTTTGACCTCCACCAAAATCACTAGGGTTCCTCCTGACATCCTAACGTATCAACATATCAAGTTTGAAATTAATCCAAGTTTTCTACCATGAGATATCGTGTAAACAAGGATTTCAGGGTTTGACTCCACGTGACCCCAAATGACCTTTGACCTCCACCAAAATCAATTGGGTTCTCCCTTACATCATAAGGCATCAACATATCAAGTATGAAATTGATCCAAGTTTCCTACCATGAGATATCATGTAAACAAGGATTTCAGGGTTTGACCCCATGTGACCCCAAATGACCCTTGACCTCCACCAAAATCAATAGGGTTCCTGACATCCTAACGCATCATCATATCAAGTTTGAAATTAATCCAAGTTTTCTACCATGAGATATCGTGTAAACAAGGATTTTGGGGTTTGACCCCACGTGACCCAAAATGACCTTTGACCTCCACCAAAATCACTAGGGTTCCTCCTGACATCCTAACGCATCAACATATCAAGTTTGAAATTAATCCAAGTTTTCTACCATGAGATATCGTGTAAACAAGGATTTCAGGGTTTGACCCCACGTGACCCCAAATGACCTTTGACCTCCACCAAAATCAATTGGGTTCTTCCTTACATCATAAGGCATCTACATATCAAGTATGAAATTGATCCAAGTTTCCTACCATGAGATATCATGTAAACAAGGATTTTGGGGTTTGACCCCATGTGACCCCAAATGACCCTTGACCTCCACCAAAATCAATAGGGTTCCTGACATCCTAACGCATCATCGTATCAAGTTTGAAATTAATCCAAGTTTTCTACCATGAGATATCGTGTAAACAAGGATTTTGGGGTTTGACCCCACGTGACCCAAAATGACCTTTGACCTCCACCAAAATCACTAGGGTTCCTCCTGACATCCTAACGCATCAACATATCAAGTTTGAAATTAATCCAAGTTTTCTACCATGAGATATCGTGTAAACAAGGATTTCAGGGTTTGACCCCACGTGACCCCAAATGACCTTTGACCTCCACCAAAATCAATTGGGTTCTTCCTTACATCATAAGGCATCTACATATCAAGTATGAAATTGATCCAAGTTTCCTACCATGAGATATCATGTAAACAAGGATTTTGGGGTTTGACCCCACGTGACCCCAAATGACCTTTGACCTCCACCAAAATCAGGTTCTTCCTCTCATCACAACGCGTCAACATATCAAGTTTGAAATTAATCCAAGTTTCCTGTCTTGAGATATTGTGTAAACAAGGATTTTGGTTTTTGACCCCCTGTGACCCCAGATGACCTTTGACCTCAACCAAAATAAATAGGATGTTTCCTCTCAGTATGGGGTATCTGTGTACCAAGTTTGAGAACTGTCAGATCTTCCCTTCTCAAGATATCGTGTAAACAGGCAAAGTGTCACAAACACACACACATACACACACACATACACACACGCATACACACGCACATACACACATACATACACACACACACGCCATCATGAATGCATAGGTTTCTCTTTTCATCGAAACCAAAAACACTCTCTACCGCCGGACCAGATCGGTCAATGTTTGTTACAATAGAGCGCGCATTGAACCTCTCCCTCCGCCATGTAATTGACCCAACATCTATATTTTGACGAACATTTCTTGCAGAATATTACGCACCAATACCTCAAGTTATTAGGTTACTTTGAAGCAATATTTCGAGAACTTCCGCACACACATGCGTCACAACAGGGACGAAAATTTAACAACATTTTAGTCACTGCTGCAAGGATATCAAAGGGTGCGTCTTATGATGATGATGAGTGTATTGAGCGCTTTGAAGGAATTTTTCCCACGACGACATTCATTGATTTTTAAATTTTCAGAAAATGTTTGGCTTTAAATATTTCTGCACCTCACAAGCATATAGCTTTCGGGAGGTACGAATTTCCTACAAAATACATTTTTTCGTGCGATTAAGTGCATTCTGGAAAATTTGTGATATCATATCGCAGAACATTAATCCAGTTGACAATACGTTCAATTAATCTAATGTATAAGCCGCTACATTGTTTACGGTACCCTTCATATGGTGTAGCCATAAGCTAGATCTAGGCTACAAGAAAAGATATTCAAATATATCACAGAATCAAATTTTAAGGACAAACATCTCAGTCACATTCAAACATAAAGGAAAACTAAAGGAATATGATGCGATATGCCCATAGTACATTACGTTCTGTCGC
The DNA here is from genome assembly GCA_037179385.1 of Holothuria scabra. Lineage (NCBI taxonomy): Eukaryota > Metazoa > Echinodermata > Holothuroidea > Aspidochirotida > Holothuriidae > Holothuria > Holothuria scabra. The sequence goes on along the minus strand of CM074181.1, from coordinate 57,586,813 downwards.
TTTGCTGAAATGTAGTAACGAAAATAACCAGTCTTCGAAGTGAGATATCTTGAGTTATAGAAAAGGTATTTTTGGCACGATTTGAAGGACATGGTCTGGAGTACCAGAAATAAGTAGGCCTACTGTACATTGTCTTTCTTACCAGATCCAAACCAGTGAAAAACCACCAGCACGTGCCTACAAAACACTGCAAACGATTCTTACAATTTGACTTGTGGAAGAGTGTTCCGGTTCAATGATCTTAAATCGTTTCCATTTGTTTGGCACTTAATAAACAATGATAGCTTTGACAATCGCAAAATACTGGTACTACTCTACGTATCTACTGTTGGGAGTAACAATTCGTCCCGTCTAAGCAATAAGTTTACTCCGTAGCCTATAAACAGGTGAGCTAGTATTTACAACGTGTGGTTATGTAGATTTAAATATTTACGGACGTGGCAATGTAGACTTAAGCAAGAACTGCCTCGAGGTTTTGCTATACCGTGCCTTCTTCGAACTGTTAAAAACAAGGTAAGACAAAGAAACTCATTTTCTGAGATGTTTCTTCAAATTTAAAGGCTTAATCCTCTCACCCGAAACCACAATTTCTGAGTGAACCAACGGTAACTCTCAACTGACACAGCTCCCTGATTGGGGAGTGCTATAAGCTAATATTACAAGACATGTATTGTACTGAGTTTTTATTCTACTCATTGAGTTCTCGTTTACTCACCCAGAGACAATAGACGGAGAGTTGTGTCTGGGTGAGTATGAGCTAAAGGCAGTTGTGGAAGGGACGTGTGTAAGTAGATTAGGAGAATTGGAACTTTTCGGGGTGAGAAGATTAAGCCTTTAAATTTAATATAGCCCAGAGCTCGATGCTGGAGAGGGTTGTATATTAGCGAAAATTACCGTTCCACCCAACTGAGAGGGCTTTTCCAGTTTCTTCAGAAGCTAGGCAATCGCAGGAATGCCCGTGATCGCTGAGGGATTCCTGGCGCGGGGGGAGGGGGGGGATCACCATCACTGTCATCTGGCCGTGTTGTTAATAGTTGTCGTCGTTGTGTGTGTAAATGGTTGCAAATAGTGTTCTCTCTTTGCTTCTGACAATTCCGGCTTTTGTTTGGAACTTTGTTCCTCTCGTGTCATGATTCAAGCACGTTGAAAGTCTCCATGAGTCTCATCATTCTCAGTGTGACGTGTATATGTATTCAAAACTTCAAAGTGACAAGGCTTAGAAAGAGTTTGTAATCTGATCAGAATTTGGGGTTAGAATAGCTCCTCTGGTGGAAATAATGTCCTCCCTTTTAAGTGAAGTTTACAAGAACTAAAAATGTATGCTCTACGATGTCAAAATTGTTTGAAAAAACTGCAGAAAATTCCCCTTACATGTCCTAAGACTGAAAATCAATGCAAGTTCCTCACCGTGACTCCTGTTCTCTCAATGCATTTTCTCTTCTAAATAGTCATCGCCTTAAGATGTCGCTGTTTTTCGGGATTTGTTACTTGTTAGGCCAGAGAAGTGTAACATCTCGCTGGTTCGGCTCATGTCTTTTGATTCCTTTCCGAAGGCAGGCAAGGAATCTACGCGACCGTGCTGCCCTGTATATGTGCGGGGTGTGTGCGGTGACGTTGCTTCTAAAAATGCAACATAGACACCTCAGTAGATCAAAGGCGGTGTGAGGTGTAATTGGTATCTGACTTTGTTAGGCTACATGATCTGTGACCTCAAGTGATCTATGCCTTCATTGTGTTCACACTGCGTGAAAAGCAGTTAATACATAACTGACTGGCGTGACTTGACTCACCGCCATATGTTACGTAACATTTTGTGTATTTTGAAGTATGTGTATTAGGGTTGTAGTGGTCTCGGTCTCGAGACCGGCTTTTCCTGGTCTCCGTCTCGGTCTCGAACCCTTGCGGTCTCGGAAATTGTCCTGGTCTCGCTTCGACACCGACCCAAAATTTGTTGTTTTAGTTTTTATTTTAAACAAGATAAACAATACCTTAAAATAAAAAAATGAAGTGTTACCTACATTGTAAAATGCACAGATAACTTAACTTATATATTTATTCATTTTTTTTTAAGAAAGTCCTTTTTGTCCAAAATGGTGTTATTTTATGATGGACATCAATAAATTTTATCTTACCCCACCGGTGAAGTACCCAGGGAGGGGAATTGGGCCATGCCACCCCACCCCCTTCCTCAGAGAAGGTGGCATATATGGCACCAGATTGCATGTAAGGACACAAACTTTTATAAAAAAAAAAAAATCAATGGGGAAGGGGGCAGTGGCGTAGCTACTGGGGGGGCAAGTTCCCCCCTGGAAAAAATTTTTGGGGAAATTTGATGAATCTTCTCATAATTACAAAAAATTCTCAAAATTTTTGTTAGAATAAGAAATTGTGAGACATTTCTCATACATAATTCGTATTTTCGTGCGACAAATTAACTCAGATTTCGTCAGCGTCGCATGAACCGGCCCAATTCGCGTTCCACAGAAATGTCATCGCCGCGTAGCAGATTGAATGTTCTCTTGTGCTTGTATACGTACTGGGGTTATGATCAGTGCATTTCAGTGCACAGGAAGCTGTTATTCAGGTGATACTTTGGGAATTCAGTAAAAGGATGTGAAAACTGACAAGTCACTACCGTAGACCCCCGAGGTTGTTTTGTTCTTCTACAAGCTAGCAGTAGCTGTACGATTTTACTCTGTACATAACGATCGATGGGGCTGAAACAATCCATGGCCAACGATAAACTTAAAGTTTATCTAGAAATAAGAATTAACGGGATCCGTTGGCACACTTAGATTTTGTTACTTAGCCTAATCCTTGGAGGCTCACAAGCTAGTTCGGGAAAATAGCTTTCTGCTCACTTTGAGTGTAACAATAAATGGACAATGAGTACCTTGTAGCCTTCTACACTTAACAGACTGCTTTTCTAACAGGATATCCTGTGTGATCGAGCCCACAATTAGGCCTCCTTAGTGGCGTGTGAAGGGGAGACCATTGGGCCATGCCCCCTCACAGATGCCATTTTTTCTTTGTTCTTAAAAATACGTAGTCTAACTTTATAAACACAGATTTTACTTCAAAAGATAGCATATGTGGCAGTAGATTGCTTATAAGGACACCCAATTTTTCAAACATTTTCAAAGGGGAAGGATTGTCCCTGCAAGGTCTTTCAGTGATGCCAATTTTTTTTTTTAATTCCTACAACTAATAGACCTAAGCAAATTCTGTCAAATTCCAATTTTTACTTAAAAGGGCAGACTCTGTTTCCCACTGGTGGCATCGATAAAAAAGACTACATGTTTAGATTCTCTTTACAAGCATAAATACGCTATTTTGACCATCTGGGGGGTCTGATTTTTCGAAATTTTCTTTACGCCCCGCGCCAACCAATGGTGGCGCTTCGCTCGGTCTTTTGGGCAAAATTACATATTTGGGGTAAAATTAGCTTTTAACTCTCTGATCACTTTGCAGTTTGCGAACATATTTTGAAGTGAGCATTTTATTGCAAACGACAAAAGAAGAAAGCGACTGGCTAGATTCTTCGTATTAGCCTGGAAAATGCTATTTCCGGCCATCTAAGGGGTCTGATTTTTCCAAATTTTCTCTACGCTCCGCGCACACCAATGGTGGCGCTGCGCTTAGATAATCTTTATGACAAAATAACATTTTGTGGCCAAGAAAAACCACAAATACCGATCAATGCTCTTTTATTTTGACTCCTAAAAGTGTGCAAATTTAATGACAAGTTTTTCTTCGTAAGGTAGCATAAATGGCATAAAGAAATGCATGTCAAGACAAAAGTTTCAATTTTATCCTCATCAACCACGACGATTCAACTTTTAACACTGTTCCTGTCAAAGTCGAAAATCTTGCAACATTTTGCATCTAGGCTCCTTGAAAACGTCAAAAAATTTCCGGACTCCCCTCCCCTTAGACCATACTGCATGCCACTCCCCCTTCAGAGAAATCCTGCGCATGCCACTGCGTTAGTACATACAAATAAACCAGATATTGTTTACCAAAATAATATACTTTGTTATTTCCGATTGCTCTATGTTCTACTTTAAGATTAAAATGCAGGTAATAATACGAAATGACATTGTAATGTTGTTATACTTGTAAGTTTGCATATTTTATATGAAATACATACACATTGACCGGGCAAAGTTTTGGGGAAATTTCATACCTTTGCCCCCCCCCCCCCCGGAAAAAATCCTAGCTACGCCACTGGAAGGGGGCCATCCCTGGGCTCGTTCCGCAGCCGGTAAAGACGTACGAGAAAGGGGCAAGGGAGTGGATGATGTTCAGGTGCCGTGAGCAATAGTTTTACATTTATCATGCAACAGGTGTTAGGAGTAAAACCATTTGTAGTCGGGACTCAGACAGTTACATTCACAATTGCATCAATTCAACGGGTCTTGAATTTAGCCAAGAGTTGCAATAGGGAACCATTAGCATATTTTCAATTCCGTTGTAGTTTCCCCCTGAAGATTAAATACAACTTCATTTAATGTTATGGTACATTTTGTGATAAATTTTTGTTTGATCTCATAGCAAGTTGCTGGTTTTTCTTCCTGCAAAAAAAAGATAAAAATAAAGACTATTTAGATACACTTTTAAAGTATGATAACACAATTTTCGACCACCTTAGGAGAAGAGATTCTTCAAAATTTTCTTTCCTTTCCACACCAACTGATGGTGGAGCTCAACTAAGATAGTATTGTATTTATGGTGGAATTACTTTTTTGGTGCATAAAAATAAAAAAGTGACAAACTCCCATGCCCTTACGCCCATCACCGATGCTCTGTTATTTTGACTTATAAAAGTATGCAAATTTAAAAACAAATTTTACTTCGAGTAGGCACCAGTAGCGTACTGTACATGGCATCTGATTGCATGTAAAGATACAAAAGTTTCAGTTTTAGCCCATTAACCACCACAATTCAACTTTCAGGACTATTTTTGTAAACTTAAAAATCTTGCACCATTTTGCATTTAAGCTCTTTAAAAAGGTCAAGAATTTTCAAAGGGGAAAGGAAAACCCTCTCCCTTAGACTCCCCTACCAGCAATCACTCAACATACTGCACGCCCCCCCCCCTCCTTCACAGAAAAATTGCTTACTTCACTAAACCTCACCTTGTGAAATTACCTTTATAAACTCATAGAATGAGTTTTACTTTTCAAAAAAGCCGATTGCTTTGAAAGACAGGCTAATCATTGAGAAAAAATTATTTATGTAATGAGTCCATACACTCCATCTATAAGGGCTTAAAGGCCCAAATCTTTCACCAATTCTCTTAAACTTCTTATTCATGCCCCTCCCACAATTGTCTAAAATTCATCCTCTTCCAGTGGCAAAATATAATAAGAGCAATGTGTCTAAATCAAAACACTCAGTTACAGTTTATGTTGTATACTATAAGCTTTAATACTCTGCATTGTTTGAACTAGCTACCAATCAAAGAACAGAGCCAATAGGTAATTTCTGTAGACTACTACAATAATTGTAGGTTGGGATGAGAGGACAGGCCCTTTATCTTTATTCCGTGAGGTAAGACCTGTATCATCCACTGGCTCTGATTTGATGAGCAGGGCCACCTGGGCAGTACTGGACGGGGCGGGGAAGGAGCTGCCACCCCACAAATGGCAATTACCTTCCCGAATCGGGCTGACTTTGGTCCCTCAATGGGGCAAAGATAATGCTCTGGTTGGGCACCTGGACTCGGGAAAAAGTCACCTCCCCCTGTGAGAAAGAGTTCTGTACGGCAATGATGGCCAAATAAGAAAAAAAACTTGGGTTTGTGTTTAAAAGTTATTTCTTCTATGTGACTCTTTTTCTCAAGGGTGGTGGCCTTTTGCACTTTTCCAGATCCCCAAAAAGGGCATAATTTTTACTCCACTGAGGCACTGAAGTCTGCCCGATTCAGCAAGCAAGGTCTTAGCCAATTTTGGGCCACAGCCCAAGCCTCCCGTCGCATACAGTCAAGCATATGATAAAACATGTACAAAATCAATGATGATGCATTTTGGTGCTACATGTCATTTTAGAGCATAAAGTAACTAAGGTTACAGTAGGTAAAAATGTATTCAAAACTTTAAACAGGTTATTTTTCTATGCAACATGTACATTCGGTCTCGGTCTCGGACCTTGTCGGTCTCGGTCTCGAATTTTACCCCTGGTCTCGGTCTCGTCACCCTCTGGTCCCGGTCTCGGTCTCGGATATGCCGGTCTCGACTACAACACTGTTGTGTATAGTGTGCTTCATTTCCTCTCTGAAGTGCCAAGATGAAATCAGACAGAGAAGGATGATGTCACAAAAAAATAGCAGGAAAGTTTCATCATGTGTGGGGTTGGGGGTTGACAAGTACGGTGTATTTGTGACGCCGCTCGTAAACACGATATATCAAGATAGTAATGGTGAACACTCTTCACATTGGAAATATGAATTTGTCATATGAAAAGAAAGAACCCTTTTATCTGGGTGGAAGTAATATCCTATAGCGCCATTTGTGGTCACCGGAGTTCAAACTGTGAAAACCCGGAACCGTTAAGTACCTCGTAAACACGCTATCTCAACACTGTGAAAATGACACAGACATTTTGTAGAATTACAGAACAAACCAAAAAAAATATATCAAGCGGATGCGGAATAACTGTCATTTTTTGTAAACAAATTGACACCTCTTTTTGATTCCTTGCCGTAGGCAGGCAAGGAATCTATGCGATGGTGATGTCGTGTGTGTGTGTGTGTGTGTGTGTGTGTGCGTGTGTGTGCGTGTGTGTGTATGCGTGTGTGTGTTTGTGACACTTGCTTGTAAACACGATATCTTAAGATAGGAATGTCCGACACTTTTCATATTTGGTATATAGATTTATCATGTTGAGAGGAAGAACCCTATTGTTTTTGGTAGAGGTCAAAGGTCATTTGAGGTCACCAGCAGTAAAATTGCGAAAACGCCGAAAATGGCTTGTAAACACGATATCTTCAGATAGGAGAGACCAACACTCTTCATATTTGGTATATAGATTTTTCATGTTGAGAGAGAGAAGCCTATTGTTTTTGGTAGAGGTCAAAGGTCATTTGAGGTCAATAGCAGTAAAATTGCGAAAACTTCGAAAATGGCTTGTAAACACAATATCTCCAGATAAGAGTAACAGATACTTTTCATATTTGGTATATAGATTTGTCATGTTGAGAGAAAGAAGCCTATTGTTTTTGGTAGAGGTCAAAGGTCATTTGAGGTCACCAGGGGTAAAATTGTGAAAATTCCGTGCCTAAAATGTAAAGAAAAATCTATCAAGCACTGTCAATTTGAAAGCAGGTAAGGTATTTGATGGCAAGGAATCACTAAGCCTTTTGGCTTTCTGGTTCCACTTTCTGTCTGTGTGTATTTCTTAATTTTTTTGTTCTGAAAATGCACAGAAATTGTTTTACAGTGAAGTTAGCAACGACTGACACTTTTCATATGTGTAACATAGGTCCGTTATGTTGAGGGGAATAACTGCATTCAAGTTCAAGATCATTTGAGGTAACCAGAGGTAAAACTGGGAAATCCTTGTAAGTAAATTACCTTGGATTATAAAAACGACGTTTCAAGGTCGCATAATGTACTTTTTCAATACATAGTTTCAATCCACAGTCACCTATTGATGTGTTATAGTCAGAAGATAAAATCTCGCGTTTTTTTTTTTGGGGGGGGGGGGGGTCAAAGGTTATCTAAAGTCAAGTAAAACTTCATATACCTTGAAATTGCTTGTATACGCATTGGTACCTCAAGATAGGAAGCGTGTATAATTTAATACTATGTCTATGCATTAATCATAGTGAGAAGAAGAACTATATCGGGCCAACCTTATGTTCACCAGAGGTATTGAGAAATGTTGTTGGAACTTTGTAGAGCTGGTCGCCGTACCGGTCATATCAGAACAGGGATCAGTCTCTGGCAACTCCCTGGTCAGACTTGAAAGCCGTCCTCGGTAATCCTCATTTCTAACAATTGGATACTACGTTAAGACTTACACACAGGGCATCTGAAATATTAACGATATGCGAAATCGACCACTCTACCGTCAAATTCCTAATTCTGTTATTGATTTGCTTAGAATTGCATTCTTATGAATGCAATACACTCCTATCTAATGCATTGTTTTCAAGGCATCTCCATCCCTAGGTAATTAGCGTGAGTCGTTCAAGATCAAGGCAGGCGTAATTCGATATGAAACTGCATTATCAAACGATGATATAAGTTTCAACGATCGCCATAAATAAGTTTCTCTGTAATTTTGCAATGGGCATAAAGTTATTTAAGACTTTAATTTTAAACTTATAACTGCTTCAATATCTATAATGTAGATTATTCTAATAAATTATCCCAATCGCATCGTCATCATCAAGTTTGTCGTCGTCGGCCTTCGTGTCGTCGGCAGCCGGGCCATTGTCGCCTTCGTAGTCGTCATCCTTTATAGCCGACTCTTCTTTATTTCTCTTCTCAGCGTCATATGACTAATGGTCTTAATTCTTTGTCCAGACTGGGACATCTTGAATACACGATAAAACTTTTCTTCACCCTGTAAACCACCAAGAAACTTTAACGGACTGTGGACTGCGGAACAGTGAAAGATTAACAGTGTGGTACATTTTAAAATAATGAACTGGCACGACAAAGTTTCAATATGGCTGCCAGCAATTTTCTTCAACATTCGTCTGTTTTTCTTTGGAGGAATCATGAAAGCTAACGGAGTAGTCTTAAATTACGAAGTCCACAATCTTAATTCAACGACAACTCTGGTGGCCTGGGCTTTCACGCTGCAATGTGCTTTGGCGTATATTCTAAGTATGAGCAAATTCATAACTACTATAACTGCAGTTAGTAAAGAGTGCAATTAAGGCCTACAGATATTTGTAATATAAGTTAACGTTAACCTCCCCTTTTGAATATTGTTTTCATGTGACGTCATAATTGGTAAATTACCGTGCTCCTAATGTTTTTCTAAAGATCAAGTCATTACTTACCGCCAGCAACTTCTTCTAGCTATAGACCTACCGCTACCTACCAGGGAGTTGCTACAGACAAATCCCTATACGTTCTAGAGTTTTTGCCCATGATCAGGCAAGAACTGGGGCGTCGCTTGGGATGACAATGAGAACCATCTATATGGGAGTATTAGTACACCCTGACCTGCATGATACACTTTCCTTATCCTAAACCAGTCATTGTTTGTTTTATTAATTAGCATATATATTCATAACTACTTGCATTGCAAAGCAGTGTACCACAGATATTCTTTTCATTTCATCAGGGGTGGACAGGGTGGACCCGGAGGGACCCCGAGGGTTTAGTGGCCATAGCCAACTTGAAACTGGTCAGAAAAATTTTGTCTTCTTCCTTGCCCTTTGAGTTTAACAGAGGTCTTATACTGGTTACGATGACATCAGCTCTGGTTGCACTTTAGGCCCAACGGCGTAGTCAGATGTCAGATGTAGATGGAGGGGGGATGCCTGTCCCCCTCTTCCCTCAAAAATAGGAAATTAAGATTGAAAAATAAAAATTTCTATGTTCAATGTTGCTATGTTCAATTTAAAGCTAGCTCTATTTGGAGATACACATTCAACTCAAATGTTGCACTATTTTGCATCTAGCCCATCTTACGTACGGCAAAATTTTCCAAAGGGACGGGGCATCCTCCCAAGATAAAATCCTGGTTACCCCCTTGTTTAGGCCTTTAGGCCCAAGTCATTTAATCTAAGAAGTAAACGTAAGAAGTCATTTGTCTTCCCAGCTGTCACTCAATAGGGAGCGCACTGTTTTTTCTGTGATTTGGTATTCATAAGCTCTATTGCGCATGCCCATGATCATTCACTCACTTTAACACCATATAAATTTGACTTATTGTACGTAATGCACTTACAGCTCCTGTGGGTGGATATGTGCTGAAGTATTTCAGCTTTCGCCAACTAGCAACCGTTGGTGGATTCCTCGCTGGACTGGGTTATATCTGCGACGGAATCTTCGTCTCTTCCGTTTGGCATATTTTTGTATTCCATTCTTTGTCAGGTATGTATTTATATTGGAATTATGCTTTACTCGAGACTTATAAGGCACTCAGCTCCCACACCACACAGCAATTCTTGTAGCAGTCCACAGAAACTCTTAATTTGCACAACTTTTTGATTGACAGCGAGTTCAAAAATACATGCTCTAGCTCATGTTACACAGCATGTAATGTACTGAGAGTGTTTTGATTACACCCTGGGGTCTTGTATACTCACCCTGAAGCAATAAACTGAGATTGTGTTTGGATGAGGATGAATTCTATGCTTAAGTAAGTACGTTAGGAGAATTGCAACTGTTTGAGGTGAGAGGATTAGGCCTTTAAATGGTCTTGACTTACTATTCTTAAAAATGCATTTGTCATGGACTTGTCTGGCTGGACGTTACCCTCAGGGACACAAATCGATATAGAGAGGGCCACATTTGCCAGGTGGAGATGACTATCTACTGCGCTGTCTCTCATCCTGAATTTGGCTCTCTTCTATATAAGTGCACATTCAAATGGCAGCACGTACGGTAGCCAGGCTGTTCGGGGTTGAAATTCCCTTAACCATGACCACAGCTTGAAGAGCAATGCCGAAGTGGCAGACATAATCACAATAACCTTAATAACGACATCTTTGGCCAAAGTGGAAAGAGCCTGACAGAGGTTTTATTGGGGAAGCATACACTTTGCCCGGGAATCCTGAACTTAAAATATTTTGCATCGGAGGACCTATACGATAAAGAACTGTTTTCTCCAAGGGAGAGGGAGTACCTCCCCTTAGACCCCTTATCATGTGACACTCCAAACAAAATCCTGACTATTCATGCATTCAATTACATAGAAACGACTGAATTGATTGAACATTTTTTTCAAAAGGAAGTCCAAAGATCAAGTGAAAAATATGTTACATATGTGTTTACAAAAAAATTATAAGTTGTTATGTACAGCTTACAAAAAATTATAATACGTTGTTATGTAACCAACTACGATTAAAATTGCATTGGTTCAATTAAGTTGCTCTGAATATTTATCGTGTAATTTTCATATTGGGGGAAGTTTTATCAGTTAAAGTTTTTCCAGACTTTTTCCTTCTTGTTTTTTTTTCCTAAATGTGAATTGATGGGATAGCACAATGGTTTTTTCCTCTAAATTTCATATGCCATTGTTTTGTACTTTATTGTTATTTTGTTGTTGTAAATGGAAACAAATGGAGCAAAAATACTCACAAAACAAACCACAACAAAAATAAGAATTCAATTTTTTAGAATGGAACGGCATACGCATTATGGTACGCCTGGCCGTCCCCTTGCAGAAATTTCCTTTTTAATTGCACCGTTTTCTCCTCGTCAGCTGGATCACTCGAATTTTGGTAATTTGTCGTTTTAGTGACCCTGCTGAAGTTGTGCCAGTATGCCTGCTGTTATAATCTTTAACGATGTTAGCACAGGTTTTTCTACAATATCCTGGCACACTGCTGGTACTTACTAGTTGTGGCGCGCGCTACGCTTTAATAAATGTTCCTAAGTCTTCAGAAATGTTCCACGTGACATCATAATTGGTTCACCACGCCAACTGATTGGCAAAAAACATCAAGTCTCATCACGTCGGTCGTCAACTGCTTCCCAGCTAGCTGAACGTACTACATTACAGGTTTAACCCCGTAGCTAAGAAAGCTGCAGAACTTGTGACGTCAAAAATTGTCCCCAGGAATGAAGTCAGAGGTGGATTGGACTTCACTCGTAGTTTCCATTATTACTATTCCTACGTACATGTAATCCTACAACATATTTTCCCCTCCCTCGCAGTTCCTTCTGTATCATCTGGTCCCCACCCCACCCCCACCCCCTCTGCAAATTTAAGCCCTGTGTACACTGTAGACATTTCAGGACACATGTATCACAATTTACTCAAACGCAAATGTTCGGAAAATGTTAACAGTGTTTACAAAACATTGAAACAAGTAGCACCTTGTTTTCCCGACATGTGTCGCAACAATGTGTGTCCAATATTTAGATTTTAATCTCCCGTCAAAATGTTAAAATTAGGGGGACTAAGGGGAAAGAAAAATGTTGGGGGAAATTTCGGGCACAGAACGAAACCGAGCCCAAAGCGCCCATATTAGAGGGTGGGGTTCAGGGGACGAAGCCCGGGCCCAGGAAGCTATGATGTTTTAGCGTATCTTTGTGGAAATTAAGTCTCAGGAGAGGTAAAAATTTACTTTTGTCAGTTGACTCAATTCCTAAATGACCTATTTTGGGGCGTGGCAAAAGACCTATTTTGGGGAATCCCCCAATCCCCTCCCCCCCCCTTCCCCCCCATTTAGCGCCGCCACTGATCTTCCGGCAACTTGTGTCCAAGCTACTACCAAAATAAAATCCCATTTGTTTCAGCTGATACACCACTTCATTTAACGTCCTTGCCTTTTTTATCATTATCATCATAAAATGTGTTTGATTGTGGTTCACCAAAAAGGGTAATTTCAATACATTCCAGGGCAAATAATTGCACAGATTGAAGTTAACAGGCAACAAATTCTAAATGCCTCAATGCCAACAGTTTTCACAAAGATGACACGCGATTAAGGCCTATCAGAATCAACCCGGGCAGGTGTCAAGTAGGTGGTTAGCATGGGGAACTTTGACGAGAAGTAATGTGAAATTGAGTGGCTAATTGTCCTGAGAATGAATTGGAAGTATGCCACTTAGGGTTATATCAGTTTTCTCCTATGGGTGTGGTAATTTCAAAATTTGTCTTCTGCCCAAGCTATAAAAAGTATCTCCACCTAAGATCTCTTTAAATTCAAAATTGCGTTTGCCCAAAATTCTGCTTTCCCGATCATTTTGGCATCTTCGTGCCATGTGTGTCGCAACATGTGTCCGCGACAATTGCTTCCTGAATGTCGACAGTGTACACAAACCTTTATTGAACTTGCACATCGGTTTTCTTGAGATTAATGATTTTCTTCTTTCTTCCAGGAATTGGATTCGGTCTCATATCTCTACCTAGTTACCTTTATCTTCAAGTACATTTCGAGGATCGATTCCCAGCTGTGATCTCGTTGTCGACATCCTTCATATACATTGTTGCCTTTGCTTATGTCTTTCCTAGCAGATCAGTATGGTCATAAAGACGGCTTTTTAATATTTGGCGCCCTTATTTGGAACTGCATATTGTGTGGTGTAACCCTGAGACCCACTCAACAAGGTAACAAATTTTTATCATCTCTGGCTATTCGTGGGGAAGGTCTAGTTTCCAATTCGAGACTTCATTATTTGGACCGATATTTGTTCTTTTTCTCATCGCCTTTTCGACATCAAAAGTACGCCGTGTGCCTTACTTTAGCCGTTGCGTCAATTTACATCTACTCTTCATGGGCAATCTTTCTGGTTTCATTTGGGGAGTCGATTGGATTCTCCTCGACACTCTCCGTATACTTATCCACGTTCGGTGGAATTGGGGGCATCTTTGGGAGTTGGACGGCATCTATAATGTTTTACTACGATCAAAATAATCCGTTCAATGGATGTTTTATCCCACTTATGGCAAATGGCATAAGTCTTCTAAGCAGTGTCTGCACCTCTACTTTTTACTTCACTGCAATATTGATGTTTATTAGCGGTTTCTCCCAGGGATTTCTTTATGCTACTTTATGTGGATTTATACCAGTGTTGCTCTGCAAGTATCATCTACGACAAGGTGTGGCCATTGCATTTACCTTACAAGGGGTATCCTATCAACTGGGAGGCCTCATCTCCGGTGAGTATTCTTTGGCTCACGCTGTTACCGTGCGTTAATCGCAAATCTAAATGTAGTAATTCGTCACCCCACACTACTTTTTTACCGTGTGTTACACATATATGAACGGAAATTTGTTCTAAATCAAATTCAAATAATGCACAGTAGCTAATATTAAACATCATGGACTGACAGTGTTCTGTTTCCACATGAGGTCCCCGTATGCTCACCAGGGCATGTCATGCAGCAGTGGATTGGAGGTGAGCCAGGACTGCATAATAACGACCAATTAAGGGGCAGGGGGCAGAATGAGAGAATTGGCACCGTCTGCGGTAATGCAAAACTATCTGTAAAAGCACCTTGCGGCGGATCGATAGCGTAGAAAAAGCTGTACTAAAATAAGTGTGATGCCAAGGTGGCAGCGATATTTTGTCATACTTCGGAAAATTATAAACAAATGTGACTATACTCGTAATTATCGACAATCTCTGCTACGCCAGATTTTTCATGACACAGATTTGGGCAGCTTGATTCCTGTTCTGAAACCCTGGTCGAGCGGCGTCTTTTTTCATACACACCCTTTGGTGCCAGAGAAAAATCATTTCTGGAATGATTCTCAAAATATTGTATTAAATGGCATTCAGCCCCCTCACTTTTTTTACTTCTTTTCATTTCCTCAGGAGCCATAAAAGACTCGTACGGATCGATTGTCAGCGTCTTTATTGTTAACGCCGTTGTATGTTTTGTACTCGCTCCGTTGGCGTGTTTGTGGGGCTTTGACAAGAGGCCTGTCAAGTCATGCTACCAAGAATATGCAGAGTAGCAGATTCAAATGCTTCCAGATTCCTTTGGAGTACTGTGTTGGAAAACCAAGGTAGCCTACAATTTGGTCATTATGGCTGCTCCCTAGTTTTGATTTGCAGCTTCGTCCCTTAAAAGCTAGGGGAAAGGGAGGTGCTTGGAGCTCACATGGTTACTTGGTCCCATGTCATGCACCTCTCCCAGTTTTTACATTGCAAGAATGTTGTAGACCAAAATTCATTATTACCCCTTGCATGAAGGAACTCGAATCGACTCAGTTCCCTTACCTTCCATTGTGCTTCGTGCTCAGCAAAAGCAGTGCAGTAGGGAAAACAAGCCAGTGAGCCACAACTGGAAAAAAGGCCTTGGCAGCTCTACTTGAACTAATTGGTTGGAAGGAAACTTGGCCATAAAACTCCAATTAAGTAACTAACTAACCACTTCCGTACACCCTCAACAGAGAGCTTAGTTGGAATGTCAAAGAATTTGTAACCTCTACATCACACCAATGTGCAGTTTTCCAGGATCGCCCATACATGATACATGGTCTGTTATGTTTGGGTTTGAGAAATTTCCCTTTTTATGTTTAGAAAAGTTTGCAATGGTGCATTGGTCAGAACAAGACATGCATGTGTAAATGTGTGATGGGAAAAGTGTGGTGTAAAACTTTTTGCAAGAGGATCCCCATAAAATATGACATCAGTATGCACTATACTGGAGAGAAGCAGAATCACACAGATGCTCAGTAAAAGTATAGACAGAGACTACAAGATGGAGACTCTGATTCAGGTCATGCTACCGCCTCCCACGTTTGAGAAGCCATGGATGCTCACCTTGTCTTATGGGGCATTGCCCTCCAGTTGGGAATATCAAAAGGACAGTGACTGTAGGGCTTATTTTGGAGGGAGATATGAGGGAGAAATCACCAGAGAGGCCCAACATGTTCAGAAAATACAGTTTCTAGTTCCCAGTTTCAGGCAGCCCAAAATGCCCACAGCAGAAAAAAGGATGGGCTAAAGCCCCCTTTCTGTGTGGTCCAGAGAGAAAGCCATGGTCCCACAGACCAATAAAAAATGTACGGATGGGTCTTTAATGACAGAATATTTACTCATGGGGCAAATCAATTGTCACTCCTTATTAATGACCCTGGTAACTCTCATTTAAAACCAAAGCACATGATACAAGGATAGTAAATTCAGTTCTCACTACCCGAAATATTTCATATCTGTACGCTTGTCTCTTGTTTGACAAAAGGTTAGGTAAATATTAAGCTGTTGAAACATCTTTGAGTGTAGAAACTTCTTTTTGTTCTTTGAAGCTCACCTTTTCATTTTATAAAGTGCAACATTCATTTTAAAAGTAAATCCGTCATCATGTTTTAGAGCTTTCGGAATCCCACAGCTGTGACAATGCAATCAGTGAGTTGGTAACGTCTTGCTCTATCCCTAGGTCGCGTCATACCAAAGACTTGATGCTTCGTATAAGCAATGGAGTAGGGAAAACAAGCCAGTGAGCCACAACTGGAAAAAAAAAAGGCCTTGACCGGCTCGACTTGAAGGTTGGAAACTGGGCCGTAAAACTCCGTCTAACTAACTTACTGCAAGGAATTGTGTGAAACCTTGATTAAATAACAGTACATCTTAATCAAAGTACAGCCAGCCTTTCTACGTGATAATATGGTCTGGGTTATGAGCCCTACAAATCACTATGAGTAGTGTAATTTTTTGCACACCTAAAATGAAGAATGTCAGATCATACAAATCTATTCTTTTTGTAAAATAGCACCTCCACCACACTTCTTATTTTCCTGAGGAGTGTGGTTTGTAGCACACCTGGTAGACCTAAAACTCAAGGCCTGTTTATGAATGTACAAACTACTCAGTAACAGTGAAATTAAAGACCAATTTGACAAATTAAGTAAATAAGATACCTTAAATCCTTTGGAACATTTTGTAAAATAAATTTGTGGAAAACAAAAAAATCCACTGGTGTTTTTTTTTTTTGAGATGTTTTCACTAAAGAGGTTGAAAGTCATAGCACCATTAAATGGAAATATATTCTCAATCACGATCTAAATGTAGGTTTTTCAAGTGGCCCACTGAGTTGGTTCATGAAATTTAACAAATTTTTCCCAAACCTGTTAAGTTTTCTTCACATACCAATGACACCTGGTCAAATTTAGAGAATCCCCTTACCATACCTACAAATTACTTACTCTTTTATGCACAAGTACTTAATGGTTCAACACCGTTTTCCAAAATTCATGAGCACACAATTTTCACAAACTGTAACACATCAGGACCACACTTCATTCAAAATATTAACTTTTTCGGTAACTACTGGATATGAAACTTGAATCATCATGCTTTTTTCTAAAAGTGCCCTCGACTCTCTGGCGAAGGGCCAAGGGGCGAAAACCAAACAACCAAACTTGAATATGCTAACTGTAAGCATTGTCATGTGGTAGTAATCCTTTAACACTGTCTTTACCTTATTGATATCAACTCAATGAGCTCCTTAATTTGATTTTTCAAGCAAGCTGCATTAATTAAAACTGTTTTAACTTAGGTGATCTGAGTTGTTTTATGTTTAAAGGGGAATCCCAGTCAACTTAATTTGGGTTAGTGTTGTAGCCTATCCTGCTTCATGGGTGGCTGCTAAGAAAGGTGTGACAATGTTTTTTTCTCTGAAAACAGAAATTGAAGAGTATTTACTTCTCCATTAACCTAAAAATATGTAATACTATGTTCCAAATATCATGAAATGTAAATGGATGAAAAATGAAAGGAAATATCTAAGATTTAGCTGCTTTTTGAAAGTGAGTTCTGGACAACTGTTCATGTCCCTCTGCAGTGGTGTAGTCACAAGGTGGTTTTGGGGGTTAGACCACCCCCCCCCCCCCATGACCCAACCTTGGAATGCAAAAAAAAATCGAAAATACCATTCTTTCTTCTCTCTTTACTTAGACTTTTCCCTTTGGTTGTGCCCACCCACCATGACACAATCCTGGCTACGCTACTGTTCCTCTGTATTATCTTTAACACAACAACAGATTTGTAAAATTGTTTCAAAGTAGATTTCTATTTAACTGTCATCTAATGCTATGGTAAGAACCAATCCTCTAACCTGTATTCGGGTAAAAACAATTTGCACCATTTAGCATCTCAGTCAAGTGCTACTGTTTCAGTGACAAAAGGGGTGGGGGACTGGGGTAGGGGGGGGATTATATTATGTCTTATGGATAACTTCACATGGAGCTACAATTTTAAGCTATTAAACTGCATTTAAACATATGATTCCATGTATGAAAGAACTCGGTAATATTGTAAATTGCCCTCATGATTGCGATCCAGTGCAAATACATCAAAATTTTTACTTTAAAAGCAGGAATTTGGTGGAATTTACCAACACCCAGCATGTTATAAAGCGTTAATGTATTATAGAGGATCCAACTTGCAGTCGAGAGGTCAGGATTTTAAGTCATGGCGGGGTCATACCCCAGAATTTGAAAATGGAACCTTCTGCCATTGTGCTTGGTGCTCAGCATAAGCATGCAGAAGGGAAAACAAGCCAGTGAGCCACAACTAGAAAAAAGGCTGTGGCAGTTTGAGTTAAACTAATTGGTTGGAAAGTGGGCCATAAAACTCCATCTCACTACCTATATACTGTAGTGCCAGCTAGAACAAAAATCTAAATATCTGATTTATTTCAAGTGTGGTCTCAAAATTCAATTCTGTGCATAAGAGGGTCAAGTCCTCCCCTTTACCTGCCTCTTACAGCAGGCAGGGAAGATACTGGGCATATTCAACAACTTTCATCGTATGGGGAAGCCAAGCAAGAGAGAAGTCGAACCCATGTGTGTTTGTTGCCTCTTTTCTAAAATGTTATGTTCTTTAAAACCCTAGCCTGCCTCTATATTAAATATATCTCCATACTGAAGGTTGATCATTTTATTATGGGGATTCTTTTTGGAATTAATGTCTACTCCTCCATCGTTACTGACCATCTAAATTTGGAGTGTAGTTTTTTGATTTGCCCATTAGGTGTGTGTTTGCTCCTTGGCAGTATTATCGCATCAATTGACTTGATAAGGGTCAAAGGAGGCTAGGTGCATTGGTCCTTGAAAGAAATGATATGGAACGATCTTGTCGATGTTTATGAGAAACTTTAATGCCAAGGATGATTTGAACATAGAACTTTGCCTGCAAAAATACTTGGAAAGAAGGCATGTCAGGTTTAAACATTTAAAGACAAACAATGGGCCGAGTAAAGAGTGCTTCCATAGCCCAAACCTTTAAACGATATGGGCCTAACTCTAATTCAGGCCGAACGTTACGCACAACTAAGTTGTTAATATAACTAGGCCAGGCCTAGCCTAGTCCTTCAAATGAATCTGCCACATCAAATCAGATTTCAATATTCCTTAAAATTGATTCCTAAAGGATCTTCCTTTAAACCAATTCCTAAAGGTTGCAATTACAATGCCGAACTTTGGGTAATATAAGTACACCCGTTCATGTAACAAATGATTTTGATGCCATGATGTCAATCTGTAACATTGCACGACCTAGACTTGGCTCAGCCAGGCATGCAGGCTGCTTGTAAATGAGCCTGGGCTGCAGCAGTTAGCTGACTATGGTAGAGACATAGCCGGGCAATAGACAATAGAGGGCAGCATGCCAAAACTATGATCTCAAAGCCACTATTTATATATATAGTTGGATTTATGGTTGATTTTAAGGGAAATCAAAAGAGGCTTCATTTGGACATTGTTAAAACAGGAAAGGAAAGTTTATTTTGACTGTCTAAACTTTTAGGAAATTCTGAAACTGACAGGCCTAGTGGAAAGTACTCCACTCAAAGGAGAGGCCACCAACAGCATATGAAAAGGACATGACAGAGCTGATGCCATTTCATGATGCCTTTACCCTGCAAGAAGTGAGGACAAACAGTGCCCTATAGTATTGCCAAGCCTTGGGCCTGGGATCCTGTGCCAACTTATTTTCACCTCTGTGGCACAAGCTGATCACTCACTTTATGAAAGTTATAAAAGAAAAATAAGACACAAAAACCAATTGTTTACATTTCACATTATAATCTTAAACCTTGAAAAATTACAGATCAGAGATGTTTAAGACCTTGGTCTTTCTTTTTTGCCTTTGAAGAGAGCCAGTAGGGAGACATTGGCTACTTTCACAACCTTGAAACGGACACCAGGAATATCACCGACAGCATGTCCTTTTCTTCCAAAACCTGCAACCAAGACTTCATCGTTCTCCTGTGACAAGAGAAAAACAAAGTTTTTGTTTACAAGATTAATCAAATTACAACGAGGGCAATAATGTACATCTTCACAGCATACAAACTACAAATGATAAGTTTAACTCTGACAAAACTACCTGATCTTTAAGCGCATGTCACACTACTGCGATATTGGATCGGATTACATTCTGATTTTTGTGAGTTTCCTAAAAATCTCCTCCACCTTTGATTGGAAAGAAACAAGAATTTGACATCCTGTGTACATATATGATTTGTACGTGAGGACCATGAAAGTGAAATGTAAGCCAATTATTTCGTGACGTCACATTGACAAACAGCTTTTATGGGACTATGCCTATCCGATAAAATCTGTTTGAGAATTTGAAGTCACGAAAAAATTAGCATAATTTTTATTTTCCAAGTCCTGGGATACAACTCATATGTTTCCATAGGTTGGCAAATTCCTGTTTCTTTCCCACTAAAGATAAAGATTTTTAGTAAAACTCATAAAAATCAGAAAGTAATCTGATCGAATATTGCCGTAGCGTGACCTGCACTTTACTGTGAAATCATGTCACTTGAACCTTTTTTGACAAGTTTTTGCTTTGACATGGAATCTTGGTCTACTAATACTCTTGGTACATGGAATCCATAAAATGCAAAGGCAAATTGTATACAAAGTTAGTAGAAGCAACAGATTTTGAAGGAAAATAAAACAAGGATTTTTAAGCAACCCAAAACACCTAGTTTCTTTCAGGTACAGAACATTTTAGACCTTATGCCAAAACTGCATCCTGGGAAGAATTCTTCAATATACTGGAAAAAAAGAGTGAATCATCACCAAGGAGAAGACCAATGGTCATGAAGCTGAAAGGAATCTGTACACAGACAGAATCCTTCCCAAACTGCAGTACTGCAGTTAAGTGTCAAGGTGTACTGTAGCAGAATCGCCCTGAAACATGGAACTACAGTAGTTGCAGTTAACTGGTGGTCAAATCACAACTTGCGAAACTTTCAACACAAATTTTTGTGCATATTCTCTGTTCTCACATGTAATTTAGTCAACAGAGTTTCTGGCTCTTGTCATCAGGATCAATTCTGGAGCAACCCCTTTTCAGTAGCAGCACTAATGCCTGCAGAACGCCCATCAGTGATTCCCCATAGAAACGGTCAAAATTTCCCAAAATGCATAATTGAGGGAGCATGCTGGGTTGAACATGTATGCAAAGTACTCTCTGCTAAGGTCTGGCATCCACTTGGAGGGGGGGGGGCTAAAATCTGCAAGTTTGGCAGTTGGGGCAGGGCTTGATTTTCGTGGTTGTCCGATTGTCCAGGACAACTAAAATTCTATAAGGACAACCAAAAGTTTATGGTTGGTTGTCCAATGGACAGCCATTTTTCTCTCAAACGGAAGAAGTAGGCTGCTGACTTTTCAACTTTTTCCATCTTACAATATTTCAGACTTCAAGTGTTCCTGTCTCTCAAACATCACATCTTTTAATTTTCAAGATCAATAATATATATGAAGATAATTGTACTGTTTTTTTATTGAGCAAAAAATGTTTTGGGCAACCAAATTTCCGTGTGGGCAACTGAAATTAGTGAAGTGGCTGAAATGTTTGCCGAAGGACAACCATAAATATTTCTGGAAATCAAGGCCTGTGGGGTGAAATTGAATTTGACCACTGATGCATGCTTCACCTTCTGGTGAGAGCTACATCAATTCCAGGACCAAACAGAGCTAAATTTACCAGAAAATCAGTGCATTACATTTTCATAAGGAACATCCTCACAAAAAATTAAGACACTACTTGCAGAAAGGGAAAAAATTGACAAACTGAATTTCACATATTTCCACTCACCTCAATAAAATTCAGACAGCCATCACGCGGTACAAATGCTGTGATTTTCTTGCCATTTTTGATGAGCTGAACCCTGACACACTTCCTGATGGCAGAGTTGGGCTGTTTAGCTTCAACACCACTGAAAAACAGAATGATAAATGATTTAATTTAATTTGAGAAATTACTCTCACAAACAAGGATACACTGCAGCAGCTGTGAAGATATGAATGGAATAAAATATTGCCAGATAGACTTCGGACAGCACAAGCATAGTCCTTAACTTCCTCTTTTTCATTACAAAGCGGCATATGGAGTTGGTTCATAGAAGTCACCACACTGACCAAACTCTCATGAATGAGAAAATAACACAGACTTCCTATACATGGACAGAGCATACAGCACGTTACATTTTCGCAACCATACGTGTGAGAAAAAGCGCAACAAGATGGCCATCTGCTTTGGTTTTGTGTGAAAGTTTGGACTTGCTTACGTATATTGCCATATTTTGCAAGAAAGTTGAAATTTTTTTAAGATATGGCAATGTTAGGTAAAAATCACTTCACATACTGCAGGAATATGATATTATTTTCCATTAAAGTTGAACTTTTGTTTAAAATGGTACAGAGTCGTCATCAAATAAGACCATTTATAGCTTCACGGCGGCCATCTTGGTGCGCCTTTTTTGTCCCAGACGGTGGCTACCATCTATGGATAGGACATACATGTTCCATGCTGTGTCCATATATATAAGTCCGTGGGAAAACCATTCAATTTGGATTTTTAAAATTTGTGACCAGACACTTTTTTCAAATTATGCACAAAACCAGTGCAAGCAACTTGAATGCAAACATATTACAAGCTGCCAACTAAAAAACTTAAGGATTAAAACTTAGAATTATGCTAACAGCGAGCTTTGCTTTACATTTGTGATAGTTCCCACAGACACAATTCTTAGACTATCAACACTTTTACACAATGGCCCCATCAAAATGAATAAAACTTGCTACCGTATGGGTGTGTTTTTCAGGGGTGCTTTCACAAACACTGAGGGCATGATGATTTATTGCCACTAGTGCCATCAGTTATGTATAGACACATGTCTGAGATGGGTTTTCCCTTAGAAATTATACACTGGGTCAATACACTCTGTATGAGAAATTTTGACTCATTGGAAATTTCAGTTTTGTGGAACTGTGCACAACATAAATGTGGGAAAAAATAAATCCTCTTTTCCCATTTTACTCCCACAAACATCAGTGCATCAAATTGACATGCCCCTGCACTGAAATTGCATCATAGCAGGGTAGAGTAAACACTGGATGAGAGACAGATTAACAGAGGTACTCACACTTTTTCTAAGACGATGCCTTTGGCGTGAGAGGCTCCTGAGAAAGGATTAGCTTTCAAAGCTGTCCCCAAATGGGCCTTCTTGTAGTCCTTGTCATGCCATCTCTGGTTACGACGATGGTTACGGAGCTTGCGAGCATTGCGCAGACCTCTTGGCTTTCCACTACCTGTAAATTGCAAGTTACAACAATGGATTTAGCAAATCAAAACAAAAGGTTACTCATTTTGTTGCTGAAAATACCAAACAAAACCACAAAGCCCAAAGGCTCATTGATTCCTTGACAAAACTGGACAGGAAAATTTAGAAAATTTTGCTTTTGACCTCTGGTGACCCCCAATTGGTAATTCTTGGTGAATTCTACCCTTCGATGGCTGGTGAGGGGTGAATCCCAGATGACTTCTGATCTCTCCCAAAATAATAAGGGTTTTCCTAACCATAAAGCATCTACAAGGTAAATTGTTTCAATTTACCTACATGAAGGTATCTTGTTTAAAAAGTTAATACCCCTGGTGATTTCATATGACATTTCACCTCTAGAGAACTGGCATGACTTCTGATCTCCACCAAAAACAAAATTCTTCTGTTTAACAGGGTTTTCACAACTTTAATTCTGGTGAAATCAAATGACCTTTAACATCCACCAAAAATAACATAAACAAATCTACACAAACATGAAAAGTGTGGGTCATTCCTATCTTGAGATAATGTGTCTGCAAACCATTTTTGAGGTTTTCATAATTCTACCTGGTGATCTCAAATGACCTCTGACCTCCACCAAAAGGGATAGGATTCTTGGCTATCATTTAAAATGACTGCCCAGTACCTCCGTCATACCTGGATACATACATACAGTAATAGGGTTTAAGTCAGGAATATATACCCACACATATCAGTGTTCCCCCTGGGTTTCTGAGGGTGTGAGGTGGTACTAGTCCATGGGACAGGATCTTGCCAGGTTTGACACCAAAAGGGAGGGAGAACTATGACTTCTGCTATAGATGGTATAGTGAAGATGGCAATAAGCACAATTTTCTGTGAGGTGGCCAGCTCACAAAAAGAATGCCATGGGAAACCCTGCATATATGTAAAAACATACTCATATGTATGCATAGGTATAGGGTTTGCTATACAGTATATTGGTGCAAACTGAAACAGAGATATGTATACCATAGGTATATGCCTAGATATGTATATGAATATTTTCATACATATATGGGTACCAAAGGTTTGTATATATGGAAGGTCAAAATTCTGCAGAGCACTGTAGAAACAAGGAGGTTGAAAAGAGGTAGTAGAAAATGCTTAAAAATTGTTAAAAACTCCAAGACATTTCAAGTATAACATATTCATCAGGTGGCAAAAACCAACCTAAATAAGCACAAGTCACACATGTGCTTTCAAATACACACTTTTGTTTGGTTTTGTTTTCACAAGAACTGGTTCCGATTTGCTCTGTGTTTGTTGTAACTGTTAGATGCTCAATTTGGTTTGCCACATGATGAAGGGTTTATACCAAGGCTGTTTGAAAAACCCGTTTTGATTTGAAAACCGGTTAAAACCGGTTTCGTTTGATTCCGTTTTTGGAATTTTCAAGAAACCGAAAAACAGGTTACTAGGAAAAAACCAGTTAGTAACCAATCGTGATTTTTGTTCAATTTCAAATTTTACTTCAATAAGGCATTCCACACTTTTTAATGGAAAGTTTCTACTTATTGCTGGTATGTTGAAGGATTGGTTAAAAAACTTGATTTTTTTGTTTAGCTTTTGACAAACAGTTGTGCTGATTCTTATTGAAAATAATTTGCAGTAGGCACAGTGGCAGTTCCACTAGCCCTATGGTCTACGGCATTAACCTTGCAATCATTACAATCATTATCTCAATGTGAGCAAAATAAAATCTAGCAATGTAACGATCGCATGTCTATCAATTTCTGTTATTCTCCCTTGTACCAACCTCATTTTATTTTAGCCTAGTATTCTCTGATCCCATGTGGACTGCTTTGTAGAGTTACTGCAAAACACAGTTTAAAATAATCAAAATTCTGATTTTCAAAAAAGTGGAAATTGAAATCAGAAGAGGAAACCGAAGAAGCGGAATTCCACTAAAGGTGGAGATGTCATCATGTCACACACCTGGAAGTTTCTAGCAGAATCTCTTACAACACAATCATACAAATTCACAAAATTATACATGTAATCAACATGTACACATGCACACATTACAATAAAGTAAACCAAATGGAAAATGGGCAGATAATGAAATGAATGCTGTCTAACTCTGTTCTAACCTAATGTAAATGAGAGCCAGTGATGGAGCCAAATTTTCCAACTTCTCTAGTCAAATAGGCCTTAAACTATAATTTGATCAGACATCCCAGATTGGGTCAATATTCACCACCATTGAAAAACATCGGTTTGGCAAGATTAAGTCAAGTGCATTTGCCTATGTTTGAACAGTAAGTGAAAATTTTTTGAAAAGTACACCGGGGGATGTACTGTATAATTCTGTAAATGTCAAACAAGAAAACTACTGCTAGGCTTAACTTTGGTGTTAGCAATTGTATACCAACAACACAGAATCACAGATTAGTAATAGCATGACAGAAAAGTTGGTATTTTACTTATTCCAGTTGAATTTTCCACTCACATTTGTTCCATGGCTATTTGTAGACAATTATATGGCTCAAATTATAAACTTGCTAATCACAACTCCCGAAACGTTTAATGCAAGTTTTGTGTGTAAAAATTTCACTAGCAAATAGCTCAATCAACTGAATTTTCCAATTGAGTTTGCACTATGATCAAACAAAGTACTTTCAATCACAACAAGCACTACAATCAATGCAAGTTTTGTGTTTTAAAAAGACTGCAAGCACAAAGTTCAGTGCAGTGTCCTATTGATTTCCTGTTACTATAAAACGAAGTACTTCCAATACTAGCCTAGGAATTGGACAAATGCGCGATCGTGTTTTTAGCAGCGTAATTGGATTAAATTGCCTTTTTTTGAAATTTAGCAAAGGGTCAATTGTTTCAACTCATTTCCTCCCAAAAACAAAAATATTTAAGCCCAAATCGTAGAAATTTCAACCAAACTACAACTGTGCATGTATTAGAAATCTATGGGCACGTAAAAGCCTTGCATGTACGCTG
Source organism: Holothuria scabra (assembly GCA_037179385.1). Lineage (NCBI taxonomy): Eukaryota > Metazoa > Echinodermata > Holothuroidea > Aspidochirotida > Holothuriidae > Holothuria > Holothuria scabra. The sequence goes on along the minus strand of CM074181.1, from coordinate 57,560,632 downwards.
TATGCATCACACGTAAACCTACAGCATGCATATGCAGACTTGCCGGTCCTTATTGGCATTCTCTGCTAAGCCTTTTGTAATCAGTCTACATACCCCAGAAGAGGTGCACCTAGTGGTAGTTGAAGAGAGCAAAAGCACTAGCGAATATTGCACTGTGGTTTACAACCAATGAAATAGATTGAGATTTTTAAGATCTCATTTTTATGTTGACTACTGTATGTATTTGCTTTATAAATTTGGAAGGAGTTCTGTTTCCATTCATTTTGAAATGATTTTCATTAGGTTAAGTAATGAAAATAGTACCAACAGCTGTTGTTGTGAACATTCAGTCAGCCAACTTTTACACAGTTAAAGGGCCAAACCGAAAGTTTATATTACAGAGCATGAACGGTACTGAGAGTGTTTTGATTATATAAATTGAGTTTTTCTATAATCACCTTGAAGCAATAAACTGAGGTTGTACTGTATCTGGATGAGGATGAATTTCAGACAATTGTGGGAGGGGCTTCAGTAAGAAGGTAAGGAGAATTGATACTGTTTGGGGTGAGAGAACTGAGCCTTTAAGTCAATGGAATGGGACTTCATCATTGAGTTAACTGTATTGGGAATTCCCAAAATTACATCATTCCAACAATTAACATGATCATGGCTGGAAAAAACCAGCAATTTGGGAATGTCATTGCAGGGAAATTTTGGTATTTGGAGGGAAATTTGACTACTTTTGTATGTAAACATGTGCAGTCTATAGGAAATTGTGATTTGCTTGCTGGGAAATTTGATTTGCTTGCAGGGAAATTTATTTTTTTTCCAGCCCTGAACATGATCTCCAGCATGCAGTGTGTATGGCTAACCTGGATTTACGTGAGACTGCAAAGAAAGCTTGCTGCACTGATCATGCCTCTGTACGTACATTCATGTGTGAATCCAGGGAAATGCAAACACACAGCTACGCAGATGCTGCGTAATTATATGGGAGGGTGTGAGGCTATTGCTGGGAGGGTGTGAGACTATTCCTTGACGAATCCGGCCCTGCAACTTGACCTTTGCAAAACTTTCAGCCACGGCCGGGGGCAATACAGTACAGACAGTATACAGGTAGGGAACTATACATGCAAGGCTACGTACAGACCTGCGCAGTGCAACTGTGCAAGGCTGACTTCCATTATCATTTTCATTTTTCATATCACGGTGAACTTTAACATGCATTTTCAAGCAAATAATAGGTAGCTAGGCCTAGGCTAGGCTCCATAAAGTTCAATTTGCAGATGTACAACAGGTAAGCCTAGCCTAGGCGCCATAAAGTTTGATGTGCAGATGTATCGCAGCTAGGCCATATTCGCATCTTTTGATAGGTGAGTTGTGAGGAATACTTTATTAACTTGGGGTGTAAAAACAATCCAAAAAATTCTGAACAGGACTTTTGTACGAGCACTGAAACTATGAAAACATTAGTACCATTTATTTAGCAAATAACAGGATCAGCAGCCATACTTTTTTATTGAGTTTTTTGGTCTGCAAAATTGCGCAATTTGTCCAACCCCTACACTAGCCCTCGAAACAGGGCTGTGTGTTCGTTGCAAACATGGCCGAGGCTCATTCCCCTCACAACAGAGCCCTTGTGCAGCTAACGTTCACAAGCATACCCACTAGCCAGAACAAACAAAATATGAAATAATTGACCTAGTTTGATACTTTAACAACTTTAAGAACCTTTGAATGAACAAAAAATGTGTTATAGTTGAGCTCTCTCCAAAATAACTGCATAAAAGTATCACCTGGAATGAGATGCAAAGCAAAATTTAGGGTTTTGGTGTGTCTTTGTCTGCACTAGTAACTGCCATTTTCTTTTGGTGTATGATGGGAAGGGAACTCAGTTGCTAAGTGACAGAAGTACTTTAGTCTACTTAGCATTAAAAATAATGTGCACTTCTAATTGCTACTGAATCAAAGATGGTATTATGAAGACAGCTATGCAGGTGAAGTTTCAAGTTTGACAAGTTTCCCTGTTGTGACCTTTGACCTCTTCTGTGAACAGTTGTCAAGAACTCAAAAACATGACGCATTGACTTACTGTTACAGTCAAAATTGGTAGTGAAACTTCAGCCATTGTTTGATGAAACTTTGAGAACATCTTTTGCGGAAAGGTAAATGCAGTGGCAGAGATCATCTGTGCGAAGTTTGGTTGAGAACATCTTGTTATTTGGGTACGCAAAAGACGATGGTACACTGGTGTCCTGGCTAGTGGGTTCTTTTGTGAATGTTAGCTGCGCAGGGGCTGTGTTGTCTGAGGAATGAGCCTAGGCCATGTCATGAACACATGGCCCTGTTCAAGCGCAATTTCAATACTAGTTATTTACAAGTTGCTTCGGCAGTGGCTATGCAACGCTTTTGTTTGGAAGCAGCAATTTTTTGGCTTTGAATGATCATGACCCATTTGTTTCACAATGTAAAAACTTATGGGTCTTTGAGAATTTGCTTCTGTAAGCCTAGAAAGAACATGAGGATTTGTTGTTGCAAAAAAGGGGGGGGGGGGGGGCATTGTAAAATTCCAACAGTCCTTGCTTAGGCAAAAAAAATGACTCTTCTGTGCTGAACTCACTTGCCAACTGGACAGTAGGTCTGGGCTTAGGCTACTCCCTTATAAAAGAAATACTACCTGAGCATCATAGACCTTGCCTAAGGTACAATTAAAAAAAAAACTTTTTTTGCTGCAGTGTAATTACAAGTGATGGGCTCATGATACTCAAACACCTCATGACTGATTTGAAAGATGGATTAAAGCAGGGTTGTCGCACTTAAAATACGACTACACGAAAAATATCAAACTTCAAGAATTTTACTGATTCACATTGTTAGGTACCCTTTTCTAAGCAACCATGCCAAATTTTATCAAAATCCGACCAGTACTTTTCAAAATATAGCCGATTTTACGTCTCAAAATCCGACCAGTGCTTTTCAAAATATAGCCGATTTTACGTCTCCATAATCTTTACGATTTCTCCAAATCCCCTTATGCTTCAGTGTTACGATCTGCCTGCAAAAGTTGGTCAAAAACAACATCGTAACTGCTCACTCAGACGTTTTGATTATTCATCCCTGTGTTACGTACACCAGATGTGCCGGCGTGAATATGCAACGTTACTGAGCAAGACACTCAGTGATCACGCGTCCGAGTCATGATAGCTTGCGTTCGGTGTACGTAACATGCACTAACAAGTCGCACATAGCCTGCTTACACAGTCTATGCTACAGCAATCCGTACACGTGCTTACGCACACGTACACAAGTACGTAATTTACTAACCGTACTTCGGTATTGCACGTACAGGTATATACAATGCAGTACTGTGTGTCAGCATATTGGTGGGAAATCCCTTGTTGCTTAGTTGAACAATGGGCTCATACATACACATATCAATGTCGGCTCAGTACAAAAGATGTTGGCGGGGATCAATGGGCTATTTCATTTAAATCGAGCGAGCATAGGGGCTGAGCAAAAAATCATTTTTTTTCTTCGGAAATGGAAAGATCACAAAAAACACTCCAAAATGATACCTGGAAGCAATTGGGGATTTTTCTGGAACCCATTGTAATCATGACACTAACGTTAAAAGCCCAAAAATGGTAAAGAAATATTATTTTTGGCGATCGCTTCCCTCCATTATAATGTAGGGTTCCTTTTTCTTCTTTCTAACGAGATATGGGTTGTAGGGGTCACATGTTCAGCCCCAATGCACGCTCAAGTCAAAGATGGCTGTGTGTGGCATTTTACGTGTGACCAAAACACACATTTTACTGTCACCGTTGCAATGATGCTTCAAAGGGATCATTACAAACTGTAACATATTTTTTCTTCTTTTTGTTTTAAAGCTTATTAGGTGAAATATTATAGAAGAAATATGTCTTTGGTGTACTAATTTTACAGTGCAGGCAAAATTTTGCCAATTTTGAATGTCGTAAATTCAGTTTTTAAACACACTGTTTTAGCGACTTCATGTTTGGGTGTGAGTAGTTCCGCGAGAATTTTGGAGAAAAATTCTGTGTGCGTGCGACAACCCTAATTTAGGGATCATGGCCACTACACATCCAGTTGTTCTATTCCATTGTTAATGTGGGGAAATACAAAATAAAGTTACCATTTTTACAATAAATGATGTGTCATTTTCAGTTAGACAACTTTAAAGTTGACGAGTTTTCTTCAAAATAAGTTTTGGGGGACTGCTCTTTACCTTTAAAAACAAAGTTGAACAGTAAAATCATTAGCATTTTGAGTTCACAACTCCTATGAATTGTTATTTCTTTAAAAAAATTTTTTCAAAACTCTATCATTCCTAGATTTGGACAGTACTATTCTGGCGGACGTGTAGTGGCTACGATCCGCGGATCAAGATCTGCCAATTTATGTCAAAGATAATTGTCAACATGTTACAACAATGTAACCTATCCTAACGTGTGAATCCCAATATCCTAATAACCTTAGGGCGTGCATGGAGCCCAAATGATGCAGGTACAACCCGGCGAAAAATTATTAAGATTAATATGCCTTCTGTGGAGTACTTAATGCTCTGAAACTGTCTCAATTAGTGTACCCTAAATTCAGTACATGGCGAAGGTTTTCCACAAGAATTTTGAAATCAAAAGTTAGGGGAAAATTTGGGAGACATTTCAGTTCACATGTCTAACATACCCATTTTGCTTGGTTGTACGGAGTAAAAGGCCTGTTGCCAAGTACATTATTCAGAACATTGAAAAAAATATTAAAACACTAATAATATACTTTTTTAAATGAAAAAAATAGATCCGAAGTTTTATTAAAGGAAAAAATTTATCCAGAGAGATTTTTAAACTCCAAGTTAAGGAAAATAAATTACATTTTTTTTAGGTTGTGCAAACGGACACAAATGGTGTGAGACAAGACAAGAGCCTGCGAAGCAGACTCTGGAGCTAACTCGATGAGATGGCGCTCTCTCAAAAGCCACACACACCAAAAAGACAATTTAGACACAATCACCAAAAAGACAATTTAGACACAATCCACTGAATAAACCACCCTTGAGATCCCTTCTGTTATGGATGGATTAAAGGCAGTCATTCGTCACCCCAAACTACAGTTTCAGTATACATATATCAAAACTCTCAATTGGTACAGCTCTTTGATTGGCATCACATTCAAACAATGCACCATAGCTAAATTACACAGCATGGGCACTGATGAGAGTGTCTTGATTACACATTATGGACTTGTATGGCCACTGGGACAAGCCATGAAGCAATAAACTAGGGTTGTGTCTGGATAAAGATGAGTTTTAGATAAATGTGGGAGGGGCTAGAAGTAAGTAGGTTGGGAGAATTGGAACTGTTTGGGATGATGAAAATATGCCTTTAAGAGAGAATGATTTCACCATATTTTCATGTTAACTCAAATTTTGGAATACGTGTTGTTGTTCCGGAGTTGGTTTGTAAATTCCGACGATTTGGGCGATGTGCATACGTATCACCAAAAACTTTTAAAGCCCCATTTCTCTCATCCCAAACAGTACCAATTCTTCTAACCTTCTTACTTAAGCCCCTCCCACAATTGTCTGAAATTCATCCTCATCCAGACACAATCTCAGTTTATTGCTTCAGGGTGAGTATAGAAAACCTCAATTATATAATCAAAACACTCTCAGTACCATTCATGTTGTGTAATATAAGTCTTTGTACTCTGCATTGTTTGAATTAGCTGTCAATCAAAGAGCTGAGTCAATTGAGAATTTTGGTACCCGGGTGCCAAAATTGTAGTTTGGGGTGAGAGGTTTGGCCCTTTAAAGAATAACTGGACTTGCATAGGCCTATTGCCTGCCTATATGCTATATCTACTTGGCTGTGGCTAGTTACACAAAATTATACACTCAAGTCCCTTAGGCCTATAAAGGGACAACACCATTCGACAATTTTCAATGATATTCTTTCTCCGTGTGGCTAACTTGAAGTAGTGTTGACTATATAGGATCGATAATTATGCAATGGCTAAAGGAAGGAGGGAACTGAAAGGATTACCTGAGGGTTCCTAGGCACTGAGACAATGAATACCGAGTATTAATAATGTAACATTTTTGAAGGTAAGGAAGCTATTTTGGCACATTGAGGCGCGCCAGAGTGAGCCCGAATGAACACCGGCGAGCTTCCCTTAGTCGTCATAGGTTCACCAGGCAGGCGTGTACGTACTAATCCCTCCCAATCCTGCTTCCATTTAAAGGTAAAGAGCAGTCCCCCAAACTTATTTTGAAGAAAAAGCTAAATAACTCAATTTTCATCTTATTTCTCTTCAAAGTATCCTTAATTACATTTTATGATTTTACTATTGCATATTCAATCAGTTCAGACTATTGCATAATCCAATCAGTTATATATTTCTGGTAAATTTCACATTTGAAGAGAAAAACACTGTCACATGACTCCCAACAGCCAATCATGAAACTGGACAGTCTACTACACTTCTTAAATTTGGGATGACTGCCCCTGCCCTTTAACGTCCCTATCGTCATGAGCGTGATCGTATCTTTGCCATATTACTTAAGCCACTGTTTTTAGCTACTTTCCCAACGGCTGGGTGGGGTGGAGACTACTTGATCTGTACCACGCACTGCAAAGCTGAGCTGAGCAAGCGAACAACTCGTCAACTTCCCTGAGTCGGACAACCTTCTGATACGGAAAACTTCCTGAAACGGACAACCAATTACCATATTGTAATTCACCAATTTTGAACCCCCTCAGCAGCACTGTGATGCTGAGCTAGGCTGAACAAGCTAATCTTCAGACCGGAAAATTTCCAAGTGGTTCCACTTCACTCTTCCACCCTTCTTCACCTCAAATGGAAGCCTCTAAGAAAGTTTCTTCCATTGGGGTCTCACTGGTCCCAACCTTTCCATTACTTTTCCCTTGTTACTGTATCGAAAATGGTACTTACGTGTGTCACAAGTTGCTCCTAAAACGTCGATAAATTTGAATGTTTGGTAGGGGGTAATAGATATTTTAATTCGAAGGAGGGAGGGATAAAATATCTCATCGATATGCACAGTCATTAGGGTCACGTGTTCTTCGTTTCATTGATAAAAGGAGTGGTGATGCGAAGCTGTGACAAACAAAACTTCCTACAAAACGTAACCCCTGAATACCGAAACAATATTTGAAACGGTTGTACAAGCAGCTGGTCGAAGTGAACAGGGTTTACAACATGCCTCAGTGGCGTAGAACGCAAAATAAAAGTATGTGGAGGCGGAAAATTTTTGGACCATGCACCTCACCCTACCCCATTGACCAAAAGGTATATTCTTTTGCTACATTTTTCCACATTTTTCATGTGAAGAAATTAAAAGAGTTTGGGGGTTACTGAATAATCTGCATTTCCTTCATATATTGTTGGCAAATCTGAGGATGATTGCCCGACGACTCAATCGTTGTTGCTACATAATGTTATCTAAGGCCTACGAACTGACACTCTCCGACGACATTTCAAAAGTTTCCCAAACTTTGTGTCCCTGTTACACAGAATATTCCAAAATCAAGAGCTCTCATTGGAAAAAATTTCGAATTCTATGAAAGACAGTTTACAAAAATAGCAATATAGCTGTCGATGTCTGTTGATGGTGTGGTATCACATATGGTACCCTACATATTCGATTTTGTCATTTCAAGAGCTCGGAAAAGTATATCAAACTAACTTACGAGCAAAAAACTATATGTTGCATTATATAATTGCCGGAATTTTCCTTTTTTGAGATTTTATACAAATAATAAAAGGGTTTTTTCAGACCCATGAAGTAGGGGGCGCATGCTTCCTCCCCCCCATTTTTCACTAGGGGCTGTAGCCCTCATCCCCTCCCCGCTTCCTACCGTCCTATGTTATTATTCCTAATTTCCTCTAGCGAATCTTCTTGCCATACATGTTCATATGTAAGCATGTAACATGTATGATATTTGTAGGGGTGGTACATAAGCAGAAAATCATTTTGAGCGGGTCCGGAATTGTCTTTTCCGGTCATTCGGGGTAGGTTATATTCGGCAAAACATTTTCAGCTACGATCTGCGCCAACTGATAGTGGAGCTCCGCTTAAAATAGTATACTCCCTACCATAGTCTTTTATGGCAATATGTTACCCTTATTCATTCCACCATGGCGGCACCCATGTGTATAACAGGGCCCAAAGGTTTGCCCGAAAAATGGTATTCGTACATAATTCTGGTCATTTTGATAATTTTGCAAGTTGCTTTTTTTTTTTTCGAAGTAAACATCTTCGCAAACTTGATATTGTGTATGCCGCCCAAAGGGGCCCTCTCAGGAGACAGGTCACCCTGTGCCCTGACACTGCATACAAGAGGAAACGTCAGTACTAGAAATAAATAAAAATTGAACCTCTAAAACGACTGGGAGAGCGTTCTGCTCCCCGAGTGCGCTTCTTTTAAGGGACAAGTGTGACTGCTGCACTAACGTTGTTGGTTTTTGTTCGGCAGTCAGCATGGCTTACCAATTGTGACGCTATGCCCGCAAGTGACGGAGGTTATGCACCGACGGCACTGCGTTGCGCGTCTTTCGTGTTTGCCATCCATTCGTGCATGTATAGAACAACTGTAACTGAGGTGCTGTCATGCGCGCGTATCGGTAATACTGCGAATGATCAGTGTCATCCAGTATGCCAAAATGAAACGCGTTGACGTCTGTCGAGTATGTGACCTAAGCAACCGTTGTTGTTCAATGGACTCATGGATGGAAAATGCAGTTACGTTAGTGCATAGCCTCTGCACACTCCTTTATGTGTACAACAATGGCTTTGCGGATGCTTGACAACAAAGTTGATGAGGCGCGCTTATATTTCCGTCACAACTTAATGTAATCCTTATTCGTCTACACTATGCGTTAAATCGCGAAATGTCTGCACGCGCGAAACCTAATATGAATTAACGCATATTTTCCTGTGCATGCTCAATGCTAACCAGTGCCAACCAATGACGTAACTGTGAACGGTCTATTAATATATCTATCAAGGTCAATTCAGTTTAGGTAGTCAATGGAGCACATCCTATAGACAAATCCGATCAGCGCCTTTGTTTAGTGACTGTGTGCAGCAATTAAGGGAGTCCAACGGCCTTAAATCGTCTTCATTTACTTTCTACATGAATTTCAAACCTACATATTCAGTACAATTGAAGGAATCAAGATACAATTTAGTGTACAACCATACATGATACAGGTAAGCAAGGAAACTGAAAGATTAAAGGTGATAGACCCCAGCCATGGCGGACTAAAATCAAACCATCACTTGCTGTCCGGATTCGTGTATATAGAGATTATGCACGTGACGTCAGCGCGTTCCACTGGACGGCAATGGTCAAAGGCAGTCGTTGTGTTACCGAAACGCGCACACAACAGCACATTAGTAACAATTGTTGTAAAATGGACGCCTGGATGGAAAAACAGAGATATGCCCAACACAGTGACGTAGGTGCATTACGCGTGTATGCCCAAATTGACGAGTAATGATGGAAGACGCACACGCACACTTTTTAAGACGCACTCGAAAACGGACAGGTGTGTTCCCGTCTCTAAATTATACAGTACGTATTTATCTGTTATTTATTTTTTTATATCATTAATATTTATCCAAAACGACTTTTGCTTCAATTTCTGGGAGCGTCGTTTTCGCGTCATTGAAATCAACAAAACGAAGCATACAAACCCTCTCTTTTTATCATCCATTACTTAATAAAAGATGGTTTCTTCATGTTGAAAAGTAATATACGTGCTGCTCTTTTAATAACATTTCATAAGGTTCGTTTAAAAAAGTCATGAAGAAGAAGTGACGGCTTCATTTTACACAAAACATAACGCGCACGCATTTATTATTGCGTTCTCAATAGGTTCATCAGTCACCATACTGCCATAGTGACGTAATTCGACGAAAGTCGTTCTGTTTCATCATTATGCTGCGCTCGTTTATGAGTCTGACTCAATGCGTATCCCAGCAACAATCACCAAAACATTTTCCTTCAAATTTATTTTCAGGGGTCATTGCAATGCGCGTATGACAATCTTGCCAACAGTGTACATTTAAATTGTGTATTATTTCAAATCGTTAACCAAGTGGTTTCACAATGGTAATGTCGTCGGGGTCTTTGGTCCGGGATGTTGTTTGAATTCAGAATCATTTGAAGAATATATAGGTTTTATCTTTTAGGTTACTGAATTCTTATCCCTGCCGACAGAAGACATGGGTTGTGCAGCCTCCAGTCAAGGTAAATCTTCATAGAAACTATTAGCAAGTCTTTGTAGCTTGGGGTTTGAGGTGGTTTTTTGGGGGAGGGGCACAGTTTCAGCATTTAACATTTGCACGGTTATTTTCACCACAGGCGTGGCGGTTGTTCGAACTAGGACTAGTTGTAGTTTATCTATAGTCCTTGGGTTGGGTCGGTGAAATTTGTCATCTTAATGTGGAGATGACAATCTTGTGCTTACAATTCCAACAAATTAGCGTCAAACAACCTGTGTCCGGCTATGAGTATGAGAATACAATGTAGCCCACAAGATGTCGCCTTTAACGCTATACCGTGGCCTGCTCGACTTGAACCAATTGGTTGAAAACTGGGCCGCAAAACTCCATTTAGGCTAGGCTAGGCCTAACAAACTTCAACGCTGGGCTTAGGTCTATAGGCCACGGGCAATGTTGAAACAGGCATTTCAAAAGTAAAATAGGCCTAGCCTAGGGTAGAGGCACCAGTATTCAACCCCCCTCCAGTATTCAACCCCCTAAGATATAATTCTTCATTTTCAGTGAACTAAGGCTCCATCCCACATAAAAATTATACCAAAGGTGAAAACAACTTCTCTGCTTAATTGCCACCCACTTCTGTGAAACTGATTTGCAGTTAAATACCTTTTGGAGATATTTGTATGCAAGAATTTGGGGATTTTTTTTGAAAATAGCTATTCTTAAAAGGTCATGTAAGGCAAGATGGTTAATCAAAGGAATGTAATTTTCTGTCATCCATTTAAAAAGAGACTGGTTTAAGAAATAATGAAATGTCAAGGCTAATTTTTCATCATTGTAGCAATTTATAAACAAGTTTTAGGACCATAGTGAAATTACGGAAAATTTGGAGGGAAATTTCTAGAGGGTTGAATACTGGTGTCGCAATCTTTATCTGCTACCCAGTATTCAACCCCCTGGTACATTTATGGAACCAAAGATGTTGTGAAGGAAATCCAGTAGGATTTTCTGGTCATTTCTCAAAGAAGTCACCAATGTTTAGTTATTCAGCATAGTTCTGTAAAAATATTCTGGGTCTTTTAGAAAATATTGTACAATCAATAATTTTGCACTGAAATGTGTGTTATTTGCCCTTACTGACCTAATAAAGGCAAATGGACATTACAGCAAGGTGGAATTTCCCTCTAAATTGCATCAAAAAGTTGTTCAAGAATCAAATACTGAACAAAAGTAATGAAGGTAATTTATATTTCCATTCTGTTAGAATTTTATCTAAATTGTACTTTATGGAATAATTTTTGGGGGTATAATGATCGGGGGGTTGAATACTGGACCCCTAGATTGAATACTAGTGACAGGGGGTTGAATACTGGGTAGGCAAATCCAAACTTTTATGGTGAGCTATTTCTGAAAGGAAAGACTAAATCCGACATTTTTTTATGGTAACATGTTAGCCATCATAATATCTTACGAAAACATTTTGAGCCATATGATTCCACTCTAACTGGGAGGAAAAATTTCAAGAAATTCCTTAAAGGGTTGAATACTGGTTCCTCTACCCTAGGCCTTTGTTTTGAATTTTAAGAAAAAACCCATGGAGCTTAGACTATAGGCTAGCTCAATCAGGCAAAAGTATAAATCTGGACTGTAGGCCTGGGACTAGGCTAGATTTTAGGTGAAATGCACACCACTTTTCAACCCCTTGCAATATTTCCTCCCACGTAAATTGGAATGATATGACTCAAAACGTTTTTGTTAGGTATTAATATTGCTAACATGTTACCATCAAAAACTAATGGATTCACTCTTTCCCTTCAGAGATAGGTCAACTTGAAAATTAGGATATGCCTGCCAGGTATTCAGCTCCCTGTAACTAGCCTAGTATTCAATTTTGTGGAACAGTATTCAACCCCCTGATCGTTAGGCCAATAAAACAAATAAAAATAGGGAAGTACAATAAACGGTTAATATTATCATGGAAATATAAAGTACCCCATACTTTTGTTCAGCTTTTAATTCTTGAACAGTTTTTTCATGCAGTGTAGAGGAAAATTTAACCTTGCTGCTTTTTTGTTTCTTTGTTTGTTTGTTTGTTGTTGTTGTTTGTTGGGTTGTAGAAGCAAGTATCACACATTTAAGTGAAAAATTATTGTTTCTAGGATATTTTCTAGAAGACTCCGAATATTTTCGCTGAATTAAGCAAAATGACTGGACAATTATGAAATTATGACTTCTTTGACAAGTGAACAGAAAACTCTGTTCAACTTATTCATAACATCCTTGGTTCCATAAATGTACCAGGGGTGAATACCGGGAAGCAGATAAAGATTCCATGACCAGTATTCAACATCTTTCAATTTCCCTTCAAATTTTCCGTAATATTACTTTTGTCCTTAAAATTGTTTATGAATTACTGTTGTAATGAATTGTTACCCTTGGCAATTATTATTTTTAAACCAGTTTCTTTTCAAATAGACGACAGAAAATTACATTCCTTTGAATTTAATCATGTTGCCTATTTCTCTGCAAATCAGTAGCACAAAAGAGGACGACAATTAAACAGAGAAGTCATTATCACCTTTGATATAATTTTACTTGGGATGGAGACTCAGTTCAATGAAAATGTGGAATTTTATCAAAGGGGGCTGGGCACTCATGGGGGTTGAGTTCTGGTGATTCTAGCCTAGCCCTATAGATACTGTACTACCAAGAACTCACCCGGGTAGATGCGAACTGTTTGACAAGGTGTTTCTTGATTGGCTGTTGCTATTGTTTTGTAGCGATTGTAGCCTTTGTTAGGGTTAGGGATTAGGTTAGGGATTAGGTTTATCTTTAACCAGTTAGCAAATTTCTTGTTAAACAGTGCCCATCGACCCAATAACTCCTTACAATTATCACATTTTCAGCCTAAAATAACCTAAAATCTTCCCTTGCGTTTGAAAAAATTATCACAATCAGTTACTCTGTGGCTAAAGACTATGCTTCTGTGGACTGAAGTTAGTAAAAATGCAGTGATTGAAGAAAGTCATGTCAATGGTCGGACTTTTTATTTCCCCTTAAGAAACTTTTATCCCTCCCTGGCCTACCAATTTCTAGGCCTAGACTGTGACTAAACAGTAAAAAGAGAGAACAAAGACAATCATTTATCAATTATACGTTATATGGTGCATTGAATTTGTGCTTTCTTTAAAGTCTATTTTGCAGTTTGAGTCGTAAACATTATTATCTAATATCTCGAAAGCGATCACCGTTTTGATGACACTTTCATCAGATATTACTCTATTCACTAATTTAAGCTGTCTTTCCATACATCCCTTTTTTGATACGTCATCCGTCATGCGATATCCGTAAAATTCGTCTATAATCAAATGATAATGACCCTTACCATACCTCCATCGTTTGTCATACGTCTCCGATTTAATCGCTATCTGATCCGTATTTCGAGGGCTTACGTCGGCTTTCGTCTTCGTCAAATGGCTGTAGTAACACTGCCTACTATGATCCACGGCAACAACAGATAGAAAAATCGTGTTTGTTTTGTCGTATAGGCTAAATAGGAAGGGATCTGACTTGAGTCGAAATGTCGTATGACATGTAACGTTATGACGGATCACGGACGGAAAGCCAGATTTAGACTTTATTCATTTAATTCATTTAAATTTATCACCTGAAGACATAATAACTTTTATTGTTCAACGTTTTGGGTAAGATCCTTCCTGTTAGCAAACTTCTCGGTAAAAGTTTTGTCTAAAGCCTATACTAGTAAGCGATTAACTTAGACCTCTTGCCATTCACTGTCCTTACGACAGCGGAAATATAGACGAATCCGAATTAGCGTTCGTTTTTAGTGACTGCAGGCCGCCATTAGTGGGGTCCATCAGCCTAAATCGTCTTTATTTATCGTTTAAATTAATCTTAAACCCTCATATTTAGTGACATTAAAGAATTTATGATACAAATTAATGTACAACAATCTATGGTAGAGGTAACTTAGCAAGGAAATCGAAAGATTTAAAGGTGATGGACCCCACTGTTGTTTACAATTTTTAAGCAGAAACCCAGTAAAATCTGTGCATTAAAACACAAAACTTTACACTTGTTGATTATGATTATAATATTCTTTTCCTCTTAAATAGGCACTTCCGGTGCAACTACTGTCGTGACTGAACCGTAAGTCTCTTTTCATTTTATGACTTCTTTGTTAGGTCTCTTTGTCAATAGTTAAGTAGAACTTGATTTTAATACAAAACATGGTTTACAAGAATTATTTTAAAAATCGCTCGTTGATTCAAGGACTATCTCCACCGATGTGTTGGTCAGGCTAGCTTACATCAAAACGCAAGGAAAGACAATTCCGTTACATCCTAAGCATCATGTAGCCCCCCCCCCCCTTCCCCCCGCCCTTCGCCCCCATGTCCATAAATTCGTGTTGAAACCAATCAACGAAGCTACCCAAAACCTCACACAAGTATGTTTCCTTACAAATACTAAGAATAGGTCCGTAGCCAGGAGACGTCAGGAGGGGCAAATCCTCCTAAAATGTCCCCCCCCCCCCCTCCCCCTCCTTGAGAGTCGTCTGTGTCATTGAATGAATGCTATTGCCAAAATTTACTTAGTTTAATTGATTGACTTAATTTTTACAAATTTGATTCCATTCCCCAAACCCTGAAAAGATCTGTGCTCTTGGAAACGTGGAGTGACCATTTTACGTGATTGAACAAACAATATTTGCCTTTACATTAACCCCTCCACAAACCTTGAACTCAACTAGGAAGTGATCTTTAGATAGATATAGAGAGCGATGGCTGTGTAGATCCTGTTCGAGTTCTAGTTTTTCAATCTTATGGACTCAAATATCAAAGCAGTCACCATGAAGGTATATAAGTGTGCATAAGATGCCGTAGCCTACTATCGCTCATTGAATGAGATGATACATTTTCTCAATGCACTGCTCAAATTGGTTCCTGGTTGCAGTAGGCTAAGTAATGCATTATGTCGCGGTCACAACACTCTACCACATAGCTGGATCGAATTTCGATCCAATTTTGTGAGATTTTATAACAGTAATTTATAAAATTAAAATTTTTATAAAATCAAAATTTTTTCAATCTATGGTCAGAAACAACCCCAAATTTGTCAACATGGTAAGTATATGATATGCATCATAAGACTACGAAAATTAAATTTCTTGCCGTCTTATTGACAGACAGCTCTTATTTGTCTCGCATCCGATAAAAACTCGTATCCGATATAAAACTCTCTGTCAGTGTGACCCCACTAAAACATCACAAAGCATTTCATTTTCATAGACCTGTAATGATATTATATGTTTACACTGTTTTGCGAATTTTTGGCTCTTTCCGATATGAAAGGAAGAAAATTGTAATAACTCACAAACATCGGATCGGAATTGGACCCAAATTTGTTGTGACACCGCGACTTAATCAAGTATTACTGCTACTGATGCTCAAGGATCTAGCCATATTTCAGTCATGAAAATTCAATGACTTTTTTGTCATTGGAGATTGGCCCAAATGAATTCCCAGCTTTGGGGCTAAATCACCCTCCACTTTTGTATTACACTTTTGTAATGACACTCCCCAAGACTATTCCAAACTTTTTCAAGCCTACCCCTCTTTCTTTAAGGAATTATAAGAGATATTGAATCACTCTTGAAAGTGCCTTTGATTTGCAGTATTGCCATAGACACCCCGATCGGCTTCTGTAAATTTAGGTTGAAAATTTAAGAACAATGCCTCTTCTGTGCGGTTTTGTAACTAATGCACAAATTTTAAAGTTTAATGAGTAGAATTAGCTATATCAGTAGAAAATATAGCAGGGAATAATGAGCCATTGATGATATTCAGTGACTGTTTTTGTTGGTCCAAAGTACGGTGGCATAAAAGCGCCTTTACCTAGCCTCCTACCAGGTCACAAAATCTGCACTTGCAACACAAACAGAAGGTCCTGAGGTTGCAACAAAATGTCCTCTATAGGCTAATTTTCAAAAAAGTAGTTATTGGTAAAATCAATGGCATTGCATAGTCAACCTAATGTGACTTGTGACAATATTGTGAAGTGTGCGGTAGTTTAGGACTGTTCATAAATACTGCAGAGGACCTGTAAGTTCTACCATAGTTTAAAAACTGATATATCCCTTCATAAGGCCACTATATTGCATTACCAAAGTAGAAAACTGCACTTTCACAATTTTGTGTGGCCCTGTCTTTAACGAGCTGTATCCTGTTTAAGAATGTCTAATCCAAAATCATGGGGAGGAGGATTTTCAAAAAAGATGACCTGTAAATCACGATTTGCTCTACTCAGACTGATAAGAAAATAGTTCCCACCCTTTAGTTGGAAGTTGTGACACCAAATATGGCAACCTAGTTAAAAATATGGACAAACTGTAACGTGACTCACGCTAGTTACTTTTTCTTCCTCCTGGCCTTCCTCCTGACCTTCTGGGGAAGTTCTTCTACTGAAGGACAACACTTGACCAGCCTCACTGCCCTCAAACCATTTACATCATTGGCTTATCATGTATGGTTTAATTCTAGAATGGATGTAAAGAACAGATCCTACACATGATTTTAGCTAAAGGGCCGAGAATCGCTCATAAATTTAAGCAAGTCTACATGTGAAAATATATCTTAAATTTATTTCATGTTTTCTGAAATAGCAATGAGTAAGGAGATTCTGATTTTTTTATTGACTGCCAGCTGTAATTTCATAGTTATTACGAATGTAGGCGTGGATTCCAGAATGGGGGCGGGCTTTTCCCTTTTCCAGATCTGCCCCCAACTTTATTTGCCACATCAAGACTGAATAACACATGCATACGCAAAAATTACCAAAACATAATTTAAAAGAATAGTTAAGGGGCTATTTCAGGCTCACAGTTCCAATTGTTCACTATGCCGACACCAAATAAACTAAACTTACATGACATGCATTCCTTATTAATATCTAAGGAAATTTCCCGTCCTTTCCTTCCCCACAACAACAAGAGATAGCTGCTATTGTATCATAAGCCTTCCCGACCTCTGTTCGGTAAGAGCTCCTAAACTGAGCTGGTAGGTTTTATTAGCCAATCAGTTGCATACAATGGCCCACCCCAGAAAAGTCGGGCATGTAAAAGGCTTAAGACTCAGCCAGGGACGGCCTCAGGGGGACAGGAGACGACCGACCCCTATTTTTGCAAGAAAAAGGAAAACAAAAGGAGAAAAAGAGTTCACTCCACCCACCCCCCTCCCCCATCAAAATACCCTTGCTCCGCCCCTGGTCAAAATTACGGAAACTGCCCAAACGTACGGAACGAAAGTAAAATCGATTTCCAGCATGCCATCGTTCCTTGAAGTTAAAAAAGGATTACTGAAGTCGTCCGTAAAAGTTCATTTTAGAAAACTAGCATTCGTCACATTTCCGTTTCATAGGTTTAGGGTGGTACATTTTATCTGTTCAATTTCTGACAACTATGCAATTCGCTCATTTTTATCGAAGTGTTAATTTTTTGGTACAATTGGCCAAAATAAGGACTTCTGATACTGTTAACTAAATGGGACATGTTCATTTCCGTCTGTATAAGGGGTCGCGATTTATCAAAATTCTCCTGTACCTTCTGCGCCGACCAATAGGTTTCCCCTAGATAGTATTTCTGGGCCTCATCCCCTCCTTGTGGGGACGAACATCCGAAATCTGGATCAGCGCCTGAAATGGCTTTTTGGTTTCCCTTTTATGTAACATGAGTCACGCTGCAATAAGTGTTCAAGAAAACACAACAATTAACTAATATAATTATTTCTTGGTATTGTTTTATACGTCATTTCAACATGTTTCAACACAAGCACGAAGGGATAATAAAATGCTAAACTTAAAACATTTATGTCAAAATGTTTTCTGAAAACGAGTAAAAAAGGTACTGAATAAGTAAGAAATTGCCCATAAGATATGGATAAAACCACTTCACAACTCATTGAGAAATATTTAATGTACAGATGTGTTGATAGCATAAATATGTTAGACAGTCAGTCGGTCGTCTTTCGGCTAGTTAGATGGGACTTACCGACACAACAACACGAATGTGTTATACTATAGGCCTACTGTCATCTAGCAAAGAGAAAGTGCAATGTTGGAGTTAATAGCTTGCCATGTTTTAAGAACACTTTTCGTTTGGAATATTTTGCCTCTAATTTGCCATCTAACGTGAACTAACAACTTATCAGTGACGTCACCTTCCAGCGTAGATTTGTGACTTGATGTAGCTGAAGTCTCCTTAAAAGCGCTTTAAAAGAGAACTTCCAAGATATTGAAAAAACAAGGTCGGTAAAATGTTGGTTTAGAGGATTACACATTTTAGAGGATTAAGAACATGATGCTATTTCAGCTTGCTTCAAGTTACCTTACTGTTGAAAATGTGACAACTTAACCTGCTTTTACCTTGAGAATCACACATCGGACCCCAATGCAAATTTCACCGGAAGGCTTCTAAGTATTCCTCCAACATATCAAAACTCGATGTGACCTTAAAGCTTTCTTTTAAGTACGTGTTAATTTTCTTTTTTTTTAACAGAACACCAATTCCAAGCAAAAAGGCACATGAAAACAAAAAGTCAGCTCCAGGACCAGCCGACACAAAGCCGAAGCCCCAAGAACCCACAAGTAAACCCAACCCAACTCCTGCAAAACCAACCACTTCCCAAACAGTTGAATCACAAAATAAGAAGGAAAAGGTTCAATTAGAAAAGGTCGAGGAAAAAGATGAAGTTAGAGATAAAGACGAAGAGGTCAACTTCTCTAATTTCGTCCCACCGGTGGAGGAAACAGTAGAGTAATTTTTTTTTTATTATTTTACTTATTTAAGTAATTACCTATTCCCAATGCCTTACAAACCGAGGACAGGGCCACGAGGTTATACCAAAAGGCAGGGTCGTCGATCCTGGGGACAGGGGAAATTACCCATCAGAGTACTGGTGGAGCAAACATGTTTGTATCCTGCAATAATTCAGGCAGATCAATTAAAAATCAATAAGCAGAATGAATAGAATTGTGGTCAACAGATGACTCTATGGCTTCGAGAAATGTCCTAGAGGTTTGAATCTATTAAAGTTATAAAGCGCAGGTCACACTCAGCGATATCGGATCGGATTACGCCCCGAAATTGTGAGTTTGAACTGAAATCTCATCCATCCATTGTCGAAAGACCAAAAATATTTGCCGTCTTTGGTAAACATTAGATTCTTATGAGAGGAAGATGAAAATGAAATTTAAAGTAATTACTTCGTGACTAGCCTTGACAAACAGTTTGTATGGGACTACGCGAAACCAATAAAAGCTGTCTGTTGATGTGACATCACGGAAGAATTAGCATTATTTTTATTTTTGTAGTTCTAAGATAAAAATAATATGTTTCTACAGGTTGGCAAATATTTGATTCTTTCAGAACAAAAATGGGGGCGATTTTAAGTAAAGCACACAAAAATCGGAGCGTAAGCGATTCAGTATCGCTGTGGTGTGTTAGTTAGTTAGACAGATAGACTTTTTACGGCCTAGTTTCCAACCTTTTGGTTCAAGTCGAGCAGGCCACGGCTGTGGTGTGACCTGCGCCTAAAGGCCGGTATACACGAGCAACATTTGTAAAACATTTTCAAAACACTTTACCTGCAACAAACCGAAAACAAGCATGTTTTGGATTTGTTGCCAGTGGATGTTTTGGAAAT
This sequence comes from Holothuria scabra, assembly GCA_037179385.1. Taxonomy (NCBI): domain Eukaryota; kingdom Metazoa; phylum Echinodermata; class Holothuroidea; order Aspidochirotida; family Holothuriidae; genus Holothuria; species Holothuria scabra. The sequence continues at coordinate 57,540,667 of CM074181.1, read as the reverse complement.
TTTTTGGAATACTTTGCAAATGTTGCTCGTGTGTACAGGCCTTTACACTGCATTTTAATTCACCATCTATATTTTGTGTTTATGTGTGTCAATGAGAGTGAACATGCGTGTTTGTTTGTACGCTCGCGTTTGTGTAGATGGATTGTTTATTGAGGAATCCGTTCCGGGAAATGATCGAGGGTTCCGTCTGTAAGAAAACTTTTGCACCCTCATCACCCAAAACCAAATCGACTCTCCTGCCGGAAGGTTATCAGGTCAGGGGTTAAACCAAGGGCGTAGATTTTTCTTTAACTTGGAGGATGTATTGGGTGAAGGCTATTGTGTCAAAAGTGGAAACTGTGCCCTCCAAGAGCGATTCCCATCATAATTGGTCGGGAGTCCAGGGGTCCGCCCTATAGCCTGGTAGGGTCCAGGGAGAAAGTCCCGGTAAGGGTCCAGCGTAAAATGTCTCAGAAGCTCCTTGGTTTTCATGTCTTTGCAACCCGGGAAGACTTCTTAAGAGATTTCCATCCCTGGTTTTTAGTCACATAAAAGCATTTTAAATTTTTTAAAAAAAATTACTTTCAAATAATACTTCTCCATCCCACGTAAAGAATGTATTGTTGGAATTTTTGCTTTCACAATTTCTTCAAAATTCACCGTTTACTTTTCTCGAACAGGCCAGACCCCAACTTTCCCGATTTAAGTCAACACAATAACTACCTTGCAAAATGTTTAACCCCTGCGATTTATAACAAACTATGTAAGTTGAAGACGCAGTCCGGCTTCACCCTTGATGGCTGCATGCAGACTGGAGTAGACAACCCAGGCCACCCCTTCATCATGACAGTCGGACTGGTTGCTGGGGATGAAGAATGTTACGATTTGTTTTCCGGTAAGGCACTTACTTTTGGAACATGTTGTTTTTATACTTTAAATGCATCTGATTGCAATTAAATGCAAGGGAATTTATAAACTGTAAACCAACCCTAAAGACACAAAGGACATGGTAGAAATTCCTGAAAAAACCTCAAGAAAGGTCATATTACAGTGAACGTAATGCATTTAAGTATATTTGCCCTGTCCACCCCTTCCCTAAATAAACATGTAGCTCCTTGGAACCCTCGTGCTAAAATATTCTCGGTATAACCATGTCCTTTAGTGTCCGAGTATCTTCAATATCTCCTGTGGTAATATGGCTAAAGTCCTGCAAGCATCGTTTTACACTTATAAATCGAAACAATAGTAGCCTCTTTTAATAGGTTGTATTACTGACTCCTCGACAAAGGGGGGGGGGGGGATTTAGTGTCTGCAGGAAAGGGAGGTAAACCTGATCGGAAGGTTGACAGCTGATTAATTGGCACCGGTGGCTCCCTGAAAACAACAAACGGTTTCCTTACGGTGTGGTTTCGGTCCTGGGTATATCTTGGTGGCAATGAAACTTGGGAAAAGTCAATGACGCGTTTTAGCATCAAGTTCATCGACATAATGCGGTCAAAAAAATTACACTTTTGACTTTTTCAGCTATATTCTAACTCCGTGTATAGTAAATAATCATAACTCGATCACAATCATGAGTCGATCACTGCCTTCACTACAGCGTGTAGGTGCAATGTGAGAGTAAACTTCGATTTATATTCTTCAAACAACTTTAAAACTAATCATATGACTTCGTATTTTTGACGTTCAAAGCAAAAGTGTTAGTTATGGCAAGATTGACAAGTTCCGGCAAAAGTAGGAATCAGAAATTTGAAAAATTAACAAAAATGGAGAAGAAAATATCAGACGAAAATATGTTTTATGGAGACTCGGATTTGGTTAAAACTTCTTTAGAGAAGACGCTGTTGTGTTTGATTATTAATAAAAACCCGTCATTAATGTTGTTATCAAGAGGGTTTTATCTGCTTGTTTTAGGAGGCGTTTGTCCCAGGATCCCTTCATAAGCATTGCTACATATGCCACCGACATGTCCAAGATTCATTTTCTATCGATTACTCTCAATTAATCGAAAAAACACCAACATACAGCCCAATGAAGAACATGTATAACAAAATATTGAAGTCAATTTTCATATAATTTTTGTCAGGGATTTCACATTTTTATGGCCACAATCTTTGAAATTTTAATCAACTCATGATAAATCCAGTGTATATGACTTTCAAAACGTCCAGATTGAAAAAGCAGAGGTTTTGATAAAAGGGAGGGGTGCAAATACTCTGATGGTTGTCAGAGTTTTGTTACACTCAGTGGTTTTTTAGTGAGAGAAATTGGTCTCTTAAACACCTTTGGCAATATCCTGGCCCAGATAACGTTTCCGAAAATAACACTTTCCTTGCTTGAAACCGGGATCTAGAAAATATTTGAAAAATAAATTACTGAGTTGCCCCCTCGCTACATACAGACCTACGTCCCATGTTGTATTTAGAATAATGGAGCAGCCTGTGCGAAGTTAAGACTCCTTTCGCATGACACGAAGTTTTCTTACGCGATTTGTCGTAGGCAAACATGGCGTGGATGGATTTTCACCCAACATATGGTCTCGCTCAACATGTTGCATGTGGCACGCAAAATTTGGTGCGTTCAAATTATTTTCTTTGGTTTTTTGAGACTGTGTAAATGCTTGCAAAATCGAGCGAAACAACAGAGATTCGCGATTTCATTCAATGTAAAATACCGGTACGATTGTTTATCATGTCGTATAGATTCATATCCCTGATATATATAGATCCAACAGAATCTTCTTAACTGTTTAAGGGAGGATAAAGGCTCTACACCAACTTCTATGCAAAAGACGTGTTAAAACTATCGGCAAAATTCAAGATTAGCTCCCTTGTCCACTCTTGAGCAACTTGATGGGTTTTTTTTTTTAATTTTTAAGGAATCATGAATTTAGGTTCCTGATAATACCGGTATTAATCTGTGTACATTTCGGTAGCCAAAAGTTAGTCTTTCGTTTTGAATGTTTAAGAAATACATTGTATGCAATCTCATACTTAACCTAAAAGCCGAGCCACATTACAACGAACTAATTCATATCAAATGCAGGTCCCATTTTTGTGAGTTTTTTTTTTCATTTTCCCCGTCGCTGATAGGGAAGAAACCAAAATTTGTCAACCCTTAAAAGTATGAAATTTGTACCGCAGGACTTTTATCAGGCGAAAATTAAATTATATGTAATATTTTGTGACGTCACATCGAAAGACAGCTTTTATCGAACTACGAGAATCCGATAAAAGTTGTCTGTCGGTGTGACGTCACGAAACAATCTGTTATCAGTTATTTTCATACACATCTGATGCAAATCATTAAGTTACACTACGTGGCATATTTTGGGGTTCTTTCAGACCAAAAATGCATAAAAGTCCGATTTAAATCCGATCTGAATTCATTGAATTGTGACCGCAACTGAACTTCCAATATTAACTACTGTTATAAGTCTCGTGTTCTTTATTTTTTGATTTATTGTCATCAGGTCTGATTCTATAGTCAAATACCCCACAGCGTGTACATGTTATCTGTGCGTGCTGACTACGAGAGTGATTTATCACTTGAGGAATAATAAAACGACTTTTTATCAAGTTATACACACTTTCAGTGAGGCCTAAATGTTAACGTAACGCGTATTTGATTGAACGCGTCTGTCATTTTTCTTGCCGTCCTGTTTTCGTCCATTCCCAAAATCTCATGAAGTAAGTTCCACAGTGCTGAATCAGACCACTGATGTAAATGGTCTGAGGGCCATGAGGTTGATCAAGTGTTGTCATTCAGTGGACGTACTAGCTTCTTCGAGAAGCAGGGTAAAGTTTGGTTTCGCCGAAGGGCCCTTTGCCAGAGAATCGGGAGGAAGAGTAAAGGCGCATTTACACGATACGATTTTTTCCCGCCATCTGACGTACGCAGCCATCGCGTGGAACAAATCGTTTCGTGTGAATGGGTATTCATGCGACTTTTACTCGCACACAACTTGTCGCGCTACGTTAATAAGCAAAATTCGTAGTGCACAAAAGTTGTTAAGTCTGAATGATCTGTCTTTTGTTGCGCGTGACTGAGTGAGTTATTTCAAGATCTTTCCAAGCTCATCATTAGTGCGCTCAAACGATACTACAAAGGTACTCGCGAATTCATTCAATGTGATTCAGTGCATGGAGGTAAAGTCCTATCAGCGACAGCTGTATTTATAGTCCTATTTTTACTTAAGAAGATAAAAGCAAGAGAGAAGAATTCAGGAGGACATGGGCAAATCTATGGCTCACGCGGAAAAAGTAGCAAAGCGCTTTCCAACACTTGAAAAACTGAATTAACAACGGAAGATCCAAAACAAAACAAAACAACAACAACAAAAACAAAACCAACAACAACAACATAATTTCCAGTATCTAGAGCAATACATGTCCAATTAAAATGGAAGTTTTACCAAACTGCTTACTGTAGATTTCCTCTTTCATGTAAGGAACTTAGTCTCGCTTAAACCCTTCCTTTAATATTTCCTGAAAGGTATCGGGATGTACCTCCAGTCGAAGTTTCGAGCCGCCTAAGCTTGGAAAAGATTCCGTCTTTTAACGTTGAGCCTCTTTCTCTTAAAAAAAACTATGCACTTGCTCCAGATGAATGATCAAAATGAATTTTAGCGATCGCTTTTTAAAAAGTGAGGGTAAAAAACTGTTGAAGGCTGGCTTATATCGGTAAGTAGAGATGGTTCAAAACACATTGCTTTATAGTAAATCACCGATTCAACGAAATTCACAATCATCACCTGGGGATGAAGTAGATCATGATAATATCAAACGTATGGACCAGTAATTGGGTGTCAACAGGTGTAGGACGGGGGAGGGGGACATGTTCCCCTTTGAAAATGGGAGACACATAAATTGTCACTCACATATTCCAAAAACTTTTAAAAAATTGACAGGCATATCTTCAGTTTTGCATTTCAATTAGATTGATGACTCCAAACATGGAATCGACCTCGAAAATAGTGAGAACAGCCATTTTCGACTATACGTCAAAATCATCTTCCATTAAAGGCAGTTGAGTACAATAAAACACCATGCATCTAAACACCTTAAATTTTTTACAAAAATATTCAATGGGAGGCTACCCAGGACACAGATCACTGATTGGGGCTATAGAACCAAGGTTATGTCCCCCACTTTGCATAAGCTGTTGACGTCCCGGCATCATGTGCTAATCCGACCTTATATACTCCAATTTATCCATTACTCTGGATTACCTAATGTAGGTTTAAGACTAGGCACAAAAAATGTTAAAAATCCAAACCTGAAAATAATCACCCAAAAATGTATAGTCTAGACTAAACCTGATATGCAAACTTTTGCCTTCGAGCACTGACTCTATATTAGAGCCTTAAAAATGGTCTTCATCAAAATTACTGCTTCGCTCTTTCCTGCTAAGGTTGAAGCTGTATCGCGCTCATCTCCGCAGCGCATCCATACACCCTTGCTCACCTCGCAAGTGGTAAACCCCGTGGGAAATGAGAAAACTTTTTGGCAAAGTAAGTCAACATGTACGCACTATCAGTGCAACATTATTTTCTACTTTATGCATACTCATCAAACCTTTGTTCGCCCCATGTCTTGTTCTCTTCACTCTCATTTTGGCCTACGTTTGTCATTTCTTTAAAGTACCTGTCTTGCTGCCCAAAAATCGTATGCAAAAGTTCAACAGTGTTAAACTTCCAACGACTAGGTCTCGCGCAATAAAAGTTGAGCGAAATTCCATTCAAACGCAACGACCTTTTCAGAGAATCGCACGCAACATTGTTGCACGCGATAATTTTCCATTCGACTAAAAACATTCATTCACACGCAACGACAAAACTGGGTTCAATAAGGCGTGCGTAACCCAAATCTTACGCGATTGTGTCGTACCGTGTGAAAGCGCCTTAAAGGTACGTTCACACTTGTCCGGCAGCGGCAACGGCAACGGTAACGGCAAAAATATCCCACACAATAGAAAATGAAAGACTGTTCACACTAGCACGGCAACGGCAATGCGGCAATCCGGCAATCCGGTAAAAATGCGTCCGGCAAAAAAGCAATCGCTCATGGAGCGATTCAACGCCATTTGCCGTACGGCAAAAAACCTACCAACTTCAAAGTGTGCAAGCATCTACCTGTTTGACCAGCGGAAGCCAACGATACGGGGGCAGGGACGTCCAGTGATATCCCGCCAAAAATAGTGCACAAATTATTTGGATCCGTACAACTATAAAAGATGCCTCAGAGATCTGACTTATCTGACCAGATTATAGAAAAACTGGTCGTTCTTCTCCAAAAGGAATCATTGATATACGATGTCACAAATCATGGTTACCATGATAAAGTAAAATATTTTAACATGTGAAAAAAATGGCAAAGAAATGGGAAATCCCCAATTCAATGGTAACTTTTTATATCATTTATGTTGATAGCAGGTATTGTTAGTAGTATTTTAACAATAAGCCATCAAACATAACTTTTGTTATGTCCGTGATGTAACGTATGCTAGACTTGAAAAATACATGATTAAGCTATAAATTATTTCCTCTTAAGTAAAGACCTATACTGCATTGCAATGTTTATAAAGGAACATGGGTCGCTCACTTTTTTTCCTTGAAACGTATGCCTATTTTGCCTGGCCCACCTGACTTCTAACCCAGACAAGCATAATGCAGTCAAGGTGGCAAAGGAAGAATATGAAAGTGGTGTGTGTGGGGGGTGGGGGACAATTTTGGACTATGCACCTCACCCTACGCAAATGACCAAAAGGTAGACATTTGATGCTGATTTTTCGCTTTTTCTACGAACTGGAAAGATTTTTTCATAAAAAAAATGAATGCCACATGTCATTTTTTTTCAAATGAAACTGCGTATTGAAAAAGGTGGGAATATTCGTTTTTTGCCAGCCATGCTGTAATAGATAAGTAAGTATATCTATGCCATCTGCAACAACGCGACAGTGGCTTAGCTAGACTTTTTCCGGGGTGGGGGGTATTTTTTGATAACACTGTCACGAAAGTATTTGGCTCAAGTTCTGTTCAGATTTACTTATTCTGCTGTAACCATCTTTTCCTCTTCCGTCCTTTCTTCCGATCTATTTGATACACAATTGCCATTAAAAATATCAGCTCCTCATCAATGTCTGCCATGTTTGATAATCAGATAATGGAACCAGGGAGGTGTGATTAGTTACACCTCCCTGATGGAACAAATTTGTCAGGTTCAAATTCCAGTCAGTATCATCCGGTAAAATTTTTACCGTATGCGGTAATAATTTTTGCCGTCATATGTGAACAGCTCTGCCGGATTGCCGTTACCGTTGCCGTTGCCGGTACCGTTGCCGTTGCCGCTGCCGTTATATGTGAACGCACCTTAAGTTCAATATTACATCATGTTCAAACTACGGCGAAACTCTACCATGCACGTAGTTTGCAGATAAGGGGAGAAAATACCAAAGAGCAGAAAAGCCCAACTAGCAAGATTACAGAGATACGTGCAGTGCAATTTTTTTCTTTGGAGGAACCAATCCCCCATCTTTATACACAAAGAGACTACAACATGTGCTTAATATATATAAGTTATTAATCATTCATTCATAACGTTTTTTGATCTAATCTGGACCTCTCTTTATAATGACGAGTTTCTTATCATTTGCAGATCTGTTCGATCCCGTCATTAGCGCTCGACATGGGGGATACCCTCCACATGCAAAACACAGTACTAACTTAAATCCAGATGACCTCAAAGGAGGCGATGATCTTGACCCAAACTATGTCCTTTCGTGTAGAGTTAGAACTGGTCGTTCATTGCGTGGTTACTCTCTTCCTCCTCACTGTACCAGAGCAGAGAGAAGGGACATAGAACAGATCTTTTGTGAGGCTCTGGCAACCCTTGATGGTCCACTGAAGGGACAGTACTACCCATTAAAAGGTACGTAACGTGCACGTCACGTGAACATATTGTACACATTCAACTAAGGGTATAATTCCAAGACAATAACAAGGATGAGATAAGTGTTTTTAGCCAGGGGGTTCCCTGGGTCCACGTTCCTTAACAGAAGTTGCCAGCAAGCAATTTGTGAAAACAAAACTAGTATTACTTTGATGTACCAACCCCCTCACCCCTTGGAACCCTAGGAACCCTAGCACCCACCGCCGTGTGCAGGGGGCCAGCGGGCCATGCCCACGCCGATCATAAAGGGGAAAATGAGAAAGGAGAAAAAGAAGGGGAAAGAAAGGAAAGAAGAGGGAAGAAAGGAAAGAAGAGGGAAGAAAGTGAAAAGAAAAAAATAAAGAAAAATAAGAAGGGAAGAAAAGTGAGCGAGAGGAATGTTGCGGAAATGGTAGCAATGACGTAAATTACAGAAGAGTACTGAAACTGCCTCTCCGACACCGGACGTGGAGAGAGTAGGGCGGAGAAAAATTTCCGCCTCCAACCACCCTTGCCCCAACATATTGATAAATGAACCAATATTATTTAAGGGCAATGTGTGTGATGTAGCTAGCTTTCAGCGTGAATGAGTGACGTCATGGTACCGATTGACGCGATTTTATAGCGAAAAAACTCTCGAGTATATAATTTCTTCAGAGAAGGCGAGAATTCTTTGCTAGTACACTGATTAAATATCTGCCCAAATCGATGGTTGTACTGCCACAGCTCCTCCTCCAGTATTTGAATTAATTTCAAACTTGGAATCTCAAGATAAAGGTGGTCCAGATGCTGTTGGAGTGCCTGGGAAGTGATAGTTTCCTGCGATCAGGAAGGAGTATTTGGTAATTACTTCCCCGCTCCAGCTGATGGTGGAGATCCGAGCCAAAAACCCTTCCCCCATAGGTTCTAGGACTTTATTTCCTTCTCGATAATCCATACGATCTGAAATGTCAGGGGCGGATCTAAGAGAAGACGGGGGCCGGGTCCCCCTCCAGGCCCCTTTCAAAAAGGACTTAAGTTTTTTTTTCTTCATTAAACAAAACTTGGCCCTATTTCAACTTAAATCGGCCTGTGTGATGTGTCATGTTTGCTTCATGACACCCTTCCCGTTACGTCCCTCGACTTTTCTCCTTTCTCACATTAAATAACCCCTGGAGTTTTAATACAAATTTTTGATCATCCGTATTTTATTTTTTCTTCTTTTGTTGTTGATTTAAAGATTTCATTGCAAATAACGTCCCCAAGACGTGGTGTTAACCTTTAAAAAATGGAAAATTTGGGTGCGTGCCCCCAATGGAAAAATTCTAACTATATGCAACTGAAAAGAAGTAAGATCATTTACAGTAGAGAGCTCGAGCAGTCACAAAGACAAATTTCATTAGTTCAATATTGCAAAGAGTTGCAAGGGAGTTAATTACATTAGCAGGTTTTCAATTCCGTTTTGTAGTTTCCCCGAAGAGATAACAGACCATTACATCCAATGGTACATTTTATCTGGTAATTTTCTGATCAAAATAGCACTGCTTCGATCCTCCTTCTAAGCCTGATAAACTGCATTTCCGGCTGTTTGAGGGTTCCTATTTTTCAAAATTTTTTGAGCGCTCCGCTCCAACCAATGATGTCTCTCAACTTACATAGTCTTTCTTGCTGGGGATTTGACATTTTTCAGTGCTAAAAAAATTCTCCCCACTCTTCTCCACCAGCCCCGCTCATTCAGTCTTAGGTGCACTGTTGTTATAATGAAAGTTTAAAAAAGGGTTTAAGCATTAAACTAAGATTATGTTACATCTTTAAGTGAACTCGTTGATGTTTCATGTTTTCAGGAATGACACCGGAACAGCAAGACCGTCTGATTGAAGATCATTTCCTTTTTGATAAACCTGTTTCACCTCTTTTGCTTGCCTCTCGGATGGCAAGAGATTGGCCCGATGCACGTGGAATCTTTCACAACGATGAGAAGAACTTTCTGGTCTGGATTAATGAAGAGGACCATAGTCGAGTCATATCAATGGAGCTAGGTGGGAACATGACTCGCGTTTTCAAAAGATTTTGCGACGGACTAAATCAAGTCGAAAAGGCCCTTCAGAGTAAAGGATATAGTTATATGTGGAATGAGCACCTTGGGTATATCCTGACGTGTCCTTCAAATCTTGGGACCGGAGTGCGCGCTGGAGTCCACGTTAAACTCCCTAAGTTCAGTGAACATGAAAAATTTGGAGAAGCACTCGCAAACCTTCGTTTACAGAAGAGAGGAACTGGAGGAGTCGACACCGCCTCTACCGATGGAACATTTGACATCTCCAACTTAGATAGACTCGGTACCTCAGAAGTTGAACAAGTCCAAGGAGTCATAGACGGAGTAAGTACTTTAGTCAAAATTGAAAAGGCCCTGGAGAAAGGAGAAGATATTTCCGAGCTGATCCCCAAAGCGACCGAGGCCATCGTTGCAGAGGGTATGCCTGACCTTTCAAAACATAATAACCACATGGCCCATTGTCTGACTCCTGAGATTTGGAATAAACTGCACAAGAAGAAAACCGTCAACGGTGTGACGCTTATAGACTGTATTCGTACAGGTGTGCTCAATCCCGGACATCCTCACATCATGACAGTCGGTATGGTTGCTGGAGATGAGGAATCTTATGATGAATTTGGTGATCTCTTTGATCCAGTAATTGATGCACGCCACGGAGGATACGGCAAAGACCGTAAACATTCGACATGTCTAGACCCATCCCAACTGAAGGGTGACGCATTCGACCCGAAGTATGTACTCTCTTGCCGTGTACGTACAGGGAGGAGCATTCGTGGATACTCGTTACCTCCACATTGTACGAAAGAGGAACGAGCTGCTGTTGAAAGTATCGCAACACAAGCTTTAGGAGAACTAGAAGGAGAACTTTCTGGTACGTACTATCCTCTGGAAGGAATGACCGAAGAGGTTCAAGAAAAGCTTATCGAAGATCATTTCCTATTCGACAAGCCCGTTTCGCCTTTGCTAACAGCATCTAGGATGCATCGTGACTGGCCACAGGCCCGAGGAATCTGGCATAATGAGAACAAAAATTTCTTGGTGTGGATCAACGAGGAAGATCACCTACGGGTTATATCAATGGAAACAGGTGGCAACATGCAAAGAGTTTTCACACGTTTCTGCGACGGCCTTAAAAAGGTCGAAGAATTGATAAAGAAGAAGGGTAAAGAGTTTATGTGGAACGAACATTTGGGGTATGTTTTGACCTGCCCATCGAATCTAGGAACAGGTCTACGCGGAGGCGTCCACCTGAAAATCCCCTTGCTCAGTCAACATCCATCCTTTGAGCGTTTGCTAAAAGTTTTACGGTTGCAAAAACGTGGAACAGGAGGTGTTGACACTGCCTCAACTGATGGTACCTTTGACATTTCCAACGCCGACCGACTAGGAACATCCGAGGTCGAACAGGTACAATGCGTAGTATCTGGTGTTAATTTAATGATCGAAATGGAAAAATGCCTTGAAGAGAAGAAACCAATCGACCATCTCCTTCCTGCAGATTGTAACATTTTTGCCCCAGCCAAACAAATCAACCACAACTTCCCAGACTTAAGCCAGCATAACAATTACCTTTCTAAATGCTTAACCAGGGAAATCTTCGACAGACTGTGCAACCTGAAGACAAAATCTGACGTCACCCTTGACGAGTGTATGCAAACCGGGGTCGATAATCCCGGACATCCGTTTATAATGACTGTAGGACTGGTCGCTGGAGACGAAGAATGTTATGATCTTTTTGCTGACCTTTTTGAACCAGTCATAAGCGCCAGACATAACAATTATCCACCGAATGCTAAACATCCAACTGACCTGAACCCATCAAATCTCAAAGGAGGAGACGATTTGGACCCAGAGTTTGTGCTTTCCTGTCGAGTGAGGACTGGAAGAAGTATTCGAGGCCTTCGTCTACCACCGAGCTGCTCCCGTCAAGAAAGAGCAGAAGTAGAAGCGATTGTCACCGATGCTCTTTCGACACTGGATGGAGAACTAAAAGGAGATTACTTTCCACTCACTGGCATGACTGAAGAAACCCAAGAAAAACTCATTGCCGATCATTTTCTCTTCGACAAACCTGTTTCACCACTTTTGACCTCTGCTAATATGGCACGTGATTGGCCACAGGCCAGAGGCATTTGGCATAATGAAAAGAAAAACTTTCTGGTATGGGTCAACGAAGAAGACCACACCCGAGTCATCTCCATGGAACAGGGTGGCAATATGAGAAGCGTTTTCACACGTTTCTGCGAAGGCTTACGGAAAGTTGAAAAAAGTATTGAGAGCAAAGGACACTCATTTATGTGGAACGAACACCTGGGATACGTATTAACATGTCCATCTAACCTTGGAACTGGTCTGCGAGGAGGCGTTCACCTCAAGATACCCCTACTTTCCAAACACGACAAATTCGAAGAATTGCTGAAGGATTTACACTTACAGAAACGAGGAACGGGAGGCGTTGATACGGAGTCTACCGATGGTACGTTTGATATATCCAACATTGATCGTCTAGGCACTTCCGAAGTGGAGCAGGTTCAGTGTGTAATAGATGGCGTGGATCTGTTCATTAAAATGGAAAAGGCACTCAGAGCTGGAGAGAGTATCGACCATCTTCTGCCCGCATCACTTCGTCCTGTCCTTGTGGACCGACCATCCACCCCCGAACCAAGTAAATCTCAGTCTGAGGAGGTGGAAACTTATGAACATTCGCCAGACAATGATCCTGACTTTGGAGAACCTTTGACGGCCGCATCAGAAGAATAGAGTAACAACAAACCGAGTTTATAAAATTGTCATAAAGTACAGTTGAATAAATCATATAAATTTTGAACTTCAATATAAATCTTAAAGTATGACCGATAGTTGTGGAGTGCAATTTAACAACAGTGTAGTTTGTGTGAATTCAAAATCATGACAACTTCACACAGAAGAGTAATTTGATATTTTAAGACTTACAGTGCATATGTACCATTTGTGTGACAATAAAGTAATTGGTAACGTAATTTTTGTGTGCGTTATGTTTTCCTTGTTAGTACGTAAAATCAAATATAATAAGATTGGAAGCGAGCGGCCTTTCATACATTATTCAATGCGTAAACTCCACCTTAAAAAACAATAAAAAAGGTTGCTTGTCCCGACTTGTCTTCCAAAAGCGCACAGGGGAGTTGTTGTTGAATACAATGTAAGCTATCCTCTTACATGAGTCGCGAAAGCCGTCGAACATATGAACAAAAGCGTGGACGAAGGATGTGCTGTCATAGCTATAAATACCTAGAGAATATCGAAAGCTGTCGGATTCGAGTGCGCACAACAACGGAACGTTTTAATTGGTGTGGATACTATACGATAGGAGTGCTTAATCGTCCATCACCGTACTGTGCGATCTATTAAACCTCAGTCGCACGAATACTCTAATTTATTTCGATGACCCATAGAGTTAATACAAACAAGTGTATTCATATCATTTAATTTTTATGCAGAAGAAGTGGGAAGTTATGAAGAAATCTTACATTTTCTAAAGAAAAAAATGTGATCTTTTAGGACGGCAAATTAGGGGTGGGCAGTCGAGGGCAAACGAACGATTTTCTTAGTCTAAAGAACGTGACTTTCTGAAGAATCTTGATCGGATAAATCCAGTAAATCCCCCCTTTTTTAAAAGAAAATTTAATAGAACGTTCACTGTAAACACAAATTAGTCAAACAGTGCCTGAATCGACCAATCACGTAAGTCAACAATATTGACCAATATTTGACTAATATTTGACCCCGTTGAACTAGTTTCTAACGAATATTAAGCCTCCTTGACTAAGTTTTGACTGATATTCCTTAGTCCATAGCTACTATTTTAGTCAGATATCATCAAAAGTCAGTCAAATAGGAGTGACTAATGTGGTTAGTCAATACAGATATCACTTGACCTGATTGTGTTTACAGTGGGCTCAAGATTGTAAGTAGTGTAAGCGAGAACAGCGTTTCCTGATTTCGTGTTATTTTTTACATTCTATTCCCACAAGCATTTTTAAAGGCCCAATTCTCTCACCCTAAACCCTACCAATCCTCCTAACTTTCTTACTGAGCCCCCTCCCACAATTGTCTGAAATTAATCCTCATCCAGACACAATCTCAGTTTATTGCTTCAGGGTGAATATAAAAAGCTCAGTGATTATGATCAAAACACTCTCAGTACAGTTCATGTTGTGTAATATAAGCTTTGGTACTCTCCATCGTTTCAATTAGCCGTCAATCAAAGAGCTAAGCCAATTGAGAATTTCAGTAAACCCTACAAGAATTGTAATTTGGGGTGAGAGGATTGGTCCTTTGACCAATCGTAGGCAAGGTTGGCGCCAGGATTTCCCCGACAGGGGGCCAAACTTCTCGACAGGGGGACCAGCATTTCAAGGCCCCGAAAAAGGCTTTGAATTAGTCCCGGTGGGATGTGATTAAGCAGATTTTTGGGGGTGCGTAGCGCGCGAAATATTTGACGTTCTCTTCAGCAAAAACTTAAAAATCAGGGGATTATTTTGAAGACAAAATTTAACATTTTTGAAAAAAAAAATGGCTTTTGTAAGGAACTTAAAAAACCTGGGGTGTTTATTGAAGAATCTGTCCTTCATATGGGCAAAATCAAAAACGTTATACAGGCGACAGCTAAAAATATTTTGGGGTAAAGTATTTAATCGTTCTAGGCACACGTACTAACGTTTCAACACGAGACTGAAAGTTTGCCCGAAAATTTTTTCCTTTTGTGACGAAGATTTGAAAATTAAGAGCTTATTTTGTTGGAGAAATTTTGAAATTTAATGGAAGATCTTTTTTGTACGGTTAAAATAAAAAATTTGGGTTTTTTATTAAATGATATGCTTTTCAAAGCAAATTTAGGTCACTAGAATGTCGTGGTGATTAACAGAGTTGGCCTTGGTCATTTGTTGTTACGGAGTATCCATCGAAATTGGAAAATTTTGCCACCTTAACAATATCAAGCTTATATTGGAGATAAATTGTAGTTTTATGACAGATTTGGGGGTCATACGGAAGAATATTATCTTCTCCTGAGAAAAATCAAGTAGGGGGTGATCTGTGGTTATGTTATAAGGCCTTCTGGACAAAATGGAAAATTTTCCCGGGGAGAAGGTTTGACTTCCCATTTATCTGAAGTTTTATATTTTATATATTGACATAGACGCGCAAGTGCGTTTCAGCTTAGGAGGGAGGAGAATTGTCTGTTTCGTTCCAAAATGTAATTATGACCGAAAGATTATCAAATTGCAGAGCACGAAATTTTTGAAAATTGAGAACCCTCAAACAGCAGGAAATGGCATTTCCGGGGTTCGTAACTAAAAACAAAGCCGTCATTATTTTGAGCTTTCTTTCGCAATACAAATTTCACTTCATAATACTGCCCCAAAACGAAGAATAATTTGCAAACATGCGTTATCCTTTTAAGTTATCTGTTCGACCAAAACACTTTCTTAGCGGAGCGCCACCATCAGTTGGCGCGGAGTGTACAGAAAATTGTTGAAAAATCTAACCCCTCAGACAGCCGGAAATAGCATCTCCAAGACTTGTAACTAGAAATAAAGCAGTCGTTATGTTGAGCTGTCGTTTGAAATGAAAGTTTCATTTTAAAAGAAAAACTCAACTTGCTAAGTGATGAGAAAATTACCAGATAAAAGGTACTGCTACAACTAGATGTAATGTTCTTGTCTCTTTTGAGGGCAAAACTGTACAACGGAGTTGAAAACATACGGTACTAAGTGTTTTTAACTCTATTACGAATCTTGGTTGTATTAAATTGCAAGGTCGGCTAAAAAAGATGAGATTTTCATTATCGTTGCCAGAATTCGGCTGTCTGGGCAGGCCAGATGGCATACCATTGGAAACTGCATCCACATGAACAACCTCTCGTCCGTTTTTGTAAGGAAAATTCGGAATTGTGAGTTTCTTTGAAGAATATGGTGAGAAAAATCAAGAAGATCGTCCGTGTGACTGAAGTTTATCAGACCCGCATATTTTATCAGTTTATCGTGGGTATTTAAATGAAGGCTCTGACGAAATTTGATTTCTCAACAAGAGGGAGAGGGCAGCCTTCCCCGATGGGACATAACCTTGCCGTTTGTAGAAGAGATTAGGGATAGCAGAGCTACTGATTAAAACGATTCAGATAAGCTTTAAAATAGCGTTACAGAAGGAAAAATACTTTATAAAGAAAAAATTCATGAACATCCATCCATGCCTGTAGTCCTTTACGTTAATTTTTAGTATTCCCGAAGGAAATTGCCGTTCTTCCCCGACGGGGGAGGAGATAGGAAAAGGTACATGGAATAAGATATACGGAGCTAAGAAGAAGTGATTGAAAATCGATTCCGATATGTTTAATATATCATTTCAAAACAAAAAATATGTTCAAGATCACCCATCCAGTAATAACAGTCCTTTAAGGTTTTTTTTTTTTATTAATTTTTAATTAGTTTTAGACCTCCCCGACGAAACCGCCGACCTTCTACGACGGGGGGGGGGCATGACCCCCACCCGCCCCGCTGGCGCCACCACTGATCTTAGGGTTGCTAAGTTCGTACAAGAAAGCATGAGTGAAAAGAAACAACAAACAAAATGTACATAGATGGAACAGTCTCATTCTGATTAGAAGTTTTAAAGAAAATGACAAAAAAGAAGTGTCAGTTAAATTATATGTTAAAGAGGGGCTAAATCTACAAAAATTTAGTGAAACTTTCATTCAAATCAAATATGAATTCTCAATATATATCGCAAAAATGTTACTAGATTTTGGTTTGAACCTGAGTTTGAGAGCAACAGCGGTTACACTTCTTTCTCACATTGACAAGGAAAACTTTTCTTTTTCTGTTTTCAGTCTGCATGTAATGACTGTTAAGTTATAAGGATTAGGACTTTCCCGGGGGAAATGCAGAATTTGTAAACTTTTCCTTTTGTCTATTAATTATTATTATATTATGCAATCGCATTCTGATAACATAGGATTGTGGAAGAAAAACACTTTTTTTTTTAACTTTTAAAGGAACACAATTGTGAGGATGTAATGTCATATGTGCTTGCTTTATGTTCACTTTTTGTTGAAAATGTGACGACCTTACCTGCTCACTTTTTGAGGTTAGGTTAGGTTAGGTTAAGTTAAGTTAGGTTAGGTTGGGTTAGGTTGGGTTAGGTTAGGTTAGGTTAAGTTAAGTTAGGTTGGGTTGGGTTAGGTTGGGTTAGGTTGGGTTAGGTTAGGTTGGGTTAAGTTAGGTTAGGTTGGGTTAGGTTGGGTTAGGTTGGGTTAGGTTGGGTAAGGTTAGGTTAGGTTAGGTTAAGTTAAGTTAGGTTAGGTTGGGTTAGGTTAGGTTAAGTTAGGTTAGGTTAAGTTTAGCTGGGTTAGGTTGGGTTAGGTTAGGTTAAGTTAAGTTAGGTTAGGTTGGGTTAGGTTGGGTTAGGTTAGGTTAAGTTAAGTTAGGTTGGGTTAGGTTGGGTTAGGTTGGGTTAGGTTGGGTTAGGTTAGGTTGGGTTAAGTTAGGTTAGGTTGGGTTAGGTTGGGTTAGGTTGGGTTAGGTTGGGTAAGGTTAGGTTAGGTTAGGTTAAGTTAAGTTAGGTTAGGTTGGGTTAGGTTAGGTTAGGTTAAGTTAGGTTAGGTTAAGTTTAGCTGGGTTAGGTTGGGTTAGGTTAGGTTAAGTTAAGTTAGGTTAGGTTGGGTTAGGTTGGGTTAGGTTGGTTTAGGTTGAGTTAGGTTGGGTTAGGTTGGGTTACGTTGGGTTACGTTGGGTTACGTTGGGTTGGGTTAGGTTGGGTTAGGTTAGGAGGCGGCCACAGTCTTTTTCAAGTTGAAGCTCACTGGCTTGTTTTCCATACTCCATTGCTTATGCTGAGCACCGAGAACAATGGCAGAAGGTTCTGTTTGTCAAGTTTTCGGTATGACCAGGTGAGGACTCGAACTCCCGACCTCCCGACTGCCTGTCTGATGCTCTAACCACTTGACTATACCGTCGGTTGCGCCTTTCTTGACTCCAAACATGGGATTTCAATGCAGATTTTACCGGAATGATCTAACATATCCAAGTTTGATTGGACCATATAGACCCTTTTTTAAAACTACAAATCGGATTTTTTTAAATCAATTATGACATAAACACATTAAAGCAATTGCGATCAAATTTACCAAGGACATCCGATTCATTTCCTGGTTAAAACTAGCATAGTAATTCTAATACTTATTACACCAAACTACTAAATGTTTC
This sequence comes from Holothuria scabra, assembly GCA_037179385.1. Lineage (NCBI taxonomy): Eukaryota > Metazoa > Echinodermata > Holothuroidea > Aspidochirotida > Holothuriidae > Holothuria > Holothuria scabra. The sequence continues at coordinate 57,522,485 of CM074181.1, read as the reverse complement.
ACCAGGATTTCCAATCACTCGTTTTGAAATTTAGCAGCATCTCAAAAGTGGGATGGAGGATATCCCAATGGTACTGAGTCAAGTGCGTATTGTGCAACCCCAGAAGGGCGGGTCCAGGACCCGTCTAAAGGGCTGGTCACACTATCCCGATTTCGGATCAGATATCTATCCGATTTTTGGTGCGTTGAGATTTTATTGCACCAATAAGAAAAGAGCCAAAAAGGGCTATATCTGAACATATATGACTCGTATCAGAGGATTGAGTAAATAAAATGAGAACCAAATGTTAAATGTTGCCGCATAGAATGGTAACTGTTATAGAAAAGTCGTACAAATATAATGACTGCCTTAGGGAAAACACCCGTTAATTAAATGGTTAAGTTAAATCACTAAAGCAGGCCAGTTTATTGACAGACAAACTGGGGTCGGTATAGGCTGACCATTCCTCACTTAGGAATAGAAATCTATTGGTACGATTTAAAAAAGAAATCGAATCGCATTTCAGATTGAAAATCGGTATACTGTGACCTACCAATTAAGCCAGTGTTGTGCTTTACAGATAACTGTATTGCAATTTGGAATATTTTTACTCTTTCAATATATTAAGGACAATTACCTCTTTCACTTTATTGGTTTTTCTTTTATATTTCAGTGAATCAGTTGTAACAAGGTATGAGAATGAACATGAGTATTTTGCGGGAATTCTGGAAATAGTAAGCTACAAGAGATATAATGTATAAATTTATAAACTTCACTGTATTCTCTCATAAAAAGACTTAAAAGTAAGAGACGTATGGCCGTATTTTATCATTTCAAGAATACCGGTCTCATAACAAGGACAATACGCTAATTAATAAGACCTTCACGCATAATCTTGGATGAGCAAAATTCCATTTTACCCTCAAAATAAGTGGCATAAAAGTAAAGTGACCGCCAGTCATGGTTCTCCCAAAAGCACAATTCCCTCCCCCACCATTTATACTTGTACATATACACTTAAAATTCCTTCTATAAAGTAATGCCTTAGAGTCTTTGCTTTTTTCTTTCACCTTTCCACTACCCTTTCCATGGTTAATTTCCATAGTTACCTTTACAAAAGAATACCATTTTAAAACGAGATGAAAGATAGAAATGAAATAATTCGGTTGCCATGTAAAACAATCGAACATGTTTGTCTTCTCAAGAAATTGTGATTTATTTTGTGATAAAAAAAAGGATACCTCCTGCCCAATATCAATCTCGTTAAGCCACAGAGGCTGATCAAGCGCAACAGGCGCATGCGCTCTATTGCCAGTCACTTGTGTTTAACTAAGCTAACCTTCAAAACGTGTCAAATGTAGTAATTTCTGCATTTTTACCCTTTTGCAAAAGCAACAATTTTCCAATAACCCTTCCTGTTAGACTCCTTCCCCTCCCCAGGATAGCGGTCAATCTGAAGGTGCGCCCCTTTCGTTCACTTTTCTGTAACAATCCCTTATGCTGCATTTTGCTTTATTGTAGGCTATACATCTAAAACTGTCAAAGACTCAGAAAAGAAAGCTCTGTGATAAACTTTACATCCCTTGTCGACAAAGTGTCATCCAAGCTACAAGCTAGGACTAGTAGTAGTTGCATTCACAAGCGATGAAAACACGCCCTCTTTCAGTCGCAAAAGCTCAGACGGGCGACCAAATTCAACTACCCGACCATCCTCCATCACTAAAATCAAATCTGCATCCATAATGGTTGAAATACGATGCTGTGATAAAAAAGAAGTAAATGGCATCATTTTGGATTAAAAGTCAGTTTCTTGTCAGTTACCATTGCGCAAACCTTACACAGATAGATTGAGATTACGAAATTTGACTATTAACGCGATGTTTTTGTGTAGGCTTCCAAATAATGACCACTATGAAGACAGTACTGATACTATGACGTAAGGTCTGCACATAGGCATACACATATCTTATCTTTTCTTTTTTTACATTATGATGCGCAAGCGAACCCCTAATCATCATAGGAGGCTCGAACTTCGAGACCAGTGGGCTACTCAGGATTTCTGAGATGGAGGGACCTGACTGTAACCCCCCCCCCACACACACACACACACACACACATAAGCGAGGGTAAAAATAGACCCCCTTTTAAAATTTTTGCTTAAAAAAATTCCTTTTTGAACAGGGCTATTGTGGACAAAGTTATCCTCTAATGATTAATATGAATGTGAATGATTAGATCATGTAATGAAATCTAGTGTTTATGTACCCTTAGTATACATAGTTGACTCTCACTAGAGTGCTCTTTATAGAGAATGACGAGCACACAGCTGAAATGACACATCCTTTGTCCCTTCAACTTTACATACACAACTTTATCTCATAGCGTCGAATAGTTTTTTTGTTTGATCGTACTTGAACTTACCGTTTTTCAAACAATGATTTTAAAATAGCTTCCATAGGCGTTTGCTCCAAAAAGCTATTACAAAGGATGCTGGAATAGTTTTGGTACGCATCAGTTTTTTTAATGGTCTTTTTTTTTGGGGGGGGGGGGTAGGGGGGTGCCATGTACTAAAAAACTTCAAACACAGAAACCCTATCCCGCAAGCGTTTGTAATCGCTCTTTGGAAAACGGATATCACTCACCGCAATCGTGATAATCGTTTTGTCCTTAAAGACTTTCTTCATAACTGCCTGTAGAAGTTGATCCTGTGTGACAAATACAAAGTACAGAGAGTTACGCGTAGACGGACGTCACAAGCAATCGTAGAGTCAACTATTACAATTCCTTTCCTTTGAAAGTGCCATGACTGACTTATTGGTTGGATTTGAAAGGATGGCAATTTCTGTGAGTGAATCGTAAAAGTCCTTATGCATAATTTATGATGTCACCATACAAAATTTTGGAGGAATGACAAACCGACATGAACAAATGCAAAAAGCTGACTGGCTGAGATTTATTGGATACGCACGTAGGCCTACTTCTTCACACATGCATGCGGCCCACCGATTAATGTGTGTCTTACACCAAGATCATAGGTGCGGCTATGTGTTTAATTGCTATTCCTTTAAACATGCATAAACCCATGTGTCAGAATCCTTAAATATATCTCTGAAAATAATTCTCGTAGTGTTTGCTTAAGTTTAAGAACTTCTTCTCGTGTCTGCTACAGCCATTACGTATTGTAATTTTTTTAAATGGAATATAGCATCATATGATGGGTCAATGATCAAGCAGGGATGTAACATTTGATATGCTGCTTATTATAAAAACTGGCACGTCATCTTTGATAATGCAAACGTCACGTACCGATCTACTAAAATATGAACTTTGAAACAGTATCTGCTGATTTAGCGAGAGAAAATGATTACATTGTTATTGCCTACTTTATCAACGTCTCAGTACACAAAGTAGAAACAGCTATGCACATCTGAAAGAAGAATTCCTTTAAAGACTACACTAATTGCATTTACTCGTGGCAGTAACATTGGCGCATTCTTTTCAGCACATCTGAATCCAGATGAGTAGGTAAATATGTCTGGACGATCCCTTAAGCCTCGCTGCATCTAAGCGTTCCAAGCAACTCAATGGAAATTCTCCGGGGAAGCAATATAAATCATAAAAAACACAAATTCGACTGTGTGTGCTTGATGAACCGCCGCTGAAATTTCGCTTCAACTTTTACCAAAAGATTATTCTTTGGTTGGGGGGTAGAAGGGGTCACCACAAAAGTTTCTACCCCGTGTTTATTCGAAGATAGTAATTAACACTTTTGAAGGATACAGGGGTAAAGATTAACTATAGTTAGAGTACCGTTTCGAAGTCCACGGAGGCGGTTGCTTCATCCATTATGACAATTTTAGAGTCTCTCAGGTATGCTCTGGCGATACAGAATAATTGTCGCTGTCCAACACTCAAATTTCCTCCACCTTCACAAATTTCCTCTTCTATGTATAATGAATGTAAAACTACAACTGTTGAAGGTATCAGTCGAATATGCAATTATATTATTCAATGGTTGGAAACATTCGAAAAATATCAAAACAAGTATACCGACAACAGAAAAAGAGAAATATATGATTATGAGCGAACTAATGAGACAATTCTTCATACGAGCAACCGTTTTCAATAACAACTCCACAAATCACAAACATAGCATTAGAGCATCATTTCACGTGTAAAGAACGATTTCTTTTATTAATTTAAGTTGAATGATTCAAAATATTTAGTGATATAATATCACAGGTACAGGTAAATTAATTGACAAACCAAGCCCATTCTCCATCTGTTCAACTGCATCTCTCATCTGCACCATTTCAAGTATTTCCCATAAATCAGCATCACTCTTCATGCCATCCGGATCAAGGTTGTATCTAAATGAATAAATATATTAAATAATAAAGGAATAAATATATTAAATAATAAAGGAATAAATATATTAAATAATAAAGGAATAAATATATTAAAGAAAGAAAGAAAGAAAGAAAGAAAGAAAGAAAGAAAGAAAGAAAGAAAGAAAGAAAGAAAGAAAGAAAGAAAGAAAGAAAGAAAGAAAGAAAGAAAGAAAGAAAGAAAGAAAGAAAGAAAGAAAGAAAGAAAGAAAGAAAGAAAGAAAGAAAGAAAGAAAGAAAGAAAGAAAGAAAGAAAGAAAGAAAGAAAGAAAGAAAGAAAGAAAGAAAGAAAGAAAGAAAGAAAGAAAGAAAGAAAGAAAGAAAGAAAGAAAGAAAGAAAGAAAGAAAGAAAGAAAGAAAGAAAGAAAGAAAGAAAGAAAGAAAGAAAGAAAGAAAGAAAGAAAGAAAGAAAGAAAGAAAGAAAGAAAGAAAGAAAGAAAGAAAGAAAGAAAGAAAGAAAGAAAGAAAGAAAGAAAGAAAGAAAGAAAGAAAGAAAGAAAGAAAGAAAGAAAGAAAGAAAGAAAGAAAGAAAGAAAGAAAGAAAGAAAGAAAGAAAGAAAGAAAGAAAGAAAGAAAGAAAGAAAGAAAGAAAGAAAGAAAGAAAGAAAAGAAAGAAAGAAAGAAAGAAAGAAAGAAAGAAAGAAAGAAAGAAAGAAAGAAAGAAAGAAAGAAAGAAAGAAAGAAAGAAAGAAAGAAAGAAAGAAAGAAAGAAAGAAAGAAAGGTTCTCTGTGGCTCCTTTTGGTGCATTAGTCGGAAGGTCGAAAGGGACTTGATTGGTTAGAGAACATTATCGTCTACTGAAATACTGATTGGGAACCTGGCAAATTCAATTACTATGTTTAAGTGGCTATCGATATGTCATTCATCTGTCGCTTAAATTGTTAGTTTCCGCGGAAACCTCCAAAAGCTCTTATCGCTACCATTAGACCAAAATCTGTCCTGCTTTTTCGTGTTACTTCGTGACGCACTTCGGAGGGTCTGACTGAAAAAATACGAATCGATGGGAAAAGATGAAATAATAACCCATGCAATTACCACAAGCGATCCGTTTGGTCTATGGATCAAGAAAAAATATGTAAAAATATTCCTTAAAATTCAAAATCTGGCGAAGGTGAGGTAGACACACAACTTCCACGCTCCAAGCAAACTTTTCCTCGAACAGTACTAAAACTACAGCTGCAGCCTCAATTCATGTGCTAAAGGCACTTTAATTATCTAAAATGGGCTTTAATGTTAAATTTATGAAAAATTCAACAAATTTTAAATGCTATTTTTGGTACGTGGTATTAAAAATGGTAAAAAGATGTGGAAAGAAAAAGGACACTTTTTCGCGAACGAGGAGCTGTAAATGTCCCTGCTACGTCTGTTTCGCGCGTAACGTTAACTGCGAATGAGTAACTCGAGCTGGATACCGATCCCAATTGTATAATCTGGGTCACTCCGATCTCTGAAAAAAGAATAATACCCTTCAACCCATCTAGTATCATTTTTGTATCGAGGAACGACGAAATCTGGAAGGTTAACAATACGAATACGGGCGAGAATGACACCAAGCTGTATTTCGTGTAATAGGTTCTATAATAGGCACTGGCATCTGGGGTGTTTTGGTTCTCAAGTTATTAGGGAATAGTTGTAGCTTTAATTCGGCTTAGCAGTAACTTACATGCCATCTAAAAATCCTAAACGGCTACAAACTTACTTAAAAATTTGTGGTCGAACTGTTATTAGCGGCTGGGAACGGTTTCCCTTCCGAAAATTATCGGAATTCGTGTACTAAATTTTTTGGTCCCATTATGAGCCTCCGAGCTCAGTAATAGTGCCAAACTGAATACGTACACTGACCACATTTTGTAAAAACGATCAGCCCTTTCCCGATGAAATGCTTGTTGCGACACTCGACGAAGTAGCCATGTATTAAAATTTTGATATTTCTGACAGAAAATCTCATCAGAAATTCCTGCCCCTTGGAGACTTGGTGTCATGACATGGCCGATAGCTTTAGACAGGGGCTGGTTTTTCAATAGAAAATCGCAAGCAGACCTTGGCATCTTTCATGGTATTAGGCGTCGACCTTTCAGGTGGGGATGGGGGACTGCACTCCTCCCAGAGCAGGGAAAGTGCTTTTTTCAGGGCACTGACATTTACATGTATTTTAGGGCAAGGGGTAGCCTGTAGTAGCTAGTCAGTTCGGTCAGCGGTGTTGACATGCGGCCGGGCAAAATAGGATATTCAGTTCACGGCAAACAGGATCCGCCTCTTCCCGTACGCCTTTGTGTAGTTTTTGAAATGACGGTACTTGATATGTTTTTTTTTTTTTAAATATATCAACTTGAAAAAAATTTACATTTTATTTCCCCATTTTTAATCTTAGTTTCAGTTGAGCATAACTTTACTAAAGTTGGACCGACTTCCTTGGTTCAAGATCATTTGGTATCTAATTATGACTGAATTAGATTCCGTCAATATTCAGATACAAATCAATCCTTGAAACTCGTTTGAACTTGGTGCGGGTGCGGCAAAGATTATATGGAAGGTCACTGCAAGCGCTACTCTGGATTCGATGTCCCGCATGTGGTGTGTATGAGAACATTTGACTACGGTAGGCCAAAGCTTCCCTGCCTGGAATATGAAGTCTTTCTCGAAAGACTAATTGGCGCGGAGCGTATACAAAATTTTGAAAAGTCGCGACCCCGCAGACCCGATGACGTTTCAAAAGTTTCCCAAATCTGTTGTCCTTTTAGACAAAATATTTCAAAATCAAGAACTTTAATTGAAGGAAAATTGGAATTTTATGAAAGACAGGTCACAAAAATAACAACATAGCTGCCGGTGTCTCTTAATGATGTGGTGTATCCGATTTTGACTACGTCCAGAGCTCAGAAAAGTTTACCAAACTGATCTATTAGTGAGAACTAGTGCATTTTATGTTGCATAATGCGGCGGGCAAAGCGCGCCGGAAATTTCGCTGTTTTTTGAGATTTGGAAAATTAAAGAAGGGGTTTTTGACACGGGAAGTGGGGGAGCGGAAGCATGCTTCCGCCCTCATTTTTCACTGGGGGGTTTCTCCCCCAGCCCCCGCTTCCATATGCTTAAAAAAGTTTATTCTTTTTACTTTTCAAAAGGTAGGCCTACCATTTCAAAACAATTGTGCTCAAAGGGTTCCAAATGGAATGTTCACCTATAAAATACATGCAAAATACCAAGCGTATGAATAAGTGGCAGGCTCGAAGCACTGGTTGTTGTGATTAGGCTAGGAATCTAGCTCAGGCCCTTTCCACCTGACAGAAGATAATGTAGGCTATTCATACAGCTCTCACCCCGGTCGGTATTTTCACATTTTGTAAACTTTACACCACGATCGGCTCCCTTTTTCCTGGCAGAAATGCTGGCGATCAGTTCTACTACGTGATGCTAAGTTTCTCCCAGGAAATTTGAGATTGATTCTTTGATGATAGATCATATAGTCTGAACTTATACTTGGAGTGAACGTCCAAGGCTTCATGAAGTTTCGACGCTGGTTCAAAATCATGCAGGCATGCTCACTAGAAGAGATTATACTTTACAGCTTTAGGTATAGTCAAAGTTTTTTGGCAGCCCAGCTGAAAATTCCATTTGGAACCCTTTTGGGTTAAACCCTTTGAACCCAAAGGGTTTCAAGTGATACCTTTTGTAAATACCCTTTGCATTAGGGCAGTCCCTTTGGTAGATGATGAAATTGGTCAAAACTCAAAGGGAATTATAAAATTACCCTTTTTATAAACCAAACCCTTTTGAAAACCCTTTGTCAATTGGAAACCGTTGAAACCTTTTGGTTGATTTGGACAAAAGATCTCAATGGGAATTAAGTTCTGCTATGCCGTAATGCCTGTCCATTTAGGCCTATCCTCTCAAGTTAGTTAGATGGACGGAGTGTTACGTGACGGCCCATATGGCCAGTTTCTAACCAATTGGTTTATGTCAAGCCGCCACGGATCAACTAGCTTTTCCACTTGTGACTATCTGGCTTGTTTTTCGTGCTCAGTTGCTTTATACTGAGCACCATGAAAGCACAATTAAGGTGTTTTTTCACAGTCTTCAGTATGACCCGGCCAATACTCGAACTCCCGACCTCCCAACTGCAAGCTAGTCCAGGCGCGGATCCGCACATTCAAAAAAGGGGGGGTTGACCTAAGAGGAAAAAGGGATGAGAGGGAGCTGCACTGATGATTTTCCATATGTTTTATTGTTGATGTGGCGGAAAGGGGAGGGCTGGGGCCGTGAGCCCCCACCCCTTAATCCGCTCCTGAAGTCGGATGCTTTAACCACTTGACCATGCCGTCGGTTATTTACTCTCTCATAACTCAACTGCAAACCAGACTTGAATGAACAATATCATGTGAATCATCTATTGGTATCCTTACTGAACGCATCTCTACTCTCTGTTTCTTGCTTTTTCATGTCATGTGTGTTTATTTTCTTCCTCTTTTCTATTCCAAATTCTTATTCTTGTTTTTTCCTATTTCCTTTTCCTTATTCGCTATCCTTTCTCGTTCCTGTTCCTGATTTATTCAACTTTTCCTCAGATGAGAAGAAAGTCGTCCTACTCCCCTTCTTCCCCCCCCCCCCGTCAATTAATTTACATAACAGTTTATCCCTATCAATTTCACTGACCGCTGCACTGTGCACTATGCACGGCATTGTAGAGACTTTGTACGTGTCAGAAAATTCGTGGAACTAGTATATACAATGAATGTTGGCCACAAAAAGCCAACAATTTACCCTCAAATTTCTCTTCGTAGGCCAACTCGTTCGCTTGTGGTAATTGATATTATGTGCAAAAGGTTAAAATTGACCTTCGTGGGTAATTTTTATGCCGACCCTCAGATGTGCGTCACGAAAGTTAAAAACGAAAGCACTTTTTCGTGTACGGCCCGCTGCCTACATGGGCGACGATCCAAAATTTTGGTTAAAATGCGCCCGACATCACCTGAAATGGCCCTTATAGGGCTATCTAACGTGATATTATAGCAACTGTCAGAGGCATATTTCATAAAAAAAAAAAGGGGGGGGTTGGAAGGCCTATATCGTAAAAAGTATAGAAACATTTTAATAAAATGTCTGATTGCCTTACAAAGGGGATAAAGTTTCTGAATCAAATGAAAGGAAACTCATTGAGTATCATCGACTTCCTCATATTGTAGATCTTCCATTTCCGTTGTAATTCTTGGTTATTTCAAGGAGTGTCGGTGCATATGAGAGCAGTTTAAGATTCTTGTCGACTCCCCACGGGCTCTTCATAGTTGTATGATGAATCAGTTTATATTTTTGTGTAAAATTTTTATAATCACGTCTCTTTTAATATTCTTAATGAAGGTCTAAATATTAATTAATTGTTTATAATCATTAGTCATTCTCTGAATTAAAGTATTCTTACTGATGGCCTAAACAACAATCTATTGTTTATGGTCATCAGACTTTTTCTGAGTTAAATAACTGTAATCCTTTTTTTAAATGAGACTGATGAAAGAAATTCGAAAAAACTGAAAGGAAAAGAATAAATATAGCAATAATTTTCAAAGTGAAAATCACTGTAAGAACCGTGTGGAGCTTAAACTGGGTTTAATAAAACTGGAGAAGCAGAAACCCAAGTTGAAACAAAATTAAATCCTTCGGTAATTATGTAGAAAAGCTTTTGCAATTTTGATGGCATTCAAGTGCTATAAATGTTTTCACTGCATTTAAAAGTCACTTTATCAGAAAATGCATTTACCGTCACCTTCTATTTCAAGCAGAGAAGCAAATTTATGGATGGTCACTTTCGAATGTGATAGGCGATTGAGGATACTGATGTAAATGTGTAAAATGTTCATGTTTAAGTTACTCCATAGGAAGGTGTACAAAACTGTCAAGCCAAATTCTTACGTTCGCTTCTAGTTTTAGAGGAACAGTTTTTTGTTACACTTTAAAGCGTCAGTTTTGTTTTCTTTTATCTTCCCGTTCTACTTAGAAGTTTTCATATTAGCATACTTGACATTATTACATAATGTCCAACTCTGAAGGTTTGTTTTCATGGGGGGACATAGTGTACAATATCCCTCACCCAATTTCATCGGGGATATATCCTTTCATCCCCTTAATCGCCGCTCTTGACCGCTACCTACAACTCCTACCAAGTATACTTCCCTAACTGCTATTTTCGTGGAGGACGTTTTATGAGGAGTAAGTATTCATGGTGGTCATTGTCATCTTATAAAACAACGTGTGACTTTTGTTTTCGGAGTTTTTTCGAGTTGAAGTAAACTTACAGTAATTTGAAACAATTCCGAGCCGATTTGAACTTTCGAAGTAATATAAAAACGCTACTTGTTTAAAAAAAAATTACTCGGCTATAAGAAATCGTACCTCACTTTCCCTCGAAAGAGTGTTGGGTCTTGTGGTATAACTGATACTCGTGTCCGAAGCGTCCTGAGGGGTACTGTTGAAATGTCCACGCCATCAACCAGTATTGAACCTGAGGTGATTAAGAATTAAACGTTCTTCTAAACACTTTTCCGCCTACCATTGTAAACATGTTTGGGATGTAAAGTATAAACATGTCTCATTTAGAGATATTTCTTTCTAAAACTAGAACTCTTCCCCTCCATGAAACTACATCAAAAAAATTATCTATAAATCTATTACCGGCTCCTTTTATATACGCGAAGAATCACTTAAAGGCATTTTCTGGAGACAACATTCATGGACTTCAAAGTATGCAGAAAAAATATGTCTTTCAGGAGGTGAAAACTGCATCTTTCAGCATTCGAAAGATACTAATTTTCAAAGTTATGTGATTTTTACTTGAGATGTATTGCATTATGAGATATCTGTATGATGTCACCGCGGCACATTAATTCAACATTGCATTCAATATATTTATAATTTTGATACCGCTGCAGCAAATACTGAACAACATTGCTTGCTCTACACAATTATGCTAGATAGATTTACAGGAAAAGGGTACTCAAACATTCCAACAGTATCAAATTTTAACGACAAAAAGGGCATTCAATTGTAAAGGAATACAAAAGGAATCTGATACAATGGGCCCTCATTACGTAACTTTCTGTAGCTTTGTTGAGAAGGGGGGCATATTTTGACTAAAATAACCATTTTTTAAATGAGATATCTGGAGTTAGGAAAACTGTATTGCAACAGGATTTGGAGGACATGGTCTGAATTTTTTCCTTTCCTCCTTGCAAAACTTTAAGGAAGAGGCACTGGAATGTGCCTTAAAGTGTACATTTTAGTAGTAATATGAGGTATACGGCAGTAGAGTGATCACTAGAATACAACAACGTAAGAATACATAAACTTATATTTACCTTTATGTACATCAATACATCTCAAGAGAGCCAGCATCATGGATGATTTCCCGCTGCCAGTGCGACCACAAACACCTATCTAGACACATGAAACGAACAAATGTCGGCCTGAATTCAGCAAAGCTCACAAACGTGATATCCGCCGGGAACTACTTAAAATGTTCGTATTTTCATTGCTTAATTCAATCTTTGTATTATCATACTTATGTTCTTTGACGGATGTAGACCTATACAATACTAAAGAAAGACAGTATATGATGGAAAAATAAGCGGGTTTCATGGTTTGATTTCACAAGTGCACATATTTTTCAAAGTAGTCAGTTACTCAGAGGAGTGTGTACGGCTCAGTTTAAGTCGGGTCGGTCTCTCTTTCAATTGTGGTTCACTGGCTTGTTTTCCCTACTTCATTACTTCTGTTGAGCATCAAGCACAACAGCAGTAGGTTCCATTTTAATGTCTTCTACATGACCCGGCCAGGTCTCGAAATCCCGACTGCCCGACTGCAACTCGAATCTCTAACCATTTCTGACGGGCTGAACGTATACTACCACACACCACCTACAAACGTGATGAGTGATATTTCACTTTTCTTGTGAGATTTCATTTCATTTTCATTTCATTTATTTGTTTTTTCACTACAATGTACAATATTACATAATATAACAGTTACATTGTAACAATATAGAATAGACAGAGTAGCGAAAGGAAGTGAGCTACAAAACCCTTGGGTGCTTAACATTAAAGGCAGAACACGTCCTTGAAAGAAATAGCGTAAAGTACAAAAACAAAACAACCTAAGATACTTCAGTCGCAAACAAAAAAAAAAAAAATGGGGAGAATAAGGGAACAAATGTTGGTAACACTAAGTGCAGACGCACAACAATCCAATAACTAGAATGACCACCCATAGTCCCAAACCACACACCCTCCCCCACCCCACCTACACACCTCCCCCCACCCACCTACTAACACCAAACCATACCTCAAGACCCTACATAGGAGCCAAGTCCAATACTATATAAATGGCAAAAAAAAAAAAAAAATTTTTTTTAATACATAAATGGCAAAAAAAAAGAAGGAAATTTTTTTTTTAATACATTCCAATGAAATAATTTTGAAGGTTCCTCTTAAAACTAAAAATAGACGGTTTGCGCTTCAATGTAACTGGAATAGAATTCCACAAGGTGGCTGCACGGTAGTGTAATCCTTTCATTAAAAAGGTTGATCTACAGCTGGGGATATGCAAGAAATCGGATTGTCTAGTACAGTATTCATGAATTGCAGAATTAGGGACGAAAAAATCTTTTAGAGAAGGTGGCAATTGATTCCGTTGAGAGCGATAAACAAACTTGGCTATGTTCAGTCTAATGAGGTTCGTGAATTTGAGCAAATTAAGAGACTTAAACAAAAGATTGGTATGATCGTAGTAACCCGAAAGAGTAATATGTCTTATAGCTCTCTTTTGAAGAACTATCAATTTATTTAAATACTGAAGACTAGCGCCTGACCAGATTATGCAACAATATGACAGATGAGGTACAGTATAATTAACGTTTGATACAAAGACCTTAGAACATGCTTTGGTAAAATGTGTTTTAACTGTGATAGGACCCCTACCCCCTTTGCTACTTGGTTTGATACATGATTGATATGCTCATTCCATGAAAGCTTGGAATCGATGTAAACCCCTAAGAACTTTACATAGTTAACTCTCTTCAAATAAGAACCATTGATTTTAATACTAAAGTTACTTATATTACTCTTTTCATTGAATTTGATGTAATTAGTTTTATCTATAGTAAGTGACAGCTTATTAGCCGCAAACCAGTTAGTGTATACAGTGAGTTCATTGGTAATAATACGTTGAAGTTTGTTTACATCATTATCACTAAAGAAAATATTTGTGTCATCAGCAAATAGCACGACAGAAGCATTGGATGAGAGACTACCGATGTCGTTAACATAAATGCAAAAGGCCGAAGAATCAGTGTTGGTACTAGTTTTGTGCAAGAAGTCCGAGAACGATGAAGAAGAATTAATATTCTGAGCAAGTGAGGGTCCAACATTAACCCTTTACCGTTGTGCTCCAATCGGGGCATTTTTGCGGGCCTCGGGAGTGGGCGGAAAAGCGGACGTAGCACGCCTAGCATCAGCTTCCGCAGGCCATCGACCCCGTGACCTTAAACTATTGTCTCTCTCGTTGTTGTAGCCGAATTTTCGGGTAGCTACTCGCAGTTTCGAGCTCCGCGTGAAACAGTAAAGATGGGTGACAGCCGCGCTCTCCGTATGGGTCCAAAAGGACCCAAACAACGGTAAAGGGTTAAAATAAGTCTGTGGAGTGTGTTTACTGCAAAGTTCATGCCGCTGCCTCTGCGTGTGTGCACAGCTCCGTGCTGCAGATACTTTAGATTAACGAAGTAATCATTCAGGCCATTGGAAATATCACCTTGTTCAGTTAGCTTAACACCATTACGTACATAATACTCAGGATAAATCGATCTTTTCTTTTTCTTATTGATAACATCATTGATGGAGGACCATGTCTTTTTAAGATCGTTCTTGCAGGTAGTGAATCTCCTAGTATAATAATTTTTCTAAGATACACGAATTACATGATTTAATTTGTTTCTGTAATTACGGTACATCAAAATATTTGTTTCCGTAGGACATTTAAGTTTAGTTTTGATTTGTTGAATCTTTCTGTTTTTACACACACGACAAAATAGGATGGGCCCTTATGTTTGTGACCTCTTCTTCAATAGAAATCGTATTTTTACAGTTTAAACTGTTACATCGAATCAGGGATTTAATGATGGAACAAAGAAAGGGGTACTCTGCAGACCCATAGCCAGACAAGATTCTGGATGGGTAGCGACAATTTTTCCACTGGTGAAATTTTTTTATTGGGGCCAAACATATAAAATTGTATCAAGTCAATACAATTTTACATATTTGGCTCCAATAAAAAATTTTTTAATAATGCAAATTTTCCGAAGAAGGTCTTCATCCTATTTTGTACCTCCTACGATGGGTCTTATTTATAACTTCTACCTTTCTCCCACAACTGATCTGGCAGGGGAAGCTCTCTAATTGGTACGGTACATACACCACCATACCTAAAAATGTTGATCTGTTTCACAATATATTACAAAATGAGAGTTTAGAACTGAAGGCATAGTGATTGTCCAACGATTAAAGTGAAAATATGAAGAGGTTGAACAATTACTAGGGCTTTAGTAAGATGGGAATATTTGTTTTCCCTTTTTTAAATATAATACTATTCAAAAACCGAGGCCGTTCATATTTAAAAAATAAAGGAAGATTAACAAAATTTTGAAGAAAGTGTCAACAGTGTACCTTATATTCTGGCTTTATTTCAACTACGATATCTTTTAACACTGGTTGTAGTATTCTGTCGTATCTTGCCCATACTCTTTGGAAACTGATTCTGCCATGCTTCGGCCAGCTCTCTTCGGGATCAGTACCTACCCAAGGCAAAAATTATTGGGTTTGATTTAAACATCTTACAACATGGATGTTCAAGGTACTTCCATGCTTACACTGACAGTTAACACAAACGTTAACATCACATTCCATGGATAAATTCAATCCACAAAAGGAACCGACGTGTTCTTGAAAGTGATCAAATAACCTCGATCTACTCTGTACCTCATTATATTGAATTTACATTTTTCTGAAATTGTATCCCCTTGGAGCTTCAAATGTTTTTACAGTCTTTACATCTCATCAAAACTACTTATTATTGTTGACTTTGTATGACAACGAAAATTGCATGATGGGAAAGCCAGGGCGTAGCTAGGATTCCATTGCAATGGAAGGTGAAATGATGACCGATCGCCACCAGGGGACGTAAGGGAAGAGGTGTCTAATTTCCTTTGGGAAATTGTGGCTTCAAAACGGTAAATGCAGAATAGTGCTGCATTTAAATTGTAGGGGTGTTGCCATTGCTTTCTCTCCTTCTCTCTCTTTCCTTTTTTTCTTCTTCTTTTTTACTTTTTTCTTTTGCTTCCTTTCCCACATTTTGGGGGGCCACCCATCGCCACCTTGCTATGCCAATGTCCCAAGGAAAGTTATCTGACCACCACTGACTTACCGTCATATCTTTCAGTTGGTAAGTCGATGAACTCTTTAGTTCTTTCCATGGCTATCATGGCTTGGTCGAATCTGACGGTCGCACGAATCAGATGCTTTGTACAGAGGGACGTCTGCGATTCGAAAATATTTTTTTTAACGTTTGATAAAATTATTTCCTTGCATCAAGGTTTGTTTTATATTGAGAAGATTATAAACCAATGTTCAGACAGTCCGTTACGAAAAATGGAAACCAACAAATTTACTTTTAAAATGAGAATAATTGTTTAAGTAATATCGAATGATTTAACTGGCATTTTGGGAACGATACATTCGAGATCGCTTTTGTATGTAAAGTAATAAATAGTTCTCATATGAAGTCATGGGAGCCTTTCACGTTGAGTATTTCAACCATGTTGGAGGGTTACCCAGAATGCCTTACAGATTTGTGCTCAAATATGCCGGTTACCCCTAGTTTTGATTTCACTGAGAACTATCTACAGCAGAGATACATACTCTAAATGTGTAGGACACCAACAGACCGACTTCACTACCAGAAAGTCCAAAGAAGATCGCTGACAACAATGCTGTAAAACTGACCACTAGAAGGAGAGCGGTGGAGAGCAAATCCTTCAAGACAAAAAGACAGAATACGGACAGAAATTTGAATCTAACTTTTATTGTGAGGAAAACTTAAAGGCACCTGATCAACTCTGTTTTCAAGCAGCCGTGACGCAACTGTTTGTAAACATAAATGTGAAATTTGATGTTAAATTTGAAATCGATATTAGAACATACAAATGTCCTCCCATACGAACAGTCACTTAAATCTTCATATGGTAATTGAGCTTAAAACTATTGTCTTACATCTATATCGATTATCCTTCATGTTTTAGAAATATGTCGCGTAAAATTTTTAAGGTGAACAATGTTCGAAGTTATTTTTCATAAATCTATGAATTTGGTTCAACGTTGTTATCAAATTATAATTTAAAGTTCAAGAGCAGTCCCCAAACCGTATTTTGAAGAAACAGCTAAATATCACAATTTTCTTGTTATTTCTCTTCAAAATATCTAGTGTCATATTTTCTGACTTCCAATATTGCATATTCAAGGTAAACCACGCAGTTACTTCTTGCAAAATTCACATTTGAATTGAAGAAATGTTGTCACATGACTCTCGACAGCCAATCATGAAACTGGACAGTGTACTACACTTCTTCAAGTTGGGGTGACTGCTCTCGCCCTTTAAGAGACCCTTCTTTCATTAATATACCCAATATACGAATCCAATTAAGAATGGCTGTCATTCAATTTCCAGAATTGTAACGAGTCATAAGTTGAATCAGCAATTTTTCAAAAGAGAAATGACTTGAGGAATTGTACGAGAATTTAGATATGATGCATTTTCTTTCATTTGATTGATTTGTTTCATCATAATCCCAAGATTTACATCAATGTGAAAATAATAACAATACGAGCATGCATGAATGTATAGACGAATCCGGATAAAAAGTCATTGTGTGATTCCAGTCAGCCATAAGTGGGGTCTATCACCTTGTAATCTTTCAATTTCCTCTCTTACCTATATCATGGATGGTTGTACACCAGATGTTATCTTAATTCCCTCAATTTCACGGAATATGAGGGATTTAAATGAATTTAGACAGTAAATGAAGACGATTTAAGGCTGATGGACCCCACTAATGGCTGCTTACAGTCACTAAACACAAGCGCTAATCGGATTCGTCTATAAGGAAAAGAGATTGTGAAGGGAAGAACTTTTAGAAACCGAGGGGAATTTATCTGAGTAGAGTGCTCTCCAGGAATATACAACAGCAAACTAAAATAACTCGAGTCACATTAGAACTGGTAAGTAACTCTACTAGACCAAACTGCAAAATTGCGTAACTTCCTGCAACTCTGTTGTTTTCCCTGTAAACATTTAACGACTTATAGTTACAACCAAATACAATCAGTTAACATAAAATGAACACTATTCTCCTAAAAAGTGTGTATGTCATACTTACAAGCGTTAGTAATATCCATGACTCTGTTCCGATAAAGTAATGATGTAATTGATTATTCAGTTCTATCTTGGAGAGAGCCTTATTATAGAACGTTGCCGTTTTACTGTAAAATGAAACAGAAACATTTAAAAGATAGGTTGATATTGATGGTACAAGATTTTCTCAGTATTTACGAAATTTTCGTTTCATTGAGGAAGGTTCATTCTAAACGCATAAATCAGTGGTCAATAATGACTGAAAATGTTTAAATCTAAGAGTGCATCTTAAGAAATCAAATCAGTACTCAGTAGTCATTGCACAAAACTACTGTTGAAATAATGATACGGCAATGGGTGGTGCTTGCGGTGACTGGGTTGGACCATATCTACTCTCGTAGGGTAAAAAAGCCTATTCAATTTCGCCGAGAAGCCTTTATGGATATGGTGTACAGTAACCACTTTTATTTACCCTGCTCAAAACAACCATCACTCGTCCCAACAATATGTTTGATTTTGTTCATAAGGTGACCAACGACTTCAATGAAAAACATTTACCTGAAAATCTTTAAGCAACAATCAAAGTTAATTGAAATATTTTTTTCAGAATTTCAATTCTGCAGCGCATTTGTACATTAAATTCAAACTAACAAAAATGATTCGTGATCACGGTTTAACGTCGTGATTGGTTACTGTGTAGAAGAGGTTGTCTAGTCTTACCTATGTGTGGATTTTTTTTTCACCCGACTACTATTAAGAATTTTCATTCAACAGTTACAAAAAGAAA
Organism: Holothuria scabra; assembly: GCA_037179385.1. Lineage (NCBI taxonomy): Eukaryota > Metazoa > Echinodermata > Holothuroidea > Aspidochirotida > Holothuriidae > Holothuria > Holothuria scabra. The sequence continues at coordinate 57,503,890 of CM074181.1, read as the reverse complement.
ATTAACGTTTCTTAACGTTCTCTAACCCGGAAGACCTCTTCATATAGTTTTGTATTCTGATAAACAATTAGTTCAGAAAGGGGAAACGAGGTGTTTGAACAGAAGGTTTCTTCCTTCAAAATCTGTTTTTTCCTTTCCTTATTTCTTCAAGAAACCTCACAAATTGTCAACTTTCGTCTCAAAGACTACTAAAAGTTTTCACATTTTCCATCTTTTTGCAGCGCATCGTCTTTGTTGAGGTTTTGGGTTAATGGCCCGATCAGATTGGCCACCAGTCGAACAAATCCTAGCTCCGGCTTGAAAAAATACTTCAATGCTGTTGTCTGAAGTGGAATTTAGTCAGCTTAATTTGAATATAAATGTTTGTTTATCTTATACCAATTTCAATGCTATAAATTAAAAAAAAGTGTTTATTCACGATCTGAAACCGGTTTAAACTAAAAATGAAATAATATTAAGGAGAAAGGACTTACTTGAAAGCCCTGATGACAGTTAATCCTTGCAAAGTTTCAGAAAAGAGGGAAATAATTGGAGAAAGAGTGACTGTCTCGATTCGCTGTATATCTCTGCGAAAAATATATCCCAAGTGAAAAACTATTAGCCTGCGTCATGTCAATAGGATGAACAATTTGTGGACATGATGTATGCGTTAGTAGTAAATTTGAAAATCTGTAGGCCTAAAGATATATTGCACGTGACATCGACATGTTTCAATTTGGCATACTAGATAAAACTGATCATTTGCAGTATGTGTATTACCGATGTGCGCACGACTGCACCAGGGCAACAAATTTTTGTACAGCGTACGCAGGGATGGCAAAATAGAGAGATTCGCAACCCAATGACGTCGGTGCATAGCCTGTACGTATCAAATCACCCCCCCTTATCCCATTGGGCAAATTAAAAAGTGTATAATCTTCATTTCCTGCATTTATGTGACGAATTCACAAACCAAAAACTATTCTACTGGCTGTAAAGATTAAAAGTGGTATAAATTTTCATGCTACTAAACTTCATAACGAACACCTTCATTACCCTCATGCAAGCAGTTGCTTCAATTCTAATTCATACCAGACAATGTAGGCCTACTGTAAGGGACGGGCTTTACTTTCAGTTAAATCTCAAGATTTTCCTCTTATTTCGTTCAAAATAAAACAAACAGTTACTCAGACTAGTAAATTTTATAAGATGCCTGGAAAACATCACTACATAATTCTCAAGGGCTATTCATGAAATGCTATACAGTCAACTACATTTATTCAGGTTGGGGTGACTACGTTTTTCCATTATTTTAGTGGTTACTCACCTAGCTGCAGGCATATAGTACTTAAACGTTCCAATGAACGCAAAGACTACTGGAATAAGAAATACGATGAAAAATGGATTGATCGCTGCGTTGAATACGTAAGATACCAGCATGACAGCGAGGGCGTGTACCAATGTGTTGGCAACGTAAAACATGTACTGCAAAAATATTTGAGAAAAAAGAATTTACTATTCAAAATACATGATTATGTAAACCAACTTTTCTACTATTGTTCAAAAAAATTAAGTTTGATGCACTCAGGAAGAGTAGGAAAAAGAGTATCTGCATTGCAATAGTTATAGTAGCCATTTGAAACTTATTTTTTAGGGTGCGGGGCATAAGATTAGTTGGTTGTGAGCTTCCTCTATCGTTAATTTGACATAACGTTAGTGATTGCTACATGAGAAATTTCCCTCAATACAAACATTTTAATATTTTATGCTCATGTTCTCATTAGGTTTTACTTTATTTGAAAAACAAACAATACCCACCTGATCAATCTTCCAAATATCATACGAGAACCTATTGAGAACTCTTCCAAGGGGGTTGACGTCGAAGAACCTGTGCAATGATGAAATTGATGCCATTTAGCTATTTTAAATTGAGTGAGTATTTTTTTTTTTGCAAAAGTACGGGATTTAAACGAAATCAACAATCCTCGACAAAAGTACATGGGACCCACCCCTCTCCCGCAGTCAATGTTGAAGTTTCATGACGGGTTGTCTCAATTTTGAATGGGGGAGTAGGGGGATGGTGACCAATTAACTGCTTGTTTTGCTCTCTTTGTCCTCTCATTTTTTGGGGGGGGGGGGGGATTGTAGATTTAAGTCCCAATGTGAAAACCTTTCACATTGAACAACCAAGGAAACAAAATTATTATTAGCAACTCATAGGCTTATTCGGCTAGCATACTTTCTTTTACGTTCCATTGACTCTCAGGCAAAAAGACCCTAGAAGGGAGAAACCACACGTTACTCCCAAAGGCTCTCTGTCCACCGAACAACTTTTCCAAAGGACGACAAGACCTAACATGAAAATCCCCTTGAGTCTTGACACATTAAGGACCAGTCACGTGCAGCTGCTTTCTTATCTGACAAATTAAAGATGGAGTTCGTTCAAGAATTATGACGTCACAGCGAAGCTAAGTGATCGTTTCGACGCCGTGAGGGACGGCAAGCTATATCGTAATATTGGAATGATAATGATTTTGTTTTTGTTAATTCCCAATGGCTCTTCTACCACGATATCAGCACAAAGTCCTTTATTAGTAGGGGTAACCCCTCGACGGGGCAGCTTATAATAGCAGCTTGAATGGAAAGCTCATTGCCAATGATCGAGTACCAAACTATTAAAATTCATTCAGATCTGTGGTTAATATTTGACCGCAATGAGATACTTGCCCTCCATTGATGCTGCAGAGCGATGTATCAAAGGATGACGTCATGTTCATGACCTTTATAATCGAATACGAGCTGCGCTAGTGTATACTGACTGTTGTCAGCCACTATTGGGGTCAAGTAGCCTTAAGTTGTCTTCATTAATTTTCTAAATGTAATTTCAAACCCTCGCACACAGTGAAATTGAGGGAAGCAAGAGACATTTCAGTGAACAGCCATCCATGATACAGGCAAACAAGGAAATTGAAAGATTAAAGGTGGCAGACCCCAATTATGGCGGACCAAAATCAGACCATTACTTGCTGCCCGGATTCATCTACACCATCACGTGTTACATATGTATGTTTTATTTACACATTTTGGTTGTTGTTTACATCATTGGGAACTACCTGTTTTCCCTTCCTCGTGAGTTCAGCATGTGACAGTGTTAACAGTAATTAAACCTAATCTTAATATTAATTACAGATCTGATATTAAATAAAAAAGCCCCTTAGTTTTAAAAATCACTGACGTATGAAGTAACACTCTAGGGGACACATGTCTCACGAAAAACCGTTTATCCGTGTTTCCTTTATGGTCACTTTTGGAATGAATGCTAGTCCTATAGATGGAAAATTCAAGAATTGTTTCACCGGAGAAGGTTCGTAATCCTGCCCTGTTCTCCGGTGCTCTGATTCAAAGTTCCTGAATACTGCTTTAGCAGTAAAATCCATGGGCTTCAATCTTGGGGTACAGGGGACACATCCCCCTACATTTTGGAGACTTTACATTTTTGTACGGTAAATTTTGGACGGCAGTAGCCATGCCCCTCCCTCGTTCTACATTTGAGTAAAGATTGACGCTACTGGTAAGACCTTACCGTAAAGGTAACTGTATAACATTCGTAAGAAGTGCCCTGTGAACACGCCATGAGGCTCGAAAAAGCCCGGCCGAGGGTAAGCCTTCGTTGAAACCCGCTGCTATAACAATTCCTATAGAGAGACTAACGTATTGTTGGATGAATTCCACATTTTCTTTCTCGCTCTGTTATAAAATGTAAAAGGACGACATTTTTTCAATTTGTAATAAATTGAATCAAGCCCGTACAGACACAAAAATAATTTGTGTCACATCAAACCATATCATTTCACCTATAAAGTATTTCATATCATAAACTTTTTTCTTTTGAAAAAAAGTAATATTAATCTTCAAGAGTAAGGTATGTCACAATATGTGAAACGGGAAAGTCGTAACCAACAAATATTCATGTCGCCAAGGAGCAGTTGATAGTTTCCTATAAGAAAAAAAAGAAATGACCGAGCAAATTTATTTTAATTTTCCTTTTAATTCTGTTTTTTTATTTTTAATCATGAGTTAAAACGTCTGTAAATGTTAATTGTATATCAAACACAATGTTTCTTAATTACCTTCAAAACCAAACCATTTATTATTAGATCAGACCAACTTACTTCTAAGCATCAGGGATCATAGGCGTAAAGCGACCCCACCATGAAAAATGGGATTTTTTATTCTTTAAAAACTTGCACAATGTTTGACACCAACATTACTTTCCCATCTTGAAAATATATACATATGTTCTTTTATATATATACATATACATATATCAAATTGTATTTTGAGAATAGCAAAAAGACATTTGAAGCTTTAACAAGAGGTCATTATTATTTCAAACTGTGGAGAGTATCTGTCAATATTTTCTTACCAAAGGTCCTTCATTTCCCGTTTCCGTCCATCTTGTAAACAGTAAACCTTGTAGAACTTCTATGGCAACCCTTACTGACATTGCAACGCCCATTAAAGGAATAAAAACAAATCCCATAGACTTCACATAGTAGAGATATACCTTCCATGATATAGATCCAACCTCATATGTTTCTGGTTTGACTAATAATGCGCCATCTGTGTTTCTCTTGGAATAATCTAGAAGTAAAGAAGTATATACAAAGTGCTTACACGTGACCTCACAACAGGTGAGCAATGTTCACTGCCGGGAAAAATCAATGGTGTTTAAGTCAGTGCAACAGTCATATATGAACCAGATGCTTCTCAGCTAGCTAGCATGCTACATGTTTCGTCAAAAAGGGGCCAAGAGGGGGTGCGTCTGAGTCTAGCGACACATTATTTGCTGTAGCGACTCATTATTGGAAGCGAAGGGTAAAATGACGGTCAATTTTCAAACGAGTAGATTAACTAACAAATAAATTGATAATCAATTTCTAGGCCTTTTGGGTAAGATCATGTGCAGTATCTGTTCTTTTCATCCAGTCTAGAATGGAGCCATACATGGCAGACCAATAATGTCAATGGTCTGAGGGGCGTGAGGTTGGTCAAGTATTGTCCTTCAGTGGACGTAACAGCTTCTTCGGGAGGCAGTGAAAGGTTTGGTTTGGCCGAACGGTCCTTTTCCAGAGGATTGGGAGGACTTTAGAAAAATTAATTGATAATCAACAAGTGGGCTGAAAAGTTAGCAAATTTAGAGCAGTCAAAACGTATACCGGTAGTGAAATTTATTCACAAATCCTACATATTTTCTAAACATGGTGGGGTTCCGCAGGTGGAGTTCAACTAAGCCAGTTTCCTTGCCGGTTAAAAAAAAAATCTTGTTAAAAAGTGCGCATCGGCCCTTTTGTTGTCTTAAACGTGATGTACCACATGAATCAATTTACCTTGGAGAAGCGGTTCACTGATTCCCTTTGTAGAAGATTCCTCTTTTGGCGCCGAAAGCATATCTTTGCATTGTTCCGAATAATGGTTGGTAGGGTTAGTTATCGGGGGAGTGTCGGTTAGATAATCTTTGCCAGTAGATGAAATGTAAAAATTGTTCCACTCCGATAAAAGTGAGGTATTCTGAGACAAAATTTCTTCCGGTGAGCCTTGCATATTCACTGTGCCATTTTTCATGACAATAAGCTGAAAACAAAATCAGAACAGTGTCAGAAATCCTTTAAAAGAGATAATTATCTGAAGAAATGCAAATCAAGAGGAGCCCAGGTAAGGTCACTATCTACTCAATCTGTTTTAGTGTTATTGCTTAAATCGGCGCGCTTGGCGCACAACTTTTTGCAAGTGATTAATGATCATGCATTCACAAAAAGAGGGGCGATGCGCACTGTTTAACAAGAAATATCCTTATACTGGCTAACGATTGGCCTAATTCCTAACCTAATCCCCAACCCTAACAAAGAATACAATCGACACAATACAATGGCCACAGTCAATCAAGAAACACCTTGTTAAACAGTGCGCATCTACCCCAAAAAGAAACTCTTTTGGGCAGCGCCACATTCATGTGTATGTATTTGTATACTTTTGCGTACGCAAAATTGAAGTGAATGTTTCTCTCCCCTACCACGTACCTCTGTAGCCTATACCATAACATACTTGTTTAACACAAGTCATTGCACCCCCTCATTCAAATACCAAAATGCTTTCGCACAGCCTAGTTTCCGGCAATCAAAATCCAAAGTAAAAAATACTACACGGCAAAATGTTTGTTGGTAATTTAAGGGAGACTCTCAACTTACATAATCAGCCTTCAGTAAATACTGTAAATGGTGCGTCACCAGTATTGTTGTCCTTTCGCTTTCTCCCAGAAATTTAATAATACCCTCCTGAAACAAATGCTCACCAACATGGACATCTAAAGCTGACAGTGGGTCATCCTATGGATTGAAAAAGAAGATAAGTTATCCAGGCCTTAAGGCGAGACCGACTTCTGGATTTGCCTGCTCGGTGGGTGCATATTTCTACGTCAACGGTTGGCTGAATTGTTTGATCATGGAAGTACTCCCTCCTCGGTTTGAAGAGTACATAGTTACGAAATATTCATCCATGCCTTGCAGACTTTATCCTGGCATGAATTGCTTACACAACATGTACTTACACAAGTTGTGGATATACGTAAGGAAAAAAAGGTGTGGGATGGTTTTTCTTTGAAGAGCGCGTAATGATGCATTTGATATAGCAGTGATTCCCACCGATTTTTCCATGCGACCCAAATTTCATGAACTGGCATTCTTCATTGGCCCACCTCGAGTGGAGTGTGCAAATGTGTCTAGATGGGGAAGGCTGGAATAGTGATGAAATATCTTCAGGTAATAACCGTGTTGAGGTACGTTTGCTTGGGTGCAAATTGGTGTAATAATTTGCCATTAGCGTTGCATTCATCCTTAATCCGAGTTGAAGACTGGCAGATTAGTCACAGATTAGATGAAATCACAAACAATACACAGTGTAAAGAAGGAAACTTGAAAACCCATTGCTAGACTTCGCCACCCCCGAGACCCCGAGATAGACTGGGGATCATCTGTTTTAATCTTGGGATCAAATCTGGGTTCGCGACCCAATATTTGGGAATTGAGGCCTGTATTCGGCAAGTGTGGATTTTAATGGTCTCTCAGGGATATTGGAACTTTTCTTCCCTAAAAAGCTGCTCGACCTTGTACAGTGTGACCAGTGGCGGGGGAAGTGAATTCGGTCAGAGGGGGGCAAGAATGGTCTGTAGGGGAGCTTTAAAGTTTGTAGGGCAAGAATATTTGGTCAGAGGGGCGGAAAATAGGCTGTAGGGGCGCTTTTATGTAGGTAGATACATATGCCGCAATACGGTAAAAAAAAAAGTAAAAAAGGGAGCTGACATCAATTTGAGTCCGTCAAGGGGGGCAACCGCCCCCTCTGACTATATGGTAGCTCCGCCACTGAGTATGACTCGCTCTTCTTTAGCAGTTACAGATGTAAAAACTGTTTATATAGAAAATGAATTTCTAAAAAAGATGAAATACTCTCGACCTACCAGCATGATAATGTCCTTATCAGCGTACATGGCTCTTGCCACATTTAGTCTCTGCTTCTGTCCTCCACTGAGGTTGATACCCCTCTCCCCAATTTCAGTCCACTCTCCTGCAGGCATGAGATTTACATCGTGACGAAGGGCACAACCGTCAATAACACGAAGGTACCTGTGTAATCAATCAATTACGTAACCATTTTACCAACAAATCGATTCTCTATTTTGGCTTTGGGTTTACTGTCAGGTTGGAGCCAATAATTACCGTTACCTATTAGTTCTATTCATTGGAATAAGCACTGTACAATGTTGCAGAATTGGCATTACATTGCTCCATACCATTATGTGTGGTGTCTGTTCTTTTCATGACCGACCAACGATGATGGTCTGAATTAAGGCTTTGGGAACGTAGTTTTATTGGAAAGGAGAACTCGTTCGGAAGTAAACGTCTAGTTTCGTCGAATGGCTTTGCCTGAAAGTCTAGATGACTTAGAAAAAGCTATGTTGAAGAATCAGTTCATAGTGTACCATTTGGTTGGATGCATTCACATTTTCTTTTATGTACCCTACGTGGGACTTTCGTAAACCCAAACTAAATTGTTATGCTTTTTAAGATGGTCAGGGGATGGACCCCAGTTTTTCTGCTTATTACGGTCTCCGTGCTAAGTTAAGATCGTAAAATGACATTTTACTAGTATGAGGATTAGTTCACAAACTACTTAAATGTTATTTTCATTACTTAATGTCTACTGAAGATGTAAATTTGTCTCGTAATATCTTGGGCTACTCTTTAACCAGTGGAAGCGTGGGAGCTTCTCACTTAATTCAGGGAGTTTTCCCTTTCTAAATCTTGTGTATAACTCTGTGGTTAAACCTGAAGGCTTTGTACCATGTTGCAATAACTCTCTCAGTGAGTATAGGTCCAATGCTTCCTTTTGATGAGGAACAAATAAACTCCTTTTGATTATTTGACGGTGGATTCTGCAAGGGAGCTCCCTGGTTCTCGTTAGTTTTTTACAATCTTTTTTCACTTTTTGTTCTTCACCCAGCCATAGTGTTGGCTTAATAGCTCTTCTAAGGAACTTTCCCAGCAGTTCTCTTGCAAGGTAATTCACCCCACTTACCTCTCTTCGATGTATGCCGAAGAGTACAAGATGTTTTTTCTTAAGCTCTTGTTCATGATCCAGGGCGTTTGACTTGTATAGGCGATAGATGGAAGCTTCCTACAAAGATTAAACATGGAAGGTGTATTACATTAGCCCTAAACCTACTAGCTTTTACATTGCAAAATACGTGAAGTTCCTACGTAGTTCCGACACTGACGTCGTATAAGTTTGACGTCAGAGCAAGGTCGCCGCGCCATGTTGAACGACCAACTATCGTAATAGGCCAATGATAAGACTTTTGTTTTTAATGTTCGATGACTCATTTCATTACGGTATCCACTCAAACTCTTTCTTAGTACTTTATGCATGACCGCATTGAGAAACTTGTCGAGTTTATCGATGATGCAACTACAACGATACATTTCAATAGATGACGCCATGAAAACGACCTTCGAATTTACAGCTTGACGGTGTATGGTATTCTTGATCTTTCAGACTGGAACAGAAAAATGTCGGTTACCGGTCGTGTGCTTCTTAATAGCAACTGGCAACCATTGTAGAAAAAGGAGACAAGCACTGCAAGACACCAAAAAGGCTGATTAATTCCTTGTCAAAAGCAAATGCCTCGTGACATCATCCAGCGTAACTGTATCTTTGAAACATTTTGCATCATAATCTGTCATCCTCTGGTGACCTCACATGACCTATGACCTCCACTTCAAACAATGAGGTCCATGAACTTTTCATTCGTGGCCAACATGGTGGGCTACCTACCGTAGTTGCGTCACACATTACCCACGAGGTTCACGCCTTTGGACCTCTTATAACTTAAATGACCTTTGGCCGTCACCAAAACGATTGCCTCATTGAACACTTTCGGGATTAAATTGTTATCTGCAAGATCAACTATGATCACCCTTTACAAATTACGGCGTGGTACCAGGTTTTCACGGTACGACCTCTAATGACTAAAAATGAACTTTGACCTCTGTCAGAATCAACAGGGTCTTGGTATCAGTATCAGGTATTCACAGGCTAAAAATAGGTAGTTCTCAGTGACGTCACAGCTAGAAATTAACACCATTTCTGAGGGCAATCACGGTATAGGCAAAGGCTTGCCCTCAGACATGGCCGTTATTAACCCCTGACCTAAAATGATCCACGTAAATTGCTCAGCAGGTGAGAACTATCTATAAACTATCTTAATGCAACCCTACTTCATATATCATGTGTACAAGCAGTTTACAAGTTTTTCTAAGTTCTATCGCCTGTGACCTCTTAATAATTTTTGAACTCTTATGGAAATTCATTGGGTTCTTTAACTAAGCAGCACCCAAATTCCAGGCTGCTAAATATTTCATATTTATTTGTTGAGATATCTTGATGAATGCCCCAATATGAGTTTCCTGACAGAAGTTAAATGACAAAGAGTAGTTTGTGTATCATGTTTTCCGGACAAAATAAAACTTGGAAAACGTTTTTGAGCATAAAATAGCTAGTCAGTAGGGCACAAGTATAAAACGAAAACCTTAAAACAGTTACAGTCACTCAAAAGACTGTGTGCAGTTTATTTTCTCTGTACGCAGTCGTCGGCTAATATATATGAGGGAAGAAAGAGTCGCCCTAATTATTTTGAAACAACAGCTAAATCTCTTATTTTTTACTTCAAGCAGTGCTTTTCATGATATTTCAGGAGAAAGTTGAACGTCCAAGGAAAACCAAGCAGCTGGTAGGCTACTCGAATTAACATCACAATTGAGGAGGAAATTTTCCCCCCATGATTCTCAAAAGACGTAAAGTATAGTATAGTCTACTACCCCAATTAAAGCTGGGGTGATTGCATGTCCAACTTTTTTCATTTAAAATGTGAAATGTGCTTCTGATTTGTGGAGAGTTTTCGATCCTTGGAAAACCATTTTCTTATCTGTACTCGGCCGCAGTCGTCTGTTTTGTTACGTAGTCTGAGGCTTCTGTCGACTCTTATGCACAAACAATGTAATATGAGTATTAATGCATTCGTGTTTTGAGTCTGATAATTGTACAAGATTCCTACCTGACATATCCACTAAGGACGGGAATTTCTCCAAGAATCGCTGACAGTAAAGAACTCTTCCCGCTACCCACTGATCCTGTGATAATTGTTAATTTACCTGCATAGAACAAATGAAACAATTTTTCCTGTTAAAGGCAGTCAATACTGGCCGCCCAAAAAGTAAAAATTTTGTAGAAGTCTACAGGTTAGGTTTGATGAAGTTTTACGGCCCAGTTTCTAGTCGAGCCGGCCACGACCTTTTCTCCAGTTGCAGCTCACTGGCTTGTTTTCCCTACTCCATTGCTTACGCTGATCGAGCACCAAGAACAGGAATTCTCAGCTCTTTTGATTGACAAGAAATCAAAAAATAAAGAGAACTGTAGCTGATATTAAGTTTTTACGCAGCATATACTGTACTGGGAGTGTTCTTTTTACACATTGGGTCTTGTATATTCAATCTGAAGCAATAAACAGCAATTGTTTCTGGGTAAGGATGAATTTTTAGACAGTTGTGGGAGAGGCTTAAGTAACTCACTTGGGTGAATTGTAATTAACTGAGTGGGAGAGAGGATTTTCCTTTAAAGGAGGGGGATCAGTAAGAAATTTCAGTCAGATAGTTGACTCCGTGAATGGGTGTGACGTTTGAGAAATACCAAAATTTGGGGAGTACTGATTTTGAATACAACGTTCCAGCTGCCAAAAGGGCTTATTTAAAGGTCAAAGGACTGAGTCACACGACTTTGAATTTGAATTTCTACAGTGTACCACGATTTGCTCTTGAGAGTCATGTGGCAATATTTTCTCATTAAAATTTCACAAATTTTCGTCCAGAGGCTAAGTGGAGGGAAAGTTTGAGTAAGCGAAAGTTTTGTAAATGGCCGTGACATTTGAAAAGGATCGGACTAAGAGGCCGGCGGAGAAAGAGATCACCGAGATGTCAAATAGGGAGTTGAAACAGATCTCCCTGTGTCAACTAAGAAAAAATACTTTCCCTTCTTAATTACGCTTTCATGGGGGAAAATGAAGAAAAAGTTAATATTGTATAACCTCTGGGAATTCTGACGTTGATGTCACGGAGCGTTTTCTGCGGAAGCGATGGATCCCACGCAAATGTCCCGTTTTGAATCTGTGGAAAGTTTGGGAATTTGAATCAGACAACAATATGACATAGCCTATTTTTATTTTATAGGTAAGACTTGGGTCGTGTAACCGTAAAAGAAAGAAGCCAGTCACGTAATTAGCAGGATAGATTATTGTTTTACATAAAAAGGTAATATTGTTAGAGCAAGATAAATATATTGCGGCGTCGTGGATTTTATAAAAAATATGTATAAATATTTGTAATACATAAAGCTAGGACTTTGAGTATACAAAGCAGAGAGAGAGGGGGGCTTTATAAGAATATAATAGCTTCCATTTGCTGGTTGTGGGTTTTATACGAAGTTAAACATATCATACTAAAATATGTAACATTTAACACTAGACTGTTTTTGCACTTCCTTAGAAGTAATTTTTTCTGAAGTCCTCGCGACTCTCTGGCAAAGAGTCGTTCGGCGGAACCTTCCCCTTAGAGATGCGTGCCCCGAAAACCTCAGTAACATGGTACCAAACAAATATTTACAGTCATATCTGGCACTGTAATATACAGCCCCAAATTTTGGTGCCCCTTTTTTCTAAAGTCCTCCTAGACGTTCGGCGAAACCAAACTATAAACTGCTTCCCGAAGAAGCTGTTACATCCACCGAAGGACAACACTTGACCAACCTCACGGCCTTCAGACCATTTACGTCATTGGTATGTCATGTATGGGCTCCATTCTAGACTGGATGAAAAGAACAGACATTACATGTGATCTTTTGCCCATTTCAAGGACAGTTTTAAGATTAATATGTGCCGGAGGTTTTATTTTGAACAGTGTAAATCATGTCCTTGAAAATCAGCAGTATCAATTAGACAATTGGCAAACCCCAAACTGTCTGATTAGTAATAAATAGATAATTGATATAGGGTTACCAAAAAATATGTTAACACTGTTCATCACTCCGCATCATTATTTTTGCAAAAGCAACAAGTTGCCCAGAAACATTTAAACTTTGTAGAAATATATCATGGGAACCGTTAAAGCTACTAATTAATTCCAACAGATTTTTTTACTTAGGAAAGCCTTTACCTTAACTGTCAAGTAAAGGCAGGAGTTTTTGATGTTATGTCAAAACTGCCTTTAATGGTTGAGCTTACCAAAACAGCAGCATCACGAGGTAGGACTTGGGTAAATGGAAGGGTTCGTCGTGGTGAGTCAGTGTGTGTCATTGGCAGTAAAGGTTGGCTGGCAGGGTCATTACTTCTCAAAAGCCGAGAGACAAAGTGTTTCTGAAGAGACTTCTTGACTTTCTTCTTCTGGTTTGTAATATTTGTTTTCTAAAGCGAACAAAATTTCTATTTTATTTTTATAGCTTAAATTAAACAAAGTTAAAACTAACTGGACATTGCATCAATTCTTTTTATTTTGTAAGGAAAGGGGAAATAAACATCAACGGTAATGAGTGTAAATTCTCAGTTAAAGGGAAAATGCAGTCCAACTTGAATATGTATAATAGACTACACTCTAAAAAGACTGTGGTCAATTTGACTATTGATTCGGTCACTTATGTACCCACTTAAACTATGGTCAAATTATTAACCATATTTATGGTCAAAAGTGACCAACTTATGGCCAAATTTGCCCATAAATGGTAACTCTTGACCATATTTTAGGTCAACCACTTGACCATTGTTTTGGTCGGTGCATAGTTGATCATAGTGTTTTTAGGGTGTATTCTGTGTCCTGATTGGCTTTTTAGGTCCTCGTGACAATATTTCTTCCTTCAATGGTGAAATTTCCAAGAATTAAATGCCTGGTTTACATTGAATATGCAACGCTGGATACTTTGAAGAGAAATAAGAAAATTGCGAGATTAAGGTATTGCTTCGAAATAGGTTCCGGGTGACTGGCTGCTAAGTACATCAGTCTAGCCAAGTCTTGTAATAACTCCCCTTTAGGGAATTTGTTAACAAACTGAAAGTAAGATCACCATGCGATTACCAAACCCCAAATACTATGCAGAGTCAGTTTTCCACGTTTATGAAAAAATGCTACAGGTGTATTTGACTTTCCATTGTATACTCTGACGGGGACTCTAAGGGTACTTAGTTTATGCTAAGTGCAATTTTACTGGCACAAATTCAAACGGCAACTTTGTTCTGATTGGCCAAGTGTGATCTGTAAAGTCAGTTGCACATGGTCGGGGAAAGCATGGGTGTCGATCTGAGGGGCGAAGTCATGTCTCCCTCATGTTTTTGAGTAGTGGTGACGCTAACACATTTCTTCCCCAAACACTTTTTTGAAGAATGGTGAATGTATTTTAATGGGTTTTTTTTATTGAATCTCAATCCCATATGACAAACATTTATGTGCGTTCTGCACACTTTGATCTTCAGCTCTCTAGTTTTGTTATTTCGGTACTGTCCGAAACGCTCTTGGATTGTTCAAAAGGGCAGAGGTTTAAAAAAGTTTAAACACAAATTTCGACCGGCTTTGGTTGAAATTGTCACTATCCATATACTCCATGCCCCAATGACACAAGCAAAGTAAAATTAAGTGAGCGTTCCCCTTCCAATTGATTTCCAATTTTCCCCAAAGGTGTTTAAGTATACATTTCTTTAAGATAAAGGGTTTTCGACCGAGTCCTGGTTCTACTCAAACCATGTAAATTGCGAAGGTGTTCAAGCTACTAGGAGTTTTGTAAATCTTTCAAAAACTATCAAAGTATTATCGAGCTTTCGCGCGAAGTTCAGAGAGTTTTCACGTCATATCTGACACTTAAAGTTAGATCCACCTTAGTTGGTCCCAAATTATTCTGTGACATTATCGAAAGCCAATTATAATTTTCTCAGAAATCATACAAGCACGACAAGTGTAACTTTGATTTTTGTAAAGAACCCTCAGATCAGGGACATAAAGATCTTGTTTGTATTGGTGGAGGGCAAAAATTTTCCACCATTCAAAACCTCAGATCGCGTCCGTGACCAGACTCGTCTGTAAACAATCTACCCACACAAACGCAAGCGCACACCCTTACACACACACAAACAAACACTCATACACACTTACACTGTCGTGCATGTACACAACACAAAAATATGATGGCGCATTAGAAATGTATTTTTATTACTTTTAAATAGGCTCAAATTAACGTTTTCTCGAAGCACTAAAGTAGTGTGTTTACCACAATGTTATATTTCGTTTAAACTACCTTTTGCTGTATATCTGCCTAAATTATTGGGGATTAACATAATGTTTGTCTCGATATTTTTATTGGTGGGGAAATTGCCCTCTCTTGCACCCGGGGTCGACGCCCCTTCCTCAAATATTGAAACATTCCGCATGACTTTGCATCTATCCCTCCTCTTACATTCCCAACTCGGATAAGAGAAAGTTTAAGCCAGTATTCCACATCCCACTTTCCCCTCCACTTTCAAAATCGAATCGACGCCTATACGTGCAATTTACATGTACTGTTGTCGACTGACGACTTTACTAAATAGTGCTTACTGGTAAATTGGTATAGGAGGAAAATTTTTCATTGTGCTGCAAAAACTCCATAGACCCATGAATATTCTATACTATTGTAGAATATAGTTTAACTGTCTTTACCTACCTGCATTACTTTAAGATTAATTTGGCTGTCTTGAACGTCATCTAATAGGAAAAGATCGCGTAATCTTTGAGCACTGACTATGGCATTCATCGTGTAATTGATACTGAAAGGCAAGGCATACATAGGCGCGTAAAGGTTGTTCAAAAGAGTCAAGCCTGTAAAGGCAACATCCGTGGGTATAGGATTTTTGTTGAAAATTGGATAGGATCCAAAAACCTGAAGGGAAAAACATGTAATTTTATTTTAAAGGTCCTAATCTTCAAGAAAGATCAGTAAGTGGGCGTATATCTCAATTTGAGCAAGAATTTGCATAATGAATATATTATTTAACCAAGAAGGCTGGTTCCCAGGATTGTCATTAAGAGAAACATAACGGCATAGGATCGGGCTTCTATGAGTCATTGTTAAATATCCACATGGGGTCTCCCGCATGGCTGCTTTGACTCTGAACCCCACGTTTCGCCCTCTCTCGTCTTTAGGCTATTACGATGTGAGGGGGAAGAATAGGATCTACAAACACGTTGACATTTTAAAACCCAGAAGAAATGGTCCATGCACCCAATTTCAAAAATAAAATGCTATTTCACTTGATACTGTTGGTGAATGACTTAGTCAATTGCCTGATCCCGGTCAGCGTCTTAATTGCTAATTTTGATGCATTCATGTTAACCACTTTTAACGATTCAGAGGACTTAGTTGGAGAAAGCAAACCCACACCGGATATCCCTCCGCTGTAAACACCCTGTCTCCTCTGGAATCAGCTGAGGAAGAATCCGATCTGGATTTGAAAAGCTTCCCTTCCCCAAGTAAGTCCCCTTAAACGCTAGAAGTAATCATCTTAAATCCATCAAAACTAATTTACTTAGTTCTCACGGAAAGAATACGTCCACATTTAGATTAAGTTTAGTGTCCTTAATTACAATATTTCTGTTTGTGATCAGGAGTCAGTTTTCATGTAGTGACTACTAAATGTTAACACTATCCAATTAAATTGTAATCTAAACCTAGCTTTTATGCATTCGTCAAATGTAAATTAATCTAGAATAACGGGGCCATGCTATTTCAATCGTACGCAATTGAAAGAGTAGCATAAATACGAGAAATTCATAATTTAACAGCCAGTAACTTTAATAAATTAACAAGACAATCCTTCATCTACTTTACCACTGCAACGAGGACGAAGGGAAAACAATATCCCAAGAGACCTGAAATGGAAAAATGGAAAAGTGTTTGAAATGGAAACACTCTATAGATAATGCATGTTTGTATATCTGTGTATTGGGATGAAATAAAAGCAAACCGTTTCATCTGATGTTGCAAGCAGGCGGTAGCTGGCTCTGTTCACTGAATTTTTTACTTTTCATGTTTGCAAAGTCATTTATATTCAAATCAAAAACTTTCAAGCCATTATAACTAATAATTTGAAAGACCGTTTTGCAGCATTGGCTAATTGTCACTGCATACCTTTTAGTCTGTTTAAAGAATACTTCAAAGCCAAATTTACTTTTGATATGTTAAACGGGAACGTATCCAAAACATTCTGGGATTCTTTATTCATTTGCCACGTTCGGTTCTCGAGATATTAACAATTGAATGTGACAAATTTTCTACATAGGATGAACTTGAGGCAAACAAGCTTGATGTCATGGATTTATATTGCTGGTCACTGTTTTGTTTTTGTTTATAATTTCCCGCCAACTTTATGCAACTAAACGATGGTGTTATTGAAACTGTGAGTGCATACTTGGATATGGAATTCTAATGACTTCATATGCCTCAAGGGAAAGATACTACTATCAAGTCAAGGTCAAACTTATAGGATGGAAAATAAAGGAAAAGAAAACATTGGCCAACAATGTGAATCCATGACAGATTGCTTCAAGCTCACTTTTCATAGAAAATGTGCAAAATTCAATTGTTAATATCTCGTAAACTGAACATGAGGAATGAATGAAAATTTCACCAGCATACTTTAACATATCAAACAAAACTTTTGACTTTGGATCATTCTTTTGGGGGACTTAAATATTGCATATCTAAAGAAAAGGCAGTTGTTCTTCATGAAAATCACACTGCAGTATAAAAAATGTTGTCAAGAGATTCTCAAAAGCCATCAATGAAATTTGAGGGGGCGGGACTACTGAAGAAATTCATTGGATGTCAGCACTTCCCCTTTAATGCCCATTTTTCTTTTTCTAAAGTCCTCCCGACCCTCTGACAAAAGGCCGTTCGGCGAAATCAAACTTTAAACTGCTTCCCGAAGGCGCTATTACGTCCACTGAAGGGCAACACTTGACCAACATCACCCTTTTAATGTCCAAAGTCCTCCTGACCTTATGGCAAAGGACCGTTCGGCGAAACCAAAACTTCCACTGCTTCCCGAAGAAGCTATTAAGTCCGCTGAAGGACAATACGTGACCAACCTCAAGTCAGACCCTTAAACCATTTACATTATTGCTCTGTTATTTATGGTTCCATCCTAGACTGGATGAAATAGAACGGATACTACACATGATCTTAGCCAAAGGCCCATTTCAATTGCTGTTATGATATACCGTAGCTGGCGGCTGCTTCACCCAAAGGCACGAAGTAACTTTCAAAATAGTAGTTCCAAAAATATATTTTCCTAGATTTTTAAATAAGTGGTTATATTTGCTACCTAGCTTTAGTTAAAGGTCAAGAGCAGTTGTTCTTAACTTATTTTGAAGCAACAGCTAATTGTGAAAGTATTCTCTTATATCTCTTCAAATTATCTTTCATTATATGTTTCAAATTCAATATGACATATTCAAGGATATCCAAATACATAGTTGTTATTCCAAGGAAATTTCGCATTTGAGGGGAATGAATATTGTCACATGATCTTTAACAGCCAACAATGAAACAGGACAGTCTACTGTTATAACTCAAGTAAGGGGACTACACTTCCACTTTTAAGGCCCCCACACTCGATCACCGCTTCGTTAATTTGATGATTGTTTGATATCAAACAATTGACGAAAAAGATACGTTAAAATTAAATTAACTTATAAAAAACGTGGGATATTATAATGGCGATACCAACACTAGAAGTACAATGCAACACTTAATTTAAACAGGGCATGACACGGCCAAAGTAAGTTTCTCTGTAAATGTTCTTTGGGTACACCTTGACATAAAGTGAACGTTTTCCCTACTAAAATATGTCCATAAATACCGAAATACGACGTTGCGAATTGCCAATAACAGGCCAGACTCAGCCCAATCGAAATCCGAAAGCGAAAAAAAAAAAAACGTATGTAAGCGCGTCTCAACATGGTGACGTCATTGGAGGCATGGTTAGCAGCATTGTACCAGGGAGCTCACAATCATCGAATCATGTGCATGGTAATGCGTGTTAGCGAGTACATCATTGCAAACACCGGTGCTACGATGACAGTGAGCGTGACCAATAACTACATCGTGAATTGTGCAGTGCACGGCGACTGCTTAGTATTCGCAATAGCACGTACCTTCACCGAACAGCTCATACAGTAAAGACGCGCTCCTAGTGGGGACGCGATTATTGTGGACTGCCCATACATGTCCACAGCTGTTCTGTATAGCAGCCCGAACCGTGTCTTTCTTGCTCAAAAACAGAACTGTTTTTACACGTGCGCATATGCACGCGAACATATTGGCCAATGACTTGCTCCGGATCCCCACCATGGGATTTGTGCCGCCAATTGCCAACACAAAAGTCAGGTGACCTGTTGCGGCATTTTTCGAAACTGGATTTTGAGCATTTTCCTTCGAATTTCATTTATGGCGAATTTTATAGGTTTTTAATGGGGTGTGAGATGATATTTGTAAATTACTGTATTGAATCTTTAAATACACAAAAGTTTTTTGTGGCCGTGTCATGCCCACTTTAATTTTTAATCGTATTAATAGCTAATTTTTGTACAGTAAATGTACAGGGTTTGCTAATTTATCAACACACTAATGCATCAAAGATAAGACTATGACCACGTTGAAGTGCCAACGTTACGTTAACGTTGGGTACCGTAGCGTTAAAAAACGCATGGGCGTCCACAGGAATGGGCAAGGGGGCACTCCCCCCCCGCAAAATCAAAAATTTGAAAAAAAACCGTATAAAAATCAAAGCAAAAACCCGAACAAAACTTGTTTTTCAAGTTTCTATGCGAAAAATAGGCTTTAGAAATGCCATTTCCAGCGATCTGGGAGGCATTTTGGGCTGAAATTGTTCGCATGCTTTGTGTCAATTCAAGGTGAATTGAAGGTTTTGTCCTCCCCCTGACTATTCTTCTGCGGACGCCCATGAAAACACGTGATTAACACATTCATGTGTTCACATCAATATCACCTCAAAATGTTAATTGCCTCACTGATAACACGTCAATGTGTTAATAAATCAACAACCCCCTTTCCTTTACTGTGCAAAGGTTAGCTACGATTCAAGTGTTAATTAAAAGGGCGCATTGAGTTGATATCGGTAACTTAATAGGGGTGTTACAGGGTCAGTACCACATGAAAATGTTTAAAGTTAGCATAATAAGTTAAGTTATAAATCCAATAGTTTCGAAAAACGATAAAAGTTTGAATTTTGCGGTGTCCTGACTTGTAACGGTTTTGTACAAAATTTTAAAAAGTGTCTGGTTACAAATTATTGGAAACCGACTTGAACCGTTAGGTGTCGTACTCACTCGTAAAAGAGTTATTTGTATGCAGAGCAGAGTATGGGGATTGTCTAAGTTTGACCATTTACTATTGGTATGTTGGGAAAACTTAAGAGGTTAAGAAAAGAACCAACTCAATGAGCCGTTTTAAGCGTCACGTGTGATTTTAATGTCAGACTGTGAATACAATCTTTGCAATATATACACCGACTGCGCACAGTTTTTTCCACCGATTTAATTTGTGGCAACGTAAGAGAAAGCTGGTTGATAAAGGATTGATGGGGGAGACGATAACCACATGTACTCAAAATTTCCCGTTTGAATTGGTTGCCAGTGATTATGTAGTTCAATGGATCTACCAGGGAAACTAATTGCACATATCTAGACTTAGACCTTTAACTGACACTTACTCGCTAGAAGACTCATCAAACGGTTTCCGAGTAGCATGAGCATTTCATCTCTTCGCGATCTCTTCACTGATTTTGTAAACTTTTCTTCCAAACCGCACATTTTTAGTAACTTGATACAGCTGAAAAGTTCATAAGTATCCCTTAACCTTATGTCGGCATATTTCTAAAAAAAAAGAGAATGACCGTTATTGAAACTTGAAATTATACAAAGTTAATTTTTTTTTCAAGTGTGCACAAACCATTCACCATGTAACTAAACCCGTGACTTATTGTTCGAAAATGGCAGACTATGACGGATATGATGGCATATGGTCATGAAGAAACATCCTAAAGAGAAAAACGTAGATGTGACCAGAAGCAAAGCTGTTACACCTCATCGAGTTCAGATCGGATTCCGATCCGATTTTTCTGAAATGAAATTATGCTAATTTTTCGACAGACAGCTACGTGCGTCCAAAAAAGCTGTCTGCTAGTGTGACGTCAAGTTAATATCCGTCAACATTCCATCTATACCTTATGGCACGCCAAAAGGCTCATCAAATATGATGATGTTCTAAAAATACACGTTCATGTACTAAAATTACACGTTCATGTACTAAAATTACACGATCATGTACTAAATGTCAGTACATGATCGTATGAAATCAGTACATGATCGTAAGCAGTTAGTACATGAACGTGTACTTTTACTACATCAAATTCGGTGAGCCTTTTGGCGGACTTCTGGTACGCCGAAAGGCTCACTCTGTATGGCGTGCGGAAGAGACAATAATAACATGATGATCTTACGTTTTTACATGTACAACGTGTGTTTTAAGGTGTACAACGTGTGATTTTACATGAACAATGTAACATTTAACATGATGAACTTATGGTTTTAGTACATGATGGTGTACATTTACATCATGATCATATGAAGTTAGTACATCATCGTATATTTTTGGTACATGAACGTGTAATTTTAGTACATGAACGTGTAATTTTAGTACATGAACGTGTATTTTTAGAACATCATCATATTTGATGAGCCTTTTGGCGTGCCATAATACCTGTAATGCAAATTACATATTAGTGAGTTCCACGTATGCTCCATATCGACAAGAAAACCAAAAAAATGATAAAAACGACGGTATTCAGAGCACAATAGTCTGTATTTGAAACGAATATTTCGGACAATCCCGTGCCCTTCAACTGCGTTATAACAAATGTAGCAAAATTGAAACAAACAAAAGCTTATGCAAATTATATATATACACGGTTTAGATATGTCATTAGTTTTTTCGACCAGAGTTTGTAGAAGATTTTAATGAACTCAGAATAATCAGATCCGAATTCGTTGTAGTGCGATCTGGATATCATATGTCTGCTTGTCTTCAGGAAAAATAAATGCCTAAATTTTTCTCCAAAGTTTCAATTTACTTTCCAAAATTTGAATTTCTTTCTGCAGGACAAACAAAACAGAAACATGAAACCGAAAGAATTCCATGATATGAATCATTTTAAACAGATTACATACGGTATTTATGAAGGTATTAATGTTTGTGTTTTGAAGAACTTACAGCAACAAAGTTTACCATCAAATGGAGCATTTTCTCTACTGAGTTAACAACCTAATTCTTCCAGGATTAAGGCGGTGGAAGGTTATCAGTGATCTTATTCACCCCCCCTCCCCTTATAATATGTTCACTGTATTTCCTGCCTGCCGTAAGATTGGACTCAAGGAAGACCTTAATTGAAGTATTACACGTATATCAAACCAAACTTGGACAGGAACCTTATCTATGCAGTTGAAACTATGTAATACAATTGTGTTAGTGTGTCGTTCAAGGGAAATTTAGCAAAAATTTGATTTTCATATGTGAAAGAGGAACTTAATTTACGCATTGTGGTGAAACTTTAATTCAATTTAGACATTTATTTCTCGAGACATGATTAAATGAAGTGTTTGTGTTCCAAAGGTAAACTTGAGAGCATCGGAGCTTATATCGATTTGATGAAAATGTGACAACTTTATCTGCTCAAATCTTGACACATTCAATTTCCATGCAAATTTCAACGAAATAATTAGAACAAGTGTCACTATAACATATCAAAGCTTGGTGTGACCTTAAACACTTCCTTTAAATCCCATCTAACTAACTAACATATCTAAAGTCTTACTTCTAACCCACTTTGTGTAAATTTTTAATAGTAACTGGTTTTCACAACGGTTTAAACGGATAAATAATTGAATATAAAGATCAATAGTACGTATTTGCAAATTGCTAATCTGCAATAACAGATAAATTAAAATTAGTTTCCTTTAAAATTAAAAATGCTTTTATGACATTGAATGCCTCCTGTTTACTTGCATAGTACGTGGTACAGAGAGGACTTAATGAATTACATCATCCCATAAGAGAAAGAGTGCTATCACACCTTGGTACATGATAATGCTATAACTTTTAGAAAAACAAAGAAATACAAAGCCTAACGACATCACAATTTATTGCACAATGAACAATAAGTTGGGTGAATAAACTTCAATATTTCATACCTAGGCTTAGGAATGTCCCGTGACAATGGGATTTGAACTGTTGGGATTCATTTTTCATGCCTTTTTTGTATATTTTGAAAGTTTTGACTGGAAGTCAATTTGATGATAAGATTTTCTTGTAGTGCAGTTAGTAATATAGGAACGCACCATAGATAAGATGAAGTAAAGTGAGATGCCCGTAATAAAACTGCAACAAATTACATGAAAGTGAAATTTAAAATCTAGAGAATTTAAAAGCTTTAAAGGCACAATTCTCTCACCCAAAACACACCAATTCTCCTAACCTTTCGCCTTAAGCCCCTTACACAATTGTCTAAAATTCGTCCTCATCCAGACACAATCTCAGTTTATTGCTTCAGGGAGAGTACAGAAAAGCTCAATGTGTGAAATCAAAACACTTGAAGTACAATTCATGCTGTGTAATATAAGCTTTGGTACTCTATATTGTTTTAATTTGATGTCAATCAAAGAGCTGAGCTAGTTGAGAATTTCTGTTAAACCCTACAAGAATTGCAGTTTGGGGTGAGAGGATTGGTCCTTTAACAGACTTACTAGTGCAGCTCTCCTGACTTTCGACATACCGGTAGCGATCAGAGCATACAGAGGGAAAACAATAACAACAGCTATGACTCCCACTAGAACGGAATTCCCAACGATTGTGTAAGCGACATACATTGTTAAAATAACCTGAAAAATTAATATTAGAAGAAAGAGGAAAGATTTTCTTAATATTATCAATACTTTAGAATTTAGTTGGATAAAATTGGTGGTAAATGTTAAATAATAAAACATTGGCCAACAATGGGAATTCATGACATCACGCCCCTTGCTTCAATTTCATTCCATGTAGACAATTTATTACATTCAAATGCTAATATATTGAGAGCCGAACATGGGAAATTCATGAAATTTCAAGAGAATGCTATCAATGAGTTCCTCATCAAAATATCAAAAATAAATTTGGCTGCATACTATTCTTTTAATCATCATATCACTGGTTCTGTTCCATCGTTTGCTCTAACAATCAACGGTGCCATATCAGAAGATATAATATTTCTAAATAATTACCCTCAGTGGTGTTGATATTAAGTCCAAAGCGTTCTCGGAGATTTCCCTTATAGCTCTACAATCGCTAGACACTATGTTCGTGAGATGGCCTGCCGTTAATGTTCCGTTTGAAAAGACAGTCAAAGACAGACGGAGGAACTTCCTGTACGTAGAAGCCTTGTAAACACACAATAAAGATTTCACATGGATATATATTACACAATTTCACATTTGTAATCTGATAATAATATCACAAGGTATTAGAAGTTACGCTATACCCTTTCTGTGCCAGCATCAGTGGTAGCGCTACGGGGGGATACGGGACATCAACCCGGTCAGATTTTGTCCCTCCGGCCCACTCCCCCCACCCACACCCACAAACTCCGTTAGTCAGTAAAAAGTTAGGATAAACGCAAAATGAATAATGTATACCTCTCCTGAGACTTACTTTTTCATCCAGAGATATGCTAAAAACTCACATCTTCCGGAGGCTTCTGCCCACCCCTCCACATTTCTTTTCGTCAGTTCGTCTATCCCCTCCCCCCGCTTCTATCAATCTGTCCGTCTGTTTTTCTGTCTGTTAAAGAAATTACTTGCATAGGTTCTTCATTAATACTCACGAACAGAGAAATCATTAGACAAACACCGACATTCTTATGCCAGTAGCGACATGTCTGGTCCAGTATTTGCTGTGTTGTAACACATATTACCATTACCATGACAACAACAAATCCGTTGCCGAAAAAATCGGGAGTTTTCGTAAAATGGGGAACGTTGAATGTTTGCTGTAATACAGAATGAAAGCAGACATTTAATTGCCAGGTGAATCCCTTCACAGTCTTAAATATTGATCTATGTTTGATCTATGTTTTATCTTTTTTTTTTTTTTCTCTCTCTCTTTATTGATCTTGACATTTTCTTGTCTTTAAATCACAACAAAAATATACATCACAATAATACAATAAAATTGAAATGAGTAATAAATGAAAATACATAACAAAACAGACCTAACGTAAAAAAAGTTTGCATCATGTCTAAATTAAACTCAAAACAATTCCATCCAAGGTAACCAATATTTCTCCCAAATATTTATCAACATGTTCTTTTGGAAAATACACTTTTGCAGGGCAAAATAATTTTTTAAATAAACAATGGCTCCATGAACACTCGGGTGTCCCTTTTGTTTTTTACAATTAAATATATACATTTTAACCAAAATAATAACTTAATTAGATATTCGATCCGAATTACAACCAAACAAAACCGTAAGTTCGTCATTTAAATTAACTTGAATATCAATTTAAGAAAAAACATTCTGCAAATAAACCCAGATTCTTCGAGAGAAAAAACATTGAAAAACAAGTGTGGAATAGTTTCAACAAAGTCTGAGCAGAATGTGCACATATTTGAGGGGGCAACCTTTATTGTGTATAGATACTTATTCGTAGGGATTATTCTATGCAGTAAGCGATACTGAAACCATTGAACCGATACATCATTGGAACAATTAAAAGGCACTACACAATAGGAATTCCACGACTCCTTTGAAATGGGAATAGTCTCAGACCATTTCAAATACGATTTACAAATACAAGTTGATGAATTAAGCATCTCATTGTAAATACCCTTGCATTCAAAGTACCCCTCATTCAACAATAAATTATAATAGTTATTAAGAGGGTAACTTAAGACATAATTATTATCTTCGAGAATATGGTTCCATGAAGCCTTAATGGCGTGTATAACGCCATAGTACTCTAAATAATGAGTCTGAATACAAAATTTCTTTGAAAAAGCATCAAAGGTTAGGAAGCCTCCATTTGGTGAAAGTAAATCATTTAAAAAGAAAATCCCTTGCCTCTTACAATGTGAATAATCTATTACTTTATGCCCTACTTTTATACTACTATTATTCCATAAGGGCTGAGCAAGGAACAAATCTAAACAGTTACTGGAAACTGGTGAGAATAGTAAAGTTTGCATATACTGGTAAGTGCAATTAAAAACATCTACCCAGAATGGATTTTTAACTTTAGAACTAGCAAAATTAATGTAAAAGTCACCATTCTTACAGAATTCACCAACATATATGTTCTCTCTTTCCAGAAGAGCACCTAAAATACTTTCATTAGTAATTTTCAATAATCGTTTGAAAGCGGTTACCTTAATAGCTATGCAATAATTAGCAAAGTCCACCATTTTAAGACCCCCTTTGGAATAATTTTGAGTAATCTGAGTACGACTTATTCGGTCCGGCTTATTTTTCCACACAAATTTAAATAAAGACGAGGAAATCTTAGAAATATAGTTCTTATCAGGGGAAGGAAGCGCTGTTAGATAATATGTAAAATTTGGCAAAATTAATGATTTTACGACGGTGATTGGACCCAAGCTGGAAATGCTTCGCTTACTCCAAAAATTAATAATATTGTTCATTTTAGAAAAGGCTTTGTCATAATTTTTTGTAACCATGGCGTCAAGATCTGTATTAAACTTAATCCCAAGCAAAGTAAAGTCGTCTCCAGCATTGCAACAAGAAGCGTTGCGTAAACAATTAAAATGTAAATGTGACCCTGTCAAAGCCCCCAACCCAACATAAAAGGATTTACTCATATTCAACTTCAGACCTGAAAAAGATCCAAAATAATCCAATTGGTGAAGAAGTTTACAAAGTGACCTTTCACTAGGTTGAATAAAGAAAGTGGTGTCATCTGCATATTGAACAAGTTTACACTCATTGTCACCAATCTTGACACCATGGATATTGTTATTCAGTGGACCAAAATATTCAGTACCTCCGCACAAAGAATAAATAAATAAGGGGACAAAGGGTCCCCTTGCCTACATCCTCTTTCGAAAGGGAAAGTCTGAGAAACAAAACCATTTGAAAGAACAGATGAGGTTACTTTGTAGTAAAATGTATCAAACCATTTCAAAATCGAAGGACCAAAGTTAAAAAAAATCAAGAACTTTTCGGACAAAACTTAAAGAAATACTGTCAAACGCTTTCTCAAAATCGATGGCAAAAAGAATTCCAGGCTTTTCTTCCTTTCGCAAATTAAACATTATATCATAAATTGTACGTATGCTGTCACCTATAAATCTTCCCTTAATAAAACCACTTTGATCCATAGAAATTAGCTCATTCATCATCATTTCTAAAACGATTTGCAATGCAACCCGACGCAATCTTATACGACATTTAAAAGGGTAATAGGCCTCCAATTTTTTAAAAACTGCCTTGGTTTATCCCCCTTCGGTATTAAAGTAATTACCCCATGCTTTTGGGTTACAGACAACATAGAATGTTCATAACCATAGTTTAATGATCTTACTAGAAAATGTCCAATATCCTTCCAAAAAAATTTAAAGAATTCAACGGTAAAACCTATATAAATGCATGCATTGTTTGATGTTTTAGCTTACACTAATTTCAAATAGTGTGGGCTCTAAAATTATTAGAGCTCAGGGATCACACTGTATAAACGACTTTGTGTGTCCAGCAGTTCTAGGGAAAACGTATTTAGCGTTTCAACTCATAGCTTAAAGGCGTATTTTCATCATCCCAAACAGTTCCAATTCTCCCAACCTACTCACTTCTAGCCCCTCCCACATTTATCTAAAACTCATCTTCATCCAGACATAATCCTAGTTTATTGCCTTATGGCTTGTCCCAGTGGCCATTCAAGTCCATAATGTGTAATCAAGACACTCTCAGTGCCCATGCTGTGTAATTTAGCTATGATGCATTGTTTGAATGTGATGCCAATCAAGAAGCTGTACCAATTGAGAGTTTTGATATATGTATACTGAAACTGTAGTTTGGGGTGACGAATGACTGCCTTTAAACGACCCGATGCCCAGAACTCTGCTAACGTACCTGAACTTCGCCATTTCATGATTAAATTGACAGTACTGACTCTTTTCATGACTTTTGGGGATTTGAATTGAAAACCAACTTTGGCTAAAGCAACAAATTTTTCACTAGTTGGTATCTAAATTTCATTGAAAAACGGAAAATTCCCAAAAGTGGGGAACCATTTCCGTTTGACCAAATGTTGGTGATCAGACCTGCAGTTAGTCCCCCAAGCATTAATCCTACCTAAGCAGTTTAGTTAGTATAAGTTTTATCATGAGCATATTGAGTATGGCATTATCTACCTCAATCCTTCCTCATACCCCATGTTGCCCCTGTAAACGATGGTTTTGAAGGTAAAATCACGTTACTCACCGAGTTGATGTCATTTGCATATCGTACAAGTAACGCCACGCACATTGGAGAAATGCAGCTCAAAACGTCAGATATAACCTTCAAGGCGGTTCCAGCCAACCATACTCTTCCCTTCAAAAGCCAAAATACTCTCCACATAGATGGCTTTTTACCACTTTTCTCTGCCTTAACCTGAAAAAATATATGGCTACGTTACTATATATGAAAATGTCCTACACAGAATTATTTCACACTTGAAGAAATACTATGAATGAGTAACTAGAAATATCTCCGGACACATGTCATTTTTAACAGTATGATCACGTCCACGGACTTCGTAGACATGGACATAGCATACTACAAGGTACATGGTTGCTACCGTACATGCTGTCTGCTAAGGTTTTGTGTGAAAGTTTGGACTTGCTCAAGTAAATTCCCAGATTTGGCTAGAAAGTTGAAATATTTTCAAAATATTACAAGGTTAGGTCAAAATTACTACACGTATTGCAGAAATGGGATATTGTTAGCCTTTCAAGTTTAACTTTTGTTTAAAATATTACAGAGTCGTTGTTTAAGGGCCAGTCCTCTCACCCCAAACTACAATTTTGGTAGGGGGTACCTAAATTCTCTATTGGCTCAGCTCTTTGATTGACATTTTAACTCAAACAATGCAGAGTTCCAAATATTATATTTCACCATGAACTGTACTGAGAGTGTTTTGATTATACATATAGAGCTTTCCTATACTCACCCTGAGGCAATAAACTGAGATTGTGATTGGATCAGGATGAATTTCAGACAATTGTGGGAGGAGCTTAAGAAAGAAGGTTAGGAGAATTGGCACTGATTGGGGTGAGAGAGCTGTGCCTTTAAATCCTACAAATTGTAGCATCAGGGTGCGCCTTGGTGCGCCTTTTTGGCCAAGACGGTGGCGACAGTCTACGGATAGGACGTACGCGTTACATGCTCTTCCCATGTACATAGGAAGTCCTTGAGCATGTCCTTCTCTAGACGTCACAATATTTGCCTACTGAGCTCGTGTTTTTGTTGCATATAAAATGCAAATTAACTGTCTAAAATGGCCAGTTTTGACGAATTTTGATGGGAATCGATGCATGCTATTTTCTTGGTTTTCAATGCTTTCCACTTCAAATATCCAACTTTGTCATTCTCATGTCAGGAGGCCTTTAAAAATCTTAATAAGACAGCATACAAGATACTACAGCTTTGCCTAGATGGGTGCCAATAGTTTTCCATTACTGTGAATTTATTGCAAAATATTACACGGTAGCCTGACAGTAATCATGGTAATGGGATAATGGAAATCGATGATATCACAAAGTATAAATGGATTTCTAAAAGATACTCTGATAAAACGACCACGCTATTTTTGAAATATCTGATACAACTCCCAAAGTCCCAATGACTAACTTCCTGAATATTGACAAAATTATAGCTGCGGCGACCTGTAAACAAAATATAATCAGTTTACGAGCGGTTATATAGTATCAGTATAGATATTCCATTTTCCTTTCATAATAATATTTCACATCAATAATCAAAGGGATAGACGTGTGTTGCGCGAAATGCCGGTATATTTAAGAACGCTAGTGTAAATAATAGTTGACGTTGTGTGCGTTAAAGATGTTGTAAACAGTGATTCAGGTCTTTCTTTGGATTTCGTTTTGTCATCGTTGACGTCATTTTGGAGGAGTAATAATGTGCACTTGGTAGATGTCGCCCCACGTTTGTACAAATTCACTCGCATATTCGGTCTATTGACCAATCAGCTGTCAGTATTTGTCGAAGCTGATTTGTTAAATCTTCCAAACTAGGTCGTACGTTTTTTTACTATGGCATCACTTGCATAAGGTCTATAAAGCTGTATTCAAGTAGATGAAGTGAGAAAAATACCACAATATGGAAAATTTCTTCTGGAAAGCTCGTCGCATGCGTACTTTTCTTTCCTAGAATAGACAGTGAGAAATATGTATACATAAATTTTTTTAGAAGGAAAATCTGTTTTAAAATTAAGGTAAGGGTCATGGGTAGGGGTTGGGCCTGTTTGACCCGAGAGTTCATAATCCAGCGCGAAATCACAAAAAGTCGGAAAGCTGTTATTTTTAAATTAGGAATGTGACCAATTTCCAAGAAGTCAAGAAACACTTTTGACATATGGATTCATTGGCTCGAGGGGTGAAGGGATGCGTTCCCCACACTTTTTTGGAAGGGGGACATCGCCAAAAGCCCCCCCCCCCCACACACACACACGCACACACACTTTTTTCAAAAATGATATGATAAAAATCTGTGGTAAGTTAGGTGTTAGATTTTAAAATATAGAATGCTCACGTCTTGACTTCAAACGCCAACACCTTCGAATTTTATTGTTTTATAATTCAAGTTTGTAGCCCATCGAAGACAGACCATGTGTTTTCCGTTGAGTAAGAATGTATCACATTATCATCAACTATTTAAGAGCATGGTGCCCGAAGTACGGAGAATGTTTACTGAAATTGAAAGGCTGTTGCGATTTTTGTTAGTTAGTCCGGTCAGTTCATGCACAGCTGAAGGTTCGTTCAGTTCACTGACACGAATTAAGACTTGGCTCAGAAGCACAATGACACGGTCTCGATTGGCCGATTTCATGATATGTGAAGTGCATAGGGACAAATTAGATGGCATTGTCATAGATCCTCAACTTATTGCTGAAAAGTTTATCAACAGTAACCCGGATGTGAGACGCTAAGTATTTGGTGCTTTCAAATGAATTGTCTGAAAAACGTGTATAGATAACCTTTGCCAAACGACACGCAGATGAAACGGTTGTGTAAGTATGGTTGTAAATTAACATTGTTGTAAATACGTTATCTGTCCTTCTGTTTTATTGCTTTATTTTTTATTGTTTTTGTCTGCTTATGCATGATAATACCATATAAAGTATGCACCAAATCACATATTTCCCGGTAAAAAACACAACGATTTCTCACCATACCCCCCCCCCCCATACCCTCCCCTCTCTCGCGCAATCGTGCTCAGGCTCTGTCGTTCCGCTCCGTCGCAAATCGTCAAATTGTGAAAAAGTCCCCACTTCTGAAGATGGAAACCATGCCCATGAATGGATAAGGTTCATTAGTAATTTAAGTCGATACTTGATACAGTTACCAGCTAGCCTGCGGAGCGGAGGAAGTCTTTCCGTTCAGCTCATCGCTAAACACCAGCCTAAAGGGGGTTGCAGCCACAGAGGCGCTACGCAGGCTAGTTACCAGCTGGCATGAAGAAATTACGTCAATTACCCTCGAAAGAACCCTGAACACCTCTTTTACACGTTACTCCCACTATCGCGTATTGCATGCCTTATGGTTTACGGTGAAAAATATTATAAAAGTTGAAATTGGTTTTAAAATTACCGAAAATAAACACATCATGATGAAAAGGAAACTAAACGTCCTTATGCAATAAATATTTTCAATTTTATCTATAAGTTATCGAAATTATCAATAAAAGCTGTAGAGTTGGACTCCCCAGAATTAAGAAGATTTTTAAATGCAGGTACAGATTAAGTGCGTGTAAAAATTAATACACGGTGCAATAATTCTGTAAACGTTTTTTAAATGTATTCAATTTCACTCTAAACTACAATTTTGTATTAGTCCACAGAAATTCTCAATTGGTACAAATCTTTGATTGACAGCAAATTAAAAAAATGCAAGAAACTGTTCCTCATGTTACCCAGCGTATATTTTACGGTGGGTGTTTTGATTACACATTGGGCCTTGTATGGGGTACTCACCCTAGAGCAACAAACTGAGGTTGTGTCTGGATGAGGATGAATTTTAGACAGTCGTGGGAGGAGCTTAAGTAAGTAGGTTAGGAGAATTGTAACTGTCTTGGGTGAGAGAAGTAGGCCTTGAATGGATGATTTAGTAGGCATTCGCTGGTTCTGAAACTCTAAGAGGATCTATGTATCATTTATTATTGTTGCACGTTCTTTCAGTAGGAGAGCCTTTTAAATTAGTCATTATAAGTTTAATTCATCGTCTATATTACAAACGTGTATGTTCCAGATTGGCCATGTACGCAGTGGTAACCAGTAACTATCCACAGTTGACCAAACTTTGTAGGGCTCTACCTGTACGATGCTGTACCCATAGGCGTACGGGAGCATTTCAGTTTAGGGGGGGCAGAGGGTTTTCTGTCCGAAAAATGTAATTCTGCCCGAAAGACTATCTAAGCGGAGCGCCACCATCGGTTGGCGCGGAGCGTACTGAAAATTTTGAAAAATCGCAACCCCTCAGACAGCGGGAAATGGCCTTTCCCAGGCTTATAAGC
Source organism: Holothuria scabra (assembly GCA_037179385.1). NCBI lineage: Eukaryota > Metazoa > Echinodermata > Holothuroidea > Aspidochirotida > Holothuriidae > Holothuria > Holothuria scabra. Next base: position 57,471,376 of record CM074181.1, on the reverse strand, counting down.
AAAATCAAAGTCGTCGATATTTTTAACTTTCGTTTGCAATAGAATTTTCACAAAAAATGAGCAAATCTACAAAAAGGTCAGAAAACTTCCAGCTGAAATGTACCACTACCATTGGATGACTACATTAAGCTATAATCATTGGAAAATGAGTTTGTTTGCGCGATCTACATACTATTTTACGTCATGCAGAATGAGATTATCATCAATATAATTTTGAAAGTTGAAAAACTTCAGAAACCCTCGAAAATCCCAAGGCTTCTCAACTTCAAGGGAGGATGGCATTGCATCGCATTCCGGCTGCCTATTAAATATACGTTTCGTCGAACTTTACAAGGATCCCGTGTGTTTTAGCAGCCTGTTTAGCTCAGATTCAGAGGCCCTAATTACCTGAGTGGGATGCCATGCAACGAATTGCCCCTTAAATACCGATTAACTCAATTTTCGCGCCATTCCCAAGCAAGGTAGCAGCCTGTTTATATGCATTTAAACAAACAAGGGCGCAAATATTTCCTAGTGAGCAAACGACCTAAGTCCATATCAACGGTTTTAGAAAACGTGATCCCCACAAACCGTACCCATTAAATAAAAAAGGGCGTTGACAAGGTACTATTCATATATTCTTCCCCGATCCAGCAATCGGTAACATTTGAGATGTGAAAAAACATAATATAATGATATACCGCACCTGGGAATGTATAAAGCATATACCTGGTCTTGTATCTTTCCGTGGAAAACTGTAGAACGGAATTAAAAAAAATGAGTACCGTATGTCTGCGACTCTGTTGCGACCATGGACGTCCGAAGAAATTCTTACAAGGGGGGGGGAAGGTCATTCATGGATGATTCAATTGTGTGCACTATCTAAGCGGAGCGCCATCATCGGTTGGCGCGGAGCGTACAAGAACATTTTGGGTCTTACAAACCCTCCAGATGGCCGGAAACGACACTTGGCGAGCGTTATAAGCTGCATGTACCCAGCCCTGAAACAGGAATTTCATGTCTGTAATTTCTAGATTTTTAGAATTTGCAATGTAAAATATTGTTGAAGGGAAATCTGCCTCTCGGTCATGTCCTCGCACGCCTATGCACGATAAAACTTACAACTGTCAAACAGTCTATATAGGCTTATATCCAGTACCCAATTATGAATCATAACCCCCCAATATTCACCATGTATATCCCAGTATAATGCATCCGCGAGTCGCCACTTGAGATCAGCACGGGACCAAACCAAGACCAACGCATTCATCAATAGTCGGATGCCATATGCACGCTACACACCTGACAACTAGTACAATTGCGGCATAGTTTTAACAATTACAAATTCCCAATAGATATCACGAATCATGGTCCCCAAATTGCAATTTCACTATTCAGCATACCATCTTCTCTTTTGCTATTCCTGGTCAAATGTCTGCATATTTCACAAGTAGAAACTGACGCTGTGAGTGAAGATATTTTGATGATTTATTTTTAATTATTTTTTATTTCAATTTTTAATTAATCTTTTCACAAGTTTGATTTTCCGGGGGAGGGGGCAAGTGCCCCCTTGCCCCCTTCCGGACGTCCATGGTTTCGACTCTTGCCCGAATTCCAGTTCCACTGAATTGATACAACTGTCTGTATGACTCGGGCCGAACTCCCGGCTAAAATGATTTTTCTACAAACGCCGTTTGAGAAAAACCCGTCTTGTCACGTTGCTAGATGTTTTTACATGAATTCGAGGGCAGACTTACTTGCAGATTTGTTCACACTAAATTCGTATGAGCGAGCAAACAGTCTACGCTTATTTGTCTACCATTTCCCGAATTTCGGTTCCACAGCACTGCAGGTTAAAAAGTTTCGCACAATTTTAAGAGGATCATTTTGAAAAGTGCAAAATTGTCATTTCATTCATATGCTGCCCAAATACCTCTCGACCAAGTACGTTTCAGCCTTCTTGTGACTATTGGTGATTGTCATTTAGTAATATGGTGCGTCACAAGATAGCTTCTGATTGATTTGTTCGGGCAAAATTTGGGGGAACTGTTTTACATCTTCTCTCCCCTTGTACTCTGGCAATTAAAAATATCCCAGGACTTTTAAGCAACTTTTGCCCGAATATTGTGTCATTTCGGGCAAAGGTTTGCGCAAGAATATGAAGTGAGGCTCAGGAAAAACTGTGATTTCATAAGCTGCACGAATGTGTCGCGAATTTCGGTATCTTTTAGAGTTTTTATGAAAATAGTATGACTATGATGCTTTTTTTTATTTTTTCGGCCAAGTGTTTGAAGGAATTCGGGCGCGCCTAGGAGTTTTCTGTGTAAGTAGAAACAAACCAGGTTTTAAGACTCAAACGGCTGCCCAATTTTTTCCAGATCTTTGCCGAATGTTAGGTCTTGAGAAAATTTGGGGCAGTCTGCCCCCCTCCCCCCCCCCCCCGCCTCGAACGCCTATGGTTGTACCTAACGCGCTAGCACGTCTTTGTCACAAGCTGATTTGTATCTCTGACACATTGATATTTAACTGTAAACTGATATAAATATTGATATATTGATGTCTATTTTGTAACGTATTGATGTATTATTTTGTAACGTACTGATACATAATTTTTGCCATACGAATAGTTTTTACTCCCGGTGTTTTGGTACCGGAATGGCGCACCTTCAGTCCACTCTAATATGTTCAAAGTTTTACAGTGTTTCGAATATGCTGGGTGCCTTTTTCGTCGTGACATGTTGATATCTTGTATTGTATTTATATTTATTCCTGATATTGATTTAAATTGTTACATGTTGATGTTCATATTGACAAAGGTCTATTGGCGTTTATTTGTAACGTGTTGTTATCCTTCCCGGTAAAATGATATTTATTCTTACATTATGAAACATAATTAGGCCTATGACGTTCCGTAAACTAGGTTATCAATTATTTGCGGTTCTGTGAAAAAATATTTAAATATTAGGTCCACATGTAGCCTTGGCCTCTACTCTAAGTTTGGTAAACTAAAATTAGAACTAGTAAAAGATTTTCATGTTATACTAGTGTCTTAAACAATGTTGTTCACTAAACGTTGAACACCTGGTTATGTCAATATCCCAAACTGAGAGCGAAAATAGTTGTTTGAATAAGTAAGTACCTTTTCTTAGCTTGGGATTGGCATGGATACCTTTTTTTTTTAAGTTTGTCCATTTAAGCGCAGGTCACACCTAGGTAGCGATATCGGATCGGATTACTGTCCGATATTTGTGAGTTTTAGTTGAAATCTCCTCCATCCACTGTCGGAAAGAACCAAAAATTTGCCATCCTGTGGAAAAATAAAATCGCCATGAGAGGACCACGAAAATGAAATATAAACTCCGCATTTCGTGACCTCACATTGTCAAATAGCTTTATCGGGCTACCCGTATCCGATAAAAGCTGTCTGGGGATGTGACGTCACGGAATAATTGGTATAACTTAGAATTTCGTAGGCCTAGTCCTGCGATACAATTCATATATCTACACAGGTTGGCAAACTTTTGTTTCTTTTTGACCAAAGATGGGAGTAGATATTATCTAAAACTCACAAAAGTCGGAGCGAAATCCGATCCGATATCCCTGTATAGTGTGACCGTTAGCCTTTACTACTAGTTAGCTGTATAAGGACAAAGCTTGTAACAGAATCTATTGTGAATCAAAGAGATGGGAAATAACAAATTAGAACGATGATGTTTTTGACTGGACGCCCGGTGTGGCTAAGTAAAGCACTTGTTCGGGCTTTTCGGCCATTTTTGCCGAATTATATGCAATTCAGTCCACAATCACATACCCGGTACTTCCTTTACCCGTTCTTCGTTATCATTTCCCTAATCTATCGGCCGGTAAACGACGGCGTGTTAAAAGAATGTTAGCTAGAGTAGGCTACTAGTACGTTAGTTTCCCGGTTATCAACCTACATTGGTCTTATGTTTGGCCCATTTAATTTTGCTCCCAAGATCAGAAAGGTCCCTATATGAGTAGCCCACGTGCATGAGGGATGTTATAGGGTTGACCCATATTTTTTTCACATGTCAGTCGTTTTTCAATCTCCAGGCTAGTGCAAGTTCATAGCAACGAAGTTATTTACTTCGTGCTAGCATTCATTTTCGCTCAAAGTGGCAAATTTAAAAACTTAACTCCCTTAGTTAGTCCTTCACTATTTTCTTTGTGTTTTATCGAAAACTTACCTTTTCTTCCATGAAAAAAATTTCAAATTGTTCCTGGAGTCTTTGCGCCGTAAGTTGATCTATTAGTGGCCCAAAATCTTTGACTTGCAGTGTTCGTTTGTAACCAAGAGAAATTACCCATGTGGCCCACCAGAAAGACAATTCTGAGTAGATATGACAGTGTTTTGCATAATACCGCATTCTGCTACTTCCAAGTTCAGCTGTTATGCTTTCTGTATCATTTGGTTTCTGTTTTGATAAAAGAGAGTTTAAAGAGATTGCAAAAAGTACCGGTTACAGATAAACGGCTGTTAGGCCTCGACATAGTGAGCCGCGGTCACACTACAACGAATTCGGATCGAATTCCGATCCGATTTTTGTGCGTTTTTATTTAGGTGTCCCAAGGACCCAAAATTTGACAGAATCGGTGAATATAGCATTTGTATCACATGACTGCAAAAATTAAATTTATAACTAATTATCTCATGACGTCACATCGATAGAGAGCTTTTATCGGACTTCTCGTATCCGATAATAGCTACTTGTCGGTGTGACGCCATGAAAAAATCAGTCAAAATTTCATTTACATTGACCTAGATTTTTTGGCTCTTTCCGGTCAGAGATGGGGGAGATCTTAATGAAAACTCACAAAAATCAAATCCGATCCGAATTCGTTGTAGAGGGACCGCGGCTTTAGCCGTCCTGAGGGTTAAAATGTTTCAAATATGGCACCATTTTGCATCTTTGTCCTTCTTTAAAGCAAACAAATCTCAGTCTCAGATCCCCAGTTCGGTGACTTCTTAAACCCTACCCTCTATTTCAGCTTCCTCCATACTTTCCTTTCTAAATTACTAACAAAAGCAAATCGCTCCAGACGGTCGCTTTGACCAGAGCACAATCTACCTCAATGTTGGCTATTTGGACGCCATTCGCCATATAAGTGTCATCACCGCAAAGGATGATATTGGGGCGAAATTTTTTAGCACGAATTTTTGCTGGTAAGGTCACCCACGGGTTACTTGGTGGGCGGTCCAGGAAGTGAACTCTATCTAAGCTGTAAGTCCATCTCTTTATGAAAAGTTGGTCTCGGGATTGTTATATTGTGCTCACAAGATGATATCTAGGACCCCTGTTCGGTTCGAATTTGTTGGCGGTTCATGGGATGAAAATGAAGTTTCAGGAAAGGTACATTTTTCATCTTTTTGCATCTTTAGCAGATATAGTCTACTCTTGGGCCGAGCCTGGACCCCTTGTAGATTTCATGGAACAAACTACGGATGGGATTCCAAGGAGCGAGGCCCTTTTTCAGTACAGTTATTATTGTCTTTCGTACATCAGGGGAAAGCACGCATAAGAAGACCCGTAGTAAGTTCCATTCGGCGAATTCTTAGATTTAAGTAGGATTTTTTTTCTCTGTGTGGGAAACTAAGTCAGGATAAGACTTTTTGGATGAGGTCTGATTGGGGAAATTTGGATGGAAATGTTCTGAATCGTTGAGATCTACATGCCCCCGCCTTTGGGTGCCGCTACCGAATGCCACCTTATAAAATCAAATGGCACTTTTCTTGGAAATAAGAAATTTGTTTTATAATATGAACGAAAAATGAGATTCGACTTACTCTTGTTAAAATTATCCAAATTTCCAGTACACCTAGAATAGAGTACATGCATAAGACAAGAATAGTTAGATGTGTTCTAAACGGATGAACTTCAGCTTCCAGGAGGGTAGGTAGATGAATCGCCTTGCCAGCCAAACCGGAAACCCAGTGACATAGACAAAAATAAATGACTGAATGTTCTTGGGCTTCCTCCATACGGTAGGAGAAGAAGACACAGAGGAAAAATCCGACCAATGAGATACAAGCAGGAAAACACAAATTTATGGACACTCTGAAACACTGTTGACGGAATGTCAAACCTAGACCAGCAAAATAAATAAGAAAACATGTGACGATATGCAGGTCCTGTTTTGATAAGGAGAAAACACTAAAATATCTGGCTTCACATTATTCATGTAATGCTTTTTATTTCAAAATTGGTATGTCAAAACGGGCCTGGTGAATTACGCTTTAGAAATTTTGTTTCTGGTAGACGGACAGAGGGTGAGAAAACTTAGCATTGTTTTGGGAAATTTTGAAAAGGAACATTTAAAGTTTGTTTCAGAGCTTCAGACGAATATTCGACTGAAGCTATTTAACTAACTGTAAGGACATAGGAAGATATTTTCTTTGGTCAAATCCACACACACACACACACACACACACACACACACACACACACAGGAGAGCTCTAGGACGTAGCTCGGGAAGAGTTTATAATTAGCCTATACCTGGTTACAGTTATTTGTTGGAATTATCTTTCACACTTGCTTTTTTGACAGTACACTTTAAAATCAAAAGAGTGAACTTAGTCACTCTTTGATAGAGCGAAAAGTATGAATTCACTCCATTAGAGTGATAATTCACTCCAAGAAGATTGAAATTCACTCCAAAAAGAGCGAAATACCCTTAAACGAGGGAAGTTTCACTCTTGATGGAGTGCCTACAGTAATCGCTCTTTAAAAAAGAGTGATCATTGCAGGCACTCGTGGAAGAGTGAATTTTCCCTCTTCCTGGAGTGAATTTCACTCTTTTTGGAGTGGTTTCACTCCTCTTGGAGTGAATTATCACTCTAATAGAATGAATTTACACTTTTCACTCTATCAAAGAGTGAATAAGTTCACTCTTTTACTTTTAGAGTGTATAGAAAAGTAAAGACATGTGGAGTTATTACGAATTAGCTCTATGGTATAGGCTAATCATGTGTTAGCTACATCAGTTCTACGATGTACAGTCTGCTTGTTGCTTATGACCTATTGTCATCTAGTGGCACTATCTGCAATGATGTATAGGGAGGTGTCTCACTGCGCACCCAATTTACTTCCTCATACTTCTATATATTTACAACCATTGTGGACCACGCGCGCATGTTTAATGGGAGAACAGTGAAACGTGGTTTCGGTGAAACTGAGTTTTCCTATATACACTACTAACATAGGCGTACGAGGCGGGGTGCGGGGGGAACTCGCCCTCCCAATTCGGGCAAAAACAGCTGGTCCATTCGGGCAAAACATGATAAATGGTGCCATTATTTGGGCAAAAATGCTCTTGCACCTCAAAAAATTACCCCCGGTACACCTATGACTACTGAACACAAGTAGGATAGATGAACAGTGGCAACAAACTTCTTTCTCTAAATGATAATTCCTTCTTTTGGAGAGATACGATTTTGAAAGACACAAAGAGATATCTATGGTCCAAACAAAGCAAATCTAAAATGGTCCCAAGAATCACCGCATGTTTAAGAAATACCCTTTTGACCATATAGAATGCTTTTAAGTAAGGGGCGGATCTAGGATTCCTTGTTATGGGGCTCCGATGCCCGATGGCCAACATCTGTTTGGATACCTGTTCCTCAGTGTTTTAAATCAGGATGATGGATCAATAGTCAAATCGATTTTGATGTTTTCTGCTGTTACTTCCAGGGTCAGTAAACCTATTCTATTGGCTGAAGACTCAAGTTTCCTTTTCATTAGTATTTTCATATGATTGTAAGAGAAAGACAAGCTTATTTCAAGTATCAAACAAGTTTACTGGTAGAACCTTAGAGCTGTGAAGAATGTACTTAATTGATGTCAATTTCAAAGAATCAAAAACGATTCTTACAGGAGTTTCTCAGAACCATGTGGACATGTATAATATTGACAAGAACTCTGCCAAGAGATAAAAGCTGGCAGCCTATGGGAATTTTTCAAACACCCTAAACAAGTTCTTCTAAGCCACTCTTGATGTATAGAGAGGTGCTCCAGAGAAACCGCCTGAGGTTCCTTTAGTTTGACTTTCCTTTTCCTCAAAGAGGGATTAGGATTTCTCTCAAGCTAGGGAATGAAGGGATAGACAAATTTATTTCCTGCCAAGAAAGGAGCCTGGTTACGCAGCATTGAAGATTTCTGATTGAAAGCTAACAGCGCGTCTAGAAAACTCGAACAATTCCATGGTTCTGAACAATTTATGATAGCAAATATTGAAAACTCTGCAGTGGACGATTTTCTTGGTACACGATCCCTCCATTTTTATGATCCTTCCAAGATGAATGCTATCTAACAATTGCCTAAACTTCGAAACTTGAGCAGAGATGACTCCATTTAGCGGAGTTGCCTTTTCCATGGCACTGCAGGTATGAGGTTACCACGAAAACATCTCTGGTGAATTGATCATAGGCTGATAGGTACGAATACGAAAAAAAAGTTTTTGAAGACTTTGTAGAACTATATAAATAACAACGTAACCTCGTCTGTGAGATATAAAAAATAAAAACATCCATATTTTCAGTGTGCCCTACACTGCCGCCACAAAAAGTAAAAAGAAACTCTTAGTATCCAACAATTATTATGACCTCAGAAAACAGTCGAGGTTTCGCAGCGGCTAAGAGTTCTTACAATAAAGAACAGATAATTGGAAGTTGTATTGCGTTAACTTTTTCAATCTTTTGCACAACCAGGGACCTGTCACAAGTGACTAGAGTAAACTCATCGAACGCCTTTTCCTTCATCGCATTTTTTATATCAAATCATACTTGAGCCAGGTAGCAGAAGCTCCTGATTAAACACATTCAAAACCAACAGACTTACAGATAGATATCCATTGTTATGGCCAGACATGTAGGATAAATCGCTACTTCTCGTATCTTAAAGAGCAGGGGTGGGAAGACATTTTCACAGTGGCATGGCCAGAGAAAGGAACAAGATATTTTGGAGGATGATCAAAAAATCAAGTAAAACGGCGAGAAGACGGAGGGATGGAAAGCTGGTTGGGCAGAATTGGGGGAGGGGGTTAGGGTAAGGATGGGTAGGCTAATTGTTAAGGTATTGGCTTCACGATTTGATTTTTATGAAAATGAAAAAAGAAGACGAAACAGATTTACTGTAGAACTACAACTGTTCGGGATGGTGTAAAATTATCGTAATGTCGAGGTTCCTATATGGTCCACACAAGTTGATTGTCTATGCTCAATTGAAAACGGGGTCCCAACGGGGTGTAGTGAAGATAAGCCATATGCACTTTCGGGGATAACGTTCTCTCTCTGGGTAAATAGTCCAACGTCTTCGGGTAATCTTAACTTCCGTCCGCCCCTTCCGATCTGTTGGAGTAATTTGGTCACAGAAAACCCATATTCTTTAAAATCGCCAAACTTTCAATTTTCTTCATATAATTTCAATTATTTCCAAATTTTCTCACTCAGTGTAAGCTTTAGACATTTGAATTTTGGGGAAAGTAAAGTAACGCATCTTTTACAGCTTCCCCCAGTAAAAGGCCTCAAAGTAGGCTACACGTGAATAATAAATGCAACTCTAAAAAACTTAATGTTAAAAATATCCTTATTTTACAGTAATGCTGACAGCTGGGATTCCGGAACTCGAACTGTAATTTTACGATTGTGCGTAAATCCAATATAAACGGCGGTACCTATGAAGCCAATTTTATTGTTGAACACTAAATTGACATTTCGGCGTAGTATTCAGGGGAAAAGTGGTCACAAACTTGCACTCTCAATAAGTTTTGGCTTTCTAATGCAAAACTGTAAAATAACGTTTCTACCTGGAAATAGCCAGCTGTCAGCATTTCCACTGTAAAATTACATTTCCTTTTTACAGCATATACGTGGCCCTGACGATCTGCTTGATTTTGTTTATATCTGTATAGGAATTAAGGGTAGACTCTTCAATCAATTCACAATACTATACAGGTTAACTGTTATCGAGAAAGACACATTTATCGAGTTTCTGCTGTGGAATTTCGGGAAATTAAATTCTGCGGAACCCTTTTCCATACATACGCTAAAACATTTTACTCAGACGATCTATAATCGCCCTATCACCATACTTAACTTACCCTTGAAAGGCAGATTCTTCAATATCAACCCAAGGTTTTCAAATTCGTAAAACTTAAGTTTTCTCTCACAAAATTCCAAATTTTCTCCAGTATTAGGTACAAATTTTCAAGTATTTATCTGAAGCAGATTACTGAAAAAAGTTTCAAATTTTATTAGAGATCCTCAGACGTGGGCCTTAATGTAGTCTCTAGTCGCCCGACTATCTCAAATTTCGCGAATACGTGGTATAGAGCACCAGAAAGTTTTCGCCATCGACCTAAATGCAAAATGATGTCTCTTGCTGAATGGGATGTCAGGAAGTGGTGTTTTACGCGTGGTTGCGTGGTGGTTACTGTGACAATGAAAATATCTAAGAGATTTCAACAAAGGGGTTGGCAAGGTAAATTGAGTATTTGTTGTACGGGGAAAGGTCTAAATAGTGGAAGGATGCTCACTCTTTTTCGAAAGTGTATTATATTTTCTAGGTGTGAGATCCAAATGGTGCTATTTTGGAAGCAATTTGAAGGTTATTTCAACAAGCATGACTGCCAATGTGGGGTACCTCCTGTTGTTTGGTCAGGCCCCGTCGATCAGTCTATACTAAATTTCCCCGAACGGCTGATTTCCCTCGAATACTTGCTCATGTGGTACTACGATGCCCGACAGTTGCGGCGCTATAAGGGGAAAAGATGGCGCATTTGGCCCCCAGATATTGTCCTTGCCTCCACTTGCCCTCAAGTAAGGTTAGTTATGAGTCTCCTGAGACTTTATTTTCACCCATGCAGCCTTGCTAGAACCTCAGTGCCTCCAGGGGCTTTTCCCCTGCATTTCCACCTCGTGGAACGGGCGCTTTGGGTTCTGTTTCGCTCTGTGTCCGACAATGTATGCCCCTAACATTATCCTTTGCCTTAGTTTGCCCCTCCAAACTTTGAAATCTGGCCCAGCCACTGGCTCCGCTTGCCTCTCCCCCTCCATTCATGTGCACGCTATACTGTCTGTCTTATCACGGAGAATTTAAGAAACATATATTTCTTCACTAATCTTCACTAGTGGCATATACAGTTGCAAATGCCCTATAACATAGGCTGCTGTGAGTCTTGTAAAATTGTGTATAGCCTTCATTCACTCGAAGGTGGGCTACAACGTATCTTGTAAAAAATACCACAGTAAACACCGAATAGACCTATCAATATCTGTTCTGTGAATGTATTTGCTAAAATTAGCAATTAGGATCTTACTTTTCTAAACACCCACACAGGTGATACAGTCTAAAACAGTAAGATCCTGATAAAAATAAATCGCATCCAGTTTGTAATTCATTTGCGCATTAATCATATTCTGAAATATGTATTTAAGTATCTTGGAGGGATCCTGACAACGGCATTACAAATTTCTCTCTGGGTCTTACTTTTCTAAACACACACACAGGTGTCTAGAAAAGTGAAACCCTGATGAAAAATCCCCCACATGCAGTTTTTGGTTTATGTTTGCATTAATCACAGTCTGAAATATGCATTGCAGTGTCTTGGAGGGTTCCTGACGACAACATCATGCATCGTACCTTTCTAGATACCCACACATATGTTTAGAAAAGTATGACCCATATGATAAATCATGCACCCATTACAGTATCTTTGAGGGTCTTACTATGTTTCGAGGTCTAAGGTCTTAGGTTTCTAGGTCTTAGGTCTTAGATTTCTAGGTCTCAGGTCTTATGTTTCTAGGTCTTTTTTCTATACACCCCTAATCACTCTTGCCCCACACAGAATAGAGAAACTACCAGAACTACAGGGGTTTGTATTAGATTTCGAAAGAGGAAATGTGTATACATTGTCGTTACTATTCTAAATTCGTCGTAGACTCAAGGGGTTTCTCCCACATTTTACTGAGAACTGAAAAGGATCTATGCTGTCGAAAAAATATCTAAGTGGAGCACAGTTGGCGAGCAGCGTACAGAAATTTTTGAAATGCGACACCCATCAGACAGCCGGAAATGGCATTTCCCAGGCTTGAAGTAGAATCAAATCAATCGTTAGTTCGAGCTTTTGTTTGCAAACATGTTCACTTCAATAAAACATGAGAATTTTTCAAACTGATCGGAAAATTACCAGAAATAATGTCCCACTTCCATTTTCGCTTTTCGCATTTTCGCTTTGGCACTTCCGCAATGGTCTAATACATACCGGTCGCATATTGTAATGTGTCAATGAAGGGATATTAACCTATAAGTGAAGCACCTGTTAGATGCCACGTTGCGCGCAGCCGCTTTTTACGAGCGAATGCGAAGTATAGTAGCCGCTTTATAGACTTGTTACAGTGTTTTTATTCTGTGCCTTGTTGGTTTTGTTACTTTGTAGTGTTTGTAAATTAAAATGCGCTGACCATGAAAACAGATCATTTATTTAAGGATGTCTCTTGTTTCATCACACGGTGAGGCATATTAGTTCAGGGATATTTCAATTGCATGGTTCTTGGAACGACCAGGGAGCGACTATATGGGGTTCTCAGAAGCCCTTTCTATAGTTTTTGTCAACTGCCGTTCTTTATGACATGGTCGCTACCCTTCTTTTCTTACAGTTTGAAACATCCGAGCAATCTGTTGACGTGAAAGTTTCGGCGTTGTTGTAAGAAAAGCATTGAACGGGTGAATTCTTTTCGTGACCAAGGAACTTATAACTGTAACAAGAGCGACAAACTTAAGTTATATTTTATTTTGTTCAAAACTGAAGACCGTCACAGAGGGTTAGGAATAGAGAACGGATAAGATAACGTAGTCTCCCGGGTGCGAAAATTGCGCAATAGTAACTGAGTAGTTTTCTTCTGACCTAGACGTTGAACTGAAACTTGAATCGCCCTTACCAATATGCGCTTGCTTTGACGGTGACCACATGATCAGCCGAACGACATATGATACAGTTGATGATATTAAGTGCTACCGCGGCTTAAAAAGGCCATTTCTAGAGTTTGAGGTGTTTCAGTGGAAAGTCAAATATGGGCCTTGCGTAGGGCTTTATTTGTTTAGCCGCCTCTATAACGTAGTTAACCTCAACCCAAGTTTTTTTTTTTTTTTATATATTTTGTAAATATTCTCACATTAGATTCTTTTCATTGGTGGCTGTGCTTGGCGGCATGGCATAATCTGTGGCAACTCTCTGATTAGATTTAGCAATCTTGTAAGAAAAATTTAAAATGGTTCCTTTGAGCAACCGTACTGTAAGGGAAAAGACTTTCTCGCTGCGCACTTATCCAACCAAAGAAAGAAAAGGAGGGAAAGAAATTTTAAACCGGTACTGCTTACGTTGTTGACAATTATAGTAGGAATGGGAAGAGAGCAGTGGCGTAGCCACGGGGGGGCCTGGGGGGCCTAGGCCCCCCAGATTTTCTCCAGCCCCCCCCCCCCAGATTTTTTGCGTCCTGATAGAGTAATTGAAAAAAATAAAAATAAAAAAATGTGCAAAAATTAAAAAAAAAAAAAAAATCATGGATGAATGTGTGTAAAACACATTTTGTCCGCACGTATGAAATCAAGCAATAACTTTAAAATGCCTACTTTCACTAAATTAGATAGGCCTACCGTTTGTGATCTGCACTGTCGTTTATTGCATTTCACTTCGAAGATGAAACGGAAGTCTCGACGACAAACTTTAATGTGACTTTGTTAGGTTAAGACCCTTTCTGCCTTTCGGATGGCTGATTGATTTACTGAAAATAAGGCAATCGTACACTGGAGACCACTCTTACACGACCATACTTTATTATACACAAAATATGCCGTAAGCAGATAAGGGTAAGGTACTGCCTTCGGATAATTCTTCCCTTCCATCCTTAACAAGTATAGGCCTATGTCGTGCCTCACTCTTGCCCAGGACAAGTGCCACTGTAGGACGATTTTTTTCGACAAGTCCTCTTTTTACTAGTTGGCATTGGCGTCCGGGGGATTTGTAAAATGTCCACAAGGTCCGGATTTCATGTGTTTCCCACATGATCCATACTTCTGCTTTGAGGTTCAATTATTTTGAGGGATTTATTCGTAGTATTTTAATTTTGACTACGTAATGTACCGATGAACAAATACTGCACCATTTTGCACATTGTTTCTTTGGTAGTATGTATGTCTTTTGTAAAATTTCTACAAAAACTAAAAATATTTTTATATTTTCATGCTCCCCAAAAAGGGAAAATCCGAAAACTCAGGCCTATAATCAGTTCAAAGTTTTGCCAAACATAGCACCATTTTGCATCTAGGAAATCTAACGCAAAGAAAGTTTCTCAGAAGGGGACACAACTACTTTTGGTTTTCCTGTTAAAGGGTGAGGTACTGCCTTAGGTAAGCTGAAATCCATTCAAATATTGCCGCATTTGCGGCTGGGTACATCCAGTTTAAAACACGTGGGAAGTGCCGTTTCCGGCCATCTGGAGGGGTTTTAAAGCCCAAAATTTTCTTGTACGCTCCGCGCCAACTGATAGTGGCGCTCCGCTTAGATTCAAACATTGCCGCATTTGCGATCTACGTGCTTCTGAAGTTTACAATTTTTCCCAAGGGAAAGGGAGATACCGGCTCCCTTTAGTCTCATCCCCCAGGCCACAGATCAGAAGTGCCCAGTTTTGGGGTCCCTAAAAGTGTATGTATTGCCATTTTTCATAGATTGATTTTTTATTCTCATTATTGAGACATCGCAGACATGAGATTCGTATTTCAAGGTTGGGTACATCCAGCTTAAAACACATGGGAAGTGCCGTTTCCGGCCATCTCGAGGGGTTCAAAGCCCAAAATTTTCTTGTACGCTCCGCGCCAACCCATGGTGGCGCTCCGCTTAGATAGTCTTGCCGTGCCTGACCCTCGGAGGTACCAGGCCCCCCCACTTGTTACCTAGGCCCCCCCAAAAATCCCATCCTGGCTACGCCACTGGAAGAGAGATCTCTGACGAGGGAGTAGCAAAATAAAAGACTGCGTAGTTATCTCTCTCTATTCATTAGCCACTCGAGAGGATAACTAATTAGTTACATCTCTTCTGATCTGAAAGTATATGCTTACTATGTTGGTGATCATGCGATGCATATACATACAGGTGATCCGGTTGGACTGCCGAACCGTAATAAGCACTGCCCTCGAAAAATACTGAGGACACTAAGGAAGTTTTAAAAAAAATGAAATTGTCATTCGTGAGGAAATTTTGATATTTAAAACTTCCTATAATATGTGTGAAATTCTGACAGTTTTGGCTACGGTCGGAAGTAGTAGAGAGGGTGCATGGGCACCCCCCCCCCAGGGGCGGCCCCCGCCCCGATTTTCGGGACGTCTTTCGGGGCGGCCTCGGAGGGTTACCCGAGAAGCAGGGCGCCATTTGGAAATCAATCTCGGTGCTACGTGTTGCTATAATTGCGCAAGAATACGATTGTGTGGCATGAGAATACATGAATTTCAGGTTTTTTTTTTTTTTTTTAAATTTTTCTTTTCATTATTACTAAAGCGAACAGGTCTTAACATGTTGTAATATCGTCATCGTTTCGTATACAGGACTATATATAAAAAGGTTTTGATAGGCTGTATTCGGCATTAGTCTATATAGTCACAATGGGTGAAATAGGTAAAATCGCACGAGAACTTGGAAGGAATTTTGTAAATGACGAGTTAAACCCTCACCCTTCCCTTACATGAAAACCCTTTACCGTGTGGGAAATGAAATTGATGAGAGGTTCGAAACTTTGCTAAATGATATAGCGAAGCATGTTACGTATTTGTCAGAAAATGGGCCCAACGATATCGCGAACAAGGAGAGGATAAACATACGATTGAAAAACTCGCACAGTCTGCTGGAGCATATCCCGACAAGAAAAACCAGCAGGCTAGTTCCACAAGGATACACGCACAAGCAGGTGAAATATACACAAAATTGCTACGTTTCCAAAGATTTACAGAGTTGACTACTTCATGTTACCTAGCTACACACCATTAACTAACACGTAAAATGGAACACATCATAATGAAGTCGTGGAATCTAGATTCAAATTACCAAACAATGCATCTTTGAAAGAATAATTCAAACTATTATAATATGGTTCAAGAGCAAAAACTCGTCCGATAAAGTCCTTCTGGACAGGAAAAATAAACGACTTTGGTTGAGAAGAGCCAAGCATCATCTAAAAGGAAAACAAATTGCTGGTATGGGGAGCAAACTTGGTCGATAAGGCCCTACTGGACAGGAAAAATAAGCGTCTTTGGTTGAGAAGAGCCAAGATATCGTGTAAGAAGTGCGTCCCCGAAGGAAAACAGAATGGCAGTACAGGAAGCAAAAAGTGGTCGATAAGGTCTTAGGACAGGGAAAATACGCGGCTGTGGGTTAAAAAAACTTAGATATAGTAAAAGCTGTGCCTCCTCTAAAAGGAAAACTAAGCGCTGATATGAAGAACCAAAAGCTTTCGATAAAACCCTACTGGGCATTAAAAATAAGCGCATTTTGAGAAAAGACAAAGATATCATTAATGAGCGCGCCCTTCGAAGGCACTGAAATATAGAAGAAACAAAAAAATAGAAAAATTGACTGGTAAGGAGAGAGGTGCGTGGAGGTTTAACTGTATAAAAAAGGCTACCCCACAATGTACGAGCATTCTGATTCAGATTCTGACTGCAGAAAACCTTACTGTACACGTAGTGTCAATAAAATTTTAGTTAGGTCTCTGTCTACCGGGAGGAGGAAGGGTTCACAGTGTTGTACCCCATTCTTGGCGGTGTCACCAACGCAGTTTGTGAGAGTGAAGAGAAGGGGCCAGGGAAGTTGGCCGAATAACTCACGTGTACGTGAGCGTCGTGTCATAAGGACGGGTCTTGCTCACTACTGATGAGTCACTCTCAATCGATAAAACACAAAGAAACAGGGAAATTTCCCGAGTGGCCTGTAGAGGGTGCAACACATTAAAAACCATCTCTCAAACCCCTCATATTCGACGAGGTAAATGGGTGTATTGCTACTTAGGGCGCATTTGTATCCATGAAATTCTTCCTCGTGGGTTCGCTTAGACTCGAGTCATTACAGCACGGAGAGAAATGAATCACTGCTTGTTTAGCAGAGGACATGTTGAGTGGAAAATGGAGTAATGCTTTGGGTTTGGGGGATTGCACACCATTTCTCTTTCATTTAAGGTCGGCCTTGAAAGGTCTCAGCCAAAAGGTGTAATTTGTTCTGGCTGTAAGAATTGAATACGGTACAGTTACTCATCTCAAGAAAAACAGTTTACACTTATTCAGGTTTTGCTGTATACGTGACGACTGGAATATAACTTTGAGAAAATTGACAGATATGCGATAAACATTGAGATGCTCTCAGTGTGCTCAGAGTCGTGCTGCACTTGCTCTAACTGCTCAGTACGCACCAAGTCATGCTCGTCAGTTGCACTGGCAAGGCTCTGTACTGCTCGTGGGTGCACCCCTGTTGCCCTCTCGGCTAGGAGCTACTAACATCTTGATAGGAGCAATGCTCACATTGCTCTTAAATGTGCTCCAAGAGCGCAAGGCAATGTCTGTCCATACACTTCACAGACGGTTGAGCCAATCCATTGGTTTGTCATATGACATCATCAACATGTTCAGACGCACTCAGTGTTCCCGGACTGGTGACGGGTACGATGTTGCAAGAGTTTCTCTTTATTGTAATCGTAATATTGGAAAAGTGATGCGATGCTCCAAGCTGTCGGGATAAAAAGATATTTAACTTGCTCCATGACCCGCTAGTTTCTCACTTTAAAACAAACTACGGCAAAGTACGTAACCACTTTCAGGATGTCGCATCGCTGTCCTATTTGCCCGTCCACGTTTACCCGGAGCTTTAATCTCCGTCGCCATGTAGAGAGGATCCACGACCGCCATACAAGAAATCCAGATGAGAACTCTTTTGTTCGTGACGGCGGTGGTAAACATGCTAGCGACGCTAGGCGTTCCAAGGAGAGTTACTATGATGGTCTCTCCGAGAGTGGCACTAACGAGAGTACCTCTGAACCCATGGAAGGGGATACTGGGAGTGACAGAGAAGACACGGATAACACCGACAGTGACACTGAGGAAGTCAACAGCAGCGAAGAGGAACCCGATGAGAAAGAGACCGATAGTGACGTTGAAGAAGATGAGGGCCGTGGCTACAGTGGCTATGATCCTGGCACCACGGAAACATTGGCAGCACTGACCGAAATAAACAAAGCGATTGGAAACATTTTAAAACGCACCTTACAGAGGATGTGATTCTACATCCATATTTTAATACATCCTAGAATAAATGGTTGCTGGAAATTTTGGTGCAGGATTATGAATGATAATTAAAAAAGTTGACGTTTTGAAAGTTAAATAAATCAAGCGAAATCGAAAAATATATGCAAACGAATTTTTGTGTCGTTATTTAGCTCATGGTGTCATAGTTCACTTTTCCAATATTACGATTACAATAAAGAGAAACTCTTGCAACATCGTACCCGTCACCAGTCCGGGAACACTGAGTGCGTCTGAACATGTTGATGATGTCATATGACAAACCAATGGGATTGGCTCAACCGTCTGTGAAGTGTATGGACAGACATTGCCTTGCGCTCTTGGAGCACATTTAAGAGCAATGTGAGCATTGCTCCTATCAAGATGTTAGTAGCTCCTAGCCGAGAGGGCAACAGGGGTGCACCCACGAGCAGTACAGAGCCTTGCCAGTGCAACTGACGAGCATGACTTGGTGCGTACTGAGCAGTTAGAGCAAGTGCAGCACGACTCTGAGCACACTGAGAGCATCTCAATGTTTATCGCATATCTGTCAATTTTCTCAAAGTTATATTCCAGTCGTCACGTATACAGCAAAACCTAAATAAGTGTAAACTGTTTTTCTTGAGATGAGTAACTGTACCGTATTCAATTCTTACAGCCAGAACAAATTACACCTTTTGGCTGAGACCTTTCAAGGCCGACCTTAAATGAAAGAGAAATGGTGTGCAATCCCCCAAACCCAAAGCATTACTCCATTTTCCACTCAACATGTCCTCTGCTAAACAAGCAGTGATTCATTTCTCTCCGTGCTGTAATGACTCGAGTCTAAGCGAACCCACGAGGGAAGAATTTCATGGATACAAATGCGCCCTAAGTAGCAATACACCCATTTACCTCGTCGAATATGAGGGGTTTGAGAGATGGTTTTTAATGTGTTGCACCCTCTACAGGCCACTCGGGAAATTTCCCTGTTTCTTTGTGTTTTATCGATTGAGAGTGACTCATCAGTAGTGAGCAAGACCCGTCCTTATGACACGACGCTCACGTACACGTGAGTTATTCGGCCAACTTCCCTGGCCCCTTCTCTTCACTCTCACAAACTGCGTTGGTGACACCGCCAAGAATGGGGTACAACACTGTGAACCCTTCCTCCTCCCGGTAGACAGAGACCTAACTAAAATTTTATTGACACTACGTGTACAGTAAGGTTTTCTGCAGTCAGAATCTGAATCAGAATGCTCGTACATTGTGGGGTAGCCTTTTTTATACAGTTAAACCTCCACGCACCTCTCCCCTTACCAGTCAATTTTTTTTATTTTTTTTTGTTTCTTCTATATTTCAGTGCCTTCGAAGGGCGCGCTCATTAATGATATCTTTGTCTTTTCTCAAAATGCGCTTATTTTTAATGCCCAGTAGGGTTTTATCGAAAGCTTTTTGGTTCTTCATATCAGCGCTTAGTTTTCCTTTTAGAGGAGGCACAGCTTTTACTATACCTAAGTTTTTTTTTAACCCACAGCCGCGTATTTTCCCTGTCCTAAGACCTTATCGACCACTTTTTGCTTCCTGTACTGCCATTCTGTTTTCCTTCGGGGACGCACTTCTTACACGATATCTTGGCTCTTCTCAACCAAAGACGCTTATTTTTCCTGTCCAGTAGGGCCTTATCGACCAAGTTTGCTCCCCATACCAGCAATTTGTTTTCCTTTTAGATGATGCTTGGCTCTTCTCAACCAAAGTCGTTTATTTTTCCTGTCCAGAAGGACTTTATCGGACGAGTTTTTGCTCTTGAACCATATTATAACATTGCATTGTTTGCAATTTGAATCTAGATTCCACGACTTCATTATGATGTGTTCCATTTTACGTGTTAGTTAATGGTGTGTAGCTAGGTAACATGAAGTAGTCAACTCTGTAAATCTTTGGAAACGTAGCAATTTTGTGTATATTTCACCTGTTTGTGCGTGTATCCTTGTGGAACTAGCCTGCTGGTTTTTCTTGTCGGGATATGCTCCAGCAGACTGTGCGAGTTTTTCAATCGTATGTTTATCCTCTCCTTGTTCGCGATATCGTTGGGCCCATTTTCTGACAAATACGTAACATGCTTCGCTATATCATTTAGCAAAGTTTCGAACCTCTCATCAATTTCATTTCCCACACGGTAAAGGGTTTTCATGTAAGGGGAAGGGTGAGGGTTTAACTCGTCATTTACAAAATTCCTTCCAAGTTCTCGTGCGATTTTACCTATTTCACCCATTGTGACTATATAGACTAATGCCGAATACAGCCTATCAAAACCTTTTTATATATAGTCCTGTATACGAAACGATGACGATATTACAACATGTTAAGACCTGTTCGCTTTAGTAATAATGAAAAAAAAAAATTTAAAAAAAAAAAAAAAACACTGAAATTCATGTATTCTCATGCCACACAATCGTATTCTTGCGCAATTATAGCAACACGTAGCACCGAGATTGATTTCCAAATGGCGCCCTGCTTCTCGGGTAACCCTCCGAGGCCGCCCCGAAAGACGTCCCGAAAATCGGGGCGGGGGCCGCCCCTGGGGGGGGGTGCCCATGCACCCTCTCTACTACTGTCGGAAATTATTAATAAAACAATTCTTCTGCAATCTAAACACGTCTGTTTTCTAGATGTAGTAGAAAATATCATCCACCACCTGTTTTGTTTAGTAAATTTTGACATCATATATACGTATCACTCATATGTACTTTTCTAAACGTCGATCTTGTAGCATAAACATTTCTGTTTCCCTCACCTCACACAACTAATGTTTCATCTGTATAAATTTTCAACACTGATATCCTTTCTGAAATGCGCAAACCCCCTCATCATAACAAATTCACCACCTACTACCTGTTCTATCAGGGAGTTGCTAACATTTAGCAACTCTGTCAATATCACTAGAACCGTTAGACCGCCTCCATTCGCGAGTATGAATGCCTTGCATTCTGGTTGGTTTCCCGAAAGGGAAATCCTTTGGACCCATGCAGAAAACACTTTTGCAAAACATGTGTAGGATCGTGCATTTTAGTTTTGGCTCAGGATATGATTTGTAAGCTCAACGATTGAAAATTATTTCTTTGTTTTGCCCCGTTTTCAGCAGAATAGTACCAAGCCAAAGACTGTCTTCATTTTGGATCATCGAGGTTGTTGTTGCTAGAGTAGACAATTGTTAAGAGGGACAACTGTGTGAATGGGATTGCTGGACACCAAAAATATATTGCAATGTGTGGCTGTTTGTTCCTTTTTGAAAGAATACTGTGACTTTCATCGGGTATATTTATAGTTTTTGATTGCATAATTGCATAAACATCAAATTTCGTCTCGAAAATATGTCCACATGGGGCCCTCAGAAATATGTGTACCTTCTGTAAAATGTTGCAGTCATTACAAAGCTTTGTTTCGCTATGCGGTTGTACATACTTGATAGCAGGGCATAGTCAAATATTGTCATGTTTTTACAAAGTGACTGACATTTATACATCAGGACTTTGTCAACATTTTGCTTAGAATTATAATTTCACTATTCGTTATCCATGGTTAATGGTACTTTGATGCTCTCGCTAAGAATTGTGAGGTATTTTTTAGTTCAAGATACAGCTTTACTCCCTATTATTTAAGTGGAAGCCATTGTACCGTCTAAAAGGTCACACGTCGGGCAGGCTTTTCGACCGCCGTTACGTAATAGAATGCACAATGCATGCATTCGGGTCAGTTAGTGGTTGTGACCTTACATCAACAGAGAGCAAAGTAAAATACTGCCGTGTTTCTTGCAAAGAGGCTAACATTTATTTGGATCTGTACATCATGTTTTAAATTATTTTTAAAGCTTTGTCTTCCATTTGGAAACTTCAACGATACCTTTGGTACAAATTTTTGGGAACTTTTTGGCCAAGATATACTCTTTACTCCCTATGATTAAGTTGAAGAAACTGGACATTCTAATAGGCCACTTATCCGGTCGACCTTTCTATTCTTTATCGCAGTGACAACAAAAGCGTGACTTCAATTGAATCATTTCGTCGCGTAACTTAAACCGGATCGAAGTGTACAGTCTCACTCGCTATTTTCACAGCCTAAAGTTAGACCCGAAGAAAAACTTTGCAATTAGGCTGCTTTGTTTAACAAGCTGTTTGTTGTTTGAATCTCCGCGTCAATGTCAAGGGAAACAGAGGTTTTCGTGCAAAACCTGTGATAACCCCTGGAAAACACAGGTGAAAACCTGCAAATTTGTAACTAATTGCCCCATTTTTTAAGGGTTCCACTGGCATTAGTTACTTTGAAAATTATACCATTGTATTTTCTTATGATTTTCTTGCCAACCGCATTTTGCAAGTATTTAAAGCCTTCCATTTCCATCGCCTTGCAAACCAGAACCTTTCTTTGTATTACTGTTTGTTTTTCCATGTCTCACAAGTTAATATGACAATATAATTAGAAATTGTATTTCATGTGTCTTTCATTTTCTGCCCCCTGGTTTGTACTTTAATTTCATGTATTTCCGAACTATTGCCAAAAATCACATTTCAGGTTCAATAACTCTGAAGATAACAACTTCAACCAGTCCACTATATTACAGATTAATTAACTGTTCATTTGTTTCCTTTAAACAACGTCTCTAAGACAAGTTCAGCCCAACTCACAAAAACTGACTACAAACAGTGGGCCATCAAAGCTTATCTAGCCTACAGCTTAAATTCATTCAGTAGTTATGACAGCAAACTTCGCTTTTGGCCTGTAATTTATCAAGTATATCCCTTCTCCCCTCCCCTGAACCCATCCCTTGGAGGTTATTTTGGACTGCCCACATCTGAAGAAATATTTCTCCCTTCTTTCGGGAAACTTTTCATACTTAGGTTTTGATTTCTTTTTTGCCGCAAATACTTTCTACACTATTGAAAGTGACATATTCGAGCCCGTCTGAATTTAATTATTTGTTTATGTACGACTCATGCCACCGTCCTTGCAAAAATAAATATGTTGAAGAAAATTACATTTCGGGTTAGATTAGGTTAGATGGAGTTTTATTGCCCAGTTTCCAACCAAGTGGTTCAAGTCGAGCCGATCACGGCCTTTTCCAGTTGTGGCTCACTGGCTTGTTTACCTTACTCCATTGCTTATGCTGAACACTAAACACAAGGGCATTGTAATTCGTTATAAAAGTCTTCGGTATGACCTGGCCAGGATTCGTACCCCCCAACCTACATTATATTAACCCAGGGACATTGTTTTTTCTGGTATTTTGCACCTCACACCACGTCTACAAACAAATATCACTTAAATAAGTTGAATTAAATTTATATTTGAGGTAAAATCAGGGGTCGCCTTTTATTTCGTCAGAGTGAAACGTTTACTTAGTTCTACTTCAAGTTTGATTTTGTATATCAAGTTATTTTGCTGTTTGGGGGATTGATTCGACTTGTCAACAGAATTACGCAAAAACGCCCGGTTTAAATAGCAACCAGACTTTAAAAAGTGAATACTTAACTTTTGTTCCCAGAACTCTGTTTTCACTTTCTGAATTGTTTTTTTCACTGGATTATCAAATGGTCTTTCAGGTTAGAAGAAACATCAATTTTGTGTTAAACACTGCTAAGTGATAACCTCTGGATATTTGTTGGGTAACAAAATTCCACCAAATCACGACGGTAAAGTGCCGTCGGAAGGTATTTTCGATTGTGGGACTGATTCGGGCTGACTATCTAAGCGGAGCGCCACCATCGGTTGGCGCGGAGCGTACAGAAAATTTTGAAAAATCGCAACCCCTCAGACAGCCGGAAATGTCATTTCCCGGGCTTGTTAATAGTATCTAAGCAGTCGTTATTTTGACCTTTCGTTGTAATAAAATGTTCACTTCAACAAAAAAAATGAGCATATGGCAAAATGATCAAAAAAGTACCAAATAAAATGTACCACTGTAACAGTTTATGAAATGGTAAGGTAATGTATTAAAGCTAATCATTGGAAAATGAGCCTGTATACGAGCCTCAAAATTATTTTACTATATAACTTTCAACATGAGATCATGATGAATATAAATTATTAAAACTGGAGCAACTTCAGTTACAGGCAAAAATACCGAGACCTCTCAACTTTGATGGAGCAGTGCCGTCGGAAGGAATTTTGGATTGGGGGTGACTTGTGCATGTTGAAAAGATGGGTATAGCACAGATACGCTACACGCCACCATGGGTTGGCACGTAGCGTATGGAGGAAATTTTTGAACACATTGCCTCCGAGATTGCTGGAAATGGCCCTAAAATGCGATTTTTACAGCTTAGAATATTTACTAAATTTAGGAAACAAAATATCTCCCGCATTTTTAAGACTGAGAACTTTTGATAAAATTGATAAAGAGATCCGCCATTGATTAGTATTATTTATTACTAATATATTTATTTCGAACATTAGGTTTTCCTAGCGTAGCCTAATCGAATACGATATGAGTTTTAGATGGCAGATGAATTAGTTATATGTGGAATTCAGCAACTTCTGTCAGCCAGTTCTGGTGTCATAAAATTAGTGGATTATTTGATAAAAGTGAATGCTTTGTTCATAATTATGTAAATACTGTTTCATTTGTTTATGGTTTAAATTTGCCGAACAGATGTGGCCTTCTGTCATTCATTACTTCTAATTTTTGTCTTTCACTTTTTTGACGTTTTCATTGTATTAAAAAAAACTATATATGGCAAAATTATTGGAGGGCTGCAGCCCCCCAGCCCCCTCCCTCCCCGCTTCCGACGGCCCTGCGGTAGACCGTGTTCATTGGTCATTTGCTCTTTATTTTAAGTCAATGTTCGAATGTGGTGCAGAATAAAAGTTGTGAAAAATCGTAAAAACGATCAATCTCTGATTGCCGCTTTAATATAGCTTTAACTCATCGAACCAAATCAAATACGTCTCGCTTTAGTTTCATGATTCCAAACATACTTCGTTAGAATTGACGGTACTGTCTTAAATACGTAATAGCAGCAGGGATAGCTGTAGAACTATAGTATATGAGAGGAAAGGGAAAAATATCCAGACATTAAATGCCAATCGTCAAGGATATTATCAAATTTGTTTGTTTATCATATCACTCATATCCATGGCGAACTCGGTAAGTATACAGGTTAACTCTAAGGAATGGAGGTCTAACGAATTCGTTATCATAGCTAAATGATTAAAAAGAGATTGTATATATGCGTGCATGTTTATCCATCTAGGAGGCATACATGAAGCATACTCACATAAACGAAATGTGTTCATTTGAAGTATAAGTGAGAATAGACTGCCAATGACGATATGTTACATATAAGACAGCGTTGGACACAGCTAATGCTTTTATACTTATTTTAATCTTGGGATTACTCTTAATGTGGGAATCTTCGTACCCAACGTTTCCATTGCTTCCGTAAATAGAAAGAATCACTAACCAATGCCAAGGTGTACATGTTATACATGACATTATACATCCATGACAGGGATGGCTTCCCTAACAACGCAAACGAACATTCTGACTTGATAAATACGAAACAGATATGTCCCAATCTTTACAACTCCGCGAAACTATTTAGGTCTCGGGAACCCTTACACACTTTCGGTTCCGCGAACCTTTTCTTTCTTTTGGACTCGCATGACCCTTTTCATTTAAATTTTTCAGCCTCCTGAACCTTCGGCCTTGTGGGATATCCCCGTAAACGAAGTCTACTTGCAACCTTGGACTGCTTTCAAATTCAGCCTTCACTCAAAAGTGGAAAAATTGATAAATAGGCCTTTGCACGACAAGCCAAATTTATCAGGATCGACACTCTTTTTAAATCAAAGAATTTTGTCCATGAGTCGGCAAATAATCTTCGTAACTCATGGAAGGTAAGTTAAATGTTTAAAATCGACAAGGTAATGTGGGAATCTAGGGAGAACTGCTATACCCAGGTCAGTCATATCATGGAATTGATGCTGGCATATACTCCAAAAACTCATAAATTAGTGAGATCAGTGTTCGGTTTGTCACTAATGAATGTAAATTAAGTGTCACGTTAAACCTTCTGTTAGTAATTAAATTCCACATGTAATGGCAGGTATAAGCGTCAATAAATATATCATCGGACTTATTAAACCACGATTGAGAGTGTGACGAAGGCTTCATCCTACCATGGAAGAACTACCTCTGAGGTAGTACTTCCATGATCCTACAAATGTTTGGAGTACCCTAGATTTTATCAGAAAGCATATATCTTATGATACCAGCAAGACTGGAATATTAGTGAGCATGAACACAAAAACGAAATATAAAAACGCATATTTTAAAGACATGATAACTCTAATGAGCAAATATTAAAGTGACGATCACAGTTTGTTTTAATATGTTTTCTATGACTTAAATTCTTCACCACAGTAGTGCATAAAGTTAGAACTAACAAAAACGGGATCTGTCATCGTATTTTTGATGTTGTGATGGTCACCTCATGGATGAAACTGTCTAATCTTGCATCTGTGTGGAATTTTGTTACCCGAACAAAAATAAAAAATTCCCATTCAACAGCAATTGACACAGAATGAACGTTTATTGTTACTTGTAGGACCTCTTTAATACCTGTTGATTCCGGCAAATAATAAGTTAAAAAAGGAAAAACGAAATGCTAGAACAAAAGGTTGATTTTCGTAGCAAAATTCTGATGACCCCTTTAATAAAATTTGCTGCAAACGTCAGTCTTTCTACCGAGAGTTTATGTAAAGTGGACCGGAAGAGTCTCTTCACAAGCCCAGATTTACGAGACCCTTGTTTTACAATAGAAAGATCCCTTCACAAAGTTTGTCGTATCACGTCACAGGAACTAATTTTCTCCAGTATTTGTTGTGTAGTCATGTTACATTTTTAAGGCCAAATGCAGTTACCATGATTTGAATTAGTAGTAGACTGCCCTATTTTATGAATGGTTCCACCTGTTAGAATCATGTGACAATATTTTTCCAGTTCAATTGTGAAATTTACAAGGAGACAGGGCTCGATCTGTAATTCATGTGTCCTGAAATATGCAGGGCAGTATCTAAGGGGGGAGGGGGAACACGGAGGAACGTGACCCCCAAAATAACAGAGTAGGGATCTATTTTTGATTCTTCAATTCACCTCGCTCCCCTATAGGACTACCTCTCAACTCACAGAATGGGGATCAATATATCCGGTCCCCCCCCCCCAAAAAAAATGATCCTCCCTACGGGCCTGGAGATATGATGAAACGGGCTTGGAAGATAAATATCCGGATATTTTTAGATTCGGCTGCTGTTTTTAAATAAAACTTAGGAGATGGCTTTTGTCCTTTAAGGAACTGACGGATTTGACTCAAATTATACATGTTTTTACTTTTTGCACGAAAGAACTTAGATCAAACTCACAATAGAACCAAACGTTTGTTTTGATCCAATTTCAAATGCACAAGAAGTTGCATTTCCGGCAATATAAAAATCAACAAACATTTATGGCAGTGTGTCTTAAACACCACGTGCAGGGGAAGTCACCTGATACGAAATTTGACGCATTGTTTATTTTCATAATCACCTTTGTGGCAATGTTACTTAATGTATTCCATCTATCCCCAAGTATACAGGTGTAATTCTTTGGTCAACATGGCAGACGTTTGCATAGTTACTGTTTTATGCTCCACGGTTATTAGTTAGGCAAGGGGGCTGGGAGATGGAAGCTCTTTCAGCTCCCTGTTTAGGCCTAAGACGTTGGAATTTATTCAATTCTTGTCGGGAAAATATTCATATAAGGGAATCTAAAGCAATGTAAATATGCGACAGCGAAAGAGGGACAAAATATGGCCAAGGTTACCTTTTGTTTTGTCAATCATCGATATCCCGTTATTAATATTATAATTATATCATATAATAATATTATTAATATTGAAGTCCCTAAATATTATAAAAACATACTATAAAAAGTAATAAGAAAAATTGTGAAATTTAGCTGTTGCTTCAAAATAAGTCGAGCCTGACTGCTCTTGCCCCATAAGGTTAACATAACAGACTTTGAAAAATCAAAGCAGGTTACATCAATGCGAGAGAGTGATATAAGCCCTGCTTGCTTCAAGTCCACTTAAATTTTCATAGTTACATCATTTGTGATATACGTACCATATATCAGGTTAGAAAGAAATTTTCACCAACCTGATTCAATTTTGTGCCCCTACAAAAAGGAGTGAAATATTTTTTCTTGAACCTTCCCTTAAATGTCAAGAAATAACAGCTCCTTTTGGTATAATGACACTTTACAACCGTCTTCGCTTATTTCTATGCCATCACCAGCAGGGATGAAACCAAACTGGGTGGGTCTTGGTAAAATATACTCTTGAAAATCAGCGTAACTATGCCCGCAGAGTGGGGAGCATGTCCACCCCTCTTGGTTGTAAACTCCATCTAATTAGCTTATTAACAACCCCTTTCCCCCGTACTAACGGACCAGTTCTGAGATGACGATTCCTTCAATATGAAATAATAAAACAATTTGCGGAAGTAACAAAGAAACTGAAAAGAACCGAATTCGAAATAAATGATAACATAAAGGTGTACGTATATTTATAGATAGTGTGGAACTATTCAGATATTACTTGGAAAAAGTAAAATCACGTGCATTCTCTAGAGTGGGAAACCTAGTTTTAGGTAGAAATTAACTATACCTGTCATTACACTTTCGGCAAGTGCTGCTGACAACACAATCAACAGAAGTATGTAGACGATCCATCTAAACACATGTCCTTTGCACCTCAAATAATAATCCGTTTTTGGTTTTTGAGAAATATGTGAACGAAAATAAATATGCCAGACGAAGGAAGCTGAAGCAATGTAAATCGCATGTAACAATGATTCTATGACGTTGAAAAAACATTCATCGGATAACTCGATACCGCTAATGGTGTTGTTATATAAAGTACATCGAGCTTCCATAACTGAAACCCTTATGGCAAATGTAACGGTAGGAAAGTTTTCACGAAATGGTACATCGAGTGTGAGAACTAACGTTATATAATATCTGGTTGATTGAACTACTCAGGTTGTGTAAGAGATGAAAGAAATGCAAAATGTGGAAACATTCAGATTTGAATATTCAATAGTAAAACGTATCAATAGGTCACATTGCTCCGGTCGCCGCTCGAGCGCCGCCAGGTGACCGGCCGATGGTTTCTCCATCAATTTCGCAGGGCTCCGGCCGGTACCCTGCCCGGACGCCCGCAGGGTGCCGACAGGGCATCTGAGGGTAGCCCTTCACATCGGGCGATGTCCGGTCGGGTGCCCGCCGAAAAACATACTTTTTCCGATCTCCGGCAGGTGCCTCGGTAATATATCCACCAACGTCGGCAACTCATCTGAAAATTTTAACTCCGCGCTAAACCTTCACCGGGCGCCGCTCGATGTCTAAAAATCGGCCTGCGAGGCAAATTCGTCGGCCGGTCATCTTCAGGGCGCCTGCCGATGTCGCCGATGTCTGTCCGATTTAGGTCCTTTCGGCGCCCGGCCGGGTGCCTTTTCGGACATCGGCGGTAATGTGACTGTAGCATTACTGCCACTCGAGACCAGGTCTGGTTTGTGGATAGGGGCAAAAATTTCGCGAATCGTGTTTTGGACCGGATTCTCTTGTGAGCAATCCACTCATGCGAACGCGGGCGCACACGCATACACACACAAACAAACAGGCATACTGTAACGCATTTGGACATATGCACATGCACTCAAATTGAAGTTTTCTGGAAGCCATTTATATATACCACATTGTTACATATATTTTGTTTTATTCTGCTCGTGTTTTAATCTACCTGAATAATTGCTTGGGCAAAATGACATGTTTTCCCAATACTTTCATGTAGGTAGTGACTGCTCCCGGGTTGCACCTGTACAATGAAGAAGGTAGCACTTCGGTCTACTTCTGACCAACAGAGTTTTAGTCAAGGGGAGTTATACGTTTGCAGTACAAAAATTTTAGACTGCTGTCGATTGGGCCTATATTTACACACGCTTACAAAAAACATTTATTATTGACACAACACATCTTCGGATATATTTGAATATTGAATTCGATGTTAGATGTCGGTCCTACTTTAGAATCACTGAACTCGGACCTATGACTTAGATTTGCAAACAAAGGACTCCGACTCGGTATGGCACAAACCAGACTCATTACTCGGCCATTAAATATTGTCCCCAATTTGCTTCAGCAGAAAGTTTTACACTCTTACTTAATTCGTTGTCCTATTAACCGCCTCCAGCGAACGAAATTTTTCGTTTGGCTTGCTGCTGCAAAAGATTGAGGGAGCCCCGGCAGACTAAAGGTAACAGTCACAAGTACGCTACGCAGATTAATCATGCGACATCATTTACCTTGTTATTTCATTTAGCTAATATTTTGTCAATGATTTAACTCCATATTTATATGCGGATGTATAACTCCATGGAATACAGGTGCGTTGGATTTAGTGGCTCGAGCCAGCTCAACTGCGGGCTAAGCCAACGTTCGATCTTTCGGATAAGTGATCTTTACGTCAATAAAAGGTCGCAACTTGAGCCGGCTAAACGACCAGTCCTCCGAGGTGGTCTAGTTGAGCCGTGTGATGTATTTCACTTCACACTTTGTCCAGTTTAGAAACTGTTCAAGCGGTTGAGCTGGCTCGAGTCTCTTAATTGAAGCACCAATTATTTTACAGACTGTGCAATGACGTCAAAATTATGATGTCAGAGCGAGGCTAAGTGAACGTTGCGACACTATGGAGGACGGCAAACTATTGTAATAGCCAACAAGCTTTTGGTTTTTTCCCAATCTCTCATTCATTCACTGTATCCAGTGGCGGAGCTAAGGATTCCGGTCAGAGGGGGCGAAAATGGTCTGCAGAGGCGCTTCGAAGGAGTAAATACCTTGAGCGTCAGCACGATCGAAGCCACGGCTTTTCAGACTTTCCTCTTGATTTCCCGCACCTGGTAGAAGACTACTTTGCCATTTCTCCTCGGCAAGTTTTTCTATTAAAAAATGTTTATAGTTTCTATCCATGGGCCTCCTCAGAAGAAATTTCGGGGGGCAACATATTTTATGGGGGAAAGCTCGGCGCCACCATGAGTTGGCGCGGAGCGCACGAAAATGTTGGCCCCAAGTGTCTCTCAGATCGCTGGAAATGGCATTTCTAAACCCTATTTACCGCATATAAATAGGGAAAACACAGAGTGAACTGTTAAGAAATGTTGATGTTAATATTTCTTCCTCTTTTTCTTTATGTTTTCTTTGTTTTTTTTCAGGTTTTTTTTATTTTCCAGGGAAGAGCAAGTTCCCCCTTGCCCCTACCTGTGGACGCCCATGTTTCTATCCCAAGTCTCGATTTAAGATTCTAATGTAATAATGGGTTACTTTGTGAAGATAAAGATTAAACCTGTTAGAGCCAAATAGCAAGCAATCTTACAGGGGAAAAGGGTAATGGAAATTAGTCACCGTAAGTTGTACATTTTTGGTACCTTGAAATCAAGATAAGTACACGAAGAAACATTAATTGACGTAATTTAAATCATTTGACCACTCTGAAATAGCCATTAATTAACTACATTGCAAGAAATAGCCAAGACAAAAGATCTTTTGGCTCTCTAGATACCAAATTCATTAAAAATAAAAGTAGCCTAAACGTAGGCTTATTAGATGCATTTTTCTGGCTTTTGAGACCACGAAAGTACAGGTATAAGCATTTTCATGGGATTGTCGTGCAGTTTCAGAAAAAGCCATTTATCGTGAGAATAGTCACTTGAAGAAAGCAAAATGGAAACTGCTCATTAAAACTCTTAAACCATTACCACTGTGATAACAGTTTTATTTTATTTTAACCTGAACGTTCTCTTCAAATTATTTTGAAAAATGTTGTGGTAGTTATTTTGATATCTTTAGAAACTCTTTTTATTGTCTATGTTGACAATTATCCCCGACAACAAGAGGGGTATTTGCGCTACAATTATTGTTGCGCCCTTCGCAACATCTGCTATTGGCCGGGAGGGTAAATTTAATGTCAGTCTGTGTTTTTTAAGCTTATCAGTAATCACGCTTGGTGTGGAAGCAATTAACTAACACAACATTAGTGCGTGAAGATACGTCTCGGCAAAACCTATCTCTATATTACAGAAAATGGCCCTTTCCATCAGAATAAAGTGCAGATAGTGCAGTTACTGGTGGCTGTTTGAGTATTTTGTTATCTGGGCCTTAAAACAACGCTATTAAATTATGTCTTTGCCAATAATGGTGCAAGAGTAAAGTATGTTAAAAACCTAAAAAGGGCGCCGACAGAGATTTTGGTCCGTCGGGGGGGGGGGGTGACCGCCCCTGACCATATGGCAGCTCCGCCACTGACTGTATCAACTCAAAGTCTTTAATTAACTCCCTAAAGGGCAAGAGCAGTCCCCCAAACTTATTTTGAGGCAACAGCTAAATACCATAATTTTCTTCTTATTTCTCTTCAAAAGTATCTTTAACATTTTAGGACTTCAATATTGTATAACCAAGGTAAATCAAGCAGTTAATACCGGTAAATTTCACATTTTGGGGGGGTATTGTCACATGACCCCCAACAGCCAATCATGAGACAGGACAGTCTACTTCACTACTTCAAGTTGGGTGACTGCTCTTGCTCTTTAACTACTGGAACACATAAAGGTTAGCCTTTAAGTCTGTTGGGTGGCAATCGATTCGATTTCTTCTCATCTTCTCATTTCGCCTCCAAATATTTTTCATAACATTTCAGGACTTAATTGTTGCATATTCAAGGTCAACTAATGAGTTTATCAACTTATTTCACAGTCGTCACATGAATATTAAGAAAAAATCATGGGACATGACAGACTAATCCAAAACGAGATGACTGCATCTCCCTTTTCATTTGAATTTTAGCATAATAAAAGTGAGCTGTCCACAACTCTATACCAGAACAAGGTAACGAGTTTTGTGCCAATAAATAAGTTGGCTATGTGTATACTTTGCAGACCATTCTCCTTAAAAAAACGAACAGGTCACTTAAAAGAAAAACGAAACTTTTAGGACTTTATTGTACGTATAGCTTCTTCGGGAAGCAGTATCAAGTTTGGTTTCTCTGAACGGCCCTTTGGTTTCTCTGAACGGCCCTTTGCCAGAGGGTCGGGAGGACTTTGGAAAAAGTATACTTTAATGTACGGAAGCTTTTAGAGAACGAAGAAAGGCCTTCAAGGGATTTTGGAAACAGTAATGCTCCTTTCGGACACAGTTGAAAATAATCGAAAAGGAGGCAAAATACTAACTTCAGTTGGAATTACGGATATTGTTTTTCTTCGAGTAGGGAAAATCTCTTTCCATGGATTAAGAGTTCAATTTTTAAACAGCCCGACAAAATAAATATAGCCGCTCTCACCTGGGAATCTTTTTCTTTTGTTAAATCTCTACTCTGTTCTCATTGCGATGCCTGATATCAAGGCATAGAAACATTACTTACGAGGACTCTTTGAGTTGGCAAAGTTAGCAAATTACCATGTCCTAAGTAGAGCTTCGTACTTTCAAAGCTTATTTGTTAGGCCTACTACACTTTGTACAAATGGCTCCGTCTTGTTAATGAGTTTTGTGTACAGAAACGTGTGATTATCAAAAACGTACAACGAATTGACTTCCGGCAGAAAAACAAATACAACCGAATTAAATATTAGCTGGTAGCATTTTGTCCACAAAACTTTCTACTAATTAAAAGTTTTGATATCGAAAAGAGAGACACAGTGGCTAGGTTATCTTCCAACTGTCCAAGAAACGACAATAAAGGTACTGGTAAATTAATATTTACTCTTATTTTAAGGGTAAGCAAAGTTGCAACAAAACTCAAATCCCGTTGGTTTTTATTTTAATAAAACACCCTAATTCTCTCATATCAAACTACGCTTGCACGTGAGTGTTTATTCCCCCTTTCAATATTCTAATTTCTAATTTCAATTTAATTAATCCAAAACATCAAAACATGTGGGTTAATGTTGGGATACCGGCGAAGTTTCGTTTTACTTGTTGAAAATCCCACTTTGGAGCCCGTTAATCAACTAATAATTATACACAACATTAAAAAAAATAAATATAACTAAAAAATCTTAGAAACTGTCAACAACTGTCCATGAAAAGTGTGTAAAATATTTTGCTACCATTCTCAATTAGTCGCTTGAGATTGGTAGGCAGGTAGATTAAGTATGGTTAGACCGTCTGCGTAATCTTTAGGTGTCCACGGCCTTATTTCACTAGTTGTGGGGAACTGGACTGTTACCTTTCTTATGTGAGACAGTAGGTTTGATATGGCACGGTTTGGTAATCAAACCCCGAACCTTCCAATTGAGAATCTGGAGCTCAGGCAGCTGAAAAGGGGGGGGGGGCATAGAGAACTCTTCGAATGGGAAAAGGGGAGAAAGAAAGAGGGACAGGGGAAAAGTGGGGGGAGGGGGAAAAAGGAAAGATGTCTTAACTTTGTTAAAACTTCTAGATGCGCTTTAAGTTATATTATTGAACGTTTGATTTTCGTTCTATTTACTGCGATTTCGGTAGATAAATGACTGCAGACTGACTGATAGTTGACAGTCATGTTCACCGAAGTACTATTTTTTGTGGGATAGGGGTGACCCCTGATCCCTTTCCACAAAATTTATGAGTTATGAAGCAAATTGTGACCAAACCCTGTCTTCTTTGCAGACTACCTATATAAATTGTAGTCAGTAAATTGAACCAGGGAGCTGTTATTTGGAAGGAGATGTCAAGGAAATTTTAATTTATGCTAATAATTTAAGGCCCACTTAAAGGAATGAAGATAAGATGTAAAATTGCCACAAAGGCATTTCAGTCCTTTACTCGCGGCACCGCTTCAGTATCATTCCTCGGACACAATCTCGTTCAAGGCAACTAATCCTTAGACAAGTGGCTCATGCAGAACAATGCTTTGATAGGTAGGTTGGTACCGCCAACAGTTTTAAAACAGATACAATCTCATTCGAAACGACTGGTCAACTGAAAACAAATGAATTCAATTGGCCCTTCCCTCTAGATGGCATGGTATACATATAAGTTGTATGGGGAAAAGTCTAATTTTTTTACAACAATATCAGACGATTCCTGAGGTTTTCTGAAATAGCCAGATGTAAATTCTTGTTCAGATATGACCGAGTTGATATTTTTCATACGCGTATCCGAGATAAGAAAGACCGAATTTTACCTTTATTTACCTGACGACTGGCAATGCTGTGGCAGTGCAAAAAACCTGCCGGTCTCACTCTAACCGCAGCAGACGACAAATGACTCTTTGTGTCTTCTTAATAATCTCGTACAAGTATAATAGAAATGCCAAGAACGATACAAAAGACGGATTACTGAGTGGCCTTGACGGCGTAAACCTCATGTCAAAGCGCTCTGCCTCCTTCCAAATAACAGCTCCCTGATTGAACGTAGAGATCTAAATTTCAACGTTTCGTTCCTAAAACGAGACTGAAGTAATAGAAATCATTCAGTCTGTGTCTCCTTTCATCGATTTTTGCCACAAAAATACAATTACACATATCCATACAGTTGGATGTGGCTTTCGAATAAGTACACACACGAAAGCGGAGAACATGGCGTGATACTAGTGGGAGCTCTCTTAGAGCAGGAAAAAATGCCCATTTAAGGGCAAGGACACAGGGCAAGGACACAGTGCAGTGGGCAGTGCTGCAGGCAGCGGCGTTTGCCAACAGGGCAAAATGCTTACCGGTGCACTAATGGCACAACACACGCTGTAGAAATGTTTTCAGAACATAGGAAGGGATTGGTAGGGGAATGGTAGTCTGGGAGGGGGAAAACCCCATTTTTGACACTCACTGATGAATGAGTCCAATACAAGTATAGACCAAACCTCTCGAAATAACATGTTTCTTTATAGTTTGTGGGGAAATCATCTATACCCGTCCTGAGTGATATCGTAGTAAAAGGAAACAGTCAGGATAATGTGCACAATTTTAAAGGCAAACAACACCCCCTCCCTCGTGAAATGTCTTCCCGTAGCCTATAGAGAAAGGAATGAAGACGTAAAGTTTTATTTTCTTTTGTCACGATCCCCCACAAAAAGATCTGGGGCC
This sequence comes from Holothuria scabra, assembly GCA_037179385.1. Classification (NCBI taxonomy): domain Eukaryota; kingdom Metazoa; phylum Echinodermata; class Holothuroidea; order Aspidochirotida; family Holothuriidae; genus Holothuria; species Holothuria scabra. The sequence goes on along the minus strand of CM074181.1, from coordinate 57,434,944 downwards.
CGTTCCACAAAGAGTTACGCACGACCTTAAGTATGATTTACTGTTGGCTTAAGTATGGTGAATCAAACTTAAGATTGGGTGTAACCCTTTGTGCAACGGCCCCCTGAACACTTATTACCCCATAGTCGAAAAATATCTTACCGTACATGCAGACATAGAGCTAGGCAAATCCCATTGCTTGCCAAGACGAGAAAGGGACCCATTAAAGGCCCGATTCTCTAACCCCAAACAGTTCCAATTCTCCCAACCTTCTTAATTAACTGTTTAAAATTCTTCCTCATTCAGACACAATTATCCTCAGTTTATTGCTTCAGGTGAGTATACAAACCCAATTTGTAATTAAACAACACACATTTCAGTTTTTCTCAACATAGACTGTTCAAGGTTTCTCAAATCCACAAATAAAAACATGCGCACCCTCAATATTTTCTTTGAATCTTGGTAAGACACACAGTGGGGGTGCATTACCCTCAGATTTTGCCCTTGCCCCCTCCACTTGCGTCCCCCAAGTTAGGTCAATTAGGAGTTGGGTTAACTGAAAATAATTAATGTAACTCTCCTGAGACTTATTTTTTTTATCCAGAAATATGCTAAAACCTGAGAGCTTGCGCGGCGCGGCTCCTGGACCCCACTCCCAATGAATAGGAGAATAGGGCTAGGTTTCGTGCTTCGTCCGAAAGTGTCTCCCCACCCCCAACATTTTTCTCTGCCTTAGTTTTCCAGTCCCTCAAATTTTAACCTTCTGGCTCCGTCGCTGGAGAGAGAGAGAGCAAAAACAGTCAGTGTATGCAATCCCAACATGCACCGCCTCCAAAAAAACAAGAACTGATAATTTCTTTTAAGGTAACTTGACAAAATCTAAACATAGTGAAAGCTTTCGTCGAATCATGGAAACAATTTTGTGAGATGCAAAATGAGGCAAATATGGAACACACATTACTTCCTTAAAGGCACTGTTCTCTCACCCCAAACAGTACCACTTCTCCTAACATTCTTACTGAAGCCCCTCCCACAATTGTCTGAAATTCATCCTCATCCAGACACAATCTGTGTTTATTGCTTCAGGGTGGGTATGGAAAAACTCAATTTATACAATCAAAACACTCTTTGTACCATACATGCTGTGTAATATAAGCTTTGGCACTCTGCATTGTTTGAAGTAGCTGTGCAGTCAAAGAGCTGAGCCAATTGAGAATTTCGGTACCCGGGTGCCAAAACTGTAGTTTGGGGTGAGAGGTTTTGGTTTTTGGTGAGAACTTAAAATAAGAAAGAGACTGAATATCAAGAATAAATAATACCTTTTCATGCTATTTATAGCTGGAAATCATTTTAAACAATAAACCATAAAACCATGCAATCACTTATATGTTTGCAAACTACCTTCTTTTGTACAGAAACTTAGCTGATTTTGCTCACAGATTGCATATGTGAGTAAAGAGGGGAGGGGCTGTGCTCAAAACCCATGCTGTCAAGGAGTCCGATCAACCTGTCGGGCAAACCTTGTCTCCAGGATGTAAATCTAAAAGTTTGCTAATTTTGAGGTTGGCGGGTCTGTGTTAAGAAAATTGTTAGATGAACTCAACTGAAGCTGTCAACACCCTCTTTAGTCAGCAGTATGGACTTAAGAATGGTCAGAGAGATGGAAGGACGGACGGACGGACGGACCAATGGATAAGCTTAACCACCTCCATATGCTAGGTCACTGTGTTTTACAAAAACAAAATAAATTGTATTTCATTGGCAGAACTCAATTTGAGCTCCGCATGAACACTTCCATATCAGCAATTAAAACAAAGCTGACCACGGTCTCACGTGACCTGAGTGGGATAGAGATACGATGTTCAACTTTTGCAAGATGATGAAATCAATAGGGTTAGCTGGAATAGGCATTTACAATGAATTTGTTATCATGCAACCACTTCAATATGCATGTACAGTGCCATTTTATGTAAAGAAAATTAATTATACGTTATAAGCAGAGCCCTACTGAAACTGCTTATATTATATATATCACCATTAGCAAATAAACTAAAGCTGACCAAGGCCTCTTGTGACCTGTTTAATTTGGGACACGACACAGGTTCAACTTTTGAAAGATGATAAATTACTAGGTTCAGCTGGTACATATTTTCCTATTGAATTTTTTATTATGCAACCACTCGTATATGCTTTGCACTGCCTTTTACATAAAGAAAATTAATTGTACGTTATTACCCAACCGACTGGAGCTGCTATCAGCAAATAAAACAAAGCTGACCAGGTCCTACGTGACCTGAATGAAACTGATTAAACTTTGCCGGGTGAGTGAAGCAGGAAACTGCATTCTGTGGGTCTAAGTCAATTGGTCTAAAGGTCAAAAGCAGTCCCTCAACCTTATTTTGAAGCAACACCTTAATCTCGCAATTTTCCTCTTATTTCTTTTAAAAGTATCCTTTATCATATTTTATAACTTCAGTTTTCCATATTAATGTAAAACAAGCAGTTAGTTCAAGTAATTTTCACATTTGAAGAGATTTTTTGTCACATGACTCTCAACAGCCAATCTTGAAACAGGACAATCTACTGATCTACCTCAAGTTGGGGTGACTGTTCTTGCTCTTTAACAGATTTTCCAATTAGGACAGTATATGGATGTTGGCATTTGCAGCACAGCAAACAAATAGTGCCGAGAGTTGGTGTCAATCACATTTCTGGCCTTTGGATCGATGACTCTGTGGGTCAGTGTGATGTTGCACTTTACACATTTCAGAGAAATGCCCCACATCCGCATTAGTTCCCATATACAAATAAAAGACAATTAGGATCAGGGGGATCACTTTTGACTTTGGGACAGAGGCAGTTCATTTCAATTATGGGATAAGTCAGCCCTGAACCCGTCTTTACTCTCAAGCAACACGGGTCAAGTTAGAGCATCGGACTTGCAGTCGTTTATGGAACGTTTTTAAACTTGAAGTCTTCAGTAGGCCTATGACCCGGCCACTCCAGACCCCAGACTATGGATGCAGAAAGGCTCACGATAGCATGGCGTCTATTCAGATAAAATACCGTCTCTTCAGGTAGTTTGACGCCTTTAAGGATACTTTTGTTGGTAATACTACATCATAGAAATGTATTTTCTTGTCCAAAATGTCGCTGTTGCCTTTTTTTTTGTGATGTGTCGGAAGGCATCAAAATACTTTCGAGGTCAAAATGCTTCACACGGCAAAATACGTGTGCCCCCTTTCGAGCACAGTATGCACCAAAAGGTCCAAGTAAAATTCTACCTGTAATATACCACCCCAGGTAATCTACCACCCTGAAGTAAGATACCACCATATCCTTCATAGGCTTTCTATGCGTAATACGCAATAGTGGCAGTTTATTGCACTTTTCACAGCTCACTCCGGTATGCATGGTGTTCAAACAAGTGACTAAAGAATTCCGTCCATCGAGTACTGACCACATTGCCAGGGGATCTGTTCTTCTCTTCCTTAACTTGTTTTGGTTGAGCTGCTTAGCTGAGCGGATGTATGACTGATGGGTCCATGCTTGGCCACAGGCCCAGGATTTGATAGTCCAGGCGTTATGACTCCGGACAGTTATCGTGAGGTTAAATGTTTAAACTTAAAGGCCTAATCTTCTCACTAGGACAGTTACCGATTCTTAGCTCCTCCCACAACTGTCTATAACTCATGCTCATCCAGACACAATCTCAGTTTATTTCTTCAGGATGAATATACAAGGCCCCCAAGTACCCAATGTGTAATCAAATCACTCTCAGTACAGTACATGCCGTGCAATATTAGCTACAGTACTCTGCATTTTTTGAATTTGCTGTCAGTCAAAGAGCTGCGCCAATTGAGAATGTACGGTAGGTATACTACTACACAAATTTTAGTTGGACTGAGAGTTGCCTGCCCTTAATACTGATTAAATTTTTACGTGATTGAATGAAGTTCAATTAGAATTGTGATGAGTTTGTTTCAAGACAACCTTTGAACTTGCATTCAAAGTTGCCTCATTTTTTCTTCTTTTTTGCATGCTTCGTCGGGAGTTCGAGTGCTGGTCGGGTCAGACCCAATGAAACGGACTATTGAGTACATTGTGTTCGGCATACGCAATGATGCCAGTGAGCCACAACTGGAAAAAAGACCGTGGCCGGCCCAACTTAAAGTACAACTCAAGTAAAAAAAATCAAAAATAAATATTAAACAGCATGAAAAGTGGATTCTAACAGTCCAACTCCCATCTTCATAGAACACTCTTGAGCCGAGACATAAAATGTTAAAGTTTATTCACTCAAATTAAAATGGTACTTTGAGGAATAATTCATGATGTTATTGTTGTACTAATCAAATAACAATCTATTTCTTTGTTTTTCTGAAAGAAACTGCACCTTGTGTCAAGGTGTAATAGCGCTCTTACTCTTATGAGGTGATGTAGTTAATTTTGCTCCCTCTGTACAGCATGCCATGCAAACAAACAAGAGGTGTTCAAGGTCATAAAACATTTTTTATTTTAAAGAGAATCGAAGCAGGTAATACGAGTTGAACAACTAGATAATTACAAATTATTGCGGAATGGGCTACCTTTTTTGAATAAATTTCGACCTTTCATATCTCAGCATAAGAAAGTCCTATGAAGATGGGAGTTGAACGGTTAGAATTCATTTTCATGCTCTTTTATTTATATTTTGAAATTTTACTGCTCAACATACAATTTTGAATGTTTTGACTTAAGTTACACTTTACAAAATTAGTTAGAGACGGGGCCGTACAATTCGATTTAACTCCAACTCTGCATGATTTTCACCAGTGACGGAGATTTTTTTCTTTTTTGGAAACCTGGGGAGATGAGACGGCACCCGAGGAGCCGCGGGAGCAAGAAGCGCTCCCTATAACAACGTGGGGTCCAGGGGTCCGACTTAGGACCTGTCAGGTCCGAGAGCAGCCCCCCGTGTGGGTGGGGGGGGGGAGAAGTCCCCATAAGCTCTTGGGATATGCAGTTAATTTGAGCATCAGAATGAGCCGTATTGCTCCAGTGCAAAAATAAATTTTTAAGGGGTCCGTGGGAAGTGTTGGTTGCCCAGAAAACTAAACGGGACGCCACTATCGGTCGGGGCGGCGTGTACAAAAAATGTTGAGAAACCGTGACCTCAGACAGCCGGCTTGTAAGTGGAACTGAAGCGTACGTTGTTTTGAGCTTTCGTATACAAAATAATTTGCAATTGCAATAAAAAAAAATGAAAATTTGCAAAATCATAAGGAAATTGGGTCTACCAGATAAACTGTAGGCCTACCTCCACAATTAGATGAAAAGGAAAGGTAAAGTAAGCTGGTCATTGGGAAATAAGCTTAGTCGCGTGATAAACCAGGAACGGGTCTTTCAGAGTGAGATTAGCTGGGAGAGAACTGACGCGGAGCGCCACCATTATTTCCGGTAGGGTCATGGTCGGAAGTTCCGCCATTTTGACTTTGGACTCTAGTCAATAAATACTTGTATTTATTAACTAGAGTCCAAGGTCAAAATGGCGAAACGTCCGACCATGGAGGCCAAAGAAGGTACGAATTTGCAGTGTCTCGACCAACCAGTTGTTTCTTCCTTGTGTACACTTTTTCTAACAGTTTGCTACTTTTTAGGGCTTGCCTGCGTATGCAGTGCACAGAATTAGCCTCAACGTAGGCCGTAACGCGTTTCAAAAACCTAAAGGAATAAAACGCGTGCTTTAATTTTAAATACACCACAAGTACTTTTATTGCACGCAGTAACCAAATCGGGTTACGTGCAGGGCATGGACGCGCTGCCACAACCAAATAATGATTGGATAACGTTTGTTCGTGCACGCGTTCTCGTCCTTAACAAAACAAAAATACGCGTGTTTATGAGAGCCTGAGCAAGCGCTCAAGAGCGCGTTCTTTCTTGTCATAGCCTGCATACAACATACAAGTTACGTGCAGCTGTTGTTTTCTCGTTTAAATATTAATTCGCGCTGCGTAAATTTTGATCTTGTAAGCAGCTGTATACGTCTTCTGTGAAATACTGTACACTTGGCGTTTTGGATATTTAGCCTAGGATTTGTAGTTCGAGGACTCAACTAGCAGGTACCGCAGGCCGACAACAACTAGGCCAAGGGCTAGAGTAAAAGTATTTAACCACTAAAAATGTAACCCCATTTTTAAAGGGGAAGAACAGTTGCCCAAACTTACTTTAAAACAACACATGATCTTATTCCACCAACATTTCTCATTTTTCTTTCACATACCTTTGTTAATATTTTCAAGACTTTAATATTGCGTAGGCCTAGGCCTAGGGAAAATGAGTTACAGTCCATAATTTTCACAATTCAGCAAGAAAAATATTGCCATATAATTTTCAAGAGTCATTTATAAATAGAAAGAGCAGTCTCCCTTATATCATACTTGGCCTTCTATACAATGTTCACACGAAACACGTTGTATTCCAAAATGGACACATACTTTAACGTCCACTGCAACTGCACCTCACTCAGAAGTGGAGATTCACTGAACTTGAAAGATTTCGGAAAGAATACATTTTACAGGTACTTGTGTTGAGTCGTTCCAAAATATGCAGGCATCTGAGAAGAAGCCACTGAGGTTAGGCCTACACCTCATCATTTCATGCTCTGTTTCTTCACTATTGTGAAATAATTTTTCTGATGTTGTATCTGAAAAATACCTAATACTACAAACACTGATGTTTCACAGAGGCTACGTCGTATTTACCATGCAAATTCAAATTTCTAGTTCGTTCCTGGGAGTATGGTTATGGTCTATTCATTGTCAAGTTACCATCCAGTACCGTAGTGCACCGATGAACATAACGTATGCTCGAGAACACACTCTTAAAAAGGTGTATGAAACTCTCTTTGAACTCCGCAACAGACCATGACGCACCATATGGAAGCTTTCACAGCATTGGCAGATTGTATGAATTATTTAATACATGCATTGAAGTGTTATCAGACTAGTGTTAAAATTATGTCCAAGAAATGATTTGGTGTAATATATCAGGAATAGACAGCGGTCGGAATTATTCAATTGTCACCTGTTAATAAGCAAGAAATTTACTTCTGTAAGACATTTTCTCTATAGGGTGCGTTTTTCACAGTAGACTGAGAGCATTCAGCGTATGGGCTTGAAATAATCCCGAAATATGTTATTTTCCCATCTAGCTGTGAGTAACAGAAGTCGCGTGACTCAATGAGCTTATACTTTGCTATAGATGTTACTCCTGGGCAAGACGGTAAACTGCATCCAGGGTGTGGCTTCTGTTCTATTCAGCCAGTCTAAAGCAGGACCACACATGTTTGCCCTTTAGAGGGCGTACTTGTCCTTGTGAGACGTTTAGCTCCTTAAGGGAGCAGAACTCCTCCGGGAGTAAGTGTTTGGTTTTCGCCCCTTGGCTCTTCGCCAGAGAGTCGAGGGGACTTTTGGGGACTTTTAGAAAAAAGCTTCTCCGCCAAGCGGGAGTGTATTACTGCTGTACCTTAAGCTACTATGGTGCACTCTTAATACCAACGGCACATGACCAACAACTGCTGCGAAGGTGTTTACAACCTATAAAAATAAACCGATAATGTAAAAAAACTACCGATAATGTTAAAAAAAAAACTGTAAAAAAATACCGATGATGGAAAAACTGTTCTAACGAGTTTTTCATATGGTCCTACCTATAGGTGTGTATGTGTGCGAGTTTTTCTAGATAGGCCAGCGGCGTAACCAGGATAGAAACCTTAGGGGGGCCTAGAAAACAAGTGGGGGCTGGTGCCTCCGAGGATCAGGCGTGGAAAGACTATCAAAGCGGAGCGTCACCATCAGTTGGCGCGGAGCGTACAAGAAAATTTTGGGCTTTACAAACCCTTCAGATGGCCGGAAACGGCACTTTCCACGTGTTTTAAGCTGCATGTACCCAGCCTTGAAATACAAATCTCATGTCTGCCACTTCTCAAATAATGAGAATAAAAATTCAATCTATGGGAAATGGTAATACATAATTTTTAGGAACCCCAAAACTGGGCATTTCTGATATGTGGCCTGGGGGATGAGACTGAAGGGAACCGGTATCTCCCTTTTCCTTGGAAAAAAATTGTAGACTTCAGGAGAACGTAGAGCGCAAATGGTGCAATATTTGAATGGATTTCAGCTTCAATAGGAAAACCAAACGTAGTTGTGCCCCCTCTGAGAAACTTTCTTTGCGTTAGATTTCTTACATGCAAAATGGTGCCATGTTTGGCAAAACTTTGAAGTGATTATAGGCCTGCGTTTTAGGATTTTCCTTTTTGGGGAGCATGACAAATTTCAGAATATTTATTTTTGGTTTTTGTAGAGATTTTACAACTGACATACTACCAAAAAACAAAGTTTTCTGGTTTTCAGTGGTGTCTAGATGCAAAACGGCGCAGTATTTGTTCAATCATCGGTACATTACCTAGTCAAAATTAAGATACTACGAGTAAATCTCTCAAAATATCAAACCGCAAATCAGAAGTCGGGATCATGTGGGAAACACATGAAATCCTAGTGGACATTTTACAAATCCGCCCGGACGCCAGTGCCAACTAGTAAAAGAGAACTTGTCGAAAAAATCGTTCTACAGTGGCACTTGTCATTGGCAGGAGTGAGGCACGACATTGTTAAGGATGGAAGGGAAGAATTATTCGAAGGCAGCACCTTGCCCTTATGGCATTTTTTGTGTATGATAAAGTATAGGAATGGTCGTGTAAGAATGGTCTCCAGTGTATGATTGCCTTGGTTTCAGTAAATCAACCAGCCATCCGAAAGGAAGAAAGGGTCTTAACCTTACAAAGTCACCTTTGAGTTTGCCGTCGAGACGTTCGTTTGATCTTCGAAGTGAAATGCAAGAAATGACAGTGCAGATTATAAACGGTATCTAAGTAAGTGAAAGTAGGCATTTTGAAGTAATAACTTGATTTCATACGTTCTCACAAAATGTGTTTTACATACATTCATGCATGTTTTCTTAATTGTTACACATTTTGTTTATTTACTGTTTTTGAAAGAAATGCTTCAAAGTTTATTTCCGTTCAAACATGTTATTTTTTTTAAATTACTTTATCAGGACGCAAAAAAATCTAGGGGGGCTGAAGAAAATCTGGGGGCCTAGGGCCCCCGACCCCCATGGCTAGGCCACTGAGATAGGCAGGTGAGCTTACAGGCGACAGTCGGGAATGGCGGGAAAGCAAATATGTTCATGGGTGTGTGCGTTTGCACATACGTATGGGTGCATGTACCCTGTGTGAGTTTCTTGGTATATATAATTGACTATGATATGTTGTGTCTGAGTGTAGCCTCTCGTCACGGGAGTACCCAGGACTTTTTATTGGGGGTGGCAAACTACAGGGCCTGATCGCCGTCCGGGTGATTTTTTTTTTAAATTAAAGAACCCTAAGATATAGGTTAATCTGGTGCTTATATTATTGCATCATTAGCATCATTTAATGTAATTCCTTCTGTATACAATTTCAATATATTTTTTTTAGAATTCGATTGGGGCATTTCCCCTGGCCTCCTTCTAGCTAGGCCAATGGCATGTACGTGGTTTATGACTAGGCTTATGAATTCTCTTTTTTCGCTAGAGAAAATGCATGCTGGAAGAAACTTGATGAAATAAATGTCTGGATCAGTAAGCAGCTTACACTGGTCTGGTAGGACAGATTGCTCAGTGTATGAGTGGCAATGCGCTATCAAACAGTTAAATATCATAATCACATAGCCGACCGGATTCAAACCAAAAAGTCACCCAAGTCACCTATCACACACCTTGTTTTCCCCCATTGTCATCACAATGTTGATTATGAAAAGCACAATGTTGCGGGCAAACATTTACGGGCGTAGCGCGAAGCTGAGACCAAACCGCTGAAGGGTCCAGGGGCAAAGCTCCCGGAAGCTCTGAGGTTTTAGAGTATCTCTGGATGAAAAATTAAATTAATACTCATGAGATGTATATTGTTTATTTTCGGTTAACCCAACTCCTAACTGACCCAACTGGTTGGGGGCAAGTTAGAGGGAAGGACACAATCTGGTGGGGGAAAATTCCCCCTTCCTCCTCTCCGAAGCGACGCCACTGCTAGAGCGAGAAGTAAATATTCATAAATCCAGTCATAAACCACGTATAGGCCATTGCGTAGCTAGAGGGAGGCCAGGGGACCATCATTAGTGGCTCGCCAAAGGGGCACGGGCCCGGACACTTGGGCCCCTCCAAACATTTCCAAAGCATGGTCTTCAGTTTTCCAAAAATAACGTTGTTTGATATGACATAAATAAAAAAGTACCCTTCTTCTTAATCTGGGCAAAGTATCCCAGCCAGCCTTCTCTCTCAAACAATTGTCATATATTATTCATAAAGTATAAACTAATGCGTAATTGTCAAGGATAAAGTTCGTAATTGTACCAAAATTTTAGCCCACTGCTGGCCGCCCAGAAGCGTCGATAGCGCTATCAGCATCAATTACTGCTATTGGTGCTGGTAGCGCTATCAATGCTTCTGCATGTGTGGCCGGTTCAGGTTTACAGGCTCATTCGACCACTGCTGAGTTAATATGATTCGAAAAGTTATGATTTCAATTTATTTCCAACGGTGTGCAGCTCCTTGAAACAAAAAGTCCAGAACAAATTTATCTTTGATATTTTAAAGAGGAACATATTCTATGCATAGTTCAGTGGGGAAAGTTTTACTCATTTCCCACGTTTGGTTCTCGAGATATTAGAATTGAAGTTGACATATTTTCTACAAAAAGTGAACTTGCAACAAGTAGACGTGATGTCATGTATTCACATTGATGGAAATGTTTAGTTGTTTTCTCTAAAATTTAACACCATATTTATACAATTTAACTGTGATATGTTGTAACCATAAGTGCATCCCGAGCAATGGAAGTTTAAAAACTTAATTTGCCTGACGGGCGAGATAGCCTCCCTAATCAATTCAAGATCAAACAGCAGGATCAAAAATAAATAAAGAACAAAACAAAACAAAACAAAACATTGACCATCAATATGAATACAAATACATTACATAGCATCTGCTTGTTTCAAGTTTACCTTTTTTTTAGAAAATGTGTCAACTTCAGTTGCTAATATCTCGAGAACCGAACATGAGAAATGAATGAAAACTTCACCAGATTGATTAGAATACGTTCGTCTTTAACATATTAAACAAAAGTTGATTCTGGTCGATTCTTTTTAATGGAGATTTAACTTTGCCACCAAGAAAATGATAAAATGTCACATCGTCCTGTAAAGGAGCCAGTACATTTTATCTGGTAATTTTCTGATAATTTTGCAATTTGATTTTCTTTTTGTTAAAATGAAGATTTTAGTGCAAAGGGAAGCTCAAAATATCGACTGCTTAAATTCTACTTAAAAGCCTGGCAAATGCAATTTCCGGCTATCTGAGAGGTCGCGATTTCTCAAAATTTTCTGTACTCTCCGCGCCAACTGATGGTTGCGCTCCGCTTAGATAATCTTTCGGGCAGTCAGTCACCACTTCTCATGTCCATCCCCCCCCCCCCCTCCAGAAAAATATAGTTTTGCACGACATCTTCTGACACTATTTGAGACGACTTGGTCTCAAGTTGAGTTTGCCCCAAACAAATTTCCTTATATTCACCCTTGGGAACCATCCCCCAATCGAATTTTCCAAAAAATATTTTGTAATGGCACCGAAAGAATGATATCAAAAGATAATAAATAATGCAAATGATGTTATCACCAGATAACATCTTAAGGTACTTAAAATTTCCCCGGACGACGATCAGGCTCTGTAGGTGGCCGATCCCCCCTCCCCCCCCCCAAACAAAAAGTCCTGGCTAATCCCGTTATGAAGGCTACATTCAAACAAAACGTAGTCAAAAACTGGACAGTAAAACTCCATCTAACTTAACTAACTCTCCCACTCACGGACCTAGCTATTTGTTTTCCCTCCCTGCCCGCCTGCCGCCTGTCAGCTTACCGGCCTACCTACGCACACATACATACCTGTAGGTAGGACCACAAAAAAACCCTCGTTAGAACAGTTTTTTTACGCGTATTGTAAAGCGTATTGTTGTCATGAAGATAAAAATTAAACTTTTCGCACGTTCGAAAATATTTTGGAACGTCCGAAAATCTTTTCGTATGTATGAAAAGTTATTCTTTTCTACGTGACAACAATACGCTTCCGTAGTTTTTTTACGTAGTTTTTTACAATATCGGTTCAAAGATTTTTTTTTACATTATCGGTAAATTTGTTTACATTAACGGTTCAAAGATTTTCATATTATCAGTAATTTTTTTGTATACATTACCCGTTGTTTTTACATTATCAGTCGCTTTCACATTATCGGTTAATTTTCACATTTTCGATTGCACCAAAATTTACTCTGTGGCAATTCCGACTCCATGCTCACATTGCAGGGAGTTTTTGTGTTGTTTCTAAACGTAGTTGTAATTTGAATTCACCAGGATGTCCATGCTAATCATTTTAGGTGTTCTCGTATTTAATATTTCGGTGAGACAACAGATTGTGGGTGGAGGGAGATTTCGTAGATTTAACGTCGATGAAAGAAGAATAGATGTTTATTCAGCGTAAGTAAGACCAGAAGAGCCGACGTTTTTGGAATTCACGTGAAAACATTATAAAAATGGAATGATTAGTGGCATATAATTTTATCACTCTTTTAAAAATATGGGTTTGATTTTTTAGGCCACCCCTTTGCCAAAAACTGAGGGGGGGGGGGACATATATCCCATCCGGGGATTTCGCCTACGGTTTTCCAAATTCAAAAGTTAGGTCATTTCCAAACGTGTTTATTAAATACAAGATGTTGTCTGCTTGGATAGTGGAGAAATTCAACAGAAAAACAGGTTCATGGTTTTAATTTGCTAACGTATGACCGTTTTGTCAAAGTCGTACCACCACTCGAAAGAAAGACTTTTTGCTGCGTGAGCTTCCATGTTAAAGCTCAGTCACTGAGTGTAACAACGAGCAACAAAAACACTACACACACCGTACTTCGTAAGTTTGTGAATGAGGTCAACATGCAAATGGAGACTTCAGTCACCCGATGGAGATCAATGATTTTAATAAGTCAGTATCAAGCAGGTTTTAAATGGACCTAAAGTCTGAAATTTCAAAATGTACACAGCAGAGCATAAAAAAGTGAAACCCCTCATCTTCAAAGGAAATTCCTCAGCCGAGATGTAAATGTTGACGATTATTCACTTACGTTAAACTTTAAGTTCAACTTTAACTATCAGTGGTAAACTGCACAATAATTTGTGATGCCATAGTTGTGCCACTCAAATTGCTGTTTTGTATTTCTTTGTTTCTGTGAAAACTACTGCAGTGCACCTTGCAATCTTACTTTTACGGGGTTACGTGACTAAAAAAAGCCCCTGATGCTATGTATATAGGAAAACAGAAAGCATTCAGGGTCGTATAAACATATTTAATTTCAAATGGAAACAAAACATGTAATGTAAGTTGTAAAAGAACTAATTTACAAATTATTTCAATCTAAAGGAATAAATTTCAACACTTAATAATCTCAACAACGGAACAAGCTTTGATAATGGCAGTTGGATGAATAGGATTTATTTTGCCTCTAAAATGTATATTTTTAAAATGCTAGACTTATGCGCACTTTTATTAGAGCATTTTCTCAAACTACTGTTTTGTCTGTTAGCACTTAGTCTTGGTCAAGACAAATTGAATCTTTGCCCTTGCCTAGGACTCCGACATTTCCACTACACAAGGCTACGTTTGTTGGTGACGCTATTCCTTTAAACCGTACATCCTTTGATTTCTTTCGTCCTCCAAAAAATGAGGGTGTGCTACACGAATGATATTTTAGGATAAAATAAACTACAGACAGACGAACATGAGAAGAAAAGTCCGATCGTTTTAACACAAGACTGGTTAAAACTACACTAATACCACGTAAGTAAAAAGAAGAAATTGCACATATTCAGCAGATACAGCTAGTTACTTGCAACTCACTGCATAGATTGCATGATCATCAGATACGTCTAACACACTTCAAGTAATTGTCTCTCTCAAAAAAGGAGGGGATAAGAAAAGCGATGCAATAGTACTAAAATACAGATTTTCTAATATCATACAAATTGCTTTTCCTCATTTTATTATTATGTTACATGACATACAGATCACATGACCTTCATAACTACATCCTCTATTCTCATGAGATTGGCAGGCATAAAAATTCCCTATCAAGCTCGATTCATGGGAGGCTTTGTTATTTTGGTTGACTGCCCTTACTTAGTTCAAAAATTGCATGGCAAGCCAAATGTCCAATTATTGGATAAACTTAGTTTATCGTTTGATAAACCAGCACTCTTAAAAAGTTGGTTTAAAACATTCACCAACACTGGTCACGTATGTCAAGTACCTGAAATTGGTCAAGTTTTCCCCAATATTTGTTGTTTATTTGGTTACCACACAGGCTGGTTACCCAATAAATAGGTAGACAACCTCTTGGATAACCCAACAATCAACGATTATTGGGTAAACTTAAACCAATTTCAGGTATTTGACATACGTGACCAGTGTTGGTAAGTTTTTTAACCAACTTTTTTTAGAGTGAGGTTTACCAGATAAACCTTCACCAATCAATAAATCAAGTTACATTTCTTTCCATGGCGTAGCTAGACATTTTCAGTGGGGGAAAGCACCCAGATTTTTTTAGTTCTGTAAAGTGTTAACACCGTTTTTCTGGAGACGTTATTTGCGGCGCGCAAATCGCGCGGAAAATTTTCCCCTTTTAAGCGACTTTTTAAAAAATTGGAGCTTGTATTGGAGAAAATTTTCAAACTGGATTCTGGGTTTCCTATATATGTGAAAATATTATATGTGAGAGTGTGAAAAGTTCCGGAATTACTGAAGAATCCGTATTTCCCATTGGCAAGTCAGAGATTGCACGGGCTAACAAAGATCATAGTTACTACCCAGTGTTATCTATAGCCTAGAAACTGAGGCTGTCCTACGACATTTTAGGAGTGAAAAGCTTATACTAGGGAAAATTTGTAATTTAATGAAATTTGATGAAAATAGCACTAAGATTGCCGATATCACTTGATGATCTGGTGATTTTTTTCATTTCCAGATTTCGGAAAAGTTTACCAATTGAAACTGATTATGAGCAAAATCGTCTGTTGGCAGGTTGGCGCTCTTTTTAGGTTTTTAACATACTTTACTCTTGCACCATTGTTGGCAAAAGATATAATTTAACAGGGTTGTTTTAAGGCCCAGATAACAAAATGCTCAAACAGCCACCAGTAACTGTACTATCTGTCCTTTATTCTGATGAAAAGGGTCATCTTCTGTAATATAGGAATAGGTTTTGCTGAAACGTATCTTCGTGCTTTATACGCACTAATGAATGTTGTCGCTGTGCTAAGTTAATTGCTGCCACACCAAGTGTTTTTATAAGCTTACAAAATACGCAGACTGATATTAAATTCACCCCCCCCCCCCCCGACCAAAGATGTTGCAAAGGGCGCAACAATAATTGTAGCGCAAATAGCCCTCTTGTTGTCGGGGATAATTGTCAACATAGACAATAAAAAGACTTTATAAAGATGCCAAAATAGCTTCCACAACATTTTTCAAAATCATTTGAAGAGAGCATTCAGGTTAACGTAAAATAAAACTGTTATCATAGTGGTAATGGTTTAAGTGTTTTAATGAGCAGTTTCCATTTTGCTTTTCTTCAAGTGACCATTCTCATGATAAATGGCTATTTCTGATGACACTGCACGATGATCCCATGAAAATGCTCATTTCTGTACTTTCGTGGTCTCAAAAGCCAGACAATTGCATCTTATAAGCCTAGGTTAAGGCTACTTTTATTTATTATGAATTCGGTATCTAGAGTGCCAAGCAGAACTTTGTCTTGGCTAATGTGCTTAACAGTGGCGTAGCTACTGGGGGGCGGGGGGGGCAACTTGCCCCCCCTGGAAAAAATTTTGGGGGAAATTTGATGAAAATGGGGAAATTTGATGAATCTTCTTATTATTACAAAAATTTCACAAAATTTTCGTTAGAATAAGAAATTGTGAGACATTTTTCATACATAATTCGTATTTTCATGCAACAAATTAACTATTAGGCCTCCTTAGTGACGTGCGAAGGGGAGACCATTGGGCCATGTCCCCCTCACAGATGCCATTTTTTCTTTGTTCTTAAAAATACGTAGTCTAACTTTATTAACACAGATTTTACTTCAAAAGATAGCATATGTGGCACCAGATTGCTTATAAGGACACCCAATTTTTCAAAATTTTTCAAAGGGGAAGGATTGCAAGGTCTTTCAGTGATGCCATTTTTTTTTAATTCCTACCAATAGACCTATGCAAATTCTGTCAAATTCCAATTTTTACTTAAAAGGGTAGACTCTGTTTCCCACTGGTGGCATCGATAAAAAAGACTACATGTTTAGATTCTCTTTACAAGCATAAATACGCTATTTTGACCATCTGAGCTGTCTGATTTTTCGAAATTTTCTTTACGCTCCGCGCCAACCAATGGTGGCGCTTCGCTCGGTCTGTTGGGCAAAATTACATATTTGGAGTAAAATTAGCTCTTAACTCTCTGATCACTTTGCAGTTTGCGAACATATTTTGAAGTGAGCATTTTATTGCAAACGACAAAAGAAGAAAGCGACTGGCTAGATTCTTCGTATTAGCCTGGAAAATGCTATTTCCGGCCATCTAAGGGGTCTGATTTTTCCAAATTTTCTCTGCGCTCCGCGCCAACCAATGGTGGCGCTCCGCTTAGATAATCTTTATGACAAAGTAACATTTTGTGGCCAAGAAAAACCACAAATACCGATTAATGCTCTTTTATTTGGACTTCTAAAAGTGTGCAAATTTAATGACAAGTTTTACTTCGTAAGGTAGCATAAATGGCATAAGAGTGCATGTAAAGACACAAAAGTTTCAGTTTTATCCTCATGAACCACCACGATTCAAATTTTTAACACTGTTCCTGTCAAAGTCGAAGATCTTGCACCATTTTGCATGTAGGCTACTTGAAAACGTCAAATAATTTCCGGACACCCCTCCCCTTAGACCGTACTGCATGCCCCCCCCCCCCCTTCAGAGAAATCCTGCGTACGCCACTGCTTTAGTACATACAAATAAACCAGATATTGTTTACCAAAATAATATACTTTGTTATTTCCGATTGCTCTATGTTATACTTTAAGATTAAAATGCAGGTAATATTACAAAATGTCAAGGTAATGTTGTTATACTTGTAAGTTTGCATATTTTATATGAAATACATACACATTGACCGGGAAAAGTTTCGGGGAAATTTCATACCTTTGCCCCCCCCCCCCCTGGAAAAAATCCTAGCTACGCCACTGGTGCTTAATAAATGGCTATTTCAGAGTGGTTACATGATGTAAATTACATCAATTAATGTTTCTTCGTGTACTTATCTTGATTTCCAGATGCCAAAAATGTAAGGCTGTGGGTGATTAATTTCCATAACTCTTTTCCCATGTAAGATTGCTTGCTATTTGGCTCTAGCAGGTTTAATCTTTATCTTCATAAAGAAGCCCATTATTACATTAAAACTTAAATCGAGACCTGACAATAACACAAGATATGACCGTCTTCATATAAGAATGTGAAAGAGAGGGATCTAAACATGGGTGTGCGCAGGTGGGGGCAAGGGGAAACTTGCCCTCCCCTGGAAAATAAAAAACCTGAAAAAAAAATGAAGAAAAAATAAAAAAGACGAAGAAAAATTAACATCAACATTTTTTAACAGTTCACTCAGTGTTTTCCCTATTTATTTGCGGTAAATAGTCTTTAGAAATGTTTTTCCAGCGATCTGACAGGCATTTTAGGCCAAAATTTTCTTGCGCTCCGTGCCAACTCATGGCGGGGTGGAGCTCCCCCCCCCTAAAAAAATTTTGCACCTTCCCCCGAATTTCCTTCTGCCGAGGCCAGTGGATAGAAAATTTAAACATGTTTTAATAGAAAAACTTGCTGAGGAGAAATGCAGGGCAAAGAAGTCTTCTACCAGGTGCAGAAAATCAAATGGGAAGTCTGAAAAGCCGTGGCTTCGATCGTGCTGAGGCTCAGGGTATTTACTCCTTCAAAGCGCCCCTTCCGACCATTTTCGCCTCCCTGACCGAAATCCCTATAGCTCTCCCACTGTTAATTGTACCAGGCTCGAGTGACTATTGTTAACTTACCTTATAACTATCAAAGTCACTTTAATTTTCCCTTAATTTATATAAAAAAAGAAGATGAAGTACTCTTCCTCAGTATTATATTCAATACTATATTCATTACTACGTTTTGCAGATCTTAACATATTGTTTGCGAATTCCGAGTCTGCAATCTACAATCTGCAGTCTGCAAAATAGTAGATCCGGTTTCGGACAGTAGCATGTCGAATGCCTACAGTACGGTACGATAAGTCTTAGAGAACGAGGCTGAAGATTTTGTTAGCGGAGGGCACATAAAATTATTACGACCTAAGATAGCCGCATGACATTTCCCGAGCTTGTGTAACTTGCCCCCCCCCCCCCCACCGGGAGAAATTTTTTTTAAGGTAGATTAAATATAGCTTAATTTAGAAAAGTTTGAGATGCTGATGAAGTACCAGTTGGTTGGAAACTGGGCCGTAAAACTCCATCCAACTAACTGATAAAATACTACATCGATAAAATTGAAGGGAGAGGAGCGCACGAAAAATTTTGCAATTCATTTAGGATTTGCGATAATGGGGCTCTATGCATGGATCTAATGTAAGTGAGAAAAGTCATAGGCGTAGGAAGTGGGGCGACGCCCCCAGTGAAAAATGAGGGGGTCAGAAAACCCCCTTTTTTCATTTTTCCATATCTCAAAAGAAAAGCAAAATTTCCGGGGCGCTTTGTCCGCCGCAAAATGCAATAGAGGATGCATTAGTTCTTGCTCTAAAATCAGTTTCAATGGTAAACTTTTCCGAGCACCGAAATGGACAAATTCGGATATTCACCAAATGTGATACCACATCATATCAAGAAATACAGGCAGATATATTGCTATTTTTGTAAACTGTCTTTCTTAGAAATCCAAATTTTCTTCAATGAAAGCTTTTGATTTTGAAATAATTTGTGGAAAAGGGACAAAAAAGTTTGGGAAACTTTTGAAATGTCATCGAAGAGTGTCAGTTCCGTTCGTGGGCCTTAAGCTAGCCGCAGGCTACACGACTTTGCACGCCTCAACAAAACTCGATTGTCGCTGCAATGTGATTGGCTATGTTAACACCAGATTTAAGTCGCACCGACTGAAGTCGGGAAGGACTGCAGTTTGCGATACTTAAAAGTGGCCTTGCAACTGTCAATCGCAGTCATAAACTCACGCACATTACACGACTGTTGGAGATCCGACGATCGAGTTGAGTTGCGGTGTGCAAAGTCGTGTTAGTGTGAGGCTAGCTTTAGATAACATTATGTAGCAACAACGACTCAGTCTTTGTGCGATCATTCTAAGATTTGCTATCAATATATGATGGAAGTGCAGATTTTTAAGGTAATCCCCAAAAGCTTTTTAAATTTCCTAACAGGAAACCCAGAATCCAAAGCTTTTTCGATACACTCTCCATATCTAAATATATTTGTTTAAAAGGGGCGAAAGTTTCGGCTGGCTTCGCGGGCCGCAGTACGTCCCTGATACAGAGGTGTTCACACATGATGGGAGAATCGGAAAACTTAGCTTCTTCTTACAAGTCCGAGACATGCCATTTCCGTCTGAGGGGTCGCGATTTTTCAAAATTTTCTGGACGCTCCGCGCCAACTGAAGATAGTCTTTCGAGCAAGACTTCATATTCCAGACAGGGAACCATTGGCCTCAGACCGAATTCTCAAATGCTCTTATACACACCTATCATCAGATACCTTTCAACCCAGTCAGTTGGGTAGTTTGTACCGGATTCTTTAAATATTGAAGTGTCAAAATGTTATCAATGTTCAATGTTGCAGAGCAGTGACGTAGTTACAGGAGGCAGAGGCGATTGTCCCCTGGCTCGAAAAAGTGGAAAATTCGGAAATTTGCCATTTGGAATACTGATCAAATTCAGTGTGGTTTTCCCAACTTTTCCTTCTTAAAATTCCGAATTCTTCCTAATAAAAGTTCCATATTTGTAATTATTAGTTTAAAGGCAAAACTGTCGGCGCGCTTCGCGCGCTCAAATTGCAGCCCTCAATGCAGTAAGTGTACGTCCCTCATGAAGCAGTCAGTGACAAACTTTTTCCAGCGATTACAGTGTCGTTTCCCTAAAATTTTCTTCCACATACTATATATAGGCTTTTAATTTTTAAATGTTTTGTTTAAAAGAGGTAACAAAGTTTCGGGAGCTCTTTGAATGTCGCCGAGAAACCTCAATCCGCACTCCTCAGAAAACATTATGTAATAACATAACATAACATAACAGGTTAAAGGGCAAAGGAGGGCTGTAAAGGCCCCATAAGATGCCCTGTAATCCAAAAACCCCCCAAAACAAAGCAAACCACCAACACCTAAAGAGCCCAGAAAGATTAGATTCTACCACAGTCATGGAAAAACTTGTCAATATTAACCTTAAAACGGTGCACTGATGTGGAGTTAACAACCCACTCAGGCAGGCTATTCCACTCACTAACAACCCTATGAGAGAAACTGAACTTCCTAATGTCAAGTCTAGCAAAAGACTTTTCAAGCTTTTTGCAATGGCCTCTAACCCGAGGATTACTCTGGACCTTTAAATAACTGCAAGCTAACAAAGGATTCCCTTCAGATAGAAATTTGTATACCTGGAGCATGTCCCCCCTAATCCTTCTCAGCTCCAAAGTGGTAAGCCCAAGCAGCTTAAGCCTTTGGGAATAAGGTAGATTTTTAACCTCAGGTATGAGTCGGGTAGCTCTCTTCTGAACTTGCTCTAAAAGCAATTTGTCCTTTTCAAAGAAGGGACTCCAGGCCTGTGCAGCATAGTCGAGATGGGGTCGAACCAGCTGCTTATACAAATTTAGCACAATTTCTTTACTAAAACTCTTAAAATTCCTCCTGATCAACCCAAGCACCCTATTTGCCCTTGCAGCAGTAGCTGCACACTGCCTAGATGACTTTAAATCTCCTGTAATAACTACACCAAGGTCTTTCTCAGAAGTCACTTTGTTCAAATTAATACCATTCATAGTATAATCATGGTGGGGATTCTTAGAACCAAAGTAACGATCTTCAGTCGACATCTCAGATACATGCTTGTAGGTGTCGCAGATTCTTCGATATTCAAATATTAAAATTACCTTACAGGAAACCCTGAATCTAAACTATTTTTTGCAATACGTGACAAGTTCCATATCTACAAATGTGTAAAAGGACCAGCAAATTTTCGATGCGCTACACGCGCCGCAATAAACGTAGTGTTCACACTCATCACTATTTTTTTCTGTTTTTTAAATTGTTCTTGCTCGTAGAAAAAAAGGATAAGAAAAGAGTTAGGAAAAATGTATCTTTTGGTCAATGGAGTAGGGTGAGGTGCATGGTCCAAAATTGTCACACCCCTCCCCCTTTCATATCGTACGTACGCCACTGAGGAAAGTCTACGGCACTTCCTGTCTACTTCAAGTCGACATTGGCTCAGTCGGAAAAAACATGCTTAGGCCTCAGCAAAATCCAACTATCGTCGCTGGGACGATTTTCTTGTTTTTTATTTTTTATGTGTGGGTTGACACTCCACTCCCGGCGGCGACGCCGACGACCCTGAATACTTATTGTTGACGGCCTAGTGATTGGAAGTAAGTCAGTGTGGCTCCCCCGCCTCTTGACTGTCCCGACTGTCGCATGACAGGTTACGCAATTAGTAAAAATCCAGGGTCGAAATGCTTGGTTTCGTTTTGAACACAATTATGTACATGTATATGACGGATTGAATTGCAAACGCAGAACTTGGTGGTACTACCAGCAGTAGTACTGTGCACACATAGATCCAGCCAGCTATCACACAAACAGGTTCGGAATTAAAAACTTCGACATTCTGTTACTGTAAGAACTGGTGATTGCTGCATACAGTTAACACTGGCATCAGTCAGATTCGTTTCGCCAAGCAATCGACACTTGGTGGGACTGAGAAGTGAAAGACTCGGGGATCGACAGTAACATTTAACGTAACGTTACGCGACATAAATTTAGGCTTACTGCTAAGTGCTAGGCTAAGCAATAGGCCTAGGCCTAGGTTATACAGCGTCAGGCCTAGCCTAGCCTAGGCTACAGTCCCCGACAAAAGTAACAAATCACCTTCCCCGCTTCCCTTTTCAGTGTTGGCTACAACCTTTCAACTATCAGCTAGGACACAACATTAAAAGGGGGGAGGGGGTACCAAGGGAAGTTTGGGAGATCGTGAGTGCATTTTGTCATCGAACCAGCGATTTTGTTTCAATCGTTTTGTGTGGATTGTCTTCAGGAACCCTGTACAAATGTCGGGAATGGCACCGGTGTGACCCTGAATATCGGGGTGAAAGCATACCTCCCAATTAAGTGACCCGCATTTGGACACCCAAACCCGCTGACCCGCCCAGCTCTCTGAAAAACCCCCATTTCAAATCTCCGGAGTAATCTTAGTTAGAGAACCACACAAATTGACAAGTAATTCAGCTTACAGATAACTACAAATTCAGTAAATGGTATCTCACAGCACATTCAACTGCTTGCACTACTATACAATGCAAGGGTCTAATGTTTTGTACGTACGGGCATACTGTAGTCTATAGAGGGTGGTGCGGGATGTTTGCTATTGCCACATTGTTATCGGCTAACCTTGGCAGCAGGTATGGAATTTATTCCTGTCACTACATAAATAGTGTAATTATGTAGTACAACGCTGCATTCAATAGTGAAAGTAATTGCCCACTTCGCGGATTATAGGCGAGGCCTGTCGCAGAGTTTCCGGAACATGCCGCCGAACGTTCTTACATTCTTGGCTAGGCCATATCAATATCATGATGGCTAGAATGCCATGTGAGATGTACGAAGATACTGGAAATCACCTGCAGCTAGCGACCGCCGGTGACATCCCAAGTTGACATTTGCAAACTGTGCCCGTACCGCACCAAAATTTACCTCAAAAATAACGATTGAATGTTTTGATTAGGAGAGGTTTTAGTCATGGCGCATTTGTAAGTATCTGCGTAATATTATTTTGGCAAACCTTTCAATACAATATTTTTCTAGGTTCCTGCAAAAAATTCAGAACTAAACTGAAATTTTTGGGTGGTAAGCTAGCAACATTGTGTTGACTGATATGCCAAAAAATGCCACCATTTTGCATGTAGACACTTCTATAATTCAAAAAATTTCCAAAAGGGGAAGAGGGACACCCCCTCCCCCAGGCCGGCGATCCGCCAATGGACAGATCAGTTGGACCCCCATCTAGCCTCTCGGAACTTGGGAGCTATGTGGAAGCAAATCTGAAAGCTGGCAAATGGAAATTTGTTTGAAGAGTGTGGGGGGGGGGGAAGTGTTACAGAACAGATCTTCAACAGGTGTTAACGGAAATACACAATTACTGGAAAGGCAGGCCTCGATTTTCAGAAAAATTTATGGTTGTCCTTCGGGCAACCAATTTCACTAATTTTAGCTGTCCACAAGTAAAATTTAGTTGTCCGAAAAAAAACACTAATGGTGTTCATGTACATGTGAAGAATAAAAAGATGTGATGATTGAGGGACAGAAACACTTGAAGTCTGAAATATGGTATGATTCAAATAGTCAAAAGAGTTGGTCAGTCAGCAGTATTCGTTTTCATTCATAGAGAAAAATGGTTGTCCATCGGACAACCATACCTCTAACTTTTGGTTGCCCATATGAAATTTTA
Source organism: Holothuria scabra (assembly GCA_037179385.1). Classification (NCBI taxonomy): domain Eukaryota; kingdom Metazoa; phylum Echinodermata; class Holothuroidea; order Aspidochirotida; family Holothuriidae; genus Holothuria; species Holothuria scabra. The sequence continues at coordinate 57,411,076 of CM074181.1, read as the reverse complement.
GTTGTCCCTGACAATCGGACAACCACGAAAATCGAGCCCTGAAAGGTATAGCTGAGTATCAGACATGCTAAAATGCCAATATTGCTACCTCATCCAAGGGTAGGCCTGAGAGGGAGTTGACTATACAGTTATTCCGTATCTGTTTTACTTGTTCATCTCGGCCAATTATAATGTTTTGCTTTAATGGGCTGTATTCGAAACAAGTTCGTTTACAGAACAACCACATGAAATTTTACCTAGGCCAGAAGATGTATAATAATCACATGGGTCCCTTCGGTATATGGAGGTATACATAACAATTAGTACATGATCGTATGACTTCAGTGCATGTACGTATGCAATCAGTACATGTTTGGAAAAGTACATGAACGTATGAAATCAGTACATGATCGTAAGCAATCAGTTTAAATCATTGTAAGCAGTTAGTAAATGTACATGTATTTTACTACATCACATGAGTTTAGATGATCATTGTATGTCAGTGAGCCTTTTGGTGGATTTCTTGCACGCCGAAAGGCTCACTCAGTATGGCATGCGGAAGCATGGCTGGAAAAAACCAGCAATGTGGGAAGCTCATTGCAGGGAAATTTTGGTATTTGGAGGGAAATTTGACTACTTTTGTATGTAAACATGTGAAGACTTTGGGAAATTTTGATTTGCTTGCTGGGAAACTTGATTTGCTTGCAGGGAAATTAACGTTTTTTCCAGCCCTGTGCGGAAGGGACAATAATAACATGATGATCATACGTTTTACATGTACAACATGTGTTTTCAGATGTACAAGGTGTGTTTTTTCATGTACATCGTAACATTTAACGTGATGAACTTATGGTTTTAGTGTATGTATGATAGTGTAAATTTACATCATGATCGTATGAAGTTAGTACATCATCGTATACTTTTGGTACACGAACGTGTAATTATAGTACATCATCATATGCGGTGAGCCTTTTGGCGTTCCATATCAGCAGCCAATTTTTTGGCTTTTGCAAGGGGGATTTGAGACAAAAGGAATTGTAATGAATATTGATTGACCTCACCAAGGCCTCAGAAAAGGCCCAAACCTACTTCCTTAAGTCTAGGTTATTTTGTTTTCCCAAAAGGCTAAACCCTAAAGTTAGGTGAGGCAGTTACTAAGTGTGAGGGCTGTAGAAGAAAATATTTTGAAATGCTATATTCTCCTAGATGCATTGGAAAATTGTTCTCATAAGTTGCTCAGAAGGATGACTGGCATGTGCAAATTTCAAACTTTTTGTCCAATTTGGAATGAATAATAATTGTGACACCTTTTAACCAATTTTATGCCACCCCTTTACTTTTACTACTCTCATGAATTAAGCTTACTGTATGTTTTTCATTGAACTGGACTCCCATTGCTGTCCGTTAACAAGCATCAAGGAATATGACACTGCTTCTGTTTAAGAGGGTCAGATTTCTTTATTTTGTTCAAGGTGCAAGCTTTTACTTACTATTGTGTTATCACATTTCATTAAACTTGCCTTCTGCTTTGCTGATTACTAATTAAACTTACTGTTTTCCATAAAAACAAGGCAGTATGGGGTAATCATTTTACCTTAGAGAAATTAAAACATTCTAAATTGTGGGTACTTCTGTTCAAGAAATAACAGCCATGTAAGACAAGTACAGTCCCTGTAGTGATTAGAATATCCATTATTGCATGGGGATTGATTTTCTTGGCATTGTAAGTCATCACTCGGCAGTAATTCAACAGGCTTGAGCTTCAGCACTGATGGTGCTCTAGGTTCAATTTATCTTGATAAAAGTCCTTTCCAAGCATATTAAGGGTTCAGTTATAGAGTACAGGCCACCCTTGAATACCACTTAACATGCGGACTTACAGATGTCATGTGACACTGTTCTTCTTGGCTGGACTTCCACTCTGCTTCCAAGCATCCAAACATCCACTTGAGAATATGCTTGTGGTATTTAAGGCATGGATAAAAATGACTTGTTCTCAAATTAAACTTACATCCTGTGACGTTACACTCATTATGATTAAAGTTGATCTGCTTGGCCTCTGTTATCCAACATTTTCAGAATGTCATTATTATGGGCAGAAAGTTGGGTTTCACATAATCTCCCCATGCGGAAGCCATTTGCTGGTCTGAAAGTATGTTAAATTTATCAAAATGATCCTTAATACATCTGTGGATAATATGTTGCTTCCATGGAAGTTGGTAGTAGTTGAGGGGGGTCAGATCTTTCACCTTTCTTGTAAATGGGGGTAACATTTGCTTCAAGCCAGGCTATTGGTAAAGGTCTATCAGTTAATGATTTCTGGAACAAATTCTGTATAATAGGAGCAGTGCTGTTGGCACAAGACTTCAAGGCCCAATTTTTTCACCCCAAACAGTACCAATTCTCCTAAACTTCTTACTTAAGCCCCTCCCACAGTTGTCTGAAATTCTCCATCATCCGAACAAACACAATCTCATTATGATTGCTTCAGGGCAAGTATAAAAAAGCTCAATGTGTATAGTCAAAACACTCTCAGTACAGTTCATGCTGTGCAATATGAACTATGGTACTTTGCATTGTTTGAATTAACAGTCAATCAAAAAGGTGAGCCAATTGAGTTTCTGTAAACCCATACAAGAAGTGTAGTTTGGGATGAGAGGATTGACCCTTTAAGGACTCTTGCAGTAAAATTGTCAGGCCAACTGCATTGCACACTTGAAGATCATTTAGGAATTTAAGAACACCATTAGTTCAGATTTCCAGCCTTCTCAGATATTTGCGGTGTTGATATAGCTACTACAATAGTTCCAGCCTTGAATAATAATCATCGATAAATACTTCTGTATTACACTGTATTCATTTACCAACGCTATTGCCCTCTTCAGTAGGCCTATATGAACATTTACATACATGTGTACATTCATAGTCTTTACACTGACTCTCATAATAAGTGCTCTGATTGGCTACTTGCTTGAAACCAGGTGTCAAATTTTAGCTGCACTCAGTGCATGCATACTGTGCTGCTATATGCAGCGATGCCGCAACAACTTACAGTGAGCTGAGAGCTCGCTTTTGCTTTAAGGTTTGGATGGATGAACTTGCAATACATGTAACAATGTGTACCTTGTTTCAAATATTTCGTAGCAAATATACATGTCGTCAGGAAAGTGGTGACTATTCAAAAGAACATTTCAATAAAAAGTTGTGGCTCTGATTCCAATGGGTTGTGAATTATAATACATGCAGGAGACGGAGAAAACAAGAAGGAAACACTAACATGCAAATTATATTTTTAATTTTCCGTGAACTTGGCTGGAAAATCTTCATTTCCAGAGCTCAGCAAAGTTTACCAAAGTGAAATTATTAGCGAGCACTAATGCAGTTGCATGCAGAAAATGGTACCTTTTTGAAACAAATTATGACAAATATGGAGCTTTTTTTGAGAGAATTTGGAAATTCATGAATGAGGAGTCAGGAAAACCACACTGTATAGTTGACTGGTGTCACAAACAGCTCATTTCCAATTTTTTCAATTTTTTAAAACCATCGGGGGACCCCCTTTCCCCTTCCTTATAGCTATGTTACTGTCAAAAATATCAAGTTCTGTTAACCTTCCAAAGTTTTTCAACATAATGGTATTTCAAAATGTATCAAGTGGGCCTATTGAATGAATTCTCTGTGGTTTTCAATGTAATGGTTTGCATTTTTTCCAGAGTGAAAGAACCATGGACTCCAAGAAGGCAAAGACAGAAGATACAGCTGTGACTAATTTCAGAAAATACTTGAGATGTAAGACTGTGCAGCCTACACCAGAATATGGTAGGTATTCTCATCCAAAATTGACTTACTACCAATTATATGCAACTGAAGTATTGATACCATACCGTACTTGAGCAACCTGATCAGTGGAATTTTGAAAACTCTATATTCCTGTGCAAGAAGATTCAATCCATTATTAATCGACAGCCAAAACAGAAGGATGAAAGTAAAGAAAAAGAAAACATTGGCCATCAATGGGAATCCATGACATGACACTGCTTGCATCAACTTTCCTTTCTAAGGAGTTTTTCAACTTAAATTTTTAAGTATCTACTTGGTTTACCTTGAATATGCAATAGTAAAGTCATAAAACGTGATGAAAGATACTTTGAAGAGAAATAAGATGAATACTGTGTTATTTAGCTTTTTGATTCCTTGCCGAAGGCAGGCAAGGAATCTATGCGATGGTGATGTCGTGTGTGTGTATGTGTGTGTGTGTGTGTGTGTGTGTGTGTGTATGTGTGTGTGTGATGCCTGCTTGTAAACACGATATCTCAAGAACCATAACTCCCAGGGATCTCAAACTTGGAATGTAGATTGTCCACATTGAGTAGATGGTCCCTATTTTTTTTGGTAGAGGTCAAATGTCATTTGGGGTCACCAGAGGTCAAAATGTAAATACCTTGGAAATTGCTTGTAAACACGATATCTCCAGAAGGAAAAATGTGAGCAATCTCATACTTACCTTGCTGATTGTCCATATTGAGTAGATGGTCCCTATTGTTTTTGATGGAGGTCAAAGCTCATTTGAGGTCACCAGAGTAAAAAAGGTTAAAACCTTGTAAACACTGTATCTCAAGAAAGGTACATGTGAGGGGTCTCATACATAGCAGGTGGATTTCCCATATTAAGTAGATGACCACTATTATTTTGGTGGAGGTCAAAGGTCATTTGGAGTCATCAGAGATGAAAAGCTCAAAAACTTGTAAACACCATATGTCAAGAAAGGTAACTGCCAGGAATCTCATATTTACTAAGTGGATTGTCCATATTGAGTAGATGACCCCTATTGTTTTTATTGGATGTCAAAGGTCATTTGGGGTCATCAGAGTTCAAAACATCAAAACCTTGCAAACACTATATCTCAAAAGAGTATATAACTGTTGAATTTAATATCCATGAGCGGTTAGGGTGAAAGGGTAAGAATAATTTGGCATGTGTAATGTAATGGGCATAGGGTATATAATTTTTTTTTGGAACAGTTTATTAACTTCACTATGTAAATTCTTTAGTGAGGTAATTTTGAAAATGCATTTGTAAAGTACTGAAGCAAACTCATAGGAAGAAGGTCTAAGGTGCACAAAAAGGCACATCACATGGTAGTTACTGTACAGTATGTTGATTCTGGCATGAAATTGTGCCCTGTTATTACATTAAGTTCCAAGTATTAATACATGAAAAAGTGGGCAGAGCAAAATATAAAATCTTAAAAGGCAAAATCTGTTCATCAGGCTGGCATACATGCTTCAATGCTCATGGGTATGCTGATTTTGCAGCCACAAGTAAATAGATTTTCATGAAACTGATGTGGAACATGTGAGTTTAAACAGTCTGTATAAGGGTCATTTAGGGACATAGTCTGAAAATATTAGAAGATGCTTCTGTGCACACTAAGTAGATGACTGATATGGAACTTCATAAGTATAAACTTTGAACAGAGAGTACTCTGTGTGATGCACAAGAATCTCTTTTATAACATACCTACTTGTTTTTTCAATAACCTTAAAGAAAACCTGAAGAAAACATTAAATTTAGTGGGAAAAAGTGCTAATATTTGACAAACCTTGTGCCTACTGTCCTCATGAGGACATGTGCATGCAAGTATGCATTAATTGGAAGTGGGAATTGATGAATTAGATATACCACAGTTAATTAGTTTTACAAAAAAGAACCTAATTTACACTGATCATTTGGTATCAAATACCCTTCAGCGCACATGAACTGTCATTGCCTAATAGAGTGAATCAAATTGTGACTGACCCATTCTTTGCCATTTGGTCACAGTTATCTCGCCCAATTTTTCACAGTTGACTGCCAGTTATCCCCACAGTGTCCTGAAGGATTACCTCATACAAACATACAGCTCAATTGACTTAAGCTTTTTACTGTATAAGTGGTGTTAATTGACTCTTATAAACCCTCTGAAGAAAGCTTATTTTTATCTCAGTACATAACCATGACAGCCCATTGTTTGTATATACTCCTATTTCCTGCCATTCCCTGCAGGCATTCAGTACTCTATTTGTGGTCCAAAATGTCAGACCTCCATGAAAGTCACACCTCTGCTAAATCCAGCATAAAATAACTGTCCACATTATCTTGTCTCATCTGACCACAAATAAAAGTTTGCCTAGCCATTGTCTGGAGATGGAGAAGTTCATGTACACTGATCAAGTTTCTAAACTGAAAGTCATCTTAGAAATACTGTAGATTGACACCATTCAGAAATTAGTGTCCTTTACATAGAAGCTGGTGGAATTGAACAAATAGTGTGTTTGTATAAGGAATTTTGTTGAACAAAACTTTAAACATTGGTGTCTGTCTAGATTGGTGTTTCTGCTTTACACTTTCAATATGCTCTACAGTGGTTATTTGTCACTTAGTTTCATTCTAGATTTTGTTTTAAATTTTTGATAGCATAAATGTATCAGGATACTACTTGCCTCATCTCTGCTTATATCTGGATAACCGCACCAAAAAAGTAACCCCTGTCTGAAGGATTATATAGTTATGTCAAATATCATCATCGAGTGGGAATTCTTGTCTCACATTTCATTTTTATCCATGTCACTATCCCCCCCCCCCAAAAAAAAAGTGTACCATAAAGCTTAATGCATAGAACCATTGCTTCAAGATTACCCTTTATGACACTTTTCAAAAGTATTAAGATTTTATTTTGCATTGCTGCTGTCATTTAAAAGTAGTTCAGGTAATAGGAGCAAGCATAATGCTGTATACTGTGTATCAAACAAGGAAAACTTGTACTGTATGTTATGCTGTACCTACATTATAAGTAGACAAAAGGCGAATTAAAAGTCTTGTTAAATTATGGATTAATAGGGATATCTGCTTTTGTTAATTTGCAAAGGATACCATAGACAATAGGTGGGGCATTTCCCCCATAAAGCAACAATTGCCGTCAGTAATAGCCAAGGTTACACATCTCTGTTCAGATGTCTCTTTAGGCTTGGTCTCACATACCCCGCAACACCCAGTGTTAACTTGTGTTTACAATCAGACAAAACCACAGGCTAACCCCGTGTTTTCCAGTCTGTGTTCTCACGTACCCAGTGTTTTGTTGATTGGATAGTGTTACCATAGTAACGAGGCCAAATATTTCACACACCGATTACAGCAAAATGTAAGAAAATACCTGTCATCAGTGCGATAAATACCTGTGACCTTGCTTGATTAAAACAGACACGATGTTTAAAACTGCTTAACCCTGCGATTTGAGGTGGATCAAATTTTAAACACCGACCCCGCGTTAACCCGCGTTCCCACGTTACTCGAGCGTGAGGTAATACAGTGTTACCTCGAGCGCGGGGTATGTGAGAACACAGTATTTGATCCAATGCTTGAAGGAGAGTGTGTCGATGAGGGCTTGTTTAAACACTAACCTCAATGCAGACTTTTCGAAACATAGAGGCATCGGAACATAGAGACTTCAGAATGGAGAGCTGTCCCCATTGACCAAACTTTTGATAAAAATGGTTTCAAAATACCGCTTTATCAAGTAATGAGACAGTTTTCTGGAATGTTAAAGCTGTGTGAGAAATTCCTCTTGTGTGTGGAGATCAAAGGTTTGAGGTGACAGTTAGATCAAACTTTGTAGACATAATATTTTTAGGGGGATAACTGTGAGGGATCTCATACCATGGTGGTAGTACTTCCATACTCATTCTGTACTAAGCTTAATTTTGAATTACTCATGTTGATGGACGTGTTGGTAAGGTGATCACTATTGTTTTTAAGGGGTCGAAAGGTCATTTTGGGTCACATGAGGTCAAAAAGGTTTGACCTTACTAGTATTATATCTCAATTAAGTAGGATAATTGTATGGGATCTCATGCATGTCATGTTTGTTTCCATGTTTGCTATTATATATCATAGCAAGGAATCACTAAGCCTGTTGGCTTTCTAGTTCTTCAAAATAAGTTTGGGGGGCTTGCTCTCTACCTTTACTTAGAGAATATCCCTCTTCAAAATATCAGATATAAATTTAATTCTGGTCTATTCTTTTAGGAAAAGGGAGAATTGCCTAATGTGTGTATCAACCCCACATTTCTTTTCAAAGGACAAATACTTGTTAACCATTCTCAAATTTTCAAAGTTTATTCTAAGAGTATTCGTATGTTTGCTATGTAAAACTATGGTTTGAATTTGCTGTTCCAAGGAGCAGCAGCAGCTCTTTACAGATTTTCAATTATTATTCACATACAATAGAAACCCAACAACTGAAGCCCCATCCACATGATGCTATGCAACTTATTGCGCCAAGTAGGGCTGTGAACTTTTAGTAAAATAAGTAAACGTTTAACCTCAAATATTTGCGATCATTTAGGGATTAATCGCGATTACCTTATTACAAGAAAAACAAATAATTTCAGTATGAAGTGATTGATACTGAATGTAATGCAGAAATAATAGTAATAATAGTTGTTTTCTTGCATAGTAGAATCAAATTATTGTGAAACTTTGAAGCCTACAAGATTCAAATATGCCCAAGATGTTCCATTCAACAAAAACCAGGGATCATCAGAGCATACAAATGGATAAAAACTGTCAAAATCAGGTTTTGCGATTATTTAAATCGCTTGTAGCTTTGTACTAAACGTTTAATTCACATCCAATTGTTTAGCAATTAATCGCTACGTACATGTTCACAGTCCTAGCAGCAAGACTGTCTTGTAATTGTAAGGGACTGACACAAACTAGTTTTAAGAGCATAGTGTCCAAATTATGCATCAAGCAGGTGCATAAAGGGATTCTCACAATTTGTTAAAATTGTACCTACAGTACTGTGGTTGTGCATAATGTTCCACATAAGCAACAGACAGGATTGTCACCAGACCATTTTGAGAGCCGGGTAGTTTGTGGTCATCTTCCTGAGGGAGCAGTCTAAGTGGAGTCACTCCCCCCCCCCCCCTTCCTGCCTCCTGCTTTGAAAAATCTTTGCGGATTGGTGAGTGCTTGCAAAAAACGAGCTATCACTCAGTGCTAAAGAAATCTACTTCAATTTTATTCAGTTACGGTAAGAAATTTGTTCTGGGCAGTGATGCTGATATTGATGGCATGTACTGAGGGGAGATATTGGGAGCTGGGTAGAACTGCCTGGTGCCGCTCAGCGTGGTGGCAACCCTGGCAATAGAACAGGAAATACAATCCAGTGACCCACAGCTGGATAAAAGTCTTTAGGTGCTGCTAGAGTAAACCTGGAGGTTAAAAGTTAATGACTCCTATAGAACTCCAATAAAAAACAAATCTTGAGGTAGTTAGAGGGTTTAGTAGTGTTAACTAAAGTTATCTGCTTATTATTTGATATTTATGAAAAATTAAACTAAGTTTGGTATGAACTAATTGTAAATACATTGTGAAACTTGAAAATTTAACTAGGGACAAATTTTGTTAACATTTTTATCTCTACTTTGAATTCTCTGATGTAGATGGTGCTGTAAAACTGCTGTTAGACCTTGGAAAGGAAATTAGATTACAGTGCCAATCCATTAAGGTAAGTTATCATATTCACCAGCTCTCTGTTGCAAAATTTCTGCTGTCATTGTTTTTGTTTTTGAAACCATTACCATTCAGTTAAATTCTGTTCTTGTACAATGCATGTATGAGAAACATTTCACCAGTGACCTCTAAGTTTCAGTTTGAACAAGTTATCAGCTTGTGATATAATGCATACGTCAGTCATTCAAAACTTGTTGCCAAGTTTTGAAGCTATGAACTGAATGGGGAGGAGGAAGAGGAGACAGGGAAAGTTTTTTTAGGAAGGATATGGTTGGTATAATAGACAAATAGGCCAGTGAGTCTTATCCTTAGATTATGTCAGTGAACAGTAACTACTGAATAGTAGTGCAGTAGCCCCTTGCTGGGGAGGAGGCCTATAAAGTTTGTTAATTTTCTTGTCATATTTTGCTTAGAGATTAAAAGCCGTTTATATCATATAATTTAATGGACCTGTGCAAACTTAACATCAGTGCTTTCACTTCAAAATGTGTAAGCCACCTGCAAAATCACAAAACGAATGGACTGAACATTTTAAAGCATTTTACTCATATTTCACCTGCAATTAGAGAATTATTTGAGAAATGCTTAATCATGTCTTCCATTGGAACAATGGCCCCAATCTGGAAAATTTACAACACTATGTAGTTCTTCTTACTTCACTTTCATTATGTGTTCAGGAGAACAGTATTGTTGTGTATTACTTAATGGCTAGGGCAACAAAATCATTACATCTTGCATTCCAAAGTATATGAGATGAAACGGTATGTGTGGATCTAATGAACAGTAGTACAAATGTAAATGACTTGAAACATTCAGAGCAATAGAAATTCATCTACCTCTCCACGGTGGAAAAAGTATTGGCCAAACCCAAGTAGGCACAGACACTGAGAGCTGCTTTGTAGGCTAGATGATAAGTGTTTGAAAGTGCTTTTGACTTCAAGTAAGAGGAAAGTTTTCCAATTGATCAGAATAACTGTTCAAACCAAAAGATAAACTACAAAAAAGAAAAGACTTATTCCTGCAGTACTGTGCATTCATGGTAGGTTTAGGTTAGATGTGAATTGCACAATTAAAAATTTTGCATGAAAGGTCTTGATACTCTGTTTGACATCTCTGGTACTGTTGTATACAATACCTATAAGAGCATTGGGTTTTCGGTGTTGATCAAAATGGAGTCACCAATTGCAAAGTGGGATATCCAGCAGATTCAAATGATGTTTGGTTCAAACAATGATGGACCGTGGACACTGTTCAAAGGTATCCAGTGATATCATAAAAGTATACCAGGTACTTTGTGCTATAGAATGTGTGTGTGAATGCTAACACTTACTGGTTATCATTATTATGCGCATAGGTGTAGTGACATATCTTATTAACCTAAATACCTACATGAATGCAGACTGTATAGCTAACTAAGTTTCGTCGAGGGCTCAGCTCAGTCTTTGGCGTTAGCTTAAGTTTATCTCATACTTGTTTAGCATGGGACAGTAAAGCTGGGCCCGGTTCGGTTCTAAGCTGTGCAGCAGGGTTGTCATCACAGAGGGCGGCACCAGTGAGTTCTGCCAGACTCTCCAAATCTCCACCGGATACTTCTCACCCATATCAGCATCACTGCCTGGCCCACATTTCTTACCCTAACTAAATAAAATTCTCATATTCCTTTGAGTGATAATTCCTCGTTTTTTGTAAGCACTTTCCGATCTGCCAAACTTTTTCAACAGGGAGGTGGGACAGGGACTCCCCATAGACCCATAGACCGCTCACTCATGGTGGTAGCTACAAGTTACCCGGCTCTAGAAATGGTCTGGTGACAACCTTGCTGTGTAGGAATCTGTGCCTGAAATTAGGAATTAGGTAAGCTGCAGTACCTAGCTAATGGCTTTAAACTTTGAGGCCAGCCTTTGGCCATCAAGACCCATCATATTAACTTAGCCTAATGTTAGGTTAAGGTAAGAAGTACTTCATGACTGTTTCAAGGCCCGTATTTATCTTTAGTTAGGCTACTAGGACTGTGCCACTTAGTGTAATGATATAGTCCATCAGAATACTGAACACTGTCATTTTGCTATGATTTGGGGACTCGACCAACTTAACCTTTTCCATGAATCTTCATTCGTATTAATGTTTGGTAGTTTAATACCATTTTCGATTATGTAGGAAGAGTGTACTTAACCTGTATCCCATGCTTTATAACACTTGTTGCTGTTTGCATACGTATTATGCAGCCTTTATCGAGGCTGCATGGCGAATGAATATAGGTAAGGCCATGTTCCATGCTATAATAATTACATGAGGTTTTACAGCTCCAGTTTCTAACCAGTTGGTTTAAGTCAGGTTGTCCACAGCCTTTTTTTCCATTGTAGTTACTGGCATGTTTGCTTTTGCTGAGAACCAAGCACAATGGCAGTAGGTTCCATTTCAAAGTCTTCCATTTCAAAAGTCTTCAGTATGAACCAGCCAGAAATTGAACCCCAGACCTCCTGGATGCAAGTCTGATGCTCTAACCACTTGACCGATGCAATGCAGCTTCCCTAATGATATTGTCATCTTCATTCGCCAGGGATTGGGTTTAGATAACCTGTGACCAATCAAATATAACTAGAGCCACACATGTGTGCAAAACATGCTTTATGGATTGGTAATACAGCCCATTACTTAAAAATTGTTATCAGAGAATGTATGCATTTGATTGCATATACAGTGCTCTCCACACTACTAGTTTACAAATTCCTGTAATTGTGTTTGCTTTGGGGGTAGGGTTCTGCTTCACTGCAATATGGCTTGTGCAAATAGTGTGTAGCAATGTTTATAGTTTACATTTAAACAAAGAAAGGCAAAGACATGACATTTTGCAGGTACCTTTCCACAGAGTAAAAAATCCAAGGGTACTTTACCTTTAAAGAGATTGCTAACTTACTGCTTTGGTATCATGTTGTAGTTAGTTAATTAGATGGAGTTTAATGGCCCAGTTTTCAACTAGGGGGTTCAAGTCGAGCTGGCCACAACCTTTTTTCCAGTTGTGGCTCACTGGCTTGTTTTCCCTACTTCATTGCTTACACTGAGCACCAAGCACAAAGACAGTAGGTTACATATTTAAAGTCTTCAGTATGACCCGGCCAGGACTTGAACCCCCATCCTCCGGACTGCAAGTCTGATGCTCTAACCATCTGACCACTTGGTATCATGCTGCAGTACAGACCGCTAAATGGAACAGTAACACACCAGTACTTAAAAGCATGTCACACAGGGAAAACCTTTATATCAAATTTACTTCCAGGCCAGTAAGCCTTGATTGTGAAGTGAACTTTTTACTCTGTAGTTACGGAAGCCTACAGCTGCAATTATTGGATTCACTCGGTTTGTCAGATAATTTTTGCATTCTTTTATTTGCATGGGGTATGAATTTTCAGTGGGATACTTCTTTATGCGAACACAATCTTTACAAACATACCAGCATTTCTCATCCCACGTGCAGTTATTGTGACTACTTCATGGAGGGGAATTTTGTACTATTTTCTCATTTCACGAAAGTAACCAAGTTCCAATATCATTCTATTTGAAACTAAAACAGATATCTTTTCTCTTAGGAAAGTATGCTGTTTTGCAGTTCTGTCAATTTTCTTAAACACTTAGTTTGATCACTCATAAAATAGTATCAGACTTAACAGCAGTTACTCATATTAATAGTGGCACTGACCTAATGACCACACCATTCCTATAGTCTCTGCATGTTTAACACATTGGTTACAGTAACTGCTGCAATACTGACATGGGCATGATTCATCTTGAAAGTGCCCACCGTCTGAACCATCTTACATCTGTCTGTTGCCTGTTTGATAGATGCCTTATAAGTCATAAATACAGAGTGTGTACAGTTGAATTGGTGACAGAACATTTTTGCCATGAGAAGTGAGAATGGCACAGACAATTTGCTTATTTTCAAGTGTAATATTATGCACTTCCACTACTGATTAGTCCATCGAGACTTGCATTCAAGCAGCGCTTCTGCACAGTAGTTTGTGGGCTTTTCCACATTGTTTCATACAGGGATGAGCTTTTTCCGTGAATTCGCGGATTTCCGTGATTTTTTTCCTGCCTCCGTGATTTACCTTTCCCAATTTCCGTGGTTTTCTGACAGCATTATTTTTCAGTGGGTCGTCGCTCTTGTACTGTAACTCCCCGGACTATTACTGGCGTTACCGCTGCAAGCTCCATCATTGCTTATCCTGCCTGCATGGAGTTGTAATACTCCCAGTCAACGTGAATCACGTTTATCATGCACCATGCGCACGTACGTAAGTTCAGTACGTAAATCTGTGCATGTGTAAGTTGTCACGATCATCAGCAGTTGACTGTAGCAGTATCATGCATGCATGATGCAGTAACCTGTGCTGTGATCGATCGGAAAATGAGTCGGCCGCTTATAAAGTTGATGTAACAGTTTTTAAAATAAATGGAATATTGGTCTTGGATGGAGAAAGAACTTCTTCAGATGTCGAAAAGTGATAGTCTGAAGTGAATTAATGTGGTGCAATTGTGAGCCATTCCGGCAATTTCATTCGCAAGATGAGCAACTTTGAAACAGCATAGGCCTAGGCCTAGCCTAGGTCTAACGTTAGGCCTAACGTTATACAACATCGTAACGTTAGTTGTTACAACTTAACGTTACAGCTATCCCAAGGTTTTCTAATCGGGATTGATGGACATCTTCACCACTGAGACAAGTTTTACAGCGATTGAAGAACTGTTCAACTTGACATGCTTCAGTGTAGGCTGGGCCTACTTAGGGCCTAACGTTAGGCATAGCTTAGGCTAGGCCTAGCCTATGCCTAGGCCTATTTTGACTGAAAACTTTTCTTGGAGTGTTTTATTTTACCAATGTACTGATTAAAATAGGCCTCCAAATGATGTCTTGAATACTCTATTTTCTCAGAGCTTCCAGGGGCTTCGCCCCCTGGACCCCACCCATTAAAGCGGCGCGCTTCGCGCTCTGACTGACGCCTTCGGCGTCAGTCATGTATGCCCAGCAATGTTCAGTGATTTTTTTATTAGACCAGGCTCATCCCTGTTCATACCATCTCAAATAGCTTTGATCCATACTTTCCTGAAAGTACAAATCATCTAGTGGATTGAGGGGCTGCTGAAAATGACTTAATTGGCATGTTTTCCAGTCAAGCACTTGTTAAAAAAGAAAAGGAAAATATTTTGAAAGGAAAGGAAAAACGACAGCTCAAAATATAGTGTCCATATTATGCAACAATTTGCAGGTCCATGAAGGAATTCTCACAATTTGTTAAAAAAATAATAATGCTTTGCTGTTACATTCCTGTAAATTGCCCATATTCATCGAAGGATTCTCAAATAATCCAAAATATTTTCATCCCACCCCTTGGACCTCTCCCCATGTTTCATTTCATTTAATTGTTGCATCACATTACATATTACAATATGATGTGAAAGGAAGTCATCCAGAAAACCAAAATTGGTTTAACAAAGTGGATGGACTCCAGATATTTGCAATGTCTACAAAACTAACAGCAAAAAAAACTTACATATATAACTATGAAATGTCTCCATATAATGCACACACATTTGGAAAAATTATGAGCATACTTGAAAGATATTAAGAATAATTTCAATTTCACCAAGGGAACTTAATAATTATCAATGATGCCTTCCTTAATCGCTTTCTTAAAGATAAACAGAGAGGCGGATTTTTTTACTGAGTCTGGGGGGGTATTCCTGATTTTAGTGCTACGATTACGCAAGCTAAATGATCCAATGTTCGTACGATAGTAATGACGATGGGCAGATTTAGCGTGTCTGGTACTATACCTATGAACAGAAGTATTGCTAATTATAAAATTATGAAATGTATCTGGTAGTAGTCTATTCCAAGCCTTGTAAGAAAATACAGCAATGTTGTAATCAATGATGTCGGTAAATTTGAGTAATTGAAACTTTTTAAATAGTGGGCTGGTGTGGTCCCTGGGACCTGCATGAGCTAAATGGCGAACCGCTCGTTTCTGCAATGTAGTTAGTTGGCTAAGGTAAGAACTGTTAGCCCCGCTCCAGACATTGGAACAATAATTTAAGTGGGGAATAATTAAAGTCTGGTATAGTGTTATGAGTATATTTCTTGGCAAAAAGTGTTTTAGTTTGGATAGTACGTCCACGTTTCTTGAAATCGTCTTGGAAATATTTGTAATGTGTTCTCGCCAGGTGAGCTTTTCATCTATGTGTACTCCTAGAAACCTCGTTGTGGTCACTTGCTTAATAACAATCCCATTTATACAGACATCACTACCCCACCTGCTAGTTCTATTATTACCAAAGATAATATAGTTAGTTTTACTAATGTTTAAGGATAGCTTGTAAACAGAGAACCAGTTACACATCTTACTCAATTCAATTGAAGCGGTATCATACAATGAATCTACCCTCTTATGTCTGATGAAAATGTTAGTGTCATCAGCAAAAAGTATAATATCAGCTTTATCAGCAACAAAATAAATATCATTCATATAAACTATGAACAGGAGTGGCCCCAGTATGGACCCTTGGGGTACCCCACAACAAATATCCTTGAGACTTGAAGTCATGCCCTTGTTATAAGTATATTGGGATCTATTTGAGATGTAGCTGTGAAACCAATCTAGAACATTACCTCAGATACCATAAGTCTCTAGTTTAGCAAATAGGATACTGTGATCAATTGTATCGAATGCTTTCCTTAGGTCTAGAAATACACCCATTGAAATATTATTACCATCTAAACTTGTGAATAGCTTGTCTAAAGCATCCGATAGGGCTAATTCAGTTGAATGGTTAGGACGAAACCCATACTGTCCTTTACAAAGGATATGAAATTTTTTAAGAAAATCATGCCCTCGGTTAAACATTAACCTTTCAATTATCTTTGCAAAACATGAAAGTAAGGAAATAGGGGGATAATTTTCAAAAGCTTGTGGGTCCCCCTTTTTAAACACGGGTAATACTTTTGCCATTTTCAGTTTGTTTGGAAATACTCCTGTCTTGAACGAAAGATTAAAAATATAAGTAAGTGGTTTAGTAATATACGGTAACACCTGTTTTATAATACTAGATTTAAAATCATCATACCCCGCTGCTTTGTTGGGCTTCAGACTGGCATTAGCTACATTCAAAAATTCATTCATGTTGGAAAGGATCTTAAAAGGAAAGGCAAAAGGACAGATCAAAACATATTGGTAAAATGTTAGGCATTGTGCATGTGGCTGGCTGATCATCAGCTGCCCAAGTGCCTAAAAATTACAATTGGTATCATTTGCATTTTCAACTCATTACACTTAAATAATATTGAAGTGGAGTTCTTGAAGACAGCATTTGGCCACCTTTTCTTTGCAACTCCTCTACAAAAGAGTCACTCCAGGGATATACTATCAATTATGAAAGATTTGCAAAGCAGGTTTAATTTATCTGGTCCAGAGATTTCCTTTCTAGCATGCTGCTATCTGGTCCAGAGATTTCCTTTCTAGCATGCTGCTCTCTGGTCCAGAGATTTCCTTTCTAGCATGCTGCTATCTGGTCCAGAGATTTCCTTTCTAGCATGCTGCTATCTGGTCCAGAGATTTCCTTTCTAGCAACCCCATGCTGCTGCAATGCCTGTTAAATGAAGCGCCTTCTGAAAATTAAAAATCCCATTGTGTGACTGTCTGAAGGCATGGATCCAGATATTCAAAAAAAAAGGGGGGGAGGCTGACTTAAGAGAAAGCAGGAAAGTGAGGGAGTTGCACTGCTAATTTCTTGTATGTTTCATTGTGTATGTGGGGAAAAAGGGAAGGATGAGGCCGTAAAAGCCCCCCTTGGATCAGTATCTGGTCTGGGTGGGTCTTTTGACTTAGTTTATTCAATTCAATTCGTTTCTCATATAGTGCAAAACACACTGGCAAAAGTATCAACAAAGAACTAACATTTTAATGCATGTTAAGGACACTAGAAAAAAACAATACTGATCATCAGAACTAGTGACCTTGAGAACAAAAACCATGATAATAAATGAAGTTAGTTAGATAGAGTTTTACGGCCCAGTTTAGTTTCCAACCTATTGGTTCAAGTCGAGCCAGCCACGGCATTTTTTTCCAGTTGTGGCTCACTGGCTTGTTTTCCATACTCCTTTGCTTATGCGGAGCATCACGCACAATGGCAGTAGGTTCCATTTTTAGAGTCTTTTGTATGACTCGAACTGGGCCTTCTGCATGAGAGGCGGATCATTAGCTGAAAGTCCCCTTAGAGAAAATGAAGAGGAACTGCTCCTCATCACCTGCAATTTAATCTCAAAAGCAATCAACTACCACCACCCTCACTTCCTGCATAATCCTCTTATCTGATCAGCTGATAAGCTGCACAAAAGAAACTGCTTCTTGGTATGTTTGCACTGATGTAGTTGTGTATAAAGGCCAGATTGCCTTTCTGAAAGCAGTACCAGCACTCAGTGTTTTCTAAGCAGTGATCAACAGCAGGATCCAAGTGTGCAAGTTATACTTAGCTTCACATACTGTAACTGTTTATTCCTGAAAACTGACTGCTGTAAAGCCCCTGAAAACTGACTGCTGTAAAGCCTGACATGCGGTTCTTTTTAATATGTAGCTGTAGAAATAACTGGTCCACCTTTGGTTCATAAATAAGTTAAAAATGTGCATGCAGGTGTTTTACTTTTTTAAAATCAACTATTTTAACTAACATTCCAGCAATCTAGCAAACTTGATTTTACTTTTTTTTAATCGGAAACACTCCAGCATCCTGCAACGGGCATCAAAAACTTGCCGTCCTAAAGAAAAGATCTAATTTAATTGAGGGGAAAGGGTCCACTTCAGCAGGCACTGGATCCCTTCCCAAAATTACTGGAAGCCAGTGGTGATGCTAGAATGTCATTTTTTTTTTTAGGGGGGGGGGGCAAAAACCCTAAATGCCTGTTACTGCCCCCAAGATTGCAGAGAGAAAATCCCTGAGGTTTAAGCACATATATTGAAGTAGTGTAGTAGACTGTCCAGTTTCATGATTGGCTGTTCGAAGTCATGTGTCCACATTTCTTCTTATCAAATTTGATTTTTTTTAGAAATAACTGCTTGGTTTACCCTGAATATGCAATAGTAAGGTCATAAAAAGTAAATGAAAAGTACTTTGAAGAGAGTTAAGACAAAAATTGTATTATTTAGCTTTCTCTTCAAAATAAATTCTCAAGAACCAAACATGGGAAAGGAGTGGAACTTTCCCCAGAATGCTTGGAATATGTTCCTCTTTAACATATGAAACTTAAATTTGACTCTGGACTATTCTTTTAAGTTATAATATTATTTGGATGAAGAAAGGATGCATAAAAAATTCACACTTTCAGTTGCCTAGGCATGAAAAGTCTTGCAAAACCTTACCTTGTTCACCCAGAAATGGTTCCAGAGGAACACGCAACTCATCCGTTGTGACATGCCTGTCATATTCCTCATCACATCCATCGAACGTAACCAAGTACTTGTCGCCAGGACCAACTGCTTTTACCTTCCCAGCTTCCCATCAGCCAAGCTCGTCCACAGCTTGGACTTTTTCCCCAATACTGAATGCCATTTGCCTAGAACAAGCAACTCCTCTAAAAAACTAATACATTGTCCTTTTAATTTTCTGTCCTTCGGTGAAAAGTATCGGTAATGAAGGAATCCAAAAGGAAGGGAAATTTTTCCCTGTTTTATCGGGCACTCTGTGTGAAGGTTGAGTTTACTGTACCAATCGCAAGTACACAATGGAGTTTAGGGCCGTACGTATATATGGCCGGTCCGATCTGATCCTCCTGTGCTGTAACTGTACGTACGTATGTACACAGAAGTAATGGCTTGTTACTGTTTACTCCAACTTACTCAATATTCATTCGGGTAAACATTAGTTCCATGTTGAAGAGAAAAAATATAAAATATAAAAGTAAATATTTTCTAATTAATGTGAGCAGAGGCACAAACGTTTTCATCTAAAAACTTTAACCACAAAATAACACAACAAATTCTGTACACATCGAATGTTTTTTCTTGAAGAGAAATGCCTTGCAGATTAATATATTGTGAGTCCGTTGGTTCATTCATTCACGACTTCACTGTACAGGTGCGGTATGATGTGCATTGCAATTTGTGCCTGAGGATGGCGTGTGCGCGTCTATGCATGAAGTACAATACAGTTAGCTGTTCGCTTGCGTAACACGGCCCACCTGAAGAGCGTAAAGTTACGTGATCAGCAAGGAGATCGTAAAACCCGATAAGCATCGGGGTGGCAATAAACTGTTGATGACAACTTTCAGGCAAAAACCCGACTTGCCGCCCAGAGGTCAGGATTTTAGACCTAGTGGTAATCAATTTGGTTAAGGGCTCTTTCACGTAATGATGCTCTTACCGTTAGACCAAACACATGGTCAATAAATGAAGTCATGAAGGATAATAAATGAAGTCAGTTAGTCAGACTTTTGCGGCCCAGTTTCCAACCTGTTGGTTCAAGTTGAGCCGGCCTTTTTCCAGTGGTGGCTCACTAGGTTGTTTTCCCTACTCCATTGCTTATGGGGAGCATCACCCACAAAAAATGAAGGAAGGAAATGTACCCATCAAAGTAGAGCGCAATATAGTTTATAGAACTTCAAAGTGATACCTGCTGAGGAGGATTGATTTTTGAGTCTTTTGAAAAGTCTTAAGAGATACTCCTTTTTACATTAAGGGAAAAATTGAGCCAGATATTATAAGAATAATTTTGAAGAAGCATTTACTATCATTTATCGCACCATGACTTGCTTAAACTGAAAAGAGACTGTTTTTTCAAGTATATGGTGGTTTAATCAAGTTCAAGTGCAGTCTTCCCAACTTGAAGTACTGTAGTACACAGTCCTGTTCCATGATTGGCTTTCCAGGGTCATGTGACAATATTTTTCCTCCTCAAATGTGAAATTAACTGTGATTCACTGCTTGGTTTACCTGAATATGCAATATTGAAGTGCTAAAATATTATGAAAGATAGACAAGAAAATTGTGAAGTTTAGCTGTTACCATGAACAAAGAAAAGTTTGGATTTGCTCCTGCCCTTTAAATTAGACAACCCTTTTGTTAGCATGAGTCATCATCTTGCACCTTGCTCTGCACTAGACCAATTGACTTGGATCTTTGTGAGTCTGGCTGCATGATAACTGTATAACTGTATCACTGTAGTTTATAGTGTACAGTCAGAAATGTTTACCAAAAACTGACCAAAGCAATCTAATTATGATGCAATGTGGATGAACATACAGGATTAAGTGAATGATTTTGTCTGGCTTCAAGCTAACACAATGAAGAAGTCACATTTACTTACTGTACTTCATCAATAAACAACAGAACAACATTAAGTTAATGGAAGCGTCATTTTGGAAATGAATATTCATATACTGAATATTCATATACTATACAAATTGATCCATCAGTCTCATTCAGCTTCAAGTTGGGCTCATGAATGTAGCAGACTGCTGATTTGTGTCATTGTGTGCTGCTGTTAGGAGTACTGTATGTAGTTCAAAAGAGAAGTATGACCCTCTGTGAATTTTAAGACAGTCAACTCCAACCCAAACTGCAATTTCTGTAGTATTCTGCAGAAATTCTCAGTTGGGACAGCTCTTCAATTTACAGCAAGTCCAAAAAGTACAGTCCTGTAGCTCATATTACAAAGCATGTACTGTGCAGACGTTTTGTTTACAGATTCGGTCACTCGCTATATACTTTACCTGAAGCGATACACTGTGATTGTGTCTGGATGAGGATGAGTTTTAGACAGTTACGGATCCGAAGTGGCTTGAAGTTTTAAAGTAGGTTGGGAGGGTTGTAAATTGCTTGGGGTGATATGAGAGGATTAGGGCCGTAAGTTAGTTACGGAAAAAAACGTGCTGTTACATGAATTTTACAAATTGTATAAATTACAAACGAAGTAAGAAACAAAGAAAAGAAAGCACAAACAAAGAGTTAATAGGGCAAAAAATGCCCCAGAGGCAAGCTTTAAGAATGTTTTATATTCAGATTGTGAATATTAATACATTGTGGTATAAATGATGAGGGATGTCTATTTGTATTAGCCAAAGTTATCTTTGCTTGTATAAGTGCAATAGACCATTTTGTGCATATTGTGTTAACTCGTTATCTTGCTCATTTATTGTGAATCAATATTAACTGTGTAAAATTAGCCTTTTATTACACATATTGCTGTGAAGATTTATGAATCCTACATTGCTTTTTTTATGGTTGTCTGTTGACAAATACAAATATTTGACAGAGCCCTCGTACATTATTCATTATGCTACCAGCTTTAATTACAGTATTTTGTAATTTGATCATAAAATATGCTGATATGGGAAAATAGCTGTAGATGAAGTAATGACAGGGGAGTTTTTTTAAAATTGGGAAGTAATGGAGGTTTTCGCAGGTTGGAAAAAACCATAGCTCAAAATTCAATACGTACAGCAAAAATCAAATAACCTAAAGTTTTGGAGCAGTACTGCATAATAGGCAGTTTAATTTACGGTATTAGAGTGACAATTTCAGAAGGATTGATTTTAAGTGAATGGCTAAAATAGAAGCTGATGAAGAAGAGGACACTTCATTGGAGGAGAGGAGGGGCCAGAATGTCCACAATGAGATGAGGAGCAATTTCTACAGAATGGACCTGCCATTGGTCAATTGCTTGATTAATGTTATTTCACTTAAAGATGTTGCCAACTTAGAAGGCTGGAGTGGTGGAATTACAGAGTGAGGGTGGTCCGCAGCTTCTGTGTACCAATAGGGTTCACATAGATTCAAATCCATCTGGATGTATGTTACCATGGATATTCCAGCTTTTCTGCCACTTGACTTAGGCTTGCCTCTAAAATCAGTTGTCCAGTCAACAAAATCAATTTTGCATCAGACTGAAGCACCTTTGGGTGGACCAATCACTTACTTGGGCACTCCCTGCTAATTCAAACGTAAACAAGTTGTACTTTGGCCATGGATGGTATAAACCAACATAAAATATCTGAGACATATCTACAGTAAACAAGATGTGCAAGAGAATTTCAAAAGCTTGATTTTGTATCAAAAATACTTTCTATAAATATCTCCATTGATTTGCACAGAGTAAGGGTTGACTGGTCAGATATTTACAGGTATTGTTTATGTGCATTGAGTATTGCTTTAGTGTACGATATTGTATGGAACACAAACACTAAATACCAGCATGTTATGGAAATGCCCATCAGCCTAAAAATTTTTAGTAGTCCTGCAAAGCTTGGGAAAGTTGTCTTAGTGAATATCAGAATTTGCATGTTCTGTGGTTTTAGACAAGCCAGCTGTGAGGATGACACAACTGTCTGGAGCTGCTGGACTAAAACCACGTACCCCAGAATGTGAAAGTTAGTGACCATCACTAAGGCAACTTTTCCGAGCTGTGCAAGACTACTCAGAATTGTAGGCTTATGGGCATTTTAAACTCGTGAAATAGATATGAGTCTTTACTGTGTAGGTTTAGGTAATAAATAACACAATAGGAAGTGTTAAATAGAGGGCAGTCTATAAGAGGGCCACACATGACAGACCTACAAGGTTGTTACCAGAGCAGTTAAAGGATTGCCCCATCCTCACCAGCCCCCCCCCCCCCTCCTGCGACCTCAAACAATTAGAAACCAGATGTGATTGATCTGGCAGATTGGAACTGTGATGTATTGTCTTATGAACATTGCATTATACATAAGCTCGGAACTGTTCTGAATGATTCTAGCCATCCCTCTGCATGACATTTTCAACTGTGCTAAACAAATTTCTGGTAGTGGTCGAATGAGACTTCCTAATGCAGCAACAAATAGACGTAAATCATCTTGTATCCCCCGGTGTACTGAACTTTTTTATGATCTTTGTAATCGCTATACTATTCTTATCATCGTATCATCCTAATTTTTGTCTTAATCTTATTTTTTACTTCTTGTCTTATCGTTCTTATCTTTTTTTATTAAATTTTCTCTGTTTTTGAATTTTATGTTTAAAATCTCTGTCTATTTATTTTTGATGATTTTGTTCTTTTATGTTTCAATGCGAGCTTTGAATTTCCCTCTTGGGACTCAATAAAGTTAAACTTGAACATGAAATTTTCACTTATAGGTGTGTATCAAGTAATACAGCAGGTTGGTTGCTTTGGCTTACCTTTTAATATTGGAAGGTGTCTCTTTTGAGGATTGGATCCTTCAGGGCAAATGTTTGGTTTTCACTGTCCAGCTTCTGTTATTGTGATGTTGAACAAGATCAATCCATTCTTTAGGTGGTCCTTCAGAAACCCAAGAATTCTAGAAATATTCCTTTGTTTGTACCAGGAAGGTGCAGTAAGGTATAGACAAATCCGATTAGCCCTTGTTTTTAGTGACTGTAGGCAGCCATTAGTGGGGTCCATCAGCCTTTTATGGTCTTCATTTATTGTCTACGTGAATTTCAAAACCTCATGTTCAGTGAAGTTGAAGGAATCAAGATACACTTCAGTGTACAACCATCCATGGAGCAGGTAAGGAAGGAAATTGAAAGATTAAAGGTGATGGATCCCAGTAATGGCCTACTAAAATAAGACCATCACAATCTGTCGGGATTCTTTGATGGATCTAATTGTTGTTTCAAGAAATTTGAAGCATTTTATTTTTTTGACAGCTGAACACAGGTGATCCAATGGTTCTTATGAAGTGGGAAGGCAAAGAACCATCTCTTAAAAGTCTCTTGCTTAATTCACATATGGATGTGGTCCCTGTGTTCATGGTAAGTTGATCTTTTGAAAATAAACCTTTTTAGTTATAACCTTTTAAAGCAATATCTAAGTATGAATTAAATTTAAAACCTATGACATATTTCACCAATGGGTGTGGTTTTCATTTCATTTCATTTATTTGATTCTTTCTCAACTTGGCAAAAAACTATATAAACATATGTACATTTATTGAATTACTTAGAGTCTTGTCTGAATCTACAGATTGAAGACGTTCTATTTACATAAGGACAACTTCTTCTACTTAGGTTTTGAAATATTTAGAGTTAACCTTGTAAACTTTACTGCTGAATATTTGCCCTTGTAACTTCAGTAAGCGCAGACAATGTATAGCATGTGAAATAGGCATCCACTGAGCAGGCCAGTAGTACTATATGCATATGTGTACAATTAAATCAGATGCCAAGACACAAATGACCTTGTGACCTAACCAGAAATAAGAACTTTCCCAGCTTTTCTATTGTTTCACATTTTTATAGGAATATTGGAATTGGGATCCATTTGCTGCTGATAAAAGTGATGATGGCAACATTTATGCAAGAGGAGCTCAGGTACTTGTCTTTGTATGTTTGAAGGTTCTTACAGTACCTTCAAGTAATAAAATTATTTACAGTGAATTCAGGTTGTAATAGAATTTAGTATTTTCATCAGGACTGTAGATGAAATTGGGAAAAATTAGTGTTCGACCGATCAACTGTTATTATCGGCATCGGGCTGATTATTCCGTAATCGGTATATAATCGGCATTGGCAAAATTCTGCCATTCAACTGATCATTACCACCAGTTATTTGCAAACTGGAAAAAGGGGCTCAATTATACTTGACTCTTGCTCTTAGTTTCATTAAAATTACTATAAATACTCAATCCTTTAACTTCCCGCCAAAACAGGATGCATTGATAATCACAAATGTATAAACTTTACTTGTGACAGTTGGTTATTTTCCCCCATAACCCTGCAGTATTACCTGGAATTAGATTTAGAATTGCATTCAAGGTGTATTCCTTGCAGTCTTGCAGAAAGTACAGTGTTAGTTGCTGTACAACTATTGGGCTGTAGTGTTTAGTTGTTTTTTCAAATCCCCAAGCGTAGCATTATATCTGTGCATGTTTTGTACATGTAGCACCTAGAATCTTGCAGAGTCCGGTGGTTATCTTTTTGCACATTAAATTAAGCCATTCCTAGCATTCCTTGCGTAATGTTATTTACAATAGGACTTATGTAATGTTGTCATGCAATGTCATTGCAAATGAAAACAGTGATGCACATGGTCTCCTGCAGCAGACTTCTTGGCCCACGCATGCAGTAGACTTTACTGTACGTGCGTGTCTGTTTTTACCAACAAACAAGGCATCATGTTTTGCTTGGTGATGACATATGCATATGATCCATTGCAAAATTTAAATTGGCTCCTGCAGCGTGATTGGTTCAATTGCGTTGATTCTAGCCAGCCAATCACAACTCGTGCTATCGCCTATGTGATTTAGTGTGTGAATATACTAGGTCTTGAGACAAATTTTCTCCATGGAGTTTGTGTTACAACGATCACACTTCCCATGCATATATAGCCGACTAGCGCAGCCCGGCAAGGTAAATTCACCAAGATAGGATTTTTCGGAGATCTGACTTAAGTGCATTTCAGTTGCAGATTCTTTTTAAACAAGATTTAAGTTTTGGTCAAGAACTGCTAAATATATATGGGGATATTTATATCTAAAGGAACCATAAGATACGTTAATCGGGTGCAAATTTTTTGCTGTCCAGAACTGCTATTATCATGGTTGCCTACATTATCAAAGGACATGTGACATCCACTGCGAACAATCTTACTTTAGTAAGGGTTGATTTGTATCTCCACCTTTGAAGGGAAAATGTAACACGTACAAAAATGATATCCCCTTCGTGAAACGAATGGAAATATTCCCAGTATTTTTCAACTTGAACTGGTTATGGTTATATGATATGCACGAAGCAAGGGCCGGTACTGTAGCATTAAATGTAACTTCCTTCTTTCTAATAATCGGATTGGTAATTGCCATCGGGCCAATTGTTAAATTAAATAATCGGTAAGTGGCCTTCACTGATTATAGCATAATTGTTCAAATGTTTGGAAAAATTAACCAGTGGTATTTAATTATCTTTGATTTTAGATAGTTTCAGAAGGCATTATTACTTTGAAGTACTTGCTTCCAGTTGTATTCTGGGGACATCTACACTAATGTTACCCAAAAGACACTGAAGAGTACTTTAATACCCACTTTTTTAGCAATCCCTAATAATATGATGCAGTAATTGTTCAGTTGTATGTATATCTGTATCTAATTGTCTATACTTTCAAAAAGGTGACTTGAAAGCTTGAAGTTTGCTTTATTTCAAATTGTTACATTGTGCCACAGACAATTCACATTTTAGTCCTCAAGCTTAAAAGGGCAGATCAGATACTACAGTACCTAGACAGTCCCAATTTTGTCAAACCTACCCCATCTGTTCAAAACTCTTGTGCAGATACATTCAAGTTTTCTGCCTAAGAAAAGAGTAAACAAGACACTAATGTATTATAAAAAAACACTCCCTGTGTATGCAATGTAATGTGTGATATTCTGCATTTTCTATTTTGCTGTCAATCAGAAAGCAGAACCCATTTTTTCCAGCTAATTCCCAAAGTGTAGGTTGTAGTGGAGAATGACTGATGTCTTTGAAGTGAAAACATTTTACCTACAAAAGTGATATCCCCTTCGTGAAACAAACAGAACTATTCCCAATATTTTTCAACTTGAACTGGTTATGTTTAATAATACGATATGTTCAAAGCAAGGGCCGGTACTATAGCAACAAATGTGACTTCCCTCTTTCTAATAATCGGTAATTGGTAATTGCCCTCAGGCAGATTGTTAAATTTAATAATCGGTAAGTGGTCTTTACGGATTATAGCATAATGGTTCAAACACTGGGACAAATTAACCAGTGGTATTTAATTATCTTTGATTTGAGTAATGGAGCTGAAACTAAAAAAATAGGGGTTTGCTTAAAAAAAAAATTTGTGTATAGATGTATGGAATAAATACTAGCAAGTTTGAACAATAAATACATACATTAGCACTCACCCATACTATTTGCAATGAATTAAAATTGCTCTTTGATTGATAAATGTTGGAAACTTAAAGAATTAAGCTCCTATTTGCACTGCATTAATTGCACACACACAAATGCCCACTCAGAAAATGTATTGCTTAACACTTCCCTGACTATATTGCTTAATTTTCTTTTACACAGGACATGAAGTGTGTTGGCATTCAGTGAGTAGTTTTTGCTGAAATTTATTACAATAATTTATTTAAATCCGAGATTTCTACTGCATTTTCCTTTAAAAACACTTCAACAACATATCTAGGGACTGTACCAGTATATCGTCAAGATCACAATTGTTGGGTACAATTGTGTGCAAAATGATTACTGATATTAACACAATTATAGTGTCAGAAAAGGCTTTAATTTATTTCTAATATGTATAAGGGCAGGTGGCAGGGTTAGCACGAAGGAGTTGCACCTGGTAGGGAATTCATACTCTAGAAAATTTTTGGGGAGGAATTTTCAAAATTAGAGCAGGACCTCATCCCTCCCATTTTTTTTATTTTTTGAAAGGAATTTCCAAAACCAGAGAGGTCTCGCCCTTGAAATGGCTGTCATAAAACTATTACTTACGGTGCTACAGTGTTTGTGATTCCTACATGTCACTGGTGGCAACGTTAGCACTTGCCTCCTCTCT
The DNA here is from genome assembly GCA_037179385.1 of Holothuria scabra. Classification (NCBI taxonomy): domain Eukaryota; kingdom Metazoa; phylum Echinodermata; class Holothuroidea; order Aspidochirotida; family Holothuriidae; genus Holothuria; species Holothuria scabra. The sequence continues at coordinate 57,382,975 of CM074181.1, read as the reverse complement.
CCAGTCTTCACTGGGTGCTTTTCTTTCATTAAAGAAATGGTATAAATTCTCAGTGAACATTGTTTTTCAATGAACCAATGAACTTTAAAGAAGTTAAACTGCAATAGGAAAAGGCCTACTTATTGGTCACAAATTTACTAGGGCAACCACAGCTTATGATGTACAGTAATATTGAAGAACTTAACTGTACTTGTAACAGTTGATATAACATGTGAGAGACTCCACAGTGCACAACAGGTAACCAAACATGCTGTGCATGTACACATACACAAACAATAATGTATAACATTTACAACCATGGGAAAGTTGTGAAAGAATTGAACCAATCAGATTCTGTCTCTAAACACAACCAGTAGACAACATGTAAGAGCAATACTGTGAATGGCTAATCTGCGATGATATTTTGCAGCTACTATACCACTATCAGGGGCATCTTGATGGTAAATATGCTATTGCAATTTAATATGTGTCTCATCTGCATAGAGCAGGATTTCCACTTCAGTAGATTTTTGGTTCCTTGTGTAACAAAGGAACCTATGCAGTCACCTTGGCGTATGTATGTGTGTGTGTGTATGTGTGTGTGTGTGTGTGTATGTGAAGGATTGGAATGCGAGGTATGTGGTGCGATAACTCAATAACCGAGTGATCAATTTTTTTCAAACTTGGTATGTATGTAGATGTTGTGGAGTAGATGTGCCCTATCGTTTTTGGTGGAGGTCAAAGGTCACTGGTGATCACCAGAGGCCAAAAACTGAATTTCTGTTAGTAGCTGTAACTCAGTATCTGTTGTTCAAGTAGTGGCATCATTTTAGGATAAGTTAGATAGGTAGAAGGTGAAAATGTTGGTACATTAACCAAATTTATTGGAAAGGGTCAAAAGGTCAAAAAGTAATGTTTTATTGATATCTTGCCACTGAAACATTTTAGAGGGGTGGTGTAATGGAGATTTGTGTTCGTCTAAGTGAAATGCACGTGATGACCCCCCTTGACCTCACTTGACCTCATTTGACCTTTTGACCTTTGTGCCTTTTTTGTGACTTTTTTGTGACGTCAAGATTTGTCTTGATGAGACGAACCAAAAAGGCTATTACACTACCCTCCTACAATGTTCGTTACTTGAGTTACTGACATTTAAATGACAGGCTAGCGTGTACATGTAGGTCATATGTAGGCCTATTGCAATGCCAGGTATGCGGTGCAATTACTCAATAACCAAGTAACATAGTGGAAATAATGGAAAGTTGTGTTCGTCTAAGTAAAGTGCATGTGAAGACTCTTTGGGTCTTTGTTCAATTGGTTTAAAAGTCCAGCTGAAGTTTAATGCCTTTAGACAAATGCAATGTATAAAAGAAAAGAAGAATTATAACCCCCTCTCCGTCTAAAAGCAGTTTAGTTAACAATCAGGACAGTAATGCAATTATTATTAAAAACAACCTTTTCCTCACATACAGTATTGAATAAAGTTATTCACAGTGCAAGCTAAGATTCCAATTTCAATAGTAAAATATGAAAGCAGTTTCTCTTCTTTACCTCTGCTTTTACCCTAGGGACTACAATGCTGTTTCTAACACCCTCTTTAGGTTAAAAGGTCAAGTTGAAAGTCATTTATTAGATTCTACAGAGCTATGTTTGTTTCTTGGTCTTCTAGCCAAATTGTGAAGAAGAAATTGGTGGTAATAAATCACTATCGGGCTGCCTTTAGTAGCAGAATTGTGGGCTTTTCCTTATTTTTGCTTTTCAGGCAAACACATTGGGTAGTCTAAAGGACAACCATGACATAATTTCTAGTCATCCATCATAAATTTTGGTGGTCAGGAATGACCAGATGGCTGTTAAATTTCTTTGGTGCAGAAGAGACTGTGTTTATTTAAAATCAGTTTTGATCTACTTTGACTGTATTTGACCTTTGTGACTTCTTTTTAAGGTCTGGATTTGAATTGTTGAGATTGACCAAAAAGGCAATTAACTAACCTCCTATACTACCCCAAACTCAAGTAAATGACATTTTAGTGAAAGGTGATGAATGTATTTGTCGCATGGAAGTGGGCAGTGTGCAGTGTGATAATTTGAAAAGTTTAGTGTTCCATTTCTCTCAAACGGCAAGTGCTTGTATGATTTTGAAATTTAATGTGCCCCTATGTTTTTGGGTGATGGCCAAAAGTCATTGGGGTTAAAGGTGCAAATTATGCCTTACCTTGGGACTACCTTAATACAATATCATCTTTAATGCAAGGAACCATAGTGCCCTTGGGCTCTTGTTTATGTACAGGTTTCCGAATTTCAGCTGCCCTCATTCAATTTATTTTTGAGTGGAAGCAGAGATGTGTGCAGGATTTTCCCCCACTAGATTTTACTGTGCAGGATTTGAAAAACAAAAGAGGGATTCCCACAATCCTGCAGATTAGTGCAAACACTGGCAGGTGGGGAGAATATTAACTCACTCTCAAAAACATTGCTGTGTGCAAATTGAAGTCAATGAGCAATTTCTTAACTATTGATGGAGGAACTTGTCCTGCGTTTCACCTCCCATCTGTGCCAGTCTAGTTTAAAGTGTTCGTTATGAAGCAGTATTCCTCTCGTTTGCCCTGTGTTGGCAAAATTAAGTGAAAATGATGATACCATACAATACCATACAACCAATATTACCCAGCTTTCAGCTTATACAATTGTACATCATTTTCCAGTGTCTGGCTGTAATCCAACAGTTACATCTTATATTCGTTGTGGTAGTTGTGCACAATATACTATGAGTTTAGTGTGCAGTACTACTATAATCAGTGTTAAAAGCAAACAAACATTCACAATTGAAATGGTTGAAATTGTGGATAGTAGCTATATTGCCTCATGGATTAAATAATATCTTAAAACTTGACGTTTTAATTCAAACAGAGTGCCATTAAATGACTTCAAATTTATTAGCCCTTATCAGATATAGCAAGTCTCAAGAACTTTGATTGTATGGATTCTTTCATAAATACTTGTTCTGTCTTAAACTGAAACTGAACCAGTAAGAAACTGAGCTGTAACACTTCATATGACTAACTTAAATTGCCTTACGTACCATAAGTAAAGTTTATTAAAGGAATATTCCGGTGTTAATTTCATAGGGTCTCAAATAAAGGAGAATAATTTTTATTGCACTCCCTTCAAACCCGACATCAAGATATTCCTGTTTAAAAATAGGTTATCTTTGTCAAAAACAGACTCCTAGTTGCTTCAAGGTTACAAAATGTTATGTAATGAGTTTTTGAAACTCTTGAAAATTGTCTCAGGAATATACCTTTAAAATATACATGTAAACCCTACTCACTCAGAGCATCTGGGTTTTTTGGGGGGTGCTTCCTTTAACAATATTGTAATGTAACTGTATGTTATAGTACCTAAATTTTGGTGCATTGTTTCAATTATCATCAATTATTGTGAAGAATGAAATGAAAGAATGTGTTTCTACCCTCGTCATCATTTGTGACTGCTTTAGGTTCAATTTGTCTTTTCATCAGCTCAGCTGAAACCAGTTAGATCATCGTACTTGCAGCCAAGAGGTCTGGGGATCAATTTCTGGCTGGGGAAATTCAGAAAACTTAAAACATGGGACCTGCTACTATTGTGCTTGGACTAGTTTAAACAATGGCGTAGGGAAAAAAGCCAGTGAGCCACAACTAGAAAAAGTTCATGGCCTGCTCAACTTTCACCAATTGGTTAGGAGTTGAGTGATAAAACATCATCTAATTAAGTAACTACATTAGTTCTACATTCATGCAAATGTATGTTAGGATATGAGAGTTACAGTTACTGTGGGGTAAGATGTTAAGGACACAGGATTAGATTCAAAAGACTCATACTTTTGTTATGAGTATCTTTTGAAAAATTGGTCAGGCCCGGAAGTTCAAAATTCAGTTTTCACTGACATCCCAGCATTTTTAGGACTCTGCAAACCCTGTTTCTTCAAGTCCCCTGCTGTTCACAAATCTCAGCAATTGTCAGAATTGAATAAAAGTTCACTAAATTGGATTTAGTTCTTCTTTTACATATATCTTAACCATTTTTGCTTACCCCCCCCCCTTCAAGGTATTTAGAAGCTATTCGAAGACTCAAGGCAACAGGTTTCCAGCCTCTTAGGAATGTTTATCTCACCTATGTTCCCGGTAAGTTCATTCTGGCTATTTATAAACCACCTGCATTTTATTGCAAATGGACTGACTCTATAGTATAAGAAAACTGCAACCTCAAGGTGCATGTTAATTTTATCACTTGGTAGCAAATGTTGATTTACTCAAAGAGTGCTTTATTCTGTACACTGCTGACAAGTCCTTATGCTGTCCTTGGAGATTATTTGTTTTAAAGTGGGCCTGACACGGCCACAACAACTTTTTGTGTATTGCAAGATTCGATACAGTATTTTACAAATGTCATCTCACACTCCAGTTAAAACCGGTACAATTCTGCATTAATGATATCTGAAGAAAAATGTAAAATCCAATGCACGCATTGGAAAAAATACCCTCAGAACAATCTCGTCGGGAACTGTTCTCATTACTAATTATATGCCTATTTAAGCATTTGATAATGACCATGATGGTTGACATTTGACAGCACTTTATCTCAGAATAAGCTGCAAGGGGGTGTAGCCCTTCAGTGCACTTTAAGTAGTTTCATTCCCTTTTTGCCAACACTTATTTCAGGATTTGTTGTAAGTTGTTATTTGAACCCCAAAGTTGTTTGGCTTCTATTGTACCAGAATGGTAATCAAATCTGCTGCTCATTGAAGCAGCTAATAGGAGTAATGAACCAGTGGTCGGGTACTAAAATTGGGAACAGCAGTTTTTCCCTAAAAACTGTGGTAGCCATGACGGATCTCAAGGCTAATATCCTGTAATGCAGTTTGTTGCATAAACCCTGCCCTATTTAAGAACGCACATCTAGATGTGCGACTCGTGACGCTCCGTATAAAAGTTATTATGTCTTATCAACTTCATGACAAGGATTACATCACAATACTCGTCCAATATAAAGAGGGCAAGGGGTGCAGGGGGGGGAACCGTGTTGGGGATTCGAAGCATATCATTGGCCTATTAATATGTTTGGGTACACATGCATGCGTGTAGAAACAGTTCTCTGTTTTTGTACAGAAAAAGACATGGTCCTGGCTCTATATATAACAACTATGAACATGATGTATGGAAAATCCATGACAAGCCCGTCCCCACTACAAGCAGGGCTTTACTATATGAGCTGTCACAGCAGTGATGCATAATTTACAACATAGTCGCTGGTCACCCCCACTGCTATCGTAGCACCGGAGTTTGCAGTGATGTACTCCCTAACACGTTTACCATGCACACCATTCGAAGATCGTGAGCTCCCTGGCGCAGTGTTGCTAACCTTGCCTCTTATGAAGTCACCTTCTTGAGACCTGCTCACATACGTTTTTGATTCCTTGCCGAAGGCAGGCAAGGAATCTATGCGATGGTGATGTGTGTGTGTGTGTGTGTGTGTGTGTGTGTGTGTGTGTGTGTGTGTGTGTATGTGACGCTTTGGCTTGTAAACACGATATCTCAAGAAGGGTAAGTGTGACTAACCTCGTATTTGGTGTGTAGGTTGGTAATATTAAGTAGATGATCCCTATTGTTTTTGGTGGAGATCAAAGGTCATTTGGGGTCACGAGAGGTCAAAAGGTCAAAACTTCGTAAACACGATATCTCGAGAACGGTACATGTGACTATGCTCATATTTGGTGTGTGGATTGGTCATATTGAGTAGATGATCCCTATCGATTTTCGTGGAGGTCAAAGGTCATTTGGGGTCACGAGAGGTAAATAGGTAAATTCCTTAGAAATTGCTTGTAAACACGGTATCTCAAGAAGGGTAATTGTGACTAATCTCATATTTGGTGTGTACATTGGCCATATTGAGTAGATGATCCCTATCGATTTTCGTGGAGATCAAAGGTCATTTAGGGTCACGAGAGGTCAAAAGGTCAAAACTTCGTAAACACGATATCTCAAGAACGGTACATGTGACTATGCTCATATTTGGCGAGTGTGTTGGCCATATTGAGTAGATGTTCCCTATTGTTTTTGGTGGCGGTCAAAGGTCATTTGGGGTCATGAGAGGTCAAAAGGTCAAAACTTCGTAAACACTGTATCTCAAGAACGGTACCTGTGACTGTGCTCACATTTAGTGTGTGGATTGGTCATATTTAGTAGATACCTATTGATTTTCCCCAAAGGTCAAAGTTCATTTGAAGTCAGCAGGTTCAAAGCCTGACAAGCTTTCCTCGACAGTCTTTCAAGAAGGTCACTTGTAGGGTCCTGTAACTTGTCATGTAGATGGCACATAGTGAATACATGGTCCCAGAAGTTTTTGGTGGAGGTCAAATGTCATTTGGGTTCACGACGGGCAAGGGGGATCTCAATGTAGGAAGATTGGATGCCTTGCATGTGTACTTTGTGGGCACATTATGGAGCCCTGTTAATTGAAAAACATTGCAAAGCAATGTCAATGGGAAAAAAGGCCTTACATTTTAGCAGCAAGGAATCACTAAGCCTTTTGGCTTTCTGGTTTCCCTTTTGGATTTCAAATGGGCTGAGCCTGGTCTGTAATTGGGAATTCACAACATCATATTTCTGTGTTTATGGACATAATTTAGTAGGGAAAACATTCACTTCATGTCAAGGCATATCCAAAGAATATTTACTTGGCACTTACTTTGGGTGTGTCACACCCACTTTAAATAAAGGATCCTGTACAACTACCTTATTGCCTTATTTTGATAGAAAATGGTTTGTTTTGCTATAAGCATTCCTTCATATTCCTTTAGAAGTTAGGGAAAACAACTTAATTTAAGTCCAAAAAGACAGTGCCCACTTCAAAATCTATGGCACCCAAATCACCAAGTATTTCAAAAGGAACACATGCCTTGATCGACAGGAAAGGGTGAAAAATTTACCAGGAAGAAGAAGAATATCATACAGGTGATAAAACAGTTATTGTTGTGAAGTTGGACATCCGTTTTTTTCAATAGTATTTTTTATGTTAATTTATTTTTTTGTTTTCTTAATTTTGCTGTCTCTATGTTACATACACCAGAGTAACATTCTTTTAATATTTGGTGTCGTCCATATATCCCCTTGATTTTTTTTCTGTCACTGTGTGTGATCTAAACTAAACTTAGGTCAACTGTAAATTTTTCCCTATCCTAGGCTACCAGTTGCAAAGCTTTTGCTCAAAAACTTGAAAGCAACATAAAAGGGGAATATTTTTTCATTCTTACTTGAGCATTTATTCCAATGTCTAATTGAGTCATAATATGTCAATATTCTCAGATGAGGAGTGTGGAGGATCAGGAATGAGTGACTTTTTGACAAGTGATGCCTTTAAACAAATGAACTTGGGATTTGGTCTTGATGAAGGTAAGTGATGGTCAGTTCCATATTAACAATCCTAGTACATCACCCCTCCCCCTGTCCTCTACCAACCCACCCACACTCTTCTCTCCCATCTGAACAATTACTTAAAGGCCTAGTCCTCTCACCCCACACAGTTCCAATTCTCCTAACCTACTTATTTATGCCCCTCCCACAACTGTCTAAAACTCATCCTCATCATGCAGGCACAGTCTCAGTTTATTGCTTCAGGGTGAGTGTACAGCAAGACCCCAATGTGTAAGTAAAACATTCTCAGCACAGTTAATGCTATGTTATATGAGCTACAGTACTGTGCAGCTTTTGAACTTGCTGTCAATTAAAGGTACGTCCCAATTGAGAATTTCTGTTGACTTCTCCAAAAATTGTAGTTTGGGGTGAAAGTTGACTGCCTTTGGCTTAATCCTTAAAACATTTGTCTGGAGGACTGTCAGGAGTGCTCTTGCTGTGCGTAGTGACAATCAGATGAAGTGATAATTATTCCAGTAATTCGCTAGCTGTCATTGCATCATTGGAATTATTACCAAGAAGTCTATTAAGCAAACTTATGATCCAAGGATGGCTGGTTCAAATGATGACAGTCATGCTTTGTCTCTGTGACGATTCTGTTATAGTTTTTTCCAGTACCCAATTTTTTTATCACTGGAGGCTTGGGGGAGGGGAACACTGCTCTTCAACAGTTTATCATCAACTATGGATTTTTGTAATGAGAATTCAATTCATAGATCAGTGCAATAGCTTAGGGGTGAGGGCATGCAGGACTCCCAATCTATCCCATTGAATAGTTGTACATAAGCAGCTAATGTATGGAGGTGACTACACATATGTGCATAATTTTAATAAAAACATCATGCACTTATACACACATATTCAAGCATAATGTACCATGCTTACTTTCTAGGCCACTGCTATAGGTCACGTATAATGTGTTGCTAGGGAGTGGGTTGCCATGCATTATTTCCATCTAGTTACCTCTGTAAGTGTTTATAATTGCCTTTGTTTAACTGATAAAGCTGTTTAATATAGCAATAAATTTCAAATTTAGTACTGTATTAATATTGTCAACTTTTATGGTTCTCATATCTAGTCAAGGCCTATATGAATCTCTAGAGGGTCATATAATATATGGACTAGCTGGGCTAATGATATGACTGGATCTGTGCACTCAGCCCGCATCGATTGCATTAAACGGGTAGTTTAAGCAAGATTTACCTTTCAGATGTGAAACCAAATGTACTCAGTCTGGTGAAAGTCCCTTTCAGATCTGACATGTATTTCTTGAGATAACAGTAAATAAAGTAACTAGATTCATGTTCCAAAGTGAGCTTGAGGGCAGCAGAGGTCATACCACTTCCTCACATGGACAGGGAATGCTTTGTTTCCCTTTAACTTTTCAGACTGTTGTGTTGACCATGAAGTTAATTAAGGCAAGGACCTCCCTGTAAGAGCGAAAAAGTTTGTAAAGTTCTCATGCCACTTATGCAATCACATTCTGATAATATGGAATTGTTGAGGAGAAAATTGGTTGCAAATTTAAAGAAAAATGAAAGACTGTCCATTAATGTCAAGATATGATGTCATATGTACTTGCTTCAAGTTCAGTTTTGTTGAAAATGTGTCAACTTTACCTGCTTGTATCTTGGATTTCCAAATGTTTAGAATGAGTACTCCTTTAACATATCAAGACTTGATGTGACCTGAAACCCTTCTTTTAATCTTGATATAGTGCACTATCCTGCAGTAATCCAGGGTTCATCGTTGTTTCACCTGTAATTCACTGTGTGAGTAAATAAGTTTTTCCCTCATGTTCACAGGTTTGGCTAATCCAGGGGATAAATATACAGTATTCTATGGTGAGAGAGGGATATCAGGTTAGTAATCTTCTTATGGTTTTATTTTGTGACAGTTATTACCATCACCACTTTATCAGGATATTTGTGGTACTTTTCAAAAGTTTTCTACAATCTCAAAAAGGTGGGGGAGTCAGCTGAGGCTTTAGGACTCAGTTCTAACCAATTGGTTTAAGTCAGACTCTCAACAACAATGAAGTTAGGGAAACAAGCTAGTGAGCCACAACTAGAAAAAAGCTGTGACCGGGGCAACGTATTTAATCAGTTAGAAACTGAGTCTTAAACTTTTATCTAACCCAGCAACTCCAAACATGATGCTGGAAGCAAATAGCAAGTTTTAGCCATCTCAAGCTGGCGACTAATAATCCAGAATCTATCAGAGAACTTCCTGTTCCGGTATCTTGAGATCAATAAAGTTAAAGGCTTTTGTCCCCTTCAAAGACTATTTGCTCAATAGAGCAACAAGGTTGGTTTAAAGGGGGTTATTAACAACTGTGATTACAGAGACAAGCTTCACCAGTGAAAAAACACCTTTCTCACAGGTAATATTGGCTAAAACATGCTATTCAATTCTACCAGCATGAAATCTCCTGCTGTACAAAGAAACCTGTCAACAGGAGCAATGTATGCTTACAACTGTTTTTCCCAAAATATTTGCTTGTCTTGCACTTTTTAAGTATATGTTCATTTTACAGGTTAGTTTTGTTTGTGTTAGAGTTGAAGCCAATAAAATGTAGTGTCCTAAGAACCCTGTTCTGCTTTCTTTATTTTAGCACTAGAAATCAGGTGCAAAGGCAACACTGGACATGGGTCAAGATTCATCGAAAATACTGTCATTGAAAAAATGGTAATCCTTGATGTACAATATTTGGTGTTTTCATCCTTTTTATTTCTATGTATCATATACTTGCAATTGAAAGTAGATTGATTATTGTTTTTGCTGAAGAGAATATATTAAGCTCTGATGACATCACACATTTTGAACTTTAGCCGCTTATGGAAGTATACACTTGGAAAAAAGAATGGCTGTTTTATTTTGTATAATTTCAATGACAAACAAGAAAACAATGAAACTTACCAGAATAACTTCTCAAGTTATCATAATACCAATTTCAGGCAAAATTGTCGGCTAAAAGGCACAAGAATCACTGGGAGATTTTACGTCACCCTTTCTGAAGGTTGGCAAATGGTCACAAATTTGTCCCCAAATCATCCCAAAACTGCCCACCAATACCAAATGTTCAAATTTGATCACAAAATATACTTTCCCACATAGCTTTTTTGATAGATCATTCCAGTTTTCCAGAAGAGGGTCAGTCCCGCTTTGTTTATGCTAGGAATCTGTTTGCAGTACACATGTTAGTAATTCAGCCATCTTGAAATGCAATGCATGATGATACCTAGCATATTGCAGCAATGCAATACAAGATCCAACACAATGCCATGCATTGGGCATGCACAATGCAGATAAGAAAAAGATGCAAAAGTATGTACATGTAATGAATAGATGAAGCCGAACAAAGACACAGAGTTCTTTATAGCATTTTTAGTGAAGATAAAAGGATAACAAGAAAGGTACCACTATATTTTGGAAATATTACTTGTTCTCTCCCTTTCAAATGATATTTCAACATATTCTCATGTTGAAGACAGAAAATGTGCACTTTTAAGCTTCGCAAGTGAGCTCTCGCTCCTTCAGTTTTCTCAGAAAGCTTATGAGGAACACTCCAGCCAAAGTTCACCCCCTGATAATTGTTACCTACTAAAATGAATTTCTTTTGAATATCTAACTTTCTGTTTTTTCTTGAATTGCCAAAAGATAATCAATTACGTAAGACCTTGAATAAGAATTTGTTGACATTTTTAATGGGTGTCCTTTTTGGCTCTGCGTAGGCTAGGTCGAGCACAGTCTCCCGGAATGCATTTCTGAGTGCTGAGGGTGTAAAGATTGCGCAGTAACGGTCCCAAATGTGAGGTCTGCTTCCCAACTGAGAAAGTAATCTACAGAGATCTATAGGTCAAAGGTCACTTAGTGGTGATTGACATGTAAGTAGCTGGTCTTGAAAATTAAAATTAAACAAATACCATTCAAAACATGCATTCTATGTTGTAGATTGGATTCCAGTGAATACTTCTGTGAGCTCTCATCTAAGTTTAAGTTAGGCCTTCCAGGGTTGAAACAGTAACAAACTGATCTCAAATAATTGTGTTAAGTTATTTAGATGAGGTTTTATATGGCCGAGTTTCAATGGGTAAGCTTTGCATACAGCTACTAACATGTTGTATTTCTTTAAGTGTTGTTAGTGTAGTAACAGGGAGCATGACAAGCAAACTTTGCATCATAAATCCAAAGACAAATACCACATAGTACACAAAACATTAGACACTTAAGATGAAAAGATAGCTCATTGCAAATTTTATCAACACTGTTTGTGTTTGTTATGACAAACCAGCAAATGGGGTTGTTATGATCTTTATACAAGACAAAAGATTGCAGAGGTTTAGCTTCTATGGGCTTCACCCTCATGAATATGTATATGGAATGAAATAAATCCATATGGTATGTGCACATCCAAATAGTACAGTCAAGTGATGGTCTGATTAAGTCGGCCATAACTGGGGTCCATCATCTTTAATCTTTCCGATTCTTTTCTTTAATATATCGTGTATGATTGTATACTAACATTTTGCTTAATTCCCTCTATTTCACTGAAGCTAAGGGTTTAAGCATTTCATGTAGGTAAAAATATTAAGAAGATTTGAGGCTGTAAGTACCTCATGAATGGCCGCCTTCACAAGCTGTTCGGATTGGTCTTTACATATTTACCATTGTGTATAGGTAAATATACACACTAACACTTGAAAAATACATGTATAGGTACCACTGTACTTGCATGCACAATTTTTGCTATACATTGATGTTTTGAAAAAAGATGTCATCTTTTTCCATTAAGCAAGTTTAAAACAATTGCATACATGACAGGTGCAATTCTGCAGTCATTATACTTTACTACAAGGTGCAGATTAGCTGTGTAACACGACAAATTGAATCATTAGACACAACACAAATTGTGGGTTGTGTAATATATTTGCAGGAGATCTTATTAATACATGTGTTCCCGGGGTGTGAACTTCCAAGGAAAATTTCCCCAGCCCCCTGCTTCAAATCAACTCAAAGGAACCTTTCCAATCGACAATTCGTATGGATTCCAATGAAAACTTTACAATTAAAACATTTGAAAGAATAATGTTTTAAACAGGATAGTGGGATACATGTGTTAAGTACTGTTGGCATGAGGATTGCCTTGCTCATGTGAGGGGTGAGTCAGAAGAATGGGGGAGTTATAAAGAGGGCTCACTTGTAACTAATACTTTAAAGAGATGTCACAGCAAGAACAAATCCTTTTAAAGTTTCATTAAGATATGCAAGGCCTTCAATACAAATTAGGTTTCAAAACTGAAACACACACTCCCTAGATGCATTCAGGTCCCTTTATCAAACACTTGTACTCCCACATCTCACTTACTGTTGCATTATTTGGTCTGGATCAAGCAAGTATTTATTAAATAAGTTAGGTGTTCTGCAGAAAAGAGCAGTAAGACATATCACCTGTTCCAATTCAAGAGATCGTACCAACAATTTATTCAAGTCCATGAATTTACTTACACCTACTGACCTATTCAAACTACATGTAGCCAGTTTTGTCTACCGTTCTCTACATGAAATGCTTCCAAGCTCACTAAACACTCTCTTTACACACAACTCATCCATACATTCACATAACACAAGACAAGCTGATCATCTACATACAAGGAAGCAGCACAACACTTTGTACAAGAACAGTCTCAATTACTGTGCCACCACTCTTTGGAATCACCTACCATCAACTGTTAAGAGAAAGCCTTCCTTAGCTTCTTTTAGGAAAAATCTTCAAAGGTTCTATATAAGCTTGTATTAAGCCCATGAATTTGTTTACTATACTGCATTCCTGCCTATTTAGCTTCCTTGTTAAGCCCCAGGGGTGGGTGGTGGTTGGGTTCTAGGACGGATGAGGTGGGATGGTGGGTTGTGTGTCTATTATGAAATTTTCTTTTGTTTTTCATCAACTTATCATCCATCTTCATGTTTTCTTTATTTTTATTTTTTTCTAGGGAGTGTCACTTCCCAACAAGCCCTGAAGGGTTTCTAAGTGCACTTCCTTTCACACTCTTTGTTACTTATTTACTTTATGATATTTGTTTTTATCTTGTGTTGTGATAAACCCCCCAAAAAATAAGTGAAATAAGTGAAATGAAATTAAAGGATGCAGTACCTTTTTCCCACACCTTTGTACAGTTGTATATACAGGAAAGGATTATATACACAAATTTGTACCCACCTTATTGTGTATTTTATTTTTCTTTTACTCTTTGTTAAATAGCAAAAGGTCATCACCTCAGCACTCGCATTCAGAGAAAGTGAAAAACAAAGGTATTGTTGTTGAAAATTTCTTTTGTTTCTTTGGTGAACTTCATGAAAGAAATGATGACATGCCACCAAAATGCTCAGCATTTGCTTGATAGTTAAACATAGTGTGACATGTCATCAAAATGATCTGGCTTCTCTTGACAGTTACAGAGTGAATTTTTCTATGAAAAAAAATTGTTGGAATTATTTTAATATCTTTTACAGTTCTCCAAGGTATACCTCTTCAAAGTACAAGTACATGTAAAACTTCGTTGTATCCTACAAAGGGTAATTGTACACTCTCAAGTAAAAAAGTAAAAAAATGTAGATGTAAAGTAATCAACAATTAAATAAAAAGATAAAATAGTAAAGAGTACAGGACTACAGAGATAAACATGATAAAACAAAAAAAGAAATATGACATTAAAAAGTAAATGATAAGATGGGAAAACCAACAGATTTAAATGTAAAACATGAAAGATAAAACATAAAAGTTGGCTGTCTATTAAAATTACTGTTAAATTATTAAATACATTGTGGAATAAAAGATGAGTTGTGCCTTCTAGTGGCAGTATACAGTAGTCTCATCCTACCACTACGGGGTATAATGGCACTATCGAGACTTAAATGCAGGGGGTGTGTGATATTGTCAAGGATATTTCTCAGCTTAACTCCCAAAGCAGGCTGGTAGGAGGAGTCCACCATATGCTGCGAAACTGGTAATAAATGAGTTAGTTACTTGATTGATAATAGAGTAGATCCGTTTCTTATTTACACTACTCACATTCCCACCCCAGCAGACAATACAGTACATCCAAACACTACTTACAACTGAGTTATAGTTTGAAGTTTAAATGTTTCTAAAGCAACCTGTCCTTTATGAAGAAAATGATGTCAAGTGTTACACTGTGTTGACATTACTTTTGTCTAACCCTACATTAATTATCTCTTAATTACTCAGCAGATAGTTAATGGTTTGGTAGTTGATACTGATTATTTTCAAGGACACAGTTTAAACTTCCAAAATAAAATGCTCAGGACAACCTAATGTTACAACTGTTCTTGAAATGGAAATTGTATAGCCGTATATGGCTCGTCCCTCTCATGAAATTACAATATTTGCATATTGAGCTCATATTTAGTAATGATTAAGTGCAAATCAGAAATTGCCCTGTAAAAAGATCAATTTTTGACGTATTTTAATGGGAATTGGGGCTATTTTCTTATTTTTTGATACTTTTTACATCAAATACCCAATTTTATCATTTCACACCACCTGTAAAAAGATTTTCCTATGAAATATCTATTGTACACATGTCTATATCTTTTATTGCTCTGAGATACACCTCTTCAAAGGTTGAATATTGGTGGAGCATCTTGTTTCTTATGCAAAATAAAAAATAATCTGGAGTGTTGTTTTTTCTCCTTCAGGAATTATCTCTTATCACTCATCAGATAATTTATGTTTTGTAAGTGATAGAGATGGTTTTCAAGGGAACAATTTAAAACTTCCAAAATGAAATCCTCAGAATATGCTAATGTTTCAAGTGTTGTTGAAATGGAGGTTGCAAATAAAAAGGACAACCTGTACATTGCTTGAGCTCTTTGGACATCGGAAGATATTAAGCTTAGGTTTATGCATGATTTAGTACCAAGCAGATATTTTCGTGTGAAATGGTCAATTGTTGATGGACTTTGATAGGAATCATGGCAATGTTCTCAGTTTTCAATTCTTTTTTACATTTAAACTTCAGTGTGGACATTTTGATATTTCGTGCTGTAAAATGAATTGATGAATTCATGGTGGATTTTAATGAAGCTGTCTTTTGGTTTTTTTTTTTTTTTTTAAGATCAAACTTTAGATTGTAAGTTTTAGTATTACCAAACTTTGAAGTGACTTTCCAAATTTATTCACTGTAGTTTGCTTCGAAGTTATGGCATTTTTTGATTGTTTTTAACTATTTAGACAAGAACTATTCAAAAATGCATTCAGCAGAATTGTTTAAACACCACAGACTACTATATCTCATTTACAGAATAATTCAAGGCCTGATACATCACTTTTTTTCAAATACCTAGTCATCTTTTTCCACCCAGCCATTGGCGTCCGCAGAAAAAAAGTTGGGGGGGGGGGGCAAAACCTTTTAGTCACCATGAATTGACACAAAGCATGGGAAAATTTCAGCCCAAAATGCCTCCCAGATCGCCAGAAATGGCATTTCTAAAGCCTATTTTTCACACAGAAACTTGGAAAACACATTTTGTTCGGGTTTTTGCTTTGATTTTTATGTTTTTTCAAATTTTTGATTTTCCAGGGGGGGGCAAGTTCCCCCCCTTGCCCATACCTGCAGATGCCCATGCACCCAGCATATATCCTTCTTACCACTTTTCTTATACTTGATGATATAAATACTCCTTTTAGGGCTTATGCACCTCTGTCACTGCATTGTGCATCTCTCTGTTTTTCCATTGTTGTGTCCATTTTACATCAGTTGTTACGAAGGTGCTGTTGTGCATGTGCATCGGTAACACCACCACTACCTTTGATCTTTTTCATCCAGTGGAATGGGCTGATGTCACATGCATAATCTCTATACCATGCACTTTCCGGGCTGTTCTACTGTACGAGTTCTTGAGTTTGATTCATGCATTGAACATGAATCATTAGGCATAAACCAGGTGTAGAATTTTTAAAAATGTGCTGGTATGTAATGTTGCAGCTTTGCATGGAACATGGCAAATAGCTTGTCGTTGATAGAATTGCAGTCTTGTGTAAACCAGTAAAAGTGAAATGTGGTGAGGAATATTTTCATGGGCATTGCATTTTTATTATAATTTTAAGGGTAACAGCTCCAGGCCCCTGTCTATGTGTGGGTTAAAATTTTACATAATGAACAACTTTGCTGTGACAAGAAAACGTAAAATTCCTTCTCAAAGTGTTTCTTAACAGTCAGATTAGTTGCAATTTTTTCTTTCTTTGTACATGTCAGACAACTCAAATGGTCAAATTTTTATACCTCTGGTCTTTATAGATGAACTCAAAAAGTTGAGTGATTTCCTGATTCAGTTGGTATTACTGGGCCATATCAGCTTTAATCTTTCAAATTCTTTGCTTTCTGTCATTTTGGATGGCTGTGGTCTAAAGTACCTCTTAATTCCCACAAATATTATGGATTAGAATTGCATGTAGACCATATAATTAAGATTATTTAAGGCTGATGGACCCCACTAGTGGCCAGCTTCAATAGCTATCAGGTTTGTCTATGGTCTTTGCAAATCCTTAGCTTCTTACCATGAATAAATACCTCATCATGTTTCCCCAAAATTTTAGAAAACTTCAAACCATCAATGCTTTCACCTCAAAATCTTTTTAATCTCATCGGAGACTGAAAAAAGTGTCTTTATCTTTATCTTCATCCAATTTATACCAAACCATCGGGTCACTTGCATGTAAGACAGAATAAACAGTCACCTACACTGAGTTGAAATTGCTTAAGGCAATACTGACCCTCATACAGTGTGTTGAGCTTACAATTTTTAGAAGCACAACTTACTTGCATTGGAAAATTTTCAACCAACAAGAATAAATGTTATATTTGAATGATTACCAGTCAAAGTGTCGCTATCAGCTATTTGTAGAAATAATGTGTTGGCAGATGGTAGCTAGTAACTCTGGGTTTTAGTTATGATATTTAGACTCACTCCATCCTTATGGGGTGGGGTGGTCATGTGTGGCAAGTAGTTTGCCACCGACCATGCATAACCCATAAAATGACCATTATAATAAGATTATCATGACCCATCCTATGACTGGTGAGCCAGAGCATGAAAAAGGGTTGTGGTCAGCTCAACTTGAATCAATTGGTTGGAAGCTGGACCATAAAACTCCATCCATCTTTACTTACCTAACCCATGACTGGTGGATTGTCTTGGCCACAAAATGGATGGTTGTCACCCTGTGTGCTGGAGAATGTAGATTATGCCTTCAGTATTTCATGCCTGTCATAAGAGGCAACTAAAGGGAATGACTGCCACTGTATTTAAACTTTTTTTTGGAACAAAACTTGAACTTAAAGCATATTTGAAACCATGTTTAAACTTAACCTTTTTACCTAGTAGACACTATAAAACACATTTGTGTTTGTGTTTCATTAAATGTCATCAAACTGTTAGCAACTCCTTGGTTTGGGGATCCCCTATCTTCTTAATTAGTCCCTTAAATTGAGTCTCTACTCAGGTACCCCAACCAGAGCCATATGTACACCTCTTAGTCAGTGTCCTATGGGGGAAGTTAATAGTGCACTGTCATCACCAGGCCTTGTTATACCCTGCAAAGGAATTAGGATTTGTTAAAAGGGGCCTTAGATGAAAAGGGCATTCCACCTCACTGTGTTGCATATCATAAGGTTATGATATCACATGTATTCATAATAATTTATTTTGAGTAAAAGAATATGATAACTGGAGCACCATAGTGAGAAGTTAAAGGCAAATTTATCATCAGGATTCTTACATTAAGTACTTCTCAAATAGGCTAAAACTAAAATTAAGCCCTAGTTCTTCTTTCAAAGGTTTAGTAGTTGATCAACAGTACAATGATAGATTGCTTTTTAATACAAACCGAGCCTCATTTGTTCTGTTAGGAAATTGACTGCCTGATTTTCAAGCTTAATCATGCTGGAAAATTGAAAGCATTGTTCTTTATGTGACGTTTACTTTGTCATTTTAGAATGGAGAGAGACAATTTAAAACTTGGAGATGTTTCAACACTGAACCTTACCATGATTGAGGT
This sequence comes from Holothuria scabra, assembly GCA_037179385.1. Classification (NCBI taxonomy): domain Eukaryota; kingdom Metazoa; phylum Echinodermata; class Holothuroidea; order Aspidochirotida; family Holothuriidae; genus Holothuria; species Holothuria scabra. The sequence continues at coordinate 57,364,462 of CM074181.1, read as the reverse complement.
AAAGTAACTGCATGCATTCAATTTTACACAGTACATCAGGTTCACCACCCATTTGATATGATAGGACATAAATTCTACCTTAGTACCATCAAATGTGATACATTAAAAATGTTTTAATGACCTTGAACACTCTCTGTTTGCTTGCATAGCATGTTGCACCGAAATGGGCTTAATATATTACACCACCCCATGACAGTAAGAGTGACATCACACCTTGGTACAAGGTGCAGTAACTTTCAGAAAAATAAAGAAATACACAGATTGTAATTTGAGTAGTACAACAATGACATCACAAATTATTGCACAATATACCATTTTAACTTGAGTGAATAAACTTCAACATTTTACGTCTGGGCTCAGGAATGTCCTATGAAGATTAGAGTTGGACTGTAAGAATTCATTTTTCATGCTTTTTAATATATTTTGTTGAACTTTTTGCCTTGAGGTACACTTTGAATACCTAGTAATGTTAGGCTTTTCTTTTATGTTCCGCAGGGTGGAATCCAGTACAACATTGTACCTGCAGAAATGAGAGCAATATTTGACATAAGGTTATCAGAGGGCTTATCAAGAGAGGTGAGTACATTGAGCAATATGATCTAGAATTTTATCTCAAAGGGAATGACTTGCTTTTTTTTTTATTGGACCTGGGTTTGATGGTTGTGTCACTGTCTGAATAAATAATATTGAAGACAGCAATTGGTTACAGATTCTTGCAAACCTAAAATGAAATACTTTGGGAATTGTAAAATTAACAAACCTGTGAGGCTGTGAGTATTGAAGAATATATCCTCTTGTTTCTTATTTGCCGTATGTAAGCAGGGGGTATGGGAGCTATGTCAATCTTCCCAGGGGTCTCTGTTCGGACTGTTCTGTTCCCAATTCTTCTAAAAAAGGAACCTACTGCCGTAAGGCATGATGCTCCTCTTAAGCAATGGAATAGGGAAACAAGCCAGTGAGCCACAACTGGAAAAAAGGCTGTGGCGTGCTCAACTTGAACCAATAGGTTGGAAACTGGGCCGTAAAACTCTATATCTAACTAACTAAATAACCTAAATCTTTAGAGCATTGGCACTTCTGGGAACAACCCCAGCAGTAACAAACCTTGTAATCATCCTCAAATTATCGAGATTTAGGAAAACGTGTAACATCGAACCTTGGGAACATTGAACCTCTGTAGACCCCAGGTAATGTTTTGACTGTTTGTTTCACAGTCTGAATGCAGACTTTAAAACAAAAATAAAGGTGATAATTGGTGTAAACATTAAATGGAATACTTGGTGACATAATAGCCTCATTGACCCACTCAAAAATGATTCCAACATTCCTTTTGGTTTTCTCTGAGGTCCAAACATTTTGAACCTAATGCTGCTGGTGAATGTTGTTTTACAATATTTTCAACTTTCTGAAATAGTTTTTATAAGCCTTTGGACTATTCTTTTAATTTGGGAACAAAAATATTCAAACCATCCTTTCGTGAGATTCCACAGAATTATTTGCAAGTGATCCAGATAAGAGTCACAATGATTGGTCAAGATTGGAGCAGATGTTTTTGTGTGGTATGACCTTTTCCATCACCTCATACTGGCAAAGGTGCTAAATGTCAGTTTAAGATTACAAATGTTCTTTTTTTCCACCCCACAGGACTTACTTAAGAAGGCGGATGGTTGGTGTAAAGATGCAGGGGAAGGAGTAGACTTTGAATTTAAATATGTAAGTTGCTAATCACTTATTGTTTCATTAGAAAAGTATGAAAACATTTTGAAAGTGTGATACAACTGCCATCAAGGTCTGGCATGTTGTGATTGGTTGCCATATGGATGAGGCTGCCTTGTCTTGCATCCTGGTGAAATTTAGTTGCCTGAACAAAATTACAAAATAAGCATTCAACTGTAATTAGGGAAGCCATCCAAACTCGTTTCTGCAGGTCCGCGCGGTTGCAGATTACCCCGAGAATTCATGAATATGCCTATTGACGTCACTTGCACACCTCCGAAGTTTCCCGATGTTTAATGAGCCTTCCAACTTCTGCCCTGTTGTGCCACTCTCTCGATCACACAATAGCAGGTCTAGCATTGAATTGATCTACACAACAACACCGCTATTCAAAGATACTTCCTCTTAACAGAGCTTGCACACAATGCATCAACAAGAGGGTTAGCTAATCCTATAAGCTGCTTATCTCTGGACTTCAAGTTTTATTGATGAACTGTGCAAATAAACTCTTCAGCTTATTATAAAAAAAAAAAACTTTGAAATACATAAATCAGTTGTTTAAGCTTTACAAGAAATGAACTATTTTCTGAAACACGACTCCGGAGTTTCTTATTCTGCTACCACTTGCGAATGACTTTTGGTGGGTTAGAAACAGAACTACCAGGGCTAGGGTTAACTCCCGAAAATCTCAGTCATTAAAAAAGAAAGAATATTCTCACAACTTCTGCACATATTCTACTGAAAAAAAGAGGAAGTAATCTATGAGTGCGCGACGTTCATCATTTCAACTCGAACTTCGTTTATTCTCATCACCGGTGTGCCGAATTTGGTACGCCCAGGATGGTTTTTATTTATTTCTTACTAATAAATAAAACATTCTTTTAATAAGAACTGCAGTATCCATAAGGAGATTTTATTTCTGAAAACGGTTTTCCCAAAAATATACATTGCTTCAATTCACAGCAACCAATTTTCACTCTCGTTTTTATGGTGACCGATACGACCGACTTGATGAGAAAAATCTTCACTTGTATGCAAAAAATGGAGAATAACTCACTAAAATAAAATAGCCTGGGTGTCCGATATTTCCCAAAATCTGTGCTGAGAATCAAGTTATTTTTACGAGGCATTAATGAAGTACATTTTTGCTACCGTGACGTTCAGTTGGCCTTTCATGACACGATAGAAAGTCTAACAACGAACTGACTAACCACTCACTGCATGACCATCATTTTATTTTATTTTATCTCTGACGCCCGTTTAACTAGGCGATTGAATGTGCATACGTGGTTGGAGCTTCTATTTTTAAATATCCCATTGCTCTGTTTTGTTTTCATACTAAAAACACAATCGATGAAAGTTGCGTCGAAACAAAACGTAAAATATGTGGCATCCAGGGGGAGAAATAATGATCGAGGAATTTTTCCATCCTTTCAATTAAGAGAGCGTGGACCCACTTTCAAATGAATGAAATTCGGTATAATACTACTTGAATAACAATCAAGTGTCTAAACATGAGGATATCGGGGAGAAGGGGAGGGGGGGGGAGAACTTTCGCTTGAAAGAAGTCTAAGTTAGCACACCCCGATTATTTAAATATAGGGGCCAATCCTGCCTACACTCCTGTTAGGTTTTTCTCAGGCATATAGGAGGAAGCCCGAACCCCCTCAACTTGTATTGGATCCACTTCATGCGCGGATCTGAAGGGGGGGGGGGGCTTTAGTAAGTTCGACCCTTCATACCTGCTTTCTCTTAAGTCAGCCCCTCCCTTTTGTGGAATGTCTGGATCCGCGCCTGCACTTTCTGTCTAATACGGGACCTAGACTGCTGAAAACATTCTTACCTTGGAAAGGTGAATTATAGTTAACGGCCGCCGGAAGGAACTGCCACTCCGTCAATAAGCTTATATATCCCAATATTTCCTAGTTTTGACTTTATTGATTCTACACTAATTTTACAATTTTCAGCTGCACCACATTTTGCCGAATTATCAAAGTCCGCCTCTTAGATGAGCAGAAGATCTGCTCAAACGACACCTACATTCAAACACACTGCTGTATTTCAGACTAAGCACTATACCGACAATGCTTTATTTTGCATGTTAAACCCCGGGAGACCGCTTACACCTTTTGGCTAACATTGGCTACATAAGAATTCACCGTAGGTCCTATGTGTTAACTTCTACGAGAAAACTTGCTTAGCTCTCGCTCTAGCAGAGAATATTTCCAGGTACTGCACATATACATCGATAATGACGCCATTGGACATTTCATATAATTAAAGTGACGTACTGTATTTCAATTGGCAGCTTTCAATCCTGTGAGTTTTCTGTCATAACAACCAACTTTTATATCCCTCCCCTTCTAAGCCACACCCACCTCAAAAAACTTGTAGCGTGGTCTGACTTACGAACGTACTACTGCTTCCGTGTGTAGGCTTAATCCTAGTACGGTAGCCTAACACAGTTATTTCATACCCTGTGTGTACCAGGGGGCTCAATTCTAGCGTGGCGATCGGCGAAAAATGGTTGTGATGATTATCTGCAAAATAAACTTTTTCGAGCTCCATTTTATACATGATCTTATTAATAGGTGTGGATTAAGTCTGTTCATGCGAAAAATATGCGGTATGAGTTTAGAATTGTACGAAATATTGCAAATGTGTAAATACAAAGATGGCGCCGACTCTCCAAGCTTGTTAAAAAATCTGAGATAATATATGAGAGTGACGTCACGTACTGTGAACGTCTAGCCACTTCCAAAAAAGGTAACGCAGATATGGGCGCTGGCCGGTGATCAATGAGTGAGTATTTCGTCCTGCAGTTGTGATTGGATATTTTAGGGAAGAAAAAACTTGACCACATTCCAATCGGCGCTAACTTATTAGCATGCAGCATATATAGTACGTGCAGATATCTACAGGTGCAACACAAACAGGGCCCACATGTTAACATTAATGCAATTTTGCACCGAAAGACAATTCTCGATTGTACCTTTATCTTAGCGCGTGACAGAGCCGTACAGTACGGTACCACATTGCAGATATAGCCTGGAGATTTTCTGGGCCGGGTTAAAATTTTGATCATCTTAAAGTAGGTCGCGAAATGAGTTTTGGGCGATGCATGGAAAAATAAGGGGGGGGATGGGGGGTTAGGCAGAGGTAAAATTTAAATTCATCGAAGATTGTCGTGCATTTTTGGCGTACTCAGAGCTTTCTCTGCATGGACTTTATTTGGATTTAATGTTTCCTCCCAAGACTTGGACCTTATAGTTAAAAGTCTCATACTGATATCTGGAGGTAAGATCAATTAATTAAAGCCTCAACTGACTTCCAGGGCTCCAGTTTAATACACGTACCATACATCGCATTTTCGGAGTGTTCTTGTCACTCAGTCTGAAAGTTTGGTAAGTGTGGGATATTTAGAGTGATTTAGGGCAAAACTTTGTTTGCAAAATTCGCCATAAACGATATCAGAAATCAAACCTTTCAAAAGAGAACTCAATGGTAACCTGATCTTTTCTCAATATTGATTTAAATCAATTTTTCTTTTTCAAAAAATTACTGAGTGAAAAAATCAGTCAATAGGGGATTTTTCAAAGATAGAGACATGATTCCAGGGGATCGCCGCCCAAAGACTACGAACGGCCGTCATTACTAAAGTGTTTTGTAAACATTATCGTAAACCGGCTTTGCCAGCAAGCTGCCTTATACTGTTATAGTACACTTAGTCTTTTAACAGATTCCACCTGCCGGGGCATACAGACTATGTAACCGGTGAAATTTTTCTTGAAGGGTTGTCTTGAAAGCAGTTTCATGATTATCGATAATGGATTGATTTAAATGTTCTTTACCAATCATCAGGTCAATTCACTAAATAAATCTCGGAAAAGGCTGATAGAAAATTAGACAACATTGCCTGCTTGCAACATATGGTGTTGAAATTCAGATATACATGGAATAGCCTATGGTGGAAATTATCCGATCTTTTTTGCCTGTAGGCCTAACCTTGCATCAATATTTTAAGGCTTAGTACTGGTACTTAACCTACCAACTTCAGTCAGAGACAATTTCCACAACTAAAAGAGTATAGGTCTAACGTTTGTGAAGAATGTGACTACATCAGTTTTGTGGGGAATTGTTGGCTTGTGAACAATTTTAGATTAAATTCAAGATGCCGATCGTGTAGTATTTAGGTTGTAGTAACTTGACAGGGATATGCGTTTTCTTTTCATCATAGTATCCAGCTCAAAATGTAATAAACACCAACACTATTTAGATTTCTTTTTTTACTAAGTTTCGAGGACGATGAAGGATGTCCAAAGTAATCAATCTAAGCAATGCCCAATATTTTTAGAAATTTTTCTTCTGCAATATTCTTGAACGATAGGCCTATTGACATTTTCCATCAGAGTTGGTGGCTCGATGTATCCCCAAATGAGGTTCTATTTACATAGGCGTGGGCAAATTTGCAGAGAATACCAATTCGATTCATGTATGATTTGGTGCTGTGCTGCCTTGCATGTATGCAGAAGAAAAGCGCATTGTGCGACCATGATTTATTCAAAGTTGAAAATATATGTGCGAAATTTACGACATACCCTAAACTACAGTTTCAAGCTTCATTTTAAGGCCAAAATATTTTGCACTTCATACGAGAACATTGATTGATACACTGTTTGACCATATGTTAAGGCAAAGTGGCTCTACACAGATCGTCACGGCGACAGGATTGGCCATGACGTTAAAGCCATTTTTCGGGGGCTCTGTGACAAACAAGGGATGTACGACGGCAATAGTGCCGTTAAATTCAAGGCCTGTCAACTCAAAGAACAATTAAACATGTAAAAATCTGTATACATTGCAAAACATTTCTAAATTACTTATGAAACTTAAAAGAGAATCAAGTAAAAGAAAGACACAGACACACGCATGTAAATTTATTTTGTTCAACTTCACATACAAACAATTGTTCCTGATATTAAACAGAAGAAAGTTAGCTTATCTTTTCACTTGACCGCTGACAAAGCTTCGTGCAAACTTCGTGGTTAAAAGTTTTCACGAACAAAAGACCTGTCTTGACTGAAATTGGGAAGCAATTGAATAGGCCATTGTGCTCAGTAATAGGATTACCACACTGCGTGGAGGGAAGCTGTGCATAATTTGGAAAGTGCTCGGCAATGCCTTGGACGGTTAGAGTGATAATAAGTCAAGCTTCAGTGAACACGCAAATCTGCCTCCGCAAGGACCCGCAGACACGAGAATGGATGGCTTCCCTTAATGCTGATTTAATTTTTCTTCTCTCTTGAAAGACTTCTTCAGTGTATGTTGATTCTTAATTCTGGTCAATAATCAGTTAAAAATGGGAAAAAAGTATTGCTGGAACAAAAAGTTAATATTTCTTGTCAAACTATGGTTGTCCCGTTAGCGTTTCAAAGAGAGAGATGTCAACACGAACTCTTGGATTAAATTTTCTTGTAATTACAATATTATGACAAAAGAGAATTGAAAGAATGATCATACTCCCAAAGCTTTCCTTCAATTAAGGACATATGTTTTGCCTTTCGTGAGGGGATTTTACCAATTAAATTGAGATAGTAAATTTTAGCAAAGTGTACCTCTCTTAGTCCCCATATTGCTACTTTATCTTTCTTGCCTCCTTTGCATGCACTCTGAATGTAGAAATCTTACTCTTCTGCAAATACACCACGCTCATTGAACTTTTTGCTATGTACAGGCTAAGTGCATTCTGTGATATCTGTATATGATTAGTTATGTAATAGACAAATTACATTTTAAGAGGCTGTGAACTGTTTAAGTGAACTGACCAAGTTGAAAACTTGCCCTTAAAACCTTATACATGTCTTGCATTTACTTTCTTTCTATGTAATTGTGTTTTTTGTTTCTCTTAGGGAGTGACACTTCTCAAGAAACCTCAAAGGGTTTCTAAGCTGCACTCCCTATCACACCCTTTGTTATTTATCTGCTAATTTTACTTGTAAATTCATGTGTTGTGATAAACCAAAAAATGAATGGAAATAAATGAATGAAGCTACCTAATTCTAATGGGAAAAACCTTTGCATGTTTATTTTTCACTTTATACCATTGCAAGGGAAATCATGTCATAGCATGATGTAGTATAGTTGACCATACAAGTAATTCATGCTAAAAGTAGTAGCTTTATAATGAACAAGTGGTTAGAGCATCTGACTTTCAGCTCGGAGGGCTGGAGTTCAGTTCCTTGCTGGGTTGTACTGAAGACTTTAAAAACGAAACCTACTGCAGTTGTGCTTGATGCTCAGCATAAACAATAGAGTAGGGAAAACAAACCAGTCAGCCACAAGTGGAAAAAAAGGCCATGACTGCTCCTACTAAAAACCAGTCAAAAAGTGAGCTGTTAAAGCTCATCTATCAAATACACAATTTTAAGATATTGAATAAACTTCTTTTCAGCTTCATGAAAGTACTATCACCAAACTTGGCAAGAACCTACCCTGGTGGGCTGCGTTTGAAGATGTTTGCCAAAAACAGTAAGTTGAAGCTTGTAGTTTGATGGTTTACAACCAAATGACAAATATGAATGAGCTTTATTTTACAGTTAATTCAATATGGGCCTTGGGAATAATCATTCATCATTTTCATTCTTTAAGGAGAATCAGAGTCAGTATTGCAGTGTTGAATCAGAAGGCTGTATAATTGGGAGATAATTCATGCAAGGCGATCTCAAACTGAGGTGAACAGACCACTGAAGAGAGATTTATAGGCTGGATAGCCTGGATTGAATAGGATTAGTTGGTGTCCATTTACTTCAGTTTGAGGCTGGCTTACATGAAGTGTATAGCATGTAATTGTTAAAAGTTCATTGGTAGCTTGGCCTTAACATTCTTGGAATCGCAATCATTACTAGTTTATAAATGCAAACCCTTAGCTGATTCAACGGAAAAGTGCTCATAGGGGTGCTTGGCTTTTAAAGAAACACTTCGATCAAGTCAATTGAAAAACAGCCACAATCAAGGTAAAGTATGGATTCTTTTGTTTTCAAAAAGTCATTTCAAATGGTACAGTCTGAAGATTGAGTTCAGATGAAACAGCGTACTAAAATTGCATTGCCCTTTTCAATCATCGCAATTGTATGAGAAGTTTTGTGCCTATAGTCTTTTCTTCATAGCATATGTGCAATTAGGGATAGCATCTGGCTGGACTGCTACCCCTTTCTTTTTAATTTATTCAGTGTCAATAAGACAGGAGTTTGTGTTTGACATTTCATTTCATTGTTAAAAAACAATTTTATCAACGGGAAAGGAGGATATCACATTGTTCTCGACAAATCCTGACAGGAACTGATGGACTGTTGTTTGTGGGACATAACTGGTGTCTATCACCTTGAGTCTTTCAATTTCCTTGCCAGAATGGAATAGAATATCACTTTATTAATCCATCAACTGGAAATTGCCAAGCTCGCTACATATAACAATTAACATGAATAAAATGAAAGAAAAACAAACACTAAAACAGACTTAAAACATAGAAACACTTAAAACATTGAAAAGGTTAAAACAGGTAACAAAAAAAATAAAAACATTAAAAGGAGCAAAAGGGAGCAGACAGAGAAACACAACAGACAGAAAAGTACAACTACTGTTTAAAACTACAATTCTGACAGCGAATAGCCTGTGTAGTGAACGATAAGGGGTGCCGAGTTTTAGTGCCAAAGCTTGGAAGTCTAAGCCTGCGGCTACGAGCTATAAGTTGATCGACCAGGAGTTTATGTAAAGGGTGGCTGACATCGGTCCAGATTGTGTGCAGTTTTTGTGGCAAAAGGGCACCATATGTATCACCAACCCCTGTCTGTGCAGTCCCAATTATGCGACTAGCTCTTTTAATTAATCGATTTAAGCGGTCTTTGTCGCATTGACTAATGTTACCACCCCATGCTAACAAACAATAATGCCACACACTACAAATAACAGAATTATAAAACACGGATAAAATTTCAGGACTGACATAAAAGGAGTGGAGTTTTCTCATACAATACATACGAACATTCAGTTTCTTTATCAAAAAGTCAATGTGGTCATTCCAGGAAAGACTATTATCTAAGTAAATCCCAAGATACTTATAGTTGTTTACCCTCTCTATATCACTGCCTTTAAGTGAAAGTAAGTCAGGCGTACAGCTTAGCTTCCTAAAATCAATGATCATTTCTTTTGTTTTCTTCACATTAAGCTCTAAAAAGTTATTATCACAGTAATCAATAAAGTTATGTAAATGATTTAGGTAACTAGAACAATCATCATGCTCAATTAATCCAACCAAAGCTGTGTCATCAGCAAATTTAATTAATGGACATAGAGGATCATTACTATGAATATCAGAAGTATATAAAAACGAATAAAAATGGAGCCAAGACAGTGCCCTGAGGGGCACTGGTGTTAGAAACAATAAGGTCAGATGAAACAGATGCACCAAGCCTAACGAATTGCTTCCTATTGGTAAGATACTCTAAAATCCAAAGAATTAAAGACTTAGGAATGGCATCAAATTTCAATAACTTATCTGTCAAAACATGTGATTGTATAGTGTTAATTCGGACACTGTTACCAAATTTAGAGCGTTCAAAGTGCTTATAAACTTTCTCTAATAAAACAAGGATTGCATCTTCAGTGCTACGATGTTTTTGATATGCAAACTGAAATTCGTCAAGATAATTAGCAGACATACTAGAAAACTATTTCAACAAAATACGTTCACTTACCTGTACCATGGATGGTTGTACACTGGGAGGCCTCTTGATTCCCGCACTTTCACTGTATATGAGGGTTTGAAATTACATTTAGACAATAATGTAGACGATTTAAGGCTGATGGACCCCACTAATGGCTAAATACAGTCACTAAACACTAGGACTGCTCTGATCCATCTATTGGTAACTTAACTGAGTGTTGGAGAGCACTACCACATGATAACTTTTACTACAAGCATAGCAAGTCATGCAAGTGTCATATCCAAAAGTTGTGCGAAACATTAAAATTTCAAATTGGTTTTTCTCCCTGGATTGTAGTGGTTTTGTGCATAATTTTAAAATGTGTCTGATCATGTCAAAGTGAACTGTTCATTTCTCACTCATCAAACATTTATTTTCGTGTACTGTATGGGGCTTGTCTAAGTATAAACCATTCATCATTAATATCTGGAAAGCACTTAACACATTTGGATAAAATTAATGAATTTCAGAAAGAAATTCAGTGTGCCACTTCAAATTTCGTTGTTCCTTTACATGAATACTGAGTTAATAATGACAATAACATTTGCAGTGTGAAATTTCGACTGGTCACTGAAGCTTCAGTTGTTATTCCGTAACTCTGAGCCAGGTAAAATAAAAAAAATGTGTTGAAGGGTAGATGTCTGAATGGAAGAAAACTGAACATTTTTTAAAGGAGGTAGGGATCATTTCAAATATTTTCAACTCTTAACAACATAGAAAGTGTTTTATTATCATTATTTTTTTAAGTGGAGAAAATAGGAGAAGTCTCTTCCTTCAAGTCATCTTCTCATGAAATTTGTTTTTTTAATAGAATTATAACTTCTGTTTGAGGTTGTTTTGATTTTAATCATTTGATTGAAATCATTGAATTCCATTATTATTATATAAATTAAACCAAAACAAATGAACACATGTGTGTGAAATTACACATTGTTTGGTTTTATTGCTCAGATTTGCAAAAAGATTCTCCCAGTTTTTTTTTAAAGGTTCTCCCAGTTTTTTTTTTTTCATTTTATATTAACATTTCCAGTTCCCACTTCCGTTATCAATCCTTTCCAACAAGTTAAAGAGCATAGTAATACAGCATGGCCAAAGTTTGATATTCAAGGATAATTTCAGTCTTTTTTTGTAAAAACAATGGATTTAAATTTTAAAAAAAATGTTTTTTATTTCTTTTAAAATATTAAAATTTTATCAATCTCCTTCTTTTATTTTGTAGAAATATTGACCTTGAGTTGGAAGTCTTTCCTGCAGCCACAGACAGCAGATATTTGAGGCAAGCTGGGTATCCTTGTATTGGATTTTCCCCGATGAAGAATACTCCGATCCTTCTTCATGATCACAATGAATTTCTCAATGAAGATGTCTTTATGGAAGGAATTAGAGTATATGAACAACTCATACCAGCATTGAGTAATATAGCAGAGATTCCGAAATGGGAGAAAAACTGAAAACAAACCTTTTGGGGTTAAGTATAGAGTGCTTACATGTGAGGTCGCAAGTGGTAAGCAGCTACCACTGCCGGGCAAAAAGCAACAATGTTTCAATGCAACAGTTACACAGGGGTCATCAGCTATCTCAGCTAGCTGCACAAAATGTGTAATACACCAGATTTTGCCATCAAAAGGCATGGGGCTTGAAATGTCAGTGGAAGCACTCTTTTGACAAATTGTAATTTTAAAATGATACTTTGCCAATACTAAGCATTGCCATTATTTTTTAGCACAGAATAAAAGCAAATCAAGCATTTTATTGAAACAACAACAAAATTGCTGAGGTGGTTATTCAAATATTAATATGCAATTATTAAAGCAAGTGGTTAGTGGTATTGATCATCAGCACCTATTGTAAGTTTGTGTCTCCAAATTCCAACTCAGACATTAAACTGTTATTTAGTTTTGGGGTTGTAGTTGTTATCAGCTTTTCCCTAATAAAGATATTAAATGTGAGTTTGTCTGACAAACCTTGCATTGCCAGCTTAAAATAAATGCAGACCTTGAGTTTTAGATTTTTCAGGTGTGCTACAAATTGTGCTCCTCAGGATATGGAGGAGTGAGATAGGTGTGCTTACTTAAGTAGATTTATATGAAGTCTCATTCTTCATCTAGGTGTGCAAAGAATCACTCTCTCTGAGCAACGAATCACACTCTCTACAGTAATTTGAGGAGAGTAATGGTTTGCAATTGCACTCACACACCACACACTTCAAGACCTGTAAAAATGCTCCACAGTTGGAGGGTTGCCAAGTTCCAGCATGGGACAATGGATAAAAGGAAGAAGCCAAACAGGGTGCCAGTCCAAGAACAGTCCCTAAAACTTTACAAAGGTTTCTCATCAGTTATGCAAGAACTCTTTTGGTTACTTTGTTGACAAATATTTAGGAAAAGAGAATAATGATGTTTCTTTCCCAGGGTAATTTTTGTGCTCTCTTCAAAAGTCTTTCCAGAGGTTATTTTGACTAATGTGAAGATAAAGTGTGTGTGGTGCCAATTTTTATTTTTGTCTTCAGATTTGTTTTTCGTTTCATGTTATTTCTCACTTGTGCTTCCACTGTAGGAACTGTTCAAACTATAGTTTTGATTGCCAATGTTTTAAATTCAACTCCAGATTTGATGAAAACAAAATTTAATTTAATGAATTTTATTTTAGAGGTGAATTACACACATATATGTATATATAATGCTAATTCTCTCCTTAAGGTGAAAGGAAATTATATCCCATTTATTAAAAAAACCATATTATTTCAATGTCCAGCCATCTGTATGTGTTAGCAGTAATGCATTCGTAAATTTGTGGACAATGAAGTAATTACGTCATGTTTAAATTTAAAAATACATTTCTGTACATTTACATTGTATTCCCATGTAAAAAGTGCATAGAAATGCTAAGGCGAAGCTGAATTTTTGCCCTATTTACTTTTTCCGTGTATGGCTAACTTTTCAACTACAACTTTCTCGGTAAGTGCCTCATTAGATAAAGATGTATAAACATGTATACTTTATTCCCAATAATGCTGTTTCAAAGACATATGGTTGCAGTACGATAAATACATTGGTGGAATATAAATTTCTTATATAGTGAACATTGTCAGAACGAGTTAAAGAAAAGAGAGGCTTTTCAATATTTTGAGAAGGAATAACTTTATATATTTTACCCGTTTGCTCGCTCCTTTAAAGTGCATTAGAATTCAAGTTTGCATTTCATTGTATTGGACTTTGTGACTTTTACTATTGAGCTGACTGATGTATGGCCAGAAGTGAAAATTTTGTTGCAATAAAATTCAAATTGTCTGTCTTTTAATCAAATTTCAACTGTTTGTGGTTATGCTAACATTGCTATTTTGTTACTAGTGAGTCTGTTAGTGCTTTTTGTGCAACATCAATTCTATTTGCTACATTTTGTACAAGCAATGACTGAAAACATCGTGCACCCCCAGGAATTGGAACCTGTATAAGTTACGTTATTGCACAACGAAAACAGCCATTTATCTGTTGAGGATTCGCAAGGCATTACTTAATTAAAATTTATTTATGCAGAGCTCATTTTCCCTTAAAAATGGGCTGAGATTTTGAAATAAATTATCTTATTTCCTTCTTGGTATCTTTTGAAACAAAAGTTGTGGGAGGTGCATCAGAAATTCTGGAATTTCTTGATCATATGATGTTACCATGTTTCAAAACTTTTAAGGTCTGTTTATTAACTTGTTCATGTTGCAATCAACAGTTTTGCGAAGCAGTTTTGGCTATAAGGACAAGAGGTCAGAAACTTCTGTTGTGAGCATTAGGTAGTATTGCAGGGTGCAAATGACACGCTGTATTTCCAAAGCATTTTTCCGATCTGATCATAGGGACCTTGTACAATGATATAAATGTTGATAATCTATCCCTTTGGGATAAGCAGTGTTTAAAACTCTTTTTCCATTTTTGCCAGTGTTATTTTGTAGAGTTGAATAACTACAAATGTCAATGGGCCTGACAATGAAAAATGAATTATGGTGATCATCAGTCTTGTCAACAGAAGCCTGTATTTTTCAGTGTTGACCCATTTGAGACTTTGAGAATTCCCAAAACCACCAATTCTAGCAATGCCTGACTAATGTAGTCTCCAATTCTATATTGAAAAATCACTCCATCACTAGAATTTATGGTGAGCAAAACTTTTAGGGAAAGAACATGAAATCTTCACAATGGTGCCTTATTTCACTGGATTATATCTTCCTTAATTTCTATCCCACTAGAGTGTGTTTCATTTCAAAAGAAAGAGAACAAATTATAGATTTTTTGGTTGTAAACTTTTTATTTAAAGGAGGGGTTACTAAAAGGAGGGGGGTTGTGTGTGAGATATATATATGAAAAAGTGCTGGAACATGTGAAACTTTTACAAAACCATGCTGCACACCTATTATTATGCAAGTTGAACATCTTTTCCTAGCAGTACTTTACAATTTAAGGAATCAGTATCTATCGGCAAGTTCAGAGTTGTTACTGCACATGTGCAGTGATTACATTCTATACCCCTATGACCTGAGGAGACTGTCCAAGAAACTCAGAAAGCCTCACATACTCTCAAAGGACTCCAACATGAACAAATGTAAACAGTAGAAACATAAATGAAGAACACCACGCAACCCTCCCTGGTGAGCACTGCTTGCAAGTGCCGCATGAAGTGTATTTACTCCACCTACTGATTGCATGTACATAAGCAGTACAAAGTTAAACTACACAGGATACCAAAACAAAAGGAATTGCACATAACCTAAATTTACTACACAATCGTGGACAAGGTATGGCATTAGTTTAGAATCTGAAGGGGAATCTACAGCATAGACTAGTCGTGCTCTATGCATAGATCTGTATTCTGTGTTCTATGCATTGTATTGCAACACTGGTTATTGGAAGAGTTCATACCCTTACAACCTTTGACCTTAAGAACAATACAGTATCCATGAAGTGACAGGGTGTGTAAACTTGTTGATAAGTAAAGAATGATAAAAAACATTAATATCAGACAGTTTTACAGCTTGTGACATTGTTTTCTGTTATTCAGTGCTGTTTATGCAAAAGTAGCTGTGTATTCAGTAAAAAAAAGACAAGCAATCATTGGAAATTTGTTAAAATATGTTGATTTTTATCTCGTGACAGTATTTCATGTTTCAAATCAACTGAAAAATATAGTGAACTAACAATCGTTATGAAATATTAAAACTTTTTTACTCCTTTATTTTTATGCAGTTTTAAACAGATATTATTATTGAAGGTTTATGTGTGAATGACCTAGGACCTTGCATTTTTCAAGTCGACTGTAGCTATGAAAATTTTACAAGCTAGTTGAAGGGAAATCAGTAGTGTAGCCAGGATTATGTCATGGGGGGCTGGGTCGGAGCACGACATGCAGGAAAAGTCTAAGGGGGAGAGAAAAAATCGCTATTTTAGGTGTTTTTTGCATTTCAAAGTTGGTGCAAGGGGGGGGGGTTCAACCCCCAACACCACCTCCTGTGGCTACGCCACTGAGGGAAATCCAGCCTTTTGGCAGCTCAATTTGAACCACCACTCAAATTCCCTGCCTTCTACCACTCATTCCTTGTAAATGGTACTTTTTTGCCTGAAAAATGTAATCCTGACCAAAAGAATATCAAAATGGGGCGTCACCATCAGCTGAATCGAAGCGAACAGGAAATTCTGAAAAATTGCGAACCCTCATACAGCTGGAAATGGCATTTCCGTTGGACTTTTACGTAGAATCCAAGCAGTCGCTATTTTGAGTTTTCGTTTACAACGAAATCATTCAAAGAGAAGAGAAAAAATATCACAAGTGTACCACTACCATTAGATTTTCATGCTATCAATGATTGATAATTCCTTATGTTGCCAAGAAACGAAAAAAAAAAAATCTGTTCGACCGAAACACTAAGGGGAGTGCCACCATCAGTTGGTGCGGACTATACAGAATACTTTGAAAAATCGAATCCCAGAGACAGCCGGAAATTAAATTCCCCAAGTATGTAAATAGAAACGAAGCATTCGTTATTTTGAGCTTTCTATTGCAATAAAATTTTTTACTTCAATAGAAAACAGTAGCTTGGTAAGTGATCACTTCAGGTTAGGTTAGATGGAGTTTATGGTCCAGTTTTTAACGGGCCCACCTGGGCTTTTTTCAGTTGTGGCCTACTGGCTTGTCTTTACTACTCCATTGCGTGTTATGAGCACCATGCACAGTGGCAAGTGATCAGATAAAATGTACCTCTTCCAATAGACGAAATGGTCTTTAATACTTTTTTGGGAGCAAACTTTACAACGGAATTAAGAATATGCTGTTTCTGCCCCTATTGCAATTATTGGCTGATTTCAATTGCAAGGTCCACTAATATGATGAAATTTCCTAAGTGAATGTCCGAAATTCCGACTGTAAATATGTCTTCCGTGAAATTTCCCAGTTGAAAAAAAACAGAACTTTTTCAACCTGCTTTCGAATATTTTACCATTTCGGGTAAAGTTTATGAAAAACTGAAATGTGAAATTGGGCCGAAGAATAAAATTCCATTGGCCACCCGAATGCGTCGCAAATCTTGGTAATCAATTTTCATTTTCCATAAGAATGTTACTATACCATTTCGTAAATTTTGACGCTTCCCGTAGAATATCGCGCTCCTTTGCTGAACCTTACATGTTGCTTGAACTAGGAAACCCTCTTCTTTCAAGCAACATTTGAAGAAATCTCTTACACATACCTGCGTCACAACTACAACCTACATGACCCACATTTGAATCCTATCACTACCCGAAGGTCAGGGGGTCATTGGTAGGTACCATACCACGGACATCCAATACGTGGACAGATCGGTCAATCGGTTCGTCCTTAACTTTTTGCAACAAATGGTAAAAAGTTTTCTTTTTTTCCTATCGCCACATTTCACAATTCAGCAATGGAACGCAAGTTCAAATTTCAGCAGCGCAACATTTTCAGAAAAATGATGTATTAGGTCACTTACCAATGTCACCAATCCTACATTTTGCATAAATTTATAAACTGTACTCATTTGTCTGATGTCAACGATTTCGCAATATGCTGAAAATGACGAACTGGAAAACACATTTACCCAATGTCATCAGAATTTGGGGATGTGACTATGTGATAGTTTAACTTTCATTCTGGACACGTATTCTGCAATTGAGTCGAAGGGATGGGGAATGAAATGTCAAATTAATGACCTTTCGGAAATAATTCTTCACTTACTTATTCTATTGATAACATTCCGTAAATTGCTAAATCGGTGGTGTTTGGGCGGTGAGTAATCCCTCATTTTTCTGTTGAATTGATGACATTTTGCGAATGTATAATTCTTAGTTTTTTTTAAAAAAAAATGTTGGATTAAAGAGATTAAAGATTAAAGACGTGGTGTCTTATCTCTCATTGTATGTGCAAATTTTTTAATTGTAAGATCCGATGTACGATCAAATCATCAGCTCTCCGCGGAACGGTACATGTGACTATGCTCATATTTGGTGTGTGGGTTGGTCATATTGAGTAGATGATACCTATTGTTTTTGGTGGAGGTCAAAGGTCATTTGGGGTCACGAGGGGTCAAAAGGTCAAAACTTCGTAAACACGATTACTCGAGAACGGTACATGTGACTATGCTCATATTTGTAGTGTAAGTTGGTCATATTGACTAGATGATCCCTATCGATTTTCGGTGGAGATCAAAGGTCATTTGGGGTCACGAGAGGTCAATAGGTAAATTCCTTAGAAATTGCTTGAAAACACAGTATCTCAAGAAGGGTAAGTGTGACTAATCTCATATTTGGTGTGTCCATTGGCCATATTAAGTATATGATCCCTTTCGATTTTCGTGGAGATCAAAGGTCATTTGGGGTCACGAGAGGTCAAAAGGTCAAAACTTCGTAAACACGATAACTCGAGAACGGTACATGTGACTATGCTCATATTTGTAGTGTAAGTTGGTCATATTGAGTAGATGATCCCTATCGATTTTCGTGGAGGTCAAAGGTCATTTGGGGTCACGAGAGGTCAATAGGTAAATTCCTTAGAAATTGCTTGAAAACACGGTATCTCAAGAAGGGTAAGTGTGACTAATCTCATATTTGGTGTGTCCATTGGCCATATTAAGTATATGATCCCTTTCGATTTTCGTGGAGATCAAAGGTCATTTGGGGTCACGAGAGGTCAAAAGGTCAAAACTTCGTAAACACGATAACTCAAGAACGGTACATGTGACTATGCTCATATTTAGTGTGTGGGTTGGTCATATTGAGTAGATGATACCTATTGTTTTGGTGGAGGTCAAAGGTCATTTGGGGTCACGAGAGGTCAAAAGGTCAAAACTTCGTAAACACGATAACTCGAGAACGGTACATGTGACTATGCTCATATTTGTAGTGTGGGTTGTTCATATTGAGTAGATGATTCCTATCGATTTTCGTGGAGGTCAAAGGTCATTTGGGGTCACGAGAGATCAATAGGTAAATTCCTTAGAAATTGCTTGAAAACACGGTATCTCAAGAAGGGTAAGTGTGACTAATCTCATATTTGGTGTGTCCATTGGCCATATTGAGTATATGATCCCTTTCGATTTTCGTGGAGATCAAAGGTCATTTGGGGTCACGAGAGGTCAAAAGGTCAAAACTTCGTAAACACGATAACTCAAGAACGGTACATGTGACTATGCTCATATTTAGTGTGTGGGTTGGTCATATTGAGTAGATGATACCTATTGTTTTGGTGGAGGTCAAAGGTCATTTGGGGTCACGAGAGGTCAAAAGGTCAAAACTTCGTAAACACGATAACTCGAGAACGGTACATGTGACTATGCTCATATTTGTAGTGTGGGTTGGTCATATTGAGTAGATGATTCCTATCGATTTTCGTGGAGGTCAAAGGTCATTTGGGGTCACGAGAGATCAATAGGTAAATTCCTTAGAAATTGCTTGTAAACACGGTATCTCAAGAAGGGTAATTGTGACTAATCTCATATTTGGTGTGTGCATTGGCCATATTGAGTAGATGATCCCTATCGATTTTCGTGGAGATCAAAGGTCATTTGGGGTCACGAGAGGTCAAAAGGTCAAAACTTCGTAAACACGATATCTCAAGAACGGTACATGTGACTGTGCTCATATTTGGCGAGTGTGTTGGCCATATTGAGTAGAAGTTCCCTATTGTTTTGGTACAGGTCAAAGGTCATTTGGGGTCATGAGAGGTCAAAAGGTCAAAACTTCGTAAACACGGTATCTCAAGAACGGTACATGTAACTGTGCTCACATTTAGTGTGTGGATTGGTCATATTTAGTAGATGATCCCTATTGATTTTCCCAAAGGTCAAAGTTCATTTGGAGTCAGCATGTTCAAAGCCTGAAAAGCTTTCCTGCACAGTCTTTCAAGAAAGGTCACTTGTAGGGTCCTGTAACTTGTCATGTAGATGGCACATAGTGAATACATGGTCCCAGAAGTTTTTGGTGGAGGTCAAATGTCATTTGGGTTCACGACGGGCAAGGGGGATCTCAATGTAGGAAGATTGGATGCCTTGCATGTGTACTTCGTGGGCACATTATGGAGCCCTGTTAATTGAAAAACATTGCAAAGCAATGTCAATGTGAAAAAGGGCCTTACATTTCAGCAGCAAGGAATCACTAAGCCTTTTGGCTTTCTGGTTCTAAAAGCATTTAAATTGTTGAATGATGAGAATTTTGAAATTTATCACTTAATTGCAAAATATTACGAAAAAAGTTAACATTTCAACATTTCATCAAGTTTGTTATTTGACGGCACCTTGACGCTTCCGTAGAGGCGTGCCTTCTGAGTGTCTCAGCCAATCAGAAAAGTTTTTCTATCACTTTAACCAGTGCATGAAAAGGATGTTTCTGTGTATATGAGGGAGTACGTATGGAAATTTAAAGAAGTTACTCTTGAAATCTGTGAAAGATTTAAACAGAAATATGAAATAGGTGAGTTCTGGCGACTTAACAATTATTTTGAAAAGAAATGAAAAGAGCCTTGGGGAAAATGTTGTCACCACGATATGGATAAGTTTGGAATTCTATCCTATGTCATAAGTGGCTCTTCAGGATAATGTGCAATTATTTTCCTCACTCATTTGTGGAGTCACTGATTGATCAAACCTGAACATGTAATATATATATGTTCCGAAGAGGAACATGATGGAATTTCAAATTTGTGAGATTATCTGCCGTTTTGAAATAAATTTACGTCCATTGCTTGTGTCAATTAGGAAAGAAGAGGATTTCAAAGAACGCCAGAGAATTTTGATGAAAATGGTGGATTTGTAAAGCTAGTTATGACAATTTTTGATGCTCATCTGTTTTTTACAGCCTGGTACGGTTTAATTCATAGAAGCTTTTTGTAAGTAACAGGATTTTGTTGAGCTTAGCTTATTGAGCAGAACTGTATATGCAGTGCACAGTTCTTGATATCTTTGGGAGGGAGGTCAGCTTTGTGAAACCTAGGTTTAATTCATGTAGCAGCCTATTTTCATAACGCAGGGTTTTCAACGTTTTGGCGGAAGAGACGTAACAATGAATTTTT
Source organism: Holothuria scabra (assembly GCA_037179385.1). Taxonomy (NCBI): domain Eukaryota; kingdom Metazoa; phylum Echinodermata; class Holothuroidea; order Aspidochirotida; family Holothuriidae; genus Holothuria; species Holothuria scabra. Next base: position 57,343,424 of record CM074181.1, on the reverse strand, counting down.
TTACTACCGGAAACTCTATTTTGTTTGGGGCACCAGTTATTTTGCCGGCAGGCCAGCGTAGGGTCGGAAACAAGGGTGACTTGCTTTGAATTCAGCTGCAATCGCCGCCAAAGGTAAATGAAGCAAACCCCTTTCTCCCGTTTCAATGTTTTTACACTCAGGACTGGTCAGCTTTTTCCAACCAACATTGAAGTGGGGGAAAGGGGGAGAGTGGCTACCATGTGAGATCGATAAAAGGCAATACAACATCTGCTACGGAGGGATTTTGTTTCATTTTGTTTTGGCGGCGATTGTGGGTTATTTTTGCCGTGTAATACGTTTCTGATCATGTAACGGATAGGACAAGCTAGCTGTTGAAGAGAGAAGAGAGTTGGAACAATAATGAGTTTGAGAACACATCTGTTACAATCACTGTTCGCTTTCATCGGAGTCAGGTATCGGAGTCTCAAGCAGGCTTTTAGTTTCAGAGGACAGGGGGTAACCAGTCTACAACTACTCCGCTTATCCGATGAATGCCCAAAATTAGATTCTGCGCCAATGTCTGAACAATTAGCAAACTATTAAAGAGGTTAATAGAATCTAACAGGAACAATAAAACTCCAAAAGGAGTATGAAATTTAAGCTCATAAAGCGTGGTGCAAAGGCTTTTACATGAAATCTTTTGGTCAAATTTCTTCAATCGACCAAATGTCAATATTTTGTAAAGTTTGTGCAAGCTTGACATAATTCATATGCTGTCAAACATTTCATGTTGAACTCCATGCAAAAACCTTAAAACAAGAGGCTTTCAGCTTTTCATAATTTACCCCCGAAATGAATAAAATTATACTAATTTCTCCTCAACTTCGGAACATTTATGACCATGAAACATAAATTTGCAATTATTATGCAACTAGGCCTATGCTCTTACTTATTGGAATGATGTAGAAACACTTATTCCAATACTATGTGACTTAAACTTGCATGGCAGTAGCCTTTAGAAGTCATTTTTACCGTTGGTGCCCTAATAAAAAAAAATCGTGCACCAATTAAAGAACAAAATTTTTTTCTGTGTGCTGCGCGCCAACAGATGGTGGTGCTCCACTAAGGTCAGTACTGCTTCTCCCTTCGTGTCCAAACCAGACTGCTTGGGGACTCAGTTCTACCCAAATAAAAAGTAGGGGTTAGCCACCCCAAATAAATGATAATAGATGAAGCTGACAAGGGGATAATTTCGAAGTGGAAGATGAACAAGAACATTCTTGAAAGGTCCAATGCACGTGCATCAAAGGACGGATTCAGGCGGGTAATATACAAGAAAAAAAATACAAATATAAGAATCAAATATGAACCACTTATTTTGGGGACGTTCTCGGTACGTTTGGTATAATGGGATGTGTATCCTATACTCCGACCTCAATTTGACGAAAACTGTATCATCTCTGACGTGCAAACTGTAAGTAATTAACTGATCGCTCATTCAGATATCTAAATTCTGTGTCAAAGTAATGTCTCTCAAACATTCAGTTAAACTGAAAAATGCTCTTATAGCCGTAAAGGGGGGGGGGGGGGAGGAACGTGAAGCTATGACCAGTATAAACTCCTCTACACCCTTATGTGAAAAAGCGATCAAAACAAGTGTGTTTACCGCAAATGATCCCAAAATGCGTCAAATATTAAGCTCATTTTGTTTTTTAATTCCCGCTTTTATAAAGTGAAAAGCACTTTTCACGCGCTATGCGCACTGGACTTTCGCTTTCATTTAGGCTGCATTTCGTTTACATCCGTTTCACATGCAGATATGCCATAAGGTAAGGTTTTTCCGTTGTTTATTATTTGTATTTCAATTTCATTAATTATTTCTGAATAGTCTAAGAAAATTTTAGTTACAGCTTTGAGATTCAGATGCGTTACAAAAAGAAGAACCCTATATAGTACAGAATAATAGTATCTTTCCGACATTCATAAATAACATACTTAAATATGATGTAAGATGAAACATTCATTTAAGAGTATAAGCAGTTCATCCTTAAATCTGTTAAAGTTGTAACTACCGTTTTTCTATCAAAATAATATCCAACCAATAAAGTAAAGTTAAAATTATACATAAATTCATTAAAATCAGGGGCTGTGTTATTTTGCTTACATGTGTGAATATAATACTTTGCATGGACTATAAGGAGGTTAACGGGGTGTTTCTTGTCATCGGTGTGCCCAAAACAAATTGTTTTATAATCTAAGGAGATAAGACTATCCTGAGGGATCATGCTTTGAACCTGGGACCAAAGGTACTTTACGCTTTGACATTGAAAGAAAAAATGTTGTATGCTTTCTTCACTTGAATTACAAAAGGTACACACAGGGGATTCAACTAATTCTTGCTGATAAAGATAACTATTTAAGCCAACAATTCTGTGGAGAAAACGAAACTGAGAGTAACAAAATTTAGCATCCCAATTTTTATAAAGAAAAATTGTCCAAATAGCGGGCCAGCTAAGGGTTGTACATGGAAATTCAGTTTGCCATTTTTGGAGGCATGTGGGGCTTTTGGTTCTTTTTGAGATGGCCGAACTATAAAACAAACGATTACCTTTACGGTGCGCTATACATTTCAAAAAGAACAATTCACATTGGGGAGCATTGAATAGTAAGTTACAAGTATTTTCACCATAACTTCGGAAAGAATCTATCCAAACTCTTGGTATGGCATCGATGTTGCCATAATATGAAGTAAAAGTGATAAATACCATACTTTCTGCAAAAAGTGTAAGTTACGGTTACACGCATTGTGTTTTGCATTCTTGAAATCTAGTACGTTAAAAGTTTAAGAACAAGAGAGCAACTCTATACAACATGCACAGAGTGTCATAATGACACAATATCATGGCAACTTGCATTACGCAGCCTTATACGGTGTATGTCCACCACCAGGATATAGCCATAAAGTTTGTGTCTGCACATGAGGAGGTATCATCACAACTTTAACAGAGCGGTGTTACCTTAACAAGGTAACAGCTCTTTGGAGTAGAACAATTTGCTATGATTAACTTAGTCGTCGAACTGCAGGACATGAATATGGATTCGGGAAGCAGTTTCTATCATGATACACCCACTTTTTACTTCTTAATATTCTATCATCGAATTATTTCCAATTCATTCTCTTCAACTCTCAAAACCCCATAATTTCGCTTCGGGCGCCAACTAAATTGTTAGATCAGTTTTCACTATCGTAGTTTCATTACCAATGAATTAATGGCCATGCGTAATTACTGAAACGTCCATGTGAACTCGCATATCGAAAAGAGTTTGTTCAAAAACGATCATTTTGCTCATTCCACACCAAAATTTCTAAATTGTTCTAATTAAGGTAAGCTTAATCAATTATGCTTCGAAATGATATGTCTAGGTGAAAGCAACTCATGAAATGCCGATTTTCATTCGAAAAACATGATTTTTGACGATTTCACAATTTTGTGACATCATAATTTGGGGGATTTCCCCTGAGTAATGTTCATGTCACACAAATGTGGTTTACGACAAAATTATAGATCCAAATGAAACCAATTCTTTTTCTCTTGCTACCTGTGACATGCAGCTACCAGAAACTCGTCTAGCCATTTCGATATATTTGTGGCTTTAAGTATTAATCCTTTAAATTATTTAAATTTGGGGTGAAAAGCACTTTTTTTCTTACAGACATCAATTCTCATAAACTACTGATTTACGACAAGATTAAAGGGTGTGCCCAATCAAACATGTATTCACTTGGTGTGTAATAGTACAAACATCACGTACAAATCTAGCATTTGAACTTGAAAATCTACAGTTGTATTGCCACTTTGCGCGCATGTGGTTCACGCGGAGTAATCATTACAAACAAACCTAAACCTGTCAATCAAAGAACCCGGCCTATTGAAAATTTCTATGGCGGGGACTGCAAAAGTGGAGTTTTAGTGGGATAAGAGGATTAACCCTTTAAGTTCATTTCAAGTTTACAGTGTCGAACGGGGTCCTTGGGAACTAAGGAGCTTAATCTTGGGAATTGAAAAAATCAAGTTTCGTATGTTGCGTAATAACCACTTGCATAACAAAAACTTCAACCTGCACTTGATCATCAGAATCCCAGAGGCCCAGTTTGCTGCAGAGGTGGTGAAACCTTGACGTGAACTAATGTGAAGCTGCGGAAAACTAATAAATGGTATACAGCAATTTCAGCTCCACTCAATTGGTACATAGAGTAGACCTACCAAAAGTGCAAAGCAAAGGTTTTCGTATTAGGGCCTACGTATATCTTAAAAATAATAACGTTAGGCTAAGTTACATGAAGTACCGCCTCAACGTACGCAAACAAATAAGGGTAGCCTACTCAGTTTTACAGTGTAAGTTCCTGTAGATAAAGGCCTACCTTATTTTTCGTGTTAGCAGGTTGGGGTAACATGTATCAAAATGTACCCAACATGCAGTTAACCACAAAATTATCTCTTCTTTTGCATAAATAAACATTGAATGATAATTCAAACTACAATCTGGTTAAAGACGAAATATGTAAGCATAAGGGGTAGTAAACATGACAATTTACATAAAGATTTTTCAAAATTGAAATAGTTAACCAATTTTGCACAATGACAGTTAATTTCCTATAAATGGAGAGATGATTTGCACCATTAACCCGCCTTTATTTTGTTTGGGTCCTTTTGGACCCAGACGGAGAGCGTGACTGTCACCCATCTTAACTGTCTCACCGGGAGCTCGAAACTGCCAGTAGCCACCCGAAAATTTGGCCACAACAACGAGAGAGACAGTACTTTAAGGTCACGGGGTCAATAGCCTATGAAAGCTGATGCAGGGCTTGCTACGTCAGCTTTTCCACCCACTCCGGAGGCGCGCAAATATGCCCCGATTGCTAGAAGCACAACGGTAAAGGGTTAACCCATGATATACATTGGAATAGTGTGGAGGTCAATGGTTAATATGTGGTGAGGTCAACGCTAAACCGACGGGCTAATTAAATACCTGTATTCTTAGCAATAGCGAGCAGTGCCGTGTTCTACAATGGGATAATAAATAAAGTAAACATTATTGAGCCCACTTTCGGGCAGGGTTGGGTTTTTGCCGGAAAAAACCTGTTTTTTCCGGGATAGCGGTAAAAACTGGTAATAACTGGTAATAAGTGGTTATTACCGGTAAAAACTGGTAGAAACTGGAAAAAACTTCTCCGACAATTATAAGTGTGGGGTTGCTCTAGCCCATCACACATAATGAATAATTCAAATGAGACAGAGTTGTTTACATGACTTTTAGATTCTATTTTAACTTAAAAATTAAGCAATAAAACTTGCCAAAGCTAGAATGAAAACAAAAATGTCAATATTTCAATGTTAGGTATAAAGCCTTAAAAATTAAAAGTGGTAAAACTTCAACTGCATGCTAACAATAAAAGACTGGAAGTTAATGTTTTCTACAAAATTACTGGAATATCAAACAAGGTTTCACAAAATGAAGATAAATGAAATTGCTCATGTTTATTAAAGTGGTAAGCCTTCTTTAAAATTGTAAGGAATGGAAGGCTGTCATTTTTGGGGAAAACAAAGGTTGATATATATCTATGTATAGCCAAAGTGGGCAAACGCACAATGCAACATATGGCACATAGACTTCTTTACAGTGATACAGTTTGTCTTAGCTCTCTCCTTGCATATATACAGTATCAGTACAGAACAGTAAAAAAGCAGTTTTGAAAAGAAATTTCTTTGCCTTAATGTTTAGCTCAATACAGTGTTATATATCACAGGTGAGAAAATAATGATGTACAGTAAGATGTCAATCTTCATAACTAGATTTATACTGTACTTAAGGGTACTGTATGGTGTCCATTCAGTGCTTGATGCATAAAATATCCAATAAATGGTCACATTTGACAATATTATATTACTATAAGCAAGACATTAAAGCACGGGATGTACAGTATGTGTAAAATGAGTTATTGTAGGGCTCACAGACTGTAGAAAGGCCTCTCCTTGGCAGGGCACACATGAATACAGTAAGGTTAGCAGCTTGGCAGTATTGTAGCCTCTAGGAAAGCTTCACATCAGACTGAAAGTAGATGTTGTAACTATTCCTTGAGTATGCTTCCTATTTCTCTGCAATACATATACCTGTTAAATGTACACTCAATCAAAAACAGTGTAAATCTGGCAAAATGTGACACAAATCACTAAAAATAATCTATCCAGACCCTTGCATGGTAAATTTAATAGCCTAAAATGGTCAGTCTTGATGTAAAATAATTATTTTCATCCTTTAACCTTGAAAAAAGTAAGAAAAAGTTGTTACTTTAAACATTTTATTCAATGTAGCAGAATAGGTTTTTTCCGTTTTTTCCATTTTTCGGCAAAGACCTGTTTTTACCGGGACGGTTTTTACCGGTAAAAACCACTGGTAAAAACCGCCTGCCGCAAAAACTGCCAACCCTGCTTTCGGGGCTTGCTACGTAGCAGTTCAGTTTCAAAAATGTAAAAAACTGCAGCGTTTGGTCTGTAATTTATCTAGTAATTCTGTTCTCTCCCTCCCCTGAAGGTTGTTTTGGTCTTCCCCCTCCCCAAGAAATATTTCTCACTTGAAAGCTACCCCTCCCCCCTTCGGTACCTTGCTGCAAGTGGGCTTCTGAATAGATTAATGACAAAATTAAGGACATGAAACCACTGTACTGTACCTTATTTTGATTGACCTAATTCTAAGACAGATGCATGGACAGAATTCCATAATGCGTATTAAGTTACATTTCTTCCTGTGAAATATTTAAAAACTGCTTGTCATGCAGTAATTGTGCTTTATAATGCTTACAGTACACCATGATTTGCCATGAAATCACTCCCTTCAAAATGCACAACTTTTATTCACCAACATACAGTACTGTCATTATATGTTGCCCAAGACCGAAAACTTCTTCATATGTACAGGCTTCAGACAATATCCTTGACAAAAATGATGGGACAAAACAAGCCATGAATGGATCACTATCCCCCCACTCCCCCATTCAACATTGTGGCAGCCTAAGATATCCTGAAACTTCAACATTGATTCAGGGAGGGGGTTTTGTCACATGTATTTCTGTTGAGGATTGTAGCCTAGCTAGTGTGATATGGTCAACTTTGCCATACTATACTAGCTAGCCCCACGGCACTAGACACTCCCACCAACCAGTTAAAGAAGGGCGTGTGTCTAGTCTTTGAACAGGCTTAAGTCCTAGGACAGTGTACTCTTGTGAGAAGTAAAGTGGTTGTAGCATAGCGTCCTGGTCTAGGACCTGGTCCAAATGCCTAGCTTAAAGGGCCAAACCTCTCACCCCAAACTACAATTTTGGTACCCGGGTACCGAAATTCTCAATTGGCTCAGCTCTTTGACTGACAGCTGTAATTCAAACAATGCATAGTGCCAAAGCTTATATTACTGTACACAGCATGAAAGGTACTGAGAGTGTTTTGGTTTGAGTTTTTCTATACTCACCATGGGGTCACAAAGATCCAAAATTTGCTTGTACGCTCCTTGCCAACTGATGGTGGCACTCCGCATAGATAGTGTACACAATTCAATCATCCATGAATGACCTTGCCCCCCCTTGTAAAAATTTCTGCGGACGCCCATGATACTCACCCTGAAGCAATAAACTGAGATTGTATCTGGATGAGGATGAATTTCAGACAATTGTGGGAGGGGCTTCAGTAAGAAGGTTAGGAGAATTGGTACTGTTTGGGGTGAGAGAACTGGGCCTTTAAGCCTAGGTAAATTCGGATGGTTGATAATGTATAACAGTAACACTAGGCTACAGATAAGTACTGTAGGCCTAATGTCATGCCTAATTGTTTCCAAGGCCTAGCCTACTGTAGGCCTACGGGTTCATCCAGTCTTGGTTAGATTGAGTTTTACGGCCCAGTTGATCAAGTAGAGCCGGCCGCGGCCTTTTTTCCAGTTGTGGCTCACTGGCTTGTTTTCCTCACTCCATTGCTTATGTGGAGCACACACTGTATAATATAACGTGTGGTGTATATGCAACTATCTAGAGGGCACCTATGATGTGGAGAATCAGGCACAACAGCAGTAGGTTCCTTTCTTTAGACCTGGGAAGCAAACCCCGGCCTTCCATGTAAGAGGTGGATGCTCTGCCATTAGACCAAACATGGGGTCTCATCCAGTTTCGAAGGGGGAGTTTCTAATACAATAGACCCAGCCTAAAGTTGTTAGCTTAATTTAAAAACAACTAGGCCAAGGCTTATTTATAGGTCATAGTTTATGGTAAGTGAAGAAAAAACAGTTTCACTTTCAGATAAATAGCAATAAGGCGATATCGAAGGACGTAACCATGCCAGGTACTGTACAGATTTGGGGACTGCAGGGACTTAGCCCCTACACTTTTTCTAAGGTGAGATTTTTGGCTGCCTTTTATTTGTATTTTGGGCCTCTCTAAACTGTTGTTTATTTTATTGGGCAGCTTTGAGTTAGCACCTGCACTTCAAACTTGGTTATGTAGTCCCTGTATGGGCATGAGGCAAGTGTGGAAGAGCTGCTGCGGATCTGTTCCCAAACTTGCTGTTCCCAAACTTTGACAATTAATACCTGAATTCTGGGAAGGACCCAGAGAAATTTGAGCAACCATTTCTATCTCAAAAAAACTTGGTATGTTTGAATTACACAAAAACTCTGCAAAAATTATAGTTGTGTTAGCTAGCCTAACTTGGATGGCAATTCCAAAAGATGAGGCTATCAAAACTCATTACCCATTTGTTCAGCTTAATGGTTGGAAACAACACTTTTTCCACTCAGCCTTAATTAATAATCTTGCAAAACGATTTGTCTGCATTGGTGGAATATTTTGGAGTAAGATGCAATTTCTCTTCAAAGTATCTTTCATTACATTTTATGACTTTACTATATCATATTCAAGGTAAACCAAGCAGTTATTTCTGGTAAATTTCACATTTGAAGAGAAAAAACATTGTCACATGACTCCCAACAACCAATCATGAAACTGGACAGTCTACTACACTTCTTCAATTTGGGATGACTGCTCCTGCCCTTTAAGGTCATAAAACCATATTATTTTGAGGTTGAAATGAAGGATAATCAACTGTTCTGGGAGCCACAATTTATGGGATCTTAAAAGGGATACATATTGTGCTGAAGATAATCTTACAAAATTTTGGGCATAAACAGACAGTGTTTTGGCTGAATGTACATAGCACCATTTTCCACTTGGACGTAATAAAGTATTCAAAATTTTTCCCAAAACGGAGGGGAACTCCCCATCCCCTCCCCTCAGATTCCTTTCCCAGGACAGATTCAAAGATACTGAAAATCCTCCATCTTTGAAGATCGATCCATGCCCTTGATAGATAGTGTTACAATACTCTGAATGCACGTCAAATGATTTGCTTTTTTTCTGGCATCCTTTAAGTATGTTTATAATCTCATCTCTAATTATTTTTCTTTTCTTTGCAGATTCAAGATGGCCCTTGCTGCTTTGCTGTCCATTGTGGTCAGCAACCTTCAAGTTACATTACTTTTTTTAATTGTATTCTTGGTATGCATCTGGTGGATTCGACTTCCCAGAAACCTCCCTCCAGGACCATTTCCATTGCCAATACTTGGGAACACTTTGAAATTCTTTGGAAAAAGCAATTTAGAGGTACAGTAGTTGAAGTAATTTACAGTCCTTTCATGAGAAAATGAGTGACTTAATTCTCCCTGTACATTGCTTTGTTTTAAGTACACATCATAACATGCTTTTTACATTTCAAGATGTTGGATATTACAGGAAGAGCTATTTTAAGAGTAAACATTGATCATATTAGTGATGGAGTAGTTTGCTTGGCTCTATTTAAAAAGGCAATTGTTAAGTCTACCACTTTGATTAGGGATATACAAAAGAACCAATCAAAACAGTCCAAACAAACATGTGATATATGTCACCTGAAACATAAACACCGTTGCTAGTACTTAAAACTTCAAAAAATCTTCGTTGTAGGGTATAAGCAGTTGAAGTTACATCAGATATGCAAAAGAATCAGAGTAGGAAGGTACCAGTTTGAACATGTATGTTAGCCACTGAACAGACCAATCAGTACGGTTGTTATGATTATTTTACAAACAACTTAGCAACAATGGAGGGTACTACCAAAAGGTGAAGAACTACAATTTAGGATGTTTGTATGTTACATGAATGTTGGGCGTAGACTAAATTAAATGAATGAAAAAAAGTCTTAATTATAAAAGTAACTAGCTGTGATGTTCATTAGCAAACAACACTGGACTCAACCTTCATTTTGAGACTTCAGATTTCATTTTGGACAGTTTCATCTATGATTATAAGACATGGATGGTACTGGTAGTGTTTTAACTTTTGAATAATGTCATTTTTGAGGAAGACCTTGGTATTGCTATATATTACTGTATGCGCATGCAGGGGATTTAAACTAAAATTGTAGGCTATTTTTACTCAATGCTAATTCATGCTGCAATTTAAAGGGCCAATCCTCTCACCCCAAAGTACAATATTGGTAGATAGTGGTTTACTAAAATTCTCAAATGGCTCAGCTCTTTGATTGGCAGCTAATTCAAACAATGAAGAACACCAAAGCTTATAATACACAGCATGAACTGTACTGAGAGTGTTTTGATTATACAGATTGAGCTTTTCTATGCTCACCCTGAAGCAATAAACTGACTGTTGCTGGATGAGAATGAATTTCAAACAATTGTGGGAGGGGCTTAAGTTAGAAGGTTAGGAGAATTGGTACTGTTTGGGGTGAGAGAATTGGGCCTTTAAGTGTAAGGGCTAGGCTAGACCTAAAGGGTGTGATTGAGCAAGAGAAATTTCAGTTTTATTAGGCTTAAAAACGCTTGTTCCAAAGTTGTATGAACAGTTGGTACCATAGTATGTAAGACCTCATGCCATATCTTAACTATGCCACTTAGGCTTGCATGGAGTTCCTTCTGTGAAAGGACAGGGTTTTTAGAGCAAATTCAGATGAGAGCCACTTACCTGAGTTGAGAAACCTTCCTATTATCATGTTTACTTAAACTACATCTTGGATCTGAGAAGATTTATGGGATCATGCTCCAGGTTTCCCTCTTGATTAGTATGTACGGGGTCTCCGATAGTTTTTTATAGGTTCAAGGAGATTGTGAAAAGCTGGAGAAGCATTGTCTGAGCTTTTTGATTCCTTGCTGTAGGCAGGCAAGGAATCTACAGTGTGAGATGGCGATATCATGTGTGTGTATGTGTGTACTGTATGTGAGACTTTTGCTTGTAACACAGTATGGTATCTCAAGAAGGGGATGCATGTGTGACTAATTTCATATTTGGTGTGTGGGTTGGCCATATTGAGTTGATAATCCCTATTGTTTTGAGGTGGAGGTCAAAGGTCATTTGGGGTAAGGAGAGGTCAGAATGTCAAAACCTTTCAAACATATTTTCTCAAGAAGGGTACATGTGACTGTGCCTTTATTTAGTGTGTTAATTAGTTCGCGGTATTAAACAGTTGATCCGTATCAATTTTGGTGGAGGTCAAAGGTTATTTGAGGTCACAGAGGTCAAATGATAAATAGGCTACCTTGGGAATTTCTTATGAACGCAATATCTGACGTTTGGTAATTGTGAGGGCTCTCATACTTGGCATGTATATTGATCATACCTAGTAGATAAAGCCTATAATTTTTAGTCAAGGTCAAAAGTCATTTGGGGTCAAAAGAGGTGATATAGTGAAAACCTTGTAAACACAATATCTCAGAGAGGGTAACAGTGAGGGATCTTATACTTCCCCTGTGCATTGCCCTTATTACTGTGAGTAGTAGAACCCTATTATTGTTGTTGGAGGTTTAAGGTCATTTAGGGTCACCAGGGACAAAATGGTACAGTAAATACCTTAGGAATTGCTTGTAAACATGATATCTCAGTTGGATAACTGTTATGGATCTCATAGTTAGCATGTGTGTTGCCCATATTAAGTGGATGGACCCAGTCTATTTTGGTGGAGGTGGAAGGTCCTTTGGGGTGACCACTGCAGATGTCAGAGGGTCAAAACCTCATAAATACTACATCTTTAGGTGGGTAATAATGAGGGATCTCATAATTCTCTTTGACACCCTTTTTTCCAAATTCCATCAGCCAAGGGGTTTCAATGGGTTCCAAATGGTTCTAAAGGGTTTTCAAAAGGGTTTGCTTTATGCAAAGTAAAATTTTGTAATTCCCTTTGAGATTTGTCCAGTTTCCATCAACAATCAAAGGGAACTATTTGAATGCAAGGGTTTCCCCACTAGGGTTCCAAAGGGAATTTTCAACTGGGATTAATGAAAAAAATCTCCTTCCTGATTTCCAAAAGTTGCTTTAACCGAAATGATTTACCAAAAAAGTAACAGATTTGGTGGGAAAAGTTCACTGGAAAGTGCAACAGAGTTATGCATCTTTTTGCATTTGAGGCTCTGAAGAAACACAAAAATTTTCAAAAGAAGAGGATCGAGGACCCCTCTCCCCTTATAACCCTTCCTCAGGCCAGTAAACATTTGATCAGCAAAAACATATGCTTGGCATTTCAGCAAAATTAACAAAGGAAGCCTGTTCTAGTAGTTGCCTGTGTCCTATGTGAACACCATGGCACCATAAAGTCCCAGTCATCTAATAACTTACCCTTCAGTCATTTAGTTTTTATTACACAGCTCTCCTTACTGTGAAAAGGCATTGCATATAGTGGAGTTATTGTTCATCCATAGAGTTGTTATGTGGCCCATCACCACAAGGTTGTTTCCCTGTTCAAACTGGAGTGGTCGTGAAGAGATATGATCTTGCTCACACATGGCCTGTTTTGGAATGATGTTTATTTTCAGTGAACATGTACACAAATCAGCACTTTCTATTTGCATTTATAACTTCAAAGGAATGGTGCATTCAATTTTCTTCCAATACCTCATATTTTGCTTACAAATTTCATGGGGGGGGGAGCTTGGGAGAGAGTGAAAGAGGGAGGGAGAAGAAAGCAGATGGAAGGAAAGGGAGGGAGGGATTTAGGGAGGGGAAAGAAAGATATTTGGTATATTCTCCCCCTACCGTACTGGTAATGCCACTGTCCTACACAAACTGTTCACACTTACAGTATAATACACTATGACTTAAGTTTGTGACCCCTGCTCTTGTGAGCAATGTTATACTGTATACTGTAAGGGGATGAACTAGAGATTTATTCCTGACACAGTCCAACTGCTAGGTGAACAGAGTTTTCATGCTGGCAAACCTACCTCGAGTCTGGGTGTGTAGTAAGTGTGAACCATGGTTCTGTTCAAAATGACTAAAAAAGAGTAAGTATTAAGTGGGAACCATGATTTTGTTCAAGATGAATAAAAACCTCGACAGGTAACAGTAGAAGGGTTGAGTGACACTGGTGAGCTGTGCTACTCTAGTTTAGGAAACACTGTCTATTTTGGAAAAAAATTGACTCACATTTCAGCAGCAAGGAGTCACTAAGCTTGTTGGCTTTCTGGTTTCTCTTTTGCGAGCAATAGCAAGGTTTCTCAATTACCGATACCATCTCTGTTTGATTTTCCAACCTAAGCATGCATAAATTCTAGACATAGTTAATTTGCTTTCATTCTAACTGCAATTCCACTGTTTTAGACACACAAAAGTGGTGTGTGTATACCTACATGCTTTTGTAAACAAATTATTTTGACTGCATGCAGAGGAGATACTGCACTGTACTGTAGCACACAGGCAATGGTGGTTATTGTTTAGCAAGAAGTCATGAAAAAGTGTCCTAACCAGCAGAATGCCTCAAGTCTCTCTCGCATTTATCTTTCAGTTCTTTTGTCACCTGGCCAAAGAGTATGGTGGTATCTACACATTTTATCTTGGAAATCTTAGAGCGATTGTGATTTCAGATTTTGCAATTATCAAAGAGGCTGCGGTGAAACAAGCAGACACATTCTCAGATCGTTTTCTTCCCACAGTTCTTGAATGGACTATCCAGGATCATGGTAATTAAGTTAAAACAATATTTTTGACAAAGTGTTATCTCAATACATTGGATATTGATGAAAGGAATTTATTTCGTCAGGTTGGTGTGTATGTGTGTGTGTGCCCGCATGTGGTGCCATTGGGAAATTGGCTCATAGCATCATGACTTGACCAATTTTTGGTTTGATGATAAGAGAAACCAATGCATTCCTGATGGCGTATTTGTGTGCATATTTGGTACATAGATGCCCCATATTGAGAGGAAGAACCCTGTTGTTTTGGTGGAGGTCACCTAAGGTGACCAGGAGTCAAGTTTGAAAACCTTGCTAACACAATATCTCAAGGTAGGAACATGAATGGATTTCATTTTTGGTATGTGAATGCATTATGGTCAAAATGATGGTCCCATGTGTTTATGACGAAATGGTCACGGTAAAAGTATACACTTGATTTCCTTCCTTGCCCAATTACACAATTTGATGATTTACAGACAGTAATACTCCACGCAAAGACATTTAATCCAAGTCAATATACCCTAGCCACAGTATTCAGAGCATGCAGAGGGGGTTTTGATTATAATCCTACCCAAAGTACCATGTTATTTTTTTGCAACCTAAGTGGAATTTAGCTCTAGGTGAAGTGATAATAATAGACCTCCTGCAGTGGGTTTGGAAACTTGATATACCTTAGTTGAACAATAGATTACTGAGGTTAGAAAATCAACTTTTTTACCGCAATCGAAACAGCGTGTTAGCTCAAACTCAGTTCAAATAACTGTTTGGGCGATTATGATCCACCACCATCCCTCTTTCCATCCATGTGTCCATCTGTTCATTCGTCAATCCATTGTTCCCTATTGCTTTTTATGGTGCTCATAGGTCATCTGGGGTCACTGGAGGTCAAAATGTGAATAATTTGTGAACATATCTCAAGGTGGGAAACTAAAAAAATCTCACATGTGGAATGTGAACGGTATTATGGTGAGGAAATGATCTCCGGTTTTGTTAGTGAAGGTCAAAGGTCATTAAGGATTACAAAAATTTTTTTGGAACATGCTAATACACATTTGAGTGAGAAGATTTGTTACATGATGGCAGTATTTCAAATGTACTATCAAACTGTCAATGCATTTTTGCATTCTGGTTTAATAATAGAAATCAGCAAATAACAAAATGACCTTGGGATTTCTACTAGTTGTTTTCAGCCCAAACAATGACTAGAGGTGTACCTTACTGCTGAAAATATCAAGAAATAATGCCAGTTTGTAATTAAAAACATGCTTTTTGGTAATTTTGGAATGTGGAGTACCTCAGTATTTGATACGTTTTTATCCGAAATGCATGTCAATACATGACAGGGTGGTCTGGTATTTTTTAATTTTATTCCTGCATGCTTTAATTTAGTTTTAAGCATAACTTCACTCATTTTGATGGGATTTTTTACAGTTCAAGATTCATTTGGTAACTACATAACACATGCGGCTAGGTTACCTGCCGTTTGGTCTACCCCCGGAAAATGAAACGATATTCCGGGTGTCACTTGATTAATGAAGACACCAAATGTGCCTTCCCTATCTCTGAGAACACAAAATCACGTAATTTGGTGTCTCAATTTTGTGTTTTCAGAGATAGCAGAGGCAGATTTGGTGTCTTCGTTGATCATGTGACACTCGGAATATGGTTCTATTTTGCGGGGGTAGACCAAACGGCAGGTAACCGAGCCACACATGTCATGTATAATTTAGCCACTGAATTTGATTCTATTCAAATTAAATATGGGAATACAAATCAAACCTTAGAAATCTTTTGAAGTTGAATGCCCAGTATCTTAGGTCTCTGAACTGCTAGATTCCATTCGGCATAAGCTACCTCTTAGCAGTCAGGGCAATGTTTGTTTACACTATTCATCATGCTTCAGTGGCTGCACAACCAGCTTACATGTGTCCAAAAAGATAAGCCTATTGTCCTGCTCTGTTGATGCAGCTCTGGTTGCAAACTTGGCTTGCACTGAATAAACAGTCTCTAGCTGCCTTTATGAATGAGGTTTTCAATGGGACTCTTTGTTTACATAGTGCTGGACATGGCAGCTACTATTGACAGAAAGCTGATAACAGGAAGTCGGGTTGACCTTGCTGTAACATCACTTTTTGAACAAAAAGTGGGGTGTCGGGTATAAATTGTATAGAGGCAACCTTATGCCTAATGTTGTTGTGAATGAAAATCTCATTAGGCATAAGCTACCTCTTTGCAGTCAGGGCAATGTTTGTTTACACTATTCATCATGCTTCAGTGGCTGCACAACCAGCTTACATGTGTCCAAAAAGATAAGCCTATTGTCCTGGTCTGCTGAGGCAGCTCTGGTTGCAAACTTGGCTTGCACTGATTAAACAGTCTCTGCCTTTATGAATGAGGTTTTCAATGGGACTCTTTGTTTACATAGTGCTGGACATGGCAGCTACTATTGTCAGAAAGCTGATAACAGGAAGTCGGGTTGACCTTGCTGTAACATCACTTTTTGAACAAAAAGTGGGGTGTCGGGTAAAAATTGTATAGAGGCAACCTTATGCCTAATGTCAGAAATCAAGGCCAAAGTATAAACGTCCATCGTCATCAAGGGGCAGAAATTTCTAATGCTTGCTCTAGCACACTTTTACTCAGTAAGTGAAAGGAGGATGTAACTAAAACTTGAGCTTGAAACTGAAACTCACAATTGAAACTGAAATTGCACAATGTTTATTTTCCATGAACAAGTTTAATACTCTCTACTGACCCACATGTTTTAATACTTTCAGGGAGTGTGTTCTTTCAAAATGGACCAGTCTGGAAGGAACGTCGCAAGTTTTTCATGCAAGCCTTGCGTAATTTTGGAGTTGGAAAAAAGAGCCTTGAGTGCAAAATAAACGAACAAGCAACCCACATGATTAAAATATTTGAAAATCAAAAAGCAAAGCCTTTTGATCCATCACAGTTCACTAACTATGTTATTGCTAATGTCATATGTCACATAACATTTGGCAAACCCTTTGACCATGATGACAGAGAATTCCAAAAGATCATCCACCTACTTCAAAAATTCAACTCTTCTTTCTCTGTGAATGGAGTTGTTTCGGTATTTCCTTGGTTGTTACGCACTCCATTTTTTAGACACTTCGCTGATATCAACATTGCTCTGAAAGACTTTGTTTCAGTGTACATTGATGAGCACGAGGAATCGCTGAATGAAGATGACCATCGTGACATCATTGATATGTATCTCTCAGAAATCAAACGTCAAAAACAGAGCGAAGAAGATGTCATCTTTAAGCCAGACGAAGCATGGAGAGCTATTGGGGAACTGTTTAGCGGAGGTGCTGATACTACCACAAATACCCTTCTCTTTGCCCTTCTTCTGAGTGTGGTAAACCCTGATGTGCAGGAAAAGGTATGCAGACACCCCTATCAGTATTAAACTTAGTAAACTAGTATTGGCCAGGGCCAGGATTCTAAAGACAAATCCCAATAGTCAAGTGATGGTCTGATATAGTTGTTTCTATAGATCAATCCTGGGCAAGACTTCCTCACATCTCTGACATAGTTGTGTAAGTCATGAATGGAGTATGCCAGGGCTCAGCCACAACTGGAGAAAGCTGTGGTAGGCTCTACTTAAACCAATTTCTACTGAGTGGTAAAACTCCATCTAACTAACTAACCAATGTTAAAGTGCATGTCAAGATGATTTTCAATGTACAGTAACCATTACAAACAAAAGCACAGCCTTTTTCCTTGGCTTTAGCAAGGCAGCTCAATCTCAGATAGTTAAATTCAAATTTTTCATTTAAAGTTGGCAGACCTATCATGAATTGGTCCATGAATTAAGTGCAATGCTGA
This sequence comes from Holothuria scabra, assembly GCA_037179385.1. NCBI lineage: Eukaryota > Metazoa > Echinodermata > Holothuroidea > Aspidochirotida > Holothuriidae > Holothuria > Holothuria scabra. Next base: position 57,325,577 of record CM074181.1, on the reverse strand, counting down.
GCTTTATTAACTGTGCATTACAGTATATATTCTTTCTTGAGTTTCTAATTTGTGACTACAGTCTCTTACAAATGATTGCTTTAACTGGTCATGTTTCTAGCATTTTGCAAATTCTAGCATGAGATTTTAGAGCCTTTCCTTTATTCTCTAGTTTCATTGGTCCCTCATCGCATCCCATATGTCCATTGGTCCCCGAATAGTCACTCTCCTCATAAGATGCCCATCTCATTTTGTGCTCTCTTACTTCTTGATGAAATATATCTGCCATCCATCATGGCTACCACAGATTTTAGGAGAAAACTTGTCATTCCTAATTTCACCTCAAACACTGGTTTATTACTTTAATTAATAGCTGCTTCTATGAACAGCAGCTTTGATTACAATTTGTGTACAATAGAAGCACAACAACTTAATCAAATAACAAATTAAGTGAAAAAAGACTTACTTAAATATAAAAAAAACAACTTGTGACAAATTCTGAATTGAGTCTAGCAAAAAGGAGATCTAATTAGTCATGGTTCATGGATGAGTTAGATCACCTTTCAGTTTATTCAGAGATAAACAATTATTAACCTTCAGATCTATTTTCAAATGATTAAATGAGCATATAATTGGTATTGATAACAGTTCTTGAAAAGGTCAGGCATAGAATGATTTTCTTGAATGAGTCCTTTGTCTCATTGGTCCCCCTCTCCATGGCCCCCATGTCATTAGGGTTAGGGTTAGGAGTTTCAGGGCTTAGGGTTGGGCATTAGGTTTAGGGATTAGCTGGGTTAGGTGTCACCATCACATGACAAACGATATCACACAAACTAATGAGAGGAGGGACCAATGGGCAGTGGGTTTTGGACATAATCCTGTGATTTCAACCTACACTTTTACCTATAACTGGTTAAAAATAAGTTTGAAGAGAAAACTTTTTCACCTCTTAACAGGTCCAAGAAGAGATTGAAAGAGTTATTGGTTCCGATCGTCAGCCTTCATACGAAGACCGCTTCAGCATGCCATACTGTGAAGCAGTATTGATGGAGGTACAACGGTTCAGACCAGTATCCCCATTAGCAGCTCCACATGGGGTGTTCAAGGAAGCCACCCTGGCTGGTTACAACATTCCTAAGGTTTGGAAAGGGATATTCTTCCCTTTTTTTAAGGTCAAACCAGCTACATATGTAACTGTTTGAGCTAATGCAATCAGTTTCGGTCACTCCTTCCTCTTCTCATTCTTATCTGCCCAAATATGATCAATAAGCTCTAGAATATTTTGGTCAGAAAGGGTGGCTTTTGACCAACATAGGTAGGGGTAATGGCTAAAAAAGCTAGGCATAGCCACAAAATCATAGGCAAGGGGGGGGGGGTTACAACCTGCCTCTCCCCATCTAAAAAAAAATTCTGCTCATAGATGCACTTAAAGGCCCAGTTCTCTCACCCCATACAGAACCAATTCTCCTAACCTTCTTACTTGTGCCTCTTCCACAATTGTCTGAAAGTCATCCTTATCCAGTTACAATCTCAATTTATTGCTTCAGGGTGAGTATAAAAAAGCTCAATGTGTATAATCAAAACACTCTCAGTACAGTTTGTGCTGTGAAATATAAGCTTTGGTACTCTGCATTGTTTGAATTAGCTGTCAGTCAAAGAGCAGAGCCAATTGAGAATTTCGGTACACCCCTACCAAAATTATAGTTTGGGGTGAGAAGATTGACCCTTTAAGCATGTCTTACCCCTTCAAAAATATTTTTGCCCCACTCTAGGAACTTAAAGTGGGACAGATCAAATCATATGTCCATTATTTTTGAATACCTCCGTATTAATATAGCCACACTTCAATCACTTGGACTGCATGGTCAAGTGATAGGAGCATCCGACTTACAGCTGGGATGTCTGGAGTAAGAATTCTGGCCGGGTTATACAGAAGACTTTCAAAATGGAACCTACTGCTATTGTGCTTGGTTCTCAGCATAATCAATGGGAAAACAAGCCAGTCAGCCACAACTGGAAAAAAGTTGTGGCCATCCCAATTACTTTAAATCAAGTGGTTAGAAACCAAGCCTCAAATCCTCATCCAAATAACTAGAATCTCTCCAACACCAATCGCAATATGAGAAAATATGCCACGTAAATAAAAATTCTCAAACCCTTTGATTTTTTATTTTTAAGGTGAACCATAAATCTATCCATCCAATTCTATATTGATTCCATCCTATGGCATTTTCAGGTACCACTCTTTTCCTTTTTCAATACATAATGTACAGATCTTTTTCATTCAATTTTTTTCAGGGTACTCAAATTTTCTTCAATTTGTGTTCTGTGCTTCATGACCCAAAACTCTGGAAGAATCCAGGATCCTTTAATCCGTCCAATTTTCTCAGTGAAGATGGAAAGAGCGTGATAAAACCAGAACATTTCATACCATTTGGAATAGGTTTGTGATAATAACCCTTTTAGGTTTTGTTTCATAAATATGTTATTTGTTCTATTCCTTTTTTTATGAAATGAAAGATTGGAGAAGATAAGATGCTCTTCAACGAAAGAAGCCATGAACATAAGAAAAGGAAAATTGTCCAAAAGACCCTTAAGTAGGGAATAATTAATTGTGCAAAATTTGCATAGCAATGTATTTCTGGGTTCCGCTATCACAAAATCATTAAAAATCCAAATATTTTATGTACAAAATGTTATGTATTATATGCTATGTGTGCTATGTGTTATGTGCAATGCTACGTATGCTGTCAGTTTTGCACTTGTAAAGCATTTTGTCCATTTTGTGTAGCATAATGAGATGTGGTAGCAGATTAATTATTCTCTGTCATAGGGCTGAATAAAAAGATCACTCCCAGAATAATAAAAAAAAAGAGAATGTCAGTCACAGAATACACTCAGGTTAGGGAAGCATCGTGACAAACTTTTCGAGAACTAGTGCCTAAACGACATCTCATAAAATAATGATTTACAAGATTATTTTCAAATGAAAACAATGAAGGATGATTGTATGCTGAATCTGGCAAACAATTCCAAACAAAGGTTAGGTAGGGGGTGTCAGTAAAGTGTACAAAATCGTCATGCTATTTTTTTGGTTTTGATGATTATGTGTATGTATGTGTTTGTGACACTTTTCTATTGAAGGGAATTTTTCAAGAGGGGAAACAGACCATTTTCAATACTTGTGCATATATCCTCCCCATATTGAGAGGAAGAACTCCATTGTTTTCAATTCCTTGTTTATATGTTTATGCACCTGTAAAGGATGCCTTAGGGTGTACAGGCTGCTCACGAGAGCTCAAGCCTTGCATGTCTTTCCTTGCTCGGGCGGAGCTTGTAACTGGCATAGCTTACGGAAAATTCAGATACTGCAGTGAGCTCTGTCATGTGATATACAAGAACTTGCCCTCGCTCACCGCATTCACATGCTCCATGACGTAACCAGCTAAAGGGGAATTCTGACCATTTCTTTACGGGCGGGGGAACTGTTCTCTGTAACCCGTAAGGCATTACGACTATGGGTATGTGTGTGTGGATGTATGTATTTGTGTTTGCAACTCTTTGGGGACACCCTATTCCAAAAGGGGTATACCTCCAAGGGATCTCATACTTGACAGACAATGTAAAGACAAGATGGCCTTCTTTCAGTCTGCATAGGTAGTCTCTGTAAATTCTTACAGTGTAACTTGTGGTGACCTGGCCTTGTATTGCAAATATTTCCATGAGTCACTTGAGACTTTAATAAATATACTGCAGATACTACTACAGTGTATGATGCAAGCATTTAAATTTGCAGAAATAGATAGCATTTAAGAACTGTATACATGTAGCAGGCCATTGAAATAATGTTGATGTATGTCTCAAGATGCCAAGGGACATGTGTACATGTTCATCGAGCAAGCGGGTGGAGGGTGGTTTGCTATGTAACTTATGCACTCCAACAGTATTCCAACATGGCTTCTAGGGAGTGTAATGATGTCATACAAAAAGCCTCTAATATCAGATCAGAAAGGAAGGAAGGGAGATGATGTGATTTAACCGGTGCTGTGGCCGAGTGGATATAGGCGGTGGCATTTGAAGCGATGAAGCTTAGCAACCGGGATGTCTGGAGTTCGATTCCTGGCGGGGTCTCTCTTCCTTCCTTTCTGATCTGATATTAGAGGCTTTTTGTATGACATCTACGGTTTTCCCGTCTGAACCGGACTTTCAAAAAAAAAATACCAAATTTGATCCAAATTGTTGAATTGGTTGCCACCCGAAATGAAGTTGTAATTCATAAGCCAATGGCTTCTCCCACATTTGTGGTCCCTTAGTGTCGCAAAACAACTGCCCTTCATGGGCCCTTATTAAGTCTTATAATTGATACTAGCATTAGTATTCTCAAACTTATCTTCTACAGGTCGACGTATCTGTATTGGAGAACATCTGGCTAAAATGGAGTTGTTTCTGTTCTACACAAACTTGATGCAGAGGTTCAAATTTACTCTCCCTGAAGGTGACCCACCTCCAAGTCTGGTTCCTATTGTAGGGATTCTTGGGAGACCAGCTCCCTTCAGAATTTGTGCCATCCCTTGTTAGCTTAAGATGTCAGTGCTAAATGTAAGTTTATTGCAGAGGTACATAGTGAGGGTGTGACAGTTGGATGGACCCGTAATGAATTGCCTATAAACTAGTCACATTGTATTTATTTCTTAGAAGGGAATAAATGAAGATAGGAAGAGGGTGACGATGTGTGATATACCATGTGATACCCTAGTATGATTGGAAGCTAGTGGGCATACCACGAATCAATTAACCCTTTACCGTTGTTTGGGTCCTTTTGGACCCATGCGGAGGGCTCAGCTGTCACCCATCTTTACTGTTTCACGCGGAGCTCAAAACTGCGAGTAGCTACCCGAAAATTCAAAAACAACAAACAAAAAACAACGAGAGAGACAATAGTTTAAGGTCACGGGGTCAACGGCCTACGGAAGCCGATGCGGGGCGGGCTACGTCCGCTTTTCCGCCCACTCCCGAGGCGCGCAGATATGGTACTACATTCATAACTAGAAATGTATATTTTTGCACTTAATTATTACAAAAGGTTAGAATATCAGCAATGAAATGTCTCAAGAAAATTACCCGGAACTTTTCCTACCTCTAAAAACAGTGATGTATTTCATAGTTATGTTTCAACTGAAATTAATCTTGAAGCATATGCTGTAAATGTACTTTGAAATGATTTGCCAAAATAGATACTGCTTCCTTATATTCTGTATTTATAAGAGTATGAACAGTAAAGTAGGTCTAGAAGATTTATGGTATTCTAAAGTTTATAACTGCAGTAATAAACTGATTATTTGGGCTATTTTGATGTATTCATGTAAAATTTTAAATTATACAGAGTATATTTTCTAAGTTTTGTATATCATCTACAGAATTGTAGCTTGTTAGAAGTGCCTTCAAACAGTATATTTTCTACATATTAAACCAGGCAAGTACAATTTGCTGAGAGTAGTATTTTTGGTCAAGGCTTCTCTGGTAAGTTCTATATGCAACTTAAATACTAGCCAACTTTCAATAAATCAGGGTGATCGGTATTAAGTCTATACAATTACAGATGGATTCTTAACCAATTAAAAGGGATTAGTTTTTTTCCTTAACTGCTCATACTTTGTGATATCCTCAATTTTTGTTAATCTCTACAGTTTAATTGGTGACGATAGAATATCTGGAGATACACTTAAAGTAATGGATAAATACACTGATACTCAGGAATTTGTTGTTTTTATGTGATTATTTCATAAAAAAATATTGTGTTCTGTTTATGTAAATCAAAATTTGTATGAAAGAATAAGGTTAAACAACTCTGGACCTGTGTATTACAACAGAATATGCACTGTTGGGGGTTAAAACTATCTCTAGATGCATCAGGCCATGCATTTATGCATTATATTCATTAGTCCTCAAATTCCTGACTATTACCAGTGGAACATTAGAAACTCTGACATAACTCAGGGAATTTTTTTCTTCTTTCTGGGTCAGAACAAATGCTTGTGAGGTTATCCTGTCCTGTTACGTAATGTGGAACTATGGGAATCAGATGAATCATTTCCTAATGTCCGAGAAGGCAAGCTCTAGTCTTGTATGCCCTTCCTGAAAAATAATGTTCCTATCCTGCTCGACTCCTTGGTGAGATTGAAAAACATGGTTTGTCACTCTGCAATAGAAAGTTTTTCTGTAGATGTAATACAGCATGCCAACAATTCAATACCCAATCAGATATTTACTGAAATGCCCAAAAAGCCAAATGAAGGCATACTAAGCAGTATGAAAAAGACTTCACTTAGTTTTGCACAATGTACAGTTTTAAGTTGAGAGGACAACCTGCAACATCTTACATATCAGCTCAGGAATGTAATGTAAAGAAGGAAGTGGAAAATTTAGATACATATTCAAGTCTTTGTAATACAGTTCTTAAAATTGTAGACTACAGAGGTCATGCAGATGACATCAGGGTGTTTCAATTTGGCCTACTGGATGGAACTAATCATGCACAATCATTGTTTCCTACATGCGGGCATAACAAAATCTAAGTAGCAATTGTTGTAAATGAACACCTAGATGAGCAGAGATGAGAGAGATGAGCAACACACTGACTTTGGTGTATGACCTCTATAAAGAACATTCCCCAAAACTCTCAGCTTTGGGAGCCTATGATGGCCGATACCTACCTCCTATCAGGATAGGGTGATAAGAGGTAGGTGACGAGTGAAATAGACTTTAAAGCCTATTGGTCCATTTTCATTTTAATTTTAATGTGACTCAAAAACAAAGACTCTTTAAACTTGTATAACAGAAGACACATGTTTACAAAGGAAGCCAAATATATTTGCAAAAGACAGCTTTTACATAGGACACAACAGGATACTGATGTGTGATTACATGCCCACATTGTGAAATAGTAATATTTAAAGAAAGCCCATGGGTTGTAGCAAACAAAGTAACGTTATCAGCTAAACAAAGATAAAGTAGTCAAAGTTTGACTGCAGTGCATGTCATACTGTGATACACATAGAACAGGTATACTAACAGTTCTGCAGTGCAGTGACATTATTGCATGCCAACACATTGTAGCATACTACTCTATTGTATGAGGTAGCTGCCAGCATATTCTGTAGAAAGGTATTTTTTGTGAGGTGCAAGAGCAATTTTTGCCTAAATAATGGCACCACTCATCATGTTTTGCTCAAATTGATTAACTGCTTTTGCCTGACTTGGTAGGACAAGTGCCCTCCTGCACCCCTGCCTGATACACCTATGGTCAGTCACCATGGAGTCAGCCAGACTCACTCCTCTTGTCATTTGAGTATCTCCTATAACTACTCTTTAAGGAGAAAATGCTTTTAACCCAATTTGTACAGAAGTACTGTAGCAGTAGTCTACCTTTCCCTATATCATGAGGTTCCTGTGACAATAATTTTCTTACTATGAATAACTTGATATTTTTCTTACTATTAATAACCATATGTAATAAAAGTTTCACTCCTTGCTTTACCTTAAACATGAAATATTGAAGTCCTGTAATATCATAAAAAATACTCAAGGTTGGAAATAGATGAAACTTGTGAAATGAAGCTGTTTGTTTCGAAACTACACCATCCATTCATTGTGATAATTTTTGCATTTTTTAAACTTCCATGTATACATATACTTTTTCTTTTGTATGAATACTCTTTTCATCCACAAAAATATGGGTATATTTTTTTCTAATAGGTCCCTTTTGGGGATGTCACACTACATCTGTTCATAATACTTATTCCTACTTGGAATAATCTGAAATAAAACAGAAGAATAAGCTTTATTAGCATTCTTGAAGACGTAACTTTTGTATGTATGAAGAACAAGATGGTATTGAAGCAAAATGTCCCATTTTCATATTATGTGAAAGACATATGGTTTACTCTCGGTATCTGAGTGGAAGATTGAAACAATAAAAAAAGGTTTGCTTCATTTGGTGGGAAAACTTCGAAGACAAAAAGAAAGAAACCCCAATAGAAGACAGTCATTTTCTACAGTATCAATACAGGACCCAATATTTAGAATGGTTGGTTGGTTGGTGGACTTCTTTGCCTCAACTTAAAACCAAGAAGCCATTTTGGCTTGTTGAGGACCCTATGCCAGAGTGAATGTAGATCAACACCAGCAGACTTTGCCTTCTCTTTTTGAGTAGTGAACAGATGTTCAGGAGGCAGGCCATTGCTCCCAATCCTTTTCCCGAAACTGCCATTTAACATCTCCATCGGAGGGACTTGAGTGTGAGTGAGTGTATCCCAGTCTTTAGCCACTTTACCAAATTCTGGGGGTGGTGAAGGTCACTTGCTCTGCACCACTGCTCAACAGCTGACTGAACAAGTGAACAACTTTCTAAATTGGACAACTTCCTGAAATAGACAACTTCCTAAAACAGACCACCAATACCCAAATTTTTAATTCACCAATTTCAAACCCCTTTAGTCTCAGTTTGGAGCAGCTATGCTGAGCAAGCTAATTTCCAGATCCCAGAAAAATTCCAATTTAGCAGGGCCACAGCCTTTTTAAGATGTGCATAACTAGAGTGTTTTCCTGCTCCATTGTTTATGTGGAGCACCATGTACAATGGCAGCAGGCCTTAATTTCTTCGGTATGACTTGACCTAAGAATCAAACATGGGCCTCCAAATTGAAGAGAGATACTCTTCTACCAGACCAGACAGGTGGTGCAAACTTTTGAAGAGAATAATGAATACTGTGATGAAGTTTATGTTCCACATTTAGGAAATTTAACTTGATAGTCACAAATTTTCTTCAAGATACTTAAAGTCATTTTAGAAATGTCTTTTCAGTTGTTTAAAAACTAAGGGACCAACTTGTGATAGCAATACTATTTAATGGCAGATAAAAGAATCCCCCTTTCTAAGATATGATTAAATGAAACACTGAAATATGTCATGGTTGTTAGTCTGAAAATAAATCTTAATGGCCTTTGACAGGCATAGTTAACTTTGCTGTTTTAGATCAGAAAACTACTGGTCCCTGGTTTTTAAGAAGATTTAAGCCACTACATTCATTACTAACAGTATACATGAAATATAAATTTGAATTAAAAATGTTTGCTCACTGTAAACAAGAACAGATTTAGAACATACACATCTATGTTGCCATGTTCTTGGTAAAAATACATGTGAAAGTGTTTATGGGGAATTCATGAGTGTTAAAGAGTGTTTTCATCTGATGTCTTAATTGGTGAGGCCACGCCCACTGCTGGCCAAAGAATCAATAATCATCATTTAGGTTGCCAGCTGCTTCTAAGCTAGATGTACATACTACGGTTTAGTTTTTGCCTGGCAGTCAAGAAAGGGGTGGGGCTTGTGAAGCAGTGAAAGTACTCTACAGTTAGACACAGGGTCATGCTTCTTCAGCTTTGAATTCTATGGTAATGTTATTAAACTGTTAGAAAAATAAGCCTTGAGTTAAATTTTGTGGGTATGCTACAAATTACATTCCTCCAGGAACTATAGGAAGTGCGGTAGGTGGGCTGTTATATACATTAACCTGAGTTCCCATTTGTTGTCTAGGTGATTAAAAAATCATACTTTTCAGAGTAATTCAATGCAAGCCACGTCATGTGACTGCAATAGCTCTCACACCTCAAAGTCTGAAGAATGGATACCATATTTAAAATTCTACTCCTTACATTTCGTGCCATCAAAAATGGATCTCCTTCCTACATTTCCAATCTTGTTACATCATATGTCCCTAATAGACAACTAACCTCTGCAGACTGGGATCTCTTGGTGTGTTCAAAAATCTTTAGGAAATCTCATGGTGAAAGAAGTTTTGCATACTGTGCTACTGTGGAACAATTTACCACTGAATGTACTGTAAGTTCTGCACCAGCCTTGCAATTTTTAAGAAAAGACTTAAAACTTACCTGTTTTTGCACTCCTATGACTAATGTAATTTGTATGTTGTTTTGTGAAGCGCTTTGAACTATGCTTTCCAGCAACTGGATTTAGCACTATATAAGATTATTATTACTATAACTATATACCTATCAAGATTACATGTAAATATTATATGAGATCTTAGTTCAAACATATGTCAGTCTCTTGGCAATATTTGATGCACTCCTCAAGGTGGTTTTTCTCTAAATGTGTAGCTAAATATTAATATCCATTCAGAGGAACCCTTAGTCATAAAGCATTAGTTTTACCATCATGTGGAAGAAGTAGCATTTGGTGGGTCAAATTTCGTTGTTCACATATACTGTGGTCTCACCTACCCTGAGCTGTGGGGTAATACTGTGTTAACTCAAGCTTGACTTGTGTCAGAATATGAATTTCCTCCATCTTCCTTAGATCAGAGGGTTTTATGGTTCAAAACACCTGTTTTTGGTAATTGATCAATGCAACAGGTATTTTACAGCACTGATAATCTGGAACTGTCTAAAATTACACAATAATTTTATGTGGAATATTTGGCCTAGTTACCTGGGTAGCACAACCCAATCGACCTTACTGTGGGTACATGACGGCATTAAACAGAATAAAAAACACTGTCTTAACCTCTTTTTTTTGGCTTTTGCATTTGCTTTTGGTATGTGAGTTAGTTAGATAGAGTTTTACGGCCCAGTTTCCAACCTATTGGTTCAAGTCAAGCCGGTTGCAGCCTTTTTTCCAGTTGTGGCTCACCGGCTTTCCCTACTCCATTGTTATGAGGAGCATCACGAGGAGCATCACGCACAACGGCAGTAGGTTCCATTTTTAGAGTCTTTGGTATGACTTGACACGGGAATAGAACCTGGGCCTTCTGCTGTTCGATCAAACATGCAGTGCTTGGTATGTGAGACTAAGCCTATGAGAGTTTTGATCACTGAAGATATCTTTTATTCCACAGTTAAACTGAGAGCATAATTTTGAATTGCTAGGAAAGAACTTTCACAGACATATATAAAATATTTCCTTCCATGGCTCAATCAACAATCTCTCTTTAACGAAACATTTAATGTTTACACATAGTGAGAGCTTGAACAAACAAATTTCATTTGAAAGACATGTGGTATGTTATTACCAGTTCATTGGATGAAACTAAAAAAAATTGCTGTACATTTACAAAATTCTTATCACTTGATTACACTTATTCACCCCATAGACCACATACCTTTTGTGTAAGGCATACACAGCAAGCTAAATACATCAAGGAACCAAACAAAGAGTGACATTTCCAAATTTAACACATCAAAAGGAAAAATATCAAACATTTTTGAAATAACTATGGTACTGAATAAGTCTAAAACCTAACATTTTATATTTATTGGGGTATGTTAATAGGATTTTTTTCACAGCAGAAATACATGGAGGGCATTATTGAAAAAAAGGCAAAGATATTATAAATTGTAAATAGAGATTTTTCCACTCCTATCCGTACAGTACGAGATTTGCTGACTCCTCACAGAGGCAGAAACTGATGGGCAGAAGTGAAGATTTGACATTTCACCATTCTGTTCAGTGATTTTATGGCACAATCAATTAAGCACTTATAACCAAAAATTTCTTTAAGATAGAAGTCAGCATGCCTTCTATGTGAATAGTATACTTCTCTGTGTATAGTCCAGGATAATTGATGCATAATTCTGCACACAATTTGCTTATCCGTAGTAGGCACATAGGAATGTGAATAAGTAAATAAATTTGCGCTTGTGTAGATACCATAGATCTATTCCGCGTTATCCACACAATAAAGCACTTAAAAGGGGAACTTCATTGTAAAGAGAGGTCAACATGCATTCTGAATAAGTACAATAAATTTCTTAGTCCAGGGAAATTGACATGTAGTGCTGAGTGCTAGTTGCTTTTCTGTAGTAAGCATGTAAGAATGTTAATGCGTGCATAAATCTGTTCTTGTGAAGTTTCCATAGAAACTGATCAACCAGTCTTTGTGCATTCATATTGAATTGTTCATAGGTGGAGAGCCTCCAAAAAGGCAAAAAATGTTCCATGTAAGTGTGAAATGTTTGGAAAAGAAATCTTGATACTATTTGCAAAGTTTTGAAATCACACATATTCACACTACTGGAAGATATCTATTTACACCTGTAGGCTTCCAAAATAACTGAACAGTGATCAGCACTTCTGTCCCTCTTTGCTATGTACTCTGCCTTACAGCTGCCAAAATTTGTAGGTTAGGTAGTTAGATGGAGTTTTATGGCCAGTTTCCAACCAATTTGTTCAAGCCAAGTTGGCCACTGCCTTTTTTCCAGTTGTGGCTCGCGGGCTTGTTTTCCCTTCTCCATTGCTTATGCTGAACACCAAGCACAATGGCAGCAGGTTCCGTTTTTAAAGTATTCGGTATGACCAAAATTTGTAGGACCATCATCACTTGAAGTGTCACAAGCAAAGAATTGATACATTTCACTCATAAATTGCATCCAACGATGGACCTTTTGAAACACGTTATATTTGTCTTTTTTTTTTTTAACTTGCTCCAGTCAACTAAGAATATGTTGACATTAAAACAAGCAAATGCCTCTGTTTTGCAAAATAATAATTCATTCAAGAACATTTGCAGTCTACAAAAGAATGTGGTCAAATTTTCTGATATTCTGTTACGTCTATATTGGCTCTGAACTAGTTTTCAGATAACCGAGATAAGAATCTTCATTGCTTTCTCTGTTACATCATTTAAATTCACTTTTTTAGCTAGAAAGTTGCAACACATTCACAAGCTAGCATAATTAGATGTTATGCATTCCTTCTATGATGTTATGCATCCCTTCTATGATGTTATGCATTCCTTCTATGATGCTATGCATCCCTTCTATGATGTTATGCATCCCTTCTATGATGCTATGCATCCCTTCTATGATGTTATGCATCCCTTCTATGATGTTATGCATTCCTTCTATGATGTTACGCATCCCTTCTATGATGTTATGCTCAATATTAATCTGGGGGAAAATCTCTTTTTGCTGTCCAAGTATAATTTCAGCTGATTAATCAAAAAATTAAATTTAAATATCAAGGTGATGAATACTGTTGGCACTTTGGTGGAAACATTCAGGACTATTATACTCTCAAAGACCCCTTTAAAAGGCTTTTTCAAATTTTCTGGAAGATGATTGGTCTGGACTTTGTGAAGGTATTCAGTGATTGGTCAAGTTTCATGTTTTCCTTTGTATGACAATATAACACAAAAATCATAAAATGAATTAAAAATTAGATTCATAAATTAAAACACAAAGGATGAAGGAATGGCTGTTCATTTTTCAAAAGTAATTCTATTGTTACATTCTGTAATAAAAAAAAAACGTTTTTGGAATGTGTGGAAGTTAAACATCTTTCTTGAGAAGCTTTTCAAATTGTGAACATAAAAGGCACTAATCAGTGTATAACAAAAACATTAATGACACATTATGGTTGCTAAGACTTTTAAGCCTCTTTTACCAGCACAAAATGCATCGGAAGCATGTAAAGGCACTCTTAAAGTTGTCCCATTGGGAAGATGGTCACAATACGATGAACACTTAAGTATCACGAAGGAGCAAGTGAAACCGTGGATTGCAGCACGTGGCATAAAACTTGTTCAATCAGGCGAAACACGTGTCGCGTGATCGGAAAACGAGATGGGAGTTTGGTGACGATGTGTGGAGACTGGATGTAGTACCTTGAAGCGAGAAAGAAGAGATGAATATATCAGTATGGATCTAGGTTAAGAAGTTACATCTGCTGTGGAGAATTCTATCTACCTTAATGAAGAATACATAATGCAGCCTAGAGCAGATAATTATTTCCCTCAGAAACTTCCAAACATATAGCATAAAAAGTTCAGGCTAGACCAGGTATGCTGCAGAATCTCAATACTTTGGTAAGTATATGATCAAAGGTAATAGAGTGGAGGAGCTGTGCATTTATATTTGTAATGATACAACAGAAAAACAAATCAGAAAGCCAAAAGGCTTAGTGACTCCTTGCCACTGAACTTGGGCCTATCTTTTGTTTAACTTAAGACTATCTTTTTTTTTTTCAAATTGACAGTGCTTCATAATGTTTTTCAAATTGACAGTGCTCTGTAATGTACCCACAAAGTATACATGCAAGGCATTGAAGCTTCCTACATGAACTAGGGTTCTGCTCATGATATCACATCCACATACTATGTGTGAAATTTTGCAGTATCCAAGACTCCAACCATGGGAAATTTGTATACATGATATTGAGACTTTGACCCCTAGTGAACTAAAGTGAGATTTGACCTCCACCAAAAACTATAGGGATCATTTATTCACCATGCATCATCTACATGTCAAGTATGAGGAGCCTTTAAGTTACCTCCCTCGTACAGTAATACTATGAAAGCAAGTTGTCAAGACTTTGACACTGCTAACCCCAAATGACCTTTGACCTTCACGAAAATCAACTAGGATCACCATCTCAATATAGCCAACCCACTAAAGATGAGCTTAGTCACATGCATTTTTCTTGAGATACCAGGTTCACTAGATTTTGTCCTCTCATGACCCCAAATGACCTTTGACCTCCATGAAAATACAATGGGGATTGCCTGCTTAATATGACCAACCCACATGCCAAATATGAGCATAGTCACATGTACCATTCTTGAGATATCATGTTTACAAGGTTTTGACCTTTTGGCCTTTCATGACCCCAAATGACCTTTGACCTCCATGAAAAATCAATGGGGATCATCTACTTAATATGACCAACCCACACACCCAATATGAGCATAGTCACATGTACCGTTCTAGAGATATCATGTTTACAAGGTTTTAACCTTTTGACCTCTTGTGACCCCAAATGACCTTTGACCTCTACCAAAAACGATAGGGATCATCTACTCAATATGGCCAACCCACACACCAAATATGAAATTTATTCTTCTTGAGATACCATGTTTCCAAGCAATTTCTACGGAATTTACCATTTGACCTCTCATGGCCCCAAATGACCTTTGACCTCCACGAAAATTGACACGAAACATCTACTACTAAGTCCAGGTCACAGGCTTGTCAATTGTGCACCAATTACTATGGAGAAGCATGTAGTAATTGTATACAGTTGATCACAACTGTTTCAATACTGCTGACTTTTTAATTTGTTACGATATTTGGAGATATTTTGGGAGAAAAAAGAATCAATAAATTAAAATAAATGGAACTACTACTAAAGTTAGTAGGTAAGGAGAAATAACTTTTGGGATGAGAGGATCAGGCCTCTAAAATAATGACATTTTAGCCACAATTATTTTGAAAAAAGAAGTGATGCCATAGCCTCAACTTTATACAAGAACAAAAGATTAAATTTTGAGAGAGTCATTAGTTTTAAAAGTCTGGTGACGTGGAAATGGCCAAAATTGTTCAAAGATTTAAGGGAAATATTGCTTATGTTTGGCAAGAAAAATTCATCCTTTTAAAACTAATATTTAATGACACAGGGTGATAGATTATCAAAAATAAGAGAGTATGGTAGTCTTCTTCTCAAGAAATAAGTTTCCCACTGATAGAAATTTAGTTGTTTGCTGATCAGTAATAACTTGTTCACCCAAACTTTCAACATTTCAAATGATGCAACATCTGTTGCTCTTCTTCCACATAGTATTTTGAAGAGATGTAGTTATTGCTGGGGTTTATGATAAAGACTTAATTGTAAGACAGTGTCTGGGCCCTTTTTTTATACTCTTTATTCGAGCATTTTAAATATGACATTTCCCTTTAATTATTCAACAAGATAAGTTCTCATTTACATTTAATCATGCTATAACGTGAACCAGATATGCAAATCTTATGATGTCATGAGAAGGATATGCCATATACAGCTAATGTTATCCTTTTCTACAACCTTCATTTCAAGGACAGCTGTAACATAAGGAAGTCCTGAGGGTTTTTATTTTGGAAGTTTAAATAAATTTGTCCTTCAAATCAATCAGTGTCAATCAGTATCACATACCAAACAGTGAGCCTTAAGAGGAGTAATAAATTAATTGATGTAGAATTAACATCAGAAATGTCAACTTTGTATTACAATCCACATCATTATTTTTGCATTGGCAACAAGATGTGCCTGAAACATTTCAACTTTGAAGAGGTATATCTTGAGAACAGTAAACATTCTGACACATTTCCAAACAGATTTTTCTAGGGAAATCTTATTTTTTAACCATCAAGTAAAGTCAGGGCACTTTGCTTGCATGTTACCAAACCTTTAAAGGAGTCATTCATAACCGCAATCTACAATTCTACCTGTAGTCTTCAAAATTCTCAATTGGAACAGTTCTTTGTTTGGCATCGAATTTAACAAATGGAGAGTAGACCAAGCTAATATCACATGGCATGTACGGCTGAGAGTGTTCTGATTATACACATTAGCATCTTGTACGTACACCTGGGTATGCCCTGAAGCAGTAAACTAGGATTGTGTCTGAATAAGGATGAGTGCAAGACAGCTGTTGGACAATGGGGACTGTAAGGGGTGATGAATAACGGCCTATAAATAAACTTCTTAGTACCTGAATTCCTCGGTGTAATTGTCTCTGACATGTACCGAAACAACACCACTGTTTTGTAACAATGTCTGCAGGACAGAAAACTGTTGAAAGAGAAGAACAGCTTCAGCAGGAGTAAGCGTCTCATCTCTTGATGGCAGCAACAACTTCATGGCTTGTGCAAGCAGACGTTCAACAAAATTGCACTGTGGAAGAAAAAAAAAAAAAGCACTTGATGACAAAAGCAAACTAAAGTCTCAGCAGTCTATTAATTTTTTATTATCCTTAGATAAGTAGCCATGCATATTGGTATTTACCACAAACTGAGGACCAAGTTCTGGAAGTGTTGTATGTATAATCACTTGAGGATCATCACTTACAAGAACTAAATATAAGAAAAAAATGCATAGTGTTTTTATTGTTTAGAGGGCGCTATACATATTTACCATGAAGTCACATTATCCCCTGAGTCAACTATTTTCATTTTATGGTGTAAGTGTCCTGGTTATATTCTATGCACCTGCAAATACTGAAATTTTCTCACACCAATTTTTAATTTCATGGTTAGTATCGGATCCTGCCCCAAACTATTTCTATTATCATGTATGGTCAAGGTCCTCAGCTGGTTATGAATTAAGCACATTCAGTTTGTGGCAGTGTTGTACTGATACTACTACAAGGAGCAGATGTTCAACAAAATTAGCTGGTTTTGGAGACCATGTCGCCTCCTATGTGCATGTAATTCCCAAACATGACTGAAAGTCTGTCTGGCATGCGATCCTCCAGGACCAGGATACAACTCTCTCAATACAGAGGGCAGCCTCTTCCTTTCCTTGCCTTACTTTGAACACTTAGAAGCAAGGCAAGATGGCGAAAGAGGAAGAGGCTGTTCCTCTAGGAGTGTGACGTTGCTCTTTCAGTCCTTTTATGCCAGATGGATTAGCAGACAAGTTTGGGAATACAGTGTAAAGCTACAGTCACAATA
This sequence comes from Holothuria scabra, assembly GCA_037179385.1. Taxonomy (NCBI): domain Eukaryota; kingdom Metazoa; phylum Echinodermata; class Holothuroidea; order Aspidochirotida; family Holothuriidae; genus Holothuria; species Holothuria scabra. The sequence continues at coordinate 57,308,096 of CM074181.1, read as the reverse complement.
CAACAAATTCAGATCAGATTCTGATGAGATTTTTATGAGTTTTTATTACAATCTTCTGCATCTCTGGTCAGAATGAATGCAATCTTTGTCAATCTGTGCAAGTATATGACTTATATCAAAGGACTACAAAAATTGTACAGTAGCTATAGAGGCTTTGCAATTACGTCACAGAACCGCCATGCTGGAGGACAATCATGCCAAATACACGTGGATTTGTGCCGAACGCACTGCGCAGAGTGCATTGTGGTACGCAACGCGTGTACACATTCAACGAGCAAGCGCGTCCCGTGTGGTCAACTACGTAGTTACGTGTACTCCAACATGGCCGCCGGAGAGTATTGTGACGTCATGTGAAAAGCCTCTATACTGATTATTTTGTGAATACACATGTCTGATAAAAGCTGTCGAATGGCCTGTCACATCACGAAAAAATCAGTAAACATTTCATTTTCATAGACCTCTGATTCAAATCATATACTATATTCACACTGGTTGGCAAATGTTTGGCTCTTTTCAGCCAGATATGGAGGAGATTTTAATGATAACTCAGAAAAATCACACTGGAATCCTTTGTAGTGTGATTAAAGGGAAATATTGCATTTGTTTTACAAGGAAATTTCATCCTTATAAAAAAAAAAAATTATTGGCAGAGAGTGATAAACAGTTACAAATAAGACAGTATGGTAGCCTTCATTTCAAGAAATTAGTTTCCCTCACACAGAAATTCAGTTGTTTGTTGCTCAAGAACAATTTGTTCCCCCAAAAGTTCAACATTTCAAAAGACGCAACTTCCATAACTCTGCCTGTACATAACATTTTGAGGAGACGAAGCTATTGCTGGGGTTTATTGTTGAGACCAAATGATTTGAAAATGACTAGAGCTATTTACTTTTAATGCTGTGTTGGGGCATTTTAAATGCAGTATTTCCCTCGAGCTGATCAGGAGCCAGATAGGTTACGAACATTTTAGTTCTCGCTTTATGTTGATACTGACTAACACAGAAGGCAGCATACAAAATTTTCATATTAACATATTATCATCAGGGATTAACTTATTTGGTACAAATCTCATTTAGCTACACAAATTGAATATTGTGAAGCAAATTTTAAGCATACACAAACAAAAAGAAAACTTCAAATATTGAACGCTATTCTTTGAAGGCGATTAATCAATGTGGAAATTAAATGTTTCAGCTATCACAGGGAGCCTCCCTTCCATAAAAACCTGGTGTTTGGTCTGGTGATTGAGCAACTACCTTTCACCTTGGAGGGACAGGTACAAGTCAAACTGGTCACAACTTAAAGATATGGAGCAGTCCCCCAAACTTATTTTGAAGGAAAAAGCTAAATAGCACAATTTTTGTCTTATTTCTCTTTAAAGTATCTTTCTCTACATTGTATGATTTAACTAATGCATATTCAAGGTAAACCAAGCAGTTATTTCTAGTAAATTTCATGTTTCAAGAGAAAAAACATTGTCACATGACTCTCAACAGCCAATCATGAAACTGGACAGTCTACTACACTACTTCAATTTGGGAAGACTGCTCCTGCCCTTTAAAGGCTATTGTGAACAGACATGATGGATGGACAGATAGAGTGATGGTGGGAGATCAGAAAAGCTCAAAAAGCTCTTTGAGCTAATTTGAGCTAAAAATGGAACCTACTGTCATTGTGTTTGGTGCCCAGCATAAGCAATGGAGCAGGGCAAACAAGCCAGTGAGCCACAACTGTAAAATAAGGCCATGCCTGGCAAGACTTAAATCAACAGGTTAGAAACTGGGCTGTAAAACTCCATTTTACCTAATCCAACCCCAAGACATACACTCACACACAAAAAGGGTTTTGTCCATGCCTGGCGAAATAATCTTACCGTTGCTGCTTTCCTGGAGTTCAAGAAATGTACCAGCCATGAGACATTCAGAAATTGTCCTTCGTCAGCTCCCCACGTGGCCTAGTTGGAGAGAGCAAATGTACTGTGATCAAAGATCTATTAGGGGCCATGATTTAGGAATAACTAATACAAGTTTATACCATCATTAAAATATTTTCCACTGAGCAGTGCAAACTAAACATTTAGCACATACAGTACTATATCTGTTCTTATGTCACCGCAGTATTACACGCTATGGTTTCAAAAGATGACAGGAAAAAAGGCTGTGGCCGGCTCAGCTTGAAACAATCAGTTGGAAACTGGGCAGTAAAACTCCATCTAACTAACTAACAAATTCATAAGATGACTGCAACTAGACAACCTTAAAGTACTTTTGACAAGCCCCCATGGACATTCAATATCATAGGTGATGTAGAAGATACATGCATACACTGGCTCGGACATTGATATTCATATTCTAGTCGCTTCAGACTTAGGTCTCATGAGAAAGACCAAAATATTCCACACCATGTCCTCCAAACCATGCTGCACTACCCTATTCCTAAGTCAAGCCTTGGTACCTCACTTAAAAGAATAAAAACTTGAAAAGCACTTCTACTTTTTACAGTCACAGGACAGTGGAGTAGCCACTGGCGGGAGGGGTGGGGTTCTCCCTGACCCAACCTTGCAATGCAAAAAACACCCATAAAAATAGTGTTTTTTTTTCTCTGTCCTTAGACTTTTCCCTCATGTCATACCTCAAACCCCCCATGACACCAAACCCCCCTCCATGACACAATCCTGGCTATCCACCTGTTACAGAAAATTATGTAAAGAGGACACCTTGTGTGAGATTCCCTTTGATTTTCTCTGTGACTAAACATCCTGCTTGTCCTTGAAATTTGAAACTGTTATAATGTTAAAATATCTTTTCCTGAAAATCTGGAATAATCCTTCAGCACAAGTAGGGTATAGCACTTGAAAATTACTTCATTTTCTCTGCAATGGTATCAAAATTATAAGTAAATGCACTGTCAAATAAAGGTGCTGTGATGACATCACCAGTTTCCCATAATGCACTTCATATGATGAAAAACTTGCTTTGCTTTGAAAATTAGTATCTCCCAAATGCTACGTGTATTTAAATTGAGATATCAATGTAATTTTCGTTTTCTGAATGAGAACTTCTGCATATTTTGAAGTCAATGATCTTTGTCTCCTGAAAATCCTTTGAACACCTACAGTCTCTCTCTCATGACTTACATAATGGAAAGAGCACTCCAATCCTTCTTTGTTTTTCTAGAAAGTTACCCTCCTGATTTTTCTAATTAAAAGTGAAACCACAATATTACTTGATATCAAACCCAAAGCATCTTTTTCAAAACACAAATTTCTTTGAGGGGGTAAGAAACCAATTGTCTTTGACACTGCAGCGTAAGTTTGTCTACTTGAAGGTAAGCATATGAGGTTTTGTTTGATAAACATGTAAATGTACATCATCCACTGAATTGATACTGGCTTGACAAAATGCATTCAATTTCAAATTTCACACGAGATTTTCTGCTAGCCTTTCATGATATTACAGCATGTAGTAAACATGACAATGACTCACTCTATCAGTTAGCAGTAAGGAAAAAGAAATGAATTTTATAGACATCTAACGAACTCATTTTCAACTGGAGTCCCACACGTTTGAAACACTGAAGTACTCAGTGGCACTTTTTTGAGACCCTTTGTGAAGACTAAAACGGACATGAATAATACGGAACGATAAAGACCTTCCAACAAAATCAATAGCCTTTTATTTAAACATTTACTCTGCATAGACACATACTAAACATGATCCCAACATGAACTGAAAGTGTAAGGTTTCAGATGTTAATACAATATGGATTATAAATTTTTCCACACCAAATACCCGAAATTCAATGGTTTCCAAAAATATCATCAAATTCCAGACATTCCCCATTTTCTTTACTGCAAGATGAACCTCTTTATAAACATCCACTGAGAATTTTATTGGGTTGGTGTTTTAGACCTTTTTAGTCCCATGCAGAGATAGAAATGGCTAGTCCCCAATGGTTGGAAGACATGCAAAGGACGAACATGCCTATTTGAGGTAAAAAAATAAATATCCTAGAAAATGGTAAAATAAAAATCCTTCAACGCCTACGTAATATTAAAAATTTCATAAACACTATTTTAGCCCTTACATTATTAACAAACATATCAGCTACATATGCAAATTTGGGACATAAAAGGACGCAAAAGGTATGCATTATGTTATCCGATATTTAAATTTCATCATATTGAAAAATATTTATCATGGTAGGGTGCTCTAAGGGGTATTTATTTTGTCATTGGCTAATTACTACTTTAGAGATGTCCATATCAAGAGCAATACCCTAAAACCAGAAAAACACATTAATCTTATTAGGATTTTCATCAGAAATTAAGACCATGTGTAACATACTTCATATCACAAATTTTGTATGCTCCTTCTTTTGGATCATGGTGAAACATCATAAGGACATAATTATACGGCACATGTCAGGATGCACTAAGCCCTAATAAAATTGGTAATATGTTGTATGGGATTCTTTTTTACCATCTAAACCATCAATCAAAGTGGCAGGTAGATTATTCCAATCATGCATGAGTACTATCAGAAAATTTATTAACCCTTTGCCATTGTTTGGGTCATTTTGGACCCAGACGGAGAGTGCGGCTGTTACCCATCTTTACTGTTTCACACGGAGCTCGAAACTGAGAGTAGCTACCTGAAAATTTGGCTACAACAACGAGAAAGGCAATAGTTTAAGGTCATGGGGTCAATAGCCTACGGAAGCTGATGGGGGGCGTGCTACATCCGCTTTTCCGCCCACTCCAGAGGCACACAAATATGCCCTGATTGAAGCACAACTGTAAAGGGTTAAAGGCACTACTTCATCACCCCAGACAGTTTCCATTCTCCTATACTTCTAGCCCTTCCTACAGCTGCCTAGAACTCATCCTTATCCAGACACAATCCTAGTTTATTGCTTCAGAGTATACCCCTGGTGAGCATAAAAGGCCCTTAAGTGCAACCAGAACACTCCCAGTGCAGGTTTTGTAATATGAGTTAATTTGGATTTTTTGAATTTGATATCAATCAAAGAGCTGTTTAAGTTAAGAAAGAACTTTGGTAACTCGAGGTAAAATTGTAGTGTGGGGTGATGAGTGGCTGAATGCCTTTAAATTATGAAGAGGTACAGTAAATTTGGGTACTGATATTCATCTAATTTTAGATGACTTTTTCACCGTTGGACCTCAAGCTGTCCCCTTGGACTATAACAGCAGTTTTGGTAGCAAGTCCATAAAATGTTCAACTTTTGTTTGCTCATCTAGACTGAGCAATGTTCTGCATGACACACACGTATGACTCAACAATCTGCTTCAGAGCTATAGTTTTAATTTTAAAAATACTTTGGCAACCTGGTAAAGTTTGATCTGCTTAAGTAATTGATGGAATCATTATACCAAGCTGAGATATTGATCACAGATTTACCAAAGAGTAGCGACGGTTTCAGAAAACAAATTAAGTAAACACCTAATCTTTTCTGGATATTTGTTTGCCAAGCTGTCTCATAACTCACTTCAGTTTCTACCAATCATACAGAAGACACCAGTTTTGCAGTGTTTAAAAAAAGGGAAGGCAGGATATTAAAAGAATCTGTATACGTACACCTTTTCTCACTTTCCAAGAGAAACAACCACAGACGAGAAAATCAATGAAGTGTTGCCATAATTATAACAAGTGCCATGTATTCATTTGATGACCCAAACGGAGTGAATGGTACCCAATGTTTACATGAACAACAGGCTTTCTTCAAGGTTGGTTGCCCTAGCAACCAAGCAATCATGAAGAGTGAATTCACAGCCTTGTTTGATGTTACAATGTTACTTTGCTGATAAAAAGAAGATTTATTCACTTCAGTAATCAATAAATCTTTCAATCTTTCATGAGAACGCCTCAATTCAGTCTTGATGAATTGGAGCTGACAATTCCTGTTAGGAAACAGCCAGAAAGAGTCGAAACAGGACTGAGAAGAAACCCAAACACAAAATACTGCTATTAGCATCATATTTTGGGTTTGAAATTTAACTTGCTGATCTTTTTGACGTTAAGTGGTTAAAAGTAAAAAGGGACAACTTTTCACAGCCAAATTGACAGCCAAAAAGGGATAGCTAGAAGCATGCATGGAAAAGGGTGGAAAGCTTTGAGGCTACTTCCTGAGAAATTTGGGTATCTGGAGTTTTGGGGAGGGGATGATTTCACTTTTTCTGTACATAAAAGTATAAGGATAATTGTGAGAAATTTTAATCCCTGAGAAATAATTTTACCCCCTTCCTACGAAGCAAACACGTTTTCCAACCCTGGGCAGAAATCAAGTAAGATGGATGACAAGAACTCCCTCCTATCTCTGATCTCCATCTTTTGATCTCCCATATCTATTTAAGATGATTTTTCAAATAATCAACCACAAGATCTAAAGTGTAAACTAGGACTGTTTCTGTCTGTTTTATGAGTGAAATAAAAGGCCAAATCCAGTCATCTCAGACTGGAAATTTTGTAGTAGTCAACAGAAATTCTTGATTGGCTCAGCTTGTTTTGATTAAGTATAAATTATAGTTATTTTCAAAATCCTCTCCAGGGGTTGCATGTGAGGCCAAAAGGAATAGATTTGCAATTTGACTGATATTTTTCAAAGCAGGGTCTGTTGCCTCTACACACTTTGAGTCAAGTTCCTTCTAGTGTGTTTCCTTCAGTAAAAAAAAACAAAACCAGGTCTGAAAAAAAGAAAATGATTATTCATACTTATTTTACTCCTCTTCAAACCTTTACTATAAATTACAAACTTTAACCTGACAATGATTTACAGGTTGCTCCCGAATGAGAGGCTGCCTGGTGACAGAAACAAATATCCTAATAAAAATTAACTAGGGTGCTATGCACTCTGCTCTGGCACATTTCAAATGAACATGATCATTTAATACATCTTAAGATTGATTCATTAGAAGAAGATGAAGCCATCTTGTAATCACAATTGATAAAGTTGAAATCATAATTATAGTGCATCATGCTATGAGTGCAATTTCTTCAACAATTTACAACCATACAGTATCTGCAATTCTTTGTGCATATTATAGGTCACACAGCATTTCACATAATCCAAAAATCCTGTACATTACCTGGTGTGCAATGAGGATTAACTCGTACAGTACGGCAGTTGAAGCATTGGTCAGCTCTTGAACTAACTTTGACACCTGGTGAGGATGAAAGATATGAAAATTTTAGAGAAAACTGTCCTTTCAGCATGATATCCTAAACTTTTTAATTCAACGTTTTAAGGGTTAGGATGCCATTTTGGCTCAGCAAGGTGAGTGTGGATGAACACTGGCAGGCTTTGCCTTCTCTTTTCAACTAGTCCTCAGTGGTTCAGCAGGAAAGAGTGTACTAATCACTCCTAATCCAACTCTGGGGACCACCAATTAATGTCCCTGACAGACATGAGCTTATCCCTAGTCTTTTGCCACTTTAATAAAGGTTGGGTGGGGTGGTGGTTACTTGCTCTGCACCACTGCTAAACACCTGAACTGAGCAAGTTCCTGAACTGGACAACTTCCTGAGTAAGACAACTTTCTGAAATGGACAACTGGACAACCAAATATGCAACTTGGTAATTCAACATAATTAAACCCCCTCACATCACTGTGAACAGCTACACTGAACAAGATATTTTGACCCTGGGGTGTGATCCAGGGACCTCCAGCTTCAAAGACAGTACGCTCAACCACCAAGCCAACTTGGTAATTCAACATAATTAAACCCCCTCACATCACTGTGAACAGCTACGCTGAACAAGATATTTTGACTCTGGGGTTTGATCCAGGGACCTCCAGCTTCAAAGACAGTACGCTCAACCACCAAGCCAACTCCACCCTGACATTTTAACACATGGTTTCATCATTGATGGCAATAATGGTTTATGCAATTGCACTCTCAGACATGCATAATGTTCTAAAATATGATCAGCATTTTGGGGGAAAATGTTGAAGCTCCAAGTTTGCTATGCTCTAACCAATCTTTGAAACAATTGAGTGTTTGGTGGCATTGCAGTCATATGCTATGCACTACAGCAAATCAGGTATTACATCAGCCAATATACAATTAAAAAACAGCCATTTTTTATCAAATTTTATGTTATGTATTTCACTGAATTTGATCACTTTGACTAAATTTATGAATTATTTTGAAATGTCGCATGCCCATCATTTATCAAAACAAAGCATTCACAGAGCTCTTTTCAGGAGTATCAAATACTCAATAATGACACACAGTCGACATAATACCCAATCTGCCATGGTGAGTCACATACTGTATGATCTAACCATGGTTGCACACTGCACTAAATATGTGGGCATTCCTCAACCCCAAAATCTACATTGCTGAAACTTGGGGGTTGCAGTTAGAAAGATGAAAGGTTTAAAGTAAATTTACATACATACTAAATAATCTTTTAAACTTCCACATTTTCAACAAAGTTTCTAGTTTCATATGAACTGTGACAGTGATACATTACCCATATATAGACAAATTCCGACAGATCGTGATGGGCTGATTTTAGTCGGCCATTACTGGGGTCCATCACCTTTAATCTTTAAATTTCCTTCCTTACCTGTTCCATGGATGGTTGTACACTGAAGTGTATCTCAATTTTATCAACTTCACTGAATATGAGGATTTGAAATCCACATAGACAAAAAATGAAGATGATTTAAGGCTGATGGACCCCATCAATGGCTGCCTCCAGTGGCGAAAAAAAACAGCGCTAATTGGATTTGTCTTTAGCAATTGGGGCCTCAAATATTAACACAAAATCTTCCTTGCTACAGGTGATGAATGGTCAAAATGCTGTATATATATAAGTCACTTTATTTTGTTTCAAAAGAGTAACAGCCCACATTGAACACTATTAAATTTCAGCATATATGATAGGATATTTTGACATATTACAGCAAAATTAATTTGAAATGATTGTCAAACAGGTTAAATGAAAAAGTTGGGCAGAATCAATGACACTATAAATAAAGTCAGGAGATGAGGAAAGGCAATAATTTTAAATTGGGAACCAACAATAGTTTATTTATGGGAACCAAACAATAGCTTATTGAACAGGAACTAAACAATAGTTTTATTGGAGCAAAGGTTTATTACAGGTGCTAAAACCATGCACATATTTTAAATATTACAGAGAATTGCCAATTTCATCCCTGATGTGGCATAAACAATGAGTCAACAAAACCTTGACTTGCTATAGTCATTGAGAAAAATGGATTACTGAATAAAATACCAAGCAAGGAAAATGTCACGATCAACTCAGGATAAAAAACATAAATCAAAGGAATTCATCTGCCAAGAAGCCATTTTCCTTCATTACTGAGGCAGGCTTCTCACAAACATTTAAAAGACTGTGAAGACCTTGAAGTCAAACAAGATTTGAAAGATGTTCATGTTTAATACTGATAGTTGTAAGGAACTTGATGTTTTCTGCTTAAGACAGGGTAAAGTAATATTTCAAAAAAATCACAAGATCAAACATACGAGGATTCTAGGCTTCCAACCAGAGTAAAAGAATAATTGAACTGAGACAGCACATGATTTTCACTTTAATCTGAAACATCCTTTTGAGGAGAAATCTTTCCACTGATCCCAACGATACGTGATGAAATAAGGTATAATTAAGCTTTGTCATAAATTTGGCTATTAGGTACACTTGACAGAATGACAGCCCAAATAAAATTTTCTCACTAGTTCAGAACCTAAGTTCTTCTTTCAGAAGAAAAATCATCAGATTGTTCTACTGAGGGTTGCTAAAAGACATGCCATTTGCTTATTATATAAAAGAAGTATGTTCAGGTCAAAGCTAAGGAGGCAGGAAAAGGGAAAACAAGAGATAATAAGTCTGGTTTTGATGAATTAAAAAGGTATGCATGAATTCTGGTTTCAAAATGATGAATACATCCTGAAAACTCTTAGAGACTTTTAGGGAGCTGAAAACTTGCAGCAGCATACAGAAACAGCAAAGGAGAAATAAAGTGTTGTGGAAGACTTTGGCTGCAACATCAAAACTGTTTGAGGTATGAGGTAGGGTGTTACTAGTGAGATTATTGCATTAAAAGAGCTAGTAAAGGGGAAGGTATGTATCCGACAGATGAGTACAAAATTACACACATTCTTGATAATTCAATCTGATCAATGATGCACATTTAAAATAATGCCTAGCTCAGCCATGTACGCACCCCATTATTCAGTTTCCACAGAACATTCTGCGAGATTTTGCCTCCAGTTTTTGCAACTGACTTGATTCAAACTTTGGGCCTAAATACTGCAGAAACTCAAACCATTCCAGTTTCAATCGAACCTTCAACCTTTTGATGAGAAAACTGCACATTTAGTGGTACTGCATCCTGGAAGAGATTTATTACAGGGCTTCTGCACACTTTCTCTGGAATTTATTTGCATGAATTTTCCAGAACTTTCCCTAGACAGAGGAAGAATTCTCCAAACCTTCCCCTTGACTTCTTTCATAAAATAATTTTAAGGTGAAGGGAGCAATAGATTTTGATATGATGAGTGTAAATACATTTTGATATTACAAAGGTTGTAAGTAAAGTAAAAATGTCACCGTGAAAAATTTCCATGAGTTTTCCAGAGCTCCATGAAATTTCCCTGACTGAAAAGTTGTCCAGCCTTTGAAAATTGTCACTGTGAAAAGTTCAATGACTTTTCCAGGACTCCATACAACTTCCCTGGCTTTGAAAGTTTTCCAGGATTTGAAAATTTTCCAACCCTGGTATTATACATTACATTGGCAGTTAACTAAAAAAATTCATCCTTCTCCCACCTTGGTGGCCAACCAACCAATCATTGTAGGTGTACCAACCTTGCAGGTGTAATGTAACTTGGACAATGTTAGCCATAATGTAAGTTTCAAAAAAAATTGGGGGCTACTTCTTGCAGGAAACAAGGTGATAATACATTATAATGATACTTTGGTACCTTATGATTGGTGGTACAGTACTACCCCACTGGTACTGGTACAAACAGGTACTTTATAATCAAAATAGCGGCATACCATGAAATATTAAGGTACACTTGGGGACTTTGGGCCAAATCCAAGAGGGTACCTGGGGACATATCTGGCTAATTCATGTGGAATGGCCTCTTTAATGCCCCTAAAATACAGCAGCTTCTGGGCAGCTTGTCCCCTCCACCCCCACTTGGCACTGTCCCTGGAACCCACCAGGGAACGGTTTTGCTAATTGCTAATTGGAATATCAATAGACTTCCAGTTTCACAAAAGCATACCAGTGTAGAGAAGGATTTCAACCTTTGCCTCTACTAAACAGCCATAGCTAAAACTCATTGCAAAGGACACAACTTAGCAATAAAAAATTGTTCACTAAAGTTTAGTGAAATCAATTTGAAAAATTGGTCACTAAATTGCTATTGATTGAAGATTTAACAATGGATTCCTGCTTCAGGAATGATGGCTTAACGTTAGTAAAATCAGCCACTGGGGCCCTTAAGCTGTCCCCTGTATCCAACAAAATGGTTCGTCAGAGCTTTGCTTGCTTTGCTCACTGACTGCGCTTCACCATGTGTGTGACCCAGCTATAAAAGTTGTCTGGTAACAACCCTAATGACCAGTGTTACAAATCTACGATCCCTTTCCACTAAAATAGGCTAGTCAAAAGAATGTGTGCATGGAGCAGTTAATGGTATTATAAAAGGCAGATACAAGTCTGCAGCCAATTTTTTGTGAAATACCACTTCTGAAAAGCAAAAAACTCCCTTTGGTTTAGTGTTTGTAAGTTTAGGAAATTTCACTCCATGAACACTTTTGTCCCACCCCTAAAGCTGTCCCCCACCCCTTAATACCTTGCCTGGCTATGGGCCTGGGCAGTTGTGATTTTTTCCCACAACAACAGCACTTATATCAGCATGGACTTGAATTAAAATGAGCAAATAAATTTGCATACATCTGGACTCACACATGCACAAAACTGCCTTTGGCTTGTGCAACATTACTTCTCATTCCTAGGACACAACTCTGGGCTGAAGATCAATAAAGCAATCCTTGCAAAATAGAAATTTATATGCGAAAGCAAAAACATTAACTCTCAACCCCTCTCTGACTATAACCTGTGTACACTTGTCATACAAAATCAGTGGTAATACAACTGCAACTAAAGACATGCTGCTTTCTGACTTTTCTTTCCAAAAAAGCTCAATATAACATAGCATACTTGACTACCTGTAACAAAGCCCCAATATAAACATGCACACTTTGACAATATCCACAATTTCCCTCTAAAAAGCCACTTTTAGAGAGGGGATCCAAATACACTTTAGAAATCCTTCTTTACGAGTGTTTACAGTATCTCAAATAAAGAGGATGGAGCGATTCACAGACTTGCTCCGAAGATTCTGCTTGACATATTTAGTCCACTTGATAAAGAGGAATCGCAAATAGCTGCAACACATGAATCATGATGATATGTAATGTCACACTAGTCAAGGAGGGACTCGTGCAGTTCAAATGAATTACCAGCCATAGAAAGACCTTCATTACAAAGCTGGTACTAAAGATAAACATGCCAATGTGAATTTATATTTTGTGCATAAAAACTTTTCAAGTATAAACTTGGAATTAAGCAGAAGAATGTAGAATGCAATGTGTCTGATATAGGATGTGGGTACTCATGATGTGTTACTTCTCGGTTGTAGGGGGCAGGGTTCTAGTTGTTGCTGGGTGGGCTGTATGTCATATCCTTGTTCAGTCATACCCCCAATGCCTGCCAAAGTGAACACCAAACATATTACCTTGGGTATTAATGGAAATAAGTGGCCTTCAGACTGTTTCAGTGTTAATGAATATTCACAAGAAGGCAGCATCTGGTACGGTTTAGTAGCCCATGTCACCCACAGAGTTGCTTTGTCATTGTAACACCCACACCTCGGTAGTACCCACTGTAAATTTTACTCAACACATGATGATAGGACACCTCAGGTTTCAGTCTAAACTTACAGTTAACATCTACTCACATTCACTCACAAATAATACCATGATTTTATGAGAGAGAGCAGCCTACAAGAATAAATCATGTTATGGTAATGAAGTTTGCCTCTAAAAATGGCAGCATTCCTGTGCCCTTTGGTGGATGGTCCTTTGGAAGCTGAGTAGCTGACAAAACAGAGACTGCTCCGCGGAGTATGGTGTCAATTGCTTTACAGAATGGCATCTTAGGAGGGCAGTTACAGAATGGCATCTAAGAAGGGCAGACTAAGAATTTTGCATCTTTAACTGTAAGGAGGACTTAGATTCAAATGGTGCTACCTGTTGCAATTTTTGACAAGGTATATGTATAATTTTATTAGGTTTTTCACATTTAGACTTCTACCTTTTACCCAGCAGTTCCCTTTTCCATACTGCAAAAATTATACTGTGTGCTTGGAATATGATGGAAATAGCATATTTTCATCAAAGTTTTCAGTTTGGTTTGTGGGCCACTAATTAGTTGCAACAAATTTTTGTGTATGAATGTAAAGCTAGGGGCAACTAAGCTTGAAAACATGACTGTCTCAATTATGGTTTTGTACCATTCAAGCTAAGTAAATTAAGAAAATTATCATATTTGACAGTACAAAGCTAGAAAACATGCAAGTTCCATTGTATGACTTGGGTGTTTCATCAACAGGTCTGGAGTTTCAACTCCTGGCTGGGTCATACTGAAGATGTTAAAAATGGAACCTACTGCCATTGTGCAGAGTAGGGGAAACAAGCCAGTGAGCAACAACTGGAAAAAAAGGCAGTGACCAGCCTGATTTCCAAATCAGTTAGAAACTGAGCTGTAAAACTCAGTCTGACTAACGAACTCAACAGGGTTAAATATAAATATTCATGAGGTACATAAATTTACATAACAAGCTTTCATACAAACCTCTGCATCTGCAGAGCTCTCCCAAAGATCTGCATCTGTCTTAAACAAGGAATGTGCCTTTGATTTTGGAGGGCGCCATCTTTGTGGAATCTCTGGCAGACAGGTAAGTACAACCAGGAGGTCCATCATGATTTTACCACTGCAAAAAATTGTCAAGAACAGACAGTGTAAATCAAGAAATTAACAAGTAAACTACAAGACAGTTTCTCCATTTAGATTTAATAAGTGCCAATTGATAAAAAGATAGACAAGTCAGAAATACATCACTGAGCAAGAAAGAATATCTGCAGTCTGACACCCAAGGGCCCTTGGCAGGGTCCATGGGTAGGGTTCAAGGGCAAGCTATCAGCCCTCAGCTCCAGGGTTTAGACTTCTATCACAGATGCTGTATGTAAATAGCATTTTGCCACACGTGTCTTCCAGATGTTCCTCTGAAAATTGATCTCTTTGTTTCATCTTTATCTACATCATCTTTACCTAAGGATTCTTTAATTTCTCCTGCCACCAGTGTCTGATCATTGCCTACATGTCATCTTTAACTAAAGGCTTCTTTCATTCCGCATGTCGAGGCACCAGTTATGTTCAAGATTGGAGGCATTGAATAGACCTTTGTTTAGACAGGAAGTCTTAGCTGAAAGATGATTACATTAGGATGCAATTATGTATGTAAATTCTTTCTTAAACATTTTACTTATAGAGGAAAGTTTTAAAATATTTTCATGCACTATTTGGACTGTTCAGGCTTGCCATACCGTACAATTTACATACAGAAACTATATGAGGTGTAAAGCAGACCTCAACAACAGCAATATATCTAAGATATGCTAATAATTAGCAAAAAAACATAGAAACAACATATATTGGCCTATGCCAATTCAAAGATTTCATTTTCTAAAATTTTGCTTCATAATAAACTCTTGTAGCTATGGCAATATTGATCCATTTAAGATGTACACAAAGAAACCAAATTTGGCTAAGAATTCTACCTATAATTTCTTTGTATTTTCAAGATGAATAGTACATTCACAATGGTGAATACAAAATCAAACAGGGAACAGCTGAACAGTTCAACACAGGGGGAAATATTTATAAGCATATTTTTCCCTCTTTGTCGATTTTCTCCAAATGCATACACCTTATTTCACTGTCCATGCATGTACATTTATGTTAATGGATACATGTATGTAAAGTGGTTGTGTTGAAATAATTTCATGTACTTTGTGTGGACAATAGAAATTGTGTATAAGAACAAGATAGGTACTCCTATATAAAACCGAGCAAAATGTTACAGCAAAACAAAAATTATCTTGAAATAATTAACAGACATTATGCAACATACAGTTAATTGATCTACCAAGAACCATATTCAGACATTGAAAGTTGTCATGGTTTTTCCTAAAAAACATTAACTACGAACCTGTTTGCTCTGAGAATAGTTAACCTGTTTGGAATTGTTTCTGTGTCATGAAGCATCATTCCTAGTGTTTCAATCAGGAGAATTGCCAACCTGTAGGCCAAAAAAATGTAATTAATTACATACCAGTCGTGCAATACTGTACATTTCGAAAAAAATTTACATTCCCCATTGAAAAAATGAGTCATGCATGTTCATTTCATTTCTCATTTCTCATTTCTTTGGCATCATTTGAACCTGAAAAAACACTTCTGGTGTTACATAACAGGGCCATACACAGCCTGCGGAAAGGGCATCCCCCCTGGATTTTCCAAACATGATACACCATATGCTAGGTGATAGTGGCAATCTTCAAAGGCAATATAGGATTTTTGCAGTGCTATGCTGGCCCTGGATTGAATTTCCTTTCCAAATCTGAATTGCTAGATTATCTCTAACGTGACCCAGTCAGTCAAAGTGTCATCCAAAAAAGATAGAGAATGCTTCTACATGATTGTGCGTTTTAAAAGGTTTGGGGGCATGCATGGAACCAAACTACTTTTACTGTACTTCTAAATAATGTTAGCTATAAACATGAAAGCCAACGGTTGCCATATCCACCATCTGTCACCTCACTTGACTAGGTGAGCTACGGTTTGCTGTCAAAATTAAGTTACATGTAAAGCAACTTACTGTAGTAACAATAGCACACACTTTTTCCAAAAAGTAGCATCACCTGTTTGGTCTAAGGGTACAGCATCTCCCCGCCATGCAGAAGGTTCAGGGACAATACCCAGGTCAAGTCATAACCAAAGACTCTAAAAATGGAGCCTACTGACTTTGTGTGTGATGCTCCGCATAAGCAATGGAGCAGGGAAAACAAGCCAGTCACAACTGGAAGAAAGGCCATGGGCAGCTCTACTTGAACCAATAGGTTTGAAACTGGGCCGTAAAACTCCATCTACAGTAACTGTCTTGAAAAATTAATCCAAACCAATAATGATCACATCATATTTATATTTTATTTCTTAAAAATCTTGCTCCTGCTGAAACTGTCTGGCAAATGAAAATTACGAAGTTATAACCATTGCATAGTAGGGTACTGTACATGCCCAATGTTTGAGACCATGTGTCAATATTGCTAATGGTTTTAACAGCACTGTAATGAGAACCTAATGGGCCTACTGACAGAATAAAATTTTCACTTTAAGGAAGAAACTATAAAAAGAGTTATCTTCTTTTCATTTACAGCATTTATTAAAAATCTGAGTCCAATGCATCAAACGTACCAAAGGAACTTCAAGCATCATTGGAAATTTTTATTTTTGCTCCATTGTGGGAACAGATTGGGTCATTTAATGTGAAAAATGCAATAGATAATGTACTGAAGTTACTGAAGTTTGGGTGAACAAATTATTCTTAAGAAATATGAAACTAAAATTCTATCAGTTAAAAATTTTCTATTTCTTGAAATAAAGAATACAGTACCATTACCATACTGCCTTAAATTCAATGATCTATTATTCCATGTTCGTAAATTGGTTTAAAAAATATTAACATTTTCTGCAAAGCAAAATATGCAATATTTTTTTTAATTGGGTACTGTATGTAAGCTCATATTACTGTATAACCATGACAAATGTGAGGTTTGGACAAATCATTGTCAAAATGGCAATTCTTCCAAATTCTATCCAAATCACTATAAAAGCCTCAAGATCTTAAAGGCCCCCTTCTCTCACCCCAAACAGTACCAATTCTCCTGACCTTCTTACTTAAGACCCTCCCACAATTGTCTGAAATTCATGCTCATCCAGATACAATCTCAGTTTATTGCTTCAAGGTGAGTAAAGAAAAATCAAAACACTCTCAGTAACGTTCATGCTGGGTAATATAAGCTTTGGTAATCTGCATTGTTAGGAGGTAGTGAGGAGCGAAAAAGACTTTATGCTTTGGTAATCTACATTATTGTTTAAATTAGCTGTCAATCAAAGAGCTGAGCCAATTAAGAATTTTGGAACCCTACCAAAATTGTAGTTTGGAGTGAGAGGTTTGGCTCTTTAAACTCGTCACTCAATCCTAATGGCAGAAACAATATCTTCCAAAACATCCCAAGTTCAATAACCTCCAAGAGAGATAACAGTGACATTGTATACCTAAAATGCAGTCATGCAGCTAATGACTTGGGTCAGTACAAATTTTTTTTTACTTTTGTTTCTGAGAATGTTACAAAAGACCTTTTCAGGATGAAGTTTCCAAGAGATGAATTTACATACAGCCAAGTAAGATATGAAAAAAAAAACAGATGCAACTTGGTATTGTTTAGTCAGCTTCCATTCCAGCTGCACATTACAGGAGCCCACTCCATGACATAATTATCGTCAGATCTGTGTGATATCACAACTCCTGTGTTGTTTCTAATTCCATAAACTATCCAAAATCCTACTTGGTAGTTCAGATGAAATGTTGGGCTTATTGCAAAGGTTTCAATTGAATGTTATACATGTATGATTTATTTCACCTTTTCCCCATTTTGTATGGCTGGCAGGAAGAGATCTGTTTCATAAACTTTTGTTAAAATTGCTCCTGTGGGCTGTGGGTTGTAGAATATGCCCACAGTATTTCCTGCCTGTCGTAAGAGGCAGCTAAAGGGAAACCAAACATGAACTTGATCTTTTTATGAAATTGACTGACACTATATTACACATTCGTGTTGGTGTGTCTTTAAATCTCATCCAACTTTAAACAAACTCCTTTTCTAACTTTCAACTTCGAACTCCTTTGATACAACATTTGTAAATATGGTACATTATTATTTGTTACATAGAAACAAACACAAAATGCAATGACACAACTTAGTGCTTTTCATCCTGCTCCCCATTTTTCAAAATTTTTCTGTCCACTAAAATTCTCTGACATCATCAGTTCCCGGTGCACCATTGTACGAAGGGCACAGAGTTTCAAAAGAGTGTGAGCCTGTAAACGATACCTTGCCGGGTACAGGCCGCTCACAAGAGCTCATGCAAGCCTTGTACGTCTTTCCTCATTCATGCAGAGCTCGTAACTGGCATAGCTACCAGAAAATTCAGACACTGCAATGAGCTCTGTCACATGATATGCAAGAGTCTGCCCTCGCTCGCAGCATTCACGTGCTGCATAACTTAAACGGCTGAAGGAGAATTCCGACCATTTCCTTATGGGGAACAGTTCTGTGTACCCAGTAAGGCATTGGATACGGGTATTTGCTGTACTTGTAGTTTGTATTCAACAATTTATATGCGTGTGTGAGCCTGTAAACGATACCTTGCTGGGTACAGGCCGCTCGGAAGAGCACAAGTCTTGCACGTCTTGCCTTGCTCAGCTGGCGTAGCTACACGAAAATTCAGACACTGCACTGAGCTCTGTCACATGATATGCAAGAGTCTGCCCCTGCTTGTGGCATTCACGTGCTGCATAACTTAAACAGCTAAAGGAGAATTCTGACCATTTCCTTTAATACTGGGAACAGTTCTGTGTACCCCGTAAAACATTTACAGTAATACGGATATGTGCTGTGTGTGTGTGTGCAGGGGGGGAGATATTTACATCAGTTCATTGATTTGCATCAATACTAGAGGTGTTTGTAATTGTAAAAATGACCGTGCTACAACTGAAAATGATGGTAAGTTTTTAAACAACCAAGCTGGAGGGAAATTTAAAACAAAGCTGAAAGGAAATTTGAAAAATCTGCTGATAGACAGGATTTTTGAAATGACTGTCTATAATTGTCTGTAATATTATGAAGGGTTATATGAGATTAAGAGAAATATGGCACAGCTAGCAAGTTGGTATAGACAGGATTTTTGAAATGACTGTCTATTGCCTGTAATATTATGAAGGGTTATACAAAATTAAGAGAAATATGGCCCACCTACAGGTATCCATGTAGGCAGTTGGTATAGAGCAATTAAGCCATGGCACACATGGTCTCAATTTCAAGGGCAGACATCTTCAAAAACCATCATTTTGATAAGCTGAGGAACAAAATAAGCTCTACTTAAAAATTCTAGCCATTCTGTCTGGCAAAATGGTAACATGAAGCTCTTTTTGCTGGGAAAGACTTTCCTTGATGAAGATTGGACAATCTGATATGTGCAAAGTACATAACATTGGCAATATTAAGGAACTTCCTGGAGAAATGTTGCACATAGTGCTCTTATTGCAAAACAAATTTACAAGCCATTATCAGAATCACACCCAACATAATTCAACATGAGTAAGTGCTAATGTGTGTGCTCTGAGTCTTTTCCATAATTGTTTCATGGTGGCAATTATTGAAAATTTACCATTGAAAATGGTATATCCATTCCAAAATTTTAATATATATATAGGAAAAGTTCTGTGCTAGACATTCATTTTGATGCAAACTCGAAATTGATCCATTAATTTGTAATAAATAGCTCTACAGCAACTCGACAGCCAGACAGACCTAACTCACTTTGTTACATGCATTTATTGCATGGATCTTGATAATCAGAAAATTTAAATTGCAAGCATACAGTAAGAGGATACTTTAGACTCGAAAATGGCAAATGCAAATGCTATTAAACATATGTTGAAGGTGAAATGAAAAATGTACAAAAGCCACAATAATAAGTATTTTATGTATATCAACTCGAAGTCTTTTGATGTTAGATTAGTTTTCATTTCCCACTTTACACAATGATTGAATGTCGAGAGCAGTCCCCAAAACTTATTTTGAAGCAAAAGCTAACTCTCTACTCCTATCTCTTCAAAGTTACTAGTTAATTAGATGGAGTTTTATGGCCCAGTTTCCAACCTATTGGTTCAAGTCAAGCCGGTCACAGCCTTTTTTCCAGTTGTGGCTAACTGGCTATTTTCCCTACTCCTTTGCTTATGCCAAGCATCACACACAACAGCAGTTAAGGTTCCATTTTTAGAGTCTAAGGTATTGACCCAACCTGGGAATTGAACCCGGGCCTTCCACGTGAGAGGCCGATGCTCTACCGCCAGACCAAACATGCGGTCTCTTCAAAGTATCTTTCATCATATTTTAAGACTTCAATATTGCATATTCAAAGAAAACCCAGCAGTAATTTCTAGAAAATTTCACATCTGAGGGGCAAAATGATATCACATGACCCTTAACAGTCAATCATAAAAGAGGACAGTCTACTACACTACATGGGATGACTGTTCTTGTCCTTTAAGCCTCCAAGTCTTCAAAACCACCGATCCTACTCAATGATAAAACATTCCAATGACATCCCCTTCCCCTGCCCCCAGGATGAAATCACCTCTTACATCATGCCTCATTAGATAAGTCTCACACTGTCTCCCTAAAACTCCCTGGTTCATCAAGGATTAATTACTGCATGTAAGTAGGGTTATGAAATGTAAATATATGAGATGGGGGCAATGTAGATCCGAATAGTAAAAAAAAAGCATTGAGTTTTTGCTCTGTTGGAATGTTGGATTGTTTTTCCGTACCATCAGCCAGACAGACTTAGTCTAACTTGCAAAATACAGTATATTGCTGCATGCTGATAATCAGAAAATCTGAATTGAAAACATAAACATAGAAAGATACACCAGAAAGCCCAAAGGCTTAGTGATTCCTTGCCAAAAGAGAACTCTTAATTTGATCTAGGCTCGATATTGCTATGGTGATAGCACCCTTACAGTGTTCATCACAGATCGCAATTACAGGCAATTTAGGAGGTTTTCGCAGATTTACAGCTGGTGACTTCAAATGACCCTTCACTTCAACCAAAAACAATTGGATACTTCTTCTCAACATGACAAATCTATATACCACATATGAAAAGTGCTGGTCATTCTAAACTTGAGAAGTCCTGATTACAAGCACTTTATGAGATTCTTACAGATTTACCGCTGGTGACCTCACATGACCTCTGATGTCTACCAAGAACGAAAAGGTTCTTCTTTCCAACATGGCAAATCTATATACCACATATGAAAAGTGTCAAACATTCCTAACTTGAGATAACGCGATTACAAGCTTTTCAGACTTTGACCTCTGGTGACCTCAAATGACCTTTGACCTGCAACAAAAATGATAGGGTTCTCCTCTCAACATGACACATCTATATACCAGATATGAACAGTGTTGGTCATTCTTAACTTGAGATATCACAATTACAAGCACTTTATTTCGCAGATTTACCGCTGTTGACTTCATAAGACCACTGACGTCCACCAAAAACAATAGGGTTCTTCCTCTCAACATGGCAAATTTATATACCAAATATGAAAAGTGTTGGACATTCCTATCTTGAGATATCACAGTTATGAGCAAAGTGTAACAAACACATACACACACAGGGCATACCCGTATTCAATGCCTTACGGGGTACACAGAACTGTTCCCCGTAAGGAAATGGTCGGAATTCCCCTTTAGCCGTTTATGTCACACGGCACGTGAATGCCGCGAGCGAGGGCAGGCTCTTACATATCACGTGACAGAGCTCATTGCAGTGTCCGAATTTTCAGGTAGCTACGCCAGTTACGAGCTCCGCGTGTGCGAGGAAAGACGTGCGAGGCCTCAGCTCTCGTGAGCTGCTCGTACCCGGCAAGGTATCGTTTACAAGCTCATGCACGCATATAAATTGGCGTGTACACACTACGAGTACAGGGCACACCCGTATTCAATGCCTTACGGGGTACACAGAACTGTTCCCCGTAAGGAAATGGTCGGAATTCCCCTTTAGCCGTTTATGTCATGCGGCACGTGAATGCCGCGAGCAAGGGCGGGCTCTTGCATATCACGTGACAGAGCTCATTGCAGTGTCCGAATTTTCGTGTAGCTACGCCAGTTACGATCTCCGGGTGAGCGAGGAAAGACATGCGAGGCCTCAGCTCTCGTGAGCTGCTTGTACCCGGAGAGGTATCGTTTACAAGCTCACACACACGATATCACCACTGCATAGATTCCTTGCCTGCCTTTGGCAAGGAATCAATAAAAATTACAAAAATGTAGCATAGCATCCTCTCACAACAAACAACACTTTTTGTAGAAGTCTAAAGATTTCAATTTTCTGTTGGCTCAGCTCTATGACTGACAGCTAGTTCAAATAATGCAGAGTATCAAAGCTTTACAGGGATTCCACCAGAAACACAAAAGGGGGGGAATTGAATACCCCAGAACTCTAAGTCCAAATTGATTCTGTCCTAGGTCAAGGTTACACATTGGTTCAGGGGGACAAAAACTACCCTAAAGACCTGCGTAAGGTGCAATTTGAAGGGTTTTAAAGGCCTTTTATTTGCATAAGTTCAACTGAACAATGCTGAAACAGTGTCCTCTAAATTAAAAACCAAGATATTTACAATAATTAAAGGTAAAGAGCAGTCCCCCCAAACTGATTTTGAAAAAAAAAGCTAATTAGCACAATTTTTGTCTTTTTTCTCCCTTTTTCTCTTTAGAGTATATTTCATTACATTTATGATTTAACTATTGCAGAGCCAAGTTAAAATATGCAGTTATTTCTAGTAAGTTTTACATTTAAATGGAAAAAATGTTGTCACATGACTCTCAACAGCCAATCATGAAACTGGACAGTCTACTACACTACTTCAGTTTGGGATGACTGCTCTTGCCCTTTAATATTTATGGAAATGAAAAGGGGGGGGATTTTACCTTCCTTTCTTTTGGAAATTTTTAGAAGGGGGGACAAATCCCCCCCCCCCCCCCCGGCCCAAAACACAGCTCTTATTACACAGCATGTACTGTGCCGGGATTGTTTTGATTAAACACTTTGGGCAATTACTGATTGAGATTGTATTTAGATGAATTTTTGACAATTGTGGGAGGGACTGAAGTAAGAGGGTTCAGAGAATTCTTACCATTTGGTGTGAGAGAAAGAGGCCTTTAAGACTAATATCTCATTGTTCTAAAATATTTGCCTGACTGATAAATCTCTTTAAAGTCTAAACAGGAAACTCTTTATGATTTCCAAATTTCATTTTTTTCCCTAATGTTCAACCAGCTGGCAAGCTGCCAAACTATTAAAGCTGATATATGACTGCACTTTAGAGGACAGTATTTTGACTATTAAATCATGTAGCAACCCTAATAATACAAATAAATGCATTACAAACTGACAAAGAAAGTCAATCTGATTACAACGGCAACATGATATTCATCACAATGTTATATATAGAATTACGTAACGTTACCCCACTACCCAAATTTAAGAATGATTCCTTTCTTTGAGACAATAATTTGTAACTGATTGGTTTAAATAAGATAAAGTAACTTATAGCTCTAACTTTTGTTTTTAAAAGTCATGTTCCAACCATCCTCAAAGGTCCTTACAAATATGACAAGATTTGCAAGAGTTTTTCTTTTCCAAACAATTCTGGGCAAACTGCCAAAGTACTGCATACAAAGACTTCAAACCATGTCAACCTTGCCTGATTAACTTCTCTTGCAAACTTCTGTGTACAGTGCTGTACATATAAAATATTTGACCATCAAATAATCTATTCATCGATTTGAGAAAAGTTAATATAGGCAGGTGGTTTCTCCATTTTTGAGAAAACAGATTTGTCCTCCATCGGAGTACAGTATATTAACCAATACCAACATAAGGATGAGGTCTGCGTCTATCTATCTTAGAAATTATTTGCAGATTGTCATCATTGTCCCGAGGGTGAAAAGTGACTGAATGCAACCTTCATCATTATATCTTAAAATAACCACAAAGCGGTAAAGGATGCTGCCTGAAGCATGGATCAAATATTTACAGTTGCTCTCCAAGGTATACATAAGACATAGCTAATAAAGAACCATGGGAAACAAAATTAATGTACAAGATGTGTTTTTGTAAAGCAGACATGACATACGAAATGTTGGTTTTGTCTGCGCTACTTGTTCCAGGAAACATCACAAGATACCGTAACTTTGAAAAAATTGACAAAGTTCTCTTCTATCAACCCTTTGCCAGCTTTGCCAGCTAAGTTTAAATTTTAAAAAAAGGAAAGCTAGAAAGGACCTTGATGAAAATTTGGACCACCTTTCCTCACATTAAGTTAAGAGAGTGCTAAATGGTGCAATAAACATTCCAAGGAATAAAAGCTTAGTAACATATGATTGACTGATTGATTGACACAATTTATTTCCATCAACTTGAAACACTTGACATATATAACAAAAAAACAATGGTTAAAATAATATAGATATTTCCATTATACATAATCCAAACCTAATCTAACAAAATCAGGATATGATGGAAAAGGAGAAAACTGAAGTGTAGTACCTATGAATTGTTTTCCCCTATGTATCATTTGCTTTTAAAGGAAATGGTTACCTAGATGGTACTATGATTCCGTAAAAAGTCTGGTGGCATGGAAATGAAACACATTAATACTTGGTGTCAAAAGCATTGAAAATGCAGAAAATAGCCAAAGGTCCTAGCAAAGCCCATCATGTATGGTTCTGATAATTTCATAGCCTCATTATTTAGGATGCAAATTTTTTACATCAAAGAGGCACATTTGTACATAATTAAGTAATAGTATGTTGTTCTTTGTGATTTTTAACCTTCATTTCAAGGTCAGATACATTCAGCATTGACATGCCATGAGGGATTTACACAGTGTTCTCTGTGCTACCAATAAGACATTTTGTCCTCTTTCAAATTGTGAAATCAAGAATTTCATGAATCTGTGGATTTTGTATTTCACACAGTGATGAATGTTGTCTTATTTGAAGAATTTTTGCTATGCACGAATCCAGACAGCAAAGTGATGGTCTGATTTCAGTCGGCCATGACTGGGGTCCGTCATCTTTAAATCTCTCAATTTCCTTGCTTACATCTATCATCGATGGTTGTACACTAATTTGTATCTTAAATTCTCCACTGCAAGTTCACTACATATGAGGGTTTGAAATTCATGTAAACAATAAATTAAGACGGTTTTAGGCTGATGGACCCCACCAATGGCGGTCTACACAGTCACTAAAAACATGCACTAACTGGATTCGTCTATAGTCATCGTTTTGTGTGATGATAATGTTTGATAGATGGTATTATTCAAATTTACTATTACTATTTTGCTTCTTTGTACTGAAGCTGTCAATATTAAATATATATTTTGTCCACATTATTTTGTTTTTTCTTTTTGTTTTTAATGTTTTATAAAGCTTCAGTTGTTACCAGAAATCTTATTACAGGCTGATTACGTATGAATATGGAAATAACACTATTAAGCGGTCTATGGTAAGTATACTGGTAGTTAACCCGTCATTACTGTGTCTCAAACAAAAGGCACAAATCTCTACCTGAGTCTGGCTGGTGTTGATGCTCTGTACATAACCAGAGAGACCTGAGAGTGGGACGCAAACCATGTGTTGACTGTCTAAGCCGAGCATCACAATTCTATTGGCTTGGAGCATACACACAACTTTTGGTAAATTTACATGCTCCTCACATAGTTGGAACAGCAGTTTCTGATTCTTCTTTTCTCAGTTTATTATGGAAGCCATAATATTTTGTTTAAGGGTGCAGTAAGTTTCTTGCACAAAGTGATAATTACTGCAAAAAAAAAAAAATTGGTGGTAAATTTCAAGTTGACTTCTAGTTGTAGTGGGAATTTGTGAGGGTTGGGAGGACTTCATTATAGCATGAGTTTGAGTCAGCACAAACGAGTGTGAATTGTTTTTATAAATGTACCTTGCATGCCGACCATTGTAGCTGAAGTAAAACCCTCCATATACCACAGCTATCTAATGACTTCTGTTGTAGCTGAATAAAGTAATGTGTAGGGTTAAATTACGTGAATTGAACTTTTGAAAGCCTTTGTATGTGAAAGCTCTTACACACATTGCACATACAGAAAACATCATTTGTATCTGAGATTTCAAGTGTCTGGTGTGATTTCTTTAAAAGCTATAGACCGCTGGTATTAAATGGTGAAAGAAAAGGAGTGAAAAAAATCCTTGCAGGTAATCCTTCATGATCAATAAAAAATCATGTGCTCTATTTACATGATAACGCACTCAAGAGGCTCTAGTCTTAGTTGCTATGACAACCTGCTATGCACTGATGACAATGAGTGAAGTAGTGGTTAAATAAACAAGTTGAAAATCTTTTTCATTGGGACATTTACTATCCCACTCAGAATTATTCATCAAATCAGATGTGTACACACTGAAAGATTCTTTTACTTACTGAATTCTCTGACAATAGTATATGAAACAAGTCACCTTTCCTGCTTCCCCTTGCAATGTTGGCTATTAAACGGCTACAAAGCAGATAGCACACAATATTCAAAGGAGCAGATGGGGTTCCAAATGGACATTGAGAGATTGCAAATGCATTCTGTCACTATATCAGTTATTTTGTTTCATTTGTTTTGTCAAGGATTGTAAGATTCCACTGCATGCACTGTGAATATCACCCCACCCACTGTGCATGCACCTTGGATTCAACAACATTATTTGGAGCTGGTGCTAAAATGAAATGTTCACACATGAGACCAAAACCTCAAAACTTTGAACAGAGATTCTTCAAACTCCCTGGCAAGTAAAGAATGAGGGGATGCCCTTCAGACTCTCCCTACTGTATGTCAATCCCACCAAGGCAATAACTTGCCAAATAGGATGTGAGTAGGGGCAATGTAGATCTAAACCCTGCATGTGCTCTACAGGCATATTTACCATTTTAAGGGAAAATTCTAAAATATGAGCAGAAAAATTTTGTACAAAGATGTACCGTTCTTGATCATATTGTGTGATGCTGCGCATAAGGAATGGAGTATGGAAAACAAGCCAGTGAGCGACAACTGGAAAAAAGGCCGTGGCCTTTAGGTGAACCAATAGGTTGGAAATGCACTGGGTGGTGAAACTTTATCTAACTTGATCATACTACAGATGTTCCCGTATGAAACCTTGATAGGATAAAATATTGGAAGTTTCATGGAGTGTCACTGCAGAATGCAGAGTGTTAAACAGCATCTCTAGAGACACTTCAAATCCAAAAATATTTACGATTGTTCCTTTACATTTAGTATGAACTACAGCCCCCTACGGGGTCGGGGATCATAGAAAATGCCCATGATATTTCCGCTTGTCATAAGAGGCAACTAGAGGGAAGGACTTGCACTGTATTTGAAATGTTTTTGAAACTGAAGTTGAGCTATATTTGAAACCATATTTAAATGTTACCATTTAATTAAGTTGACACTATACAACACGTTTGTGCCCGTCTGTCCTAAATCTCGTCCAACTATAACCACCTATTAAGCAGGTGGTAGATAAGAACTGCAATTTTCAAAATGTTGTTTAGTATTCATGACAGTCTAGTTTAACAAAAACATTGAGCAGAGCAAACTTCACCAAGTATGATAAGTACAGTAAGCTACATTTACACTTTGTCAAATAAAGAAAACTGACTCACTCAAGCTCATCTGCCCGTTCGTGACGACCATTTTCGGTAAGTAAATCTGCAGAGGATTTTGGTAGATAAGACTTGAGGTTACGGACTATTACCATTAGTAACTCTTCACCCTGAATAAGGATAAAATAGAAGATGAAGAAAAAATGATGACATTATTAAACATTTTCCTGCTTTCGATTTTTCACATTAAAATGTAAAAGTCATACAATTTCCTGGATTTGGTTTCATTATTGACAAAAATGACAAGTTTCCCTTGAAAGCCCAATACAATTTGTGCTTTCATTGGCAGAAGCTTACAACCCCCTCCCCCCCCCCCTTTTGGATGGCTATTAATCCTACATACAGCTGAACCTCACCTATAGCTACTATTGGACAGTTTCTCTATCACGTAATGACTGAATGATCACTAGCAATGAGTTTCTTGCTTCAAAGATATGCTTCCCTTCCAAGCAATCAACAGATGATCAGAATGGAAGGTCAGAAACTATGTGAAAAAATATGAAAAACAGAGCTAAAAAGACCATGATGCAAACCAATCAGTTGGAAATAGGAGTGGGAGTGGTCAGCTCAGGATAGTGCCACCTAGGCAAATTAGTTATTTAGATGGAAATTTTACAGCTCAGTGTCTACACACTTGGTTTAAGTCAGGCCAGCCACAGCCTCCTTTCCAGTTGTGGACTTGTGGCTCACAACCTCTGGGGTTCTCTACCCCATTGCTCATGCTGAGCACCAAGCAAAATTGCAGTCAGTGCATTTTTAATGTCCTCAGTGTAACTAGGTCAGGAGTTAGACTCCTGACCTCCCAGTGGTAAGTCAGATGCTCCAACCACTTGACCATGCAGTTGGCCACCTCGGAAAGAGACTCATTTTAAGTGACCATTCCACAGTAGATGGCTTGTCCAATAGCAGGGAAGGCAATTAGATGCGATATAGATTATGTATTCCTAGACAGGTTGCCCCATCATACTAGAGGCAGAAAACTTTAAATTGATTCTCCATAATTTGATCAAAGTATCATATTGGCTGTAATCTCTCAATCAGCAAAGTGTTTCTCCCCTCGAGTCCTAATATAAAAATGCTGTGGCCGCGGTCAGCTTGACTTGAACACACTGGTTGGAAACTGGGATATAATAAAACTCCATCTTACCTAACCTAATACAGAAATCCCTCACAGTGTATCCTCTACAAAGAAGGCACTAAAGCAGGCTTTGAATTTTGAGGATGTGAGTGTGAACTCATGCAGACTGCCACTTCCCTCAAATCACACAAGGGATGCAATTTTGTGAACACCTAGATGAGGAATGGGAACTCTGATATTCTATTACTGTTAAATACTACAGGACATCTACCACACTCCATTATAAACAAGTTCAGTAATTCCTTGCCCCATGGACTTATTGGCACAGTGTGGGATATGCAAACCGAGCTCAGCACGTACAGTACTGTAGCGTACAGTGTTCCCTTGTTCTGTCAGTACATGTACAGTATACAACACTACCTAAGTGTCTGGCCAACTTGAACTTGAACAAAAATAGGGGTAACAGTCCTACTTAACAACAGATTAAAATGCAATTTTTCCACAAAAAAAGTCAATTTAGACTCAATGCACTATGCAAAACCACACTTGAGATCCCTCCACACAATATGGATGGATGAAGAAAGAATGATTTGACAAACTTTCCATGTAAACTCAAATTTTAGAATACATATTGGAGGTGTGGACTTGGTTTTGTCTATTCTAATGATTTGCAGGATCTGAGCATGTGCATAGCCACCAAAACGAATTACCAAACTGGCTTATTATCTGGAGAGTTTGTCTTTAAGCACACCTGAAAATCTAAAACTCAAGGTGTCTCAGAGGGCGAAACTCCCTCAGAGCTTCTTTTGTATACACCTTGTATTTTCCCCCATTTAAAAATTTCACTCTTCACCCTAACTTTTGCAGTATGCTCTTCAATTTCCTTCTTTGTTACCTTCAACATGGCTGAATTGCACAATCATAAAACTGAATACCTAGCCAGCTTTTCACTTTTTCTAACTTCAAAAAATTCGCTCTCCACTTAGACAGCCGTCTTCATTTTTCTTTTTCATT
The DNA here is from genome assembly GCA_037179385.1 of Holothuria scabra. Classification (NCBI taxonomy): domain Eukaryota; kingdom Metazoa; phylum Echinodermata; class Holothuroidea; order Aspidochirotida; family Holothuriidae; genus Holothuria; species Holothuria scabra. The sequence goes on along the minus strand of CM074181.1, from coordinate 57,278,274 downwards.
TTCTTCTCCTCTTTTTAAGAATCCTGCTTCATGTTGCCTTATTGCCTCATACCTTACTAATGGTTTGTCCTTAGAGGATAGCCAAATCACATCAACTTTAGCATTATAAACAACCATTCTAAAGACAACTATTTTGGAGGCATATCTGCAGGGTATAAGATTAACTACAGAGATAAAAGTCTGAGGATAAGCTATACAAAACATTTGTAATTCTCTTAATTCAGTTGTTCAAGGATGGGTAGGGGGGGCTTTTTTCTCTCTGGTGACTACACAAACTAAGAAATTAATCCATCACTGTCAGGATTTAGCGACCTAAGGAGACTGTAACCATAGCAACCCAACAATTGTAATAGGTTACTCTATGCTAAATTGACAGTGGAGTCCAGTAATCACTAAGAACTACAAATGAAAGTACTTCAGAATTGGACTTTGTTCTGGGTGTACTGGAGAAAATACTGCTTCTTTGAGCATCTTAGATGATTATACAGTCTATCATCAATCCAGGAGGTTTTAGTTGTAAGCATACTGGTATGAAACCTTTCAACAACTACAAACATCCCTTTTGAAAATTTCTGCCCAATACATCATTACAGTACACTCATGCAAAAGCACATAGAAGTGGGAAGTGTGGTCTTCTAAGTGACATTGTCAGGGATATTGCCAAAATTTCAAAAAAAAAAAAAAAAAAAGGGAGAGGGGGGTTCATCACTGTCTAACCCTAAGTCCAAACTGATGCTGCCCTTGGCCAAAGTTACATGTGGTTTCGGGGAGGGGGGGGGGGAATTGGCTCCAAGGCGATAATGAGGTGCAGCCTGATACTATACAAAATATTCATGCTGGTGTGTTAATAAACTCCATCTAACTGACCTAACTGATGAAAGAATTGAATGGCTGTTTATTTAATGTAAGTTCGAACATTGCTGCAAAGGTCTCTTTTAAATCATATAAATTAGAAATCAAGATACCAACACTTTTACCCCTGTACCCACCCTGATGGAAACTGATTGTGAATTAATAGAGGATGGTGACATTCTTATAAAAAGTTCAACTATAACCCACAACCTAGAATCTTAAATACAAAGCAAATTAATAAAACAGTTGAGCACCTTAAAGGGCAAGGGTAATCCCTGAAAAACAACAGCTTATTCCTATTACAGTATTCCTTCCTACAGTGTAGTACAGTAAGTCTCTCCCATGTACCTTACACTGCATTTCAGGACTAAGGTACTGCATGAAGGGCAAGGAGTTACTCCTTGTAAATTTCACAATTCAGCATAAAAATATTGTCACATTCCCACAACTCCCATGTGCCATCCATGAAATAAGGTAGACTGCTATGTATCCTTATTCAAATTAGGGTGATTGCATTTTGCTTTTAAACAACCTAAATGCATAATACAGTAAACAAACTCTTCTCATTTAAAAGTGCAGTAAAAAATCAATGCCTCTAAGGTCATGTGACATGAAAATGACAAAAGCATGAAGCACAAAAAGTCCAGAAAATTGCCACAATTTCCAGCAAAAGCAGCCAAAAATTGACCACTTTACGGGGCAATTTCTGATTTGCACTACATCATTAATAAAAATTGGCTCAATATGCAAATATTGTCATGTCATGCAAGGGAAAAGCCTTATATGAATTTTGTCATTCTTCGCTTTTTTCAATTTTCATTTCAAGAATAGTTGTAACATTGGTTAATCCTGAGAGTTTTATTTTGGAACTTTTAAGTTATACCCTTAAAAATATTCCGTGTCAATTACCAAACCATAAACTATCTGCTGAGTATTAAATTAAGAGATAATAAATATAGGGTTAAGGAAGAAATATCAAAACTGTGCAATACTTCACACCATTTATACAGTATTTTGCCTAAGCAACAAGTTGCTCCTGAAACTTCCCAACTATGAAGAGGTATATCTTGAGAACCATTAAGGATTTTGAAACAATTCCAACAGATTTTTCCTTACAAAGGCTCACTTTGTAACTGCCATGTGAAGTCAAGTTACACTGATGACATGTCAAACCATCTTGGAACCTACTTGTTTCTTTTCCTTAGTGACTATAAACTCATCTTCATTGACCCTTTTCCAAATAGCAATCACAAAGGATTGTGGGATAGGTTTTAGGTATGCATTAATTTTTGTCAATGACATTTTACTGTAGCAAAAAATAATGCACAGCAACATTCTGTCCCATAATCCTTTGCAAAAGCTATTTGGAAAAGTGTCTATGGCTATGGAATATTATGTTGCAGATTGATAATGAGCAGTACTTTGATTATTAAAGGATTAGTATCTCACAGACACACAGCCATTGGGAGGAGGGCATTCTTCGGGTTGAAACAGCTATGATTCAAGCTTGCCAAAAAAAGCCAAAAAAAAAATGTAATTGCTGGAAACTTGATTACATTTGCAGCATACATATTTTAGTACACCATTTTGCATCAATGAACCCACCCCTCCCCTGAAAATGATTTTTATTCTCGCAAGGCAAAGGGGACACCCTTCCCTTACATGCATTGCCCACTACAATCCTAAAACCTTCCATAGACCAGATTGGGGCTATGCCCCTGGCAAACAGTCTACTGCTGCATTTGAGTAAAATTTTTCCACCATGACAGCTTTCCTGAACATCATTGCAGGATATAAAATACAAATTAATCAGCGACTACAGCTAAATTGCACCTCCCAATTACATTCCCCTCCGTTTACCCCTCCCTATCCCTTTACCCTTCCCATCCCTTTATCCCTTCCTCTCCCTTATCCCTTCCCATCCCTTGACCCCTTCCCCTCCCTTTATCCCTTCCCCTTCATGAAGGGAACTTCCCCCCTAATCTCATTTTTAGTGTACACTAATGTAACTTATATAATTGTTCAATGTTAAGGTATTGTAAGGTAGAAATTTCTGTAAAAACATGGGAATTGGATAATGAGAGTTTCTTTGCTGGTATTAATGGTAAAAGAAGTGTCACATCAACATTGCAACTGCAAGCAAACACTACTTTATTTGACAGATAAAAATGTTAAATTTTAAATTTACAACTATTTCTTAAAACAAGTTACGTAAGGATATGTTAGATATGTTAGCAACTAGGCTTTAGATTACACCTTTAATAAACAAATTCTTCAAAACTGAAAAAGAATTCTCTTTGAATATTGTTATCCTTTGCCCGGTGAGACACATCAGTTGTGTTCAAGTAATACTGTATGTACACACTGTGCCTTGACTACCTGTGGGTATAACTTTGTTAAATAAAAACTTGGAGTGGGTGGTACATGATTTGCTTACAAATTTTACCAAATGATAAAAAATGACAGTGCATAACATACTAGACAGTAATAACAGCAACTGAAAGTTGCATTTTTCTCTAGACTTATTTAATGATATGAAAACTAGAAAGCCAACAGGCTTAGTGATTCCTTGCCGTATGATATATCATAGCAAACATGGAAACAAACATGACATGCATGAGATCCCATACAATTATCCTACTTAATTGAGATATAATACTAGTAGGGTCAAAACTTTTTGACCTCATGTGACCCAAAATGACCTTTCGACCCCTTAAAAACAATAGTGATCATCTTACCAACACGTCCATCAACATGAGTAATTCAAAATTAAGCTTAGTACAGAATGAGTATGGAAGTACTACCACCATGGTATGAGATCCCTCACAGTTATCCCCCTAAAAATATTATGTCTACAAAGTTTGATCTAACTGTCACCTCAAACCTTTGATCTCCACACACAAGAGGAATTTCTCACACAGCTTTAATATTCCAGAAAACTGTCTCATTACTTGATAAAGCGGTATTTTGAAACCATTGTTATCAAAAGTTTGGTCAATGGGGACAGCTCTCCATTCTGAAGTCTCTATGTTCCGATGCCTCTATGTTTCGAAAAGTCTGCATTGAGGTTAGTGTTTAAACAAGCCCTCATCGACACACTCTCCTACAAGCATTGGATCAAATACTGTGTTCTCACATACCCCGCGCTCGAGGTAACACTGTATTACCTCACGCTCGAGTAACGTGGGAACGCGGGTTAACTGTGAGGTCGGTGTTTAAATTTCGATCCACCTCAAATCGCAGGGTTAAGCAGTTTTAAACATCGTGTTTGTTTTAATCAAGCAAGGTCACAGGTATTTATCGCACTGATGACAGGTATTTTCTTACATTTTGCTGTAATCGGTGTGTGAAATATTTGGTCTCATTACTATGGTAACACTATCCAATCAACGAAACACTCGGTACGTGAGAACACAGACTGGAAAACACGGGGTTAGCCTGTGGTTTTGTCTGATTGTAAACACGAGTTAACACTGGGTGTTGCGGGGTATGTGAGACCAAGCCTAAAGAGACATCTGAACAGAGATGTGTAACAGACCAAGCCTAAAGAGACATCTGGCTATTACTGATGGCAATTTTTGCTTTATGGGGGAAATGCCCCACCCATTGTCTATGGTATCCTTTGCAAATTAACAAAAGCAGATATCCCTATTTATCCATAATTTAACAAGACTTTTAATTCGCCTTTTGTCTACTTATACTGTAGGTACAGCATAACATACAGTACAAGTTTTCCTTGTTTGATACACAGTATACAACATTATGCTTGCTCTTATTACCTGAACTACTTTTAAAAGCAGCAATGCAAAATAAAATCTTAATACTTTTGAAAAGTGTCATAAAGGGTAATCTTGAAGCAATGGTTCTATGCATTAAGCTTTATGGTACACTTTTTTTTTTGGGGGGGGGGGGGGGGATAGTGACATGGATAAAAACGAAATGTGAGACAAGAATTCCCACTCGATGATGATATTTGACATAGCTGTATAATCCTTCACACAGGGGTTACTTTTTTGGTGCAGTTATCCAGATATAAGCAGAGATGAGGCAAGTAGTATGCTGATACATTTCATGCTATCAAAAATTTAAAACAAATTCTAGAATGAAACTAAGTGACAAATAATCACTGTAGAGCATACTGAAACTGTAAAGCAGAAACACCAATCTAGACAGACACCAATGTTTAAAGTTTTGTTCAACAAAATTCCTTATACAAACACACTATTTGTTCAGTTCCACCAGCTTCTATGTAAAGGACACTAATTTCTGAAGGGTGTCAATCTACAGTATTTCTAAGATGACTTTCAGTTTAGAAACTTGATCAGTGTACATGAACTTCCCATCTCCAGACAATGGCTAGGCAAACAACTTTTATTTGTGGTCAGATGAGACAAGATAATGTGGACAGTTATTTTATGCTGGATTTAGCAGAGGTGTGACTTTCATGGAGGTCTGACATTTTGACCACAAAAAGACTGAATGCCTGCAGGGAATGGCAGGAAATAGGAGTTTATACAAACAATGGGCTGTCATGGTTATGTACTGAGATAAAAATAAGCTTTCTTCAGAGGGTTTATAAGAGTCAATTAACACCACTTATACAGTAAAAAGCTTAAGTCAATTGAGCTGTATGTTTGTATGAGGTAATCCTTCAGGACACTGTGGGGATAACTGGCAGTCAACTGTGAAAAATTGGGCGAGATAACTGTGACCAAATGGCAAAGAATGGGTCAGTCACAATTTGATTCACTCTATTAGGCAACGACAGTTCATGTGCGCTGAAGGGTATTTGATACCAAATGATCAGTGTAAATTAGGTTCTTTTTTGTAAAACTGTGGTATATCTAATTAATCAATTCCCACTTCCAATTAATGCATGCTTGCATGCACATGTCCTCATGAGGACAGTAGGCACAAGGTTTGTCAAATATTAGCACTTTTTGCCACTAAATTTAATGTTTTCTTCAGGTTTTCTTTAAGGTTATTGAAAAAGCAATGTAGGTATGTTATAAAAGAGATTCTTGTGCATCACACAGAGTACTCTCTGTTCAAAGTTTATACTTATGAAGTTCCATGTCAGTCATCTACTTAGTGTGCACAGAAGCATCTTCTAATATTTTCAGACTATGTCCCTAAATGACCCTTATACAGACTGTTTAAACTCACATGTTCCACATCAGTTTCATGAAAATCTATTTACTTGTGGCTGCAAAATCAGCATACCCATGAGCATTGAAGCATGTATGCCAGCCTGATGAACAGATTTTGCCTTTTAAGATTTTATATTTTGCTCTGCCCACTTTTTCATGTATTAATACTTGGAACTTAATGTAATAACAGGGCACAATTTCATGCCAGAATCAACATACTGTACAGCAACTACCATGTGATGTGCCTTTTTGTGCAACTTAGACCTTCTTCCTATGAGTTTGCTTCAGTACTTTACAAATGCAATTTCAAAATTACTTCACTAAAGAATTTACATAGTGAAGTTAATAAACTGTTCCAAAAAAATTATATACCCTATGCCTATTACATTACACATGCCAAATTATTCTTACCCTTTCACCCTAACTGCTCATGGATATTAACTTCAACAGTTATATACTCTTTTGAGATATAGTGTTTGCAGGGTTTAGATGTTTTGAACTCTGATGGCCCCAAATGACCTTTGACATCCAATAAAAACAATAGGGGTCATCTACTCAATATGGACAATCCACTTAGTAAATATGAGATTCCTGGCAGTTACCTTTCTTGACATATGGTGTTTACAAGTTTTTGAGCTTTTCATCTCTTATGACCCCAAATGACCTTTAACCTCCACCAAAAATGATAGTGATCATCTACTTAATATGTGCAATCCACCTGCTATGTATGAGATCCCTCACATTTACCCTTCTTGAGATACAGTGTTTACAAGGTTTTGACCTTTTTCCTTCTGGTGACCCCAAATGACCTTTGACCTCCATCAAAAACAATAGGGACCATCTGCTCAATATGTACAATCAGCAAGGTAAGTATGAGATTGCTCACATTTTTCCTTCTGGAGATATCGTGTTTACAAGCAATTTCCAAGGTATTTACATTTTGACCTCTGGTGACCCCAAATGACATTTGACCTCTACCAAAAAAAATAGGGACCATCTACTCAATGTGGACAATCTACATGCCAAGTTTAAGAACCCTGGGGGTTACCGTTCTTGAGATATCGTGTTTACAAGCAGGCGTCACACACACACATACACACACACACACACACACACACACACACATACACACACACGACATCACCATCACATAGATTCCTTGCCTGCCTTCGGCAAGGAATCAAAAAAACAGCTTTTGAAATATTACCATACCCTGGAAGATATCCTTGCTAATCTTTTTGCTGTTCGAAGATTCAGCAGTGTACATCCAAAGGACAGCTTATTCACAAACCTCTACATGAGGCACCGTGGGAAGAGCAGACTGTCCATGGGGATGAGGCAATTGAAGGAAATAAGGATCAGTGAACTTTGTTATATTGGAAAATAGTAATTGACTTAGCTTGTGGGAGGCAGTAACTTGTAATACTTTACTCTGTGGCACAAATGGGGTGTAAAGATGATGTTTTATGTACAGTAGTACACCTATTTTACGTAATTTTTTTCCTTTGAGGTAAGAATGCTTTAGACAAGATGACATACAGCAAAGAAACGATGACATTGTGGTGACAGGGCTTACATAAGCTTGCAAAAAAAAAGGCAAAGCCAAAATGGAAAATTTCGCTGTTGATCAATGTTACTGTGCATCATGGGATTTTTCCAGGGGCAACCACAGCTATTGGTGAAGAAATTTAGCCCAGCAACCATATGTGTAGCTCCAAGAGCTGTTGATTATTTATAGCCCTATGATAAGGACATAACTACACTGCTGTATTGTATCATGGTCATTAAAATTCATATAAACTGCAATTTGTAATTTCACAGAAACAGAATACATTTTCAGACATCTAACAAATCATAAAATGTTGCATCATTTGTAGTTTCCAAACACTGATTTTGCTGACATTTTTCTGCTTTTTATTCATGAAAACTTCTTGATTTCAGTACAACGCTGTCACCATATTTCCAGATGTCAATCCTAGCAGCGATGAAATATGATAAGCTATTGACTCATGCATTCTCCAATAGTATCAGAAAATGCTTTCTGTTTTAATCCACTATAAAAATCAACTTATATCTTTATTTGTTCCTATGTGGTTTGTATTTCAATTATTCATGCAGAACTGATACTCAGTCCTAGTATTTGTTTATTTTAAGGACTTGACACAGTTAAGTATGGTAAAAGTAGCTTCAGTACAGTGAACTGATTTAACTCTGCTTATTTTGACAAATGACTTTTGATACACCAAAATTAATATAAATTTTGAAGCAGATCAAAGACTGCACATAAAATACTTCACAAATTGATCCTAATACTTTTAGCACTTTCCTTGCCAAAGAATATTTCAACATGCAGTCCAATTCTTAGGATTTAATTCATCTTTCAAAGTTTCATCATTTTAAAGACAATTTGAATATAACATCTATTTATTCTGTAATACAATAACTTATACAGACTGTACTAACAGCAATGAAGCAAATTTATATGAAAAAATAAAAATATTCAGGTAGCTGCAAGGTACTGTACAACTCCTGGGGCTTTATGTAAATTCCCCAAAATTAAAATATGTACTGGCCTGGATATTGATTGTGTGTGGATTTAATAAAAAAAACCCAAAGGAATTCTGAAATATCATTAAATACCAGATGTTTATTTTTCACGTCTTAGGTAGACAAAACCATATCTTCTGATTACGAACCAGATAATGAAGAGTGAATTGAAAAGATATCAGATAACCCTCAGTGTTGGGACTGACCTCAACAAATATCATGACATTTCAACATTTTGTAATCAAACAAACTATGAATAAGTATGTCTGTAAACTCTGTGTGTTTTGAAACTACAAAATTTGTAAACATCTTGAATACATAATGACATGTTACACAACTCAAAAATGTACTACTGTACTGTAGGTGTGAAGCAGATTACTTAATCCGTGTGCTTCAGCCGGAGATGCCAATATTTACATCCAGAAATCACGGAGGTTTCACACAGGAACCAGGGAGATTTTTTAGAATTACATGCAACTCAATGGGGGGAAACTTGCTTGAATCAGAGAGATTGTCACATTTGCTAGTTGGAATGGACAAAAACCCTTGAATTTTCAGGGAGTCTCCCTGAGAATCAGGGAGAGTGGGCATCTCTGTTCAGCCCTTCAAACCTGTAGTACAGGACCAATATTCCCCATTACTACAAATGGGGCTGGAATTTCGCTGGGGAGGGCACAGTGTGTTAGTAATTTGCAAGTTAGATGAAGCAAAGGGTATGTACAGGGATTCCGCCAGAAACACAAAAAAAAGGGGGGGGGATTTATTACTGCTAAACCCCAAGCCCAAGTTGATGCTGTCCTATGCTAGAGTTATGAGTGGGTTCAGGGGGACAAAAGCTTGCTTCAAGAACCCTGTAAGGTGCAATTTGAAGGTTTTAAAGGCCATTTATTTGTGAAAGTTCAAACATTGCTGCAAAAGTGTCATCTTTTTAAGTGAGAGACCAAGACATTAACAATTTTCTAATATTTATGGAAATGAAAAGGGGGGATTTTACCCACCTTCTTCTGGAGAGGGGAAGACAAACGCCCCCCTCCCCCTCTCCCGACAGAAACCCTGGGTGTCAGCAATGTCAATTCCACATTACCTACTCTTTATCCCAAGGATAAGGCCACCTTTATTGATTTGTTGGGAAGGCCTCTTATCGACCCAGCACTGTTGTACAGTGTGTTATGCATGGGTGACTTTCAATGAGTTTTAAGGGTCAAGATGACATTCATGTCTGCCCAGAATTTGTATTAAGAGGATAAGTTGCAATTGAAGTTTCCTACATTCTGTCTAATGGGCATTTCTTCCAATGCAATACACACGAAATAAATCTCAGTTTCAAAATTGGTTATTTTGATGAAGAAAGTCTATATAGTGGTCACATTGCTTCTGGTTCCTTTGGTTTTTCATTACAACTGGAATGCTTGTATGTTCTTGAAATATGAAAAAGTTGGACGAGTATCTAAGCAAATTAATGTAAGGAAGCATAAAAGTACACCAGACTAGAAGGAGAACGTATGGCAAACAAATTTTCTTTAATATTCCCTACTGTGTAATGGTGTTAGCCCAGGTGTTTGATGTAATGGTAGATAATCCCCTTGCACCTGGAAGCTCCAGGGTTTGATTCCCAGACCATTCTAGTTATACCAAAGACCAGGGACTGTGGAGATGGGGGCTAAGAGGACTTTAGCAACCCACTTTTCTGCCATAGGTATTTTGGGCTGCCTTACATTGCTATTATTTTGCTGAACCTATAAGGCTGCATTAAAGCTTAGCCCCCCCACTTCAAACTCTTTCCACAGCCCGTGAAGATGTAAGGGAAACCTACTGTACTGCAGTTGGGCATGACACTGCATTTAGGGAAAAACTTCAGAGACCCATAATTGGAAAAAAAGCCAAAGGCCCCACAATATCAATACAAAGCCAGGCCTTGAATTTTGAGAACTGCAGGTGCAATTGCACACCAAATATTACTTACCTAAACTCACTGTGAGGAATGTGACTTTTTTCATACCTAGATAAAGAATGGGAGCTAGACTTAACGTATTACCTTTGATATAATTGCCCACCTATAACACATTAATTTCCAGAGGATGAGATTTGTAGCACCGCGGGAAAATATTAAACTCAAGGCCTGCCAGGTGGTAAGAGGTTGAGGCTTAAGAGTATGTTCAGACTTGAGAACAACCAAGTGATCAGATCCAGTTCAGGCCTAGAGCAAGATACCAGTTCGCAAGTGGGAACGCTCTTGTTCTGCGGGTCAAATCCCGAAAACAAGTGCGAACACAAAGGGGGACCAAGGTGACCCAAGATCAGTAACATACACCTCACAAACTTGTGTAAACAAACCTGACCTGCACATGTAATTTCAATGCAACAACTTCCAATGCTTGAAACATAGGAGGGGATCAGATCTCGTGCAGGCGATCAAATGGGAACACTCTTGCGGTTGGTCATAAAAATTTTACAGTTGATTGAGCTTGGGGAGAAAAGCATAGGAGGATCAAGTGGAAACACCCTCTAAAACTCCAACAAAACCTACACTGGTGATGATACATATCATAACAGAATTCATTGCTAAGTTAAATCAATGGGACAATATATTTTGATTTCATGAAAGATTTTTCATTATGCACTTCATCTCTAGAAAAAAAGTGCACCATATATAAAATAAGCATCATCCCAGAACAACATGCTATTGAGACGTACTGTACTTTTCACCTCCTAAAACAGAATAATCTTCTGCATTTTTTGAGGTCACTGAATGTAGTCATTTCAAATCTTTTTAATGGAATGCTATCTCCATGTATGTGCTGTATGTGATGTGATATCCATTTTAAGTGTAACAATGTCCTTAACAGCTTTTTGGCTCTTTGAAAGGCAGTTTACATTTATTAGAAAGAGGCCTAATGTGAACGGTGGGTCTGTACCTCAGGAAAGTACATCAGTATCTAATGGTTTTCCAAAAAGGATAATCTATGAAAGCATTCCCCTGTGACCTTTGTAAAAAAGTAGGCCCCAACATACTGCTGGCAGAGTCACAGTCATGGCAGGTAATGAGGGAAATAGATTTGCATGTACCTAATGGCATAAGGTATACAGCAGACATGTTCACAGGAATATCTCAACCACACAACAAAGCTTAGCCATCAAAACTTCCACAAACAGGGGGGCAGGCAATGCAGTCACATTTTCGTAGAAAATCACAAGTGCCACACTAAACTGAATATACCAGTTAGTAAGTACTGTACCCATGATGAGCAGTTATATGTATATCAGACAAGAAGCTGCAGAAGCAACAAACTAAAAGTCTCTTTCACGATTAAGCAGCTGAGCTCTCTTAAATGGGAATGCAGTTACCCCAGTAATTTGGATATTAAAGCGGAGCAGTCTGTTGTGTGTCATCATTGGTTTTTAAGAGTCAAATACAATATTATTCAGAGAATTATTTATCAGGTATCGCATCACATTTATTTTGCTACACATAACGACATGTGAATAGCAAGGATTGTGTCATGGGGCGGAGGGTTTTGGGGCACATCTAAGGATAGAGAGGAAAAATGCTATTTTACGTATTTTTGCATTGCAAGGTTGGGGCATGGGGGGTTTCTAACCCCCAAACCCCTCCCATGGCTACACCACTGCATAATGGACAAATTGCTACACAAATTTGCAAAATTGTGTAGCAGATTTTATACATGAAATATGTAGGTTTTAAAGGATTTTATGGGAAGAGGAGCCCAGAATCAGCAAAATTGCAGGCACAATTTTAAACAAACTATCCCCTTTCATTCTAAATAAATTGTGAAGAGAGTTTGTGATTGGTTTACCTTGCATATGCAATCTTTACGTCATGAAATATCACAATGGACACTTGGAAGCAAAATAAATGTGATCTGGCTGTTGTTTTAATTAAGTTTTTGATGACTACTTTTTCCTTTAATTTTTGATAAACTACTGTACCAGCAAGCCTCTATCAATGGAACAAGGCACACTTCTAATGCAAAGTGAAATTATAGATTAAATTGACTTTTGCAGAACCTTCTCATAAGCATGAATTTGTATCATCTGTCCAAAAATTAACTATATATGTCAATATCTGGCAATCTCTCAATGACAAATGTTGCTTCATGACATCTTCAATCATTAATGTACAGGTAAATATTTTTGGGAAGTAAAAATAACAGGAGCCGAATGAAAATATACCTGAGGAGAAATAATATGGCATCAGTCTAAGTTCAAGTTTGTTACTTTTGGGGTGAGGTAGTTGTGATTAAATAAATAATGCCTACAGCCAATAGGCACATGAATGCCTGAGTACAACGTGACAATGAAATCAGACTAACCTTCCAAAAGAATCTCTTGAGGGCAAAGTACTTGTCAGCAGCATTACTCAGTTCTTGAACAAGAGAAAACAGCATTTCCATTGATCCACTAGAGTTCAAGATTTCCAGTTTCAGCTGACTAAATTGATGTTCTAACTGCTTGCTGAATAGAAAGAGAAAAAATATTCCAATTTCATGTTTTATTTTTTGTGGATATGAGGGGGTAGGTCAAAGGGAAGAAAGTTCAAGGTTAGATGTAAAATCAAATTTGACTATTTTTCAAAAGTTTAACTTTTGATACAGGACCATTACACAATGTAACTTAAACAATTTGGAGTTTAAAGGCCTAGTTCCTCTCACCCCAAACAGTTCCAATCCTCCTGACTTGCTTGTTTAACCCTTTACCGTTGTGCTCCGATCGGGGCATATTTGCGCGCCTCGGGAGCGGCCAGAAAAGCGGATGTAGCCTGGCCCGCATCGTCTTCCATAGGCCATTGACCCCGTGACCTTAAACTACTGTCTCTCTCGCTGTTGTGGCCGAATTTTCGGGTAGCTACTCGCAGTTTCGAGCTCCGCGTGAAACAGTAAAGATGTGTGACAGCCGAGCTCTCAGCATGGGTCCAAAAGGACCCAAACAACGGTAAAGGGTTAAACTACTCCCAAAACTGTCTAAAAATCGTCTTAATTCAGACACAATCTCTTTTTACTGTTTCAAGGCGAGTATACAAGACCTCAATGTGTAATCAAAACACTCTCAGTACTCTTGTACATGTTGTGTAATATGAACTACAGTGACTGCAATTTCTTAACTTGTTGTCAATCAATCAGCCTTGCCAATTCAGAATTTCAGTATGACTACAGTACCACAAAAATTGTACTTTTCCATCTCAGTTGACTGCTTTTAAGGTTTATTTTTTAAAATAATTACAGACAGCTCCCTGGAGTCATGATTTCTGTCTCAACACAGTTTTCTAAAAGCATACAGCTAAACACAACATATCCAGTACACAGAGTTAGATGACATTCAACGACATGCCAACACGGATGTGTTAGAGTGTCAGTCAACTTGATAAAAAGTTCAAAAGTTTATTTGTTTTTTAAGTACCGTTTAAGTTCAAATTTGGTTTCCTATTTGTTGCCTCTCACGACAGGAGGAAAATGCTGTGGGCATATTTTACAACCCCCAGGCCACAGGGAGCCAGTACATAATGAGGATAAGAGGCAATGGTAAAGTCACATCAAAAACACAATATAGCACTATTACTGTAGATGGCAATTCCGTCATGAGCCCATGCACCGCCATGAGCCAGTCACACAAATGTGACAGGTACAGGTACTGTACGCAGTAAAAGCAACACAAGAATCTCTCAATTCAATTTACAGTAAGCTGTATAGCACCTTTGCATTTCTGCTAAGAGGGGTAATGGGGAAGTTTTGTCCCCATCCCCATGGAATCAATAGAGGAATAGTGCCCACTTCTGTTATAGGCATATTCTGGAGACAAAATTCATTAACCTCAGAAAAAGCAGAAAATATTTCTCTTTTAGAAGGTGAAAACTGCATTTCAAGCTTATAACATCTGTTTTTCTTACAAGCAGAGGCGAAAAGCCACTAGAACACTCCTTTATGCTTATTTTAAGTTTTTTCTGGAGGACATTTTGGGGATTATCACTTTAAAAAATTCCATCCAAATTATATTGCATTCATTGAATATATAAAAAATTACAGTAATGAATCAAACAAATAAGATGTTTCTTTATGTATTCAACAGTTTTGATTGCAATGAACAGCCCCTATCACAATCTCGCTTTTTGCAATCCTAGCAAAAAGTTCCATACTTTCCCTTTTATTGTCAATATTTTGAATCTGACATCATACAAACATTTTTTCACATTAAATTTTAAAAATATTGCCAACAATTTATTCAGCTCTGGCTACTGAATGCTACATTTTGGCATCACCAGAACTTTTAAACAAGCTAATTACAAAATAGTAAAAAAGAAAAGTATAGGAAAGGACCCACAAGAAGCAGAAAAACGCAAAAGAAAACTGAGGTGAGGACTGCATCTTACCTGGAAGCAGCTTTGGATGTGTTCACCTTCCATCTTTCAGCAACATGAGGATCCAACAGCAGAGTTGATCTCTATAGGATGAAAAAATCAATGGTATTACAATGGCCCCACATATTTAGACTTAATGTACTTATTGATGTCACATCACTATTGTTTGTTGGAAAACAATGCACAGCACATGGCATGCACAGAATAAAAACACTTTGCCTGAGCATGTAAAAGACTTTACTGTAGTGAGCACCTTACTGTTTGGCTTACCAGTATAATGCTTAAAATGTATTGGTTTGGGTGCATTACCAGGCTTGTATCAACCAGCAGGAGGCATCTTTATTGACTTGATGAGGGGGGTCCCTCTCTCCCTTTTGAGGGAAAATGGATTTATGTAAAGTGATGCAATGTTTGCCCCTTAAAGGCATGTTTGGGTTTTCACTAAGGTCTTACAAGAAAAACAAAATATTCCAAACCATGTCTTCCGAATTCTGTTGGGAAACCCTTTTCCTACTGTAACTCAAAAAGTCAAAATATCTCAGTCATAAAGGATGGGTTGGCTATTTCTAAGTAAAGCCCAGGTCACAATACAGCGATACTGAATCGGATTACTGTCTGATATTTGTGAGTTTTAGTTAAAATCTCCTCCATCCATTGATGGAAAGAACCAAAACTTTGCCATCTTGTGTAAAGATATGATTGGTATGAGAGAACAGCATAAATGAAACCTTAACTATTTATTTCGTGACGTCACATTGACAAATAGCTTATTGGACTACGAGTATCTGATAAAAGCTGCCTGCGGATGTGACGTCACAGAGTAATTGGTATTACTTAGTCTTAGTCCTGCGATACAAATCATATATTAACACAAGTTGGCAAATTCTAGTTTCTTCTCGACACAGATGGAGGAGATTTGAAGTAAAACAATACAAAAATCGTAACGAAATCCGATCCCATATTGCTGTAGTGTGACCTGGGCTTAAGACATTTCCACTTTTCAATAAAGCCAAAGAAAGTTACAGTATGTAATGTGGGCTTATTTTGTCAGATCCCTTATAGTTAAATTTTCCGTTTGTTATTGAAACTTGGACTTGTTGGAATATTTAAGTGTATCTCTTCCTGTAGATCTAACTTTACCATGGGGTCACAGCAAAAATAATGCATCTCTAAATATGGGCATCTAGGTGTCATGTTTGAAAACTGTCAGATGTTCCTATTTTGAGACATCATGTTAAGGAGCAAAGTGTCACAAATACATACACGCACATACAAATGCATGCCATCATGAGTGCGTTAGTTTCTCTTATCATTGAAACCCAAAATTAATTGAATGGAATGCCAAATTAATGTACCAAGATAATATCACATCTATAATGCACTAAGTCTGAAGAAAAAAAATAAACTATTTTCAAAATAAATAACTTCAGAACCCTATGCCATTGAGGTACACTTTTCACCTCCTGAAAGAGAAAATTTTTCTGCATATCTTGAACTCACTGAATTTTGTATGGGCAAAATCCCTTTAACAGTGGAAAATAGCATAAATAACAGAACTGACACTCTAGAGTTTTCAACACATAAAATAGTGAAAATGGCAAAGTTGGAATTTTATTGTAAAAAGCACCACAGTAACAACCTGGAAAATGGCCACAATCCTCATCAAAATCCATCAAAAACTGAACATTTTACAGGGTAATTTCTACAGTACTTGACACCTTTGACTGTCAAAACATGAGCTAAAAATACTGTAACTTGCAAATTGTAATGCCACTGGCCAAATATGATCAATGCTGTCTGTTACTTTAATAACATCCCTGCCCTTTTTACAAGGGTAAGGAATGAGGGTGTATGAGGGTAAAAATTAAGTCCTTAGAATTTTGTTTTGGAAGTTAGAAATTTTGTCCACAAAAAATGAAAAAAGAAAACAAAAAAAAAAAACATGAGACCCCTCCTCATTGCCAAACTTTAAACTACATGTATGAATGATTAAGAGATTGAAGTAATCTTGGGTCATGAGAAAAGGAGTTGCAAGACCACACAACACCATATTATTTTTGCATGGGCAACAAGGTATTCCAAAATGTTGGTTGGTGTTTAATGCATTAAGGTAATGATTTTCAGCTGGATTCCTAGCTGTTCTCAAAACCCCTTGAAAAATAAAATGCAAGGGGAAAATTCCAGCTCCCCCTTTGTATTTAGAGAAATTGGGAAATTCTCCCCCAAATTCAACTTCTTTAGTGCAAGCACTGATCTTCAAAATGGTAAGTCTAAAATATATAAATTCAATGTAATTTCAATGGATCTTGATTAAGCCTTCGTCTTGAACTAGTGTTGAAACCAGACTTTTGTGCAAAATTTTGCTGGCATGTGGCCTTAATACTATACTGTACAGTACATTTTAACTTTTTGCAGCAGGATTAATTTGACAGATTGTCACCTGATACCAGACTGTATACAAAGTAATGCAAAAAGGCACCCCAAATCATTTGAAGTCTTAGCAAGGTGCAAAATTGAATTCTTCCCATGACTGAAGACAGATGTAATCCAATGAATTATTAAATAATTTTGCAAATGGGCAATGTTCTTGATAGAACTGCTTGACAGGATCAAGTGAAGATGGACTGATTTCTTTGAGGAGAGAATTGCTGCAATGCATCAACTTGTGGGTAAAAATGGTACTTTGTACCTTACCAATAAATTATGTGCAGGGAGCAGTGTTAGCAAAGCATTTGATTTGATTTTATCAAGTTTTACACCTCTACTTGACGTAACAGTGGCCACAGCCTTTTTCCCGCCATGGGGTACTGGACTGTCTTTCCTACTTGCAGGTTGGTTATTCAGAGCATCAGGCAAAATATGAAGTACAGTAGGCTACAGTTCTAAAGTCTGTGCTGCTGAGCAGAGGAAACTACTGTAATTCTTGAAACTGTAGTCATGTTTAAAGCACACTGAAAATTTGAAAAGTCTAATATTTTATTCACAAAAGTACAGTAGCACAGAAAGCTCAGTACACTGACTAGTGCTTAGCAGTTAAGATCGATGTGTACTGTATTTGGTATTACTGTTAATGACACTGTTGACTGATGTTTCTGGATAGAACAATTAGAACCATGACTTGTGTTGTTTCTACTCAATTGGGATATCTCCATCCTACTAGAAATTTCACTTGGGAAAGTTTGACTTTCCGCACTACAGCTTATTATAAGACTCCCCATTTTGACCTATTGAGCTTCTTTTAAGATTCCCCATTTTAACCTCTTGAGCCCAAAACAGTAAGGGGAACCCCCTCTTGCTCGTCCCCTAGCACGTAAAAAAAAACTTTGAAGACTTTAATTGTATATGACTGACACTAACCCTGCCTTTGAAGAATCACTATCACATTTCAACAATAGAAATGAAATTATATCGAAGGCCCAATTCTCTCACCCCAAACAGCGCCAATTCTCCTAACCTTCTTACTTATGCCTCTTCCACAATTGTACGAAATTCATCCTCATCTAGACACAATTTCAGTTTATTGCTTAAGGGGGAGCATAGAAATGCTCAATGTTTATAATCGAAACACTCTCAGTACAGTTCATGCTGTGTAAAAGCTTTGGTACTTTGCATTGTTTGAATTAGCAGTCAATCAAAAAGGCTGAGCCAATTGAGAGTTTCTGTTACCCATACAAGAAGTGTAGTTTGGGGTGAGAGGGAAGGCCCTTTAAGCACATAATCTAAGAACTTACCATGATATAGTTGTTCCAAGAACTTCTCAAGTGCTTGAGAAACGGAGATGATTGAGATAAAATGAACAGATGCAGCTCTGAAAAAGACTTTTTCTTTTTCTTGATGGCAGAAGTTAACTTGGATTTTGAAGAAGCAGTGTTATTGTTTTCTTTATCTGGCAAAGCTGAATCTAAGCTCAAAGTCCTTCCAAAAATAGATTTGGCAAAATTATTATTCATTTCTTTCAGTGAAAATTGGAATGGTTCTTTATTGCGATTATCGTAGACATTGTCTGGGGATGGGAGACTTCTATATACAGTCTGGGGTAAGGATTCAAGGTCACTTTTACTTCCTGCCATCGATGACGCTTCAGACGAAAAGTTTTTGAGATCTACAGGACGAGGACTGATGCCCTGACCTCCACCTGGCCTTTGTGGTAAGGGCCGAATAGTATCAACAGTCACAAGTTTATTCCGGATTTGCTTTGGGACAGGACTGTTGAAACTATCTATACTGCTGACTGAACTAGTTCTAGACAGCTCACTCCATTCTGACGATGGGCATGATGATGACAATCTATCATCATCTGAACCAGATGAATCTTGAAGTTGCATTTCTTTAAGCATTCTTAATTCTGACTCATCACAACTCCTGTTAAGCTTCTTTTTTGGTAGCTGCAAGAGCTGGTCAGCAGGTTTGGATGATTTCTGTGGTGGTTTGGATTGCACTGTGTTTTCACCCGGTTCAGAGACAAGAACCCCTGGGATACCACTTTGACTGGTGCTACTGCCAGAGTAAGTGGCGCCCTCAGACTGCTCTTCTTCTGTCCTGTCGTTGTCTCCATTTTTCAAGTCAGATGCCTTTTTGCCAGGCTTCTTATACAGGACCTGAATATGTTGAGCATTTTCACGTTCCTCTCCATTCAAAAAATCTGGGAACTCGTTCACCTGCAAGGAAAGTAACATGAAAGTATTTTAGAAAGTTTTTTTTTTTGGGGGGGGGTCTTTTTTTTAATTATGTTATTGAGAGAAGGCAAAACCTGTGTAAAGTATTAGATCAGGGCTACAAAATGAGGGAACCAAATGCTCAAAGTGCCTGTTAATTAAGATATCAAAGTCTAAGATGTAGCCCTGTCAAACATTTGTTCTGTAAAAGCTGGCATACAGAAGCAATCTTCTAAATCATGAATAGGTGGAATTTCATACACCCACTTATAAAAATTAGAAATATTCTACAAATAAAGCTTAAATTACTCATAAGTAGTGTTTGAAATGGATAACCAGGTACCAGGTACCCATCTGACATTCTTGCTACCCAGGAAGAAAATTAGTGTTTTTCTATGATTTCTTTTTGATCTTCGCAAAATAACATGGTTATTGAAACTAACAAAGGTATTAACCCACAACTCATTCACAATAATTTGAAATGAAGTTGCTCAACTTGTTTGTTTCCATAACGTGCTTTTGTTAAATTGCACTTTTCCAGAAAAAATTTCTGCGACATGTTTCTAACATCCTCTTCTATACCAGGTAACAAAACAGCATAGGCTTACGTACTATACTGTGCATACTGCATAGCCTAGCCTAGCCCGCAGGGCAGACGAAACTTTTTTCGTCCAGCTCATCGCTACGAAAAAGGCAGCCTAAGGGGGTGGCTGAAACAGAGGGGCTACATAGGCTAAGCCTAGTCCTTTGATAAATGATCGTCAAAAGTCAGCTCATAAATAATTTGCACACAGTGCGTGTGGACCAACAATGTACGGAAGACGAACAGACAGAAGGTCGATTTTTCATAAACATACCAAGAAAGCAGTTTACGAGAAATTTGAACACTTGTGGTACACTACTGTAACACAGTACAGAAGTCGCAGTGACAAACCGTAAGTTATTTTTTGCTTCCAATGCACACATTGCACACTGGACAAAAGCCACAGAAGCTACTGTAATCCTAGCGGTGCTACAGTGTGATCAACTTTTAAATTCCAGTTTGATTTTTAAACTCATGATGTTAAGAACAAATGGCACATTGTAGATACTGTATAAAAAAACATGATATAATGTTATTGTCAAATTGATCTGATCAGAGATAAGGGGCAGATGGGTCGAGGTTTGAATATTAGGTGCACATCATGCACTTATTAAAAAGAAATTGCAAGGTTTAGGGTCGGGTACCCCATGGAACATACGGTTCTGGTACCCAGGTACAAATTTCCTACCCGGTGCAAACACTGCTCATAAGCTACAGAAAGATGAAGTCATGAACATGAATCTTTAAAAAATTTGATCAAATTTCTTCAGAACTTGGCCTCAAATTTTTGCATTATGAGTTAAACACCAGTTGCTGTTAGCTGTAAAACTGCCAAATTTTGTAATCAAAGCAATTTTGCAATTTTATAGGCCTATTGTATGGCTTATGAATTCTAAGGATTACCACACCGTAGGATCTTCACTGACCATTAATTCAAGAATGGTCATTGGCTACACTAAAGGGGTAAATGCAACTAATATTGGAAAAGATGAAAAGGTACTATATCAACCTGTCTTGGATTTGATGTGGACTAAAACAATGTGTTTGATTTAAAGTGCAATGTTCCATAGTTTTGGTAGCTGCGTTGTTTAAGTAAAAGGGAAGAACTTTCAACAGTGTACAAAACTTGGCAGTGTGCAAAATCCAGTATACTGTACTTAGAATACAATGGTGCCTTTTATAAATGTACATTTGCACTATGACCTGCTCAGTCACTCCATGGCCTCCCACTTTTAGTGCACTGTTTGCTTTCATACAAAAAATAACCCTAGTTAATTCAACTGCTTTTATGGCAAAAACAAAAATATACTACTTAAATTCAAGCTTTTGCTAAAAAGTAATAGTTGATCACATACTACTGTACATTTATACCAAAGGCTTCTTGTTCATCCTTTCATCTTACATATTCCATCATTACCATACAGTATGAATGCATTCATTCTGTTACATACATGCATGTACAGTACATTACCAGTATCAAATACTGTAATGTTCACACTATAGTGAACCCATTGCTAACTAAGCTGAAGTTAAAGGGCCAGTTCTCTCATCCCAAACAGTACCAATTCTCCTAACCTTCTAACTGAAGCCCCTCCCACAATTGTCTGAAATTCATCCTCATCCAGACACAATCTCAGTTTATTGCTTCAGGGTGAGTACAGAAAAACTCAATTTATATACTCAAAACACTCTCAGATATTCACGCTGTGTTATAAGCTTTGGCACTCTGCATTGTTTGAATTAGCTGTCAATCAACGAGCTGAGCCAATTGAGAATTTCGGCATCCGGGTACCAAAATTGTAGTTTGGGGTGAGAGGTTTGGCCCTTAAAGCAGGCTTGAACCAGGTGTCAGACTAAGTACTGAAACTGACATTATGGCTCTTTTTTCATACACTGGCTCAGATTCTTTTTCCTATACTTTTTCTTTTGTAGATTGGCAGTACATTTTGGTGTCAGTTTTCCACAGACAGCAGGTTTTGTTTCAAATTAAAGAAAGAGAAACAGAAGATAACAAAATGTATTTGTTTTGGCATTTCCAGAAAATATTAGTACTGTCCACATGCCCTGTGAAAAAAGTGTGTTCAAATGGTATCATTGTATTTTCAGTATACTGCATGTATGTGACATGTCCTACAAATTGTGATTGGTACTATGGCATTACCAGTATACTGTACAATGTACATGTGCTTTGAATGAATACTTTTAAGAACAGTCTGGGGCTGTAAGTGAAGTTTAAAAAAAAACATACCAAATATTAAGCTCATCATACAGTAATATTATTTCCCACACATAACATAACGTAACGTAATGTAACGTAACGTAGGCCTTTAATAAACAGGTTAAAGCTCGCTGAAAATTTCCTTTGGAACCCTTTGGGGTATTATAATATACATATTGGACATATAACACATTATATATTATATGAAAGGGCCAAACCTCTTACCCCAAACACCTAACCTTCTTACTTAAGCCCCTCCCACAATTGTCTAACATTCATCCTCATCCAGATACAATCTCAGTTTACTGCTTCATGGTGAGTATAGAAAAACTCAATATAATCAAAACACCCTCAGTACCATTCATGCTGTGTAACATAAGCTTTGGTATTTTGCATTGTTTGAATAAGCTGCCAATCAAAGAGCTAAGCCAATTGAGAATTTCGGTACCCGGATACCAAAATTGTAGTTTGGGGTGAGAGGTTTGGCCCTTTAAATTGGACAAATCTCAAAGGGAATTACAAAATTACCCTTTGCATAAGCCAAACCCCATTGAAAACCCTTGTGAACCATTTGAAACCCATTGAACCCTTTGGTTAATGGAATTTGGTTAAAGGGTCTCAAAGGGAGTTTTCTGTTGGGAGGGCAATGGGGGGCTGATAAAAGCTCCATAAGATGTCCTGATATCCAGAACCCCTCTCAAAAAACAAGAACAAAAAAATAAAAAGCAAAACATAAACCTAATAAGCTTATATTAGCTTAGATTCTAGAACAGTCATCATGAAGAACTTAATTGTCAATGTTTAACTTAAAGCGATGCACTGAGATGTGGAGTTCACAACCCACTCAGGCAGGATGTTCCACTCATTAACAATCCTGTGAGAGAAATTGTACTTCCTACAGTAGTGTCATGTTTGGCAAAATGTTTATCAAGCTTTTTAGGAATCAGGAAAAATGCTCATGAAACAGTTAATCTACTATAAGTTCCAAAGAGATGTTCAAAATGACAAGGCCCTGGACAGAAATAAATTGTGTCTGCCAGTTTTATAAAGTTTAGCAAACCTAGAGACCAGGAACTGAACAGGGTACTGAGCACTGAGTAAAAATCTGGGTGTATATTAAAGCATTCTTGTTTCTCTGATATGTTTTAAATGAACATTTATTGAATGTACATTTTAAAAAAGTCATCCACAGTCCTTGAGCACCCAAAATATCTGATTCAAGGAGCTCATTAAAAGTTGCATAACAAATTAAAAGAATTTGCAAGAGAATATTTTGCAAACTCTTATGAATTTATACATTTTTTCCTGTATGAAATTAGATAAAAACTGCAGCTCAATAGCATGTATGGAAGATACAGTACAGCATTATACTGTACAATTTTCAGATACATAATTTTCCTAGGGATAAATTGCACCATGGACATATCTGTGATGTCATCATGGCATACTGTACTTTATTAGATGTACATGTCCTTACATTACTTGAAAATATTGACTGGACTGAAGCAATTATTAAACATTTGTTTGCTACCGTACAACCTACATAGAAGGCACTGTACTTTTATGTATGGTAGATCCTACAGTACGTGAAAGGTATTCAAACATTTCAACGGTATAAAATTGTAAAGACAAACAGCTCATACAAACATACAACTCTTCAAAAAAAAGAAAAAGGAATAACATAAATTTGAGTCAATGTGCTCACCTCTTTAATCTTGCTGTGAACTGGAAATATTTTTTCATAAAATTATTAAATTAATGTAACTTATCTTTAAATTAAGATATCATGAGTTAGGAACAAAGTATTACTACAAGGTTCAGTGGACATGAATTGGAATATTTTTTTTTTTTCACATCATACCCATTAGGATTGCAAATGGAGTAAAAGCCGTGTTCCCATTTGATCCAGGGAGGTGGATCTTGATCTACCGAGGTGGATCAAACACTAATGGGAACGCAGATCAACAACACTCACTCAAGATCAAGATCCACCGATTTTGATCGACCGTTCGGGGTAGATCAAGATCCACCGCGCTGGATCAAAGTTTGTAATGGGAACACATCGGTAGATCAAGTGACCCTGGATCTCCGGTTACACTCATGTATGTTTTTGTGATACATCGATACGAAATGCATGGCAGGCCGACTTGTAAACATTGGTGACCTTTTCGCGCTTGCGCAATGTGTTCATAAAACACGTTTGATCTACCGCGCTCACTCAAATGGGAACGCGGATCTCGATCAAGGTAACTGATGTTGATCCACTTCGGTAGATCAAGATCCACCTCCCTGGATCAAATGGGAACAAGGCTATACAGTAGTACATTCCTCAAGGGGAAAGATTTCTTAAGGTCTGACCTTTTACAGTACACCACTGAAGTGCCATACAAAAGGGCCAAATATGACACTGCAAAATTTAATTTAAGTGCAAACGTTAAGTAATGTGAAAACTTCTTGTAAAAGTGTCCATGACCTGAGACAAATCAAAGATATTTAAAAAAGAAAACAGGGCTAATGCTGTTAAAGTTCAAAGCTGTGAATGGCAATGTGGAGGGAGGGAGGAAAGGAAAGTCAAATAAGATGATCGTCTGTGGTGGTAGATACAGTACAGCACTACCTGTAGATGCATCTAGCCTCTGGTAGTTTTAGTATTTGTAGTGCATTTTTGGAATTCAAAATAGACACCATGCAAAAAAGAGGGGTGGAAGGGATGCTACATGGGCAAGAAACCTCTCCCTTTCTCATATCAATAAAGAATTTAATGCCTAAGAAGATGTTAACTGGGATTACTCTATGTTGGCTAGGCTGTTTCATTGTATGTACTTAGTTGATGATTAGAAAGATTTCCGAAAGAGGTCTCGTCTGCTTTTTTTTTTAATATAAGCCTATGAATTATTATTTTTTTGGGGGGGGGGAGGAGTATTTCCTCAAGGTCTTAATTTCTTGAGGTCAAACTAGATTTGCTATCTTATTTTTCATTACAATAACAGTGGAATTTTTGTCTGTTGTGGTGGTACTGTACCACACAGTATTACAAATTGTGTCAAGCAGATCAGCCCCCTATAAATCCCCCTTTCACATCAAACTATATTGCCTGCATACACACAACAGTTTATCACCAGATGAAATTCAGGTTTCAGCCTACAAAACACACTACACTGCATAATGTCCGCACAAGTGTCGCACAAATCAATGGAGTCTCCCCTATTCCTGTAATAAACAACAGGCTCCACTCAGTTTCAAAGGAGTTAAATCAATACATGCTCTTTTTATTATTTTATCATCTCCATGCTTGTATTCTGAAGAAAACCTTTTTCAAAGAGCCGACAGGTTTTCATCTTTTGTGTCTTGACAGTCCAGGCAAAGCGAACATTTATTAGACAAATCATTTGATCTACATGTAAAGTCCTTGTGTTTGCAGTTAGGATTCATAACTCCATCTCAAACAACTGTTGCTAATGAACCATGCCAGAGAAGTTCTAAATCAATTTTTGAACACCAAATTGCAGGTTTCACTCTCAGAGTTTTCCTTCAAGGCAAACTTGTTTTAAACCAGTGGGATGGAACGACTGATTTCAGTATAATAAGGAGATAGTTTTATTTCCATTCTGCTCTGGGAGTGTATTAAAGTCTTTGGGTATTTGAGCAGTCAGCTGTTAAAACAGGGAGTTGCCATTGAAGGGGTTAAAATGAAACAAACACAAGGTGAAATATTATTTTTCATCTTTACAGGTACATTTAGCTGGCTATATACTGTACCACTGTAGGATAATGTACTGTATGCCACTCAGCATCTTCTTACTGCTCACATTACGTAAAAATCAACAAAAGTTTTATACTGTACTGTACTGTACTAGTTTATTGTACTTGTAGCCTGTAGGCCACAATCAATTAGAACTACAATCTCTTACACAATACACCAGTTCAGAGTCATATATTTATTGAGCAAAGAAGGGCCTAAAGCTTTGTCTACTGTATAGTAGATTCCAGACATTGTCTAGACATGGTCATTAGTGAGAACAGGAACACCGAAAACAGCACATACGCGTACTGTAGAAGAAACTAAGTTGTCCATGCCTACCACCAAGGACATGGTCTATACAATCCTGGATAGAAACACATTGGACACTTCCCCTGCTCCCCTGTTCAATGTTGCAATTTTTGAAATTTTGGGTATATTTTGCCGGGGACAACATTGATTTAGGCGGGAGGGGATTTTGGAAGACCATAGAGTCTGAGCATACATGTTGCTACATTTAGGCAAAAGTGTCCCATCATTTTTGTCCAGGATTGTTTAAATTGCTGTACACATGTATGAGAGCGTGCATACACTGTAGATCATGTTGAAGCAGTCGAAGTTTTGGGAAAAATTTGAGAGCCGTGATAGGAAAGTCACGTTAGGGAAGGATACAGTAAAATTCTTCATTTATTAATCTAGGAAACAAAAAGTTTACTTTAGTAGATAAAAATCGTACAGCTGATTCCCATGAAATTATTGAAAACGTTATTCCATCAATGCCAAAGCGGATCGATTTTTTCATTCAGCCGAAAGTAGGAACATTAAAATAATCAGTTTGGACTTTGGAAATGAGCCACAGACTAAAGAAGAGGGTACCTTCATGTGACTGCGATCTCTAAGCTAGGGTAAACCACACAATCTACCATTTTTTTACCAAGGTTGACGTCATAAACATGCAAAATTGGAGCATGTAAAGATGAGACGGTTTCATATTACTACAGTAATAATAAGTCCCTTCAAATGTACTTTATTCCTTGTTTACCATAGTCAACCCTAAAATTGCAGAAATTATCATTTTGAAGTAGGTCCCTTCATAAAAGTGTTCGGTCGACCGTCAGTTTCATTTAAATACTGTGTACATGTAGGTCAGCAGTAGATTGTCGTCAGGTAAATGGTAGATCATCACTTGCAAGACGTTATTTTTAACTTCACATTCGCTCATCCCAAGCCCTGGCTTTCCCAAATATTGAAAAGACTATTAGATCAGTTAATTTCCTGTCAGCCTACAGTATCATGCATGATCATCTTAGAAATGTGGAATTCAATGATTGATCATGCCACTGTCCCTTAATTTTAATCCAAGATGTACATATTACTGCCAAAATTACAAAATGTTAAATGCTCCTTGACTCTTGGGCAGGTGTTCTGCGGTAAATCTGTATGCTCCCACACATGTGTAGTGTGTACAGCCGTTCAGACAATCTTGGACAAAAATACATGGGACAGTTCCCCGGCTCCCCCATTCAATGTTGCAGTTTTTGAAATTTTGGGTATATTTTGCCGGGGACAACATTGATTTATAAAGCGGGAGGGGATTTTGAAAGACCAGCGAGTCTGAGCATACGTGCTGCTACATTTGGGCAAAAGTGTCCCATCCTTTTTGTCCAGGATTGTAGGCTCACCCTGGTGAACAAGAACATCTGAAACACTTGCAATTTTTTTTTGAAGAGAACTGCACATGCTTGATAAGCCATTAGTATTCATCAAATCTAGTGGTCTCAATGAAAAGTGCAGCTGTCGATCCTATGAGCAAATTATTGGTCCCACTACCCTTTTTAAACAGGTATAATTATTGAATAAAAACTACTGATCCCCTACCCTTTGCATATATACCCCCTTCCCCTTGACAGGAACACTGCCTCTTTAATACCTTTCAGCTTATCAGCAACATACGAATGAATCCACTACATTATTCCTGCAAAGCTGTCAATATATTTCTCATAAAGACCAAATTTTACTCTAAATACAATTATAGATACCAAGTGAGTCAATATTGATCAATCCTACCTGTCACATTGTATGGCAATTCAGCATGTTTCACTACAATAAGAGATGTCAAGATTTGAGAAAGTTCTATTGATTGAAACTGCAATCACAATTAATTTACTACATAAGCTCTATAAATCTGAGACACCTTTTAAAGGTCGAATTCTCTCATCCCAAACAGTGCTACCAACCTTCTTAATTAAGCCCCACCCACAACTGCAGTATGAAATTCATCTCCATCCAGACACCATCTCAGTTTATTGCTTATTAAGGGTGAGTATATAAATAAGCTCAGGGTGTATAATCAAAGCACTCTCTGTACAGTTCATGCTACATAATATCAGCTTTGGAACTCTGCATTGTTTGAATTAGCTGTCAATAAAAGAGCTGAGCCAATTGAGAATTTTGGTAAGCCCCTACAACAACTGTACTTTGGGGTGAGAGGATTGGCCCTTTAAGAAATGAACTGGATATTTGGGCAATGTTTAGAAAATGACATCTGTCCACCAGAGGCTGCAGAGCCAATTTTGTAGTGCAGGGGCTTATCATCAAAGCAGCCCAATATGTCCAATAAAATAATTGCATATTAAGGCGGCCCAAAATGCCCACAGCAAAAAAAGTGAGGAGACTAAAACCCCCCTAGCCCCCCTGTCTCTGCGTTCCCTGTTCACAGAATGCTCACAAGTACAGTATTCTTGTTCTCTGCACAAAGAAGAAAAAAATTTCTTCTTAAACAAGACTTTTAATTCCAGCTTCTCCTCCAAAAGCATCTACATGTCCCGACTCCTCATAAAAATTTTCCATAGCCTGATTAAAACTTTTTTAGCATCAATTATTGTATTAACCATTCTTATTATGACGTGACTGTTATTGGGACATAATTTTCTTTTGCAAAGGGGGCTGCATGACATTATTTTGCAAGTATATGAGCTCAAACTATGCACATATTCCATTCATTCAAATTGACCATGGGTGCCTGTTACAGTGATATCAGGAGCTCACACAAAACCAAAAAATGTTTCTGCATATACAGTACATATATATTCCTAAAGTGGCTTAGCCACAGGGAGGGTTTTGGGGGTTAGAACCCCCTCCCCTCATGACCCAACCTTGCGATGCAAAAAACACCTAGAATAGCATTTTGTTCTCTTTATCCTTAGACTTTTCCCTTATAGCGTGCCTACAATCCCCCCCCCCCCCATGACATTAAAACCCTCCCCATGACACAATCTTGGCTACGCACCCTGTATTCCTACTGTAATTAACACACACAGGTTATATAGTAAAGGGTTGTAGAGTTAACAGATCCAGAACCTCCCGACTTACTACAATATACAGTACTTTCCCCTGAATGCTGACATTATTTACAAGTCAGTATCTGCCATCTCATTTTCAGCAAAAGTTTGAACCAGTTATGATGTAGTGTGGGTGCAGAATGTCTTTCATTTTTTGTGCCTACGAGTAGCAAGTTTGGTATTATTTCGGTGGCTATGCACATAAGCATAGCCTTCAAATTATAAGGTTAAACAAACCTTGCACAGACAACACATACCTGTATTCCAAAATTTTACTTTACATGAAAATTTTGAAGAATCAATCTTTGTTAATTCATCCACAACACGAGGAGTGCATACATGTGTGGTTTTGTGCAGTGGATTGTGCCTATAGTCTTTCTGGTGTACAGTAAAAATTTGTATAAATTTTAATCTTAAGTTAGGTAGGACTGAGACCCCTATTTTTATTTGACTTATCTAGACACTTAGATCTGACAAAAAAAAGCAATGCTGTGTTGAGCTTGGTTTGTACAGTATATCCCACGATGTGCTCCCACAACTCCATTTGGCAACAAATCACTGAACTCACACTATTATTTCTTTTTTTACAAATTACAATAATATATAGTAAGACTGCAAGTAACCACTGACAGATTGCAAGCAACTACTGTAACTGAGAAGTGTTACTATAAGTCAATGGACTACACACTTTTTGAATCTTCTTTCTAGTCAGAAATTTCCTTGAGAGGCTCATTTTTATCTATGACAGTGGTGTACAACAGAAATTGTCTTCTCCAGTAAAATGGTCATGAACTTTAAAGGGAATTGTGTGCAATTTAACTATTTCCAGAAGACTGAAACTGAAATGTCCACAAACCTTAAAAGCATGTTCTTGTGAAAACAAAAACCAGTTACAGTACCAAACCATTGTGCATAGCGGTGAAGTCAATTAGTGCAAGATTGTGGTGCCATGATGGACAGCAAACTATGTTACTGTATAAGTGAATGGTAAGGCTTTTGTTTTCCAGTCCAAAACCACATTCCCTCAAAGTCTTTCATCTGTAGGAAACTTTTCTGGAGAGACGTAGAACATCAATAAATATTTGGCTCATTTTTATCTATAGGGTACTGATATGAAAATGCATTTTCTGTTTTTTATGCATGGATCCAATGGGAAACTAGCAGTCCACTGGTGATGATACAGCAACAGCATAGTTTATCAAAGGGATGACATTGCTGCCATTGAATGCATGACCTTTACACTACAGGTGTAGACTCTAAGCACACTCCCACAGTAAAAAAACCAGGAATAGTAATTTGGAAAGCTCCTATTAATCTTTCTTCAAGGAAATGTAAATTCTGGTGCAAGGGCTGTTTATAATATCATTTCATACCCCATCTACCCCCCCATCTACCCCCCCCCCCCCCATGTACACAGAAGCTTGCTTAACAAATGTGTGTGAATGCTGGGTATTGTACTGTAGAAGAGTACTATGGTGTGCAAATTAGTGTAGGCAACACTGCACCTAGCTGGTCTTGTTATTCAATGGAGGCTACTGTACACAGTCCATGTGTACAATGAAATTCTCCTTAACTATGCTACAGTAGGCATGGTACAGTGGAGGCCTATCATTTCTCTGCCCACATAGGTCCCTCCCCAAACATACCAGCAAAGTGATTGGAAGGTAAATGCGTAGGCCTATTGTAATGTGAAATAATAATCTTGAATGTTTTTTTGTGTAACTTTTCCTATAGGCCTAATAATTAATCACCAAGGCTAGAGACATGTGGAAAAAGCTAGGGAGCTGGGCATCTCAAAGGAAATCTTGACAATTAGAAGGAAATTCCCTTTTTTCTGTTCATCGAACTAGAGAAAACTGTGGGAAATTTTATTCCTTCTTTGGAAAAAGGTTTACTCCCCTCCTGAGAAATCATTTTTCCACCCCTGGCTAAAGAAATAAATTATCAGTTTTCTAAAAGCCAAGTTCCATTTTGGAATTCACTTTGCACAAATTTCCATTGAAATTCTATTCTAACTTTAAAGCAGAATTTCCTGTATCTTACCAAGGCACATGAATGGCAGGCCACATTAAAGAGTTTACTAAGCTAGCTATTACTTAACAGTTGGCCAGTAGTGAGGGGAACCTTGTAACTTGCACTTGGTGTTGCCAGAATACTAAGTGACTGGCAGAGCCCCCTGCAAAATAGCTGTGCCACTCCCTCCCCCCCCCCTCCCCCCCCCCCAAAAAAAAAAAGTGGAGTATGGTGATGCCACTGCAGTTGTTCTGGACTAAAGGTACAGAAAGAAAAATTTCTTTCTGCCTGTCATTTTTTTATCACTTGTGACTGTTTTTGTCATCCTGCATTAAATTAATTTAATTACCAATCAAGGTCTTTTTCATTATGAGTAAACAATCTCTTCCACATGCATGCCATGTTGAAGCTGTAGCACCACAATGAATTTGTTTTTTCATGACATAGCAGGTTAAAGGCAGAGGCTTGGATCTGGTTTGTGGATTGGGAGGGGCAAAAATTTGTCAACAGTTGCAACATCAGATGGTGTCTGGACCAACTCCTTCATAAGCAATCCAACCACACAGAAGCGAGCACACATTCACTATGCACACTGCAATATTTTTGTGTTACATTTTATTTACTCTGTCTGCTTTTTTTTTGTTTTTAAATCTGCCTGAATAAGGAGGGGGGAAAAACATTACTGCTCACCAATATTTTCATTGGATGTGATTTCCCCCTTCCCCCCAGATCAAGGCTCTTTCCCCTACCTGGATCAACACCCCTGGTTAAAGGACTAAGGAGGGCTAAACCAGGTGTTTCATAAGACACCCTGAAGTCAATACCCAGAGCCACTAATAAAGATAAAACCATATAGTAGCAACTTTGATCCTAGAATCATGGCCTGTCATAAAAAGTAGACATATTGATAAAATACAATAACCAGAACTTTTTAACAATTGTATCACAGCACATTCCAACAAGTTTGTTAGATTGACCAAATTATGGCTCTCTCCAATTTGTTTATATTCTAACTCTACACACTCAGGACACATACTGTACATACATGTGCAGGGTATGCTGTTAAAAGGATTGAACAATGGTAATGAATAATATTACGTAACACATTAATCAGTTTCACCACTGTTTGTCATGCTAACTAGCCATGAATATTAAGTTGAGAGTCAAAAGAAGGTGACCAATTTTGTCTCACCAGTTTGTGACCTCTTCTCGGTGGAGCTGTGGAGCATTGCAGCTCTTTGGGATAAAGTTAAAATGCAACATGAAAGTTGAAGAGTCAAATTTTGTCATAATATCAAACCTTGATTTAAACTTTGGCCTTACAACCTTGCACAATTTGACAAGTTGCCGTAAAAAGTCTTAATTTGGAAAAAGAGAAAAAAGGAAACAGTACTTAAATGACTCATCCTTTCACTCTAAACTAAACACTGTTTCTACAGAAGTAGTTCACAGAAGCTCTTGATTGGTGCAGTTCTTTGATTGACAGCTAGTTCAAAACTAGAAAACCAACAGGCTTAGTGATTCCTTGCCATATGATATATCAATAGCAAATATGGAAACAAACATGACATGCATGAGATCCCATACAATTATCCTACTGAACTGAGATATCTTACTCGTAAGGCCAAAACTTTTTGACCTCATGTGACCCAAAATGACCTTTCGACCCCTTAAAAACAATAGTGATCATCTCACCAACACGTCCATCAACATGAGCAATTCAAAATTAAGCTTAGTACAGTATGAGTATGGAAGTACTACCTCAATGGTATGAGATCCCTCACAGTTATCCCCCTAAAAAATATTATGTCTAAAGGGTTTTATCTTTTGTCACCTCAAACCTTTGATCTCCACAAACAAGAGGAATTTCTCACACAGCTTTAACATGCCAGAAAACTGTTTTGTCTTAATACTTGATAAAGTGGTATTTTGAAACCATTTTTATCCAAAGTTTGATCAATGGGGACAGCTCTCCATTCTGAAGTCTCTGTGTTCCGATGCCTCTATGTTTCCAAAAGTCTGCTATTGAGGTTAGTGTTAAAACAAGCCCTCATCCAAACACTCTCCTACATGCATTGGATCAAAAACTGTGTTCTCACATACACCACGCTCGAGGTAACACTGTGTTACCTCACGCTCGAGTAACGTGGGACCGCGGGTTAACGCAGGGTCAGTGTTTAAATTTTGATCCACCTCAGATCGCAGGGTTAAGCAGTTTTAAACATCGTGTTTGTTTTAATCAAGCAAGGTCACAGGTATTTATGGCACTGATGACAGGTATTTTGTTACATTTTACTGTAATCCGTGTGTAAAATATTTGATCTCGTTACTATGGTAACACTATCTAATCAACGAAACACTGGGTATGTGAGAACACAAACTAGAAAACACAGGGTTAGCCTGCGGTTTTGTCTGATTGTAAACACGAGTTAACACTGGGTGTTGCGGGGTATGTGAGACCAAGCCTAAAGAGACATCTGAACAGAGATGTGTAACCTTGGCTATTAGTGACGGCAATTTTTGCTTTATGGGGGAAATGCCTCACCCATTGTCTATGGTATCCTTTGCAAATTAACAAAAGCTGATATCTCTATTAATCCATAATTTAACAAGACTTTTAATTTGCCTTTTGTCTACTTATACTGTAGGTACAGCATAACACACAGTACAAGTTTTCCTTGTTTGATACACAGTATACAACATTATGCTTGCTCTTATTACCTGAACTAATTTTAAACGACAGCAGCAATGCAAAATAAAATCTTAATACTTTTGAAAAGTGTCATTAAGGGTAATCTTGAAGCAATGGTTCTATGCATTAAGCTTAATGATACACTTTTTTTTTGGGGGGGGGGGGGGGGGGGGGATAGTGACATGGATAAAAATGAAATGTGAGACAAGAATTCCCACTCGATGATGATATTTGACATAACTATAATCCTTCACGCAGGGGTTACTTTTTTGGTGCAGTCATCCAGATATATATGAGGCAAGTAGTATGCTGATACATTTTATGCTATCAAAAATTTAAAACAAATTTTACAATAAAACTTAAGTGATAAATAATCACTGTAGAGCATATTGAAAATGTAAAGCAGAAGCACCAATCTAGATAGACACCAATGTTTCAATTTTTGTTCAACAAAAATCCTAATACAAACACACTATTTGTTCAATTCCACCAGCTTTTATGTAAAGGACACTATTTCTGAAGGGTGTCAAGCTACAGTATTTCTAAGATGACTTTCAGTTTAGGAACTTGATCAAGTGTACATGAACTTCTCCATCTCCAGACAATGGCTAGGCAAACAACTTTTGTTTGTGGTCAGATGAGACAAGATAATGTGGACAGTTATTTTATGCTTGATTTTGCAGAGGTGTGACTTTCATGGAGGTCTGACATTTTGACCACAAATAGAGTACTAAATGCATGCAGGGAATGGCAGGAAATAGGAGTATATACAAACAATGGGCTGTCATGGTTGTTATGTAATGAGATAAAAATAAGCTTTCTTCAGAGGGTTTATAAGAGTCAATTAACACCACTTATACAGTAAAAAGCTTAAGTCAATGGAGCTGTATGTTTGTATGAGGTAATCCTTCAGGACACTGTTGTGGGGATAACTGGCAGTCAACTGTGAAAAATAGGGCCAGATAGCTGTGACCAAATGGCAAAGAATGGGTCAGTCACAATTTGATTCACTCTATTAGGCAATGACAGTTCATGTGTGCTGAACGGTATTTGACACCAAATGATCAGTATAAATTAGGTTCTTTTTTGTAAAGCTAATTAACTGTGGTATATCTAATAAATCAATTCCCATTTCCAATTCATGCACATGTCCTCATGAGGACAGTAGGTACAAGGATTGCCAAATATTAGCACTTTTTGCCACTAAATTTAATGTTTTCTTCAGGTTTTTCTTTAAGATTATTGAAAAAGCAATGTAAGTATGTTATAAAAGAGATTCTTGTGCATCCCACAGAATACTCTCTGTTCAAAGTTTACACTTATGAAGTTCCACATCAGTCATCTACTTAGTGTGCAAAGAAGCATCTTCTAATATTTTCAGACTATGTCCCTAAATGACCCTTATACACACTGTTTAAACTCACATGTTCCACATCAGTTTCATGAAAATCTATTTACTTGTGGCTGCAAAATCAGCATACCCATGAGCATTGAAGCATGTATGCTAGCCTGATGAACACATTCTGCCTTTTAAGATTTTATATTTTGCTCTGCCCACTTTTCATGTATTAATACTTGGAACTTAATGTAATAACAGGGTACAATTTCATGCCAGAATCAACATACTGCACAGTGTTCTACCATGTGATGTGCCTTTTTGTGCACCTAAGACCTTCTTCCTATGAGTTTGCTTCAGTACTTTACAAATGCATTTTCAAAATTACCTCACTAAAGAATTTACAGTGAAGTTAATGAACTGTTCCAAAAAAATTATATACCTATGCCTTTTACATTACCCATGACAAATTATTCGTACCCTTTCACCCTAACCGCTCATGGATATTAACTTCAACAGTTATACTCTTTTGAGATGTAGTGTTTGCAAGGTTAAGATGTTTTGAACTCTGATGACCCCAAATGACCTTTGACATCCAATAAAAACAATACGGGTCATCTACTCAATATGGACAATCCACTTGGTAAATATGAGATTCCTGGCAGTTACCTTTCTTGACATATGGTGTTTACAAGTTTTTGAGCTTTTCATCTCTAATGACCCAAAATGACCTTTGACCTCCACCAAAAATAATGGTGATCATCTACTTAATATGGGCAATCCACCTGCTATGTATCAGATCCCTCACATATTCCCTTCTTGAGATACAGTGTTTACAAGGTTTTGACCTTTTTTCCTCTGGTGACCCCAGATGACCTTTGACCTCCATCAAAAACAATAGGGACCATCTACTCAATATGGACAATCAGCATGGTAAGTATGAGATTGCTCACATTTTTCCTTCTGGAGATATCGTGTTTACAAGCAATTTCCAAGGTATTTACATTTTGACCTCTGGTGACCCCAAATGACCTTTGATCTCTACCAAAAAAAATAGGGACCATCTACTCAATGTGGAAATTCTACATGCCAAGTTTGAGATCCCTGGGGGTTACCCTTCTTGAGATATCGTGTTTACAAGCAGGCGTCACACACACACATACCTACACACACACACACGACATCACCATCGCATAGATTCCTTGCCTGCCTTCCGCAAGGAATCAAAAATGCAGACTACTACCCAAGTTCATAATATTTACACAGCAGTGGCGTGTGCAGGATTTCGAAGGTAGAAGGCAGGGGGTACAACCTGTGAGTCCCCCGACTGGCCCTGATTTTGATGACCACTTTTTTGTTTTTTTACTTTTTGTGTGGTTAAGGTTTCACTGCTCAGTGTGTCTCTTCAAACTTTTCACTTCCATGCACCCGTAAATCCCAACTGAGTGATTTCCCCCCGGCTGACTTTGAAGGTGGGGGGGCCTGTGCCCCTTCCCCCCCCCCCCTTAAACATACTACTGATACACAGCATGTACTTTACTGAGAGAGATGTTTTGATAATTCAGGGCTTGCTTTTTATGATTGTCCGAGACCACCAAAATTCTGTAGAGACAACCAAAAGTTAATACTTGGTTGCCCAACAGGCAACCGTTTCTCCCGGTAATTCAAAATGGCTTGTTTTATTCAATCCTGCTTTCGGATCAATGGGCAGCTTCCTTTGTAATAAATTTCACCACACAACTTGCATCTCTTCCCAATTACCATAACAGAACAGGGGTCATCACTCCACAAACGTACACTTGATACACGGTACAGTTTCTGAAGAAGCTGATTGACCACAGATGTGATGACCTGCCTAAATGCCTACAACTTTACAAGGCATCAACCTTCATGCAGCACCCGTGAATACATTTTATCCTGTTTCAGCGAAAAAGCTGTGGAATGACTATTCCTCTAAAGAAAGGTGCTCATTTCATTCCCCATATTTGCTAAGAGTTGTAGCAGAGAAGGAGCAGAAGAAATTATGATACTGACTCTGCCTTAACTACTGAAATAAATAATTCTTGGCAGAAAACAGTTGTTGAAATGAGTTGTTTTCATTTTGTACAGATTTCTACAAAAATCTCTCAAACAACCAAATTTCTGTCTAGGCAACCAAAAATAGTGAAGTGGTTGTAATTTTACATGTTGGGGTCTTTAACATACCCACCCTGAAGCAATAAACTGAGATTGCATCTGGATGAGGATAAATTTTAGAGTTGTGGGAAAGGCTCAGTAAGTAGGTTAGGAGAATTGAAGTGACAGGATTAGGCCTTTAATGAACTGTTGTGGTCTTATTCTGGAAGCTGTATGGAAGAATCAGCTTTTGTCCTTAAACATTCAGAATTGCTACTTGTTTGCGTCATCCAACTCTCAAAGCCTCACATTATGTAACAGGATATCCTTTGAGGCATTCCTCCTGATTTAGAAAGAGGAAAAAGAATTCTGGCAAGGAATGTTTGAAACTGGTGGGGACAGTTTCCATCACCTTCTCAAGTTAGTTACCTTTTTAAGACTTATCAAAGAGAGAGCTTTTCTCTTATTGCAGGATATCAATTTTACTGTAATCTTTAACTTAAATTTTAACACAAAAAAAAAGCATGTGTTTATATTCAGCAGGGTTAAAATGGAAGCTTTTTTGCCCTGGCAATGGGCAACTCTAAATGTATTTTAAAATCTTACCAGATTTACTGCTATGATATCTCCCAAGTGGACAGCATCTTCATCACGGATGGTCTTTGGTGGGTTGTCAGTGAGGTAGACTCTCTCATCTGATAATACAACAAACTTGAAAGCACGCTTCTCTTTCCGGAAGTTAACAATGCAGGCTTCATATGCTCTAATTCTTTCAAAAACATGATTGCTGAGATTAAGCTTCAGAAAACTTTCTAATTTTGAATTCCTTCTGGTTAGGGTTTCAGAAGAATTCCACGCCATGCAAAACTGAATAACATTCCTGCATGTCAGCTCTCCCAAAGTGACTCAAAGTCAAACCTAAATTTTTATATTCATATTACCAAAGCGAGCAAAGAGTAACATTCATGTAGACAACTTGTAACAGGCTCTACCGGAATGAATACTACAGTCTAAGTTACAACTTACAGCCAAGGAGATGAGTACACTACAGGCAACAGTATATGCATCGAAAAACCATCCATTCCAAGTCAAAGTTTGATTACATGCTTTGTAACTTGGTGTTGGGGAAGAAAGATAGGCCTAGGCTAAACTCACCACACACAGTTTGCCTACTCAATGAATAAGGTAAGAACCTATTCTCAATCTCAGATTGAGGATAGCCTGCTAAAGCCTACAGGAACAATTGTAACTTTTATGTCTAACTTAGTTGTTCTCCCTCCATTGACCATTACGCATTTTTACACTTTATATTTAAGTAATTTATGGGTAGGGTACAAAGAAGGGTTGACGAGCCTTCCTACAGAACTATCTCAGCTATCTGGGTAAACAACGAAATCGTAGAACTACTACTAGCGAGTCTAACGTTAGTGTGATGCAAAGTCCGATGCAAAGTTAGTCCAACTGCTGCAAAGTTCAACTTTGTAAAATTTGGCCCGACTTCAAAACAAAACAACTTTGAGACGCTTTTCCTCTCAGTGAAGCATCTGATGTAAGAAAAAGTAAGTTGATTAACCTTGTCCAAACATTTCCATGCAACGACGCTACTTGCAAACCGGAATATTAACGAAGCACATCATTTTTGGAGAACCGTTTTTAATTCCCAACAACAATACACGGTAACTAGGCCTGTACTGCACTCACACTGCAGTGAGCTTACCGTTCACCGATTATCTCCCAGTCACAGTCCAAACAATTGCACGTTCGGAAGCCGAGGAAATCGATCAGCTAACATAACACTACACACCACAGAATGGTTGTTCATCAGTCATTCTCTCGCAAAAAGGGGCTTTAATTTACGTTGCAAACTGTTTACTGCAAAGGCAGTGCCAAAATTCATGTAAACGATAAAACAGTTAGTGCTCCGAAGTAACCTCCGGGATTAAAAGTTGGGGTACAACGTATATTGCTATGTTACGTTATGTACGCTGTACGAAAGTTGACACGACACATGCTTCACTGTGGGTGCATTGGTAATCCCCAGGCCGTGGCGGTAACTACCGTATGTGTTTCGCAGTCCAGTCGGCCAGATAAAACTCTAAGCGTGCTCGTACGTAGTTGTGTAGTATATGCTCCGCTTTACAATCTGGAACATCGCTCTAAATGCGCATGTGTAGCGTTATCGCAACGGAAATCCACCAATCACAGATCGAGTTCAGTACTTTCCCGTGGTTGACTTTGCAGAAGTTTAAAAAGTACTTTACGATCGCATCAATGCAGCGCCAATACCGGGGAGCATCTCAGTTTGGGAAAGGACAGTTTGGGGCGAGGAGGGAATTTTTTCCCCAAAATGAAATTCTGCCCGGAAGATTATCTAAGCGATGCGCCATTATTAGTTGGCGCCAAGCGTATAGAAAATTTTGAATAATCACGACCTCTCAG
This sequence comes from Holothuria scabra, assembly GCA_037179385.1. Taxonomy (NCBI): domain Eukaryota; kingdom Metazoa; phylum Echinodermata; class Holothuroidea; order Aspidochirotida; family Holothuriidae; genus Holothuria; species Holothuria scabra. Next base: position 57,238,224 of record CM074181.1, on the reverse strand, counting down.
ATAGCCGAAAATGGCATCTCTTAGGCCGAGTGGCGTAGGCACGGGGTGGTTTTGGGGTTAGAACCCCTCGTGACCCAACCTTGCAATGCAAAAAAACATCTAAGATAGCGTTTTTTTCTATCCTTATACTTTCCCCTCATATCGTGCCCCAACCAACCCCCGTGACACCAACCCCCTCCTTCCCCTCATGACACAATCCTGGCTACGCTACTGCCCATGCCTGTAAGGAGAATGTAACCAGTCGTTATTTTGAACTTCCGTTCGAAATAATGACAAAAAATAAGCAACTTGTTAAGTGATGAGAAAATTACCAGGTGAAATGTATCAGTGCCATTCATGAAAATGGCTTGTATCTTTCAAGATAAAAACTATAAAACGGAATTGAAAACGTGCTTTTGTTCGTTATTCTTTTGAGACTCTTGCTTGGAATAAACTAATGTGATGAAATTATATACATGGACTGCCTGAATTCCCTACTATTGATACTTTTAATTCTAACACCGAATTTAAAAAAAATGTCACGTATTACAGGCGCGGATCCAGACATTTAAAAAAAAAGGGGGGGGCTGAACTTAGAATTTTGGACCATGTACCTCTCCCTACCCCATTGACCAAAAGGTACATTTTTATGCAGGATTTTTCGCTTTTTTCTACGAGGAAGAACATTTTTTTAAATTAAAAAAAAAAATTAACTGACTTTTTCTTAAGTTTGAACATTACTGTACTGCACACGTCGAAAATTTCGGTTCTTTTACACATTTGTAAATTTGGAGCGTGTATTGCAAGAAATAGTTTAGATTCAGGGTTTCCTGTAGGGATATTTGAATATATTTTTTTTTTTTGGGGGGGGGGGACCATTGAAGAATCTGCGTTTCCTGTTAGCATATATCTGAGATAGCATGTCAACTGAAGATCGTTGCTGTTACAAATTGTTAGCTAAGGAGTACGGATTGAGACTTCTCGGCGACATTCAAAAAGCCCCCGAAACTTTTTTAGACAAAATATTTAAAAATTAAAACCTTATTGAAGAAAAGTTTAGGGAAACCGCACTGCAGCGGCTCGGAAAAGTTTACTACTGAGCTACCATTTACTGTAAAAAGGGTCGTGGGTTTAGGAGCGCGAAGCGCGCCGAAAAATTTGCCTTTTTAGAACTAATAATTACAAATATGAAGTTTTTGTTACGAAGAAGTCGGAATTTTATGAAAGAAAAGTTGGGAATACCGCACTGTATTTGAATGGTGTCGCAAATGGATAAATTCCGATTTTTTCACTTTTCCAAGCCAGGGGATTCGCCCCTCCTTCATGTGGCTACATCACTGCTCTGCAACATTGTTCATTGATAACATTTTGAAACTTCAATAAATAAAGAATCCGCGTGGGACATTTTGTTTTTTGAGATTTGGGAAACGAAAAAGGGGTTTCCTGACCAGGGAAGTGGGACACGGAAACATACTTCCGCCCCTCATTTTTTACTGGGGGTTGTCGCCTCCCCCAGCCTCACGCTTCTTACGCCTATGGAATATTTAATTCTGCTTGAAAGACCAAGCGGAGCGCCACCATCTGTTGAAGTGGGGAGTACAGAAAATTTTGAAAAACCACGATCACTCAGACAGCCACCGACTTGTAAGTAGCATTTTAGCAATCATTATTTTGAGCTTTCGGTTGCAAAAAAACTATACTTCACTAAAAAAAAATGAGTAAGTTATAAAATGGTCAGAAAATAACCAAATAAAATGAACCACTGCCATTGGATGAAATGGTAATTAAAGAAATTAATCTTTGGAAAATGAGCTGGTTAGGGCATTTTAAAAACTATTTAACTACCTTGCGACATTAGATTATGAAGAGTGCAAATTCGCTAAACTTCATTGACCGGCGAAAATCCCTTCTGAACTTCAAGGGAGGATGGCAATGCATCGCATACCGGCTACCTAGCCTTTACAAGTTTCATCGAACTTTACAAGGATCCCATGTGTTTGAGGAGCCTGATTAGCTGAAACAGAAATCAAAATCAACGTATAGCCCAATTCTCCGTGGTCAGCATCAACAACTCTCAGTACCAGGGCTTCAATTCTTACGGGTCGCATTATAATTAACACTTAACCTATACCTGCTCCACTGGGGCCATCAAGATGGCCACAGCTACATGATTTGGTCCAAAGTTTGTACACTCCTGCTCTATACCATAATGAACCACCGTTGGACACTGAGACAAGACTGCCGACAGTCCATAGCCACTACGGTACATTGCACACATGGGCCGACGTGAACTGTGTAAACATAGTTCAGTTGGTAACGCTCATAACGTAATGACATAGGCCTATTGGCCGACAGCTATCCACATTATTCAAATCTTGTTGTTGTGGCCCCTTGTTGTTGCAGCTCCCTTTTATGACGAAGGCAAGGCGGCAGGGAATATTCTCGTAGATAAACACTAGAGTATTTGTTATTGTTGATGTGATGAAAGGGGGGGGGGCTGAGGCCGTAAAAGCCCCCCCCCCCGCTTGGATCCGCGCCTGTATTATGCAGTGGGTTTAAATGGGTCTAAAGGCAAGCTTACTGAAGATATCCCACACGGTGTCATAATGGTGTTGAAAACGAAATACCTAGATTTTCTTTAATGTTGCATGATTTCGGTTTGATGGGCAATACTAAATGGCAAAAATATTGGCCAATGCACCCGAGCACCCGAGCCGTCTGCCCGTATAATCAATCTGGAAATTGAAAACATATGATATTTATCTGTTTATATAACATATTTAAATATCGGCTAAAATTTACCGCATTTCGGGTAAAGTTTTTGCAAGAGTATGAAGTGGGGCTGAGAAAAACTTTTTCAAAAGCTGCCTGTGCCGCAAATCTTAGTTATCACTTTTATTTTCCATTAAAATTTTACATATAAATACATACAATTTATATATATAGCGTTTGGGGAAAAATTGAACGTATTCAAATAATCAACCAGTTCGGGCATTATGTTGCACAGGGTTTTGAAAGCAAGGACGAGGAATGATGGTTTCTTTTTAAGCGATAGGCTTCCCAAACGCGTCCCGATTTTTATCTCTTGGTTTTTATGTTACCCTGACTATGATACTTTTTCTATTTTTCGGCCAGACAAATGCTCAAAAGAATTCGTATATTAGACAATATCTGGCATTGTGTTGAGAAAGACTGTGAAGTATGGCTAACGAATAATTGTTTTTTGCGCTGTCCGAATGTGTAGCGAACTCTTGTAACCAGTGTTGCATTTTCATGAAAATTTTACCGTGGCTATTATATCTTTTTCTTTTTTGGAGGGCATATCATTTAAGATCCTGGGCAAGTTCAGGACTTTTATGAAGAGCCATGCTGGTTTTTAAATTTCAAGTTGTTGTCCGATTTTTTTTTTTTCAATATTGCTGCCACCGCCTATGAGTGCGGTATGCGGCCCTTCAATAGAATATTCTAAGTAAACTTTGCATTTTTCGACGTACTTTCCCTGTGGCGTTGGCTAATGAATTGTAAATTTTCAATGCCCTTGTTTGTACACACCAGGGAAATGTTAAACAGCAGGGCCGTGAGCTTCCATGCATTCAGCGTGACACTTACGCATTTCAGTCGGCGCAATCTAGCACTCTCAGGACATGATGCCGTCAGTGTCTCACGCAATTACTCGTTCCATCTTCCACTCACTCCCAAAGCGTCGCATACATGCAAGTGCCACCGTGACACAGAAATAGAAGCAACTTTAGAACTTGCACCAACAGAAAAGATCCGTAAGCTACAGCGCTTTTTACTCAGAACGATGCCAATGTAGAAATGCAGGCTAGTTGTCTATTCTGTCAGGCAGAATAGCTTTCTTCAAGGCCCCAATACAAAATTCACCTTTAAAGGATTGTCCCATGCATCCCACACCACCCCTGAGACGTTGAATATTCAGTGTGAGCAAGATGTGATCAGTTTTATTTTTTTTAACGTTTTGAGGGTCTTGAAGCCATTCAGTTCATCGTGGACCCTATATGCCAGAGAAAGCGAACACCAGCGACGCAACTTCTCCTTCTCTTTTCAACTAGTGATCAGAGGTAACGAGGCAGGCCTGTACTGATCATTCCTAATCCTGCTCCCGGGACCGCCATTTAACGTCCCCATCAGACGGACTCTTTGGCCACTTTGCCAAAGGCTGGATGGGGGTGGAGGTTACTTGCTCTATGCCGCTGCTCAACAGCTGAACTAATCAAGTGGACAACTCTTTGAAACGGACAACTTCCTGAAACAGACAACCAAATACCAAATTTTTGTAATTCACCAATTTCCCCCCTCAGCATCACTGCGAACAGCTATGCTGAACAAGCTAATTTTTAGACCCCGGAAAATTTCCAAGTGGCTCCACCGGTATTTGATCCGAGGACCTTCAGCATGCAAGGCAGTACGCTCAAAGGGTAGATGCGCACTGTTTAACAAGGTGTTTCTTGATTGGGTGATGCCATTGTATTGTATAGATTGTGTTTTTTGTTCGGGTTAGGTTATTAGGTTAAGGTTTAGGGTTATCGTTAGCCAGTTAGGAAATTTTTTATTAAACAGTGCGCATCTCCCCAGCTCAAACCACCGAGCTAACTCCATCCTTTTGTTCACACAAAGCCATTTAAATAGTCAGCTGCTTTTATTCAAGTTGTAATGATCACAACTTATAAATGCCGGGCACCTTCTGATATCTCCGCATCTAATGGCACAGAAACGCAGTTGCCTCTGAACCCCACCAGGAGACTTCAATGAATTTTGTTCAGTCTTCTAAACAATCCAGCCTTTCAGCCTTTCTGGAGCGCTGATCCCTTATGCAAAATTGGCATAGTGGCGAAAGTGAAAATTTGTTCATTTCGGCATAGTGACGATCCAAATTTGGATATTGCCCAAATCTGTTCACCTTTGGGTTAAAAAGGTTGAATAAATGTGTAATTTATTTTATTTTCTAAAATTTCAAACAATAAATAAGCAACGATAAGAAACCATCATCAAACAGTAATATACATTAACCTTCGTCACTTTGTGAAACAGAAAATCCACCTAAGAGACCGGCAGAGTCGAAAAATTTGGATTTTTGCCATTCTTGAGTAAGCCTGAAAGGAAATGAAATTGGTTTATGCAAAATATGCCCCTACATTTTTAAGTACCTACTTGTATGTGTTGGTCTGTAAGGGTTTGTTCATAAGGAGGTATGATTCATATTTTTGTACTATTCAGGCGCGAAGCCAGGGTTGTGTCATAGGGGTGGTGGTGTCATGGGGGGGGGGGGGTTCAGGGCACGAAATGAGGAAAAAGTCTAAGAAAAGAGAGAAAAAAATCCGCTATTTTAGGTGTTTTTTGCATTGCAAGGTTGTATCATGGTGGTCCCACCCCCACTTTTCTGGGAAGGAACCGGGTCCCTGTCCCACCCTAAACCAGCTCCTGATGAGTGGCAAAGGTTCAGCTTGCTTTGCCTGCGAGAATTGCATCTATTGTCAAATGTGAGTTAACGATTAAAATAGCGATGATCCCTTACCTAATCCCTAATTCTAACATAGAATACAGTGCATACAATACAATACCAACAACCTATAAAGAAATTGTTAAACAGTGCACATGAGCCGTTGTAGGCGATATGTAGTATTTTCAAGGTTTACGTTATAACGTTGTAGTAGGGGTTGTGATTATAAACAATTAGCTAAACTGGATTTGTCTTTTTCCCTTATATTACACACCAAGTGTTTTCTTTCATTGGGCCACACTCCTTATTTTTTGTCGCAAAATCATCAGTTTATGGGAGTGATGTATATGGGTAAACACGTGTTTAGCCCAATAATTTACATAATAATGGCGTACCTCATGTCTAAAATTTAAAAATATATATATATTTTAGAAGTTGGATTTCGTCACTCAACTCCCATTGCCATAGCTTGTTTCATTGTTGAGGTATTAAATGTTGAAATTTATTCACTTAAAACAAATTAGTCCACTGGGAAATATTTTGTGACTTTTTCGTTGTACGTACAGCTCACATTACCTGATTTGTTTCCCTTTAAACTTGAAATTGCCTTATGACCTTGAACGCTTCCAGCTTGCTTGCATATCACGTTTCACAGAGAATGCCTAATTAATGACATCACCGTATAAGAGTAAGAGTGCTGGCACATATTGCTAAAAGGTGCATTTACTTTCACTGAGAAAAAAAGGAAGAAAAAGACTGCATTTTGAGAAGTACAACAATGACATCACAAATTATTGCACAATGTACCATTTTAAGTTGAGTGAAAAAACTTAAAATACTTTATGTATGGGCTCAAGAATGTCCTACATGGGATTTCGACTGTTGGATTTCATTTTTTATCCTCTTTGGTATATGGTTTTGAAGTTTTTGACTTGACTGAGGTGTACCCGATTTTTGCACGGCTGTCTCGGAGAGCTGTATGTCCGTGGAATCAGGAGGTGCATGAATTACTTTATTTGGATCTAGATAGTACTGTGGAAACCGCGTGGTTTGGGGAATGAATTGACGCATTATCTAAGCGAAATTGACCAATCTGCCGTGATGTCTCAATAAACTGGTAAACGAAATTGTCAAGTGGCACGCATTCTCAGAACAAACCGACATTTTTTTGTTTCCACATAAAGATATCATATCGAAGTGTAATCGACATATCTACCTTAATTGGAATAATTCAGACATTTTGGTATTAAATAAGCAAGCAGTGGCCTAACCAGCGGGGGGCGGGCAGGGTGGCAAAGTGTCCCCGGACACAAAAAAATGGGAAGGAAAGAAAAAAACGGGAAGAGACGAAAGGGGAGGAAAGAAAGGAAGAGAGGAAAAGGGAAGAAAAGGAAAAAGAGAAAAAGGAGGGGATGGGAAGGAAAGAAAGGCAGAAAAAAAGGAAAACGGAAAAGAAAAGAAAGGTAAAAAAAAAGAGAAAAATGAAAAAGGAAAGAAGGTGGGTCAACTATAACATCAAAAGCAAGATTGGTCTGCATTAACGGAACACTGTCTCGGTCAATATATACACATTCATGTCGAAAAATATGTGAACATTTATTTAGTCGCCTAAAGTTAACAAAATAATATCTGAGGTCCCATTTATTGGAGAAAAGACTTTCCTCTCTTGCGCTTTGCCAGACAGTCGGGAGGACTTTAGAAAAACAATCATTCTCAGATTCGCCACCAATATTTGGAGGAAGTGCAGATTCTTCAGTAATCCCCCAACTCTTTAAACTTCCTCACAGGAAACCAAGAATTCAAAGCTTTCTGCAATATAGGCTCCATATCAACAGGTTATTATTTCAAAGGGCCGATCTCTTGTACAATGGTGTTCACATTTGCAAGAAAAGTCGTAACTTACTTACAAGCCCATCACATGCCATTTCCGGCTGTCTGAGGGGTCGCCATTTTTCAAAATTTTCTGTACGCTCTGCGCCAACTGAAGATAGTCTTTCTAGAACGACGTCATATTCTAGGCAAGAGAACCATTGGCCTTCCGTACGCAAATGCTGTTATACACACCTGTCATCGGATACCTTTCAGCCCTGTCAGTTGTGTAGTCTTTCTTTGGATTCTTTAGTCATTGAAGTGTCAAAATTTTATCCATGTTGAACGTTGCAGAGCAGAAGCGTAGCTACTGCCCTGGCTCGAAAAAGTGAAAAATTTCGAAAATTTGCCATTTGAGACACCAGTCAAACACAGTGCGGTTTTCCCAAGTTTTCCTCCATAAAATTCCGAATTCTTAGTAAGAGTTCCATTTTTGAAATAATAAGTTTTAAAAAGGCAAAATAGCTGTAAGTGATCGCCCATAAAGCAGTCAGTGGATAATTTGTATCAGCCACTACAGTGCTGTATCCGTAAAATTTTCTTCAATGTAGGCTTTCATTTTTGTCTAAAAAGGCAACAAAGTTTCGAGAGTCTTTTTATGTCGCCGAGAAGCCTTAATCCGCACTCCTCAGATGACGCGATCTTCAGTCGACATGCTATCTCAGACATATGCTGATAGGAAACTCAGATTCTGTGATACTCCCCCAAATATGCAAATTTCCTTACATGAAACCCTGAATCTATTTTCTGCAAAACAAGCTCCATGTTTACAAATGTGTAAAAGGACCCATAAACACTTAAAAGAAATCAGATTTATTTTAAAAAAAAGTTGTTCTTGCTCGTAGAAAAGGCAAAAAAAATTAGCATAAAAATGTACCTTTTGATCAATGGGGTAGGGTAAGTTGCATGGTCCAAAATCCCCCCCTCGACACAACACTTCCCTTAATGGCCCTAAGACACCCACAAACTAACACATCTCAGCTAGTACAAAATCGGGAAACCTCTAAGCTATCCCCCCCCCCTCCCTTCCCGGACAGTCGGGTCTGGTTACGCCACTGGAGCAAAGGATTGTTTGTGTACAAAGTTTCAAAATGCCCCCCGTTCTACACCCGTAATTATGTTATTCCAATATTTATATATGAGTACGTTAGGCCTATTTGGTTCACCATCTTACAAATTCGAAAGCACTGGTTAAAGTAATTACCCTTATTTCATTTAGACGGGTCAGCTTTGTAATCTCATCGCTCCGTGAGGTAAACAAATTATTACGTACGTACGTACGTACGTACGTAACAATTATTACGTACGTACGAAATAATTATTACGCAGAGGTCGCGGAGTAAATTTTGAAGTGCGGGGGCTAATCATCGAAGCGGCCCAATATGTCCAATAAAATAAATGCAGATTAAGGCGGCCCAAAATGCCCACAGCAAAAAAAAAAAAAAAAAAAGGGGGGGGGGGGGGAACTAAATCCCCCTAGTCCCCCCCCCCTCCGTCTCCGGGGTCCCTGTTACGTACGTACGTAATAATTATCACGTACGTACGTAATACTTTACGGCGTACATAAAGAGCCGCAAAGCGAAGGTAGGTGATACCAAGTTGCCTACTTAACAGCCCCGCTAACAAAAGGACTGAGCTTTTCTTAACTGTTCATACATTGTTCTAATATTCTATTTGTGTGAGACTCCTGCATTCGGGTTGTTTAAATACTGATTTCCTATTCCCAGCGCATGGTCAGCCTTGGAAAAACTGATAGCCTATGAAGTAAGCTTTTTCAAGCATTTCTCGGTGGTAGAGTATGAAAAACCACATTTGTGAAACTGCAATTTTCTCTCAAACCGTTTGGTATCCAAATTTTGCAAAATAACGGATCCGACTTCACCTCGTCCGTTATTTGCGGGCCATATTTGAAATGTCGACGTTTCTTTCACTAATAATACTCCGCTAAATGAGATTTATTCAACTTATTCAATAAGTAACGCATAAATCATTAATGTTACTCTAAGGTAACATGACCAGGCGCGTTTGCAGGAATTATGTACCGGTGGGGGGGGGGGGGGGACTCGACTTGGGCCAAACTTCTAAGCGGGACGTCACTGTCAGTTGGCGAGGAGCGCACCTTAAAAATGTTTGTTCTCCCTACCTTCTACATGACCGAAAATTACCCTTCCCATGCTTGCTTGAAAATGGTCCCTTAACAGTTTTGCTTGAAGAAATAGGCGACAGGGGATTCAAACGATTTTATCACTTATTTTATCTTTCGTTCGTTTAAAAGGCGTAGTTAGAGTTTTCGACTAGGATTAGGAGTGGGGGAGGGGGTGGGGGGGATTGGATTGAAGGTTGTTTCTGACCGCATAGGAATATCCCTAGACGCAATTTAGTGAAATATTTTGCAAATTTGAAGGATTTATTTTTGTTCTTTTCAGTTTTCCGGCGATTGCTCCCGTTACACGTGCATGCACACAAGATGGCCCACTTTTTCTCGTTTCTTCTGTTCAATCAAAACGGAAGGAATGTGCAAGTTAATGAATGAATAGTTTGACAACGTATTTCTTTCATAAATGAAATAGGTCAAGCACTTGTTATCTATACAACTATCATTTGTGAAATGACAAAAACAAATTGTAATGTGAAGCAACGCATTGTTGTCACTGGCAGTGCTCAGAGCATATGATCAGGTGCGCCCCGGGTGGATAACAACAGCATCTGCTATACACTAGCATTCTGATAGGTACATTTTCTTAATCATTAAGAAAACTTGCTTTCCCATCTTGAATCGCATTTAGCCTGTCGTTGCTAATTATCGTCCCTTCTGGAGCATGGCACTCTGGCAAATATTGCCTTCGTCTATTAACTAAAATCCGCCTCTGTATAAATAATCTTTCTGAGCGAAACGCGTCTAGCAATAGCACAGCATGATATATAGCTTGTTAACTTTCAAGGTAACAAGAAAGAACATTTTTAGTTTATACCTTTCAGTCTCTTAAAAGCTTCACGTAATAGTTATAGGATTAATCTTTCCTAGGTAGGACACTATCACATCATCTCACGTCTCACGAGAGCTTTTCTGAGAATTCAGACGAACCAAACCTATAACTACGGATTTGTCCCGAACATATCTCGTATGTGAACTGTTTTTGGAGAGCCCCTCCTTTCTTAAAGCTAAGATATGTGAGCTTTTCCGAATGATGTTCCCTTATTTTACATGAATCGACTTACTTTCCATTGTGAGGTGTCTATTCGTCGCCTTCGTCAATACTGCTGAATATATTATTACGACGTGTACGTAATGATTATCACGTACGTACGTAATAATCATCACGTACGTACGTAATAATTTTTTATTTTACCATTTCCTAAATAGACCTTCGTACGAAATGCTTCAAAATGTGTAAAAAAATAAAGAACCATTTTTGCACCTCAGTTCTTTTCAAAAGCATTACTACGAGGGGTGGGGGTGGGGGTGGGGGGGGGGTTGTAAACAACAAGAGGAAGGGAAGTCCGAGGATCTAACCCCCAGGACAGCAACTATTAAAATCTTGCCCCATTTTTTATTCATTTTTATGAATATTTATTCCAAATTCAGTTCCACTCAGAGCAAGACCTGCATTGGAAAGACATGAATTTGGCCTCAATAAAGGCAGAATTAAGTCTGAGAAAACTAGGTTTGACATACTTGAATGTGTCCCCCTCACATTTGAGTAAAGATGAATGCTCTGCATGCATCTTATTACTTAGCAGTGGTGGCACTACAGGGAGCAAGAGGCTAGAGGGGGCATTTCCCCTCCCCCACATTTTGCCCTCTCTTTGACCAGTTGCTCCCCTCTATGTTAGGTCAGTTAGCAAGGAGTTAGTTCACCAAACAAATAAATAATATACCTTTCATGAGACTTAATTTTTCATCCAGAACTAAATTAAAACCTCAGAGCTTCTGAACACTTAAACCCCAGACCCCCCAGGAATGGGTGCTTTTGGTTCTGTTTTGTGCTGAGGAAAATTTTTCCCCCAAAATTATCCTTACATTTTTCAACCTGCTCCAATTTTGACATTTTGCCCCACCCCTGTCACTTGGGAGTAGAAACGTCTACTATGCAAAGAAAGCCTTGCGATGTAATGTTTCTGTATGTCCTCTGGAGGTAGACACTGGAATTGGACTTCAGCTGGCCAATTGAGTTAGATGGCAATGTATGTGCATACATGCATTTGGTATCCCAATACTCCAGTGAACTACTGTACCAATTTATGAAGAAGCAACCCATATATATTTGATAACTGATCACTACATGGTGACTTGTTGACACTTTAGACTAGGCGTTGTTGCCAAGATGAGGTCACATCCAGTCACATCCATTCTCCGGGGATGGCAATGTGAGGGGATAGGGGCTTTTAAACTATAAACTTTTCTGCTGTGAGCATTTTGGACTGTCTGAAACTGTTAATTGGGAATTTTATTTTCTGGAACATACATGCTGCTTTAATAATCCCCAGGTCCCTTTAATAATCACCAGGTCAAACTTCAGAATTGGCTCACAGGTCATTGCCCTCCCCAGTGATGTTACTTTCATTAAATTCTAGCTGTTAACATACCATTTCTCCACCAGTGGTTGGAATATGAAAATTCATGAGTAAATAATAAAACAGTATGACCATTTTGTCAATTTTCAAATTTGTTCATATATATTTCATTTGAAGTGATAATATCTCACCCACAGGTGTCACAGAATCATAACAAAGCACTTCAGTTACTATCTTGATCATGCTGTATAAATCACTATCCGATCTATACATACAACATGTGTGCTGCTATGTCTTTTTCTTTTCTTCTAAAATTTTTCAAACTAACTTCACACAGTGTGTCCAGGCCATATTCAGTTTGACTGACTTATTTGCTTATGAAAGAAGTCAGAACAATCTTCAGTTCTCCAACAACCTATATAACAGAGAAAGTGCTCACCCCCCCCCACTGCCCACCCCCCTCCCCCCTGCAGACTTGAGGTGCTGCATAAGCAGACAACGGCCCCAAAGATGTGGACACAACTTAACCATTAACACATGACAAGATCCATTGCCTTTGAACATTTCCCAAGTTGCCTGCATTTTATGTGTAATAATTCAAGATATTTACAATTATCACCAGCTTTTTTGGTTTATTTCATTTTCAGTTTTAGCCTTTGAGGAGATCTGTCATGGCTACCACAGTATTTAGAGAAACAGCAGTTGCCAATTATAGTACCTTCATGGCCATTTTCAAATGCTTAAATGGGCATATAATTGGTTCCTAGTACAGTTCTTGCCGAGTTTGAGCAAAGGCTAATTTTTTTCCAAATGTTCATCTTAAAGGTGCAATTACCAGTCCTCAGTAAGGAAATGCTGCTTTCTTAAATCATGTCAGCCATTTCTAGTCCTCAGTAAAAGTCATAATGCTTACTTAAATCAAGCCAGCACCTAAAAATATATCCAGACATTTGACCTCTTTGTACTTCAATTCATTACAATGTAAACACTATTGAAATCATGACTATTGTGTGTGATACACTATACAAAAGCTACAAATATGATAAAACAAAAGAGTGTCACACTTAGTACTTCCCAAATACCTTGATGGTTATTTCTTAACCTCTTCTCATGCATGTAGTTCCCTTAAAAGGTGTTCTAGATTATTAATAAATAAAATCCTTTTAAAGGTTTTCATTATCCCTCCTACACCAGTATTGTGATATACTCGATTAAATGTATTAACAAGACTACCACCCAATCACACCTTCATGATTTATTTGATTTTAATATACTACCAACTAAAGTACAGGCATTTATGTAAAATTTGCTACTTCCAAAAATCTCAAAATACATTCTGATATGACTATAATTTCATTATATGGACGAGATTAAGGCATTGATGTATTATTCTGTGGTTTAAGCCATTTTGAAAAATATTTTACATCCCTGCCACCAAAAACTGCAGGGCAGACCCTTTTTCAAACAGCTATTATGATGGATTATGGGATAGCATGTTACTATGTGTCATTCTTTACCACAGTAATATACCATTGACTACAGCAAAATGGCAAAATCCTATCCCACAGTCCTTTGTGATTGCTATTTGAAAAGTGCTGTATGGAGACAAGATAGCTATTCATGTATAAAAGAAGTCACCATACATTATCTTGGCTAGGCTCACACAGCCTAACAAAGAATATTCATTACTTTTTAGTAAATTTGGTTGTTGTCAAGTGCACATGATTGAAAGTTTTCTTAATTATCAACTGCCATACTTACTCTTCTTCTGCAACTTTCTGTTTATGAATAATTTATTTCTGAGCATACTAAAAACAAATCAGTTTATTCATATTTTATATGTTTTGTGCTCAACATGGAAAAATTAATCAATTATTTAAGAAAACATTACAGCACCAAAGAAACTAAGAAGAAATAATATTTCATACTTTTAATTCCATGAAGACATCCAGCTAAGGGTTCTTACACAAAATTGTCAACACTAATAAAAAAGAATGTCTGCCTGAAAAATAACCTCTCTTGTGACGTGAGAGAGAGTGATAAGACACCACATCTAAACTCAAAAGTTTGAACGGAAAGACTACTGCAATACTGTGATATTTGAGATAGACATGATAAATACAATGACTATCTATTAAAGTTGGCATTGTACCAATTTGTATAAATTTTCTGACTTCAAACTGATACTATTTGAGTCTGAAAGAATGTCCTCATTCAAATGAAGGCACCACTATGAAAACTACTTAAGGCCAAGTTTGCCATGATATACTTGATGAAACTACATGACATCCTAACTGGAGTAAAAAGTTACAGTAATAGTTTCATTATATTTTTCACTTACGTGAATGAAAATAACATGAAATCCTAGGTACTATGGACTAGTTACACTAGTACTGCCATACTAGAAGTCGTTTTTATTAAAATAAATTTAACATCTCCACTGATTTTTCAAATAACTCTTCTGCTATGTTTATAAATATTTATGATAAATGGCCAAGTTAGTAGCATATTTGTAAATAATTCTTCATAAAATTTTTACATACTGATTCTAATTATGAAAACAAAAATTTCAACAAATCAATCTGGCTACAAAAGTAAAAACAATACATAAAGCGTTGTTTAAGATGGTGCTCATATTTATAGAGCTTACATTCTAGTCCTGTTATTTCAACCATTTTACTGATACTAGAAACCGCAAGGTGTTATATCATATGAATAATTCATGAGTTGTACACAAACAATGCAAAAAGCACCATACTAGTACAGCGTGTACAGTGTATTTCGGTTAATGTGATTAAAACAGGGAACAATTTAACAGTCCTACTGAAACATTCTGCTCAAACATGATGTCTCTCTTAGGACAAAAATCCCTTTTTCGTACATTTTCTCTCCCATTTTTTTTTTTTTTTGGTAGAATCACACATCTTATGTCCTGATTGGATGATAAGAAAATATACATATCGGTCATATCCTACATGTGGCACCTAAAAATATACCAGACATTTAAACAATTTTTTTAACAAATTTTGCTTCCTTCTGACCAATTCTAATCAAACAAAACTAAACATTCAAAGAGTCCTTCCGATGTGTCCATTTTCTTTTGCAGTGAATAATACGTGATGTGTGTGAAATTATAAAGGTTAAAAACTTGTGTACCAATATCATTTTCACTATAATTTGCAATAAATTTGGCTGTTTACTTTTCGTTATCATTTTTATCCATCCATCTGAAAACCAACTTTTTTGGTTTCTATAGAAACAGAACAATTCTTACCATAACAGCATGTTAGGTTGGTATGTGCCTGGTTGCCTGGCTGCAAAAGGCAGGATGCATATATACAAATGCCTTAGTCCTGTATAATCATAAGAACTTTAGGAACACCTAAAATGTAACTTCTTCCGATCCCCAACTCAACACATTAAAGTCAGTTAACTTTAAAGCATGCTACATGTTAGTGGAGTGTAATGACCTTTCCAAACAGGTTTCTAATCTTCAAATAATTTGTCCTGAAATGAGCTTTTTTGTAAAATTTCAAACATATCACAAAATTGCTCATGTAAGAACTAGGTTAGGACCATTAAGGTTACCCACTATAAGTAGGCTAAGATTGGATGTTCTTCATTTCAGGATGAGATCACAGATTATTAGGAAAAGAAACTACACACTTCCATATATCCATCTCTGAAATGTGGAAACACTGCCACTCATGTAACCCATGAACTATATCAACAATTCCACAAACTTTGAACATGCGCTTCCACATCCCACAAAAAGAATCACTGTCCCATAGAGTTTGGTGCATTCAGAAAGCCTATCCTTTGCTTCTGTTTTCGTTGTTCAGTCATCTGTGAATGAAAAGTTTATTCAATTTTATAAACCTTCACCATACACCAAAGATTAAAGATATTTTCTTCCTCCTCCTCATTTCACAAGTAGTGCTTTGGGCTGCTGTTAGGTTGTCAACATTCTAATACTGTGAATGCACTATGGGCTTCCATAAGTTTAATGGAAAATATCGTGTTTACAATGCTTCAACAAAGAGTACATAGAAAATGGCTCGGGCACTATCCAACAATTCAGTCTTAATCATAAACCCCACCAATAGCCATGTCTCTTTAAAATACTATGCACAAGAAGAGCCATGGATGTTGCATCATTTGAAATGTTAAAAGTTTGGGTGAAAAAATTATTCTTGAGCAACAAACAACTGAATTTCTACCTGTGGGAAACTTATTTCTTGAAAAGAAGGCTACCATACTGCCTTATTTTTGATAATATATCACCCTGTGTCAAGAAACATTATTTTTAAAAGATGAATTTTCTAGCAAAACAAACACAATATTTCCCTTTAAGTAAACTTTTAGTCCCTCACACATAACGACATTCAGCAAATGTAAACTTTTTTCAAGAAACAAAATGAAAGCTGTCTTTGCAATAAAATATTACTGCAATTATGTGACATTTTCTTGATTAAAGATTTGTGGCAGGTGCTAAAAACTGCTGATAAAACATCACATTATTAAATTTGATACATAGACAAATCAGTTCATGAGAGAAATGGTTTGATTTATTAGGACATAAAATGGGGTCCATCACCATAAATCTTCTTTATTTTTGTTTCCCTGTATCATGGATGGTTGCACACGAAAATTATTTTTTAATTCATTGAATATGTGAGTTAAGAATTGCATGAAGACAATAAAATTAAGAAGACTAAAGGCTGATGGACCCCACTTATGGCCAACAAAACCATTTGATCGGATTGGTCTATATGCCAACAAAAGAAATAAACATTTCCAGTTCAAAAAATGCCAAACAAAATCCAAGTCCATAAAAAATGGACAATTACCCATTGAATACCTCACAAACATTCAAAAATATTTTAAGGGCTATATGTACAGTTTCTGGCTGAAAGGCTTTCTAAGATGACAGTAGTATTATTTTTACCTGGTCTTTCAACTCTGATAGCTGACTTGACAACTGTTTTACCAGCTCTGTAGTGTACTTTAATGTTGTCTGCAGGTTACGTATCTCATTCTGTTCATTATCACTCTCTTCTGCAGCCAGCGACATCGCCCGCAGACGGGGAAACCAGTCCAAATTCTTTTTCTGATGGTTTTAAAATTTTAAAGAAGAGTTTGAGAGCTGTAATAACATATAATTTTTGATATGGGATACAATTAGTATCTGCCATAGGTGACCACTTTAATTCCTTATTTCTATTTATTTTAGAACAATAAATAATACTTTAACATATTCTTAAAACAATACAAACTTTAATCACATCTATGAAGCAATGCTCAAAACAAAAGTTGTACTTATTGTTTTGTAACCAATCACCACATTTCATTACAATTCATCTCATGAATATTTAGCAGTCACCTATTGTTCTGTCTTACCTCTATCATATCTGCCACATAACTCTCGGGTCCAGTATACTCTGTTGATTTTTTCACCTTAATGAGAACTGTAAACTGCAGATAATGCCACATATTGTGCTCTTCATTGCAATGTTCCTCAAATGACACCGTCTTATTGTCAAATGCTGATCTGTTAAGACCTGTTGTGAAGGATGGAGAAATTCGACTCACCAGACAGACCAGCACTGACCTAAATAAGTATATGCAGTCATTAAGCAGTTTGACAGAGATTAACAACAAACAGTGACCCACTGACCATTTTATCTACATGGGAAAATTCCAATACCCCCCCCCCTTTAAATTAGTCTAACTGACTATTGTAATTCCAGAATGGCTCCTATAAATCATGACACAATGTTTTGGACCTTATTTGTGAAAGTAACACAGGTTAACCCCTTGGGTTACCTTCAATATTCAAAGTTATTACACAGAAACATAAAGGATCCTTGAAAGTAAAGTATGGGGAGATATTTATACAACATTAAGCTTTCTCCCTTTAAACTTTTTTGCTACAGCAACTTTAATTACATTTTTAATAAGAACATATTAATTACCTGTACCACCAAAACCATTATCCCAATGTGACACTTACCTTCATCTGCAATCAGATTAGAATTACCTCCCCTGTAACCCTCCTTAAAAAAAAAAAGTTTCCCCAAAAAGTTTAGGAAGCCTTACTTTACCAAACATTCTTTTAAATTTTATAAATTACTGTATGTAAGGTTAGATGTGGTTTCACAGCCCAGTTTGCAAACCATTGGTTCAAGTCAAGCCCGCCATGGCCTTTCTCCAGTTGTGGCTTACCAAGCACAATGGCAGTAGGTTCCATTTTTAAAGTCTTCAGTATGACCTCTGCCCAGGACTCAAACTCACCACCTCCCAACTGAATGTATGATGTTCCAACCAATCTGATTTTTGTAACTGTGGGAACCAGTGCCATTCACCTTTATCACCAAAAAAAAGTCTCAATTTTCGATATTAGGGCAGTGGCCAGTCTCCTTAAGGAACTAAACCTTCTGCCCTTAACCATCAGTTATAATGATATGCAGAAAACACTAGCAACCATGGCTGGGCACCTGCATTTTGCCTGCAATGCATATTATGATGGCAAAAGGGCTCATGCAATTCTATACATAGGTTTTACTTTGTTAAGAATGCATGCACCTCAATAGGCAGTACATAATATATAATGATAAAAGACATGCCTTGTGTACTTACATGTGCAAGAAAAGCACAAAGGCTTGTGTTCGTTTTGCATGCAGATCATAAACACAAAGATATGAGCCTTCTTAATCTTTTAAGTTTGTGGGATGCATTACAGGGATATTAGCAACACATGCACTCACTATACAGCACTTAGCAAATCAGGCGGTACAACAGAGAAATAAACCGAAAAAGGTCAACCTCGTTTCTAAATTTGGAGATTTATTCACCAATAATAATCCAACAAATACTATTTATTCCTAAAATCACCTACCACAAATAAAACAAGTATTCTTCAGGACTTCTTCTTTATCCTCCTTGTCACTCCTGAGAGATGCAAATGTATCAATGATCACACCAAAGATGAGGTTGAGAATGATAATGATGACAACAAAGAAGAATAGCAGGTCATAGACAACCCTTCCATAAAATTGAGGTTCCTGATAAAACAAAAATAAAATAAAACTACAAGTTACAAGGAAATCAATCCACAAAATAATGTATAAACAGAAGCTGGCTACAACATTGACAAGTTTAGCCCTGCATGTTGGATTTGTGGTTTATAGTACGCATGCCCTAGGCAAACATTAGCAATAAAGGGTTAGCTTAGATGGATT
This sequence comes from Holothuria scabra, assembly GCA_037179385.1. Lineage (NCBI taxonomy): Eukaryota > Metazoa > Echinodermata > Holothuroidea > Aspidochirotida > Holothuriidae > Holothuria > Holothuria scabra. Next base: position 57,219,159 of record CM074181.1, on the reverse strand, counting down.
TTTACAGCCCAGTTTCAAACCAATGGGTTCAAGTTGAGCCAGCCACAGCCTTTTTCCAGTTGTGGCCCATTGGCTTGTTTTCCATATTTTATTGCTTATGCTGAGCACCAAGCACAACGGCAGTAGGCTCCATTTTTTTAAGTCTTCAGTGTGACCTTGCCAGGACTTGACTCCCCAACTCCAGACTGCAAGTTGGATGCTCTAACCACTTGACCATGCAGTTGGTCATACTAGCTTAAAGGAATGGATTATCCTGGCACAATCTGGTCATGTGACAATGGTTAAAGACAACATCTCCTGGGGAGGGGGGTGGTGAGTGGGGTCAAAAGAAAAATCTTTGAACCTATGTATGTAATGCTATAGAAATTGCCATCAGATATGATTTTAGAACACGATACCATCCATTGGCAGCATCAGAATGAACCCTACTTCATTTGCAATATTTTAATGGCAAAATGACTACCTTTAAGTGTAGTTGAAAGTTAAGTAACTCTTATAGCTGTAAATTGATGGTATGAATGAAAGCCTACCTCCATGGAGGGTGACCTAAGAACATCTCCGATGCCACCACCACTACGAAGTCCAAAGTTGACGGTAGTAATGATACACATTTTGAGAGAGCTGCAAGCATTCTCCATCACTGTATCTGCTGATTCAGTTTCTTCCTCCTGCTTCTCTTCTAGGATAAAATGAAGAAAAAAAAGATAAACCTCTGCATCCCTTCATCACATACACCAAAATTGTCTTCTAAATTTTTCATCTATCTGGCTACTTTACGTGAAAGGCAAAGCCCCGGAGTGCAAAAACATTTATATTGATTCTTTTAGTTTGCTCAAAAGTTAAAATTAGGTAAGATGGGTCATACCATTTATAAGTCTACAGTATCACGTAATCAAAAACCTGTCAGATGTGTGACCTTTGAACTCAGTGACACCTTGAGATGTCCACAATGCATTCATCCAAGTGACTGAAATTAAACTTAAATCTCAGACCCTTGAGCAATGCTTTTAGATATATATGACCAGGGGGCCCGTTCCTCAAAGAGTTACACACGATCTTAAGTATGATTTACTGTTGGCTTAAGTATGGTGAATCAAATTTGTGGAACGGCCCCCTGATAGTGAGGTACCCCACTATGTGGGGTCCATCCGTCTTAAATCCTAATTTTACTGTCATCATACAATTCTAAACTTTCATATTGAGAGAATTCAGATTTCTTATTACTGCATAACCATACAAAATACAGTACAATTAAGATTTGGAAAGATCAGAGTTTAACACAACTATGTGACCCTTGACCCCAGCCGATATATCAGTATTAAATCCCAGTTTGCTTGTAACTATAGATCAATTTTTCAACTGAGACGGCAGATTTTTACAACTTGTTTTACAGAGACCTTTTATATTATTATATATGCATCAAAATTATAGAAGAATACATTTTTGTATCTGTGACCAATGGCCAGTCACAGTTACCAACTGGATTTAGGGGATATCAACAACACAAAAATGATCATTTAAAGTTAACATAAACAAACACACATTCACAGCCACAGATGCAAACACAGACAGTTCGGAAGTAGCCACTAGCTTTTTCCTAAAAACAGGTGATCTAGCAATGTGTTGCACTAAAATGAACTATGAAATCCCGTTTGCCAGACAGTAAGTATAGGTATAAGTGGTATAATGTAGGGTGATAGAAGGTAGGTGAGGACCAAAATAGACCATACATTTAACTATATTTGTGGATATTGTTGGGAGAAGTTCTTTCTAGGTAAAAAGATATTGCTTCAAATTTCATGAGAACCTTTACATAAGGCAGTTGACACTTGTTTTAAATTTCATATAATATGCCTTTAGTTGCAATGATTGCCTTAAGAAATTGGCCTTAGGATAAGTGCATGACTAGCTTTCAGCTATTAGATTCAGTTAGCAAATTTAAGCTCTCTTAGTTCCCACATCACTGTTACTTCATCTCTCTTGCCTCCTTTGAAAACACTTTGAGGCCAAAAATTTACCTCTTCAGCTAATACACTGTAAGTGTTTACTAACATAAAGGATCCCACTATGGGATGGGGGTTGTAGAAAATGTCCCAGGTATTTTGAGCCTGTCATAAAAGGCAACTAAAGGGAAGAACTTGCATCCTGTTTGAACTGAATTTGAAAACAGACTTGAATTTGAACCGTATTCAATACTGTCTTTCAACTTCCTCTAGCTGACACCATATAACCCATTCATGTTGGTCTTTCGTTAAACCTCATCTAGCAAACGAACTAACCATCATTAAGGCAGTTCAGCTTTGCTGATACAACTTTACTGTTAGCTACACAATGGGCCAACAGAATAGCAAATCAACTGCCTCATTGAGGGGTTAGATGATGTAAGCTCTTAGATGAACCAATCAACAGGAAAAACTGAAGTGGCAATCAAATGGCAGACTTTTGGAAGCTACCTTCATCTCATGGCTAAAAACTCAGAATAGTTTTGTTTTCTCTCTGTGAGCAAATGGTGAAACCATTCAGCATTTACTTTTATTGCCTCATTCCCTTATAGCTTTTGATGATTTATGAGAACTTGTTAGAACAAAATGTTCTAAACAAAACAAAATGTCCCTCACCTACAGAACTGGAGGAAGAAGAGAAGTCAGTATAACGTTGGGCAAAACTTCCTCCAAAGTCTCCATCGTTGTCAACACAAAACTCTTGCTCATCTGGTTTGTCAAGAGGAAGGGAACTTCCTGCAATTTCTGCTGAATGGAAAATAACATTGTCATCTTTTAGCAGCTCCATTTCAGCTAGAACTCATAAAACATATTCACAAAAAAAAAAAAAAAAATTATCAGAGCTTCTAAAAAGAACCAAGATGGTCACTGTTACTCAAAATATACAAGTTTATCACAATAAGTGAGTCTCTAAATCAATTTTATGCCAAGATAATTGCATAGAAAAGAGCACCTTTGTGATGATGAATGGATAAAGGGAAGTAATACACCAACCTTGAAAATAGCAGTTACAAAGGATTGTGGGATAGATGTATGGCACCTTTTATTTTTGTTAATGTCATTTTACCATGGCAGTTAGAGTTAGATGAAGTATTTTGGCTCAGTTCCCATCCAAGTTGGTTTAAGTCAAACTAGCCACAGCCCTTTTTTCCAGTTGTAGCTCACAGGCTTGTTTTACTGCATTGCTAATGCTGATCACCAAGCACAATGGTATTTTACCATGGCCAAACACTGTCCCACAATCTTTTGTAATTATTACTTGAAAAGGGTCTCTGGTTACAAATGGTGACACGGACACACATACATATCCTGGCACATGAGGGTCACATACATATACTTCATCACTCCTTCTTTCCTCCTATCTATTTATATAATTGCTGCAGGAAGTCCGTGGCAGGTCTAATAAAAGCACCCTGGGTTCTGGGAGCTTCTAACAGAGGGCATCCTTAATCTTCTTCTCTCTTACTTGCCTGTCTAAGACATCATGCAGCTTGAATTCCTGCAGATTACCAAAGGTTTGACATACAGTCAGTAAGGAGGGATTCCATATGTAAATATGAGGTAAGTATTTGGGCTTGTAGATTCCTACATGAGAGAGTTTTGGGAAACCTAGGGCCCAAACATTGTGGGGAAAGGGATGGACATGGTTAGCAGTTACCCATCCTGGGGGTCATGGGAGTTAAATATCATTTTCAAAACATACATAGCTCTGCAAACGTTTAGGGGTAGAGTGCATCACCCCCTTGCACCCCTGACATTCAACCCTACAATCTATTACATTACAAATATGGCATTCACCCTGTACTCATTAAATCTTCCTCAAGAATACCAAATGATATCTACCACTACCCACTTCTTGAGGGTTAACTCTGAGACTACAGAAACAAACAAAAATGTAACTGATGAAATATGAAAAAAAAAAAAAAAAAAATTCAACTTTCTGTCTCCTCCCCCCCCCAAAGAAAAATTACAGCCATAAAGTATATTAAGCAAGGCATGGCTCCAGTGTACGTGTGTTTTATTGTTTCAATCTATTAATATATCTGCTGGTAATATCATGACTAAATGAATATGCAGGGTACATACCATTCTTTGGTGTCACCTCAATCACAAAGTCATCCTTAAGAAGAAGAAAGCCAACAATTGAAAACAGATACACCAGGATGAGAGCCAGGAGGGCAGTTAAAGCAATGGAGCGCCAGTTGCCAGTCACTGAATTGATAACATTGTGTAAGGTTTCTTCACGATACACAACATCTAAGAGCTACGAAACAAATAGAAAAGTGTTTCTTTCAAATGTCATAAAATTCATCTTTTTCACCTTTGTTGAAAAGAGGTTGATCATTTAATTTAAAAGAGCTGTTTTTTTCTTAAATGTAAAATCTTTTTAGAGAGGATAGAAGATAATGTAAGCATAGAAAAAATGTCCTATAAATAAGATTTTTTTTTAATTAACTTATCTCCTTTGTATAAAATTGTTAAAGTTATACATAATCAAATTCTACAATTGACTGGAGGTTTATCAGAACGTGAAAGGAATGTAATCTTTAACTGAATTGAAAATCGCTCCAGCAGACAGAGATGGGTATTGTTAGGCAATTAGGGGAAATACATATGTAAATAGGAGGTAAGGCGGTGCGACATAGACACTATATTTTGTCAACCAGAGTGGTTGATGTGTTTAGCTTCATTTTAAGAATGCAGTCATACCACCTTTGATGTCCTGCTTAATGGATATTTCTTGAGCAGTGAAGATGGTTTTGAAACACAGTGCTCAATTGCTCTGGACTAAATCCCAGGGTGGAATTAATTTGGATAGAATTGGATCAGCAATTTTCCAACAAGAAATATAGTGGCACAACACCTACACCCTCTATCTACTCTGTGGACTTGAAGGGGCACTAGACGGATCTGGCAATGATGATGATATGCTTTGTTTGCCAAGGTTAGTGGACACCAACCCATTCTTGATGTCAAGCACCATGACCCAAAAATATACTTCTGATTAATGGGAACAACTATTGGTTGCACACCTCAAATCAAAAGAGAGCATCTACAAAGCTTAAGAAACTGCATCCACAGGATGAACTATACAAGGTACTCACCAGGATGCCATACCATAAAGGGTGTTTGGTGAGACCCAACACACAGAAGAATAGGTACACCAGGTGGTAATAAACTTCTGTACTGTGTATCATGTATCCCCACGGCTTGTACATCAGTCCACTATTCCCTATAAAACTTGCAATATGTAACAGTTTGAACACAAGCTGAAAAAGAAAAAATAAACAGAGTGTAAGAAGTCATAGATGATTTCAAATGCATATTTCATTTGCAAACTAACAATCTACAACAGCTTCACCTGATTTAGGTTATGCTATTCTTATATTTATGGTCACAAAAACTGATAAAAAATTGACCACCTTTAGCAAATTGACCACAGAGGTTCATCAAACTTTATTTACTTACATTTGAGAAACCAAGGATGAACAACGTCGGCACGACACCGATGGTGAACCTCAGCCTAAAAACCAAGATACAGCTACATGTGGAGAATACTGACATCTTAGGGACCATCAGGAATGTGGCCAGAGAAATAAAGGTCCCAGCCCAAAGAAGACCTGAGTACTGGCTGGGTAACTCCATAGTTTGGTTCTCAAATGGGAAGAAAAGAGCAAGCATGATGTTGATCAGGACAGCCAAGTGAAATGCAATGTTTCCCCATCTGGACATGTTGTTGCTAGCCTTTGAGAGGAGTGGTTTGTCTGTAAGAATAATTTCAATTTTTTTGACAATTTCCTTAAAATCAATATACTTAACATTAACACCTTCATACGAGGCACACCTCTTATTTCAATTCTATGTTTTGTTATCAAGTGTCACTTGAAGCAACAAGACTTATTTAGGGTATAGCTTTGAATTCTAAACCCCAGGAAAAGCAACACACCAACATCCTGTACTATCTATGCCATCCAGGCATCCACTGAATAACAATTGTTCCTAAGGTAGTGTTGTATGCTCATATCGGTAAGGCATCTACTGCTCATGATCAGAGGCATCCAGTATGCCAAACTGAAACATGCTGACATGACATGCACAACTTCTAGACAGCTGTTACACCTACCACACCTGTAAAGCAGCTCATTGAGTTGGTTCATGATATTCAACAGTTTTTTTTTTCAAACCTGCTAAGTTTTTTTCACAGACCAATGACAAATGGTCAAACTTAGACAATCTGCACATCTTTCATAAACATAACTGGTTTATGAGAGAGTACTTAGCAGTTTAATTCGGTTTTCACAAATTCCTGACCAGACACTTTTTCAAATTGTGCACAAAACCATTTCAATGCAGTACCCCACAAAATTCAAAATTTTAACATTTCCCATAACAATTAGACATGAAACTTGACTTATTATGCTAATTAAAAGCATTTTCATGTGGTAGAGACCCTTTAACACTCTCATTAAGTTTTCAATATCAACTCAATGAGCGCCTTTAATGGAAGCGAAAAAGATAATAACTTAATCTGGATCTGGATAAATACTGTGAAACACTCTTAGTGGAGTCAAATGCACAGGGGGTGCGGGTATGCTTGCAAAGAGTAAGTCCTCCTGTCTGAGGAACCTCAAAGCGGAGATCCTGAATAATTTGAGGTCCTGGAGGTCTGTAATATCCAGGGGAAGAGGGTTCCAGTCTCTGATGGTGCAAAGTAAAATAACTGTATTTATGGCAGTCCTTGCTTGTTTGGATGGTTGTGTAGCTATTTGAGTTGTGACGCCAAGAAAGCTGCCAGACCAGTTGTAGAAGGGTGGCAGTTGGCAAGACCAGGAGGCCAAATCTGGCTTTCTGGAAGGTAACAAGCCTATCTAATGACTTCCTATCTTTGAGGCTATCACACCCTAAATCCTTTAACATTTTGGAAACACTGCTGTGGGCAGAGTAATCATTACAAAAAAATCTAGCAGCCCTACAAATTGAATTGGTTCAGTTTTATTAAGCAAGGATACAACAGTGTAAGGATACCAAACAGAAAAGAAGAATACTCTAATAAGGGTCGAACAAGTGTAAAATTGGCATTAGAGTTGATACTCCTTGGGCAGGATTAAAGCTTCCAAAAATTAATGTTTTAAGATTTCATAGTTTTTGTTCAGATTGACATTTGCTGGCAGACATCTGAAATTGACCTCATGGTGAGCACATTTGAAGATAAAACCCAAAACATGATGAATTAAAAATACTCTGCAATCCTCTCACCTCTTAGTTTTTTCTGCCACTGCATCTCCATAAACATGTTCTCTGTTTCCTCAAAGAAAGCAGTCACCTTGCTGCCCTGGTCATCTTTTTCTGATGTCTGATACACACGCTCTTTGGTCTCCTTGGTTAAAAATTCACATAGCTGGGGAACGGGGAACACTATGCGCTCCATTGTGCGGTCCTGCCGAACAATCTACAAAACCATTTCAGGGGGAAAAGAAATTATTTTAACTTTTTGTATCTTACTTGGGCTTTTTTTAATATATATCAAGAATATTTGAAATACATCATTCATGAATACTTTTTATGAAGGCCTCCCCTTATCTCTTTATCCTGAACAAACATTTGAGGAGTGATATGGCATACATGTACAGAGAGTGTGCCCACCAACAGAAGTAAGGTCTTCTATCCAAAAGCCTGGATAACATTGAGGACCCTTGCTCTGTATGCAACAGATGGCCAGAAAGTCCATGGAAAATTGCTCTTCAAGATTGATGAAGATTTGCTTGAAAAACTGTTTCTGAGCTGAACTCATGTTTTGCTTGTTCAGAAAAACATCTGAAAGACCTGATTTACAAAGGTAATGTGGGCCAAAGCAACAGGTAAGTTGCAAATTATAAACCTGGGGATAAATTTACAAACATTGACAAATATTACATTTTGATATACCAACCGCATGGTCAAGTGCTTCTTAAAAGACTAAAGCTTCTGACTTGCAGCCAGGAGGTCTAGGGTTTGAGTCCTGGCTGGGTCATATTGAAGACTTCAAAAATAGAAGTTACTACCATTGTGATTAGTGCTCAGCATAAGCATTGGATTAGGGAAAACAAACTACAACTGAAAACAAGGCAGTGGCTGTCCCGACTTAAACCAATTGGTTAGAAACTGAGCCATGGAACCTCATGTTACTTTCTAACTACAGTGTGATACTCAAACTATTATCCATCTCAATTTTGAGAGAACAATACAGAGTCCAGTCTACACTTCTTTAAGAAATTAAAATTTTGGCATACAATCCTACATACTTATCAACTAACTTTTGGACAATGATACTGAAACAAATTCTTGAGTTCAAACTAGGCAGAATGCAATTCAGACATCCTTGCTCTGGACAACTCCCAATCAGGGCAATTCTCAATCAGGGCAATTCTCAATCATGGCATTTCCAGATTTTTTGGTGGAGAACTTGTCTAAGGGGCAATTATGATGGGTTTGGGGATGAGGGAAATACTGTCTTAGCAAAGTGGTTTGCATGGACAGTTGTCCATCAATAAACTCACCTCAATCTGAGCAGTATGGTTCTTGTAATACTCCAATGCTTTGTCACTGTATTCATTCTCTGATTGGTTCAATAACTCTGCAAGGTGCTTGTTATGCTGAGAAAGCTGTGGACAAAATCATATATCTTTCAGTTTTTTTTTCTTTTACATTTAAAACTATGAATAAACTGAAGCAGCCGCAGGTTTCTTGATTTCTTTAAGTATTACAGGGAGGACACCAATCCCAGAATATCCAGGGAAGCTACTCCGACCTCTTTACCTCTGTCACCTACATAAAATCTTGCACATACTTCTTTCCTTGAGTTTAGTTTATTTCTGTCAACAACAAAGCTACCTGTGGACATCCCTTCCATCATTTCAGTTTGCATGCTATGTGGGCTGTAGGCATCAATCTATCCACTCTGCTCAACCAAAATTATACCAAAGTGCCCCAAATATTCAGCTCCCCTTGTTGTTGCTGTTGTTGTTGTTAATGTTGTTGTTGTTGTTGATGTTGTTGTTGCTGTTGTTGTTCTTCTTCTACAGCCAAAATGCACTTAGCTATTCACCTTTGAAGGCAGCTATTTCTCCCCCAAGACAGTTCCAATCTGCCAAACCCACTTACTTAAATCCCACCTACAACTATCATACACTCATCCTTATCAATTTGCAAATTTCTGCGGGAAGCTACCAATAAAGTTTTAGTTTTGGGTGAGAAATTACTGCCTTTAATGTTTCTCATTTTGAAAATCTTCGTATTTGAAAGCAGTAATTTAAAGTACAGGAATGAGGAATTTGTTGTTTCTAGATTTACAAATATTGAGCAAAAGCAATTTTACAATAATCAGGTGATGTACCATATTTCCAGGCCTCAAATTTTGAGGTGTGGGAGTGTGATTGCAAACCATCACTCACCTCAAATCAATGAGAGGACTGCTATTTTTTACACACCTAACATAATGAATGGGAACTTAGGGAAATGTATCAATCTTTAATGAAACAGCTTGCCTAGCAAATGCTTTAATTTCCCAATGAGTGTGATTTCAACACAGACTTATATACATGGACAGAGCATGTAACACGTACGTCCCATCCCGTAGATGGTCGCCACCAACTGCAACAAAAAAGGTGCACCAAGATAGCCGCCGAAAAGCTATAAATAGTCTGATTTGATGATGACTCTGTAATATTTTAAACAAAAGTTAACTATGAACGGGAAAGAATATCATATTTCTGCAATATGTGAAGTGATTTTGACCTTAGCTTGCCATTTTGCAAAAATATTTCAACTTTCTTGCAAAATATGGTGATATACTTGAGCAAGTCCAAACTTTCACACAAAACCATTTCAGACGGCCATCTTGGTGCGCTTTTTCTCACACGTACGGTAGGGACAATCTACAGTACAGTAGGCTGTGTCCATGTATAGGAAGTCTGTGGATTTGAAGCACATCTGGAAAATTGAAAACTCAAGGCCTGTATTTCCACCAAGTTTTGGGTTTCAAAAAAGATCAATTTACATACTTGCCAACACTGCCATCTTAGAAAACAGAACATATGTAGTATATGAACCATTGTGCGTGGCAAGCGCAAAAGCAATAATGTCAGTGAGTGGGATTCAAGAGGTGAAACTCCTCTCTTCCTCTCTAAATGTTCAGGAATACACTTAGGTGTATGCAAAGATTAAATACATTTCGTCAAGCTTTTGCTTTGCACTATTTCTGATCATTTTTAGTGTTAGTATATTTGTAATACTGAAGTCAGACAAATGGAACATTCTGATTTTTGTGGGTTTCAAAGCTCAGAAAACAGGATCATTCCACTTGAAACAGGAGGGTTGGCAAGTATGAATTTAATTTCAATAATTAACTTTTGGACTGCATGGTTATGTGGTTAGAGCATCAAACTTGCAGCAGGGGTTCTGGAGTTCAAGTCCTGGCAGGGTCGTACTGAAGACCTTAAAAATACAACCTAGTGCCATTGTGCGAGGTGCTCAGCATAAACAATGGAGTTGGGAAAACAAGCCAGTGAGCAGTAAGTGGACAAAAGACCTTGGCCAGCTTGACTTGAACCACTTGGTTAAAACTAGGCCACAAAACCCCATTTAACAAATTAACCAACTTTAACTTTTCCAACAGAGTAATACAACACAAACATTTCAACAACCAAGGGAATAAACCAAGCACCACAAGTTTTCCTACCTGATGTGCTAAGATGAATATATTGTGGCCAACTTCTTGAGGTGTCACAACATCATCATCATCATCAACAGGAAGATCATCAAATGTCCCTCGTTCTGTTTCTTCCTGTTTGTAAGCTTGCTTGATAACATCCACCTGCAAAAAACAAACATTGAAGAAAATGTTGCTAGCTACACAGTTATGGTTCTATGACACTTTGTAAGATATTTTAGAGATGACAGGTGTTAACTTGTTTCTAAAAATTTGCAACTTAATGTGAACACCTACATATGAAAATTGTATGGTTATTCACATCCAAGACAAAATACATTTTTATGTTATTATCTAATCACTGTATAGTTATCACAACCTACTAGACCATTCACAATTACGTCACTGCATGGTTGGCACTGGTTGGCAAAGAGCATGCACAGGAAAATATGCTGGCATGCTAAGTTTTGCTAGGAATTTACATTTCATTGTGACATCATTTCTTTTTAAACATGAATAACTTTATTAGGACACATCCACACAAAATATTTACCAAAACAATGTGCTTTTTCCAGGCTCCAGCCAAATTAAACTCTCACTGTACAATGGGACTAACTTGCAGCTAACTTGAGAAGGAATATTTCTTAATGCTAAAAGTTTGAGCTGGCATTGATAAACAACGATGAAAAGGTAAGATGCATGGAAGAAAGTGTAATTCTTTAAGTAAAAGAATAATATGTACATTTGAACAGCAACAAAGTCACATTAATAGTGGGCATATGACCAAATATTGCCATCATCTCTTCAGGACATGGCCTTCTCATAGTTTCAAGTATATTTAAAAAATTAAAAGACCTGCGTTTATCTTACCAATGTTTTTGGGTTCATGTTGAAGAGAATTCTTTCTGCATTTTCACTGTCATGCCTGCTCTCCATAATAGCCAACAGAAGTTTAGAGGCATTGTTCTGGAAACATATACAATTATGGAATAAACATTGATGGTATAAAAAAATAGTTGCAGTTGAATTTGGAATTATGATGACAGGTGGTCCCATTCCAATTAACTATAACAAGTGATTTGGGGATAGACATTTTTTATGTGTTGTTTCTGTACATGGTGTTTTTGTGTTTGAAAAAAAAAAATGGACACTAAAATTTAGTCCCACAATCCTCTGTAACTGCTATTTGAAATAGGGTACACATGCTCAGAAAGAAATTACAATACTGGCTGAGTCAAAGTAGAAATGCTTTAACCCTTTACCGTTGTTTGGGTCCTTTTGGACCCATGCGGAGAGCTCGGCTGTCACCCATCTTTACTGTTTCACGCAGAGCTCGAAACTGCGAGTAGCTACCCGAAAATTCAGCCACAACAACGAGAGAGACAATAGTTTAAGGTCACGGGGTCAATGGCCTACGGAAGCCGATGCGGGGCGGGCTACCTCCGCTTTTCCCCCCACTCCCGAGGCGCACAAATATGCCCCGATCGGAGCACAACGGTAAAGGGTTAATCTAAAATATCTGCACCACTCGGCTGAAGGGTTACGTGCACACACGCAGAGACAGTGGCATCAGTTTTGCAGTAAACACACTCCACATGCTTATTTTAACCCTTTACCATTGTTTGGGTCCTTTTGGACCCATGCGGAGAGCTCGGCTATCACCCATCTTTACTGTTTCACACAGAGCTCGAAACTGCAAGCAGCTACCCGAAAATTCCGCCACAACAACGAGAGAGACAATAGTTTAAGGTCACGGGGTCAATGGCCTACGGAAGCCGATGTGGGGCGGGCTACGTCCGCTTTTCTGCCCACTCCCGAGGCGTGCAAATATGCCCCAATCGGAGCACAACGGCAAAGGGTTAATCTAAAATATCTGCACCACTCGGCTGAAGGGTTACGTGCACACAAGCAGAGTCAGTGGCATCAGCTTTGCAGTAAACACACTCCACATGCTTATTTTAACCCTTTACCGTTGTTTGGGTCCTTTTGGACCCATGCGGGGAGCTCGGCTGTCACCCATCTTTACTGTTTCACGCAGAGCTCGAAACTGCAAGTAGCTACCCGAAAATTCCGCCACAACAACGAGAAAGACAATAGTTTAAGGTCACGGGGTCAATGGCCTACGGAAGCCGATGTGGGGCGGGCTACGTCCACTTTTCTGCCCCCTCCCGAGGCGCACAAATATGCCCCGATTGGAGCACAACGGCAAAGGGTTAATCTAAAATATCTGCACCACTCGGCTGAAGGGTTACGTGCACACACGCAGAGACAGTGGCATCAGTTTTGCAGTAAACACACTCCACATGCTTATTTTAACCCTTTACCATTGTTTGGGTCCTTTTGGACCCATGCGGAGAGCTCGGCTATCACCCATCTTTACTGTTTCACACAGAGCTCGAAACTGCAAGCAGCTACCCGAAAATTCCGCCACAACAACGAGAGAGACAATAGTTTAAGGTCACGGGGTCAATGGCCTACGGAAGCCGATGTGGGGCGGGCTACGTCCGCTTTTCTGCCCACTCCCGAGGCGTGCAAATATGCCCCAATCGGAGCACAACGGCAAAGGGTTAATCTAAAATATCTGCACCACTCGGCTGAAGGGTTACGTGCACACAAGCAGAGTCAGTGGCATCAGCTTTGCAGTAAACACACTCCACATGCTTATTTTAACCCTTTACCGTTGTTTGGGTCCTTTTGGACCCATGCGGAGAGCTCGGCTGTCACCCATCTTTACTGTTTCACGCAGAGCTCGAAACTGCAAGTAGCTACCCGAAAATTCCGCCACAACAACGAGAAAGACAATAGTTTAAGGTCACGGGGTCAATGGCCTACGGAAGCCGATGTGGGGCGGGCTACGTCCACTTTTCTGCCCCCTCCCGAGGCGCACAAATATGCCCCGATTGGAGCACAACGGCAAAGGGTTAATCTAAAATATCTGCACCACTCGGCTGAAGGGTTACGTGCACACACGCAGAGACAGTGGCATCAGCTTTGCAGTAAACACACTCCACATGCTTATTTTAACCCTTTACCGTTGTTTGGGTCCTTTTGGACCCATGCGGAGAGCTCGGCTGTCACCCATCTTTACTGTTTCACGCAGAGCTCGAAACTGCAAGTAGCTACCCGAAAATTCCGCCACAACAACGAGAGAGACAATAGTTTAAGGTCACGGGGTCAATGGCCTACGGAAGCCCATGCGGGGCGGGCTACGTCCGCTTTTCTGCCCACTCCCGAGGCGCGCAAACACGCCCCGATCGGAGCACAACGGTAAAGGGTTAATCTAAAATATCTGCACCACTCTGCTGAAAGGTTACGTGCACACACGCAGAGACAGTGGCATCAGCTTTGCAGTAAACGCACTCCACATGCTTATTTTAACCCTTTACCGTTGTTTGGGTCCTTTTGGACCCATGCGGAGAGCTCGGCTGTCACCCATCTTTACTGTTTCACGCAGAGCTCGAAACTGCAAGTAGCTACCCGAAAATTCGGCCACAACAACGAGAGAGACAATAGTTTAAGGTCACGGGGTCACTGGCCTACGGAAGCCAATGCGGGGCGGGCTACGTCCGCTTTTCTGCCCACTCCCGAGGAGCGCAAATATGCCCCGATCGGAGCACAACTGTAAAGCTTTAATCAATAAAGAGAGCAATGTATGAATTTCTACCTGTAATGGTGTTCTAGGTTTCCTTCTACATGTACTTTAGCAATGATCACAAATTAACTCAAACTACACAATATAGGCTGGATAATGAATGCTTTGTACAGGCAGGAAGTCACATGACTTATGTAAATAAAGAGGTCATACCAATAACTTTTATTAATGTAAACTGTTTTTTTTCTAACTTTTCTAGAACTCATATTTGCCTTTAATTTAATTTAGATATTATCCAAAAAATCTATGGATTAATACATTCATGTGAAAGTCTTTTCAAAATTTCACAAATGATATTTAACTTAAGATGTTAATTATTTATTCACTTCAAATTCATTTTGATATTTGGTGATTTGAATTCCTGATTTGTTAGTAGGCCCACTTTTGACTTTTCCACTTTCCTTTACTGCAAATGTTTCAAATTCATTCACACCCAGTAATAATCCCCATCTTCTCCATAACAGTCAGGTGACCATGTATTATCCCAGCATAACCTCATCATGGGCGATTCCATTTTACTCAGGGGTGGGCTACTTCACTGTGGTTATTTACAAATGAAATTCTACCTCTTTTTGAGTCTTTCAAATAAAAATATTGTGCATGAAATTGTGAATGAACACTGTTACACGACTCTAAACCTGTGCATTAGAAAAGAGTAAGAGTAATACACTGCCAGATATTAATCCTATCACTGGATGCACTAAAGCTGCACTTGCACTAAACCTCACATTGAGAATTATCATGTGCTTAAGCAGAGCCTATCATTTTTAAGCCTTACTTATTCAACATTCATACCACTAACCTTAAGCTGTAACACAAGATCCATTCGACTTTTTCCGAGAGGATTGATATCATTTAAAATGAGGGCAGTAATGATGTCCAAGCCGTTGGAATCATGGTTGGCAATGCAGTTCTAATGAAAAAGATAAAGACAAGCAGTGCACACTTCCACTTAAAATATTAAAGTACTGCTACCACGAAAAAATTATTGAAATAATTCATGTTTGCATAGCACACAGGTAACCCATTCTTACTCCAACTTAAGCCCAGGTTACACAACAGTAATATCAAATCGAATTTCCTTTCTATTTTTGAGAGTTTTACTTTATATTTCCTCCATCTTTTGTCAAAGAGAAACAAAAATTTGCCAACCTGTGTAAATATATGATTTGTATCGCAGGACTATGAAAATATAGGTAATACTTATTGTTTTGTGACATCACATCTGCAAACAGCTTTTATTGGTTATGCGTAGTCCGATTTAAACTATTGGTCAATGTGACATCGTGAAATAAATAGTTAACACTTCATTTCCATTGTCCTCTCATACTGATCATATATTCACACAGGATGACAAATTTTTGGTTCTTCCCGACAATGGATAGAGGAGATTTTGACTAAAACTCACAAAAATCAGATAGTAAACCGATCCGATATCCCTGTAGTGTGACCTGGCCTCTATGCTTTAACCTGTGTTGCTCTTTTATCATACTGCTAACACAGTTTTCCAAAATGCTGATCAGTTTAGAATTTCTTATCGTAACTTTGCAGTACCTATGCTGAAACATACCATTCATTTACATTAGCTTACACTGATTCAAGGAAGACATCATTATAATCTACCTAAGTCATTGCATACCCCAGAATAATTAAGTCCCAGAACATCCTTCACACAAAAAACATTGCACCTGCACAAATTCTCCCTTCTGCTTTCAATACCTTGAAACAACCTTCTGCCATGGGTATCTGCATCATATTTAGGACAGAGCCTCACCTGACATCTTCCCCCCAAAAATCTGTCAAACTTGCAGTTAGACTCATGAGATCCATTTCATCCATCTCACACTGCATTAAGTTGTTAGAGCATTGGACCTGCAGCTGGCAGGTTTGTAGTTTGAATCCTGGCTGGGTCTTATAAAACTTTAAGAATGAAACTTACTGTCATTGTGCTTGGTGCTTAGTATAGGAAGTGGTTTAGAGAAAACAAGCCAGTGAGCCACACCTGGAAAAAGGCTTCAAACAGCCCTACTTAAACAAACTGGTTCCAAACTGAGCCATAAAACCTTATCTAACTAACTCATGATGCATTACAAGTAACTGTATTCAGTTACAATAATCAAGGGATGCTTGTAGTTGTAAATCCTGTCACGAACATTGACCAACATTTGTGTTGAGTCTACTGCATACAGTCCTCATGTGGGATCACCATTACTAAATAACTGGTACCTGTTCCATACCTGATTTTCATGACATGGTCCCTGGCAGTACTCTGTCAAACTCTCTAGTGTCTGGTTGATGAGGCCTACATTGCTTTCATTGATGTAAAGGCCCAGTAGCCCAAGACCCCCAGTGGTGCTTCCACAGATGGCATCTAAAAACATCAATGTTTCACTGACCAAATTGTAATTCTTCTTGTTCCCCTGGTTTCGAAGATAATTCTGTCAAATATATAGGCATGGAAGATAGATATTCACACTGAACAAAAAGCAACTTGCAATCTTGAACAAAAGTCCAGCCACAATAATGCAAGAATGTTTCAATTGTCTATAATTATTTTCCCACTGAATGTGAAGTTAAAAGTATTTTCAACTCCTGAGAGGAAATACCACTCTACAATTTGGCATATATATGACACACACCAGACATGGATGACACACAAAATACAATAAAACCAACTGTTCACAACAACCTCTATCAAACAAAGGTACCCTGGAGAGTCCTTCTATGATTGATTTCAAAAATTTTCCATGAAATATGTCACACAAGATATACAAAATCAACCATGTCTACATACAGGGATGAATACAACCAAAAGATCAATAATATTTATGAGTAAAACATCACTTTAAGGGAGCACCATGCAAGTTGATGCACACAACTATTTGCTCATACAAAAAGCAACATCCTTCAATATTTTTACTGGCTAAGTGACCTTTCACCCAAATGCCAGTGTTAACACTTCAACTAATAGCCTACTTCTGAAATGTTTTAAGCAGTATCTGACTATATAACACACTCATGTTGGTGATGACTGTGTCATTATCTGTCTGTTGTCTGTCTGTCTGTCTGTCGTCTGTCTGTCTGTCCGTCCGTCTGTCTATCTAGATCGATCGCACGGACAGACAGAAGGATGAACGAACAAACAAACTAACTAACTAACTATCTTAAATGTTGTAGGCTGTTTGCTGTTCCCACACTGGGAAGCTATGAAGTCACTTGCAAACCAATTGATGATGGCAGCACATCACTAACAAAATTTCCACTTGTCTCATTCACCACCCTCAGTACCTTTGTCAAAACTTCAAGCTGCTGTCCCCACTTGACCAGGTACTCTTGCTCTCTGAGCAAATTCTGTCACCATAATTTAATCAAGCACCAAACCATAACTACTAAATACCACTCTTCAGCTAGGGACAGCAATGCAAAGCTGGGAGCTATTAGTCTACTTTGCTCCTCTCTAGAGCTCCCATACCAGTTAGGTTTTGGGGAATTTTTCAGGGAAGTATGCAAATATCAATCTTCCTTTTTTTACCTGCAAATCCCTGTTGTGGTTCTCACAGAGAAGCTGTAAAAACCTAAGAATTGGTTGCATGATAGAAACATCTGGACTGAGGGTGTTTTTCTCCTCATCTTTGCTATTAACATTGTCTCCCTGACCCATCATGTCAAGAGCTGTAATACCACCATTGCGATCATAGAATTCATCACTCTGTCCTCGCCTTGCTGCAGCAAAAGCTTTACTGGTGTGAAGTGCTGCATCTGCCAGTTGGTCCTTCAGCTCCTCTGACAAAGCGTTGCTGGTCTTGCTTTCTGCATTAGGAATGAGGGCAGCAGACTCAATGTATCTTGACAGAGTAAAATGTCTTCAAAAGACAGCTGCAGACTAACTCTCCCTTTATGGTTATTAACATGTTTACATTTTTCAGTTCAAATGTAAGAACAAGTTTTCATTTTGGCAAAAACATTTTTCCATGCAATGTTAAGTAGCAGTATATCTGTACCAAAATTCAGCAATAATTATACATGCAGTAATGCTTGACTTACCAATGTCTAATGCATAACATAGAGTCATTCCTGAAGAAAAACTTTAAAAGTTCATTCTTGATGCATAACTCTAATCCCTAATAAATAAACTTTTAGCTTGTGCAACCTCCATTGAACACAACTCTCCCTGGAAGAAGGCACAAGCTAATACCACACTTGGACCCACACATTACCGCATTCTGCATCTGAAAATCAGCTCTCTCCTATCATGTCTGCTCTGAATTTCTTTGATGTTCCTATTTGGTAGTAACTAAACGACAACAGATAAATATAGTACCTACAGCTAACAAAGATTGATACTAGAAAATTTTGAGTGGAAGGGGCAGTTAAAACCTGAGAAACCTCAAAACCAACTCACCAGGGCTAGCAGAACCTAGACAACTTTTGCATGAGTTTTAACATAGGTTTTCAACAAGGAAACAAAATAGGACCATAAGACAGGAAACGTTTCTCTATATGCAACTTAGTTTTTGGGAGTAGCAGCTTTTGTAAAGATTTTTATGGTTACCAAAAAGTACCCTACTTTTCCTTTGAAGAATAACGTTGAAAAAAAGCAAATGGTTTGTTTTAGTACAGATGTTATGTGGTGTATTACTTTAATACATTTAATGTAATGGATTTATTTTAAAAAGTTGCAATCCTATTCATAACTTTCTATCTTTGTATGTTTCAAAGTTGATAACTTTTAAAATAAAACTGATGAGGCAAATAGACCTTCCCCTAAATGTGTCATGAACAGAAACACAAGCTCACAATGGAAATGTTGATAAATGCAAGGCAATGCACTGTCCATGTAAAATTTGACTCACAGCAACAATAATAATAATAACCAGACCTTGAAGGGAGTTCTTTTACGATGCTAAGCGACCACAAATGTGGGAGAAGCCATTGGGTTATGAATTACGACTTCACATCGGGGGCAACCAATTCAACAATTTGGATCAAATTTGGTATTTTCTTGAAAGGCCAGTTCAGATGGGAAAACCATAGATTGGTCTTGGATGAAAAACCCACTTTACTTTGACCTGGTCAGGAATTGAACTCCAGACCTCCTGGTTGCTAAACTTCATCGCTTCAAACGCCACCGGCTTTATCCACTCAGCCATAGCAACGGTTTTAAACAAAAAGTGTTGTAAAGAAATTTTGTTTGTGCAACAGATTCAACTATCTCCTCATCCCAAATAAAGCCAACCACAACAGATTATTGCCCTTCACTTACTTTTTCTAGTTCTGTTGCAAACCAAAGCTTCTCTACTGGGACTCGAGTTGTCTACAGCTGTGGACTTGTTCAAGTCTTCACCCGTATTAACTGTCACAGTTTTCTTAAGTTCCATCTGCGCTTCTTTCATACGATCATGCAGTACTTTAAAGAATGCATCACAGGAACCATTACTCAGGTGTTTAATGATAGATTGCTGTGAAATAAGACCACAGAATATAGACAGGCACATTTCACAGGCTGTAAACAGACTAAAAATGACAAGGTAAAACAACTCTTTGACAGCATGTTGCTTTCCAGGACACTGAAAAAGGAAGCTTAGAATTGCACACTGATTAAATATTGAGTATGGAGTTTCTATTCCAGAATGATGATACATACATTTTTGCTAAACAGGTCAAGATTCAAATGTTAGCACTGCAGTTTTACAGTATCATGCTTTACTGAAAAACAGTTCCAATTACAGAATCGATTTCATGCAAAGTGCAGAGCATTCCTACCACAGACTCATGATTGATGTATGATTTATTCTTTTGACAGAATCACGATACATGCTTCAACGTATGACAGTCCCTGTAACAATTCTTCTTTTTTTGCTGAGCTGCCATCTGAATTCCTCTTATAGTATTAAACTTCTTAAGCAACATTTCTCATAGGTTCATTGGTAGGATGCTTGCCTTGAACCATGAAATTTGTGAGTTCAAGTCCACCCAGCTGTGCATGCTAGAGGGACAGGGTTCAAGTCCACCCAGCTGTACATGCTAGGGGGACAGGGTACAAAAAAAAAGTCCTAAAGTCATACTGTTCCTTGTATGAGGCAGTTCCAGTATCACAGCATTATATTGTTCATATATTGTGTATGATAGCCCCTACACAATGATTCAAACTTCTCTTCAGTTGCAATGACTCACCATCTATTTGTATTACATATACATTGCCTCTTGTTTCAAACTTCACCTACTTAAATTATTTTTTTTGCTGTGGAATGTCTGTTCTTAGTGTCATGACCCCTTCCTTCTTCATACTTTTTAACATCTATTTCATGCTCAGTGTTTAGGGATTTAATTGCTGGGAACTATATAGATAACATATAAATTCTTTTATCACAGTATCATCATGATTCATATCAGTATACATTGTATTTCCTATGTCCACGAACCAGAATCATTCATACCTGTATTGTAGCATTGCCATCTTTCAGGAGAGCGATTCCCAGCTCGATGCTTTCCAGGAACACTTGGGTGCTACTGTTGCTTGTTATAAGGTCAATGATTAACCTTGATGCACCCTGCTGATCCAATTGTTTCTGAACCTCTACCAGTGGCAGATCAGCCCTACTCAGCATGACACTAACAGGTGGGCTAACAATTCGCGGCTGGGTGGTTGGTAATAGGTCCCTGACGCGGGGGTGACTCTTGTCAAAGAAACGCTTTAAGAGTTCATTACGAAGCATCTCACCCTGTTGACATAAAAAACAATGAAGAGACCTCACATTGATATTCAAAATGGTTAATTAACCATGTAAAACACAATTGCAGACCATTTATGAGAAATTAGGCCAGATATTACATTAACTCTTTTGGCAATGCCATGCACTTAAATTATAATATTTATTGCAAAATGATTTTATTCAACTTCAAAGCTTCACAACTTCCTCACAAACATGTACTCCATGAATATGCATAAGCACACATAAAACAAAAATGGAGCTGACTTTGAACACTGCTACTTTCCACCTCTTCTCAATTTTCAGTTTATCAGCTAGTTGTTATGGTTTCTTTCCTGTAACAACTTTTATCATTTTAACATATTTCATTGTCAAGTTTGATTGTTCTTTAATAACCAATTGAAACTTTATGATGATGTGGTGGAAAAGCCTCTTCAAAATACCATTTTCAAATTAACAAACTGTAACTTGTCACAATTTCATGCAAAAAGGCTAATTGCATGAAGAATGTTTTGAATTCTTTCAATTTTAAAAAAACAATCTGAATTTCACAACAACTTTCAATTTTGCACATTATGCAAACAAATGACAAGGCACAAAAATACACCCCCCCCCCAAAAAAAACAAGAAGTATTGGGGAATGAAAGTAAGTGATGATGAGCAGAATGCATTGGTAACAATAAATTGTACAACTTTTTAACTGACCATCCTAAACTATACCAAATAATTGCAAAATGTGGAAAAATGCCAAAATAAGGAATAGACGAGTTGAGAAATGCAATTCTGCTTTACCAATGGATCAAGTCCACAAAAGCTTTAAGTAGACAATTTCAAATGATATGAGCCATGACTTTCTTTCATGTCACATTTAAGCATCACAGTATTCAAACTTTTAATTCAGCCTTAGGAAGTTTGCAGTCAAAGATACCCTGCTTTCACTAAAAAATTGTGCCCTTGTCATTAAAATACCAATCTTGTACAGGCAGTCTCTGTTGTGGTACCTTTCAATACGACCATGCATTTTCACCTGTACAGTACTTCTCAACTCTTCTATTAATGGGAAAAATACACCTATCTATATATCTACATGTATATTATTTAACACCACCACAAAAAGAAGCATTGCAATTTAGCTATTCTACTAAGTTGAAGCAAAGTGCCCAATAATGCACCACAGAATATTTTGACATTGGTAAATTGCCTGTATACCATAAATAATATGAACTTGTTCTTGATTTATGAACATGAAAATTTAAAAACATTATCTACTGATAAGCTGAAGATCAATGATGAGAATACTTTAAATAAAAATCAATTACAGCATTGGCCGATTTCATTAAAGGCAACTTTAACTATGATTGCAAAATTACTTGCTTACTTGAATAATTACTATTATAATTATTATTTTGCTTACTTGAATTATTACTATTACTATTAATAGACTTAAAGAAAACAAATTCATTTAAGTCTATTAAACTGTCACAGGTATAAGCACCTATAACAAGAAACCCAAATTTGCAAGAATGAACTGATTACTGGGAGTGGAACGACTTACACTACAAACATTTATCACGGAACTGTGATGAATTTATGGCTATGCAATGAGCATGGCATCTAAAATCATTCTCAACTGTTTTAAAGAAATTAACTCCAGGCATTTTACTCTATGATAACTATCGATAGTTCTCACTTACATAGCAACTGTAAAGCATTAGAAACTGCCATGTCTGAGACCAAGTCTGAGGGCAAGTCTGTAGTAGATATCAGGATTGCCCTCAAAATTGACTGAAATACTTGAAAGGATCGTTTGATGTAACAGGAGAACTATCTATCGGAAAGTCCACAATTTTGTAGCAACTTTTCTGCCTAAACCACATTAACACTGATTAAAAGAAGCAGAACATTTGCCAGCAACAGGTACTGTAAAATAATCTATATCATACATGTATATGTTCTGAAAACCAAAATTGGGAAAAATGAAATTAAAAATAAGTTTCCTGATTTATCATTTAAAATTTAACTGAAACAATCTAATTTCCCCCCTCCTTATATAGAAGAAACCAGACTAGAACACTGTAGACAACTGAGAGCTACTGTTTTCATTGATATATTCATTACTTGATGGTTGATAAATAGTCAGTATATGTGCAGACTATCCAACAGAACTATTCAATGATATATTTATTATTTGATGCACACATATCAAATAGTTGAAAAATAGTCAGTGAATGTGCAGACTATCCAACAGAACTATTCACTGATATATTTATTATTTGATGCACACATATCAAATAGTTGAAAAATAGTCAGTGAATGTGCAGACTATCGAACAGAACTATTCATTGATATATTCATTATTTGATGCAAACATGTCAAACAGTTGATAAATAGTGAATGTGCAGACCATCCAAACATACTCATAAATGATCAAGTAAACGTAAACAAAAGTACTACTTTTCAGAATAGTACGCAAGAAAGACATGCACACGCCTGCATGCAAACTGCAAACCACATCAAAACTAAGCACTTGAAAAAATTGGAAATGTTTGTAAAAATTTCCATCAATGAACCTGAGTGAACACAAGCAAATTTTTATCCTTACATTCAACAAGAGTTTACAATGAACAAAAAGAACCACAGATCACTATCTTTACAACTCATACAAAAACAACAAAAGCAGTTTCCTTCCTATTGAATCTTTTTTTTTTTTCCTTCCACTAAGAAAATTTTCTTTCCACCTTAGGCCAAGGTTTGGACAATCTTCCCAAGACAACCAAAACTCTTTGAACAACTTTTTTGGATCATATGGTCAGTGACACCTTTTGTGCAATTATCTATTGGGTTTTAAAGATGAATGACATGAAATTAGAGAGAAAGTACCTCACAGTTCCCACATCTATATTTTACAAATAAAACACAAACACTATTCAGAGACCAATGTCATGGGCATCAATTTAAGGTGGGGGGGGGGGGGGGGAAGGGAGAGGACCATGTCCTTTCACTTATTTGAAAATACACCCATTGACTTTACACAGTAAATTCTGAACAAAGCCAGCCCCCCTCCAGATACTTTTCACTTTTGAGTAAAGGTTAAAATGCATAATTAATGTATAAAGCCAAAAATTGACACACAGACAGTCTTGTTAAAGACAATGATTCAAAGTGCAGAGCCAATCATTTTTGAAACCTGTTAAAAGGTAAAATACTCGAAACAAAGGGTGCTGTAGTTGGCGTGCGAACAGAGCACCAAGTTAGTCATAGTCATCGTATAGTGAAGCAAATGGTGCATGTATAAAAAGGAAATCTTATGATACTCAAGTTATCCAATGCCACTAATCCTGAAAAAAACCATGAGGAACTAACATTTCTATGCCACAATAGCAGCTTATTGACTTCAAGTCATTTCAATCATCCCATTTAATTGGTTGCTAGGCAACAACTATGAATCTTGATAATCCCCAGAACTAAGGTAGAAACTAAAATTCACAATAGGAGGCTATATATTACATCAAATATTTCGTCAGTACATCTTCCGCGATAGATGGAGCTGTTCATATGTGTAAGAGATGAGGTAAGTAGGAGTGAAATAGATTTCCACAATTTTGCTGAAAAGGTTCTCTAAGATGACACAAAAAGAATAAGACCAAAGGAATGTAACTACATATACACCAACAGGTCAGATCAGTTGTCATGGCTACCTAATCACTTGTACACAGACAGTGACCAATAGAGAATATGACGAATCTAACTTATAAAACAAATATCATGAAATAGAGGAACGCTAGCAACAATGGAAATCTCAAGCTCTGTCAAAAACAATTTCCTAGCATTTCTCCAAGACCAAAGCCTTTTTCAAATGAATTCTTCTCAAAAACATTTAAAATATTCATCTTCATATTCAGGAGATAGAGTCAAACCATCACTGCTCTAATAGGGGTCTCACTCATGCTACTCCAACATTTGAAAATCCTGTCATAAAATAATGTAACTGATATCCTTTCCATTACTTAAAATGGATTCATCCAAGGTCAAGCATTTTCAAGATTTTCTCTGCTGCAGACAAACCTTGCCTTTTAAAGAAAGCTAAACAATATTTGGAGTGACCAACAAAAATATACTCAACAGGAGAAAAAACGGGACAAAAACACCTCTGTAATTGCCATATTCTGTGGAAATAGGTATTTCAAAGATTACAGGTAGTGAGTTATGCATGGGTTAATAGAGCTATAGTAACCATTATTCTCATGTAATGCTACAGAAATGTTGATATATCCCAAAGATGGACCAAACGTAAGAAATATAGATAAATACTTATAGGTGGGTTCTGTAAATGAATATCAATGCTCATGTAAGAAACATAATAGTTAGAGAGGAAAGAATACTCCAAAACTACAAGATGAAGAAGAGAAAGAGCTATGTAATACACCAAATCAGAGAGTAAAAAGTACAAAATACCTACAATTTATACAGATATTTAAGCAGACCATCAGATAAGAGAAATTTGGACGGTAGGCTAGGGAAGGGGGGAGGGGGAGCAACCATTGATAGAAGACCACCACAGAGAGATACAGTAGTGGTGATGAAGGTACATCGATGAAAAGTGTTTCTAAAGTCATGAAACACAATGAAAGAGTATATGTAAGCATTCCCATGTGTAATATAGAGTTAGTGCAACAGTGCTATCCCACAACAAGCCTAAGGATAATCACAACAGCAAAGCAAACCCACATATCAGTATCAATTACTGCACTGACATATTACATGAGAATACAATCATTTCTCATTCTAAGAGGTAAAGGCAGGACTGAATTAAAAAAGGGGGGTGAAGAGAAGGGGGGCGATGCTCTTAAAATTATACAGGCTAGAACAAGTAAAATCCACAGGTTTCTTTTTTAATGCCTCTTTGTCTTCCTCCAAAGATACTGTTGCCCTAAACTCAGACAATATCAGGGGCTGTTAAGAAGGGACAAAATTTACTTAACTCATTGGATTTTGAAATATATCAGGCTTACCAAATCTTTACAAGTTCACATTATAAATAAATACAATAAAGAAGGATGGCCTTGAATTCAGAAAATGATTTGGACAATGTTTCACAAAAACAGTAGCTTAAGCTCTGTATAATAATATAATAAAGAATGCTTCTCGGCTCCATTTCCAGACTTGGAGTCAGTCTGCCATATGAAGCACACACTTATTTCAAGTTTCCTTTCTTTTTTAACCTTATCAATGTCACCTACTCAATTAAGAACAGGTCATACTACACTGACATAGGATCAGAATACAGTCCAATTTTTGTGAACTTTATTTTAAATCATCAGTGTAAATATTTAATTTGCATCACAGGACCATGAAAGTCGAAATAAACTTATCATTTTGAGATGTCAAACCATCAGACAGCTTTTATCAGACACACAGTCCTTTAAAAGCTATATCTGTGTGACCTTGCAAAAATTACAAGCACAAATTTAACTTTCCTAGTTCTGCGATACAAATCATATATTTTACACAGGTTGGCAAGTTTTGGGTTTTCCTGACCAGAGATGGAGAAGATTTCTTCTAAAAACTCACAAAGGTTGGATCATAAACCTAAGATATATCACTGCAGTGTCACATGCACTTAACACACTAGAAGCACCCCAATTATATGTACCCAAGGAAAGAAGAACCAAAAAATTTATGGAATAATCTTGTTTCCCACCACAGCTTTCATTTTTGATGAGAAAGTGGAACCAAAATGTATGGAGACAGCAGTAAATAAACATGAGGGCTTGGAACCAGGGAGGGGGAAAGCATACATATAGCCAGCAAAAGATGATGGAATTGAAAAGCCTCAAGTTTCTCCATGTGCCTCAAGTAACAAAATTCAAATGGTCCACCCAATGTACAGTATTTCATTTTCCACTGAAACAGGCAGAAACAATAAAGTCAACAATTTTTCCTTTCATAAAAAACTTCCATGTTCAACTCCTCTCAATGAAAAAATGTGAAGCACTCCTTCCCAGGGATTTTGTCAGAAACAAAAAAAAAAGGGGGGGATTTATAACTGCTAAACACCAAGTCTAAACTGACTCTGTCCTAGACTGAAGCTACAAGCTGATTAAGGGAGACAAAAGCTTGCTTCACTGCAACTGTGAAGTGCAAACTGAAGGGTTTTAAAGGGACATTTATTTGCTTAAGTACAAACACTGCCGTAAAAGTGTCCTCTCTTTGAGTAAGAAACCAAAATACTGACAAAATTCTATTTTTCATGAAAATGGAAAGGTGAGGGATTTTACCCACATTCAAACAAATTCCCCCTTCTTCCCCCCTGGCAGAAACACTGCTCCCCATTCTACTCCCCCAAACATTCTCAAAGCTCAACAAGAAATCACAAATACACAAAGGTGATGACCATAGAGGATTGTCAAGCATTCATGCACACAGAGAAACATGCTTTGATATGCCTGTGAGAGGTATGAGGCAGGTGTATGCAGTGTCCCGTTTCTTACCCGAATGGTGTCCTCATCGTCAGATTTTTGACTGTTAACAGGCCTGCTCTCGACAGGATGGTGGTAATGGAAGGTCTGTCATGTGAATGCGCATGTCATTTGATTACGAAATGAGAGAATGATCAGTCACAGGAAATGAATGATCGAGATAGAAGATAGACGGCACAAAATACATACAATGCATGATATTTCACTTAAAACCACATGTACATATGTTGAAAACAAATTTTACCATTTGAAAGAAAATATACGAATTCAATTCTAGTCACGTAACCCTATATCATTTGAACTTCTACTCTACCCCTACTAAAACATCTTTATCAACTGGAAAGAAAATAACACAACATACACCCTCCCTGCCCCCCCCCCCCCATCCATTCTCAGTCCACAGACCCCCACAACAACCCAACCCTTTACCAGGTACTAAATCTCTGTTATACCTTCACATATGCACCAGATACCATCATGAAAATTCAGATACAGCAAGTTAATCAGATTTTCGTCAAGTTCTTTCCCAGTTGAGCCAAGTTTCATTATATGTACCATCCAAAAACTACTGTGCCTCATAGGTCTCCAGAGTGTTACCTAAAGTTTGCTTAGTATTTACTACTGCTATGTGGGCTTACATAGGTTAATAGGAGGTAATGAAGAGCCTCTCCAGAACTTCTCCAAGTTTTAAATAAAAATCCTACCTGTTTTAAAGAGACTTTGTTCCTCTCATTCAGTATTCTCTTTACTGATGTTATCTGACCATACAGAATGTCAACTTTAAGCATTCAAAAATACTGTAGCTTCTAAGACCAGGGGCCTGTTCCACAAAGAGTTACGCACGATCTTAAGTTTGATTAACTGTTGGCTTAAGTATGGTGAATCAAACTTAAGATTGTTTAAACTCTTTGTGGAACGGCCCCCAGGGGGCCAGACCCAGCCTGTGCCTGGTTTTGATCTTATTTCTGAGACCAGCTGATCAAGGCAAAATCCCTCCCATTTGGCCTCAAACTAATTTTAGTTCATCCTATGGATTTTCATGAATGTTAACATGTTTTCATGAATGTCAAAATTTTTTGTCACTAGTCCACACCAAATTTAGAACTCTGTGTGTTCACATATTTTTGTAATAATTGTTCTATTCTCTTTCAGAATACATCATTTTGATCCTCTTTGTTATTTTGGTGAATTTCCCACATGCAATGTTCGCATCTTGTGTCACATGAACCTTTTAAAAGGCAACAAATCCCATCCCAAACAGTTCACTTCTCCCAACCTTAAATCCCTTCTCCCACCTTAAATCCCTTCTTTGATATCAAAAAGAAAACTTGTACTGGTTCTAAATTGCTCAAAGCTCACAGGCAGCATGTGCCTTGTGTGGATAGACTATCTAGACAAATAATCAGTAAAAGGTCAATTAGAGTAATGCTGTTGTCTGAATTTATGTCAATAAGACTGCAGGACTCACCAAATGTATTGTACAATTTCTCTGTAAATACTACAGAACCTTTATCTCCAATTTGTTAACTTTTATTTCATTACACCTTTGCCGACTATTACCAAGACAACACAATGAGATGAGTTGAAAATGTCTGCCATATTAATGGCTTCCCCTCATTTCCACAGGTACATCACATCACATCTGAAACATGCAACCCTTCTCCCCATGTGCTGATTCCAAACATTCCAATACCAAATAAAATGAAAACAGCTCAAAATGATCCCAATAGCTGAAACATTCCTGACAACAATAGACCCATTTCAAGACAATTTATAAATGTTTTCACAGGTTTTCAAATTGGCCCAGGTAAAGAAGTAGGATTATTATAGAGGAGGGTCAACATTTTCAATAAAATGAGAAAAGTAACTTTCTTAAGTCATAAAATAGGGAGTCTCAAGAAAAATATATGAAAAGTAAGAGGATGGAACAAAAGTATTGTATGAGAATGAAGGAGTAAGTTGGAAACCTGTTTACATATAGCTATGGCAGAATGGTTCATACTTTTGTTAAGGGTGATGAAGCTATACAAGTCACACATTGCCACTGTTTGAATCTGAGCTATGTATGTGGTCTGCAGCAGAGAGCGTGTGATGATATATATGTATACATACTTCCTAACGACTTAAAACACACGTAAATTTTGAAATTAGACACTAGCTTGAAGTACTGTCTGAAACACACTTATATTTGCTATGGCAGAATGTATAGACAAATCTGAGCAAATAGTGAAGGCAGCCATCAGAAGGGTCCATTTGATTTAAAATATATTATTCTAAACCCTCATGTTAAGGAAAATTGAGGGAATTAAGAAGTGCTTTTGCGTGCAGGCATCCAAGATACATATAAGCAAATGGTTTAAAAGATTGAAGCTGATAGACCCCAGTTATGCCCACCAAAATCAGAAGACCACTTAAACTGTCAGATTCGTCTGCATGTCTTTGACACATCCACTACACATGATGTAGCATGCATATGCGTGTATATTACTGGACACGAATGAAACCAGTGCCTAGTACCATCTGATTGGCCAATAAGTAAATGCCAACATCTAATCCTTGAATCTTCCTCCAAAAATGGCAGTTAAATAGTGTTGCCTTTAAAATATAATGCAGAAAAATAAGTCTATTTTTCTAAAGCTACCAGGAGTATCAAACCTGACAAAATTGCAATTTCTTTTTTTGCCTTACATAGTCTCATTTTACTCAAACTATTTAACTTTCCACCTAGTGATAACACTACATTGCCAACTTCCCATCTTAAAAATATCTGAGTAACTTTGAAACACCTTCTGATGTGCTGTAACAAAATACTTTTCCAATTGGTAATGTAGGATATGTCTTTAGACTCATCCACAAATGTGCACATCAAATTCAGTCTTTAAGACAATTTCATTGTATGAACACACATATAACCATCAGTGGTACCTAACAACTTACCCTTTCCCCAAATTCTTTCTCCACTGTCAGCATCTCCCGAAGAGTTTGCAAGACCTGTATGCACAGTGTCTCATCTTTTTCTTCTAGGAGGCTCTTTGTGTGTTTAATAAGTCTGTTAAAGAAAACGAAGTTGACAATATTATTGAACTTACAAACCAACACTGGTTTGCTGCATTTATGTCATTTATGACCGCGTATTTGGTTTAACGGTTGAATATCCGCCTCTCACGCGGAAGGCCAGAGTTCGCTTCCCAGGTCGATTCATACTAAAGACTCTAAAAAAGGAACCTATTGCCGTTGTGTGTGATGCTCTGCATAAGCAATGGAGTAGGGAAAACAAGCCAGTGTGCCACAACTGGCAAAAAGGCCGTCGCCGGCTCGACTGGGCCGTAAAACTCTATCTAACAAACTGCATTTATGTCTTTTGTTTACTGAAGCAAGCTGTGACCCCCAATTGAGTCATAAGTCTTGACGACAAGAGAAAATAAGTGGCCTCTGTTGGGAAAGTTAATTTAAACCTAGTTAAAAAGATAAAATCCAAGTTAACATGAAAGTGCATCATATATGTGAAATGTATGCAACCATCCACCAAGACTCCTTTGTGTCACTAAGAGTGTTACCTTAACTATGAAAATACTGTAGTCAACCACAGTCTACTGATTTTAAGACAATGCCCTCACAAGATGAACTCCATGTAACCATCAACAAAATCTCCACATCACCTCAAACAATACAAAACACAAACAAAAAACAAAACAAAACAAAAAAAGAAAATTCCAACATCTACTCTGGGTTTATCTGTCCACAAGCCAGCAAAGTTGTATGTGTAGTCTACTCTCAAATCTCTGGCTTACTTTGCAAAGTCAGCAAGATGAAGGAAAATTGCAGAGCTGCCATCAGGGCAACTTGCTTACGTTCCGCCATGTTATTAAAGAACTGCAGGTGTTATCTACCCGGTATTACAAAAGAAGGATATTGCTCCTACTTCAAAATATGACATATTTTGTTACACATCTTTCTGTTTGCTTGCTATTGAATTTAAAGACTCAACTTTTATATTATGAATGATAGTGTGAAAGCAAATACTACCACTTTCAAATCTGGCATCCCTAAGCTAAGATCATGGACAAAGTAACTCCTTCTCTTACCATTCAGGGAGAATATCTCAATTACTACTTGCATTAATACAGTCATTTGTTCACATTCAGATAGTCCCTAAAGAGAGCACCTTTTTGATATGTTATGGAGTGAGGTGGGGTCTTTTGTAACTATTTTATGATGGTATATTAGATGAAGTACCAGTTTTGAAAAAATGGGCTAAATTGAAGCAAGTTGGAGAAAATCATGGGCTTTAGTAGCCTGCAGAGGTATACCAAGCTTTGAGGAAAAAAAACAAAACTAGGGCAAGGATGATTGAATTTTGACATGAAATTAGCAAATCGTCTTCACGGTCTTGGTATGGTAAACTGAAATGCCATGAATGGCCAGCATGTCAGATTTTGTAGGAGTGGAAGCAGGCCCCTGATGAAAACTCTGAAAAGCTTTGAGAAGCCAGTTTATTCTTTGGATTTATTGCGTAAAAGAGAAATTAATGTGGGTATCCTACCTTCAGCAAACCCAAAAGCACTTGAAATTTTGAACTCACTTGCTAATAAATCCTCCCTTTTCGCACTTCTGTCTGGCTTCTGTTCCTTCTGTGAAGAGCAATTCAGGTCGATGAAGTACATCCACCAACACCGACAGTTCAGCCTGTACCAGCGGCCTCAGATGGTCCTCAAGAATTGCAACAATATCCTGAAAATCAGCAATTGTAAACATAGTTTACAGCCATTGCATCATTATCCCAAAACATCATGCAAGTTTTCAGTTGGTTAGTTTTTTTTGATTGACATCAAAATTTGAAAATTTAAATGATGCAAAGTAGCTCATGTTCCACATGATGCTTTGATTATACATGGCCCTGTATGCTCACTAGAAAATGGCCTTAAGCCTATTTGTCTTGATAAAATAACGTTCATGACTTATTATGTAAGTTTCAATGTTCAAGCATTTCACATATCATCTGCCATAGGTTTTAGCAGACACACATTTAAATACATTCTCAGTAATGAACTCCCTGAACAGAATTGCCAGATTTGCAGATTTGCTGTTAAGCACAAATTTGGTACATGTTGAAGTTCTATGGACAGTGCTTTTTCCCATTTACTGGCCAAATAAAATTGGAAGGTTGCAAGTTGAGGTTGTAACACGTGACTGTACAGGCGGTTGTGTTTTCATGTGTCAATAAATTTCATTTGGCATATTTTTTAGCTTTGGCTAATTTCTGGTACACATTGGCCAGTAAATGATAAAACAACCCTTGTAGGACAGTCACCATCTTAGATCTATAAAATAAAAATAATCATTTGAGCAACTGAGGCATGTAACTAGCAACTCCTAAAAATAGAGGAAATAATTTTCAAGACAATAAATGGCACACACAAAACCATGCACCCCCTTGGCTGGGACCCAGGGGCCTATTTAAGGGCCCCTTGTGGCATTGACATCATTATAATACAGACTTCTGATTGGATAGATCACCAAAGGCTGTTTCTTCAAGTTTAATAGCTGAGATTTATATAGACATTTTTGACAGGAACTTTTCTGGCCTTTGGCACAAAAAAGATGAATGAATAAAAATAAAATGACAAGTAAAAAATGTAAAAAAAAAAAAATCCTCTAAAAACAGTGAGTATCTGGCAATCTTCAACCAGGAATTATCCTCACCTGCAAACCTTCAATAATACTTCTGTAATCTCTAGGAATTGGCATCACAGAGTCTCTT
The DNA here is from genome assembly GCA_037179385.1 of Holothuria scabra. Lineage (NCBI taxonomy): Eukaryota > Metazoa > Echinodermata > Holothuroidea > Aspidochirotida > Holothuriidae > Holothuria > Holothuria scabra. The sequence goes on along the minus strand of CM074181.1, from coordinate 57,185,868 downwards.
CTTATTCTACCATGGTTACGCCATACTCTTGAACTCTTGAAAACGATCTGAGACTTAGAAAACAGTTCATTCAACTGGCTGTCCAAGTCCACAGGGATAGGAAAGTCCTTCTTTTTAGCTGTAAAAAAAATAGAAATAAGTCATTACTTTTCATGCCCTAGTCTAATATTCAGATGTTTAGGATTCAACTTTACCTATCCAACCAGTAAATATGTACCACAGACTTCCTACATCCCTGAATTTATCACAAAATGGGAATGAGAAGAATTACAAGACTTCAGTAACTGTACGACAACAACAAGGTAGCAGGATATAAAGGTATGAAAGGGACAGCTTTTGTATCAGATTGGATTCTAAGAAATTCATTTAATTTGTGCTGTCATTATCTAATCTTCACACCTGTATGTTGCCAGAAACAACACCATATAATGTAAGCCATGTACAAGTCCATCTACTGAAAATGTTATCCACAAACAGTAAGTTTGTGAAAGGGGTCTATCAAAAAGGTTGCCTTTTGAGAAAACTTCACATCAGGAGCGGGCCTAAGTGCAAAATAATGCTATCTTTTTCTGTTTTCAAATGTATTTAAGGAGAAAAACTACAGAAAAGTAAAGACACTCCAAATAACTTTAAATTTCTCCGCACCTTTTGCAATTCCAACCGCAGTGACCATAGCAAAACTTTTTGTCAAGTAAAACAAATTTCCTGAAAATTTTGCTTAAAACCTCCTGAATTGCTAAAACTCTTACATCTTTGTAACAAACAGGTGTTGTATAAAATCCAGCCAGCGTATTTGGTACATAACTCTCTTGTAGTGACTTACCAATATCTGTAAGGGTTTTAATGCAATTCTCAACGTGAAAGTTCTGTTGCCCTGACAACCAGCTACATTGAGAGACTCTGAATGCACCTTGCAGCAACTGTATCAAGACTGGCTGGCGACTCTGCAAAGATAGAGAAATTCCAGTAATCACGCAATACAAAACAAAGCCATTATGAAACTCATTAGTATTCACATAACCTTGATGGTACACTTGCCTGAAGAATGACTTACTTTCAAGTATTTCACTCATTTTCATCACGTTTCTGCCAGCATTCTGAATAATAGATTTTGGAAACTTGTAATGGCAAGAGCAGTCAATTTTTTTCATACATTCTCAAAATGCACTATTGATCAAGAGCTAATTCATGCAACATCTACATTACTAGTGTTCACCGTATATCGTCAAGATTAATGTTCACCTTTTCTCTGTTTGGTATGGCTTCCAAGGAGTGCTCTTTTCATAAGCCTACTATAAAGGTTTTTAGAGTACTTCTCTTCATATTTTCAACTTTCAATTAGTTTGTGACAATACTTGTAGGGATTGCAAATTATTGTGTGTTATGAAGAAATGAAATTAAATGGCAGCTATTTTCATAAATCATGACAGTAAAATTGCAAAAAATTGAACTTTCAAGGCAATGAAATAGACCCCTTCAATTTCAAACCCTCATAAAGGAAACATATATAAACCTGCTTTATATAATAATGATGAATGGGCCAATGAGCACTTTTGCATCTTATCATAGATTAAATTTCTCTTCTCAATGAGCCAAAGTTAGAGTTGAATAAGGCTGACTAGGCTGAAGCTTTGGAGCCCACAAAGAGCAGTGGGTCACAAAAAGCAGGGGTCCATGCAGCCTTTTTGCATATTTAGTCTGGAAATAAAAACATTTTGACAGTGTTGTGATTCAGTTTGTTGAAAGGTTAAAGTTGAAAGTGTTTACAAAGTTAGATACAAATGTAGGCCTAGGGTGTGTATCACAACAGATTCATAAAATAATGCCTACCTGTACTGTACTGCTCTGGTCTGCATAAGGTGAACTGAAAAACATTGTAATAATATTCATGACAGTCTCTGTTACATATTTCTCCAGCTTGGTGTCAGCATGCTTCCTATCGTGAGTTGCATTACAGATCTGCAAGGAAAGAACCAATCACAAGTTATCCTTTCAACCCTTCATGAGCTACAGAGAGTTCCAATCCACGTTGTTCTAGGAATTCTGTTATTTGTTTTCTAATCGTTTCACAAGTATGTGATGCTTTGTAACCTCAAGTAATATTCATAATATTTTAAGCTAAGCAACAATGTGTAACAGGCACTTGTATGGAGCTAGTTAGTAAGTCGGTTTTATGGCTCAGTTTGTATTCAATTGTCTAAGTTAGGCTGACCATGGCCTTTTTCCCAGTTGTGGCTCACTGGCTTGTTTTCCCTACTCCATTGCTTATGCTGAGCACCACGCATAGTGATAGTAAGTTCCATTTTTAAAGTTTTCGGTATGACATGACCAGGATTGAAACTCCAGACCTCCCAGCTGCAAGTTGGATGCTCTAACCACTTGACCATACATGACGCTAGAAGGGAAAAGCAAGTTTCAGCCATCTGAAGGTGGCAACTAATAATCCAGAATTCATCAGAGAACTTCCTGTCCAGGTATCTTGAGAAAGGCGTTTGCCCCCTTCAAAGACTATTTGCTCAATAGAGCAACAAGGTTGGTTTAAACTGGGTTAACTGCCGCAATTACAGAGACAAGCTTCACCCCAGAAAATGCCTTTTTCTCGGGTAGCATTGGCTAAAACATCCTTTTCAATTCTAGCAACATGCAGCCAGCAATTATATGGAATGCTTCCATGAGTGTGAATGCAATTAGGCTAAGGAATAGATGGTGGCAGATTTTCTTTAAATTTAATTCATCTTCCCTTTTTGGTATGTTTTTCTTATTTTTGTCTGACTAGCTCCAAAGTATTTCTCTTGAATTCTGAGATATTTTAAATTTTCCTTGCTGGACTTTGAAATCACACTCCATTCATTGCATTTGATAAGAATACCTTCTACAGCACTAAATTTGTCTCTTTGTTGCATGGCTTCAAATTACAGTGGCAAAATCTTTGTCCAGTGGCAAACAGCCATTCCTTAACACTAAATGTAGAAATGATAAAACCTTCATTCCACCAAGGATTATGACCGGATTGAACATTGCACACCTAAACCCTGTACATGTGATACCACAGTTACGAAGTGTGTAGATGATCCAAAACAAACCAAATCCTAGAAATAGCATTTTCTCAAAGATATATAAAGTAAACTATCACCTTGTCAATATCGATAAGAAAGTATTCAAATAGAGTCCACATGTGTTTGCTGGTGTAAATCTCTTTCATCTCAACCTCTGTGTCCACATAACAGTGATTTAAGAAATTGATATAAGCATCCTTTACCTGTAGGGAGTGATCAAAATGCAACAAACTATTTAGTTTTCTTCCAAATGTATTTGGGGTGACCATTGACTGCACAGGCCAATCAAGTGGGCATCTGTATTAACATTACACATAAAAAATTTTTAATGATAGCTCTTAAGTGCGCACTCCAAATACACTGAATATACCTGATAATGTGGGAAAAATTTTGTTTAAGAGTTTTTCATGCAACAAATTAAATGTCATCCAAATACATGAAGGTTTGGAAATGAAAACTCCAAAAAGGTTTCACAGGATATACCTAAACATAAATTCTCCCGTTTCAAAATACAAATTTCAAATTTTCAAAAGTTTAACTTAAAAAAAATTGAATCAAATTTTAAAACTAGAACTCGGAATACTGAAAATGCTCCTGAAAAGGGGTTTCCCCCCTTTCCAAACTGGAAGACTTTTCTCTGTCCCACCTAGAGGACTCTGCCAAAAATCTAATCAAATCATATATACCAATCAGAAGAGCATTCAACCCAACCTTGCCACAAGTTGTCCTCAACTGCAGTTATATTATTCCCTGGTCTTTTATCCTCATTTGGGAGGGGATCTGGGATCTGTAAATTCACTACTAAATTTCATCTCAAAATCAGATCCTACAAACAAGCTTGCCATCTGCTAACTTACATCAGGGATACAATCTTGGTGAGTCACAACTTTAACAATATCATCTAGTGGTAGCAGATGGTGACACTTGATCTCTGTAGAGACATTTTTACCCTCCGTACAGCAAGCAAGGAGATGTACCAGGTGTATATGGTACTGTAGGAGACTGTCTGGTTCCAGACGTTCCTTCTCACAAACCATCATTTCAACAAATGTGTCAAAGGATCCCTTGTCACTGAAGAAAAGGAGAACATCATCTCCTTCATTGATTAACTGAAAGACAGAAAAAGAAGAAACTCCCTTTTGATTAAATTTATTAGAGTTCAAGTCCCAACTTATGCCCTCCTGGTTCAATCTAGCCTACAATACTTGGCAACAATGATGGGACAAAGAAAGCAAAACAAGCGATGAATGGATCACCATCCCCCCCCCCTCCTCCATTCAAAGTTCAGCAGACCAAAGCATCCTGACACTTCAACATTGATGCCTGGAGCGGGGTTTGTCCCATGTATTTTTGTCGAGGATTGTAGCACCATCCACGGCCATTCTTTCAGGGATGGGGCACTAGATTGTTCACTGGATTGAAAATATAAAGGACTCACCATTCCATGTCATGAAAGGCATGATCTAATGGTAAATATCACCCACCAGTCTACTGAAAGATAGGGGTGTCACTTCGGTCAAGTGGGTGTAGCCATGGGTGAAAATAAGGTATGTAATATTCACACCTGCACAACCGTTCATTCACACTTTGTCAAAACTAAAGAATATTAAATCAAAAAATACACATTAAGTGCAGCTGTTCAGAACAGTCACAAAACTGTCATTTTCAGTTTTAGTTAATGTAGACATGATATCAGGAGATATGTTCTCACTGAAGGAAAAGGGAGATGTCACACAAATCTCTTCTAACCAACCCACCCTCCCCCATTCAAAATTATGAAATTTTGCATGGAAAAAAATATTCTTCAACAACTGGATTTCAACCTATGAGAGATCTTTTTCTTAAAAAAACAAGACTACTGCAATGCCTTCTTCTGAGTAATCTTTCTGTGCCTTTAAATATCAGTTTAAAAATAGGAACATTTTCATAAAACAAAAGCAATTTTCCCTTTAAAGATCTATCTATTTAAAACAAGACTATCTTTACCTCTGTCATGACCATATCCTGAGTACGTCTGATAAACTGACCGTCTGCTTTGACCAGGGTCTGGAGAAACTTGAGATACTGTACATGCTTGCCCTGAGTTGCTATGCAATGTGCAAAATGTTGTACCACCTTGTCAGTGACTTCTGTACAGAGCTGCACATTGTCCAGATAAATGTGTCTCATGGTTTCTGCCTCTAGGCGCTGGAAATAAAATGGATGCAACACTTTATCAAATCAAATACCAATCTGAGATATGAAATCTAAAGCACATAGTATATGCAAGTTAGATGGTGGATGAGTATCAAATGAATGCAAATCTCCCTTCCCCCTCCCTTCCCCTCCCTGCCCCCTCCCTTGCCCCTCCCTTTCCCCATCCCTTCAGAAAAAAAAAAATTAGACACTAAAATGCCATGATACAGTTGATACGATCAGCAATGAGTTTTGCAAAGATCACAGGAAATGACCTTGATGCTTGACTGGGAGTAAAGAGCTTACCTTGAAATTGTGACTAATAGGGATGTTCAAGACTAGCAAAAAGATACAAATACGAAATAGAAACAGACAATGAAACTTTATAGCTAACATTTGATGAAGTTTGCATATCAAAAGGAAGTATAATAACACCACTAACTCTTGTGACTTCAAAAACATTAGAAACACCTAAAGCTAATAAAAACCTTTCAAATGCTTTTTCAGTTAATACAGTCACACTATCTAAATTTAGCCACAGATGTAAAACATCCCTTACTGAATTAACCTTTTATCGTAAACTGTGACAGCTGTATAAAAAGAAGTAACCATGGTAACAAAATTGACTGAGTCCATTCATCATCACCTGCATTTTACTCAAACATTTAAATTTTACCCTCCAAAAATTCTTATGAAAGCTATCAAAGTTGATGAATAATGCATGCATTTCATTCTAGACCCCAGCCTACATTATGACAAAGCCATCCATGACAGGCAAGATGTCCATTCCGACAAAAACCCACAATGCTTTAAATAATACACATGCCCCTATGTAAAGCCAGGCATTTAAACTGTAAATCTGCTCTATAGTATTTCAAATAGCGAACATAATAAGCAAATTTTCAAACACCCTTCCTACTTTAAAGGAAAGAAATGTAAAATTTGTTAAATAACTAGGCCAAAACTTTCAGTACACAGGGTTCCCACATTTTTGAAATGTTGAAACTCAAACCTTTTTCCACACTTTTCAAAGACTAAAACAAGATTAAATTTGCACAAAATGGCTTTTACTGTTACATGTTTACCCAACGTGGATGATCATTTAACATGATCGCTACTCAAGTGAGATTCAAAATTTCTTAAACATGTGACAATGTTTTTCAGACTAAACACTTATCATCCAAGAGTTTTCAAGACAATTTTTAAATTCCGACTGTTACTGTTGACCTTGTATGTATGATATAAAGTACAAGTAATGCTACCATACGATCACACAACAATGAACAAAAGATTAAAAACAGGTACAAACGAGTAAAGTTGAAAAATATCTCAAAGAGTAAGATGAATAATTATGGGAGCTGGTTCAAAGGAGAATTATTCAAAAGCATCTGATACCAGTTTTTGTAATTATAAACTAACAACCTGAGACAATATCAATCAACCCACTAAACAAATTGCCTTGAAAGCAAAAACAACCGATTCTAAATGGGATAATGATCTTCAAAACTAAAAAGAAAGCTGTATTCTAGTTGCCCAAACTCACTGGCTATGGGAATCTTGCCAGGAACTTAGGGCAGGTAAGATGAGATTTTAGTGAAAATAGCAATTATGAGGGTAAATAGATAGGGATAATGATCATAAAGTGCAAAAATAGAGAGAAGCCTGCCCTCTTTAAGAGGTCATCCAAATTGATGGGGCTATGAGAATCTTGCCAGGGACTTACTGCAGGTGTTTCATTTGTAAATAGCGGGTAATAAGGGTAAATAGATTGGCATAATGATCATAACATGCAAAAATAAAGAGAAGCCTGCCCTCTTTAAGAGGTCATCCAAACTGAAGGGGCTATGAGAATCTTGCCAAGGACTTACTGCAGGTGTTTTATTAGTAAATAGCAGGTAATAAGGGTAAACAGATTGGGATAATGATCATCAATTGAAAAAATAAAAAGAAGGCTGCCCTCGTTCGAAAGTTACCCAAACTCACTGTGCTATGAGAAGCTTGCAGGGCACTAACTGCAGGTAAGTAGAGAATACATATGTGAATTGAAGGTACTACGGGTAAATAGAAAATGATCATTTATTGCAATTTAAATCAAAAGGAAGACTTTATTCTCTGGGATTTTAATAGGTATTATTCTCTTCAAATAATGACTAAAGCTCCTTGGCTTGGGAATCTATGAGGCATACTAAGAAAAGATATGATTCACAAACTTTCAGGTCAAAAGACAACACCAGGTGGCAAACTGTGTGATGTCAATTGGACAGGCAAACAGGAAGAGGGCTAGGAGCAAAAAGAAATTCTCTCTTCACAGAAGTTTATGGAGAAAGTGTCATAATAAAAATAAAGACAAAAAGACTAAAACAAAGAGAATAATGCCTCCTTACCCAGACCCATTGAAATAAATTTTATTCTAAAGTCTAGGCACTGATGAGAATGATAATTCTGAAATATCCCTTGATTCCAATTTTATGAATCATGGATAAATTGTGTCCAGTTTTCTAGTTTTATTGTATTTGTTTTGATTATACTACTAAGAATTTGGAAGGACTAGCTGCCTAATACATATTAACACAAACAAGCTTATACTGGTTGTGATAAACTTTATGACAGATGAACAACAGATTTATATTTTGAAAATGTATGATATGACCTTGTTTCAACTGACTTTAAAATTACTAATCACAAATGCCAAAGTCCAGCTTGCAAAAAGGAAAAACTTACAAAGACACAAACTTGAGTACGGCAGGTGTGGAAAAATGCTTACACCTAGCTCAGGTCCATGGCTACAATAGATCACTTGACTTGTATTGTTGCACAGAATAGAAAGAGCGCCATCAACTGAGGTAACCTAGCCACATTATCAGTTTCATACACCGACAAATTTATGCAAACAGTGATTTTTTGAGCTAGTTGGATACACACCTACCTCTCTAAATGCAAAATGTAGCATTATTGTTCCTACTGTCCAAATTCATTTACCGTATCTAGCTAGTTTCCTTTTTTTGTCCTTGGACAGGATGTCAGTGTAATGTCAGTGTAATGACAGTAAATACTAAGCTCTATTATTGGTAGACAGCTTTTAGAAGAACTTTGACAAGACTTGTAGAACTTTGTCTTTTTGAAGGCTGCATTAATGTATCCACTCAACACTTCTACAGATAGAGGGCAGTCTTGCACTTCTAAGTTCACAAAATACTAAGACTCATTCATATTTACAATGTATACTTTATATTTGCAAAGTAGAATGAATAGTTATAAAAAATGAAGGGGACAAAATATCAACTGTATTAAGTACCTTTTAAAGCACAAGTAAAAATCGTAAGGACAACAAAGACAAATAGGTTTAGAACTTTTTTGGGGCAATCTACAAATTGCTTGCAAGTTACAAAAATTCAAACTGGCAAGAACAAAAGTATGGCAAGAAGTATGCAATTTTCTTCCTCAAAGAAAGGTCAAAATAAAAAATCAGCACAAATAATAGAAACAAACAGATAAATTGTGCACCCAGAAAGCTAGATGGGTTAAAGATTCCTTTGCTAATTGGGATTTTAAGTTTCAGCTATAGTTTCAAGTCAAGAGCTTCATTATGAAGTTACATTGCTTAAATTTAGATGGGAGTTAAACATATATTTCATAGATCACACAGACTAACCACAGTCATACTCATACATCAGATCTCTGACTTTAATTTTTGGTTCTAATGCCAGACACCAGACTTAAACATGATTTATACTTGACAAGCAGGGCTTAAACAGTTTGATCAAGATGTGACCTCACATAACCTTTTACTTCCAGTGCACAAAATGGGAATCCTTTCATGCATATAAGGTACCAGAAGTGTTGACAACATTTTCACAATAGCTGCTGGACAAATTATGCATATTCAATATAGGTATTGTCAAATATCCTTTTTTTTGTTCCTTATCAGTGTTGGTTAATTTGACCTCAAACGCCAGTGCTGCCTGACTGATAATACTTGCCTCATAATTCATACAAATGCTACTTTAGCATTTCAGATTTTTAAGTTGCAACTTTTGGCCTCATAAAAATGACACAACAACCAGTAGTAAGGCCTCCACAGCTTACGGTTTATTCAGTACGGTATATACAATTATGTCTCACAGATCAATGGAAGATTGATACAAGCTGGTAAACAGAATTATAAAGATATTGCTAACTGTTATATCCACTATTTACTGCGTGGTCAAGTGATTCCAGCATGTGACTTGCAGCAAGGGGATCTGGAGTTTGACTTCTGGGCGGGTCATATCAAAGATTTTAAAATGGAACCTTCTGCCATTGTGCTTGGTAAGCCACAATTGGAGAAAGGCCATGGCCAGCTCGACTTGAACCAATTGGATGCACTGGGCTATGAAACTCCATTTAACTTTATCTACAATAATTTATCAAATTTACAAGAACGTCTGATAAAGTAAGGCTTCCTAAACTTTTCGGGGAGATCTGATCTTTTATATTCTTAGGAGGGGGGATGGGGGGGGGTAGTTTTAATCTGATTGCAGATGAAAGTAAGTGTCACATTGGGATAATGGGTTTGCTGGTACTGGTCTCTTGTATGTTCTAATTAAAAATGAAATGCTACATCAGAATCAAAGTTGCTGTAGCAAAATAGCAAGCAATGAAGCACAGAAATCAGGCCAAAGAGCCAGAACTGTAAAAAGGTTGTGACCAGTCCAACTTGAAAATCTGTTACAAACTGAGATATAAAATCTCATCTAACTAAAAATGTTTGTCTACTTCTTTTGCAGCACTTTTCAAAGTTTGATCCCTAGTGATCCCTCATGACCTTTGACTTCCAACATAAAACAGCAAAGACCACCAAGAATGACAATCATAGGGGTTTAACAATCTCCAGATATTATTCTCACATTATTTTACATTCATACCAATTGACCAGTGGTGACCCATATGACTTTTTACCAGCACCTGAAAGTATAGTGATGATCTAGATTCCACACAGCTAATCTTGAGATACCATGTTAACAAACAGTGACACCCCCAGTTCCCCCCCCCCCATCCCCCTACCACACACACACACACAAATAGCATCACCATTGCATAGAATCCTTTTGCCTCAGGCAAGGAATCAGCAAAATCTGGACAAATTGAAAGATACACAAAAAAGGAAAAAAGTGTCCTCTCACTTATTTATGTGATGTTTGATTATTTTATGATCTTAACTTAGCAATGATCAAAAGAGCAGAGGAAAAGAACATTTTGTTTGTCAAGAGGACAAAAAAGATCACAAATGGGTAGCCCACCAATAGCAGGCATTCTTGATTGTTTACAGGCCTTAGACTTACTTTCCAAAGGCAAGGCTGTGGAATAGATGCAACAAAGCTTTAAGCTGAATACTTTAAAGAGCTAAAATACATTATCATTTTAATATATTCATCATCAATACCATAAGAGAATAAAGAGTAGGGCCATGTCACAAACTAAATGTATCAATACCCATTTTACTCATTTTACAATTCTAATTAGACAATGATTTTGTTTATTTTCTACATTATTTTCAGCTTTATTCACAGGACTGTCATACCCCTTAACATCTGCGATCGTCAATCAACAATTTATAGCACCCATCCTTTAAATTTATCATCCCTGACAATTTGAACATGGAAATCTAATGTATGTTCATTCATTTTTCAAATCTCTTTAAAACCCTTTGATATGTTATGAACAAAACCTACTTATACCGCCTTTTATTTCCTTTTTTCTCCAACATTTATTGACCAAGTTCTAATTCTCATTTCCCAAGCAAACAGCTACATATTCTGTAAGGTAACTGCTGATATCAATACTAACTTTCAGTGGTATCTGTAGCAACACTTTCAAAACCAAATACATCTAAAAAGTGTTGTCTCATTCTACATAGTTTGTCACAGGTAAAATGAGTAGCAGCTTCAACTAATGCAAAGTTGTATCAGGCTTGAATGGATCAGAGAAAGGTGTAACCAACAGTTTGCACACACTTGACACGAAAACCCCATTCCTCAAAGCAGTACTTACAAGAGTGTAAAACAATCAATCCAATTTTATGTAATAATTCCAGAGTGTAACACTTGCATGTAATATGTTCAAGCTGATGCAGTTATTCTAATAAAATACTTATTAATTACAAAACACCACTTACAAATTTCAAAAAAATTCTTAATTGAATGATTCCTTACCCCTGGATTTAAGAACATGTCAATACTTTTATGTAAGAGATGTTGGTTTGAGGGATTTCCAACACAAAAGTTTTGTAAGAACTCATGAGCCAGGGTCATTATTCCAACCATCCTTGTATCCGCATACTGTTAATGTAAAAGAAGAATACAAGAAGAAATGTTAAGCATCCTGGAATAAGAAAACCCTTGAAAAGAATTCAGAAAACTTAACCTAACCAGTACCATCATTGTCCAAAGATTAATTTATCCAAATGTTGTCGTTATATTGAAATATTAAGTTGACACATGATAAAGCAGTTGGAATAACAATGCACCTATCCCACAATGCATGAATGCTATTAATGTTAATTCCAGAGCATATATCACTGTCGTTAAATACAGATTAATAAAATACACATTTTCATAGGGTTACTACAGACATGTCTCCCCTTTACTGATTCACAGTGGTATCTGGGTGGACTTCAAAAATTCCCCAGAATGTCATGATTACATGTATTTCCACATGATTTGACAGGTTTTTCCTGATACTGTTTCAAATATTGGACATATTTTTATCTAGACACCCTTGGAAACAAAAGAAACATTTTCTTGTGCCATTTGAAGGGTAAAGGGGGGTTAAGGGGAGAGGATTCCCCCTTCCCCTCTCCTTATACCCCTTCCTGTGACTAGCAATTTGTCCTCCTTTTCAGAAAATAAATATGCGAACCCTAGGTTTTTACAATAACCCAAACAGGAACACACACACACACACACTCAAAGCCCAACAGGGTACATAGAACAGTACCATGTAATGGAAATCTTTGGAATTCCTCTTTAACCTGCTGAGTCATGCAGCATGTGAATGCTGAGTGAGGGCAGGCTCTGGGATATCACCTGACAGAGCACACTGAAGTGTCTAAATTTTCGGGTAGCCACGCCAGTTATAAGCCCCCTGTGAGTGAGGAAAGACGTGCCAGGCTTGAGCTCTTGTGAGCGGCCTGTACCCACTAAGGCATTGTTTAAAGGTGCACACATGCACATTTTGATAGCAATTTTAAGAGTCCTAATTGCAAAGTTTTATACCACTATTTTCAGCCGTTCAAAAACAACATACCATTAGAAATGTTCAATATTTTAAGGGAATTGTTTTTCTAAACTAGACAAATGTTTCAATATCTTTATGTCCAGGGCGCTTACAAAATGTTCACTATATTACAGAAACAATCACAATCACAGAGTTAAAACCTAAAATGGACATCAAGAATGGCAAATAGATGGTGCATTTCTCATAATTTGTAAAATTCAGTGAAGCTTCTGAGGATCACCCGAACAAAATTGTAAAACTCAGAACAGACAGCAAAATTAGTAAAATAATAAAAACGTTGCCTGCAATGTTAACATAGGAAAGCAGATGTTTACAGATTTCAACAAGAGATTAGAGGTGTCCAATTCTTAAAACTTGTTACAATGAACAATTAGTTCTCTAACACTGACCCATTTTTACAAACCTGTGGGTAGTTGATGTTCATGCTGTTTTGCTTTCCATTCTGAATAAACTGAGATTAAAGGACCAAAGGCACAGCCCCCCCCAACTTCCCACTACAAGTTCTTCCATCAAGTTTAAAAGTCACTTGTATTTTAATAATGAACACTTCATACCACCATACCAACTACAGAAACCAGAATTAAGAAGTAAGGGGTAGGTCACCACTTTTCATCCTAAACCTGATCTAAATTTTTGCAAATTGAACAGTTAGTGTCACATTTTGTCCTAACGGTGGATAAGCTGCATCAATAACTAATGCTTATTTGCCTCGTAATAAGCTGTTCAGCTATCATTATAAAACATATTATATTCCTCCACAAAGGAGATTGTATGATCAAATAATAATCTAACTTTTGTATGTGTATCCAGGGCTGGAAAAAATGTAAATTTCCCTGCAAGCAAATCAAATTTCCCAGCAAGCAAATCAAAATTTTCCAAAGACTTCACATGTTTACATACAAAAGTAGTCAAATTTCCCTCCAAATACCAAAATTTCCCTGCAATGAGCTTCCCAAATTGCTGTTTTTTTCAGCCATGTGTGTGTCTGATAAACACCATCTCTCAGTGTGACTATCAACAAATAATTAGTTTACATCATTTTCTACACCCTCAGACACAAGTCATATATCTACACAAGCTCGCAAATATTTGGTTATGTCCACCCAGATATGAAGAAGATATAAACTGAAACTCATACAAACTGTAATTCTATCCAATATCGCTGTATTGTGACCACACTTTGCCCCACTTTATCAGCTATTTCTGAATTTCTTCTTAAAAAACTTTCCTGGGACAGAGGGACAAAAGTTTTTCAATTGCCACTAATTAGTTACCCAAATTCACATCTTCACAAAAAGTGTCAGCAGCATTATTTCAAGATGACCAGTACAATTCTTTTAACATGTTTATGCTCTCCCTAAACTGACCCATTATTGATGTCTTTAGACAGTTACTCTTTCAATTGTTCACAAATAATCTTCACAAGTGTTGTCCCGAACAGACTTAATGGTGAAGTGGTCTGAGCACCTGACTTGCTGGTCAGAGGTCTGGAGTTCGACTCCTGGATGGGTCTTACAGAACATTTAAAAATTGGAACCTAATGCCACTATGCTTAGTGCTCAGCATAATCAATGGCATAGGGGAAACAAGCCAGAGAGCCAAAACTGAAAAATGGCTGTGGTTGGGCCAACTTAAACCAACAAGGAAACTGATGGGTTGAACTCATCTAACAACTTTTTCTCACATGTCACAAAAGCAATGCTTTTAGCCAGCATACAAACTGTTTTCTACAGTACTTGCTAACATTATCATTATGCTACTTTACATCCTAGCTATAGATGAATGCGGACAGATTGTGATGGTCTGATTTTAGTCGGCCATTACTGGGGTCCACCACCTTTAGTCTTTAAATTTCCTTCCTTACCTGTTCCATAGATGGTTGTACACTAAAGTGTATCTTGATTTTCTCAACTGCACTGAATATGAGGATTTGAAATTCATGTAGACGATAAATGAAGACGATAAAACGCTAATGGACCCCACTAATGGCTGCCTGCAGTCACGAAAAACAAGCGCTAATCGGATTTGTCTATAATTAAGTCCACTACATATACAACCACCCACTACTATTACTAGAGCCCTAATTTATCAATGCAAGAACTTCAGGTTAAATCAAGACTAGCTGACTGAAACATGTGTCCAAACTGCCAGCTCAGATATGGTAGCTACAAACATGGCAATAAGAAGAATCAGATAGGGCAAGGGCAGTCTGCCAGATGGGTATTGTTCAGTAATCAACGGACTTGCATTGGTAAATAGGAGGCAATGAACAAATCAAAAGTCTCACATTAAACTAAGAAAATTTTGCAAGTGATATTTCCTGCTGTTCTCAAAGTTACCTCAGGAGCTAGGCAAGCAGGGTTACTCATTAAAGTTACATACTAAATATTTTGTTACTGGTGCTATAAGAAAGACATTTCCAGTTGTGGGCTAACATATGCCCAATGGGCTAAGCAAAACAGACTCATTCCCAAACTTCAAGTCTTATAGCCAGCCATTTTGTAATGCTCAAACTTAAAAGCCCACGGTGAGTCCCAAATGTATCCCAGCATTCCCTTATACATGTTGGCAACATCCCATAAAATATATCATTTTATGTTAGTATATACACAAAAACTTAAATGATTTGCTGTCATACATGTGTTACACAGCCAATGGTGCTTCACTATAAGTCTGCATATCTCAAAATATCTTATTCATCATGCATATTTAATAATCCTATTACAAGGTTACACACTTTTCTTTTAACAAGTAGAAGTTTTTTTTTTTCAAAAAGGCAGTGACTTGATATTTGATGGGTTATGTTTCATTACATCAGGGGAAAAATGAATATGTAAAAAAACACTTCTTTTTGTAAGTAGACAGGAATTGACAATTCATATATTTCAAGGGTTGCATGCATGGAATCTCCTCACAATGTGTAGATTTAATCATTTTTAATCTAATTTGAATCCCATCTCCTTCCCCCCCCCCCCCAGCCCTAATATGTTTTGATTCCTTCCAGAAAATGTTATATAAATGATAAGAAAATGGTTAGGGAAATGGTACAAGGTAGGGATGGTAAAGGGAGTGTGATAGGGCTAAACAAGCAATACAAGCAAGCTATATTAAAACCAAAAATCCTTTATACTGAACTGATTTCACATCAAGCTGTTCCAGGAATTGGTAATTTCCTCCCAGAAGAAAAGTAAATCACTTCCAAACCTTTATTCACATCAAAAATGTTTATAAAGCTAGACATATTTGCAGATAATTGTCAGTTATTTCCAGCCTAAAAACACGGAAAAATTTCTAATAATGCTAAGTATACAACTATCCTTTATAAATGCACAAAAAAGGTATGATATTATGGACATATTGTTACCATAGCAGACTATCAGAACTGCTTTCACAGGGGTATCCTAAGGTATTGCATAATGGTAGTACTCTGAGGGTTTGATACTGCTGGTTAAAGGGCCCATCAACCAAGGTTCCTGAATATTCTATAAGTCAGATCCAGACAAACATTTTGCAGTTGTTGAGCAATTTATTTTTAGTTGTATTTCTAAGATATAATACCTCATAGACAGCTGGATTCAATGCAGGTTATACATTTTTTGCTCTCAGTTCCTGGTAACTTAGCAGAATAACCTCATTCAAAGCGCCCACAAATGATTCGGCTTTACACATTTTCTCCAGTCAATTGTTTCGCAGCAAACATTTGTGTTTAATAACCCACGAGACTTTCGGTGTCAATTTTTACGTGCAAAACAGGCAAGTGCTAATGATGAGAGAGAGAGAGAGATTGCAACCCATGCATGTAAAATGTCAATTTGTTTGAACTGTAGCAATGCAATGGTTTTACCATTTGTGAGCTGGTCATCGGAAAGTTTTCCTGCAAAAATAATGATGTGGATCAAAAATGGGGGAAGACACTGTAAGAGACTCTCTTTAAACAATTCAAATGGAATCTTGAAGGGCTTAATCCAACCACCCCAGACACACAAAGATTTAGCTCTTTGAAACACTTCCTAGAAAACTCTTTTTGTAAGTACTACAGCACTTTAAGTTACACTTGAGTAATTTACACTTTATTTTTCTGTGAAAGAAATTCAAACACTTAACTCCACAGACAATATAATAGCGTGTTCGATTACTCGCCCGAGTTAACTCGTGTCTGGCACGACTACGTTCGATTAGCTAATGACGTCAGTGTTCGCGTTTACTCGCGCCAGGCCCAAGTGAGTGACCCTTCGAGTTGGTTACTTAGGTAAATATCCCACCGTGCTTTGGGAAAACATGGCAGCTAAACGAACAACATGCATTTGTGAACAATTTCTGAGCATGTAAATACAGTGGGGTAAACATGAAACTTCTGACTTGTGAAAAGTGGTTGATGTCGGAATTAGTGAAGTCACTCAAGTGTTATTTCTCGAGAATTTTCTAAATGAGCATTGTTTCGAGTCTACGCTCATCGTACAAGCGAACCGCATGTAATACGTACGTACCAGAGTTCGCTCTGCCATCCAGCTACGGGCTCTGTCATTGGCTATTGTGAACCAACTTCTCCAATAATTACCGTAAAACGTTCGTTTATTTCACCCAACTGCCCATGACCATCGTAGCCCTAGCTCGAGGCTCGAGTAAGTCAAGGGAAGCAAATCGAACACGCTATAAGTGTACGAAATAAAGGGATATTAAGTAAAAAGCAGTAATAAAAAAGCAAGAGAAATAACAAGAAATATGCAAGGCTAAAAATCAGAACAATACTGGCACACCAATTAATAAATAAACACAAACAAAAGGAAAAGAGAAAAAAAGACTAGAATCAACCCTACGTTGCAGTGCAAAAGTTACGCCCTTGTCTGTCAGAAGATCAATAACAATTTGAGATATCAAAATTTATGGCAACAAGTGAATGGCAACGAAGACAATACACACTGACCTTTTTTTACATAAAATATGAGGACCACATTTTTCCCATTGTTCCTGCTTCCTTAACAGGAACGTTAACAACAGACTCTCTATTCTTCAAACAGGAGAGACTCGAGAAATCTATTGATTTTTTTTAACAGAGGTCCTAAAATCAATCATTTTGGTCCTCTGTTTGCACTCAAAACAAACACACACACACACGCTCACACACACAGTCATGTTTTTACACACTACTGAGGACCTCATTGTCTGCTTCCTTCACCCTAAAACTTTAACACAAACTATCTTTTGTTGAACTACCAAGGACTTGAGAAATTTATTAAATTCAAGTACAACTTGGAAAACCATTGTTGAAGTCCTAGGTTTTACCTACACACCTTGACTTTTGAGGCATGCAAGTGCAATCTCATTTCATCGTTTACCTCAAACTACTGTAAGGGGAGTGACTTTTTGTTTGCACACCTGTGTGGAAATAGGTGTGCTTATAATTCCATTACAGTTTAACAAAACAGCACACCTACCACAGTTCTTAATTTCTTCAAAAGTGCAATTTGTAGCACACTTGAAAAATATCAAACTGAAGGCCTATACCTAATGTCAAAGCCACAAATATGCACACACAGTCACACGCATGATACATAAACAGAATACAAAGCAAAAAAAGGAAAAATGATAATTAATCATTTAACATACCTCATCATAAGGTATCTGTAGTAACTCCAGGACAACAGAATGAGCTTTCATATTTCGCAGCAGCCTTTGCTCGTGTTTTTTATTCTTTCGAGTTGGGGATGAATCCGTCACACACAATGAGCTTAACCTGGTTAGAATCTAAAGAAAGATTTGTTAAACATTTCTTACCACAAACAATCAAACAGATGTTTCTTAGACAACAAGGCATCTTCAGGGATTGTGCCAGAAACACAAAAAGGGGGATTTATTACTGCTAAACCCGAAGCCCAAATTGATGGTTTCCTTGGCCAAAGTTACAGTGGGTTCAGGGGACAAAAGACCCCTTTAAGGTGCGATTCAGAAAGTTTTAAAGACCATTTATTTATGTTTCTTAAAACATCGCTACAAAAGAGTCCTCTTTATAAGTAAGAAACCAAAGTATTGACAATTGTCTAGGTTTTATGGAAGTTAGGGAAGGGGGGGGAGGGATTTAACACACCTTCTGGAAAGGGGGTGGGAGCAAGTTTGATCTTTTCCCCTCTAAGGGAAACCCTGCATCTTCCCTAAAATCACTTCAAGTACTAGACTCTTACTTTGTTTTCAAACATGAAAATAAATAATGTTAAAAATCCTTTGAATCAAGCACTTCTTAATAGCAATTAATTATTGTATTGCTTTGCCCCATAAAAAGGCACTAATTTTGAGATTGTGAAATATTTTTCAAGCTAAAGAAACAATAATAAGGTAAAACCATAAAATTCACAAAACTCACTTATTTGGAAAGCTAGGAGCCCAGGTGCTCATCTCCTTTCTACATACATAATCCCTACTTAACAGCAGCAAGTGCCTGGCAAGCTTCTTTGAAGCACATTAGGGCTGGATAACCTTTAACAGAGGGCACTACAGCTATTCCTCTTACTGCTTGCATGGCCATAAGTAAATAGGAGGTAACGATGAGGTAATGTAATGCACTAACCTGGCAAATTGTTTTGTAGTTATTTGCACTATTTTCATCCAGTGGAGGACCGTTGTCCATATCGATTGAAAGTGTATCGGATGTCAATTGCGTCGGCTGATAAATCTGAGGGACAAAGGTCATTTGAGACTCAGTCAGACAAAGGATCAAATGAAGTAGGGAGAAGATAGTTCACTATCTGATTTTTACCTACTCAATAAACTATTATTTTCTGGAATAGTACCCAACCATGTCGATACATGCATGATTTAAGCAAAAGTTTTTAATTCCAGTTTTTGTGGAGTCATTCTAAATTCATTTAAAAGAAAAGTCCAGAGCCAAATTTATTTTGACATGTTAAGGATAAACATATTCCAAGCATCCTGGTGAAATTTTTATTCACTTACTACTTTTGGTTCTAAAGATATTAAAATTGAATGGGACAAATTTTCAACATAGAATGAACTTGAATCAAGCATGTGTGATGTCATGGATTCACATTTGTTGGTCAATGTGTTGTATTTATGTAGAATTTACCACCAATTTTATGCAATAAATTCTTATACCATAGGTGTACCCTGAGCAATGGAATTTGAAAAACCTTTTTTATCTTAGCAGTAAAACAGCGTCCCTAATCAATTCTAAGTCAAACTAACAGGATAAAAAATAAAGAAAAACAAAATGTTAGCCAACAATGCTTAGCCATGACATCCCACCTGCCTGCCTCAAGTTCACTTTTTATACAAAATGTGTCAACATCTATTACTAGTATCTTGAGAACTGAACATGGGAAATGAATGAAACTCTCATCAGAATGAATAGAGTATATTCCTCTTTAAAAAATCAAAAATAAATTTGGTAACTGGACTATTCTTTTTAGCATTTTTTTGAAACCCATTTAGACCACTTTCTGTTGTTAGCTCTATATGACAGATCATCAGTAGTGGCCTTTTCACAAAGGCTGGATTTGCCATGAGAGTTAGTAATGCAGCTGGCTCACTGTTATGAATGACTTTCAGTGCTAAATTCATGGTTCTAATCCTTTTGCACACCAAAACTTTTTCTAGAATTTTTCAAGCCTGAAATGGTTATATTCAGTAATGAAAAATATAGCTTTTTGTGGAAAATTGCCTTTATTTTGACACCACGTTTACTACCAGTATGGTTGCATACAAAACATGATTGCAACTATTAAAAGTATTAATGTTCACCATCTTTAAGAACATACTGCAATTTTTTCCAGACCTAGAGCCCAAAATTTATGAGTTTTCAAGCCATGTTAAAATTAAAGACTTTTTAACATTTCCCCTATTGTGTGGGAACCATGGTTAGTTAAAGGAATTGGTCTTTTGATCAGGGGAAACTACCTTCAAATTCCATTCAGTCACATGATAAATGAAACCTGTTATTTCTACAATGACTCATAGAAGATTGGAAGCTCGGCATAGAAGATTGGAAGCTCGGCATAGAAGATTGGAAGCTCGGCATAGAAGATTGGAAGCTCGGCATAGAAGAACAGAAGCTACACAAAGGAGATTGGAAGCTTGGAATAGGAGAGTGGAAGCTTGGCAAAGGAGATATGGAAGCACGACATTGAAGAGTGGAAGCTCGGAATAGGAGATAGGAAGCTTGGAAAAGGAGATTGGAAGCTCAGCATAGGAGACTGGAAGCTCGGCACAGGAGACCCGAAGCTCTGCACAGGAGATTGGCAGCTTGTCATAGAAGATCGGAAGCTCGGCACAGGAGACTGCAAGCTAGCCATAGCAGATTGGAAGCTCGGCATAAGAGATTGAAAGCCTGGCATAGAAGATTGGAAGCTTGGCATTGAAGATTGGAAGCTCCACATAGGAGATTAGAAGCTCCACATAGGAGAATGGAAGCTTGGCATAGGAGAACAGATGCTCGGAATTCGGGATTGGAAACTCTGCATAAGAGATTGGAAGCTCCTCATAGGAGATTGGAAGCTGAGCATAGAAGCTTGGAAGCTAAGCAAAGGAGATTTGAAGCTAGGCATAGGAGATTAGAAGCTAGGCATAGGATATTGGAAGCTCAACACAGGAAATTTGAAGCTCTGCACAGGAGATTAGAAGCACAGCATAGAAGATTGGAAGCTCAGCATAAAAGACTGGAAGCTCAGCATAGGAGATTGGAAACTCACTGTTGGAGATTTGAAGCTCAGCAAAGGAACATGGAAGCTTGGCATTGAAGATTGGAACAAGAATGAAGTGCATGTGACCCCACTTGGGAATATTTAATCAGTAATACCACAACAGCTGCACCATACAGAGGTTGTGAAGGTAATGTCATCCACTGATACTGCATGATGTAGATGGATGGCAAGTTTCCCAATTGGATCCTTCATTTACTACATGAATATGTCATTCTGTACCAACAAAATTCACCTTTTTAATTAATGCTATTATTAATAATCAGTCTCTGCGAGAATGAGATAGGACTTCCTGTCATTCTGCTTGGTTCTCAACCTAAGTAACAGGGTAGGGAAAACAAGCCAGTGAGCCATTAAAAGGAAAAAGACTGCGGTTTGACTAAAACCAGTTTTATTGCCTGATTACTCATTAGCATTCAGAAACTACCAAAAATTAATTAACCCTTCATATTACAGAAATTGATTTTAAAGATAATGGATGATGTCCTTCGCTGCTTGAATCACTCACCAGTTTCTTGCCTTTATCTCCTTTCTTTTTCTTCTTATCATCTTTGCTTTTGTAAACCCAGAGCTCAGATTTCTCGACGATATTTCTCAAATTATCCAAGTCTTCCTTAATTTTGTTGTAATTTTCAATGTCTTTCTCTGTGACCAGGAGTTGTACCTTTGTAAAACAAACGACACAACAAGATAAAAATCAAAGTGAAGTTCTTTATCTAGGTCTACAAATAATCACACTCCTTACAGTGATCTGAGGTGAGGTGGTAGGCAATCATGCTTGCATACCTAAAATTTAAGGCTTGAACATGTTCTCATAAATCACTTAATTGCTATGGGAAAGGTAATCATTCTTAGATGAATCCGATCAGCTCTTGTGTTTAGCAGCTGTAGGCAGCCATCAGTGGGGTCCACCAGCCTTTAATTGTCTTCATTTATTGTCTGCATGAATTTCAAACCCTCAAGTTCCGTGGAATTGAAGGAATCAATATAATTCAGTATACATCCATCCGTGATACAGGTAAGCAAGGAAATTCAAAGATTTAAAGGTAATAGACCCGAGTTATGGCTGGCTGAAATGAACCCATCACTTGCTGTTTGGATTCATCTATAAGTATAACCTTGTGACCTATTCATGACTGGCTCATATTCATAACATAACCTTTTTTAATGATTCATTCTATTCACAATTCATGGTTTAAAAATTCACTGTTTTTGTGCAGGTGTATAATAGACAATTTTGGGAGAAATGGGAAGAAACTGTAAAACATTTTGGTTGGTGTTTTAAAATAAAGTGGCATTTAATTCCCTTTTAACAACCACTGCATTAAAACTGAAATACATATTAATACACATATAGACATTCCGTTGTTTGAAGAAGTCTTACTGTCCAGGTATAATATCAACGTTAACTTGGGTTTTACTCGCACAAGAAATCCAATAATTTTATTCATTGTTACCATTTATTTTCAACATCTGTTTCTGTTTCTTTTGCAATTAATACTGGTTGCCATCAACTACTTTACCTTGTCCAACATGGATCTACAACCATCAAGAAGAATGCAATTCAATTAAAAGTTATTATCCCATATGCTTTTCAAAAAAAACAATGTAACAACAGACAATTGACACTAGAAACCAGAAAATCTGCCACCACAGCAAGTGATCTGTAGTTAGTGATCTATCAAAGCTCTTAACTCAACTTTTTTTCTGCAAACAATTTTTACCTGTTTGAAAGCTTGCAAGACTTCTTGTCTCTGACTAAAATGTCGAAAGAGGAGCCTCAGAGCACCAGACACAAGTTTGGGGTAGTCATGCATTGTAAGATGTAGGAGCACCCTCAGAAATGTCTTGCCCCCTGCACCATCTAAATCAAGGTCTGATTGTTCACTGCTCCCATCAAATATCTTCTCTGCCTCATCTCCAATGACCTCTAGATTGATACCGGTGTTATCCACCACACCCTGATTTTGTTGCTCAGGGTCTTGGTCCTTCCTCTTCTCAAAGTCTCTCTTGAAGATTGAAAGAAGAGATGAGATGCGGTAGTCCAGCCTTACATCCAGGATAAACTGATGAGAGAGAAAAGGTTCATTTAAGAAACTGATATCACAAAATTGCTTCTATAGAACCAAGAAAGCATTTTTACCCTCCCTCGAAAAGATTATCACCCTCACACTACGCCATAATACTTTTGCTATGGAAGGGGGTTCAACATGCCATACTGGGCTATGTATTATATTACATATATGAAGTACATATCTAGGGGTTCTACTAAATACTAAGTTTTGATTGGATGCCGCGATATTTGCGCTTAGTTGTACTATGACCCAAGAGGATGCATATGTGTATAAAGAATACCTCCTCTTCAAGTCTATTTCCTGTCCACAAATAAACCACACCCAGACTTTAAAAAAGGCAACAGAGTTCACACACATTCAAAATGATAAAATTCCATGACTTTTCCATGACTTTCAGAAACTTCACTGATCTTGAGTGGTTAGGTTAGACAGAGTTTTACCACCCAGTTGATTCTTACTATTTGGTTTAAGTCAAGCCAACCACCACCTTTTTTCTAGTTGTGGCTCACTGGCTTGTTTCCCCTACTCCATTGCTTTTGCTGAGCACCAAGCACAATGGCAGAAAGTTCCATTCTTTAAGTCTTCGGTTAGACCCGGCCAAGAGTCAAACTCCCGACTCACTGACTGCAAGTCCCATGTTCTAATCACTTGACCATTCATTTGGTCCGAGTGATTGCAGGACTTTTAAAAAACAGTCTAAGAATGTTACCATCTTTCCACGAAAAATGTTTCCAGGAGTGGGGAGTTTGAGTCCTGGCCAGGTCATACCGAAGACTTTAAAAATGGAACCTTATTATTTACAGGGCTTACCTGTAAAATCTGAATGATTTTAAGTTTAGTCTCCATCACTCTCTTGTCCTCTTTCTTATCATGGCTAGTGGATCCCTTGCCCTGGATACTGCTATCTGGTAGGCCCATGGCACTCTCCGGCAGACCACTACCTAGGACCATGTTGGTCATAACTGCACCCACACCATGAATAGACTTAAAAACTCCTCCTTTCCCTGAAAACACAAAACAACAGATAAACAAGAAGTGAAAAATCATGAGCATGCAGAAAAATATACTCTCATTTTTCTCAAAAAAACTTTCAATCCTCACTGACAACTTGCAATTTCGGAAATGGCAAGTTTCATTTGCTAGCGACCATATCGCATCTGTCATTACAAAAAACTTATCAAGTGTCAAGACACAACCTCTAACCCTTTGGCCACATAGGAACAATTAAAGAAAAAAAATTTTCATGCATTGACACACCCCTTTGTCATGCAACTGACCCAACATTTTCATAGACTTCGATGAATGTTTGTTATAGAGTTTATATGTCTGACATATGCCACACTTATTCTGTTTCATTGACATAACAATTATAAAACTTTGACAATCCCCCGCATAACAACCAAGAAGAACATGCCATACACTTCACTCACCACTGTCTCGGGTTTAGAGGGTGTGTCACGCAACTGGTAATTGTGTATTATAGCGATAAACCTCATAAATCCTTGCCATGACACATAGACATAACAATTTTGTAACTCAATGTTGACCTGCTCCTAAAGCCGCTGGTTACCCTTGGCATTAACCCAATAGACACCCC
Organism: Holothuria scabra; assembly: GCA_037179385.1. Lineage (NCBI taxonomy): Eukaryota > Metazoa > Echinodermata > Holothuroidea > Aspidochirotida > Holothuriidae > Holothuria > Holothuria scabra. Next base: position 57,160,982 of record CM074181.1, on the reverse strand, counting down.
AGAACTTAAAAATACCATGCAAGAGCTTTGGCAAACCATTTTCTCTTTGCACCCACTTGCACATCAATCAATTTAAGCTGTATTATGGATACACCAAATAAAAAAATTATGCCACCATTTTCCATATTCTTGATTCTTCACATCCCAGCAAATAAGCCACACAAACAAAAAAAATTAAACAACTAAAATCAGAATTCAAAACTTGCACATTATTACATTAGCAATATTTGTAACCTTTATTGTGCACTACAATCACATACACATCCATGGGGATAAATATCTCTACCACTTCATAATTATCTTCTTTTCCATAAAGTATTTCTACAGAGAAATTCTTTCACTCATACCTGCCATAACTGACAATGACTCAATCATGGCCACAGACATGGCACGCTATTCTCTTCTACATTAATCTACTTCTCAAGATGCCCTACCCCTTTCAGTTTCTCCTTCTTCCTCTCCCATTCTCCCTTCCCCAGTCAGTCACCCACTGTTTTTGTTTTCCTTTATAAACATGTTCAGGTCTAAGAGGTATTGTGGCAACCCAGATTAGAGCACCAGCTCTTCCCCTTCCCCCACAAACAATTGCCAAGACCTAGTGTAAGGTCAAGAGCAGTCCCCCAAACTTACTTTGAAGGAACAGACAAATATTACTTTTCTTGTTATTTCTCTTAGAAGTAGCTCTCATCATATTTTATGACTTCAGTGTTGCATATTCAAGGTAAAACCAACAGTTGCTCCTAATAAATTTCACATTTGAAGAGAAGAGGGTTGTCACATGATTCTCAACAGCCAATCATGAAACAGGACAATCTTGTACGCTACTTCAAGTTAAAGTGACTGCTCTTGCCCTTTAAAACAAGTTAGTCCATTGCAAAATAATTTGTAACTTTCTTGTTGTACAACCCACATTACCTGCTTTGTTTTCCTTTGAAATTAAAAATGTTTTAATGACCTAGAAGAACACTTCCTGTTTGCTTGTACAGCATGCTGTACAGAGAGGGCTTAATTAATAACATCATCCCATAAGAATAAGAGTCCTGTCACACCTTGGTACAAGGTGCAGTAACTATCAGAAAAACAAAGGAATACAAATATTGTTGTTTGAGTAGAACAACAGTGATATCACAAATTATTGTACAATGTACCACTTTTAATTGAGTTAATAAGCTTTCTTTTTATATCTTGGCTCAAGAATGTCCTATGAAGATGGGAGTTGGACTGTTAGAATCTATTTTTCATGCTGTTTAATATATATTTCTGAATTTTTGAACTTGAGGTACACTTTAAGAAGAGGACACCTTTGATGAAATGTTTATTTTGAATAAATGGTGTTGAACACCTTCAGTCTGAACTGTCAAAGAATCTTGACACCTTCCCCCTCCCCCCAACCATCATGTAACTTTGGCCAAGGGCAGCACTAATTTGGACTTGGGGTTGGTAGAAATAAATCTAACCACCCCTCTTCCCATTTTGAGCTGTTGGCAGAATCCCTGGTTGGCACACAAATTGGCACAACTTCTGGCATAACACTGCAAAATCTCTATTTCATTTTCTGACTAACATGAATGCACAGAATCTAAATCAAACAAACTATCTGACATTGCAATCTCTAAATTAATGTATGGCATGAAAGACAACCGAGATACTTCTTTATGATTATTAATGCTGTATAAACCTTGGCAATGTCATATATGTAGTACGCCATAAATGTCAATATGTCAAAGATATCAACTATGCCAAACACCAATGCATCATGGGAATGAATTCACTTCTTGTCAAGTGCACATGAATTATGGTGCCAAATAAAATAACAAGGGGTTGTTACAAAAAAGAGATAGAGGAAAAACACCCAGTATCCCCTTGGTCCTTTGGTGGTGGTCTGGAAGCATGTACTCATATGGTCCCAAGCAGATTTAAAGTAATCACAAATTTTAAAGAGGATGCACACTGCTCAATGATATTATGGCCACTTCTAACTTCATAAGTCAGACCTTCAAGTGAATGTGACCCTTAACCAGAAACACTTGCCATCCTTCCAGTACCCCCAAAATTAAAACAATATTACCAGGGGTGTTGTCAAGGAAAGGGGAAGAAGAACCCCTTTATAGCATATTTTCAATTTTTTTTTTTTAATATTTATTTTTACAACATTGTCAGTGTTTCCCCTATTTATATGTGATAACTGAAGATTGTTCTCCACACCAATCTATGGGTCTACTGAGCTGTCTGTCAACAGGTTATGCCCCCTTCCTCCAATGGACAATTCTGGTTGAGCCCATCAATAGCACTGACCTTCGATCATTTTGATGTCTGTTAAAGTGAAACACCGGTTCAATTTTTATGTACAATCCCTTCACATACAGGAAATCTGGCAATGTGAACTCACAGTGAACCAGTGGGTTATCACACTGGTGATCAAGCAAAGCTTCATTTCTCATTACAATTTACATTTAAAACTTTAAAGAATTCTAAGATTTCCTGGACACAGGAAAAATCAAAGATTTTATAACTTTTAGGCAAACAGGCTATCATGGGTTAATCCATGGTAATAAGGACAGAAAAAAAATCAAAATCATGACCAATACACCACACCAGCCAAGGTATTCATATACAAGCAGTGTTATAACCACAGGCAAGGAATGCTGGGAAGTATTACACAAAGCAAACCCTTACAGTTAGAAAAGGTACTGTATGCAGAATATGGAAAATTTACAAATCATGGCAATGGCATTGTAGGACACCACATAACAAGGACTGAACAAGGGGTTAATTCACCATAACCTACTATTTCACAACTTGCACAGTACCAGAAGCACCACAAATAAAGGCAGAACCACTGAATTTTGACTTGGGAGAGATCTAAAAGGGCACTACAACAACAAAAAATGGTAGAACTCTAGACACTATAGGGCATTACATGGTAAATACATATTACAAAACATTCTTATACAAGATTCCTAGAGAACCACTCGATTTGTTCTGTAGCCAATAGGATATGGTTAGGTTTGAGGGTAAGGGTTAGGGAACAGTCTCCTGAAAGCTTGGGGGCCTAAGGAGACAGGGGACCAATGAGACAAGAAACCTATGAGACACGGAACTAGTAAGACAAGGGGTTATAGACATTCCATTTTTAGGAGGATGCATCACATCAACATCAAGGTGCTCAACATTTTACCATCAATTGTGATTGAGGTTGCAGGGTGGTCATGTTGTGAGGTGAGCTTTCAACTAGGGTATGAGGGGCAATTTGATGAATATATAGGCCCTATATTATTGTTTCATTACTTTCTTTCAATCTACGACTGTGGGTTTATTTTCTTCTTCTTCTTCTTTTTCCTTTATAGGGATTGGCACTTCTTGATAAGCCTCAAGAGCATTCTCTTTCACACAATTTGTTATTAAACTGCTTTTGGTGTTGTCATAAACCAAACAAATGAAATGAAATGAAATTCATACGAACAATATCCCCCAAAACTCCCAAGGTTTGGGGGTCTTAGAGGAACAATGCTTAACTCCTGTCTCCCTATGTATACAATTTAAACTTGTACTCACCATCTAGCAAACGGAATAGCACAATAATTAACCAGCAGTAGCTCTAGCTACATTCTGTATTTTGCAAGCACCAAGCAGACCCAGTACCCGCACCCAACAGCAGGGCCATGAACCCAAATCTTAAAGTCTAAAACTCCACATCAAGATGCCAATTGATGTTGATACTTGGTAAGGTAACCTTAGTGCTATTTAATTTGCCAGTCAGTATGATTTCAATTAACACTTTACCACTTTCGATTACCATACAGTATGAAGCGCACTAGATAAACAGAGGAGACTGTAATTTATGCTCATGACTGTTACAGTGAGATATTGTACGCTAAACAGTATACAAATAAAGTATGGATGTAAATGGGTGATAGGAGGTGAGGTATGAAATAGACTCTTGATGTTTTCTCAAGTACTGAAAGTAGCAAGGTGGTATATACCTCTAAATGTAGAGAGTCGTCAAATTCAAGACATGCACGGCAGCTAATATTACACAGCCTGCACTGAAAGTGTTCTGATTACACGTTATAGAATGCTCATCGGGATATGCCTTAGAAGGCCAAACTTGTATTGTGCCTGTACAAGGAAGAGTTTTAAGGCTTGGTCTCTGGTACCTTGTGACAATTTATGTTACCGTTTTTGTTATAAGGCAAAACCGTAGGTTAGCACCACGTTATCCAATCTTGTGTTCTCATATACCCCGAGTTAGGTTGGTTGGGTTGTGTTACCATAGTAACAAGGTCAAATATCATACATACTAGTTACTACATAATGTAAGAGTATACAGGTCATAATTCACTGTTTCCTTGATTTCCTCTAACATGGTGTTCAAGTGAAAAATTCTGCAATCTGAGGTGGATTGAAATTGAAGCAGAAGCCCCTTGTTCTTACACTCTGATGTCACTTGAACTCAAGGTAATACGGTGTTACCTTCAGTGCAGGGTTTGTAAGACCAGTTTTAGACAAGGTGGAAGTAAATAGCAATAATTAACAGCAATATAAATCTTGTCAGACCAGAACAGATCAGCAAGATGAATAATTTCCAAAGAGCTTTATGAAATCCCAGAACCTCAGGAAAGTAAACCTAGCCTTGGCACCCTCTTTCAAAGGATACCTGGTTTGCATTAAAAGTTTGCCAGGGTCTTGCTGCCAGCAAGTAGGGATGACACATTTAAAGGCATGTTCTGGAGACAAAATTCGTTAACTTCAAAATAGGCAGAAAAATTTTCTCTTTCTAAAGGTGAAAACTGCATTTCAATAGCTTATAGCATTTGGAAGATACAAATTTTTAAAATATTGCAAATTTTTCTTGGGATTTGATGCATCATGGGAAATCTGTGATGTCATTGTGGCACATTAATTTGACGCTGCATTCAACCTATTTATAATTATGATGCCGCTGCAGAAAATATCAAGGAACATTGTTGGTTGCGCTCTACATATGTTGAAGGGTAATGCTAGATCTACAGGAAAAGATATTCAAACATTCCAACAGTATTAAATTTCAAGGACAAACAGGATAATCAATTATAAAGAAAAACAAAAGGAATTTGAAGCAATGTGCCCACATTACATAACTTTCTGTGACTTTGTTGAAGAGCAGAGGTATTTTGTAACAGAAATAACCAATCTTTAAAGTGAGATATCTTGAGTTAGGATAATGGTATTGTGATAGGGTTTGAAGGACATGGTGTGGAATATTTTTGTTTTTTTTACAAGACAAAGGCAAGAAGCCACCAGAACATGCCTTTAAATAGCAGACCTAAGACAGACTCAAAGTAAATTCAACTTTCATGCCAGGGTTAATTTCTATTTTTTCTTCCAAAAATGGTGGTATATCCCATACTTCTTGAAAAAAAAGAATTGAAGTGCTCAATAGAGGGTAGTTAAAATAGTTCATGCATATCTTTATCATCAGAAGGTAAATGTGACAAAGTAAAAATACCCCATCTAGTGATTATATCTCTATCTATCAAAAAAGAGCTTTGAACTAAAACTGAACTCTTGGAAAAAGGCTGTAGGCAACAAAGAGTGGCCCAGAGTGGTTGGATGTAGTGTAGCTGTTTAATAGCTAAGCATATGGACAAGACTACTGGATTAACTATTGTAACTATTACATACAGTAAGGTAAGTAAATGATCTACAGTATTAACTACTACAAGACATATACTGACTGAATCGGCAACATGAAATGGAGAGATTGCTAAACGTGTTAAATAGTACAAAAAGTGTTAATTACATTACTAGTATTCTACAACAGGCTACTGAATACTGTCAGCAAAATGGAGTTGAGCTGCATGCTACATGGAAGCTGGTAATGCCATCCAACATGATAAAATGTTGCTACTATAGTTGGCTGCAGGAAGCAACACACTAAAGAACTGCCCTCAGGAAGGGTCCATCCTATAGTCCCCAGTCTCGTAGGACCACAGTCTCACTGGTGAACTGATCAGCTTCATTTTTACCACTGGTCCCCTGTGTTCTAAGTCACCCTTGTTCTTACTTCATCTCATCAGTCCCTATTCCCAATGCTACTGAAAACAACAAGCTACAGTCAAAAGTATTTATCTTTGAGAAAAGTAGAGAAACAAGTTAAAAGTTGACAAATTAATTTTCAGTCTACACACAAGGCAACAGGGCTAATAGAAAGAATATCAACTTGCTCATCCAAAGCTCGCATGCTACAAAGGGGCTACAGTTAAAACAAGGTGGCTGCTATAATGGTCTCCTGTTAAAACACGGCTACTTCAGCTGAAATGCAAGTTGCAGAAGCAGGTTTGTCAGGATACATACTCCAAATGAGCTACTTGATAAAATTTGCAAGACAAGACGAAAACTCACAGCGAATATCGAATTAAAAGAAAGTAGCCACAGGCAAGATCCCATTATCTCATGGTCAAAGAGCAATTTTAAGGCTACATGCAATACTGTGATGTTGGGCAGAAGGGTTGCAAGTAAGTTGTCCAGTTAGTAAACAAATTGTCGTTTTTGAGAGCATTCTCATTAATGGAATAGACAAGCAAATCAAAACATTTTCCAAATAATTTCAAAGAAAATATTACTTTTGACAACTCCAGAAGAAATACAGGACTTAGCAAAACTGTGGTTTTGGTACTAACTGACTGTACACTTACTAAGACAAGTGACTTTGCACTTACTAAGACAAACTTTTCCTAATAGGGTATTCACATTTCTCTACAGAAATTCACAGTTACCCAGCTTTCTTTTACACAGACAACCAACTCCAAAATCAGCATCACAGTGACTTCAATTTTTTCAGACTTGAAAACTCATTTGGAAAGTTTCTTCACAAGAAAAGGGACATGTGGAGAGGTATGTTTTCCATATCCACACTATAGATTTGCACGTAGGCTGGGGGTTGCAGAATATGCATCCAGTATTCCCCCCGCCCCCCTGTCATGAAGACAACTTTAGGAGAGGACTTGAACTGAATTTAAATAGAAACATGAACTTTTCCTTCCTGCCTATCTGATGATTTATAACAAAATCATTTTAGAGCGTCACTTCACAAAAATTAATAAAAAAATGTTCACAATCAATTTACCAATAGTGTCTCATGACTTCTTGAAAAGGGAATATTACAATATCAGCCTAAAATAATTGTTTATTTTTTCTTTAATGTTAGTGAATTGGAAAACCAAACCAATAAAAGCTCTGTTTATGCTTGGTGCATATTTAGGAGTAGTACAACAATAAATACTCATATGGCATACTATTTACAACACAAACCATTCCCATACCAGCTTGACTGGCTTCTATTTCACTTCTAACCGACAGTACTTTGCATTTTTGTGAACCCATTTTTATCTTTCATATTTCTTTATATTTTGGAATCACACCATTGAATTCTGAACAATCTGCCATTCCTTGACAATAGGTTTTGTTTAAGCAAGGAGCTTAAACAAAATTACAAGAAGTACTTATTTAGCAGCCATTCAGAGTTAACAAGCATTGTCCTGATCAGAATTCCACATTACCAGAGTAGTGAAAACATGATTAAAGCAAAATAAATAATGTATTTGCCACTATTTTTCCAACTTAAAAATGAGATTCATTTGCAACAGAGGTTTTTTGGGGTTCCGGGTTGTGATGGAACCTGATCATTAAATCATTTCTTGTGACAGTGAAAGACTTGAGCCCCTCCATGCTTGAATGTAATACTGTAGAACAAACCATGCTAAAGAGTGCTTTCACATACATCACAAGCCCTGCCCCCTTTCATTAGGAAATCTCCTCTTTAAAAAACTGAACACTTTCACCCAACTTCAAAAGGGGGAGGTCAGGCGTAACAAAATCCCCCTCTTTCACTTGATTACACAACAGATAAATTGTTGTCATTTTCTCTGGTTGCTCAGTTAATTTTACAGATGGTAACACAGGAAGCTCAGGGCCAAGGTAAATTAAGTGAGGTAAAAGATGGACAGTTCAAATATGGTTACAAAAATAGTTTCTTAATTTTTAAGCAGGGAAGTTCCTAATGATTGATGGGCAAAATCTAGAATAGCACCCATTTAGTGTAGCTAGCTAAGAAGCAGCTGACGACCTACATGTGACTGTTGCATTAAAACACTGTTGATTTTTGCGCAGAGTGCGCGTGGCTTACCACTGTGACATAAGGTGAAAGCACTCTGTGTCAGTTGCTATAAGTCATTCATGGTATAGACCTTGTGAATTGATGACATACTGATATCATCATTTGAAAAGAACAATGGAACACGTGGCGGCACACATAAGAATTCACCCTGCACCTGTAGCAGACTATGCACATAATCGACTAGTTGACTAATCAGCTGTCGGCATTTGTCTGTGTTGGTTTGTTTTGAGCCCAAAGGAGGGCGTACTTTCTGCTCTGTGACATCAAATGCACAAGGTTTATTGTTTCCATAATGTACTATCCATATGGGTATATGTTAGTTCCCACTCAAAGATGCAAAAATAAGTGAAAATTATCAGCAACAATGAAGGTATTCAAAAAAAAAAGCTTTACAGTCAATGCCATAGCAAACAGTCAAGGGGTACTCTTAAATGTTACTGATGATCCAAAACAAAATACTCAAGCAATCTGAATGAGAAAGGCTATTTCATCTACATACATGACATTGTCACAGATTCCATGAATATTCATCCAAAAATTTAGAATGATTTAATCTACATATGGGAGGTAGTAGCAGATTCAATGAATATTCATATTCATCAAACATTCAGAATAAAGGTATCAAAAGGGAAGAAGGGGTATGCAACTTTACATCAATACCATGAATCATCAAAACATACCTTCTTTTGGAGCATCTGGAATGGGAAATGGAATTTACAATCAAAGGAAAGGTAAAGTCAGAATGGATAGGGAACCAATGTTTACAACAACAGAAAAGTTATGTCATGGAAACTTTCATTTCAATCTACCATGTAAATTAATACATTGACACAGCTTGAAGATGGCAGTTTTGTTAAAACACCCAGAAGAAAAGTTTTAAGAACACCCATTTCTCCTCAAATAACACCCCCTCACCTCAAACCCAACTTTTGTCACACTTGCCCCTTACACAACTGTTCTTCTTTTTTCATTAATATTTTAAATACTTTTTAAACTTCACTCTGAAGTAAATACTAATGATTCAAGCCTAAATGTGGACACCTTTTTTTTTACTAAGCAAAATTTCCAAACAATTACAGTAATATCACCTACACAAGATGTCTCTACAGTACACCCAAGTCTAATACATTGATTTTTAAGCAAAGGCTACCGCCTGTGAATGCTTGGTAAGAATTGACAAATGTTCCTCTATAGAAGACCCACCATTATATGCAAAATAATATAAACTGAATTGATAATGATCACCTGGCCTGTTAGGTGAGGTTTTACAGCACAGTTTCCATTAACCAATGGATTTAAATCAGGCTATCCAGTGTCTTTTCTAGTTGTGGCTGACTGGCTTGTTTTCCATCCACAATTGCTTTACACTAAGCACAAACATATAGGCAGTAGATTCCATTTTCATAGTCTTTGAAAAAACCCAGCCAGGAGTCAACCTCCACACTTCCCAACTGCAAGTCAGCCGATTTAAAAGCAGCTTTATTCATGTAAAACATGGTCAAACGTGACACCTGATTATGTGTGCTTCTCTACAAAGTACTGTTACAGGAGATGTGGATGTTATAAAAACCACTTCTCATACATACAAATATACTCAAAAAGCATGCAATCACAAGTACCTTCTTTATGAGATTCTCCACATAATATGCAAAAAGGGCACAAAAGGGGCAGGGCATACAAAACATTTACTGCTGGTATTAATTATTGATGCTGGTCTAAAGCAACAAAGCACCTAACAGTGCAGCTAAAGGTCTTCATAACCATGATTGTATTGCATACCAGATTCTCTTGACAACGTTAGTAAAGATGCAATCATTAATATTTTTATTGCTTAGAGTTCATACACTTCTAAGTTCTCCACAATGCACTTTTTTCAAGCATTTTTCAAGTGTCAAAATATTTCTCAAGCACGACGTAATTTTGATAAGATCTGGTGCAATTATCTCAGTTTAAGTGGATTTGGTGACATGATAAATAAAATCATATGTTTTACTAGTGTGCTCTATCTCTGGGTCTAGAAATCTTTTCGCACTATCATTTTACTCATAGAAAAAATAAAATAAGAAAATATGAAAATTTCTATGCCTCCAATCTGTGTACACAACATAGGCTACCAGTATCCTTCAAATTTGGTGAACCATAATTGTTTAACAAAGTATGTACTTTCCAGCTATCCATTTCATGGAGGTTTCATACAGATCTCACATTTCTTTGTACTATTTAAAGTGGCTTATTGACTTGGTTCATGAAATTCAAATAGTTTTCTAAAAATTTTCTCCACATACCCATGACAAATGGTCAAACTTAAACCCCATATATGTCACAGAAATAACTGTTTTATGAGTGAGTACTTAACCGTTCAATTCAGTTTTCAAAAATTTGTGACCAGACACTTTCGCAGATTGTGCACAAAACCATTACAACTCAGGACACCACAAAATTTCAAAATTTTTAACTTTTTCCATAACTACTGGAAATGAAACTTGAATCATTGTGCTAGCTATAAGCACTGTCATAAGTTAGTGACCTTCAAACAATGTCATTAAGTTACCAATATCAACTCAACGAGCTCAATGATTAACAATGATGAGCCATGTATTAACACAGGGTAATGCATAATTGGAGGGTCAATGTCAACTCATGCAAGAGGGCGCATTCCACATGCATCAAACAATAGCACTGACCCCCAAGAGTGTATTTTCCTGTTCTAATAATGCACACAGGTCCAGGGTTGTTTCACCTTCATGCACAGTAATATTTTGATTTAAAAAGATGAACAAAGGACTGCAATTTTGTTTGTAAAGAACCATTAAAATAGTGCAACCCTGAATAAAATGGAATAGTCCAGATTGAGTTTATGTCAGAATTATACACAGTCACCTCACTATTATGGGAATATTTTTGGTTTATATTTTTCATTTATTTTTTTTAGTTCTTTAGGTTTTCAAATTATTTTTTTTCCTCTTTTTCATTGTTCTCCTCAATCAATATATGCACAAAGCAATAATAATAATACTATCAATAAAGATAAGTTATTACATTTATAAACTGCATTAAAGAAAACAAAAAATTAATTCCTGTTGACTGGTTTAAACGGCAAAAAATGTAAGCTGATTTCAGTTTTCAAAAGCAAAATTTTTGTAACTTTGCAGATAATGTGACTCAAGTGCAAGAATCCTTCAATCCCACAACTTAGGTTGAGCACGGAGGGATAACTAACCATGGCTAACTACTTCCCTAGGTTCCTTAATATTTATTCATTAGCATGAAATGTTAACAAAATTCATCCCCCTGCCCTTTTTTTTTAAACTTCATTTCAACTCCAAAGAAAACTGATATTACCTTAAAGAGAGGTTGGATATTATTTGATTGAATCCACCAGAACAAACTTTACAGAAAGATCATTTTAAAATAAAATATGATGAAAAGAGCGCCACCAGCAGAGAGCATTACATATTGAGCAGGGTACAATTCTTTCATACACTGAGGGTTTACAAGGCACTGAATACATTGCAGGTTTTAATGATGACTTTCATTACACCGTGAAAGTGTGCATTTTAAAAAATGCACATACAATATGGAACAGCCACTAAGAAAGCTGTTGTAATATTTATGTTGGCTAATTTTGATGAAAATGTATGAAACTTTTGTAACAGAATACTTTCCAAACAGCAATTACTGAGGACTGAGGAATAGTATTTTGGTATGCGTCATTTTTTTCCAATATTTCTTTTCTTTTTCACTGTGGTTGTTAAAAAAAAAGACACAAAACAAAACTCTTTCATAAACCTTTGTAATTGCTATACGGAAAATGGTTTATGAGCATAATTCTCTAATATAGATGCCTGTCAAATGTCAAGTGTATAACACCGCATATTAAATACAAACAACAGTTCAATAATGCTGATACAGAATAAATAGGTACATGAAAGGATGGATACATGACCAGAAGGTTACCAAACAAAATACCATACCTTCCTTGGTTGACTCTAGGAAAGGAGAAAATGTCACCACATAAGAATTAGAAGAAAAAGGAAGAAGAAAATTGACAACAAATGATAAACAAAAATTATGAAAATAAAACAGAAGTTGTAAAAAAATTTTAATACCATATCCAGAGTGACACTGATATTTCTTGTGCTTCATGCCGTATTTTGTGAGACAAAAACATGCACAGACTTGACAGGACAGACAAAATTACCAATACGACAAATTCTGCGAGAAAAATAATGTCACAAAACTTGAAAGAAACTTTCACTCTTATTCTCTTTGTTTGTAACAGCAGACGAAACTGTCTTCACTACAAGTCCCCCCATATTCTGCATGTGCTCCATAGAACCAATTAGTGGTCCTTTCAAACATATTGTAATATATATAGCTCCAATATGAAAATAAACTTTCATATAAGTCCGTTTAATTTATTTGAAAATCTGTGAGGGGGGTTTACATCTAAAGTGATGCCCTATTGAAAGTGACGGTTATTCATCATCATCATCATCATTGGTACACTGCAAAGACACATTGGGCATAGAGGCAATGGAAGCTAGAGAGAAGGCCAGCAAAGTGCCAGATGACACCTTAATAGGTCTAGCTTACGTGCATCTACTTCATTATCATTATCATTTATTATAGTAGAGAGGATTCAGCAGATAATGTACTTGAGGGCTTTGCTATTATTATTAACTTAAATTTCAAGAATGTTTGTATAAAAGCAGAATCTTTGAAACAAGTTCATTTTATCTGTGGCCTAGTTGGTAATGCGGTTAAGGATCCATCGGTTTGCATAGTTTAGTTGCAAATTTTGTGAGTTTGCTTCAGTCTCAATCTTCACAAGTTTAATTTTTGAAAAATATGACTGCAAGATAACAATTAAACCTTTTTCTCCCTTTACTGGTGCAGATTGCATCTTCAAAGCATATTGCAATTAGAAATTGCACAGTTTCCCCCAAATGGCCGAACAACTATTTAACTTCACACCAGATTTTCACAGTGTGAGAAACATATGACACCATACAGAAGACAACAGACTAATTACTAACCGTCTTGTATTTCTTTTTAGTGTATAGAACTTTATACTAAAGTATATGCTTGCTTACACTCTCTGTACTGGGAAATTTATTGTCAAAAACTTTTTAAGATCAGTCTTTAATGAAAGCAATTCAACATTTTACTAGTGTCATGTTACAAGGTAAGAGATTACTCACTGCAGCTGTAAAAAATATTTTGGGAAGCCATCCACTGGTATGCACAAATTTGAGCAGAAGTGAAGTCAGCCATAAGCTGGGTCCATCAGCCTAAAGCCCCATCCACACTACACGACGCAACTTATTGCAACAAGACCTGTCTTATTGTGGTGAGCAATTGACGACTATCTAGTTTTAAGACCATAGTGTCCAAATTATGCAACATGTCGCAGGTCCAAGAAGCAATTCATGCAAAATTCTAACCTTAAACATACTCTTTAATTTTAAGTTGAAGAGACAGTAATTTGTTCTGTCCATTTCAATTCACTGAATTTTGCCAGCAGGGTTCCAGAAGTCCGTCATTATCATCGGTTGCACATATCAGTTTCATGAGACCGAACATGTTTGATCACATGAAACTGGGTTGTGCCTTTGCTTGCAGCTAGTGGCAAAGCATGCCACACTTTGCAACGCATCTGAACAATCTTATTGCACTGAGTTGCATTGCATTGAGTCACGTAGTGTGGACAGGGCTTTACACCTTCTACATGCAATTTTAAACCATCATATTCAGTCAATTAAAAGGTATTTCTAGTGTGCAACCATACATGATGCAGGAAAATATAGAACAGACAGATAAAAGATGGACCCCAGTTATGGCTGTCTAAATAGGACCATCACTTGACTATCAATTAATTTGCCATTATTTTAAAAGCAGGGAAAGCTTCTTCTTGACAAGAGAAAAAAAAATCTTGCACTATGAAGAAGCAACAAGTGTGGAGTTTAAAAAGGCATGTGATTTGTTGAAATCATCACTCAGTACTGGTTTCTGTTCACCATTGTCCATACTTCCCTTACTTGGCATTGGGGTTGGTCCTTGATCACTTTTATCTGTAGTCAAAGGATTGGTTTGGGTGAGTTTAAGTATTTCTTGGGGTTGTAGCTCCTTTGAAGATCAGAGCTCTTCCAGGAAAAGAAACATTTGGTTCATCCCTTAAAATAACATTTTTTTAACATAGAAATACTTACCAATATCTGCTTTGGGGTCCAGTCTTGACAATGGGAGACCTGTAGCTGGTGTGCAGTCCAAAATAGACAATAAATTCTTTGTGAGGCTCAACAGGTCTTTGAACTGATAGAACCCAAAATCTATCAGAAACTTGGCAAGATTGACCACCTTCATGAAAGAAGAAAAATAGCAAGTTTAATTTTACCCTTGGTAAAGTCAGCTTAAGTTCATGTTTAATGCAAATTGCTGTCTTTGAAGTACCCTACATAAAATAAAACTTCCAAAAGTCATGTTTCCTAACACCTTGCTATCAAACAATATTCACAGATGAATCACAATATAAAAATTTTCACTGCTCAATTAACGAACAATCAAGATAACCAAAATGGCTGCAGCTGCCCAAACCAGAGTCCGGACTTTCATCAGTGTGCGTGCTAGCATATTTGCATATTGGGAAGTCCTAATATGCATGAAAAAGTGGGATAAGGAGTCGCATATGACTCCGAGTATGAAAACAAGGAGTCAAATACACATTCCTCTTACTCCAATTGCATACCAAATCTGTACGCAATCCATAAGAGTTTCATTTCATTCTGAGCCCCAAATGTCAGTCTATGTACCATCTATTCCAAGTCCAGATATAACTACCATATAACTGCCATTTACTTGTTTAAAAATATTGTTGCATTACCAGCATGCATGCACAGTACATAAATATAAGGAATCAAAGAGCATGCGGATACCAAATTGCCCACACCAACAGTTCTGGTTCTGGTGAAATACTGCATAAACTCCGCGAGACGGGATGTAACATGCAGGCACAGAAGGCTGAGGAGCGTACTAATTACTAAAATGGGCTCTACTAAGAAAGTTCTGTCCTCCAAGTGTAGTCACTGTGTACAACAGCATTTGACTTTTGAATGGATCTGCATATTTTGTTCAAGGGGTGCTGGTAACACAGTATGAGACTTTGTTTCTTTGTTTGCTGTTAAAGAATTTACCATTTTTTTTTTACTAAGAACATTTATGCTAACATTAATAAAATAATTGTGTCAGTGTGACGGAATATGATAGCGAAAGACAAGAGTTCAAACATTCTCAAAGTGCAAGACTAGCTCTGGAATTGTTTATAGGAGTATCTTGAGACACAGGTAAAGTGGTCCTAAAGTTATGTGTGCAGTGGATAGGCTGAGATACTTTAGTGTGCTGTACTACTGTATATATGTTAGAGAAAAGTAAGCAATATACATATACACTTCAAAAAATTGGAAATAGTTCGAAATAATTACTGACAGTCAAATACCCTGTGCATATTATGAATGGTAATCCAAAAACTTAGGTGAAAAAATTAATGCAAGCCCTACAGAGTGGAATTTAAACACTGTACATTTGTACAAGAAACATTTTCAAAACACAGCATATTGTACACATGTCCACCTGTCTTTCCAGGAGAGAGAATATTCTTCAAGTCTGGCATCTTTTGAAAACTTTACAAAAACTTTCTTAAATTGCTATGCATCTGCCCCCGTTTCATGTTTTAATTTTTTCATAATTCAACAATGATATGACTGTTACTTCCAGCTTACTGAAATTTCCCCAATTGTACCAAAACTTAACTTACAGAGATACACGAGCAGAAGCACCCATAAAGAACACTAGAAAAAACATTACAACCACCACAAGAATTCTACAGTCTAATCTTAACTCACCCCATTAACCTAAATAGCATAAACATCTTGTAAAATAATTTATCCATTTAATCCATTAAAATTTCACATTAAAATTTCACACAATGGCTATTTCTTAAAGTTAGCTGAAACAAACCCTAACCCTTCTTATGATTGCTTCCAAATTCAAGAATCCACACAGGGGTGTTGAACATTGTCACCTCATCAGTGGTCATTCATTCTCACTAAAATATCTTAACCCTTTCGCTATAGAAAGGGGTCCATCCCACCATACTGCACTCTGTATTATAATACGTGTACAGTATGTATGCACTGCAAAACACTATGATTTTTGTATGGATGCTGCCATATTTGAGCTTGCTGTGCCCGGAGAGGATGCATATGTGTTAAATATCTCCCCTTTAAGCCTATTCCATGTCCAAAACACGATTGTACGCCATAGATTTATAATTAGCTATGCCACAACCCAGCTGAGTATTATGGTTTTGAGGCAAAACCATGTGGATAATGTCACGGTAGATTATGGTTTGGCAGTGAAAGCATGCTTAGCAAAGGGGTTGAACACATTCAAAACTTTTTGGTGCTTTGGGATTATACAAATGTTTCAGAGCAACACAAAAACCAAAATTGCATGTTTGAGAAAAGACAGGATGTTGAGTATGATCAAAGTCATCCAAACACTTAGGAATGACTGCTTGCATTTCCTAAACATTTCAAAAACCCCAATACAACTGCTATATATAGGTGTAAGTGGCATCGAGCAAGTACCCCACAATTATTATCCATCCCCAGTTTAGAGACCAGAGATCCATTCAGTTTTACCTCATAGGTTAGCTTGTTTTGTTCTGGCTCACAGAATGACCAGGATGCAGACACAACCTCCTTCAGATAATCCTCAACGAATTTGATGGTTGACTCGAAGTTGACAATACGAGCTCCAGAGGATGATAATTTTTTGGGATGGTTTTGCTTGTCATAACTGGATATTGAAGTACAAAGAATTGATAATCCTTTAACATCAAGTAAAAGAGTAAGGAGTCTGGATAACTTATATCTTATATCACTTATATAACTTACATCATCACCTATATATATATATATTACTTTAATTAAAATTGTAGGGCTGTACATTTGCAATTCATAAGTTAATCATTTTATCTTATCCCTTTGCCATTACTGGAAGATTAGTCGCACCTGTTTTCCCATATGGGGACTTGCCCAAATTGCATGAACATTCTATGAAACCATCAGCAAGCAAATGATGCAATAATCTGTTTCAAATACTAGGCCCACTGCTCTAATTGGAAATTATAAAATCTAGAGTACATACCACAAATTTGTATGTATAGCCTATGTTTACATACACCCAGTTATTATCAACCCAACAATCCTAGACAAAACTATTGGGACACTTCTGGACCTGTCACATATTTTCAGCATGTTTTCCCCTCCGCCCCTTATTCAATGTTGCCAAAAAAGTAGAGTTCCATTTTTGCTAAAGCATGCAACATTTGTTAAGCATCCAAACCAATTGAGATGGGCACAAGGATGTCTGAGATAATTTTTTCCCTGATTGTGGAAATGATTTGTTCATATTTACAATGTCAAACTGGTTACAGACAACTACAGGACTGAACTCAAAGCTAATAATTCAGACAAAGCTATTTCCACACTTCCTATGCCCCCCCCCCCCACCTCTGCATTAATGTAGGTAGAGCTAAACTCCAATCTAATGGGCTCTGGGCTACTTTTTATTGTTCCCAACCATTTATCTACATAACTCAGGTACCCCACACACTTCCTGTCAATCTTAACCAAAGCCTTGCACAAAGATTCCATGATGATGTATTTTAATCTTTTTCTTTTTCTTCCTGACAACTCATCTCAAAAATACCATTAATATACAATGTCATTTTGCATCCATGTTGATAAAAGTTGAATGTTCACAAACCTTCTTGTCTTGTTTTCTGCAATGGAACTCACCTCCCCCTCCCCTCCCATGTAGGTCATAAACATGTCACACACTATATGTGTTGTTGTAGATTGGCCATTTTAACACTGCTCATGGCCTATGTTGCACACATATGCTTCATTTTGCTATTACTTGACACGTAAATGACACCGTGTACACAAGTTTGAAGGTATGTGAGTATCAAAACTCTTCTGCACTCTGTGGAACTAAGAAGTACATTGTGTATAATGCTCTTTCTTTCTTTTTTCTATCTCCAACCAGTTTTCAGCTTCAAGTGACAAACTCCACTTGAGTGAGGAGTGATTTCAGACAAGATCAGGTCAACATAAGCATCCTCTTATTTTCCTTCTGAGGTTATATGTTACTGTTTAAAGTTACAGTAACTGTTTGTTCCTCTCAATTTTGCAAGTTTATCTAGCCTTACCATGTGACTGCTCGTCTATGGAACTTTGGATCGATAACAGTGCTTTTGAATAATTTTGTTTCCAATTTATTTGCCGAGTGCACCTTTTGAACCGTCATCGTTTTAACAAATTATGATGTTGTAACTGTTTGTTAATACAGTGTGGTTACAGCAAGATTTTTTAATACACTCTGTTCTGTGTAGTTATGCTGTGGTCCAAATAACTTTCTAAAGCAGAGCAGCCATAGATCCTGTATATTGGCATAGATTTGGTATAGGCGAGTAACTGCAAGTAATCTCTAATTACACAATTGACTGTATGGTCATGTGGTTAGAACTTCCAACTTGCACTACTCCAGAGGTTGGGAGTTCCAAGTCCAGGCCAGGTCATACCAAGGAATGTAGAAATGAAACCTTCTGCCATTGTGCTTTGTGCTAAGCATAAGTAATGGAGTAGAGAAAACAAGCCAGCCAGCCAAAACTGGAAAAAAAGGCAGTGGCCGGCTCGAATTAATTCAATTGGTGAGAAACTGGGCCATAAAACTCCATCTAACTAACAAACTCGTTGAACAATTAGTTGTTGATGAACTGATTGTCAACTAACCAGTACATATTTGTCTAAAGATTTTTCATTGAGCTGGCAGTTGAAAATATTTTATGAAAATCTTAAATTTTAAGCTGGTCAGGGTTCAAGAAAACCAATGTTTTCGATCAGAAAAACAGCACCCCTACAGGAAGCATAACAAGTGTTTCTGAAATACTTTCCCTTTCAAAATTCCCTATTTGCCTTTTGAAGTATCTTCTGTCATACCTTAGAGTGTATACAGACTTCAAATAAAGAGTGAGAAGCAGCTGGCTTGTAGTAATTGAACAATTCAGTCACAAAGCTTTTATCATAATATAGAAGGGCAAGAGCAGTTTCCCCAAACTTCAAGTAGACTGTCCTGTTCCATGACTGGCTGTTAAGAGTCGTGTGACAACCAGTTCTTTCTTCAAATATAAAATTTACTAGAAGGAACTGCTTGGTTTACATTGAATATGCAATAGTTAAGTCATGAAATAAGAATAAGAGGAAAATTGTGAAATTTAGCTGTTGCTTCAAAATAAGTTAAGGGGACTGCTCTTAACATTAAAAAGAAACGATACATTAGCACTAATGAGTACAGAACTTCAAACTGGGGTTGCTACAACACCCCTTTAAGATGAAATAACATGATTTTTTCAATGGTTGTAAGTATCAAATGACATCACTCACTCATCAATTGTGATCACAGGAGGGATTTCTGACCAAAGTCTTGCATATCGGACCCTTGTCACTTGCTCCTGTGGGTCCCGGTCCACGTGCATGTGGAGCATGAGGCGGGTGAAGGATGCCCTAAGATCATAAGGTAGGTGATCATCAGACATACATTTGAGAATAATTTCAATGCTGAGATGAGGTGAGATGTGATTGATGGCAAGGTACTGACGGTCAAGGCACATTTGAGAATATAGGTCCAGCTGGTATCTGCAAAGATCAATAAGACATGTCAACAATAGCTTCCAGAAATAACCTATTGGCTCAGCTCTTTGATTGACAACAAGTGCAAAAGATTCAGAGTACTGTAGCTCATAGTACACAGCATGTACTGCACTGAAGGTGTTTTGATTACATATTGAAGTCTTGTATACTCACAGTGAAGAAATAGACTTGAGATTGGGTCTGGATGAGGAATTGAGGACGAATTTTAGACAGTTGTGGGAGGGGCTTATATAAGGTTAGGAGGTGAGAGGATTAGGCCTTTTCATGATTGCTATCTCATGTTGTCATCCAGCTACTTCTTGAAGCAACGACAAATATCCTTACACCAAAGTTTCACAATTTTATGAGCACAAAAATTCCTGATTTTGAAAGGAATTTTGCATAGTTAAGTTCAAGAATAACAATATCAACCTAACATTGGACTATTTTCCATTTTGAGACATGTGCAAAATACTTGTGGAAAAAAGATGAAATGTAATAGACTAACCACTTTCTCTTTGGATCAGTCTAATTCTGGGCTTTTGTTATTGAGGGCATTTTTATTTTTTTTTTACACACGCCACTGGCTTTTCCATGACTTGATAAAGAGTATATTTAACTTTCCAGGATATTGGTCTAAGCACTTAAAAAATTCACCCTTTTATTGGAAAAGATACTTTGTTCCTTCTATGACGTCAAAGGTTGCTGGTTCAAATTCTGCTAGGTTCATTATGTTGTGTCCTTGGGCAAGATGCTTTACATCAATTGCTTCTCTCCACTAAGGGGTTAAATGAATGCGTACCTGTAAGGAAGCTTTTCCTGTAGTGTATACCTGCTGACTATCATTAAGTAGGGGTTGTACACCTGTAAAATGCTTAGAGGATCTTATTATGAGAGCTACATAAGAGCAAATTATTATTATAATCATTGTTAATAAATCCCCTTCAGAATGTAAAGTTCTCCATTGCAGGGCTCGAAATAACCAATAGCAGCAACGGCCATGGCTGTTGGGCCCTTTCTGATGGCTGTAATACCCCTCAGTAAATGTCCATTGAAGTAACATTGGCCTAGCTTAGACGGCCAGTCATTTTCCTCATTTCGGCAGTGCCCTTTTGCAAGCTTAATTGCACATGTGATTAAGGAAGTGCTTTTGCTTTTGAAGCCTAAACAGCTTTAAGAGAACTTCCATTCACAACGTTTGTTTTACACCCTTCTTTAATTGTACATATCTGTCATCAAGTTTACTTACTGTTGTGATAAAAACAAATAAATGAAATGAAAGATGAGAAGCCAATTCTTTCCTATAAAAATTAATCTGGCAGACAAGATAATCACATTTACAATATTGTTAACACTGACCAGCCTACCATCTACCATTACATTCTCCCTAAAAAAAACAAAATACCCACCGGTAGTATTTCAGAATGTCGGCATCTTCTTTATTTTTTTCGGCAGCAGACATGGCTAAGTCTCGGATATCTTTACTTTGGGTGCCATTATCCCAGAAGAGTTCCACTCCGACTTCTTTCTCAATCTTAAGAGATGGTTCTTCATCGACCTGTCCATCTTCATCCAGTGCTCCTGCTTGCTCAACCTCTGTGTATTTCTCCACCATTCTACGAACAAACAGTTAGCATGCATAGTTTACAGAGTTGTAATGAGTAACTCATGTCTGAACTCAATACAAGTCACCCATTGATTTTAATATGACCTGATTTATGTCAGAGACTTGAGCCATTGTATCACTTCTATGTGAATAATTAAGATACAAGTGATCAAGTTGATCTCATTTTGAAAGATATGTGGATCAAGTCATGACAACTACGGTGTTTTAAACAGATGGATGTAGGGATTATTTCTTTACTGGACTTTTTTTTCTTCTATTTATGTTTATTTTTATGTCATACATTATTTTTTTCTTCCTCATTGTGGCATTGTTTCATACATCCATTGTGAAAATTCATTGTTTTTTGCTTCTTTTCAAGTTTTGGTGTTTTGCGTTTGCAGAGAATAAACAGCTTTATATTTCAGAACTAGAGCAGCTTTGTGGCTCACTCTCATTACTGAAGTGAATATGTGATCAATGATAATTTCGAAGCAGTGGAACCATGCATTTTCATTTTTTATTTAAAGATATAATGTTCACAAAAAGAAACCTTATTTGTTCAGCTTTTGGTAATCAGGTACAGTATCATGTATAAGTATGAAAATTTGAGACAAACTACCTATACATGACATACAACACATGTCTTTCATATGATAAAGGTATGTTAGCTATTGTAGTATGGTCATTCAAATATTTATAGCAGACATTTGTAGTATCCTGATCAATATTGTACATTTTTTGATGAAAACTGAAGTGGCTGTGCTTCAAAACACAAATTCTGGAATGATACTGTTATACCATGGACCTGTTATGGCTATCGGCAATAGATTCATGGTTATACTGAGTAATAAATAGAATCATTGCAGGTAAAGCATATTGAAACTATGAAGCAGAAGCAAACATCCAGCTAGATGGAGATCAGTGTTCAAAACGGCAGCTGCGTCTAACAAAACTTTCCAAACAATAAAGTTTTTCTCTGTCTTTCATCCTCTTTGTTCAACACCACCCTCCCTTCAGTCATTTCCTATAATCTATTTATGTTGGTGAAGAACTCAACTTCCAAAGGTTGAGAACTAATATCCTGTTTAGAACTCAGTTAACCACAAATGAACTTCTCCAGCTAAACACAATGGCTGGTCAAACATCTTGATCAGACCAGACAAGATCATGTAACAGTTATCTTATATGTTCCATTTAACAGAGGCTTGAAGCCAAAGAAAAAATAGCCAGACTAAATACACACAATTGCATTATGAAACCAGAAAGCCAAAAGGCTTAGTGATTCCTTGCCGCTGAAATGTAAGGCCTTTTTTCACATTGACATTGCTTGGCAATGTTTTTCAATTAACAGGGCTCCATAATGTGCCCACAAAGTACACATGCAAGGCATCCAATCTTCCTACATTGAGATCCCCCTTGCCCGTTGTGAACCCAAATGACATTTGACCTCCACCAAAAACTTCTGGGACCATATATTCACTATGTGCCATCTACAGGACAAGTTACAGGACCCTACAAGTGACATTTCTTGAAAGACTGTGCAGGAAAGCTTGTCAGGCTTTGAACATGCTGACTCCAAATGAACTTTGACCTTTCAGAACATCAATAGGGATCATCTACTCAATATGACCAATCCACACACTAAATATGAGCACAGTCACATGTACCGTTCTTGAGATATCGTGTTTACGAAGTTTTGACCTTTTGACCTCTCATGACCCCAAATGACCTTTGACTCCACCAAAAACAATAGGGATCATCTACTCAATATGGTCAACACACTCCCCAAATATGAGCATAGTCACATGTACCGTTCTCGAGATACCGTGTTTACGAAGTTTTGACCTTTTGACCTCTCGTGACCCCAAATGACCTTTGATCTCCACCAAAAACAGTAGGGATCATCTACTCAATATGGCCAAGACACACACTGAATATGAGATTAGTCACACTTACCCTTCTTGAGATACCGTGTTTACAAGCAATTTTTAAGGAATTTACCTATTGACCTCTCGTGACCCCAAATGACCTTTGACCTCCACGAAAATCAATAGGGATTATCTACTCAATATGACCAACCCACACACAAAATATGAGCATAGTCACATGTACCGTTCTCCAGACATCGTGTTTACGAAGTTTTGACCTTTTGACCTCTTGTGACCCCAAATGAGCTTTGATCTCCACCAAAAATGATAGGGATCATCTACTCAATATGGCCAACCCACACACCAAATATGAGTATAGTCACATGTACCGTTCTCGAGATATCGTGTTTACGAAGTTTTGACCTTTTGACCTCTCGTGACCCCAAATGACCCTTGACCTCCACCAAAAACAATATCGATCATCTACTCGATATGACCAACCTACACACCAAATATGAGTATAGTCACATGTACCGTTCTCGAGATATCGTGTTTATGAAGTTTTGACCTTTTGACCTCTCGTGACCCCAAATGACCTTTGAACTCCACCAAAAACGATAGGGATCATCTACTCAATATGACTAACCCACACACCAAATATGAGCATAGTTACATGTACCGTTCTCGAGATATCGTGTTTACGAAGTTTTGACCTTTCGACCTCTCGTGACCCCAAATGACCTTTGATCTCCACCAAAAACAATAGGGATCATCTAATCAATATGGCCAATGCACACACCAAATATGAGATTAGTCACACTTACCCTTCTTGAGATACCGTGTTTACAAGCAATTTCTAAGGAATTTACCTATTGACCTCTCGTGACCCCAAATGACCTTTGACCTCCACAAAAATCAAAAGGGATCATCTATTCAATATGACCAATCCACACACTCAATATGAGCATAGTCACATGTACCGTCCTCAAGATATCGTGTTTACGAAGTTTTGACCTTTTGACCTCTTGTGACCCCAAATGACCTTTGATCTACACCAAAAACAATAGGGATCATCTACTCAATATGGCCAATGCACACACCAAATATGAGATTAGTCACACTTACCCTTCTTGAGATACCGTGTTTACAAGCAATTTTTAAGGAATTTACCTATTGACCTCTCGTGACCCCAAATGACCTTTGACCTCCAAGAAAATCGATAGGGATCATCTACTCAATATGACCAACCCACACACAAAATATGAGCATAGTCACATGTACCGTTCTCGAGATATCGTGTTTACAAGATTTTGACCTTTTGACCTCTCGTGACCCCAAGTGACCTTTGACGTCCACCAAAAACAATAGGGATCATCTACTCAATATGGGCAATCCACATGCCAAATATGAGATCCCTCGGACTTACCCTTCTTGAGATATCGTGTTTACAAGCCAAAACGTCACATACGCACACACACACACACACACACACATACACACGACATCACCATCGCATAGATTCCTTGCCTGCCTACGGCAAGGAATCAAAAACAGGAGTACAAGCAATGGGCTGGAATGATCCTGATTTCTTATGCACAATTTTTTGACCACATTTTAGCCAAAAGAACTAAGTTATCAACTTATCAGATAATCAAGTTTAAATTCTGACTCATCATTACTTATACCATGGCACAGAGCTACAAGATATGATATAAAATGTAAAACCCTTTCCACGCGGTGATGCTAAAAAGTGTATTTAGCTACAGCGAGCAACCAGTTAATGTGACAATATCTCAATACATATTGAGATAAATAAAAATTGGGTTTCATCAACATCACTACCATGGTCAAACCATTCCAAACAACAAGAAATTGTCACTCACAGTTCATCTTCGAGTGAACAGCCCTGCACAACTGCATGACATAGGTGCTCCGACCAAAGGTTACTTCACCACCCCCAACCCAGAGTAACTGCATGGTCAAGTGATTAGAGCATTCAACTTGATGCCAGACAGTCTTTAAGTTTGACCACTGGCCAGGTCATATGATAGATTTTAAAATGGAACTTACTATCATTTTGCTTGGTGCTCAGCATAAACAACAGTGTACAGAAAACAAGTCAGTGAGCCACAACTGGAAAAAAAGGCTGTTGCCCACCTGACTTATGACAATTGGTCAGAAACTCAGCTGTAAAATCTTATCTAACTGACCCCCCTCCATCCCCAATCTCTGGGTGATCACTGATGCCCCAAAATGTTAGAAAGTGGCTTTCCAAGAAAAAGATTAAAAATTACAATTTGAAATGTTAGCTTACTTTGTGGCGATGAGAATGTCTGAGTTTTCCTCTTTTGAGATGCAGTTGTAAATTAGTTCCTGCGTCCTTGGAATAGCTTCATTATTTGAAACACAGAGATCTGATAAATACTCCAGGAACCTAATAGAAATGACAATTAAGCAATAAACCAAATTTACCTTCTTGACCAATTTAATATTTTTAAGACAAAATGTGTGTATGTGTTACAACTAATAAATCTAGAATCATCTTTATATGTACTGAAATTCCTTGTTGTTTTTGATTACTATTACAAAAAAAATCACAGAAGTATATGATTGAATACTTCAGGTAGCTGTGGGTTATTCTGGATCCAGGTCACCCTCTACACGTTGGAATATCATAATGTGTAAGAATCCACAATTTTAATCCTTTTCTCACAGGTCAAAAAGTATGTGATACGGAGGGGGGAGGCGCAGGTACAGGCTCAATATATAATTCTTCAAAATGTGTAAAACAATGAATGACATTTTTGTGGAAACACCATTTCTTCTTTTCAAGAGATAGGTGGGGGTCTGAAAAAGAGCATGTGTGCACACCTGTGGTCATCATGCAATGGGCAAACTCATGACATGTCAGAAAAGAGCACCCAGAATGGTGATGCAATCTAAATAAAAATCAGTCACCTGCATTCTTTACTCTTTCTCACAAGGCTGACAAAAGTTTCAATTTCAACACTGGTGATGTGTTTCTCAAGCAGTTTACGGTTGTTATGTAGCAATGCAGTGATGGTATCCTCGGCAAGCACATCATACCCAATCTGCTTTTGCATATAGCCAAACTGTTTGGCTATATGTTCCTGTTGAGTAAGATAAAAACTTAGAACAATACTGCATTGTTTCACATTGTTCTTGTTCATATTGTTGATGCGTGAGAATTTCATAGTATAAATCGGAGGTAAGGAGGGGCAACGTAGATTCATATTTACAACAATGTAAAAAGAGAAAAAATTTAAAAAGCTAAAGAACAGTCGCCATACAACTGTGTACACTTCTAACATCTTTTGGAGTGGGGCAAGTTTTGATTCAACAGAGCTGTAAACATTTGAAATGAAGACTGTAAATATATAGTGACAAGATATAAATAGTACTGAACAATATAGGCAACCCAACTGACTAGCAAGAAGTTTGCTTTGAAAAAAGTACAATCTCAATCGTGTTAATGAATCTGTACATACCCATACATAAACACTCTACAAAAACCTACCATGGCATTTTCCTTTCAAATAAGGATATCAGATGTCTAGATTTACCACAATATGTTCTCCTTCTACTAGTTTGCAATGGCGCCTGGGCACATTTTTAAAATTGCATAAAATGTACAGATTTCAGGTATTCTCATATGATCTGACAGGTTTTTACTGATTTTGCTTGCAATATTGCACCATTTGGAGGTGGTATATCATTTGCTAAGACCAGGGGTGGGCAACCTATGGCCGGCAGGCCAAGTCCAGCCCGCTGGTGTCAAGAATGCAGCCAACAGAGAGCAGTCATAATTGCGTACAAAAAGCACAATGTGCGATACTGGTGAGAACGCCTAGTCCCGCATTGCTGTAATACTTATTTCAACTATCAAATTCCTGTTCCCCCCTCGCCTCCAGAGAATCTATAGCTTAAACTTTCCCTAAACCTATCACTAAAACTGGGTGTGAAACACTGTGCCAGTAAATGCACATTATATACAGATATGGGTGTACAGCTTCTGCACTGTACAATGACCGCTTTCATGGTGTGCTAAGGACTGCATCGCTTACTGACTACACAACTATGCTATTTCATTTACCCCTTTGGCCCTCTGCTAAAACCACCAAATAGCGAGTTGGCCCATGCCCCAGAAAGATTGCGGATCCCTGGCTTAGACCAACTCCCACAGGCTGAAGATCTCTGTCCTCCTTTTCAGAAAATAAGCTTGATAATCTACTTTCAGGTTCTTCATGTTCTCCACCATAGGAGCAAAAGACCAGTTCAATGTTTGTTCATGGAGCAAGATTGTGCAATAGGTCAAGGGTCAAAGGGTAACACTTTTATTTGTTTCCAGCTGATTACAGGATGTAAACACACGCTAAAATAGTGCGCTATGCAGTATGCACGGCTGGCACACTACTCAGATGTTTTGTTGCCAACTGACATAAACAGTGAGGTCATTCACGCATGCACAAATAAAAACCTCCAATTGCCTATTGAGTGAATTTGTAATAAAGACATTGGCAAGATTTATTTTGTCAAGAAACAAGCACTGACCTGATTTTTACGGTAGGATTGTTGCGAGAGTTTAAGAAGCCTGTAACAGAGTCTGAGGACATCTTTGTATGTAGCATGTCTTGGGTCGGAGAGTTGATCCATTCTGAGAAGAGGTCCATCATGACTTTCACTGAAAGGTGCTTTAAGAATTTCAAATATCTAAAGATAAAAAGCATGTGAAAAGAGAAACAACTTTGAATCTACCACACAGAGTGCCTTCACTGACTTCTTCACAAGTCCTCCCCTTTCACAGGAAAAGATCAGTGTAGTATGCATAGCTAGCTGAGAAGCAGCTGACACAGACATGATGACTGTTGTTTTTTTGCCCAACAGTAGGCATGGCTACCCAATAACATTACATAAAAGCACTTATAATGGAAGTTCTGCAGACATATGGATAGCTTAGCTTACTCACCGTATATCCTTCTCGCTTACCTTTTTGAGTTTCAAAAATTCCAAATGGAACAAAACTATTTTTAGAAATAGTCCACATTAAGTTATTATTACACTAATTAAAGGTCCTTCTGAATCCCTGCATTCACTTTCAAGATCCAAGTCCTTCAAACCATACTGCAATTAACCAAGTTATAACTCAATGTATGGTCACACCTCAGAGATATTAATGTTACCAAATCATGGAGTGGGGGTGGAGTTGGCTCAGTGGTAGAGCATACTGCATTGCAAGCTGGAGGTCACCAGGTCTAATCCCTGTGGAACCACTTGGACATTTTCCAGCTGAAAGTTAGCTTGTTCAGCATACCAATGATGCTGAATTACAAAATTGGGAATTTGGTTGCCCCTTTCAGGAAGTTGTCTCATTCAGGAAGTTATGTGTTTGCTCAGTTCAGCTGTTAAGAAGTGGTGCAAATGAAGTAATATCCACCCCACCCAGCCTTTGGCAAACTGGCTTAAGACTGAGGACACGCTCACATCCATCAGATGGGGTCGTTAGTTAGCACAATTTCATACATTCATCTTGGTATTTCATCACATCTCACATAATACGTTAGATAATTAGATGGAGTTTTACCGCACAGTCTCTATAAACCAATTGTTTTAAGTCAAGATGACCATGGCGTTTCTTCCAGTTTTGACTCTCTGGATTGTCATGTAACTAACTTGTCAGTAGACAGCAGTTCACACTGGCTATCTGTGATGTGTTAAAGTCATTCATATTTCAAAAGGATACTCATCATTCCTGGTAGCAATAGGGTGGTCCCAGATGTGTCAAAGGACTTGATGAAAGTTATAAAACCAATATTATACACAAAGGATCCTGATTAAGGTTGAAAATAGTCCAATATAAATCAAAAATAGGTGCCAGACAGAAAAACATGTCTAACAGGAGAATGGAGAAGAGAAGTTACAGGGTGCACGAAGCCCACTGCTGGTAGGGTAACCACAGTGTAAATGGTTTGCTGTACAGTAAGTATAGGTATCAATGGTATACACAGGGTGATAGTAGGTAAGTGAGGAAAGAAACAGACTTCTACAACCAAATTTATCATTGATATTCCAATCATGTTAATGCTGATGACCACGTACCCTCTCCAATATATACTGTTCTCTCATGAGCTTTTGTCGATCCCTATTCGGAGTGGTAACAGATACAGCCAACGGATCCCCGCCCGTGTTTGGTTGGTCTGTAACAAAGTAGATGAGATCCACAAGGAGTTTTCTTGTTTGTCTGTGAAGATAATAAAATAATACTTTTTTATTTATCATCAATGTATCACATTCCACAAATCACAACATGCCAGCTTTGTTTCGAATACATTCCCATTTGGATCTCTCAGGTGTTTTCATTACAAACAAAGACAAGATGAGTCAAACACTAGAAGCATGCTGCCTCTTCACTGATTTACATCGTATCTTGTTTGCTGCAGATTTTCCCTTTTGCCATTCTCATCAAAAATTCCTTTCAAATCTCTTCCATATCACAATCACTCACACCCATTTCTCATGTCTAAATGACCCCTACTATGACATGATGCACTACTAACACTGTGCATATGGAATTTTTTTCATGTTTCTCCAAAAAAAATTTGAAAAGTGTTTTACATGTATTAAAGTTGGCAGCATTTAGCTGTCGGTGCAGGTTTTACATCACCAAACATCTGTTCGATGGTCATTTTTCTTCAAGTATGGCCATACTCATGTCTTGGAGAGCGGGAGAATTGAAACTTTTTGTGGTATGAGTTTTTTCACAGAAAAACAACATACGTGAGAAATAAAATGACCACTACTGCTCCCCATTAAACTAAACCCCTCATCCTATCACACATCACCACATATTAAAGAGCATTCACAATCACTTACTTCCTCCCGTTGTGAGTTATAGTTCCCTTCTCCATTTTCTCTGCCATACCTCCTAGTACTTTCTCTGCATCATTAGCAAAATCTAAATCTCGTACTTCACCTGGCCGAACTGGTTTGATGGCAAATGCTTCTTTGTCTTCTCTAACTGGAGCAGTGCCAACCTAATCATTCAAGAATTATTAACACAGAAACTATAAAAATCTTCCAATGACAGCAACACAAGTTTATTTCAACTATGACAAGTCAAAGTTTATGAAGTGCCTATTTTCACTCAATACTCACTTTCCTCCATCTGACACAATATGGCATTACAATTTTTGCATTAACTAAATTTGAGTCACCCTAACTATATTCTAGTCACCCTTACTTCTAAATCTCAGTTGAAACACAAAGTATTTCATTTCATCATATTTAGTGTTCACTCATCACAAAATGATCAAACTTTTCCAAATACAGCTTCAGTTGTGTGATTATTCCCAACACCACACCCCGTTTGCTCCCCTTCATCTTTGTATGCATTTTTCCCCTTCTTCCAACTTCCTACTGACTGAATATTTTCTAAAATTATCCTCTACACCTCCCCTATGCCCCACCCCCTCCCCTCCCCTCCTTGTCTCACTTTTATTTCACTATTTTTCCCCCTTCCTAAAAGGTTAGTATCTTCTAAAACAATCTTCTAATGACACAGTCTCTACTTACCTTCAGCATGACTGGCTTATCCTCCTTCCTATCGATTGGTATAGCAGTACTGTGTACCCAGGTGTTTGTACAGAGGTGGCGAAGACGGACGAAAGCATTTCTGTGCACAAGTTAAAAGCAGAGCAGATAAAAAAAATTAGTTTAGAAGACAGTCTCATCAAAAGTAGGTGACCAAACTGATGACCTATCAGATCGAAATCAGATGAAATTTTTAAAACTGTATAAGTGTGCAACTAAAATTGATTTATTATATTGTTTAAGAAGGGTCATCGAGTGGCCAAGTGTTCATGGGTTAAAATCCGGCTCAATTTCCATGGATTTTTCTCTGGTTCTCTACTTTTCCTCCCACTTGGTATAGGCTTGCCACTAAAATCAAGTTGCTTGCATGCCAGACTCAAGCCCCTTCAGGTGGACCAATAAATAAGCCAACTCTGCCTTTTTTGTGTGTTTGAACAAACCCGTAATGCTACTCACCTAGGTACAATATTTACTACCAGGTAACCACTGTTCTGACATTTACTTTGGTAAATGAAACTTTCACAATATATAATTCCCTCTCATCTACTTTGTAGGCAAATGACAGGAATGAATCCTCTCTCTTTGATTCTTTCTGAAGTGTATCTAATTTTTTTTTTCAAATGAATGTACTTTTGCATTTCTAAGTTGCTGAACTAATTAATCCGAAACAAAAAACTACTCTGCAAACTGCAGCTGTTGTTGATTTTTATAATTTGTTTAAAAAAATCACGATTTTAATCTTGATTTTAATCAACTTGATTTAAATCAAACAACCCTGACAAACTGGTATCATGATAAAAGAAACAAAAGACATAAACCAGAAAGCCAAAAGGCTTAGTGATTCCTTGCTGCTGAAATGTAAGGCCTATTTTCACATGGACATTGCTTTGCAATGTTTTTCAATTAACAGGGCTCCATAATGTGCCCACAAAGTACACATGCAAGGCATCCAATCTTCCTACATTGAGATCCCCCTTGCCCGTCGTGAACCCAAATGACATTTGACCTCCACCAAAAACTTCTGGGACCATGTATTCACTATGTGCCATCTACATGACAAGTTACAGGACCCTACAAGTGACCTTTCTTGAAAGACTGTGAAGGAAAGCTTGTCAGGCTTTGAACATGCTGACTCCAAATGAACTTTGACCTTTGAGAAAATCAATAGGGATCATCTACTAAATATGACCAATCCACACACTAAATGTGAGCACAGTCACATGTACCGTTCTTGAGATACCGTGTTTACGAAGTTTTGTCCTTTTGACCTCTCATGACCCTAAATGACCTTTGACCTCCACGAAAAACAATAGGGAACATCTACTCAATATGACCAACCCACACACCAAATATGAGCATAGTCACAAGTACTGTTCTTGAGATATCGTGTTTACGAAGTTTTGACCTTTTGACCTCTCGTGACCCCAAATGACCTTTGATCTCAACAAAAATCGATAGGGATCATCTACTCAATATGGCCAATGCACACACCAAATATGAGATTAGTCACAATTACCCTTCTTGAGATACTGTGTTTACAAGCAATTTCTAAGGAATTTACCTGTTGACCTCTCGTGACCCCAAATGACCTTTGACCTCCACGAAAATTGATAGGGATCATCTACTCAATATGACCAACCCACACACCAAATATGAGCATAGTCACATGTACCGTTCTCGAGTTATCGTGTTTACGAAGTTTTCACCTTTTGACCTCTGGTGACCCCAAATGACCTTTGATCTCCACCAAAAACAATAGGGATCATCTACTCAATATGACCAACTCACACACCAAATATGAGCATAGTCACATGTACTGTTCTTGAGATATCGTGTTTACGAAGTTTTGACCTTTTGACCTCTGGTGACCCCAAATGACCTTTGACCTCCACGAAAATCGATAGGAATCATCTACTCAATATGACCAACCCACACACCAAATATGAGCATAGTCACATGTACCGTTCTCGAGTTATTGTGTTTACGAAGTTTTCACCTTTTGACCTCTGGTGACCCCAAATGACCTTTGATCTCCACCAAAAACAATAGGGATCATCTACTCAATATGGCCAATGCACACACCAAATATGAGATAAGTCACACTTACCCTTCTTGAGATACCGTGTTTACAAGCAATTTCTAAGGAATTTACCTATTGACCTCTCGTGACCCCAAATGACCTTTGACCTCCACGAAAATCGATAGGGATCATCTACTCAATATGACCAATGCACACACCAAATATGAGCATAGTCACATGTACCGTTCTCGAGATATCGTGTTTACAAAGTTTTGACCTTTTGACCTCTCGTGACCCCAAATGACCTTTGATCTCCACCAAAAACAATAGGGATCATCTACTCAATATGAACAACCTACACACCAAATACGAGGTTAGTCACACTTACCCTTCTTGAGATATCGTGTTTACAAGCCAAAGCGTCACATACACACACACACATACATACACACACACACACACACACATACACACGACATCACCATCGCATAGATTCCTTGCCTGCCTTCGGCAAGGAATCAAAAAGACTGCTGGCTAAAGTAAGAGTAGGCAGTGTAATTACTGTCATGAAAGATGAATTAAATGTTTTTACAAGTACTCAAGTAATACATGTGACTCAGGGTTTTGTACGACAATTGAGAACCACAAACAATCCAAGCAAAAATTTCCTCTGTGAAACTGAATCCGAATGTTTTGATTTTTAAGGTGTCACATTTACTCCTCCAGGTATGTATATCATCCCTGACAACATTTCTCAAGATTGATTAGGATTAATGAGATAAGGTAGGTTGGAGCTGGAATGTCTTGAGAGAAATTATTTTACATAATATACTGTGGGGAATAGATGTCTGTGTCAACTTAGTTCAACAAAAATTTGTTTCCAACTGCCATTTTGTGTACTTACGTAGGTACCAAGGAATTGCCCTTATGCAGAGTGGTTGGGTCCAATTCAAAGATGGTGGCTATGTCATGCCCATGTGACATCGGTACCAAGTGGTAGACAGTGCTACCTGTGGGACCTTTGAGTTTCTCTCGTGTTGGATCTTTGTGTTGATCAAGGTCAATCTGAAATTTAAATCATTTAAATAATTTGATCAAATCAATTAAAACATCATGACCCTATTGATCAACCAATATCTATGAAAAGGGCTGGATGGCATAAAAACAGGTACTACTAGAAATCAATAGTTAAAGTAATAGACCACTGGAATAAAAAAAACAAAGCTACCTGCTTGGGAAAAACCTGTCCATAGGACAGGCAAGCAGGGAAGAGGAGGCTGGGAATTCCTTCCACCTACGGTGCTACTAAAGGCTCCATAGGGACTTACTAAAGGCTCCATAGGGACTTACTAAAGGCTCCATAGGGACTTACTAAAGGCTCCATAGGAATTTACTAAAGGCTCCATAGGGATTTACTAAAGGTTCCATAGGGATTTACTAAAGGCTCCATAGGGATTTACTACAGGCTCCACAGGGACTTACTACAGGCTCCATAGGGACTTACTAAAGGCTCCATAGGGACTTACTAAAGGCTCCATAGGGATTTATTAAAGGCTCCATAGGGATTTACTAAAGGCTCCATAGGGGTTTACTAAAGGCTCCATAGGGATTTACTACAGGCTCCATAGGGACTTACTACAGGCTCCATAGGGATTTACTAAAGGCTCCATAGGGATTTACTAAAGGCTCCATAGGGATTTACTACAGGCTCCACAGGGACTTACTACAGGCTCCATAGGGACTTACTAAAGGCTCCATAGGGACTTACTAAAGGCTCCATAGGGATTTACTAAAGGCTCCATAGGGGTTTACTAAAGGCTCCATAGGGATTTACTACAGGCTCCATAGGGACTTACTACAGGCTCCATAGGGATTTACTAAAGGCTCCATAGGGATTTACTAAAGGCTCCATAGGGATTTACTAAAGGCTTCATAGGGACTTACTAAAGGCTCTGTAGGGACTTACTAAAGGCTCCATAGGGACTTACTAAAGGCTCCATAGGGACTTACTAAAGGCTCCATAGGGACTTACTAAAGGCTCCATAGGGACTTTCTAAGGGTAAGTGGGATTTCATAAAATAGAAGGTAATAAGGAGCAAAGCAGATTTTTATATGACAGTCACATGTCTGTGCAACAGGCCTGAAGGATAGAAAACACATAAACCAACTCTGTATCAAGCATGACAGGTACTTTTAGCAACAACGGAAATACAGATCTGTGAATAAGAATAGGAACATTTTGGTCCATCAGTTGGCAAGTAATCCATTCTTGCCAAAATTGTCTGCTAAAAACTGAGACATAAAACACAGATGATCCACTGCAAACTCTTAGGGTGCATGTTGAGTAAGTGATTGCCTTATTTGGGTAAGGTTCATGGAGCTGGACTCCTCTTTGCCTCTCTAATTGTTCACAATGTATGTGGAAATTACTACAAAGTGTACCAATCGAGTGATGCCATTGTTTTTAAGCAATTGTGTAGCAATTATCCTGTTCTTTCTTATTATTGAGATATTTTTGTTACTCAGAGCTAGAAAATTTTGATGTTCTGCTTTCTATGTGTTTTGAAGCCCCAAAATACAGCACAGTTCCATTTAAAATGAAATTTTGGCAAGTGTGGTAATTACACTCAAATGAAATCAATATTTCACAAAACTATAAAGCAACTTAGATATAACAGTGGACAAACCATTGAGACTTCCTACGCAATGAGATTAGGCAAGAATGAATTTCCGTAATGGAAGCAGATCTTTAACCAAATCATCGTTCTTGTGACAATGGCTGAAATGCTGTCTAAGCTGTTTGCAGCTGTTCAAATATTAAACTCAAGTCATTGACTCCAATAATTGCCTTATTTCAGTCAGAGAAAATTCCAAAATTGCCAATTAACCAAGTCATTAGTTAATGGAATTGTGTTGTGGAAAGTTGTGACTTGGTTGAGACATGGAGGTATTACGGATGGAGTAAAATGTCCCTCCTTTCCTTTGATACTATCATGGGTGCTGACTTGAAGCTTCTGATGGTCTTTCTCTTGAAAAATGTAGAAGATGTAAAAGGGATTAGGAAGTGACTTTGATTGTTCTTTTCATCTAGTAGATGTCGAACACCCTTGGAGTGGTTCTACCTATTTCCACACTTTTCCCAGTCATCAAAGAAAACAACAATTACTCTACAAATGCACACAAGTGCTTACTTCTTAAAAGGGTTAGGAAGTAAGCTTTACAGTACGGCATTAATTAATTTATCAAACATGGGTAGATGTTTCACTTTTTTTCACAGATCTTCAGAAGTTTCAAATTTCATATGAAAAAGTTAGACTTGCTCCTGAACTGCTGGAATACATGTTTCATCTTAAACTGATTGAAAAACTTTAACTAACAAAAAAACTTGATCACTTAAAAGTGAATTCAAGAACTGTGTGCAGAAATGTTACGATCGGATACATACCTCACCAGCCAAGTACTGCTCAGTAGCAAGGTGTTTGAAGCGGAAGAGACTGTTCCAGTGACCTGCTCCTCCTTGACAAGGGTCGTGTTGGACCACCTGAATGGAAAGAATTTATAACTAATTTCAAAACTATTATTTTACGATGACAAAGACTCCTCTGTCAGAACTTCACTCAAATTGTAATCTGAAATTTGGCACAAGAAAAATATACTAACTCCAATACACTACCTAGGCAAAAAAAAGTCTTAATTACATCCATTTCTGCAACTCCCCAAAACTCCCTCATCTGGGAGTCTGTGAGTCTATGAGGGATGATAC
The DNA here is from genome assembly GCA_037179385.1 of Holothuria scabra. Lineage (NCBI taxonomy): Eukaryota > Metazoa > Echinodermata > Holothuroidea > Aspidochirotida > Holothuriidae > Holothuria > Holothuria scabra. The sequence goes on along the minus strand of CM074181.1, from coordinate 57,124,203 downwards.
CTACCTCCTATCACCCTATGTACACCATTTGCACCCATACTTACTGTCTGGCAAACTATTGACACAGTGGTTACCCTACCAGAAGAGGCGAAATGGAGAAGAAAGTTATAGGGTTAAGGAAACCCTATGCTGGTAGGGTAACCACAGTGTAAATAGTTTGCTGGATGGTAATTATGGGTATAAATGGTAAACAAAGGGTAATAGGAGTTAGTTGAGGAGTGACATAGACTGCAACTTTGGTCATTTTATGGAAATAGTGCATTGGTATATAGCTCATAGAAAGGCAAACTGTGTCTGGACGTGCAAACCCTATGAGAAAGAAGTCTGTGCAAGATCAGTGCAAGACTGCTTTTACTACTGAGTCATACAAGAGTGGTACCATCCGACCATGCGACAAGAAAATAACTGAATGATGTCCAAAAATGGAGGCATACTTTCCTATAAAGAACCTTCAAATGCATATAAAATAAAATGCAGACACTTTGTGTTCCTGTTCATGAAAAAAAAACCACTTGTCTTGCAAACTACAAATTGAATCCTACTCCATATCAAATCCATGTGACAGCCTTAGTAACGTCTCTCCAACTTAAAGAATGCTTTCCTTTTAGCAGGTGCTAACTCATCAACATAGAAACATTTAAATTTGGGGAAGAAGAAGAATTTAAAATTGATGAATATATTTAAGCTATTAATGACTTAAGTGGGAAAAGTAAAAAAAAATCATTTTAACTTACCTTGAAAAACACACATGCCAAGAGTTTGCAAAGAACATTGTTAAATTCTGAATAAACTGTGGCCACGTGCATGAAAACTATGTGCTTTTGTCTTTGCTAAGGGGTGCTTAAGACACTTTTGTGGACTTACAGAAACACAAAGTCATAACTGTTACTATCTTGTACAAGAAAATTCACCCTTAAATAAATATAAATATCCCACATGTTAAATATCTTACCTCTACTTCCCACAATGCTTTGGAGCTTGTAGCAGATGTGGCTGCAGCCCTGCCTGTTGTTCTAAGAAAGACATACCTCTTCCCTCTGTACTCATCACAGGTAAGAAATTTTTCTTGCTCCGCATGAAAAAGACGAACAACATCACCCTAAAAATATTCATGAAAAAAAAAAGACAACTATCATTGTACTATTGAAGAAGTAATTGACTAGTGTGAGAGGCATTCCCTGCTAATTAATTTTACTGAAACAAAGGAAGTGATAGTCAATTTTGGTATAGTTCAGTGTCATTATCCAGTTACTGTAGATAATTGTGCCATTGAGGTTGTGTCAGATTTCAAGTATCATGGGCTTGCTTTTAGTAGTTGCCTTACTTGCTATACCCATATAGATATTTTGCATGTTAGTAAAAGTTAGGCATAGACTCTTTTGTGTTAGGAAGCTTGCTGGTTTTGGTCTCGAATTTGAAAAACAACTTTGGCTTTTTCAGATAATGGTTTTTTCTGTCCTCACTTATTGTGCTCCGGTGTTGTTATCTTCTTGTTCTAAGAGTCAGCTTGCATTTATAAATAAGTATCTTAAGAAGTACACCCCAATTACTAGTGACTATATTGATCATGTTTCTTCCCAGTTTGCCTCTAATATTGTCTGTGATCTGGAATACCCTTTAAATAGTTTTCATTCAAAGCCTAGGAGATTATTTACCTTGCCTGATATGAGGACAGAATATTTTAAGAATTCTTTTTTACCCATTTTAAATTAAGCTTTAAAATTGTAAAATACGTAGGTGACTTTTACCGTATTTACTCTATTACACGCCCCCTCTCTAATAAACGCCCCCCCCAACTTTTTCGTATAAAGTGAAACTGTTAATTCCAAAGACAATATGGTAAAAGGAAAATGAAATAGTGCTGCCTTGAAGCCACGAAATCTCCTAAAGTCCCATACTGTATCCTGAAGTAAAAGGCATGTTTCTGCAACTAATTTCTGTTGATATCCATCACGCTATCACATACCGCGAACCTGTACTGCTTCGTTTGCGGTTCGAAAGTGGTACTATACTGTACATACCGTAGGTATACAAATATTCGCTAGCCTATCCAACCAGCCTAACATGAAAATCCAAATTCAACACAGGAAAACTGTTTAACAGTGAAATGCTGTGAACGTGTATGTACTGCTAATGGTACTACTCACGGCAATTATTACGCAATTACCGTATGTACGTGCATATAGCCGGCCGGTCAGTATAGTACCGTGAGGCCTGGCTGTATACTGTTCACAGCATGCATGAATGCATATGCCGCGGGCACTTAAAAAAGTCACTTCTGTGTGTAACGTTACATAACAAGATGTCGGCGAAAGTTGATCACACTTGCAAAGTTCAGAGTGCTATTCGTGGCTACCATATTTATAGGGAATTAAGTTTGGTTACCGATTATTGGGGAGGAGCTCACAGCTGATTGTGAAGCTGACATCCAAATGGACAAATATGCCATATGTAGCAGTTTATCAGAAGTCACATAAATTTGACTCTAATAAACGCCCCCCTTAACGAAAATTTCACGCCCCCGGGGCGTTTAATAGAGTAAATACGGTATTTGTTTTTTTCAGATGCTTGTTAATCCGTTTTATTATATTGTCATTTTATGATTTATATCATTGAACTTGAACTTCAATTTGAACAACTAGGACAAGATTTGTTCTTAAATTAAACAAGAATAAAAATATAACATCTATTCAAAGGGAAACAAAAGCCACACCTCAATAAAACCAAAGTTTAATTTTACGATAGTGCTATTAGTGTTTTGCCAGATGGGTAATGATATACAGGTAAATAGGGGGTAGTGAGGAGAAAATAAACTGTTTTGATTTGTTAAACTACCAGTCCATGAAGACACAACAATAATACAACATTAAGGCAGAAATGTAACCAAATTAGGTAAGTTCCATGATTTGAGTTTAAACAGAAAAGCAGTCATCCCAATCAGAATTAGGATAACCCTTACAATCCAGTATTCTAATTCACAAGTTAGTCTTTTTAATCACAAGACTGTATTTTTGTTAGTAAAATGTTGAATTCATGGAGAATAACTCCATGCTTCATTTGCAAAAATTTATGTATAAAACATCTTCAGAGGTGCTGTGCTTTTAAAGCAATAAGCAAGAGATTTGAAAGTGTTTATTGATTTTCCCAAAGCAGGTTTGGGGATGGCTGCTAGAACTCTCTAAACCTGATACCTATGTACTTCCCATTTTAACACACAAACTACTTTCACCTACAATAAATTCAGTTTTTCCTGTATGTCATTTAAAAGGTTTCATTTTTCCTTCCTTCAAAAGCATACATTTCACTCAACCTCTTCCGCCAAAAGCTTGTTTTATTACTCAATTAACCTTCTCCAAAAGGTATGCCTTCCCCTTAAAAATGCTTCCTGCTCTTATCCGCCATCTTTAAAAGGTTTCCATTTGACATTTTTTGCCCTCCTTGCACTTTGTATTCATGGTAGTTACATAATCTACATTTAAAATATACTTACTCCTTTCAGAATTCCTTCACTGTTGTCTTTGTGGTCCATGAATAAAGACAACTTCCAGCATGTTGTGAAATTGATGGCATTGACCTAAAAAAAAACAATAAAAGAAAATAACATGCAATATAGATGATTTTGAACAGCCAAGTGATGGTCTGACATGGTCTCCCCAAAACTCCCTGGTTTGGGAGTCTATGAGCTCCGATACCTACCTCCTATTGACCTATGTATATCGTTATTGCCCGCAATAACCGTCTGGCAAAAACCTAATAACACCGTGGTAACCCCTACCTAATGAGGGCGCGCTATACCCTAGCTACTTCCTTCTACGTTTTGGCCGACCCGTGGGACCTAGCCCCACGGGAAAAAGACTAACACACACACACAAAAGAATTACCCCCTTAAAGAGCTTAAGCTACACAAAAAGAAAAAGGACCGAAAGGCCCAGTCTCACCTTCGGCGGCCGACCAGGGGCCGGCAAAGTCTTGGACCGACGTCATTGGTGCTGGAGATGGCCGCAGGAGAGACCCGTCGGAGTCCTAGGGGTCGGGAGGCGGGAGGTGAATAGGAGGTAGGTATCGGAGCTCATAGACTCCCAAACCAGGGAGTTTTGGGGAGTCTATTTCGCTCCTCCCTACCTCCTATTGACCTATGTATCCAGATTAGCACCGAGCGGCAGGGGGGAGGTCCGGACGACGACGGTCTGGAACCCCTAGGACAGCTCTAGCGAAGCCCCCTTCTTGAGAGACCACGTTGGTCAGGTAGCAGGCGATGAAGGTAGACGGTGTTTTCCAAGCCGCTGCCCGGAGGATGTCGACCAATGGAACCCCTCTAAACCAAGCTCTCGATGAGGCGTGGGGCGAAGTTGGTGGGCATGCACGTTGTCCTCCGAGGAGGAGTGAGGCAGGACCAGGTTGACTAACCATCTTGACAAGGTGTCTTTTGAAGCGGGGTTGTAAGGAGATCTGGGAATCAGAAACAGGCTCTTCAACTTCCTAATTGGCTTTGTCCTCTCTAAATACCATTTCAGGGCCCTGACCGGGCAAACTTTCCTATCCTCGGCCACAGAGGAGGACGAGGTGATGTTTGGAAGGTAGATCTCCGCTGGGGAGAAGGAAACCGTCTCATTCTTAGTCAGGAAGGATGGATCCGGTAGGAGGAAGACGCCGTCTTGACTGAAGCGGATAAACCCTTCTTGAGTGGTCAGGGCATGCAGTTCGCTTCGTCTTCTGGCCGACGCTGCGGCGATGAGAAAGAGGGTCTTGTAAGTCAGTAGTTCCAATGTTGTGTTGTGGAGAGGCTCATAAGGCGGCTTAGATAGTACCGACAGGACGTCGTTTATCGACCATGAAGGAACCAGGCGTTTCCTAGGGAGCCTCTCGTTGAACATGCCCGTTAAGAGGTGAGAAAGGGCCTCGTTGGAACCAATAGTTGAGCCGTCCTGGAACCCCTTATGCACGGAAGCCATCGCTGAACGGTAGTTCCTGATAGTGCTCACTTGTTTCCCTTCCTTGAACAGCGTGAGGAGAAAATCTGCAACTGCCTCTACAGGAGCTTCCAGGGGATCGAAATCTCGGTGCGACATCCATTCCCTGAACCTGACAAGTCTCGAGTCGTAAGTGGAAAGGGTTGAGGATCGTCGGGAACCCGCTGCGATGACCGCAGCCTCCTGTGAAAGGCCCTTACTAGTGAAACGTCCGGTCCTCCAAGAGCGTCGGTCCTCCAAGCTTCTGGGTGAAAGTACCTCGAACAAAAGGTTTGAAGTTTGGCGTTGGCCTGGGAGGCAAAGAGGTCTACCATCGGTCTGTCGAAGATCTGGAAGACGTGGTTGGCCCATGCTTGAGACAGGGACCACTCCGACTCCTGAAGGGTTCCCCTGGACAGGGCGTCCGCCATCACGTTGTTCTCTCCGGCTAGGTGAGAGGCTCTGAGGAGGATGTTGAACCGGCGGCAAAGGTGGAGGAGATCCCATGTCAGCCGGCAGAGAGTGGGTGACTTCGTCCCTCCTTGGCGGTTGATATAACAGACTGATGTTGAGTTGTCGCAGAGAACCGTAACCTGGTGAGACCTGAGAGAGGGGCCCCACTGAGAAAGGGCCAGTAGAACAGCCTTCAGCTCCAGGAGGTTGATGTGAGACTGAGACTCTTCCGGACTCCAGAGATCTGACAGGGTGTGTGATTCCCAAACTGCTCCCCATCCCGACAGGGAGGCATCCGTCAGGATCGTTGCCTTGGGCCTGGACTCCCTGAATGGTCTCCCTGAAGTGATATTGCGTTGAAGCGTCCACCAGGAGAGGTGCTGCCGGACGTCCGTCGAAACCGGAACCTTCTTGGCCAGAGAGCTGGTCGATGGAGAGAAGTGTTTGAGCAGGTGAATCTGGATTGGTCTCATGAAGAGGCGGCAATACGGTATGACGTCGACCATGCTGGCCATGAGGCCCAGCAGACGAAGCCAGAGTCTGGCTGGAGCTTTGTCGAGTGAGCTGAGATGACTGGCCATCTCCAGAAGGGAGAGTACTCGTTCTGGCGACAGAGTTGCTAGACCGGATCGGAAGTCTATCACTGCTCCCAGGTAGGTGACTACCTGGCTCGGAACCAAGGAGGATTTCTCTATGTTGATCACCCAGCCGAGTCCCTCGAGGGTGTTCATGGTGAAGGACGTGATCTCCTGCGCTTCTTGGGCCGATCGGGCGACGAGGAGCCAGTCGTCTAGATAAGCAAACACTAGGATGCCCCTTCTTCGGAGGAAAGCCAGGACGGTCCTTGTTACCCTTGTAAAAACTCTGGGAGCGGTTGAGAGGCCGAAAGGCAGGGCCCGAAAACAGTAGTCGACACCCTTGTAACGAAATGCCAGGAACTTGTGGTGGGTTGGGTGGATCGGGACATGCAGGTAAGCGTCTTTGAGGTCCAGGGATGTTGCCCAAGATCCCTGTAGGAGTGACGGGAGAATGACGGCAAGAGTCTCCATCCTGAACCTTCTGGGACGAATGTAGGCTTTGTTCAGAGGTTTGAGATTGATGATAGGGCGCCATGTGTCCGGCTTCTTTGGCGTCAGGAAAAAGCAGGACCGGTAAAGGCTCCGTGCGGGGTCTGTGGCGGCATAAATTGCTTCCTTCTCCAGAAGATCCGAGATTTCCTTTTCTAGAGCAAGTCGCTGATCTCAGGATTTCGGGACAGGTGTTGTTCGGAAGCATCCCCCTTGAGGAGGGGGGCTGGAAAATTCTAGTTTGTATCCTTCGTTCACTACTCGCCGAACCCAAGGGTCCGGTGAGAGAGTCTCCCACATGTGAGCATATCTCATTAGTCTCCCCCCTACCGCCAAGGGACGAGCGGTAGGGTGGGCATCCCTAGGGCTTAGCTTGGAACCGTCCTGATCCCCGGGAACCAGTACGGAAGGTTCCCCTCGTCTGGCGACGGCTAGGTAGAGACGAAGTTGACGGACCAGAGTAGTTCCTTCCGGAGGGCTGGGAACGAGGCTTCCCACGTTGCTGGCGAGCAGCCGAGAAGAGGCGTCGGTCAGGGAAGCTTGAAGATCTGGAGGCTTGACGGGATGAAGCTCTGCCAGGGGATCTTCTGGACCTTGAAGTGGAAGGCTCGGAGAAGGTAAATTCTGCCTTATTGATGTCCTTTCGCCGCTTGATCTCGGTGAGGAGCTGCTCATCGAACTTCCCTCCGAAGAGGTCCGGGCCTGAGAGGGGTAGTTCCATGAATCGGCGCTTGATGTCCGGAGACGGCCACTGAATATTGTCTAGGACAAGTTCCCTTCTCTGATTGGTGGCTCTCACCGCCACCCTAGAAAACTGGTCGTAAGCAAGTCTGGCCACTGGGCCCAGGATGTTGACCAAAGCGCCGGTGTCTTTCCTGGAGACTTCTTCCGTGCCTGACTGTCTGAAAGACTTGGAGAGAACTTCTGCAATAAGCAAGAGCGAAGAAGTAAACTTCATGCCAGTCCGGGCTGCCAGGTCGATGCCCTGGAGGGACGAAAAGGCTTTCTTAGTAGAAGAGGAGCGGAACGACCCATTACGGTCCACTGCACCAGCAGTTTTCAGCTTGTCGAGGCAGGAATCCGGGATCGACAGGGAAGCAAAAAAGGATTTCCAGTCCTCGTCGCTGATATGGAACTCCGAGGTCTGCTTCTTGGGAAAAGCACGCCAGACCTTGGCATTAGCTTGAGCGTCAAAGCGGTCAAAGCACTCCGCATCCACAGGCATAGCAGGTCTCTCCGGTGCCGGCGACTTGTTCAAGGAAAGTCTCGACTTCCTGGCAGAAAAGGATTCTTGAGGCGAAGGATCGTCGAAACCTAACTGTCTCCTAAGGACTTCTACGGCCTTCTCGAAAGCTTCCCTGGAAAAGGACGTTCCAGTCGGGGGGCGTCGTCCTCGGAGCTATCCAGAACTTCATCTAGGTGCTGAATCAACTGCCCCTGGTCGTCCGGGGAGTGCAGAAAGTCCGACTGGGGATCTTGGGTAGTTGCTTGTAGCTGGGCCTGGTCCGCACCCTGGAGCTGGGTGGGGGCTGGCGTCGGAGCTCCCTGGCTGGCAGGTGGAACCGGAGAAGGTTGAGAAGGAGCCGGAGCCTGGGCTGGTTGGGAAACGGCTGAAATGCGGTTCACGGACTGAGTGAGCAGCGACACCAGTTGGGAAAGGGCCTCGGTTGGGAAGGAGGCCTCCGGATCACGGCGTCGCCTACGGTGCCGGCGTTCCCTTCAGGAAGAGGATGAGGACGAAGAATGGCGTCTCCTCTTCATCTTTGACTTAGACCTGTGTCCCTGGCGGCCTCTACACGGAAAACCCTGAAAATCCCTGGATACAACAGAGTGCAAACCCGAGGAAAAGGACAGGTCCATGGCACCGGTAGCGGGGGAACCCCGGGAAGGGTGGTCCTCGGAAAGTGAATCAGAAGAGGCCTGGAACTCCTGGCCGCCCTGGGTTGCCTGGCTACCACCAGGGTTGCTGGAAGAAGGCACGGCGGGGCCGAGGCCCTGGGTGACTAGAGCCGAGGAATTTCCCCGATCGGTAGGCGAGCATTCCTGGGAGGATGCCGGAACATCAGTGCCTCGGGGTTGTCCTTGGACCCCGGTTTTTCCTTGGCTTTCCCGGTTGGCTTGGTTCGCCTGAGGCTGAGATGCCGGGGTGTCGGTTTCCTTGGTTTTCCTTTGGAGACTCGGCAAGCCTGACCGCGCAGTGCTTGGACCGACCTCACTAGTCCTCGGGGAAGCTGCCGCAGCAGGCCCCTTTGCGGACTTATCCTTGGATTGAGGAATATCCTTCCTTGGAGTCGGATGACTGCCTTCCTTTGCCTTGGAAGCCTCGGCTTCCCTCCTACGAGCGGCTTTCCTTTGTCTAGCCAACTCGTTTTCCTCAACTCGTTGTTCCAAGGAATTCCAATCCCGGAAAGACCAGTTGCGGCACACCTGGCAGGTGGAAACCCGGGAGCATGGTCTGCAGGCTTGACAAAGATCGTGGAAGTCCCAGTCCAGGAACGGCCGGAATTTCTTGCATTTCCTGCATTTGGAGGAATTAGACGTCATGGTTTCGGTAGAAGGCGTCAAGGAGCAGTCCACGGCGTAGACAAAAAGGATTGGTCAGAATCACGAAGATGCACGTAAAAAATAGTGGAATTTTACCAGACGATTTTCCCACACGTGTAAACACGAAGAACGCAAAAACGAAGAAGGAAGTAGCTAGGGTATAGCGCGCCCTCATTAGGTAGGGGTTACCACAGTGTTATTAGGTTTTTGCCAGACGGTTATTGCGGGCAATAATGATATACATAGGTCAATAGGAGGTAGGGAGGAGCGAAATAGACTGACATAACTGGGGTCCAACAGCTTTAATCTTTCAATTTCTTGGGGTAACTTGTATCATGGATGGTTAAACATTAAATTACCTTTTGAAACCTTCAGTTTCACTGAATATGAGCATTCAGAATTACATGTAGACAATAAAATTAAGATGAAACAAGGCTGATGGACCCCACTCATGGCTGGCTTCAAGCTGCTTGGATTACTTTATATCTTAATCTATAAATGGACTATTAACAAACACCAAGTTACAAGTAAACATTTGTACAAAAGTCATTTCTCTAACATATGTAAGAAACTTTTTGAGACATTTTAAGTTCATAGAGCTGTACAAATTATCATTATTTTGTTAACGAAAATTTATCTATGCAAGTTCATGAAAGAAAACATTTCATAGCAATGTGAAATCAGAAACCTGGAATGGCAAACTATGTAATCCCCAAATCTATCCTTGCAATGACAAGCCAGATATATTCAGGTAGCTGACACTGAGAGTAGCATCTCCCTGGTCAGATACACCAGAGAGTGTTACTTGCTTTAAGTTTATACACAGATGCATGTCAGCAAAGGTAGCCATGTCCAACTTCTGCCAGACAGTCTAACTTTCAAGCACTTTGTTCCCCATTCAGGTTAAAACTGCTAAGACATTTAAAATTCTTGAGACACAGCAACCCAATTTCTCTGTATTGACCACATAGCTTATAGAATAACAGGAAGCTAGGGCTATTTCCAGGCTTCTGATGTGTTTTGTGAAGCCAAACATTTACTGGTATGTTATACACCGATCCATGGTGGTACTCTGCTTAGGAAGTACCTTAGGTTGCCCTTTTTTCCTGTCACTGAAGAACAGCTACCCTAATGGCAGCTTCTGGGAGTAATATGAAATGTCACTTGGGGACATCTTCAATTTCAGACCCACATTCTTGACAAGCAAATATTTCTACAGCATGCCCTAAATGACAACTGACAAACCCCACTGAGCAACCACGCACCCTGTACCACAACAGGTTGGTCCCACATACCCTGCAAAACTGAGGGTTACCTAGTATTTACAATAAGGCAAAACTGCAGGTTAACCCTATGTTTTCCAGTCTGTGTTCTCATGTACCCAGAGTTGATTGGTTGATTGGGTAGTGATACCATAGTAACGATGTCAAATGCTTCACATACCAATTACTGTAAAGTGTCATAAAACACGGGTCATCACTGCCATAAACACCTGTGACCTTGCTTAATTAGAACAAACACAGTGTTTAAAACCTCAAGACCCTGCCATTTGAGGTGGATCGAAATGTCAACACCCACCCATCTTAACCCATGTTCCCACGTTACTTGTGCATGAGGTAGGCTAACACAAAGTTACTTTAAGTGCAAGGTATGCAAGTCTACGGTCAGTGATACCTAATCCAATAATACCTACCTCCTTACAGCCTGGATGGTCACTGAGGTCATAGTTACTGGCATGTAATGTCTGACCAGCTACCACAGGTTCTAGGACAACCTTGTCACCAACCACAACCTAATGAAGAAAGGGAGCAAACACAACATTAGTAAGATCCTCTGTTCAGCATACAGTATTTCATCATATAAATGAAATTGATCATACTCACAGACGCTCTACTTAGGGACAGAGCTTCCTGCAATAACATACCACCACCACTTACCAATATAGCTGCCTGCTATGGTCTTTAGAAATGGAACCTACTGCCATTAGGCGTGGTGCCCAGCATGGAGTAGCCATGGAGGAGCGGATATAGGCCAGTGAGCTACAACTGGGAAAGAATGTATGACCAAGTCAACTTTAATAGACCAATTAGTTAGATACTGAGGCTTGAAGTTAGACGGGAGTTTTACGGCTCAGTTTCCAACCTATTGGTTCAATTCGAGCCGGCCACAGCCTTTTTTCCAGTACTAGTACTGTAACTAACTCATATTATAATTTGTCTATACATATATATAGGGATTTTGTGACTTATTTCCACTCCCTTAAAGGGAAACCATACTATAGGTGGAAAAGTTGGAAAGCTAAAAGGCTCCTTCCTAAGAATTTGGAAATCTGGAGGGAAATTTTGGCATTTAGAGGGGCAGTGCATGTTGTGCAATATGAGTTTTGGTACCCGGCATTTTTTGGACTTGCTGTCAGTCAAAGAGCTGTGCCAATTGAGAGTTTCTGTGGTCTGCTACAAAAATTGTAGTTTGGCATAATACCGTTAGGCCTTTAAGTTACTGACTCATGGTTCCAAAAGTACAATAAGTAAGCCCTAGAAAATCTCAAGTTAACTTTATGATAATGCAATTTGTGGTTCAAAAATTCATAGTTTATCTAGAATATGAGGGGCAATTCAAAACAAGGTACTGAGAGTGTTTTGATTACACATTGGGATCTTGTAACTATACTCACCCTGAAACAATAAACTAAGATTGTGTGTGGATGACGATGAATTTCAGACAGTTGTGGGAGGGGCTTAAGGTAAGTGGGGAGAATTGGCACTGTTTGATATGTGAGAACGAGGCCTTTCAGAGAGCAAGAGCAGTCTCTCAAAACTCATTTTGAAGCAACAGCTAAATCTTACAATTCTCTCCTTATTTCTTTTACCAACTACCTTTCATAATATTTAAGAATTCAATATTGCATATTCAAGATAAACCAAGCAGCTACAGTGCCTCTAGTAAATTTTGCAACTGAGGAGAAAAAATGTTGCAGGCCTTGAATTTTCGAATTTCCAGGAATTTCCAGGTGCTACAATTCACATTCCTCAGGAGTGTGGTAGGTGTGCTGTTGTAATAAACTTTGATAGATTAATATGATCTCCCATCTTCATCTAGGTGTGAAAAAAAAAACACTCCTCACAGTGATTTGAGGAGAGTGATGGTGTGCAATTCCTCAAAATCCAAGGCCTGATATTGTCACAAAACTCTCAAGAGCCAACCATGAACCAAGACAGTATACTACACTAGTTCAGTCTGGGTGACTGAATTGCCCCTTTAAAATTTTGACAGTAAAAAGATTAAAAAAAAACAAGAAGTGTAAATAGAGATGGATCTTTCTTTACTACTATCATATGTAAGGCTTTTGCTGACAAATTAAATAGTTTCAACTGTTAGTTAAACAGTAAAAGGTACCTGAACAAAAACGCTCAGACCTTTTTTCAGTAATTCATCTCTTAGGGATTGTAGTGTAAATTCTAGAAAAGGCAAGAACTAGATTTGTATTCTTTAATAAGTATACCTGAACCATTTAGCAAAGTCTAGAATTTTCTTATAGTTTCTGGAAGAAGGTGGAATGTTCTAGATTTCCTTTGCATAGTGCTTCATGTTGGTAACTTCTGGGTCCTTCAGGAGTTTTCTGGAATGTTCCTATAGTAGTAAATCTCAATTGTTCTAGAACCTTCTGTAATGTTCTTAAATTTTATGATATATATTTAAGAGCCTCCCAGCCTCTGGGTCAGAGGGCTACAAGTTGTCAAAGAGAAAGTGTCTTAGCAGTGATTTGCTGATTGTGTGCTGTACCAGAGGATTTGAGGAGGCATTATTCTTTGTACAAGAAAAGAAAAGAAAGAAAAGAAAAATAAGAAAATTGAAAGGAAGAAGAGGAAAGAGTTGAAAGTTTGAAGTTGAAGTTTCAGCTGAGGTTCAAGTGAAGCATTACTTCAGCAAGGAGTCTACAGAAGTGCCTATACGTATTGTCAAGTGCCTAGAAATTGTGTGAGTGGACTCTATGTAAAAGGGGACTTGGAAGTGTAGGTAGGGGAGCTTTGTATGCTTATCGCTACTGTAATTTCCATGGGAAATAAGTATCTACCGTAGGGAATAGATCTCCTGTGGACTGCATTTTTGAGATAGCAGGACATTTTATCAACTACTTGTGAGCGTATGTATGCTTGTTAGACTCCTGTTGTAAAGAGAAATAAAGCAGAAGACGTTGACTTGTCACAAAGACTTTGTCTGCTCATTTTTTGGTTTCGGCCACTACATCGGTACAAAGAATAGTCTTCAAGGAAATCAGTAGTCTGCAGGAATCACAGACGAACCATCATGTCACAGGGATTACCCTGACTTGAAGACCAGAGAAACCCTCTCTGAGGGTACCAGACACAGGCAAGTGAGCAAAATGATGGAATCCGATAGTGTTAAAATGGAAAGACTTGTTACGCTTCGCCGTTCAAGAGGTGGCCACGCTGGCAATATCACACGCAAATACAATGAGCTGAAACAGCTAATAGACTGTAATGCTAAACTGTGTGAAGTAACAGAAATATTGAAAAGGATACAGACTGCCTTTATTGACTTTCAAAAGGTGCACACTGACTTTATGACACTTGTCAGGGAAGTTTTACCTGACAAAGTCGTGGATGAAGAGATGCTGTTTCAGGATATAAGGGGAAAGTATGATAATGCAAAGGAGCAGTACGACAATTTTTCTGAGCAGTGCAGATTGCAGGAAGAAGTCCAGCCTAATGACAGTGCCTCACAGGTTGGGTCACGTGCTGCTTCCCACGTTTCAACAACATCAAGTGCACGAGCTAAGGCAGCGGCAAAGCGAGCTGCCCTCCAAGCAAGGGTCAGAGCTCTGCAGGAACTTCAAGAGTTAGAGCTTGGTCAGCTACAAATAGAACAGAAAAAGAAGAAACTTGAACTGAAGGCAGAATTAGACGCTGCTGCAGCAGCAGAAGAAGTTCTGGCCAGGTTTGCAGGAGAATCTGATCATATAACTAAGGGATCTAAGGTCAGTTGTAATCTTGTTCACGATTGTTCCGATAAATCTCTAACTTCTTCGCATTATTCTAACTCTAAGCATGTTGTTGATAAAGAGAGCAAACCTGTCAATGTAAAGTTGCAGTGTGGGGAGGTATGTGATTCACCTAGGCCTGCCTATACTAAAGCCTACCAGGAATTGGGGGACCCCATGGATAAAAATACAACTAGTCAGGCCAGGAAATTACCTATGACACATAATTTAAGTGGTGTGAAGCCTAATGTTGCAGGGGTGTCAGTACTTAACCCAATGGCACCCGAGTGGAAGGAGTCACCGGTGTCTAATAGTAGCCCTACACCCATAGAATCCCAGCTCATGATTCATCAAATGATTGATGCAATTCGGCTTCCTAAAACTAGCCTAATGACCTTTGACGGAGACCCTATGCAGTACTGGGAGTTCACAAATGCCTTTAATAGCATTGTAGATAATTCTAATGTTAAAGATAGTGACAAACTAACTAGGTTGTTTGAGTACTGCACAGGCAGGGCATTAAAGGTTATAAAACCATGTGCACTGATGAACCCAACAGAAGGTTATAAGAAAGCAAAGGACCTCCTGAAACAAAGGTTTGGCAATGACTTCTCCATCTGTAAGGCATGAGTCTCTAAGATAACCGAGGGTCCGCCCCTGAAGCCCAACAATGGTGAAGCCCTTCAGGATTTTGCAAATGATGTTAGGTATTGTATGGAAACACTTAAGGCTATGAATAGGCTTAAAGAGGTTGATTCACAAGACAGAATGGTAAAGATATTAACAAGACTCCCAATGTACCTCCAAACTAGGTGGAGGAAGGAAGCTTATAGGTCCCAGGAAAGGAATGGTGAGTACCCTAGCTTTGATCAATTTGTGAAGTTCCTTCACTGTGTTGCTGGGGAGGCTAATGACACAGTGTTTGGAAATGTAGGGATACCCTTTAGGGATGCCAAAGAAAGAGGGAAACCTACACAGTTCAAGAAAAGGGGGTCAAGCTTCAATGTCGAAGCTAGAGAAAGTACCATCTCTCAGAAAGATCCAGAGTCAAAGGGTAAGGCTGCCAATTTCAGGCAAACCAGGCGTGCAGATTTAAACTGCAGAATATGTGGTAGTGGCAATCACAGGGTGATTAATTGTGACAAATTCAAGAAAATGACCCCGGAGAGGAGGTTAGAGGTGGCTAAAGAAAAGAGACTATGTTTTAACTGCCTAGACTTCAGCAACCATGTTTCAAGGAGATGTAGGATACAAAAGGCTTGTGATGAGGATGACTGTGGAGAAATGCATTCATCTTTGCTGCACCAAGCTATGCTTGCTGCCAGAAAAAGATATCTGAAGGAAGGTGAACAGGTGGTTAAAGGGGAAGAAGTAAAGTAGCCGGATAATCAGGTTGATGCTAAGAGCTATGCTTGTGAGCAATCAGATGTGGCAAATTCAAAGATAGCTCTTCCGATCGTTTCAGTGTATATACGGGGAAAGGGTCAAACTGAATACATACACACACATGCCTTGCTTGATCCAGGAAGTAACAGAACATTCTGTTCCATCGACCTGATAGAAAGGCTGAAACTGCGTGGACACAAAACCACTCTGTCTGTAGAGACCCTAAATGAGGGGAGGAATGCTACTGCTGTTGAAGTGTCCCTGGAAGTGACAGCGATCAAGGGGTCAACGAGAGGGGGCAAGATAGTCAAGCTTCCAAAAGTGTATGCTATATCCAACTTTCCCAAGCTAAGAAATAGTGTGCCATCTAGGGCAGATGTCATGAAATGGGATCACCTCAAAGACTTGAAGGCACCACAGGTGAGTGACTCAGGTGTTACCCTACTCATCGGTCAAGACATTCCAGATGCCCTCATTCCCCTTGAAGTGAGACACGGAAGACATGGTGAACCGTATGCCACTAGAACAGTGCTGGGATGGACACTGAATGGTCCCTTGAGAAGTGATAATTTGGATAAGTCTGTTGTCTGCAATTTTGTCCAAGCTAATCAGGCTGCAGATGCGGGTCTAGAGGCTCAAGTTGAACGCTTCTGGAAATTAGATGTAGGACAGACTTTAGCCGGAGATCTCACAGAAATGTCCCAAGATGATAAGAGAGTACTGAAGATATGGAACAAATCCATCAAGCTCAAAAACAGCCATTACGAGATGGACATACCATTCAAGAACACACCACCTGACTTCCCAGACAATAAAATCATGGCTGAGAAACGATTGCAGAATCTTGGAAGGAGACTAGGGAAGAATCCTGATCTTTACAAACGTTATAAGGCAGGCATAGAAGACTTGGTTCTACAGGGCTATGCAGAGAGGGTTCCTGAAGGTAAACTAAACAACGAGAATGAAATAAAATGGTATCTTCCTCACCACAGTGTTATGAATCCGAACAAACCAGAAAAGCTTCGAATTGTCTTCGACTGTGCCGCTGAATATCAGGAAATCTTTGAACAAGCAGGTGCTTCAAGGTCCCGATATGACAAACAAGTTGATTGGAGTGCTCTTGAGGTTCAGAGAAGACCAAGTAGCTGTTATGGGAGACATAGAAGCTATGTTTCATCAGGTGAAAGTTTCTCCACAACACAGAGACGCTCTGAGATTCTTATGGTGGAAAGATGGTAATTTAAGCCTTCAGCCAGAGACGTATAGGATGGCAGTACATCTGTTTGGAGGAATATGGAGCCCGAGCTGTGCGAGTTTTGCTCTAAAACGTACTGCTGAAGATCACAAAGATGGGTTTGACCCACACACCATTCAGACTGTAATGGAGAACTTTTATGCCGATGACTGTCTTAAGTCTGTAGCCTCTGTAAAACAAGCTAAGAGACTGGTTAGAGAGCTTTGCCAGCTGTTATCGCTAGGGGGCTTTAGGTTGACGAAGTGGATTTCCAACAACAAGGAAGTAATAGAATCTATTCCTCCGAAAGACCGAGCAAAGGATGTAAAAGGTTTAGACCTTGATTCGACAGCATTACCATTAGAAAGGGCCTTGGGAGTGCAATGGGACACACATGAGGACACGTTTGGCATCAAGATAAAACCAAAGGAGGTTACTCTTACCAGGAGAGGTCTGCTCAGGATAGTCAGCTCTGCGTATGACCCACTGGGACTCGTATGCCCGTACGTTTTGCTGGCAAAGAAGATATTTCAAGATGAGTGCAAATGACATAAGGGATGGGACGATGATATGGAAGCAGAGAATGTCAGGCAATGGAAAATATGGCTGAATGATTTACCGAGCCTTGAGAAATTCAAGATGAGTAGGTGCCTCATTCCCAAGGACTTCGGTGAGTGTATCAAGATCTCACTCCACCATTTCTCTGATGCTTCCCAAGATGCATACGGCACAGTATCGTATCTGCGTGTTTTGAACCAATATGGAGATATTCACTGCTCATTCCTGTTGGGAAAGTCACGTCTTGCTCCCATCAAGGGCATGACGATACCCAGATTAGAACTGTCAGCAGCTGCCATGGCTGTCAAGATGGACATTCTTTTGCGGAGAGAATTGCGTATCCAGTTTGATGGATCAATATTCTGGACAGACAGTATGATAGTCCTACAGTATATAAAGAACAGGACCAAAAGGTTTCAGACATTTGTTGCCAATAGAGTAGCGATTATCCATGACGGGTCTCATCCAAGCCAGTGGAGGTACGTGGAAGGCAAATCCAACCCTGCGGATGATGCGTCGCGTGGGCTCAGAGCAAATGAAATATTGAGTACCAAGAGGTGGAAACAGGGGCCGGATTTCCTGTGGAAGGATGAATCTCAGTGGCCTGTTCTGCCAACAGAATTTCCTGACCTTTTGATTGGTGATCAGGAACTCAAGAAAGAAGCAAAGGCATGCGCCACAGTTTCAATGTCATGCGAATCTTTAGAGGAAATGCTTTCAAGATATTCATGCTGGTATCGTTTAAAGAAGGCAGTAGCATGGTTGATCAGGTTTGGAAACTGGCTTAGACATGGTAAGCATAGGCTAAACAAAGGGCTAACTGTCAGTGAACTACAGAATGCAGAGAAAGGCATAGTTCGATATGCCCAAAGACGGTGCTACCTATTCGAGTTTTCAGATATTGAAAGTGGAAAGGCAGTCTCCCCTAAAAGTAGCATTTTCAGGTTGGAGCCATTCAAAGATGATGAAGGATTACTCCGTGTGCGGGGACGATTGCAAGAAGCGCCTATCAATATCTCCACAATACACCCTGTCATTCTTCCCAAAGAACATCACATCACCAAACTCATCGTGAAACATTTCCACGAACAAGTCTCAAACCATTCAGGAAGGGAATATGTGCTCTCCAGACTAAGGGAAAGGTACTGGATACCACAAGGTCGCCCACTGGTTAACAGAGTCCTCAGAAATTGTGTTGTGTGCAAGAAATTGAGAGGCAAGGCAGGTACCCTGAGAATGGCAAGCTTACCAATAGACAGGGTTACTCCACACAAGCCACCATTTGCCTACACAGGAGTCGACTGTTTTGGGCCATTTTATGTGAAGAGGGGCCGGTGTCAAGAAAAGAGGTATGGTTGTTTGTTCACCTGTCTCACAACGAGAGCAATACAAATTGAAGTGCTCAACTCTTTGGATGCAGATTCATTCATCAATTCACTCATCAGATTCATTTCCAGGAGAGGAACCCCAGAGAAGATCAGATCAGACAACGGACCAAACTTTGTCAGAGGAAGTAAAGAGCTGCAGGAGTCTATATCGAAGTGGAATGAACACCATAAGACTCGGGAGGATCTTCTCATGAGGGATATTGCTTGGGAGTTTAATCCGCCAGCGGCATCCCATATGGGGGGAGTATGGGAAAGGCAAATAAGAACAGTTAGCAAGGTACTAAATGCCACTCTTGGGGGTCAAGTCCTGGATGAGGAAAGACTCAGCAAGACTCAGTATTTTGTGAGGTTGAGTATATAGTCAATAATAGACCTCTCACCCCAGTGTCAGACGATCCCAAAGATTTCAAACCTTTAACCCCAAATGACTTACTTCTGTTAGGCAAGGGTTTCACTGTGCCTCCAGGTACCTTCAAAGGGGTAGACGTGTACGGTAGGAGATGGAGGCATGTGCAGTACCTGGCAGACCAGTTCTGGAAACGGTGGGTAAGAGAGTATCTCCCTACACTGCAACTAAGACAGAAGTGGTTGGAGACAAAGAGAAATATTCAAGTCAATGATATTGTGTTAGTAATGGATGAAAATCTGCCAAGAAATAGTTGGCCCCTTGGGCGGGTAATTGAGACCTTCCCTGGAAGAGATGGTTTGGTTCGTTCTGTAAAACTTAAGACAGCCACAAGTGTTGTTGTGAGACCTATTGATAAACTTTGCTTACTAGAATCTGTTGTTCTTGAGCAGTAAACAGTATGTTTGTAGGCTATGAAGGTACATGTGATTTGTACAGTATCTGATTTAGGAATAAGTGTAAATGCACTGTGCTTTATATTGTGTTCTTAAAGTTTGCTTTAAGTATTTGGAATTAAAGATTCATGTAAACCTGTCTATAAAGGTTAAGTTAAGTGTTAATTTCAGCTATTTAACTGTTTCAAAGTTGATGATTGTAGTTATCTTTTTAGGTGTTTGTTCATACAATGAAAGTAATTTGTTTTGATGAAAGTTTGTTGTAAATGTTCACTGCTATGGTTCACATTTAAGGGGCCGGGAATGTAGTGTAAATTCTAGAAAAGGCAAGAACTAGATTTGTATTCTTTAATAAATATACCTGAACCATTTAGCAAAGTCTAGAATTTTCTTATAGTTTCTGGAAGAAGGTGGAATGTTCTAGATTTCCTTTGCATAGTGCTTCATGTTGGTAACTTCTGGGTCCTTCAGGAGTTTTCTGGAATGTTCCTATAGTAGTAAATCTCAATTGTTCTAGAACCTTCTGTAATGTTCTTAAATTTTATGATATATATTTAAGAGCCTCCCAGCCTCTGGGTCAGAGGGCTACAAGTTGTCAAAGAGAAAGTGTCTTAGCAGTGATTTGCTGATTGTGTGCTGTACCAGAGGATTTGAGGCGGCATTATTCTTTGTACAAGAAAAGAAAAGAAAGAAAAGAAAAATAAGAAAATTAAAAGGAAGAAGAGGAAAGAGTTGAAAGTTTGAAGTTGAAGTTTCAGCTGAGGTTCAAGTGAAGCATTACTTCAGCAAGGAGTCTACAGAAGTGCCTATACGTATTGTCAAGTGCCTAGAAATTGTGTGAGTGGACTCTATGTAAAAGGGGACTTGGAAGTGTAAGTAGGAGAGCTTTGTATGCTTATCGCTACTGTAATTTCCATGGGAAATAAGTATCTACCGTAGGGAATAGATCTCCTGTGGACTGCATTTTTGAGATAGCAGGACATTTTATCAACTACTTGTGAGCGTATGTATGCTTGTTAGACTCCTGTTGTAAAGAGAAATAAAGCAGAAGACGTTGACTTGTCACAAAGACTTTGTCTGCTCATTTTTTGGTTTCGGCCACTACAGGGATTCTCTGAAAGTATTTAACTTGAAACAATAAACTTTCAGCCAAATACTTAAAAATGAATCTTGTCATAACCAAACCTTAGGGAAATCTGGGTTCAGGCCAGAGAGTTCCACCAAATCCTAGTTCCAGAGCAGCCTTAGTTTCCATATACAAAATTAGTCCAACTTCCCTACCACAGCAATACAGTATTTCCCTCCAAAAAACAAATTAACCTAAAAGTGGCCTCCCATATTGCTGATATGTTACAAAATCCAAATTATGGACTGTAATATAGGCTTTGCACAGTAGGGAAGGTCTTTCAGTTAAACATTATTTTGGACAGATCTTATTGTAGTCTGAATCCGATCCATGCATCACCATAAAAATAAACAACCTTGTTGATTTTAGCCGGCAGGTAGAGGATTGTCACACAGAATTATCTTGTACACACTGACAAGGAGTGTTCCATAAAGGTTAATCCTATAATTAAAGGCATATTCTGGTGACTTTTCACTTGGATATCGTGAGAAAGCCAAAAATATTCCACATCATGTCCTCCAAACCCTGCTGAAATACCATTTTCCTAAGTCAAGATGTCTCACTTTTAATTGACTGGTTATTTTTGTTAACACCTCTACTTTTCCAACAAAGCCACAGAAAGTTATGTAATGCAGGCACATTGTGTCAGATTCCTTTTGTTTTTCTTTATTATTGAATGACCCGTTTGTCCTTGAAATGTTTGATTTTCTTTAGCTTTAGACCTACTGTAGCAAAACTCTCCATCAAATTTAGAGTATAGCAAACAAAATCACTTAATGTTTCCTGATTCAGGGTCAAAATTTCAAATAAATTGAATGCAATGTCAAAATAATGTGCCACGATTTCATGACAGATAATGCACTAAATCTCAGAAAAAAATTGGATTGCTTTGAAAATTAATCAGAATGCCTTATGCTACTGAGATGCAGTTTTTACATTCTGAAAGAGAAAATTTTGGTCCATATTTCAAAGTCAATGAATTTTACCTCTGGGAAATACCTTTAAGTAGATTTTGAGTCTGCATTTACAGTAGGGTGATAGGGGAGCATGTTTAAAAACTGATAAGATCTATACACAAATGATGTATACATAGAATTACAACAGTTTGAAACCTATGCAATCATGACATCAACTAAAAGATTTGTAGTGAACTGCCCGATTTGTTGTTAAGCCAACACAGGTGTACTGTATGCAACTTGTCTACTCAGGACATTTAACACCAGCAAAACCCTCATGCTATCCATACTATATCGTAACACCGTAACACTATCTTTCAACACACCAACACTGAACATCTGATCTATTGTACATATTACAAAGCATTCTGGCTGCATCTAACAACACTTGGACACAGCTTGCCATGGTATCTAGAGATGGTCATTTGACCTAATGAACATAATTGAGTGTAACAGCTGCTGATTGGAACTAAAGGCTTTACAAATCATTTAAACAAATGTTTATGTGATGCTAGGAACCAATTCCAAGCAAAATGTTTTTTTTGGTATGATCAGGTAAGAAACTTTGTGTTGCAATCCTCTTTGCAGGACCACATTTTTACAAGATTTGAGTTCTGTATGCCACAGGCCCAGTCAAACAAAAACATTGCTCAAGAAGTATAATCGTTTGAAGAGATCAAAACATTTGATAGCTCCATGGCCAAAATGTCCCATGTGGGGAAGAAGCTTGTACTGCTTCATGAAGATCCATCTATTAATAAATTTCATACATTAAATCTGATGGAAAGACAGGCATTTATGTTAGAGGGGAGGAATAGAAGCAACCTCAAGCCAGTTTTCCATCACGCCCCTCCCCCTCCCCCCCCCCCTGGGCACAGGCCCCTTTTTTGGTACCCACAGACTATGACCATGGGCGTCAATTTGGGCAGGGATGGGCATGTTCACCCCACTTTTTTGAAAAGTCATCTACTGACTATAGATTTCTACATAGTAAATTTTGGAAGGAAGTTGCCATTCCCCCTCCCCCTACTTTCGACTAAAGTTCAATGTCTATGACAATGACTTCTTGGTGTGCAACTTACACTTAAAAATTCATGGTCAATCTGGACCCTTTTCAGGCTAGCAAATTATGTAAAATTTCATGACTTTCCAGGTTTTCCATGACCTGTGGGTTGTTAGTTAAATGGGATGTACCAACACACCAACATGAAAGTGTTATACAGTGTCATAGAAAAGAGAATTGAACAATGTTTGGGTAAAATTACCTGAAAGAACAAATATGGGGTCACTTTCAGCTAAAAGGTGTATAAATGCAGGAGCCACATCAAAACTTTGGGTTAGATTCTACTAAATTTTAATTAAAACGAAGGCAGGAGTCATGCCAACAACTTCTGTAAAAGTTACTTTCCTTCAGAAAAATAAGTATGAGAGAAGGGTCTGCATGTTCAAACAGCATTTTCAGGTCTGGCACAGAGTAGTACTTCTAACAAATGTGGGAGTATTCACCACTGTGAATGAGAATGTGACTGACCATGACAGCTCGATCACAGGTAATACAATACAGTTTTCCATCTCCATGGAGTTAGTTAATTAGGTGGAGTTTTACAGTCCAGTTTCCAACCTATTGGTTCAAGTTGAACCGACCACAACCTTTTTTTCCACATGTGGCTCAATGGCTTGTTTTCTCCAGTCCATAGCGTATGCAGAGCAACATGCACAATGGCAGTAGGTTCCATCTCCGTGGATTAAATAGGCATGGGTAAGGTAAGTGTGACCTGTGAAATCCCAGCAATAAGCTTTTGGATATTTACAAGATAGGAAAACCAGCAGAATGAGGAATCAATGAGAATGTTATATGAGACATTTTATAGTTTGTTAAGAAGGCAATTTACCATTTGAGTACCCTGCGTGATCTACAGATCTGTAGTTAAATGGCTACAGATTAAATTTTATGACATATGTGTTCAAAGTTCAATGTTTGAATAAATTGATATCATAACCAGTATACAAGTATTAGGAAAAATAATGGTCTATGTTGCCATGAGAGAGTCAGGTTTACCAGTCGACTATGCAATGCTACTGGAATTGCATTCCAACTGCAAAGAAACAGGGACACACAAACCAACATGGCCAGATTGTTCATCCAATCGAAAAATCTTGTCTGGAAATAATGAATCCATAGAAGGACCAAAGCAGGTTGTACAGGTATAGTACTTATAGTAAACTTTTAGCATTTTACTGTTAGAGCAGATGAAAAACTTTTCAAGTCTGCCAAATAATGTGACATCTACTATCATTTTATTCATCAGCAGTTGGATGAGGATGAATTTTTTTGTTGATAGCTAGTTAGTTAGTTAGATGGAGTTTTACGGCCCAGTTTCCTACACATTGGTTCAAGTCGAGCCGGCCGCAACCTTTTTCCAGTTGTGGCTCACTGGCTTGTTTTCCCTACTCCACTGCTTATGCGGAGCATCATGCACAATGGCAGCTGGTTCCATTTTTAGAGTCTTTGTTATGACTTGACCTGGAAATCGAACCCAGGCTTCCGCGTGAGAGGCGGATGCTCCACCATTTGACCAAACACATGGTCTTTTTGTTGATAGCATTGAGGCATTGAAAGTAAGGAGACAGAGCAGGATGATTCAAAGAAAACACCATTTACTAACAAATCTTACCCAATTAGCAGTAAAAACTAAAACATCTAAATAAAGAGTGACTAAAACTTACACTATCGCCGACAACTCTCAACTTGTAAAATGGCCGAATATAAAACCAAGACCCTTCATTGCCCTCTGTGTCAAGGGTCACTCGCATGGCATTCCTCTCAAGTAATGCTGGTAGTCTCTTGTTCACCGTCAGAAATTTGTTGCTTTTTACATGCAGAAGCTATATAATGATACAACAAGTATTTTACAGTACTGTATGAGAGGCATGACAAATGGAATTGCACTTTCTGCAGTTTCTGAAAGTAAACATTAAAACATAAAGCCAATAAAAATTATGCTACCCCCCCACCCATCACCCCTTCCATTCCCCTAAAATTTATCAATGTGATGATGATGTAAAACTCTTTAAGCCAAAAGTACCTTTTCTTTTTCAACAATCTTACATGCTGTCTAGAGGATTTGATTTAAAGAATACTCACAACCAAGAAACAACAAATCCCTGGCAAAATTTGAAAAGATCCGTTTAAAAAGTGTTTTGAGTGGATGCAGATGTTAAATGAGGAAAATGTCATTCAATGTCATCATCCTTTTTATTATTAATTTTAAAAACTCTCTACTAAAAGAGAAGTCATACAGTATGTGAAAGAGGAAGAAAATCTACACAGTGTGGTGAAAGTCCCATTCAAATCAGGCATGTATTTCTCAAGATATCAGTAAATGAAGTCAGTAGATTTGTGTTCAAAAGTGAGTTTGAGGGCATCAGAGCTTATATCACTTCCTCACATTGACAAGGAATGTTTTGTTTCCCTTTGTTTTATCAGACTGTTGTGTTGACCTTGAAGTTCATAGGAGTGTGACCTCCCTGTGGGAAATGCAAAGTTTGTAAAATTCTCATGCCACTTATGCAATCACATTTTAATAATATGGGATTGTTGAAGAGAAAATCCAGAATAAAGTTTAAAGAAAAACAAAAGACTGTCCACTAATGTGGGGATGTGATGTCATATGTGCTTGCTTCAAGTTCACTTTTTGTTGAAGATGTGAAAACTTTACCTGTTCATATTTTGAGAACCACACATCGGATTTCAATGAAAATTTTACCAAAATGCTTAGAATAAGCACCTCTCTAACATATCAAATCCTGTTATGACCTTCTTTTAAGCAAACAGTTACTTTCTTGTACTATGTCACACATTCTGGTGAGAACTGTGTGATGTGATGTGGTGTGATGTGACGTGAGCAATGGCATGTGATCACTCTCCCTGTACTCCACACACCTTAAAGATCAAGGCTAACATGTCATGTCACACATTTTCTACAATGCATTTCAAGCAAAACTTCTCAATGCATCTTACGAAGTATAAAAGTATTGACATAAATTTACATATCAACCTTCCATCTAAAGTATAAAACATTAAAAAATATCCCAAAGAATGGTAAAAATGCTGACTTAAATCTGAAGTGGAACTCAAACTGATACAATAACCAAAAGAAACACTGTACATATCACATTTCTTTTAGTGTGAGCAGAGATATCCTCACGCAGTAGTGTATTGTTTAAGACACTCCACACAAACATCACTTTTTCCTTATTCTCTTTCTTCCTTCATCACAAATGCATCCCTTAGTGTCTTAAACAAGCAAACCTAACATTTCAAGCCTTATAATGACTTACCTGGATGGCATGCCCATGTCCATAGGTGATTGATGTCCCCATCACTTTGCGATTTTCAATTTCATTTTGCTTCTTCTCTGTCTCTGCAGCATGCTGTAAAGATAAGAGATATAAAGGAAAGATTACATACAACTTTTAAAAATAGAAGAAATCAGAACTCAAGTAGGAATTGATTACCCTATAGTTTTTACAGCCTTGCCACATCCACATTTGAAATGATTTTTTGACAGGCAAGATATGAATCAGTAACTATCCCATAGGCAAGTTCCTGCAAAACAACGCCATGATGATCCACATACCAAGGGCAATAGCCTGCTACAATATAATATCAGTACATGACAAATTTGATGCAGCTGCAGAAAGGGAAATTTGCATAGAAGCAAAGAAGCTATCTTATCAGTGTCTTCACCAAAGGGGGTAAAGGCCCCCCTTTTATTTCCATCAAAATTAGAAAATTAGTATCTTTTGTTTCTTTCTTAAAGTGAAGACACTTTTCAAGCAATGCCTCAACTTACAAAATAAATTGCCTTTAAAACTCTTCAAATTGCACCTTACAGGGCCTTGAAGCAAGCTTTTGTCTCCTAAACCCACTCATAACTTGAGCTTAGAACAGCTTCACTTTGGACTTGGGGTTTATCAGTAATAAATCCCCCCTTCCCCCTTTTTTTTTTTGTTTCTGGCAGAATCATGCACTGCCAATAACTGCATAAAGCTGAGTGTAAATGGAGTATATGCTGTATAAAGGATTTGGAGGACATGCACTTAGTATTTTCATTTTTCTTTCTCTCTCCTTTTTCTTTTTCATAGGATTTTTCCGTAAAATGCTGTAAATAAAAGTTATCTTTAGGAAAACTTAAGGCTCTATGATGCATGTAAAGGTAAAGTAGTTTGATTACAGTATAGGAATTAGGATATTGGAAAAATTGCAGGAACTGCCATGATCAGTTCACTGAAAGAAGTATTTAAACCATATATTTTTTTACACATTTTTTCCAGGCAGCAAGGGTTACACCAGATAAGTGGACTTGTGGTCAGACCCCCCCCCCCCCTACAAGGCTCCCCTACCCCCAAGTCATTCAGAAATTTTGAATTATGTCATCAAGTCTCAATAGGAATGTCTTATTAGGAATGATGTCAATTCCCAACATCAAGTAGTCATGCAAACAGTGCATGGGATAGTGATCAAAAAAAAAATGTCATCAAGTCAATAGGAATGTCTTAACAGAAATGATTACATAAAATGTCAATTCCCAACATCAAGTAGTCATGCCAACAGTGAATGGGATAGTGATCACAAAATGGGAGAATTTTGCAAGAGGAACCACAAGACAGTCCCATTTTTCTTCCAAGAAAACACTAACATTTTTATTGACCGACCAAAGCAGTTGACACAATTTAACGTTTCTCCAACAAAACATACCAAATATTTTACATGCATTGCATACCAAAATGTTGCATTGGCAACCTTCTAGAGTAGTAACCTGGCTTTAATATTGCCAGGGCTTTGGGTTGTTGTCTCCTCCCCCTTCATCAAGCGCTTGAAACCCCTCGCAAATCTTAGAACCACCCATGCTTGTCAATTAATACAACTTTTGTGTAACTACATGGTCTTGCAAACCACAGACAGGAAATGAAAAAAGATATGAACAATTCTTTTAAGGGAAATGTTGCATTTATTTTGCAAGAAAAATGCATCCTTTTGAAAATAACTTTTTGACACAGGGTGATAGATTATCAAAAATAAGGCAGGATGGTACAGTGTTAAAGAAATAGATTTTTCACAGATAGAAATTCAGTTGTTTGTTGCTCAAGAATAATTTGTTCACCCAAACTTTCAAAATTTCAATTGATGCAACATTCATGACTCTTCTTTCACATAGTATTTTGAAAAGATGTAGCTATTGCTGGCATGTATAACTAAGACTGAACTGTTGGAAAGTGTCTGAGCCGTTTCCTTCAAACAGCACTCTTTTTTGGAGCATTTTAAACACAATATTCCCTTTAAGGAGGATGGATTTTGACAACCATACAAAACTGACAGAATGAATGTCACTATAAATCATCATGTTCCCATTAAATGCCAGACTCTTTACATATTACAACACCCTTCAATATCAACAAATGTAAATACAGTAGCATAACCTCTACCCCGGCAAACAAGAATTAGAAGTTTTGAGGGCTACTGTATCTTTCAACTTCACAGGCAAATACAGTAAGTTATTCCTTTCAAGATGAAGTGTGAATCTAGCTTGCACTTGACAGAGTAGATATACAGTAATGCAATGTAAAAAACATGCTCTAGTTTCAGTATAGTTTCAATGTACATCAGGAGTAAGGCTAGCCTACTGCATGCCATTTTATTACATTGATGCTAAAAAATACCTTTGCTCGTTTCAAAATTAACATTTAAAACAGGGGCAATGACATAGAAGGAAGTAATTTTGAAGATGCAGTATTTCATAGCATTTTTTCTGCAAGCTAGCTTGTAAACTACAGTATTATACTATAGTGTACAGTAATCATTTCCAGTGAATAAAATATTTAGGTATTTTTACCTTCCTGTCAAAACAAGTTCAACTTTAAAGCAGCTTATGCTGTTATTTTTACGTTTCCAGTGTTCATCAAATGTATGGGCTGTACTCCATATAAATGTAAAAAGCTTTAAAAACTAACGTACCTCAGTCTTTTCTCCGAAAATGAGCAAAAATTCGAAAAAATTCGAAAAGATTTCAACGGTTTCTAAACGCTATTCTGCCTTATTATCTTGCTCTAGCTCCGCTCAATGAATTTGATGCATATTCAGCAGGTCATTTTGAGAAGGAGTCAAGCAAAACATAAACAAAACAGACAGTGAAATTTCGTTCAATTGATACATACATTATTTAAACGGCCTTTACGTGTCCAATTTGTACATCGCATCGAACCGGCTGCGCAATTCGTTCGTTTCATTTGTGAACCCAGATTCAGTGACAAATTCCTATTCACTTGTTTCGGCTCCATCGTTCAGTTTTTAATTTTGTCGCTGATTGTGCTATTTGAATCCTTCCCAAGTTTCAAGATAATGTTCATTTTCTCTTTGATTTGATGCTGTGGCTTGGCATTCAAACACAATCTTTGGGTTACATACGTGTGAAACTAACTGTCATTCTGTGTTGGGCCCGAACGGTTGTGAAAGGACTCCTGTAATGCATGTACACAACATGTGTGATATATTGGCAATACGTACATCGTTGTGTCAAACGGTAGGCATAATTTTAGGTCATTCATTTCTTGCATTGTGGTTGGTCAAATTGAGATAAGAGCCCGTTGTCTTTGCATAAGAGTTTAGCCGAAAAAAGTAGATGAAGTTTTTTTTTTATTGTAATTAGCGCTCTAATTAGTGAAATTTCACCGGAAAAAAACCTGGCGTGAAGGATTTCTATCGGGTTGGTATCAAATGGAAGAGCAAGATTGAAGATAAACAATGAAGGTTATTTTTTTTTCATCAAACAGCATAAGCTGCTTTAAACAATACTTTTAACATAAATTCAAATAAATGAATTCAAGGATCAGATTGTGTAAAGAATGTAACAATTCAGTCCAATGAATATTTTTAAAATTATGATTATAGTAAACTGCCCTATCAGGATTCTGAAGTATTCTTATTCTTGACAAAGTGTTGCTTAATACTGAACTTTTATCCTTTGTGAAAGTAAGAGCAGTACCCTGTTACCTGGTTAGAAAGTGCAGGTTCAATATTTTTTTAAACTTAACCTATTGCTGTGTTCAGCCAGTGAAACACAGTGGCTAAAATCCTCAACCATACAGTTATACCTACTGTTGTATATTTTATGATCAGTTTTGTAAAGTAACAACTTCCTAAAATGCACATCAAAGTGGACATTTTTTAGGAAAAGAAAATTCATAAATCAAACTTGAAAATTTTGTTTTGCACAATGCAATTGAATATTGATAATCATGCCCTTTGGCATGTCAAAAAAAGACAACTTTGCTATAAAACTTCCAAGGTTATTATTACCTGCTCCTGCACCCATACATGATCATGTACTAGGCATACAATAATCACTAAACAGTCACAGCCCTCACCTGTTTGGAGGACCTTTTCAACATTCCCCCAGGCATACTCCTTCTTGCAGGCATTATTCAGCCATGGGAAGCCTAAAAGCCAGAGAAAATAGCTTTGACATTTGCTTCAACAAGGAATAGGTAAATATTTACCAAGTGTTGTGTACTTCAAAACCAGCTTTAGGCAGGAATACTTCACCACATCAGTTTTCCACTGGGGAAACTTCCTCCATTAGAAAAGGTCATTTGATGGAAAATATTTTAAGCTGAAGCCACACACCCAGTACATGAGTATGCAGTTAGTAGCAACTGAACTTGCGATTTTAAGATGACCTAACTATTGAATTCATGGAATTTAGGTTGTTGGAACTGAGCAGACTGACAGCATTCCCACAAAACCAAAGAAAAAATAATACTACCCACTAGACTTTCAAATTCCTTCATTGATGGCCACAATTTGGTGATAATACCACCGCAATCTCAGGCAGAGGATGTAATGTTTGTCAACCTCTGGCAATGTCCAAATTCTTGACACACTGATAATGTGCTGTACTGTACTGTACTGTACTGTACATACAGGTCTCAGGCAAGAAAAGAGTGCATGTACTGTAATCTTAAGGGCCAAACCTCTCACCCAAAACTACAGTTTTGGTACGGGGGTACCGAAATTCTCAATTGGCTCAGCTCTTTGATTGACAGCTAATTCAAACAATGCAGAGTACCAAAGCTCCTATTACACAGCATGATCAGTACTGAGAGTGTTTCCATTATATAAATTGAATTTTTCTTTATTCAACTTGAAACAATAAATTGAGATTGTATCTAGATGAGGATGAATTTCAGACAATTGTGGGAGGGGCTTAAGTAAGAAGGTCAGGAGAATTGGTACAGTACTGCTTGGGGTGAGAGAACTGGGCCTTTAAAAGGTGTTTTCACACTAGCTGCAGGAAACATTATTTCTATGGGAACAATACAAAAAATATTTTGATAGTCGTGATAGTTGTAATGTCTGGCCTCATTCACACTTAATTCTATGGAATGCAATTTGACACATGATAAAATTGAGTTAAAAATAAATATTAAAACTCTTCAAGCTTGTCTCCAAACAATATTTGTGGTGAGACAATGCACCAGGTGGCAGTACTACTGTACTACTCCATGGATCAAAGGGCTACTGTTTTAACTGGGCAATAGAATGTACTGCATAACACAGAACTGCAGGTCTGTGGTGTGCTGTGAACACCCGAAAACTCCCTGGATTGGGAATATATGAGCAGCAATACGTAAGTCCTAGTAAAAGCCCTGTAATGCATCATATCACGTCACAAACATTGTGATGAAGTCCCCCCCCCCTCCCACCCACCTTACTAGTGGGTGTATTCATGAGCAACTATACTTATCCCTTGCTACATCTTATTTCCAAAGTTGCTCCTCGAAAGGCAACTGTAGCACAGGTCTCCCAGTTCTTGATGGTATTGTTCCACAAGGGTAAGCAGGTAAATACCATCAAAAACTACCGCTGGGCCATTGCCACGGTCCATGGGGGGCTTCCCGACCTGTGTTACAGTTGCTTTACAAGGAGCAACTTTGGAAATAAGATGTAGCAAGGGGTAAGTATATGTCAGTAAAGTGAATTTAGTTAGTTAGTTACCTAGATGAGAGGTATACTCATAGAGCTTTTGGTTTATGGTGGTGTTACTTGCCAAAGACCCTGGAAAGAAAATGTGCTACAAGCACTTACAAATTGCCAACATTAGTTATCACCTTTGTAAGAATTATTTAACATGAAAACCAAGACTACTTTTTGTATTTTCTCAGAGCCAAATAGACTTCTATATTCCAGCTAGCAAACTTGTGCAAAGATCATACTGCAAGTTCATCAGTTTCAAAGAAAAAATGGTAACTATTACTAGCTATGATGGCAAGATCTAATGGCACAGAATTTCATTTCATTAAGTTTGCTCACATCACTGGCTTCACAAAGATTCAAATGAATACTGTAAAGTTAGGCACATTGTATGGCATGACATGGGAGCTACTTGACAGTCCTGACTTAAACAACTGAATGCCTCAAAAATGCTTCTTGTTCCACATTTTTCTCTGTTATTTTTTGTGTGTATCTTGTATTTATGATTGAGTATTCCCACAGTGAGGTTTGTTTTTCTGCTAATTTTTCTGTATCACATATTTTGAAATCCCCCAAAACTCACCTGGTTTGGGAATCTATGAGTCCTAGTACGTACCTCAGGGCACGTTAAAATCACCAAAATAGATTACAGCTAACTAAAGGAGTTTATCACAAAAGCTCTTTTCATCTGAACTTCACTTATATGAGAGAACCTTCATTCAATGTAACTCTAGAATGCATGGTTTCAAATTGGCAGCTTAATCCGTCTCCTTCCCGGTTCATTTTAACATACCTGTGAAAGAACCTTGCTCTTCTCATAAAGCTGTACTAATACTTACATCTGAAGCAAGGGGACATTATCCTAATTTTCCAAATGAGAGATTAGAGCCCTAATCTTCTCACCCCCAAAAGTTTCAATCTACCTATAAACCATTTACTTAAGCCCCTCCCAAATCTGTCGAAAACTTATCGTCATCCAGACACAATCTCAGTTAAATGCTTCAGGGTGAGTATGCAAGACTCCAAAGTGTATTTATCAAAACACTCTCAATACAGGATGCTGTTTAATCTGACCTGCTGTCACTGCATTTTTTGGAATTCACTGTCAATCAAAGGGCTGTGTAATTGAGAATTTCTGTGGACTGCTACAAAAATTGTAGTTTTTGGTGAGAGTTGACTGCGTTTAAAACACACTTTGGAAGTACCTTACTCTTCTCATAAAGCTGCATCAAAGAATACATCTAAGGCAAGAGGATATACCACTTTTCCACAAGAATGATTAATAAGTCTGTTATATAAAATCTAAATACCTGGAGCTTCTTGAGAAGAACAGCATCAGGTGCATTGGACACAGTTGGCTTTGCTGCTTTCCAGAATTGATTCTGTGCTGTGTATCTGTTTGATGGACAGATTTTAAAGAGGCAGTCTACATGGGGAGAAAAGAAACAGATACTGTACAGTAATTTGGAAGCTATAGGATGGCTGGATCATCATCAATTGATGAATTGTATTCTGATACAACAGGCAAGGATATTGAAACAGCACGTAAACATTGCACTGGCTCTATAACTCATAGTACCTGTATATTTAAATAAAGTTGTATGGTACATTGATCACTTGAAGTAAAAATAATGCATCACTTGATACTGAGTAATGAACTATGGTAATTAAAGCATGCATACCCTCCTATGAGTTTTTAATGACCTTTGACCTGCATAATAAGATCATCTGTGCCTGTACACAGCACTTGGTATACTAAACCAGAAAATATGTGGTAAATAATGACAGTAGTAGAAGGTGTAGGCCTATTTCATGCATTATCAGCCTTAAACATTAAAATAACCCTCCTTAGTTTATCAGTAAAATAGTACACTGTCTCAGTCAATCAGTCAATATTACTCCAAATATATCCTAAGTACTGCACTCCAGGGCCACATGTCGAGCACAAAAGGCTGTTTTCTTTTGTGAAGAGACACCCTCCCACACAGCTCTCTTTTTCTTGACCTCTCTCTCCTGGGCAGCCCCCCCTCCCTTTTCACTGTGACAAACAATTGCCACCTATGCTAATTATACCCCTCAGTCAACGTCCTGTGTAAAAATTTGAGAATGTACTGCATGAGCATTGTCTAACATTGAACTGTTCAGGAAGTGAAAAGGGGCAGTCCAAGTTGAGAACTTTCCCTGAAGGAGAGATTTTCTGAGAACCAGACCTTGAATGCTTAGGGGTATAAGTGGGATTCATATCACCAATTGCTGATTAAGAAAGGGAACTCAGATAAATCTGAAACAGTTTAATTAATCAACACACCTACCACACTAAATGATTCCTAATGAGTGTGATTTGTACAGTAGCACATCTGAAAAATCTTTAACTCAAAGCCTCTACAAACCAATTTTTTGAAATTAAAAATGTCTCAAAACAGCCATGGTGAAACTTGGGATTCCATTCATGGAAACAAAAATGGGCCAAGAAGCACATGCCCTTGACCCAACAAAAGTTCAAAGATAACAATGTTTGAGGGCACTGTATACCCAAGAATGACTTCAGTTAATATTGCATGGACATGCCAGGCATAATTATATCCACCTTCACAATATATTTACACAAGGGACTAAATGATTCAGTTAAGTACAGTCCCATGATAAAGAACACTCTTTCAGTGCTTGAAATAAATTATGGAAGCCTTTGCAAGCCGTTGGATTTCAAAAATCACAGGAACCCATTTGTAGGTTCCATCATTTTCACCATGGGAACCCACTTGGGTTCTGTTATAAAATGCATGGGTGGTAACTGATTGGTGGTAACCAGTTTCTGGGTTCCGTGGTTTCATCACCAAGGGACCACCACGCGATGGGTAACAATCACTCCCATGAAATCCTACCGCCTGCTTTGCCAATTAGTCCTTGGCTTGACTTGATTTTGTACCTCAACTGTACATTTTAAATTTATAACAAAGCTTCATTACATATATATTGAACCTTCACTGCTTCAAAGGCTGTGTCCAAACTCCATTTACATGGGTGCTGTGAATCATGATTTTCATGATAGCTCTACAGGTTTTAATGTACACTTGATTCAGAGATGCGATCCACATGAGCTTGATGCTGTGTGAGCACAATGCCAAGTATGAAAAGTCATCACCAACACTTACAAGTTGCCCTGTAATTTTGTCACCAATGGTACCAACTGTACCTCAATGAACACCTGGTCACTTGATCTACCCATTGCATTCAAATTACAAACTTTGATCACAATCGATGTACAGTACTTAACATCTACACATGTACAGTACCTTAGTATGTGATCTACATAAACCTTGATATTTAGGTGGAAAAAAATCTTGAGTGAGTGAGTGTTCTTGAGTTTGTATTCCTATTCAGTTTGATCTTCCCAAGCAGATATGAACCAACGTGCTGAATGAAACACTGCCTAAACTGTAATGGTATTTCAAACAGTAAATCCCTCCTGATAACCAATTCAGCTGTAAAGAAGGATGTACTGTAGGCTTTACTCTGAAATTTTCAGTCTAATCACAGCCTGAGACAAAAACTGTTCTGTAGTTCTCCTACTTGCAGTCCATACAAGCCATGATGAAATTACATCCTCCTCAATACTGACACCCAAATAATACTACTTCAGTAAAGAATATGGGCAGGGAGGGGGGGCAGGATGGGAGTGGCTTAGATCATGAAAGACCAATTTTGGTGTACTGTACAGTACTGTACTGTACTTCTGCAGCTTCAACATAGCTTCATTTTATGTCACGAACAGCATTTTAATTGCCATTTAAAATAATCTAATGACTATGACAGCAATCATCGTAGGCCTACTGTATGTAAGAACAGTTTGAACACTTAGGCCTGGAAATCCATCAATTTGCTCATGTTGTACTACAGTGTTGAAAGCAGCCATTTATCATCACAATGGCAAACAGCCTTTTTATCAATCATGACTTTTACAGCAGTACATGCTGACATTTCCACACTATCATAGAATTTACCATTTCTTTTATCATCTATAGAGTACATGTTTCATATGTATCTGTACTAATCTCAGTACGTAGCTGGGCTGTGGCTCAAACTGCAATCAACAGAAATCTTTTCGTAATAATTACCATACCTTTGCTACGAATGCAAAAAGTTGAGGGTAAAAGCTGCTCTGTATATACATACAATACTTCTCGTACAAGCATCCATGTCTCTGAGTAATGACTACAGTATGTTATATGCAGCTCTCATAAAATTGGAATGGTCATATTAACTACCACAGAGTGCAATGCAATCACCGTACAGTTTATGGATAGATGGATAAACAGCAACATAAAGCACAAATTACCGTGACATTTTGTTACAGCTCCAATTGTACAATTTAAAAAGGTCATTACCTACTGCCCTTACTCAAAATCCAGATATGGATTGATATCTGGATATATCTGGTTGAATACAGCCTTTATATGGCCATATCAAGCCAGATATACTGCACAGCTAGATTAAGATGTCTTGATATAATATATCAAGTTTATATGGCCATATCAAGCCAGATATAACTTGATTCAAGAAAGGCCCAGATATGCAAATAAAGTTTTATATGGCCATATCAAGCCAGATATACATGGATGAAATGCCTTCCCGATATGCATATAAAGTTTGATAAGGCCATATCAGGCCAGATATTTATTGATGGAATGCCTTCCCAGATATGCAAATAAAGTTTTATATGGCCATATCAAGCCAGATATAACTTGATTCAATCCCTGTCCAGATATGCAAATAAAGTTTTATATGGCCATATCAAGCCAGATATACATTGATGAAATGCATTCCCAGATATGCAAATAAAGTTTTATATGGCCATATCAAGCCAGATATAACTTGATTCAATCCCTGTCCAGATATGCAAATAAAGTTTTATATGGCCATATCAAGCCAGATATACATTGATGAAATGCCTTCCCAGATATGTAAATAAAGTTTTATATGGCCATATCAAGCCAGATATAACTTGATTCAATCCCTGTCCAGATATGCAAATAAAGTTTTATATGGCCATATCAAGCCAGATAAAACTTGATTCAATCCCTGTCCAGATATACAAATAAAGTTTGATATGGCCATATCAAGCCAGATATAACTTGATTTAATCCCTGTCCAGATATGCAAATAAAGTTTTATATGGCCATATCAAGCCAGATATAGCTAATTAAAATACCATGACAGAATTGTGTAAGAACACAATACTGGCTTACAAAAGTGGGACATTTGGGTCTAAAGCAAAAGATAAGAATGATTAATGATTTAATTGCAGCAATTTGTTGATAAATGTGCTGGGAAATGTCATCAAAATGTAAAGCATCATATTTGTTGGATGACAAAATTTTTTATGTCACAAAAACTGGTTGTAATGTTTCGTTAGTTACATTAAGACACCAAAGTAGAATTAGGTATCAAAAGTAAACTTAAAAGACTGAAATTGGTTTAATTTAACTATCAATTTGTTTATGTTACAAGTTGCAATAATATATTAACATATCTTGATAAAGATCCTCACATTTTGCATCCCTGACCATGTATGCACCAAATCTAATGTTAGTTACAAAAGACACCATTTTGTCCCACTTTTGGTGTCCTCGTAACCAACGTTAGATTTGCATTTAAACTTTCCTGGTCAGCCACCCAGAGTAAAGTGTTAGGGAAGAGTAGTTTATAAACATGGTAAATTTCTATTCCAACATAGTTAGCAAGTTTTGGTGTCTTCGTAACTAACGTTAACATTTTGTAGCCGTCCAATACAGAATACAAAAGAAAAGACAAACATGTTTAATGTAGAAGTATAGACCAGCATATCACCAAATCACAGCATCAAAAATGAATCATGAAATTATGAGTCACAGTCACATTTAAGCCCAACAAAAGGAAGGAATGTTATGTTTTCATGCCAGTATTGTGTTCTTGCACAATTACATATAAACTTTAACATAACCATATTTATACTTTTTGGTTTAATTTGTGTACAGTACCTGTCCTACATAAAGACCTTCTCTGGAAGCTGAACAAGTATCAGCAAACCAAAATCAGAACATTCAAACCATATTCAGCCATATTATACTAACATATGCAAATGACTTTCCTTTGTGGGCATGGTCAGGAATTTAGGGCCCTGATTTTCTTTTTATTGTAATTAAGGAAGTAATATGTGGGAAATCATGAAACCTTCAACAAAATTTATGTTGGGATATTGCCCCGTATGATAATTTAAACCAACAATGATGTGTAAACATTTAAAAGCAAGAATTCCAAAGCAGCTTTTTTCCTTCACTGTTAAGTAATTTAACAACTTCAAATACTTAAGTCAATGTCATACAATGGGCATTCAACTTTGTTATAGATGTTCAGATAGCCCTTAATATTATGCTGGCTTAAAAGGCTTCTGATAATACACAAAGGTAGTGCACGAATAAATTTTGGTCCAGTCATATATGGTCCAGATATGGGACATATATGCACCATACCTGTCCCCTTAATATGGGATCAATACAGTGAATCTTTATCCATATATGGCACTGTTTTATATGGGATCAGTATGGAATAGCTTTATATAAACCATATATGGTATTGCATTATATGGTTCACATCTGTTCCAGATAAAGACCTGATCCAGATAAAGTTTTATCTGGCCCATATGGATTAGATCTGGTTCTGGCACAGATCAAGGTTATATCTGCCCAATATTTTATCTGGCCCAGATATAAATCCCACATCTGCAGCAGATATGGGCCAGATATGAAATCCATATCTGCCCATATGTGGAATTTCATATCTGGCCCATATCTGGATTTAGAGTAAGGGGTATTAAAGCAAACTGTGTACACTACAGTATCACTTATAAACCAGTCTTGCCTTATCTGATTTCTCTCAATAAGAACGTGCCCCTGTGGGCTGGGGTAGTAGAATGCATGCCCACGGTATTTCCCACCTGTCGTAAGAGGTGACTTAAGGGAAACCAAACCGTGAACTGTAACAATACTTGAACATAAACTTTAACTCGGAACTTTTTTTAGAGGTGACCT
The DNA here is from genome assembly GCA_037179385.1 of Holothuria scabra. Classification (NCBI taxonomy): domain Eukaryota; kingdom Metazoa; phylum Echinodermata; class Holothuroidea; order Aspidochirotida; family Holothuriidae; genus Holothuria; species Holothuria scabra. Next base: position 57,085,639 of record CM074181.1, on the reverse strand, counting down.
TGGCAGTTACAGTTCTTTGCTTTGTCACCAATTTTGTATCATGCAAGGACCCTGCCCTGCTTGCACTTTTACTTCACACCAGTATTTTCATTACTTGTAAGAAGGAATTTTTTCCCCCCCACTTTCCAAAAGGAAAGGGGTAAAATTCCTCCTCTTCATTTTCGTACAAATAAAAAAAGTGTTAGTATCTTGGTTTCTTATGTTTGATGAGGAGAACTTTGCAGCAATGTTCATGCTTACAGTATATAAATATCCTTTAAAAGCCTTCAGATTGTACCTTATAGGGGCCCTTAAAGCTTTCCCCCCCCCTGAGCCCATGGGCACCCTTAATTTGGACTTGGGGTCTGGCAGCAATAAGTACCCCACCTCGCTCCTTTTGAGTTTTTGGCAGAATCCCTCAATACTGTACCCTTGCTACCTGAAACCATGAAATCATTGACACCTGACTAGACAAACTTGAGGATGCCCTGCACCAAACTGACAACTAGATGCAACATATTCCATTACAAGGATCAAAGTAACCAACAGCACCAATACCCATGCCTTTCAGACCTTACTGTGGGCCATGAATGTGTTGCCTCAGCAATGTCCTATGAGATGGGCTAACAGACTGATAGCTAAATTGTTGATTTGGCTAAGCAATTTTTCTACTTTTGTCTTATTTTGAGCCCTTTTGTTATTGATGTGTACGTGACTAATAACAGGAAGGCCATACTATACCTTAAAAATGCCAAATTGTGAAACTGGAACCAGTTACTCGACCATATTCGGTTAGGTACTAATTTTTCTACATTTAAGGTAACCTCAAGACTCATTTGTTTGCTTGCTCCTTTGATTGAAATCAATTCGTTGTTCGATTTTATTTTTGTCAAGTGCCTAGAGCAGCTACACTTTTGTTCTGATTTGGCGCTATATAAGTTCAATGTATTATTATTATTATTATTAAACTCATCTCAATGGTTTCATTTACAGATCTGGTGAGATGGAATTGGGTCACAATATACAAAAAATTTAAGCGAACCTTCCACTTAACAAAATGTATTTATTTTTGCTATTATTTCTGGACTGCCCTGCTATCCATCTTTCATTTCTTCTATGGCTCCAAAGATGAGAATTAAATGGAAACCTGAACTTTAACAGTGGGTCTACCTGCACAGAATAAACGTTCTGTATTTACCTACATTATGAGGAAGTTGGGACATATTATTAAATTACGAATAGATATGGATCATCCACTCTTTCAAAATCACCATGGACATGCTGTAACAATAAATAGGCCTATCATTTGAATAACATACAGTATTCTCACAGTTACAGTACTGTAAGTGCCAACACTTATGCCACAGGTGCAAACCTGATGCCACAGTACTGGTAGAAAGAAAGGGTTATGTAGACCTATGTGAATTTGTGAAGAGTTTTAAGGCCCAGTTTCCAACCTTTTAGTTGAAGTCAAGCTGAAGCTGGCCACTGCCTTCTTTCCAGCTGTGGCTCACTGGCTTGTTTTCCCTACTCCATTGCTGATACAGAGCATCACACACAATGACAGTAGGTTCCACTTTTAGAGTCTTTGGTATGACTCCATCTGGGAATAGAAACTGGTCCTTCTGTGTGAGAGGTGGATGCTCTTAATGTTAGACCAAACATGTGTCCTAGACCTTTGTGAAAGAGGAACTAGATTTTTGGATTTTGGTAAAATTCCTATAAAATTTTAAAGTGTAGTTCTTGATGCATCAGTGTATGAAGTCCAACCCTCGCAAATAGCCTCAGCATTCGGCAATGCCAAAGTAAATGCTGAGTAGGGGTGCACCGGATTTGGAATTTTAAAATCCGGCCGGAACCGGATTTGCCGGATTTAGTGGTTGCAGGTCTTTTGACCTCTATATCTGTATTAGCCAGTTAGCCACTATCAGCAAATAGCAGTGGTCAGGAGCTGTGTTACGTCTATTTTATTTGTGAGCAGAGTTTTGGTATTGTTCATGTCTAATTTAGGTTTTGTGATGTGGCTTGCTTTAGAATGGTTGGGCTACAGTAGTTAACAAAATGTTACTTCATACATACAGTACCAACCCTGAATGAGATGCCCAAGGGTTGAGTTCAGTGAGGGATAAAATCAAGATGTATTTTGAACACTTAGCTGACACTTTTAAAGCCCGACATGCAACATGTTGAAATGATTTCATGAATGTCTGTCCATGCAAATTAAGGGAATAAATTATGAAAATATTGACATTCAATATCCAAATTGAAAAGGAATCAATTACAATTATAAAAGTAACCAATTACAATTCATAAGGTGATTCAATGCATGTTTGAAGTTTTGGTTTAGAAGATTTCAGTATAAAACCTATGCTATACTGTACATGCAAAGTGGTGGTAATCATGCTAGTAACTGCAGTGAAGGGGACATGTATTTGTTGATGGCCAATTACATAGGTAGGAATCATCTCAGGAAGTTGACTGACTGTCAAAGGACCATACTATAGGATGCAGGACTGTGCTAAATAATGTGGAATTTTCTCGATGTACTGTAGGCCTATCAGTCATTGGCAATATATTTCATAGGTTTTTTATCTGTTAATTGCAAAGCTGAATTTAATAGTCAAGGAATCACTGACACTATTTATACTGCCACCATTACTTGCACTATTTTAGTTGACAAGTAAGGATTTTAACGTGATTGAAAGATTTGTTAGAAAAACAGCTAAAAGGCCTCAGTAAAAAATACTTGATTCCCATCACCATGTCAAGACTGATTTTGGACACAAGTGGATTCTTTTTTTAAATTTGGTATTACTGAATGAAACCCTTCTTGGTCGACCTGTAAGTCAATGCCGCCTCTCATCACCTCCTATTTATGTAATTCCCCAGCTTGCCTGTAAGCAGCATCTGGCATCAGTCATTTGGCACCGGGACAGCACCCTCTAAACTAGAGAGCAATGTGATAACTCTTCCTCTCTACTTGCAACTTGCCAATTGAGTTTGTGTAGTTCACACGTTCCTTGGTACACACCTCGTACACCCAGTAGCTATCACTCCACTGTGTCAGGACACGTACAAGCTTGAAGACCGGCAAGAGGAGAGAAGAAGAGCTACCATGTTAGCCCTCTACTTTTTGAGAGTGCATTTGTGCCTAATGACTTATTGCCAGAAAGTGCTTGCAGGCAAGTTTCAGAATTACATATGTAAATAGGAGGTGAGTAGGGGGTTCATGGACTCTGAAACCAGGTACTGTAAATTTTGTTAATTTCATCAACTCTGATTGCATTTTGGCTCAGAAAATTTGATATCTGACATCTTTTCTGATGGTTTTTGGATATATTGCCCAGAATCAGTATAAATCCAGCAACGAACTTCTGTACATCAACTTGAAAAGAGCACCAGAGAAGATACAGTATTTCTGGATTTGATAAGCTGTGGGTTGATTCATTGACATTGCTTCACAAAATATTTTAAATCCCTCTGACCTTTTATGAGTAACTTTACAACATACATTAAGTAATGAATGGAGGGGTGACTTAGTCCCTTTATCAAATTAGAAAGTTTGCAACTACTGATAACACCCTATAGCTATATCTTGAAATATTAGTAGCACTCTCCCATCTTAGTCTTTAACATTTTATGTCATTTCATTAAGTTCTGTAGTAAATTAAGTTGTATTGTATAGCTTACCCACAAATCCGGCAAATCCGGCCGGATTCAAGACAAAATCCGGCCGGATTTGGAATCCGGTACACCCCTAATGCTGAGGCAAATCAATTTGACATTGGCAAAAATTTTGCGGAGGCAATAGATTGCGTAACATTGTACGGGAACGTAATGGTGCAAAAGTTGCACAATACACAGCTCAAATTAGGCCTAAGCTTTGAGTAATGATTTGAAGAGAAGTCCTTTTATGATAAATATTTCCTCTGTAATAGAGATTTGAGCAAATGTATTCAGTATTATTTCTTTACAAACAAAACATAGCTGCAATTTTTCAAGTTTTACTGTAAAGGCATGTTCTGGTGGCTTTTTACCACTTTTTTGGTAAGAAAAACAAACATATTCCACACCATGTCCTTCAAACTCTATCATAATATTTACCATTTTCCTAACTCAAGATATCTCACTTTAAAGGGCCAAACCTTTCATCCCAAACTACAATTTTGGTACGGGGGTACCGAAATTTTCAATTGGCTCAGCTCTTTGATTGACAGCTTATTCAAACAATGCAGAGTACCGAAGCTTATATTACACAGCATGAACGGTACTGAGAGTGTTTAATTATATAAACTGAGTCTTTCTATACTCACCTTGAAGCAATAAACAGAGATTGTATCTGGATGAGGATGAATTTCGGACAATTATGGGAGGGGCTTACTGTAAGTAAGTAGGTTAGGAGAATTGGTACTGTTTGGAGTCAGAGAACTAGGCCTTTAAAGATTGGTTATTTCTGTTGAAAAGTACCTCCACTCTTCAACAAAGCCACAAAAAGTTATGTAATGTGGGCACATTGCTTCAAATTTCTTTTTTTTATCTTTATTATTGACCATCCTGTTTGTCCTTGAAATTTGATACTGTTAGAATGTTTGAACATCTTTTCCTGGAGATCTAGCAAAATTCACCATACATAGAGAACAAACAACAATATTACTTATTATTGCCTGTAGCGGCATCATAATTACAAATAAATTGAATGGAATGTCAAATTAATGTGCCACAATGACATTACAGATTTCCAATGATGCATCAAAGCCCAAGAAAAATTTGTAATACTTAAAAAATTTGTATCTTCCAAATGCTATAAGCTATTGAAATGCAGATTTCACCTTCTGAGAGGGAAAATTTTTCTACTTATTTTGAAGTTAATGAATTTTGCCGCCACAATATGCCCTTTAACAGAAATTCTTGATTGAAAAAGTTCACTGCAATTGGTATTTATGGAATGTACGTAACTCACCACTGTCAAGAAGTGATAACTGCACACAGTGGTGCTGCACAGGACACATGAACGTGACACGGCAGAGAATGACCTTTAGATTAAAGAACCAGCCGTTTTAACTTTTGATACGTAATTATGTGGGAAATATTCTCAAAGTGGCATTGTTGGTTTTATCAATGGAATTCCAGAACTTTTGAAACAAATGACGTTTACGTACAGTACAGTGCCATACCAAGTGTGTAAACAATTATCATTAACTTGCCATACACATAACTGCATGACTTTTACTGCCGTTTGCACTGATAAGTTACCTGATAACTATAATGCCGAGGTAAAGTGTATTTTTGCTGAAGTCTGCACTTTTTACTTCAGCAATTTTTTTGCCGAAGTCAATATCTTGTCTGCAAGGGCCTGAAGTTCAATACAACAATTTTTTTTCAATCAAACTGGACTTAAAATGGTACTGTATATGGAGTTGGTTCCTCAATGTGAATTTTGAAAAAGTGCCTGGTCACAAATTTTGAAAACCATGAGTACTCACTCATAAAACAGTTATTTGCATGCAGGATATGGGGATTGTCCAAGTTTGACCATTTGTCAATGGTATAAATTTTGTGAAGAAAACTTAACAGGTTTGGTAAAATTGTTGAATTTTCATGAACCAAATAAATCACTTTGAGAGACAATCATGAAATAAGAAAGTCCACTATACTAATTCAAGTTGGAATAACTGCACTTAGAAATTATTCCAAGCAATTAATTCTTCAATTGACAGTAGGCTTTGAGCGAGCAAAGTAAAACTCTTCAACATTTTAAAGATTTTTGCTTCAACTACACCATGAAAGACAAGAAATCATGAGTCAAACATACAGTAGTACTACAAGGAGTTCCTGAGTGCACAAACAATGACCCATCTGTATGCAATATCCTCAGGCAGCAAAGAAAGAGCTGTATAACAGCATCTGCTGTTGGATTGGTAACTTGCTTTCAGCACGTACAGTAAGTCCCACAAACATTATTACTTCTGTTCTTTTAAGAAACTGCCATTATAGTTGAGTACACATGGAATTGCAAACAAAGGACAATGAGTACTATAAACTGAACAGAGGTAACTGTTCACAAATTCCAAGGGTTTTGCCTTGAGGCTGTTCATTTAAGTTGGTGAGCATGTCATTCCACATACTGCTCATTCCCAGTGTAACTCACCTCAAAAAATTCAAAAATATTAAAGAACACAAAAAATGAATTCTAACAGTCCAACTCCCATAGGACATTCCTGAGCTGATATACAATGTTAGTTTATCCACTTAAAGGTAAAGAGCAGCCCCCCAAATAGGGCTGTGAATGTGTAGTGATTAATCGCTAAACGATCACATGTGTAATAAACGTTTAGCACAAAGCTACAAGCGATTAATCGCAAAACTTGTTTTTGACATTTTGTTAGAGTATACAAATGGATTAAAAAATTACTTTAATCCATTTGTATACTCTGACATGATCCCAAGTTTTTGTTAAATGGAACATTCTGGACATATTTGAACCTTGTAGGCTTCAAAGTTTCAGAATAATTTGATTTTATTATGCAAGATAACAACTATTACTACTTCTGAATTACATTCAGTATCAATCACTACATATTGAATTTTTTTTTTTTTTTGTGATAAGGTAACCGCGACTAATCGCTAAACGATCGCAAATTTTTGAGATCAAATGTTTAGTTATTTTGCTAAATGTTCACAGCCCTACCCCCAAACTAATTCTGAAAATAAAGCTAAGCCTACCTAGGCCTAGGCCTAATTAACACAATGTTCGTTTTATTTCTCTTCAAGGTATCTTTCATTAAATTTTTATGACTTTACTATTGCATATTCAAGTTGAACAAAGCAGTTATTTCTGGTAAATTTCACATTTGAACAGAAAAAACATCGTCACATAATTCCCAACAGCCAATCATGAAACTGGACAGTCTACTACACTTGTTCATTTCGGGATGACTGCTCTTGCCTTTTAATTTAAGATGGTATATTGTGCAAAATGATGTTGATGTACTCCTCAAATTACAAGCTTTTGTTTCTTTATCTGAAAGTCACTGCACCTTTGTACCACGGTGTGATAGCACTCTTTCTCTGATGCAGTGATTGATAGGGTAATTAAGCCCTCTCTGTGCAACATGGTATGCAAGCAAACAAAAAACTTGTGTTCAAGGTCATAAAAACATTTCAAATTTTAAAGGAAAGCAAAGCATGCAATGTCAGTTGTACAACAAGGGAGTCACAAATTATTGCATAATGGACTTATTTCTTTTAAGTGAGCGAAAGTTCAACATTTCATATATCTCAACAATGAAAGGAGCAATGATGACAGGAACTAGATGAATAAGATTCACTTTGCAACAGAGCTACAATACATATTTAAAATTACACTTTTTGGGTACAGTACACTTTAAGCTGCTCAGTACAATATCATTCTAAATCATTCAAGGAGTGAGACTCCAGAAGGAATACCAAATAAACAGAAATACGAAACATCATGCCTAAACATGACCATATAGTTTGTTCAATCATGTTGACAATAACAACATGTAATATTGCCATCATAATGTGGGTCCTTCTATGCAAATTTCACAAATATTGACCTGCAATTGCAGATGATGAAAGCTTTTGAAAAGAGAGACAGCCATTTCACCCCACAGCACCACATTAGCTTGAGCAAAAAAATGTCAGTCTTGGTTTCTTACTTAAGAAGAGGACACCTTTACAGCAATGTTAACATAATTAGTCTTTAAAAACCTTCAGATTGCACAGTTCCCAGACACTGAAGCAGGCTTTTTACACCTGAACCCACCTGCAGCTTTTCCCAAGAGAACCACAGATTTGGACCTAGGGTCTAGCAGAAATGAATCCCACCCACTCTACCCCCTTGAGTTTCTGGCAGAATCTCTATAGGGATAAGACTTATTGTACCTTTGAAACAACATTACCATAACTCAAGCTGAGATACTAAAATGAAGACAAGAGTAATATTACTGACTTAAGTGATACCATGAGTCTAGATGCAATAATTTATGCTTCCATGACAATTCTATGCCAGTGGCAAACAAAACCCAGTCCTCATGTACAGTAAGTAGGTTGACCAAAATAACCCTTTTCCAATCTAGGTAAGTCTCCTACTGTATAATAGGAATGTCTGAGAGGACCAAGACAGATTACTGCTGTACTTGACCTTTAGAGTTAAGTTTCTCTCCAAAGCTATGTGCAGCATCTCCCTCCTTCAAATAACAAATCCTTCTCTTAGGCATCTGCCTGAACATACTAGCAGGCTGCTGTGACTCTCTATGCCATCATAGAACCAATCACTTCAGTCTTCTACTTTAAGCTGTAACATGATTGAGTTCAGGTTTTGTATTTTGAGTGTCATTCATTCTGAAATTGTTTATTACCATTGTCATTACAGCCTGTATTTCATTTCACAATGGAACTCTTTTTAACCACTGGTATATGAAAATGTTTTCTGCTCTGTATATGCTAAACCATAATTTAATATCATGAAGGATTCAGGGTCCAGAAGTTTCAAGTGTTCACAGGGCTAGTTAGTAAGTTAATTAGATAGAGTTTTATGGCCCACTTTCCAACCTACTGGTTAAAGTCGAGTTGGGCACGGCCTTTTTTCCATTTGTGGCTCACTGGCTTGTTTTCACTAATCCATTGCTTATGTGGAGCATCAGGCACAACGGCAGTGAGTTCCATTTTTAGCGTCTTCAGTATCAGGGCTGGAATTAAACGACGGCCACGACGGCCATGGCTGTCGTGCCCAAGGGGATGGCCGTGGTGCCCTACAAAAACAGCCACTTCTCACAGCCACGTAGGCCGTCGTGCCCGCAAGCACGTGGCCATCGTGCCTTCCCATCTGAATGAAAAAATTTCATCAGGATTCCAATAAAATATCCTAAATACCACAACAAAAAGGATACTAAATGAACTCGATACGCAACTTGCGCGATCGAATCAGACTGCTGGAAACTTGCCCTTAGTTTCTTAAAACTCTCGTTAACTCAATCCTTTAACTTCCCGCCAAAACGGGGTGCATTGATAACCACAAACGTAAAATTTTACCCCCGCCATGGAAGTGATCGTTTGATATTTTCCGCTATAACCCTGTAGTATTACATGGAATTAGATATAGAATTGCTTTCAATGTGTTTTCCTTGCTTTCTCACAGAAAGCGCCGCGTAAGTTGTTGTACAAACTGTTCTGCACAAAACACATTGTAAAGACAACAGACTATCGAGCTGCAGTGTTTCACCTTTTTCAAATCCCCAAGCTTAGCATACATATCTGTGCATGTTTTGTACACGTAGCTCCTAGAATCTTGTGAAGTTCTGTGGTTACATTCTTGCATAAATTAAGTCATTTCTAGCATTCCTTCCGTAATGTTATTTACCGTAGGACTTAAGCAATGTTGTAATGCGACGCCATTGCAAACAAAAATAGTGATGCACATGGTCTCATGCAGCAAAATTCTTGGCCCACGCGTGCAGTAGACTTTCGTGCATGTCCGTTTTTTCCACCAAACAAGGCATCATGTTTTGCTTGGTGACATCATATGTATAGAATCCATTTCAAAATTTAAATTGGTCCCTGCATCGTGATTGGTTCAATTGCATTGATTCTAGCCAGCCAATCACAACTCGCGCCTTCGCCTATGTGATTTAGTGTGTGAAAATACTCGGTCTCGAGACAAGCTTCCCCGTTGAGTTTGTGTTACGACGATCGCACTTTCCATGCTTATATAGCCGGCTATCGCAGCGGGGCGAGCCCCGTGCCAAATTCACCATGAAGCGGTATCACAAATCTCTGCATACGTGGATTTTTGGGGGATCTGAATTACGTGCATTTCAGTTGCAGATTCTTTTTAAACAAGACGTAAGTTTTGGACAAGAACTGCTTAAAATATACGGGGATATTTATATCAGAAAGGAACCATAAGATACGTTAACCGGGTGCAATTGTTGGCTTCCCAGAACTGCTAAGATTATCATGAACTGAATGATTGTTCTACATCGGGTTCGTTGAAGCAGGAGAGTAACTACATTACATGACGCCACTACTACCCAGTGCAGTAAAAAAATGCAAATGTTCCGACATGATTGGGGGATGAAAAACAGAATAAGCATGATGTTGGCCTAAGAACTAAATTATTAAAGAGCATGTGACATCGACTGCAAACAAATCTACAGTACTGTATTAACGGTGACTTGTATCTCCACTTCTGAAGTGAAAATATTACGCCTACAAAAGTGATACCGATTAACCAAAACCGATGCACCAAAACTTTTGAAGCAGAAATTACGGTGATATAAAGCCAATGTTAACGCTATCAGTACATCAAAATTAATACGAATGTTAGTTTTAGTGCCAATATTTTGGCGTCAACTTACAGAAGTTGTGTTGACTAATTTGCCTCAAAAGTGTCACCATTTTGCGTCTAGGGACTTGCATACATCCCAAAATTTCCAGGGGGACACCCCCTCCCCTTATACCTCTCCCCCAGGCCGGCGATCCACTCATGGACGCATTAGATGCGCGACGTTCAATTCTAAATTCAGGGAAAACCCTGGTATACCGCTGTGCTGTGCAACACTCCGATAAAAACACCCCCTCCAAAAATGGCCTTTGTGCCCTGCTATTCAAAAATATTTGGCCTTGGTGGCCTACCTGATGGCCGTGGTGCCCTCCAAAATTAATGAATGACCAAGGCCAAATGGCCGTGCCCTCCTCCAACCTTAATTCCAGCCCTGCAGTATGACTCGACCTGGGAATAGAGAGAAGGCCTTCCTTATGAGAGGCAGAGGCTCTTTCCTTTAGACCAAACACACAGTCAAGCAGTGAAACTGTACATATGTAAAACTGTTTGCATGATAAGCATTAAAACTATACAAAGCTACTGTACACATGTCCAGGGGTTATGTACATAATACAGTAAATTCTATATCAAGGTCTGGTGACATGAAAGTCTGGTGACATGACTGTTTGATGAAAAAAGTATTGGCAACTTGTAAAATACAGCAGCAACAAATCCATTAAAAATTGACCATTTTATGGGATGATCTCTGATTTGCACAAAACAATACATAAACATGAGCTAGATGCAAATCTTGGGATGTCCGGAGGGGGAGAGAACATAGGGTAGGGGGTTGGACAAATGTGCGATCCTGGTGACCAAAGAACGCACTGCGATTTTGGAAAAAAAGCAAAGAAGCGCGATTGAAATTGCAAAAAACTGAGTCACAAAATCTTGCCGCTGAACCCATTTTAAAGCACCAGTACAGGGAATAATATAGTGTTTAAATTTTGCATAGCAATTCTGAGTTTTTTTGTCAGGTTTTATGGTGAAATGGTTGAAAACCCCGTGTTTTTATGTACAAAATCTGCTATACAAAATTGTATTTGTGTAGCAATTGGCCCATTTTGTGCAGCAAAATGCGATACGATACTGGATAAATTATTCCCTGCAGTACTAGTTTATACATGATTTCTAAGCTAGTACAAAAGCCCCCTTCAGATTCATTTTTGTTATGTTTTCACATGCCATATATAATGGTATGCATGTACTTCCCTATACCTGTAAACTGTGTATGTGGCAGAAAGTTTTGCAAAGATCAAGTGGTTGTGTGCGATTCATCAAGCAATACCCTCACACCCTCATACTGTAGCAATAGCCTCACACCCTCCCTTATAATTATGCAACATCTCCGTAGCATACTGTCTGCTGTTTATTCACCAGCAGCTCCCTGTGTTTACACATATGACGTGTACATACAGAGGCACGATCATCAGTGCAGTGCAGCTACTGTAAGCTTCATTTGCAGTCTCAAGTAAATCAAGGTAAGCTGTACACACTGCAGGCTGGCATACATAAGTGTCGTTGTAGAATGTCGTAATGTTGATTGACAAAAACAGTTCTCTCTCCATCTTTCCAAATTTACAAGCAAATACATAGGTAAAATAAAAATGAGATCGTAAAATCTCGATCTATTTCGTTGGTTGTAATAAACAATGCGATATTTTCAATTTTGCAGTCACTGTACGGTAGCTTAGAAGCTCTCTATGGCTTAATTAGCCAAGCTGCGCTACCAGGACATGTAAACTGATAATATTAAGGCACATCTAAGAAGAAAGCGAACACTTGATAAGAACCGATGAAGTTGGCTTATGATGCCATATCATACTTGTGTTGTGTGATGCATACAGCCTACAGGCAAGGTGTTTTTGTTCGTATAAATTTCTTAAAGATTTCACAGTGGTAGTTTGTTTGGACTTCTATAACTTGAGCTTAAATACTTTTGTATTTGGGAGGAATGGGATGAAAAATGATGTTTTGGTGAATTTATAAAAAAAAGCAGTTCAATCCCAAAAACGCAATGGCACCGCAAAATAACATGATCGCACATTTGTCCAACTCCTCCCATGGGGCCCTATATGGCTAATGCTATCAGGGACTTTGTTTTTACCATCTTCATTTCAAGGACAGCTGTAAGAAGTCCTTAGGCTTTACCTTGGAAGTTTAAAACTGTCCTAAAAACCACCAGTTTCACTTACCAAACCACATAAACTATCTGATGAATAATTAAAAGATCAATGATAAAGGTTTAACAAAAGATATCAACACTGTGTAATACTCCACTTCATCATTTTTGCAGACTGTAGGGAACAAGTAATTACTCTAGAAACGTTCAATCTTAAAGAGGTATAATACCGTATTTACTCTATTAAACGCCCCCTCTCTAATAAACGCCCCCCAACTTTTTCGTCACATTGCATAAACTGAAATTGTCAATTCCAAAGACAATATGGTAAAAGGAAAATGAAATAGTCCTACCTTGAAGCCACGAAATCTCCAAAAGTCCCATATCCTAAAGTAAAAGGCATGTTTCTGCAACTTATTTCTGTTGATATCCATCAAGCTATCACATACCGCGAACCTGTGCTGCTTCGTTTGCGGTTCGAAAGTGGTACAGTACTGTACATACCGTAGGTATAAAAATAGTCGCTAGCCTATCCAAACAGCCTAACTACATGAAAATCCAAATTCACCACAGGAAAACTGTTTAACAGTGAAATGCGGTGAACGCGTATGTACTGCTAATGGTACTACTCACGGTAACTTTTATGCAATTACCGTATGTACGTGCGTATAGCCGGCCAATCAGTATAGTAACGTGGGGCCTGGCTGTATACTGTGCACAGCATGCATGCATACATGCCGCAGGCTCCTAAAAAAGTCACTTCTGTGTGTAACGTTACATATCAAGATGTCGGCGAAAGTTGATCACACTTGCAAAGTTCACAGTGTTGTTCGTGGCTACCATATTTATAGGAAAGTTTGGTTACCGATTATTGGGGAGGAGCTCACAGCTGATTGTGAAGCTGACAACCAAATGGGCAAATATGCCATAGTAGTTTATCAGAAGGGCTCAGATAAGAAACAAGTTGTGGGGCACTTGCATAGAGAAAAGTCACGTAAATTTGACTCCAATAAACGCCCCCTTTAACGAAAATTTCACGCCCCCGGGGCGTTTAATAGAGTAAATACCGTACATGGCTAATGCTATCAGGGACTTTGTTTTTACCATTTTTATTTCAAGGACAGCTGTAGGAAGTCCCCAGGCCTTACTTTGGAAGTTTAAAATGTGTCCTAAAAACCACCAGTTTCACTTACCAAACCTAAATGATTAAGCAAAGTTACAACCTTACAAAATTTCAAAGAAAGACTAAAAACTTACTTATTTTTGCACTCTCATGACTAGTGTAAATTGTAAATTGTTTGTAAAGCACTTTGAACTGAGCATGGCTGCATGGGAAAGGGGGCCAGGGAGGCTGTGACCCCTAATTGCCCAGAACCTTGACAATCAGATTTTGATGCTTCAGTCAGGCGGAGAATATAGGTTTTGAGGTGGGATGGAGGCAAACCATTCGGTTGAAGCCACGGCCTTTTTCCCAGTTCAAGCTCATTGTTATTTTTAAAATAGTAAATAACAGTAATTAACATAATTAACATAATTCCAAAGGACTTTTCCACAGGAAATCTTACTCTTAACTGTCAAAAAAGGCCAGGGCTTTTAGTTGACAAGTCACCACACAGTACCTTTAAGTACTACAGCCTGTAGGTGAACTTGCCATTTGATGTCAACGAACATTCATTTGACAAAGTTTTTTGTTAAATATTATTTTATTATCATTATTACTATTTTGCAGTTACAGTATATTACATGAAGATGAGTACCCACTCCCTACAAGATAGTGTTCAAGGAAGTACGCACTTTCAATTTAATAGTACCTTTCATTTTCTAAATCATATTTTCATAATTATGAATATTCTATTTTTAGAATGATACAGACGTATGTCTGATCAAAATTTTGCTTCATCACAGGAGAATGTATGTATACAATTTCCTGTATAGTTGATTTACAAAATGGGCATGCTGGTTGCTTTGCAATGCAGTCTGCTTGAGAATGCAAATGCTGCAATATAAACATGTACTGTAATTGTTTACACTGAGCTGCAATGATGTAAAACCTTTGCCGTCTGTGTTTCCATAGCTCCCCAGTGGTTGGGGGTGTAGAATATGCCCGTGGTATTTACTGATTGAGCCACAGGCAAGTAAAGGGGAGGACTTGCACCTTATTTAAACTTTACATGTCGGAAAAAATAAAAAAACACCCTTAGAACAATCTTGTCAGGAACTGTTCTCAGAACTAATTGTATGCCCATTTAAGCATTTGAAAATGACCATGAAGGTTGACATTTGATAGTTCTTTATCTCAGAATAAGCTGAAAGGGGATGTAGTCCTTCAGTGCACTTTAAGTAATTTGATTCCCTTTTTGCCAGCACTTATTTCAGGATTTGTTTTACAGGTAAGTTGTTATTTCAACCCCAAAGTTGTTGGGCTTCTATTTTACCAGAATGGTTATCAAATCTGCTGCTCATTGAAGCAGCCAATAGGAGCAATGAACCAGTGGTCAGGTACTATAATTGGGAACCGCAGTTTTCCCCAAAAAAACTGTGGTATCCATGACGGATTTCCTTAAAGGCTAATATCCCGTAATGATTTCAAACAAACTTGAACAGTACTTGAAACTGTATTTAAACTTAACCATTTTATCTGACTGACACTACTGTATGGAACATTTGTGTATTTGTGTTGTTCAACCTCAAATCTCCTCGTCATCCAACATAATCCATGTTTCCATTTGGTGAGTTGCACACATTTGAAACGACTTATGTATGATTTTTAACAACTTTGCACTTCATTGGTATTACATTTTACGAGTGAATGTGAAGTATAGGAGCCGGTTCATAGACTAGTGTTTGAAGGTTAAAAGACATTAGCAATAAATACAGAATGTCTCTAGCTTCATTACATGTTCAGGCATACTCCTTGAAGGATATCTGACTTATGCGGTTCTTGAAGTGGCTGTATGGCATTCTTGAAAGCCTTTTCTATTGTTTTTGTAACCTGCCATTCTTTATTATGTAGTTGTTACCCTTCTTTTCTTAGAGTTTGAAATGTCAGTGGAATCTGTTAAGGTGAAAGTTTAGGTGTTTTTTTTTTGAGAAAAACATTGTACATGTGGTTTCTCTTCATAATCAAGCAACTTACAATTTGAACATGAGTTTATTTACTGCAGAACCGTCCGTCCGTCCTTTTTAGGTGTAGTAGATAACACCGTCCACTCTGTTTTGATAACATCAAATTTTACATCAATATACACATGTACCACTGATATAATTCTCTAAAACTGGAAATTGTACATAGCATAATATCTGCTTTCTACATCTCTCCTACCACCCAGGTGCTGACCCAAACATTCCAAATGGGGGGACTGACCTGAGAGAAAGCAGGGGTGTAAGGGAGTGCACTGTGAAAAACAGGGGGCGCTGGACGTGCCTGTGAAAGCCTCCCCTTGGATCCACGCCTGACACCCATCACTAGTTTAACCAATATAAATTTTGAACACTGACATTCTTTTCTGAAACGCACAAGCCTGATCATAACAAATCCACCATCCAATAAATTAATTAATAATTTTCTGATGATATAAATCCTGCATTTTCAAGTCCTTGTCAGTTAATTTGCACTAATAGCAAAGATAATTAGATAAGCACCCATGCTATATTCCTTTTTGAGCCAGTGCAGTGGATCTTACTGTAACTAACCATGCTAGAACATGGCAATACCTACTCAAGATCCAAGGGAGATCAGTTTGACAGAGCTGGATCAAAATTTTGTAATGTGAACATGATTGGTGGACTAAGTGTACATGATTTTGAGTTTTTGTTTGCAATATGCAGAAAATTTTGAAAATGGCAACCTTTTTATAGACAGCTGATTATATTTGCATTAACCAGCCTTGTCAGTACAATTTATACAGCCATTATTCTGACATATTGAATTTTAAGGCATGTGAGTGGGATTGCATGCCATCAGCAGGGAATTATTTAGCTTTTAAAGTATGTGGACAGTTTTGAAGATTTCTGAGGTCTTTTACACATTGCTTGTGCAAATGCAAGGGTTATGTACACAAAAAATTGCTACACAATTTTTCACTAGTGTAGCAACTTGGCCTGTTTGTGTAGCAAATTGCAATGCGATACTGGATAAGTTATTCCCTGCATCACTAACGTCAAATCACTGTGCGGAAAGTGCTTTTCTTGTACACCTTTAAGATAGAAGCTCATAAAAACATGTTCAATAACACCTATCACACACCTAACTTTCATGGGGAGTGTGATTCATAGCACACCTGGAAAAATTTGAATCTCAAGGCACGTATTAACAAAATAATCAAAACCAGGCAGTGAGTTTAGGATCTTCCAGGTACAGTATGCTACAAATTGCACTCCTCAGGAAATAAAAGAAGTGTAGTAAAAGTGTTGTTTTCATCTGAGTTCCCATTCTCTACATGTCAAAAAAGAAATCACACTTCTATCAGTGATTTGAGGATAGTGATGAAGTCTGACTGGACTCGCATGCCTGAAAATTCAAGGCCTGCAAAACATTACCAAATAATTGAAACTCTACCATTTTTAAGCCAGTTTCAAGCTACCCTTAAACACCCTCCCATCTGTCTGTTGAACTTGCCAGGCTGTCAAACAAAATCATCCCAAAATGATTTTGCAATTTTCATATGAATAAGCTCTACCATTTTGGATGCAGTGGTGTACAGGACTATGAAGTGAGGCTGAGGTGTATATACTGTGATTGTTCTTTAAAAGCTACCCAAAGGTGTCCTAATTTTTTGTTAATTTTTTAATTCTCCATGAAAATTTGTGACTGTAATGCTGTTCATTGTTCAGGCAAATTAATGAAAGGATTTGGGCTGGCTTAGGAGTTTTACTTTGTAATAAAAAATATGCCAAATTTTTAGAGGTACAGTATGTCCCAGTGAATTGATGGCAAGATGTACTTCAAACATGCATATTTTCTCAGGCTAATTTATCAGAAGGTTAATTCACCACACATTAATATTGTTTATTTAAAAGTTTCCAGCACACTTACTGTGTATGTTACAGTCAGACTAAGCAAAGTAAAAAAAAAAAAGTTCCCATTTCCAAAATGAAACCTTCTTTTTATTTTTTAATGATATAGTAACATCAAGTTTCTACTTCTGTAAACAGGGCCAACAGCAACTTCCTGCTTCTGCTGCTTGTGGTCATAGTGATAACACAATAAAATAGTTTTAAAAATCTGTGTAACCTTGAACACAATTTAACAGTTTATCTCTGTGTACCATTTTTTTAAATACCATCTCAGACTCATTAAAGTATTAAACTCGATCCACATACATAGTAAGTCCTTGATAACTCACATATAACCAAGCACTGACAAATTGATTAACTGTACTTCAAAATGAACTTTTTTTATGTGCATGGTACTTATCCCAAAAGCAAAGATGCATTGTTTAGGTCTCCAAGCATGACGGAAGATATGTTGTTCTTAGGATGTGGGCCCTTTACACTGTATGTGATCAATCAATCAAACATTTCCAACATGCAATACTTAGAGTATGTTCAAAACTGCTCTTACTAAAACATGCAACATTATCCTACAGTACAGGAGGCACAATAACTTCTGTAAGGGATGCAGTACTGCAGTCTCTACAATGATGAAATATATGCAACAATTATTAAGTACCACTTGAAAGGTCGCAGGCAGTTACCCCAAATTTCATACAACATTCTGACAAGTCAGAAGGACCAGTGAAAATTCACACACCACAAAAAGCTTTGGGTTGACAAAACACAACTCATTCTAAGGTGGCATGACTGTAAAATTATGGCAATGTGTAGAAGCTCTACTTTGGGCTGACTGCTGACTTTGAATGAAAAAAGCTACAGTAAGGTATACTATATCTTTATGTCTGATTTTCTAGAACAAAATGGAAGTGTCAGAAGGACATCGGGTCTTGAGTTTTAGATTTTTCAGGTGTGCTTCAAATAATATTCCTCAGAAAATTACGGAGGGTGGTAGGTGAGCTGTTTTATTAAACTAAAACAGTTTTATATGAGCTCCAATACAAATCTTCAGCTAGGTGTGCAAAAAATCACACTCCTCACAGTGATTTAAGGAGAGTGATGGTTTGCGATCAGACTCGCACATCTCAAAATTCAAGGCCTTCATGGGTTTGCAGGGAATGATCTGTTGTTATTTTAAATGGTTGGTAAAAAATATAAGGGAAAGAGCTGTGAGAGCAACTCTAAGAAATTAAATCAAATCTGGGTTTTCATATGAGAGCTGAAAAGTGCTACAACCAACACTACTTATGTAGTCATATCACCACCTGCTTTTCAAATTTTTAAAAAGCTGTAGAATGTGTTGATTTTTTTTAAATTTCTTTAAATACAACCTATTGGACATGCTTTAGGGTGGCATGGACAATCTGGTATTAGCCACTTAAATATTTTCCCATCTCCCCAACAATTTTACATCAAATTTTTTACTCACCCCTAAATTTTGTTGGTGGGTTTGACAAGTCCCCTGCATCTGGTCTAACAACACACCTATCATCTACCAACCTGTGAAAGATAAAATAAATCATAATTGTCATGACCATTCATTGCAGCATGCAATCTTATCATCATTAAAGGCCTAATCCACTCACCCAAAACAGTTCAAATTCTCATAATCTACCTTCACTGTACAAAACGTTTGTACATTTACAGAAAATAAAGAAAAACAAAAGAATACATAAAAGTGCTGTCAACTCTTTGACAGCCTTTTTTGTGAGTTCTTTTTGTTTTTCTTAATTTTTTTTTTCTGTAATAGTACAAAAATTTTGTAGTTAGATGAGTTTTCGGCCCAGATTCCAACCTATTGGTTAAAGTCGAGCCAGCCATGGCCATTTTTCCAGTTGTAATTCACTGGCTTGTTTTCCCTACTCCATTTCTTATGCGGAGCATCACGCACAATGGCAGAAGCTTCCATTTTTAGAGTCTTTGGTATTACTGGACCTGGGAATAGAACCTAGGCCCTCCATGTGAGAGGCGGATGCTCTTACCATAAAACCAAACACGTGGTCAAAAATTTTGTAATATTAAGGACATTTTTTACAGTGGTATACTAAAGCTCCTCCTTCAACTGTCTAAAATTTATCCAAACACAATCCCAGTTTATTTCTTCAGGGTGAGTATAAAAGATCCCAACATGTAATTAACACACTGTTAGTACAGTACATGATGTGTAATAGGCCGACAGTATAAGCTTTACCACTGCATTTTTTAACTACAGTAGCTGCTAATCAATAAGCTGAGCCAAAAAAGAATTTCTGTACTAAGGGTGCAACAAAAATTGTAGCTTTGGGTGAGAGGATTAGTCCTTTAATTCCACCCAGCAAGTTCTTATATCTTCTGGCAAAGCAGGCCAGTGAACTTTTTCTTTTTGTCTTGGGCAGTTGCTTCAGGAATACTTGTACCTTTGGAACTTAAAATATTAATTTAAACGATTAATTCATCTCAGTCGATGTGACTTACCCCAAGGTACTCAAGAATCCACTAACAGTGCCCTCTGCATAGAGGGACACAATGTCTCCCATTTTCAGTATGCTGGTACTCATTTTGACTCCTTTTTTTTTCTTTTAGGACGTTAACAAAAATATCCAAGTCATTCCCACTTGAGGTTTCCTCCCAAATTTAAAATTAAGCCATCTTATGTCTTCTGGTATTCTTCCTTCCTCAATGAGCAATCACTAAAAATAACAAAAGAAATTCCTATTTTCATTTGTTTAAAAACACACTTAGCATGTCCCATCATAATACAAAATCAATCAAAATCATTCTTCAGGAAATTTAAAAGTGTGGTAGCTGCGCTGTTTTTACAGTAAACTTCAGGGCTGTGAGCAATTAGGGATTAATTGACGATCAAATATTCATTTAGCAAAAGACCATTTTCAATTAATGGCTTGTCACAGATCATAAGAGAAAATTACTGCACTGCTTCAATCTTGCCTTACATTTTCCTTTATTCTAGTGGGCAGGTTTGCAAGTAAGAAACTGGTTTTCAGAATGAAAAAGAAAGATTGAAAACACAGGAATCTACTCTTTCATTCCTACTAAGCAGCTGGGAATCTCTACGGTGTACAGATTTACAGGGGATTGAGTGGAGAAAAGGTGCATATCATAGCCCTGCACAATTTTTGAGCTTCTTGTTCATACTGTAGACATCATATGCTTTGTCAATGCAGCTAAACTTGTGAAGAATGATGTTACATTGTTTACGTAATGCAAGTCAGTGACCCTGGGGCATGAGATGGGCTTAATCCCATGTAACAATTTACCAAATGATTACTTGGCTGGCGATTAATCACTAATGGCTGACAGCCCTGACACACTTGCGTGTGATTTTGAGAATGACACAACACTGGCTTGATGGCCCAAGTGATCTCTTTTGTTTCAAAAATATTTTAAATCCACCGATTTGTGGCATAGTAAGAGTCGCAGTGACAGATCTAGTTAACTTGTTTGAGAACTAACGCTTTCAAGATATATTTGAAAGTAGAGTCGTAGTTCTAGTGAAAGCAACTATCAAGATATGTTTGGAAGTGGGGTAGGAGTGGCAGTAACAGAAGCTTTCAAGATACATTTGAAAGTGGAGTTGGAGTTGCAGTGACAGAAGCTTTCAAGAAATGTTTGAAAGTGGCGTCGGACTTGCAGTGACAGATGCTTTCAAGATGTATTTGAAAGTGGATTTGGAGTCACAGTGGCAGAGCTTAGCCTAGTGGAAGGCAGCAACTGTCAAGATACATTTGAAAGTGGAGTAGGACTCATGGTGAAAGTTGGCTTCTGCCCTCTAATTCTTTGACCATGCTTGACTTTGACTTCAACTCCACTTCATGAACAGATCTTCTGGAACTGTCAAGATCTATTTAAAAGTGGAGCTGGAGTTGCGGTGGAAGTTGGCTTGTGCCCTCTAATACTTTAAACATGCTTGACTGTGACTGCAACTCAACTTAAAAAACAGACCTTTTAAAAGGCAGGGTATTCTATAATTGTAACCTAGGGCCTAACTTAGGATATAGACTAACGTTTCTTTTCCATTTTTGCGCTGCTGTTGACCTAAAATTATACTTTTTAGTTGATTGCGAGACCCTCATTTGCCTCTGAATTGCACCATTAATGTTACAACCTGCTATACATTCATGGTCCTAGTGTCATACTGCCATCAGTACATTTCACCAGGGTTGTCACCACGCCGGTCGGGACTAACCGGCACTAGACATTGCCGACTGGTACAACACCTAAAATGCGAGGCTTCCGACCGGCACAAAAATGATCTTCTACTTGAAAAATGCAGTCTGTGAAATCATTATTTGGCATGGATTTGTGACAATTTTGAACACACTCAATACCCATGTGATGTCAGCTGAAAATCATTTTGAGAAATTCAGAGACGGCAAGATAAATAGAAGTATTAAAAAAGTTACCATAAGAGTGATAGTCCGATTTACGAATTCACCTCTGTAAAGTGAAAGTACGTAGTGACGGTAGTATGACCTTTGGCATACATATACACGCAGTATTTTGCCTGCCTGTACCGTAAGGCGTCAACGATACTACTGTATACTGGTATATAGCGCTGTATTTGGTATACAACGATCGTCTCTAAAAAGCTGCGCAACATGCATTTTTTTCTGAAATCAGTTCACAATGCCCATATCAAGTTTTTCAAAACATGGAAGAGTAGATCCCTCACGCAGGCATGTATCGCTGTTACTCATAAGCTTGTAGACGGAGCCTCACACGATCAACTGACGACAATCTTCTTCTCAAACTCCGTACATACAGCGAAAGCTTCGCACCGCTTTATTTACACAGTAATGCATGTGCTGGAAACAGCATGCTATTGCTAATTTTGTGCAAGTGTAATAGTGCAGTTATATGCAAGATACTACAGCATGCATGGCGGGAACCACATTCTTAATGATGAACGTAAAAAGAAACGAGGGAATTAAACTCTTCATAAGACACTTCCACGAATCTCTCTTTTGCTACAGCACACCATGTGGAAAATCGCATACCATTTCAAAGACTTCCGCTTTTTGGGAGAAAAATGTGAACAAACTATTTGGGGGCGTTTAGAATTGATATTTCAAAATTCGGCAAACGTTGAAAGTAATTTGTACAGAGAAAGCCATGCACACATGATGATAGGTATGCATTATATACAGCCCAAAATCTTTATTGCACATAATGCAGTAGCTTAAACTTTTAGTATCCCAAGGCGGCTATTACCCTGCTATTCTTTGTAGTATAAATGATGTACTGATTTATCGAATCAGCGGCAACTCCGTTAGTCCTGGTTCGATCAGATTTCGATAAACATAACCTTACGATGATATGACTGAATGACTGAGAGGGTTTGCAAAACTTGCCATACTACGGCTAGCGCTAGCGGTAAGCATTTATGAGTGGTTCAGGCAGGAATTTCTTACTTTCCCTTTCTACTGTACACTGCAAATGATTGAATTATTGAAAAAAAAAAATAAATTTTCATTATAGCTGAAAAATTAATGGGTCAAAAATGAGGTGGACTCCATGGGGGGTAGGGTGAGGTAAAAATATTGGGCCAGATGTTTAGCCGGCACTCAAATTGGGCTGGTGACAACCCTGCAATTCACCATAGCATTCAGCCATAGGTTTCGCATAGCGCAAAGGTGCAAACCTACTGCAGAAAGGCACTTTCTAAAATCCTAACAAACCTAAAGTCTTGTTTTTCTTGCATATAACAAAAAGTTTTGGAAGTCCTGGTCAGACAATGAGGACAAAGACTTGGTTTGTTGAATACATTGAATGGAAGTGTAAAGCAGGCTTAAGGAAGTCTTAAATAGTCTTAACAAAACATACTTACTACAGGATAGATTAAATTGTAAGTTGTGGGGAATAATGTCTTTAGACAAATCAAAGACATCAACTTATTCTCACGTCTGCACATGAATACTGAATGTGTGCAAGTAGGGGATTACAGTCGTTTCGCCCCCTTGCCAGTTCGCTCTGGTCGTTTTCCCCTTTGCCAGTTCGCCCCAAAGTAGAAGTTGATTCGCCCCCAAGGTGGAAGTCGTTTTGCCCCCAAATACTTGAGACTTGACATGATAAGGTACATCAAAGCACGCAGTGTTTTATTTCATAAGAGTATTATGAAACTATAATTGGTGAAATTCTGACAAAAACCAAAACAACTCTCCGGCAAAGTTGCATAATTTGCGTACAATTGACAATACCTGCCAACAACGAACCTAGCCCTCAAACAGGGCTGTGTGTTCGTTCCTCTCACAACACAGCCCTTGCGCGAATACACTTCACAACTCTAGTCACTTGAGTCTATGCGGTATTCCGAATAATGTACACTTCGTATTGTTACTGAAATCAAAGATGGTAATATGAAGACAGCTATGAAGGTGGAGCATCCTGTTATGCCAAGTGTGCCACTTGTGACCTTTGACCTCTACTGAGAACAGTTATCTAGAGCTTGAAAACATGATGCATTGACTTACTGTTACGGTCAAAATTGGTAGTCAAAATTCAGCCGTTCTTTGATGAAACTTGGTGAACATGTTTTGTGGAAAGGTAAATGAGGTGCCAGAGATAATCTGTGTGAAGTTTGGTGAGAATATTTTCTTATTTGGGGACGCAAGAGGTGACGTTCCGCCGACGTCCTGGCTAGTGAATAGGGTTGTGAAGTGTATCCATGCAAGGGCAGTGTTTTGAGAGGAATGAGCATAGGCTATGTAACGAACACACAGCCCTGTTCAAGGGGTACAAGGAACCATGGCTGGAAAAAACCAGCAATTTGGGAATGTCATTGGAGGGAAATTTTGGTATTTAGAGGTAAATTTGACTACTTTTGTATGTAAACATGTGAAGTCTTTGGGAAATTTTGATTTCCTTGCTGGGAAATTTTAAATTTTCTTGCAGGGAAATTAACATTTTTTCCAGCCTTGCAAGGAACCATATGTCAAATTGACCTGGTATTCTCTTGCACGTCCAGAATGCCGAATTAAGCATAACCTGCAGTTTGAGCAATTTCTTTTTTTCGTTTTTGAACCATTTATTGGAACTGATTTGTAGTTCCAGTCTAAAACAAAAGAATTAAATTTACTGACACAGTTTTTTTAAAAACAATCCCGAATAGGAAAGGAAACTTACACAAACGTATTAGGGGGCAAACTGGTAGGTCTTTGGGGGTGAACTGGTCAACTTTAGGGGGCGAACTGGTATTTAGGGGGCGAACTGGCAAGGGGGAGAAACGACCAGCTAACTAACAGTCAATAGAAAAGTGTTCATTGCCAGTGACCATGGATGATGGATAACAGGACTCTGTTTCATTCAAGTGGTGAAGCACTGATTAACGATGCATCCAACAAACCTTAAAAACTCCATTCAGCCAGATTCCTAATTGATAAGTTTGACAAGTTCAAACGGGGTCCTTTAGTTTCCAGACCAATTAGTTTCCTCCCCTATAAAAAGTTAGCTTCCTCCGCTAAAATTGTTTGTTTCCTCCCCTATGTAAATTAAATTTCAAGTGGTGAGAATTTTGTTGCAATTGTTACAAGTAAACATAAGCACACTACCGATAAACACAAAAAAGCTCATACAGCAGCAAAAAAGGGGGGTTACAAAAACATAGGCCGAGCAGAGGTCAAAAAAGAGAGAGAACTTTCCCAGCCAGGAAACCCGTCCCCCAAACCACACACCCCACCGCAAGGGTTTCCGCCCTCCGTAGTTTCCGCCCGTTAATTTCCAGCCCCCAAAACCTTAGGGTGGAAAGTAATGTCTGAGCTTACAGGTCTTAATAACAACTTTTAATTTTTTTAATTTCAAATCTAAGTACAAAACAACAATGAAATTTTTGATAGGCCTAAAACTTTTTCAGAATTCTCGGCGAAAAGAATGAATTGTAAGATCTTTTTGTACACATCAAGTATCGTCATAGACTTCTGTTATTTTTACGTGTAAGTAGTCCGTATGTCTATAGGTAGGCTTATGCTGAATGTCTGAACAATTGTTCACAGCACTGAATAACGTATACATGTACGTAAGTATGTATAAGTAGGCCTATAGGCCTACTAAAGTTTACAGTGAGAATGTTGCTTGGAAAGATGTCAACATGGCACTGACGGGTGTCGCATTGAATAGTAAAAGACGTCGATAAAGTTTGAAACTTAACAGAAAAGTTGATGGAATCTTCATTTGACAAAATTACCATTGATATCACATTTTATTCCATTACTTTCTGCCCCCCAAAAAGGCATTTTCTGCTAAAAATGAAAGAGGCAGAAAACACCGTTTTTGAGGGGCGGAAAGTAGCGAGGGCGGAAACTAACTGTAAGTTGTAACCCACCCCAACCTACCCAGCAACAGCAATATAGGCCTAAGGCTTGACCTGCTACATTTTGATGTAGGCTAGCCTAGGCAGCTACAAAATATATTGCTAACAAGTCTAACGTAATAATAATATTAAGCTCGGCCTAGGCTAGGCCTAGGCTAAGTTAATTTGCGTCGTAAAGTAACTGTCCACAGACTCTCAATGTCGAAGCCGCGGTAGGCTTCAACAGTAACGTTAGAATAAGACGCGTCACTCACATCCTTACTGCAAACTCTGTACTAACAAACCAACCGACGTTCTTGAAAAGTTAAATCAGACTATTGCTATTGTGGTCTGTTATTTACACGGTTTCTTCGTGTCCTGAGAGTGAACAGTATGTAGGGCCTAGCAGTAGCACCTGTTGTAGTTTGTCCGTATTATAGCACTGTAATAAATGGTGTATGCCTACTCTGCAGTGCATAGACTGTATCATGTCCATTCTGTGCAGTATGACCCTTGATCCGGGCTCAGTCTGCGTAGCGGCTCTCATTGATGACTGGGTACGTTACCAACATGAAACTGTGCTAGGAAAAAAGAAAAACATGTCGTCCGCTAAGCTCGCTAGCTATGGCAGGGTCGCCCTACAACCACAATGTTACGGGTTTTGAACTTCGACGGTAAAACCGTGTGAGGGGGCGCTCATGCACCCGTCCCAGTTCAGAGCCGTATATCTACATATTCGGCTCTGCAGCAATTGACGAAAACCTTGCTAAATCGACACGGCCAACACGAATGTGTCAGTCAACTCGATCGAAAGTTCAAAGTTTTAAATTTATTTTTCAAGTATAGTTTAAGTTCAAGTTTGTTTTGAGTCCCTTTAGTCGCCTCTCGACACTAGGTGGGGCTGAATACCGCCATGCATGGGCATATCCTACAATCCCCAGCCCACAGGGAGCTACAGGGCTTGGAGCCTGATGGATAGTGGAGATTGGGGATTACTGATTTATAGGTGACTGATATCTGCGTGGGGACCACTCGACTGTTACTACTTAGGCTACAGGATAAAGGGCTATGTGTGGCCTTGTAAGTGGTACTAGGGATTGTACTACATTGGCAGGATATCGATCTGGGTTGCACCCACACATCGAAAGGTGCGGTGGGTACCTATAACTAAGAGGGACCCAAAATTTCTACATTGCTCGAGGATAATTTACATCGATTAAACTTCAAAATGATATCTTCAGTGGATTAAAAAAATCACAAATTGACGATTTTTATTCAAAATCATGATTACTTGATTTTCAATCAGACGATTTCAAGTTTTGTGACGTCACAGAATGGGGGCAATTTCCGTTGTAAAAATAATGCTTCAATTAATGTCCCAAACCACGCGATTACGCCAAAAGTACATAGGCCTATCCTAACTCTGTTTAATAGAAATTCGAAGGGTCTAACATTTTTATCTAATTTACCGACTTGGCAAACCTGCTTAAAGGTATGCATTGAGTTACCCTGTGCTGTACTGGAAAATGTACCTCGAGTCAAAAATTCAAATATATATATATGTAACAGCATGAAAAATGAGTTCTAACTGTTCACACCCCATCTTCATAGGACATTTTGAGCCGAGATATAAAATGTTGACGTTTATTTACTCAATTTGTGATGTCACTGTTGTAATACTCATATTGCAATCTTTGTATTTCTTTGTTTCCTGAAAGTAACTGCACCCTGTATCAAGGTGTAATATGGCACCATCACTCATATGGGGTGATGTTATTAACTAAACCTTCTCTGTGTAACATGCTATGCAAGCCAAACAGGGAGTGGCCAAGGTCATAAAAATTTAATTTTAACGGGAAACAGAGCAGAAATCACAACTTATTGTGCAATGGAATAATTTGTTTTTAATGGATGAATGTCGCGGACATTTTATATCTTGGCTAAAGAATGTCCTATTAAAGGCCCAGTTCTCTCACTCCAAACAGTACCAATTCTTCTAACTTTCTTACTGAAGCCCCTCCCACAATTGTCTGAAATTCATCCTCATCCAGACACAATCTCAGTTTATTGCTTCAGGGTGAGTATGATAGAAAAACCCAATTTATATAATCAAAACACTCTCAGTACCGTACATGCTGCCAGTGTGTAATATAAGCTTTGGCACTCTGCATTGTTTGAAGTAGCTGTCAGTCAAAGTTGAGCCAATTGAGAATTTTGGTACCCGGGTACCAGACTGTAGTTTGGGGTGAGAGGTTTGTCCTTTAAGATGGAAGTTGGACTGTAAGAAATGATTTTTCATGCTCACTGATATATATTTATGGATTTTTCGACTTGAGATACACTTTCAATTGAAGGGTGCGTGTTGTGCGTAATTCACCTGAAAATAGACCAGAAAGGGTTGTTTCATAAGATTCACCAATCGAGCTTGAGCTGGGAGATACTAGGCCTGTGGTCGGATCGATCGAAACCCGCGGTACCTCCTACATGTATCTGCTTGCCAACGGAATACCTTTTGTGTTCAGTATAATAATATCAGCACGGGACACGCGAATGGATAGTCCGACTGTACTGTACTTTGTGTATGCATTTCATTTCTATATGGTTATTCCTACAAAGTACTTCAAAATGCATTAAAATATATAGCGCATGAGGTACTAGTGTACAAAACCACGTATTTCCACATTAAAAACAACAACAACAAAAAACAAAAAAAACCCCATAACATTCCCCACCCTCTCGCGCACACGGCGCACTGGGGCACATGACGTAGCTAGACATTTTTCGGGGGGGATTGGGCACCCAAATTTTTTCCGAGTTTTTTTCTAATCTTGAACACCATTTTCCTGGGGCGTTATTTGCGGCATGCGGAACGTGTCGAAATTTTTGCCCTTTTAAGCAAAATGTTGAAAATATGGAGCTTGTATTAGAGAAAATTTTGGATTCTGCATGGGTTTTCTATGTAAGGACATGTGAAAAATTCGGCAATAAACTGAAGAATCCGTATTTTTTATTGGCAGTCTGAGATTGCATGGCGACCAAAGATCGTTGCTAGCTGCTACACAATGTTATCTAAGACCTTCAAATTGGGGCTCTCTGACGTCATTTTAAGATTCAAGACCTTTCATCGGATAAAATTTGGAATTTACTGAAAGAAAATTCATCAGTGAAAACAGCAATTAAGTTACCAAAATCACTTCATGATGTTGTGGGTTTTTTTTTTATTTTTAGAGTTCGGAAAAGTTAACCAAACTGACTTCTGAGCAAACACGACGGCAGTAATAAACGCAAATTGCTGCGCGCGAAGCGCGCGTAAATTTTGCACTTTTGAAACAAACAATTACAAAAGTGGAGTTTTATTCTAGAGAATTTGGAATTTCATAAAAGGAGAGTTGGCAAAATCATACTGTACTTGACTGGTGCCGCAATTGGCAAATTTCCGAATTTTTCACTTTTCAGAGCCAGGGGGAAATCCCCCTGTCCCTGTAGCTACGCAACTGGCTGGGGTTCGGTCGCTTCGCTCCGTCGCAAAAATCTACTGCTTTCACATTTTAAAATGTTGGCAAGTACGTATCGAAATAAAACCATTTCATTTCCCCTGATACCTAGGGCACAGCTCCCATTGGATGCCAGGTCATTGAAGATTCTTTACAATTCTCTAGTCTCCCTTACATTTCAATTACTACGGTAGGCTATTTTGAAATGTGGCAGGATACGCACAGAAGTAATATTCACTGTGTCCAAGTTGCAGAACATAAGAAAGCTATCCGGCTGGTTCATTAAGTTTAAAGGCCCAGTTCTCTCACCCCAAACAGTACTGTACCAATTCTCCTAACCTTCTTATTGAAGCCCTCCCACAATTGTCTGAAATTCATCCTCATCCAGTTACAATCTCAGTTTAATTCTTCAAGGTGAGTATAGAAAAACTCAATATATATAATCAAAACACTCTCAGTACCGTTCATGCTGTGTAATATAAGCTTTGGTACTCTGGATTGTTTGAATTAGCTGTCAGTCAAAGAGCTGAGCCAATTGAGAATTTCGGTACACCCGTACCAAAATTGTAGTTTGGGGTGAGAGGTTTGACCCTTTAAGGCAGCAGTGTTTTCATCAAGGGAGGGGGGATTAAGAGCCCCTTTCCAGAAGCAGTATAAAATACCGCAATTTTTATTTCCATAAAATTTTCAGTACAGTTTCTATATTTTTTGTTTCTTATTTAAGAAGAGAACACCTTTCCAACAATGTTTGAACTTGCAGTACATAAATAAATAGCATCTAAAACCTAAAAATATGGGGTTGTATTGTGGGTACGACACTCTAGCGCATGGACTGTTATGGACAAGCTATCGCAAGAAATGATACCCACTTTAATTTAATGATTATGCAATTACAATCCCATTCTCCGCTGACATTGAAGATCTTGTTAACTTGAATGCAGATATTTTATTACACAAAGCCAAAATGGTCACACATTACCTCCGAATGTTCAAAAGTTATTTCTTGAAAAGGCATGTAAAGTTTTATTGGCCCAAAGAATAATTGCTATTAAATTTCTGTCCGAACACGCTTGAAATTTATGAGTGTTTCTCTTACTAGTGAGGTCAAACTATGGATTAATGTAAAAGAATTGGGTTTAACAGTTTAAGGTAACATCAAGTTTTGGGGGTTAAAGGGGTACTTCTTCTAAGCATTCTGATGAAATTTACATTTAAATCCGATGTGCGGTTTTCAAGATATGAGCAAGTAAATTTTCACATTTTCAACAAAGGTGAACTTGAAGTAAGCACATGACATCATATCCTCACATCAATGGACAGTCTTTGTTTTTCTTTAAACTTCACAACCAATTTTCTCCTCAATAATACCATATTATCAGAATGTGATTGCACAAGTAGCATGCGAACTTTACAAACTTTGCATCACCCATGGGGAGGTGTTATCTCAATTAACTTAAAGGTCAACATAACAAGTCTGAAAACAAAAGGTAAACAAAACATTTCTTGTCAATGAGAGGAAGTGATACAACCTCTGCTGCCCTCAAATTCACTTTGGACCACACATCCAGTGTCTTTTTTACTGATATCTCTAGAAGTAAATGTCCGATTTGGATGAGGGTTTCACATATAAAAATTTAATTTTTTTGCTTAAACCTCTCCTTCAAGTAATGATTCTAGGAATTTTCGGAATTAAAGTATTTTCAAAAGGAAACTCAGAGATATCAAGTGGTAAGTACTTTGACCCAGGGGCGTCGATTTGGTTTTCAAAGTGGGGTGGGGGGACATCTGGCCTAATTTTTTTCTCCTGTCCTGGTAAGGTGTGTACAGCGGATGGGAGTAGCTAGAATTTTTTCGGGAAGGGGTGGGCAAGCATCCAGATTTTACAATTTTTTTTGAGTGTGAACACCATTCTACTAGGGCCGTAATTTGCGCGAAATTTTTGCCAATTTTTGCCATTTTTTAAGTATATGGAGCTTGTATTGCAGAAAAGTTTGGGATTCTGGGTTTCCTGTAAGAAAATTTCAAAAGTTGGAGGATTACTGAAGAATTTGCATTTCCTATTGGCAAATCTGAGGTTGAACGGCGACCAAAGATCGTTGTTGCTACATAATGTTATCCAAACCCTACGAAATGAGGCTCTCTGACGATTTTTTTTTTTTGAGTCAAGAGCTTATTGTGGGGAAAATTTTGAATTTTATGAAAGAAAATAGCACTGTAGTTACTGATGTCACTTGATGATCTGGTGTCACGTATAGCAAATTTCCGTTTCTTCATTTACGAAAGATTTGTGCTTGATGCTTATGGATCGTTTGTTGCACGCGAAGCGCGCGAAAAAATTTTGCTTCTTTGAGACAAATAATGACAAATGTGGAGCTTTTAATGGGGACATTTCGGAATTTCATGAGTTATCAAAACCACACAGTGTACTGGTTCCACAAAGAGCAAATTTCCGAATCCTTCATTTTTCAGAGCCGCATGCCCCCTGTAGCTACGCCACTGGGTGTCTAAGAGAACGGGCCCAGATGCAAAATGGTGCTAAATGTTCCAATATTTTGAGTTACTCCACAGTTCTCAGAATATGAACTTGAAAGTGTGGGTTATTACTTCAACAGACTATACAGTCAATTTAAATATCGGGAGTACTCTATAAGTAATTAGAATCATAACGAAAATTGCCATAGTTTGCGAAAGATTTATGCAAACGTTTTAATAGTAAGGAATCTTTGGTAATGGGAAGAAGGTAAAATAAATCCATTTCTTGATCAAAAGCGCACTTCAATCTACTACGGGAAAATCACAGATCGAGGGGTGGCGGAATGGTACCTACTGGTACGGTGCTACTGAGACACCGTTGCATATGCCTACCGGTGTAAAATTGTTAATACAGAAAACACTAAAATATGTTTTTTTTTTTGAACGACACCTCATTATACACTACCGGCAGAAATGATGGAGGGCACCTCTAATTCAAGAAATGGTCGAATCGCTATACAAAGGAATGATGCGAGCGTGTCGAAATTTTGCATTACAAATCATACATTTTTCTAAAAAAGTTACGTGCAGACTGTTCACCGAGACATTTTTAGTTTCCTTAAAATGTGTTTGCCAATTTCAGCCTGCCAGGCTGGTCATTCACTTAAGACCACAGATTTCATTAAAACATAATAGGGGACCGTTCATCTTCTTCTTATACCTGAATGTTGTGCTCCTTCATAACCACACCTGCTGCCCTATGCACACGAACAATCGACATAATCATAGAGACCGATGAATAATTATGTTTGATATGCAAGTTAAAAAAAGTACATCAATGAGACTGCGCTCGAAAATTTTGGGGATTTGTAAAGTAAACAATTTGAATTATTGATACAGAAAGCTAGTCGATCGTAATCGGTAGAAGACACTCAAAAAAGTGGGGGAAATTGTTCCCCCTGTCCCCACCCCCCCCATCGACGCCCCATCCACGTGAAGGGGATGCGATTGACCTCCCCTTCACCGGAAGAAGGTGCATACATGTTTTCTTGCAGCCCCTCCCCTTTCCATACAACTAACTAAAATGAAATTTAACCCCTAAACATTAAAGGCCTAATCTTCTCACCCCACACTACTCCTGTTCTAATAACCTTCGTACTTAAACCCCAGGCTTCCACAATAACTGTCTAAAATTCCCCATTATCCAGACAAAATCTCAGTTTGTTGTTTCAGGGTAAGTGTACAAGACTCAATCAGTGTGTGATCAGAACATGGAAGTACCGTACTCCTTAAAGGCCCAGTTCTCTCACCCCAAACAGCACCAATATTCCTAACCTTCTTACTTAAGCCCCTCCCACAATTGTCTGAAATTCATGCTCATTCAGATACAATCTCGGTTTATTGCTTCAAGGTGAGTAAAGAAAACAGAATTTATATAATCAAAACACTCTCAGTACCTTTCATGCTGTGTAATATAAGCTTTGGTACTCTGCATGGTTTGAGTTAACTGTCAATCGAAGAGCTGAGTCAATTGAGAATTTTGGTACCCCCGTACCAAATTTGTAGTTTGGGGTGAGAGGTTTGGCCCTTTAAATGTCAAGAGCGGCGGGCCCCCAAACTTATTTTGAAGCAGCAGCTAAATTGGCCTATCATAATTTTCTTCCTTTTCCTGTTCATGGTATGTTTCATTATGTTTTATACTTTGCATATTCAGATAAACCAAACAGTTATTCCTAGTAAATTTCACATTTCAAGAGGAAAATTATTGTCACATTACTCTCAACAGCCAATCATGAAACAGGACAGTCTTCTACACAAACTTCAAGTTGGGGTGACTACTCTTACCCTTTCAGAACACTCTCAGTACAGAACATGCTGTGTAATATGACTCAGCAGCGCAGTTTGTTGGAGTGAGATCTAGAATGGACTGTCTGTAACTGACCAACTTCCGCCGACAGGAAAGCTGCCCGAAACTGACAACATACTGCATTATAAAATATCAAACGTCTCAAACGATGTAGTAGGCCTAATTGTTTACGAATTAAATATTAAAAGGAGTACCAATTTCAGTTGTGAACATTTTCAAGTAAAGAATTATGATGCATAAGTCAGTTCTTGATTAAACAAAAATGTTATATGATGGGGGTAGAGATAACTATTGTAAAAGAAAAGCAAACGGAAATAGCCGCTGCCGACCCGCCTCATTTAAAATGCCCTTAACTCTATGTTTGCGTGTATTTTTGGTTTGAAAAATCCCTCGCCTTCCTGTTATAGATGGCCAAAGACATGTACGTTTGTTAAATATTAGAGAGCTTATCTTCTTACCCCTCACAGTTCCAATTCTCCTACCCTACTTAAGCCCCTCCCACAACCGTCAATAAAACTCATTCTTATCCAGACACATTCTCAGTTTTTGCTTTAGCGTGAGCATACCAGACCTCAATCAAAATCAGAAAAGTCTCAAAAAAGTACATAATATGTAGTATGAGCTACAGTACTCAGCATTTTTTATTTGCTGCCTATCATAGAGCTGTGTCAATTATTAGATAATCTCTGTAGACTTTTAAAAAAATTGCAGTGTAGTTTGGGTTGAAAATTGAGTGTCTTTGATTAACAATACACATTGCCAAAACAGAAAAAACTAGACTTCTGTAAAATGAAAATTACTTCACAACAATTTAACTTTTCATGATGCCCGATGTAGCTTTTTAAACCTCAAACATTGCTCGTGACATTAGTCACTCTTGTGTCCTATACATGCAGTATTTAATTTACTCCGATATGAAAGGTCATGATAACTGCGCTGAGAAAACAAGCGATCTCCAAAATCGTGAGTTTTTTACATTTTGCTATAGGCACGTTCTACTGGGGAAGTAGAAAGTTACCACAAACGAAAAACACAAGATGGTGTCTCCTTGTGAAGAATATGAAACATAGGCGTAGGAGGCGAGGGGGGGGGGCTGAGGGGCGAAAGCATGCTTCCGCCCCCCCCCCCCCACTTCCCGGATCAGAAAACTTTTTTCTTTTGTCCCAAATCTCAAAACAGGACAACAAAGTTTGGAAAACTTTTGAAATGTCATAGGAGAGTGTCAGTTCGTTCGTAGGCTTTGGAAAACTTATGTAAAAACGCGCTTCGCGCCCCGCAATAGGCACTCGATACAGTGGTGTTCACACTTGAAAGAAAAACCGGAAAACTTAGCTACTACTTAGCTACTACTAGACATGCCATTTCCAGCTGTCTGATGAAGATAGTCTTTCGAGCAGAATTCATATTCCAGGCAGGGAACCATTGGCCTACCGTACCCAAATGCTCTCATAAACACCTACCATCAGATACAATTCAACCCTGTCAGTTGTCTGTGTAGATGGATTCTTTAGTTATTGAAGTGTCAAACTTTTATCAAAGTTCAATGTTGCAGAGCCGTGACGTAGCTACAGAAGGCAGGGGGAGATTGTATCCTGGCTCGGAAAGGTGAAAAATTTGGACATTTGCCATTTGAGACACCAGTAAAATACAAGGCGGTTTTCCCTACTTTTCCTCCATAAAGTTCCGAATTCTTGGTAATAAATGCTCCATATTTCAAAATTCTCGCTTCACACCACTGCCTAGAATATCTGACTGGGACTCGACGTCTAAATCAGACAACTCTGTTGTCGGACTATACGAGAAACGACCAGAGCCGTAGTGCCCGTTTACGCAATACAATCTGCCAGTGCTGCCAAAGCTTTCATACGGTCGGTCATGGTTTTTTGCAGAGTTCAAAGAGAGTATTGCATAACCCTTTTAAGAGTCGTTAGGTTCTCGTGAATAAGCTATGTTAATCGATGCACTGCATTGGATGGTAACTTGCTAATTAAAAAGCGACATAACGTTAGTCCCAGGAAAGAATTATTTCCTCAGTATATATTCCTATTTGGTTTCTTTCTCTCCATTATCAGGATATGTCTATTTCAATGCTAGGCGGTCAGTAAGACATGACGGTAGTCCTCGAGCTCCGAATGTTTCGTTGAAAGTTCCGGGAACATGGAACATCTAAAATACCAATTCTGGGCATGCAGTAAGTAATAAGGCACTAGAAGAGCCATTTCCAGCAACCTAGAGCCATGCTAAACAAAAATCCCTCTGGCGGGACGTTCCGCTTCTATGAATGGTGGAGCTCCACGTCAGTTGTCTCTCGCGAATCTCCCTCTTGAAAGAAATGACAACTCACATATCATTTTGCAGTTTAATTTTATCGCAAACGAAAACTAAAAATAGCGACTGCTTCAATTCCTCTGCAAGCCTGGAAATGCAATTTTTGACTTTGTGGGGTCGCTATTTTCAAGATTTTCCGTTCGCCCTGTGCCAACGGATGGTCGCACTCCGTTCAAATAGCCTAGTCTTTGCACATTGATGTGGAAATAACATTACTGCGACAAGGAACTGCCAGCTAGCAATGTGTTAAGTCGCCAGAAAATCCGCGGGTGATACTATGAGGATAGTAATCCTGGTACGCAAAAGCACTGTTCCTTTACTGGACGTAGCGTCCTCAAAGAGCTGAACCTCTCCGGGTCTAGTCTATGGGAAGATACGACCTTAGAACAATAAAGTAGGTCTGCGATTGCACGAGAAGGTGCTTAATACAGATGCGAATAGTTTCAAAAAATGCACAACTGGAAGAAGTGGAACTGTAATGGATGACGAGAATTATCGTTTAACAATCGAGTCCTTTTGTAGCTCCTTCCAAGGTGCAGAACTCTTTCAGGAATTTACATTTGGTATAGAAGAGACTTTAGAAAAAAAAGGTGTTTATGAGAGCTAAAGGACCAACTACGATTCCAAATTGCAGCAGATTTGGTCCAGAAAAAGGCCATGTCTGGAACAGATAACCAAACAACCAAAGCAGAAAGACTTTTTGAATTCTTTAAAACGTTTTCACTTTTTGCCACTTTCTTTCCTTTTTTATAACAAACAGCAAGAGGAAGAGAGAGAAGGAAAGAGCACTTTTAATTCCTAGTTCACAGATAGGGTACTTCAAAGTTACATACATGGTATGCATATTGCTCTTTACAGGAATGTCATCACAAAAAAATTTGATGTCTTTTGGAGATACCTTGTTGAGACAGAAGCTGACATGGGCTTTGAAGTTGCTATTTATAGAGCTAGATCTATTCGTTATTGTGTACCTTCAAATGTCATGTTACAGCGATACTTTTGATAACAATTTTCAAGTTCAGTATGAAAATTTTCCATTGGACGTACTTTTGAATCTAGATAGACTCCTCTCCCTCTCTGTGCTTTTGTCAACTAAAATGTATTCCCCTAATTAAATTCATTACCACAAAAATGATAATAAATAATCCAATTGGTGCTTATCAACTAAATTTAAATGATATGTACAAGGATGAAGCTTTGAAATGAAGTTTCTGCAGAGCACAGGTGAAATTTACTTTTGAGCCTATACAAATCAAAACTGTTGTACGAATTGCACAGATTCATAACTTGAAAATGTCATAAGATTTAAAGAAGGCTCCAAGGTCAAGTCAAGTTTTGATATGTTAGAGAGCTAATTACTATAAGCATTTTGGTGAAATTTGCATTGAAACCTGATGTGTGGTTGTAGAGACATATGAACAGGTCAAGTCGTCACTTTTTCTACATAAAATGATCTTGAAGCAAGCTCATATGCACCATATCCTCACATTAATTTTTCTTTTAATTTTAACATAACAAATTGTCTCCTCAATGATCTAGTGCTATCAGAATGTGATGTATATTTCGCATAAGAAATTGCCAAACTTAATATTGACTTTATATTCCCCACAGCAAGGTTCTATCCCTTTTTAACTTCAAATCAAGAAACTGTTGAAAAGAAAGAAACAAAAGCATCCCTTGTTAAAGAGAAGAAGTGCTATAACCTCTCCTGCCCTCACAGTTACTTTGGAAAACAAATCTAGTCATTCCATTGGCTGATATCTCAAGAAGAATATGTCCTACTTGAATGGAAGTTTTGCCAAATTATGTAAAATTAACCTTTGCTTCCTAAATGAGAACACAAGGAAACAGAAACTTAATGAAACAGAATAATCATGTAACAAATGTACACTTTATTACAACTTAATTAGCCTTTCTTTTTCCACAATGGTTATCAACAATTTATTTTCTTTTGTCATAAATTTTCATTGTACATATTGCTACAACAGGAATGCAGTTTTTGATCATCCAATTTCTTCATCCCTTTATGAACAAACAAACACATTGGGAAAACGATTAAGTTAAGAGTTTCCAACCAATTGGTTCAAGGATCAAAGACATATGTATGCTTATCAAACTTAAAGAAAAATTCCTACCTTGCACATACTTGGAAGTTCCTTCTAGGGTCTTTAAAAGGCAGGTACAGTTGTCCAAAGAAAGAGCACATGTTATATCCTAAATATAAGCAAGAGCTGGATGACATTTGACTCTGATTGAGGTGCTGTTTTCCAGCATTGTAACTATTCATATCTCTAGTCACTGATTTTGGAAGGAAAATTACTCCAGGATTAATTGCACCATGATTTTCCTCCTACAAATAATACAATGACTCAAGTCACAGACTCGACTCAAGTAACAAAAGTAAATGGCGCAACTCAACTACAAAACTGAATGACTCATTAAAAGTCTGGTGTTTTCCTAATTTACAGTGAAGACCTGAAAAGTGGTTCACATCTTAATGATACTACATCAGTCTCAACCTAGGAGCTGGTTTCCAGCTCCCTGAGCCAACTTACTTCTACTAGCAAAAGACAGTTATTAAACAAGCCTCCTAGTTACAGCACGTATACGACTGAAGTGGTGACAAAAACATCTGCCTTGTTTAAAGTGAAATGACAGTTTATCTGTAAATTTGCCCCACGGCAGTCCATAAAAGCTTTATCAATGCATAACTGATGGGGTAAAGAGTCCAGGCTCTAGCTTCAGTTATAAAAATCAACCAAAATAAATCTACAAAAGTTTGAAAATACTTTGGCATATTAGGAAAGATTTACTGTAGTTCATACTGTGTAGACCCAGTGTTGCTTGTAGAGATCAGCAAGACTGCATGATTCCTGCAATTTTTTCAGCGGTCATCAAGCTGCTTGTGAGAAAATCAACTTTAAACTGAAATTCTTCATGTTTGGTCTAACAGTAAGAGCATCCGCCTCTCACGTTGAAGGCCCGGGTTTGATTCCCAGGTTGAGTCATACCAAAGACTCTATAAAAGGAACCTACTGCCGTTGTGCGTGATGCTCTGCATAAGCAATAGAGTAGGGAAAACAAGCCAGTGAGCCACAACTGGATAAAAGGTGGTGGCCAGCTCGACCTGAATCAATAGGTTGGAAACTGTGTCGTAAAACTCCATCTAACTATTTAACTTGTTCATATCACCAGCTTAAACTGTAGTGCTATGACTGATAAAAAATTCTCATCTCTAAGGGCCACATGTTTCAGAAACATGTGACACTATTGTTTCACATACAAAGCACACCTTCTATAAAGCATAAAAAGGTGTCTTCAATGTCAAGACTTAATTTATTCATATGCATTACCATTAACTATGTTTCCACAACAAAGAGATGTCACTGACTGTTTAAGTAAAAGAAAGGCTTGACATTTTTAACATGTCTCCTCCATAAGATCACACTAAAACAAATTCAGATCAAATTCTCATCCAATTTTTGTGAGCTTTTATTAAAATTTTCTCAATATCTGGTTGGAAAGAGCCAAAAATTTGTCAACCAGTACAAATATACAATTTGCATCAGAAGTCTATGAAAACAAAATGTCAACTGTTTTTTTGTGACTTCACACAGACATACTGTTTTTATATTAAACACGTTTAAAATAAAAAGAAATGAACAATTTTGTTCTCATGGTCCTGTAAAAAAATCATATATTTACACTGGTTTGGAAATTTGGGGTTCTTTTTGACCACAGATGAAGAACATTTTAATAAAACTCACAAAAATCAGATTTGAATCTGATCCACATAAGATGCTGCCACTTCAGCGTCATTTCATCTCAAAGCTGTGGTCCCAGAAATCATAAGCTTTAATTTTAAAGATGCACAGTGCTTTGAACAGTGCTTCATATGCACAGCCAAAATATACATTTCATTTCTGGATTTCACCTTTATTCAGTGTTTACATAAGAAATAAAACATATACCACCATCTCCATCTTCATCATATTTTACCATTGAGCTCTGCAAGAATTTCATCATTGTGACTTTTTTTGTATCACTGACTGAAGGTGAAAAGGTGCAGCAAATGCTGGCATAAGCAGTCACCTACTTGATTGTGGTAACCTGCAATCCCAAACCTAAGCCTTATCACTGATTTGACATGCACCTTAATTTCTTCTATGCAAAGAAAATTTTTGCTCTTCAATTTCTATTGACTGGTAAGTTTACAAAAATCATCTGCCACAATCCAATAAAACACACTGTGTGGAACAAAATCAAGGCTAGAGTATAATGTTTGTAAACATTTGAATAAAATAGCTCCCATGCAGATGCCTCATCCATCCATGGGCAGGGCTAGGTTATTTTGATAGGGGAACATACAGTACATGAGTTGAGTGCCCCCTTTTTTCTTTTTCTCTTCACTTTTCACATTTTCTTGCAAATATAGGGAGGCAGTCACCCCCACTGCCCCTCAATGCTGCCCATGTCTTCCAACAGACCATGAAATAGTTGAAGTGCCTTCCCTCCTTTTTTGTGAAGTGGCCACCTCTCAGATTTTGATTACTACCTCACAGAAATTGCTGTCATTGCCACCAGCACTGTAATAGCTGCTGAAGACTGTTGGTGTCAATGTGGCATCATTTCATCCTATGGATTACCACCTCACAAACTCTAAAACCCACAGAACATCCTGAATCACACCAGAAGAAAAAGCAACACTCTTTTATGGTTGTTTTCTTTCTCCATGTTCTCCATCCCAGAGAAATAGATGAATGCAGCTGAAACAAATACTTTCTCATCTGATATTCTCAAGCTCTCCCCCATTTTGTTCTTCTAAAAGAGTTTTTTCATAACCCTTGGTCATGAAGCTTCAGGATAAGATCTAAGAATACGAATGTCCTCCACAGGTCTATCTGTACTGTCTGTTTCGACCATTCCCATGCGCTTCAAAACACCAATACCAGCACAAATCCGTCCAAAGATGGTATGTTTGCCATCTAACCACTGTGTGGGTGCTAATGTGAAGAAGAACTGACTGCCATTTGTGTTTGCCCCACTGTTTGCCATGGATATGATACCTGCACCAGCGTGTTTCAGCTCTGGGTGTATTTCATCTTCAAAATGTTTTCCATAAATAGAAGAACCTCCTCTGCCTGCAAAGTATGAAAAACAAAGTTACAAATACATGACCTACAATATAGAGGAATCAAATCAGAGCTTGTGTTTAGTGACTGTAGGCAGCCTTCAGTGGGGTCTATCAGCCTTCAATTGTCTTCATTTATTGTCTATATATGAATTTCAAACCCTCATATTCAGTGAAAGTGAGGGGATCAAGATATAACTTTGTGTACAACCATCCATGGAACAGGTAATCCAGGAAATTGAAAGACTAAAATGAATGGACCCCAGTTATCCCCAACCAAGACCACACCATCACTTGACTGTCTGGATATAATTTATGGTAAATTATTCAAACCAAAGTGACAAGCAATGAAAATTTAAAACAAATTGATCTACTTTTCACACATCTGTGTTTTCATCTGACATAACAATGCCATCATCATCTGTTTTAAAGGCTTGATAGATGACCACAACATCAAATAACCTGTTAATAAAACTTTTGACAGGTGGGAAAAGACTGATATGACTTCATACTGTACTTTTGTCCTGAAAACTGATAATAAAATTAAAGCCAATTTGACAAATTTCTAAAGCAAACATTAAATTGCAGTCACCACAATTTGGATTAGTGCAGTACTGTGTAGTCTGTCTGATTATATGAGCAATAATGACAGGTTTTAATGTAGCTCTCTTGACAATGAAAATCGTGTTACAACATTTGTGAAATTTATGAGGAGTAATTCTTTGGTTTGCCTTGAACCTGCAGTATATATTTAAAGAGGTATATTGAGTTGGTTTGTGATGAAATTCAAACGTTTCCAAACCTGCAATTTTCTTCACACACTTATAGCAAATGGTCAGATTTGGACAATACCCACATCCTGCATTAATGCTGTTTGTAAGTCAGTCATTAATAATTTTATTGCACTTTTAAAAAGTGACATGACACTTTTTCAAATGATAAATAGAAATTTAAACCTTTACAAGCCAGAACACTAATTCAAAATTAAACTTCTTGCATGGAACAGCCTTTGGGTAGTAACACTATACCAATTTGGGTAACAGTTAGTTAATTAGCTGGAGTTTTATGGTCCAGTTTCCAACCAACTGGTTCAAGTCGAGCTGGCTACAGCCTATTTTCCAGTTGTGGCTCACTGGCCTGCTTTCCCTTCTCCATTGCTGATGCCGTGCATCAAGCACAATGGCAGTAGGTTTCATTTTTGGAGTCTTTGGTATGACTCATGCTGGGAATAGAACCCAGGGCTTCTGTTTAGACGTGGATGCTCTTACCGTTAGACCAAACGGGCGATCTAATTATGCTAACAATAGGCATTGTCATACAGTATAGCAGTATCCTACAAACACCTTCATTAATGTTTATGTATCCACTCCATATGCCCCTTAAGTTCTAAAATATGAAAGATACTTGCTACAAAAATACAAAGAAATTTGTGAGATCTAGCTGTTGCTTAAAAAAAAATGTTTTAGGTGACTGCTTGTGTTCTGTACATGAGATCTCTCTAGTTTCTCACCAGTCCCTGTAGGATCTCCTCCTTGTACCATAAAGTTTGAGATGATTCGGTGAAACTTAACATTGTTGTAGTAGCCTCTTCGTGCAAGTTCAGCAAAATTTCTGCATGTTTTGGGAGCATGTTTCCAATACAATTCAACTGTAATATTGCCCATTCTGAGAAAAAACAAATATTGCAAAAACATTAAACATAACATAACCTTGTTTGTAAACAGGATACTTCCCATGCAATGCTACTACATACAACTGAATTGAATTGAATTGTATTAAAAAACCACAACATCCAGATCTGTGTCATAGTTTACAATACTAAGCATACAGTAGTAGTTGCACATACAGTAAACCTTGCAGATACAGTAAACCATGTTATTTAAAGACACAAAAAACAGCATTCAACTTTTTCAATGAATACTGTGAGAGGGATTTCTGACTCCCTCATACTCCCTCCCTACAATACATTTACCTGTACAGATCGGATATCTAAATATGTAGAAAAAAGCAATAACTAGTTGATGCAAACTCAATGTAGTTTGAAGCAAGATTATATAAGTTTGTTTTAAAATCATGTTATCTTATAATGGTTGGTAAGTGACATGGCTTTCTTCCACAGATCTTTATACCCACAAATTTTATATTAAGTGGTCAGATTTGAAAAAACTACATAAAAATAAGTTGGTGGGATGTTGTCATAAACAGAACTTGCCCCCAAATTGTCTATATCATTTAGTGGGGAGGATGAAATACTTTTCAATGTTTAAGGCAATTTTTGACCACCTAGTTTTAAACCTTGATAAAATGATTGAAATTACAGAAATTTGATCAATTTTGATTTTAAGTGGTATTTAATGGTCATTTACCAAATTTAAAAGAGTTACCTTCATTGGTAACTCTTATCATAACATCTGGGTGATTACCTTTTATTACCCTCATAAAAT
Source organism: Holothuria scabra (assembly GCA_037179385.1). Lineage (NCBI taxonomy): Eukaryota > Metazoa > Echinodermata > Holothuroidea > Aspidochirotida > Holothuriidae > Holothuria > Holothuria scabra. The sequence goes on along the minus strand of CM074181.1, from coordinate 57,042,121 downwards.
TAATTTTACCATGTAAATTTGCATGGTTTTAGATAGAGAGGTTGAAAATACCCTAAGGTAGGTTGAAAAGAGCCAATTGTCTACCTCCTTTTGTTGACATTTCATATCCCAATAGGAGAAAAATAAAGTTGGAGTTTTACCACTCACTTTCCAACTAATACAACAAAAGACATACTGTATATAAATACAGGCATTGGAGGTTTTGACCAAAGGTATGTTGGTTCAATGATTTCGTTTAATTTTTAAAACCAAGCCCCCTTAAGTGGTCAAAACTCCCCTAATTTACCCTTTAGAACTAGCCCATGGCCTACTACTGTTAAGTGTTAGGCTCTGAATTACATTAGTTTCTGCCCATGATTGTTTCCGCCCCTACAAAACATTGTTTTTCACCCTTGCTTCAGGGTGCAAAATACCGTTTTTAAGGGTGAAAGGTAACGACATGAAATGATAAATTCTAACTGGGCAAATTGGAGACCAAATGAAAATAAGTTAGCCTAGGTAGGTTTTAATAAAATAAACCCCTTAGTGTCATTTTGAGAATAATTCACATTTCTACATAAGGGTAGAACTTGCTTAAATTGCTTTTTCATGCATATATACTGTATTGACATAATGAGTGCTATTCCCAAAACATTAAGCATTTTGACCTTGGAACTAGCCTATGGTAATGTCAAATAGTGAACCGCTTAACCCCCCCCCCCCCAATCCCCACTTCATTGAAGTGGAAATAAATGTTTGTACATTATTCACTCTTCCTAACAAGATTCCTGAAAAAGATCCCTTATCTTATTGGGATTGGTCTGCCAAACTGAACTTAGAAATAAAAACACTGAAGTTTATCTTAATTTTAGAAGTTATTTTTCCACCCCTGTATGCTTTACTTTCCACCTTGATTAATAGGGGCAGAAAGTAATGGGCAGAAATTACCAAGGACGGAAACTAACAGATCGTGTTTAGGCCTAGACTAGCCTTTATTACAAAAAGAGACTGTAGAGATATACAAACAATTTGGAACTGGGATTTAACATAATCATAAAGTGTAAATTTTTCAGAAACTTTCAATTCATACCAATTACTGTAACAAACAAAACTATTTGAATTTCAGAATACTGTAAAAGAAAGATATAGGCCTAACTTAGATAAAATCCTTGGGACGTTTTGACCAAGGTGGGGCCTATTCCCAGGGCAATGCCCTGCAAATAAGGAAGAGCACCATCATTATCTACAGGGCAGAGTCCAGGGAATAAGGATGAGTGGCATCACTATTCCCAGGGAAAAGCAGCCCTGTGGATAAGAAAGAGCACCAGCATTATTCACAGGGCAATGCCCTGAGAATAAAGACGTAATGCGTCACTATTTGCAGGGCATCCCCAATCATCATATGTCTGGCATCCTCATTTCATTTTGCTGCAGAGCCACAAAGGGTATGTGTGTTAATTGAATACGCCAGTGATCGTTATCTGGCATGGTGAGGGGTATAAGGAGAAGGGGTGTTGCCTCCTCCGAAAATCATGTTTGCACACATACTTGATGTAGGCCTATATGCATACTTTAAGTTTGAATTTCTTGGTGTATCTCAAGCCTGCTTCTGCTGAAACAACAAACAATGCCTTACTTTCATCTGAAAACTTTAACTTTAATAATGCCTTGTAAAATTCTTATCTAAGGCATCACCATACTTCATTTTGTCAGAATAACGTGATAGGCCTATGTGCACGCGAATTACACATCAGATCACAAATTAGGCGGTCTGAACTAGTTCTCCTTGCGCGTGGTCAGTTGCCCTGCGAATTGCGATTGCTGTCTCATTATCTGCAGGGCTATGCCCTGCGAATAGCCACGACGTTTGAACAATAGCCGGGACATTTTGACCAATAGTAGGGTTGTCGCACGCACACAGAATTTTTCACCAAAATTCTCGCGGAACTACTCACACCCAAACACGAAGTCGCTAAAACAGTGTGTTTAAAAACTGAATTTATGACACTCAAAATTGTTGAAATTTTGCCTACACTGTAAAATTAGTACACCAAAGATATATTTCTACTATAATATTTCACCAAATAAGCTTTAAAACAAAAGGAAGAAAAAATATGTTACAGTTTCTAACGATCCCTTTGAAGCATCGTTGCAATGGTGACAGTCAAAAGTGTGTTTTGGTCACACGTAAAATGCCACACACGGCCATCTTTGACTTGATCGTGCATTGGGGCTGAACCTTTGACCCCTACAACCCATATATCGTTAGAAAGAAGAAAAGGAACTCTACATTATAATGGAGGGAAGCGAACGCCAAAAATAATATTTCTTTACCATTTTTGGGCTTTAAACATTGGTGACATGATTACAATGGGTTCCAGAAAAATCTGCAATTGCTTCCAGGTATCATTTTGTAGTGTTTTTTATGATCTTTCCATTTCCGAATTAAAAAAAATGATTTTTTGCTCAGCCCCAATGCACGCTCCATTTAAATGAAACAGCCCATTGATCCCCGCCTTCATCTTTTGCACTGAGCCGACATTGATATGTTTATGTATGAGCCCATTGTCCAGCTTAGCAACAAGGGATTTCCCGCCAATATGCTTACATACAGTACTGCATTGTATATACCTGTACGTGCAATACCAAAGTACGGTTAGTAAATTATGTACTTGTGTGCGTGTGCATAAGCACGTGTACGGATTGCTATAGCATAGACTGTGTGTAAGCAGGCTATGTGCGACTTGTTAATGCATGTTACCTTCACAGAATGCAAGCTATCATGACACTGACGCGTGATCACTGAGTGTCTTGCCCAGTAACGTTGCATATTCACGCTGGCACATCTGGTGTACGTAACACAGTGATAAATAATCAAAGCTTCTGAGTGAGCTGTTACGATGTTGTTTTTGACCAACTTTTGCAGGCAGATCGTAACACATAAGCACAGGGCGATTTGGAGAAATTGCATTATGACTTCACTTGCTTAAAAATAAGGACATTCTGACCAGACCTCACAAAGGGGAGGTCGGGTGTAATAAAATCCTCCTTATCTGTTCATTTAATTGTTGTAACAAACCACTATCACTTCTAGAATAGCACTTAAACCCTGGCCTGTGAAGAACTTTTTCCAGTTGATTACACAACCTACTAACACACCAGATAAGTCACTCAAATGCCCAGTGATTACAGAGTTACTCTTTTGTTTAGATTATGAACAGGAAGCCTTTAATTACGCAAAGAAGGGTTCATATGTCACTGAGAATAAATCAGCCATGTTCACAGAAATCAAATTTAATTGGATTTGGTAACAGATACTTAGTTTATGATTCCAAAACTAGAGTTTGGATCTCTAAGCAGATGAGTTGGTTATGGTAAGGATTATGGAGACATAAAATCAGCTATATTTTGAAAAGTAGTGGTCGGATTTTGATAAAATTTGGCATGGTTGCTTAGAAAAGGGTACTTAACATTGTGAATCAGTCAAATTCTTGAAGTTTGATATTTTTCGTGTAGTCGTATTTTTAGTGTGACAACCCTACCAATAGCCATGACGTTTTGGTGCAAGGACGTTTTGGTCAGGGGATGCTTTGACTGGTAGTGGTAGCTAAGAGTAAGACAGTGACACGACATTAACCATTAAAATAACTATAATTAGAAAAAATTATCTCTTTAAGTGTCATAGTTGATTCCAGTTTAGGCAGACCGGCAAGATCTAGGACAAAGTTCATTGATTGCGCCTCTTTCGCACAACTGGTGTGAGTGGTGTCTGAACAAAAGTGAGGCTAGGCCTGGGCCTAGTCCTCAGTAAAGGACTATGTATGGACGGTCGCGTAATTGCTCCCTATACATAGGGAGCAATTACGCGACCGTCCATACATAGTCCTTTACTGAGGACTAGCCTGGGCCTAACTACGTTAGGCTATTAAAGGTCTAACGTTAGGTTAACGTTAGACTCCGTTGCTCTACATTTTCGATGTATCATGTAGCCTATATTTTACGAAAAGATCACAACTTACGTCGTTTCGAGCACGACATTTTGTGCTTGAGATGCCATAGTCACATAAAGTTGAAAAGTGAACTTGGAATGAAAAGTTCCTTTCCACTGTCTCTTGGGATAGGGAATTTAGAATGATCACGCGATGTTTGCTGCGTTTTGATAGAGTCAGGGTAACACTTACCGTCTAACGTACTGCATGTACTGAGAGGCCCAACCAAATGTACTACATGATTTTGGTGAGTTACCATGACTGGTTGTTAGCGACAGAGCGCCGGGGAGTCGAGTGCAGCTAGCTGAGGCGGCTGAATAGAATCTAGTATCCTGCTCTATATGGAATTACCAGAAAGCCAAAAGGCTTCGTGATTCCTTGCCGCTGAAATGTAAGGCCTTTTTTCACATTGACATTGCTTTGCAATGTTTTTCAATGAACAGGGCTCCATAATGTGCCCACAAAGTACACATGCAAGGCATCCAATCTTCCTACATTGAGATCCCTCTTGCCCGTTGTGAACCCAAATAACATTTGACCTCCACCAAAAACTTCTGGGACCATGTATTCACTATGTGCTATCTACATGAAAAGTTACAGGACCCTACAAGTGACCTTTCTTGAAAGACTGTGCAGGAAAGCTTGTCAGGCTTTGAACATGCTGACAAATGAACTTTGACCTTTGGGAAAATCAATAGGGATCATCTACTCAATATAAACAATCAACACTCTAAATATGAGCACAGCTCCTAGTGTACCGTTCTTGAGATATTGGGTTTACGAAGTTTTGACCTTTTGACCTCTCGTGACCCCAAATGACCTTTGACCTCCACGAAAATCGATAGGGATCATCTACTCAATACAACCAACTCACACACCAAATATGAGCATAGTCACATGTACCGTTCTCGAGATATCGTGTTTACTAAGTTTTGACCCTTTGACCTCTCGTGACCCCAAATGACCTTTAACCTCCACCAAAAACAATAGGGATCATCTACTCAATATGACCGACCCACATACCCAAATATGAGCATAGTTACATGTACTGTTCTGGAGATATCGTGTTTATGAGGTTTTAACCTTTTGACCTCTCGTGACCCCAAATGACCTTAGATCTCCACCAAAAACAATAGGGATCATCTACTCAATATGGCCAACCCACAAACCAAATATGACATTAGTCACACTTACTCGTCTTGAGATACTGTGTTTACAAGCAATTTCTAAGGAATTTACCTATTGACCTCTCGTGACCCCAAATGACCTTTGACCTCCACGAAAATTGATAGGGATCATCTACTCAATATGACCAACCCACACACCGAAAATGAGCGTAGTCACATGTACCGTTCTTGAGATATAGTGTTTACGATGTTTTGACCTTTTGACCTCTCGTGACCCCAAATGACCTTTGATCTCCACCAAAAACAATAGGGATCATCTACTCAATATGAACAACCCACACACCAAATATGAGGTTAGTCACACTTACCCTTCTTGAGATATAGTGTTTACAAGCAAAGCGTCTCATACATACACACACACATACACACACGCACACACACAGTCACACACACACATACACACGCACGACATCACCATCGCATAGATTCCTTGGCCTACGGCAAGGAATCAAAAAACGGAGCTTGGCACAGACATAGTACAAGCGTCCCTTTGTTTTAGTGCAGTACTAACTTACTAGTTTGGCCGGCATCAGGCGCGTAGCCAGGATATTGTGTCATACTGGAGGGGCCGGTGGGGAGGGGGTGGGATTGCGGGCACGACATGGGGAAAAAGACTAGGGATAGAGAGAAAAACCTCTATTTTAGGTTTTTTTGGCATTGCAAGGTTGGTTCATGGGGGAGGGGGTTCTGACCCCGACCCCACCCCCACGCCGGCGGCTACGCCACTGGTCGGCGTATAAAATCTAAGTCTCCATCCAACCCGAAAAACCTCTCCCATCTAAGTTCTAGCCAACCCGAACGAAAATAGGTCTCTTTTACTCTGTATAATTTACGGCAGATAAAAATGGCAAGTTTTTATATCAGGAGGGCACAATAGCCACGTGCACAGAACCGCCTCTGTACGTTATAGATGGACGGAGTAGTGCAGAGCCAATATATTTTTGACATTTTAGTCATGAATATATCATGATTTAGTCTGCTGTAAGCAGGCTATTGTGTGTGCGTTTCATGAGATTTTACTTAATTCAAAAATCAAAAATCCTACTTCGGCGCCACTATAAATAAAACTATATGAGTCTTTCAACGACTTCACTGCTGAGCAGTCGATGTTTCCAACTCACGGTATACACGAATCCGGACAGCAAGTGATGGTCTGATTTCAGTCGGCCATAACTGAGGTCCATTACCTTTAAATCTTTCGATTTCCTAGCTTACCTCTATAATGGATGGTTGTACACTGATTTGTATCTTAATTTTACTCCAAGTTCACTAAATATGAGGGTTTGAAATTCATGTAAACAATAAATGAAGACGGTTTAAGGCTGATGGACCGCACTTATGGCGGCCCACAGTCGCTAAAAACAAGCTCTAATCGGATTCGTCTATATAATACTGTACAGAGACCTGGGTGAATTATGATTTTGAGAGAGCGCCGTCTTTTGGCTACTACAGCGTCTGTTCCGCAGGCTACTAACACGGACTTCCTATACATGGACGGTACATTGCCGCTACCCGTACGTGTCAGAAAAAGCGCACCAAGGTGGCTGTGATTTTGTCTAAAAGTTTGGACTTGCTCAAGTATATTCACAGATTTTGTAAAAAAGTTGAAATATTTTTGAAATATGGCAAGGTAAGGTCAAAAACACGTCATCTATTGCAGGAATATGATATTGTTTTCCATTCAAGTTTAAATTTTGTTTAAAATATAATAAAGTTGTCTTCAAATCAGACGATTTATAGCTTCACGGCGACCACTCTTTGTGCGCCTTTTTTGTCCCAGTCGGTGGCGACGATCTACGGAAAGGACGTACACGTTACATGACCTGTCCATGTATAGAAGTCCGTGGATTATAAGCATTCGGCTGAAAGTTCTCTACACAGAATGAACTTGAAGCAAGCATTGGGGTGATGTCATGGACTCACATTCACTACATGGCCAATGTTTTGTTTTTATTTGTAATTCATCCCCAATTAGAATGCAACTAATTGACCTATTGATACTATACGTGCATTCTGAGCAATGTAATTTTTAAAAATTTATATGCCTTAGGGCAAGGATCCCGAATCCATCACTTCAAGGTCACTCAATACTATAATATAGGATGAAAAAAAAAAACAAAACAAAACATTGGCCAACGATGTGAATCCACTCCTGCTTGCTGCAAGTTCACTTTTAATGGGAAATGTGTCGGGTTCAATAGCTAATATCTCATAAACCGATCACAGGAAATGAATAAAAATATCACCAGATTGCTTAGAGTATATGTATGTTTAACCTGTCAAAAATATGGTTCTGGACTTTTCTAAAGAATGGCTTCACCAAATCTTCATGAACTTAGCTATACTAGCTACCGGTACTGACAAATTTTAGAACACGTGTTTAGGTGTTTTGTAGGAGTTAGTTTATCCCGACGAATATTTAGAGGATTCATACATGTTCATAGCCCCATATGTGGACGAAAGTAATAGATAATGGTGGTTGTACTGATGTTGTTGGCTATACATGATGGACTTTACAAGGTAGCACATCCCAATTAGCAGGTGTATTAATGCGTCTGTTTGTTTGCCCTCAGACAGAGTCCCTAAACTAAGGGAGCACTTTTTTATTTGATAGAGAATAGGATGGGATGTTTTGTAATTATTTTATAAAAGTCATTATCAATTGTGAAAAATGGGCTTAACTGAAGCAATTTCGTTGAAATTATGGGTTTTTTTGAAGTTAGCGAAGGCATACCAAGCTTTAAGCGAGAAACAAGGCCCGGAAAAGGGTGACTGAACTTTGTGCAGAAATAGCAAAAATTCTTTACGGTCACAGCATGAATATGGAAAATTGAAAATACCATGAATGGCCAACTTGTCAGTTTTCATATGAGTGGTAGCTTGCACCTGGCGAAAACTTTGACAAGCTGTTACTAGCCAGCTAAAGGACCGTTTCCTTTTTGGATTGAGTGTGTAAATCAATGGAGGAATTAATGGTAGTATGCTACCATAAAGACATTTGATAAAATTCCACATAAAAGACTTACGGAAGACATTTGACTTCAGTACACAAATTAGAAATTGGATTGAAGTTTTTTTTAAGGGAATAGCTAAAGGTGGAGTTAAATCTAGGGAGCATGCAGTCACCATAGTATTACTAAACGCAGTGCTTTGGTTCTTGCCCTCTTTGTTTTTATGTTAATGATTTACCAAAGACTTTGTAAATTATCATTCCGCCTGGGCTACTTATTTGCTGGCTGATACGCTGAAAAAAATATTCAAAGAAATTAGAAGTATGATGGATGGTATAGAGAATCTGCAGAATGATCTTGATCTACAATCGAGACTCGGATGTGGTCAGATGATTGGCTTTTGAAGTTTCATTCTGATAAAGGGCAAAATTTGAACTGTTTCTCGATCGGTGATTCTCTCCCTGGGAGTTATCATTTAGTGGGGCGGATTTTTTTAGACTGTTAGGCATGTAATGAAGGCCGGGGAAATGTTTAAGTCAAAGGAACAGCTAATAATGGTGGTATATATTCCTATAAATTGATATCCTCCCATAATTTGATAAATTGATACCAATGTGTTTGTACATGACAAGGATTGTGGCAATCTTATGTTTAAGGCCAAAGGTATCCTCGGTAATTAATCGAAGCCTACAGCTTCGATTGTAGGGATTGCTCTACTTGTCACGTGCTTTTTCGACTGCTTATGCGACTCGGTATATACCTTATATATACACACAAATTCCGCATGAACGTATTGCCATAACGAACCGCTACGCATGAAAAAGAGTTTTTCGCCTGCTTGCAAGGTTCGATATAGGTTCTCCTGCGCATGGGTACAACATTAAATTATTGGCCAAGCGAACTGCTACGCACGCGAATTGCAGAATTTTTCAAAATCCATCCGTCATCAAGCATATACGTTCATTATGGACGTACACGTATAGGAATGGGAACGCAAACAAAACGTATACTGCTTACCTGTACTTCAATACCGTCTGACTTCAGTGCCTTCCCGTTAAGTACACTGTGGTTGAATGATTGACCGACTGTTACGCTGTCGTACTGACTTGAACGCCGCTGCGCAGTCTAAGGCTGCTTTAGTTAAAGCAACGACAACTCTTTTGAAAATGTCCGTTTGTTTAATCTTTCACATAAATTCACTCTAGCAGTCTCGGCTTTGACTGCGCATGCTCAAATGGTCAAATATGCGCTGGAACCGTGTCACGGCTTTCTGTTGACTGCTTGGAAGATACGCTTCTTTCACAGGTTAATTTGGCAGTAGAATATTTTTTGCTCTGAAGAAGTGAGCTTGGCAAGCCATTTGCAACTTACTGCATCTCACTCAGTTTTCAATAATAAAATCAGGCAGCGTATCTGGACGTTTCATCTTTGTTTCGTACCATCTTCAGAGGCTTCGATTTGTACTTGCCTGCAAGTACGGGTTGTCTAGTCTTAAACTTTGGTTTTATGCAAACTTACACTCACGTTTCATCTTGGAGCGCGTAATACCCACTCTTGTCTCAGCTTTTTCACTCTTAACTCCAGTTAAATCAGTAGAACCGAGAGTGCAAAATACTGGGGCCGCATTGTTGACGACAAGTTGTCATTCAAGTCTCACATTGATGACCTTTGTAACCAGTTTGTTAAGTACACTGGTATTTTTTATCGCCTTAGGTTTTCTGTTCTCACTCCGTTTTACTTCAGATTTATTATTCGCTTGTTTATTCAAAGGTTGCTTATGGCATAGAAATATATGAGATGACAAACACAGTTCTGTTCTTAAACCGTTACAACTATTACAGAATATCGGCGTTTCTCAACTAACCCTCTCCATTGCAACCTCGGTGTAATTAAAATAGATGATATTCACATTTTCAAGATGCAAAGCTTTATTTTCAAATATGTCAACAACCTTCTGCCCACTGTTTTTAGAACTATTGTTCATACAATTCGTAATATGGCTTCGTATATACAAGCAAAAGAAACAACGCTCTTTTGTCCGTTACTAGGCAATACTCTAGGCATGGAAAATTTCTTTTGAAAAACTATTGTGTTAGATTATTGAACAACCTTTCAAATCGCTTAAAACAACTTAAACCTTATCACTCCTTTAAGAAACAATTGAAGATTCTACTACTTAAAAAATACTGAGTATTGTGTTGTTAGTCTTCCTTTCTTTCTCCTTCCTCTCTCTTCTTTTTCTCTCTCTCTCTCTGTTTCTCCTCTTTGTTTTTGTTCTTGTAGCCTTTGTGATTAAGTTTTTTTTTTTCTGAAGGTTGCTAGTTTTGTTAGAGACTTATGTGTTTGTTCTCGTATCCTGTTCATACTTGTACTGTACCTTTTCTGATTATACTTGTATTTGTGTGGAAGAAATAAATGAAATGAAATGAATGAAATTGTCCCTCAAAGAAGCGTTTTTCTATATTATATTGAAAGAGATGGGGACTTTTGTAACTCAAAATGCTATTAGGTGAGGTAACAGTAATGAAGGATGAGATTAACTGAATGTAAACAATTATGGGCTTAAATTGAAGTTTGCGGACGTATACTGTACCAAGCTTTGAGTGAAAAACAAGGCTCGTTTAAGTATGAATCATTACGAAATATTAGCCTAAAGAGATCCGCATGGCTACCGCAGTTTTTAGGGAAGAACTGCGGTTCCCAATTTTAGTGTCCAACAGTGGCGGAGCTGCCATATGGTCGGGGGTAGGGGGTGTCTCCCCCCTGACGGACCAAAATCGTCTGTCGGCGCCCTTTTTAGGTTTTTAACATACTTGAATTCTGCACCATTACTTGGCAAAAGACATAATTTAATAGCTTTGTTTTAAGGCCCAGAAAACAAAATGCTCAAACAGCCACCAGTAACTATACTATCTGCACTTTATTCTGATGAAAAGGGTCGTCCTCTGTAATATAGGGATAGGTTTTGCCGAAACGTATCTTCATGCTTTATACGCACTAATGAATGTTGTTACTGTGCTAAGTTAATTGCTTCCACACACAGCGTGATTATAAGCTTACAAAATACACAGACTGACATTAAATTCACCCTCCCGGTCAATAAAAGATGTTGCAAAGTCCGCAACAATAATTGTAGCGCAAATAGCCCTCATGTTGTCGGGGATAATTGTCAACATAGACAATAAAAAGAGTTTATAAAGATACCAAAATAGCTTCCACAACATTTTTCAAAATCGTTTGAAAAGAAAAATAAAACTGTTTTCATAGTGGTAATGGTTTAAGAGTTTTAATGAGCAGTTTCCATTTTGATTTTCCTCAAGTGACCATTCTCATGATTAAATGAATATTTCTGACACTAAAAGATAATCCCATGAAAATGCTTATTTCTGTACTTTCGTGGTCTCAAAAGGAAAAAAATTGCATCTAATAAGCCTAGGTTTAGGCTACTTTTATTTATTATGAATTTGGTATCTAGAGAGCCAAGCAGACATTTTGTCTTGGCTATTTCTTGCAATGTACTTAATTAATGGCTATTTCAGATTGGTGACATGATGTAAATTACGTCAATTAATGTACTTATCTTGATTTCCAAATGCCAAAAATGTACACCTAACGGTGATTAATTTCCAAAACTTTTCCCCCGTGTGACATTGCTTGCTATTGGCTCTGGCAGGTTTAATCTTTATCTTCACAAAATAGCCCATTATTACATTAAAATCTTAAATCGAGGCCAGACAACAACACAAAATATAATGACCGCCTTCATACAAGAATGTGAAAGAGAGGGATAGAAACGTGGACGTCCGCAGGTATGGGCAAGGAGGGGAACTTGTGCCCCCTGGAAAATAAAAAAAAACCTGAAAAACGAAGAAAACGAAAAGGAAAAAACCAAGAAAAATTAACATCAACATTTCTTAACAGTCCACGTATTGTTTCCCCTATTTATATGCGGCAAACAGGCTCTAGAAATGTCATTTCCAGCGATCTGAGAGGCATTTTTGGCAAATTTTCCTGCGCTTCGCCCCAAATCATAGTGGCGCGGGGGGCTGACTCGGGCTGACTATCTAAGCGGAGCGCCACCATCGGTTGGCGCGGAGCGTACAGAAAATTTTGAAAAATCGCAACCCCTCAGACAGCCGGAAATGACATTTCCCGGGCTTGTTAATAGTATCCAAGCAGTCGTTATTTTGACCTTTCGTTGTAATAAAATGTTCACTTCAAAAAAAAAAAAAAAAAAAAATGAGCAAATGGCAAAATGATCAAAAAAGTACCAAATAAAATGTACCACTGTAACAGTTTATGAAATGGTAAGGTAATGTATTAAAGCTAATCATTGGAAAATGAGCCTGTATACGTATTCTCAAAATTATTTTACTATATAACTTTCAACATGAGATCACGATGAATATAAATTATTAAAACTGGAGCAACTTCAGTTACAGGCAAAAATCCCGAGACTTCTCAACTTTGATGGAGCAGTGCCGTCGGAAGGAATATTGGATTGGGGCTGACTTGTGCATGTTGAAAAGATGGGTATAGCACAGATACGCTACACGCCACCATGAGTTGGCACGTAGCGTATTGAGGAAATTTTTGAACACATTGCCTCCGAGATTGCTGGAAATGGCCCTAAAATGCGATTTTTACAGCTTAGAATATTTACTAAATTTAGGAAACAAAATATCTCCCACATTTTTAAGACTGAGAACTTTTGATAAAATTGATAAAGAGATCCGCCATTGATTATTATTATTATTTATTACTAATATATTTATTTCGAACATTAGGTTTTCCCAGCGTAGCCTAATCGAATACGGTATGAGCTTTAGATGGCAGATGAATTAGTTATATGTGGAACTCTTGATGATGCTTATAATCAGAACTTAAGATAAAGCACCCCAAAATTCAGCAACTTCTGTCAGCCAGTTCTTGTGTCATAAAATTAGTGGATTATCTGATAAAAGTGAATGCTTTGTTCATATGTAAATAATGTTTCACTTGTTTATGCTTTAACCCTTTACCGTTGTTTGGGTCCTTTTGGACCCATGCGGAGAGCTCGGCTGTCACCCATCTTCACTGTTTCACGCGGAGCTCGAAACTGCGAGTAGCTACCCGAAAATTCGGCCGCAACAACGAGAGGGAGTTTAAGGTCACAGGGTCAGTAACCTACGGAAGCTGATGCGGGGCGTGCTACGTCCGCCTTTCCGCCCACTCCCGAGGCGCGCAAATATGCCCCGATCGGAGCACAACGGTAAAGGGTTAAATTTGCCGAACAGATGTCGCCGCCTGTCATTCCTCTCAATAAACTCATTTGCAACTTCGAGGAGATTCAACTTATCTACTCGCTCTTTGTGAATGTGGAGAACCATCAAATTATTCGCCCTGCTGTCGGTTGTCGTTGACCTCAAATATGTCTTCACCCGTTTTAGGGCAGAAAACGACCTTTCACTGACGGCGTTTGTTGCAGGCATGACAAGAAGCAACTTTGCTACCTTAATGACCTCAGGGGCCTGTTCCACAAAGAGTTACGCACGATCTTAAGTTTGATTTACTGTTGGCTTAGGTATGGTGAATCAAACTTAAGATTGTGCGTAACTCTTTGTGGAACGGCCCCCAGATATAGTAAACTTCTTCTTGCATAGGTCATCCTCTGGAACATCTTCACTAGATCATGGACAGTGATGTCGACAGCAGACATTGTTCGATCTGAGGCAGCGTAGGTGAAGTGATGAAGTAATGTTTGGATCATTTCTACTGCCAAGTTCTTTGGCTGTCTGATCCATCGAATTGATTTTTTCTGTTTTGTTTATCGCCGGTTCACGGATGACTGATAGGAGATGTAATTTTAGAGTGATGTTCATTACTTTTAATTTTTGTCTTTCACTTTTTTGACGTTTTAATTGTATTAAAAAAACTATATATGGCAAAATTATTGGGGGGGGGGGGCTGCAGCCCCCCAGCGGGATGTGGTAAGCAGTTTGTCCTTCCGAAATAGTAGATTACAGAATTACAGTATTATACAGAAGCTGTTATAGTTGTGCACTCTCAATTATTATTATTAAAAGACACTTGTATTTGTGCTTCATCTTAAAAAGCTCAAAGCACATAACAAATTAAAGAGGACATAATACAATACATTGCTTCCCGGCCTGGGAAAGAGCCATTGAACCGTAAAGTAAACTTAATTTGTTTATTTTGAAAAGTTTTTAATATCAACAAGAATCTATTCTAGTAGACCGTCCCTGTACAACCCTAAGCAACATCATTAGAAAATGTTAGGAATTCTTGAATTTGAACTTCTGTATTCTTTTCAATGAACTTCGACCCCCCCCCACTCGATTTTTAATTTCCCTTACTGACTGCTTTCTTTCAAGCGTCGGAGCCTACCATAACACTGATAAAAGCCGTTTGAAACCAATTAAAGACACGGTATCGTGGCGCGAAACGGGGGCGACATTTGGACAGCCTTCAAAAAATTTGTTATCCCACCCAAAATCCCGGATGTAGCCCATAGACACCGTGTGATAACAGTTCATACGATTGCGTGGGATAGCGTACTGCTACATATGCTTGTTTGCGTAGCATCTGTGTTAATTCGCTTGTAGCAGGGATTGTTTTCCTGATACAAGTGAGTACCTTGCTCAGTGACAACAGAGAGACCCTTGGGAATTTTCCCAATATCTTGGGAATTTTGAACCGTCTCGATCATTCTTTTCCTTCCCACTTTGAAAAAAGAAATATTGTGTGATTGTTTCTTTTTTCTACTTTTTTAAGTCACTTATTAATTAGTTATGAAATATGTGAATAAGTTCTAATAAGAATGCCAAGGTGGCTAATTTGTATTAAATTTCCGGCTTAATTGTTTTGTGTTTTAATCATCAGTTTGACTGCGATGCTCTTATAGGCAATCATTACTGTAGTCCAACGTTGAGAGGCCGGCTATACGTTGTTATTCGAGACGTGATCTTGGGAATTTCTAAAAGACGAACTGGCCTAGGAAACCTGCATTGAACTTGAGAGATTGGTCGAAGCGAAGGGGCTAGTCTAAGTCTTACGACAGCAAAATGTCTTCCTGTTCAGAACTTCAGAAAGAAAAAATCGAAGGACAGCGTTTGCACACGTTGTCACGAGAAGGAGAAATCAAACGAGAAAAATACAGTAGCAAACGAAAGACGGAGTTCCCTTTCTCATTCTCACGCGGAATAGGCCCTACCTAACGTTAGCCTAGATCGCCGCAGAAAAGCAGGTTGATTGGTTGGGGAATAACAAGTCTCTTGTTTATAACGGCGATTTTGCGAAACATCATCTCACAGATCACGTTCAAGGTAAGTGAAATGTGTTTGTTCAGTTACTGATAGTAAAAAGTAAACAGGATTCCCGTCTCGTTAGTGATCCACATACCCATCCCACACGCGTGTTTAGCTTATGTGCAGTACAGAGTATGCATAGGCCTAACGTTAGGACAATTTTATTAGCAGCTACATGCCTAGTAAAGCTTTTGACGAGCTAGCACAGGTTACAGCAGAAGTGATCAGCACTACATTTACCACTTCATCAAAATCTTAACCCCAGAATGAGACTCACTACTCTTGAAAAATGTGACTAGCCTATGTCCTCAGTTTGCTCATATACATGCCCCAAATAGTGTGCACTTATGATCTCTCAGAGGGCCTGGCGCGGAGTTTGCACTTTCCCCAATATTGTCTTCTCAAAACTTTCTCATCAAGCATAGACCTACAATATGCTATCACTTAGATAATCCTAGGTGTTTCATCAGCCTACAGTCCACTTGACAATGAGTAAGTGCTCAGCTTTGCTGGATCAGTAATTTGCCAAAGAGACTTGATGAGAACAACAGTTCTGTACTAAGCCTGAGCATATTGGATTTACTGTATAATATAAATGAAGATATCTGGTGCAATCAGGTGAGCAGGATCAAGGCGCCATTATCCAGTAATTGATTTCTGTAACTTTGCTCATGCTTGAGTGACAGCCAGCTGCATTGATACTAGTTATATGAATTGCAAAAAAAGGAAATGAAGGCTTAATTTGGTAAGCATTCATATATCATTCATGTGTGAATGCATTCCAACACATTAAAAAACTAATGAATGCATTCATACAGTAGCTGAAGGTCGATCGGTAGACTTCAAAGGAAATTATGAAGGCTTATTTTGAATGCAAGGAAGACTTCATTTGAGGAAGAAAATAAGCATTCCAACTCACTGACAGTCCTTCGAATGCTAAATGATATGTTCAGAAGGCATAATGAATGCTTATTGAAAGCATTCAATAAGGGTGATGAAGGTCCCCATCCAAATGCCAGTAGTGGTTTGCCAGGTATATGGTAAAAAAGAGTTGTAAGGCAACTGCCTTCCTAATGTAAGGTAAGGCCCCATATATAGGCCTACTGCTTTCAAGTACGTACATCATAAATTTCCCCCCATGTGTGGAACAATGCTATAGTATAGAAAGTTAACTACAGTACGTAGGCCTTCATCAGTGGCCTAAGAAAACCTGGATCTGCAGATTTTGGGCTCAGCCACAGATCAAGGATTTTGAGAAAGAGGGGAATTTAGACAACGTCAACAAATAATAATTAACGTCAACAAATAATTACCAAATATTCAACAATTGGTTGTACCTGTATGCAATTGAAAACTGCATGATGCTGATCTCCTCCCCCTCAATCACCACCACCCCACAACCCCCTCCTCACAAGGGAAATAAGAAATCTGCATTCTAAATTCAGTTCAAGCCAAAGTACTGTTGGCCTACTACCAGTAACCAGTTGGGCTACATATGGAATCAATTTTCATGGCTGTCAGAATATCTGGGACAACAAAAATTCCATACAGACAACCAGGTTGGTTGTCCCATGGACAACCATTTTCCTCTCGGACTGAGAAAGTATACTGCTGATTGATAAATTCATTCACCTTTTTCCATAATAGTTTCATAACCATATTTCAGACTTGGAGTGTTCCTGTCTCTCAAACATCACATCTTTTTATTCTTCGAGACCAATAATACATGAACATGCTAGGAAAAGCCCCTTAGCTACTTTTCAAATTTGGTACCTGTCATAGCAGGCACATGGCAGGAAAGATGGATTAAGAAAATTTCAATGCAGTATTGTGTGTGCATTGATCTATAAAGCTACTTAGGAAATGTCCAGTGACCAGCACAACAGAGGCATTGTGATTGTATTCTTTTATGACACTGAACACAAACGTAGAGATAGCTCTCAGGATTTATCTTTTTTCTGCTTGGGTAATTCAGATTTTTCAAATGAGCTAAGGGGAGTTTCCTCTCATGAACATCAAGGGCGGATCCAGCCCCTAGCTGAAGGAGGGGCAGTTTGAAAGAGGGGACGCCAACATCATACAGGGGCCGCATACTCTTGAATTTGACCGGCCTCATTTCTCAGACCAACTCCCATTGCCGCAGTTATATATAGCTATACGGTTCGAAATTTTGGGGACCATTTGTTTTTTACTTTTCGGGCAGTTTTAACTTAATTAAAGGACTCAGGGGGCGCATTTTTCTTGTATTGAGGGGCGCTAGACTGGTCATGGGGGGGCAGTTGACCCTAGTTGCCCCCCCTGGATCCGCCCTTGATGAACATAATTATAGCCTTCTGTTTTGTAATTAAGTGGAAAATATTTTGGACAACCAAATTTCCTTCTGAACCAAAATTAGTGAAATGGTTGCCCCAAGACAACACTAAATGTTTTAAAAATGGAGGCCTGGTCTATGAGGGGTACTGTAAGGTAGGCTAAGCATAGTATAGCTGCTGTACCTGTACATACAGTATTAAAAGTTGTTTTCCCCAAGATCTAGACAGGAATGGCATATATAGATGCTATTTCTGGGTTAAGTTTCCAACCAAGTAGTTCAAGTCAAGCTAGTCTTGACCTTTTTTTCTGTTTTGGTTCACAGGCTTGTTTTCCCTACTCCATTGCTTTTTCAAGCACAATGGCAGTAGCTCCATTTTTGAAAGTCTTCAGTGAGACTGTCCTGGGAATCTGTACGTTGAGTGTACATGAAATGCCAAATGCAATAAAAATTAGTGCCCGAGCAAAATTTATGTCCTCGGTTATTGATGGTGGCATTGCTAAACTTTTTCATTGGGAGAGGGAAAGTGCTGAAGTGGTGGGCCAAAGAAAATGCTCCTACTGTATATCGAGTGCCTGCTGATGCCACTGGTAATCGGTATAGGTTGATTTAAAATTCCTTTAGACAGAATAGATTGCAATCCCCCCCCCCCATGTCCCTTTCTGTTTTAATGGGGCCTATTGTTCACATCATCATCAATCATCATTATTATGACTCTTATAACAACCAATTTTGACACCACCCCTTAATCATTGAGGGACATGTGATTTGAAATCATGGAAGTCTTTATATATGCACTCTTCCCTAAGATAAAATACTGTTTCATTGCAAGTAGTCTTGATTTACTTTTCAGGTGTTCTTCAAAGTACTGTACATGCAGTGGGCCACACAGACAGAGCCAAGTGAATGACCAACCTCACCTCAGTTGCTAGCTGTTACACCCATAAGTGAGTGAAAATAACTGCAGGATGTATTAAAACAAGTCTTTCAATTTCCAAAAGCATGTTTTCCCAGCTAACTTCCAGGTAGTACTTCCATGGTTCACAACAATATAGCACAGAACAGTCTACCTTGTGCTGTTCAGAATTGGTTGTAACATTTTCACAGCTTTAATTAGCACCATGAATGGTGGCTCTATGTTGGGGCAAGAGGGGGCATTTGCCCTCCATAGATTTTGTCCTTGGCCCTCCTCAATCCCCCTCCCTCTGCCCGCCCAAATGTTAGCTGGTCAGAAAGGAGTTGGGTTTGGGTTTACTGAAAAGAATTTAAATAACATACCTCTCCAGAGACTACATTTTTCATTCAGAGATACAGTATGCTAAAACCTGAGAGCTTCCAGGGGCGAAGCCTGTTTGATCCTGCCTACTGTAAGAGGTGACTTAAAAGGGAAAACTAACTTGTACTTGAATTGTACTTGAACTGTACTTGAAAGTAAATTTAAACTTTGAACTTTTTATTGAGTTGACTGACACAATACTGTACATGACATGTTCATGTTGGGTATAGTTAAATCTCATCTTTGCTATCTAGAAACTTTATATCTATATTTACTAAAATATTGCACAGTTTATGAGCATTGTTAGGCCTTTATCCAATGTCTTGTTTGATAATGATGCAGATCGAGTTGCAGTATCAATTAATTGTCCACAAAGCCTGAGTGAATATTATTTTCTCCCAATTGCACAATATACCCACTATGGTAATGTTTTGACATTGCCAACATTTTCAGAATTATAATTGTAATGTGCTTGATTAGTTTACCTACAAATTGGGCTAGTTGCTCTATTGATATGATGTGCTCCCTTCCTTGAAGACAAGAGCATTCACCCCAGTATACAGTACAGAAGTGTACAGTAGTTAGACTGTCCTGTTTCATGATTGGCTATAGTATCGAGTGACAATATTCTTTCCTGAAATGTGCAATTTACTTAATTGCTTGATTTGCCTAAATATCCAATAATATGGAATGAGAAGGAAATTGTGAGATACCT
The DNA here is from genome assembly GCA_037179385.1 of Holothuria scabra. Taxonomy (NCBI): domain Eukaryota; kingdom Metazoa; phylum Echinodermata; class Holothuroidea; order Aspidochirotida; family Holothuriidae; genus Holothuria; species Holothuria scabra. The sequence continues at coordinate 57,022,406 of CM074181.1, read as the reverse complement.
CCTTAAAAACAAGCCTTGCCCTATTATCAAGTTTACAGTAGTTAGAAGTGTGGTTATAATAATTGAAAATCATCCATACAGTTCATCCTGTGCTGCAAATTTGCATCACCAGCTGTAAATATGGTATTCCATTGAATTGCAGCATTGACATCTACTCCTGTCAAGGACCACTATGACAGTATATTAGAGCCAGTTTGTCCCTCATCAGCAACTACAGGTAATTATGGAAGCCAAACACAGGGAGGATTGCAAATGGCTGTTCAACTTGAAACCAATAGTTATTGCCCAAGACTAGCTGCACTTTCATTGAGTTCAGACAAACATCATGTCCTATACGCACGATTCCCTTATACAACATGTATTACACGGACGGTGTGTTTGGTCTAATGGTACTACGGTAGAGCATATTCCACCTCTCTACCAAAGACTCTAAAAGAGGAACCTACTGCCATTTTGCATGATCGCTGCTCTGTATAAGCAGTGGGGTAGGGAAAATAAGCCAGTGAGCCACAACTGGAAAAAAGGCAGTGGCCGGTTTGACTTGAACCAATAGGTTGGAAACTGGGCCGTAAAACTCCATCTAACTACAACATGTATTACAGCCAGGGCTGGAAAAAATATTTATTTTCCCGGAAGGGAGTTGCATTATTTCCCAGGAAGAGAGTAAAAGTTTCCACAATTCTCCCTGCATTTTCATGAAAAGGGAAATTTTCCTCCAGATGTCCAAATTTTCTGGGAAGGAGCGATCGTATCTCAGCTTCACAACTCTTTTCACCCATGATTATAGCATTGTAGTACGTGCTGTAATAAGTCACAACATCCGGCATGGTGCCATGCAGTCTCTTTCCAAGGGAATGATGAAATCCTTCATAATACTCTAGGCACAAGCAACCCAAATCTGTGGCCAAAACCCAGAGACTTGTCTGGGCATTATTTTGAATAAAATGTTATGAAAGAAAAATTGAAAATTTGGATTTTAAATTCAATGTTGATTTGGGTTTGAATATTAAATTTCAAGTTTTGTGATTTTTAAAGGACAATTGCATTTCCTTCAAGAATTAGAAGGAAGTACACAATTGGAATGTTACTTGTCACTTTCTGGACAATAAATAGCATACCCATCTATGCTCCCTTGAAAAGAATGGTAAATGTTTCCTAAAATGTTTCCCATATACAGCGGGGACCATCCATCATAACTGGGAGATGAATCCCCTGTCCCACCTCACTCCCCTTAGCACCTCTCTGGCACTCCTGGTTTACTGAAAACTTATGGCAAAATAAATTGCCAAAACACAAAGGGTCATTCAAGATTTAAGCATGGAGTTGTTTTGCCCTCTACCTAAACAAAAAGGGATGGGGGTATTGGATGACAGTCTTCCCATGTCTTTCTGCAATGGAAGTGTGATGTCTTTGTCACAGTGTGGGAGGGGGTGCTATATTTACTGTAATTGTTCATAAATTTCTAAAGCTTTGACTATTTTCATGACAGTAAGCATTTCTTCTGGAGTACAGTACCGTAGCTTGACTGTCAGATATGCATCTCTCTTCTACTCACAGTAGTTGTATTTCCTTTTATTTTTTAACCTAGCTAGGCTACTCTCATCATTTCGAAATGGATTTATGAAGTCAGAAGTCCTATGTTTTTTTATTATTACTTATTTTATCTATTATTCCAACAACATATACTACCCAATCTGTTTCTTTGGGTGTTAATTCTGAAAATGCAAGTTTTTTTCTAGTGATAACTGATTGACCACTTTCAAATGCAGTCACATGCTTGCAAAACATATATACCTGCTTTCCAACGTGCTTTTGAAATGTCGGATATTAACATCAAAAAGCTGACCAGGAAAGAAAAAAATCCTTTAATTGTAAAACAGAACTTGTTTTGTAATTTGTGAATGTGCTGTATAGGCTCAGTCTTGGCAGATCTGCAATCACTGGGTCTTCCCATTTTAACCATACTACTCCAAGGTACATGACTGCTGTTGTCATTTTTCCACATTGAAAGGCAGAAACAGTCATCCCAAACTTACCGTATTTCAAAGCAAAGGCTAAAGCTGATAATTTACTTTTCACTTTTCTTAATTTCTTAAAAGTATCTTTAATAATTTTTTAGGACTTCAGTATTACATATTCTAGGAAAACCAAGCAGTGACTCCCCAAAAAATGGCACATGACCGTGAAGAGCCAATCATGAAACAGGAGAGTCTACTACACTACTTCAAGTTGGGGAGACTGCTCTTGCCCTTTAAGCTTTTCATTCATCATGCTTTGATATCAAAGGGCAGAAAAGAGGATCTGAGATTTCCCTAGACTGAAACAGTATCATGAAACTGCATGGTAGGAACATTCACCATTTGCATATGGCATGAACACATCCATGGATAAAAAATACCTTTACCCAAGTTGCAAATTTTTTGCCATTTGTCAGTTTGTTAGTATTTTTCTTCATTCATTTATCTTCAAAATATGATATAAAGGATAAAATGTAGTTTTTAAGCTTTGCTAATTGCTCCATTATTATTGCCTGCTTGGACAAGAGGTGACTTGAAGTACAGGTCTAAGTGCAGTACAATCTATTTTGTCAACAGTTCAGTTGAAGATTTCCTGGATTGCCACAATGAAAATGACACTGATGAGGCAGAGGCAGACAATATAATGTGGGAGGAAGCAGTCAAGTCTAAACGTGAAAGTAGACTATCTAGGTAAATTCACTACGCATTTGTTTCAGTTTCTTTGAAAAGAGAATCCTTGTACCTGATGGAAAAATATCAAGTTTTTGTTATATCTTTTGAATTTCCATTTTGATCTGGATTCTGCTCACAATATTTCCGGAATGGTAGTATTGCCTATCCCCAGTTCCAAGACCCACTGACAGTAATACCAACCTCACCTCTGAAGCTCTGGCCTTGTCCAGTTAATCAAGTTTTGGCACCACAAGTTTCAAAGAAATCTTTTATAAGTTGCTCTCTCTTCAAGAAAGTGAGAAATATGAGAACAATTTCATCTTTTTGGAATTTGTGACAAGGAAAAAAAAGAAAAAAAAATTGTAAGTGTTTTTCATACATTTCTAGTTCCAGCTGAGCCTGCTTATTACATTTAATTTGAAGAAGTACCAATGCAGATTACTAAGCAATCCAGAAAAATTTCAAGTAAGCAAGGAAACAAAACTCAGACAGAGCAAAAATATTTCTGTGGGCATTTCATATATTATTCTGTTTTTTTTTTTTTTTTGGCACAGGAGGACCAGCCCAAGGATCCACCCAAAGTTGTCAAGTTCACCTCTGCATATGCTAGTCATGTACATGTGTCACGTTCAACTGGACTGAAGATTCAAAATCTCAGCTACAATTGGGGTGTAAAAGGCACCTGGTTGATACTTCCCAACCAGGATGGATTTATGCATGATTTTGAGTAACCTGGCAGAACCCAGAAAACCACATCAATACTGGAAAGATTGCTTGCCTTGCTTGCCATTTAATGGTTTACATCACAAAAGCAATTTTTATTGGCCAAATGTGTTTTGTGTATGAAGTTTTGTGAATAGGAAGATGGTGTGATACCTGAACAGTATTGCCAACCAGCTTGTAACTGTATTGAAGCCTTTCATTTATATGTTATAACGTCAGCTATACCTGAAACTTTAGGTCTGAATTTTTATTCCAGCTACTAAAAAGGATGAAAGAAATAATGGGACTATCATATCATGCACAATGAAGACAACAAGAATATAGGAACAATTTTTGGTGCACTCAGTGGAGCATGTGTCTTTTGTAAGCTTCAAATGAATCATAAGTTGAAGCAGGGTTCCTACATTTCTGGAAACTAAATTTTCACTTTTCCAGGACCAAATATTAAAAGAATTTGCACAACTTTTTTTTTTGGGGGGGGGGGGGGGGAAGCTGTTACATCAAATTACGAAAATTTGTGAAAATTTCCATGAATTTTTCATGACTTGGTTAACACAATTTTTTGAATTGGAAAACTTTACCAGGCCCTGGAAAATATTTTTTCAAATTTCATGACTTTTTAGGTTTTCAATGATGGCAGGAACCCTTCTAAAGGTGTTTAAGTCATTTGTTTAATAGAGACATTGGTATGCCAAAGGAAGTGGAAGTTTGAAACTGCATGTTCAGGATATTGAGATTGATAATTATAAATTATTTATTTGTAATAACAGTACTGTGTAAGAAATAGCCATGCATCATCCTGATCTGTGATATCAAATTCAAGAACGCAAAGTTGCTCATATTCCGACAGAGAGTGCAGTCTGATTCAACAGGGTTTTGTGTGCTCACTTTGATGATATACCCTTCAAACAGTAGACCAGGATTGTGTCTGCGCAGTGAAAAGTTTTAAACAGCTGTGGGTGGGTAGAATTAAAAAGGTTGGGAAAATGTATGAAATAGTGAGAGGACTTGGCCTAGCTTGAATATTCTACCTCCAGAAGTAGACCCTAATTCACATTTAAAAGATATCATGTAAAAAAATGTTTCAAATGAATTTATGTTTAATACGGTGAAGTAGAATTTTGTGATAAAATTATTAAATCAATTCTTCAGATGCTCAAAATATATGCAATTAAAGTTTTCAGATTTTTAATTCAATTTTTGTGAACTTGGAGCAAGCTTGTGTTACATATCCTACACTTGCACTGATCAAATGTGTTTTCTAAAACTTCTTGTGCAAATGATCGAAATATTTCTTTTCTTAGATTTGAATATGCCATGAGCAAGCGTGCCAGTGGAAAAACCAGCAAAATGGGAAGCTCCTTGCCAAGAATTGTTGAAAATTTGGAAGAATATTTTTTTTTTATAGACGAACATTTAATTTCCAGTGTAAATTTTATTTGTGCTAAAAATACACATTTCCTAGCTATCATCATGTTTGGAGCCCTCGCCATGGTTAGTGGGACACAGAAATTTTTCAATCTTGAAATTTTCTAGGAATGGGTTAAACCAAATCCCTGTGTTTCATTTTGAATAAGAGCAATTGTAAAATCAGGACTTGATACTGTAAGCATTGCCCATCTGTGCTGAAACATTGATATCACTCCTTGAACAGTACTTCCTTCAGGTTCAGTACTTCATGACGTGCTTTGGGTCTGTGTTGCCACATTCATGTACCTTATGCCAACATCCCAAGGACCAAATATGACTTGAATAAAACTTTTGATTATATTTACTTCAAGCATTTAGCAATCCAACTCTTTTATCAGCTCTCTTCCACTAATTTCGTTTAATCCTACACCTGATCAACAAGCTTGTTTATATTGTGCAGTACTTTATGTGCCCCCACCTGAGTGCCATTTAGAAACCAGCCTGGTAGTAAACGGTGCATGCTGGTGCATCCTGGTGCATGCATGGTGCCTCTTAAATTAGAGACTGTGGCACTGCTTCAATGGGTCTCATATATGTCCTAGCATCCATCATTGTTTGCTCTTAGTTATGGAGGGATGATGCAGAATTAAGTTGTTGTCATAAGCAGGAGAAAATATAATTGTGCAAATTGCATGCATACAGTATGTGCACTTGCTTACTGTACAAAAAGCACTGTTACACTTGAAGGGAATGTGCTGAGCATATCCACAAAGATAGGTACTAGCATGTGTAGAACACAGCTTTTAAAATAGGGCTTCATTGTGATCCTTTTTGAAGTCTGAAAACTATGTAAAAACTTGCTGCCCTTCAGAAAAAAGGGGAATGTGATCTATTGAAAGTTTGACCATACATTTTCTATGGATGGATTTGTAAATTTCAAAAAGGAGGTGGACTAGTTCTTGTCAGCCTTTCAACCTGCAGGACAGTGTGTATGGTAAGTATCACCTCCTCCTTTCTCCCCCTCCTCCCCCCCCCATTTTGGTCCAGAATGCTAATAAAATACTCTAGGTGCATGCTAGATTCTATATGAGAATGAACAGCTCATTAATTGCAAACTCAAAATCATCAAAACAGCCACTGTTATTCTCATTCAAAAGAAATGGTAGGTAGGCTATGCATCTGTGCTACAGGTCCTTGCTCCAGTGAATGCAATTTACAACACTACCATAACTGCTGTAAACCACTGGAAATAGATTCCTCTACATCCTGTAAATACCCCATCATTTTTCTGATCTACCTCTGTAAGTGAATAGCCTGACCCAACTAGTCTTCAAGACATATGTAAAGGTATAGGAAATATGTAATTCACTCATATCTCATAGTAATATTAAATGTTTTTTGACAAAATTATAATAATTATACTGGAACTCCTAAAAAGTCAATTGACAGAAATATTACATAAAAGAAAAGATGAAAATCAGGTAGAGTACCATATTCTTACTGGAATCTTGTACCAGCTGTTTCACTTTATTGTTTTACACTTAAAATTTCCCATCAACATGCCATAATACATTTCTTGATCAACAAGCATGACAGTGGAAAGCACTTATTTTTTTACAATAGTAGACACTATGATTAATTCCCAAACAAAATATAACTCTTCTATTTTGCATGTTGTTATGAATTCACTTAAAAAATGATACAAAAACTTGTTTTTTCTAAAAAAAAGTTTATACTTCAAGTGATATGAAAACTACTACCATCTTTGTAAATGAAGTTTTTAAAATGTAGGAATCCGAGGCTTTCATGCAACTTTCATGATATATCTTGCATCATAGTTTGGGTCTTCAAGTTCATTTCTTGTCACTGATATCATGACATGAAATTCCCATCTCAATGTACTTCTGGGTGGCCTTTCCACTCCTATACTTGCACTCCTGTCACTGTATCCTAACATGATGACACCGGCCATCTTCCCCAGTCTCGGAATATTGCATTAAGTAAATATTGACAGTCATACGAAGCAAGTTTGAATAGCTGAATTCTCTAGGTAATCAGTTTGCAGTGGAGATGTAGTTCTCAAAGCCACCATACAGACCTGGCCTGCACTTTCTTCTTTAAAGAGAAGACATCAATTTTCCTTCCAGCCTAACAAGACGATAATGGTAGGTTCCCATGCATGAGTTCTGCCATAGAGTAGGTATTGTAGGTGATTTTTTTTTCCAGAAAGTTGATGCAGGTCCTGTAGTGCTAGTGCCTTCAAGGATACAAAGAAGAGCATAATATAAATAAGTAATATGTCACATGTAGTAACAACCTTTTAGTTTGATTAAACTGTTGAAAATGTTGTACTCTCGAAGGTTAGATTACTCTGGTATGATATTTTAATTTACTTCATGCTATGTACATGTAGCCATACTGAAGATTCTTGTGACAGGCAGAGGCTACTAAGCTGTTACATGACTGACACAGGCCTGGATTAATATGATGTTTATTTCATATGATGTTAATTAAAATGCAAAATAGTTAGCATATGAAACATGAGAGATGTACGCTAGCTTGTGAAGGGAATCTGTTTCAAAAAATATGGATACTCATGTGGATTAGTTATGAGAGAGTAACCTTTGTAATAAGTGACTGCTCTTCCATTGACCAATTCAGAAGAAGCAGTAGGGAGCTAATGCTTTCATTACAACAGGCAGTTGCATGCACTGCAATTGTTCTGTTTTATTAAACATGACAGCTACTTGTCAGGGTTAATTAGCAACAAAAGTTTGTATGCTTTTTGAGGAGCTAAAGATGTTAGCCATTTTACCAGAACTGGCTGGAACCATCTGGAGTGAAAGAGATTCACCCTTTAAAGAAGCCTAGCAGTGGCAAACATAGTTTGACGAAAAACTTTGTCATGTGGGGTAGCTAGAACCTTTTTTTCCTAATTTGGAGGGTAAGGGGGGGGGGGGGGCTTTAAATGATTGATATTCAGTTACACTTCGGGTATCAGTGGAGAGAAGTTCTAATTGCCACCCCATTTCCCTAGTTAACAGGGCTGCATGTGTATTCTGTTACATGTAGAGAATTTCATTAGGCCCTTTAACTGACGACATCCCAGCCAACATGCCCAGCTGGGCCCCAACTGGGTTTCAGCCGGGCTACTTGCTGGGCCCCAGCTGGGGCCCATTCGTGTTTGTCACGTGTTCCCATGTGGGGCCCAACTGGGCTAGCCTTTCCCAGCTAAAACCCAGCTGAAGCCCAGCTGTGCCCCGCTTCAATAACTGAAGCCTAGCTGGGCTTCAGCTGGGAAAGGCTAGCCCAGTTGGGCCCCACGTGGGAACACCTGACAAACACGAATGGGCCCCAGCTGGGGCCCAGCAAGTAGCCCAGCTGAAACCCAGTTGGGGCCCAGCTGGGCATGTTGGCTGGGATAGACCTGTTTGAGGGCTGTTTAATACCCTGATGTTTTAAAATGAGGTTAGGTAATGGATTATAGCAAGCACCCTGAAAGTCTTAAAATCTTTGGTCTAGTAAACTAAGTTCTCCTGAGGTTGGGTGTGGAAGGACTGTTTCAGACAACCATCATGGCAATATCCCTAGATGCAATTTGCTGTCACATGTCAATTAAGCATTCAGTGGAAATTGTTGGCATTATTACAACAGTACTGAGCTGGTTGGATAGCATTCTTATCCTTTGAACATGGTCAGTCCAATTTATTTCTGATCATACTGTATATAATGCTTTCATCAAGCAAACCCTTCCTAAACTTTTGTGCACCACACAACTAGTCTTTTTTGATTTTGTCCTAATTTAGGGGGAGAAAAGCCAATTGTCGAGCTAGCTAGGCCATCATATGTGATCAGAGTGTAGTTCGAAATCTGTCAATTCACACAAGTCTTTTTAATTGTGGGATATATTTTACTATAACACTATGTAACTCAATTGTAGGACAAAGAGTGTTGTGCTTGAAGTAATTTCATACTGGCAATGACTAAAGTTTTGTCCCTTTCACAGCTGTTTAAGATATATCAGCCTTAATTTGATGGTGTATCCCCATAGAAACTACTGTAGCATTAATTATACACTCAATAAAATAACAAGGATCCACATGCAACGTGATGGACGTTGAATTTGTTTCTTTCTGTATTGTATCGGACCTTGGGAATTTGTGCCCATAATCTTGGGAAAATTTCTCCTTTGTTCAATTTTGTATGGCATATACACGTAAAAAATACTACACATCGCCAAGCAAATGATTTTTCGCAGAATTACTGTCAATGTCTACTAATTGCCATCGTATTTGTTCTTATCTCTTTTCCTTACCATCTCGCAGCTTTAAGCATCCAAATTACTCGTTAATTAAAGCTGATAAAGCGTTCCCTGGATGTCGTGCCGTCAATCTCATGTTAATTTTGGGAAAAGTTGCCCTTGCCGACTTCTCTTGTTATTGCCGACGATTGTTCGTTGTATGTGGTATTTGCAAATGTCTTGCAGAAATCCACATCACCTGAATGAGTACCGTCTACTACTTCCATGCTTCAACTTCCCTCCGTCTATTGCACGAACATTTTTCACGGCTAAGGAGGGTGATGGCGCTGTAACAGTTTTTGATGCGCAAAGGAGAAAAGAACAATTCTAAAAAGATGCTGCCGCCCCCGTTTCTCTCCACGATACAGTGTCTTTAAGTTAAGGACGTCTTTGTTATGTTGGCCTAAATTTACATACGGCGTGCGTTCAGTATGACAACTTCGTTCTTCCACTGGTTCACAAGTAGTATTGAACGTAGTGTTGTGAAATGTCTCATAACTTCAATTCGAGACTGGAATTCCATCTGTTTACTGTTGTCATGCGTTCGTGTAAATACTGCTCTATCAATTTTTCCTTCCGAGGTCAAACGCTGTGGGAAAATTTAAAGAAAGAAGGTTAAAAACTATCAGAAATATTTCCAGAATGAACAGAGGGTAACTTGAAAATATTTTTGTAACAGATGTATCGTACATCGTTTTGTTTTTGTGTGCCTACTGAGAATATGAAATCTGAGTAGGATAGACATTCGCTAAACTGGTTCCACCTTGTTTTATGGTAACATGCCTATGTAAAGTTACTATACCTAAAAACAACATAGGCCTACACTACAGTGTATACCATACGCCAGATTGGAACCATGTTAGGCAAATTTTTCCTCAAATAAAAAAGGCTGGGCAAGCAGAAGGACAACAGTGTAGTGTTAGGTATATAGGCAATATTCATTCACTGTATACTATGGTAACACCAACCTGCATGAGACAGGCTGTGGCTATGCATCTGTGGCAGTGTGGAGGCTTTATCAGACGGAGTTAGGCCTAGGGTAAAACGCCCCAAACCTGATGGCTTACGATTTTACTGTTCCAGTTACCACAATTTTAACTGAAACAGAATATTACCACCACTCTCTTTGCTAGTTTTATTTGTCCTTGCTATTCCATGTAGAAATTAAAATTTATTTCCAAGGATTGACATAAGGGGAGCTCTAGAACCTTGGACTCAAACAGCCCAGAAAACAACCTACAGGTCTAGTAGGACCAGTATTCACTTCATCAACCTAGAACACGGCCATAGTATTAGTTATTGTCAATTTATAAGCCTGATTTCATAGTCAATTACTTTAAAACCAAGTCTTTAATATTTTATCTAAATTATATGTATAGCACTGTTTAATATCTGATAAGAAATTAAGGAGTGAATGAAGGAATTAATTTAGTTGAAAGGATACTGGCTATCAAAATTTTTGTAGCCTAGTATTCAACCACAAATGTGTTAAATATGTATGGTCAAATACTGGACACAGCTTTTGAAAGTGGAGCCCAGTATGCAACCCCCCCTAGATCTGAAAAAATGGCATTTAAATTTAAATTTTTCAAGTTTGTGACTGGTCTTGCTAACTTCACATCTCAGTTAATACGACTGTTGAAGAAGAAATACCTTCAATTGGGCAAAAATTAAGAATTTTTGTTTAAGTCCTTTTATATCCTTAAAGTACCTTTTAAGGAAAGTGGCTTTTTATGAACGTTATCCTGCCATGTACAACAATGACTTAAATAGAGTGTCAATTTTGTGGAATTGGGCCAGTTTGTCCTCATTTATTGGAAGTACAGGTTTGCTTTCAAAGATTACTTGTGAATTTATCAACAATTCTACTGTGGGATAGGAGAGACTTGTGAATAAACAAAAGTGGTCAGGTTCAGGGGGGCAGTAGAGTATTGGGCATTTTACCCTAGGGTTACAGTACCACATTTCTATTAGCTGAAAGTGCACCATAGAATTGAAGAAGATTATGGGGGAGGGGTATTTCCTCCCCTTTGCTAAAAACTTTTTGAGCCAAATGGCTCAAAATCTGAAGCAGATTTCACTTGTTCAAAGTTCTATACCCAATAGTAGACCTATGGGGACAAAAGTCAGTTGTGCTTGAAAGGGTCTGTCGTCACATGGGCTCTGTGCTTGCCTTGGTCCCAAGTCACTGGGGCTGTCAAGGAAATAAAAAAAGTCCATGCACTCATTGCACTTCCTAAAGAAGCCCTACTGATGGACATAACCAATCTCTGCTTTCCTCACACTGATTATTGCTCTAAGATCAATGGCTTTGTAAAGTCTAAGTGGCAAGAACTGTGGGAGTTAAACCAATGGTAGGAAGTGGGGAAAATTGAGTCCACATTAAACAGAGGGATGATTTTAGTCCTGACTAGGGCATCCCTCACAGTTACCTTACTATTTACTTCAGAGGAAGGAAAGACTACGTATATGGTTGCCTTACCACTGCACTAAACGTGACTGACGCGATTTCCAGCTTGACCCAAATTACAAATACCATGCACTCAACTTCCCCTCCTTGTTACCACCGAAGTGTATAAATCTCGAAACGGGGTAATTTAATTAACCCATTTTGAGTGTGCGGTATTTGTAATTTGGGTCGAGCCGGAAATCATGTCAGTCACGTTTAGTGCAGTGGTAAGGCACTCGCCCGGAAAGCGAGCTGTCCTGGGTTCAAATCCCGCTTTGCTGAATTTTCCTTCTGGTCTTTTTCTTATATTTTTTCCCTTGTTCAAAAGGCAATGCCAGTACTTGGGTTGAATTAAAATTCATGATCGAATCATTATCAATTTTTCAACCTACATTTACAGTCGATCTTACCGCGTTCGACCTATTTAATTACCCCGTTTCGGGATTGCTCAAATTTTTGAAAAATGACTGATTTATTTTCATCTTTTTATTTTTACAGGGAAGGACTAAGGATTGCTGCCAGAGCTAAAAATGGAACTGTTGGTTTATTCGAAGAAGGTAAGAATGTACAGTAATAACCAGTCTTTGCTCAGGCATGTACATACTTGACATACTTCAAAAAGTGTTGTGCCTCCTAGTGGTCTTGAAAGAAACCATTGTATTCAAGAGCTCATAGTGATCTTGTAATCTTGTAATGTTGTAGTTTAGTGAAGTCACTAAATGTTTAATTTACAGAAGTCATTAATTGTAATTTTTATGACTGAAAAGCTTTAGCTCCAAATGGTATCGGGACTTCTTTGGCCTACAGCACCTTTATATCATCATTCCATGGGTCACCCCTTGAAACAGCCAAGATTTCGGCTCCACATGCATAGCAGTGTAAATACAGTATGAAACATACATAGCAAATGTTTCAGCAGCCATGAGTGTTTTTCTGACATATGGCATCAGGGGGTTTGCATTGACAGAAGAAGTTGGAATTTAAAATGATAAAAATTACAGTTGCAAAGGACACTAGTTGTGATAAAGTGCAAGGAGCATTTTAGTATGTAAAAGATCTTTCAGCAATTCATTGCTTCACAATCTCATCTCTACTGTATGTGCACCTGTATGATTTTAAAGTTGTGCTCACTGCATATGCATGCTCAGCTTGCATACATGATATTGTACAAAGTGAAACTTGCACAATACATGCTTTTGTCTCCGGCAAAGAGGATTTAAATTCATGTCTTCTTTGAGATAATGGTAATTAAAAATTTAATTATCTCATTGTTTGAAGCAACAATGCTTTATCTTTAAGTATGTGAATAACCTTCTACAACCTGTATTACAAAATGTTGTTCATACTGGCAATAACTTGACTTTGTTCACATATAAACAAGGATTTATTCTCCATTACTAGGCAACACACTAGACAAAGGAAATTTCTCTTGAATAATTATTGTAGCAGATTATGGAACTGTCTTTCAGACTGCTTAAAACAATTTGAATCCTACCACACCTTTAAGAGAGAAAGAGACAGTAAAAAACTTTCTTCTGGACAAAAGTTTTTCTACTTTGGTAATGAGGTTGTTATAGCTTTTATAAGCTATATTGTTTAGCTTTTCTTTGTCTTCTTTCTTTCCCTCTCTGATTCTCCCTTTTGTTTTTTTTTTTTTCAGCAGACTAAGTTATTTATTTTTCCTTGTGAGGTTCCTAATTTTGTTCTGTATATGCCTATTTTGTTTTCCTGTTCATTGTATTGACCAAATAAATGAAATGAAAGAAAAAATAAAATGACACTTAGTTTTACTATTTGCCTTAAAAAATTTTTGCCAAACATTATGTTTTTATTAATTTGAACCGTGTTAGTCCTTTAAAATATTTATAGCAGTTTTATAATTTGTGGTTTTAATAATGAATAATTTTGGCCTTATGTATGGCTTAGACATTCTTTAGGTGGAGAAACTTAATATCATACTGCTTCAGTGTTTGTTTGGTGATATTGACATGTCTTTGAAAGAAAGTGTGAAAACTGCTTTCCTCCAAAGTCTCAAAGAGCCATGGCTCAAAACTTGTATAAATTTAAAGGAGTTCTACTTCCTAAGGAAGGTATTGTTTATATTTGAAAGGCAAAAAACTTGGTAACAGCAATAAAAACAATAATAATTCAGATGTCACATAGTGCATTGTAATGTTACAAACATATCAATGTTCTTTACAAATTCCAATCTTAATCTTTGACATTTGGAAACGTTCTTAAGCCTCCAGGGGTTGTTCTAAGCAGTGCAGCTAGTACAGTCCGGTTATAAAGTCTTTTTTTTTGTATGATTATTATATACCAGTTCCGATCTGAACAACCCCATGCCCTTAATCATGACTCTACATCCTCTGGTTCTGCCACATGAGGTGGAAAAGTCCTTGAAAGTTTAAAAATTGTGAGTACTTAGCCCACAATGCACAATCCAAATAATATCCCCCTGTTAGTCCTATGCTTTCCCCCATCAGTAGGCAGAAAGAAAGTTTGCTTGAGCTATCAAAACAATTATTTAGATCTTTGTTTGTGACTGGGTGACTTCCAGCTGCATTTGGTAATTGATATAATCAAGTTTCCTTGTCCAAATGCCCAGTTTGACAGGTATACGTTTAACATAGTTTTAAAGCTAATGTGTTTCCTAATGATGTGTGACTTCATCACAGACTGTCTGCAAAGACCAAATAGTCATGATCCCAGCCAAAAGGTAGAGGAGGAATCACTGAAATGAAGGGACTCTACATATTTAATATCTGCTATCTGTGAACTAGAATCTTTGGTGACAAATTTTCCAGTAATGCTCACAACTTTTATTCAGAAATTACTTGTGAGCAAAATCATACTCTTCTCTGTTAAGAATGTACAGCAGTCTAGTATAATAATTGAATAAACATAAATTCTGTCTGGTAAATTGATTTTACAACTTGTTCTATTGATTTTTTTCTTCCTTAGAAAAGAAAACAAAGAAAAAGGTGAGAAATTCTTGAATTACATTTTAAGATTTGCTGAGATTATTTTTGATACTGAGATGATTTGATTGGTAAAGTCAGTGGTGGGTACAGTGGGGCTAGAAGGGGAATTTAACCCCCAGATTTGCCCTTCCCCTTCACTTACTCCCCAAGTTAGGTCAGTTAGGAGTTGGGTTAATCAAAAGATAAATAATGTGTACCCCTCCTGAGACTGATTTTTCTCCCCAGAGGTATGCCTAAACAGCAGATCTTGGGGAAACGGGGGTGGGAAACAGGGGCCCACCCCCATTAACAGGCACTTTGGGCTAGGTTTCTTTTTGAATTTTAAACCAAGCATTTTTCTGAATGAAAGTTGGATGGTGTCTTTATACAGAGAAATTGACTCTACAGTTTTTTCTGTCATAAAAAGTGATGTTCATTGTTAAACAGTTTGAATAGAAATTATTTTACCATATTGAATTGAATATGAGAGAACCTTTCCCCATATAGTGTAAAACTCTGCTAGTGAGACTGCCCCCCTTGAAATTTCCCCAAGAAATCCACCTTGGGATTTTCCCAAGGAAATTCTGAGGATCATATCTTGCTTCATCTGTGCCTTCTTTCATGGATGCAGTTTAATTTATATGCTTGGTCCGTTAATGTGCTGCTAAAGTGTCTTGTTCAATATAGGGCCTTTTCTTGCCTTGTCACTCATTGAGTAGCCAGCAAAATTTGCCATCAAAGAAAAAAAGTCAGCCATACCAACCTTTACCTGTCATAAGGATTATAAAGTTTGGTATTTGACAGGTAAAGGTTAGCTTTGATCTCTACTTTTTGGCTGTATTCCAACCCTAGGCCTAGTGAGCAAAAATTTTGAGTGTATACATGGTGTGAAAACAAGGAAAATTTGACTACAGTATGGCTCATTCTGAACTTTATTTTTGTACTTTGAAATTCAAAAAGAAAATTTCAAAAGAAATTTTTGAAGAATGTTGCTCCTAACAAAATGCAAGAATTATTTTGGCATTAATAACAAACTTTTTATCTCACAAAATCTGATGTTTGTTTTATCTGTCCTTACAGTTTAGTTACAAGTCAAGAACGCAAGGATTTGCAATCAGGAAGGTTCAGACAACTGCAGATGATAAAGACTTGAGCAAACAGGGCATCTCAAAATCAGGCCATCATGGAAATGATTCATCTGGTAAGAGGCTTGGTAGTAAGCCAAGGGATGCAGCAAAAGAAAATGCATCATCTGCCAACAGAAATAGAGAAACATTGAAAGGAGCAGGTAGGGCATTAGGTAATAAAGAATCTTCTGGCAACAAGAAAAGACCACCAGTGGACTTTGTCAAGAAGAACAAAGGAATCGGAGGGACATCATCTGGCATTGGGGGAGCCAACACAATTGCACTGACAGAGGAACAGTTGAATTCTATATTAAAGTCAATAGGGGCTGCACATGGTGTAAGCTCTCCTTCCATATCTATTGGTAAGTGCAGGTCTTTGTCTTGATTTTTTCTGTGTTAGACTGCATGGTCAAGTGGTTAGAGTTTTCTGACTTGCAGTTGGGAGGTTGGGAGTTCGAGTCCTGGCCAGGTCATACCAAAGACTTTCAAAACGGAACCTACTGCCATTGTGTTTGATGCTCAGCAGAAGAAGTGAGTATGGAAAACAAGCCAGTTGGTTGGAAACTGGGCCGGAAGACTCTCTCTAACTCAATACAAAAAAGACCATGGACTCGAAGGACCCACCGTGTACCCCCAATCCTCCATGAGTGATATTATTTTGTTCAGATGACCGTTTAAAACAATGTTTAACACATCGTTAATAACCATTGCAAATATATTTGGATGAACCCTACATTTCTACCATTTTGCTGTCATTGGGAAACTGAATTCAGTGTCTGAGGTGCATACAGTCCTAAGTCTGCTGTCATTATGCATATTTTTATTAGGTAAAGGAATCCATCAAGAGCAACCAAATCAACACTGGATCATGTTGCTGTAGCTGCCATTTTGAAATCCAAAATTGCCTCTATGAAAGTTCTTTTTTTGCTCATATCCCTCCAAAAGAGAGCCACTCCACAAGCAAACCTGCCCACAAATCCTTTTGACCAAATATTTGGGGGAAAAATTTGGATTCCGCTCACTTGGAATGGCTGCCAAAAACAAAATGACAAAATTATGCATACTTGGCATATAACTAGTGGAAACAGGAAATGAGAATATGTTATTTAAAAATAAATTTTTAGATGTGTATTCTTAAAATTTGTACATAGTGTACTGTAAAAATTTCAAAAAATATTTTTGAACTGTTTTGGTACATGACATATATATATTAACCAAGATGGTGAAGAAACAAAATGGGTGCCTTTTTTAAATTACATTACAGTAAAATAATAATAATAATGATTATGATGATGAGGATGACAGCGACGGCGACATTAACAATAAAAATAACAATAATCCTTCAAACAAACATTCTGCACAGAAGTTCTTTTATTTCTGGTCATTTTTTATGCCCCAAAAAACTGTTTATAATCCAAAACATTTTTTTTATGAAATTAAGATCTTGCAAGGTAGCTGAAAAAGCAAAATGGTTGCCAATTTTGTCACAATTTTGTCAATTTTGTCATAATATGCAAATAATAGGAATAGTAATCCATAACAATTATTTGTAACACTTTTTGAATCCATAGTCAAGTGGTTAGAGCATCTGAAGACTCCAGTCACACTGAAGATGAAGACTTAAAAAATCAGAACCTACTGCCATTGTGCTTGATGCTTAGCATAAGCAACAGAGTAGGGTAAAAAAGTCAGGGAGCCACAACTGGAAAAAAGGCCATGGCTGGCTCAACTTAAACCAGTTGGTTGGAAACTGGGCCAAAAAACTCTAACTGACTGTCTGACTGACTGTCTGACTGACTGACTGACTGACTGACTGACTAAACTAACCCATTTTAACCCAAAAGACAACTCAATTGTAGATGAGGCATTAAAGGTGTAGAACAAAGGGGCATTGGAATGTAAGGAATACTCCAAACTGACACCTCTATATGACCTGCATTGGCATTTTTCAGTGAACTACATTCAAAGCAACTGTGATATTTTTCTTTCAGAAAATGGTCAAGTCAAAGTTCAGTCAGAAGTGGAAGTCAAAGAAGACAACCAGGACAATGAAAAAGATGAAGAGACTGTTGGAGAGGGAGGAGAAAGAAAGGAGAAGGATGAAGATGAAACAAAAAAGAGAGTAAAAGATGAAAATGATGATGGGAAAACAGTTGCATCAGAAAATATCCTGGAATTGTTGGGAAATTTAAGCAAGGAAACAGATGAAAATTCAGTTAAGGAAAAACAGACAGAAGTATCATCAAAACCACCTTCCTTGCCAAGAACACCTGATACCAATATTGATAAAAGTGAAGACAATACATATAAGAAAGGAAATATTTTGACAGATCTAAAGGAGAAAGGTATGTTTTGTCTGGGTCCTACCCGCCAGATGTTAGAAAATATTTAACATTA
This sequence comes from Holothuria scabra, assembly GCA_037179385.1. Lineage (NCBI taxonomy): Eukaryota > Metazoa > Echinodermata > Holothuroidea > Aspidochirotida > Holothuriidae > Holothuria > Holothuria scabra. The sequence continues at coordinate 57,004,347 of CM074181.1, read as the reverse complement.
GTAAATGCTTCAAATAAGTTTTGGGAGTATTTTTTGTGATCATAGCACCTGCAAGAGTGGAAAAAGTTAAAAATCTGGGAGACTACTTCCTGGGAAAGTTGGTCATCTGGAGGGAATTTTGGAATCCTATTTTCCTTTTCTTTACATGAAAATACAACAGAATTGTGGGAAATTACTTGGTTTCCTGGGACGTAGAACTTTTTACTTCCTTCCTGAGAAATAACAAATTTTTTCTCCTATGGGCAGTTTGGGCACTGAATTTCTCTCACATTGTGCCTTAAACAGGAAACCCTAATATCATCAGGATTAAAATTTACTTCACTGTAATCAAACTATCTCAAGAAATTCTAATATTTTATGATATTTTCAAGTGACCTCATTTTGTTTTTTTTTCCTATCAACCAGTTGGTAACACAACAGCCTAGTGAGTGGAGGACCAATGTTATTCTCTCTGACAGTTAAAAGTATTAACTTTATATTACTTAACTGTTTTGTGTGCTTTGTATTTTTATTTTCAGGCAATAAGTGGGGCAGTTCTGTTGGCATGGGTAACATAGGAGCAGTGGTTGGAGTTCAGAGACAAGGTCAGCTGACTCTCCAAGAGAGGAAGAAATTGGAGTGGAAAAAAGCCTTAGGTTAGTATTTAACTTGCAGAAAATGCTGTTAAGGCCAGGTCACACCACAGCAATTTTGGATCAGATTTCGCTCAGATTTTTGTGAGCTTTACTTAACCCTTTACCCTTGTTTGGGTCCTTTTGGACCCATGCAGAGAGCACGGCTGTCACCCATCTTTACTGTTTCATGCGGAGCTCGAAACTGCAAGTAGTTACCCGAAAATTTGGGCCACAACAAGGAGAGGGACAATAGTTTAAGGTCACGGGGTCAATAACCTACAGAAGCTAATGTGGGGCGTGCTACGTCCGCTTTTCCGCCCACTCCCGCGGCGCACAAATATGCCCCGATTGGAGCACAACGGTAAAGGGTTAATCTAAAGTATCTGCAGCACGGGTCTGTGCAGACACGCAGAGAGAGCGGCGTCAGCTTTGCAGTAAACACACTCCACAGGCTTATTTTAACCCTTTACTGTTGTTTGGGTCCTTTTGGACCCATGCGGGGGGCGTGGCTGTCACCCATCTTAACTGTCTCACGCTGAGCTCGAAACTGCGAGTAGCTACCTGAAAATTTGGCCACAACAAAGAGAGGGACAATAGTTTAAGGTCTCGGGGTCAATAACCTACAGAAGCTGATGTGGGGCGTGCTACGTCCGCTTTTCTGCCCACTCCCGAGGCGCGCAAATATGCCCCGATTGGAGCACAACGGTAAAGGGTTGATATCTACTTCATCCTTGGTCGGAAAGAAACAAAAATTTGCTTACCTGTGTACATGTAGGAATTGTATCGCAGGACTTTGAAATTCTAATATACCATTTATTTTGTGACATCACATCCGCAGACAGCTTTTATCGGATACATGTAGCCGGAAAAAAGCTATCTGTCAATGTGACGTCACGAAATAAGTCGTTAATATTTCATTTCTGTGGTGTGAACATACTGATCATATATTTACACAGGGTAGCAAATTTTTGGTTCTTTCCAAAGATGGATGGAGGAGATTTTAACTAAAACTCACAAAAATCGGATAATAATCCGATCCAATATCCTGTAGTGTGACCCGGGCTTTATTCTTAGTTGACCTCATTCCTGTTGAAATATCGTGTATTTTTTTGCACACAAGTAATGTCCTAAATTACCTGCAGTACAAACCAGCCTTTTTAGCCATGAAAACAGCAAATTATACTAGCTTGGTGAAGAATAGCCTGGGTTTCAGCCTTTTTGGTTTTCCTTTTTTTTTTGTTATACTGAAGTAAAATGTCCTGGAAAATTCTTAGAGATCTGAATTATTTAAAAAAGTAGTTAGCATTGGTATAGGGGGTTTTTAAATTCATGTAATAAACATGGTTTTGGTTTGGAGTTGAAGTCAGGGGTTGTCTAATTTAGGTTACAATCTTCTTATGCTCAGTATGATTATGACACCCTGGTGCATGACAAAGGTTCTTTACTTCTCCAAGCCTGCGGGAAAGTATGTCATTGTTTTATACACGAATCTGGACAGCAAATGATGGTCTGATTTCAATCGGCCATAGCTGGGGTCCGTCACCTTTAAATCTTTCGATTTCCTTGCTTACCTCTATCATGGATGGTTGTACACTAATTTGTATCTTGAATTCTCCAATTTCTCTAAATATGAGGGTTTGAACTTCATGTAAACAGTAAATGAAGACGATTAGAGGCTCATGGACCCCACTAATGGCGGCCTACAGTCTCTAAAAACAAGCGCTAATCGGATTCGTTTATAGGGATGCACTCTTATTGCTGATGAGAGGTTTAAATGCCAGTGTCAGAAGCTTGTGATGTTGGGCGCCATTGGTTTATGGCCCTAGCTTTGATTAGCTGGTGCACCACAAAGTAACTATTCTTAAAACACTGATTGCTTTGTTTCGCATTAAATTTGTCTATAAAAGGTAGTAGGACTCCATTGTCAAGATTTTAGTCCATCTGACTAACAGCTAGAAGGTCTGGAGTTAGATTCCTGGCTGATTCATACTGAAGACTTTTTGAAATGGAACCTACTGCCATTGTGCTTGGTTCTCAGCATGAGGAATAGAATAGGGAAAACAAGCTATGGAGCCACAACTGGAAATATGCTGCGGCCAGTCCTACCTAAACTAATTGGTTAGAAACTGAGATGTAAAACCTCATATAACTAACTAATACAAAGACAAATTTACAGTTTTTTGTGAAAGTCTGAAGTAAGTGCTCTGTGTATTCTTTTCAAAGCAGTTTTATTATGTGCCTTAATTGATGAGAATTGTAAGGAAATTTGGTTAAAAATGTGAAGAAACATGTAAAATTTGTTTGGAAACCTTAACAGATTTTTTCAGATTTTTCAACATTAGCAGGTGTAATAATTTTATTGAAAAATAGAAGGCGGGTTTGACCAGGCCATGTGTGCCATTTTACTTAACTTCAATAATTTATATGAGATCACATCCTTCATTTGGATGTCCTAAAAGTCACACTCCTGATGTGAGGTAAGTGATGGTGTGCATTATTTCCACTTGCACACCTCTAAACCCAAGGCCAGGTTGAGAGGAGGCACATCCAAAGAATTTTTTTTTTGAACAGTGTACATATTTTACATCATTTCTTGTATCATGATGTACAGATGAACAACTTGCTGAGAAGAAGAGACTTCAAGAGATGGACAATAAACTTCACCGATCTTTAGATGGCAGTCATTCAGAGAGCTATCAGTGGAAAGAATCCCCTCGTCAAGTTTCTTCAGTTGTATCAAGGGAACCAGACTTACCAAAGGAAAGACCAAGAAAGGTCAGCTGTAGATCAGGAATTACTGTTAATAACAATGTGTTTATTGTCGAGTATGAGGAGTGGACTTGGTGCATTATCAAGGACATGTTACATTTGCGTGGATTGCTGTGTGTTCATTCAATTGCAGATGTGCTTCTTTTGATTCCGTAATCTGTTTAGAGGGGAAATATTGTGTTTAAAATGGTCCAACAAAGAGTACAAAGAAAATGGCTCAGACACTATCCAACAATTCAGTGTAAATCATAAACACCAGCAGCAGCTACATCTCTTCAAAATACTATGTGCAAGAAGAGCCATGAACATTGCATCATTTGAAATGTTGAACGTTTAGGTGAACAAATTATTCTTTAGCATCAAACAACTGAATTTCTATTTGTGGGAAATTTAATTCTTGAAAAAAAGTCTGCCATACTGCCTTATTTTTGATAATCTATCACCCTGTGTCAATAAATATAAATTTTAAAAGGATGAATTATTCTTGCAAAACAAACGCAATATTTCCCTTCAACATTTTATTTAATTTGGCACAACCAGAAGTGGCAAGTGAAACAAAAGTAGGCTACTTTGTCAGGTTTTAAAATACTCAATGGAATAGTTTAGGCAGGTACTATTTCCCTAGAAAAATGTGATTCATTGAACAATAGGTTTCTGAAAAGTAAGACCTAGAATCATCTCTGAAAATTGTTCACAAAAATAGAATACATGTGAATTTAAACAGTAGGGATGATATAAGGGAAGTAGACCTCAAAAGAAATGAGGTAGTACAGTAGGATAATTATGCTGTATCAAGAGTACAGGAAAAAATTGACAGTAGTATGCCTGAGGTTGCTGCTACTATGCTCAGGCAGCCGCAGCCAGATTGTTTTGACATCCTGTTTGAGAACCAATCAGTTCATTGCAAACCCAAGTAACTGCATCTCTGACTGTATTTCAAAGATTATGAATGTATACTATATGCAAATTTGTACTGGTGTGGAAGACGATGGTAATGTGCCTCACAATTGTTATAAAACAATGATTATGATATTCTTAAAAGGGCAATCAAAGTTTGACGGAGGATATTTATCTTTTGTTCCAGCACCTGAACTGATTGTTTACCAAAAAATAGAACATTGAAGAGGTCTTTCACATTTGGAAAAACTGAAATTTTGTGTTAATGACTGTTTAATGAAAACTTCTGAACATGTGTCTGGTAAAATAGTTCCACATAAATGCAAGAATAGACAGCCTCAATTAAACTTCAAACAATCACAATATAAGACTGTGATCATGGATCATTTTTGTGTATTAGTTTGAAATCAATGTACACATGTCAAATTTCCCTACCTATAAAAACTCTGTCCACACCTTTTTGCTTCAGTGAACAAAGGTCAACAAAAACCAGATAAGAAGTTGCCCTAATGCTTGCCTTTCACACCTTACAAACAGTGGCAAATCTGACCTGTATTATTCTGTCATTGTTTACATCTTTGGCTTGGTCTGTCTGTTATCTAGCTTGTGGTTTCCTGGAGCATGCTTGAAGGAGCTAAGCAGGAAGTAGGGTAAAATTTTGTTACCCTTCCAAACCTTGCTTTGTGATGGGTACCCGGTGGACCGAATATCTAATAGGGTAAGAAGTTTGTCATGCAGATGTGGTACAGAACTGAAGTTGTAAAATAAATTGTAAAAACCAACTCTGGTAGCTGTTTTTTTACAAACTTCAAAAGTTTTCGAAATTCCTTGTCACTGATTGTTTGTGTATACAGGTATTGCCACCTTTTTCATTGCTATCTTTGCAGAACTCCCCTGATGATGTCATCCTCAGGTCAAGTCTAGGTGAGGTTGCTCAGCAAAACTATATACCAGCAGCTATGAGAAGTAGTTTCTTTATTGGGGTAAGAAAATAAGTTCCAGTTATTCTTATCTTTCTATTCAATAATTTTAAAATGAAAATTATCAGGCCTTGAAAGGGAAATGTTTCATGATGCTAAGCAACTACAAATGTTGGAGAGGCCTGTGGCTTATGAATAGCAGCTTCACATTGGATGGTAACCAACGAGATTTCTACCTTTAAGAAATGGTGAACCTGATACTGCAGTTTTTGCCCAAAAAGTGTTTCAATAAAATTCTGAAGCTGATTTCCTGTGTCACACTTTGCCCCTTCTTATCTGGTTGTGTCTATCCTAAGCACATAAACTTGAAAATGTTGCATATCGTTTGCACCCAGGTGAACTATTTTCACAATGGATGTATAACATAATGGATGCTCACACAATGATTCATTGTTGATCCCAGCTAGCAAGCAGTTAATCCTCTTAGAGCAGTTGCCAGGTGGGGCATGACTTTCACATAAGATAAACTGGAAATACAACTATCTGCTGACATGCATCTTCAAATAAAGGCCACTTTTTTCTTCAAGAACCAAACAGTTTTGATCAAATTTCATGTCATTTGTAAGACCAGTGCAAATGGGAAAACTACAGACTGCTCTTGGATGGAAAACCCATGTTACTTTGACCTGGCTAGGAATCAAAGCTCACATCTCCAGGCTGCTAAGTTTCATTGATTCAAATGCCACCAAATATCCACTGGTCTACAGCACTGACCCTAATAGTCCATATGTAAACCTTTAGATCAAAGTTTAGACCTTCAGAGGTAACATCAAAGAGGAAAATCTGAATGAAAAATGATGCTAATTTAATTTAATCTCTTTTCTGTAGTGTTTGATTCAATTGATAATAGAAGTATTGAACTTGAATGAAACATTAAAATTTAACATTGAGTTCCTTGCATTTCTTCACAGGGATCAGCTGGACAAAGGGCTGACAATTACAATGCTGAACTTAAACGGAAAGAGCAACAAGAATGGATTCAGCAAATAGGTAATAACTTCATTTGCCAACTTTGTAGGTACATTTGCATGTTCAAAATGATTCTGCAGTCTACTGACCAGGAACATTTGTATGTTCACCTACCCTCAGCCTGTCCACAAATTGAAATCTTACAAAACATTTAAGTAAATTCTGAAGGTGTTTTTATTTTACAATATTTATGTATGCCCTTTAATTGATCAGTTTGTTGGATGACATTTTACGATCCAGATTATAACCAATTGGTTTAATTTGAGCCGACTACAGCCTTTTATTTCCACTTGTAACTTACTGGCTTGTTTTCCCTACTCCATTGCTTTTGCTGAGCACCAAGCACAATGGCAGTCGGTTCCTTTTTTTTTAATGTCTTGGGCATGATCTGACCAGGAGTTTACCTCATGGCTACAAGTCTGATGCCCTAACCATTTGACCATTTAACCATTTGACCAGTTGATTTCTCTGGTTCATTGGTGAGTGAAAAATGAGTGGAATTTGATGTTGTGCTGTCTGTACAATTTCTTAACAGTCTGCTGTAATTACATGAATGGCATTGAAAGTGAGTATAGGCTAGCTTTATTTTGGGAGAGGTGTCAGTTCACAGATTAAAGGAGGGGCCAAAAGAAAAATTTGTTGAGGAATTTATTAAAACTGTCTGGGAAAAGGAATTGGACCTGATGGTGTTTATTGAGCTATCTGTTTCCAATGTTTTCCTTGTTTCCCTTGACACAGAGAAACAGAAACGAGAGGCAGCAGAAAGAAAGGAACGAGAACGTAGGAAACAGAGAGAAGAAGAGTCAACCATAGAGCATTGGGCTGATCCTGTTGAACACAAGTCCTCTTCTAGAGGGCCAGAAGTATCAAATTTGAACCAAGCAAAGGCATGTATATCTGTATAGCTCTTCTATTAGGATGAAATAACAAAATTTTTTAACTGTCAATGGACATTTGGAAAACTTGTAACATTAGAAAAAGGCTTGCAAAGTTGGGGAATTGAGAGAAAATAGCCAACTAGGTATATAATTATGAGAATCAACTTTTTTCTCCTTTTGGTATGTTTTAAATCAAAATATTGTCGTGTGTGGATGAACATGGTGAAATGACTCTGGATCTGAGCATTAGAACCTGAAAATGCATTAGTGGGGGTTACCACTTTTGCTGGATGAACTTGTGCTGGGAGGGTTACTCAATGCAAAATTTTAAGATTAATACAAACAATCTCTTTTGGTTTACCTGAGTGATTGTGCACCAAAATAATTAAGAGTTACTATTGTTTCCCATAAATACTCCTATTTATTTCATAAAAATATTGATTTGTTTCCAAAACATTGGTAAAAGGGTCTACCATAAAATAAAATTAGAATAAAATTATGAAATACGGAATTATGGCTTCTATTGTTTGAAAAATATCCTTTTCAAAGGACAAACATCTGCCTAGAGTAATTCCATTTTAGAAAAAAAATAATACAATACCTTTTAACATAAAACATATTATTTAGGAGAATTTATCTATCCTTACTCAAAAGGTATTCCCTTAAATAAGAAACTCAGGCTGCAGAGTCTTGTTTAAAGCCCAAAGCTTTTTGCTTTATTAATGCTAAATTCTACTGCCTTTTTTTCCTAAATCTTAAAATCTATTTTTGTGTGCTCTCCTAAATGAGACATCCTCCTGGTTTTTTAGTGTTCATCAAAAATTGTTAAATACCATAAGTTATTATTTCCATCTGAAGCATACCAAGGCATTGTAACTATAATTTGGACATGGTTTTATTATCTGATTCTGGGATCAATTTATGCATGTTTTATAGGATAAATAATTATGATTTATATACAATTCATTTTTTCTTGTATTTATCAAAATCACTTTAGTTGCTCACAGACAGTTATTTTTATAATATTTTTCTGGTTTAATTTTTCAACCTTTTCCAAACAGCTTTTTCCAGCTTTTTGGGCTGATTTAGGCAATTTTGTGACTTTTGTGGAAAACTTAAGGCCTGAGTGTTGGTTCTCAAGGGATGGGCTAAAGGCTATATGCTCTTAGGCAACATTGTTTAAAGTGATATGTAGATCCTTATGGGAGGCCATACATTACCTTCATGCTTACTAAAATGATTATAAAATTGTAGAATCAAGTAGAGGTGGCCTTTAAGCAGTAGACAGTTGAGAAACCCTTGTCTGAAGTAGTCATTAATTGTTAAAATTTCTTCTAATTTCCAGGATGATTTAAACATGCAGAGTATCAGCACATTGAGGAAAGAGGGTGCACCATCTTTCAACTCCTCCCAAGCCACTGATATTTTGTCACCAAGGCAAAATGGAGAAATGTATGTAATCAAGTTATGTTATGATGCATCAAATTGAATTTAGTGATCAAACTAAACATTGTATTACTGTATTTTGCAGCCAGGAAAGTCATGAAAATAGTGAGGATACCTCTGTTGTAAGGCAGAATGCCAGATGATGTAATTGTCTCCATATGCACAAAATGTATTCAATTTTGTGGTCACATCTCATGATATATCCATTCTTGGTAAAATTACTGGCAGTGGCTTAGCCATGGGGGTAGTTTTGGGGGTTGAAACTCCCCCCATGACCTAACCTAGTCATGCAAAAAACACGTAAGATAGCGTTTTTTGTCTCTCTCACCCCCCTTAGACTTTTCCCCCATGTCGTGCTCCAAACCCCGCCCTCCCATGACACAATCCAGGCTATGCTACTGATTAGTGGTAACTTTAAGAAAGCAGTATTTCATGGTGCCTTTAGTGCTGAATTAAGTGCCCTCAACTTAGAAAACTTAAGTTATTCATGAGTGATTGGGGCAAGAGTAATGACACAATATTTCTATTAGGCCCATGTGCTTCTTGCCATAGAAGCAATCTCATACTCTATTTTCTTTGTTGTTCTCTCTATAAAGAGGGAATGAAATGAAAAATCCTTCCCCTTTTCAAAATTCAGTTGTGTTGCATACTTTCCTTTCATTCAACAAGAAAATGGAGTATGGGTAAATGGAATGATGGGTATCTTAAGGGAACATCTTTTCTGTAAAACCCTACCAGGTCTGATCACATTAAAAACAGAAACCCATGCTAGTCATACTACTCTAGTAGGGGTTACTCGTACCAATGTTCTCCATGGTTCACTGACCCTGGAAAAACCAGAGACTTGTTCACATCAGTTCACTTAACAATCTTTTTTGGTACTGAATTAGTAGCACAAAAGAGAACCAATCAAAATGGACCTTTCATCAAGACTGCAAAATATTATGGGATATTGTTTTTAGGATAAAGGCAAATTGAAAACTTAAATGACAAACAACTTATTTAATATAATTTGTTATGCTGAAAGTTTGTCAATATTTTTAATATCATTTGAAGACACTTGAAAAGCATTCAAAATTGTCTCCTCATTTTTAAACTTACCATTCATTGAGAGGAGATTGTGCATTGTGATTAGATGCATTATTTGAAGCTTGCATATGTGAATATTTAGTTTTACATAATGACTTGGGTTTTCCTTAGGGCTATTAGGCCAGCAGTTTAGAGAAATGATAACGTAGAATGAGAAAAGTGAGGGCAGATTACAAGCAGGTATACACAAATCCGGACAGCGAGTGATGGTCTGATTTCAGTCTGCCATAGGTGGGGTCTATCACCTTTTAATCTTTCAATTTCTTTGCCTACCTGTGTCATGGATGGTTGTACTCTAAATTGTATCATAATTTCTTCAATTTCACTGAATATAAGGGTTTTAAATCCATGACAATAAATGAAGACGATTTAAGGCTGATGGACCCCACTAGTGGCCGCCCACAGTCCCTAAACAATGGTGAATGTCTTTCAGAGATTGAGAGCATGCTCTTTGAGTTAAGAGCAGATGAAGTTGTATATTTTGATGTGAAAAAGTGAGGGTTGCTAAGTTATTTTGGTAAATTTTAGGAACAAAGATCTTCGTTGTCAAGGAAGCTGTCATTTCTTTGCACAATGCACTATGGTTGCTAGGCCAGATACCTATACTGAGAATGTTTACATTTTGTGGTTATTGTTTCAGACCTAAGAAACTTGGCTTCACACCTCTGTGAAATCAAGCATGAAATAACTTTTAGATAATCTTGATGAAATGGACTTGACCATAACTGAATGCTCTGAAGCAGATATTTGCACAATAATTATCTTCAGAGGGTTAAGCTTATTTATAGTTAATTGAGTTAGTGCACGAAATGTGTCCAAGAGGCAAGTTCAAAGGGTCTTTATTTTATCTCGTGATGAAAAAATGTACCCCTCAAAGTAAGTGTATCCGAGGATCTGAAACATTGCCTTCATAACATATAGAAGGTATTGAGATTCTACAGCATTGCTGCTCTAATATTGGAATGGAGTAGATTCTTTTACAATGAATTTTTATTGTTTACATAGTAAACCTTCATGTGGTACAATAGCCCTGTACATTTGGAATAAACTAAAAGCCATTTGCAATGTGACCACAGAAAGCATCTTCTTATGGCTTACCACAATGGATTTCTTTGGTTACTGTTTCCATTTGAATTTCCATTTGAATTGTCAATAAGAATATAGTTAGATTATATGGTTTTAAATGGTATTGATTTTGAGTAGGGTTTTGGTGCCATTTTTTATATTAACCACCGAGAAATGACCATGTTAATTTGTGATGTAAATGGTTCGTTCTAACCATTTAGGTCACATACAAGATCAGGGGTCAACTCCCTCATAGATCCTGCAGAAATGGAGAGAAGAGATATTGCAAGGAAGAAGCATTTAGAACACATGGTGAGTTTCTGGATAATAGGAAACAGGAAATGTCAACAAGTTGGTGTTCTTTCACTTTGGTGCTCAGCATAAGCAATGGAGTTGGGAAAACAAGCCAGTGAGCCACAACTGGAAAAAAGGCTGTGGCCGGCTCGACTTGAACCAGTTGGTTGGAAACTGGGCTGTAAAACTACATCTAACCTAACCTAACCTTCACATGGCATACTTTTGGCCTTCCAAAGGAACAAATATTGACTCTAAGATGTTGACAAATGTCTCGTTCAAGTTTTTGTAGTACACTGATTAGTGTAATCTGTACCTTGCAACAATAGAATGAACAGAATAATAGTATTGATGGTGTCAGTACCTTATGCAGGTATTGTAACCTGTGACTTGTGCAAGTTAAAGGAAGAAACATGAGACAGAAGTTTAATGTGTACTCATGAATGATCTTTATTTGTCTAAGCAAGCTAAGAGATTCTTTGAAATCACAGTGATGGGAAGTAAGTTCACATTAAAACCCTAAAGGTCAAGAGCAGTCCCCTAAAACTATTTTGAAGCAACATCTAAATATCACAATTTTCTTCTCATTTCTGTTCAAAGAATCTTTCATAATATTTTATGACTTCAATATTGCATATGCAAGGTAAACCAAGCAGTTACTTCTTGTAAATTTCACATCTAAAGGAGAAAAAATGTGTCCACATTACTCCCAACAGCCAATCATGAAACATTTAAGCATTTAAGTTTGCCAAAAAATCGCACTCCTCTCAGTGATTTGACAAGAGTGATGGTACGATGGTACTTGCAAGCCTCAAAGTTCAAGGCCTGTTGCCTCTGTTTAAAAAAGGTGAACCTGTGTGGAGTTGCTTGTCATTCTGTTCAGAAAACTGCTGCATGTTCCCCCATTTATGAAATGGGTTGCCTCTGGGATGGACTGTCATCTAACATTAAAATATATGAATTTCCTTTAAAAGAAAGTTTATTGCTTGTGTAATTTGTGCGCAAATTATTTTTGTAAATTCATGATATTGTAGGATGACTTACTAGATGTTATCTCAGCCCCTGAGGGCAACATTGAGTAGATCCTCTTACTCCTTACACTATCTTCTGTTTCCCTTTTTAGAGATCTGTTCAGCAGCAGGTGGAAGAAAAACAAAGACTCAAAAGAGAAGCACAGGAGAGACGGAGGAAGGAAGAGGCAGAGGAGGAGCGTAAACTTGCAAAAGAGAGAGAAGACCTTCAGAGACAGTTTGATATGGAGAATGAGAAGCAGAGGCAAAAAGAGGTCTGCAGTCTGATTACAATAAATATGTCATTTTGTTATCATGTCACAGATATAATAAGGAAACATTTTGATATCTTATGGTCATTTCAGAATTCCTTGCAAAGGCACATGAGGTATCCTTACAGTTATTTTGAATCATAGGGTGTACTTACCTTTTTAATATGAATCTTACATCATCATGTTGTGGAATATGAATATTGCAGAATCAAAGACTATGCAAGAAATTGTCTTGTATAAATTGAATATCCATGAACTGAAAAGGCACAATCAAAGGTTTATAGTGACACCATCATGTCCTTTATTCAAGAAGGGCCTTTGATTTTCCATATTTGTGAAAAATGGAATTGAGGGAAACGTACCCTTCAATGTTTAATATAAAACTAGTTATTTTTTTCCAAAACTGTTTCTAATGAATGCTTTTATTAATCAAAGGGATACACAGTTATTTTAACAACTATACTGGTGACAAGTCAACCTTAAAATCATGAAATTCCTTCAAAGTTATGATACAAACAAGCTAAGTAACTAACTAGAAATCAGCAAAATTTTACCAGTGTAGGTTCCAATTTTCCCGTGCAATATTGTTTTAGGATAGGTTGCACATGTGCAGTCCCCTCATATGTTATCAGAATGGAATCTCTCAGAATTTGGAATTTTGCTTAATTTTGAAACTTAATTTTTTTTTCTCATTTTTCATTTGGGAAGCAGAAACTTTGTGGCCCCATTCAAGTCTTCAGTGTGGTCATTTCACACAAATAAGCAACCACATACTGGAGTATCTCTGCATTGGTCTAAGAGCTACATCCATTTTTTGAGTGACCTTAAAGTCATTATGAGGTCAAATTTGGCAAAATAAGTTTTAAAGGCTGTTTCAATATGAAAAGCATAGATACTGTCTATGTTGTAAATCCCACCTTAACATGGTTTGGCAGGGATAAATTCTTTTATCCTCAGGTCAAGAGGTTAGGTTAGGCTGGAGCAGATCATTAGTGTTGGTTTAAATTTGGTATTACATGCAGCCTTTCCAACTATCCAGGTCAGACAGAAAGTAAAAAATTTATAAATAAATATATATGTACATAGAAAATGAATCTCTGGATTCCTTTTATTTACTGTAATGTCCATGCCTTGAGGTATGCTGTGTTATTAAATTTCAAAGGTTCATGTTAGTAATGGTGTGCAGTCGCACTTGCACACCTCAAAATTCAATGCCTAGATATCACAGTTAGAGGCAGAATGGTTACAACTTAATGCCAACTGTAACCCAACTTTAGGAAGGACAATATCAGAGATCAGCCAGATTCCTCGGAATTCTAACTTTCCTGATTGTCAGTTTGTTATATCATTTCATGTTTGATGGGTTTGTCTTCACCAGAGAGAAGCAGCTTCAAAGCAGAAAGCTTTAGAGGATAGCATCTTCAATGCTCAACAGGAGGCACTTGCTGCCAAGCATGCGAAGAGAATTGAAAGGCTGGCCCAGCATGGACATGATACTTCCAATCTCAGGAAAAGTTGGGAGAGTAAGTGTTATTTCTCATGTTTATATGCAGGGATGTAGCTACTGTGGGCTTTGGATGACCACACCCAGCACTCGATATTCCTGCCCAGCACTCCAGGCAAACACACGTCTCCCTAGTCCGTGCCCACTATAAATCTGATTTACAAGACCTAAATCTATCCCCAAATTTGCACCCTAAGGTTAGATGAGAAAAATGAAAAATTGGTAGCTGAAAAATGAGGTAGCTGACATGAGGTGGTGTGAGGTGCTTTCCCCAGATTAGACAATTACCCAACACTCAGATTTGGCTAGCTACATCCCTGTTTATATGTATTTAGGATTCACATGTAGAACTATGTGATGATCTGGTTACAAGCCCATGGTCATATCTATCAAATAATAGACCTGTACATCCCCAAAACATGCTGATGATCATAAATGCCTTATAACAAATCTTGGGCATGAGGAGTTAGATGAGAACGATTGACACCTCAACATGACTGTGTTACATAGTGTGATCTAGATAAAAAGGTCTGAGGTCTGGGAAATGCTGTGGGCATAATCTACACCCCCGCTCACAGGAGGAGTTTGCCATGAGGAACAGAATGTGTAGGTTATGTACATGTCATCAGGTGACAGATATAAGAAAAATAGTCTTATGCTTGATTGGGGCATAATAATATATGAAATCCTGCATATTTACTAGTACCTTTCTTGTCAGGGTTGTCCTTAGAAAGATCTGAGAGTGGGACCCAAGTTGCATCAATAACTTTTTAAAAACATAGCACCACCATCACTTAGTGTGGAGAGTACACACAAATTTTGGCAAAGACAAATTGAGAATAACTGGTTCAAAGATTTGGTAGTAAATTTGCAGATTATTTTTGGTAATAGTGGGAATTTGTGAAGGTTGGATGGACTTAATTTTAGGCAAAGTGTGGGTCTGCAAAAACCAGTGTGGGTCATTATTTTCCCTAGCCAGCCCTTGTCGCTACCCTTGGAGCTGAGTTCTATTGTAAATGTCACGTAGGCCAAAAGTGATTTAACTGTGTAATTTTGATCATAATTAGTGATATTTCTGACGCAAAAACTCTTGTAATTAGATCATGAAAAACCAGGATGAATTGGTCTGCAATTTCATACTTTTAGAACATTATGTACTATGAATGAAATCTCAAGTGTTGATGTGTTTCATCAGTACTGTCCAATAAGTCAAAGCTTATTTACTTACAGAAGTAGCTGAATTACACAATTCATGGTTTAAAATATGTCAAGCTCAAGGTTATGTATATATATTGATGGATTTTTTTTATTTTACTGCAGAATATGTAGTATGTGTATAAGATATTCCTAAATGGAAGGTTGGATAATTGGCCAATAGGGAAACAAAATGTGGTTCTACCAACAGATAAAGTCTTTAGAAAAGCCAAGACAGTTACAAATGATACCGGTGACATTTTTTTTCCTAGCCACAATGAAATGTCACAATTTTCAACTTTTTCATTAAAAATTGCAATTAAACTTTGGAAGAGGTAGTTTGTTCAAAAAGTCTATCTCATTCCTATTTAATGTCAGAAGAATCATAGTTCCTTTTTAATCCCAAAATTGTACTATGAATATCAAATCACTCTCCTTGTAAGTGCAATCTCTGTTGTAGTACACTATCCTTCCCAGCATGCATTGCACACCTATGTTTCCAAACAAGTCTACACAAGTATCCTTAGATTATTGGTTCTAAGAAGAACACTGACAGTGAAAGGTGTACTATTAGGGTAATCAAGGTAGGTGTTTTTGAATTGTAGAACACAAAGCCAGGATCAGCAAAATTCCCTTTACTTTGTTTTTTATGGGGGAATTATTTTCAGGACTTCTTGTTTAATTGTACACTGGTTTGTTTTGTCTGCAGTAAAGCAGTCAACAGAGTATTCCCCAAGACAAGTGGTACATTCCAGCCAACAACATTCCTCTCCACCAATGGAGAACCAAGAAACCCATACGATACCCCAAGAAAAACCGAAGGAAAGCTTGGACTTGCAGGCATCTCCTGGTACACGAGATGTTGGTACCTTTACTGTCAATGAACAGTCCACTCAAACAGGTATGGGGGGTAGCATCCATGTTTATCATGCCTTGAATGTCATGAGTATTAAATAATGTTGATGATATAACGGGCAAAAGCACTCGCCTCAAGTTTAGTTTGAATCAACAGGCAGAGCCCACAGATTTCTTCTCATTTCACTTTCAAGTATCTTTTATGACATTCCAGGAATAAAATGTTGTAACTGAAGGTGAACCAAAAAGCTGCTCTTTTAAATTTCATAGTTTAGTGATAAAAGTATTGTCACATGACTTTCAAGAGCCAATCATGATATATGGTAGAGTACTACATTAATCTTAATTTAGGTGACTGCACTTACCTTTTTACTGTGGGTGAGCAGTGTTCGAAAACAGGTATAAGGGCAGCATTCATGTATATCATGCCTTGAAGCATGTATCAACAGGTGATACAAGGAAAACAGCTCTTGTCAGCCAACCATACAGTCTCAGAGAAAAAAAAACAGCAGTGATTGCTTCATCTTCTCAAGCATTATGCATTACAAGAGTACAGGAGTTAAGAATATCCATGCAATACAATTACTTTTCATTTAATTGAAATTCACAAAATAGTTTTGCTTAACAATTTAGTGGACCTCTGCTCTCAGCTCCTGGTTGTCTTTTCTGAGACAATCAGGTTTCGCCGAAAGCTGGCGGAGGCCGTTCTATTCAGCCAGTCTAGAACGAGACTCTGCACGTCAGGTCAAGTTGAGTTGAGGTGTTCCTTGGGGACGTAGCTCCTTTTGGGAGCAGAACTCCTTTGGGAGTATCGTTTGGTTTTCGCCCCTGGCTCTTTGCCAGAGAGTCGGGGACTTTTGAAAAAAGAAAAAGGTTTGCTTATACTGCCAAGAAATGAGAGGAAGTTCTTGGGGATTCTAGAATTATGTTGGGTAATTTTTGTGAAGATTATTGTGGGAAAAGCATCATATACTCAATGTTCTTGTGATTGTTCAATTTCTTTGCAATTCTTTTCCCTTATCTTTTTACCAAGGTCCTGACTTTTTCAGCTATGATTCTTTGTCTCCTCGACTGCTTGAAGCTATCCGTCAAGCCAGTGCTGGAATTGAGTATAAAGCTAGGGATAATAGGACTTCTCAAAAGGAAGGAAAGAATTTGAACAAGGACAAATATTCTGAGAAAGAAGAAAAAGCTTTGAGGAGGAGGACAGATAGAAATGAAAAAAATGAGGATGTTGAAAAACCCAGACAGAAAAAGAAGCACGAGAAACCCAAATGGGGTCAGAATTCTACGAAAAAGAAAATTTCCAATTCTGACAAAGATTTGTCTCATACTAGCAAAGGGAGGGAGGAGAGAAGACGAAAAAGACAGGAGGAATTGCTTGCCCAACAAGAACGTCTGACCAGGAGGCGGGATAGTTTGAGGAAGACATCCCGTCAAGAGGTTGATGAAGATGCTCGGTCTGAAGTATCAGCTAATGAAAAGATTTCAAAAGGTCATTCAAATATTTCTAGAGAGCCAAGCAAAGTTGATAATAGAGGTGGACATAATAAGAGTAGACTTGGTGCCACTGAAGTAATATCTCAGAGCTCCCCAGAAATAACCGATGGAGATTTTTACCCGTTCTTAAGAAGTGAGGATGTGAAGCTTAATAACAGAAGTGTTAATGTGACTCCTGTTAGGGAGGGGACTTTTGAAAAGGAGAGATCTTACATAGATACAAATACATATCCTACTTCTGATGTCTATCAACCTCCAGTAGAATTGGTAAGCATTGCTGTTACATGTTTATATTTTACTTGACTTTTTGGAGCCTTGCTGTATAATGCATGGTTTGGAATGTTGTTGAACATAGTTTGTTAAGCCTTCCAAAATGAAAATTAAAGTTCAGAGTGATTGACAACATTGAAAAATGTTTTCATGAAGTAGTTTTGTCGCAAAAAATTCCTAACAGCTCACTCACAAAGAAGCTTACTGTATTTACTCTATTAAACGCCCCCTCTCTAATAAACGCCCCCTGGCTTTTTTTTGTCACATTAAATGTGGTGAAATTGTGAATTCCTGAGAAAAGTGTAAATGGAATAATCCTACCTTAACGCCACAAAATTACATCAAGTCCCATATAATGTTGCAAAAAATGTTTCTGCAATTTTTTTGTTAATGTCAATCAACCTGAAACATACCCCTATTATTCACCTCTTAACTGACGTGCTTGGAGTGGTAGCTTTCTTGCTGGTAAATTTGACTCTAATAGACGCCCCCCCTTCCTGAAAATGTCACGCCCCTGGGGTGTTAATTAGAGTATATACGGTATATAAATTAAAATAGAAGAGAGGCTACAGCCTTTCCAAGTGGACAACTGCATTTGACCTTTCATATGTACTGTGTTTGATGAACCAAATTCTGGAGTAAGTTCAAGAAAATAATTGTGTAGACTCATGATTTTTATGCCATTTTTCAAATGTTTGTGGAAACATAATGGAATATTTCTTTGAAGTGAACATTTCATATGTCATTATTGGTTTGGATGATAAGAGAAACCTATGCATTCATGATGGTGTGTGTATGTGTGTGTGTGTGTGAGCTTGTAAACGATACCTTGCCTGGTACAGGCTGCTTATGGGAGCTGAGGCCTTGCATGTCTTTCCTCGCTCACGGGGACGGAGCTCGTAACTGGCGTAGCTACCCGAAAATTCGGACACTGCAATGAGCTCTGTCACGTGATATCCAACAGCCTGCCCTCGCTCGCGGCATTCACGTGCCGCGTGACATAAATGGCTAAAGGGGAATTCCGACCAATTCCTTATGGGGAACAGTTCTGTGTACCCTGTAAGGCATTGAATACGGGTATGCCCTGTGTGTGTGTGCATGAGCTTGTAAACGATACCTTGTTGGGTGCAGGCCGCTCACGAGAGCTGAAGCCTCCCACGTCTTTCCTCGCTCATGCGGAGCTCGTAACTGGCGTAGCTACCTGAAAATTCAGACACTGCAACGGGCTCTGTCACGTGATATGCAACAGCCCGCCCTCGCTCGCGGCATTCACGTGCCGCGTGATATAAACGGCTAGTGGGAATTCCGACCATTTCCTTATGGGGAACAGTTCTGTGTACCCCGTAAGGCATTGAATACGGATATGCCCTGTATGTGTGTGTGTGTTTGTGTGTGTGTGTTGGGACACTTTGCACGGTAACACAATATCTCAAGATGGGGATGTCTGACAGTTTTCAGACTTGGTACACAGATGCACCATATTGAGAGGAAGAATATATACATATATGGATGCATTATGGTTTATTTCTTGAACATTCTAGTATAACATTTGAGTGAGAAGATAATGGTACACAATGGGATTTGTTGAAATGGAACATTTGTGTATCATCGAAACCTCAATGGTTTTTGATTCCTTGCCGTAGGCAGGCAAGGAATCTATGCGATGGTGATGTCGTGTGTGTGTGTGTATGTGAGAGGGTGTGTGTGTGTGTGTATGTGTGTGTGTGTGTTTGTGACACTTGCTTGTAAACACGATATCTTAAGATAGGAATGTCCGACACTTTTCATATTTGGTATATAGATTTATCATATTGAGAGGAAGAATCCTATTGTTTTTGGTATAGGTCAAAGGTCATTTGAGGTCACCAGCGGTAAAATTGCGACAATTTCAAAAGTAGCTTGTAAACACGATATCTTCAGATAGGAGTGACCGACACTTTTCATACTTGGTATATAGATTCGTCATGTTGAGAAGAAGAACCCTATTGTTTTTGGTAGAAGTCAAAGGTCATTTGAGGTCACCAGCGGTAAAATTGCGAAAACGCCGAAAATGGCTTGTAAACACGATATCTTCAGATAGGATTGCCCGACAATTTTCATACTTGGTATGTAGATTTGTCATGTTGAGAGGAAGAACCCTATTGTTTTTGGTAGAGGTCAAAGGTCATTTGAGGTTACCAGCGGTAAAATTGCGAAAACACTGAAAATGGCTTGTAAACATGATTTCTTCAGTTAGGAGAGACCAACACTCTTCATATTTGGTATATAGATTTTTCATGTTGAGAGAGAGAAGCCTATTATTTTTGGTAGAGGTCAAAGGTCATTTGAGGTCAAAAGCAGTAAAATTGCGAAAACTTCGAAAATGGCTTGTAAACACGATATCTTCAGATAGGAGTGACCGACACTTTTCATACTTGGTATATAGATTCGTCATGTTGAGAAGAAGAACCCTATTGTTTTTGGTAGAGGTCAAAGGTCATTTGAGGTCACCAGCGGTAAAATTGCGAAAACGCCGAAAATGGCTTGTAAACACGATATCTTCAGATAGGATTGCCCGACAACTTTCATACTTGGTATATAGATTTGTCATGTTGAGAGAAAGAACCCTATTGTTTTTGGTAGAGGTCAAAGGTCATTTGAGGTCATCAGCGGTAAAATTGCGAAAACACTGAAAATGGCTTGTAAACACGATATCTCCAAAAAGGAGTGACAGATACTCTTCATATTTGGTATATAGATTTGTCATGTTGAAAGAAAGAAGCCTAGTGCTTTTGGTAGAATTCAAAGTTCATTTGAGGTCACCAGCGGTAAAATTGCGAAAACGCCAAAAACTGCTTTTAAACATGATTTCTTCAGATAGGAGTGACCGACACTTCTCTTGCTTGGTATATAGGTTCGTCATGTTGAGAGGAAGAAGTCTATTGTTTTTGGCTGAGGTCAAAGGTCATTTGAGGTCATCAGCGGTAAAAATGTAAAAACACCGAAAATGGCTTGTAAACATGATATCTTCAGATAGGATTGCCCGACAATTTTCATACTTGGTGTATAGATTTTTCATGTTGAGAGAAAGAAGCCTATTGCTTTTGGTAGAGGTCAAAGGTCATTTGAGGTCACCAGCGGTAAAATTGTCAAAACTTCGAAAATGGCTTGTAAACACAATATCTCCAGATAAGAGTAACAGATACTTTTCATATTTGGTATATAGATTTGTCATGTTGAGAGAAAGAAGCCTATTGTTTTTGGTAGAGGTCAAAGGTCATTTGAGGTCACCAGGGGTAAAATTGTGAAAATTCTGTGCCTAAAATGTAAAGCAAAATCTATCAAGCACTGTCAATTGGAAAGCAGGTAAGGTATTTGATGGCAAGGAATCACTAAGCCTTTTGGCTTTCTGGTTTGCATTTCTGGTATTACCAGTTGTGACCAATATCATTTCCAATGGACTGAAGGTAATAATTGGGGATGCACCGGATCCAAAATTTTGGATCCGGCCAGAACAGGATTTTGCCGGATGCAGATGAATAAAGCAGATGAATAAAGGAATTTCAAGTCATACATGTTACATGTACATGGAAATTAGTTACTTTTATAACTTTGTTGCCTGTTTGGTTCAGTCATTTTTAAGGGCGAAATAAAAGTGTTCAGAATGTTATATAACATGCACTGATAAGCTATCATTTATGGTTACTGCAGTGTTCCAGTTTGTTTTAACTCAGATTATGTACATAATGCAACCAAAGTTTACAGGAAAATCCGGCCGGATCTTTTTTAAATCCGTCTGGAACCTGATTACTTTTCACTATCTGGCAGGATAAGCCAGTCAGATCGGATATCCAGTGCATCCCTAGACTAATAATTTCTGTATGCCTATGAAGTTAGAATTGAATATTTCTGTTTAAAAAGGTGTGTTGGGTCCTTTTTAACACTGTTACCAATTTTTTTTACCAGGATTTTTAATAGAGGTTCCAACAGTCTTTTGCTGTAGTTAATTACATTTAAACTCCTCAGAAAGGAATGTTTAAATATGTAAATAATTATTATAATAATTATTAATAGTTATTTGATAGAAATAGTTGAGAAAAATTGTGAAACAGTGCTAAATGTCTCATTATTACTTCTTATTACTTCTATCTTTTAATGTTGTGTTGTAGTGAATATTTTAGGGATTGTCGTTAGTTGTTTATTTTTTTTTTTTTATTTTTCCATCTTTGATAGGATCCACTTTTAAATCCAGAAAGGCTGAAGGACAGTGGTCAGAGACAAGAAAAAATCTTGGAACAACTTTCTCATCTTAGACAGGTAAGCAGTAGGGAATGACCATAGAAAAAGTCATGGTATGGTTGGGATATCTAGAAAGGATAGTGTTAAAAATTATTCATGAGAGATAGTGTATGTTAGCATCAAAACAGAAGACCTTTGATCTTTGGGGACTCGTTGAAACAAAAAAAAAAATAGTAATTTTACTCTTTAGAGGAAGTAATTTTGTTGCAAATCTCACTTGTGGAGTCATCCAAGATCAACAAGTCTCAAACATTCCCTTAAGAAAAAGGAATTTACTAGTTTCCTGTAAATTGAATTCATGAAATCATTTTACACTAGCATAACAAGGTGAGTGAGAGGTATGGGTGGTCAACTTGTCTTAAAAGCTCACTCTCTTGTCCTGAAAGAATGTTTTCTTCAGACCTGTTGCAGAGCAGTTACAGTTTATATTTCCCTCTAGCAAAAATATTTCGATGAGTCACACTCATCCTATACTACTAGAGAATCATTAAATCGTCTAGTCCTGGTATCCTTGCTTATTTTATTTCCAAGAGTGTTTGGAAAAGTTGAATGGTGTTACAATTTTTCATTACCCCAATTAAGGTATTAGGCCTGCACAGGTGTAAATATATTCAGTGTAAAGATTCACACAAGCTTAAGAATTTTTGTGAGCTTTTATGCATGGAGGTTTCACACAAGATTAAGAGTGACATTCCAGTACATGAATAGCTGGAGTTCCTACATTTTACTAATTTACAGGATTTGTTCCAAACATCCAGGGGAACTTGAAATGCTTCTGAGATGTGGGAATGTTAGCAATCCTGTCAGAGGGCAGTTGGTGGTATCAATTAGTTTTGGAAGTATTAAGTATTGAACACCTAATTCTCTACCATTATTAAGTGTTTTATTTTTCTCTTCATTTTACATGCAATCAGGGTTTAATGATGAAACAAAGAGAAATTGAGCTTGGCTTGTCACCTACAATGATGATGTAACGACCCTTGCTGTCACCTACATTAATTATGTGACGACCTCTTGTGTCACATCTATTGATTTACGGACCACTTACCTAATAATGATGAAGAAACCAACTGGAACTAATGTCACAAGAACAAATTTCTAAAGATATTTAACAGTATTGTAAAGAACGTTTGTAAACACAAATGTACGTTTTTGTATTGCCTCATTGAGTATTCAAGATGAAGTGTAAATTATGAGTAGCTCTACTTTCACTTTGACGAAAAGGTTTACACCAAAATACTTGACACTTAGTTTATATTTTTGTTATCATTTGACCGTGCTTAAAAATCCACCTTGAGCCCAAAAGAGTGAATGGTTGCATCTGCTCTGTTCACCAACCTTATTTTTAGCAACCATGTATTGACTCGAGCCTTTGTTTTTGCTCAGGCATTTGATATTAATCTTTGCCTTTAATCAGAGGTTTTATTCTTGCATGAAAATGTCATTCACTTCTTTGTATGGACAAATATTGATAAATTACTTCTTTTGTAGATAATTTTTGGTAAAGTTCTTGAGTGCAATAAGATTTAATAATAATGCCCACTTAGGATGATAGTGTACTCAAAGTATCCAAAGGGGTGGAGTAGATCAAAAGCAGATTTAGTTAAAAGCCTTTTAAAACAGATCTACTCAACCGTTTCTATTGTGGGATACATTTGAAAAATATAGAAGTATAGGGAGGTTTCACATACACAAAATTATAAAATGAGGGCAATCATATTCTGGAATAAAGCAATCACTTGTGGATTGGTAAAGTTGTTAGAGCACCTTATTTGCAGCTGAGAGGGCTGGAGTTTGGCCCCTGGCATGGTCGTAAAGAAGACTATAAAAATAGAAACTACTGCCATTGTGCTTGGTGCCTCAGCATAAGTGACCACGTGTTTGGTCTAACTATAGAGCATCTGCCTCTCCTGCAGAAGGCCCGGGTTCGCTTCCCAGGTCGAGTCATAACAATGACTCTAAAAAAGGAACCTACTGCCGTTGTGCATAAGCAATGGAGTAGAGAAACAAGCCAGGGAGCTACAACTGGAAAAAAGGTCGTGGCCGGCTCAACTTAAACCAATAGGTTGGAAACTGGGCTGTAAAACTCCATCTAACTATCTAAGCCTCAGCATAAGCAATGGAGTAAGGAAAACAAGCCAGGGAGCCACAACTGCAAAATTTGCTGTGGCTTGCCAGACTGAAGCCAATGAGGTAGAACTGAGTCTAAAACCACATCTCACTAACCCTGTATGTGGAATATTTATTAGAAAGTGTAAGTCAGGGAATGACTATTTGTTCAAAATTGCAGAGCAATTTTCAGATTTGGGGATTTCTCTGTCACTAAATCATTAAAAACCCGAAATTTGAAAAACCTGCTACACACTTTTTTACTGTGGGACAAGTTGACCCTCTTGTGTAGTAAGTTGCCAAAATGCAATGTTCCAGAGAAATTATTCTTAGTATCAGCAAACCTATATTAATAGTATTGTCTAATTGTAAATGTATTTTTGTATCATGTCACTCAGTGTCTAATTTCACCTCCACTCACTAAATTCATTTTAAATTGCATAGAGTTTATTCAAAACAACCTTTGTGACAGTCTTGTATTCAAAGATTCTATTTATTTCCTGAGAACCTATAGGAGTTACCTCAAATACTTCTATAATGCTGAAGCAAAAGTGTTATGATGTGCCCAGAAAGATACCTTATATGTTTGAGTTATTAACTCTAAGCTTCTCCCACAGGGTGAGAATGAAGTACTTAAAGAATTGAAAATTTCTGACATTCTACAATTGTTATGGTCAAGAAGATAGATGTTGCAAGTTATGTGCTTTTGAGCTTTTTGAGCTTTAGGTTTAGGTAACTAAGGTTAATATAATAAAACAGGGATTTCAGCAATCATTTGTTTTGTCCTTTATTCTGACTTTTAATTAGATTGTGAATTTTGTCTCTGCTTTGTTGTATGGCACCATTGTAAACAGTTGTCTGAAAGGTCATTTAAGTAGGTTTTGTGCATGAGATTAATCTCTTTAAAAAATATATTATTCCTTCAAAAAACCTTACTATTAATACTTTGCAACATTCAAGCTGAAGAGAATCCCAATAGATGAAAAAGCTCTTTTGATTTTCAGCCATATCTCTCCAAAGGTTAGCTTTTCCTAGTATGTTTGGCTGAATTCCGAAGGTGAATACCAAGCAAGTTTCAGACCTTTGTTAAGAGCTGCAGTTGGGTTGAAGTGTCCCATTATATATTTCCTTTTGGGAGCAGAGATCTGAAGATAGAGACATTGGTCTCATTCAGTTCCATTTGGATATATCTCCTAATTTTCAGATTTTCCTCTTGGGTGCTTGTCAAAAGAGTGGAGGGGATTGGGTAGAGTATTGGAAAAGTAATTTATATTTTGTGTAAAACTGATGTGATTTCTAAGTTGGAAGTTGAGGCTGAACACTTCTTATAAAGCTCAGTCATTTCATTAAAGAAATAAAACAGAATGATTTGTGTCTCCAATCTGGAGTATTGCATCTCGTCTCATTTTGGAGAGCTTTCTAGTTCAGCTCCTGCCTCTACATAAAGAAGAAAAATATCAAGTGCTTCAGAGTTTTTTGAAGTAAAAATGGAATTTTGATGTAAGTTGTCTGTAAATTGTTGCATGTGAGCAAAAGACATCTAAACCCCTGTCTTTCTTGTAAAATTGGATTGTTACTACAGCATGTGACCTTCCTCATGATTCTAACAATGCCTTGTTATTTTAAATATTTAACAGAGCAGAAAAGAATAACCTAGGTTTCATTCATGATTATTGGATGTATGTAAATATCATTCCAACAAAGGGTATGAAATCACCTCATGTTGAGGAAGTTTGACTGTTTTGTTTAAATTTACTTTAAATGGAATAAATGAAGGATGAAGACTTACAAAGTGTAATATAAAGGACAGTAATATAAAAAGTAAGCTTTTCAACAAAGTTAACACATTTCCTGACATGGATCAGTTTCCCTTATGGAAACCTCACGTGACATCCCCCTCTCCTCAACTTGGCACAGGAGTTCTGTCTATCACCATGTGTAGTATGTAAAAGGATCTAGTAGTGATTGGTTTGAGTAACAGAACGGAAACTTCCTGATTTGTTCTTTCTAAAAGATGCAGCAGGGTAGCCATAGGATGTGAATAACAAAATTGATACAAAGAATACCATGGTCTTACTGATGGATTTCTACTAGTGTACGTAATGTTTAACACATTATCCCTCCCCCCCCCCTCCCATTTGAATGAATCACATTGGCTACCCGTTCTGCAATGCATTGAGTTCAAATTATTTCTCATTGCGTTTTGCAGTTCAAAACTTGGTACCAACTCTTTTGGAGACCAAATGTTCTACCACGTTGCACCATGTCTTTGGAATTCACTCCCTTTGAATATAATTGCGCTTGATTCCTTGGTCCAATTTAAAAGAACTCTCAATCTTATCTTTTCACTCAATGTTTTTAATTTTTCTGTCCTTTTTCATCTGCTCGACGTGTGAAGCGTTTCAGGCATTGTTTAACTTTGAATTTAGCTCTCTGTAAGACTAATTGTTAATTCATACAGGCGAGGAGTAAATATGCTAGCCCTTCATCTGGGGCTAATATAGGCCTTCTGTGCTCCGTATACTACCGTATGGAGCAAAAAACAAATGAAGCATAAGTTTGAGAAGTTTGTTTGAGGACTAGTAAAGCTTTGAACGAGTAAGGTTTCTTCGACAGAACTGTCTTTCTCCCTTCCATGAGGTATTACCATTAAAATGACTTGGACGAACATTATTGATCGGTAATTTCTTAGGTTGTGTCACAAGAAACACAGATATTTAGTGGTCTTTGTTACAAATGTTGAAAATATAAGAGGTAAGTGAAAATGCTTTCAAGAAAAGACAGTTTTGTAACAAATTTTGAAAAAAATTTGTTTTTTTTTTTTTTGCTTTACTCATGTAAGCGCCCTTTCTAATAGTGGCAAAATAAGTTTGGAAGCGAATGAAGATGTTGGTGACCAGTGTTACCTTTTTAGTTGACATGTATTTGAAAACCAGCTGCTTAAAATGGGAGAAAACCTGGACTTTTATGAAGGGAAGTTTTTAAATCGGTGAAATTAAAAGTGAGTTTCATTTTGGAAGAATGTGCTTTAAAGTGGAAAATTAAGTTCAAATGTCTTGGTGAATGAAGTTACGAGTGAGTTACATGTGTTATCTCTGTAAATCGTAAGGGTGTTGAAGAAATTGGATTATTTCTCAAAATTGAATTGCCCTTTAAAGCCTGCAGTATCTTTATATTACGGTCAGGATGAAAGTTTAAGTCGGAAACTTTGAAAAATTGCTTCTCAAAAACAATGGTATAACTTGTGGTTTCCCGCATGAGCAGATCATTTGTCTGACAGAAGGATTATGTTACATATCATACGGATTAAGGCTTGTTAAACAGAATTGGAAATTTTTTAACCTTCTTCTCATTAATATGTGAAAATATGAACCAAAAATATGGAACATTAAGGGTGGGAAAGTTGGAGGAATTTGTAGACATGCAGAAGTTAAAGACCTCTGGGAGAGGGACCCTGGGATGGGGACTGAAGCTTATCGGGGTTACTGTCATCTTTAATCATATGGATTGAAGTTCCCAAAATTGAATTATTTTGCCGACGGTGGACAAGCCTCTTTTGACTGTTAGCTGCAAGATACTACTTTACAGAATTTGTTAAAGTGTACCTCAAGTAAAAAAATTCACAAATGTTTATTAAACAGCATGAAAAATGAATTCTTACAGTGCAACTCCCATCTTCATAGGACATTCTTAAAGGCCCAATTTTCTCATCCCAAACAGTACCAATTCTCCTAACCTTCTTAATTAAGACCCTCCCACAAATGTCTAAAATTCACCATCATCCAGGGGGAATATAGAAAGCTCAATGTGTATAATCAAAACACTATCAGAAAAGTTTGTGCTATGTATTATAAGTTTTGGTATTCTGCATTGTTTGAATTTGCAGTCAATCAAAAAGCTGAGCCAATTGAGAGTTTCTGTCGCCCTATACTAGAAGTGTAGTTTGGGGTGAGAGGATTGTCCCTTTAAGCTGAGATATTAAATGTTGAAATTTATTCACTTAAATCAAGTTAGTCCTTTGCGCAACAGTTGGTGACTTTCTTGTTGTGCAACTCACATTATCTGCTTTGTTTCCCTTTGAGATTAATAACGGTTTTTATGACCTTGACACATTTTTGCTCTCATATCATATTGCTTAGAGAGAGCTCAAGTAATACATCACCCAAAATGTGAGTAGTACAACAATGATGTAACAAATTACTGCGCAATGTACATTTAATTTGACTGAATACTTCAACATTTCCTAATTCGGTCCAAGAATGTCCTATGAAGATGGGAGTTGAACTGTTCATATTCACTTTTCAAGCTGTTAAATATCTATTTTTGATTTTTTTGATCTAAGGTGCACTTTAAGGTTGTCCAACGAAATTGAGCAATTAGTCTCCACTTTCCTGACGTGGCAAGAAGCAATTACTTATATCAAGTTGGGAAAATCAAAACAAAATGTTTATTGGCAGTGTTTCCCTACCATACTTCATTTCTTACATTATAGCTAGTTAGATCAGCTTGAAGGCAACATTTACAAGCCCATGATAGTGGTAACACACTATTATATACTGTGCAGGCCTATAGGCAGGTGTTTGCAAAAAAGTGTTTCACCACGTTTAATGAGCTGCCCAAAAGAATATCTAAACAGAGCACCGCCATCTTAGCGCGGAACCTACAGAAAGTTTTGAAAAAATCACGACCCTCATACAGTTGGAGATGGTGTTTCAGGCTTGTAAGTATAGTCGTCATTTTAAGTTATGTTTGCAATAGAATGTTCGCTTCAAAAAAACAAAAACAAAACAAAAACAAAAAAAAACAAAAAAACATGCTCAAGTTTAAAAATAATATCTTTCCTGATAAAATAAAGGGGCGTAGCCTTTTTTGAGTCAGTGGTGGGGACGCAAAGTAGGCATCCTTGACTAATTTCCTGAAGAATGGTATGACGGGACAGAGAATCCGACGCCGCTTTTGAATTTTATTTTTGATGTTTCGCAGGGCCATATTGCTATATTTGGCGTCTTTTTAGTCTACGACCGTGTTGTGACTTGAAAGGTCACGATTTTCATTCTGTCAATGAGCAGTAAATAATTCCTAAGCTAAACAAAAACTTAACATGGCCCAGGGTTAAATTCCATTCTGACCATTTGTAAAAATACATAGTAATTGAATGGTTTTTGGATGGTTTCAATAAATGGTTTATGAATGGTGCCAACTGGTCTGAAAAATGCAAATGGTAATCTCAACTGGTTTGCTAACTGGTATTAAATGGTAATAAATGGTTTTGAATGGAAACTGTCCAAAAACACAATGTGTAAACCATTTGGAACCTGAATGGTTTCTGTCAAATGGTATCAAATGGAATTTAGCCCTGGGGATGTGAAACCTTCATATTGTTTTGTAAATCTGTTTCGCCTTAGTTTTCAATTTCATAAAAAGTTCACTCTTGTAAAGCCAATATTTTCCACAATTCACTTCCCTTAGGCCCCTCCCTGCTCTATCTCTCCCCTCCCTCTTTATTTACGAACCAAGCAGGATAGGTCTAAATTGGTATAAGATGTTCAGCATGCAGCAGTATTTTTTATTCGTATGCCGTACTATTGTGTTGAAACTTGATGTGGGACAGTACCTAAGTTGTCGTCAATGCCCTTCCTAACGAATTGTTATAGGCGCAGTACCCGGCCTACAATGATTTACGAGCAAAAGTTTTTGCGCGCTTAGCTGGTAATTTTTAAGGACTAGTTTGTAAAGCATTATAACTTTCATTGGTTACATATATCGGGATAATATATATATAACTATCCTCTCGAAATGTGTACAGAAGCATAACCCTTGTTGTGGAGATAAGGTTGAGCAGAGGCAGACATTTGCTCAAACTTCTCTCCCCTTCAGGGAGTTGCTATGTTTACGTGGTTTCGAAGCGGAAATGATGTTAACTTTTAAGATTTACTATTTCGTAGTGGAGTAGCTAGCACCGAAATTTTAAGTGTTACCATTACTGTGTCAGAAAATTTATAAAATTTTGACTCTTTAAAACCAATATTTAAAATTATGGAGCTTGTTTTGCAGAAAACGCTCAATTCTGGGTTTCCTGCATTTATGGTAATTTGACTGAAACCAGCCTGGTACCAGCCTGAGGAACTTGAATCGGCTTTCCTATAAGCAAGTGCAAGTTTGCGTTTATAAGTGTGAGCATTACTGAATTAGGGATTGCAATTTGCTACTCAAATTTCCGAATCTTTCATTTTAGGGCAAGGAATCCATTCCTGTATAGCTACGCTACTATTACTTACTGTGAAATTGGTCAAGATGTCGAGTGTACCATCAATTGTATTCACAAATTATGCATGGAGAAAGTTTTCATTCTTCAACAGAAGCTACCTATCGACAAACGATAAAAGATCTTACTTGTACAACCGCTATTGTTCTCAGAAAGTTGTTTTAGATTGGCTGATAAAGCCAACCTCAGGGTACGATCTCAGGGCGCTTAACACGAAATGTTTGGGATGGCCATTGTAAGAGCAAGGACTGAAGGAGGTAATTCTCCTTGTAGAACCTCCTTGGTAAGAGATTATGGAGCAGTCTGCGAAACCTCTTAAACAACTCTGAAAGAACTTACGTCGTAACACACAACAGGTTTTTTCAGGTTTGAATTTAAAAGGGACGCACCGAAGGCACTTGTTTGTAAATTATGTCCTATTGTGCTCACATTGTTATAAATAACAACTTTTTCAAAGTATACAGTTTCATATTTTCAGATAATATGGCAATAAGGTAATATCCAAGGACTAAACCATGGGCGTGTTGAAGCAGGATTGCAGGAGAAGACTGCTTACCAGATTTCCGCGAGACCTGAAAAAATTCGCGCAACCATTTCTATCTTGACAAATTGGGTGTGGGTTTTTAATTTCACAGAAAACCACTGAGCGTGTCCAAGTTCTTTCAAAATTTGCTCGATAATTAAAACAATATCATAGTCACTGAAAAATTTCTGTGAAAATTTATAAGACTTACAAAAATTCGGTACCCGTTTTGACAGCTTTTCTACGCAGCCTCACTTAATAGTGTGTAGATGCGGGTATGTGTGTGTTTGAAATGTGTATACGTGTGCCCTCACGTTCGATGGGTTCGGCGTCAAAGTCGCTGTAAAATTTTCATGGAAAATTGATAACCTAAGATTACAAAAAATCGGTACATATTCGAAAAAAGGCATGAGTATATTCTTTCACAACTCAATGCCCGAAATGGTAGAATATCCAAATTCCTTCAAACATTTGCCCGAAAAGTAGAAAGGTGTCAAAAGGGAAGACTCATTTCAAAGAAACAATCATTCCTCAGCCTGTTTTTAAATATTGCGAAACACAATTATCTGCATTTTTTTAAGAAATGAAAAAACTCCATATTCAAGCAATAAGCCTATCATGGAAAATAAAAATAATAAAAAATGACAACAAAGATTTGTGACACATTCGGACATTTTGTGGAATAAGTTTTCTTCGGCTCCACTTTATGCCCGTATTGTTGTCTTGTAAAACATTTGCCCGAAATGGTAAAATATTCAGGTGAACGTTGAAAAAGTCCTGGGAGGCTGGGACGTTTTCGATTGTCAAATTACCGTACACGGACGGACGGTCTTCGAGGGTGACTGTTCAGTTGCAGTTCCAACTGTTTGCCATCCATCCTGCCCTTAAAACCAAACAGCTAAAGTTCGAGTAACGGATAAATTGTTTTTCAATTACGTACTAATAAAGTGTGAGAATGTCTTCCCATTATCCTGAAAATTAATTTAAACTCACCTCGTAAATTTGCTCGGAGTAAAACCATGTATGGTCGGGTGTTCGGGTTGTCAGTCAGAGAATTTCATCAATTAATTGGGTATATACATCTTGATCAATTTGGCCGAGAGCTGCAATGTAGTCCGTTGCATAGTTTTTGCCTGAAAAGGTTCAAGACTATTTCACCCAAAGTGGTACTGGTTCATTTGACCTGGTAATTTTCGCGTCACTTAGCAAGATCTTCTATATTATTAGATTTCTATATCATTGCAAACGAAAGCTCAAGTAAGGACTGATTCATTTTTAGTTAAAAGCCCGGGAAATGCCATCTCCGGCTGTCTGAAAGGGAATTGAATTTTCAAAATCTTCTGTAACCTCCTTGTGAACTGATAATGGCGCTGTGCTTAGATAGTGTTTTGATTGAACATATTTTAAACTACTTTGCAGGCCTGCATACCACACGAGACATTTTACACACCCCCTTCCCCTCTAGGGACTTTGGTAAAGAATGAGGACGATCAGCAGACTTTACCCATCCCCGCACAAAAAATGGCCAAGTGCCCGCGTTTTTCATGTTGTGGTAACTTTCTGACCACTTCGTAGCCTTGCTAATTTATTTGAAGTAAAAATTTTATTGCAAAAGGAAGCTCAAGATTCCGACTGCTTGGATTCTACTTACAAACCTGGAAAAACCACTTCCACCCTGGTAGCATTCCCATATGGGCCCCATTTGGGCCCCATATCGACAAACTTATGGGGCCCATATACCTTTTGCACCCAAGACCCATGAGGGACCCATATGGGCCAGCCCAGGAAACCCATATGATGCATATGGGATAGTGCTGGGACCCATTTGGGCAATTGCCCCATATGGGCCCCAGTACTATCCCATATGGGCATAAGGGCATACTGGGCTGGCCCATATGGGCCCCATATGGGTCTTGGGTGCAAAATAATATGGGGCCCATATGGTTTGACGTGTATGGGGCCCACATGGGAATGCTACCTGGGCAGCTATCTGGGCCGGGATCCGACTTTTATTAGTTTTCTGTACGCTCTATGCCAACCAGTGGTTGCAATTGCTCCTCCCAGACAGTCTTTCGTGAAGAATTCTTTTTTTTCGGAAAAAAGTCGTCTGCCCCAAAGTGAAATGCTTCTATACGCCTATAATTCGGGCAAAAGCCTATTGGAAATGTATTCCTAAGTGTTTTTTATTCTATCGAATTCATTACACTGCATGGAGTTGCAGTTGCAGTGCTCCATCGTGTGTCATGATCTATTCTGCCCCTAACTGAAATTCGGAAAACGATGATGATTATCGGAAAGGGTGTTTGTTTGATCATCTTTCATAGTAGTACGATATATCTTGAATAGTGTTAAGTTGAACAGATTAGGGCCCACTGAACAATACAGGCTTGCACACAATTTTTTCAATATGGGGAAAGCCGTGTTATTTGGACCGGTGTGTAAATTGAACCACCGGCATTATTTCAACACAGAAGGAGAGGGTATCTTACTTTTATGTGTCATTGATACCTAACTCAGAACACTCACGTTTGACTTCGCAATCGATGAGATTAAGGTGATTTCCACAATTCTGTGTGGTTTTTTATCAAAAACTACTGAACTGATCTTATTTTCGAGTTGACCCTTTGTTGGGATTTTACTCGGAAATGATTTGTTCACACCCAAGGCATAATGATTATGACAAAATATAATAATTCCTATTGAGTGCTGGGCTGTTACATTTCGGACTACTTTTGGCTAAGCTAGAGAAGTTTGGGTGAAATTAGTAACATCGTGTAATTTGAACCACCCCATGGTTTGTAATATGGACAGCTCGTTCACATTAAACGATATGACGTGTAAAATGGACCGGTCCAAGTTACAGTTAATTACACACATGGAAATGAATAGACAGTAGGAGTACCCTACAAAGAAGAATTTGCTCACCCTTTCATTCCTCTTCGCAGTTTGTATTAGTAATGAGCTTGGGCATCTGCGTAATTCCCATACAATGAGCCAATTACTAAACTTGGTCTGTGCCTATTTGGTACGTTGCGGCGCCTGTCTTTGGGATGGGGAAGGCAAGCAAAGGGCAAGTCATTTTAAGGGGAAATAACATCAATTAGGCCTAAAATATAACACTATAATTAAAAGACAGGAAGGGTGTGAGAAGTGTTTCTGTTATCAATTCACATGATGATTTGAGAAATTTTGCAGCAATATTTTGCCCGGTCATTTTACACGGCAGGTGGTTCATTTTACACACCTTGTTGGTTCAAATTACACATGGGTGGTGTCGGTATAAATTGGACGACTTTCAAAATTTTCTATTTTTAGCGATAACTTTCCCTGGGAAAATGTAAGGAGAGTTTCTACTCTTTTACAAAAAGAAGATTCCATTAATCTCCCAATAGTGCCCCTTAGAGAAGTTGGTTGCGCTCTTCTCTGATTTTGTGGGGCTTTGTAATTAGGGGGTCCAAATAACACGGCTTTCCCCTACTTAGTAGTCCATAACACGAAAAATACTAAAGTTAAGTTTTCAGTCTCTCCCCACTGGGCCAAAACTACGCTTAGGACTGAGTCCCCATGTAGGGAGTCTCTCTAGCCGACTTCCACTTTTCGGGGAAGAAATCTTTTCAGCCCCCACTGAAATCAGTGCTCCCTTACGCCTATGTACAAACATGTAGATGTATAAAAACATTGCACCATCCGGAGGGCGCGCTAGGTCCTCCCCCCCCCCCCGCCCCCAGTCCGATTTTGATCATTAAAAGTTAATTTACTGGCAAGTAAGGGGACATTTATAAAGTTGGGGTGATGCATTTATATGTAATCGGTCACTTCAAACGGGTTTAGTTGAAAAATGCTATTTCCGGTGATATGGGGAGTACTTCCGTCCAAAGATTTCCGGTGCTTTTGGGTTTCCGATTCTTTTTTCGATCTTCTTCCTTTTACTCCCATTGTTCGGGCCGCGCCCCTCTCTTTTCCACGCTACGCCGTTGTCTCCAGGACTGCTTCCATTGCATGTACATTTGGGTGCATTTATCTCTACTGGGGAAAAGTACACTGATGATGGTATACAATCGGAAAAATCCAACAGCAGTCATTACACTATTATATTTGCACTTTTTTAATTGGTTTAATTTTTTACGCCACCGAACACGCATTTAACACAAAACTTCTCATTCTTCCATTCGTATAATTTATTTGCTTTAATTGGTCACGTAAGTGGAGAAAAGGGAAATGCTTGCTTTGACGGAAGGAAGTTCCCCAAAATGCAGAGGCATTGGAAAAATAAATTCCTGCTAATCAGGATCACTTGTGCAGTATCGAAGTCACGACTCCTGTATAATGTACGTGCTGTCGTGATATCATGCAATGTGCAGTATGCAATGTAAGTGGTAATTTGAAAGCGACGAGGCTAGACCACGAATTTACTTCGTTGCCCTTACAGTTCCAAGGCCGGAGAAAATTGGATGATTGATGTGTACCAGGCTGTAGTGGCAGTAAAATAAAATCAGGTACTGAATAAAAGTTTTTTTGATTTTACTTGGTATTCCATTCTGCAGTTACCAGCTGCTGATACGTTAGAACAATAGGACCAACGTTAGGCTTTATATTATACTGTCATTGTCATTCGAACTAGCCTAGGCCCCTATGTTCGAACTGATCACCACAGTACTGTAGCCGAACTTAAGTTCGTGATTTCAGCTAAGTGGCCCAGCCTAACACTCTTTGGCTGTTTAAATTAAGGTA
The DNA here is from genome assembly GCA_037179385.1 of Holothuria scabra. NCBI lineage: Eukaryota > Metazoa > Echinodermata > Holothuroidea > Aspidochirotida > Holothuriidae > Holothuria > Holothuria scabra. The sequence goes on along the minus strand of CM074181.1, from coordinate 56,968,835 downwards.
AGTATAGCCCAGGCCTAGATAGGCCTTAGGCGAAATTACTTCAATGGAAGATAGTATCTTGCTACAAAATGATATAAATAGTCTCTGCTAGTGGGAATCTAAATGGCAAATGAAATTTAATGTTTCTAAGTGCTTTGCTATGCGTGTTACTCATATTGTCATAAGAAGAAACCCCTGTGACCTGCCTACAAAATTCAATTCAATTTATTTCTCATATGTACAACAATCATCAACAGAGGTATTATTTAACAAATACTAAAAACAAAGTACATATGATGGACACTAGAAAAACAATACAGTTTATCAAGGCTAGTGACCATACAAACATAGACAAAAAGATGACAAAAAGAAAAGAGAAAAAAAAATCTTGACAAAGTGATGAGATTTGAGACTAATAACTAAATAGTTGCTAATGGTAACTACTTATAAGGAAAGATTTCAAATTCCTTTGAAAAGAATGGAGTGAAGGGCTTGATCTAACACTAGGGGAAAGTTTGTGCCAAACATTATAACAATAATTTTGGAGAACTAATTTGCCGTGTAAAGTTTTGTGATTGGTTACTGAAAAGAGACAATTGTGGCGGGTCTGCATTGGGAACTGGGCTACATTAGGTGGCTTTATTACATTAGATAATACCTTCGGTAGCATAACTTTACAATATTTAAAAACGATAACACCCATGCGAGACCTGTGGATATCCTTGATTTTTAATATGTTATAATCAAAATACAACTGATTTGTACTGAACTGGTTCGGTTTCTTTAAGAGAAGCGTAAGTATTCTATTTTGAAATGTCTGGAGAGGTTTAAGGACAGTAGCACAGGCTGTGCCGGTTAGTTTCCGCCCTCGCTACTCTCCGCCCCTCAAAAATGGTGTTTTCCGTCCCTTTTATTTTTAGCAGAAAACATCCTTTTGGGAGGCGGAAAGTAATGGAATGGAATGTGATTTCAGTGGTACTTTCGTCAAATGAAGATTCCATCAACTTTTTCTTAAAGTTTCAAACTTCATCAATGTCTTTGACTATTCAATGCGACACCCGTTACTGCCATGTTGACGTCTTTCCAAGCAACAATCTTACTGTAGACTTTAGTATACTTATACGTACTTACGTACAGGTATATGGTATTCAGTGCTGTGAACAACTGTTCACACATTCAGCGTAAGTCTACCTATAGACAAGCGGCCTACTTATATGTAAAAAAATACAACTCACTGACTAGACTTGACGTTAAGAAAAAAGGTGGTAAAATTCATTCTTTTCGATGATTTTTGATGAGGTTACTGAAAACTTTTTAGGTCTAGCCATAAATTCCGTTGCTGCCTTGTACTTGGATTTGAAAATTGAAGTTAACAGTTATTTTTGTCACATGTTAGTTCAAACATTACTTTTCGCCCCAAGATTTTTAGGGGCGGAAAGTAACGGGCGGAAACTATCGAGGGCGGAATCTAACGGACCCCGGCTGTACCATAGACTTCAATAGACTAAGTAAGTCTAGAATAAATAAAAGAGTTGTAAATCTGAACTGCAGTATCAACTGGAAGAATATCACTAATTTGATAAAAAATACCAATATATTTAAAGAGGGAATTGCGTAAGTCATTCACATGCTGTTTCCATGTTAAATTTTCGTCAATAACTAAACCTAAATACTTTGTAAAATTCGATTTCCTAATCCTGGTACCATTGAAGCAAAAGCTATCAATGCAAGCATGATTACAGTTTTTTCTCGAATGAAAGATTGTAAAGGAGGTTTTATCGACATGGAGGGTAAGTTTATTTGACTCAAACCATATTTTTAATTGACTTAGTGTATCGGTAACCATTTCAATCAAATGTGAACAGTCTTTACTGGCTAGAAAAACGTTTGTATCGTCAGCAAAAAGACGAGTTGATACATTGGGGCAGCATGGTGAATATCATTAACATAAATGAGAAAAAGTAGAGGTCCTAAAACAGAACCTTGGGGTACTCCAGTGGTACTGTAATATCTGCATAGTGTGAATAGGAATCGTTAACAAAAGTACATTGCTTCCTATTCGATAAGTAACTAGAGAGAATATCGTAAGCTTTGCCACGAATACCGTAGTGTAGGAGTTTTTGTAATAGTATCACGTGGTCAACAGTGTCAAAAGCTTTCTTGAGGTCTAAATACAAACCTAGGACATTATAACCCTTATCTAAATTTCACAGATGTTGTCTACAACTTCTAATAAAGCATGAAATGTTGAATGCCCCTCCCGAAAACCAAACTGAAATTTATAAAAACATCGTGTCTGTTAAGAAAACATCGCACTCTTTTTTCAATTACACTTTCAAGAATCTTATGAATGAACGATAGTGTTCTACAAACAGTTCCCAACCATACTTATCTTGGAGTGGATATAAACAGTAAATTAAGCTGGGCCGATCACATTAACGGAATAACTTCCAAAGCAAACAGAGTCCTTCGCTTGTTATGTCGTAACTTGTACAGTTGTTCCCCAAAAGTTAAGGAAGCTGCTTATAAATCCCTTGTTAGACCAAGGTTGGAATACTGCTCAAGTATTTGGATCCTTACCATCAGGAGCATATAAACAAGCTTGAAGCAGTGCAATGCAGAGCTGCCAGATATAAAGACCAAAGACGTAAAGGTAGCGTTTCTTCAATGCTTGCTGACTTAAATTGGCCTACTTTGGAGGAACGCAGGATCAGTGCTAGTTTGAGTTTACTGTACAAGTCTCTCCATCACTTAGTTGCCATCGATCTAAACGGATATATTTTTAAGCCTGACAATAATGGAATCTCTACTCGCAAGTCTTCATCGATCTCCATTCATCATCCTGCACGGAAAAAAAAGACTGTTATAGGTTCTTTTTTATTCCTAGGACAGTGCAGGCAGAGTGGAACTGCTTACCCTCAGCTGTAATTAAGGGATTCCCCATCGATTGAAACTTTTAGAAATCAAATATGCAACTGAACTTGACATCCTTGAGGAGATCTTTATCTATTAATCCGATCTAATTTGCTTGTTTGCTAGCTTTTACACACCTACAACCGTATATCCCGTTTGCAGAGAACTGCTAGTATCCAACCAGAACCAGAACCAGTTAGCATGGATGAATTGAATATCACTGAGAATAAAAACTGGGACCTCTCTTTTCTTTCTGTAATTAGTGTCCAGAAGTTACTTACAAGACAACTGTGTACTGTAACTCCATCAACTTCATCCCAATCCTGCTCCTGTGACTATCATGACACATTTCATACCCCCTCCAAAGGATCATGTGTGTAGGCAGGTCTAAAGGGGTAGGCCTATAGGTCCAATGCAGGCTCCATGTATGGCTACCTCATGGCAGTCTTTACTGGTTCTTGAATTCCCAAAGACTGCTTGTAGGGAGAGGGAAGGTGCCTTGCTCTGCTCCACTCACTGCTGGACATCTCATCGGCCTCAAGAGTGTATTTTGAAGTGGTTGACTGGGGGAGGGGGGATCGAGCCTGAGAAGGAGCTAAGGGGAGGCTAACCACCAAAGCGGCCCTATATGTTACAACAGTGGTTCTCAAACTTTTTCAAAGTACCGCCCCCATAATGCCTCCATGACTGATCCAATGCCCCCCTCCCACCCAACATGCCATCTATAAGTCTTGACTTTGAGCTTTCAATTTCCAAAACCAAAATGACCCAGATAAGTTTTATATTGGGTAAATTTTTGTTAGTAGTTGCTAAATTTTTTGGAGAAGACAGTCTGTGTCAACCACTCTGCCACCTTCTAGGTTCCTTTATTGCATGAATGTATGAGAACCTCCTGGGATCGACTAGTCAATGCCAACGCCCCCCCTATTGCTTGCCAATGCCCCCCTGTTGCTTGCAAACTCCTCAGCACCCCCTTGAAACTTTTCAATGCCCCCAGGGGGCAGGAGGGACCACTTTGAGAACCACTGTGTTACAATATAATGCAATGTAAGATGGCCCAACGTGCCTAGGGCAAAAGAAGTGGGGGTTAAAGCCCCCAACCCCGTCTCGATCTGCGGTTCCTGCTGCTTAACCAAGCAATGAAAGCGGAGGACTTTCTTAATCAGGCAACCTCTTGGAATAGTCAGGTACGGTACCCAAATTATAATTCACCAATTTGAACCTAGGCAACAGCTGTGATGCTGCAAGTAGGACTATAACTTTTAACAAATAATTAAGCCACCCAAAATTTTCCAAACTTGTGGTTTTATCCACTCCGTGGCATTGCCAGACTTTTCAATTCTAGGGGCACCTGGAGCAACACAAAGCATTTTCCAAGGGAACACTGCTAGACACACTAATGGTGCCTGAGGCACCACTGGACTTGAAGAGCGAGGCCCTAGTGGGTGGGGTCCAGGGGCTGACCTTTGGGCCCCTGGTAGGTCCAGGTTCAACACCCAGTTGGGGGTTCAGGGGGCCATGCATACCCCTGGAAGCTCCTGGGCTAAAGAGTCATTTTTTTTAATGGTAATTCTACTGTCTTAAAGCCGGTCTGGAAATAGGTTGGGGAGGGTGACTTGAAGTAAGGTTTTATTGGTAACAAAACTACTACCAGGGGTGGCCGCACCCGATCTGGCACACAATTTAAAAGGGCTTTTGGAGTGGGAAGCAGAATCTTCCCAACAGTCAGAAATTGCATTTTCCAGGCATTGTGGGTTATTTTTTCATTGGAAAAAAATGGAAATTAACTGCCTTTTCTTGTCCAAAGAAGAATCAATTTACACAAAATTTGGAAGACTACTTTTTTTTTTGAAAATACCCAATCTGATGGTGGGCAGACCCTGGGAGGGGCTTGCAAGGTTTTTCAGGTTCCCCATGCCCTCTTCTGTTGGCAACACCACTGGTTTCTCTCGAATTTGATCTGGGGACCATAGTGTACACCCAACTCCCTATGTAGCTCCACTTTAACAAGGCAGGTTGTGACTTAATTGCCAGTTATTTCATAATTACTTTGGTGTGATAATTTTAAGTTCTTGAAACTTCATCTAGTAAGATTCACAATGAAGCTACGCCAGGGCCTACATTGCATTCACCGTGTAATGTTAGACCAGGTAAGTGTGAATCAGAAAGTACAGACAAACATTATTGAACCAGGGGATGTTTGTTTATTGTTTGATTGGCTAAATATGGCCTAGCCAAGTGCTTTCAGTTGTTAAAAAGATAAAGTTTTTGTTCCAATACTGTATTATGGTCTTGGTGGGTCAGACAATTGAGTACATGTTCTCATGCAGCTCAACAGTTTGTAAAAAAGTTTTTCAAAAGTTCCCAAATTTAATTAGTATCTGATCTTGTGCTGAAGAGGGAGCACCCTGCTAAGAGTGTGAAGTTATTTTCCTTGGTAAAGGCAGTCAAAGTTACATGTGAGTTCAGGGGGACAAAAGGTGCCCTCAAATCCCTTAGCCTTACTCCCCCATGACAGAAACATAGGTATAGGCTTGTGCATGCATGGTAAGCATGACTGCAGGTTTGTGTCAAATTGGTTTTGTATTTTTTTTCCAATTGCTGTATCTGCATGCAGGTCTGTATAGTAGCAGCCAGGGCAACCAATTGGAAGGGGGGGGGGGGGGGGGAGGGGCAAAAACTCCCCTTCAGTTTTGGCAGCCTGGGGATGGACAGGGTGTACTCCTTTGGGAAATGTTTGCATTTTTGCAAAAAAAAAACTATAACTATGCTAACTGTGCAAAGCTTGGCAAATTAAGTTGACATGATCAGTTAATTGTTTTGCTATGATGGTTTTTCTATGTAATTGTTTGTTTCTTTCATGACAAACTTTAGCAAAATTCCAAACTTTTTGACATGTGACCGGTGGCCCCCTTCCCTAACCTTTTGTAGCTACTGTACATACTATGTTCCTAGATCCATTTAAGAGCCATAGGCCTACTGTGTTGGTCCACAGTTCTACTCTTCTGCGGCAATCACAACATGGTTAAAGTCAGGCTACTTTGTTTAGATCAGGCTTCCTCAATTAAATTTCCTGAAGCACCACATTTCTAAATTTAACTGATATTTTGTGCCACTGACTGCCATCCTGGAGGAGGGGTATAAGGGGAAGGGGTGTTCCCCTCCCCTTTTGAAAAATTTTGCATTTCAGAAGGGGCTTACATGAAAAATGGGGCAAAATTTGTTCTATTTTCCAGGGAAAAATTTTTCACAAACATGACAGTTTTTGTCGATTCACCGGTGAATCCACAAAGTACTGACTCAAATGAATGTATCAATGTAAACAGTGACGGTGATTTTACTTTCTTGTGAGAAAAAATAGGACATTATCATATCCTTGTTGGTATGTGACGTCAGTCTGTGGGAAGTGTTAGATTTATTTACAGTACATATTTTTGAGACAGAACAATTCTTGTCAAAAAAGTTATGTAAAGTTAAATTTTTCAATATTCTCCCAGTAATTTTTTGCGCCACTCCAAACCATGTCCCGCTCCAATGGTGAGCCCGCCACCATTTGAAGAAGCCTGGTTTAGATTTTAGCAAGATTTTCCAAAACTGTTGGGTGTACAGGGTCATAAGACCAAGAACTGAAAAACAAATATTCTTTTCCAATTGCTTTTCAAATGGATAAGATAAGCCTCACTTTTTATTTTGAAAGCTCAAGTTAATTACCAATTACATTTTTGTGGATCATTAAAAAACGTGATTTTCTGTACTTAAATTTGTACCTTTATTGAGAGTTATTTTACCAAATTATCCATTCATGAGAAGGCTATGAAAAGTTTAATTTGGAGATTGTGCATGCACTATCTTCAATATATCTTTTGGTGCATGCACTATCTTCAATATATCTTTTGGTGCATGCACTATCTTCAATATATCTTTTGGTGCATGCACTATCTTCAATATATCTTTTGGTGCATGAACTATCTTCAATATATCTTTTGGTGCATGCACTATCTTCAATATATCTTTTGGTGCATGAACTATCTTCAATAGATCTCTTGGTGCATGCACTATCTTCAATATATCTTTTGGTGCATGAACTATCTTCAATAGATCTCTTGCAGAACAGTGTGGAAGCATGTGTACATTTCTGTTAGGAAATGCTTTTTTAGATTGAATGAATACTGTAACATTTTGGTGGTTACAGTGCTCACTTGATTAAAATGGTAGTGGCTTTTATGATGAACTAAAACAATCTTTTAACCAAATGATGTGCACTAAATGTCAGAATTTTATTCATTTTCAGGTTTGCTTTCATAAGATGGATATCTCTCTGGACTTCATAAAACAGACTTTTATAATTGTAGTATGCACCCTCCTTTCCAAGTTGGTTCCTCAAGTTAATTGCACCTTGCCTCAAACCTTGAATGCTTCATCTAGTTTTCCTTCCTTTGGTCTTGATTTTCAAAAAGTTACTGTTAATACAGATAGTGGAGATGTTTACATAGGAGCTACCAACCATATTTATCAGCTGTCTTCAGATCTGCAGATTCTGGACGAGCAAACTTCCCTTATCTTCACATCTTTTTCGGATTGTAGTAATAGTGAGGAACCTCATTGTCTAGAAGTAAACAACACAAACTCAGTACTACTTATTGACCAAGATAAAGAATTTCTTATAGCATGTGGTAAGGCTTTCAATGGTACATGTGTCCTCCATAACTTACATAGGATATCTGATGTGGTAACAAGAGTGGATAATTCTGATAATCTAGGGTTGAATTCTTTGGGATTGGGGAGGACTGTTGTGACATTCTTGGGTAATGTACCTCGGAGTGAAGAGCAAGGTTATTACATTGGTGCTACCTTTGATGATTCGCAGCCTTTCGATGGTATACAACAACATGCAGTCAGTACAAAGAAGCTAGTCCAATCAGAGGAGGGGGAGTGGACCTTCCAGTATGGATTTGAGAATTCGTTATTGCGCCGCTTCACCTATATTGATGTTTTAGAGGAGTTTCAGGCAAATTTCAAAATAGATTATATTTATGGATTCAATGTGGGAAACTTCAGTTATTTTCTTACTGTCCAGAAAGATGAAATCTTTTCACAAGATTATGTGACCAGAATTATTAGGATATGTACCCAGGATAAAAGTGAGTATTTGAAGTATTCAATTTCTTCTGTCTTTATACAATCAAGGCAGATTTTCAGTGCATCTATGAAACTGTATGTATATTATGTTCAGATCCCAGCAATTTTAGCTGAGTTTGTACTTCACATGTCCAAATTTTCTTGTGGAGGAATTGTACAAGTAAACTTGTAGCCCAGGGCATTGTACTGTAGGTGAAAATTGGTAAATTGTCCAAGAGCGGTTGGAAGAGGGTAGTGTACCTGTAGCAACATGCAAATTTTTTGAAGCAAAAAACTTAAGGTCAGTGAGATTCTATCAATAATTATGATGGGAAGGGCTCATTCATTATTTTAAAAATGTTAATTAAAGGGCCAAACCTCTCACCCCAAACTACAATTTTAGTACGGGGGTACCGAAATTCTCAATTGGCTCAGCTCTTTGATTGACAGTGCAGAGTACCAAAGCCTATATTTCACAGCAAGAACAGTACTGACAGTGTTAAATATAAATTGAGTTTTTCTTTACTCACCTTGAAGCAATAAACTGAGATTGTATGTGGATGAGCATAAATTTCAGACAATTGTGGGAGGGGCTTAAGTAAGAAGGTTAGGAGAATTGGTACTGTTTGGGGTGAAAGAACTGGGCCTTTAAAAAAAATGTGTTGCAAAAACATGACTGCAGCAAGGGAAGCTGTAGTATTGTGGCATCTGCAGTGAAATCAACAGTGCAAAACAGTTCCTTCGAATTGTGGAGACACCTAGCAAACACTGTAAAAGGTGGAATGGGTTTTGAATTGAGTTGCAATTAAGTCATCAGCATTAATACAAGCAACCCCATAGTTTGACAATTTCCTTGATAAAATTTGACCTGGGTGATTATTAATGCAAAGGTTCAAGCCTACATTGATTTTTAGTTTGGATGAAAAAAAAATCAGGTGCATTCATAAAGGCATGTACTGTACATGTGAATACATGTATGTATGTGTGCATATGTGTACCTACAGTACCAACAATGCCTTACTGTAGCAGGTACAAGCCGCTTGCGAGAGCTTAAGCTTTGCACGTCTTTCCTCCCTCCTGCCGGGCTCATAACTGACAAAGCTACCCAAAAATTATGACACTGCAATGAGGTCTGTCTCATTTTAAAATGTGTTCAATATACACAATTGAAACTGTTGGGATGGACATCAATCATTCTCTTCAACCAAGTCAGTTTTTGTAAAGTACTCAAACTGTGTCTTTGTTTTGTTTGTATCATCCAGGTTACTATTCCTACATAGAAATGGACTTAGTTTGCAGGTCAAACAGTAAAAAATACAACATTTTGCAAGCAGGTTTTGTGGGTCCAGCTGGTTCTACCCTGGCAGGTTCTTTAGGTGTGAGTCCATTTGATGATGTTCTGTATGGAGTATTCACAACAAGTGAGCCATCCTCCAATGTGCCTATCCCCGACTCAGCGTTGTGTGTATTTCCAGTGGATACAATAACACAGAAGTTCGTAAAAGGACTAGGAACCTGCTTTACAGACCACAGAGGATCCCAAGGACTTCATCATTTCTCTGAAGACAACAATCGTTGCAGTATTTCATTGGTACTTAGCTGTTTTATATACCTTGTTTTGTCTTTTTTAAGCCAGGTATTTCTGAAGACTTGTTTATAGTTAGATGGGATATACTAGCAGCATGTACAAGTCAAGTGCAGTGTTTTAACTTTTAAATAAATGAGAAGTTTTGAAACATTACTTCATGTAAATATTAATTTGTGCAGGATGTCCTAGGTATTAATAAGAAATATTTTTATTTCTTTCATGAACCTTCAAGAGGATGGAAATCACAGAAGATTTTTGTGGAACTGGACAGTTACATCCAGTAGAAATAGGAAAGTCTTATATTGGTGAAGACTATTTACTCGGAGGGGGTGAAGGATTTCTCTTCACTTCACTAGCTGTGTCAGCAGGGGAAGTTGATACCATTGCAATTATGGGGACATCTGATGGTGAGCTGCTGAAGGTAGGACAAAGCTAGTATAAACAAGGTCCCTGTATTCATGGAAAAGAATTTAACTTGGTTGGTAATCCCCATTCTCCCACCTCCCACCAAAGGGAGGGATTTTCAAAATCAGGGTGGCACAGTACCTCATTTTCTCATGTAGGTTTTTTATTGAAAGGGGTTTTTTTAACGAAGGGGTTTTTTTACTTCAAATAGGGGTGGTATGTCAGATGCAGTGTCAACTGCGTTTGTTTGGATCGGATTTCAACTTTAATATAAGCCACACATGGGAAGATTCTGTTGCCAAGTATTGTGACATTCTCATTGTACTAAGATCAAGACACACTTTGAAGTTTGAGGGAATTCCCCATATTTTATTTTCTATTGGATGGGTTTCTTACAAAATAAAAGCTTGAATCCTGCAACCCAACCCTTTGAACACTGCATGGTGCTAATATCTTTAAATAATTAGCTCACACATGTACACAGTACATGTGTGAGGTTATCAAATGGGGCAGGTGGCATCAACTTTTTAACAAAAGTCTTCCTCTTCCTCATTTTTGGAGATTTGAGGCTGAAATTTTGGTGTATGATTGCTTTGGAAGAGAGTACTGATACCTTATTGTTTGCATTATAGTATATAGGAAATTTAAATTGTGTTTTAAACCTGTTTGTTTGGGGCTGAGTTCATATTGCCTGCTGAGCAGTTAGTTGTTTATTAATTGCACAAATAGCAGTCTGCTTGGTTGTGTGTTCAGTTCTTATCTTCCAAATACATGCAGGCTATTAAACCTGGTTCTTGATGGTACAAAGCATGCATTTACAGTACTGGCACTGTATGCTTGCTTGTCTATGTGGTCTCATAATTAGCTGTGGTCAGCTTTCATTCTGTTCTGTTCAATTTATCATGAATTGGCCAAGCCAAGTAATACCAAACTCTTTTGAGTTCAATAAGCACAGTACAGTAGGAACCTCTGGAGTCTCTGTGTTTTATTTTCATCAGTACAGAGCCATGCAGTGTTTACTTGTAGATTTGTAGGTGCAACTAAATGTACTTTGCAATACGGTCAATACCTGAGCAGTTTACAGGTCCACCATACATAAGTTATTACTTTTATCTTTACTGCCTAATGCCGAGCAGAATACACAGTCCAGGCTTTCATGATTTAAGAAAATATGCAGTGATATTTATATCTACCATAAAACTATATCAGATGTAGATTTACATGCAAAATCACAAATGTTTAGCTATTTTTTACTTCCTTGCTTGTAATTTTGTAATGTCTGGAGGTTTAGGAAACAGATAACAGATAAAATTTGGTTGAACCTTGAGTTCCTGTTTTTTACAGACAAAACAAGTTGTGTGAGCTAGCTTCACAACAGCACTATTGCCATTCTAGTTTATGATTTAGAACTGTTTTGTGCATCTAAAATATTTGATGCATCTTACAGTTGCTGTACATGTAAAGTTGAATGCAAGTGTGTTTCTTTTGCAGTCAGTGATACTTTCTAAAGATGTTTATGCACTGAAGATTTTCAAATGGCAGTTATTTTTCACTTGAACCCTATGGATTCGTGATCAGGTCATTTTGAGATTGGGAGATGTAAAATTTCATTTCATTATTTTGTTTTCCACAACAATAATAAATTAAAAGATGATAAATAGCATACTGTATAGGTTTGAATGGTATGAATAAACAAGTAAAAGATCCTCTTGGAAGAAAGTTTTTACAAAAAAGCCCATGTGTGCTTAAAGACAACAACACTCCCTAGACGTAAACAAAAACTGCACCGCCCAATCACCCACCCCCATGTCTACAAAATTTAAAGCTTCATAAAAACTTAAAAGATATGAGTTATCTTCTTCTTAGGAATAGTTAAGAGTTACTTAAGGGATAATTTTGAGGCAGTCATGCTCTTGGAGAAAATTGATTAATGTTTGAGGTTGCTTTTGTGGTCTCTTTGATTAAGTAAGGTAGCAAGGATGCAGATTTGTAGATTGTGTGGTATACTGTAGTGTTAGACCTGTCATCTGTTAAATGATTGGTACTGTGGGCCAATTATTGTATATAATCAATGTATATAATCAATATTAATAGACATCGGTAAAATTCTGCCATTCAACTGATCATTAGCAGCAATTATTTGCAAACAAAACATATTTGAAAAGGGGCTCAATTTGCAACTTGCCATTAACTTCAGTATAATTCCTGTAGATACACAATCCTTTAAGTTCCCACTTAAAGGGTATGTATCAATAATCACAAATGTATTAATTCAACTCTACCACGAGCGTGATCATTTATTATTTTCCCCCATACCACGGTAGTATTACCTGCAATAGGTTAAGAACTATGTGTCAAGGTGTATTTCTCGCAGTCTTGCAGAATGTACTCCATAAGTTGCTGTATATAAGCTGCCCTACAGAAACACAAAGTAAAGGCTATCGAGCTGCAGTGTTTGGCCGTATTTCAAGTCCCCAAGCTTACCATGCACATCTCTGCATGCTTTGTGCATGTAGCAAACAGAAGTAAGTTGGGTGGTAATTATCCGTCATAAATTTTAAAGCCAATTCCAGTATTCCTTTCGTAAAGTTTTTTTTACAGTAGGACTTATGCAAGATTTCTTGTCATGCGACATTATTGCAAATGCAAATAGTGATGCACATGGTCTCATTCAGGGAACTTCTTGGTCCACGCATGCAGTAGACTTAAGTGGGTATCAGGTTTTATCAGCAAACAAGTGATCTCCCCAGCAAGCTTGGTTCTTCTATGTATTTTGTGACTGTATTTGTCCAAACATGGTAAGTTCTTAAAAGTGTTGATACAGAAAAACACTGGCCAAAGAATGTAATCATACACATCCCATTCCTTCAAATAACTAGTTCAAATCCAGGGGTGTATTCAGTGTAGGTCCTGGATCGTGAAATGTTAATTATGGTACCCCTACACATACCTTGTATTGTTAACTTTAAAGATGGAAGCTATTCAGTATGTATTCAAACCCCAGGGATTATAAAAGGCATTTCATCACCCCAGAAACCCAGACAGTTTCAATTCTCCCAACCTCATTACTTCTACTGTACTCTCTCCCACAACTTTCTTGAATTCATCCTTATCCAGATACAACCCTAGTGAATAACTTCAGGCATACCATACCCTGGCAGAAACACAAGGCCCTATACATGCGATCAAAGCACACTCAGTACCTAGTGGGTTTGACCTACTTGTCATTTTTTAAAATTTGATGTGAATCAAAGAGTTGTGCCAATTGAGAATTTCCATACCATGAGTAAAATTGTAGTTTGGTTTATTGCCTTTAAGCCTCTGCCTCCCTTCTTAGCTAAAAAATTTTCTAAATTAAATCTGAAATGTTGGAAGAAGTATGTGGGAACGAAAGGCATGTTGGCCAACTAAGTCCAGTAGCCAATTTGAGAAAATTTTCAAAGTTATTGCTGCCCATCTCTGATCACCCCCACCCCTTGCCACTACCAATACCATTATCAGAGGAGTCCTTGATGTGATGCATGCACATACTGTGCATTGGCATTTTTGTCCCATGCCAAATACGACTGCTAAATATTCAGGGTAGACCTGGCATATACACTGTACCTGGCTGTGGTAGATATATTATGACTTACGCCCTTCATGATTTTCTTAATTTAGTGGCACTTTTTAAAGTAGGGATTTTATTGCTTGTATAGACTAAAATAACCTGACATGACATTACGGAAGCAGACCTATGAAGAATAGGATGTTTACTTTCAGAAATGATGGTCATTTAAAGAAGGTAGAAGGTTAAACCCACAACCCATTTAATATAGAGGGATTCTGTTCAAAATCATGGTATAGGTCAAGTCAGATGGTATATACGTGGAAGTACCATTACCTAGGAGGTAGTTTTTTCATGGTATAGGCCTATGTCTGACAGAGGTCTTAATCCTGTACCGTTGTTTGGGTCCTTTTGGACCCATGCGGAGAGCTCGGCTGTCACCCATCTTTACTGTTCCATACGGATCTCGAAACTGCGAGTAGCTACCCGAAAATTCGGCCACAACAACCAGAGAGACAATAGTTTAAGGTCACAGGGTCAATGGCCTATGGAAGCCGATGTGGGGCGGGCAACGTCCGCTTTTCTGCCCATTCCCGAGGCGTGCAAATATGCCCCGATCGGAGCACAACGGTTAAGGGTGAACAGCTTCTTTTATGAGATAGTTTGTTTTACTTCTGTTCATCTCAGTCATGGCTGCAATTCTTCTGGCCCATTTAAAGGATGTGTCTTATTCTTCTAGGCCTACATTATTGGCTTTCCTTATAATACCAACATTCACCTGTTTGCAAAAAAAAATCCTTGTCAAACTATTTAAAAACTAAGTACTCTATTATTAATTAATCATACATATATATGATCAAAGCAAAACATGATTAATATTCATATGTAGCAAGTCTGATTACAGTTCAGATTGGACTAAAATGGTCATGGGATTTAGTGTGTGATCTTGTCTTGCTTTAAGCTCACACAGTGAAGTCCCTTTGACAAACTACAGGCGAGCAAGCATTCTGGTCACTGTTAGCATGTTGCAGTTGAAGTTTTTTTGTGTTAATTAATACTCATTTATCAAAAGCAGTCAACAATGGAGAGTCAGTTTGATATTACAAAATCATTTGTAATGTGTCATTCTTCACAGATGTTAGAGTGTGTATTTTAACCCTTTACCGCTGTGCTCCGATCGGGGCATATTTGCGCGCCTCGGGAGTGGGCGGAAAAGCGGATGTAGCCCGCCCTGCGTCGGCTTCCGTAGGCCATTGACCCCGTGACCTTAAACTATTGGCTCTCTCGTTGTTGTGGCCAAATTTTCGGGTAGCTACTCGCAGTTTCGAGCTCCGCGTGAAACAGTACAGATGGGTGACAGCCGAGCTCTCTGCATGGGTCCAAAAGGACCCAAACAACGGTAAAGGGTTAATAAGATATTTTCATTTTCATAGAGTATGCAAATTCCCAATGTATGATCAGAACACTCTCAGTACAGTACATGCTGCGTAATTTGAGCTACAGTATGGTACTCTGCATTTTTTGAACTTGCTGTGGATCAGTCACAGAGCTGGGCCATCGTGTGACCACATCACCCCTGTTCTTCATAATCTTCACTGGCTTCCTGTGCAGCATCGTATCAGCTACAAAATCCTTCTTCTTACATACAAATGCATCCATGGTTTTGCTCCATTATATCTAAAGGATCTTATATCTAATTACAAGCCTTTACCATGAACTAAGTTCCAGCTCTCAGTCTCTTTTAAATGTGCCGTCATCTGTTACCCATTCTTATGGTGATCGTGCTTTTTCAACAGTATCTGCGAAACTGTGGAATGACCTTCCATCTTTTGTCAAGAACTCTTCCACTGTTGGACAATTTAAAACTAACTTGAAAACTCATTTGTTTACTTTGTCTTATTGACCGCCTGTTGTATAGTTTTAGCGCTTTGAGACTTCTTGTGTAAGGTGCTATATAAGAACTGTTATATTATTATTATTATTGACAATTTCTATGTGCTGCTACAATAATTGTAGTTTGGGGTCAGAGGATTTAGCCATTTAAACAATAGCTTCACCCTGATACAGTAGATTAGTGCAGTCTGTTGAATTTGGAATTGAGCATTTGAAACTCCTTACACCAAGGTTTATATTGTTTGTTAATAGCTTATCTAGGAGGTCTACTTATAAATACAGGTGTTTCTTTCTTTTCCATTTTTCAATTTTTAGAAGGGATAAGAAAAGGGAAATCCAGTTTGGAAATAATTACTGTTTGAGTGAGATATTTTTGCCCTTTAAAACCTTCCATGGTTTTGATTGGTGACCTACAGATTTTTGAATTACTCTAGCATGGAGCGTGTCCAGGTGTTCAATGCCAACTGCTATAATATTCAATTGGTCTATGTGAAACACATGTTCATTTACCTTTCTCAATCAGGTCAGTGTGGAACCTATGACAGCATAGTGTCATTGACTCATAGGCTGTATGCAAGTGACTAAAAGCTGGGTGTGATCAAGTCCCAGCCAAGAAAAAAGGGTTAAACCGTATCCTGTATAGACAATAGATTGTTATCTTTATCCAAGCAGCTTAATAGACCAGGTGATCTGGGTTATAGAGATTTAATAGGTCTTGCAATTATGGAGGAAGTGTGTCTGTGAAGAGTTTTCGTGTTACTTTCCACATTTCAAAACATAATCATTTTGTACTCCAGCATTACCCTAATTGGCCTGTTTTCTATGCAGTATGCACAACCATAATTTTTTGTTTTTAAAAAAATCTAGGTTTTTGGTTTGGAGCACATTTGCAAACCATCCAGAGAGGGGTCTCAAATTTACCCATTAAAGGGAAATTCCAGTCCCCTAGTTTGAATCATTGCACCCATCATCTTATTTTAGATGTGATTCTTTTGAATTATCCTATGACAATCAATAACAGTATTGTTACACTCACAGGGTTTTATCAAGGCAGGGTTTCCAGCTTTACCCGGAAAACCTGGAGAAGTTATGGAATTTAAAAAAAATGCTTTTAATCCTGGAAAAGTCATGGAATTTGAGGCAAAATGCTTCAAATCTTGGAAAATTCATGGCATTTGATTAGCCAAAGACAAACGCTGAAGAATTGATTGGCTATCATGACAAATCTAGCCAGATGTGCTCCATGTAGCACCTTCACAGTTGACTAGGTGAAGTGTAAATAATGCTGTTATGTCATGTCCTACTAACTACTCTTCACTTTGACTCACTTCACTGAGATAACAGCACAAAGCAATATATAGTCACACAATATCTTCATGGAGAAGAAGCTTCAGGCACCCTATCTTCAATTTCAGGGTCCAGTGCAAAATTGATAAAGTAGAAATATCCTGAAAGTCCTCAAAATCAGGGTTTTTGGGGTATTGGGGAAGTTATTGTACTGGGTGGCCTTTTAGTGTGTTTAGGTGGTTGTGGTACATGAACTAAAGCATCTCAGCACTCTTAGGGGGAGGGGATGAAGAAGGGGGATTTGTCCTCTCCCTTTCTAGGAAGAGGGTAAAATCTCAATTTTCATTTCTATTAAGACCAAAAACACTATCTTGGATTCTTATTTCAAGGGCTACTGTAATTCTCTTATCCCAAACTGCAGTACTGCAGCACCTCAGCTCATATAACACAGCATGCACTGTACTGAGATCGTTTTGCTTTGGGTCTTGTATACTCACCCTAAAGCAATAAACTGAGATTGTTTCTGGATGAGCAAGGGACAAAACAGCTGGGTTCACATAGCAATTTGCTACCCAAGAATTGCCAATTGCTATTAAATCAGTTCTAATTTTGATTAACAAAAGATGCAGTACTTGCTTTTACCAAAACTCATTAAAGAATTTTCAATTAATTCTTTGCTAATCAAATCAGAGTAATAGGATCAAGCTGTTAAAAAGATGTACTATATCCTGTACGTGCTTTAAACAACACTATCATGGGTCCATGTGATAACAAGAAGTTCTGCCTGGAATTCTTAAAACATAAAAATGCTATTCTTGTTTAAAATTTGGAAAAACCAGAATTGAAGAGTGGTGCCTTAGATAACCGACATACTTCATTGGTAAATTTATTTGTTCTTGAAAGCCTAATCTTCTCACTCCAAACAGTTCCAGTTCTCCCAGCCAAATTACTTCAGCCCCTCCCACAACTGTCTAAAACTTGTCCTTGTCCAGACACAATTTCAATTTATTGTTCTAGGGTAAGCATACAAGTCCCCAAATTATAATCAAAACAGTCTTAATACTACACATGCTGTGTAATATGAGCAACAGCCCTCTGCATTTTCTGAAGCTGCTGTCAATCAAAGAGCTACGCTAATTCTTTTTGTGGGTTTAAACAAAAATTGTAATTTGGGGTGAGCGTTGAATACCTTTAAAGGAATTACAGTAGATGGTCATTCCTACTAATTGCTTGACTTTGTAACTAGGCTCTATGGTGAACTATCTGCCATTTTGACATCTGCTTTTCAGATATTTTCTATACTTTGCCTAAGTGCAAGGACAGCTATAACTTTGTTTTTGTCCTGAGCTAGCTATTCCCTCACAGTTCGCAAAACAAAACCTTCAAATTGTTTTTGTACAAAATAGATTGTTGGGTCCTTCCTGACTCTAACATGTTTACTTGTTTTTCATGTACTGTGAGTATTTGTGTAGGACACTGAATGTAGGTCAAGTGACAGTAACAAGGGGCCTCACTTCCTACTACCAGTAAGTTCTGTGCTACTTTTTGCTGAAGCACTGTTTGTGCTTGTTGTTACAAACAGTATGGATGGAATATTGTGAAAGAAATTCAAGGTTGCCAAGTCCAACATTGAAAACTATGTAAACACCATTATTACACAATATAGTTGGCATGATTCTCTCATCTGGACACTGTTCATCAAGAGAAGGTGTTAACTTAGACCCAAAGTTGTACCATTATGTCAATAAGTCCCAATAAACCTCTTTGTCCTCAGACCCTCAGAATTGCTGGATTTACAGGTTCAAGCTAGTCCCTCTCAGTAATTAAATTTAATGGCTCACTTTGTTATCTGTCATTCCTTGGAAACGGATCCTCCTTCTGCAACCTCGCACCTGCGGAAACGTATGTGTGTTTATATTGAACCTGCATATATCCAGCAATTCTGTGGGTCAGAGGACAATAGGTTTATTGGGGCATATTAACGTAATGCTTCAATCGCCAAAGCAATCACCCCAGACTTAATTAGAATCAACAGCCAGATCCCACAGATTTCATCTTATTCCCATGTGAAGTATCTATCATGTCATTTCGGACTGTAAAGGGTTAATTTCCTCTTATCCTAAACTGCAGTTCCCAATTGTTCACAATTCTCAATTGGCACAGCTTCTTTGATTGACAGCTTTTTCAGAAAATGCAGAGTGCTGGAGCTCTTATACACAGGCTACTGAGTGTTTTGTTCGCACATTGGGGTCTTGTAGGCAGTAAACTGAGATTGGGAGGTAATAATCTGAGATTGTGTCTGGATGAGGATGAATGTTACACTGACTTGTTGGATGGGCTTCAAGTATTAGCTAGTACAGTAGGTTAGGAGAATTGGAACTGTTTGTGGTGAGAGGACTAGGCCTTTAAAAGTGTTGTCAAGGTAAACAAATGAATAACTCTAAAGTAGTGGGCAATTTAGTGAGAAAAACCGTGTCACATAACTCACAAGGGTCATTGGGCGACTTTATTTTCCCTTAAATCCTTTTGCTTTCAGTAACTCTAATCTTGTATCAGATTAATAGTATATTCACCCCTGGCAAGGGACCTTTGATGTAGTCAACCTTCAGTTTAATGGAATTTCCCCAAACATATTCAACCCTTCCTGCATATAGCTTATTATTCAGGATATATATAGTTTCCAAAGTGAAAGTGCTTTATGGTCATTTAAAGTCATATGTCACCCCAATCTACAGTTTTTCCAATAGTCTACAGAAATTCTCCATTAGTACGGGGCTTTGATTGACTTCAATTTAAAAAAATACAGAGAATATAGCTCTTATGTTACACAACATGTACAGTACTGAAGCGGCACAGCAACACATTGTCTGTGTTTGCATAATCACTAGGATATATAGCCTGAAGCAATAAATTGGGATTGTGTCTGAATGTGGATGAGATTAAGACAATTGTGGGAGGGGCAAGAAGTACAGTAAGTAGGTAGGTTGGGAGAATTAGAATTGTCGGGAATGCTGAATAAAGCCTTGAATTGGTGAAGGAATTCCAAGATTACTTGAAATAGACTTACATTCAACAAAAGAGTGGGCAGATACTGATTGGCATTTGCATAATTTCTAATTTTAAATTATAATTTGATGCGATGTGGTCAATACATGTACAGGACATGCCAGTTGAAAAATATAATTTGGTTGTAAGTTGCAAAAATCATTTTCGGGTATAATTTCTACCTTGTGGAAGGTGCTTGATTCAGAAATCAATGAATGTGACATTTAGTTTCTTATGGTTTCTTTACTACAGCACTATGTATCTGGTTGTAAACTCTATGTCTGAGAGAGAAGGTAAAAAATGGTCAATGATTTGAAGTGATTTATGCTGTTTGTGGTAATATTGGTATAAAAGTACATACATTCCCAGCAGAGCAACGTGCTAACCCCTATTCTTGCTCTTTTCAGGTTTTTGGTCTAATGGTAATTACAGCATCCGCCTCTCACGCGGAAGGCCAGGGTTCTATTCCCAAATCTCAAATCTTCTCCCTGTAGGATGAGTTACTGCTGCTGACCAGGGGTAACATTTGTGAAAAGAGCTTTAAAAGAAAGCTAAATGAAAGCTGAATATTATTAAAAACCAAATGTGATCATTTAGTTTAGAAACAATTTAAATCAATTTAATTTAATCAATTTAAATTAACAGTTTAATCTTTCAAATTTCTTTTTATTTCTCTTCAAAGTATCTTGCATCATACTGTACATAGTTTATGGATTCTCTATTGCATTCAAGGTAAATCAAGCAGTTACTCCCAGTTAGTTTCACATTTGAGGAGAATCATTATTGTCTTTTGATGCTCAAGAGCCAGTTATACTGAAAACAGGACAGTCTAGCTCAGCGGCTCTCAAAGTGGTTTGTTGAAACGTTTCAAGGGGGCGTTGAGGAGTTTGCAAGCAATAGGGGGGCGTTGGCATTGAGTAGGGGGTCCCTGGAGGTTCTCATACATTTGTGCAATAAAGGAACCTATGAGGTTGCAGAGTGGCTGACACAGACTGTCTTCTCCAAAATGTTTAGCAACTACTGACAAAAATTTACCCAATATAAAAGTTATCTGGATTATTTTGGTGCTGGAAATTGAAAGTCGAAAGCTCAAAGTCAAAGACTTATATAAATATGATGGCATGTTGGATGGGAGGGGGGCATTGGATCAGTCATGGATGCCTTCTAGGGGTGGTATTTTGAAAAGTTTGAGAACCAACTAGCTACTCAGTGTACTACTCCAAGTTTGGGTGGCTGCATTTTAGACGTTTTTCTTTATAAATAATTAGTGGCCTTTGTACAGTCATTCCTGAGCTCCTGGAAGAATGGGTGGTTATATGGTGGGGGAGATTGGAAAGTTAGAGAGAAGGGAGAATGTTTCGCTATTAACTTTACTCACATGTATGCAATAATAAAAGGTCATTCTTCTTCTTAAATCCTCGGTCACAATGTTGATGGCAAATCATTTCACAAATGTGGTTAACAACTCAAGTTAAATGTCGGTTTGATCTTTGACCCCTGACAATAGGTTCTTTGGTTTTGTACCTCTTCATGATTGAGAGGGTACAGGAAAAAAACAAATGCGTGGGTCATTAATGGCCAATAGATACAGCCAATCCCTTTAGCAGGTGGCTCATTCAAAAGCCTTTAATTCACCTTTTCCAGGGTCCTCACTTCCTTAATAAGTAAATACTCAGCAGTGGTAGCAGATGGTTTGCCGCTGATTATGTCTAGCAGGGCACCATCTTTGATATCCATTGCCAAAAGCTGAGTTATGGGGTCTCAGTACTCTTAAGAGTAAATCATGAAAAGGCCATTCCTATGCCAGGTTGAACAGTAGGCCTATAACAGAATGTTGCTGTATCATACCAAACCTGTTGACCTGGGTGTAGGGGCTATCATAGATAAATGCTGTCTATAGAAGTGTAGAGGGGCGGGGTTTTTGCATGAAAGAGCATGACTGGTATAGTGTATGGATGGATTTTAAAGGGTACAGTACTTTCTTGTATCCATAAGGGCCCCTTGTAAGGAAACCATTGTGAGGGGCGTATATGATCCATTATATGAAAGATACTGATATGCATTCAGAGTTCTTGCCAGAGGGGGCAAAAGGGGAAATTTTCCCCCCTTCCTTTCCAGATGAAGGTGGGTAAAATCCCCCTTTTTCATTTTCACAAAAATATAAAAAATATTGAATATGGCTTTTGCAGCAATGTTTGAACATACACAAATAAAGAACTTAAAAACCCTTCAAATTTCACCTTACATGGGCCTTGAAGCAAGCTTTTGCCCCCTTGAACCTACTTTTAACTTGAGCCCAGGACAGCATCAATTTGGACCTGGGGTTAAGCAGTAATAAATTCCCCCTTTTATGTTTCTGGGAGAATATCTGGCATCCATATGCACGATTTTGAACTATAGACTGGTCAATTTTTAGGGACACTATGGTATATGGATGGATTCCACATGAAAGTCACTGTATAGGATCCATTCTGAGGAACATTAATTTGGTATTGGATCCATTTTGATGGACAGTGGTATAGGATGCAATATGTGAGGAATGGTATGGGATCCACTATGAAAGATACCAAAACACCATATGAACTGATTTCTGTAGGTCAATTATTAGGGACACAAAGGTATGGATGGATGGATTGTTTGTCATGAATGCCATTGCAGTATTGTATGGGATCCATTTTAAGGGCCATTGGTATATAGGATGCATTATGAAGGGAATGATACAGGATCCACCATGAAAGAAACTAGTATGTATCCATATGAGGAATACTGAATTGATATCCATAGATCTGCCAATAGGGACTTGATGGTACGGATGTAATTAACCTATATATGAGAGTCCAGGTGGTGTGAGAACAATTATTCATGAGGGACATTTGGTACATGGGATCCTTTGTGAGTGAGAATGGTATATGATTCATTATGAAGGGCATTGCATGGTGTGGGTACATGATGGGTGTAATTCAGACCACATTATAAAAATTTTGGGACATACAGTACAGTACCTTTAGCGCTGTACACTGTACAGTATATTGCTAGTTTGCTACTCTGGACCAAAGTCTGTGATGAGTGGTCGCAGAAAGGTACTTTAATTTAGAGGTCCATTTTTGCAGCAGTTTATTCTGGCACATAAAGTGCATTCTGACTTGTTTGCCTTTAGGGTTGGGGTAGTTAGGCATATGGGTCATTGATGCTTATTAGGGTTACTATCAAACAACATTGATAGTATCTCATGATTTGTTTACGAGATTCAAAAAAATGAGGGTGGATGAGTCACATATGTAGATCTACATCTATGAATATTTAAAAATTCGAGTACTGGAAACAAGTACTGGAAACATTAGAGTTAGGAGATCATCTTCAGTTTCTTCCTCAGATTGGCTACAGGAATTTGTCAATAATTCAGGGTAATTTCACTGGTTCCCACGGTGTCAACTGTCTGCAGCTCCCATTATTTTCAAATGGTTCTGCTATTCTTGTTAAAAAAATGCAACCTAGCAATCAGATAGATTTAAGTGGAAAATGTGAAATAACATTGCCATTGATTAAGATATGGGTAATGTGCCATGCACAAATTTCTGAAGAGTACATTCACACTGTATCTATATTAAATATCACCAGACTGAGTATTACAGGAAGGAAATTTGCAAAATTGAGTGACTCCTTCACAAAAATGTTTCTACAATAATAGCCTCGGATGGGTATATAGTCATTGTATAGGGTGTTTACCCGTAGAGCATTTTCATTCAAGGGCAACAATATTATGCTACTGTATATGTTTCAGGCTAGTCAGTCATAAGAAAAGATTTCAAACTTGATACAGTATATATTTATGTACAGTATAATTGGAACTGAACTGAAATCACACACCTAGATACCATGGCCGTATTTCGCACCTGTCATAAGAGGCCATTGAAGAGGATTTGCACCGTATCTAAATTGTATTTGAACTTGAATTTAAGTTTGAACCGTATTTCAAACACTATTTGAAGGGTCAATCCTCTCACCCAAAACTACACTTCTTGTAGGGGGTAGCAAAAACTCTCAACTGGCTCAGGTTTTTGACTGACTCCGAATTCAAACGATGCAGAATAGGCTACCAAAGCTTACATTACTCAGCATGAACTGTACTGAGAGTGTTGTGATTATACAAATAGAGCTTTTTGATACTCATCTTGAAGCAATGTAAACTGAGATTGTGTCTGGATGAGGATGACTTTCAGACAATTGTGGGAGGGGCTTATAAAGTAAGAATGTTAGGAGAATTGATACTGTTTGGGATGAGCATTGGGCCTTAATATGTTTCTTTCTTTACAGGTAGTTAGGTGACTCTACATGACAAATTTGTGTTGGTATGTTGTTAAATCTCAGAGACTTATGTAACTGCACACTAATTATTCAGGTGGCATGCAGTACTCTAAGTACATAGGCCTACATACTATATAAGGTAGTAATCTGCCACCTACAGTAGCAATATTTTTCGTAACCTGCAAGCACCCTTTTTCAGCCAAATTTCAATTTTATGTAGTACATATGGTGAACTTTTAGACCTCAAAGGTTTCTGACTTGAGGGATATTTCAATCATGCTTACAGACTCAAACAGTATTAATAAGTTGCTACAGTTTGTATTCAGTTGTACCATAAATGAGTTTAACAGTTCCATGTTTGAACTATGTTAAAAAAAAATGTTGCAACATCATTTAGATGTGGGTCTGCAAAATTCATCATTTAGTTTTGGGGAGCTTAAGTTGTATTTCTTGAGAATTTAAAATATTCATGTAGGATTTATCACTTCATGGTCAAATAAAATTTTATGGAATAGGAGGAAGAAAGATATGAGAGAGTATAGATAATATGAGCTTCGTGTCACTAGCACCAATGAGAGGGAAATTGTGACTTAAAGTTGAATAGCACTCTACAAAGTGATACTTGTGATCTGAGCCTGATGTTAAACTGTAATAACACACTGTGTGTAGGGGAGATGGGCAAGGAGGGAGGTTAGTCTGGGGGGGGGGGGGGGGCAGAAGGGTGGCACAACTTTACCAGAATGTATTCCATATTCCAGTGCATATTAGCAGAGCTAAGGATGTTAAAATGGGGATTAGAATGGTCAGCCTGGGAGCTTAGAGCAGGATATTAAAATCTTTAAAGGTAAAGAGCAGTTCCCCCAAACTAATTTTGAAGGAAAAGCTAAATAATGCAATTTCCATCTTATTTCTCTTCAAAGTATCTTTCATTACATTTTATGACTTTACTATTGCATATTCAAGGTAAACTAAGCAGTTATTTCTGGTAAATTTCACATTTGAAGAGAAAAAACATTGTCACATGACTCCCAACAGCCAATCATGAAACTGGACCAGTGGCGTAGCACTGGGGGGGGGGGGAAATTTTGGGGGAAATTTGATGAAAATGGGGAAATTTGATGAATCTTCTTATTATTACAAAAATTTCACAAAATTTTTGTTAGAATAAGAAATTGTGAGACATTTCTCATACATAATTCGTATTTTCACGCAACAAATTACCTCAGATTTCGTCAGTGTCGCATGAACCAGCCCAATTCGCATTCCACAGAAATGTCCTCGTCGCGTAGCAGATTGAATGTTCTCTTGTGCTTGTATACGCACAGGGGTTATGATCAGTGCATTTCAGTGCACAGGAAGCTGTTATTCAGGTGATACAGTACTTTGGGAATTTATCAGTTAAAGGATGTGAAAACTGACAAGTCACTACCGTAGACCCCCGAGGTTGTTATGTTCTTCTACAAGCTGGCAGTAGCTGTACGGTTTTACTCTGTGTACATAACGATGGATCAGGCTGAAACAATCCATGGCCAACGATAAACTTAAAGTTAAGTTAATCTAGAAATTAGAATTAACGGGATCTGTTGGCACACTTAGATTTTGTTACTAAGCCTATACCTTGCAGACTTACAAGCTAGTTCGGGAAAATAGCTTTCTGCTCACTTTGAGTGTAGCAAAAATGGACAATGAGTAGTACCTTGTAGCCTTCTACACATAACAGACTGCTTTTCTCACAGGATATACTGTGTGATCCAGCAACTATTAGGCCTCCTTAGTGGCGTGCGAAGGGGAGACCATTGGGCCATGCCCCCCTCACTGATGCCATTTTTTCTTTGTTCTTAAAAATACGTAGTCTAACTTTATTAACACAGATTTTACTTCAAAAGATAGCATATGTGGCACCAGATTGCTTACAAGGACACCCAATTTTTCAAAATTTTTCAAAGGGGAAGGATGCAAGGTCTTTCAGTGATGCCATTTTTTTTTAATTCCTGCAAATAGACCTATGCAAATTCTGTCAAATT
Source organism: Holothuria scabra (assembly GCA_037179385.1). NCBI lineage: Eukaryota > Metazoa > Echinodermata > Holothuroidea > Aspidochirotida > Holothuriidae > Holothuria > Holothuria scabra. The sequence goes on along the minus strand of CM074181.1, from coordinate 56,942,731 downwards.
CCAGATTTTACTTAAAGAGGTAGACTCTGTTTCCCACTGGTGGCATCGATAAAAAAGACTACATGTTTAGATTCTCTTTACAAGGATAAATACGCTATTTTGACCATCTTAGGGGTCTGATTTTTCGAAATTTTCTTTACGCTCCGCACCAACCAATGGTGGTGCTTCGCTCGGTCTGTTGGGCAAAATTACATATTTGGAGTAAAATTAGCTCTTAACTCTCTGATCACTTTGCAGTTTGCGAACATATTTTTAAGTGAGCATTTTATTGCAAACCACAAAAGAAGTAAGCGACTGGCTTGATTCTTAGTATTAGCCTGGAAAATGCTATTTCCGGCCATCTAAGGGGTCTGATTTTTCCAAATTTTCTCTACGCTCCGCGCCAACCAATGGTGGCGCTCCGCTTAGATAATCTTTATGACAAAATAACATTTTGTGGCCAAGAAAAACCACAAATACCGATCAATGCTCTTTTATTTGGACTTCTAAAAGTTTGCAAATTTAATGACAAGTTTTACTTCGTAGGGTAGCATAAATGGCATAAGAGTGCATGTAAAGACACAAAAGTTTCAGTTTTATCCTCATGAACCACCACGATTCAAATTTTAACACTGTTCTTGTCAAAGTTGAAAATCTTGCACCATTTTGCATGTAGGCTCCTTGAAAACGTCAAAAAATTTCCCGACGCCCCGCCCCTTAGACCATACTGCATGTCCCTCCCCATTCAGAGAAATCCTGTGTATGCCACTGCTTTAGTACATACAAATAAACCAGATACTGTTTGCCAAAATAATATACTTTGTTATTTCCGATTGCTCTATGTTATACTTTAAGATTAAAATACAGGTAATATTACAAAATGACATGGTAATGTTGTTATACTTTTAAGTTTGCATGTTTTATATGAAATACATACACATTGACCGGAAAAAGTTTTGGGGAAATTTCATACCTTTGCCCCCCCCTGGAAAAAATCCTAGCTACGCCACTGAACTGGATAGTCTACTACACTTCTTCAATTTGGGATGAATGCGCCTGCCCTTTAAGGGTGCCAAATAGGGGGCTATTTGATCAGTCAGGGGTTCAGTTGTCCCATGCCCCTTGCCCATATGTATGCTTTGCCACTGCCAGTGCAGGAGATGTGCTTAAATAATTTTGAGAGCTATCCCTGTGAAGAATGGGTTCTGAGATCAAGATGGAGGGTGTGTTCCCATTTATAGCTCCTTCCATGCTTCCCAAATATTTGCTGAAGAAGGCATTTTGTAAAATCCTACTAAGTTATTCCAGGGAAATATTAGAACAGAGGTGAAAAGAAATCAAGTAGATGTGATAATTTCAGCGAGAGTACAGATAGATGTATTGTAATTGTATTTGCCCTATATGTTTCCCAGGTTTTACATGTAAAAGACCAAATTTCTCACATTTAATAGTTATCATTCCCCTGCAGATACCATGTTTTCTCAAGATTTAGCATTTCACATTTACTAAAATATTTTCTTATGGATGCACTGGCCCTTTTGTTCAAAGAGCAATGCACATGATGAAACTTTCCTTCTTACTTTTTGAAACATCCTCAATTTTCTACCTGATTATGTCTTTTCCCCCAGGGGGAAATAAAGCATGCATGCTGCTTACTCATTTAATGCAGTCAGGTTTTACACCTGACTTAATTATTGATTGACAGTAAGTACCAGATGTACCAAAATAATAACTACCAGACCAGTCAAGTGTTTTTTAATTGGCAATAACTGTTTTTTAAACCGTGTGAAAACAATGAAAATTTATGTAACTTGAGGGCACAAATCATGTAATTCAGTGGGATACCAGTTAAACCCCACTCTGTCTTTGATCTCATGGGGTGTCTTAGTTCAAACATTAGAAAGCAGTGTCATGGCATTCAACCTTTTGTACACTGTGCTACAGTATGGTGCACTGGAACTTAAGTTTCATTTAGTATGCTATAGGATGAAGTAGATAAGTCAATTTAAATTAAGATCTAGATGGATAGGTAGATGAATGGATGGATGAACGGATGGACGGACGGACGGATGGACAAGAACCTCATGTCAGAGGCAGCTAGAAGCTTAATATTCAGTTGCAGAAGCTCTTTGGCAAAGAATTCTTCCTTTACTATTACAGAGTGGGGATGAAGTGGGCAAATAGATGTTAAAAAATTCCAACAAGTTTATTTATTTACCCACTGCATTTGCCCTAATTTTAAAAAGTTTGGTAACCATTTTTGCACAAGAAGTGTGCATGGTGCATATGTTTTAATGTAAATAATAAGGGGAAAATGTGAGGGTGCCTGGTCTCAAAGTAATTTAAGACTGATGATGACATCATCACAGACGCTGAGCACACCTATGGTAGGAGATAATTCCTATTCATAACCACTCGAATTTAAAGGATGGAAATAAACAAAAACAACAAAAACATTGAATTTTAGCAAAATTTCATACTATGACATTTTTATTCTCGCAACTTACAGTAGTTGGGGCTCTGTTATGATGTCATGTTTAACTTCTTCAGATTGAAGCGAACAGCTAAACGCAAAATAAAGGGGGAGAACCCTACAGATATTTTCACTTCCTTTAAACAAATTCATTTAGAATTCAATCTCTAGTTAGTTATAGTGTAACTAGATAAAGAAGTAAAGATTAACTACTAGTGTTTCAAGTACGATTCAAGTTCGATTTCAATTACAGTTCAAGAACTGTGTGAGTTCTCCCCTTAATTAGTTGCCAAATTACTCCAGGGGAAAATGTCTGTGTGGGCATATTCTACAACCCCCAGTCCACACATGACAATTGATGTAACAAAGGCAATGTCTTTGCTGATTATGCTTTCTTTTGTCTTGAATCACTTATTTTGGAGGCCATACTCATACAGGTCAGTGCAATCAAGCGACATAAACACAAAATGGACACAGCTGCACATTATACACAGTGCCCAGTGTACACAGTAGTTAGCTACACATGCAGTTACACTTAGTATAGTACGGGGGACATACTGCATATCAATTGTGAAAGATGCATTCGCTTTCACAGTGTGGCATGTTTGTTTTCATAAGTATAAAGAACATGCTGATTAAGGCAAAGGAAATGTAGTACGCGCTCAAACCATGTGTGTGTAAAGCACGGTGTTCTGATTTTCTTAAAGGGAAATATGTCTAAATAGGCATAATGACTCGATTTTTTTACTCTTAATGCTATGTTATAGCATTTCAAACACAACATTTCCCTTTAACTGTCACAAATACAGTCTTAAATGCAATAAGAGATTGGTCTCAAATGGTTTTGGCCAGTCAGAATGCAGGAAATCAAAAGAGGTGTTTACAAATTATGAAATAATTTGTTTACTTTCAGTTCATTGTTGATCCTCGTGTCATTGATGGTGAACAACGACTCTACGCAAGCAGACCATTCAAGCATCTTATATTGGATACTCCAGGCCCAGTTTTAAGGGACATGCCATTTGATGCTGGTGGAGAGAACTTATATGTTTTAACAACACAAAAGGTATATGAATATTTAGTATGTAGCATAATCCTCTAGACACCATGCGGAATTGTGAGGCCTCCAGAGATGATTTCGGTCAATATTACCCAGGTATATTTAAATTGTGTGCGAGGACAAAGCTTGGCTGTAGCTTATCTTTAATGCTCTTTTGACATGATACCTCTAGTATATGGTCTGCAGTAATATGTTTTCTGTTTTTTGATGATCTTTAAAAAAATTGTCAAGTCAGTTTTGTAAATGTGTCATTCTTTAATACCATGGGTAAGGAAAGTGTGACATTCATGCCCAAAATTACAATTCATCAAATAATTTTGAAAAAAAGCTTATTACCCTCCAGTTATCATGTTTTAACTGAGTATCAAATAGGAAGATAGTTGAGTAATGTCTGACTGAGATATTTCACAGAGTTGGTCATTCATCTGTGTGGTATTTGAAACCTAGCAACCACTTGTATTGACGCAATTTGATATATGGTAAAGAAAATTGTGATATTTGTGTGTTATCATATTCTTCTTGACTATCAGAGTTACTTTTATGCTCAGAAATTGTCAAATTGTATGAAAAGGCATTGAATACACACTGTTAGAAAAGTGGACACAGTTACATACAGAACAATGCTGCTATTTGTTCTTAAAAAAGGCTGAAAATGTGTATTTTTTGGTTTGAACCAGAATGTATTCCTACACAGCTGACTATTATTGCACAGATTAAGTGATGTGGTATATATTGTAGGTGTCTGGAAAGAGTCTGCCTAACTCAGGTATTTTTAGTACAGAGGTTTGACTAGAAATTGTGACGTACATAACAGTTTCCACCTCAGAAATAAAAAATTTTCATATCCTTCATTCCTCAGTGAAAAAATAATATTATGTTTTTATTATATACTCATTCTACTGTTGTAAATAGTATCAGTGTCACAATTAGAGCCTCATATTGTATCCCTAAACTGGAATTCTGGTAAAGTTTCATATTTTTGTGACTTATATAACAGGTGGTGGACACCAAGTGTGTATGTACATACACTGGCTCTCCTTGTGAACATTTCCACAAATGGCAATACTAATCTAAAAGACAATATCTTGTGGGCTATTGTGTTATACCAGTGTATAAAACTGGAAATTGATTGCGTGGCTGTATTAATTGCTGCCTTAGCTATGTGACGTATAAACTGGGTGGATGGACACTAATTTTACATGTGTCACAAGTCAGTTTTTGTGTCCTTATATTTTTGCACAGATAGGAGCTATTTGCATGCCTATGTGGATTAGAACTATACTGGTGCCTACTGACCAGTAGGTCTTGACAAACACACCTTTAGTCAGGCAATAAGTACTTGCAGTGTTCAGTTCTTAGAGTTGTGTTTTGTAACAGGGCTGGTGGTCACCAAATGTATATGTCACACACTGTTTGTATATATAGCTCATAGAAAATGATTTTCTTAATATTAGTCCTAATGCCATATGTCACATTCAATAAAGTGATGTGATCATCATCCACTTTATAAGACATACATTATGAGGAGATCTAACCCTTGTTCTGTATCTGATAGTCTTTTGAAGAACCATTGTATTACTATGTCACATTTTGGTGTCCACTTTTTGGCCATTTTTCATTTTTTCGACTATCATGAGGAATTTCTTACCCTATCACCCAAGTCCCTACCAAAAGGGAGGTTTGGTGGGGTAATCAAATTTTACCCGACTTCCTGCTTAACTCATTCAAGCACTCTCCAAGAAACCAAAAGCTTGATAAGAGAGAGCTAGCAGAAGATGAAAACAAAGGTGGGATAAAACCGGCCAGATGGGCCACTGTTTGTGAGGTGTGAAAGGCAAGCAGTAGGGCAACTTTTTATCTGGTTTTTGTTGACCTTTGTTCACTAAAGCAGAAAGGTGTGGACAGAGTTTGTATAGGCAGGGAAATTCAACATGATTATCGTTTCATAAAAAAGTGCTAGGGGCCATATGATAGTGATGTTGTCTTAAGTATCTCTATGCTGTCTGTGGTCTGTGAAAATACATCAGCTACAGACTTCCACCCAAAAGAGGCTGAGTATATGGTGCTCCATAATTTTTCCACGGGAAATCAGTATTGAAGAATCAGCCAAAGTTCTATATCATTGTTTGGAATGTGGTGAATGTTTAGAGAGATTTTCCACCACAAAAATAATGCTTTGGGAGATTATCTTTTTCTCTCCCTTTGTTGGTAAAACTCAACAGTATAACAACAAGTATAAGTTTGTAAAATATAAATTGACCTCTATTTGATGATGAAAGGATGGCAGGAAGTTTGCATGTAAATGTCTCATCAGCACATTGTAGATAAATTGTAGCGTGCAGTGTACTACCATTTCTTTTATAGTTTTATTGCAATAAATGTGTATAATTCAAATCTGGATGAAACAGATTAGTTTCATTGTTACTATAAACTCTGCTTTGAATTTATTCTTTCATGAATTTTCTTTTTAATTTATTAATTCATGTTACACACAAAATTTCTATTACATTATGATGTTTCTGTTATTTAAAGCTATACAAGGTTGCTGTGAGTTCATGTGCCCATTACGTCGACTGCTCAGCCTGTGTGTCAACTCATGACCCAAACAACTGTGGATGGTGCGGGGGGTCATGCATGACCCAAGCAGAGTGTTTAACATCTGGGAGAAATGCCAACTGGGACCAACATATATGCTCACCTGCAATTTTTCAGGTACAAAGTACAAAAGTACTTTTAATTACAAAGGTGCACTTCAATTTCAGTTAATTTGCTCAGAATGGGGTCAAATATATTTCTTGTTATTGTCAAACCTGGTGAGTGGAAGAGGATTGGAGAAAAGGGTTGCAAGTTTTCAAAAATGTAGACTTTATTTACACATTGATTTGAACGAAGTATCATCTTTTTTCTTGCATTGAACTTTCATTCAATTATTTTTTGTCATTTTTTCACATTCCACTATAATGCTGTGTTTTCCAAAAAGTTGGCTTTTCAGTTCAAGGTTCGGTGTTAAAATTATGAATCTTCATGTTATTGTTCCAGTTTGCAACCAGTGTGTACTATAGGAAATGCATTCTTTCTAGCTTAGCACTGTCAAATATGATCCATTCCTAAAAGGTACTAAGCTTGAAGGGTACATATCATGGTTAAAAAATGCATTCTTTCTATCTTAAGAACAACAAAATCTGACACCTGTATGTATTAAGGGCAGTTTGGCTAATATATGGAGTGTGTAAAAATGGGGCATTCTTTCAATATCCAGTACATTAAACATATCAATCCTGGGGTAATTACCCAAACCCCAACCATAAAGGTAAAGAGCAGTCCCCCAAACTTGAATAAGTGTAGTAGTCTGTCCTGTTTCATGATTGGCTCATGAGAGTCATGTGACAATATTTTTCGTCCTTAAATGTGGAATTTACAAAGAGTTTATACTGCTTGGTGTACCTTGAGTGGGCAATATTGGAGTCGTAAAATATTATAAAAGATACTTTGAAGAGGAATATGAAGGAAATTGTGATATTTAGCAGTTGCTTCAAAATAAGTTTTGGGCAACTGCTCTTGCCCTTTAACCTATAGTATGGGATGATCCCCCTTCTCCTTGCCCTTTGACCAATCGTTGTATACGTACACTACAGCTCCCTTTCAATCAATTTTTGAGATAAGACAGTTCATTTATGTCTTAGATATTGATACAGATTTGTCATGATGACTGTTGATAGGAAAATGTGTAAAAGGGTAAAAAGTATGTTGTCTTAAAAAAGCTGTTTAAAATCTGCATAAATGGCAAACATTCAATGAAGTGACCAGTTCAACTTCCAAAACTTTAAATCTGTTTTTGTCAAAATTTAAGATTGAACTTAATCAAAAAAATCAGTCCATTTGTTTCTGAATGGAATAATTTCAAGTACTTGTTTCAATGAAATTTATTATAATCACATATTTCAAATGTACATGATAAAAATTGAAGTCTTTATTCACTTTAAAAGCAGCTCATTGAGTTATAATTCAACAAATTTTTCCAAACCTTTTGAGTTTCATTTACATGCCAATGAGAAAGGGTCGAACTTAGACAATCCCCTTATAAGTACTGTAACTAAATTTGTGATGAGACATTTTTTCTAATTATGCATATAACTGCTACCAGTAAAAACTACACCACACAATTCAAAATTTCAACTTTTAGCTTAACTACTATACATGAAACTTGACTCATTGTGCTAATTATAAGCATTGTCACGTGGTATGGACTCTTTGACACTATAGTTATCAATATCAACTCAGTGGGCCCCTTTCAGCCCTGAACCCCCCTGGAATGTTTGCTTGTAAAATTAATTACAAGAAGTTTGACATTGTGGTTTTTTTTTTGCAGGTGGAACCCACCACAGCACCTTTGACTGGGGGTACTGTGGTCACCATCATTGGTGATAACCTAGGGTACCTCGTTGGTGAAGGCATCCATTTAATTTCATTGGCTGGTGAGCCATGTTCCATCAACATAACAGCAAGCAATCTTCACAAGTAAGCTTCTTATGGGTCACACATTACAGTAAATTGTTTACAAGGTTTCAGTGGCCTTTAAAAGTCACAAAATTTGATTTTTATTTTCCAAGCCTGGAAAAGTCCTGGAATTTTGTATGTGAAAAAGGCATAAAATTTATATTAGTAAATTCTGCCAAGTTTTTACCAAAAAAATTTATTGTGCATGCATGGAGCATCAGTTTGCATATGTTTTTTTTCAAAATGTACTGTTAAAGTCATGAAATTTTACTTTCCGTAAGGTGCAGGAACCCAGGGTTTAAGAGTTAAGAAAGAACATTAAAAGCAACATCATAACTTACAGAAATGCTGATTTGAAACTTGGGGTGTTTTTTTTGTTTTAACAAATAAGGAAACGGTCTTTTATAGTTGTTTTGAATTAGGTTTGAGATAGAAATTTGAGCTTTCACAAATTTTATTACTTTGTGTGCAAATTTATTCATTGGTATCCTTCTAAATGTATTAAGCCATTTGACCCTGTTGAAGTTTCAGTCATTTCAAGCTTCCTTGTCATTACAAATATATACAAATTAGAAAATTGGATAAGCTTATCATAAACATATTTATTAACATTAAACTATATTTCAATTAAAAACCACAATTGAAATGGCAATCACAGAAGTCTCAATTAAAAAATGGCACTAAGTAATCAACAAGATCGTATCAATTTACTGTGGGGGGAAAAGGAAGAGTTCTAGAGGGAAATTGATTAAAAAACCTTTTTGATCCCTACAAAAACATAATTCTTCATCTATTTCCCAAGAATTGGACAAAAAAGGGGTGAGGTTAGAGAATAGGCTGTAAATATTTGATGTGTAGGAAGTGGAAATGACCTTCTTCCTTTCCCTTTGCAATGAAATAATTTCTTCCCCACCCATAACATATTTCACAAACAAAACCAGTGATGCGGCTGACTGGTATAATGACATCTCCTTTCCCTCCCCTACCCCCCTGGTTTTATATTAAGTCTGTTTATTGAAAAAATTGAGGAATTAATCTTAGTGTAAAGGTTTTCCAAGTTTACCTATTGAAACAAAAGATTAGAATACAGATGAAGAAGGAAAAGAACTCATGCAAATGATTCCACAGATAAGAAGAACCCTGCAGCAAATGCAGACAGTTGATTTGTCAACCAAGTGAATACAGTGTAATGTAGAAAAGAAAATTGTCCATTTCGTGGTAAATTTACCTAAAAGGGATAAAAGAATGGGGTGTTTGTGGTAATTATTTTAGGGTTTAGCTTGTCTGGCAATTTTATTCTATATGACACTACATATTGAGAGTACAAGGGTTCGATTTTACAATATTTTTGCTTTCACAGATTTGTTTGTACAGCTCCTGATGTGTCTTCTTTACTTCAAGGAACTGTTGATGTGTATGTTAAGGTGTCTGATCCTGACGGAGATTTTGACATCAAAGGAAATGCTACAGCTGCCTCAAATTTTGAGTTCACATTTGCTGTGAGTTAATTATGTAAATTGTTGACTGAACAATTAATTGATTGCTTGACCACAACTTTTGGTCTAACGGTAAGAGCATCTGCCTCTCAGGCAGGAGGCCCGGGTTCACTTCCCAGGTTGAGTCATAGCAAAGACTAAAAAAGGAACCTTCTGCCATTGTGCGTGGTGTTCCCCATAAGCAATGGAGTAGGGAAAACAAGCCAGGGAGTCACAACTGGAAAAAAGGGCTGTGGCCAGCTTGACTTGAATCAATAGGTTGGAAACTGGGCCGTAAAACTCTAACTAACTAACTAACTAACTTACTAACTATGATTGCTTGGTGGTCTGATGGATATTGATAGATTGTTGGTTTGATTGATAGATTGGTCAATTAATTGGTCATAGCAATTGAAAATAAGGGTTCAGAGGTTCAGGAAATTTCAGCTCTAAAGCTTTGTATAGTAGTAGGAGAATTTGTAAAATTTTTGGTAGATAATTTTGAGAGTTGATTTAACCATTTGGGACCCTTTTTTCTGTCCCTGAAGTTAATAAAACATTTTAAATGTATCATATATTTTTGTATCAAATGAAAGATTTTTGAATTTTGAACAAAATTTGTGTTTGCTACATTTTTAGTGCAAGGTAGTTTCTTATACAAAATGATAGACTAAAAATGCATTCCCACATTTAGTACCACACTGTGCAAAGATGCTGGTCCTGAGAAAAGGTTAGCGTCTACTGTAAGTGTGTGGTTTTGAGAGGGTAATTTGTTTGTATGCATGTAGTAAAAATGTTCTCAGAATTTGTTTTAACCTTTGGTTAATACAGGAACCATCAATTACATCATTCCATCCTCAAAATGGACCATCTTTAGGTGGCACTATTTTAAGTATCCGTGGCAACTATTTAAATGCTGGAAATACACAAAAAGTAATCGTAGCAGGAAGACCTTGCTTGTTGTCGAGGTAAGTATTACCCTTTAAAATTGTGAACACAATAACTTCACTGCAGGAAGTTTTTGTAAAATGACTTTTTCTAACCTAGCTGTGTTTTGTCAGCATTAGCTTGAGGCTTTCATTAAATAATATTGATAAGTTTCGTTGAGGCATGGGTGGAAAAAGTTGGGAAGCTGGAGGGCTTCTTCCCAGGAAATTTGAGCATCTGGAGAGAAAATTTGGCATTTGAAGGAAATTTCCATTTTCTGCTTAATAGTGAAAATATTTAAGGAAATGTGGGAAATTCTACTCCCTTACTACATTAGGCATAAGGTTGCCTCTATACAATTTATACCCGACACCCCACTTTTTGTTCAAAAAGTGATGTTACAGCAAGGTCAACCCGACTTCCTATTATCAGCTTTCTGTCAATAGTAGCTGCCATGTCCAGCACTATGTAAACAAAGAGTCCCATTCAAAACCTCATTCATAAAGGCAGAGACTGTTTAATCAGTGCAAGCCAAGTTTGCAACCAGAGCTGCCTCAGCAGACCAGGACAATAGGCTTATCTTTTTGGACACATGTAAGCTGGTTGTGCAGCCACTGAAGCGTGATGAATTGTGTAAACAAACATTGCCCTGACTGCAAAGAGGTAGCTTATGCCTAATGTAGGAAAATAAACATTCTTTCATCCCTGAGTTTAGGATTATAAAGAATAGCAATTCTTTTCAAGAAACCTTGTGGCCAGGCATGAGTCCTTTTTTAAAATTCTCTGATAATTAAAAGTCTAAATAGCTAAATAGTATTACATATTTTTCATGCTAATGCTCATGGATTAGACAGTCAGTGACACACTGTGCCATTCAGATGTACCTGAAAGAAAAGGTTTCTCCCAACGTCAGACCTGCATTGGGCTTTTTTGGGCCCTTTCAGAGCCTCTGTAAACAGTTCATTTTTATTAAAATTAATCTCAGTTATATTTTTTTGCAAAATTTGCATCTTAAATTTTATCACACTATATGACAACAGGACTGTGGGCAGTGCTGGAAGAAATATTTATTTCCCAGGAATGGAGTAGAATTTCCTTTGATTCTCTTACATTTTTTTTTAATTTAATTTTAATGAGAATTTCCCTCCAAATGCCAACATTTTCCTCCAAATACCCAAATTTTCTGGGAAGGAACCTCCCAACTTCCCAAATTTTTCCACCCATGACAGGGAGTCTGATTTGTAACTGACAACAGCTTCGAGGTTTTACAAGTGGGAAGTGATAGTCAAAGAAATGGAGGTGATTTGGTGATTGGATCCAGATACTTAGTTTCAGAAAGTGAATGTTATGAAATAGTGGAATAGGGATATTCAGCACTTCTGACTGGGTCACTAGGTCAAGTGTACCTGTGAGGTCTCTCACCTGTTTACCAATGTATAAGACACATGCCTGCTCAGGGAGCATTTATTTTCCCCTGTATTGCATCATCTTCAGTACAAGCCTACCAAATTCACAGTTGCCATGCAGGCACATGATGAGACACTCCAGGACTGACAGTCTCCATAATGCATTGGGCAAATACATTTACCAATTGGTCTGTGATCATTACATTACCAGTTGGAATCCAAAATGAAAGATCGTAAGGGATTTAAGACTTGACATCCTTTGTGGAAAATGTCATTAGTAGTGTATTAACGTGTCTAAGTGAGATGATTTTAGGTTTTCTTGTTATGAATAAATTGGGGATGTGTAAACTCTGCAAACAACAGGGAGTTTGTGTTAGATTGGCAGAATTCAGCAGATTTGTGCCATTGGAAACGACTAAGTTGAGGTAGTAGCACTAATTGGTTGTGTTGTTTGTAACTTTTTTTATCATAAATCTGTCTAGTGTGGCAACTTCAAGCTTTTTAGGTTTGAACTTGTTAAACGTTAAGTGGGAGTTCCATCTTTACAAGTATAGAAAAGAGGTAATATTTTACGTTATGCCTTCACTTGCTTAAAACTAGACCAGACCACAGAAAGGGGAGGTTGGCAGGTGTAATAACATCCTCCTTACTTGTTCTTTTATTTGTTATAAGATCACTATCACTTCTATAATAGCACTTAATAGCTCCTGGCCTGTGAGGAACTTTTTCCAGTTGATTAACACGTCAGATAACCTACTGAAACGTCCAGTGATTGCAGAGTTAAATCTTTTGTTTAGATTATGAACAGGAAGCCTTTAATTATACCCAGAGAAGGGTTCATATGTCACTGAGAGTAAGTTAGCCATGTTTACAGAAAACAAATTTAATTGAATTCAGTAACAGACACCAGGTGTATGATTCCAAAACCTGAGTTTGGATCTCTAAGCCGACAGGGCTCGATTTTCATGGTTGTCCGATTGTCCGGGACAACTAAAATTTTACACGGACAACCAAAAGTTAAAGAATTGTTGTCCGATGGACAACAATTTTTCTCTTAGATTGAAAAAGTTTAAGGTTGACTGATAAACTCTTTCAACTTTTTTCATCATATCATGTGTTTCAGACTTGAAGTGTTTCTGTCTCTCAAACATCCCAGCTTTGTATACTTCAAGACCAGTAAAACATGCACGAACACAATTACTGTTTTGTTGTGGTGTGCAAAATGTTTCGGACAACCAAATTTCATTGTGGACAACCAAAACTTGTGAAATAGTTGCCCAAAGGACAACCACAAATTTTTCCGAAAATCGAGGCATGGCAGATGAGTTCATAATGTAAAACTTTGAATAAATAACATGGTGGGAAGTTTTTGTGGGTACCTATCAGGTTTTAAGCTAATTTTTTTTCATAAAAAGTTTTGGATTTTTCCTCTCTGTAGTTAAGTTTTGTTGTTTTCATGAACATGAAACTAATGTGTATACTCAATGAACTTGAAATAAATTCAAACTTCAAAGTTTCATTCAAAACAGATTCTGTTTTACCTTTTTACTTGTTTCTTTCAGTGTAGATGCTAATCTCCTAATTTGCATTACAAGTGAGGGCCCAGAGAATTCACAAGGGATAGTCAGTGTTACCTTTGACACGTACACTGCTTCCTCCAGAGAAGAGTTCACATATACAGAAGACCCTCTCATTATTGACTTTCAACCAGATACTAGTATCCTTAGGTAAGTATCAGATCTTTCAAGAGTAAAGTTTGAAGTTATTCCATGAGTCAGCGACTGAGGGGGACTGAGGGGTGAAATTAAAACCTCTCCCTTCCACTTTTGGTAACTGTATAGCAGCTATTCCAATTTTGTGGGAGTGCTCTAATGGGTGCAACAAAGCATGCAATGAATCATGCCAATAAAGTGGTGTTGCTCTTAAATAGCATTGTACACATTCTTTAATAAAACATACGGGGAGCAATTTCTCCCAAAAATGATTCTGCAGGTTTGTCCTCCCTTTGTGTTGACCACAAAGCAACAACCCACTTGACTGAGTAAAATATAAACATGCTGGAACCTCATGATGAAACATTCCTTCTTACTTTTTGTTACATTCTCCTTCTCTGCCTGATTACTTCTTATCGCCTCAGGGAGGAAATGAAGCTCACTACAACCACACTTGATATAGTCACATTTCACGTCTGATTTATCGATTGACAACTGTAACAGATATATTAAAATACTAAAAAAGTTACCCAACATTTGAGGTTAGCTAACAGGTCAATCAAGCATGTGTTAATTGCTTTTCATGCAGTGTGAATACAATGAAAGCTTAGCTCATTTTAGGGCACAGATCATGTGACAAACTCAGTTATCAGTTACACCCCACACTGCATTTGATGTATGTTGTCTTGTCTATGTTGCCTTCTCAAGAAGAGACGTCACAGCATGCTGTGAATTGCTTTGAACAAGATAAATCCTACCAATTTTCCCTCTGGTTTCTCATTGCTTGTTAAGTACATTGGTTAACTCAAGTGTGTAACCGAACTATTGTCTGCTTAATGAATCTTGAAGTTTAAACCTAATCATGGCCATACAAATGCAGGGTCGTGATATGCTGCATCATCAATGAGAAAGGAAGCCCCCTATGAAATCAACTGCTTCCCAGATACCCCCAAATTGTTCAAGTCTTCATCTTTAGAAACTTCTCCCTCTGAAACCTGTCACCTTTTACAGGATTCCTGGTCATCCCCTCCTTCACTCTACTATCATTGAGTTTGCTCTGTCTAGGACTATGCTGTTACTCTTGAATGAACATTACATCTTTAAAGGGACTAATTGTGTGTAGTTTGTTACCTTGATGAGATTTATAACTCAGTTTCTAGCCAATTGTTTTCTGTACTCCATTGCTTATGCTGAGTACCAAGCACAATGGCAGTAACTTGACTTCCATGATGTTTTAAATCTTTACTGTTGTTTCTGTCCTTTTGGACCCAGACGGAGAGCGCGGCTGCCACCCATCTTTACTGTTTCACACGGAGCTCAAAACTGCGAGTAGTTTCCTGAAAATTCAGCAACAACAACGAGAGAGAGTTTAAGGTCACGGGTCAATAGCCTACGGAAGCTGATGCCGGGCGTGCTGTGTCCGTTTTCTGCCCACTCCCGAGGCGCGCAAATATGCCCCGATTGGAGCACAACGGTAAAGGGTTAAGGCCCAATTCTCTGACCCCAAACTGTACCAATTCCCCTAACCTTCTTACTTAAGCCCCTCCTACAATTGTCTGAAATTCGTCCTCATTCAGACAAAATCTGAGTTTTTTTGCTTCGGGGTGAGTATAAAAAAGGTCAATGTGTACAATCAAAACACTCTCAGTACAGTTCATGCTGTATATATATTATAAGCTTTGGTACTCTGCATTGTTTGAATTAACTGTCAATCAAAGAGCTGAGCCAATTGAGAATTTCAGTAACTCACTATAAAAATTGTAGTTTGGGATGAGAGGACTGGGCCTTTAAGTCTTTGGTATGACCCAACCAGGAGTGGAACTCCAGACCTGCAGACCTGGCTGCAAGTCTGATGCTCTAAGTACTTGACCTTGCAGGATAACAGGTGTTTTTAAATACCCTTCCACATGTAATGTTAAAAATCATATCAAGAGACAACTTGCCTTCATTGAATGTAAAACCTTACAATTTTACATGACTTCAATTTTGGCTAATGCTGTGTCCATGATGTTTATCTAACTTACCTTTTCACACAGTGTCATGGTTTTTTTTTAAACAACTTGATGGTATGTGTGTGTTTTTTTTTCCTTCTCTCTTTAGTGGTGGCTTTGATATTCAAATTGAGGGCAGCAATCTCCAGTTGGTTCAAATGATGTCCATAATATTTAGTATTCCATCCAACAACCTGCCTTTTGAAGAGGTAACATGTCTTAATTTTCTTGAACACTGTTTTTACGTGGGGGGATTGCTAAAAGCTAATTGGGGGGGGGGGAGATGAAAAAGTTACATGACATTTAACAACACACCAATACAAATTTGTGTTATTTAGTGTCAGCTTGATAGAAATATATAGTTCGAATACTGTTTCCAGTCTTCTCCTTTAGTTGCCTCTTATGACAGGCTTGGAATACCAAGGGCATATTCTACAACCCCAGACCACAAGGTAGGGGGGGGGAGATGAAGACGAACATGATGTAAATTAAAGGGCCACTTCCTAACTTGAAGTAGTGTAGTAGACTGTCTTGTTTCATGATTGGCTGCTGAGAATCAGGTGACAACAATTATTTTCTTCAAATGTGAAATTTACCAGAAATAATCACTTGGTTCACCTTGGACATGCATTATTGAGGTTATAAAATATGATGAAAGTTACTTTGAGGAGAAGTAAGCGGCGGGAGGATTGCTCTTGACCTTTAAGTTTATGCTATCACCCTCCACTATAGCTCTTTTTTATTTATAATCCACAATCCATTTTTTAAATTGGGCAGACACTTCCTGTGTTTTCATACTCCCACTGGGCCATTCACTTACAAAACATATTTACTTATCTATGTCCATGTAACAAAACACTTCTAATTGATATGATACAGCAGAGCGCCTGATTCCACCAGAGTTGAACTCCCTCTGTAAGTGTAATTTAACCAGCCTTATGACATCAGAAGTTCACCTCTCAAATAAAGTAAATCTCTTTTGGACAAGTTTGCACTATGTAGATGGTGCTGCATGATATGCAAAGTTTTGAAGGGAACACTTTGTTAGCAGTCAGTCTTCCTGATCATTCCTTCTCTAACAAAGAATAACAAAGATTGTGGGAGAAAGTCAAAGTTTACATGGTTTTTCTTTTTTGGGGGCAGTTTTATTACTTTACTTTAAAATCTCTACTTAACCGTACTTGTTTGAAAGCCCTTCAAAAATTCAGTAGAGGGTCTGAAAAGTCATGACAAAATTACGTTAGCATGGAGTGGAATCCTGAATTATTCCTTTGGTTGGACTGTTGGCATTATATTTAGACTAGACTGGTATTCATTGTCTACCTATAGTTGTCCAACTCCTCATTGTTGGTAGAGTTGGAAAGAACAATACATATTATGAAGTACTGACGTTTTTTAAAGAATGGTTAAAATGTTGCAAAAGTAATCGTTGCCATTGCTAAATTATGAATGCTTTGGAAAACACCAGAATTCATGTTAAAGGTCAAAAGCAGTTGTACCAATATTTGGAAGCATCAGCTTCATCTTGCAATTTTGGTCTTACTTCTCATTTCAAAGTATCTTTCACAATATTTAATGACTTCAATATTGCATATTCAAGGGCCAAGCAGGAATCCTAGTAAATTTCATATCTGAAGAGAAAAAATACTGCCACATGACTCTCAGGAGCCAATCATAAACAGGACAGTACATTTCTTCAAGTTGGGATGACTGCATTTTCCCTTTAAAAAGAATGATTTTTCTGAGATACAAGTACAAGCTCCTATTATTTTGTGTTATGATGATGTGCTGTATGTCAAAGCTTTTTTATCTTATAAGTGAGTGGTCCATCCTGTAAATGTTTCTTTAAGTGTTATGTTCAAGCTTTAAGTGGTTTTCCTAGACAAGGCTTCCCTTTCCAGTGATAAAAACAGGAAGCTGAGGTTTTGAAATTTTTTATTATCATTGTAATCTTATGACACTCCCCAACCTTTAAAAGCCCTAAGCTTCCTGAATCATGTATTCTCCAAATTCTCTTACCGTAAAAGTCACTTCCACTGGTATGTTTTGATTCTACGCTTGTTTGTTGAACTCTCCGAGGGTTCACCCATTTACCATGTTTGCAGCCTTGTGGTAGTCACTGTTTGACTTGATCCACAAGTCAGATACTTCGAAATGATGTTTGGTGAAGGATCTGGACTATTAGACAAAACCAATATTTACATTTTATGTTTTCCTTCAGTTGCTTTCAGTTTTTCCCCTCCCCCTGACCTTTCTCATTCCTTACATCTGTTTGGAGTTGTAGCTTAAAATTAGGGGAAATATGATTCAGCAACTCCTGTTTTTATCAGCACACCCCTTTTTCAAATTTATATGTAACCTTCAAAGCATGTAATGGTATTTTGGTCGTTAAATTGAGTTATTTTTGTAACTGAAGATAAATTCCTATGTGTACCATAATGCTGTGGAGCATCTTAAAGAATGTCTTCAGGAAACAGTGTGAAATCTGAAAGATTTAGCTGATGTTCAAATAAATGGCAGTCAATATGGTCCTGAGCCTTGATAGAAATGATAGGGTCTTACCTCAGAATGTATTGGTCATGATACTACTTGCTGTATTCATTATTGTAATGAAGATTGATAAACAAGGAGGAAAATGGTATTTCTTTCACAAAACATCCAATTCATCAACCTAAGTGCAGTTCAGTTTGTATGACCTTATGACCGCCTGTTAACCTTGAACGTAGGGCAGCAGTTGGTGGGGGCAGACCTGGGGAACATGCACCACCAATATTTAAGAAATCGCCAATTGAATAAAAAAAATTTCACACAGTAATCTTTTGAAAATAAAGTAGAATCCCACAATATTTAGAACAAATTGCCACCCTTGTATTAAACCCTAATATATATATGCAGTTATAGTAATTGGCAGAGGTTATAAGCACTGGCATGAAAGAAGATTCAAGGTCCTCTAGTCAGGACATTGCCTTATTCGCTTCTATTACTTTCTCTGCCAAGTCTTTTATACCAAATACAAGACTTTTGCCGAACTCTGTCTCTTCCTTTTATCATGAAACAGGTATATGTCAAATAACACCAATGTTTTCATGCAAACTGTTAATATGATCTTTTCTAAACCCTTAGCAGTACCATATAAATACATTAATTCACTTGTTTTGTGCTCTCTGTATAGAACAAATCTGTTTCAAAAAATTTTTTCTCGCTTTTCATTTCAGAAATGCACAGTTACATCGGAAAATGCCGCTGTTTGTGTCTCCCCTGACCTCAGTTCCTCTGGCATCGAACCCAATGCCAATGATGGCTTTATTGTAGATGTCATATTTAAAATCAATCGTGTTGACATCTCACAGGATAAATTCTTTACTGTGTACCCAGACCCAATTGTCACAGAGTTTGAAGAGAAAGTCTTGCTAACAGCTGGATCTAGCTTAACAGTAACTGTGAGTGAACACTAAATCCCCCTAATATTTTACTCAGAATTTTTTTTTTTCTGTCAGTATATAAACGTTATTGCTCATCTGGGCCCGTGTGTAATTTACAGCCATTTTTTTAAAAGGTGAATTCCTAAATTCGAAAATTTTGTCAATTTTTTTTTTGTCATCTGAATGTACTTGCCATAGTATGGGATTCTCTAAAAGTATAATGTCAGATATCAACGAGATAAACTGATCAGAATTGCCAATGTTTTCTTAAAGGGCCACATTGTAATGGTATTGATAACTTAATGAGTTACTTTTGAAAAGGGTTACATTGAGAGGTTTACAGTATAATACAAGAAAATCAATGCATCCTGTTGATACAACATTTGGGAGTAGAAAGAAACAAGCTGAACTTCAAATTTGAAACTAATGAAGTGGTATGTAAATGGAGAAAAAAAAATTTAGAAACAAAATTAAAAAGTAAAATTAGACACATTTATCCAGGGCATAGGTATGGTAAGATGGCCAGGGGTTTAAAGAGAAAAATGTATGGTTTTCTTTTTCTCAGGGTTTTTATAAAAATTTAATCAAAATCTTTTGAAATTACCAGTTAAGGTCCAATGAGGAGTAACTTGAAAGATTAGGTTCATTATGCTATTGGTAGCAAATCGAGGAACGTGTAGTTAGGCACCATGTCAAATCCGTAGGTTGACACTGCCTCAGCTAGGCAACAACTACCTCCCATTGTCTTGTTGCAAAACACATTACAATAGAAGGATTAAGGTGATCTGCTTTTGTAATTTGCATGGAAACAAAGCATAGCTGCAGCTTGGCTTAAGGTGTCCCAGCTTAGCAACTTTGACATGGTATCTTAGAGTAGGGACTCCTCTACTTAAAAATTCAAATCTTATCTTTGTAACCATTTGATTTGTTTATCTTTTATCCATTCCAATTAAGGGTGGACTTCCTCTGATAAACTTCACATAAAAGGTTTAATTGTGTACTGGGAGAAAATGTACAGTGAGCAGTTTATGTGTTATGTGAGCATCACATTAAGTGTAATTTAAGAAGTGATAGAGGTTTACTAGAAAGAAGTTGGCAAGAAGTTTGGAATATGCTATTTTTGTGCATTAAAAAGTAAACAATGAACGCAATACGCTAACTAAACCCTTTGGTCAATGAAATGTGGTACAATTGAGCAATTACTTGTTACTTGCTCATTGTTCCCAGTGTTAAGAAACCTCTCTGTTGGCTTAAAAGTGACAGGTAGCCCCCCCCCCCCATAAGAAAAAAAATTGCTTGACAGCATGAGGTGTACACAAGAGAATGAAATTTTCAGTTTTGAGAAATTGCCCATTGACTCAATTTTCTTTTTTTTTTTCATTTGAAAATGAGGCAACTTGCCCCCCTGTGGTCCAAATAAAGTCACCGTCATAGAATAGATGAATCCAACAGTCAAGTAATGGTGAAAAATTGCCGTTGTCCATCCCCATCATTATGAATTTGACTGCAAATATCCTAGATAGCTACAAACAGCTCCATACCCTATAATTAGCAGATTAAGTTATGGTTTTGAATTGAATACAACTCATTTGCAGTAAACTGAGACCAAGAAATGAAAAGATGGACCTCACAAGTGGTGGACAATCTTAGAATCGCTTGGTAACAGGATATCAAGTCATCCAATTCTTGCAGGTCTCTTATGTTTACCATACATGTACCTGTAAAGATGCTTTCTCAATATAGTCATTAAAAACAACAGATAAAACACCAAGTTACAGTATTCTCCCTGAATTTAACAAATACATAACAAAAGTGTTGTCACATGATTGTTCAGGAGCTGTTCCTGAATTGGTAAGACTGGGGTACGTTTTAACCAAATTTGGAAGACTCCAGTGTCCCTTCAATTCTAAGAGATTTTTCACTTTAAGTTAATCATCGTTTGAACTGATCTTTAACAATCAAAAGTTGCCTAACCAAATTCTTGTCAATCTGTTGATGTTCATTTAATTGTTCTGTATATTAAACATATATGAATGATATGTTTTTCATTCTTCAATAGGGCTCAAATTTTGAAGTGTCAGACGAGCTACCTGAGCCCATGGTATTTGTAGGCGGAAGGCTGTGTGAGGTAGTGTATGTCAGTGACACTCAGATTCGATGTTCATTACCAGCGTTACCATCACAGGACAAGGAGGATCAGGGCTACTTGGTGGAGGTAATATATATAGGTTATAAACTTTGTATCACTCATACATAGGTGTGTATTTGGAACATGTGAATATACTTCCCTTTACATGAATCCAAACAGCCAACGAGGGAAGGTCAACTATCATGGGGTCATGCTTGCCAACCATTCCATTTCAGTTGGAACCTATCAAGTTCTTAGCTCTAAAAGCCATAAAATTCAAAATGTTTTGATTTGTGACTTTTACTTTGAAAAAAAATGAAAAAAAAAAATTATCAGGAAATCAATGAGACAATAGCCTGAAATAAGTGATGTCAACAGTTGGTAACATATCGAAATGATTCTCATGTACATTAAAAACATCTAGAGAGAAAAATGGGCTCCTATGATCATATGCTGCCCTCTTCTCCCCTTTTGAACAAAGTTGGGATAAAAGAGTGGAAGTATAGACAATCACATTTTGGTTGCACACTGCCCAGTGGGTCATCTGATATGTATTATGTTGAGTTGAAAATGGTGACAACTACCATCAGCCATAAAACATAAAACATCAACTATTTCCACGGTAGCTACACCCAGTGTAAAACCTTCATATGTTTTGGGTTTTGATTTTGACAATCTTGGACAAAAGTTTTGGGACACTCTGTCATAACATTCATAAATCTCACATAGTGGTCTAACATAAAACCCTCGCTACCCTTCCCAATGTTGGGTTAAAAGAGTGGCTTTGTGTTGTGAACAGCATAACAGTTAAATGTCATTATTGAAAGAGGAAGTGTATTATCCCAACAAGTTTTGTCCAAGATTTTCAGCATTGAAACAGTGAACTTTCTTGCTTGTTGACCACATAGCATTGTGTCATTGTATAACAGAAACCTACAGAAATGGTGAACAATTTCAACAACAGAATTTTTTAAAGAACAACATGATGCAAAAATAAAAACAAAAGTGAATTTAGATGTTACCAAGTCACTTGAGATTACACCATAAAAGTTGTTGAGATTATTGGCTATAATTGTATTATAAATGCATTCTCTGGCACTTCCCAAATGAGACGAATGCACAAAATAAAAATGAAACTTTGAAAAGTACGAAGATTTTAAATGGGATTTGAATCTGTTGATCATTGATAGTCCCTGACAAGAAGATTGTACAAACCAACTCAAATATGTCAGATGCAAGGTAACTCTTAACAAAATATTTGTTGGTTCTCAGTTAGATCCTGACCCTTAACTGCTTGAACTTTGAACTCATATGAAAGGCCGATCCTCTCACCCAAACAGTTCCAATTCTCATTACCTGCTTACTTAATTAAGCCCCTCCCACAACTATCTAAAACTCATCCTCATTCGCAGACACAATCTTAGTTTATTGCCTCATGGTGAGTTTACAAGATCCCATTGTGTAATCAAAACACTCTCAGTACAGTAGATGCTGTTTAATATGAGCTTGAGTATTGTGCATTTTTTGAACTTACTGTCAGTCAAAGAGATTAGCCAGTAAAGAATTTCTGTTGACTTCTACAATAATTGTGGGCTGGAGTGAGAGGAATAGCCCTTTAATGCTTGGTCAGGTCTAGTGCAGAGTAGGAATTAGTTTTTAGCCCACTTTTTTTTTTTGACTGATTGACCAATCATTGCCTTTAAACTTCACTAAATATATCAGGGCTTTTTTGCCCTTGTGACTCTGTTGTGAAGGCTATTTTTCAGAGGCTTATTGACCTGAGATGTTGCTTGAGTAATGCCCTGGTTTAGTGTCTTAGTGGCATAATGAATCAGTGTTAATATATAACATACTCTGCAACTGGTTTGTAGAGTATGGTGAGGGTGATTGGATGGGGGCAAGAATCGTTGTTACTGTATTTCAGATTTATGGAAGTTAACTCACATGTAATGGGTGGTAGAAGTGTAGGTTTGTTTGGAGTGTTTGTGTGGATGAGTTAGATGATATTTGTGTCATGTTTGGAATGGATGGAACACTTAGTTTTGAGTGGAAAAAAAAACTTTTTGAAGTGTTTTAGGGCAAGAGCAGTCTCCTCAACTTGAAGTAGTAAAGTACACTGTCTTGTTTCATGATTGGATCTTCAGGGTCACATGACATTATTTTTTCTCCTCGGATTTGAAATTAATGGGAGTCACTGATGCTTGGTTTTCCTTGAATATGCAATATTGAAGTCCTAAAATACTATAAAAGATATTTCAAAGAGGAGTAAAAAGAAAATTGTGAGATTTAGCTGTTGCTTCAAAATAAGTTTGGGGCAACTGCTCTTGCCCTTTAATCATGTGCAAAATTTATTTATAAACCAAGAGTCACATTCTGTGTGGCAGGGCTTCCAAAGTGAGACCTTCAGGATCTATTTTGTGAAATATTGCAGCAAGTGTGAAACAGAGTTGACAGCCTGTCATAATTATGCTTGGTATGTGATCTGGTTATTGTAATTTGGAAGATTTGATGGAATGTCCTATCAGAGCTGGTGGACAACCTTTTGAATCACACTGACTGTCCCTCTTGCAGGTGTCATGTCCTTAAAGCAGGCCAGGGGGTGGGTAATATTTTTACTTTGGTGTGCTGATAATTTGTTTGATATTGTAAATCATTGTATGGGTTCATTATCAATGAGTATACCAGTTTAAGAATTGTGGCTGATTTTCAGTTGGGGTCATTTAACCTCATATGACACTCTAACTAGTAAAGACAGTCTGGGGACCCTTCATTTAATGTATGAGGTTGTAAATCATATTGGTGCTCCAGATTTTATTATTTGTAGTAGCTCTATATTTTTTGCTTTGATAATGCCCACATTAAACACATGACTTAAAATTAGTAAGTAAGAAAAAGATTATTTTAAAGGATTAATGAAAGAAATACCATCTCTGTGCAACACTCCCTAACAGGGTTGTCACCACGCCGGTCGGCGCCGGTCGGGACTAACCGGCACTAGACATTGCCGACCGGTACAACACCTAATATGCGAGGCTTCCGACCGGCACAAAAATGATCTTCTACTTGAAAAATGCAGTCTGTGAAATCGTTATTTGGCATGGATTTGTGACAATTTTGAACACACTTAATATCCATGTGATGTCAGCTGAATATCATTTTGAGAAATTCAGAGACGGCAAGATAAATATAAGTATTAAAAAAGTTACCATAAGAGTGATAGTCCGATTTACGAATTCAGCTCTGAAAAGTGAATGTACGTAGTAACGGTAGTATGACCTTTGGCATATATATACACGCAGTATTTTGCCTGCCTGTACCGTAAGGCTTCAACGACACTACTGTATACTGGTATATAGCGCTGTATTTGGTATACAACGATCGTCTCTAAAAAGCTGCGCAACATGCATTTTTTCTGAAATCAGTTCACAATGCCCATACCAAGTTTTTCAAAACATGGAAGAGTAGATCCCTCACGCAGGCATGTATCGCTGTCACTCATAAACTTGTAGGCGGAGCCTCACCTGATCAACTGACGACAATCTTCTTCTCAAACTCCGTACATACAGCGTTGGCTTCGCACCGCTTTATTTACATAGTAATGCATGTGCTGGAAACAGCATGCTATCGCTAATTTTGTGCACGTGTAATAATGCAGTTATATGCAAGATACTACAGCATGCATGGCGGGAACCACATTCTTAATGATGAACATAAAAAGAAACGAGGGAATTAAACTCTTCGTATCACACTTTCACGAATCTCTCTTTTGCTACAGCACACCGTGTGGTACATCGCATGCAATTTCAAAGACTTCCGATTTTTGGGAGAAAAATGTGAACAAACTATTTGGGGGCGTTTAGAATTGATATTACAAAATTCGGCGAATGTTGAAAGTAATTTGTACGGAGAAAGCCATGCACACATGATGATAGGCTTGCATTATATACAGCCCAAAATCTTTATTGCACATAATGCAGTAGCGTACACTTTTAGTATCGCAGGGCGGCTATTACCCTTCTATTCTTTGTAGTATTAATGATGTACTGATTTATCGAATCAGCGGCAACCCCGTTAGTCCTGGTCCGATCAGCATCCGATAAACATAACGTTACGATGATATGACTGAATGACGGAGAGGGTTTGCAAAACTTGCCGTACTACGGCTAGCACTAGCGGTAAGCGTTTATGAGTGGTTCGGGTGGGAATTTCTTACTTTCCCTTTCTACACTGCAAATGAGTGAATTATTGAAAAAAAAATGAAATTTTCATTATAGCTGAAAAATTAATGGGTCAAAATCGAGGTGGGTTCCATGGGGGGTAGGGTGAGGTACAAATATTGGGCCAGATGTTTAGCCGGTACTCAAATTGGGCTGGTGACAACCCTACTCCCTACTTATCTTAAATTTTCCTTATCTAGTGAACAATATCAGGTTCTGTCAAGTTTGGAACAATATATGTAACTTGTAAACAGTAAAAGAATTTTATATAATATTAGCTGAAAGGGATTTTTCATTGGGGAATCAAAAAGGAGCCATTTTTGAGCTTTTTTCAACTGGTTGCCTACATGTTTACAGAAATTTACATGGGAGAGGGGGGGGGAATACGAAGGGTGAGAGGACATTCATTTTACAGTTGTAATTACAAAGATTATTTCTTTTTTAAATATTTAAAAAAAAAATATTTTAAATATTATTTCCTAACATTCCAAATAAAAAAAGTACATTTTATCTCCTAAAATTTCAGGTTAGAATTTTTCCTTGTGTCCCAACAAGTTTTATATGAAATTTTATGAACTTCTCTTTCAGGTGAAAATGGGGAATTTTGAAGAAGATGTTGGTTTTGTAGTCATTCTTCCAGGGCTAGGGATAACCTTCATCATAATCTTGGTTGTAGCAATCATTGTCATCATCGGTCTTGTTGCACTTTTGATTTTCCTGATAAGAATGAAAGGATCTAAAACAGAAAGTTTCGAACCTGCTGTGGTAGAATTACCGACTGTAGAGTTTGCTGCCACCCCTGCCGCCACCGCCAATGGTGGTACCACGGGAATTCCGCCAACATCACCTGTTTCAAACAGTGAGTACAAAATACCTTTGTTAGAAATCTAAAGCCTGGTCTGCATGATCATATATTTGGTCAAAAGGGCTGTCGTACATTTGTATTATGTTATAATGCCTTGGAACAAAATAAATGATGTGTGTTCTGTGGACTGCTTTTTTGATCAAATCTTAACTGTCAGGACTGTTTTCAAATGCAAATGGATATCTAATTGGTATCACGGTAACAAGGTTCTTAACAAGGTTAATCATAGGATTTTCTAAAAGTAAGGAATTAGACCTCCAAAAAAGAAAAAAAAATCTTGCTAGAATTTTGCAGATAGTCTCTAAGTAGGTTTTATATCTTAAGGCACAGAGCAGAAAAGAAAATTATTGTGGGAAAAACAAGACCCCCTCCCTCCTCCTCGGAAATTCACTTGAATAAGTACCTGACCCTCTTCAATTGGAAAGATCAGACCGAAAATGATGTTCAATTGACAGCGAAATGTTTATTGAGATATTTATATGGCTTTCTCTCTCGAACTGCATCAGTTTGCTATCTTCTTGGCTTGTACATTTGTTTAATTGTTTGTTTTAATTTCTTGTCTGTACCCCTTCTTTTGTGCATATTTTTTTATTTTGGTTTAATTTGCTTTTGTTTTCTACTATTTTCTGTTCAGTTGACATTAATTTGGTAAGTTGGATTTTACCTCTTTTCTCTTTAGCAAAACTTGATAACCTGTCTTCTTTTCTCATTGTTTCTTCAAATTTTTTTTTAAATAAAACCAACAAACCAAGAATGAGACAGACATTGAGGTTTTGTGCTAAACCCTGATTATTGTAAGGCAGTGTGCAAATTAGGAGGAAGTCTATGTAAGCATTTCAATCTGCCTACCCAGTCAATAAAACCACGGTTTCCTTTGCAAATAAATATTAAGCAATACCCAGCTATATTGAACCTGGGCTTTTTTTTCTGTCCTCTATCATTGTGCTTCACTGCAAATTCAACCACAAGCAATGTTCAGGAAAGGTAGAGTAGCCGCTAATTACTTAGGCAGCTCTTTATTATGCTTAATTTCCTTTGAATAAACAGTCACTAGATTTGTTAAATTACTCTACATGCTCTCATTACTGTGAGCAGTGAACTCAACCATACACAAACGAGCAACTACAGTAAGCTCTTCGTTTGCATAGTATAATCAAGCACACATCTAAACCTGAAGAACAGGAAGTCAGGTTGACTTTGCAGAACCACACTCTCTGCTCCAAAACTTGGTGTTGAGCCTATACACCCTCCAGAAGAAGTAATGTATGAAGTGGACTGGAAAGTCAATTAAGCTAAGCAAGACTGGTGAACATAGTTTAGAATCTAACTTAGAAACCATCAGCAGCAGGCTTGCACCTCATGCTTTTGATCTCTGAAAAAATGTATCAGTTTCTTACACACTATTTTCTGAAAGGATTTTCATTATTTTTTTTTCATTAAATTCATGATGAAATGGTTACTGTAAAAAAAAATACACTTGATTTCCTTCCTTGCCCAATTACATACTTTGATGATTGACAGACAGTAATACTCCATGCAAAGACATTTAATCTAAGTCAATAAACCCTAGCCACAGTATGCGCAGCACATAGAGGGGGTTTTGATTACAATCCTGCCCAAAGAACTGTGTAATTTTTTGCAACCGAAGAGGACTAGAAGCTCGGTGAAGTGGTAACAATAGACCTCCAGCAGTGGGTTTGGAAACTTGATATACCTCAGTTGAACAATAGATTACTGAGGTTAAAAAATCAACTTTTTTACCGCAATCGAAACAGCATGTCATGCTTTTCCAGGGTAGCCCAGTCAGTATCAAGTTCCTCTTGCCTTTGGCCCAGGGTTGAAAATAACTCAAAAATTAAAATTAGGATAAAAAGTATATCATGTTATCAATGTTATACGATCATGCAGTTGAAATCATTTAATTACAGCACAATTTTTTGTGAACATTGAAATGTGTGTAATTTAGAAGCTGCTCCCGGAAGAGAAAGATGCATGTTACCCAAACATGTAAGAATTCAGGAAAGTTCCAGATCGCAGGAAATTTGAAGTCTTGAAAAAAGTTCTCAGGAAATCAGTTTTGCTTAAAGTAACAATTTTTCCCAAGGGTGGAGTGTAATGCCTACGACATGTATATACTTGAAACACAGGAAAAAATAACCATTTTGCACATCTTTGAAAAACTTCCTCAAAAGGGAAATTTCCCCTTAAACTGACAATTATCCTATATCACAAAGTTTCAGAAAATTGACTTCTA
This sequence comes from Holothuria scabra, assembly GCA_037179385.1. NCBI lineage: Eukaryota > Metazoa > Echinodermata > Holothuroidea > Aspidochirotida > Holothuriidae > Holothuria > Holothuria scabra. The sequence goes on along the minus strand of CM074181.1, from coordinate 56,914,325 downwards.
CTTAGCTGACATCTCTGGTAACTCTCTCCAACCCTAGATCAAGTACTTGTTTGTCTTTGATAAAGCAGAATTTGCACAAAGGTTGCAAACTCCTCTGCGAACAAATATAAATTTGGGACTGATTTTCAAGCTGTTCAATGTTAGCAGTAGAATGTACAACACGAAGTGAGATTTCCTGGATTAGAAGTACTTTAATGGAGATTTTATGTATAACCTCTCTGTGGTTATTTCATGGTAGGTTTTTCTGATATATCATTATAACTCCAAGGAAATGTAGATTTGTGAGAATTTCAAACAGATATTATTTTCCTTGAGTGATAACCCGTTCTAGAGCTAAAGTATTTCAATTAGGCACCTTTACAGCTAATATATTAATATACTTTGTCAAGTTGTGGGAGAAGGAATGAAATTAAATGAAATGTGTAATTTCAGAAGCATTATGCAAACTAGATAGATATATGTTACTCTATCCACATGTAGTGTCCTTGATCAAAAACATACAAGACAAGGGGGGAGGGGATTAAGAGGCTATGCCCTAGCTTCCAGTTTGGGTAAAAAAAAAGAAAAAGAAAAAAAAGTGGATCCATTCAGAAGATTGGACAGGCAAACAAATAAAAATATAGTTTCAATTGCTAGTGCACCAGAAATCCTTCTATTTTTGGATCAGCTGACATTAACCTGTTCAGAAGGCAACTTGCTCCAAAACAAATGTGGGCAAAAATTATCCCCAGAAGTTTTGACCCCGGTATGCCTATGCCATTGGTCAAGTACTCGAGATCATTTGCAGGTATTATCTTTCCATAAATCACAAAAAATGTACTGTTTACCGTGTGGTGGTTCCATCATATAAAGATTAGATACAGCTTTTGTCTATTCTGATTTAGGAGACAACAAATTGTATTGCTGCTACATTTTTGTCATGTTTCTATTTGAAAGTTTGCAACAATTCATGGTCGGTAGATGCCATTTGTTTCCTGTGGATAGTGTTGTCAATACTTGCTATGCCAAATACTAAGATTCAGTTCCATCATCCTACAAGAAATTGCAACATGCACTTTCATCTTTTAAAAAAGTGTGTACTATTATAAATTTCTGTATTGACCTTCATTACTATACCAGTTCTCCATCTCAGTTCCTTCCACAACTGTCTTTATCTTATCTCTGTATAGAAAAATCCAGTGTTGTAATCAAGTCACTAGATTAGTGACTCGAGTCACCAGTTTTCAAACTTTTAAGTGACTCCAGTCAAGTCATTGACTCTAGTCACTGTACTATTTCAATGGGGAAATTACTCGAGTCACTATCATTTTGAGAGGAAGTGACTCGAGTCGTGACTCTTTTATACAACACTGGAAAAATCATAAAATCACTTCTCTTTTTAACTGAGAATTGACGAGACCTTTTTCAGGATAGGAAAATGAAACTTATAACAGTTTCAAGAAAACAATTTTAATTAATCAAACATGAATGAAATGTATTAAATTGTTATATGTTTGGGAACGAGGGGCTCAGGGTATCAGAAAATGTGTCATATGTTCATAGTGATTCACACAGTACGTGTGTACACTGATCACATGTACACTAAACATTCCCATATGGTGTGATGCCAATACTGCCATATAACATGGCTTATGGTAAAAGAAGGAAATGAGTTTTGTCCTTTGCTTGAATCATTCTGTATTTACCACTGTCTTTTAATACTATAGAGCCTTTTCATTCTGCATTTATTATTTGTGGTATCCTGTTTCCCCTCTACTACCATCTACTTACATGCTTTTGAAACAGGTAGACAAGGGCTTTAAAACATTTCATCATACTTTTCGTAAAAAGTGATTGGTATTTCCTGGTGGATACAGCACTTGTTTCTTTCTTCCATCACCTCCATTACTTTATTTACTAAAAAATTAAAAATTTGTTATGATTTTATCTCATCTTATACTTCATCAAATTGTTCCAATAAACTATAAATACTTTTGTCACATGTTTGAAAGTATAGATTAGTGACATCTGTCATGTCAGGTCTAATTTTAAGGTAATTTGCAGGTTTCTCATTGGACAACTTCAAGCCTAATTTCATTTATTGGAACTATTTTCCTAACTCTACGAAATGAGAAAAGATAAACATGTGTGTTTCAGTAGTGAACAAATGTTTCAGTTCTTGTACCTCAGGTAATAGGTGTTTTTTATTTCTGTTTCATTGGTGTATCAGTGCTTTTTATCCAGTATATCAAAATTGCCAAACTGGAGCTCTCTCAGCCAAGCTGCAACATCTGCAGCTATACGTATATGCTTTGTTAATATGCACATTACAATTGCAGACTGCAATGATGGCGCAATCTTCAGCAAAAATGATGTGACAAAGAGACCAAAAAAAAACAATTAACTGCTCGCCATCCCCTACTCACCTATCCAGTGTTGAAGCAACCCAAGGCACCCTAAAACTTCAACAGTGATGTTGGGTTTGTCCCATGTATTTTTGTCAAGGACTGAAGCTTAAACCTGCTATTGTAATGTGTGTAGCAACAAAGAATTGCTGAGGTACTGTAGCTGACAGCTTAGCTGAGGCAGCTGCATCCTAAAATTTTGGTGCCTGAGGATTTTTCAATTACAAATGAAATTAACCTGTAGCTAAGAAAAGCTCAAAAAGAGAAAGTGGCCTCTGGTGGTCCGAAATTTTACCTGTACTGGAAAATGGGACTATTGTTAAAGACTGCTGTGAATATGCCATGAGTTTGAAGAAATTTATCTGAAAATGTACCATCAACATATTCTTGGTGTTTCATGGTAAACATAGTCTTTAGTCTAATTGCATTCTTTATCAAATATTGCCATTGAACCATACATTCATAAGAATTCATAAGATATTTGTTAGCAAACATCATGAGTGACTTTCATCCATGAGATTTAGGTAGCAGATTTTAGCTCTCCTACTTTCTATATGACTGTTACTTCATCTCTCTCGTCTCCTTGCAAACATCTTAAGCTTACAAATTTATCTCTTCTGTAAATACACCATTCTCATTGCTATGTAATTGTATGTGTTTACTAACACAAAGGTGGTACTACCTTGCTGAAACAACTGTACTGTTAGCTGTACAATAGGCAAACAGAAGGGCAGATCAACTGACTGAGGTGTGAAATAATAAGAACTGTTTGCACTTAATCAATCAACTGGAAAACTTGCCATTCAAACACCAGGATTTTGAAAGCTACCTAAGTCATATAGCTAAAAACTCAGCATATATATTACCTAAATCCCCTTACATCAATACATTCATTAATGTCATTGATTTCTTGCCATTTCTAGTACTGTCATTCTTTTTTCAATTTCATTCTTTTTATTTCATATTTGGCTCAAATAGTAGTGAAGGTACCAGGAAGGACAGTTTAGACCATTGATCTGAAGCACACACAGAGAAGTGAGTGCACCCCGTACCCTCCAGTAGCTTAAGAAAATTAAAATCTAGATATGTATTTAATCATGAAGTCTCTTAAGGATAATCTTCATAAATGAATTTCCTGCAAATCTGAAGCAAGACCATTTTAAAGTCTTGTAAAATGAACAAATGGGAATCATTAAAGCATTGTGTTCGTACAGTCCAATGAAGCTGTTTTCCTGGAGTATTACAATTAGGTCTAATGAATTGGTTCAATTCAGGAGGATAATGCCCAGGAACAACGTTATGCTGATAATGTAAAATTTTTCTGCCTGTCTTCATAGGCGGCTGTACCATTAGAAAATTTTCTTTGATAGAAAATTCTGGTAGCCCTTCTTTGAACAGCTTCAATGTGAGTAAAGATTGGATGTAAAGTCTGAGGAAAAATAAATGACTTTTACAGCTAAGACAGCACATGGGGGCTGGGTCAATTTAATAAGTTAACCTAATACTTGCAATACTTCAGTAGTAAGTGTACCATCAAGTGACAAATTGTTACCCTCCAGTGAGTTTGAGCACTGTTCTACAGTGTGATGGATTGGACCTCATGACTGTCTCATAATATATTTTCATTATATTGCTACAGCCACTCAGAACAAAGCTCAACCATTTTATGAAACTTTTCCTTTATGTAATTCTCCATCACACAGCTTACCTTCGACATCCTAGTCACCAAGATTCGCCTGACATTGTAATTGGGGGCGCTGCAGCATCAGAGTCTGTACCCTTGCTTGAGAGAATTCCTAAAGAAATAGCAATGCAGATCAGTGATGTTCTTGTTCATGAGGATAATCTTACTCTGGGAGACGTTCTTGGCAGAGGTAACTAATGGTAAAATATTTTTGTCAGTAAAGAACAGATTTTTAGGGGACATGTTATTTATCCACAGATCTTGGTAGATATTCTTAGTTATTATTGAAGCTATTTATAGAAGTTTTTACACAATGTCAGTGAGTGTCTGATTATCTGTAAAGGATACGTTTTAAGGGTGGCTTTTATAGGCTTGTTGTATGAAGGATATCGCTGCACAGTCTGCTGCACAGGTAGTTTGTTTTCATGCTACAGGTTGAGTTAATATTGAAGACATTTATGGCATAAAGTAGTTGACTACGGAAACATTTTGAAGACTTGAACATATCATTATGCAGCAAACAGAGAGACATGCAATACAGTGTCATTAATGAAAACTCTTTAAATGCTTGCATATGTATATATCGTATTATGTACACCCCTGAATGGTTAAATAATAAGTGTTGGGAACTATCAGTTTGAAAGTGATAAAAACATCTTGTTTAAATACTTGATTGATGTCATCAGTTACATTTACCTGATAAAAGTGACATTTACAGTAGGGAAGGGAGAAAAAATGTTTTTGAAAGGTCATCTCTTGTATGTAACAATCTGAGTGAAGTGTTTCCTTTGCTGATTGTAATCAGTTATAGACAAATCATAACTTAAAAAACATCAAATGTTTAATAGTGAAAAAAAAAAGGAACAGCAATAATCTTAATGTAAGTTGTTTTGAGGTTTGTGACAAAACCTTTAGATGTTGTTGATGATTGAAAATCTTATCTGCTGAAGAAATTAAGTGCTGGCAATTTTTCTTTCCTTAAAGCAACTTTTTTTTTAATCTATTGGATTCTGATAGTGAGCAGGATGTTGAATAAACACAAAATAAGTACACAAGTAAAACAGATAAGAACAAAAAAGACATGGAATAATCATTACTGATTTTAGATCAGTCTAGATGTCTGGTAGCTGGGGTGCAGCATGCATATGTGCTTTGAACTGGCCATGTGTCTCTTCAGAGTGTTAACTGTCTTGTCATTGAAAAATTTAAAGTCTACTTCAAATAAAAAAAATGAAAAATGTATATTAAAGAGCAGAAAAATGAATTCCAACAGTTCAATTCCCATCTTCATAAGACATTCCTGAGCTGAGATAAAATGTTGAAGTTTATTCCCTTGAAACTAATTTGTCAATTGCACAATCATTCGTGACTTTCTTGTTGTACAACTGACATAACCTGCTTTGTTTTCCTTTAAAATTAAAAATGTTTTTGTGACCTTGAACACTTCCTGTTTACTTGCATAGCATGTTGCCCAGAGAGGGCTTAATTAATTACATTGCCCCATTGGAGTAAAAGTGATATCACACCTCGGTACAAGGTGCAGTAACTTTCAGAAAAACAAAGAAATACAAAGATTGTAATTTGAGTAGTACAACAGTGACATCACAAATTATTGCACAATTAACCATTTTCAGTAGAGTGGATAAACTTCAACATTTTATATCTCAGCTCAGGAATGTCCTATGAAGATGGGAGTTAGATTGTAACAATTCATTTTTCATGTTTGTTAATATATGTTTTTGAATTTTTTACTTGAGGTACACTTTAATGTTAGCCAATGTATTTTTTTCAAATTTTAAACATTCATATTCATGCATGTTATGTGTTGTATTGAATTATTTTTACCATTGTACTTTTACTGCAGAAGTATGTTGCCTTTATTTAATCTTAAAGGAAAAATGTAGTCTCTCCAACTTTGAATATGTATATCCTAGTATCCTAAATCATAATTTGTTGTTATTAATTTTGTGGCAATTTTTTGTTGCTGAATTCTTACATGGGGAGAACAGCCTTTGATTTACATTTCCTTTGAAAAAATTTACGTTAAAACACCTTCAGATGTACTTGTATGAAGATTTTGTACCTGTTTGCTGAATTTGTGAAAGGAAAAAGGTGGGGCATTAGTCAGTCTTCTTTAAAGGATTTCATGAGCAGTGGCTCCAGCCTTATTTTGAAACATAATAATTTTTTTATTTCCATTCCAAATACCTTTTGTAAGATATCAAAGAATATGAATATTTCATAACAGAACCCTGAAGGGGACTTCTCTTACCTTAATGTAACATGTCAGTGTCAAAACTATTTTCATGTGATGCAAGGAACTTTATCTAAAATAAAGGGGTTAGTTACAGTAGATGGAGTTTTATGGCCGATTTTAATTGGAATGCAAATGTGCACTGACTTGATGTTTCTACCGATGATCTCTCCTGTGGGTTCAGTAAAAGTGCAGTCCTCCCCAGAATGCTTTGTAATCCCAGTGAATTGCATGGGTACATTCACATCCTGAGTATTGCTGCTCTGTTTAAGAACTGATTTGAGTGTCTAATTGTTTGACTACCCTAGGTCACTTTGGATGTGTATATGAAGGACGCTACTTCCAGGACGGTGAAGAAATGCACGTTGCTGTAAAATCATTGCTGAGGGGAGCAACAAGTGACATATCAGCTTTCTTGAAAGAAGGAATAATGATGAAGGATTTCAACCATCCCAATGTTTTAGCTTTGATTGGTGTCTGCATCACCAGAGATAACCAGCCGTTGGTTATCCTTCCCTTTATGGCAAATGGTGACTTGCTCAGCTATGTACGCGATTCAAATAATGTAAGTTTCTGACATTATATTTTTTAGCTGGGACATTTTGTCTATTTGTTAGACCAAATCTGGTGACCCTTTTCAGTCCTGGATAATTAATCAAAGATTGCCCTATTCATAGGAAAATGTTTCAGTAAATTTAGATGTTTGATAAATAGTTTGGCTGTCTCTAACATATTACAAATGGTACCTCTGTGAGTTTGGGAGAAATGAAAACCATTTTTTGTCTAACTTTTCTTACTTAGGAACTCACCATGAGACAGTTGCTACACTTCTGTCGACAAATTGCTGAAGGTATGGCCTACTTGTCAAGTCTCAAATTTGTCCATAGGGATCTTGCAGCCAGAAACTGTATGTTGGATGAAAATGGTTTAGCAAAAGTGGCAGACTTTGGACTTTCAAGAGATATTTATGAAAGAGACTACTACAGTGGAAAAGATAAATCCATCAAACTCCCAGTTAGGTGGATGGCTCTGGAATGTTTGGAAAGAAACATTTATAACACAAAAACTGATGTGGTAGGTGAAAGGTTCTTTTCAACTATAAATATAGAAGAATCCAGACAGATTGTGATGGTCTCATTTTAGTCAGCCATTACTGGGGTCCATCACCTTTAATCATTAAATTTGCTTCTTTACCTGTTCCATGGATGGTCGTACACTGAAGTGTATCTTAATTTTCTTAACTTCACTGAATATGAGGATTTAAAATTCACGTAGACAATAAATGAAGATAATTAAAGGCTGTTGGACCCCACTAATGGCTGCCTACAGTCACTAAAAACAAGCACTAATCGGATTTGTCTATATGGCTTAACCTAGAACTGGAATGGATCACTAGCTAGAGTAAACCTTAAAATTTCGCATTACAAAATACTTGCCTTTACAGCTAGCCATCATGCAACCAGTTTTTAGGGAAAAACTGTGGTTTCCAATTGCAGTTAAAGTACTTGACTCAAAGTAGCTGCTTCAATGATCATCAGGTTTTATTACCAATCTGGTACAATAGAAGCCAAACAACTTTATAAATGCCTAAATGACACCGTACTGCAAATTCAGAAATAAGTTCTGGCAATATGAGGATCAAATTAATATGGTACATTGAAGGGGTAGATGGAACCCCTTTCAGTTTAATCTGAAATAAACTCCCATAAAATATCAATTGTTTGAATATGCGTGCAACTGGTATTGATAAGAGTTCTTGTCATAGTAATTAAGGCATAGGATTAGTTTTTCCAAATGGAGGGACGCCTTTTGGTTGTACAATTGTCACTCAAAATTATGTCCCTTGTTTTGCAGTAATCAACTGAGTTAACTTCTTCAGGAAATGAATAATAATTACTGTAGTCGTTGAAGGGCAGTCATCAGGTAGAATGCTGAATAGGAAACTGGTTCACCCCTTGCTAGATTCATCTTTCCCCAAAACTGCAATTTTGTGTTTGCTATCTCGATAGCTTATTAAAGCATACACACATTTTTTTTGTGTTTCTGAAGCTTCCTCTCAGCCCATACTGCAAGGTTTGTAGTAGTCCATAGAAATTCTCAATTGGCACAGCTCTTTGATTGACAGCTAGTTGAAAAAATGCAGAGTACTGAAGCTCATATTACTTAGCAAGAGTGTTTTAATTACATATTGGGTCTTGTTTATACTCATCCTGAAGCAATAAATCGAGACTTTTTCTTGATGAGGATGAGTTTTAGACAGTTGTGGGAGGGGCTTAATTCAGTATTTAGGTTAGGAGAATTGGAAACTGTTTAGGGTTGCAAGATTAGATCTTTAAGTGCAAAGACAAGCTATCTCTTCCTGACACTTTTGTATGTTCAAGGTGGAAGATTAAGCATTGAGTAGTTTGATTAAACAGGTCATTTCTACTGGTGTTTAAAAGTTAAAATCAGCATCAGAGGATCTGAAACATATTTTCTTACAATGCTTAGAGCTCATGGATGTGGGAGAAGTCTATGGCTAGTAAATTGCAACTTCACATCTAGTGGCTCTCTACTGCTGCCTCCGTGCCACTGGAAAAAAGCTGCCTGGCACAACATAAACCAATTAGTTAGGAACTGAGCCATAAAACCCCATCTTACTAACTTTTCACTACAACTCAAGTATATACATTGGGTTTGGGTTTGTTTTAACTTGAGAAAGGCTAGTTCAGATGGGATTAGACCATGGATTGCTCTTAGTTGAAAACCCCACCTTACTTTAACGTGGCTGACTGGGCACCAAACCCTGAACCTCTTTGTAGCTGAACTTCATTGTCTCTGCCTTAATGTATTCAGCTTAGTGGCATAGCCATGGGGGTGGGGGTTTGGGGGTCAGAAACCCCCCATGACCCAACCTTGCAATGCAAAAGAAAACCTAAAATAGTGTTTTTTTTTTCTCTCTATCCTTATTCTTTTCCCCCATTTTGTGCCCAAACTCCCCATGACACCGACCCCCCCAAGACACAATCCTGGCTGCATGCCTGATTCAGCTGCAGTATAGTATCATAGCATATATTTTCAACTTGTTACATTTCTCTTGTTTCATCTGCATTTCAGTGGTCGTATGGTGTGGTCATGTGGGAAATACTCACTAGAGGAATGAACCCATATCCGACAGTAGATAACTGGGATTTGACATCATATCTGCAAAGAGGGCGCCGTCTCCCTCAACCTGATCACTGCCCTGATCATGTGTAAGTTATGTTCTTTCATCTGATATGTACTAGTCGTATTGGACCAGTTATCAGTTTTCAGTCTCAGTATCATCTAATATTCACCATGTTCTTCTTATTCTTCCCATTGTATTTTTCTTAGAATTCAATGCTTATACTGTATAGAAGATCACCCAATCTTCACAGTACATCATGTAAATAATAAATTCTGGAGACTTTCTAAACCTAAACTCACCTCTTAAACCATCCCAAAGCTTGTGACATTATATCATGCAAAGTGTACATGTCTAATGTCTTCTGTACAGTTTTCACAGAAATAAAATCATATGGTATTGGACCATAGCTATAAGCTATGTATAGAACTGAAATGTTGTGGAACATTTAAATTGCAATATCAGCTATTTATATTGGAGCAACATTAAAGGCTAAACCCCAAACTCTAAACACTTCCAATTCTCGAAACCTAATTAATTCTAACCCCTCCTATATCGATCTTCAAAGACAGTCATTTGTCTCCTGGAACTGCAATTTTACCAGTAGTCTACAGAAATACCCAACTACGCATAACTCCCTGATTGACATCAAATTTGAAAAAATGCAAACTTACTTGCTCATATTACATATCATGTGCTAAGTGACTTTTGGTTACACATTAGGGCCTTGTAAACTATTAACCAGAGCAGTGCCCTTAACTGCCCTAAAACTACTCCTCCTCCATGGGCAGCCTTATTTTATGGACTAACAGTAATTCCTTAATATGTAGTCAGAACACTGTATGCTGCATGAGAGGAAATTCCCCTTAGCTCTTTTGAAAAAATTTGAAGTACCCAAGCAGAAAAAAGGTAAATCACATTACGTGTTCTCTCCTAAGGGCACTGAGCTTACACCTTCCACTTGTCTTCACTAAACCATCCTATCAAGCATGCACTATCAGTTAGATGATCCAATTTAATTAGCCCACAGTTCACCTGGCAATGAGTAAGCAGCTTTGCTGCTCCAGTTTGTCACAGAACAGTCCATTGTCTTATGGTGATGAGCTGGTGTGACCAGGCAGGAGGGATCAAAGAGCCATTATCTAGTACTGCGGTATCTGACTCAGTATTATTTACTTCAAAAGACTGTCAACAGTTGGTGGTATTTGCTAGAGAATTCCACATTGGGCTTAACATGTAATGATTAGAGCCATCACTGCTTTTGTGTTTGGTGTCACAGAAGAATACATTCCCAATGCCTCTGTTGTGCTGGTCACAGGACATTTCCTGAGTAGTTTTATGGATCAATGCATGCACAAATACTCCATTGCAATTGACTTAATCCATCTTTTCTGCCATGTGCCTGATGTGACGGGTACCAAATTGTGAATTTTGCATGTTTTGAATTCGATGTCAAGCAAATAGCTGTGCAAAAAATTTATTTTGGGGTAACAGGTGAGACAGTTGACTGTCATTTAATTTGCCTGTAAGATGACACTCTCAAATTATCCCCCAGACAATTCCCATTCACTCACTTTCCTTCTGGCAGGCTTCCCCCCACAAAGCACAGCACCCCTCATCTTCTGGACAATTTTCTCTCCAGGCTACTCCAATTTTTTTGGTAGTGGTAGGTGTCTGAGGGTGCATTGTTATAGTTAAGAATTATCTAGATGAAAATTGTCCAGAAGTTAATTCTCCCATGGGGAATTGTCTTATTGTGATTTACATCTTCTGATCTTAACTGTACAGTTCCATTTACTGTTTTGCCTTTTTTTTATCTGTGCAAATGATCAATGAACCATGCACTGAGCTGTATGTACATCCAATACAGTTTCAGCTATATCACCAACAGAGATTGAAATCAATACACTTGATAGTGTTTTTAAGTATTCTACACAACTGGCAGTAACTTCAGTTGATTAACATGACAAAAAACATGTTTTTTTTTACTTCAACTTTGTGAAGATTGCTTAAATTTTCAAGGAAGCAATTATTTGTTATCATCCTTACGAGATCCTAATTTACAGCAGTCATATTAACAAGTACAATTGATGAAGTGTTTCTTTCATTTCAGGTTCCAAGTCATGATGAGCACTTGGTCTGTAAGCTCTGTTGACAGACCTTCATTTGCAATGCTTGTACAACAGCTGAATGAGATCTTGGAAGAAAAAAGTGAGAGTCAGCAGAACAATGAATTTGATCAGACGTATATCAACATTCCTGGAGCAGACAAATGAAAAACACTTCTATGAAAAGTTGCGAAAAGTTGTAAGCTGTAGCCCTTCCCAGATCCAGTAAGATGGAATGGTTGGTTGATGTACATGTTGAATATTGTGCACTGAAGTCATTAATCATGAGCAGAACGATGCATGATTGAATGTTTGACAGAGAAGTGAAATCTAGTTGATGCATCTTGCATCAAGCAGCAACAGCCATCAAACAGGATGTACAATAGCTCCCACCATTATGCTGTGAACTGTTGCAGCAGTTTATAGTCTTCTGGATTTTGGGGTATGGACAAAGCTAATGAATTACGTGGTGGAAATTGCACTTGAACTTAAGTGAAAAAGCTTCTCAAAGTGTACTTTGATTTTAAACAGGAATGTGTTATCTTGTTGCTATTCCAATTCCATGTCATGAATGGATAATGGTGTATCCAGAACTTGAATTTCATTCAAGTGGGGAGGGGGGGGGGCTTGCAGTATGGTATGTGATTGCCAGTCTTAGGGAGGAGTCTATGGGGAGGATAAAAGGTGAGGGGAGACTCCTTCAGATGTGTTTAAAAAATTGGGTGTCCTCATATGCAGTGTGGTGCCACATGTGCAAACTTGTGGAGTAAAATTTGTGATGAAATATTTCACATATTGCTAGCAGCTGAAATAAATTTAACATCAGTGGGGAGAGGGAATGGCCCATTGGTCCCTTCCCCAATTTCCCCCTCCCTTGGCTATGTTGTTTATCAGTCATCAAAATTGTGAGCATTCACCCATTAGCATGCAAACTTTGTGAGATCTGGACAATTTTTGATGATGCAAACACTAAAAAAGAGGTGCAATTAACTCAAACTTTACTAATATTTGATAAATTATTAATATTGTCATATGCTTACACTAGAAGGAAGTTAAAATGTAATGACTTTTATATCCTGTAAAAAGTATTACATGGAAAATAATTGTAGAAGCTTGTATAAAAAACTTAACAAACACATGGCATGATCATGCAATATAGTATTAATGAATTATTATAACAATTGCATATATTTTGTTTTGAAATTTTATCATACTCTTTTGAAAAGAAGAACTCAACTTGTTTAAAGAAAAATATAATTGTAACATATGACACTTTAATACTGCCAAAATAGTTGTAGTCTCTTTCTTCATAGCAGATTAAATGGTAAATGTCGTCATTCTATCATGGCATTTGCATACCAAGGTATGCTTAATTATGTATGGCTTTGTTTGATCATGTGACAATTTTTGGTAAAAGATTCATTGTAAGCAAGATAACTGTTTTATGCAATATTTAAGACATTCATTATCAAGCAGGTGTGTAAGCATTCAAGCAAAACCATCTGCACACTATACACACCATTTTTTCATGTGCAACTGAAATAATTTGACTGTTGTATTGCCAATAGCAAAGTGCTGTGCGTGGGTATATGACTGAGACTTGCAGTTCCATGATTTTACATCATGCTGTCTTTAATCAGGAAAAGAGAACCTGCATGACTTTTTTCCTGACTGAGTTATAAAAATTGAGCAGTATGGCCAGTCAGGTCCCAGGGACTGGACACAAAGCAAAAATTGTAGTTACCATTGTGAAGCTACCATTGTAAAGTGAGCTAGTCAGCGATTATGTGGTGCGCATCACCAATTATATGCCCATGAAAGTTGCATTATGTGAAGGATGACAACTAATGAGTACAAAATATTTGTACAATTTGTACAATTTGTGAAGCATTTGGCTAGCTTTATGTTTAACAGTTATGAATATTTAGGTTAATCAGGTATTTAATGGTATACTTTTGTTCTGTAGTCAGTACGACAATAGAAAATGTGCATTAAGACAAGGAGATATGACTTTCACGTGAAAATCATCATAATTTCATGATTACAGAGAGTTTATGAGAACTTTTGTTTTATGTAGATTAATATATTGTTATATGTAAAATAGGTTTATGTAAAATTTATTTTGCTGTACAGATGAAATTGTTTTAATGAATTAGGAAAAAATGAATACTGGATATTAGCAGTTGAGAAAGGCTGCCATTTCTTTACCTTTCATGAAACAGGTGCAATTGAAGCACCCCCACACTTTCATTATGACATGGAAAAATCTTGCAGGTAGGGAAAAAACTGGTGTTAGATGATCTTGTAGGTAGAGGCAACAAGGTCTATAATGAAAGCAGCGGAAAATACTGCAGGTACCCGCTCATTGCCATGAATGGTGTTATGGTGGGGCTAGAAATTGACGGTGTTAGTAGACCAGTACATAGATGTTGCAATTTATTTTTAGCTATATCAGCAATAGCACAGTACTTAAGAGCAACTGAGTGTTGCATGCAAACTGTTCACATTTCAGTATTCCCGGTTAAGCTAAGATGGTTCAAGTATGGTACAAGCATAGTGAAATAGTATCTAACTTGCCTAAAACATCATTCTGTACTATACCAGTAGCATCAGTATATAGACTTTCCATATGATACCATAGAACTCCCCAGCAGATATGCTGGCCTGGGGTGCATGTTCCTACATACAAGACCTAACTCACTATGCCTGCTCACACAGTGTATATATCACAGTGCACAGTGTGCAATGCATCAATCACAGTACCATGGGTGTTTGGTATGATTGCCCTCCAGCATGGCAAATCTGTGATGTCATTGCAAAGCCTCTGTAAGCATGGTAAATTTTAGCAACTCCAAAGTTCACTTTACAATATCATTACATGAATGTGTTATAACATTAACTTTTGTATTGAAGCAGTATCTCTCTAGCTTTGTTTAAATTTATTTTTTATCGGTGAAGTTCTTTCATTTGATTTAATTTTTTAATTTTTTTTTTTGAAATATAAATTTGTATTTTTCGTCATGAAATGTATGTAATATAGTTTGATGTTGTACTTGTAAAAATATTGGTTCAGTTCTTATATCCAATTACAATGAATGCTAGGCAGCATCTCAACATTTATATCATATAGTACGTGTGACATATTATTAAAAATGTAAAGAGCTTCCAATTTTATAGTACTTATACAGGTGAAAAATCTTACTGCTGACATTCCAAAAAATCAAAAATACACTGCCTTCTCACATTCCAGTAGTCTTGAATGATATGCTGTAAATATAGAAATGTGTTCTATGAAGAACAGTACCCTTTAAGTCTTTAAAGGCAGTGTTGCAAAAATTTGATGGAGAGAGGAGTCTCCAATACATCACCAGTTTTTGTATGTATTATATGGTTTGTGTACCTGCAGAAGTTTATGTGCAAGTTAGTTCTTACACTATGTAAAAGGAAGTGCCTGTATGGTACAGCATTTTGAAACCTAGGATATCAAATAGATCGCTGGTGTTGGAATTGGAAAAAAAAACCAGCAACAAGCAAATTCATATCCATATTTGTTTAGAAAAGCAAATGTATGCCATGCCTCTGTGAAATGAGCTATACTTTACTTACCTGTTAGTTTAATATATTTTTAGCAACACACCAACCTATATGTACTATATGGTATCAGCTAGATGATAGGTAGGTAGTTAATGTATCTTTTAAGTTCAAATGTGTTTCAGGTCCTTCCCTCCGCCTCTTATGACAGGCGGGAAAGAGTGCTGTTGGGATATTCTACAACCTCCAACTTTTTTAGGAGATAATAACTTGCCAAAAACTAAACTGTACTGTGACAGCAAGTCTTTCTCAAATTGCCTTGAGCTATGCAATTTATGAAAATCAACTTAGTGCACTATTATAAGATTCAGTATTATTATAATTATGTCTGCTGTTGTGACTATTTTTATCAGTATTGTAGCTGGGGCAAAACCCTTTGGAGACACATTATGAAGACCACTGCTTTAGAAGTCTGTTAAGTAAACCACATACTTGGAAAATCAGGCTTTTAGACTGGGACCCTGGATTGGATCAACTGTCAAATGCAATTGGAAGTCACCCAAGCATAAACAAAGATAAGGAAAGTAATTGTTCTTCTAGCTGAAACAAAAAATCTTCCTGCTTGGTAATAAGAGAAATCAGAGGACTGCAGGGGACCATTTTAGATTTATCACTTTTTGTAAACTTCAAAGCACTTGTCTACCTCATGGGTCCAAATGCGGCTGGCATGAGGGTGCCATCACTCTTTAGCATGTGGTGTGTACAAGTTGGAAATTTGGGGGGGGTGGGGCGGGGGGAATTTTTCTCCCTTGTTTCCCCTCCCAAGCAAACCATGGCTCAGCTAGTGTTTTATAGCCTGGAAGCTGCCACATTCTGATTTATCCCCCCCCCCCCTCCCAGCAGTGATGGCCTAAATTCTTTAATCAGTTTGTTTGTCTTTGTTTTTCAGTCTTTGCTAGACTGATTTAATATCAATGTTGTATTTGTATTGCTGTTTTTTGTTTCTGTTCAATCATCTCAGCCTGTGATTTTTTTCACCCTCGTAGATTATTTTAGACGAAGTGATTGAAGTGGAAAATATGTGAGATTGTGGAAGGGGTATTAATATAACTGGGAATCATTATGAATGGGAATTAAAAACAACAGGAAAGTCTACCTGTAGAGGTTCTAAAGAAGGAAAGTAGGCATTTCCTGAGAAATAATTACAGTTCAATGTCACTTAGATGTAATTCTATGGTTGCAGTTTCTTTTCAATTAGTTAAAGTTGGGTCAGCTGCAAGTCAGATTCTCTATAACCACTTGATATTACAGTCTTGTGTCAGTGTCAATCACAGTATCAGTACTACAGATTAGGTAGACTTAAATATTTTTAAAGGGAAATATTGCATTTGTTTTACAGAAAAATTCTTTCTTTTAAAACCAACGTTAATGACATAGAGTGACAGAGTATTCAAAATGTGGTTGAAATGTACTCTTCTGTTCATGAATTAAAGTTCTCTTCGAGAGAAATTCAGTCATTTGTTGCTCCAAAATGGTTTGTTCACTGAAACTTTTAAAATTCAAATATAATAATAATCAGGCCTTGAAGATCAGTTGTTTTATAATGCTAATTAAAGTGACCACAAATGTGGGCGAAGCCATTGGCTTGCAAAAAACAACCTCATGGGTGGCAACCAACTCAATAATTTAGATCAGATTTGAAACTGTTTTGAAAAGACCATTTCAGACGGGAAAACTATAGATTGCTCTTAGATGAAAAATCCACTTTCCTTTGACCCGGTAAGGAATAGAACTCCAGGCTTCCCGATTGCTAAGCTTCATCACTTCAAATGATGCACCATGCATACATCATGAACAATGATTATAATATGAGAAGATGAAGCATTTACTGGAGTTCACTATAGAGGCTTTGCAATTACGTCACGGAACCGCCATGCTGGAGGACAATCAAGCCAAATACACGTGGCTTTGTGCTAAATGCACTGCACAGTGTGCACTTTGGTATGCACGGTGTGTACACATTCAGTGAACAAGCGCGTCCCGTGTGGTTTACTACGTAGTTACATGTACTCCAACATGGCCGCCGGAGAGTATTATGACGTCATGTGAAAAGCCTCTATTGAGACTGAATGAATCCAGCGGTTTATTTTCATACCATGTGGTTGGATTTTTCTCTTTCATTAACATCTAAAAAAAAAAAAAAAATTGCTTGGTATCCTCAAGTAATTTGCCCATGGATCAAAGAAGAAAATGTTTGCACTATGCATTGCAGCCAGCAGACCATTAAGAAATTGTCTTAGAGGTGCTTAAATGTTGTTATCATTTAAAGATAGGTCTTTTATTTGGAAAGAAAATCTTTCATTGTCAATTTGATATCCACATGTCTTTGAATGTTGAGTGTTTTTAGTTTGCATCAGTCCTCCTCGATATGAGAAGTAATTCTGAATCATTTCAATTTTGTATTACTATTGTACATAGTTGTACATATAAAGTTACCGTTATCAAAGTAAAAAAAATATTTTTGATAAAGAGATTTTCCATTTTTGGATAGCTTACTTTCTCAAAATTTTGTAAATTAATTTTTACAGAAACAGGTGTGCTTTTTAATAGTTTTTGTTTTTGACACAGAGACAACTAGCCAAAGTTGATTAGTTTTGTATTGCGAAACATTTTATGTGTTGTATACTTGTTACACTGTTTGACCTCATGCTGATACAATTACACAAAAGACTGTTAGTATGTTGTCATATTTTGTTGTAATCAATTGTACTTAAAATTCTTGTGCTATGCATTTCATCGTTACGTTCTGAGGATATTATTATTATTTTGACAATATACCAACCAAAGCAGTTTGAAAGATGGAATATGAAATTTTGTGCACTGCCTTTGTTTTAAAAATGCTAAAATCAGTCTTTGATTGACATTAAATTAAAAAATGCAGAGTACTGTAGTTCATATTTCACAGTACATAGTGCATTGAGATTGTTCTGATTACACCTATGGGTCCTGCATACACACCCCAAAGCAATAAACATACAGTTGTATCTGGATGAGAATAAGTTTTCAGCAGCTCTGGGAGGGTTAAAAGAAAGAACGTTGGGAGAGCACAGCTAATAAATCAATGGCAATAGTATGTGCTGCTTCCCAGAGAATGTTTCATTAATGGATATTGAAGAATACTGACAAGAAAGAATAATTGATGAATGAACCCATCTAGGGGAGTGGAGTGTTTCATGTACATACCAACAACAATAATATAACATTAACAACTTGTCTGCAGCTTAAAATACATATCTACTTTTGTAACCATTTGAAAATGTTTATCTGTTATCTAATCCAGTTAAGCTGCCAGGGTATCTTGGATTTCCTGTGACAACCATACATGTAACATTTAAGGGTGCACTGGGGGAGGGGGGAATGTCAACAGGTCTATCTTTTGTTTCACCATAAACCAGCAGGACAGAAATTTTCAATCGGCCAGGGAAGTGTAAATCTAAAAATGATACTGGTTTCTATCAACAAAGAATGTAGAGATATGTAGTATTTTATTAGATCAGACTTCCCTTTCTGCAAGGTCTGGTCAGAGTGTTCTATTTATTTGTTGATGAGGGAGGACCTTTACTTCCACAAATTTGCCATACTAAATGGCATACTTTCAGCCCACATGGACATATTGAGGTTTGGGCTAATAATATTGTATATTACATGGTGTGTACATTCCTGTTAAGTAATTTAGAGCCTTGTCCCCAGAAAAGCTTGGCAGGCTATATTGGTTCAATTTGTACCTCCATCCATGACATGTGTGCTTATTTATTTGTTCTCTTCATCCCCTATTCGGCATCAAGTTTCTGTCCTATTGTGAGGGACACAAACCACACGGAGGAAATCAGGCAAACATTTGCCTAATCATGCATGTCTGAGATGATCTAGTAGGGTTAAGTTTGATGGTTAACAGGGAGAGACTACCTTTCAACCCCTACCGAGATGTTCACCCTACTGTATGTGACATTCATACAAGGTCTTAAAATGTACTTTCAGTATTAATGCTTATTTCTTCATATCTTGAGCATTATCCCTTCAAAATCCCTGGAAAAATGTGTCTTTCAATATGTGAAGTACAAGCCCTAGCCCTTTTTGTTAAAGGTAGTGTATAGTGCCTTTATATAAAAAATTTATGAGGTTTCAGTAGGTGTAATATAGATTTTCACACCAGTTCGGAAGATTTTGCCTTTAAAGTGATTTAACATGACCACTGCAAGAACTTCCTGTAGTAATGTCTTTTGATACTGGACATGAACATTTGGGGGTGGGGTGTATCTCTATTTCATTGAACAACACTATATTTTTTCCTAATTGAACTATGGAGGCAATTTTATGTATCTCAAGAAAGTTATACCATATCATAGAATACATTCTAAATTGAAATGGAATTTTTCACCGTGTCATTCTTTCATTTTTTTTAAGGTTTCTTTTTTCTGAAAGGACGCACTCTATTTGTGAAAAGTTACGAGATTTGGCAGTTGCTTACGATTATATAGCCAGAGGTAGGTTGATGTCGGGTCTGAAGCGTTCAAAGAGCGAGAAAATGTTGGTACTTGGAAACCATGTGTGATATGACATGATTAAACTGTTGGTCTAATGATATAAACTTGGCACAAGACACTCTTCTGTCTTCCCATCAGTGGCGCAGCTACGGCGTGCTGGGGGGGGGGGGGCTGGGGCCCAGCCACTGAATCGCCCAGCCTCCCAGCAGCCCCCACCCCCCCCCCCACTGGCAACTTGGGAAAAAAAGTTATATTTGTGCTGGCTGATGATAATAATCAATCCTCGCTACCCGGCTATTATGACATAAATACACTTGCGATAGATCCACACAATTGCAGGGTATTCTGCAATTGTGGCCCACTCTGAATTTCGGAATAAATTCAGGTAGGCGGTGACAAGCCGTATAACTTCGGAATCTCTTGGCTTTTTACTCGTCGGGGTTTCTGGATGGATAATTTTCTAGCAGATTTGGAGTGGCTGAAATTGGCTACCTTGGTGTGGAGTTAAGTGTGCTTCTAGCATTTGGGCTGTTTCTATCTCCTGTGTAGGGGTTTTCCAATTCCCGGGGATGCACAAATTTGTCCCAAAATGGTACTTGGTTTAGTGGGTAGAATATTTGAGTCAAACATGGTTGGAAGGAATTTGCGTTTTGCACGGCCATTGCTGCCAGTTATTGGCCAGTGCAACAACCAAACTCATGTTGGGTCAATGCAGCCTCATGGGTCGCAACCATATAACTATTAATTCACAGGACCTCACTTAGCTCTTGGGTAGAGAGGACATACCCAGTGGTGTACGATTTCCGTAAAATCAAAATTCGGGCAGGAATTTGGGGGAAATTCGGGCAGGAATTTGGAAATAATTCGGACAACCCTTTAATTTTGAAAAAATTGGATGGTTTTTTTCAAAAACTTCTGAATGATGTGGCCAAAATCTTAAAAAAGAGATGCCAGAAAAAAGGAAATAAACGTCATAAATTCGCAATAAAATTTTCACGAAAAACCAAAAAATCGCTATACCTTCGGGCAGCGAAAAAAGCTATGATTATTCGTGACTTTTACTTCACAGATAATCACAACTTAATGCCCGAAATTGTCGAATATCCAAATTCTTTCAAGCATTTGCCAGAAAATGGAAAAGTATCATAGTTACGAAAAACCAAACAGATAAAAAAACCGCGACACATTTGGGAAGGCTGTACTTAAAAGAAACAATTCATTCTTAAGCCTGTTTTTAAATATTGTATAACACAATAGCCGAAATGGCCGATTATTTTAAAAGCTTCAAATCTTTGCCGAAAAACTGAAAACGCTATATTTAAAGAAAATTTTCATGGAAAATAACAAAGATCTGAGACACATTTGGGTAGAATGTAAAAAAAAGGTTTTCATTATCCCCGCTTCATACTGTAGTCTTGCAAAAAATACCAGAAATGGTCAAATATTGGGGCAAAGGTTAAATCAATGCTGGGACGTTTCCAATTGCCAAATTTATTCAACGGACAGGCAGGAGGGTGTTCAGGTGCCCAAAAGTTTGTCTTCTACACTGCTCTAGAGTCAAATACGGGCAATGGTTATGAAAATCCGGTAATTTGTTTTTCGATACTTAAATTATGCAGTGTGAGAATGTCTTCCCATAAGTTTGCTCGAAAATTGGTTTAAACACACCTTGTAATGTTACATTTTTCAAAAGCAAAATCATATATAGTCGAAAGTTCGGGCAGTCACACAATTTCATCAATATATATTGAATTTAGTCAAGATTCACAATAGAGTGAAATTAATTAGCATGTTTTCAATTCCGTTTTGTAGTTTTCCCCCGAAAATATGTGGGGCCATTTCATCGATTGGTAGTCAGGTAGTGATATAGAGACTGCTTAGATCCCCCTATAACTTAGCCTGGGAAATGTCATTTTCGACTGTGTCAAGGGTCCGACTTTTGCAAATTTTCTGTTCGCTCCACGCCAACCAGTGGTGGAGCTCCGCGTAGATAGTCTTCCTAGCAGAATTGTATCTTCAAGTGAACATTTTTGGCAAACGAAGGGTAAGAGTTTTCAAAATTTCCTGTACGTTTCGCCCCAACTTATGGTGATGCTCCACTTAGACCGCTTCGCTTCATAACACAATTTCAGTTTCAAATGAGCATTTTTTGGAAAAGAAAACTCAAAATAGCGACTGCTTAGAAACCCCTATAAGCCTGGAAAATGTCATTTTCAACTGTCTGAGGGGAGGGGTTGGATATTTCAAATTTTTGGGACGCTCTGCGCCAACAAGTGGTGGCGCTCCGCTTGACTGCCTTACGGGCAGAATTACATTTTTCGGGCAAAATTCTTCTGCCCAAAACCGAAACGTCTATGGAAATACCTTACTCAGGCTTGCACTGGAACAGCTGCTTGCAACAAACAGCAGGATTCCGGATTTGCTATGCTTAGATAGTAAACTCTTGCCCCCCCCCTACAAAATTATCCAGCTCCCCCATGCCCCCCAGCTTATAGGCTTTGGGAAAGAGGGAAATCGGAAATTGGTGAGAACACGCACCCATTCCCCATGCATGCATTTGTCACGGAGACCATGGAGTGCCAACATGTGGCAACAGAGTGCGAAGCGGGACGAAGTTTTGCAACAGAATCACTACCGTTGAACACTTTAAATGCAATTATGATGGATTTATGATAGATAAAACATTATATCACCGGACCCCCTGCAGATAGAGGATGAAGATATCTTTCCTATAGAAAGAGTCCCACACCAAATGCGAACTCCTTGATGAATGAGATTACATGGGTGCCGAAATTTTGTATTAAAAATCATGTATTTCCATGACAGACATCTTACAAGGAGAATTTCATGCTTTGATATCCGATGAAGCTTTTTTTTTTATTATTTAGAACAACTTCAATAACGAGGGAAGCAAAAATAATTCCATTGCGTTGCATTCCGTGCTCCTTCATAAGTAGTCTTGGTCAAGACTTTATTACATTATTTTTCACCAAAGTTCAAAATAGAGGGCGGGCTTTAAACTTGACTGTTTCGCAGAGAGTTTCCTATGAATAACGCAGAGAATTCCTGAAGGTAATAGAGGGCGTACTCAAAAAGAGTAGAAGATGTATTACCAACCAGTATTAGGGTTTTGACCAAGACTGACCCCATAAGAAAACCCATTAGCATATGATCTCAAGGAGCAAACCTAGTCAGGTCGACGACTAACGTGTCATTTTTGAGACCTTATTGATGTCAAAAGGAAACGATGAGACGAGAAAGCGCGAGAAATTCGGTAATTTGCTGAGGATAGGTAGAAATGGCGGTCTATGTTGCTAACGTCAACGTAAGCTATGAAACACGCAAGCATGGGCAGTACCATGTAATTAATTTACACTATTTTCTGTCTATAACATTGGGGAATTACACAAGCCAGCCCCCCCCCTAGTCAAATGGGGAAATAAATTCCCCCCATGATTTACCTAATTGGTTCCACTTTTGTTACACCACTGAGATAATAGCGATCAAAAATGTAAACATCAAGTCACAAGCAACTAGGGTATAGAGCTGGAAATCTGTGTGAACTTAAATCTGTTGTAAATAAACGGATCGGCTACAATAATAAACTTTCCTTTGAATGTGTAAATCCTATCCCCAAATATGTCAAGATACATCAAGATTTGACCAAAATTCTTCGCGACAGAAAAGAATGTCCCAACCCGAAACCAGCCCCTTTTTTCCTCGTACTTTCTCAAAAAAAACCTAACAATGTGTTCACAACACATTGATTGGGAGCTTTGCATACGCAACTTTCGCATTGACCTGTTGCCCTCACATCAAATGAACAAATTTACAGCCATTAAAAGCTGGAAGGAACCAAAATTTGTCGGATGTCGGACGTGTCCTGTGAGTAGAGGGGGAACAAATAAATGAAGTTAGTATACAACCTAAGGAAAATTACTGATGCTCTCTTAAATAGTAAGATTTAAAATATTGGAGTTTAAATCTAAAAGAGTGGAATTAGTGACCAATCGGACGTTCGATTGGTCACTAATTCCACTCTTTTAGATTTATTCTATCTCTATCATACTAATTTTAAATCTATTGATTTAAGAGAGTGGGTGGCTTATTTCTGACGATTAGAGCATGCTTTCTAAAATTACGAACTTCTATGAGAATCTTCATGGTGCTGAGGGATTTAACTGTCTGTAATCTTTTTTTATGAAGAAAAACTTTATTTCTACCTTCAAGTACATGTACACACTGAAACACGTATTTACAAAATTTACAAATAAATAAGTAGACCAGGCAGAGAAAGGGGTATCGTCACCCGAAAGCGAAATTTATGAGACCAAGTGGATCTGGTCAATTTTGGGTCGCTGATTCCGAAAATCGAGGGTATACGGGCCATATCCGGGCTTTTCTGCGCCATTTTGACGTTTAAAGTGTAAAGGGCGCCCTCTATTTATCAAAAATCTCGTTTTCTCCACATATTTACGGTCCAGTCATTAACTGATGTGAGATTTGGTTCTAATATTCTGTAAATATAATTTCAACTGATAAATACGGGGAAATGTTAGTATTCATATTAATATGCTAATTAGATAAGGTTAAAGGTCAAGTTACAATGTTAGCAAAGAAATAGGCCGAGGGTTTGAGTTATGGGAAATTACATTAAAATAGACCTGCCTTACACCCTACAAACACAATAGATACTCATTTTGGAGCAAGCGGCAGGGTTAGCGCTATCTGACGACCCCCTGCCTCTCCCCACCTGGGAACAATGGACCCCTTTTGAAGAATTAAATTGTATAGGCCTAAGTGTAATGCCGACAACTAGGGTGGTGTTGGTCATCGCACGATCGTGGTTTGTAAGTTGACTTCTTTCGCCAGTTACTTATTATATAAAAAAATACAATTTTAGTTATGGGGACAGATGTAGTACTAGTCATATCGAAAAGCTTCGATTATTAACCTCACAAATGCGTTAAGTGTATGGGCGTTTGTTATTGTTCGTTTTTCGCTTAACCCTTTATCGTTGTTTGGGTCCTTTTGGACCCATGCGGAGAGCTTGGCTGTCACACATCTTTACTGTTTTACGCGGAGCTCGAAACTGCGAGTAGCTATCCGAAAATTCGGCCACAACAGCGAGAGAGACAATAGTTTAAGGTCACGGGGTCAATGGCCTACGGAAGCCGATGCGGGGCGGACTACGTCCGCTTTTCCGCCCACTCCCGAGGCGCGCAAATATGCCCCGATCGGAGCACAACGGTAAAGGGTTAATGTTGTGCTCGGGGTTGTGATTTAAGGTCTGGCAAATTTGGATTTGTGATGTACACACACAGTGAATACTTTTTTGATTGGGTACACCTTTTAATTTTGTCGTAAAATATTTATTTACGGGAATTGATATCGTTAAGCAAAAATTTCCTTTTCACCCCAAATTTATAATTTAAAGGATTAATACTTCTAACCACAAATATATCGAAATGGCTAAACGCGTTTCTGCATGCCATAGGTACTGTAGCAGGAGGAAAAGAGTTGGTGTTATTTGGGTCTATAATTTTGTCGTAAACCGCGTTTGTGTGCCATAAAATGACCCTTTATTTGGGGGAAATTCCCCCAAATTATGACGTCACAAAATTTCGAAATCGTCAAAAATCATGTATTTTGAATGAAAATTGGTGTTTCATGGGTTGCTTTCACCTAGACATATCATTTCGAAGCAGAAATAAGAATAAGAATAATAAGAAATTTTGGTGTAAAATGAGCAAATGATCGTTTTTGTAAAAAAACTTTCGATATGGTTGTCCAATCAAGGCTTGACATATATTCTGAGATCTTTCGGAGAGAACATTAAAGTGACTTCATTTACCGAGCGTTTGTCGGCACGGTTCTTAGAATCGATTCCAGCTCTATGGCATAGGGAGGAATAAGTGCATGAAAGTGCCATTCACAGTGGATGTGTACGAAGGCGTGTTCGAGGAATTGCTCAACTGCCCGGTACGGGGGCTCAGAATAGGCTCAGGAGAGAATTTTTAAGTGCGCTGCTATTCATCTAAGTGGCTCATTTTCAGGGGTGGTGTTACCTGGGGCCGGAAATTCGGATTTTCTTGGGAAATCTCAATCCCTTGTGGGACAGTGGTTACTACTTCGGATAGCCTTGTTCCGGGAAATATGTATAATGCATGTATACAAATTGTCACGTTTAGCTAAGGAATCATTAAGTATCCAGCACTTTTGCAGTTTGCGTGGCCCTTGTGGTACTTTCTGCCGTTGTTCCATGAAAGCCAAGTATTTTGTTTGGTCACTGAAAGAAAGGTCAAGTGAAGTTTTACTCCATCATCTCATGTTTGGGTAGGAAATTAATATGTCAAGCATTTAAAGATTGATGTAAACATGTTTCATAAGCTCTTTCTTCAACTTTGGCTTCAAGTTTACTCTGATGGACTTCTGACCACAACTTACTTTTCGCTACCCCAAATTTGGAATTTATTCCCTAAATTACGATCCTTTTTCCTGGAACTCGTCTCAAACTCCTATGCCCTCATATGAAATACACGTAAGACTGACCTTTGTAATAAATCAATGAGATATTCTATCACAATCGCACCTTTAAAACCAATATTATTGACGTATTACTTACGTACTGCTATTGGGGTAGATTGCATCAAACTTCATAGGTGATCTCCACTCCACTTCCCTCCCTTTCGTTCAAGTCTTCTCCAAATATGCCGATTGAGCAGGCAACGTAGGTGGAAAGGTGTTCGAGACGTGTCTATAGCCATCTCCCCTCCATACACGTATGCGCACATTTCTGTCAAGTACATTTTAGTTGCTTCAAAATATCATTTGTGTCGCTTAAAATTGACTAAAAAGGGGAATAGATGACAGTGGGATTTTTTTTCCATGGGGTCTTTAGTGAGAGGCGGATAGCAAATTGAAGGTTATGACATAAATTGCACATGTTATAATTTTAAAGCATATATCTTGCGTATTTTTATATTTATTTCCCGTTACAATGCTATCCGAAGTAGTAATATCATTGTCCCACAAGGGATCGAGATTTCCCAAGTAAATACGAACTTCCGGCTCCAGGTAACACCATCCCTGCAAATGGCCCCGCGCTTACTTACAAATTCGCTCCTGAGCCTATGCTGAGCCCACAGGCAGTTGAGCTATTTCCTCAATCACGCCTTCGTACACATCCATGTGAATGCACATTTTCCTCCCTATGCCACAGAGCGGGACCTATTCTTCGAAACGTGCCGAGTAAGACTCGGCAAATGAAATTACTTTAAATGTTCTCTCCAAATGATTTTATGCAATTTATGTCAAGCCTTGATTGGACAACACTGGAACTATATTTGCTCTCCATAACTACAATGGTATACATTGTAAATAATTAATAACTGGAGTAAGAATTCAACTTACAAACCACGATCGTGCGATGACCAACACAACCCTAGTTGTCGGCATTACACTTAGGCCTATACAATTTAATTCTTCAAAAGGGATCCATTGTTCCCAGGTGGGGAGAGGCAGGGGGTTTGTTATATATCGCTAACCCTGCCGCTTGCTATCTATCGTGTTTGTAGGGTGTAAGGCAGGTCTACTGTGATGTAATTTCCCATGACTCAAACCCTCGGCCTATTTCTTTGCTAACATTATAACTTGACCTTTAACCTTATCTAATTAGCATATTAATATGAATACTAACATTTCCCCGTATTTATCAGTTGAAATTATATTTACAGAATATTAGAACCAAATCTCACATCAGTTAATGACTGGACCGTAAATATGTGGAGAAAACGAGATTTTCGATAAATAGAGGGCGCCCTTTACACTTTAAACGTCAAAATGGCGCAGAAAAGCCCGGATATGGCCCGTATACCCTCGATTTTCGGAATCAGCGACCCAAAATTGACCAAATCCACTTGGTCTCATAAATTTCGCTTTCGGGTGACGATACCTACCCCCCCTTCTCCGCCTGGTCTAAAGATATTTACAGTTGAAATTCAAAAGAGAATTTACATATCAAATTATAATTACGAAATACTACTCAATAGCCACTGTATAGGCTATATATACGAATTGAGCACGTTGTTTTTAATTCTCACCCAACAAGGAAAATAAATCTAATTAACAAGCATACACTAATTAGAATTCATTACAGGCTAAATCAAGGTTGGGGAGGTTAAGGAATATTTCAACTTGATCAATAAAGACAAAGGATATAGCCTTTTTTGTTTGGTGTTGGATAGTTGAGTTATCTTTCTTTTTTCTTGTTTTCTTTTAGGGAGTGCACTCTCGACAAGCCTTCGGCTTTTAGTTGCACTTCCTTCCACTCTCATTTAATCTTCTGTAATTTTGTTGAACTATGTCATTGTTTATACTTGAGTGGTGAAACAAATATATGAAATGAAATGAAACGAAATGAAAGGAATCCCTACCCAGTCATACCTTCTTAACCTTATCATTGCTACACCTAACTTTATCAGCTTTGATACCGTCTTTGATTTGGTTTTTATTTGTAGAAATAATAACATCAGTTGGTTGTAATTTAGACTGGTAAATATTTATGCGTTTTGATTTTCATAGAATAAATTTGCTTACACATAACACAAACCAAATTCGATCGAAAAAGGTTTTGGTAGTAGTAGTCTTTATATCAGGAAATCCAAACAGGAAAAAATCAATGTCCAAAAAAAAAAGTAACTGCCAAGGAGTAACTGGAGAAAACGTTTAATCCAAGACACAATTGGCTGTAACTTTGGACACTCCCCAAAAATGTGATTAACGGATTCGACACAATTGCAACCAGGCACTAGACAAAGTCCATACCCCATTCCCCATTGCAAGCTTTTAGTCTGATGTCAGTGTAGAGAACATTATGAGAGCACGCCACTGAAAATCTCTTAACTTGTTGTCTAGTAAGACATTAAACACTAACTTCCAGATTCTTAACCATGGATGGGTTGGATTAATGCCTGACACAACTAATATTAAGCCTCGGATCATGCCCGCAAAAGCTTAACCAGATCCTTTGTGCAGGTAGAAGAAGAAGTGAAAGAAAAACCAAGCTTGCGTAAATTTTCAATAATCTGACAAACATAGATTAAATTGTCCGTAAAAACAAAGGAGTTGATCTTAGAATTAGACCAAACGTGGGGGAAGCAGAAATGCAGTGATTTCGCAGTGAAATATCTGGACAGATAAAGATGCACAGGAAGTAAGCAGCCTTTAAGGAAACATTGCTTTAACTAGGAGTACATCGTTATTCTTAGGGCTATGAAGGCATAAACCACCCTCCTCTCTTGGTAAAACAATGGCTTTCGAGGTACCAAGTCCAGTTTCTTATCTCCCCAAATAAAACGGAAAATAATTTTGTCAACTTCTTTGATGGCCGACTGCGGGATAGTGTAAACAGGAGCAATGTAATAGAATAAAGGATACAAAATACAATTAATTACAACAACTTTGACAATGAGAGACAAGTTTCTCATTTTCCATGCGTTAACCCGATTAAGCAACCATTTTAATTTTGTCAGTCCAATTAAGCCCAATGGAGTCGACTGACCCGAAAATTATTCCAGTAATTTTAATGGAACTGCTATATTCCACAGAATATAGACAGGGGAGATTCATGGGTCAAATGACCAAGCTTTAGCCCACGGATTTTGCCTAAGGTCTCACACCCCCAATAATTTCCCTATTGACTTACACACTAAATTAGCTCCCTTTCGAGGTAGTTGCAGCCTTGTCGAAGTTCACAGCTTTTTCAAGATAGCCATCACTTGATAGCTGAAGTGTTTGCCATCATGGTACTACAAAATTTCCATGCCATGACCGTTTAGATTTTGAGCTAGAAGGACTTAAAGTTTTTGTAGGGTACACCCACCCCTAGCCTCTTCACAAAAACGGAAAATCTCCGCCATTTGACAGCATTTTTTTTAACACAGTCAAAATCACCATCAATCTTACCCAAATTTTCAACATCCACACTCTGGCAAGTACTCTCTCATATTCATGAACTTTCATCACAGTTGGCAGGTTATCTTGACAAAATTTGGTCAAAACCAGAGCTAAAAGGACTACTTCTTTGAGGCTCTGCACTTGTCGCTCTAGAACACTACTCTAATGGTCCAGTGAGACCCTAAGTTCATAGAAGCACCCATAGCTTTCTGAAACAGATGAAACACTTCTAGAAAATTAAAAATATCATTAGCATTGGAGGTAACACATGTAGCATAGTCAGCGTACACATTTTTCCCTTTTGCCATTTCCCCGGTACTACAAAACCCTTGATGAAACTGTTACTGTCAAAATCGCGTGTAACTGGCTCAATGAATAGGACATACAGTAAAGGGGTCAGGGGACAACCTTGCCTAACACAAAGAGTGATAATCAGAGAGGGCACCATGAATCAATAGACGACTGTTTATATTTCTGAATAAAATAGAAATCCATCTAATAAAGTTATTGCCAAACCCCAACCTGTGAAGTACTCTAAATAAAAAAGAGCGGTATACCTCGTCGAAGGCCTTCTCTTAATCGATTGAGAATAAACAAAAACCACCATTTTTTATATGTGTATAACCAATAATATCTCTTAACAAAATCATATTAACGTAATCATTTCTTTATTAGGCGTCAAGACCAGTCCCCAAACTTTATTTTTAAACAGGATTTGCCCGACAGGAGGGCCAGAATTTCAAGGCCCGACAAAGGCGATTTATAACTATGTGTTTAAGAACCAAAGACGGGAGGGTTTACAAGAAATACCATTGTTTTATGAAAAGTGTAGTTAATTGGGCTGTAAAACAAGATTTCATGATAATTTATACTGATAATCAACTGATAAGTATTTCCTGGGGATTGTTGTAACTTGTCAGTAATCGGCTTCTCCTTAACATTGTTGAAAGTGTGTCCAAATTGGAAAAATGTTTTATAGCACCCGGTCAGGAGTTTGGGAAACTTTTAACATAATTGCATTGGGCAGAAAAACCTTTCATTTACAACCAGAATGCAAAAATGCATTGAGGTTTCGATGATACATATATGCTCTTTTCAATAAAATGCCGCATTTCTTGTAACAACTGGTGACCCAAAGTGACCTTTGACTCCACCTGTAAGTAACTGGTTTTTCTTTTAACCAAAACACTTCTATATTAAAAAAAGCCAAATTTCATACTGTGCCTTGAGATATTCTGCTAACAAGGTTTTCAGGGTTTGATGCCAGGTGATACCAGATGACCACTGACCTCCACCAAAAACAACAGGTACAGTACTTTCAACTCACCATAACACATCCACATACTAATTAGGGAATCCATCCAAGTAAAGTTTCCTACCTTAAGATATCCCATTTTGACAAGGTTTTCAAAGTTTGACCTATCATGACCCCAGATGTCCTTTCACCTCCACAAAAAACCTTATACAGACCATCTTCTCACCATAACTCATCCACATACTAATTATGAAATCCATCCACGTTTCGTACCTTGAGCTATCCTAAACAAGGTTTTCTGAGTTTTACCCCCTATGACCCCAAATGACCTTTGACCTCTACCAAAATCAAGAGGGTTCTTCCTTACATAATAATGCATCAACATGTCAAGTTTGAAATCAATCCAAGCTTTCTACCTTGAGATACTGTGTTAAAAAGGTTTTCAGGATTTGTCCCCTTCTGACCCCAATGACCTTTGACCTCCACCAAAACAAATAGGGTTATTCTTTACATCATAACGCATCAACGTATCCAGTTAGAAATGAATCCAAATTTCCTACTATGAAGTATCATGTAAACAAGGATTTCAGGGTTTGACCACACGTTAACTCAAATGACCTTTGACCTCCACCAAAATTAATTTGGCACTTCCTTACATAATAACGCATCAACATATCAAGTTTGAAATGAATCCAAGTTTCCTACTTTGAGATATAGTGTAAACAAGGACTTAGGGGTTTGACATCATGTGACCCCAAATGACCTTTGACCTCCACGAAAATATATCGGGTTCTTTCTTACATCATAATGCATCAACATATCAAGTTTGAAATGAATCCAAGCTTCCTACCATTAGATATCATGTAAACAAGGATTTCGGGGTTTGACCACACATGACCCCAAATGACCTTTGACCTCCACCAAAATTAATTTGACACTTCCTTACATCATAACGCATCGACATATCAAGTTTGAAATGAATCCAAGCTTCCTACCATTAAATATCATGTAAACAAGGATTTCGGGGTTTGACCACACATGACCCCAAATGACCTTTGACCTCCACTAAAATTAATTTGACACTTCCTTACATCATAACGCATCGACATATCAAGTTTGAAATGAATCCAAGTTTCCTACCATGAGATATTGTTGCAAAAATTCTAAAAGGTCTTTGCTCTCTCAGTGAAATGAGAAGTTGGCTGATTCACAGGATGGGTAAGTCAAAACCACCGTTAAATGTTGTGAGAATCTGGAAGTAGAGATCCTGTGTTTCCCAAAGTTTTATAACAAAAAGGGTGAATCACTTCCAAATTAATTCTGTTGTTGACTTAGATCAAAGGGTAGGAAGTGGGGGTATTTGTAAACCAAGGTGATGGGACAGGATTAGAAGCAAAACTTGCCCTAATTGGTGGAGAAGTTCTGAGGAACTGTTTAATAACATTGTGCAGATGCAGATGGGGCTTGCTCTAATTGGGGAGAATTTCTAAGAAACTGTTTAATAATATTCTGCAGGTGCAGTTGAAGTTGAGTTCAGTAACCTAGTTCACAAAATGAGTGCTGCCTGGGTAGGTCCCAGCCAATCAGAAAAGTTTCAAATCATGCTAACCAATGAATGAGTAGCATGTTTCTCTGTGTCTAAGAGTATGGTGGAGGAAAGAAGTTGTAAAGTTGAGAAGTTAGAATTTTAGGAGGGTTCATTCAAGATCTAGACCTCAGAGAGAGAAGAAGCAAATAGACTAAGTGCGTAATTACTGTCAATAATTTCCGGCGATTTGGGCTATTTTCAGGAGGGAAAGACTGGTGAATTTTAGAGAGGATAATTCTTTGGTGAGCATATTTTCATTTTAGTACTCCAGGAGAATATGGGACAGGGACTAACATGTCTCACTCTGGCCTGGTAAGATTTCTTTTCATAGCTTTGTTAGGGACAAATTTATGAGCTCAGCATCGCAGAGCAATGCTCAGTTTTGTTACTTTTAAAGGGGGACTTTCAGCTTTGGAACTTAGGTTAAATTGGAAACCAAAACCAGTCACTTACTTCTGTGATGGGGAGGTTTTTAATATATGGCAGTCAAAATAGTTATGAGTTTATCTGAAGCTCTAAGGATATAATTAGGGATGTAATTTCAGGCAACAGAGTGAAGGGAACTAAATTTACTGGGTTTTCTGCAACCAAGAAGAGGTTTTGTGAGATCACTTGTACGTTTCTCATGTATCGAGAAGAAGAAGAAGCTGGTGAAGATTTTGATTCTTGAACGCCAGCTTGAATAAAAGAAGTGGTACCTAATAATACTTGTTCTTGATTTATTTGAGTCACAATGTGTCAGGTTTAGTTTTAGTTTTGGCAGCTGCAAGGGGTTACCAGAATACCTCCACACCCCCACCGTGACTCTACTACCCCTACCCCAGGGCTTACCCAGAAGCACCTGCAACCCCCCCTACATTCATCGACAATTGAAGGAAGACTTGGAGGCCGGCGACGCAACAATATCGTGTAAACAAGGTTTTCGGGGTTTGGCCACACGTGACCCCAAATGACCTTTGACCTCCACAAAAATTAATTTGGCACTTCCTTACATCATAACGCATCAACATATCGAGTTTGAAATGCATCCAAGTTTCCTACCTTGAGATATAGTGTAAACAAGGATTTCGGGGTTTGACCCCATGTGACCCCAAATGACCATTGACCTCCACCAAAATCAATAGGGTTTTTTTTTACATCATAATGCATCAACATATCAAGTTTGAAATCGATCCAAGTTTCCTACCATGAGTTATCGTGTAAACAAGGATTTTGGTTTTTGACCCCCTGTGACCCCAGATGACCTTTGACCTCCACCAAAATAAATAGGGTTCTTCCTCTCAGTATGGGGTATCTGTGTACCAAGTTTGAGAACTGTCAGATCTTCCCTTCTCAAGATATCGTGTAAACAAGCAAAGTGTCACAAACACACACACATACACGCATACATACACACCAACACACATACACACGCACATACACACATACATACACACGCACGCCATCATGAATGCATAGGTTTCTCTTTTCATCGAAACCAAAAATGTAAGCGATGCGAGTTGATATTTCACACATTTACTGGGAAGCTACTCCTCGATCTGCAAAGGAAACAAAGTACTGACTGCTTGGATCCCTTGTAATTAGCTTTGGAAATGCCATTTTGACTGTCAGATCTGCATGATTTTTCAACACATTTTCTTCAAGACATTGCTGGAAAATAATTGATAGCGGAACTGATAAAACCTCGGAGCACTCATGAAGGAAAACGGGATGGATCTCAATCATCTTGCCCAGGAGCGTTACTTGTCTTTAAACTGTTTAATTTTTTCAGAACCAGTTCCTCAGAGAACAGAATGTCACTTACTGAAGAAGAGTTATCGCAACCCCTATAAATTCCCATGACAGATGACTCCTTGGTAACAACAGACACAGATTAATCATTTAACAAATTAGCCATGATCCCGATGATCACTAACGAATGAACCATTCACGTCATGAAGTGACCCAAACCAGTGGCGGAGCTGCCATATGGTCAGGGGGCGGTCGTCCCCCTGACGGACCAAAATCGTCTGTCGGGTGCCCTTTTTAGGTTTTTAACAAATTTTCCTCTTGCACCATTATTGGCAAAAGACATAATTAAATAGCGTTGTTTTTTAGGCCTAGATAACAAAACGCTCAAATAGTCACCAGTAACTGTACTATCTGCACTTTATTCTGATATAAAGGGTCATCATCTGTAATATATAGGGATAGGTTTTGCCGAAACGTATCTTCATGTTTTATACGCACTTATGAATGTTGTCGCAGTGCTAAGTTAATTGCTTCCACACCAATTTATGGGTGATTATAAGCTTACAAAATACACAGACTGACATTAAATTCACCCTCCCGGCCAATAAAAGATGTTGCAAAGGGCGCAACAATAATTTTAGCCCAAATAGTCCTCTTGTTATTGTCGATAATTATCAACATATAAACAATAAAAAGAGTTTATAAAAATACCAAAACAGCTTTCACAACATTTTTCAAAATCATGTGAAGGGAACAATCAGGTAATCGTGCTGAGGCTAAGGGTAGACCATTTTTGTCCCTCTGACTGAAATCCCTAGCCCCGCCACTGGCCCAATCCTTAACATGCTACTTAGATCTGACATAGGCATGGAAAGATTTTGGGTTAAAAAAATGGTGACATTCTTAACATATTGTCTAAGACGTATAAACATCAGTGATCTGTTTACGTTTACACGAAGTGACAACCGTGCAAGTGCTAGTCTCAAAATGTGGCATTTCTATTTAGTTTTGTCCCAACCTTCCACGTAAAATTGAACAAAAATATTTGCACCATTTTCATATTATTTTGATTCGAGAACTGCCGTTTCTGGCTACCTGCAGGATTTAATTGTAAAGTAAAAAATTTTTCGTACGCTCCGCGCCTAATGGTCACGTGGCGCACCGCTTTTATAGCCCCTCGGCATGGCGACCAACCCCCTCCCGGCATATTTATCCTTTCGGCCACAACTGCACACCCCTTCTCGGGGCGGGATTCTATGTGATTGGAAAACGAACGCACTGGATGATTTTTTGTTGCAGATGGGTAAAAAGTTAACGCATGCTAGATTTACAATGTGTTGAAATCAGTCAGTGGTGGAAATCAGGGGTGGTGCCAGCGGGGGAGGGGACGCATGCCATGCCTCCCCCTGTCGGGAAAGGTCGGCGGTTTCGTCGGGGAGGCCTAAAATTAAAAAAAAAATATTAAAAACCTTACAAGCACTGAAGTTATGGATGGGCGATCTAGAACGTATTCTTTGTTTTGTAATGCTATTTCAATACATATCGGAATCGATTTTAAATCACTTCTTAGCTCTGTTATACCTCTTTTCATGTACCTTGTCCCATCTCCTCCTCCGTCGGGGAAGGACGGCTTTTTTCGGGAGGCCTTAACATGAAAAACGTAACGGACTAAAGTTACTAGATGGATGATCATGATTTCTTTCTTTAAGAAGTAGTTTTTTCCCTTTTTAATGCTATTTTAATGCATATCTGAATCGGTTTAATTCTCCATAGGTCTGTTATCCCTCATTCCATTTTCAATCCGTGCGTGCAAAGTCATGCCCCCGTCGGGGACGGCTACCCAACCCCTGTTGTTGAGAAAATCCAATTTCGTCAGGGAGCCTTCATCAACAAACCCACGATAAAAGATGTGGGCCTGATAAACTTCAGTCACTCTGGCGACCTTCTTGATTTTGCTTTACTAGAAGACCATATTCTTCAAGGAAACTCACAATTCCGAATTATCCTTACCAAAACGGACGAGAGGCTGTCCATGTGCATGCAGTACCCAATGGTCTGCCATCTGGCCTGTCCGGTCAACCGAATTCTCACAACAGTATATAATGAAAATCGACAATGTCGCTTTCAGCTACACATAATGATAAACAGTGGTGTGAGAATATCTCCCAAATTATGTGGCGTAGCCACCAGGTGGCACGGGGGGGGGGGGACGTCCCCCCACAGCAAAGTTGTGCCCCCCCAGGTGCCCCCATCCCATTGCAATCTGCCCCGCTCAAGATCTTGTGAGTATGCGCACTTACATTTTATCTGCTGAAATGATGAAAGGGGGGGGGGTGGCCAATTTCTTGGAACTACGGGCAGCCTTTCACTTGCCCTCCCTGGTCTCGCTTCGTGGCACTGTGTGCATACACCGGTAACTAAGAACGCGTTAATCAGTCAGCCACGTGTGTATCCTTTGTAGAAAACTATGCTGCGGTCTCACAAAATCACAGTGAGTCAGGTCAAAATGCTTACAGCAGCTTGGGTATACATGTGCACTCAATCGTACTCGGGGGCTCTTCGTGTGTTAAGTCTAGTCATCTAGCTCCCAAAACAATCTCAATGTGAGACATGAATGAAACATGAATACTGTCAAAAGTTTACAAACTTGTCCATTTTCAAAGAGGAGTTTGGAAGAAAAATTGGAAATCAAACGATTTTTTTTAGGACCACATAGGCTAGGCCGCAAATACTGTCTGTAGCGTCTTCACGTAGGATTTCACCCAGCTGGTACACTAAGTACGAATGATGATAGGTCAAACGCTTTAGCTATGCTATCAATTGAAACGAAGTTCATAAAAGAAAATTCAAATTTTAATCAACGTGTAATTGAAATGTTTGCTCATCTCAAAGACAGACGAATGCATTGTCATAGCCAGGGGAACCTTGAGCCAGTTGAAAGACTAAATTCAATCAAATAATGGTGAAGTTTGCAGTCAGTTTAATGCTCATCAAATGCCATGTGTAGGCAGAGAAATGCTTCGTTCTATAACCCAAATATTGTAAATATCGCGGAGCTTCCGGGGGCTTCTCCCCCTGGGGGGGGGGGGGCACGTTCCCCCATGAAAAATCGTGTGCCCCCCAAATGAGATTTGAGATTTTTAAAAAACGATATGCCTTCTTTAGTCAGAGTGTGACTATGAAAATATTTAAGATTGGATTCTTCTTTTGACGAGAAAAGGCAGTAATTTTCATACTTTTCAACTAAAAATATCGCAAAAACACCTGGAAAATGACATTTCCGGCTGTCTGAGGGGTTGCGTTTTTCAAAAATTTCTGCACACTTTCAACTTCGCTAACTGAATGTGGCGCATAGCTCAGGTAACCGTTCAAGCCGTATTATATAGGCCTACATTTTTTCCTTAAGAGGATCGCATCTAACTGCTTTCTCTTTCTCTTTCGAGTTCAGCTCTTCTTCTTCTAAATATCAGCCGGATCCGCTCTTGAAAGTTGTTTCACTAGTTTTGTTACCAATAAATTCTTAATTGAAGTTGCCCTGG
The DNA here is from genome assembly GCA_037179385.1 of Holothuria scabra. Classification (NCBI taxonomy): domain Eukaryota; kingdom Metazoa; phylum Echinodermata; class Holothuroidea; order Aspidochirotida; family Holothuriidae; genus Holothuria; species Holothuria scabra. Next base: position 56,876,605 of record CM074181.1, on the reverse strand, counting down.
AAGTTTTTTTTTGAGACCAGTGTAAAGACAACAGAATAACCGTAAATAACGACCTGAATACCTAACAAACCCCTTAAAACCCATGAACTTCCGGGGGCTTCGCCCCCTGGACCCCAACCGAGACACACATTTAACTGTCCATTAAATTCTTTTCTCAATAGTTCATCTCGCCCTTTTTCAAAATGTCAGCCGGATCTGCTCTTGGTAGTTGAATCACTTTTTTACCAAAAGTCTTACTGGAAGTTACCCTTTAGGTATTTTTGAGACCAGTGTTGAGTCAATAGAAGAACACTTAAATAGCGACTTTAAATAATACCTCACAAACACGCTAAAACCCAGGGGCTTCCGGGGGCTTCGCCCCTGGAACACCGCCAAGACACACATTGAACTGCCCATCAATTCTTTTCTCAACTCGCCCTGTTTCAAAATGTCTGGCGGATCTGCACTTGGTAGTTGAATCACTTTTTTACCAAAACTTATTACTGGAAGTTACTCTGGAGGTATTTTTGAGACCAGTGTTAAGTCAATAGAAGAACACTTAGCGACTTTAGTGCCTCACAATCATGCTAAAACCCAGGAGCTTCCGGGGGCTTCGCCCCCTGGACACCCACCGGGGCTTTGCCCCTGGACCCCACCAGGGGCCCTAAGGCGACCCCTGGACCCCACCCGCTGAGCCTCGCGCTTCGCGCTCGGTTGAGCCTACGGCGCCATGTGTGGAGTTTAGCAGTGACCCCCTTGCAATATTGTTGTGCCACCCCAGTGCCACACAGAGTGAAAAGTCTGGTGGCGCCACTGCTGGAACCCTCACCGGGGCATTGCCCCCTGGACCCCACCAGGGGCCCTAAGGCTTCGCGCTTCCACGGCGCCTTGTGCTCCATGTATTTAGACCACGAGCCGCCACTGGCTGTCGTCAGACTCAACAAAATGTAGTTCTTATAGTCTCACCATAGTTATCCCTGAGTTATATGTTGTGCCCCCCTATAAAAAGTCTGTGCCCCCCAGTGCCCCTTGGTGAAAAAATCCTGGCTACGCCACTGCCCACATAAACCTGACTGAGAATTTATTTGAAGGCACCTTGTAAGGTGCCATATTTTCAAATACTTTGGAAGTAAAACCATTTATAGTCTGGAGTTCGGCCAGTCATGTAAAATTTTTTATCTGTTTTGTGGACCTTGCAATTGAATTCATCGAAGATTCTTTATACAGTCAAAAACATAATAGTTTGTTTTCAATATTTCCCCCCGAAAAGAGCCAAGACCATAGTTGTAACGGTACCTTTTACCTGGTACTTTTCGGGGCGATGCGCACTGTTTAACAAGAAATCTCCTTACTGGCTAACGATAGCCTAATCCCTAACCTAATCCCTAACCCTAACAAAGAATACAATCGATACAATACAATGGCAACAACCAATCAAGAAACACCTTGTTAAACAGTGCGCATCTACCCTACTCTTCTGATCATTTAGCAAATTGTTTTTTTTTCTACTGAAATGAAACTTTCATTTTAAAGGAAAGCTCAAAATAACGACTGCTCATTTCTAGTTACAAGTCTGAGAAATGCCATTCCGGCTATCTGAGGGTCTAGAATTTAATCAATTTTCTGTACGCTCCGCGCCAACTGATGGTGGCGATCCGCATAGATATAATGCTTTGGTCGAACAGATTACTTTCTAGAACAATGCGTGCTTTTTTAGGTATATGTTAAAAGGAAAGCCAAAAATTTCGGCGCGCTCCGAGCGCCAAAAATTCTGCCAAGTTTCGTTCCGCCGGGACATAACATCGTCTTTGTGGATATGTCGGGGCCTTTAAATTCTGCCCCCCTGTCTGGGAGCTTAATTGGCCCCCTGTCGGGCAAATCCTGGCGCCACCCCTGGTGGAAATAAAAAAGAAAATTCATCTACTCCCTTTCCCTCTCCCTCCCTCCCCCACCTTCCCTACCCCCTCCTCCTACCCCCTCCTCCTACCCCCTCCTCCTACCCCCTCCTCCTACCCCCTCCTCCTACCCCCTCCTCCTTCCACTCCTCCTTCCCCTCCTCCTACCCCCTCCTTCCCCTTCTCTCTTCCCCTATTCCCCCTTCTCCTCCCTCCCCTCCTCCCCCTTTCCTCCCCTCCTCCCCTCCTCCCCCTCCTTCCTCCCCCTCCTTCCTCTCCTTCCCAGTGTTGTAATCGAGTTACTAGATTAGTGACTCGAGTCACCAGTTTTCAAACTTTAAAGGCCCATTTCTCTCACCCCAAACAGCACCAGTTCTCCTAACCTTCTTACTGAAGCCCCTCCCACAATTGTCTGAAATGCATCCTCATCCAGACACAATCTCAGTTATATTGCTTCAGGGTGAGTAAAGAAATACTCAATTTATACTATAAAAACACTCTCAGTACCGTTCATGCTGTGTAATATAAGCTTTTGGTACTCTGCATTGTTTGAATTAGCTGTCAATCAAAGAGCTGGGCCAATTGAGAATTTCGGTACCCGGGTTCCAAAATTGTAGTTTTGGGTGAGAGGTTTGGCCCTTTAAGGTGACTCGATCGAGTCGAGTCATAGACTCGAGTCACTGTACTATTTCAAGGGGAAATTACTCCTGAATTCTATCGAGTCACTATCATTTTTAGAGGAAGTGACTCGATTCGTGACTTGTTACAACACTGCTCCTTCCCCCTCCTTGCCCCACCTGGCAAGTAACTTAGTGCTTTCTGACTACCCATTTCAATTTTCCAAGTGGCTCGCATTTGTTATGACCTTTGACACGCTACCGGTCCATGTGTGCAGGAGTTTGCATCATCCACTATGTGGTATTGCACAATACACCACCTCCATATACACTTTCACACACCCTGGCCAATGGAATACAGATAAATACAAACCAGAACGACTTCTACGAATACACATTCAGATAAACAAATAGTTCTATTAACAAAATTTTCTACAAGTTTGAACTTTTGTTGGGCAAGTTGAAGTCTGATCATAGGAAAATAAAATAACAATATAATTTTATAATTGGTTTTAAAAAGATGAAAAAAGCATTTGAAGCATTTTCAGTGGTTCCAAAACAAGTACTTATCAAGTTATCAAGGCATATTACATGAAGCAAATTCTTATCTATGAGTAGCTGTATGCAGCATAACGGCACACTATTAGAACATGGTGTCAGCGACCTAGTCAAATCTGTACATGTAGTGAATAGTGTGTATGAACAGCATGCATGTACAGTAGCATAAGACACGTACGTACGTACACATGCATACTGAATTTATATTGAGACTGACTTGCCAACGTTCCGGGGGAAAATGGTGTTGGATTTAGAACTTTTCCGATCTGATAAAGGTGGAGATCCAGCTAGGATAAGGGAAAATCAGTCAAAGAGATATAAAGATGTAACGTTAGTCGATAATGTGGTGGAAATAGACACAAAATGGAGAAAATGTGAGACCTCTGTCTGTTATTTAGCTAGCCTACGTTACATGTTACAGCCTCTGTAGTTAGGCTAGGACTAACGGCCAAACGTTAGGCCTAATCTCTTGTTATTGGACCTGTCATTGTTATTAAAGTGTCAGTCATATTTTTATTAGTCTTAGTGTATACTGCCAGGTCTAAGTTACCAGGCCTAAATTAGGCCTTAATGGGCCTAGGCCCACACCGGAAAGTACATTTGCCATACGCTAAAAAATCACGCCAAGGTGGAGGTATCAGGAATTAGGCCTAGCCTAGGCCTATATGCCAAACCAGTTGTTTGCAATTGTTATGCCAACTGCTGTACTTTTCCCTGTAGCTGCTGGGTACGCCGTACGCCAAATTGTACATTTCCGTATGGCAAAGATCATTCTGTGAAAGGCCCTACTTTCCAGGATGGGCCTAGGCCCTAAAAACCTAGCCTAGGCCTGTTGGTGATAAGGTTAGTGGAGTATCTGTGGAACATTGGAACCCCCTGCCTCAGTAAGTGAAAAGCACAAGTTAGGAATCCTAACTTAACGTTAGGCCTAGGCTAGGACTTGGGCCTAGGCTAGGTACAGGTTCCTAATGTTAGTGGATGACTTTCAGTAAGTTGTAACTGCAAGGCTATCCCCCCTAAGTTATGCCTAACGTTTAGGCCTAGCTTAGGCTAATAGCATATTTGCTTCCGAGAATGGCTTCTACGTGGGGCATGAGATTTCAGCCCACTAAGTGTAGCATTATCACTTTTGCTCGGAAAAAAAGTCCCATACTTTTTGGGTATGTTTTAAACAGGATTGAGCTCCCAAGGGTAGATAGTATTAAGTATCTAGGAATTACCATCACTAAAGATTTAAACTGGGATAAGCATATCCAAAATATCTGTAACAAGGGAAATAAGATTCTTGGTATTTTGTATAGAAACCTATCTTCCCGCCCTGGTGATGTCAAGTTAATGGCTTATAAAGGAATTCTTCGGCCTGTGCTGGAGTACGTCAGTACTGTTTGGGACCCTCACCAGGTTTACTTGTGCGACAAGCTTGAGAGCATACAAAAACGGTCAGCTAGATTCATTGCCTCTGACTATTCTAGAGAGCCAGGATCAATGACCAGTCTCCTTAAGGAACTAAACCTTTTGCTCTTAACCGATAGGCGAAGAAAAAGTAGATTGATCCTTTTTTCCAAAGGTGTGTTTGGCCAGGCTCTCATACCTGTTGATTGTCTCCAGCAGCCTACTCATAGAACCTGTTTAATGCATGACTTTCATTTCTGTCATACCAGTACTAACTGTTGTAAATTTAGTTTGCTGCCTCGAACCATAAAGGATTGGAATCATCTCCCCCTTAATGTAATAAAGGTTGCCTAGTCCATAAGGACTAGGGCTGTGCATTTTCGGTGCAATTCACTATCCGTTTAACCGATTTTATTAACCGGCGGTTAACCGTTTAACCGAAAATGACGTAATGTTCACACAACAGAAAGTCAACATTTCCAAAGAGCGCCACCACTTTTGTACAGGCAAGTACAAGTCTAAAAATGGCGCCGTAAGTCATGTTCGCCCATGTAAGTATGTGGCAAAAATGTTGGTATTTTGCGCTGAGTTTATATTATATTTTCACAGTAAAAACCCATCCTGCATTTACTGAAGCTTTCTTCAGACCATGTGCACTTTTTAAAATTCCACCAACGGTTGTATTCCCGCCTGACCCTATGTTACATTGTCAGTTATTTCATGAAACACTCCCACACCGCTGTTTTGATGCAGCTTGCTTGCGATGCAGTCAGTGTTCAATACATGTACAGCGCTCACGTGTTTGTCATACTGTAGTAGCGATCTGTACAATTGCACCCCAAACGGCCCACCAGCCGCAGACAGCACAACCAAGCCCTATTATCCTGCATAAATTAAGGAATTCCCAGCATTCCTACCGTAAAGTTATTTACAGTAGGACTTATGGAATGTTATCATATGACGTCGTTACGAACGAAAACAATAACGCACATGGTCTCATGCATGCAGTAGACTTGCGTGCGTATCCGTTTTTACCACTAAACAAGGGACCATGTTTTGCTCGATGACATCATATGCACACGATCTATTGCAAAATTTGAATTGCCTCTGCATTGTGATTGGTTCAAATACGTTGATTCTGAGCCAGCCAATCACAACTCGGGCCATCGCCTATGGGATTTAGTGTGTGAAAATACCAGACTTCCGAACGAATTTCCCCATTGAGTTTGCGTTATGACGATCGCACTTCGGAGGCTTAACATAGCTGGCATGTGCAGCCGGCCAAGCCCCGTGCTAAATTCACCAAGAAACGGCAGTACAAATCTCTGCGTACTTGGATTTTTCGGGGGTCTGACTTAAGTGCATTTCATTTGCTGATTATTTTGAAACAAGACCTAAGGTTTGGACAAGAAGTGGCAAAAATACGGGGATATTAATATCAAGAAGGAACCATAAGATAACGTTAATCGAATCCATTTTTTGCTGTCCAAGACCGCTAAAAATGAGATCGTTATTTTCTACGTGCATCGTAGGGTTGACTTCTACAGTACAGTACACTATCGCAACTACAACCCAGTTGGTTCAACGAACTGTGTATGCTTATTCATAAAAGTCAACAAGGAATGTTCCATTTTATATGATATTGGGCAAACAACAAAATGGCGGGAATTATCTGGTGCTTACGATCGTATTTTTACGGGTTAAATTTTTTCCAAAGACTGCTAAGTAGCAGTGTTAGTACTTACAATGAAAAATAATGAAATTTACGGAGGTGTAGCATGATAAAATATTTCGAATAGCTACAGTGGGAAGACTTATTCAAATATACTTTTGTGCCCTAATGATGGTCTCGCGGAGGTTTAATTGCCATAGAAATACAGGGCTTGGTCACTTTTGTTACAGCCCCCTGCTTTTAGCTTTCTTTTCGCTTGGTAATCTCTCAAACATGCCGCTAATTTCTAAAGTTGTGCTTGGGTGTTGCTATTGAAGGGATTAGGAGACGAGCACATGAAGTTCTGCCAACGAAAGTAACAATGGGTGCGCCACTTGTCACTCATCATAATGTACTTAATTCGGGGAGCTGCCGCGGAATTAATCCAATCGAACGGCCGATTTTAAAAACTCTTTTTACAGTTATTGTTTGAGCGATAATTTGTGAGAAACTGACACTGTTTGTTGCGCGATGTTTGTGTAACAGTTTACTAACAAAGCCACGCCGCGGCGACTGAGCTATTGGCAATTTAAAAACGGTTAATCTATGAAGAGGAATCACGCACGAGTAACCGACGAGTCGGTCGGTTAACCGGTTAACCGATTAACCGTCACAGCCCTAATAAGGACCCTGTTACTTATATTACTGGGCATATTTAGCCCTTTTAGCTTCTTGACGCATGCGTGGTGAAAGAATGTCCTTTCGATGTGTCACCTTTTTGAAGAAGAAGAAGAAGAAGAAGCATAGCCCACATTTGTGTGACAGAAATATTGAACCCTGAATGCTGATGAAGTTGGTGACATCATTATTACTGCAGAATTTTTGAGAACGAAGGATACCTATGACCCATACTGGAAAGTAGGGCCTTTCACAGAAAGATCTTTGGCATACGGAAATGTACGCCAACAAATTTGGCGTATGGTGTACCCGTACAGGGAAAATTACAACAGTTGGCATACAATTGCAACAATTGGTGTGGCGTATAATTCCAAACACCTCCACCTTAGTGTGATTCTTTGGCATATGGCAAATGTACTTTCCGGTGTGGCCTATGAAAGGGAATCCATTTTCAGTTGGATTCCTCGTAGTCAAAGTGAATAGGCCTAACGTTAGGTCTACTGATGAGAAATCCAAATGTTGCCACTAGGAATCATGGGTGAGCAGTGCAAATTGTGAGGGTGGGGTATTCTATAGTTGAACCTGGTTAGCTAGCAACAGGCTACATTCCTGTATTACAACACCCCTAACTTCGGACACCACTTATAGGGTTGTTGCACGCCCATGCAATGTTTCTCCAAAATTGTTGCCGAACTACTAACATGCAAACACACAGAATCACCAATACAGTGTGTTTAAAAACTGAATTTGTACTTCTCAAAATTGTCGAAGTTTTGCCTCGTAGACAGTAAAATTTGTATAGTAAATGGACTGGATTTTAGGCACTGCCAAATTTTGTGCACCAGTAAAAATTCTTCCCTTTCACTGTAGCAAAGCACCAGTTTAGGCTGTGGAACTATCTACCAAACCAAATGCACATACTGTTTTTGTCCACTTGAAGCCAAAACAGATCAGTATGTTTTTATCTTTACCCAAATTAGTTGCATTTAAAGGGCCAGTCCTCTCATTCCAAACACCATGTCTTGTAGGGGGTTACAGAAACTCTCCATTGGCCCAGCTTTTTGATTGACTGTCAATTCAAACAATGCAGATTACCAAAGCTTATATAACACAGCATGAACTATACTGAGAGTGTTTTGGTTATACACATAGAGCTTTTCTTTACTCACCCTGAAGCAATAAACTGAGATTGTGACTGAATTAGGATGAATTTCAGACAATTGTTGGAGGGGCTGAAGTAAGAAGGTTAAGAGAATTGGTGCTGTTTGGGGTGAGAGAACTGGGCCTTTAGTCCTCACTGCAGCCGACAGTTGATTCTTGAATTAAGGTCGGAAAGCCACAACTTTCTCTCCATTCATCTTGGATGTTGTAAGCTTACTCGGTACATGTAGTCAAAAATGGGGATTATTATGATATTGGAAATCATAAATGTATTTTGCACTATCCCTTTGGTTGCTTGCGATCTTCACCTAGGCCCTAATGTGCAAAATTTGGCAGTATTACTAAGTCCCCCCTAATCCTTCTCAACTTCAAAGTAGTTAGCCCAAAATGTTGAAGCCTAGGATGATAAGGTAAATTTCTCACCTCAGGTGTAAGACGAGCGGCCCTTCTCTGAACTTGCTCTAAAAGAAACTTGTTCTTTTCATAGAAGGGGCTCCAAGCCTGAGCTGCATAGTCAAGATGGGGTCTTACCAACTGCTTATACAAATTAAGTACAATATCCTTACCAAAATTGATGAAAATCCTCTTGATCAATCCATGCACTCTATTAGCCTTTGCAGCAGTGGCTGCACACTGCCTTGATGACTTTAAACCCAAGTAAGTACAACACCAAGATTTTTCTCAAAGGTAAAATTACTTTAAACACTACCATTTATGTCATAATCATAGCTAAAACTTAAAGGACCAAAATGAAGGACTTCACACTTTTGAGCATTATAAGAAAGAAAAGGAACTCTATATTATAATGGAGGGAAGCAATTGCCGAAAATAATCCTCCTTTACCATTTTTGGGCTTAAAACATTGGTGATATGAATAAAATGGGTTCCAGAAATATCTGTCCTTGCTTCCGGGTATCATTTTGTAGCGTTTTTTTATGATCTTTCCATTCCGAAGAAAACAAAAGGAGAAATTTTGCTCAGCCTAGCTGCAGGCTTGATTTAAGTGAAACAGCCCGTTGATCCCCGCCTAAATCTAAATTGTATGGCGTGACATTGGGTATGTTAATGTATGAGCCCATTGTTCAGCCACTGTAAGCAACAAGGGATTTACCGCCAATACAGTATGCTTACGTACAGTACTCTGTAGTATATATACCTGTGCGTGCAATATGCCGATGTATGAATTACATACTTGTGCATGTATACGGATTGCTTATGATTATGGACACATAAAATTTTTATATATTTTGATTTTGTACTGGTCAGGTTTTTGTAAAAATTGGTGTGGTTGCCAAGAAAAGGGTACTTAACAATGTGAATCACTCAAATTCTTGAAGTTTGATATTTTTTAAGTTGTCATATGTTTAGTGCGACAACCCTCCCACTACAGTATATTATGAAAAATCCATTACCTTCCAATACAGGCTTTGTTCCAACACACCTTCATTCCAACAACTAGCCTAGGCTAGATCGTTGATGCAGAATTATGTTAGTTCCCCCCACCCTCGGTAGTTTCCACCCCTACAAAATGTTTCCCGCCATTGATTTTTAAGGGTGGGAAACACCATTTTAGGGGCCTAAAGTAACATGTGAATTGAAAATACCTGTGCGAATTGGAGACCAAATGAACACAAGTTTAAGGTTGAATAAAAACAGCTTAAATGTCATTTTGAGAATGACTCGCACTCCATATGAGTGCTTAGATGCATGCATATTTTGACATGCTGAGTGCTATTCTGAAAAATAAAGCATTGTACTGGCTACAGTAGGTCACGTCAAATACTGTAGTGAACCTCCAAATATTCAAGTGGTTAAAATTACTGTAAGACAGAAACCGTAACATGTCTAGCATAGCCTCGTGGAGTGTTATCCAGTCTATTGAAAATTTCTGTACACAGTTCACTCTTCCTAATGAGATTCCCGAAAAAAATGCCACATTTTATTGCAATTGAACTGGGGGAAAGAAAAAAAATTGTAAGTTCATCTTAATTTTTAAGTTATTTCCCAACCTTTTCTATGTTACTCTCCTCCCTGGGTTTTTAGGGGCGGAAACTGCCGAGTAGGGCTGCCACGATAACCATTTTTCATTTATCGATATCGTCAGTATTTCCGCGACGATAAGGTTTCACGGTATACCGGTATTTCCGTAAGTACCGGTACGTACCGGTACCGGTACGGTACGGTACCACCAACCTAAAGGTACCGAAGTATCATGGAGACTCGGTACTCAACTGTAAGGTGAAAATCTTTTCTCAAAATTATAGCATTTAAATAAGAATGATACTAAAATGTAACAAACGTCCATTTGATAAATGCCTTGTGTCTCTAAACATTATAATATAAACAGGGAATAGTCACTTGATAATCATTTCGCACCATTTCAGTCACAAATCCCCCCTAAGAATTTCGGAAATTGCCGTTTAACGTTACTTTCGCAGAACTAGCACCATCCAAACTAAAAAGGAACTTGCTTTCTATCGATATTCTGCGCAATCTCAGAACGATCCCTGCCAGCGCTAGCTTCGCCCGCGCCTTCACATTGTGTATTTAGACGGACACGATTAGTCAACTTTGCGGTGAAAATCTTTTCTCAAAAATAAAGCATTGAACTTGAATGATACTTGAATGAAACAAAAACCCATTTGATAAATGCGCCGTGTGTCTAAGGATTGCAATACAAACAGGGAACATTCACTTGATAATCGTTTTACGGTATTTCAGTCACAAATCGCCCTACGAATTTCGGAAAGTGCTGTTTAACGTTACTTTCGCAGAACTAGTACTTTCTACACTAACAGGGCCCTTGCTTTCTTTTGACATTCTGCGCAACCCCGAACGATCGCTGCTCATCAGCAAATGCTTTCACATGGTGTATTGCGAATAGATACCATGTGTTGATTGATAAAATTCACTTTGATTACGATAACACACAACATTATACGAAAGTGCGAAATTCAGGCAGACAAAGAATCATAGCATTGCAAGCTCTGACATGAACGTTGCATCGACGATTTCTGATTTTAGCACAGTGATTCAGTGGGACCGTCTCCATAACGTCCACTGTCTATGTCTGTGGGAGAAAACTGTACGAACTCAACGAACGTTCTTTCAGAAATTACTGTAACACGGTGAAGCAATGGGACTGAACACACAGTAAATCCCGCTTAAATCATTGGCTCGCGTGTTCAGTTCAACTGACCAACTCACTTGCTTTGTTGTATTGCTCTACGTACTGAAGTACAGTATAGTGTTATTGTACAACGGATTGCTGCGCGATGCATTCGTAAATTCAATCTTGAAGCACTTTGATTTAGTTTTGATAGCGATAATCAAGGGAAGAAAGCTTGATGAATCAGTCTTTTATGGAAATATTTTTGTAAAGTTCTACTTAATAACTTTTGGTTATACTTTAGGAGGGGGGTTGTTATTATTTGCAGAAATTATTTTTGCAATCTTCATTACAATCCTGAGTGCTCTTGTCATCTTGTGGGGTCTATAGCTCCGGTGCGGACGTGCGGCGCTGATTTATTGTGTGTCCCGAAATTATCAGATGCTAAATTTGCAGAGAGGTTATTTCTTTTTTTGTTTACCGATTTGTTTAGTGTGGGGTAACTAAATGCTATAAAAAATACTGAAACGGGAGGCAGGGATTATCAGAAGATTTCACTTATGTCAATGCATGGTATTTTTACGGATATTTTGCATGTGATAAAAATCCTCCTTTTTTACTCATCTGGTACCGGTACTACGGTAATACCGGTACCATTTGTGGCGGTACCGACGGTACCAATTATCAGTGGTACCGTGAAACCATGCAGCCACTACTGACATACCAAAAGTGAAGGGAGATTGATTATGCGTGCATGTAGCAATATTGATTGTGCAGAAGAACTCTTCACAAGTCTGGAACGTATGTGAGCTGTTACAATATTCATTGTATGCATTTTGAAACAGCTTCCGATTTTATATCATGTTTTCTTGTGGTGGGTTAAGTGCAGTTTTTCATTTTTTGTGACATCATAAATTATGATCATTTCAGGTTACTGACTTAAGACAATAAAAAAAGGGGGGATTTCACAGTGGTTTAGTCATTTATTTGATTTGTTGCGATATCACATCTTGACAAAACATTGGTCGATATCGTCGGGGCAAAACTGTATCGACGATATCGCGATATCGCCATATCGTGGCAGCCCTACTGCCGAGAAGGGAAACTAACAGACCCTGTTGATGAAAAGCCTTGGCCTAGGCCGATGGGTTGTTGGGACATAGGGGTGTCAGAACACAGGGGCTTTGGGATACTTTCCAAGTGACCAGCATTTCATGGGTTTGACCCGCATTTGAACACCCAAACCTGCTGACCTGCCCACCCTTCTGAAAAATCCGAATTTCGAATCTCAGCGGTATCCTCAGGTAGAGGACCACACAAATTGACAAATAATTCAGCTAACTGGTAAAGTGAATTCAGTAAATTGTATCTCACAGCACATTCAACTGCTCACTCTGCTATACAATACATAGGCAATGCCAAGATACCTAAAGACCTATGATTGTTGTCCCAACATCGCTATGGCTAACTTCCACAGCAGGTATGGAATACATTTCTGTCAGTGTCATACTGCGTAAATATAAATAGTGTAATAACATCATGCAATGCTGTGCTCTCAAGCAAAAATGAATGCCCACTTTGCGGGTTAAAGGCGGGTCATGTCTCAAGAGTTTCCCATCAAACAAATGTTGAACTGGACTGTGTGTTTTCATGGCTAGAACATAAGATAAGATAAGGACAACTTTATTAAACCCCACAAGGGTAAATGAATGCTCTCATAAAACAGAACAGACAATAAAAGACAATACATCATGCGATATGTATGAAAATATTTTATTGGAAATCTCTTGCAGCAGTACTTGGATCATTAATGAGTTGTTGATTGTTAATACAATCCAGGTCATGCCATTATTGCTCTAATTTATACAGTATCTTATAAAAGTTGAATTGACTGTGTTATCATCTTTTCCCTGGTCTTTGTCTTTTACCACCAGTGCGTTACCAGGCTGACAATCTGAATAAGATGAAAAATTTGTGCAGCAAGATGATTGGAGAAAAAATGAAGGTACTGTAAGCCTCTGATTTTTGAATGTACAGTGGGTTATATGCCTTTTATCAGTAGGATGATGTGTGAAAGTACTGTACTGTAATGTACTGCACTTGAAAAGATGGGAAGTCCCAAGTTTGAAAAATTAAGAATGCACCACATCCACTACTGTACATTTAATGGGTACTGCCCATTATTTTACAGTCTGACAATACCCATTAGTTTCATTTGAAAGGAAGAGTGTGTTCAATAATTGGGGCACAAAAACTTCAGCCCTATAGGCAAAGCTGGACAGTCAAGTGATGGTCTGATTTTTGCCGCCCATACCGTAACTGGGGTTACAACTATCATAGATAGTTGTACACTATATAATGTATCTTGATTCCTCAATTTCACTGATTATGAGGGTCTGAAATTTTTGTAGACAATAAATAAAGATGATTTAAGGCTGATGGACCCCACTAATGGCTGTCTAGAGGCACTAAACACCAAGTTTCATTTCCTTTTGTTTGTATTATCGCTTTAACATGTATACGTATACAAATATAGGGTATAAATACAACAAAAGAATCAAAGGACATATAAAAGCGAAAGGAAGTACACAAAAATCCAGAGGGCTTGAGAACGTGCAAACCCTACTGCCTTAAGAAAAAAACAGCAACAACAACAAGCAGACTACAGACAAGTGCTGATTGGATTTGTCGATAGCCTATTATACTGAATTTCGAGCTTTATATGCAATGTGACAAGAATAATAGCTAAAAGCCGTTGTTGATATTTGTGTGGTACGTACTATACTCTACCCTTTACACTGGCTTCCTGATAATACAGTACTTACGCTAAAATAACACTGTTGGTTACCTTCTTTCAGACTAGTTTAGCTTTGATTCTGTCTTGAAATTTTCTGAGTTAAACATAAATGCAACACACCATCTTTTCAGAATAGGAATTGCATAAGGCATTTATCAGTAACTGTAACTATTTGTACATTTATATTTGGAAAAGTATTAAAACCGTTGTGGTCCTAATTTTTGTGCTCATTTTTTGTTCAGAAAAAAGAAGCAGTTGGAGATGAAGCAGATGATGTTCCTGAGAGTATAACAAACACACTAGATGAGCTGACAGATGAGGAATTGAGGGTAAAACTTTTGATAACTTTATTAAAATGTCCTACTTTTTTCATTATGGGTTGAGGAGTACTTTTCAAATAGCACTCTCTATCCTCAAATTTCATTGTGAATTTTGAGTTTGGTGCCCAGCAATATATGTTTCATAATATGTTTGTTCTTGACTGAACTCCCATAATTTGTTACCCGCTGGGATCAAATTTTTTATTTGAAATTTTTTTCCTTCAGAAAACCTTTCCTCATTTCTTCCCAAGTTCTCTTTTGCATAACTAGACACATGGTTTCTGTCAGAAGGGGGCCTGGACGAAAGGTGGTTTAAATGCTTCCCCATTTCATTTCCATAAAAATTAGAAAAATGTCAATATTTTGGTTTTTAACTTTTGCAGCAGTGTTTCAATTTACGTAAATAAATGGCCCTTAAATCCCTTCAAACTGCATCTTACAAGGGCCAAGAAGCAAGCTTTTGTACCCCTGAACCTACTTGTAACTTTAGCCTTGAACAGCATCAATTTAGACCTGCTGTTTAGTAGTCATTAATCTCCCCCCCTTTTTGTGTTTCTGGCTTAGTTAGAGTTTTACGGCGGAGTTTCCAACCTATTGGTTCAAGTCAAGCCAGCCATGGCCTTTTTTCCAGTTGTGGCTCACTGGCTTATTTTCCCTACTCCCATTTATTATGCGGAGCATCCCACACAACGGCAGAAGGTTCCGCTTTTAGAGTCTTTGGTATGACTCGACCTGGGAATAGAACTCCGGCCTACCCCGTGAGAGGTGGATGCTCTTACCGTTAGACCAAACACGCGGTTTTTTGTTGCTGGCAGAATCCCTGAGACAGGTTGTTCTTTCAAGCAAGCACAAGTCATAGCCACTGCTAATAAAATGTGCAAATGGCCTGCCATGCTCTCTTCTCAGCTTTATGCACCTGTCAAGAAGGCTACACATAATACTATATTTCTTCATCCGGTGTGAGCATTTGCACGGGTTCACTTAAAGCTAAATCATGTCAGTGGATGTTAGCGACAGAGCAGCGTGTTAAACAAAAAAAGATTTTGATGATGTGGTTGAGGAGTCAGTGCCTGTGTTAACCTGCATGGTTCCTGTTTTGTACTTGATCAAACCAAGTGTTAAAGAAAGTCACTAGAACTGTACAGTAGAGAGTTGATGCAATCGAGGTTACTGTCCAAAATTCCACCTCAGGAAATAGTCAACATACAGTAAGTGTGTGGCAGATCAGAAATGATGGTATAAAACGCAAAGAATAGGTGTGTTTGCATGGAGAAGCATTGTGCTGGAAAATTTATACGCAGAGCCAGACCAGAAGGCATAAATTACGTTACAAACTGAATAAATCCAACAATGGAATCTGTAGGCTTTGATTAAAAGCCACAACAATCTGAATGCACATGCTTCTACTGCAGTATCCTGACTTTATCCTGTGGAAGAGACTTATGAGGCCTTTTGGCGTTGAAGTTATTTTGTTGCTGCTTTGAGTGCTTTGGTATTAGTTACAGTGCCTTAAAGGTAGTGTGACATGAAATGACAAAATTGGATATTTGATGTAAAAAACATAAGAAAAACCCCAAATAGCTGTAATTCCCATCAAAATCCATCAAAAATTGAACATTTTATGGGGCATTTTCTGAGTTGCTCTCTGTTATTATGAGCTCAATATGCAAATCTTGTGAAGTCATGAGAGGGACATGCTA
The DNA here is from genome assembly GCA_037179385.1 of Holothuria scabra. Taxonomy (NCBI): domain Eukaryota; kingdom Metazoa; phylum Echinodermata; class Holothuroidea; order Aspidochirotida; family Holothuriidae; genus Holothuria; species Holothuria scabra. The sequence goes on along the minus strand of CM074181.1, from coordinate 56,860,748 downwards.
TATATGGCTAATATTATCCTTTGCTTTTAAAATCTTGATTTCAAGGACATTTGTAACATTAGCTTGTCCTGAGCATTTGATTTTGGAAGTTGAAATTGTGTCCTTGAAAATAATCAGTATCAAGAACCAAACCATAAACAATCTGTTGAGTAAAAGATAATTAATATAGGGTGAAAAAAGAAATGTCAACACTGCAACCCTCCACAATTTTTTTTTTTTGCATAAGCAACAAGTTGTTTTAGAAACTATTGAACTTAAAGAGGTGTATCTTGAGAACTGTAAAAGTTGTTGGAAAAATTCCAACAAATTTTACCTTAGAAAAGTTCCTTCTCTAACTACAAAGTGAAGTGAGGTCATTTTGCTGACACGCCAAACCACCTTTTAAAGTTTTAAAGTATGTTTTTCTTAGACTAACTTAATACTGATAGAACAGAATGCTTAAAAAAAAACTAGAAATTTTCAGGTTAGGCCAGGTGTTTATTTTGCTCTGTCAAGTTGATGAGTTACAGTAGTTAAAATTTACTATTGCACGAAGTAAGCAGAGTTAAACACAATGACAACAACATGATACCATGAATCATTTCTTTTTTCTGTGTTTCATCAACCTTAAAACATAACTGTTTTTAACTCTTTCCTTCTTAACTCTTCCCTTTTTTGATTCTTTCCTCATTAGCCTTTGACAGTCAACCAAATCAAGAAGGTCCGAGTATTCATTGATACAGAAATGCAGAAATGTGATGAGCAGAGATTGGAATGTGAAAAGACACGCAAAGATAGTCTCTGGGAAATAGGAAACTTTCTCCATTCATCATGCATTATCAGTAACGATGAGGTATTGACTTCTTAGTAGGGTAAAAATACCAAGATTTAGCAAAAGGAGCCCTTGTGCAATGATGCATCATTGTTTTTGTATACATCACTTTTGGGTCGGCTTATAAAGTCAATCTTGAATTGACAACCGTAGTAAGGTACTGTAGCAAGTCAATTCGAAACCTGTGGTAAACATTTAGGCCTATCCACAGATTGCTTTGGAGTGGATCGCATTTTCATGACTGGTGAACTGCAGAACAGTAGGAAGCAGTTAACAGTCAATAAGCCAGTTTGATAGTTCGTTTTGGTGGCTGTGCACGTGTGTACATCCTCCAAATTGTTGGGATAAACAAACCAATCCCACACCTAGAACACTTAATCCAAAATTTGGTTTGACATTCAAGCTGCATGAAATCGTTCTCTCTTAATATATCAATAACTTACAGACTGATCTCAGATGTGGTTTTGTGCTGTGAAATGTGTCTTAATTGTCTTTTTGGTGTAAAACATGCATTTTAATCTGCTGTAAAGTAGGACTGGGACCCCTATTTTAGTTCAAGTTGGCTGGACACTTACATAGCTTGTATGCACGTTCTAATGAAAACAAGGGAAGGCTGCACGCTGTATGCTGAAAATGCATGTTGTGTACAGCACTCCCTTGTGTTCATGTATGTGGTGCCACTGCCATATTTTTTTATTTATTTCAAATGGAAATAGTACTTGTATTGTTCGGTGAGTTCTTCAAGCAAGGACCGCATACTGTAGTCTTTGTATAAGTAATGTTAGTTTCATGTAACCAACATGCTTGAATTCTGCATTTGTACTTTAGGTATTGTCTACCCACATTTTGGGCTATTGCCGATAACATTGAGCCAAACATAGCTGTGTTACTGTATTATTGCAGCACTGAAAAGAAATTCTAGATACAGTATTTTTCCATAAATGATATTAACCCTTTACCGTTGTGCTCCGATCGGGGAATATTTGTGCGCCTCGGGATTGGGAGGAAAAGCGGACGTAGCCCGCCCCGCATCAGCTTCCGTAGGCCGTCGACCCTGTGACCTTAATCCATTGTCTCTCTCGTTGTTGTGGCCGAACATTCGGGTAGCTACGAGCTCTCCGCATCGCAAACAACGGTAAAGGGTTAAAATAAGCCCGTGGAGTGTGTTTACTGCAAAGCTGATGCCACTGTCTCTGCGTGTGTGCACGTAACCCTTTAGCCGAGTGGTGCAGATATTTTAGATTAACCCTTTACCGTTGTGCTCCGATCGGGGCATATTTGCGCGCCTTGGGAGTGGGCGGAAAAGCGGACGTAGCCCACCCCGCATCGGCTTCCGTAGGTAGTCGCCCCGTGACCTTAAACCATTGTCTCTCTCGTTATTGTGGCTGAATTTTTCGGGTAGCTACGAGCTCTCCGCATCGTATGGGTCCAAAAGGACCCAAACAACGGTAAAGGGTTAATATCAGTGAGAACTAGGTAACCTCTGTTGGGTACTTAAGGGTAATGTGTAAAGAAGTATGCCATTTTTTAGGAATCTATTAAACTATATTGTCCTAAATAGTTCCAACGATGTATTTTCAAACTTTACTTTCAGGAAGAGAATGGTGTTGAAAGAACCCATGGTGATTGTGAAGTCCGTAAGAAGTATTCACATGTAGATCTTATTCACATGATTGATGGTATGGATGGTGATAGGGGTGCAACTGTATCAGGCAGCAGGGGATATTTTTTGAAGGTGAGTTTAGGGCAGACCTTAAAATTAGGTTACAAAATTTTAGGTAACCCCACCATAAAATAAAGCCTGACTTAACTTCAGTTTTCATGACATTTGTGCAAATTCAATACCTCTGGAAGAAGCATGTATGTTCATTTGAAAAAAAGCTTTGCCGATTGGAGTCTTGAATGAAAGGAATAAGTTCTAACATGAGGCAGGCTGACATGCAGGGTATAGACAAATTCAGGTGTGAATGAGACAAATATTAGTTGTCCAAGGCAAAAACCACTTGTCTGGAGCAAGTGGACAACTGCTAATTTTAAGCCCTGTAGAAGCTGAAATATTAAATGACATGTAGGGAAGTCCATTTCCACAATTTACACCAGTTTTCTTTTTTCTTGTGTGTGAAAGATGAAGAAAGAAGAACGGACGTTGGTTTTCGTAGTGATGAGCTGAACGAAAGACTTTGTCCGTTCCATGTGCTAGGTTTGTGCAGGTCCTAAAAACCTTGAAAGTCAGGGAAAATTGAAAATTTGAATTTCTAGACCTGGACAGACAAAATGAGCAATTTTTCAAAAGGTCTTGAAGAATTTTAGGAATATAGGAAGTGGAATTATTGTTCTGATTTCTCAGTATTTGTTCACATACATTACTTTGTGGAAAAAAGATGGAAATCTGGGATCTCACTGTTTTTAAAGCCAGGTCCTGGATAAATCAGATACAGTCCTTAAATGTCATGGAAAAGTCATGGAATTTTGTCATTTTTAGAATGTGTACAAACTAATAGATTTTTAATCCAGCCCTATTTTAAGTGTGAGGTGGCTTGAGTAATTGTTACAGTAGGTCTTTCCATTTTTTGGTCTCAAGGGACAATGTATAATAAAATGTTTCTCTTGTTCCAGGGTCCTGCTTTGTTTCTTTCATTCGCAGTACAACAGCATGCCCTGAGGATACTTCATAAGAAAGGATTCACACCATTGTACACACCGTTCTTTATGAGAAAGGAAGTCATGCAAGAGGTCGCTCAACTCAGTCAGTTTGATGAAGAACTTTACAAGGTGAGAAACAGGTCATGTTGTCACCTGTGGATTAGGTTGTAAAAAATATTCCCTTTACAGATTTTGTATGTGAAACAAAGATGCTTTGCATAGAATTAATATTAGTAAGACTTACCAGTTGGTCAGATTTGACCAACATTCTGAAGAGTTGTGATGTATAATGCTTAAAGGTCAATAGCAGTCATCCTGAACTGAAGTAGTGCAGTAGACTGTCCTGTTTCATGATTGGCTGTTGGGGGTCATGTGACAACATTTTTTCTCTTCAAATGTGAAATTTACTAGAAAAACTGCTCGGTTTACCATGAATATGCAATAGTAAAGTCATAAATGTAAAGAAAGATACTTTGAAGAGGAATAAGAGGAAAACTCTGTTATTTAGCTTTTTCTTCAGAGCAAGTTTGGGGGACTCCTCTTTACCTTTAAGCAGGTATCACAAGGGGAATTTCGTATGTTTGAAGTTTTTGCCCATTCAGCAAAGGTAACAATTTTATTCTCTATAAAAACAATGCATACTGTGACAGTAAGTTCCCTGCAAGTAACCATGCACATCATCTACTGGAAAATGTGAAGAAGTGTGTGAAAATGTTTTGTGTCTTTGTAATATTGTAAACTTAGTTTGTTTGCACAGTGATATCACCAGACTTTTCAATCTACTGGGGCACTGTGGTGGGGGGGGGGGAGGGGGAGAGGACAGGGTACAAAGATTTGCAGGAGGCACTGTTGGACACCACTCTATGACATCAGAGTCATTTTGAAATCCACCCTTTGTTTTATTCAGGTAATTGGTAAAGGAAGTGAGAAAGATGACGACACTTCCTATGAGGAGAAGTATCTTATCGCTACTTCTGAGCAGCCCATTGCTGCATTCCATAGAAATGAATGGATCCCCACTGCTGAGCTGCCAAAGAAATATGCTGGTTTGTCAACCTGCTTTAGGCAAGAAGTGGGTTCCCATGGAAGGGACACGAGAGGTATATTCCGAGTGCATCAGTTTGAAAAGGTAAGTCTTCCATAAAAAATGCTGGCTGTGTTGCTACAGGATGTTATGGGATACCTTAGAACCTTCTTTCCCAACTGAGGGAGGGATCTCATGGCTTTTAAACACTAGAGCGGTTACCTAGGAAACCTTTTATTTAAACAGAATCAGAAAACAGTTGTTCTATAAAAGCATATCATATGTGGTGGGGAGTAGACCTTTTTTTCGAGGCACCCCATATTACAGAATGATTAGGGATGCTGGGATTTCAAAAAATTTGTAATTATGGAAGTTTTTTAGCCAGACATAAAGTGCAGGAAACATTGAAGAGACAAAAATTTAGGGAGGAGGATTATATTGCAAGACTTAAGTATAATGTCTCAGGGTGCATTTCAAATGGTAGGCCCTAATTAAAATGCCAAATAGTCCAAAAAATTTCAACTTGACATATAACACTTAGAGAACACCTACTTTTAAGTCATTAACCAAATGAGGAAATTATGATGTCATTATCTACTGTTTGCCCTTCATGTTTGTCAGATTTGGGTTTGGTTAAAGAAGAGGATTAGAAGGGAAATCTTTAGAAGAGTTTTAAAAGGTTTGCTTAACTCTCAGCATTTTCTAGATGATTTAATTTATTCAGATATGCTAATCATTTATCATTTTCTGGAAAGTGTTTAAGTGACCCTATTGACTTCTGGTTTTATGGACAGAACCCCCTACCAGAGACAACCAGAACATTGCAAAGAGTGGATACACCCAATACACAGAATATTATGTTATATTCTGAAAAATGAGTGTTACCTCTCTGTGTATAGCAAGCCTTCCAATGCGGCTGCATCATTGTGTTGTGTGTGATGTTTCAACTTTAGCACTTACACAAATAATTCTGTGTGGAAAAATTATGCAAATATCTTGAAACAGCTGAGAGAAAAATGCAAATTTGGGTCAAGTTCAACTGCATAAAGGACTGTGGTATACCTATATTCATCCTTCAGTGTTGCTATTTTTTATATAGGGATTCCGCCAGAAACACAAGAAAGGAGGAGGATTAATTGCTGCTAAACCCCAAGTCCAAATCTATGCTATCATAGGCTTAAGTTACCAGTGGGTTCAGACGGACAAAAGCTTGCTTCAAGGCCCCTGCATGGTGCAGTTTGACTGGTCATTTATTTAAGTTCAAAAGCAAACCAAGATATTGGCAATTTTCTAATTTTTGTGGAAGTGTAAAGGTGGGGATGTTACCGACTTTCTTTTGGAAAGTGGGTAGAGGACAAATTCCCTTTTTCCCCGCTGCTGGAAACACTGGTATAAAATAATGTGGATTTATCATCAAATTATGCAATAAAAGGAGCAGGGTGACAATCTTGGTCCACCTAAATTTGTCCAAACAGTGGCAATGCTGTTAGTCAAATGATTTTTGGTCTACTTAAGGAATAAACTGCATTTGGCTGACAATTTGTGGTGAATATACCATAGGGATTCCAAACTGGCAAAATAACGGAGGAGGTGGAGTCAAGTCCATTATTTCGCCATATGTAGAGTCAATACACCTTATAAGCCAACAGTAGTTGGACATATGCATACTGTTTCTTTTCTACTGCCAATGACATGTGGAATATCTTAGATCTGTTTGAGAATTATTGTCAGTGTGTCAGAGAATAATCAGTCTGTCTTTTCCCAATATAAAGAGTGCAGAATTCTCCATAAGCAGTTTGAAGAGGTAGTAGAAAATTAGGTATGGAATATCTTTGGTGTAGTTATGTCATGGATTTATAAACATGGACACAGCATGTAACGTATACCTCCTATCCGTAGATGATCGCCACCCACTGGGACAAAAAAGGTGCACCAAGATTGCCGCAGTGAACCTATAAATCGTCTGATTTGACGACGACTCTGCAATATTTTAAGCAAAAGTTAAACTTGAATGGGAAACAATATATTCCTGCAATACTTTAAGTGATTTTGACTGTGCCTTGCCATATTTCAAAAACATTTCAACTTTCTTGCAAAATATATAGATATACTTAAGCAAGTCCAAACTTTCACACAAAACCATAGCAGACGACCATCTTAGTGCACTTTTTCTCCCCGTATGGTAGCAACAATGTACCATGCAGTATGCTCTGTCAATGTATAGGAAGTCCGTTGGTTATGTAACACTTTATGTTGCAAATTTCCTCATGTAACACTTTCTGTTGCAAATTTCTTCATGTAACACTTTCTGTTGCAAATTTCTTCATGTAACACTTTATGTTGCAAATTTCTTCATGTAACACTTTATGTTGCAAATTTTTTTACAGGTGGAACAATTTTGCATAACTTCCCCAGAAGATAACAAATCCTGGGAAATGTTTGATGAAATGATCGGTAATGCTGAGGAGTTTACTCAGTCGTTGGGTATCCCATACCGCATTGTCAACATTGTATCAGGTTTGTCTGTTTTGTTTATTGGACAGTATACTATCATAAAAAATAAATGACCTTTAGAAGAAGATGCTTTGTAAGTAAAGTTCTTATCTTTGCTTCAAAATTAGGGTTGTTGATTTCATTGAATTTTTTTAAAAAATAAACAAAAAATCAGATTTTAATGATTTTAAACAAATGTTTTTGATTTTTTTAAATTTCTGAAAGGTTTGATGTCACGAAATTTCCTGGATCGTAGTGTGTACTCCAAAACCTATCAAAATGAAGTTTTCAGCTTCCAGGGCTATCATTTGCAAAACAAAAAGAAAAAAATGTACGGAAGAATAAAAATATTTATAGTCCATGGTAGCAGTGTATACAAGAAAAAACCAAGACAACCCCTTCAAGGTTCATTACAAATTAAATATAATATAGGACATCATGACCAAAATATTGTGCTGTATGAAAATGTTGTGCATACAAAAACAGTGATTTTAAAAAAAGAAAATTTATAGAAATAACAATGTATATTCCCAAAAGAAAATGCTAACTGAATAATACACACCAACAATCCTTTGAGATAGTATTGAGTAGGCTATAGGCATACAGTATATATACAGTATGTTGGGTCTACTTTATTCCTGGTTGAAACAGGGAACTGGTACTCCTTGTAACTGATCGCCGCACTGCACATTAGTTAAGTACAGTAGCAGATGAACTGGCAATTGATTATACAATGTAGAACTTTATGGTGTACTGTACATTTATTAATCAATCCGTCAATCAATTTTTAATATTTCTTTTACTTGCACTTGGTAAAATCTCATCAGCATGGTTTGGGTCCTGTTAAGGGTTCGTAAAAGGCAAAAATAATAGAATCCCATGTGTGGTTCATAGAGTAAGAATTTCATAAGCATCCTTCTCTTTGAATAACCCCAAAATGAGCACCTTACACCCACCACACTGTGGTAGAGTATTACTAAAGTATTTTATATTTCCAAGTTCCAACTTGTTGCCAGGACAGTGTTGGTGGGGAAGTTAGCATGCTGTACCTAGCCTATACTTTCCAATACTTACAGTTTTATTTAAGGGTCCTACCGTCCTCAACCAACTTCATAAAAAGGCCCATGATCACTATGAACTAGGTTGGTTTTTCAATAAAATAGGGTACATCTAACTTGAACTGTATTGACAGTTTATGTGGTCAATACTGATGCAACTGTTACTAGGGGTGCACATTGATTTTAATCATTGTAAACTATGTTGTTTCTTCAAATTAGTTGAATTCAGTGAAAAAAACTTGTAACCATAAATATCTTTTCTGTCCATAAATAAAATTTTCCCAATGAAGTGATTTAAATCAATGAAAAAAAAATTTGTTTGATTAAAATCATGATTTAAACCAGTGATTTTAATCAGGGCGATTAAAATCAAACAACCCTGCTCAAAATACCATTTTACTGCCTCACTTACTTGTGTTAAATGTGGTTTTACTTTTCATATGTATACTGCATCTGAAAATTCTTAGTTATCTTATAAATCTGTTCCTCACTACAGGGTTAGCCTGTTTGTTGAATATTAAATTCAGCTGATGCAATCCTGGGATCATTTTCAACAGTATTGACAAAAGGATATCAATATAAACTTTGAAATCAGTACAAAGGCTGTATCTTTGTATCATGTGTGAATACTAAAAAAGTACAGTCCTAGAATCATTGGTGAAGGGAAGTATAAGGTCTCAAATTCACCTGCATCCGAGACTTCTTTAATTTTCTTTTCCTTTTCATGGCTTTTTGTGGTCACTGCTAACTTAAAGAATCTTCTCTCTGAAGCCTATCCCTTCATCTTCATCACAATTGTCACCATTCATTGTCATTAGTTTCATTGTCATTGTTCGTCATCATCATTTTTATCACCATTTGTAATGTTGTTGATTATTGGCTATGTCATTGCTCTCAAAACAAGTCATGGTTAGAACCACTGCATAATTTTAGGAATTGGTCTGTAGCCCCTTAACACCTGTTTAGTCAAAACTCTCAGTTTGTTTCTGCAACAAACCCATGTAACTCTAAAAATGTTGGTGAATGGTGCCCTAATAAATTGCTCTGATCATGAATTCCAAGAGTCAATAACATGTTGGGCAAAAAATCTGTGACATAAGAATGTTCGAACTCTTGGTTTTGAAAAGTTTAAGGGAGTGACTTGTAGCTTTAGTCCCTATTCTAAGAGCAATTAGTCAGCGGTATATTTTCAATCATCCCTTTATATTTTATTGCAAGTTACTGTTTATTCAGTTATTCATTGATGGTATAAAAGCCCTTACTGTGCATTACAATTTGATTATTCCAGGTGCTTTGAACAATGCTGCAGCAAAGAAGCTTGATTTGGAGGCCTGGTTCCCAGGGTCTGGTGCTTTCCGTGAGCTGGTCTCATGCTCAAACTGTACAGATTATCAATCTAGGAGGCTACTTATCCGTTATGGTCAGACCAAGAAGATGAATGCTCAGGTGAGATGTTTTACACTTCTTTGAAATTTGATTTGATCCTGGGTTCCCTGTATGGAATTGAATCCAGGGAGAATTCCCCCATCAATCATATTTTTTTCTTGGGTGGTTGGGGGTAGGGGGTGGGTGGGGGAGGATTGGGTAGGTGGGTGGGCAGTGGGAAGGATTTGAAATTAAAAACGGGATTTTTTACTTTTAATTTAGTTCATGACTTTGTGATGAATTCATGTAGTGCAAGTCCATTGCTATGGCATTATTAAGTTTGCAAGGTGGACATTAATACTTTCAGATGGAAAGATGGATGTGATATAATTGAATGAATTTTCAACTTCAACGAAAAGTTAATGCCTAGGACCACTCACATGGATGTCACTTTGTAGAGGTTGGATCACTTGGTCAGTCAGTCATAAATAATTAGTTTGCTCTGAGGTTTGTTTGTAGTTGTTTAGAAGTGCAATTATTTAGGCCATGATGTTGTAATAATTTATTGAAAAGAAAGAAGGAAGGAGTTCTTGTTTCAATTTATTTAAGGGGCAGTTTTGGGTATTTGGGTACAACAGTACAGTTGGGATTACTACACCTTAATTTGAACACCTATGTGATGTGAGATTTTGGTGCTCAACTCGATTAGCTTTATGAATCCTAAAAATTTGAAAATGATGCCTTCAATCACAGGATTGTCTCTATTCATCTTTGCAGACTGAATTTGTTCACATGTTGAATGCCACAATGTGTGCCAGTACTCGAGTGGTTTGTGCCATCCTAGAAAATAACCAGACAGAAGAAGGAATCATTGTACCAGAAGCTTTGAAACAGTATATGCCTGATGGTAAGTGATTCTTTTAGTTCATTGTAGTCTCAGTTTGGTGAGGTGGTCAGGTAGTGTTGGGACGATATAAGGAAACATTTGCCGACTGTTCTCAGTTGAAGAAAAGCAGGTACAAAAGTTGATCTTGCATATGCTAACACAGAGGCACCTCAGTCCACACTGGCACTGAAGGGACATGCTTGTTCTCTTTCTTCAAACACAATTTCATGTTTTAAGTTTTACTAATGTGAGAAGAAGGCAAAATTGTCTTTAGTGTTCTGCTTTAAGTTTCATTACAGAGAGAACATGATGGAATTGGGAAATTGTTTTTTTTTTTTAGTTTAAGAAATGCAGAGGGTGACAGAATTATAAAAATGTCCTGTTTGAAGAACTGCAAACTGTGAAAACATGACAAAATTGGCTAATTGTAATCCTTTCAGCTTTTACTTATTTGAAAAGGTGATGCAATTGCAAAAATTCCCTGCTTTTCGTATGTAGTGGCAACTAGGAAAACATGAAAGAATTGGCTTCATTATCATGTAGTTAGTCTTGAGTTGCCAAAGACAGACTTTTGTTGTGTCTCTTCAAAAAGAATCCTACAATCAGGTAAATCTTGTTGTGCTGTCTTGTTACTTGACACAAAGAGCACAGCAATTGAGCAAATTTTGTTGTGCTCTCTCACAAATAATATGACAATGGTAAAGTTTGTTGTGTTCCCTAACTTTTCTTGTTTCAAGAGAGAAAAGACTCCCATCCCTTCATTGCCATGGTTCTTTTGTGGTAAAAGTAAGACAATGATCAAATTTCAAGCTAAAATGCAGTGGCTTCCACAAAAAAATGGAAAGTAAAGATGCTTATATTTGAGAAGCATGTGGATGACATCACAAATTAGGCTGTTGCACATTACACAATGTTTAAATTTAGTCAAATGGGATCTCATGGAAGAGATGGGGAATACTGGGGATATTTTCTGCAACCCCAAGCCCACAGGGGGCCATTGTCAATTGAGTGAATATGAATTTACATTCTTAATCTCAGTGTGGGAATTCCAGATGGAGAAGCAAGATGGTCTCATTTTGTGTAGCTTTATTCATTTTAAAAATCCGTACACGCTAAGCATTAGATGAAAGTTGGCATGCCCCCTTAACAAAAGCACCTTGATACTATGCAGGTGGTTACCCTTAGGAGACTTTGGTGTTAAAGGAAAACAATCTTAAATTGACTGTTGCCTTGTCAAAATTTCCTCCCCTAGTCCCACTTCCAACCCCCACCCCCCAAAAAAAGAATACCAAGTTCTTATAATGTATATAAGTAGGTTTATTTCAATGCAAATTTTAATGTAAATCACCATTCAAAGTAAGGACTCAATTTCATTTTTTTCCCAAAACAATTAGACATATCAGAGATGATAAGATTTGTGAAATCTGCTCCTATTGAAGATGAGAAGGCTAAGAAGAAACAGGGTGGTAAAAAGAAGAACAAAGGCAAGGATGGAGAGAAGGCCAGTGAACAATGACCCTTCCAAGCAACCACTAGGAATAACTTAAACCTGCTGGCATTTGTACCAATTTCTTAAACTGTGCATTATGAAAAAGTAAATATATAAAGTATGACAATGTGTGAATCAGGTTTTCAAAAGACTGAACACAATTGTTCTGTTTCATCAGTTGTATGAATTTGCTTTCAAGCTAAGAAAGTTGCTAGCAAGTATGCTTCTTGCCATGATGAACAATCGAGAGTGGCGCCAGACTATCTTTGATGGTTGCACGAAAAAGGTAAGGCTAAGGGTATGGATGGTTTCATGATTGTGTCATGATGACTTTCATGATTAGAAAGAGCTCAGTTCATTCCAAGTTTGAAATTTTATTAAGATCTTCTTACACTTACTCTTTTATTTTAAAGCCGGGCTGTTATGGTATCATATCCTGCTTAACTTGAAATTTCAGTGACCAATTTCTCAGCTTAAATTGTGCACATTCTTGTTCTTGGTATGTCATTAACCCTCTGTCACATGCCACCGGACATGTAACCCTGGGAGTCACTGGATTGTGCCAGGCTGGTGTAGAATCAAAGGATATTAAAATTTAAACTTCTCAGAATGGGAGGCTACGTAAGCATACAAAGGATGTACACTGCTTTTTGAAAGTGCATTAGTGTAGTGTGAATGTCATGGTTCACTTATATTTTATTGAGAAAAGTGGCCACAAGAGGGATGATAATTTGATTAATAAGCAACAAACAATGAAGAAAAGTGAATCTAGGCCAGGAGATTACTCACTTTGCTTAGTATTACCCTGGATGCTGTCTTTACTTATGTGTTACTCAAAGGGCATGAATTGTCACTATATAAACTTATTTTCAAATTGATTCAAGACAACAGTGAATTCTGATATCCTCATGTGGTCTGTCCAAAGTACCTTTCATGAATTTCTTGACTAAAAGATAAGTTTTCCATATTCATGTGTACTAAGGAGTTGTTCATTGTGAATCTCATTGTTCAGTGAGAAAAGTCTTGTCAGCTAAATATTGATGATTGTAAGGGTCATTCGATCATGAAATGTGGTAGACTACCGCACTGATCTAAAATGTAGGGACCATATTTTCTTTTCAGTGTAGATAGCATAAGTGGTACCAACAATGGCTATGATTTAAGGCCAAATCATCTCACCCCAGACCTTTTCATTTCTCCCATTCTGTTTACCTCAAGCCCTTCCCAATTCTAGATCATGGCTTAAGAGCAAATTCTGGTCAGCTTACAAGGTCTCAATGTGTATTTAGGACACTCTGTGCATGTTTTTGCATCTTTTGAATTTGATGTCCAAATAAAGAGCAATAGAAAGTGAGATTTTTGCCAACCCTATCAAAAATGTAGTTTGGGTTGATGTGTGTCTTTCCTTTTTTAAATTTTCATGAAATAGTAATTGGTTCTCTTATTCCTTCAAATCAGGCTGCAAAGTGTCAGTAGAGTGGTTTTTCCCAGGGTGAAGGCAATATCTTAATTTTTCAACTGTGCAGTCTGTATAAAACAATTATTCTGACTGGAGTTAAGTTAAAATCACAAAGGATCTTGATTCTTTGAAGCTGAATATTTTAGTAGTTGCCTTTATTTCTTAGAATAAAATTCTCCTCTTGTAGACTTAAAATAGAGCAGCAAGGAAATGAGACAGCTTATATTTAGCAAGAAATTTGCAATCGTGCAAGATACAATATTGTCCCTTATCACAGATCAACTTGGTCCACAGCATCAGTGTGATATTTTGCAGTTCCAAAGACAGGTGGAACCTACTGATGTTGTGCCTGATGCTCCGCATAAACAATGGAAAAGGGAAAACAAGCCAGTGAGCCACAACTGGGGAAAAGGTTGTGGCCGACTCGACTTGAACCAACAGGTTGGAAACTGGGCCGTAAAACTCTATCTAACTAACTAAATGACCAAAGACAGGTTGACTTGTATCATTTATCTCCATCACTGAATATGAATTGAAATGTTAGTTCATGCAGGCTATATGTAATTAAAGTTGTGTATGGATACTTCTGTAGGAAAACGTATACTCTTTGATGATGTTTTACTGAGTGGTCGTAAATTTTGCTTTTTCACTTCCTTACATTTCGCTATTAAACATTATTAAATACTTCTAGCATGCATGAACTAACACATAAATTTGTGTTTAGTGTTGAATATGAGTGATACAGGTCACTGTGCTTTGGACCTATGTCAGGTTATACATTGAGGGTGTGGACTAAGTTTATCTCTGCACAGCCTCCCAACACCCAGGCTGTTAAATGCGTTCTGTGTGAAGTGAGGGCAATTTCAGGTTTGCATCCTGACTGTCACACTTCATGCCCTTAAGTTTGTTACAGACATATGTGCCCAAAAGCTCCCTAGATAGAGTCGAGATTCAATGACCAGCTTGCCATCAGAACAGAGATGCTCACTGTTGTGACACTGGTGAACAATCTCTAAAAGATGCAACAATGGGCCAGTATGCCCATATCAGCAAGTAATATGAAATAATACAAGAAAAGTGTATTCATTTTAAAGTAAAATTGCTCTGAAATGCAGTACACTTACTTCATTAAAAGATTTACTTTTAATACTAGGATTTCAAATTTGCAATTTGTAAAGGTCCATTTTTTTTCATAAGCTTTGCAAGTCTTTTATGTGAGGCTATATATAAGGAGATTTTCCATCGAGATGGTCACATGGTATTGTATTTTGAAGGATAATTCTCAATTCTGTTTTTTCTCCTTTTGTTGGGATGGCTGGTTGTTGGGTTCGGTTTATTTAGTTATTCTCAAAAGTTCTTGTTATTTGTTCTGCACTTTTCAATATAAAATCATGCTCTGAACTTAAAGGCTGGTCAATTTTATGAGGAAGTTATATTGATGAAGGCAAGTTACCTTGAAAACTATTTCATGTGATTATACTATTTTGTCTCCCACCCCCCTCCCCCAGTGGTTTGAAAATATTCTATGAAAAAGGTGTTTTAAAATGGCTGGGAGGTTAAAATTAGGGTCAACTCTGTAGGTTGTATAGTCCATTATCTGATCCTTAAATGACTGTCTGTATCCTGTTTACAAGTTATAAAGTATGTTTATTAGTCATCGAATCAATTGAAACCTGGTAATATTCTTCCATAAGGAGTAGAGATAGTAGGTCATTGTAGATCTCAGTGAATACAATACCAGATGTTAATATGATATGCAATGAGTCATGATTAGACTTGAGACAAGACATGGTCTCACTCGACTTGAAGACTTTAAAAAAATGGAACCTATTGCTGTTGTGTTAGGTGCACCTGAAGCAATGAAGGAGGAAAAACAACCCAGTGAGCCACAACTGGAAAAAAGACTGCTGCTGGCCCAACTTTAAACCAGTTGGTTAGAAAATTAGCCATAAAAGAGTATTGCTGACGGAGCATTTTACATCAAAGTTGGAATTATGATTTTCATACCCTCAGAACCCAGTCTTCCTTTTTCCCAAAAGTTTTCCATGAAATGAGCCAAGTTGTAGCCACCCCTCCATGCCCACTACAAATCCTGAATCTACCATTGAGTTTGCTTTTCAGCTATCTTGAGATCAATTCACATGAAAGAATTTGTTGCTGTGTAACAGTGAGATATAGATGTAAGTGATCAACTTTATCATACCTGGAAAATACGTGAGGAAAAAGACCCTTTGTCGCTTAGCTTTGGTTTAACCAGGGAGTTGCTAGAGACCCTAGCAACTCCCTGCCTTATAGAATTATTAAAGCACCATGCGTGGGTTAATAGATATCCCTCCCACTCTTTGTCCATAGATGCAGCTTTGTGGCTCCTATCAGGGAGCTTGCTCACTGCTCTTATGTGAGTGTTTTGGCTTTAGATATGAAAGTACGCCCCACTACCACCCATGCGCCTTTTCTTCAATCCTCCTTTGGCTACTAAGTATGAAATACTTATTAGGCGTGTACATTTGAACTTCAAAAATACGGTAGTTTGCATCATTTCATTCTTTTTTCTTTTCAATTATTCTTTCTGGCATTTCCTTTGTCGTTTAAAATAGTAATATAAATTCCCTATTAAGTAAGATTATTTGTGTGAAAATTATCTTGTCATTTATGCCCCGTGGCATGTTAATATAAACAAAGGCTGGTGGAAATAAACTCTCGTGGCAATTTTTACTGAAGTAGAAATACATGTTAAAAAGATGGTCGTTCAGAATGTTGCCACGATCACACCAACCAACAGTTACCAATTCGTGATGATGACAGTTTTTGATTCCTTGCCGAAGGCAGGCAAGGAATCTATGCGATGGTGATGTCGTGTGTGTGTATGTGTGTGTGTGGGTGTGTGTGTGTGTGTGTGTGATGCCTGCTTGTAAACACGTTATCTCAAGAAGGGTAACCCCCAGGAATCTCAAACTTGGCATGTAGATTGTCCACATTGAGTAGATGGTCCCTATTTTTTTTGGTAGAGGTCAAAGGTCATTTGGGGTCACCAGAGGTCAAAATGTAAATACCTTGGAAATTGCTTGTAAACACGATATCTCCAGAAGGAAAAATGGGAGCCATCTCATACTTAACATGCTAATTGTCTATATTGAGTAGATGCTCCCTATTGTTTTTGATGGAGGTCAAAGGTCATTTGGGGTCACCAGAGGAAAAAAGGTCAAAACCTTGTAAACACTGTATCTCAAGAAGGGTAAATGTGAGGGATCTCATACATGCCATGTGGATTGCCGATATTAACTAGATGATCTCTAATGTTTTTGGTGGAGGTAAAAGGTCATTTGGGGTCATCAGAGATGAAAAGCTCAAAAACTTGTAAACACCAAATGTCAAGAAAGGTAACTGCCAGGATTCTCATACTTACCAAGTGGATTGTCCATATTGAGTAGATGACCCCTATTGTTTTTATTGGATATCAAAGGTCATTTGGGGTCATCAGAGTTCAAAACATCTAAACCTTGCAAACACTACATCTCAAAAGAGTATATTACTGTGGAAGTTTATATCCATGAGTGGATAGGGTGAAAGGATAAGAATAATTTAGCACGGGTAATGTAATAGGCATAGGTAATTTTTTGGAACAGTTTACTATGTAAATTCTTTAGTGAGGTAATTTTGAAAATGTATTTGTAAAGCACTGAAGCGAACTCATAGGAAGAAGATCTTAGGTGCACAAAAAGGCACATCATGTGGTATTTACTGTACAGTATGTTGATTCTGGCATGAAATTGTGCCCTGTTGTTACATTAAGTTCCAAGTATTAGTACATGAAAAAGTGGGCAGAGCAAAATATAAAAATCTTAAAAGGCAAAATCTGTTCACCAGGCTGGCATACATGCTTCAGTGCTCATGGGTATGCTGATTTTGCAGCCACAAGTAAACAGATTTTCATGAAACTGATGTGGAACATGTGAGGTTAAACAGTCTGTATAAGGGTCATTTAGGGACATAGTCTGAAAATATTAGAAGATGCTTCTATGCACACTAAGTAGATGACTGATGTGGAACTTCATAAGTGTAAACTTTGAACAGAGAGTACTCTGTGTGATGCACAAGAATCTCTTTTATAACATACTTACATTGCTTTTTCAATAACCTTAAAAGAAAACCTGAAGAAAACATTAAATTTAGTGGCAAAAATTGCTAATATTTGGCAAACCTTGTGCCTACTGTCCTCATGAGGACATGTGCATGCAAGCATGCATGAATTGGAAGTGGGAATTGATTAATTAGATATACCACAGTAAATTAGTTTTACAAGAAAGAACCTAATTTATTACTGATCATTTGGTATCAAATACCCTTCAGCGCACATGAACTGTCATTGCCTAATAGAGTGAATCAAATTGTGACTGACCCATTCTTTGCCATTTGGTCACAGTTATCTGGCATAATTTTTCACAGTTGACTGCCAGTTATCCCCACAGTGTCCTGAAGGATTACCTCATACAAACATACAGCTCAATTGGCTTGAGCTTTTTACGAGCGAATGCGAAGTATAGCAGCCGCTTTATAGACTTGTTACAGTGTTTTTATTCTGTGCCTTGTTGGTTTTGTTACTTTTTAGTGTTTGTAAATTAAAAGGCGTTGACCATGAAAACAGATAATTTATTTAAGGATGTCTCAGGTTTCATCACACGATGAGGCATATTAGTTCAGGGATATTTCAATTACATGGTTCTTGGAACGACCAGGGAGCGTCTATATGGGGTTCTCAGAAGCCATTTCTATAGTTTTTGTCAACTGCCGTTCTCTATGACATGGTCGCTACCCTTCTTTTCTTACAGTTTGAAACATCCGAGCAATCTGTTGACGTGAAAGTTTCGGCGTTGTTGTAAAGAAAGCATTGAACGGGTGATTTCTTTTCATGACCAAGGAACTTATAACTGTAACAAGAGCGACAAACTTAAGTTATACCTTATTTTGTTCAAAACTGAAGACGGTCACAGAGGGTTAGGAATAGAGAACGGATAAGATAGCGTAGTCTCCCGGATGCGAAAATTGCGCAATAGTAACTGCGTAGTTTTCTTCTGACCTAAACGTTTCAACTGAAACTTGAATCGCCCTTACCAATATGCGCTTGCTTTGCCGGTGACCACGTGATCAGCCGAACGACATGTGATACAGTTGATGATATCAAGTGCTACCGCGGCTTAAAAAGGTCATTTCGAGAGTTTGATGTGTTTCAGTGGAAAGTCAAATATGGGCCATGCGCAAGGCTTTATTTGCTTAGCCGCATCGAAATAACTTAGTTAACCTCAACCCAAGTTTTTTTGTTTTACATTTTGTAAATATTCTCACATTAGATTCTTTTATTGGTGGCTGTGCTAATAGTTTAGCAATCTTGAAAGACAAATTTAAAATGGTTCCTTTGAGCAACCGTACTGTAAGGGAAAAGACTTTCTAGCTGCGTACCTATCCAACCAAAGAAAGAAGAGGAAGATGAGAAATTTTATACCGGTACTGTTAACGTTGTTGACAATTATGGTAGGAATGGGAAGAGAGATCTCTGACGAGGGAGTAGCAAAATAAAAGACTGCGTAGTTATCTCTCTCTATTCATTAGCCACTCGAGATGATAGTTAAGTTGCATCTCTTCTGATCTGAAAGTGCTTACTATGTTGGTGATAATGCGATGCATATACATACAGGTGATACGGTGGAACTGCCGAACCGTAATAAGCACTTGCCCTCGAGCAATACTGAGAACACTAAGGAAGTTTAAAAAATGCAATTGTCATTAGTGAGGAAATTTTGATATTTTGAACTACCAATAATATGTGTGAAATTCTGACAGTTTTGGCTACGGTCAGAAATTATTAATAAAACAATTCTGCAATCGAAGCACTTCTATTTTCTAGATCTAGTAGAAAATATCATCCACCACCTGTTTTGTTTAGTCAATTTTAACATCATATATACGTATCACTCATATGTACTTTTCTAAACGTCGAGCTTGTAGCATAAACAATTCTGTTTCACCATCTACTGCCTGTTCGTATCAGGGAGTGGCTAAAATTTAGCAACTCTGTCAATATCACTATGACCGTTAGACCGCCTCCATTCGCGAGTATGAATGCCTTGCATTCTGGTTACTGTATAAGTGGTGTTAATTGACTCTTATAAACCCTCTGAAGAAAGTATATTTTGATCTCAGTACATAACAACCATGAATGCCCATTGTTTGTATATACTCCTATTTCCTGCCATTCCCTGCAGGCATTTAGTACTCTATTTGTGGTCAAAATGTCAGACCACCATGAAAGTCACACCTCTGCAAAATAAGCATAAAATAATAACTGTTCACATTATCTTGTCTCATCTGACCACAAAAGTTGTTTGCCTAGCCATTGTCTGGAGATGGAGAAGTTCATGTACACTTGATCAAGTTTCTAAACTGAAAGTCATCTTAGAAATACTGTAGCTTAACACCCTTCAGAAAAAGTGTCCTTTACGTAGAAGCTGGTGCAATGGAACAAATATTGCATTTGTATTAGGATTTTTGTTGAACACAACTTTAAACATTGGTGTCTATCTGGATTGGTGCTTCTGCTTTACAATTTCAATATGCTCTACAGTGATTATTAATCACTTAGTTTCATTCTAGAATTTTTTTTGAATTTTTGATAGCATAAAATGTATCAGCATACTACTTGCCTCATCTCTGCAAATATCTGGATAACCGCAGTGTATCATTAAGCTTAATGCATAGAACCATTGCTTCAAGATTACCCTTAATGACACTTTTCAAAAGTATTAAGATTTTTTTTTTGCATTGCTGCTGTCGTTTAAAAGTAGTTCAGGTAATAAGAGCAAGCATAATGTTGTATACTGTGTATCAAACAAGGAAAACTTGTACTGTGAGTTATGCTGTTCCTACAGTATAAGTAGACAATAGGCAAATTAAAAGTCTTGTTAAATTATGGATTAATAGGGATATCAGCTTCTGTTAATTTGCAAGGATACCATAGACAATGGGGAGGGCATTTTCCCCATAGAGCAAAAATTGCCGCCACGAATAGCCAAGGTTATACATCTCTGTTCAGATGTCTCTTTAGGCCTGGTCTCACGTACCCCCCCATTACCCAGTGTTACCTCGTGTTTACAATCAGACAAAACCTCAGGTTAACCCCATGTTTTCCAGTCTCACGTACCCTGTGTTTCGTTGATTGGATAGTGTTACCATAGTAACGAGGTCAAATATTTCACATACAGATTACAGTAAAATGTAAGAAAATACCTGTCATCAGTGCTATAAATACCTGTGACCTTGCTTGATTCAAACAAACACGGTGGATCGAAATTTAAACACAGACCCCGTGTTAACCCGCGATCCCACGTTACTCCAGCGCGAGGTAACACGGTGTTACCCCGAGCGCACGGTGTTACCTCGAGCGGGGGGTATGTGAGACCACAGTATTTGATGCATGTAGGAGAGAGTTTGGATGAGGGCTTGTTTTAACACTAACCTCAATGCAGACTTTTCGAAACATAAGTGGCATCGGAACATAGAGACTTCAGAATGGAGAGCTGTCCCCATTGACCAAGCTTTTGATTAAAATGGTTTTCAAAATCTGCTTTATCAAATAATGAGACAGAACATAGTTTTCTGGCATATTAAAGCTGTGTGAGAAATTCCTCTTGTTTGTGCAGATCAAAGGTTTGGGGTGACAAAAGATCAAACCTTGTAGACAATATTTTTAGGGGGATAACTGTGAGGATCTCATACCATGGAGGTAGTACTTCCATACTCCTACTGTACTAAGCTTTTGAATTGCTCATGTTGATGGATGTGTTGGTGTGGTGATCGCTATTGTTTTAAATGGGGGGGGGGGGGGGTCGAAAGGTCATTTTGGGTCACATGAGGTCAAAAGGTTTTGGCCTTACTAGTATGATATCTCAATTAAGTAGGATAATTGTATGGGTCTCATGCATGTCATGTTTGCATCCATGTTTGCTATGATATATAATATGGCAAGGAATCACTAAGCCTGTTGGCTTTCTAGTTACATAAAATAATCGTGCAAATCTAATTTGTAAATTACATGGGCTTTTTAAGGCCCAGTTTCTAACCAAGTGTTTTAAATCGTGCCGGCCTGGGCCTTTTTCCCATCTGCAGTTCACTGACAATTGTAAGACTCGCTGAATATATTCTGACTGACCACTTCATTTGAAATAACGAGTTGCATGACAGACACCGTGAAGTAAAGTTCCTGTGTGTGCATCATCTTAAAACAGTTTTCAGTGATCTACCGTGGTAACTATATTTCTCCCAAAATGGTGCCCTCAATTTGTATTGACGGATTCCATTAAATGCAAGTAATGTCAATTTTTTCCTCAGACGAGAACATGAAATATCAAAATATCAGATAAACAAGTGGTAGGGAGGTGGTTCATTAAATAAGTAAGTGGCCCCCTTAAACGTAATCTGGTAATAGATTACTTGAATAATAGAGGAAATTTTAAACTTAAGATTTGCAACTTCATATTTGTCCCCCATTGACAATGTCGTACTCCCTTACACAGAAACAAAGAAGTTTAAAGACAAAAGACGCAAAGAGTTACATATTCGTTGATTCTCGGTTTCCTTAAAGGTAAGGGGCAGTCCCCCCAAACTTGTGTTGAAGAAAACCTAAATAACACAATTTTCGTCTTATTTCGCTTCAAAGTATATTCCGTAACATTTTATGACTTTTCTATTGTATATTAAAGGTAAACCAAGCAGTTATTTCAATTAAATTTCACATTTGAAGAGAAAAACCTTCGTCACATGACTCCCAACAGCAAATCATGAAATTGGACAGTCTACTACCCCACTAGTTCAGTTTGGAATGACTGCTCTTGCCCTTTAATTTTGTCTGAAATGCGCCAGATCCAGGTGCTTCATTCCAAGATGAAATTTCCGTCGATATACCAGCACCAGTCGAGAAACAATGATAAGACTGCATTATTTTCCTTAGCCTAGGGTTAGAAAAAAGACGTACAATGCAAATCTAAACCATGCAATTTTCATATGAAGGATGTGCGGTTTTTGGTCAAAGTTTTACAACAGGCTTACAATTCTTTACAAAAGTGGCCATATATAAGGCAATCCTGTACACGTGTGACCAATCCTAGCATAATCCATGCCTCTCGAAAACTATAATCTTGGGTTCTCGTGGGTGGAGTCCGGGAAGACATTTGATGCCCGAAGGGTAGGAAGCCAGCCAAAGTGGCTAAAATGTGGTGCTGGCGCCTTGTCGGTGCAAGCGCACACATCGCTCCCTTAAATGTGTGAAATGTAGGTGAGGTTCGTCGGCAATTTCCTTTTGTGCCATAGTGTGGTACGCTGAGAAGCCCCTGAAGCTTTCATGTCATTCAACTATGGAGCTGGCTGTGTATTTCTTATTTTATTCTGGTGGCAGGTTAGAGCATTGGACTTGCAGTCGGGAGGTAGGGATTTCTAGTCTTGGGCGGGTGATACCGAAGAATTAAAAAGCGGAACCTACTGCCATTGTGCTTGGTGCTCAGCATAAGTAATGAAATAGGGAAAACAAACCAGTGATCGGCCACAACTGGAAAACTGGGTACAACTGGACCGACTCGACTTGAACCAATCGGTTTGAAACTGGGCCGAAATCTCCATATAACCTACCCTCACCTTATTATTGGACCTTGCATTTGGGGAATCCTGGGGACGAGGTCGTAAACGAGGTAGGGGAGTGGGGTTATGGCGCATGACCCCTCACGAATGTTTGCTAAGTCATTGGCTTAACAGAAGGAGCAGAAGTTAAAGGGCATGAGCAGTCATCCCAAATTGAAGAACTGTAGTAGACTGTCCAGTTTAATGATTGGCTGTTGGGAGTCATGTGACAATGTTTTTTTCTCTTCAAATGCGAAATTTACCAGAAATAACTACTTGGTTTTCCTTGAATATGCAATAGTAAAGTCATAAAATGTAATTAAAGATACTTTGAAGAGAAATAAGATGAAAATTGTCTTATTTAGCTGTTTCTCCAAAATGGGTTTGGGGTGACTGCTCTTTACCTTTAATTGAACTACTGATGATTTGATGCAAGTATGGAAATGTTATTGCGGGAACATGTTTTTTTCCTAATAACGCGCGATCGTAATCTATTGCCTATGATTTTAGCTTACCTGGCAAATACTTCCTGATCGTACACACGTTTGTTTCTAGGAAAACATGTGATTCAAACATTCGTTAAAGGAAGGTCTCAGAGTCTAATCATGACCTAATCATAACCAAATACCCGTCACTTAAAGGTAAAGTCAACACGACTTGTTGTGTTACTCTCAGTTCAACATTAAAAGGCATGTTCTGGTGGGTTTTCGCCTCCGTCTTGTAATAAAAACAAAAGTATTCCACACCATATCCTTCAAACCTTATCACAATACAATTTTCCTAACTCAAGATATCTCACTTTAAAGATTATTTACTTCTGTTGTAAATCCCTCTGCTTTTCAACAAAGCGACAAAAAGTTATGAAATGTGGGCAAATTGCTTCAAATGCCCCCCTTTTTTTTATAATTGAAGGCCCTGTTTGTCCTTGGAATTTGATACTGTTGAAATGTTTGAAATCTTTCCCTGTAGATCTAGCATTACCCTTCACCATACATAAGGTACAACCAGCAGCATTGCTTAATATTGCTTGCAGCGACATCATAATTCTAAATGAATGCAATGTTAAATTAGTGATGCATCAAATCCCAAGGAAAATTTGCAATACTTTTAAAAATTTGTATCTTCCGAACGCTATAAGCTATCTAGCCTAGCCCCCTTTAGTAAATATTTTCGCAGCGATGAGCTGGATAAAAAAAATTCGGCCGCCCCGCGGGCTATAAACTATCGAGATGCCGTTTTCACCTTCGGAAAGAGAAAATTTTTCTGCTTATATTGAAGTTAACGAATTTTGTCTCCAGAACATGCCTTTAACTCTGAATTAACTTTTGGCAATCATCCTCACTGAGGTGCCAAGAATTTTCAAAATGCCCACATTTGATTATAATTTTAGTAAAATTGCTCCAACCAATTTAATTTGCTCCAAATGAACGAAAACCGGGCACTTAGCCAAATTTTATCATTTTGAACCAAAAGGAGTAAAATTAATTATTTTAATTACAATATATCGGTTCGGTTTCAAAGGAAAGATTGTATGCTAAAGTGAAGACCAACATGACGACTTCCATTTTTTTGCAATAACGCAATTATATTTTTCCTCAATTAGTTTAACAAATGTGTACAAAGGTACTCTTGCATTACCATAAATAACAGTACCCCCCCCCCCTTTTAACCATTCGTGACTGCCCTATAGCTTTGTTAAACTGTAAGTTGAACCATGCATAAGCTTGAGCTCTTATTGGTTGTACATCTGACATGTATAGCGGACAACACAGCAGTACAGGCGAAGATTCAAGCGGGCTTTTACCGGGGAGCTGTAAAAAGAGCTCCCTGCTTTTACGGCCTTAGCCCTCCCTTTTTCGCCAAATCAAAAATAAAACATACGAGAAATTAGCAGTGCAACTCCCTCACAATCCTGATTTGTCTTTGGTCAGCCCTCCCCTTTTTTGGAATGTGTGGATCTGCGCCTGCAGTTTGTGGATACACACGCCTTCAGGTCATCTGGTTACTGAGAACTCGTTTAGGAGGTACACTGGAATGGAGATAGCATATAGTTTATACATCTAAATATGACAGGTTTGTTTTGTTAATCGACAAAGACATCCACAGGATTAACTTACCCAGTACAAATTCTGTTCCAAGGGAGAGACCATTAACCCTTTTGGAACAAATGACCAAAAATCTGGGTCGATGCGCACTGTTAAAAAGAGACGAATTCCTCGTGCCGATTAAAAATGAAGCGTGAAAAATATCCATTCATTCCTGTAAGAATGTTGTGTCCTAGTCCAAGATGGCAATTCAGTCAGTACAACAGCTATGATTAAAGGACAAGAGCAGTAACCCTAACTTGACGTAGTGTATTACACTGTCCTATTTCGTGATTGGTTCTTCATAGTCATGTGACACCATTTGTTCCACTCTAATGTGAAATTTACTGGGAACCACTGCTTGGTTTACCTTGAATATGCACTATTGAAGTCTGAAAATGTTATAAAAGATACGTTGAAGATAAACAAGAGGAAAATTGCGAGATTTAGCTGTTGCTTCAAAACAAATTTGGGACGACTACTCTTGTCCTTTAAGGACAATATACTTCAGTCGTACCGAAATGGCTTGGAAAACCAGAAAAATATAGCCTCATGATTGTCTTGCAGGTAGGTCAGCTCAGAAGGTGGTTTTGAACATAACTATATACAAAAAGGAAGAGCAAAAGGGTTAAAGTTTTTCCAGAATTGAACAAAGAAGCTTTTTTTTTAGATCTGTATAGCCACAGTATGACCTTAACCAAACGTAACTCACGGTGAAACTGAGGCACAACATTTCGTTACGCACACCCTCTTCAAGTGTCCACAAAGATTTAGCTATTTATCGAGGTTTTTAGTTGCCCTTTTGCTGTTGAAAATCTTCTTGTGCGTTTGCCTTTGGCCGTGTGTAGTTTGATAGCCATTTGCAGTGAATATTGTTAAATGTTGTTGAAAAGAACCGTCTCTGTTTGAACAAGTCAGATGGGTTAAGCCAATTCGCGAAGACTGCATCTTTAATTATCAACCTTCCTGCATCTTCAGTTTTCAAACTTTCAGAGCGAATTTCTTATTCTTTTTGTGAAAAATCACCTGTATTCCGGAACAACACCAGGATACTGTCATACTGGCAAGCGTGACATAGGCCTATCTATAAGTTTGACTTGCAGCAAAGTTCTACATTGCGTACTTGCCATGAAGATTCCTTAGGCGGCGCAAGTGGGGGGGAGGCAGGTTGGCCTGGCCCCCAACATTTTTTATGAGATTTTGGTAGGCCATGCCCCCCAAAAACGGAATGTCGCAAAATAGATTTTTCAAAAGTAATTAAACAAATTTTTCGCTTTTATTACGTTTCGGCTATTCTGTAGTTCAATTATTACTTTTCAGAGTGCAACAGTTGCAAAGCTTCCGTCGGCTTCGCCCCCTGGACCCTCACATTAACGATAGCCTGTAGAAGAGTTTACTTTCGCCCTTCAAACAGTTAAAACAAAACTTTTTGCAAGATATCTTTTTTTTCAAATTATCTTTCTTCTCAAATCAAGGCCTTTTAAACATACTGAGCGAAGAGCAAGTTACCAGATCCCTCATTGGCCCAATGACACACATCTGCCCTAGTAATAATGTCCCTTCAAGGATTATCGGTAATACCTATGCATAAGTACCTTTTTGCTTCCATTAAGTCACCTAAAAGCCTAAAATGTCAGAGCTTCCGGGGACCCTGTTGCGGACCTCTGAACCGCATGCATATTGCCTCGGGATTTTAAATAGAACTCCCTATTGATGAAATGCCCTATAACACTTGGATCATTTAAAAATACCCCGTATCAAATTATCAATCACATGTTCAATTTTGAGTAGCTTCAACATTTTGTCTTTGCCCTCTAAAATTATTGTAAAGTATGTTTCTCCTTAATCGAATGCCAAAGTAGGCTTCTTCCCGATTCTGTTCTCGTCCCTTACCTCACCACAGTCTTGAATTAAATTCATAGTTTAGAATCCTTAATTTGAATATGATTTTCTACCATTTTGGAGCCTGTCAAATCACTAAAATTCCTGAGCTGAACCCCACGCCGATACGGCGTCACCTTTATGCCGGCTGCCGAAAACTTGTACCCCCCAGTAAAACATCTTCCACCGCCAATGGGTACTGTAGTGAACTTTAGATTTCACGATGCGGACTCAGTTACAACGTAATGACGCCACTTTATGCGTTGCCACTGCCATTGAGGGCAAAGATACAAATGACGTCATTTCGTTTTAGATGAGGTCCACTTCGTGAAATCTAAAGCTCACTTGACCATGGAGTGCACACACGCGCCATTTTTAAATTTTTCTCCTTTTCTACTCGATGGCTTCGTATCAGATTCGCTCTAAGTTATAAATAAATCCCAGTCATTAAGCTAAAGGCAAGAGCCACAGACTAATTTTAAGATGGTTTTATGGGTTTTGGTAATACTGTGTACCTACCGTTTATGGCAGAAGGCCAGTTGTCCTGCATGATTACCTATATATAGGCCCTTCCTCCGCGGGCGATAGAAGAAAATATATTGATTGTCTTCAGACGCTATTGCAGCATATTTTAGCATGACAAATGGCCAACGTTTTGAAGCACCTTGAGAAGATCCTCATCTAATGTAAAATATGTTATGAATAAAACATATCGTAATACGGAGCTCCTAAAGTGCCAGTCGGCATGTCATCATGGTGAGACAATTTATCTGAACAACTCGTCATCTTTTCCTCAAGAAGTCGACATGGTTAAATAATTTATCTTACCATGTCGACATCCTTTGCTCAGGAAGTCAACATGGTGGGATAATTTATGACTCCATGTCAACATCGTCTGCTTTGGAAGTGGACCTGGTGAGATAATTTATGAAACCATGTCGACATATTTTATTTTGGAAGTCGACATACTGATAGATATTTACGTCACCATGTTGACATCCTTCTGCTCAAGAAGTCGACATGGTGAGATAATTTCAACTATATTCGTCTATGTATAGCCAGTGGCACCGGACCCAGGCACGGATCCAGACATTCCAAAAAGGGGGCTGACTTACGAGAAAGCATCGAATTGAGGGATCTGCACTGCTTATTTCGGCCCGTTTGTTTTATTGTTGACATGGAGAAAAGGGGAGGGCTGAGGCCGTACAAGCCCCCCCCCCCATTCATGCCCGGGCCGCCCGCATGCCAGAGTGCGTTTAGTGCACTATATATACATTTGCGTGCATTGCCAGTGTATGGTGTCCGTGTATGCATTACAGTCATGAATACTGTACATATATAACAGAAAATCCCGGCGTACCATCACGAAAACCATGGCGTACCACGGGCGAAGGCTTAACATGGAATGCACCCTGGCCCATATGCAGCATGCAGCGACACTGAGTGCATTAACATAGGCGTAATTAGTTGGAATTAAGGATATTGACATGGTAATATAAATTATTTCAACATGTCAACTTCCTAAATTAGGATGTTGACATGGTAACATAAATTATCTCACCATGTCGACCTCCTAAATTAGGATGTTGACATGGTAACAAAAATTATCTCACGATGTCGACTTCCTAAGCAAAGGATATCGACATGGTAACAAAGATTATCTCAACATGTCGATTTCCTAAGCAAAGGATGTCGACATGGTAACATAAATTATCCCAACATGTCGACTTTTTGAATTAGGATGTTGACATGGTATAACATATTTTACCTCAACGTGTCGACTTCCTAAGCAATGGATGTAGACATGGCAAGATAAATTATCTCAACAGGTCGACTTCTTAAGGAAAGGATGTCAACATGGTAGATAGATTGTTTAACCATGTCGACTTCTTAAGAAAAAGATGACAACTTGGTCAGATAAATTATCTCACCATCATGACATGTAGACTGGCACAAGTATTAGGTCCACGTTGATTTTCGTGTTACGTTTTACATATTTTTACTAATGGGGGAAACGCGCAAAGTATGGGTTTATTCTGTTTTTAAGACCGTGCAATCAGTCACTATGGTGACTTCTGGCATATAAGCCTCTGAGTCTAAACCTGACAAGCTGCCCAAACACACATAGGACTCTGAACAATTACGATGACATTTGGGCTATAGACGAATCCGTTCAGCAAGTGATGGTCTGACTTCAGTCGGCCATAAATGGGGTCTGTCATCTTTCAAACTTTCCAATTCCTGCTTACCTGTGTCATGGATGGTTTTACACTAAACTGTATCTTGATTCCTTCAATTCCACTGAGTATGAGGGTTTGAAACGCAAGTAGACAATGAATGAAGGCGATATAAAGCTGATGGACCCCACTAGTGGCTGCTTACAGTCACTAAACACAACTGGCGATGATATGATTCGTCTATACATACACGGATGGACAATAGTCCATACAGTATTGAAGCTTACTGAAGAAGGATTTTAGCCGGGGTGACTAAAGTTGCTGGAGGCTTAAAAGTAATTAATATTTATCTGTATTCTCATGTTGCAAGTAGACTAACTAAATCTAATTTTTTAGAATGACCAACAAGGTCATTTTGAATGATAACTGTTTATTTCCATTTCATCCAGTGGTATTATTAAATTTTATCTGGTGGTTTCTGATCAATTATGCGTTTTGCTCATTTTTATTGAAGTATAAATTTTACTGAAAAATTGTGCAAAAGCCACCGCTTAGATTCCACCAACAATCCTGAGAGATGCCATTTCCGAAAATCCGAGGGTCGCGATTTTTTTTTAAATTTTCTGATCGCTACCCTCAAACTGATACTGACGCTCCTCTTAGTGTTTCGAAAGTGGCTCAACCCACTGGATATGCGTTGCCTGAGTTTTGAGGAAGAAACAACACAGGATATGAAACACATAATATGTTGATCATCCCCTTTTGTATATTTTCTTTTAAACCTAGTTTAATGTAATTAGATATTCATACAAGGAGTTTCATTAAGGCATCCACGTTCAAGAGGACCAGATCACGCGGATGCTGGGTGGGTTATGTTTTAAAACGGTGAGCATAATAGAGTTTCGTGGCGCAAATATGTCCCTCGATCCATGACAACTAGCACGTTAACTGGATATGTCCTTTTGACCTATCCTGCAAGCTCTTATTGTATTGCCACGAATTACATCCCGTTTCAGTAAGTCTTGCGTTGTCCAACATAAATTTTAGGAAGCGTTGATTTGCGAGGTTTGTTATTATAGACAGTCTTTCGTTGCTAACTGAGCTATGGAATACTGTTTGTGAGCCTCATAGACTTGTTAATCGAAAGTATAAAAGTCACGTATTTAAATTTTCTCAGATTACATCTGCTTCAGAGCAACATAGACACCAACTATCACTACGGACGTGGTTTCAGCTGTGGTGAGTATGATTCAATATTGAAAAAGTACATTTTACGTTCATATGAAAAGTAATTCTTGCTAGTTCTGAATCTGAATAGCTGTAGGCTTTGGAAAGTTCTTTTTTATGGTTAATCGGGGAATAGTTGCCTTTTCGTAAAAATATCTCTAGTAAAGCCATCTCTAGTAATAGGCCCAGTAATCTGTGTTGCCTTCAGAGGGGAAAGGGGGGGGTAGGGGCCGTGGTACCTTGAGGCCCCATGCCCTTCCTGGGAAAACTTGTGCGTTGGTGTGTTTTCAGTTTACTGACTGCATCGATACTACGATCGTAAATTACTTGTTTAAACTTTTACCTGAATTCAGGATAAGCATGGGAACAGTCAAAAGATGTCTTAGACAGAGACCCAAGGGCTTCGAAATGTTTCTCTCCGAACGAAAATTTGGAAATTTGTTGACCTCTGCTCATTACAAATAATAATCTAGGTAATCTGGCAGAATTTTACTATTTATTGGATTACGTGACTTTCGACCACCCGCAACTAATGGGGTACTCTCTTTAACACTGCTGTGTGCTCATGCCACAGTATGAAGCTTTTCCCAATTTACTACTATTTAAAGTTATCTTGTTCAAAAACTTTTTAAGCCCCTGGAACCCACCCTCAATTGACCTTTGACCTCTGGTGACCTGACATGACCTCTGATCTCCACCAAAGCAATCAAAATCTCCATCTCATTACGACAACTAGGGTTTGCATTTTTGCTTCGAGTTACTTCAACCTTTGACCTTCACCCCAGAAGGTGTCCCTTCACCAAAAAAGATGTCTTTCTCTTTATATGACAACTCCACATGAAAAGGGATGACCATCGATCATGGCTATCTTGAGATATCTTGTTTAAAAGTCATGTAAACATAATGTTAGTCAGACAGAGAAGAAACGCATTGATAGCATCACCAGAAAAGCAGGACATTGACATGTGATTGAGGAGTCTTAGCCTTCCCTGGATTCTATCTATGATGAGCTATTAACCTCAAAACTGAAATTTCTCATGGATGGTCAAAGTTATCCATCGCTTTTACTTCACTGAGGATAACCTAATAAAGAGAAGAAGGCTGAGACTTCCCACTCTAAAATCTAATAGATACAGTGATTCATTCCAGCCACGTTCAATTTAATGTTTCAATGAAAATTTTACCAGATAATTTTTCTTTTCATGAATGTATATAATATTGTGATGTCCATTTTTGTATGTTTGTACTTTTATATTTTTATATTTTTTTTTTTTGCGCGAATACTCAAATTTCCGTGATGGAGCAATGAAATTGTCTTACCTGAGCTTGTCTGGTCTTGTCTTGTCTTCTCTTGTCTTGTTGTGTCTTGTCATGTCTTGACTTGTCTTGTCTTATCTTATCCCAGCTTTCTGCAATTTTTGCTCCAGTAAAATCGAATGATTTTTGATCCCCATCAAAACAGGTTTCTCCGTCTAAACATAACAGATGTAAATACTAAATGCGTAAAGACAGTGTCAGCCATTTCTAGACTCACTGTTTACTAGACAATTTAGAGGTTTTGAGTTTTAGTGACGGTGACCTCCATTGACCTTTGGCTTCCATGAAAAACAATAGGGTTCTTCTCAACTGGAAAAATCTACATACTAATTATGAAAAGTGTCTGTGATTGCTTCATTGAGATGAGATATTAACAAGCCATTTTCGAGGTTTTCGCAGTTTTGATAACGGTGAACTCAAATGACCTTTAAACTCCACCAATTACATTTGGTTTCTTCCTCCAAGCTTGACAAGTCTATACACAAAATATCTAAGGCATTCGCATCTTGAGATACAGTGTTTACGAACAAAGTGTCACAAAAACAAACACAAACACACATGTTTTCCATACAACCTGAGCACCTCTTTGGTTTTCTATTGTCCCTGCTTCATTAACCCTAGTCTTTACGATAGACTGGCTATTGTTCAAACTGAGAGAACCTAAGAAATCTGTTGTGTTTCACCTAAGATCCATTGTTCCGGTCAAAAATGAAAACGGAGATGTCACGCATTACAATTGCAGAGATCTCCCATTTAATGAAGTCTTCATTATGTTACGCTTCCAATTGTCAATACAGTTCCACTTTTATACGGAACGCAATGTTGTTACGCACAGCAAGAATGACCAATATACTAGTACTAGTAGTATACTCTTCCAAGAAATCCAAAATGACGTTTTTCAATTGTTACACTGCGTTATTGGAGAATTGGTCAAATATCATCTGAATGAAACTAAAACCCGTGCATTGTTTTGAAGCAAATCTTTAAAGTTTGAAAAACTGATTTGACTGTTCACAATCTGGACACAATCTGGTTATGATTTCGTTGATTGGAACATGGAGCTATTTCGGATGGAGTGCATGGGCGTCCGCAGGTATGGGCAAGGTGGCACTTGCCCCCCCCCCCGGAAAATCAAAAATTTGAAAAAAAAAAAAAGGTATAAAAACCAAAGCTAAAACCCGAACAAAACGTGTTTTCCAAGTTTCTATGCGAAAAATAGGCTTTAGAAATGCCATTTCCGGTGATCTGGGAGGCATTTTGGGCTGAAATTTTCACATGCTTTGTGTCAATTCATGGTGATTTGGAGGTTTTGCCTCCCCCTAGAAATTTTGCCCCGCTGATTTTTTTTCTGCGGACGCCCATGGATGGAGTAAATACGTATTGAGCGTATTTTAATCCTTCGCGGTAAAAGACTTAGCTGAACAAGTATTTCAGTTCATTGTCTAGGTGTGTTCGACTTAACCGGCCCAATGAGAGGAGGGTCCTTTCATACTCACGTAATTCTCTGACAAAAGACTTGGCAGTCAGGATGCCTTAAACTTAGAGTGATCATGGTTTCCATCGAGTAATTGTTGAGGTGCCATCCAATTATAAAATAAGTCACTTCATTTTCTTATCCTTTTGAAATAAAATGGTGATTTATTCACTTATTATCCTACCATATTGCAATTGTTGTAATCGAGAGTGATTTTTTTCAGTCGTTTAGGCTACTCATCTAAACGACTGTAAATGCACTTCTAAGTAATCAAGTTTTGTTGTTTTAGTTGTTCAATCATTTATGAAAAATTATTCCAAGCAGTTCATTAGCAAGCCTAAGTTTTTCATATGAAATTGGAAACAGTTCCGAAGATTTCCTAAAGAAGTGAAACATCTGACCACATTCGACAACTTAATTAATGCTGTACTGAACCCTTTTAAGAAGTGAACACTCGACTTCATTTTTTTTATTTTTTTTTTTATTTATTCATCAACTTTTCACGGTTGGCAATATCCACGGTACCAATGGGTGGAACCATGCCAAAAAATTGGTCGAAATCTTAGAGATGACAAGTTAAAACCAATATATTCACTTCCTAATCTCCTTCATGTCGTCTACTTATTTCAAGAGCAAGGCAATTAGGAGCTTTTAGCCGGCACCCATGATAGTTTCAAAGGAAGGATGGAGCTCTCAATCCATCAATATTACCTCCATGATTAAAAATATCTGGCCTCATCTGTTCTTTCATATTCTGATGTCGGGATTTCGAAGTATTTCGAAAAGCTGTTATTTTGGAAATTAAGGTGTCGTCTATTTTCAAGTATCTAACTGGTTCATCGGCATCAATCTCCATTTTCATCCTTTAAATGGTAGGGGTGGATTCTTCTTCGGTCGTTTCACATGCTTCATTGCTTTCTTTCGAAGATGGCATTACCTTAAGCCATAATGTCTTAAGATATTATCTGTATGATTTATTGCACTTCATTTCTCTACTAGTTATATAAAGTAGCTCCATATTATTTACTTAAAAGTTATTTTTTTCTATTAGATGAACTGAAATGAAGGCGTTCACTCTACAGCTCCTGTTGCTACTGCTAAGTGGAACGCCGCAAAGTTTCGCCACGGCTGTTTTCGGTGTAGACGACCAGACAAATCTTAACAACGTTGTTAAAGTAAGACACCATTAGTATAGTTAACAAAGACAGAAATACCTTCGTATTGTCAATTGACATTTTATTGCTTTGTCTTACGTTCATTCGGAACAATGAGGGAAGGGGAGGGCGGGTTGATTTACAAGATTTAATAAAAGAGTAAGAACATAAAAATATTTTACATTGTTAATTCGTCCCAAACTGAAGTAATGACATGCCTTATAACTAGAAGAAAGGGGTAGATGCGCATGGTTTAAAAAGGTTCTCTTGACTGGCTGTTGCCATTTTATTGTGTTGATTGCATTCTTTGTCCGGGTTGAGGATTAGGTTAGGGATTAGGGTTATCGTTAGCCATTTAGGAAATTTCTTCTTAAACAACGCGCATCGCCCCAAGAAAGAAGACGTAAAGTGGGAAGTGTTATCTCCCTGAACGTGGGGCATGTTAGCTCAAAATTCTTGGGAAACTCAGCGCCAGCTCATGGTGACGCTCCACTTCAGATAGTATTATTACATGGTGCCACATTATAACTCACCTAGATGCCAGATGTTTTAAAATTTTCTAGAGATATTGCGTTTATATCTGAGTGAAAGTTGTCTGTGAAAAAAGACCCAAATATAAGCCTATGTGGATGTAACACAATTGCTTTACAAAAAGTTGTAGATGTGATACAATTGAGAGATACAGCTGAGAGTTTAATTAAAAGGAGAGTCCAAATCCTACGAAATTTTCTACAAATTATTAGGCTGGCATTGCTTCCCCATATCGACGCTACTATAGCTTGCGAACTCTTGCGGTCATTGTTTGCCAGCTTCAACATCTTGCGAGTCATTGCGACCACTTGCTACGAAACGCTTTTTTATTAGGCGACATTCTCAGGGTCTACAGGAATTACAAGAGGTCGCAATTTCGGGTTAGTACTAAAGCTGCAGGGGAGGCAGTCTTAAGTTTCTTATCACAAAAATTCGATTTAGGCGAAATACAAGTGATATTGATAGTGATAGCCGACGGTCAATGTTAATTGGGTCACTTTTTGCCCAGCAAAATGTCTTTTACTTATTTTTACCTCTAGCGTGATGTAGGATGCGAGGAGGACGAAGGAAGTGGGGGAAGTGGTGACTACCCAGACTGTGAAAAAAGACAAGAGATGACCATGAAACCAACCATATCGGTATGTATACTTGCATTGCAGCTGGTGTAAGGACTGTGTCGTGCATTAGATCTGGATATTTATTACATTATTAAACTGATGTTAAAACAGTGAGGAGATCGCTGAGATATACATGGGGTTGAGTAAAATAACTTCTCTAAAACCAAGAAAGTAGAAATCACTCCAAAAGAGTGTCCAGAATGATCAGTTACAAGTACGAATGAATTTCAATCAAAGTGGACAGTTTACTCTAAATAGAGCGGCATTTCACACACATGGAATGAAATATAACTCCTGGATTCACACTACACAGTACACACTATGTGAACTTATATACTTAGGAACGATCATTCTGTGAAATATTTTTTGAAGTGAATTTAACATTTTTAATTTAAGATTGTTTTAGGAATCTATGAAAATAGATATTCAGGAAGTCTGTTCCATATTTCGGGGGCATACACTGAAAAGGACCGACCAGCAAAAGAAACACAACCGGTTATGAGTTTCAACCAAAGGACGGGGTAGAGGAGCACGAAGAACGGAGGCGTCGCTGTTAGATGTAACTTGAAGCATGTGTTGGTTATGTTTCCAACAGCCTGGTTATAAATAGTTTAGTATGCAAGCAAACGAATGATACAAGAGTGAAAAAGAGTGAAAACAAATCCAAAAAGTGTCAAGAATGACCAATCCTAAATACCGGTGTATTTCACCCGACCTTAACTTAAAATTTATTCTAGCCGATAGATATTATGCATAATAAAATAGAGCAAAAATACACCCTTATTTGGGTCAATACAATGCAACACTGACAAATGCAGATAGCTTATTTGTCAAACAGTCGAATGCGCGAATAGTCTGCAACACCATGATGCAGGCTAAATTCTCTTGCGTGCGGCCACGTGTTCCGTTGTTTTGCCCACAAGGACGGCGTCAGTATGCCATAAATGCATATGTTCTATTCTAATCAAGTAGGTACTATTCCAGCCCAATTCCGACCCCAGTACCTTCGATTTCGAAACAATTCAGTGTCCCTCAATAGAGAGCGAATTTCGAGTTTATCAATTTTTACAATGTATCTTAACATTAAAACCGACCATGAGAATGTTGTAAGCCTACCCAAAAATTTCTTAAAAAAAAAACATAAGTTGTAAAGTTCATGCAACTACTTGATTGTGAGCGATATGTGACATTTAATTTTCAGCAGGTTGATGTAGTATTAGTTGAACTTATGCAGCCTTAAATTATAGAATGGAGAAATTCCGACAACCTCTTAACGACGAAATCGGGACTTTTCATAACATCAGGCAGCCTCCTTTCTCCGACCCGGGCGTGGTATTAGCCCCTTCTCACTTACGTCACAAATACGCGTTAACAACCGCCATGTTTGAGAGCAAGCCTGTACATAAATACCGGGGTTGCCCTCAAACATGGCCGAAATACTCCACGTGGAAGGCGTCTATGACGTCATGTGAGAAGTATCTATACCAACGCTCATTGCTAATCCCACTCGTTGTACATTTATAATGTTTTCTTTAAGTTTCATAAAATCTCCTGAGATCCCCTAGTTTATAGCAAACATTACGAAATACACCAATTGAAAATACTTAGTTTTATTTAATAGCAATTACCGCAGTCTATAGCACGATGAATATGGAACTCCCATCAATTTATTTTGGCTTCAAGTGCATGGAAGTGTAAAATATAGTAAGCAGATATGACATTATGAACTTTTCTCAATTTTTACATAGAATTCACATTTAAAGGTTAGATCCTGGCAGCTCTAATTATTTCTTTTTTTATCAAATAAATTAAAAGCATTAATTTATCTCATAATAACTTTATTTCAATCAAGTTTTTCATATTTTTGTTAAAATGTTTCAGTACCCAAAACCTCGTATTCTGAGTCTGAAGGTTGATACAACTATTACAGCCCGTTACGTCAGTACTACTGTCGTGACCACGATGAAAAATAAAGCACCAGTCTCTCAAGATTCTAATTTTCGCTTCCGGTTATCTGGTGAATCGTTCATCAGCAATTTTTTCATGTAAGGGTTTTCACTTATTTTGCGCATTTTTTATAGTCTTCATTATTAATTCGGAAATTCTGCTTTAAAGTTTGTGACTTTATAAGAACTTTAAAGCGCAAGTGTATTTTTAAACTACAATATGTACCGAATTAAGCATTTATTTAAAAAATATAAAGTTGTAATTGAAATATACACAGGAACTAAAAGGATGATGTTGTCACACAAGTTTATAATCTGTTACATTCAATGTATTAGTTTCTTTTTTTCCTTTTTTGTAAATTGTCATTGACAAGCATTTGGACCACAGTTCTGAGCACATTTTCTACTTACAATAACCCTATATAGGCCTGACCTTGTATCAACATCAGAAAATGATATGTAATACAGGAAAGGTCACCTGTATATTGTCATTTTGAAGATGGGCTGATTTCTGAATATCTCTTTATTTCCTATGTCATAAAGGGTGGTCAATGATGAAGTTTATCAATCTGAAGTTAAAGAGAAAGAAGCCGCACAGAAGGCCTACAATGAAGCAAAGAGACGTGGTCAGACTGCAAGTCAAGTCAAGCAAAGGTCGGTACTTTGTTGTACACTGCTCATCATTAAACTAGCAGTTTAAATTTATAAAACCGACAGTTATAACATTATTCCACACGTTAATTAAATGACAGAAAAGTAGTTTTGTGATAATGAAACGAACAGTTTGCAGCGCGAACCAGGAACTTGTTACAGGGGGTATCTCCATCTTGGTGGTTAGTTTAGGAATATCTCCGCGGTTTTTACTAAAATGAAAAGAAGAGAAACTAAAGAGACACCTGAAATCAAAATTTAGCATTAACCAATCCTGTGATAATATTTTCTTCTTTTCCTTTTCTGTCGTACCTCTACCCTAAGCAAGAAACATTCTTCGTTCTCATTCGAAAGTTTTAAGCCAGGGACGATATCCGGTCTCTTGACGCTCATCTCGCACAAGTCTTTGTAATTGTTATTTGAAATGGTCTTTGGGCTTTTATTAAAACCATGGCCCATAAAATTTATATCGTACCGTTTCTCGTTTCATCACAACTTAAAGCAGTAGCATCGTGCCGCGTATAATTCAAATGATTTTTAAGTCTAGCATGTTTCAAAAGTAACATCTTTTGAACAAGTTGCGTACAGTATCTTAGAAAAGACAGTTCATTCTTATATCTGCATTGTTTTGTTTTATCAGCGACACCGACTTCACAAAGTTTGAGACTAACATCAATTTGTCTCCGAATACAACCGCTAGTTTCCACTTAACCTTTCAAGAACATCTCCGTCGGAAGAATGGCGTATTTCGTCACAAAATCAATTTGTTTCCGAAAGAGGTATGAAGTATAATTCACCAAGAGTCCGATGTAAGAGTTTGTAACTAGTTTTGGGTTCAGTTGTTCTCTTGAGTAGGGTCCATGTGGAAAAGCTTGTTAGCTATCACAAAGTTAACTGGTTAATGTTATACTGCCATTAGAGTGACTTATTTTCAGTTCAAATTTTGTTATATTTCATTTTGTTGTCCGTTGATACCACACGTACGATATGACACGTTCTTCAGAAGGACCATTTCGGGGAACTTAGTATCCACCGTCCAAACAAGAACAGACCTTACACCGAAATTACTCAACTTTGCTCTGCACAGATGCTAGGTGGTATAATTATGCAGTAGTGACATTTGTATAAAAAACCGGGAGGGGGGGGGGAACGGTTCATCC
The DNA here is from genome assembly GCA_037179385.1 of Holothuria scabra. Classification (NCBI taxonomy): domain Eukaryota; kingdom Metazoa; phylum Echinodermata; class Holothuroidea; order Aspidochirotida; family Holothuriidae; genus Holothuria; species Holothuria scabra. Next base: position 56,821,638 of record CM074181.1, on the reverse strand, counting down.
CCTCGATTGTCATGTATGGATTCTACCGGAGCACCCATACGACCAATATATACTGGTAGATGGTGCACTCTAAAAACTAAAGTGCTAATTTCAGCACTTGAAGAACTATTTTGTGGCACCTTGAAAGAGTCCTATAACGGACTGCATCCCAGTGCTAAAACAGCACTTGCTCAAGTGCTATTTATATTAGCACTTTGATGAAAGTTAGCACTTTGATGAAAGTGCTAAGCTTTATGACGTAATAATTCGGTATCAATAAACCCTTTTTCCCATTTTCTGTTAATTATGATTGATTCATTACATGTATGCGATTCTTTTGGTACTATAAAGCGACATTCTGCACCCAAAGATCATCGTGGACACCCACGAGGAGCTTTTTACGTGCTTGGAAACGGACACGGTCGGAACAAAGTTGCAAACAAATTCCGCAATTAACAACAAACACAAGGACACCCACGAGCTTTTTTCTAAAAGTCCTCTCGACTCTCTGGCGAAGAGCCAAGGGGCGAAAACCAAACATTTACACCCGGAGGAGTTCTGCTCCCTCAAGAATCTAAACGTCCCAAATGGACAAGTACGCCCTCTAAAAGGCAAACATGTGTGACCCTGCTCTAGACTGGCTGAATAGAACAGAAGCCACACACTACACATAATCTTAGCCAAAAGGCCGAGAAGCGACACCCACGATGAATCTTTTTTTCTTTAAGTCCCCTCGACTCTCTGGCCAAGAGCCAAGGGACGAAAACCAAACATTTACTCCAGGAGGAGTTCTGCTCCCTCAAGGAGCTAAACGTCCCAAATGGACAAGTACGCCCACGAGGGATACTTTTTCCAAAGTCCTCCCGACCCTCTGGCAAAGGGCCGTTCGGCGAAACCAAACTTGATACTGCTTCCCGAAGAAGTTATACGTCCACTTAAGGACAACACTTGACCAACCTCAAGGCCTTCAGACCATTTACATTACTGGTCTGCCATGCATGGCTCTATTCTTTTTTTCTAAAAGTCCCGTCGACTCTCTGGCGAAGAGCCACGGGGCCAAAACCAAACATTTACTCCCGGATGAGTTCTTTTATAGAGTTCTGCTGAAAAGAACAGATACTAGATGAAGTTATCCATTACACATGCAGTAACATCCTAAAAGGTTACATGTATCACGAAGGTTCTTTTTCGGATATACTGTAATATTTGTTTAGACCATATTAAAGTTCCAAAGAAAACTATTTTATTCGTCGTAAGTATTTTAAACACGGTAAGTAATTGGTTGAACAAAACCTGATAAAGAAAATACCAAACACACATCTTTCTCAGTGATGTAGTATTTTTAATATTTTGTGTTACCTTTTTGGCTCCGCCCACTTTTCTGTTATGGTCTCTTACTTTGCAAGCTGCCAACACTATGAAAGTGTTGTTCAATTAGCACTATCAAGGTGCAAAAACAGCACTTTGAGTGCTGATTTGACTTCAGCACCTTCAAAGTGCAATCATTTCAGCACTTTAGTTTTTAGAGTGATGGGAAGCTGTTTGTCTTTTGGCTGTTAGTTAAAAGTGAAAGTAATGAAGTTCCAATTAAAGATAGTTAAGCGCCGAAGGTTTAAGATAGACCACTCGACCAGAAAAAATGTAGTACGTCTTGGAGCAAAACAATTGCCATTTTAGGAAGCAATTTCACGAACTACTTGTCTGCTTATGTACGTGCGACCTCACCTTGCAGTAGGCCCACAACGTCTTCGGCAAGTACAAGCTTGGAGAACGCTGTCCTGACGCAAACTGTTCAAATGTCGGCAGAATAAACTCCAGATTTGTCTTCATTGAGGTTTCCCAAAACAACTAGATGTATACAATTATTCCTTTTATCAAATATTACCGATAAAATTGTTTCATTGTTCAAGTTTTGTTATCAGTAGTCAGTAGGCTGTTTTTTATGTTAAACGTGTCTTCTCAGTACTAAGGGACAGAAAGTGCAGTCGTGTACGGCATGGTACAGCATCCCCAGCAGAAACTAGGCATTCTCAATTAGAGCTTCTTCCCGGTGCATTCTTATATCTTGCTTTGAAAAAAAAAAACCAGTTCGGCCTCACTGTCTTGCACTCAGTTCTTTACTACTGATTTCCAACTTTTGCACCAGATATAAGAGAAAAATTGAAGAGGGTGATGTGCTTGAGCAGAATAACGTACATCAGCCTTCACAAAAATTTAGAACAATCGATTGGCATAGAAGGAAAAATGTGTATGTAGGGGTGGGGGCGGGTTGGATCACAGGACTGCAATACATGCCCCCTATAAATAGCACCACTAAATAAAAATAATATGGTTGAAACTCCTATGAAGTGAAGACTTCATCCCCATACAGGAAACGTTAATTGATTTTAAGCAAACTTATTAAAGAAGTACCAATTAGCCTACCTTTAGATGCATAGGTCATATCTTGAAGACGTTGATCTTGCCTGTTTGTTGACAATCCATGTAGTTCTGCATACCACAAGTAATTTACTTCGCTCTCGGAGAGTTCCTCTTCGGTAAGTCGAAAACATGCTCTTTTAAGATTCCACTCCTTTATGCTATGAGTTGAATTCGACACGCTACTTAAAAGAAATCAACATCTGGTTCCAAATGAAAAACACACCAAAATAGGGACACCGTTGATCAAGCGATTTCTCCCGTAGAGTCTTCTGGGAAAAAACCCTTTTTGTTCCCTCTGTGAATCTATTTATGTAAACATTTTTCAACAATAGATTGAACATTGTCGTTAGTAAATGTATCGGTACTTAAAAACTACAGAAAATGAAGCAAAACATTCAAATACCCCACCAAAAACCACACAAATGTACTCAATCTTTACCCTATGGCCCCTTCCTCACCCTTCCTCCTCGGCTTTCCCTCCAGGTTTCCCCTTCCCCCATCCAGGTGATAACAGCTTCTTATACCATGCATAGCTATGGTGTAACTTTCCTGACTATTCCACAAACAAACGACAACCCAGTTGTAAATAACGATACGTAGCGTACGAACTGTTCGAGAGGATTTACTTGCTAACAAGGCGGACATGCAGCTCCATGACGTACTACAATTTAGTACGTGTTTCCGTGTGAGTGGTTTATTAATAAACCTTGTGCACATGATGTCACAGAGCGGAAAGTACGCCCTCCTTTGGGGGCAAAACAAACCAATACAGACAAATGCAGACAGCTGATTTGTCAATTAGTCGAATACGCGCATAGTCTGCTACACGTATATACGAATTTTTATGCACACGGCTATGTGGGCCATTGTTTTGCGCCCAAGGATCATCACAATGTGTCGTCAATGCCCAAGGTCTATAACCACCTTTGGTTTCAGTAGAAGGTTGACTATCCATTGTCTTTAGGGAGGGGACCGAAGGCATGGGCAAGTGGTGGAAGCATCCGACTTTCAGCCGGGAGGTCTAGAGTTCGAGTAATAATACCGAAGACTTTAAAAATGGAACCTACTGCCATTGTGCTTGGTGCTCAGCATAACAAATGGAAAAGGAAAAACAGACCAGTGAACCAAAACTGGAAGAAAGGTCGTGACCGGCCCCACAGTGGTGCCATTTTGATTTTTTAAGCTGATTTAAATACGAATGGGGTTGGGCTTCTGTTGATTGGGAAGACTCAGTCAGATTACTTCCAATTGGTTTCCCCTACTACTTCTAGAGGTGGGTCCATGCCCCATTCCTCCTGTGTCTAAGCTGTTTTATCTTCAACGAACTTCGATCTGTTGTTGCTTGCAGGTATATGGATGTCTATTTAATTTTTCATATAACTCATTGCATAGGCCAGGGTTAGAGCAGGGGCGTAGCCAAGATTTTCTTGTGGGGGGCAAAGCTGACTCATCGTCCCCAATCTTGACCGACAGGACTATCTAAGCGGAGCGCCACCATCGGTTGGCGCGGAGCGTACAAGAAAATTTTTGGTTTTTAGAAACCCCTCAGATGGCAGGAAACGGCACTTCCCGAGTGTTTTATGCTGCATGTTCCCAGCCTGGAAATATGGATCTCATTTCTGAAGTTTCTCAATTAAAAAAAAAAAAAAAAAAATAATCTATTATGAAAAATGTTAATACATGTTTCTAAGTGGAGCTTTGCCATCGATTGACGCGGAGCGCACAAGGAAATTTTTGGCTTTACAAACCCCTCGGATGGCCGGAAACGGCCCTTCACGAGTGTTCTAAGCAAGAATATGTTCAGCCCAACTTCGAAATTCTCCCCGCTTCTGATTGGAGCACTTGACAAATAAGTTGAGGGGCTGAACATACCTTTAGCTCCCACTTTTTCATTTTTCATCGCCGTCACTGGGGTGCGGGCATTTTCTTGAGGGAGCGAAGCGCCCAAGTGAGGAGTCGAGCGACCGAACGGAGAGAGAGTGTGGTTCTCCCCCTCTTACCCCAAGGAGATTTTGCAATTTTACATCAAAATTGAGCGATCTGGTGAACACCTAAGCCAGGATGCCGTCGATGAGTTGGTGAGGGAGATTTGAAGAAAACCTGTGCACTATACCTGCCATTGCGAGTCATATACGACATAAAATTTGCATATGCTAGAGGAAGATATTTCCGCACTGATTTAAGCGTGGAAAAGCGGACGAAAATTTTTTGGGTTAGCCTACACTAAAAAGAATCTGTACTTATTTAAAGCTTATATAGGTCAATTGTCCCGGCATTTGGGCCCTATCGGGCACAACTTATATTGTACTTCCTTCTTCGAGTCCGTACCGCAGGACTGACACAAGAGATTATTAACTAAGTTTAGCGAAATGAGATGAAATTCCCGACATGTACATTTATCTATTTTATTCTACTTATTGATTTACTTGAGAAGATGGGAAGGCTTTGTACTTTATTAGCTCTAGGTAACGGAACTGAGGAAGCGTGTGCAAAGCGTACCGAACATTTTGGGTTTTATCGCAGAAATAACTCTTTTGAAAGCCAAAATAACTAAACCGACCATTGGAAGGTGACAGATTATTCCCGACAGGGGCTGGCCATGCCAGCAACCACAAGTTCCGACAGCCCCTATGTCGAGGGGGTGGTGAGAAGGGGACATGAAAGAGCCTAACCATCCCATGTCATTGCAGCATGGGGCACATTTTGCACAATATCACTTAATGTTTTTAAAGCCGAGTTTCGCACTGATAGTGTTCCTTTGAGTCTGAATCGTGAAATTGCAAAGCGGGCGAAGCGCTCGAAAATTTTTGGTAGGCTTGCAAAAATAACATAGCCTATGTAATCATTAAGAACAAAAAGAAAAAAAATAGAAAAAAAATAGAAACTGTGGAGGTTGTAGACCGTAACGGGGGTTACATATATTGTGTCGAAACCACCTGGAATACCCGATAAAGTAGCCAAACTATGCTCAGTGAGTCGCTCACCAACCGACCTATCGCATGACACACACAAGAGAACAGCAACTAGGCTTTGTGATATGGGATGAAATTTACGACCTCTACATAACCTGTGTACTCTGCCTACCTGGTGCTTGGTAAGGTCGACAGGACTCACACTCTCTAGATTGGTGGAATGGAAGTATTGAAAAACTGGAGTGAATCTACAGCGCGCGTAGCGCGCCGAAAATTTGGGGTTATTATTAGGGAAATTGCCCCTTGAGAGCAAAAAACAGGTAAACCATCGGGGAGACTAGTCGCCGTCGAGGACTGCATACTTTATCGTAACGACTAAAAGCCCAGCCCCCCATCCCGAAAAACTGTAAAAAATGCCCCGATTCTCTCCCTCCTCTTGCCGTTTATCTCTTTTTTATTTTTATTTTTTTGGCTCTCCTTCATTTTTTCAACATCGCCCATCGCGTCCCCAAAATTTCTGTGGGGGAACTCTGCCCCTGCCCCCCCCCCCCCGCTGGCTACGCTAGTGGGTTAGAGGCTCCAAGGCAGGGAACGCATTGAACTGGAAACATCGAATAATCAGGTAGAATGACAAACTTAGTTGTTTTTATCACCAACCCTTGAAAACGAAAACGGGGAACATTGAAACCCGGGAACATCGGGGCTCTGACCACTTGACCATGCAGTAGGTCGACTTATGGAGCTAGTCAAACAAGGGAGATGGAAGATCCCTTATTTAACATATATCTGCTCTTATGCATCCGTATTACGTATTATGTATATTTGCTTCACATTCTTCTTTGAAGTTTTAACTTTTATTGAACTTTCATTTCTGGTTTAAGCAACAGACTCAGGCTTGTTAGTGGTACAATAGTATAGGAATATATATTCTTTGGTATCGCTCGTGTCTTTCGAGTGTCAATGGTAACTGTCGGTCCTGTCCTACTACAGGGTCATGTTAAAGTTTTTTTTTTTAAAAAAAAGAAGCTATTTGAGATATCGAAGCATACTTTTGTGTGCTCGTTTTTTTCGCTTATTCTGTGATTATTTGTGGTCTGCCGTCTGTTCGATGCCCCCCTTACTTCGACATGTCTGTAACTGTTTTTAGGAGTTGCAATACGCTTTAGTGGCTGCTCCGGATATTTTCAATAGAGGGGTTGCTGAACGGTATGTCAAGGTTATTGCGTAGGAACGCTATAAAAGTGGTGTCTGATAGGGAAGTCCATATAATGAAGGAGCAGGCTCATTGTTAGGTTTATCTGGGTAACGCCCATAACGTACAGGGGACGAGCGGTTTGTCACAAAAACAGTGTTGGTGTTGAAATTTTTCTGAGAATTTGGTGCAGGAAATACTGTTGAAAGATGTAATAATCTCACGGTGTGTTTGGTACTTTGTACCTAATTGAAAAAAAAAAAAAACTCATTATGAAGTTTCGAAACATATTCTCAGCCGTAGCATAATAGTTAGATTTCTCAATATTTAAGGACTTCAGCATCGTATATTCAAGATAAAAAAGCATTTACTTCTAGCAAGTTTCACAATTAGGGAGAAATAAACAATATTGTCACACGATGTCCAAGAGTCAATTATGAAAGAGGGCAGCCTACTGTATTCTTTCAAGCTGAGGTGCACTACATTTTCCGTTGAACTCTCTATAAATCATTTGATCATGCATTTTTAAAAGTACACAATGTAAGTTCATCACTGACACAGTGTCACTTTTCTTTATAACATATTTTTGTTACCATGGCTAGTCTGTGATTCCTACCTAATCATGCTTGCAAAGAGTACAATATTTGCAACATATTTACCGTCGAATAAAGTCAATACATTTGCAGTGCTGTTGAAATAAGATAAGATGAGGACATAACACGAGAAAACTGCGTGGTCCTCCCTTCATTTCTTTTGACTGCAAATTGAGGGCGTCTTATGCATTCCCTTCCAATGATATCATAAACACGTTTATAATATCTTTGCTCCCTTCTATCCGCTAAAATCGCAATTTTCCTGAAACGTTTTCTCCTCCACAGATTGTTCAAGATTTAGTGGCAGACGTGTATATAACTGAACCTCAGGGTATATATTTTGCCAACATAACTTGGGAGCAGGATTACAAGCTTACTACCGACTTTTTGTACGACTCCCTCAGTGTCGACTACAAGTCTGATACAGAGGTACACGCTCACTTCAACCCGTCAGCGGTGGATCAAGAAGGCTTATCAAAGACAGGCCTGGAAGGGGATCTTGTTATTACCTATGACGTAAATCATGACAACAATGCTGGACAAATAGAGGTAAATAAATATAAAGTGTTTTCACTTGGCGTCATGCTTTGATTAGCCTCGCCCACTGCCGGGCAAAAAGCAACAGTCGTCACGGCGGTTATTCACTGCGTCTCAGCTATACAAGGCACTACATTCTTCAGCCCTGCAGTCAAGAAAGGTGAGGGCAGTAAGCTATGTAACGATCAAAGATTTTATTAGCACAGATAACAAACTTAAAATGGCGCGGTGACTCCTCTCGAAGGCGGAATCGGAGGGGCGGAAGTGCTGATCACTCATCAGTCGTTTTGGAAGCTAACAGTCAATTGATATCTTCCGGTAGTATGGATAGGCCTACGTGTGATTTTAAAACATTGAAATCCTTGCAAACATCGTTCTTCAATAAATTTCACTAACATGAAACAGTTTTAGGTTTCTTCGCCGGCTTTCTACTTAAGAACGTTTGAACATTAACGCACAACGACTGTCTTAAAGTTCATTGGCTAACTGGTTGGTCATTTTCTATGGCATCTTCAGCGCACATCTATGCACGCGTTTACATTCTTACGCACCTACAACACATAAATCAACTACTGCGCTCTGTTTCTCAGCACTCGGAAGTATACGTCAATTATTCCGTACTTTACACGGAGAAACGCACTGTGCGCGTCCAAAACTCGCTTTGAAAATGCACGCACGCTGACATCTCGTCACAATGGAATTTTCTGTTACGCGTGCGTCATTGTGCACGCAGATAACCGAATAGAACTGTAAGCATGTTCAGAGCCGTATGCTCATGTTAAATAAACACTTCCGCCTCTCTGATTGAGCTTCCGTGAGGAGTAAGCGCATCCAACAGTGTAGGGATCGGAGTTTGGTATCTACGTTTAAAACATCTTTGATAACTATAACTGGAGGACGCACGTCAATGCGTAATACGGCGTCGAAACTGGAGCCGACATAGGCTCAGTTGATGTAGGTTAGTTTTCTTCAAGTCGTTAACGTCGCGAATGTTATTAAGCATATTTTTTTTACTGTGGTGAGTAAGGTCAAATCATGCTATTTCACGAATCAACTGCTTCGAAATTGGCCACAATCCTTCTAAGGCCTGCCTCTTCTTGAATTCTTGTAAGGCAGCTTTTTGTGTAATATTGATATATATTGATATATATATTGTGAAAGAATAAGTCAAATTTTACTTATTCTTTCACAATACGATATCAATCGTATATTATCCCTACGTTGTCGTAATCCATGTCAGTAATTTTGAAACAAAAATGTCCTAAAAGATAGATTTGGCCTTTCTCACCCTAAAAAAAGGGACTAGTGTGAGTACGTAAACAGGCCTGTACGTAAATCCATGGATACGAGATAGATCTAGGCTAGACTGAGTGTCCGCCATTTTTGCACCAAGCGGTGCATGGCATGCACTGAGGTGATTGGCAGAGTCCTCCGACGGTTTTCAAATCTGAGCCATGGGAAAAATAACTTCAAACTTTGAAAAACATCCTAAGAAAGACTTGGTAACTCCTTCACGTGTTACCGTAAATTGTCCAAGAGAATGTAATCAAGTTTCTAGCTATAAAAAATACAAATGCAATGTTCCAGTATAATTTAAAGTTAATTGTTAGGCTACTGGACAGCTGGTACTAACGTTAAGGCTAAGTCAAACCGTGTACAGGGCACATAGAAAAAGTCGCCGAAATATTAATGAACATCTCGCCCAAATATGACAACACGGCCAAAAATAATAATAATATCCGTTTAGGCCTAGTTAGACACCTAACTGTTAGTAGTGGTAGGCTACTTATGATGCCCCAATAGCCTACTTCAAATCAACCCAGCAATAGCCTACTCCAAATCAACTCAGCAAACTGATAGGTCTCAACTCGAATCAACTAGCGTAATAGGCCTTCGTTAACAATACAGCACGGCAGGCCTACGTACCACAGGAAATCCTAGCGTTATACAGTATAGTACAGTATAGTATCTACCTATCTATCTATATATATATATATATATATGTATATATATATATATATATATATATATATATATATATATATATATATATATATATATATATATATATATATATATATATATATATATATATATATATATATATATATATATATATATATATATATATATATATATATATATATATATATATATAAAGGATAAGGTAGGTCACATCGCCTAACACCAACGCAGTGCAACGTACAAAACTCTTCATGATTTCTCACCCTATACTACATTTACTCTTTCAAATCTCCAAATCTCTCGAGAACCTACCCATGCCTCCGAGGGTGGTCGGAGGCAGAAATTTCTCAGCCTTACTCATTCCACTTCCCAAGTCTGTGGAGAGGCAATTTACGCAATTGCTACCATTTCCGATTCATTCCTCTCTCTCCCATCTTTATTACTTTGCTTCCCTTCTTCTTTTTTCATTTTCCTTTTTCTTTTACTCTCAATCCGCTTCTTTTCTTTCTTTCCTCGCCTCCTTTTTTCTCCTCTCATTTTCTCCCCTGGGAGCCGGTTGTTGGGTGGGGTGTAGAACCATCAAGGTTCGGGATAATTATGCAAACGGGGTAATTTTGGGGGTATTTTCAGTTAGTTCATTTCTTAAATCTTTTGCAGATTGTCAACGGCTACTTTGTGCATCACATTTCTCCCGTCAACCTACCACCGACAAGGAAAAATGTCATTTTTGTGATCGATACAAGTGGCTCGATGTCTGGAAGCAAGATAAGACAAACACAGGATGCCATGGCCACAATCATAGATGAAATCAGGGATTACGATCGCTTCAATATCATCCGGTTCTCACATAATCCTAGCAAGTGGAAGAATAAACTTGTGACCGCTACTAAGGAGAAAAAAGAAGAAGCGAAAGAATACGTAGAGAGTTTAAGAGCTGCTGGAGGTAAATGTAGCAGCTGAAGGGTACATACCGTTTTTTCACTCACCGGAGTTTAAGCCAATTGCGAAAGTATCTAAGAGGATAACGTATGGTTATGAGAGCATGGAAGTACAACTGTGGGGTAGGAGTTTCATAACGCTAAGTGAAAGATTGCTTTGATAAAGGTTTACTTATGTTAAAACTATGCGAGTTCAAAAATTCGATTTGGTTAATGTACACATGCGTCCATCCTCTAAATCTTCGGGTTAAACAAAACGCTCCCCACCAACTCAAAAATTTGAGTTTTCTAAGTTGAAATTTTCCAGGCGAGGGACATTTTTTATTTGTTTTATTTTCACAGGTACAAACATACATGGCGCTCTTGTACTGGCTGTTAATACTTTAAAAGAGTGGGAAGAAGGGAGTGGCACCCCGGTGCTGGAAACCGATGAAGAAAAGGACGCTCTGCCTATGATCATATTTTTAACGGATGGCCATCCGACCAATGGAATAACAGATTCGTCTACATTAATTAACTCTATCATAGATGCAATAGATGGGGAAATCGCTTTATTCTCGTTGGCCTTCGGAACTGGTGCTGACTATGATTTGTTGGAGAAACTTTCCGGACACAATCAAGGCTTAGCTCGACAAATATATGCAGATTCTAGTGCAAGTCTTCAACTTGAAGGATTTTACGAAGAAGTTGCAACCCCTTTGCTTCATCACGTGTCCGTGCATTATCCTGAAGACAAGGTAGAAGTTGATAGCTTAACCAAGACCAACTTCATTAGTTACTTTGATGGGACAGAACTTGTGATAGCAGGCAAACTGAAAGAAAATTTTACAGGAAATGAGTTATCGGCTATCGTAACCGCAAATTCGTTTGACGTTAGCTATGAATGGGACTTGACAAAAGAAATACTGGTGGGTATACGTTCATTGCATTTATTATAACTGAGTTGCAACTGTTTAAAGGTTTGACTGTCTACGAATAAATTGTCTCTTTTCTCTTAAAGGAAACCGGGAATCAAATATTTAGGTCAAGCTATGGCCAATTCCAGGACCTAAAAAATGGCGCCGGTAAACTGAGGACAATGGGAACTATTTGGTTGGTTGGGGGGGGGGGGGCAGACCCACCCTCGCGTGTGAGTCCGGATGCCTGATTAAGGGTCATTGGTGGCGCCCAGGGAAAGCCCCGACCGGTGTCCATGGTGAAAGTCCTCGAAGCCCTCCAAGCCATAAGGTTCTTATGACACTATGCATGTGAAGAATCAAATCTCAGAAGTACCGAGTATGTTGTTTTATGTTCGAGTCGGAGGGGAGAATCTGTGGAAATATTCTAACTCCATGTCCCTACATGCGGGTGCTGCCATTAACAAGTTGCACACTTGGGTCTAACCTATTTTTATAGGCTTTTAAGGAAGAGAATGGAGGAATTTCCTGATCATGTTTTTGTGTGAAATAAACAATTAAGTCCAGTACTGGAAAAACGTTCGACACGCCTTAAAAGCATACTCTTGTGGCTTTCCACATGGTAATTTTTGAGTTAAAAATTAAAATATCCCACATCATGTCCTCAAACCCTGTCTAAATGCCTTTTTCCTGACTCAAGATATCTTACTTAAAAAAATGGTTATTTTTTGTTAAAAATTCCTCTGTCTGTTTTTCAACAAAATCACATAAAAATATGAAATGCGAGCACAATGTCTCAGATTTCTTTTCTTTCTTTATAATTGAACGTCCTCTTCCTGTGATATAGCACTACCCACCATCACCATACATAGGATACAACCTACAATGTTGCTTAATATTGCCTGAGTAGCATCAAAATTGTAAATAAATTGAATGCAATGTCAAACTAATATGCCACGAGGACATCACAGATTTCACATGATACACCAATTTCCAGGAAAAATTGCATTACATTAAAAATTACATAGAATTACATCTTTCGAATGTTTTGTGCTACTGAGATGAACTTTTTACCTCCTGAAAAAGAATTTTTCTTCATACTTTGAGGTTAGCGAATTTTTTTCACGGGAATATGCCTTTAAGCTGTGAAATGTTGTAAGTACGAAACCTTTCCCCACAATTGTATCTTGTACCAGTTGGACCAGTAGTTTTGGTTGGACTGATCTAAGTGAAGTGTTTGAAAGATTCTAGTAACCATTTATAACATTCCCACCACAAGCTTCCTCCATTCAAACAAATCGGGATATGAAGCAAATAGTGTTTGTGGGAATTGCACCCAAAGCATGTATTTGCTATAGCTATTGGAACTTTAGAAAAAACCCAGCTTTACTGGATAACGCGAATACAAGTAAGGAAAAGAAGCCTGTGCGCCACGACTGAAAAAGCCGCAGCCAGCTCGACTTGAACCAATTGGTAATTGGAAACTGCGCCGTAAAACTCCATGTAGTTAGTTAGATGTAGTTAGATGTAGTTTTACGGCCCAGTTTCCAACCTATTGGTTCAAGTCGAGTCGGCCACGGCCCTTTTTCCAGTTGTGGCTCATTGGCTTGTTTTCCCCCACTCCGTTGCTTATGCAGCACGCCAACGGCAGTAGGTTCCTTTTTTTAGAGTCTTGGGTATGACTCGACCTGGGAAGCGAACCCGGGTCTTCCGCGTGGAAGGCGGATGGTCTACCGTTAGGCCAAACACGCGGTCTCCATGTAACTGAGTAACTGAATAGCGCGAATGCAGCTATTCGGTTATCCTTTACTCCTGATGTTTCATGTTGTCTTCATAAGTAATCGAGCATGCACTCTGAAAGGAAATATTTTTAACCCCTATGGTAAATGTCACTCCTGCACAGCGAGACTCTAAAGAGTTCGTTCAGTAAGTTTGTTAGATGGAGTTTTACGGCCCAGTTTTCAACCTATTGGTTCCAGTCGAGCCGGCCACGGTGTTTTTTCCAGTTGTGGCTCACTGGCTTGTTTTCTCTACTCTATTTCTTATGCGGAGCAACACGCACAACGGCAGTAGGTTCCATATTTTTCGTCTTTGGTATGACTCGGTCTGGGAATCGATCCCGGGCCTTCGGCGCGTGAGAGGCGGATGCTCTACCGTTAGAATAGGCCTAGTTAGAAATAGCTCGTACAATGCACCTACAGGCTGCGTTGCAAATCAATTCAGTTTCATTTTGCACAAATTACTACACTTTTTGTGGTAACTTGTGTATGTAGTACACTGTATGTGGGTTAAAGTAATAGTTGTACCGTTCAGAGGTGTATACATATTTATTTAAAGCGTCCTTAGCGCTCTTTAAACCTATATCATTTTGAGGTTGAAAACTCGTTTGTTTGTAGGAGTGTAAGCACTCCAAGAATCGGTTGTATGGTTAATCCCTCATCAGTGTAGTGTGGAATGTTCATACCTCTCTTTTTATACTGATGATAAAGGTATATCTTTTTACTAATAGCGTGGATTTTGGGTGTGGCAAGGATTTGCAAGGTTTTGACCAAAAAAATTGATAGTTCTCGAAAGATTGAAAATAGAACAAGATTATACAGTTAACCGTTTCCTTTGACGTGTTAATATTGCTTTTTCCTGTAACAAGCATCATTCCACTAGAAACATAGCCTGCGCAACGCCTCTGTGGCTGCAGCCCCATTTAGGCTGCCTCCCTTCTGCCGCGACGAAGGTCTTTCGCTTGGCGAAGCTTGACGAACCTCAACCGCGGTCGCCTCTGAGCGGGAACGCAATTTGATTGAGCCGTCTGATGTGCACTATTTAACAATCTGGCTGTATTGATTGCATCCTTTGGTAGGATTAGAGATTAGATTAGGGATTGCCGCTATCGTTCGCCAGTTATGAACTTTCTTGTTACACAGTGCGCACCGCCCTGATCAAGTGGGGTATGTGTGTGTGTTTTTTGGGGGTGGGGGCTGGTAATGGGATAAGTCTCTAGCAGTCGCATAAACAGATGTTTGAATCAGTGGCGTAGCTACACTTTGTTCCAAGAGGGAGGGGAGGGGGAACAAGCACCTAAATTTTTAGAATTTAAAAAAATGTGAACATTACTGAATGAGCGAAATGTAAATTGCAGATCGCGGAGGGCTCCGAAATAATACTATAAAAAGGAAAAATGGAAGATATCGAGCTTGTATTGCAAAATGAGTTGGGCATCTGGATTCCTTGTGGCAAAATTTGAAAAGTTTGGAGATTATCGCAGAATCTGTACTTCCTATTAGCTAATTCTGAATTTTATGAAAGCAAAGTTCGCAGCGATTATTATTTACTATGCACAAAGAGCTTAATTTGAGTCATAAGGGAATGACTGAGGGCACGGAAAACTCCTTGAATGTAGTCGAAGTCCCTTGGCGTCAGCACTGAATATACGCCTGATTAACTCCTCATTACTTGAGCCTGGGTCAATATTGAATAAACTCGTTCCCCTCTTTTTCCTCATTTTCTTAATGCACAGACCCCCGAAAAGACCAGTGAAAGTGGCGAGGTCCTACAACCTACCGTAGTTGAAGATTTTGCTCAACGGCTGTGGGCATACGTGACCATTAAGGACTTTTTACAGAAACAAAAGATAGCAATGACGTCTGCGGAGAAAAGCTCTTTAAAAGAACAAGCGTTACGTCTAGCTCTTAAGTACAAATTCGTGACACCTCTTACATCACTGATTGTAGTTAAACCAGAAGACGAGAAAAATTTTGATGATTCTATTGGTGCTACACAAAGACCGGCAACTAGGCAACCACGACCCCAACTCCCACCAGGACAACCTGGACCTGTTGGAATTCCTGGACCTAGTTTTAGGGGTTCGCCTACGCAACATTCGTCCCTTGGACCAGTGTATGGATCATCTGGAGGTAGCTTGACTTCAATCTAAATGAAAGCTATTTATTACATTATAGCCCCAGCTATTAAAAGAATTTTACTTTAAGGTTCAAAACGGTTGGTCATGCATTAGCTTAGGACACTACATGGTGGAAAGGTAAACACAAGTGATTCACGAGGAACAAACCACGTTAATGCATTCAACGATAGCATTGACCCGCAAGAGTGAAATATCGTGTTTAAATGTACATGTACAGATTTGTTTAGCCTAGCTCATTCATGCTTAACAATATTTTTAAAATTGCATTTGTCATTATCTGCATAACAGCATCACAATCCCCAGTAAAATCGAATTGCTAACGAAGAGAGTGTTATTCATTACCGAACGATGGTCGAGGGATAACGCACCGTGACCTAACCATAATTGACAAATAAAAGTTGAGGGTTATTATCAAGCATAAATAAAGATTTAATGAAATGAGAGTGGCCCGCCACGAAGGTGTGGCAAGGGGGCGTGGCCAACACCATCCCAAGACACTAGATCTAACCCTTAAACAAATCTCAGCTACGCGCATGCTAAGTATACAAATGTTAGGGAAGAGTCTAGTTGATATCGACAAATCCGAATCATGTCAAGTGATGGTCTGTCGAGCATAACTGGGATCCATCAGCTTTTATCTTTTAAATTCCTTGCTCCACTGTATCACGGATGATTACACACTAAAATACTCCTTGGCCGATCCCCAGTTTCACTAAATATGAGTGCTTGTGATTATAAGAAGACAAGACAAGACTGAGGATGATTTATATGGCACGCCAAAAGGCTCACCGCATATGATGATGTACTAAAATAATATTTTATGTAGCAAAAATACACCATGATGTACTAACTTTATACGATCATGATGTAAATTTAAACCATCATATACTTAAACCATAAGTTCATCATGTTAAATGTTACAATGTACATTTAAAAACACACGTTGTACATCTAAAAACACATGTTGTACATGTAAAATCGTATAACCATCACGTTATTATTGTCCCTTCCGCATGCCATACTGAGTGACCCTGTCGGCGTGTAGGCAGCACACCACCATTAATTTCTCCATTGACTTACACACTATTTTGCCTTCATTAAATGCCCCCTGCAGCCCAGTCAAAGTTCACATCCCACTAAAGCTACCCCTCACATGAAAGCCAGTGAGTTGGCCAATCATGGCATCACAAATTCACCATAGCATGACCGTTTAGATTTTGAGATACAAGGGGATGAAGTTTTAGGTCTGTTCACCCTACCCTATTAATCCGCAAGGTGACGGAAATAACGTCTTTTTCGCACCAAATTTTTAAACAGTCTAAATCACCTTCAATTCTTCCCAATTTGGCAACACTCACACAATAACACGTCCTCTTTCATATCCAAAAAAAACAACCACATCTGATTAGCTTAACTTGAGCAATTCAAACTTAAAGAGGACCTAAAATTGACGGTGTACTTTGGAACTACTTTTCCCGGCAAAGCCATTCTGCTAATGGTGATGTGCTCCCTGCACGTAGTCCGCGGAAAGGCTCACCGACATACTATTTTAATCTTAACTCATGCGGTGTAGTAAAAGTACATGTTCATTGTACTAACTGCTTACGATGATATATGCCAACAGTAATTGCTTACAATCATGTACTGATTTCATACGTTAATGTAGGCCTACTGTTCCATACGTACATGTACTGATTGCATACGTACATGTACTGAGTGTCGAATCGTAATAGGCCCCTGCCAATATGAAGGGCCCGAAGAATTAATGTTGAAGCTACGACCTGTGGACGTTTTGATCCGATTGGCAATTTCGATGGTACATTGCATTAAATCCAATGAAGAGAACAAAAAGCTTTTCTTCCTAATTTTCGTGACATAAGATGGCCCAGGTCTTACAGCAAAATCACTGGCCCTGTTGACAGACAAACTTTGTTCAAGAACCGGAAGTACCGACAACATGATCGTAAGCAATCAGTATACATCATCGTAAGCAGTTAGTTCATGTACGTGTGTTTTTACGACATCACATGTTTTAAGATGATCATCGTATGTCGGTGAGACTTTCGGTGGACTTCGTGCACGCCAGGGGTGGCGCCAGGAAATTTGGGGTGTTTATTCATATGGGCAAATCAAAAACGTTTTGTACGCGACAGCTGAAATTCTGTTGGAGTTGTGAGTGTAACCGTTCTATGTTAACGTACTAAGGCTTCAAGACGAAGCTAAAAGTTTGCCCGACAAGTTTTTTCTCTGAACGAAGTTTTAAAAATTAAGAGCTTATTTTATTGCAGAAATTTTGGGATTTAATAAAAGAAAATTAGCTTTTTAGCAAGGTTAAAATGAAAAATTTGGGTTTTTTATTAAGTGATATGCCTTTCAAGAGAAAAATTAGGTAGAATGTCGTGGTAATTTAAATTAAAGCGTTGGCTTTGGTTATTTGGTGTACCGAGTATCCATCGAATTTAGAAAGGTTTGCCACTATTAACAGCCTGAAGCTTATATTGGGGAGTAATCGTAACTTTATGACAGATTTGGAGTTTTTTAATTGAAGATTCTGACCTTCATTTAAGAAGTAGGGGTGATGTGTAGTTTTGTTGGGGTTACTGAATACCATCAGGCAGATTAAGACCCTCGGACCATATTGGAAAATTTCCCGCGAAAAAAGTTTGGCTTTCCATATATTTGAAGTTTTATATTTTATATATTGAAATAGGCGTACTAAAGCGTCTCGGTTTGGGAGGGGCAGTTTTTTTCCCCGAAAAATATATTCCTTTTGCATAAAGAAAAAAAAGTAGAGCGACTACATACTGCTCTTTCCCTTTCAAGCTGGAAATTACAAGCTGAGGCGTGAAAACCTATCTAAGTAACAAATTATATCTCGTGGATAATGCCTTCATTTCTTTCAGCTGCTGGAGATCCACACATTATAATTGAGGATCCTGACACTGAAGTGAGGATGTGTTTTGATGTCCACTCACCTTATGGCACCGCTGTCAGTCTGATTGAAGATGCTAAATTCGGTAAGACTCACAGGCGACCTATTCCCATATAAATATCTGAATATTGAAGCTAACATTTACAACGCCTAGTTAATTTGCATATTATTCCAAAGTACAGAGGATGTAACCGTATAAATAAACCTACGGATCGAGACAATTGCTATTACACAAATTAACCAAGCTCTGATAGAAGTAGAGGCGAGAGGGTGAAGCAGTGAATGCAGAATAAGACGGCGGTTCGTGTTTGGCATTTTGGGGAAGGGGCGGGTACCATGGAAGTTTAAAACCTCAAAATGCATGGCCAATTAATCAAAACGACATCACAAAGAGAATTCATGAGGTGTTTTTGGATCTATTTTCAGGAAAAGAGCAAATGGTTCCCTATCACGGACCGTTATAAGGTTTCCAGAGAGCGCAAGCGAACACCACAGGCGAATCGTGAGAACTCACATTCTCAGGTTTGCAAAATTAATGCAATACAATTATCAGATGTGGTGACTAGGAATTGTTTAGGGTAGTGTACCTCAGCACTCTAAAAAATATTTAAATGATTTTGTTTAAAAATTAGGATACTCACGAAAATGAGTATTTCTACTCGAAATAAGTGAGTACCTCAACTCAATTTGTGTAAAATTTTGCACAAATTCAGCAATTTGTGTAAAATTTTGCACAAATTCAGTTGAAGTACTCACTTATTTCGAGTAGAAATACTCATTTTCGTGAGTTTCCTAATTTTTAAACAAAATCGTTTAAATATTTTTTAGAGTGAAGTAAAAAATTTCAACAAATCTGAACAGCATGAAAAATGAATTGTAAGAGTCCAGCTACCATCTCCGTAGGACATTCTTGTGCCGAGATATAAAAAGTTGAAATGTATTCACTCACATTAAAATGGAACATGGCGCGATAATTTTTTATTTCTTTATTTTAGCCTACTGCTCAAATTACAATCTTTGTATTTCTTTGTTTTTCTGAAAGTTACTGCACCTTGTACCAAGGTTTGATAGCACTCTTACTCTTATGAGGCAATGTAATTAATTACACCCTCTCTGTGCGACATGCTGTGCAAACAAACAGGGATTGGTCGAGATCGTAAAACACTTTAAATTTTAAAAGAAGGGTTTAAGGTCATATCAAGTTTTAATATGTTAGAGGGGTACTTATTCTAAGCTCTTTTGTGAAATTTGATATTGAAATCCGAGTTGTGGTTCATAAAATAAAAGCAAGTTAGATTGTCACATTTTCAACAATCAGTGAACTTGAAGCAAGCACATACGACATCGTACCCTCCCCCCACATTAATAGACAGTCTTTTGTTTTTCTTTAAACTTAACAGCTTATTTTCTCCTCAACAGTTTCATATTATCAAAATGTTATTGCATAAGTGGCATGAGAACTCTTCAGATTTTGCATCCCCATGGGGAGGTCCTATTCCTATTAACGTTAAGATCAACACAACGGTCTGAAAAAACAAAGGAAACAAATCATTCGTTGTCAATCGGAGGAAGTGGTATCATCTCTGCTGCCCTCAAAATAATTTTGAAACACAAATCCAGTAACTTCATTTGCTGATATCTTGAGGAATACATGCCCGATTTGAATGGAAATTTCACCACACTTTGTAGAATTGGTTCTTCTTTCATATGTAAAAATTAAATTTTTGCTTAAACTTCCCCTTTAAAGGGAAACAAAGCAGGTAATAGACCTATTTCCAAATAGCAATTGCAAAGGATTGTGGGATAGAGTTTTGGTGTGCATCATTTTTGTCAATGGCATTTTACTGTGGTGAAAATTTACGTATACCCAAAAAGTATCCCACAATGCATTGTAATTGCTATTTGGAAATAGGTCTATGTTAGCTGTAAAACAAGAAAGTCACAAATTATTGCGCAATGACCTAAATTGTTTCAAGTGAATACATTTCAAAATTTTATATCTCCTCTCAAGAATGTCCTATGAAGACAGAAGTTATCCTGTTAGAATTCATTTTTCATGCTGTCAAATATTATATTTTTGATTTTTTTACTTGAGGTACACTTTAAGGATACTCTAGGAGATGGCCTAACGCGAAACAGGTGTATGGGGGGCCATTGGTGTATCCAGGATACAATACAGAATGGGGCAGGGGGTAACCAGTGGTTGCCTTTGAATTGGAGGAAGGAGCAGAGAGAAATCTTATTAGGTTTTTACCTCTGAGATGAGACTGCTGTTAACCTGTTTTGGTTTCTTTACGGTCCACTTCTTATTGTTGTGCGACTTACAGTGCTTTGCTTTACAAGACCCAATGAAAGGGAATTTTACAATCACAAGTTGAAATTTCAATGGCAGCGAAATATTAATTCCACAAATTTTGATCTAATAGTTAAAATCTCAAAAGTAAATTCAGTATCTTAATAAAAGTAGCTTTCAAACCTCATTGGTTAACTTTCTTGTCAGGTGTCAGTGTTAACGGTGAGATGGTTGGAGTGGAGAACGCAACAATTTTAAATTCAGCAACAACGCCACCAACTTTCTTCGGTCGAATTGCAGTTCGTTTGAACAGTAATTGGATAATTATATCACGTGAGCATATACTCATCAACGGAGAGACCCCTTTACCTTGGGTCCGTCGCTTAACCTCACACGTTGATTCCTGTGAGATCGAAATTTCAAATGAAGAAGTTGTTCACATCACGTGTAAAAATGGCGTCAGTATGAAAATATTTCGTCATCACGTTACTGAGGGAAAGTACGACTACTTTGATTTCTTCCTGGGACGAGGTCGCATCTTGTCAAAGCGTGCAAAGGGCATAATAGGTTCGTTAGTTTTGCTAATTTCAAAATATACTTTTTGACAACTGTATATCAACTACCATAAAGTAGGGGTAACATGAGAGTATGACATTTCTAATTAAAATTTTGAATATCCATCTGATATCGAATAATGAAGTGGACGTTTTGGTTGCATATGCATCATAACTGGGCACACGTGGGCGTGTGGGGCATTTCGTTTTTTCCTTTATTGGGGGCAGAAGATTAACCTTCCAAAATACTGTAATTCTTTACGAAAGACTACCTCAGCAGAGCGCCACCTAGTGGTGGCAGCAAGGTGAGGAACATTGGGGACTGGATGGGAGCAAAATTCTTTCCCCAGTTGTCCTCCACTCAGCTCTTGAACCAGCTATATCCATCCCGAGGACGATATTATGTTTCCTCGCACATAGGTATGTTGCAATCTCAATCTTGTGTTCTCCTGCGCATGCGGTTGTGCTGTGGTGAGAGGGACTAGGTATTTCTAATTTCCTATTGTTTTCTAGTCCCCGACAACCTCTCCTAAAGAATTCGGTAAAAGTTCGTGTGGATCAGGAGTGGTAAAGATATAGCCAACACAAGTCATGCAGTTTGTGTCACAATGCAAACAGGACTCCCTCCTTCGGAAGTATAACAAACCAAAATTGACAAATAAAAACAGCTCGCTGGTCAAATAATGGGTACTCGCACACATGGGGCGAATTATGCATGTTTTGCCAAAGGTGCGAACACGTTCTTCATTGTTATTCCTCCTAAATGACGTCACTTTTTTGTTCATGAGATCTATTTTATAGTCCTCAGGTGACGTCATAGGAGCTTTTAATGTGGTCTGTTTCAGCCATGTTTGAGGGCAACTCCTTTATGTACAGACTTGCTGTCAGACACTGACGTTGCTTATGTGTGACGTCACTGAAAACTATCTATACTGGAATCTTGTTCCACACAGGTTTATTCCATTGGAAACAAATTTCATTAATGGAAACCTCAGTGCGACGTGCAGCATCAGGAAAGACCGAAGCCTTGCTGTTAATGAATGGTGAATCAATCAAAGTGACCCACGTGGACCGACCACTGACTGGACCTTGCTGGAACACATACGCTAAGAAAGTGTTTGCAAGACTGAAGACGAAATATGAGAAGTATATTCTGCCACATCTCTTGACAATGCTCCCTTAGAGTATACAGGTCTAACCATATACTTGAACTGTATCAATGACTAGGGTATGAGGAGCACACCGACGTTGTTCCTTTGTGGCGTTTCCTTTAATTTTACGCTTTATCCTTTTTGATTGAAGTTTAATGTTCATCTTTTACTGCATTTCATTTCTATTAATTCCAGTATAGGCTTAAAATCGATAAAAACAGAGTTGTGTAATACATTTAAACGAAGATAAATTAGTATAAAGATTGATTTAAGGTTTAGGGTACTTCATACAGTAGCAAGATGTATATAAATGGAAAGTACAACGATACAATAAACAATTTATAAACAATGATTAATGACAAATCTTCTAATTTTGGAATTGAATAAAAAAGCAAAAATATGTATAGAAAAACTTTTAAGATCTTTTGCCTTGTATTTTGGTAAGATTTTAAGATTTCTAAGATCTCCGCCTCTAATTCGTCCTGATGGCTTTTAGCACAGAATACAATAAGAAGTTTTGATCTTTTTTATCTCAATGACCATTCTTATAAACTCATTGTTTGTAGCATTTTGTCCTCTTGTAAAACCCATTTTAATTTAAGTGAAAATATACTTCATAAATTTCATTTTTTGTTTTCCTTCTCGTTTGTAATATGAAGTGAAACATTTGGTATACCAGGCATTTGGTGTTGGTTAACTCAGTGGCGTAGCCAGGATGGGATTTTTTGGGGGGCCTAGGTTACAAGTGGGGGGCCTGGTACCTTCGAGGGTCAGGCACGGCAAGACTATCTAAGCGGAGCGCCACCATCAGTTGGGGGAGCGTATAAGAAAATTTTGGGATTTAAAACCCCTCCAGATGGCCGGAAACGGCACTTCCCATGTGTTTTAAGCTGGATGAACCCAGCCTTGAAATACGAATCTCTTGTCTGCGATTTTTCAAATAATGAGAATAAAAATCAATCTATGAAAAATGGTAATACATACACGTTTTAGGGACCCCAAAATTGGACACTTCTGATCTGTGGCCTGGGCGATGAGACTAAAGGGAACCGGTATCTCCCTTTCCCTTGGGAACAATTGTAAACTTCAGAAGGACATAAATCGCAAATTCTGCAATATTTGAATCTAAGCGGAGCGCCACCATCGGTTGGCGCGGAGCGTCCAAAACAATTTTGGGCTTTAAAACCCCTCCAGATGGCCGGAAACGGCACTTTCGAAGTGTTTTAAACTGGATGTACCCAGCTGCAAATGCGGAAATATTTGAATGGATTTCAGCTTACCTAAGGCAGTACCTTACCCTTTAACAGGAAAACCAATAGTAGTTGTGTCCCCCTCTGAGAAACTCTCTTTGCGTTAGATTTCCTAGATGCGAAATGGTGCTATGTTTGGCAAAACTTTGAACTGATTATAGGCCTAAGTTTTAGGATTTTTCCTTTTGGGGAGCATGAAATATATCAAAATATTTTTAGCTTTTGTAGAGATTTTACAAGAGACATACATACTACCAAAGAAACAATGTGCAAAATGGTGAACTATTGGTTCATCGGTACATTACGTACTCAAAATGAAAATACTACGAATAAATCTCTCAAAATAACTGAACCGCAAAGCATAGTATGGATCATGTGGGAAACACACCGGACCTTTTGGACATTTTACAAATCCCCCGGACGCCAATGCCAACTAGTAAAAGGAGGACTTGTCGAAAAAATCGTCCTACAGTGGCACTTGTCATGGGCAGGAGTGAGGCACGACATAGGCCTAGTTGTTAAGGATGGAAGGGAAGAATTATCCGAAGGCAGTACCTTACCCTTACCTGCTTACGGCCTATTTTGTGTATGATAAATTATAGGAATGGTCGTGTAAGAGTGGTCTTCAGTGTAAGACTGCCTTATTTTCAGGAAATCAATTAGCCATCAGAATGGCAGAAAGGGTCTTAACCTAACAAAGTCACATTAAAGTTTGTCGTCGAGACTTTCGTTTCATCTTCGAAATGAAATTCAATAAAGGACAGTGCAGATCACAAACGGTATCTAATTTAGTGAAAGTAGGCATTTTGAAGTTATTACTTGATTTCATACGTGCGCACAAAATGTGTTTTACACCACCATGTGTTTTACACCATCCATGTTTTTTTTAATTGTTACACATTTTATTTATTTACTATTTTGAAGGAAATACTTCAAAGTTTATTTCCGTTCAAACATTTTTTTCAATTACTTTATCAGGACGCAAAAAATCTGGGGGGGGGGCTGAAGAAAATCTGGGGGCCTAGGCCCCCCCCCAGGCCCCCCGTGGCTAAGCCACTGGATTAACTATAGATTGAGACTAAAAAAATAAATAAGACCACCGTGTTAAATATTTTTGTTTGAAAAATATATTCTTCTACCTTTCTTGGATTACGCAAAGGTCAAATGTTTACCCTATGTCATTTACACACCCCATTATGTACACCTTATTTATTTTTCTCCGTTTCCAACACTCTCCTGTCCTTAATTCCTCTTTTACAACAATTGGTTTGAGCTGATCGTCCCAGTGAAAACCGTCAGATAAACTACTGGTTGCTTCTTGTACTGACACAAAACCTTGTGTCTTAATACTTACAGGGACACGTCCCACACTAATTGGGTAAAAAAACATTGACTTCAGATTTTTAAACGATACATTTTATCGGAATTTGCCATGTCCTCCTTAAAAACACACAAAGATTGACGCTACTGGTTGTCGCGCATGTCCGATTTTACTACGTTTCAGTGTCCATTGAATGTGGGCCCCTTGGGAAAACCTACTGAGTTGGCGTTTGCAAGGTTAGATCTATGCGAACTTAGGGCAGGGGACGGCCCACCGGTGTCAAAAATCCGGCCCCGAAGCTGCAGTCAAAATCGCCTACATAAAACACAATGGGCAATAGTGGCGAGAACACCTAGCTCCGAATTTCTGTATTACTTATTTCAACTATCAAATTACTGTACACGCCTTGCTCCCAGGAACCTCTTGCGCCAAATCTTCAGAATCAATCTTCACACTAAACTTCTGAAACAGATGCATTAGGGATGTCATTCGTACAAAGAATTGTGATAAGTTTCAGCCACTTTCTACCACAACTGTACCATTACCCACATTACCTAAACTCTGCAGCATTGTTTGCTACTCCCTATCGCTCATTGAATTCGTAGCAACGCTATTCCAACTACCCCTTTGGCCCTCCGCTAATTCGCAAAATACAGGGTAGTAAGTTGGCCCCCACCCCAGGAATGTTGCCGACCTGTGACTGAAGGGAAGACTGAAATCATACTCAAATTATGACAGAATTTTTTTGAGGCACTGACTGTAAACGTTTCTTTTCAACTTCATCGATTCATAATGAGAACGTTCGAATGAAAATTGCGTGTATGTATATAGTACCCTGAATAGGAGAACAGATATGACCATAAAGGCATGGAGTACCTTGACGAGTATATATATATCTGTAGGACTAATGTAAAGAAATTGTAAGTGTGTGCGTAAAACATCCAACTTTAAGACGTCAATATGTCGGCATTTATTTTATAAAGGAAATTTTCCGAGTAAAGACATTCGGATTGCCAGAAGAGGACTTCCCCTTGGCCTATATTTTCTTTAGGTATCGTATATTATTGCGTTAAATGAGACAGTGTTTCAACTAGTGCTCAGCCAGGAGTTTGGAATGCTAGATGAGAACCCTGAGAAGACCATCTATGAAGAGTGTCATTATACCACTATCAGTAATTGACTGATTGCCGCGAAGCGACAATGAAAATTTGTGGATGAGAGTTTTTGGAAATTCAAAGTTCAAAGTAAACTTCTGGTTTATTTTTTAGATGGAAGGCCCAAAATCTCCCAAACATGCACTGTACACACAAATTAGTCAAGTGTGATAAACAACCCTAGTCACTCATATCTGACTAATTTGTGGTGGTTTCTGACTAATGTTGTAGTAATGGACGAAATAATGTTAGTCAAAACTTAGTCAAGGCGGCTTAATATATGTTTAAACTTATTTAACTGGGTTAAATAATAGTAAAATATTAGAAAATATTGTTAACTAATTTGATTAGTCAGTTCAAGCAGTTTTTTGACTAATTTTTGTTTACAGTGTTGAGGTTGTCAAAATATGGTGATGTTCGTCCCGCCACACAAAGTGTGATAAAATGTGTACATTTTCTGATTGTTAGGGAAGGAACAATTTGTTCGGCCCTAACCTCTGTTGAAAAAATATCGAGGTAGTTCGGGCATCCTCTTTTGTCCCTCAGCCTCCTCCTACAGTCACCAGCCTTCCGTTCTCGTTCAGAAAACGCGATCTTCGAGATTTTATAAAGTGAAATTTTGAAATCTGAAAACTAGCTGATTGCTAACTTACTTTTGATTATGCTCAATCAGATGCAACCGAAGAAAGTCAGCAACTACCAGCAATAGATCATTAATGGCTTTCCAACCAATTATTGGACACTAATTCTAGAGGGGGAATACCAAGCTTTTGGCCGGTGAAAATCTAATGGTGAAAAGCTAATGGTTGTGTGGTAAAAAAATATATAAAGCCAACAAATATTTCGTATGAAATCACATATGATGACCGACTTAGGGCCTTTTGTAATTTGCAGGTTTCACCGACTGAGTGCATTATCAAGTACACTGCAAAAAGTGTCTTTACATTTGAAAGGAGAAGAAAGGGAAAAAAAATAATTTATAAAATGTGTTGTCAATTCATCGACAGCGCTATTTATGTATTCTTTCATCTTCAATTATTCTTCTGTAATTGTGCACAAATTATGTAATATCACAGGCATTTTTAAAGTGTGATGTACCACCTACCCTTGTTTTACTTCAATCATAGCAGCTACAAATATCTGACATGCGTTTACAAGAAACCTAACTTAGCCAACTTGGACCAGGAAGTCAAGCCTCCAGGATAAAATCTTGTTTACATCATAGGTAACCGCCATTGGAAGCGCCCGTGACCACCTAGTAATGGCGCTATACGAAAATACACCCGTTACCCTGTAAGAATAACTGCCCTTCTGAGTTCTGACGTTCATCTTTAGGACTCAGTTTGACTTTTGATTTTTGGTTGCCAAGAACAGAGGGTCCGGACCCTAGATACGGCCTGATCCGCGTCTAAGAATACAAAATATTGTAATTAAGATTGCCAGCCCAGGAAACTGCACTACGGTGCGAGTACATAGACAAACTTGTCAGATTCAGAGTGGTTATGATCGAATCATTAAAAAAAAAAATACTTTATCAGATTTGGGATGTGGACATAGCGCCGGAAGTAGGCACCTAAGTGTGGGCCCCCAGTACCGTGTACGTATTTGCTGTGATTGCATTGAGACCATTCCTACAACAGGGCGAGAAGTTGCGCCCAGTGCGAGTACGTGTACATAAAATATATTGTAGAAATAAATTTGGTTAATTTCGACATCGTTTTTGCCTCGTAAAATGGAGATATGCCCTCTAAAAAGAGAAATCAAAACCTAAGTATGAAAAGTTTCCCGAAAGAAGGGAGAAATGTTTCTTCAGATGTGGGCAGTCCAAAATAACCTTCAAGGGATGGGTTCAGGGGAGAAGAGATATACTTGATAAATTACAGGCCAAGGGCGAAGTTTGCGGTCATAACTACTGAATGAATTTCAGGTGTAGATGAGCTTTGATGGCCCACTGTTGGTAGTCAGTTTTTGTGAGTTGGGCTGAACTTGGCTTTGAGGTGTTGTTTAAAGGAAACAAATGAACAGTTATTTAATCTGTAATATTTGGGCTGGTTGAAGTTGTTATCTTCACAGTTATTGAACCTGAAATGTGATTTTTTGGCAGTACTTCGGAAATACATGAAATTGAAGCACAAACCAGGGGGCAGAAAATGAAAGACACATGAATTAGAATTTCTAATTATATTGTCATATTAACTTGTGAGACATAAAAAACAATCAGTAAGACAAAGAAAGGTTCTGGTTTGCAAGGCGGTGAAAATGGACGGCTTTAAATACTTGCAAAATGTGGTTGGCAAGAAAATCATAAGAAAATACAATGGTATGACTTTCATAGTAAGTAATATCAATGGAACCCTTACAAAAAAAGGTGAGGCAATTAGTTCCAAATTTGCAGGTTTTCACATGTTTTTTTCCAGGGGTTATCACAGGTTTTTGCATGAAACCTGTGTTTTCCCTTGACATTGACGCGGAGATTCAAACAACAAACAGCCTATTAAAGAAAGTAGCCTAATTGCAAAGTTTTTCTTCGGGTCTAACTTTAGGCTGTGAAAATAGCGAGAGAGACTCAATAACCTGTACACTGCGATCCGGTTTAAGTGACGCGACGAAATGATTCAATGAAAGTCAACGCTTGTGTTGTCTGGCACTGCGGTAAAGAATAGAAAGGTCGACCGGACAAGTGACCTATTAGGAGGTCCAGTGTCTTCTACTTAATCATAGGGAGTAAAGATTGTATCTTGGCCAAAAAGTTCCTAACAATTTTTACCAAAGGTATCGTTGAAGTTTCCAAATGGAAAACAAAGCTTTAAAAATAATTTAAAACAAAATTTTTGTGGAAGTATTGATGTCCAAATCAAAATAAGTGTTAGCCTCTATGCAAGAAACACGGCAATATTTTACTTTGCTCTCTGATGATATAAGGTCACAACCACTAACTGACCCGAATGCATGCATTGTGCATGCTATTACTTAACTGCGGTCGAAAAGCCGGCCCGACGTATGACCTTTTAGACGGTACAATGGCTTCCACTTAAATAATAGGGAGTAAAGCTGTATTTTAAACTAAAAAGTACCTCACAATTCTTAGCGAGAGCATCAAAGTACCATTTACCATGGATAACGAATAGTAAAATTATAATTCTAAGCAAAAATGTTGACAAAGTCCTTATGTATAAATGTCATTGACTTTGTAAAAACATGACAGCATTTGACTATGCCCTGCTATCAAGTAATGTACAACCACTTAGCGAAACAAAGCTTTATAAAGATTGCTACATTTTACAGAAGGTACACATATTTCTGACGGCCCCATGTGGATATATTTTCGAGACCATAGTTGATGCTTATGCAATTATGCAATCAAAAATTGTAAATATATCCGATGAAAGTCACAGTATTCTTTCAAAAAGGAACAAACAGCCACACATTGCAATATATTTTTGGTGTCCAGCAATGCCATTCACACAGCTGTCCCTTTGAACAATGATCTACCCTAGCAACAACGACCTCGATGATCCAAAATGAAGACAGGCTTTGGCTTGGTACTATTCTGCTGAAAACAAGGCAAAAAAGGAGAAACAATTTTCAATCATTGAGCTTACAAATCACAGCTTGAGCCAACACTAAAATGCACGATCCTACACATCTTTTGCAAAAGTGTTTTCTGCATGAGTCCAAAGGATTTCCCTTTCGGGAAACCAAAGAGGAATGCGATAAACCCTTAAAAGGGACTATCAACCTACACATGAAAATGGGAGTTGTCGAAAAACGATGTAACTGAATTTTCTAGGGGTAAAATCATTCGTTCAAGCAGGGAGTTGCTCGAGCAACTCCCTTGTTCAAGTAAAGCACAAATGCACAGGAACCTCACCCTCGAGGAAAACATCGACTTGAATCTTCCCAATTTTTTTTTAATCCGACCACTTTGTTAAATCTAGCTTGGTTTCGAACTAAACAACTCATCGTCTGAATGAGAAAAGTTGAATAGCTAGCTCGGCGCCAGTGGATGCAACTCCTTTCTTCCGGGTTATGTAAAAGTGAAATTTAATCATGGTCATGCTTAGGTGTGGATAGGTAGAAGTCTGAATGGACATACAGAAGGAAGGCATGTCTTAATACTCTCTGCAATACGGAAAAGGAAATTAGAATGCGGGGGGAGGCAGAGTTTTCAAAGTTTTTAGTCATTTTGGATAACATCTCAGTGGGAAAATTTAGGATACATGTTCACATTAAGTGGGTATTTTGCATTAGCTGTCAGTTAAGGATTAGGAGTTATATGATTTAAATGGACAAGATCTGCATGCAGCAACAACCCCATAAGATATACAGGCTGAAGT
The DNA here is from genome assembly GCA_037179385.1 of Holothuria scabra. Classification (NCBI taxonomy): domain Eukaryota; kingdom Metazoa; phylum Echinodermata; class Holothuroidea; order Aspidochirotida; family Holothuriidae; genus Holothuria; species Holothuria scabra. The sequence goes on along the minus strand of CM074181.1, from coordinate 56,791,294 downwards.
TCTTTGTCCGAAAATCATTGGGGTCATTTCCAGGTCCACTCAGCCCACATTTGCTTGTGTTTGAATCGACGGCCCTATTCAAATGTCTCATAGGATGCTGCGCATTGGCGTAGCCAAAATTGATCCAGTGGATCCACGTCCCCCGGGGCAATGTAACGGAGGAGATTACTTATGTAATGGAAATTATAAAAAAAAAACATGACGTCAAATAATGCTAAGTTTTACACAAGATCGCATCTGAGGGTACCTGGTATATAAAATATTTAATTTTCTAAAGATGGTGGCCATCAGGGCTTGCAGCTGGTCATCCCCAATCAAAACGGTTTGCCTTTATGTCACCGTTACTCCATTATTAGCCATGTAAGGCCCTATGGCCTGTAAGGCCGTAATCGCGAAAAGGCTCCATGCACGAAGTATGCACAAGGAGTCCGAGACAATTTCCACATGTGGACGTGTTCAGTGAAAATATGTGTTTTAATTATTGCAGATTTTTGCAGAAACGCGATTTTAGCATATTTTTGAACACAGAAAATTTATGTATCCTTATTTGGGCGTAGAGTATAAGTCATACAAATGTACTAACGTTTTTGCCCACTTTACAAATGGAGACGAAGCCCCCGTATACACTATCATAGCTTTTTCGGAGAGTTGGCACTCTAGGTCCTGCATCCGACTCTGTGGATGTGGAGGACATGCCCACTAGGTTACTTGCCAGTGGTACGTCTTACCGTCTTTGAGCCTGCCAAAACGTAATGAAGGTCCAATTTCATGCAGGACGCGGGCAATAAAAGGACGGGAGATAAAAAGCATAAAATTAAAAATGACCTAGCAGTAAAATTAAAAAGGGACAAAAACTGATAAACTACGCAAATGCTTCTAAATAATTTCGTTGGATGCGTGATATTTACATGCCATATGCTGTGTTTGGCCTTCAAGGGCGAGTCTCTGTTCAAGACGTCTGGTTTGTGTTCTGGTTAGATAGTAATTTTGGCATCAGTAGCAAGAGTTGAACTTTCTAAATAGAGAAATCTGAACCCACCTACTGCAGGAAATTCTCTGGATATCGATCAAAATCGTTCAATGACATTTTAAAACATCAGTGTATTGTTGATCATCAAAGTTCACCCGAACCCCCTATTATATTATGTACGCCATCCGTTTCTCATCAATTATGATTTTGGTGCCCTAGATGTTTGCCAAATAACCCACCTTTGCATTTAAGGATCAATTTGCGGAAGAAAGAAATCGAAGAAAAGGACATCATGAGACAGTTTTGCAGACAGTTTCCGCAGATCAGATGAATGACACTTCTACTTTTTCCTAATTATCCTATCACTGAAATATTATATTATATATTATTTCACGTTTTTAATCTTCTGACCTATCAACTTCCTGTTGGGTATGATCTTACACTATGATGTAATGTCATAGGTAGCTCTTCCAGTCATAAGGGTGTTGCCTAATTTTTTGCCCTCATTAAACTTCCGGAGAAACATCCCACATCATAGGCCCATTTTGCACTGAGTGCCAAGAAGTAACATTAAGGAGAAGCAGGTCTATCTGTTTTTCATTTTATTATTTTATTACAATTTATCCCCAAATATATTGTTTACATAGCGGGGGGGTTACAGGAATTTTTCCCACCAATCTTCAAAGTGTACCTTTTCCAATTTCGAAAATATTCAGCCTACAAGAAAACACGGTAAGCTAAGACGTATGGGTATTTACGTTATGTGAGAAAACTATCTGGGGTGGGCTAATAGTGACATCAAATATCGCCACGAAAGCATGTTCACTGAATCTGTTCTCATGTCTCGAACAGCAGCTGATCAAAACGATGAAATTAATCACACATTTTTGGTTGTTTATGAGTTGTGTTAAAACTTAGAAGTCACAGCTTCACCTCCATATGGCCTCACCAGCCCTTAACTTCATCATAAATGGTCATATATTACAGTTAATTTATTATATTAAGCAATGTGATGTCTATCGCCATTTATGAGTAAGAGCCGGGCTGGAGACCAAATTGCACCCAGTTTCCGCAGGACTTGAAATTGGGGCACCTGTCTGGAAAAAATCTCAGGCTGAATCTGGCAGTCACTGAACCCAAAGGCTGTATATATGTGCTTAATTACACAAAAAGCCCTAAACATGTCCGCATTCTGTAAAAAAATCTGCACGGGTAAACTAAGCAGCACTGTTAGTGTGAAATTTTCAGGAAAGTAATTAAAAACATCGAGAAAGATTCGAGCAGCTTTTGAAAAGTTACGAAATGATAAAATATTTGGCAGAAGTTGCAAAATCTTTTTGGTGTGGTTTCAATTAACAGAGTGGCTTGTCAGAGGTGTGTAGGGTGTACATGTGCATACACACGAACTTTCAAAATTATCAATTTACAATTTACACTCTAAAAGTAAAAGAGCGAACTTAGTCACTCTTTGAAAGAGTGAAAAGTGTGATAAGTGTAAGTGAATTCACTCTATTAGCGTGATAATTCACTCCAACTGTCCAAGAGGAGTGAAAGTCACTCCAAAAAGAGTGAAATTCACTACAGGAAGAGGGAAAATTCACCCTTCCACGAGTGCCTGCAATGATCGCTTTTTTTTAAAGAGTGATCATGTACACTGTTAAAAATGTCTGTAGATTTACAGAACAAAAAATAAAGAAATACATAAAGAAAACGGAAAAAGTGCTGTCAATTTGTTTAAAAAAATTGACAGCACTTTTTCCATATCTGCTTTGTATTTCTTTATTTTTTGTTCTGTAAATCTACAACATGTCTGTGACATTTTTAACAGTGTAGGCACTCCATCAAGAATGAAACTTCCCTCGTTTTAAGGGAATTTAGCTCTTTTGGAGTGAATTTCAAGCTTCTTGGAGTGAATTATTACTCTAATGGAGTAAATTCATGCTTTTCACTCTGCCAAAGAGTGACTAAGTTCACTCTTTTGATTTTAGAGTGTATGGGAACATTTTTATTGAGCGTTGTGGTGAGCTGTAAATAAACAAAAACAAATTTAATTCAAACGATCTTGGAAAAGTCATTTCCGGGGCTGTTAGAGGTATTTTTGGTCAAATTTTTTTCAGCTGCTATCGGTGACGCTCTGCTCATATTGTAAATTTCCTTTTCTGGAGGATAGATCGGCCCTGTTTAGTAAGGTGTTTCTTGATTGGCTGTTGCCATTGTATTGTATCGATTGTATTCTTTGTTAGGGTTAGGGATTAGGGCTATCGTTTTAGCCAGTTGGGAAATTTCTTGTTTAACACTGCGCATCGTCCTATTATAGACCATTGAGTTGCAAGGCTAACAGCTTCTTGCATATAGGCATAAGTTTCTCGCCTCGTCTTGAGTAAAAAGTCTCCGAATTATGCCTAAAAATTAGTGGAACATTTGATCTCGGTTTTTCCTGATCAATCAACATTTTCTAAGTGATTATTTTTGCCAAATAAAGTTCAAAATTGCTATTGCTTAAATTCTACTAAAATACCTGGGAAATGCCATTCTCAAACTCAGGAATCACAGCTTTCTATACTTTTTCTATGTTTCGCACCAACTAAAGGGGTGGCGCTCCGCTAACAGATGATCATTCGGGCAAGGTATACTCTAAAAAATATTTAAACGATTTTGTTTAAAAATTAGGATACTCACGAAAATGAGTATTTCTACTCGAAATAAGTGAGTACTCCAACTGAATTTGTGCAAAATTTTACACAAATTGAGTTGAAGTACTCACTTATTTCGAGTAGAAATACTCATTTTCGTGAGTATCCTAATTTTTAAACAAAATCGTTTAAATATTTTTTAGACTGTAACAGTTTTGTCCCAGCTAAAAATTCCATTGTACAGCATTGGATGTACCTGCAATTTCGGATAAGTGTCTACGATTTGCGTAATCGATTATGAAACTTTCTATTTAAAGTATTATGCTACAACTGTATATAGTTTGCTTTATGAAAGCTGATCGAAGTTATTCTGTTCAGAAAAAACTTACATCAGTTTCTTCCCGTTTCCTCGGTTCCTATCTTATTCGAAAAGGTATAGCTTAGCAGGGCCGCATCTAGGACAAAATCTCAAGGGGTTGGGGGCAATTTAACCAGTGTCTCCAAAAAACTCCACCATCACTCAACACGTGGTGTATGAACTGTTTGGTATTCTCAGAGGGCCAGTTCCCACCCCTTGTCCCTCGCAGGAGTTACGACCCTAAATAAAAAAAACGGTAACGTATCTTCGTTTGGGTTCATTTCAGCAGGGAGCTTTTATCCAAATAACAGCTTTATGATGGCAGTGTATATTATTCTGTGTACTGTGCATCACAGTGTAGACGCAACGGTCGGAATGGGGGAGGGGCAGAAATGAAAAAGTAGGTCAATAAACTCCCCAGTACTTTCCAAGTGCTTCAAAGAGTGAATGCTGAACATGTTTTGATCGGAACAATGCATTAAAACCAAGAAGTACAAATAAATTCCATGACAGTTGGGCGTTTGTAAAGCAAAACATTTCCTATACACTGGAGTTCAACTCTTGGCCGAGTAATGCCAAAGACTTAATCTTATTGTCATTGTGCTTGGTACTTGGTAATTAGCAATGTAGTAAGGAAGCAAACCAGTGAGTCATAACTTGAAAAAAGCCCAACTTATACCAATTGGTTAGGAACTAAGCTGTAAAAAATCTAAATTTCTGCACGATCCTCGCCAACTGATGGTGGCGTTTTGCTCAGCTGGAAAGTCTGGTTAGCACTCAGTCCCCAAGTACTTTTTAGTTTGCTCTCACCTAGTGGTTCATCATGTTTTCACCAAGTACGATCAACAGCCTATGTAGTTTGTATAAAAAAGAATGGTGAAGTTTGCCGTTAAGAGTTAAAGTGCAACCAGAGTTGATAGCAAATATTAATCTTTTGTTCCAGCACTATACGTTTTTCCCTTTTTTAAACTAAATATTTTTCAAAATAAAGAGATATTGAAGAGGTATTTGGCGAAGTGAGAGGAAACCAGTAGTGTAGCTCTGAAAAGTGACAAAATCGGAAATTAGCCATATGAGACAATAGTCAACTACAGTGCGGTCTTTCCAACTGTATCTTCAAAAAATTCTGCATCCAATAAAAGCTCCATATTTGTAATTATTTGTTTTCAAAAAGCAAAATCTTTCGCTTGCTTCGGGCGCACCTATTTGTAATCTCTACTGCATTAAGTGCTTGCTTATAAATTGTCTGGTAAACTTTTCCGAGCAGCTAAAACGCTAATTCCTTAGATTTTGTTCAATATAGGATCTTAATTTTGAAAGTCGGCATGCAATCTCAAATGTATGCTAATGCGAAAAGCAGATTCTTCAATAATCCCCGAAACTTTTAAATTTCCTTACAGTAAATTCAAAATCGAAAATTTTCTGCAATACAAGCTTCATATTAACAAATATTTTTCTTTATCGAACCCAAACTTTCGGTGCGCTCTAGCCCCAATGCAGTATAGTGTCCACAATTTTAAAACATTGGAAAATTTGGGTGCTTCCCCCCCCCCCCCCCGGAAAATGTCTAGCAAAGCCACTCGGGATAAGTTTATTGGGAATTGCGTACGACTTAACAGCTTCATCATATTACAAACCTGTTCAGACCATGATGACAGATCATTTGTTGTGTGTGTGTTTGTAGTTTTAAATCAATGCATGATTGTGTTACAGAATTTTAAGTCTAATTAGCCCCTTCATGGAAAATATGTTCTGAGGGAAGAGCATGGCTGAATCTCAAACAAGTTATTAATTTACTTGCCTTAACTACTTGCCCGAACAAACGGCAAAATATCATTTGAAGGACAGACATGTCATTACTTTATATTTAAAGATCAATAGCAATCCCCTCACACTTATTTGGAAACAACAGCTAAATTTCACAATTTTATTCTTCTTTCTCTACAAAGTATCTTTAATCATTTATTATTGCATATTCAATGTAAAACTAGCAGTTACTTCTAGTAAATTTTACAAGTGGAAGGGAAAAATTGTTGTCATATGACTCTCAACAGCCAATCATAAAACAGGGCAGTCTATGCCACTTCATGTTTGGGTGCCTGCTGTTGCCCATTAAAGTTTTCCTGCTGGGACGCAAAACCGAGGGCACTAGTTCAACTTGCCATTTGCAGACGGAGAGATTTGCTTCAGAGTATACTGGTACAGTATAGGATGATATCTGGATAAAATAGAGGGCGCACGAATGAAAATCGCAAATGGTGCATTTTTGCACGGTCATGAAAAAGGCGAGTGTCATCCAGGATGAATGGGCATTGCTCCAACTGCATCCAGTACTCCATTTTTTGCAGAATTTTCAAGTTTTGATTCATTTTGATGGAGGAAAAGCTTATATAAGGTCTGACATTTACACAACGAGTCCACTAAGAAAGAGCAGCCGATGAGGTGCACCATCTGTTAGCAGTGACGGGGATGCAGTGTCTCGTTGCCTTTTCATTTTATTACAAACTGGTAAGAAACTTACTGCTTGTTTAGCTTTTAAACGTCTATTCAAAGTGCATTGAATTTTCTGGTGCTCAATTTCATGTCACTTTAAAAACATTTCATGTCCATGTAGGGCTAGACTATTTTCTGCTTTCACTAATTGAAGGAAAATAAGAATACCTATTAAAATTTAACTGTTTCGAGATCAGTGCAAATTACAAAAGATATGACATGTTCTGTTTTCTACTTTGTCTTCCCTTATTTGCCGTGTTGTACCATTTTGTTACTTATTGTTCTTGTATTTTAACATTAAGCTGTGGCGTCTTCTTATTGATAGTCCTTTAGTCCTCGCGTTTTGTAAACTTGTACCGGTTTTAGGTCTGATCATTGTTTAAATTGTTTATATGTTGGGCCTTTGTTTTGAACTAAGTTTCATTATACTTTCGAAATGGCTGACTAAATACATATATCCTGTAAGATTTCTTACGTAATTAATTTACCATGATTCCTTTGATTAAGAACCAATTGAACCAAATTTCTCACAATCAACTCGAAAAAGAGAAAATTTCTACATAAATCTTGACACATTTATTTGATTCCTTATATTTGGAAACGTTTGAACGTTATTTAACAATGTGTTGCAGGGTTTAATTTATTGCAGTAAAGAGATTAGTCCTAAAATATGAGTTTATTAAAGAATTTGGGGCGATGCGCACTGTTTAACTAGACATTTCCCAAATAATAAACTCACCAAAAATAAAAGGAAGAATCTTACGAGTGAAATTGTGGAGTTGTGATATTGTATCCGAATTATCGTTTCGGTGGAAAACTGCATTTTAATGTGCCGTAAAGAAGCGCTGGCACCCCTATTTTGTTAGCTTTGGATAGCCCCTTAAATTTATGATTCAGTATTACATGAACGCACTGCAGGAAAACAAAGCAACGTAGAGCTGTATGTGCTGATTTCGGTTTGCGCATCCCATGTTATGTCACACAATTCCATGCTGCAACGGAATAATAAACTCATTTATTTGAGCTGTGGTTCCCAAATTTAAAAAGGCCGTGATACCCAGGAAGCCAGAAAACTTTCAAATTTTAACAACATACGCGCTAAAAAGAATAGATCAAGTTTGACCACTAACTGACTAGGTACTAATTAGCAGTCACATATCCCTATTGGATCAAATCTGCTAATATTTTGGTCCAATTTGATCGACATATGGTACAAGACTTGACTACTTCTTGCTTCATTGCACAGTGGATAACTGTTTTTTAGAGTGCAAGTTTAAAAAATAAATCATTCAAGAATTTAGAACTCATTACAAATTGTTTCGTCAGAAACTGACGACAACTGCATGCCTTGTTTCTAAGACCACCTGGGATATACGATTTCTTGCAAATTGGCCCCAAATTCATTTTGGACGCTCCAAACCAACTAAGTGTGTCAAATGTATAAAAAGGTTGGGAACCAGTTGATGAATAGGCCCTTATCGAAAAGAGCTCCATGTTATGTTTTAGGATAGTCGATTTATAGTCATAACGGCAAACCACAATTTTAAATTCATTATGGAAAATTTGTCCTTCATCTTTGTTGCACAATGACTGTATATTAAATAAGTATATGATTCAGGAAGATTTTTTGATGTAGAGGTGTCGCATTGCTCCAAATATGTCACCATAGTACTCGCTCACTTCTCCAGAAAAAATAAGCGTGAGCCTAACAATACTAGGTGAGTAACGGTTATTGCAACGCAACTCAAGTGCAAAGAAATATTGGCATGTCATATCTTGCATACTGGTTGCATTTTAAGCCAAAGTAGTTACGACAAACGGACACGAACACAGTTTTTGTCGTGCGGTGAATTGCCGATTAAGAGTAATGGGACATATATCTCGCTTGCCAAAACTACGATTTTTAGCGTTAATGAACACACAAACCTTGTTAAAAATTATCCTGTAATCTCGCTGTATGGGATGAAGCAATTGTTTTGTTAAACACGTAGCCTACGTCAATTGATAATAGCGGTCACTGTGGAAAAGTAGACTCTAAGTCCTCATAAATATTCATGCTGTAATTTTGCTCCCGATCCTCATTATCACTTAAAAGCGGTTAATTCCTGATCTGATTAAGGTATATTCCAGTTATTGTCCAAATGACCCCTACAGTACCCATGGAACAGATGGTAGAAATGTTCTTACACGTTTCTGATAACTGTCTTTGTCAGAAAACCCGCATAGGTTCATTTTCCTAACATCTGAATAAAATTTACCGCATTACATATAAATTGTGAACATTAACATGTTAGCGATAAGCGTGCCGAAATGTTGTACCAAAGTCATTTATTTCATTCTGTTGCATTTTTTACTGTTTTATTATTTGGATTCAACAGCCTAGGCATGACGTTGAACTGCATCCAAGGTGTGGCTGCTGTTCTATTCAGCCAGTTTAGAGCAGGACCACACATATTTGCCCTTTAGAGGGCGTACTTGTCCATTTGGGACGTTTAGCTCCTCAAGGGAGCAGGACTCCTCCGGGAGTAAATGTTTGGTTTTCGCCCCTTGGCTCTTCGCCAGAGAGTCGAGGGGACTTTTAGGAAAAAGAATTTCAGTTTGGTTTCTCCGAACGGCACTTTGCCAGAGAGGGGGGACTTGAGAAAATGTATTTTATTTTTATGCCCCAAGCCCTACGTGTATACAGACCCTACCCTGATACATCTTCAGTTCCCTATAAAGCTTGCCAATAACAAGGTGAACCTACCTGCTTTTTCTCCTGTGAAGCTTTCAAGTTTCATTGAACGTGTTATTATTTTTTAAAGAAGAAGAGACAGGGTCAAAACGTTCCCCTGCTGTGCAATCTTTAAAGCTTTAAGCAAAAAGCTAATTTTCATATGTGAAAGAGGAACAAAATCTACACAGTGTGGTGAAAGTTCCATTCAAATCGGACATGTATTTCTTGAGATATCAGTAAATGAAGTCAGTAGAATTGTGTTCAAAAGTGAGTTTCAGGGCAGAGCTTATATCACTTCCTCACATTGAAACGGAATGTTTTGTTTCCCTTTGTTTTATCAGACTGTTGTGTTAACCTTGCAGTTAATAGAAGTATGACCTCCCTCTGGAGGATAAAAAGTTTGTTTAGTTCTCATGATGCCACTTGCGCAATCACATTTTAATATTATGGGATTGTTGAGGAGAAAATCCAGTGTAAAGTTTAAAGAAAAACAAAAGACTGCTCATTAATGTGGGGATGTGATGTCATATGTGCTTGCTACAAGTTCACTTTTTGTTGAAAATGTGAAAACTTTATGTGCTCATATCTTGGGAATCACACATTGTATTTCAATGCAAATTTCACCAAAATGCTTAGAATAAGTATCTCTCTAACATATCAAATCCAGTTGTGACCTTAAACCCTTCTTTTAAAGACAAAACTACTCCATAATTCACTCTCAACAGCTTTTGTACACGACCAACAAGCATAATCGGTCCGATGAATAATGTATGAAATGTAAAACGCTGTAATTTCGGTAATTTGCCAATGATTCCTAAAAACGGTTCTCTTTGAGGTTATGCGTTAAGAATGAAACGTGGATGCAAAATATTAGAGATCAGAATGGGACACCAGTTATGTTAAACTCTATAACATTCGGAAACAAGCTTGGACAAGCGTAGAAATTTATCAACTTTAGTTTAAATATTGATTCAAAGAAACTTTATTATTACAAATTTTTTATTTCAGTGCATGAAAATTTGTTTTCATGCTACGAGATTTTTTTTCAGTAGTACGTCCATATGATCATTTGAATAAAGGCAACCCCAATCAGCCCAGACTAATTGAATGAAATGCACTGTTACGGTATAAAATTTAAAGAGTTAAGACTATATTTGGGGAAGGTTATGGCTTCATAGCAGATTTCTGTCCAAAGGTGGACAAAGAAATCTATTCACCACTAAATTGTTTTTTTTGAAAACTGAAAGTGATTTAATCGAATTCTTCCATTAAGTCTTTCATTATTGGTGCAATAGTCATCGTTTCATTCTAAATAGACAATATTTTCCAAAATATTGCGAGTTTACAGGTGACATATTTGCTTTTGTACACGTGTGCACACAACACTAACTTTGAACCAAGTTAAATGCTGTGTATTATCAGCTGCTCAAATATGTTTTTCTTTTCTTCAGCAGATATTAAGTTGAAGATGAAGATTCTAATTCTACATCTTCTGGTGTTGCTGACAAGCCATACCCATATTGGTTCCAGTTCACCTGTACAAGCTTGGCAAATAATTGAGGTAGGTGCAGAATAATATGATGCATTTATAAAAAAAAAAACAAAAACAAACAAAAAAAAGAACAAGCTAGCTGTAGGCCAAGGAAATTGTTTCCCAGCTACTTGAAATTTCTCATAAACTTATTTTTTGGATTCGAAAGACAAAACGAAAGTTGTTTAAGAGCTTGTCGTCTGCTATATTTAATAGAGTTATAGCAGGATGATAGTATTAAATTGCAAGCCGTCAAAAAATAGCAAGTTTAACTTATCATTCAACTTGTGGAGTCAGTGAGACTTTCTTTCGTAGAATAGCAAAAGAAATTTCAATAGTACGGAACAATCAACTTCTTGGAAATGGACCACGCCCTAATTAAAAAAATACCAACTTTGCGACACTTTTGCAGTAATTCTGCTGCTAACTGTTAGCCGCTAGTCCACAAAAGAAATTATGAGTGAGACCTCATGATGTAACATTTTAAAAGGGTACACTGCATCTTTCCGTTTCTTTGTAAACGAAGATAAAGTTTTCCCTATTTTAGGAACAATCCGGAATATTTTGAAATAAAATCGACGTAATTTAGGCTCCCGATAATTTTCAAACAGGTAAAATTCTTTGTTAATGTTACGGAAGAAATTAGAACAGCAATGGTCATATGCAACTTCAAAGTGACTGAAAAGGGACTAAAAAGTCGTTTTTAAATGAAAAAGGTTAAAAAAATAAAAACAAAACTTTTTACACATATCGCCATGGACATGAGATATCTTCAAAGTAATATTTTATAGTAGGCTTGGTAACAGGATTACTGCACTTAAAAAAGGAAACTAGCATTCAGAAGGGAAGTCGATAAAAGTCACAGAAAAAAAGCGAACAAAGGAAAAAGAAGAAAAAGGGACTAGGTGACATATCAGTCAAATTTCGATGCTTTTCATGTACATGTTGTTTGACGATTTTTATCAATGATTCTCCTTCTCAAGCAAACCCTTGGATAATGTAGAGGTCATAGTAAGGAGCAAAATTGTTAGCCTCATTTACTCATATATACGTATATTATTTATTTGTGTTTCAGTTACATTTATGGAATGTACCGATAAGCTTGCGTTAGTAAATGTCCATATATTCCACAGAAAAAAATTCTACCGTAACATTATGACAAACGCTTGGCTCTCCCTTTCTGATTGCAATTCCAGGGATTCATAATGACGAAAATCATTTATAGAAGTCTATACCATTTGGACACAGACACATGCTAGCAGAACAGAAAGTGCTAACCCATTGGCTTATTGGCCTATTGGCCTATTTTCAACACATTTAGAACCATTTTCTTTCTGAAATGTTATTCTCGCAACAATTAATCCTGTATCTGGCAACTTGTTTTCAAGTGACATCATGATTAGCGAGTTCGGTATTTCGGTTTGATGGCTATGCACATGCACGCACACTCCAAATCGTCGGGATGAAGTTTGGTCTAGCGGTAGGAGCATCCGCCTTTCACGCGAAATGTCCGGGTTCTTTTCCCAGGTCGAGTCATAACAAAGACTTTAAAATGGAACCTTCTGCCGTTGTGCGTGATTCTCTGCCTGTTAAGCAATGGGGGTAGGGAACAAAAGCCAGTGAGCCACAACTGGAAAAAGGCCGTGGCGGGCTCGACTTGAACCAATAGGCTGGAAACTGGGCCGTAAAACTCCATCTAATCATCGTCGAGATGACCAAGCTAACCCCGCACCTACAACACTTATTAAAAAATTTAAATTTACATGAATATTACGTGAAATCATCCTTTCTTAATCCATCCATAACATGAAGAGGAATCTCAAGTGTGGTTTTGCGCAGTGAACTGTATTTAAATTGTCTTTCCGGTGTAAACCTTTGCATTTTAATGTGCCATAAAGTAGGATAGAGACAACTTTTTTGTTCGAGTTGGCTAGACACTTATTTTTGTGTGCACGTACTGCACGGTAAAACAAGGGAACGCCGTGCTCTATGTGAAGAGCTCGGTTTGTATCCCACGTTGTGTCCTGCAATTCCTTACGGAAACGAATTACAGAACTCGATCATTGTAGACAGACCTACACGTCGGTCGTCAGCTGCTTCCCAGCTAGCTACCTGCTACCATAGTAATTAAATATCGTGCTAAATAGATTCTGCCCCGCAGTCAAGAAAGGGCAGGGGCTTGTTGCGTCGGTGGAAATACTCTATATTATATGAACATCCACAAATGGTCCGGACAACTCTGTTAAGTCTTGGATTTATTGATTTTTCAACTTTGCAAATTAATATTTTGATATTGAATTAATTGTTTTAGCGGTATGAAAGAAATGTTGGAAGTGATTATGGAGCCAGTAGTGGTGATTTCTGGAGCGGTAGCGGTAATTTCCTCGACGGTGGTCTAAACATACAACCCGCTCTGATTCCAACACCCGTGGTATGTATAACTTTATTAAATTAAACATCTGTACTTTTCTGTTGCTCGATTGCAACCAGGGATGTGAATCTCATTTGATGGCAAACTATAACGGTGACGTTCTACAAGTTTGCTTGCCGCAAGCTCAAAATTTCTCACTACAGATTACTTTGATGAGTATCACAATAACGATTTGGTTATCGAGGCATTACAAAAAATCATATTGTCATATTAACCTAGATAGCAATGATTGAGTACTTATGAATAATAATAACATCCTCATAGGATCGAGGTTCGTTTGTATCTCTATGCAGGCACCTTCCTTGCAGTGCACTTTAAAATTTAAAGGAGTGAAATTTCACCCATCTTCTTCTTCTTCTTCTTCTCCTTCTTCTTCTTCTTCTTCTTCTTCTTCTTCTTCTTCTTCTTCTTCTTCTTCTTCTTCTTCTTCTTCTTCTTCTTCTTCTTCTTCTTCTTCTTCTTCTTCTTCTTCTTCTTCTTCTTCTTCTTCTTCTTCTTCTTCTTCTTCTTCTTCTTCTTCTTCTTCTTCTTCTTCTTCTTCTTCTTCTTCTTCTTCTTCTTCTTCTTCTTCTTCTTCTTCTTCTTCTTCTTCTTCTTCTTCTTCTTCTTCTTCTTCTTCTTCTTCTTCTTCTTCTTCTTCTTCTTCTTCTTCTTCTTCTTCTTCTTCTTCTTCTTCTTCTTCTTCTTCTTCTTCTTCTTCTTCTTCTTCTTCTTCTTCTTCTTCTTCTTCTTCTTCTTCTTCTTCTTCTTCTTCTTCTTCTTCTTCTTCTTCTTCTTCTTCTTCTTCTTCTTCTTCTTCTTCTTCTTCTTCTTCTTCTTCTTCTTCTTCTTCTTCTTCTTCTTCTTCTTCTTCTTCTTCTTCTTCTTCTTCTTCTTCTTCTTCTTCTTCTTCTTCTTCTTCTTCTTCTTCTTCTTCTTCTTCTTCTTCTTCTTCTTCTTCTTCTTCTTCTTGCTTGCTTGTTGATGAAGTCGGTCAGGGACGCGAATCTAGGGTTTCGGTCCCTGGAAAAGTTTTGCCCTGGCCGAAGAATTCTCATACTTCAGTTAACTTCATATTTTGAATGGGGGTAATATCGAAGGATATGTTGAATATTTGGAGGCGTCACCGTATTTCACATGAGTTTCAAGAAGCATTTGGAAATGTAAACCAACGTATGAACATCAACGATTTCCCTTACAGAAATCCGTAACTTAAACTGTTTAAGCTCATTGTACTCTATCGAAATCAAAATAATTTACAATATTTTAAAACAAATGAGTAGATTGGAGGAGGTTAGTGCTTCATCAGTCTGGCCATGCTACTCGTTCTGGGGCCACTCATTGAAACAATGGGAAGTAGTTAGGGCTTTGTTATAGCGATAATTAACTTCAGTATGGCCAATCAAGCGAACTTTCAATGACTCTTACATATTGCTGCTAATTTACATAACAAAAAGTAAACGGACACACAAAAATGTCCAAATGTTGTTTTCTTTTCTGTAACTTTCTTAATTAATTCTTAATTAATCTTCCTTAATTTATTAATTGTTTGCTCTGTTATTCTACAGGTATTTTTAAAGTGCAGATTCACTAGCTCTATAACAAATCATTTGAGTAAGAAGTACCAGTAAAATGGTATGTCAACTACAAAAATCCTTACGATTATATTTTCTTCTTTTTTCCAAAGAGTCACAGCCCAAAGGTAACCCGTATTTTGAGCTTAAGGGTGGAGTCTTCCATAACGGCTCGATACGTCAGCACTACAGTTGTGACAAAGATTAGAAATGAAGCATCAGTACCGCAAGATACCAACTTCTGGTTCAGTTTATCTAAAGGGGCCTTCATCAGTGACTTCTTCATGTAAGCTACGGTTTTGGTATAACAGTGCAATGTCATGTATTAGTTAGAAATATCTCACTTAAAACTATTGCTTCAAATGGTAAAAAGTGCGTGAGGAATACAATACAAATCAAGTTAAACTCTCAGTCTGTAAGTTGTGACAGATTCTGAACATTCGTCACGCTGTATAAAATTAAAGGTGAAACAACCGAACGCAACCATGGAGAGTGCGTTAACACTGGATAATGCAAGATCTGGTCAATGGAAGTGATGTGCAGTCCCCCCCTCCCCCAACAAGTGCACAATCCTGTTCTTATTCATTGGTCCAGAGCTTTTGATCTTTTTCGTTCATGCACACAAATGCCTTTTTATTTGAAAAGACAGAAGTGAAGTAAAACTTCGTTTTAATTTAACCACACTTTTCGGCACAACCTTGAGTAAAATGGGAGTTGACAAATATTAAAGCGTTATTCACTGCTGAAAAAATTATCTCTGGATTATACAAGGTTACCTGACCATAATGAACTCGACCAATAGAAGTTGAAAATTAGTATTACCAAGTATGAGTATGAATGAACGATAAAATACAAGCGATGAACAGAATGTTTTGATTTTTTAAACATATGTTAACGACTTGTTCAGTACATTTTTAACTTCACATAACTTTATTTTTGAACTCTGAGTGGCGTTTAATAGTTACGGTACTTTATGCAAGTGTTCACTGTCATGTGACGTCGAAAATTTTAACAATTTGGTAATGAACGCGTCAATGACATATTCAAATGGTTGTTGTGCGTTCTGCTTACCGTCTGAAGAGTTATTGTCATTGTATGTTTTATTTTTTACTATAGTCTGTAAACACCTATAGTTTACCTGTTCTAAATCTCTTACAACAAAAATTTTCAACATGAATTAAATCAATTGAAGACTGGTACATGCAATACTGCAATACCTTTAATAATAAAAGAGCCGAGTACATATCAAAACAAAATTGTTCATTTAATGGAACCAAAATTTAAAACAATCTGTCCTATGTATGCAGGGAGGTGTAACTAATCACACCTCCCTCATGTACGTAACTAATTTATTTTACTTTACGACAGGGAAGTCAATGGTAACATTTATCAAGCTGAGGTTCAAGAAAAAGAAGTCGCACAGAAAGCCTATAATGAAGCAATGAGACGTGGACAGACCGCAAGTCAAGTCCGACAAAGGTCAGTTTGTATACCTTTTACTTAAGTAGAAACTACGCCAAACCATGACAAGAAAGATAAACGTGAAACGTAATCAAACCCACTTAAACCGGCTGATGGCGCACTGTTAAATAAGAAATTTCTTGATTCCTTACATTCTTTCAACGTTGCGTGTAAGCTCTTTCATGGATTGTTTTCAGTGAACAAATTCTTAGTTGCTGCATTTTTACATCTTCCAAGGAGGATACCCCATTATTTTTAATTCTTCAATTTTCGATGTTATTGTTCGAAAACATGATGAAAATTGCCACATCAATTTATGCAAAATGAAAGCAACATGGGTCCGTTGCCTGCTTTCTTTAAAAGTCATTACAATGAAGTGTGTTTCAAAAAAAAAAAATAAGCAATAGAGGTATTTATCAAATTTCGAAATTAATTCTTGTCAAAGTGTATCTGCAATTTCAAAAATGTAAATTAAAAACCATGAAAACTCAGAATTTAAATGGTCCAACCCCCACATTTACAGGACAGTCCTATAAGCTGAAATATAAACTGTTCAAGTTTATTCACGCAGTTTTAAATGGTAGATTTGGCAATAATTTGTGATGTCTTTGTTGATAAATTGAAGGAGCAGGCCTTCCAAGGCGCGGATACAAAAGAATTTGAAGGGAGGGGGACAAAGATTGAGAAGGAGGAGTTGGCAGGCTGAGACTAGTGCATATCACCCGATGGACTATCTATGGGCAACGCTATACCATTAGTTGAGACCCATTTTTTTTTTTTTTTTTTATTTGATGAACCGATACCCTTCAGACGGCCGGAAATAGCATTTCCCAGGCTTGTTATAGCTTTAAATATCCCCTTAAATATTCTCGTAGATTTTGGCGTATTTGTTACTCTTTATTAGTGAAATAGGGAGAGCTGATCCCACTCGCTTATTACCTGACAGCATTGGATTACATACCTGACATTAACGGTTGACAACTTATTTCTATATATTTGGGCTAGGTTAATGGCGGTCGATCATTGCATTTTTCTTCTTCTTGAGACATCCCAGGTTAACTGCAGGCCGCCCTTACGCCCCGGCGTGCTTTTGATTGCCCATAACTTCTCAAGATTAAGCAGCAAAAGTCATGGAATGAGGAAAGATTATTATTTGTCTGTTCAGCTCCCTTGCCTGGTCAGTTCCATCCGCAGACTCACATTGATCCTCAAAAAGTGTTGTGCTGCTAAACACAGGATTTGGACTAAGGTGGGAGATCTCGATTTGAGTCTGACGATTAATAGTTGACGATTAGCGTATTGGAAAATTTTTAGCCAAAACTGCTTCCCAAATTGTGACATTTTCGAGCACATTTGAAATGATTTTTTTCTGATTGTTTACACGTGCCCCCACCCCACGTATAAATGTCGCTTAAAAATGTTTTCATGTATAATTATTTTTCCGATCAAAATTTAGTTGGCCTCGGGAACGTACCCTTATACTCCTTGTGGTAAAACTTCTGCCGTCGATCCTGTTCAAATGCCTCTTTGAGTATGGAACCTGCACATACGATAGACTAGCAATATAGACTATGGCACATAGCTAAAGGATTTCCTGCCCAGGCTTTCTATGGTATGAATAGTCAATGCCAGAAACTCTTAAAAAAATATATTTCATTTTCATACTTATGATTACAACATTGTCAGATGAAAAGTACAGTTCAACGAGATATTGAACCATCCTCTTTTTTGATAGATAATAGATGCATTTACAAAGCAAGGTATGAGTATCGTAGCAAGTTTCTGAACATGCAAATCCCTATAGGTTGGGGTTGCAGAATAAACTCACGACATCCCCCGACAGTGTTGTAAGGTGTCAAAGAGAAATGACTTGAAAGAGAGATGACTTGAACAGCCATATTTGAAAAAAACTTGAAATTGACTATCAAGTGTCTGAAATCGCATTTTCACTTAAAAAACTTTAAGTTCCAGGAACTGCTTGGAAGTTCTTATCTAGCTTCCTGTATTTAGGGAGTTGTCAAGTTACAACTCTTTCCCTGATGTAATTTACGAAACACGAAAATCTTAGCTGATGAACGCACATGTTTTAAGAACTAGAATTTTGCCATTGAAGGCTATTGTATCGATTGTAGGCTTTGATAGGGTTAAAAATTACCCCTTAGCCTGTGGGATTGGAGTTATCATTGAGCCAGGTATGGAAGGGTCTGCTTAAACAGTGTGCATTGGCAGAAAATCAGTGTTAGTTGGGTATGTGTTCTTATGAATTAGTACTACCATCATTTCTTGCATCATGACGACAAAGTCAAAATTAAAGTAAACAAATCACGTGTTTTGCTTTCTTTAAACATTTCAAAGGTTAGGGCAAAATTCTTCTATTCTAACGTCATCATAGGTCTACACGGTATGTACTGGTTCATTCTGGAGGAAATCCTCACGACCGCACGCACGGAAGACTTCTCCCCGCTCGTGAAGTAGGCTTAGGAGAGGATCCGATTGGTTGAGGAATCAGTCGCCAGCATTTGCTGCAGCTACACTATTCTCCAAAAAATGGATTAGATCCATTGGGTACTAATTCTTTCCTCCCTGGACTTACGCCCTTTTATTTACCCTACTATTTTCTCTCTAGCCAAAATGACGTCACCAAATTTGAGACCGACATCAATCTGTCACCAAACACAACCGCAAGTTTTCATCTAACTTTTCAGGAACTCCTCCGTCGAAAGGATGGAGTTTTCCAACACAGAATCAACTTATATCCAAAAGAGGTATGAATCTTCAATAATCCATTTTACATCTTTCTTGAAAAAGTGAATAGCAGTGTCCTCCGATTAAGGATGTAAACCATCCTTCGTTGAATGTTTCATATTGTAGGGATAATCCTACTGTAAAATGATTTTTAGTGAGAGCACGAGATACAAGTGCCATTACAGCAGAAATAATGAAATTCTTGTCTACAAAATTCTAACCAGTGATACTTACACCCAATGTTACACAAATTTAGTCGTGCATACTGTAAGCCTTACGTTGTCTTTGATTCTCGAGCTGGAAGGGACAGGCAAACTTAACTTTGTAGAGCATATGTCGTCTGATATTATAAGATCAGTTGCAATATGTTTCTACTGTCTTCCGAAAAAAAATCCATCATGGTCCCATGCTTGTTTTCAGTAAAATCGTAATTGATTATGCGTTCAGTCATATGGGAGACGTTCTGCATGTTTAGTTTGACCTATTCAACTTGATCCTTTCCGATACAATGCTAACATTGAATAGGCGAAGGGTGCGCAGCTGGGCTAAGGGGGGGGGGGGTATACTTGCAACCGGCAGGTCTCGACTTTCACTAATGTCGGGTCATACCATAAAGTAAAACCTACTCTCATTGTGCTTGGTGCTCGGCATAAGCAATGGAGTAGTGAAAACCAAGCTAGTAAGCCACAACTGGAAAACGGCACTGGCTGGCTCAACTTTAACCAATTGGCTACAAAGTGAGCTGTAAAACCTCATTTATCTAAGTGACTTGGTTCAATAGAAAGGATGAAAATCAGAGTTGGATGGCCATGAAGTAGTCAACGTACATGACTTTGACAAAAAGCGCTTTCAGCTTTAGGAGAAAAAAGGGATGACATTGCTTGTTTTCTTGGTGCAGACACCATTTTTAAAAAGTTACCGGGCAAAATATGTCTGAAGATACAACCAGCTATTTTTCGTAATACTCTGGACTTAGAAACTGTGTGATTGAGGATACTAAAAAGGGGTTTACACTCTGGGTGGTTACAAATTTATAATAAGAATATGCAAAGAGTATATACCTCATGTATTGTTTTGTGAAAACAATATCTGCTTTATTATAAAAGTAGTAAATCCAATTTGATGAATGATAGATGCAGTTGACGGGGAATCAAAGACTACTTTTCAAATTAGGTTGGTGGTAATGAGTTAAAATAACCTACTGTCATGACACAACTGATTTGCGACGCTTGAAAAGAGACAAAAGCAAAAAGTTGAAAATGTGTACGTTTATCTACAGAAACCATAAATCGACCGCAACAAAACTCAATTTTTGTACTTTAATTTATTCTTAAAAAGAAGAGAGTAAATATTCATAGGCAACTATGTGAAATTTCAAAACATTTTGCACAATGCTTTTTCAACCATAATGCATGTTTGGTAGGAAAATTCGTATGACGAAGAGTCGCAAGCTGTCGGCGAACTCTGCTACAAGTATCAGAAAACCCAAGTACGTCATGTGAGATTGGAATGATTTTCAGACCTTCTAGACACTAAATAAGCTCGTTTTACTATACTCAAATGTTTATAAATTTACAGACGAAAAACTAAAGAAATGTCAAGAAAATACAGAAAGTTTCGCTACTTCATGCCAGCTAAACTTGTACATTGACTTACTAAATTTGAAGTATATACCAATTTAATTCGACCTAAACCAATCTAATGTGAGAAACGAGTGAACTGCATTCAGAGCCATGTTAAATAAGTTCTGCATATTTCAGAAGTAATAGCAAAGACTCGCGACTAGAGACTTATGACATCGGTCACCCAAAATATCTTGTTTCTCCCCCGATGGAAGAACTTTCTTTAAATCCTGTGTATATTTACACACACAACAAAACACGAAAGAGAAAAACAAATATTTACAAGTATTTGCAGTTGGAATAGCTTTCACCGGTTTTCACATATATGTCGTAATATCGAAAAAATTACAAGTTAAGATGGTGCTGCGAATGCATTTTTGGGTGCATTCTAAATATTAAACTAATTTCAATGTTTGCATTTATTTCTCTTCATCAGGTTGTTAAAAATTTAATTGCAGAAGTATATATAACTGAACCACAGGGGATAGCATTCGCTAACATCACCTGGACGCAAGGCAGCGCTCTATCTACTTATTTTCTCAACGACGCCCTTAGTGTTCATTACAAATCAAATACAGAGGTACATGCTCTTTTCAGTCCTTCAGAAGAGGATCAAGGGAGTCTTTCTGAAACAGGACTTCAAGGTGACCTTGTTGTCACCTATGACGTGGTTCATGATACAGGAGCTGGTCATATCGAAGTGAGTTATATCAGATGGTACATTACACGGTTACTGGTCGAACATTTTCCCCACAAGGTTAAGGGCAAATCATGTAAATGGAACAATCAGTCCCTTGGAAATTGGTCACGCCCCTTACTTCTTAACCCTTTACCGTTGTGCTACGATCGAGGCATGTCTGCGCGCCTCGGGATTGGGCGGAAAAGCGGACGTAGCCCGCCCGCATCGGCTTCCGTAGGCCATTGACCCCGTGACCTTAAACTATTTTCTCTCTCGCTCCTTTGGCCGAATTTTCGGGTAGCTACTCGCAGTTTCGAGCTCCGCGTGAAACAGTAAAGATGTGTGACAGCCGAGCTCTCCGCATGGGTCCAAAAGGACCCAAACAACGGTAAAGGGTTAAACAACGCCTGTGGAGTGTGTTTACTGCAAAGCTGATGCCACTGTCTCTGCGTGTGTGCACGTAAACCTTTAGCCGAGTGGTGCAGATATTTTAGCTTAACCCTTTACCGTTGTGCTACGATCGAGGCATGTCTGCGCGCCTCGGGATTGGGCGGAAAAGCGGACGTAGCCCGCCCGCATCGGCTTCCGTAGGCCATTGACTCCGTGACCTTAAACTATTTTCTCTCTCGCTCCTGTGGCCGAATTTTCGGGTAGCTACTCGCAGTTTCGAGCTCCGCGTGAAACAGTAAAGATGTGTGACAGCCGAGCTCTCCGCATGGGTCCAAAAGGACCCAAACAACGGTAAAGGGTTAAACAACGCCTGTGGAGTGTGTTTACTGCAAAGCTGATGCCACTGTCTCTGCGTGTGTGCACGTAAACCTTTAGCCGAGTGGTGCAGATATTTTAGCTTAACCCTTTACCGTTGTGCTACGATCGAGGCATGTCTGCGCGCCTCGGGATTGGGCGGAAAAAGCGGACGTAGCCCGCCCGCATCGGCTTCCGTAGGCCATTGACTCCGTGACCTTAAACTATTTTCTCTCGCTCCTGTGCCCGAATTTTCGGGTAGCTACCCGCAGTTTCGAGCCCCGCGTGAAACAGTAAAGATGTGACAGCCGAGCTCTCCGCATGGGTCCAAAGGACCCAAACAACGGTAAAGGTTAAACAACGCCTGTGGAGTGTGTTTACTGCAAAGCTGATGCCACTGTCTCTGCGTGTGTGCACGTAAACCTTTAGCCGAGTGGTGCAGATATTTTAGCTTAACCCTTTACCGTTGTGCTACGATCGAGGCATGTCTGCGCGCCTCGGGATTGGGCGGAAAAGCGGACGTAGCCCGCCCGCATCGGCTTCCGTAGGCCATTGACTCCGTGACCTTAAACTATTTTCTCTCTCGCTCCTGTGGCCGAATTTTCGGGTAGCTACTCGCAGTTTCGAGCTCCGCGTGAAACAGTAAAGATGTGTGACAGCCGAGCTCTCCGCATGGGTCCAAAAGGACCCAAACAACGGTAAAGGGTTAAACAACGCCTGTGGAGTGTGTTTACTGCAAAGCTGATGCCACTGTCTCTGCGTGTGTGCACGTAAACCTTTAGCCGAGTGGTGCAGATATTTTAGCTTAACCCTTTACCGTTGTGCTACGATCGAGGCATGTCTGCGCGCCTCGGGATTGGGCGGAAAAGCGGACGTAGCCCGCCCGCATCGGCTTCCGTAGGCCATTGACTCCGTGACCTTAAACTATTTTCTCTCTCGCTCCTGTGGCCGAATTTTCGGGTAGCTACTCGCAGTTTCGAGCTCCGCGTGAAACAGTAAAGATGTGTGACAGCCGAGCTCTCCGCATGGGTCCAAAGGACCCAAACAACGGTAAAGGGTTAAACAACGCCTGTGGAGTGTGTTTACTGCAAAGCTGATGCCACTGTCTCTGCGTGTGTGCACGTAAACCTTTAGCCGAGTGGTGCAGATATTTTAGCTTAACCCTTTACCGTTGTGCTACGATCGAGGCATGTCTGCGCGCCTCGGGATTGGGCGGAAAAGCGGACGTAGCCCGCCCGCATCGGCTTCCGTAGGCCATTGACTCCGTGACCTTAAACTATTTTCTCTCTCGCTCCTGTGGCCGAATTTTCGGGTAGCTACTCGCAGTTTCGAGCTCCGCGTGAAACAGTAAAGATGTGTGACAGCCGAGCTCTCCGCATGGGTCCAAAAGGACCCAAACAACGGTAAAGGGTTAAACAACGCCTGTGGAGTGTGTTTACTGCAAAGCTGATGCCACTGTCTCTGCGTGTGTGCACGTAAACCTTTAGCCGAGTGGTGCAGATATTGTAGCTTAACCCTTTACCGTTGTGCTACGATCGAGGCATGTCTGCGCGCCTCGGGATTGGGCGGAAAAGCGGACGTAGCCCGCCCGCATCGGCTTCCGTAGGCCATTGACTCCGTGACCTTAAACTATTTTCTCTCGCTCCTGTGGCCGAATTTTCGGGTAGCTACTCGCAGTTTCGAGCTCCGCGTGAAACAGTTAAGATGTGTGACAGCCGAGCTCTCCGCATGGGTCCAAAGGACCCAAACAACGGTAAAGGGTTAAACAACGCCTGTGGAGTGTGTTTACTGCAAAGCTGATGCCACTGTCTCTGCGTGTGTGCACGTAAACCTTTAGCCGAGTGGTGCAGATATTGTAGCTTAACCCTTTACCGTTGTGCTACGATCGAGGCATGTCTGCGCGCCTCGGGATTGGGCGGAAAAGCGGACGTAGCCCGCCCGCATCGGCTTCCGTAGGCCATTGACTCCGTGACCTTAAACTATTTTCTCTCTCGCTCCTGTGGCCGAATTTTCGGGTAGCTACTCGCAGTTTCGAGCTCCGCGTGAAACAGTTAAGATGTGTGACAGCCGAGCTCTCCGCATGGGTCCAAAAGGACCCAAACAACGGTAAAGGGTTAAACAACGCCTGTGGAGTGTGTTTACTGCAAAGCTGATGCCACTGTCTCTGCGTGTGTGCACGTAAACCTTTAGCCGAGTGGTGCAGATATTTTAGCTTAACCCTTTACCGTTGTGCTACGATCGAGGCATGTCTGCGCGCCTCGGGATTGGGCGGAAAAGCGGACGTAGCCCGCCCGCATCGGCTTCCGTAGGCCATTGACTCCGTGACCTTAAACTATTTTCTCTCTCGCTCCTGTGGCCGAATTTTCGGGTAGCTACTCGCAGTTTCGAGCTCCGCGTGAAACAGTTAAGATGTGTGACAGCCGAGCTCTCCGCATGGGTCCAAAAGGACCCAAACAACGGTAAAGGGTTAAACAACGCCTGTGGAGTGTGTTTACTGCAAAGCTGATGCCACTGTCTCTGCGTGTGTGCACGTAAACCTTTAGCCGAGTGGTGCAGATATTTTAGCTTAACCCTTTACCGTTGTGCTACGATCGAGGCATGTCTGCGCGCCTCGGGATTGGGCGGAAAAGCGGACGTAGCCCGCCCGCATCGGCTTCCGTAGGCCATTGACTCCGTGACCTTAAACTATTTTCTCTCTCGCTCCTGTGGCCGAATTTTCGGGTAGCTACTCGCAGTTTCGAGCTCCGCGTGAAACAGTAAAGATGTGTGACAGCCGAGCTCTCCGCATGGGTCCAAAAGGACCCAAACAACGGTAAAGGGTTAAACAACGCCTGTGGAGTGTGTTTACTGCAAAGCTGATGCCACTGTCTCTGCGTGTGTGCACGTAAACCTTTAGCCGAGTGGTGCAGATATTTTAGCTTAACAACCCTTTACCGTTGTGCTACGATCGAGGCATGTCTGCGCGCCTCGGGATTGGGCGGAAAAGCGGACGTAGCCCGCCCGCATCGGCTTCCGTAGGCCATTGACTCCGTGACCTTAAACTATTTTCTCTCTCGCTCCTGTGGCCGAATTTTCGGGTAGCTACTCGCAGTTTCGAGCTCCGCGTGAAACAGTAAAGATGTGTGACAGCCGAGCTCTCCGCATGGGTCCAAAAGGACCCAAACAACGGTAAAGGGTTAAACAACGCCTGTGGAGTGTGTTTACTGCAAAGCTGATGCCACTGTCTCTGCGTGCGTGCACGTAAACCTTTAGCCGAGTGGTGCAGATATTTTAGCTTAACCCTTTACCGTTGTGCTACGATCGAGGCATGTCTGCGCGCCTCGGGATTGGGCGGAAAAGCGGACGTAGCCCGCCCGCATCGGCTTCCGTAGGCCATTGACTCCGTGACCTTAAACTATTTTCTCTCTCGCTCCTGTGGCCGAATTTTCGGGTAGCTACTCGCAGTTTCGAGCTCCGCGTGAAACAGTAAAGATGTGTGACAGCCGAGCTCTCCGCATGGGTCCAAAAGGACCCAAACAACGGTAAAGGGTTAAACAACGCCTGTGGAGTGTGTTTACTGCAAAGCTGATGCCACTGTCTCTGCGTGCGTGCACGTAAACCTTTAGCCGAGTGGTGCAGATATTTTAGCTTAACCCTTTACCGTTGTGCTACGATCGAGGCATGTCTGCGCGCCTCGGGATTGGGCGGAAAAGCGGACGTAGCCCGCCCGCATCGGCTTCCGTAGGCCATTGACTCCGTGACCTTAAACTATTTTCTCTCTCGCTCCTGTGGCCGAATTTTCGGGTAGCTACTCGCAGTTTCGAGCTCCGCGTGAAACAGTAAAGATGTGTGACAGCCGAGCTCTCCGCATGGGTCAAAGGACCCAAACAACGGTAAAGGGTTAAACAACGCCTGTGGAGTGTGTTTACTGCAAAGCTGATGCCACTGTCTCTGCGTGCGTGCACGTAAACCTTTAGCCGAGTGGTGCAGATATTTTAGCTTAACCCTTTACCGTTGTGCTACGATCGAGGCATGTCTGCGCGCCTCGGGATCGGGCGGAAAAGCGGACGTAGCCCGCCCGCATCGGCTTCCGTAGGCCATTGACTCCGTGACCTTAAACTATTTTCTCTCTCGCTCCTGTGGCCGAATTTTCGGGTAGCTACTCGCAGTTTCGAGCTCCGCGTGAAACAGTAAAGATGTGTGACAGCCGAGCTCTCCGCATGGGTCCAAAAGGACCCAAACAACGGTAAAGGGTTAAACAACGCCTGTGGAGTGTGTTTACTGCAAAGCTGATGCCACTGTCTCTGCGTGTGTGCACGTAAACCTTTAGCCGAGTGGTGCAGATATTTTAGCTTAACCCTTTACCGTTGTGCTACGATCGAGGCATGTCTGCGCGCCTCGGGATCGGGCGGAAAAGCGGACGTAGCCCGCCCGCATCGGCTTCCGTAGGCCATTGACTCCGTGACCTTAAACTATTTTCTCTCTCGCTCCTGTGGCCGAATTTTCGGGTAGCTACTCGCAGTTTCGAGCTCCGCGTGAAACAGTAAAGATGTGTGACAGCCGAGCTCTCCGCATGGGTCCAAAAGGACTCAAACAACGGTAAAGGGTTTATGCAGACTTTTCTGTCCAAGTCCCACATTTATTCGTTACATATTCATATCAAAGAACCCCCACCCACTTACCCCTACCCTTAAGAATAATCCTAACCATGGTTACGAAATGAATTTAAAAATTCCTGAAAAATCAAAAGGCCCACAACCTGGTGGAAACAAAAATCTAGATTGATGGTCATATCTAGGTAAGTTCAGTTACACCACGCTGCAGATTACACAGGTTCTCATATGGAGGAAGTTAACGTTACATCAAGTGATTCTTGATTCGGGTGCTGGTCATATTGAGGTGAGCTTCGACACACCACGTGTCCCAAAACTATATAATTGTATACTTGCAAATAATTAATAAGCTAGTTTGTTAATTCGACATAGGAGATATGCACGTGCGCCCATCCTCAAAAAGATCGGAATAAACAAAACGCTACAACACATGCTCCAAAATTAAAGTTTACTTAAACATTTCTTGAAATTATTCTTTCTTAAAAAGGGGCTCATTTAGTTGATATTGATAACTTAATGAGAGTGTTAAAGGGCCACTACCATATGAGAATGCTATAGTTAACATAGTGAGTCAATTTTAATACCCAATTTTGTGCTGTCCTGACCTGTAACTGTTTTTTGCATAATTTAAAAGAGTGTCTGGTCGCTAATATTTGAAAACCGAACTGAACCGTTAAGTATTGACTCATGAAATAGTTGTTTAAGTTTTTGTGTAGGATGTGGGGATTGTAAAAGTTTGACCATTTGTCACTTGTATGTGGAGTAAACATCACATACTGATTTGGAAAAGTTTGCTGAATTGATGTGAATGAACCAGCAACTCAAAGAGCCAGTTAATCTATCCATAGGCCTAAGAAGGACTCTAAAGTGTAGTTTTCCAAATTGTAGTTCCTTCTTATGTGCAGATTTTTCCATGGGCTGCATCTAAATTGCATTTTTAGGCCTAGCTGTCGAAATCTGCATGTTCATATGAGGCCTTTAAACGGTGCCGAAATCACTATTTTCGTTAAATTTGACAAAGCACCGGCACTTTATGTGCTGTGCTTACTGATGATATGTACACGCTACACACAAACAATGAGACGCAATTGTCTTTTGAACATCACCTTACATAAAGGGTTTGTTTTAATATAAAAGCTGATCAAATATCTCCATACTGCTCTCCACACATTTTAATTGAATAAGTAATGAAAGACCAGGATTCAGAATGCGCTGTAGAAACAGCTTTTTATGTGTCCGTTAACTTAACTGTAAAGAATAATGGATATTACAAGAGGTAAGGTATCAAATCCTGCTGTGTAACAGGCTCATTGTTACATCGCAGAACACTTAGGCACTCCAGGTGTTCAAAATTTCTTATCAAATGGTAAACGCAGCATTCAAAATTTGGCGCATCACTCTGCCTCTACCAATTTTATGCTTTTGCCAAATAAGCCATATGATCCTTGATAAAGAGTACCATGATTTATAGTTACATGGACTCTCTTCACAATATACCATGTGAGAAATTGTCAGTTTTGTTAAGGAAAACCTAACAAATCAAGCTTGCATTTAAAATGATAGTTCGGGACCAAAATTTAGTATATTCTTATTATCTTGTTCTGTGATGTAGAACATGTAATAATAATTGTAGAACATGTAATGTTCTGTTATCATTATAAACTGAAAATGACACCTTTCTATACAAAAAGTGAACTTAAAGAAGCAAAGATGATGCCATGGATTTACATGAAGGGCCGGTGTTT
The DNA here is from genome assembly GCA_037179385.1 of Holothuria scabra. Lineage (NCBI taxonomy): Eukaryota > Metazoa > Echinodermata > Holothuroidea > Aspidochirotida > Holothuriidae > Holothuria > Holothuria scabra. The sequence continues at coordinate 56,763,021 of CM074181.1, read as the reverse complement.
CAATTTTCATGTTTTTTTTTTTCAGAATGAACGCCAATTTTATAAAACAAAGTTCTAGCATATCCTGAGCACTCAACAGAATTACGAAAACTTCATAAGCCATATGGGTCCTAATCAATTCAAGGTCAAAATGATACGAACTACGAAGCATTGGTTGTCAGTATGAATCCATGATATTACATCTGCCTTTTTCAAGTTCTTTTTTAAGTTGTAGAAAATGTGTCAATTTAGCGACATCTCGAGAACAGAGAACATGAAAGGGTTGGAATACCTGTGCGCTTTGGGAAACCTTAGAGGATAACTTTAAACAGTTAATAAATTGCAGCTAAACTTGATAAATATTCCCCAATTTCAAGTCAATTAAATTTTGCAATATATTTTCTGTTTGTCATGCGTCAGTGGTTTTTATTATTGTAAGCACCGTGTTTGCTTGTGAAATATATCTAGGAGCCGAACGTTACAACTAATATAACTCTAATTTTCGTTTATTTTGCCCCAGGACCATCTCAAGGCTTCTCTTGAGGAAAGATTCATTTACTTTAAGATAGGCAGAAATTTCTCTCTTTCAGAAGGAGATAACTGCATCCCAATAGCACATAGCGTTCGGAAGGTACTAAATTTAAAAATTTGCAATTTTCTCTTGTAATTTAGTACATTATGGGAATCTGTGATATCATCGCGGCACACTGATTCAACATTGATCCGTTTTTTATTATTTTTATGCCTCTACAGAGAAAATTAAGTGGCATCGTTTGCTATGCCCCACAAATGGTGAACAGTTTTACTAGATCTACCAGAAACGGTATTCAAACATTACAACAGAATTTAATTTCAAGGACAAACAGGACATTTACTGATAAAGATAAATTGAATTTGACACAATACGTCCATATTACATAATTTTCGTGGCTTTGTTGAAAAGTGGACGTGTAACAAATATATCAAGTCTTTAAACCCTACCTTAAAGTGAGATATCTTGAGCTATAAAAAGGGCATTGCAATAGGGTTTGGAGTACATTTTGCTTTTTTGGAAGACTTTTATGAAAAACCATTTAAATGTGCCTTACAATCACGTTGTCATCGGTGTCCTAAGTTATTTCATAAGTTTTACGATTCTCCCTAAAAGTAATCTCTCTTCTGTTTCTTATCCACCAGATTGTAAATGGGTACTTTGTACACCACATTTGTCACGTGAACCTCCCAGCTACAAGGAAGAACGTAGTATTTGTTATCGATACTAGTGGATCGATGGGTGGTAGAAAGATTTTTCAGACAATAGCTGCCATGTTAACTATCATCGATGATGTCAGAGAGTTTGATCGCTTCAACATTATTTCTTTCGCAAGCTATTCTTCTCGATGGAAACCGTACCTCATGCAAGCTACAAAAGAAAATAAGGAAATGGCAAAAACATTTGTCAACGCATTTCGAGCTGGCGGAGGTGAGGCAAATGCAAAAGATAAACATCAATTTAAAAGATTTAAATAAAACCTATAATTCAACAGGCATTACACCAAGCAGTGACCACTTGATATGATTTCAACTTGACACCACACTTATTGTTGAAAAGGTTGACAAGGAAGTTGATTATCAGTTCTCTTTCAGCAATGTTCAGCACCATTCAAATGAGAATCTTTCTGTAGAAATTCATCCGTGCATCCAGCCTTAAAATCCTAGCTATGCTCAGAAATGACATAAGGGCAGAAACTGTTTATTCAGTAATACCAGGGTTGCAATTAGAGCTGTCATCAGAACATCATGAGAATAGGCTGGTCTTTCTGGACACTGTCCTATTTGTACCGGCATTGAAGCGTAATTTGGGTCAGGAAGCAGCTTAGTCTTAAGAGGTTTCGTGAAACTTGATACACCCGCCTTAACAATAGCAAAATCGGGTGGTTCACTGCCACTGCAAATCTTTTAAGTATGGTTATGTCATGTGGAAAGTGTTTTTGAAACAAATTCGGTAAAAAAATGCAGTAAGGAGGTCTTGGTATCTTTGAAATATGTCTGATACATCAGACCCCCAAGACGTACTCGTAACCCTTTCATGCCCCTCCATTTGTTTAATATCACCAAGATGAACTGTAGCACACAGGTTATGACAGAACGCTCACCATGATGGTCAGTGAAATGTGCAGGTCATTTGCAAAAAAAAAAAAAAAAAAGAATCACTAGCAACCTCATTGTAGTAAACAATACGTGGTTCTAAGAGAAACCTTAATTCGAAAGGGGGAAAAGGCAGTCACAATAAACTTGCCTTAAAACAACACTTAGATCCAGAAGACTACACCGTATTTGTTTCTAAGTGTCTTTCATGGTATTTTATTCAAGAATATTGTATATTGAAGAGAAATCAATGACTAACCTCCTAAATGTTGCAATTCGATGCAATACCGGTATATACATGGTGTGTACGGGTATTTACATGTTGCTACTCAGAGCTGCAACTTTACTCTGGGTAGCAACATGCTGTAAGTAGCGATATATACCATTTATTTGTAATTTTGCCTCTACGTTTAAGAATCGAGCACATTTCCGGCTGGGGAGCGGTTTAAGCAGTGTTGTAATCGAGTTTCTTGAAATCGAGTCTCAAGTCACGTTTAGTCCCTAGACGTCGAGACATCGAGCCATGTCAAGTCTTAAGCAATTTGAGTAGATTGGTGTCATCTTGAATCTTCCATTAGCTCGGCGAGTCACTTTAGGTCTTAGTTAAGGCTGAAAGTAGAATTAGTTAAAGTAAAATTATCATGAAAATAGTGACAAATTCATCGAGGATGTATCATCCGCCTTAACATTTTTTACAACTCAGAGGTTTTTTCAATAACCAACGCCACTGTTTCACCTTGCATTTTAGCTATGCAAAAACTTCACTGAGTTTTGGAGGGTCGACCACCCCCTTCCCCTCTCCTTTAAATATAGGTGGATACACGACTAGTGCCACTTGTATACAACACATACTTCACAGTAAAGGTAAGGTCGTAGTAAAGGTAAACCTGCCGAAATGTGTGACAATTTTAAAATGCAAAACATATTACATGGAAAGGAATATGCTGTATGTACTGCACACTGTGCTATATAGATATGGAACTTGTCGATTCAAGCCGTCTCTTCGGACCGGTGATGGGAAAGAAGTTGTTGGTTCTGTTCTGTATTAAACCGTTGAAACATGAATCAAGTCACATAAGAGATGACTCGAGTCAGTTCGAGTAATCGTGGAAAAAGAGTGAAGCCGAGTCTGTAAGTTTGTGATTCGAGCCATGTCAAGTTACAACACTGAAATTAAGGAGAGGTGCGCGCTTTGCAAAGGGTGTCTAACTGCAAATTAGGACAATCTCATGTTGTTGTAACCAGAATATGTTTGAATCGCATCCTAAATTGTCTCCCAAATAGGCAATCATTACGCTAAAGGTAACCATGTAAGTGTAAGCTGAGTGTTTTGTAGAGGTCCTACTTCTATAGACGAATTTGACAAAAATAATTTATAACCTATAGGCCTACCTTAAGATTTATACCTAATTCTTTTCACGAATTCAGTGGCAAAAGTTCCGAAAGAAGGACAAAGTTTGTGGTCACCTTCCACAATTCCGCAAAGCGCCATCGATGCGAAGGGTAACTCTTTTTTTTGGGGGGGGGGGGAACACTTAACAAATTAAAGGTAATGGCATTTCCAAGCCCGTTTGAATTGGCTTTTCCCTCTTACTAACACCTCACCTCAACAGCTACATGAATGTTTTCACGAAAAACAATATTTTAGTTAAAATATGGTTGAGGTACGTTCCCATCTTGTCCCTCGAGGCGGCATCCCAGCTGCTAATAAATTTTAAAACAATTGCATTCTAACTATAGATTTTGTTAAAATAAACTTCAGACACCTAAAACCGAGTGTTTTTGAATATTTCTCCAATTTACATTATTTATAGACCACTAAACAATAAACAATGCACTTGTCAAAAAAGTTACCCCAAAGGTGCAATCATTTTGCCTCAGATATACTAAACGCTTAAGTTAATAACAATGTTCTGATATTTGGGGGAAAATAGTTTTCATTTGTGCCTTTCGATCTCTTTCGAGCACATTTGACAGGGAACCAGTCTTGTCGCTTTCACTATTGTTTGAACTGTTAAATCAATTGGAATGTGCTATTCACCGAAAGACATTTCAGCTTTGAAAACATTAGAAAAATTCCATCAGACTCTTCGAATTATTTCTTAATACAGGGACAAATTTGCATGATGCTCTCATGTTAGCTATAAAAACTTTGAAACCCACGGATATGGACGAAGGTAGCGGTAACTCTGTTGTGCCAACACGTAGTGCAGATGATGGTCTATCTATGATTATTTTATTGACCGATGGAAGACCTAATGGTGATCCAGTTTACATAGTCGATTCAATCACAAATGCAATACATGGTGACATTGCCCTTTTCTCGTTGGCTTTTGGATATGACGCTGACTACGAACTATTGGAGAAACTCTCTGGGCATAATCAAGGCTTAGCTCGAAAAATCTACGAGGACTTTAGTGCTCCACTTCAACTTCAAGGATTTTACGAAGAAGTTGCAACCCCTTTGCTTCATCATATATCTGTTACGTATCCAGAAGACGAGGTTGAGATGAACAGTTTAACTAAAACTAACTTTATTGGCTACTACGAGGGAACAGAACTCGTGATAGCAGGGAAATTGAAAGAAAACTATTCAGGACATAAGCTATCCGCGTTCGTAACAGCAAACTCTTTTGACATACACTATGAATGGGGATTGACGAAAGAAATAGCGGTAAGGTTGCTATAAAGTTTATACCATATGATTAATTCATTCGTTTAAGGTGAATTTGTGATTACTACGGGGTCGCTTTCAATCACAAGTTGACATATACTAAACCAGTGATTCTCACCGACGGTTTTTTTTTTCGTGATATAGCAGTCTCCTCGACCCAACGAAAGGGCGTGTGCAGACTTTTGCAGGGTAAAGGGGTACAACGTTTGATGGAATTTAGTGATCGTATTCCCTGGGATGAGTCAAAGATTTTTGAAAAAGAGAGACTGTTTGCCAAGATGCAACATGACGTATATTTTATCATATACCAAATAGCGACAGAATGCAAAACTCACATGGAAACGCACACAGTACTCACAAAATGCTGCATCAAAACAGGGAGATCAAAAGTACATCAGCAACCCAAATTAGGCTCCACGGCACCAGAAGGGCTTAGGACCCACCAGTTTTCTTATCGGGAGACCAAAGGCCAGGTCGTGATTAACTTCTTGGGAATGGGGGCTTCGTACCCTTAAAATCATATTCCGCAGAAACATTAGACTCGGAGCTAGAAAAATAAGTCATCACTGAAGTACGTATCGTTTCATTCTTTTTGCTGTCGTAAATTATATGGGCCGATGTTTCACCAGGGTCTTGCAAGAAAGGCGAAATAGTCCATACTATGTTCTCCAAACCCTGTCCGCGTGGTTGGTCTAACGGTAAGAACATCCTACTTTTAAAACGGGTGAGCCAGCGGACTCGCCTTCCAATAAAGGAAAGAGAGAGAGAAAAAAGAGCACCCGCCTTCCACGCGGAAGGCCCCGGGCTCGCTCCCCAGGTCGAGTCATACCAAAGACTCTAAAAAGGAAGCTACTACCGTTGTGCGTGATGCTCCGCAATGGAGTAGGGAAAACAAGCCAGTGAGCCACAACTGGTAAAAAGGCCGTGGACGGCTCGACTCGAACCAATAGGTTAAAAACTGGGCCGTAAAACTCCATCTAACTACCTAACTATCCAAACCCTGTCGGAATACCCTTTTCCTTACTCATTGCCGATTTGAAGATAAGGTTTTTTTTTTGTTTAAAATTACCGTCACCTTTCAAAAAAGCCTGAGAAAGTTGTATAATGTGGGCACACTGGTCAGATTATTTTTTTTTTTCATAATTGAATGTCTTTCTTGTCTTTGAAATTTGGTAATGAAAAGAATTTGAATAGCTTTTCCTGTAGATCTTGCATTACCCTACACCATGTCTGAGTTACAGCAAATAATGTCGCATAATATTCCCAACGGCATCAAAATTATGAATAAATTGAATGTAATGTCAAATTAATGTGCCGCAATGACGTTAGTTTCTTCAGAATTGTATATGGTATTGAAGTGGCGTTTTAACCTCCTGAAAGGGATTTTTTCCGGATATGTTTAAGTCAAAGAATGTTGTCTCCGGAAAAAACCTTTGAATCGAATTTCATTGTGTGATGGTATATCTTAATTTATACAACAGAAATATCATTCTTCCATGAACATAAACTCAGACGAATAGAACGTCATCATCTTTTCATACTTTTTAACAGCCTTTCCCATTCCAGGCTTAGGTTTTAGGTTTTAGAATAAAGTTGACGAATCATGTGAGTTAATAAATTAGATTGATAAATGTTTAAGTTAGTAATTTGCTGTACCTAGAATGTGGGTGTTTAAAACCTGGCAGGATAAAAGAACATATTGAGTCGTTATGAGACATTGCGTTTCTTCTTTATTTACACCTTTAACTCGGTATATTCAACTATCAACCTACCCTTGGAAACTGCATAAAACAATATAACCTGTCTCCTCGAACGCTCGTGACAAAACAGTAACGAACACCCTAGTGCACTATTATAATGTTTAATATTTTCAAAAACAGGTATGATGCGTTTCTATCATTGAAAACAAAAGGAAAAAAGGACAGATACATGTTTAGAGAGCTGTTCAATTTAGAACAAAATCATGTCGTTCTTCAGTATATAGTCGATTCTGTGAAAATAAATATCCACTTTGCATGTTTTATTTTGACAGAGAAATGAAGAACAAATTGATCGTAACGACACACTTTTAAATCCCAAAGTAGTTGATGATTTTGCTCAACGACTTTGGGCTTATGTCACCATCAAGAACCTTTTAGAAAAACACAATATTGCAACCACCATTGAAGAAAAAAACAACCTACGGGAGAGAGCTTTATCGCTTGCTTTGAAATACAAATTTGTTACCCCACTGACATCACTGATTGTTATCAAACCAGACGAAGAGAAAGGTTTCGATGATGGCATTGGTGAAGATGGCCGAAAAGTTGTTCCAAAAACCACCCCGAGTCCCGCCGTAACACCACCTCCAACACATTCATCACGTCAACAGTCATCACGTCCAAGCTCAGGAGGTAAAATTATCATTGTAGATGAGTCTCGAGCCTTAAAATTTTAACCCGCGGTCAAATTACAACCAATCTGGATTGAATACCGATCCGATTGTTAAAAGTTTTTATTCTAATCTTCTCCACTTTGTCGCAACGAGGCAAAACTTTGTCAACCTGTGTAAATGTAAAATTTGTATCGACTACGAAAATTAAATTTCTCCCAATTATTTAGTAAGATCACACCAACAGACAGCTTTTACCGCACTGAGCGTCTGCTATAAAAGCTGTCCGTTAATATGTTGTCATGAAAAAAAAAACAGCAACCTTTAAACAAATTTTAAGCTCAGAGATGGAGAAAACTTTTAATAAAAACTCTTAAAAAATCGGATTGAAATTTGACCAAAATGACCGCGACTTACGTTTTCAGTGTTCTCTTTACGTAATTACTGCAAATTGTACATATGCGAAAACAAAAGTAGTGTAACTTAGAAGTTGCCTAACGTCACTAACGAATGTGAAACTGACGAATAAAGCGGAAAGCGTCCTTAGAACACTTTAGAGTTATATTAAGAAAGAACCACGTATTTGTTCAAGACGTATACCATCTATACACACTAAGAAGTCATTTAGCAATTGAACGGTTTTCTAAACACGTTTCCCCTCACTTTGTTAACAGGTTAAGATACTAAGAACACGTGTTTAATTCCTTTACATATATCTCTTAAACGCTTTTGATTCCTAAACGTTTAGCTTTAAATAGCAACACATGTATAGAATTTAAACGTGTTTCCAAAAAAGTGGAAAAAGAAGTGTCAATTACTAAACAGGTTTTTTAGAGTGCAGACCCGTAGCCAAGTGGGGCAAACATGTGTAGTTCCCCTGACATTTTTCCGCCCCTTCCTTAGAGACTTTGAAGTTTGCCATTGACTTAATACATTTGAATACATTTAGCACCTTGAAAAATTATTCGCATCTTGGAAAGGTTTTAGCCCCCTTTGGTGAATTGTCATCCTGCGTTGGATCGATTCTCAGGTTAATTCATAAGATTTTAAAATTGGAACATGCTGCCAATAATCTTTGCATGGTGCTTGCATAAGTTACCCCTAACTTCAAGTAAATACTTTATTAAAATCCATTTAATGAATTTCTGTATAACAACTCACATTAATTCGAAGGAGTTGGATTATACCATATAATAAGTGAATAGGCCAATCTTGAATGAATGAATGAATGAATGAATGAATGAATGAATGAATGAAGCCAAAGACCAAAACCTTTGAACCAGGGAATGTAAATGCTTCCAGGATCAATGATTTATTCTTGGATTCAATCACAAAGTTAATTCTGTAATCAACAACGGTTTTGCCAAATTGAATGTTACAATTTGCCTCTTTCAGCTACTGGTGATCCACACATTCTAGTGGAAGATCCTGTTTCAGAAGTCAGGTTATGTTTTGATATTCATGGACCGCAAGGAACTGTCGTTAGTTTGATTCAAGACAAAGTTCTCGGTAAGATGCAATTCGTTCTTGTCAGGTCGATCTAACAAAGTCACTCAACGCTTTTCGGGACTTATGTGCCTAATTCTGAGACCAGTTCTTACACTGTTTTTTTAAAACCTCTACTGAGGCATGAGAGTACAACCGAGAAGGAATTTTCTAAGGTGTATATTTCAGACGTTAAAAGCAATACTAGATTTAATGACTTATATTTATATAAGTTACGATAATGCCTATCTGAATCTGTTTTAATCAATTTTTACTAGCTCTGCCATCCCTCATCCCTCCCATCTTCAATCCGCAAGGTCCCGTTGGGGAAGACGGCCGGCCTTTCCCCTGTTGTTGAGAAAACCCGATTTCGTCTTCATGCCCAAGGTAAACTGATGAAAGATGCGGGTCTGATAAACTTCAGTCATGCCCCGAAATTTCTTCTGGACTTTGCTCACTGGAAGACCATATTCTTCAAGGAAACTCAGAATTCCGAATTTTCTTGACAAAAACATACGAGAGGTTGATCATTTGCATGCAGTGCCCGATGCTCTGCCATCTGGCCTGCCCCGACAGCCGAATTCTAACAACGGTAATGAAAATCGACCAGCCCGTCTTCAGTTACACTTACTGATAAAAAGTAGTGTGAGAATGTCTCCCCATTAAGGTAGGATTCCATAAGTACGGATGCGGATACGGGATGCGGTTGCGGCTTCAGGATGCGGTGTGCGGATGCAGACGGTTCTGATTCCATCAATGCGAAAACGGATCCGATGCAGATCCGGACGTATGGCGTGGATGACTTTAGAAACGAGAGATAAAAGTAGCAACATGAGAGGACAATTTCGGATGAAATGGTATTAAACAGGGTTAAACGTTCCAATTAAAGGGCCAAACGATGCATTTAATGAAGCTTGAGAACACTGAGGTAACAATAATTCTGGTTACCAACTTGAGTTATTTAAGCTGTGTCGTTTGCCAGTTTGCAGAGATAGCAAAAGGGTTAAATTGGTAAAAAGGAGGTGTCTGGTTTTTCCTTCAATTGTTCAAAGATATTGTACAACCTTTGACCTCAATTTGTATTGAAATCTGAAGCAACACAACTGAGGGATATACCTTATACCAAGCCAAGGCATACAGTAACCCTAAAATTTTTGGCGATATTACGAACTCAATTTTTTATATAACCTTCAAAGTGCGTTTCGGTTTAGAAAGTCCAGTGTTGGTACCCGCGGCTGCTCCCTCAAACGCCTTTTCCAGAGGCAAAATTCAAACTTCATCAGATGAAAACTGCACCTCAATTGCATATAGCATTCCAAATTTATTTTCAAAGTACTGCAGATTCGGGGGTAACTAGTCCATTATGTGAAATCTGCAATGTCATCATGGTACATTACTTTCACATTGCATTCAATTTATTTATACTTTTGATGCTTATACAGAGATAATTAAGCAACTTTGTTTGCTATTCCCAACATATGCTAGAGCTACAATTAAAGGTATCGAACATTCCAAGAGAATCAAATATCAAGGAGAAATAGGACATTTAATTATAAAGAAAAACAAAGGGAATCTGACATAATATACCCACATTAAAACATAACTCTCTGATGCTATGTTGAAAAGTGAAGACATTTTTTTTAACAAATAACCAGTAAGGTGAAACATTTTGAGTTAGGAAAATGGTATTGCGACAGGGTTTGGAGGACATGGTGTTGGGTTTTTGTCTTTTTGCAAAACTTAAATGAAAAACCACTGAAATATGCTTTTAAGTCACACTTCAAACAAATTGAAACACTTGGTCATGATACTTGTTATGAATTTGATCAAAGTTGTGAATATTTTAACTCTCCCAATAGTTTCCAGCTTTTTTACTAAAGAGCTAGCGCAGTCATCCCAAATTTATTTTGAATTATTAACAGACCATTCTCACTATAAATTCTTGTTTTCTTTATCCAAGTAAACGCTTATCGTTCATTATATTTTAGAGCTTCAATATTGCAAATCCAATGCAAACAACGAGTCTCTCCTCATAAATATCCAGATTCAAAGAAAAAATATATTGCCACATGATTCTTAACATTCGTGAAATAGGTAACACCATTAGACTAACTTAAGTTAGGATAACTTCACTTGACCTTTACGCTGTCAGTAGTCATAGTGAAAAAGTCATGTGATAATTTACAAGTTTTAAGGAATGACTGGGGGAATGACAACTGCTAAGGTAGAGATATAGAGACATATAATAACATTAAGAGAGACTTTTATTGACATTTGTATAGAACGATAATAAAAAAAAAAAACAAAAAACAAAAAAACTGAGAAACAGTTTCAAAATGCTGCGAAGTTGTTAATACGTGTTATGTCATAGTAATGAAGTGTTACATATAGACTGTCATTGCAAACATAAAACAAAACAAGTAGATTAAGTAGTGCATCATTTGATTAAAATGAGTAGCTCTCGGGAACATTTCTGTCTATTATAATAGCGAGCCCAAAGTCCAAAGGCAACATCTCGGGATCATGACCATCCGCATAACATTAGGTATGGGAAGGAGGTCTTAGTAACAGTAAGAGAATTTGAGAAAATTTATATATTTCTACAAGGAACAAGGGAACAGAAGGAAGTGAATTGACACAAACAATGCAGTCACCTCAACTTAGTTTCAACAACCAAAACAGGGGTGAATTGCAAGGGGAAATGCAGTAACCTGAACTTAAATTTGTAAAGTACTCTCCTGTCCTGTTTTATGATTGGTGATTGAGAGTGATTTGAGAATGTTTCTTCCTCTCAAATTAGGAAATTACTAGGAGTTACTGATAAATTCACCTTGAATATACAGGAAAATTGTGAGATATATCTGTTGCTCCAAATTAAGTTTGGGTGACTGCTCCTGCCATTTAAGTTTTAATGTTTTGAAGATCACGAGGCTAAATGGCTCATCCATGACCTTATATACAGTCGGTGAGCATCTCTTTGTGTTTCCAATTGTAAACAAAAAAGAAGAGGAATTAATCTCATTATTCTGAGCTTTTCTGGGTTGCGTCTAGTTTAAAATTCAACAAAACTGTATGAGCCAAATGTTCTCATGAATTGTTTGGTGAAGCGCCACCACACATTAATAATTTAGTTATAAACTGTTTAGCCAGTGGGCTAGGTGGAGTGTAATATCATGTCCCTTTATACACTTGCACCAGAAATAGAATAATTTGACTTGAATGATGACTTACTAACATCATTCAATACAGTATGCAGCATTGTATATCCAATCATGAATTCGTTAAATGGTACGATGCTTAATATGTGTAAAGTAAAACCTTGGTTCGTTACTGCATACCCTCCAAAGGGGCCATCTCAAAGTTTCGTATCCACATGTTGTGGCGTAACATGATTTAATGTGAATCAAGGAATAAACACTGTTCAGCAGAAGTGTTGTCTCGTCGAATTCGGGCACATTAGAAACCAAAGCATCCAATATATCCCTACATCATTTTAGGCTATTGTAGCAAAAGGAAGAATCATAAAATGTCATTGTGACATCAGATATATAAATGTCTTCCAGCTAGTTAATTAGATGGAGTTTTATGACCGAGTTTGCAAACTATAAATGTCTTCCAAAAATGTCAGCAACCTCTTCAGATCCAATTCAACATTGGCACAATAAATAAACATTAATTTCCCAACAAAGAAATGTATTAAAAAACACTCCGAAGAAATAAAAAGGTGACTGTTGTTTCTACACTCGCCGGGCTTACGTTTAACCAGGATCTGTGTTCTATTTACTCCAACACAATCCTGGTTCTTTTTGCTAGTAAAACTAGATACTTCAACCAGAATGTGTGTTAGTGTTTCCAGGATTTGCTTTAGTTTAACCGGAATTTCATGAAAAATTTAATTAGAAGTTATGTTGGAGTAAACAGAACAGCAATCCTGGTTAAATTCAATCCCAGTGTTTTAAGAGTGTACTAACAATGCAACAATCGTTGAACCAGTTCTTTATCAATTGATGACTTTCCTGGGAATTGCAGAATGATGCTTCCAACTTATCTTCTCCAGATGGCTTACTAATATCTAATTTCTATTCTTACCAGATACAGGTCTAAAATTTTGAGTCCTCCTCTAGGTGAAAAATTTGAATAGCATAATGGTAATGACCTTGAAGGCTGGCTGATTTTTGTCCCTGTGGGACGAAAATCAGCAGTCATTCAGCAGTCAAGTGTGTATAATTGAATACATGAATAAAAGTCAAAGTTATTAAATATGTAGATTTAAGACATACTTAAAGCTAAATAACACATTTTGCTCTGCAAATGAAAAACAAACAAAAACAAACAAATATAACCTCTATCTATAAAAAGGTTTTATTGCTGATATTTAGGTCTCTTCAAAAAATTATTTCCCTTTCCCCCCTTTTTTAAGTAAACAATAGGCCTTACTCATTGTCACGACAAGGTCAAGAAATGTAATGTAACAGCTCAACAGACTGCTCTAACATGACATACTTTACAAACACATATCCATTGGATTTCCTACATACAAAAAATTATCAGGCAAATGATTACTCAAGTAGTGGGTTAACATAGCTTTTAAAAGAGTTGGAATATTTTGCAAGAAAAGTAGGGATATACATCATGATGATATATGTGGGTAATAAAAATTTGTGTCTCTTCATATTTTTGGGGGTTGGGGAGGGGGCTGAGGGGGAGAGGATGAGGTTGTGGGTAAGTTCCACAGGGGTGTTGGTAAATCTCACAGTGCCCATTCCTACTTTGGCCTGCTGAATAGCTGAATAGGAAGGTCTAATCTTATCCATTTTCTTAGTGTGACCTTGAATGTGCAACAAACTTACTTTTTATGATAACATTATCAGACGGTGTCTTCTACTGTAAGGTGCGATGTCTCTGTTGAAGATGAGTGATGCAGAGGTGTTCATCTAAATACCGGTACCACATGTACTGTACATGATTATGTTGGCAGTCAGGGAGTTTCTGTACAAGCCTGAATCTCATGACTTAAACTGAAATTCCACTTTCAATTTGATACTGACACAGCCTTTCTTATGTTGTACCTGATGGGGAAACATGAGAAGTACAGACTACAGTCACAGTTTGGGAATACATACATGTATAGAAATTGATCTTGCCTAATGCAGCATGCCTTAGTACTAACAAAGACTGATAGGGGGCTTCTAGGAGATTGGGAGCTTCTAGGAGAGAACATACATGATTGCTCTTGCAGAATGTACAAGCGATCAAACAGGAATACGAAAAGGTGTGGTCATACCTGTATCTATAGTTAGTTAGGAAATGTATCAGTCCAATCAGTGGCGTCACCAGACATTTCATTCTGGGGGGGGGGGCACTGAGGGGCACAACGATTTTATGGGGGGCATTGCTAGAGTCCACTCATGGCGTCGGAGGCGCCACCGAGCGCGAATCGCGAGGCTCAACGGGTGGGGTCCTGGGTTTTAGCGTGTTTGTGAGGTATTAAAGACGTTATTTAAGGGTAATTTTATTGACTTAACACTGGTCTAAAAGTTACCTCCAGGGTAACTTCAAGTAAGCCTCTCGGTAAAAAACCACTGACTCAACTACTAAGAGCTTATCCGGCTGAAATTTTGAAAATGGGGTAGATGATCTATAGAGAAAAAAGTTGATGGGCACTTCAATGTGAATTTTGGGGGGGGCCCAGGGGGCGAACCCCCCGGAAGCTCCTGGGTTTTAACGTGTTTTTGAGGTATTATAGACGTTATTTAAGGGTAATTTTATTGACTTAACACTGGTCTAAAAGTTACCTCCAGGGTAACTTTCAAGTAGCCTAAGACTTTCGGTAAAAAACCACTGATTCAACTACCAAGAGCAGATCCGGCTGACACTTTAAAAAAGGGGTAGATGATCTATAGAAAGAAAGTTGATGGGCAATTCAATGTTAGTCTTAGTGGGGGTCCAGGGGGCGAAGCCCCTGGAAGCTCCTGGGTCTTTAGCGTGTTTGTAAGGTTTTAAAGTTGTTTTTTAAAAGGGTTGTTTTAACACTGGCCTAAAAAATTACAGGGCAATTTCGAGTAAGATTTTATTTTTGGTAACAACACAAACGTTAGTGAAACTACTCTCAAGAGCGTATCAGGCTGACAATTTGAGGAAGGTGAGCTGCACCGTGACTATAAAGAGAAAGAAAGGCAGTTGATGGTCATTTAGATGTGATCCTCTGAAGGAAAAATGTAAGCTTAATCCTGCTTGAAGGGTTACCTGAGCTGTGCGCCACCTCCAATTGACGTAGTCGGAAGTGTGAAGAAAATTTTGAAAAAATGTAACCCCTCAGACAGCCGGAAATGACATTGCCAAGGTTTTTTTTTGGGATATTTTCATTTGGAAAACATGAAAATCTACTGCCTTTTCTTTTCAACAGAGGAATCGAATCCTAAAAAATTCATAGTCACACTCTGACTACAGAAGACATATTTTTTTTGGAAAATCTCAAATCTCAGTTGGGGGGGGGGGGCACACGGGGGGGCACACGATTTTTCAGGGGGGGGCACGTGCCCCCCCTGGCCCCCCCTTGGTGACGCCACTGAGTCCAATTACATTCCAAATACATTAAAAATCATTATTAAATATTCATTCTGTCTAAAAAATGCTAAGCAACAGCAGTATCTCTTCAAAATATGAATAATGCTGGAGATGTTGAAGTTGACCAATTGGACCTTTCAGAAAGTTTTGGCAAAAAAGTTTTCTTGAACATAAATTTTACTTACTAACTTTTTTCTGTAACACTGTGAAGGTGAGAATTAGTGAGAACCTCATTTTTGAAGAAAGATGTAATGCCACATCTCCCCATTTTGTACTTAGAAATGTTGATATAAAGTTATAAAAAAACTTTTTGTAAAAAGGTGCAGAACTTTTTTCAAGTTTCAACCCAAACCAAAGAAAACTAAACACTGCCTTGCTATTATACCTACGAACCATTCCAATTCAATCTCTTGGAGCTTTGCTAATGAGTGTAAACTCTTGAGACTTTTTCCCCTGAACTATTTGATAACCAGGATAAGTCATCAGCCATCCAGGTATGGTGCACTGATGGTGAAATCATTGTTATACTTCACAGATAGTCCCTGGAAATTAATAAACAAATTAGGTAAATTATAGACTATACATTTGACCCTACAAAGGTTGATAGCATTTAATTCAACGACAAACAAGATAGGCAATTCAAAATAAAAACAGGAAATCTGGCTGTGCTGGAACGCTTTGAAAAGTAAATGTATTTAACAAAAATAACCTTTCTGTGAAATGATACATACTTAAGTAAGCTAAGCCAGGGTTTCGCTACATTAATCAGAGTGCATGGTCTGGAATATTCTTCTTTCATACCACACCGTAGTAAAAACCACCAGAAAATATCTCTAAAAATCAACGTGTCACACTCATTCAGTACATATTCACTTGTCATGAAATTTTTAATTGCATCAGGCAAAAGGGTAAATATCCCTGATGGCTCACACAAGACTTTAAGTGCTCTCATTAAATGACAAATTTTCTGCGGCAGTTAACCACTATACATTGCACCTATCGATTGCCACTCTGTGAATTCTGTTAGGAGTTACAAAACATTTTTATTTAAGTAATTCAAGCAGTCCATCTGTTTTACAATTGACTCAATATACCATAGGACCGCAGGTTTCCTGTATGACGCATCCATGTTGCACCAAGCAGGGAGTTGTCCCTGACAACTACCTGCACCAAGCCTATGCCAAGGTTGCATTAATGCAACATATGTAAAACTTTGACCCAACCCGGCACCACAACTTGGATGAAGGACACAGGTTTATCTCTCCATGGCAGTAGGAGGCCGGTCCTGTTCAGTTAAGGGCTGAGTTTAACGACATGTTTGTACCCTCTGCCTTAGCAGCCTAGGCAGATCTAGGCTAGACTAGGGCTAGCCTATGGAATATATATAGGGGCCTAGGCCTAGCCTAGCTCTTGAACTTAGGCAAAGGCTACTCATTCTTATCTGCAAATGAATCTGATGGGTCCTCCAGTTCACACTGGGGGTATCAGACGTTTTAGACTTTATAAAAAGCCCTTTGCCTCTTTTTTTAGCCTACGGCATTAGTGGTAGTGACTGATACCAATTTAGCCTAGAGTCAGTCAAATTAAAACATTGTGTTACATGCAATTCTGCTTAGGTCGAGCCTAGGCCTATGCTAGGCCTTGGCCTATGAAGGCTTTACTAGGCTAGGCCCTAGGCCTCTATGCGTCATACTCATAGGCTATCAAAGACGATCAACTCAGGTACGTACCGACCATTGCTAGTCTTGGAAAACGGTATCTCTCTAATATGCTCCAAAGGAAAACCACACCTTTATCTGGTCCTGTTACTAGGTCTGCAATGGACGGGGCCTACTCCTCATACCTCCTTCCAAGAGGCGAGTAGGTAAGGAGGCCTTTTCCATTGCAGGTCCTATGTTATGGAACTCTCTTCCTCCTCACAAACGGAATTCCACATCTGTTGCGCTGTTCAAAAAACAGCTTAAGACTTATTTAGTTGATTGTGTTTTGCTGGTATTATTTTTCTTGGGGTCTTAGCGCATTGATCATATGGAATTTGCGCTTTATAAAAGTTTGTATGTATGTATGTATGTATGTATGTATGTATGTATGTATGTATGTATGTATGTATGTATGTATGTATGTATGTATGTATGTATGTGGCCAGCTTACTTCAACTTTGTTTACTCCGCACTAGACGTAGGCCTAGTAAGTTCTAACGCTACTCTTTAAGCTGGGTAAAAAGCCCTGTCCATGGACTAGGACTAACGTTAGCCTGTTCCGACTCACTAAAGGTTAACGTTACAACCTATGATACTGTGCACAGGTAAAACGTTAGGCCCAACGTTACGAAAAGTACACACTTTTCCTATAGGCGGAACATACGCTGCTTAGTTCCTCGCTGTGACCATCACATTAATAGCACTCTGCCACAATTTGGTATAATTCTTTCATATTTGTAAAAGGTTCCATAATCAAGCTTACATAATAAATTTATTCTCCATCCAGTCAAATACGTGTTTTCCCCGCTGAGAGCACTGCATTGCTTAGGTGGTCGCAAGTTTACGATAACCTCTGTCATGACGTCATTTCAACTATTTACCGCATCCGATTTGCCGTACCAATCGCTACATGGTGAGGTCGAGTTTACCGAATGCGTTTCCGGATCCAACAACGTATCCGCATCCGTACTGATGGAATCAAGCACGTTGAAACCGTGTGTGAGCGATTTTTGCCGTATTCGTATCCGCATACGCATCCGTACATATGGAATCCTACCTTTAGCCTGACTGAAAAATTTATATGGAGGTACCTTGTAACGTGACATATTTTCAAATACGTTGGAACTTGAAACCATATATGGTCTGAAATTCGGGCAGTCACGTAAAAAATTTCATTTATTTAGTGAACTTGCAATTATAGTAATTCCGTTGCATAGTCCCCCTTCCCCCGAAAAGAGACATTTACTTGTAGAGGTACCTTTTATCTGATAGTTTTCTGATCATTTAGCAATTTGGGTTTTTGTCTATTGAAGTGAAACTTTCATTTCAAAGGAAAGCTCAAAAGAACGACTGCTTCATTTCTAGTTACAAGTCTGGGAAATGCCATTCTGGCTATCTGAAGGGTTAGATATTTTAACAATTTTCTGTACGCTCCGCTCCAACTGATGGCGGCACTCCTCATAGATAGTATTTTGGTCGAACAGATTACTTAACAGAACAAAGCACGCTTGTAAATTATTCTTCGTTTGGAGGCAGTATTATGAAGCAAAAATTTTATTGCGAAAGGAAGGTCGAAAGCTGACTTCTTAAATTCTAGTTTGGAACACGGAAATGCCATTTCCTGCTGTCTGAGGGATTTGCAATTTTTCAAAAATTTCTGTGCGCTCGACCTAGATGGTCTTTCGGGGATAACACTTTTCGGACAAAAAACAATTCTGCTCCCTCCCGAACTGAAACGCCACCGTACGCCTACTGCAATAACATAAAATATGAAACTTCGAAAATAAGCAAAGCCAAACTTTTTCCTCGGGAGAATGTTCCAATATGGTCTGAGAGCCTGAATCTGCATGATGATATTCAGTAACCCCAACAAAACTACAGATCACCCTCTACTTGATTTTTTTCTCATGAGAAGGTAAGATTCTTCCATGAAACGCCCCAAGATAAGCTTCACATTGTTAAAAGTGTCAAAATTTGCCATTTCCGATGGATACTTCATACAATAGATAACCAAAGCCAAGTCTGTTAATCACCCAGCATACAGCCTAATTTTGCTTTTAAAAGGCATATAACTTAAAAAACCCAAATGTTCATTATAACCTTACCAAAAAACTAAATTTTCTTTCATTAAATTCCAAAATTTCTCCAGTATAATAAGCCCTTACTTTTCAAACTTTCGTTCAAAAAGGAAAAAAACTTTCCGGGCAAACTTGTAGTCGCGTCTCGATTTAACGCGTAACCTCAAAAGAATTTCAGCTGTCGCCTGCACAACGTTTTTTATTTTTGCCATATGAAGGACAGATTCTCCAATAGAGACCCAAAATTTTTCATGGTATCAACAAAAGCCAAATTTCTTTAAAAAAAAACTCTAGATTTTTAAGTATCTGTTATTAAGGAAGCCCAAAATTTCGGCGCGCTACGCGCGCCTCAAACTGTACCAAGTCACGTCCCACCGGGACATAACATCACCTTTGTCGGAGCCTTGAAATTCTGGCCCCCCTGTCGGGGAGCTTGGGCAAATCCTGGCTCCACCCCTGGTGCATTCCCTAATCGTTCGACTGGCAATGTGCGATAGCCAGTCGTATAGTGTACGTGGCCTTGTCGTGCGACTTAACTTCGTGACGACGATTCAAAACTAGGTCACGACTGTTTAGTTGAGTTGCGATGCAAAGTCGTATAAAGTGTGCGGGTAGCTTAAGGCTCACAAAGCCTTTGAACAGTTGAGGCAGATAATGAGTTTTCATGAGGAGTGTTAGCGGCGAGGTCTTTAAAAACCATGTGAGCTTCACGTCGGATGAATTGTGGGGTCTAAATTAGCGACTCCTGTTGGAGAGATTTATCATGTGCATCATTCATTTTCATGCATGTCCTTGAATACAGTTGGTGCTGCTTATAAAAGCAGAGGTCAATAAAATGCGATAATAGTCATCCATATGTACCTTAAATTTCCCTGAGTATAACAATAATCACACAAAACTCATACTTTACATTCAAAGATCTATCTGTAATTCACAAGGTGAAGAGAATTAGAACATCCAGTCAAGAAAACAGGAAACTAAGTGACAGAGAGTCGTTCATTTCAAACGATAATTTTCCTTTTAAATTTCCCATTTTAATTTTATTTCTTTCCCCGATGTTATCTTACCCTCCTTGCTCATGTAGCTTTTCCGTAATTTCTCCATGCAAATATTGATGCATACCATTTCCCAGGCCAGAACAATCTATTAGCGTCCGGTTTAAACTAAGTCGGAAAAGGATCAGAGGAGCACTTAAGCATAAAAGGATCACATATTTGACTAGTGCCAGTTCATGTCGAGCCAAAAACTACGCCAAACATTTGTTTTCCGATTGTATCAAGCACACTTATTGCAAGTAGATAAGTGCTTGAGGACAGGTAAGCAGTTAGAAAACGACAACTTATCACTTTTTCATTTATGTAAATCGTTGGGAATATTAAAAATCCTCAAGCCCTACAAGGGTTAAATCAACAAAAAAGAAACAATATTGAACGTACTGTGACTTCGCCCAGCAATGTAACTTAACAACTAACGTCGAAATGTAGCTCTGTTTATTTGGGTTAGGTTACCAAGTATATTTAGTATTATTTACCCTTTCCTTTGACTAATTGAACGATTTGTAACGTTCATCCATCCAATATGTCACTTCTTTTAACTTTACGTCATTAGGTGTCACAGTGAATGGTGAGATGGTGGAAAAGGACAATTATACGTCTGTTCATCCAAACAAGACAACTCCTAGCTTTTTTGGTCGAATCGCGATTCAACTTGGTAAAGACTGGATCACAATTTTCCGCGATAGTGTACTTATCAATGATGAAACTGCCCTTAAGTGGATTCCATACGCGGAGATCACCATTAATTCCTGTACGCTGGGAATTTTCAAAGGAGAACTTGTTAAAATTTCATGTGAAAATGGAGTTGTCATGAAGATCTTACGCCATCAAGCTAAGAGAGACTCGCACGACCATTTTGATCTGTTCTTGGGTGAAGGCCGCATGTTTTCTGACAGTGTTAATGGCATCGTGGGTTAGTAAAATCTTGACAAACTAAGAAAAATTAAGTTTATGAATCGAATTATCTGGGAATGTTAAATTATTTAAAGAGTTGTTGTGCTTGAAAGTATGACACAGTAGTGCCAATCACTAGGAATTGATGTTGCTGTTCATTTGCCGGGCAGCCTGACACATTTGTTTGCAAAAGCTTAAACTCACCTTTACTGGGAATGCGTGTTTCCAGGCGCATTTACAAACACATTCAGTTATCAGACAAAGTGTCCGCAATTGTTAGTTTA
Source organism: Holothuria scabra (assembly GCA_037179385.1). Classification (NCBI taxonomy): domain Eukaryota; kingdom Metazoa; phylum Echinodermata; class Holothuroidea; order Aspidochirotida; family Holothuriidae; genus Holothuria; species Holothuria scabra. The sequence continues at coordinate 56,741,807 of CM074181.1, read as the reverse complement.
TCTCATACCATGACATACTAAGTTACGATTAATTATTTACTTTTATTTAATCTATTGTATTCTTTGTCTTTTTTGAGAAAGCTTTCCCGAATAACGTGCTTGATGAAGACACCGAACCTCTTGTCAAGATGCAATGCATGTAGGGTATCATCATCTTTATAGACGAATCCAAGCAGACAGTAGAATCGGCCATTAGTGGGGTCCATCAGCCTAGAATCTTCTAAATTTGTTGTCTGCATGCAATTCTAATCCCTCTTTTCCAAAGACATTGAGAGTATCAAGACGTATTATAATGTACAACCATCAAAGATACATTATAGCAATGAATAAAAAAAGATTAAAGCTGATGGACCCCAGTTATGGCCACTTCAACACTTGAAGGATTCGTCTTTGTTGCATTGCAATAAATGTTTGATATACATTCATTTCATAAACAGGTCAGTTCCAGCGGAGAAGCATAACAGTGGTAGAATCATCGATACACCACCTAGTCAAGTACGGTGGTACGAAGGCTCAGCTTTCATTGGACGGGAAGAGCTTTAATGCGTACGAAATACATAGACCACGCACCGGTACATGTTGGGCAAGTTACGTTAAGAACGGCTTACTAATGTTGGAAACGAAGTACGAGGACTACATTCTTCCAAATCTTTATGCAAAGCTCTCTCCTAGCAACTGAATAAATTTTGCGCAACCTGGCTATATTCGACTGTAACTGGATTCATTTGTGGTGTTAATCCTAAAAACAGCTCGAGACAGACTAGGACAAAGCAAATATTTTCTGTAGAGTAGAATGCCTTACCAGTTTCGTTCATTTCTGTAAACCTTATGCTATGACGTTATCATAGATACGGCAACCACATTTCTTCTGCTCTCAATTAGAAGTTATCTAGTAAAAGATATTGCAGTATTTTATTTGTTTGCTTCTGTACTTTATTATTTCTTCTTTTTTCCAAATTTTGAAGTATGACCTTTACAAATTTAATATTTACATAATATAGGTAAAATATCATAGGAAAAGTGAAGGATAGAACTTTGAAAGAAGTTAAACTAGTCCATAGTTTCAGTTACAGGTAGATGGAGCATTAAGGTAACCAAATGTGATAAACCTATTTGCTTACCCGGGGGATACTTTACCTAGATGATAAACGGTAGACAGAAGGGATAGTACATTACAATCTACAACACGATGAAGTACCGTAATTGTTCTTTTTTAGAGAACCTGCTGAAACAGCATTGTACGTACGAAGCTTAAATCAACCAAAGGGACGTCTGTTTTTTCACGACCAAAGTACTTCAGTTTCCAAGGTTTGGCAAAGGCATGTGCGCATGATCTGCATACATACATAGTGGTCATCAAAACAAATGATAAACAAATTTAAAGTAGGATGGCAAAATTTAGTTCACCGAACAGGTAAAAACAGATAAGACAGGTTTTTATCTTTTTAGATTAAACATTTGCTAATGTGAGGGATAAATGTAATACTATCTTTTCAAATGTCAAAAAGGTCGAAAAGGGTTTTTCTCATAAAGGTAATCATAGGGTGAAATAAAAAGGCATGAAAAACTGTTCATTGTTCATTGTTTGTTTTTTACACACACACACACAAATAATAGGTTTTGCGTTATTTCCCCTTACTTCGTTTATCCATACTTCTGTATAATGTAGTCCAATACCCCCCACACACCCCCTCAAAACAAAACACAAAACAAAAATCATGAGGGTGTATGTAAAATGAACAAACCATACTCATTGTTTTGTTGAACAGATAGCGGTAGATGAAATCCAAAGGTTGTTAGGAGTTCATAAGCAATTACATTCTTGAAGAGTGGAAAGTACTCACTCTCATGTTTGGATATGAATCAATGCTCTTGTGTTTCCAAGACGTATCTTTTCATCGATAAACCCTGTATGAGATTTAGTATTCATTGTAGGTCAATTGTGATGGGATGGCGCACGACTGTTGCACTAGAGGCCTACATTTCCTCATGTAATTCGTTTATAAATGGCCTGCAATTGAACGACAAATCAGGTTATTTCTAGTTTGGTGTTTTTGTCAGGGCATGGCGTAGCCACGGGGAGGGTTTTGGGGGCTAGAACCTCCATGATCCAACCTTGCAATGCAAAAAACACCTAAAATAGCGGGTTTTCTCTCTATCCTTAGAATTTTCCCTCATATCGTACCCCAAACCACCCCCTCCCCATGACACCGAAATCCTCACCATGACACAATCCTGGCTATGCGCCTGGTTTTTTGGTGGATATTTCCCGGTCGCCAGCTAAATAACTCAAATATAGTAAGAATAACATATAGGATATTGCTCATGAATCCGAAATTTAGTATCACAAGTTTACCCACAGGCGTACGAAGTGGGGATCTAGGGGTTGCAGCCCTCCCACAGCAGAACGAATGCTTGTTTTAGGGCACTGACGCTTGTGTTTTAAAGGAAAGAGGGCTATGCAGTGGGCAGTGCGGACTTTGCCTGAAGGGGAAAATTCTTAGTACTTGCACAACACGCAGTGGCATACCTATTGCTTTTCGACATAGGGACATTTTAGCGGGGGATTTGTAGCTAAGTAGGGACAAACCATATTTTGCCACTGACTAATTCATGAAACCAAATCACAACTGGAAAACAAAACTCCCGATATAATATAAAAAATTTCTTTTTTCAGGATGTATTTCCAACATCCATGTATTCTCACCATTCTGATCTAATATATCTGTTTTCTTTAAGATTAATGTCGAAACTACCCCCGAAAAGTGCTTTTGGCCATAACACGTGACTATATGTCACAGGTGCTACAAGTAGTTAGTCCATTCATCCCAAATATACTTGTCGCACCTGCGACAAAGGAGTCTGTCGCACCTAGTCTGAGAGAATGCCGTTTTTGAAAATAACCCCCACTCCTTGTTGCACATGTAATGTCAGGAGTACGTCCTTTTCCAAGGGAAGAGCCTTTGTGGATCTCGTTTCGAGCTACATGATTATGTCAAACAGGGCAACAAGTTATGCAAAAGGAGCTGTCCGGGTAGGGGAAGAGATCCATTATGAATATGGAACTTTTTCATATTTCTTGAGTGCTACCGTGGTAATGGGAAAAAATCAGGTCTATTTGCAAATTTTAAGGTCAACAACTTTCGTCCCCCTCCTTTTGAAATGACTTCCCAAACGCTTACGGGTTTACATCATTTGTAACTCATGTTAAAGCAGGATGTAAGTGCAAATAAAATCGTTTTTTCCAGAAATGGTGAACATTTGGTGACTTTTGATGCAAATTACATCTGTGTTTAACCTGACAGGTACAAGTTAACTTTTCCATAAACATTGAGCGGTTATTTTATAGGCAGATGTCTAGCTCAAATTCGTCCCGGTTACCACTAAAAGAGCTGACAAAATTACAGGGATCCAAACATTAACAAATTTAAGAAAATTTTCCAGGAAATCTTTCCTTTGCAGTTTTGCCAGTCTAGTCGCATAGCTACCAGCAGGGTTGGAAGACAAGATGGTATTTTATTCTTGGGGGACGTGGACTGGGGGATTATGGATTTGGCTTGCTTGGACTAGCACCGACATGGAACCGGACTTGAGGTCGAGTCAAGTCCTAGTCCACCTTGAGCATTAACATATCATTACCTTAATCGTAAGAAAAGATCATCATAAATCCATCAAATTATCACTTAAGACGCTGGTCAGTAACAGGAAATGGACTAAGCCAATCACCTTTGGAAACTTTACACCATCTTATATGTAAAGTTTTATTAAGTTCAAGTCCTCAGAATCCTATAAACGAAAGAATTTTTTTTTTTTAAAGAACAACACTCTAAAAACCCCGGGGTTAAATTTAACCAAGATCGGTGTTCTGTTTATTTCAACATAATCCTGGTAAAATTTTTCTTGAAATTCTAGTTTACCTAATGCAAATCCTGGTTAAACTAACACAAATTCTGGTTGAACTAACTGGGATGAGTAGTTTAACAAGGAAACTTAGCTAGGATTGTAATGGAGTAAATAATAAGAACGACCCTGGTCAAATGTAGCTTTAAATTTAAGAGTTTATCTTTGCCAGTTTACACCTGCTGGACTAGATTTATGACTGGTTTTTAACCAGTATAAACGAATCCGGACAGATTGTGATGATCTGATTTTAGTCGGCCATTACTGGGGTTCATCACCTTTAATCTTTTAATTTCCTTTCTTACCTGTTCCATGGATGGTTGTGCACTGAGGTGTATCTTGATTTTCACAACTTCACTGAATATGAGGATTTGAAATTCACGTAGACAATAAATGAAGACGATTAAAGGCTGACGGATCCCAGTAATGGCTGCCTACAGTCGCTGAAAACAAGCGCTAATCGGAATCGTCTATACGGCCGTGTGTTCTGTCAGATCAACTTTTCACGGTTGAACTAGGTACACTGTAAAAAATGTCTGTACATTTACAGAAAATAAAATAAAGAAAAACGAAAGAACACATATAATACCTATTCACTTGACTAAACAAGGGAAATATTATACTCAACGTATTTCCTTCGATCTTCAAGAACTCCTCAATGCGCTATAAAGTAGAGATGGACACAGTTGACCGGATCCCGTATACCCAATAAATAGATATTTTGCTGTTTAGAAGGGATTTTTTGTTCACCAGAAGATAGAGTAATGTCCAAATACAGTACCATGTTTATTTTTGATAATGCAAGGTATTTATTCATTCCTTCAATAACTTTTATATTACCCTAGAGATATTTCAGATTTTTTTTCTCCAATTCCAAGGAATTCCACAATGAACTCAAATTAAATCATGGAAAAGTTCAGTATTTCATGTTACAGCATCCCCTGTATGAAATTTGTTTGAGTTTGGTCCTATCAGAGGCATAAATCCATAGAGTAATTACACTTGATTTGGGCTTTTAGAAAACACATGATAAACGAACCATTTAATCGGAGGAAATTTGAAGTGCAGTTTTGTATGAACGCTTCTTCAAGCTCGGAACGATACTAAGCCAAACTTATTAAAAATGCTTGCGGTATAAAGCTTTGATTTGAAGTACTATACCGATGTATAATACTATAATACCCTTTTAATGGATTTATGACTTATGGCTAGTTGCTTTGTTACTTTGTAAAGTTTGTAAAGCATAACACAAATGAGTTACATGATATATGCTAAGGGCTAACATACTTTTTCATTAAATCAGAGTGAACATTACATGCAGGGCACATGATTTTCAAAGAAGCCACTTGGCTGGTTGAACGCACTTACCTGTCTGGCCTACAATAAGTTAAATTAACACCGAAGTGTTTGTAATGCGTTCATACGGTGTATGAAAACAGCACTACGGAAATTCTACAAAGTAGCGTCTACACGATAAAAACCTATAAAACGTATATTATCCTATAAATTACTCGTAATTCAAACAAAAGCATATCAACTTAAACTTATTGTAGGGAAGAAGGTTGTCTAAATCACTGTTGATAATTTGTTTACAAAGAACCAGTAATAACGTCTATTAGGATGACCAATTGCATAGTCTCTTGTTTTAAGATACAATCTGAAATTTGCTGTGACCTTACACCTTATGAACAAACAGTTGACTGACCGTTGATTGACCATTCCAAATCCGTGGGAGTGGAAACTGACACAATCAGTACATTTTTCAAACGTTTTTTGTATCACCAGCTTAAAAACTGAAGAAAGTTCATACTCGGATAGCAAATGAATTGGCACAGCTGTATGATTGCCATCAAATTTATAACAAAAAAAAAAAACAAACAAATATGCTGAGTTGCTCATATTAGACAACATTTACTTAGATGTTCTAATTACACATTGGAGCCAGTGTGTTCACGAGAATACACCTGAAGCAATTAACCAGGACTATGTACGGCTGTCCGGGGAAGGGTTAGTTTTAGGAGGCTAAGGAAGAGCAGTGAGTACGTTGGAAAAACCGGAATCGTCTGGTTATGAATATTTCCCTCCAAACAAAATGTAGTAATTAATACCATTTTTGTTTAAATAATAACATGTGACTACTTTGCAGACATTTCTAAAAGAAACCGTGAGTATTTAACCCTTTATGGTTGCAGTTTAATATGAGCTGGTAAAATATTTAACTCTTTGAGCGCAATGGACGTTAGAAAAAGACAAAACACACACACACACACACACACACATAAATGAGTCCTGCAAGGTAAGATGCGCACTGTTTAACAAGGTTTTTCTTGAGGTCGTTGCCATTGTATTGTATCGATTGCATTCTTTGTTCGGGTTAGCGATAAAGTTAGTTAGTGGTTGGGGTTATCGTTAGCCATTTAGGAAATTTCTTGTTAAACAATGCGCATCGCCCCCATTAATAAACACAAGGTGTCATTGGGTAAAAATTTATTACAAAATACAACTCGTAAATATTTTTTGAAGTACATACAGTGCACGAAAACATAAAAAACGGTACGAAAGGGCCCGATGTTAACGAAATTCAATTCATAGTGCCAAGACATATTGGAGAAAATAGTCGTACAAATATGTATATTTATGTAATTGAAAATCGCAAAAGCTTTACGACCGATTCTTTTTCCATTTTCACATTGCTCGTTGGTCTCCTAAAAGCATTTTGATGCTGGTATATGAAGATGCTTTCACCTTACTCTCTGCACGGTTACTCATTCAGTTATGGAATATTGTCATGTGACGTCACTATTGCAGAGCCACGCTTAATGTCATAGACGTTTGAGGCGGGGCGGGAGGGACCGCACGACCGGCCTCCCAATTAGAACAAAAAAGTTGGGTCATTTGAGCAAAACATGAGCAACCCTTGATAAGTGTTGCCATTGACCAATTTTCGGGGAAAAGTTGTTCGTGATCGCTACAAAAATTACCCCCGTACGACTATTCTTTCTGCCAGGCAAAAGCAAAAGTTTCCTATTGCAGCAATCACACGTAGGTCACCAGCTGTAAGTCTCATGCTCTAACCACTTGTCATTGCAGTCGGTGAAGAAGTTACAGATGAGCGGTAAAAATGTTCTACAAATAAAAAGAAACTCTTCCAAATGACAATGTCTGGAAAGAGATTGCATTTAAAATGTTAGAAACCAAGGACATGTGATTTAAAGAGGTCTTGTAAGTCTTTCACACAATGTCCAGCCTAATTTATACATTAAATTCAACCATTTAAAGTCACTTGCACCGTGAATGTTGGTAAGAAGCCTTTGAAATGCATCAGCAGTGTCATTCTTTTCATTCAAATACATTTATAAGCAGTTATAGTTTGTACCTGTGCCATAGATCTCAGCAATGAATAATGTAACTTTTGTTCAATGTGCTCTGCTATCCAAAACATGCAGAGGGGGGAATCCAGGGCCCTGCTGTCTGCAACCTTATAAATCAGGTGCGTCTTTCCATCAACCCAAATGAACTATTTAGCGTGCATGAGACCTCAAATGTGCCTAAAATTATAGTTTTCGAAATTTTGTCAGGTTACCGTTTATCCGTAATATATAAGATGTACAGTTGTACGACGCCATCACTTGATCGTCGCTCGTTACGGACACCCTAACTGACGTTGCCTGTGTGGACCAATCCCACCTTGAAAGATTAAGTGAAAACTAAGACCTACAGGGTCTTGAATTTTCGAGTCCCAGAGTTGTCCAAGTATCCCCGTTGTTATGAAACAGTGAAATTCACATGTGCATGGTTTCAAATCTCTCTAAATTACATGGGTTTTTCTCCTGATTCATTGGCTTTCCTCCCATTTGCAATTATGTTTGCCACTGAACCAGTTACACAGCCAACGAAGTCGGCTGCGCGTCGCACTGGAGCACCCTTGGGTGCATAAGCGTATCTCCCGAGGGGTGGGGGATATATTCCCCAACAGTCACTTTAGGGATGGATCATGTAATCACCCCCATATTTCAGTCAGGAAACAGTATTGCTTACGTTTTAACATGTTTGTGCCCCTTTGCTTGTCGCAATATCTTTCTTATGTCATGTTAGTTTGCGTGTTTCGTTCCTAACGTAAGCACCGTGTAGAGCACGATTTTCACCAATTCTTCACAAATTACCCAAAATTTTGCGTCGCCGTGCATCTGCTATTTCATTGAGGCCTTTATTACTAATAGCAGGACAGGCAGGTGTAACTAGTCACACCTCCCTGTTAATAGTGTCTCAAACGTATTCACATTATTGACTCGATTAGATTAGTTAGTATGAGCTAATTGCTTTAGTTATGGAGGACCACAGCATTAAAGAATGCAACTACTGGGGATTATTTTTACCTTCTTCCTTTTGGAAATTTCCTTTAAAAATTTATTCGGATGTCCAAGCAGCAGATTCTCCTTGACTTGAAGATATCTTGAAAATATAACATAATATCTAAAGGCAAAGATCCTTATTCTCCGTCTGTAGGGATTCTGTGGGGTACGTTTTGCTGGAACGAATGATGGAAGCGGCTTCATGAATTTCTGACATTTTTTTTTTTTAAATTTGCCTATTTTCGTGCGATTAATTCGATCATCGTTCATGTTATTTTATCCCTTTAAATAAATTTCAAGGGCATTTAGAGTGTTTCACGGTAGTGGATTTTACAATTGTTCAAATGGAAAGCTTCGTCGCACTTCTCGCACGTGCACGCCTAATTCGCTCTGCCCCCAAGGTTGAAAAAATGTACGCATCTGATCTGGATGGAACAGCTTAGTGTCAATTAGTCCCCCAATAGTGAGGAAAACTCTTTTTAATTTTACTGCTAAACTTTCGTCAATTCCATTCAGTTTTCACTGTAGATATATCCTATAGTTTGCACCAAATTGATTTTAATGACATGTGAAATGCAAAAATGTTAAACTCCCCTCTGTCAGTTTGTACCCATGTAGTTTCCCTTTACTTTATGAGTGTTTGTGTGAACGTTCATTCAATTGTCACTCCACCTAAGCTCAGATGATGTACAACCGTTACTAACTCCTCAAAGAGTGCAGCCATGTAGATAACGTAACATTTTCCTTGTACATTGTGTTCATTTGAAATGACTTCAGCTAATATTCACTATCCTCTGACCCCCCTCAAGTGGATACAAAAAGTAAGTGTAGCTCAATTCTGCTATTTAAGTGTGACCGTCATTCCCAGATATGACAGACGGCAAAGGCAAACTTTTGTGGGAGGTTAATGTGTTTATAAAAGTACAGATATGTCGGCAAAAGATGATCCAGAAAAAATTATTGCTAACCCAAACAACCCTCGCAGGAAATGCGTCTCACTTCAAAAACATCATTTAGTGAAAAAGTCTTTTACATGATGACCAGGCGGCTTTCGTTGTGATTTTCAATTCAAATCGGGTTAGCTGGCCATTTGAGGCCACCGTACACTAAGTGCTACAAAACACAAGTAGTTCTTGCAAATGCAACGAAAAATCTCTCAGCGAGGCTGCTGGAACCATAGATAAAACATAATTTGATAAAAAGTTCCATTCATCAAAGCCAATTCTTTATCAGAACTCTTCGAGCAGAATGAAGGGGTTATTTTGTCTTTTGTTTGGGCTAATTGCGTCCGGAGTTATCGCGAACAAACCTTACTTCAGAGCATCATCCAAAAACGTCCTAGAGAGTTTCACGCTGAACAACAGAGGCAAGAGACAGACTTGGGTAAGTTGGCAATTGTTTCCTCAATCAATTCTGATAAGCCACTTAACAGCTTTGTCTCAAATTATGCAATGACATTATGACACTTTGGAAAAATTAAATGTGGTTTCATACTGACTTACGATTTGCAATAACACATGTAGCTTGTTTGGCTTGTTGGAAACCGCATCAGGTGTACCAGTTTACCTTGAACTTATGTATGATAATGGTTGAATAGACATAATAGTGGTACACATAGATGCTCACTGATATCTTATTAATATAAGTAAGCTTTTATCATGTCAGTTATTTAAGTTTGCTTGAAATAAAATTTCAGTTCATGTAAACTATTATTCAAAATACTTACCAACGTTCGAGTGTTCATATGCCGAAACAATAGTGCGTGTCAGTGGAAACTGCTCAACCAGACCTCACCTTTCATTTTGGAAAGTTCGTTAACAGTAGCATTGGCGGAAACAATTCACTGTCAATGAATTTCAATCAGCACGTCTGATGAGACACTCGGTGCGATGTTTGCCAGAAAATGTTGTAGCGGTATGTTCTTGCCAAAATGGCAGCCAACTTAAGGAAAAGTTATAATAAACAAACGACCGTTTTATTCTTCATAGAACAGTAGTACATGCAGAGAGGGGAGACAGATAAGACAATAAAAGTGATAAATTTTCCTTTCTCATCAATTTTTTTCAAAAGTCTTTACCCGAAGATGTCAGCTTGACCACATTTCATGTTACTTCTCTAATAACAACGCGTTTCGCCCAGACCACGGTGGTTGCGACCTACATTAACAATGCAGAGAAACAACAGGACACGACATTTAGTTTCCAGTTAACACCTGAGAGTTTCATCTCGAACTTTGTAATGTAAGTTATTCATAGTTAAGAAATGCAAAATGTAGTCGGACTTAAAATATCTTTACATGTTTTTGTTTCATTACGTGTGCTTTTATAGACTTAAGTATCCAACATTTCAAAGCGTTCTAGAGATAGACCTTCGTTGATCAATATTCGAAAGTCGACCTTCCCGTTCGGAAGTCCAGCTTCCATCGACTCTTTTAAAGGAGCACATTGAATTGGTTCTTAAAATTCATCACATCACTCTTAAAGTTTCACAAGTGAGTTATGGAGTATTCGAACCAGTTTTTGAAAAAAAATGTTCCCAGAGAAATTTTCAAATTGTTCACAGCACCATTACAAGTTTAGTATACCCCTCAACTCAAACTCAAAATTGTTTAATGTTAAACTTGACTAATTATGCAAGTATCAAGCATTATGAGCATTATAAGTTATTGCTTTACAACCCCGTTGTTAAGCTATTACTGCTAACACAATGTGCCCCTTTACGTCGTATTTTACGTTCCCTTTAAGTTATATATTACATATGTTAAGGTTCAGTTATTTTCAATGGCTCTTATCGCTGACCACGTCGTTTTGGTAATGGAACAAGAAGGAAGGAAAATATACAAATTTGATTAGACCTTGATTTATATCAAATATCGATTCCAGTGGAACTTCTGTCAATGGAAGTAATACATTTGTTGAAAATGCATAAAAATTTGTTGCAGACACCGTGCAACATTTGGTTTACATAACTGTTGGGCTAAAGAGAAACCTATTCACGAATCCAAAGAGTTAAGTAATGGTCTGATTTTGTCGGACGTAGCTGGGGTCCACCAGCTCGAATCTTCCAGAATTTTGCTTATCTGTTTCATAGATGGTCAAATACTAAAATACCTCTCGCTTTCCCCAATTTCACTAAATATGAACGCGACGTAACACGCAAATTTTTAGAGACGTTTGTTACCAATAATTACCTTTGAGATTATTAAATATTACCTTATGTGATGTCTACAGATCACTGGACAATGATACCTATGAAGCTGAAGTTGTTGAAAAGGACGAAGCTCTTAAAGTCTTTAACGAAGCTAGGAGGCAAGGAAACAGTGCAGGCTACGCACGAGAAATGTAAGTTTACAGTTAATGTTCCTTTTTTCTATTAAAATAGTATGAGTTACCTTATTTATATCAGGGTATACCAGGGAGGTGTTATTAAATAATACCTTCCTGTTTATATGAAGTGAAGTTCCCTCCAAATGGTAGCAGCTTTATTACTAGATAACTATTCACTGAGATCCTTTAGTTTGAGCTCTAGAAGTTGACGACACTAATCCCATTGTGTAATGTCATTTATGACTCAAAAAGCTTAAAAGGTGTTTGAAACAAAGTTCAAGCGGGGTCAGTCGTCTGCTTGATCTCAAACAGGAGATCATGAAATTTTCCCCTTTCCTTAACATTGCCCATCGCTAAGGATATAAGTTAATTCGACGGTTTTAACGTGTTTAAACGCTGACACATATGTTTTCGTCTCTGTTTTTTACTCAATTTGGCTGTGCCTTTTAGATCATCTAAGCCAATGCGGGAGAAAATCGGATAGCAATATTTCGTCTTATTTCCCCATTGGTAATTTGCATAAATCATTAGCATTGATGTACAGCCCGAAACGAATGTTGGATCAGTGTTTGCACTGAACTGTTGGCAACTTCGCACGCATGACAGCATTGTACCAAATAATCCTTTTTGTTTGAGTCGCCATAAGTATTAAAGAGGCTGTTTCGGTATTAAACGTAGGAATTCAAAGGCCTTCAGTTACGTTGTCTCACCTTCTGAGGTCAATCTAATGACATAAATTAGAATTTCAATGGAACTCCATAAAGGAATACCTCCCTTTTAAGAGCTTGTAGGAATCGTTATTTTCATGGGATACGAAGAAACATAAGAGAATTCTGAAAAGAAAGCGGGCGTCATAACTTGGCCAATATGTCATGACTTGGCCGAGAATTGAACAATAGAAAACCACAAACAATAACAGGCGCTCACTGTAAAATGAAATTTGCAACATTGCTACTTTTTGTTAGTTGTTTAACAAGCAAAGACTTTAAGCATAGGATAAGTCTGTCCAAGTTTCAAGTGAGAGGATTCTTTAATGAAAAATCAGAGGAAACATTTTGAATAATCAAATCAGCGTAAATTATTCACTTCAACCAAAACAGCTTAACGGCTAATTTGTCGCGCTCTTTACATGTGTATCTTACAATTTCAAGGAACAAAACCACTATTTAAATTACCCAATTGTAGCGCCGTCTTAGTTTGGAAGGAAGCAGCTAAAAATTTTCCACCAAAATGCTTTCCGGGTCGCTGAAAAGGCCCTTTTCAAGCTTTGTAAGTTGCATCTTATTTACTTTTAATTTCTAAAGTTTAAACACATGTTTTGAGAATTTTTTCAACTATATCCTGAAAAACTTTAATGTGATACCTTTCCCCCTACTTTTGGACTCCCATGGTTATTTATACAATCGTTTGACCTTATAGCAACATCTGCACAGCAAAAATAGATGTAGTTTGTAGCTAATTGCTTTTTTAACACGTAGAAATGCAAACTGAATCCCATGTAGAGACTTAATTTAAATACCTCTTTCCTGTATCAAGTGACAGTAAAAAGTGTCAAGGGTAAAGCAGAATTCTTTACAGAGTCGTGATTACTGACCGTAAGTGGAAAAGCCCTCGCAAGTGCCCGAGTACTGTCAAACAAATACAGCTCTAAAGGACTTCAACACATTGTCAAAATGCAAAAAAGACAAACGGACTTGGGAAACATGAAAAAATCGGTGTTGAGCTGCAATATGTCTGTATCATGTGATAGAAATCACTGAAGTATTTGCTTAAAGACACTGGCAACAAGCGATACGGACATCACAGAAAGTTACGATGACACTAAATATTATTGCAGTTTGGTGCCTATACTAATTGAGAGTATAGGGTTAGAAATAAGGTTAGGAATAAGGGCTATCCTTAGCCTGTAAGGAAATTTCTTGTCAAACGGTGCGCATCGTCCCTAATATGATCTTTATACTGAAGTTGCACTGGGTACGAAATATATCACAAAACTGACTAACAGTCTTTCTCTACCATTGCTCCTGGCTTTTAATCGAATAGTATTTGATTGATATCTTTTTTACAAATTGCCCCCTCCAGAATTAAAGATTTGTTAAATTGTCCAACTCTGCGGTCAATCCCAGCCTGTAATTACATTACTGAGTTATCATTACACCGCCTCGTAAGTTTTTCAATTCACAGCAAATTCTTTTTAAATCTTCATTAGTGACTCCTCCGTCTTATACTTGCTGTTATAAGTTGATTCTAGGATCTACTCGCTGTTTCCAAAAATGGTCCATCGTATTTAAAAGCTACTCGGAGTTAAGAAAGTTCCCTTTTGTTATTTCTAACCCACCTAAAAGGTGGTTTGATAGCTGTAAAATTCGTAATATTAATTTTGTGCTGTGTCGCTTGAACCTCTGCGGATATCCGTCGATTAAAATACCAAGGCTGATGAGAGTCCATTCAGGTCAGTGTACTGTAACTTTCACTAGTTTACGTTGACTTCCGTATCAAAGCGTTTCAAATTCTATTCGAAATTGTCAGTTGACTTTTCAATTCCATCTTGCCAGGAACAGACTGACTGTTCAAGATCTAATTGAAAACGTTTCTGTAATGTCGTAATTCAGAAAATTTTTGTTAATGGTGGCAAGATTACGCCAATTGACAAAGTAAAGGTTCGGCAGTTAGTAGTTTCATTATGAAATTGAAGTTTATAAGGTTATAAGATTCATAAACATTTCTTTTTTGTGGTCACATAAGTTTAGAATGCTTTTGAAAGACCATTTCTGCCGGTTTTGTTGAATCTCCTTGTTTCATCATTAGCAAAGAAATAACTATCGAAATAATGACCACCTCAATTTTTATAATCCTAGATTTTCTCCAGATTATGGTTTAATAGGTGCAAGTATTGTTATACGATATGTTGTCAATTGTTTCCTCTAACCCGGCGCATATAGTCTTTAAGCGTTAAAAATAGTTTTAGCTCATTAAAACAGTAATCAGTTAGACGAACATGCTTTCTCTAAAGATCATTTCCGTTTGAGTATAGACCGATTACAAAACTTCAGGTTCATCTTAAGGTCACATTGCAGTCTATCCTTAAACCAGGATCTTGGTGGCCATAAAAGATTATAACTGTAAGAAAATTTTAAAAGGGAAATAATAATGTTTAACAGTGTCTTTTTTGGAACAAATATTTAAAGACGCAAAATGATATGAATAGTAATACGTTAAGCTTTCTTTAAGAAGATTAAAACTTCTATAAATCTTCTAATACATCATCTGTTTAAAGGGATGAAGCCATTTAATGAGCTGTTAAGGTTCATAAAATTAGTAAACATTACGTACATACATGCTTCCGAAATTTCTACATTCCAAGTATTAGACTTCCACCTGATGGAAAAAGTTAAAGAACTGGAGGTTAATAATTATCACATACAACAAAACAACAAACAAAAAACGGAGGGAATCGGTGTAGTTCGTGAGTTACTAATTAGATGAGGTCAGTTTCAGTTCTGACCAATTGGTTTCAGTGAGGCCAGTTGTGTCTCACTGGCTAGTTTCCCTACTCTATTGATTACGCTCAGCATCAAGCACAATGGCAGCACGTTCCCTTTTCAACCGTGTTCAAAGTCTTAGGTTGACCCCGCCAGGAGTCGAAACCCATATCGAAAAAGCCGATTATACTTGTATGACTTAACATGTTGAATTGTCTATATATATGCATCTGGAATATTCACACTTTGCTTGCCAAGACTTACGGTCCTAGACATGTCCTGAAGTGTGTATGTTTTAAAGCCGTAGGAGTATGCTTGTGATATATAACAAATGTAAAAATGGGGAAGAAAGAGTCATTTTAAGAGCAAAGATTACCTTGAATTTATGTGAAAAAACTGCTTGAGTGGCTTGCAATTATTCAATGTCTAACGCAGTATGAAAAACAAAATATTTGGATCAAGTAGTAGTCTCTTCAATGTGAGGCGAAAAGCCGGTAAATAGTCATACTTCAAGTATACAGAATTAATAAAATATTACAGTAACTAGATACATGTTACATCTTTAATTTGTGTATCCCTGACGTATCAATTATTATAAAGGTACTGCGAGAGGGTTTTCCTTTTCAAGATTTGATCTTTAAATGATTCTTGATGCATCAGTTCCCAAATTAAACGACTCCATCATACCCCTTTATCTCAGTAAATACTAACAAAACTTTTACCACGGAAAGCTTAAGTTCAAGTGGAGGAACCTTGGCTAAGATTTGTATTCGCAATTTATCTACAAACTAAGCAAAAATTGTTGATTTCCGTTTTTAGTGGCATCGCGTTTTTACGTGGGCGTATATTCAATAGTCTTCCTGATATCCCCGGTAGAGCAATAGACAATTGTTACTATTTTCTTTAGGAAATGTGTAACTATTTCATTGCATATTATGTCATGCTTGGTTATAACAGTATAAGGTGTATTTAACGTGACTCGAGTGACATGTTCAACTGAATTTACTTAACTTTTTGTGGTAAAAATGCATATTGTGCATATAGACCGAACACATTCCATCTTTCTATCAACCGATTAAATCAATATTAATTTACAATTTTTTCAGACCTGTCAACCTGTCTTACTTCACAGTGGGAAAATTTCCGCTTTTCAAAGTAAAAAATATGGAGCCTAAGGCTGCTAATGGCATTTAGGCTAAAGCCCATGCTTATGGCTGGCCAAAAAGTAAGATAATTAGATGTGTTGCACATCGCAAGTTGCTTTTGTTTATGCCCTTTACGTGCATGGCAATACGTGGAAAATATTACAGGATGCATGTAGTGTACATTCGTGGGGCGCAGGCAAAAAAAAAAAAAAAAAAAAAACCAAGTTCCAGTGCTTATAAATTTTATATTGGTATTTTTTGGTAAATGAAAACAATATTCTAAAATCTGTTGATTGATGGTGGTCTGGTCAACTGCTCAAATAAACATACGCTTGGTACTAGTAAAGGCTTTGACCATTTGAAATACTTTTAATTTATGAAATGAAACAGTAAAACGCACGGTGCATAGCACAAGAAAACCAGGAAACCGGGTGATCTGAATAAAACCGTGAATTTCCCGTCCACTCTGGTAGAGATGACTGGAGAGTCTGTTTTTCATTTTACAACAAAAATGAACGAATATTATGTGACAAGCACCATTGCCAGCAGCATTTTGAGTCGCATTTTTGTAGTATATATCAGTATTGATCAAATTTACTCTGGGAGCCATTATTCCCTAAATAAATTGGAGCATTGCATAGTTTTTAAGTAAGTGGTAGGCCCATTTTTTTGAAAAAATAAAGCACTCAGAAAAATGTACTAAACATTACTTGACTGACTTAATGAGAGAATTGGGGCGTGCGTAACGAGAAAAGAGGTCCATATAGTTACAGTAGATCATGGTAAAACTTTACAATCACAATCTTTCACAGAAACAATCTATGTAAATAGATCCTGCCTCGCCCTGATGCCTCTCCCTGATTCATAGAATTTTGGGTCGAGTAGAATGTACCTCGTGTGACTTTCCTTTCCAAACGTAGTTCATGTGCAAGCCGCAAATGAGATGTGTATACACGAATCCGGACAGCTAGTGATGGTCTGATTTCAGTCGGCCATAACTGGGGTCCATCACCTTTATATCTTTCGGTTTTCTGGCTGAACTCTATCACGGATGGTTGGACACCATTTGTATCTTAAATTCTCCAAGTTTACTTAATATGAGGGTTTAAAATTCGTGTAAACAATAAATGAAGACTATTTTAGGCTGATGGACCCCACTAATGGCGGCCTAAAGTCAGTAAAAACAAGCGCTAATCGGATTCGTCTATACAATGGAAGGGCATATATATATAGGCATATGATAAAGACTACTGCCCAGAAAGTGGTCCACATTATTATGTGACATTTTATATGTCTATTGCAGTAAATGAAAAATCATTTAAGAACAGTTTTATGTGTCCTATGTATTTTAATTGTGTACCCGGAATCAGGAAGTAAAAAAAAAAAAAAATCCATACGCATTTTTTACATTCTCAAAAGCGTAACACGTCTTATTGAACGCACTGTGATACTTTAAACCTAAAGTGTTTGACAATTATTTTGCTAATAATAGTTCACAAGTTTCTGTCTGAACTATTGTACATCTTAGTCAAGAGACCGATTGATGTTAAAACAAAATAAATTGATAAAAGGCGAACCATGCTCATTTCTGAGATATGTTTGTATTAGTCTGACATATAGTCCGTAAGTTTAGAAGTACAAGGCTAAGCTATTCTAGCTGTTTAAAACCCAATTCGACATAGTAACTTTTTATATGCAATTTAAAAGAAAGGAAACCAACAAATAACAAAAAAGTTATAAATGGATAGAAGAGACGCCAAACATTAGGTCAACTGCTTGTCCACAGATTAAGGCTTAGACAAATCACCCTGTTTCCAGTCTCGTAACTAGGCCGAGTGGTCAGGCAAAGCCATAGGCGCACTGGAGCATTTCAGTTTGAACGGTGACAGAAGGTTATCTGCCCGAAAAAATTGTATTCTTCATATCAGGCTTGTAAGTCGACTATAGAAGTTATTAATTTGCAAACCCGCCCGAAAGAATTTTCTAACTGTAACGCTATCAGTCAACGCTGTGCGAAAAGAAATTTTTTTTATTAAACCAAGATCCTCAGCGGGAATCCCCCTGTCTTGTAGGCAGAATCTGCGCAGTCGTCATATTGAGATTCCGTCTGTCCGTGTATTCCGACAATTGAAAACATCAATGTTTGTCCCAAAATTCTAATATTTCGATGCAAAGTTTCGTTCAAGGGTATGAAATGAGACTCAAGAAAATTCTTTTTTTTTCATAAGGAAAAAGGATGTGTTGCAAAGTTTTATATTTGTTGCATTTATGAAACGTTGAATACGAAATCCTTTCATTTTCTGGCAAACTTTTAAAAGAATTCCTATGTTCGACTATACCGTGTTCATAACAAGACTATATACGAAATACGTTGCCCGAATATTCCTCGAATTTTTGTTCTCCTTTGATTTCGCATGAAAATGGTTCCCTGAATGCAAGAAACTATTTATTTGGGGGGGGGGGATGTTTTAAAGATTATTCGACTCAATTTCAGGCATTGTGTTGGGCAAAAATTCATGGTGAGGAGGACGGAAATAATGGTTTCGTATTAGCTGCCCCAAGAGGTCACGAATTTAAAAAAAAACATTTTATTTTTATGAAATATCGGCCCTGAATACGACAACCGTTTATTTTTCGTAAATGGAAAATCATTAAAGAACAGTTTTCTGTGTCCTATGTATTTTAATTGTATACCCGGAATCAGTATGTAAAAAAGAACCTTCATACGCATTTTTACATTCTTAGAAGCGTAACACGTCTTATTGAACGCACTGTGATACTTTTTACCTAAAGTGTTTGACAATTATTTTGCTAATAATAGTTCACAAGTTTCTATCTGAACTATTGTACATCTTAGTCAAGAGACCGATTGATATAAAAGAAAAATAAATTGATAAAAGGCGAACCATGCTCATTTCTGAGATTTGTTTGTATTAGTCTGACATATAGTCCGTAAGTTTAGAAGTACAAGGCTAAGCTATTCTAGCTGTTTAAAACCCAATTCGACATAGTAACTTTTTATATGCAATTTAAAGGAACGGAAACCAACGAATAACAAAAAAGTTACAAAATGGATAGAAGAGACGCCAAACATTAGGTCAACTGCTTGTACACAGATTAAGGCTTAGATATATCACCCATTTTCCAGTCTCGTTACTAGGCCGAGTGGCCAGGCAGAGCCATAGGCGTACTGGAGCATTTCAGTTTGAACGGTGGCAGAAGGTTATCTGCCCGAAAAAATTGTATCCTTCATATCAGGCTTGTAAGTCGACTATAGCAGTCGTTAGTTTGTAATCCTGCCCGAAAGAATTTTCTAACTGTACCGCTATCAGTTAACGCTGTGCGAAAAGAAGATTTTTATAAAACCGAGATCCTCAGCGGGAGTCCCCCTGTCTTGTAGGCAGGATCTGAGCAGTCGTTATATTGAGATTCGGTCTGTCCGTGTATTCCGACAATTGAAAACATCAATGTTTGTCCCAAAATTCTAATATTTCGATGCAAAGTTTCGTTCAAGGGTATAAAATGAGACTCAAGAAAATTCTTTCTTTTTCGCATAAGAAAAAGGATGTGTTGCAAAGTTTTGTATTCGTTGCATTTATGAAACGTTGAATATGAAATCCTTTCATTATCTGTCAAACTTTTAAAAGAATTCCTATGTTCGACTATTCCGTGTTCATAGCAAGACTATATACGAAATACGTTGCCCGAATATTTCTCCATTTTTTGTTCTCCTTTGATTTCGCATGAAAATGGTTCCCTGAATGCAAGAAACTATTCATTTTTGGGGGAAAATGTTTTAAAGATTATTCGACTCAATTTCAGGCATTGTGTTGGGCAAAAATTTATGGTGAGGAGGACGGAAATAATTGTTTCGTATTAGCTGCCCCAAGAGGTCACGAATTAAAATAAATACATTTTATTTTTATGAAATGTCGACCCTGACTACGACAACTTAAGTTTTCGTGCTATTTTGTAAAGGATAAATGAGAGCATAAGAGCTTCTTGTTGTAACGGAAAACGCGGTATGTCAGAATTTTTGCCAATCCCCCCCCCCCCCCCATGCTGCCCGAAATTCAGATTTTGCCAAAATTCTTAGGCATGTCCTTCCACTTTCACGTCATTAAATTCATCAAAATATGTTACAGTGTATTTCTTTAGAGATCTTACATGCCCCTCTTTGCTTTTTAAAATGGACCTTACTCCATTTCAAAAACCTTATACGTATGATATCACCGAACAGAAATTACGCCCGGGGGGGGGGGGGACCAAAGAACCAACAGGGATGTATATGCAGACAGCTGATTTGTCAAGCAGTTGAATACACGCACGCATAGTATACACGTTTCGGCAGTGGCGTACATTAGAGAATTCTTCCCCTTGAAAAGCGGACGTAATGACCCGGCCGATGTAATCACTTGGCCGATTTTTTAACAACAGAAATCCACAAACACCAACTGGTGCTCACTGGACCACGTAATCTCTAACAATGTGGCTTTTTGTCAGTTGCTTAACAAGAAATAATTTCAAGGACACGATAAGTTTGTCCAGATTTCAAGGGAGTTAAATCTGTAATGTAGCTACAGGGAGTGGGGGGGGGGGGGCTTGGGGGGCTGGAGCCCCCACTGAAACGCCCAGCCGATGATAATATTCAATCTGGGCTACCTGGCCATTGTGAGATAGATACACTTGCGATAGATCCACGCAGTTGCAGGGTATTCTGCAATTGTGGTCCACTCTGAATTTCGGAATAAATTCAGAAAGACTGTGACAGGCTTCATATCTTCAGAATCTCTCGACGTTTTACTCGTTGGGTTTCTGGATGGATAATTTTCTAGCAGATTTGGTGTGGCTGAAATTGGCTACCTTGGTGTGGATGAAAGTGTGCTCCTAGCATCTGGCCTGTTTCTTTCTCCTGTAGGGATTTTTTTCAACTTGTGTGGATGCACAAATTTGTTCCAAAATCATACTTTTTGTTGTGGGTAGAGTATTTGAGTCAAAAATGGTTGGAAGGAATTTGCACTTTGCACGGCCATTATTGCCAGTCATTGGCCAGTGGACAACCAAACCTATGTTGGGTCAATGAGTATCAACAGTCGCAGCCTTACCTTACAGGACCTCACTTAGCTCTTGGGTGGAGTGGACATACCCAGTGGCGTACGAGACGGTACAGCTTGGGGCAAGACTGCCCCAAATTTAAATTTTGCCGAAATTTGGGGCAGGAATTTGGAAAAAATTTGGACAGCCCTTTAATTTTGAAAAATGGGATGGTTTTTTTTTCTAAAAAGTCCTAAATGTGGTCAAAATCTTAAATAAAAGATATGCCCGAAAAAAAAAACAAAAAAAAAAACGTCATATATAGTCCCAATGAAATTTTCATGAAAAACCAAGTCAAGATTAAAAAAAAAAAATGCTAAACTCTCGGGGAGCGCAAAAGCTATTATTCGTGACTGTTACTTCACAAATAATCACAACGGCCCGAAATTGTCGAATATCCAAATTCTTTCAAGCATTTGCCCGAAAATGAATAAGTATCATAGTAAGGGTAAAATAGTTTCGAAAAATCAAACAGATAAACAATCGCGACACATTTGGGAAGCCTTTTGCTTAAAAGAAACAATCATTCTTTAGCCTGTTTTCAAATCTTGTGTAAAACAATACCCGAAATGACAGATTATTTTAAATAAGCAAATCAAATCTTCACCGAAAAACAGAAAACGCTATATTTTTTCAAGAAAATTTTCATGGCAAATAACTAAGATATGCGACACATTTTGGTAGAATATAAAAAAAAACGTTTTTATCATCCCCACTTCATACTGTAGTCTTGCAAAAATTGCCCGAAAGGGTCAAATATTCGCGGGAAAAGGTCAAAAAATGCTGAGACGTTTTCAGTTGCTAAACTGAAAACATTAGACAGAAAGGAGAGCCCACACGTTTTGCCATCTATCCTGCTCTAGAGCCAAATACGGGAAATGGTTATGAAAATCGGGTAATTTGTTTTTCGATACTTTAACCATCCAGGGTGAGAATGTCTTCCCATAAGCCTGCTTAAAAACTCGTTTAAACACATTTTGAAATGTTACATTTTTTTCAAAGTAAAATATGTAGTCGGAAGTTCAGGAAGTCACCAAATTTTATCAACATTTAATGAATTTAGCCAAGAGTCGCAATAAAGTAAAATTCATTAGCATGCTTTCAATTCCGTTTTTTAGTTTTCCCACAAAAATGGAGTGGGAGACCAATTCATCGATTGGTAGCGATGCGTTTTATCTGGTAATTTTCTGATCAAAGAACGACTGCTTAGATCCCCCTATAAACCCGGGAAATGTCATTTTCGGTTGTCTCAGGGGTACTAGTTTTCAAAATGTTATGTTCGCTCCGCATCAACCAGTGGTGGAGCTGCGCGTAGATAGTCTTCCTAGTAGAATTTTAGCTTCAAGTGATTATTTTTGCAAACGAAACCTCTAAACAGCGACTGCTGAGCCCCCTATAAGCATAGAAAATAATATTTTTGACTGTCTGAGGGGTCAGAGTTTTCAAAACTTTCAGTACTTTTCACACCAACTTTTGGTGGTGCTCCACTTACACCTCGCTCCATAGCATAAGTTTAAAGAAAACATTTTTTGCTAAACGAAACTCAAACGAGCGACTTCTTGGATCCCCCTTTAAGTTCGGGAAATGCCATTTTTAACTGTCTGAGGGGTCGGATAATTAAAAATTTTCTGTACGCTTAGCGCCAGCGAATGTTGGCGCTCCGTTAGTCTTTCTTGCTGATATTTAGTTTGGAGTGAACGTTTATTGCCAACTGAAAATTAAAATAGGCCCTGCTTGGATCTCCTTTCTTAGCCTGAGTGGGAAATGGCATTTTCGACTATCTGAGAGATCTTTTGCCCCAAAACTGGGGCAGCTGCTTGCTGGCAACATACAGCAGATTCCGGATTTGCAATCCTATGATTCATAGGCTAGTCCAGTGGAGTAATGGACTGAGGTAATCATAATTTCAAAAGTGTGTTTGAATCTCAGAAAAATCACACATTTTCTCACCAGAATTAAAGACAATTAAACCTAGCAAATGCCATTTCCAGCCATCTGGGAAGTGTTAAAATCCAAAATTTTCTTGTACGCTCCGCGATAACCGATGGTTTCGCTACGCTTATATAGTAAACTCCAGCCCCAGCAAAAGTATCCAGTCCCCCATAGCCCCCATGAAAAAAATCTAGCTACGCCACTGCGTGTGGGGCAAATTCGCAGCCACGTGTTCCACTGTTTTCCCCCAAGGATGGCGTCCATCCATTTTAAGGTCTATCGTGCATTTTTAAGCTGAAGTATTTAATTATTTGCTGCGGCTGTGGTTAAAGTGTTGAAGTAGGCTACACGTCCATAAATCTTTTTTTACTTAATCTTCCAAGAAACGTTTACAGGGTCATTTATACAGGGAAGCGTGGCATAAATAGTTCGTTCAATCCAGTATCCCTTGCTAAATAAAAACAACTCATTTATCTTTCATCGCTCATCTCGAGTTTATTCAACTACTTCATCGTTTAGTATTTCCTTCTTTTATACGAACGTTTAATCGATATTTTTCTAACTTTCATAGAGGAAGTCCCTTACACTTTGCGGTAGACCTTACAGTAGCCCCTGGATCGTCAGTGACCTTTTCTCTTACTTATGAGGAACTTCTTCGACGCGATAAAGATCTTTATACCCACACAATCAACATTGCACCTGGGCAGGTATAAATAATTTTGCCTCTCTCTCACGAAATATAGTCTGTTTTATTTGTTTTGTTATCGTGTTGCGTGATAAGTATAAAACTATGTAATAGCTGGTGTGCAAATAAGGTTACCTAGTTGGTTGTGTGTAAGGTTAAGTTAACATTCATTCTCCCTTAAAATGTAACAGGGGTACAATATGCATTAAAAATAGACCATATTCATATGATGGCACAGAGGATGAAGTACGCCCTCGTTTTGGGACAAAACAAGCCATGCAGAAAAATGCAGACAGCTGATATGTCAACTAATTGACTACGCCCATAGTGTGCTACACTCGTAGGACAAATTCTTATGCCTGCGGCCACGTGTTCCATTGTTTTACCCACAATGTTGACGTCATTATGCCGTCAATGCATAAGGTCTACTGGCGGAGCATTCCTCTCTCACTCCCGAGGCCAAGGTCCGATTCCCAGTTCGAATCATACCGCGGACTAAAGTTGTGCCTCGATGACATCATGCTCTCATTGCACCCTAAACTGTACAAAGAATATTTAATAAGGAAGAAATTATGTTTCAATAATCATTACCCCTGGTCAAAGAGTCGAAATGCGACAGGAAGGACAGTGCTGGGATCGGGAAATTCGATTTTTTTAGTTTATAAGCTTCTGAACCTCT
Organism: Holothuria scabra; assembly: GCA_037179385.1. Taxonomy (NCBI): domain Eukaryota; kingdom Metazoa; phylum Echinodermata; class Holothuroidea; order Aspidochirotida; family Holothuriidae; genus Holothuria; species Holothuria scabra. The sequence continues at coordinate 56,717,212 of CM074181.1, read as the reverse complement.
GGAAAATGCACTTAAAGATGAAACCTACAGCTGTCGGTCGTGACACTTTGCATCAGCAAAGTAGTATTGGGAAATAATTTAGTAATAAGCTAGATAAGTGTCCAAAAGTCATGAATTGAGGCTCAAAACTCTGTGTAGCTTTCTCGGTAAAATTGAATCGTTGCAATTAAATTAATTGAATTGAATTTATAGATTGTCTTAGACTATGGCAAAGGAGAGACATTTCAATTTCAAAGAATTCCGCTGATAAGGGCATTTTTGGGATTATAGAGGAATTGGTAAGTCCAGCCATTTAAGCGCCAGACGAATAAGAATGAGGGCTCATTAGTTTAATTTAAACTTATTTGGAAGTTTTCGATCTAAACTTGATCATCTTCAACCACAATAGTACTGAGAGGCAAAGAAAAGAAAAGAGAAGAAGAGAAAAGAAAGCTAGTGTATTTTAGCACACTGTGCTGACAAGTAAGTGAAGTGCACTAAGTGCACTAACTGTAATCGTACGAAATAGTCCCTTTTATTAACAGTGAAATAACTACACTAAATCACATACATAGGTCGGTTTATTCAGCAAAGACGTTATCTATTAATGGTTTTGTTCGAAGGGAAATTCATCAACCTAATAGCTTTCATAAGCAAATTAGGTGAAACGACTTCAATGCATTATTATTGTCCTCTTTAAAGACATTAAACTCTTTCGCCTTGTCATTTTCTTGACGTCAATTGCATTTCAACGACATGAGCCTTTCGTTTGTTTTTTTAATTTTACTGTTTCCTTTACAGATCACTGCCAAATTTCCGATATGCATTACATGTTATCAAAAGACCAATACAACTTCCCCTTGGAATAATATATTTTAATGACGAGAGGGTATTTTATGATCTACCTATGGGATATATGGTTATATCTTATCACGGATAGTTAGCATTATTGCACTTTTAGCAACAATTAAGGTTAGGTCTATCTTATGCAAAATGTTTGGAAGTTAATTTCTTTATCTAAAGGGCTTGAGACCCCTTTCCGGGGATTAAGGGAGTGCAAAATGTGTACAAAACAGTAGGAAAATTTCACAGACACAAGATTTAAAGTGCTTTAAGAGCAGTATCTTAGTTAACAAATGAAATACAAAAACATTGTTCCTTGAGTGTATGCACTTCCACTTACATCACCTGTTTCATCCAAAATTATTCATAATGAAAGATACAGGTTTAGCAAGCTTAGAGTTGAGTATCTCTTGTTACATTAAATAACTGCTGATATTTCCAAACACTGGGCTTCTGCAAAATTCCTTCCAAAGCACCATTTCAAAATTATCCCCTCAGCTCTAACAAACGGTTCTCCTGCTAACACTAATTTTTCCCATTCCCCGTTTCTCCTGGAGAATTTTAAGCAAATTTCACAAGTTTTGGTGTAATTGTTGATCAATGAATTCGGCAAACTTTGAACATGAACAAACAGAGTTCATTCAAGTAAGCTTTGAGAAATGAGCAATACTATGAAGGCCACTTGAAAGAACAGTTCATATCAAGAGGTCATATCAAGTTTCAATATTTCAAAAGGATACTTATTCCAAGCTATTCTAAGCATTTCGATGGCATTTGCATTGAAATTCGATGTGTAGTTCCTAAGATATGAGCAGGTAAATTGTCACATTTTTCAACATAAAGTAAACTTGAAGCAAGCACATATTATATCATATCCTCACAACAATGAGTACTCCTTTTGTTTTCCTTTAAAGTTATCAGCTAACTTTTCCTAAAAAATCTCTTAATATCAGATTTTGGTTGCATAAGTGGCGTTTAAACTTTAGGATGTTCGTTTCTGCAGAGGGCGGTCTCATTCCTATTAACTTCAAGGTCAAAGCAACAGTTTGAAAACATAGGGAAACAAAACATTCCTTGTCAATGTGAGAAGGTGATTTAACTTCTATTGTTATAAGATTCACTTTGGAAGAAAAATCTAGTAACTTCATTTCCTCGAGAAACACATGTCCGATTTAAATGGAAGTTTCACCACACTATGTAGATTGTTCCCTCTTGTACATATGAAAATTCAATTTTTGCTTCCCTTTTAAAAGTCTTTCGATGTATAAGGCGATCCAGGGACAGTTATATCCCAGTAGGACTGTCCACCCTCACATACTCCACAGGGACAATTTCCACTCGGGCAACTCCCATCGTGGGGAAATTCCCACCCAGGCCATGTCAATCCCGATAACTCGCATCCCGGACAAATTTGCACTTTCACAGGTGTATCACGTAAATATCTCTTGAGCAACTAAATCTCCTGACCATTGTCCAAAACAATTTATACCTGCACCCCACGGGTATTAATTCACGCCTCTCTCACAAAGCATATGAGAGTCCGTATTGTGGCCTACAGTGAGGGCAGAGGGAGCGATCATCTCCCCCGGCTCAGAAAAATGAAACAATTACAAAATTTGCCAATGACAACACCGGTCAACTACAGTGTGTTTCTCACCAATTGTTATTTCATGAAATTTCTTATTCTCTTTCATAAAAGCTACATATTTGTAATTATTTTAAAAGAAAAAAACCCGGGGCTTCTCACCCGCAGAACATTGTAATTTCTAATGCAGTAGGTCTCGCTCATAAATAAGTTTGATAACCTTTTCCGAGCTTTGTAATGACAAAATCGGAAATTTGTCATATGTGACAGCAGATCATCAAGTCGTCTCCTCTCTGGCGTACTGACGAATTGCAAATTGGCATAGTGACGAACGTGAAAACTTGGAAATTCTGGCGTATGACGAATGCATATTTAACCGTAATCTGTTCACCTCAGCCTTAAAAATTGCAAAGAATTTGTAACATATATTATTTTCTACACTTCCAAGCATAAAAACGATGAATACCGCGAAAATTCTCCAAATAAGACAACATTCGACACTATGTGAAATACAAGATCCACTGATTCATGAAATTCTTGATTTTGCGATTCCTCAGTACGCCAGAAAGGGGACGAAGTGACACGGAAGTGATGCCGTTTTCATAAATATTCTTTTTTAAATTTCCAAATTTCTCCAATATAAGCTCTTGGTTTTGAAATATTTTGTCTAGACTAGAGACACCATTTTTATGAAACTTTTAAAAACGTCGTCGAGCCTCAATCCGTAAGCCTGAGATAACAAATATGTAGCAATAAAAATCTTTAGTCGCCCTACAATCTCAGATTTGCCCATAGAAATTGCACATTCTCCAGTAGTCCCCCATGCAACTTTTCAAATTTCCTTACAGAAAAGGGAAACCAAGAATTTAAACTTTTCAGTAATACAAGCTCCGTATTGTCAAATGTTTGTTTCAAAGATGCTAATGTCCCAGTTCAATGATGTTCACACTTAAAAGCAATTGGCAAAATCGGGTACTTTCCCTCCTGGAAAAAGTCTAGCTACGCGACCTATCCTTTAAAGGTTACTCAAAACCGTCTTCGGTATTTATTTAATTGTTTGTCTTGTGAGAATCAGAATGTCCGGATTAAATGCTTTCAGGACCGAGAGACATGTTCAACCCATACACATAAACACATTGTGTTTGTGTTCAGCATAAACAGTATTGAAGGGATCGATGTCGTTTTTCTCCTAAAAAATTTTGCAAGCTCTGGTTAAAAGGAAAATCCTTTGTTAATTGTAAAAATGACAATTTAATCTTTAGTCTGTTATGTAATCTTATTCTGTATTTTTGACCTAATTTTTATGGTTTTGTTTTGAGTTTTGTTCCGTCCCATGTCTGTTTCACAAAAAAGAAAGGTTTCCTTTGCCATGATAAAATGATCATTACTTGTTAGTGCCGTGGTGTTTATGCAAATTACTTGTAAATACTTGTAAATATTATATTTATTTCTTAACATTCTGTACATACTTGTTTGCTTATATGTATTTGAAGGTTGAAATAAAGCGTTCCTTCAAAAAAAAAAAAAAAAAAAAAAAAAAAAAAAAAAAACAGTATAGAAGGGAAAACAAGCCAGTCGGTGAAAACTGAAAAAAAAAAAGACTTGGTTGGAGACCGGACCGTAAAACTCCTTCTTAATATTTATCTATTCAGCTTTCCCTTTAAGGTGGCAAGAATACTCCCTTGCCTTCATTTAAGTGGGCATTTTTTCCTCCGAAACGTTGCAAGCATTGGGTGTATAAATAGGGCGGAAAACATTTATATTCCTTTTTTTCTAACATTTTAGCCAACCAACCGTGAACAATATTTCATCTCATATTTCTCACATTTTTGCCCTAGGTTGTTGAAGATATGAAGGTAGAGGTATTTATCATAGAACCCCATGGACTGAGGACACTTGCGGCCTTGTGGTCACGTGGTACGGATAATCTTAAATCGAGCATTGAATCAGACTTTCAGGTGGGTATGGAAAAAACTGCCCTCTCATTCAGTCCAACTGCGGCCCAACAAGCGGAACTTGATCCAGAGGGTCGACTAAATGGAAAAATAGTTGTAAAATACGACGTGCTTAACCGACCTACTGGGGGAGAGATTCAGGTAATCAGGCAAAGCATTGAGCTATTACGGATGGATTCGTGTTCAAAATTACACAGAAGACGAACGCAACTTTTAAAATGACAGCCGTTCTATATCCATTTTAGTAACAAACATGGTTAAGACCTAGCTTGAGGTCTTAAACTACCTGAAGAAGTCGTTAATGTAGAAAAGAATTCTTGTACCCACTGGACTTGCAACTTTTAAATATTAAAGGGACAATCCTCTCACCCCAAACTACACTTCTAGTATAGGGTAACAGAAACTCTCAATTGGCTCAGCTTTTTGATTGATTGCTAATTCAAACAATGCAGAATACCAAAACTAATATTATACAGCACGAACTGCTCTGATAGTGTTTTGATTATACATATTGAGCTTTCAATATTCCCACTGAAGCAATAAAATGAGATTTTTTCTGGATGAGGGTGAATTTCAGGCAATTGGGGGAGGGGCTTAATTACGAAGGTTAGGAGAATCGGTACTGTTTGGGATGAGAGAATTGGTCCTTTAAATCAAGACTGTCAATGGCATCACCAAATTCTTATTTTTTGATGAATGCCATACTGATGTCTGAATTACATTATTACCGTCATTAATTACGACAAAAGGTAGACGATAATTACTCATAAGCTTTTGTAAGTATCCAGCTCTAACCCATATAACTTTCGTGGATACGTAGATTGATGATTTCAAAATTTTTTAAGTCAAACAGAAATAAACCAGTGCAAGCTTTAAATTTTTAACCACTTTGCTTCAACGCTTCTCGATAGATCGTCTTTAGCTTGAAGTAGTTTTTCATGTCATTTTAAACCTTTGCTTCTTTTCAAATAGAACACTATTAGAAACATTCACTTTTTATAAAAGCAAATGGAAAACGTGTCTGAAGATGCCAAGTTCCTTTTAGGTGGGAAATAAAAAAAACTTTTTTGAAAATGAGAAAAAGAGGATTGCTCAGTTATAGTCTGCAACGATTAATGGACAGGGCCACTTATTTCCAATTCTACCAAACCACCATGAACAAAAAATCGTATTTGTTTGAACACTACATAGGCTTTGGCTCCTTCACAAGCATGCGGAAGTTCACCGAGGGCATCGTTTGTTGAATATTCCGCATGCTGCTACCAATCAATGCTTTATTGAGCTTATTACTACCAAACTACAATGATTGGATATTTCGGAGCAGAAATGAGAACGTGCGAAGGGGTCTACAACATTCGGTTAATTTATTGCTTCATTTAGTGTAATTGTATGCCATGCATGATTGTGGTCATGTCGACTAAAACCAAGTATCATTCAAAAAGATGTCAATAATGTTCCCATAATCTTATAGAATCATACAACAAACTATAGCCATTTTGAAGCTTCTTATGGAAAGATCGTAGGTCACTTTAATAATTTCTGTCAATGTTACGGGCCAAATGCTGCTGAACAAGATTGCATGAATATTGTAATTAACGAAAAAAGGAATTTATTTGCAATCAGTATTTATTTACTTGTTTATTTTTTAAACGACTACATGACTGTTGAAAAATCCGTTCTATCGAAACAGCCCAATTGAAAATAAATATGGGATATCGTAATAGAATAAGCTGCGAAGTAACTTGGATAACCATATTTTTTTTATTTTATTTGAATAGACCAACAATGGATACTTTGCACACTTTATCACTTCTGACGGTCTACCTCCTGCCCCGAAGACGGTTGTATTTGTGATCGATGTGAGTGGTTCTATGTACGGTTCTAAGATGGAACAGACAAAACGAGCTATGTCGTCTATCTTAACTGAGCTGCGTGATATTGATCGGTTTAATATTCTTGTCTTCTCGACCAGTGTCTGGTCTTGGGAAAAACGACCCCTGCAGGTGAATAATGAAACAAGGAGAGCAGGTCTGATCTTCGTGGAAAGCCTGTTTGCTTCTGGTGGTAAGTACTACTTCCTTTCATTTTACAGTTACGAAGCCAAAGTGATAAATTAGATAAACAACTGGGGAGTCAATCCTGGGCAGGGTTGGCTATATCCCAACAAATGAAAATATTGGGGAGGGGGGTAAGATATCCCAGCCCTCATAATTGAAGCATATTAAAAAAAAAATACAGGCAGAAAAAACAAAATATAACATTTTGGTATACAGATGACTTCAAGGCTTCGATATAACTTTATATTTAGCGTATTTAAGTTGAAATAATAAAACAAAAAATATCGCATTTATAATGGACAATCTATCTTTGTTTTGTGTATGTGCTAGTTAATGTGTGGGTGTATACGTGTGTGTACGGTCGCGTGTGTGAACTCAAAGGAAGCACACATAACGTCAATCCTCACATTGATGGGAGTCTTGCGTTTAGTTAAAACTTTACAACCAACTTTGTCTTCAACAATCCCATATTATCAGGAAGTGATTTCATAAATGGCATGAGAACTTCACAAGTTTGCATTCCCCAAAGGAAGGTCCTATCTCTACTCACCTCGAACTCAACACAAGAGTCTAAATAACAAAGGAAAACAAAACATTTGTTGACAAAGTTAGGTGATTCAACATATACTGCCATCTCCTTAACTTTGGAACACAAAGTGTGTCGTGGAATTGGTTTTGATACCTCAAGAAATACAAATCCGATTTGAATGGAAATTTCACCAAGCTCTGTAGATTTTGTTTTTCTTTCCCATATGAAAATAATTTTTTTTGCATAGACTCCCCCTTTAAATCAACAGTATAGTTTGTTGAGACTTCTACTACTTAAAGTCTGATATCGTCGATACCTCCGATGCGCACTGTTTAACAAGAAATTTACTGGCTAAGGATAGCCTAATCCCTAACCTAATCCCTAACCCTAACAAAGAATACAATCGATACAATACAATGGCAACAACCAATCAAGAAACACCTTGTTAAACAGTGCGCATATACCCGATACTTCTTGTCTATGTCTATGGAAGCGATATGATATGATTTTTGGCTACCCAAAAGAGTCTAATTCCAGCAATTTTGTTTTAGAAATGGACAAAAACATAGAAAAATTTTGAAATCCACAAAAGTATAATATTGCTGGTGGGGGCACTTAACAAGTAAACCTAGTTTCGGATTGATCACTAAGGTGAAATAATTAATACAGGCGTGAGGGTTGCGTAATATTTTAATGAATATTTTCCAAGTATCGGTCAGAATCGTGACAAATCATATCATTCAAACGGGCAGAGTCAACTTTTAAAGTTTTCTAATTAAGTCTTTATTCACATGCACGTTTCTTTTCCAACCAATCGAACTGAAATTGCCCCCATAACTAGTAAACTGAAAATGCTCTGTAAACGGGATGGATAGTATTTCAACTCATATCCTTCCCAATTGTTAAACTACTCCTGGCATATATCTCTAACCATCCATCCATGCAATGCAATCGTCCCAAACTGTGCTAAAATAGTTATGGTTACTTCCATTTTCAAAGATAGCGACTTTATTCTTTCCAACTTCAGACAAATCTCCATTTCCCCTTCCATCTCGAAATTCCTGAAAAATAGCTCACGGTAGACATTAGATTTCTTAACAATTAGCGTGGTATAAAGTTAGTATGACATTCTCCCACTATCTTACTTTGATATCGTGCTAAATAAGTTAACTATGATGACGCGATTAAAACAGAAAAAAATTATTAAACGCTGCGCGATTATGATGTCATTATGAACGGTCTTTAAAAACTTATGAACTTATTTTGCTCAGATGCGTCGTTTAACTGTGTTTAAAAATGCGCTGCGAAGTAGGCAAAGGTTCCACAAGCAATCCTTTTATAAAGAGGTTGTGCGTGCGACGTCAGCGCGTTTCGGTTTGGCTTGCTGGATGGATGTGGTCATGGGCAGTGCGGGTGTTACCAATACGTCCGCACTTAAATGACTTAGAAGCGATTGTTAGAAAGTGTTGTTGGGGAAATAGCAAGACACGCAAAGCGGTGTAGAAGGTGCGTGGTCTCTGTACGCGCGCAGATCAAGTAGTATCGGCGTTCTTTGTTGTTTCTTTTGAATATCTTTTTTCAACAGTAACTATTTTTGCAGCCTGATGAAGGGTACAAACCCGAAACATCGCGGTGCCTTTTCCCAATTTATATAAAATATACATGAAACAAACTCAAATAAACTGAAACTCAAAGCTGCTGAAGCAGAGTGGGGGGTTTGACTTTGACAACGTGTCATTGAGCAGCTGTAATAAGCTCTCGATAATGCCTTGATATTCGGCCTCCCCGGACGTTGCTTACTTAAAGTGTACAAGTATATTTTTTATTTCACAAACGAAAAAACTTTGTCGTTATTTTTTAAGACCTCCTGGTAGCTTAAGAACGACTGCTATTTTGTGTTTGTCACTTTTCCAAGCAAAGGCCTGAGCATTATAGTAGTCTGTGTATCTAGCATGCACCAGTGTGTGAGATGGAGTGTCATAACCGGCAGCAATTTTCTACGTATTATCGGCCTTTAAGACTCAACTGATATCTTAAGATCAGTTTCCATTCTTGTAGCCCAGCTCAACCTTCATCCAACAAAAACCGAAAAAGAGGGTGTAAATTATCAATTGTTACAATGAGAAACGAGACTGATCCGAGTAAACATTTCATCTTGCAACATTCCAGTTTGTGCTGTTGATGGTTTCCACACAACTTCTAGACTATTACGCCATTTTGTTTCTTTCGGTGCAGATGTAAAATAATTAAAGCCCCATCAAAAAGAAAGGGAAGAGTCACTGATTTGAAAATAAAACTATACCATCATTGAGTAATGATGGTAACTGTAGGATCATTGAGTTAAATAAATAGTTTGAAGCTTCTGTATTTTTTATTTTTTTTTTGTCACGAAAGGTACCAACATCCACGACTCTCTAGTGCAGGCTGCAGTTGAATTCACCGGCGAGTCGTCCTCTTTTCCTGTTATTGTATTTATGACTGACGGTGTTCCAAGTGTAGGGGAGACCAACCCTGACAAGATTCTCACCTCTGTAACTGAAGCCATTGGAGGAAATGCTGCCCTCTATTGCGTTGGTTTCGGCGACGACGTCGACGAATTTCTTCTCAAACGTTTAGCAGCAGGCAACGGAGGCGAGTATCGGAAGGTAGCAGATGACGACAATGCTGCAGCCAAAATGGAAGGGTTCTTTAGAGAAGTTGCTTCCCCTCTACTCTACAATATACGCGTGGCATATAAGGCGGAATCTGTGGTCAGTAGTACTGTTACGCAATCAGAGTTTATTAGCTATTTCAGCGGGGATGAAATCGTCATCGCCGGACAGCTGGATGAAAGTTATGACGGGAACGCTTTAAGTGGAAATATGTTAGCTTATTCGGCAGAGGGATTTGTAGAACACAACTTCTATCAGGACATCCGAGACGTAAGAAATGTTAACCATTTATTGTCAAATTTAGGGGGTCGATTTGTGGGTTAACCATTGGGTGATGGTGGGAATGAGACTTTAGCAGGTTCCATAGAATTCGGATTTCATAACTGGTGAGATCATATGACGAAGGTCTTGCCTATGCACCTATTATATGTGACGTATCCTTGTAATTGAGTTTTGGATCTCGACACTTATTTGAGTCATTTTCTGGATTTACAAGTAACACAATTCAGAATCATGATACAACGAAACAAAACTAAAGAGAGACTCAGGAGGAGACTCAGATAAGCTCCACAGAGCTTGTAAAAAGAGCCGAAAAAGAAAAAAACATAAATTTGAGGGACTAGCTAATTCGATATATATTTAATTTCTGTTGAAAACGTTCAATATCAGGAATATCTTATTAGGCGATATAACGTAATGGCAGAAACACCACTTTTTTATGCAATTCGATATGTCTGGGAGAAGGCGAGGGGATCTATTCTCCGACAACGGATTTAGATATTCGGGAAATAGAATTTAGTATGTAACACTGAGTATGCACCTAGAGTCACCAGCGTGGTATATAACGCATGAATTCTACCCGCTAAACAGGTTTTATCTCTCCTCTCATTACTTGGTGGTGAACTCCAAGGTAATCTTTGTATTCTTGCATATTTTTTTTACTTCTGTCCCTTACATAACCTTTAGATTTAAAATGTTGAAATCTACATGTATTTTTACATGCGTTGTTCAATTTTTTTGATAACACCTACCGTCACTCAAGTAGTAATTATTTTATTTCAATATATTTGTTCTAAATTATAGATGCCATGGATGCCGAACATGGTTGAAGACTTTACAGAACGCATCTGGGCATACCTCATGATTAAGGAACTTCTTGTGAAAGAGGCACTGATAAAATCAAAATCGGAAAAAGCAGCTTTGAGAGCCCGTGCCTTGGAGCTATCTCTGAGGTATCAGCTGGTCACACCATTAACTGCCCTTCTGTTCTACACTCCTGAACCAAATTACCAGGCAGCAAGACGACGTAAGTGGAAACAAATGTTAAGTGTTGTACGAGTTATACGAGTTCTTAAACATAGGTGTCGACTTGATTTTAAAACTTGGGAGAGGGAAATCGGGCAAAATAAGTTTCTCTCATATTACTTAGGTTTTATTGCTTAGGTGTCTTACAGGACTTGGTACAATGATAGATGAAAAATGGTACTGCTTCAATATTTGAAGTTGCTATGACAAATTCAAAGTTTCAAAGATGTAATGCTGAAAGTGTGGATCACAGAATTACCCATGTAAGTGATGTGACTATGTTTGACACGCTGCTGATGATAAGTCCATCAGACTAAACAATAAATGGGGGAATTTTGTGTTCCGTTCAGTGTCTGGATCATATCAGTAGCGTACCTGGGGGGGGGGAGGGAGGGGGCGGGCGGGCACTAAAGGCACGCTAAAGCCTTATGTAAAAGCAAGTTTTTCCTTCAAGCAAATGCCTTAGATCTGTCTTTGATATCAGTGGTGCTATCGTCTGGTGTTTCATTCAACATTTTGCCAGCGATAATACAGTATGAGCAATCCCTGTGATGGTGCAACATCCATTTGGCATTGCAATTTACAAACTCGTCTGCCTCTGTGATTGCATTTACTTTTTAAAGCTGGATGAATCATAAAGTTTTTAGTATATCATGGAATATGAATATATTAGAAATAGGGGATGTTTCAATGAATGCACCGCGTTTCACACATATTTATATCTAATTACTATTACTTCCTTTATAGCTGAAGATATTCAATATACCGGCATCTACCAGACATCACGAGGTTTGTTTTTTATGATTAATATTTCATAAAAATATCGCATATTAGTATAAAAAGAGATATTAACCTTTTTAATAATATGAGACACGAAGGGATAAATATGCTAAAGCCACTTACCAAAGCAAAGTATATTATTAATTAATTTCTTGCTCATCTTTTACTAGAACTTAAGCTTGAAGTACTTGCAAATTGACTATGTTTCATGTGACGGTTTTTACCATCGAATGTTTCAAATTTTTGTTGAAAGGTTAGATCCTACTATTCTTCCAGTTGCCACCAGAATTTTTCCTTACCTCAAATCAAGCTCGCTATTCTTTAACAACACAAAACTAAAATTAAATAACCAAATGGAAGTATTTGTAAAAAACCGTGACGAAATGTCCCCCTCCATCAATGTTACCTGTCCTAAGTCACCGAATAGGAAAAAACACTTATTAGCAACTCGAAATAGTTATGTAGCACACACAGACTGTTGACAGCACTGATGACATTGTGCCAACCGTATGTAAACATTGCTCCAAGTTTGCCAAGTTTGGAAAGTTTGCCGAACAGGGAATAAATTGGCTTAATTTACATATTGAAATGTTTCGATGAATTGTTTAATCAAATGCTTTGAGAGCTGGTTAAATACCGGGAGTAGTTCCTAAAGATGAGGCAAAACTATGTAAAAAACCACAGTCAGATGGGCAGTTGCAATAAAGTTTAAATATGTTCCAGGCCCGCAGCTAAGGGGAGTGGACCTTGAGAATGATTTTAATATTTTGTCATGGTTGTAAAAGGTGTCGGCTAGGAGAGTGTCATTTAGAACAATGTAGGATTTATTTGGACAATGCTATTCTCAGTATAGGCTTCCTGCCAAATTATGTTGTGCTAGGCTCGGGTAGACAATGGGTTTCGCCCATTTCGTGACAAATTCCTGGCTACTGGTGCGCAGGAAAGTGCGATTATTTACAACCTACATCAAGACAACAGGTGTTTGTAATTTACTGGTGTAATTTTCTAGTCTATGAAATGCCATATGTGAAGTTTCATGGATACTTTGAGGGATTGTATTTTATTTTTTCATTTAGTGATTGGAGATCCACACTTCATCATTGATGTCCCGTACACTAATTTAACAATCTGCTTCGATGTTCACGGCAAGGAAGGTTCAATTGTAAATCTTTTGACAGACCCGGTCTATGGTAAGTTGGGACAAAAGTTCATAGAGCTCTTCAAAGTGTCCGTTGAGTTCTCACATGCATAGTTGGAACTGTAAATGAGTTGAGAATTACCAATTAAATTCAATCGTTTTTAATTCAAGTGTAATCCCAAGCATACCTATATGTCCAAAAAGAATTTACACATAAGAAAATTAGGAAATAGCAGATATATGGGTCTATGTGAAAGAATACGTTGCAAAATAAGGATTCCTTTAACATTTCATTTTATTTCAACTTGAAAAGACATCAAGAACCTTGTTAAACTGAAATTTGCTCAAAACCTTTGCAATAAACTACACTTTCAAATGATGAAGAGGACACGGGCAACGACCACCTAAATTGAATGAGTTAAGAAATCGTTTCGTTAATCTTTGGTATGTTATTACCTGAGCTGATTTCCTTATCTCTGTCCTCTGAAGAGTAATCGACCAATGGAATTGTTTTAGAAGCCTTTGTCGAGAAAAATGACAAAGCTAGTCGCAACAACATGATATATGACCTTTAAATTTATAAACAGGTATATCCACTGAAGCTACTATCGTTTCTTCTCACAGATATCCTCGTCAATGGGAAAATGATACCGTTCCATTTTAACAACACAAAGACTAAACATAGCCTATTTGGGCGCGTAGGAGTGAAGCTAGGACATCATAGGGTAGTTTTAGCACACCATCAGGTATTTGTAGATATGGAAATCTCACATCCATGGTACCGAAAGATAAGCATTATTTTGGACAAGTACAATATAACCATACATGACAGGGAAAATGTGACCATAAGACGAGGCAACGACATAGTCATGAGAATACAGCGTCGTCTCTGGAGAGGACATCCAGCACATTTCGATTTCTATCTTGAAAGGGGAGAAGGTCTGTCGGATAACGTCCATGGAATTGTCGGTATGTTATAATTTGAATTCATCACTTTGGATATAGAAGCATTTCAATTGCAATCACTTGAAATTTGGCATTTAATTATTTTTGATCATTGCTTCTTAAAAAGGCTCTCATGATGAAGAATGGTGATTGCCTTTTTTCGATAAAGGTTGAACATGTTCAATGTTTTTGCCAAAAGGATTGTCATGTTTTACTATTCCTGACAATACACACTTTCTTCTGCAATATTCGATTTAACTTAGAAGCACTTGGTTTTTCCGTGAAAGGAAATGAAAGTCAACACTTGTGTGATCCCAAGAATTAAGGTCCAATGTTATGAATATGAAGATGTACCTCTATTGCTTGCTTATTGGTTTTATCAACCCAATCAAATATTAAAAGTTAATGAGAACTTACCACAGTACCATTAGCAATATTCGATTTAACTTAGAAGCACTTGGTTTTTCCGTGAAAGGAAATAAAAGTCAACACTTGTGTGATCCCAAGAATTAAGGTCCAATGTTATGAATATGAAGATGTACCTCTATTGCTTGCTTATTGGTTTTATCAACCCAATCAAACATTAAAAGTTAATGAGAACTTACCACAGTACCGTTAGTCATCTTAACTTCAGTTTCCTTACGAGTGAAAAATTTCGATATCCATCTGTTTATGATACTAATCCGTATCTCAAGAAGGAAAACGCGCAGGTAGGTTTCAATACATTTGATGGATAACAGTATTCAAGTTAAATTTCTGTATAAACGTTTCGCAAATTATATTGCTACAAACAAATGTCCCATAATTTATGAATTCAAAGATTTCTGGTTGTCTTTACGACTTTAATGTTACTTTATAATGGCGTTAATGAATTTAAAACTGGGAAGAGTACAAAGTAAACTGAACAAGCATTATCCCGTTAAATAGGGGACTTAACAGAGTAATTCGCAAATGCCACGTTCATTTTTAAATAAAATCTCCGAACTTATTCTTACTTTAAATTTTAATGTGTCTACGTTTACGTTATGTACAGGTCAATTTCAGACGAAGCCCATGAATATAACAAAGTTTACCAGCCAGACGAAGACGGGGCAAGCCCAGGCAATTATGTCTGTAAGAAACAAAGAAATACAGGTTATGTACAAAACAAATTTCTCAACTCGTGGATACCGGTGTTGGTTTTCCAAGGCTGATAATTATCTGGATGGAACTACGGAAAAATACATAGTACCCAAACTATTCGATCCTATGAGCCAAAGACTCATATAAAACACATTTCCTAGGTTTGAACAATAGTGTCGGTTTGGAGGAACCCCTCACTTCTTTTTTTCTAGTAATCTAAAGGGAAAAAACAATTTGCTAGACTACATAATAAATAAAATTTTGAGTCTTTTTTTTTTAGAAGGAAGGTAGGCGATGTTTTAACATTGTTTCGTCTATTGTATCACATTGCAGATTAAAACGTACAATAATAGTAATTTTGTGACACTCATGGAATGTTGTAATTGACGTATTCCGGTAGACACATCGTTTCCGGGTTCCGTGACTCAAATGGTATGAAAACCTTAAAGGCATATTCTGGAGACAAAATTGGTTAACTTCAAAATAAGCAGAAAAACTTTCTCTTTCAGAAGGTGAAAACAGCATCTCGATAGCTTGTAGCATTCAGAAGATACAAAATTTTAAAGTAATGCAAATTTTTCTTTGGATTTGATGCATCATGGGAAATCTGTGATGTCATCGTGGCACAATAATTTAACATTGCATTCAATTTATTTATAATTTTGATGCCACTGCAGGCAATATTAAGCAATTTTGTTGGTTGAACTCTATGTATGGTGAAGAGTAATGCTAGATCTGCAGGAAAAGATATTCAAACATTCCAACAGTATCAAATTTCAAGGACAAACAGGACCTTCAATTATAAAGAAAAACAAAAGGAATTTGAAGCAATGTGCCCACATTACATAACTTTTTGTGGCTTTGTTGAAAAGCAGAGTTATTTTTTAACAAAAATAACCAATCTTTAAAGTGAGATATCTTGAGTTAGGAAAATGGCATTGTGATAGGGTTTGAAGGACATGGTGTGGAATATTTTTGTTTTTCTTACAAGACAGATCTGAAAAGCCACCAGAACATGCCTTTAAAATATATGGGTGAAAAATGGAAATATCCCTGACAAGAAATCTGACACACAAGAAATCATTTTCATTCTAAGAGTGCAAAGACGGTATATTAAATAAAGGAGAACCCTTCTATGGCACGGTCCACTGTTCTTTGAGGTCCAAAAGTCTTCTAAAACGCATGTAAACATTATTTTTTCATAAGTGCGATATTGAAGCAACCCGTTGCATGTAGATTACCTCAGGAGAGTTCTGTTCCCCCTCCCCTCCCTGTATACCGATTTGATCACCAACTTTAACAACAATTTAGTTTTTAATCCAGGTTTAATAAAATAAGTTATCTAAGCAGTTGGAAAGCTGACCTCGGGGTCACCAAAATACATTAAGCTCTGATGACTTCACACAATTTTGAATTTTAGCCGCTGATGGAAACCTACACTGGGAAAAAAGAATGGCTTATTTATTCTGTATAATTCAAATTTCCGATAAAGAAAACTATGATAGTTACCAGACTAACTTCGCAAGTTATCATACAACCAATTTCACGGGAAATTATCGGCGAAGGGGCACAAAAATCACCGGGAGATTTTAGGTCACTCAGGCTGATCGTTGGGCGAATGGTCACAAATTTGTCCCACAATCATCCACGAAGTTCATAACAAACACCAAATGTTGACAATGTTTTAGGAAATATACCTACCCACATAGTTTGGCTGATAAATTATTCCAATTTTCCTGAAGACGGTCAACCCCGCTTTGTTTATGGTACGAATCCGGTGCAGGTCACATGTTTAAAGTCAGCCATGTTGAAACGCAATGCAGGGTGATACCTAATATATATTGAAGCACTGGCATACAAGATCCAACAGGCAGCTCCCTGATCCAACACAATGCCATGAATCGGGCGTGCACATACGTAAGTGATGCGAAAGTATGTACATGTAATTAATAGATGAAGCAGAACAAAGACACATAGTTCTTTATAGCATTTTTAGTAAAGATAAAAGGATAACAAGAAAGGTATTACTATATTTTGGAAATATTATTCGTTCTTTCTCTTTCAAATGATATTTCAAAATTTTCTTACCTTGAAGACCGAAAATGTGCAGTTATAAACCTTGCATGTGATCTCTCGCTACTTCGGTTTTCTCGGAAGGCTTATGACGAAAACTCTAGCCAAAGTTCACTCCCTGACAATCGCTATCTAACAAAAATCCGTTTTCTTTTGAATATTTAACTTTCTATTTTTTCAATTGCCAAAAAGTACTCAATTACGCAAGACCGTGATTAAGAATTAATGACATTTTGAAAGGGTGTCCGTTTCCGCTCTGCGTATGCTAGCTCCAGTACGGTCTACCAGAATGCATTTCACCGCGAGGGTGTAAAGATTGCGCAATAACGATCACAAATGTGAGGTCTGCTTCCCAACTGTTAGCAATTGTTTTCTTCTCGCAACTTATAGTTGGAGTGCGGGCATGGTTCAACAAGTGCATTATTTTGGGGAAGGTTAAATTTGGTTGGTGTTGAGAGTTATTCCAGGGAGGTGTCTAATCACACCTCCCTTGTGAAGAGGCTAATGGATACCGGTATGAATGACTCAAATTGGGCAAAGAAGAATCTCATTATATTTGTCGAAAGTCACATGTTATGCTAGATAAAGGATGTCAAATTTTGAGAAAAATGTTAAGTAAGAGAAATACTTTTAAAGATATACATTGCCAGTACTCTCGTTTTCTTTTCGTAATAAATTTTGTAATACATATTTCATGGCAATCGGTTTCTTTTTGGGGGTTCAAGTTCTTAAATTTTATACAAACGTTGTATTTGGATGCAATCATAGCATACAAACGTAAGAAGTCTTCATATCCGAGTAAGATTATTTTTTTAAATGGAAATTGCAAAGCATTATGGGGTACAGTATATTTTTGCATGCAGATTTGTTTGCATCTCAGAAAGATTCCTACGATGTTTAAAGTTCATGGGACTGGCTCAAATTATAGTGTTAATAATATTCTAAGAGTCCTTTTACTTTTCTTAATGCAACTCAAACGGTTTTCTCCTATTTGATTTGCGTACGTAGCAGTTACGTGGCAGTTATATTTACACTCATTTCCCTTTTTGTGTAATTGTATATTACAATGTTTTGTTAATGATGTCAAGGTTTTAAGACTTTTGCCAAACGCACAGTTTGCTCCTTCTTGAAACAAATGGAAACTTGTAGTTTCATGAAAGGAGACAACATGTAGAGTGTTGATAAATTATAGTTATAGAAAATTAAGGAAGTAATTGATCTAGGCTTCGAATCGATCATCTACTTTTCATTCTTATGGATATATGAATGTAATTTTTATTCACGCTTTTCCACCTTCCAAAGCCAACTTTGACAAATTTTCCAAAATATTAATTTTGACATACAGTCATTATTACTTGTCATTTCAAAGAACTAAGCGTTTATAATTTGAAACTCCCCCACCTTTTTTTAAAAGTAATCAAAGACTGAAAACATTTACTAATTTTTTAGGAAAAGGAGAACACAAAGTAATCCTTAATGAAAAGATATTCTTAGACATCACACATTTGCCACCCAGAAACCAGTGTCCTTACTTGTTAGTTAAGGAAATTTTGCGTTAAAGTTTCCACCTCCCGTGCAATTTTTTGAGGACTAGATTGAAAAATTTAGTAATACTTCCTACAGTAACTATAGGTCACTTTAGAATCGTGGATATTGCGAGGGAGGGTATTTATTTTGGATTAGCAATGTAGTTGTTTCATGTGGTGCTGGAAAAACAAGAAGAGTGCTATCCAACTGAATTTTATTTTATGAAATCAAGATTGAACGAAAATTGATGAACTACGATTTGACAGATTTTTTGGTGTGTTTGCCAATACTAAGAAAATTCAACTTTAAAGATCTACAGGGTGTTACATCAATATAGTTGAAAAAGATACTACAATACACGGCAAATGGATATTCACGAATCTAAATAACATTGTGTCTTTTATAATGACAGTAAAAGTAATCATAGTCGCACATTAAGAAATTACTAAGTAAAAATGAAATAGCTTATACTCAATTGCAAACGCGATAAAATAAAGTCTCCCCTAAAGCGATGAACAATGCCACCTTTATGAAACCCTCCTCGTTTCTGCTAACGTGGTTATTGATCATCCAATGACAACTATATAATGGTGTTTAACCATTCTTATATATTTTCTATCAAAGTGTATCTACAGCACGGACTTCCTATATACATGGACAGAGCATGTAACGCGTACATCCTATCCGTAGATTGTAGCCACCGACTGAAATAAAAAAGGCGCGCCAAGATGGCCGCCGTGGAGCTATAATTTGCATGATTTGACGATGGATCTGTAATATTTTAACCAATTAACCAATCTTCAATGGGAAGGAATATCATAATTCTGCAACAGTGGTTTTGACCGTACCTGCTTTATTCCGAAAATATATACACACAAAACAATGGCAGGCAGCCATGTTTCTACGACTTTACTCAAAGGTACTGTACTGTAGCGACAATCTACGGATATGTTCTGTCCATGTATAGGAAGCCCCTGATCTACAGGGTAGAATTTCAGAATTATATATTGTAGAGGTTGCAAAATAAATTATCCCTATTCAACTCCCATCGTCATGGCTCATTCTATAGGTAAAATATTAGATGTGGAAATTTATTTTAAAAGAAGAAGCCGTTGCAGAAAAAACCGCGACTTTCTTGATGAACAACTCACATGACCTGCCTCTTTTTCTTTGGAAATATTTTAACTTACGTACACTTGAACTAAAAGGTTGCCACAGCTACTTTTTACATGTGACGAATGCCGCGATTGGATATCTCATCACCGGGTACAATATCCCGTGCTATACATAAATTCTTCAGAAAAAGCATTTACTCCTTCGAGGGTCAGTTGATGGAATAAAGTAACCGAAACATTACCTTCTAGTCAATTATTTTCTTCTATACAAGTGACGCATTCTTCATGGTCCGTAATCCCAAAATATATACTCTTACCTTGTAAATGTATTTTCCCCCCTTTGCCACTTGAACGGGTGAAAATCATTTAGCACATCGAAAGGCGACTGGATTGAAAGATCATATTTTATTGCCACACAATTGGGAAAAAAATCATTAATGAAAAGTAGACGACCATCCAAAGGACCAAGTCACCCCTACAAGAGTGATCACTGATTGTTACATATACACTTTTGATTCTTAGAAAATAAATACTTTCTTCAGACTGACTGTCACAGATTTCAGTTCGTAAATTTACTTGCTATAACAATTCACTGTACTGTGAATGAGAAAGAGTAAGTTCGTACGAATATTCACTTATAAAGAAACAATCCACAAGGGAGGAAGCGTTCGAGAAAGCGGCATCGTTTACCACATCATAAGATATACAGCTACGATCTTATATCATCTTACATTTAGTTCTCACATCATTGTACGTGACGATTAAATATAAATATACAGAGAAATGAAAAAATTATAATTTTAACTACCATACATCTACAGACACAAGTATTTTATTCGACAGCATATGTTAACTTATTTTTGCTGAATTTGTAGAGAATGTATGGCATTTTTAACATTGTTTGATTGACACTCGTGAGCATTTTCAGATGTATTTAGTCATTCATATTGTTCTTTCATATTAAATTTTTATGAAACTTCCATAAACTCTTCCCCACTAGAGTGGCATGCACTCACGGACTTATAAACATGGACAGAGCATGTAACGTATACGTCCTATTCGTAGATGGTCACCACCGACTGGGACAAAAAAGGCGCACCAAGATGGCCGCCGTGAAGCTATAAATCGTTTGACTTGACGACGGCTCTGTAATATTTAAGCAAAAGTTGAACTTGAATGGGAAACAATATTATAATACTGCAATACGTGACATGATTTTGACCATACCTCGCCATATTTAAAAAATATTTCAACTTTCTTGCAAAATATGGTGATATACTTGAGCAAGTCCAAACTTTCACACAAAACTATGGCAGACAGCCATCTTGGTACGCTTTTTCTTAAACGTACAGTAGCAACAATCTACAATGCAGTACGCTCTGTTCATGTATAGGAAGTCCGTGCATGCACTAGATCTATATGCTGGCTTCATTTTGGTGTTTGAATGAAGGCTGCAAAACGTTCAATGGCTTGAGAAATATTTTTGAAATGGGTTGTATTGCTTTAATTCACCTTCATCGAAAAATTCCGGCAAATTTGAAATTACCTGTTTTGCAAAATCATGATATACCCACCCAAACGTTAAGTGTACCTTGTAATAATACAAAATGATAGCATAGGTTACAAAGATAGCATAAGCAGCAAAAGATCAGTACAAAGACCTTAGTCATCAGCAAAGGTTTCGTCGAAACGTGGCCAAGAATTTCAATTCAGAATTTTCAAGAAAAAGAATAAATTAAAATGATTTTAAATGATGGCATTACTGATAAAATCAAATATTCCTGGTACAATGTAGTCCTTTAAGTCTCCCCCAACAAACACCTCTTCCTTGGCCCACCAACATCTGTAACCATGAGAGGAGAATTGAGTCTTTAGTAGTACATGTTCTTCTCCGTCTCCAACCATCATCCGGGCATACTCGTGCCCATTCGTCGAGTGGAGGGATCCATTAACTATTTCTAGCGTTTTACCTTGAAATTGACCTGCAGTATGTGAGAAGATTGCAATCTATTTTTTACCTTATTAAAATCTTTACTAAAAATGGTCAAAGGATTTTCCCAGGATTGTTGTATGACAAAAAATTGGCTTTATAATAGAAGTGACGAACTAATCCTTAATATTTAAACAGATTTCAAATCCATGAGCAAAAGACAATCACCACAAATTTCTTAGGAAAAAGAACGATTTCTTGACAAGCTTTTCATTAAGTAGTCTTAAAAGTGCTCCGAAGATTTCTTTGGACATAACTCCCTAAATTTAAAGAATTTGTAACGAAAGATGTCATTTGATTGAGGAAATACACAACACAACTGGTACGCAAACTCAAATTGAAGCTCTTTCCAATTTCCCTTAGTTTAAAAAATTGAAAGGTCTTGCTAATATCATTAAATCCATATACAAGGGTCACAGTGACAATCAGTCTTAGAAAGTCAGGGATTTTCCCTCGTCACTGACAGAGCCGTCCTCTTTCCTTATCCCACCTCTGTGCAATCTATACTTTTCAAAAACACATACGCCCACATAATGTTACTGGCGCAAATATTTCATTGGCTAGAAATGCTGAAATGCTGAGGGTGCCAGAGGTCCTTTGACAAATTCAAATAATCAGCAAATGGCCTTTTTCGCTAAGATCATCTTTTCATCCAGTCTAGAATGAAGCCATACGTGACAGACCAGTGAAAAGGGCCGTGAGGTTGGTCAAGTACTGTTCTTTAGTGGACGTAATAGCTTCTTCGGGAAGCAGTTTAAAGTTTGGTTTCGCCGAACGGCCCTTTGCCAGAGGGTCGGGAAGACTTAAGAAAAGCAGGTGATTTAAGAAAGATAATAGCTTGGTTTCGCCGAACGACCTTTTCCCAGAGTGTTGGGAGGACTTTATAAAAAGTATAAGAGTTTAGGACCGGATGTGGTAAAACAAGTCAACAAAGGAAATTCGTTTGTCTTCTAGCTATGATCCCATAAAGGTAATCGAGGAAGGGATCAGGCCCCACTGCGCCAACTTTACTTCGTATCGGATCATATTCTTCCTGAAGGTGTTCTTATCCTGAAGTTGTAACGTTAGCTGCGAGGTGTTACGTCGGAAATGTATTAAAACTACCATCTTATGTTTGAGGTATGCACTTCAGTCCTCCAGTGAAAACTTAAATCCCCTACTACTACTGAGGAGGATCCTGGGAGGAGAACATGGCACCCCGTTGCATTCCTGGTAATTTAAGTTGAGTATACCTCCTGAAACCTGCATAAGCTTTAAAACTTGCAGATTTAGAGTCGTGATGTTCAGGGTGCAATGTTATATTAGGAGACCAAGTTCAACTCAAGTGCATTTTGAAATTTACTACGAAATTATTCGGATAGTTCGTTTTCCAAGTAATGGCAACATTTATCTGACGGCAATTAACTTACTTGATTTGATATTGTTAGTTTTCGTGCCTGAACTGTGACGCCACGTACACTAAAATAGGCTAATATGAATTGGAACGGAACGCTTCCTTTTCGTTCCAATTTGGGATCTCCCATAGAAAGTGACATAACATTTTTAGTTTCCGTACTTAAGTTTGACTTTGGAACGGAGTTGTTAAATTACTTCAAAAATTTAAGGAAGAAACACGAATGTGAATGTGTCTTACCAATAATTCCATGCACGGTGCTTGAAAAGCCATCCCCATTTGCGAGGTAAAAATCAAAATGAGCAGCATGGTGTTTCCAAGTATGACGTTGTATGCTAATTGCTATGTCACTACCACGCGTTACAGTCATGTTGGTACTGTCATGAATGGTAATATTGTAACGGTTAAGGGTGATGACCGTCTTCTCACGCCATGAATACACAACCTCGGAGTCCACAGATATGCTATCTTGAGACACTTCTACTTTGTGATGATCCAGCCTAAGTCCAAGTCTACCAATCAGATTATGTTCCATAAAGGTACCATTGATATTGGCGTTCGACCCGTTGAAATAATAAGGTGACATTTCTCCGTTGACCAGGATTTCTACGGATAAAATGAAATTTGAAATGCTAAAATGGTGCAAAGAAAAAACAGCCAACAGTTCTATGGTAAAAGCAAAGGTACCACAAATTCGGAATTTTTTTTTTATGGATCCACAGCTTCCCATTTGAGTTACACAAACTTAACCCGAAGGAACATGTCCTGCTTTAATTACTTACCCTGGAAGGGATCCGATAACAAAGTAATGATGGCGCTTTCGTTGAGGCGGATGTCAAAGCAAACAGGTTCGTCCATGCTTGGCGTGGTAATAATGAAATGCGGATCGCCACAAACTACGAAATATTGAAAAGAGTATTTAAAGTTAGTGTCGATTGAATAAAAATTATAATGGAACTATTGTTTAACCATCATTGTGAATAATTGTTTAGAGAACAGTTCTGTAAAACTTTGAAAGCTCACTAATTGAAAGTTAAAATGATGCACAAAATAAAAACCTATGCAAACTTTTTCAATTGAACCTGGTGCCAATTAATAAGTTCACGAACAAACTGGAATATGTGTAATTAAACCATTATCATAGGGCACAGCGCTTGCAAAGAGCTAAAGAGAGAGAGAGAGTGAACCAAACAAATTCATGGGAATTTGCATAATTCAGTACTCCTCAGAACTAGAATAACTTAAACAGGGAAGAATTAATTCTAGTTCGATCACTTTAATACGTTGACTCACTATTCATTGGTATCAGTGATTTGCAATGTCACATCGGGGAGTCCTGATTTAATTTTCAATTAAATATGCGAACATTTCAACAGTCAAGTTTTCACCTTTTCAACAAATAGTGAACTTGAAGCAAGCACATATGACATCATAACCTCATGTTAATACACGGTATTTTCTTTTTATTTTAACGTTTCATCCAATTTTCTCCTCAACAACCCAATTTTGTCAGAATGTGAATGCATAAGTGGCCTGGGAACTTTTCAAACTACAAACTGTAAGTTCCCCGAAGGGAGGTTTTATCCCTATAGCTTCAAGGTCAACACAGTAGTATGAAAAACAAAGAGATACAAAACATTTTTTGTCAACTGAATGTGAGGAAGGGATTTGACCTCTGCTGCCCTCTATTACTTTTGGAATACAACTCTAGTAATTTCACTCACTGACAACTTGAGAAATACGTGTTCGATTTAAATGGACGTTACACCAAATCAAGGAAATTTAGTACCACTTTTACGTATGGAACGGGAATTTTTGCTTAAACTTCCCTTTTACGTTTCTCACCAAGATAAATTGTGCTGCATCATTTACGTTTTACACATTTTACTTTGTGTAAAACTTTCACTCCAACAATATTTTGCTTTTGGATTTATGACATTTTACCTAGGCCACATGAAAGAGGGACTGATTGAGTGCCTTAACCCTTTACCGCTGTTTGGGTCCTTTTGGACCCATTCGGAGAGCTCGGCTGTCACCCATCTTTACTGTTTCACGCGGAGCTCGAAACTGCGAGTAGCTACCCGAAAATTCGGCCACAACAACGAGCAGACAAGAGGGACAATAGTTTAAGGTCACGGGGTCAATAACCTACGGAAGCTGATGCGGGGCATGCTACGTCCGTTTTTCCGCCCACTCCCGAGGCGCGCAAATATGCCCCGATTGGAGCACAACGGTAAAGGGTTAATTCCTTTAACTAAGTTTCTTTCGATATAGAAACTAAAATTACGTCCATTTCCTACATCACATTTGTGTTCTCATTTGGGTTATTCAGATCATTAAATATTAAAAGCTTTAAAGAAGGTTTAGAGGTCATATCAAGTTTTCATATGTTGCAAGGTTACTGATTCTAAGCATTTTGGTTGAATTTTCATTGAAATCCAATTTGTGTTGTTCAAGATATGAGCAAGTAAAGTTGTCACATTTTCAAAAAACAATGAGCTTGAAGCAAGACCATATGAAATCATATCCTCACACTGATGGGCAGTCTTTTGTTTTTCTTTACACTTTAAATCCTATTTTTCTCCCCAACAGTCACATATTTGTAAAATTGTAATTGCATAAGTGGCATGAGAACTTTCAAACTTTGCAATCCCCATGCGGAGGTCCTTTTCCTATAAACGCCAAGGTCAACAGAACAGTCTGAAAAACAAAGGGAAACAAAGCATTCCTTGTCGATGTGAGGAAGTGATATAATATAAACTGTCCTTAAGTTCTTTTTGGGAACACATATCTAGTAACTTCATGTGCTGATATCGCGAGATATACAGCACCGATAGCATTAGCCCCGATCTTGTATTATCCTCTAGTTAATGCACGATCCGGTAGTGATTAACACTCTTCATTCGCATAAAACATTAACATATGAAAAAAAAAAAAACTGAAAAGAGCTAAAAAGTCGTTTCTAAATATCCGCATTTCCACTCAAGGTATAAAGATTATTAACAAAGAATTTACCATCAAACGAAATTAACAAAGTATACCATCAAACAAACTGGATTCGGAAGAATTACCCAGGAACCATAGGATATAACGATTATGATACTAGATTTGAAATATGTTGCTTTTATTTCAGACTTATTTCAGCAGTGTACAAAAGGACAAGAGAGTAAGAAGGAGGAAATTGCACCTGGCAACAAACCCCCTAACAACGAGTTTTACATGAAGGGCGCGGCCTAGCCTAGCCTCCCCTCCCAAGTACGCACGGTAAGTATGTGTATGTACATATGAATAGTGAATTAAGCTGCGTACACTCTTAAAAAGTTGGTCAATTTTTGTTGGGCAATTGTGTTTATGACCAAGGTTGGGTATTTTATTACCAATATTTTTCTTCTTTGAATCAAAGACAACAAAAGGTGATCTACCAATTTTTAGTAAAAGTAGTTATCCAACGTTGGTCTTTTGGCCAAAGTTCCCGCCAAAACTGTTGCGTACACCACACACATTGAAGTCATTGACAGTGTATGATAAGTAAGGACGGACACGTACGTGTCTCGTAGCCCGTGTACGTACGTACGTGTAAGCGCCAGTGCCTGGCACCTACAACGACTCCAGCAGTAAGATGGAAACACCGGTCTCAAATTACCTTGAAAAATGGGGAGTTGGGGAGTTGAAGGCTGTGTTTGAAGGTAATTGAAAGCTCAAGGCGCATCTTGCTTTAGAATTAAGTGGTTGCACGTAACATACAATTCAATGATAAGTGAATAATTGACAATGCAAATTGCACAGAGTCCCATTTTTCTAGCGCAGGCCACAGGCTAGGCCTAGGCAAATCGCGTTAAGCCTAACGTTAGCTTGCAGTGCACTTAAGGTAATAAGCATTGTACACAAGTGAGGATTAGTACTAGTAGCTTAGGCCTAATTAGGTCGGTCGCTTGCATAGCCTATACGTACGGTATGACACTCAGTTATTTAAGTGCAATGTTGTTAGGCCTGTCCTAGCTCAATCCTAGCGCAGTGCTGGGTCAGTGTATTACTACTGTGCACCACTGGCAATTCCGGCCCTCTTCAACAAGTAAAGTCAGGATTTCCACCAAAAAATAAAAAAGGGTGGACTTGTACATGTGTCTTGTTTCTTATTAACCATATAGGCCTAGGCTAGGCAAAGAGCAGTCACCCAAATTAACTTGGAAAGGACTAAATTTCACAAATTTCTCTTCAGGCCTAACATTAGCCTGTTTCTCTTCCAAGTAGCCAGCTAGGCCTAGCCTATGTGTTTGGATATTTCAAGACATAATATTTGTATATACTAAGGCAGAAGGGTTTAATTGCCATAAATTTCACAATTTTGAGAGAAAATGATTGCCAAGAGCCATTCATGAATAAGGATGAACTAGCCTAGGCCTAACTTGTGAATCTGCTTTTTTGTCACCCATCTTAATTAATTCATCAGTGTAAAACATCTAAAGTATTCACCTTATGTATTCACAGAGTATTATGATTGACATATTGGAGGGAAGGTGGGACTAAAAGCAGTAACATTGAATGTGATGTCTAAATAAGGCTGATAATTTGGAAAAATGTGAAATATTTGGCAAGACTGCGGACAGTGTACTAACTCATACAAATTCTTGGATGTGATTTTTGCACACAGGTCTGTTGGTGTATTTTCATGTTTGACTTGGCATATGTTTCTGACGTGTCTGCCATTAACTGTCAAAAACTGAAATTCCCTAAAAACCAATTCCAGATACCCCTTATCAATGATGTGTACTTAATTGCAACATTTAATGCTCCCTTGTTATTGGGTCAGGTAAAAAAAATCTCAATTCCTGAAATAATTTTTAAAATATGTATGATTTGAAAACACTCAATTACATAAGGGGCCAGAGATACATGCACCACAACCAACAGAGTAAATCCAGCCCAATATATTATTAAATAGTATCAAAATGACCATTTAGCTCCCTTCTCTCAATTATAATGTGTTGCTATGTTGCACACCTGCTGTAAACTGACATCAGAATTTATTTGTAAATTTTTACCAATAATTTTTACAAATGATTTTGTCCAAAGTATTAGAAAGAATGCTGGAGTTGCTCCATTCTCCCCTACATATGCTGATATAACCAAGTAGAAGTAACCATCAACCTTGCACGGCCTGCAGCAATTTTTGTTGTTGTTGTTGTTTTTTTTTTTTAGCGTAGCGTAGCCAATGCTACTTTGTTATTGTTTCTGCAGTTTCATGGTGATTAGATTTTAACATTTATGTTTTTTTAATGCCCATCAGGTGTATACAGGCTGCAAAACTATGAGTATTGAATTAAAATTATGTTAATGCAAAATGTACACAAGAGAAAAGAATTGATACTGTATAGTGTTGAATTGATTTATAAATTGCCCAGCTAGGCCAAGGCTACCCTGCAGGTCCATAGGCTTGGCTTTGCCTTAATGGGTTTTAGTTTCTCTTCTTCATTTTTTACTTTTACTCTATTTAGGGACAAAATTTTTTCCAGGTTATATAAGAAGGGGATTGACCAAGTCCAATGTATTGTTGTGGTCCCTGCATAGACCTACTTTTATCTCCAGTATTTGTTAAGCAAAGGTTTGGTGAAAATAATAAAGCCTTCAGTTAGGTTATGACTTCAGTACATGACCCAAGATATGAACTTGCTGTTTTTCTCCTTTTTCATTCAAGCGTATTGAAATCAGTGATACTTGTGATAGTGGATGGTGGTCATTTTCCATGTGTACATTTACATGTTGGCTTATGTCATCAGAGTTTTTGCAAACAACATGTGTTATTCTTTTTCTTTTTCTAGAAAATAACATAGACACAGAGGTAATGGCATTAATAAAAGAGGATCACATAAAAGAACTTATTCCAAAACTGGGCCTCAGAGTGAAATTTCTTAAAGGTTGGAGAAAGGAGGTAAGCAGCAGTGCAGCACAACACAATGACTTTCACATGTTTTAAATGTTTGCGCACCTTAAACAGTGACGTCAGAGATCTGTTTTTCCACTTTAGGCATGCCCACTCACTTAATACTCAATGCCGCTCAAATATAATCTGCAGTCAGGGCAAGTGCAAATTGACATTTGAAACATTCTATGGGTATAAGAAACACCTTTTCTCAAAACATACAACCCAGAGAAGAGACATCCCATTAGAGGGGGCTGCTTTAATAGAGCATAGAGATCCCTTCAGTCATGGAGATGGAGTTTCTGATGATGAACCACAAGAGGCTGCACCAATTGCTGATGAAGAAATATCAGAAGAACAAAACGGAAATTCACAATATGATAGTGACTCTGCTGCCATTTTCACAGCTAGATTGAAATCTCTGAACCTTCCATCGTCCTGTGTTGTTAGAATTATTGCTGATGTACAAGATCTCATAAACTGTTTAGTTTGTAAAGCTCAAAAGGGAGTTGAAGAATTTTTAGCAAACAATGGCATAGAGCTGACCACTGATGTCAGTAAGGAAGAATTGCATCAGGCATTTGAAACTTTGAAAGATCCGTTTAAAGAGCTTAACACTGAGAATGCACAGAAACTTTATTTCCTGTTCCTGTTCATTATCAAGGAGTTCACACACTTGCTGGAAAATGGAATGGTGGGTGTAATTTTATTCATGGGGTAATAATGTAATACGAAATAGGAATAATTGATTAAATTTACATCATATGGAAAGAGAGGGGAAAGCAGCAGTATTACAAAGTGTCAACTAAAATTTATAGTGTGGTTGGTACCGAATGGGGCAGTAGCACTTGGAAGAGTGTCCTTGCTAGCTTGGTACCACACATTGATTGCATGAAGAGTTTGTGCTCATTGCTATTGCCTGGAATGGAAAACTTAGTGGCTTCCACTGAAATTTTTAATACAATTGCTAAAGTAAATTCATTAGTATCTTGATTTGAACATCTAGACAGATGTGTTTCATAAAGAATTGAGATCGACCTTAAGTTTTCCTCCAGTAGTACAATTGGAATGACAGATGAATTCAAAGCAGTTCTGTTGCTTATCAATTATCAAACATTTCTGACATGGAGACATCAATTTTTAGCCAGTATATGTTAGACTAAAATCGATGTAATAATCAGTTAACACTTAATTAGTGTTTCCATAATTTGGAAAATAATTACGAAGGATCATGCAAGGAAAGTATTATAACTAGATATTTAAAATAAATCAACTTGCATTCCTTTCAAGATTGAACAAGATTTTGCAACACTCTTCCCGGAAAAAGATCAGAAAATGTATGAAAAGTGGGACAAGTATTCAAGCATCATCCTGGAGTACAGCCAACAGTTTAATTGGCAGGAAAGCCTGGACTTGCAAGTTGACCTTAGTACCTTAACCTCTGGTAAGTACATTGCTTCAATGTCAGTTGGTGGCAGGGACAGCTTGGTGTGTTGATACACCACCAAAATAGGTGTTTCCACTTTTTATTTCATAGAATTTAGTCCCTACAATAAGTATATTTAGGAATTATTTGAATATCCTGTGCCATGAACTTAAGATAAATATGCCCCTTCAAAGTTTAGAAATCTTAGTCATTTACTATGATGTGGAGTGCACGGTGTATTACCGGGGCAGTAGCCTAGTGGTTGAGCATTTAATTGGCACGCAGGATGTCACAGTCAACCCCAAGTTGGGTCATATCAAAGACTTTCAAAATGAAACCTGCTACTGCTGTGTGAGATGCTCTGCATAACCAACAGAGTAATAAGGGAAAGCAATTACTGGTGAGCCACGACTTAAAACTGGGCCGTTTAACCTCATCTAACTAACATTACATGTTTTAATGTTAACCTTGTATGAACTATCTCAAAATTATTAATCAGACAGCTCACAGTTTGATAAGGGATATATTTTTTACGAGGACAAATTTAACTACCAAAAGAAATGCCTGTTGGCACAACAATGCTGCGGGTGCCTCTTAAATGAAAGTTGAAAAAAAGAAGGGGCTTACCCGTCTGGTATGTTCTTCCTATAATGTCATAAATTATTCATAAAAGAAATCGAAAGAAAAATTTTCCCATAAAATGGTCGATATTTGATGGGAATTGCAGTTAAATTCAAAACACGCAGTGTTTTTAACGCTCGAGTTTCACACTGTGTCATTTTATGTCACCATGGCCTTTAAAGAGAAAATTCTCTTACTCCAAGTATGAGTTTTACAAAGGGAATAACAAAACTCACAATTGGTGACTTCTATTTGATTGACATCTGTGTTTCAAAATTCAAAAGGTGCAGAGTAGCTCATATTACACAGTAAGAACTAGGAGTGTTTTGATTACACAGAATAGGGTCTTGTATACTCACCAGGATGTGACTTTCAGCAATAAACTATGATTTTGACCACACAAAGAGAAGCCATAGACAGTTGTGGATGGGCGGTTTTTTATTTTTATATTTATTTTATTTGTGTGTGTGTTTGTAGTGCTGGAGGATAGTGTTCTCTCTAACAGTACCCAACGTCTTGTTCATTGTTTTTAGTTAGTTACTTGAATAAGCTTTTGTTTTTAGTTAGTTACTTGAATAAGCTTTTGTGGCCACTCTGGTTCAGAAGTAGTTCAGCAGTAATTGGTAGAAGTCCTGGTAGAGCTTACTACTTGTGCCATGGAAAATTTTGTCAAGAAATGTCATTATTGTGTGAGCTCTTTCCAGAATTGAATTTTATGTATGTATGTTACAACAGTCTAACAGTCATGATAGAAATTCAAATAAAACTTTACTCAAAAGTTGAATTTTATTTTGACAAGCATAATCGTGTTTATTTCTTTACAGATGAGAGGAAAAATATTGCCTTTTTCATAGTAGGAGCCATCTTTAAGGGTGGAAGGAGTAAGGGACAGAAAGGTGTATGCCAGGAAACTGTCAATTCTTTCATTGATGTCGTGCCTGTAAGTACTTTTTCTTGTACAGATATCATGATGGCACCCTGTTTAACTTTGCATAATTGTAAATATTTGCTTACCTTGGAAAAGGTAACAATATATTGTGTGTTTTTTCTTAAGCCATGATATTTTTAATTGCTTATTGTACACTATTCTAAATGGTTCATTATATAATCTAAATGGAGAATAAAAGTTACAATGTTTAATCAAAGGTCCGATGTGTGTGAGATGGGATGCAGTATTCCACCAGGTAGTGACGTCTGACCTCCGCATATAAGTATATATTTACCAAGTTTTTAGTCATACTGTAGTGTCAAAGAGTTTTGATAAAACCAGTCATTTTATTGGTTCTTTGATAATTGTATCCCAATCCTGAGGACATTTGTAGAGCAAAGTAAAATTCAGTTATGTAGTACAGCTCTATTTTTTTTTTCAACGATATCAATAAATCTTGAAACTATCTTGAAGATTATTGAAGAACTTTTTATTTCTGATGAAGCATTAATACCAGAGGCAAAACTGCACCTTAAGTCAGTGGTGCATCTGGCCTGTTAGGAGTTAAAATTTGTGAGTGTCCATTTGAATAGTTTCATTTTAAGGTGAAAAGAGAACAAGAAGTAGTAAAACTGTGAGAGTGCCCTTCATTTAACTTCTTCAAAAATTTCTATCCATCTGCAGGAAGTTGCAAACATTGAGGAATATGCGAGGAAAATTGATGCATCACTTCGTCCGCAACCATTCATTGTCTGCAGAGGTAGTCGCCTTGCTCCTACGCAAGGGTATGTAATGTTGGAGAGACATGCAATGCCACAGTCCTCACTCCTTAAGGCTGTGGACATCTGTTTCAAATCGATGTACATTATGGACGTTGAGTTTCAACCAAATTGCAAACTGGTTTGGCAATTCTTGGCCAACATCATTTACGAATTTGCTGATGCGAGCATTCCAAGCGCCATTAGAAGCATCCAGGCTTTCATACACTCCAAATGAGTTCCTGTTTGTTGAAGTTCCTTATTATTCACCTGTTTTGAGTGATCTTTCATGTGAAGTTGACACTTTTTTCTCTTAACATTTGTTGGAAAGGTTGGAAAGACTATTTGAGTTAATTTAAAAGAAAAGAAAAACATGCTTTGTCATTGTAATTATGTACTGCAATTGCGTTTGAAATAAATCATTTTTAGTTTTCAGTTTCCTACACAAATTCCTTGACACCAGTTTAATGATACATTCATGAAAAAAAAAAATAACTAGGAAAGCAAACAATGGTACTTTTCATACAGAACTGAATGAGTAGGAAAAGGACAAGTTTTGCAGAAAGTTTCAGAGGTCCTAGAGTAAGACTTGGGGTTAAATTTGTTAGCAGTTTAAAAATGGGTTTGGAGGTAAAGCGATGGGGAAAGGAAGTCATTACAAATTTTATGGTGAGTTTCAGCTTATTGTGTGGGCTTGTTTGGTGTTTTTGAGACCTGCTGAGATGCCAAGCAAGGGTGAAAGAAAACACTACCTGTATATGGTCAAGAAGGAAATGTAATGTTAGCAAAGAAGAGTGGCTACAAAAAGTGTTGAGACCGAAATCAAATAGGTCACTCAAGGGACTGGGTGGGGAATGAGGGATGAGGAGGGTACATATGAGAACTGGTGGGGCATGCAAGTGAAGGTTGGGTCAGGGAAGTGAGGACAGGAGCAATCATTTATGTGGGATGGGTTCGAAAAGAAAGCTGGAAATTTGATTGGTGCAAGCACAATGTGTCTTATCTTTGATATTGTGTTAAAGGATATTTGCAGCTTTGTTTGTAACAGTGGTAAAATAAGGGTTCCAAACTTCCAGTTTAACTAAGCTAATGTTTTAACAGGATATTGTGTTCATTCTTCATATCATAATTGATAGGAAGCAGTTATCCATGCATATAGCATAGTCTATATGCACTATTGCTTGTGTAAAGAAGGGATTTAACCCTGCTTCATCTTCTAGTATATAAAAGCCCAGTGAAGCATCAACCACACATACAACATTACCATGGCATGGATATCTAATTAAACTGCAAAAATTAAGAATCTTTACATTACTTTGTCAATTATAAAGTTTGTATATGAAAGGGGTTATTCAATAAGTGCTACATTGAAAAGAATGAAGATAAAACTTTTCTGGAAACTTAAAACCTTTTGTCTTGGTTTTCTGTTTTAACTCCTTGACAACTTGTTAGCCAGCATTTCAAATTCTGCAAAAGAAATGGGCTTCCTTATCCTCTGATAAGGACTAAACACATAGGCAGCTTCACTGCCCATTTTTAGAATCTACTTTTAATGGTACTAAATAACCCCCAAAGGATGCAATTGCCCAACTTGATTCATAAATTTTACCAATAAATAGAAAGCATTTTACCAACGTTGGGGAAGGTCCTTGTTGGGTAATTTCTGTGGTAGCTTTGTTGGTTAATTTTTTACCAACCACTGGGCAAAGCCATTACCCAACAGCTGTTGGGTAAAATTTGCCCAATGTTGGTCTGGACATATACGTGCCCAGAGTTGGTAAAAAGTTGGTTAAAATCTTTACCCAACCATTGGGTAAAGCTATTACCCAAAGGCTGTTGGGTAAAATTTGCCCAATGTTGGTCTGGACATATACGTGCCCAGAGTTGGTAAAAAGTTGGTTAAAATATTTGCCCAACCGTTTAAGAGTGTAGGTACAGCAGAATGTGCATACTTTCATGATATGAAATGCATAAAGGCTACATTTACAGCACATTAGCCAGCAGGGTGACTTTTTCAAAAGCTATACTGATATGCCAAGTTAAGTTCAGTAACGTTGAAGTTAAGCCTTGGCCTTTAGGCAGGTCAAAACCCCTTCATATTAACACGGTTCTGGACAACGTCAGAAGTGCGAGTTTTCAAGTTAAACTATTAAAACCAGCGTTCAACTTGCAAGTTACAGATTTAGCTACAGGTTAGTAAGCCTAACAAGTAGTATCATGGCTACCATGACACGGACAGTCGTACAGCGCTATTTGGTTCGAACACTCTCATTTGAAAACTTAAATGTTACACATGAATCAATATGCCTTCTGGCAAACGATTTGTCGTATCGTGCTACGTTAGATTTAGTTTACTCAAGTACTAAACGTACGAAGAGCGAGCTTAGTCTTTACCTTTACTCTCCCTGTAACTTAGCTCCATACGACTAGTAGCACTGCGTGCACAACAGCATGGTATGGCAGCAGCGTTTATGATACATATCATGCAGCCTAGTCATAGCCCAGTCTGAACACGTGCGCAGTGGACGAATATTGTTTTCATCCGCCGGTGATTTCCGTAGTGCCTTATCATTGGAGGATAAAGAGCGGTTTCTTTGGGTTTTATCGGAGGATAATACACAATAGACCGATAAGAGTTGGGATTATTACCGGGTATGAATGATTATTAAGATTAAAAACATAGCAGATGAATTTTACATACCTCTGCATCCCCCATAACACAAGCCGTCTGTACGCCTCGTCAAACGTCCACCTATTATACAAAAGAAATTATTTTATTGGCTCATAGTTCAAAACGTCAACTTTCAAAGTATCCATGTATCCTAATGATCTGACTACTTTAAATAAACTCCGCTTACTTGAGGCTTTAAAGTTTGTTAATACACAGTCCCTAAGATGGACACAGGACTCTTTTAATACTCAACGACAAAATCTGGTTTGCCGAACAATAAAGGATTAATTAAAAGTAAATCCTTAAAAGAATTTGAATCAAGTTTCAACCAGTTCCAAAAAAAAAAAAAAAAAAAAAACTTCTACATCCATAGAAGGGTTTTTTGCAAATATATAGCGTAAAGTTTTTTCTTGGTATATATTGACACATTTAGAAACATAGCGTGATGGCGTAAGGAATACATTTTTATTTATCCATTGATGCTCCTAAATCTGTTTTAAAAATACAAAACATTGTATGCTTCCAAACATTTCTGGCTAGGCTATTTCAGCTTCACTTCCAAAAAAAAAAAAAAAAGAAAAACATTCATCATTGGAAAAACAATGGTTGTAATAGTGATGAACTCATAGCAACAAACTGTTAAGATGGCAATAACTCTCTTTTTGTAATTCTGACTCCTTCCTTGGCAATAGATGGTCAGTTTACCAAAAAAAAAAAAAAAAAAAAAAGAAACACGTCTCTGAGAGTATTCTAACAAATGTCATTCCGATTGCAACATATTGTTTTGTATTTTAATAGGTAGGTGAAACAAATGTCCCACCAAATAATGTTAGCACAGGGGAAAAACTTCTTTCGGTTATTACTTACGAGTAGCTCTTTTGCTGGGCATAAAATAAATTGCTTTTCCGTCTTGAAACAAAACTGCCGCTGACGGGATAAAAATTTTAAACTTCAACATCATTTTTTGAAGTTCAGATTGCACTCTTTTTCTTTCCGAGGTTCCTGCCAAATGCTCTCTTTCTAGCAGTTCTGTGACTTTTAGGTATACCCAGATTCGTTGGGTAGCGTTGCTTACCATAAAGGGAACCCAAGGAACCTACAAAAACAAATAGTGCAAAGAATATCAATCAAAACTTTTAGTGTTTCAGTACCGAAACTTTGTTTTCTTTTTCCCCCTTTTTTCTACTTGTGTAAGGCAAGACACATTCTACTTATTTTTCTTTCATATTTTTTTTGTTATGTTGTTATGTAGTTTTATGAAATCCGTGTTGTTAATGTTTCCATTGCGACGGAATCTTGGAAAGTAGTAATTATAGCTATATCTGGAATATCTATTGCTTCTGCGTTATTCCGACGAAAATTTGCAGAGTAACAAGACTTTAACATGATGAAACCAAATGTGTACCTCTTCCGTTTCATGTCGTTTTGTACTTCGAACGTTTCCAGCGTCTGATTTTCCAGTCACTCCTACCGTAATGGATCCTTCTTGAAAGTCCTTGTTCAATTTTCCCGCTATGAGAATCTCTTCACCCCGGGAAAGTCCAATATAGTCGGAAGTGGTGAGCATATTTCTTTGCACTACGCCTGATGGTCGAAACCTTACTTTAATGTCAGTGAGCACGGACCTGGTAACCTGGTTGAAGAACGTTATTATATTTGTTGCTATGTTTTGATCCTCCTTGATGTTTTGATGCATGCCGCCAGTGTTCTTTGTTAATTTTAGTAGAAGTAAAGCATCAACATCGTCACCAAAGCTGACAAAGAAGGGAGTTGCTTTGCCTTCTGTAAACCGTTTAACTCTAGACGCAATGACGCTCACTCTGGTCTCCCCAACATTTGGAGCAGAATCAGTCATGAAGAGAATAATATTGGAAGGCTTATCAGAATCAATGAACTGAAATGCTGCACTAACCAATGCATCGTGTATATTTGCTCCTGTAATAAATGAAAAACACAGTGGCGTATGTTACCTGAAATAAACCTTGATAAAAAATCCTTTGATCCTTTAAAATTTGTAATAAACGCCCCTTAAAAAAGAGCCCCCTGTTAATTTTCAGCAGATCTGAATAGGTCCGTCAAAGTCTATGGCACAAGCTTAAAGGTAGTGCACCAGCCATTTGATTTGTACTACTTTTGAAGGCAAGTCGGCGTTAGTGCAAAGCAACATAACATCAACTTTCTGGGGGACAATGTTTAACAGAAATTTCCTAACTGGCCAACGATAGGCATAATCCCTAACCCTAATCCCTAACCCTAACAAAGAATACAATTGATGCAATACAATGACAACAGCCAATCAAGAAATGCCTTGTTAAACAGTGCGTATGTACACACTAACTGACACGTCTAATGTAGCTACGTACTGCTGCTGAGCCTGCTGCACGTACGTATGTATTATCACTGGGAGCACCGCACGGGGATGAACAGTTTACGTGGTCATTGACATAGCAAAACGTAACAAGTTCAACGTATATTTCTAAGTAAGGTGGGAAAGTAATTTTCTACGTTAAATGTGCACATAAGTAGCACTAGACATCCAAGGACTATTGATGAGATAAATGTACGATAAACTTTCATCATGGCCTCAATTTGTGACTGGGCACCGTACAAAGGAACATATTGGGAGGTGCCCGTTTCCCCTTTTCAAATTTGGTACACGTCATATCAGGCACATTGGAGGTACCTTGGATTAAAGCCGTGAGTCCACTGGTCACATTTCAAGACACATGTGTCATGACATGTTGCCAAAACATCTTGTGTCCAAAAATGTTGTCAGTGTATAAAAACGTGTGTACAGTGCACAGAGAAGTTACAAATTTGTGTCCAGTTGTGTCGGCAACATGTTGCGACACATGTGTCCTGAAATGTATCTACTGTATACAGGCCTTAAGTCAAGTCTAACAAAATATTGTGTGTGTGCAATCATCCATAAAGCTATCCAGAAATTTTCCAGTGACGACCACAACAGAGACAAGTAAGAATGCATTCCGTTAGAAGCTGGACTCAGAAGCCACTGTGCCTGTGACGATTTATCATTTTTTCTACTTGGGTGCTTGAAAAGCTTCATAAAAGGTAATCATGGTTTCTTCTTATCATGATAACTAATCTAGCATACGGGTGTGAAAAATGAAAAAGAAATTTCATTAAAAAATAGGTAATGCAAAAGGCAAAGTTAAAGGACCTTGGACGAACTCATCAACGTCCTTTTATTCTGACAAACAAGAAGTTAATTGGGAAAATCGAATTTCTGGAACAAAAGTCCATTTTCCTCCCAGTCAAACGATGTAAAAGACCTACCTCCCGATGGCATCAACATCTCTAAAAATTCAGTAGCATTCTGTAGATTGTTTTCTGTTGGTAGTTGTGGCTCAAGGCTCCATTTTTGCACTTCATCTGAGAACGCTAAGATGTTAAAGCGATCTGTGATATTTAAGGTCTTTAAAATGGAATTCACGGCAAATTTGGTTTCTTCAATTTTGACACCGTGCATTGAAGCACTAGTATCGATAACGAAAATTACTTGTTTGGAGACTTCGTTTGCATCATCAAATGACAAAAAGTAGGTGAAGTAGTCCTGATATACCTAAAACGAATTTCAAAAATAAGTTCAGTAATCATAGTGTTACTATTATTCATTGTTGTTCAGTGACATTCAACTCACATAAAGGACCAAAAAAAATATACATTTTTAGAACTTTCTTTATTCTATGAGAGGTAATATCTTCAAGATGCACGGTATTTGCATGGTGTTTTCTGGACTCTGCAAATTCTTTTGAGACAACTGTTATAAACTTCAACTTAGACAATGTCTTCAATGTGTACGCTCTAAAATCAAAAGAATGAACTTAGTCACTCTTTGATAGAGTAAAAAGTGTAAATTCACTCCATTAGAGGGATAATTCACTCCAGGAGGAGTGAAACTCACTCCAAAAAGAGTGAAATTCACTAGAGGAAGAGGGAAAATTCACTCTTGCACGAGTGCCTGCAATGATCACTCTTTTTTTTTAAGAGTGATCATTGTGGACACTCCATCAAAAGTGAACCTTCGCTCGTTTTAAGGGGATTTCATTCTATTTGGAGTGAATTTCAATCTTCTTGGAGTGCATTATTACTCTAATGGAGTGAATTCACACTTTTCACTCTACCAAAGAGTGACTAAGTTCACTCTTTTGATTTTAGAGTGTATAAAAAATTCTGTTTCATTGATGAGATTGATTGATTCAGATTCAGACTCGAAGAGAATGGATCCGTCGGCGTTTGATAGGTGTGTGGAGGATCATGTCATTCAATCAGTTCAATATTCAAAAAACAACAACAGAACTTTTTACAGTGGGTGAACACAAATACTGTTTAAAATGAAAATTTAAAAAACGTTGTGGCAGTTTTGCTTAGGCTTTCTTAACATTAAAACCGCCACGTTCCCCACTTCCAAGTTTGTCTTCACTTTGAAATCAAACCAGATAGCTAGCTTGGATGGTCCCGCATTTTAAGAGGTTGTTTCCGGTAAACAAATTGGGTACGCAAGTCTTTGTGGTTAGAATATATGCGTTAGGGTCGGAGGACCAAGGGTTTTGAAGAAGCAACTTGAACAGTCATCAGAAAGAATCATGGTTATGAGTGAGGCTTCCCAAGAGGAAGTATATCTATAAGCAATGTGAGTGAAGATATGCCTGTCTTCTAAGGCAAATTTTATACACAATTACTAGTTCATTTAACTTAATTACATTTATATATTAAGAAATGAGGAGGAAGGAGGAAAGCTTCATT
Organism: Holothuria scabra; assembly: GCA_037179385.1. Lineage (NCBI taxonomy): Eukaryota > Metazoa > Echinodermata > Holothuroidea > Aspidochirotida > Holothuriidae > Holothuria > Holothuria scabra. The sequence goes on along the minus strand of CM074181.1, from coordinate 56,677,134 downwards.
GCCTCACTTTTTTCAAAATGTGAGATTTACCCCTATATCTCTTTAAATTCCCACAGATTCTTACCCACAATAACAACAATCCAACGACAACACAGTTTAAAGCATTCACATAAATATATATATATATATATATATATATATATATATATATATATATATAGGTCGAAAAGAGGTAGTAAAAAGTGCTTAAAAGTTTGCGGAAAACTCCACGACGTTTCGGGTATAAACCCTTCATCAGGTGGCAAAAACCAAACTGAACAACCAACAGTAACAATTGTATATATATATATATATATATATATATATATATATATATATATATATATATATATATATATATATATATATATATATATATATATATATATATATATATATATATATATATATATATATATATATATATATATATATATATATATATATATATATATATATATATATATATATATATATATATATATATATATATATATATATGTATATATATAATATATAATATACAGAAGACAGGATAGTTTAAGTGTGATAAGTAATAGGTCTTATGAGAGGGGAGAGAAGGAGGTTGTTAGGTTTCGAGGGACTAAATAATGTAAGCTTAGTTAGTTAGTTAGTCATTTATTTAGTCAGTTAGTCAGTTTGTCAGATGGAATTTTACGGTCCAGTTTCCAGCCTATTGGTTCAAGTCGAAACGGCCACGGCCTTTTTCCCGTTGTGGCTCACTGGCTTGTTTTCCCTACTCATAACGCACAACTGAGGTAGGTTCCATTTTCAGTGTCTTTGGTATGACTCGACTTGGGAATCGAAACCGGGCATTCCGCGTGAGAGACGGATGCTCTACCGCTAGGCCAAACCCACGATGTAAGCTTAATTCAGCTTGTGAAGATTATTGTTGTTATTAGTTCTATTTTAAAATCAGCGCAAATTTTAACATGCATGGATTTAATACATGAGCCATCATCAATTTTTTTCAAACCACACAATAAATTTGAGTACTAAAACAAGTTCACCGACCTGCATTTCACCTTCACCAGATGTTCTCATTACGTCATACCGGACCTTGATACTGCCATTTAATCCCATTTCTTGTCCTATTGCTCTCTGTTGGTCAGCATTGACTTTAAATAGAACTTTGGCTTGAGGTATCCCCATGAAATCGATAAAGGTGGTGTTTAGTGGTAGATAATGATCCGGCTCTGATTTCCATTCGGCACTGACAAACTGTAGACCTTGGGGCTCTGAAATAACAACCTGGACTTCCAAATCATCAACAACCTGAAATTATATTACGGTTTAAGCGTTACGTTAGGTTGATTTATGAAAACCACTAAATGTTTCAAAAACTGTGTTGTTTTCTCCCCGAACTAATGACAAATGGTCACTCCATCGTCCGAAGCCGGGGTAACAACTAACAAAACTCTGAACTTTGTGAGTAATTGTTGGACGTTAAACAATTTAATGTGGTAGTAACGATAAATACCTTCATAATTATACCAATACCAGCTCAATAAGTCACCGATAGACTTTTGATAAAATGTTTATTTCATATGAATGTAATCGCATATATGTAAAGCATTAATATATGCATGAATTATGGAAAAAAAATTGTACATAGGAAAATAGTATTTAACTACCGGTACCTTCAAAAACCGATACATGTGGAGAGCTGTTCGACAAACCTTGTTTCGCAACATTTTAAAAGTCATGGAAATGGACTTGTAAACCAGAAATTATTGCCAAACTTGTTCTTAATTAATTAAAGTAAGTTTGAACATTTCTTGTCAACAAGGTGCAATAAGGAACTCTTTAATAATGATAATTTATTAGAGAAAAATGTTAGTCTTTACACTACCAGTGTAGCTTATCTCCCCCGGACCCGTACTGACGACTTATAGCAAACAAACTATCGTGTACCCACAACACTAAAAGAGATCACACTTTATGCAAGACAATACCTGCGTGTCTCTTTCAAAACATTAAGCCAAACATATTGATATTTCATCGTTTCTAATAACTACAAATTCGAGCGAAATACCTGTCCAGGTGCAACATTGCGGTTGTAACGATATATTCCATCTTTGCGATAAAGGAATTCTTCATAAGTCAATGAGAAATTCACAGAAGACGACGCCGCTACGATAACGTCAATAGTAAACTCCAGTGAATCTTCCCTAGTAATGAAACAGAAAGGTAAAAACCACTTGGAATGACACGACGTCTTGTTATGCAATGAATGACGTGACAACTTTTCTTAAAAGTGTACACATGGTTTTACCATGTGGCTCCACTCTTGTGATGTTGCTTGTCGTTTTGTTCTGATAAGACTTAAGACAAAATCTTAAAGTTCATGGTCAATTACTTTGCAAGAGAAGCACTTTCTTCAAAATTGTAACATTTTCACTATGGAAGTATTTTTTTCTTTTGCTTTTTTGTGTAATCAGTATTACAAGAAGGGTTAAGATGACCTCACCTGATTTACAAAGGTTGTTTTAAGGAGACTAGAGAGTTGAGCAGCGACCTAGAGTAAGTGAATGATATAGCTCTGAAAATAAAGTTTCTTCCTACGGGAGTTATCTTCCCTGTTGAGCGCATTTAGGTGCTACGTTCACTTTCAACCAGGCATTACTTCCTTTGTTGCTGCAGCCAAATGTGGAACATCAAACAAGTTATATTTAGGGACGAAAATCATAGTACTCAACTGTTTTTTTTTTGTGTGTGTGTGTGTGTGTAAGTGAACTTGCAGCCATTAAAAGTTGGTGATCCTTGTCAAGAAACACAAAGTGCGTGATATGATTGAAGCATGCTCATGCTCCAATATGGGTTATAAGTACCTCCATGCGTAGTAACATAAAATCTTTTCTAGCGTTTTACTTACAACTCCTGGACCAGACCAGTAATGTTTCGGTTCTCACTGGCACCATTGAATAGTTTTACGACATCCTTTTCTCCAATAACTTTTCCCTCGTAGATGTGGTTGCCGTCCATTCTGTTTTAAATATTACACATAATCAACTTCAGCATTTAAATTTAGTATCTTAAGTTCACAAGGAACAACACAACAAAATTCTCGTTTTTCCGAAATTCCATAATCAGGTCCACAAAAAAAGTTTTCAGTAGAATTCTATAGAAACGCCTGCTCTATAGAATTCTATAAAATCAACGATTTTCTACTTTATTTTATAGTACTCAAAATGTTAATAGTCCTCTACTGGAATTTTCAGTCCCTTTAGGGTTCTTTGGAATTGCTATAGGAAATTCAATAGCTTAGTTTCTCTCTCTTTATATGGCAATCCTACATGAAATGCTTTATAGAGATCGTATAGAAACATATTGATACATCTATATGATTCATCTATAGAACACCTATTTTGTATATTAATTAATTGAAAAACACAAAAGATGATTCAAATTCCTTCTTTGATCTTTATTATGTTAAATAAAATCTCCTACTAGTAAAGTGTACTGCGCAATTTAGCAAAGTTCCTTAAATTTCTTCTTCATTTACAGAAAGTATTTTTGGTATAAAGTAAAGTAAGCGTGGCCAAACTTTTGACATAAAAATTGTAACTTTATGATTAGGGCTTGTCTGAGTCAATCGTGTTTGTTGTAAGACCTATTTTTTACCAAGGAGAAGTTGTGCATCAAAACAGGTAAAGAATACCGATGTTTGAAAGAAATTTCTTAAAAAATAACGTTTTTCACTTTAACCAGCTTATCATAACCTTAGGCTTTTCTCCTTTGAGTCTTTTGTGGTCTTGTCCGATATAGATGAATCCGATAAGCACTTGTTTTTAGTGACTGTGCGCAGCCATTACTGGGGTCCATCAGCCTTGAATCGTCTTTATATATCGTCTACATGAGTTTCAAACCCTCATATTCAGTGAAGTTGAAGGAATTTAGACACAATGTAGTGTATAACAATCCATGATAGAGGTAAGCAAGGAAATTGAAAGATTTTAAGGTGATGGACCCCAGTAATGGCCGACTAAATTCACACCGTCACATTCTGTCCGGATTCGTCTTTATGACAGTAGGACGTGATATTGGCTGAGTAACAGCCAACAGTTACGTATATGATGAACTCCAGGCACACTATCTCTGTAGCACTGGATCAACAATTTCTCTTCACACGTGTTTCAAGTTTCTTCCCTTAAGTCTATAGGAGTCTGTAATCTTTCTATAGAACCTCTATAGAAATTCTATAAAATTCTTACCAAATGCCATAGAAATCAGCTGTTCTAAAGAATTTCTTAAGGGTTCTATATAGAATGTTTATACGATTTTCTACTGCAGCTCTATAGAAAATACTTTGCAGTTTCTTTAATTTTTCATATAATTCTGTCGAGAATTTTTGTAAGGGCGGTGTTAACAGTGTCCGACAAGTATATTAAAGCTAGAGTGAGGACTGAATAATGGTAATACAAACACTCTTAGAAATTTCTGAAAACTCCTGCCAATAATTATGTAACCAAATTGAAAATTTAATTTGTGGAAACATAGGTTACATGCTGTTAAAAATAAGTTTCTGCAAAATAATTAACAATGTAACTTACATGATCAACTTCGAAATTACCGAGTAGGGAGCCATAGAGACGCGAAATGTTATGTTTTCTGGCTCAGCTCCAAGATTGGTGAAAGAAGCAAAGGCGTTAGTTTCAACATAGCGGAGGGCTATTAACGATTTTAGGTGCAATGTTGTCAGCCTTACGGGGAAAGCCTTGATAAAGACATTATGTGAAAGAGAAACACATATTATAGGTAAATTAATAAACTATTCAGTCATTTTTAAACTGAGGAGTCGTGATCAATTCTATTATACCTAACAATTAATGAACTTTTTATTTTGTTTGGTACTTCGTATTTTTTTCTTACATAAGAGAGGTCCATTTTCCCGACAGGTCACTTTTTTCCTTTGAATCCACAAACCCTCAACACATAATGTGGCAATTTTTGCCCTCAGATCCCCAATCCCTACTGGTTGCGACATTTTTTGAACAGTGGGCATAGTCAGAAATCCCGGGCTATTTGGGGATATGCTCCCATTCTTTGACAAGGGGGATGGACATCTCCAGATTTTCAAAAGAATCATGGAAACTGTCTGCCACTTATCACTATTTTTGTAATGTCTTAACATTGTTCACTAAAAAATAAGTTCTTCTAGTAATTAACAAAATTAGAATCTCTTTGCAAACACGTTCCCTGAACGCTACATCTTCGAAATTTTTCTTCTCCTACACACCGTACTCTCATTTGGCTATAAGCTTGATGCGAGTGCAGCTATTGAAAAACTAGTATGGCCATGCCTGGGAACCCAATCTACTAAGTCGTTAAAAACAACACAGGAGCGCAGTACGATATGAGTAGGAAGGTGATCATTTGGTTGCCACAGAGAGGACTTGGTAGCAGATGTTGGTCATGTACCGTTGGTATTAGAAGTGCATCCAAGTATCCTTACGTAACACAGGTCAATACTGACAACGCTTGAATGGTAATAGCAATGTTATAAGTTGCGTGAGCCCTAATGTTTCAACCAATTAAGGTTTGCACAACATATAAATTACACACTGACTATAATTCTCTTTATGACTATTTTGCCAAGTATCGGAATTTAAAATTTGGAAGTATAAAAAAGTTTCATAAGCACCAGAGCTGGACAGTAAACATTCCAAATTACACCTTCACTCGGTGAAACATGGTTTTCTCAAGAAATAGTTAAGAATACTCTTAAAGACTTATACGAACTGAAGAAGCAGAAAACTTAGTTCCCACTCTTCGGTTTTAAGCCTTCGATGCTGTCGGATAAAGTTTTTGCAGATGCTTTTCTATGATTCAACCGCCAACAAAAATTTCTTTCTGTCACCTTACCTGTTAAAGCCCTTCGCTATGACTTTGAAATAACCACCCTTTCAAAAAACACGTCAGCCGTACATTACCAGTCTACTGTAATAAATCTAGTTCCATAAGTGCAAAGTTATTTGGATGTTTTTTTTTATTAATTTCCAGTTTTTCCTCCTCCATTTGTTTCCTTTGTAGTTTGAACGTGACAAAAGAAATGTCCACACACCGAAGCGCAAATTTTCCATGGAATCTGAATTTGCTAATAAAATTGTTGCTAAATGCTTCATTGTGACGAAACCTCAGTGTTATAACACATCCAGTACAGGACAAACCTTAGGAAGTTCATTAAGTAATAAAATAGTGAGTGACAAATATCAAGATTCGTTACCAGACTTTCACAATCCTTTGACAACTCGTACGGCATATCGCGTGCAGGCACTTCGAGTTCTAGCTTTAACATTCTAAAATGTATTGTTCCAATTTTTAGGGAAACCTAGCCTTTGCAGAAATTTTTGCACTGTCATGTCCCTTTATTTATTTCGATTTGAAAGTAATCTTTGCATTCCCCAACGATTGAAGCTTGACATTGCAACACCAAGTCAATGGATCTAGCGCTCTCAGACGTAGCGGTTTTTAAGGGAAGTTTAACATATAAGATGTTTAACACATGCACAGGGGTGAAAACCAGTTTAAATGAACACTTTGAAGTCATGTTTTCCTGTTCAGCCATCGGTGTTAAAAGATCCATTTGTGAATGGAAAAAACCCTACGCGTGTATTGATTGCAACGACATAATTTTATGTAATGATTTAATTATGAAAATATCAAACACCAATAGATGTTAACAGTTGCATACATGTACTTGCCAAACAAACTTACCAAACAAATAGCAATACCGTTATTCGAAAAGTGGATAGAACGAATTTAAAACTTACCGTACTGCGTGTGTGTTTATGAAGAAGTTCTGTCTGTCCAACGTCACTTTTGGACGACCCGAGAAACTCAGAATAAGCTCGAGCTGAAAGAATTACAATGGCTAGCACATGGCTCAAAGGTAAGTAGCCCATCTCTTTTTGTGTTACCTAACATTGATGAACCAGATGAAACGTAGGTAGAAGTTACATATATATAAGTGTAAGACACCAAACACCTATTTTCTCTCTGAAACATATTTGACTTTGGGCCTAACATTTATACCGATCCGATTTGCGCTTGCAACGTCGTTCAACTGCTGAAGGAGGAAGTTTCTTCAGTGAGTTTATGTGTGAAAGGTCTAGTCAATAATCTTTAGTAGTACTAAAAATACCTACTTTTAGGCAGAGGCGATTTACTAGTTCAATCCAATCTTCTCTCCCCCCCCCCCCCCAAATCCTACTTGGTTTCCAATTTCACATTCCAGCAGAAATTGAGATTAATTCAATTGAGACCCTTACTATTCTATTAGAGACGGTGGTGCAAAATTGTCAGTGGGACACTTTCACAAAACAGATACTAGAATTCTTGTTACAACCGATAACGAAAAAAATAACCGATAATGTAAAAAAAAATACCGATAATGTAAAAATAACCGATAATGTAAAAAAAAAGTACCGATAATGTAAAAACTGTTCTAACGAGGGTTTTATATGATTGTGTTAATAGGTATGTATGTGTGCGAGTTAATGTAGGTAGGCAGGCAAGCTGGCAGAAGGCAGGCGGACAGGGCGGGAAAGCAAATAGATAGGTTTGTGAGTGCGTACGTGTGTGTGCGTATGTGCGCATGTAACCTGTGAATTTATCGGCCTATGTAATGGACTATGTTGTGTCTGATAGTAGCTTTAAACGCGGTAGTAGCAAGGACTTTTTATTGAGGGTGGCCAACTACGGGGCCTGATTCACCGTCAGGGGGAACTTTCGAATATTTAAGTACCTTAAGATGAAATCTGGTGTTAATATCATTCGCACCATTAGCATCGTTTGAAGTTATTCCTTCTGCACCATTCCAAAATATTATTTCAGAATTGGATTGGGTGCGTTATCCCCTGGCCTCCCTCCAGTTATGCCAATGCCAACGTGGTTTATGAATGCTCACGTGTCGCTCAAAAAATGCAGCCCGGAAGAAACGTCAAGAAATCAATGTCTGATCAGAAACAGCTTACTGGTCTGATCGGACAGATAGCTCATTATATGAGTTCTCAGGCTATACGCTATTTAATATCACACTCACTTAGCCTGCTAGATTCAAACCAAATGGTCACCAAAGTCACCTATCACACCAGTTTGCCCCAGTTGTCATTTACATGCGCGTGTCAATGTGTGTGTATCATTTGCATGTATGAGAATATATGCGTTTTCCATTTAGTTATACACTGTCTTTGTTACGCCACTTTCTTGGTCCCCTTCGTAGCGCCACGGCTGCTCGAGCGTCAAGTGCAAATTTTATGAAACCAGTCATAAAACATATCCCCTATCGAATTCTGAAAAAAGTATTTTGTTATAGCACAAAAAGAAAGACTTCAAGTGATGCTAATGATGCAAATGATGTTAGCACGAGTTTAAATCTTAGACTACTTAATTTTCAAAAAATTAGTAAACTGTAGTTGACCACCCCCAATAAAAATATCCTGGTTATTCCCGTGATGAAAGCTTTCGTCGGCAACAGCTTAGTCAATTATATAGACCAATAAATTAAGACAAGTTACATACTCACATACGCACGCACACACGCGCCCACCACGAACCTACCTGTTCTCTTTCCCGCCCTGCCCATCTGCCGCCTGTCACCTTACCTGCCGACCTATATATATAAGCTCGCACACATACACACCTGTACGTAGGACTATATGAAACCTTCGTTAGAACAGTTTTTACATTATCGTTTAATTTTTTTACATTATCGGTTCAAAGATTTTTTACATTATCGGTAATTTTGTTTACATTATCGGTCGTTTTTATATTATCGGTTAATTTTTAAATTATCGGTTGTAATAAATCTGTCCAAATCCCACTACGATGTGTTACCTGTATTACGTACTCTAGACTTACATTTTCTCCTTGCATAAATGCTTCTTCACACGATTGCTGAGCATTGGCCTTTAGTATGGCCCGGCCAGGAGTCGAACCCTAGACTATAACTATATTCAAGTTCATTTCGAGGCTTGGCCGGCTGCCTTACGGAAAGTTGTCATTTCTCAAAGATCGTTTGCTAGTAGCATGTGCAAGTAGTTTTCAAAGTTTGCAAAGCGGTAAGCTGATTACTAACACGTCGATTGCATGGGAAATAATTATAGCTATACGATAAGTTTACATAAAAACTGAGCACCTTTAGTCACGCAACATTTCCCGAAACCCAAAGATCTCTCAGTTCAGTGGAAAACAGCGACAGCTATCCTCTATATTATCTGCATTGACTGGAGAGGGGTGGAGAGGGGGTGGGGATGGAGAGGGGGTGGGGGCTGAAAAGGGGTGGGGGAGGCGGATACGTGTTAAGTCAACCAGACGTTGTCCTTATTTTAGACCTAAAATGATTGGATAGGTTTCATTTTCGTTTTTAATAGTTTTTTCTATATATTTTATTTTTGTTAGGCATTTTGTCATTGCCGGAAGTTTCAGAATGATTTTTTTTCTTTTTTTATTTCTATCATAGTACAAATGCATAAAGTGTTTAGCTGAATGGAAAACTTCTCTCTTCAACTTTGTATATTTGTATAAAGTTTTGTTCACCACAACCCCGAATTGTTTTGTTATTTCTATCCTTATTAATTATATACCTTTTACATCGTTAATTTATTAACGTGTTAACGTGTATAATCGTATTAATTTATTAACGTATTAACTTGTATTATCGTGTTTATTAATTAAAGTAGATTTTAATTTCTCATGCAGATAGAATTTTTGTTTATCAATTTCTGTTGTCGAAGCTTCGGGAATGGCCTTTTCCGTCACGGTGTGCTTTTCTGCTGAATATGTAAAGCAGTGCAAAATACCCAACTTTATGGTGAAATTTCATTATTTTCTTAACCAAATTCGCACGGCCCCACATGAAACCGTTAAGATATCAATCCGTGCCGAAGAGGCGGTGTTTTCGGTAAAATGTACAGAGCATGTACAGAGAAGAACATTCGCTTGATAGTTCCCGTCCTGAAAAAATGCAGCTGATTTCGGTCGTGGTGAAGACAACACTTCAAATCGTTATATGGTTAACAGATGCCAGATAATGCAATAAAAAATCCTCTCGGATTTGATGAGCATTTCTTCTGTACACTCGACAGTACTTTTCCGGGGAGTCCTGTAACATCATTGCATCTAAAGGTTACAATACAAAGTTAACACATCAGAACAAAAAGAGAATACAACGATGAAACCTCATTTCAACATTACTTTACACTTATATTGAAGCAAATGACACCAAACCACTTCACGTTGATTTTTATTAAATAGGTATGATTAAGGCATACATTATTATTTTTTTACTAACATGTTTTATTTTTACTAACATGTTTTATTATTAACAAAATGTGAGAAAATCTTTATTTATGATTGGGGGTGGCGAAGAATGAGGTAACCATTTAACGTAAAGTTACTTCATTGAACTAAAGAAACGTCAGAAAAATTGTACTGAGGATTTGGAAGGGAACAGTGTACAGCAATAAAATACAAATCTTGTTTTTAGAAGATTCTATGAGATAAGTGAGGATGATAAGACAAAGTTGTCAGAGGAAAATGTGAAGACATTTGTTCAAATAAGGAAGTAGTCCTTCAGATAACAACATACGTCTAGTTTTATGAAGAGAAAAGGATATAATTAAAGCAATCAAAGCAAACTTAGTAAAATATTTCATATTATTGTTCTCATGACAAACTTGAGAAAACAGAAACGAAAATCAAACGAATATCAACTTCTTAGGATAAAACAATAAAGAAAATTGAAAATACTACCTAATATTTATAACTGATCGCAGGTGAAATAATAAGTTTTTCAATCGAGGCACATCGAAGGCACAGAAAATATACAAGAAAGAATTCTTTGTAGAACGCCATTGTTTACAGAAGAAGGGAATGTTCCTTGTGAATTCGAAAGGATACGCCTACTTCGCATTTGAGGTAATGCCGAATGAGTGCAAACTAAGAGATTATTGTTCGGTAACTTGGAATAACTTATAATTGATTAGCTCAAGCAGTAATTTAAAGTAGGTTATTTCTATAATCGTTTATGCGGGAAGTCCATTATTTTGGTACCCTAAATTGACGAAAGTTTGAAATGAAGCAATGCCACAAGTTATCGAGTAAACGTTTTTAACATTAGCTCCAACAGTTGTATTTAAACTCTTTCGATTTGACAAGAAATTGGAAGATAGGACAGTTACTTTATCATAGTCACATGTTCCAGTTATCAGAAATAGCCTTTAAACGAACATGGTCAACAGCATTTTTTGTCCGTGTGACAAACGCCAGGAGTGGCTTTCTGTGGGATAAACCTTTCACATTACCGGTCTTCATAATAACGCAACAATCTATTTAACCGACTGGTTTATCATTTGTGTACTGTTAAAACATTCAAATATTCTTGACACCATGCAAGACTAACTTTTAACATTTTTCATAGGCTTCTGATGGGTAATAAAGACAATATGGCCTTCATTTCACAACAAAATATAACACTCGAACAAACTTATAGAGAAGGTTGCGAATGACTTACCTGCACCTGTAATACTGTGATCAAACCGCCAATCAGGACGTCTGGTTACTAATTGTCCCGATTAGAACAAGTATCAGAAATCAAACACTTCTTTCATAAAATTAAAAAATATATTATGAAATTGACCCAAATCATCCGAAAATCACTGCGTAAATTAAAATTATGGATATATTTATTGCTACTAGCCATTTCCGACCAAGTTTCATTAACCTTAAGCCGGCTGCCGATAAGTATACACTTGTGTTTACACAATCATCTTTGAACAAGTCGTTTTTCAGACTAGCTCATGTTTTTCGGTTCTTCTTAATATCAGGCATGGTCAACCATTACCTTTTGTTTATAAACTTCACACTGGTTTCAGTCTTTTCCGGGCATGGTCCTCTTTTTGGGATTTTCGATTCTAATCTTGCTGTGTGGGTGAGGTAAAATCAAAGATAGAAAACCGAAGATGGACGACCCGGCAAAGGTCTTGGTCAACGTTTTAGGGTCTTCGGTTTTAATGCACCACGAAAAATTTAGCAATTCCAAATCGGACCTTTAGGTCTCATATCATGACCAGTACGGGCCCTTGATATTTTTGACCACTGATTAACACGGCACAATATGGATAGACTCAAATATGTGGGAGACTTCTCCGGACCATTTTGTAGGCCTACATATACAGGCCAAATGGATTCAGCGTTGAAGAGGGGAAAAAGTGTACTCTTTTAGCAGTGATGTACGCAGGATTTCTCTGAAGGAGAGTCACGCAGTATGTTGAGTCATCGCCAGCCTGGAAGGGTCCAAGGGGGTGTCCCCTTCCCATTGAGCCTAGATGCAAAATGGTTCAAGTTTTTCGACTTTGACAGGAACAGTGTTAAAAGTTAAATTTTAGTGATTCATGAGGATAAAACCGAAACTTTTGTGTCTTTACATGCAGTCTTATGTCAAAAACTTGTCATTGTAAATTTGCACGTGCTGTGACGTCGCTTCTTGAAAAAGCAACATAGACACCCCAGTACATCAAAGGCGGTATAGGGTGTAACACATATCTGAATTTGTTACATGATCTGTGTAGTGTAAATTCTAGAAAAGGCAAGAACTACATCTGTATTCTTTAATAAGTGTACTGGAATCATTAAGCAAAGTCTAGAATATTCTTATAGTTTCTGGAAGAAGGTGGAATGTTCTAGATTTCCTTTACGTAGTGATTCATGTTGGTAACTTCTGCGTCCTTCAGGGGTTTTCTGGAATGTTCCTATAGTAGTAAGTTCTCAATTGTCCCCCAACCTCCTGTAATGTTCTTAAATTTAATGATATATATTTAAGAACCTCCCAGCCTTTGGGTCAGATTGCTAAAAGTTGTCAAAGAGAAAGTGTCTAATGCCCCACTCACACTATCCCGAAATTACACACGAAGGGGACACGAATGGACACTAATTTAGGTTCGCGGCGTCTTCGTTTGTGTTCCCCTGATATTCTTCTTGTCTTCGTTAGTTTTCGTCTGGCCGTAGTCTTGTTCTTGTGTGCTCGCGAACCTGCCCCGAAATTTTTAAACTGTTTAAAAATTTCGTAGCAAACTGGATACTCGTTTCACTTTCGTGATGCTTTCTTCATGTTCGTGTAGAATTCGTCTGGTATTAGTCTCTATTCTCCTTGCTCGCCGCTTGTTCGGGAGTTGACTTGAATACAGGCGAAAGAGGCGAATACAGGCGAAAGAGACTCGAGACACGAAGGTTAAACAAATAAGACGAAAATAACACAAAGAAAACACGACTGTGGACCGAAAGAGAGGAATGTGAGACGAAATGAAGACGAACAATGGGAATGTATTGAGAAAATGAAAAGAAAGTTAGGCGAAAACCAGGGGAATGCAAAACGAATACAAAGAAAGTCACAAGAGTGGCACGAACATAATCCGAAAGTGACACAACAGTGACGCGAATATACCGGAACTCCACGAACCACGTGTTGCGCAGCTGCAATATTATCATTTCTCACAGACCTGTCGTACAGTTAACATCTATCTGCAAGATGCCTCCTAAATCAAGAAAGTGGGCCGAAGAAGGGCAGTACCTATATGGGCCTTACCTCCAATGGCAATACTTCCAAGCAGTCAGAGCCACAGCCAGTTTATGATAGTCCTCATATTTCTGAGGCAGAGCAGTCTGATCACGATGATACCGCATCTGTGGTAGAGCATGTAGATCAAACCCTGGGCACGACCAATATATCTCAGCCCCACGTGGTCAGTAACGATGAAAGGTGCCCAGATATAGGTACATTACAGAAGAAGAAAAGAAAAAGGAACAAGCCTGATATAAATTTGAATGATTCTGAGGAGGCACGTATAGGAGAGTGGCTGAAGGATCCAGGATCTGAGTTCCTGTACCCATTCCTTTGTACATTCTTGTCAATGTTGCTTCACAGTCGTACCACTTTCGTCAACTTCGTCGTATTTTCTCTTTCATTCCTCCAGCATTCTTGTCATTCGCCTCGTTTCGCCACATATTCCTCTCACATTCCTGTATATTTGGTGTCTATTTCGTATTATATTTGCTTTGTTCGGGCCATTCGTGTTATTATCCCCTCCAATTCGTCTTTCTTTCCTCTGACATTAGCATGACATTCCTGCCACAATCCTCCGTGTTCCTCTTCCATTCGAGTTGTGTTCGCGCCAAGTACATTCGTGGCTTTTTGCTACGATTGCGAGACGAATTTAACTTCTTGTCAATTCGTGTCCCCTTCGTGTGTAATTTCGGCATAGTGTGAGTGGGCTGATTGTGTGCTGTACCAGAGGATTTCACATGTTGCCCTTTAGAGGGTGTACTTGTCCATTTGGGACGTTTAGCTCCTTGAGGGTGCAGAACTCCTCCGGGAGTAAATGTTTGGTTTTCGCCCCTTGGCTCTTCGCCAGAGAGTCGAGGGGAATTTTAGAAAATAAAACGCTGATTGTGCGCTGTACCAGAGGATTTGAGGAGGCATTATTCTTTGTACAAGAAGAAGAAAAGGAAAAAGAGTCAACAGTCAAGAAGTTAATGTTTAAGCTAGAACTCAAGAGTTGGAAGTTTGAAGTTGAAGTTTGATCTGAGGTTCAAGTGAAGCATTACTTCAGCAAGAAGTGTACAGAAGTGCCTGTATACGTATTGGCAAGTGCCTAGAAATTATGTGAGTGGACTCTACGTGAAAGTGTAAGTAGGGGAGCTTTGTATGCTTATCGCTACTGTAATTTCCGTGGGAAATAAGTATCTACCGTAGGGAATAGATCCCCTGTGGACCGCATTTGTGAGATAGCAGGACATTTTGTCAACTACTTGTGAGCGTATGTATGCTTGTTAGACTCCTGTTGTAAAGAGAAAAAACCGCTAGAAGCCGTTGACTTGTTAAAAAGACGTTGTCTGCTCATATTTTGGTTTCGGCTATTACAATCTGTGACCTCAAATGAGCTATGCTTCCATTGTTTTCTCACTGCGTGAAAAGCAATTAACACATGCTAACTGACCTGTTAGCTAACACCAAATGTTACGTAACTTTCTGTGTATTGAAACACATCTTTTACTGTCAATCAATAAATCAGAGATGAAACTTGACTTTATCAGGTCTGCATGTAGTGAGCTTCTTTTCCTCCCTGAAGCGATAAGAGTTATTCAGGCAGAGAGGAAGAATGTAACAAAAAGTAAGAGGGAACGTTTCATCATGCATTCTTTTAGGAGTTAAAATAAACGAGCATCGATCGGTAAAGGCGAACGGGAGCATTTTAGTTTGCGGTTTTTTCTTAGCCAAAAACATTATTCTGCCATGAAGAATATCTAAGCGCAGGGCCGCCAATGGTTGGCTCGGAGCGTAGAGAAAATTTCGAAAAATCAGCCCCCTCAGATGGTCGGCAATAGCATTTTCCACACTTAAGAACCTAAGATACCTTAAGATACAAAGAACCTTAAAAGTCGCTATCTTCTTTTGTCGTTCAAAATAAGTTTGCAAACTGCAAAAAGATCAGAATCTTATTAATAATACTTTGCCCAAAATACGATGTAAGCGGAGCCAGTGGCGAAGCTAGGGGGCGGGGGGGGGGGAGGCCTGGGGGCCTAGGCCCCCAGATTTTCTTCAGGCCCCCAGATTTTTTTGCCTCCTGGTAGTGTAGGAGTAGCCCAATTGAGAAAAAATAAAATTTTTGTACGAAAAACACTTTGAAGTATTTCCTTCAAAAACAGTAAATAAACAAAATGTGAAACAATTAAGAAAAAATGCATGAATGTGTGTTAGACACTTTTTGTGTGCACGTATGTAACAAGGAATAACTTCAAAATGATTACTTTCACTAAATTAGATACGTATATAATCTGCACTGTCGTTTTTTGCATTGCACTTCGAAGATGAAACGAACGTTTCAACGGCAAACTCGAATCTGACTTTGTTAGGTTAAGATCCTTTCTGCCTTTCGGTAGCTGGTTGATTTACTTAAAACAAGTCAATCATACACTGGACACCATTCTTACACGAACAATCCTATACTTTATCATACACAAAATATGCCTTAAAGGCCCTGTTATGTCACCCCAATCAGTACCAATTCTCCTTACCTTTTTAATTAAGCTCCTCCCACAATTGTCTGGAATTCATCCTCATCCAGAGACAATCTCAGTTGATTGCTTCGAGTCGAGTATAGAAAAGCTCAATGTTTATAAACAAAACACTCTCAGTACAAATCATGCTGTTTAATAAAAGCTTTGGTACTCTGCATTGTTTGAACTAGCTGTCAATCAAGGAGCTGAGCCAATGGAGAATTTCAGTACACCCCTACCAAAATTGTGGTTTGGGGTGAGAGGATTGGCCCTTTAAGGGTAAGGCAGTGCCTTCGAATAATTCTTCCCATCCATCCCTAACAAGTAGCCCAATGTCGCGCTTCACTCCTTCTCATGACAAGTGCCACTGTTGAACGATTTTTTCGACAAGTCCTCTTTTTACTAGTTGGCACTGGCCTCCCAGCGGATTTGTAAAATGTCCACAAATTCCGCATTTCATGTGTTTCCCGCATGATCCATATCTGCTTTGTCGTTTAATTATTTTGAGAGATTAACCCGTGCTATTTTAATTTTGACTACGTAATGTACCGATGACTGAACAAACACTGCACCATTTTGCATCTAAACACCACTGAAAACCAGAAAGCATTGTTTCTTTGGTAGTATTTATGTCACTGATAAAATCTCTACAAAAACTAAAAATTAGTGTTTTGAAATTTTCATGCTCCCCAAATAGGAAAATCCTATAACGTAGGCCTGTAATCAGTTTAAAATTTTTGCAAAACATAGCACCATTTTGCATCTAGCAAATCTAACGCAAAGAAAGTTTCTCAGAGGGAGACACAACTAATTTTGGGTTTCCTATTGAAGCTGAAATCTATTCAAATATTGTCGCATTTGCGATCTACGTTCTCCTGAAGTTCGCGATTTTTCCCAAGAGAAAGGGAGATACCGGTTCCTTTTAGTCTCATCCCCCAGGCCATGGCACAGATCAGAAATGCCCAGATTTTGGGTCCCTAGAAAGTGTATTTATTATCATTTTTTCTAGATAAATTTTTTTATTCACACTATTTGAGAAGTGGCAGACATGAGATACGTATTGCAAGGCTGGGTACATGCAGCTTAAAACACGTGGGCAGTGCCGTTTCCAGCCATTTCGAGGGTTTGTAAAACCCAAAATTTTCTTGTACGATCCGCGCCAACTGATGGTGGCGCTCGGCTTAGATAGTTTTGCCGCGCCTAACCCCCGAAGGTACCAGGCCCCCACTTGTTACCTAGGCCCCCAAAAAGAATTCCATCCTGACACTGAGCAGAGCGCCACTTTTAGTTTGTGCGAAGCGAAGCGTAGGGAAAATTTTGAAAAAGATCGCTACTCATCAGATGGCCGAAAATTGCGTTTTCATGCTTGTAAACAAAACAGCTTGTAAACATGCAGTCTTTAAGTTTAGCTTTTGTTTGCGAAAGAAAAAATCAGGAACATTCTAAGTGATCAGAAAATTACCACGTGAAATGTACTACCACGATTATATTAAATGGTCTTGGTTCTTTTCGGGGAAACTATACAACGGAATCCAAAATATGCTAATGCTTCGCTAACTCGAACTCCCGTATGCTAATGATATTACCCCTAACATTTCGTGCATGATAAATGACAGCTATTTCTCACCTGAACACCCTTGACTCCCTGTACCCGTCTCGTACGTCTTTGCCGGCCCGGGAAGGAGTCTAAAGGATGGACCCCTCCATTTTGAAAATTCCCAAAAAGGTAGGTGTCCTTAGAGGCAATCGATGCCACCAGGGACATACAGAGGCTACCTTTTCAAATATATTTTGGAATTTGACAAAATTTGCCTTTGTAAAGGAATAAAAACATGGCATCACTAAGGGGCCTTGCAGAGACAATCCTTCCCCTTTAAAATTTTTCTGCCCTTACATGCAATCTGGTGCCACAAATGCTATATTTTGAAGTAAAATCTGTGTTACTAAAGTATGGCTATTTATTTTTAGGATCTTAAAAAACGGTATCCGTGAGGGGGGGGGGGGAGGCCAAATGCTTCCGCCCTTCGCATGCCACTCTCTTTTTAGCTTTGATGCCACTCTCTATTTGGCTTTGATAATGATATAGCAGGTTTTAAGGAAAGCTTTTCTGTCCAAAAAGGTTTCAGCATGAAGGAACGAAAGGGTTCACCGATGGGAAATATTTCTTTTTTATACTTTCTTTATTCTTAATTTTCACATTTTAAGGGGTTGATATTTCTTTCACAGCGCTAAAGCAAATCAAAATAGTCGTAGAGAGACATCAAGTACTATCTACAAAGCTGGGATATCAGATGAATATACCTTTGAACGCTTTTTTGGTCCCTTGCACAAAGGCCAATGTTGTGGCAAGAGAAGCCCGTTACAAGTAGATCTAGGGGCTGACCAGGGAGTTGTCAGAGACGCCCGATGTGACAGGCACAGTACTGAAATTCTGTATTCCATCAGGGAGTTGTCCCTGACAACTCCCTGATTCAATGGGGTAGGGAAAGCAAGCTAGTGAACTACAACTTGAAAAAAAGCCGTTGCTCGACTTGGACCAATTGTTTGGAAACTAGGCCGTAAAGCACTTTCTAACTAACTTAAAGAAACTATTTCTTCAACCCCCCCTCCCATAGGCCATGTGGTTCCTTAATTTATGCTTTTGATTTGAATTTTAGTCAGCATCGATATTGTGATCATGGGTTAGAATTTCTAACCAGCGCCACCCACTTTTAACTTTCGAGATTCTGTCTTTTGCCTATTCATGTCTTGAAGCAGGTTAGTTAACGTGATCCCATCGTGGAGAATACTTCCCCTAGCCATTTCAACTTGGACTATTCTATTCACTTAACTCAGTTTAAAAATTAAGGAAATGGATAACCTCATGTAAGACTTCTAATAAACAAGCATTCATCCTTGGTCTACTAACCCATAAGATGTTGAGCTGCTTTATACAACCTAAAGAAGCAATCTGAGATTCTTCAAACTACTGATGAAATATTATCGGCAAACTAGTGTCGTTCCCTTCCACATCGCCCTAAATAACCCTTCAATGTTGTCCATAAGGGAAAAATGAAATGTAATATCCATTATCATATGACTAAGTGCAAATGATCAGAAATTTTCTAACAAATTGCGCGTTTTTTTGTTATGAAGATAGCCTGCTTACGTTTCAACTACTACATTCAAAAATCAAAAATCTTACTTTCGCTACTATAAATAATACTAAATGAGTCTTTCAACGGCTTCACTCAATGCAATAGGTCATTTACGACCACCGAAAATGACGTCAGGACAAAAATTATAATACTAAATTATATCTCGCGTTATAGGTAATATATAGGCCTATGCATCGAACGCAAGACCTGGTACAAATTTTCCCGTACAAAAGCTAATTAGGTTGTTCGCCGTTCGTTGTATCAGTTGTATGTACGAAAATACACTACTTGTTCAGTGCACTACTACAGTAATTCGTCCCTAAAAATAAAGCATTCCTGTACATGGAAACTGGACGAAGGTTTGCAGACTCTATATATTATAATGTTTAGAGACCTGGAGCGCTATCTTTCGGCTACGACAGAGTCTGCTCTGCAGGTAAGTGTGAAGAAGGAAATGTCGAGGGATATAAGCGAAGTGGTGTCATAATAAGGAGATATAACAGACCACATCAGCCCATTTAGGTTGTTATTGTTTCACGAAGTAAGATATTGTATATTATTATATATAATATATATATAACCTTTTTGGAAAAAGGGCACCGGCCTCCCCTAAATCCACCCTGTAACAGAGAGGGAAAAGACTTTGCCATTGAAGAATCATTCATGTTCACGTTGAACAGAGTAAGCACATTACAGCAGTGGCGTAGCCACGGGGGGGGGGGGAGCCTGGGGGGCCAGATTTTCTTCAGCCCCCCCCCCCCCAAGATTTTTTGCGTCCTGATAAAGTAATTGAAAAAAATAAAATGTTTGAACGGAAATAAACTCTGAAGTATTTCCTTCAAAACAGTAAATAAATAAAATGTGTAAACATTAAAAAAAACATGGATGAATGTGTGTAAAACACATTTTGTGCGCACGTATGAAATCAAGTAATAACTTCAAAATGCCTACTTTCACTAAACTGGACACCGTTTGTGATCTGCACTGTCGTTTATTGCATTTCACTTCGAAGATGAAACGAAAGTCTCGACGATAAACTTTAATGTGACTTTGTTAGGTTAAGACCCTTTCTGCCTTTCGGATTGCTGATTGATTTACTGAAAATAAGGCAATCGTACACTGGAGACCACTCTTACACGACCATTCCTATACTTTATCCTACATAAAATATGCCGTAAGCAGGTAAAGGTACGGTACTGCCTTCGGATAATTCTTCCCTTCCATCCTTAACATGTACGCCTACGTCGTGCCTCACTCCTGCCCATGACAAGTGCCACTGTAGGACGATTTTTTCGACAAGTCCTCTTTTTACTAGTTGGCACTGGCGTCCGGGGGATTTGTAAAATGTCCACAATGTCCGGATTTCATGTGTTTCCTTCTGCTTTGCGGTTCAATTATTCTGAGAGATTTATTCGTAGTATTTCAATTTTGACTATGTAATGCACCGATGAACAAATACTGCACCATTTTGCAAATTGTTTCTTTGGCAGTATGTATGTCTCTTGTAAAATCTCTACAAAAACTAAAAATTTTTTGATATTTTTCATGCTTCCCAAAAAGGGAAAATCCTAAAACTTAGGCCTGTATTCAGTTCAAAGTTTTGCCAAACATAGCACCATTTTGCATCTATAAAGAAAGTTTCTCAGAGGGGGACACAACTACTTTTGGTTTTCTTGTTAAATAGTAAGGTACTGCCTGAGGTTAGCTGAAATCCATTCAAATATTGGCGCATTTGCGGCTGGGTACATCCAGTTTAAAACACGTGCAAAGTGCCGTTTCCGGCCATCCGGAGGGGTTTTAAAGCCCAAAATTTTCTTGTACGCTCCGCGCCAACTGATCGTGGCGCTCCGCTTAGATTCAAATATTGCCGCATTTGCGATCTACGTCCTGAAATTTACAATTTTCCCAAGGGAAAGGGAGATACCGGTTCCTTTCAGTCTCATCCCCCAGGCCACAATCAGATGTGCCCAGTTTCGGGGGCCCTAAAAAGTGTATGTATTACCATTTTTCATAGATTGATTTTTTATTCTCATTATTTGAGAGATTCGACATGAGATTCGTATTTCAAAGCTGGATACATCCAGCTTAAAACACATGGGAAGTGCCGTTTCCGGCCATCTGGAGGGGTTTTAAAGTCCAAAGTTTTCTTGTACGCTCCGCGCCAACCGATGGTGGTTCTCCGCTTAGATAATCTTGCCGTGTCTGACCCTCGGAGGTACCAGGCCCCCCACTTGTTACCTAGGCCCCCCAAAAAATCGCATCCTGGCTACGCCACTGCATTACAGGCCACGCATTGCATAAATTTGAGTGCATTTACAACTGCAATATATGCAGCTTTAAAGAATGATCTATAAGTGTGGTTTAGGAGTGGTAAGGGAGGGGTAGCGGGGAGGACCCTGTGGCCCGAAAATTCTATTTTAAGGCGTCCGCAGGTACAATAACGCAGCAACATATTAAAGGAAAACTAGTTAAAAGTGGAGAAAAATATCATATTTTGTCTTTTTTAACATTGGGAATGACTATATATGTACATAGAGCTTTCCTTAGTATATAGGAATTTACTTCAGAGAACAAATTGTTTCGTTTATTGGTAGGGTGACAAGGTGAGGAGTGGTCTAGAAGATACGTAGCATACACAACGAGAACAGCACAAGGACATTTTGAAGCACAAGATGTATGTGAGTCGTGTGCAGCTTTTTTCATAACGGATAAAGCTTTAACCCTTTACCGTTGTGCTCCGATCGGGGCATATTTGCGCGCCTCGGGATTGGGCGGAAAAGCGGACGTAGCCCGCCCCGCATCGGCTTCCGTAGGCCATTGACCCCGTGACCTTAAACTATTGTCCCTCTCGCCTGCTCGTTGTTGTGGCCGAATTTTCGGGTAGCTACTCGCAGTTTCGAGCTCCGCGTGAAACAGTAAAGATGTGTGACAGCCGAGCTCTCCGCATGGGTCCAAAAGGACCCAAACAACGGTAAAGGGTTAAGCCAAAATGCTTAGCTGGGCAATCAGATAGTTAAATGCAATGTGAATAGTGCTGATAAAGGCCTACTAACCGTCACTTCACTTTGGATTGTAACTGGAAACTGCATCTCGATGAGACGCTTCGGAAGTGACGTAGTGCTTATCCTGCACAGACATGCATGTGTGGATGTATCCGGGAATGCGGAAAATGGAAGTTACGAATACGCAAGCCATAACCATCCTGTGTGGAAATAGGAAAATTGACAAAGAGTTGGTAATTTATGATAGAACTTTCGTTGATTGTGTAAAAAGTCCAGTAAATTGGAGTTTTGTAAGTTTGTAGTATTCACAACGCAACAGATAACGAACGGCATTGACAAACTGTATGGCAACGCTTATCAAAATACATAGCTGACACCATACCCAAATCAATCTGGCTAGAATGTGTGATATATCCTTGTCGTCAATTAAATTACATCAGAGCCACTTATGACTGAACTGCATGCCAGAATTATTTCAGGCACTGACTTCAAAGTGCTTGAAACCTGTGCTTCTTGGCCAAAATTGTTGACTATAATTAACCTATCCGATCTCTATGTACTTATCAATTATAAGTCGCAACTTCCGACCCGTGATATTGGCGAGTTAAATGCTCTTCATTTTCCATCCAAGTTGTGACACAGGGTATGTCAAAATTCTCCAAATGTGGGTGTGGCGTAGATGCGCAATATTCTGCAGGAAACGTGTGTCAAAGTCTATAGAAGGTTGAGTCAATTGAGTAATTGAAGGGTGCGTCAATGCACAAAGATTTTTGACCCTCCTTACGCTGACCAACCTTACCCGTGGTTAAATGGCACGTCATTCAATTGACAGACGCTGCAGACATTCCTTGCTGGATGTCTTCGAATGGAAAAGTGATGATAAGGTCAGCTTTTAAAGTTAAGCCCAATGGTATGGCAACCTGGCCTACATGGAATGTTGTTTCTGCAAAAGGGCCGTTAAATTTATAGTCCAGAACTTATCACCTTATGGATCAAAAGGCTGTTAAAACCCTTTTTAATGCAAATTTGATTTTATTCTGTACATACTTTGTACTCATTCCAGAAACAGCCTTTCCTTGTATTGGAATGTCAATAATCGTATATTCCTAAACATTTACTAGAGAGCAAACTTCATTCCCTTAATTGCATAAAGATTCCCAGACCATTAAATGGGTAAAACTGAAGGTACCGCGTATCATTTCTTCTCATCTGGTGAGGCACTTTTACACTAATTTTCTTTGTTCAAAATGTGTTTCACTGCAGAGATCCCGGGAAGTCCGTTCCCTGAAACCCTCACACGGTCTCTGGCTAAGGACTCAGCCAGGGGACCAACTCGGGCCTTTGGACCCCACGCGATCAAACCCAAGCTTCGTGCTCGCGGTGCACCTTCGTTGCCCATCGAATGCCCCCCCCCCCATTACAGCAATTCCTGGATCAGGAAAGGGAAGCCAGCTGGAAATTAAGAGAATTGTCATAAGTTGTAAACATACCACTGAGTGGTGCACTGCCTCTACTGTAACTAACTCATTTTCATTCTTTTATCTAATTTTCAGCTTACCAATAAGTTGTCCTCCTTAATTTCATACCTTAGTGAGGAAAATATTGTCACATGACTGCCAATAGCCAACCAAGAAATACATTAATTAAACTACTTTAATAATCCAAATCAGGTTGACTGCATTTAGTAAATGAGGAGTGGACCATTTATTGAGCTGGATGAAAAGTAGAGTTTGTTAAATTCCCATGCCACTTATGCAATTGCGCTCTGATAACATGTGATTATTGAGGAGAATTGAATTGGTTTAATAGAATAACAAATAATGTTCATTAAAGAGAGGATCTAACGTCATGTGCGCTTTTCAAGTTCACCGTTGTTAAAATGTAAAATTTAAACCAGTCTGCATGCCCATACTCGAAGAATAACACATTAGATTCAATGCAAGTTTCACGAGACTGCTGGTCTTACATCTTCCCTACCAAGTTAAATCTTGATTTGACATTGAAGTTTTCTTTTTGCTTGAGAAGCATTTCTGCGCCCACCTCACACGCTTGTGCAACTCTAAAATTTATATTTCGCGGAAACGAACAACAACGCAATGCGCAATTAGTAGAAAAATATTCTTACAAAGCTTCCAATCGATTTCCTCGGCGACCGTTTAATGCATTTTTCCGATACCAATGTCGGAACCTGACCACCACTGTAGAGCATGCCCTGCATTCTTTTTAGGATGAAATTTCTACCGACTTCCGCAGATTAATTTTGCGAAAGGAGATTCTGAACTGGTTTAATCAAAGCACCAGCTGTTTGGGTTCCGTACGTTGGTTCATATTTAGAATGCCTACTTACGTGAAGTGTGTGTATGATGTATTCTCAAACGATTTCCTGTAAATTCTAAATGATCGTTCAATATAATCCCTGAATTATCAATAATAATTCCTCCTTCCTGGATGTTTAAAAAAAAAGCTTTGAAGGCTGACAATTACGATTTGTTCCAAGAACCCAAAATAACAAACGTATATCCGACGAAACTTTAATCGACTATGTAACAAATTCAAAAGTTAGGGCCGGTCAAATTTAGGGCAACGTTGAGATCAACAACGCGTTAAGTGAGAAAGTGGACGCGAATCCCAGGTCTTATCGGTCTAAGCACAGGGGCCCGCTTTAGTTAAGGTACATAGAAGTGTCCAATGGCAAATGACGCGAAACGTCTGAGGTTTTTCTTATTTCTGGGTCTCAGGATAGCTATATTGTGTTTAAGTTAATAGGTCTGCTTAAGGGCTGGAGACCCCTGTCAGCTCCCATGGGGTAAAATTTTGGTAAGAACCCAGTGGTCAAAGCCTTACGCGTTCTGAAGTTTAAGAATATCTCTGGGCGCAAACTGATGAAAGTTCTGGGGAGCTATATTGTATTTTAACAAATAGGTGTTAAAATTCTAAGGTTTTCTTATGGGTTTTTATGGGTTTTGAGTGTGCACCATGAGGTAAAATATAGTTTCATGATTGATAAATTTGTCTTCAGAACATGACGTCTAAAGGGTCAGCTAAAAATCCTTATATCTGCTGGAATCTAATCAATATTTTCAAAGTTGGTATGTGTCGGGAGTAATTGTCCGCTATGGGTGAATAAAGATGCTGGTGTTGCACGGTGTAACATTTCGTTTGTAAACACTACTTTTATTTTTACTATTATTAATTAGATACCTGAGCGTTAAGCAAGTAAGACCTACGGTTTTTAAGGACACAATATGTTAAGTAAAAGAAACATCCCAGGACGAAACGTTTGTTACATAAATTGTTCCTAAAATGAAGGTTGCAATATGAAGGATCCATTAGCCATGTGTGGCATGCCGCCCTCTCTCTCTTTTCTCTCTTGACGTCACAAAATTTGTTTAGTTAGCTGATTTCTCGCATCATTGTGTGTAAATCAGAAATTACCCTATAAGATCGTATATTTTGTATAGATTGTAATGGGAATTGTGGCTATATTCTAGATTTTCAATGATGTTTATATCAAATACGCAATGTTGTCATATTTGTGTTACTAGACCTTAAAATTACGTAAGTGGGGTATCTAGGAGACAGGCTTTTAAAGGGGTAAGGGGTGTGTCCCCATGCCCTCCGCTAGACCATTCTCGCCCGTATCACCAAAAGTCCTACCTCCCACTGATGCCGATATGGAACGAAAGGTGACTTTTGACCGCCTCTGCATTAATGTGAAATGCCACATGCCCATTTGGTATCCAGCCACACGTTTGCTCCATGGGAAAAGTCCTACCTGTTTTAGCAACATTATTTTGTCAGGAATTTCTGTAAGATTTGCAAACCTATCTCTGCAAAATAAGGTCAGCCTAAAACCAAAACAGAATAAAATCATTAAAATATATTTCCAGTGACAGTAAATTGGTTAAATAACATGTAAATGTCCCTTTATTATAGTACATTTCAAGAAAACACACAGACACATATGACACGGTGTGATGGTTCTGCAATAATTTTGAAATTTGGAAAATGTTTTAGTATCAAAAGTATTTTATATATGTCCTTTTTTATTTATTTTATCTAGAAAAATTGTCCATCCCATTTACTAGGATAATTTTACTATGACTCGCTCTTTAGATATAACAGAGTAAATTTAGTCACTCTCTAAAAGAAGGAAAATCTCGATATCACTCTATTAGACATATCACTCTATTAGAGTGATATGTCATTCCAAGAATAGTAAAACGCACCAAAAGAAGAATGAAATTTATCCGAAAAGAATGAAATTCCGATCTTGAAGAAGAAAATACAAAAAAGTTTCTTGCCCATCAACCATAAACTGTTGAAACGCCGTTAATATGTTAAAGACTTTGACGTGAAATATATTCTGGTGCACTTTGTAGTCTTAATGTTCGCCTTAAGGCGACGGATATAACCTCGTTTCCTTTCACCTTAAGAAGTGAACGGGTGTCGGCAAACGTCAAAAGTCATTGAAAAGATGTTGACGTATGGTAAATGTCAATCCAGAGTTCCTTTTTGACACTTAATTTAGACCAAAGATGACATCCAGGTGTATACATAATCTTTCTGCCTTTTCTGCAGCTGTCCATTTTAAACCGTTTTCCCTGTGCACTATTAGAACGTTTTGTTTATGGCCGCTTTGGCAAATAAGTGGACCCATATTAATCACCGAAGTGCTGAAAACAGCTGTTTCATTCATAAACTTGCTACTTTTCATCCCCATAACCTTATCAGGCCGGGCCGGTTTGTGCTCATGTACTTAGTTTTAAAGTTCCAGTACTAATAAGGTTTATCTTTGTGCGGATTCTTGCTGCAATAAGATAATAGCAGTGCATATAATGATATGAAGTGACAAAAAGGTTACGAAACGTTAAGTTGAAATCCCCATTAGGGCGCATTTAGATGGAGTTGGTCAGTCCGGGGAGGAGTCACCCCTGACCATATGGACGCTCCGACACCCCTCCCAATTGTCACCCGTCAAGCACGCCTTCGTAATTGTTTATAGGGCATGCAAGAGTGTATTCTGCACAAAATGTTGAAACAAGATGAAAGAATATTGCAGACTTTCAGAGACTAAGACCGGATACATGGCAGCAGGTCTTTAACTAATTGGAATTTGGAGAGTTCTAAAAAAATCCAAGGATTAAGGAAGCTTTACCTTTCGGGAAGTAGACAAAGAAAACAAGGAGCTAAACGTCATAACAAAAAGCGGATGAGACAGAGAATCAGTGAAAAACTATACACAGTGAAGATAAGGCAGTGAAAATACGAAGTGTGAAAGTAAGGCGTTAGCGTTAAGGTATTTTTCATCCAGCCAACCAATAACCTTGAATTTTGGGAGAGCACAGTTAAAAGTATCGACCATAAGTTATCTTATGTTATTTATAACTTTTTGCGTATTCTTCATGACAAAGGTATTTATAGCTCGCCGTGGATAAGAGAGTTACAAGATATATTTGACAGAATTGGAATGTCTTTTGTTTGGAACAACTGTAATTATAATTTTTCATCTGCAAGCTCTTTGAGATTCCCTTATTGAATTACCCTTGGTTGGAAAAGACCGTTAAACTTAGGTTAAATGACATTGCTAAGCAAAAATGGTCCATTGAAGTTAAAAATAATACCAGGGAGGTGTGAGAAAATTTTTCGAATATTTAAAACCGTTTTGCTATTTGAAAAATACTACCTCATCGCCCTTCCCTTTACTAATCGTTTTAACTTGTGCAGATCTCGATGCAGTAATAGTAAAATTCCCCCAGTAATTGGAAGATATCAGAATAGTATGCTTGATGAAAGAATTTGCACCCTTTGTTCTCAGGACAAATTATGATATGAAGAATTTCCAAAGTGTTTGGTCGAGATATGTTACTTTATAAAGCCCTATAATAGAAGAACATCCAGTGATCTAAAAATGTAAAAGCTCTTCCAAATTGGTAACATTTTTTTTTTCATTAATTTAAGTACATGCTGCGGGAAAGAAAATTATCCATAGGTTTTGAACCGTCCTAAGGCGTAAGGCTGAACTTACCTAATTTAAATGTTTTGCTATCTGTAAAGTGGAATTTCGTGCAAATTGGGACTTGACGGTTTTTTAAGTTTAAAAAGTGTTTTCACATACAGGTAAACCTATTTACTTATCTTATTCTCAGTTTTTGAGTTACTTTTTTATTCTCATGTGTAGTGTAATGTTTATGCTTTTCAAATCTTGTTTTGTAAATGTTGTTATATGTTCAGTTTCTTATACCTCATATTGAGGATGCTAAGCGAATAAACTGAAATCGAAACTTAAACTGAAACTTTCTTTTTTTAAAATGGCTTTCGATAGTAAAAAGAAAAGAATTTTTCATGATTGTGAATGAAACGTCTCCTAAATTATCGCAAGCACTTAGGTCAGAACTACTACAGAAATGTAAAGCTAATCCATAACGATTTTTTCCATTCACCACGTCTCACTGAATTTTAAATCAAACCTTTCGGCTCTGTCACAACACCTCCCTGGTCACATCTTACCGGATTGTACAAACGGAGAGGAAACAAAGACCCAAAAATGGCAGTCCATTAATGCATTTCAGTATCTGTTTAGCCTCCTGTTTTCCTTCGCCGAATTCGTTTCATGGGCGAGAATGACCGGTATGACCGTACGTCTACGTCGACTGAAAAAGGTCCCCCTTACATATTCGTTACTTATCCTTTATAATTTTCTCGTGCGTTTCTCATACTGGACTTCTCCGTTAGTACCCGTTCGACTCCGGTGTTACTGTTACACACCGGATCATTACCGGACAACAAACGGTGAAACACAAAATTACACTTCATATACCGAATGTTCAACGGACACTTACCCATAAACGCGTTAGTAACGGAGGCGTAAAGAAATAAAACTGACAATGAATGGATAGGTAACGTAGGTTTAATTAAAGAAACGAAAAACGCAGAAAAAGGGACGTTTAGGGGACGGACTCTTCAGGAAGAGTCACGTTTGAGACCCCAGTGATAGCTTTGCAAGCACAGATGCATATTCTTGAAGCCAACTCAAGTACTATGAATATGTCATGCCTCTACCAGGTGATCGTCAGTCACTTGTCGGTTAGCGGTACCCTTGTATCCGTTTATCCTTCGTCTCTTCTGTGTTGCTTCATGTTCCCGTTTGTTCTCCGGTATTCCTCCATTTTGTATGTTCTTTAACCGTTAATTGTCTGTCGCCATTTTCTGCACATCCGTATGATGATCGTTAGCCAGTCCGTTGCGAATCCGCTTCTTTCCTGTGTGTTTCCAAGCAAATCTGGAGACGTAACGGCGACAACTTTTATCAACAGAAATGACCAGATTACTTTGTTTTCGCCTGTACCCTGTTCGTTTGCGCTATTCGGTGAGATGTGACAGGGCCTTTCATTTTTTAGATGATTGCCAAGCATATTTCACATTGCATTTAACACAGAAGGCAAATTTAACAACATCACTACTGCCACAAGACACTATAAATTCAATTGATGGACTCGAAAGCCTTAATATAACACATGATAAAGTTTTTTTCATATTCCAAGCTTATATGGTATGTTCTACTATAATCTTCCAGGCACCATCATTGACCGAAGAACCTCCTTGTTGTAAAATAGATAATACTCAGAGTTAAGACTAACTTCTTGTGCGAGATCATATTTATGGTTCTTAGTGATGTACTGATTTTGAATTCCAGGCGCCAATAACGCTCATATAACAATGATTCGGTCAAAAGTTTTTTTTGTTTTGATTATACTCATTCTCGATTGTTCCTTTTTCATAAAACCTTGAATCTAGACTCGTTTCCGAAAAACACGAACTAAAGAGACCACCGTATTACGTGTTTGTGAAGAATATAGAATAAAGAAAATTTAAATATGTTTAAGAACTATATCACAGGAGTGGAAGTGAAAGTGCAACTGTAATATTTGAAAAGCAATGTCTTAAATTTTGCTGAGACTCATGGTATTCCCTGTGACAAATCCTCTGTTAGACCATTCTCGTCCCAATAACCGAAACCCCTAGTTGAGGTCAGACAGTCCCCATTTTATTTTGTTTGTTTTTTTGTTTGTTTGTTTTGTTTTTTTGTTTTTATTTTTTTGCAAAATTTGAAATTCGGGTTAAGGTCTGGAAAGTTTCGGGTTGCCACTTACAAACATATGACGTGCCATGTTCTTTCTTACACCGAAAACTTCAACTTTAAGGCGTGCCCAAAATAAAAAAAAATTCAAATTCGTGATATCTTTGGACAGCGAATCGTTTGTTCCTTAGTCTCACTTATAAATTTTCATGCACAACTCAATGCCCCAAATGAGATAATTTATCCGATTTCAAAACGTTCTGTCAGACAATATATTGTATCTTCCATTAAGGGTGTCATTTGAAGACTCAAAGGGAAGACGAATTTCGGGAAGCTTGTACAAAAAATCATTATCAGCCTCTTCGTTGGTCTTACGCAACACAATGCCCAAAATAGTAAAACGCTCCAATTCTTTCAAATTTTTACCCGAAAAAAGAAAAGGTAACATTAACGGCTCGCCATAGGGTCAAAGGGGGGGGGGGGGGCACTTGCCCCTAAACATTTCCAAAGCATGGTCTTCAATTTTCCAGAAATAACGATAAGATAAGACATGAATAAGTCAGTATCCCAGCATTCTATCTCATACAAATGTCATATCTTATTTACAAAGTATAAACTTATGTGTAATTGTCAAGCATATAGTTCGTAACTGTATCAAAATTTTAGCACAGTAGGCTACCGGTCGCCCAGAAGCGTTGATAGCGCTACCAGCACCAATAGCAGTACTGAATCAGTACTGCTATTGGTGCTGGAAACGCTACCAATACTTCTATGTGGCCGGTTAAGGTTTACAGGCTCATTCGACCACCGGTTGTATGAGTTAATGTGATTCGAAAAGTTATGATTTCAATTTATTTCCAACGATGTGCAGCCCCTTGAAACAAAAAAGTCCAGAACAAATTTATGTTTGATATTTTGAAAAAGGAACATGTTCTAGTCATAGCTTACTGGGGAAATTTTTACTCATTTCCCATGTTTGGTTCTCGAGATATTAGAATTGAAGTTGACATTTCTACAAAGAGTGAACTTGCAAAAAGTAGACGTGAGGTCATGTATTCACATTGATGGAAATGTCTAGTTGTTTTTCTCTAAAATTTAACACCATATTTATACAATTTAACTGTGATATGTTGTAACCATAAGTGCATCCAAAGCAAAGGAAGTTTAAAAACTTAATTTGCCTTAAGGGCAAGATAGAATTCCTAATCAATTCAAGATCAAACAGGAGGTCAAAAGTAAAAAACCAAACAAAACATTGACTATCAATATGAACACATGACATAGCACCTGCTTGGTTCAAGTTTACCTTTTGTAGAAAATGGGTCAAGTTCAGTTGCTAATATCTCGAGAACCGAACATGAGAATTGAATGAAAACTTTACCAGAGTGCTTAGAATATGTTCGTCTTTGACATATTAAACAAAAATAATGGTTCTGGTTTATTCTTTTTGATGGAGATTTTACTTTGCGACAAAGAAAATAAGAAAATGATAAAATGTCACATACTTCTGTAAAGGAGTCAGTACATTTTATCTGGTAATTTTCTGATCATTTTGCATTTTGATTTTCTTTTTATTAAAATGAAGATAGTCTTTCGGGCAGTCAGTCACCACTTCTCGTGCCCTTAAAGAAATAGTTTTTGCACGACATCCCCTGATACTTTTCGAGACCATCTTGGTCTCTAGTTGATTTGCCCCCAAACAAATTTCCTTGTATCCCCAAAGGTTATTGAAAGGTAATGTTGTGAAAGTTCAATTCTCATTACACCTCAAGGGAGTACAAACAGTTGCTACACCTTCTGACGCTAATTGAAAAAGCAGCTTTTCCTCACCTTCACCCTAAAGCTCTTTTAAAGAAATTTCCGAAATACAAAAATAATTGGGTGAATTGTTTGAGATGCTTCCACCTGCGGGACTACATGACATGCCAGTGATGTATGTGTTTATCAAGTGCCCATACGATTGCCCGACAAAATCAATCGAACATCATCCTGTACAGTGTAATATGTCTTACTGCCCCCACTCTTTTGTCCATCCCGCTGTCCCGCTGTCCAGAGCGGAGACGAAGAATGGATTTTTTCCTTTGTAAACACAAAATATGACTGGTCCCTACAATTTCTGTCTTTATTCAATTATTTATTTTTTAAAACATTTCGTTGCAAAAGGAAGACATAAAATAACGACTTATTAGATTCTGCTAACCAGCCTAGCGAATGCCATTTCTGAGGATCACGATTTTTTAAATTTTTTGTACTCTACTCGTCAATCGGTTGGAACGCTCCTCTAAGAAAGTCTTTCGGGGCAGGATAAAAGAATAAAGTTTGCTGGATTTGACTAACAAGCTTGCAAAAACAGCCGACTGGCACCGAACGCCTTTTAATACTTGTCCCACACTGGGATAAGCTTTGACATTTTAGCTCATCGTCTTTTAAAGTTCAATAGTTTCAAACGAACAATGGTTTTACAATTGAGGAACGTTGAACAACTTTACAAGAGAATTTCGTTATCATAAGTCTGTACTAATTTTGGAGGGTTCGAGTGCCTCATTTCGAAAGCACTGTTTACCCATATGAGGGCACGTTTAGTTTTCATCAGTCGCCATGCTGGTGTTAAATCTGACAAAAGGGTCAAGAAACGGAGAAATGAAATCGAAGAAAATGATATTGGAAAAGTTAATGTGGTAAATACATTAGACTATGGGACATTTTCTCCTTTAGCCATCGCACAATGGCACCCTATATTCATACTGCATTAATACTGACATGTTGACATGTTTTAACGAGTTAAATAGCAAAGAGAGCAACTGCCAGTAATGACGTTTCAAATGTTAGGAAACGGTCACTGTGACGTCGTTCAAAATTAAGCCTTTTCGTATTTTTTTTTACTTTCCTCTGTTTTATTACGCTTTAGCAGTAACGGAAAGGTTTTAAATGTTTTAAAAAATACAACTTCTCAATCTTTCGAGGTTGGGTTAGCCAATAGTGAAGGCAAGTATGTGAAAGTGTCTACGTCAGGAGGATGTTGTACGGATGTCCTGACGTCCCTTTTCGAAGATGAAGTGAAGGAATATGTAAACCTTTCAACATTTTGACATTTTCAGTACGAGGTTTGTGTTTTTAAGGGTTCGTAGTGCCCACTCTAATACTCGTTGATACATAATTATCTTGTAAATCAATCGATAAAATTTTACTTGAATAAATACTTTTCCAGGGTTTACCTGCGGATGTTTCTTCCTCGACGCTGGTGTTCCAAAGGTAGATAACAGGAAGCCACGGTAACAATTCAACAACGAATTGATTCCAAGTACTTCCTGTCAACTGATGCTAAGGTTCCGAGATTTTAAGACATTAATCCAAAAATTGACGTGTATACAGGACTTGGTGTCATTGGGAATGACTTGGACAAAGGCTTTATTACGGCACCTACTTAGTGATACAGATCATTTTGTCGTCTGGCGGTAGTTGTGTGGGCGATAGATTTCCTAGAAATTCATACGTATAATCAGAACTTGAATAAAATCAACCTTTATATAGCGACTAGCTCAAAACGAATTTCAAATATTCATTATTTTTCCATTTCGTCGATAACTCTTCAAGGTGTATGTTGACATCAAACACATTTTGGTAAGTTTGCTCCATTCTCATTTGTACTTATTCATTGGCCCTTCCAGAATAAGACATTAAGTATGAGGCATTAAATTCAAACCCTTCTATCTTCGTTTTTCTTTATTATTTCTTTTTTTTTTAGGGAGTGTCACTTCTCGACAAGCCCTGAAGGGTTTCTAAGTGCACTTCCTTTCACACTCTTTGTTACTTATTTACTTTGTGATACTTGTCTTCAATCTCGTGTTGTGATAAACCAAAAATAAATAAATGAAATGAAATGAAACCCTGGTCTTGAAAATATCATGTGAGTCACTTTTCATCTTAATATGACCTTTTTGTAAAAGATTTTCAACTAATACTGATCTTCATAACATCTCATTGTATGATCCACTTTTTACGAGCGTTTTTTCCGAATTCATGTTAAAATTAATTGAGCCATTTTTGAAAAAAGTTATATCATTATGAGGTAACAAACCAATACGTTCGAGGTTTGAAGCGCACGTAATAACAAATGTAGTTTATTGGTGTGTGTGTGTGTGTGTGTGTGTGTGTGTGTGCAAATGCAAGTCATTAGGCTAATACCCTATCCCATCTCTTGTAATTTGAGTGTTCGAAGAGTATACTGGTATATCCCTGACAAAACTCACACAGATTGGTACTGAGGAAAGAACCATATTTTGAAAGAAAACCTAATTTCCGAATAAGGGCACCTGCGACCAAACTGGACTAGCCATTTTACGACTTTTTGATTCTTTGGTTTTGGTTACTTTAGGTAATCACTGATACGTGTCTCATAATTTGATTTTTTTCACACATTTTGTTTCATACAGTTGCGTTTAAAAATGAAATATCTTCGAGAACATGTCCTGTTTCTACTTTGTCTTACTGTTATGGGCTTTTGTGCTCCAGCTGCCTGGCAAGTAAACCAACTAAAGGTTAATGAAGACACAATACAGGTACATTGTGCCTTTGCATGGGCGACTGTAACCATTTCGTTTGTGTAGCAGAATAATTATTAAGTCCCCACACAGTGCCAAATGTTAAGGTGCGATCTGTGTTACTCAGTTGTTTATATTTAAAAGATGTAGGATTTTATGCACGTCCGACGATCGTTTCAACAGCATCCCTTTTTCCTGTGGAAGAAATTAATATATTTCATAAGTATTTGCAATTACTCTCCCATTTAACGTATGATTTGAAAGTTCATACAAAGTAGCGATGCGCACAGCGAATAACCCCCGAATAGGAACATTTCTTTGCAAAAGAGTACACTGATTTTAACAAGTGGATACAATTTTATCAGTGCCTTGATTTCTAAAAGCCCTTACACCGTACTCGCTACTCGAAATTATGTTTATTTTCACCAACAAGTAATGAAGCAAATATGATCTTTTGGAATTCCTGCAAATTTAATAATTTTGAATATTTACATAGAAAGAATGAGAATTGTAACTTGCCCTAATTATTTCAGTTAACTCACACCTTGTTTGAATGGATGACTTAACTGTAATTACAACTCGATTAAACATAATTTCCATTTTCTTAAAATGTAGAGTAAATTAAGTAAGAAAGTAGCAAATTCTTAGGCAGAATATATATCTAAGTGGCTGCACAACGGGACATCTACCCGGCTACTACGTAAACGTTGATCTCATACGCTATGGAAGATAGCGATCCTATATGATCAATCCAATGTTTGCAAATTAATATCTTGTTTTAAAGAGAGAGGAACGAGATGTTTCCGACGGCTCTGGTAGCGGTGAAGGACCTTGCAGTGATGACGAAGACTCTCCATGTCACGGGGGAGTAACAACAACGACAGAAGTAAGTTCAGTAATTCCAACAGGTGATAACATGATACAATTGTCGATTACTCTGTTAAATACAGACGTGAAATACTTGAACCGACCCAAGACAAAAAGAAACCATTTGTGTTGATTTATAACAGGGAGGGTAACACCTCCCTGTTTTAAACAATGAAAGTCTTGTTATTGAAAAGACGAGATATTTCTTTTGCCAAAAGAATTTAGAGTTATCCAGTCGTTCACATTATGATTGTATCCCGAGGACTGGTTGAAAGATCGCCAATATTATTTTGTCTGTACCCATGCAGAAAGTCTTCAAAGGAAGGTTACCGTAATATCCTGAATAGTCGCACAGAGTAGAGCTCTTACCCAACGTAACTTGTTGGTGTCAGGGCCTAGAATGACGTCATCAGCATTACCCAATAAAACAATGGGCAGCGATAAGCAAGACCACATTTGAGAAAAATAACGGCCTACTTTGCGTCATCTACATTACTAATCATTAAAACAATGGGCAGAGATAAACGAGAACAATTTCGTTGATGCTCGTAAAGATTTTGACATACTGAGGATTTTTCGCCAAAAATAGGACTCAAAGGTCATCGGAAGCAAATATGGACTGCGAAAGGAAGTTCAACGTCCATTTATCATGAACATCAGGTGGTGATTGAATGATATTTGCAGGTGACCTGAGAGCGTTATGATATTAAGTCAATCGGAAACCGTGTGTGCTAATGGTTCCTCGTAACGTTAGCGACGACCCTTTGTCTCCCTATACGATACGCATGCAAATAAAGAGGCTGAATGATACAAAGAAATTCACTAATTGACGAGGGAAGTCAATTGAAGGGGAAACTTTTTGATGTATTTAGATGTATGGGCATTGTTTTTCAGATATGTTCATGTAATGTACAGTTACCAAGAAAATGTTTGCATGCCAGACTAGTATCTTGGGAAAGGGATATACTTGAAAACAGATGGTGCTTACGTTTCATTATTTTCCATTACATCTGTAATCCGATTATCAAAGCTTGTTTGACTTTTTAACCAATCCTTTCAAAGTGGGTCTACATCCCCCTATAATGACATTGACATGATATTGTGATTTCTGTCAGGTTTCATTCCTGTTGGGACTTGGCTAAACTGTTTCAAAAATTCTCACATTAAGATCCAGATTGCTTGTTTGAGTTTTTATACATGGATGTCCTTGTGACATTTGCATTAAAGTTTTTTAAGAGGCTTCATTTCGCTCATGTTTTATGATATGCTAAAGACAAAGCGATTCAACACAACATTTAAATCATACCGCTGTGTCTTTACTAAATGTAGCTCAGGAAGGATTCCATAAAAAGAGGCTTCCATTGACCAACATTGTAGAGTATCTCTCCCTCTTGTAACTCCATATAAGCTATTTAGATTTCAAACAGTCACACCCAACAGCTATCTATCACTTCTTAAATTTTTTTTTAATAAAGATATGACTTTAGTTTGAATTTGTAGGAAAATATGCAGGAAAATACTGTACGCAGGAGGAATCATTTTCGGAGTAATTTACAAATATGAAATTTGGTTTCAGTGTACAATATTGAAACGCTAATATATCATAAAAGATATATTGGGAGGAAAACAAGAATATGTAGTGGTTTTAAGTAAAAACGTGAGTTACAGACCCCTTTAGGTATAGGAAATCGTAGTTCAGACAATTGATATGAACTATAATAGTTCTAATGTCTTCGACTTGCACGGAATGA
Source organism: Holothuria scabra (assembly GCA_037179385.1). Classification (NCBI taxonomy): domain Eukaryota; kingdom Metazoa; phylum Echinodermata; class Holothuroidea; order Aspidochirotida; family Holothuriidae; genus Holothuria; species Holothuria scabra. The sequence continues at coordinate 56,639,700 of CM074181.1, read as the reverse complement.
AACGATATTGACCGAAATTATTATTTCATGCAATGTGAAAGGACCCTTAGTTAAGGAAAACTACATACACAACAACAACAATTTTTTTCTTCATCAATTTATACCTTCAATAAATGAAAACCTCTTTACTAGACTTCATTATTGGGGTATCATCCCCAGTCGAATTTAAAATAACAAATTCAAATTGGCTAACATAAGTTTTCATATTTTTTTTTTCATTTTTTTTTTTATTATAAAACTCTGTCATTCACCTCCAAACGCACCTTGGTTGGCGGCTATGTATTCACTTATTTGCAACAAAGGTCACCATTATAGTTCTCTTGTGAACAACATACCAAAGATCATGTAATATATTCAGGAACTAGAAATTAATTTTTCATAGCTAGCTTCTTGTTTGACATGGCATCTTTTGACCGTTTAACCTTGTGACCTTTTGACCCGCTAATAAATCTAGCACTTTCATCCTTATCCTAAGCCAATGAGCCGTTTGTTCTTTTTTATGCCAGTTGTTTTTCACTTACCTGACTGATTTTACGTCTGATCTTGTTTACATTCATTTGACGAATGAATAATGTTGCAGGATATATTGCCCCAAACGGTTGTTAATTTACCAAACAAAAGATATATATGGAAAGATTGCAAGAAATGTCTAGCAAGTATTTGGCAGAATTCTCCTGTTAAAGTTTATGTTACACTCTATTTTTAATGTAATGAACTGGAGGGTACCTATAGTCAGAAAACATATTTGATAACAACAATGTCATACCATGGACACTATTTTTTTGTTTCTTAAAACCAGTATCCGAAACCACACATACTGAGTCTTGAAGTCGAAACGTCTATAACTGCTCGCTATGTCAGTACTACGGTGGTAACAACGATGAAAAACCAGGCCCCTGTATCACAGGACTCTAACTTCCGTTTTAGACTCACAAAGGACGCTTTCATCAGCGATTTTTTCATGTAAGTAATGTAAAATTCTGAAATCGTCTTTTCTCGTATACTTCAAACAGCAACAATGATGACAAGAACGCATCTATGATGTCAAAAAATGTTCATTGAACCTTTTCCACTACCGGGGGTGGTGAAAACACATAGTAAGTAATTAATAGAGAGCATTTACTATTGATCACGACGTCAAGGCAGAATCGTGAGCTTATACACTGTAACATGATTTGGCAAATGTCATAAAACTCAATTAAAATGGCGTTCTTTTACCTACCATACAGGATTTAAATCTTCATGGTTCCGTAACAAGTATTACGCCCTATCTTCATAGATTCATGTCACTAACAACTGTTAAGGAATAGCCGGTGAGGCATAAAAATTAAATTGTTATCTTTTTCGTTTCATGGGTACGTGGTAGGTTAACATATTATCATTCCAATCAAAATCGCTCCTAGTAGCTAAATTGGCTAATCCTCTTGTAACATTTAAACAGACGACCTCCCAGGAGTGCTCCCGAAACAACCAATCGGGAGGGATTTATCCACGCACTCATCCATACTTTCTCAGATGTGTAGGACCTTATTTATAACCTGGTTGTTAAGGCGATTTTACCTAAAACAGTGATTACAGATAAATATCTGATATAAACATTAACCAAGGCAGTAAGGGTAATTAAAGTGTACCTCAAGTCAAAAAATTCAAAAATACATAATTAGAGCATTACAAAATGAGTTCTAACAGTCCAACTCTAATCTTCTTAGGACATTCCTGAACTGAAATATAAAATGTTGAAGTTTATTCACTTGAAACTAATTTATCACTTTGTAATTAATATCACAAAGTGATACCAAGAACTTGAATCAATCAAGCCGTTTGTGCTCACTATAATACCATGTTACAACGATTGAAGGTCGCTGGTATATCTATATTTGCATTTGAATGTTTTTTTTTTTTATCAAAAGTATGTTCCAGTTCTACTGTTTTCCCATCTGAACTGGCCTTTCAAAAAATACCAAATTTGATCCAAATTGTTGAATTAGTCGCCACCCGACGTGAAGTTGTAATTCATAAGCCAATGGCTTCTCCCTCATTCGTGGTCGCTAAGTAGAACAACTGCCTTTCAAGGCTCCAAGGCCTGATTTTTCCTGTAGTATGTGTTCACGTTAAATAGGCAAACCAAAATTTAGAACAGGGCTGGTGAAACTGTATTCTTACAATGAGATCACGTCTCTCTCGTCCGGTATATGTTGTCGTGCAATTCTTTATGGTGAATATTCTTACATTAGTGCCCTTTTATCGGCTGGGGCACCAAGACGAGAGCAATAATGAAAATAATTGTATTCCATCACTATCAAGTGTTGTATTTTTCCCTTAAACTTATGATCAGTGAGCAGCATCATTCCTTCGAGTGTACTTCGTTTGTCCTTTATTGGTCTAGCTTAAAAGTTTGAGAAACAATAATAGAATATTTTTATATTTTTATTAGCTAGCCGTGAATTATACCCCTTTATTAAATAAAAAAGTTCCTTTTAGTATGTAAATCCAAAATTTGTCGTACAATCAGAACGAAAAGAAGCTTCATAATTAATATTTAGGCAAGGGCCATGAAAGACCAGGGCTCAACTCTGATGCAGGAGTCACTGTCTTCTGCCATCTTCCTTGATGAAAGATTGATCTAAAGGTTATCGTAGTGTTTGATGACCTCTGTAACCGTGTGGCTACACTAAATAGTACACTTGCCGTGACCCTTCTTTTCCATTGTTTATTTACAGGGTGGTGGAAGGCGAAACTTACCAAGCGGAGGTGCAAGAAAAGGAGGCCGCTCAAAAAGCCTACAACGAGGCAAGACAAAGAGGTCAAACTGCCGGACAAATAAAACAAAGGTAACGTCACAGCATATCTGGGCAACCCAGACAGTTGAAAATTACTACTTGATTAGTTCTCGAAGAACTAATCAACAGTGACCCGTTACCTGTATATGGTACTTACAAATATTCTACTCGGATATTGGTGGGAATTATATTTAATCTTGACTACATTTGGAGCAGACGAAGCTAGTTCGCAAATACTTTGCAAATACTTCCCTTACTGAAGCAAACTTTTTATTCCGAAACGTTGCTTTTAAAAAATATTTTTCTGAAATACTTTTTTGTTCAAAACTTTGGAGCAAAAACACTTCTTGTTTCCTATACAAAAATTACTGATTTAGAAATGTATTTTCTTCATGAAAACTTTATCAACACTTAGTATTTGCTATGACTGTCCACTTATTAAGAGTATTTATCTGAGCCGTAAGTCATCTATCAACACTTTCTGATAAATTTTAACTGGTCATTTCAGCAATAATGATTTTACCAAGTTCGAGACGAATATAAACCTATCTCCCAAAACTACTGCAACCTTCCATTTAACGTTTCAAGAACTTCTTCGTCGAGATAAGGGAGTTTTTCAACACAGAATAAATCTTTTCCCCAAGGAGGTAAGAAAATGGAAATTCGTTTTATCCACCTTTATTTTTTTTATTGTAAATTAATAAATCAGTTACAGAACCTCGAAAAAGATTCTCGACATCTAAACGAAATCATGTATTTTCATTGAAGGGTACCTCAAGTCAAAAATAAAAAAAAAACATGTATTAGAGAGCATGAGAGCATGAAAAATAAATTTTAAAATATCAACTCCCAGCTGAAGAGAAAATTTCTGAGCGGAGATATAAAATATTGCAGTCATTTCACTCAAAACAAGTTGTTCCTTCGGGTCATTGTTTGTGACTTTCTTGTTGTACAACTCACGTTATTTGCCTTGTTTCCCTTTCAAATTGAAAATGTTTGAACAATTCATGTTTGCTTGTGTAGCATATTGCACAGAGAGGGCTGAATTTATTACATCACGCCAAAAGATTTAGAGTGCTATTACACCTTGGTTCAAGGTGGCAGTAACTTTCAGAAAAACAAAGAAACATAAAGGTTTTTATTTGAGTAGTATAGTAATGACATAAAAGTCAATGCTCAATTCACTACTTTAAGACGAGTGAATAAACTTCAACATTTTATATCTCAGGTGGGAATGGTCTACGAAGGTGGAAGTTGGACTGTCAGAATTCATTTTTCAAACAGTTTGATGTTGTAGTTTTGTTTTGTTTTTAATTTTTGGTTTGAAATACACTTTAAGTCACAGCCACGATAGACCCCAACTTTTTCCACCACTGTCATTGCAATTCCATTCAAAACAATTTAACAATCTCGTACAGAAGGAGGCTGGAAATGTCACTACTATCTGTTACTACTGGGAACAAGTTTCGTACTTTACTTAGTCTCTATCCCTATGAACTCACATAAGGGGCTGGTGTTTTTATTATTATAAGTGCGCAAAAGATTCGATATTAATATTTTATTATTTAATATGTTATCACTGTTGTAGTGCAACAGTTTTATGGTCAAAAGTTTGGACTTACACAAGTGATTTGCACGTGGCTAAAAATGGAAATTAGAGTAAGAGAAAGATTTGAAAAACCGACTCAGCAATTGATTGTGGTTATTTGTCTTTCCATCAAGTGGTAGTTTATACAGAATTAACTTTCTTGGTATTCTGGAATCATACCAAAGATGGCTCTTCACTCCAAAACAAGGTCCAAAATCATTGAACAGACTTGTTTTGATATATTTATATTTGAAACTTATATCCGAGTATGGTTAATGTTACATTGCAGCCTGAGTTAACTACAGATGTACAATGTTGCTTTCTATTTTGATAGATCGTGAGGCATCTTAGGGCAGATGTGTACATAACTGAACCTCAGGAAATATCCTTTGCCAACATCACGTGGGAACAAGATGATAAACTAAGAACTGATTTCTTGTACGACGCTCTTAGTGTGGAATATAAGTCGGATAAAAGGGTACATGCTCAGTTTAACCCATCTGCTGTAGACCAAGAGGGATTGTCGGAGACAGGTCTTGAAGGGGATCTCGTCATTACATACGATGTTGTACATGACAGTGGTGCTGGCCATATTGAAGTAAGACCCATTGTTTAATGTTTACATATATTTCAGCCGTCTCGGTTGCTGGGAGAATGTCGCATTGCTTCTACACTTTGTATTTGCTTGTTCTGAAGGTAACTCGGAGGTAGGGAGCACATACCTCCATAGATGACCGAATCGGTTTTTGCGGGTGAATTTTATAAATTAAGACTGTCTGTCAGAATGTATATCAGGCCTATGAGTACTGTAGCCGTTTTTTAAGTATGGTTTACCAACAACTTCTAATGCTGAATTAAAATATTTCCTTGCAACTGTTATATGTGAGTGAGTTAATAAGATTAAGGTTCAAGTGACCTACTCTGTAACCAGCCGATTTAGGTCTAGCCTATCACAGCATTTTTTCCACTTGTGGCTCACTACCTTGTTTTCCATCACTAGGTTTCTCACGCGGAGCAACAAGCACAATAACAGTAGGTTGCAGCTGTGATGCAACACTCTAGTACCAAATTCAGAAAAGTGATATTGTTACCCGCTTCTTACTAGCATTTAAAGTAGAACAGTTAATTCAAGCGACATGCCATGATAATGGGATTCCTCCTGATTTGTCTTCATGCCTAGGTTGTAAATGGCTACTTTGTTCACCACATATCACCAGTTGGTATACCAGTCACGCGAAAAGATGTCGTCTTTGTTATCGATGTGAGCGGTTCTATGCAAGGATCAAAGATGTCGCAAACAAAGCTAGCCATGTCAACCATTATAGACGAAATCAGGGATTTTGATCGTTTCAATATCATAAGTTTTTCTACTTCTACACAACATTGGAATGAGAACCTCGTAGAGGCTTCTGGACAGAATAAAGAAGAGGCTAAGTCGTTTGTGGATGGCTTGATTGCTTCAGGGAGTAAGTATTTCACATTTTTAAGTGTGCGGGTCTGTAATAATGCTCGATGCATGGAAGGTTATATTACATCTATTTATTTTGGGAAATGTTTTTGTAACATTAATGTTCACAAATTTTCTTTCACTACGTTTCATCATGAAAACAAATTGTTCAAAGAACATTCTAGTTTCTAATAAAGTTACAGACTTTGTCGACATAGACCGTTGATATTTATACACTGGCCTTACATTACGAGTCCGGTTTTTCAGTACCCATTTATTGCAATTGATTAAATATCGCAAAGATGGACTGCTGCACTTGTTTCTATTCGTACTGCGTACTGCAAATAAATACCTGGTGAAATCGAGTGACTTTGCGATTTTCCGTTATAAACATGGCCGATTCCCTTACGTCATTTTCAAGGGACAGACCTTTCTAATGAAACTGTTACTATGTTAGTAAGCTGTAGAACATGTTTATTCTTACCTAAGTATGTAACATCAATTTATCCGTTTACAGTGACGTACAAGGGAGAGATAGCTGTCACACTCCTGTTCTGGAAAATGACAAATTTGGAAATATACCGTATTTGACACCAGTGAATCAAAGTGCGGCTTAAGCCATCTCTCCTTTCCCACAATTCCAAAGTCTCTAATGCTAGTTCCTTCACTGGTTATGATATCTTTTACAGGACAATTCGTATTTCAAAAGCGCTTATTCATAAAGTGGCAACAACAGCTGTGGTTAATTTCTTTTCCTTAATTCCAAATTTTTCCCAATATAAGCTCTTAAAGATATCCGCACACCTTTGATAGCATTATGTATCAAAAACGATCTACAATCGTTGTTCAATCTTAGATTCGCTAATAGGAAAAGCAGATTCTGTCATGATTTTAATGAAAATCGATGGAATATTATTGCTTACCAGTTACCCCCCCCCCCCGAGTCTGGTAATGTCACTTCCGCTTTGTGATAATAATTACGCAAGCCTACGTACTAATTATTTATCCAATGTTTATGTGAAAATATCAAAAAGAGTGCCTTCATGGACTTCTCGCACAGTCCAGTTAAATCATGAAAAGTACAATGATGCATAGAGACTGAGTCATATTCAACACCAGCTAGTGCAAATATTCCTTCTGTCCTTGTTATCGTATCATTGGAGACCTCTCTCTCTCCCATTATTCAATGAATATACAGAGTTACGAAACAACGGTGATAAAAACGTGGTTTTATCCATTGTCTTTTAATTGACTGCTTCCTTCCTTCTACTCCAGTTTACTGAAAACTGTTTTAACCCCCACGCTTGTCAATATGAGTTATAAATATTTTCCATTACTGACATAATACCTACGTCATATTAACTACGTAACAAAAAGTATGTGATACCTAGCGCTTCAAATGGAAGCCGCAAAAGTGGCAGAATGAAACTTAAGAGCTTATAATCAATTTTCGATTTAAACGTTTCCCTTACAGTCAATGCCACGGACCATTCTAACACCGGTTCATTGATTTGAACCTAGCCTTACCTACTATTTTGCCCCTGTTGAAAAATCACTACGCAAATTAAAAATGTACTACAAGTGCAATAAACATGCTTCAAAAGCAAGCCACTTATAGGTGATACTGTATTTTTTTGAGCATACTCTGTGACTGAAGAGCTACATATGGAGATGTCTTCGTGCAAATTATGAATTGGTATCTAGCACTTACAGCTTAGAAAACATAAGCTCAAGTTAAACTCCTAGGCCGTTGCTCTTATTAGAGGCATGTATCCATTGCGAATTCGAAATAAGACTAAATCTTGCGGTCAACATGCTTAGTGTGCGAGCAAATCTCACTAGTTACCACTAAAATAGGCAAACAGTGGCTACGGAATCATAGTAACCACACACTGTTCACAAAGATATAGTATATGAAAATATCAGTCATAGTAAATACAGGTTCCTTGGTGCATTGCAGTGGATTATACTATAGTCACAGTAAAGTCCAGAGCATGCAGTAACTTGAGCAATGTTCCTGGCGATCTTGTTTGCTTGAGTTAGACTGAAAATGATCATCGTTGTTTTTGGACGCATCTCCAAAGTCCTCCAAAGAAGCAGTTTAGACAAAAAGACAACCCCACAGAGTGAAATTTTTTTGACGTAAGTGCTTGCTCTGTGTCTTCCATAAATCATTCCCCCCTCGATTAGCCAAGCTGTCCCAATTGAACGCTGTCATCTTCGTTGTTAAAACGACACTACCGAAAAGAGCACATTAACAGAACTTATATCTTTAAATTTCCTTTTTAGGCACTAATCTATACCAAGGCGTGATGGATGCAGTGCAAAAACTTCAGGAAATAGCTAATGCAGGTTCAAGAAAGGCCTTTCCTATGATAGTGCTCCTGACTGATGGCGAACCTACCACGGGTGTAACGAATACAAAGGAATTAATACAACTAACAACTGATGCCATACAAGGCAAGATTGCTTTATTCTCGCTCGCCTTTGGACAGGGTGCTGACTATAGTTTGCTTGAAAAACTGTCAGGAAACAATAATGGGTTGGCCCGCAGGATTTTTCACGATTCTAATCCAAGTCTTCAGCTGGAAGGATTCTACAAAGAAGTTGCAACTCCTTTACTCTTTAACGTACAGGTCATGTATGATGAAGCTGCCATTGAGACGGATACTCTCACTGACACCAATTTTATATCTTACTTTGACGGAAAAGAACTTGTTATAGCGGGCAAACTTCGCGAGGACTTTACAGGAAATGAGATTTCAGCCGTCGTGTCTGGAAATTCCTTTGATGTTAACGTCGAATGGGGTTTGACAAAAGAAATAGCGGTAAATTTTCAAACACTTATATATATCACCGCAGTAAGAAGTAAACGGATAACACAAACTTTTATAGGTACATTGGAATAACAGTACTGTATTCTTCTAGACATGACAAATGTGGAAATGTCTCCACACTTTTGATAAAGGGAGTATCGTATCATCTTACACTTTTATTATACTAAGAACATAGCGAATGGCAATGAATTGCTTTGGTGAAGATTCGATTCTACAATTAAGGAATTTCTAGTTCAACTGTTGACGCCCATTCTTTTCCTCGAAATGTGGATTACTAAATTGTAACTCCTATTCCATTGCCTTTGTGTAGCAATACCAACATATGTGCAATTTTTTAAGGTTTTGGTTATCTGCCTGGTAATCGAACCCGGACGCGCGTGATAGGCGAGTGTTACCCTTATGGGAACAAATTTCATCAAAACAAAGGAGGAGATACTTTCATATTTACAAGATGTACGACAATTCATTTAATGGCATAAACCTCCCTTAAAGCTTACTCAGATTGCACTTTCTGGAGGACATTTTGTTAAGGCCTTCACCTCATTCCTGTCGGCATCATTTCTCAATCAACCTAAAGCGTAAGAAACAGTTAGGTACAGCTATCATTCTTATGTTTGTACGTTACAACTATGGAGAGGAGTTGAGTCAGTTGATAATATTTTTAAGATGATTTTTTACCATAGTGAATAACTTGGAACTTTTTCCCTGAAAAGAAAATGTAGGTAAAACAGCAAGAAAAGGCATGAACTGATAATTTCAAAATAGCTCGAACGAGTTTTTTAAGGGATAAAATCCAAGGAGCAAATGAGGGCAATAATCACTTTCATCTTCTTAGTAACATTGTTATTTATTTTAAATCATATTTCTCGTTATCATAACCTTTTAAAATGTCGGTTTTATATTGCAGTCGGAAGAAGGCTCTAATGTCAATAACGTTTTAAAAGGACATGTAGTTGACGACTTTGCTCAGCGACTTTGGGCTTACGTCACAATCAAACACTTGATATTAAAAAGCCGAGTCACGATCAATGAAGACGAAAAATCTGCTTTTCGAGATAGGGCATTGACTCTTGCCCTAAAATACAAATTTGTCACACCTTTGACGTCTTTGATCGTTATAAAGCCGGAAAATGACCAAAACGACAAAGACGTGCTAACAGGACAGGAAGATCCAATTGAAGAGGATTATTTATATGAGGATAGCCCACCAATTGCTCAAGCGATGTCTGTGCAGTATAGCCATAGTCATTTACAATCACATCCCTCACTTTCTTATCCACAATATTCGTTGAGTTTGTCTGGACCCGCAGGGGCTGGTGAGTATGGTTAACATTGATTTAGTTGTTTTCCTGAAAATTCAATTGACTTAAAGAAAAGTATAAAATCACACACCAAATAATAACCACACATAAAATGAACGTCATGTTTTACAGACTGCAAACAACCACCATACATTTTACGTTTGTTAATTTCAAAAATTGTTTTGAGACACTCTGGCAACTTCAAAACAGCCCAGGAAGAATCAACCGGGAATAGAAAAACAATCTAAAGTCTAAAAGCATTTGTCTGAGTTAGTGGATTATTTCATTAATCCATTAGTCCCCTTTATTGACCCTTAATTGAAAGACACGTTTAACTTTCTAAAAAAATTTAGAAATTTACCCCCTCTACCACAAGGGCCTTCTTAGCTTCGATTGATGTAGTGGCGCTGTATCCATCTATACCGCATAAGGATGGTGTAGATGCTCTAGGTGCCTTCATGAGAAAGTGTCATTTTCCAAGTAAGGTAGTTCCTGGAGTTTGTGAAATAGCTGAAATTGGTATGAAGATAAATATTTTCGAATTTAATTCTAAATTGTTTTTACAGACATCGGGCACTGCTATCGGAACAAAGATGGCGCCAGCTTATGCCAACATTTTTAGGGCTGAATTTGAAAAGTCATTCTTGCAGGTTGTACCCTCCTACCCGAAGTTTTTTTGGCGTTATATTGACGATTGTTTTCTTAACTGGTTGCACTGGGATGAATGAGAGGTACGCGATGTGAGGGCGCTTCCTCTTGATCCTGTGTCTGAGAACAATCTCTAAGAGCCCGATTAGCATGAATTTTTGGGCCGCTTAAACTCCTTTTATGATTGTATAAAGTTTACTGCTGACATAAATCATGATTTGATTAATTTCCTTGATGTAACAAGCTTAAAGCTGATGGATCATTAGAGACGGATGTTGATCGCAAACCAAGTGTGACCATGCTTTATCTTCGGTCTGACAGTTGCCATCCGGGTCACGTTAAGGGTAGTATTGCCAACAGCCTGACTAAACGCATCAATTCTATTTGTTCTTCCCCCCACGTGTTGAATGCAGGTGTGCTGAGCTTGTTGCTGCTTTAAATAAACGTGGTCATTCTAAGCGTAAGGTTAAAGCGTCTATAAATCGGGCTCTTAGAGATTGTTCTCAGACACAGGATCAAGAGGAAGCGTCCTCACATCGCGTACCTCTTGTCGTCGAATATCACCCGGGGCTACCTAATATCCAACGAATTCTCAGACGGCACCAGTTGTTACTGCATCTTTCTCCGATTTTGAAGGAGGCTGTGTCCCATAGATCATTACTATCCTTTAGTAAGCCTCCAAGTTTTGGTCGTTTCCTGGTCAGGGCAAAGCTTAACTCAAAGGATTCTAATTTTTGTCCCAGCAATTACTGTGATAGGAACTGCATATTATGCAAGAGCCTTGTCAATAGCAATAAGGTCACCAGTTAGTCAAGTGGTAGAGTTTATAAAGTGAAAGTGCTAATGTCAACTGTAAGACTACATGGATGGTTTATTGTATTTTCTGTCCAGAATATGAGATGCAATATGTGGGGATGACAACAAATCTTAGAGAACGTATGGCTAATCATCGTTGTGCCCTTAGGAACAGGGTGAGATTAGAAAACGAGGGGGGGGGGGATAATGATTTCATGAAGAGTTGTTTTCGGCTGTGCTCTCATCTGTCGGAACACTCACCTAATGAATTCAAGTTAATAATTTTACAAACCATGGCGTCCCCTTCTTCCCCCCCCCCCGGATATGTCCGATATCTCTAGGAAACTTGTCTTGGAAATGGCTTCTAGGAAACTTGGCTCTATTAAGAGATTATGGATGTAGAACAAACTGGGCACAATATGGCCTGATGGTCTTAACTCTAGTGACGGCATTGATAGCCAGACCAGAAAGCCGAGGAGGTGGCCCTGGCAGGCTGTCGAATACACGTGTTGTTAACCCTTTACCGTTGTGCTCCGATCGGGGCATATTTACGCTCCTCGGGAGTGACCGGATAAGCGGACGTAGCCCGCCCCGCATCGGCTTCCGTAGGCCATTGACCCCGTGACCTTAAACTATTGTCTCTCTCGTTGTTGTGGCCGAATTTTCGGGTAGCTACTCGCAGTTTCGAGCTCGCGTGAAACAGTAAAGATGTGTGACAGCCGAGCTCTCCGCATGGGTCCAAAAGGACCAAAACAACGGTAGAGGGTTAATTCTCGTTTCCTCGCTGCTGGACGGCGGTTAAGCTTTCTTGTCTTGTTTTCTTGCTCGTCAAGTGAAACGCTTCTGTATATATAAGTGGCACCTTACTTAGTTCCGGTCTGCTTATTTTCTATTCTTCTTTTATTTCCTTGCTTTTTATGTCTATTTGTGTAGAGAGTGTTGGAGTTTTCTTGTCATTTTGTGTTGTATCCTTTTCACTAATGGTCTTACATATATATATATATATATATATATATATATATATATATGTGTATATATATATATATGTGTGTATATATATATATATATGTGTGTATATATATATATATATAAATATAAATATATATATATATATATATATATATATATATATATATATATATATATAGGTCGAAAAGAGGTAGTAAAAAGTGCTTAAAAGTTTGCGGAAAACTCCACGACGTTTCGGGTATAAACCCTTCATCAGGTGGCAAAAACCAAACTGAACAACCAACAGTAACAATTGGACACGACTAACATCAAATCCGAAGCGATCGCTGTAAAAACAGAACCGGACGAAAGTGACTGTCAGAAAACATGAGTGCGAAGGATGAAAAAAGAGCGTCCTGGATGAAAAAATGCACGTAAAAATCGAACATGGTCTTAAAAAAGGGAAAACAGGAGACAAAAACTAGCCCCGAAAAAAAAATGGTTTTTGCCACCTGATGAAGGGTTTATACCCGAAACGTCGTGGAGTTTTCCGCAAACTTTTAAGCACTTTTTACTACCTCTTTTCGAGGACGCGCTACACGTTTCCACAGTGCTCCGCAGCATTTCGACCTTATATATATATATATATATATAAATATACATATATATATATATATATATATATATATATATATATATATATATATATATATATATATATATAAATATACATATAAATGAAGAATGGATGAGAGTTGCTACCAGTGGTGTCCCCTGTATCGAATCACACTTTACATTGAGCACTTTTTTACCAATGTAGGGAACTATCATATCTATCTATCTATCTATATATATATATATATATATATATATATATATATATATATATATATATATATATATATATATATATATATATATATATATATATATATATATATATATAACCTGCGTCAGTCCAGCCATTCACGGTACATTGCTTGCGAATACCAAAGTGCACAAGCTCAAAGAGCGTGCTATGCATAAAGCGAATAGTATTTCGCCCTGGCTTAAATGCCAAGACTACACAAGCAATATACCGTCTCGAAATTTAGAAGTGCCTAACAGAACACGGTCATACCGAAGCACTACCGTGTAATGGGGCAAAACTATATATATATATATATATAACACCTTTAAAAGCTTCCAAAATTTCTCACTCCTTGTCATTCTCTGACCAAGTATTGACAAAGAGGTAGTATATTTCGAAAGCTCTACTTCAAACCTTTTGGCTGTTTAATTTATCTAAATTCTAGCCTTCCGCTATTTGTATCTCCTCGGAGATCCAGCCTTTCAATTCTGTAGCACCGTTGTTTTACAGTTTCTCCGTCATGTTTATATATATATATATATATATATATATATATATATATATATATATATATATATATATATATATATATATATATATATATATATATATATATATATATATATATATATATATATATATATATATATATATATATATATGTATATATATATATTTATGTATAGGTAGATCGAAGTTAGAATGTGTAGGTCGAAAGTGTTGTAGTAAAAAATTCGATCATGAATTTTATACCGATCCAAGATAGAGTATAAACTCTTATCAAAGAAGGAACGGTTGAAGAAAAACACCAGAGAGAAAAATTGAGCCGCACGGGGGACCGAACCTACCATCCTCCGCTTTCCGGGCAGAGGCTATGACCACTACGCTTGAACAGCTCGTGATTCACAGAAGCGACAACAATCTATAAATACCCCGCGTGAATCAATTTTCTCTCTTTGTTACCATGGTACTTCCAAGCGGGATGAATAATCAGTGGGTCGAAGTTGGTAGATCGAAGTTATAATATATATATATATATATATTAATATATTAATATATCTTATTGTGGAATAAGGAAAATTTTTGGGGGAAATATCAAGGTTAGAGGGAAATTACCGTTAGGGGGAAAACATACGTTCCCCTTTACGTTTTCACACACTGTTATAATGGGGATACGTTAGTGTATAGTAAAATATATGGGAAGGGGTACGTTATATACCTAATTACTTTAATGTTGACCAAATTACGGACGTCTTTCTGTTAACACGTACAACTAATGGACTCTTGAATTTACGTACATGTTTATGTTTTTCCTTAAAGGCGAAACATACAGTTATGTATTTTATTGTTTTTCATTTCGCCTAAACGTATCAAGATACACATATTTCCCCCTAATGTTCAATCTAGTGGTATATATATATATATATATATATATATATATATATATATATATATATATATATATTATTCCAAGCTTACTTCGCAATTGTTCGACATTCAATTTCAGCGCCACCTCCAAGAGTGATGCCTTTAGCCATAAACCTCTCTTCCCGTCAGTACTCTTCCCGTAAGTTAAGCTTTATTCATGTCGAAAGGATGAATATTATAGTTATATTTCAATCTTTGCTCTGTATCAAGATGTTAATAAAGTTTCAATTTCTTCCTTTAAAATAAAAAAGTTCACTCTCAGTTATGAAATCAAATACTTGGTGGTGTTATGTTCAGTGGGTTAAGTTCATAAAACTGACTTCACTTTCCTTTTGTGCGTGTTAATATTCTTGTAAAACAAGAACAGGAAAAACATAAACATCTTTATACAACTTTAAATTCACTATGATATGGCTTTGGGACAAGTTATACAGCTGGAAATGTGCAAGTATCGGCATCTCTTTTATCGAAGGTTATATGCCATTTTGATTTTTAAAGTCTTCAGTTAGTAGATAATCATACCATCCCAGATTAATCATTATGTATGGAAAACTTTCATGGATAGTATCAGTCTTGACCCAACTAGTTATCACAGCAGATGTTTGGGATAGTATTATCATTTCTTTGGTTTCCTTATCGCGACCGACATGAGAGCACATGTCAAAAGATTTGATCAATTTGTTACTTCATGAGCTAAATTCTTTGTTTCCGCATCGTCGAGGAGAGTAACATTCTTCATTTCAATTCTAAAATGTAATGGTTCCTATTCTTTTTCAGTCTGTGGACGGGTTGATGAGTGTTGCCAGGGGACATGACAATTTGGGAACTAATACCAGTAACCATGAACTGGTGCCCGTTCACGTAGCAGTTTTCATAACTTGGCGTCCTTACACGTATTCTTGAGTACCTGGTACCCGTACTAAGCAACTGTACAATGAAGTGTTTAGAGCATTCGACATGCAGCGGGATATCTAGGCCCTTTGATATGGAAGTTACTTTCATTGTGCTAGGTGCTTATCATAAGAAAGGGAGTAGAAAAACAAGCCAGTAAGTCAATACTGGAAAAAAGGCCGTGGCCGTTCAGCTAGCTAGCTAAGTAACTAGCCGTGCTCATGAACTGATACCAGTACTCATGATCTAGTGCTAGTACCCGGAATTTGTGGCCTGGTACCCATACTTAATGACTTGGTGCCCATAGCTATACTCATGGTTCTGCAATCACACTTGCTGTAGCAACCTAGGTAATCATTTATGTTTAATAGCTCTATGACGTAAGGTTTGAGATGACTCCTCGAAGGGTACATGATCTTATTAATTTTACGACGTACACTAAAGAGTATTTCGCTGTGCTTATATTTCCATAGGATTTCCTATGTCTCCACCTCTTCTTCAATCACCTTCCACAAGTGGACAAGGTTAGTAAAATCACATTCATCCTCTATAATGATAAATTTAGCTAAATTAATTAGTTAATTAACTAAAGCTTAAGAGCTTGGGAGTATTAAATAACTGAATATACGTTTATCTCGGTTTTCACTTGCTTATAAATAACGAAAGATGATACAAATAATATTTTACAGTCCAAGGAGCAAGGTGTATTTGCAGAAAATTGCTGCTCTAAAAAGGAGGCAAAAGGGATAAAGTGGCAATGGAACGGGGACTGAAAAAGCTAAAATTTGCCACCCGAGTCTACGAATTTTTCTATTAAATTAGGTGCATAAGAATCGATATAATTGACACTTCAGCATTGGAATCAGCTGCGAAAATGAAATTAATGAAATGATATTCATTTGCCAACTACCGATCACATGTATTCCTGAAGGTACAGACTTATAGTAAAATGCGAAGAAGGAGAAAGGAAATGAAATTTTGCAGTGCCATTGTCAAAACTTAATAATTACCTACTTAGATTTACGATTTGATAATGTAAAAACGTACTTCTAGAGTTGGATACGAGTTAAAGCATTCATTTTCTACAGCCCACGTTAACAGTATACGATTTACTTTCAATACCTTTCAGTGGATGGTGATCCTCACGTTAGAATTTCATTAGCTGAGCAAAACGCCTCAATATGTTTTAGTGTTCATGGGGAAAACGGATCGGTTGTTAATTTGATCAGCGACCCTAAAAATGGTAAGTTAAGCAATTTTAAAAGACATTAAGTTTCTACAGGTTACTTTCATTAATGAATTGTTGGAAATGTTTCAGTTGTGCCCATCATGAAGGCCTCCGTTCGGATACATTAGTCCTCATAACGTCATAACATGTTCATCAAAAGGGAATCGACAGCCCTATTTCGCTTTGCCCATTTCAAACAATACGGTCTCTCTGATGGCGACGTTACGAATATTATCGCAACATGGATTACCCAGTTATCAGTTACTGCCACAAAAAGTACAGTTTCGTAGGATGACTTTGAAAAAACTGGAAGATACTGACCAGGTAGCAAATTACAAAAGGACGAGAAATACCTAACTGAATAAAGGAAATAGAGTACCAAACTCTTATTCCAAAGCATTATACCTTTCGCTCGAGCTTGCTGTTGTGCTCGACATGGCAATGAAATTCCACTAAGCCCCCTAATTCTCACACATTATTTTTTTTGCCAGTTTTACAACGGTAAATAGTACATTCAACATCTGGTTGTTTTCAAATCGTTTCCCTCAAATAAACAGAGATGACCTTCAATGCACAATTTACGTCATTTGAAGATGCGTCGACTGACGAAATGGTCAAAATGAAAAGCTATTTTACAACTGTTGGCATTCTCCTGGGAACGAATCAGTTGCTCGTCACTCCTAAAGAAATTACTTTCCAAGGTATGAATATTGACTGGACTTCCCCCATGAGGTTGACATTCGGTGGATTTGCGGTACAAGTGTATCCCGTGATGAAAATGCTGGCTGTTCGTTCCAACAAAGGAATTACTATTAACATCAGGAGGCATCGTGATGAAAGAACGTGGATGAGAAATAAAGTCGACCATCTTGGAGTGTATATTGAAGACTCATCAGGCTTCACAAATTTTGTGGACGGACTGTTAGGTAAATTTGTTTTACAAACGTTCAGGCAATATATTATGCAACATTTTCATAACATGGAAAAGCTTACTTAAACAAACGATAAATATGCTTCATTCAGATATAAGTGGTTAGCAATCTATATTTCCATTTTTTGTTTGTCTGAAATGTTAGACCACTATCATAATTAAGGTGACAAGATAACTCAAAAATCAACGATAATAACTCTCTCATAAATGTAAGTTTTGAAATGCTAAAGCCTTTAATTGCATGTCGGAATAAATTCTAAGGCTTTTTCAGAGAAACTTTCAAATCATTTCCCATTTTTTATGTTTTTCTCAGGTCAGTTTTACAGAGGCAGTCCAGTCATCACCGGAATTCACACTAATACTACACAGAACATTGAGAAAACAGCAACCCTGAAAATTGCCGAGGAACTGGTTTCAATTGTATTGCACCCTCAGCAAAGAAAAGAATGCTGGCATGTGCGACATAAAAATGGAACTGTGTCTGATCCTTCTAATTTTGAGATCGACACTTTGTTCCAAAAGTTTGGAACTAATAACTTATCTCTTAATTTTATTAAGGGTTAACAAAGTATGTATGTTTCGACTAGAGAATATGTGAACACTAGACGTCCAATTCAAGAAACAGAACCTTTAAAAATACAAAAGTGTAAAGGAAAGTTCCTTTTGGTACAGTAGAAAAGTATTTTATTAGCTGAAATTATATACCAAGTAAAGTTGATGCCATTCTCTGCATTGTTTGAAGGTTAATTTTTTTCTTTGAACCTTCATTACGTCAGCAAAACCCATGTGAAGATAATTTGCTACGAAAAAAAGTTTCTGCAGTTGCTACGATATGTGCAGGAAAAAATATATGCATTGTATTTCTGGTTAACCCCCCTAAGGTATAATTCGTATCGCATGTTTAGATATCTTTATCGTTACATTGTGTTTTATACAGTATCAATTATACAGGCATGTAAGCACGTAGCACGTAGCGTACAATAGCGTTTAATTACAATGGATAGTTATCAAAGTGTACCCTGTAAGACACCATATTTTAAAACATGACGTAATTATGAGATACCACATTAAACATGTCCGATTGAAAAATTTTAATGACATTTCACATTTTATGAAATTTCATTTGTATATTTTTTGTTCGAAGAAAACATATGAACATTTCTGATCGCCGCAATTATGATTTTAACACATTGTACAGACAAAAAATGGAGAAGGAAAGGCAGAGTCGAGGCTGGGATTTCAAGGTTTCCTTTTCAGTTCAAAGTAGTCAGTTATACTAACAAAGAGTATCTGCTGATATTGTTTAAACTTTATCATTCACTCAAAGGAAGGGCTGAAGGTAACATCAAGTTTTGATATTTTACAGAGGTACTTATTTTAAGTATTTCTGTGGAATTTGCATTGAAATCCCATGTGTGTTTCTCAGGTTAGGAGCAAATAAAGTAGCCACATTGTCAACAAAAACTGAACCTGAAGCAAGCAGGTTTGGCTTCCATTAATGGACAGCATTTATACACATATGTGACAAACTCTCGCATTAATGGACAGCATTTTTTGACAACCAATTTTGGCCTAAGTGACATGAAAGTTTTAAAAGTTTTGCATTTTTCATTAAGAGTTGTGTTCGAAAGTGACTTAAGGGCAGCAGAGGTTATATCACATTTTCACATTGACAAGGAATGCTTTGTTTCTCTTTGCTTTTCTGTCTGTTGTGTTGATCTTGAATAGGACTGAGCTCCCTGTGAGAAATGCAAACGTTGTTCTCATGCTACTTACGCAATCGTATTGTGATATTATGGGATTTTTGAGGTGAAGAAGCTGTAAAGTTTTAAGAAAAACAAAACACTGCCCATTAATGTGAGGAGATGATGCCATAGGTGCTTGCTTCATTTCATATTAAAAATGTGATATTTTTTAATTGCTCATATCTTGAGGACCACACATCGAATTTCAATGCAAATTTCACCAAAATACTTTCTTTTCATGTGCTCTGAGGTTTTCTGATAAGAAATAAAACTGACTCCTTTAATTATTTGTTTGATTGCTCTCTTTCCGATGTTTTACATAATTGAATTCATATTTTGCTTTCTTGACATAGACAAGAAATTCATCTCAAAGAAATTGAGACGGATAAACCACAGCTTAAGTGCAAAATAGTCTCAGTTGTAGTCTCCCGCTAATTGGTTGATATTTTATATTTATATGGCCAAGTTTTCTAATGATGTTGCTGAGTGTTACAATATATTTCATCCAGGGCGTCGATATTCAGTTGGGGTTGAGCGGCAATCATCCCACAAACATTGGGGCGAACACCCTCTCGGGCAGATTAAGGTACAACAAGCAGAGTAAACAAAATGTAGCATTGTCGTGTAAACAGTGGCGTAGCCACAGGGAGAAGGAGGGGAGATTGCCCCACCACAAGCTCTGAAAATGAAAAATTGGGAAATTTTCCATTAGTGACACCAGTCAACTACAGTGCGGTTTTCCGAACTATATTTCATAAAATTTCGAATTCTTTTTAGGAAGCTTAATATTTGTAATAATTGTATTCAAAAGACAGAACGTTCCCCGCGCTTCAAATTGAACTTCCTGATACATTAGTGCTCTCCCATTAATCGATTTGGCAAGCTCTGGAGAATCGAAAAGTTGCCATGCGTGACACCAGATCGTCGAGTGACAACGTCTAACGCTTCAGCTACAGTGCTACTTCTATACATTTTCTTTAATAAAGTTCCAAATTTTTTCCAGTATAAGCTCTTGAATTTAAAAATGTCGGACAGTCTCAATTGGTAGGCCTTATGCATGTGATAAGGGTCTTTGGTCGCAATTTCAGATTTGCCAATACAGTTGGGACGCTGATCTCAAGGTCACCAGAATATTTTAAGCTTTGTTGATGACGTCAAAGAATTATTAAAAAAGAATAGTCCAAAAGCTTACGGAAACTATTTCAAGATGTTGAAAATATTGTGAAATAACGTCCTCCAGCGGCATTAGATTCAAAATATTTTTACCTAGGAGAAAACTAAAGAAAAACTTAAAATTATTTTCGAGTTAGTCGACGAGGCCATTAGGTCATGGATTTTTCTTTTAATTAATTAAATTAGGTAGGCGGTGGCATTATCTTATACTGCGTAACCAGTCCCTTGAAATTAGGGTAGAAAAAAATACGAATAACCTCTCCGATAAATCTCTATCCGTTGGATAAATATAAAAAAGCTCTAGGGTAGGGTGAGAGCTTATAGCTATACCTTGTCCTTCAATCAGAACATCAATCCACAGGACCATTTCAAGTAAAACAATGACGATACGATATACTCTGTATAAAACGGGAAATCCGAATCTGTGTCAAATGTTCCAACACCATCGGTATTAGCCTTTGAGAGGGCACCCAAAATAAACAATACCTTGTCAATTCTAGGCTTAAATTAAAATGACGGTGAACTGGAAACAAATCACGAGGAGGATGAACATTGCTCCCTCCATTCTTTCATTGAGGAGTTCTGAAAGAGCAAATATTCCATCGAATTAAGGCCTGGCAGTACCGTAGCCAGGATGGATTTTTTTTTTGTGTGGGGGGGGGGGCTAGGTAACAAGTGGGGGACCTCGTAGCGGTTCGCGCGGAGCGTAGAATAAAATTTTGGGCTTTTAAACCCCTCCAGATGGCCGGAAACGGCACTTTCCAAGTGTTTTAAGCTGGATGTACCCAGCCTTGAAATACGAATCTCATGTCTGCGACTTCTCAAAAAATGAGAATAAAAAATCAATCTTTGAAAAATGGTAATACAAACACTTTTTAGGGACCCCAAAACTCGCCACTTCTGATCTGTATCTCCCTTTCACTTGAGAAAAATTGTAACCTTCAGAAGGACGTAGATCGCAAATGCGGCAATATTTGAATCTAAGCAGAGCGCCACCATCAGTTGGCGCGAAGCCTACAAGAAATTGTGGGCTCTAAAACCCCTCCAGATGGCCGGAAACGGCATTTTCCACGTGCTTTAAACTGGATGTACCCAGCCGCAAATGCTGCAATATTTGAATGGATTTCAGCTTACTTGAGGCAGTACCTTACCCTTTAATAGGAAAACCAAAAGTAGTGTTGTCCCCCTCTGAGAAACTTTCTTTGCGTTAGATTTCCTAGATGCAAAATGGTGATATGTTTGGCAAAACTTTTAGGCCTAAGTTTTATGATTTTTCCTTTTTGGGGAGCATGAAAGATATCAAATTATTTTTAGTTTTTGTAGAGATTTTACAAGAGACATGCATACTACCAAAGAAACAATGTGCAAAATGGTGGAGTATTTGTTCATCGGTACATTACGTAGTCAAAATTAAAACACTACGTATAAATCTCTCAAAATAATTGAACCGCAAAGCAGAAGTATGGATCATGTGGGAAACACGTGAAATCCGGACCTTGTGGATATTTAACAAATCCCCCGGACGCCAGTGCCAACTAGTGAAAAGAGGACTTGTCGAAAAAATCGTCCTTCGGTGGCACTTGTCATGGGCAGGGGTGAGGCACAACATAGGCCTACTTGTTGCGGATGGAAGGGAAGAATTATCCGGAGGCAGTACCTTACCCTTACCTGCTTATGGCAAATATAGGTATGGTCGTGTAAGAATGCTCTCCAGTGTACGATTGCCTTGCTTTCAGTGAATCGATGAGCCATCCGGAAGGCAGAAAGGGTCTTAACCTAACAAAGTCACATTTAAGTTTGTCGTCGACACTTTCGTTTCATCTTCGAAGTGAAATGCAATAAAAGACAGTGCAGATCACGAACGGTATCTAATTTAGTGAAAGTAGGCATTTTGAAGTTATTACTTGATTTCATACGTGCACAAAAAATGTGTTATACACACATTCATCCATGTTTTTTTTAAATTTGTACACATTTTATTTATTTACTGTTTTGAAGGAAATACTTCAAAGTTTATTTACGTTCAAACAATTTATTTTTTCAATTACTTTATCAGGACGCAAATATTCTGGGATTCTGGGGGGGAGGGGTCTGAAAAAAATGTGGGGGGAGGCTAGGACCTCCAGCCCCCCCCCCCCCCCGTGGCTACGCCACTGAGACCAGGACAACTAAAAAGTCCATTTACTGATGAAGCTCAACATCTAAAATCAAGTGCAGAAACATGTCTAGTTAAAGATTTTAGAGACCTAACAGACCAGTACTGCAAAGTATCTGCGGTCTTTAATCACACCCTACAGCACAAAGATGCTACCTGTGTAATTACAACACAGAATATCCTTATATATAGCTATATCGAATTTCTGAAACCTTTCCGGAGAAAAAAAGTTGAACTTGAAGTACCTAATCTGTGGGTTAGTGGGTAATGAAGAAAGTCATGCAGGCGTTTTAGTTCAGAAAATAGAACTTTCAAATCATTTGGCCAAAACCAGGAAGATGTGAGAATGCCTGACGTCCATTTCTTCAGATAGAATGAAGGGATGGTAATGATATTTCAATATTTTGACATTTATGGTGGAAGCGCACAAAGCATGGAGAATGGAGCAGAATGTCCCAATTTTCCGCTTAATTTAAAATTCGGTGAAGAATCTGCTTCAAATAATTTGTTCAGACCTTTGATTTTTAAAACCATTGACATTGCACTGAAACCTCCGTTGCGCCCGATATCTTTAAAATGATATGTCCACAAAAGAAAAAAAACAGTCACTCCCCAAGAAAAGAAAACAAAAAAGCTCCCCTACGCTGATATTTATTGCACGAGATTTGTGGTTTCAGTAGTTTTGATGAACAATCGAAATTTCATTGATACCTAACTGTCTTGAAAAGGAAACGATGAAGTTTTCTTGGAATAAAAACTTTTCCAGGGTTCTCTGTTCCACGACGGTTGTGTTCTTAAGGTAGAAAAAGAAAGCCCTGGTAACAATACAACAACGATTGACATTTACATGCTTCCTGTTTTCTGGTGGTAAGGTAGTGATTTGTAGACATCACTCAAGAAATTTACCTTTCAGCAGGCTTCTCGTGTTTTTACGTATGACTTCCTTTGAACTACAGCTTTATCACGACTTCTGTAATGAATACAGATCATTCAAGAAGTTGTGTAGGCGATATGTTCCTTAGAAATCCATAAGCGTAGTCACAGTACTTTTAGAAGAATGAACATATATAATGTGTGTGTGTATATATATATATATATATATATATACCCAATCTGCAGACAGAACTGTTTCGACCTATATAGTGGGCAGCCTAAAGATAAATTGAAAAATCACCATTGGTAAATCTAGTCGATTGTTGCAAACGATGCTTGTTGACATCAATTACTTCTTGGTAAGTTTACTTCATTTTTATAGTTACTTCCTCAGAAATTAGACATTACTTTGACATACTATTCAATCTTTTCTACTTCGGTGAAACCATTCTGGGACACACTGGTCCATCTCTGGTGATGTTAAGAGTCTTTGCGTCGTATCAAGGCACCTGTAAATCATGAGAAATTTCTATCAAATTTACCATTTTCTCCATCTACTCGTAATATACATCTCCTGAGACTTTTGCACCGAGATATAAAACCGCACAACTTCAACAGGTTTATTTTCGCAAAGAGATTGCTAATTTTCCCTTTTTACCAAAATTTGACATTTCGGCGCCGTTTTCGTTATTTTTCATGACCGTTATAGACTTGAATGTTTTGTTGGAAAAGTTGAGCAACTTACTCTCATAGCAGTGAAATCGTTGCACTAAACATTTATGGTGATACGCTTAGCTAAAACACAGTCAGTCACATTTCATCTTAAAGGCCCAATCCTCTCACCAAACTAGTGTATTTGTACACAAAAATCTCAATTGGACCAGCTCTTTGATCGACAGCACTTTCAGAATGCAGGCTACAGAAGATCATAATACTACGGCATGTACTTTGCACTGTATTAATGCTGTTTTCATTTAACACTGGGGTTTTGTGTATTCGATCTGAAGCAATAAACTGAGATTGTAATTGGATAAAAAATGAATAAACCCAGACGTGAGATTGGCTTGAATAGGGTAATTGGAACTGTTCAGAGTGAAACTCTGATGTGTTAGGCTTTTAAAACAGACCTCCCTGTTTAGCATACGTAAAACGTAAAATTTGGAACATCCTTGCAGAAGCGTTGAGCCGATCATAGACTTTCGAACATTAACCTGTCGAAAGGGTTTATGTTAGTCTTGATAATTACATGTTCTTAAGGCTTAATTAGAAAACAGAACCCTCGGCTTGCGTTCGAGCGGTGAAAGAAATAAGAAAAATCTGTATAACCACTCACGTCATGCCTCAAATATCTTTCATCCTGAAGGTAAAAATAATACTAGAGTAGAAACGATCAGATAAGACCTAATTACATATGATTCAAAGTAATTTAATAGGAACAATACAGGAAAAGGAAAGTTTGGAAAAGAGAAAAAACAAACCGTCCAACCCATGCAGGTAAACACTTGATTCAAAACAAATTAAGCGGAAAAAAGCGGAAGTCAAAGTTACACGAATCATCCTCACACATTATGGTACGACAAGCTTTTTAAGAGTGCTTCCGAATTCGTTCTTAAATTTGAAGCAAAGATCTAATTTGTTGTACATGTGAACCAGTGTGTAACAGTTCATTATTTCATGTCTGCAGCTAGCCGTACCTCATTCTATCTTTATGATTTTGAGTGTATCAAGAGCCCTCGTGTACAAGTATATCTTTGGTTAAAATCACGCTTAATATAAAAGGAAGGGTATTTCCAAGAAACGTGGAACTAATAATATAATAACTTTTTGTACTTTCATTTTATGTTATATTTGCAGTGACACTGATATTATTACTTTAATAAGACTATTATATACATTTGATTTATACATTTCAGTTTCAAGATGAAGTGGTGCCTTCTAGAACATTTCATTTTACTACTTTGCCTTTCTTCCATGGGCTTTTGCGCACCAGCTTCTTGGCAAGTAAACCAACTTAACGTACATGAAGATACCATACAGGTACACCATATCTTTTAAATAATCGGTTGCAAACATTCCATTTGTTTAAAAGTGGTTCTTTGTGTTCCATAAAAAGAAATACAGAAGCTCTTTTCATGAATGAAATCCTTTATAACTCGATTAACGATTAGGATTACTTAAATTTATAAAGAAAAGATACTGAACGTTTTTTTTTTTTTGAAAAAATAATTCCTGATTACTATGTATTACTGCTGCTTAAACGACGACAATCTACTCAGATACAAATGGATATTCAACGTGTCATACGAGCTGCTGTTTCGAGCCTCTGATTCCAAAGTATAGTTTACTATTTTGTTGTGTAAGCACATGGATGATGGAATTCGAAATACTTGCTAGCTCAAAGGTAGCACTTTCATTGTAAGCGGACCTTCCCGCTTTCAGATAGGAAAGATGTGATGTACATTGGGTACTAGCAAGTACTAGTAAGACGACGGTTTGGCTAAGTTAAAAGGAAGTTAAAGTTAAAAGGAAGTTAAAAGAAAATTTACTCACATGTTCGGTAAATTGAAAATCACTTTGGTTGCACGCCATAATGTTCAGCTTCCATATTTATATCTGCTATGGTTTTAATCGCAGCGCCAGCACTAAAGCCTGCAATAACAATTGGCACTTTTAGAAGACTAACATTCCACAAATCAATCAGTTCGTGCAAGGAATGGCCATTAGGAGTTTGAATGAAACACTGACACCAGCGAGCGTTTTTGTTACCACTGTCACATTGAAAGTACAACATCTAGAAGTAGTCTACTTAGATGTTACAACGATGAGCAGTATGCTGGTCTACAACGATCAATGGGGCTGTCCTGATGATTTAAAGAATACGGTTTGAAAAATATTGCGATTTTAGCCATTTTGTTAAATGCAAACTTTTTCCATCGTAAATTTTGTACACCCACAGGCTACATTTCTGTACATGTTTTATATTTTGGCCGACGCACATTTACGATTTTTCGAATTCTTTTGACATACTCTTACAGTCTCATCGAATGTATTTCGAGGTAGCCTAGATGGAAAATTACAATGTTATGCTGTTTAGCACAGTACAGCACATTCCGCTTAATCAATGCAGATTTTCATAGTTTTCAATACCTTGACAGTCAAGCTACACGGTACCAGATTTGTAGCCATTGTACTGAAAGTGTCATTAGATTCCCTCATTATGCGAGGATTTTAAAATGCTTAACATTTTATTCTGTAGGTGTAATCAAACGTGTGGAAACTTCAAGCCAATTAGAAAATTTAATTTATTTCTGTGTTCGAAGTGAATGAATTAGTACGTAAGGCAAGAGTGTGCATGAATTGTTTAACGTGAACAAATTGCATGAATGTAATCATAGACCCATTCATGATCGTATATTTTTTCATTTTGTTGTTTGCGAGCAACTTTCCCTTTCTTTTGTCCTAGATTCCCAGGGCCCTTCCTATTTTCCGTCACGTGTTACTGTTGTACGTGGCAAACCTCCACATCCTAGTTCCACATGTACGCGGTGCCTTATATTTTCGAGGCGTGGCCAATTTCACCATCTACAGCCTCCTCATTGCTCACTCAGATCAACACAATCATTAAAATTTGTCTGTTATTTTTAAACATATTTTGTGATCTTTGGTAAAGAGATGGCTTTCGTGAGCCGTTGCTCATTTCCATTTTGGATATGAACGCAATTGATGTTCTCCTTCCAGGACGACGGGATTGCAGCATGGATACCAAAATAGAGAGTGAATGAAAATGATTCAAACCATATTTTGTACAAAGAGTAATGTATTCCACAGCACTACCATTTTCGTCAAAAAAGTGATATAATTTAAAAACAAAATAATTAAAAAACAAAAATAATCCCGTTATCGATTTTAATAAAACGGTTATTCAAGACACTCTGCTTCCCCTAAAAATTTCTATCTGGAGATCTAAAATAAAAAATAAATAAAATATTGATATCTTTTTTGGAAAAATTGCATTAAAAAAAAACCCTTACCATACTTATTAAGTTCTTCGTCAAACAAAACCTTCCACAAGCTATCATTTCCATCGAGATAAACATTTTAAACTTAGAGAAAATGACCTTATATCAACCATATTTAACCCACTTTTAGGTTTACTGTTAATTAAAACATTTCTCTTAACTTTGTTGGGTTTTTTCGACCAGATAAAACTGTACAAAAGGCCTTTTTATCCTTAAAATATTGATCGCTTAGCTTTGGTAGAACAGAAAAAAGATAAACTAGTTGAGCAATAAGAAAAGCTTTAATAAGAACAATTTTTCCAATAGGAGTAAGGTCCCGGGAGGACCAGAGATTGATTATTTTTTTTACTCGAGATAATTTGGGAACATGGTTCAGTTGAAAAAAAATCATGAAGATGATGCGTGAATGAAATACCAAGATACTTAACTGGTTCCTGGCTAATGACAAAATCAAATGTTTCAAAATAGGGGGGTGGGGAAGAGAAAAGAGGGCCGAGAGGGAAGAGACAAAACTTGTCTAAGTTTGCATTAATATCAGACATTTTACAAAACTTTTACAAAACTTTTCAAGAACACTCACTGTTTCATTAATATCATTCAATGATCCATCTGTAATAATAACTATGTCGTCTGCATAGGTAAAGATTTTAAAAGCCGAATTTTAGATAACAATTCCATGAAAACTTAAACTTGATTTGATCATAGCTGTTAAAATCTCGGCACATGTTATAAATAAATAAGGACTAAATGGGCATCCCTGACGCACACCCCTTGAAATCCTAAAATAATCAGTAAGGGAACCATTATTTACCACACACGATGAAGTATTATTGTATAGCGTTCGAACCCAAAATTTAAAATCATTACCAGAATTAAAATAAGCAAGAGTATTTTGAACAAATCAGTCAAGTCGATCGAACGTTTTCTCGTAATCTAGGAAAATAAGTGCACCAGGGATATTATGATCACTACAATAACTGATAAGGTCAAGAATTAGTCTGACATTTTCCTCAATAAAGCGGCCTTTTAAGAATCCGGTTTGTTCTAGATCTATTATATCAGTTAGCATAGTTTTCAAAAGTAAGGCCAGACACTTGGCAGCAATTTTGTAGTCAACGTTTAGTAGGGCGATTGGACGCCAATTCTTTATAAAGCGGTTGTCTTTACTTTCTTTAGGAATGAGCGTTCAACAAGCTCTACCTTGCTCACCAGAAATAAAGCCTGATTTAAAGGCATAGTTAAAAGAATTTACAACAAGTGGGCCGACCGCTTCCCATAATACACGGTAAAATTCAACAGGGATTCAATCGGAGCCTGGAGATTTGTTGAGAGGGATTGAGAATAATGAGCGACGACATTCCTTGAGAGTGAGAAGCCCCTCACAGCTCTTGGACTGTTCCTCAGACAGTTTGGAGTACAAAATATCTAAGTTATTAAAAAAAATCGTCCGACTGGTCCTTAGTATAAAGATCCTTATAGAAATTTTTAATAGTTTCTAAAATGTCCTCCGTACCTCCAACAGTTGTATTGGTATCTAAAATTAACTGCTTAATAAAGTTAAAAGGCTTATTCCTTTTCTCCAAGTTTAAAAAATATTTAGTGTTCTTTTCCCCTTTTTCTGATCAGCGGGCTCTTGATCTTACAATAATACCTTTTACTTTATTATCATATATTTAGTCTAATTTGGTCCTACAATCTTCAAGTTCATTTTTAGCGTGTGCGGATGGATAAACAGCAAAGCTTTGCTCAAGATAAGCAATATTTGATATAAATTTCTTTTCGTCTGATTTTCGTTTACGAATAACACGCTTAGAATAGTTTATGGAAACAGACCATATACAGTTCGGGAGATAACCTCTGTCGGGGGAAAATGGTTTTTCGCCCGATCGGGGGAAAATACGGCCATGGGTGGCGCCATTTTCAAATTTCTCCCCTGATGCTTTGCGATCCTACCGCTCAATTTAAACGGAAACAAACGTTCAAAACACCTGGAAAATTTAATCGGTCTTAGGAAAGAGAAATTTTTGGAATATTTAGAAACTTTGTTGCTACAAAAAGCCGGATCATGTTTGGCAGTTCACCGCGCAAATTTTGAGATATCGAGCAATTTTGCCACGTTCTGTGTCCTAAGCTTAAATTATAAATTCGACACAGCCGCAAGATCTGTTCAATTTTTTTGGCAGAAAGTTGTGTAAGTTACTCGTTCTAGCAATTGAGCCCATTAGTATGTTCTTGAAAGTTTCTTAAAATTTCTGTCTGAGGTGGTGAACAATTACCTTGTATTTGAACATATCGACATTTATAAAACAAAGCAACGACTGTTAAGAGGTACACACTAAGTTCTCATGAATATTCATGCTGCAAAATTTTTTGAGTTCTCATTTTCTCGAACTGTTATAGTAACTTTACATGATTCCCATAAAAGACTTGGATTAAAGGTGGGATGATAAACAATAATATCCTTAATTGCATCTCTCACGTGGCAGTTATAATCTGAATCATCTAAAAGTGAAGTATTTAATTTTCAAACACCATTACCTCGAGGTGTACCAATTAAAATTTTCAAAGTTACAAACGAATGATCTGAACCAAAAGGTGGTATGATAGAAACATCGCTAACAGCATTCTTTTGATGATTAGATATGATAAAATAATCTAACCTACAATGTATAGAAGAATCAATATTGGAATGCCATGTATACAATTTAACACTTGGATTTCTCTCCCGCCAGATATCGATCAGATCGAAGGCTTCCATCATCTAAAGCACTTTATTGCCAGCGTTAAAATTCGTTTGAGCCCTTCCTCTTGCCTTGTCAAAAGCTAAATTCATAACAAAGTTGTAGTCCCTACCCCAAATGATAGTGTCCCAATTGTGAATGACGAGGTACCCCTCCGATTGCAGAAAGACGAAGTCGTACTTATGAGTATGTAAAAAGGAAAATAGTTTGCGGCGTTTCTCGCTATCTCGAATACCTCTTACGTTAAATGTAACAAATGAAAAGCAGACCATTGCAAAAGATAAGAGGGGTACGAAGTTAAGTGAACATATGTACAGTCAGTCGCAAATTCAATATCATGGATATTAATTAAACAGAAAAACATTCTGCCGTTTTTGCAGTACAAATTAAAGATAAAATAATAGACACTTTCTTGCTAATTGAAAATGGAATAAACAGACGAACACTCTAATCCCTCCTAAGGAGATAACATATATGAATCGTGATAATATAAAGTATATGAGTTCCAAGAGACTTAAAAAAGAAGGAAAAACAGAGAAAACAAATCATGTTGACTGGCTAATGCCTAGTATCAAGGGACCTAAGGTACTTAGGGGAAAAACTATACAGGGTCCAATCGCAGTCAACAGTGTCCTTTGGACAAAAAGGACGGGTTAGGATTATAAACAATGCAGGCATGAGGAGAGAGAAATATACGGAAAAGAAAAAACACACACACAAAAAAAGGATCTCACCTGAAAGTAAAAAACAGATTTTTCCTATAAACATGATGGCCTTGAAATATGGCTGTTTGTCAATTGAAAGTTTTATAGTGTAGGTAAACTAAAAGTCAAACGGCCTGCCAGAGCCATCTCTCCATTTCCCTGCACTAAAAAATAGTTTGGTTCCACTATCGTATAGTTCGTTTACCTTCTGAGACCATTTCTTCTTTTCAAGGAGATCCACTTTGGTCAAGTCGTCCACACTGAAAAAAGTTTTACCTTGGAGTGCAGCTCTTCTATTTTTTTTTTATTAGTACGATGTTTTCGCTTTGTAGGATAAACACCGTACTAGGATATGGGGTGGCTTTCCAATAAAACCACGTCCGTCTCTGTGGCATCTCTTGATTGAAATCGGGGGCATCATTAAACATAGAAAACACCTTCTCCCTGATAACAGCTTCACAGTTTTCTTGGTCGGTTACAGGAATACCAACAATTCGGAAATTGTTAGGTCTTGAGAAGCGCTCTAGTTTGTTGATTTCTTCAGCTGAAGTACCCTGAGAATTTTCCAAGTCTCTTGTTTTCTCTTTCAGTGCCTCAAACTCTCTGTCCTTCTCTTCTACTTTAATTTCCAAGTCATCGATTCTTTTGCTTTGGTACTCTACAGTTCTTCCCAGATCCTTTTCTAGTTTTGAAACTCCTCAAAAGCCGACTGGCAACCTTCGCCATCGTCGTATTCATTGTCACTTCCATCGCGGAACTGGTAATTGGCGATATCAGTGAAATCAAGTAGTGAGGGTGTGGCCCTTCTAGCTCCCGAACGAGGTGTAGATGTAGTTTGAGAAAATGGGGGTCTGTCCCGTTTAGCTGTCCCTCTTCCTTTCATAGCAATGTTGCAAAAGGTAAAAATGACATAAGTATATAACTTCAATGGTCAAATAACTCCAATTCGTCATCATCGTCATCAATCATCGTCGTCGTCGTCGTCATCTACAACATTGTCAGTTACAACATTTACTTCGAGTTATACCCGTCGATATTATAGAGCCGACAAGATTTAACCATGGAATCTAAACCAAAAGAGAAACGTGGACGACCAAAAGGATCGGGTAAAAAGAAGCCTAGCCATTCTCAAAGCACGTTAAGCCAGTATAGACCTAACCAAGCCAAGCAGATAATGCAAGCTGGCCTAGACTGACAAGAGTTGTTATCAGATTCCATGAAAGAAAAATCGGCCAATGAAAGTATTTCAGAAGTACAAGACACAATGACCGATCTGAGTAGCCATATTGAAGTCTCTCTGCGTCGCATTACAAAGGAGATGAAGCAAATAGAAGTGAATTTTGAGAAAGCTTTAGGTTTCACAAATGCAAGAGTTGCTTGAAAAAAGAGAAAAAGAAAACTGGAGAAAGTACAAATTGTTGGAGCAATGGATTCGAGAACTTGAAACAGAAAAGGAGCAAACAGCCCAGGCCCTCAACAAACAGGAGAGATTTTCAAGGGGGAGTAATATTCGGATAGTCGGTTTCCCCAAAACCCCTGAAGAAAATTGTGTTGACATCGCTAAACAGGTTCTAGAGAAAATTGGTATACCAAATGCAAGCGTTGAGAGAGCACACAGAGATGGTGCAAAACGTGAAGGCCGTAGTCGTCACTTACTAGACCGCTTGTCTTTTTCCAAGATAAAGTAACGGCACTCAGAAACCAGCGAGAGATATGGCAAGGTGAAGGTTATTTCCTTACCGACGACTTGATTGACTTGTCGGAAAAAAAATTGAAACAACAAGTTTCAGATCTCTACGCCAACGGTACAAAAATTTTATGCAGGGAAATGGCGGGGACAAGATGGAAAACCATTTCAGTTTCAATGAAACGAAGTTTCAAGGCCCTTTTGGAAGCAATTGCCTTCGTTTCGTCCTGTTAACTGGATTGCTTTAATTTGGTGGAATAAGTTGTTGCTGCCAAGAAATCGGAACACGATTGCAGCTTGTGTTTTTCCTTTTTTTTTTTTTTGTTTTGTTTGTGTATTATTTGTATCTATGTTTTCGAATTCAATGTTTGCTGATCCCAACCATAGTATTTATTATCTCGAAAAGGATGTGATGCGCAGTGGATGAATTGTATTTGCAAAGCTTAGTCATTTCCATGTGATTTTTATCAATTGGAAATTATACTTGTCAAGATTCACAGGATGTGAATCTTTTCAACATTAAAGAGTTGGAATTCCTACTTCGTGAAATGTTTTCCTCTACCAAGCTTGCTATGTTTATAGATACCTTGTTTATTTACCCGGCGTTATTAGTTAATATAATGGTATGTAAGGAAATGTCCCTAGTCAGATGGTTTATTTAACTTTCTGTACGTACAATGCAAGGGGGTTGAGACAAATGTCGAAACGAAGACTAATTGATAGTACTTTCATTCAAGGGTCACATAGTACTCCTGATAAGGAACGTGTTTGGTCTAACGAGTGGGGAGGGAAAGTGCTGTTTTCACATGGCTCTAATGACAGCCGGGGTAATGATTCTTTTTAATCCGTCCCTTTTTTCGAGATTAGCAAAACCAGTTTTGATAATGCTGGATGCTATTTTATTTCAGACATAAGGTTTGATGATTTGGTTTCAGTTTACAATTGTAAACATCTATGGTCCCAATATTGATGGCCCAGGGTTCTATAATAGACTACTACATAAGATAGGAGACTTCGAATGTGATAAAATTATTTTTGGTGGAGACTTTAATTTTGTCTTCAATTTTGATCTTGATAAAAAGAATGGTGTGCGCTAAACCAATTTTAAGGCTCGAGAAGAGTGTTTGAATCTAATGATGCACCATAACTTAGTAGATATAGATAGACACCCGCTTTCAAAGCAATTTACATGGAAGTCGAGTATAAACGACGATGTACATTTTCGTCTTGATTGGTTTCTTATTTCAAACACGCTTATAACCAATGTAACTCATGAAGATCTCATTTCTGGTTTTAGATCTGATCATGCTTTTGTACTTGTTATAATCAAAACTGTGAGTGGTACCAGAGGGCCAGGCTTCTGGGAGTTCAATAACTCATTGTTAAAAAACAACGATTATGTAAATCTTATTCAGTCTTTTTTAGATGACATTGTTCCAAATGTTAGTGAGTGCTGGGAGAATCCAGCCCTAGGGTGGGACTATATCAAGCATAATATTCGTAAAATTTCAATTACATTTAGTAAGAACTTGGCTTAAAGCAGAAGACGTCGAGAAAAAATCTTTTACAGCTTATTAACTCGCTGGAAAGACAGCTTGTTATCAGATGGGATCTCAATACAAATAGTCTTTTGAAGGAAGCTCGGAAAGAATTGTTACGATTGTATGATTTTAAGCTAAAAGGGATTCAGATAAGATCACGAGCTCTGTGGTTTGAGGATGGTGACACAAAGATCAAGTACTTTCTTAATTTAGAAAATTCTAAACACGATTCACTATATTACAAAACCGGATAGTACTCGTATAACATCGAATGAAGAGATTTTGGATGAGCTACATCAGTTCTTTAGTAATTTGTACACTTCAGCTCCAGCGGGTTTAAATCCGTCATACTTTTTTGGCGATTTTTCATTTAATCGTACATGTGACGAAGCTGACTCACGTGATGGTATTTTAACTGTAAATGAATGTCGTGTTGCATTGAGAAGTATGTCTTCTAATAAGTCGCCTGGCTCCGATGGCCTCACTCCTGAATTTTATAAAACATTTTGGGACACGATTGGTCCTTTGTTATTTAGTCTTTCAATTATGGTTTCTGTAAAAGGTCAAAGTCTCCGGAGCAGTATAGGGGCATTATTAACGTCATACCCAAGCCTAACAAAGATTCTTCAGTTGTTAAAAATTTAAGAACGATTACGCTTCTTAATCATGACTATAAGATTGCTGCCAAGCAGTTCGGGAGATAACCGTTTTCGGGTGAAAATAAGAATTCACCCGATCGGGAGAAAATTTGCACTTGGTGTGTACCTCTTAACAGTCGTCGCTTTGTTTTATAAATGTCGATATGTTCAAATACAAGGTAATCGTTCACCACTACAGACAGAAATCTTAAGAAACTTTCAAGAACATACTAATGGGCTCGATTGCTAGCAAGAGTAACTTACACAACTTTCTGCCAAAAAAATTGAACAGATCTTGTGGCTGTATCGAGTCTATAATTTAAGCTTAGGACACAGAACGTGGCAAAATTCTTCGAAATCTCAAACTTTGCGCGGTGAACTACCAAACATGATCCGGCTTTTTTGTACCCCTAGCAACAAAGATTCTAAATATTCCAAAATTTCTCTTTCTTAAGACCGATTAAATTTTCCAGGTGTTTTGAACGTTTGTTTCCGTTTAAATTGCGCGGCAGGATCGCAAAGCATCAGGGGAGAAATTTGAAAATGGCGCCACCCATGGCCGTATTTTCCCCCGATGGGATGAAAAACCATTTTCCCCCGAAAAAGGTTATCTCCCGAACTGCCAAGGCCATTGCAAACCGTTTAAAAATGTCGTGCCACAAATTATTGGTAATAATTAAACGGATTTTATGAAGAATCGCTTTATTGGAGAAAATATCCGGTTTACTCTAGATCTAATAGATTATTGGAAAGAAAAATGTATTTCTGGCCTTATCATGTTCGTACTTTGAAAAAGCCTTTGATACTCTTGATTGGAAGCTTTTGCGTTACTGTTTAAAGGAATTTAAGTTTGGGGACTCTTTTATAAATTGGATCCATACTTTCCAGAACAATAGTTTATCGTGTCTAACAAACAATCGTTACTCCTCTAAATATATTAAGCTAGAAAGAGGCGTTAGACAAGGTTGTCCCGTCCGCCCGTATCTGTTTATCATCGCAGTTGAAATTCTTGCCCAAAAAGTTAAATGCAGTCATATAATTAAAGGTCCATGCATCTTAAAGCAGGAAATCAAAATTTTACAATATGCGGATGACACAAGAATCTATTTAGACAGTAGCCAAGATTCTATCCAGGCAATGTTTGATATGTTACATGATTTTGGGAACGCCTCTGGTTTAAAAGTAAATTTTGATAAAACTATTCTATTTCCCCTTGGACCATTTGCTCACACAAAGCCTTATTTTGCTGACGACTACCCTTTTACTTGGTCGAAGGGGCCAGTAACTTTGCTGGGTATCACGTTCACTTGTAATAGGGAAGATCTTTTCCATCTAAATTTCCCCCCAAAATTGTATAGGCTTAAACGGGTTTTGAATCTTTGGAAATCTAGTGATATTACACCGATTGGAAGAAATATAACTTTTAAGACCTTTGCAATTTCACAACTTGTTTTTCTGTTTCAAACTCTTCCAAACCCTCCGACAAGTTTTATTACAGATCTAAACAAAATTCTTTGTGGTTTTATTTGGAATGATAAGGCAGAGAAGATCAAACGGTACACTATGATTAGTCCGACTAGTTTAGGGGGGTTAAATGTAACCCACTTAGAAAGTTTTATTAATAGCTTGAGGATTTCATGGATTAAAAGGTGTCTTTATGGAAGTAAGGGTGCTTGGAAGGTCTTTTTTGATTATCATTTGAGAACTGTTGGAAAAGATTTCTATTTTAAATGTAATTTAAATAAAAAAGATATTCCACATATAGACTTTTTTTTAAAGCTGATGTATGTAAAGCATGATCTACTCTCAGTTTCCAGAATCCAATTTGTAAGTTTGAAAATGAGATAATCTGGAACAATTCAAATATTGAGGTGAATGGTAACACTGCGTTTTATGACTTTTTACATTCGAAGGGCATGTTCACAACTTTTTTGAAGAAAATGGGGGGCCATTCATGTTCAATGCTTTCTTAACTAATTTAAACTTAGAAAATTTTCCATTAACATTTTACAATGGATTGATTTGTGCTATTCCTACCTTGTGGAAACAAGAGTTGCAAGAAGCAAGCTTCTCAAAAAATCATTGTGAGGAATTACTTAACACTTTGCTTAATCAGCAGCATGCCTCAAAATGGGCATACAATATTTTAATTAAAGATATTCTTATCCCACCAATTCCATTGAATAAATGGAATTTAATATTCAACTCTGATGATGACGTCTGGTCAAACATTTTTTTAAGTCCGTGGTTTTCAGTTAGAGATGCAAAACTCCAATATTTTCGGTTTAGATTTTTACACAGAATTTTAGGTGCTAATAGAAGACTGCATCTCATGAAAATAACTGAAAGCAGTTTATACTCTTTTTAAAATTTATGATGAGACAATTGAGCACTTATTTTGGGAATGTTCTGTAGTATCAGGGTTTCTCCTAGACATTGAAATGAAATCATTGGAAAATATTTTGTCTTTGTAAAAGAAGACATCTTTTTTGGTTTTCAGCAATTGATTAAACATCCCTACAATGTTTTAATTTACCATTGCAAATTTTATATCTTTCATTGTAAGCAAGAAAACAAGGAAACAAATATTTTTGACTATGACAATAAATTAAAATTTGCTTCGTCAGTAGAAAAGGAAATTTTTATGCGAGGAAGTGATGAACGTTTCTTTACTCATAAGGAGTTAACTGATTATTTTCAAGGTATTTAGACGATATACTACATAGGTTATTTATTTTGTCTTACAAATGTTTCACTTCAT
This sequence comes from Holothuria scabra, assembly GCA_037179385.1. Lineage (NCBI taxonomy): Eukaryota > Metazoa > Echinodermata > Holothuroidea > Aspidochirotida > Holothuriidae > Holothuria > Holothuria scabra. The sequence goes on along the minus strand of CM074181.1, from coordinate 56,601,991 downwards.
GATTTCTTTTGGTGTCTCGTTTTAACAAGTAAATCGTAAATGATTGTAAAAGAAGGAAAAAATGTGTTATATTTAAATGCATCGCTGAAAGAATGAAAAATAAATGATGATTGGAAAAAAATATTATTTTTATTTTTAATATTATTATCATCATCGTCATTGTCATCGCCATCGCCATCTCCATCGCCATCGTCATCATTATCATTTTTATTATTATTTTTACACAAAAAATGGTGGTGTTTAAGTGTTTAAAAAGAATAAGAATTACCGTCCTCTTTGAAAGTCTTCAACGGGATGTACCCCCCAGCCTCGGTCACGTGAAATGCAAATTTTAAAGCTGTTAAACAGCAGGTAACTGTAATTACAAACTTCTCTTTACGATAGGATTATTCAGTTAAAAAGTTCATATAAAACATAGTAAACTAACTCGAGGAAAGGCATTACATGAAATTTTTAGATCAAATGGAGGTAAATTATAATTCTTAATCCCCCAACCTTTACGTACTCAAAGCAAGTCAACAGTATTGTCAACATATGCTAAATTCAATGCGATTCTGCGTACACACTTGTCACTGAAAATTTAAATGATTAGTTGGACGTTAATGAAGACATATTTCTCTATAGCTAGTATGGCCAATGAGGAGAGCCGGGTTTGTCCCACAGTACTTCGGAGGTAACTCTTGAGTCTTCTTAGTGTCGAAAGTGATCTCTCCGCGGTTACTGAGGACAGGGGGATTGTCCAATACATTCTAAAGACCTTCCATTTTGGGAAACATCTCCTTCATTTTTTCTTCGACGAAGAAATCAGTAATCAGTAACTTCTTTCAAAGAAACCAAGGCCTCAGGTTTCTTCTTCTCAATAACTGAATGAAAAATTTTGATTTCAGGAACTGTAATACCCCTCCCTATAATTCGATTATACTTCTCTTTTAATCTGAAACATGCGGCTTCTAATGACTCCTTGGTTGTTTCTTTTGTGGGCAGAAAAATTTCTTTGAACTTCCTCACTGTTGTAAGGTCATTCTTTCTTTCACTCCTTCTCAATTTGATTGTATCCAGTAAGGGACAATACACTTCCCTCAGGTAAAATGTTTTTGCATCTTTCGAAACGGAGATTTCGCCTCCTTCTAGACGTGCTGGCACTTGTCTTCCATGTGGTAGTTTTTCTTCGTCAAGATTCAGTAATTGTTTTTGCTCTGTTGTCTTTTTCCAATATACTTGAAATGTGCTTTCCGCCCTTTTTTCGTTGAGTGACTCATCGAGAGCTGCCTTAAGACTCATCACTTTGGATATCTTAACATTTTTACCTTGCAAGTATTTTGACATCAAATTAATTGCTTTGTAATTATTTCTATTATTGCCTTGATTTCTCTTGGCTAATGACCTTTAGGGCATCTGCCCGACATGAACACCTGGTATCACTCAAAGCTTTGAGGGTAGTCTTTTGCCCACCATCTTGAGTTGCCTTCAAATGTTCTCAAATGTAGTATTTCCTTTTAAAGAATCAGTAATGAAAGTGTACCTTTTCTGAGCCACGTGAAGGCAATTTCTCACAGCTGACTCCTCTTTTGACCAAACTACAAGGACTAAATTTAAGAGGTGCGCAGTGAATTGTAAGTGCCAAAGGGTATTCCATTCGTAGTCAATTCGCCACTCCCTTCTCAACGCCAAGCATATTATTGCAACCATCATAACCGTTGACTGTCCAATGATATTATCCATGTGCATGCCATATTCTTTGATCTTACTCTTCAGCACAGAATACAAAGCTTCGCCCGTGATGGAACTTGCGTCTTTAAAACCGAGAAAGCGCTCATGGACTTTCATATTTTTCGTAGCATACATACATGAGGTCACACAAAATGAAACTTACTCATTTCGCGATATGTCCCTTGTTTCTTCCATCATTATTGCATAGAATGATGGATTCATCGCTTAAATTTCTTGCACGATGGTGTTTCTTACTGCGATTCCTTCGCGAAGAAGTGTGTTATCACGTCGAGCTCTGAGTTGTTACAGTTCGAGATGATTTCCCCTGTTGTCTAATAATCACTTCCTCCAAAAACCGACGATTCTTGCAAACTTGCTTTTTATGTCCTTTGACTTGCATTTTAAGCACTCTTTGGCCCGCCCGTTCCATTACTTGCTTTCCATGCAATAACACAACTGAGGGACAGTGGAATTAAGTTTGAGGGAATGCTTGCAAAAGCTTCCGGTCGCTTTTCCCAGTTTCTTCATTGTATTCCACCCATGTGGGAATCTTCTGCTTTTTGTTAAGGGGAAATTTTGGTTCACAAATTGACCCTCTGTAGGCGTTGGTAAACTTGCTGCTGTATACTCTTCGGTGGATGTGGATGGTTGTTCTGTGGGAATTAAGATGACACTGGAAAGTAAATCCATCCATACTTATCATTGCAGGCCCACCAGCAGGGGCTAACGAGTCAGAGTTTTGTAAATTCTTATTAATCTATCCTGTGGCAGACCTGGCATGGTTTATGTTGTCCTTGCCTTAGCCTGAACGTCTTGCTAGGCGTAAATGTAACTAGCCTAAAGCTAGTCCGCAGTCTGCTGACGTAGCAGTATGTGGGTCCCCCTTGGGCCCCATACTACGTCAGCAGTATATGCCATTTGCAAAACTGGGCTAGTAATGTGCGGGGAAAACTTTGAATGGCAATAGCCTTGGTCTAATTCAGGGGACTAAGTGTACGTGAGAACTAAAGCCTAGGCCAGTCTAAAAAGGCATCCACCAAACTAGAAAAGTATTCTTTATTCCGTCTTGAGAAGCCTTCAGCTTACCCCAAAATTTTCCTTCGCGTGATGCGCTGTCATAACTCATCTAGGCTATGTCTGTTAGTGTTTACGCATTTACCGATGCCTGCATCGCATGGCCGGTATACTTTAGCCAAACGGCCTGGAGACTTTATAGTTGATAGGTCTTATAAATTCGTTCTATGAAGTGTGTATTAACGTACGTGTCAATGTCGAGGTCCTAACGTTAGGAGGGCCTAAGTTACACTTCATTCATGGCTTCACTCCAGTATTCAGGTAGATTGATGAGAAAGAATTATTATATGATTAATGTCCTGACTTCTGTATTATAATTATATGCAGTAGTAAAAGCAATCTTACCTTCCCCTATGCATTTGGCTTTTCTTTTAAATCCATATGTAAACAGAGACATTTTGAAAAAGTGTTCCACCATCTGTCGGGAAATTTCAATGTTACTGGCGTTTGTAACGTGAAAGCCCTACTGATGATACAGGTACACCCGAAGGCACTACATACTTGCTCTCGTGCAGTTATATCACAGCGTAAAAATCAATATGCCATACTGTGATATCAATTAACATCTGGCTCACCATGACACTTTAAGGGAGCCTTTACGACAAAGAGTTCGACTGCCCCATTTGCCCATACTGAATACTTATTGGGAATTTGAAAGTCTCGATATTTTTACGAAATATATCCTTCGCAATAACGCATTAGTTCATACTTTATAATTAATACATGTCATCTGTATGAGATAGAAGGGATAATTTGCTCAAATTAGGAGGTACTATTTATTCATGTCCCATTGAATATTTGAATAAATTTTTCATTTTATTTTTTTAATATTTTTGAAAAAAAGAAATGAAAACCATGCTTTGATTTTTTTTTTTTTTGGGGGGGGGGCAAGTTCCCCCCGTGCCCCTGTGGCGAGACGCTCATGACAAGACCTGTCAACCTCGAGCTGCAAGTTTTTGCCACTCGTGCGGCAGATTTCAGACGATGGGCACTTAAGTAAATCTGTTCACAGTCAATTAAATGGTAAGATCTTCCAATTCATTAACTTAATCATGTTTTGAGGAGAGGAAGCTGAATCAAGAATAAATCATCGTAAAATCAACTGAACTCTTTTTTATCGTTATTCAGTTTGAGCCACACACCAAGATCCCCGTACAAACCTTCACAATTGGCTTATTATTTTACAATTTATACATGAGTGCACTCTTATTGGCTGGAACATTCAGGGGTGGGATGATATTGAGCAACCTACACTGTAAATAAATTCTACACAAATTTACAATAAAAAGTATTGACAGCCAGTGTTACAGAAGTTTTCTGTAATACTGTACCGTTCCGTTAAAAACATATATTTTTATTGAATTTTACAGATCGGTTATATTCTACATAACATCATTCTGTGAAAGTGGTTGCCAGTACTTTTTCTGTAGACTCACAGACTGAACGTAGTTTTACAGGCCGACAAAATAACATGATATTAGGTTGTTTATTTGTTGCCAGTAGCACTTATTGCAAAAAACAGGGATTGTAACAGCAAAAGGAAAGAAACACGAAACACAACACTGAACTTGAAAACAACTCCAGGCTAATAATATTAACATGGAGACTAACTAGTGTAACGGCATGAACACGAACATGTATCACTAAAGTCTAACGTTAATGTTAACATTAGATCTCACGTTTTTGTTGACGTTACACAACATTCCGTTGGCGTTAGGCTATCGGCTCGTTCTGTAGCCTTACCAATCAAAGCTTCTCGATCAAAAATATTAGGTTTAGGACTCGTGTTTGAAATAATTGTCTACGATTATGCTTAACAACACGTTCTTGAGGCTTAAGTGCCAGATATCGCTTGAAAGGGTAACAAAAACGTCATATCTTACCATTTTTGACTGTCAAACATCAGAGAAATTTGCGCCGCCGGCTTTGTAAATGACTGGGAGCTCATGCATATACGCATGCTCATTTTTTTACAGGTGTATTTCTTGTATTGTTACATATAAAGGTTGTAGATATACGGAATTGCTAATGGTTCCGTTACAGACGGTTGATTTAATTTAACATATTAAACATTTTCTGGTAGATTTTCAGAAAACGTATATGGTTATGTGTTTCCTGTAAAAACGACCATAAAATAACCAATAACAGATATTTTCTGTAAAAAATACATGAAATTATACGTCGTATTACATTTATTTTTACAGTGTACCATTACCGATTTGTGTCACTTTTGTCGAACACACAGAATCCCTTAAACTGAGAAATATGTTGTATAATAAAGTCATTGTCTACAAAAAGATATAAATTATGAAAAATATAAAAAAAAAATATATTTAAAAGATATAGGATGCTAAGCATGTTCGAAGATCATGTTCACAACCTATTGTCTTTTTCTGCTGAAGTAATGATTATTCAAGTTAACATTTGACATTACTATTCCATTTCCCTAATGATATAAAATCTAGGAAAGTCATAGGGAAGCCAAAATAAGTTTATGAGACGGAATTTAGCAAAAAAATACAATCTAATTAAGCCACAACTTCACCATTTTCCATTTGCATATGGTCGGAGTAAAAATAAAGAATTCAAGATAAATTTCTTACAACTGAACACATAAAATGTATCCAGAGCGCTATCTGGGACTGGGAGCTTTATTGGAAGCTTGGAAAAAGGTGCCCTAAAATAAGTGTCTTGAATTCTGAAAACTCTTACTTTATATTCGGTCAGGTATGTAGTGTATTTTTACCAATAAGGACTGGACTGAAGCAATCTTAGGTAGAGCCTGACTGCCTGAAAATTTATTTAGATGGAGCATTTTGTATAGACAGAGTGAGGGGAGAATTATCAGTCTCGTGTCATTTAGATATGCACCTGGTATGAATGACTAACCCACCTATATTAAAATTCGATCATTTAAATCTTAGTTTAAAAAAAACGTTGAGTAAATTAAATATAATTTAGGCAAATGTTCGGCTGAATATCGAAATTTATCTAAAAAGGAATTTCTTCTCGGTTACTAACATTGATCGTTACTTGATAAGCTACGAAACTAATGCCCTTTCAAAGTGTCACCTGAAGATGGCTATCCTATATGATTAATGTAGTGTTTGTGAAATGTCTTTTTTGAAGCGAAAGGAACGAGATGTTTCGGAAGGCTCTGGTAGCGGTAAAGGACCTTGCGAGGATGACGAAGACTCACCATGTTATGGGGGACTAACATCAACGACACAAGTAAGTTTAATACTTTTTCAAACATTTGGTAACATGCTGTAGTTGTCGATGAAACTGTGGCGCTGTTTGTTGCAAACTTGAAACATGTAAATTCCTCAACAGGAAAATTTAGTCTCTCTTCTCAAACCGAAACCCTTTTACTAGAAAATATGAGATATTCCTCCTGTCAGAGCAATTAGGAAGTGATGGAGTCGTTTACAGTATGATTACATTCCGAAGATTGGCTCAAACCTCATTCAACAATTTATTCGGTAATAATGCCAAAATCGTTTCCTTAACAGAAATTTGTAACTTGTAATTGGTCATTTTACAATCCTTAACACAATTACTCCATTCTGAAACACTTTTGGGAATGACGTCTGAAAACTAACTATGCATCTTTTTTGTAACGCTATTTTAATGCATAACTGGATCTGTTTTAATTACTTCTAACTAGCTCTGCTATCCCTCATCCCGTCTTCAATCCGTGCCCGAAAGTCATGCCCTTGTCGGGGAAGACTGTCCTCCCCTGTTGTTGAGAAAATAAAATTTCGACGGGAACCTTCATCTACAGGCCGATAAAAGATGTGGACCTGATATACTTATCAGTAGTTGTTAATGTACATGCAGTGCCCTATGGTCTGCCATTTGGCCTGCCCCGACAGCCGAAGTAAAGCAACGATGATGAAAATCGGCCAGGCCGTTTTGAGCTACACATAATGACAAACAGTAACGTAAGAATGTCTCCCCATTAGACTGACTGAAAAATTCATTTGAAGCCAACTTGTAATGTGTCATATTTGCAAATACGTTGGAAGTAAAATCATTTTTAGTCTGGACTTCGGGGATTCACGTAGAAAATTTCATCTGTTTAGTGGATTTTGCACAACAAAGGTTCCTAGTAGAGTCAAACACAGTATGTTTACAATTCCTTGCATAGTTTTCCAAAAAAGAGACAAGGCCATTACACTTAATTGTAGCTAGCAGTACCTTTTGTCTGACAATTTTCTGAACACTTTTAGCACGCTGGGTTTTTTATATTGAAGTTAAGTTAGTTCTGAGGGATAAGATGTTTTTTAACAATTTTCTGTGCGTTCCGCGCCAATAAATGGTGGCGCTCCACTTAGTATTTTGGCCGAACAGATTACTTACAGATTAATTACAGAACAATGCATTTTTGCACATTATTCTTCGTTTTGGGGAAGTATTACCGTATAAGTGAAAATTTTATTGCGAAGCAAAGCTCAAATTAATAACTACTTTGTTTCCGGTTACCAGCCCGGGAAATGCCCTTTCCTGCTGTTTAGGGGTTTCCAATTTTTCCCCAAAAAATATGTGTGCTCTGTAGGGCAGGATTACATTTTTCGGGAAAAAATTCTGCCCGTCCCAAAGTAAAACGCTCAACTTGTATCCCTTTTTCAATTACAAAACTTCAAATATATGGGAAGCCAAATTTTTTCCGCGGGAAATTTTCCAATATGGTCCGAGGGTCTTAATCTGCCTGATGATATTCAGTAACCCCAACAAAACTGCAGATCACCCTCTACTTGATTGATTTTATATGAAGGTCAGATTCTCCCATTAAAATCCTCCAGATCTGTCATAAAGCTACGATTTCTTCCAAATGTAAGCTTCAGATTGTTAAAAGTGGCAAAACTTTCCAAATCCGATGGATAGTCGGTGCAACAAATAACCAACGCCAACGCTTTAATTCAAATTACCCCGACATTCTACCTAATTTTGCCCTCGAAAGGCATATCACTTAATGCCAAAAAAAATTTACTTATATTACATCCCAAAGTTTCTGCAATAAAATAAGCTCTTAATTTTCAAATTTTAGTTAAGAGGATAAAATTTTCAAGCAAACTTTTAGCTTCGCCTTCAAACCTTATGTTACAATTAAAAACGGCTGAACCCCGACGACTAATAGGTTGTACACAGCTGTAGCTTTTAGTCATGTTCAAATCCTCTTCACTATGTTTAGCTTTTCGTTACACCTGTTTTTAGTTCACGTCCTTCGTAAATATTCTTGCTACGAGGCAGAACAGATCAAGACCCCAATACAGAAACATGCATTGACGGTAACGCATACTATGTCTGTGCCGCATTATAATTTGTTTGATCGTGTGTGACGCCCTTTAAACGCATTGTCTTAAGACCGCCGGCACGTTATAAATGGTTGCAGCCGTGGGATTCCAACCCACACCATCGAAATGACTGGTGAAAAACCAGATCACAGATCAATACCTCTATACCCTTAGTACGTTAACCAAGAACGGTTACATGCATAAACCAGAGTTTCAGCTGTCGCCTACAAAACTTATTTGATTTGCCAATATGAACAGATGAAGGATAGATTCTTCAATAAGCACCCCAAATTTTAAATGGTCCTTACAAAAATGAGAGTGGTTTAAAAAATTTTAAATTTTTTCTTCAAAAGAAACTTCAGATTTTTTAGTACTTGTTAAGAAGAAAGTACAAAATTTCGGTGCCTCAAATTCTGCCAAATCACGTCCTAAGGGACTAACGTTTCGCCTTTGTCGGACCTTGAAGTGCTGGCTCCCATGTTTGGGAGCTTGCCCCCCTGTCGGGCAAATCATGTATGGCGCCACCCATGATCAGCGACAACCCATTGACCCCTTAGAGGAGCCACGTAGCACAACACCAGTAGGAAAGATTGAAAAGAAACTTTTGAACCCAAAATGTTACTAGTGTCTTGTTTGCTTTAAGAAGCTTGCAATGCCTTGATGGTTATTGTTGAGAAGTTTGTTTCTTGATACACACGGTAGTAATTAAATGCTTGTTCTTCGAAGATGCAGTAAGCAGAACTTTGCAGTACTTACGGGTGTAAAACTCGAATAAAACTCGAAAATATATAGACAACGAACGATACAAAAATGCCACCCATTGGACTGGATAACTTGGTGATGTCCGTAGATGTGGATACATTGCCTTTCACACGTGTCTGCTAACTGAACAGCTACCGAATATATGTGTACGCTCCACCCATGCATCTTCGGATATAGTTGAAGGAGATGATAGTTGGGTCTTATTTGATGCCGTCACGTACGCATGTAATCTGATTAGAAGAGTCAGTATGCTTGACCATTGGTTACAAAGTGGGAGTTCAACTTAACTGCCATTGATTTCAGTTTTTGCCAGATTAAATAAGTTCTCGGACTTATCTAAACTGTTCCGGTAATCCTTGCATGAGGATCCAAGATTCCTGTTAAATTTCTGATACATGAATGTCTCTATAGTAAGTAGTGATCATGTTCGAAATGTGTTAACTCGATTCATGGCTTATGCTAGGCTTTGTTCTGATAACACGTTTCAATCCAATAATATTCAGTTGATACATTTTTATCTATTTCGAATGTAACACAAAAAGAATTTATTACACTCAAAAACCAGTTGGCCAAAAAGCTCAACCGAAATGCCGAACGAGGCAAATTATTCCCCAACAAAGGTTGAACAACTTCACCCATGTTGTTGGGTAAATTAAGGTTGGGTTAAATCCAAGTGTTAGCAAGATTTACCCAACTAGTGACCAACCAGTTTTTAGAGCATTCAACAGGTTACTTCCATAATGATTGAACAACAGTGAGGAATATTTCTGTTTTATCACTCCATATGTAAAAACTAGGCTACTTAGACCGGTTTCAACTAGTCACACCTTGTTACTTTGAAATGCCCTTCGCTTTGTGACAATATGGATAAGACGGTCGTATGACTTTAGGCCTAAAGGGAAATATGAAGGAGGGATAATCGTCAGTGTTGCGAGATTGAGTATAAAAATTAGCTTAACACCCAAAGTCACGCACTGTAAGAACAGTAAATCCCGGTTTAGAGGGTGGACATTACTGACCATAGTTCGAATGTCTTCAACTGGCCCGGAGCGTGAATTTATTGATACAAATTGTTATTTTCATGATACGTTAGGTTCTTTCCTTGGACTCAAAGGCAAAAATATACAGGTTTTTGCTTCATAAATATATACCTGCAATGAAAAACTTTTTACTAGTCTGGATGTTTTGTCTGTCATTCCCTGAAAGTTTAACAACAAATGTTGTTTATCAGAACCTGAACCCCAAGGCATAATAGCTGGGTTCTTTTGTTGTTTTTTTTTTTTTGGGGGGGGGGCGGATCATACCACATTGGAAAAATTTAAAACGATTTGGTTTAAAAATTAAGATATTCACAAAAACTAGTGTTTCTACTCGAAATGAGTGAGTTCTTCAGCTTAATTTGTGCAACGTTTAACACAAATTGAGTTTAAGTACTCACTTATATCTAGTAGGAGTACTCATTTTTGTATTCGATTTTTCACACAAACTGGTTAAATATTGTTTGAGTGCAAAAAATCCCATTGAAAACTAAGAAAGTGCAGTTGTATAAACCAATTTCCACACCAGCTGACTGACAAACCTTGCTAATATGTTTAGTAAGCCCGTCTCTGTCCTAGGCCAATGAGATGTTTGCTCTCCTTATAATGGTCCTCCACCTAAAACGGCAGATGTTACAACTGCCTCGAATTTATTATGCTATTCTTACGATTAAATAATTTGCCAGAATAATAGAGTGGAAATTATGTAACTAAGGAAGATATGATTAAGTAGAGCGAAAACTTGTTTTATAACATGAAGCACTTAGACTTATCTCTTTTCCTAAACACCAGCATCCGAAACCACACAGTGAGTCTTGGGGTTGAGTCGTCTATAACTGCTCGCTTTTTCAGTACTACAGTGGTAACAAAGATGAAAAACCAGGCCCCGACGTCCCAAGACTCTAACTTTCATTTTCGACTCACAGAGGACGCGTTCATCAGCGACTTCTTTATGTAAGTTGTGAAAACTGTGAAAATCATCGTTTTTTCATGTACTTCAAACAATACAGAATCAATTCTGGCATTAATGTAGTTGAACTGTCAACAAATTGTTTAATTGAACTTTACTGAATGCTTACTAAAGAGAAGGGTCACGCAAGAAAGTAATGGAGAGCTTTTCATTAATCATCGCGACTAAAGTCGTTGGTTCCGAAGCTTTAATATGACAATTTGAAAAAAATAAATAAAAATCACTGCAAAATGTTACATAAACAGGCTATCTATAACCTGTCATACGCTAAAAGTGGCTGCCAGACCTTTTTAAATACTGCCCAAAAATTAGGTCCAGCGAATATCTGGGAGGCAGTCTTCTCCCTACCCCACAGGCCTAAGGTTGAAAATATTTCTAGGTCTTTGTATTAAGCTTGCACCATATAAGCTGGCCTTTAATTTCAATTGTTAAATACTTAACTCTTTACCGTTGTGCTCCAATCGGGGCATACTTGCCCCGTCGGGAGTGGGCGGGAAAGCGGACGTAGCACGCCCCGCATCAGCTTCCGTAGGCTATTGACCCCGTGACTTTAAGCTATTGTCTCTCTCGTTGTTGTGGCCGAATTTTCGGGTAGCTACTCGCTGTTTCGAGCTCGGCATAAAACAGTTAAGACGGGTGACAGCCGCGCTCTCCGTCAGGGCCCAAAAGGACTCAAACAACTGTAAAGGGTCAATGCATTTCACGGAACTTAAAAATCTGTGAGGTGTTGTATGGTGCAGCAGTGCTTACCTCCGGCTACGCTAGTGCTTGAGAAAATGAATGTACCTAATGACCCAATGAGTCTTACTTTTCAGACGACTAATAGGGGTAATCACGTTTCTGTTCCAAACACTTGTCCCATCCTTGCCGAGTGTGTGAACATGAATTTTCAATAGAGGGGTCCAAGATCGTTGTCACTGGGAGAGTCCAAGGGGAGAGACACGGAGAGACACTCTCCCTGGATACTCTTCCCATTTGAAAATTTTTCGGCTTTCGGAAAAGGGATGGAATGCAAAATTTCCTACATTTTTAGCAATGTTATAACACGCATGACTCATAATCTAGGCTCGCGCGCCAATAGCAGAAAGTAGCCAGTTTCAGAATCTTCATGGAGACACAATATTTCAACAGCAAACCCCATCTGCAAATAACGAGTTTTCGAAGCGATCAATCTTTCGAATTGAAATTTGCTATGCCATGGCATTCAGTCTCAGAAACCAAACTCTCCTACTTTCAATTCCGTTTCCTCTACAGAATTCTCCCTACGAATAAGCTGTTAACTGTAATGGGTATTTTTGAATCTGATTTCTGCAACTCTAAGACTGAAACACTAAGTCATCTTTTTGTTGAATGTAATCATGTAGCTTCATTTTTAAGTGATGTTGAAAATTTCTTGTTGGTTCTGAAATTCATTTTTCAAAAGTGGATATCTTTTTTGGTTTTTAAAAGCAAAAGCTAAATCCTTATCATTTCCTCATTCTGCACCTAAAATATTTTATTTTTAACCTGAAATGTCCAACTAAGAATCAAAACTATGTTGACTTTCTGCATATATTTCAGTTTGCCCTTCGAGTAGAGAAGTATATTTATATAAACAGTAAAAAACGAGATAAAAGTGTTATAAACTTCATGGATCTCAAAGATGCTTTTGCACTTTTGTAATTTCTTGTTGGACATTAAAAGGGAAATTGTTGGGAGACACTTTACGTAAGGCATGTTCTGGTTGTCCCTAAAATCGAGTTGCTTTTTTCCAGGTATTCATGTTTACCGATGCGTTTAGACACGCGTATTACTATTCGCTTACTCCCGCCCACTTTTATTTACTTCTTGAAATGTAATGTATTGTAATGTACAGACCACTGCCAAAACATTTATATACGATTGCGGGTATTTATTGACTTGTAAAATTTTTTTGCATTGTTTGAGGTATTTTACACAATACTATGTAAATATTAGTCATACAGTCAATCTTTAAGCGCGATGGTAAATATTGTAAAATAAGGAAGTTCAAAATTCAATTCAGACATGGTGGATTAAAAATCGGATTAAAAAAACTTCCGAATGATGGAATGCATTTAACTTATGCTGTTATGCGTTTTTGTGAACTTTAAATCAGACTTTCAAGGTATATGGATTTATGTCAAAGTCGCCGGCCCGACTGGAACCGATAGATTATAAACAAAGCTTTTAAAACTTCTATAAGTACTGAAGTATTTGCAAAAATTGGGCCCTAAAGGGATACTTTTAGCCGCACTTGATGTACTTCGGCATATAGGCTCAGTAGGAAAACACGTGCTCGATCGAGTATGAGAGAATTCCATCTGGAATTTCAGATTTTCAACTGTCGTCGCTCTGACTAATTTGGGAGGGTGGGACTTCCCCACACCCTCTCTCGATGGCTTTCAGTACATTGATTGTTATCAAATTAGTTGTGACGTTCTTACTACAATACTTATCTATTTTATTAACGGATTGGGATAGAACGTTCACACTGTAGGGACGAATCCAGGCAGTCAAGTGATGGTCTGATTTTAGGCGGACATAACTGGGGTCCATTACCTTTAGTCTTTCAATTTCTTGCCCAATTGTGTCGTGGATGGTTTTCCACTGGATTGTATCTTGATTTCCTCAATTCTACTGAGTATGAGGGTTTGAAATTCATGAAGACAATAAATAAAGACAGTTTAAGGCTGATCGATGGATCCCACTAATAGCTGCCTAAAGTCACTTAACACCAGTGGCGTAGCTACGGGGGGGGGGGGCAAGGGGAACAAGTTGCCCCCCTGGAAATAATTTGGGGAAATTTGATGAATTTTCTCATTCTAACAAAAAATTCTCAAAATTTTTGTTAGAATAAGAAATTGTGAGACGTTTCTCATACATAATTCGTATTTTCATGAAACAAATTAACCCAGATTTTGTCAGTGTCTCATGAACCGGCCCTCATCGCGTTCCACACAGATGTCCTCACCGTGTAGCAGATTGAATGTTCTCTTGCTTACCCGCGGGTGTTATGATCAGTGCATTTCAGTGCACAGGAGGCCTTTGTTCAGGAATTTAACACCAGCTGATACCGTACAACTAACACTGAAAGGCTGTAAACCCGAACTTATCCCCTTGTACACAGTCTCTGCGTTGTACACTTTGGGAATTCAGTAAAAGGATGTGAAAACTGACAAGTCACTAACGTAGACCCCCGAGGTTATTATATTGTCTAACAAGCTAGTAGTAGCTGTACCGAATTTACTCTGTGTACATAACGATGGATGGGGCTGAAACAATTCAACGATAAACTTAAAGTTAGTCTAGAAATTAGAAAGAATGGGATCATGATCCATTGACATACTTAGATTTTGTTACTAAGCCTAATCCTTGGAGGCTTACAGGCTAGTTCGGGAAAATAGCTTTCTGCTCACTTGGGTTGTAACAATAAAAGGGTCCATGAGTACCTAGAAGCCTTCTACAATTAACAGATAACTGTTCTAACAGGATATCCTGTGTGATCGAGCCACTATAAGACCTCCTTTTAGTGACGTACGAAGGGGGGGGGGGCACTGGGCCATGTCCCCCTCACAGATGCCATTTTTTCTTTGTTCTTAAAAATACGTAGTCAAACTTTAGTAACACAGATTTTACTTCAAAAGATAGCATATGTGGCACCAGATTACATATACAGATACCCAATGTTTCAAAACTTTTCAAAGTAAATATATTGTCTCTGCGAGGTCCCTCAGTGATACCAATTTTTTTAATTCCTACAAATAGGCAAATTCTGTCTTGAAATTTCCAATTTGTACTTAAAAAGATAGACTCTATATTTCACTGGTGGCATCGATAGAAGTAAAGACTACATGTAGATTTTCTTTGCAAGCATGAATACGGTATTTTTGACCATCTGAGGGGGTCTGATTTTTCAAAAATTTTCTTTACGCTCCGCGCCAACTAATGGTGGCGCTTCGTTCAGTCCTTTAGGCAAAATTACATTTTGGGGTCAAGTTAGCTCATCACTCTCAGATCACTTTGCAGTTTGCGAACATATTTTGAAGGGAGAGTTTTATTTCAAACCGTAACGATCAAAGAAGATAGCGACTGGTTAGATTCTTCGTATTAGTCTGGAAAATGCTATTTCCGGCCATCTGTGGGGTCTGATTTCTCGAAATTTTCTACACGCCCCGCGCCAACCAGTAGTGGCGCTCCGCTTAGATAATCTTAATGACAAAATAATTTTTTGTGACCAAGAAAAACCACAAATCCTACACCGATCAATGCTCTCTTATTTTGACTCCTAAAAGTGTGCAAATATAATGACAAGTTTTACTTCGTAAGGCAGCATTTATGGCATAAGAAGGCATGTAAAGACACAAAAGTTTCAGTTTTATCCTCATGAACCATCACGATTCAAATTTTAACAATGTTCCTGTCAAAGTCGAAAAACTTCCGCCATTTTGCATCTGGCTCCTTCAAAACGTCAAAAAGTTTCCGGACACCCCTCCTATTAGACTATACTCCATGCCCCCCTTCGGAGAAATCCTGCTTACGCCACTGCGTTTGTACATACAAATAAACCATATATTGTTGACTAAAATAATACACCAAGAGTTGTTATTTCCAATAGCTCTTTGTTATACTTTAAGCACGTTGTATTACAAAGTGACATAGTAGTGTTGTTATACTTGTATATTTCATATTTTATATGAAATACATACAAATTGACAGGGAAAAGTCTTGGGGAAATTCCATACCTGCCCCTATGAAAAAAAAAAAAATCCTAGCTACGCCACTGCTTAACACATGCCAAGCACTGATCGAATTGGTCCAATAAGATCCAGAAAAAAGACCGCTAGTTTTGCTATCTAGCAGTTACTTATATCCCATTCTTTCGATGGATCTTGTAAAGTACGTTCACCTGGAAAACGCAGAACATAATATTGCAAAGTTCGCCTTCCGTATTTACTAACCATCCAAAAGGCCAGCTTCATTCTTTTAAGTCCACTTCTGATAGGGTTCCTGTTTATAAGCATCCGTGGTGTAAGACTAATTTAACTTGGGTTGTTGTGGTGGTTGATGACCTCTGTAACCGTGTGGTCACACTAAGGCTAAACAGTACACTTACCGCGACCTTTCTTTTTCATTTCTTTACAGGGTGATTGAGGGCGAAACTTACCAAGCGGAGGTGCAAGAAAAGGAGGCTGCACAAAAAGCCTACAACGAGGCAAGACAAAGAGGTCAAACTGCCGGACAAATAAAACAAAGGTAAACTCACAACATATCGGAGTAACACAAACGGTTGAAAACTACTACATTCAGCTGTAACAACTTATCACCTGTCACTCACAAATACCAACCCCAGAAATTGTTGATACCAAAGTTTAAACTTGACCAGATATTCAAAAAAGAAGCCGAAAAGAGCTGACCGTTTAAATAACTGTCTCTTACATCCGATGAATAGTTCGTGCAAAAATTTCTTAACGATACTTTCATTTACCTAATTTGAATAGTTTGCTTAAATACCATTCTCATCGGATAAGAGAGGAAAAGGTCCTGTTTTCTGATAAAAACATTAGTGATTAAGCAAAGTAATCCCTTCATGAAACCACCATCAAGAAATAATATATTTTATGACTATTGTATGACGTCAGAGGATATCTTTTTAACTGAATATTTCAGCGATAATGATTTCTCCAAGTTCGAGACGAATATAAACTTATCTCCGAATACTACTGCAACCTTTCATTATCATTTCAAGAGCTACTGCGCCGAAATAATGGAGTTTTTCAACACAGAATCAATCTTTTTCCCAGGGAGGTAAGGAAGTGAACATATTTTTCTATACCCATCTTTATTTTTTTTCAAGATGATCAACCAACTAAAGTTACCTCAAAAAGGTACTCGACAATTAACCGAAATTATGTACTAGTTTCATAAATCCACAAATACTATAAGCCCAACATTTGCTTTCAATTTTTCCCTTCAAGGTATTATAAAATTCTGGAACAATTTCGAAGGTAGCTGGAAATCTAAATTGTATCTGTTAAAACTCTGGAAATTTTCCGTAACATACATAGTGGGTTATAAGTTTCAAAAAAGTAATAACCTTCAAATGTGATATGAATGGCACTACATCGAGAATATGGTACAGTAGTCAGCTGTAAGGATCGGTCCCCCTGTATAACTACATGAGGGCAGGTTGTTATTTGCGTAGTTAATGTACAGCAGATTCGATGTTTATATGGTATAATTTGGTCGTCACCGTTGCACAATTTCGGTGTAATGGCTTTAGGACAAAGTTTGGCAAGTGAAGGGCTCGTACCTACTAATGACATCTGCCGACATGACACATGGGAAAGGTTTGTCAAATACTACTTTAAATTGCAAGAGGAAAAACTAATACAGGCAAGATCACAAAAGATGTACTATCCCCCACCTTATAAAATTACAGTCTGGTTTTAGTACATGTGCCTTTTTACGAGAGTAGGATAACATGACCTCTAAATTTCAGATCCAACTATTTGACGTATATTCGCATGCACGTATGTGTATTTTTTGTAAACATGGACAAAGCTTTAACTGTTTGCACACATTGATTGAATGAAGAAGGCTTAAAAAAGTATTTTTATGTACGAAATTTCACTCTCTGTGTCTTCTTTAAAAAAAGACTGTTCAATCTATTACCTTTTTAAAAAATCATTGAAAAGACTTTTGTTTGTATCTGGATTTGGAACTAGTGTCCAGGTCCCATTACAGCCAATGACAGATGACATGTGCAATTTCGATTTTATTTTGACAGATTGTACAGTTTCTTAAGGCAGATGTGTACATAACTGAGCCTCAAGGCATATCCTTTGCCAACATCACGTGGGAACAGGATTATAAACTTACAACTGATTTCTTGTACGACGCTCTTAGTGTAGAATATAAATCGGACAAAACGGTGCATGCTCAGTTTAACCCATCTGCTGTAGACCAAGAGGGATTGTCAGAGACAGGTCTCGAAGGGGATCTCGTCATTACATACGATGTTGTACACGACTGTGGTGCTGGCCATATCGAAGTAAGATTTTTTTTTCAATGTTTACATAAAAACCACCCGGCTGCTAACATTCAAGTTGCTGGGGAAATGTCATATTGAGTTTTACAATTTTTATTGGTGCTCAGTAAGCAATGAAGAAGGGAAACTAAGCTAGTGAGCCACAACTGGAAAAAAGCCGACTCGACTTGAACCAAAACTGGGCCGTAAAACTTCATCCAAACTAACCCAGCTTTATTTCTTTGTTTAAGAGCGAAGTCGGAGAAACAGGGCGCACACCTTCACAGTGGCCATATTAAAAATTGCATTTTAAAATTAAAACAATCTTTGGGAATGCTTAAGGCCTATGGACAGTAAAACGTATGTCTAGATATGGGACCGTTATCAAAAAACAAACAAACAAACAAAAAACTGCTGTTTTTCTGATGTCAATTGCAATACATGTCTCTAGTACTAAATTTGGAAGAACGATATTATTAGCCGCTTTCTAATGGTAACTTACAATAAAATAGGACAGGCAATTTTCATAATAATGGGATTTTCGTTTTGTATATTCATGTTTAGGTTGTAAATGGCTACTTTGTTCACCATATATCACCAGTTGGTATACCAGTTACGCGAAAAGATGTAGTCTTTGTTATCGATGTAAGCGGTTCTATGCAAGGGTCAAAGATGTCACAAACAAAGCTAGCCATGTCAGCCATTATAGAAGAAATCAGAGATTTTGATCGTTTCAACATTATTAGCTTTTCCACTTCGACACGATATTGGAAAGAAAACCTCGTAGAGGCGTCGGGACAGAATAAAGACGAGGCTAAGTCGTTTGTCGACGGCTTGATCGCTGCGGGGGGTAAATATAGATTTTGAAGTCTTTATAAATTCGAAGCGAAAGTTTATATTTAGCTTAGGCAGCATTACAAAATTTATTTATTTATTTGGAGAATACTTTTCTCTTTCATTAATTTCTTCTCTTTAGTAATACAACATTTGACTAATATTAAGATTTTGTAGGCTTCAATCCTGGAAATTTACGCATTGGCATTGGTTAAAAAAATCTATAATTTCACTTCATCAGTGGCGGCGCAACCGGGCTGTCGCCCCCTGACGGACTAAAATCGTCTGCCGGCGCCCTTTTTAGGTTTTTAAAAAACTTAACTCTTGCACCATTTTTGGCAAAAGACATAGTTTAATAGCGTTGTTTAAAGGCCCAGATAACAAAATGCCCAAACAGCCACGTGACCAGTAACTGTACTATCTGCACTTTTATTCTGATGAAAAGGGTCATCTTCTGTAACATAGGGATAGGTTTTGCCGAGACGTATCTTCATGCTTTATACGCACTAATGAATGCTGTCGCTGTGCTAAGTTCATTGCCTCCACACCAAGCCTGATTTATAAGCTAACAAAATACACAGAATGACATTAAATTAACCCTCCCTGTCAATAACAGATGTTGCAAAGGGCGCAACAATAATTGAAGCGCAAATAGACCTCATGTTGTCGGGGATATTTGTCAACATAGACCATAAAAGAGTTTATAAAGGTATACCAAAATAGCTTCCACAACATTTTTACAAATCATTTGAAGAGAACATTCAGGTTAAAATAAAATAAAACAGTCATCATAGTGGTAATGGTTTAAGAGTTTTTATAAGCAGTTTCCATTTTGCTTTACTTCAAGTGACCATTCCCATGATAAATGGCAATTGTTTGGAGTTTTCTGAGACTGCACGATAATCCCATGAAAATGCTTATTTCTGTAGTTACGCGACGACTCAACTTGAAGCCAGAAAATTGCATCTAATAAGCCTAGGTTTAGGCTACTTTTATTTAGTATGAATTCGGTATCTAGAGAGCCAAGCAGACCCTTTGTCTTGGATATGTCTTGCAATATACTTAATAAATGGCTATTTCAGAGCGGTCACAGGATGTAAAATACGTCATTTAAGGTTTCTTCGTGCAATTATCTTGATTTCCAGATACCAAAAATGTACACCTTACGGTGATTAATTTCCGCAACTTTTTCCCGTGTAAGATTTGCTTGCCATTAGGCTCTAACGGGTTTAATCTTTATCTTCACAAAGTAGCCCATTATAACATTAGAATCTTAAATCGAGACCTGACAATAACACTCAAAATAAAATGACGCCTTTGTACTAGAATGTGAAAGAGAGGGATAGAAACATGGGCGTCCGTAGGGTAGGGGCAAGGAGGCACTTGCCCTCCCCTGGAAAATAAAAACAAACCTGAAAAAACGATAAAACATAAAGAAAAAGACGAGGAAAAATTAACATTAACATTTCTTAATAGTTCACTCAGTGTTTTCCCTATTTATATGCGGTAAACAGGCGTTAGAAATGACATTTCCAGCGATCTGGGAGACACTGTGGGATAAAATTTTCTTGCGCTCCGCGCCAACTCATGGTATATTATTTTGCCTAAAAGAATTTTGTCCCCCCGGAATTTTCTTCTGCGGAGGCCCACGGAGAGACAATTAAAACATGTTTTAATAGAAAAACTTGCGGAGGAGAAATGTGCAAAGTAGTCTTCTACCAGGTTCGGAAAATCAAATGGGAAGTCTGGAAAGCTGTGGCCCCGATCGTGCTTAGGTTCAGGGTATTTACTACTTCGAAGCGCTCCTGCAAACCATTTTCGCCCCCTCTGACTGAAATCCCTAGCTCCGCCACAGGATTTGAGATCGGTATAGATTAGGTTGGTGGTATCCTTGGGAGGAACGACGGGAGGGGGGTGTTTTGGGGACAAATTGTATGATCTAGGGGAAATATAATTGAGTAATTGACATGTATGAGTGGACAAATGTAACAAGGGGTGCAGAAAGTGAATAACAAGGCAAACAGAGTGAATGAAAGAGGATGCCTAATTAATAATTGTTCTTGAATCATCTCAATTTATCTGATATGTATTACCATTTTGCATAGGCTGAATATTTTCTTTTTAGTTGAGAAATTGCAAACATGAGACTGATATTTAAATGCTGGATACATGCAACATAGAACACGCGGGAAGTGCCGTTTCCGGCCACCTAGGGGGTCTGTAAATTAAGTCAAAAATTTTCTTGTACCCTCCGCGCCAACTGATGATGGCGCTCCGCTTAGATAGTCCTGCTGGCACTCAGCCCCCCCCCCCCTCAATATTTTTTCCGTTCCGCCGCGCCTGCAGTACATTATTATTGCTTTTAACCTTCAGCTACTGGTCTTAAACTTCAAAAGGATTTAAAAATGAACCATACCGCAGGAGGGTTCGGACTGCGAATAGCTGGTAGCATTACCAAGACCAGTTCATTACTTGCAGGCGGTTTTCCATCATACAAATGGCCAAGTCAGGTGCCAATCCGAGATTTCTTGCTATTTGGAGGAAGGCTGATGACCGATGACCAGCATGTGTTTGGAGATCTATCCTCTAAGCGTGTCCATCCTCCAGATTATGGGAGCAGCTTGAAAACGGGCGTCGTTTGTGCTGGATGGTGCAAAATGTAGTACTAGCCGAAAGATTATCTAATTGGATAGCTGGTATTGGTTGGCGAGGAGGGTAAAGAATTGAAAGAATCCAAAACTCCTTCCGCAACTTTTGTCCAAATATTCAACCACTTTGAACAAATTGTTGTGCCCGACTTGGAAGTGAGACTGGGAAGAATTTTTTCTTTCATAAACTGTTAGATTACTTACCGAACATTTCAAGTCCTGCTGAATCATAATCGAAATTTTACCATCACTATGATTGCTTAAACTTTTTTCAAAATTTTTTTTAAAGAATTATTTTGACACGCCTAGGAGGTTCTTGTAATTAAAAACATACCAAATTTGGTAAGGTTGAAATGTCTGATCGCATTTTACCAGGCCCTTTTTAGGTTTTGAGGAAATTTCATGGAGCAGTCTTTTCCCCTGCCTCATTCGCCTATGATTTAGACCTTCAATATTACCTTTATTGTCATTTCATCTGAAAATAGGAAGCTTTGTAGGATTTTGAATTGCTATTATTTTGTAACAATGATTTTCAAACAAGGAGGCACAATGGTATATGCGGAAGTAAATAAAAATTAATCCTTAGATATTTTAGGGGCGCGCGTCAGACCAACTTCGTTAAAGTTGTTACTTCCTAAATTAATAACTTAGCGTTCAATTACTCTTTAAGTACTACAAGGCGCATTCGAAGGATTTGCCAAGGGAGGGATAAAGGCTGTAGACAAACGATGTAACCGTAACGCCGGCATGCTCCAACTTGCGAAATAAGAACGTTTTGGGTGAAAAATCCTCCCAAATCACTGGTAATAGGTCTTGTACTGTACGATGCATGTGAACATACATCCGTGAGTGCAATTGGTAGCCTCTATGGAACCTTGCAAGCCTATCTACTATCCAAAATATGCTCCTGGCATTTAGGTTGGTGTCCCTTCCTCTCAGCCTCTAAGACGACTTTGGGAATAATGACGAAAACGTTTCAGGTGGAGTGGCTTCTTTTGTAATTCGCTTTATTGAAAAATGGTTTGGAGATGGACAAAAGGGGGATAGTGCGCTCATTTTCCTCCCAGACATTTTTTGATAATGAGAAGCTATCTTGACAAGAGACGGTGTGCACCCTTTATCTACCACTGAGTATTTTCCTTAATAGTTAAAAGAAACCTAACAGAGCAGTACTTTAAAGTACCTGAATTTTTAATCCCACCCCACAGCAGCAAAGGCAAACATGCTACCTGTCTAACTAAAAGACATAATATCCGTTTAGAACGCATAAATGTTCAAAATTTAAACTAAATAACGACATACGTTGTATAAGATAATGC
This sequence comes from Holothuria scabra, assembly GCA_037179385.1. Taxonomy (NCBI): domain Eukaryota; kingdom Metazoa; phylum Echinodermata; class Holothuroidea; order Aspidochirotida; family Holothuriidae; genus Holothuria; species Holothuria scabra. The sequence continues at coordinate 56,579,313 of CM074181.1, read as the reverse complement.
CACTGTCTACCTATTTTATTTTACTTAATTCATGTTGTTCACGCGGCAAACGCAGCAGAACTTAAATTTAGATGGCATTTCTTGTTTCCTTCCGTGACATTCTTGATACCTGTTTCTAGGCTTAGCGGAGGATCGAAATTCAGTAAATTTGTAATAAAATACTCTCACAACTCCTCATCAAATGCTAATCTGTATGTAGTTACCCTAAATACCCCAATGTACGTATTTAAACTCCGCCGCCCCAACCTGTTTTTGATAATGGATTATTACTGCGTCACCTGGTGATGGTGAAATGATTAGTGGATTATTGTCGAGAAAATTGAAAACTACAAACTTCATACACTCTTAAAAAGTTGGTTAAAAAAACTTACCAACACTGGTCACGTATGTCAAACACCTGAAATTGGTTAAAGTTTACCCAATAATTGTTGATTAATGGGTTATCCAAGAGGTTTTTTACCACTTAATTGGGTAACCAGCCTGTGAGGTAACCAAATTAACAACACGTATTGGGGAAAACTTTACCCAATTTTAGGTATTTGACATACGTGACCAGTGTTGGTAAATTTTTTTAACCAACTTTTTAAGAGTGTATTTCGTTACCAATATCCACAATGTTATAACTATCACATTTCGGTAGATATAATACGTTATTACAAAGCATGTGTACATAATAATTATCACGTACGTACAAAATAATAGTCACGTGTACATATATGTGCACAACACTATTTTTTCTATGTCTATCGAAAAGGGGATTTTGAAATTCAATTACTTAAAATCAGTTTTTGGTGTGTTTGTTCACCTCATTGTTAACAGGACAGACAATTTTGTGCAGTGATTCAAACTTGGGAAGACATATTACTTAGCACCTGTTTAATATTCATTACACTAAGTTGAATCGTGTAAAATGCTACACAAAAAGTTCCACAAACATTTATTACTAAACTGAAAAAACAGTTCTACGGGCAAATTTTGAATAGGGATCAAACAGTTACATAAAAGAAGCTGAGTAAAATACAGGTCACACTACCGCGATATCGGATCGGATTACGCTCAAATTTTTAAGGGTTTTGCTTCAATCTCCGCCATTTTTAGCCGAAAAGACAAAAATTTGCCAGCCTGTGGAAATACATGATTTTTATCGCAAGACTACGAAAACCAGAATTATGCTACCCACATCCGCAGGGCTGCTTTTACATGTTTGTCAAAGTGAGGTTACGAAATATTTTACATTTCATTTTCATGTCCTCTAAAGTAATTCATATATTTACGCAGGCTGGTAATTGTTTTTGTTTTCTACTACAATGAGTGGACGAGGTTTTAATAAAAACTCACAAAAGTCTGATCGGAATCCGATCCGATATCGTTATATTGAGACATGGACTTAACTTAAGCTCAAGTTAAATTCGTGTGCATGTGAAGTGTATAGTAATAGGTAAACCGACTGCTTACATAAAGTATGACTAGGATTTGCGTAATGCAATTTGTGTTAGAGCGCAGCGCTGCTACTACTAAATTTAAAGCAAAAAGTGGTTTTTCGCAAGGGCAACAGTTAAAACATTGTACACATGAGGATAGTATGTGAAAACGTTCTGAATAGTTAATACATGTTTCTTGGTGTAAAGTTTGGACTTTTCTGCAATTTCCCAGTAAAGTTAAGAAAGGGCCATAATTTGTGCAATGATCCAAGCGATCCTCTTTGAGATTCCACTCTGTACACATAACCACCCTCTTCAGAAGAAGCGGGAAAAGACTGAGAGCTAGTGAAACACTGTGAAATCTTTTGTCCCATATTCGCCAAGTTTTCAATTGAACACTACTATTATCTTCTTTGAGTAACACGTTATTAAAATGCCAGCAAGTATGAGCGGATTAACCGGACTTATCTGTGTCTTTTTCAGGCACTAATATATATGAAGGTGTGATGGGGGCGGTACATAAACTTCAAGAAGTAGCTATTTCAGGCACAGGGGAAGCTTTTCCTATGATAGTGCTCTTGACTGACGGTCAGCCCACCTCGGGTGTAACATCTACTACAGAATTAGTACAACTAACCACTGATGCGATACAAGGCACGATTGCTTTAGTATCTTTGGCCTTCGGACAGGAAGCCGACTATAGTTTGCTGGAGAAGTTGTCAGGAAACAATAATGGGTTGACCCGCAGGATTTATAACGATTCTAATCCAAGTCTTCAGCTGCAAGGATTCTACAAAGAAGTTGCAACTCCTTTACTCTTTAACGTACAGGTCATGTATAATGAAACTGCTGTTGAGATGGACTCTCTCACTGTCACCAAATTTATATGTTACTTTGAGGGAAAAGAACTTGTAATAGCGGGCAAACTTCGAGAGGACTTTACAGGAAATAAGGTTTCAGCCGTCGTGTCTGGAAATTCCTTTGATGTGAAAGTCGAGTGGGGTTTGTCAAAAGAAATAGCGGTAAATTTTGAACTTTTTATTCCAAAGAAGTAAGAAAAATGTAAACAAGAATGTTGATAACTACGCTGCATTTTTTATTTTAATTTTCCCGTCCGTACTTATTTTTGAAGGCTAGGGACCTCCCTCTCAAGCATGTAAAATTTTATAATGAGTATTTTATTATTAAATCAGTAACCTTTACGTACATATTTAAAGAGATAAACAAATACGTACAAATTGGGATATTTGACGAAAGTTCAGTAATAGGGGGTAAAAGAGTGCTAAAATATCCAAAACAGAACGCAGTTGGTGCCCATTTAGAGGAGAAGGCAACCAACGGATTTAACACCTATCAGCTAGTAGAGACCACAATTCTAACACATTTTCTGAAAAAAGCTAATCGAATCAGCATAGGTCCAAATTTTTATGAATTTTTCAATTACATTTCTTCCCTAATGAATACCCATGATGTTCGTAGCCATTTTCTGGTTTTCAAAAAAAGAGGGCGCTTTAATATGACGTAAACGAGCCACATCGTAAGTTATACGATTTCCCATTCATTGCACATGGCGTGTTCACTATTCCACAAACTGAAGGGATGTATAAAAAAGGGTCTGAGCCTTCCCAGGGGCAATAAAGTCTGTGTATACCCACCCTAGCCATGAAAATATGTCTACGAGGACTAGATATACACTGTAAAAAATTTCTCTGTTGGAAAACAGAAAATGTACTGTCAATCGGTTACTAGCACAAAATCTGTTGGTGAACAGGAAATCTCTGTTACTTTTAACAGAACTTTTCTGTAACATAACGTGTTCTGTCCATCACTTGCTAGCACAAAGTACTGTCGGCAGACAGAAATTGTGTGTAACCAAACAGAGCTACTCTGTACTGCTTACACCACAATATCTGTTGGAAAACAGAAAATGTACTGTCAATCGGTTACTAGCACAAAATCTGTTGGTGAACAGGAAATCTCTGTTACTTTTAACAGAACTTTTCTGTAACATAACGTGTTCTGTCCATCACTTGCTAGCACAAAATACTGTTGGCAGACAGAAATTGTGTGTAATCAAACAGAGCTACTCTGTACTGCTTACACCACAATATCTGTTGGAAAACAGAAAATGTACTGTCAATCGGTTACTAGCACAAAATCTGTTGGTGAACAGAAAATTTCTGTTACTTTTAACAGACGTTTTCTGTTACATAACAATTCTGTCCATATCATTTGCTAACACAAACTACTGTCGGTAGACAGAAACTGTGTGCAGTCAAACAAATTTTCTTTTCACCGTCAATCCACTGCAACTTCTTGCCATCTGCTGTGAAAAACTCATCGAAGTCCCTTCTTAATCTGCCTTTTCTGCGCAACTACAACAGCTACTGCGTTTCACTGCAGTTGTACTACAGAACCGACTATGTTATCAAGCTGAAACATTCCTCCGAATATATCAATTACTGTCCTATGAATCTTTTCTGGCTGGTGATATGGATAAGAGAGGCTATTTGCACATGTTGCTGTAGTGTTTTTGCATCTTATAAAAGGCATATTGCAACAAACCGAGATAATTCTGCCCATGAGTCAAGTTATTATACGGGTAGCTGTAGGAAAGTTACATATAATGAATAAAATTCCATTAAACGAGAACAAAACACACAAAAGTCTTTTATTTGGAATCCTTACAACAACACGATTTATTACTGGAAAATTTTTGAAGCAAATAATTGACATTACATTTCCTTTATGATTCCTGCAAATGAAATGAAAATTTTCAAAAGTGCATAGCAGATGATTTGACACCATGCATAACTTTCAAAATCACAACAATCATGTGGACAAAACTAAGGACTGTAGGAGAGACAACTAAGGTTCTAATTTCTAGTGAACTTACTAAAGAAAGAAATGCTAAGTAGTAAACAATTCACAAACAACTACAGGTTAGCATATTAAAATGAAATTTGACTTAATTTTCAAAACAAAATGTTATTCGCACAGATCAATGTTTTGTAGCAATTCATTATAATAACGTTAGTAGCTTACCCGCTTCACCAGATGTAATGTTTGCCGTTATTACATCTTAACTGTGACATAAGTGGAAAATAACATTACATGACCTCAGAGGTACTGAAGATCATTCTGAAGTCTAGTTTATCCTTTGCTTTCATGTTGCGGGAAGTTAATGGGCACAATTTAGCCAAAGTTCCTGGCCAGCCATTTTCACAGAGCTTGCTCGGTTACTGCGTTTGGAACGACATAATAGACAAGTTTGCTAAAATATCACTCTTCTTAAGACAATGCCTAGGGTAACTTTTCATGAAACAGGCCTAATGAGGTTTTGGCGCAACACATCGATCCAGCACACTAAAAGTTTGTGATTATTCAAAACATGATAAGATGTAAACCTTCATGGCCTTTTCATAACCTATAATCAAATGAAATACTAATAAAATATCATAATTAACATTTGGCTACTGGTATCTGTCCTTGTTATAAGATCATTATAAAGACTGAAAAGTAAAGCAGCAACACAGTGTATTTCCAAAATCACAGTCTTTAAAGATGATTTGAAAATAGATCAAAAACACGTAATGGAATTATCAGTCCAACCATCACCGTGGATAAAGGAGAATGCACAGTTTCCAGACCATCAGATACAATACCTTGACATGGTAAATTTAAACGTAATAAAACAGAATCACGTGAAAAGAATTTTCACAGAAATACTCTTTGGCTACTGGTAAAATGTAAAGCTTTGAGATTCCAAATTTCACAGTTCAAAGACCCCATTCAATGTCCTTGACCTTTACCACCAGTTTTTCGATTCCTCCAGACTGTCACTTTCTTTCACTGTTTGTGTCCCTCTATTGTTAGCAAATAACCTGTTGAAAACAAAACAAAAGAAAAAGTGTAATTTTGTATGTGATCCTACGTAACAAGAAGAAGACTGCCAAAATTCTGGAAACCAGACAATTGTAACTTCTTCACGTTCTGTAATGATATGAGTTGCATCTAACAAGTTTGAACTTAAACAGATCATTGCATTCCCCAACAAATGTACACCTTCACATGAAAACTAATTAATGTTTTGATGTGATTAATCCCCACAAACTTTCAAGAGATTAAAAAGAGTTGCCAAAACCTACAGGGAGGTACCACAACAGTCATGATGCAGGGATAAAATTATGACCTGGTGAATGCAGGTAAAAAGCCATGTGGAATATGATCAGAAAATAGCCGTCTTTTACACGAGTGGTTTATAAAACATTTTGTGTGGAGGAGGGGCAGCTATAACACTCCCTCTCCATAGCCACAGTGATAATGACACACTTCTCAAACATGTTTGAAACGTTATACATAACTGTATAAGTTTTTTCTCCCACTATGGATTGAGACTATCCACACTAAAAATCAGTAGACTCAAACTTGAATGTCTCAATCTATGTCTGATCATGGAGCTATTATTTAATATCTCCATGGTCTAAGAAAGATCTGATAAATAGTGCTATAAGAAGACAACAATGTTTTAGCATGTAATCCTTTGAACAAGGTGAAGCATAATTAAGTTTCAGTCTAGCCTCTAAACTAAAAGGAAAGAAGACTGCCATGAATATTTCACATGTATAACTTATCATAAGCTATATAACACTCTTAAAACACTGGGGTTAAACTTAATAATGAATTACTCAACATAATCATGGTTAAATCTTAATGAAAATCCTGGTTAAACTTACACAAATTATGGTTTAAGTCACTGGGATCTGAGTTTGTTTAACTAAGAAACTAAACCCCGATTGTGTCGGAGTAAATAAAGCACTGCTCCTGGTTAAATTTATCCCAAGTGTTTTAAGGGTGTTTAGCTTGCAGTGTTAGTGGGTGAGTGTTAAGTCAATGACAGTAAATACAATGTATCAGTTATTTTTTCACAAATGATAAAAGTAACTTTTACCTTAGTAAATAAGGAAACAAGTATTCCACATTCTTCAAAAACAGCTTGTTGAACTCGAATGCCTTCTGGAAAAGAATTACACACAAATTCATTAATGCATGTTAAAAGAAAAAATTGTATTAATTCATAATATACTACTAAATGAGTTTCAAAGTAGTGAACTGCTGTTTAAACTCCTAGAAGCTCCACAGATGGCTATGATAACGACCAGTGTTTACCTCGTTTACTTCTCTTTGAAAATTCATGCCATCTAGCAATGCCGTTGTTTTGCTGCTGATTTAGATTTTACTACTCATACCACTGTTGACACATAGTATCCCATAGTATACATTAAGGATTGAGCTGCTTCATTATTGATGAAATTCCAGTTAGATTCAAAAGGGTTTGATGTTTTGTCCTTTTTGTCCTAAAGGACTAAATGCACAATTCCTTTCGGATGGGATGCTGTCTATGGTTTGAATGTTTTGTCACTCTACATGTGTGGAAAAAAAACTTCGCATAGTTTCAACGTCTCATTCTGATAACTCGAAATAAAGCATATACAGGAGGAAGCAGCTCTTCCTATCATGTATGAACACCAACAAATGCAGTATGAGATTCAAGTGTTCCTAGCAAAAACTTCCAGTTTAACCTGTATTGTTACCTTAGACCTCAACTTAGTTCAATGGGAGATCTTTTATAAATTTACTTCACAATTTTTCGAAAAGTATAACTTCCTAATGGGATATATCCTCCATCTGCTTCCATTAAATTTGATCAATTTCATCATTTATACAACCCTGTTATTTGCCTTGCTTGAAATTTGTGTGTGACGTACACAGTCACGACATCACTTCACTTGGCTCTGCAGAAAATTATATTTTGTTCAAGATTTCAGAAAAAATAGCAATCCGCTTGAGTATTATCTTTTCCCCAATCACAAAAATGCACCTTATTGCAGATGATCCAAACCTCCATCTGAAACCTGTAACAAAGAATATCACTTCAAAAGATGTACAAATACCAGAATGACGAAGGGTTGAATGAAAAGTATGAAACAAAACATCCTGTTGTAAGGATTTTTTCAATTGCATTAACCTACCCTTGTTCTTGGCATTAGTGTCTTGAAACTTCCCATTATCATCAGGGTACTACTGCAATATATTCAGGTTTTCAAAAGATGAGAAATTCTTCTGACACAGTGCCATCTTCCAAATGAAATGACCCCTCTATACTGGCCAAGTGTTCTGCTGACTTAAAAAAAGAGAGAAAAAGTAGCATTATAATAAGTATTTGGTGAATAACTCTTAAAATGTAAGTATGAACTAGATCACAGATAAGGTATTCCATCTTGCCCTATGAATTGGTTGGATATCATTAAAAACATAAAACATTTAAAAAGACCATCACACCACACGCAAGGTGTGTAACTTAGTGTTTACGCCAGAGAGGGGTAAGGGGTTTGTTCTTGTCCTCCCCCTCCCAGAAGGTGGGTAACCCCTTTTTGTTTCCATAGCAATAAAAAAATTGTCAATATCTTGGTTTCTTATTGAAGAAGGATACTTTTGCAGCAATGCTTGAAGTTGCACATATAAATTGCCTTATAAACCCTTCAAATTACACCTAACTGGAACCAAGTTTTTGTCCCCCTGAACTCACTGGTAAATTAAGCCTATGACATCATCAATTTGAAACTGGGATTCAGCAAAAATAAATCCCCCCCCACCTCTCTTTTGCTTTGTGTAGAATCCCTGCTTCTGTAATTATGTTAAACTTGCAGTCTTGAATAATTTTCCTCAAGGTGAAAAAACCTGTTCATATTTTTCTATTGCTAAAATTTCAAATTTTGAGTGAATTGATTAAACTATGTTGAATTAATATATCAGAAAACATTTTCCCAAATCCAATTTGTTTTTCATCTTCACCCATTATTTTCAAAGCTTACATCTAAATTTAAATCCCAAGCTTTCAAAGAAATTATTTCGTACTCCTCTTAATTACTAGTGCTCGCATGTGTCTGAGCCAGACTACATTTATTCTGGTAGTATGGTTTTGTGGTGACTGAAAGTTTGAACAAGCCCCAATTAACTGTATGAATTACTAATCAAATTTTGCACAACCACGTTTTGCTGAGAAGAATCAGTCAGGATTAGGTTAAGTATATCTATAGGTCTCAGTTAAGTCTTTTCCTCCATTTTCATTTATTTCAATCAAGCAACCTCTGTTGTTGCAAAACTACACCAATAAAAACACTTAAAACTAAAAACAATACATAAATTCGAGAGGGTATTAAAAAACTTAGGAACATACCATACCTTTGTTTCAGATGCAGAAACAACTTTCCTTAGTTTTCTGTCCCAATTCCAATTTTTTGTTTTGTTCTTTTGTAACTTCCATGACAGGCTGTGGTCAAGTAAGACATTAAAGCAACCTGTGATGTAAATAAGTGATTTAAATTACATATTTAAATCTTTCCAAAATTTCTTAACAATTTGAAAAACATTCCCGCACCTCCCCTAAACAACAAACACCAAGGTTTATTTAAAGATGGACTTAAGTGCAAAACAGCAACTGATGAAGACCCTCCTTGGTTGTCACAAATAAAAAAAAAATCTAGTGTCACATAAGACTTTAAACCATAAACCAACCTTCAACTGGTCAACTTATTTACTGAACTCTACATTAACCTCTGTTACTTACTGTAGAATATTGTAACTTTATTCTCAAACTAATTTCATTTGATCTCTCCTAGCTCAGCCACTGACACTGACCCAGGCAGTAGGTGTACAGGTTCTAATCCACCATTTTCATCTGAATTAGGGGGCACAAGCATGTGCCCTTTTGCTACCCCCCTCCCATATGCCTGTGGTCATGGGGAACTGCAATATAGGCCTAGCAAAGCTTTTAATAGCCTAGATTTCCTGACTCTTAAAGGGCCAAACCTCTCACCCCAAACTACAATTTTGGTACGGGAGTACCAAAATTCTCAACTGGCTCAGCTCTTTGATTGACAGTTAATTCAAACAATGCAGAGTACCAAAGCTTATATTACACAGCATGAACGGTATTGAGAGTGTTTTAATTATATAAATTGAGTTTTTCTACTCACCTTGAAGCAATAAACTGAGATTGTATATGGATGAGGATGAATTTCAGACAATTGTGGTGGGAGGGGCTTAACTTAAGAAGAAGTTTAGGGGAAAATTGATACTGTTTGGGGTGAGAGAACTTTAAGGGAATATATTCACAACCTTCATGCTCAAATTTCGCATTACTCCTATAGTAACTACACAAATTACCAAATTAATTAAGAGTTCAAAATAGGCCTACTTAATTGTTTCTTAATCACTCCACCTGTAAGAGCAACAGCACCAAATAAAAAAAATATGCCTAAAGTCACGGATTAGTTTTCGCTACATCTCATTGGTCTAATGGACCGCACACGACAACTCTAAGCCAATCAACAATCCGCTTTAAACACGATGACGTAACTGAACAGTGAATTGGATTCGTAAACTTTCATGACGCTACTATACATATAACCCTATTGCATGATCATGTAATTGTAAATTACCCCCCTCCATTCATGTGCAATAATCGATAAGAAAAATAATTAACAAACTTGTTATGTTTATCTCGTTTAATGTTTAAAAATAGTTAAAACTGTGGACAAGGTGCGACAGCTTGGATGCTTACCCAAAGGTTTTGAGCAACAACCCTGCGTTTTGCGAGGCGATTCTACCAATTATGAGCAGTGCACACAAATAGCCTAAGTTAGACACGTTAGGCTCTTACTTCAAGATAACATTAGGATTGCCTCTGGATCTACAGTAGGCCGCCGGCACTTTTCATTTGAAATAACATTTTGAAACGTAAATTAGTTTGAAGGATACGTAGTTAATACATTAAATTGACTTACCATGAACTTCTGCAGCACAATGTATGCTAACGAAACTGGGGTACCTTTACAATTGCAGCGAAATGATAGATGTAGGATGCACGGTGAGCGAGAAAGCGGGGTAACGTTAGAGATTTACTGCATGGCATATGCATGCTGGGAGCAAGAATACTTTCGGATATTGGAATCGAAATCTTACACTTTAAATCCCACAGAATGACGCCTTATGTCGAAAATCATAAATAATTACAAGTTTTAATTATTACTCTGTTCGACATACACATTTCATAACAGTTTTTGCCGCGAACTTTTCCAGTGAAAAGATCGAGCATTGCACGAGGTGCGTTTCAACAGACTTTCTTCTGTTCAACATGGGTTACGGGCAAAATCTGTAATATTTTACAGAAATTGTGCTGTTGACGAACAGAAATTTTTTACAGTGTAGCATTGCCGACAGCTTTGGCAATCTCAAAAGATTGTTAGGACCTCACTAGGCCTAATGAAGCTGGCGCTTGCTATTTCGCTACGGTAAGAATTGCAAAATGCCTACCTTGTCGTTATGTTCACTCAGTCTTCTCTTCTTTGCCTCAACTAAACAAATATCGGCAGTTAAAAAATCCGCATAGAGACTTTCTGGTATCTTTCTCAAAAGCACTTCCCCAAGATACTGTTAGCTCACTCGCTATTTGCGTAGAAAACAGACAAGATCACACTGGTTCCGATTAGTGTCAAAACTGGTACAAGTGCTAAGCGTACTAGCCGTATGCTAGAACCTTCATAAGAGATCCCGCCGACTGCCACCTTGTCCTGTTTTCTTTCTTTATTCTCTGAATACTCAGGCTACCAAACATACCGTTTGATTCAATCTTTCTAGCTATACAAACGTTCCCGTCCTATATTCCATGTTTAGCGGGACAGAGTACGACACAGAGTTCGAGTACATCCTGCTCGTAAGTTGTAACGTTAAATCCCGTGCACAGTGTTTTCACACTGGACACTGCACTGCACAACAGTTTACTGTATATTAGTCAAGGTCACCCTGCCATTAGAACGTGTTTGCAATTCTCTACATACAGTTATTTCCTTTCATCAGGGTTACCCGAACTGTAAGGGTACAGGCAAAGTGTATGGTGACAGACAGCGGTGCGATGGTGTTGCCAATTACGCAAACTATTTTTTCATGCTCTTGTTAAAAACCTGTTTTTCATTTTACTTTATTATTGTATGATGAAAATAATTTTATTCAAACATCAGGAATTTAATCTCCTTTTTCAAGGGGAATTCAGAAGATGTGTTATGCAGTATATTTGTGCAATTATAGATAGTTTATGTGGGTTGATAACTTTTCTGTTGAAAATGATATGTGGCTCGCTTTCGTCATTGTACATCCGGGCACTGGTGAATTTCAAAAAACGATGGCGCGGACCCAGTAGCTTCTTAAAAATCAATTTTTAAGGTTAAAATGAATACTTCAAAAACTTCTTTGTGCTTCTTTTGGAAAAAGCATACCTTTAAATGGTAGTCAGTAGGCAGAAAAAGCTAGGGTTGCCTTCTCCTTTAAAGGTAAGCTAATGACCAAAATATGCCTTTAACGTTAAACGACAAAATAATCATAGTATAGGAATGATGCCATGACATGAGAAAGGAAGGACCGTTTTGACGAGAAACTTAATATTTCATTCCATATAGAGAACGCAATTTGTTTTGGAAGGATTGAAATTGAACGGCATTTCTCTGGTATTTACTGAAGAAGATGAAGTTGTAACTTGAAACAAGAAAACTGTATTTAGCAAAGAGAAATTCTTATTTTCATCGAACAATAACAACATCTAGGTATTTGATGGATCTCTGCTAATAATGTCCTTTTGTTTTAACCTTCATAAAAGCAGTACTTACTGTACAGGATGAATACATATGAATTTTGGTTTGTTCGTCCTCGTTACAAAAATCACATGTTGAGGAATGAACCAATTTACCTTTATAATCAAAACAGGAATTTATTGGAGAAAAACGATGTAAATATTTGTAATAAAAATTCCTTAGCAAAGGGTTCAGTGTACATCTAAAAGAAGAAAAAAAAAAACAGAATACAAATTTTCATTTAATAGTGGCAAAGGTGGGCACGTCTCCTGCCTTTTGATGAGACGATGTATCATGTCGTCGTTATACTTGTATCCTATTGGAACCGTAACGAACAAGATTGGATTGAATTGGTGGATTTTTACTCCACATCTTAGTTTTTCTAGTTTTTCTAGTTTTATGTAGTGACATTAATGGTTTTTTCAAATATGGTTTGTTAGATTGTTACCCCTACTCCGCTCAGATCTTTAAAAATTTGTTTGGGAATCGAAAACGAAAACGTAGGGTGAGTACGGTAGATGATGCCATTTTAGTCTATGCAAACACCCAACATCTAACTACGTAGAGGTCAGTTGTAAGCTGAAATTGAAATTGTTGAAACGTTCCTTAACGGACCCTGGGATTTAGGCCTAACTCTCGCACCTAAACAATTATTCTTGTTGTAGTCCACACGGCACGTACTGTGCTGGGTATTTTTTGATTAGACAGTGGGGTATTCTCACCCTGGCGTACTTCTTGTTTGTGGATTGGAGGCAAAAACAAAAACAAAAAAAAACAAAAAAAAACACGGAACTCAGATTGTGTTCGTGGGCGGATTTGTCTAAACGCAATTCACCAACACAAATGCGAATACACACTCACTATACAAACACAAACAAACACACATACGTGTATTCACATTGGCACGCATATATAAAAAACAAAGATGTCGGGATTTAATGCGGTATCATTGCTTTAAAAAAAGCCCATATCATTTCATTATCATTTCACGCTATTAAACCATAAGAGATTGTTTACTCAGTCGGTGCAAATATTTACCCTGCAAGAAAGACAGGAACTGACCATTGTTCTGTTAGTTTTCGTGCTAAATTTTTTCATAATTCCACCAAACCTGGACCAATTTTTCTGGTGTAAAATTCGTTTTAATGTCAACTTATCCATTTCGTTCAGTTTTAGCGAATAATTTTCTATAACTCCGAAAATTACGTCATTATGCTTCGAGCCGCTTGTTGTCCACTGCAAGTGAGCTAACCGCAAAAATGTGACATCTCGATATATAATCCCTAAAGCAGGCGAATGCAATATTGTCGTTCCTTCAAGGGGACGAAATCTCTAATCCCCCCCCCCCCATATTTTCACTGGTGGGGTGGTGATTGCCAACAGCCCTAGACGCCCCTGCACCTTCAAGCACTAAACTAAGATTGTGTCTGGATAAGAACTACTTTAAGACAGTTGTGGGTGGGGCTTAAGAAAGTAGGCAGGGAGAATTGTAACTGTTTGGGGTTAGAGGATAAGTCCTTAAGGGTGGGATACTTTAAGTAGATAAAAGTAATGGTCGCTTTTACATTCGAAGCGGACAAAAACTGACAACTTCTCTGTCATCGTGTTTCTTGCTATCATAAACTTTTGAGATTTCGGTTTTATGTTGTAACATTGTTATTTATTTAAAATCATATTTCTCGTTATCATAATCTCGGTTTTATATTGCAGTCGGAGGAAGGCTCTAATGTCAATAACGTTTTAAAAGGACATGTAGTTGACGACTTTGCTCAGCGACTTTGGGCTTACGTCACCATCAAGGACTTGATATTAAAAAGCCACGTCACCATCGATGAAGACGAAAAATCTACATTTCGAGATAGGGCGTTGACTCTTGCCCTAAAATATAAATTTGTCACACCTTTGACGTCATTAATCGTCATCAAGCCAGACAATGGTGAAAACGACAATGACGTGCTGATAACCGAAGAAGAATCTATTGAGGAAGATTATGAATATTATAGCCTAGATGTTTCTTAAGTAGATTTGCTGTTCAGTCCGAGTCAGGTCGCACATATATATACATATGACTATCCAATATCTTATGTTCCACCTCTTGGTGAGTATGGTTAACACTGACTTCCTTGCCTTTTGATGTCTTTTTATTTTATAATTAAAAATTAATTTAATTGAAGTAGCTACAGGGAAAATGAGCTCACACATCAACCCCAATAATCGCCACATTACATAGTAAATGCAGACTAGAATGAAAATCATTCATTGCTGGCTGAGAAGTGTAAACTTCAAACTTGTACACAAATCAGCTGGATTTGAAAAGTATGGTATATGTTCATTGCCAACGAATAAAAAGAATTATTCAGGACAATGGTACACCCCTTAGTTTCAAAACGTTTTTAACCATCTAACAGAATGTGAGCCAATGCAGCCTACAGTCAAAGCGAAGCTTTACTTCCAGCTTCACATGGGCTTTAACTGGTGATATGAGTAATTAAAAATTATTTTATTTAAAACATGAATGCGAAGCCTTACCGGACAATACACGGTATGGCCACAATTGATAAAACCTATGCAAAGGCAACTAAATGTACGTCAAGCGTGGTGAGCGACTGACAACTAACTAGTTTTAAGAGTATTTTGTCCCTTACAGGCGCGTATCGGTAGGAAAATATGGATGGGGGCTTTTCAGCCTCACTCGTCATATCCTCAACACACAGATATCAAAAACACCAGTCTCGCGTATATTGAAATTCAGTTGAGGTGAATATCTACGGGGCTCTCGCCACAAAAAATCTGAAAAGCTACTAATTAATTAATATGCCATGACCGCTAGTTACCGAACTATGTTCACACAGCCGCAAGATAGCCCACGTGTGCAATGCAAATCTTCAATTTTTATTTAGATAGGTAGCATCTTTGTGCTGTGGGGTGGGGTTACAGACCGCAGATTCTTTGAAGTACTGCTCTGTTTGGTCTGTAAAACCTTTGGATAGGTAATGGCATTATCTGATACTTTTATGCGTTCTCAACTGGTATTCTGGATTGTAATTAGACAGGTAACATATTCGTGCTGTAGGGTGCGATTTAAGACGGCCGCTACTTTGAAGTACTGCTCAGCTGCTCAGTTACGTTTGGTTTCTAAAACCTTTAACTAGACATGTTTCTACTCTTGGGTTTAGAAGTTGATCTTCATTAGTAGTTGGACTAGTTTTAGTATGTCCTGGTCTAGATTAAATGGAATATTTGCTCTTTTAGACACCCTCGATGAGAGATTTGAGGTGGCAATCTCATTTCACCATTGCTTGTGAGTCTAGAGTTAACTACCGGTAGGTGTTATTTAGTGTGTTTGGGTACCCTCTCAAATGCTAGGACCGGTAGTGTCGGAAAAATTTGACCAGATTCCTATCTTCCGATATTAAGTGCCAGCCTCTTTCTTGCAGGTTTTGTTATCATATCCTCAGTGTAAGCTCAACCCACAAATTTTGGTAGAGCTTATGTTATACTGTAGAGGGAAACGATGTATGTCTCACTTTTCAAAAGGTTTCAGCCTTTGTAATTGCCAGTGGAATTTTCTAAACTTCGTTGTATAGGTGTCATATTAGGTGGGCAACACATTTTCTTCCTAGCAACATGATAAACTTAAGATCATTTTCTGCCTCGAGGCAAAATGTCATGAAACACAATCCCAGTGGAGCCATTGTTAGCATGTAGGTCTATTCTTGTAACTGCAAGTGTCCACTGTGTACACACCAAGTATTAGAGTCAGCTCATTACTTATCCTTCAGTTATATAAGTATCTTTTATCAGGGAGGTGCCATTTCACAGATCTCTCTTCCCTGTGAAATGACACTTCCGTACTGTTGGGTACTCATGGTGTTCATCTATGGAAGTGCTACTTGACTCTTCTCCGAAAGTTTCTTGATTGAGGGATTGGTGAAGAAAGATACTTGGTGTATTCACTTTTTCCTTTCGCTTATGCCACTGTCCTACACAAACTGGTCGTTGGTACCATGACTTAAGTTTCTGATTCCTGCCCTCATAGGTAGCTTTATCTTAAGTGGCGAACGAGCTATAGAGATTTATCACTGACATCATCCAACTGCTAGGTGAACAGTGTTTACATGCTTGTTAGTCCACCTTGAGTTGTCTTGGTATGTGTTACGTGTACACCATGATTTTGTTAAAGATGAGTTAAAAACTGAGCTGGTTACATCAGAAAGGTTAGGCGACAGTAGCCATGCTACTCAAGATTTAAATGGTCCTCTGAGGACTATGAAATTTGATATTCTGGTTCTAGGGCCGGGTAGCTATAAACTTCACAACCCAACCTAGAGCTTTTTTATATTGTTATCCGACAAAGATCTATGTGATAGGTTTTTGATGAGGTGCTCGGCTTGTTCCGTCGTCAGACAAACTTCGGCAGTTTTTACTTTGTAAAGTAAAAAAATAGAAATTGCGAATAGAAATAAATAAATATAAGAGTTAATAAAAAGGAAAGGGTGAAAAGATTAAAACACAATAGAGAGGCAGAGTAAAAATACATAGGCTTTAATGAAAAACAAGAAAGGAATAAAAATAACAAATCAAAAAAGAACAGGAAAAAATTTATGCAAACAAATCTGCACATTTCTGCTACAAACATTAACAGTGTCAAAGGCTAGAGAGGTGCCTATGTGCCGAGAGGCTTGTCCTCATTTTTTTATTGTCTTTGTGAGAGTATGGAAAGGGCGCAATTCGTTTTTGTCAATTGCTTAGTCAGGGTTTTTTCCAAAAATAATTTAACAGTTTAAGGGTAGTCTAAGAGCCCTCATTTTCCAATTATAGGGGTATCCTTAATCTCGGTTTTGTGTGAACAAATATAAAATCATTAAGAAGCCTCAAAACCCCGTCGAAAAGGGGGATTATTGACCAAGTTTGCAACCGTTTGAGGTTGAAGAAACATAATACGCATGCAGGGTTTTACATATTTCAATGTTTCGTATATACTCTGTTAGAGGAGGTTGTAACGCAACAATGTTAAGAAGCGACCATGACGGGTGGCGCCTTTCCATTCACCAGACAAAATATCCGTTATGAGCGCATAAAATTCAAAACTTGAAAGATGGACTGCCTGATACGTAGTATCTGATAATACAACCGTCTACGTATTTATTTGATTCTTCTATCTGACTTTACCTATTTAAGTTGCCTTTTTTAAAAGAAAGTAACTTATGGCAAAAAGGGTTAATGTGAGGGATCTCATATCAGATATGTTGGTTGGCCATATTTAGTAGATGTTCCCTTTGATTTTTCGTGGGGGTCAAAAATCTTTTGAGAGGTAACCGGAGTTCAAGTGGTAAAAACCTTGTAAATTGCTTGTTAACACGATACCCCAAGAAAGGCAATTGTGACTTATCTCAATTTTGGTATGTGGTTTGGCCAGTAAGATTAGATGAACCCCTGGGTGATTCGTGTTGTTTTTTGTGGAGCTCAGATGTCATTTTGGGTCATTAGATGTCAGAAGGTCAAAATTTTGTAAACGCGCTATCTCAAAAAAGGTGAATGTGAGGTTCCTCATATTAAGTGTGGCGGTTGACCATATTAAGTCGGTAGGTAATCCGTGTTGTTTTTGTGGAGGTCAGAGGTCGTTTGGGGTCATGGGAGGTAAAAAATCTAAAAACATGTAAAAGGGATATCTCAAAAAGGGTAAATGTGAGGGATCTCATATCTGATTTGTTGGTTGGCCATATTGAATACATGACCCCTTTGATTTTTCGTGGGCGTCAAAAACCATTTGAGAGGTAATCGGAGGTCAAATGGTAAAACCTTGCTTGATAAAACGATATCTCAAGAAGGGCTTGTGTGAAAATCTTAGTTTGTGTGGGTTGGCCATATTGAGTAGATAATCCCTTTTTTTTTGGCTGAGGTCAAAGGTCATTTGGGGTCATTAGAGGTCAGAAGGTCAAAACTTTGTAAACGCGATATCTCAAAGACAGTAAATATATCTCAACAAATCTCAAAATGTGTAAATCAAACATATCTCAAAAAGGGTAAATTTGAGGATCTCATATCTGATGTGTTGGTTGGCCATATTGAGTAAATCACCCTTTGATTTTTCTTGGGGTCAAAAATCATTTAAGAGGTAGGCGATGGTCAAACGGTAAAAACCTTGTAAAATTGCTTGTTACAACGATATCTCAAGAAGGGCAAATGTGACTAATCTCATTTTTGGTGTGTGGGCTGGCCATATTGAGTAGCTGATCCCTATTGTATTGGTGGAGGTTAAAAGTCATTTAGGGTCATAAGGACACAAAAGGTCAAAACTTTTTAAACGCGATATCTCAACACGAGTATACGTGAAGTTTCTCATATTAGGTGTGTCGGTTGACCATTTTAAGAAGGGGATCGGTGTTGTTTATTTTGAAGGGCAAAGTTCATTTGGGGTCATGAGAGGTCAAAGGGTGAAAACGTCGTAAAAGCGATGCCTCAAGGAGAGTAAGTGTGAAGTTTCTTATATTTGGTGTTTCTGTTCACCATAGTACGTAGGTGATCTGTGTTGTTTTTTTGTGGAGGTCAGATGTCCTTTGAGGTCATGAGAGGTCAAAAGGCTAAAAACTTTTATACACCATATCCAAAATAGTATAAATGTGAGGGCTCCCATATCTGATGTGTTGGTTGGTGATATTGAGCAGAGCACCCTTTGATTTTTTCGTGGGGTCAAAAACCATTTAGGAGGTTACTGGAGGTCAAATGGTAAAAACCTTGTGAATTGCTTGTTAAAACGATATCTTAAGATTATTCAAGCCTCGCTGTAAGCGTTAATGAGGGTTGTGACGTCATCCTCTAAAATGGAAACTCCGCCCACAAAAGAAAATCATGAGTTTCGCAGAATAGGTACCTAACATGCTGGGGGAACTTCAAGCTTCTGAATAATGCATAAAAAGGCGTTCCTTGTTGCTGTATCCTTGGTAATTTGAAATCTTAAAGTCTTTTCTTTACTAAAAATATCGTGATCGTATTGTCTTTCGCAATTTCACAAAGAAATTTTCCATCAAAAACAGGTCAACTTTTGGTGGGTTTTTTTGACTGGCCTCAAATTTTGCGAATACCTGACCGTATTCAGGATCATTGGGGTGTAAACTTCCAAAATCGAGTGTTTGAGACATAAAGCTAACTACTGATACCTATTACACTATAAGCAAAATAACAAAATAGTCGCAATGAACCTTTTTTGCAAGTTGGAATTTTGCACTTTATGGCCACGTAGAGCATCGCACAAGGCGTTAACGTTATGGTTAACATATGGTAACGTATGGTAAGCTATTGTCATTGTCTTTTGATTCTAGGCTGCTAACTAGGATACTATTTTAGTCATTATGTCAAGTAATAAAGTGAATTTTAATAGGACTGACAGGCCCTTTTAAGTTTTTAAACCAGTAACAAATAACATTAAAATTTTACAGACAGGCCTAGTCTGTACTAGGCCTTGGCCCATATGCATGCTAAAACTGCACACTATGGTACATAGTGAATGTATGAATGTGTACTGATGATCTGTGATCATCATATACTACTTTACTAGTCCTTGCATGCTGTATGAGTGAGTTTTCATTTTAGAAAAAAGCTTGTTACAAATTTTAAGAGGCCTGTAGCACAAAATTGTTGTGTTATATGCACCTTGTGAGTTGAATCGGAAGCAATGTACAGTACCAACGATGAAGATGAAGAACCAAAATAAGCTTAGGGTTACACTTACAGGTATTGCAGGCTACATGAAACAATTGATATAGGTCCTATAGCCATTTATTTACACATACACTTTACCAACCTGTCAGTTCTTTCATATGGTTTTATCAGACAAAGTCAAGAATTTTTAAAAGGGAAATGACTTGAGGAATATGCTTAGAGTATATGGAATGCGCATAAGAGCTCCATCAGTTTCAGGATTTTTAGTTTATTATTTTGCCTGGGCCGTACTTCTCAGTTTTCTTACTTACCGTATTTTTGTACAGTTGTGCTGAATCATTTTTCTACACAAATGAATTAATTGTGCCTTAGTTCTCAGCCTGTTCCTGTTGAAATGTAATTGCTAGTTATAGCCTACACCTACTAGTGCTCTAGGCCCATTTGGGGGTAAAGGTCAAGATCAGAGCTTGCATTGCTATATACCCTTTTCTCGCATAATGGCACAAATGGGATTCTGAGTCAGTGTATCCTAGAGGACAATTTTTCTCTACACAAGCAAAATGCCAATTTACTGACTTAAGAATTTTGGTTGTGCACTTGCAGCTGTTAGTTCTGACGGATGAAATCTCATATGTTCTTCTGAGACTGCCTTCTCATTTGAAGTATAAACTGTTGTCATTTTACACCACTAATTGAGCAGAGGAGAGATGAACAGTGTAGCAATTGCCCCATCATATAGTAATGGCATATTACAGTCAAAGTTTTTGTCACTAACTTGAATTAACTTGATGGCCTGTTGTTACCTTGGACTCTCAGTTGATATGCCTCCAGTTGTGCATGGGGGTGGGGGTTGTGTACTGAGTACCCAGTTCTCTAAAAAAATCTTAAGACCCACCCAGTTCCACATGCTGTTCACAACTTATATTACTAAACAAAGTGTTTCTGATCCGAGGCTTCATTTCTTTGACCTCACCACCTAAGGATAAGGACTGACTGTATAGCGTTAATTACCCCAGAGTTCACTAACAAGTCTTACAAGAGAACTATACATTCCAATATCCCTCCATTTTACCTCTTTATTGTCTAGTTTAATGCCACAATTTTTCTGTCATGTTATTGTTTGAAATAATATATGAGTCTAGTACAATAACTGTGATTTACTGATTGTATAATGTGGTAACGTGCAAAGTGTATGGCCATGTATGTCAAAAGGTTACCATGAGTCGGTCAATTAATAGTTGTTGTACATCGTGCCGTACGTTGTATAACACTGTGGTGATCGACTCAAGGTACTGACGTACTTAAGATACAATCACTATAACCCTTGCATCGGTAGCCACTTAATCGTTACAAGGTTTTCAAAAATTGACTCTCAATGTAATTTTCCTGCTATATATATAAAAGTCAAACGTAAAGGAAGACTCGACGAGGTTAACATGATTAATACTTATGTGGAGGATATTTTCTCGCTCGGTGTGTTTCCATTTTCGCGCAACTAATGCAAACACCTCAGTACGGGAAATTGGGCTTTTTACATACGGTGCAAGGCAGTGTCAATACCTGCTCTAAACTTTGCGAATACCTAACAGTATTCAGAAATATTTCATGGTAATGTTAGATTTTTTAGGTGTATAAGGAAATTTCTGATGTACCCTCTTTCTGGCATACCGTGCCAAAAAACTTGTTTTCGAGAAAAAACCAAATTTTCCGAACAGAATGAAAACTGTTTTTACGAGTTCAAAAAATCGTCTCAAGTTCATTGCTTTGTGTATAAAATACTTTAAAAATGTTGCGAAGCTATCGGAAAATGTGTTCTCTATTGATTTAATGATGATTTTGTAAGATTATGTGTTTTTCATGTCGACATTTGGATTTGAAAACAGTTAGTTTTTGCTAATTATATATGCAAAGGCTGTGACGTCATGCATACTCAAATTAGAAAAGAAGCGACTTTTGGTGGCTGTGCAGACTGGCTGAGATGGCCAGTGTGACTGATCTCATTTTGGTGTGTGGGTTTGCCATATTGAGAAAATGATGTCTATTGTTTTTGATGGAGGTGAAAGGTCATTTGGCGTCATGAGAGGTCGAAAGGTCAAAACTTTGTAAACGCGATATCTCAAGCAGAGTAAATGAGATGTTTCTCATATTTGGATGTGTCTGTTGACCATATGGTTTGGCCATATTAAGTAAATGATCCCTGTGATTTTTGTGAAGGTCAAAGGTCATCTAAAGACACCTGATGTCAAATGGTTAAACCTTTTAAATTCCTTGTAAACACGATATCTTAAGATTGTTAAGTACGACTGATCTCACGTTGTGGATATGGATAATGTTTTCCTTTGATATTTCAATAGTCATTCCAAGGACAGTTGTAACATAAGTTTGTTCTGAGGGTTTTATATTGGAAGGTTAAATTAAAACATTAAAAAGCATCAGTATCAATTACCACAAAGTAAACTATCCAACGAGTTATTAAAATAATATGAGGGCTAACAGAAGATATGTTAACACCGTGCAGCACTCCACATCGTTATTTCTGCCTAAACATTCAAACTTTGAAGAGGTATAATATTTTAATAAATGTAAAACATATTGATATAATTCTAACGGTTCACTCAAGGGAAGTTAAGTTTCGAACTGCCAAGTGAAGTCTGAATATTTCCTGACGTATCAAACTACCTTTTATGAATTAATGGAAATTTACATCATTCTTCAATTCCTAGTATATAATGGGGGTATCGACGAGTGTTCCGAAGGTACTGACAATTGCTCAATGAATTCTCTATGTTTCAATAATGAAGAATCATACCAATGCGTGTGTAAACTGGGATACTATGGCAACGGTCATATTTGTGTTTCATTATGAAAGTCTGTTGGAAACTTATTTTAAGTCGTAAAAATAAGGGATTGTCGTTTGGTGAATGATGACACGGCTTTCTACTTAAATACGTCTATTACAACAAAGACGTTACTACCGAAAGATGATGGAAAAACTGTGCCCCACCCAGGACTCGAACCCACGCAACCTCAGAACCCTTTAGCCGGGAACTAACGCCTTGCCGATCGCGCTGTGTGGGCAGCTGTCGAAAGAACTGGTCGAATTAATTCAACTAGCGAAGGAGTTTGAAATGGATAAATGTCCACAACTCTCTCTGAGCAAATCATTGACTCCTTTCTGGAAACTCGAACAGCCAGGACTGGCGTCATAGCCAAACTGGTATATGTATATATATATATATATATATATATATATATATATATATATATATATATATATATATATATATATATATATATATATATATATATATATATATATATATATATATATATACATTTATATATATATATATATATATATACATTTATATATATATATATACATTTATATATATATACATTTATATATATATATATATATATATATATATTCATGTATCAAACAAGGCAGGACACGTTCTTAGTAAGCAGGATCTGATGGTGAACAGTTAATTCAAATATCATCTTTATAAGTGTAAATTTTGATATGTTGAAGGAAAAGTAATATCTGAATTAGTATTGGACAGCATTTGCGACACATATTGCGACACAAGTTGCCGCTCATGTTTACTCTGTAAACACTGTCAACATTCCGGACACAAGGTGTTTTTTCAACATAGTGCGACACATGTGATCCGAAATGTGTGCACATGGCATTAATCTACAAAAATAATCGAGAAACGTTCATTTCTTCCCTAGTTTTAATGAAAACATTAGCAAGAAAATAGAATGCAAGCAGAAATTGAGAAAGGCATAAACGTTTTATTGCATCGCCTGCAAAAATAAAGAGAAAACATTCCTTTCATCCTGAATTTTATACCTAGTTGCGGAGTATCAGGTATGAGACGACCTACTCGTCTTATAAACTCGACCCACCAGTGCCGCGTCGGTCACCCCGCAGTATTTTAGGACAACGGTATTACCGACTATCACCTTATGATGGAGGTAATCACAAAATGTGAAATGAAACCGTGAATTGGACGCGAAGGAAAACACTTTAAGTCTGCTTAGAAAAACCTGGTATTCACCTACTATATTGCCTGACTATTGAGGGACAAGTATCACTTTACTTAGCCTACCGTACCCAGTTCTTGATCCAAGGGTGGCGGGAAACCTAGCCTTCTTTTTCAATCAAGGTCAAAATTTTGTTAATTTGAATTGCTCATCTACAAGTCCATGACCACCCTTTCTTGTGTCATGCATTTTTGGCAGATGGTTATCTCCCCCCCCCCTCCCCTTCAAGTGTCTCGACCCATTTCCGTACAGAGTGTGTTATTGATAACTTCAAACGAAATATTTGTATGTTAAAGCGGCTCATTGAGTTGTTTCATGAAATTCAACACATTTTTCCAAACCTGTTAAGTTTTCTTCACATACCAATGACAAATGGTCACATTTAGACAATCCCCCACATTTAGACAATCCCCATTCCTACATACAATTAACTGTGTTATACGTGAGTAATTAAGTCCGTTTTCAAAAATTCGTGACCAGACACTTTTTCAAACTATGTACAAAACCGTTACAAGTCAGGACACTAGAGAATTCCAAATGTAACGTTTTCTGTGACTTTTGGACTTGAAAGTTGACTTACTATGCTAACTTTAAGCATTGTTATGTGGTCGTGACCCTTTGAGAATCTCATTAAGTTATCGATATCAACTCAATGAGCCTCTTTAATGTTAGTAGACAACAATGATATGTGAACACATGGAGTTCTTAATAACAGCTCTTATTACCTGTGACGATCAACCGTGCTTCCCAGGAGCTGAATGTGAAGTCGTTTCGATACCAGACCTCAACGATGCGGCTCTTTTAACTAGCCGGGATATCATCGTTCTTTACCAGTGTGGACCATGCCCTCCTGGATATTTAGGCGACGGTGAAATGTGTTATGGTAAGTCAAGAGAGACGTTCATTAGGGTGATTCGTCGAGAGGCAACACCCAGCTGTTCAAAATATTAATTTTAAGTCGGCAGCAGCATAGTACAATCGACTGATTAAAGACATTTAATTGCAACATTCGACAGGTGATTCATGTTCCCTTTTGTATACGCGTGTTATCAGAGAATGGAAACAAAGTATAATCAGGTAGCTGCCATTAGAGGCATCTCCCTGGTTGGACTAGGACAATGACACGAAATATATATGCAAATAATGGGAAATTACTAAATGTAGTATGTTCATGCTGCAAAGCTATTGTAAAACTGGGTAAACATAGAGGTTGTGGCTAGGTGATGGGAACGTTTACAATTCTGCATATTCGTGGAAACGAATGTTTGGATTAGTATTCCCACCAAATGTGAAATTTGTAACAGCAATTTCGATTTTTTTTTTGTTTAGATATAAACGAATGCGAAATTGAACCACCTATCATTAACTGTCACGTGAACGCAGGCTGTAAAAACTTACCAGGAGCGTACGTGTGTTGTTGTTCTTATGGATTCTTCGGAAATGGCACTCACTGCAGTCGTCTCGGTAAGATACATCACTGTTATCGACCAGGTATTGTAGTGACATACCATTAGAAAACTCTGAGAATTGTGAGGCTATTGATTCATAAATAACGCACACCCTTTTTTTCTACAATGATAGATAAGCCTGATTCCGTTTGGAACGGCAAATGCTGTTTTCTTTCCATTCACTTTGTGCAACTTGAGACGGTTACTTCAGTTTTAGGTCTACAACTTTCTTTTCGATATGTGTTTCATTTAGTGAGGCTCAGTTGTTACCGGAAGCTTACATATATGATCAAACTAGGGAGTTGTTACTAGCAACCCCCTCATCATACTTCTCATGCTGAAAATTTCCAAGACTATTCAAAATGTCTCAGTACAATTCCATTTAATCTTTTAGAGCGGCGACTATACATTTTTGTCCTTTCCTCTCCTGATGTCTCGTGCACGTATGTGGCATTGTCGTGCAGCAGCAAACTGGTCTATTGATTCCGGTCTTTCAGTCTTTCTGTTAGTCATGTTTATACCCCTCATATTGTTTTGTCAGAGACCTTTACATAGTATATAATTATGAAACCCAAGCACACACACAATTGGACCTTGATATGTTACAGGAAGGGTGGACACGATTTTACATTGACTACAAAAGTTGTTAATCGAAATTATGTAAAGCCATGAAGCCCATTTAGCATGAATATACAGCTATTTCGGGCTTCAATGGAAGCGCTTAACCGAAAGGGGAGTAAGTGTTTTTGTGACGCTTTGTGCCTTACACTTTACCAGTGGGCTGGTCATTATGTAATGTCAGAAACGAACGCATTAAGCATTTGACTTGTCATCTGCTTTTCCCATTGTTCTTCTTCTTGTTGTTTTTACAGTCATACTTGTGTTTTATGTACAGTAACCGACTGCATCATGAGTGGTTAAAGCATCAGACTTGCAGTCGAGATGTCGAGGAGTTCGAGTCCCGGTCGGGTCTTACCGAACACTTTAAAATCGGACCCTATTGTTCTTTGTTCTTAGCAAAGCAATGGAGTAGGGAAAACAAAACAGTGAGCTACAACTGAAAAAAAAAACTGGCTCGAAATAAACCAATTCGTTAGAAACTGCCATGAATGTTATGTAATCTAATCTACAATGATATATTTGTCTTTTATCAGATACACGCACTTGTGACGATGATCCTTGCTCTCCCGTTGCCGAGTGTATCCCAATTGATCCAGATGACCTTGACTTTCTGCTTCCATTCGTTCAGTTATTCAAATGTGGACAATGTCCAGAGGAGTACGAGGGAGATGGCTACAACTGTACACGTAAGATATTCCAGAGTTGAAGGGCTGATCCTCTTTCCCCAAATGCAATTTTTGTAGTAGTCCACAGAAATTTTCCATTTGCACAGCTCTTTGATTGATATCTAGTTCAAAATTGACAAGTACTCATAGCTTACACCACACAGCTTGTACTGCACAGAGAGCGTTTTGATTGCCAGTTTGATTAGACACATTTAAGTAGGTTAAGGGAATTGGGACTGGGGTGAAAAGCTCGTTCCTTCAAATATTTGTGCATAACTAAATGAAATCGATGTCGAAAGATGAACGTCTGGGAACGTACCAGACATGTGTCAAAAGAGGTTAAGCGTATAGCATCAGGCTTGGGAAGATTATATCTGATTGCAGTAGAATACTTCATATTAGCCTCACTTATGTCTACAAACATATGACGTCACAACTACTTGGCAACAGAGTTGATGAGGCACGTGTGCATTTCGTCATAATAAAACGTAGATTCTAATTTGTATACATTCCGCGTGCCATTGCGAGACAATGGCAGGTGCAGGACCGAAAATTCACGCATATGTCCCGAACATTTCTTATGCCAACCAGTGCCAACCAGTGCCAACCAGTGAAGTTGGGCTGTATTAGTCTATTGTGATGATGAAATAAAAGTAAATGAATATGATTAGGATTGCTTTGCAATGTGAGCATCATTGCAATCATAAAAAGTTGTTACCAATATTTTTAGATTTTTAGGTGTGTATTCCTTTAGACTATCAACAGGTGCTACAATAAGTCTCCTAACTGTTGAATTTCTTCAGTTTTTAATGCGTTTAAAATTGCACGCAGAATTCCCAGAGCTTTACCTTCTTCTGGTTAGGACGAAGTTGTTCAGTGCGAGTCAAAGCTTTGTTGTCTGATTGCTGTGCACCCTTTCACTCTCTGGTTTTACTAGGAAAAATTTATCTCATTGGTTCCATTAAATTGTCTTTAAAACAGGATTCAATTACCAAAATTCCTTTTCCACAACCGCCTGCTAAATTTGTTGACAACGTTTGTGTTTGGTGGAAAAGACAAAGTTTTCGGAGGATGTTAATCAGAAAGAACCAAATTCTTGTGATCCTGTTCCCAAAAAAATCTTCAAATTTCCATCTCCTAATTCGTCCTACAACGGTTGGTGTTGACCAAGTTCTAAAATTTTGCTCAAGCCTCGAGAAATGTTCATGTATTCCACTTTTTCTAGCCATTTGTACAGATTAATCTCTCTAAACTGATTTATTACAACGAACATTCTCCGTTTTCCCACTTGGCAGTCAAAACAGTAGAAGTTGTGCCACCATTCGTCAACCTAACCGTTCTTGTAATGGCGGCAGACCCAGCTGATGAAGATTCTTTACTGTCAACTGCTTTTTTTCTAAAAGTCCCCACGACTCTCTGGCGAAGAGCCAAGGGGCGAAAACCAAACGATTACTCCCGGAGGAGTTCTGCTCCCTTATGGAGCTTTACGTCCCAAATGGACAAGTACGCCCTCCAAAGGGCAAACACTGAGTGGTCCTGCTCTAGACTGGCTGAATAGAACAGAAGCCACAACCTGGATGCAGTTTAACGTCATGCCCAGGACGTCCCGAAAAAGCTATTACCTGATAACTATTTTGGTATAACTGTGCTCAGCTTTACTGTCAACTGCTTTTGTTCGCACATTCGTTTCTGATCCAAACTCTGAGTCTGGCACTCGGAAACATCGTCGAGCCCGAACCGCAGACAATGGTATGGTCGTTGTGGAATGTCCTCACAACCAGAGCATTATCGTCGCCGCCAATGACCGCGAATACTTTGCAAACTCCGTTTCATTCCGATGCAATATTGGCCAGAGTGAGTGTTTTCTTATAACAATATATCTTGCCATATGACATGAATTTATGTTCGCCAATTGTGCCCTATTTGTCCATGAACATAAAGATGAAGAACGTTTCACTTACCAAAGGTTGATATACAAACAAGTGTCATTTTCAAAATGCATTTTCTATCTCTATCTGGACACTTACATTATGCATAACTTGTTGTCTGTCGTAACAAAATAAAAGCAAAATACGACAGATTCGTGCGCTTTTCTATGGGAAAAAGAAAACTGCTTCAACAGGTGCCACAGGAGTCTGGGATAATTTTCAAAAATGGCATTTTCTTATATATATTATATACATATATATATATATTGAAAATGTTGCAATAAGTTCTTACAAGATAGCTTTACAGAACTGTTTCGTAAAGGCCAATAATGTAGGTCTTCACTCCTCAGAAGCCTGAAGTAGAATGATTTCAATAACGTTAAATACGTATGTGTTCGCTGAACAAATTATATCAGCGCACAACAAATACATACTGGCGAAACAGGAAGTACAACCAGCAACGCGAAGCAACTGCAATTGCAGAAAGCAAAGTGAGTGCCCATTGGAAGGCAACTGCCTCACGAACAACATTGTGTACCAAGCAACTGTAACACGCCACGACAACCACAACGAAGAAACATACATTGGTCTAACAGAGAACACATTCAAAACAAGATACACCGCCCACAAGTCTAGCTTTGAACACAAAGACAAAAGAAACGCAACTGCACTCAGTGAATACATCTGGAAACTAAAGGATACAAATGTAGAACACTCCGTAAAATAGAAACTCATGAACAAAGCTCGAGCATACTCCACATCATTTAAAACTTGTAATCTTTGTCTGGAAGAAAAGTTCTTCATTATACTCAAACCTTCCTTAGCAACTCTAAATAAAAGAAACGAACTCATAAGCTCTTGTAGACACAGGAACAAACATCTACTGTGTAATTATTCTAATAGGTAATGTATCTTGGCTCACTGTACACCGTTCGTGTCTATTCACAACGAACACGGAACGAACACGTGCTTAAAAACGGACACGTTCAAAAGCAGCGAACACATACGTATTTAACGTAATTGACATCATTCTACCTCAGGCTTCTGAGGAGTGAAGACCTACATTATTGGCCCTTACGAAACAGTTCTGTAAAGCTACCTTGTAAGAACTTATTGCAACCTTTTCAATATTACAGCTCCCTTCACAGGGTTGAGCACTTTACCATTGCCTGGTTGACATTATTAATTAATTTTTACTATTACTGTTATATATATATATATATATATATAAATATATATATATATATATACATATATATATATATATAAATATATATATATGTATATATATATAACGTTGGAATGCTGCGGAGCACTGTTGAAATGTGTAGGTCGAAAAGAGGTAGTAAAAAGTGCTTAAAAGATTGGGGAAAACTCCACGACGTTTCGGGTGTAAACCCTTCATCAGGTGGCAAAAAACCAAACTGAACAACCAACAGTAATAATTGGACACGAAAAAAATCAAATTCGAAGCCATCGCTATAAAAACTGAACCGGACGAAAGTGACTGTCAGAAAACATAAGTGCAAGAATGAAACGCAAATCGAAAAAAAAAAAAAGAAAAAGAGCGTCCTGGATGAAAAAGTTAAAAATCGAACATGGTCGGTAAAAAGAACAAAAGTAGACAAAACCAGATCCGGAAAAATAGGCCTACACAGTAAAAAACCGATCACGAAGGGGTAAGTGTAAAAGGAGTAAAGACCGGCTCAAAAAAAGGGGTGAATATTACATATTAAGGTCAAGTCTAACGTTAAGGCCGTGAGGAGCGAAAGAACCCAGCCTCATCATCAGTCGGTTTGCAGCACTAAGGCAGTCACGATCGGAGCCTCGGCACACTACAGCTGCCGTAACGGTTAAGTGCTATATTGAACAAGGTGAAGGCGGATTAAATTGTGCAGCCTCCGGGTTTCCATGGAGCTCCTGTTTGATGGACCTAAGGTACTCGGTGACTCGATCCGCGAGGCGGCGCTTGGTCTCGCCCACATATAAAGAGTTACATTCCCCACCAGCTAAAATAAAAACTACATTAGAGGAAATGCAGGAGAATCTTTGACAATGAAGCTATTGACGATTGGGCCTGAAATGTTGACGAGGTCGTGTTTGCCAACAACTGGGCATATATATATATATAAGAGAAAAAAGAAAAGAGGTAGTAAAAAGTGCTTAAAAGTTTGCGGAAAACTACACGACGTTTTGGGTATAAACCCTTCATCAGGTGGCAAAAATCAAATTAAAAAACCAACAGTAACAATTGGACACGACAAGCATCAAATCCAAAGCCATCGGTGTAAAAGCAGAACCGGACGAAAGTGACTGTCAGAAAACATGAGTGCAAAGGATGAAACACAAATCAAAAAAAAAAAAAAAAGAGCGTCCTGGATGGAAAACTGAAAGTAAAAATCGAACATGGTCGGAAAAAAAGGAAAAAAGCATTTCGACCTTTAAATAAATCAAATTGGTAACCCTGAAAAAATCTGGCTTAGGTGAATAAACGATGTTGACTCCAATGGGATTCGAACTCGGAACCTCCCGCTTTCTAGTGCGGACGATCCAACCACTGAGCCATGAAGCCAAGTTGGTTTAGCCTTTGTTCAAATAACAGATGAAGCAACTCGCAATTCACCTCCTGAGCAGGCGCCTAATTTTTTGGAACAGCACTAGTTCTCGTTTAACGCAAGCCCAACCAGATATCAAAGTTGATGTTATCCAGCTGAACA
This sequence comes from Holothuria scabra, assembly GCA_037179385.1. Taxonomy (NCBI): domain Eukaryota; kingdom Metazoa; phylum Echinodermata; class Holothuroidea; order Aspidochirotida; family Holothuriidae; genus Holothuria; species Holothuria scabra. Next base: position 56,548,110 of record CM074181.1, on the reverse strand, counting down.
CTGCTGAGAGTATTGCCAATACTCTCAGCAGACAAGTCATCCCTACTGAACAAAAGGTCAGAAATTGTGTCAAAGTGTTGCCATGGCGGGTATAAAAGACCAGCAAACCGTAGGGATAAGTGGGGGGGGGGGGGGTGGTTGCTCTGTTTGTGCACATTAAGAGGGGTGTTGTTGGGTTTCATGAAAGTAGAGCTTTTGAGGAATACTACCTCTTTATCAATACTTGGTCAGAGAATGACAAGGAGTAAGAAATTTTGGAAGCTTTTAAAGGTGTTGACGATGGTCTCACCTCTATTGTGACAGGATAATCCTTCTTAAGGCAATTGAGCAGGTTGATTGACCGGAAGGGTCTGATCGGATTACTCGGCAGTAACCCATCAACACTATCAACACTAGGAAAATCCTGTTCAAATTAATTAGAGAAATTGTTAGGCCGGAATGGCCTGATCGGATTATTTTGGTTAGTATCATCAGCAAGCTGGTAAATCGCTCCTGATGTTCAAGCCGCATAGGCGATGTGGTTTTGAGATTGAGTTCCCAGAAATTTTCTTTAGCTTTTCTAGCTTTGTCGGTCCATGTATCGTTTTGGTCGATAGCAATGACCCGTAGGTTTTTGATGGAATGATGAGGCAAATTGAAATGGTTTGAATCAGGTTGTTCAACCTTTTTGGTTTTAATTGCTGACCTGTGCTGTGTCATTCTCATTCGAAGAGTATTTTTAGATTCTGCGAAATACTGCGCACCACATAAATTGCAGTATATGAGATAAATGACATTTTTGGGAAGATTATTAATTTCTTGTCTAATTTGGAAGGTGCGTGCATTTTGATTGCTCTGGAAGCCTTTTGTGGAATCAACCAGGGCGCACGTCTTGCAGTTGGAAGAGCAAGGTGAACAACCAAAATTTTCGTTGTTTTCCTCGACTGAGGCTTTGTCCTGGAATTTTGCCCGAACCAAAATGTCCCGTAAATTTGAGGGCCGCTTGAAGGCAACAATGAGGGTTTGGGGAAAGATAGACCTTAGGCGATCGGTGCTCTGAAGTGTGGGCATATGCTTTTTAATGAATTTGGCCAGTGGTGGTAGACCGGAATGGTACTCAGTTACCAACGGCACTCTGTCGGAATTGCGCTGACGAGTTTGGTACGTCAGAGTTTGCGAGCGAGGGGTTTCTTTTGCCTTTTTGATGGCATTTTCAACTGAACCCCGAAAATACTGCCGGTTACGGAGGTTACCAGATAGTTCCTTTGCTCGAGTGTCAAAATCTGTTTCAGAGGAATAGATGCGTTTTATGCGGAGTGCTTGACTGTACGGAATGTTTTGGTGCAGTGCGGAGGATGACAACTGCTGGGTAGAAGGTTGTTGTGCTTGTCCGTTGGTTTGTTGAACAAATCTGTTTTGAGTGAACCATTTTTTATGGTTACAGTGGTGTCCAGGAAGTGGACACTGGACCTGGAATGGTCGGCCGTAAATTTGATGGTGGGATGGAACGAATTGATGTTTTCAATAAAATTTTTTCGACAGTCTTCTCCGTGGGGCCAGATCATGAAGATGTCGTCTATGAAGCGTAACGAAATTTGGGGTTTCAAATTTTGTCGAGACAGAAATTTTTGCTCGAAGTTGCCCGTAAACAAGTTAGTAAATGAGGGAGCCATTTTGGTTCCCATGGCTGTGCCATGAATTTGGAGGTAGTGGTGATCACCAAAAATGAGATAGTTGTTGGTCAAAATCAGATGCATGAGTTCGCCTAAGTATTTCTTGGTGGGAGTTTTGCCCCGAATCGGATTGAAGGCGTTGGTGCAAGCGGAGATGCCTTCCTCATTTGGTATGTTTGTGTGCAACGAGGACACGTCAAGAGTGGCCAAAATTGTGTCCGACGGGAGATTTTTGATCTTCCCAATTTTGCGGATGAAGTCCGTAGTGTCCTGAACGTAGGAGGGAAGGGTTGGATAAGCAGGTCGACAAATTTTGAAATTTTTCGGACCGGTTTCAGAATCAATAGAGCCTTTGCGAACCATCTTTTTGATGGCCGCCTCCACTTTTTTCGCAACTTCCTAAGTGGGATCTGAGTGTAGACATCTGTAGTGGTCGGGATTGTCAAGTAATCTGAGGGCTTCCTCCGTGTTAAATTGAGTCCCCATTGCAACAATCGCACAGCCCTTGTCCGCCGGCTTGATAACAATATCATCACGATGCAGTAGACTTCGAATGGCCTGACGTTCATTTTTTGTGAGATTGTCGGGGAAATCTGGGGAAGGGGTGTGGTTTTTCACATCCTCTTCAATGGCCGAAATAAATGATTCCAGTTGCGGAAAACGCCCCATTGGTGGGTACCAGGTGCTTTTTGGTTTAAATTGATACGATTCATCGTTGTCCGGTGGAGAATTTAGGCCGTCTTCGTCAGCAAAATACTCCCGAAGGCGCAAGCGTCGGAAAAACGCTTTCATGTCTAGCGATAATTTCTGCCTGTCAGTCTGCCTTGGTTTGGGGCAGAAATTGAGTCCCTTCGAGAGAATTTTAGTTTCTCCTTCAGAAAGCTGACACGATATGCTTACAATCGCGGTGGTGGAAGGCTTGGTAACGGGTTTACGAATAGATCTGCGAGACCTGCTTTTCTGAAAATTTGAAATCACTTTATTTGAAGTGACAGTGACATGGTTTGAAGTGACATGGTCTCTTTGAAACTGGCGTTGTTGTCTAGAATTTAGAGTACGAGAGAGTCGGAGGCAGTCCTGAGAGATAAACCGAAGCTTGTTTTGAAGCTCGAATTTGGGAAGTTCTCTTTTTAGCTTCCTGGTTTTGGAATCAATTTGGTGATTGAGTTCAGTAATGGTTTTCCGACAATTTCCAATTTGTACTTCCATCAGTTTGAGGGACGTTTTTCTGAGTATACCTTTCCAGTTGGTGTAGCTTCCACTGTCGGAAAGTGGCACGCCGGTAGGGACTTTAATTTGGAGCCCTTTCGGCACCGTACTGTTTGCTCGGTACGTTTTATAGTTGGAAAGGTGATGTCGATACCTGACACGTTTTTCGCACAGGCGTCGAAGTAATTTGAAAGTTTCCAAGGTACTCTCCATGGGTGTAGCAAGGTTGGATCAAAATTGATGCAAACAGTGAAAGAAATATATAAACATGACGGAGAAACTGTAAAACAACGGTGCTACAGAATTGAAAGGCTGGATCTCCGAGGAGATACAAATAGCGGAAGGCTAGAATGTATATAAATTAAACAGCCAAAAGGTTTGAGAGCTTTCGAAATATACTACCTCTTTATCAATACTTGGTCAGAGAATGAATATATATATAAATATATATATATATATATTTATATATATATACCTAATTGTGGAAAAAGGGGAAATTTTTGGGCTTATATCAACGTTAGGGGGAAATTTCCGTTAGGGGAAAAAACGTTCCCCTTTACTTTTTCACAAACTGTTTTATGGGAATACGTTAGTGTATAGTATACACAATACGTATGGAGGTACGTAATGTACCTAAATACTTCAATGTTGACCAAATAACGGACGCCTATCTGTTTACACGTACAACTAATAGACTGTTGAATTAACGTTCATGTATATGTTTTTCCTTAAAGGCGAAATATACAATTATGTATTTTATTGTTTTCATTTCGCCTAAACGTATAAAGATATACAAATTTCCCCCTATTGTTCAGTATATATATATATATATATATAATATATTTATATATATAAATGTATATATATTTATATATATTTTTATATATTATCACGCTTATTCCCCTTGGAGCGAAAGTATTTATGTCTTTCTACCTTACGCCGAAAAAAATAAAAAACATAAGCTTATCCTTTCACTTATCGTCTCCAAGATATTTTCAACGATAATTCAATAGACTACCATCCGTGCGTGTTAACGGATTCGTGTCCTTAAATTCGTCGACTTTGAAGTAATTGCATATAGATGGTGCGTTTAAAAGGATGTTAGCATACGTTAACGTATTCCTGGATCTATCTGCGACCAATGTTGCTCTTTGTCAGTTGTGTTACAAGAAAGGACTTCAAGGTCAGGATAAGTTTGTATGAGTTTCAAGGGAGTGAATTCTAATGTTATGTTTATCATTGGAAACTTTTGCCCTACTATAAAAAAAATTAACTTCTTAAAAAGCGAAACCTGTTCTCTACGGTAACGTCTTATCACTAGAAACAAGGGAAATTGTCCGTCTTTATCGAATGACCTATGGTCAGATCGTTTTTCTGATATTTTATACACTCAGGAAAAATATATCTACACGCCATTTTTTTGCTAATAATTCTCATTTATCTTAGCCAATGTTGTGACACTACCTCTTCACAAACCATACGAAGATACCATCTACGTCTACCATCCAGAATCCCCCCGACGATTTGGGTATGGAAATGAAAATTTGAACGAGAGATATTCAACGTACTTTCGAAGTGGTGAGTTCATGCGTACATTCTTGAACATATTATTCATTCAACGTTTTTCATTTTTAAAGTTCAATAAACATGACTGTATACATTTTAAACTGTGTTGATACAAGTGATTTTAAGGCTGCAGGGGTAGAAAAACAAGTTTCATTCAGGAGATGAAAGGTGAAACAATTTTCACCATTGTGTGTCAAATTCTTTATGAACGAAAGTATAACTGGCTTTCATTACGAGCAAAATGGTACAATTGTTTACAATCAGTGATTACAAATATGAAATTGTCTGAAACAATGAAATAATTTAGATTTTTATGTTGCTAAATGCATAATCAAGCAGTGCTAGTGAGAGTAGGTTTACTGAAAACATTCACACAAATATATCGACAACGATAATGGCACAAAGAAGTGAATATAGCTGGGCCTAACAACATTTTGTAGAAATTAAAACCATTAGTGTGCAATAAAACAAAACACGAGGCAATTTGTTCGCAGATAGTTTCAACATTCCGGATAACCGAAGGGTGCAACTACTGATCCGCTCAATTAACGTATCAGTGGCAAGTGAGCTGGAATTGGTGCCGGAAATTATTGCTTGTTTACCTATACCAACGAGTAAGTTATTGCATTCTAATTTCTGCATTGCAAGAAGCACTAATTAAAATACTGTTTCTCACAGTTACTTTTACTTTTTAAGTTATGCTGCACTTTTTTAACATGCACATAATAATATTTTCATGTCCTTATTTGGTTTTGTTCACAATTAATTCAATGTAAGTTAGGTCACATGTGCACAAATTCCTCGATTTAGTGTGCAAAATGCACCCCTTACATAAATTACATCTCATCAAATCATTTACTTCCAGGGATTCCCCTAATCACACACACCTTGTCCTATGTACCTTCTTAAACACTTACACCTAAGCATGGGTCCAATGTAAGCCTCATTTAGAGGTAATTCACATCTCAAGGGTCGCGACTCCTGATTAAAGTTCTTATTAGACCATAAACACATTTAAAAGTGTTGTATAACTTTTTAAAAAGAATTTCCTATGAAACATCTTCTTGGAGAAACTTCATTCGGTAAAAGTGGTTTTTTGCCACATCCAAATAGTTTTTTCAATGTCTCGTAAACTTACGCACTAATAATAAATGATAAAGTTTATAGCTTAACAATGCCTGATGATTACCATTTTTCTTTTATTTAAACAGCAGAGATCATTCACTCTGTCTGAATAATTTTGCAGCCTGGTACTTCACCTTGCTTGACTTTAATCCTAATGCATGACAGATCTTTACGGGAAGTCCAGTTTGGATGTACATATGCTTGCTACACTCAAGGGGACTGAATGAATACAAATGCAAATCAAAAATGAAAAATAACGATGAAATGATCGAACTGATGTTAATTGTGAAACAGAATAAAAAGTTATTGCTTTGAATTAAACTTATATTACAATGATCACGTTAACATTGAATAATCAAAGAAGAATTCTCTCTTGAATAATTCATAGCTGCGTGGTTCGAAAGCACCATTACATATACATTTTAAAAATGAATTAAGTTACGCAAGTCTTATCGACCTCAGTCATATTCAGAACAATTCTTTTAATTTATTATTTCCATTTTGCAAATCTATTCAATGATGTTTGTTTTCCAAGTTCTCGTTATCATATTCACAAATTTGTGTTATCATTACTGTTACTTTATCTGCTACTTGTTGTCATCACGATTACATCTTCGTCCAGTTTTCCAGCCATTTCTAATTGATTGTCATGCTCTTGTAAAAATGAATGTGATTACATGTCCAGTCACATGCGTGTCGCATGTGAAACATGGAACCTTGGATATTCCTTGGTGACAAACTTGTGTTTTTGGAATCCTCTGGCCAGACTTAGCACAGATAAACACATCTTTTATGCCCTTCAACTTGAATCAACATCTTTGAATCAACTTTCTGTGGTAACAATGGTTTCAATTGCCGCACACTTAGCAAGCTAAACCCGTGGAAAACCTGAATCGTAGTGAGGTAACTAGCAAACCTGTGGTAATGAAACAGGAAAACACAGGTTTTCATGCAAATCCCTGTTGAAGAAAACATTGGCAGAACACGTGAAAACATGAGTATTTTGGAACTACTTAACTTACCTCTTTGTGAGGGCATGTTACTCCTATTCACATTTATCTTGTAACAAGGCAAAACGCTTACAAAAAGTAAAGTGATACTTAATTGAGGTACCGCAAAAAATCCACTAACTGAGAAGATTCCAATTAGAGAATCCTGACTTGTAGGTAAAAGGCTGGTAACAGTTGGATCATTTAAAAATTGGAGTTCTTAATCTCTGTTGTTCCACATGGTTAGTGTTTAGAAATGAAAACCTTTGAAGAGTGAAAAAATTATTTGTTCTTTCAAAAATATTCATTTATACTACGTCTAACTAACTGTTGCTGAATAAAAAGAAAAAGTAGTTGCGCTTTCAGTTTTTTCAGCAATTTGTTACTTTTATTGTCAGTCCTAATTTTAAAATTGTTGAACATATTCTTTGGGCATATGTTTATCACCTTGTTATACTCCACCTTGATGTGGGAAATTTAAAAACTCACTGGTTTTGCTGATTTCAAACTTTTCAAGGAGATGATGGGGTATATTTAATGGTAATATTCCTATTCATGTCTGTAACTGAGGGTTATATATTTGCCATGTTAATTTCTTGTTGTTGCAACGTCTATGACTAATTCTTTGTACAGTATTTTTTATCTAACGCCCTCTTTATGCTAATGATATATCCAGCACAACGAAGCCGAGGAGATGTTGGTGCACCCCCACCCGTCGATGACGGTAAGAAGATAATTTTTTCACTAATTGCACGTTGAGAGTTCGTGGTTAATGTCTTTACTACATTGTAACTCGCCAAAGACGATAATTAAAGTTTAAACAACGAGGCGCCGTGCATTAGAAAGAGCAACAGGATAGCAATACTCCGGGAAAGAACCAACCTGTTCTAATGCACAGGTCCTGAGTTTGTTTAACGTTGTTCATAAAAACAAGACAATGGTGTGATTTAAAATGACGGTAAACAACTAAAATTCGGTTTGTGAATAAGCTAATTTAAACCCAACAACCATGAGTAAAAATGGAGTAGCCCAAAATGAGCGCTTTATATATTACCGGGTAATATTGGCCAGGTAACATATAGTCATTTGACCGTCACGGACCTATAGAACTTGAGGATTAATACTAAATATGAATAATATCGGAATGATTAATAGAAAGAACACATGATTTGTGGTTAAACTCGTGGTTAAACTACATTTATACTTACACAAACGCACGTGTCTATAACTATATTTATTACGTTTAAATACATACTTAATGCATATAAGTGTTCATCAAAAACTTATTAGTGAGTGATTTTTACTATTTTATTGCTGTACATGATATTAATTCAATATGTAATTTCAGTTAACTATAATGAATTATATAGGCCTAATGTATTTAAAAAAAAGAAATCCGAAAAAAGACCTATAGAGATTGTCACTTTCAGAGGACAAAGCATTTACTTGGACAGTTTTATCTTCTGCATATATTCATCGCATGAATTAATTGCCTAGTTGTTTGCGAAATGATAAGCTTAATGCCAAGTTTGGACAGGAATGTGCCGCTAATGCAACTAATCGATAAGAATATGGGGTTATATTTGAAATTATGATTAATTACAGCTCATCTTAGGTAAAAATATGAGGACAACAACAATACACACGACAAATCATAACGTTATTGAAGTATTACGTCTCAGAGGGTACAACAAGAGAGTGTTTTCACGTTATATTGCAACTGGTAAACCACGCCCACTGCCGGACAAAAATCAACACTGTCTTGGTGCAACAGTCTCACGTGGGTCTTCAGCTACTTCTCAGAGAGTTACACTTTAGCGTACTACATTAACCTTTGTCAGTCAAAGTGGGTGGAACTTGTGACGTAAGCGAAAGCACACTAAAGTTGGATAGGATATCTATAGGGCTTATGCACCTACGTCACTGCGTTGCGAATCTCTCTATTTTTCCATGCATCCATTTTACAACAATTTTTACTAAGGTGCTGTTGTGCGCGCGTTTCGGTAAACCACGACTACCTTTGATCTTTTCCATCCAGTGGAACGTGCTGACGTCAAGTGCAAAATCTCTATACGAGTCGATTTTGTCAATGCACCTCCAACATTAACAGACGACTTTAGGAAAAGCAGTTACAAGGATTGTGAAATGCACTTTCGGTACCCATCATTTCTGCGAATGTCATTTTATTGTGACAAACTGATTCATTACACCATTATTGCTTCCCACAGTTCTTTACAACTGCTATTTTGAATAAGAGGCTATAATGGTTTCATGTGTAGAAAAGACCGATCTGACTATGTTGTGTAATTTCTAATTGAAAACAATCTCTAACCACTGTCGCAAGCTTTCCTAAAACAAAACGATTTAGCATAGTTTTGAATATTATTTCAGGATATAATGTGAACTCTACGTCTTTTAACCGTGAAATTGAAATTTTGGTTTCTTTTAAGAAGACAAAAGTCTAAAAAATTCCAAAATTCCATATAACAACACTGGTCTGTCAAGTTCCCTTTTACTTTAAAGATCCCATGAAGTGACTAAGTAACAATGATTTTGGGTCATTCTCTGACACTATCTATCAACAAAAATAGCCTTCATTTGAAAAATTCCGCCCCACGAAAGAGAAATGCTCGAGTGAAATAATACCTCTTCACGCACAACAGCTCAAAAATGTAAAATTGCATTGAACCAAGAATGAAATCATAACCGGTACCCAGCTTCACTGTGTGTGCATTATAATGCATTGGAGTTTACCCTGTACTGTTGATGTTTCAGAATCTTCCATGTATAGCAAGCCTAAAGTGATTGATGTAATCAACAAATTATTTCTTCAAAACATGAACCTATGTTTGCTTCACAAGACTAACGAAAGGGGGGGGGTCAAAACCTGGGAATAACCCTTGTCTACAGATGGAGTTATGTCTTCTCAATCTTACTTGAGCCAACTAGCAGGAGGGATTGTTTGACATACGTCAAACAAGTATTTGGAAGTTCACTGGTGAGAGGTTATACACGAAGAAAAATACATCAGGCTCCTGGGGGATGTAACTGCAGCCATTTGTCCCCCAGTGTTATGTAACTAGTATTTTTATTGGGAAGAAGCAGTGCTTCTCCGATTGCACAGGCCCATATGCAATATTGTATATACCATTCTGCAGAGTGGCTTAGGCCTATGCTGGCAACGCGTGTGTTGTTTTTGACGCATGCGCTAATGCCGCAGTTTGACTTGGTTCAAAGAAAAGGAACAGCGTTTTAAAATGTGAAAGGAGACTAAGACTTTGTTTATTCAAGGAGGTATTCTGTATTTTTATCAAAAATTGGCATGAAGTTACCGTTTGAACCTATAGCATTGTGAAGTCTCGTCCAAGATCCATTGCATGATTTCCAGATAAATGTTTGTAAAAAATGTACTTGTAAGGGAAGTCTTTCAAAGGAATCTGGGTCAGATATGTGTCTTATTATTCAAAAATCTTATTTAACGTGAGGTGAAGGTTTTCTTTTTTCTGTTGCAAAGGATTGCTCTCTAGTCATAAATCGATTACACTGCCGGGACCAAAAACTAAAACTGAAAGGCCTTATATGAACGGGACAGCTTGAGCGAGTAATGACGAAAGTCATCTTTTGAGGGATTGGGAGTAAGAATTTCAAATTTAGATAGATGTGGCTTTGGCTTTATAATGGGACATTCTTCAGATATAATTCAGAAATTATTTTGCCATGTCTCATGCTACACAATCTGTGGGCAAACTGTCACTTAAACATAGCATTATAATACACACACGGTGAAGTTGGGTACCTGAGATGATGTCATTCTTGATCTAATGTACTTTTACATTTTTGAGCTGTTATGCTGAAGAGGTAACCGTTTTACATGAGCATTGCTTTTTCGTGTGGCATAATCTTTTAAAATAAATGCTATTTCTGTTCATAGATAGTGTCAGAGAATGACCCCAAATCGTTTTCATTAAGTCATTTCATGGGCTCTTTAACTAAATTAAAATCCTGTTACTCTTCAAAAGGGCTGAGTTACAAAGCTGAATATGTAACAATGCTTGTTGTTTTGTTAAAGAAAAAGAATACATGATTCGTAAACTGTAGAAATGAAGTTGGGTAAGGAAAAATAGATTTTTCATGAGTTTGCTTTTAATTGAAAAGGAGACACCAATCATGCAACTCAAGCGAAGGTTTAAAGTCGATTTTTTTAATTGTTAATGGTTAATACCAAGTTCAAGTCATATATGATCACCAAAGCTCATTAAGTTACCAAAAGCACTTTTTCCCTTCAAACCAAAAGTGCAACAGAGGGTCGATTCAATCAGTAAAACCGCGTTCACACTACAAGGAATTCGGATCGGATTCGAATACGACCGTTGTCAGTTTTTACTAAAATCTTCTCCATTCTTATCAGAAAGAACCTAAAACTTGCCAACCTGTGCAGTCGTTCCTTAGGACTACAGAAATTTTATTTTTATTTTCGTGACGTCACACCTACAGAACGATTTTATTGGAATACGCTGTCGAAAAAAAATGTATGTTGTTGTCACGTAACGAAAATATCAGTTAGCATTTTATTTTTATAAACATCGGCTGCAAGTTTTATATTTTCACTTGATGACAAATTTTGGCCCTTTCCGATCAGAGATGGAGAAGAATCAAACCAAAAATCGCAAAAATCGTATCGGAATCCCATCCAACTTCTTTGTAGTATGACTGCCGCTTGATGTTTTTGTTTTGTGTTCATATGCAATGGCTGTTTCGACGTCAGCAAGGAATCTGTCTCGAACAAGGGAAAATCCCTGCTCAAAATAAGACATTTTTAAGATCAATGTTACCCAAACTGCATTTAGTTGGAAACTATTTCAGCAAATAAAGTATGCAATCTAATGTATTTCTTTTATGCACTGACACCACATGATTTCCCTTTAAATGTCACACAGTAAAAAGGATTACGGCATTCATATCGGTTTTCCTTATTCGAATCTTGCAAGAAAAACAGCTATCTGCATTTGACGTAAGTTTCACCGATATCCAGTTGTCCCTATCGGAGGTCGCAGTTCGTTTTCATATTCATAGGGATTACACACCCTAACCTACTTTTATAAAGTCTATCATGATAAAACTTGCTTCCTTAGACGTTGATATTATGGCTATCGAGGCCTTTGGAGCTCTGGAATTGACGGTTACAGATCTGGTCACTAGACGATCCCCTCAGTTCAAACCGGGCAAGAAGACGGTTTTGAAATTCCCTATACAGAAGTTGCCTGATGACCTTGAAATCGGCGATAAAGTGCCTGCTTGGACCTTTAAGTTCGGAAGTGGTAAGAATTACCTAAATAATTCCAGTTCTTCCGTATACCCGAACCATGAATGTCTGCACATCAATGGCGGAGCCAGCTTGTTAAAAATTGGGGGCTGGCAAACTGAGGGCAAAGGATGATGTTGGGGCCACATATTTTCAGACGCAGTGAAAAACCGAGACAAAGCACCCTTTCCAGGGATTTGGGTTTCAAGTCTCGGAAGCTTTGAGGTTAAGAATATCCCTGGATAAAAATGAAGTCTCTGGAAAGTAATGTGTATCATTTAATTTTTCTATTAATCCAACTCCTAACTGACCTGGACTAGGAGGAAAAGTGTGTGTGTGGGGGGGGGGGGGAATTTGGAAGGATTGCCCCCTCTGAGTCCCCGTAGCTCCGCCACTAGTGCACAGTATACATTATCACCTGGATATCGAATGTCACCGGGCACACCGAATACGGGGGTTTAGAGTTGCAACTATATAATAAAATGAGCGAGATTTAGGGCCCGTGGTCTCCACTTATGGCCGATTTTTACTAGGTTTTCGTATTTGTGTATGCCCGAAGGGCGAATCGCAATTAACTGGGAGACTGCGGACCAATCCCTAGTGAATCAATAGGGTAAAAGAGAAAAATAAAAATGGTTTTTATGTGTTACTCTATGTTTTGTTTTGTTACAACAAATTGTGAGCCTATAGACGATTCCAAACAGTCAAGTAATGTTCGAATTTAGTCGGGCATAACTGGCGTACATCGGCTTTAATCTTTCAAATTCTTTGCTTACCTGTATCATAGATGGTTGTACACTAAAAGGGCTATTTTGCAGTCATTTGCCATCGGCTCAGATTTGCACATTGTGGATTAGGATAAAGTGTTGAACGAAGAGATAAATATTAAAATATAAATATATTAACATATACTATGTATGGATGACTTAAATACCACAGTATACGGTATAAGAGTAGCTCGCTCAATGGGCAGACTTGTTTAAAGAATATCAGCAATTTGCACCTCAGTCCTCTTAAAAAGCAAATAAGAAGCTTTCCAAATGGGGGGAAGGGGGATGGCAACAGTCCTCTTATTGCTGAGATCCCTCTCCCAGGACAGCAATTTCTTAACCCTGGAAAACAACTCTCAATTTTTGAAACTTCTTTATAATACAAATTCCTTTACGAATGGTAACCACCAAACAAAACAGCAGTTCCTGACATCTCTATAATACCATTTACCTTCATATTGGCCATTAGGAGACACCATTTTGCGTTAAACCAGTGCCCCGTAGACTAACCCATGCCAGCCGGAGAATCTACCGTTACATCCCCTCCCTCACAAATTCTGCGCATGCACTGTTTCGTACTTGATGGAATTAAATTCTCCTCTAGTAAGGCTGTGCATCATTGACAGTAATACGTGTGAAATACCGTTGTTGTCATGTTCAGTTCTGTTAGGTATATTTATCCAGGAGACATCATTTCAGGTGGTGTAGGGGTTGCGAAACGCACCGGACGTCTTCCACATCTTCCATTGCCTCAACGCAATCGTTACCATAACCGTGTTCGCTGATCAAGGTAACATAGGGGGTGCTCGCCGTCATTTTTTTAAAGGGGCCCCGGGGACATTGCCAAAATGTCCCCTCACTTTTTTAAAAAATGATGAAAAATATGCTGTGATGATGACATTGTCAATTTCATCCTAAGATCAATTTATAGTAGGTCAAAAAATAATGTACGTACATGATCATGGAAACAATAAACCTTAGGTACAAACATGGGGACAGAGGTTTGTCCCATTTCTGTGCACATTGCCACATTGACCAAAATGTTCTGGCCAAACACCATTTACAAACACATTTTAATAGAGCATTTACAGCTTTTTTTTACCCAGAGGGGGGGGGGGGTTGAATTAAACACCGCCGAAAACGAAGATTTGAATGAGAGCTTCATGGTTCCAAGTTTCGACAATACTTACTGACCATCGACAAATAATATTTTTCTAATTTCGAATTGAGACATGGCGATGAAAGCCAGGGGTCCAGTGTTTATGTTAGGGGTACAGATAACATAAATTTACGCATTGACACTGCATTTAAAAAGCTAAATTTTGCCACAAATATTGCCACCAGCCATCTAGACACCTTCTAACTTCCCCTTTTCAAACTCCTAATGCTCATCAAACCATTCTTTTTTCATATTCAAATGAGAGCGAAAACCAAAATTTGTAACCATATTGTTAAAGGTCTAAAACTTTAACATTTTTTGAAAATTATGAAATATCTGCTGAAATATTGTGATTTAAGCAGGCATATGTAGCGAAATTTTCCCCTTAAGGCATAATGAGATTTTATTGTGTGCATTGGCTTCTATTTAAAGTTTGGAACGCCAAAACGGAAAATAATGCAGCTCAAAGTTATGTAGTCCTAAGTCACTATGTAGGTACGAAAATACTATCACATGACATAGAACTGCACAAGTCCTTATGTGACAGTCTAACATCGCCCATAATGACCAAGAATATTTTACTGTCAAAAATGACAGCTGAAACCGACACAATTCAAAGCGTCTTTATGTGACATTGAACGCTGTCATGTGTTGACATCGTGTTCCCTATCTCATTATGTGGTATTACGTATTGCATGTAAGGACTTGGTGTATTTGTATAGTAATCTGAGGGAGTGTTGGGCCAAGTGCCTCATTATCGTTCGGTTCCACGCAGATTTATGCTTAGAGTTTAATAGGTACTGTAGTGAACGAAATCAAGGCAAAGCAGAATAATACTAGTGCTGTGCTCGCTTTATGAATCCCATTGTGCCCCACAATTCCATGCGGCAACGAATTACAAATTCGCTGAATGAGAAAGGTGAATTTGATTGGGTTGCTAAATAATTTTTTTTTCTATGCAGGTTGTTGGGAACAAGATGGAGAAGGGGAGCTGGTAATTGATCAGACGACAGGAAATCTTGTTTGGAGATACGAAGCAAATCACTTTTCATGGTGGGCCGCTGGCCGGGTAAACCAAAGAACAAGCTGCGTTAACGTGAGGACTTGCTATGACGAAACTTGTAACCACCCAGCTAAAGATACATTAATTAGGTATGTTTTTCCATGAACAAAAAATAAGATCATGGAGTTTACTTTGACACTTATCCTTTGAAATGCCTTAATTTCTTACAATGCAACTTTTTCAAGTCAATAAAAGTGAACCCTAAAAAAAGTTGTCATTTGGATTAACTTTTACACATGGGTAGGCCCATGATATGCTGTCACCGAAAATGTTGGGTAAGGAATTGCCCAAATTTGGTCACAAGGTATCCATTTTGAGTGAATTTCCTTAAAGAAAACGGTAGTTTCGTCACTAACTTGGATAGCATCTTATCCAGAAATTTAGGTCGTTGGCATGCGGACCCAACGATGAGAAATAATTTATCCAGCTGTTTTTAGAGTTTGAAACTGTCCAAGACGAAGAGACCGCTCGGTCCTCTACTTCTATACATAAATACTTCATGTTCCTGTCTAATCGTGTAGTTTCGGACAACTACTCTGTACATATAATTATCAGTGGTCGTACAGTACAGGGCGGGGTGGGGGGGGGGGGGGGGTTGGGGCTCCAGTTCCCCCAATCGGCCAATATCTTGCTGAGTCGGGCAGACTTATGGAATCCTCTAATTGAGCTGTTAACCTACCAAAGATTTTTTTCAGTTACAAATAATTATTGATACTGCCATATCAAGTAGTTACAATTATCTCTTAAAAAAATTTTCACTTGTTTTCAAAGAATATTTGGAAAGAATTACGGCTTCGAAACATTCCGTTACACAGACGATGAGGGTCAAACCTGTGTCCAGTTTCCGTTTGGACGAACTATTGAGTTGTCCTCCCCATGCACCAATGAAGCAATTGAAGTTGAAAGCACAGAAAATCCGTCATCCTGTCCTGATGGCCGCTCTGAAATTCCCAAAGTACCAACTTATCAGATGGATGAAACACAAGACAGCTGTCGAGAGGCAGTATTGGTCATCTCAGAATGTAAGAATTGGTAAAATACTTTGAAAGAGAATATTGTAAAAGCAAAACTTTCTTCGGTGAAATCTTCGTTCAAATCGGGCATGTATGTCTCAAGATATCAGTAAATGAGATTAGTAGATTTTTGTTCAAAAGTAAACTTGAAGCAAGCAGATATGACTTCATGCCCCCACACGAGTTGACAGTCACTTAGTCATGATCAGTTGTTTGTTTTTCGTTGAAGTTTGTTACAAGTAAACCAGTACTTGCTTTGTCCTCAAAAACCCATGTTGTTAGTATGCGATTAAGCGAATGGCATGAGCACATGAGAACACTTTGTATTTAAAATGGAGACGGGGAGGTCTTTTACCTATTCAACTGAAGGTCAACTCAACAGGGTGAAAAAGCAACAAAGCATCCATTGTCAATATGACGAAATTGTATAACCTCACTTTAAAACACAAATCTGGTAACTTTATTTGCTGATATATTTCGAGATATGGATTGTTCGATTTGAGTGGAAGAATCACCAATATGTTGCTCAGAGTTATCCTTTAATGTATCTCCTAATCCGGTCTCTACGTGTGAATGCTATTGTTTCTTGGATGTGAAGAACGGTATGGGGAACGACATGAAATTGCTATAGACGAATCCGATTAGCGCTTGCTTTTAGTGACTATAGGCCGCCATCAGTGGGGTCCATCAGGCTAAAACAGTCTTTATTTATTGTTTACATGAATTTCAAACCCTCATTTTTACTGAAATGGGAGAATTCAAGATACAAATTAGTGTACAACCATCCATGGTAGAGGTAAGCAAGAAAATCGAAAGATTTAAAGGTGATGTACCCCAGTTATGGCCTACTGAAATCAGACCATCACTTGCTGTCCGAATTCGTATATAGCGACCAGGTGGTTTTACTAGTTTTTAATTGCACTGGTGGCAGGGGACTGTGAAAGAAATATGATAATTTTATAAACATTTAAATTCTTGTTGCAACTTTGATCGTTTAGGAAATTTCCTCAATGTTACTTTTTATATATTTTCTTTGTAACAGACGCGAGAAGTTGTCCCCAACCAGAGGAGAACCATAAAAATATGATATTAGATAGAGGAATGGTCCGAGAAACTTATCCGTACACTGATGTAGTAAGTTACTCTTGCTCAGAACAAGAGGAACAAATCGCAACCCGTGGGCTTGGTAATCGAGTATGCACCCGTTGTTATTCTTGGACAGGGAATTTAACGTACGACTCCTGAAGACGAAACATACTATTTTTAAAATATTAATCTGTAAAAGTAATTTTGTCACAAATATGCATTGTTGTTTATCACAAATCATAAAATAGGTAGAGTATGTTGCCGATTATATCTTTAACCTAATCACCGAAATCCGCAAAGTGCTGCACAGTTACCTTGCTGTACTAGGCCTACTTTCAACATTCTGAAGTAAGTGCTGCATACTCAGATAGTGTCAATTTATATCCTGTGGCTACAGTGATTCTAGGTATCTGGTGGTTTCTGTTCGGAGACATGAATTTAGACACAAACAAAAACTACTATAAATATAGCCTTCCTCTGGAGATTTGAAATACAAAATGGTTTAAAAAGGCATAAACGTAAAGATATTTCATCTGGACAACAGGTAACGCTGGGCATCTAGACTGATATACACACTTCAAAGAATTCGATTCCTGTGCATGGATTGTACGTATAGCGTACTTTCACGTGATGTCACAATTGGTAAGACAACGCCCACTGCCAAAAGTGCAGTCGTAGGTGGGTCGTCAGATTGTGCTTCACAGCTAAATTAGCTAGCGTACCACATTAGTTTTTCCCGTCAAAATTGGGCAGGTTTGTGAAATAAGTGAAAGCACTTTATAGGGTGTTTTTGACAAGACAAGAAAAGAAGTAAAGAAAAGTGATTTTAACATTGATCTTATGAAAAAGCGTCATCGGATTTTATCATGATCGTTATAAAGTTCAATTGCGTTCCTACCAACTATTACTCAACCTGCTTGGGTACTGTATGTAGCACTTTCATTATTGACAATATCTCTGTAAATGCCAGTGCCTATTGACACGAATGCAAATATTGATCAGCGTGGAATTAATGTAACAGATTTAAGTGACCATTTCCCAATATTCATAAATTCTTCTCTTAAAACACAAAAACCTAAGGTTGAGAAAATTTTCATTGGAAACTTGTGCAAAGGAACTGTGGAAAATTTTCCTACTTGTTTTTATACTAATGATCCCAATCGTATCGATCCCGTCGTATCGTTTTTCCCGGAAAAGACTCAAAAGCATTTGATCTAATGGGGGTGGTACATTTTATATGGTTGTTTTCTGACCACCTAGCAAGTTGCTGATTTTATATTATTGCAAGCAAAAGCTTAACATTGAAATTGTTTAGATTTAGCCTGCGGAGCAGATTCTGTGGTAGTCGAAAGATGCCGCTCTCTCAAAATCAAAATACACCTAGGTGTCTAAACAGTATTACACAGGGTCTGCAAACCTTCGTCAAGTTTCCATATACAGGAATGCGGCCGCATTTTGAGGGACGAATTAGTAAACATGAGAAGGTCACGCGGTACACTGAACAAGTATGAATAGTTTATTTTCGTACATACAATTGATACAACGAACGGCGGACAACCTGTTTAGCTTTTGTAAGTGTAAAATGTGTACCAGGCCGTACGTTCGATGCATATATATTACCTGTTACGCGAGATATAATTCAGTTTTTTAATTTTTGTCGTGACGTCATTTTTTGGTGGTGGCAAATTGGATTCGAAAGGAAGTTGGCAGGCTATTGTATACCGTAGGTATGCCATGTTACTTAGTTGGAAACGTCGAAGTAGAATTTTTAATTTTTAATGAAGTAGAACCTAATGACACAAACACACAAAATGGCCTGCTTACAGCAGGCTAGTCAGTGGCGTAGCTAGGATTTTTTCCGGGGGGAAGGCAAAGGTATGGAATTTCCCCAAAACTTTTCCCGGTCAATGTGTATGTATTTCATACAAAATATGCAAACTTACAAGTAGAACAACATTACCATGTCATTTTGTAATATTACCTGCATTTTAATCTTAAAGTAAAACATAGAGCAATCGGAAAAAACAAAGAATATTATTTTGGTAAACAATATCTGGTTTATTTGTATGTGCTAAAGTAGTGGCGTACGCAGGATTTCCCTGAAGGGGGAGGGGCATGCAGTATGATCTAAGGAGAGGGGTGTCCGGAAATTTTTTGACGTTTTCAAGGGGCCTAGATGCAAAATGGTGCAAGATTTTCGACTTTGACAGGAACAGTGTTAAAAGTTGAATCGTGGTGGTTCATGAGGGTAAAACTGAAACTTTTGTGTCTTGACATGCATTTCCTTATGCCATTTTATGCTACCTTGCGAAGAAAAACTTGTCATTGAATTTGCACACTTTTAGGAGTCAAAATAAAAGAGCATTGATCGGTATTTGTGGTTTTTCTTGGCCACAAAATGTTATTTTGTCATTGGTTGGCGCGGAGCGTAGAGAAAATTTGGAAAAATCAGACCCCTTAGATGGCCGGAAATAGCATTTTCCAGGCTAATACGAAGAATCTAGCCAGTCGTTTTCTTCTTTTGTCGTTTGGAATAACATGCTCACTTCAAAATATGTTCGCAAACTGCAAAGTGATCAGAGAGTTAAGAGCTAATTTTACCCCAAAATTGTAATTTTGTCCAAAAGACCGAGCGAAGCGCCACCATTGGTTGGCGCGGAGCGTAAAGGAAATTTCGAAAAATCAGACCCCTCAGATGGTCAAAATAGCGTATTTATACTTGTAAAGAGAATCTAAACATGTAGTCTTTTTTATCGATGCCACCAGTAGGGAAACAGAGTCTACCTTTTTAAGTAAAAATTGGAATTTGACAGAATTTGCCTAGGTCTATTTGTAGGAATTAAAAAAAAGTTGGCATCACTGAAAGACCTTGCAGGGACAATCCTTCCGCTTTGAAAGTTTCTGAAAGATTGGGTGTCCTTATAAGCAATCTGGTGCCACATATGCTATCTTTTGGAGTAAAATCTGTGTTAATAAAGTTGACTACGTATTTTTAAGAACAAAGAAAAAATGGCATCTGTGAGGGGGGAATGGCCCAATGGTCTCCCCTTCGCACGCCACTAAGGAGGCCTAATAGTGGCTCGATCACACAAGATATCCTGTTAGAAAAGCAGCCTGTTAAGTGTAGAAGGCTACAAGGTACTCATCGTTCATTTATTCTTACACTCAAAGTGGGCAGAAAGCTATTTTCCCGAACTAGCTTGTAAGACTCCAAGGATTAGGCTAAGTAACAAAATCTAAGTGTGCCAAACGGATCCCGTTAATTCTAATGTCTAGATTAACTTTAAGTTTATCGTTGGCCATGGATTGTTTCAGCCCCATCCGTCGTTATGTACACAGAGTAAAATCGTACAGCTACTGCTAGCTCGTAGAAGAACATAACAACCTCGGGGTCTACGGTAGTGACTTGTCAGTTTTCACATCCTTTTACTGATTTCCCAAAGTATCACCTGAATAACAGCTTCCTGTGCGCTGAAATGCACTGATCATAACCCCCGTGCTTATACAAGCACAAGAGAACATTCAATCTGCTACCTGGCGAGGACATTTCTGTGGAACGCGAATTGGACCGGTTCATGCGACACTGACGAAATCTGAGTTAATTTGTTGCATGAAAATACGAATTATGTATGAGAAATGTCTCACAATTTCTTATTCTAACAAAAATTTTGAGAAATTTTTGTAATAATAAGAAGATTCATCAAATTTCCCCATTTTCATCGAATTTCCCCAAAACTTTTTCCAGGGGGGCAACTTTCCCCCCTGCCCCCCCCCCCCCCAGTAGCTACTCCACTGAGGCTAGTTTAGATTCTCTTTACAAGCATAGAAGCATTTCCTGCCACATAAGAGGTCGTTAGCGATTTATCAAAACCTTCTCTACGTAACTAATGGTGGCGCTTGTGTGACGTCATCAGAGGTTAATGTATTTCGATGACCCCGAGGTCCGCCTCCCAACTGCTGGTTACCCACCTGATGTTTTTCGTGGAAATGCCCCCCCCCCCCACCTCCAATATTTGATACGGATCGTCGTCCTTAGGAATGTGCGAAACTTTCAAATAACCATGCTGTTCCTTTTTCGTTTCCATGCTGCAATTTGCTACCAATCTCGAAAGCGAACCAAATTAAAAAACTGCAATTAAAATTCAGCTCGAACTTTTGAATGTTGTATGAAATGTTTCTCTACCACTTTTTTCGAATTTGATATTATCCGACATTTGGAGGATGCAAATTTTATGGATGCAATCTTTTTTAACCTTAACCTTGTAAAAGTAAAGTTGCTTGATTTTAATTGTTTTTCGTAATCTTACTAGTTGTTATTAATAAAAAAAATGACCTGCGCACTGTTCTCGTGTACTCACTCTACTCATCATTTATTTTGCGTGTTGGGTTGGTAATAATTTCTCATCTCGACAGCTTATTATACTACAAAGATAACTTTATACAAGCAACGTGTAGAATTGAGAAGTGTAGATGTAGTGGATCAAATATCATATCAAATATCAAATATCATATATTAACCGATTAAATGAAACTAAATTTTATTCAACGTGATTACAATAGCGTTTAAGTATGCAAATTAAAGCAGCTTGTTCCGTTTGATTTACTGTTTCGAAATGCAATTCAATAGACCACCGCCAGTTACCTTAATTGTCAATTTGTTCACTGGTACCTTAGAAAACCAAATATTTTTCAAAAGATTCCTGTGTTTTTGAGAGACCCTGACTCTCTAATTATCAGAATTAAGTCCCGTCCCATTCTGGATACTGCATATTCATTTGGTCATTTTAGACACAGAAAACAAAGGTACGTAGGCTTAACAAGAATGACACCACGACGAAGCTCAACGTTGCGTTTCGCTAAGCTAATATAGTTGTATAGCATACGGAAAAGGCCTCTACATCGGGAGGATTGCACTTACTGCGCAATAAATACTCTGACTGATAGAATCCGGCAAACTCTCTTTCTCTGTGCAAAGTCTACACTGAATTGATGCTTTTCCAACGATCCCCTCCGGGTCCAATCTTCACCAGCGATTAATCTCTTTGTCTTTTCTTTCTGATCACTCTTTTTTTCAATCGTCCCTTCAAGAAAATAAAAATCTTGATTATTTGTTTTGCTCTCTTACCCCAAGGCTTGTTTACGTTCCACAACCTTTTTTGTAGCTTAGTGAACTTGGCGATATTCAGAACCTTATCAGTGCTTACCGTGTAAGTTGTACTGCCTGTAACAGTGTAAGTACAATGCGATCTCCATCGCTGTTAATAATTGTGTTCGTGTGCACGTGGTGTGTTGTACAGCATCACCTTTGCGTCAGCACGGCGAAGTCCAGTTAAATAGTTTTGCTTTTCATGTCATCACATACTGACATTGTGTTTCGGCAAATTGTAGATAACAGCTCGCTCCTCCTGAAAAAAAATGCAGCCAAAAAATTTATCAATTTTCTCCCTGTTGTAACTTAGTTTTCTACATAGTGAAATTTCTTCGGAAAAGTCTGAAGTGGGTGTTTTTTTTACCAGGCTGGTATCAAACAGAAGAGCAAAATGGAAGACAAACGACTGAGGTTATTTTTCGTTTCATCAACAGCACAAGCACTGCTTTAACATCCTGTTATGTCACATATATAGTCATTAGAAGGGCTAAATTACACTGTACAAAAAACAGTGGCGTAAGAAGCAAAATGAAAGTGTGGGGAGGAACGATTTTGGACCGTGCTCCCTACCACATTGACCAAATGTTACATTTTTTATGCCAAATTTTGCCCCTTTTTTATTGCAGAAAATATTTTAGATTCAGGGTTTCCTGTTATGAAATTTGAATATTTGGGGGATTATCGCGCCGGAAGTCTTTACTTTTTTTGAGATTTGGAAAAATGCAAAAATGGGTTTTTTGACCCGCGAAGTGGGCGGAAGCATGCTTCCGCACCCTCATTTTTCACTTGGCGCTGTTGCGTCGCCCCGGCCTCCGCTTCCTACGCCTGTGCTAAAAAAGTTAAGGTAAATTTACCTTAACCTTACATATATTACATCAAAGTACAAGAAATAGGGCATTCAAATGTATGCAAGAGCGTGTTATTTCAACTTTTGCAAAAAAACACGGTTGCAACGATTTTCAAAAAATTGCAATCTGTAAATCTTAAAAAATTTTGCCGGAATTTCAAAAAGTTTAACTTATTTTGAATTATTTCAATAAAAAATACAACTTCGGCGAAATGGCCATTAATTTTCTATTAAACGTTAAAATTTCATGAAAAGTACGACGGTGATTGCTTAGATTTAGATAGAAAAAAACCAAAAGGAAACATTAAAGTTATGTCTCTAATTTTTTCTTCAAATTTTATTGAGCTACGAGCATTTTATCAACAATTTTACAAAATTTTAAACTGAGAAATATTTCTTCCGAAATATCTCACAAAAAGTTCATTTATATTCAGAAATATTCAAAATAAGAAGCACCCTCATCACCTATTCAAGAAAACGCAATATTTACACGTTATTTTTATTTTACCGAACCGAAAACGTCCATTTTGTAAGAATAAATTGAAAACAGCAAAAAGATTTCGAAAAAATGACTTTTTAGATACCTTTTTTGAAAGTCATCGCTGCAGCAAGGCCTTCAAAGCCAAAATATATTTTTATGCAAAGAATTTGGCAAATATGGATATTAATGGTCATCCGTATGCTCAATTGACTGATTTTAACCTTAAATGTACATGTGCGGGAGGAATTTGATTTAAATTTCATGGGGGGTAAAATTCAAGATCTCTCATACTTCATTCAACTTGTATGAAGGACAAAACTGAGGAACCTTTATAAGATAATTCAACCACAAAAGACACTTTTTTCTCATATTTTCAAGACGTCCTATTGTAATTGCACACGTCCTATATATAGGCTAAAGTATTGAGGATAAAACTCGGTACCCTTCATACACATCAGTTCCCATGTGCGGGAGGAATTTGATTTAAATTTCATGGGGGTAAAATTCAAGATCTCTCATACTTCATTCAACTTGTATGGAGGACAAAACTGAGGAACCTTTATACATGTGCGGGAGGAATTTGATTTAAATTTCATGGGGGGTAAAATTCAAGATCTCTCATACTTCATTCAACTTGTATGAAGGACAAAACTGAGGAACCTTTATAAGATAATTCAACCACAAAAGACACTTTTTTTCTCATATTTTCAAGACGTCCTATTGTAATTGCACGCGTCCTATATACAGGCTAAAGTATCGAGGATAAAACTCGGTACCCTTCATACACATCAGTTCCGCATGCAATGAAAGTTTTTCATGTTAAAAATTTATTACACGTATATAACGTATATAACGTAGCAGGTTAAAGGTGAGTCTACGAGGGGCAATTAAAAGCCAAGTTCTCTATCAGTATGAAGGATCTTGGCTTTTGGCCCTCCTACCCTAAAACACAAAATAAACCAACGAATGGGTCAACTGCGCACCAAACCAAAATTGGTCAAATAGTGTAACTATAGCCTTTGGTCAAATCTGACCATTCCATGGTCAAATTTGACCAATAAGTGGTCACATTTGACCAATAAGTGGTCAAATTTGACAACAGTTTAGTCACACTGTTTGACCACTCTCGATTCGGTGCGTACAGTAGCTGGTCCAGTCATTGGTTAATTTAACCAAAGTGTTTCCTAGTGGGAGGGTCAAAAGCCAAGATCCAACTTAGGCACAACATACACATTTCCATAATGATCACAGCTACCTCTTTTTGCAACTAAGAATAAACTAAGAAATCCCCATCTAGAGGCTTAAGTACGTCCACTGTTTTGTTATAAAATTACGGAGACTTCAGCTTCGCGGGACAAAAGCCAAGATCCCTCATTAAACGTTTAAGTCCATCATGTATCCGTGTCAATGCAAGAGGTCAAGAATAATCATTTCCACAACGATCGTTAATTTTTTATTTACAGCTTTACTACGGGGGGGGGGGGGCTTGAAACTATATGTACTGTTTATATATCAGGATAAAACTGTTAAGATGTCAGCAATGAAAACGTAGCTTTACACACTGAATACATGGAGTTAGGTGCAACGCTACAGTTTTTCAATCTTGAAGGGCAAGAACAGTCACCTAAACTTGAAGTACGTATTGTAGTGCAGTACACTGTCCTGTTTCATGATTGGCTGTTCAGGATCATGAAATAGTATTTTTGTTCTCCTCAAACATGAAATAGTTTTTGAGTCACAGCTTGTTTTACGTTGAATGTGCATGGTTGAAGTCCTAACATATTTTAAAAGATAAAGTTGAAGACCGTGAGAGCAAAATTGTGAGATTTAGCTGCTGCTTCCCAATAAATTTGTGGCGACTGCTCTTGAATGTCATCCTTTTAAGTTCTGAAGACTTCAAACTAGAATAACTCAAATGAGATTTCACTATTTCGAAGAGTTAACTCCGGAACGTACAGTATGCTGGACTATATCGTGATATTTTGTCTTGGGTTTAAAAAAAAACAGTGACCGTGACTCCAACAACTGAAGTTACTTCGCTTGATTTTGTTCTTCCAGTTTCATTTACGCCTGTATTTAGAATATTCCGAATGTTGGCAGTTGCATAAATATACACGTTTGCATTGTCTAAAATCCTTTGATTTTTCTTGCTTGATGGGAAATTGTATGCCTACGTAGAAAATGGTGTCCCAATAGGCGGAGCCTATTTTTGTAGCGACCAGTTGGCAAAAACTTTCTTTATGACCTCCGTCATGATGCAGACATTTTAAATCTCAGTTACCTGAATTATGCTGTTAAAAGGTTTTCATCAGCTTCAAATTGTGATGCCGAAATCTGGATCAATAGATCACATGCCTATCCGTGTAAGCTCCAACAAACGACAAAGTTGTACATATGGAAAGTTTAATTTCCATCAAAAACAAATAGAGAAAACAATTGGCCCTTTTTTATCCAAAGGCCTATAGCCTCGACGACAACATATCATGCAAAAAACATGTGTGATACTGTACCTCATATGCAATATACAGTGTACCTGATGCAAGAGAAATACAGTTACAGTTAAAGGCAATCACTCTTGATAAAAACGCAGTGAGTTTGTAAAATACATCCCGGTCCATCCACGCTACTGCTTTTTTTTGCTTCTGGGTGCCCATTTCAGTCAATGTACGTTATAACACAAAGATTAACAGCCCACTTCTGTTCGAATGGTGCTTTGACAATATTCCGTGTATCTGTGCCCTTGACCATTGTGGTAATGTCCACCAGGCCTATACGCGTCGGTCATTGTGTGGTGTGAGTACACTCTACTTGTATTCATTGCATTGTGTAAAAGGTAATTAACACCAACGGAGTTTCCGCACCAATCAAATTTGTAAACTTAAATGTTACGCTCGTAATGGTTTAGAATTAGTAAGTTTGTGGTTTCTAAATTCCAGCGAGAGGAAATGGGTAGGCATACGTGCTTTTGATTTTGACCATAAAAACCGCCGTGTATCCCTGTGTTTTTCTCCGGCTACTCCGGCAGTCCGGCTTTCCTCCCACTCAGGGGTGGCGCCAGGATTTGCCCGACAAGGGGGGGGGGCAAGCTCCCCGACAGGGGGACAGAATTTCAAGGCCCCGACAAAGGCGATGTTATGTGCCAGTTGAACGTCACTTTGCAGAATTTGAGGCGCGCGGAGGGCGCCGAAGTTTTGGGCTTTCATTTTAACAAATACTTAAAAATCTGGAGTTTAATGAAGTAAAAATTTAAACTTATGGAAGAAATTTGGCTTTCATTGTTACTTTAAAAAAATTTGGGTGTTTATTGAAGAATCTGTCCTTCATAAGGGAAAAATCAAAAACGTTACATGGGCGACAGCTGAAATTCTTTGGGGGTTACGCATTGAATCGTACAAGACCTACTTACTGACTGACTAAGGCTTTGAGACAAGACTAGAAGTTCGCCCGGAAAGTTTTTCCCTTTTTTGAACGAATCTTTCAAAATTAAGAGCTTATCATCATGGAGAAATTTTGGATTTTAATGAAAGAAAATTTGTTTTTTTTGGTAAGGTTATAATGAAAATTTGGTTTCATTTATTAAGTGATATGCCTTTCACGACAAAATTAGGTAGTATGCCGGGTGATCAAGAGAGTTGGCTTTGGTTATTTATTGTGCGGAGTATCCATCGAAATTGGAAAATTTTGGCTATTTTTAACAATCTTATATGCTAATATTGGAGAAAATGGAATTTTATGACAGTTTGGGGGTTTTATGGAGGAATCTGACGTTCTCATGGGGAAAATCAAGTAGGGGTGAGCTGTAGTTTTGTTGAGGTTGCTGAATATCATTATGCAGATTTAGGCCCTCGGACCATATTGGAGCATTCTCCTGAGGAAAAATTTTGGCTTCGCATATATTTGAAGCTTTATATTTTATTTATTGTCGTGGGCGTACGGGAGCGTGTCAGCTGAGTTTGGGCAGGGAGGTGTGAGTACACCTACTCACACCTCCCTGGTTTGGGAGGGGCAGAATTGTTCTTTTGTCCGAAAAATGTAATCCTGCCCGAAAGATTATCTAAGTCAAGCGCACAGATATTTTTGAAAAATGGAGAACCCCCGGTCAGCAGGAAATGGCATTTCCTGGGCTCGTAACTAGAATTAAAGAAGTCCTTACTTTCAGATTTCTTTCGCAATAAAAATATTTTCACTCATTCAAAATACTGCCTTAAACGAAGAATAATTTACATACATGCATTGTTTTGTTCAGTTATCTGTTCGACTAAAACACTACCTATGCGGAGCGCCACCATCAGTTAACGCGGAGCGTAAAGAAAATTGTTAAGAAATCTAACCCCTAAGATAGTCGGAATGGGATTCCCCGGACTTGTAACTAGAAATGAAGCAGTCGTTATTTGAGCTTTCTTTTAAAATGAAAGTTTCACTTCAAAAGAGAAAAAATCCAACTTGCTAATGATCAGAAACTGAAAGTACCAGATAAAAGATATTGCTACAATTAGATGTAATGGTCTTGTCTCGTTTCGGCGGGGGGGGGGGGGGGGGACTATGCAACGGAATTGAAAACATACTAAAATGTTTTTGACTGCATTAAGAATCTTCGTTGAATTCAATTGCAAGGTCCACTAAACAGATGAAATTTTTAACGTGACTGCCCGAACTCAAGACTATAAGTTGTTTTTCCGCCAACGTATTTGAAAATATGGCACGTTACAAGATGCCTTCAAATAAATTTTCAGTCAGACTTATTATGGGGAGATTTTCTCACACCACTGTTTATCATTATTTGTAGCTGAAAACGACATGGCCGATATTCATTACCTTTGTGAGAATTCGGTTGTCCGGGCAGGCCAGATGGCAGACCATTGGGCACTGCACACACATGAACAACCCCTAGTCCGTTTTTATTTTTGTAAGGAGAATTCGGAATTGTGAGCTTCCTTGAAGAATATGGTCTTCTAGTAAGCAATATCAAGAAGGTCGTCCGAGTGACAACAGACCCACATCTTTTATCTTGGGTCTGTAGATGAAGTCTCCCCGACGAAATTGGATTTTTTCGACAACAGGGGGTGGGTAGCCCGTCCCCGACGAAGGCATGAACTAGCGCGCACGGATTGAAGATGGGATGAGGGATAGGAGAAGAAGTGATTAAAACCGGTTCAGATATGCATTAAGGTAGCGTTACAAAAAAAAATAGTTCAAAAAGAAAAAGTCATGGTCATCCATCCAGTAACGTCAGTCCTTTTCGTTAATCATGTGTAGGTCTCCCCGAAAAATTGCCGTCTCCCTCGACGGGGGAAGAGATAGGACATGGCACATAGAATGAGGTTTAACAGACTTAAGAAGTGATTTAAAATCGATTCCGATATGTATTAAAATAGCATTTCAAAACAGAAAATCTGTTCTAGATCACCCATCCAGTAACTTCAGTTCTTGTGGGTTTTTATTATTTTTTTTTTTTATTTTTTAGGCCTCCCCGACGAAACCGCCGACCGGGGGGCAGTGTTCCCCGGCGGGGGGCATGCTCCCCCCCCCCGCTTGCGCCACCCCTGCTCCCACTTGGCAAAGGCTTGTCACTAAAATCGGTTGCCCATCCGACGAAATCGGTTGCGCGCCGGACTGAAGCACCTTGGGGTGGACCAGTTAACCAGCCGACTTTGCTTTCTGCTTGTCAAGAGCCTGTCCGACACACACCTTGCCAGCTGACTGACCAGGATGTTGCTGGTCTTCAGCAACACCCTGAGCTGACTGACCGTCGGCTCAACCCGAAGTCTGATTTATCTTAATAGTAGGATGGAGCGCAATAGGTAAATACATTATTGCACTTGACTCGGCATACTTTCCAGGACAGCTAACAATCAAACCTTGCAAAACCTCTATTAAAACGTATTAGGCTAATTGCCGGTACTTCCCCTTTCTATCAGTAACACCAAACAAACACTGCAGCTACTCCTCACCGAGTGACCGGAACGTCACCCCTGTTGGCTGCCATGCAAGTTCAAAATGTTTCAAAGACAGCACCATTTTGCATCTTATCCCCATAAGAAAGCAAAACTTCCCCAAAAAAAGCCAGCCAGCCAGCCAGCCAGCCAGCCAGCCAGCCAGTCGGTCAGTCAGTCAGTCAGTCAGTTGGTTAGTTGTTGTTAGGTAAGTAGTTAGATGGAGTTTTATGGCACAGTTTCCAACGTACTGGTTCAAGACGAGCCTACCACGGCCCTTTTTCCAGTTGTCCCTCACGATCGGTTGGATGTTTTCTTTTTATAGGATAGGGGAAATCAGGTAATAAGGGTTTGGAATATGGTAATTGTATGAGACACTGTTAGGCCGAAATTGATAAGTTGACTCAATTTTTTAAGCGAAGTACTATTTCAAAGGAACTTCACTAATTGACCTGTATTTTTACGGCATTAAAATGGTTATATTATATTCTCTTCAAAGCTCAAAAGTTATATATATTGATTGCATTCGCTATACAAACGGTCACCGTGATGACGTAAGTTCCTTTTGTCGTGTTTTGACACCATTTCAGCGATGAGAAAGGCGATCATCACAACGAAACAAAAGTTGTAATTACGCTTTTCCTGTACTTATCAAAATCAGTGCGTAAACTGGATGAAAATACGTCCCCTTTTTATTTCTTCCAGGCTCTCAAAATACCGTTAAATCGTCTGGGGATTATTTTGTACAAACTGTGTACGTTTCTCAACCCGCTCGCCAGCTGATCTGGTGCGCAATGAGTAGTGCTGGCAATTCCCACCGCCAAATCTCTGTTCCCCAGTTATCCCCCCCTAAAATTTTTGCGATGCTACAAGTCGACAGCCAAAAGTAAGTAGTATTATATTTTTGCCTGTTAACACGATTATGAGAAGAGTCCTTGATAGGCAAACTAGTTTTCGTAGTAACATAAATTGGATATCAACTTGAAGTGCTTTTATTTCCGAGTCTTCCATTTTTTTTTTTTTTTATTCCGACCCTGTAGGTATACCCTTTCTATTCTTAAAAATCAAGAAGTAAGGGAAAGCCAATTGCAAGATATAGTGTGACCAAAAATTCTACATTCTAGCTAACTGCTGCGTTAGCTCAGTTGTCCTGTTGATATTCTGCACAATTGAATCCACCGCTTGCTATGTAAAGATCAATGAGTTGCTATTTGGCAAATAACAGCTCTCTATGAAGACAAAGAAGGCAGTGTATGCAGTACCGTGCACTAGACTGTCTTGCAAAAGAAACGGCGTTCGGATTCTGTTAACAGATAAACCGTTAGAAATAAATGCCGTAGAAAGATTCCTGAAAGGGCCATTGTTAAGTCCGGTGTGTATATGATTGTGGAAAAATACTCGAAAGGCTTGTCTAGTCATATTTAATGATTGTGCTACGTACTTTTAACTGACCAACTGTTCTTTTACCACCGAGGTTCCTTTTATCCGAATTTCGACCCTGATAACTCCACCCAAGAGGTGTTTGCATGTGTGCATGTGTGGGGGAGGGGGGTCACGATAATTCACGAAACTCAATATATTGTACGTAATATTGCTCTTTAAAAAGCAGATTGTCCTTTTTTACATACGGTAGCATTCCACATCTTCTCCAGTGTAGAGTAACCCATTTCTTTCGAATATTTGCCTAAAAATTGCATCAACTTCTCGGGAAAAGTCTTCAAGGTATACTTTCATCACCCAGACAGTTGCAATTCTCCTAACCTTTTAGCCCTTCCAACAGTTGTCTAAAACCTTTATCATGACACTTTCCCGGTTAAATGCTTTAGAACATGCCCTGGTGAGCAAAAAGCTATACTGTGTAATCAGGACAAGGCTCCTTGAGCATGCTTTGTAATATCACCTACTATGCAGTATGGAATTTAATGTCAATCAAAGGGCTGTGTCAAATGAGAATTTTGATAGGCCCACACGAAATTTTTAGTTTGGGGTGACGAATTTCGTCGGGAACCGCAGTCGGATTGACTAGCTGCATCATCTTTTTAGTCCTAAGGATTATCCATAGCATCCCTAGCACTAAAACATGATACAGCTACCGTGACCCTCAGTTGATTTGCCCATAGGAAGGGAGATTCTTCAATAGTCCCTAAATTTTGGGAAGTTTTTTGAATGACTTCAAAACGTCCTCTAATAATAAAGTTTTCCATATTTTCAAATATTTCAGTTGTTTCAAGAAGGCAAAAGTATCGGCGGGCTTTACTTGCAAATACGGCGTTCTTTGTCCCATTGGCAACTTATTACCATTGTCAAGGTTGAGGCTTGGAGATGCTGTTCCTCACTTGGAATATTGGCCCATGTCATGCAAATCCTGGCGCGGGCCCTGATGAAGCTGGGATTAGTATTCTTGTAAACTACTTAAGTGTGGAAAATAATGCAAGCCTTTGGTGGGTGGAGGTCGGTCACTTGCTCACTGGTGCGGGGCGACTGACCAAGTGGTACCGTAACCCATTAACAACCTGACAAGTTTCTGTACATTTATGTATAAGCTGTCGGTACATTTGTGTCATAATTTATTCCCGCCCTCCCGCTTTTAACATCACGCCAGTTACTCTACTATCCCGAATCAAATATCCTGACCCAATTACTTTTGGAGACTGTTTTTCTGGTCCTTTTCAAGTGGATATCTTGAATTAAGTACATTCGGATGGAACCGTCTAACTATTCTTAATTGAGTTTGATTTGAGTGCAAGCAGCGTTGCTCCTAAAAATAATATTGTCCTTACGGTAGCGCGTCTGTAAAGGGATGGGTCAGAGAACAGAGGGCAAGATCCCCCTGACGTTCTCAGCAGGAGAGACTAGCTCAAACCACCGGGTTGATAAAAAAAAAAATTAAGGAATAAAGGGAGATGACGGAGCCAAACGGGAAAAGAACTAGACGAGTGAATGGGAGGGAGAGGATTTAGTTTCAGATCAGATGCATGAAATGACAAATTAAGTTCTCCCCTTTACTTAAAATCTGTGAAGGTTTCAGGTGAACTCCATTTGATGAATGTCTCAATAATTCAGCGAAAAGTACTTCACATTTGTTCATTTAAGAAATTCCCATCTCTCTATCTGCATATCTTACAAACCCAACATCACCGGGGGGTCCCCGGCTTGTTTTTTTTTTTTTTTGTTGTTGTTTTTCTAAATAACATCATATTGTTCCGTGTCTAATGTAAATCCAACATTATTCATTGTCTCCACTCACCCAACGCCTATCACGGGAAGCGCTATGCGTCACTTCGACGACTTCCCCTACAATCGGATCCGTATTTTGGTGTGTCCCTCTGGCGGAACCACCAAAAAATAATCATATTGATTCACGTTTTTAGTACCTTAACTGGAGTTGCAAAAGTGTGTGTGTGTGGGGGGGGGGGGGGGTAGACCAAAATTAGGTAAATCTACCGAGAACAAATGAGTCAATGTATACCGACACTTTTTAAAAGGTTATCACTTAACAGTTTACCCGTCAATTTTCCAGCCAGGAGGTGGTGCTGGTGGGAGTTTACACGTGACTTCGTAATCCACCTCAGTTGACCGGGCAGCACTTTGTGAATTTGGTCTTTTTGATCTGTCTTTTAGGATTTGTATATTCACAAATGCATGCACTGTATGGGACCCTTTTTCACTTTATGGTGGGTAAAGGGTGGTGTCCCCTACCCTTTGGTCGTATAAGGTGTCTAAGATGCAAAATGATGTTATCTTTGGTACTTTTTTCGAAGTGATAGTGTTTGAAAATGTTCTTAATCTATTGAATTCTAATTTTGGGGGCGTGTGAAAGATGAGAGTACGTTCCTGCGAATAGGATATGCCGTTAGAAAATTCCTCAAGTCCCCGTTGTATTTATACTTTAATGCATTCTGTTCGGAGAAAGTATTTATCCGCAGAAATACCTGCATGGACTTCAAACTAAGTTCAATACATAAGCGGGTTAAGCGCTCCAGAATTAATATCATTTTCCCACGAAATATTCATTGGGTCAGACTCTGCTTCATACACCGTTTTTGGTTACTGTCCAAAAAACTTATCTGTCGACCTAAAACAGTTAAAGCAAGTCTTCTACCTCAGTCTGGTGATTTTTTTAAAAATCTTTGAAACTTTGCTTTATTGCTTACCCGGGACTTTGCGGTGACTCCTACCAAAATGTGTTGACAGATAGCACAACCTTTTACGGAATAGCGCGCGAAAATTTCGATATTTGGATATGATAGTTTGAGAGCTATCTGTGATCAGGTGATAGAGGACAATTAAAATAGACCCACCATTAAAAACAATGCGATACGTCTGTTGGGTGTTTTCCACATCGGGTGGATGTACCGACAAGATCAGCAAATGTACCGACAGAACCTTCCTAGGACGTCAATTGGGGGAAGGGCACCGCCCCACCTGCGCCTTCAGTTACTAAGTTTACATTTATTGTTTCAGGTTTGTCACGAAGTCATCGCATACACGCACCGTGCCCGATTTGATGTCATTATTGTCACATTTGAGGCAAACGATACAAATTACAACGTTACATACTGTTGTCAGCTGTCATCACAATACGCCACTTGAAAATATGATCGTTTAATTGACTCTGGTAACAATTCCCATCATCGATGAAATTAGGAATATTTAGTGGCAACCTTTAAGATCAGAGACGGGGCATTCCCTAAAGTGGAGTGTGCTAACATGTTGCCAAATATTTTCAACGCTGCGTAGACTTATATGGATTGAGCACCGTTAGACTCAGTGGTTCGGGACCTACAGTCTGGAGGTATGATATATTTTTAGA
The DNA here is from genome assembly GCA_037179385.1 of Holothuria scabra. Lineage (NCBI taxonomy): Eukaryota > Metazoa > Echinodermata > Holothuroidea > Aspidochirotida > Holothuriidae > Holothuria > Holothuria scabra. The sequence continues at coordinate 56,513,953 of CM074181.1, read as the reverse complement.
GGGGATGAATCCCTGCCCCAATGGGCAGGACACGCGTGTTAGTGATAAGACTGCCCTACCAAAGCAATGTCCAGTCACCCTTGTGAAAAAATGCCAACTTTTTTCAAGATATATTTCTTCAGTGTCCAACCTATGATGTTTCATGTTCATGTGTAAGGGGAGGGGTGTCCCTGCTACGATTTGGAATTTTAGGTTTTATATGGAAAGCTTCGAAAAAAGAAATAGGCCTACATGTAAGCGAAACATAGTACAACTTTAGCCGAGCGACCCATCTTCAGCTTGCTTAGCTAGCATGAGCGTCCAAAATCGGGAGGGGACAGAAATTCTATGGGGGGCAAAACCTCCGAGTCACTACGAATTGATACGAAGCGTGCGAAAATTTCGGCCCGAAATGCCTCTCAGATCGCTAGAAATGACATTTCTAAAGCCTATTTTTCGCATAGAAGCTTGGTAAACACGTTTTGTTCGGTCTTTGCTTTGATTTTTATACGTTTTTCAATTTTTGGATTTTCGGGCGGGGGGGGGGGGGCACTAGGAGGGCAAGTGCCCCCTTGCACATGCCTGCGGACGCCCATGTTAGGTAGTTATTTAATTAGATCAGGATTTTACGGACTAGTTTCGAATTGGTTTATGTCGGACCGGCCACGGCCCTTTTTCCAGAAATGGCTCATTTGCTTGTTTTTCCTACTTCATTGCTTATGCCGAGTATGAAGCACTAGAATAGGTCTGGCTCGGGTTGGTTTAAGTCGACTTGGCTACTAGGCTGCTATAGAACCACATTCTGTTCAGATATTAGGCATCAAGTCTTCTTTTCTTGTTTTAACCCACATGACCGTCAGTTAAATCTTGTTTAGGTTTGGGTGTTGTCCGGGAAAATGTTTAGCGGCGACCCAGGAATCTCTTTATTATTCAGCTTAATATGAACTTAACAGAGAGGATATAGGTCTGGCCTACGCTCAAAAAAGCGACATATTTTCCATGCAGACGTTACGGCTGCGCTTGTTTCGTGCAACCGGTACCTCTATAAAGGTATGCTACCGGTACCCATATGAGAGCGCCCTCTGTCAGTTTCCACATGGACGGGCCAGCCCCTTTGATGACATTGTCAACTAGAAAATGTGGTTACGTACCGTAACCACAATGGACATGACATTGTGCTAGTCTTTGGTTGCCCATGTAGGGAAGGATGGACTGCCTGGTTAATCCGACGGACAACAGGGACGTAGATCTGGTATGTGGTTTGGGGGAAAAAAATTTTCCAACAGACTATGTTGAACCCTGTATCGTGTCCAGGACCGGAATGATCTATAAGCAATCCACCCTATGAAAGCGAGTGCACTCGTAGGCCTACATACTGTACACACACAACCAGACACACATACACACTCACAATGACATGCACATACACTCAAAGTGACGTTTTCAAGAAGTCCCCCCCCATATCCCAAAATGTTATTACATTTTGGTTATTCTCCTATTTTTTTTTTTTTATTTTAAATTTGCCGGAATTATTGGAGGGGCAATGCTTATGTTTGCTTCCCCCAATATTTTCATTGGTGATGCAATTAGTGTAATTTGCACGGGTAACCACTCCCTATCCTATAACCCGGTTCCAAATCTACTACGCGAAGCTTAAATATTTTGCATGCGAAAAGGATTACCCAATTTACGCTATTCCCCACGGTAATTAATAAACTTTTACGATTAATTTGGTAAACATTCTCGGGGCCTGAGAATGAAGAGAGCCCTAGAAATTATGTGTAAGTTTGTTTGTGTTTTGTGCTTAATATGTACCAAATAAATAAATCAAAAAGTTTGAAAGTTGTTTGTACTTTATTTCCTGAAGATGAAATTTTTATCAGCGTGCGGCCCGATCGCGCTTTATCGTCATGTAGTGAGTTACTTCTCACACATCAATGTACGTCACTTGGTTCGAGCAAGCTATCCGACGGTGATTCAAAATCACTTCGTACTTCACGCAGAAACTAGCAGACACATCCCCCCGCCCAGCTTGCAGAGACAGTGCCCGTTGCATTCGGCATGCTAGGTAAACTGAGCCTTGCATGTATACGATCTTAATACGGCGGTATGACACCTTTATGTCACCATGTCCAGATGTCAACATGAGGCCTGCTCAGTCAGAACGTACATAACCCTACAGTGAAAATTCCAACGTGCATTGTGCATTACTGTGAGAGAAGTTCACGAGCATGACGCCTTTGTTTACAATCGGTAATTTTGGACGTGCAAGAGAATACCATAATACAGGGCTGTGATTGGTTGATGTTTTTAAACCGGTGTTTTAAAAGGAGAAGCTTCGAGCTCTTAGGATGCTTGCTTTTAGAGTAGGAAAGCGTCCAAAAATTTAATATCAAATATTGATAGAGGCCTTGGAAAGTACTTATTTTCTTATTTGACTGTTTTCTGTTACGTTTCTTTGGGATCATGGCCACTACGCGTCCGGTCGTTCCACTAAAATTTAAATACACTTAAAATAGGGGTGAAGGTTGTTGTGTGTGGTGTTTACGGCACAATAGATGTTCCAACAATAGCCCTTTCTCGTTTCTTTTACTTGTCATTTTGATTTAAAACAAAAGGAGATGATAAAACCTTATGGCAAATCAAATGTTTTGAACTTGGGAATGTGATCATCACCTCTCCAAAACAGCTGTAACTATTATTTTGCATGTCTGATATGGAGCATGCCTAACAAAATGTTCTAATCTTTTAAGTCAGTGTAACACCAGGTACCCGACGGGTATGGCGATTTGGTACCAGGGTCCTACTTTTTAGTAGGGCCTATACCCGTGCAAAGGCACTTGTTGCAATTCCCTACCTGCCACCGAGGATTGACAAACCTGTCCGAAAAAAGTACAGCAAGTGTGTAGTACTAAATTTGTCTCTGATTTAGAATAATTGTCCGGAATGAAGTGAACCTGCGAATGTACGTGCAGTTAATGTACACTAGCTACGTTCACGTTTGACCTCAGCTGGCCTATGCCAATCGAAAACCTATAATGGTTTATACGTATGGTAAAATAGGAGATTTGCATCGAAAATTCGGACTTGAGGTTTGATTGCACTTTGCCTTCGATCGGTCTGTACGACATTATGTGAAATTCTTTTGTTTATACGTTCAATCGGTCACATTGCTTGTACACGATCGCAATGGACCGTACATAATGACTTTATACTGCTGAACGCTGCGCCAAACCCGGCACTTACACTACTGTACACGTCATTCCTTCACTGAAAGCAGTTCAAACGGAGACATCGTAGCATATGCCGCTCCGTCGAACTTCCAGGGAATTGCGACAAGAAAATTATACGAATTATTTCAAATTCATACAATTGTCTTTATAATCACTTCATAAGTCAAATGTAAAATTAATTTGGTGACCAAACAGTTCTACTAAATAAAGTGATGTTGAAAATACAGACCAAAGTAGGACAGCATCCCTCGCGTTCATGACTGCGTCATATGTAAAGTAACAGGTATATTACCTACTTAATATTAATATTAGCCTACTTAATATTAATATTAGCCTACTTAATATTACTATTAGCCTACTTAATATTACTATTAGCCTACTTAATATTACTATAAGCCTACTTAATATTACTATTAGCCTACTTAATATTAAAATGTCGAGTATTTGAGGAAAAATGTACCGCATTTCGTAATTAGCGACATTTTTCACACAACCTTGTCACATACCGGTCTCCTTTGCTGTACAAATCTTTTCCCAAAAGATCGGTTTGTTTCTCATTGGGAGTCGTCCGATAAACTGAACGAAAGAAATGGGGTCACGTGATCATCAGAAAATGCGACCAACCACAATAATGGACATGCTGTGTCATGTCCATTAATAATGGTTGTCCACGCTCCCTCCCAGAAATAGTTTTTGCTACTAGCGCCATTTGAGAAAAGCCGGTATGCCACGTTGCAAAGTGAGTAGGCGTATGGGCTTCTCTGCTGGCCGGGGAAGGGGAGGGGGGGTTGCAAGATCGAATCTACCCGAAAAATATTAACAGTCTGCCCAATTTCTCGGCAAATGATACCGAATTAACATATCTCCAAGTTTGAACGAAACCGAAGAAAACGGGATGAATGGATGTTTTCTCGTGGGTTTAATTTAACGACATACTAGATAAACTTCATTGTCAGCTTAAGGTAGAACAGCCTTCTCTGCACGAAATATGAAACCCTGAAAGAAAGACTATCTAATCTTTCCTCCAATATCGGTATCGGTTAGCGCGGAGGGTACAGAAAAGTTTGAAAAGTCGCAACACCACAACAGGCTGGAAGTAGCATTTGCTTGCAAGTAGAACTTAACTTGAAGCCAGTCGTTTGTTGAGTTTTCGTTTTGCAAAAGAGCTATCCGCTCTCCGAAAAATTGAACCGCTGTCCCGTCCCCCTCCACCACCCACCCCGAAAAAAACCTCCATGGGGACACTTACTCCGTGAAGGAGAATCTGCTTCTTGGTCGTTCGATTAAAGTGTTATTTTTTCATTTAACATTTCAAAAGGGGAAAGCAAAAATAATTCAACTGCTGTGCATTCTTGAAAACTGTGCTTCTCCATAGCCACATCATGCTAATGCAAGCAGTGAACCATAGAAGCTGCTATGGGGTGAGAGATCAAGGAGTTGCTCTAGCAACTCCCTGGAGAAGATCATGAGCAGGCACGGAGTTCCATGGTTGTTGTTCATTATTCCGAAGGGTCGTTTTCCGAATGAATATCTCTCCGAACAAGACAAGTTCCGGTTTTGCGCTCGTGACACCGGGCCAAAAGGACTTCATTGACTCTGTCCCGAATTTGTCTAATAAAATTATGGCAAAAGGACCCTTAAACCTGATTTTCCGGGTTCAAAGGGCATGAAATAATAATCTGGACAATAAAATGTGCAACCTTCCACTTTGTAGTGTTTATCTTTTCAAGGTCAAACTTGTATGAACAGGTTAAAAATCTCAGTGAGCAGTGGCTCCCTGCCTCCATGCATATCAGGACCCTGGTGAGTCTTTTGAGTCTAACCTGTGAGGTGAAGGTCTGTCCACACGCCGTAATCACGATACTGACTTTGAGTTATTGGGTGATAATTTGGGAATAGTTCAGAATATTTGAACCTGATCCTCTAGTCGGAATAAAGACCCTTCGGAATAACGAATCTTCGGAATGATAACGGTTCAAGTTTCACATTCCGGATATTGAACCTTAGGCATAACGGTCCTAAATGTTAGATTCGTAATAACAGAATAACAAACGTTAGGAAAAATGGTCCTAATGTTTGATTCGGAATAACGGCCCTTCTGTCGGAATCACAACCCTTCGGGATAGCGATTCATATGTTTAATTCGAAATAATGAACCTTTGGAATAATGCCCCTTGGGAATATTGATCAGACCCCGAGTACCACATGGTTGAAACTTGAAATTTAATGTTTGGGCTAGTCCCCCTTTTCCCCGAGATCTTCGACTATGGTAATGGAGTAAAAGCTACCCGATTTAACCAGATATTTTTTCTTTCTCTCTACATTTACCCAAATTTCGGGTCAATGGCAGTGTAAGCCAACCCTTTCAAGTTTCACACAATTTACTGTGGCTCAGATTGTAAGCTGCAAAGTAGTGACCACTTGTACATACCTGGGCCACCCGAATACATCCCCTTTCAGCCTCCTAATAACTATTAGAAACATAACTTTACATAAAAAAATGACAGGTCAGAAGATGGTTTTCGGGTCAAGTTTGGGGCAATCTACACACCTGTACAACTTTCCGCAGCTATACACCTGTACAACTTTTCACCTGTTTAGTCGGCATAATCTGGCTTGCCTGCGAACTTTTGCCAATATTCTACAATTAGTCGTATAAAGCTTTGCGCAAGACTGTGAGGTAGGGCTGGGGATAGTCTGTCTATGTGATAAGGAACAAGTGCTGTTGAAGTTCGACTAACGTTGTCCCAGGTCAAATTAAGATTTGATTATGTTTAACGGGCACGTACTCTATGTTCTCAGCAATCTGTGGGTGTTGGGGAGGGGTTCTAGTATATTCATTTACCCGCCACGAAAGGATGATTTTAAATACGCATCTGTATAGGCGGTCCTTTCACTATTTACCCATGAATTTTTTCAATAAGTCATAATATTATGACTGAATTACAAATGCCACCATGATAGGTATGTAAGTAGCTTCCGGTCTCTTGGAAAATAAAGTTTTATAGTTTCACTTTGCGAGACTATGATTAATATGCGTTCCAAATTTACAGGTACGCCATAACCAAACAGAGTACTAGAAGTATAGCATGCTCGCCACATTAGTCGATATCCGACCCGTATCCTACGTGCAAGCAGATTTGTGTCACTCGCGGCCGCATTGTGCGGAATTCGAATCTAAAATTCAACTTGATCAATAAAGCCTGTAGACAGGTAGAAGAAATATTCACCCAGTCATGTTTATTTAAATGGCATGGACTTCGAAAGATTTTCTCAATTCGGACCCTTTTCCCTGGGCCCCTCCAGGGCCTGTACGTTCCTCCCGCGGGACACTTGTTACAGTCTTTTGTATGAATCGGATAAAGTTGTGACTCCAAGGTCGAAATCTTGGACATCAGGGGCGCAACTCTCTAATTGAGAGAGCTGGGTGCGAAACGTATGCTGTCCGCACGTAGCGTGCGCCGAGAGCGCAGATCGAGAAGCCCCGCGAAGGCCCAAATAGGTCGGGTTCAGGGGTCGGTCGGTCTACACTCTAAAAATGTTGGTTAAAAAAGTTCGCCAACACTGGTCACGTATGTCAAATACCTGAAATTGGGTTAAGTTTTTCCCAATATGTGTTGTTTATTTGGTTGCCCCACAAGCTGGTTACCCAATTAAGTGGTAATTAAAAAACCTCTTGGATAACCCATTAATCAACAACTATTGGGTAAACTTTAACCAATTTCAGGTATTTGACTTACTTGACCAGTGTTGGTTAGTTTTTTTAACCAACTTTTTTAGAGTGTAGGGGCCCTTGGTGGGGTCCGGGGCGAAGCCCCCGGATTTGGATTTTCGTATTTCAGGATCTTCAGAAAAATTGTTTTGGGAGGGAAACTTTCCAGTGTTTTGTCCTTTCAGGGTGTTTTAGTACATTTTCCTTCGGAAAAGGGGCTATTTTGATCACAAAGTTAGTACAATTGTGCGCTTTCCTGTTTTAGCTAGCTCGTCTGAAAATTGTCAGTGATACATAATCACTGACTCACACAGGAATATTTTCCTGGGGCAAAAAAGTGTTACATTATTTGTTGTCCGGAGTGGTTACACCCAGACAACAAATATCCATTACGAGCCCCCCCCCCCTTGACGGAAAATTGAAACGTAGTAGCGGCTATTTTCAAGCCGATAATTTTGCCTCCTACTAGTACGGCTCTATTTAGCTCAGCATTGAGTGACTTATCGAGTCGTTGCAAAATGGAGATTTGCTGGTCGATTGGTTGCCAAAAGATGCTAATATAGTCGTAACGTTTCCGAGAATATAAAGAGTGAGCTCGATCGATATTCGTGTTAGGTTGCATAATAAACATACCTGAGTCGCAGTGTGTGAGCTTCCGATTGTGTGTGTGTGTGTGTGTGTGTGTGTGTGGAGGGGGGGGGGGTATCTACCGGAAAGACTATCTAAGCGAAGCTACCATTTGTTGGGCGAAGAAAATTTTCAAAAATTGTGACTCCTCAGCAGTAATGGCATTGCCCAGGCCAACAAGGCGTTACTTTGGGCTTAGAAAATTGACAACTGACAAGCTGTTATAAGCAGAGCGCATCAATGAGCTGGATATTCGATTTTTTAGTGGAGGCATGTGAGCCGAAGAGCTATGCGTACACAGTCTGCGTTGACATCTTAGCACATACGGTAAAACTGGCATAGCTAACGTCTACTGACTACGCAATGGCTGACATCTATTTTGCAGGCCAACAGTTAGTTCATCTGATTGCATATGCATGTGGTGCCAGTGGCGTGCCCAGGAATTGTTATGTGGGGGCAAATGATGAATCTCCCGATTGCATTGTTTGCTAAACGCAAAACAGTGACTGATAAAGGATATGTAGGTGAATAGTATATTGGGGATGTCAGGAACTGCTGTTGGCTTCGTGGTTTCCAATTGAAAGCGAAAGTATAGCATATGTTTCAATTCAGAGTTTTCAAGGTTTGATTGTTCCCTGTCCTGAAAGGGGTTCCCCTTTCCCCTCTCATTCGGATTTTTATTGCTTATTTTAGCGCTAGTCTCAACGGGTAAGGTCCCGGGTCCCCCTTAGGGCCTCTGGTGGGGTTCAGGGGCAAAGCCCCGGTGGGGGTCCTGACAACTTCAATTGGCATAGTGAAAAAAACACAACCTATGACACAGCCGGAAAAGTACGTGAAATGTGGCATCCTGTCCGAAAGACTAAGTGGAAGGCACCACAAGGTGACCCGGAGCGTGAAGAAAATTTTGAAAACTCACGCTAAATTTAGATAGCCGAAAATGTCGAAGTCAATCTTTGAGGAAGTGTTGCTTTATCGCGACCGCGATGTTGCGTCCGGAATGCCGGATTCTCACCGTCGAGAGTTGTGAAGATACCTTATACAGCCAATTCATACTCAACTATAGGCAATCAATGATTGGACCTATACATACAGCCTTGCACAACAGCAACAGTGTAGTCTATGAATAATTGAACATAAATTTTAGAATGTTGTAGCTCCAAGACATGAACGAAACTATCTAGAGATGTAGATGCATGGTGGGGATGTGTAGCTATAGGCAATCATCCATTATGACTATCGAGATTATTTTTTTTGGGGGGGGCGGGGGAGGTGGCAGATAAGAAAAAAGCAGGGCACAGCATGGGAAGAGTGGGGATGACTAGCTTTTGTGGGGATCCCTGTAGTTACGCCGCTGATTGGAGTCTAGGCACAGGGCCAGTACTCCTCCTGTGCTATAAGGCTACTACGTGACTTGTAATCATATTGAAGTTGAACGTCACGGTGACTTTTTCGATATCGGAGAAATATCAGATTTTGATTTCTTCCCCCTTTTTTGACCACGGAGGTTCTACGGTACAAGGTAGAACCTCCTTGGTATGACCAACAATTGGCCTAAGCTGGTCGGAGTTTTAACAATTAGCTTCGACCTTTATCTTGCTTTATCTGATGTATCCTTCTTTTGTCACCCTTACCGCGTGCATCCTGCCATGAAATTATTACGTAACAGCATCGTGGTCGTACTGTATGCAGCTGTTCATAATCAAAGCCGATGGTGCGTGTTAAAGGATTCATTTGAGTAATTTATACTCCTCCATTCATTCCTTTCTTTAAAGATAAACTTGAACTCGTGAAAAGCAAGTGATGTAAGTAGTAGCCTGTATTACGTTTCTACTTCGGCCGTACTGAATTCAAGCGGAACTTGAAATTGTAACTAAGCCTTGTGTACAGTAGACTAATGAACTGGGTATTTAGAATCAAGGTACTTCTGCACTTGGGCCGTAAAATGTGTGTATTAAGATCTAGTATGCTGAAGGAAAGGTTTTGGCGTAAAGTCAAAACGCGTAAGTTTTGGTCTCGTCGAACGGCTTTTTGCCAGAGAGTCGGGAGGACTTGATAGAAAATAAAGTTTTTGTGATACATAGTATGCAATAATCCAGTTTATGTTCAAGAGGTGTGCCATCCCGACAAATATGGATAATTCCCTAACTTTAAAAAAGTAGGACAGTGTCCACGATAATCAGCCCGGATAGCATAACTTGCTTTCTACACATGAAAATTTTGTCAAATTCCAACGCAGATCCGACTTTTACTTTACATAAATATGTCCTTTCCCCTTAAAATCTGAAAATAGTCACCCAAACTTGTATTGAAACACCAGGAAGTCATCATAGCAGTCAGCTATAATGTATGTGTCTTCATGGTCTTCTCTCATTTTTTCCCAAACTTACTAACTCAGCGTGTTCACCGTTCTCTTTGGTTGGATTGGTTCTATTGTTACGAGCGAATGCGAAGTATAGTAGCCGCTTTATGGACTTGTTACAGTGTTTTTATTCTGTGCCTTGCTGGTTTTGTTACTTTGTAATGTTTGTAAATTAAAAAGCGTTGACCATGAAAACAGATAATTTATTTAAGGATGTCTCTGGTTTCACCACACGATGAGGCATATTAGTTCAGGGATATTTCAATTACATGGTTCTTGGAACTACCAGGGAGCGACTATATGGGGTTCTCAGAATCCCTTTCTATAGTTTTTGTCAACTGCCGTTCTTTATTACATGGTCGCTACCCTTCTTTTCTTACAATTTGAAACATCCGAGCAATCTTTTGACGTGAAAGTTCCGGCGTTGTTGTAAGAAAATACATTGAACGGGTGATTTCTTTTCATGTCCAAGGAAGTTACAACTGTAACAAGAGCGACAAACTTAAGTTATATTTTATTTTGTTCAAAATGGAAGACCGTCACAGAGGGTTAGGAATAGAGAACGGATAAGATAACGTAGTCTCCCGGATGCGAAAATTGCGCAATAGTTACTGCGTAGTTTTCTTCTGACCTAGACGTTTCAACTGAAACTTAAATCACCCTTACCAATATGCGCTTGCTTTGCCGGTGACCACATGATCAGCCGAACGACATGTGATACAGTTGATGATATCAAGTGCTACCGCGGCTTAAAAAGGCCATTTCGAGAGTTTGATGTGTTTCAGTGGAAAGTCAAATATGGGCCATGGGCAGGGCTTTATTTGCTTAGCCGCATCTAAATAACTTAGTTAACCTCAACCCAAGTTTTTTTTTGTTTTACATTTTGTAAATATTCTCACATTAGATTCTTTTCATTGGTGGCTGTGCTTGGCGGCATGGCATAATTAGATTTAGGAATCCTGTAAGACAAATTTAAAACGGTTCCTTTGAGCAACCATACTGTAAGGGAAAGACTTTCTAGCTGCGCACTTATCCAACCAAAGAAAGAAGAGGAAGGTGAGAAATTTTATACCGGTACTGTTTATGTTGTTGACAATTATAGTAGGAATGGGAAGAGAGATCTCTGACGAGGGAGTAGCAAAATAAAAGACTGCGTAGTTATCTCTCTCTATTCATTAGCCACTCGAGATGATTGCTAAGTTACATCTCTTCTGATCTGAAAGTATATGCTCACTATGTTGGTGATCATGCGATGCATATACATACAGGTGATCCGGTTGAACTGCCGAACCGTAATAAGCACTGCCCTCGAACAATACTGAGAACACTAAGGAAGTTTAAAAAAATGAAATTGTCATTCGTGAGGAAATTTTGATATTTTGAACTACCAATAATATGTGTGAAATTCTGACAGTTTTGGCTACGGTCGGGAATTATTAATAAAACAATTCTTCTGCAATCTAAACACGTCTGTTTTCTAGATCTAGTAGAAAATATCATCCACACCTGTTTTGTTTAGTCAATTTTAACATCATATATACGTATCACTCATATGTACTTTTCTAAACGTCGAGCTTGTAGCATAAACATTTCTGTTTCCCTCACCTCACATAAATACACCTGTATAAATTTTCAATACTGATATCCTTTTCTGAAATGCGCAAACCTCCTCATCATAACAAATTCACCATCTACTACCTGTTCGTATCAGGGAGTGGCTAAAATTTAGCAACTCTGTCAATTTCACTAGAACCGTTAGACCGCCTCATTCGCGAGTATGAATGCCTTGCATTCTGGTTTTATCTTTAAAAACCACCTCAATGTTAATTGGATTGTTGAAACGTGAGTTCTAATGCAAAACGTCTACTCGCTTCGTTCGCAATGGTCAAGGTATACACTGTCCCGTCTCAGTGGTACTACTACCGTTGAATAGTGGGGAGATGGGGGCGTATGCCCATTCTTTTCAGATTTTCCCCAAGCACAAACTATGTTCCTGCATGGTTAGGGAGAGGGTACCTTAGAACTAGTCGTGGGTCTATTAAAAATGTTTTTCAAACTGCCACAATTTTCGCACGCCAGTTAATCGTTCAACCTTTACTTCAATCAATACCTTTAACTTTTTTATTAGTGTATAAATGTAAAAGCGTCTAAGAACATTACATCTGATATTGTAACCCTTAAAAGTCTTCATCGGGCTTCTGGAGCATTAAACCCCATGAGCTTTAGGCCTCGGCCTCTGAATTTCACATGGACTTTGCCCCAGGATCCCACCAGTACCCCGTTTTGGGTTTCGCTCTTCGACTTGACATGCACGACATTTGCACAATTTGTGTATTTGTCATGATTAACCCCGTCCTTCACTCAAACACTCAAAGTTCTGTTGCAAGTCTCTGGTTGAAACCCCGCATCGCCCCACATATCGCCCCGTTGAAAAAATCTACTGCGCCCCTGTTTAGGATAGGATAGTTTAACTTTTAGCGCAATAGCCTGATCACTCATGCAGTGAAAACATGACCATCAAATTGTGTGACAAACGAAGCAACTCCCACTATTGTTAAAATCAACCAATTTTGTCACCACTCACCACTTTTGTCACAATTTTGTCAGGGTTACCACTGTCTGTCACAAAAATCACAACTCAGTGATTATGATTGACCAGGGAGTTGCAACAGAGTCACTGTTCAGTCCGCGATTATGTCAACATTTTTGTAGCGACTGTCAACCACTTTTGTCAAAAAAGTTCTTATCACTACTTTCCACCTTTTATCATTGTAGGTATTCTTATTATTAATTTTACACCGGTATAAAGTGAAGTAGCCATGGGTCTAGATCCCGGAGGACTGGAGGATGGGGAATATATCCCCCAAACTGACTACGGGGCGTGGTCAACGTAATTATCCTTCGGTGATGTTCAGTCTAGATCTGACATACGTGCATGGTGTTTTTTTGTTTGTTTGTTTGTTTTTGCTGGCAAGTACATTTACAACCATAATTAGGTGTTCCTCTGGATTACGTGTGTACCGGTAATAATTATGAAATGATGTTCAGCAGGTACGCTAAATCATACTTTTTACATTTCTCAAAGTGTATGTAGCCGTAAAGGTTTCTGTTATTACTCAAGCTCGGCAGTCTTTCATAATCACTCAAAATCTCACTACCGGTCACATTATGATTTTGAAATTGATGATTTGCCTAACTTCGCCAACGTGCAGGTCGTGTAATGGTCTCCGAATTCAAATTCTAGTAAAAGCAGGGATTGTCTTAACAGTTCCCCGCTAAAAGTAACGAATAATTCGATCTCTCACATGAACTGATGTAACCTTTCGCCTATTTCTTAACGTCTTTCAATTCTCTTTTATCATAGTGAATACCGAGCAAGCAAGATAAAATAAGGTAGCATGGAGCTACTACCTGAACCAACTTGGTCCATGTTGAGCGCAATTAGTAATTGCTAATGATAAGAAGCTATACTCCACGGATAAAGCACCCTTTCCCTATCATTCTTATTTTGAAAGGAAGGGGGGGGGGGAAGGAAATTATCGCACCAATTCAATGACTTTTTCAGTTTATTATGTCTAGCTACGTTCCCACCGCAACTCAAGTGATTTAGATTCAATTCACCAATCCGTGGAGCCTGGTGAAGGCCACTACCTTTGAAACAGTTGTAAAAAGTTGTGGACATTAGAAGAAAACTGAACGCTTAGTTTTTTATATTAAAGATCAGTATCAGTAGCATATACACGCTTTTCGGGTCACAGTAATAAAAATTAAACAGCAGTGCTCCATCAATCTGCTGTGTGTGTTGTGACTCTAGGAAGGGTGTAGGAATCCTGCGTATGTTAAAAGGGGGAAAAGGTGGCAAAGGCCCCCCACCTCCGAAGTCAGCCGGGGGGGGGGGGTCACTCAGTCGTGGATTTTAAGGATGCGAGGAAGGGGAAAAGTTTGAAAGAGACACACTGAGCATTTAAACCTTTGCCACACACCAGCCCAAGTGGGAGCAGAAAAGTGGTTGTCAAAGCTTAAAAAATGTCCTCCAAAATTCGGGATAGCACAAGTATGCCGTCGTGAGTCGTTCGCCAAGAACTGAATTGCACAAAAGCAAAAAAAAAAAAAAAAAAGAAAAAAAGGTCATCAAAATCCGTGCCAGTCGGGGAAATCACAGGTCCCCCACGTTCGAATTCCTGTACACGCCACTGTATAGGATCAAAGAATTTTCCCGGCTAGGGATTGTAGCCTTTCATCAAAAGGGTCCTGTGGACCTCTAACTGAATAATACCACGACTAGTTGACCGGTAGCGTATAGGCTAGTAGGCGTATGTTTGGCCAAAATGCCTTGTAGATCGGTACATTGCTGGACTAGTCACCTCCTCGCATTTTTTAAAAGTTCAACCTTTAAGTTTGCTCAATAATTGTTGCTTATAAATTTAAGCAATTTCTGTCACAGTGATCCCGCTGAAAAACAAAATGAAATCTTAATCCACAAGGCAATGGAGTGTGGGAAGATTTATTACTCAACACTCGATAAGATTTTAAGTCATGTGCGCACATTGTGAAAGGGCACTTAATGGTTGTGTTAGAAAACAAACGTAGCCTCTACACTAATTAATCGTTCCTTTAGTACGAGAAGGGACAAAGCCGCGATCTATGGGAAATTATGGCCTATCAAATTCAATTTTAACGCCTTTTAATGTTCTAGTTGTAAGGGCCAACCGATGTGTTATTTTGCAGGTGGGAGGGGTGTTTTTGGGGGGGGGGGAGTTGCTGCTTGTGCCAGAAAGTATACGACCCCTGCCCGTCAAAGCTCTTGGCCACCAGATGTGAAAATCGTTTCACTGACACTGTGTTGGGCTGAACGAGTCACTGTTGGCCGACAACCTTTATCAAAAGTGACTTATATCGGAGAGCTAATGCCACCTCTCCAAAGCATTGAAAACTACTGATTACTTCAATGTTCAGCACACAACACCATGCTATCTCGACGCTTACATGTAATCGGATTTAACGACAGTTTATTGCACGTACGTATACACAAAAGGCTTGGTCTCATGTACCCCTCGATGGCTGGTGTTACCCCGTGTTTACAAAAGGACAAAACCGCAGGTTAACACTGCGTTTTCCAGCGTGTGATTTCACGTAACCGGGAGCCCGCGATGTGTGAAAGATTCCTGACTAACATTTACCTTCCAGTTTTTGAGGACGGTCTCACAAAGAATCACATGGGGATATTTTGTCGCGAAAAACTGTCTTTGCATTTTACTCTAGTATAATATTAAATGGCTAGCCTTACCTAGCCCGATGTCCACCTTGTGAGTAAACTTAATGCAAGTTGAAAACTTGTGGTCGCTGGTCATCTTGTCGTAACGATATTGAAAAAACGAAAAAAACATTAGGCTAATGTTCATTTACCACGGGTTAGTGATGAAACGAGGAATATAAAGAGACAAAATAACCATCGGCGTTTTTAACCTAATGCTGTTCGGCAGACAGGTTACTGCCAAATCAGGTTTTAATGTGGAAGGAGTTGTTCGAGGCTTTTGTTTTGGATTAGTATGGACTCATCCTATTTACTATTCTGTTTAAGTATCTCGAAGACTAGGATTCAAGTTGGCACCGCTATAAAATTGAGCAAAATATGTGTATTCGACATAATGTGACGTACTTGCAATTTATAGCAAGCATACAATGCCGCGCAGAAAGTGTTTTGAACACCCCAGTTACAGACTTATGAATTCCAACCAAGATATGCCATCAGGGAATTATGTTTGTGCCTACACAAGGAGGGCATTATATAAGGAGCTAAAAGAGACTTAGTTGGCAGAAGCTGGGGTACATCGATCAGTGAAAAGCCAAACTGCGTTAGGCTTCGACGGTTACCGTGACGGGGATGAAACTGATGTTGGAAACGATGTTGGCCATTATCGTATTTCAACTTGTTGTTCAAGTCTTTAACCTTCAAGGGTGACATACCTCACTGAGTACAGTAACCTTTTATTGATTGCATATACTCTGACTACTGAAAGACCGCCAAATAGGGGCTTCGATGCTCTAGCTATGTGAGGGCATTAGAATATGATTATCAATCAGCAATGGGAAGATAATTGCAATCCTCTGACCTGAGTCAACTTGGACAAGAATTGCTGATGAGCAACAGCATGTAGTAACTGGCTCGTCCCATCGATCTCATGTTCACATAAAAATTATTACTGAAAGCATGTCCGATGACGGTTGGCCAATATGGTTCCTCATGACAAGGACTGGAAAATCTGTTACTTTTAGAAATGTTTAAAGTTGTTGTAATTCCATACGTTTGTTATCGACATTCGAACTTAGAAGTAGCGACGTTGCCACACAATACTGTATTAAATGGAAGCACTAATATTTTTAAGTTACAGTATGCAACGGGTACACTTATTCTTCAGTTAAAATCTTTTTTGTTCATGAATTGTGAGTTAGAGGTAATGTCAGTTGGAATATTTGTGTTGTAGGAAAGGTTTTAATTTTATAGATTCAGCATATGAGGATTAAACCCGCATTGTCTTTGCGATATTGGAGTTGTTTGACCCTTAAAGCCGATCTGGCCAATATCCTTACAAGAGCGAGAGAGTATGGATATTAGGCCTATCTTTTTTAAGCTTTTTGATAAAGGGACTAGATTTTTCTTATAAAATTGTAAACATTAGGTAGGCTAGCTTACTTTATCGTTGAAAGGCATATGAAATAGGCCTCAAGGTTTATCCTTCACTGAGTATATAAGCTCGCCAGTACAATAAATGTTTTTAATTGTTTCTTAACGCAGAGCTTTTGAGGGATCTTGCCTCTTGACCCTCGCACTGTAAATTTCAATTCACATTCCAATAAAACAGAGCATTAGTTTTCCCAACTCATGACCACTTTCCATCCGGTTGGACCATTCCATGTTCATTTAGGGGAGTTACACACTTAAAATTCACATTTTTATGGTAACTACTTAAAGAGTCTTCCTCAAAACAATTCATTTGATACCATTTTAAGCTAATTAAAGGATGTAAAGCAATTAATATTATTCAACCGTGACACTCCATAATCATCATTGTATCTTTCAAGAAAAAGTGTCGAAACTTCTAACCCTTACATTACACTGTAGTGTTGTGCCGGATAGATAGTGGCCGTAGTACTTCCTGCTAAATACACTGACAATTTGTAAACATTAAGTAGGCTAACTGTCATTGTGCAATTGTGTATGAAGGATCCTGAGGTTTATCCCTCAAAGTATACTGTACACTTCATTGATTACTGAATACTTATTTCCTTATCGCTGCATCTATGGGGGATCTTGGTTTTTAACCCTCATGGTCATAGTCGGGGTTTTCTCAATTTACTAAAAAAGAGCATTGAATATATTTAGCGTCGTTTCAGATGGAGATATTTATTATTTTTCAATCTTAAACATTGAACCAAATTTCATAGTGGAAGTGTGTACGAGGGATCTTGAATTTAATCCCTCATATTGAGGGCTTCTTGAAATAACAAAAAGATCACTCTTCTACTCGTCACCTACGGGGGATAATAAATTTTGACCCGCATAACTTTCATTGTGCAATTTTGTATGAAGGATCCTGAGGTTTATCCCTCATAGTATACTGTTCACTTCATTGATTACTGAATACTTATTTCCTTATCACTGCATCTATGGGGGATCTTGGTTTTTAACCCTCATGGTCATAGTCGGGGTTTTCTCAATTTACTAAAACAGAGCATTGAATATATTTAGCGTTTCAGATGGAGATATTTATTATTTTTCAATCTTAAACATTGAACCAACTTTCATAGTGGAAGTGTGTATGAGAGATCTTGAATTTAATCCCTCATAATAAGGGCTTCTTGAAATAACAAAAAGATCAAACTCTTCTACTCGTCACCTACGGAGGATAATAAATTTTGACCCTCATAGAAAATTTTTCTTCTTTTAAACGGATTTTTGAAGAACAACTCGACTTACGAAAATGTTACAAAAATTAGCATCAATTACTGTAAGTTAATTACGTTTCTTTAAAAATAAGGAAAGCAGAACAAATTACAAAACAGGTTTCGTGGATGTTATTCATGTTTAAAATTTGTTATTTTGACCGATGTATTGTCTGTTTTAGTAATTCGTTTGAAATTTTAGCTGACCTAATAAAAAAGTGATATTTAAACATATTTCTTCATTTTTTTGGCATTTTGGTGTAGGTGTCTGGATTTGTAGGATTTTTTTTAAGTTTTACTGAAGATTGTTTTGTCAACGAATGAGAACAGTCCAGAATAATCCTTATTTTTAACGGTCAGAATCTTTGAGGTACATTCTGCAGCTTAGCAAGGAAAAAGACATTTTGACGAACCCTAATACTTCCATAAAAGTTCATAAATCGTCAGAAATATTTACATATGACCGTTTGCAATTTTTTGAAAATCCCTGCAACCCTGTTAAAAGCATTTCCCCTTAAAGCGTGTGTCACAAAGCATGGAGAATAGAGCAGAATGCCCCAATTTTCCGTAAAATTTAAAATTCGGTCAAGAATCTGCTTGGAAAAAGTTGCTCTGACCTTTGATTTTTAAAACCATTGGCATGTAGCATTGCACTGAAACCTCCGTTGCGCCTTACATCTTTAAAAGGATGTGCCCACAAAAGAAAAAAAAACCCATTATAGTCACGAAAACATTAGCATAGAAAATCAACAAGATTTCTAAAATTCGTTGCACATTCGTTCATTTTGGAAATGCTATCTTTCTTTAGCTTTACTTCATAGTATACCTTCTTTCCTTCCCTGAAAGTCAAATGCTGACAACCGTTATATAAATTTGGTAGGCCTCTTTTCCAATATCGTGGATTATTATATACTTTAGTGGGCAAATGTCTTCCCTTTGCCTGAAAATTCATTTGAAACTTAAAACGTGATATATTCTTAAAGACGTTAGAAGTAAAATCTTTTTTATTTAGAGTTTGGGCACATATTTTGAAAATGTTACCAATTCAGTTGACCTAAATATTTATTTAGCCAAGGAGTCACAACAAAGCAAAACCAATTTCATGTTTCCACATCCCGTTGTATAGTCTCCACGTGAAATTAATTGTGTATGAAATCCCTTAAAGTAAGCTGCTTTCTTTCTATTAAAGTGTAAATGATATTTAAAACGAAAGGTCAAAATGAAGATTGCTTCGTTTCCAAGTTACAAGTCTGGAATTGAAGTCGTTTCCGGCTCTCTGAGAGGTGCGATTAAAAAAAATTATACGCTTCGGCCGAACTAAAGGTGTGTCTCCACTTAGGTATTGTTCCAGTCGAACAGATAACTTAATTAATAGCATTGTGAAGGCTTGTATAAACGTTTTCGTTGTTTGTCATTATCAATAACTGTAACTTTTTAATAGCGTGACATTCGTGTTCCAATTTCCTTTTTTAACAAGCCTGGGATAATCCATTTTGGATTTTGCTTATGTACAAGCCGTGGATGTACAATTGCCAGTTGTCTCTTTTTCCATGTTTTGAACACGTCCGGTACGCTTCTCGCGAAAAAAAATAGTGGCGCTCTGCTTAGACACTAATTCGGTCGATCAGATTACTTAATAGGACAAAGAAGTTTTCGTTTTCTTGTCAATTTCATAAGCTATGATCCTTTCATAACATGTAAATGTAATGGTAGTTTCATTAGTCAAATTATTTTGTATTTTTGTGATAACCTACCAAGTAATTGTTTTTCTATTATACATTCTGAAGGTCAGAATAGCAACCGCTCAAATTATACAATAAACCTGGGATATGCCTTTTCCGGGGGTGAAAATTTTTCTGAAAATCTTCTGCCCCGCCCTAAAACAAAAAGCTTCCCTACCCTGATATTTATGGCACGAGGTTTGTGGTTGTAGTAGTTTTGATGAACAATCTAAAATTCATTGATACCTTACTATCTTGAAAAGGAAACGATGAAGTTTCTTGGAATAAAAGCATTTCCAGGGTTTTCTGTTCCACGACGGTTGTGTTCTTAAGGTAGAAAAAAGAAACCCTGGTAACAATTCAGCAACGACTGATATTTACATGCTTCCTGTTTTCTGGTGGTAAGGTAGTGATTTTAAGACATCAGTCAAGAAATTGTTTATTCAACAGGCTTCTCGTGTTTTTACGGATGACTTCCTTTGGACTACAGCTTTATTATGACTTCTGTAATGAATACAGATCATTCAAGCAGAAGTTACGTAGGCGATATGTTCCTTAGAAATCCAAAAGCGCCGTCACAGTACTTTTAGAAGAATCAACCCATATATATATATAAATATATATATATATATATACTCAATCTGCAGACAGAACGGTTTCGACCTATATAGTGGGCAGCACAAAGATAATTTGAAAAATCACCATTGATTAATGTAGTCGATTGTTGCACACGGTACGTGTTGAAATCAAATACTTCTTGGTAAGTTTGCTTCATTTTTATAGTTACTTCCTCGGAAATTAGACATTACTTTTACATACTATTGCACCTTTTCTACTTCAGTTAAACCGTTCTGGGACTTGTAACAGACTGGTCCATCTCTGGTGATGTTAAGAGTCTTTGCGTCGTATCAAGGCACCTGTAAATCATGGAAAATTTCTTCAAATTTACCATTTCCTCAGCTTAATGCAGCACAACAAAAGTGCCACGTTAAAGTCTCTCCAGTGGGAAAATGAATGAACGACACACGCGCCATGTTAAAACTTCTCTAGAGCCTGGAATAAGCCTTTAATACTTTTATTAAGTAAAAGAAAATCCAACCACAATCAGGTAGATAACCTACGTCCAGTAGACATTACATCGTAATTTTGCAACCACCATTGCTAATTTCCCCATTTGACATTCCGGCCCCGTTTTCGTTATTGTTATAGAATTGAATGTTTTGTTGGAAATTATTGAGCAACATTTAGCTAAAACATAGTCAGTCACATTACATCTTAAAGGTCCAATCCTCTCACCAAACTAAGTTTTTTGTATTTGTCCACAAAAATTTCAATTGGACCAGCTCTTTGATTGACAGCACTTTCAAAATGCAGGCTACAGAAGATCATATTACTACGACATGTACTTTGCACTGTTTTGATACTGTTTTTAAACATTGGGGTTTTGTGTATTCGATCTGAGATTGTAATTGGATAAAAAATGAATATACGCAGACGTGAGATTGGCTTGAGTAGGGTAATTGGAACTGTTCAGAGTGAAACTCTGAAAGGTTAGGCTTTTAAATCAGACCTCCCTGTTTAGCATACGTAAAACTCAAAATTTGGAGCATCCTTGCAGAAGCGTTGACCCTATCATAGACTTTCAAACATTAACCTGTCGAAAGGGTTTATGTTAGTCTTGATAATTACATATTCTTAAGGTTTGATTAGAAAACAGAATCCTCGGCTTGTATTCGAGCCGTGAAAGAAATGAGAGAAATGAATATAACCACTCACGTCATGCCTCCAATATCTTTCATCGTGAATGCAACGATTGGGTGGGCAAAGGCAAATTAACACTAGAGTAGAAACGATCACATAAGACCTAATTACATATGATTCAAAGTAATACAATAAGAACAATACTGGAAAAGGAAAGTTTGGAAAAGAGAAAAAAAAATGTCCAACCCATGCAGATAAACACTTGATTCAAAAACACATTAAGTGGAAAATGCGAAAGTCAAAGTTACACTAATCGTCCTCACATATTTTGGTACCACAAGCTTTTAAAGAGTGTTTTCTGAATTCGTTCTTTAATTTGAAGCAAAGATCTAATTTGTTGGACATGTGAACCACACGTAACAGTTCATTATTTCATGTGTGCAGGTAGCCGTACCCCATTCTATCTTTATGATTTTGAGTCTATCAAGAACCCTCGTGTACAAGTATATCTTTGGTTAAAACCACACTTAATATCCAAAGAACGGTATTTCCAACAAACGTGGAACTAACAATATAATAACTTTTTGTACTTTCATTTTGTACTTTCATTTTATGTTAAATTTGCAGTGGCACTGATATTATTACCCTAAGAAGATTATTAAAATAAATTTGATTTATACATTTCAGTTTCAAGATGAAGTGGTGCCTTCTAGAACATTTCATTTTGCTACTTTGCCTTACTTCCATGGGCTTTTGCGCACCAACTTCTTGGCAAGTAAACCAACTTAACGTTCATGAAGACATCATACAGGTACGCCATATTTTTTAAATAATCGGTTGCAAGCATTCCATTTGTTTAAAGTGGTTCTTTGTGTTCCATAAAAAAGAAATACCGAAGCTCTCTTAATGAATGAAATCCTTTATAACTCGATTAACAATGACAATACTAAATTTATAAAGACAAGATACTGAACGGTTTTTTTTTTTTTTTTGAAAAAAAAAAGAAAAACATAATTTTGATTATATGTATTACTGCTGCTTAAACCACGACAAGCTGCTCAAGTACAAATGGATATTCAATGTGTCATACGAGCTACTGTTTTGAGTCCCTTATTCTGAAGTATAGTTTACTATTTTGTTGTGTAAGCACATGGATGATGGAATTTGAAATACTTGCTAGCTCAAAGGTAGCATTTTAATTGTGAGCGGACCTTCCCGCTTTCAGATAGGAGAGATGTTATGTACGTTGGGTACTAGCAAGTTCTAGTAAGACGACGGTTTGGCGTTTAGTTACTAAATTAAAAGAAAATTCACTCACATGTTCAGTGGATTGAAAATCACGTTGGTTGCACACAGTAATGTTTAGCTTCCATATTTACATCTGCTATGGTTCTAATCGCAGCACTAGCACTAAAGCCTTCAATATCAATTGACACTTTTAGATGGCTAACATTTCACTAATTAATCAGTTCGTGCAAGGCATGGCCATTAGGAGTTTGAATGAAACACTGACACCAGCGAGAGTTTTTGTTACTACTGTCACTTTGGAAGTACAACATCTAATAGTAGTCTACTTAGATGTTACAGAGATGGGCAGTATGCTTATCTGCAGCGATCAATGGGGCTCTCCTTCTGATTAATAGAATACGGCTTGAAAAATGTTGTTTTTCATTTACATATGTTTTCCATTATGCGCGTACTTGTGCGCAGCAGAGCCCATGGCACGGTGGTAGCATGGAAGTATCACCCTTAGAGTGACACTCTCAACGTTGTATGTGTGTTGTTTTGGTATTTGGATAGTTTAGTATATATCCACCTCCATGACCTTTAACAGAAAAACATTTTGTTGTTTACGAGAAACTCTCCCTTCATTTTGTCCTCGATTCCCAGGGCCCGTGTTATTTTCCGTCATGTTACCGGTGTACGTGACAAACCTCCACATCTTAGTTCCACATGTAAGCGGTATCGCACATTTTCAAGGCGTAGCCAATTTCACCCTCTACAGCCTCCTCATCGATCACTTAGATCAACACACCCATTAATATTTATTTGAATTTGGCACTTCACAACTTTTAACCAATCGGGGACTGTATTAGGAAGACTCGTAGTGTTCCGATCTCCACAAGACTTACCAGCCTCAAGCTGCAAGTTTTCGCCACTCGTGCGTATTATTTCAGACGATGAGCACTTGAGTGAATCTGTACATAGTATATTTTACTATTTTAATCCCGGCCAATCATTTATATAATCATGTTTTGAGGAGAGGAAGCTGAATCAAGAATAAATCATCGTAAAATCAGCTGAACTCTTTTTCTCAGTTATTCTGTTGGAGCTACATACTAAGATCCCCGTACAAGCCTTTACGATTTACGTCAGTGTTTTACACGGCCGGAGAGCGGGTTCGCCGTTCACTTAGCGGTTGAAAGAAACTACTTGACCAAGCAACGATTTCTCGTACTCTGCACTGATGGACTCTAACGTTTCTTGTCATCGTTATGGAAGGGTCATTCAATTGAACCGACTCACGTCAGACTTGACCCAGACTTCATATTTATCGGTGATTTCAGCATCGTATTGTACAAGTGTTTTTTAGCTGAACAACCGGCTTCTACTTGCCTACCAACCCGGCGTACCTGAACAGTAACGGGACCGATTAGACTGTTGATTTGACTCCCTCGAGCTAATCCTTGCTGTGTTCGTTACCACTTTTGTGAAGCCGTTACCCTTAGTTTAATCACTTGCAACTTACTAGCAAATATCGCCATCTTTGATGTTCCAGTATGAATGTTCCTAGCGTCTAACTCCCTAACGTCGACATGAATCTATCACGCTGGTTGCAGATCTTAGCCACTATTGCTTACTTCAACAACTACTTACCGCCACCGTCTTCGAGTATAATTGCTGGACTATACCTGTGTGAAACCTCTGTTTGCTGTACCATCGCACATCTCGCCAACTTTATATTCTGAAGTGACCTATCCTACCCTATTCCTGTTTGTTACGCGTTCATAAAGCTCCTAAGGAAAACCGTCCCTCATGTGAAATGCTAGACGGTTTCAGCCTAGATTCAAGACTCATTTTTTAAGGGGAGTGGGAGGAAACCCGCCCCTCCCCTCCGCGTTTCTAGAGTTCGTTCTTCCACACAGTTATTAGCATTTGACTATAGACCTACTAGGCTTTAGACCAACTGAAGTTTTCGCCAAATTGTAGGTGTGAAATTTAACGCAAATTATTTTAACCATTTTGTTAAATGCAAACTTTTTCCATCGTACATTTTGTACACCTACAGGCTGAATTTCTGTACCTGTTTTAAATTTTGGCCGACGCACATTTACGGTTTTTTCAAATTCTTTTGACATACTCTTACAGTCCCATCAAATGTATTGGGAGGTAGCCTAGATGGACAATGTCAATGTCATGTTCTTCAGCACAGTAACGCAAATCTCGCGTAATTAATTCAGATTTTCATAGTTTTCAATACCTCGACAGTCAAGTTACGCTGTACCAGTTTTGCAGCCACTGTACTGAAAGTGTCATTTAAGTCACTCATTATGCGAAAATTTTAAAATGCTTAACATTGTATTCCGTGGGTGTAATCAAAGGTGTGACAACTTTAAGCCAATCAGAAAATTTAATTTACTTCTGTGTTCGAAGTGAATGAATTAGTACGTAGAGGCAAGAGTGTGCATTAATTGTTTAACGTGAACCAATTGCATGAATGTAATCATAGACCCAGTCATGATCGTATATTTTTTCATTATGTTGTTTACGAGCGACTTTCCCTTTCTTTTGTCCCAGATTCCCACGGCCGTTCCTGTTTTCCGTCACGTGTTACCGGTGTACGTGACAAACCTCCGCAGCTTGGTTCCACATGTACGCGGTCTTATATTTTTAGGGCGTGGCCAATTTCACCCTCTACAGACTCCTCATTGGTCACTCAGATCAACACACTCATTCATATTTATTTAAATTGGTGCGTCACAACTTTTAACTAATCGGGGTATGTATTAGGAAGGCTCGTACTGTTACGATCTCCCCGAGACCCAAGGGCGGATATAAGGAAATTTATCTGGAGGCAAAAAATTAAAATCAAGACGCTTTACACAGTAGAAGGCTTAGTCGATGATATCAGTGGTAGAATGGAATTTGAGAGTTAATTTGAGATCAGTTTTGAAATTTTAAGTAAGTAGGCCTGCACACCTAAATAATAATTTGTATAAAAGATGGAGGTGAGAACATTTAATAAAGTTCGCACCTAAATTATACCTTCTTAAAGAATATATTTTGTATAAATATTAACCGTGACGGTATCAGACTTAAAGGCATGTTCTGGTGGGTTTTCTCCTCTGTCTTGTAAGAAAAACAAAAATATTTCACACCATGTCCTCCAAACCCTATCATAATACTATTTTCCTAACTCAAGATATCTTACTTTAAAGATTGGTTATTTTAGTTAAAAAATACCTCTGCTTTTCAACAAAGACACAAAGAGTTATGTAATGTGGGCACATTGCTTCAAATTCCTTTTGTTTTTCTTTATAATTGAAGGTCCTGTTTGTCCTTGAAATTTGATACTGTTGGAATGTTTGAATATCTTTTCCTGTAGATCTAGCATTACCCTTCACCATATGTAGAGTATAACCAACAAAATTGCTTAATACTGCCTGCAGCGGCATCATAATTATAAAATAAATTGATTGCAATGTTAAATTATTGTGCCACGATGACATCACAGATTTCCCATGATGCATCAAATCATAAGAAAAATTTGCATTTCTTTAAAAATTTGTATCTTCTGAACGCTATAAGCTATCGAGATGCCGTTTTCACCTTCTGAAAGAGAAAATTTTTCTGCTTATTTTGAAGTTAACCAATTTTGTCTCCAGAATATGCCTTTAAAACTATATTGAAGTTCCCTGCTAAACCTGTAACGTGTACAAAATCTCCTAAGATTCATTCTCTGCACTGGTTGCCAGTTGAATTCAGAACCACGTTTAAAATACTACTCATTGTATATAAATGCATTCATGTATGGCGCCCTCTTATTTGTCTGATTTTCTGACTTTTCAAGTTAATACTCGTTATACCTTGCGTTCTAGCTATACACTTAACCTCACTGCTCCCAGAAATAATTTAAAAACCTTCGGTGATCGTGTCTTTCCTCAAATGGGCCCAAACTCTGGAATTGTCTGCGCAATTCTACCAGAAGTTTTCCTTTCCTCACACAGTTTCAGTCTCGTTTAAAGACTCATTTTCTCACGTTGGCTTTTCTTGAGGGATATACAGCGCTTTTGAATACTCCGTAGATTTTAACGCTCTAAAAGTTCATTTATTATTATTATTATTCATTTAGACACAAAGAATGGTGGTGAAAAGGTGTTTAAGTGTTTAGAAGGAACAAGAATTAGCGTCTTTTTTCTCCAATGGAATGTACCCTCCATCCTCAATCACGTGAAATGCAAATTTTAAAGCTGTTTAACCACAAGTTACTGTAATTACAAACTTCTTTTTACAATGGGAATATTCAGTAAAAAAGTTCATATAAAACATAATAAACTAACTCGAGAAAAGGTTATGCATGAATTGTTTAGATCAAATGGAAGGTAAAGTATAATTCTTAATCCCCCAACCTTTACGTACTCAAAGCAAGTCAACAGTATTGTCAACATATGCTTAATACAGTGCCATTCTGCGTCCACACTTGTCACTGAAAAGTTGAATGACTTGTTGGACGTTAATGAAGACATCTTCCTCTATAGCTAATATGGCCAATGAGGAGCGTTGTGTTTGTCCCACAGTATTTCGGAGATAATTCTTGAGTCTTCCTAATGTCTAAAATGATCTCTTAGCGGTTGCTGAGGACAGAGGGATTGTCCAATACATTCTGAAGACCTTAGCCGTTTTGGGAAACATTTCCTCCATTTTTTCTTCGACGAAGAAATCAGTAACTTTTTCCAAAGAAACCAAGGCCTCAGGTTTCTTCTGCTCAATACTTGAATGAAAAATTTTGACTTTAGGGAATATAATGTCCCTCCCTAAGATTCGATTATACTTCTCTTTTAATCTGGAACATGCAGCTTCTAATGACTCCTTGGTTGTTTCATTTGTAGGCAGAAAAATTTCTTCGAAGTTCCTCACTGTTGAAAGGTCATTCTTAGAGAATGTCTCACTCATTATCAGTTTGATTGTATCCAGTAAGGGGTAATAAACTCCCCCAGGTAAAATATTTTGTATCTTTCGAAACGGAGATTTTGCGTACTCCTAGACGTGCAGGCACTTGTCTTCTCCGTGGTAGTTTTTCTTCGTCAAGATTCAGTAATTCTTGTTGCTCTGTTGCCTTTTTCCAATATACTTGAAATGCGGTTTCCGCCCTTTTTCGTTGAGTGACTCATCGAGAGCTGCATTAAGACTCATCACTTTGGATATGTAAACATTGGTACCTTGCAAGTATTTTGACATCAAATTAATTTCCATGTAAACGTCAGAGAGGACAGAAGTGATGAACAAAAAATCAAAACTTGCAATTTACATAAGAAGTGTTTCGGCCTCTGTACCGGATTTCGGATTAGTTTCCTTTGTGGTTATGTTCTCGATAGTTTCTAGTATTGCCTTTGAATTCTTTTGGCTAATGACTTTTCAGGCATCTGCCCGACATAAGCACCTGGTATCCCTCAAAGCTTTGAAGGTAGTCTTTTGCCCACCATCATTGAGTTGCCTTTCAATGTACTCAAATGTAGTATTTCTTTTTAAAGAATCAGTAATGAAAGTGTACCATTTCTGAGCCATGTGAAGAGAATTTCTCACAGCCGGCACCTCTTTTGACCAAACTACAAGGACTAAATTTAAGGTGCGCATGGCAGTGAATCGTAAGTGCCATAGGATATTCCATTCGTAGTCAACTTGCCACTCCCTTCTCAATGCCAAGCATATTACTGCAACCATCATAACTGTTGACTGTCCAATGATATTATCAATGCGCATGCAATATTCTTTGATCTTACCCTTCACTAGAGAATACAAAGCTTCGCCTGTAGTGGAACTTGCCTCTTTAAATCCAAGAAAGTGCTGATGGACTTTCATATCTTTCGTGACATACGTTCATGAGGTCACACAAAATAAAACTTACTCCTTTCGCTACATGTCCCTTGTTTCTTCTATCATTATTGCAAAGGATGATGGACTCATGCTTTGAATTTCTTGCACGATGGTGTTTCTTACTGCGATTCCAAGAATGGAGATAATTTCGTCTTGTTTGACATGACTGGTGTAAGTTTTGTTGCTTAACCCTTCGCGAAGAAGTGTCTTATCACGTCGAGCTCTGAGTTGTGAGAGTTCGAGATGATTTATCCTGTTGTCTGATAATCACTTCCTCCAAAAGCAGATGATTCTTCTTCACTTGCATATAATGACCTTTGACTTGTGTTCGAAGCACACTTGGGCCCGCCCGTTCCAGTACTAGCTTTCCATGCAATGACACCACTGAAGAACAGTGAACTTTAGTTTGGGAATGCTTGCAAAAGCTTTCGGTCGCCTTTTTCTAGTTTCTGAAGCCGGACGTTATGAACGCTTCTTCATGCTTTCCAACTCGCCCAAAGACTTTACACGCAGAACAATAGCACGCATCATTTTCTTTATTATATTCAAGCCATTTGGGAATCTTCTGGGTTTTGTTAAGGGGATGTTTGTTCCACAAATTGACCCTCTATAGGTAAATTTGCTGCTGTAGACTCTTCAGTGGATGTGGATGGTTGTTCTGTGGGAATTAAGATGACACTGGGAAGTAAATCCATCTATACTTTTCATTTCGGGCCAATCAGAAGGGGCTAAAGAGTCAGATTTTCGTTCACTTTCATCGAAGAAAGTTATGCAAGCCTGCACGATCATCCTCTTTCAGGAAACATCGAAGCCTACATGTCCTTCCTGTTTTGTAAATTCTAATTAATCTATCCCGTCGCACACATGGCATCGTTTATGTTGTCCTTGCCGTAGCCTGAACGTCTCGCTAGGCGTAACTGTAACTAGCCTAAAGCTAACGCAGCAGTATGTGGGCCCCCCTTGGGCCCCATACTAGGTAGGGCAATATATGCCATTTGCAAAACTTGGCTAACGCATTATCAAATATTTTGACTGTTCAGTGGTCTCGATCTTTTTCAAATTCCCATATACTCATAGTTCATTGTTATCTACCTGCCTTTATAGCATATGTTAAAAGCCCTTTATTCTAAAAATAACTGCAGTCAGTGCCCAACGAGAGACTAAAAATTTTAATTTACACAGAGTCGATCCTGTTTTGCTTTTAAAACATTCTATCCAGCATAAAATTCTTTTTACTTAGAAGGTCTATGGTATGCTTAATGGATTTCATAGTTCTTCAATTATGACAGGGTCCGATAGTTATGGTTACGTTCACACACGCACATGCGTTTGTAGCAACAATCATTGCAGCAATGAACGCAGACGATGTTACTCTGATAGTAACGAGCTGGGAAAATTTTGAACGGCAATAGGCCTTGGCCTAATTCAGGGGACAAAGTGTAGGTGAGAACTAGGCCTAGGCCAGTCTAAAAAAGGCATCCACCAAACTAGAAAAGTATCCTTTATTCCGTCTTGAGAAGCCTTCAGGTTACCCATATATTTCCCTTCGTGTGATGCGCTGTCATACCTCATCTAGACTATGTCTGTTAGTGTTTACGCATTTACCAATGCCTGCATCACATGGCCGGTACACTTTAGCCAAACCGCCTGGAGACTTTATAGTTGATAGGCCTTCTAAATTCGTTCTATGAAGTGTGTATTAACGTAAGTGTCAATGTCGAGGTCCTAACTTTAGGAGGGCCTAAGTTACAATTTATTCATGGCTTCACTCCAGTATTCAGGTAGATTAATGAGGAGGAAACATTATATGATTAATGTCCTGACTTCTGCATTATAATTATATGGAATATGAAGGGCAATCTTACCTTCCCTTATGCATTTGGCCTTCCTTTTAAATCCATATGTATACAGAGACATTTTGAAAAAGTGTTTCACAATCTGTCCGGAAATTTCAATGTTTCTGGCGTGTGTAACGTAAAAACCCTACTAATGATACAGGTTCACCCAAAGGCACTAGATACTTGCTCTGGTGCAGTTATATCACAGCGTAAAAACCAATATGCCATACTGTGATATCAATTAACATCTCGCTCGCCATGACACTTTAAAAGAGCCTTTACGACAAAGAATTCGACTGCCCCATTTGTCCATTCTGAATACTTATTGGGAATTTAAAAGTTTCGATATTATTACGAAATATATCCTTCCTAATTGCGCATTAGTTCATACTTTATAATTAATACATGTGATCTGTATGAGGTAGAAGGGGTAATTTGCTCAAAATAAGAGGTACTATTTATTCATGTCACATTGAATTAGTTTTTTTATTTTATTTTAATTTATTTATTTATTTAATATTTTTGAGGAAATTGAAGACCATGCTTGGAAACTTCTTCTATTTTTTTTTGGGGGGGGGGAGGGGGGCAAGTGCCCCCGGACCCCTATGGCGAGCGCTAATGACAAGACCTGCCAACCTCGAGCTGCGAGTTTTTGCCACTCGTGCGGCAGATTTCAGACAATGAGCACTTAAGTAAATCTGTTCACAGTCTATTTAATGGTAAGATCTTCCAATTCATTTATTTTATCATGTTTTGAGGAGAGGAAGCTGAATCAAGAATAAATCATCGTAAAATCAACTGAACTCGTTTTCTCAGTTATTCTGTTTGAGCTACACACTAATATCTCCTTACAAATCTTCACCATTGCCCTATTATTTTACAATTTATACATAAGTGCACTCTTATTGGTTGGAAAATTCAGGGTGGGATGATATTGAGCAACCAACACTGTAAATAAATTCTTCATAAATTAACAATAAAAAGTATTGCCAACCAGTGTCACAGAAGTTTTCCGGAATTCTGTACCGTTCTGTAAAAAACAAACATTTCTTGAATTTCACACATCGGTTATATTCTACATAACATCATTCTGTGAAACTGGTTGCCAGTACTTTTTCTGTAGACTCACAGACTGACCGTAGTTTTACAGGTCGACAAAATAACATGATATTAGGTTGTTTATTTGTTGCCAGTAGCCTTTATTGCAAAAAAAAAAAAACCCGGCAAAAGGAAGGAAGCACGAAACACAACACTGAACTTGAAAACAATTCCAGACTAATAATATTTAAAGGGAGACTAACTAGTGTTACGGCGTGAACGGAAACACGAAACACAACACTGAACTTCAAAACAACTCCAGGCTAATAATATTTACATGGAGACTAAAATAGTGTAACGGTATGAACACGAACATGCATCACCAAAGCCTAACGTTAATATAAACGTTAGGCCAAACGTTTTTGGTTACATTACACAGAATGCCGTTGACGTTAGGCTATCGGCTCGTTCTGTAGCGTTACCAATCAATTCTTCGCTATCAAAAGTATTAGGTTTAGGGTCTTCATGTTTGAAATAATTGTCAACGATTATGTTTAACAACAAGTTCTTGAGGCTTTAGTGCCAGATATTGTTTGAAAGGGTAACAAAAACGTCTTATCTTACCATTTGTGACTGTCAAACATCAGAGCAATTTGCGTCGCCGGCTTGGTATATGGCTGGAGGCTCATGCATATTCGCATGCGCAATATTATTACAGCTGTATTTCTTATATTGTTACAAATAGAGGTAGTAGATATACGGAATTGCTAATGATTCCATTACAGACGATTGATTTAATTGAACATACTTTTTCTGGTAGATTTTCAGAAAAATTAAGGTTATGTGTTTCCTGTACAAACGACTGTAAAATAATCAATTACAGATACTTTCTGTAAAAAAAATACATGAAATTATACGTGATATTACAGTTATTTTTTAGAGTGTACCATTATCGATTTGTTTCACTTTTGTCACAATACAGAGAAACCCTTTAACTGAGAAATATGTTGTATGAAAAAATCATTGTCCACAAAACGATATAAATTATGATCTGTCTCACGAAGTTAAAATTCTTTATTAGATATAGGACGCTATGCGTTTTCGAAGATCATGTTCATAACATATTGTCTTTTCCCGCTGACGTAATGATTATTCAAGTTAGCAGTTGACATTACCATTTCATTTCCCTTATGATGTAAAATATAAGAAAGTCATAGGGAAGCTAAAATAAGTATTTGAGACGGAATTTAGCAGGAAGATACAACCTAATTAAGCTACAGCTTCGCCCTTTCCCATTTGCAAACGGTCGGTCTGGAGAAAAAATGAAGAATTCAAGACAAATTTCTTAAAACCGAACACATAAAATGTCTCCAAAGCGTTATCTGGGACTGGGAGCTTTATTGGAAGCTTGGCAAAAGGTGCCCTAAAATAAGTGTCTTGAATCTGAAAACTCTTACCATGTATTCGCTCAGGTATTTAGTGTATTTTTACCAATAAGGACTGGACTGAAGCAATCTTAGGTAGAGACTGCCTGAAAATTTAGGTAGATGGAACATTTTGTATAGACAGAGTGAGGGAGAATTATCTTTCCCGTTTCACTTAGATATGCACTGATTTGAATGACTAAACAACCTATATTACAATTCGATCATTAGAATCTTAATTTTTCAAAAAATGTTGAGTAAATTAAATACAATAAAGGCAAATGTTCGGCTGAATATCTAAATTTTTCTCAAAAGGAACTTCTTCTCGGTTACTAACTCGGTTACTTGATACGCTACGAAACTAATGCCCTTCCAAAGTGTCACCTGAAGAAGGCGATCCTATATGACTAATGTAGTGTTTGTAAAATGTTTTTTTAAAGCGAAAGGAACGAGATATTTCGGAAGGCTCTGGTAGCGGTGAAGGACCTTGCAGTGATGACGAAGACTCACCATGTTATGGGGGATTAACATCAACGACACAAGTAAGTTCAATAATGTTTCAAACATTTGGTAACATGCTGTAGTTGTCGATGAAACTGTGGCGCTGTTTGTTGCAAACTTGAAACATGTAAACTCCTCAACAGGAAAATTTAGTCTCTCTACTCAAAACGAAACACTTTTACTAAAAATATGAGATATTTCTTTTTTCAGAACAATTAGGAAGTGATGTAGTCGTTTACAGTATAATTACATTCCGAAGATCGGCTCAAACCTTATTCAACAAGTTATTCGATAATGATGTCAAAATCCTTTCCTTTTAAGAAATTTGTAACTTTGTCATTTTACGATCCTCAACACAATTACTCCATCCTGAAAAATTTTTGGGGATGATGTCTGAAAACGTTTCAGAAAATTCGGCCAAAGGTCGTTGTTAGCATTTCAAATCCTCCATATGCAATCACTCCGGTCTTAAAAGCATGGACAATGCTGGAAAAATGACATTCACGCTTGTTCACAGCCTGCAATGGAAATTTTAAAGGGAAACACTGCAATTGTAACAAGTTCCAATTTAAAAATGGATTTCCCTTGTTCCATTCATGTCATAAAATACAACCCCTGCCCATTTTTGTGAGGTAAAAGCTAAATATTTTAATTCTCCCATACCCCACAGGTACTTACCACTGCAATTTTCAGCATTTGCTCAAAAACACAGAAGACATGTGCGATATAGTACATTTACCGCTGTCCATTTTGGGATGGAAAATCCATTTTGAAAATGGAATTTGTTAATTGTTATAAAATTAAAGTTTCACACTTTTTTAAGGAGAATTTTTCGGCAACTATGCTGTCAGAAAAATTCTGTAAAAATAAAAATCGCATACTGTGAATTTTACCTACTGCTGCTCTGTAATTTGAAATAACAGGAAATTCCTGGCAACTCTGCTGCCAGAAAAAAATATGCAAAACACATTCTATTTTTACAGTGTACAAAGTATAAGTCTGAAAATTGTTAATTCTCTTAATGGTTAAGCTTGCATTAACAATGTCAAAAATGTAAGGGTTCATCTTCCCGTAATCCACATCTATAAACGGAAAGGCTATGATAGCGAGAATATTGTGACAAAAAGAGATTCTTAATACATTATACACTTATTAAAAATATCTTTCAATGCTACATACAGAATTTTAACTGGTGTTCACAACATGGAAACTTAGGAAACGATCACCTGAGATCATAATCGAAATTAAAAAAACGTTGCTTGACACAGCAAGGGAATAATTATTGGCTTAAACTATGAACATGTAGAGTAAGGCCCTAAAGCTATACATTTTTCATGAATCAAGCACATCGTAGCCTAACATTCGTTGTGGGTTAGTGTACAAAGAAAATATTGGAGGTGAGTGCGCACGTATGCAATTAACACTGGCTGCATCCTGACGGTGTTTACAGTCAACTCCGATCTCGAAAGCAACTGATTAATGAATATTCAATGACTGTCATTGACTGCCTCAGAGGAAATCAGTTGCATAATTTTCTATATTCCTTTGCTGTACTGTTACTGTTTGTAACTGCTTTTGTATTATACCCATAATAACCCATTTAATAAATATTTTCCTGGTTATATTTGACGAACACATTTCAACATTATTTGCCATTGAGAGTTGTCCGGGACCTCGGATTGCCAATTTAACAAGGTATTCTTTGACTTCCAAACATTTCACTCTGGAGTGGGTAAAAATCTTTTATGCTTACTCATCGTTTGACAATAATGATTTGAAAGAGAAATTTTGCAATGTGGCATAAAGGAAGATGAGAACTTACGGCATTAAAAAGTAGATGAAGGATAGAGTGACCACGATGTGTAAACGTGATTTTTAATACTACGAAGTAAAAGATTAGGCACGATGTGCAGAGAAAACATGGCGTTAATATTTACTCTGACTTCTGAAAATAGCCTAACAAAGCATCGGTCTGCTCAATATTATTTTGCCTGTGCCTAGGATGTCTTAAGAGGAAGGGCGCAATAGATATTGCATCTATTTTGAGCAAAATGACCGTCTACTGGTAGTGTCATGATAGAAGTGTGTGCATTTACAAGTAGGCGTGACTACACCTCTAATCCAACATAACTCTTTGGTGTAACGTCGGGGGCTAGAATGACATCATCAACTTTACTCAATGAAACATTGCAGACAGACCAACGGAAACAATTCAGTTGATGATGGTAAACTTCTTCGCGGACTGAGAGTTTCAGGACTTGGAGGTAATTGGAACCGAAGGAGAATTAGAATGCTAAAGGGAGTTGGTGACCCTTCAAGGTCTATTCATCATGACTTTTAAGTGGAAACTGAGTGAGAGCGTTTTGATATAAAGTTTATCGGATAAACTCTGCATCTCAATAGCTGCTTGTAACTAACGTCAGCGACAGGGGTGGCGCCAGCGGGGGGGGGGGGGGTGGGGCATGGCCACCCGTCGGGGAACACTGCCCCCCCCCCGTCGGGGAAGGTCGGCGATTTCGTCGAGGAGGCCTAAAACTAACAAAAAATTAATAAAAAAAAACCCCTACATGGACAGATGTTACTCTGTGGGTGATTTTGAACATATTTTTTTGTTTTGTAATGCATATTGGAATTGATTTTCAATCATTTCTTAGCTCTGTTATACCTCATTCTATACACCTTGTCCTCACTCATCCGTGTACCTTGTCCTACCTCATCCCCCGTCGGGGAAGGACGGCATTTTTTCGGGGAGGCCTAAGAACTGTGAAAAACGTAAAGGGCTGAAGTTACTAGATGGATGATTAAGACCTGTTTTTTCTTTACCACCTTTCTTCTTTTGTAACGCTATTTTCATGCATAACTGAATCTGTTTTAATTACGTCTTACTAGCTTTTCTATCCCTATCCCATCTTAAATCCGTGCCCGAAAGGTCATGCCCCTGTCGGGGAAGACTGTCCGCCCCTGTTGTTGAGAAAATAAAATTTCGTTGGGGAGCCTTCATCTACAGGCCGATAAAAGACGTGGGCCTGATATACTTGAACACCGTATTCTTCTAGGAAACTCACCATTCCGAATTTTCCGTACAAACGGGCGAGTAGTTGTTAATGTACATGCAGTGTCCGATGGTCTGCCATCTGGCCTGCCCCGACAGCCGAAGTCAAGCAACGGTGATGAAAATCTGCCATGTCGTTTTGAGCTACACATAATGGCAAACAGTAGCGTAAGAATGTCTCCCCATAAGTCTGACTGAAAAATTCATTTGAAGCCAACTTGTAACGTGTCATATTTTCAAATACGTTGGAAGTAAAATCATTTTTAGTCTGGAGTTCGGGCAGTCACATAGAAAATTTCATCTATTTAGTGGATTTTGCACAACGAAGATTCCTAGTAGAGTCAAACACATTAGTATGTTTTCAATTCCGTTGCATAGTTTCCCAACAATAAGCGACAAGGCCATTACACCTAATTGCAGCTAGCAGTACCTTTTGTCTGATAATTTTCTGAACACTTTTAGCAAGTTGGGCCTTTTTCTATTGAAGTTAAACGTTCATTTCAAAGGAAAGCTAAAAAAAAAGATGGCTTCTTTTCTAGATACAAGACTGGGAAATGCCATTTCCGGCTGTCTGAGGGATAAGATGTTTTTTAATAATTTTCTGTACGTTCCGCGCCAATTAATGGTGGCGCTCCGTTTAGTATTTTGGCCGAACAGATTACTAAACAGAACAATGCATGTTTGCATATTATTCTTCGTTTTGGGGCAGTATCACCGTATAAGTGAAAATTTCATTGCGAAAGAAAGCTCAAATTAATGACTACTTTGTTTCTAGTTACCAGACCGGGAAATGCCTTTTCCTGCTGTCTAGGGGTTCTCAATTTTTCAAAAATATCTGTGTGCTCTTTCGGGCAGGATTACATTTTTGGGGAAAAAAAATCCGCCCCTCCCAAAGTAAAACGCTCAACTTGTACGTCTTTTTCAATATATAAAATATAAAACTTCAAATATATGGGAAGCCAAACTTTTTCCGCGGGAAATTTTCCAATATGGTCGGAGGGTCTTAATCTGCCTGATGATATTCAGTAACCCAATCAAAACTACACATCAACCCCTACTTGATTTGTCTTGATATGAAGGTCAGATTCTTCCGTTAAAAACCCCCAAATCTGTCATAAAGTTACGATTTCTTCCCAATATATGCTTCAGAATGTTAAAAGTGGAAACATTTTCCAATTTCGATGGATACTCGGTACAACAAATAACCAAGGCCAACGCTTTTATTTAAATTACCCCGACATTCTAACTGATTTTGCTCTTGAAAGGCATATCACTTAATAAAGAACCAAAATTTTTCATTTAAACCTTGCCAAAAAACAAATTTACCTATATAACATCCTAATACTTCTGCAATAAAATAAGCTCTCAATTTTCAAATTTTCGTCTAGAGAATAAAATTTTCGGGCAAACTCTTAGCTTCGTCTTGAATCCTTAGTACGTTAACCTAGAATGCTTACATGCATAAACCCAACAGAATTTCAGCTGTCGCTTACAAAACGTTTTTGATTTGCCCATATGAAGGATAGATTTTTCAATAAGCACCCCAAATTTAAAATGGTCCTTACAAAAGTCAGAATGGTTTAAAAAATTATACATTTTATCTTCAAAATAAACTTCAGATTTTTAAGTATTTGCTAAAAAGAAAGTAAAAAATTTAAGCGCTTAATCTTCAAATTCTGCCAAATCACGTCCTACCGAGACTAATTCATTGCCTTTGTCGGGGCATGGAAGTGCTGGCCCCCTGTCGGGAAGCTTGGCCCCCCTGTCGGGCATATCCTGGCTACACCCCTGGTCAGCGACAGCCCATTGGTCCCTTAGAGGAGCCACGTAGCACAACACCAGTAGGAAAGATTGGAAAGAGACGTTTGAACCCAAAATGTTACTTGTGCCTTGTTTGCTTTAGGAAGCTTGAAATGCCTTGAGGGTGATTGTTGAGAAGTTTGTTTCTTGATACTCACGGTAGTAATTAAATGCTGGTTCTCAGAAGATGAAGTAAGCAGAACTTTGCAGTACTTACAGATGTAAAACTCTAATACGACTCGAAAATTTATAGACATCGAACGATACAAAAATGTCACCCATTGAACTGGAGAACTTGGTGATGTGCGTAGATGTGGATACATTGCCCTTCACACATGTCTACTAACTGAACAGCTAACAAATATATGTGTACACTCCACCCATGCATCTTCGGATATACTTGAAGGAGATGATAGTTGGGTCTTATTTGATGCCGTCACGTACCGCATGTATTCTGATTAGAAGAGCTCGTATGTTTGACCATTGGTTACAAAGTGGGCGTTCAACTAAACTGCCATAGATTTTTAGTTTCTGCCAGATTAAATAAGTGCTAGGACTTTGCTAAACTGTTCCGGTAATCCTTGCATGAGGATCCAAGATTCCTGTTAAAGTTCTGATACATGAATGTCTTTATAGTAAGCAGTGAACATGTTCGAAAATTGTTAACTCGACTCATGGCTTATGCTAGGGTATGGTCTGATAACACGATTCAATCCAATAATATTCAGTTGATACATTTGTATCTATTTCAAAAGTAACACAAAAAGAATTCATTACACTCAAAAACAGTTGGCCAAAAAGCTCAACCGAAATGCCGAACGAGGCAAATTATTCCCCAACAAAGGGTAATCAACGGTACCCATATTGTTGGGTAAATTAAGGTTGGGTAACATCCAAGTCTTAGCAAGATTTACCCAACTAGAGACAAACCAGTTTTTAGAGCGTTCAACAGGTAACTTCCATAATGATTGAACAACAGTGAGGAAAGTCTTTGTTTTTCACTCCATATGTAACAACTAGGCTACTTAAACTTCAACCAGTCACACCTTGTTACTTTGCAATGCCCCTTCGCTTTGTGACAATATGGATATAACGGCTGTATGGCTATAGGCCTGAAGGAAAATATGTAGGAGGGATAATTGTCGGTGTTGCGAGACTGTGTAATAAAATAAGCTTTACACCCCAAGTAATGCACTGTAAGAACTGTGAATCGCGGTTCAGAGGTTGGACATGACTGACCATAATTCGAAATGTCTTCGACTGGCCCGGAATGTGAACTTATTGACAGAAATTGTTATTATCATGATATGTAAGGTTCTTTCCTCGGAATCAACGGCAAAAAATATACAGGTTTTCGCTTCTTAAATATATACCTGCACTGAAAAACTTTTAACTAGTCTTGATGTTTTGTCTGTTAGTCCCTGGAAGTAGTTTAACAACAAATGTCGTTTATCAGAACCTGAACCCTAGGCCTTAATAGCTGGGTTCCTTTGTTTTGTTTTGTTTTTTTGTTTTTTTGGACAGGTCATACCACATTAGAAAAATTTAAACAATTTGGTTTAAAAATAAAGATACTGACGAAAACGAGTGTTTCTACTCGAAAGAAGCGAGTACTTCAGCTCAATTTGTGCAATATTTAACACAAATTGAGTTCAAGTACTCATATCGAGTAGGAGTGCTCATTTTCGTATTCGAATTTTTAAACAAATTGTTTAAATATTGTTTGAGTGCAAAAAAATCCCATTGAAAACTAAGAACGTGCAGTTGTATACACCAATTTCCACACCACCTGACTGACAAACCTAGCTAATAAATCTAGTATGCCCGTCTCTGTCCTAGGCCAATGAGATGTTTGCTCTCCCTATAATGGTCCTCCACTTAAAACGGCAGATGTTACAACTGCCTCGAATTTTATCATGCTATCCTTACGATTAACAAAATTTGGCAGGATAATAAAGTGGAAATTATGTAACTAAGGAAGATATGATTAAGTAGAGCGAAAACTTGTTTTATAACGTGAAGCACTTAGACTTTTTTCTTTTCTTAAACACCAGCATCCGAAACCACACACAGTGAGTCTTGGGGTTGAGTCGTCTATAACTGCTCGCTATGTCAGTACTACAGTGGTAACAAAGATGAAAAACCAGGCCCCGACGTCCCAAGACTCTAACTTTCATTTTCGACTCACAGAGGACGCATTCATCAGCGACTTCTTTATGTAAGTTATGTGAAATGGTAAAAGTTATCGTTTTTTCATGTACTTCAAAAACTACAGAAGCAATTCTGGCGTTAATGTAGTTGAATTGTCAACAAATTGTTTAATTGTACTTTGCTGAATGCCCACTAAAGAGAAGGAACACGCAAGTAAGTGATGGAGAGCTTTTCATTAATCATCGCGACCATAGAATCGTGGGTTCCAAAGCTTTAATATGACAATTTGAAAAAAAAAATCAATGCAAAATATTACATGCTATCTATAACCTTTCATTTTTGAAATCTTCATGGTTCCATTAAAGGGAGGTTTCCCTTGTGGGGACTGCGGGGTTACCATGTCCTAACGGAAAATTTCCTTTCTTGTTTGGGGTGAGCAGAAAAGTTGATTAAAATATCATCGCTTTCTTTACAAGTTTATGGTGAACCATAACATATCATCATCTCAAGCTTGGTTCAAATATTGTCCTTTAGCTTGTTCTGTTTGCGCGTTTAAACGGATGACATCAGCGGAATGTGAACAAACCATCTATTTGGGTGTTCTCTCTACGCATATTTACATACTTGTTCCTTGTATTTTGGTATCTAATATACTCAGAGCCGTCACTAGGGTCTCATGTTAAGGAGTTGGCTGGATGTCTTTCCCAACTGAATGGAGCAGCCACTAAGCCGATTCGAACAGTTTGAATACATAAAGCATGGTGATGGGAAAAATTTTAGAGGAAGAGGCTGAAGACTGTCCAAGTAGAGCGACACTATCAGTTGGCGTGGAGCGGAACTAGCATTTCCAATTCTTGTACAAGTAGGGAACAAGCGGGGACATTACAGATGTGAAGCCTTATGGGATAAGTCTTGGACAAAGAGGCTGACGACTTTCTAAGCGAAACGCCATCGTCAGTTGGCGCGGATCGTACAGTGAATTTTGATATAGGAGGAAATGGCATTTACCAGACTTGCATAAACAACGACTACACAGGCATTTTTAGCAGGTTGGAACAAACTAACGTGAAGCGTTAAAGATCTGAAGTTTGGGGGTTAAACCCTTGCAGACTTGGCCAACGACTGTCCAAGAGGAGAGCCACCATTAGCCGTCGCTGGGCGTATAGAAAGTTTTAAAAATTCAAGCACCATTGATAACCGAAATAACATTTCCCACAATTGTATAAGCTTGGCCTAAACAGACATTTTAGCGGGGGGGGGGGGGGGGGGGGCAACCGTGAAAAATTACAGATCTGAAGCCTGTTTGCATAAGTCTTGGAGGACAAGGCTGACGACTATTTAAGCGGAGCGCCTCCGTCGGTTGGCACGGAGCGTACAGAAAATTTTTGAAAAATCTGAACCCCTCGGATGGCAGGAATTGGCATTTTCGAGGCTTGTATAAGCAATGCCTAAACTGGCATTTTTAGCACAGGTGGATAAAAGATCTGAAGTTTGCTGGGAATAAACCTTTGGAGACAAATCTAACGACTGTCTAAGAGAGACGCCACGATTAGTTGGTGCGGAGCACACAGAACATTTTGAAAAATCTCGAGCCCTAAGATAGCCGGAAACGACATTTCCCAGGTTTGTCTAAGCATCGTCCACACAGACATTTTTTGCAGGAGGACAAATGTGAAACATTACAGATCTTACGCTTGGGTGATAAACCGTGGAAGATAAGACCAACGAAAATCTAACTGGATCGCCACCATTTTTGGCGCGAAAGTACACATTAATTTGAGGAGTCAAGAACCCTCAGAAAATAGGAAATGACATTTTTCAGACTTGTATAAGCCCCCCCTTCCTCCATTTGGCGAAAACTTACAAGGTAGATCACATGAGGTGAAATATTGATATCAGCTATAAATAAGGTCGAAAAGTACAGTATGACGAAAAAAAATATAATGAAAGCTTCAACCATCTTTTCATTTTATAGTTGCTAGTCTTACCATAGACCTGTCCTAAACAGATACAAAAACCTTTTCAACTTTTTCAAGGGATAGGATTATAATGAACAATTGGCTTTGACGAAAAAAATTAAGAACATCAGCAGTGAGATACGATGTATGTTGTGAGCAGGGGATTTTCTGCCAAAAATATAAGCGAGATGTCACGATAGTTGACGCGGGTGTCAAAAAAATGAAATTCTCAACTTCTCAGAATGTCCGAATAGTGTTTTCCAAACCTTAAGTAACTTTAGGAACTTAGATAACTCTAGACAGTCGTTACTTTGAACTTTCATAAGGTTCTTTATCCATAAGGGTCATTGTTCATAAGGTTCGTTATTCATAATGAGAAAAAAGGTTCATTATTCATAAGGTTCGTAATTCATAATCGAAAAAAAAGATTCGTTATTAATAACGAGAAAAAAGGTTCATTATTCATAAGGTTCGTTATTCATAATCGAAAAAAAGGTTCGTTATTCATATTCAAAAAAGGTTCATTATTCATAATAAAAAAAGGGCTCGTTATTGAAAATCGAAAAAAGGGTTCGTTTTTCATAATCGAAAAAAAGGTTCGCGATTCATTCCAATTGCCAAGGTTAGCAGTGCCCCACAAAAAGCAGCAAATTCATTAAAATGAGGGTGACGGTGGCACAGCATGTGAGGAAAATTTGTACGCTTTCATATGGGAGCATCTGAACTCTTTGGGCTATGCATATGCATGCTGCCAAACTGTGATTGGCTAAAATCATAACCCTAACCCTCACCGTAACCCTGATTGGTCATATGACTCTGTATAGCTGTCTATCTATCTGTCCACCACTGTTGGAAGTGCCGCTTCTCCCACATGCTTTCATGGATCTATTTGAAACTTGGACACAATATTCCTTGGGATGTAGGCCATTCGGATGTTGTTGGCTCGTAGTATTAAATAGCTGCCGAAAGGGCCCTTTAAACACCTTGACACTCTCCTGTCTGCCTGTGTTATCTTAAAACGGACACTTGTAACAACTGCCTGGTAAATGCAGACGTAAATTCTCATGTAGCTCTTCCATGACCTGGCCTATGAAAAGACAACATAGCAGGCTAAGATTGCCACTATGCTGCCCTTGGAAGACTTAAATGGCTGCCAGATCTGTTTAGATACTGCCCAAAATTCAGATCCAGCGAATATTTTCGGAGGCAGTCTTCTCCCTGCCCCATAGGCCTTAGGTTGAAAATATATCTGTCTTTGTATAAAGCTTGCATCATATAAGCTAGCCTTCAATTAAAAATTTGTGCTAAATACTTAACGCATTTTAAGGAACTTCAAATCTGTGACGGGTGGGATGGCGCAGCAGTGCTTACCTCCGGCTACGCTAGTGCTTGAGAAAATGAATGTACCTAATGACCCAGGGAGACAAACTTTTCAGACGACCAATTGGGGGATCGTGTTTCTATTCCGAACACCTGGCCCATCCCTGCCAAGTGTGTGAACATGAATTTTCAATACAGGGGCGCAATGACAGAAAGATCGTTGTCATGGGGAGAGTTCAAGTGGAGAGACGCTCTCCCTGAACACCCCTCCCATTGGAAAATTTGGGGGCTTTTGGAAAAGGGGTGGGATGCAAAACTTTCTACATGTCTGAACCTAGCAATGTTTTAACACGCCCCCTAGACTCGCGCACCAATAGCAGAAAGTAGACAGTTTCAGAATCTTCACTGAAACACAACACTTCAACAGTTAACCGCATCTCCAACTAACGAGGTTACGAAGCGATCAATCCTCCGAAATGATGGAATGAATTTAACGTATTTAATGTTCATGCGTTTGCGTGAACATTAAAACAGACTTTCAAGGTATATTGATATATGACAAAGTCTGCGGCACGACTGTTACCGATTGATTAGAAACAGAGCTTTAAAACCTCCTATCAGAACTGAAGTATTTGGGAAATGGGGTTCTAAAGTGACAATTTAAGTGGCACCTGATCTACTTGAAAAAAATCGGCATATAGGCACAGTAGGAAGACACGTGCTCGACCGAGTATAAGAAAATTCCAACTGGAATTTCAGATTTCCAACTGTCGTCGCTCTGACTTAGTGGGAGGGGGGGGGGGGGACTTCACCCACACCACACTCGTCTCGACGGCTTTCGTTATATTGATTGTTATCAAATTACTTTTGACTTTTTCATTACGTTCTTACTACTGTACAATATCTATTTTGTCAATGGATTGAGAAAGTTTTGAGAAAAACGTGCACATTGTATAGACGAGTCCAG
Organism: Holothuria scabra; assembly: GCA_037179385.1. Taxonomy (NCBI): domain Eukaryota; kingdom Metazoa; phylum Echinodermata; class Holothuroidea; order Aspidochirotida; family Holothuriidae; genus Holothuria; species Holothuria scabra. The sequence continues at coordinate 56,469,533 of CM074181.1, read as the reverse complement.
GCAGCCAAGTGATGGTCTGTTTTAGTCGGACATAACTGGGGTCCATTACCTTAAGTCTTTCAATTTCTTGCCCACTTATGTCGTGGATGGTTTTCCACTGGATTGTATCTTGATTTATTCAATTCTACCGAGTATGACGGTTGAAATTCATGTAGAAAATAAATAAAGACAATTTAAGGCTGATCGATGGATCCCACTAATGGTTGCCTACAGTCACTTAACACATGTCAAGCACTGATTGAATTCGTCTGTAAGATCCAGATAAAAGACAGCGAGTTTTGCTAGCTAGCAGTTACTTATATCCCATTCTTTCGATTGATCTTGTAAAGTACGTTCACCTAGAAATGCAGAACATAACATTGCAAGGTTCCCTTTCAGTATTTGCGTACCAACCAAATGGCCAGCTTCATCCATTTAGGTCCAATTCTTGGGTTCCTGTTTATAAGCATCCGTGGTGTAAGACTAATTTAACTCGGGTTGTTGTAGTGGTTGATGACCTCTGTAACCGTGTGGTCACACTAAGGCTAAACAGTACACTTAACGCGACCTTTCTTTTCCTTTTTTTACAGGGTGATTGAGGGCGAAACTTACCAAGCGGAGGTGCAAGAGAAGGAGGCTGCACAAAAAGCCTACAACGAGGCAAGACAAAGAGGTCAAACTGCCGGACAAATAAAACAAAGGTAAACTCACAACATATCGGAGTAACACAAAAGGTTGAAAACTACTACATTCAGCTGGAAGAACTTTTCACCTGTCACTCACAAATACCACCCCCAGAAATTGTTGATATCAAAGTTTAAACTTGACCAGATATTCAAAAAAGAAGCTGAAAAGACCTGACCGTTGAAATAACTGTCTCTCATATCCGATGAATAGTTCGTGCTAACATTTCCTAAATTACCCAACGATACTTTCATTTACCGAATTTGAATAGTTTGCTTGAATACCATTCTCATCCGATTAGAGAGGAAAAGGTCCTGTTTTTGATAAAAACATTAGTGATTAAGCAAAGTAATCCCTTTATGAAACCACCATCAAGAAATAATATATTGTATGACTATTTACGTCAGAGGGTATCTTTTTAACTGAATATTTCAGCGATAATGATTTCACCAAGTTCGAGACGAATATAAACTTATCTCCAAATACTACTGCAACCTTCCATTTAACATTTCAAGAGCTACTACGCCGAAATAATGGAGTTTTCCAACACAGAATCAATCTTTCTCCCAGGGAGGTAAGGAAGTGATCATATTTTTCTATACCCGTCTTTATTTTTTTTTAAATGATTAACCAACTAAAATTACCTCAAACAGATACTCGACAATTAACCGAAATTATGTACTTTCTTAAAACCACAAATACTTTAAGCCCAACATTTGTCACCAATTTGTCCATTCAAGGTATTATAAAATTCTCGAACAATTTTAAAGGTAGCTGGAAACCTGAATTGTATCTGTTACAGCTCTGGAAATTTTCCGTAATATACATACTGGGTTATAAGTTTCAAAAGAGTAGTAACCTTCAAATGTGATATGAATGGCACTACATCGAGAATATGGTAGTCAGCTGTAAGGATCGGTCCCCCTATATAACTTCATGAGGGCAGGTTGTTATTTGTGTAGCTAATGAACAGAAGATTCGATGTTTATATGGTATAATTTGGTCGTCACCGTTGAACAATTTCGGTGTAATGGCTTTAGGAGAAAGTTTGGACTTAGGCAAGTGAAGGGCTCGTACCTACAAACAGCATCTGGCGACATGACACCTGGGAAAGGTTTGTCAAATACTACTTTCAATTGCAAGAGGAAAAACTTATACAGGCAAGATCAACAAAAGATGTACTATACCTCACCTTATAAAATTACAGCCTGGTTTTAGTACATGTGCTTTTTTAAGAGAGTAGGAGAACTTGACCTCTAAATTTCAGATCCAACTATTTGACGTATATTCGCTTGCAAGTATGTGTGTTTTTTGTAAACATGGGCAAAGCTTCAACTGTTTGCACACATTGATTGAATGAAGATCGCATAAAAATATTTTTTGTACAAGGTTTCACTCTCTGTGTCTTCTGATATCTTTAAAAAACGACTGCTCAATCTATTACCTTTTTTAAAAATCATTGAAAGACTTTTGCATGTAGCTGGATTTGGAACTAGTGTCCAGGTCCCATTACATCCAATGACAGAAGACATGTGCAATTTCGATTTTATTTTGGCAGATTGTACAGCATCTTAGGGCAGATGTGTACATAACTGAGCCTCAGGGCATATCTTTTGCCAACATCACGTGGGAACAGGATTATAAACTTACAACTGATTTCTTTTACGACCCTCTTAGTGTAGAATATAAGTCGGACAAAAGGGTTCATGCTCAGTTTAATCCATCTGCTGTAGACCAAGAGGAATTGTCGGAGACAGGTCTCGAAGGGGATCTCGTCATTACATACGATGTTGTACACGACAGTGGTGCTGGCCATATCGAAGTAAGATCTACTGTTTAATGTTTAAATAAAACTCATCCAGCTGCTAACATTCAAGTTGCTGGGGAAATGTCATATTGCGTTTTACAGTTTATATTGGTGATCAGCATAAGCAATGAAGAAGGAAAAGTAAGCTAGAGAGCCGCAACTGGAAAAAGCCGACTCGACTTGAACCAAAACTGGGCCGTAAAATTCCACTAAACTAACCCAGCTTTACAATCTTTATTTCTTTGTTTTAGAGCGAAGTCGGAGGAAGAGGGCGCATACCTTCACAGTGGCCATATTAAAAAATTGTATTTTAAAATTAAAACAATCTTTGGGAATGCTTAAGGCCTATGGACAGTAAAACGTATGTCTAGGTATGGGACGGTTAGCAAAAAACAAACAAACAAATAAACAAACGGACAAATAAACAAAAAACTGCTGTTTTTCTGATGTCAATTGCAATACATGTCTCCAGTACTAAATTTGGAAGAACGATATTGTTAGCTGCTTTCTAATGGTAACTTATAATAAAACAGGACAGGCAATTTTCATAATAATGGAATTTTCGTTATGTATCTTCATGTTTAGGTTTTAAATGGCTACTTTGTTCACCACATATCACCAGTTGGTATACCAGTTACGCGAAAAGATGTCGTCTTTGTTATCGATGTAAGCGGTTCTATGCAAGGGTCAAAGATGGCACAAACAAAGCTAGCCTTGTCAGCCATTATAGAAGAAATCAGAGATTTTGATCGTTTCAACATTATTAGCTTTTCCACTTCGACACGATATTGGAAAGAAAACCTCGTAAAGGCGTCGGGACAGAATAAAGACGAGGCTAAGTCGTTTGTAGACGGCTTGGTCGCTGCGGGGGGTAAATATAGATTTTGCAGTCTTTATAAATTCGAAGCGAAAGTTTATATTTAGCGTAGGCAGCATTACAAGATTTATTTATTTGGAGAATATTTTTCTCTTCCATTAATTTCTTCTCTTTAGTTATGAGGGGTACGAAATATTGCAAATACAACATTTTACTCAAATTAAGAGTTTGTAGGCTTCAACCCTGGAAATTTACATATCGGCATTGGTTAAAAAAAATCTATAATTTCAGTACATTATTATTTCGATTAACCTTCAGCTACTGTTCTTAAACCTCAAAAGGATTTAAAAATGAACCATATCACAGGTTTTTCTCGGACTGCGAATAGCTGGTAGCATTACAAAGAGCAGTTCATTACTTGCGAGCGGTTTTTTATCATACAAATGGCCAAGTCAGGCGCCCTTCCGAGATTTCGTGCTATTTGGGAGAAGACTGATGACCGAAGACCAGCATCTGTTTGGAGATCGATCCTCTAAGCGAATCCATCTTCTAGATTATGGAAGCAGCTTGAAAAGGGGCTTCGTTTGTGCTGGATGGTGCAAAATGTTATACAAGCCGAAAGATTATCTAATTGGATAGCTGGTATTGGTTGGCGTGGAGGGTAAAGAATTGAAAGAATCCAAAACTTCTTCCGCAACTTTTGTCCAAATATTCAACCACTTTGAATAAATTGTTGTGCACGACTTGGAAGTGAGACTGGGTGGAAATTACTCTTTCATAAACTGTTAGATTACTTTCCGAACATTTCAAGTACTGCTGAATTATTATAGAAATTTAACCATCACTATGATTGGTTAATTTTTTTTCTTAAAAGAAACTTTTAAAGAATTATTTTGACACGCCTAGGAGTTTCTTGTAATTAAAAACATACCAAATTTGGTAAGGCTGAAATGTTTGATCGCATTTTACCAGGCCCGTTCTATGTTTCAAGGAAATTTCATGGAGCAGTCCGTCCCCTGTCTCATACGCTAATAATTTAGACCTTCAATATTACCTTTATTGTCATTTCATCTGAAAAAAGGAAGCTTTGTATGGTTTTGAATTGCTATTTTTTTTAACAATGATTTTCAAACAAGGGGGCACAATGGTATATGCGAAAGTAAATAAAAACTAGTCCTTAGATATTTTAGGGGGGCGCGTCTGACCAACTTCGTTAAAGTTGTTACTTCCTAAATTAATAACTAGCGTTCAATTACTCTTTAAGTACTACGAGGCGCATTCGAGGGAATTGCCAAGGGAATCCGATCCGATATCGTTCAAGTTGTAGTGAGACCTGGGCTTTACTTCAGCTCAAGTTGAATTCGCGTGCATGCGATGTGTATAGTTAGGTACACCGATTGTTTACATAAAGTATGACAAAAATTTGGGTTCAGTGCTTAATGCAAATTGTGTTAGAGCTTAGCACTGCTACTGCTTAAAGCAAAATGTGACTTTTCGCAAGGGCAACAATTAAGGTACTGTACACATAAAGATAGTATGTGAAAACGTTATGAATAGTTAATAGTAATAGTTAATACATGATTCTTGGTGTACAGTTTGAACTTTTCTGCAATTTCCCAGTAAAGTTAAGAAAGCCCGCTAATTTGTGCAATGATCCAAGCGATTCTCTTTGAGATTCTATTCTGTACACATAACCACCCCTTCAGAAGAAGCGGGAAAAGACTGAGAGCTAGTGAAACACTGTGAAATCTTTTGTCCCATATTCTCCGTTTTGCGCCTTCTCGTAATTGTTCTCCTCGAGAAGCCAAGTTTTCAATTGAACACTACTATTATCTTCTTTGAGTAACGCGTTACTACAATGCTAGCTAGCATGAGCGGATAAACGGGACTTATCTGTTGATGTTTTTTTAGGTACTAATATATATGCAGGTGTGATGGGGGCGGTACATAAACTTCAGGAAGTAGCTATTTCAGGCACAGAGGAAGCTTTTCCCATGATAGTGCTCTTGACTGACGGTCAGCCTACCTCGGGTGTAACATCTACTACGGAATTAGTACAACTAACCACTGATGCCATACAAGGCAAGATTGCTTTATTCTCTTTGGCCTTCGGAGAGGAAGCCGACTATACTTTGCTGGAGAAGTTGTCAGGAAACAATAATGGGTTGGCCCGCAGGATTTATCACGATTCTAATCCAAGTCTTCAGCTGGAAGGATTCTACAAAGAAGTTGCAACTCCTTTACTCTTTAACGTACAGGTCATGTATAATGAAACTGCTGTTGAGATGGACTCTCTCACTGTCACCAAATTTATATGTTACTTTGAGGGAAAAGAACTTGTAATAGCGGGCAAACTTCGAGAGGACTTTACAGGAAATGAGATTTCAGCCGTCGTGTCTGGAAATTCCTTTGATGTTAGCGTAGAGTGGGGTTTGACAAAAGAAATAGAGGTAAATTTTTTTTTTTTTTTTGATTTCAAAGAAGTAAGAAAAATGTAAACAAGAATGTTGATAACTAAGCTGCATTTTTTTACTTTAATTTTTCCAGGTCGTACATATTTTTGAGGGCTAGGGACCTTTCTCTCAAGCATGTATAATTTTATAATGAGTGTTGTATGATTTAATCAGTAACCTTCACGTACATATTAAAGAGATATATAAATACGTACAAATTGGGATATCTGAGGAGAGGTGAGGAATAGGGGGTAAATGAGTGCTAAAATGTCCAAAATAGAACGCAGTTGGTGCCTATTTAATGGTAAGCTAAAGACCAAAATGTGCATTTAACGTCAAACGATAAAATAATCATAGTATAGGGATGATGCAATGACATGAGAAAGGCAGGACCGTTTTTACGATTAACAGCAGACTTCCTAGGAGAGAAACTTGACATTCCATATAGAGAACGCAATTTGTTTTGGAACGATTGAAATTACACGGCATTTCCCTAGTATTTACTGGAGAAGATGAAGTAATAACTTGAAACAAAAAACTGTATTTCACAAAAGGAAATTCTTATTATCATTGAACAATAACAGCATATAGGTATTTCATGGATCTCTGCTAAAAATGTCCCTTTGTTTTAACCACGAGAAGACTTCCTTTATAAAAGCAGTAGTTACTGTACAGGCTGAATACATATGAATTTCGGTTTGTTCGTCTACGTTACAAAAATCACATGTTGGGGAATGAAGCAACTTAGTTTTATAAAACAGGAATTTGTTGGAGAAAAACGATGTAAATACCTGTCATAATAATTCCTTAGCAAAGGGTTCAGTGTACATCTAAAAGACTTTTTCCAGAAGTCCTAAAGTCATATGTGCAACACAATGTCACATTTCGTTTATTCTGCATGTTGCTTTCAATCTACTCAAATTATTGGGGGCAAAACGATATGTTTCCCCCAATATTTTCACTGGTGGGGTGATTGCCAATAGCCCTAGACGCCCTGCACCTTCAAGCAATAAACTAAGATTGAGCCTGGATAAGGACTACTTTAAGAGAGTTGTGGGTGGGACTTAAGTAAGTAGGTAAGGAGAATCGTAACTGTTTGGGGTGATAGGATAAGGCCTTAAGGGTGGGATACTCTATAGTAAATGAAAGTAATGGTCGCTTTTACATTCAAAGCGGACAAAAACTGACAACTGCTCTGTCATCGTGTTCCTTACTATCATAACCTTTTGAAATTTCGGTTTTATGTTGCAGACTGAAGAGGACTCTAAAGGCAACACCATTTTAAAAGGGCATGTAGTTGACGACTTTGCTCAGCGACTTTGGGCTTTCGTCACCATCAAGGACTTGATATCAAAAAGCCACGTCACCATCGATGAAGACGAAAAAACTACATTTCGAGATAGGGCGTTGACTCTTGCCCTAAAATATAAATTTGTCACACCTTTGACGTCATTAATCGTCATCAAGCCAGACAATGATGAAAACGACAATGAAGTGCTGATAACCGAAGAAGAACCTATTGAGGAAGATTATTACAACCCTATCCTAAGTTTTGATCTTCCAGTTTTCCCGAGTCAGTACTCAATTGTTTTCTACGCCTTTGATGCATCTCAGTATTCAATACCTTCTGAGCCATTTCAGTATTCAATATCTTATTGGTCATCCCTTGGTGAGTATGGTTAGCACTGATTTGTTTGCCTTTTGATGTTTTATTTTATTTTTTGAAATTTAATTGAAGTAGCTACAGGGAAAATGAGCTCACACATCAACACCAATAATCGCCACATGTATCATATTCAATGCAGACTAGGATGAACATCATTCAATGCTGGCTGAGAAATGTAATCTTCAAACTTGTAAACAAATCAACTGGATTTGAAAAGTATGGTATATGTTCATTGCCAACGAATAAAAAGAATTATTCAGGACAATAGTACATCCCTTAATTCCAAAACGTTTTAACAGAATGTCAGCCAATGCAGCCTTCAGTCAAAGCGAAACTTTTCTTCCAGCTTCACATGGGATTGTATTGGCGATATGAGAAATTAAAAATTATTTTATTTAAAACATGAATGCGAAGCCTTACAGGACAATACACAGTATGGTCACAATTGACAAAACCTATGCAACGGCAACTAAATATGCGTCAAGCGTGGTAAGCGACTGACAACTAACTAGTTTTAAGAGTATAGTGGCCCTTACAGGCGCGGATCTGTAGGAAAATATGGATTGGTTTTTTTCTGGGCTCACTCGTCATATCCTCAATACACAGATATCAAAAACACGAACCTCGCATATATTAACACTCAATCCAGGTGAATATCTACGGGGCTTTCGCCACAACAAAATCTGAATAGCTACTAATTAATTAATATGCCATCAGCGTTAGTTATCGAACTATGTTGACACAGCCGCAAGATAGCCCACGTGTGCAATGTGTTTGCTACTTTTTAATTGATAGGCGGAAGCATTGTCTCATACGTATGCAGCCCCATGTTTCAAGTTTTGAATATTTATGCATTGTTAACGGATATTCTATCTTCAAGTTTAATTTCGACAGGTAGCACCTTTGTGCTGTAGGGTGGGGTTACAGACCGCAGATTCTTTGAAGTACTGCTCTGTTAGGTCTGTAAAACCTTTGGATAGGTAAGGTCATTATCTGATACTTTTATGCGTTCTTAACGGATATTCTGGATTGTAATTAGACAGGTAGCATCTTCGTGCTGTAGGGTGCGATTTAAGACAGCCGCTACTTTGAAGTACTGCTCAGCTGCTCAGTTAGGTTTGGTTTCTAAAACCTTTAACTAGACATGTTTCTACTCTTTGGTTTAGAAGTTGATCTTCATTAGTAGTTGGACTAGGTTTAGTATGTCCTGTCTACATTCAATGGAATATTTGCTCTTTTAGACACCCTCGATGAGAGATTCGAGGTGGCAAACTTCATATCACCATTGCTTGTGAGTCTAGAATTAACTACCGGTAGGTATTATTTAGTGTGTTTGGGTGCCCTCTCAAATGCTAGGACCGGTGGTGTCGGAAAATTTGGCCAGATTTCTATCTTCCGATATTAAGTGCCAGTGTCTTGCATGCAGGTTTTGTTGTCATATCCTCAGTGTTAGTTCAACCCACAAAGTTTGGGTAGAGTTTATGTTATACTGTAGAGGGAAATAATGCATGTCTCACTTTTCAAAAGGTTTCAGCCTCTGTAATTGCTAGTGGAATTTTCTAAAATTCGTTATAAAGGTGTCATATTAGGGATTGGGGGGGGGGGAGGGGCAACAAATTATCTTCCTAGCAACATGATAAACTAAAGAAAAGTGGGAATGTTTGGCCATTCTGATCAGTTTATGTCTCAAGGCAAAATTTCATGAAACACAATCCCAGTGGAGGCATTGTTAGCATGTAGGTCTATTCTTATAACTGCCAATGTCCACTGTGTACACACCAAGTATTAGAGTCAGCTCATTACTTATCCTTCAGTTATTTAAGTTTCTATTATCAGGGAGGTGCCATTTTACAGATCTCTCTTCTCTGTGAGATGACACTTCCATACTGTTGGGTACTCATGGTGTTCGTCTATGGAAGTGCTATTTGGCTCTTCTCCGAAAGTTTCCTGATTGAGGGATGGGTGAAGAAAGACATTTGGTATCTTCTCTTTTCCTTTTGTTTATACCACTGTTCTACACAAACTGGTCGTTGGTACCATGACTTAAGTGTCTAATTCCTGCCCTCATAGGCAGCTTTATCCTAAGGGGTGAACAAGCTATAGAGATTTATCCCTGGCACAGTCCAACTGCTAGGTGAACAGTGTTCACATGCTTGTTAGTCCAACTAAAGTTGTTTGGGTGTGTGTTAAGTATACACCATGATTTTGTTAAAGATGAATTAAAAAATGAGCTGGTTACATCAGAAAGGTTGAGCGATAGTAGCTATGCTACTCAAGTTTTAAAAGGTCCTCTGAGGACTATGAGGCTTGATATTCTGGTTCAAGGGCGGGGTATCTATAAACTTCACAACCCAACTAGAGCTATTTTATATTGTTATCCGACAGAGATCTGTCTGATAGGTTATTGATGAAGTACTCGGCTTGTTCCGCCGTCAGACAAACTTCGGCAGTTCTTACTTGGTAAAGTAAAAAATAGAAATTGCGAATAGAAATAAATAAATATAAGAGTAAATAAAAAGAAAAGGGTGACAAAAAATAAAACACAGTAGGAAGGCAGGGTAAAAAATACATAAGCTTTAATAAAAAACAAACAAGGAATAAAAAATAACAAATAAAAAAGTACAGGAAAATTTAAACAAACAAATCTGCACATTTCTGCTACAAACATTAACAGTGTCAAATGCTAGAGAGGTGCCTATGTGTCGAGAAGTTGGTCCTCATTTTTTTATTTTCCTTGGAAAGGAAGTGACATTTGAGGTAAAAGACAATGTAAGTCGTGGAGGAACAAAGATGCCAAGTATCTTACTACGGTTGAGAGTATGGAAAGACCGCAATACGTTTTTGTGAATTGCTAAATCAGGTTTTTCCAAAAATAAAGTAACAGTTTGAGAGTATTCTAAGAACCCTAACCTTTCAATTATAGATGTATCCTTAATCTCGGTTTTGTGTGAACGAATATAAAATCATATAGAAGCCTCAAAACTCCGTCGAAAAGTGGGATTATTGACGCAATTTGCAACCGTCTGAGGTTGAAGAAAGAGATTACGCATGCAGGGTTTTACATATTTCAATATTTCGTACCCTGTTAGAGGAGGTTGTTACGCAACAATGTTAAGAAGCGACCATGATGGATGGCGCCTCACCACCCACCCGACATAATATCCGTTCAGAGCCCATAAAATTTAAAACTTGAAAGAAAGGACTGCCTGATACGTAGTATCTGATAATGCAACACCCTACGTATTTATTTGAATCTTCTATCTGACTTTTACCTGTTTAAGTTCTGCTCTTTTTTTTTAAGAAAGTAACTTATGGTTACATCGTTCTAGCTGGATTGATTTTGAGCTGTCTTCTCCAGTGAGAGCAGTGAGCATGTCCCCACCATTCAGGAGTAAAAGAAAAGAGATTTAAGAATGACGCTTGATTTTTTTTTTTATTTGTGCCCGAAGGCAGGTAAGGAATCTATGCAATCGTGATGTCTTGTGTGTCTGTGTGCGTGTGTCTGTGTGAGTGTATGTGTGTGTATGTGACGCTTTTGTTTGTTAACACGATTTCTCAAAAAGCGTGATTGTTACTAATCTCATTTTTAGTGTGTGGGTTGGCCATATTGAGTACACGATCCGTATTGTTTTTGGTGGAGGTCAGAGGTCATTTGAGGTCATGAGAGGTTAAAAGGCTAAAAACTTGTAAACACGATATCTTAAAAAGGGTAAATGTGAGGGATCTCATGTCTGATTTGTTGGTTGGCCATATTGAGTAGATCACCCTTTGATTTTTCATGGGGGTCAAAAATCATTTGAGAGGTAACCGGAGGTCAAATGGTAAAAACCTTGTGATATGAGTGTTAAAACGATATCTCAAGAAGGGCAAGTGTGACTTTTCTCATTTTTGGTGTGTCGGTTGACCATATTAAGTAGGTGATCGTTGTTGTTTTTGGTGAAGGTCAGAGGTCATTTGAGGTCATGAGAGGTCAAAAGGCTGTTTTTTGTGGAGGTCAAAACCTTGTAAAAACAATGTCTCAAGAAGGGTTAATTTGACGGATCCCATAATTGATGGGTAGGTTGGCCTTTGTGGAGGTCAAAGGTCATCTAATGTCACCTGAGGTCAAATGGTAAACCTCGTAAATTCTTTGTAAACACGTATCTCAAGAAGGGTAAGCGTGACTAATTTCACGTTTCGTGTGTGGGTTGGCCACATTAAATTAATGATCCCTATCGTTTTGGTGGAGGTCAAAAATCATTTAAGGTCACAGGAGTTCAAAATGTGAAAACCTTGTAAACACGATATCTCAAGAAGATTAAAATGTGTGGGCTCGCCATGGCCATATTGAGTAGATGATGCCTATTTTTTCGTGGAATTCAAAGGTCATTAGAGGTAACTGGAGTTCGTAAAGTCAAAACGTTGTAAACATGGTATCTCAAGGACAATAACTGTGCCTTATGTCAGAATTGGCATGTGAATTTCCCATAGTGATTAGATGACCCTTATGTTTTAATTAGTAGGTCAAAGGTCCCTTACGGTCACAAGATGTCAAAAGGTCAAAAACTTGTTAAAAAAAATTAATGGTAATTGTTAGGGTTCTTTTTTTCCGCATGTCGATTGCCAATAATGATGAGCTGATACCTATAGCTTTTTGGTGAAGATCAGAGGTCATTTGGGAGTGATTCATGTTGGTGAAAATATATTATTATGGCAAGGAATCACTAAGTTTTTTTAGCTTTCTGGTTCTGTTTTTAAATCATTTTATAGGGTATATATACATATATACATATATATATCTATATATGTTTATATAAATAAATATATATATATATATTTATATATAATTAAGAAAATGATCCACGTGTACTCCTGAAGATATAAAATTAGACGAAAATCCGAAGAGACAAAGATGGACAAAAGAGATTACTAATGTTTTGTAGTCAGATATTTCGGCCCCACCTGGGGTCTTCCTCGGTGACAAATGAACAAAGCTTAAAAATTTAAACAGACACAATGGCAGATTGCGTTAAAAGCAGAGATAAGAGCGTTACGAAATAATAAAGAAGAATGTTATACGAAATAATAAAGAAGCGCATCGTGTTGCGTCATAATCAAGGATCTTCACGTGACGTAAAAGCGTTACTCCTCAAGCACTGGGAGTGGGTTATTGATACGCCCGAATGACCCGGCCTTAGTTACAAAGGAAGTACAGTACAGAGAGAGACGCGCAGAGCTATGAAGAGCGGTGAAGAGCCTCTGGAGTAAGAATTAAAAATTATGAAATGTATCTATTGTGCTAGAAAACGAAAACTTGACAAAGCTAATTACAGTAAGATCCTACTATTGACAGGGAATCAGAAAAAACAAAGCTTTCAGAATACCATTCTTAATAAAATCGATGAAAAAACTTAGGGTAGAGAAGAACGAGAAAATAGTTTCAGATAGTTAACTGAATGCTCTTACTCGGAGGATCCACTTCAGATTTTGCTTTTTCCTTTCCGAAGTAGATCTAAATCCGGAAGCTACAAGGACGCATTTCATATCATGAATGTTATGGTTCTCAGAATTAAAATGTTCCGCCACTGGGAAGCCACTCCATTTGTCTCGGATGGATGTTGGGGTTTCTCCCACATAGTTGCTTAGTTGGCATTTGGTACAGTTAAGGATGTAAATGACGTTATGTGAGTCACAAGTGAGACTGGGGGGTCTGATGGTGAAGTTGTTACCAGGTGACCTGAAGGGGGTTTCGCAATTGATGAAGTTGCAAATTTGGCAACGTGGTTTTCTGCATTTGAAATTACCCGTACTGTCGATATCTAGAGGAAGGAAGGAAGAAGTTAGGATATACTTCAAATTAGGTGTTTGCCTTCTCCCATGAAGAGGGGGTTTTGAAAAAAGGGGGCGAAGGGATTCCTATTCACTAAGAATTCTGAAGTCGCTACGTAGCATTTTGGACAAATTTTCAGTGGCGGGATGATAGTCGAACACCATGGGAATACGATCGTTATCGGGCTTGGTTTTGTATTGTAAGAGGTCTGCGCGAGTGTACTTCGAGAGTTGGGTAATATCATTAATTATTAATTTTAGGGGATAGTCGCTAAAGAGAAGATGGCCAACAAAAATGGCGAGATGATGTTCAAAATCTTCAATATTAGAACAGATTCTTTTCATTCTAAGACCTTGGCTAAAAATAATAGATTTCTTGAGAGGTAGGGGGTGGCAGCTATGGAAATTAAGGTACTGATGGTTATCTGAAGGCTTCGAGTAGAGCGACGTGTTATGATCCAAACGTTTTGTTAGCATCCAAACGCTGCCAGCTATGTCTATGGGAAAAGTACTTCATCATATCAAAAACGAAAAGCCTAATCCTGAACAGCAGAACCGAGTTCATTAGCAAGTGCAGACACTCCAACAAGTTCCTACCCGGCAACAACTAATCCACCTTTTGTATTTGACCCACTTCACTGCCTCTACCACGGTGAACGCCAGAACCTGCACCTCAGTCACACACCTGACGAGCCTTCGGGCGAAACGGACCGTAGTGTGTATTAGAATTAGTATGGAGTAATCACTCAGTTTTCTTTCTATATGGAATATATATATATATATATATATATATATATATATATATATATATATATATATATATATAAATATATATATATATATATATATATATATATATATACATATATATATATATATATATATGTATATATATATATATATAAATCAAATTGGTAAAGCTGGAATATATATATATATAAATATATATGTATATTTATATATATATATGTTTGTATGCATATATATATGTATATATATGTATGTATATATATATATATATATATATATATATGTTTGTATGTATATAAACACACACACACACACACATATATATATATATATATATATACATGACGGAGAAACTGTAAAACAACGGTAGATAAATTAAACAGCCAAAAGGTTTGAAGTAGAGCTTTCGAGGAATACTACCTCTTTACCAATACTTGGTCAGAGAATGACAAGGAGTGAGAAACTTTGGAAGCTTTTAAAAGTGTTGACAATGGTCTCACCTCTATTGTGACAGGATAATCCTTCTTAAGGCAATTGAGCAGGTTGATTGACCGGGAGGGTCTGATCGGATTGCTCGGGTGTAACCCATCAACACTAGGAAAATCCTCTTCAAAGCAATTGGAGAAATTGTTAGGCCGGAATGGCCTGATCGGATTATTTGGGTTTGTATCATCAGCAAGCTGGTAAATCGCTCCTGATGTTCAAGCCGAAAGGCGATGCGGTTTTGAGATTGAGTTCCCAAAAATTTTCTTTAGCTTTTCTAGCTTTGTCGGTCTATGTATCCTTTTGGTCGATAGCAATGACCCGTAAGTTTTTGATAGAATGATGGGGCAAATTGAAATGGTTTGCAACAGGTTGTTCAACCTTTTTGGTTTTAATTGCTGACCTGTGCTGTGTCATTCCCATTCGAAGAATACTTTTAGATTCTCCGACATACTGCACACCACATAAATTGCAGTAAATGAGATAAATGACATTTTTGGAAAGACAATTAATTTCTTGTCTAATTTTCGAAGGTGCGTACATTTCGATTGCTCTGGAAGCCTTTTGTGGAATCAACCAGGGCGCACGTCTTGCAGTTGGAAGGGCAAGGTGAACAACAAAAATTTTCGTTGTTTTCCTCGACTGAGGCTTTGTCCTGGAATTTTGCCCGAAATAAAATGTCCCGTAAATTTGAGGGCCGCTTGAAGGCAACAACGGGGGGTTGGGGAAAGATAGACCTTAGGCGATCGGTGCTCTGAAGTGTGGGCATATGCTTTTTGATGAATTTGGCTAGTGGTGGTAGACCGGGATGGTACTCAGTTACAAACGGCACTCGGTCGGAATTGCGCTGACGAGTTTTGTACGTCAAAATTTGCGAGCGAGGGGTTCCTTTGGCCTTTTTGATGGCATTTTCAATTGAACCCCGAAAATACTGCCGGTTACGGAGGTAACCAGATAGTTCCTTTGACCGAGTGTCAAAATCTGTTTCAGAGGAACAGATGCGTTTTATGCGGAGTGCTTGACTGTACGGAATGTTTTTGGTGCAGTGCGGAGGATGACAACTGCTGGGTAGAAGGTAGTTGTGCTTGTCCGTTGGCTTGTTGAACAAGTCTGTTTGAGTAAACCTGGAGTGATCGGCCGTAAATTTAATGGTGGGATGGAACGGATCGATGTTCTCAATAAAAATTTTTAGACGGTCTTCACCGTGGGGCCAGATCATGAAGATGTTGTCTATGAAGCGTAACCAAATTTGCGGTTTCAAATTTTGTCGAGACAGATATTTTTGCTCAAAGTTGCCCATAAACAAGTTAGCAAATGATGGAGCCATTTTGGTTCCCATGGCTGTACCATGAATTTGGAGGTAGTGGTGGTGGGCCTTTTTAACACTACAATGTGGGCATTAGTTAGTAATGTGGTAGATGGATTTTACGACCCAGTTTTCATCCTTTTGGTTCAAGTCCAGCCGGCCACAGCCTTTTCGCGGGCCTTTTTTGGCTGACAGACACCAAGCAGGAATTTTTATTCATCTACATCGATCCACATAGGTACAAACACATCCATAGCCTTGGAAAAACTGGGGGTTTTGCAATAGCCTAAATCAGGTGCAAACCCAGGATTTTGAGGAAGGGGACGTGCCTTCACACCAAAGGACGACAAAAGAGCGTCGAAGGCACAAAGCCAAGGTAGGGAGGGGTGGGTTCTCCCTCCCCCCCCCCCAAGAAATTTTTGATTTCCAGAATGCGCTCAACTAAACAAAGAAATATCCTCCATATCTACAAAAAAAATAAGAACATTGGACATCGAAAAAAGAGGGCGTGTGCCGGTTGTGTCCTCGCTTCTATCCGCACCCGTAGATGAAGCATACAATATAGAGAACTGTCAGAGACACAGTCAGGTGAAGGATACGGAATTGAAATTGATTTTAATACTGTGAAAGTGTTGACTTGATCATCTTTGAGGAATTTATATGGCCTAGCCTACAGTAGCCTAGGGTACCTGGGCCTTGTTTTCCCATATACACGTTGTTCCCTGAATTAAGCCCACCATCTCATCATAAACAATTGTCCCGGTACTTTGAATTGAAGAAAAAATTGTCCACGGGCAATGTAGGCTTGTTGGATCTGACTTTCAGAGTTTCCGCCACAGGGAGGTAAGGGGGGAGTTGTCCCCTTCTTTCAGACGAATGCGGGTAAAATCCCCCTTTAAAAAAGTGAGTATCTTGGGATTTTTTTTAAAAAAACGCTTTTGCAATGGTGTTTCAAACTTACATATTGAAATAAATGGCATTTAAAACCCTTCAACTTGCACCCTACAGGGCCTTGAAAGTTGAACTAAGCTTTTGTTACCCTTAACCCACTTGTAACTTCATGATAGGACAGCATCACTTTGGACTTAGGGTCATGCAATAATAAATCCCCCCCCCCCCCTTTATGTGTCTCTGCCATGGCGGAATCCCTCTTTGTATATATGCGTGTATGGGTGTGTGTGTGTGCGATGTCTATAGCATGTGCCCAAGTTATAGTGCCACCCCCATTTGTCAATAGCAGCAGATTGATGACTAGCTTGGTACCTTACTTGGTCAGTGGACTGCGGACTGTGTATAGAAGCTGCCCGATTTGATGTATTGGTAGACCTATAGAGCTTTTAGAAACAAGTGCGCATTTATACCGTTGCAACATTTAATGCAAAAGGTTTGGGAAGAGGCAAGGATGTTTAAAAGTAAAAGTGCAATAGGAGCGATAAACAAATACCAGCAGGTGGTCGAAAGCAGATAAGCATAGATTATTCTTGGTTGGGGTTGGGGTGGGTGGGGAACGACGGAGGATCTAATACTTCTTTTATTTTTGCTGTCTGACAGGTGTTTCTTCGGCTGTGATTTCTCAATTTTACTGGGAACGTTTGGAATTTCATTTTAGCCCTAACCCCAGGTTCCACACCACTCCACCTTCTTGTGAAAACAACGTAATAGTAGTCAATCGAAAATGTTGACCCCAAAATGGTTCAGTGTCCTAAATACGGCCAAGTTCAACTTATTGCCCACTTTTTTGCGAAACAAAGAGAGAAGTAAGAAAATAGAGGGCTACCTGGGCTAATGCCTCAGTCACATTACCGCCGGGTGCCGGCCGATGAGTAAATATTGGCCGGGCGCCGGGGGATTTTTACCAAATCTCACCGACATCTTTCATGTGGTCACATTGCTCCGGTCGTGGCTCGGGCGCCGCCAGGTGACCGGCCGATGGTTTCTCCATCGATTTCGCCGGGCTCCGGCCGATGTCCTTTAGGACGTCTGCAGGTCACCTGCCGAACATCGGCAGGACATCGGCAGATGTCCGACGGGACATCGGCTGGCACGGGGCCGATTTTACTCATCTGCCGGTCCCCGGCAGTGCCCTGCCCGGGCGCCCGCAGGATCATGCCGACTGGGCATCTGACGGTCGCCCTTCACATCGGGCGATGTCCGGTCGGGTGCCCACAGATAAACATACTTTTTCCGTGTTTGTTGACATCAAAGACTTCCGCTCGGCGTCCCACCGGCGGCCCGCAGAGCAGCGCGCGGGTACCCCGCGATCTCCGGCAGATGCCTCGGCGATGTATCCACCGGCGCCGATGTCCCACCGACGTCGGCAACTCATCTAAAAATTTTAACTCCGCCCTTAAACTTCACCGGGCGCCGCCCGATGTCTAAAAATTGGCCGGCGCGGCAAATTCGTCGGGCGATCATCTGCAGGGCGCCTGCCGATGTCACCAATGTCTGGCCTATTTAGGTCCTGTCAGCGCCCGGCCGGGCGCCTTGTCGGACATCGGCGGTAATGTGACTGTAGCATAATTAGAATCATCTACACAAATTATTAGGAACCAAAACAGTCACAACATATTTTAAACACTGCATTGTCCCAACAATGAGTTCAGTGCACAAAAGAGGTAAATTCCAACTATTGCATACTAAGTACACATTTTTCCTATAAAATAGGAGTACGGTTTTAGCGAGCCACTGAGAAAAATTACAGTAATTTATGCAAATTTAGAAAACAGCAAAATGGCAGCTAATTGTAAATATTGTCAAAAAAAATAACGTCAGTGCCACAAACATTGTCAAATTCAAGTAATTACCCACTAATTACACATGTTCCTCTACAAAGTAGGTAGGAGTAAATAATGACACTCTGAGGCTAATCAGCATTATTTATGCAAATTAAAAAACAACAAAATGTCAGCTTGTTGTAAAAGTTGTCCCCAAACAGTGGATCGTGCCAAAAATATTGCCAATTGAACTTATACTGCACACTAATTACCCATTTTTCCTGAGCACGGAAAATTGGAAGTAAGAGATTAATGGCCCACTGGGGCTAATTAGCATAATTTATGCAAATTAGAAAACCAGCAAAATGGCAGCATATTGTAAATTTTGTCCCAGTTATAAGTTCAGTGATCTAAATATGGCCAATTTCCACTAATTCCAAACTAATTGCCTGTTTTCCCTTTACATAATAGTTAAAAGTAAGTTAATTACGACCCACTGCGGCTAATTAGCATAATTGATGCAAATTAGCTTTCAACAAAACGGCTGCTTGTTGTACATTATATCCAAAAATGAGTTCTGAGCCACAAATATGGCCAACTTTGACTAAAGACACTCTTTCTTGTGCAAAAATGGCCAGAACCAGATGATTATGGTCTAATGGGTATCACAGGAAAAAGGCTTTGACTGAGGATATGTTCCCCATGAAGCGGCGGCTGCACTGAACTGGCACCACCCCTGATTTTAGATAGGTGGCCTTAGCTATTATATTTAGTGAGATTTTAGTTGGGTAGCACTTTTTTAAGCCAAGAGCAAAGGATTAATTTTGGTATTCCCTGCCGTCAACGGCGCTATTACACCAAAAGGAGGACACTGACATTAACAAGAACGGAATATTTCAAATCCGTTACCAGGACAATTCCGAACCCCTGACAGTCGTTCGGTATTATTATCTTCTAGGCATTTATTTTTAGTCTAATTTCTACTCCTTTAAAATAGCGCTCCATGACAATTACAAGATCATGAAGTATTTCCATGGGCCTTATGAGTTTGTGTCACCTTTTTGAAAACTGTCTGCATCGAGACATTTCTAATTTTGGTCTGTTTAACTATCATGGGCGTCCGAAGAATTTTTTGCAAGGGGGGGGGGGGCAAGGTCATTCATGGATGATTGAATTGTGTACACTATCTAAGCGGAGCGCCACCATCGGTTGGCGCGGAGCGTACAAGAAAATTTTGGGTCTTACAAACTCTCCAGATGGCCGGAAACGACACTTGGCGAGTGTTATAAGCTGCATGTACCCAGCCCTGAAACAGGAATTTCATGTCTGTAATTTTTAGATTTTTAGAATTTTCAATCTAAAAAAATTGTTGAAGGTAAATCTGCCTCTCGGTCATGGCCTCGCACGCCTGAGCACGATAAAACTTACAACTGTCAAACAGCCTGTATAGGCCTATATCCGTTACTCAATTATGAATCACCCCCCCCCCCCATATTCACCTTGTATATCCCAGTTACATCCGCGCGTCGCCACTTGAGATCAGCGCGGGACCAAACCAAGACCAATGCATTCATGAATAGTCGGATGCCATATGCAGACTACATACTTGACAGCTAGTACAATTTTGGCATAGTCTTTACAATTAGAAATTTCCAATAGATATCACGAATGATGGTCCCCAAATTACGATTTCACTATTCAGAATACCATCTTCTCTTTTGCTATTCCTGGTCAAATGTCCGCATATTTCAGTAAAAACTGGCGTTGTGAGTGAAGATATTTTGATGGTTTATTTCTAATTTTTTTATTATTTTAATTTTTAATTAATTTTTTCACAAGGTTAATTTTCCAGGGGGACGGGGCAAGTGCCCCCCTTGCCCCCTTCCGGACGCCCATGTTAACTATCATTGGTTTTGAAAATTCCTCCTTTTCTGAGCCATAATCCAACACATTATATATATATATATATATATATATATATATATATATATATATATATATATATATATATATATATATATATAAATATATATATATATATATATATATACACACAAAAAGGAAGAAACAAGATGGTGACGCTTTCATTACATCCAGTGAAAAAAGTGTAAAACTAAAGGCAAAATATTTCAGGCACCTTGCCCGTCATCAGTTGCTTAATAAGACGACTGAGAGTGGAATACTACGAAAAATCAGTACCTAGCTGCTGGTCTTGCACACAGAGGGGAAGATCAACCCCACGCGGAAAGCTTTTAACAATAACACAAATCGGATTAAGATCAAGAGTTAGAAAACTTAGTTACAACAGTTAAATTTGTTGAACCCACGAGGAATGGCTTAGAATCGATAAATCTTTATTTAATCCTGTTATGTGGGATTTAAGTTTTAGGATGGTCTTCAATTCGAATTGTTTGCGTTTATCAGCAGAGGGGAAATTACCAGCTAAAATAAAGAAACGTAGATCGTGGATGGAATGATTAGGTGAGTTAAAATGCGCTGCTACAGGGAATCCGGTCTTATTATGTCTAATTGAGTGTTTGTGGTTGTTAAATCTGAGACGAAATCTGTCGCAAGTTTCTCCTAGATAAGCTCCGTTGGGGCATTTGGCACAATAGAGGTAGTAGACTACATTGGCTGAGTCACAGTTGAATGAACCAGGGATGAGAGCAAAACCAGAAGAGGGGTCAATGTAACTAGTGGAAGGGTTGACGAGATCACACAGTTGACATCAAGATTTATGAAAGGGTCGATTGCCTTTGGGGGAGTTGGGGCGGGGTCTGGTTCTGCTGATGATTGAACGCAGGTTGATTGCGATGGAGGGAGTAGACGCGTTCAAAAGTTTCGTCTAAAAGATTAAAAGGGTAACCTTTAAGCATAAGATGATCAATGAGCTTAGCCGACTCAAGAGTGAAATAATCAATTTCCGAACAAATGCGCTTGAACCTCAGCAGCTGATTAAAAACAATAGATTTCGTAATATGGACTGGGTGAAAGCTATTGAAATGCAAATAGCAATGCCTGTCAGTGGGTTTGGTGAATACTTTAGTGGAGATAACCCCTCGCTTGAAAAGAATTTCGACATCTAAAATGGAAATATTATTGCAAGAGGACTCCATCGTAAATTTGATGGCAGGATGTAGGCTGTTGGCTATCTGAAAAAAATCCTGGAGCTCCTCAAAGCTTTCTTCCCAAATGATGAATATGTCGTCGATATATCTGACGAAAAAAACAGGTTTATGGTTGACCGAATAAAGTAAATTACCCTCAAATTCGGCCATAAATAGACTGGCATAAGAGGGCGCCATTCTAGTGCCCATGCCGGTACCATTGACCTGGACGTAATTTCTTTCGTTAAAGGTAAAGTTGTTATGCTTCAAAATAAATTCAATTGAGGCACATACCTCAAAGGTGTATTTGCAGTCTGATCTTTCAAGGGCTGCTCTGCAAGCCGCGGTACCTTGCAGAACATTTCGTACACAAGGTGTTTTGTCAACATGGTGCGACACATTTGTCCTAATATGCGTGCAGTGTACATATGGCTTTAGTCTACAAAAATAGACGAGAAACGTTCCTTTCATTCCGAGTTTTAATGCAAACGTTAGCATAAAATAGAATCCAAGCAGAACGTTGAAATAGGCATAAAAGTGGTATTTTTGTATGGCTTGCAAGAATAAACAAAAACATTTCCTTTCATCCTGATTTTTAAACCTAATTGCGGAGTGTCAGGCATAAGACGACCTACAAGAATGTCGCCTCGGTCACCCATCAGTATTTTAGGACAACAGTATAACCGACTAGCACTTTATGATGAAGGTAATCACAAAATGTGAAAGGAAAACATGAATGGGACTTGAAGGAAAACTCTCCAAGTCTGCTTAAAAGGATCTAGTATTAGCCTACTACATTGCCTCAATATTGAGCGAGAAGTGTCACTTTACATAGCCTACCGTACACAGTTCTTGATCCAAGGGTGGCGGGAAACGTAACCTTCTATTTCATTCAAGGCCAAAATTGTGGTAATTTAAATTACCACAATTTTGGCAGGTGGTTACACGCCCCCCTTTCAAATGTCTCGACCCACTTCGGTACAGAGTGTGCTTTTAATAACTTCAAACGAAATATTTAAATGTTAATGTTATTAGCCAACAATGATATGTGAACACATGGAGTTCTTAATAACAGCTCCTATTACCTGTGACGATCAACCGTGCTTCCCAGGAGCTGAATGTGAAGTCGTTTCGATACCAGACCTCAACGATGCGGCTCTTTTAACTACCCGGGATATCATCGTTCTTTACCAGTGTGGACCATGCCCGCCTGGATATTTAGGCGACGGTGAAATATGTGAAGGTAAGTCAAGAGAGAGGTTCATTAGGGAGATGCGTCAAGTGGCAACACTCAGCTGTTCAAAATATTAATTTTAAGTCGACAGCAGCATAGTACAATCGACTGATTAAAGACATTTTATTGCAACATTCGACAGGTGATTCATGTTCCCTTTTGTATACGCGTGTTATCAGAGAAGGGAAACGAAGTTGAACCAGGGTGCCTGCCACTAGAAGTATCTCCCTGGTTGGACTAGGACAATGACACGAAATATATATGCAAATAACGAGAAATGACTAAATGTAGTAAGTTCATGCTGCAAAGCTATTGTAAAAGCTGGGTAGACATAGAGGTTGGGGCTAAGTGATGGGAACGTTTACAATTCTGTATATTCGTGGAAAAGAATGTTTGGATTAGTATTCCCACCAAATGTGAAATTTCTAACAGCAATTTCGATTTTTTGTAAAGATATTAACGAATGCGAAATTGAACCACCTATCACCAACTGCCACGTTAACGCAGACTGTGAAAACAAACCAGGAGCGTACGTGTGTTTGTGTTCTGATGGATTCTTCGGAAATGGCACTCACTGCAGTCGTCTTGGTAAGATATATCACTGTAATCGGCCAGGTATTGTAATGACATACCATACGAAAACTCTGAAAGTTGTGGGGCTATTAATTCATAAATAACGCACACCCCTTTTTTCTACAATGATAGATTATCCTGATCCCGTTTGAAACGGCAAAGGCTGCTTTCTTTACATGAACTTTGTGCAACTTGAAACGGTTACTTCAGTTTTAGGTCTACCACTTTCTTTTCGATATGTGTTTCATCTAGTGAGGCTCAATTGTTTCCGGAAGCTGACATAGATAATCAAACCAGGCAGTTGTCACTAGCAACCCCCTCATCATACTTCTCGTGATGAAAAATTTCCAAGTCTATTCAAAATGTTTCAGTACAATTGTATTTTGTCTTTTAGAGCGACTATACATTTTTATCCCCTCCTCTCCTGACGTTTCGTGCACGTATGTGGCATGTCGTGCAGCACAATCTGGTGTATTGATTCCACTCTTTCAGTTTTTTCGTTAGTCATGTTTATACCCCTCATATTGTTTTGTCAGAGACCTTTACATAGGATATAATTATGAAACCCAAGACGGGAGGAGCCTGGCACACAATCGGACCTTGATATGTTACAGGAAGGGTGGAGACGATTTAACATTGACTACAAAAGTTGTTAATTGAAATTATGTAAAGCCACGACCCCCATTTAGCATGAATATATAGGTATTTCAGGCTTCGAGGAAAGCGCTTTAACCGAAAGGAGAGTTAGTGTTTTTGTGAAGCTTTGTGCCTTACACTTTACCAGTGAACTGGTCATTATGTAATGTCAGAAACGAACGCATTTAGTTTTTGACATGTCATCTGCTCTTCCCATTGTTGTTCTTCTTGTTGTATTTACAGTCATACTTGTGTTTTATTTACAGTTACCGACTGCATCATGAGTAGTAAAAGCATCAGACTTGCAGTCGAGATGTCGGGGAGTTCGAGTCCTGGCCGGGTCTTACCGAACACTTTAAAATCAGAACCTATTGGGCTTTGTTCTCAGCAAAGCAATGGAGTAGGGAAAACAAACCAGTGAGCTACAACTGAAAAAACTGGCTCAAATTAAACCAATTCGTTAGAAACTGCCGTAAAACTAAATCTTATGTAATCTAATCTATGATATGTTTGTATTTTATCAGATCCACACACTTGTGACGATGATCCTTGCTCTCCCGTTGCCGAGTGTATCCCAATCGATCCAGATGACCTTTACTTTCTGCTTCCATTCGTTCAATTATTCAAATGTGGACAATGTCCAGAGGAATACGAGGGAGATGGCTACAACTGTACACGTAAGATATTCCAGAGTTCAAGGGCTGATCCTCTCACCCCAAACTGCAACTTTTGTAGTATTTGTGCATAACTAAATGTAATCGGTGTCCAGAGATGAACGTCTGGGAACCTACCAGACATGTGTCAAAAGAGGTTAAGCTTATAGCACCAGGATTGAGAAGATTATATCTGATTGCACTAGAATACTTCAGATTAGCCTCATTCATGTTTACAAACATATGACGTCACGACTACTTGGCAACAGAGTTGATGAGGCACGTGTGCATTTCGTCATGATAAAACGTAGATTCTAATTTGTCTACATTCTGCGTGCAATCGCGAGACAACTGCAGGTGCAGAACCGAACATTCACGCATATGTCACATGGAATTCTTATGCCAACCTGTGCCAACCAATGACGTTGGGCTGTATTAGTCTATTGTGATGATGAAATGAAAGTAAATGAATATGATTACGATTACTTTGCGATGTGAGCATAATTGCAATCATAAAAACATTGTTACCAATGTGTTCATATTTTTAGGTGTGTATTCCTTTAGGCAAGACCGTCACCAGCTTTTTCCAAAGGGGGTGCGTTTTGACGTTCGAGCATGTGAGTAAGGAAATTGTTGTGGACGAAGCCACGAAGTAGCAGAAGGGGGTTGTTCATGGGAGGGGCTCCATCCCATGGTAGGGAGCTTTGCAATTTTCCACTTAAAATGGCGCAATCTGGTGCATACCAAGAGAGAAAATTAAGGCGTAGGATTAACAGTTTCTGGGAGGGTGATTGATAAATGTAATCATTATATTCTCATTGAAAACACATATGAATGATTAACTCACAAATAAATTTGACCAGTAACACAATTGCGACTGTTTTAAGTCTGAAACACTCACAGTTCAAAATTTAGTCAGTTTCTAATTTGGTTCACTCCTCCAATAATGAGTCTGTCCACGACTGTGAACCAATGTTCTGACGGGAACTATAAACTATTAAACTGTTTTACACTAAAACACAACTTGGATAAAATGACTGATTCCTGTTATATGAAATACTGGCAGCTAAGCTAGACTATAACTAGGCCACAATGTTTAACTGCTAAATTCGCGAAGGATTCGGTAGCTAGTTAGTTAGTTAGTTAGTAAGATAAAGTTTTACCGCCCAGTTTCCAACCTATTGGTTCAAGTCAAGCCGGCCACGGCTTTTTTCCACTTGTAGCTCACTAGATTGTTTTCACTACTCCATTGCTTATGCGGAGCATCACAGACAACGGCAATAGGTTCCTTTTTTAGGGTCTTTGGTATGACTCGACATGGGAAGCGAACCCGGGCCTTCCGCGTGGGAGGCGGCAGCTCTTCCCTTAGACCAAGCACGCGGTCAGAAGGATTCGGTTGCGCAAAACGCCAACCCGTCCTGCTACGAACTGACTATAAGTGGGGCGACCTTATACTTTGCTATGGCCTGTGATGCTTCGAACTTGAAGAATAGGCTGGGAAGAAGGTTGAGCGGAAATGACTGATGGATATGCAGCCCTGGAATCACAGACACGAATAGTGATAGACCTCTCGAAGATACTTGCGAGATCGACGACGAGCTGAAACTTCGCCACATGATAGTCTAGAAGTAGTTAAAACGTAGGGAAGATTGCCGTTTGGCCGTTCGATGCACAAATCCGACCGCATTTTAAAGAAAAATCTTCACACCCGGCGACACCCCAAACCCGGGGGAGGGGGGTCTGGGGGTGCGTTCGCACCCTCCGCACCCCCTCTAGTGACAACCATGCTTAAGGCTATCAACAGTTGCTACCATAAGTCTCCTAACTGTTGAATTTTTCAGTTTTTAATGCGTTAAAAAATGCACGCAGAATTCTAAGAGCTTTTGCTTCTTCTGGTTAGGACGAAGTTGTTCAGAGCGAGTCAAAGCTTTGTTGTCTGATTGCTGTGCACCCTCTCACTCTCTAGTTTAACTTGAAAAAATGATCTCATTGGTTCCATTTAATTGTCTTTAAAACAGGATTCCATTACCAAAATTCCTTGTCCACAACCGCCTGCTAAATTTGTTGAAAACGTTTTTGTTTGGTGGAAAATACACAGTTTTCCGAGGATATTAATCGGAAAGAACCAAATTCATGTGATCTTGTTCCCAAAAATATCTTCACATTTCCATCTCCTATGGATATCTACGAATTTTTCCTTAAACGATTCTACAACGGTTGGTGTTGGACAGCTTCTAAAATTTTGCTCAAGCCTTGAGAAATGTTCATGTATTCCACTTTTTCCAGCCGTTTGTATAGATCAATCTCTCTAAACTCTTTTATTACAATGAACATTCTCTTTTTCCCATTTGGCAGTCAAAGCAGTAGAAGTTGAGCCACCATTCGTCAACCTGACCGTTCTTGTAATGGCGGCAGACCCAACTGATGGAGATCCTTTATTGTCATCTACTTTTGTTCGCACATTCGTTTCTGATCCAAACTCTGAGTCTGGCACTCGGGACCATCGGCGAGCCCGAACCGCAGAAAATGGTATAGCCGTTGTGGAATGTCCTCACAACCAGAGCATTATCGTCACAGCCAATGACGGCGAATACTTTGCAAACTCCGTTTCATTCCGGTGCAATATTGGCCAGAGTGAGTGTTTTCGTATTGCAATATATCTAACCATATGAAATGAATGTATCTTCGCCAATTGTGCACTATTCGCCCATGGTCATTTAGATGCAGAACGTTTCACTTAACAAAGGTTGATCTACAAACAAGTTTCATTTTCAAAATGCATTTTCTATCTCTATCTAGACACTTACATTATGCATAATTTGTGGCCTGTTTTAAAAAAATAAAAGCACAGTACGACACATTCGTGCGCTTTTCTACGGGAGAAAGAGCAACTGCTTGTCACACGTGCAACAAGTGTCTGAAATTATTTTCAAAAATGGCATTTTCTCAGACAAGGACAGACTTCTTGTCGCAGGGTGTTACAAGAAGTCGGCAGAAACGAACTCGCTTCTCGCACGTGTGACAAATAGTGTCACTTGTTATTGTTAATAGTGGCACTCTCTCTGTGTATTTCCGACAAGATTCCCAAAGAAAACACGCATGTTATACAAAATCGTGAGAAAATTTGAATGTTGAAAATCTACTTTAAATTTATATATATATATATATATATATATATATATATATATATATATATATATATATATATATATATATATATATATATATATATATATATATATATATATCTAAATGTATATATATATGTATATATATATGTATATATATATATATATATATATATATGAGGTCGAAATGCTGCGGAGCACTGTTGAAATGTGTAGGTCGAAAAGAGGTAGTTGAAAGTGCTAAAAAGTTTGCGGAAAACTCCACGACGTTTCGGGTATAAACCCTTTATCAGGTGGCAAAAACCAAACTGAACAACCAACAATAACAATTGGACACGACAAACATCAAATCCGAAGCGATCGCTGTGAAAACAGAACCTGACGAAAGTGACTGTCAGAACATGATTGCGAAGGATGAAACACAAATCAAAAAAAGAAAAAGAGCATCCTGGATGAAAAAGTGCACGTACAAATCGAGCATGGTCGGAAAAAAAGAAAAAAAGTAGACAAAAACTAGGACCGGAAAAAAAAATAATAATTAGGCCTACACAGTAAAAAACGAGCACGAACGGGTTGAATATTCACCCCTTCTCTAGCGGTAACGTCTTATCACTAGAAACAAGGGAAATTGTCCGCCTTCATCGAATAACATATGGTCAGATCCTTTTTCTAATATTTTATACACTCGGGAAAAATATATCTACACGCCATTTTTTTACTTATGATGCTCATTTGTCTTAGCCAATGTTGTGACACTACCTCTTCACAAACCATACGAAGATACCATCTACGTCTACCACCCAGAATCCCCTCGACGATTTGGGTATGGAAATGAAAATTTGAACGAGAGATATTCAACATACTTTCAAAGTGGTGAGTTCATGCGAACATTCTTGTACATATTTTTCATTCAACGTTTTTCATTTTTAAAGTTTAACAAACATGACTGCATACATCTTAAACTGTGTTGATGCAAGTGATTTTACACCTGCATGGATAGAAAGACAAGTTTCATTCCGGAGATGAAAGAGGAAACAATTTATATCATTGTGTGTTAAATTCTTTATGAGCGAAAGTATAATTGGCTTTCATTACTAGCAAAATGGTACAATTGGTGTCAAACAGTGATAACAAATATGAAATTGTCTGAAATACGATGAAATAATTTAGATCTTATGTTGCTAAATGCATAATCAAGCAGTGCTAGTGAGAGTAGGTTTACTAAAAACATTCACACAAATATATCGACAACGATAATGGGCACAAAGGAGTGAATATTGATGGGCCTAATTACATTTTGTACAAACAAAAACCATTTTTGTGCAATAAAACAAAACACGAGGCAATTTGTTCGCAGATAGTTTCAACATTCCCGATAACCGAAGGGTGCAACTACTGATCCGCTCAATTAATGTATCAGTGGCAAGTGAGCTGGAATTGGTGCCGGAAATGATTGCTTGTTTACCTACACCAACGCGTAAGTTATTGCATTCTAATTTCTGCATTGCAAGAACCACTAAATTAAAATACTGTTCCTCAGAGTAATTTTAATTTCTTAGCTTATACTGCACTTATTTTAACATGGTCATAATAATCTTTTCATGTCCTTATTTGGCTTTGTTCACAATTAATCTAATGTAAGTTAGGTCACATGTGCACAGATTTCTCGATTTAGTGTGCAAAATGCATCTCTTACATAAATTATATCTCAGCAAGTCATTTGGTAACAGGGATTCCCCTAATCACACATACCCTGTCCTATGTACCTTCTTAAACACTAATACCTAAGCATGGGTCCAATATAAGCCTCATTTAAAGGCATCTCGAGGGTCTCGACCCCTGATTAAAATTCTTCTTAGACAATAAAAACATTTAAAAGTCTTGTTTAACTTTTAAAATATGAATTTCTTATGCAACATCTTCTTTGAGAAACTTCATTCGGTAATAGTGTATTTTTTTCTTTTTTTTTACATCCAAATAGTTTTTTCAGTGTCTCATAAACTTATGCACTAATAATAAATCATAAAGATTACAGCTTAACATTGCATGGTGATTAACATTTTTCATTGACCTAAACAGCAAAGATCATGCACTCTTTCTAAATAATTTTGCAGCCAGGTACTTCGCCTTGCTTGACTTTAACCCTAATGCATGACAGATCTTTACGGGAAATCCAGTTTGGATGTACATATACTTGCTACACTCAAGGGGACTGAATGAATACGAATGCAAATCAAATATGAAAAATAACAATGAAATGATCTAATTGATGTTAATTGTGAAACAAAATGAAAATTAATTGCTTTGAATTAAACTTATATTACAATGATCAAGTTAACATTGAATAGTCACAGAAGAATTCCTTCTTGAATAATTCATAGTTGCGTGGTTTGAAAGCATCACTACATATATATTTCAAAAATGAATTACGTTACGAAAGTCTTATCGACCTCAGTCATATTCAGAACAATTCTTTTTATTTGTTATTTCCATTTTGCAAATCTTTTCAATGATGTTTATGTTCCAAGTTCTCCTTATCATATTCACAAATTTGTGTTATCATTACTGTTACTTTACCTGCTACTGATTGTCACCACGATTACATCTTCGTCCAGTTTTTTCAGCCATTTCTAATTGATTTTCATGCTCTTGTAAAATGAATGTGATTACGTGTGTCAGTAACATGCGTGTCGCATGTAAAAACATGAAATCTTGCATATTCCTTGGTGACAAACTTGTGTTTTTTGGAATCCTCTGGCCATGCTTGGCACAGATTAACACATCTTTTATGCCCTTCAACTTAAATCAACATCTTTGAATAAACTTTCTGCGGAAACAATGGTTTCAATTGCCGCACATTTAGCCAGCTAAACATGTGGAAAGCCTGAATCGTAGTGAGGTAACTAGCAAACCTGTGGTAATGTAACAGGAATACACAGGTTTTCATGCAAATCCCTGGTGAAAAAACAGTGGCAGAACACGTGAAAACATGAGGATTTGGAAGTACTTAACACACCTCTTTGCGAGGGCATGTTACGGTTATTCACATTTACGTTGTAACTGGGCAAAACGCTTACAAGAGGTAAAATGATGCTTTACTGAGGTACCAAAAAAATTCACTTACTGAGAAGATTTCAACCAGAGAATCATGACTTGTAGGTAAAACGCTGGTAACAGTTATATCATTCAAAAATTAGAGTTTTTACTTTTTCCTTCCCGAAAAGGTTAGTGTTTAGAAATCAAAACCTTAGAAGAGTAAAAAATTATTTGTTCTTTCAAAAATATTGATTTATACTACGTTTAAACTAATTGTTGCTGTGTACAAAGAAAAAGTAGTTACGCTTTCAGTTTATAGAGAGAAAGTCAAGTCTATCCCTAGCAATGTCTTGCTCCTACTGTCAGTCCTAATATTAAAGTTGTTGAACATATTTTTGGGGGACATGTTAATCACTTTGATGTACTCTATCTTAATCTGGGCAATTTATAAACTCACTGGTTTTGCCGATTTCAAACTTTTCAAGGATATGTTGGAGTATATTTAATGGTAATACTCCTATTCATGTCTGTAACTGAGGTTAATATGTTTGCCATGTTTCTTGTTGTTGCAACGTCTATGACTAATTCTTTGCACAGTATTTCTTATCTAACGCCCTCTTTATGCTAATGATATATCCAGAACAACGAAGCCGAGGAGATGTTGGTGCACCCCCACCGGTCGATGACGGTAAGAAGATAAATTTTTCACTAATTGCACGTTGAGAGTTCATGGTTAATGTCTTTACTACATTGTTACTCGCCAAAGACGATAATTAAAGTTTAAACAACGAGGCGCCGTGCATTAGAAAGAGCAACAGGATAACATTAATCCGAGAAAGAATCATCCTGTTCTAATGCACAGGTCCTGAGTTTGTTTAACGTTGTTCATATAAACAAGACAACGGTGTGATTTAAAATGACGGTAAACAACTAAAATTCGGTTTGTGAATATTAAGCTCATTTAAACCCAACAACCATGAGTAAAAATGGAGTAGCCCAAAATGAGCGTTTTATATATTACCGGGTGATATTGGCCAGGTAACATATAGTTATCTGACCGTCACGGACCTATAGAAGTTGAGGATTAATACTAAATATGAATAATATCGGAATAATTAATAGAAAGAACATGATTTGTGGTTAAACTCGTGGTAAAACAGCATTTACACTTACACAAACGCACGTGTCTATAAATATTTATTACGTTTAAATACATACTTAATGCATATAAGTGCTCATCAGAAACTTATTAGTCAGTGATTTTTACTATTTTATTACTGTACATGATATTCATACAATATGTAATTTCAGTTAACTATAATGAATTATATAGGCCTAATGTATTTAAAAAAAGAGAAGTCCGAAAAAAGACCTATAGAGATTGTCACTTTTAGAGGACAAAGCATTTACTTGGAGCGCTTTATCTTTTGCATATATTCATCTCATGAATTAATTGCCTAGTTGTTTGCCAAATGATAAGCTTAATGCCAAGTTTGGACAGGAATGTGCCGCTAATGCAACTAATCGATAAGAATATGGGGTTATAATTGAAATTACGATTAATTACAACTCATGTTAGGTAAAAATATGAAGACAACAACACTACACACGACAAATCATAACATTATTGAAGTATTACGTCTCAGAGGGTACAATAAGAGAATGTTTTCACGTTATATTACAACTGGTAAACCACGCCCACTGCCGGACAAAATCAACTCTGTCTTGGTGCAACAGTCTCACGTGGGTCTTCAGCTACTTCTCAGCAAGTTACACTTGAGTGTACTACATTAACCTTTGTCAGTCAAAGTGGGTGGAACTTGTGACGTAAGCGAAAGCACACTAAAGTTGGATAGGATATCTACAGGGCTTATGCACCTACGTCACTGCATTGCGAATCTCTCTATTTTTCCATGAGTTCATTTTACAACAATTGTTTCTAAGGTGCTGTTGTGCGCGCGTTTGGGTAACACCAAGACTACCTTTGATCTTTTCCATCCAGTGGAACGCGCTGACGTCACGTGCAAAATCTCTATACGAGTCGATTTTGTCAATGCACCTCCAACATTAACTTTAACTTTAGGAAAAGCAGTTACAAGGATTGTGAAATGCACTTTCGGTACCCATCATTTCTGCGAATGTCATTTTATTGTGGCAAACTGATTCGTTACACCATTATTGCTTCCCACAGTTCTTTACAGCTGCTATTTTGAATTTCATGTGGAGAAAAAGACCGATCTGACTCTGTTGTGTAATTTCTAATTGAAAACAATCTCTAACCACTATCGCAAGCTTTCCTAAAACAAAACGATTTATCATAGTTTTGAATATTATTTCAGGATATAATGTAAACTCTACGTCTTTTAACCGTCAAATTGAAATTTTGGTTTCTTTTAAGAAGACAAAAGTCTAAAAAATTCCATATTACAACACTGGTCTGTCAAGTTCCCTTTTACTTTAAAGATCCCATGAAATGACGAAGTAACAATGATTTGGGGTCATTCTCTGACACTATCTATCAACAAAAATAGCCTTCATTTTAAAAATTCCGCCCCACGAAAGAGAAATGCTCGAGTGAAATAATACCCCTTCACGCACAACAGCTCAAAAATGTAAAATTGCATTGAACCAAGAATGACATCATAACCGGTACCCACCTTCACTGTGCGTGCATTATAATGCATTGGAGTTTACCCTGTACTGTTGATGTTTCAGAATCTTCCATGTATAGCAAGCCTAAAGTGATTGATATAATCAACAAATTTTCTCTTCAAAACATGAACCTATGTTTGCTTCACAAGACTAACGAAAAGGGGGGGGGGTCAAAACCTGGGAAAAACCCTTGTCTACAGATAGAGTTATGTCTTCTCAATCTTACTTGAACCAACTAGCAGGAGAGATTGTTGGACATACGTCATGCAAGTATTTGGAAGTTCCCTGGTGAGAGGTTATACACGAAGAAAAATACATCAGGCTCCTGGGGGATGTAACTCCATCCATTTGTCCCCAGTATTATGTAACTAGTATTTTTACTGGGAAGAAGCAGTGCTTCTCCGATTGCACAGGCCCATATGCAATATTGTATATACCATTCTGCAGAGTGGCTAAGGCCTATGCTGGCAACGCGTGTGTTGTTTTTGACGCATGCGCTAATGCTGCAGTTTGACTTGGTTCAAAGAAAAGGAACAGCGTTTTAAAATGTGAAAGGAGACTAAGACTTTGTTTATTCAAGGAGGTATTCTGTATTTTTATCAAAAATTGGCATGAAGTTACCGTTTGAACCTATAGCATTTTGAAGTCTCGTCCAAGATCCATTGCATGATTTCCAGATAAATGTTTGTAAAAATGTACTTGTAAGGAAAGTCTTTCAAAGGAATCTGGGTCAGATATGTGTCTTATTATTCAAAAATGTTCTAATGTGAGGTGAAGATTTTCTTTTCTTGTTGCAAAGGATTGCTCTCTAGTCATAAATCGATTACATTGCCGGGACCAAAAATTAAAACTGAAAGGCCTTATATGAAGGGGACAGCTTGAGCGAGTAATGACGAAAGTCATCTTTTGAGGAACTGGGAGTAAGAATTTCAAATTTAGATAGATGTAGCTTTGGCTTTAAAATGGGACATTCTTCAGATATAATTCAGAAATTATTTTGCCATGTCTCATGCTACACAATCTGTGGGCAAAATGTTACTTAAACATAGCATTATAATACACACAGGGTGAAGTTGGGTACCTGAGATGATGTCATTCTTGATCCAATGTACTTTTACATTTTTGAGCTGTTATGCTGAAGAGGTAACCGTTTTACATGAGCATTGCTTTTTCGTGTGGCATAATCTTTTAAAATAAATGCTATTTCTGTTCATAGATAGTGTCAGAGAATGACCCCAAATCGTTTCCATTAAGTCATTTCATGGGCTCTTTAAATAAATTAAAATCCCGTTACTCTTCAAAAGGGCTGAGTTACAAAGCTGAATATGTAACAATGCTTGTTGTTCTGTTAAAGAAAAAGAATACATGATTCGTAAACTGTAGAAATGAAGTTGGGCAAGGAAAATAGATTTTTTATGTGTTTGCTTGTAATTGAAAAGGAGACACCAATCATGCAACCCAAGCGAAGGCTTAAAGTCGATTTTTTAAATGTAAATGGTTAATACCAAGTTCAAGTCATATATGATCACCAAAGCTCATTAAGTTAACAAAAGCACCTTTTCCCTTCAAACCAAAAGTGCAACAGAGGGTCGATTCAATCAGTAAAACCGCGTTCACACTACAAGGAATTCGGATCGAATTCGAATACGACCGTTGTCAGTTTTTACTAAAACCTTCTACATTCTTATCAGAAAGAACCTAAAACTTGCCAACCTGTGTAGTCGTTCCTTAGGACTATAGAAATTTTATATCTACTTATTATTTCGTGACGTCACACCTACAGAACGATTTTATTGGAATACGCTGTCGAAAAAAAATGTATGTTGTTGTCACGTAACGAAAATATCAGTTAGCATTTTATTTTTATAAACATCGGCTGCAAGTTTTATATTTTCACTTGTTGACAATTTTTTGCCCTTTCCGATCAGAGATGGAGAAGAATTAAACAAAAAATCACAAAAATCGTATCGGAATCCCATCCAACTTCTTTGTAGTATGACTGCCGCTTGATCTTTTTGTTTTGTGTTCATATGCAATGGCTGTTTCGACGTCAGCAAGGAATCTGTCTCGATCAAGGGGAAAATCCCTGCTCAAAATAAGACATTTTTAAGATCAATGTAACCCAAACTGCATTTAGTTGGAAACTATTTCAGCAAATAAAGTATGCAATCTAATGTATTTCTTTTATGCACTGACATCACATGATTTCCCTTTAAAAGTCAAACAGCAAAAAGGATTACGGCATTCATATCGGTTTTCCTTATTCGAATCTTGCAAGAAAAACAGCTATCTGCATTTGACGTAAGTTTCACCGATATCCAGTTGTCCCTATCGGAGATCGCAGTTCGTTTTCATATTCATAGGGATTACACACCCTAACCTACTGTTATAAAGTCTTTCATGATAAAACTTGCTTCCTTAGACGTTGATATCATGGCTATCGAGGCCTTTGGAGCTCTGGAATTGACGGTTACAGATCTGGTCACTAGGCGATCCCCTCAGTTCAAACCGGGTAAGAAGATGGTTTTGAAATTCCCTATACAGAAGTTGCCTGATGACCTTGAAGTCGGCGATAAAGTGCCTGCTTGGACCTTTAAGTTCGGAAGTGGTAAGAATTACCTAAATAATTCCAGTTCTTCCGTATACCCGAACCATGAATTTCTGCACATCAGTGGCGGAGCCAGCTTGTTAAAAATTGGGGGCTGGCAAACTGAGGGCAAAGGATGATGTTGGGGCCACATATTTTCAGACGCAGTGAAAAACCGACACAAAGCACCCGTTCCAGGGATTTGGGTTTCAAGTCTCGGAAGTTTTGAGGTTTAGAATATCCCTGGATAAAAATGAAGTCTCTGGAAAGTAATGTGTATTATTTAATTTTTCTATTAATCCAACTCCTAACTGACCTGACCTAGGAGGAAAAGTGTGTGTGTGTGTGGGGGGGGGGGGGTATTTGGAAGGATTGCCCCCTCCATGGGCGTCCGCACAGTTTTTTGCAAGGGGGGGCAAGGTCATTCATGGATGATTGAATTGTGTACACTATCTAAGCGGAGCGCCACCATCAGTTGGCGCGGAGCGTAAAAGAAAATTTTGGGTCTTACAAACCCTCCAGATGGCCGGAAACGACACTTGGCGAGTGTTATAAGGTGCATGTACCCAGCCCTGAAACAGGAATTTCATGTCTGTAATTTTTGGATTTTTAGAATTTTCAATCTAAAAAAATTGTTGAAGGTAAATATGCCTCTCGGTCATGGCCTCGCACGCCTGAGCACGATAAAACTTACAACTGTCAAACAGCCTATAAAGGCCTATATCCGTTACTCAATTATGAATCATCCCCCCCCCCCCCTCCATATTCACCTTGTATATCCCAGTTACATCCGCGCGTCGCCACTTGAGATCAGCACGGGACCAAACCAAGACCAATGCATTCATGAATAGTCGGATGCCATATGCAGACTACATACTTGACAGCTAGTACAATTTTGGCATAGTTTTTACAATTAGAAATTTCCAATAGATATCACGAATGATGGTCCCCAAATTACGATTTCACTATTCAGAATACCATCTTCTCTTTTGCTATTCCTGGTCAAATGTCCGCATATTTCAGTAGAGACTGACGCTGTGAGTGAAGATATTTTGATGATTTATTTCTAATTTTTTTATTATTTTAAGTTTTAATTAATTTCTTCACAAGTTTAATTTTCCAGGGGGAGGGGGGCAAGTGCCCCCCCCTTGCCCCCCCTTCCGGACGCCCATGGCCCCCTCTGAGTCCCCGTAGCTCCGCCACTAGTGCACAGTATAGATTATCACCGGGATATCGAATGTCACCGGGCACACCGAATACGGGGGTTTAGAGTTGCAACTATATAATAAAATGAGCGAGATTTAGGGCCCGTGGTCTCCACTAATGGCCGATTTTTACTAGGTTTTCGTATTTGTGTATGCCCGAAGGGCGAATCGCAATTAACTGGGAGACTGCGGACCAATCCCTAGTGAATCAATAGGGTAAAAGAGAAAAATAAAAATGGTTTTTATGTGTTACTCTATGTTTTGTTTTGTTACAACAAATTGTGAGCCTATAGACGAATCCGCACAGTCAAGTTATGGTCGAATTAAGTCGGGCATAACTGGCGTACATCGGCTTTAATCTTTCAAATTCTTTGCTTACCTGTATCATAGATGGTTGTACACTAAAAGGGCTATTGTGCAGTCATTTGCCATCGTCTCAGATTTGCACATTGTGGATTAGGATAAAGTGTTGAACGAAGAGATAAATATTAAAGTATAAATATATTAAGATATACTATGTATGGATGACTTAAATACCACAGTATACGGTATTACAGTAGCTCGCTCAATGGGCAGACTTGTTAAAGAATATCAGCAATTTGCACCTCAGTCCTCTTAAAAAGCAAATAAGAAGCTTTCCAAATGGGGGGAGGGGGATGGCAACACTATTCTTATTGCTGAGATCCCTCTCCCAGGACAGCAATTTCTTAACCCTGGAAAACAACTCTCAATTTTTGAAACTTCTTTATAATACAAATTCCTTTACGAATGGTAACCACCAAACAAAACAGCAGTTCCTGACATCTCTATAATACCATTTACCTTCATATTGGCCGTTAGGAGACACCATTTTGCGTTAAACCAGTGCCCCGTAGACTAACCCATGCCAGCCGGAGAATCTACCGTTACATCCCCTCCCTCACAAATTCTACGCATGCACTGTTTCGTACTTGATGGAATTAAATTCTCCTCTAGTAAGGCTGTGCATCATTGACAGTAATACGTGTGAAATACCGTTGTTGTCATGTTCAGTTCTGTTAGGTATATTTATCCAGGAGACATCATTTCAGGTGGTGTAGGGGTTGCGAAACGCACCGGACGTCTTCCACATCTTCCATTGCCTCAACGCAATCGTTACCATAACCGTGTTCGCTGATCAAGGTAACATAGGGGGTGCTCGCCGTCATTTTTTTAAAGGGGCCCCGGGGACATTGCCAAAATGTCCCCTCACTTTTTTAAAAAATGATGAAAAATATGCTGTGATGATGACATTGTCAATTTCATCCTAAGATCAATTTATAGTGAGTCAAAAAATAATGTACGTACATGATCATGGAAACAATAAACCTTAGCTACAAACATGGGGACAGAGATTTGTCCCATTTCTGTGCACATTGCCACATTTGACCAAAATGTTCTGGCCAAACACTATTTACAAACACATTTTAATAGAGCATTTACAGCTTTTTTTTTTTTGACCCGGGGGGGGGGGTGAATTAAACACCACCAAAAACGAAGATTTGAATGAGAGCTTCATGGTTCCAAGTTTCGACAATACTTACTGACCATCGACAAATACGGTTTCTAATTTCGAATTGAGACATGGCGATGAAAGCCAGGGGTCCAGTGTTTATGTTAGGGGTACAGATAACATAAATTTACGAATTGACACTGCATTTAAAAAGCTAAATTTTGCCACAAATATTGCCACCAGCCATCTAGACACCTTCTAACTTCCCCTTTTCAAACTCCTAAACCATTTTTTTTTTCATGTTCAAATGCGAGCGAAAACCAAAATTTGTAACTATATTGTTAAAGGTCAAAAACTTAAACACTTTTTGAAAATTATGAAATATCTGCTGAAATATTGTGATTTAAGCAGGCATGTGTAGCGAAATTTTCCCCTTAAGGCATAATAAGATGTTATTGTGTGCATTGGCTTCTATTTAAAGTTTGGAACGCCAAAACGGAAAATAATGCAGCTCAAAGTTATGTAGTCCTTAGTCATTATGTTGGTACGAAAATACTATCACATGACATAGAACTGCACAAGTCCTTATGTGACAGTCTCAACATCGCCACATAATGACCAAGAATATTTTACTGTCAAAAATGACCGCTGAAACCGACACAATTCAAAACGTCTTTATGTGACATTGAACGCTGTCATGTGTTGACATCGTGTTCCCTATCTCATTATGTGGTATTACGTATTGCATGTAAGGACTTGGTGTATTTGTATAGTAATCTGAGGGAGTGTTGGGCCAAGTGTCTCATTATCGTTCGGTTCCACGCAGATTTATGCTTAGAGTTTAATAGGTACCGTACTGAACGAAATCAAGGCAAAGCAGAATAATACTAGTGCTGAGCTCGCTTTATGAATCCCATTGTGTCCCACAATTCCATGCAGCAATGAATTACCGAATTCGCTAAATGAGAAAGGTGAATATGATTGGGTTGCTTAATATTTTTTTTTTCTATGCAGGATGTTGGGAACAAGATGGAGAAGGGGAGCTGGTAATTGATCAGACGACAGGAAATCTTGTTTGGAGATACGAAGCAAATCACTTTTCATGGTGGGCCGCTGGACGGGTAAACCAAAGAACAAGCTGCGTTAACGTGAGAACTTGCTATGACGAAACTTGTAACCACCCAGCGAAAGATACATTAATTAGGTATGTTTTTCCATGAACAAAAAATAAGATCATGGAGTTTACTTTGACACTTATCCTTTGAAATGCCTTAATTTCTTACAATGAAACTTTTTCAAGTCAAGAAAAGTGAACCCTGGAAAAGTTGTCATTTGGATTAACTTTTAAACATAGGTAGGCCCATCATATGCTGTCACCGAAAATGTTGGGTAAGGAATTGCCCAACTTTGGTCACAAGGTATCCATTTTGAGTGAATTTCCTTAAAGAAAACGGTAGTTTCGTCACTAACTTGGATAGCATCTTATCCAGAAATTTAGGTCGTTGGCAAACGGACGCAACGATGAGAAATAATTTATCCAGCTGTTTTTAGAGTTTGAAACTGTCCAAGAC
Organism: Holothuria scabra; assembly: GCA_037179385.1. Lineage (NCBI taxonomy): Eukaryota > Metazoa > Echinodermata > Holothuroidea > Aspidochirotida > Holothuriidae > Holothuria > Holothuria scabra. Next base: position 56,429,213 of record CM074181.1, on the reverse strand, counting down.
GAAGAGACTGCTCGGTCCTCTACTTCTATGCATGAATACTTCATGTTCCTGTCTAATCGTGCAGTTTCCGACAACTACCCCGTACATATAATTATCAGTGGTCGTACAGTACAGGGCGGGGGTTGGGTGGGGGCTCCAGTCCCCCAATCGGCCATTACCTTGCTGAGTCGGGCAGACTTATGGAATCCTCTTATTGAGCTGTTAACCTACCAAAGATTTTTTTCAGTTACAAATAATTATTGATACTGCCATATCAAGTAATTACAATTATCTCTTAAAAAATTGTCACTTGTTTTCAAAGAATATTTGGAAAGGATTACGGCTTCGAAACATTCCGTTACACAGACGATGAGGGTGAAACTTGTATCCAGTTTCCATTTGGACGAACTATTGAGTTGTCCTCTCCATGCACCAATGAAGCAATTGAAGTTGAAAGCACAGAAAATCCGTCATCCTGTCCTGATGGCCGCTCTGAAATTCCCAAAGTACCAACTTATCAGATGGATGAAACACAAGACAGCTGTCGAGAGGCAGTATTGGTCATCTCAGAATGTAAGAATTGGTAAAATACTTTAAAGAGGATATTGTAAAAGCAAAACTTACTTCGGTGAAACCTTCGTTCAAATCGTGCATGTATGTCTCAAGATATCAGTAAATGAGATTAGTAGATTTTTGTTCAAAAGTTAACTTGAAGCAAGCAGATATGACTTCATTCCCCCACACGAGTTGACAGACACTTAGTCATGATCAGTTCCTTTTTTTTCGTTGAAGTTTAATGCAAGTAAACCAGTACTTGCTTTGTCCTCAAAAACCCATGTTATTAGTATGCGATTAAGCGAATGGCATGAGCACATGAGAACACTTTGTATTTAAAATGGAGACTGGGAGGTCTTTTATTTATTCAACTGAAGGTCACCTCAACAGGGTGAAAAAGCAACAAAGCATACATTGTCAATATGACGAAGTTGTATAACCTCTGCTGCATTCAACCTCACTTTAAAACACAAATCTGGTAACTGTATTTGCTGATATATTTCGCGATATGGATGTTCGATTTGAGTGAAAGAATCACCAATATGTTGCTTAGAGTTATCCTTTAATGTATTCCCTAATCCGGTCTCTACATGTAAATGCTATTGTTTCTTGGATGGGAAGAACGGTATGGGGAACGACATGAAATTGCTATAGACGAATCCGATTAGCGCTTTTAGTGACTGTAGGCCGTCATCAGTGGGGTCCATCAGGCTAAAACCGTCTTTATTTATTGTTTACATGAATTTCAAACCCTCATATTTACTGAAATGGGAGAATTCAAAATACAAATTAGTGTACAACCATCCATGGTAGAGGTAAGCAAGAAAATCGAAAGATTTAAAGGTGATGGACCCCAGTTATGGCCTACTGAAATCAGACCATCACTTGCTGTCCGAATTCGCATATAGCGACCAGGTGGTTTTACTAGTTTTTAATTGCACTGGTGGCAGGGGACTGTGAAAGAAATATAATAATTTAATAAACATTTAAATTAATTCTTGTTGCAACTTTGATCGTTTAGGAAATTTTCTCAATGTTACTTTTTATATATTTTCTTTGTAACAGACGCGAGAAGTTGTCCCCAACCAGAGGAGAACCATAATAATATGATATTGGATAGAGGAATGATCCGAGAAACTTATCCGTACACTGATGTAGTAAGTTACTCTTGCTCAGAACAAGAGGAACAAATCGCAACCCGTGGGCTTGGTAATCGGGTATGCACCCGTTGTTATTCTTGGACAGGGAATTTAACGTGCGACTCCTGAAGACGAAACATACTATTTTTAACATACTAATCTGTAAAAGTAATTTTGTCACAAATATGCATTGTTGTTTATCACAAATCATAAAATAGGTAGAGTATGTTGCCGATTATATCTTTAACCTAATCACCAAAATCCGCAAAGTGCTGCACAGTTACCTTGCTGTACTAGGCCTACTTTCAACATTCTAAAGTAAGTGCTGCATACTCAGATAGTGTCAATTTATATCCTGTGGCTACAGTGATTCTAGGTATCTGGTGGTTTCTGTTCGGAGACATGAATTTAGACACAAACAAAAACTACTATAAATATAGCTGGAGATTTGAAATACAAAATGGTTTAAAAAGGCATAAACGTAAAGATATTTCATATGGACAACAGGTAACGCTGGGCATCTAGACCGATATACACATTTCAAAGAATTCGATTCCTGTGCTAGGGTTGTACGTATAGCGTACTTTCACGTGACGTCACAATTGGTAAGACACGCCCACTGCCAAAAGTGCAGTCGCAGGTGGGTCGTCAGATTGTGCTTCACAGCTAAATCAGCTAGCGTACCACATTAGTTTTTCCCGTCAAAATTGAGCAGGTTTGTGAAGTCAGTGAATGCACTTTACAGGTGGTTTGTGACAAGACAAGAAAAGAAGTAAAGAAAAGTGATTTCAACATCGATCTTATGAAAAAGTTTCATCAGATTTTATCATGATCGTTAAAAAGTTCAATTGCGTTCCTACCAACTATTACTCAACCTACTTGGGTATGAAGCACTTTCCTTATTGACAATATCTCTGTAAATGTCAGTACCTATTGACACGAATACAAATATTTATCAGAGTTTAATTAATGTAACAGATTTAAGTGGCCATTTCCCAATATTCATAAATTCTTCTTTTAAAACACAAAAACCTAAGGTTGAGAAAATTTTCATTGGAAACTTGTGCAAAGGAACTGTGGAAAATTTTACTACTTGTATTTATACTAATGATCCCAATCGTATCGATCACGTCGTATTGTTTTTCCTGGAAAAGACTCAAGAGCATTTGATCTAATGGGAGGGGTACATTTTATGTTGTTTTTTTCTGACTGACCACTAAGCAAGTTGCTGATTTTATATTATTGCGAAAAGCTAAACATTAAAGCTGTTTAGATTTAGCCTGCGCGGCAGACTTTGTAGAAGCCGAAAGATGGCGCTCTCTCAAAATCAAAATACACCTGGGTGTCTAAACAGTAAAACACAGAGTCTGCAAACCTTCGTCAAGTTTTAATTTACAGGAATGCCGCGTTTTGAGAGACGAATTAGTAAACATGAGAAGGTCACGCGGTACATTAAACAAGTATGAATAGTGTATTTTCGTACATACAACTGATACAACGAACGGCGAACAACCTGAGTAGCTTTTGTACATGGAAAATGTGTACCAGGCCGTACGTTCGATGCACATAAATTACCTGTTACGCGAGATATAATTCAGTATTTTAATTTTTGTCGTGGCGTCATTGTTGGTGGTCGTAAATGGGATTTGATAGGGAGTTGGCAGGCTATTGAATACCGTAGGTATGCCATGTTACTTAGTTGGAAACGTCGACTGCTCAGCGGTGAAGCCGTTTCAAGACTCTTATAGTATTATTTATAGTGGCGAAAGTAGGATTTTTAATTTTAAATGAAGTAGAACCTAATGACACGCACACACAATGGCCTGCTTACAGCAGGCTAGTTGAGCTAGTTTAAATTCTCTTTACAATCATGAAAGCATCTTTGGCCATCTTTAGCGATTTATCAAAACGTTCTCTAAGTAACTAATGGTTGCGGTTGTTTGACGTCATCAGAGCTATATCGATGACCCCGTGGTCCGCCTCCCAACTGCTGGTTACCCACCTGATGTTTTTCGTGGGAATCCCCCCCCCCCCCCCCACCTCCAATATTTGTTACGGATCGTCGTCCTTAGGAATGTGCGAAACTTTCAAATAACCATGCTATTCCTTTTTCGTTTCCATGCTGCAATTTGCTACCAATCTCGAACGCGAACCAAATTAAAAAACTGCAATTTTAATTCAGCTCGAACTTTTAAATGTTGTATGAAATGTTTCCGCTGCCACTTTTTTTCGAATTTGATATTATCCGACATTTGGAGGATGCAAATTTTATGGATGTAATCTTTTTTTAACCTTAATCGTGTAAAAGTAAAGTTGCTTGATTTTAAGTGTTTTTCGTAATCTTTCTAGTTGTTATTAAATAATGATCTGCGCACTGTTCTCATGTGTTCACTCTACTCATTACTTATTTTGCGTGTTGGGTTGGTAATAATTTCTCATCTCGACAGCTTATTATACTACAAAGATAACTTTATACAAGCAACGTGTAGAATTGAGAAGTGTAGATGTAGTGGATTGAGTCTGATGTCAATATAGTTGCACCGACAGCGTAATAAATTGTCACCCCTAAGCCAATGCGTACAGGTTTGGTAAGATGAAGTTTACGGCCCAGTTTCTACCCAATCGGCCTAAGTCGAGCCGGTCAAGGTTTGTTTTCAATCTGTGCCCAATGATTTGTTTTCCCTACTCCATTGCTTATGCTGAGTACCAAACACATGGATGTCAAGAGTTCGAGTCCTGGTCAGTGCTTATAGGGACCATCACACACACAACGGCAGTAGGTTCTATGTTTAGATTTTAGTTTGGCTCTGCCTTGGATTCGAACCTGGACATCATGCGCGAATGCTATAACTAACACTTTTTCTATGGAAAACATGTATAGATGTTTAAGATTTAGAAATACATCTTCCTTTTCCATTATGATGAGAACAAAGGACTAAATACAATATATTGACCGATTAAATGAAACTTAATTTTAGTCAACGTAATTACAATAGCGTTTAAGTGTGCAAATTAAAGCAGCTTGTGCCGTTCGATTTAATGTTTCGAAATGCAATTCAATGGACCTCCTCCAGTTACCTTCATTGTCAATTTGTTCAATGGTACTTAAGAAAAGGAAATATTTTTCAAACGATCCCTGTGTTTTTGAGAGACCCTGACTCTCTAATTATCAGAATTAAGTCCCGCCCCATTCTGGATACTGCATATTCATTCGGTTATTTTAGACACAGAAAACAAACTAAGGTAGGTAGGCTTAACAAGAATGACACCACGACGAAGCTCAACGTTTTTCGCTAAGCTAATATAGTTGTATGGCATACGGATATGGCCTCTACGTCGGAAGGATTGCACTTACTACGCAATAAATACCCTGACTGATCGACTCCGGCAAACTTACTATCTCTGTGCAAAATCTACACTGATTTGATGCTTTGCCAAAGATCCCCTCCCGGCCCAATCTTCACCAACGATTAATCGGTTTTTCTTTTCTTTCTGATCACTCTTTCTTACAATCCTCCCTTCAAGAAAATAAAAATCTTTGTTATTTATTTTGTTCTTCCCCTATGCCTTGTTTACGTTCCACAAACTTTTTTGTAGCTTAGTGAACTTGGCGATATTCAGGACCTTATCAGTGCTTACTGTGTAAGTTGTACTGCCTGTAACAGTATAATAACAATGCGATCTCGATCGCTGTTACTTAATGTGTTCGTGTGCATGTTGTGTGTTGTGCAGCATCAGCTTTGCGTCAGCACGACGGAGCCCAGTCAAATAGTTATGCTTATCACGTCATCACATACTGACATTGTGTTTGGGCAAATTGTAGGTAACAGATCGCTCCTCCTGAATAAAAATGCAGCCAAAAAAATTGATCAATTTTCTCCCTGTTGTAACCTAACTCTCTAAATAGTGAAATTTCACGTTACGAAAACCACACTGCATTTGACTGGTGTCTCAAATGGCAAATTTCCGAATTTTTCACTTTTTCGAGCCAGGGGACAATCGCCCCCTGCCTCCTGAAGCAACGTCACTGCTCTGCAACTTTGAACATTGATAACTTTTTGACGCTTTAATAACTAAAGATTCCATCTACACAGACTGCTCAAATCACAGGGATAAAATGTTCTGATGATAGGTGTTTACGAGAGCATTTGTACGGTAGGCCAATCCTTCCCTACCTGGCATCTTCAGTTGGCGCGGTGCGTGCAGAAAAACTGAAAAATCGCGACCCATCAGACAGCTGGAAAGGCATGTCTCAGGCTTGTAAGTAGGAATTAAGTGTTCCGATGTCTCTTTCAAGTGTGATCACCACTGTATCAGGGACGTATATTACAGCGCGAAGCGCGCCGACATTTTTGCCTCTTTAAAACAAATATTTATGTAGATATGGAGCTTGTATTGCAGAGAGCCTTGAATTCTTGGTTTCCTGTAAGGAAATATAAAGAGTTGGGGGATTACTGAAGAATTTGCACTTCCTTCATATATTGATGGCAAATCTGAGAAGATTTACTTTTTCTACAGTCGTTCCGACTCTCTGGCAAAGAACCGTTCTGCGAAACCTAGTATCTGCTTCCCGAAGAAGCTAGATTGCACGACGACTGACTCGTTGTTACTACGTATGTTATATAGGGCCTCCGAACTTACTCTTCGATGACAAACGTTTTGCAAAATTTGTTGTCCTTTAAGACAAAATATTTCAAAATCAAGAACTTCCATTGCAGAAAATTGGGAATTCTGTGAAAGACAGTTTACAAAAATAGCAATGAAGCTGCCGGTGTCTTTTGATGATGTGGTGTCACACATGGAAAATATCCGATTTTGTCATTTCCAGAGCTTGAAAAGTTTAGCAAACTGATTTATGAGCGAGAACGTTTCCATTTTATATTGCATTTTTCGCGAAGCCAGCTAAGCGCGCAGGAAGTCTTCCTTTTTTTGAGATTTGGAAAAATGCAAAAATGGGTTTTCTGACCCGTGAAGTAGGGCGGAAGCATGCTTCCGCACCCTCATTTTTCACTTGGAGCTGTTGCGTCGCCCCCAGCCTCCGCTTCCTACGCCTGTGCTTAAAGTTAAGGTAAATTTACCTTAACCTTACATATATTACATCAAAGTACAAGAATAGGGCATTCAAATGTATGCAAGAGCGAGTCATTTCAACTTTAACAAAAGCATATCCCCTTAAAGCGGATGTCACAAACTGTATGCTAGGAAGGAATTCGTCACAATAATGATTTGAAGATACAAGGACCGTCACGTGATGTAGGTCAGTCAGCTTATTCAAGTAGATTCCAGTTGTCTAGAAACGCGTATCTAGAAGTGCCACAGTAGGTAAAACAGAGGCAATGATGAATATGTTAGAGCAGCGCGCCGCAGAGTCACCTCGGTCTCTTTGGTGCTGATTCGAGTACCACATCACAGGCATACACAGTGCGACATCACAGGCACACAGAGTACTACATCACAGGCACACAAACCATTGCGTGTATTTCATCGACAGACTGCATGGTAAAGTGGCCAGAGTACAGGGGCGGCGCCAGCAGGGGGCGGGGGCATGCCCCCTCCCCCCGTCCGGGAACACTGTCCCCCCCCCCCCCCCCGGTTGAGGCAGGTCGGCGATTTCGTCGAGGTGGCCTAAAAATTAAAAAAAAGTAATAACAAAGCCCTGCAAGTACTGAAGTTACTCTGTGGGTGATTTTGAACATATTTTTTGTTTTGTAATACATATTGGAATTGATTTTCAATCACTTCTAAGCTCTATTATACCTCATTCCCTACACCTTGTCCTATCTCATCCATGTACCTTGTCCTGTCTCATCCATGTACCTTGTCCTATCTCATCCATGTACCTTGTCCTATCTCATCCCCCGTCGGAAGAGGACGGCATTTTTTCGGGGAGGCCTAAAAACTGTGAGAGACGTAAAAGACTGAAGTTACTAGATGGATGATTATGAACTGTCTTTTTTTTTCTTTATCACCTTTTCTTCCTTTGTAAAGCTATTTTAAAGCATATCTGAATCTATTTTAAAATTACTTCTTACTAGCTCTACTATCCCTCATCCCATCTTAAATCCGTGCCCGAAAGGTCATGCCACTGTCGAGAAGACTGTCCTCCCCTGTTGTTCTGAAAAAAAAAATGTCGTCGGGGGGCCTTCATCTACACTCTTAAAAAGTTGGTTAAAAAAATTCACCAACACTGGTCACGTATGTCAAATACCTGAAAATGGTTAAATTTTACCCAATATGTGTTGTTTATTTGGTTACCCCACAGGCTGGTTACCCAATAAAGTGGCAAAAAACCTCTTGGAAAACCCATTAATCAACAATTATTGGGTAAAATTTAGCCAATTTCAGGTATTTGACATACGTGACCAGTGTTGGTGAAATTTTTTAACCAACTTTTAAAGAGTGTACAGGCCGATAAAAGATTTGGGCCTGATAACTTCAGTCACCCGGAAGATCTTCTTGATTTTGTTTACTTGAACACCATATTCTTCTAGGAAACTCACAACTCCGAATTTTCCGTACAAACGGGCAAGTAGTTGTTAATGTACATGCAGTGCCCGATGGTCTGCCATCTGACCTGCCCCGACAGCCGAATTCAAGCAACGGTGATGAAAATCGGCCACGCCGTTTTAAGCTATACATAATGACAAACAGTAGCATAACGGTTTCCCCATAAGTCTAATTGAAAAATTCATTTGAAGCCACCTTGTAACATGTCATATTTTCAAATACGTTGGAAGTAAAATCATTTGAAGTCTGGAGTTCGGGCAGTCACGTAGAAAATTTCATCTATTTAGTGGATTTTACACAACGAAGATTGTAGTAGTAGAGTCAAACACATTACTATGTTTTCAATTCCGTTGCATAATTTGCCAACAAAAAGGGACAAGGCCATTACATCTAATTGTAGCTATAGCAGTACCTTTTGTCTGATAATTTTCTGAACACTTTTAGCCTGTTGGGCTATTTTCTATTGAAGTTAAACGTTCATTTCAAAGGAAAGCTCAAAATAACGATGGCTTAATTTCTAGATACAAGTTTGGGAATTGCCATTTCCGGCTGTCTGAGGGATAAGATGTTTTTTTAACAGTTTTTTGTACGTTCCGCACCAATTAATGGTGGCGCTCCGCTTAGTATTTTGGCCGAACAGATTACTAAACAGAACAATGCATGTTTGCATATTATTCATCGTTTTGGGGCAGTATCATGCCCCGTATAAGTGAAAATTTGTTAGCGAAAGAAAGCTCAAACTAATGACTACTTTGTTTCTAGTTACCAGCCCTGGAAATGCCTTTTCCTGCTGTCTGGGAGTTCTCAATTTCTCAAAAATAATCTGTGTGCTCTTTCGGGCAGGATTAAATAATTCGGGAAAAAACCCCGCCCCTCCCAAAGTAAAACGATCAACTTGTACAGTTGTACGCCTATTTCAATATGTAAAATATAAAACTTCAAATGTATGGAAAGCCAAACTTTTCCCGCGGGAAATTTTCGAGTATGGTCCCAGGGTCTTAATCTGTCTGATGATATTCAGTAACCCCCAAAAACCACACATCACCCCCTACTTGATTTTTCTTATATGAAGGTCAGATTCTTCCATTAAAAACCCCTCAAATCTGTCATCAAGTTAAGATTTCTCCGCAATAAACGCTTCAGATTGTTAAAAGTAGCAAAATTTTCCAATTTCTATGGATACTCGGTACAACAAATAACCAAAAGCCAAGTGAACGCTTTAATTCAAATTACCCCGACATTCTACCTAATTTTGCTCTTGAAAGGCATGTCACTTAATGAAGAACCTAAATTTTTCATTTTAACCTTGCCATACTTAAATAACATCCCAAAATTTCTGCAATAAAACAAGCTCTTAATTTTAAAATCTTCGTTAAGAGAAAAAACTTTTTGGGCAAACTTTTAGCTTCGTCTTGAAACCTTAGTACGTTAACCTAGAACAGTTACATGAATAAACCCAACAGAATTACAGCTGTCGCGTACAAAACGTTTTTGATTTGCCCATATGAAGGATAGATTCTTCAATAAACACCCAGAATTTTAAATGGTCCTTACAAAAGTCAAAATGGTTCAACAAATTTTAATTTTTTTTCCTTAAAATAAACTTCAGATTTTTTAGTATTCGTTAAAAAAAGTAAAAAGTTTCGGCGCGCTACTCGCGCTTCAAATTCTGCCAAATCACGTCCTACCGGGACTAACTCATCGCCTTTGTCGGGGCCTTGAATTGCTGGCCCCCCTGTCGGGGAGCTTGGCCCCCCTGTTGGGCAAATCCTGGCGCTGTAGGATCCAGGTGTTCATGCCGGGGTTCGGTATGATGACCTGGATCCTACAGCAGATCTTTAAGCATGGAACCTGCTGCCATTGTGCTCGGTGCTCTGCGTAAACAATTGAGTAGGAAAACATGTTGTTAAGCCACAATTGGAAACAAGGCTGACTTTAAACCAATAGACTAGCATAAAATAAGGGTAAGGCCACCGATTTCATCAGAAAATTCTGCCCATTGAAATTGGGCGTCATGACTTTGCTGATTGAATAACGATAGAAAACCGCAAATAACAAAACGACAGAAAACTGCAAATAACAAAGAACCATTTTTATTTCTACTAGGTGCTGACAGTCCAAACTAAGACTGGTGATGAACCTAACTGCTCAAAATACCGAGTGAAAACGAACCCTTGTAACACTTGTAACACTCGTTTTTTTCACAATGTACCCATTTGATATGTGTTTATGTCCGAAATATCAAAAATTTGACAAATGTATTATGTTATTGTTTTTTGAAAAATCTTTTTCAAACAAGCCATATTTTTTCGGTTTTAGTCAAGGGGAAACACATCCCTTAAATTCCTTATTTTACATACGAAAAAACTTCATTAAACAGATTCAAGAAGTCACAACTTTCCATTCAAGATGGCTGAAATCGTACAAGAATTTGAAGATAGGTTTACTCTTTTCACGAATTTCGTGCAGAAATAAATTTTTCTCGCCATGGGAATTTTATTTTAAAGTCAAAGTATTATAAATAATCAAAGATTTCTACCGTAACTCATATTTCGGATATATTTTCTATGTTGGTGTTCCCATTCCTCTGACATTCCGGGAATTTCTCTTTGTTAGCACATCACACTGGATCAAAACTTGCATGCATTATAAAGTTATTTCCTTTCCGCTCGTCGTTAGCCAAGTGATAATTTACCATCTCCATATTCCTTCGTGGAAGTCAGGAAGACCTGAAGATCCAGCATCATGATTACAGTCTTCCTCCGACCTCCTTTAAAGACTTTTCTCTTTGTTACAAATGGGTGTAAATTCTGGAAACGACAGCGAAATTTCAGTGTGCTTTGCGCACTTGTGTATATTTTACTAATTACACCAGCTAAGCTCTCAGAGAAAATGTGGTTTAGGCAAATTGGTTATCACATGGCATCGTTTCTGACAGAACGACTCTGCAAAAGTAATACTTCTCGATGCCTACGGAGCAGTGCCGTATCCCCCTATATCAGAATTCCTGGCCACGGGTAAACTCGGATGGATTACCCATTTTTACGTTACTGGGAAACCGAGCTGGAAAGCCTCATTTAAATTCAGTGACAGGACTCTCGCGAATGCTAATCCGCCACAGCATCCTGGCGCACCATTCGGAATGCAGTCATGTGCGCTTCCAGGATCATTTCCAAAATCGAGAACAGTTTAAAGAACTAGTCTTTTTGTCACAAGCGCAATCGCTAAACACTTCGGTAATCACTGCTGAATGCACTCGAGGAAACATGGAAAATAAAAACTATGACAAATAGGAAATCATCTGTCAATATTTCATACATTGAGCCCGTGAAGTCATGAATTTACAACTACAAGAGCTCAATAGGATGCATGTCAGTGTCTCACCTATGAACTGATTTACTGCTTGAAAATGCCTCCGCCACAAAGTTCGGGTAGATGCGCACTGTTTAACAAGGTGTCTCTTGATTGGCTGTTGCCATTGTATTGGATCGATTGTATCGATAGGAAATTTCTTGTTAAACAGTGCGCATTTCCCACAAAGGTCGACTTACAATTACTAAGGTTAATTCAGTGGTGTAGACAGGATGGAATTTTTAGGGGGCCTGGTATCTCCGAGGGTCAGGCGTGGCAAGACTATTTAAACTTAGCGTCACCATCGGTTGACGCGGAGCGTACAAGAAAATTTTGGGTTTTACAAACCCTCGAGATGGCTGGAAACGGCACTTCCCACGTGTTTTAAGCTGGATGTACCTAACCTTGAGATACGAATCTCATGTCTGCCACTTGTCAAATAGTGAGATTAAAAAATAAATCTATGAAAAATAATAATACATACACTTTTTAGGGACCCAAAATATAGGCATTTCTGATCTGTGGCCTGGGGGATGAGACTAAAGGGAATCGGTATCTCTGCGAAAAATTGTGAACTACAGGAGAACGTAGATCGCAAATGCGGCAATATTTGAATGGATTTCAGCTTTAATAGGAAAACCAAAAGTAGTTATGTCCCCCTCTGAGAAACTTTCTTTGCGTTAGATTTGCTAGATGCAAAATGGTGCTATGTTTTGCATAAACTTTGAACTGATTATAGGCCTACGTTTTAGGATTTTCTTATTTGAAGAGCATGAAAAATTTCTAAGTACTCATTTTCAGTCTTTGTAGAGATTTTACAAGTGACATACATACTACCAAAGAAACAATGTTTTCCCGTTTTCGGTGGTGTCTAGATGCAAAATGGTGTGGTATTTGTTCAGTCATCGGTACATTACGTATTCAAATTAAAATACTACGAGTAAATCTCTCAAAATATTTAAACCGCAAAGCAGAAATATGGATCATGCGGGAAACACATGCATGAAATCTGGACCTTGTGGACATTTTACAAATCCGCCAGGACCAAGGGCGGATATAAGGAAATTTGTTTGGGGGGCAAACTCAACTTGAGACCAAGACATCTCAAATAGTGTCAAGGGATGTCGTGCAAAAATATTTTTGGGGGGGCATGAGAAGTGGTGATTGACTGCCCGAAAGACTATCTAAGAGGAGAGCCACCATCGGTTGGCGCGGAGCGTCCAGTAAATTTTGAAAAATCGCGACCTCTCAGATAGCCGGAAATTGCATTTGCCAGGCTTGTAAGAAGAATTTAAGCATTCGTTATTTTTAGCTTTCCTTTGCAATAAAATCTTCATTTTAATAAAAAGAAAATCAAATCGCAAAATGATCAGAAAATTACCAGATAAAATGTACTGGCTCCTTTAAAGGACGATGTGACATTTAAGCATTTTCTTTGTCGCAAAGTTAAATCTCCATTAAAACGAATAGACCAGAGCCAAATTTTTGTTTAAGATGTTAAAGACGAACATATTCTTAGCATTCTGTTGGAGTTTTCATTCATTTTCCATATTCGGTTCTCGAGATATTAGCAATTGAAGTTGACACATTTTCTACAAAAGGTAAAATTGAACTAAGCAGGTGCTATGTCATGTATTCATATTGATGGTCATTGTTTTGTTTTGTTTTTCATTTATTTTTGATCCTCCTGTTTATTCTTGAATTCAATTTGTTTTGTTGTCTTGCCCTTAAGGCAAATTAAGTTTTCAAACTTCCATTGCTCGGGATGCACTTATGGTTACAACATATCACGGTTAAATTGTATAAATATGGTGTTAAATTTTAGATAAAAACAACTAAACATTTCCATCAATGTGAATACATGACATCACGTCTATTTATTGCAAGTTCACTCTTGGTAGAAAATATGTCAACTTCAATTCTAATATCTCGAGAACCAAACATGGGAAATGAGTAAAAATTTCCCAGTAAACTATGCCTAGAATATGTACCTCTTCAAAATATCAAACATAAATTTGTTCTGGACTTTTTTGTTTCAAGGAGCTGCACATCGTTGGAAATAAATTGAAATCATAACTTTTCCAATCATATTAACTCACATGACCAGTGGTCGAATGAGCCTGTAAACCTAAACCGGCCACACAGAAGCTTTGGTAGCACTACCAGCAACAATAACAGTGATGATTCAGTACTGCTATTGGTGCTGGTAACGCTTTCAACGCTTCTTGGCGGCCGGTACTGGGCTAAAATTTCAATACAATGCCGAACTATATCCTTGACAATAACGCATTAGTTTATACTTTATAAATAATAGGCCCATATGACATTTGTATGAGAGAGAAGGCTGGGATACTTTGCCCAGATTAAGAAAAAGGCTACTTTTTATTCATGTCATATCGAGTAACGTTATTTTTGGAAAATTAAAGACCATGCTTTGGAAATGTTTGGGGGGCAAGTGCCCCACCCCCGCGCCCCTATGGCGAGCCGCTAATGGCCAGGACGCCAATCTCAGCTAGTAAAAAGAGAACTTTTCGAAAAAAATCGTTCTACAGTGGTACTTGTCATGGGAAGGAGTGAAGTACGACATAGGCCTACTTGTTAGGGATGGAAGAAGAATTATTCGAAGGCAGTACCTTACCCTTCAGGCATATTTTGTGTATGATAAAGTATAGGAATGGTCGTGAAAGAATGGTCTCCAGTGTATGATTGCCTTGTTTCCAGGAAATCAAACACCTATCCGAAAGGCAGAAAGGGTTTGAACCTAACAAAGTCACATTTGAGTTTGTCGTCGAGACGTTCGTTTCATCTCCGAATGCAATAAATGACAGTACAGATTATTTACGGTATCTTATTAAGTGAAAGTGGGCATTTTGAAGTTATTACTTGATTTCATACATGCACACAAAATGTATTTTACACACATTCATGCATGTTTTTTAATTGTTACACATTTTATTTCTTTACTGTTTTAGAAGGAAATACTTAAAAGTTTATTTCCGTTCAAACTCTTTGATTTTCTCTGAATTACTTTATCAGGAGGCAAAAAATCTGGGGGGGGGGGCTGAAGAAAATCTGGGTGGGGGTTGAAGAAAATCTGGGGGGGCTGAAGAAAATCTGGGGGGGGGCTAGGCCACTGGGTTAATTTCGAAGCTACTTTAGCTAATTACCGAAATAATGAACGTATATTTGAATGACACTTCAGCATTACATAGAGTATATAAAATGTAATGTGCAACAGGAATATTGCCTGTGAAGTTATCGGTATTGCAAAAACAAGAAGGTTTAAAGGAGCTACCCGGCTATTTATCACATATTTTTTTTATAGATCCCCAAAAGAAGTTTCGATCACTCTCTGAAAGATGTATATTTACTAATCAATGGCTAATCTAGGGCTCTCTACTATGAGTTGGGTTTTATATTGCTCTGCAATGGTTTTTAAAGGATATTTTACTGTTTTGATTAAAGAAATGAAAAAGGCCGCAGGCCATTTGACAAAGAGTTGCACTTGCATAACTACTTATAATTACAAGGTGATTGTCCAGTGGGAACAGGTAATTGTTGATGTATTTGTGTTGAAACAAGTGATGGATATTGCAGTGAAGTTCCATCGCAAAGGTCATCTTCATGTAAAAAGCATGGGCAGGGAGGCCTTTAAAGGTAAATGATATGGACAATTAAGAAATATTATTTCCTCGAAGAGGAAACGAAACGTGACGGAGAAGTCCCTGTCGAAGTATCTGCGTTTTTATTAAACAGTCAAACTTATTTAAATGAGGTGTAAGAAGTGTTAATATAATTAACGCATATAGATTCCAGGAGCTATGTATTCATTTCTTGATTGATGTTTGCTCTGGTTTAGACATTAAACAGCAAAACTATAAGGACAGTGATGCTTAAGTTTGATTTCAAACCGTATGGTAACTTGGAGGTTTGTTTCACTTTGATATATTTACAACGGACAAATAGATACGTTAGATTCCACGTTGCTCAGTACCCTCAATTCCTTCAGATCCGTCTTATACGCGCTGTACATGATTTTTCAGTCACAAAGGACAATACTGAATCAGTTTTAAACTAGCAAGTGTTCGTATAAGCAGCCTAGTAAAACTTTGTCAATAAACCAAATGTAACCTACTGTATAGCTCTCTACTTATCTTTCCACTTGTCATCTTCCTTGAACCCTGTATATGAAGAGCAATTGGTACCATGGGGCATCGACTTAAATCAATTGAATTCGACAAATACTGATTTAAAGGTCAGAACAGCCTCCCCAAATTTATTTTGAAGTAACAGCTAAACATCAGGATTTTCTGCTTAGTTCCCTCCAAAGTATCTTTCATCATATTTGATAACTTCAATATTGCATATTAAAGTCAAAGCAATAAGTTACATTCAATAAATTTCACATTTGAAGAGAAAAAATGTTGTCACATAACTCTCAACAGCCGATCACAAAACAGCACAGTGTACTAGCACTACACTACTTCAGGATCGGAAGACTGGTCTGGCTCTTTGAACTAACATAGGCTATACCAATTCAAATCGATAAATATCAATTTTAATCGCAATATTTCAAAACTGTGTCTCTTGCAGTTACGTTGTTATGTTCTACGCTTACCATTCAGTACACTAAAGGTAATTATGAAGTATGAGTATGCGCATTAAGCATTCTGTAAAAAGGCTAGAGTCTGCAGTATCACTGTAGTACTAAACTGTTACGTACACTGTAATGGTAAAAAAATTGAAAAGCAGGTGATTTAAAGTTAGAAATACACGAATCCGAACAGCAAGTGATGGTCTGTTTTCAGTCGGCCATAACTGGGGTCCTTTACCTTTAAATCTTTCGATTTCTTTGCTTCTCTCTATCATGGATGGTTGTACACTTATTTTTATCTTAAATTCTAAAATTTCTCTGAATATGAGGGTTTGAAATTCATGTAAACAATAAATAAAGACGATGTAAGGCGGATGGACCCCACTAAAGGCGGCTACAGTAACTAAAAACAAGCGCTAATCGGATTCGTGTATACTTCAAATATAGAAGGTGCAGTGCGGTCTGAGCCAACTGTTAAAAATATTACGACAGTTTCTGCTGGAATAACGATTTTTAGGCCTTCTTCTCATGATTATCATAGATTGGGCATAATACGTAAAGGAAACAATGTATATAAAATATGTTAAAGGTGCCATGAAGATGTTGTAGCCTTCCATTTTGCATTACGCCTTAAGATAAATTATTCCTTGCTATGACAAGCTGCGATGCGTAAATCACAACAGTGCGATGAAAGGTTTAAAGGTGAATTACTGGCAACTATCCAACATATATTTTCGTCCATGGTGAATGAGCTCATGTGTTCATATCAGGTCTCTGAACAATTAAATCGAAAGAAGGGTTTATAGTCAAATGATATGAGGGAATAATTCGATCAGAGACCTTTTTCTCCCCATTAATCCAATATTATCAGAGTTTTTTTTTTTTTTGGAGGGGGGGGGGTGGGGTGGGGGGTGCATGAGAATTTACAAACTTTGCATTCCCTTAAGGGAGGTCCTTTCCCTATTAACTTCAAGGTCAACTCGGCAGTCTGAAGAAACAATTGGGAACAAAGCAAATCTTTGATATCTGATTTGAATGGAAGTTTCACTACACTGTGTAGATTTGGTTCCTCTTTCACATCTGAAAATAAAATTTTTGCTGAAGCTTCTCCTTAAAGTAACTTCCCTGTGTACATTGATTTAATGATTTGCTTGAGTAAGGGCTTGCCTCGCTTGAGATTTTACACTTTATGGATTATTCTACGTTTTTTTCTTTTCCAATTACCAGATATATTCGCTCATGGCTATAACATTTCTAATCTTTGTCCTTGAAACTAGATACATTTCGTTTACAAACAAACGTTTTTATTTTTCTGTAAAATTTCAAAATGATCATGTCTAATAACAGCCGCTTGTTATTCAGCATCATCTGTTATATGCAGTTGGGCAATTGCAGAGGTTGTGTAGAACCGATACACAGTTTCCACAGGTGACAAGTTGTGCATGAAAATGATTACAGTGGAATTTGATACAAAACCTTAGCCTACATTCACAGTGCCCCTGTTCAGTAATTTGTTAAGTTGGTGCCAGGGAGGAAGCATTTGGCAATGTGCTAAACACCTTTGCCCAATTTTCGTAGCTTCATTCTGAATATAGGGTAGAAAACACAGTTTTTGTTTCTAAATCACCGTATCACACTAACATTACATTCAAAAGGTTTGGGAATATAACATATTTTAGACATCTCTAAATTGTTCAATTTCTCCGACGAAATGAAACTCGTTATTCTTGGCTGACATGTACATGTATAGAGTTGACTCCCCCACCCTTTTAAGGCAACACATATCCTGGAGTTATATAATTAACAAATATAAATTAAAGGAAACTAGACGTGTAACATTCCTTCAGGTCATCGAATATTACTTGTTCAACCATTAAGGTATCTCCTTTAACCTATTAATGCCCTTGCTTATTTTCTTTAACTACGTTTACCCTCCGGATATTCTAATCCTACAAGCTTGTTTAAGTGGGAGAAGGTTCCAGTGTTTGTATTTTTAAGTAAAAAACGTTCTGTCACGGTTATCGGTTGTTTGAAAAGAAAGCAAAGCTATTGCCAATAGGTACACAATAAATTTTGAGTTTGCTGCTGTCAAAAGGAAACAGATTAGTTAATAAAAATCGTCCTTAGTAGTTACCGAATTTTAGTGTAAGAAACCAAACAAACTGTAATCTTTTAATCGTCCAACTATCCACAGACACAGAGTGCAAAACTTTACTGGTAAAGCCTGGGTGACGGTAGTCGCCGACCTTAGTGAAGGTTATGTTGAACGATGCGGTTGACAGCAAATTACTTCGTAAACGACTCGATTAGTAGTGACTTTGCTGAGATTGTTATGGTTATCTTGAAATTGTTACGAAGTTTGGCTGTGGAGTGTCAACGGCAGCGTTTTGACCTGCAGGATGAAGACCTTGTCCCAAGCCCGCAACTTTCAATTAGCAAGAATGACGAGACGTCAAAAAAGCAACAAAATAAAAAGTTAACACTTGTGACGTTGCAGCAAAATTTCACAGTTTAAAAATGTACAATTAAATGACAGGCCTAGTGTCTTAAAAAAAAACAAAACAATCCGTACCCTTTGCTGGTATTTGCAGAAAGGTTTGAGCTGTTTTCACATTTTACTCACAAGTTTGATTAGAATTTTCTTACTTTTCAAGGTTACAAATTGAGCCGTAAAACCGCATCTGTCTATCTATCCGTCCGTCTGTCCGTCAATCCGTCTGTCTTTCTGTCTGTCTGTCTGTTTGTCTGTCTGTCTGTCTGTCGGACTGACCGTATGCCTGTCTGTGAAAAGAACTCAAAATGCTGAACTCATATTGATTAATGCAAAAATACAAAGGAGCACGGGTGACCATTTGCTGAATGCTTGCGTGGGAATGAAGGGCAACCAAGAACATACTATACGGACATTCATTCTCAGAGACAGGCATTCATTGTCAGAGTTCGGGCAATCATTAATACAGACGAGCATTCACGGGCATTCATATATAGGACCGTCGACATCTCATTTTGAAATTTTCGACATATGACATTGTTGGCACTCCACTCGCAAACAGTGTCAAAACCGTGCCGACATTTCATTTTTCATTTCTATATTTCATTTTAAATTCAACATGTCATTTCGGAATTCAACATTTCATTTGACAGTTCGACATGTCATTGTGAAACTCGACATCTCATTTGCATCTTCGGTATTTATGACACTAGGCGCGCTCCGTAAAGGTCTTAACTGTGTGTTGAATGACAATGCAGACCTAATGTGTAAATTTGTCATTGCATCAAAGCTTGAATTAAAACCAGTTATTAATCACCCAAAGAAAGTCCAATTCTCCAAACTTCCTTGCTTCTAGCCCCTCTTTGTAATTCAATCGTAGTTTATCAATTAAGACCATATACCATCGTAAGCATAAAAAGCGATAATATGTTAAGCTGAAAAAAATAATACAGGAGCTGTAATAGCGCGCCTCCATTTTTATTAGACTTGATGGCAATCGAAGACGTGTTCCAATTAATAAAGTTCTGTAGACTACCGGTGAAATTGTGGCTTGGGGTGTCAAAAGTGTAACTTTAATATTTATGGGGTTGATGAGTTTGAGTTATCTGTAGTTCATATATCTTGGCACACCAACATAAGAAAGTGTATTGCTTAAGAAACAAAACATCAGGACAATTAGGACAAAGATGTTGATTTTGTAAGACCTTGCATGGGTTTTTAAGTCATGAGATTAAAGGATTCCCTTCGTAGTGTTTGTACGATTTTGTACTTTGAAACTTGGTCATTGACATGTTTTGGTAACGGCTATCACTTTTTGACCTTGCTCTACGATGAGATTAGTTTCTGTTCTTGTACTCGTGCATGAAAGTGTCTACGATATTAATGATTATCGTGGCCCTTACGTATAATTTTGATGTGTTAACATCAAACCACACTTTTTTACTAAGTGAATGTCAAATTTAGTCAGCAGGTTGCTAGGTGACTTATACATTGGCCTTGGTTGTCCTTCCAATTTAGACCTTCATTTTGGTGTCATACCGTAATGCCCTTTCTTTGGTAATTTCCAGACACTATTATAGACAACTTTAAAGCGATAAAGAATACGTTTTTCTGCGTTTTACACCACAAACAATTAGTTATATTGTCCGAAAACGTTACATAAAAGTGTAGTATGGCAGTAATCGCTCTATGAATTAACATGGTTAAGGAATTGCAGATGGACGTGTTATTACAGCCAAAGACTGTTTGAAGTCTGTTACCGTTTCCCAGGATTTATTTACATTTTCAGTTTATCTGAGATTTGATACCTTTAAAGTGCTTACTTCTTTCTTGGGTGTTTCCCTATGAAGACATTTTGTAAGTACAAACGGATAATATCAAAAAAGTTACCCTAGGAAATATCTTAAATTGGAGTGTGGTGTAAAATAGTATTTGGGGATAGATTTCCTTTTTAAAGGTTTACAATGTTTTAACGTAAATAGGCAGGGGAAATATTTCAGATGTTTAACATACAGAAAATGATACAATGTCCCCCATTTGGCATATTTTTAACTGTGAATGTGGAACTGCTAACACAATTGACATAATTAATACACTTGTTGAAAAATGTTTTTAGTAAAAATACCACAGTTGATAAAGGAGGTTCAAAGTGCGTCGAAGCTGAATGTTATTCCCAAACCAATGATTTCTTTGTATACTTCCACGATGTTCATCTCTGTAAATCCGTGTGAGCCTTGCCGTGCAGATGTAAGGTGTGTATTTGCGTTTTCTTTTTCTCTGGAAAAATGCGTATGTTGAGCTTTTTGTGGTAGCTAATAAAGAACCCAGATGTGATGCTTGCATGAATATTTAGAGGTATAGTGAGGAGAACTATACTCATTAGGACTTTGAAATCATCTTTCCTATTGCTACACATTCAGGAAATAGACAATTGCTTACTACTACTTAAATATAACCAGGTAGGCTTACACCTCCCTGCTATAACCAATTCAAGCAAGTGCGAACTTACCCAGACTGAGGGTCAAGGAGGTCATTATGCCCAGAAATTTGGTGGACCATTTACATTACGGATGTTTTTAATGACCATATGTTCGATGGGTTAATATGATATATTTTTATATCAAAAGTATTCTAAATTACCGAATGATATTTTATGGAGAGAATAGAACGTGATGACGTTTGTTAGGGAAATAGCTATATATAAAAATTAATGTTAGCTTTAGTGAACGTTAACAAAGACCCCTTCTATAGTCACATTGAACAAACTTGCGATGGCTAGTCCAACTTAAAGACAGTAAAGAATAGTTGAACTTTTAACTGTCTGTTGAAAAAAGTTAGAGTGGGGAAGAATGAACAAGTTCCTGGTGTTATTCATTGGAATTTGAGAACTTTTCATCGTTGTTGCAGTAATAGCACTGAAGTATCAAGATAACTGAAAATAGTTACATCACTTTCTTGTTAGGACACCCGCTGTGATGAGAAATTCAAACGTAGGCATCCCTTTTGTTTGAGCGATTAAAAAAATGCAACCTTGAGGCTTCCGTGGCTACCCTGAAGATACTCGGAAACAATACATACAGGACTGACGTGAAATTGTTCTTTCAAAAGTTGCTGTTACTTCAAAAAGAAAGGATAGCAATGGCACTCGTTATATATGTTGTTATTGTTGCCCTTCTTTGCGAATTGCCTGGAATGCCTGGAATAATTCGTCCGGTAGAATCCGAGGACAGAATTTTCCCATTTTTTGAAGATTACTCACAGGAGGTAAGTATTTTACACATCGCACGTAACACTTTAATTGTAGTTTCCTCTTAAAATAAATGTAAGGCAAAACATGTTCTTTTTCTGACGTTATACAAAATTTTGCTCACTACGTTGGAAACTAATAACACCAACAGTGTTATTATTTCTCAAGTTATGATGACAGCTTGCAAAACGTATTCATTATTTTACATAAATGTGTATACTTTTATCGACAATACCAGAATGGATCACAGCAGACTCACGGTGTGCAAAGGTTAAATTAAGGTACCATTCGAAATGTAAGCAATTTCCTGGCTGCCTTGCAACATTTTCATTTCCAAAGCCACTTCATAAGTTTTCGATAAATCTCATTATTTCATATTTTAACCTATGAGTGTATCAGCACTCCTATTAGAGTCCAGTGACGGAACAACTTGAATTAAGGCCGGTGGGAGGTGTTTGAGATTGCGATAGGGGGGCGTTTTGTTGTGGGTGGGTAGGAGAGAGTTTGTCGACTAGATTAGGTGGCGTAGTTCGTGCACTCCCTGTTACAACTTGTTTCTATCTGTTTTTGTTACTTTTTAATTTTGCGATGTCATGTAATGTTAAATGAGCTGGAAAAGAGAATATGTTTATGTTAAAATATATATCTTTTTGCATGATGTCGTTTTATGATAGCATTTTATTTCGCCTGTGTATTGACACAAACTTTGATGCATTGTCTTTCTTACAGGGATCAGGATATGTATATTCATACTCCTACGCTTCCGAGCCTTCAAAGGTAACACCCTATTTCAATTTCATGTTCATTTTAAAAAATAGCTGGTAACAGAAACAGTTTAAAGTGTAATATTTATTCAAGACGTATGTTCTCTCTTCAGGTAATTTGTCAATCACTACATGTAAAGTTCAGATTTGATAAAAAGAAAAGTTAAGGATTGCTTCTAAAATCTGTTGTCGATTTTAATGTTTTAAAATTCAGCTTAGTAACGTGGGTGTTTATTGCACATTTAGATTGCATAAATTTCTTTCCTTATGGTAAATTTGTCGTATTGTTTATAAACAGAAACTTGTGGTCCAGTTTGACAGTGTTTATATTACATCATCTATTAATTGGAGATATGCGAGCACTTCAACTGTCGCTATATATACAAATACTGCAGACCAACCACAGGAAGTCAATTTCTCAGTAAAACTAACCCCGGATACTTTTATTAGCAGTTTCACAATGTAAGTTTAATCGATGACATCCATATCTTTTTTTAAATTATTAGCATTTTGAAAAGATTTGCGGGAGTGGATAAATCGTGACCCCTCGATTAAAAATGGTCCCTTGTCATGCTTCAGTTATTCTTTCACGTACTGCAAATGTCAATTGTAGATCCGCCCTCTACCCTCGGGCACTTATGAGTCAAATGGGCGTTATGATTGATCTAGAAATACAAGGGGTGTGTCAATTCCTTCCACATGTTGCATCAAAGCCTAAAAGGTGCGGGGTAGGTGCATCATATTCTACAGGAAACGTGTGTCAAAGTAGTACCAATGTGGCCAATCACGTGACTAAGGGTGCGTCAATGAACAAAATGTTTAACTCTCTTGTTGAACATTTACCGTCCTTGCCTAAGAGAAACAGGTTGTATCTTACAATCAATAAGTTCTTTACAACACACCCCCCCCCCCCAAAAAAAAAAACCCATACATATGTTGAAAACTCTGTGAACTATTGTACCTTTTCGTCCACGTCCTATATTCTAGTCGAATGGGTATAAAAGTGTCGTTTGAAATATAACTTCCTTACAAGATGTGAAAACGGATACCAAGAAGTGTTCTAAGTTTCCCCTGACAAAAAATTCTCAACCGACTGCAAAATTACATCGTAACGTTGTGTCTCATTTAGGTTTTTAACTCTTGGCAATGAATGCATTACTTTACACCAGTTTTGATATTTTTATAGGATTGTAAACGATGCTGTGTATGAAAGCCAAATGAAAGATGATCATCGTACTGAATTTTTTGGTGAAACGTCAACACCTTGGAAGGCATCACAATTCAAACAAAGGTAATCGCCAATGCTGTTAAGTGAAGAAAACAGTAATGGGTTCTGTGCTTCTGCAAACCACTGGAAGTACATTCATCGAAAAAAATGATTTTTTTAGAGGAATTTTAATCAATTCCTTTTAGAATGATCCTCACACAACAAAAATTGAAGATAAGAATTAGGAATTAATCAATAACTTTTAAAGATACCGAAGAAAGCTAAAGGTGGTACTTTGATGAACCATTGTGACAAAATCCTTTAAGTTATTGTTTGTTAAAATTCTAGGTTATCTCTCCTGTACATTATTATTTTGTAAAATTCAAAGGATATTTGCATGAGATGACAAATTTCATTCATCTACAAGGGTTTTCGCAAGATGTCAACGGTCATTGTAACGAAGAAAAGAAAGAACGATTTTTGGTGTTTGACACCTGTAAATAAAGGGAACTTTGTTTAACCGCTAACATGTGAATGACAGGCAGGTTACATCTCAACTCTATCTTTCACGATACAAATTCATTCAAGACTATAGTCCTCGATGAGGAATAACGTAAAATTGAGAGAGGTCATTTTGACGAAAATTCCTTTTCATGGGTTTTTCAAAGTGGATAACTTCGTAATGTTTGGCTTTTCTTTTCAACTTCTCTTGCTTTTCTTTACCAGTTAGTGATGAATTCTCCAACTGGTTAAATAGTCAAAATCATGTTGGTAAAAACTACACTCTGTTGTTTTCATCAAGATTAAAGGCTGACTGTGTAGACCAAGTAGGTGAAGGTAATCATCTCTTATACAATGATCTTTTATTAAAAGAGTTTTGAAGAACTTTTGATAATGCGATTTATTTTGTCCTAGGAGAGGTGACATTTTCTCGATTCAACTCAGATTGGCTGAAAGGTCAAATGTCGTTTTCAATCTCACCTACCAGGAAATACTTCAGCGTTTCAAGAAGGTGTTCAAGCATACCATTCTTATGTCTCCAAATCTGGTAAATAGATTTTTATTGTAGTAACCGCAGCCGAATGCGTACACCGTTTTATTGTTCAATCCCATTGACATGTAATGACTAAAATCACTTTCCTTTTTTGCTTAATTTAAAATCCCAACAAAATCAAATCGAAAAAGTGGACGATGGTGAAATAAAGCAAAAATAGCAAAAAGTTATCTCCTCAAAGTGATTCAATTGCGTAAATCGAGGAAAAATGGAAAAACTTAAATAAAATCTGTCTACTAACGCGCTTTCAAAACGCTCAAAAAGAGTCTGAATGAATTATTAGTCAATCAATCATTATTTAAAAGAGACTAATCTGAGAAAGTCTACATGAATGGTAAGTTCAAATGGTGAACTTTTCACACGAGGTGTGTTTTCACTATTAGTTAAGTAATAAATGTTACAGCTAACAAATAGGATTTCCGACGCCTTGTTATTAGTTAAGGTAAAGGTGTTCTGAAAAGACAAAGGGTCGTCGAATTAATGATTTTATTCCGTTTAGTACGGTTAAAATATTCGACATAACGAGCTTTTCAGCAGCAGCTGGATTTCTACATTCGGCAGATATTAGTAGCATACCATGTCTCTTTATTTTCATCTTGGCTCAAAATGTGAAATAATGCACCATTCGCAACGTTTCACTAATTGATTGCGAAGAAGGGCGCAGGTGCAAATTTTTTTTTCGAAACAAACATGGTACTAAGCTCTTTAAAGATTACATAATTGGGAAGCAATACACAAACCAGTGGTCTTTGAATAGCTTCCTTCCTCTAACAGTAGCCGCAGGTATTTCGGCAGAGGATCTCGGCCATGGTCAATTCCTGTAGAAAGTTTGATTTATTGTACATGACCTTGAACTGGCTAAGACAGATAAATGAACGCCTAAGTACATGTTAAAGAAGATTTCGCAACCTCTCTTGTTCATGAACGGGCACTTCAGAATATATCATGCTCAAATCCTGCATGTCACCTTGGGCAAACCCTTCACTTTTCTGCGCACCAAAAATGCCTAAACGATCTCACACTGAGACTTGAACGTTACATTTTAGGACACTTCCTTTGTTTTTTGTGTGTTATTGGTCAGCCACACTCACCACAACACGATAATAAAGAATTATGTCGAAGGTCGAAGGTCCTTCCCTCTGTATTCTAGGCCGGTACAAGACAAGAAAGAGAAGAGTCTGTTGCTTATCTTCTGACACTGCCGGTGTGGTACCGTATATCATCAATTTGGAGTACAATCGAGCGTGAAATAATAGTTAAAGGCTCAGTTCTCTCACCCCAAACAGTACCAATTTTCCTAAACTTCTTACGGAAGCCCCTCCCACAATTGTCTGAAATTCATCCTCATCCAGACACAATCTCAGTTTATTGCTTCAGGGTGAGCATAGGAAAACTCAATTTATAAAATGAAAACACTCTTAGTACTGTTCGTGCTGTGTAATATAAGCTTTGGCACTCTGCATTGTTTGAATTAGCTGTCAGTCAAAGAGCTGAGCCAATTGAGAATTTCGGTACCCGGGTGCCAAAATTGTAGTTGGGGGTGAGAGGTTTGGCCCGTTAAACTCGTGCTTATTCTTCGGCTTTTCGTAAAAAAAAATCACCGTAAGTGGATCATTTTCAACTTCAAGCTTAAAAACGACTAGAATCTTTAGTTGTTTTTGCCTGTCACACTGTTGTAATCGTTTATATCAGTTTGCTTTCGAATTTGTGAATGTCCTTTTTATTGAACACTAGACCTGATTATTTCTTACACCGGATGTGAGGTCTGTACATGTTTATCGCCATCTTTGATGCGAATAGCATATGAGGTTTGAATAGGTGCCCTAACATGCCCATCTTTTAAATAAAATTGATGCGTGTAAAAACTATATTTTTCCGGAAATTCCTTGTGTAAAGGTTTTTAAGCTTCACCTATATAGGTCAATGACATTCATGAGCATTGAGTCATACATTTGAATGATGACAATCAGAGAACAAAAAGTGCAAGGATTTATGGAAACAATATTTCATTCGTAATCACTAAATTACTTATTGAATAAAACAAGGTTTGAATAATCCCTCTCGGTAAAGTGTCAAATGCACTGTCCAAGATATTTACTGCAGTGCCTTTTAACAACTGTCTAGGGGAGAATAGTGATGAATCTAGCACAACAGTAACTGTATTATTCTACTTGAAAAAAATCAGCCAGCCCAAGGGAGTGGTGATTTCTTGGAGAAAAGAAGTTAATGTACTTATTTTAGCGTCTAGAGTAATTGCATCTACCTGTTTGCATCACGTAACTACAAAAACTTTTGTTGTTTCATCTGCATCGACCTCCTGTAACTTTTGACCTCTACCAAAAAAGAAATGGATAACCACTAGACATCCCAAATACCATGTGTTAAAAGGAATAAACACTTTCTATAGTGGAATACTGTGTTTCATTGAACAGACTGAGTTTAGATCTGTGGTTACCTCACAAGAACTCCAACCTTCAACGAAAATTTTTCTTAAAAGGAGGGCTTTATTTCACAACAGGATCTGGTATGTTAAATGGTGCTTATTCTGAGCATTTTGGACAAATTTGCATCTAAATCCGATGTGTGGTTCTCAAGATATGAACAAGGACAGTTTTCACATTTTCAACAAAAAGTAAACTTGAAACAAGCACATATGACATTGTATCCCCGCATTAGTGCACAGTCTTTCGTTTTTCTTTAAACTTTAGAGTCACTCGATTACCTCCTCAACAATCCCATAACAATAAAATGTGAATGCTTGAGTAGCATGAGCAGCTTTACATCCCCACGATGAGGTCCATTCCGACTAACTTCAATGTCAACACAACTGTCTGATAAAACAAAGGGAAACAAAGCATTCCTGACCAATGTGAGGAAGTGATGTAAGTTCTGCTGCTCATAACCTCACTTTGGAACACAAATCTACTGACTTCATTTACTGATATCTCGAGGAATACAAGTCCAATTTCCGCACTATGTAGATTTGGTTCCTCTGTTACATATGAAAATGAAATTTTTGTTTAAACTTCACCTTTAAAGTGTTAAAGTTCAATTCCAAGTACGAAGGGTATCCATCATTTCTACAAGATATATTATATTTATGTGGGTCTTAGTTTTGTCCTCTGGTTAACTATCATTAACTTCGACCTCTACATCTGGCGATAGTCATCTTCCGATGGTACATCATCAATATATCAGGTATGGGGCGTATAATTATGGTTTACTTTGAATTATTTTTCACGTTAAACAAATCATCTGATCATCTGAAAACAAGGATCTGATCAACAGCAAACATGATCCTTGACCTCCGTCTATTGAAGGCAATGTCCCCCTCTTCTCAATACGATCGATTTTTACTCGATGCATTTTGATATTTTGAAGATTTACCTTCCGTGATAACCCATACAGTATCGTTTTGTTTTTCGAGATAACGCCTTTAATCTCTGTCACAAAACAAAAAGGTTCGTCTCCAGACTAAAATTCTTCC
The DNA here is from genome assembly GCA_037179385.1 of Holothuria scabra. Lineage (NCBI taxonomy): Eukaryota > Metazoa > Echinodermata > Holothuroidea > Aspidochirotida > Holothuriidae > Holothuria > Holothuria scabra. Next base: position 56,400,838 of record CM074181.1, on the reverse strand, counting down.
ACTCGCCAAGTATGGATACTACTTTATCTTCCCGTTCATAAAATTGTGTTAAAAAGCTTTCAATTTTTGACTTATGTTCACCCGATATGACCGCTGCAGGACCTCTTTGCCCAAAACAAAAGGGTGCAGAAAAGTGAATGGTTTACCCAAGGTGACATGCAGGATTTGAGCATGATATATTCTGTAGTGCTCCATTCATGAACAAGAGAGGTTGCGAAATCTTCTTAAAAATGTACTTAGGCATTCATGTATCTATGCCTTAGCCAGTTCAAGGTCATGTACAATAAATCAAACTTTCTACAGGAATTGAGCATGGCCGAGATCCTCTGCCGAAATACCTGCGGCTACTGTTAGAGGAAGGAAGCTATTCAAAGACCACATCACATTATCACATTATTATCATATCATTGCTGTACTGAGTAGTTCATCCGATGTTCCACTCTCTGTCTAATTTAGCCATTGGAGCAGGAAAATTACAATTTAGAGTTTTTTTTTAGAGTTTTGGTCACTGGATGTTTCCCTGCTCTATTATTTATGCGGAGCATCACGCAAATGAGCAGAAGGACGCAGATCAATCATACACTCTGGTGGAGAATAGGACATCAAGAACGTTTGTAGGAACACGACTGTGTCGTTCGTATATCATGTCTGTGTAAATCTCCACTACCTCGGATAAAGACAAAATTTTTTTTCCAATTTGTGGTCTTCGAAATTAGTTTATTTTTTGTTTACTTTTTGTTTACTTAATTACAGATAGCAGAAGACATGAGATTTGAAGTGCTAATAAATGAACCCGAAGGACTAACATCTGTAGAAGCTGTTTGGGTGTGTACACCAGAAAGCAGTCAGAGAAGCCCAGAAGTATCTTTCAAACCTGGATCCAAGCAGGCATATGTGGTTTTCACTCCATCATTAGCAGAAGAGCTTTCACAGAGGAAGAAAGGATATTTCGAAGTCAGGTACTCGGTGACTCCTCAAAAAGGAGGAACAATTCAGGTACGTACATTCCCTTCAAGGCTGTTCTTTACTCGGATAAAAAATATTTAAGCTGTCTCAATTAAACCATGGTGATATCGTCTAAGTATGCAATTTAGTTTTATAAAGTTGCTTTTTTTGCCCACTGCAATTACTTACAAATTACATTTATCAACCAGCTAAATAATTTACATTTTATTATCAAATTACAATTTTACTATCTCGACGTTTTTGAAAACCTTACTTATGAAAACGAATGAACCTTCCAGATCAACCAATGGGCTAGGTATGTTAGATTATATTTGTGCTCACTTTCATATAAACACCATCTACGTTCACTTTCAAAAAATCTTAATTTAGGATAACTCAAAAGAAACCCACACACAGGTTTCGTTTTGTGTACATTCGAGATTCAAACTAACAACCTTTCTTGTAACTATTAAATCAGAAAATTTGAACTTTTTTTTCAACTTGAGCCATAATCGTGATGAACACAAACAGTTATGGCAGGTGACAATATGAAGTAAAAATTTGAAAAAATAAACCGACCTTAATTTCTCCGAGTCTACCATAAGATGTCTAGACTTTAATAATCAATTTCAATGTTGTTGTTATGTACTTGTGCGAGGATGAAAATGATTATTGCTGGTCTTTTAACATGGTGTTACAAGGCAACACAGTTCAACTGTTCCCCTAGCACTTAATCTGCATCTAACTCTAGTGAGCTTTTGTAAGTTATAGTCCATGCCAAAAACTTTAAAGAATGGATCCTACTGCCATTTCACTTGGTGCTCAGCATACGGAAAGGAGTAAGGAAATCTAGCCAGTGAGTCACAACTGTTATGAAGGCCGTGGCCGGCCAGATTTTAACCAACTGGTCAGATACTGAGCCGTAAAACTCCGTTAACCTTTATCTTATTAACTTACTTTATTAGTCACACCACCAGCTTTCATGTAATGATAGTATCACGGAGTCTGCAGCATGTGTTGTGTCATTCTCGAAAGGTGGTTTCCTGACAAAAAAAGCACACACCTGAAACCAATGATTAATCTAAAATACCTGCACCACTCGGCTAAAGGGTTACGTGCACACACGCAGAGACAGTGGCATCAGCTTTGCAGTAAACACACTCCACAGGCTTATTTTAACCCTTTACCGTTGTTTGGGTCCTTTTGGACCCATGCGGAGGGCTCGGCTGTCACCCATCTTTACTGTTTCACGCGGAGCTCGAAACTGCGAGTAGCTACCCGAAAATTCGGCCACAACAACGAGAGAGACAATAGTTTCAGGTCACGTGGTCAATGGCCTACGGAAGCCGATGCGGGGCGGGCTACTTCCGCTTTTCCGCCCACTCCCGAGGCGCGCAAATATGCCCCGATCGGAGCACAACGGTAAAGGGTTAAGGTTTTTGCAGATACCAAAATTCACCAAACTTCTAAAGATAGATAAAAGTGAAAAAAGTTTAAAATTCAAATCCTTAAAAGTCCATCTATTGACCTACCACAAAAATACAAGGTGCAAAAACAATTCTTTAGTTCCCTATAAGTTTTCCAACAATTATTGTAGTTGCGTTCAAATGTTTGCGGGTTCTCAATTAATTTGATGGGATGTGCAAATAGTCGATAAGAATTTAGAACTACCCGAATGGTCAGATGAGATATTGATGTTTTGCTTTCGACACTGTTGACTTGACAAAAAAACCTTGACTAAATTATCCAGAATTGAGTACATTATGATGTGCACGTGTTTTTGAAGAGGATGTGATAAATGAGTTGAGGTGATTTCGCTACCATCCTAGTCTTTTTTGTTTACTTCCAGGTTCTGAATGGTTACTTCGTGCACTTCTTTTCTTTCGACGGGCTTGGGTTTGTTCCAAAACAAGTTATGTTTGTAATAGACGTCAGTGGATCAATGACAGGAAGCAATTTCCATCAGACTAAATCGGCCGTATCTTATATGCTCCAACAACTTAAAACCTTCGATTATTTTAACATTTTGACTTTTTCTAATCATGTATATAAATGGCGACCAAATTTTGTTCCAGCGAAACCGAAATTTATTGATGCAGGGATTCGGTTTTTGAAAAAGGTGAATGCTTATGGAGGTAAGTTTGTATGGTCAACTGGAAGTTAACTGGAAGTATTTGGACTTTAATATGAGTTTTCAGAACATTGTTAGATGTGCACTTATGGTAATCAGCGTTTAACCACGTCAAAAATTTGAAACAAATCGTTCTTGGATAACACGATTGCAATAGTTGCGTTAAGAAATTTGTAGTGTTCTATGTGGGTGGGGGGATTTTCTTTCTTCCATATCCTCTTTCGATGCGTACTGAACTCGAAAATCTTATCAAAATGTACTAAAGTAGCCTGAAAGGTAGATAACTTGTTCCAGTCAGTTATTTTTGAGTGAGTTATTTTTGGTTAGTTAGTTAGTAAGTAAGTCAGTTAGTAGTAAGTTAGTTAGTAAGTTAGTTAGTTAGTTAGTGAGTTACTTATTTAGTTAGTTAGTTAGTTAGTTAGTTAGGAAGTTAGTCAGTCAGTCAGTCAGTCAGGCAGTTAGTTAGTTAGTTAGTTAGTTAGTTAGTTAGTTAGTTAGTTCGTCAGTTAGTTAGTTAGTTAGTCAGTCAGTCAGTAAGTTAGTTAGTTAGTTCGTCAGTTAGATGGTTAGTTAGTTAGCTAGTCAGTCAGTCAGTTAGTTGGTTAGTTAGTCAGTTAGTTAGTTAGTTAGTTTGTTAGTCAGTCAGTTAGTCGGTCGGTCGGTCGGTCGGTCGGTCGGTCGGTCAGTCAGTCAGTTAGTTAGATGGAGTTTTACTTTTAATTTTCAAACCATCTGGTCCACGTCGAGCCGTTATGGCATTTTTTCCAGTTGTGGCTAACGGGATTGCCTTCCCTGCTCCAATGTTTACGCTTAGCACCAGGGACAATGGCAGAGGTTTCTATTTTTAAAGTCTTCGATATTACTCGGCCAGTACTTGAACTCCCGACATGCTGACTGCAAGCCGGATGTTCTAAGTTGTGTCAAAAATTTCGAGCTACATTAACTAGTTACACACGGGGTCTAACAAGAGAGATAAGAAGCAATTTGGTTTTTCTTCCCAACATTACACATTCATGTACCAAATATGAAAAATGGCATTGCGATCTTGAAATTTCATGTATACAAGCCACTTAAAAGATTATACATTGGGTGTCCTCGAATGATACCAACACAATGGAGTTATTGTTCTCAAGATGATGCAAAGTTTGAAATGTTTTGATCATTCCTTTCGTGAAATATCACGTTGCTAAGGACGTAAAAACACATCTAACCTCATCATCACACAAATCATGAACATCAACGTCGCGCGAAAAGACTCATTGTCTGCTGACGGGAAGGAATCGTAAGCATTCAGAATTTTGCTCCTTATAAAAGGCGAACGAGACTAAGTGTGACGTAGCTTTCCTTCAGCCATAACAAAACACCAACTGCATCCAATCCCATTTACATTAGCTTGATACACTCCGCAAGAAAATTCAAAACGCCATAATAACCACCAACGTAATTTACAAACAAAACGCCTGGAATTGTGAATAATCCGAAAATGTCAATCGTTTACCCATGCTGACACCTGGATTCTTCCGAATAACTATCCATAGCCTTTGAACTACACTTAAAGTTTTATATTTAGTATGTTAATGCATGATTGTGGTTTGAAAGATAACCCTATTGTTTTGTGGAGGTTGATAATCGTGTGGGTTCAACCGTCGTCAAAAAGCAAAATACCCCAAGAATTTGCAAGATCATCATCTATGCCTCTAGCATTTGAGAGGAAAAGTTTTCCTTTGGGCAAGGAATAAGCCCTAAGAGTTTCTTGTTCTGTTATATATCGCACTGGCTGTAAGCAGAGACTTTTTCAAATTACAGCTCCGTGCTATGAAGGAGTAGACTTTCAACGGGGTTCGTGTACACAAAACTGACGTCGTAGCTGCTTTGGTCTCAAAAGTTTCAAAGGCAAAATTATTTTCATTTTATTGTATTGGACTTTGGAAATATCAGTACGTTTAGTGGTAACAAAGGTGAAATAATAACACGTTCAATTATAACAACTTTTTATGGTGTATGGTGTATACTTTATTATATACTGATCATTGTTTACGTTGCAAAAATGGGGCTTCTTGGATAAGCACCTGCTCTCTGAAGAAAAATTCTTCCCCCCGCAGAAAACAGCTATGGAGGCCGTGGAGAAATATAAAACAAAACCCTCGATGGTCAGTCACGGTCATTTTTCTTCTACACATACGTTTCACATTTTTCACTTAAGACCAAAGATTTCAAATATCGTCCTAAACCCGATATCGGGCTGTTGGCGTATCCCCCAATTTGGGAAATTCCTTAACTTTCACAGGTAGGGACAATTCTGGCGGCACCCCTGGTATTGAGTTTTCTTTTTACTGTATACAGTAGTAAGAAATGCTCTTTTCTGACTGACGAATTTTTCCGATTTTTTGGAGGGGTGGAGGAAATAGCAAAGAAGTGTCGCATGAGATGGGTATGATGAACAAAACAGTATTTCCTTGTTTTCTTATATGTAAAATAGTATGAGTTATAAGATGTTGCATCAGTTTTACAGGCTGTGTTCCGAACATTGAGGTGTTAAATTTTATTCCGTAACCGATAGTTATTCATAATCTTCCATGTTTTGGTTTCCAGGAACAAATATAAAAGAAGCCCTCCTTCTTGCAGCTAAATCATTCAGAGAATTGGCGGATGCCTTCCGCTTGATTATCTTTCTGACGGACGGGGTACCAACTGTAGGGGGAACTAAACCAAGCCGAATTACACGGGCGGTAACCGACGCTATAAGTGGGCGAATTGCTCTCTTTTGTATTGGAATTGGTGACCAGGTTGATGAAACGATGTTGCAGCAATTAGCTGCAAATAATCATGGTCGCTACTGCAATGTAGAATCTGGACGTAATGGTGCTGACCAAATGAAGGCCTTTTACGATGGAATTTCAAACCCAATACTCTTCGATGTTACATTTGTTTATGATTCACTCACCGTAAATAACGAATCCTTGTCTCGTTTTAATTTTCCCGGTTACCTGGACGGCCAGGAGATAATAATCTCGGGTATGTTAAGAGACAATATTAAAGGGAAGTACCTAAACGTCACGGTCGAAGGAAACGCCGGAAAGACGGGTTTTGAGTATTTCAGGTCACAGAGTTTGAAGAGTAAACTGGTAAGTGACAAGTTAGAAAAGACTTCACTGGTGATAATGTTCATTCACCACTTCGGTTAAGAATAAGAGGTGAATCAGACTGCTTGGCATGTAGCCCCCATTTACACTTTTTTGATATCTTATAAACCTTTCTGCAAAGTTCTCACATATCTGGAGATTTGATATAAGATTTACTGCCTGCCGATGTCGATATGACATGAATTTACTTGGTCTTTGTTATTTCAATTGATTTGGGTTGATAAAGCTTTTGGCCTCAAAGGTAGATACCACTAGGTCAGACTTAATTTGCTTTCTATGACAAAATGTCATATTAAAAACTATCCCTGAGCCAAAACACGCCAAGAATTGTTTTCAGGACAAAGAAAGTGCCATCACACCCAACGGTTGACATTTGACGGCAGTTCATCGTAGATTAAGCTGAAGACGATATTACCCTTTCATGCAGCATTAGAAATTTGATCTTTTTCTTTGTTTTGTTTTTACTTTCATGTGAAAAGCATTAAAAACAGAGAACTTGAAACAGTTTCCATCAAAATCCGTCACAAGTTGATCATGTTAAACGGAAATTTCTCATTTGCACTTAAACATGAATAAACATCAGTTCAATATGAAAATCTTGTGATATCTAAGTAAGTACATGTCATATGTGTCTAATGTTTTCTTTTGCAACTTTCATTATACCATTAAATTGTCCTGAGTGTTCTATTTGGGGAGTTAAAATTGTGTCTTTGAAAATTGTCAGTATCAATTACCAAACCTTAAAGTATCTAACGAGTTATAAATTGATGATTAATATAGAGTTAATAACAAAGCTTTCAAGACTCCGCAACACTATACATCATTTTTAACTTGTTCATAAGAAACAATCTTTTTAAATTCAGACCCCGGCTTCCTAAAAGAAACCTGATAAATTTCGCATGAAATCACCCACGATGATTTCGGGTCTTTCATCAAATGTATATAAGGTCCACTGTGATAATGTAAACCTCCAAAATTTCAGTTTTTTTTACTTTACAACCCCTTCCCCGGTGGCCGGAGACGGCACTTTCCGTGCGTAATGAGCTTCATTTACCCAGCTTTAAAATAAACATTTTATATTTGCAATTCCTCATCAGCACTTCCAAAGTTTCAAAATTTTCCCCAACGTTGCAACTTCTTAAAGCCGCACTTTGCAAATATTGGGAGCTTTACATGCCTTTAGACCCCCTTTTTGTTGTGGGACTAAAGCAAGCGCTTCTACTGGGTAGCAGCCTTAAAGGTGTCGCATTACAGTGTTTGCATTGTTAAATGTCATTTAATTAGCATGAACTCACATGAACGGCACTTGTACTTCAAAGCCAGGAAATACCATTTAGATGTTAGCTTCAAGATGACTACAATATATCTTCCGTACTGTCTTAGTTGGAATAAGGAGAGGTTTATTGTGGCCTGAAAAATAACATAATTGGAATTATAGTATTCTTTAATACCTGGTTTACCATGTAACCTTGTGGGGCAATTTAAATTACAGCTCATCTTCGGAAGTATAAACGGATTACTTTAATGTTTTTCTTGTTTCAATAGTTAAGTAGATACGAACAATCAGTTTTTACTATTTCTTGGAAAATAGTTGGAACACTCAAATATAGGTCTACAAGGAATTTTTTCACTTGGTAAACTATAGCTTTTTGGAAAACGTCAAATTGCTCATTTCTAGATCTATTGACGGCAAGTTACATATTTTAGGGTGTTCAAAACTTTACTGGATTAGGCGATACTTAAAAATGGAATGAACTCAGTGATAATCCATTTAAAGTTGCGTGAGACGTAACCGTTCTCGGGTCCACGCTGCAATGTATACTTTGAGTGAGTCTTCAAATTTGCCGAATCAGGAGGCGTCTTTTAAAGCTGATCCCACAGACCACATGATCTTACGGTGCAACGAATACTCTTGCGACTAGTCAAACATCTATTCCAAACGGTGAAGAGTGATTTTATCCCTTCTTAAATATTCTTCTTTCCTAAGAAACGATCTGAGAACTTGAACTTTTGTGGCGTGATGTGTGAAATTATATCTATAAAATCTTAGCTTTGAGGCAAATTTTACTAAATGATTTATTTAAAAGAACGGTCATATTTTAATACACCCAAACCCTGAGTCAGCTTTGAGAAGTACATAAAGTAGAGCAGAAGTGATAGACAAATCTGCCAATTCATTTACAGACTTTTCCAATTCACTGTCACCTCTAAAATATCCAGACCTGTAACATCATCTTGACATGATTAATCTAAATTATGTCAGGCCGTTCATCGATTATCTGTAGATTATATATTAGTTACCATGTTTAACAACAAGTCATTTAATCAGGGAGTTGCTAAAGACTTCCTGATTAAACTAATAGTACCTTTTAATGGACAGTGTACGAATAAATGCGAAGAGACTTGCCATCCCTCCACAAAAGAAGTATCGTTATGCTAGAATGTCCTGAATCGAAGTAACAAAAATATGAGCTCTCTCCACTCAACTTTTGCTACCTGCACTACTATTTATGTTGGACGGCCAGGTACTTTGAAACTTTGATAGAGTGGAGCTTATAACTGGTCGATACCTAGTTGACAGACCTATTATGTATGATCGGTGACGTTGGTTTCCTCTCTCCTCAGTAAGAAAGATGTTGTGAAAGATGACAATCACCTTCATCATCTATGATCTGCTTTGGGGTTTGTGTAAATTAGGGCTTCTACTTGTAATTTCGTGGTTGGTCTATGCCATCACCTTAATGAAAAAAACTTATACCTGCTTAAAACTGTGTAACCATTGTCTTTACTTTATCTCTAAGGTGCAACCAGAGGATGAAAATAAGTATAACATCCTCATTCAACGATTTTGCGCACTGTCGAAGATTAAAGATCTAAATCGACAAAGAAGAGCAACAATATCAAGCATGGAGAAGATGTCATTGTCCCATGAAATGATGCAGATATCCCAAAAGTATGGGTTTGTTACTCCAATGACACCGATAGTATTACCGAATCAAAATAGTACACAAGTAGAGGAGCTACAGTCGTTTGAGTTTTTGGGGCTACAACTTCCTTTTGGTGTTGGTAAGTTCGGACCATACTTTATTTTGTTGTATAATTTGGCGACTTTGAAAAACACATATGCGCATTCGTTTGTTCAATAAACTGGTAGTGAAAATCCAAAAGCAAGAACGTTTTCATATTTTGCCTATAAATTATAGATATTAATCTTCGTTTCGTCATGGCAAGGTTGGAAGGTAAATTATGATGATAGAGATATTTTAGTGGCGAAGTACCAGCGACAATATTAATTAATAACCCTCTCACTATATTTTTGATCTGTTGATTATTCTTAATAGAAGAAGCTTCCAGTACAAGACATGCAAACATGCTAGCATCTTACCAGCAAGCTTCACCAACTAATCTGGAGGAATATGACGTGCCAATATCAAAAGGTACTGTGTTCTGCTTTTATACCCTGGTCTTTTACTTGCAGTAAAAACCAGTAGTTAAGCATGAAATATCTTCGGTTTCTTGTCTGCTGGTATACATTGAGAATCGGGAAGCTTTGCAAAAATATAGTATACAGAGGCCTAAAGTTTTGGAAGAAAAGCAAGATTTCAATACTTTAGAAAACGAAGTGGTTATTTTCCAGGTGATTGTGCAATCCTGGTAATAACGGTGAGAGTATTTGAACTGGATGTTGTTTTTTTTCGACTTTCCGTGCGACAATTGACAAGACCCATCTGATTGGTAGCAGATATATGCTGGAAGGTTTAACTTCAGGGACCTTTGTGTGACCATAATTAGCGATGTAGGCAATTAAAAGTTACATATGTTTCGATTTATTCTGACAGCTTATTCTGATAGCACTAATTTTGCAGTGTCTGTTCATCAAGTGTGCGTGCCTCTTGAGTCAAGGGAAGATTTGTTTAATTTTGAAATGACACTTGTATTGGTTCATTTCTTGCACATTTTAGTTTGGTACCCTTTCTCACAGTCCCTTCAGGGTATATTGTGTTGCAATCCTTGCAGAAGTGCAATGCATTTAGTCTGTTCCTTAAACCGGATGGCGCTATTGCCAATATCCACACAAAGGTTGAACCCTTACACTGAGAAGGGAAGACACTATGACTCACCTGTGCACTGCGTATTTGAAATTGGCATTCTAATTGAAATTGCAGCGACTCATTCTGGATTTTTATCATTCGATTGTTTTTACGTTTCGTACGGGGCATTTGGTTCAATTGGTAAGAACTAGTTGCGTACAACACGTTTATACTAAAACAGGTTACCTAATAACCAACAATGGCAGTGACAAACAGTTAACAAATCGAATCATTACAAGAATTACATACTTTAATCAAAGAACACACTAGATGACGACAAAGGGCGAAGGGATTCATTGCCCGGGGAGACTCTTCATAGGCTTTTTAGATTCTAAAGAGTGAAATTATGGACATATCTCAAATAAAGCCTAAATACTCACATTAAAATAATAAAGAGTAGCTCCTTTTCTGTTAATTTACATTGATCTCTTATATCACTCTAAAAATTATTTTTTTTATCTAAAGACTATAGAGAGTGTGTGGGCAATTCAGTTTTTGTATCCCGTCTTGACACCAGTCATGTAATGATTCCTTTGGACATGGTGACTTGTCTTCCTCCTCACTAATACAGTTTACCTTCTATGAACTAAGTATCATATAAAATCAAGCTATTTCTTTTTAAGCTAATTTCAAATAAACCGAAAATTTTGATGTGGAATTTAAAGCATAACAAAACAAACTTTTTATCACGAATGGTCACTTGCCGCACAAATTATTCTCAGAATAGGACTCGTTTATTAGTATCTATGACACTGAGGGTTTATTTTTTCCCTTGTATAAAGGACTCCGATCACACTTGTGTTTAGTAACTGTAGGCAGCCATAATTGGGGTTTCGTTAGCCTTAAATCGTCTTCATCTATTCCCCACATGTAATTTCAAACCCTCATATCCAGTGAAATGTGAGAATATCAAGTGGCATTTTAGTGTACAAGTATCCATGATACAGGCCAGCACGTTGAAAGACTGACGGTAATTGACCCCAGTTATGTCCGACTTCACCATCACTTCTCTCTCCGGACTCGTCTATAAAGTTTACACACACTTCAGATATTTTCACTACACTCTCCAGTGAAGTTTTACATCCCAAACGTTTCAAACTTCTTAACCTGTTTTAAACTTGAACCATTACAAAAAAACAGATAACTCGTTACCCCATTGTTGATTTTCTGCAATCATATTCCTTCCAGCTACGGAATTTTAATTGCCATACTACCACGTACATTGTGTTGTAAAAATTCTTATTACAGTTTTCCTCCAAAACAAGTCATCGGATATGTTACATTTATGTCGAAAATAATGTTTAAAACATCAGTCACACCTGCATCAAGAAGGTGAGTCGACCAATAACTTCCTTTCACAATTATTCGGAACGCAATGGCAGGTGTGGTTCGTGAACACAAACAGTTAGAGGTTAAACAATGATGGACTGTGCATTAGTGGAAGATATTGCACAATCGGGGGTTAGTGCAAGTAATGCACGCGGGAGCAGTCCGAGTTCATCTAACGAAAGCATCTACCCCGAAATTGCATTGTCATTTATTTAATGTAGCCTACAGGTCCAGCGTTGTTAACCTTACTCATTATGAGCGCTTTTTGCGGATGTGTGCGCATTATAAATTCCTATTATTATTATTATTATTATTAATACACATCAATACAAAAAAGGGTCAAAACATGAAGTCCACCTTCTTAGCAATTATCCTTGTCTACATGACAATTGCCTGTTGTAAAGAAGTCTTTAAATAGAAACCAAACTATGGGCGTCCGAAAGGCACTTGCCCCCCCCCCCCGGAAAATCAAATTTGTGAAAAAATTAATTAAAAATTGAAATAAAAAAAATTAAAAATAAATCATCAAAATATCTTCACTCACAGCGTCAGTTTGTACTCCTGAAATATGCGGACATTTGACCAGGAATAGCAAAAGAGAAGATGGTGCGCTGAATAGTGAAATCGTAATTTTGGGACCATCATTCGTGATACTTATTGGAAATTTGTAATTGTAAAAACTATGCAAAAAATTGTACTAGTTGTCAGGTATGTAGTGTGCATATTGCATCCGACTATTGATCAATGCGTTGGTCTTGGTTTGGTCCCGTGCTGATCTCAAGTGGCGACGCGCGGATGTAACTGAGATATACAAGGTAAATGTGGGAGGGGGGAGGGTATGATTCATAATTGGGTAACGGATATAGGCCTATATAGGCTGTGTGACAGTTGCAAGTTTTATTGTGCATAGGCGTGCAAGGCCGTGACCGAGAGGCAGATTTTCCTTCAACAATTTCTTACATTGAAAATTCTAAAAATCTAAAAATTGCAGACATGAAGTTCCTGTTTTAGGGCTGAGTACATGCAGCTTATAACACTCGCCAAGTGTCGTTTCCGGCCATCTGGAGGGTTTGTAAGGCCCAAAATTTTTTGTACGCTCCACGCCAACCTATGGTGGCGCTCCGCTTAGATGGTGTACACAATTCAATCATCCATGAATGATCTTGCCCCCCTCCCCCTTGTAAAAATTTCTGCGGATGCCCATGAACCAAACCACCGCATTTTCCCTTCCCATTGGACATAGAGCAAAGTCGTTCCACAATATGCAGTATAATGGTCGGTTCCGATGCAATTTCCATCCAAGTCACTTTCGGCAACAATGCACATCAACTAAACCAATAAAGATTCTTCAACCATGGGAATTGTACGACGGGGAATAATCTGAAGTTAAAGTAAAAGATGTCGAAGCAATAGTTATCCGGTCAAGAGAATATAGCCATATCACACTAACGATCCTCAAAGTAGCTCTCTGTCTTTCCTAACCAGATAATTTCCCACTATAAAAAAGTAATACCCTTTACACTACTTAACTATTAAACAAGCATAGATTCTTCAAGGGTGAGAACTGTACAAAGGAGGACTTATCTGAAGTTATTTTAAAAGATGTCGGAGCAATTGTTATCCGGTAACGAAAATTTAGCCACATCTCCATAATGATTCCTATATGTAAGTATCTCACTGGCAACTTTCAAATTCAAAGTTAAATGAAAACCTATGATCATACATTCTATATATAAAAGAAAGCTCAGTTAGTTAGAGTCTCTTAAGAGAATTAGTCAAACACAGCTGTTTCATTATAACCAATAACCATCCACGTGCAACAATTTAATATCTATGATTTTTTTCAAGTGGTGAGATTAAAAATGATAATGATAATTAATAATGCCATGTCACGTTGACTCTTTGAGTTTCCTGTCGTAAGACAAGTGAGCCACGCAGGAGTCAAATAACATCAATTGAGAATCTATCTACCGCCACCTTCCACCGTGTGACGTACAATATTTACCAAGTAAATGGACAGGGAGACATTCGACAATACCCATCCGATTATTTAAAGGTTTTTTATCACTTCCTTTCTGTAGTTTTCGGCGATCCACACTTCGCTATCGATATTCCTGGATCAAATTTAACTATTTGCTTCGATGTTCAAAAAAATCAGGGGACTATCCTTCGATTACTCAGCGATCCATATGCAGGTTTGTTCTACACTTCATATATTCTTAACGTATTATCATATTCGCGTGAAGATAACTGACCTTCTAGGACTGAAATTATTGATATGTTTATGAAAGTCCAAAATATTCCTTTGACTACCAGACAATGCCAATGTTTGTTCAGTTTATTACTAGATGTTTCCTTTTCGAACAAAGAGAAGAAATGTTATAACATCTGCAAGTATGGTCGAGAGTTTGTTTTCAAAGTGTGCTACGATTCTGAACAAGTCATTTCATGAGCAGAAGTTATCAACACTCGGCTAAATCGAAAGTGAAGAAAGTGGTTTTGATATTTAATGAAGTTTAGAAATGCATTGTACGTACTTTTATTAGTACACATGCTATGTCAAGAGCATAGTGTCAGACAAAGGCAGTTTATTGTCACCCCAAAACTACACTTTTTAGCAGGGTGTAGTTTTTTAGCAGGTGAGAAGATTTGACCTTTCGGATATTACTCGTGATGGCTCATGTGAGCATATGAATGTTTGTCCAATTAATAGTTATCAAAGTTACCCTGCATTATTTAGTTACTCTGATTTACCGTCTTGTCAATTATTTGAACCTGAACTCAACAGGTTTGGTTGTTAATGCTGAAATAAAAGAGGACATCCTGAATGACGTGGCTACTGACGTCAGGACTAACAGTCTCAGACCTAGTATGTTCGGACGTTTCGGTATTTCCCTGGGTACACACAGGATCCTTGTTTTAGACGATGAAATCATTATCGATAACGAAATTTCCCTCCAGTGGGAGATGTCTCATTCTATAAGCCTGAAGGAATATAACCTTACCATAACGGACAAGGAAAATCTAACTATTTCAAACATTGATGGATTGCGCATGCGTATACGAAGACACGTCAGGATAAAGCACCCAACATATTTCGATTTTATTTTAGAAAATGGAAGATACTTATCTCCTTTGGCTCATGGTCTAATTGGTAAGTTATCTTCCTACTCTCATAGTTTTGATAAGTTTATTAGGCGTTATATTCAAATGGATTCAATGGAAACATTCACGACAATGTAAAATATCCATATTTAGTCAATAACAATTTCCCATTTCTTAGAATTCGTGACATCAGAATTAGAACTGTTGCTAGCTTTGAGGAATTGCTACTGCTTTTTTTGTCACTACCGCTTGAAAAACGCTGTTGTTCGGCGCTCTTTTCATAGCATGAACACTTCAATCTTCAAAGACGTACTAGTTGCGGAAAGATTCATTTGGGGTTTGTCGCCCTCACATTTGGCAAAATAAACAGTGCATCATTGAAGTCATTGCAATAGCAAGTGCAAATGTAGTCAATTAATTTGTTTGTTTGTTTGTTTTCATTTGATCCTCCCTTGCGGGAACTCGGCAACGCCCCAATGAAGGGGTATTAACGCCAAGCTGGCAATGCCAGTCTCGTGAGACAAACTCACGAATAGGATACGCGCATAAGCCCATTTCAGTTTCACAGCAAACTCTTCTGTGTGCATGTTTTGTGCTCTATTGGTCTCCTCCAAACGACGTCGCTTGAATAACGATTGTAGTTTCACTGTTTAACTGCATTTATAATAATCACTGATGTCAGTGCTAAATGATACCGGGCAGTTTTTCTGATACTTCATAACATTGATTAATGAAGCTACATTAATGGAGTTATAAATTTGGAATTTATCTTCCCTTGTGCTTTAAAATAGCCTGCATTTGGTGTCTGCAGTAAACACATTGAGCCGCGTGCGGTCCAGATCCTGTTGCCTGTATAAGATTTAATTGTCAGAAAAGCTAATAATGCTAAAAAATCAATAATAACCAAAAGGACACTTTCGCTTAAAAAGAAGCTCGAGAAATACACTTTCTTGAGTAACCAATTGCAAATGCAAGGCAACCTCACTGCGGCTATGTGACATGCTAATAAGAGATTTATTGATTGATTCCACAAATCAATTTTTATAAAATAGGGATTCAGACTACTTTGAGTTATAATTTATTCAAACCGTGCTAATAGAAGAAATTAGAAATACCATCAATTTGAAAGTTTTCCATTGCCAAGCAAAACTGATTTGATTAGTTATCATTCAAGTTATAGACATGGAAAATTTGCTGAAAATTTTGATATCTCTGGTCTCGCCAATTCACTTTTTATTTGTTGCCGTAAGCAGGCAAGGAATGTATGTGATGGTGGCGTCCCGTATATGTTTGTGTATGTACATGTGCACGTGTGTTTGTGATACTGCTTGTAAACACGATATCTCAAGAAAGGAATTTCCGACACTTACCATAATTGATGTAAAGGTTTGTCATGTTGAGAAAAAGAACCCTTTTTTATTTTGGTGGAGGTCAAAGGTAATTTGAGGTCACCAGGCGTCAAAACCTTGTAAACACGATATCTCAAGATAGGAATGACCCATACTTTTCATATTTGATAAAGAGAGTTGTCATGCTCAGAGAAAGAACCCTATTGTTTTTGGTGGAAGTCAGAGGTCTTCTGAGGTCACCAGCGGAATCTGCGAAAACATTAAAAATGGCTTGTAAACACAATATCTCAAAAAAGGAATGTCCGACACTTATCATATTTGATATATAGATGTTTCATGTTGAGAGAAAGGATCGTATTCATTTTAGTGGAGGTCAAAGGCTATTTGAGGTCACCAGGCGTCAAAAAACCCGAAAACCTTGTAAACACGATATCTCAAGTTAGGATGACACATACTTTTCATATTTGAAGAAGAGAAAGAACCCTATTATTTGGTGGGGGTCAGAGGTCATCTGAGGTCACCGGTGGAAGACTGCGAAAACATCAAAAATGGCTTGTAAACACGATATCTCATGATTGGAATGGCCGACACTTTTCATAGTTGGTATGTAGTAACCTCAACTGAACTTCGACATCCACCAAAAACAATAGGCTTCAGATTTGTTATGTTGAGAGAAAGAAGCCTATTGTTTTTGGTGGATGTCGAAGTTCAGTTGAGGTTACTATGGGTCAAAATCAGAAAAGCTCCTAAACAGGATATGTTATCAAGTTAGGAATGACTGACACTTTTCTGATATTGGTATGTAGATTTGACATGCTGAGAAGAAGAATCTTTTTGTTTTGGTTGAGATCAAGGTTCAATTTGAGGTCACAAGACGTCATAAACAAAAACCTAATAAACACGATATCTCGAGGTAGGAAGGGCCGACATTTTTCGTTTTTGGTATATACATTTGTCATGATTAGAAAAATAACCCTTTGTTTTGGTGGATGTCAAAGGTTATTCAAGGTCACAGGGATCAAAACCGGAAAACCTCGAAAACTTGATATATTAAGACAGAAATGCCAGGTCACAAGAGGTTAAATACTAGGTCATCAGAGGTCAAATGCCAGGTCACCAGAGGTTAAATGCTAGGTCATCAGAGGTCAAATGACAGGTCACTAGAGGTCATATATGAGGTCAGCAGTGGTCAAAATTTCAGGGCCCCGGAGGTCAACATACAAGGTAACCAGGGGTCATATAGCCTACCAGATCACCAGAGTTGAAATGTCATATGAGATCGTAAAGGGTTACAAACTTCATAAACTTCCCTCCCTTCAAGTAGGAAAGCTGGACCGTTTTCATAGGAATCCAGTATATAGGGATGCAGTATATTAACAAAAGTTCCCTTAGTCTTTTGGGGAGGTCAGAATTAGGTCAGCCAACAAAAGGTAGAATGTCTCAAGAAATTCCTAGATTCTATCTGGTTGCTACCACAGGTCACAAAGCAAAATTTTCCTTCCGTAAAGGAATCACTAAGCCTTTGGATTTTTGGTTAACTCTGGGGAAATGGGGACCCAAGTACCCTTTATCCTGATCCTTCGTCGAAACATGTAATGTTGCTTGGATATTTTCAATAAGTATGCACGTGATTTCATGACTAAAGTGTGAGTGACGGTACACCTGCTTTGTCCCCTTCGGAAATGTAAATGTCGTTGGTTGCCCTTTTGGAATTGACTGCCGTGGATTTTGGGATAGGTTTCCTCAATAAATGTCTTTCCGATTACTGACTTTTTTCTGCAATATCGTATTAAAAATTGCTTTAATTTTATCTGGAACTCAGTGGCGAAGGGACGAACAAGACGTGTGGGGTGTTATTATGTTTATATATTTAACATATCTAACATCTCATGGCTTGTGTAGCGCATTCCACCATACTCAATAAATGCCCCACCTCTTCCATTAGATGTGGAAGTGATTATTACATAAACGAATTCCAAGGTTTATGCTTTCATTAAGTTTTCTAAGTTGACATGGAGCTAATTACAAAATGATTCTTTTGTCTAAATAATTCTTTTGTCTTAACTTTTCAGGTCAATTTCAACATAAATACTTACATTTAGATGAGAAGAGGGCTCGGACTTTAAGGGGAGGACAACTTCAAAGCTTGGTTCAATTTCAAGACAAAGAAGTTTTAGTGCACAAAAGAACTTTTCATTCCAAGGGATTATCCAACTGCTGGTATGGTCCTGCCGAAAAATTGATAGATGGCAGTATTAACGAATATTTAACAAACGAAATTTTCAGCTAAAGTTTGCTGTGTAAAGGGAGACCTCATTTGAAATCGTTCGGAGGCGATGCAATATGGATAGAATTGGAAACCTTTTTATATTATTTACTGCAGCCACGATTCACCGTTCTCACAAAGTTGGAGATGTATAAAATAATAGAGAATTCGGGAGTGCCATACAGTTGAAAACATGATATAACCATTACTCTGTTTAATTATTAACTCGAAGAGTTGTTTATTCACTTAAAGTACTGGTACGTGTAATTTCGAATACTTCTTGAAACGAATTGTCCTGAAAAAAGTTACTGTACATATGATTAAGCTTCCCTCTACTTGGTTCAACTAAAATACAACCAGAGCTTTTCCCAGGGAGTAAGCAGGCGAGTGAATATGGTTGAGATAATAAACCAAATCATAATGGGCCCTTCTTCAATGTTCAGAACTACTTGGATCGAACATAAGATCATCCGCTATAATTAATTATTACTTGTTGTTCTCTAATTATGTGGCAAGAGCTTATTTAACTCTTTATTTTGCTGTACCCTCTTCTTGATTGACCATCGTACTACGCTCATGGCAACAATATTTTATGAATTTTCAATGTACATTACTACTTGTGACCTTACATCAATCTTTACCAGCGGTACGGAGGCAAGATGGGACATGTGTCTCCCCTTCCAGATTTTGTCCTTGCCCCCCAATAGCCTCCCTTACTTTGGTTGAATTAAATCAAATTTTATCTTAGGTTCTTTGCTTCATTTATTTTGTAAATGTAATTTGAGAAGTCCACAAAATATCCAAAAAAAGGAGAAAATTACACACATGACAAAATTAATCCTGCTCATTACTTTTTAATTTATTGCTTAACACTAAAAGTGATGGAAGCAGGAAGGCCACTTTGTAAGATGCTGGAACCAAGGTAGTTGTTATTTGAGTGGAGATATAATCATACAGCGCCTAAGAAATGAGGTTTATGCCGTCACTTTCACCCAGTAATATATCTCTTTGGTATTGTTTGTTAATTTCCATTGGGCTTATACGAGATTGGATTAGAAAAGATTACAGTAGGGCTTGCAGTTCTTGAACTGCCACTTTCTGTTTGCTCGCAGACGTTTGTGGAAATATCATTCAAGTTGTATGTTAAAATCATGAGCATGATTTGTTATCAGTTTTTCTTCATCCTGGAGGACGTTTCCAAACATTGTACTAAAATTAGACGTTCGCCTCTACAGTTTATTTGCATTTCATGCCTTGTAAAGGGACTAAGTGTATTCTTATATTTAATTCCGTTCAATTGGTTTCGAGTTTTAATCAGTTGTGAAGCTAACGTCGGGGTCACCAAAATATATTAAGCTCTGATGACATCACAAAATTTTGAATTTTAGCCGCTTATGGAAATGTACACTTGGAAAAAGAATGGTTTTTTGTACTGCACACTTTCAATGACGCACAAGAAAACTATGAAACTTACTAGAATAAAACGTCGCAAGTTATCATATCATCAATTTCAGAGGAAATTGTCGGCTAAAGGGCGCAAGAATCACCGAGGGATTTTGGTCACCCTTTCTGAACGTTGGCGAATGGTCAAAAAAATTTTCCCAAATCATCCCGAAGCTGTCCAACAATTACCAAATGTTCAAATTTGATCACGAAATATGCTCTCCCACATAGTTTCGCAGGTAAATTATTCCAATTTTTCCTGAAGAAAGTCAATCCCGCTCTGTTTATGCTACGAATCTACTTGCAATACACATGTTAGTAATTCAGCCATTTTGAAACGC
This sequence comes from Holothuria scabra, assembly GCA_037179385.1. Classification (NCBI taxonomy): domain Eukaryota; kingdom Metazoa; phylum Echinodermata; class Holothuroidea; order Aspidochirotida; family Holothuriidae; genus Holothuria; species Holothuria scabra. Next base: position 56,380,695 of record CM074181.1, on the reverse strand, counting down.
AACGATGCATGATAGCATATTGCAGCACTGCGGTACAAGATCCAACACAATGTCATGCTTTGGGCGTGCACACACGCAAGTGATGCGGAAGTATGTACATATAATGAATAGATGAAGCAGAACAAAGACCAGTTCTTTATAGCATTCTGAGTGAAGATATAAGGAACACAAGAAAGCAACCACTATATTTTTCGGAGATATTATTTGTTCTCAGTGGCTTAGCCACGGGGGGGGGGGGGCCTGGGGGCCTAGGCCCCCCAGACTTTTTGCGTCCTGATAAAGTGATTGAGAAAAAAATAAAATGTTTGAACGGAAATAAACTTTTAAGTATTTCCTTCATAAAGAGTAAATAATGAAAAAGTGTAACAATTAAGAAAACATGCATGAATGTTTGTAAAACACATTTTGTGCGCACGTATAAAATCAAGTAATAACTTCACAATGCCTACTTTCACTAAATTGGATACCTTATATTATCTGCACTGTCGTTTATTGCATTTGACTTCGAAGATGAAACGAACGTGTCGACGGCAAACTCGTATGTGACTTTGTTAGGTTAAGACCATTTCTGCCTTTCGGATGTCTGATTGATTACTGAAAACAAGGCAATCATACACTGGCTGGAGACTATTCTTAAACGACCATTCCTATACTTTATCATACACAAAATATGCCGTAAGGGTATACTGCCTTCGAATAATTCTTCCCTGCCATCCTTAACAAGTAGGCCTATGTCGTGCCTCACTCCAGTCCATGACAAGTGCTACTGAAGAACGATTTTTTCGACAAGACCTCATTTAACTAGTTAATACTGGCATCCGGGCGGATTTGTAAAATGTCCACAAGGTCCGTATTTCATGTGTTTCCCACATGATCCATACTTCTACTTTGCGGTTTAAATATTTTGAGAAATTTACTCGTAGTATTTTAATTTGAATACGTAATGTAACGATGACTGAACAAATACTGCACCATTTTGCATCTAAACACCACTGAAAAACGGAAAGCATTGTTTCTTTGGCAGTATGTATGTCACTTTTAAAATCTCTACAAAGACTAAAAATAAGTATTTTGAAATTTTTCATGCCCCCAAAAAGGAAAAACCTACAACGTAGACCTTTAATCAGTTCAAAGTTTTTCCAAACATAGCACCATTTTGCATCTAGGAAATCTAACGCAAAGAAGGTTACAACTACTTTTGGTTTTCCTATTAAAGCTGAAATCCATTCGAATAGCCTACTGTCGCATCTACGTCCTCATGAAGTTTACAGTTTTTCCCCAAGGGAAAGGGAGATACCGGTTCCCTTTAGTCTCATCCCCCTGGCCACATATCAGAAATGCCCAGTTTTGGGGTCCCTAAAAAGTGTATGTATGACCATTTTTCATAGATTGATTTTTTATTCACAGTTTTCGAGAAGTGGCAGACATGAGATTCGTATTTCAAAGCTGGGTTAATGCAGCTTAAAACACGTTGAAAGTGCCGTTTCCGGCCATCTGGAGGGTTTGTAAAGGCCCAAAATTTTCTTCTACGCTCCGCGCCAACCGATGGTGGCGCTCCGCTTAGATAGTCTTGCCGTCCCTGACCCTAGAAGGTACCAGCCCTCCCCCCCCCCACCTGTTACCTAGGCCCCCCTAAAATTCAATCCTGGCTACGCCAATGTTTTTTCTCACACTTTCAATTGATATTTCAACATATGCACTTGAAGACGGAAAATGTGCAGTTTTAAACTTCGCAAGTGAGTTCCAGCTCCTTCGGTTTTCTCAGGAAGATTAAAGCCAAAGTTCACCCCATTGACAATCGCTATCTACTTAAACGAGTTTATTTCGAATATTTAACTTTCTACTCTTCTTCGATTGCCAAAAAATACTCAATTACGTAAGACTTTGAATAAGAATTATTGACATTTTTAACGGGTGTCCGGTTTTGCTCTGCGTAGCCTGAGTATGGTCTCCCAGAATGCATTTCACCGAGAGTGCTGAGGGTGTAAAGATTTCGCAATAACGGTCACAAATGTGAGATCTGCTTCCCAATTGTAATGCATCTGTTCTCAAACTGTTGGCGGTTAACAGGCTTGTCAAAGTATTGCTCTAATTGAACCCCTTGTCTAAGTCATACTGATGGCCCTACTGACTAATTCGACTGACTAGCGTGTAAATTAGTCGGTTGATTAGTCGGAGCTCACAAACTACTCAGTGGATTTAGTCCGTGTGGTCCTACTTTGTGCCCACTGACTAACCCACAGACTTATTATACTGTACTATAGTCAGTCAAATTAGTCAGTAGAGGCACCATTCTGACTAGTTTGTTTTTGTGAATTTCCCTGAATGAGATGGAGTTTCAGGAGTAATTTTGAGGTGAAGAGCAAGGAAGGAAACAATTTTGAGGCAATTAAACGGCTTATTTTCGTTCGATATAATGGGTCCTGAAGTATAGATAGTTCTCACTGACGTCACAAATATGCGTTAGCAACGTCCATGGTTGAGGGCAAGTCTGCACATACATACCGGGGTTGCCCTACAACATGGCTGGAATACTCCACGTGGAAAGCGTCTATGACGTCACGTGAGAACTATCTATATAGACACAAATTAAAGATCTCCTTCTGTCTTCATCAGCTCCCTTCTCATTGCTAAAACTGCAAAATCATATTAATTTTATTCAATTGGACGCAATGGTTTTAACCTAAAGCTAGACGAAGGAAGGAAATAACCTCAACATGAAAGACTTTGCTGTTCATTAACTGAATTATAGACAAACATACTCTGCAAGCAGATGACATATACTTACCGGTGGCCTAGGTACACCCGAAACCCGAGGAATTGAGCTTCTTCACCGGAAGGGGACCATTCACAGCCAAGAAAACGTTTAAAAAAAATCAAGTCCGAAAGGAAATTGAACCAGGCACTTAGGCTTAAAATGCTTTCATAAGAGACGACGAAGAAGCAATTACGTCCTAAAAATGTCGAATGAATTATTTTGTTTTTTATTGTTTTGTTTGGGGTCTTTTGTTTGTTATTTGTTTAACACAAAATTGGATTTTGAGATCAGACCTGTTCCATACATCTCGAAAGGTGGAATTGATTTATTTAATTGAGTCACATGAACTATTCATAAATAAGGATACCGTGATTTCCTGACTCAAAACTGAGTTAACTAAATTGTTCTTCTAATAATTATAATGGGGTCGTAATACAATGCTACTGACACTTTCCTGAACTACTTCCACAAAATTTGTACCTACTGTGAAGAAAAGTAACATGCTGGAAATTATCCTCAAATAAAGGCTCTATTTGGCGTACGGGGGTATTTTGTGGGGACAACAGCATTTTTGCCCGAAAAGTGGCACCAGAAAGTTGTTCATGTTTTGACCTAATGTACCAACTGTTTTCACCAGATGGTGGGGGGAAGGGTCAGGGGCAATTGGCCTCTGCACCCCTGCCTGGTGCACCTATGGATAGGTCAAAGGTGGATTTAAAAATCAAACTGAGGCGTTTTGGACGATGTTTTACCCACGATGTAGTTGAAATATGGCTACATCTGGCTATTCGACAATTCAGAGGGAGCTGCTTATGACTGATTAGTGCGCATTAATCTGCTACTTGTCGACGATGTATAAAAACCGGTCGGCGAAAGGTCGGTAACATGTTATGAAGTAGGACTTACACTCATCAGGACTTTTGGATCGAGAACAGCGGATCATGTACTTGACCGTCGTTAGTCGGTTCCATTCCAGACTGGGAGAGAAACTTTTTGCATGTGTAAACTGTATATAAATATAGAAACAAAACACCAGTATAGCATTTTTTAAATATCTTCCTACATGACCCTAGAAACGAATAGCAAGTTTTGGCCATCTCTAGTTGACGACTCGTGGTCCAAAATCTATCAGAGAACTTCCTGTTTGGTTATCTAGATAAATGAAATTTAGAGCGTTTTGACCCCTTGGAAGAATTAATATTCAATAGAACAAGCTTCTTTGTAAAAGGCAGGGGTGGCGCCAGCGGGGGGCCGGGAGGCCATCCCCCGGTCGGGAAACACTGGCCCCCGTCGGGGAAGGTGGGCGGTTTCGTCGAGGAGGCCTAAAAATTAAAAAAAAAAACAATAAAAAACCCCAACAAGAACTGGAGTTGCTGTATAGACCATCTGGAACATATTTTTGGTTCTGTAATGCTATTTTAATACGTACCGGAATCGATTTTAAATCACTTCTTAACTCTGTTAAACCCCTTTCTATGTACCTTGTCATATGAAAACTTTTTCTGGCAGGCCATAACATGAAAAACGTAAAGGACTGAAGTTACTGGATGGATGACCATGATTCGTTTCTTTTTGAATTATTTTGTCTTTTGTAACGCTATTTTAAAGCATATCTGAATCGGTTTTAATCACTTCTTACTAGCTCTTCTATCCTCATCCCATCTTCAGTCCGTGCGCGCAAGGTCATGCCTCCGTCGAAGACGGGTTACCCACCCCCTGTTGTTAAGAAAATCCAATTTCGTCGGGGAGCCTTCATCTACAGACTCATGATAAAAGTCTGTAGTCACTCGGACGACCTTCTTGGTCTTGCATTTTAGAAGACCATATTCTTCAAGGAAACTCACAATTCCGAGTTCTCCTTACAAAAACAGACGAGAGGTTGTTCACGTGCGTGCAGTACTCAATGGTCTGCCATCTGGCCTGCCCGGACGGACAGCCGAAATCTTACAAAGGTAATGAATATAGGCCATGTCGTTTTCAGCTACACATAATGATGAACAGTGGTGTGAGAAAATCTCCCCATATGTATGACTGAGAATTTATTTGAAGTGCCCTTGTAACGTGCCATATTTTCAAATAGGTTGGGGGTTAAACCACTTATAGTCTAAAGTTCGGGCAGTCACGTTTAAAATTTCATTTACTTAGCGGACCTTGCAATTGAATTCAAAGAAGATTCTTAATGCAGTCTAAAACATTTTAGTTTGTTTTTAATTCCGTTGCATATAGCCACCCCCCCCCCCCCTCGACAAGAGACAGGACCACTACATCTAATTTTAGCAGTACCTTTTATCTGGTACTTTTCTGATCATTAGCAAGTTGGGTTTTTTCTCTATTGAAGTGAAATTTTCATTTTAAGGGAAGGCTCAAAATAGCGACTGCTTCATTTCTAGTTACAAGTATGGGTAATGCCATTATGGCTATCTTAGGGGTTAGATTTTTCAACAATTTTTTGTACCCTCCGCACAGATAGTTTTTCAGTCGAACAGATAACTTAAGAGAACAATGCGTGTTGTAAATAATTCTTCGTTTTGGGGCAGTATTATGGAGTGAAAATAATTTTATTGCGAAAGAAATGTGAAAGTAAGGACTTCTTTAATTTTAGTAACAAGCCCAGGAAATGCCATTTCCTGCTTTCCGGGGGTTCTCAATTTTTCAAAAAATTCTGTGTGCTCGACTTAGATAATCTTTCGGGCAGTATTACATTTTTTCGGACAAAGAACAAATCTGCCCCTCCCAAATTGACACGCTCCCGTACACCTATGACAATGAATAAAATGAAAAACTCCAAATATATGAGAAGTCAAATCGTTTCCTCTGGAAAATGCTCCAATATGGTCAGAGGGCCTAAATCTGCATGATGATATTCAGTAACCTCAACAAAACTACAGATTACCCCTGCTTGATTTTCCTCATGGGAACGTCAGATTACTCCATAAAACCCCCAAACTGTCATAAAATTACACTTTTCTCCAATATTAGCTTTAGATTGTTAAAAGTGGCAAAATTTTCCAATTTCGATGGATACTTCGTAACAAAATAACCAAAGCCAACTCTGTTAATCATCCGGCAAGACCTAATTTTGCTCCTGAAAGGCATAGACCTATCACTTAATATAAGAAACCAAAGTTTTCATTATAACCTTACCAAAAGAACAAATTTTCTCCCAATTAAGTCCAAAATTTCTCCATTACAATAGGCTCTTAATTTTCAAAGGTTCGTTCAAAAAAGGGAAAAACGTTCCGGGCAAACTTCTAGTCTCGTCTCGAAGCTTTAGTTCGTACGTCTTGTACGATTCAATGCGTAACCCCAAAAGAATTGCAGCTGTCGCCCATATAACGTTTTTGATTTTCCCTTATGAAGGGCCGATTCTTTAATTAACACCCGAAATTTTTTCTAGTACCAAAAAAAGCTAAGTTTCTCTCAAAGTTTTCAAAGTTTCAAAGTTCTCAAAGTTTTAATTTTTACTTCAAATAAATTTTTCAAATAAATTTATAAGGATTTGTTGAAAAGAAAGCCCAAAATTTCGGCGCACTCCGCGCGCCTCAAATTTTGCCAAGTCACGTTCCATCGGGACATAACATCGCCTTTGTCGGGGCCTTGAAATTCTGGCCCCCCTCTCGGGGAGCTTTGCCCCCTGTCGGTCAAATCCTGGCGGCACCCCTGGTAAAAGAGATTAATTGTTGTAAGTAACGAGAAAAGCCTCAATCGGGAAATGATCTTTTTATCGGGTAGTATTGGCTAAAATGTCCTTTTCAAAATTAGTGGCTTTAGGATTTTGCCCGCTGTTCCTTTATTGGGTTTTTATACCCGATCTATACCTTGGATATGGAAATATCCCTCTCCCATAACACGTGTGTCTTCACTATGCCTAAATGGTTTTGAATTTGCATCGTTTCCTTATTTAGATAACAGAAACCAATCAAATGGGCGATGCGCACTGTTTAACAAGAATTTTCCTTACTGGCTAACGATAGCTCTAATCCATAACCTAACGCTAACCCTAACAAATAATAGAATCGATGCAATACAATGGCAACAGCCAATCAAGAAACAGTTTGTTAAACAGTGCGCATCTACCCATCAAATCACCTTCTAACCCATGAAAATGAACTGAATCAAGGGAATGGAAATACAAGTTTTCCAAGAAGAATAAACCTTACGATATAAGAATAAACAGTTGCCCAGTGCTGTTCTGGCTGTCTCCATAATGACTATAAAATACGTGGATGTCATATGATGACCTAACTTCAATGAAGAACTTTATTTCAAAGGATTGCTTCCTTTCGCTCACATTGAACTCATACCACACACCAAACCAAACTGACTGGTTTTTCAAAACTTGGTGCTGCAATTTGGTATTGTAAAATCATTAAAGGGCCAATTCTCTCACCAAAAACGACACTTCCTGTAGGGGGTTACAGAAACTCTAAATTGGCTCAACTTTTTGATTGACAGCTTATTCAAACCATGCAGAGTACCAAAGCTTTCATTATATAGCATAAAATGTACTCACAGCGTTTTGATTATACACATTGTGCTTTTCTATTCTCACCTTGAAGCAAAATAAATTGAGATTGTGTCTGGATGAGGGTGAATTTCGGACAATTGTGGGAGGGGCTTAAATAAGGTTATTAGAATGGCACTGTTTGGAGTGAGAGAATTGGGCCTTTAAGTCATTTGTCAATCGTTAATCCACTTGTTTTGTGGATGAAGTTTGTTGTCTATAATTTGATATTAAAACATTCAATTAAGCCAACGACATTGGTGAAATTACCATTTGAGATTAACAATATTCCCATAATGTTTTTGGTTTTCAAAGTAATAGTTTCACAATTGTGTAATGAAATATTGAGTTGTGCTTGAAGACAAGAAAATATTCTTCCTTAAGTTGTTTCATGAGCTATAAAGCACAAATTTTGAAGCGATGCTCACTGTTTAACCAGAAATTTCCTAAGTGGCTGACGATTGCTCTAATCTTTATCCTAATCCCTAACCCTAGAAAAGGTAACAAGCGATACAATCAAATGTCAACAACCAATCAAGAAACACCTTGTTCAACAGTGCGTATCAGCCGCAACGTTTCGATGAAAATGCCCAACTTAAATTAAAGTTCGAAACCTTCTTTCACCTGTGTCAGATGTTTTATGCTATCTCTGAATTACCTAGATTTGTTACAAGAAGCCATTTGACTTCAACGAGGTCAAGTTCGGCCAAAGTGGTTACAATTAGTGGCACGAACACCGACACATTTAATGAGTTTTACAGATAGTCATTTCCACATAGCTGTGCAGGTGTGCTGTTTCATTTACATTTTAATGCCCACATCTTAACCACTTCAGGAGGTTACGTGTTTGTTGACTATTCTACTGTATTTCAGCTCTTGTTTTGGCTAGGATTGTGGTAACACTTTTTAGTGTATATGCGGGAAGGAAGTGTATTATTCAACACGCGGTAATTCTGAAGTGAAACTCAAAAAAAGTGTCATACGCACCTGTGTCTGTCAACCGTGAGGGAATAATTAAATAGAAAATATTGCACGCATTGTAAGTGTTTTATAGAGATCTTTTATATACATCTGATCTAGTCACAATTTCCAAAATGATTCTCAAAATTCATTTCTTTTTTTCCTTTTTTTAGATTCAGGACAATACCAAGAAAGACTGCCACTTTTGGCAATAATTCCAGTGACTATTTGTCACATGTGCCACAAGTAGTTATCAAAGAGCCTGTCATTGAATAAGGGAATGCCATTTTTGAAAATAAACCTCTACTCCTTGTCCCACACACCACAAGGAATCGGTCCCTTTCCCTTAGTAAGTTAGATGAGATTTAAAGACACACCAACACGAATGATTGACACAGTTAAATACGACAGGCAAGAAATAATGCGGACATATTCTACCACCCCATCCCACAGGGGGACAACAGGCCCGTAGCCAGCCCATGTGGAGGGGTGGGTCTTTTTTTTCCAAGATGTGAACCTTTTTCAAAATACGGAGGCGGCTGGCGCGTGCCGTCCGGGCCATGCTTCCCCGGAAAAATTGAAATCAGAAGATCTCCTGCAATATGGAAAATTTTAGAGGACTTTTAAACACAACAGAGGTCCTTTTCTCCCAAGAATTTCACACAGTACACCACTTATTGAGAAAAAACACATGTTATCTGAAAGGTTTTATCTTCTTGCTAAAAGAGAACCGAAATTCTTATACAGGTATATGTCAAGATAAAAAATATTTCGTAGCTGACCCTTTAGCACAGGGCTGGAGAAATGGACCTCCCTCAAGTTGGGGTGGGTCGTTCAAACGCTCCGACCCTCCCCCTGGCTACGGGCCTGGACAATCATGGAGGAGCTTGATTGGCTTAACCATCGGAATAGCGTACGAAGATCTCGAACTGCTTTACAGTTTGGTCGAAAAAAGTGAAACGTTATCCAAAAGGAGCTAACCAAACAGAGACAGAAAATCCATTTTGAGAAATGGAACTTGTTATCTACTCTTGTGATGACAGCAATCTGTTATCTATTGACGATACAACAAATAATTGTAAGTTTGATACACCAATTAATGAACGTATTGCAAAGTATGTTCATTGGGAACCCTATTCTCGAATAAAGAAAGCAACATTGGCAAAGAGCAAGGCAGCATCACAAGTCTGTCTTAAAAAACAAAGGAAAGCGTTTTAGAAGTTCCGGTTCTCTATAAGTAATGCAGTATTTTGTAATACAAGTTCATTTCGGAAAGTACAAGCATTAACTTCTGCAGCAATAAAGTTGACAATGTCTTTAATACGATACATGCAGAAGACAACTAAAAGGTGAAAGGTGTTTGTTATGATGTTTGTGAACAGGTGTTTGTTAAGGAAGAAAGTAATATTATTTTGAAGAAATATGCGCAAATTTTCACACAGCTCGAAATTTTTTCGAAAAATTTTCAGTGGGACAACCATTACGTTCGGCCAACGTGGATAACTTTTTTTGCTTGTACAAGAATCATAGATACCTACCATATAGATATTACCACAGACTGAGAGATACTTGGTTTGGTATTGGATTAATTTGCATGCAGGCAGGTCCTGAACCTACAGAGGATGGTCTGTTTTAATATCGTTTGTGAGTAACAACTAATTGATAGAAAGAGGAAGTTGAAACTTTTTTGGATAGTAAAAGGGCATGGTGAGGATGCACCATGTAGTAAAATAAATAAAAACTTTGAGAACAAAATTTTCCACAGCTCATGGCTCTTAATATTTACACAGACAAAATATTACTTTTCATCGGACATAAAGCGGTCAGCTATATACGAATTACTATAGGTTTCAAACAAATTAAAATAAGGTAATCTCGGTAAATTAATAATAAACAAAAATAGCTCTAGTCTATCTATCGTGATATTGGGCGCTGTCTGCGGTGACTGTGGTTAGCCTCTATCACTAATGACTTACCAGTAGTTAGGCGATACATGACAGATCGTGAAACCAAATCCTATACAACTTTACACATTTTACCATATCTCAAGCCCTAAACTTTTCTACCATGGAACATTCTTTTCTCATTTAGTTGACCTGGGTGAAAAGTTCACAAGTTAAGATTAAAGAGTGTAACGAATTTGTGCTGAAAACACATAGTCATAATTGGTCCTTTCCAACTGCTACACTGTAAAAAAAGAAGTGCTAAAAACAGCACTTAAAGAGCAGTTTTTCTGCACCTTCCAAGAGCCCTAATAGGGACTGCACCATTGGATGCAAACGACAGCACTCTTTAAGTGCTAAAATTCTTTAACACTTGTCAGGTGCAGGAGTTGAGCACTTGCAAGAGCTACTTTTAACTGCACCATAAGTGCTACCAGACAGCACCAAAGGCGGTGCTAAAGAAGTTTTCTTAGCACTTATAAGAGCCCTAATAGGGACTGCACCGTTGGTGCTACCATAGCACTTCTTTGGGTGCACTAGAGACAGCACCTCGGAAGTGCAGCAGTAAACAACACAATCTTAAAGTGTTGTTTTTAAATCTTTAAGAGTAATAACGTGTAAAATAACCTAGAAGTCTTTATTTGCAAAACTCCCAATTTGGAATACACTGTAATATTTGTTTACAGCGTTAAAAGCATGAAATAAACCAATTCAAATAATTGTGAATACGTGTTAGCACTGTGTTATGTTAGTTGACAAATGCCTGAAAAAGTCAAAACCAAAGATACAGAAATTCTGCTAGAAATTTAGTGTTTTTGAACATTTTTTCATCTAAATTAGCTCCGCCCACTTTCCTGTTATGACAGCACTATGAAAGTGCTGTATAATTAGCACTATAAGGTGCTGAAACAGCTCTTTTGGTGCTAATCAAATTTAGCACCCAGAAAGTGCTGAATAATTAGCACTATAACAGTGCTGAAACAGCGCTTTTGGTGCTAATTAAATTCAGCACCCAGAAAGTGCTATCAAAATAGCACTTCAGTTTTTAGAGTGTATGTAGACAACAGAACACGATGCAAGGTACACAGAAACAGGTAACAAGGTAAATGGTTAAAGAGAAAAAATATTATTTATGATGTTTTCATCAATTTTTAAACAACTGTAAATTTTTGCACCATTACTAAGCCGTGGCGTGGGAAAATGACGGTGGGTATCCCAAGCTGTGAAGCTTAGAAATTGACAGGTTTTGCTGTCTGACTTTGTATTGGTTATTCCTGCACCAATGTTCGTTTAGTAAAACAACTGTTCTTTAAATCCTCGGTCTTTATTCCAACATATTCCTAAGTGGCTGACGATTGCTCTAATCTTTAACCTAATCCCTAACCCTAGAAAAGGTAACAAGCGATACAATCAAATGTCAACAACCAATCAAGAAACACCTTGTTAAACAGTGCGTATCAGCCGCAACGTTTCGATGAAAATGCCCAACTTAAATTAAAGTTCGAAACCTTCTGTCACCTGACAAACCAAATGAGAAAAAGGCACTAACAGTGACAAAATGCTCACATAAGCCCTCAAACCCAACCTGGAACCAGGCAGCCCCTTCAAATGTTGTATCCTAATTGATAAGTTCCAAATTGTAGCCAAAATTGAAAGGGGGAAGGAAGAGTTTATCTGTTTCATTTACTTTTGTCTTGGAGTGTAAGATTTTATGAGTGGAAAGGGTCTGTGGTTTGCTTTTAACACGATTACCGGTATTGATGGATGGAGGATCCTAATTTTATCATTATCGGCTCAACCCATAAGTTATACCACAACGTTTATTTTGATTCGTTATGTCAATTATTTGCAATGATTCCGTACTTTAAATGACCACACTAGGAAGCAAAATATGCTGATTTGCAATTTGATGAAGTCTTCTTTTTAAAAATAAAGCGAAGCCAGGAAAGACTTAAGCAAAGTCGTAAAATTTAGTTAATAAAACGCGGTTTTCCAAAAGATCATTAGGCCATCTTCGCAGTGGTGGCACAAAGACGTCGAAAGAGGGGGCATTTGTCTGCCCAGTTTTTTCGTGTTCCCCCAAATTAACACACTGTTGATTGCACTCTACTGTCCTATACCCGTGTAAGTCCGAAATCGAGTCATATGAAAAGAGCAATACTCCCCTCTCCTTTGAAACTATCTGTTGTGCCGACGGTGAGCTGCTACTCCAGATTATAACTTTCCTAATAAGCCCCTGATTATGTAGCTTTTAAAAATGTTAGAATACTTGAGAAACTTTAGGAATCGACGGCACTAGTTTCTGTGGTGTTTTAACTAGTTCCAAGCAATTTTATGATTTCACCCATTTCTATTATGCTGTGCGTACATCATCGCGCGCTTTGACTCATATTTGAATGGTCTACTTATAGCAATAAGTTTTCACAAGAAAATCATATTGGCATAATGATACTTCTTAACTTAAATATTAGGTATTTCATCTCATTTATATTTTGTTTCTTCACAATGCAGGATCGATTAAAGAGATAATGTTCAATACATGATGTAATCAGCAATGACTGTGTGAAGGAGGGTGCTCTTAAAGACCTTAGTAGCCTTTACTTGTAGTTACACTCTTAAGTAGAAACGAAAAGACATTCAATTATACAAAAAACAAGAAAACATAACAGAATACAACAGGTGCATTAATGGACTAGGACATTAATATTTAGGGTTAAAGCAAAGAGTCACTCCCTATTAATTTTAAGTTCAGAAATCACATATAAAGGGCAGACTGACCACAAAAGGTGAGGTGAGTGCACGTATATTTTAACTTATAGAAGAGAGGCATATTTTCCTGATTCGGAAAATGGGGTTTCAACCTTCAAAAAAAAAATGATTGAGATTTGAGGTTCTTGTTACTTAAACATGAAAAATTACAAAAATGATAGAATTTGGTTTTTGAAAAGGATTTTACCGTCGCTGGGAGTAGAGTACGAAACAAGGTTTGGCCAAGACTGAGAGGTTGAAGGCTAGATAAGTTTAATCAATAAAACTAATAGAAAGGACTAATGGACTTTTCCAACAACGTCTTTTCTCATGAAAAGTAATTTACTTCATGTGTATCATATGAAAGGTGAAACTATATAATTGATGGCATTACGTTTTACAACAGCTTCATGGATATGACCTAATTGCTTCCTAAGATAGTATCTTCATGGTATAATGGTCGCTACTTTTTTGTAGTGTCTTCTCTGCATAGCATTACCAAGTCGGATAAGTGATTCATACTCCCTGATAATAAGAATCTTCTTCTGTTGTGGTATGAAAACTTAAGATACACCATGCATAATCTTATGAATTTTGCTTATTTGCAGTCAAAACACCGGACATCGTCCAGTTTTTCCACCAGTGAAAGTGCAAAACAGCTGATCGAACTGTCTGGGGTGAACTGTATCAAGGAAGCTTTGATTATATAATTATTTGTTTAACAATTGGGCAATTGAGATCATAACTATCATTAAGAAAAACATTTAGGCCGCCAAATTACCCGGCCATTTAAAACGGTTGATGCTTTTTCGCGACAGATGTCTAACAGACGTAACGCGGAATAGCAATTTTTGTTTCCACCAAAAGTGTGTAATAATCTTTATTTATGACAAAGGTAAAGTATAAGCTTTGGTAATCTGAATTGACTCCTGATTCAGTAATAATGGCCACCAACTGGCTTTTACAACTCTGTACATTGTAAGATGGCGTAAATGCAGGAAATGGATTAGTGTGTTCTCCGCTTTTTTATCCTTGCAACTGATTTTGTTAAGTACAATTTGATCTGTTGATAGTGAAAGGCTGATTAATGTCTTTTTAAGAAAACGTTATCTTTACAATTATAGTTATATTTCCCATCGACTGTGTCATCTTTTTTCTTTTTTCCACTTTATTACGTGACGTCCACTTACAAATTTACCGTAGCTAAAAGTTACCTTTTACATTGTCCCTTACAACAGGTTCCAATTTTAAAATGGATTTCCAAAATCCATGTCTTCTCACAACTTTTATCAAATATGTCTGTTTTCTTTGGGATTCATATTGACAATATACAGAAAAAGTGCCACTTGTGGCAATAACCCATCACTATTTGTCGCACGTGCGACAAGTAGTTAGTCCGTTCATCCTAACTCCTTGTCCCACGTGCGACAAGGAGTCCGTCTTTGTCACTGGGAATGCCATTTTTGGCAACAGTGGTCGACTCCTTGTCGCACGTGTGACAAGATGTCCGGCCCTTTTTTCCATGGAATAACGGATGAGAATCTGGTATTGGGCTACAATATTGTCAAAAAAGAGGAAAAGTTATGCAAAAGGAGCTGTCCAGGTAGAGTTGGAAAATCCATTTTGAAACTGGAATTTGTTTTGCGTGAAATACTGTGTAAAAGTGATTTCGTTGGAAGAATTTGAACTGTGTGGAACGAGATTTGTCCTTTAAGGGATGCAATGAGAATTTAATATTTATTGGTTTCACTGTAGGCTACAGGAGGAAAGGTTTTTAAATAATTACCGTAGTGGATATACGCACATTTTCACCAGTGACACGCTTCAAAGCAAGTAGATACTGGGGTTTGCCATCCCTCTGTTTGGAAATAAGGTTACTGGTCCCACATTCTTCTCATAGTTAGGGGGTGGACTTAGTTGATACTGAAAAATTAGCAATTAATGGCGCGTAAATCATCTGCAGGAAACATACAGACAGTTGCCTATAAAATATATAACTACATTTAGAAGTAATTAATTGATTTTCAAATAAATAGAACAGTTTTTCAATAACCGTTCACGATGTCACATGTACAAGATTAAAGGCACCATAACTTTTAAAAACCAGGGAGATTCAGGATACTGAGCCCTTAGCTAATCACAACGGTACTGGTTATTTTTAAGGAAGAAACACGCGCCGAAAATGTGACTAGATGTCAACTGTGGACAGTTCATGGAAGTTAAGCTCCATCGTGATTGATATTTCAGCGCGCTGAACTTCTTACCGTCGGAATGATAACTCCATGCTCTGGGATTTTGCGTAATACTTTCGCAGAGGAAAGATAGATTAGCTTCGATAGTTAAACATTATGTAAAATTTAATCATGTGTGGCGATCTGGGGGACGGAGGTGAAGGTCGGCCAATATTTGAGGTACGGTTCATTGACTTTGCCTTTTCCACACGGTAATCTTTCCTTAACTGGGTTACTTCCGCATGTTACATTTTATATGTAAAAGCTGAAGAGAGCTTTATGACCCAAATATTTCTGTCTCCGATCCAAGGTCGATATGTTTGTACGACCATGGAGAGGGATGTTTCGTGGTGACTCTTTGGTGCAAGGTACATTCACCAATATTGTACTATTTTTTCAACTGAAGGAGGGATGAAACAGATGAGACTATACGAAGGCGTGCTTAACGTTTTCACATGAAGCACACTAAAATTCGAAAGGGTGCAGTTCAGAGTTGCATAAGACTTTACAAATCATTCAAACACGTCTTAAGTAACTTACCAACCCCCAGTTACGTATACAACGTAACTTTACGCTGTACGCAGAATGCAGGCGTGTGCATATACCACAGTAAATTTATACACCTATTTCACTAGAATTCTTTAGTCTTCTGGTTTATATTACTTAGATTGTTACAAGGTAGACTTAGTCATTGTAAAATAACATTAAAAGTATTTACTTGAACAACCAATGGAAGAAATCCGATGTATTCAGTAAAATATTCTCAAAAATATATCAGGCAGACCTGTGAAACAAACGAATCATATTGAGTTATAGTTACAACTCTTTGTGTTCATGTCTAGGACATAATTCAATTCAGTTAGTTGTGGGGATATTTTGGAGTATGGAACAGACTTTGTATCTGTCACAAGATTGGTTTTAGCTATGATCAAAACCTTGCTGAAGTAATCTTGGCCAGTTAAGAACCATCCTCACTCAAATTCCTAACACTCGCTAAATGACTATTTCCTGCTCTTTAAGAGGTAACAATATTCCAAAAAATTTGAACCCTCCAAGAGATAGTGGCGTTTAGCTAAGAGAGTCTTTTGTCCAGAATTACATATTTCATGCACAGCATCCTATGTCCGAAAGCTGAACTCTACTGCATTATTAAAAAAGCTTCATCCTTCCTTCTAATTTCAGTCGAACTTATAAATGTGTCATCATTTACAAAAATTCGTACAAATATTATACTTTTTCGAGGGACCCCCCCCCCCCAAGCAGAGTGCTGAAAGCATCTGCCTATATGCGTTCGAGGGCCTGTGCAGTCATTGTATGTATTTTACACTTCGGATAATGAAAAAATCGTTATTTTTTGTAATTGTGTGAAGCATCCAAGAGTCAATGTGAACAATGTCAAACAATGGAAGAATAATGTACAAATTAATTTTGACATAAATTAACAGTTAACAGGACTTGAGGTATATTACTTGTTCATATGACGTACACAGCATTATTCTAAAAAGTGCATGCATTGGTAAATGTGCCACGGACAGTTTTGCTTCCGTCTGTCCCTTTTCATAGGATTGTATTTTTAGTGCATTCATTAAGCTTAATGTTCGAAAATGATGCTTTGCAAATATGCACTATTGTCCTTTGAGAATTTTAAATCGAAAAATTTCCTGAAAGATTTATCAATGTTCATATCTTTTGGTTCCTCACATTATGCATTCAGAATATTTGCAAGAGTAGGGAAAAGTGGTACTAAAATGAATGCGTGTAAAGGATTATAATTAAGGATGCCAGCAACTATCTAAATTGCCCAGGTGTCAAAGTTGTTAAAGACAACTTAACTTCCTTGCGATCTGACGAGCTGTCACCAAATGTGAGCGTTTAGTCGAGTTATCAGCCTGATGTGGAAACGACTGCTCTTCGGAAACAGGAGCTGTTACTCGGGTGTTTACATATCGAGCGATCAAATCCTGTATACAAGAGGTGGTTGTCAATAATTTCCGTTTCTGACGGTTATCGCGACTCAGAGGGAAACACTATAGAACTGATTAGTATTTTATTATCTCACTCCGAAAAAGATTTCTTTTCTGGTTGAGTGAGAGTGAATGAGAGCTATCTGATCCTTTTTTGTTGCATATTTATAGCTTGGCGAATAGTCTTACGGCTTAATCTGGATCAAGGAATGCAAAGGGAGGTAGGAGGAGAAAAGTAAAACAACAACAACTTTCAACCTCGGTGTCATCCGTAATGTTTGCAAAAATGGCAATCTTTACTTTATTTCTTGTAATCGCTTGTATCTTTAAAGGTTCAATTGCAATGGAGCATTTATTTGCTGGACAAGATGAAAATAATGATATAAGAGAATTTGTTGACAGTTTACAATCTCGTGATAGAAGGGACGCATCGGTAAGTTTAACTTGATCATAACATTCTTATGATAATTTGAGAGGACGCACACGGTGCGGACATGTCGTCGGTAAGTTTATAGCAAAAAATGTATTCATATTGTTTGGAGACTCAGATACACATAAGTATAAGTATGTTAAGTATTATAAGTGAGCAAAACTTTATTGTTTTAAGATCGCCTCTACGGCAGCGGTATTGCTTCGATTCAGTATGCTGTTTGGCCATATTACCTCATAAGTGCATGATTGTAAAAAGGTAGCGACCATCATATTTCACTACACTTGAATTAAAGAAATGATAACAGGAAATCTATCAGTCTATACTCTAAAAACATCTGGGTAAATTTTTACCCATGGTTAGGTCCTTATGCCATGACCTTAATGTTTGGGTTAAGAAACATCCAAGATGGTAACAAAATCACCTTTTCCTTGAGAAAAATTTACACAACATTGGCATCAACGTTGGAAATTTTATCCAACAGATTGAGTGGTGCCTTACGTCTGTACGTACCCATATAGGGGTAACCGTTTTCCCAGTTATTTTTTTTTTGTATCGAAAAAGTGCGTCTGCAGATATTAATGCTCGCTCAGAAATTGGATCCTGAGTACTCTCAGGTTTCACTGTTATCAACCCTGAGTAGGTCTACCTCCTTCAAAAAAGGTTATTTGATGTAGCCTTCCAGTAAAGTAATTTGAATATTCTTCTCTCATTCATGAGTAAACGAGAAACAGTGTGTTACTGTAACTACCTCTGTTGCATACCCTCTTAGGTTTTCAAACAGTTGGCATCAATTTCACAAAATAGTATGGTACCTATGTAAATAGTATAACCACGAGAGACACCTTGTCATAACCACGGATTCCAATTTTTGACTGGTAGTCCAAATTCTAGATGAGCGCTCGCGAAAAAGAAAAAAAAACATTGAACTCAACTCGGACCCATTGACCCAGCAATCATGAATCACTTATGAGCATATGATTCTGGAGTAATGCATCCCTTCCCTTCAGTGCATTTCGTAACACTCCATTTAACTTAACTAGGATGTGTTCAAAAATCCCCAAAAGGAAACCTATACAACTTTTTGCTTCCTATCGTTTATACCTTCAAATAGGTCATATGAAATAAGTGAGGCACCATTCGTTCTTTTAAAGGGTAATCAATTTGACCACAATACCCTTTGCGGGAATTTTGGGCAGCGGGTATTATTGAGCGCCAATGCAAATGTGTAGGAATCTGAAGAAAACATGTTAGATGGATAGTAGAGATTGACCTTTAGAGACCTTTTTTGGTAATTACTCTAGCACTATGTTTACTTAAGCACTTGGAAAAGTTTTTTTCGTCACACGTTGAAGTAAACCATATAACTCATATCTAAGTTTTGCACATTTACGGGTAGAAACAAAGACAGTATATGTTCCCTCATAGGTGAAGGCCATTCAAGGAGTCTGTTTTGGGCAGCGTCCCCGTGACATGTGTCTCCATAGAAATTCTACAACTATTTAATGTACCTGGGACAACTATGGTATACGCTTGTATAAATTTATGGTAATAACGTAGAAGTTGAACATGCAATTCATTCTTTCGAAAGTCCGAAACTACATCTGATAACTTCCATAGACATTTTATAGACGAATCCTATTAGCGCTTGTTTTTAGTGACCATAGACCCCCATTAGTGGGGTCGATCAGCGTAAAACCGCTTTATTTATTGTTTACATGAATTTCAAACCCTCATATTTAGTGAACTTGGAGAATTTAAGATACAAATTAGTGTACAACCATCCATTATAGAGGTAAGCAAGGAAATCGAAAGATTTAAAGGTGATGGACCCCAGTTATGGACGACTGAAATCAGACCATCACTTGCTGTCCGGATTCGTATATATTCATGGATGACACAATTGATAACTTAGTACGCTGTCAAAAGCTGTTTTTGTTTTTATGATGGATGTGCAAAACATAACGCCAAACGTTATATTCTACACACGTAGAGTAATTATATATTTGTGACAAATGTACTCAGATTATTCGCAGTCATGATAAAACATACATTGCTTTACATCATCAATTAGGAACTGAATTCTAGAGAAATGAATAATAAAACAGTTTACATTGAACAAAACTGGAAACGTCTAACTTCAGTTCCATCCCTTAATTGAATTTATTTAATTATGTAGTGCCATGTACTTCCAATTTCAAAAAATATCTTCTTCCTGCTTATCTCTGTTTCTCAGCAAAATATTGACGAAGGTATGTCTCTACATTCTTGCAGTGGGTGCTCATCGAGGCGTGGACCTCAGGTATAACTAGATGTAAAAATTCTTTGCGAAATTATGCCCATTCTCCAGTCATCATATTAAATTTTTTCAATATCTTCACTTCTCCGTTTTGCTCAATGACATATAACTTAAGCGAACTAATCTGCAGACAGTAACGTCACATGAGTTTATAATTCCATCTGGAGCACAGCATTAACCGCAAATCAGTGCTTTTCCTCATCACAGCAAACAAGTTAAATGTTTTATTTGCTAATTGACCCGTGGAATGGTATTAAGCTGATCACATTTATCGTTGACTTCAATGCTGATCCCGAAACAGATACTGGTTAAATGTATGAATAATACTTTGATGTAGCGAAATTGGTTTTGCACTCTTATTACTTGTTAATGAATGAGATCATTTTCATTTATTTTTTTTTTATCAATGTTTCTGTTAAAGTGTATTCGATTCTTTATGGTAGAACCAAGAGGAGAAACCAAACCAAAAGATATCTAGTTCCCCAAACTGTCTCCAAGCTTAATAAATAACTTCAGTGGATCTGTCATGCGTATCTGTATTCTAGACTAGTTGGAAAGAAAAGATGCTAAAAGATGTTCATAGCCAAAGGGCCTACAAGTAATAGAAAAAGAAAGATCATTTGCTTTGCCAAAAGTTGTAGTAATATATTTTAAGGGATTCACCGTCATCATCATGAAAATATCTTCAAGTTTACAAGGCAGGAGGAGTAGCAAGTGGGAAATGATACCTAATCTCCATGCCTGCATTCCAATTAGTTTTACACATGTGTTGTTTTAGCTGTGAATTAGCGAGAAAAGCGTGTTAATGTTTTAGTTTTAAAGTACACAGTCTCACAATTACATTTCATACCCAAGGGGTTATACAGCCTGCAGCTGGAGTCGTTTTGCTTTACAAAATGGAGAGGGAACAAAGTCGGCAGGGTCAACCCTCATAATTGATTGCCACCTTGGCTTCTCATTTCTCATCTCAGTCTCATGAGAACTTATTCAGCTGCACGCAGACAGTAATTACTCTGTCATACAATAACGGAAATATAAGACTCTCCCAATTCCATGTTTTCGTTTTATGCGAAACTTGACATGCTTTTGGAGGTAACTAATTTGAGGTTAATCTACTTGTTACACAGGATTACCGTCATAATCTCATGATTGTACTGGGTCCATATGTCTGTGATAGAACACTTACTATCTAAGTAGAACGCCACCGTCAGTTGTCTCTGAGCGTAATTTTCGGCCGAAAACAATCTCAGGATCACCTGGAATTGATTTTCCGAGCCGGTCTGAATTGATTTCTTTACATGCGTTTACACCTCACTCTACCCCCTACAAAATAAACTTCAAAACAATGCGTTTTCGGGTCATTTTGTTGGGGGGGGGGGGGTCAAATATGAATCCGGAAACACCCTTGGCCTATGTTTCGGTACCGTCGGGGTTAGTAAGTTCTGGCATGTCAATTTTGAAGTTAGGGGGCTAAACATCCACCAAGTTCAATAAGTTCAAGAAACTCATATCCTTTATCTCATTTCACAGTTCAGTTCAGTTCAGTGTATTTCGTTTATAAACACATTTAAAAAGATGCATATAAAAACAAGATGCATGGTGAAATGTAGAGTTATGGACAGGACGCCAGAATAACAGTAATATGTTTATTATAGCTAGCGACCCTTAAAGTAAGAAAAAAGAAAGACAAAAGAATAAGAAAACAGAACCCTTAACATGTATCTAAGCCAGAAGGAACTGGCCAAAGGAGAGGGGTTATACTTGGCATAAAACTTAAGCAGAGTAATTGTCTTTCAAATGAGATTTAACTTTGTCTTTAAATGTTGCATAAGGTCTAGAAAGTTTAATATCATTTGGAAGTTTACTCCAGATTTTGTAACAATAATTATTCAACAGTAGTTTCCTATTTTTAGAGTTGTGCCTGGTAACTGAAAAAGTGCATAATTTCTTGTGGGGATCGGAACATGAGAGGACCTTCTGGGGTTAGCAATGTTACAGAATACTTCAGGCAGTTTACTATTTACATATTTGAATACAAATGTTCACATTATAATAGTGTAAATGTCTCTAAACTTGAGAATCTCAAAATAATGTGTGGCTGGTCTGTAGGGTAGCGCCGTTGTGAAAAGTAATTGTTTTTGGAATTCTGTTCTGTAAGACTTGAAGGGGTCTCAAAATGGAGGCATCAGCTACTCCAAAGATTTCTATTCCATAAGATAATTTATTTTGAGTAAACGAGAGAATAATAGAGTTTGACAGCAACTGAGAGGGGAAGTGAGGTCCTAAGGCGATAGAAAATGTCGTTGTATTTAACGAGGCTGTTGCACATGTCATCAATATGATTTTTGAACAAGACCTTATCGTCAATCAGTAAACCTAAGTATTTAGCACAGGCAGTCCTGCAAATTTTAATGCCGTTCAGTGTGAAATGATCAGGACAGAAATGGGCACCGCTTTCATTAGGATGAGAGATCGAAAAGTGAGTTTTAACTAGATGAAGTGTAAGTTTGTTGGAGTCAAACCAAGATTTGAGCTTAAAATGGCTGGAGCCTTACGAAAAACCTTCACGCAGGCTTTATTGTGAACGAAAACGTTGGTGCCATCAGCAAAAAAGTCTCACAGATTCATTGGGGACTACATTATGAATATCATTTACATATATCAAGAAAAACAAAGGTCCAAGAACAGAACCTTGGGGACATCAATATCACTACTTGCGTAATGAGATAAGACACCGTTTACATACATGAGTTGTTTCCTTTCAGAAAGGTAGCTAGAGATAACATCAAAAGCTTTGCCAACGAGTTCCATATCTGTATAACTTTCGAAGAAGAATTCTGTGGTCAACAATGTCAACGCTTTTTTCAGATCTAAGTATAGACATTTTCCCCTTTGTCCAGATGCATAGGATACACCCACGGACTTATATACATAGACAGAGCATGTAACGTGTACGTCCTATCCATTGATGGTCGCCACCGACTGGGACAAAAAAGGC
The DNA here is from genome assembly GCA_037179385.1 of Holothuria scabra. Classification (NCBI taxonomy): domain Eukaryota; kingdom Metazoa; phylum Echinodermata; class Holothuroidea; order Aspidochirotida; family Holothuriidae; genus Holothuria; species Holothuria scabra. Next base: position 56,357,860 of record CM074181.1, on the reverse strand, counting down.
GCACCAAGATGGCCGCCGTGAACCCATAAATCTTCCGATTTGACGGCGACTCTGTAATATTTTGAAGCAAAAGTTAAACTTGAATGGGAAGCAATATGATATCCCTGCAATATGTGAAGTGATTTTGACCTTACCTTGCCATATTTTAAAAATATTTCAACTTTCTTGCAAAATATGGAGATATACTTGAGCAAGTCCAAACTTTAACACAAAACCATGGCAGACAGCCATCATGGTGCGCTTTTTCTCACACGTACGATAGCGACAACGTACGGTATAGTATGCTCTGTCCATGTATAGAAAGTCCGTGGGTATACCATTAATGGTTTCTACGAGGGATTATATACCCAAGGCAGAAAAAAGTGCGGTGACCACAAACCCCACTAGTCCCACGTTTCGGTTGTCCCTGGGGTAAGTCCTGCTAATGGAATAATCGGTTTCTTAAAAAAATTTAAACCCTGCTTCCAAAATGACATTTTGTGGACACTTTTTGCTGATTGTGACACCGAGTTTTGAAAGAACAGGTCAGATATCATATCCCTGCAAGTCTACGTAGCAGTAACCTTAATTCAAATCCTAGCCTCCATTTTGAAACATGTTTAAAATTTACCCCATTCAACACCTAGACAGAAACAGGCCGTCTGGAGGGGAGGCGAGGTCAACATTTTTGTTGTTCCGTGAAACATGAAGAGCAATGGTTAAATCAACAAATTTTACATAACGGATGTGTATAAAGTACAGACCAGGAAGAGGAGGTACGGCGAGTTTGCTTTTTTTAGATAAGAGAAAAACGTAGTTACCCTTTATGTGAACCCCTTATCTGATAGAGCATTCTCGAAAGTTGGCTAATACTGAACATTATAATTCTCAGACTAGAGATTTATGTTTTTATAGTGATCACAAACATCACAGTTTACTCAAGGTAAAGTGTTTCTGTTGGTCAGCGTTTTTAAGCGGACAAATACTGGCACAGATAGAAAAAAGGTTGGAGTGCAGGGTTTGGGCCCCTTGCGAGGAAGAGCTTTGAGAATGTAGTCGTTTAACAGCTTCATTTACTTCTCATTCTTAGAATTTCAGTCAGTGGCGCTTCTAGTGACAAGATTCATAGGGGCGTGGTGGATCGGTGCCCCAAATCACTGCAAACAGACTTGTGAGGATATTAATGATCAAATAAAATATTTTTTCTATGCTTCGGCTTAACAATGCAGCGTCAGGTTTTCTGCTTCCTGCAGAAGTGGACATAGTCACATTTTTTTCCATAATAATTTAGGTGTATTAAATATAAAAGTAGCCTTAAAACATTCAGCCTACTCTTAAGGCTTGTATACACGAGCAACATTTGCAAAACACTCCCCAAAACTTTTCCAAAACATTCGCTGGCAGCAAATCCAAAGCATGCTTGTTTTCGGTTTGTTGCACAGTGTGGACAGGGCAAACAGCATGTTTTGAAAATGTTTTGGAAATGTTGCACAAGAAATGTACTCTTAATTCTTTACAAAACATTCTTAATACATTTTCAAAATGTTTTCAAATTGTTTTAATTCTGTCTACACTGTGCAACAAACCGAAAACAAGCCCGTTTTGGGTTTGATGCAGGTTAAGTGTTTCGAGAATGTTTTACAAATGTTGCTCTTGTATACAGGCCTTTATATGACGACAAATGACGTAAGCAGGTTTTCTCTCAAGTGGGGGGGGGGGGCATGCAGTATGTTGAGTTATCGCCGGCCTAGGGAGGGGTCTAGAAGGTGTCTCCCCTTAGAAAACGTTTGGCCTTTTCAAGAAGACAAGGTGCAAAGTGGTGCAAGATTCTCGACTCCGACAGGAATACTAGTGTTGAAAATTGAATTGTGTTGATTTATGCGGCTAAAACTGGAAATTCTGTGTATTTACATGCAATCTAGTGTCATGTACGCCACCTTCGGAAGAAAAAAATTGTTTCAAATTTGCTATCTTTCAAGATCCAAACTAAAAGAGCATCAGTTTTTGGCAGAGGCATACGTGAGCATCTCAGTTTGGGTTTTTTCTGCAGGGGAATAGGACCCCTAAGATGGCCGACCTCCTACCCTTTGAGAATTTTTGAAACAGCAGGGTTCTTTAAATGCAATCTGGTTCCAAGATGCTACCTTTTGAAGTAAAGTTGGAATCTACAAAATTTGCGTATTTTTAGGAATCAAATAAATGGCATCACTGACGGGACCTTGAGGAGACAATTCCTACCTTATGAAACTTTTTGAAAAATTAGGTGTCGTTACATGCAATCCGGTGCCACATATATACTACCTAAGTAGTAAAATTTGTGTTTCTGTTCCGGGTAGGTATTTTAGGATCTAAAAAATGCATCTGAGGAGAGGGGTGCCGGTATGGCCAAATCTCCACTCCCCACCCCCTCCCACTCCACGTACGCTACTTACAATGCAAAAGGACGCCCTCATTACCTACACGATTGACAAAGTCGTTGGAAGATTAGGAGACCTATTGAGTCGGTTGATCAGATTTCGCATGTATTATTTCTGGTATTTTGCATAACCTTTTGCAAACCTAACAAACGCACTTAAATATTTCAAGCTCAGCAAAATTGATACTAGTAATGATACCAAACCCATTTAAACTCACACAGTAATTTATGATATTTTGCGACTTATAACTTCAAAACGCCATAAAGAATGATTATTAACTATAGAGTGCTTCCACTGACATCACATGACTCCCACTTCTCGACCGGCAAAATCTATTGTAGTACGCATTTCGTCTATTAGGTAAGAAGCAGTTGGCTTCCCACGTATTAATTTTGCACTAAAATACTGTCTAATTTTTGCACGACTGTGGGCGTGGCTTACTGATTGCGACGTCACGTGAATGCACCCTATAGTTTACATTGAGTGGAATACATTAAGGTAGCTGCTATCATGCCTTAAGTTGTGCGCAAATGCATGCAGAGGCGCTGATTACCAATTACATCAATAATGTTAGTCTGATGTAATCAGTAATTGAAGTAGATTCTGTGAATCATCTCTTCATTCAAAATACACTTCTGGTGATCCCCAAGTCGAAAATTAGCTCCGTCAATTCCAAATTCGCTCCGAGATCCCTTGTTGTCTGAATTTTTCGGTAGAAGTTGAAATAACTTCAAATAAGAACGCCAGCAGAAAGCATGGCAGTAAAGGATGAAAGGGGGGCTTTAAGAAATAATTGTGCAATCTAAAAGTCTGGATAGTGACATTAAATTTCAACATTTTTAACGAATAAGCTATAAACACGTTTTAAAAAATCAATAACATACGTTAATGTTTTTAAAGTATTTTTCTGTTATGTTAAAAGTAAGGCTTACTTTACTGAAATTTTCATGGTAGCTGAGCTTTCGCTCAGCCATTATTTCACATGTCAAAGACGTACCATTACATGGGTTGTCCGTTAGATTCAATTATGTTACAATACTGTTACAAACTCTATATTTGACCAGCAACAAAGGTAAAATCTATTGTTTTTAAGATGCTCTTCGTACAGGCTCAGCCTGGTACAGTTGCATGACGATATTGGAAAGTAAAAGTGCGTTAACTTTCAGATGTCCGAAGATATCTCACTTCGCTTTGTTCGTATGTTGAAATAAGTTATTTGCGGTCTTGTTATCGATCATTGCTCTTTTCGACTGAAATTTTGTTGTGAATGAAGCCTACGTCTATAACATCACAAATTTCTCACGAACATCGTCATACAAATGTTTGCACATTTGTTGCGAAGATGAAACGCCAAACATTTGGACACCTTTAACACGTTCTCTTCCAGCTCCCTGTTCAGCTGGCTGGACGCATTTTGAACCATGTTGGTTCAAAATGAACCAAATTTTGTCAAATCCTTGATCTTTTTTAAATACCCACATTAAGAGGGACGTTTAAGCAAAAATGCAATTTTTTATATGAGAGGGGAGCCCAATTTACAGAGTATGGTGAAATTACCACTCAAATCGGACATATATTTCTCGAAATATCGGCAAATGAAGTCAGCAGATTTGTGTTCAAAAGTTTTAATGAGGGCAGTAGAGGCTATATCACTTCCTCACTTTGACAAGAAATGCTTCGGCTTCCTTTGTTTTTCAAGGCTGTTAGATTGACCATGACGTTAATAGATATAGTACCTCCGTGTGAGGAATGTCAAGTTTGTAAAGTTCTCACGGAACTTTTGCAATCACTTTCTGATAATATGTGAGTGTTGAACAGTAGCGTAGCCAGCGGGGGGGCAGGGGGGGCAGAGTGCCCCCCCACAGAAATTTTGGGGACGCGATGGGCGATGTTGAAAAAATGAAGGGGAGCCAAAAAAATAAAAAAAAATAAAAAAAAAAATAAACGGCAAGAGGAGGGAGGGTATCGGGGGCATTTTTTTTACAGTTTTCGGGAGGGGGGGGGGCTCTTAGTCGTTACGATAAAGTATGCAGTCCCCGACGGCGACTAGTCTCCCCGATGGTTAACCTGTTTTTTGCTCTCAAGGGACATTTTCCCTAATAAGAACCCCAAATTTTCGGCGCGCTACGCGCGCTGTAGATTCACTCCAGTTTTTTCAGTACTTCCATTCCACATGTCTAGAAATTGTAAATCCTCTTACCAAGTAACTGGTAGGCAGAGTACACAGGTTATGCAGAGGTCGTAAATTTTATCCCATATCACAAAGCCTAGTTGCTGTTCTCTTGTGTGTGTCATGCGATTGGTCAGATGGTGAGCCACTAACGGAGCATAGTTTGGCTATTTTATCGGGTATTCCAGGTGGTTTCGACACAATGTATGTTATCCCCGATACGGTCTACAACCCCTACAGTTTCTATTTTTTTTTTCTTTTTCTTCTTAATGATTACATAGGCTATGTTATTTTTGTGAACCCACCCAAAAATTTCGCGCGCTTTGCGCGCTTTGCAATTTCACGATTCAGATTCAAAAGAACACTAACTCGGCTTTTAAAATATCAAGGAACATTGTGGAAAATGTGCCCAAGGCTGCAATGATATGGGATAGTGAGTCTCCTTCATACCACCCTCTCGACATAGGGGCTGTGGAACTTGTGGTCGCTGGCATGGCCCGCCCCCTGTCGGGGATAACCTGTCGCCTTCTCATGGTCGGTTTAGTTACTTTGGCTTTCACAAGAGTTATTTCTGCGATAAACCCCAAAATGTTCGGTTCGCTTTGCACACTCTTCCTCCGTTCCGTTAACTAGAGCTTATAAAGTACAAACCCTTCCCATCTTTTCCTGTAAATTAATAAGTAGAATAAATGGATTAATGTTCATGTCGGGAATTTCATCTCATTTCGCAAAACTTAGTTAATTATCTCTTGTGTCAGTCGTGCGGTACGGACTCGAAGAAGAAATTACAATATAATTTGTGTCCGATAGGGCCCAAATGCCGGGACAATTTATTGACCTATATAAGATTTAAATGAGTACAGATTCTTTCTAGTGTAGGCTAACCCCCAAAATTTTTGCCCCCTTTTCCACGGTTAAATCAGTGCGGAAATATCTTCCTCTAGCATATACAAATTTGATGTCGTATATGGCTCGCAATGACAGGTATAGTTCACAGGTTTTCTTCAAACCTCCCTCATCAACTCATCGACGGCATCCTGGCTGTCGGGGCTTGGGTCGCTACCCACCCTGCCCCTCCCCCGTTCGGAGAGTGGCCCTTCGTCGGGCAAATCCTGGCGCCAAGCCTAGACGGAAGACGCATTTTTCCAGTTATGACTTGTATATGTGTAATGAAGCAATGAACTAGAAATGGAAGCTGCATGTTTTGGAGAGCGGCAACTATTTTGGAGGGGCTGTCAATTTCACTAGGAGGACGTGTCGGCCCTCTAAAACTCCCTGTGGAGAACACTGGAATCTAGTATAAAAAGAACAAAATATAGCACCATATTGCATCTAAGCTCTTCGAGACAGCAAAACATTCCAAAAGGGGAAGGTGACACCCAGGGAGACAGGCCCGTGGTCAGGGGGTTCAGGGGGTCGCACTTAGTCCCGCCCATACCTAATTTTCTATTTTTATTTTTTTTTATTTAAATGGAGTTTTGGCGTTTTTCAGGGCAAAATGTCAATTCCGCTGGTTTAGCCAAATAAATGTAAGCCTTATGAGTAGCTGTTTTGTTCCAGTGCGACACAATTCCCTAGGGCCCCATTGACTCGTACCGAGTAACCCTCTTACAGTCACACACTAACCCTGCTAATTCTCGAGGGAATAAGGAAAACATTGATACAAGATTGAAAATGTCCAAAAATTCCAACTTAGGTGTTCACCAGATCGCTCAATTTTGATGTAAAATTGCAAAATCTCCTTGGGGCAGGAGGGGGGAGAACCACACCTTCTCCCCGTTCGGTCGCTCGGCTCCTCACTTGGGCGCTTCGCTCCCTCAAGAAACTGCCACACCCCAGTGGCGGCGATGAAAAATGAAAAAGTTTGGGCTAAAGGTATGTTCAGCCCCTCAATATTTGTCAAGTGCTCCAATTAAGAAGCGGGGAGAATTTCGAAGTTGGGCTGAACATATTCTTGCTTAAAACACTCGGGAAGTGGCGTTTCCGGCCATCTGAGGGGTTTGTAAAACCCAAAATTTTCTTGTACGATCCGCGCCAATCGATGTTAGAGCTCCGCTTAGAAACATGTATTAACATTTTTCATAGATTGATTTTTTTTTTTTTTTGCATTAATTGAGAAATATCAGAAATGAGATCCATATTTCTAGACTGGGAACATGCAGCATAAAACACTTGGGAAGTGCCGTTTCCTGCCATCTGAGGGGTTTCTAAAACCAAAAATTTTCTTGTACGCTCCGCGCCAACTGATGGTGGCGCTCCGCTTAGATAGTCCCGTCGGTCAAGATTGGGGACGATGAGTCGACTTTGCCCCCCACAAGAAAATCCTGGCTACGCCCCTGGTGTTGAAGAAAAATAAGCTGTAAAGAAGTAAAAAAAAAGATTATCCATTAATGTGAGGATATGATTTCTTTTGTGCTTTTTTCAAGTGTTATGACAACTTTACCTGCTCGTGCCTGAGAAATTTCAAAAAAATGCACAAAATGATCATCCTTTTAACATAGAAAACTTTGTTGTGACCCTAAACCAGGCTTCCTCAATAAACTTTTCTGAAGCACCACATTGCTACATGTTACTGATATAATGTGCCACTGATTGCGGTCCTTGAAGAGGGGTATTACGGGAGGGGTGTCCCCCTCCCCTTTAGAAAATTTTTGCATTTTAGAACGGGCTTACATGCAAAATGGTGCAAAGTTTGTTCAATTTTCCCGGGCAAAATTTTTCACAGACTTTACAGTTTTTGTTGATTCCCCAGTAACGGTGAATCTACAAAGCACTAACTCTAATGAATGTTAACAGTGAGGGTGACTTTACTTTCTTGTAAGAACAAATGGAGACAGAAGAATTCTTTTCAAAAAATATGAAAAGCTAAATTTTCCAATATTCTCCCAGTATTTTTTGCGCCACTTCACGTCGCGCGTCACAAGTGGCGCGAGCGCCGCTATTTTAGGAAGCCTGCCTTAAATCCTTCCTCCAACTAAAGTACTTGATGGACAGGAATCATACCATATGACTGAATTCCTGAAATGAAGAACTAGCACAGGATTTCTTACAAGTAAGTGCCAGGAGAATCCTCCATGTACGGAGGACAAGTTGCAAATCTTTTTGTGATCGCTCTTTAGTTTGCAGTTGCTTGTTCTCGTCTTTTCAATTATTTATCAAGTTGTGTTCAATGTGCACCTTTTCTTTAAGTTTTCAAATATAAAAGTAAAGACGAAGCTCTTTCCCAAATGTTTTATGCCTTGATGTTGCTTTGTCTTTGTTATGTACCTTAACCATGTTTTCCTAAATAATGATATTTCAGTCTTGTTTATCGCTTAATCATGTGTAAGTACAGTGCGTTATATATATTTCGGCAAATAGTGCAGGTTATATTCTCTACATTATTAATTCTATTACAGATTTCAGTCATCCTTTTGAAGAAATTCGATGAAATTGTATTGAAAAAGTTTCACAGCTATTTCAAAAAATATTAAAAGAAGACAGATTACGAAACTTTCAACGTTATTCATTTTAAATGTAGCCTATATGTGTTTTGAATCTGTAAGATATTGCATTTATCTACATTCCAGTTACCCGAGCCGAAGGTTACTAGTTATTACATCGTCTCGACTGTCACGGCCCGATATGTAAGTACGTCTGCGATGGCTACTTTACACAATGAAGCCGACGTCTCACAAGAGGTTGAATTTACTTTTAGATTAACCCCTGAAGCTTTCATCAGTGATTTTGTGATGTGAGTAAATAAGTAAACTTCATACTTTTCTTCTATCCTCAACGTACATTGGTCCTGGTGATCCTGCATTATCATAAACTCATAGTAAAGCAGGCATCTTATAGCCACTCCATTTTACTCGGGGTTTTCTGATTAACGGTTTTTATTAACAAAATATATTCAATCTTTTCCCAACGTCTTTTTAACCACAATATTGTGACTGTATGAAAAAACAATGTTCAAAAATTTTTTTGTTTATTTTTTTAACTTTAGTAAAACTAGCCTACAATATTTAGTTGTCTACGGAATAAAGTTCTCTTCATTAATTGGGCTACTTAGACTGCTTCGAAATGTAATACGTAATGAAGGACTGTTTTAAGTGGTCATATCTCGATAAAAAAAAACTGTAGCTTTGTTGTTATATAATACATCAAGTTCAACTCATTGCCCTTTTTCATTTGACGAAAAATACCTCTGTCCTCTTGACGTTAGTACTTTTTTGAAACCTTGCTTCCAAATTTGTTAAACAGTTCCATTAATGTGATAAACCTAAGATGATTATGGTTGGTCCTTCTCGTGTTGTTTCAAGTGTTGTATAATTTTCACTTTTAGAGTCTATAACCCCATGATGCAGACATTTCTTAGTTTAAAAAGTACTTTGCCAAATTTATACTCTCTCGTATATATGGTATATGTAGCAAAGCCGACCCGGTAGCAGCATCGTTTTAAGGTAGCAAACTCCAAACCACTCTTAAGTGCAAGCATTGGCGTAAGAGGCGGGGGTGGCACTTTCTTTCCCAGAAACAGTTGGTTCATGTGGACAAAACAAGGCAACAACATTATGAATGCTTCCATTGACTCTTGAATGCTTGAATTCTCTTGCCCCCACACTACAGAAAACAGGCTCACGCCTGTTCAAGCAGGAACTACCGTTGTACATAAAGAGAGAATAACCAAGACCTTTTAAATTGGCTGTAAATAAAATTTTTGTGGTTTTCCTTGAAATCACAAAATCATTTCCGCCTTCTAATTATTGTTCTGTCAAGGTGTAAACATAATGTACAAACAAAATTTTTCAGATATAAGGTACAATTTTAAGGTACAACGAATTACATATTTTACGGGAACACATATATCATACAAAATGATAAAGACAACAAATAAAAGCAAATGTCTTATCACAATTAAGCGGTGATAATCTGAAGAGATAAACAGGTGGTCACATGCAAATGTGAAACAGACTGGTAATTAGAGCGTCTGTTAATAACGTTTAATGTAATTTTCATATTGTCCAGTTTCGACGATGTTCCTCCATCAAAAGACGGACACTTAGTATTTTGTAACAAACCATATTTGCAGAAGATTTTTGGAGTCAGTCAGTTAGTTAATCAGTAATCAGTCATTTATACAGTCAGTCAGTCAGTCAGTCAGTCATTTAGTCATTTAGTCATTTAGTCACAGTCAGTCAGTCAGTCATTCATTCAGTCAGTCAGTCAGTTGATCAGTGAGTGTACAGTGTCGATCAGCTATATAGTAAGTCCAGACATGATTTCAAATACTATTTAAGCTAGGTTTCAAATAAGGCCAATTCCTTAGCTTATATTACTGTTACAAAAAAAAAACAATCATTTTTGGATTATTTCTTAGTGTGCAGGGTAAGAAGTCATGCCCTGCCTAAAAGAGGCAGAGCATGACTTCCCTGTTTAGTGTAATGACATATTTGGCCAGGAAATCATGACAAAAACTTAAAATCTACGGCCACATTTATGAAACTTAATGGCATTTTACGAACTCATGAAACCCCTTCCACAATTATTATTTAAAATTTTTTTTCTTCATAATTTATCAAGGATTGTCGATGGTGTACCATACAAAGCAGTTGTTCGTGAGAAAGAGGTTGCGCAGAAAGCCTACAACCAAGCTCGCAGAAGAGGCCAAAGTGCGGCTCAAGTGAGACAAAGGTGCGCATGGTAGTACCTCTACACGTGTAGTCCATTTTTTTTAACTCATCCTACTTATTCTGTATGTATGCAACAAGACTGTCTTGTCGTGGTGAGCGACTGACGGCTTAATAGTTTTAAGAGCATGGTGTCCACATGAAACAAGTCGCAGGTTCCATGAAGCGATTCACTCAAAATTCAAACAATGAACCATACTCTTCTATCAAATAGGCTACGCTTGAAAGTCTGATAAAAGCAAAGCAATGGACCGGAGGCATTTGAGAAACATATGACGAAATAAAACAGAAATTCGCCATCTAATTGTGGAAGCGCGTATCCTTGAACGCACCAGCCCAAGCTGCTTTAATTACCTTCATTGTCCCAATTCAATATTAATCGATCTAAAGAAATGTTCAGGTAGGCAAGAAGAACAAAATTAAAAAAAAACGAAATTCTCAAGAAATTGGAACACGATCTTCAAAAACAGTTATAAAAGTTTGAGTTCACCGTTATCTTGAACTTAAACTTGAATATACAATACTGCATTTCTGACTGCATGGTCAAGTGGTTAGAGCATCCGAATAACAGACGGGAGGTCGATGGTTCCGGTCCTAGCTGGGTCATATCGAAGACTTTAATAACCGTTTGGTACCCAGCATATGCAATGGAGTAGGGAAAACAAGCCAGTGAGCCACAACTGAAAAAATGATCGTGGCCGACTCACCTTGAACCAATAGGGCTTATGCACCTACGTCATTGCGTTGCGCATCTCTCTGGTTTCCGTCCAAGCGTCCGTTTTACAACAATTGTTTCTAAGGTGCTGTTGTGCGCGCATTCCGTTAATACCACGACTACCGTTGATCTTTTCCATCCAGTGAAAAGCGCTGACGTCACGTACATAATCTCTTTTGGTTGGAGACTGTACCGTAAAACTCTAACCATCTTCAGTCCTTAAATAATATCAAAGATACTTGGAAGAGAAATGAGAAGAAAGCTTTGAGTAAATTACGTTGAAGGACTGCTGTTGCCCTTTATATTCAATATTGATTATTTTGATCACAAATGAAACTGCACACATGTTTAAAAGAGAACTATAGACATGTGAGACTGTCACATTTTTACTTTCTACAGAGTGAAGTCGACTGCACAATTTTCAGTTGATCTAAATCTTGCAAGTAGGACATCCGTCGTGTTCAACTTGACATACCAGGAACTACTTCATCGAGATAAAGGACAATTTACGCATAACATCCACGTCTTTCCTGGTCAGGTAACATTTTTTTTCATGTTAGTCGTCTGTCTATTCTTGTTACAACAGAAAGATAACTAATCATTATATACACATCTGTTTTGATAGTATACACGTTGACGTACGCGTGTACTGAGGAAAGTCATATTAGTCCCTAAGCTCAATCAGGATAGTCAAGTGCCTGGAGCATTAGACTTGTAAGTTCTGGCCGGGTCATACCGAAGACATTGAAAAGCTACTGTCATACTGATTGGTGCTCAGCATGAACATTGTAGTAGGAAAAACAAGCCACAACTGGAACAAGGTGGACAGCTCGACCGAAATCAATTGGTTAGAAATTGGGCCGTAAAACTCAATGTAACTAAGTAAATGAGCTCAGAAGAAAACAAAGATTCAAATCGTAATCGATATGCTCATATAACAAGAAGTAATGAAACCCTTTAAAAGTCTACTCACTACATCCCCTCGTGAAAGTTTTGACCATTGCTAAATTGTAACCTGACCTGAATGCATATATTTATAACCCCGGACTTTTCCATTTTCCCTAGTCTACTAGCTTTCACCTCCCAAAGCTTTCTGAAACTAACCCTTATCCAGACACTATCCTAGTGTATTGCTTCAGGACATACATTGTTGAGCATGCAAACAATGCCCTATCTATAATCATAACACTTTTTATTCTGTAACATGCGCTACTCCGCAATTCTTGAATTCCATTTCATCAGAGAACTCTGCCAATTGATTTTTTTTTTAAATCCTGGTAAAATTGTAGTCTGTGGTAGCAACTGACTGAACAAGATCTCAATCTTATCTTACGTAGCAGGCTGTTCGGCATATTCCTTTCACAGTCATATGGGGCAGATAGGTGTTTGGAATGGCTCAAAAAGTCCAAAGCAAATAGTAGCCCGATCTGAAATAATTCAACCCGGGAAACTTTAATTAATGTCTCCCTGCTCAACCTAAGCGAGACGTGATCTGTTCATTAGTCTTTGTACTGTACATATTCAACATCACAAAAGCAAGCAAAGGCGTCATAACTTATACATCAGCATTTGCGTTGTAGGAATTTCGATGAATTGCCACATGGAATAATAATCACTAATCGTTAAATGGTTCAATACCAACCAGAAGATTTTCCCCTTTGGGATTAATCTTGGCAGCAAAAAATATATTGAACTTGTAAACCCACAGGGAGCACGTTCCTATCTGAAAACACGGTCTGATAAAAGAATTACCTAGAAAGCTCTTTAGGCTTAAGTAGCTCAAGAATAAGGCACCTTCCCGAGCTGACTGGTGCAATTTTGCTTGAGCGCATAAGTGAATCGGTTGTCATCGTACTTTATTTACCTTGCGACCCAGTCGGACGTGACAAACTCCCAATTTGTCTATTGGGTGCGTTCTTTATGCATGTGCAACACCATATGCAGAGTAAATATAAGTATTTCATGCAGTTTCGTTTATTTTTTATTCATTTATTTATTTTTTACTTCTTTTTTGTTTTGCGTGTTCTGTGCAGCATTTTGACTTAAGTTTCCATAGAGAAAACACTGTGTTATTACATTACTGCGTTACATTTTTTATAATGTTGAAATGTGATGGTTTGCCGATTGGGGCTACCTTCTATTGCATAGGTGGAGACGGCGAGCTGAATGCTACAATGGTGTCAGATTGCTTGAAGGGTGGCTAAGAGTCAAGGCAAAATTTTTCTCGGTTTAGTATGAATTTCACTTTCAGACAATGTCAGTTTCGACATTGAAAAACGGATTTGGTTTGAAAAAACTTAATCGTTCTCATGTTTTATGTTTGTTTTTGCAATAAACTGGGCTTTATGTGCTTTTTTGTATAACGTGCCATCTGCATAACAACATCAAGAAAACTAAAAAGTTAAGATGCCACGCACCACTGATCACATAAAAATGAGGGAAGAGGAATAAGGAAAAGAAAAAAGAAAACATTAAAAGGGAGAAAAAGGAGGGAAAAGATAGGGGCGGTGTTAACGTCCCTAGCACCAAATGAAACACTATTTGGAATTTACCCTACGTAACCGAAATTTAACACCCTTCCTCTTGCACCCTTTTTCAGGACCGTGCTCAGTCATCCACTCATCCACCCATTACCCCCTTAAATTAAATGCGTGACAGTGGCGTAGGTACGGGGGGATTGGGGGATTAGAACCCCTTCTCCCATGACCCAACCTTACAATGCAGTAAAACACCTAAAATAGCGTTTTTTCTCTCTATCCTTCGACTTGTTCCTCATTTCGTGGGCAACCCCCACCCCCATGACACAATCCCGACTACGCGCCTGTGCCTGACTATGCCCTTGGTGGTAGCAGCGCATGCAACAAATGAAGCTTTTTAAAACCTATGCCTGCACAGGGTGGGCAAGATCGACATACTAGCCAAACAAATAATTTGTGTAGTGTTTCTCGTCTAATTTTTAAAAATATTTGTATTATTTTGCACTTTAAAGATTGATGTTTAGCTCCTTGATATGCCCAAGAAGTTAAATAGTTACAAAATTATTAATCGAAGCCTACAGTTTTGATTGTTCATGTTAAGATAATTCCACAGAACAGACGGTCGTCAGAGTTGGCAATGGACTGAGATTCTCTGAGAACGAATTGGGGAATGTGCCCCCTACCTCCAGTAATTATTTGCTAGACTCCCAAGTTTAGGCTACCTAGTGTACTGGGTATATTGCGAAAAAGGATTTTATTCAAAGCGATACATTTAGCAATAATTTCATCTAATAATTCAGATTCGATGAGAAATTACACCTTTCTTCACCCTTACCGCACGCTGACTACGGTATGATAAGTCTGTAGGGCGTACTGAATGTCCTCGGCGAAGGTCTCCAAACGCCAGGCCTCGGGTGTTTTACGCTTAAAAAGAGAAGATGAAACCCGAGAACATAGGATTTCTTCATTTATTCAAAAATCTTAGAAACGTACTGATTAGGAGGCCGTTTGCAGTTCTCTTTTAGCCCTTGGGTCAAGTTTAATTTCACTTCGCAGTAGAAACAGTACATCACTCAATGTGGCCATATCGCTACCGATCGATCGTGTGCATCTTCAAAGTCAGGTGAAGAACTTTTTTGAAGAGCTAAACATGCTTTACGGACAGTTACGGACGCACCTTACAAAAACTATTAATGTACATGGACCTAACCGTGTTCCAGTATCAGTAGCACTATTTGGGACTTTTAGAGAGTATTGTCCTCGAATGAAGGTATCCCCTTATTCAGTTCTATCAACTTCCTTACACACTTAGTTTGATCATTCATAAACAGCCGCATATTTTGAAGCCGCTACTCAGGTTAACACTGACACTGACTCCACCATCATACCATCAAAAATCTCCTCTTATTAAACACTTTGATCAGCAGTTAACACGGTTCCAGATCCATTTGTAAGACTCAGCTTAACTGAACTGCGCATGTGCGAATGATCAAATCTGAGGCAGAAACAGTCCGATGCCTATTTATAGGTACCTTTCATACATAATGCATAAAGTTGTTTTGGTGGTTGATCATTTTTACATTGACAAGAGAGTATGCCTGTTCGTATGCATATTTGTGCAGCACTTATGAATTATTCGGTCGATACCTGAAATCTAGGGGCGCTAAAATTGTCGCTTTTTCCCTTCTCTTCATACTATGCTCTGTGGCTTCCATTTGTATTTGCTTCCAAGTACAAACTTTCCAGTTGACACTGGTTCTACTAAAACAGGTTATAGGTTTGACTGAAACACAGAAGAGAATTTGTCATAAAGGAAACAGCTGGTTTAGTACCAAGGCGCTGTATTTAACAATAGAAATTCCGATTGTAGAAAACCGACTGGACAGACAGTGTATTATAATGAACTAAGGATTATGGTCACCGTGTCATTTTCGTTGTTAATTTATTACAAAACACCTCAGTAATAAAAAGTAGACAATAGAATTATGGGAAAACGTTACATCATAACAAACGAAATCACCTTTATACATCACAATACAAACTCATTACAGTGTGCACTATAATAAGAAGTTGCGTCTGTATGGCGTGGTTATTTCGTTACTTCGCTCGATTTTTTGCGCCAACATAAAAAATTGAAAGAATTTAGATTCAGATAGTCCACCATGCACTATTTATGTTACGTACTGGGACCGTTGCATCTAAGTATCCTAAAAAGTGCAAATTCGATGCTGAGTTAGAGTAACAATAATACAATTTATCAATTTGAACCATACTTTTACTAGAGTACTACTTCTCTAGTTCTCCCTTGTCATAAGAGCAAGAAATTCAAACCTGGGACATGCATGCAACATTACATTTTCCTTTGTTTTGAAAACAACTTGTTCGTAGTAACTTTGTGTAAATGAGAATGTAATGCAATGGAACCATTCTTGTAGTACTCATTACGTCTTTGTCATCAATTTTTAGATTATCGATGATCTGAGGGTGGAGGTAAACATAAGAGAACCGCAAGGGTTATCCTCAGTGGAGGCAGCATGGACTCCGACAGACCGTGCACTCTCTCCGTTTACTACGTTTTATCCCCCTTCCACCCAAGCTTCCGTCTTGTTCAGCCCCTCGAAGACACTCCAAGCTCGCCAGTCTCGTGTCAAAGGTCTTAATGGCGTCCTGACCGTGATATATGATGTAATACATGAATTGAACGGAGGTGACCTGCAGGTAAAGATAGATAAAATAGAAATTCGCTCTCTAAAGGGCAATTGCAGATGCCCAAAAGTTAATTTGGAAGAAACAGTTAATTCAAGCTAATTTCTTCTCTTCTTTAATTAAATTACCTTTCATAATATTTTAGAACTTGAAGTTGTTCTGCATGCATTTTCCAATTCAGAGAGAAAAATGTGGGGACATGATTGTCAAGAGCCGTTCATGAAATATATTAAACTACTTGAATACTTCAAATAGGAAAGGTCTACTTTTCACCTTTAAGTTAAAAATTCCAAATTAAATAAGAAGAAAACATGCGTTTTATTCGTGTATGTTAACGTTGAAATCGTGCTTAAATGTTAACGTTACAGCTGTGCCTACAAATAAACGGCACAATTGTGCTACTCAATAACGTATTGGATTTCAGTTGCCGTCCTCCAGTCAAGCATAAAAATTTGCAAGGCTACATATTTAAAGGAACACGTGGAATGTATCATTTATCAAGACTATTCTCAGTTCGATATGATTTGGAAAGCCTCCTACCTACTTCGTGGTAACATAACTTACTTTACGGGTATCTTTGCTTTGAGAAGGGACACAGAGAAGGGTTTACTGTAAGTCCGTAATGAAACGACTTTATCAGTTGATGCAGCCAATAATATTCATACCCCTCTACCAGGAGTTCATGCTACAAGCAATTCAAAACTGTATCAGTAGCATGATTTCTACCTTTATCGGGATTTAATTTATTAGGCCACGTCATGTAGAGATATTGTCCAACAAGCTTGAGCCCCGGTATCGACATTCCGTTCAGTAACCCACTTGAAATAGCGGATGGTCTACTCTTTTATTTCCTACATGTCTTATACATAAGGACTAGAAATGATTAACCTTTGTTTTATATGTGGCTTTTTGGAGTACGACCAAATTTCCACTTTCATAAATATTTTAGTTTATAATTAAAGCCGTTTAACTGCTTTGCTGAAACGTTTTTTCAAAAGAATTATAATCCCTCTCTCTGTGCCTTTTAAAGATTTGCAATGGCTACTTTGTCCACCACATCTCACCGGAAGGTCTTCCCCCTGCACCGAAGGAAGTTGTCTTTGTCATTGATGTTAGCGGATCCATGTGGGGAACGAAAATGGCTCAGACGATAGATGCCATGGTGTCCATATTAGGGGAATTACGTCCAATTGATCGGTTCAACATTGCTTCATTCTCAACTGGGGTGAGGTTTTGGAAACAAAAGAGTGTGCCCGCCACTCCAGCTAACATACGAGCTGGTCAAGCTTACGTCAGAAATCTTCGAGCTTCAGGAGGTGATTATTCGTACACCTTCTGGCGTAATGGCGATTCGCTGGGCGATACCTGAATTTCATTAACTTAGACTTTCCATTTCACAAAGTAATGAATGCTTTCTCAGTTCTAGGATATATGCATCATAAATGTTCACGTGTTTTATAATGTAGAAAATAAATAAATAAAGCGAAGTTCTCTCACTTTGAAATTTTAAGTTTCCATCGGTCTGTTTGGTTTGTGTGTTTGGCCACATGACATCACACTTTGGTAACTCCATAAAGTATAAACGACTAACCTCAATAGAAGGATGTAGAGGTAAAAACAGGGTAACACTTTATTTTGACTATTTATACCATGGCAGTTCGGTAGCAGAGGGTAAGAAGGATGTTTAAAAAACAATCTGAGGTATTTTTTGTCTAATCTGTTGTTTCTACCTAGAATATGTAACTGCATCCTTCTTGTATGAATTACAAAAAATTATGCCTTTTTGCTTTCTACCAACTTGTTTTTTATTTTTACTTCATTTTAGCGACCAACATTCACGATGCCATAGTTGCAGCCGCCAACCAGTTTAGCAGCACCGATGAGGCCTTTCCTGCTATTATCTTCCTCACGGACGGCAGACCAAATATTGGGATTTCAAACCCTAACTCACTAGCTGAATCTGTTAATAGAGTTATAAATAAAAGGGTGGCATTATTTTGCATTGGTTTTGGTAATGATGTAGATGACGCTCTCCTGGAGAGGATGGCTGCGGAGAACCAGGGACTCTATCGAAAAGTGTTTGTGGATTCCAGTGCTCTTATTCAAATGAGTGGCTTCTTCCGTGAGGTTGCAACGCCATTGATGTACAACATTAATATAAGATATCTAAATGATGCTGTTGACACCAATTCTCTAACGGGAGGAAATTTTATCAGTTATTTTCAAGGAAAAGAACTTGTAGTTGCTGGAAAGGTAGCAGATAATTTCCACGGAAATTCACTGGATGTTGTAGTGACGGGCAAATCAAGAAACGATTCCTTGAGCTTTCATGTGTCCGAAAATATTGACCAGGTATGGTTATGATTTTTAAGCAGCTAGAACTAATTTAAAAGGCAAGAACTAGAGCCCCGAAGAGCTAATTCTCATTAATTCCTCTATATTTCTTTTCCATGTATCTTTTATTATACCAAGAGACTTAAAAATTCATGTAGAAGGAAAATCAGTACGTTCCTCTTCATAGTTAGTTAGTTAGATGAGATTCAACGACACAGAGACACAAATGTGTTATACAGCCGAGTTTCAACTAGAAAAAAGGTAACGTTAACATGTGGTTTTGACCACAGCTGAAGTTAAATTCCACTTTCAAATACGCTGCAAGTCCTTCCTTTTGGTCGCCTTTTACGACAGATGGAAAATACTAAGGGTTTATTCTTCACCGCCAGCTCATTAAAGTGTTTCTTTCTATGAATGTCACACTACAGTTAGAAAAATATTGTCACATGACTCAAAACCCATTCAAAAAGTAGGATACTCTACTAAAGTAAATCAGATTGATATGACTGTATTTTATTTGCTGTTTGGAAAGAGTACTAGATACCTATATCTATACTATAAAAATGAACACAATTTAATGACTGTTTTGTCAAATTAAAAGTTTCAAATTACTTATAGGAACTTGCTTGAAACTGTAACACAAATTCAACCCGAGGGTTACAAATTGAAATGCCTAAAACGCAAACAAACCAAGCCTATAGGAAATGTAAGATATCTAATTTTTTAAAGTTTCATATCGAGTATCAATACTCAACAAATGCGTTGGAAAATACGTCCCCATGGTAATGCTTACTATCATAATTAGTCACGTTTAACATCCAAAAATTACACAAAATGGAAATGTCCAAATTTCTCAAATCTTTTCATAATTTCGAAAAAATGTCTAGTCCTGATTTCTTGCAGAAGAGGAAAGTCTGCGGAAGAAATTTTAGTTTTTGACCTGTGGTGACTGCAGAAGGTGATATGCATCAAACGGGGACACTTGTATTTAACCATTCAGCCGAGGACGGCTGTAGAATGATCTAATAGTTAGTATCATGTTTTATGTGCCTTGGTACAACAAAACAGGAGGGTGCTCAAAATATTTTCAATCAATAATTATCCAGATAATTGTGGGTGTGCAAGTGATTCTCCACAGTGAACCGTGGACGCGTAACGTGATAAACACCCGTATCTGCAAGCAAGGACGGGAAACAGCATTCTTTCAGCGGATCTTATATTGTCTTGAATTGAATACCCGAATTCATGAAGACATCATAAAACACTTAAGGGCTATTTAAAAAGTACAATTTAAATAAGGGACTGTCCTCGGTGTTTGTTAGATCCCCGATTGGTAGGTATGTATTCACAGAAATGTCCCCGATTGACGGGCATTTGTCATCATCATCACCATAGATTCCTTGCCTGCCATGTGCAAGGAATATAAACTTTAAACTTTATTTACTCACTCGTGTGCTTCTGAACAAATGCATGTATGTAGAATATGGGGATTGTCATATTTGTGATTAGTACGTGAAGAAAAGTTAACAGGTTTGGAAAATTTGAATTTTGATTGACCAACCCAATCAATGTTCGCTCCAAAATCTGTTGAGTGGTCACGTATGCGGAAATGCTGAAATTGGGTATTTTTCAATTATTGGTCAGCCAAATCGTGGATTACCCAAGAAGGTGGGATCTGACCCAGACTAAATTCACCAGTAAGTTCAACAAGTTTCACCCAATTTTTAGTATTGTCACATACGTGACAAGTGTTGGTGATTATTTTTACTGCGGTAACTGTTTGTTAAGTGCATATTTTGAAATCATGAATACTTTGAAATTATGAAGTACTTCTATAGAATTCCAGGAGAATATTTCTTTTGCCGAATCTATAATAAGGTTAAAGATAAGTTGTTGAGTCTTGGGGAAATTCAGTGACCATATTTGTAAAGAAAGGGGGATTTAAGGGTCATGTAAGAATATTTTGCCTAGTGAAGTGTGAAATTCTTACAAATTAATTCCGAAGATTAGTTTTAATATGCAACATTTATTGCTATTTATTACTATAGAGGATTCATGCATCCGAGGAGGCCATGTGGAATGACAATTTTTGGAAATTGATAAGTGGATTATTTGCAGTATATCATGATGTACACTTACATGTTTCATTAAACACTTATTGCATCCGTTTACAGGAATTAGATCCTGGTATGGTTGAAGACTTTGCTCAGAGGATGTGGGCCTTCCTTACAATCAAGGATAAACTTGCCAGGGCAAAGCGGTCACCTTCAACTACCGAAAAGGAAGCCTTGACCCAAGAAGCACTTGACCTGTCCCTTAGGTACTCTTTCGTAACACCTCTGACGTCACTTATAGTCATCAAACCTTCAGATATCGTACCGACAACACCTTTACCAACAACCTCACCTGCACCACCTTTGGCTACTCGTAAGTTCTTTTTAAAGACATATTTTTCGTTAGTAATTATTCCCAGGGTCTCATGGTAGGCATTTTATTACCATATCCTGATAAAGAGACAACTAAGTCTACACATTTCACAACACTCAGTAACGTCAAGCCTCTCCTGTATAATATATCAGATTAATATACCTCTTAAACGGACATTTACAACCCCGCAAATGAACGAAAGAGGATACGTCTAAGAAGATAGCCCTTCAACTAACAGTTTTGAAAATACAAAAGGATTTTTATATAGCAAACGAAAAAAGGTTTACTTTTTGAAAATTTTTGGGACCTATTTAAATCTTGCTTTATAATTTCTTGAAGGTATGCCAAGATCACTGTTTGGATGAAATAAAGTGTCAATTTTACACGTGGGCGGCCCATAAAAGAAATGTGGTTTCAAAAGATCATATAGTCAGTGGTGGCTCAGTGGTACACACATTTCAAATTGATGTGGTAAGTGTCGGATACGGTTGGGAACTGGAAATTAAATTTTAAGAAAAACAACTGGTAATATCCTGTACTGCACATTGCCAAAGCTTTTCGACGTCACTTTCCAACGTGGCAGACGATAAGAACTTATGTTAAATGCTAACATTAGCCTTTAAGTTCGTTATATGTTACAGAGGCAGACAAAATGAGTGACCTTTGTGACAAGGGAAAAATCGAGGTCATAGGTTTTACCACACATCTCACGTGACTCTTTCCTTTCAGCGCAAGTACTTCTTCCACCATCGCAGATTGGCGGGTCACAGCAATCTTCAGGAAGACGTGAGTCGCTGCTGTTATTACGTTTTTCTTTGCCAAATACATACACAGTTATGCTTTCAGACTAATGTTGTTATCTTAAGATGTGGTACCTTGTTATAAATTGGACTGGAGCTAAAAAGTCTTTCGATAGTTGCACCAGGTTTTATTATTCAATTCATTGAAATTTTTAAAATGTTTAAGGGTGGCTAATAATGAGAGGAGTTGAGTATACACTTTCACTAAGTTTTCAATTAGGTACAAAATTTGCATTATCCTTTAACAACAATAAGCAAGTTCGGTAATTCGATGGGGCACATAAGTGTGGGGTACAATGTGGTATACACAAACAGAGCTGGGCACTTAGCGTACGGCGTTAATTTGTTTTCGTGCAGTTTGTGCAAAAAGCACTTAGCATAAAGCGTCAAGTGTCTAGCCAACCCGAACGCAAACAGGTGTCTCAGCCGTACTTTAACGGCAGTTTTTTCTTGAATCACATAATGAGTCAATTAGCTTCACAAACAGAAACACATATGCAAGGCCGGAGATTTTCTGAATATCGAAGTACTGCCTAGGATGTAGAACTTCCATGTTTTGAAGCAAAAACCGACGCTTATGACAAACCACTCATCTTATTAATGATGATTACATTACAAGTTTTAGTTAACTATATTATGGATTAGAATTTTTCAAAATGCCACGGACACTAGCAAATATCAACACACCAGAATCGCAGTTTTTCAAGGGATCCAAAATATGCCCCTGGACCGTCAATTCAAGAACTAAGCTAATGGAATTATGGAAAAATTCTGGTCCCAGGCAACACTTACAGAGTCCATTTCGAGAAACGTATGGCACCTAAACAAATCACTCGTTTTCAAACAGGCCATTGTGCCAACCCACGTATACAGACGAATCCGGAAAGCAAGTGGTGGTCTGATTTTAGCTGGCCATAACTGGTTTCTACCATCTTTAAAAGCGTTTCAATTTCCTCGCTTACCTCTGTCGTGGATGGTTGTACAGTAAATTGTATTTTGATTCCATCAATTTCACTGAATATGAGGGTTTGAAATTCTTGTAGACAATAAATTAAGACGATTTAAAATTGATGGACTCCACTTATGGCTGCCGGCAATCACTAAACACAAGCAATGATCCAATTCGTTTATATTAAATTTATATAAAACAAAACTGTTTCACTCGAGGACTTCGGCCTATGTCATCAAATGACAATAACTGGATTGAATCGACGTCTTTTCGAAAGAAAGGTACGTAGGCTTGAAAACAAGCTCATGTTTTTGGAGGATTCCTTTGCATTTGGACTCCTATAGTTTCCTAACTCACCCAAATCTCTGCGAAAACCTGGATTTTTGGCGTCCATTCACACGAAAGGAAATTAAAAAACAGGCTGCCATCAACTGCTCTAGGGGGTAGGGGCTTCGCTTAATTCGAAGCCAGACTAAAATGGAGATTTAGTGTGAGACCGACACTACTCTTGCCCCTTCAGCGTTGTTGTACGGTATTAACTATTCATAATATTTAACGAAAAATGAACTAATACAAAATGAGATAACTTAACATAGAAGGTTTAAATAATAAGGAGTACTAATGCCTCAAAAGATGCTCTGTACCTGGTCCAAGCCCTAAAAACAGGCAACTAAACCAAATACATAATGAGACCAGCTCAGTACAATTAGTTTATACCATTGTCATGTCACAAATTATCAATGCAGTACCTGCCTTAAAACATTGCACAACTGGGGAGTTAACTTCACACTCTCGCAGTCTATTCCACTCATTGACCAATATTTGGGAGAAATTTTAAACTTCCAAATATTAAGCCTACTGAAACGCTTCTCAAGCGTCTGTACAAGAACCCGAAAACTAATTTGAGCCTTTAATAACTACATGGCAAAAGAGGATTTGTATTAGAGAGAAATTTGAAAATCTGAAGCATGTCTCCCCTAGTCCTTTTTAGGTCCATGTTAGTAAGCCGGGATATCAAAGTCTAGTGACATGAGGTGTAGATTCCGCACCCTCGGTATAAGGCTGGTAGCTCACGTTAGGACTTATCCCAAAGGGGACTTAACCTTTCCGAAGATCGGACTATACTAGTATCAAGTTCATGCAAAGAAGAAGTCCCTTGACTCACTGTTTGCATACATTTTAGTAATTAGCATCGGCGTACGGGGATAATTTTCCATGAAATGCCCGGAAAATGTCACCGTTTATCACGTTTTGTCCATGTTTTGCCCGAATAGACCAACTGCTTTTGCCCGAATTGGAAGGGCGAGTGCCTCACCTCCGCACCCTGCCCCGTACGCCTATTTTAATTAAAACAATTTGTGTTAAGATGAATCCTCGTTTTAGATATTGATATCATTTATCGAAACCAACCAGCGTTCGAGAATAAATTATTCCAATTTTAGCTTATAAATACAATCAAACTGGCTGATTTTCGTCACTTTTCTCATTTTACTAGTGTAGGAATATGTTACTCATAAGAGTACATATTTGACACCTGTATAAAAACCTACTTTGCTGCATATAACGTGAAGCCTGAAATAAAATGACATGAGGGCAAAACACGGATTCGGGTTCTGGAGACTGGGAGACTGAAGACAAAGTTTAGGGAAAAATTCAGAAATGGGATATCGGTAATATCTAATTACTCTCGCGATGTCGGTTCAACACTACCCTGTTTATACATGCATATGACGTCACAAGTGAGAAAGTATACCCTGCAATGGAGGCGAACGCTATTATTCACTTTATCTGTGCACCGGTCGCATAAGTGCACGTGTGAAGTCCTCGTCTTGCCCTTAGTGTGGTTCATTATTTTGCCTTCAAACTAACGTCACGTGACGTTAATTCATACCATTTATAGTGCCTTTAACGCCTTCCGATAGATTGCTTACGGTCTAGTGGCATGGGTAAAGAAATATTTAGGGGTTTTCGCTACCCATTCTGTAGGTTCCTTTAAGGTTACTCTTAATAGTTTTTGTCTTTTTTAAGTTTTTGCCTTGAGTTAAAACCAAATTACATATATTCTTAATCCATTTTATTCAGGACTTCTTGAAGAGGCTATCTTACGCATTTTGGTTTGGTTAATATATGTTATATTTAAGTGCAGCTTATATTTGTGAGGAGGGGGAAAACGAGACTATTGTTGCCTTCATCTGTCAATTTAAATCTTTAGGGCCATATATTTATCATAACCACGATAGCAGTTTGATAAGTTTCATTAGTTTTAAAGAGGCTCATTGAGTTGATATCGATAACTTAATTGTTTAGGGTATTACCGTGTGAAAAGCTTTTATTAGCATGATTTGTCCTATTTCATATCCAATAGTTACGGAAAAGTGATGGCTTTAAATCTTGTGATGTCGTAACTTGTGACGGTTTTGTGCATAATTTGAAAAAGGGCATGCCTTGTCATGAAAATTTGAAAAACGAAAACATTTATTTGTTTGTAAGGTATGTGGATTGTTTGACCATTTGTCAGCTTTAGAAAATGTGGAATTCCAGGAAGCAATTCAATGAGCCGCTTTTCAATTAAAAGCGCTTCGGTCTCGAGAAACTCTTGCTATAACCGACACAGGTCCTCTGGAACTACCAACCTGGGCTTAATAGAAATATTTTCCTGCCGTTCATAAATATAGCTGTCTGTGAGTTAATTTTTGATTGGATGGTGTCATGCTTTCGTGTTTTCTAAAATAATCCTTGTATTTATACATCTTCTTCTTCCACTTAAGCTTTCCCGGCAACTCGACCTGCTGCTCTGTCTCAGTCAAGAGGTAACTGCAAATTTCATATTATGTATTTTAAGAAAGTGTAATGGATAGTTTATATCTCGACAATACCCAGCTCCATGATTATTATATACAGTCATTTGAAAACATAAACCCTTTTGGAGGATATAATAAAGACAAAAATAATTGAGGCACAAAAATTTAAATATTTTCACAAAGTCTTTTGGTCATCAATGCAATATCAACAGGCAATATATGCATAATAACTGGTTTACTTTCTTAATATGTTTGGGATTCTTTTTACTTTGAACTGATTGCAATCTTGCAAGTTTGTACAGGTTTCAGAAATGCAGGAAAATTCTTGAACTGACAGTTGCACCTTTTGCTTTTACTTTGATAAATATAGATTTTCATACTGCTATATGTAAAATTAAAAGTTGGACTAAAAGAGGTTCATTGTAACTACGAACCAACAACCCAGAATCCCATCATTATGGGTAACGAGATTAACAATGGCCACAAATGTTGTGGAGACTTTTCCAGTTTAAATTTTTAGTTTATGGGCAAGGGTTAAACGGCATTAAATCAAACAAATATGTATTTCTCGAGCCCTCCGATTCTCGTTTAATGACCTTCTGGGCCTTTTGGCCAATATCATGTTAAATCTTTTATTCTGCCAGTCTTAAATGGGGCCATCTATAGCCCAATTTCCAAATAGCGATTTCAAAGACTTGTGTGTAAACTATCTTGAGAACTATTGTGAGAACTACATATTTGATTTCAATGTAAATTTCACAGAAATGCTTTAAAAAGTACCCCTCTATCATATCAAGACCTTAAACCCTTTTTTTTAAATTTAGACAACTTAATGATACTTGCATTTGTAACCGGGTTATAACAATTTCTTACATTGATAAGGAATGTATTTTGGGGGGCTAGTATGGGATCTTAACCTTGATATAAACTGGGAGGAGAGCTGCATATAGGGTTTTTTTTTTATAGAGTTTGTAAAATTGCCACACTCTCATGCAATCACAGTTTTAAAACACAATATACTGCCACATTTCTTCTTGAGAATGCAACTAAGACACGCCAGTAGATCAAAGGCGATGTAGGGTGTGATTAATATCTGAGTTTGTCATTAGAGATTCGACTCCCTTGGGACTTGGACAAACTTATCCTGTCCTTGCAGTCCTTCCTGGTTACGCAAGTGACAAAAACCAACTTTGTTGCAGATTACATGGTCCAGTGACCGCCTATTGTTGTCTGCGGTTTTATATTGTTGCAAAATCGGCCAAGTCGTTACGCTATCGGCCAAGTCATGACGTCCACTTTCAGGAGGCCGAATTCTCTAATGTTACATGATCCGTGTCCTCCATTGATCTGTTCTTTCTTTGTGTTCACAAGGTTTGAAAAGCAATTAACATACATGACTGGCCTGTTAGGTAACCCAAAATGTCACTTAACTTTTTGTTCATTCTAACGTTATATGTGTTAATTTCAATGAATTAATCAAGTGTGAAACTGCACTGTATCAAGTGTATACGTAGTGTGCTTCATTTCCTCCCTGAGGCGAAAAGATTTAATCAAGAATACAAGGACGATTTTTCAAAAAGTAATAAGGAAAGTTTCATGATGAAAATTACCGAAGAAAAAGTTGTTTGCTAATTGCTTGAAGAAGAACAAACGCCTTTGCATTAACGAGAGGACATGACATCAAGTTCGCTTTAGGTTGTTACAGCGGCAACTTTTGTAACTGATGTCATGAGAACCACACTTCGGATTGTAATGAAAATTTCACCTGATTACTTAAAATTACACCTTTCCGTCATATTGAGGAATGATTTGGGCATAGACCAATATTTTGACCAACAAGCAAATAAATCCGTAATATCCTGTGTGTAATTGAAAAAAATGTTGTGCAGTATTGTTTCACATACCAAACTTCACTTCATTACGTCTTTCTCCCCTTCTATCCTGCGTAGTTGGCGGTGACCCACACTTCATCATTGATGTACCACACAGTAACCTGACGATCTGCTTTGATATTCAACAAGACAATGGTACCTTTATCAACCTGATCAGTGATCCTATTTTAGGTGAGAAATTAACTTTGCATGGAGTCTAAGTAATCGTTTTAGAGTATTTGAAATATTGAAATACATTTTTATTTTTCTTTCACAAATACAGCCAGAGTCATTGTCAAGTTTATTTACACTGAATTTGGAACAAAGTAGCTACAATCTGAGACGTCACAACAGTTTTGTCGTTGTTCTAGTACTCCAGAAGTAACAGCAGAAATTAGGTGCAAAGTACGCAATTTGCACACGTTTTGAATTTCTTCGACACAATTGCTGAGGTTCCATTCTGCATTCTTCATTGCCACAGGAGGGACAATCATGGTCTCTTTTGAGAAAATTTTATTTGTCGCAACTATCCTAGATGAAATGGCATCATATGCCTTTTAGATCTTTGTGTCAACATGTGTTTTTATTTCTGATATATTTTGTTTTCGTAAGACACTTGATAAGTTTTTTGTATGTCATTTATATATCCAGCAGAGCTACGTAATAGTAATATAGAGTTCGGGAGATAACCCCTTTCTGGTGAAATTCAATTTTCACCCGATCGGAGAAATATCTTGCCTTGGGTGGAGACATTTTCAATATCTTCCATGATGCAAATTCAACAGAGACTGAAATTCAAAACAACCTTTTGGCATTTTTTTAACCTTAGCAAAGAGAAATTTGGGCGCAACAAATCTTTGTTACTACAGGATCAAAAACGCTTCGCCATCTTTAGTTGTACACCCTGCCGGTTTTGAGATACCGATCAATTGCTCCGTTCTTTATGCTAGCCTTTTTCATAGACTCGACCAGTAGCGTAGCCAGGATTGTGTCATGAGATAGGGAGAAAAAACCGCTATTTTAGGTTGTTTTTTGCATTGCAAGGTTGGGTCATGGGGGGTTCTAACCCCAAAACCACCCTCGTCGACTCGACGGTAATATTTGCTGCTGGGATTCCGGTGATCAACCTGTTATTTTACAGTTGTGCATAAATTCAATATTAACGGTACCTATGAAGCCACTTTTATTCCTGAACACTAAAATGGTCCTCAAGTGTAGCATTCAAGGAAAAAATGGTTACATACGTGCAGTTACTATAAGATCTGGCTGTCTAATGAAAAATGTAAAACTACGTTTGTTACCTGGATTCCCACCTTCTAGTACTTTCACTGACAAATTACATTTTCTTTTTACAGTGCACATTAATTTGTGTAATTGGAACGTACCAACATTTCTGTTTGTAAATACATTGTTGAAAGGTCCTCGTGGCTTCGTCTTTTGTATCTAAACTATCCTCTTACTTTGAAATACACACGCATTTTTTGAACAAACCCACGACTACGTGGAAGTGTTCACTAAGCGCATTATTCATATTTCGCCTGATCTAGGGATTGCTCATTTTCCTCCGTTTTCGCCCAAACTAATATAGAAGGTAAGTAAAGTGAAAACAAAATGTTGGAAATGTGGAATGTTGATGATGTCAACACTGTTTATTCCGCTTTCTACTTCTTATCTCTTTGCTGAAAGATATTTACGTCAACGGAAAGATCGTACCAGTGTCCAAAGACCTACCTCCTCGCACCTCTCCACACAAAGGTCCACCACCAAGTATGCTGAGCAGCCTCGGGATCAAGTTGGGACATTATAAAATACTAGTAACACCTGATCACGTGCTGGTAGACTTTGAGTTAGTTATGCAATGGGGGATTCCCAGGACTATCCTCATTAGAGATTTCAACATTACTGTTCATGACAAGCATCACATGACCATAGTAGTGGGTGACACCATCTTAATGCAGTTTACTCTTCACTCAGAGTGGGCCAACCATCAAGATCACTTTGATTTTACAGTGGAAAATGACGATGGATTTTCAGACTGCGTTCATGGAATACTCGGTAAGCTATACTCTTTTCGTTCATAATTGTGATAACTACGAGCTTTGGTGACTTTCGTTTGAACACGTTTGATGGTTTGTATCTGAGGGTGGGCTCCAAGGCAGCAATGTTTAGTCTGATTTTTTTTCCAAAAAATGTTACTTTTAGCTGTGCATGAGAAAGGCCAACCGACAACTGCAGGGTATAACTGACCACCACCGTTATGAGAGGCGAGCGACTGTCTCAACAAGCAAACGTTCAATCAAGCAAAGATAAATCGATGATGTCAATAACTGCTAAAATTATTCGAACATTTAAAGTAAATGTTCTTATATCCTCAATTAATTTCAAGAACTTAGAAAAATATCATGCAAAAATGACAAGGGCCGAAAAGGTTCAAGGAGATAAATTAGCAAAGTCGTTTTTAGAAGAAAAGCCAGCTGCTATTTGTTAAAATGTACGGTCAGAACGCGATGGACCGATTAATAAATATACACCTCGGTTATAAAACTGTTGTATAATTATCAGTTTAAATCAATATTGTTCCATTTTCCTTCATTAGGTCAATTTCAATACAAACCGCTGCAAATGGTAAATCGACATCACGGTTTATCTGTAAACGGCCACGTCCGCGGTGTGATGGACGTTGATGGCGACGAGAAGTATGTGTTTAGGATGAAAGAAGTATTGGACGTACCTTACGACTGCTGGTGGTCACAGACTGAATCATACGTTGATGGGTTAGAAGAACATTATATAGTACCTGGATACTTCTCACATTTAAAGAATTTGATGGGGTTCTTTGTGCAGTAATGCATAAGCCTACACCTTGTCGGTGATGTTTACTTTATATCTTCAGTTATTTATACAATACGATGCAACATTATGAACTTATGAATTGTATAGCTTACTAATATGCGTCATGTACACAACTGTAACTCAGGGGTTCGTCAAAAGCTCTGCAAATATTGCGTCAAAGCCAACTTAATAGATGCGGCATAAATGCGCCCTATTAACGTACGTCAAAATCAAATTGCATTTATCAATTGCAAGACTTACCCCGGGCAGCAGTAAGTCAAATGTACGTCATATTAGTCTAAACTGTGACGAAGGGGTGTGTCAAAAGTTCTGCAAATATTGCATCAAAGCAACTTTAAACGTGCGGTATAAGTGCGCCATATTAACGAACGTCAAAATCAAATTGCTTTTATCAATCGTAAGACTTACCCTGTGCAGGGATAAGTCAAATGTTCATCATGTTCGCAACTGTGACGCAGGGGTGTGTCCAAAGTTTTCAAATTTTGCGTTAAAGCAATTTAATAGGTGAGGCAAAACGAACGTCAAAGTCTTTAAAATGTTGATTAAATTGTGTGACGAAGGGATCACTTGGACGTTGGGATTCGTCTATATCAGAGAAATCTGGCAGTCAGGTTCCAATTTATTTATCAAAGAAAATCATTCTTGATACGTTATCACGTACAAATAATGACGTCACAGAGTACATGTGGAATTGAAACGTGCTCACCAAAATGACCCGCTTTAGCAAACTAGCAAAATTCCGACGTAGGTATTTTTGCTCTCCATCAAATGCACAAACAACATCAAATAAACAGACAACTCCATTCCTTTCATGGAGATAATGTCTAGGAGCTCTGTTTCCAGATGCTTTCTTATTAGTTGGCGTAACCATTTGTGTATGCTTTTTTCAACATTTCTTCTGATTGACTCAAATTTTTGTAAAGATTCAAGAAGAAAAAGCAGAGATTCTCATCACTCATGCGTGGTAAATCGCATTGCTTTTCCACAAGGTAACTGTGTCTATCGGCAGATCAGAAACAGGGGCTCGTCCGCTGTAGCACAAAGTTCAACTTGTGCCTAACCTGATATTGTTTTAAGTAAACGACAAACAGACCGACGAGACAGTATTGTTCTAGAGGACATTACCCATACCATTTGGTGTATTTCAGGAAATCCAACAGAACAATATTTACATCATCTAAGGGAAGGGATGGAATACACCGTCTATTACTAATCCGCTTTGCCGTACATTAAGCGAATAAGTATATAAACACGGTGGCCTTTTAAATTATACACGGTTGCACCTAGCTTTAACAACAAGAGGGAAGGACCATTTTCTTAAAACCTCCCTCAACAAGATACTATTATAGGCCTACCTGGTATATTTTTAGTTCCTGATTATTTTAAAACCAAATACCCCATAAATGGATCTCTTAAACAGGCATTTTTCATTTTTTTATACTAACCTGCTAACAGTACATTTGACTGTCAAAGACTAAAATTCACTTGGCAAAAATTCACTTGAAATTCTAAATCTTAACATTAACGAGGGTAGTGTAGTCGTTCTATTACAGGGAAAGTTCAAACAAATAGTTAAAATTCATACAGTCAACAGAAACTCAATCTGCACGATTAAAATGAAAGTTTCAATCAAATCGGACATGTAAATCTCAACTTATCAGCCAATGAAGTTACTAGATTTGTGTTCCAAAGTGAAGTTGAAGGCAGCAGAAATTATATCTTTTCTTCGTATTGACAAGAAGCGCTTTGTTTCTTTCTGTTTTTAAGTCTGCTGTGTAAACCTTGCAGTTTATAGTTTTACAATCTCCCCGTGACATTTGAAAAGTTTGTAAAGTTCACCCGCCACTTATGTTATCACAGTATAATAACATGGGGAAGTTGGGGGAAAATTAGTTTTAAAGTATAAAGAAAAATAAAAGACTGTTCCTTAATGTGAGTTTTTTTTTATGTCATTCTTTCTTGCTTGCACTTCACGCTTATGTGAAATATTATTTACAGTTGTTAAATAAGACTACCTACAAAACACACTAATAGAAAATTAAGTTTGCATGTTTCTTATTTACTCGTGAACAACTGCTTTAAGGTTTCATGTAATTCCGAAGTGAATTGCGAATTGGTAGAAGCCTAAAGTTACACCAGACTTTAGTAGAAATGTGATTGGAATTCAACCAACAAAGTAATTTTCTTCGTCAAAATATCAATATAATTTCAACGTGAAGGTAGTTACAAAGTTAAGGGACATGGGTAATATATGTTTACGTCATTGAATTCACACATAAAGTTTAACAAAAAAATATGATGAAATTGAAATATTTTGGAAGATTTCTTACTTTTTTCATGAGGTCATCTCGGCATTAGGTCTCTGGACTAATTTATGTTCAAACACTAAGTTTAAATTACATTAGTTAGAATGGCGAAAGGAATAGTTGGAACATCTTTGTTTTTAAGTCTTCATTTTTCTCCAGATAAGACTGATGATAGCTAATCCATGACATAAATATACTTAAATAAGGGTCTCTAAAAACCCATTTGCCACTGGGAATGTACACAGAGTAAAATATTTGTGAATAATTTTGTCTCGTATGGTGAAAACAATATTCTCCCCTACGTAGGAATCCACACGTTGATAAACATGAAATCAGTTTGATTAACCGTTTATACCTTGTATTCTTATAAGATTAAAAAACCCATCAGACTTCCAAAATTTCAGTACCCCTTAAAACGATACTCGCATGCAATTTTCAGAGCGATGTGTATCAAAACTTGGCATGTATGCTCAAACAGACATTCCAATCTAAAATCCAAAATACCTTCCTCCATGTAAACCAATCGGAGTTTTTGCTCGGGTCCTTCCTCCCCCCCCCCCCCACACTTCCCCGGCATTTACCAAGGCTTGTCTCGCGACACCCTCACCCATCCGTTCAACGCTGTAGCGACTACCCATAATAAATTTTTATTGGGTGGAGTTGGATATGACAACCTTTTCCAGGATTAACCAAATTTTTCTGGACTTCGCTCACTCTTATCTTAAATTCGAATGTTTTAAATTTTGTGAGACTTTCTCAATCACATCCAAATTAGTCACGTTTAGTTATAGCGTTTATGTCTTTATGCTTTTTTCACATTTGCTTAAGACTGACTTAGTCAATGCCCCCGGAAGAACCCTTATAGGCTAGTGCCCACTTCTCGGAAGCGCCCTACCTTCACTACTGCATCATTGCACTTACAACCTTTGTTTTTTAATACAATTTTTATTATTGCACTTAAACTTCCAATGGTGACGTCAGTGGGGAAGGCTGGTCCCCATTTTGGAGGAGAACCAATTTCTTCCGGGAGCCGTCATCAATACGATAAGGGATGTAAGCACGATAAACCTCAGTCTCCCTTAACCCCGCCCGATGATCTTCGTGATTTTGCTTACTATAAAAGGTAATATTTTTCAATTAAAACATAACTTTTTCCAATTTTTCTTACAAAAACAACCTTTTTTCAACGTAACCTTCACATATTCAAAAGGTCTGAAAGGAAAGTCAATAAATTTTCCATTTTGACCTCATGACAATGCATGATTCCTCAACCAACTTCGGACTTGTTTTTGTTTAGATTGATCTCCGATCATGAAACGTCCAATGTTTTTTTTTTAATTTTGCTCTATAAGTAAAATCGTTTTTATCAATTTTCTGCTCTAAAAGTACCTCAATATGCCTAGGTGAATACGAGACCGGGGGCCGGAGGACAGACGCCCCCCAAATTTTACAAACTTTAAAATTCGGACAGGAAAAAAATTCGAACATCCGTTTGGGTCTTAAAAATTTGACATGGCTTTTATGAAACCACTAACTTTTAAAGTATATCTTTAAATATATCTGAAAAAGATGTGCCCAAAAAGGGCGAAAACATGCATGTTCGGAGTAAACTTTTCATCAAAATTACAAAACTTCCCTGCAAATTTGGTCAGCCCAGTGATAAGGCTTTTTTTCGTAGGCTTAACTTCATAGTCAACACAATGCCCAAAATGGTAGATCCAAATTCTTACAGGCATTTTTCTGTAAAATAGAAAGTATTACAAATAGTCTAACCCAGTGACCACAACAGCGAGTTGTATAAGTCTCTTAATCTCTTGAAACTGTTCGATATGATCAACCTTAACATTGCTTCTTTCTCCTATCATTTCATGCACAGCCTTTTACCGAAATCATTTCCAAAATTCTTCACCAAAAATCCTTCAGTCCACAACTATTTTACTCGTCAGTCTCTTCTCCTGCATACTATTGTTACCCGTACCTCATCCTCACGGTTGACCCTAAGCTGCAAAGCTATAAAACTGTGGAACTTATTACCTGATTCATTAATTAACATGCCAAGTATAAATTCTTTTCGAAGAGGTTTCGCCCAGTACTACAGAGCTTTGTACTAATTTTTCAGTAGTCTTCATCACCGTTTTATATGCAAGGTTTATTATTAGGATAAAACTTCATGGTTGACTTATCATACTGTTCAAGTGCATGCATTACATGTTTTTGTTACTGTGCACATTTTGTTTGTGGAAAGCTTTGGCTTTTATGGGTGTGAGGGGGCACGGTTTAGTAACGGTGCAGTGGCGTAGCCAGGACTGAATTTTTAGGGGGGCCTAGGTAACAATTGGGGAGGCCGGGTACCTCAGAGGGTCAGGCGTGACAAGACTGTCTAAGCGGAGCGCCACCATCAGTTGGCACGGAGGGTACAAGAAAATTTTGGACTTTAAAAACCCTCTAGATGGCCTGAAATGGCACTTCCACGTGTTTTAAGCTGCATGCACCCAGCCTTGAAATACAAATTTCATGTCTGCCACTTCTCAAAAAATGACAATAAAAAATCAATCTATGAAAAATGGTTATACATACATTTTTTGGGACCCCAGAACTGGGCATTTATGATATGTGGCCTGGGGGATGAGACTCAAGGGAACCGGTATCTCCCTTTCCCTTGGAAAAAATTGTAAACTTCAGGAGGACGTACCGTAGATCACAAGTGCGGCAATATTTGAATGGATTTCAGCTTTAATAGGAAAACCAAAAGTAGTTGTGTCCCCCTCTCAGCAACTTTCTTTGCGTTAGATTTCCTAGATGCAAAATGGTGCCATGTTTGGCAAAACTTTGAACTGATTATCGGCCTGCGTTTTAGGATTTTCCTTTTTGGGGAGCATGAAAAATTTCAAACTACTCATTTTTAGTCTTTGTAGAGATTTTACAAGTGACATACATACTACCAAAAAACAATTTTGCCGGTTTTCAGCGGTGTCTAGATGCAAAATGTTACAGTGTGTGTTCAATCATCTGTACAATACGTAGTCAAAATAAAAATACTACGAGTAAATCTCGCAAAATATTAAACCGCAAAGCAGAAGTATAGATCATGTGGGAAACACATGAAATCCGGACCTTGTGGACATTTTACAAATCGGCCCGGACGCCAGTGCCAACTAGTAAAAAGAGGACTTGTCAAAAAAATCGTTCTACAGTGGCACTTGTCATAGGCAGGAGTGAGGCACGACATAGGCCTACTTGTTAAGGATGGAAGGGAAGAATTATTATTAGGCAGATAGGCAGTACCTTACCCTTATGGCATATTTTGTGTATGATAAAGTATAGGAATCGTCGTGTAAGAATGGTCTCCGGTGTATGATTGCCTTGTTTTCAGAAGAAGGGGGTTGTAAGGGTTAGTTCTGGTCTTGTAATCTTAGTCATTACGTTTCGTTTTAGTTCATTGAATTTTCCGTCTTTTTTTCTCTTATATTCTTTTTTCTTTATGCTTATTTGTGTTTGCAACACAGCTACTCTAGGTAACATGCTTTTGTTGTATTGTGGAGTAGAACTGTCGACAAGCCCCTCAGGGCTTTTTGGTTTTATTTCCATTTATTTCAGTGTTATGTTTGTGTTCATTATTTTGTGTATCACTACATATAGATGACAAGAGAAACAAATAAACGAAACGAAAGGAAACCAGCTCTCTGATTCGAGCAACGGTAACGAAAATCAACAACTTTTTGCACAAGGAGGTGTTAATCACACCTCCATGGTTTGCAGTTACACATGATGATAAAAAATAGTGTGAGAATGTCTCCATTAGTCTGACTGATAATTCATTTGATCCGACCTTTCACGTGACATATTTTCAAAAAACGTTGGAAGAAAAATCATTTATAGTCGGGAGTTCGGGCAGTCACATAAAATATTCCATAATAATTCAGTGAACCTAGCAGTTGAAACAAACGAAGAGTCGCAATAGAGTAAAAACAGGCATATTTCCAATTCCGTTGTATAGTTTTCCCTCGAAAAGAACCAACAACATTTCTTCTAATAGTAGTTGTATCCTTTATCTCGACTTGAACCAATAGGTTGGAAACTGGGCGGAAAACTCTATCTAACCAACTAATTTTTTCAAGGAGAGAGGGTTCGTCACCTCCCCTAGGCAAGCTTAGTCATTTCATTATTTTACCACATCAAAATACCTACAATTTACTGTGAATACCCTTGGTTTTGTTATCCTTGAGTTTAGCAGATTCACGAACGATGACGTAATAAACAGAGAAACTTGATTTCTTGGCTGTAATATACGGCCTTTTTTATTGAACGCACTTGACGGACAAAATCGGTGAGTTACCAACCATCAACTAAAAATGAAAAGAACCCTGTGATCCTGTAACTGCAACTCTGGGTGACGCACTGACAACTGTTATCATACCTGAACTGAGGTAGCCTAAAACTTTTACCCTTTTAAGTGTAGGCTAAGTGCAAGTGGTATAAGTGGGAGGCCTATAAGTGACTGTAAGTGACTGTGATTAAAGTGGTTCGATCTGCAAAAACAAAAATGCAGAACGCCCTGAGTACCAATGTAATAAAAATATACAAACTTACACACTTAGCAAACAATGAAACACAATGACTCTTTGCCAGATAACAATATGCCCGCCCCTCTTCATTAGCGCAGTATTTAACGTCGCCAGCACAGGCAACCAGGATTACCCTAACAATGATTTAACAACACAAAGTGCAATTGAAACAACAAGGGCGGATCCAGACATTCCAAATTGGGGGCTCACTTAGTAAGAGAAAGCAGGGGGTGTGAGGGAGTTGCACAGGTGATTTCTAGATGTTTTAAGTTTCGTCCGCACGAAGCGATGTGACCTACTGCAACAAGACTGTCTTGTAGTGGTGAGCGACTGACGACTAACTAGTTTTAAGAGCATAGTTTCCACATTATGCAACGAGTCGCCGGTCCATGAAGCGATTTATGTAGCGTTAAACATACTCTTCATTTGTTACGTCGAAGAGACAGGAATGTGTTCCCTCCATTTCGATTAACAGAACTTCTAGAAGTTCGTCGTTGTGGTCAGTGTGCACGTTTCAGGTTCGTGCGATCTTCGGTCGCATGAATCTGGGCTGCGCGTCTGCAACTAGTTGCGAAGCATTCCACACTTTGCAACGCGTCAGAACAATCTCGTTGCAATGCGTTGTGTTCGATCGAGTCGCATAGTGTGGACGAGGCTTTATTGTTCATGTGGCGAAAAGGGGAGGACTGATGCCGTAAACCCCCACCCCCTCCCTTCCACCTTGGATCCGCGCCTAAACAATGTGACCCAGGCCTAGCTATTTCATCAACGTGCTTCACAAAACATATCAGCACACTGGCTTGAATGACAAAGTCAAAATCACTTTTGCAACCGAAAAGTAATAATGAATCAATCATGCACCTATTGGTTCCCCCTTTTGCCCAATTTTTCATAAATGAGACGACAACACTTGCGACATTGGTCCTTCTCAAGGCATAACAAACCGTCAACAGACATACAAAGATGGAGGACCCTTCTCAGATCAAGGTACAACCAAAATATTTTATAAACAAAGATATTATAAACGTAGATTACAAACTCCTACCCCTACACTATTAGACGCGCTGACTCCCCGTGGGGGCTCAAACGGAGGAACGAAAGTGTTCATTTGACATGCGCACACTTCCATTAGGTGATTTACGCGCATAACTATGGATGTCTGACAGAAATTTCCATTGTGACGAAAACTCAGCTTACGTGCCTTTTTAGCGTGAGTAATATACGCGCACAATACATTTCTCTGTGTGTAGTCCTGGGTAATTGACGCTCACATCTGCGTGCTTGGAAAACGAGGCAGTATTTGATTTGTCGTTTTTGGCGCGTTTGAATGTAGAAGTGCGCTTGTAAAGATATTGTTTACGTCACCGGCCTCCAAGTCTTCCTTCAGTTGTCGATGAATGAAGGTCGGTTGCAGGTGCTTCTGGGTAAGCTCTGGGGTAGGGGTAGTAGAGTTATGGTGGGGTTGTCGAGGTATCCCGGTAACCCCTTTCAGCTGCCAAAACTAAAACTAAACATGACACATTGCGACTCAAATAAACCGAGAACAAGTATTTTAAGGTACCACTTCTTTTATTCAAGCTGGCGTTCAAGAATCAAAATCTTCACCAGCTTCTCCTCCTTCTCGATACAAGAACAACGTACAAATGATCTCACAAAACCTCTTCTTGATTACCCAAAACCAAGTAAATCTAGTTCCCTTCACTCTGTTGCCTGCAATACATCCCCAATGATATCCTTAGAGCTTCAGATAAACTCATATTATTTTGACTGCCATACATTAAAAGCTTCCCAAATCACGGAAGTAAGTGACTGGTTTTGGTTTCCAATTAAGCCT
Organism: Holothuria scabra; assembly: GCA_037179385.1. Taxonomy (NCBI): domain Eukaryota; kingdom Metazoa; phylum Echinodermata; class Holothuroidea; order Aspidochirotida; family Holothuriidae; genus Holothuria; species Holothuria scabra. The sequence continues at coordinate 56,318,987 of CM074181.1, read as the reverse complement.
AAGTTCCAAAGCTGAAAGTCTCCCTTTAAAAGTGACAAACTGAGCATTGCCCTGCTGTGCTGAGTTTCACAAATACAAATTTGTCCCTAACTAAGAGCTATAAAATTAAATCTTACCAGGCCAGAGTAAGACATGTTAGTCCCTGTCCCATATTCTCCTGGTGTAGTATAATGAAAATATGCTCACAAATGAATTTTCCTCTCTAAAATTCACCAGTCTTTTCCTCCTGAAAATATTCCAAATCGCCAGAAGTTATTGACAGCAATTGAGTACTTGGTCTATTTGCTTCTTCTCTCTCTGAAGTCTAGATCTCGAATAGGTCTTCCTAAATTTCTAACTTCTCAACTTTACAACTTCTTTCCTACACCAAACTCTTAGACACAGAGGATCATACTACTCATTCATTGGTTAGAGTGATATAAAACTTTTCTGATTGGCTGGGACCTACCCAGACGGCACTCATTTAGTGAACTAGGTTAATGAACCTCAACTTCAACGTATAACTGCACCTGCAGAATATTATTAAACAGATTCTCAGAATTTCTCGCCAATTAGAGCAAGGCCCATCTGCATCAACACAATGTTATTAAACAGTTCCTCAGAATTTCTCCCCCAATTAGGGCAAATTTTGCTTCTCATCCTGTCCTATCACCGTTGTTTACAAATACCCCCACTTCCTACCCTTTGGTCAAAGTCAACAACAGAATTAATTTGGAAGTGATTCCTCCTTTTTGTTTTAAAACTTTGGGAAACACAGGATCTCTACTTCCAGATTCTCACAACATTTAACAGTTGTTTTGACTTACCCATCCTGTGAATCGACCAAGTTCTCATTTCACTGAGAGAGCAAAGACCTTTTAGAATTTTTGTAACAATACCATAAAAACTGATCCACAAGTCCATGAATTTCAAAACAGTCGTTGAGCTTTCATATTCAAGTGTTCTAAAGAGGAAATCCTCGAAAAAGCAAAAACTTTTTCATGTAGATGTGTTGAAGAATCAATCAAAAACGTCTGATCAGTGATCAGCACTTCCACCCCTCCGTTTTGCCCTCCATGAGGAGTTACCGCGCCATTTTTAGTTTGGTATCTATGCTTGTAATATCTTTGTTAATAAACAAAGATATTATAAACTTAGATTCCAAACTCCTATCCCTACATTGTTGAACATGCTGACTCCTCACGGAGGCTCAATCGCAGGGACGGAAGTGTTCATTTGACATGTGCACAATTCTATTCGGTTATCTGCGTGCACAATGACGCATGCGTAACAGAAAATTCTATTGTGATGAGATCAAAACGACTGATCAGTGATCAGCACTTCCGCCCATCCGATTCGGCCTCCGTTAGGAGCATAGAGCAGGATCCTGCTCAATGGTTAGGAATCACCGCGCCATTTTAAGTTTGGTATCTATGTTTGCAATATCTTTGTTCATAAACCAGAAGAGCGCCACCACAAAAGTAACATTTTGATTTAACAATACCCATAATTCCCCCCCCCCCTTGCTACATCCGGGAGAGTGAAAGCCTATGTTACCCACGGGCATTTGAGGTCCCCCTCCCCTCTTGAATATTTCCGCAGTTTCAAAGGTCTTTTTGGTGCATCTGCCAAGAGAACTTCCTGCAATGAAAAAAAAGCCCGGAAATGCAAGAGGGGTCTTCTGACCTCAGAAATGAGGGGTATATAATACTTCTTCCTCCATAATTTTCACAGGCGGTTAGAACCACAACAGTCCTACAAGGTAATGTCGATCGACTACTAAACTGGTCCCCCGAGAAGGGTTTTAACCCAGCCCATGTGAATCAAATTGGCGCACAGGTGCTTGAATAAACAACTTCGTCACTCTATGACCCTAGATCCAGTGCATGCCTTGGTTTTCAAGCCTTCCGAGTTCATTTTTGTCTTCAAAGACAGCCTCGACATTCGGCGTCTGTAAGCAGAGACGACTAAGTGATGGCGTCATACACCTATGTAGCTTTTGAAACTATTTCGCCTAGTGTATAATGAGTCTACTCATATCTCAAACTAAACTAGAAAATGTGGTTTCGTACGGTAACCACAATGGACATGACATTGTGCTAGTCTTTGGTTGCCCGTGTAGGGGAAGGATAGACTGCCTGGTTAATCCGACGGACCACATGGACGTAGATCTGGTATGTGGAGTGGGGGACAAAAATTTCCAACAGACTGCTGAACCCTGTATCGTGTCCAGGACCGGGATCATCTAAAATTAATTTACCCTATGAAACTGCGAGTGCACACGTAGGCCTACATACACACACAACTAGACACACATGCACACTCACCATGACATGCACATACACTCAAAGTGACGTTTTCCGGAAGCCCCCCATATCTCAAAATGTTATTACATTTTGGTTATTCTGCTTGTGGGTTTTTTTTGTTGTTGTTGTTGTTATTTTAAATCTCCCTAAATTATTGCAGGGGCAAAGTGTATGTTTGCTCCCCCAATATTTTCACTGGTGTTGCAGTGAGTGTTTGCACGGGTTACCCGGGTACCCACTCGCCATCGTATTTCCCGGTTCCAAATTTACTACGCGAGGTTAAAAATTTCGCAGGCTAAAAGGACTACCCAATTTACGCCATTGCCCAAGGTAATGAACTAAAATATTTTGCCAATTAATTTGTTAAACATTCTCGGGGCCTGAAAAAGAAGAGAGCCCCTAGAAATTATGTGAAAGTTTGAAAGTTGTTTAAACCTCATTTCCCGAAGTTAAAATTTTTATCAGAGTGCGGCCCGATCGGGCGCTATCGTCACGTAGTGAGTTACTCATCACACATCACACGTACGTATTTCACTTATAATCTTGCTCGCAAGCAAGCTATGTGACGGTGATTCAAAATCACACCGTACTTCACACAGAACCTAGCAGACACATCACCCCGCCCAGCTTGCAGAGACAGTGCACTCAATCTTGTCACGTACTCGTCTCCTTTGCTGCACAAGCCTTTACCCAAAAAGATGGGGCGATGCGCACTGTTTAACAAAAAAATTCCTTACTGGCTAACGATAGCCCTAATCCTAACCTAATCCCTAACCCGAACAAAGAATACAAGCGATACAATACAATGGCAACAGCCAATGAAGAAACACCTTGTTAAACAGTGCGCATCAACCCAAAAAGATCGGTTTGTTTCTTGATGGGACCGAGTCGTCCGATAAACTGAACGAAAGAAATGTGGTCACGTGATCATCAGAAAATGCGACCAACCAGTATAATGGACATGCTGCCATGTCCATTAATTAAATAAACAATGAAGGCCTATACACGTAAACTTTAACTTAAAAAAAATTAGATTTTTAAGCACATCATTATTACAAGATGGAAATTGTCTTAATTTCAAAAGAAGCATATCATTCCCATAACTTCCGTTAAATTAAAAATACTAAAAAAATATTAACTATTAATATCAAGGAAACAAATTTCGGTACATTCTGCTTTATGAGTACAAATACCTCAAAGTAACTGTATTTAAACAAAATACTGGGTATGATTACGAGTACTAATCGAGCACTAGAAGAAAACCTTGATTACGAATTTGAAATTTGACGTCTGGACGTTATGTTTCTTGGATTAGCCATTTCTCGAGAGGTATCAGCTACTTACATCTGATAGGCATCATTACATATGCAGGACGTGACACCCTTTAATGTTCCAGCATTTCTACCAGTATCTTGAGGAATACGTTGCAGTATTTTGGATAATTACCATCAGTATTCTACAGTGTCCCATACCTACATGAAGACAGAACAAACAACTTACTTATACTCGCATCCTCTTGCCGAGTCATCACGCTTTGTAATTTACTACATTGTGATCAAGTTCATACACATTTTATTCAAAACTTTTCGTAAAAATCATTACTCAAATTTTTGTTCCTGCCTATAGTAAGATCAAACTGGCAGTATAGCTTGCCGATGCTTAAAAGTCAAGAGCAGTCGCCCCAGTGGCGTATTTAGGGGGGCATTGGGCCATGGTCCCCCCCCCCCCCCCCCCCCCCGCTGGTGCCGGTTTTTTATACTCAATAATTTAAAAGTTGTGACGCAAGGTTTAGTTAGCCTGCAGTGCTGTGGACCCGAAATTAGGCCAGCGGTAAAAAGCGAGGTCTGGGTATCTTTCGCTCAACTTCGATTTGTAGAATGCGCATACAAACTCATCTTACAATGATTACCTTACTTTGGAGTAACCATATCATGTTAATTTTATATGGTAATTTTCTGATCACTTTGTATAAATGATCGTATTTTATTGAGGGGAACATTTAATTTCAAGTGAAAGCTCAAAATAGCGACTGTTCAGATTCCCTTAAAAGCCTGGGAAGTGCCAGTTTCAGGGTGGGTTACCAGTACGTCCGCACTACAGTGACTTGAAACGATTGTAAGGTGTTGATGGGGACATAGCAGGACACGCAACGAGGTCACGTAGGTGCTTAGCCTTTGTACGCGGGCCGATTGAGTTGTATAGGCACGCATTTGTTGTTTCTGTTGAATGTCCTTTTTTGATCAGTTGTTATTTTGCCACCTGATGAAGGGTACATACCAGAAACGTTGCGAGCTTTCTTCCGAATTTAAGCATTTTTACCATTCCAATCTGTTCACCTGTATATATATATATATATATAGGTCGAAAAGAGGTAGTAAAAAGTGCTTAAAAGTTTGCGGAAAACTCCACGACGTTTCGGGTATAAACCCTTCATCAGGTGGCAAAAACCAAACTGAACAACCAACAGTAACAATTGGACACGACAAATATCAAATCCGAAGCGATCGCTGTGAAAACAGAACCGAACGAAAGTGACTGTCAGAAAACATGAGTGCGAAGGATGAAACACCAATCAAAAAAAAAAAAAAAAAAAAAAAAAAAAGAAAGAAAGAGCGTCCTGGATGAGAAAAGTGCACGTACAAATCGAACACGGTCGGAAAAAGGGGGAAAAGTAGACAAAAACTAGGTCCGGAAAAAATAATAATTAGGGCTACGCAGTAAAAAATGAGCACGAACGGGTAAGTGTAAAAGGAGTAAAAACTGGCTCAAAAAGGGGTGAATATTACAAAAGGTCAATTCTAACGTTAAGGCCGTGTGGAGCGAGTGTACCTAGCCTCATGATCAGTCGGTTTTCAGCACTAAGGCGGTCACGATCGGAGCCTCGGCACATTACAGCTGCCGTAACAGTTAAATGCTGTATAGAACAGGGTGAAGGGGGATTAAAATGTGCAGCCACCGGGTATCCATGGAGATTCTGTTTGATGGACCTAAGGTGCTCGGTGACTCGATCCGCGAGGCGGCGCTTGGTCTCTCCGACATACAACGAGTTACATCTCCCACAAGCTAAAATAAAAAAAAATTGAGAAAAATTTAGCCAACCATTTAGTTCGGGCTTCCCACCCACAAACTTCTTTCGACGACACGGCTGGTACCTTTCCATGTAACCGTCCGAGGTGTAATACATGTCCAGTTGTCGGCAAACACGACCTCGTCAACATTTCTGGCCCCAACGGCAATAGCTTTATTGTCAAACAAAGATTCTCCTGCATTTCCTCAAATGTAGTGTTTATTTTAGCTTGTGGGAGATGTAACTCGTTGTATGTCGGAGAGACCAAGCGCCGCCTCGCGGATCGAGTCACCGAGCACCTTAGGTCCATCAAACAGAATCTCCATGGATACCCGGTGGCTGCACATTTTAATCCCCCTTCACCCTGTTCTATACAGCATTTAACTGTTACGGCAGCTGTAATGTGCCGAGGCTCCGATCGTGACCGCCTTAGTGCTGAAAACCGACTGATCATGAGGCTAGGTACACTCGCTCCACACGGCCTTAACGTTAGAATTGACCTTTTGTAATATTCACCCCTTTTTGAGCCAGTTTTTACTCCTTTTACACTTACCCGTTCGTGCTCATTTTTTACTGCGTAGCCCTAATTATTATTTTTTCCGGACCTAGTTTTTGTCTACTTTTCCCCCTTTTTCCGACCGTGTTCGATTTGTACGTGCACTTTTCTCATCCAGGACGCTCTTTCTTTCTTTTTTTTTTTTTTTTTTGATTGGTGTTTCATCCTTCGCACTCATGTTTTCTGACAGTCACTTTCGTTCGGTTCTGTTTTCACAGCGATCGCTTCGGATTTGATATTTGTCGTGTCCAATTAATACTGTTGGTTGTTCAGTTTGGTTTTGCCACCTGATGAAGGGTTTATACCCGAAACGTCGTGGAGTTTTCCGCAAACTTTTAAGCACTTTTTACTACCTCTTTTCGACCTACACATTTCAACAGTGCTCCGCAGCATTTCGACCTTATATATATATATATATATATATATATATATATATATATATATATATATATATATATATATATATATATATATATATATATATATTTTCCAGCTTGACCAATCTGATTTATATATATATATATATATATATATATATAGCGTTAATTAATTACGTCTGTTGGACGTAATAAATAAGGAAAAATGGAAAACATTCTTCCGAATTTAAGCACTTTTTACCATTCCAATCTCTTGACCTATATATATATATATATATATATATATAGCATTAATTAATTACGTGTGTTGGACGTAATAAATAAGGAAAAATGGGAAACATGGTTATGATTTGCGCGCTTTATATTAATTACTATGTGAGAACGTGAGTTCTTTGTAACTTCGTACTTTTCGATCATCAACATTATGACGTCACTTTACAACTTTTCAAACTTATGTTGATTTCCATGACACAGTTGACAAAGCCGCAAGTTGGCGGCGAAAAAAAAAAATATATATATATATATATAGTGCTGAAAACCGACTGATCATGAGGCTAGGTACTCTCGCTCCACACGGCCTTAATGTTGGAATTGACCTTTTCTAATATTCACCCCTTTTTGAGCCAGTTTTTACTCCCTTTACACTTACCCGTTCGTGCTCATTTTTTACTGTGTAGCCCTAATTATTATTTTTTCCGGACCTAGTTTTTGTCTACTTTTTTCCCCTTTTTTCCGACCATGTTCGATTTGTACGTGCACTTTTTCATCCAGGACGCTCTTTTTCTGTTTTTGATTTGTGTTTCATCCTTCGCACCCATGTTTTCTGACAGTCACTTTCGTTCGGTTCTGTTTTTACAGCGATCGCTTCGGATTTGATGTCGTGTCCAATTGTTACTGTTGGTTGTTCAGTTTGGTTTTTGCCACCTGATGAAGAGTTTATACCCGAAACGTCGTGGAGTTTTCCGCAAACTTTTAAGCACTTTTTACTTCCTCTTTTCGACCTACACATTTCAACAGTGCTCCGGAGCATTTCGACCTTATATATATATATATATATATATATATATATATATATATATATATATATATATATATATATATATATATATATATATATATATATATATATATATATATATATATATATATATATATATATATATATATATATATATATTTATATATATATATATATATATATATATAATTGCAAGAAATTGCTTTGGTCCAAACGTAACTGGTGCCAAGTCATGATAATACTACCCATTTTTTAGTCATTTTCTCTATTTATGCTACTGTAAATACTAAGTTTTCCCTTCTCCCTTCTCTCCTATATAGTATCCTGAAGAAGGCCGATACATACTGGCCGAAAGCTTGATTAAATCTTAATGTTTGAGTAACGCGAAGCTACGTCTGCCGAGTTTTTATTTTTGTTGTCTCACTCTATATATATATATATATATATATATATATATATATATATATATATATATATATATATATATATATATATATATATATATATATATATATATATATATATATATATATTATATATATATATATTTTATCTATATATATATATATATATATACACACTAAAAAATTTAAACGATTTTGTTTAAAAATTAAGATACTCACGAAAATGAGTATTTCTACTCGAAATAAGTGAGTACTTCAACTCAATTTGTGTAAAATTTTGCACAAATTCAGCAATTTGTGTAAAATTTTGCACAAATTCAGTTGAAGTACTCACTTATTTCGAGTAGAAATACTCATTTTCGTGAGTATCCTAATTTTTAAACAAAATCGTGTAAATATTTTTTATAGTGTATATAAATATATATATGTATATTGCGTCAAACGAGAACTAGTGCTGTTCCAAAAAATAGGCGCCTGCTCAGGAAGTGAACTGCGAGTTGCTTCATCTGTTATTTGAACAAAGGTCAAACCAACTTGGCTTCATGGCTCAGTAGTTGGAGCGTAGCGTCCGCACTAGAAAGCTGTACCCCGCTTCAATAACTGAAGCCTAGCTGGGCTTCAGCTGGGCTTCAGCTGGGAAAGGCTAGCCCAGTTGGAACCCACGTGGGAACACCTGAAAAACACGGATGGGCCCCAGCTGGGGCCCAGCAAGTAGCCCAGCTGAAACCCAGCTGGGGCCCAGCTGGGCATGTTGGCTGGGTACACAACGTGGTCAGTTCGGTTTGTGTGACAAACCTAAGAAATGGAGTAGAGAAAACAAACTAGGAAGTAACAACTGGAAAAAAGGTCGACGTAACCGAAACTGAGTAGAAACCGGCCCCATCTTTCTAACCAAAAAACCTACCTTGTACCCCAAATTCCATGCGGCAACGAATTGACCAAATCGTTTTTTGACACATGAAAAAAGTGACTTTGGAAGGAGAATAATTGAGATCTTCTTTTATTTTGTCTTCGAGTTCACTTCTTGGTATGACCATTTTATAGTGGAGCAGATTTCCTTCCTTAAAGCAAGGATTTATATAGCGTCAAACCAAGTTTTGATATGTTAGAGTGGCACTCAGTTTAAGCATTTCTGTGAAAGTTTCATTGAAATCCGATGTTTGATTACCAAGCTATAAGCTGGTAAAGTTGTCACATTTTCCACAAAAAGTTAACTTGAAGCAAGCACATAAGATATCATATCCTCACATTAACAGACAGTCTTTTGTTTTCCTTTTAGCCTTGCAACCAATTTTCTCATCAACAATCCCTTCTTATCAGAACGTGATTGCATAAGTGGCATGAGAACTTAATAATCTTTGCTTTCCCCACATGGAGGTCTTATCCCTATTACCTATTATGCATTACAACTTTTGTTATTTACAAATCCTATGAATACAGACGGCTTAAGAGTTTTTTCGCAAACATCTTCAATTTTTAAGTTGATAAAGAAATGGATATACATAACATTACATAATTGCTTAAAACCACCAATTAGTACCGGAGGTGATACCGTATTATGGGTGCCATTTTGTATCATTCGGAGATAGCTAGATTCCAGACTGTCCACTGACCATTTCATTAACCGATAAACTAAATGTCCTGTAGTTGCCAATTGCAGGGTGTGAAAACAAAATAGAAAGTACCTGTAATCACTTTGTGATTCAAAGTGCGTAATAACTACTAGTGTATTGTGCCATTCTCGAGTCATAAGACTTCCTGTTACTTCCTGGAATAATAACCTTCTTATCGTTGAAAAAATAGCCTGACCAAAACGAAATGGTCTTGCTGATGGAAAATACCAATTCGGACTTAATAACGTCTGATGAGTTGCCAAAAACAACTCTAAAATACACGCTTAATAGTTGGGCAAGCAAAGTACATGTTAAATTGTTGAGTAAGAAAATTGCCTAAGTTTGGGCAAATCATCATGGCTTCCAACAATAATTGTTTAAAATTGTTCAATAAATCTACCGATGTTTGTTCAAAAATGATAAATGTTCAGTGGCGTAACCGGCGGAGGGCAGGGGAAACTGTCTCCCCCCCCCCCCCACAACACAAAAAGGGAAGGGAAGAAAAAACGGAAAGGGAAGGAAGGGAAGGAAAGAAAGGAAAAAGAGGAAAAGTGAGAGAAGAAGAGAAAAGGAAAAAAAGGAGGAAAAGGAAAGAAAGGCAGAAGAAAAAACGAAAACGGAAAAAGAAGGGGAAAAATCTGTTTGGCAAACTTTTCCGAGCTCTGGAAATGTCAAAATCGGATACCTACCTAATGTGACACCACATCATCAAGAAACACCGGCAGCTATATTGCCTTTTTTGTATACTGTCTTTCATACAATTCCAAATTTTCTTCAACAGAAGCTCTTGATTTTGGAATATTTTGTCTAAATTATTTGGGAAACGTTTGAAATGTCATCGTTAAGTGTCAGTTCGTAGGCCTTCGATAACATTGTGTAGCATCAACGATTGAGTCGTCGTGCAATCTAGTTTCTTCGGGAAGCAGTTTGTAATTTGATTTCGCCGAACGGCTCTTTGCCAGACAGTCGGGAGGACTTTAAAAAAGCAATCATTCTCAGATTTGCCACCAATATATGAAGGAAGTGTAGATTCTCCAGTAATCCCCCAACTCTTTTAACTTCCTCACAGGAAAGCCAGAATCCAAAGCTTTCTGCAACAAAAGCTCCATATCAACATATTATTGTTTTAAAAGGGCAAAAATTTCAGCGCGCTTCGCGCCCCGCAATACACCCCTAATACAGTGATGTTCACATCTGCAAGAAAAATCAGAAAACTTAGCTACTACTTACAAGCCCGAGACATGCCATATCCGGCTGTCTGAGAGGTCGCGATTTTTCAAAATTTTTCTGTACACTCCGAGCAACGGAAGATAGTCTTTCTAGAGAGACATCATATTCTAGGCAGGGGGGCCATTGACCAACCGTACTCAAATGCTCTCATACACACCTGTCATCCGATACCTTTCAGTCCTGTCAGCTGTGTAGTCTAGGTAGACGGATTCTTTAGTTATTGAAGTGTCAAAATTTTATCAATGTTTAATGTTGCAGAGCAGTGGGGGAGCTACTGGAGGCAGGGGCGATTGCTCCCTGGCTCGAAAAAGTGAAAAATTCGAAAATTTGCCATTTGAGAAACCAGTCAAATACAGTGCGGTTTTCTGAAGTTCATAAAATTCTGAATTCTTCCTAATAAAAGTTCCATACTTGAAATTATTAGTTTTAAAGAAAGCAAAATTTTCCGCGCGCTTCGCGCGCCTTTTATTGCAACCCTTTAAGCAGTAAGTGAACGCTCATAAAGCAGTCAGTGGAAAACCTTTCCGAGACGCTACAGTGCCGTTCCTCTAAAATTTTCGTCAATATAGCCTTTCACTTTTGTCTAAAGAAGACAACAAAGTTTCGATTTTTTTTGAATGTCACGGAGAAGCTTTAATCCGCACTCCTTAGATGACACGATCTTCAGTCGACATGCTATCTCAGAAATATGCTAATAGGAAACGCAGATTCTTCGATAGTCCCCAAATAAGCAAATTTTCCTTACATTAAACCCTGAATCTAATCTATTTTCTGCAATAAAAGTTCCATATTTACAAATGTGTAAAAGGGCCCAACTTTCGGTATGTACCTAATACAGTAATGTTCACACTTAAGAAAAAATATATATTTTAAGAAAAAGTTGTTCCCGCTCGTAGAAAAAGCAACAAAATTAGCATAAAAAATGTACCTTTAGGTCAATGGGGTAGGTAAGACACGCACAAACTAACACAGTGTACATCAACTCAACAGTTCAACTAGAACAAAGTCGGGTAACCGATTTGCTGTTGCACCCCCCCCCCCCCCCCCGGGACAGTCAGGTCTGGTTACGCCACTGTAAATGTTCTTTGTTCTCTAACACAGAGCATCTTTTGCTCAACTCTAACAACCCCATGCTCAGCTACAGTTGTCATTTCTTAATCCCTTCGTTGTCATAGAGATGCGATCGGTTTTTTTTTTTTCTAAAAGTCCCCACGACTCTCTGGCGAAGAGCCAAGGGGCGAAAACCAAACGATTACTCCCGGAGGAGTTCTGCTATTTTAACCTTTTACCGTTGCATGGGTCCTTTTGGACCCATGCGGAAAGCTCGGCTGTCACCCATCTTTACTGTTTCACGCGGAGCTCGAAACTGCGAGTAGCTACCCGAAAATTCGGCCACAACAACGAGAGAGACAATAGTTTAAGGTCACGGGGTCAATGGCCTACGGAAGCCGATGCGGGGCGGGCTACGTCCGCTTTTCCGCCCACTCCCGAGGCGCGCAAATATGCCCCGATAGGAGCACAACGGTAAAGAGTTAAGGAGCTTAACGTCCCAGATGGACAAGTACGCCCTCCAAAGGGCAAACACTGAGTGGTCCTGCTCTAGACTGGCTGAATAGAACAGAAGCCACAAGGAGCTAGAAAGCCAATAGGTCGAGAGGCTGAAAGCCTGCACAAAAGCTATACTCGATCGGTTCGCCCGTTTGGTTGGAACGCTGATTGCTACAGCCTTCACCGATTCTTTTACTCCTCCTTAAAAACCCTCATTTGCTTTTTTCTGTTTGATTGGTTAGTTTGTTCTAGCATATTAAAGTTCCGTTAGTCGTATCTGTTTCTTGATTAGCTTATTATTACATACAAAGTTCATTCGAATATATAGACATGTACTGTCTGTAAAAAGGAGATTTAAAGGGCAGGAGCAGTCATCCCAAAATGAAGTAGTGTAGTTAACTGTCCAGTTTCATGATTGGTTGTTGAGAGTCACGTGACAATGTTTTTTTTCTCTCTCTTCAAATGTGAAATTTACTGGAAATAACTGCTTGGTTTACCTTGAACATACAATAGTTAAATCATAAAATGTAATGAAAGATACTTTGAAGAGAAATAGGACGAAAATTTTGCTATTTAGCTTTTTCTTCAAAATAAGTTTGGGGGACTGCTCTTTACCTTTAATAACTTGGAATGCCACACGATCCGGAAGATTTGTAGATTCTTGCCAGGAGGGGTTATATAGCATCCCCCTCCGGCGATAATAAGCAAAAAGAAAGAATTAATTAAACACATAAAGAAAAATAATCCAGATGGCTAGATTGTACATACAACTGCAACCTTCATCATAAAAACTGTTTGTGGCAGGAGTTGGTACATTCTTCACTCATTGGTTGATTTTGGAGAGAGGTTGCATATGATCAATACCTAACGTTAATAGGTGTTTTGTAACAAATTTGTAAGTAACATTTGAGTTATGTGATAAACGTGTGGAATTTCTAAGTTTGAACTGTTGCAATGAGAGTTTGTTTAAATAACTTTTACAGTTTAAATTCTGCACCACAGTGAGTTTAAATTAACATAAAAAAATCCATGATTACTGTCCGGTCTAACGTCATGATTGGTTGACATTGCAGTGGAGGATACCTGGTCTTGTATCTGTGTGGGATTTTGCTACCCGACAAATTTTCAGAAATTTTCATTCAACAAAAATAAACAAAAAATTGATTTCAACTTACCCTGAAAGAATCAGTCGACTTCAACCAATAGAGGCTTTGCAATTACGTCACGCAACCGCCATGCTGGAGGACATTCATGCCAAATACACGTGGTTTTGTGCCGAGCGCACTGCACAGTGTGCACTGTGACATGCACGGTGTATACAAATTCAACAAGCAAGCGCGTCCCGTATGGTTTACTACGTAGTTTCATGTACTCCAACATGGCCGCCGGAGAGTATTATGACGTCATGTGAAAAGCCTCTATAGGTTGGAAACTAAAACTCCATCTAACTAACTAACTACATGAAAGAACTCTTCAACGATTCTTCATTCTGGTAAACATCAGTTCATGAAGTGAAAACTAGGTGCTGAGACGAAAGCTGAATGTTCTTTGTCAGTCTCTGATTGCCCCTTAAAGCATTAAAATATATATGTGTTACTTAGTTACATGGAATTTTACGCCCCAGTGGCCAACATACTGGTTCAAGTCGAGTGGGCCACGACCTATTTTCCAGTTGTGGCTCGCGGCTTGTTTTCCCTACTCCATTGCGTATGCGGAGCATCAAGCACAACGGCAGTAGAATTTATGAGAAAATTTAAGCAGGTTGTGACAATGATGGTCTGGATTAATTCAATAAGTCTATCTCTGTTGTTGATTTCATTGTCATTTTCCTTTGTCTTTCTCCTTTTAAGTTCTCTGCTTCTATCCGATTTTTGAGTTTTCATAGGATTTATTCGGGCGCCTGTTTGCGAGACACTCTGCTCACTCGTTTAACCATTAAGCAAAGGGTACCTCTAAATTTTCCCGGCATGACATTTAAACTAACGTCTGGGAAAGGGTAAGAATTAAAAAAAAAACGCAAGATGCACTGACATTGTCTTCCAATTACGTAAAATGGAAAACACAATAGTTTTGTTTTCTGTTCCTCGCGTTTTCTTTGAAATTGTGAGTTTATTTAATGGGAAAAGAAAGGCCAGAGTGAAAGCAAAGCAAACAAAGCAAATTGTAGCATTCCTTCCGTTCTCCTTGATTGCGGTTTTAACATTTTACTACAAGCGACTAACCTCGACCATTGACCCAAAAGTTGATTAGCTCTTGGAGCGAGTTATTACGTAACTATGTGGTCATGAATTAGCATATTGCTGAGTTTAGCAATAAGCTTACGTAGAGAAAGACTGTTGTTCACTATTAGTATTTCAACTCTCATCTCGGTATTCTTCTGGTGCAGGTCATGGCGTCTAAGAGGAATTTTCCAGCCGTTTTGGCTGTACTGTGTTTCACTTTGTCTTTTCGAGGAACCTTTGGACAGTTTGATTTAGGAGCAGAAATAGTGAACAAAGAAACAGATCCTCCGGTTACGGTTAGTCATTTTCATCCAATATTTTTTTCACGAAGTCACCATTTTGATTAACATGACGAATTATAATTAGCTATCTAAAAACTAAAAATCAATTGCAAATGTTTCAATCTGTTAAACGGTTCATGGGGAAAGCGTATTAATCTGTAGATAGCATTTTTGCCATCTCGAATTGGGCTCTCAATATTTCCCAAACAGGATATGAACGATAGTGTAGAATTTTAGAAATGATACTTTTTATGTTTTGCTGCACGTAAACCACAGGTGGACTAGTTACCGAAGTTGCATCATATGAATTCGTAAAAGTTAGGGTTAAATATTTTACTGAGAAATTAAGATTTGAGTTTCTCTCTGTTAGAAGCTTTTTTTGCTCGAAAAGTAGGCTATCGTGCTGCCTTGTAATCTACCACTCAGTGTTAATAAATATTATTTTCATAAATATGAAAATTTGGTAGAAAGAAAGATAATATTTTCCTTCAACTTCATCAATTATGCATGTGTTACATAAACCAATTTAAACTGACTTTCCATTAAAATATAGTCCACAAATAGAGTTGCTTAGTGCGAGAACAGTGAAGGAAGTTTTGTATTTGCTATAAGAAATACATCAGTGGGTCAAGAATTTGTTATCCGATGAAAAGTTTTCTCTCTGCTAGATTTACATGGGTTTCTCAAAACATAAAATTGGCAGTACTCGTTAGCGCGAGGGGCATATACGTATCCTTGTATCTTAGTTTGGCAATTTTGTTGTGCGACCAGAGTTATCATAGTATCGAGACACATTTTTGGAAGTTAAAGGGCAGGAGCAGTCATCCCAGATTGAAGAAGTGTAGTAGACTGTCCAGTTCATGATTGGCTGTTGGGAGCCATGTGACAATGTTTTTTCTCTTCAAATGTGAAACTTACCAGAAATAACTGCTTGGTTTACCTTGAGTATGCAATAGTTAAATCATAAAATTTAATGAAAGATACTTTGAAGAGAAATAAGATGAAAACTGTGTTATTAAGCTTTTTCTTCAAAATAAGTTTGGGGGGACTGCTCTTCACCTTTAAAAGCTAAATTGTAAGCATCAGGTTGTCGCTATTCTTCCGGTATTATTTCCTCATCGCCTATCATTTGCTACAGCTAATCTTCTATTAGGAATCATCGACCTTTTATTTCAGCAGGAATTCATAACTCGCTTACCT
The DNA here is from genome assembly GCA_037179385.1 of Holothuria scabra. Lineage (NCBI taxonomy): Eukaryota > Metazoa > Echinodermata > Holothuroidea > Aspidochirotida > Holothuriidae > Holothuria > Holothuria scabra. Next base: position 56,303,186 of record CM074181.1, on the reverse strand, counting down.
TTTTGGTTTCAGGATCTCGGAGACCTCTTCATTGAAAATGTTGCAATTCAGTCAGCCATTTCCTCCGGCTTGGCTAGTACAAGTATGACAGTGAGGCTTTTAAACAAAGCCAGCACCGATGGACTAATGTCATTTAATATCCTGATGCCTCTTGACGCACTGATCAGTAATTACACAGTGTAAGTTAACTTAGCAAAAAGTAACTCTAGCCATTTGATGTATGTCAGGTCGACAGTTCTGGTATTTGAGCCATGCATGAGGTCTACCAAGTGCCGGGGTGATAGCCAAATACACTTTGTCAAAATGTCAAAACTTTATAAAGGTGAAATCCATTTTCAGTAACTCAGAACACCTCCTGACGGACTTGAGTTTAAGGTCAACTATTTGTTCAAGAAATTATTCATATTTATTCAAACAACTCTGAAACTATGATTTTGATATTTTGAAATATTTAGATTAGAATTTTAGATTAGAATATCTGTCCAGGGCGGTGGCCAGACAAGGTTCTGGAGGGGCGAAAATTTTTGCAGAGGAGGCCAAGTACTTAAAATTTTATTAAAGAGTACCTCAAGCCTTCCAACAATCAAAAATATATATATTACAGAGCTTCGAAAATGAATTCAAACAGTCCGAGTCCCATCTTCATAGGACATTCTTGAGATATAAAATGTTGAAGTATATTCACTCAAATGAAAATAGTACATTGCGCAATAATTTGTAATGTCACTGTTGTACTACTAAAAATGCAATCTTTGTATTTCTTTGTTTTTTTTAAGTTACTGCACCTCGTACCAAGGTTCTGTAACATCCATACTCCTATGGAATGTGGTAGTTATTTAAGCTCTCTCTCTGTGCAGTACAAGAAAGTCTCACAAATTGTTGCGCTATAGACTTTTTTGTTTTAAGTGAATGAATTTCATAAATTTAATTTCTCGGTTCAGGAATGTCCTATGAAGATGGGAGTTACGCAGTTCTAATTCGTTTTCTGCTGTTTAATTTAAATTTTTGAACTTTTTGACTTGAGGTACATTTTAAGTAAAAGCTCTTTACTCCAAATTTCAAACTCTGACGGGGCGCCAAATTTGATTTTTGGAGGTGGTTTAGTCCGCTTCCGCCACCACATTCCCTTGGCTACGGTCTGTATCGGTCTAGCCCTGGCAACTTTCAAGTTTTTGTAAGACGTAGAAGATAGGCATACAGATGTAAAAAAGTTGGTTAAATCAAATTAATTTTTCATCAAATGACTTTGCTGTTCATGATCTGTGTACACCTATTCGAAAATATTTAATTCAAGTAGTCTTACATTATTTCAAGCGATTCTTGACGACACAAACAGGATACCATTAATTTAAAGAATGGCTTTCGTGATAGAAACTTTTTGATACTTAATATCAATTTATTGCATCTTTCGGAAAGATCAGTTTAAATCACGATGTTAGACGTTTGGAATGATTTTACGCTCCGCCGCATTTGGTAAACCACATCCACTGCCGGGCACAAATCAACACAATTTAGCGCAAAAATTAAAATGTGGATCATCAGCTGCTTCTCAGCTAGCTACAATTTATGCGTATGCCCGTCAAAAAGGGCAAGGCTTGTGACGTACGTAAAATCACTCTATTGTTTAGTATACTTTTAAACCATGCAGACTTTCGTAACCAAATGTTATGTTTCTTACTTTCGCGCGGAAGTTGACAGTACGATCGTCTACTGTATATAGACAGATCGGGACAGTCAAGTGATGGTCTGTAGTCGGACATAACCGGGGTCCATTACCTTTAGTCTTTCAGTTTCCTGGCTTTATGTATCATGGATGGCTGTACACTGAATTCTATCTTCAAACCCTCAATTTCACTGAATATGAGGGATTAAAGTTAATGTAGACAACAAATGAAGACGATTCAAGGCTGATGGACCCCAATAATGGCTGCATACAGTCACAAAAGCACTGTTCGGATTTGTCTTTAAATACCGTACGTAAATGACGTCGCAGAGCAGTGAAAGATCCTCTACAGAACCCGAGTGTGCATCATTGCAACTTAACGCAATCAAATACACACAACGGGTAAGAATTATACTACCCAGGGGTGCACTAGTCTTATTGCAACCCGAGTCAGTTGTTTTCATTCCGAAAAATTACGTTCCGTGAAGTGCCTAAGACCTGTGTTCAAGCTGGATGTCAGTGATACACAATTTTCACTGAGGTGTGATCTTGCATTGACGAATCCGAAAAGTCACGTGATGATCTGTTGATCTGTCTCAGTTGAAGCCCAGTGATTGGCTGCTTGAAAACGCAGTCCCAAGAAAGTGAAAATTACTGTTTTCAAAGCGCAGCGTTTACCAGTGCAGATTTGCGCTGCCACTTTCAGTCATCCCTACCCAAGGTCAACGTCCGGCGTGATCTCCTCGTTCCTTAGACACAAATTTTGTGTCTTTCTGATTTTAAAATTGTTCACTTTCCTTTTACATTTTTTCACATTTCCCAGAGTTACTACAACACTTTGCATTTTCTCTGGAACTGCTTTATATTTGCCAGTGAGAAAACCCGTATCACGCTGAGAAAATGTTGGGTACGGATACTTCATTCAACACACACAAGTGTGTGAAATACTGACACTGCATAACATTTTATGGAGAAGGCAACAACTCTAGGAAATAACTTAAGTAACAACTAACCTAAATCAAATTTTTCACAACTTTTTTCTTATTCAATTTGCCTTGAACAGATTGAGCAATCTGTTTACGGTGTCGAAGGAGAAACGTGTTTTGCCCTACATTCGACAAGATTGCAATGCCCCCCCCCCCCCAACCTTTATTTTGCAGTATGAGTCGTAACATAACTAGCCTTGCATGTCCACGGAGTTGTCTTACAACCCCCTGAATGCTCTCATCAGGCCCTAGTCAGCTACTACAGTATTAGTTGACACTGATTATGCACACGCTCTCAGCAGTCCACTTTCTGTTCTGAGTTAGTCAAACAGTCAAAGAGCTGGAAGTTTCCTGTTAGTATTGAACGATACATCAGGTATGCAAATTAACAACCGCCCTCTGTTTGTACGTTTGGGGAAGTGAAAATGAATTAATGTCTTGACCAAGACCATAACACTACAGGCTACTTACTTCCCTTTAACTGTTTTTCTGTCTAGATCCGTTATCGGTAACGACAAATATTTCTCGTCTGATGAAGCTTCTAAAATATTCGACTTTGAAGTTACAGAAAGGTAGGAGTCTCATAAACTTCATTCGAAGAAAAGTACCTTACTCAGGAAGACTTTTGTAATACTTAAGGTAGTCAATATTGTAAAAGCCCCGCATTTGTCACAAATGTGCCAAGGGGATATTTGTTGAAGGGCTATGTCTATAACTCAGTTTTGGCAACAAAATAATCTCTTTGTAACTGAAGTAACAAAATAAAAACATGAGAGTGAGTAGATATGTCAAGCCTCAGAATAAATATTTTGTTTACATATTTTTATTTCTGCTTCAGCTGCTAAAGGGCAATTTAAAAAAAAAAACGACGTATTTCTTCTTCACCTTCCAACTACTTTATAATATTTCAGAACTTAAAGGGCATGAGCGGACGCTCAAAACTTACTTTGAAGCAACGGTTAGATCTCACAATTATTTTCTTATTTCTCTTCAGTATCTGTAATTACATTTTAGGAGTTTAATATTATATATTCAAGCTAAACCAAGAAACCATGCTCTTAGTAAATTTCCCTTATGATGAAAAAAATATTGTCACATGACTCTAAAGAGCCTATCATGAAAAGGGGCAGTCCACTACGCTACTTCAATGTGGGGAAGGACTGCATTTTCCCCTTTAAAGGAATCACTTCAGGTTAATACTCCTCCTAAAATTCACGATTGAGAGAGAAAAGCATTGTCACATAATTCTAAAATGCATATTTTGGTGGCTTTCCACTTTGGTGTCCCACTAAAGGGTCAATTTAAAGATTGGTTATTTTCCCAAAAATACCTCCACATTTCAATACGAGCTCATTGCCTCAATTTTTCTTTATATTTGAATGTTCTGTATGTCCTTGGATCTTGATACCATTGGAATGTTTGCTTATCTATATAAAAAAAATAATTACTTTGATATTAATGAACCGACTACTTTGGAAAAAAGTTATCCATTAGCATCATCCGGACACTCTATGCTAACGGAGATGCGGTTTTCATTTTTTGAAAGAAATTTTCAGTTTGACTATTTTGATGAAGTCAATGAATTCGGTTTCTTAAGAGCCAGTCATCAAATAGTCAAATTTAGTCTTATCTGTTTTGTCACTAAAAACAATGTGTTTGACTTGAACCAATAGGCTGGAAACTGGGCCGTAAAACTCTATCTAACTAAGTAACTTACCACGTAAGGTTTGTCTTTTGACAGTGGATCCAACGTACGTCTGTTTGCCGTTGACGTCACTGTTCCGGCAGAATCTGCGATGGAACTAAATCTTGTGTACGAGGAGCTGCTTCGAAGAATGGACGGAGAGTATCGACAAAATATATATCTTAAGCCTGGTCAGGTAAGTTGGGTTATACCAATTACTCCTTGTCCTTATATCAAGAGTCCACTAGAAATATTACTTATGTCATGTACTGATTGTAACATGGATGACTAGCATTTGACGTCGGGTTCTCCCTAACTTAAATGGCTGCAAGGGCAATTCTCTCCCATACACTTTATATTTTACACCGTAACATTATCTTTTCCAAATGTTTCCCATGCACTCTGGACTACCAGTTTAAAACTATGTTTACAGTATTTTCTGTCCCTGTCGCATGAGACAGCCAATTGGAAAGGGTATTACTTAACCGTATTAACTTGAAAAACACTACATACCATGCGTGTATTAAAGTGTGGTTTAACATATGGGCTTCAAGCAGTTCCAATTTTCTTAAACTTCTGACTTAAGCCCCTCCCACAACTGTCTAATACTCATCCTCATCTAGACACAACTTCAGTTTATTGCTTCAGGTGAGTATACAAGACCCCAATGTGTAATCATAACACTCTCATTTCAGTGCATGTTGTGAAATATGAGCTTACATACTTTGTACTATTCAATTTTTGAGCTTGTTGTCAATCCAAGAGCAGAGCAAATTGAGAATTTCTCTGGACTAGTGCAAAAATTGTAGTTTGGGGTGATAGGATTAGGCCTTTGCTCTACCTATCTACCAACCTTTTTCGGAACATCGATATCTGTGATAACCTTTCTAATTTTTAACTCGCAGTTCACGTTTTGATTGAAAACATTCTTCATTTAAAAATAAACTATCTATATTATTCTTAAATTAGCTGGCGGAAAATATCGACATTGACGTCATGATAGAGGGTCAGGATGAGCTGACGTCAGTCGAATCATCATGGCAATCATCCGATGACTCTAGCAGCTCCAACGTAATTCCCACAGTAACTGCTAGTGACTCGTTTAGAGCTTCGGTTGATTTTACAGCGTCTCTTACTGACCAAGAGACAGAATCGGACTCTGGAATGAACGGATATTTGACTGTTACTTACGATGCAGAGCAAGGGAACCCTGCCGGTACTATATCGGTAAGAAATATTTCATAGTTTGAAGTTAAATTTTAATAATGTGGTGATACTTGAAAAACCTATATCAAAACATTTTGAACCCTATAAGCTCTGTAATTTTCAGTGTATACTTTTAGTGTGGTTTTAACTGTTTGAAGGAAAACGCAGTCGTCTCAACTTGAATGTGTAGCACAAACTATCCGTTACCATAAATGACTTCTCACGTGAATTATGTGACATGTTTTTTTTTTCCTCCCCAATTGTGCAAGTTATAAGATATCAACTGTTTAGTTTATCTTGAATATGCAACTTTTATCCCCCAAAATACTTGGAAGAGACACATCAAGAGAATTTTGTGTTTCATTTGTTGTTCAAAACAAGTTTGGGTAGGCTGCGTTTGCCCTTTAAATGTAAAATAAAATTAGAAGTGTTGAAAACGTCCTGTACGTGGTTATAGCGTCAATATATCGTAAAATTCTGTACCTGTCAATGTAGTCCTAAATTTTACAAATTGCGAAATTCGAAGTGAGTTCACCTTTATTCTTAGTTACACTTTGAACGATTGCTTTTTGGACTAGTATGCCTTCTGCAACTTGCAAATGACTACTTTTCTGGATGAAATCTGAAAGTTTGTCGAGCATGTCTCCTTTTTCTGAGTAGCCTATTGGTTAAACGTCCAACGTCCATCCATGGTCAGCATGACAAGTATATCGGAAGAAAATGACTGGAGACAATAACTTCACAACTACGTCATGGCCGCGTGGCCCAATGGATACGGCATCCGACTTCGAATCGGAAGATTGTGGGTTCGAATCCCATCGTGGTCAGGAGAGCTTAGTGTTTTTAATTACATGTTTTTTATAAAGCTGGGGAGAATATTGGGCTATATATGTATATATTAAGTGTTTTGACTACTGAATCTATTGATTTCGAAGGGCTTCACTTTATTCAGTTTTCATCAACGGGCATGACGTTAAACTGCATCCAGGTTGTGGCTTCTGTTCTATTCAGCCAGTCTAGAGCAGGACCACTCAGTGTTTGCCCTTTTGAGGGCGTACTTGTCCATTTGGGACGTTAAGCTCCTTAAGGGAGCAGAACTCTTCCGGGAGTAATCGTTCGGTTTTCGCCCCTTGGCTTTTCGCCAGAGAGTCGTGGGGACTTTTAGAAAAAATTCAGTTTTCATCAAATTTGAGAGTCATAAGGTAAGATCAGAAGAAAATGGCGTCAGCAAAGATGGAGACTTTGCTGAGAGACAAGTCAATTCAATTGTGTTTTGATTCCAATGTCGGCAAAGTGGAAGTTTTTAAGTTTTTGACAGAGTATGGTGTTAGTACGAATACGGGTTGATTTCGGTGCAAGATTTACCCGGTCGTCCGTGGGACGTGACTTTTCGAACCGTTTCTTTGAAGAAGCAGCATTGGCCTGCTTTGTCTAGTGCCAAAGGATGCACAGCTTACTCATATACCAGTTCTGCGACAGTGGTTACCGTTCTTCACGTGCCATACGAACTAGATGATAACATCGTGAGACTCATTTTAAGTCGATATGGGAAAGTGGAAAGTGGTAGGTTTCTAACTTACGCTGACTATCCTAATATTTTCAATGGAATACGGCGATATTTTATCGTTCTTTCAAAGGATATTCCGTCATCATTACGCTTCGCTGGAAGAGACTGTTGGGTGCGATATCATGGCCAGCCCAGGACCTGCCTGAATTGTAATGAAAGAGGACATGATGTTCACAATTGTGAGAATGTTAAATGTAGGAAATGTCTTCAACTTGATCATGAATTTAAGGACTGTGTGAACGAGGTTCAGTGCACAATATGTAATAAAGTTGGACATAATTGTCGGGATTGCAATATCTCCTTTGCAAACGTCATCAGGCCGCAACCCGGTGTTTGGATTAAAGGGGGTGCATCAGTTGTGAACCTTCCAAGCAGTGAGGAGAATTCTGACAATAAGGGGTCTTCGGATGATCAGGAACAGCCTGAGTCTCTCGTCGAAATGGTAGTTGACGGTCCTCCAACCCAGAACTGTGAGTTTAATGTTGTGGTCCAGGCGGATCCCAAGGTGTCTTCTGGTAATGACTCTCCTTCAGTGACCCATGACAAAATGGGAACTGAGGACCCCTTGCCTCAGCGCAGCGTGACTAATGTTGTGGAGCAATCTGGTCCTTTGAAGCCCTCTGGTGTTAGTGCTCTTCCTGAAGTTGTGGAACAATCAGGCCCTTCGAAGTCCTCGGGCAACCTTGCTCTAGCTGAAGTTCAAGTTAAATTGGATGTTGGTCCCTCTACTCAGCTCAGTACCATGGACTCGGAGGGTCCCTTCGTTATCCCCGATTCCCAGTGCACTCCGGATTTCAATGGGTCTCAGCAGGAGCTTTTTGAAAGCCAGGGGAAAGTGACTGTGGAGATTTTGTGTCCCAAAGTTGGGCAGTTGATTGTCCAGAACCGTGCGGCCCTTCCAAGGTGTTTGTTCCTTCTGCAGTAAATGATGAAACTGTTCAAGAAACCTCTCGATCTAAAATGTCTTTGTCTCAACCATCTGTATCTGTCAAGTCTAACAAGTCTTCATCTCTGAGAAAGAAAAGCTCTTCCCAGCCTCTTCCCCTGAGAAGGTTAGAGAGGTCTCGTTCAAGAATCCGTTTTCCAACAGAGAATCCCACTGACCTTATTAAAATGACGCAAATATTTCCTGAAAGTGAACCATGGCATGCCTGCGTGGCCAAAAGTTGTAAGGAGGTTTTCTCGGAGTATAAGGCTCTAATCAATAATGTCTCGGTTCACATCCGAAATTAAAGGATTCTAAGTACCCGTGCGTTTGGAGGAAGTGTTCGTTGAATCTCTCTTCTCCCAAGGAATGGATCCAACATATTGCGGACAACCATCCTGACTTTGTTGCAAAACGAGATATTGAGTTTTTTGATAACTATTTTTTGAAAAAGACCAAGCCCTGATCGTGTAATGTATATTTTCATCTTATTAATTTTCGCAAGTCTTTCAATTGCTACATTAAATGTTAATGGATTAAGAGTCAAAACTAAATGTAATCGTATTATTCATTGGTGCAAAATTGTAAATGCTGATATCATCTTCTTGCAAGAGCTATTTCTTTCTACACCAGAGGATTTTTCGTTTTTCAAGAAACAATGGGGTGGGCGTGTATTTTATTCACCTAGTTTATCTAATCACTCAGGCGGTGTTGCCATCATTTTCAATAGTAGGGTAGACTTTAGGGTGTCTCAGATTAAACATGATAATGTTGGTCGTTGCATTTCGTTGTGCTGCTCGGTTAACGGTTCTCCTTTAAGGTTGTGTAATGTCTATGCCCCTAACCCTCCGGCTGAGAGGACCAAGTTCATTGAAAATCTTTATGCATTCACAAGAGGGAGCTGCCCTGTTGTTCTAGGAGGGGATTTTAATTGTGTCACAAATAATATTGATCGTTGTAGTACAAGCCAAAATAGCTCTGCTTTTGTTGGGTCTACTGAGTTGAATCAATTTGTATCCGAGTATCGGCTTGTGGACAGCTATAGAAGTATGTACCCGTCTACACCAGGTCATACTTGGTCTCGCTTGAATAGAAGTTCTAGGATTGACAGGATTTATATTCCCAGAGATTGTAAGATAATTAGGGCCTCTTCCTCTCCGTTTCCCTTCAGTGATCATAATCCAGTTTTTGTTGACTTCCACCTTCCTTGCACTCCTAGGAGTATGGGCAAAGGTTACTGGAAGTATAACGTTTTACTTAACGGCAATGAAGACTTTTGTTCGGACCTGCGTACGTACTACTAGTTGTGGTCCACATTGAAAGAGGGTTTTAACTCTAAATTATATTGGTGGGAGGATGTTAAAGTTCGTATCAAATATCTTGCTATTCGTCATAGTGTGAAGACAGCTCGTATGAAAAGAGCACATGCAAAGGATTTACAGGATCGGTGTTTACATGCTAGTTCTGTTGAAATTGAATGTATTGTTAACGATGACATTAAAGGTGCATGCATTCGTACTAAGGTCAAGTATTTGGCAGATGGGGAAAAGCCTTCAGCCTGGTTTTTTAAGAATGAACATACTAAGGCGAGACATAAAACTATCCAGTCTGTTCGGGACCAAAACGGTATTGTGTGTGATAAGGTCGATGATATGTTGAGAATTTTTCAGGTTTTTTACCAAGATCTCTACTCGGAACAAGCTTCCATAAATGGGAATACTCAAGAAATGTTTATCAATAGTTTGCATAAAAGATTAAGCAAGGGGGAAAAAGATAATTTAGAGCGTCCTATCACGCTGTATGAGGTATGGAATGTAATATCTCTGTCTGCTAATAACAAATCGCCAGGGAGTGATGGTCTCCCTTATGAATTTTATCGCTCGTTCTTTGACATTCTTGGTAAAGATTTGCTTGATGTTTTTGATGAAATTTATACCTTGTCTCCTTCCCAACGTTCTGGAATTATCACGTTGCTTCCGAAAGGTGGCGATAGAGAGGACCCTTCTAATTGGCGTCCTGTGACCTTGCTGAACTGTGATTATCAAATTATTTCCAAAATTTTTCAAATCAGACTTTCCAAAGTTCTTCCCTCCATCGTGAACGAGTTTCAAACTTGTGCTGTCCCTGGCAGATCTATTCATAGTAATTTACATCTGATCAGGGATATTATCAATTTTTCTTATGATAAAATGAATCCCTGTGCCTTAGTTTCCATCGATCAGCAAAAAGCGTTTGACAAGGTGAACTGGGAATTTCTTCGAAAGGTACTGATTAAACTTAACTTCGGTGAGAAATTTATTCAATGGATCACTACTTTATACAACAATATCAACAGTCGTATTTTAGTTAATGGGTTCTTCTCTGAAATTGTTCGTATTTACCGTGGGGTGAGGCTAGGCTGTCCTCTCTCTCCCCTCCTTTATGTTCTGTATATTGAACCTATTGCATGTTACGTTAATCATAATGGTAACATTCGGGGATTCAATCTTCCTGGGTGTAGAAAGAAGGTTAAGCTTCTTCAGTATGCTGATGATGCCACCTGCGTGGCGTGTTGTGATAATGATATCCATCACTTTTTAAGCGCTTTTTACTTGTTTCAGGAGGCTACTGGGGGTAATATTAATCTGTATCAATCCCATGGTTTCGTTGTTAGTAACACCTTCCATTGTCTTCCTTCTAATATTATATGGAGCAGTTCTGCGATTAAAGTTACTGGAGTCACATTTGGAACTGATGAGTCTGTTCAAGGAAACTGGGATGTCATACTTAAGAAAGCCACTATGTGTGCTCAACGTTGGTCGGGCTGTCATCTTTCCCTAATGGGGAAGGTGGCCATTATTAATACTGTAACGATAATTATGTATGCGCCCTCTATATATTTATATCACCTTTAATGTTTATGTATTATCTTTGTTATGTCAGGAATCACCGGGTGACAGGCTGTATTGTAGTACTTGACCTCTAGCTGACCCGATCACGCAGCGCGCTACTGTTAATTCCCCTGGCGCGAGGTATTAGCCAATCACGAAAACACTGATTTCTTCACCCGTTGATTCCTGAATGCATTGCTTTTAACAACGTGGAAGGTTCTGGGGGAACGCCATTGAATTCTTGTTGTGTTGACACGTGCGATAGAGTCGAAAAGAGAGCGAACAGCCCAGCAACAATTAACTATTGTAAGTTGTCCAAGTAGGGATGTAAAATGGCGTATTTAAGTTTAATTAATCTATAACAGGTAATCTAGATGTTACTTGGATAATCTGTTGTATTTTAAGACAATCTCTTGTTCATGTGATTACCTTCACAGGGAGAGAAAGATAACAACACATTTTGCTTGGTAAGGCTAACGTAATGGTTAGGCCGTTAGGCTCCTAGGCCTCGTTAGGATGCTTAGTCTGTGAATAGTCCTTACGTTACAGTTGGAATAGGCGAATAGGTTAGGTCCTGTATTTGTAGGCAACAATCCTTGAAGACAAGCATTAGTTAATGAGTCTACTGTTACTTAAAATTCTGAATTATCTCTAACAGAAGGTTTTAGAGTGCGTTTGAATCAGGGTACGGAATTATTTTACGGTAGTTTAGGTTGATACACGCGGTCCCCCATGGTTCTTGGTTCTTATACTAATTAACATGTATTAAGTGCAGTGTGTAGACATTACAAGGACTGACTCTCAAGCCTAGGGAATGTTTAGGAGTTGTTAGGCAGACGTCGTTTCTTAAGGCTCCTTGTACACGAATATTTACCTTCATTCTCGCTATCTTGTGTGTGCTATTTGGATTAAGTTACTCAATTTGGTACAATAGCTTTTGGTTCATATCCAGTTACGTAGGTTACTCTTAGAATTTATTTTCTCACGAGAGAGTTTGCTCACGAGTAGGTTCACATACAGGTATAGGCCCGTGAAGAAGACTGCTCAGGAAAGGTTACTCACGAGTCAACTGCTCGGAAGACGGCTGCTCGCGGGAGGTTGCTCACGAGGAAATTACTCAGAAGATTGTTGCTCGCGGAGAGGTTGCTCACGAGTCGACTGCGAGGGAAGAACCTGCTCACGAGAAACTACCCACAGGGCGATTACTCGGCGGAAATACCTGCTCGCGTGCTGCCTGCTCAAAGGAAGTCCCTGCTTACCTGGATCCGTTCCCGAGTCACCAACTCACGAGGACACCTTTCTAGGGGAACCTGCTCACAGGAGGTCGGCTGAAGAGAAGCTGTTCGGCTGTTGGCGAGGAACTTGCTCGTGTGGGGTCCTACCTACTTTCTCTCAGGGGCCTACTCGTGAGAAATCTTTCCGTGCACATATAATTTGAGACAGGTGGAATAATTACAGTATCTAATTTGTTTTACTTGCTCATATATTGTAAACTGTATACTTTTAAGCAGTAGTAGGGTGGTCCGTTGTATATGCAATACGCACGTACGTATACTTAGGCCAATAAGAGAACCATATAGAGGTTAGAGAAGCAAAGTAAGAAATTGTTGCAAATCAGTGCTGTTCTTCGACTCACTAATCAATCCGAATCAGATGTAATTAATTTGATCAATAAAGTGATTATTAAACAGAAGAAAATCTCTCTTCATCTTTGTGGTCAACTGTGCTGACTAATTTATCTAAGAGCGGACGAGCGCGCGGCGCTACACGTGGTGGCAGCGGTGGGATAGTTTCCAGTACCAGTGTCCGAAGTATACTGCACAGTTTCCAGCCTGTCCATGATGTCAAGAGATTTTCCTGGAAGACACTCTCCTGAATCACAAGAACTGGACGAGGGGGAGCGGAGAGCGTCACAGCTAGAACAAACACCTTTATTGGCGGACCTGTTGCGAGACGATAACCGAGAGAGAGATATGTTTCCAAACGACTCTGAAGCTCTCGAGTCTGCAGATTCCGAAGCCTCATGGAGAACAATTGACAGGGTTGAGCAACACGAACCAAGTGACCCACACCAGGCGTTTACTGACCCCACTCCAGGGAGATCTTGGGAGCTTGACAGGGGTAATGTTAACCCATTTGCTAACACTAGACAAGAATTTGGCTTTCAGAGCAACCACACTGGAAGGTTTAACCCACCGTCTGGTCCTGATCCGATACACAACTGGAACTGGACGAGATATGGTCCAGAAAGAAATAGTCTACCTACAGACAATAACAACAGAAGTATGACAGCACCAACTAACCCTTTTAGTCCCACCGGGGAGAACTTGCGAACGGAGAGGAATGCACCATTGCCAGTTGAACAACGTGATAGTACAGGAATTCAACAGAGACCAAGTATCCTTCCCCTCCTTTCGATGGCTTATCAAACTGGGATGACTACTTGGTTCAATTTGAACTTATTTCAGAACTAAACAGCTGGTCAGAGGAGCAGAACGCTCTTTACTTAGCAGCCAGTTTGAAGGGACAGGCAAGAGCCATTCTGAATGATCTTGATTACAGACGCCGAAGAGATTACAGGGAGTTAACGGCTGCCTTAAGCCACCGTTTTAGCCCCGCCCACCAAACGCAACTGTTCCGGGCTATGCTGAAGAACAGAGTACGGCAACCAAAGGAAAGTTTGGCAGAACTCGCCCAGGACATCAAGCGTCTCACCCTACAGGCTTATCCTGAGGCCCCCTACGAGATGGTCGAGACACTGGCCAAAGATCATTTCATCGATGCACTACAGGATACCGATATTAAATGGAGAGTGTACCAATCTAGACCCACCAGTCTCTCAGATGCGGTTGTGGTAGCAGTGGAACTAGAGGCTTTCCACCTCGCCGAGACTAAGAAAGGATACATTCGAAGACCTATGGTCCGAGCAATAACCCAGGAAGATACAGCCTCAGGAAGAGCAGAAGATCCATTACAGAAACTGGTAGAGGTGTTGAGCAAGAGCTTCGAGAGCTGTATAGATAAACTAGAAGCTAAATTGACACGTGATAACACTAACCATTCACCAATCCCAAGTAAGATGTCTACAGGAAGTGGACAGGGAAACAAATCAAGTTCAAAACCCGGCTGGCAGAATGACAAACGACCACCGCCTAAGTGTTGGAACTGCGGTAAAATTGGACACCTTAAGAGGAACTGCACAGAGCAACGGAAGGAGGACAAACAGAAACTTAACCAAGACAATCCGGAAAACTATCAGGAGTCGGACTTGCAGGCCAAAGCCCGACTGCAGTAGAAGACGAGAAAAGGCCTGTACAGTTGAGTGTCCGAGGAGGAAGCAGGGGTACTGACTCAGGAATCCGCGTGAAAGGTTATGTCAATGGCACGTTAGTCAGCTTCTTAGCTGACACCGGGGCGGACGTAACCATCGTCAGTCCTAGGGTTTACAGATCCATCCCAGAAATTACCAGACCAGAACTGAGGCCAACAACTCTGACTTTGAAGCTTGCCGATGGTAGTCCGTTTCCATTTATGGGTCGAGGAATGTTTGAAATTCGTGTAGGAGACAAGACTGTGAAACATGAAATATGGGTTGCTGATGTTGTAGGAGATGCGATATTGGGACTTGAGTTCTTACGAAGTCACCGATGTTCCTTAGATGTTTTAAGGGGAACTTTATCTTGGGACGAGGCGGTAGAATTGGAGCAAGAACATGGCGAGGAATTGTCGTCTTGTGAGCCGTCAGGGAAGCCATGCAGGCTTGTACTCTGTGACACGGTAGTGGTTGCCCCAGGAGCCGAGTCAATGATAAAGGGAAAGCTCTCTGGAAAATTTCAAGGGAAGGGAAATGCTCTTGTGGAGCCAGCGGAGAAATTCGTGAGTAAACATGGATTGTTTGTTGCGAAATTGCTGGTTGATCCTGGACAAGAATTTATGCCCTTGAGAGTTTTGAACCCAAGTCATGAACCTGTAACAGTCTACCAAGGTACAGTCGTTGGCATACTGGAGGAGGTTACTGGAGTAGTTGATGACGAGGAGAGTGCCAACTGTAATCCGATAATGTCAGTAAGAGCAGTTGAACGAAAGGAAAATGGAAAAGTTCCAGATCATTTGGCGGGACTGGCGGAATCATGTGACCAAAGACTGGACAAACATCAGCAAAGACAGCTGAAGGAACTTCTGGTCCAGTATGAGGACGTGTTTTCTCGGTCTCCGAATGACCTTGGGAGGACGACGGTTGTTCAGCATACCATCGACACCGGAACGACAAAACCCATCAAACAACCAGCTAGACGAGTGCCAGTTCACCAAAGACAAGTAGTGACTGACCTACTGAAAGAAATGCTTGAAGCTGGCGTGGTCGAACCATCCTCGAGTGCATGGTCCTCTCCAGTAGTTCTGGTTAAGAAGAAAAATGGCCAGATGAGATTTTGTGTAGACTACAGAAAAGTAAACGCTGCAACAATTAAAGACTCTTATCCAATCCCTCGCATTACAGAATCACTGGATGCACTCAATGGGTCTCGCTGGTTCAGTACTCTCGACCTGGCCAGCGGGTACTGGCAAGTTGGAATGGCAGAAAAAGACAAAGAAAAGACAGCCTTTGCTACCAGTGACGGGTTATTCCAGTTCTGCACCATGCCTTTTGGTCTGTGTAACGCTCCGGCAACGTTTGAGAGACTCATGGACCGCGTGTTATCTGGCTTACACTGGCAGACGTGCCTAGTCTACCTTGACGATGTAATAGTATATGGACCGACTTTTGAGAAGTGCCTTAATCGGTTGAAAGTGGTATTTGGTAGACTGAGGGAAGCAAACCTCAAGCTGAGTCCAGAAAAGTGCCATCTTTTCAAGTCAAGCGTGACTTACCTAGGACACGTGGTTTCCGAGGCTGGAATATCAACAGATCCAGAGAAATTGATTGCCGTTCGAGGTTGGACGAGACCGACCGAACTGACCCACGTAAGAAGTTTTCTTGGACTGTGTGGATATTACCGTAGATTCGTTAAAGGTTTTGCGGAGATCGCAGCCCCACTCTTCAGGTTAACTGAAAAAACACAGAAGTTTGATTGGAACATGGATTGTGAAAAAGCCTTCCAAAAGTTGAAAGAGGTTCTGACATCGTCGCCGATTCTAGCTTATCCAGACCCAAAGAAAATGTTCATCCTAGATACTGATGCCAGCAACTTTGGAGTTGGGGCCGTTTTGTCACAGGTGCAAGACGGGGAGGAGAGAGTTATTAGTTATTTCAGCAAAACTATGACGAAGCAGGAAAGGCGATACTGCATTACCAGGAAAGAGCTCTTAGCAGTAGTCAAAGCGGAAAAGCAGTTTCATCACTATCTCTACGGGGCACGCTTCCTGATAAGAACTGACCACGCAGCCCTCCGTTGGTTAATGACATTCAAAAACCCAGAAGGTCAGATTGCTCGCTGGTTGGAACTACTTAGTACCTACCAATTTGACATACAGCATCGACCAGGAAAACTGCATTCTAACGCAGACGGTCTCTCTAGAAGACCATGTGGAGATGACTGTGACCACTGCACTCGCCAAGAATTGTCGGAAAAGGAACGAGCAGTCAACGAGTTTCCAACCTTTAGACATAAATATGGGCAGAAGAGGAAGGAAAAGAAACCTGAGGTAGCAACCGACGACGAGATGCCTCAAGAAGTGGTGGTGACAACGATTACTGAAGCAGTTTCCGATGAGAGTGGTTTACCTTGGCTACAAGACTGGTCTAAGCAAGATATCAGGGCAGAACAAATGAAGGACACAGAGACAAGAAAGATGATTGAATGGAAAGAAACTACAGAAACAAGACCAAGTAGTGATTCACTTTCCTCTGAAGGAAAAGAGTTAAAGAATTATTGGACGCAATGGGACAGATTTGAGATGAAAAAGGGAGTCCTGTACCGAAGATGGGAGAGTCACGACGGAAGGAAGGTGACGTACCAACTTGTAACACCTAGGGAATGAGGGGCAGGTAATACAACATCTGCATGACAAACCAACTGCTGGACATATGGGAGTGAAACGGACCTTAGAAAGAGTTCAAAGGAGATTTTATTGGCACGGATGGAGGCGGCAGGTAGAATTATGGGTCAAGGCTTGCGTGCCGTGCCAAGAACGGAAAAAGCCCAAGACAAAGGCCAAAGCCAAGATGCAAGTCGAACATGTTGGAGCTCCCTTAGAACGGGTAGCCATTGATATATTAGGACCATTACCAACCACTGACAGGGGAAACAGATATATCATGATTGTTGACGACTCCTTTACTAAGTGGGCAGAGGCCTACCCTATCCCAAATCAAGAAGCTGAGACAATTGCCACGGTGTTGGTAGAGGAGTTTATTTCCAGGTTTGGCATTCCAAATTGTATCCATACAGATCAAGGACAGAACTTCGAGTCGAGAGTCAACTTTTACGGATTGAGAAAACCAGAACAACGGCATATCACCCCCAGAGCGACGGCATGATCGAGAGACTAAATAGAACTCTGGAAGACATGCTGTCCAAAGTCATCCAGGCGAACCAGAGACTGGGACAAGTGTTTGCAACTTGTAATGATGGCGTATCGATCTTCTCGACATGAGACGACAGGTTGCTCCCCTAATGAAATGATGTTTGGAACGGACCTGAAACTCCCAATTGACTTGCTTATTGACACTGACGTATCCTTGGAAGAGAATGGGAAATCGGAACAAGACACCCATATGGTGGTGCAACTCCAGGACAGATTGAGACAAATTCACGAGCTTGCCCGAAACAGCATGGACCTGGCAGGAAACCGACAGAAACGGAACTACGATCGAACGGTCAGTCAGCAGAGCCTTAAAATTGGAGATAAGGTTCTCTTGTATAACCCAGCGAAGAAAAAAGGGCTCAGTCCAAAACTCATGAGGTTCTGGGACGGACCATGGGTGATTTTGGATAGACTTAGTGACGTAACATTCCGTATCAGAAGAAAGAATACTGGAAAGAGGAGAGTTGTCCACCATAACAGATTAAAGTTACTAGAGTGTCAATTCCGCCAGGCCAAGGAGACGGGTAATAAGCCGGACAAACCAGTTGGCCAGGTAGACGAAAGTGATACCGGAGATGAACATTTTCCAAAGGAACAGAATAACCGCACGGATGAGGACCTCAGTGACCAGGACATTTCAACCCGTAGAACCAGGAGACGTCCTCAGTGGCACCATGACTATATCTTTTAACTAGTGTTGTTTAACACATAAAAGAGCAACGTGCTTATCAGTTTGTTTTTGTTTACTTACAGATTATCCGTCTGATTCAAGTACCATGGACTTCACTGATGTTCTTGACGAGAAGGAGTTGGAAAGATCGAAAGAATACAGATGCAGAGTGTGTAAGGAGAGGATGAAGTCCTTGACTAAGTTGAGAGATCATCTCAGGTGTAAACACAAAGCTGAACGCTTTGCCTGTCAGATGTGTACGTACAGCTCGGACAGAAAGGGGAACTTAATCCGCCACATCGAAACCACACATCAGAAGAAAGGGTCTTCCAAAGACAAAGCTGTCGCTTGTACGAGTGGTGGATCTTCGAGTAAAGACAGAACACCTGGCAGAGAGGAACCACGTGACAAGACGAAGACAACCCCGAAAGTCGAAAGGAAAGTGCTTCCCCAATACGCGCCAGTCCTGTCGGAATTACTTTCCCAAAGTCCCAGCGAATGCAGGCTGAAGATGAGTGTGGAAGTGACCTCTCCACAAAGCCCAGAAAAGAGGGAGATTCCCAGACAGTCACCGAAGGAGATTCGCAACGAGTTAGGAAACCAGGAAGGGTTACCAGACCCCAGAATGTTCCAGAGACACACCTTGGATGGCTGGATGACGGAGATAGGACAGACCATGGAGAAGGCAAGACGACAGGCTAGCAAGCTGCCAACTGGAGACACTTCGTGCGAATGGAAACTGGTGAGGATGACAGAAAGAAAGAGGTACGTGGTGACCACAGAGACAGCGATTAAAGACGGGTTCTACTACAGAAGAGTGCGGGAAGAGCACTTGGAATAAACATCAGACACACTAATGCGTGGAAGCATTACGGTTTTGAGAGGGGGGTAGTGTAACGATAATTATGTATGCGCCCTCTATATATTTATATCACCTTTAATGTTTATGTATTATCTTTGTTATGTCAGGAATCACCGGGTGACAGGCTGTATTGTAGTACTTGACCTCTAGCTGACCCGATCACGCAGCGCGCTACTGTTAATTCCCCTGGCGCGAGGTATTAGCCAATCACGAAAACACTGATTTCTTCACCCGTTGATTCCTGAATGCATTGCTTTTAACAACGTGGAAGGTTCTGGGGGAACGCCATTGAATTCTTGTTGTGTTGACACGTGCGATAGAGTCGAAAAGAGAGCGAACAGCCCAGCAACAATTAACTATTGTAAGTTGTCCAAGTAGGGATGTAAAATGGCGTATTTAAGTTTAATTAATCTATAACAGGTAATCTAGATGTTACTTGGATAATCTGTTGTATTTTAAGACAATCTCTTGTTCATGTGATTACCTTCACAGGGAGAGAAAGATAACAACACATTTTGCTTGGTAAGGCTAACGTAATGGTTAGGCCGTTAGGCTCCTAGGCCTCGTTAGGATGCTTAGTCTGTGAATAGTCCTTACGTTACAGTTGGAATAGGCGAATAGGTTAGGTCCTGTATTTGTAGGCAACAATCCTTGAAGACAAGCATTAGTTAATGAGTCTACTGTTACTTAAAATTCTGAATTATCTCTAACAGAAGGTTTTAGAGTGCGTTTGAATCAGGGTACGGAATTATTTTACGGTAGTTTAGGTTGATACACGCGGTCCCCATGGTTCTTGGTTCTTATACTAATTAACATGTATTAAGTGCAGTGTGTAGACATTACAAGGACTGACTCTCAAGCCTAGGGAATGTTTAGGAGTTGTTAGACAGACGTCGTTTCTGAAGGCTCCTTGTACACGAATATTTACCTTCATTCTCGCTATCTTGTGTGTGCTATTTGGAATAAGTTACTCAATTTGGTACAATAGCTTTTGGTTCATGTCCAGTTACGTAGGTTACTCTTAGAATTTATTTTCTCACGAGAGAGTTTGCTCACGAGTAGGTTCACATACAGGTATAGGCCCGTGAAGAAGACTGCTCAGGAAAGGTTACTCACGAGTCAACTGCTCGGAAGACGGCTGCCCGCGGGAGGTTGCTCACGAGGAAATTACTCAGAAGATTGTTGCTCGCGGAGAGGTTGCTCACGAGTCGACTGCGAGGGAAGAACCTGCTCACGAGAAACTACCCACAGGGCGATTACTCGGCGGAAATACCTGCTCGCGTGCTGCCTGCTCAAAGGAAGTCCCTGCTTACCTGGATCCGTTCCCGAGTCACCAACTCACGAGGACACCTTTCTAGGGAACCTGCTCACAGGAGGTCGGCTGAAGAGAAGCTGTTCGGCTGTTGGCGAGGAACTTGCTCGTGTGGGGTCCTACCTACTTTCTCTCAGGGGCCTACTCGTGAGAAATCTTTCCGTGCACATATAATTTGAGACAGGTGGAATAATTACAGTATCTAATTTGTTTTACTTGCTCATATATTGTAAACTGTATACTTTTAAGCAGTAGTAGGGTGGTCCGTTGTATATGCAATACGCACGTACGTATACTTAGGCCAATAAGAGAACCATATAGAGGTTAGAGAAGCAAAGTAAGAAATTGTTGCAAATCAGTGCTGTTCTTCGACTCACTAATCAATCCGAATCAGATGTAATTAATTTGATCAATAAAGTGATTATTAAACAGAAGAAAATCTCTCTTCATCTTTGTGGTCAACTGTGCTGACTAATTTATCTAAGAGCGGACGAGCGCGCGGCGCTACAATACGATTATTTTTACCCTGTTTTATTTCGTTGCTCCCGTTTTTCCACTCCCAGAAAATGTTCTTCGGAAGGTTAATAAGGTTGTTTTTTTCCTTTTTTGTGGGGAGACAAGAAACCGTACTTAGTTTCAAGAAAAACCGTCACTTTAGACAGAGCTGTGGGTGGTTTAGGTCTGGATAATTTTAAGACTAAGATGGATGCTCTTTTTGTTAAACCTCTTTTCCCAGTTCTTTCTGGTGATCCTCTTTCGCATCTCATTTTGGCCAGGTTTTTCATGGCCTCTAAACTTCGTAGAGTCTTTCCTTCTGTTTGGTCTAATATGAGGCCAAATTCCCCTGTTTGTAGTCACTTTTTACTTTATGCTTGTGACCTTCTTATCTTGTTGCATTCTCTTGATTCCCTGTTTTTTGATATTTGTACATCAACCAAGTCTATCGTAAAAGCGTTTAAAAAAGGGGAGTTAGTTAGTGTTAAAGTGGTTCAGGATCACCCATCTTTTCCTTGGAAAAGTATCTGGAGTTCAGCTTTTAATAAAATACTGGATAACAAGTTAATGGATTTTCAGTGGCGCTTGTGTCACCACATTTTAGCAACTGGTCAAAGGATAGCTCGTTGGGGATTGGGGGTGGTATTTGTCCATATGAATGCTGTAATGTGGTTGAATCTATTAATCATCTATTTTGGGAGTGTCCCAAAATTAATCCTGTAATTATTTGGGTAGATAATGTTTTTAAAAGGTTATACAAAAATAATATTGATATCAACCTTAATTTGTTTTTGTATGGTTTCACTAAGGAGAAAATACCTCGTGTAACTTTCAACAGGATTTGGTATATTTTTTGTATTTGTAAATCTATAGTGTGGAAATCTAGATGTATTGCTGTTTTTCAGAAGGTTTTTAAAACTGGAGCTCAGATGAGATCTGATGTCATTAACGAGATAAAGTTAAGAGTTATGGCGGATCATGTCAGACTTTCATCATCAAGATTTTCTAGTTTGTGGATTGAGGGAAGTTCCTTTGTAAAAATTGAAAATCACAAACTACTTTTTCAGTTTTAACGTCCGTGTTATTACTTTCGTTCTTTTTTGTATAACGTTTTATTTTTTTTGGGGGGGGGGGGCAAATACTAATTATTAATTCTTTGAAACTGGTGAAGGGAGGAAGGCGGAACTTATTGTTTGTATTGAGGTGGGTAATATTTATTAGACAATGGTTTTATTGTATCAATTTTGTTAACTTGTTAGTCTATCTCAGTGTATGAATGTCTGCAAATCTGTGTTATTGTCATTATGTACGAAATTATGTAAACTGTTATAGTGTTGTAATTAGTTGATCCAATATGTAAATAATTGTAAATATATTTTCACCTTGTATATATTCTGCTTTGAGTTTTAATAAAGTTTTTCCTTCAAGGAAAAAAAAAGATCAGATAAATCTCATAATCAGGCCTGTAAAGACGCTGCCCGTGAAGGTACAAAGAAGTCGTCCTCTTACCCTGAGACCAGAGAGCGTCTTGAAAAACCCAGATCTCGTATCAGATTTCTTGCTGAAGAACCAAAGGAATCAATCAAAATGTTACAGATTTTTCTAGAAGAGAACCCTCTGGTATTCGTGTCCTTCAAAAGGTTGTAAGGAAGTTTTCTATAAATATGATTGTCTACTGTCTCATTTGGTAGAATTTCATCCTATGATAATATCCCTGAAATATCCCTGTGCAAGAAGGCTTGAGAGGAGGTCTGTGCTTCTCCAAGGATGTTGATACAACATTTAGCTGCCGCTCACCCTGATTTTATTACGGAGAGAAAGTCTGAGTATTTTGATAACTTCTTGAAGGCAAAATGAGGAACATACTGCTGAATGTACTCCTGTATGTATTATTACCAATGCTACGATTGACAATCGCTACCTGCGATGTCAATGGTCTTATAGATACCACAAAATGCTCAAAGGTAATCCAGTAGGGTAAGACTTTTGACGTTGATATTTTTGTATTACAAGGGACTTATTTGTCTTCAGCAAAAGATTATGAAGTATTTAAAAGCAAGTCGGGTGATCCTGTTTTTTACTCTCCAAGCTTTTCTAATCTTTCTGGGGGTATCTCCATTGCCTTTAATGAAAGGCTTAATTGGAATATTTTGCAAGTTAAGCGGGATTCAATAGTTCCTTGTATTTCCCTTTTGTGTACAATTCGTAGTATACCATTTCTCATTTGAAACATTCATGGCCCATGCCATCCTTCTGAAAGGAAGAAATATCTTGATAATGTTGTGTCCTTTGCAAATGAAAACTACCCCCTCGTATTTGGCGGGGGTTTTAATTGTGTGATGGAAATCATTGATAGTTCAAATGCCTCGACTAATAGATTTTTTACTGGGAGAGCTGAGATTAATGACCTAATTTCATTGTGTAATCTCACTGATGTTTACCGGTTAACTTATCCTTTGCACCGGGGCCATACCTGGTTTTGCAAAAAAAAAACAACCAAAGTCCCGGGATTGATAGAATCTATGTTCCTAATAATTTCTCGATCACCAGTTTTAACTCTCCTCGTCTTCCTTTTTCTTATCACAATCCAGTTTATGTTTGCTAACACCTAACTGCTGTTAGGGAGAGTGAGGGGGGTGCTGGAAGTGTAATGCTACGCTCAATAGTAACGAGTCTTTCTGCAGAGACTTACGCTTTCACTACCGGTTGTGGTCTTCCCTTCAACGCGGTTTTGGCTCGTTGTTAGAGTAGTGCGACAACATTAAAGGTTAGATTAAATTTTCTTAGTTAGACACAGTGTTTGACTAGCTAAGGAAAGAAGAGAACATTTAAAGGACCTTCAATTGCTCTGTAGTAATTCTGCAAGTGATGAAATTATTCCTATTTTAGAAAATGAGTTGAAAAGGGCTTACATTAGGTCGAGGGCTAAATTCCTAGAAGATGGAGAAAGGCCATCTGTTTTTTTTTTCCTTCAAGAAGGAGAAAAAATGTGGTCAAAGAAGGCTTATTAACGGTATCCGTGTTGGTGAGGGCAAAGACTTTAACTCGGAAGATGAAAATTTTAAGGCCTTTCATCAATTTTATTTAATTTATTTTAGGCCAATGGGCCCACCACTAATCTAAGTGCACAGGATCTTTTTATTTACTCATTGAATACGCAGATGAGCCATCAACAGCAAGAGAGTATGGAATTACTGATTATACTTTCTGAGATTAACGTGGTTAAAGAGGCCCTCAATTCTGATTTAAAGAACAAATCTCCCGGAATTGACGGTCTACCTTATGAATTTAATTATAATTTTTTGACATTCCTGATACGGACCTAGTCAAAGTTTTTAACGAATGATTTTTCAAGGGTTTCCTAACCCATTCTCAAGTCATATGAGTTATCACTTTGCTTCCAAAGAAAGGTGACCCTGGTAATTGGCGGCCTATCAGCTTGTTGAATTGCGATTACAAACTCATTGCAAAAGGTTATGCAGATAAGACTTTTCAGATTTGTTCCTGACATTCCGTCCTGTGCTGTTCCTGGTCGATCAATTCATTCTAATTTTTTTTTAATTTTTAGAGAAATAATTGATTAGTATTGTTTGAAGAATGACGGATGTATACTCATTTCAGTTGACCAGCACAAAACTTTCGATAAAATCAACTGGTGTTTTCCTATGGAAATTTGGTATTAATTTTAGAAAGCGAATTTCTATTTTTTCAGCAATATTAGCAGCAGGTTACTAATTAATAATAAGCTTTCTAATCCTATCTGTATTTCTAGAGGTGTCCGACAGGGCTATCCCCTTTTCCCTTCCTCGCATGTTCTTTTCATTGAGCCTTTAGCTTGGTATATTGAGCAATGTAATCAGATTAGCGGCTTCCGTATTCCAAGTGGCGAAAGATGCAATGGTAAGTTCCTGCAATACGCAAACGATGCCTCATGTGTGGCGACCTCTATAAATGAGATTAACCACTTCTTCCAAGTTTTCAATATGTTCCACAAAGCTACTGGTGCTTCCATTAATATGAACAAATCCTTTCGATTAAAACTGGGAAAGTTTAAGTATCAAGACATCCCAGTTGATATTATGTGTAGCAACGAAAATTTTAAAATTACTGGTATAATGTACGGTCCCGACAAAGCTATTAAGAGCAACTGGTTAATTAAACTTTAGAAAGCAATCTCTAACCTTCATTTGTGGAAAAATAGACACCTTATTCTGTTGGGTAAGGTTGTCGTTATTAATACTGCCATTTATCCATTGTTTCATTCATTGCTCCCGTTTTCTCGATCCCCAGTGATTGTGAAAGAGATTAAAAAAGGCAGTTTACCGTTTACACTTTCATGTGGGGAGAGAACAAACCTGAACTGGTCACTCGTGAAGTGGTGTCTCTGGAGAGAAATGATGGGGGCTTGGGGTTGGACAACTTCAGGTTGAAACTAGATGCACTACTCACCAAGCCTCCTTTTCTCTTGTTTAGTGGTCCAGATCCACCTACTTATTTACTTCTCACCCGTTACTTCGAAGCTAGTGATCTGCGTAGTCATGATATCTGGTCCAACTCGAGACCAAACAACAGTATTTTTACAAGCACGCTTAGTCGTGCCTGTAACACTATTAAAAAGGTGTGCCAGTCTGATAGGAACTTATTCTTTTCTTGCTAGAAAACCAAAGGTATTGTTAAAATGGTTTCTCTTGACAATCTTGAAATTCATTCTGTCAAGAAGCACCCATCCCGTCCTTGGGGTACTATTTGGCACCGGGTTTTCTGTAATATAATTGATAATAAATTATGTGACTCTCAGTGGCGTCTGGCACATCGAGTATGAAACACTGGTGTGAGAATTTTTAAATATGATTTAAGTGGTGATAGGTGTCCTTTCCCGAATGGTAACGAGGTGGAATCTTCCCTTCAGCTTTTTTTGGTATTGTTCTAGAATTAACCCTATTCTGGGTCTGGTCAGAAGCATATTTTTTAGTGTAATTGGGAATAATTACACTTTTAGTGATAACTTGTTTCTTTACGGATATCCTAGTATTGATGTACCAGATATTGTTTTTGACCGACTTTGGTTTTTTTTCTGTATCACAAAATTCGCAATTTAGAAATCAAGATGCATTTATTTTTTCCAACAAGAGAACCAATCTGAAAATGTTATGCGCTCAATAATTCTAAAAGAAATTAGAGATCGGGTGTTGGCAGATCGTTGTCGTTTTTCACATGAAAAGTTTTACCAGCTCTGGTTAAATGGAAATTCCTTTGTAAATTATACTGATGACAATTTCATCCTAAGTCTGTAATTTAATCTTACTCTGTGATTTCTTTTACCAGTAATTATTATGGTTTTGTTTTAAGTTTTGTTCTGTCCCATGTCCGTTTTAATGCTCGTAAAAAAGAAAAGATTCTTTTGCCATGTTCCTATAAAATGATCATTGCTAGTTAGTATATACCGTGATGTTTATGTAAATTACAATTATTGTAAAAGTACTCGAAGGCAGAAATTCAAAAAAAGAAAAAGATCAGATGAATTTCTTTTTTTAGCACGATGAATCGGTCCTGTTTTAAACGCTTTGTAAGTTTAATTAATCATACTGTTAATATTCCAAATATTATATTTATTTTTCTTGTTTCCTTCTGCATGTATATATGTTCAGCTTGTAAATAAAGCTGTTCCCTCCAGGGAGGTGTAACTAATCACAACTCCCTGTTCCCGCTATGGATAAACAGGGGAGCATATAGACACATGTTGATAAAGACATAGTTTTTTTTTTTTTTTTTTTGTTATTTCTTGTCACATGTTACTTGAAGAAAAAATAAAGGCATTTCTTTTTCTTTCTTTCTTTTATTACATGATTGAAAGGATTACGTTAAGTTACAAGGAAAAATTACCTTCAGGATGAAATAAAGTCCTATCTTCAAGCAAACCTCCTAAAATTACATTAAAATGTTTGTCAATCAGTCTTAGACCTTCATGTAATAGATAAATATTGTACATAATAATTAATGAAACACTCATCAATTCTTGTAAATTTGCATGTTCATAGAGGATGATAATATATTACTTGCTTCTAAAAGAAAGTTTATCTCTCAAGGGAAAAACAATTGATACAAGTCAAAAGTGCAAAGAATGGCTGGCAGAATTACACTAAAGCGTATGCCTAATGAATCTCAAACTACAATTTTTTATAAATACTTGTTAAATATCAAGATTAAATATATAGTGAAGTGTTTTCATGTTCTTGAGTCGATATAAAGGTTTTTCGTTCAAAAAATACAAAACATTGATCTTAAGTGTACGTAACTGAAAATGAAAAGAAAGGTTTTTCTCCAAAATGGGAAAATGGCCGTCCCAAACGTGAGAAGAGATTAAATGCACACAATTTTCAAAATGAAGTAAGTACTGAGATTGCAAATCAGCTTGCTTGTTTTGCGTGAAAACTTTGATTGATGCTGCGTGACATATTGTGCTAATATTGTGTGTTAATATCTTTGATTTTCTTCTGTAAATAGCGTTTGTACGCTTTTCCTTCGGTCATGTTTAATGAAACTGAGAAGAATGTCCCCAAAATGATATCTTCTTTTGGTTAGTGGGACAGCCAATCTTTAATAATAGGGAAACGATATCCTAACTTGCACTTATGGGCGATAACCGTGGGACAAAGGGGGCACGGCCTCCCTGCACTTACATTTTAAAAATACACTCACTGACTTTAGTTTCAAGTTACACAGTAAATATTTGACGGAAGTGGCCATGTCCCTCGTATTCGAGTAAAAGTTAACTTTATTCCCCTTACTGTGTAACCTTCTAAATTGAGAATATTGTAGCAAGGATATAGATATTGTCTTTTCAACTTGTCTTCGAATTATTTGTCAAAATTCTTTTGTTTTTCAGGTATCCAACGGTTACTTTCTTCATAGAATTACCCCACAAGGCTTATCACCTGTTTCAAAGAACACACTTTTTGTCGTTGATACTAGCGCATCCATGTCTGGAACCAAATTAGAGAACGCCCAAACAGCTCTGAAAAATTTCATTGGTGAAATGAAAGCAACCGATAATTTTAACGTGATTTCCGCCTCCGATGTTCCAAAATCATGGAGAAGGCAACCAGTGAGAGGAACACGTAACAGCAAGGTCGAAGCGATTGATTTTGTCGAAGACCTGCAAGCGGGGTCAACAGGTACAGGAAATGTTTTGTAAGATGTATGTAAGTGTATCTCAAAGGGCAAAAGCAGTCACTCAAACTTGTTTTGAAACAACAACACCTAAATTTCACAACTTTAAAGGTAAAGAGCAGTCCCCCCAAGCTTATTTTGAATAAAAAGCCTAAATTACACAATTTTCATCTTACTTCTCTTCAAAGTATCTTTCATTACATTTTATGACTTTACTATTGCATATTCAAGGTAAACCAAGCAGGTATTTCTGGTAAGTTTCACATTTGAAGAGCAGAATCATTGTCACATGACTCCCAACAGCCAATCATGAAGCTGGACAGTCTACTACACTTCTTCAGTTTAGGATGACTGCTCTTGCCCTTTAATCTTATTTCTCATTCATGATATATCAGGCTAAAATATTACGTATTCAAAGAAGCTTCAAGCAGTTACCCAAAATGAATTTCTCAATTGAGAAGGGAAAATATTGTTACATGATTCTCCAGAGCCAATCATGATATAGGATAGGCTACTGCATTAATCCAAGGTGGAGTGACCACTTTTTCCATTTAAGTCTAAAATGTCAAAAACACGTTCCAAATGGTCCTGTTCTCATCTACAAAGGACCTTCCTGAGATGACTGAGAAATGAAATGTTGAAGTCCGTGCATGACTTCAATTTAGTGACCAAATGATAGATTAGATAATAATTTGTGATGTCATTCTTGCTCCAGCCAAAGTAACATCTTTTTACTTTCGTTTTGATTTTATTTCGGTGTTTTATCCAGACCCGTAACCAAGAAGGGGGCCTGGGGGCCATGCTCCCCTGCTCCTCGACTTACCCCCCCCCCCCCCGGCGCTGTGGTCTTATACGGTCAGAGCACTGTGCAATAGTAATACTACCAGTAAAATTTTAAATTTTGATATTTTCTTCAGTCTCTCAATACACACAAACTTCACAAAGTGAAGTTTTGTCCCAGTCGGTGGAGACAATCTACGGATAGGACGCACTGTACATGTTACATGCTCTGTACATACATAAGTCTGTGGATCACACACATTGCTGTGCTTGCTCAAGAAGAACACGAGGTTCGCGGTGTTTTGCTCATCCAATTTCGTAACTAGCGGAAGCACTCGGCACAGCTTTTTCCCGTTGTCTTGCGCCCCGGAGCCCAGGGTTGCCAATTGTAGACGGTGCGCCATCCTTGGCAATGAACTTTGCACATTTTTTACGAAAGGTCCGAAATCATCATACGGATTTCATGCAAACGATATCAGGCTTTTTTAGAAAGCCGGGGTTTGAAATTTAAAAGATTGGTTCTTATGACCAAGCTAGACCGGTTTCTGTTGTCTGGCTCATATTGGTATAATATGGCAGCAACTTTATCAGCAGCCAACTGTCGTGCACGGTTGTGGGTTTAATTCAAGGCTTTATGGAGCCAAAGTTAAAGTATTACAGATAACTTCAGTTAGTTAACCCCTTTGGTGTAAAAATTTAAATTTAAGACCCCGAAATTTCTATAAACCTTCAGATGACCTTTATAAAATGTTTAGGCAGTGTGCACTGTCTCAAAACCCATCTGATATGCATTACCATTTTTCATACATTGAGTTTTTATCAATAACTGAGAAATTGCAAACAAGAAACCCCTATTTCATGTCTGGATACATGTAGCTTAGAACACTCAGTTAGTGCCGTTTCCGGCCATCTGAGGGGTTTGTAAAACCAAAACGTTTCTTGTATGCTACGCGCCAAGTGATGGTGGCGCTCCGCTTAGATAGTCACACACATGAATTCCCCCAAATTTTGGAAAATCTGCGGTTAGCAAAACTTAGTGCCCCCCCGCTCTGCAAGTCTGGTCACGGGCCTGGCTGTATATGAAAATTTTGGCCCAAAATATTAATAGTGGGGAGTCAGATTTCACATTGGAACATTTCTACTACGCTTTGTCACTTCATTAAGTAGGAGCAAGGTGTCTTAGACGGAAATACCCCTCTTCCCCCTCCCCCTCCCTCTGGCTTGGCGATCTTCTCCTGGACCAATCAATTCCGGCGTTTTACCCCAGGTATGGCTATTTATCAGTTTCAAGTGCACATACAGTCTGAAATTTCAGTGATATATATCTCAATGAATGAAATGTGAATTCGAATGGTCCAATTCACATTATCAAATGGTATTCTTTAGCGGAAAATGAAATGTTGAAGTTTATTCACTCAATTTAAATGTTAGACTGTGCAATAACTTAATGATGCCATTGCTGTTCTTCTCAAATTACAACATTTGAATTTTTTTTCTTTATTGAGAATATACTCCACCTTGTGACAAAATGCCAATCGTTCTCGCAGCTATGATGTTATGACTTGACTATGCAAGTTCAAGAGTGTCACAAATTATTGCTGAATGGACCACTTGGATAATTGGTTTTAAGTGCATAAGTTCTAACATTTTATATTTTGACAATGGAATATGCTATAATGGCAATAGGTGTTGGACTAACAAAATTCATTTGGTGACCTCTGTTTTAAATACATATTTTGTAAAATACTAGACTTTTGTTACAATTTAATCTTGTTGAAATGAGAAAAGATTAGCATATATTCACTTTGTTCCCTCATTTGTTTCTCCTAGATGGTGACCTATACTCGGCTATGGAAATGGTGGATCGCATGCTTGAGAGGAGACCAAGCGAATTTCAGAGTGTCATTGTGATTACTGACGGATCCTCGGTTGATCCAAAAAGTAAAACCGGGGACATCAGTAGAATATTAACTAATAGTAGATACATCCCACATGTGATTTATTTAGGTGATTCCGACGAATCGGGCGTATACCTCAACGGCCTTGCCAAGGGAAATGGGGGATCTTACCGACAAATAATCCCTTCATCGGATGCTCATCTCGAAATTTCACGTTTTTTAGAAGATTATTCCCGGCCACTTATGTACAATGTCCAAGCGTCGTATTCGGACGACGTCGTAGACCCGGACAGCCTGACGCAACACAACTATTTGACCTACTATGACGGACAGGATATTGTTATTGCTGGGAGACTACGAGAAGGTACCACTGCCGATACGATATCCTCCCAAGTAACTGGTATCACTGCCAGAGGGGAATTTGATGGAGAGACTTCGGCTCCTGTTGAAGAGGTAAGGGCAACACGTAATTTTAGTTAGGTGTTATTTTAAAAAGAATGCAGGGAATATAAAAAGGTGAAAAGAGTCGTACAAGGTTAGTACCCTGTGATTGCTTCTTATGAAAACCTGTAGGTATAGTCGATGACATTGGTATGTATCTACTAAATCTCATAGTTCGTAAATCTGCTTAAGAACAAACTCCGGTGGTGAAATAAGTTAGCAGGAAAATAGCTGTTGTTTTCGCAAACTGCTTAGAGCAAAGTCAAAATAGTTTTTGTTTCCCCTACAAGATCCCAACAACATTTCCGTGAGCCGTTCCTATTTTTCTATTTTTAACGTCATCTCAACCATGTGGGGAAGGGGCGGGTGAAACTAAGAACGGATTCAGAACGCAACCAGCTGCCGTCAGTTGCCTATATGACTAATCTGGCTCCTCTGAGTGCAAAAAATCACGCTCTTGCGTCCAAAGAAATTAAATAAAACTATAATGCTATACAGCTGCCCCTCTCCTTTCAAAACTAGTCCCTTGAGCTGGAGGACGGATCTGCCCTTGGACAAAACTTAACACATGCTCCTCGAAGGAGGTCTCCTTCTTGAGGGATCCTTAGTCCCCGAGAATGTACTCAAACGCCACTGAACATCCGTTCATCCGGCAGACTACAGTGTGAGGACTATGTCATATATATGTGGCCACATTCTCGACTGCTAACCATACAGATAAAAATACAAACTGATCTTAGCCAAAAGACGGAGAAGAAGGTTAGATATTTAACTAATATAAAATGCAGTCAATTCAACTAGATTTATTGTCAGTGCCTAGCCCATGCTATAACCCCTGGGCTTCGCGATTCTCTGGACCCGCAGACATCATCCAACAGCGCCACTCCCTTTTCTGAGTGATATTGTCTTTCGTAAAAATTATTAAGATATAACTTTACAAATAAGATCCTCAATGGAGTAACGACGAAAATAATATCACCTTATCAGATAACATTTGACAAACATGAAGCAAAGCAGCCCTTACATGACGGAATTGTACTGCAAAATTAAACATATGTAGATCAATATGTGGTTAATTACTTACATTGTTACTAGTTAATCTTTCAAAACAAATTATGCACAACATGGTCAATATTTTCTCTGAAACACAGGCGAAAAAGTTTGCACGAACCCCTGCTTTCAATGAGAGTTCCTGGATTTCAGCCTAGACAGCCCCAGAGATAATGCAACACTGATTATTGTACCAATTAATTATTGGTTCTATGGTTATATCTGTCTGTAAATCATTTGATCCACACGAAAAAGCTCTGTACTCTTTTGTCAGGGATCCACATTTTCATTTGCCGAAAATTCATGAAATATTCTTGCATGGAAGATTACGATATTTGTTGCAATAGATTTATGTTTCAAAATAAGTTTGATGCAAGTTTGTATATATCCTCTTTAATGAATTATTTAAGATCGTTTCTCGTCTTTACTGTCCCCATTTCCCTCCATCGGGTCATCCACGGCACACACCAATGTTTTAAATTTACTGAGACGTAAAACATCATGCCTCAAGTCTTAAAATACTAAAATATACCCCTGGCAGGACGATGATGATGTTGTTGACTCACAAATGACCTTTTGATTAAATGACCGTGCGAAGTACCTTATCCCATTCGCTGTAATAGACGTTGGAGCGGAATAGACCAATTGGGGAATACAATTTGGGTTGTACTTACAGATAAAGTCGACAAAACAGTCAAAAATGATAGCAGTGATTTTTTTGTCCTCTGCCACATTGAAATCGACCTAATTCAACTTTGTCTTTAAAAAATTTTCAATGTAACTTCTAACAAAGTATTTATTTGAAAAATCTTTCTCATTTGCCTTTGATATGAGAGAATCGCGGTAGCTTACCCCAAAATTACAGAATGAATATCAGATCACCAATCCTTCATGTGCAGTCTCTGTTGTGGTAGGCCTACATTTTCTTCCCAACATGCATTGTACAACGATGTTCCCCAACTACTTCCAGGAATAAGCTAAACATTAGGATTAGGTTTGACTTGGATGATGGTCACTGTATGGATTTGGATCATAATCGGCTTAGCTGAACTATAGGCTACCCTGCCATTTCCGGTATAAGAGAAACAAGCCTTCTTTATTTTCAAAACATTAAAGTAATCGAGCCATGGAACAGTTCTCCAATTGTGCTTTCATGCCAGGCCTACTCGAGTTGATGAAAATGTTGCTTAAATGTTTTCAAGAAGATCCACAATAGCTAGACTTTCCTTTCTCCATCAGACAGTTGAAAGAGAAGTCGAAAATTATGCAGAACGAGGCTGGAAGTTCTTAACGCTCACAAACAAAATTAATGTACGAAATCTGAGAACTACATCATCCGGGCAAGATGAACCTGATGTCCTGGAGATGGCAGAGACTTTTGAGTTTGTTTTAGATGAAAGTAGATTTCCTAGTCAGAACATTAGAGGAAGGGGAGACACAGGTATATATATAGTTTTATGTCATTCATGCACAAGACATTACCATTCTATTGATATTTTGAGATTTCTTGAGAAGGTCATCCACTTGGTCAACAACTATTTCTCTCGACCATGCCCGGATATTACCCCATAAAATCCCTCCTTATGGAAACTTACAATGACAGTTATTAAGTACAAGTACTTGAAAAGGAAAATCGTACAAGTTATGAAGACAACACTGACAGCCCCCCCCCCCCCCTTTTAATTCAAAGATACTGTCCCTTGATGCCCACCCTACAGTGAATCGTCGTTGAAGTATTGTAAAGGACTTTAATCCAAGCTTCCAGCTTAAAGTTTGATTAACTAAATATGAATAGAATCCTAGCGCCATCCTTGCACCTGGCTAAGTCAGTGGACCTAAAAAGGCACCCCTCCCCCCTCCTCCGCCACCACTGTCTTTAAAAGACGGACTGATACCGTTACGAACTGTAGATTGTCGTAGGTGCGTAGATTTGCATTTAAATGTCTTGCTTCAAGTTTCTCCACTCTAGATTTCCACCTTCTATCGAGGCGCTGTGTTACCTGCGGAGCAGGCTGTGCGACATATTCCTCGTACATTCAGGTGGTTTTGGGAGCTAAGCAGCTGAGAAAACATAGTGCGCTCCGCTGAGTAGGCTGAGCGTAAATTTAACTGTCTTGTGTGCGGGCTTTGTTTTTGATCTACTCCTGAGTGGAGTGAGCGAATGTGTTCAATATTTAGACTCAGCTTATAACCTTCTGGTTTGATCGAGAGGAACACACGACCCTTTTCCAGCTGTGGGGCAATGATTATTTCCCCGACTCCATTGCATAGGCATGATTGGAACACATGTTTTCATCGATACTTATGTGTATAATCCTCAGCTGCTGGCGATCCTCACATCGTGATACAGGACTCTTCCTCCGATCTTCGTATCTGCTTCGATATCCATGGACCACAAGGAACGGTTGTTAGTTTAGTTGAAGATCCGGTTCTAGGTAAGTTGGTTAGTTAGATGAGGTTTAAATGGCTCAGTTTTTAACCAATTGCCTGTCTCCTTTTTTCAGAGACTCAGAGACAATTTACAACATAAATGCTGTAAAAGTATAGGTTGAAAAATAGTTTATGTAGCTGTTGACAGGGGCCGATCTAGGATTTTCCGTTGGGGTGGGGGCGCTGACAGTCGATCATCTGCCCGAACGAGTATCTAAGCGGAGCGCCACCATCATTGGCGCGGAGCGTACAGAAAATTTTGAAAAATCGCGACCCCTCAGATAGCCGGAAATTTCATTTCCCACTCCCAGGCATGTAAGTAGAACCTAAGCAGTTGTGACTTTGAGTTTTTGTGTTCCAAAAAGATATTCCCCTCAATTAAAAGTGAGAAAATTGCAAAAACTTGCTACATGAACTAAACCAAAATTTAGTAGATCTTGATTTAAGCTAAGATCACTCTTTAAACACTTTTGATAAAATATCTTTCCAAAAATATTTCGTAATGTTATAGGTCCGGAAAAAGTGGTCTAAAGATAAGGAGATCCCCAAACAAGGTAAAGGGAGGAGAATCTTTCCTTTTAAATTTTGAATAAAAATTCGTTACAATCTATAATTCTATGAACGCAAAAAACTGAAAGAATTGAATTTTGGGTTCTCCAACAGTTTCAAAGACGATGGTGAAAATACCTGACCAGTGGCGTAGGTAGGATTTTTTTTTCGTGGGGGCTTAGGGAGCTGGATACTTTTGTAGGGGGGCTGGAGTTTAGTATCTAAGCGCAGCGCCACTATGGGTTGGCGCGGAGCGCACAAAGAAAATTTTGAATTTCAACACCTCCCAGATGGCTAGAAGTGGTATTTGCCAGGTTTAATTGTCTTTAATTCAGGTGAGAAAAATTTGTGACTTTTCTCAGATTCAAACACACTTTTGAGATACTGATTAGCTTAGTTCATTACGCCGCTGAACTATGTATCCTAGGATTGCAAATCCGGAATCCTGCTGTATGATGCAAGCAGTGTACTCCTCAGTGAGGTATTTCCATGGGCATAGGGGAGCATTTCAGTTTGGGGGCAGAGTATATTTGCCCGAAAATTTAATTCTGCCCGTAGGACAGGCAAAGCTGAGCCCCACCACTGGTTGGCGCGGAGGGTCCAGAAAATTCGAAAATTCGTACCTCTCAGACAGTCGAAAATGACATTTCCCAGGCTTATAAAGGGGGTCCAAGCAGTCGATATTTTAAGTTTCAATTGCAGAAAACGTTCACTCCAAACTGAAATTTAGCCAAAAGAGACTTCGCGGAACGCCACCATTAATTGGCGCGAAGCGTACAGAAAATTGTGAAATATCCGACCCCTTAGACAGATGAAAATGGCATTTCCCTGGCTTGTAGGGGGATCTGAGCAGTCGCTATTTTGAGTTTCCACTTGCAAAAAATGTTCACTTGAAACTAAGATTCTATTCTGCTTTGAAGCGGTCTAAGTGGAGCACCACCACACGTTGGGGCGAAACGTACAGGAAATGTTTGAAAATTTTGACCCTTCAGACACTCAAAAATTTCATTTCCTAAAGCAATGAGGGTTTTAAGCAGTCTCTATTTCGATGTTTCGTTTGCAAAAAATTTTCACCTTAAAGTTAAATTCTGCTAAGAAGACTTCCTACGGGGAGCTTCACCACTGGTTGGAGCGAACAGAAAATTTTGAAAAATCCCCCCTCCCCTGAGACAGTCGAAAATGACATTTCCCAGGCTTACAAGGGGATCTAAGCAGTCGCTATTTGATCAGAAAATTACCAGATAAAATGTATCACTACCAGGCGATAAAATGGTCCCGCATATTTTCGGGGGAAAACTACAAAACGGAATGGAAAACATGGTAATGAATTTTACTCTTTTGGTAAATTCAATATATATTGATAAAGTTGTGTGAATGCCCGAACTTCCGACTGATACATGATTTTACCTTTTGAAAAATGTAACATTAAAAGGTGTGTTTTCATTTTTCAAGCAGACTTATGGGAAGACATTCTCACTCTGCATCATTTAAGTATCGAAAAACAAATTACCCGATTTTCATTTCCTTTGCCCGTATTTGGCTGTAGAGAAGGATAGATGACAAACTCATGGGCACTTGAACACCCTCCTGTCAGTCCATTGAATAAATTTGGCAATTGAAAACGTCCCAGCAATTTTTAACCTTTGCCCGAATATTTGACCATTTCGGGAATTTTTTGCAAGACTACAGTATGAAGTGGGGATGATGAAAACCTTTTTCACATTCTGCCCAAATGTGTCACAGATCTTTGTTATTTTCCATGAAAATTTTACTTTAAATGTGGCGTTTTCTGTTTTTCGGCAAAGATGTGAAGCTATTAAAATAATCGGCCACACTGTAAAAATGGTACAAAATCGCTGTAAATTTACAGAACAAAAAATAAAGAGAAACATAACGATAGCATAAATGTTCTGTTAATAAGTTACCAGAACTTTTATGTAATCCTTCTTTATCTCTTTATTCTTTGTACCTGTAAATCTATCGTAATTGTTTACAGTGCATTTAGGGTATTGTGTAACACAAGATTTAAAAGCAAGCTCAAGAAAGATTGTTTCTTTTAACTGTTTAAGTCACAGGCTTCCCAAACGTGTTTGATTTTTCGTTACGATGTTACCCTAACTATGATACTTTTCCATTTTCGGGCAAATGCTTGAAAGAATTTGGATTTTTGCCAATTTCGGGCATTGTATTGTGATTATCTGTGAAATAAAAGTCAAGAAAAATAGCTTTTGGCGCTGCCCGAAGGTGTAGCAATTTTTTTGAATCTTGACTTGGTTTTCCATGAAAATATTTTTGCGACTGTATGACGTTTCTCTCATTTTTAAGGCATGTCTTTTCAAGATTTCGGTCACATTTAGGAATATTTTGAAAAACCATCCCATTTTAACAAAATTTAAGGGCTGTCCGAATTTTTTTCCAAATTCCTGCCCGAATTTTTCCCAAATTCCTGTCCGATTTTGCGGAAATTTGGGATAGTCTTCCCCCTGCCCCGTCTCGTGCACCACTGGGTATGTCCACTCTACCCAAGATCTAAGTGAGGTCCTGTGAGGTTATAGTGGTAAGGTTGCAACCCTTGAGACTGCATTGACCTAACATGGGTTTGGTTGTTGCACTGGCCAATGACTGGCAGCAATGACCGTGCAAAGTGAAAATTCCTTCCAACAATACTTGACTATGATTTTGGAACAAATTTGTGAACCCCCAGAAATTGAGAAAAATCCTACAGTTGGATAGAAACAGGCCAGATGCTAGGAGCACACTGATCCACACCAAGGCAGCCAATTTCAGCCACTCCAAATGTGCTAGACAATTATATATCCAGAAACTCGACGAGTAAAAATTCAAGAGATTCCGAAGGTATGAAAGTTGATACAGTCTACCAGAATTTATTCCGAAATTCAGAATGGGGCACAATTGCAGAATACTCTGCCGCTGCGTGGATCTATCGCAAGTGCATCTATGTCATAGTAGTCGGGTAGCCCGGATTGAATGTTATCATCGACCAGTATGAATATAATTTTTTCCCAGGTCGCCAGTGGGGGGCTGCTGGGGGCTGGGCGATTCAGTGGGGATTCGATCCCCCAAGCCCCCCCCCCCCCTAAGCTTTGTGAACTTTACCACTTTATTGTCATGTGCATGAAAGATAAACATTGTTAAACGCTTTGTGTTATCATTGATTTCATTAGTGGCATAATATAATGTAAAAGGAAAAATACTAGTTAAATTACATTTATGGCAGAAAACATTCTAATATGCACTCAGTCGACTCTCTCATTAAGAAATTAATTAATTTTGTCACTATTCCACATGTCCCGAAATTGATCAATTTTCCCGAATTCCTCGTAATTACCTGGAAAGGAATGGGATTGCAACTGATAACATAATATACATTTACATACAGTTTGAACTTCCATTATCGATGGTGCGCTATAGCCTATGGACATTTTCACGGTTCTTTTGTTTTTCCATGACGAGTGTATGATAACATTAACGAGGATTTCCGTTGATTAAAAAACTCCACATCTGATGAACCCAAATAGCAAATGGATTGTAAGAAAAAGTTTAGTGTTCTACATAAAGCGTGGTGCGAAATAGGGTTGAGACCTTTGATATCACTCTATTGTGACATTTTATCGGAAAACTTGAAACTGTGTGCTCTAAATTGCTATTAGTTTGTAACAATTATAATTACATACCGGTAGTTTGAAAATTATAAGATAATGGAACATTATGTAGAAACAAGTAGGCTAAATGATCTATTTAGTGAAAGTAAAAAAAAAAAATCAGCTTTGGAAAATTTTAGGGGGGCGCGCGCCGGGTGCGAACCCGCCTAAATCCGCCACTGGTCGGTGTTTGGCAACGAATGCTAACATCATCCGGTTAGGGTGTATTATTTTTTGGCAATATGCAAATGTGCAATTTACGTCACATGATTGTTTATTCACCATGCAAATTGCTACGTGATGTCTGTTTACGTTAGAGTATAGAATTGAAAATTTCTAGACAATTAATTTCATATGATATTCCATTCCTTTACCTTTTTCTAATATTCACAGAGATAGCAGTTAATGGTGAAATGGTAGAGAAGGGAAACACGACCAACTCGAATCGTAAAACACCACCGACGTTCTTTGGCCGCATTGCAATACAGTTAGGTAATGACTGGATTACAGTCTCGCGTAAAAGCGTGACAGTTAACTCGAATTTGCCACTTCGATGGTTCCGCAATACAGTGGCTGAGGTCGGATCATGCAAGTTGCGTGTTGTCAACATCAAAGTAGTCAAAGTTTCCTGCCCAAATGGAGTTGTCATGAAGATATTACGGCATCGAATTTCACGTGGTGACTACGATCACTTTGATTTCTTTCTTGGAAAAGGCCAGGTCTTCTCATCCAGTGTTGATGGTATCATAGGTAAGCACCCTTTCGTGTATTCAATTAAGCCTAAATGCCCCCTTCCCTCCCCCATGAACACTACGGAGTTGAACAATTTAGGAGCCGTAAATTTTCCAAGATGTTATTGGACGGTACGATTTAGGTACGCGTGCTATTTGAAAGGTACTTCGGGGTCCTACGATTTCTACTTTTGTCCCATCTTACGAGGGCTCAGCTCACAGGATGTCCGTATAGTTTGTGGGGCCGCAAGACCTCTTCACATGGGTCATGTTCAAAGAAAGCTAGGTTTACCGCAATGGTGCAATGCGAGTGTGATACCATACTTGATGAGCTTGTGGCCCCTATGAAGTTGCGCGAGGTAGAAACTGTCCCACTGACGCTAAGAAAATGTAACTGGTCCTGCGTAAATTGCTGTAAAGTCACCTGGCACATGATCGACAAAATCGTGAACATCCGTAGCTGGAACAGATTACTTTCCAGTAACACGCATTCTACTGGCACTCAAGCAACCCTTGATTCTGTCAGTCCGTACGGTTTCCTTACGGGCCCGTACAGTCCGCCTCGTAGACCCGTATTATTTAATGTACGACGCCCGCAATGCTTATGAAAAAAGCTAAAGGTAAATCAGCCATATGTCAGTATAAATTAATTCAACAGATTTTTTTTAAATGTCTAAATGGCCCTCGAGTCCCCCTATCATTGCAGGATGTACATGCCTGGGACAGCATGACTCAAGAAAAAAGTAACAGATTTAATCTGACAGAGAACTTCCTGTTTTAATCCATGAATTTTGATGGTTTTCAGTTGGTAACTCTTTTCTATCAATTAAATGAGCTAAATGCACTTCCAAGTCTGTAGGAGTTACAACCTCTATTGCCTTTAAAACCAAACATATGGTAAACAATCGTAAACCAAAACAAATCCGATTTTCTTCTCGGAAAATCTTGAAAGGTTGGCATCATAGTGTTAGAGTGATAAGCAAAATTTATCGATATGATTGATATGTAGCAGTCGAGGTACTCAGTGAGATTTACGCTTTGCCTCTTTTGCTCTGAATATACAAAGGTTTTCGTTCTTGTCGGTCTCGGTGGCCTCGGCCATGTCCAAATATTCGTTGGTTTTAATATTGACTTCGAGTGAACACATCTTTCATTCATACCATATTTACTCTGATACAACTTAATGGTAATCACTTTATTCAATTTTAAGGCCAATTCCAAAGAAGAGAGAAGTCGCTGGTGAAATCGTCAATTCGAAAGACGAAGTACGGTAAAGAAAAAGGAGTGTTACTTCTGGACAACAAAGAAATTAAAGTCACCAAAATAACAAGACGAAGGATTGGATCTTGCTGGGCTAGCTATGCTAAGATGGGACTTCCCATGCTCGAGAAAAGCTATGAAGAGTATATCCTCCCTCATCTAACATCAAAACACACTCAAACACCCCGAATTCTATTCTAGCAATGCTGCAGGTGGCTGGTCGGTGGGCAGAGTAAAACATAAACCCACCAATGCAATACTTGGGTATAGCCACACCATAGATTATAGTAATTGCATCTTTGAACGATTAATCCTTAATTAAAATCTTTATATTTAAAGGTAGGCTACAGAATTACCCCAAACCATATACTTTTTCGAAGAGAGGCATATTCAGACTTTTGATTTTTTCAAATTCAGGGAACCTAAAAAAATGAAATATTTATCACGTTGTGGAGGCTGTACTAACAAAATCAGAATATAAGTATGCTTTTTGTTCTAGGTCTCGGTTGTTGGTATATGTGAAGTGCGGGGCCAAAAACGCAAATACACTCTTAAAAAGTTGGTTAAAAACATTCACCAACACTGGTCACGTATGTCAAATACCTGAAATTGGTTAAGTTTTCCCCAATATTTGTTGTTTATTTGGTTACCACCCAGGCTGGTTACCCAATAAAGTGGTAAAAAACCTCTTGGATAACCCATTAATCAACAATTATTGGGTAAACTTTAACCAATTTCAGGTATTTGACATACGTGACCAGTGTTGGTGAATATTTTTAACCAACTTTTTAAGAGTGTACATAAATTTCCTTAACAATCCAATATTGTTCTTCTGATACTGATGTTATTGTTTCTCAACATTCAGGCGTATGTAGTCACGCAAGTAGAACTAGCGTATCTACTGGGACAAGGGGACAGTGAGCCTTACGGTGTTGACGCTCAGTAAGATCCGCACGTTACCGGGTTGAAAAAGTATAAAATAAAGTAGAAGTCAAGAGAAAAGGAAAGAAAGTAAAGAGAAGATAGGTGAAAGGGATGGACACTATTAGCTTGAAAGTTGCAAGTTAAATAGCCGGGTGGATTTCATCGGAAAAGTATCCTGTTTGCCTCCCCCAAAAAGTGACCCAAGATAGGCCCTTGCACACAGGGTAGGCCTACTGCCGATTCAGCCATATCCAATAAATACACGAAAATGTTACCTGCATATTTGTTGGTTTCTTTCCATGCTATAGAGTACTTTCACGTTACGTCACAATTGTTTAGCCACGCCTACTGCCAGGCAAATTGAAGGTTCAATGCAACAGGTACATGTGGGCCGTTAGCTGCTGCTCAGCTAGCTACACTAGCTAGCAGACTACAACAATGTTTGCCCGTAAAAAGGGGCGGGTCTTGTTACGTAAGTGAAAACACTCTATTGAGATGTAATAACTGTATGAATTTCAGTAATTGATTTCATAACGTTTGCTAGTTTATGTTATAATTTCTTTTGTGAGTAGTCTCTGTCAAAACTTCCAAGCTTTGAAACTGGAATTTTGTCCTTTTTACGAAATTTTTCCAGTTTTAATGTTCTTATTTAATATGGACTTGGCTTATTTGACTATATATGGCCTGCCATATAAGTTAAGAGAATGGCTTCAAATACAGATCTACAAGTTTAAATTCCTTCTATTGATATTTTTAGCTATTTTTATTTTGTGTGGAGCTTAATATGAGAAGAATAGGTCTTTTTCTATAACAAAAAAGTCTGAAGCAAGCGACGACAACATCCTCTCCCTTTTTTCTTAGCACCAGAACATATTAAACAGCAGATATCGTTCGTCTGGTTCACTCGATAATCCACAAATTCCACCATTTATATTGTGATTGACACCGGGTCCGTCTTCTTTTGAGTCGCCTTTGCTTGAAAATTAAAGCAGTATTTTCGAACCTCTCTGTTGGAGTCAGATGCTTGTAGTGTTGAGCGAGATTGAAAAAATACGAGATTTAAAAAGAACTTCTTTCATTACAATCTTGAACAACTTACTGTGGCTTTTTCATAACAATATTTTCCTTCCTTCCTCAAACGTCAAATGTTGAGACACTGTACAGGGTTTCAAACTTTCTCCAGAGTTTTTGGATCACCTACACACACACCAATCAACTGCTCAGCACAATCACAGTCGAAAAATGACCAGACAGTCAATGGATGAAGGTGAAACTCCGGAGTTTTTTGGATCAACCACACCCACACCCACACCCACACCACACCCACACCCCTTCCCGCTCGAGAAACAATCTTCGAAAATTTGCAAGCTGTCGCACACGTTCGATATTTACGAGGTAACAAATTAGTAAATAATACAACCTGGATGGACAAAGGTGAGGTCAGATGGAGTTTTACCGCCCAGTTTCCACCAATTGGCTCGAGTCGAGCTGGCTCCGCCCTTTTTTCCAGGGGCCAATTTCACTAACATTTCACTAAAAATTTAGTGATCATCTCTTACGCCCAAATCCATGGCTAAATCTTAAATCGATCGATTTTTCAAATTGATTTCACTAAACTTTAGCGACCAATTTTCATCGCTAAGTTGTATCGTTTGCAATGAGTTTTAATTCAACCTAAAGTTTGTCTCTACTGCAATTAGAGCAACTATGCGATGATCGCTAAAATTGAAGTTAGTGAAATTGGTCCCAGTTGTGGCTCATTAGCATGTTTTCCCCACTCCATTGCTTATAGTGAGCACCAAGTACAACGGTAGGTTTCATATTTGAAGTCTTCGGTATGACCCGGGCAGGACTTCAACTCCCAACCTCCCGACTGCAAGTCAGGTGCTCTAACCAATTGACCGTTAGATAAGAACAAATTTACTCGATATCCCACTTTAGCAGCAAATAGTTTGTGTGGTCTAACATTTTTGGGAGATGCTTACTTCTACCACCATGGGCGTCCGCAGAAATTTTTACAAGGTGGGGGGGGGGGGGCAAGCTGATTCATGGATGATTGAACTGTGTACACTATTTAAGCGGAGCGCCACCATCAGTTTTCGGGGAGCGTACAAGAAAATTTTGGGCCTTACAAACCCTCCAGATGGCCGGAAACGACACTTGGCGAGTGTTCTAAGCTGCATGTACCCAGGAATTTCATGCCTATAAGTTTTAGATTGTTAAAATTTTAAATGTAAAAAAATGTTGAAGGGAAATCTGCCTCTCGGTCACGGCCTCGCACGCCCTATGCACGATAAAAATTACAAGGCCTGTATCCGTTACCCAATTATAAATGATACCCCCCCCCCCCCCATTCACCTTGTATATCCCAGTTACATCCACGAGTCACCACTTGAGATCAGCACGGGACCAAACCAAGAAGAACGCATTCATCAATAGTCGGATGCCATATGCACACTGCATACCTGACAACTAGTACAATTTTGGCATAGTTTTTACAATTACAAATTTCCAATAGAAATCAAGAATGATGGTCCCCAAATTACGATTTCACTGTTCAGCATACCATCTTCTCTTTTGCTATTCCTGTTCAAATGTCCGCATATTTCACGAGTAGAAACTGACGATGTGAGTGAAGATATTTTGATGATTTTTTTTATTTTTTTATTTCCAGTTTTTTTTATTTTCCATTGGGGCACGCCCCCCCCCCCCCTTCCGGACGGCCATGTCTACAGCATGAATCTTTAAAACGGAAATACATTGGATGGCAGAAGGCTATATTCCTCGAAACATTACCTGCAACTTTTAAAGTGAGTTCTGTCTGAACGTTTTCCAAACAGCTCGCAGCATGGTATAACCAAGGTCCCTGAGCCTTGTACTACCACAGAGAGTTGAAGTACTATCTTAGACCCATGGAAGTAACACAAAAAAAAATAGAATTCTGACAAGCGAGCTCTTCCAGCTCCTTCTTTTGACTAAACTTTCCTACATTAGTGTGAAAAATTTTAGCAGTGACTGATTTATATTAAAAAAAAATGATTTGCAGGTAGGTTTTGTTGTGGAATCCAACTTTTT
Source organism: Holothuria scabra (assembly GCA_037179385.1). Lineage (NCBI taxonomy): Eukaryota > Metazoa > Echinodermata > Holothuroidea > Aspidochirotida > Holothuriidae > Holothuria > Holothuria scabra. Next base: position 56,258,451 of record CM074181.1, on the reverse strand, counting down.
ATGAAGATTCTGAAACTGGCAACTTTCTGTTATGAGTGCTCGAGCCTAGATTTGTGGGCATGCGTGTTAAAAATGCGGTCGAATGTAGGAAATTTTGCATTCCATCCCTTTTCCCCAAAGCCAAAATGGGAAGTTTGTCAAGGGAGAGTGTCCCCTTCCCTTCACCTTTTCCAATGACAGCGATCTGCCAGTCATTGCGCCCCTCTATTGAAACTTACACACACACACACACATGACAGCGATGGGTCAGGTGCGGGAATACACACAAGACCCCTGTGTTGGTCTTCTGACAGATTTTAAGTCTGTTAAGTAAGTCTGCCTGGGTTTTAAGATACATGGAGTACACGTTCTCAAGAACTAGCGAAGCTGGAGCCAGGCACTGCTGTACCATCCCACCCCTCACAGATTTTTTAGTTCCTTTCAATGTGTTAAATATGTTACACAAATTTTAATCTAAAGGTATCTTATGGTGCCATTATTAAATGAAGACACATAAAAATCAATAAGGAGGGTAAGAACCCCTCCCCTTAAACCCTAGGCCCATAGATCAGGTAGAAGACTGTCTCCCAAATTTTCGCAAAATCTAAATTTCGGGCAGAGTTTTAAAAAATCTAGCAGCCATTTAAATCTTAAACAATCTGACATGCTTTTAAACACTTAAAACGGTTAAGGGTTCAAGGAAGTTCTTCCCAGAATTTCCTCGAAAAATAAAAGAGTATCAGTCACTGTTAAACTTTCATGAAATATTCCGATAGAAAATAACACTTGGCCACTCATTCTGGAAACCTACACAAAACAATTATACATACCTCAGTTTCAGTTCAGAGTTTGGACATGATTTTGCCCTATATGTTAGAATATCGTTCGGGCGGAAGCTGAAAACGTTGTTGGATGTTTCTAACCGGGGAGATGTTACAACTTGCTGCTTTAGATAACACATGCAGACAGGAGAGTACTCAGGTGTATAAAAAGCACAAAGTTTTGGCAGGAAAATTGAATGGCACATTTCATGTCGTAATTTTCTGATCGTATTGCAATCTCCTCATTTCCTATAGTAGTGAAAAGTTTTCGCAAATAAAACTTCAAAGTAACGGCTGCTTGAAGTAAACACCTTCCTGGAGTTACAAGTCTGCAAATGCTGTTTCGGGAATTCTGAGAAGTCGAGTTTTTCAACTTTTTTGTACGCTCTGCACCAACTATCGTGGGGCTCCGCTTAGACTTGGACTTACAATGCAATGATTGCATATTTTCGGCAGAGAATCCTCTGCCCATTACCTACAGCGTAGCTCACTGCTGATGTTCTTATCTTTCTGATTGTGTGGCCTTGACAATGCAATAGATGGTTTTTAGCAATTATTTTCTCGACCAGTGCACCTACACGTATCCTTTTTTTTTTTCGTAAAAGTCTATCGCTCATTAGGCTATATCCCATTCCATTCCAAAATGTAATGGTTAATTTATCTGTATAAGGCAGGGTTATTATGAGACTAGCAACTATCAAATGAAAAGATGGCTGAGGCATTCCTCGCTATATTTTCTTTCGTCATACTACTTTTTGTCTTTATTTCAATCTCATGATATCAATATTTTACCACAAGTGGTACACCTTAAACGTTTTCGCATAAGAGAGGGATGGGGCTTATACAAGCCTAGGAGATGCAATTTCCGGCTATCTGAGGGGTAACAAATTTTCAAAATTTTCTGTTTGGTCCGCGCCAAATGATGGTGGCGATCCGCTTGGATAGTCGTTTTTCTGGACTTCAAGGTTTATCCCCCACTCTTCAGATCTGTAGTGCTCCACGTTTATTTGTTCCACCCAAGCTGAAAATGTATGCGTATGCCTCGCTTATACCAGCCTTGGAAATACCATTTACCTCTATCTGAGGGGTCGAGATTTTTCAAAATTTTCTGTGTGCTTCGCGCCAACCAATGGTGGCGCTCCGCCTAGATAGTCGTCTTCCTCGTCTTCCTCTGTCTGCCAGTGGGAAATGGTGCTCTTTCCCTGAAGTTGATCTGTTTTGTTTCCTTTAATGTTTTCTTTTTCTTCTCAAAATTTATCAGAAATGTACTCCCAGCATGTTGACCGCTTAGAAGTAAAGTGGAAGTTGATTGGCAAAATACAACCTCCATTGGGTCACTATCTGTAAAATGATAGCATTAATACGGAAGTTATTTGACTTTGGTGAGGTAATGAAATAAGTTGGTTGTGGTTGACCTTTACGAGGAAAGCAGGGCCTCGCAGCTGAGTTTCCGGTTTCTAATTTACTCATAAACTTTTGATGAACTTAATTACTGTCGATGACAGAAATTTCATATTTGTACCATGTGCATGTAGCTTTAGGCAGTGACTTGCGCGGTTGGGCAAGGGACATGTCCTCCTACACCGCTGAAAATAGCCAGGGAAACCAGCTAGTCGGAAACAACAATCGGAAGAAGTTTGGCTGAGTCCGGGTGAGCAAAAGGATCACGCTTCTATTTGCCGTTAAGCATGTGCAACTACGCATCATTTCCTTCCAAAAATGCAAGAAAAAATTCCAACCTCCCTCCCAAAAAAATTACGTTTGGCAAACGCTCCATTAAAATTACTCGGACACTTTCCTCTTCAATCGGTAGCCAACGACCAATCAACAGCTCTTGAAAATACCTTGCCTACGTAGTAGGCTGTACGGCATATTCCTTGTCCAGTCTTATAGCTGAATGCTGAAAAACGGAGTCAGCTCAGAGAGGTAGAAAATGCATAGTACACGGTTTACCTTCATTTTGGTCAGTGTGGGATTCTTTTCCCGAAAACAAATTGCACCTAGTTAAATCAACGGTCGGTTCTCGGGGAACGGAGTCCCAAGCAAAGGAGGGAGATTTTGTCCTGACTAGGGCTCGCATCGGGTATACTTACCTTACTCATGATCATATTGTACACCCTGCGACTGTTCTGTTACCGTCAGTCACATTCTCGTTTATCGCAATGAATACTCCCATATTAGCTAGAAATGCTACGCCGTACCTGACCTAAAATTTTTGCTTGAACAGACAGATTCATCCCTTATTCTAGGCTTTCTTTAGAAAAGTAAACTTTACAGAAATTTTTGACATGACTCCCGCTCTTCTCTGAACATTTCAATAGTAATTGACCATTTTATTTTACTGTTTTCTCCTTTTACGTAATTAAACCCCAAAATAACGGCGGAGTTGGCCCGGTGGTTTGAGCGTACTGCCTTGCATGCTGAAGGTCCCAGGATCAAATCCCAGTGGAACCACATGGAAATTCCGGGGCCTGGAAATGAGCATAGCTGTTCACAGTAATGCTGAGGGGGTTTAAAAATTGGTAAATTACAAAATTGGGTATTTGGTTGTCCTTTTCAGGGAGTTTTCTGACTCAGGAAGTTGTCCCACTCAGGAATTTCTTCGCTTGTTCAGCTTTTGAGCAGTGGTGCAGGTTTAGTAACATCCGCGGCGTTTGGCTAAAGACTAGGGATACGCTAAAGTCTGTCGGATGGGGACGTTAAATGGCGGTGCCGGGAGTAGGATTGTGAGCGATTGGTACACGCCTGTCTCAGAAACCTCTGAGCACCAGTCCAAAAGAGAAGGCGAAGATCGCCGGTGTTCATCGACGCTCACTCTGGTATAGAGTCCTCGATGAGCCAAACTGGTTCCCTGACCCTCAGAACGTTAAATTAAAAAAAATTTTACTATTTTGTTTTTCTAGGTGACGTTATATACCACAATTCGTGTTGATGTGCCCCAAAACCTCATCTGACTAACATTATACTGATCAGTATGTATTTTTTCCAGTTTCGATAGCGAAAAATATCCGGCTCCCCTAGATCCCTATATCCAAGTCAGTTGAATTGACCTTTGGACTGCCTCAAATCACAATAGATCTAAGATCAATCGTAGAAGACTTTATCACCAAGCGCTGGACAAGTATCCAAAAACATTTGAGAAACGATGAAAAATGTCATGTGTTTTTAAATAAGTATTGGAATATTTTAACTTTTCTTCTCAATGCTTGGAGGGGAGGACGGTACCTCATTTTGGTGGAAAATCAAAGGAAGAGGACAATTTTTCAAACATTAGGCTACACATCCCCTTCCACACCCACTTATACTTTACATTATGTACACTGGCAGCTTGTTCGTCAGCCTCAGAATTGGTAACAAAATGAAATTTACCAGGATGATTTACATATTAAAGAAATGAAAGCATCATTAACATTACAATAATCCAAGTAATTATCAAGGTTAAAATGTTTCAATGGATTCAGTTAATATTTTAATGATCGCTTTTTACAGTGAATCGATTTTACCATTTTTTTAAGTAGACATGGTAGTGAGTATATATCCCGTCTCTACCTTAGTACTTATTGTACTTGTTGTGATAATATTCCTGCAGAACGATTCCGAAAGTCAAGTCAATGACAGTGCCAGGGCAAGTAACGCCTTAATTTTAGGGCTGATTTTGATATAACCACTGCCACTGCTTACCACTGCTATATACAGCATTTGCAATCTCTCAAAAACCGCATGATAAGTAGAGTTCAGGTGTTGAGCTGAATACCATTCATGTTACAGGTCAGCAACCTGAGGTACACAAAACGAGATGAGGAGATTGACTCAAAACACGGCCGACAAAACCGACTATTCATGTAAACCCAGGGAGATGGAAGAGCTCTTACAGATCTTTTTTTGTGTCTCTATATCTTTTTAAAGAAACTTGCAGTCATCACTTTTTTAATTAGTGTAGTAGACTATCGTATTTCATGAATGGCTCTTGAGAATCATGTGACAATGTTTTCTCACTTCTTTGTGAAACTTACAAAGATCCACTTCTTGAATTATCCTGAATATGCAATATCTATGTCATGAAAAAAGTAGCTACTTGAAAAATCAATGGGAAATTAATGGGAAGAAATTTGTGAAATTAAGCTGTTGTTTTGAAAAAGGTTTAAGGCGAATGCTTTTCAACTTTAAAGACTTAAAATGCGATAAAGTCATGAATTATTTCAAAACTTTGTTTTCTGACCAGTATCTTCCGATTACAGCTATTATCTGCGTCGGGATGATGTTTCGTTATATGGGTTTGGGTATGGGAACAAATCCTAAGAACGTCAGGGTTAGCCTGCGGGGAAGAAGCAAATCCAAGTACACCACGTTTTAAGTTATGGTGGAGCTCTATGCAGGCAGCACTTGAACTGTCTTTCTTTGGAATTTTGCCCAGACTAGTATTCTTACGGTATATGTGATCCGTTAAGATAGATTAGGTTGCGGTGTTTTGTAAACATGAAAGCAATTTGTACTTTCGGGACTGTAGTGTCAAATCAACTAGGGACGAACGGCTAAAAATATTATTTAAAGCGGCTCTTGGAGTTGGTTTCTGAAATTCAACAATTTTCCCAAACCTTGTAGGTTTTCTTCACATACCAATGTCAAATGGTCAAACTTAGACTGTCCCCATATCCTACATACAAATAATGTTTTACGAGAGAGTACTTAACGGTTCATGGTTCTCACAATTTTGTGACCCGACACCTTTTCAAATTATGAACATACCCGTTACAAGCCAGAACACCACAAAATTTAAAATATTAACTTTTCCCTAACTAGTGGTGTGAAACTAGAACCGTTATCATAACTGTAAGTACTGTCATGTGTTAGTGACCCTTGACACGCTCGTTAAGTTATGGATATCTATACTCAATGAGATGAGCTCCTTTAATTGCCGTATATCAATTAACTTTAAATCAGGGCTTCAGCTGGATAAATACTCGACTGAATCCTGGATTTGCATATATATTCAATGCATTATACCTAGATCGTTACAACCATCCGTAGATTCAAGGTCAAATATATCGCTTTAAGTAAACTTAATAAGTCACTTGATATTTCAACCAGTACTCAATAGTTCCCCGGACGTCCTGACTGTGAAACTTGACTATGAGAAAATATGGCTTAATTTTTCAATCGACCTTTGAACCTTAGCTCAAATGATCTAATTAAACTCGATAAAAAGTTCACTGAACACATTGTAATCAGGTCTCAAGAAGACAACTTCCTACTCAGGTAAATTCAGTGATTTCCAATCATTTATTGAAATTGGAGAAAAGGGGAAATAAATGAAGACTCTGTGACTGAATCATTGCCTTAAACCTACTGAAGCCAGAAGAAATAGCTACCTACAGAATAAATCTTATTCTCAAATTGCAATTCCTCGAATCTAGAAATATGGTCATAATGGAATCAAAAGGGATGTTGCTTCTTTTTCTTTATTCAAGTCTTGCGGTTGGAACGGAGAGTTTTCATACTTGGAGTTGGGTTGCTCTAAACCCTGGACCAGAGCGTACGGCTGAATGGGATTCGCCGTACAGTCGAAAAGTAAGTCGCAACTTTTCTGGTAACTTAGCTTTTCTTACACAGTATTAGCCTAGAGATCTTTTGCTATGGATCCTTTTAAATATACCTTTTCTAAAGTCCTCCCGACCCTCTGGCAAAGGGCCGATCGGCGAAACAAAACTTTAAACTTAAAACTGCTTCCAAACAAGCTACCGTATACGTCCACGGAGGACAACACTTCACCATACCACGGCCCTCAGACCATTTACATAATTGGTCTGTCATGTACAGCTCCAAAACAAAGTATATAGTTGTATTCTCCACAATTATACGTTTCAAAAGCCTTGAAATGAAATGGTTTGATCAAAACGTCAGTCCCACTTTTTAAATACTAATAAAGTCGCGGTCACACTACAACGAATTCGGACTGGAGATTTCGATCCGATTTTTGGATTTTTGTTAAAATCTTTGCTCAATATCTGGTCAGTAAGAGCCACAAGTTTGTCAACCAGTGAAAATATATGACTTGCATCTGCTGTCGATGAAAAAATTCCCAAAAGACTTTTTCGTGACGTCTTACCGACATAGGCTATATTTTTTCGGAAAGCGATAACATCTCTTTATCGATGTGACGTCCTGATATGATAACGATGTAACAACTCAGTGGCGTAGCCACAAGGGGGGGGGGTTGAAGGTTAGACCCCCATGACCCATCCTTGCAATGCAAAAACACCTAAAATAGCGGTTTTTACTCCCTATCCTCAGGACTTTTCCCTCGTTTCCCAACCCCTCCCCCCATGACACCAAAACCCTCCCCATGACACAATCCTGACTATGCGCCTGTCACAACTTATATATTTATACAGGTTGGCAAGTTTTTGGCTCTTTTCGCCCAGAGGTTGAGAAGATTTTTGTAACAAAAACCCGAAAAAAATCACATCGATATCCGATTAAAATTCGTTATGGCGTGATCACGGCTTGTGGTGTTTGTTTCAACCATTCTCGAAGAGGAACGTGAAGGGGCAAAACCAGAACAATTGTGGCGATCTCAAGAAAGCACTATAGAATTGTGAATATGTGGTGACATCATGCATGTAACTTGGACGTGTCCAAACATTTATATTTCATAGAACATAGAATAGCTCATGCATTATTAGATAGGGGGCCGACTGCATGATCAAGTGGTTAGGGCATCCCACTTACAGTAGGGAGGTCTGGAGTTCGACTCCTGGTCGGGTCATACCAAAAACTTCAAAATGGAAACTACTGTCTTTGTGCTAGGCAAAACATGGATTACCGAAAACAAACCAGTGGAAAAATGGAACAACTGAAGGGCAAGAGCAGTCTTCCCAAATTGAAGTCGTACAGTAGAGTTTTCTGTTTTATATGGGTGCTGAAAGTCATGTGACAACATTTTTTCTCGTCAAATGTGAAATTTGCGAGAAGTTACTGTTTACCTTGAATAAGCAATATTGAAGTCCCAAAATATGATGAAGGATACTTTGAAGAGAAATAAGAAGAAAAGAATGAGATTTAGCTGGTGTTTTAAACTAAGTTTGGTTGGACTGCTCTTTACCTTTAAGATCGATATAAAGCAAAGATTTAGAAACTGAGCCGTATAAAACCATATCTAACCAACAAGTGGATGGTGATGTATACCTTTGATTTGTCCCACCACCAAAGTGTTTTAAATGGTAGAAAGAAATCTTTATTGCATGCCCGAACTGAAATAAATTTGAACTTGTCTTCTCTTCGTTCAACACCACACCGTTGCACATCTTGTCTTCCATACAAGGTGACATGTGGCATTACGGAGACCAAAGGGGAATTTTGAGATGAAGGCAAAGAAAGGGTAATAGCAGAAATGCAGTGCATACTATTTTGTGATGTAAGACTTAGACTGAAGATTTATATTTAGCCTTTGAAATATTACAATATTTTTTCTGCACACTTCAAAAGCATCATAATTTAACTCATGGAGCATGTTTTACGGGCGAAACTGACTAGAAAAATAAGTGAAGGGATTTGAGTCATTTGAAAAATCAACTTGCTTCCTAAATTCAATGTCTTCTGGGCGTTGGATACACTGCAGATATAGGTTAAATTTACTGAAAAATAAAATAAAGAAATAACTACGGTAAGGATTACAGAAAAGTTCTGGAAATTTATTACTAGCCTGAAGTTAACATTACTGTAATCTTTTTATTTCTATTTAATTTTTGCTCTGTAAATTTACAACGATTTTGAGCGATTTTTTACAGTGTACATTTTAAAGGCATATTTTCATCATCCCAAACAGTTCCAATTCTCCCAACCTACTTACTTCTAGCCCCTCCCACATTTACCTAAAACTCATCTTTATCCGGACACAATCCTAGTTTATTGCTTCATGGCTTGTCCCAGTGGCCACACAAGTCCATAGTGTGTAATCAAGACACTCTCAGTGCCCATGTTGTGTAATTTACCTATGACGCATTTTTTGAAGGTGATGCCAATCAAAGAGCTGTACCAAATGAGAGTTTTGATATATGTATACTGAAACTGTAGTTTAGGGTGACGAATGACTGCCTTTAAGTAGGATATTGCATGCGTTGCTTTTTACGAACGTTCATGATCATGGCTATGTATGCAAAACATGAAATATTTTACAAATGACCTTCATGAGTAACAATAGTAGTTCAAGCGTGGTTAAACGAAACTAACCCCTCCCCCCCCCCCCCACACACACATACACATACCGCCTCGTAAACGTTTAAAAAAGTGTAGACGTTTAACCACAATTATACATTTCCCCACTTTCTAAAATAGAAAGTTCCATTTTTTAGAGTCTTTTTTCTGTTTCCTCCGTTTCCTGAAAAAGCATGACAATTGCGTTTTCTAAAATTTAAATTTATGTTTTTTAAATCCTTTAGTAATTTTATATGTATTACAAACTTAATTTAATGTAGTTTTAATATGCTTCCACTTATTTGAACTTGAATAACACAATTACAATAACCGTACTCCTTATTTTATTGCTATAGTACACCGTAAAAAAATTACTGCAGATTTACAGGACAACAAAACAAGGAGAAAAATAAGGATTACAGAAGGGTTCTGGAAATTAATTACCAGAACTTTACTGTAATCTTTATGCTTCCGTTAAGTTTTTCTGAAAAATTTAATGCGGTTTTTTAGCCATCTTTTGCAGTGTAATAACGAGATGCGGCACCCATATTATGTTAAAGTTCAAACTAAACATGCACAGGCCTTCCACGTAATGAAAGATGATTACTGTATTAATCGTAAGGTATGGCCGGTATCGTCGTGACCATGGGGCTATTACGTAATATCTCAATGCTAAGACTAAAGTAAGGCATTGCAGTGGCGGCACTCAGGATTTTGATCCTGAGCTAGGAGCGAAAAATGCATATAGCACTTTGAAGCAGGTAGATATCATGAGCCTTTTTGAAACAGAAACACTTTGGATAATTTTATTACACAAAAGTATTACAATTTGATTGTTGTACATTTCTGCAACCCCCCTGTCTCCATTTTGAGGGAACTGCCTTTACTAATCCTCTGTATAAAGAAGAGGGCACAGACAAATAAAATTTGAGTTAAAGGACATTAAAAGTAAGGGGTTTTCCTTTTTGACCAAACAGATAACCAACAATAACCCTCCATCACCACCCTTTCAAACATGACATCATAAAAAACCATTTTACTATCTTAAAGATGATTAAAATTATTCCAAATAATTTAAGCACCATAATTCTGAGAGCGTTGTTTGAACGAAGCTTCGCACCTAACTTTAACTACATCTTGAATAAAGATAATAGAACAATCTTTAATTTCACTGTCCCTGCAATTACATTTTTAAACAACAATTTTCCCCGCACTTTTTTAAGCACAAATAGTAAAATAATTTCTATGACCCATCAGTGTTATCACAAAAACGATTGGCCCAAGAGCACTTTCGACCATTCATAAAACTCGCAATATGTGTAACTCTTTAGCCCCTAATACAAAAATTATTCATCATGGTAGTTCGTTTCATTTTAACCGGATTCCCTACCCAGATAAAATCATAAATTGCCTTTTCTGCATCCTCTATAACTTGAATAGGTGGGTTGGGCAGTACAGTGGAAAGAAAAACAAGTTGAGAAATTTCCTGCGATTCGACTATAGTATTGCGAGCAAAAGGTGTCATGTTTCATGTAGACCATGAACGTAAGCGATGTTTCAGCAGGGAAAGTTTCGCCACATAATTTAATGGGAAGAGGTGGTCACCATTATAAGTAAAAGTAATACCATGAAAGTTATTTGGACAATTGATGACTTTTAGATTAAGATAATGAACAAAGGCTGGCTCAGAGCGGACAAAAGGGCCTAATGGAAACAAACTTGACTTATTTGTATTAATTGTCAGATCGGGACAGATCTAAAAGTAAAATTGATCAGAACCTGAAGACTTTCATTTAAAGATTCAGATTCACTGTTGCCACTTAAAGTAAAAATAGTTGCCATCTGTGTACTGTGACAACTTTTCTTCAAAACCATTTACTGGTATACCTCTAACGCTGCGTTTACTTGACACGCGTATTGCGGAACGCGGAACGCGGAATGCGGAACGCGGAAAGGATCCGCGTGCCCAATAAACAACCCCCGCGGATCGTTCCGCCTTCCGTTATAGTAAAACCAGCTAAATAGTTCAATTCCAGTAAACGACGTTCTACTGATAAGTTACATGCCTGTCAATGTTACCCCAAGCTGCTTTGGGTCATTTAGCAGTTTTTCATGGATAACTATAGCCCAGTGGATAAAGATATGAAACTGATAGACATACTACTTATTGACTGGAAGTTAATTGGTTCATAGCACTTAAGTTTCAGTCATTTTTCCATTGTTGTGAGAAGTTACCACAATAAAACATCAAAAAACTGCCAAAGTTCCTCCGTTTTATCAGTTTATGGTACGACGTAGTATGGGAAGTCCGGGGAATGTGGCGAAATCCTACTGGAAGCTAAACACGGTGTCCACTTGATCACCAATACGCACGCGGAACGCGGAAAGAATTCGACATGGAGAATTTGATACGCAATCCGCAATCCGCGTGTGATGGTTCCGCAATCCGCAATCCGCGTTCCACGTGCCCAATAAACAGGTCATTGGAAATACAAAAAAGAATTCTTTCCGCGTTCCGCATTCCGCATTCCGCATGTGAAGCAAACACAGCTTTGTAATATCATTACAATTCACTTTCAAAGCCATCACCTCACCACAAAGAATAAACAAAGAAGGGCTATGAGGACATCCTTGTCTCACCCTTTTTTGAACTAGAAAATAACCTGTAGTATAGACGAATCCGGACAGATTGTGATAGTCTGATTTTAGTCGGCCATTACTGGGTTCCATCACCTTTTATCTTAAAATTTCCTTCCTTACCTGTTCCATGGATGGTTGTAAACTAAAGTGTATCTTGATTTTCCTCAACTTAACTGAATATGAGGATTTGAAATTCACGTAGACAATAAATGAAGACCATTAAAGGCTGATGGACCCCATTATTTATGGCTCACTAAAAACAGCGCTAATCGAATTCGTCTATATCCGGTGGTAAACATTATTACAAACACATGCCTCGCTTTTAGAGTAAAGTATTTCAATCCAATTAAAAAAGGATAGAGTGTAATAAATAAAGCTCCGTTCGATTTTATCGAAGCCTTTTGAAGCCAATGAGAAAGAAGAACCCCGCTACTTGTTTTTGAGCAGTATAATCAATTAAACCTAAAATATATCTAATGTTTTCACCAATGTATCTTCCTTTAATAGAACCTGTTTGAGTTGTAGATATTACCCATATTACATATACTAATTGTATATACTGACCCCGATTACTTATATGCATGGACAGTGCATGTAACCTGTACGTCAGTCCTATCCGTAGATGCATGGTCGCCACCGGCTGGGACAAAAAAGGCGCACCAAGATGGCAGCCGTGAAGGTATATATCGTCAGATTTGACGACCACTCTGTAATATTTTAAACAAAAGTTACACTTGAATGGGAGAAAATATCATATCCCTGCAATACGTGAAGTGATTTTGACCTTGCCTTGCCATATTCCAAAAACATTTCAACTTCTTGCAAAATATGAAGACATACTTGAGCAAGTCCAAACTTTCACACAAAATCATAGCAGACGGCCATCTTGGTGCGCTTTTTCTCACCGGTACGGTAGCGACAACCTACCGTGCAGTATGCTCTGTCCATTTAACAGGGCGATAGCTGTGAAAACCATCAGTATTCTTACCAGGCTTAGCAATTAAAGAAATAACACCCTAGATATCTATCACACACAGCTTCCTGAAAGATACCATGTGAATATTTTTCTGGCTACAAGAACTAATCTTGTTAATTATGTTAATGTGGAATGAGAACTGCTTTTATCCCATAAACTGATGGTTTTTCACCCCAGAAGAGGTGTAACCAATCGAAACAGTATTCTGTGGGTGTACAGTCTAATAGTAGAAAAAACCACAAATGACGCATTTATAACAAATGTCCGAAACATTACAAATATTTCTCACAGTTACAGAAGAAAAAATAAAGAAATAATATTCATGAAAAGTGCTGTCGATGAGTTAACAGAACTTTTATGTATTCCTTTTTCTCCTTATGTTCTCTAAATGTACAGACAAATTTACAGTGCAGTTTAGCCACACCTTTAAACTTAACCCCGAATACTTCATACGACAAAAATCCTAAAATACACCATTCACCCACACACCTGCACACTGCAACGAATTTTGAGGTTTTCAATCCCAACTGTTCGACACGGATTTGGCTTTTGTTTCAACATAGGTTTGGGGCAATTGTTTTCAGTGCCCCTAGTCTAGTCCGGAGAGTCCGAATCACGTGTCCGGCAATTTCAACTTTCAAGGACTCGAATTCTAGTTCCGAGTCAAGTCGCTGTATTTTCTCAATGGGGAAAGATCGACCTCTCTGGCCGAGTCCATAAAATTCTTAAATCCCGAGTCCGGAATCTCGACTTCAGCCCTAACTGTTTTTGCCCTTTAAGGTCACGTTGTGTGAATGCTTACAATAACGCCTATGGAGTTCATATAAGTGCTTATACAGCATAAAGAACATTTGGATGAGCCTTCGACTATATCACAGAGGATCCTTCTCAGCAGGAAAAAAAAAGATACAACTGTTGGACTCATTTTGTGACACGGGCCTTAAAACCACACTATTAAACCATTTAATCAGGAAGCAGTGCCTGTAATTGTGCAGTACGCTGAAAGCCTGCGAGCGCTGACAGGAAGTTTGGACCTGTCAGGGACAAGCTCACCCTGACCATATTATAACCCCGCCTCTTGGTCATTGTGACGTTGTTGAGGAGCTTAAACATTAAGGAAAAGTTTGGTTTTAACGACAACAATGTAATTTTTACGTTTTATGCAGTTGGCACTGTGCATTATCTCTTTTCATGAATTGCTACAAAAATCAGGGATTCCGTGCAAATCAGTAATAGGACAAAGTGCGCGATTTTTCTTTTTTTTTCTGCAATGGAAGATCTTTCAAGGTCCTCTGAACATCGAACATAAAGTTCTCTCCGCCAAAGAATAAACAGTGTTCACCCGCAACTCTTAGTTGCCTACGATCTGTCAAAACTGGCTCGCACTGTGCAATGGTGTAGTAGTATGTACACTGTTAAAAATTTCTGTAGATTACAAAACAAAAATACAGAAATGCGTAGAGAAAACGGAAAATTTTCTTTCAATTAATTTTGTTTCAAAAAATTGGCAGCATTTTTTCCAATCCGCTTTTTATTTCTTCTTTTTTTTTTGTTCTGTAAATCTACAACATGTCTTTGACATTTTAACACTGTAGAAGGTCCATTCAGTAAGTTTCACCAGTGCAGTTAGTACAAGAAGGGATCCTGAATATTTTAGCAAAAAATGGACGTGACCAGTACAAACAGTTATGAAAAAGAAGGAAAATGGAGATCATTTTACTTACTAAACGTCTTTCGTATGTTCTCCCAAATATAATCTTAAAGGTTTTAGACTACAATTCATATGCATTTTTCGAATGCATAACAATTTGTGGAAAAACGAGCTAAGTCGTAATTTAGTAACTTGCATGTTTTTTTTTTACAGGAAATTGACATCAATAAGCTGCACGTTTTGTCAAATATCGCTGAATTATACTCGGATGTTAACGTGTCAATGCGGTTTCGAAATCCTCATCAAATACGGTTGTCACTGGATTTTACAATAAGGATGGGAGACATATCTCGAATGAAAAGCTTTAAAATGTACGTATACAAGTTCTTATTACTTATGAAATAGTGTCAGTAAAATGAGATCTAAAAGTTTACTCCCTTATCCCTCATCAGACTCATCATACCCCAAACAACTTTCACTTTGGAACATCACCGTGATGACGCAAAATCCCATAAAGGAAAATTTAAAACCCAAGAAATGGTTTGCTTACTTATGTAGATGGGCGGTGATCGGGGGGACCCCCTTCCATACTTCAGAAACTTTCCATTGACTTCGATTATTTACAAAGTATAGCTAACTTTAAAAAATGAGGTAATTGCCGACACAATATAGAGCATGAATCGTCGCCCATAATCATGGTCATCTTTTGAATCTTCTATTGTTATATCTATTTTCATATCTTGAGTTTAAATGTCGTTTTATCCGCAGTTTGCCATTTTTAATATTTTGGTGATACTTAATTCTTTGGAATATAAATATATATTATGTTTGAATGTCTCTCAAAGGGCCAGATTGCTCTGAAGGACAGCCTCCATACAGATCGCGCCGTGTTTTATTTTATTAACCAAGACCATCAAGTGGTAGTCTCCTCCTACAGAGATATCCAAAACTTAAGTAAATGTATAAGCCTACTCAACACTTCAACAACAAAAATAGTGAAATTCCACTTATGAGAAGAGTACAAGTTGTGAAGCACACTGCAAAGGGCGGAAATCCACTCCAAGAGAGTGCCATTTCACTCCAAAGGAGCAAAGTTTCACTCTTGAAGGAGTGCCTACAGGGAACACTCGAACACTCGTTACGAGTGAATTTTTACTCTTCTTCACATGTTTAATAATAGCAGTTAATTTTCAGCACAAAAATAAAGAGGATTTTTTTGTAATCTTTATGTAGCTCTTTAAATTTTGTTCCGTAAATTACAACCTTTTTTAGCAGTGTTGGAGTGGATTTGCTTGGATTTTCACTATTTTTAAAATGAAACAATACTCTGGCGGATTGAATTCATACTAGGAAGTCAGTCAGTTACGTTCACTATTTTTTTAGAGCGGAGAAAAAAATATTGAAACTTCAAAAATGTTACTCTCTTTTTTGCAGCATTTATTTTCTACACACCTGGGGAATTGGTTGTTTGGGGACCACTTTTCCTCAGTTTTCCATGGAAACTCCTCGGCCTGCGCCGTTGAGTTGTCTTTAGGTGGATTCCTCTTCCTCTTTACCTAAACCAGCCTCAGAGAGGTTTTTGTACTCAAATGCAACTTTACGGTAGAAAGTCCAATTTAAAATGGTTTACCTTCAGCACAACACTTCTGCCCCACCTCATAATCCAATCCCTTCAATTACACCTACCCCTTTGTTGCAATTTTGGAATCCTTGTGGTGCCATGGTTACCCGTTCAGTTAAAAATCGCTTTTAATTTACAAAACAAAAAAAAAAGAAAAAAATTCAGGAAAATGTTGGCAAATATTTGCCATTATTTTTCGGTCATCTTTGTTATTAGTTTTTGTTATGTTAATTAACAACCATTTTAACAGTGCAACACTACTTGAGAACATGACACCCCATCTGTTTGGGAATTCGTGAAAAGCGTATCTGTGGAACATGAACCCAATTGCAGCAGGATACGAGCGCTTTGGTTACTAAATACCGGTAAAATTCCGGATAACTTTCTCAAACAGGAAGACATCATGAAGTTATTAAACATTCTTAGCTGCTTTTCAACGAAAATATTTATATTTGGTGTTGGTGGGATGTCAAGGTGGTTTCCTCTTGAGTAATTTGTGCGTTCACTGTACGTTACGTCACAATTGCCGGAAAAATTCAACAGTGTTTTATTGCAACAGCTACACATGGATCGTCAGCTGGTTTAGGCTCAGCTAGCTACACTAAATGCGTACTACACTAGTTTTTCCCATCAAAAGGGGCGGGGCTTGCGGCGTAATTTAAAGCACTATATAATCATGGAACTTTAGATAAAGCTGATGTACATGTATACCTTAAACTCATTTCATAATGTAAATATAAGGCCAACCATTAACAATAGTTATATCATTGTTTCCAACAGTTAAGATAAATATGAACGTCGTTATTCACTACAGCAGGATCTGTTTAGCTAGATCATTCCCAGCTGAAAATTCCTCTTTGAACCCAAAAGGTTCCAAATGCTACCCTTGGGAAAAATATCCTTCTCATTAAACGGGTTTCGTTTGGTTTTTTATGAAAATTGGACAAATCTCAAAGGAAATTTCAAAACTACCCTTTGCATAAACCAAACCCTTTTGAGGCATTTGAAATCTATTGCAATCCTTAACAATTTGGACGATATGTCTCAAATGGAATTTTCTGCTGGATTAGAATTAAGGGATCTATTTCGATGGGGAAACCGTTCATTAAGAATAAGTGTCTAACTGGTGAGTCATTTACACCGAATGGGTTTCTGGCTTTCACTGTGTTTGGCCTAGTGGTAGAGGATGGACCTCTTCAAGGTGCGATGCCGGGTCCAGTAATGCAATGGAGCCAATACTTTGAAAGGGAGTCCTCTAACCAAAGATTTAAATATGGAACAATCTGCCTTTTCGCGAGATGTTCCCCATAAGCAATGAAGTAGGGAAAGCAATCCCAGTGCCTCACAACTGGAATAGACGCCTCTAGGTTAAACAAGAAGGTTTTAGTGTGAGTTGTACAACCCTAAAATTAGTGGCACATGTACGTGTACATGATGCGGTTAGGGTCAATTGATACTAGGCCCACATGGGAGCCCTATACCACTACGTCCTCCGAATACCCCAAATGGCGAACCACCAAGGGAACACTGTGTCCGACGACAGTTTATGTTGAACTATGAGAATACGGTGTTATAGGTACAGTACGGCACTTGTAACATAAGAGCATCTCCCTGGTCACATGTACAGTATAAGGGAGATTTGCCGGTTACGGCAGTTTGGTTCGCCACGAAGTTGGGATAATTTCGCATTTTTAAGGGGACTCCTATGTCTCAACTCTTTTTACCAAGAAAATCGAGATGATCTCGCTCTCCCTTGGTCACTCAAAATGGAGAGGATTTCTCCATTGTCACCCCCCCCCCCCCCCCCCGCGCCTTGGTTACCTGCAGTGGCGTACGCAGAATTTCTCTGCAGGGGGCCATGCAGTATAATGAGCGATCGGCGGCATGGGGGAGTGGTCTAAGGGGATGGGTGTGTTGAAAATTTTCGGCGCTTTCAAGGAGCCTAGATGCAAAATGGTGCAAGATTTTCGACTTTGGCAGGAACAGTGCTAAAGTTGAATTGTAGTGGTTCATGAGGATAAAACTGAAACTTTTGTGTCTTTTCATGCAATCTTATGCCATTTACGCTACCTTTCGAAGTAAAACTTGTCATGAAGTTTGCATACGTTTAGGGGTCGAAATAAAAGGGTACCGAATGGTATAGGCGAACGGGAGCATTTTAGTTGGCAGTTTTTTCTTGGACATAAAACGTTCTGTCTAAGCGGAGGGCCACCATTGGTTGGCGCGGAGCGTACAGAAAATTTCGAAAAATCAGACCCCTGACATGGTCGGAAATAGCATTTACCAGACTTGTATGAAGAATCGCTATCTTCATTTGTCGTTTGCAATAAAATGCTCCCTTCAAAATATGTTCACAGACTGCAAAGCCTGTGATCAGAGAGTTATTAAAAGCTACTTTGACTCCAAAAACGTAGTTTTGCCCCAAAGACTATCTAAGCGGAGCGCCACCATTAGTTGGTGCGGAGCGTAGAGAAAATTTTGAAAATGATCGCGACCCCTCAGATGGTCGAAAATTGCGTTTTCATGCTTGTAAAGAGAATCTAACCATGCAGTCTTTTTGTTTGGGTTTTGTTTGCAATGAGAATTAAAAGAGGAACATGCTAAGTGATCAAAAAATTACCACGTAAAATGTACTGCCAATATTATATTAAATATGGGTCGGTCTTTATTCTTTTCGGAAAAACTATACAACGGAAGAGAAAATATGTTAATGATTCTCTATTGTGACCCTTGGCTAAATTTAAGATCCGCTGAATTGAAGAAATTGTCTGTGACTGCTCGAACTCCCGTCTGTTAATGATTTTACCCTTAACACCACTTGCGTGATAAATGGCAAACTATTTCTCACCGCACCTGAACACACTCCATTCCCCTGTCCCTGTCTCCTAAGTCTATACCGGTCGGGGAAGAAGTCTAAGGGATGGGCCCCTCCCTTCTGAGAATTCTTAAAAAGGTAGGCGTCCTTAGAGGAAATTGGTGCTACCAGGGAGAAACATAGGCTACCTTTTTAAGTAAAATTTTGAATTTGACAAAATTCGCCTATTTTTAGGAATTGAAAAAAATTGGCATCACTGAGGGGACTTGCACAGATAATCCTTCCCCTGTAAAAATGTTTGAGAAATTAGGTGTCCTAACATGCAATCTGGTCCCAAATATGCTCTCTTTTGAAGTAAAGTCTGTGTTACTTAAGTATGGCTACGTATTTTTTGGATCTTAAAAAAATCGTATTCGTTAAGGGGGGCATGGCCCACTGCCCCCCCCCCTTTCGTACGCCACTGGTTACCTGATATTGATATTCTTGAAATCTTGAAAAATATGAAGCTTTTTGTTTTTCACAAGTCTTTAGGTCAAAGGTTAAAAAAGAGATCCCAACTTACCTGTAGTAACTCACCAAACCTCCAAAAGCGTTCAGAACCTCGACAAATGAGTTTTGGACATATCATAAAGCAGTCGTGTAAACCCTGTGTTTACAAGCACTGTTCTGTAAGTAATTAAGTGATGGGCACCACTTACTTTCGTATCAACGCAACGCAAAAATAAATGGCAAATTATTGATTTAAAGCTCGGGAAGAACTCGCCGGTTTGGACTTTCGGAATTTGTACTTCGTCTTAAAGCTTTTTAAATTTCAAGTAGATAATCCGCTTTGTTACTTTATGAAATTGATTATTATTATTAGTGTTATTATTATTATTACTTTATATGCTGTATACTTACTTTATATGTTATTAAAGGTTAAACCCCGAACCCTAGCAGGGCTCTAGTACTTGGACCTCTGAGATCGTATCAGCTAATGCTATTCTCTGAAATATCGGGTAGATGCGCATTGTTTAACAAAGTGTTTCTTGATTGGCTGTTGCCATTGCATTGTATCGATTGTATTCTTTGTTAGGGTTAGGGATTAGGGCTATCGTTAGCCAGTAAGGAAATTTCTTGTTAAACAGTGCGCATCACCCCGAAATATCCCCCAACATTTTCATTTGCTCTCCATTTGATACTGTATTTTTTTTCATCTGACCGTAATAGACCAATTGGAGTTATGGATATTGAAACGTTTGGATAAACATGATATTTTCGACTTGAAAGATAGAATGAGAAGGTGTGGAAGTTATTTAAATCAAGATCATGCACATGGTGTCACAGTACCCAAAAAACGTCCTCCAACGTGTAGGCAAGGGCATTTCTTCTCCAAGTTTAAGTCACGTGACGTCAGTCAAATAGGTACTAACGCAATGAACACAAAAGGTAATGTTTCCTTCCTACCTGTTCCATCGTTTTTTATATTTCCTTTTATTTCTCTTTTTTGTTTTTCTTTTTTTTTTTACTAGTGACCACATGGGATTAAAATTTAAAGCTGAAAAGATGCACCAGGCTCGTGCTGAGAGACTGTTGGAACAGCAACGGAACGGTCGATCAACTTCAAGTGGTATTTTTATGATACGAACGTAAGTTTCCTTTTTTTCGATAATGTGAAGACTTTTTTCTTCTTGTTTGTTTCTTTATCGTTAGTTTGTCGTGGGAGAAGTTTTGATGAACCTGCAAAAAAGAAAGGCTTTCAGTAATGAGATCTTCTCCCCTACTCAATAACGTTCCTCTTTTTTGTTATTGTCGCCATTTTTAAATCTATACGAAAAAACTTTATCAAGAATACTTTAAAGGGGACAAAGAAAGAAAACGCTAAGGACAGCCTCGTGGCTTGGACTTTTTCATGCAAAATTGGACGTCATTATAAGGGCGCTTTCTGTGAACGGTTTGTTGTATGTTGGACTTAAGCCTTCATGGCTTTGACAAAAGGGCCTTGCATGCCCAGTATTTGGAGTCTATATAACAACCTCAAATAGATACCAAAAGTGACTAAGATAAACATCAAATTTGGGGGTAAACGGTTGACATTTTGCTATTCACATTACCACAGAGGTCGCTTGGTATTTATTCTCCATGGACGGTGGTCAATCTTCCTTACTATTAGTTTGGCAAATTTGTAACAGTTTAATGCTAGAGGTGGTGACGGCCCCAGAATCTTACTATTGGCCATACCAATTGGGTGCAGCGGAATATGTGGGTGAAACATTTTCGTCGTTAGCGCACTAGGCGCTTGTTTTTCGGGTGGGTCCGCCTCTGAGGCTCAGGTCTTTCCAGAGGCAAAAACCGGGTGGTGGTGAGGGGACGAAGCCCCATCTAGCTCAGGACAGGTATGTTTTGCTTTACGAGATGGATTCCAGGTCATGTTAATGTAACCTGTGTCTTGGCTTTGGCAAAGACCCTGATTGGGAGGATGCTCTTATTCTACCTGGTGCCGCCAGTCATGGGATATACGTAAATGCTTCACAGGCATTTTATTTTACTCCATTTCCTTTAGTTTTAACGAATTCCTGTTTTCTGACGTCACGAAACTATATGAACTTGATTTATCTTTCAAGACAAAATTTCCGTAATGCGCACCTACACTAAAACGTGCATCCCAGGTAACGACAATATCTAACGATTCAAAATCATCGGTCTAAACTAGTTTGGTTTGCCATTTCTTATCGTGATGTCTGAAGCAATTCAGCTTTAGGAACCCCACGTCGACCTGGATTCAGCTTCTAGCCTATGAAGGAAAGAAGACGCAAAACTGTGCCACATTACAATAATTTACGTCCATGGGGACACAGTAGGGCGCAGTTTTGTTGAATAGGGGACCAGACTGGTCACAGGGCGACTTTCCTTCCTAGATCCGCCTTAACCATTAATACGTAGTACCACCTACATTTAGCAAACAGCAAGTACAGTTACGGTTTAATTTCATTTTATCAATTTGAATGCGAGATCACATGAAGTGATCCCTAAACCTTCTATACTAAACATAGTGTCTCATACAAGAAGAAATTTAAAGTACGATAAAACCAAGTGTGTGAGTTCTCCTTCACCGAACGGTTTTTTTTTTTTTTTTTTTTTTTTTTTTAGAGCGAAATTGTATCAAGTCACTAAGTACTGTAATTGTTCAACAAGTAGATGGGGGAAATATATGTGCAATCTTTGATTTTTCGCTGGTCTACTTGGATGATGCAATTGAACGTGGACGATGGGAACGTTTTTGTCGTTGGATAAGAGTATTTATTGACTAAAGGCCAAGGTCGAACACATGCCCTGTACAAAATTTTGGTCAATTTGACCGCAAAACTTAGGTCCAAGTTGGTTTAGTTTACGACGGTCAGTCGTTCTGCTGTGGGTGTATAATGTGCCAAGAAACGGCGACAACATTTTGGAACTGTTAGTAACTAAAGAGCAGGTATTTTTCTAGCGTATTTTCTTAAGACTAGGTGGACGACGGCACTTTTGACGCCGAATGAATGTCTTTTTATCTTCATTTCTATAACGTCAGGGTTGGCGTTACAAAATGATGGCATGTCGCCTGTTTCTGAGATTTATTTTCTACTTTCAGAGTCGCAAAGCGACGGTAAGAGATAATCAGTTGCCTACTCATCTGCCTTGCTTACGCATAGAAACCTTAAAAACGCATAGAGGGTTCAAGTAACTCCTGGGTAATAAAACGTCACCTAAACAACAGGATTCATTACCATAACCTGTGCAATGATTACGAATAAAGGCTTCTGTCGTCTAACAAAGATAATATGCTCTTACCTTAACTTGTCTCCTTGAACAACAAGTCCAATGCTAAGTATATCCAAAATGCTAAACGTTACCTACATTTACTGAAAGAGTAGACAACAACAGCTTTCACGCAAAACATAGTTTTAGGAAGCGGGGGCTGAGCGGCAGCCCCCCAGTGAAAAATGAGAGGGCTGAAGCATGCTTCCGCCCCCTCCCCCACTTTCCGGGTCTGAAACCCCTTTTTGAGCTTTTAAAATCTCATAAAAGCAAAGTTTCCATCCGTCGCGCTTTGAGGGGCGCAAAATTTAATGTACAATGCATTAGTTCTCGCTCGTAAATCAGTTTGATAAACTTTTCCGAGCTCTGGAAATGACAAAATCGGAAATGTACCATATGTGATACCACATCATCAAGAGACACCGGCAGCTATATTGTTTTTTTTTTTTGTAAACTGTCTTCCATAGGATTCCAAATTTTCTTCAATAAAAGCTCTTGATTTTGAAATATTTTGTCTAAATGGACAACAAAGTTTGGGAAGCTTTTGAAATGTCATCGGAGAGTGTCAGTTCGTAGAGGCCTTAGAATAACATTATGTAGCAACAACGATTCAGTCGTTGTGCAATCATCCTCAAATTTGCCACCAATATATAAAGGAAGTTCAAATTCTTCAGTAATCCCCCAACTCTTTAAATTTAGTTACAGGAAACCCAAAATCCAAAGCTTTCTGCAGTAAAACCTCCGTGTCTACATGTATTTGTTTAAAAGGGGAAAGGTTCGGCGCGCTTCGCGGGCAGCAATACGTCCCTGACCCAGTGGTGTTCACACTAGAAGGACAAATCGGAATCTTAGCTATACTACTTGCAAGCCCGAAACATGCAATTTTGGTCGTCTGAGTGGTCTCGATTTTTACAAATTTTCTGTATGCTCCGCACCAACTGAAGATAGTCTTTCGAGCAAGATTTCATATTCCAGGCAGGGAACCATTGGCCTACCGTATTCAAATGCCCTCGTGCTCACCTATCATCACATACCTTTCAACACTGTCAGTTGAATACCGTAGTCTGTGTAGATAGATTCTTTAGTTATTGAAGTGTCAAAATGTTATCAATGTTCAATGTCGCAGAGCAGTGACGTAGCTACAGGAGGCAGGAGGACCTATTGGCCCGTGACTCGAAAAAGTGTAAAATTTGGAAATTTGCCATTTGAGACACCAGTCAAATACAGTTCGGTTTTCCCAACTTTTCCTCCATGAAATTCTGAATTCTTCCTAATAAAAGCTCCATATTTGTAATAATTAGTTTTATAATGGCAAAATTTTCCGCGAGCTTTGGGCGTCCTAAATTGCAACCCTAATGCAGTTAGTGGTTGCTGATACAGCAGTCAGTAGTAAACTTTTACGAGCCCCTTCATTGCCGTTTCCCTAAAATTTTCTTCCATATTGGCTTTTGATTTTTAAATATTTTGTCTAAAAAAGGCAGGAAAGTTTCGGAAACTCTTTGAATGTTGCCGAGAAGTCTCAATCCGCGCTCCTTAGATAACATAATGTAACAACAACGATCTTCACTCGACATGCTGTCTCAGATATATCCTAATAGGAAACGCGGATTTACAAATGTGTAAAAGCCCCACGCCCCGCAAATGACGTTCCTACTACAGTAGTGTTCACACTTAGGGAAAAAAATCAGATTTTTTTTTTTTTTTAAATTGTTCTTGCTCGTTGAAAAAGACGAAAACATCTGGTTTCAAAAATGAACCTTTTGGGCAATGGAGTAGGGTGAGGTACATAGTCCAAATTTTTTCCGCCCCTTAACTTTCATTTTGCTTTCCACGCCACTGACACAAAGCTTATGTACACAGCGTTTATTTTAACGCGAACGCCAACATATGTAGGCTATGTGATATGACTGGCAAACATCAAGCGCGCTTAAGCGCGTACGTCAGGTCTCATGCACACGCGTATTTTGTTTCGTGAAGGACGCACACACGTGCGCGCCTACTGAAAAATTATCAGTTTATGTCCGGGCGTCCAAGCGCTGCACTTGGTAATGTTTGTGCGCAAAAGAGCCCACGCATTTCTTTGGCATACGAGACGCGATACCTCTCAATTGACTCTGAATTTGTTGCCATCACAGAGGCAAACCGGGTTAGTAGCATGTTTGTCAACGAAAGCTCCCACGTTTACACTCTAAAAAGTAAATGGGTTTATTTAACGGACTTCCTATAGACGAATTCGATCAGCGCTTGTGTTTAGTGACTGTAGGCAGCCATTGGTGGGGTCCATTAGCCTTATATCGTCTTCAATCATTGTCTTAATAAATTTCAAAGCCTCATATGCATTGAAATTGAAGAAATCAAGATACAATTTAGTCTTAAGCATCCATCATACAGGTAAGCAAGGAAATTGAAAGATTAAAAGGTGATAGACCCCAGTTATGGTTAACTGGAATCAGACCATCACTTGTTGTCTGGATTCGTCTGTAGACGAATCCAATCAGCCCTTACGTTTTGTGACTGTGGGCAGCCATTAGTGGGGTCCATCAGCCTTAAATCGTCTTCATTTATTCTCTACATGAATTTCAAACCCTCATGTTAAGTGAAATTGAGGAAATTAAGAAATAATTTAGTGTACAACCATCCATGATACAGGTAAGCAAGGGAATTGAAATATTAAGAGGTGATAAACTCCAGTTATGGCCGACTGAAATCAGACCATCACTTTACTGTCCGGATTCGTCTATACATGGACAGAGCATGTGGCACCTACGTCCTATCCCTAGATTGTCGCCACCGTCTGGAGCAAAAAAGGCGCACCAAGATGGCCGCCGTGAATTAGCTATAAATCGTCTGATTTGACGCGAACAATTTTAAACAAAAGTTACACTTGAATGGGAAACAATATCATATTCCTGCAATACGTGTAGTGATTTTGACCTTATCTTGCACTATTTCAAAAATATTTCAACTTTCTGGCAAAATCTGTTGATTTACTTGAGCAAGTTCAAACTTTCACACAAAACCATAGCAGACAGCCATCTGGCCACGCCTTTCCTCACACCAGGGAGGTGTTAGGAAGGAGACACAACAGCCCTATCTGTCACACAATAGGTACTTCAAAAATAGTTATTCCCATTCAAGCATCAAACTTTGACTGACAGTTCGCTTTGTTCCTATTGTTAAGCCTTGTTGACCTGTTCCATGCTTAAGAGGATTTGCCTCTTTCACACCCAAGTAATCCTGAAACAATTGTCTTTGTTAAAAGATGTTTTGAAATGAGGTTTGTTTCCGACAGGTTTCAAACTCTAATCAAATGTTTTACCTAAACGACTGCCAATGAAAGTTAAAGTAGTTTACTTTCTTTGTTTTGCAACGAATTCGATGAATCATCTGCTATAGGCATTGTTAAAGACTAAATCATTTTACCCAATTTTCGCAACTTTCCGCATAACTCCTCAACACACTCGAAATATATATATAGCGTTAAAATTCTCCAAAGAAATAAAGAGAATATTTACATTTATTAGGACGCTTACAGACGAAAGTGTAAAATTTGATATGATTTTGTGACGGCTGGCAACGAAAATTTAACGAGATACAACGTAAGGGCGTGCCCTCTCAATGGAATTTGGACAATGTATCACTGATCCTAGTTGGTCTAGGTATTGAGATAAAATATTTGGGAACAAAAGGAAGATTATTGTCGGCAACAGACATTGCTTCAAAGAGTCAATAGAACGTTGTGTCTCCTTCCTAACACCTCCCTGCTCACACGTACGGTAGTGACAATATACCGTGGAGTATGCTCTGTCGATATATCGGAAGCCTGTGGTTTATTTACCAACAAACGTGTTGCTGTCCGGTCGTTACATTTAACCCTTAAATTCTGTAATTTTACCCCTGTAAAATGGTATTGAAACTTAAATGTGATGTACATGTACACAAATTATCACGAAAAATTATATATTTAGACATACGTTCATACCTCTGTGATAATTTGTGTTAAAAGACATCACAAGTGGGGTTTAAATATCAGTTTTCAGAGGTAAACATACTCAATTTCGGAGGTAAATGTAACGTCCGCACAACAACGCCTTTATGGGTAAATAAACCCATTTATTTTTAGGGTGATGGGGCGGAGGTGAGATAAAGTATTTATACCAAATAACATCCATGTATTATTGCAGATCTCCATACCTGAGAGAATACGACGTCCACGTGTTCTTAGAATCAGAAACTACGTTGACATTTGACCTGAACTACAGAGAGAAATTACAACCTCTACTGTCAGACAATTTTTACGAACACCAGATTAGAATTTATCCTTATCAGGTAAGAGTCACAACGAAAATAAATAGGTATTAATTAAAAATAACTAGGTATTAATTAAGAAAACCAATGGGGTCTTTAACGGTGTTGTTTAGGTTGTTACTTTAAAGAGGTATTGAACTTTGTGGCCATGGCAGAATCAACACAACGGCGTAGCCAGAGGAGTGATAGGGGCTCTCCCTCAAGGAAGAACCAAAATGAGGATGAAAAGAGAAAACAAGACTAAAAGGGAGGGAGAAGTTGGAAGATTGACGGGCAGGGGTACGCCCCTAATATCAAATACAGCATAATTTTGCATCTAGCCAACCCTCTGTAAGTCATTATTTTCAGAAGGGGAGAGGACTCCAAGAAGTATAATCAATTTATCAAGACGGTTCGAGGAAAGACTCTCGCTCCTTTAGAAGTCTTCTATAAAAAGACGACCAACATACCGACACTAAAAATGCTCAGATAATTATTAATCAATATCTTTCTCCATAATTAAGTCATAATTTTATAAACATGGCATGACCTCCTTGAAATATTCTTTGTCTCGTGCAAAAGTATTTGAGCAAGCTAACGACTATTGATGTCACTTATAAACCAGTTTGCATCCTTTTTTTGCTAGCTGGTTGAAGATTTTCAAATGAACATTATTATCGAACCCCCAAGAAGTGGAACTCTGTCCGATGTGGATGCATACTGGGATATTTTTAGTGCGTCAAATACTGTGCAAGACCCATGGGGCTTCCGGAGAGAGCCCCTCACTGTTAGACCATGGCATGGAGGCAGTCGAATCAATTTGTCACCCATCAGAAATGATTTGTCCAATGAGAGATCCTGGCAAAGTGATCTTATAGTCATCTTTGAATGGGAATCGGCAGATTTTGGCCTCGAACGGGATTCCTGGAGCTCACCGAGCGAAGCAGCTGAATACTACGAGGTTTGTGGGTTTTAGAAATATTATACAAGGTTTTCACATGACGTCAGCACGTCTCTTAATGATATAAGTCTTACGCAATAACGACACACTGAAGACAAATTTGGAAAAATAACAATGAAACACGCATCACTGATCTGTGTGTAGGACATATATAGATAGGTGGGTTTCATGTTTTAGAATTCACCCACATTCGTTGAAGCGTTACGAGAGTATCCGATTGTTTGACCAATCAGCCTAACTGTATTTTTCGGTGTTGGTTTGTTAGTCCTCCGAAAAGGCGTACTTTTTGCTTGTGACATCATAGGCATAAGGTCTATACTGGATGCCATTTCTCACCTGGAGTTGATGTATAATATGAGGCTCGACACCACTTTGGTAAAATCGCTGTAAAACCGACACATGGTCCTTAAAATGGAGATACGAGCAAAGCAATGATGTCGATGAAAAACCGCTTCAGGTCAACAAGTCTTATGCATAAAAACATCACAAAACAGAAAGTACGCCCTCTATTATGGCAAGTGCATATCATTGCAAAGTTTTCATAATTATGTTTGTTGATTTGTTGACTTGCGTACCTCCGACAGAGGTGAAAAAAGAACTAAAGAACAGAACAGAGCATTACAGAAACAACAGTGCGTAACAGCTTGTCCACATAGGATGCGTATGCATTAAGTTGGGTTGCGCATACATTACGTCACTATATCTCTTGGCATGTAAATCAATAGAGCCGACCAAACAGGACGCAGCGATCAATGCGGAGGAAAATTACACGTCTTCCGGAAGCGTTAGTAAACTCCATTCTATGTGCGTTCAAAGAAGGACAGGTAACGTAATTTGCAGGCTTCGAAAAAAATGGTGCAACTGGTGCAATCCTTGAGATCAAAATTTCAATAAAACGCCATTAAAGTGGGTAGAAAAGTTCATTTTTAGCAAATGCGTATGCAAATGATTCATTGATTTCCCATCAAAATCGCGATATTGGTTTCGGTTTTGACAAAAGCTCTTGTAACACCGTACACATTCCTTGTAACACCGTAACACCTTACACATTCCTTATCAATCCGCATGCATTGTGATTGCAAACAGCAAACTGAATTCTCTAAGTTTAATCAAAATTGAAGGTGTTTGATCGCATCCTTTACATTAAGACAGTCATACCTATTGACGTTTCTGAAAGAATGAAAAAGTGACGTCAAGTATGCGAAACATAGATGCTTCCTGGATGGACGAGATTCAAGCGAAGTGTAGGGCACAGCGTGTCTTTACTCTTTTCCATAAACTGGCGTTTCGTGCTATAAGTGCACAAGGTTTGTCTACAAGTCGGCATATATAACATCAAAAGTCTCATTAAAGTCTGCGCGACACCAAACTGATTGCAATATGGTTTGAAGTTGGACTCGTGAACGGTGTTTAGTTGGACCAGAAACTCCGAAATTCCTGCTAATGTTTGATCCATTAATTGTTGCATAAGACGCACCTCAAAAATTAAAACCATGATGGTTTGAATTCTAAATCTCACGTTTGATTCAACTACAAAAAATAATATCTTCAAGTTTCAACCCATCATTCTACAGTCGCTACCCAGGGCGTTAATTTGTTTTTAATAAGGGGGGCATAAACACATTTCAACACATTTCTTTTCGAAAAGTTAAGGTCAATTTCTCAAATATTGGGGGCTGTCTATCTTGACTCGCGGCCCATGCTGACTGCTCTGGTTTGTGATTTTAAAATACCGGTGGCATGGAAATTTCTCAATGATTTTTTTGAAGTGTAATCACGGTCAGTGTCAGGGAGTTGCGGGGGCGACATCATTCCCATTTCAGAAACAAAATGTGACAAGAGAAGGAAAATGGGCAAAGAATAAAAGAAACATTCAACTCATGCTTCCCCCCATATCGAAACACCCTGGTGACGCCCCTGAGTGTAACCAGAAGATGCAGAGAGCTGAATTCATTATTCGGTCGTGTGAAACCTTTGCCGTCTCTTTGTAATTTTTTCCTATTTGTCGTCGATAACAAATGAGAAAATGTTTCGTGCAAGAGGTGAATTTTTATTTTTGAGAGACTAATTCCTGAAACTTACTTTTTCTTTTCCCATTCCTTATATTTTTCGCAAACACCAGAACTCCGATTCCTACAGCAGTTACGACGACTCCATCAGTCATGTGGTCACACATGAACCTCATATCACTGAACCAGTCTTCACAACACCGACTGAAAACCAAATAACGGACGGAGGTTCGTACAATACGTCAACTGAAGAAACGTCCGCTAGTGGCAGTGGATGGGAAGAGAGTGGTGTTGATGAGGACGACTCGTACAATACTGTCAGTTGGAGTGACGTCAACACTAGTACTTTCTCCATGACGAAGGTTGGGGAGACAAGCAGCAACGGCCAACAGTCGGACACGTCATCAGATAGTGGCGATGGTTTAAGTTCCACTTCAAGTTCAAGTTCTATTTCAAGTTCAAGTTCTATTTCAAGTTCGATCTCAAGTGAAGATTCGTCAATTGAGATAATCTCATCGGATTTCGATTTTACAGAGGAAGCCAGTTCGCAAATTAGTATTGAACAATTTATTAAGAAGGTATTGAAACCAACTACTCAAGTTTGTACATGGGATAAGTTCAGAGTTGTTACTTCGAATGTGCTATTAATGAGCTCAATCCCCCTATAACCTATGACCTGAGGAGACTAGTCACGCGCTGTGCATGGGTTCCTTTAATGTGTGTTATGCGTTGCTATAGCACTGTTGGCGCATTGGAAGGGCGCATGCCCTTATAACCTTTGACCTTGAGAACAAAACACTCTGAACTGGTTAATACATGTGAAACATCGGCCGTACGATACATACTGGAGCTGGTTTAAATGGAGCAAAAGCGGCCAATAACAATGCTCTGAAAGTGTTTTATTTTCCTATTCCAAAAACTTACAGTCCGGAATGACGATAGCATAGGAAAAAGTTCTAGAAAATTTATTTCTTATCGTGTTAGTTATTGCACGACCACTCGTACAACCACTGTGTCGTCTTTTCCACTTAAGAACACTAAAGAGAAAAAACAAGGATTACAGAACTGATTAGAGGAGCTTTTCTGTAATTTTCATGTATCACATTATGTTTTTTTTTATGAATTTAGAGTGATTTGGGGCATTTTACAGTGTGTGTAGATGTAGTTTTCACGTTATTTTATCTGAATATACATTTTTTCTGGTCTAATTTGTTTCTTTTTATCAGAATCACGCTCATTTTAAAGTATACCAAAAAGAAACGTCTTTGGAGTTCAACGTACCTTCATCTGGAAAGAAGTCAAAGTTTGTCTCCGTGTTTAAAAGGTATTTGTTAACCATCTGTTTAAAATTATGCAAGCCCTAGCCATTTTAGCCATATTTTAAAAAAAAAATAAACAATCGCTTGTTCTCGTTATTCTCATTGCTTAACATTTTAACTTATACCAAATGGTATTCAAAAGGAATACTTTCCAACCAATTGTTTCAAGCCACGGCCATTTTTCCAGTTGTGGCTCACTAGCTTGATTTCCCTACTCCATTGCGTATGATGAGCACCAAGCAAAATGGCAGCAGATTCCGCTTTTAAAGTCTTTGGTATGACCCGGCCAGGACTCGAACTCCCAACCCGGCTGCAAGTCGGATGCTCTAACTACTCGACCATGCAGTGGGATAAGGTTGATACTTTCAATAGGTAAAACCTTTGCAAGCAATGAAAATTATAATGAGTGAGTTCATAACATTTTCATTATATTTAAATTTTGACTGAATTTTGTTATTTTTACTGTTAAAATTTTCATTTAGATTATCTCCCCACCCCATCCCACTACACCCCACTTACCCAATGTTGGTTTATTTAGTAGTGGAGTTGTATATCTTGTCCTTGTAATATGTAGCTCCCTCAAGACCTGTCTATACGAGCAAAATTTGCAAAACATTTCCAAAACATCCACTGGCAACAAGTCCAAAACATGCTTGTTTTCGGTTTGTTGCACAGTGTAGACAGGGTATACAGCATGTTTTGAAAATGTTTTGGAAATGTTGCAAAAGAAATGTCCTGTCAATTCTTTTCAAAACATTTTCAAAATGTTTTCAAATTGTTTTTACTTTGTCTGCACTGTGCAACAAACCGAAAACAAGCATGTTTTGGGTTTGTTGCAGGTGAAGAGTTTTGAGAATGTTTTACAAATGTCGCTCGTCTTTACAGTCATTCACAGAGACACTCGGACGACAAACGGTTTAAAAGACCAAAGTGATATAAGCACAAGCCGTTGCACCTGCCCGTTACCATGTACATTTTCGTAGCGATTTTTTAAATAGGCCTAATTTAAATAGGCATTTGAAAGCAAAATCAGTTTTATCTTTTGCATTTCTTCAACAGGATCATGAAAAAGCTGTTTCCGAGGACGAGAGTAACATCAGCGCCGTGTCACGGTTTTGTATAGTCAATACTTTTGAATAGGGGTAACCATGGATCATGAATTTTTTCTGTAGGACACAGTTTGGCCATAAGAATTGACCACAATGCAAAACTTTACATTCCGAATTTGTCCACGTGGAACCTGGGGAGCATGGCTTTGCGGTGGGGGATACGTGTCCCCAACTCCATAGCTACGCCACTGCTCAGCAACATAACCACTTTAAGAAGGCAAAAGAGCTACGAATTTCTTAAGACAACATTCAAACACCAAGTCGAATGATGCCGTGATGTAAATATGAAAATGAGAAATTACGTATCATACTGACAGAGCTGCCGTTCAGAAGTGTTAGTCAATGAAATCAATATTTCACATTTGTTCATGAAACTATTACGTAAGAACTTAACTGCCAGCAACAAGAAAAATCAACTTAATATCTTCAATACTGTGACATTTTTGGAACCATACAAAGACTAAAGATGAAAGGAATTGGTCACCGCTAAGTATCACACAAAGAAGGGTGATGATACGAGTATAGAATCTTTATTCTCTAGTTTCACATTTAACTATCTCTACCTTTCACTTTACACCTTTTTTTAAGATGTTACGTGTAACGTGCATCAACGAACCAGCAAAACCACGTCACGGAGCCTGGTGAGGGGAGGGAAGGAAACCATAGCGTCATCATTGATTACCGTTTAATGTACAAGAGAAACAATTGCCCACATTTCTCATCATTCGTGAAAGTAAACATAATAAGAAGGAGCAATGCTTCCTGTGCCCTGCAAATTTTATGTTGAATACCAAAAGATTTCAAAGTTCGATAATAAAGATTTAAGTTAAACAGTTTCATTGGCGTATGTTACCCCTTTCTCTTGCCCCTGTCCATCTCAATCTGCTGGAGGTACCCTGGAAGACATATGAGGAGGCTATAAATAAACTTAAACTGTCTAAATTTGCATCCAATTGTCACTATGGGTTCACTTCCCACTTAAAGGAAATTCGTTCATTCAATGCCCATACGAGACATTTACAGTCTAGATCTTGAAGGATCTTGAAGCAAAGCCGGTAAAATTATCTCTTAAGCTTAAAATACCATGTGCTGTACAATAAATCATACAGTATTTCTAATGACTTCAACCTAAAAGAAAATTATCATCACTCTAGGCAGTTCCGATTCTCCCAACTTTCTTCTTGATTCTAGCCCCTCCCACAACTGTCATAATCTCATCACATCCAGACACAATTCCAGTTTATTACTTCAGGCAACATACCTTGTGAGTGTGCAAGGCCCCAATGTGTAATTGGGACACTCTAAGCACATGCTGTGTAATATAGGCTGCTCTGCATGTTATTTTAAACTGGGTGTCAATCAGAGATCTGTTCCAATTGAGAATTTCTGTAGCCCTTCTCGGTGTTTTGGCTAAGACCATGTTCTTTTCATCTAGTCTTGAATGGAGCCATGCATGACAGATCAATAATATAAATAGTCTGAGGGCCATGAGGTTGGTCAGGGGTAGTCCTCCGGTGGACGTATAGCTTCTCTGGGAAGCAGTTTAAAGTTTGGTTTCGCTCAACGGCTCTTTGCCAGAGTGTCCAGAGGACTGAAGTAAAATTGTAGTTTGGGGTGAAGAATGACCCCTTTTTCATAAGCCAAACTATTTTAAAGTCATAAAAGAGTACTTTACCCTAATGCCCCATCCACACTTCTGTGACCCCTTATTGCTTGCAATACTAGGAGACATCCGGAATCTCACCCTACGTACCCTTCAGTGATAACGAGTTATAGATGATGAAACCTGTTTAATCATTACTTCACTTAGTTAGGACACGCAATTTGTGGCGCGTTAAGCACGCGAAAGTTGTCTTTTTGAACCAAATATTTGCAAATATGGAATTTGAATAGCAGAACATTTTGGATTCTTTCGAAGTAAATTTTATTTTCATTTTCTCTGTAAGAACATTTGAAAAGTTTCGGGTTCTGAAAAATCTGCCCTTCCTATTAGCAAAATCCGATATCGCACTGGCAACTGGAGATGATTGGTGTCACATAATGTTATCTTCGGTGCTATGCTATCCTCAATTTTCCCAAATTTATTGCTATTCTTTATTTTTATGTTTGGAGAGAATTTCAAATTTATACAAGAAACATAGGGAAAACCAACCCGCTCCGTAGTTGCCTAGTGTTACACTCTGATACACCCTGGTCAAATTTGACCTGGGTGCGGTCACCAGTTATCCAACCAGGATTCCTGGTTAAGCAGTGACATATTCCTGTTGAAACTTGACCAGGAAAATGTCAGATTTTAACTAACGTTTTGTCAAATTTAACCAGGAAATCTTGGTTGGAGAACAGGTGACCGCATCCTGGTGAATTTTGAAGAGAGTGTTTTTAGAGTGCACTTGATGATCTGGTGTCACATATGGTAAGTTACCTTTTTTCATTTTCTAAAGGCAGGGGGCAGGTTCCTTCTAAACCTGTATTCAGACACTGGTAAGAATAATACTTTTGCTCCTGCTATATTGCCGGAGATGCTCACACACATTGTTCCATATCACTTTACAGAAACTTCGTGAAGTTTATCGTAATATGATTTTCCTCAAATACAGCCCATTTGGCGCACTACTATAATTATTTCTCCATTGACCTCCACTCACCGGCGGAGTTAGGGATTTCGGTCAGAGGGGCGAAAATGGTCTGCAGGGGCGCTTCGAAGGAGTAAATACCCTGAGCCTCAGCACGATAGAAGTCACGGCCTTTAAGACTTTCCATTTGATTTTCCGCACCTGGTAAAAGACTTCTTTGCCATTTCTCCTCAGCAAGTTTTTCTATTAAAAAATGTTTCAATTTTCTATCAATGGGCCTCCGCCGAAGAAAATTCGGGGGGGGGGGAATTCTTTTAGTGGGGAAAGAATCCGCGCTTCCATGAGTTGACGGGGAGCGCAAGAAAATTTTGGCCCACAATGTCTCAGAACGCTGGAAATGGCATTTCTAAAGCCTCTTAACCGCATATAAATAGGGAAAACACTGAGTAAAGTGTTAAGCAATGTTGATGTTAATTTTTCTTCGTCTTTTCTGGGGAGATGCACACTGTTTAACAAAAAAAATCCTTACTGGCTAACGACAACCCGACAACAAGAGGGCTATTTGCGCTACAATTATTGTTCCGCCCTTTGCAACATCTTTTATTGGCTAGTAGGATGAATTTAATGTCAGTCGGTGTATTTTGTAAGCTTATAATTAAGCTTGGTGTGGAAGCAATTAAATTAGCACAGCAACGACATTCATTAGTGCGTATAAAGCATGAAGATATGTTTCGACAAAACCTATCCCTATACTACAGAAGATGACCCTTTTCATCAGAATAAAGTGCAGATAGTACAGTTAATTATTTTGTTACATGGGTCTTAACACAACGCTATCAATTTATGTCTTTTGCCAATAATGGTGCAAGAGTAAAGTATGTTAAAAACCTAAAAAGGGCGCCGACATACAATTTCGGTCCGTCAGGGGGCGACTGTCCCCTGACCATACGGCAGCTCCGCACTGCTTCCACTGGATGCTTGACAGGTTTCTCAACAGGTCAGGGGCAGCCAACTCCCACTACATTTTTGTAGTAGTCTATAAGAACCTCTAATTGGCAAAGTTCTTTGATAGACAGTAAATTAAAAAACTAGAGAGTACTACAGCTCGTATTACACAGCATGTACTTTACTTACCTACCCTCAAGCAATAAACCGAGAACTGAAAAGGAACTGTCTGGGGTGGGAGAATCTTACGTGTAACACCGTCAAATCCATAGCACAGTCAAACCATGGTGACCCCCTCCCCCCCCCCAAAGAAAGAAGCATACGTCAGAATGGAATGACTAGAAGGACAAAGGAACCAAAATTAAATGCATTGCACCAGTGACACTTTCTAGATTTTCTTTCATTGTTTCAAATATAATAATAATAATAAATCATAGTTTATTGTGACAAAAAATGTCAGGAACTAACCAAATTTATCAATTTAATTTATCCAAACAGAAAGAAGGTGTGATGCGCGCTGCTTAACAAGAAATTTCCTAACTGGCTAACAATAGCCCTACTTCCTCGATACAGTACAATGGCAACAGCCAATCAAGAAACACTTTGTTAAAGGCCCAGTTCTCCCACCCCAAACAGTACCGATTCTCGTAACCCTCTTACCGAAGCCACTCCAACAATTGTATGAAATTCATCCTCGTCCAGATACAATCTCAGTTTAGGTGATTATAGAAAAACTCAATTTATATAATCAAAACACTCTCAGTAACGTTCATGCTGTGTAATACAAGCTTTGGTACTCTGCATTATTTGAATTAGCTGTCAGTCAAAGGCCTGAGCCAATTGAGAATTTGGGTACCCCTGTACCAAAATTATAGCTTGGTGTGAGAGGCTTGGCCCTTTAAACAGTGCGCATCATTCGAAAGAAGAGAAAATTGCACATCTTTTATTTGAGAGGATTCATAGGCGTCACCAGTGGGAATTAAAGGGCGTCAAATGACTTGCCCCGCGCTTCGAAGGTTATAGACATTAGGAAAATGTGTTTCAGCAAAAAAAAATCCATAAATTTTGCTTGAAAGTGTGAATTTTTAGCATTTGCTTTGATTAAAAGTTTGCTAAAATATTGTTTAGAGACCGAACTTACAGAATAAAAAAGTCATTGAAATTAAATTTGGGCAAGATTGTTTAAGTTTCCCATTCGAAAGAGCTTTTAAATAGGCAAAAATTGCTCATCTTGTTTCTGACTCGGAAATGCAAGATTTTTGTCATGAACAGAAAGAAAATGAAGCATGGAATTAAAAAGAATTTGTCAGTTTTTGATGACATGTGAAACATGAATCCAACATAGATGAACATTAGACATCATATCAGTGGATTCAAAGTTTAAACTCACAATACATGAACCAGGCACGATATGAGGGAAAATTCTAAGGGAAGAGAAAAAAATCCGCTATTTTAGGTGTTTTTGCATTGTAAGGTTGAGGGTTGAGTCATGGGGGTATCTAACCCCCAAAACCCTCCCCGAGGCTACGCCACTGACAGGAACCATGTCAACGCAGTGAAACGCGATGAACAGGCTGAGGGACATAATGACGCTTTGATTTTTAACGGTGAATGAAACCTAATATGGAATCTACTGCCATTGTGCTTGGTGCTCAGCATAAGCAATAGAACGGGAAAAAGGATCGTTACCGGCCTAACTTATCCCACTTGGTTAAAAACTGGGACGTGAAACCTCATCCAACTTATCGATATGACTCTGGAATGTCTCTCTTTGGCATGCAATACAACTGTGGTGATATGTTCATATTCATGAATAAATTATACACCTTTGAAATTCTTCACAACAGCAAAAGTGCCACAGTGGAAGTGTAAATTTTCACATCCTTTTCAACAAAATGAAAAATTAGGATTATCTGAAGCCCAAAAGGACGGAGAGACTGGGAAGTTCCATTTCTGGGAGGTATTTTTAGCCAAACTTTTCTATGTGCTTTACGCGCTCCAACTGATGATGGCGCTTTACATAGAAAGTGTTGTTTTTGCTTGCCCCATCTCTTAAACACTTCCCCCTCATCCCGCTCAGTGCCCAAAATACAAAAAAGTCTGCTTATGTCATTGATGGGGTACAATTTAGGCTTGGTTCATACTTTATCATTAGATATCAAACTTTGCAATTGACCTTCTATTTTGGACATGTGTAAATTTCAACATGGGTAACAAATTGTGTAAATAAAAGGATTCCCTTGAGAATACATATTTGAGACGAAAGAAAATCTTTTTTTTTTCTGATTATTTTTATTGTGAATATCATCAGTCAGTTTAACCGAGTGAAAAGGCTATACGTATCCCACTTTCTTTGTTTTAACTGCGCCATATTGAATTCTCTTGAAACTACAGCGAACCGAAAAATTACATCAACATGTTAGAAATAAGCTCTAATCTTAATTGTACATGAATTCATTATGTCTAGAAACTACATAAAATCAACTTTATTCTTTAAATATGTTTTCCTGTTAAACAGTATTTGCATATTTTTGTACAATTTGATAAAAAAAAATATTAGAATAGAGGAGTTTACAGCATAAAAATTAGTATTAAATTTTTGTGCTTCACAATTCCACAAAACCACACAATTTTCAAACTCTATGATACGAGTTAATGACCGTGGAAATTTGTTCATGTCTGAGTGAAGCCCAGGTCACAATACAGCGATATCGGTTGGATTACAATCCGATTTTTGTGAGTTTTAGTTAAAATCTCTGCCATCCATTGTCGGAAAGAACCAAAAAAATTTCCATATTTTGTAAATATTTGATCGGTATGAGAGGACCACCGAAATGAAATGTGAACTATTTATTTCGTGATAGAATTTGTCGGACTAAGCGTGTCCGATAAAAAGCTGTCTGCGGATGTGACGTCACGAAATAATTGGTACAGCTTAGAATTTTTTAGTCCTATACAATTCGTATATCTACACAGGCTGGCACATTATAAAAGGGAATTAAGGTTATACATAGAATAATTATAAAAAGGAAATACTAGCCAAATGTGAAGTTTACTTCTTGCAAAAAGTGTGCCTCGATTCATAATTAAAAAGTCGGTCAGGACAAGAATAGCTCACTGGT
The DNA here is from genome assembly GCA_037179385.1 of Holothuria scabra. Lineage (NCBI taxonomy): Eukaryota > Metazoa > Echinodermata > Holothuroidea > Aspidochirotida > Holothuriidae > Holothuria > Holothuria scabra. Next base: position 56,219,656 of record CM074181.1, on the reverse strand, counting down.
CGAATAATTCGAGTGGTATAGACAACGCCCTTTGGTGAACTCCATGATCTTCTTTATTCCAATTTTGAAGCTTTATGGTTGGTCTGAACTGGTGAGTAAGGGAGCAAGAGGGGTTACACCGGCGATTTCTTTGAAGTCACTAGTCAAAACCATACTTCAGAAACAGCGGAGCGAATTTGGAAGTGGGGGACTAGCCACCACAGGGTCAAAATATGTTCAACAATATAATAGCAATTTAAAGTGGCCCAGAATGCAGAACAATTGGGAGGCTAACCCCCCCCCCCTCCCCCAGCTTGGTGGTCCTGACGCTGTTTTCAAGACTCAAGTGACATCTCAAACCTTGCATAGACAGCCAAACGGCCTCATGCGGCTCATGGTAGCCTACCACAAGTTTTTCTTCTTGTTATAGTTTTCACCACCTTGGGCAATACAGCATGAAGTTTGACATTTTGAACAGGATATTGAATGACACTGTTAATCTTTAATACAGATGGTTTTATAGTGTTTATACTTTGAACGAATTTTTCACTAATAAAGGTACATTTTGAAATAAATTTGTTGTATGAGTGAAAGTTCAAAACCAAGTACTCCAGTCATCACGTTAGGCATGTTTATCTAGTCCTCAAGGAGGTTGCCTCATGAAACCCAGGTGGTGATGCACGGAAGTTAACTTTGAGAACTTTGACTTTGAATATTTGGCTCATGCAAAGGAAATGGATGGAAGGACTTGCCTAGTTCTCATACCAAACAATTCCAATTTTCCCAACTAACTTATTCCTAGCCCCTATAAAAGTTTGAACTTTTCCTCGTTCAGAAGCAAACGTTGTTACATTGTTCATCAAATCAGAGAGCTGTCAGGGTAGGAGAAACATTGACTTAATCTGTCAGACAAAATGTACTTGAAAATAGTTAAATCCTCTTCAAGCACAGAAACTTGATTGACATTTCACTTTGATTTTATTATTGATTTTTGTTGACTTTCCTACTTAATGATGACCTCCATCTTTTCAAGTGCAGTAATCCTGTAATAAAGACCATTGTCAAGATGCTGCTTTAAAGATATCTGCTCAGCCTACACATGTGAAACGTTTTCACAGTTCTTTTTTATTAAAACGACTCTCAATCACTTTTAAATCGCACAATGCCATTGTTCTTCTAATTTCTTTACTACACTCTAAAAGTAAAAGAGTGAACTTAGTCACTCTTTGATAGAGTGAAAAGTGTAAATTCACTCTATTAGAGTAATAATTCACTCCAAGAGGAGTGAAACTCACTCCAAAAAGAGTGAAATTCACTACAGGAAGAGGGAAAATTCACTCTTCAACGAGTGCCTGCAATGATCACTCTTTTTTTAAGAGTGATCACTGTAGGCATTCCATCAAGAGTGAAACTTCGCTCGTTTCAAGAGAATTTCGCTCTCTTCGGAGTGAATTTCAATCTTCTTGGAGTGAATTCACACTTTTCACTCTATCAAAGAGTGACTAAGTTCACTCTTTTGATTTTAGAGTGTAAAATAGGAATGAACCTGTTTGATAACCAAAGAGAGTCTAAATTTCGATGATGATATTTCAAACAATTGAGGATTGTTCCTGAAATAGCGAATAATGTATCTTTGCTTAAAAAGTAATAAAGAAATACACTGTACCTTTTAAAATGAGTACTTTGCGGCACTAGTTGAAATAATTTTTGCTTTCTTTGAAGATTATCAAAATCCCTAAACCGATTAATAAAGTTTGCTCTCTCCCAAAGCAGAATTGGCGTTGAAAACCAAGGCGCCGGATTTCGGGAATAATCTCATTCTATTAACCAGAACTTTTTTGCTACACGATTTGATGTTGTTTCTTACTACAGAATCTTCAAAAAAATTTATCTATATAATATCGTGTTTCGGTAGAATCACGCCCTCACGGACTACAAGTAGGCTGCCGCTTTAAACCAAATGGGGTTGTAGAAAAAAGTGCACCTAACGCTTGAAAATTTTTGTAACTTTCAGAAAACAATGCTTCAAAATTAAAAGACTACACATCACATCGATCGCAAAATGTATAAAATAGCTAACGTATTACAACAAAATGTTGAATCGGCTACACATATTATTTGGTTATGCCTCAAATATTGGGGGCCTTTCTAAATGATGTTCCCCTCAAAAATATTGGAGGGACATTCAAAACTACAGCTCACCTGTGATCGTCGCACATGCTCTTTTCATTGACGGAAACTCTCTTTAATAGAGGTTTTAAACCTTTTCTAGCTGCTTTACCAAATTGTTTTCATGAACACGTTAATATGTCCCAACATACGTAGAGTAAGCGTAGGGGTTGCAATCATGAGTGCAAAATGTAGTGGGATGTTGGATATGTGAAAACTCTTGGGTCCTAACATTTGAAATGGTGGAGTAAGGGACATTAAGGCCTATAGCCTTAATTCTAGTCATATATTTACCAGATAAAGAATTTAGGCAAACATTTTCATTCACTACTGAGAGTTTCTCGCCTATATACTCGGCGATCTTCAGGTGACTTAACTGACCAAAGTCAAATCTATACCAAACACCTTTATTTCTTTATAGCACGTTCGGCTGTCGTGGTCTATGCCTGCAATTGATAATGAGCCTAGGTCCTTTTTTCAAGCAGCTTTCGGTACTGCTTTTCAGTATTTCTATCCTTTCGCCCGACTACAGGTTGCACACCTCCGTTGGGCCTGGTTATGTATTATCCTGTCGAATAATTTGCCAAGTTACTTTGTACGGGATATTTTTTCTGTAAGACCCAAAAACCTTTTGGGATGACTCGGTCTCCTCGGTCTCGTTGGAACCTATGCGAGGACGAGGGCATTGATGGGCGTTAGGGGACAATTCTCCGTTCAAAATTTCAAGTTTGTGTGGAGAATTTTGTTTTGAATTATATTTCTTTGATGTTTTTCAGGTTATGTTTTCGAAAAACAATAAGTGAGTCCCCTTAATACCTCATAATGTATTGGTATAAAGACACAAATACGTTTATTGGAAACAGTGGTTCAGATCTCTTGCACTCTGGAAGATAGCTCAGTAAAGGAACTAAATCCCTCTCCACGAGTAGATATTCCCTAAATTCATTTTCTCTGGCCTTTTTTTTTTGGGGGGGGGGGGGGTGTTATCGCGATCACTCAGTCATTAAGTCAGTCAGTCAGTTAGTTGGAGCTGTACGGTTCAATTTTCAACCAATTGTATGATATATTCAAGATGTTTGCATACATTAATTTAAAATGAGGTGGGTATTTTGCTCGCACTGGGTAGAAAACCTTAGTGAAACAAAAAATTTTTTAAAAAGTGTCACCGTTTTGGAACTTCAATGAAGAATGCCCTATTACAATATATTTCATGTATGTAATAAAAGTAATAACAAAAAACAAAGAAACGTTCAATGATATTTTCCGAAAGATATTCCACTTTATTAGGTTAAATGTCTACTTAACATATGCAGACCATTAAAGTTAATACAGAAATCGATATCCCCATAAAGTACAGTATTTCAGTGTGAATGAGACCATATGAAGTCTTGCAGTAAAACCAATACATTATATTCTACTCTAGGAATGAAAAGGTAAGTTTTTCGATGTAAGAAAATCATTTTCATATTCAAATCACTCTCTGATGACTCTTGCATAAATATAACGTCCTGTTATCTTAGCAGAACATTGGTAACACTTTTTTAAAAATACGTTATCAACTGCACATCACGTTGTATCAGGCGAGGTTCGGGGGGGGGGGGGGGATTAAGGCACTAAAATCCAAAATGTTGAAACCTTACATGCAATGCATGTTTCAGCTTCATCCATTATAATAAGCTCGAGCGCAAAATTTCCTATCAGTCAGGAAGAATTTGAAGTTCGGAGAAAATACAGCCTTGGCTGTGGAGGATTACGCTCCGATCTGGCAATCAGTAAATTAAGGGTCGCTGCCGCGCCTGTTCAATTCTCCATATAATGGGTTTGCAACCCAAGTATCGGAGTATAGGCCACTTTCCGTACAAGGTTTGTGTATTATGCTCTTGAGTCTTTGTACAAGGGTCTGAGCTTGCGGCTTGGAAGACCAAAATACCTTCAAGACCTTGAACTCGTACTTTCGTAATTCGCAGTTAAAGCCGAGAGCTGCTCTTTCAGCTCCCTGGCTCAAATATTGACGGGCGCATCTCTAGCATTTCAAGAAAAGTTGTGTTTAAAATTTCTCCAGAATCTCTGTCTTCACTAACCCTCGGTTAATCTCAATTACTTAAACCCTATCTACAGATAATTTATCAGTAGTTAATACAATGGAAGACGTTTAAGCAATACGAAAAAAGAAATCTAACTATAAATTGAATGATCTAAAGGCCCATAAATTACCAAAAAATATAAGAATATTTACATTCTGAAGTAGTAATTAAGCACGGAATAAGACTATGTGAATAGGGATATACGTGCAAGGAGCCTCGTCTTGTAACAGAGTCGTGCTAAATGGAATGCAATTTTCTTAATTTATTAGCTAGTCCATGGTTTGCCGACGTTATTGACAAAGGTTCACGGTGACTTTGCATGGGCTCAAGGGCGTCTATCCCGGAGGACAGAGGGATACGACCCTACCCCACATTTTGGAGATATACCCCTTGACTCAAGATTTATACACAGTAAAATTTTGACGAAAGTGGTCCCGCATTCGAGTAAAGAGTGTCACCACTTATCTAAAGTCATCTCCACAGCCTATATAATTTATGAAGTCTTTACGGACTGCGTACCACAATTTCGTATCTAGAACACGTGACATTTAGAAGGACAACTATGCAAACTCTCGAAATGTAAAAGATTGAAAATGTACGCAAAAACATTGACCACAGTCAAAGAGTGTCTACTCTCTGTTTTAAGTGAAATTCTACTCTGCGTTGAGTGACATTTTCACTCTTTAAGAGTTAGTTTGAAATCCAGGAAAAGAGGAATTTCAATAGATTTTCATTCGATGCAAGAGTGCCCACTGTAGGGATTTCGTCGAAGAATGAATTTCAACCTTTTACACTTGGACAGTTATACTCCATGAAGATAATCAAAAACTTTTACTTACCAAGTGTTACCAAATAGCCCGTTTTGAAAAATATATCACTTCACTAAATACAACATTTTTCCTTATACATTACTATTTATTTGAAAATAATTAATTCCTGTTAATCGTTTGATTTCAATTACTTCCTTGAACAATAAATGCATACTAAATCTGCTGATTAGGGTTGAAAATGTATCGGCATACGTGAGAGACGCATTGCAAACTCACTTGTTATATATTCAGCTCAATACGTTTCAATATTTTCAGAGTATAAAGTATGTTACAACAAATGATAAGGAGTCACAACACTATTAATAATCTCCCTTCATTTTCTCTTACCACAAAACACATATACAGTGCTTAAACTGACGTCACAAACCCCGCCCGTTTTGACGGGAAAATTAATGTGGTACACTAGCTAGTGTACTTGAGACAGGGAGGTGTGATTAGACACCCCCCTGGTTGTATTAAAACACTGTAGATATTTGCCTGGCAGTAGGCGTGGCTTACCAATTATGACGTCACGTGAAAGTACTCTATATATAAAACTCAAGTACAGGGATTGAATTCCTTAAAATTTGGGTATCAATCTATATATTCAGCGTTATTTTTGTCTAGAAGGAATATCCTCAAATTCCCAGTTTGACGACAATAGTAGCAGTAGTTTTCGTTTGTGTCTAAATCCATGGCCCCGAACAGCAATCACTAGATACCAAGAACTGCTGTAGCCGTAGGTTCTGCAATGGCGCTTAATTTGCAGCACTTACATCAGATATAGAAATAAGTTACAGCAATGTATCTTTGCAGCATTTCACGAATATTGGTGATTAGGTTAAAGATATAATAGGCAACATACTCTACCATTTTTAGGATTTGTGGTACACAACAATAAATATTCGTGACAAATTATTTTTACAGATTAATCCGTTAAGAATAGTCTGTTGCCTCATAATCTGAAGCTTCGCAATTCAAATTGCCTGTCCAAGAATAACAGCGGGTGCATACTCGGTTTCCAAGCCCATGGGTTGTGATTTGTGCCCCTTCTTCTGAGCAAGAGTATCTTACTACATCAGTGTACGGATAAGTATCTCGGGTCATTTCTTCATCCAATTCCATATTATTATGGTTCTCCTCCGGTTCGGGACAACTTCTCTCGTCTGTTAGAAAGAAAAAATATAATATATAAATAGTAAAATGCTTGTTAAATTATTTTATTTGTTTAAAAATTCCCCCACCCTAGCAGCTAAAAATTAATAGAGCTAAGAAAACATTAAGATCTAATCTAAGAAACATTAGCATTTTCATATAAAGATTGAATTATGGGATACATTTAAAGATAATTCCAAGCAACAATTTGGTGAAACTCTTGTTGCAATGGAACATGTATAACGTCGACATATCCAGGTATAAGCAAATGAAGTTACCAGGTTTGTGTTCCAAAGTGAGGTTGAAGGCAGCAGAGTTCATACCAGTTCTTCATTTTGACATGGATGCTTTGTTTCTTTTTTCAGTCTGTTGAGTTGACCTTGAATTTAATATGGAACGGACCTCCCCGTCGCCTGTTTTTTATATTGTCTTTAGTTCTCATGCCATCCACGCAATGATTAACTGTCAATTCCTGTGATCACATGATGTCATGAGCATGATAAAAGCCTACTTTGGAACACAAATCTAGTAATTTTGTTTGCTAATGTCTTGAGAAATACATGTTCGATTTAAACGAAAGTTTCACCGAATTGTGAAGCTTTAGGTCCGCTTTCACATACGAAATTAAATGATTTGCTTTTAAGATACTCTTGTAAAATATTTTTCTGATTCTTACATTCCGAGATGACCAATACTGCCTCTCGACAGCTGTCTTGTGTTTCATCCATCTGATAAGTTGGTACTTTGGGAATTTCAAAGCGGCCCTCAGAACAGGATGACGGATTTTCTGTGCTTTCAACTTCAATTGCTTCGTTGGTGCATGGGGAAGACAACTCGATAGTTCGCCCAAATGGAAACTGGACACAAGTTTCACCCTCATCGTCTGTGTAACGGAATGTTTCGAAGCCGTAGTCCTTCCCAAATATTCTATAAAAACAAATGAAAATTTGCATGAGATGATTGTAACCGCCCAAATATGGTAGTATCAATAATGATTTGGTACTGAAAAAATCGATGGTGGGTTTAAATCTCAAATTGGCAGATTTTGTAAGGCATTCCTGTTTAAGGTTAAATGGTGTAAGGTTAAGTGGACAATTGTCTTCAAAATTTTAAAAAAGGACAACGTAGCTTTTCTTTGATGAAAGTCGATTTGACAACGACCAAAAATTCACATAGCTCAAGCATATAGTTATGCGATAAAGCTGTAAAGCGTCAAATATTCAAAATGATTAATAAAGACGTTTCAACGTTTTGAAGGAATGTAGAATTGGTGCATATCATTTCTCTTAAATATAAAATTCCTTTCTAATATCCCTTAGCATATCCTCCTAGTAAGCGTACAGTATACTCGGAGGAACCTTCAATTGACCCTTGCCGGCCTATTAAGGATGACGGTTGGGAAATTCGCAGAAATATATGTTGGCAAAAAATAAAAATAAATAGCCTTGTTCGTGTCTCTTACAATTGTCAAAATGAACAATAAAAAGTATGCAGATCCCAAACAGCCCTCACAAATTGTTTCCCATGTTACCAAAATCATTAAAAGGGGGCATCCTTTGTTTTATTTTAGTCTATAGAGCCCCTCCCATAACTTGTTTAAATTTATCCTCATCCAGACACAATCTCAGTTTATTGCTTCAGTGTGAGTGTACAATACCCAAATGTGTAATCAAAACACTTTCAATTCAGTATTTGCTGTGTAATATGACCTTCGGTACTCTGCATTTTTTTTATCTTGCTGTCAATCAAAGGGCTCTGCCAATTGAGAATTTGTGTGGTTTACTACCAAAATTATAGTTTAGGCTGGGAGAATTAGGCCTTTATAGTTTCAGAAGGAAAAACAAAAAAGCTCAATGGAGACGGCACCCTAGGCAGTATTTTATATTTTCATTTTCTTCAACATTAAATGAAAGAAAACCCGTTGTCATAGTGGTAATGGTTTAAGCGTATTAATGAGCATTTTCCGTTTTACTCTTCTCTAAATGACCACTCCCGTGATAAAGTTATATCTCATTCCGTATGTGTACAGAGTGGTCAATTAACTGCACGATGCGACAGGAAATGCTCCTTTCTATACTTTGGTGGACCCCAAAACTTGACAAAGTTTGCTCACGTATTTCATGAAGAGTATATGTATAGGAGTAAGGGACCAATCAGTTCTTTCTTCTTGAGCATTTATACAATCTAAAAAGCAGAGTCCACTTTTTCCATGGCCATGGACGTTAATTGTTGGGTAAGAAGCTCTCCAAGTTAGTGACATAGCTACCTTTTCGTTGGCGAATTTGGCCCAAAATGGATACCTTGTGACCAATGTCGGGTAGTTCCTAACCCAAGAGTTTGGGTGGCAGCATATCGACCCGACCGTTTGTAAAACTAATGACAAGTAATGACATTTTTGTATTGTACTTGACTTAATAATGTATAATGCTAGGAAAACAACCAGTCTCAAATTTGTAACAGCATGACCTCATTTTTGTTAATGGAAAAACATACCTAATTAATGTATCTTTTGCTGTGCGGTTACAATTTTCGTCATAGCAAGTTCTCACATTAACGCAGCTTGTCCTTTGGTTGACCCGACCAGCGGCCCACCATGAAAAGTGGTTTGTTTCGTATCTCCAAACAAGATTTCCTGTTGCGTCGTCAATCACCAGCTCCCCTTCTCCATCTTCTTCCCAACAACCTGCATAGAAACAATTTACGTGTTATTCATCAACCCAATCACATTCACCTTTCCCAATAAGCGAATTCGGTAATTCGTTGCCGCATGGAATTGTGGGGCACACGGTGACCGAAGGGCAAGAGAGCTCAGCACTAGTATTATACTGTGTACCCTTGATTTCGTCTTGTATTGCATATTAAACTGTCTACGTCCGACCGAACAATAATGAGGGTCTTGGCCCAACTTTCTGGCAGATTTACATGCAAATACAAAAGGACAATGCAGAAAAAATCAACTGGGCAAAATTACACTTGATGTCACCCCTATACCTCCCCTTCCCACACACACATGAAAGCATGACTCCACGAAAATTCTTAGTAAACTTGTAGAGATTATGTGTTTAGAGGCTTTGGTAGTTTCGGGTAAGAAGCTAAAGCCAGGCTACCGCCAGTTGTACTCGCGTTACCTAGCGAGAATTAATTTGAGCACTCACGTGCGTTGATGGATATGGTGAGCTAGCGACGTACCAAACCAGCATTTTTATATCCAAAGTATTTTCTTGTTTTGGATTCCATCGCCGTAATCCTTGTATATAATCATCTTTAGGAAGACTATCCAGTTTTAACAGCCTTAATTTTAATTCAGGACAGTCCAGTTATAAGCTGTTTTGTGACCGATTAGTTTTGTTTACTTAGCTTGTTTATTCTACTGTGTGTAGCCAGTACTCCAGATCAGTGTAGCGTAGGTAGTACTGTGTAGGATCGGGTAGCTTGAGCTTGTGATCGATCACTGCGCGATGGCGTGCCAATCCTTACAGCGGATTTTATTTTAATTACTAAGTACTGTAGCATAACGTTGCCCTTGGCGAATTACCGCCAGGCAAGGACAATATTGTGTGCTGTTCCAGTAGTCAATGACTGGCGAATTACCGCCACTGTTCAGTTTGTAGTTACTAGGCTAATTAGTTTAACGTTAGGTTGATCGGCGAATTATCGCCGCTACTAGTATAGCCCTTGAACAGGGCCGTGTGTTACGTTACATGGCCTAAGCTCATTTCACTCCATGTGGAGTGAAATGAGCTTAGGCCATGTAACGTAACACACAGCCCTGTTCAAGGGCTACTACTAGTATTGTTTACCTACTATAAGTTCCCTGAGATCCAGGACCGGGTGAATCGTCTGCTACGTCTGTTACTGTTAGTGAACACAAGACTTGGGGTAAGTTTGACTCATGTTTTTCTTATCCTAAGTGTTAGCAGTATTTAGGCTAATATCTTAAACTACTAAAAACTCAAATGTTGGAACACGTGCTGTAGGTGCGGGAGCGTTTCCGAATCCGATCGGCGCTTGTATTTAGTGATTATGGGCAGCCATTAGTGGGGTCCATTAGCTTTAAATCGTGTTCATTTATTGTCTACATGAATTTCAAACCTTCATATTCACTAAAACTGTTGGAGTCGAGATAAAGTTTGGTGTACAACAATCCATGATACAGGAAAACAAGAAAATTGAAAGATTAAAAGGTAATGGACCCCAGTTATGGCCAACTGAAATCAGACCATCACTTGCTGTCCGAATTCGTCTATACCCGACGATTTGTAGGCTGTACTAGGGAACTGGAAGAGCTTCCGGTTTCCCGGATGTACGCATGCGCATACGCCCTGGAAATTCAGCTGACCTTACTTTTTATTAAATAGCAAGTGGAAAGTTGTGCTACACTAAGCCGAAAACTGCGTATTCACTCCAGAACACATTGGCAGATTTAAGTCATATTTTTTGTTTAAATAAAAGCACATAATAAACATTTTAGACCTATAATATGGTTGCAAATTAGGATAACGCTTGCATTTGTACCTGAAAAAAATGATTTGCTGAGCTTTAGGAGTTTGAAAAGGGGAAGTTAAAAGGTGTCTCGATGATTCATGGCAATACAGTTGGCAAAATTTAATTTTTATAATGTCGTATCAATTCGCAAATTTATTTTATTTTATCCGCACCTCTGATGCTTTCATCGCAATGTCTCAGTTCAAAATCAGAAATCATATTGCCTTATGTTCAGTAAATATTGTCGAGACTTACAGTAATGAAAACTCCCTTACAAATCTTCTTTTTTGGCGGTGTTCAACATCCTGACGTCCAAAAAAATCCATGTTATTTTTCAAAGTGTCAAGATAGTTCGCTGGTCAAAAAATTTGTAATTGTTTTATCAATATGAGTTTGTATATATCGATTGGCCACGTCATCTAAGTTCAGACTGGTTGCGTGCACAGAAATGCAACAATCTATCATGATAGCAGGATCATTTATGTGTATTACTTCTTGAATCATTGTTAATTGTTTGTAAAATGAAATAAACAATGCCATCATCACAGCGTATTTTCATCATTTCTGAAAAAGTTAGGGAGACTTTTTGGCGATGTCCCCCCTCTCAGAGAAATGACGGTAATTATCCCCCCCCCCCCCCTTATATTCCCCGTGATCCACGAAAATAATCATGGCTACGATTACGTTGCGGCAATGGAAGGCGTGAGTAAGTAGTCCTTTGCGTTTCCAACCACCCGGCATGATCTCCCCTCGATAGGCATACATAGCATAACTATACATGACAACGGCATTTCATAATAACCAAGCCTTGAAGCGCAGTTGTTTACGTCGCTGAGCAACCGAGAATGTGGAGTTAGTTTGATGGCGTTTAACGGCCCAGTTCTAACCAATTGTTTTAAGCTGAGCCAGCCGCGGCCTTTTGCCAGATATGGCGGGGCGATGCGCACTGTTTAACAAGAAATCTCCTAACTGGCAAACGATAGCAGTAATCCTTAACTTAATCCCTAGCCCTAACAAAGAATACAATCGATACAATACAAAGGCAAGAGCCAATGAAGTAACACCTTGTGCGCATGTACGCGATATAGCTCACTGGCTGGTTTTCCCTACTCCGTTGTTTTTGCTGAGCATCAAGCACAATGGCATTAGGTTCCATTTAAAAGTCTTTAAATGTGGAAAAAGCCATTGATTTTAAATTACAACTTCACGTGAGGTGGCAACCAACTCAAGAATTTGGATCAAATTTAGTATATTTTGAAAGAACATGCAGTTCAGATGGTAAAACCGTAAATTGCTCTTGTGTGAAAAACCGACCTTACTTTGACCCGGCCAGAAATCAAAATCCGGATCTCCAGGATGCAAATCACATAATGTATTACTGTAAATGATGTACAACCTGATTAAATGAAAATTTTGTTTCATTTCGAAACAGTGGCGTACGCTAAATTTGTGAAAAAGGGGACGTTAACGGTGGATTTCGCGGCTGTCATGGGGAGGGTCTACGGGGCACTGGCTTAAAGCAAAATGGTGTCCCCTAATGGCCAATATGAAGATACATACTACTAGAACTAGAGAAGTCAGGAACTGCTGTTTAGTTTGGTGGAAACCATTTCGAAAATGAGCGTGTATAAGTAAGAAGTTACAAATAGAGGGTTGTTGGCAAGAGGTTTAAAAATAGTTGTCCCAGGACAGAGGCTTAAAGAAAAGGGGGGGGGGGGGCTTTGGAAATTTTTTCCTTTGCTATAAAGGAGGGCTAAGATACAAATTGGTGCTTTTTTTGAAACATTTTGAAGAATATCTAAACACGCAGGCCGGCCACGTCTCCTCATTTCAGCCAGTAAGCCACAACTGAAAAAAGTCCCTGCCCGGCTCGTCTTAAACCAATTGTTTATAAACTGGACCGTCACAAGTCCATCTAACCTAAGCTAACCTCTTCATCCTGCAAACTACTGTAAAACCGTTCACTGAGATACTTCAGTAAACCCTTTCGCATAATTATTTAACTGTTCGTATTACACTCAATATTCTATCTCATCACACTACACTTCGGAATTGCATTAGAAAGCACAATTGATCAGCTTCAGTGTACAGTTAGATCGCGAGGAGTAAGGACGTATTTGACGTTCTCTGTCCTCTACGCTTCAGTAAACTCTTATAGTTTGTACTATCTCTTGTTCACTGTGCTTTCAGCTGCATCGTTGCTTGCTTAGTCCCATTTATTGTTACAGAAAGCGTGTGTGTAGCAGGTCAAACGTAGTCACCTGCATCAAAATCGGTGATACAATCATTTTGCAGCAGCTTCTCGTCTCTGGCAGTCAAACGTCTTTGGAAGCCGAAGAGTAGTGAGGTAAGCATAGCAGTACATTTTGAGCACACTTTTATTTACGCCTAGCAGCATTTGGCTGGCTATGGCTTCACTTTGAGCAAAGAGACAGTTTAAGCCGAGCTGCATTTGGCGGGCTATTGGTAAATCAATCTAGTTTAAAGGAATTTTCAGAGACAGCACAAGGCTACACGGAGTATATTGGCATTTGGTTGAGGTTGCCAAATTGTTCAAAAGTTACAAGGAAGTTCCAGGTACAGTTTCCGTCGGCATTTGGCCTGGAAAATATCAGGAAAGAACTTCCAAAGACAATAACTGGCATTTGGCCTGGAAAATTTTCAAAAGAACTTCGAAATACAGTATAATCATTGGCATTTGGCCTGGAAAATTTCAGGAGAAATTAAATACTGTACAATAATTGGCATTTGGCCCGAAGAATTTTAGAAGAGGACTTCGAAGTACAGAAAACGGCCTATTGCCTAGAAATTTTACTGGTTTCAAATACAATAGCTGACATTTAGCCAGGAGAAAAAGTTCCAAATAATTCCTGCAGAGTCAAGGTGCAATATCACGGAAAAAATGGAACTAGAATTGGACTACATTGAGGATGAAATTTTGGAGCCTCAATCATTACCCTCCCCTTCGGGTGAAGGGACTTCAGGTGCAAAAGTCATAGAAGATATTGACTTAAAGCAAACACTTGCTCTTATGCAAGCGCAAATTCAAATGATTTGCCAAAAGGTAAACCTTGACATAAAAGAAAGAAAATAAACTCAAAAACGGAAACTGGGTGAAGATACTTCTGAATTACCTTCAAAATCTCCAAGGAAAGATGAAACTTTTGATCTAGAGGATGAATTAGAAAACCTACTTGAATTTGAATTTACTGGCGGAAATAGCCATGGGAAATTGAAGATAAGAACCCTGAACCCACTTCAAGAGAAAGTTTTGAAGGAGATACTCAATTTCAGGATCTAGTATCCAAACTAGACTATGGGGACAAAGCAGGACCCTCAGTTCTAGAAAAGGTAGCCTCACTTGTACGAAATATTTGCGCCTACAAGCTGTCTGAAACAAAACATGAAAATTTGTGTGAGAAATATGAAAGACCACATAATGTGGACTTGCTGCAGACTACGAAAGTAGATCAACTCGTCTGGAACCATGTATATTTGAAAACCAGAACGAGAGACCTCAAACTACAGAAAATACAACTCTCAAATATCAAAGGTATGACTGCATTGACAGTCATTGTATATAACATAATGTCAGGTAAAGGAGGTCTAGAGAAAGAAACTGTCGTGTCAAAATTGACAGATGCTCTAGCTATGATGGCCACAGGAAACATAAATCTAAATCTCCTTCGTCGGGAACTGTTTAAGCCCGAAATAAAACCCGAATATAAAAATCTCTGCTCAAAGTCAACACCTATTACTACGCTTCTCTTTGGCGATGATATTTCTCAACAAGTCCGAGACATCTTGGACGTTAACAGGATGAGAAGAAGATGCTTAACCCCTTATGCGGGGAGAGCTAGAGGTTCTGGTTATCGAGGACGTGGTCGTGGCCAATCATATCCCCAAACTCAAAACAGGCCTTTTTTTTTAGGCCAACGGAACCACAGACGTCCATTCAGAGCCAGACCCAAAAGCTCCACAAATTGAATCCATCAAATGTATGTTCTTTGCCTATAACCACTTCAACAGATAATTCTAAAGGAAGGTCTAAATTTACTGCGGGTATGCTGAAAAACTTTCTTCCTCAGTGGGAAAAGATAACCTCTGATAAAATGGTGTTGAATTATGTGGAGGGTTATGAGATTGAATTTGATAAAGAAAATCCAGTGGATTATAGTTTGTCAAACACAGGGCAAACTGGCAATTTTAGCCCCTCAGAACAACTCTCTTAGAACAAGAAATAATAAAACTCGTTGAAAAAGGTGTTATTGAGGAAGTTTCCCATTCCCGTGGCGAATTTATATCTCCAATATTTTTCCGTCCAAAACCAAATGGTTCTTATCGCATGATTCTTAACTTGAAAAGCTTTAATCAGAGTGTGAAATATTACCACTTTAAAATGGCCACATTGCAATCAGCCTTGAGAATGATGGAACAAAACTGTTTTATGGCGCCTATAGACCTTCAAGATGCCTACTTCTCTGTGTCTATCAGACCTTCATGAAGTAAATCTTTGAGATTCATGCACAAAGATAAAGTTTTTCAGTATACATGTCTCCCAAATGGATTGGCTTCAGCGCCTCGCATATTCACAAAATTACTCAAACAAATTCTCTCTGAACTACGAAAGCTAGGTTTCTCATGCTTGAGTTACTGTATATTGATGACATTTACATACAAGGCTCATCAAAAGAAGAGTGTACCCAAGCGGTTAATCAAGCAATGAGTGTGTTTCAAAATTTGGGCTTTCGAGTTCACCACGAAAAGTCAGCCCTTGAACCAAGTCATACCTTAACTTTTTTTGGCTTTGAGTTGGATTCACAAAAAATGATCTTGACTCCGAAAAAAGAAATAATAAGAAAAGTTATGAAAGAAATCAAGACATTCAAGGCAAAGGCACATAAAACTGTGCGAGAACTCGCCAAAGTTATAGGGCTATTAGTGTCCTTGTTCCCAGGAGTTAAATACGGACCACTGTTCTACAGACAGATGGAACTAGCCAAAATTAAATGCCTGAAACGAAATGCAGGTAACTATGAAACCATAGTGTCGTTGTCAGACCAGGCATACGAAGAAATAGACTGGTGACTGGAAAATCTTCCATCTGCATACAACCATATTCTAGAATCTGAACCACAAATAGTGGTAGAAACAGATGCCTCTCGATTAGGCTGGGGTGCGGTTTGCCCAACATTATCGACTAAAGCAAATGGGAAATGGAATTGTAAAGAAAAATTGTATCACATTAATGTATTAGAGCTACATGCCATCTACTATGGCCTCAAGACATTGTGCTCCTCTTTGAAGGAAACACGCATTAGAATTATGACTGACAGCACAACTGCTGTAGCATACATTACAGCTATGGGAGGTACACATTCTGTAGAATGCAACAAGGTGAGCACTGCTATATGGAGATGGGTTTTAGTAAAGAAAATTTGGTTGTCATGTTGCCATTTGCCAGAGAAAATCAACTTACAAGCTGACACATTATCTCGTAAGTTTGATGAAAGTACCGAATGGATGCTTAATACAAACGTTTTCCGTAATATAACCTCTTTGTGGGGAAAACCAGACATAGACTTGTTTGCCTCTCGCCTTAACAAACAAACTACTCTGTTCGTCTCTTGGAAACCAGATCCAGATGCAATCTTCATAGATGCATTCCCTTTCAACTGGCATAACTATTTTTTCTATGCCTTTCCCCCATTTAGTCTGATTGGCAGAGTTCTGCAGAAAGCATGCCAAGAGAAAGCAACGGGCATTCTAGTTCTACCTCTATGGACAACTCAATCATGGTTCACAAAGGCGCTCTCCATGACCATAGCTATTCCAAGGCTAATGCCAAAAGGAAAGAATTTACTGAGCCTACCCTCAGAACCAGGAAAGGGGCCACACCCTCTACATCATCAACTTCAACTTGTAGCATGCCTTATATCAGGCAAACTCTTCGAGACAGTGGCATTCCAGAGGACACTACCTCCATCCTGTTGGCCTCCTGGAGAAAATTCACCCAAAAGCAATACCTTTGTCATCAAAGGAAATGGACGCGCTTCTGTGATAGAAGACAGATTCATCCGTTTCGTCCCTCTATAACACAGGTTTTAAAGTTCCTAGCATCGCTGTTTAAAGCTGGACTAAGCTGAGTTCAACCAACGCCGCAAGGTCGGCACTTTCAGCATTATTGAGTTGTAAACAAAGAACAGGTTCGCATCCTTTAGTGACTAGATTTTCTAAAGGAACATTTGAACTCAGGCCTCCAACAGCCAAATATAGCTATATCTGGGATGCCTCCATAGTTTTAAACCATTTGCGAACGGAATATTCCATAAATGGGTTGTCCCTAAATCAATCTTCTCAGAAATTAGTTATGCTTATTGCCTTGACAACTGCACAAAGGTTACAAACTTTGCATCTTCTTGATACTAAAGACCTTTACATAACCAAGGACAAGGCCGTCTTTCTGATTAATAACCACATAAAGCAATCTCGACCAGGATCAAAACCAGTGCAAATAGAGCTACAGCCATACCTACCAGATGTCTGGCTGGACGTGTTTTACCTTCTGAAACAATATTTGCAGCAAACGTTAACTTTACGAGGTAACGAGACCAGACTTTTTGTAAGTTACTCACCACCACACAAGCAGGTATCAAAAGATACATTAGCACGATGGATCAAAGAAGTACTGAAAATGCAGGAATAAACGTCGAACGCTTTAAAGCGCACAGCACCAGGTCAGCTGCTGTATCAGCAACAAGCGCAAAAAACCTGCCAGTGGAAAAAATCCTGCAAGAAGCCGGGTGGAAATCGGAAAAAAACATTTGCATTGTTTTACAAAAAACCAATTCAAACAAATCAAAATATATTTGCGCGGACCCTCATTGATTATTGAGGATGAATAGCTCCTCAAATGGATGAAATGAAGGACGAAAAATTTGTGATATTTTGTGATAATTGTTGAAATGTTATCTAACTCGATGTTCTATTAAGGCGCATATCATGAGAAAGATGATACATTTGTAATGTATTGTGATACTTTATGTATAGCAGTGATTCGATGCACTTTAAATGATATGATGGAAAGCCCGAAGAATTTGTGATAATTCGTGATGATTGTTAAGAGGGAGTAAATTCGATGGTCCCATTGCCGTGCATGTCGATGGCAATGATGATACATTTGTGATGTATTTGAAATAGTGCACTTTATGTGTAGTACTGATTACAGTAGATGTGCTGTATAGCGATTTGATGTTCTTAAAGATTAAGATTGAAACGGTAAAGTGCTACAATTGTTTCTGTTAAACTAAAGAAACCAAAAGTTGGATGCGTTCAAAGTAGCCAAACGAGTAATTATTGACTGTTGTATTTCATAAGGTTGTAAAAAAAATAGTAATTTAAGACAAGTACCCGGCTCATTTAAGTTGCCGGTAGCAGAAAAAAGAAGGAAAGTTTGTAAGTCTGTCGAACAACCACGAAAAATATGTGAAGAAGAGTAGTTATTTAAGAAAATTATTGGGCTCATTGAAGTCACCAGCAGTAAAAAATCATTATATGTTTTGCTTGTTTATTTGCTTGTAAACAACGGTTTTGAAGTCTCATGAAATTCCGAAGTGTAGTGTGATGAGGTAGAATCCTGAAATTAAACGAGACCTAAGTTGAAGTTTGATTGGGATTCTACCTTCATCACACGAAACGAGGGATTACATGCCCTCCCATTGACTAAACTATCAGACCGTAGGTAAGACTCACACCCAACCGCAAAATAAAGGGTGTTCACAAGCAAACCTGTAAAAACTGAAGCTGATCAATTGTGCTTTCTCATGTAATCCCTCGTTTCGTGTGATGTAGGTAGAATCCCAGTCGAACTTCAACTTAGGTCTCGTTTAATTTTAGGATTAATCCACAATGTGCAAAGCTGAGCTGATGACGAAGGATGACACCGCAGTAAACAACCATCTATGATACAGGTAAGCAAAGAAACTGAAAGAGTTTGGACCCCAGTTATGTTCGACTGAATCAAACCATCACTTGACTCTTCGGATCCGTCTATAGGTTCACAATTTATTTTATCACAATAAAACATATGGATACACGTAAAAACCATTTTTTTTCTCTACTCCCCAAGTGGTCTACTTGGGATCGATCATAGGTATCCAACTTAATCGCAGTTACACACTTCCGCATGGTATGATGAGGTGACCGTCGACTGCACGGATCGTTCGAGTGCGCAATTGCATTAACATAACGTTTAAAAACTTGAAAAAAGGGAGCTCTTAGGTTCGCGTTCGACGGTATACTACGGTTTCACACAAATGCGAACAACCTAGTACCAATATTGGCCATTAGTGGAGGGGAACGTGGGCCTTAAATTTCGATCATTCTACCGTACACTTGCAACTCTGAACCCTTAGATACGGTAAGTCATTGGGATGTTTACTACGCAGCAGTGGCGGTGCCACATGGACGCAAAAGCGGGCATTCCCCCCGGATTTTGCCTTCCAATTGCTTACCTCAGTTAGGTCAGTTAGGACTTGGGTTAACCGAAAAATAAGTAATATACCTCTCTGGCGGCTTAGTATTTAATTCAAAGCTATGGTGGAGCCTCAGAGATTCCTGGGCTGGAACCCCCATTCGCAAGGAACGCTGCGCCCGAAAATCTTTAACATTATCCTTTGCCCTCAGTTTGCCCCCCCCCCCCATTTTGACATTCTGGCGCCGCCGCTGCTGTGAGAGTTAGGGTGCTGGCAGGGTCATACCGAAGGCTTTAACTCTTTACCGTTGTGCTCCATTCGGGGCATATTTGCGCGCCTCGGGAGTGGGCGGAAAAGCGGACGTAGCACTACCGGTATCATGTTCAGTAGGCTATTGGCCCCGTGACCTTAAACTATTGTCTCTCTCGTTGTTGTGGCCGAGCTTTCGGGTAGCTACTCGCAGCTTCGAGCTCCGCGTGAAAAAGTAATGATGGGTGACAACCGCGCTCTCCGTCTGGGTCCAAAAGAACCCAAACAACGGTAAAGGGTTAATAACGGGACCTTCTGTCATTGGACCTAAAGCAATGGAGTAGGGAAAACAAGCCAGTGAGCCATAACTCGAAAAAATGCTGTAGGCGGCTCGACTTGAACCAGTTGGTTGGAAAGTGGGCCGTGAAACTCCATTTAAGTAACTAACTTACCACTTCCAAACTTAAAGGTCCACGCAGGTACTTTATCGCCGACTTCAAGGTCATCAGGCAACTTCTGTATTGGGAATGTTAAAACCATCTTCTTATCCGGTTTGAATCCAGGGTTTCTTTTAGTGACCTGATCAATGACCGTCAATTCCACAGCACCATAGGCCTCGATAGCCCTGATATCGGTATCTAAGGAAAAATGTCGTATCATGATATAATTAATAAACAATTTCTATGGGTGAGAGTAAAATCATGACGCATATGACGTCACAGAAGAGGAAACTCCTTTCCCTTGTTTGAGACAGAATTTTTGCTTACGTCAAACAACCATAGCATATGAACAAAAACAAAAGAATTACTGATTGAATCGACCGTCTGCTGCACTTTTCCTTTGAAAGGAAAACATATTTTTGGCAACTAAATGGGCTTTTATGATCACGATTTTTTATTTTCAATCGTGGTTGAGGAATCCTTTTCAAATCAAAAGCCAATTATTCAAAATATCCCTTATACCTTACCCTCCTTTTATTTCTAAGCTTTACGGACTATGTGTTTTTCATTCAATGAAAAAACGAGCATTGTTAACTATTAGGCTGGTCATTTCCTTCAGATTGTCGAATCGGCCCATTTGAGAGTAAACGGGACCTTAATTCAGCTAAAGTAACAGATAACTCGATACACCAGTCTTACAATATGAAACTACCTTTATCTGCTGTCTTCTTGAAAGAAACCAAAATTTTAATTTTACTTTATAAGCCACAAATTTCACATTATGGTCTGAATACTATTCAAAACTATGATAAATTATTTTGTTATGGGAAAGTACGCAAAGATGATTACAGACCGTTTTAATGAGGAATTACACAAGGTTGTCAGATCGGGTTTTTTGCCACATCAAACCAACATAGCCTCTTTCTCAAAAAATAGTTGTAAAGAATTGTGGGATAGAATATTGTTGTTTCGTAACCACGGACTTGTATACATGGACAGAGCATGTAACGTGTACGTCCTATCCGTAGATGGTCGCCACCGACTGAGACAAAAAAGGCGCACCAAGATGGCCGCCGTGAACCTATAAATCGTCTAATTTGACGACAACTCTGTAATATTTCAAGCAAAAGTTTAACTTGAATGGGGAAAAATATCATATTCCTGCAAAACGTTAAGTGATTTTGACATCACCTTGCCATATTTCAAAAATATTTCAACTTTCTTGCAAAATATGGCGATATACTTGACCAAGTCCAAACTTTTACACAAAAACATAGAAGACAGCCATCTGGGTGCGCTTTTTCTCACACGTACGGTAGCGACAATGTACCGTGTAGTATGCTCTGTCCATGTATAGGAAGTCCGTGATCGTAACAGTTTGCCACAATAAAATGCCATCGACGAAAGTGATGTGTTCCAAAAATGCAGCCCAAAATGCTTTGTAACTGATATTTGAAAAATGGTGTAATAATATCGGAGGTGCATTGAAAAAACTACTGGTATGGATATTCTGTCCCACTGTTGGGTGCTTTGGCTGACGTCACAAGTCCCACCCATATTGACGGGAGATGGCTATTGTAGTGGGCTCTATATAGTGTAACTACCTGAAAAAGCAGTTGAAGACCCTATTATTTCCTCACATGTGTTGTAATTGATTGCAACTTTTAATATTAACCCCTATATCTTACCAATTAGAAGCATTAGCGACATATTCCTGTCCGAACTTGACATTAATGCTAATCATTTGGCAAAACAGGTAAACATTATATCAGGTGGTGAATTTATGTAAGCCAAAGGCCTTCCCACAGAACAAATTGCACCTCCAAATAAATGAACTGTCCTCTAAAACTGACGAACTGTAAGGTCTTATTTCAGTCTTCTCTTTTGTAAATACCTAAGGCCTATGTAATTTATTATAATTGACTGAAATTAAATAATGTATTAATTAACATTAACAGAGACAAAAAAGTAAAAACCACTGACCAATTCGTTTTTATATTGCTTATATGCAATGTATAAAAAGTATGTATTTACACGAAATAAATATGTATAAACACTCGAGTGTGTGCAGGTGTAAAATGCAGAGTTTAAATTTGATACATAAGTTTCTTTTTAATTATCCCGACCTCATTCATAATTGGTAATAATCAGTAAAAGGAAGACATGTCCAGGTAAATTCAGTCTGGTAAATCTATGTCTATTCATTCATACTTGGTAATAATCCTCAAATTCTACTGGTCAATTTCATTCAGGTGTCTACGTGTTATCCGACCAATATCTCTCGGTAATAGATGAAACGCTTATCGGTTAAGCTTTTTAAATGTCAGCTTATTCGTAAACGGGATTTTAGTTCTTCACCGTCAGTTTAGATCAAAATATCGACTTGTATATATATATTTCTAATTGCGGATTAGGGCGAAAAACCGTTTCCCCTTAGCGTTTTGACACACGTTTTCAATGGGAATACGTAACAGTATGGTAAATCCCCACATACCATACGTAGTACATGTAATTACGTAATTACTTAAATGTATACCAACTTACATATATATATATATGGAAAAGAGGTAGTAAAAAGTGCTTTAAAGTTTGCGCTCATGTTTTCTGACAGTCACTTTCGTCCGGTTCTGTTTTTACAGCGATCGTTTCGGATTTGATGTTTGTCTTGTCCAAGTGTTACTGTTGGTTGGTTGTTCAGTTTAGTTTTTGCCACCTGATGAAGGGTTTATACCTGGAATTTTCCGCAAACTTTTAAGTACTTTTACTACCTCATTTCGACCTACACATTTCAACAGTGCTCCGCAGCAATGTGTATAAACCCTTCATCAGGTGGCAAAAACCAAACTGAACAACCAACAGTAACACTTGGACAAGACAAACATCAAATCCGAAACGATCGCTGTAAAAACAGAACCGGACGAAAGTGACTGTCAGAAAACATGAGCGCAAACTTTAAAGCACTTTTTACTACCTCTACATATATATATATGTATATATATATATATATATGTATATATATATATGTATATATATATATATATGTATATATATATGTATATATATATGTATATATATATGTATATATATATGTATATATATATGTATATATATATATATATATATGTATATATATATATATATATATATATATATATATATATATATATATATATATATATATAGATATATATATATGAACAAGGTTAAACAAATTCTTGGCCTGTGCATTAGAACAGGATAATACTTTCTCGGATTAAAATGATTCCTGATGACCTCTTTCTAATGCACGGTCTGTCGTTGTTTAATCTTTAATTAAAGTCTTTGGCAAGTTTCAATGTAGTAATTTCATTAACCATGACTTCCCAACGTGCAATTAGTGAAAGATTTATCTTCTTACCGTCATCGACGGTTGGGGGCGCACCAACATCTCCTCGGCTTGGTTGCTCTGGATATATCATTAGCATAAAGAGGGCGTTAGATAAGAAATACTGTGCAAAGAATTAGTCATAGACGTTGCAACAACAAGAAACATGGCAAACATATTAGCCTCAGTAACAGATATGAATAGGAGTATTACTATTTCATATGCTCCACCACGTCCTTGAAAAGTTTGAAATGGGCAACATGTCACCCATGAGTTGTTAAATTGCCCAGATTAAGATGGAGTATATATCAAAGTGGTTAATATATCCCCGTAGAAAATCTACAACAACTTTGATATTAGCATTGACAATAGGAACACGACGTTGCAAGCGACAGGCTTGGCTTCCTCTCTACAAACTGAAATGCCAACTACTTTTTCTTTACATTCAGCAACAGTTAGTTAAAACGTAGTATTAATGAATATATTTGAAAATATATAAAATTTCTTTGCACTAATCAAAGAAGCTTTTGATTTCTTCACACTAAGAGAAAATAGAGATTACAACTTCTTATTTTCAAATATTCAGTATGTTACCAGCGTTTAACTCAAAAATTGTGATTCTCTGATTGAAATTTGCTCAATAATCCAAACTTGCATCTAAAATAATTTTGGCATCCAATTAAGTATTATTTTACTTTTGGCAGATGATTTACTCAGCTACAAGAAAACTTTTCGCAAACTAAGAATTTCATGCGAAAGCATCTCATTTACCTATCACAAACAAAACTTCTACATAACCACTTGTCCATTAGTCAAACTTTCCTTTGCATTCCTCTGAATTTTATTCAACATCTTTTATATACTACTACATGCGCTCTTGAATCAAGGAACTAGGGCCGAAGTAATTGCAGTTAGAATGGTTCCATGTCATTTTCTGTCGTTGGAGCAGGCCCGTAGCCAAGAGAGGGGCATGGCGACACCCCTAAAAATTTGTTCGCCCCCCGGACTTTGAATTTTGCCTTTGAATTAATACATTTGTACACTTTTGGCCCTTATGAAAAAACCTCGCTTCCTGGAAAAGTTCCGGACCACTTCGGTGCCTTGTGTGTCTTGGGGCCAGTTGGTGGTCAGAGAATTTAACCAATACGACCAAATAACTACAAAACAGGGCGCATCGAGAATGGAGCTATTATTAGCGCAATCTTCAGAGCTGGAATTTTGACATTAAGAAATGAAGAAAATGACAAATAGAAAAGAATAACATGCCCTTAGAAAATTAGGTGTGACAATTATTCCCAAATTCCCAGGTTTTCACATGTTTCTGCATCTGGTTTTTGCAGGGATTTGCATGAACACCTGTGTCTTCATGTGATATTAACACAGGTTTGCCAGTTGCCCCACTTTGCCCAAAGTTTGCCACAGGTTTGACTGTCAAAACCCTGTGGGAATTAAACCTGTTGCTAAAAAGAATTTTGAGGTAAAACCCGTGGCCTCAAATTGAAGGCAAAAAGAGATGTGTAAACCTGTGCAAAACATGTGTTCAGAGGGTTCCAAAAACAGGCTTGTCAACCAGGAGCATGCGTTATTCCCTTTGTTTTTCACATGTGATCACGCATGGGACTGACACAGTTTAACACACTCATTTTTATAAGGGCATGACAAACAATTGGAATGGTTGGAAAACACGGTGACGAGATGCAATCGTGATGGTGACAAGGAACAACTTAAGTGACAGAAATGATGACACAGAATAGTGAACATGATTACGAAAACTATGAACATGAATATCATTGTAAACACTTTCGAAATGAAAGAATTAAAAGTAAAACATTGTTTTGGATATGACTGAGGTAATTTAAACTTACAGTCTCAAATTCGTAACGTAATTCTTTTTTGAAATATGCATTTGGCGGAGCATTCAAATCATGCAGTTATATATTATTCAATCAGGAAATCTTCTATAATTATACATTATGTTAATTTTGATAATTGCAACATAAGTTTTGTTCCAAGCAGTTGCTTTTCATTCTTTGTAACAATTGAACAGTCGATGCGATTATTTTATTGTTATTTTTCTCTTCATTTTTTGGCATGCATTTGTAATCGTTCAGTAACATTGTATGTTGCAAGTATATGTACATCCAAACTGGATTTCTCGGAAAGATTTGTCATGCATAAAGATTAAAGTTAAGCCAGGCAACATGCCGAGTGGTGCAGAATTATTCAGGCAGATTGATGTATCTTTGCAATTGCAGTAAATAAAAATTATTAATTATCAGGCAGTGTCAAGCTATAATCTTTATCATTCATCATTCGTGCTATCTTAAGTAGGTACTGAAAACAGTCATTTGTTTTTTAAAGAACAACATGACCAAATCACGATTTCCAATCAAGATGTTGCATAATAAATTCACATTCCAAATTTCATACAACACTTTTTAAGTATGTGCTTATTCTCTAATAACAATTTTGATCAAGGGTCAAGACTCTTGAGATATAAATTACCTCACGATGAAGCTTTAATGGGGCCCGTATTTCGCATTGGTCCTTTAAGAGGTATATGGAACAAGGGTAGTGCGATTAGGGGTATCCCTGTTTCTAATTGACTTGGTGAAGTGCAGTTAATGAAAGGCATGCATTTTGCACACTTAATGAGCAATCTGTCCACTTACATTGGATTAGTTATAAACAAAACTAAATCTAGACATGCAAAGATTATTATGTGCTTATTAAAATGAGTGCAACCTAAGTTAAGAAGTTGTAATAGCTCTGAAAAGTAATGTTTTAGTTTAATGCTTTTGCAATGCGCAAATCATCATGTAGTAACTTACGTGTTGGCCTGGGTAGGCAAGCAATCATTTCAGGGGCCAATTCCAGCTCACTTGTTACTGATACGTTAACTGAGCGGAAAAGTAGTTGTACCTTTCGGTTATCAGGAATGCTGAAACTATCTGCAAACAAATTAGGTCGTGTTTTGTTTTATTGCATACAAATGGCTTTTATTTCTAAAAAAAAAACATAACAATCCCTTACAATATTCACCCGTTTTTGCCATTACCCTTGTCCATATATTTACATGAATGTTTTCAGTAAATCTAGTTTCAATGGCTTTGCTTTCTTATACATTTAGCAACATAAGATCTAAGTAATTCCATCATCTTTCAGACAACGTCATGTTTGTTAGTAATGATTGTCATCAGTAGCCACCATTATGCTTGTCTTGGAATCCAATTATAATTTTGCTCATGAGAATTTAGCACAAAATGATATAAATTGTGTCCTCGTTCATCCACTGAATGAAACTTGCCTTTTCTCTCATAGAGGACGTGTTATCACTTGCATTAACATAGTTGTCACCAAGTATTTTATATATTCAGATGTATTGAATTATGTTTTAATAACTAAAAAAAACCCTAAAAAACATGAAAAATATCGACAACAATGAAATCATGAACTTGCCTTCTGGAAAGTAGGTTGAATATCTCTCGTTCAAGGTTTCATTACCGACCCCAAACGCTCGGGGGGATTCTGGGTGGTAAACGTAGATGGTATCTTCGTATGGTTTGTGAAGAGGCAGTGTCACAACATTGGCTAGGAAAAATAAGCATCATAAGTATATAAATGGCGTTAATGTATATTTTTCTGCGGGTATAAAATATCAGAAAAACGATATGGCTGCAGGTAACTTGCCAATTGCCAATGTTAGATGTCAAATGCTATAAAATTTCAAATTATACGACTTTTTCCGCTACTCATTCTCATCCTTTAGTTTCTATGTCAGTAAGTAGCAATTTTACACCAATAATATCTCACACATATATATAAATATATATATCCTGCATGTTAAATTATTTTGGGCGAACAGTGTACAGTTGAGGAACATACATTCATTTCATAAAGTAAGATACATTTCAAAACGAAAGAGACTCACTCTGGTCAATGTTGCACCGGAATGTTACGGAGTTTGCAAAGTATTCGCGTTCATTGGCTGTGACGATAACGCTCTCGTTGTGCGGACATTCCACAACAACCATACCATTGTTTGCGGTTCGGGCTCGTCGATGTTCCCGAGTTCCAGACTCAGAGTTTGGATCAGAAACGAATGTGCGAACGAAAGCATCTGACAGCAAAGGATCTCCATCAGTTGGCTCTGCCGCCATTACAAGAACGGTCAGGTTGACGAATGGTGGCTCAGCTATTTCTGCTGCTTTTACTGCCAAGTGGGAAAACAGAGAAGGTTCATTGTAATGAAACCATTAAATCAGAGCGATTAATCTACACAACTGGCTGGCTAAAAAAAGTACAACACGTAAACATCTGTCAAGGCTTGAGCATATCAAACTTTTAAAGCTGTTCAACACCAACTTTTGTAAATTCGTTTCAGGACGAATTTCGCAGATAGCCAAAGAAAATGGAAAAATGAAGGCATTTTTGGGAACAAGATCTTATGACTTTTTTCTGATTAATATCCTCAGAAAGAAGGGTAAACAGCTATCGGACAATAGATTCATATGCAATCGTCCCAAGTCTTGAGTTATCCTTAACCTCTTTAGACAACTACGTGGTGGGTTCACAGCTGGCTATGTTGGTTTACCGATTTTATTCAGTTATGCACAACTTTTTAAAAGCTTGATCTCCTGATCCCAGACATTTCTAATTCTCCTAACATACTTACTTGAGCCTCCCCCACAACTGTCTAAAATTTATCATCATCTAGCCAGTTCATTGCTTCAGGGTGAGTTTACAAGACCAATGTGTTATCAAACCAATCTCAGTACATAACATGCTGTGTAATATAAACTTCGATACTTCTCATTTTTTTAACTTGCTGTCAATCAAAGAGCTAAGCCAATTGAGAGTTTCTGTGAACTACTACAAAATTGCAGTTTGGAGTTAACTTTGGAATATCTTACGTGTACAGTTGTAGCCATCTCCTTCGAATTCCTCTGGACATGGTCCACATTCAAATAATTGAACGAATGGAAGCAGAAAGTTAAGGTCATCTGGATCAATTGGGATACACTCGGCAACGGGAGAGCAAGGGTCATCGTCACAAGTGCGTGGATCTGATAAACAAAAACAAAAACATTACTATAAATAACACACAAGTCTGACTGTAAATAATGACAACCAGAAGACCTAGGAAAAGATGAGCAGATGGCCTGTCAAATATCAGATGCTTTCGTTCCTAGCTTTACATAATGATCAGTCCACTGGTATCAAACAAGGGATTTACCCTTTCAAAAACACTAACTCTCCTTTCAAGTCCAGAGGTTTCCTGAAATAGCTATAAACTCACACTCTAAAATCAAAACAGTGAACTCAGTCATTCTCTAATAAAGTGAAAAGTGTGAATTCAATCCATTAAGGTGTTAATTTACTCCAAGAAGAGTCAAATTAAATCTAAAAAGAGTAAAATTTCCTCCAAAAGAGCTGTTTCACTCTTCCTGGAGTGAATTTCACTCTTGTTGGAGTGAATTTCACTAGTCTTGAAGTGAATTAACACTATACTGACCTGAATTCACACTTTTTACTCTATCAGAGAGTGACTTGGCTCAATCTTTTCATTTTTAGAGTGCATGTAAAATGGGAATCGTAGGTATAGGTAATATCCATTGGCGATCTTTGTGGTCATTGTTGAAGAGTCTACACCCCCCCCCCCCCTTAACGTATCCAGGTGAGCTTATGCGCCATCCTCTTCCATAGACCAGATTGCTGCTGCAAGACAATGCCACATAGGCTACGTGCAAGAAGCTTCGGGAGAGCAAAGGGGCAAAAATTTATAGTCGCTCTAAAAGAGTAGATTTAATCTTAGTGAAATATTTTGAATAGTTTTGAAATATTCAGCTCAAAAAATATGATCCAGTGGTTTCTAGTCGCAACTCCCTGGTATGACCGTCTATGTCAGCCTCCGGTAACAATTGAACCGCACTAGGTAAAACACACATTGAAGAGAAAGATGTATACCTTCTCAAGTTGAATAAAGTGGGTGGAAAGAAAACAGTTTAATTCTTTTCAAAAGGGACCACGCTAATTTGGCGTTTTAGAAAAGGAGTGGCGTGTGTTGTTTATGAATTAATATCCCCACAAATCCCCGAGCTTACTTATGGTACGTCATTACAATACCAGGTTGATAAAAGTGAACATCTTACCAAGAAGACTGCAATGGGTACCATTTCCGAAGAATCCGTCAGAGCACAAACACACGTAATCTCCGGGTCTGTTTTCACAGTCTGCGTCAACGTGGCAGTTGGTGATAGGTGGTTCAATTTCGCATTCGTTTATATCTGAACAAAACATAAAAAATAAATCAGTCAAAAAAATTTAAAAATTGCGGAGAGAAATGTTGCATTTGTTTGGATTACCAATCCAAATATTCATTTCCAAGGATACAAAGGATTGTAAACGTTTCCTTTACTTAGACTTCAACCCCGTCTTCCCACTCAGCTTTTACAATAGCTTTATAGTATGAACATACTACATTTAGTGATTTTTCATCATTAAAAGATATTTTGTTAACTTACCCTCCTTCAATCATGAAGTTACCTCAAGTGAAAGTTGCCTCAAGTGGAAACAACCTGCAACAACTCCGTTTCCCTTCTATAATAACAAGCATATACCGGAATGGAACACGAATCACCTATCTGTTGTTGCAATATTATGTTAACAAAAGATCGATTGTAGTATGCTATTGACGACATAAAAGTTATATTTTGAGCCGCTGTTATCGCAAAATGTTGCCACTAGAGGCAATGCCCTGGTTGGCGTCTCTTTAGCCTTACCGTCACACATTTCACCGTCGCCTACATATCCAGGAGGGCATGGTCCACACTGGTAACGAACGATGATGTCCAGGGTAAGTAAAAGAGCCACATCGTTGGGGTCTGGTAGTGGAACGTCTTCACATTCGACTCCTGGGAAGCACGGTTGATCGTCACATGTAATTAGAGCTGTTAATTAATAAATCCATTTGTCCATACATCATTGTTTACTTACAACATAAACACTGAATTACTTTCGTGTGAGTTAAACAAAAGCACATCTTGTACCAGAACAGTTCGAGAAATTTGAAAAAGGGGCATGACGTACCCATGCACATGCAGAAAATTCATGACACGAAAAGGGGGTAGACATGGGCTGAAAGTATCTGAAGTAGAAATTTTACCCTTTCCCACTTCCCTCACAGAACTGTATACGGTGTGTAAAGTTGTACTCTGTGTTAAATAGCGTGGCACTGTAGCAGGTTATTAATATATTCTTCCAACAAGACTTGTACAGTTCTCCTTTAAGTCCAATTCATGTTTTCCTTTCACAATTTTGTGATTACCTCCATCATACTGTGTTACATAATTAGTCGATAATACTGTTGTCCTGAAATACTATGGTGATCAAGGCGACATTCTTGTAAGTCGGCTCTTCCCTAATTCTCCGCATAAAGGTATGAAAATTCGGAATGGAAGGAATGTTTTCAGTTAATTTTTGCAGGCTACACAATAAAATACCACCTTTATGCCTATTTCCACTTTCTGCTTGCATTCTATTGTTTTCTTAACTTGTACATTAAAAGGATAAAAGGAACGTTTCTGTTATTTTTTGTAGACAATGGCAGAAAATGTTTATCTTTTGTCACGTTAGCAGTACATTATTTTTACTCTTAAGGGTTATAACCCGACCCTTTGTTGTAATAGACGTATTAAATTAGAAAGCTATGCCATCATTCATCAAAACTGCAATACCTCTTTTGTTAGCACTTGCAATGAGTTTGTAACAGACTTACATACTAAAACGCAAATATCCCCGTTTCCATAGTATCCCGGTCTACAGACGCAATCGTATGATCCTTCATTATTGACACACACAGAGTTCATTGAGCAATCGTCAGTACCTTCGGCGCATTCGTCGATATCTACATAATATAAAGGGTGATTAAAACACTATGTAAACTTCTGTAAATTCATGAAAGGTAATGTAACTTGTCACCAAAACGCCCAACATTCACTTTACAATACAGATTGAACTTTCTAAAGGGAAATCCGAAAGAATTTTATCTATATCTTTAACTGTTCTCAGGATATACCCACACTGCCATTATCATTCCATCGTGTTGCCAGATGCACGTTTCATCAGTCTCATACGATCGAAAATGATCGAGGAATTACGCTACAAAAATTGCAAAGACTTCCATACTTTTCGATGCGTCTGAATAATCTCTTCGCAAAGTGTTGAGCCGCTTTGAACAGGGCTTGATTTAATGAGTTAGCACGGTGCCCACGTCATTGCCTTCATACTGTTCAAATCTCACGTTCTACTAATTGTTCTCATGAAATAAATAGTTGAGCAAATGTCTTTTTTAGCTACCGTAGGATCTTCCGACAATGTAAACACCACTGTTCTTCTCTCTCTTCACCACTTTCATTTCTCTTTAATTAACTCTACACCACACCAATTTTCAATTCAAAGTGATCAGTACATCAGACTTACATAAAGGCGCTTAAGTCCGTGGTCACGCCCACGCTAAAGAGTGTTGTCGTGCAGTACGCCAGCTATACAGCTAACTGAGAAGCAGCTGACGACCAACGTGTGACGTTCGCACTAAAACACTGTTGAATTTGTCCAGCAGTGGAAGCACCATAAAACATTCTATAGATTTGTTACCAAAAGACAACCTAGAACATACACACTACGGGTGAAAATATTGGAAACAGGATTATTTCAACTTTTCTGATGGTGTCCCTTACGTTTACTGCCTTACGGAGAAGACGTTAAAATGTCTCCCGTATTTCCGCATACGTTGGCCAAGTTTGGTGCCTTGTTACTTGTTTCTTAAAACTCTGCACCATGATAAAGGTATAGCAATTCATCATTTCAAGACACCGACTGAGTACGAAATAATCATTTCTATCAGCTTTAATTGCTTTTATGTGAATTCTCTATTTATATAGTTAACAAACTTTAAGGGAATCGAAAATAAGCACAGTATGTTCCTTGGTTGTGAAACAGCAATTACTTTACAGCAGGTTGCGCAACCTGTCTCCTGAATTCTTTCGGAAATAAAATATGTTCAATTTAGTTCTTAGTTGGTAGATGATTTGAATTATGTTGATTTCACATTCATTTAAAATGATAAACACTTTTTTCATTCACCAATTATTATTAAAAAGCAAACAATGACTCCTTACCCTCGCAGATAGTACCATCCCCTTCAAAGCCAGGAGGACAAAGTCCACAGTCAAAGAGGAAAATGATTTCCAACGTAGACAAAAGGGCGACGTCGTTGGGATCGGGGAGGGGTACTTCTTGACAATTGGTTCCTGGAAAGCATGAATCACATCCTAGTGGAGCTGCATGAAACGAAATTGTTAAAAGAAAAATAAGATTAAACTAATAACCATACAACGCTCAACTGAGCATAGAAAAATAGGAGAATTAACAAATGGTTTTTAAGGAGGAAACGCAGTCACTCAATCTTGAAGAAGTGTGGAAGACTGTTGTGCTTCATGTTGGTTTCTGGGAGTCATGTGACAATATTTTTCTCCTCAAATGTGAAATACACCACAAGTTACTGCTTAGCCTACCTTGAATATTCAATATTGAAGTCCTAGACTATTGCGAAAGATGGTTTGGGGAGAAATAATAATAAAACCGTTAGATTTAGCTGGTGCGTAATAATAAGTTTGGACGACAGATCCTGCCCTTTTAGTATCAACGTAAACATAGGTGCGACCCTAGTATAAGTGTTGGGGCTGATGTTATATTATTGTTATGTGGTATACAGGGACGCCATTTTTTTTTTTTTTGTTTTTTGTTTTTTTTGAAAGCAGCGCTACCTGGCTATTGTGATAGATTCCAAGGGTTTTTTTCGTTTAACGTCACGTTTTAGTGGAGAACGTAGCAAACCTCCACATCTTTGTTCAAAGTGGAAGCTGTATCGCATAGATCCAGGGTGTGACAGGTTTTATCATTTAGAGCTTTCTCATTCCATATTATTAATCAGTAATTATTTCTGGGATGCGTCACAACTTTTAACCAATAAGGAAGCTGCAATAGTTATGGAATCTTTCCGAACACTCGTTGCTTGAAAGTAGACATTCTGGACAAGCCCTCAGCCCACACACTTGGCCACTCTTGCAGCAGACTCCAAAGCAGAAGCATGTTGTCAAACTTGGATATAATCACGTTTTTGTGTGTGTGTGTGTTGCCTATTAATTTTTAAACAATTCTTTTGGAGCAACGAATTAGCAAATAAATCAAAATTTAAATCATTCTCTTCTTTATCTTTTGCATGGATTTCATGCTTGGACTGGTCACCCTTTAACTAGATCCCCGTACAAAGCCTTGGCACAAGCGATTGACCCTTACATACTAACTAGGTGGAGGAGCGGCGTCGAGAAGGAGCGTTATACATCTTTATATATTACACTATATAACATTACATTACATAATATTATAGGACCCAAACGTCCCAGGTTACATAGAGGTTAAAAAAGACTATTTTGTTCAAGTGATGGATGTCCCTAAACAGAAGTTGAGAATATTGCCTCTGTTAATGTGGGATAATATGTGATTGAACTTACATATAAAGACGCAGATTTCTCCGTTACCATGGAAACCTTCCAAACATTCACACCGGAATGAGCCTGGTTCGTTGATACACTCAGCGTTCTGATCACAATTATGTGTACCTTCGGTGCACTCGTCAATATCTTTAAATAAAACCAAGCAAAAATTTCCCAAGTCCATCATTTCAGGACAGATTTGATGATATAGGATGGATTAATGTAACAAATCACTAAAGACTTATTTAAATGAATTAAAATAAGAATTTCGTTAATCTGTAAACTTCACTGGTTAAAAGATTCCGCGAAAACAAATCCACTTTAAAACAATGAGCATGAATGATTCATTCTCGAAATTGGGAGACATCACTCTATTTCCAAAAAACTTACTGTATAAAAGTCAATGGCCAATTTGTCAAACATTGTTCCGTACGATTTCAGCCCAGATATTTATACTTATGGCAATGAAAATAACAGATATGTATACAGTTAACAGACATGTCTCTTTAGAAAGGTGAAACCTGAAATAACAATGATTTGAATTATTGACAACTATAAAATTCACTAAATGATATACCAAGTAGTTATAAGGTGTTTCTATAACATACCTTCACAGTCAATGCCATCTCCTGTATAGCCGGGGGGACAAGATCCACATGTAAACTGATCAAAAATTCCGTTAGGTGGATATCCAGAAATTTCTCGAACATCCTCATAGTCATTAGTACAGACCACTCCGGGGAAGCATGGTTGAGTGCTGCAGTCTCTTATTTCTGAAGTAAATGACGAAAAGTATATTGCCCAAAAATTTTATTTCATTTAAGCAGGTGCGGATAATATTTGATATTTTTTTTGTCGGCGCGCTTACCTTACCGCGTTAAACATTATTTTACAAATTTCATCTACATTGGCTGTGATTTTGGGAATTATTATGACACGTACGTCTTGAAAAAAATCTTAGTTGTTTTGACGTGCACGTGACACCAAACGAACACCAAGAGAATTACATACAATATAAGCCTGCATGGATTTATTCAACTTCTTCGAAACATCGGAGCAGATGTTCCTTTGTCAGAGATGTTTTTAAAAGATGAAAATCAATCACGAACATATTTTTGTGAGCAATGGTAGTTTGGGTGAGTTTGGGTGGGGAGGGAAACCGTAACCGTACGAAGGAGATATGCAAATATTTAATTCCATAATTCTCTATTTGTCAAAATATTTCCAAACATTTTGATCAAAGATTCATTTCTTAATTTACCAAATGCGTGAACATATCGTCACACACATGTACATTTTGCAAGTGGAAGAAAGGCATAGACGTCATAATACTCCCTCACGTTAGAATGCATGTAACTACGTAGTAAACTACATTCGACACGCTTGCTCGTTGAATGTGTAAACATTGCATATACCGCTAGGCACACTGTGCAGTGCGTTCAGGAAAAAAACACGTACAGTTAGCATGATTGTCCTCCAACATGGCGGATCTATGACGTAATTACATGGTAACACTGCAAATAAACAAGCACATGCCAGATGACAATAGCAATTTTTAATTTTTGTTAAATATGCCTTTGGAACCATGGAAACTGAGAGGAAAAACTATGGCATAGTTATTGTTAATACGTCCAGTTTCCGTGGTTCCTTTGATGCACTTAGCAATGAATAAAGTCTGCAGTAAGGACGTATGATGTTGGCCAACCATAATCTTTCAACCTAAGGATAGCGTTGAAAGCAAAAACTACACATTTGACCGTCAAAATCTAGTGCAGTACGCATTCAGTGTGGCTAGCTGAGAAGCAGCTGACGACCCACGTGTGTAACTGTTGCCCTACAACACTGTTAAGTTTTGCCCGGCAGTGGGCGTGGCTTCCAAATTGTGACGTACGGTGAAAGCACTCTGTCGTGATGTATCATTTTCTAAACAATGAATACTTACGAGCAGGCAGGCAAATTCGACCGTTACCCCAGTAACCCTCGTTGCATATGCATTCAGGTCGAAGGTCAACATATCCACAATATGCATTTTGATGACATGCATACCCAATAGACTCGCATCCTGCAGCTGTAAAATACCAAAACAAAGAGTGGGATGTGTCATAAAGTGCATAGAAACGAAGTATGGAGAGAACGGGTGTCATAGAAATGGTCCTCGATGTAGAGTTCCAAGAAATCGTTTAAGCTGTTTAACGCAATATCAGTTTTCTGTTGGAATTTGATTCAGCTTCAGCTGATGGTTTTCGGGCATAATCATATCAGATTTCTTTACTTATGACGGAAAGCTTAACCAAGTCAACTTGGTGAGCCAACTAAGCATCAACTAACCTTTCAGAAAACTGGAGTGATTTGCGTCTCCACAGTTAATGACAATTCATACTTTTTTTATTTTGTGTACACTGTTATAATCTTTAAATGAATTTCAAAATGGGAATGTAAACTTGCAAGATTTCAGAGTTTTTACACGCTAGTATTTGAGAGTCTGACAACGGAAGAGAACGTTTGCTCCAAATTAAAGTGCAATACACGTGATACGAGGCATTACAAACGGTAGTCAAAGAAGTGCATGACCGAAAACGTCCTTTTGAATAGTTTAGTGTTGAAATGGAGTACGTACCAACACATTGATATTTCCCATCTATGTACTGAAACTGGTACCCTTCTTTGCAGACGCAGAGGAAATTTCCAAACGTGTTCTTGCATTCTTGATCTGTAGGACATGTGACCAAACCTTCTGCACACTCGTCGATATCTTATGGAAGAAACAAAGAAACAAATAAACATGGCTTACTTTTCCTCTAGGATACTCGCATTTCCGAGGCCCGATTCACTTTCCAGTTTTCTGAAAGTTTCTGAGTTTCCAAATATTTTCCAGTTCCCATTATTGTTGGCTTTAAATAATGGTCATTGATCAATTGAGTAAACGGATGGTATATCACTTTCTTACGAGCCCACCAATGATGAGGCTCTATACCGCATTGGCTAGTCAAATTGATTAAGGGGGTTGGTTTTAAGGGGCGATTTTTTCACGTGAGCCAAATGTGTACAAACGTGTTAGACCACTGGCTATTTGAATCTGTCTCTTCCCCTCCTCCTAATTGTCTATGAAAATGGGTTTCCTCCACCATGCGGTTGCTGTTGCAGGTGTAACGAACAGAGAATTGCCATTATTGTGTAATGAAGTTAGGTCTAATATCTCTTTCAAACATAAATTCATCGATCTTAGAGCGATATATAGATCCAACATCTGTACGCCGTCGGGGGCAAAGATATTTACTACCGGTACTGGTCTTGGGTAATTTATTGACGCGTCATGACTTTTCTTTTTCACTGTAATTCTGAACTCTATAAAATGGGTCAATGGCATTACTTCATGCCCAATTCGGTAGGAATGATTCACACAGAAGTGTGAGAAATTTTGATCCGACGAGTGAACTTGATACTTCCGTTTGAACATCGGACACCGGAATCAGACATATTGTAGAAGTGCAGATGGTTTTATGAGCTCAAAATTAGTGCCAACTCCGGGTAAACTTAGATAATTTTCTTTGCACATGCTAATTCTAGTAATTCAACGGCATTTGGTCATGAAGAGCAGGGTGTTTTCCGTAAAATGGGTTCCACCCTCACTAGGCCCATCAAACCAAATGTGGATTGGCTCAGAAACCCGGGCTCTAGAACACCCGTCTGCTCCTTAAGAAAGCCTACAACAAGGAACCAAATGGTGAATGGGGGCCAAAACATTTTTAACGCAAGATTCCATGGATATCAAGGATGCTCTCGTCATTGGTAGCTTCTTCGAAAAGACTGATATACATACTACTTACTAGTGCCTTCAATCAGTCCTGGTGTAAATTAACAAACATAATGATTGGGAGTAACATTTCTAGCCTCGACGTTATTCTGTCTTTTTTTGAGCTTGAGAGAATACAACTACAAGACCGTACCCATGAGTATACCCCCCCCCCCTTCACGCACTCGGCTATGATTTAGGCTCTGATCGAGATTCCATTTCATTTTGCCGCCTGCGATTGGACCTTGAAGGAAAATTTCTTATGTGATATATAATATGATTAACCATATAAAATTCTGGCACCAATGTTACACATTCAAAATACTTGAAATGCTTCTTCTACGTTGAAAATGATTTGCTGTTAGAATAGCTTTAGTCGATGAGTGTGTGAACATAAGTTTTTGCCTTTTTTGCAATCTATCAAATAGATTTCCCTGCTGATAAAACAAGTGCGTTAAATTAATACATTACCAAACAATACAAATCCTTAAACAATAGAAATAAACTGCAACTGTCGAATATAAAACACGGTATTGATTTAGAATCCGTGCGCGAAAGTGACATCCTTTTTCAAACCCTACATATACCCTTAACCCTATCCCTTACTCTTTGCACAAGCGTAAGCTTGCACGTCACTTCAGGGCATGGATTCTAAAATAGGGACGAAGATAGTGATATTGGTTTTTCCAATAAGTTTGGTCAAATGCTTGTTATCAGAATGTATCCCTGTTTTTCACCTTTACAATGATACCCGTCTTCTATTAACCGCAGTCCAGGTGGGCACACGCAAGTGACTTCGTTGTCGTGGAATGCGCATCCATACGAACATCTCCCTGGGTAACAACGCTCATCTCCTAGAGTTAGAAAAATTAAAAGATGAGATTTGCTATACCCAAGATGAAGCAAACAAAATAACAAGTCATTGTTAGACAACGTTAAAGAGCGCAGTTTTTCTAGTTTTCTATTTTTACAGTTTACCTCAAGTCTAAAAATTTTAAAATATATATTTTAGAGGTTGCAAAATGAATCTAATCTATCCAGCTCACATTGCTATAGCTTGCGCCATTGTTGGAAATTGATTCACTTAAATCGAAAGAGGTCATTGCGCAACAATTTGTGAATTTTTTAAATAAAACTCACGTTACCAGGATTTTGTTTTTCCTTTGAAATAAACATGTTCATATGACTCTCTGAACATTTCCCGTTTTCTCGCTTGGCATGTTGTACAGAGATACCCCGCGGAGCGGACTGATTTTTCAGCTTCTCAGCTTCCAAAACCACAGTTCGCACAAGAGATCACGGATATGACTTAACAAGGAGTATGCCTTACAGCCTGCTACGCAGGTTGGTACAGAGAGGGCTTGTTAAGTCACACTTCGGCACAAGCTGTAAGAAGCTTTCCAAATAGCAAAGAAATACAAAGGCTGCAATTTGAGTAGTACAAAAATGAAAACACAAATTATTGCGCCATTTACCATTTTAAATTGAGTGAGTACAGTTGAATATTTTATATATCAGAGGTTCAGAAACGTCCTACGAATAGGTGGATTGTTTGTATACATACCCATGCTCTGTGGTACCGTATATATTTTGAAATTTCAGACTTAAATAAAAGTGGTATAAATTTATTCCTGTGGGAGCACAGACAAAATACATCAATCAAAAACACAAAGACCTACTTAATGCTGTAACAAATTATCGCTGCTTGTTTTTCAGACCAGCTGTCCATCTGGGAAGAACTTGAAATATCATCCAATTTGCGGATCAAAGATGACCATTAACGCAGCATGAATGTCTATGTGCGTGAATTAAATTCATTAAATAATTTCACGTATTTAGGGGTGACAAGTTTACATGGATCGTACTAGCGTACACAGCTGTTACAATTGACTCTGAAAAAAAAATAAATTAACCCTCAATACTTGCAATTTGTTACTTTTTGCCTTTGATTCTGGTTTCTTATTTTAATCTGCTGCCATCTACCTGGTGAAACGCAGACACAAGTTCAAGGATATTCATCCGTCGCCAAAATAACTAAGTATCGTTTCCTCCCCTAGTAGAGCGGAAACATCTTTTTGGTTCACTTCACAGCTTGCAACTATTAAACCCCGCCGAGCGTTGCCATGGCGATGTATAGGATGTCCACATCTGGACGGATGAATTCAAACCTGTCATCCCGATTTGACAAGCAAAAGACCCTTCACAAATTTTAAAGTTCGTGTGATGTCACTAAATTCTTCAAAAATATTTTTTAACAATTTACAGAAAAATTGTCAAGGCATACTCGTCTAAAAATATAATTCCCACACTTTTATCTTGCCCATAGCTGATTACAGCAGACAGATGCTTTCTCTCACCGTGATTAAACAGGAAACAGTTAATTACACCGGCCAAAATCTAAGTCAGACGTCCAGTTTGCTTTTAAAGAACAAGTTTACTTCATTTTTGTTTGATTTGATTTGTATTTAATCAGTTCAATGAGGAACAAATACTTTCTTCAATCAACAGGGATTTTTAAGAAATATTCAATATTTTTGAAATGAATGCTGTATTTTCTACTTAGTACCTTCAGAATATTTCCATTTTGCACGATCATTTTTTAATAAAAAGACTACATGAATATAAGCAGATCATTAACACTAGCGTTTGATGACAAAATGACTTGAAGTAAGGCCGCGATGACCGGTGCATCAACCACAGCTATGTTGTGTAACTTAACATGCAAAGGTGTTCCCCTTATTTTATCTAATGGTTATAGAAACTGTATACCCCAGTAACGATCCTTCTGATAACATGCAATCTATTTACAAGCTAAGGTGCATTTTCCGTCTCTCCAAGTAAAATCTCTTTTTCTATCAACATCAAGTTGTAGGGTGAAAGGATCAAATAATGTGAAACGACGCGACTTATAATCGCAATCTATTGACGTCCATATGGCAAGTCTTTTCAACATTTAGCTCGCAATTTCACTATTTCACTTAAGTGAATTGCATTTCACTTCAGTGAAATACATTTCACCTAAGTGAAATTCAGTTCCACTTTAGTAACGTTATTTCACTTTAGGCGAGTCTGTTTCACCAAAGTAGAATGTATTCCACTCAAGTGGAACTGAATTCCACTTCAGCGAAATACACTTACTGACTAAACTGGAGTTGCGCGGTAAATGTTAAAACGGCTTATCATACGCCAGCGATCTTTTTTCCAGTTGTGTACGTGGCACTTAATTACTTTCCCTACTCAATTGTTAATGCGAAGCATTGCGCACAACAGCAGTACTGTAGTTTCAATTTTGAAGCATAAAGTAATGATGGCTCAAACTTAGAATCGAACCCGTGCCTTCCGCGAGAGAGGTGGATGACCATTTAGACCAAACACGCAACCAACATCATGTTCAAGTACGGAAGCATACTGCCTTCTGTGACCGCAGTGGGTTTTAAATTTGGAGTATGGTACGAAATTCCCTTTCCGAACAGACCTTTTACTTCTACATTCCCTACCGCGATTGGGAATACACTTTTTAAAGGCAATCTAGTCCCTTTTCAGACGATTAAAGGTACCCGACCATTTTGTCTTCACCTTTAGTTATACTCATGTGCAATACATGGCAAGGGCCAAAGCAAATCATCTGCACTGTGTTTTCATTGGCTGGAGGCCATATATTAATACACAAGGCTATGTGTGAGCTACATTGATTGCAATAGTCACTTGGCTAACAAGCAATGACGGCGCCAGAAGGTCGGAGTTGAGGGGCAAACTACTGAGGGCATTGGATAATGTTGGGGGCAACAATTTCCGACCATAAAAGGCCCGTTCCTGAGGGTGTGAGTCCAAAGAGGCGAAGCCCCCGAAAGCTCTGAGGATTTAGCATATCCTTGGGTGAAAAACTAATTTCCAAAAAGGTAATTTTTTTTATTGGTTAACCCAATTCCTAGCTGACCTAACCTGGGGAAAAACCCCTCCCCCCCCCCCCCAGTGGCACCACTACTGCCAATAAAACTGGCGCTATAATAATTTGAACGAGTGTCACATAACTGTGAAAAGAACTCTACTGCATACTGAATATTTTTGAAAAATTCCATTCCTCTACTATTATGTTAATAAGCGACCACGAGCATGTTTTATAGTTTGATATACTCCTAGTCCTACCCCTTGACCGACAGCATGGTCAGATGGTCAAGTTGTTAAAGCATCAGACTTGACGGCGGGAGGTCGGGAGGTTGCTAAGCCTAAGAAATGGAGTAGGGAAACCAAGCCAGTGATCCAAAAGTGGAAAAAGGGTCTCTACTTGAACAATTGGTTGGAAACAGGAGGGTAAAACACCATCTAACCTAACCTACCCCATGGTAAAGTGTATTCCTTGGCTAAATTTCGATGAAGATTTTTCATTCCTTTGCAGCTGACTGAAAGGGCACTGTAAGTATATGTTCACTAGTTGACCTCTACACGAAATTACACGTTGAAAAGTTTATCAAGCAACGCCGCACTCTTTTTGTGTGAACATTTTGAACCGCCGAATACTTAAAACTAGAAGTTCCATTTTCTTGAACATGCATACAAGTGAACCATT
The DNA here is from genome assembly GCA_037179385.1 of Holothuria scabra. NCBI lineage: Eukaryota > Metazoa > Echinodermata > Holothuroidea > Aspidochirotida > Holothuriidae > Holothuria > Holothuria scabra. The sequence goes on along the minus strand of CM074181.1, from coordinate 56,177,532 downwards.
TGGATGGTTTTCCCCGGTAGCCTGACTTCAGAATTGGCTCCGCGGTCACTGCTATCTTTGAAGACTTTCATGTTTGCTTGTTAACCAAGCCGACGCGATGGCGATGTGCTAATTAAGGCAAGGTCATTAAAATTATAAAACATAAGTATGTTAAGATGTTGTGCAGATATCGTGGTGATGTCATAGACAGGTGTCTGTGTTTATTTCCTGTTACACTCTCTTACGAGTGGAATGACCGGTGCAAATAACCGTTTTATTAGCCTAATGAGACGAAAGGTTATTAATTGGTTTAATAGCGAGTGTCTCCGACTGAGTAACAATTTGATATCCATAATTAAATACATCATCAATTAAACCTACTGTACTGCTCACTTAATATCAAAAACATGCCAAGCTTCAATAGCCTAGAGCAGAGAGAACAAAAATGTCTGCGATCAGTCTCCTGTTATTCACGAATCTGAACTGTTTGAAGTGACGGTCTGATTAAGTCGGCCATAACCGGGGTCCGTCAGCTTTAAAGGGCCAAACCTCTCACCTCAAACTACAATTTTGGTACCCGGGTACCAAAATTCTCAATTGGCTCAGCTCTTTGATTGACAGCTAATTCAAACAATGCAGAGTACCAAAGCTTATATTACACACCATGAACGGCACTGAGAATATTTTGATTACATACATTGAGTTTTTCTATACTCATCCTGGAGCAATAAACTGAGATTGTGTCTGGATGAGGATGAATTTCATACAATTGTGGGAGGGGCTTCGTGAATAAGGTTAGGAGAATTGGTACTGTTTAGGGTGAGAGAACTGGACCTTTAATCTTTCCAATTCTTTGCTTAAATGTATCATGGGTGATTGCACACTAAAACTACCTCTTGATTGTCTCAATTTCATTGAAGGTGGAGGTTAAGCATTGTATGTAGACAACAAAATTAAGACTACTTAAGCAGGAGCGTAGCCAGGATTGTGTCATGCGGACTTGGAATTGGTGTCATGGAGGGGGTTGGGGCACGACATAACAGAAAATTTTAAGGATAGAGAGAAAACCCGGTATTTTGGGTGTTTTGGGGTGCATTGCAAGGTTGGTTCATGGGGGTTCTAACCCCAACCCCAACCCCCCGTGGCTACGCCACTGGATCTAAGGCTTAAGGACGCCACAAATGGCCGCCTTCATTGGCTACTCGGATTTGTCTGCCTATAGATGTCAAGATCCCTCTGACGTTGGGCAAATCTCTTCCATAACTGTTACAGTGAGTTCTTCGTATGGAAAAGTGGTCTAAGTGTAACCAGGGAAGCAGTTCCCTAGTGTAACCGTTTTGGGGATGTTCTTTTTAAGATTCATCCTTGCGGAGATGATATTGTTAGCTTAATTGTCTCAGAAGTCAAAATAAAAGAGTTCAAGTTATATTTTAAGACGTTACTGTTGCACACCTTTAAGTCATGTCCCAACTAAATATTTTTCTATGAAAATTCACGCGGGATTTTGACCACCTGATCCATGAAACTATGAATGTCTTTTCAGCTCATCTCCTTCAAAATGTGTGAAAGAGCCGGCGATAAATCCCTGTAGGGATGGTCACTGTATAAAAGAAGCCATGTAGGCTAATTGTAAGCCTACATTACAAAAATCCAGAAGGACCACTTTTTTCAACCAGAAAGCCAAAAGGCTTAGTGATTCCTTGCCGCTGAAATGTAAGGCCTTTTTTCACATTGACATTGCTTGGCAATATTTTTCAATTAACAGGGCTCCATAATGTGCCCACAAAGTACACATGCAAGGCATCCAATCTTCCTACATTGAGATCCCCCTTGCCCGTTGTGAACCCAATTGACATTTGACCTCCACCAAAAACTTCTGGAACCATGTATTCACTATGTGCCATCTACAGGAGAAGTTACAGGACCCTACAAGTGACATTTCTTGAAAGACTGTGCAGGAAAGCTTGTCAGGCTTTGAACATGCTGACTCCAAATGAACTTTGACCTTTCAGAAAATCAATAGGGATCATCTACTCAATATGACCAATCCACACACTAAATATGAGCACAGTCACATTTACCGTTCTTGAGATACCGTGTTTACGAAGTTTTGACCTTTTGACCTCTCATGACCCCAAATGACCTTTGACCTCCACCAAAAACAATAGGGATCATCTACTCAATATGGCCAACACACTCGCCAAATATGAGTATAGCCACATGCACCGTTCTCGAGATATCGTGTTTACGAAGTTTTGACCTTTTGACCTCTCGTGACCCCAAATGACCTTTGATCTCCACCAAAAACAGTAGGGATCATCTACTCAATATGGCCAAGGTACACACCAAATATGAGCATAGTCACATGTACCATTCTCGAAATATCGTGTTTACGACGTTTTGACCTTTTGACCTCTGGTGACCCCAAATGACCTTTGACCTCCACCAAAAACAATATGGATCATCTACTCGATATGACCAACCTACACACCAAATATGAGTATAGTCACATGTACCGTTCTCGAGATATCGTGTTTACGAAGTTTTGACCTTTTGACCTCTCGTGACCCCAAATGACCTTTTACCTCCACCAAAAACAATAGAGATCATCTATTCAATATGACCAACCCACACACCAAATATGAGCATAGTCACATGTACCGTTCTCGAGATATCGTGTTTACGAAGTTTTGACCTTTCGACCTCTCGTGACCCCAAATGACCTTTGATCTCCACCAAAAACAATAGGGATCATCTACTCAACATGGTAAATGGACACACCAAATATGAGATTAGTCACACTTACCCTTCTTGAGATACCGTGTTTACAAGCAATTTCTAAGGAATTTACCTATTGACCTCTTGTGACCCCAAATGACCTTTGACCTCCACAAAAATCAATAGGGATCATCTATTCAATATGACCAATCCACACATTAAATATGAGCATAGCCACATGTACCGTTCTTGAGATATCGTGTTTACGAAGTTTTGACCTTTTGACCTCTCGTGACCCCAAATGACCTTTTATCTACACCAAAAACAATAGGGATCATCTACTCAATATGGCCAATGCACCCACCAAATATGAGATTAGTCACACTTACCCTTCTTGAGATACCGTGTTTACAAGCAATTTCTAAGGAATTTACCTATTGACCTCTCGTGACCCCAAATGACCTTTGACCTCCAAGAAAATCGATAGGGATCATCTACTCAATATGACCAACCCACACACCAAATATGAGCATAGTCACATGTACCGTTCTCGAGATATCGTGTTTACAAGATTTTGACCTTTTGACCTCTCGTGACCCCAAGTGACCTTTGACGTCCACCAAAAACAATAGGGATCATCTACTCAATATGGGCAATCCACATGCCAAGTATGAGATCCCTCGGACTTACCCTTCTTGAGATATCGTGTTTACAAGCCAAAGCGTCACATACGCACGCACACACACACACACACACACACACACATACACACGACATCACCATCGCATAGATTCCTTGCCTGCCTACGGCAAGGAATCAAAAAGTGGCCTTCACATGCTCTCCATACGGACACCTAAAAGTGCAATGCAACCATTCTGCTAACAAAAAGTGGAGGAGTGCATGTACTCTCATAAGAAGCAGTTGTCCTCACGAACGTTACTTGCACTTACGGATACATTTTGTACTTACGGACACAAGTTCGTTTATCTTCTAAAAGAATGTAGCCTCTCTCGCAGTAACATTTAAAGCTTCCTTGAGTATTTGTACAACGATGATCGCATGGTCGAGGCTCGAGACCACACTCATTTAAATCTGGATGAAAAGGAATGGATTTGAAAAGGTAAATACATGTCTCTTTTCACCATCGAACATCTTATTGTTGACTAGGTAATTGTGGCACGCGTGCATGGCTTCTCTGCAACTGTGATGTACCGTTACTAGTAATCAATACTTTTGACTCACTTATTCTAAATACTTTCTAACAACCTTGTACACAGCAATCGGTTGCTTTAAAATACAGAGTACTGGTACTCAATATTACTGTGGACTGAACAGTATAGATTCCAGTTTCCAACTTTACTCCCACCCCGTGACAACACACACACAGACACACATACCCACATCCCGGGGAACTTTTATCCCATTCTTAGTGATGACCACATATTTGTAACCTGTGTACTAACGTAAATGTTAGGATATGAATGTTTACATCGATTCCGAGAGACACACAAGCATGAATATGCATGACTTATCATAACAAATAATGGTATAATTTAATGCTGAGGTCAATTATATGGATGATTATTTCAGAAAGGTAATAGATATTTAAGTGTGCCAAAAGTATGGATATTCTCAAAATGCGACAATAAAAGCAATTTAAAAAAGTGTAACTCATTATTCCAGAACACTTAATCCAAAGGGAAATGTTGCATTTTTCCGGATGAATCATGTTTTAAAATCATTAATACACAATGTTTTCCTACACTTACAATCGGTTGGATATTCCACATATACTATATGAGGAATCAGAGCTAGCATTTCCTCTTAGCCTGAGATCCTTCGAAAATGGATAAAATGGAAAGGTTAGTCTTACAGAAATGTGTTGTTAACCTATAACTATTGCCAAATAATCTTTAAAATTGACGTCAAGTGATCCACAGAAATGGACATCAGGCGTACAGATGTGGTGATATTTCCGAGGGAACAATTTGCTTCCGTCATAACAATCACGCATGTAACTATCAATAAAAACGCAAGAACTGTTGATATACACGACAGTCATGTGAAATGGTTGTTTTTCGTAAGTAGGGAGGGCATCAGGTGTAGAAAGAGGACTACCGTCCCCTATATGGAGACAAACTAGTAAAAAGAGAAGGAAAAGAAGTGAAAAAGGAGGTAAAAACCCTCTCTTCTCATGCTTTGCCTTCTGCCAAAATAACCCTGTCGTAAAATTTAAGTATGTACTCTTTTTCACAGGCCCAGAGGCCGGCTCTTCTTAAAAGTGGTCAGAGATTTGGGCGTAAAACTCCATTTAAGTAACTTTTTCACCGGCCTAAAACTGTATTAATTACACATATTTTAGTATTGTGGTATGCAGTTACATATTAAGCAGTGGACTATGGTGAGGGTTGTCTGGGTTGTTTCTGAGTTGTTGCTTCTCAGACTTTTGGCTAAGATCACGTTTAGTATCTGTTCTTTTCATCCAGTCTAGAATAGAACCATGCCTGACAGACCTATGATGTAAATCGTCTGAGTACCGCCAGGTTGGTCAAGCGTTGTCTTTCAGTGGACTTAATAGATTCGTTGGGAAGCAGTTTTGGCTTGGTTTCGCCGAACGACCCTTTGCCAGAGGGTAGGGAGGAACTTAGAAAAAGTACGATAGAGTTAGGGTATCCAACACCAGAACCCGAGAGATTGCATTATCCTAGTTTTATGCATAGGCCGAGAGTCGTTTAACCTTGTTCATTCATATACAAAAGGATTATAATGAAAGGGACTATAGAGAAGTAAAAAAAAATCGTTTGTTAAGTAACCAACCTAAATAGCACAACCTAGAGTAAAAATTACGGTAGCGCAAGATCAGTTTGTTAAACAATAACCATGAGTTAGCAGCAACAGAAGACCAATCAAGACGAGAATTATTACTACATGGGAATGACTTATATATAAATTTGAAGGAAAGTCGCGACCAGTCATGTTCAAGTGGTTAGAACTTTCGATCAGGAGTTGTTATAGCTCCATGAACAGACTTGCAGCCGGATCATGCCGAGGACTTTAAAATTGAACCTACAACTTTTGTGCTTGTTTCTCAGCTTAAACAATGGAGTACCGGTAGTAAAAACAAGCCGGTGGACATCAAGCGGAAAAGGGCCATGACCCACCCGACTTTGACCAATTGCTTAGAAAATGAGATAAGATCTCATCTAACCAACTGAAAGAAATTTACTCATGCACAACAGTCTCGAAGGAGACATGGTTTTTGTCTTTTTCTTGAGATAAAAACTAGAAATAACCAGCTGAAGAGCACTGGAATGTTTTGGCTCGTTGTTGCCATTGTATAATATCAATAGTATTCGTTGTTAGGATTAGGCATTAGGTTAGAGATTAGAGCTACCGTTAGCAAGTTAGGAAATTTCTTCTTAAAGAGTGTGCATCGACCCTCAAGTTTTATGAGTTTAAATTCATTAAAGGGGTAATCATAGTTTAAACAGATTAACCCTTTTGACCCAGCACATCGTTTTCTCCTTCTGAACTGATTGTTTTAATATACAGAGACATTAAAGAGGTCTCCCAGATTAGAAGAAACGTCAATTTTTCGTTAATTATTGTTAAATGAGAACCTTCTGAATATTTTTCAGGTAAAAAAAAATCCACGCAGATGCAAGGCTAGATAGCTTTCACTACTCTGCAACTAATTACGACGTTAGAACGTGACTGCGGATCATTTTTTTTTTTTTTTGTTACTTCCATGTCAATGTACAAATGTGGTGCACAATTAAGTGGGTGAAAAAAAAACTGTAAAAAAAAAATTCTGTTTACCACTCTAAGATTTCTAAGAAGCTTTGGTGATAGATACCGCATTAAGTGACCATAATCTGTTCGAAAGGAAGTACTCGGTTGGATATAATCTATACTGTTCTAGATAAATTCACAGCTGACCCTATCTTGCCGCCATTGCGTAAGACTAAGTTCACAAGTCCTTAGTAAGTTAGTTCTTTTGAAACTGTCCACATAACGGATATTCAATTTATTGGCAATGGCTTCGTCACCTAACCACCTTAAATAATGGAAATATTTTTTTATTGGCAAACGAATAGTGACAACTTTGAAGGTCAAACCTGGTAAGTAGAAATAATAGTAACCATTAATGCAGATTCATATAGTTAGTAAGTTAGATAAGATTTAACAACACACTAAAAAGAATGTGTTATATAGTGTCATACAGTTCAAATACTGCGCACGTCCTCCCGTTTAGTCGCCTCTCACGACAGGCGGGGAATACCGTGTGCATATTCTACAACCCCCGCCCACAGGTGGATGCAGGGTAATAATAAGCTGGACTTTAGCTGGGCTTGCAAGGCAAGTATTTTGATGATTTTCTTACCTCGATTGCAGCTTTTCCCGGTGTAACCTTTGTCACACTTGCACATGTCTGGCCCAACGCATTTCCCATGTACACAATTGTTGGTACAAATAGCTGTTAAAAAAGAATAATAAATCAAATAACCAACTTTACAAAACATTTACCTTCGAAAAAATGGTGCGTGCTTTCAAACACGTTACACACTGAGACCTCATACAACCACGCCTTCCTATTACATTTTTCTTTTAAATATATTTGTTTCAATAGCTGTAAAATACACATTTCCTGAAAGGTTTTGAAACCTCGTGACCGAGTGGGCGTCCTCAATTCTACGGCAAGTATGACGTCTAACAAATAGAAGACGCACGCGAAGGGATTAAGAATCGGATACCTCTGAATGTCGTTGACCCTGTTTTGTGTTTATTGTTGAACAGCTAACTCTCCAATGCAACACGATAATACCAATTTAAAGCTAGAAAGGACTGCAGGTTTCCATTTCTTTGAAAATATCACCTGCAAGATTGAAGAAAAATCGCCTAAAAAAACTTGCTTCTTACTCTCCTGCTTTGAATGAATTTCCCTTAATTTTTTTAATTAAGATAATTGTTTTTCTCAAAAAATGAAGAATAATTTTTACTTTTATTTTCCTTTTGTTCCTTTGTTTGCTTTGACGGCAGATTAAAAAAGTATGTATTAATATGTTCCATAACTAAAATTCAAGAAAGTATCACTATTTGACTCGAATCGCTATTGTTTTGTATTGTCTTGTTTTTTTTGTTGTTGTTGTTGTTGTTGTTGTTGTTGTTGTTGTTTTTTTTTTTTTTTTGGGGTTTTTTTTTTTTCTTGTTCTTTTTCTTTGAGCTTCGTAATAGAGGACAGTATTAATTTTTTAGGAGTGTAAATGTAGGCTACACATACATTGAAGTTGACGCATTTTCTACAAAAGGTGAACTTGAAGCAAGCAGGTGTGATGTCATGAATTCACATTGTCAGGTAGTCAGCCAATATACTATTTTTCTATATATTTTCCATCCTATTAGTTTGACCTTGAATTGATTTAGGATGCTGTCTTGCCCCGGGGCATATATTTTTTAAAATTTTATTGGCCAGAATGCACTTATCGTATCAATATATGAGAGTTAAGCTGCATAAAAATGGTGGCAATTATATAATACAATCTGAACGAGAAACGGTGTTTTGCATATTTTGAATTCAATGAAAACAAAATTCCTTTAAGAAATGTCGAGGAACGAGTACTTTGACACGTGTGTTTCATTATGTTTCCAAGTAGAGAGAAAATAATTTTTTTTTTTTTTTTTTTTTTGCAAATAGTTGAATTACTGGCAGCTACTTATAGTAAGCACTTATTAGAATGTTTGAAAAGAGTTTTATAAGTCTGGCTACACGTTATGATATTGATAATTAAGGTCAGGCTAAATATGTTCCCGTATACTATTAGGGAAACTTAGCAATCATCGGAATGTAAGCACGAATGACGACAAGAGGAGAACAGCGCCATCCTACGGGTAATTGCTAAGAATCCGACTGTTATTTATAAACTCATTTCCAGCCTATGAAACTCATAATGTGTCACGAGTAGTAGTTAATGTTAAGTGCAACCTATACTAATGAAAAGCAATCACGTGCTTCTAATCGTACAGTATACAGTCGGTCACAGTGGTTGTTTCCTTCCAGAAAAACATAATGATCAAAGAATTTAAACGACCTATGTAATTAATTGCTGTCACGTAAATTAAGCACATTCATGATCTTGAAGATTTCTTTCCTTGGTGCCATTTACTTAAAAAAAAATATTGGCAAAATTTCAATTAGTTTCATGTCATCCAGTAATTTTTTCGTAATACATATTTACAGTCGTGAGTTTTATTGGTGCAATTGACCGTACCCTAAGAGTACGCTGTGCTCGACTCAGCAAAAGTTTCGCGATTACCTAACGGGTTAAGGAGCGGACGTAAGCAGGGAGGTTTTCACACCTCCCTGGTGTAAGGCACATTCCTGGTCCAGGCAAGCTTAAAATGTAAATATTGCCAGGCGACAGGTATATTATGCAGACCAAAAAAAATCATTCATAATTACGAAAAATGACGTCTAAGTCGTGGCTGCTTGACAGAAGAGTTGACGAGGTGCTCTTACATTTTCGTCACAATGAAATGTAGATCATTGTTCAACGTTCTGCTTGCAATCGCGAGATCGCTGCACGCGCTAAATCTAACATGCACATATGTGTTCCAGCACATGTTCTATCTAGACGACTCCGAGCAGCGCTTGTGTTAAGTGACCGTAGGCAGCCATTATTGGGGTCCATTAGCCTTAAATCGTCTTAATTTATAAACTTATTGTCTACATGAATTTCAGACCCTCATATTCAGTGAAATTGAGAAAATCAAGAGGCGTTTCATGTCAGCCTACAACTATTCATGGGACAAGGAAGGAAATTGAAAGATTAAAGACAATGTCCCCCCAGTTATGGCCGACTTAAATCACACCATGACTTGCTGTCCGGATTCGTCTATACCAACCATTTCCAACCATTTGATGAGCCTGTAGGTAATGTAACCCCTGGGTACATGTAGGTATACAAATCTTTTATGGACACGAGCAATACCACGGCATTCTTCGCTTGCTCTTGATGAAAAACTTAATTTATCCGTTTAATATAATCATTAGGGAATATTAAATGGGAGTATGCTACTAACGACCCTCATCTAAAACTAGTTATGCTAGGGAGCTGCCACTAATCTACTGGCACCTGGACCCTGGTTATGCTATAAATTTGCTGCATCTTTAGCGCTTTGAATGCCCCTTTTTGCCTGTCGAGCAACTTCCACTGAGTTTGCTTTTGCGGATGGTATTTGAATTCTTCTTCAGATTAAAGGGTACGACACCCCCACAACCACCAAAACAGTAGTTTCCTGCATAAACAGATCTAAAAATAAAGCGCAAGAGCAGTCATTCAAACTCCTGTTTCATGATTGGTTGTTGCGAGTCATGTGATGTCGCATTTCTCTTCAAATGTGAAATTAACTCGTAGGCTAGTAACTGTTTGAGTTAACTTGAATATATTGGAGTCATAAAATATAATGAAAGATACTTTGGGGAGAAATGAGAAGAACATTGTGAGATCTCCCTGGTGAGATTTAACTGTTGCGCGCGCATGCTTCAAAATAAGTTTGGGAGGACTGCTCTTGACCTTTAATTCAGAGTTGTAAACTCTGTTCCTCCAAGGAGGTGTTTTTAGTTACAACTTCCCTGGTTCTCCAATTGAAATTCCAAGCAATGTAGTTCAACGATTATCGTTGACTTACTGTTCAACGATAGCTTGTACAGTTGGTTCTATCCGGAATTACATTTACTAATTCCCACACAGCTGTATGTAAACCTGGATTACACCCAGCAGATTAATATTGTACCAATCGTCCTCGGTTGGATTGAGTGGCCATACTTCTGTCCACCAGACATTTTACTGGGGTCTTACCTTACCCCTCCCCCACCCTACCTCTTGCGCTTATGCATTGAAACACGGTTCCTCTTTTCTATATTTTTAAAAATTAGTATTTTTTTTTTTCAAAGAAACGTGCTGTTGAGAAAGGATTTAAACCATGAAAGCCACAACTGTCAAAAGGCCCTGGTAGGCCAGACTTAAACCAATTGGTTAGAAACTGGACCGTAAAATTCAATCCAACCTAACCTATACCACATTAAAGAGATTCAATGACATTAGTTCCAATGTATATCTATACGTGTATAGTTTACCGATGGCGACGTTTTTTCAATAAGTAATGATTTCATCCTCCCTTCAATATCTTACAGATGTGGTTGCAAAACGCTTACGCATTCAACATTACTATAAATATGTAAACAAACTAGTATATGGTGAAAGCTGAATGATTAACCAATATTTATTTTTTATTGAGGTCTTGAGGTTAACCCACGGACTTCCTATACATGGACAGAGCATACTGCACGGTACATTGTCGCTACCGTAGTGTGTGAAAAAGCGCACCAAAATGGCCGTCTGCTATGGTTTTGTGTGAAAGCTTGGACTTGCTCAAGTAAGTCTCCATATTTTGCAAGATAGTTGAAATATTTTGAAAATATGGCAAGTTAAGGTCAAAATCTCTTAACGTATTGCAGAAATATGATATTGTTTCCCATTCAAGTTAAACTTTTGCTTAAAATATTACAGATCTGTCGTCAAATCAGACGATTTATAGGTTCACGGCACCCATCTTGGTGCGCCTTTTTTGTCCCAGTCGATGGCGACCATCTACGGATAGGAAGTACACGTTACATGCTCTGTCCAAGTATATAAGTCCGTGGGTTAACCCTACTTTGACACTTTGAACAGCCGAATTCTATGTGGGACTATAGAAAACGAGGGAATTTATAGACGTCCTATCCACTGACTTGAGTTTGTTTTTATCATAAGACCTCTTTCAATAGCACGTGTAACAGTTTATCACTTACACGACGTGATTACACAAATACCTGCACTTTTTTGGAAAAGAAAACTTCGTGCAAGAAAAAAACCTGCCTACATGGTCGTTGTACCGGATTCTCTCTCCTGACACACTGTCACTTTCCTACCAGTGTGGACTAATGGCACCCTATCCCTCACACCCAATTTCCTCCCAAAACACTATTTACTGCTCCAATATACTATAACCGAATTTTTGGTTAGTTTACTAGGAGAGTCATCTGTCAAACCATTCTCATTAAGTGGATCTGCTGTTTAAGAAATAAGATATCTGCATAATTGTTCTCCCCATATCCCAGTTTCACCAGCTCGTGTAACGGGTTCGCCAAATTTTATGCTAATTTCTTTTTTTAAAAAAGGGTAAAGGTGGGGAACTTTCGAAACTTACGTGAGCATGAACCGTCGCTGTTACGACTCCATCCTGCACAACACTCTCTGCTGTAACCTCCATAACTGCAACGACGGATGGAAGTTTTAGATGAAGCTCTATATCTTGGGAAGACGTATGTGTTACCTAGGCGACGGACGGTAGCTGTGTTACTATTGACAAATAGTCTTCTGTAATCGTGAACTGTGTACACCTTCCTGTGAGAGAAAAATAAGTTCATGATGTTTTTGTTCAATTTTGCGAATATTTCTGAAACGGGTATTCAAGCTCTATTCAGACACACTACTGGGACACATAGTTTCTATAAAATGTAGCCACATTACAATTCACGCTACTTAGCTAAGTCAATAAAATTATTGAAAGGTAAACGCTTAATCATTAAAAACTTTTCACAGCAAGTTATCGTGAATTCAGTGGTCACATTTACTTGTCCATTTTGTTTATAGGGAATAGATTTCATTTAAACCACATCGCAAGTTGACCATTCTATTGTGTATCTAGTGATAAACACTGCCAACTTAACAGAAACGATGACATCACGCTTTGATGATAGACGAACACTGTAGGCTTACTGTATTGCACAAGCAATGAACTACTCATTTTAGCAAATAAATTTTATTAGAACCATTCCTGGATTAGTATGGGTACCTATATAAAATTGTGGGGACTGCCAGTTTCCCTTTAAATGGCTTAAAGGGCAAGAACTAATTTTGAAGCAACAACTACCGTAGTTCATAACTTTCATTTTAATTCTCTACAAAGTATCTTTCAAAATATTTTACTACTTCAATAATGCATATTTAAGGTAAATCAAACACTTATAACTAGTATATTTAATGAAAAAATATTGTCACATGACTCTCAAGAGCCAATCATGAAACAGGATATTGTGCTGCACTGCTTCAGGTTGGGGTGACGACAATTTCCCTTTTATTGTAGCATATTAAATTAATGTTTCCAAATTAATCTTCAGTTTTGGTTAGACAATTATCTTTCAATGACTGCCCACGTAAATGGAACAGACCTTGTGCATATAACGTCACAGAGCTTAGACGACGTCCTCCCTTGGAGGGAAAACCAACCAACACCGACAAAATGCAAACAGCTGATTTGTCAATCAGTCGAATACGCGCGTAGTCTGCCAAACGTGAGGGGAGAATTCTTTTGCGTGCGGTCACATGTTTATTGCTTTGCTCCAAGGATGACGTCAGTGTGTCGTAAATGCATAAGGGCTCATATTTTGTGTGAATAATGAGAACAATTAGTATGTATTTTATGAACTATTTTGTAGAGAGTACATATCGAAATCAAAACATATATTTCTGGCAAATAATTATTCATGCAGAATTACATAACAGCTCCAAACACGTCACTCGCGTAAGGCGTTTTTAGTACATAGGCGTAACGTGCTTGACAATCCAGGTCTACAATATGTCCCCTCACGACATCGGTAAAGTAGACAAGTAGGCCTAGTCAGTGTTCTCATGGGTTTGCAGAAAGCGAGACAAAATTTTGTTCCGTTCCCCCCAGATTGCTGAAAAAGGCACTCCCAGTCTTTCTTCTGTCTGCATGTAAATAGGGCATGCTAGTAAAATTGGAAATACATAAACAATGCCAACAAATTTTGCTCAGGGGTGATTGCCCCCTTCGCTCCTTCAACTCACGCTCTTCGCCCCTGTTAAGGACGCATAAGTGGTACATTTTTTTACGATCATGTGTTAGTCCCTTTTTCTAATCATTGTAGAAATCATGTAAAAACGGTACACAACATTTCGTATAACGACTTCGGCAAACAGCAGCACTTCAAGAAAGAAAGTATCAAAAGTCTGATACTTTAAACCTTGAAGATGTCAAAAACGAAATTATACTTGGCACACTAATATTCTGAATGTAGCAACCGTCTTTTGTTTGAGTATTTTCTTTTATTTGCTTTTGCACCCAACTATAACTTCATTTAGGAAGTCGTCAAGGTATCCACCGGAAAATTTCATTCTCTAAATCGTCCGTCGGAAATATTTGAATTAAAAAAAAGGTTCAGTTATAGCGTTAGGAGTCTACCAACTTTTATTTTTACCTCTACGTTTCAGGTCAGTAACACTTCGTCTAGACTGTAAACAATGTAAAGAAAACTCAAGCCACCAATCTAAAACTACTCATGTTTTTTATTATTTTTCCTCGGGTTCAGTAAAATCATTTTAGGGCTTAATTCTCTATCCCGAGCGTGTGGTATCTTGTTTTCTTTCAGTTTCAATTTTTCCGTTCTCTACCTGTGTATCTTGACAAGGGGAGCACAATCGAATCACTTCGTGACTTACACGTCAAAAAAGTTCCTTCGCTGGTACAGGAAACACCGCTATTAACTTTGTTTTGCTTTCACCAATAGCTTTCTTCAGAAAGCTTTTATTGGAAGCGGGGATACCACAGTAAATAGGTTTAGCAATGTTTTAACGGGTATGCTCAACAAATTTCCCTTTTAAATCTCAGGTGTATATCTCACCTAGAAATGGATGCTAAGCCATGGATATGTTTGTACAATTAACGGGATGATATTAAATCCAGAGGGATTGAATTTATTCGTATTACATGTTGCAAAAAGCTTGACCCCGTTAGGCATAACACGAATTGTAGTCTTAAGTATAATTTGAATTACAGAAATATTGAAGACGTTTTCGGTCTTGTGACGATTTCGTGGCCATTTAATTGTCTGGAATATGTTACGAACTTTGAACAGAATGGATACAACAACAAAAAATATTTTTTTTTCCTTTCTGAAAATTATTACAAATTGAATGTTGATAAAAAAGATTCAGTATCGTTTCAATTATACAAATGAATATAGCCTAACAAGTTACACATAATTGTATGTGCATTGACGCGGTATTGTACTTTGGCAATAGTAAGTTTGTGTCTAACAAACCGGAGGTCCTTTACAGGACAGCCAATGCAGTCAACCCAGTATGAATATATCTGGCTATCCTATTTCATAAATCACTCCTGAGAAGTGTATTACAATATACATACCATTCAACTGTAAAAAGTCACTTCTTGAATTACCCCGAATATGCAATATGTAATAGTAATAGAAGGAAATTTGTGAGTTTGTTTTGAGATTTCATTCCATTATTAACTCTAACTAGCAACTCAAAAAAAGCAGACAGCGCGTCTAACAAAGAAAATGAGACACAAACACCCAAATAGGTTATTTGACCTGTAGCCTATGAGCCATTGATGTTACTAACCTGTAACAATTATGTATGTTTGAAACATGTTGTCAACATAAATTGTTAGAAATTCCAGCTGCTACACATGTTATTTCCATGTCATGAATACATTTTGTTTTCACAGCAAATACCTCACAGCTGTTCTCTTATAGTATACTAGAGCGGGAACATCATACGATATACCTGTAATGGAGGCGGAATATGTTTCGCCGAGATTTATTGCGGGATAAAATCACTGACCGAAACAAAATTTAATGTGTTTTTACCGAGTCAACTTAGTTATCCTGTTTATAAATGAAGTTATGTTTCATAAATACTAATTAAACACGACGAGCTTCAAGTCGACTTAAAGGATTGTACCCAAGTACTGAAATTTCTGCAGAACGTTTGATCGCTGTATTTCATAGTGACCAAACTAAAGCCCTTGTATAAAAATTTGCCGGTTAAATTGGCATTTACTTGCTACTCAAAACACAATAGATTTCAAAGACGGGTCAAAGATCAAATCAAGTTTAGGTCTGTTAGAGGGTAATTTATTCTTAGCATTCTGGTGAAGTTTGCATCGAACTCCGATGTGTGGTTTTCAAGATAAAAGCACGTAAAGTTTTCACATTTTCAACAAAAAGTGAACTTTAAGCAAGCACATATGACATCATTAGGCCCCATATTAATGAACAGTCTTTTGTTTTTCTTTAAATTTTTCAACCAATTTTCTGGCTGCATGAGAGGCATGGGAACATTACAACCTTCACATTCCCCACATGGAGGTCCCATCCCCATTAACTTCAAGGTCAACACAACAATCTTAAAAACGAAGGGAAACAAAGCATTCCTTGCCATGTGAGGAAGTGATATAACCTCTGCTGCCCTGAGCTCATTTTTGGACACAAATCTTGTAAAGTCATTTCCTGATATTTCTACATATGAACTCCGATTTGAATGGAAATTTCACCATCCAGTGTAAATTTAGTTTTCCTTTCACATATAAAAACGGAATTTTTGCTTAAACTTCCCCTTTGAAAGACAAAGCACTATATGCCTTTAGGGTTAGCCTACGGCACTCATATAGCGGACGGAAACATACAACTCCGGAATTTGCGGCGTTTCCTAGGCTACTTGTGAATTTCTGGGTTGAACTACATTTACATTCAAAATCACCTGGCCTCGGCTGTAATCCCCTTTCAGGGCTGCTTTACAAAAAGGTTCGGACTAGCCCTAACCTTGTGGAAAGTTATTCCGCGGAGCGCAACAACTTCTTTTCGTTCAGCTCATCGCTACGAATAACCATCTTATGAGTGGCAGTCTAAGGGGGCAGATACCACACAGGCGCTACTCAAGCTAGTGGAAAGTAACCTCACATTTTCAAGGGATTTCTATTCTTTTAAAAATGAACAAGCCTTTCAGTATAACTCTGTTTAGTTCCATCTGAATTTTTAATGATATCCTGGTGAGAGACGACAAGGCACTCATTGTAGAATAAAGGGTGTGATTCATTTATTGGTCAGAAATAGACTGGTGATTTGCCCTAAGGAAAAAATTAAGCAGACGGGCGCTAATTATAGAGTTTTACGGCCCAGTTTCTAATCAAATGGATTAAGTCGAGACGGCCAATTCCAGTTGTGGCTCACTGGCTTGTTTTCCCTATTCTATTTCTTATGCTGAGCACCAGCCACAATGGCAGTAGGTTCCATTTTTAAGTCTTCGGTATAACCGGGCCAGGACTCGAAGTACCGACCTCCCGACTGCAAGTCTAATGCTCTAACCACTTGAACATGCAGTAGATGATTCTGATTCTGTTGCTGATTTTGTGATGGGCCTGTTGCAGCTCACTGATAACAGTGTGAAAAGCATTACGCCCACGCTATTGCCTACAAACCTTACACCTGCTGGAGAAAGTCGCGAAAACCAGAGCTGCCTAAGGGATCATTGCAATTCCTCACTTTTCCTACAGGAGTACAACAAAATGTTCGGTTGCTATGAGGTTAAAGATTTATGAACGAATCATGAAAGTGTGGTGAATAACGATGGGTTGGCACAAAACCCTCCAGCTCCCAATATGAATGAATCCAGCAGTCCAGTAAATGTGATCAAACTTGAAAAATCAGGAAATCCGATTCAAGAAAACTGACAAAATTCGGTACTTTTAAAATACCAAATAGCTTGATCCAGCTATGTTTTCCAGTAGGCCTATTTGCTCCCAAATATTTATAAAATGCAATTAGAATGGATTTCACAGACCGCGTAAAATTCCCTCCACGGTACATTTTTCCTTAACATATGTGTGGCTTAAAGCTGCTCATTTAGTTGGTTCATGAAATTCAACATTTTTGTTTTCAAAATTGTTGAGTTTTCTTCACATAACAATTACAAATGGTCAAACTTAGACAATCCCCATACCCTACATATGAATAACTGTTTAATGAGAGTGCACTTAACGGGTGAATTGGATTTTCGAAAATTCGTGACCAGACACTTCTTCAAATTATGTACAAAATCGTTACTGTACGAGTAAAGACATTTCAAAATTAAAAATTTAACTTCTTTCGGTAACTATTGGATATGAAACTTGGCTCATTATGCTAAATATGAACATTGCCATGTGGTAGTGAGCCTTTAACAATTTCATCTAGTTAGCAACAGTGGCGTATCCACGGGGAGGGTTTGGGGGTTAGAACCCCCCCCCCACCATCATGACCCAACCTTGCAATGCAAAAAGCACCTAAAATAGCTATTTTTTTCTCTCTATCCTTAGACTTTTCCCACATGTCGTGCCCCAAACCCCCCTCCCCATGACACCAAAACCCTCCCCATGACACAATCCTGGCTACGCGCCTGTCTTATTAATATTATTATATTAACTCAATGTACCCCTGTCAGGTGCCGCGGAGCGAATTTTTGAAGTGGGGGCTAATCACCAAAGCGGCCCAATATGTTCACCAATAAAATTACAATTTAAGGCGACCCAAAATGCCTATGGCAGAAAAAGTGGGGGCTGAAGCCCTGTATCCCCCGAGTCTCCGCGGTCCTTGCCTTTAAGTCAGCGTCAAATGTATGCCGTTTGCGGAGAGTTTCCTAGGTTACGTGTGAATCCTCAGGCATGCAGTCAACATTGTCCTCTCCTAAGATGACTGCTTAATGTTCCGCACCCTCCATAAGTGTATGTGCATCCATATAGAGGGAGGTGTTTAACCGGGATCTCTCTGTCATATTTTTAACACGTGATTTTATTCCGTCTCAGACTAGTGTGGACAACGGATAATACGTTTGCCCGTCCACTAGGTGAAATGAGGTGAACGTGAAAAAATAACATACTCGTAAAGACAAAAAATAACATACTCGTAAAGACGACACGGACACTCTGTACCGTATCATAGTGTGGCACAGTTGTCACAAAAATTACCATTCCTAGACGTCCTCGTAAAATGATTGGTAAAATGATTATTTCATCATGTTGCAGCCAATTTAGTAGGAGGACTTCTGAATGATTGATATGATAACAAGGAACATATTCTATATTCTGGTGAAAGTTTCGTTCATTTTCCATGTTCGGTTCTCGAGATATTGGCAATTGAAGATTTTACATAAAAAGTGAACTTGAAGCAAGCAGGTATGATGTCATCGGTCATGGATTCACATTGATGGCAGATGGTTTGTTTTTCTTTACTTTTTTATTAGTTTTTCCATACCCTCCTTGAAGCGATAAACTGATATTGTATCTGGATGAGGATGAATTTCAGAAAATTGTGAGAGGGGCTTTAGTAAGAAGGTTAGGAGAAATGGTACTGCTTGGGGTGAGAGAACTGGGCCTTTAACATATCAAAGTTTAAATTTGGTTTTGTTCTAATTGTTTTATTTAAGAAAGTCATTTGTCACCCAAAACTACAGAAAGTCCCAATTAAGACACGTCTTCAATTGACATTAAATTCAAGACTGCAGAGTAGCTCATATTACATGTCAAGTACTGAGAGTGTCTTGGTTACACATCTGGGTCTGTATGTTCCGCAGAGTGTGTCGTGAAGCAGTAAACTAGGATTGTGTCTGGATAATGATGGGTTCGGGATAGAAGTAAGTCGGTTGGCGGAATTGCAACTGTCTGGGCTGATGAATAACTGCCTTTGGTTCTCTTTCGTATGCGTGGAGGAGGCCTGTACGCTACGAGAGAGATATTTCGACGTACATCGCCCCTGCCAAACCTGACAACAGCGCTAGCAGTAAGCACCCTAAGCATTCGGAAACATGCAGTTTACTAATGTAAGAGGGATGAAAACTGAAAAGCAAAAGAAAAAAAAGAAACTGTCGCGACTTTGTGACACGTTCTCTGTCCCCAATCCTGTAGCATTGCAGTGCTTTTTACACGCACGATTAAGAAAATGCTGGGTTTCAAGTCAAGTACTGCGGACACCTCGTACAATATAACCCCACAGGAATTAATGTTTGATTATGTTTTCGAGCCATTGACCTCTCCTCGAAATTTACGCTGGCATATCGTCAAATAAGACGAAGCTAAAAACTTATCATGTCAAATATAGCCTATTTCACAAAGTAACGGCCCATTGTTTTGCTGTATAACTATACTGCTGGCAGATAATCACCTTTTTGCGGCATTCAATGCTCTGTCATATACAGTCATTATTTCATAGACAGACCGACGCGGCCACCACACGGCTTTTCTGGACAAAGCATAATCAAACATTTGAATGATATAGTAAAGAAAAATGTTATACACAGTTGACACTTGATACAGTCATGTCGACGACAAGTTTTGTATGAATATTTTCACACGTTTCATCTGTCAAATAAGTAATTGCCGTAGACTATAAAGTTCGGACAGGTTACAACAGCACAGAGGCTTTCGCGACATGAGCAATTTGCCCGGAGCTACGATTAGTAATTGAACTGCATCTGTAAGTTTGCGCTATACACATTCAATTACATTTTGCTGTTCTGATGAAATAAGTCATGGATATGATTGGAATTCCAAACACTTATTTTTCCGGATCGATGTTTCCTTTCCTTACAACGCAGATGCTCGATCGCTGACGCTTTAACGAAACGATTTATATGAAAAAACATCAAGTGCCAGTCTACTCGTGTACTACACAAATCGCATATAAACAGCGTAAAGAAGCTTTACAATTACGTCACGGATTCGCCATGCTGGAGGACAATAATGCCAAATACACGCGGTTTTGTACTAAACGCACTGCAGAGTGTGCACTGTTTCATACGAGGTATGCAACTTTCAAAGAGCAAGCGTATCGAATGTAGTCTACTGCGTAGTAACATGTACCCCAACATTGCCGCTGGAGAGTATTACAACGTCATTTGAAAAGCCAGGGCCCACGCGTCCACCACGCAAATCCCATGAGATCAGCCTACGCGTGCTCTACACTAATCTTAGGACACGTTTAAAGTTTGATCTGCCTGACGTTACTATTGCCCTGGTGGAGACAAGCTCCTGGGCAAGGGGAAAGAGGAACAAACGAGTGACAGTGACAACGTTTCGGTACTTTCATGACAGCTTCTCTAGCCGTGGTAAAAGTACTCAAAATTGTTTCATCCGTATGGCATTATCACACTGCCCGTGGTATACATCACATTATTTCATTGAAAATCTAAAGATACGAACCCTGGACAGTTGGTGGTATGGACGTCAATCCTGAGGGAAGTGGGAAAATACCTTAACACTTTGGTATTATACGGATTGACTTGAATATTTTCCATAGTATGCCTAATTTTATAATACGGAATTGACCCCCCCCCCCCCACACACACACACACACCCACATTGGAGTAAATAATGAAGCCACTGGTCTGCGGTCAAAGTTTTTAGGGCTTTAGGAGCTACCAAACCACCTATCACTTTTAGACAGTACGATATATGTCACCTTTATAACGCTTAGTTACGAAATGACATGCGTACTGAGTTCCATTAAGCAGTGCGCCACCCATCCAGTGACGTACGGCTAGTTTAGACTCGCAAAAGGTAAATTGCATCTTGGGAATTTGTTTTTTTTACCATGGAGCTATAAATAGAGGGAATCTGTGCTTTACCATGAAGCTATTACGTAATATGCCCATGATTTTAACACTGGTTCAAAATGTAAATTGTCCGCCATTATCGAACACATTATCCCCATCCTAACCACCACTCCCAACACTAATCCCGGCTGCAATTTTCTGCATGACTTACATACCTACGTCGGCCTTAAACGTCACTGCAAAGGAGAGGAATTTAACAGTATTGTAGATTCCTATAGCAGGAATAACATGTAGTAATCATTCACAAATCTAAAGAGGGGCAGCTAAAAGTATCGCGATATCATAAAATCGCGATGAAACAGACAACGAAAAATCGTTGTTGTCGGGTTCAAACAACCAGTGCCTTTTATCATGCTGTTGTAAGTGACTTATTGGTCAGTGACTTCCTTGTTATTAACTAAAAAATTAAATATCATCAATGTCTGAGGTCGATATTGTCAACAAAATAAAAAAGTCCTGGAGGTCTATAAGTTTTGTTGCAAACCCAAATTGAGACATTCCCTCTCTTCGGTGTTCCCTTAGGACAGACACGAAAAAAGTGATTTACACCGAGGGACCGTCCAAAGTCAGCCAATTATTTTACAATGATATTGATTGTCCTAATATGTATTATGCTCTAGGTGAATAACTCTTACTTTTCTAGACGCCAAAGTGTTAATGATATTTTAAAAAAATGATAAACTTCATGACAATCATTGTGTTTTTTTAATCCCGATGGTCAACTTCCAGGATTTCAAGTCACCGGTTGTTCAAGTCAACCGATCTCCAGACCGTACACCTCGACGTGATGGAATGCTTCTCAGTAAACAGGATTTGAAATTAAACGGTATGTACGTAGTAAATCATTGGCCTGGAATTTCCTCCAATGAAAAACACTCATAAAGGTATTACACAATACCTCCATACCTTTACCCACAAAGTTATTTTCCCTTCTTATAAAATTCATATTATAAGGATTTAAGGTGTCAATCACAAGTTACCAAATATAAGCGATTTCTCTTCACGACACGACAACCGTCAAGTCATTAACTTCCGTCACCGCGGATTTTATATGCTGTTGTTAAATTTTCACAAAGCAGACATTCTATTCCGGGAAACACATGAACTGAAAAACATTCCAACATACTTCCAGACTTTGAGTTTCTTTGACTGCTTAACGGTGGCTGCAATTGCTTTGAATTTTACACTCATTTTAGTCTAGACATTTGTTTTTTTCAAGGAGACAGCTGGTGGCTAGGAAAATGAATTCCTGAAAGGGAAAGCATCGTCTTTTAAGTTTGTATGAAAAAAAACAAACAATGTATGAAATTTTGTACTCCACCCCCCCCCCTTTTTTTTTTTCCTTTATAAATAGCATTTGGTGAGGTGAGCTTCTTGGGAAGTCAGCTTCAACTACAGGTATATCGTTTTCCAATCTATATAACATCTGATTCTACACATACTTAACTAATGAAATATGTGCTTTCTAAGTTGCACACATTGTTTACAGCATTAAGTAAACAGGAGAAGCCCAGAGTTGCGTTGTGAGAACCGACTAAATACTGAAATATTCCAAAAACCATCTTCTCTGCCGTGGGATGTGACGGGTATAGGGTGGTATGATACATGACCACGCGGTGACCATCACCTTGACAACGAGATTTCCTTATGGAATATACCTGTAATAACAATTTAAATTTACTTAATCACATGGTTAGACCACACATTCCATACAGGACACAAAAAGCGTGATCTAACGTCGATTATGAAGTGACAAATTCGTATAATTGATTCATAAATAATTTCTAACTTAACTTCACTTAGTCGATTTACATTTTGACAAAAGTGGGTTTGTCGGAGGGCAGCAGGGTAAATTAAATCATTTTTGGCTGCATTATCGAGGGAGTCTTCACATTTGCAGCCAGTCGTTTGCAATGATGAAAACATGAATCAAATATTGTTTTGACTTATCGTAGACGGCGGATGTTATATTCAAAAATACTCAGCTGTAACAAAAGTTATAAATTAAATCAAGAAGTTAGATTCTCTGATTAGATCAGAAATATGACAAGCTTAACGACGGAAGAACTCTACAAATCTGGTCTCGAGAGGAGCCTCGTGTTTACATCAGAGAGACAAAAACAAATCATCTCACTTTATGTTACTGGAAACGACAGAAAGGAATACCCTAGATATTTTTTCACTTACGGCATGAACTAAAAGTTGCACAATTAAAACTTAAAAGTATTTTCAATCACAAGTCGCCCACGTATTTGACTATTTATTTCAGTGGATTTTCGGTCACTGGCCCGGGACATCCCAAAACTAATTTTGACTTTTGGAAAAATAAATTATCATCGATTCGAATAAAAGTTGTAATAAGGCGGGAAATAAAGATGAAATATAGTGGGTTTTTGAAGTCTTCGTTTGAAGCGTCCATAAGGAGGGGGTTCGACCGGCCCATCATGCCCTATTCCACAAAAGTTATTTATTATATATATATTTTTTTTTTACAAAAACATTATTTTCTGGAGTTTGCCTGTCCTTTTGTGGTAAAATAACGCACACGATATAGACGAATCCAACCAACGCTTGTGTTTAGTGACTGTAGGCAGCCATTTATGGGGTACATCGGCCTTAAATCGTCCCTATTTACTGTCTACATGAATAATAAACCCTCATATTCAGTGTAACTGAGGGAATCGAGACACAATTTAGTGTACAACCATTTATGGTACAGGTTAGCGAGGAAAATTGAAATATTTAAAAGTGATAGACTTGCCGTCCGGATTTGTCTTTAGTGGCCCGGATACCAATTTTGGCCCTTCCCCCGAGGGTCCACTCCCACCCGTCATAGTAGTACGATCAATGCCTTTGTGTGAAGGTTAAAGCCGCGGTCACACTACAACGAATTCGGATCGGATTCCGATCCGAATTTTGTGAGTTTTCTTTTACATCTCTGGTCAAAAAATTGTCAAACCAATTAAATATGTGATTTGCATCTGATGTCTAGGAAAACCGGCATACATTTTTATCGGATAGTTTAGTCCGATAAAATCTATGTCGATGTGAGGTCACGAAATAATTAAGCATAAATTTAATTTTCATAGTCCCCAGGTACACCTCTACCTGTTTCACGTTAGGACTAGAACAACCAGCTTAATTAACATATTATGTCCCGCCCTCCTCCCTCCTACATCTTCATTAAGCATGGTATACCGGTCTACATGCAGAAGTAAATAATTCTGCAAAAGGACACAATGACACTAAGCTATGTGATGTTCATGTCGGTTAGTTTTGTGGACGGTTATTACACGAAAAAGGATGGTTGTCATTAAAGGGCGTTGACTGGAAACATCACCGTTGGTTTGGTATTAATTTTAATATTAGTGAAATGTGTCAAATGGGAATTGTTCACTTCTTCCTGTAATTGACGAGGGATTTCTTCAGACAAAATCTGATGACACCGTCAGTTTTAATTTAAATATGTATTTAATAATGACGTCATTTCGGGTTGTTACCCTGGGGACGTAAGCAATGACATAGATCAGAAGTAACCATGCACACAGCAACTCTCGACTTGATTCTTACAGATTCATATATAGGCTATCTTCTATCTTACGTTGAACTGAAATTTTGTTCGCGCTACCTCTGTGGCTTAATAAGACAGAAAATTGTGGCAAAACTTGATTTAAAATTCGGCAAAGTTTGAAAACGTTTTCCTCGTCTTATTTTTTCATCAAACCTGTGGGAGGGACCCTGTCTCTGTTTTAATTCATAGTGACTTTATAACGAATGCAAAATTTGCAAAACATATCTTGTGACCAACCCTGTATAACATAGTGGAACGCAATGACTCTAAAGAATGTGTATCTTCATCTTCTTCAGGAAATTTGTTTTATTCAGCGATTCACCGGTAATAAAACCATAGGCGTCATAACTGTAAGTGTACATCAATTAAAAAAAATAAAAAATGTGCATTAAACAGCATGAAAAATGAATTCGATCAGTCTTATCCCACCTTCATAGGACATACTTGAGCCAAGATATGAAATCTTAAAGTTAATTCACTCAAGTTAAAATGGTACATTGCGCAATAATTTGTGACGTCGTTGTTGTACTACTCAGATTACGCTCTTTGTATTTCTTTGTTTATTTCTGAAAGTTGCTACACCTTGTTTATACCAAGGTGTGTAGCATTTTTACTCTAATGGGGCGATGTAATTAATGAAGCCCTCTGTGTGCAACACACTATACAAGCAAACCGGAAGTGCTTAAGGTGGTAAAATAGTTTTTAATTTTAAAGGGAATCAGAGCAGGTAAGTTGCACAACAAGAAAGTCACAAAGTATTGCGCAAAAATGATTTGTTTTACATCTCGGCTCAAGAATTTCCTATGAAGATGAGAGTTGGACTGTTAGAAATCATTTTTCCTGCTGGTTAATAATATACATTTTATTTTTTTTACTAAAGGAACACTTTAATAATATGGTGGTCGTTCCACCTAAACGATCTTGGTTTAGTCTCTCTCTGTCTGTCTGTGAAGGCCTATAGGACCTTCATAGCAAGTGCTGAATATGTACTTCTCCTGTGAAGCGCGTACGAGTCACGAGTTATAAACGTCCGCCTAGCCGGTAATAGCAATGCGTAGGCACAGTGCAGAATACAAATTTGTCGGTACCAGTGTAGGAATGCTACCCACTCGCTTTTGAAATCGCAGGAAAATTAGATTTAATTGTTCATTGTTACTTGGCTGGGAGACCCAACTTCCCAAAGTGCATTGCCGCATAAGGCGACCTAAAGAAAACTATTAACTAATTGTGTTTGTACCTCTATGAGGTTAACAAAAAAGATTCACCTAATAAAGACACACTTTTTCAAGGAGTTGGATGCATATCTTTTCCCAGGACGAATGAGGGCAAATCATGACAATGGACGAGTCTCACTCTTAGAAAAAGGCCACAGTGACACCACTTATTCCAAAATAACAGGTTCAGGTTTTCGGTTTTTTTTTTTTTTTTTTTTTTTGAATTTTGAATTTTGATACTGGGTTATGAAAGGAAAAGTCAAATATCCTTTGTCCACGTAATCTACTCTAACTTAAGAAATATACTCAACCATGAGTTTGAAACACTGAAATATCGATTCATTCCTGGAGAAGTATACGAGCTAGATTTAGGATTGGTGTTTACAGATAAAGCCTTTAAAATAAAGACCTATTCTAAGCCCGAATAAAACAATTAACGCTATTTCCCCACAAGGCGTTCAAGGATCCCTTGAGAACTGCATAGAAATCGCCCCTGGCTAACCATGACCATAAGCGTTCGCATGATTTAAAACATATTATCCGTGCTTTTGGTTGTATGGTGTAATACAAATTTTACAGATATTCATGTGTGATTTCGGTGAAATCAGAGAATGCTGTTAGACGGAGTGATCATTCAAACCACCTTCAGTCTAACGTAATGTTTCAAAAATTTCAGGATAAAAGTACAGTGACCCTGACCTTAAAGACCTTTTAAGTGAAGCATCTAAATTGGTTATCATAAGTACACTTCATCCAATTAGTTTCAACTGTTTCCGAAGCCACAGATAAAAATACTTCCCATTCGCTTATTCTGTTAAACTTGTAGGACGCCGATGGTAAGCTATATCTGAACCTCATGGCTCAATGGTGTGGAAACTGTGGCCGGGAGATAGATATGGGATTGAACGACACACCATCTCGAATGTGTTATATAGCTTCACCTAGAGAAAGGTGCAATTCTGGGATAATAGTAACTAAAACAAAAGGTGGGTCAAAGTTTTTTGTTAAATATCCAGGCAGATACGGGAGCTATGTCAGCAACTAAGTTTACTTTCCTTGAGGAATCCTAGGATACAGGGTTCGAAGAGCGAATTTTGAATTGGGCAGCGGGGCTAATCACCAAAGCGGTCCAATACTTTGAATAATATAATATAAATGAAAGACGGACCAAAGTTTCTACGAAAGAAAAGTGGGGGAAAGATTCCCAGCCCCCCTACCCTTCCGTCTCAGCGGTCCCTGGAATAAGAGAATGATCTGTGTGCTTATATAAAGTCTCCATGTAGGGAACACTTAGTACGATACCTCTGGCGGATGTGGGGTTATTTACAACAGTCAACGGATAACTGGGCCTAGACTGCCAATGCGCTTCGTGCTCAGCATAAACAATGGAGTAGGGAAAACAAGCTAGTGAGCCCCAACTGGAGAAAAAGGCCGTGACCAGCTCGACTTGAACCAATTGGAATGGAAACTGGGCCTAACTCCATCTAACCCACAACAGTCAACAATTAGGTATATAGCTGGCGGTGGCAGAACAATCCCAAGGTATATACAATATGGCATGTAATCTCCGTCGGTGTACTAAATACGGATGGAACTGTGGCAGGGATTTTAAGATTTGCAATCTCAAGGATATCTTTTTAAAAAAAGTCACCTCATAAATTCAATGAATTCATGGACCATTTGTTTGTTTCGCTACAAAGATAAATTGATGGCTAAGAGGACACTTTGGAGGATTTATTCTGTTCAATATAGAGGGTGGGAGGTGACCTTTGAATATAAATCACGGCTATTTCAATCAATGACTCAGGAAGTAGATCATTGGTCGTATTTTATCTTTACTGATTGTAACAAAACCATCTATAACAAGTAGGGAATGATAGAATAATCTGCTTCGTTTTTTTTTTTTTTTTTTTTTTTTCTTGTTTGCTTTTTCGTAAAGAACATGTTTTTAGCTGCTAAATATATGAAGTGAAAATTTACGACCAATTTATCTCAGTTGTCCTTACTTTCTTTCAGGCTTTGAAGTTATGTTAGCACACCCGACAATAAAAAAAAAAGTTAGGTTAATATGATAAGGTTGCCTCAATTTACAACCTTGCGGTTTAATTTAGCGGCCAATGGTCTTTTCTACACTTGTGAAGCACTAGACTGTCATCCTACTCAGTTACTACTATATATGTACTACTTTTGATTTTACTTTTAGCCTTTGCTACTTGCCCCCAATCGGTCACTTGGCCCTAACTGGTGCTTTATACTGTATTCCCGGAGCCATAGGCGGATGGACTCTTCTCCTCTTGGGGGCAAGGTCGAATCTGGCCAAAATTGAATAATATTTGTCCGAATTTCCGCAAATGGTGGCACATGCATTACCAGGTTCGGAGCGGATCGAGGAAAATGAGATGGAAAGTTAACAAATTAGACAATCTTCATTGTCAGCTTGAGGACAGAGGTTTCCCGATGACGGAACGCAGCAAGGGTGAGTTTATATGGAAATGTGCTCTGTCAGCAAATCAATGGAAGAACCTTTAAAGTTAAAGACGGTGGGTCCGTGTCAGCAATTGCTGAAACAGCTGACTGTTAAATCTGCAGTGAAATTATTTTGCATAAGTCTCAATTGGTTGCAGCACATAACCACCTATTCTTTCATGTACAAATAGTTTAACAGGTAAAATGCCATGCCGACCTCTTTGGCCTACATAACTTGAAATCCTTAGTCGGATTGTGGAACTTATGCCTACCTCCATGCTATAATTACACCATCTGTCGGTAGCGTAGGGTTCCATTACATATTAATTGGTTAATTTCCTAAAAAGAAATCGAGTTTACAACAACCTGCAAACAAAACGTGAGAGTGTAGAGGGCAATTCCATGCATGAATAGGTTAACTGGTTGATGAGTAAATCCTCAGAAGCTCAGGAAAAGAGAATGTACTGGCTAGTGAGTCATTACACTGGACTTGATTACTTAAACAGTAAGTCACTTACGTTGTTACCCTGTGTCACTATTCAATTTATCACTATCCTATTAATTTCCAACCCCTCTCACAGCTGCAAAAAATCCATGCTTATCCCAGACACAATCCTAGCATAATGCCTCAGGACACACTGCCCCTGGAAAGCACACAAGATTGCAATTTGTACATAAATCGTTTGTTAGTTAGATAGAGTTTTATGGCCCAGTTTCCACCCTATAGGGTTCAAGTCAAGCCGGCCGCGTACAATGGCAATAGGTTCCTTTTTTAGAGTCTTTGGTATGACTCGACCTGGGAAGCAAACCCGGGCCTTCCGCGTGAGAGACAGATGTACTTTGTACATAGAGCACTCTCAGTACATGCTGTGTAATTTGAGCTACTTTGTATTTTTATGGAATTTTTTTATTGAATGTCAGCTAAGAGCTATATCAATTGAGAATTATGGTAGACGTCGAGTAAAACTGTAGTTTAGGTGTGACAAGTGACTTGCTTTAAATGGCCAGAGCAGTCACAACAAACTTAACTTGAAGCAACCGCTTAATCTCACCATTAACGTCCTATTTCTCTTAAAAGTATTTTTCATAATATTTTAGGACTTCAATTTTGCAGATCCAGCGTCTGAAGGTAAACCAAGAAGTTTCTACTGGTAAGTTTCACATTTGAGGAGAAAACGCATTGTCACATAACTCTCAAAGACCAATCGTGAAGCAGGGCACCGTACTACTCTAATGGGGTGACTGTTCTTGTCCTTCAAAGAGAAGTAAATTTTACTAACTTAACTTAATTTCGCGTTAGGAAACACTTAAAAGGGGGGATAGAGGAAAATTACAACTGTGTGGAATCAGTAACTGCAGGCTCGTACTCATGGGAGCGAAGAGGGACCCTCTACAAATTTTCTCACTGCATGGTTTTTTGTCGACTCAATAAAATTGTGCACAGTTGCCCGCTCCTGAAATTTATTTCGTCCCCTGGAAAAATTTTCGTCCCCTTTCAAAACCATGTTTGGCTACGGGACTGACTTACTGACGGCACTTTCAAATGTCCTTGCTGCAGAGTGCAGAGTTTACTATGGTACTAGTCCTATACTATGGATGCCCTGACAGTGCGCTTCAACCATATTCCTTAAATTTTCCATAATTCGGTGATTACATAAAAGAAACAGGATAAATGCAGGTTACTCAGTAAGATGTAATCCGTGAATTACTACATTGATGTATGTTTCTGTTACCTTTAGTTAAATTAAATGAAGGCCTAGGTCGATATGAAAGCTTGATGACTTCCGCTCATCGGGGGAACCTTGCAACACCTGATACATTGCAGACGACCCATTTGAATCAGTGACTCAAGTGAGATGTCTTTTGCGTGATGAGCTGGCACCGTCTCTTTAACTTTCCTAATACTGACACAAACACCCATAGAACAACTGTAAAATATTGGACCTTTCAATAAAGAAACAACAGGATAGAACGGTCACGCAGGAAGTGTAACTTAATGTTTTGTCACATGACAGGGTCAATACTCTACGTTTGTACTTTTAATCATGTTTCTGGTACGCGGTGTGAAGCTATTTAATTTTACTCGAATCTTTTAAGGACAAATGTAGCAACCTTTAACTGAATAAATAAGAAAGGGTTTCATTCAATGCTATTTTAACCTAAAAAAGTTTAAGTTTCCATGAACTTGGGAAATTGGACAACGTCAGTACCTTGAATCTCGTAGGAAGTGAAAGTTGCTTGAATGATTTGTAGGATCTTTTAAAATAATTCCTATGTGACACGTAATGGGGAAAAACGGTCAGTCACCAGTGGAGTAGACGATCGTGTTTCATGAATGACTCGTGGAAATGATTGTTACAATAATTTTACTCAATTATTAAATTAGCAAGAAGCGACTGCTAAGTCCAAATTTAATTCAATACTGTCTTTATGCAAACTTCAGTCCGTCTCGGACCAGACTCGATTCCCAGGTCGAGTCAAACCAAAGACTCAAAAATGGAACCTACTGCCGTTGTTAGTGATGCTCCGCATAAGCAATGGAGTAGGGAAAACAACCTAGTGAGCCACAACTGGAAAAAGACCGTGGCCGGCTCGACTTGAACCAATAGGTTGGAAGCTGGACCGTAAAACTCCATCTAACTAACCAACAATCTCGGAAAAAATATTTTGCCTTGTATAGACTGGGTTTTATTTTTCCTTGTTCTTGTTTCACTTTGATTTCTTAAGATTGCTGATACGGGGGCAAGGGGCAAAGGAAAATGTTGGGCAAAATTTCCGCACCGGAGCGAACACGACGCACGCGCCTCTGCTGGTGGGGTCAAGAGGAAAATTCCCCGATAACTCTGAGGTTTTAGCACTCATTTTTGGATGAAAATTTAGTCTCGGGGGGAGATTATTATTCATTACTTTGTTAAGGTAATCCCTTAATGACGTAACCTCGGGGAAACTGGTGGCAAGAAAAGGGAGATGTCAAGTCCCTTCATACCTGCCACCGCCCCATACGTAGCGCCGTTGCTGGAAAATTCGTTCTAAATCACTTGCGGCAAGATCGCAAATCCGCAACTTCATGCAAACCACAATAATCTTCTCTGCACTTCCGACACTTGGAGAATTATGGGATAACTGATAAAGAAGGACCTGTAAATACTCACCGTTGAGCACAAAGAGTATTGTTAAGTAAGAATGGACCCCTACTACTCTCATTGCACTCTGTATATCTGAAGCCTGTTTCAAAGTTTTGCTTTGCGTGGTATGAGTGATCACGGGACTTAAGACTTATTGTAGGCTAAGAACACTTATCGATAAATTGTAACCAAGGAAGTCAGAGGTACTTCGATGTAGGAATGAAATTATTACTTTGGATCTTTAAGCGGGACATCGATTACCAGCAGGGAAGTTCTTGAACAGGTACGGTAGCGGTTTAACCAGGGACGCATTACCGACCGCTGCTGCTTAAACCACAGAGATTTTCAATGGGGGTAAACACGTAGACAAATGAATAGGGAGACGTTTTCATTCAAAAGACTGATAAAGCTGTGGATTTATCGACTATATTAAAGAGGATTAAGAAGTTACATAAGAAAATAGTTGATGGACGACCACAAGCAAAAGCTTAAGGAGGCTTTGTATTACAATTCAAAGAAACTAAGAGGATAAAATTATCGAACGTGTAATTGTATTTTCTTAAAGAAAACCGTGTCGCGTAAGCAAACCATTGTCACATATTCCTGTATTCAGTCAATCGTTTTATCAAGGGGATCTTCAAGGCATATTAATAGGCTCAATTCAAGCGTTTCACCCGCGCTTGTCTCTTTTATCAAGGGAGAAATGTTTGAAGGGTTACCAAGAATACGGCACCTACCCACATGTGCATACTGTAACATTTCACATGTCTTTAACTCTACTAGACGACTTCACTAGGTATAGGTTAAAAACATCGAATGCGTTCCAAAGGCATTGGAAATCGTAGGTACACAGGTATAGTGATGCTGTCTACTATTGCATTCTTTAACTGATGGTGCTTGCCTTACCTATGAAAGTTTCCAGCTTGAATGTAAACATCTGAAAGAAAGTCTGGGTGTAGTTTACATAGAGATGGCAAAAGAGACCATCCTGTTCTTGCAGTGGGTTACAACTTAGGTGCCCTGAGTCTCCCAGGAAACCCAGACGAAAATTTGCGGGGGCCAAGCGGGGGTATCCTCCAGATGTTGTCCTTGTTCCCCACCCCCCCCTCCCCCTTAATTATCGATTAGGTTAGTTACGAGTTGGACTTACCGAAAAATGAGTAACATCATAGGCCTACCGCTCATGAATCCAGACTCAGATATGCTGAGCCCTCAGAACTTCCAGGAGCTCCCATCATGCAACACCCCTATTACCAGTGTTGAGGTTTAGTTTTACTCTGCATCATGGGGTTTTACAGTAACTCCATCATGCTATAGACGAACATACCGTGTGACTGGGGATCGAATTTTATTGGCGCGATAACCCAATTGGATGTTGCATCATGAGTCTCGTCTGACAAAGTTACACATCTCTGTGATAACGACGTTATTGAATACCGGGGGTTCCTTAACAGTTTAAAATAAGCCTGTGGAGTGTGTTTACTGCAGAGCTGATGCCACTGTCTCTGCGTGTATGCACGTACACCTTTAGCCGAGTGGTGCAGATATTTTATATTAACCCTTTACCGTTGTGCTCCGATCGGGGCATATCTGCGCACCTCGGGAGTGGGCGGAAAAGCGGACGTAGCCCGCCCCGCATCGGCTTCCGTAGGCCGTTGACCCCGTGACCTTAAACTATTGTCTCTCTCGTTGTTGTGGCCGAATTTTCGGGTAGCTACTCGCAGTATCGAGCTCCGCGTGAAACAGTAAAGATGGGTGACAGCCGAGCTCCCCGCATGGGTCCAAAAGGACCCAAACAACGGTAAAGGGTTAAGCACATATGTGGCATCCACACTTCAGTAAAGATTGCAGGTGGGCTGTTGCTACATTAAGCGGCTCATTGAGTTGGTTCATGAAATTCAACAAATTTTTCAAAACCTATTAGGTTTTCTTCACAAACCAATGACAAATGGTCAAACTAAGACAATCCCCATACCCTACATGCAAATAACTGTTTTATGAGTGAGTATTTAACGGTTTAAGTCTGTTTTCAAAAATTCGTGACCAGACACTTTTTCAAATTATGTACAAAACCGTTGCAAGTCAGGAAACTAGAAAATTCACAAATTTACGTTGTCTGTGACTTCTGCACTTGAAACTTGACTTGTTATGCTAACTTGAAGCATTGTTATGTGGTAGTGACCCTTTGAGACTCTCATTAAGTTATCGATATCAACTCAATGAGCCTCTTTAATTAAGTGTCATATATCAGTGGGAGTGCCATTGAGGCGGTCATGAAACGCACTTACACGCTAGGACATTCAGACAAACTGTTGGTTCCGTTAATTCGAGGTCATTGCACTTTATCGAGACCGTGAATGTCTCTAAGTTGCAAACGGCCGTCGCTTTTGGCAAAGTTTGATTGCCAAGGTGAACAAATGCACAGATCATCAATTTTGTCACGAATGTTGGACCTCCTTTCTTAACGTAAATTGCTAGACGAGAGTAAACGTTTTGACTTGAATCAATGATAGACGTGACACCACGTAGTTGACAGTTGCAACCCAGATAGCCACAGTCTCATAATTGAAAAGTTTATCCAAGAGGCACGCAAACTTAGTGTGTGGTTGAACTTCAGAAAATAGTACTACAGGGCAAGAGCAATCGCCTCGAACTTATTTTGAAACATCTAATTTTCATTTATTTCTTCTTTTTTTTCTTCCAAGTATCATTCATTTTATTTGTTGCAAGTTGGAAGTTAAATATGGCAAATATAAGATAAAAAATGATTTACTCCGGGATAAATTTCATAATTCGGTGGGAAAATATTGTCACATGTTTTTCAAGAAACATTCATGAAATAGGGAACACTACTCATATACTTATTAAAATTGGAAGGAACGCATTTTACTTTCAAGTGCCGACATTTACAGCCGCATTACTTCTGCACCCTATGTTGCATGTTGCCTATAACAGCTGTCAACAAACACGTCCTTATCATAGGCGTGAGTCCATGTCATACTTAGCTATCACTAAAGGACGGCTGCACCATTGTCCTCTTAAACGTTTTTTAAGTATGGGCAACGAACTGCGGAGTCGAGAGATCAATGCACCTTCAAATCTAGCTCAAAGTACGTTCTTTCTTTTCTTGACCCAGAAAATAAGTTTTCTGGAACCTTGACAGAGTAAGCCAATTATGAAAGTATGCACAGATGCAACTTGAACTGAACCTTACCATTAACTTTTCGGACCGCCGGCTCACGTCACTATCAGCCCTACCATGCCCATTCATCTGTGGGGTGCGGTTTTATGAATAAATAATTGGATTGGCGGATTTATGAATTTTGCCACATATGTCAAAAATTAGACCGCGTGTTAATGTTGGATTGGAACGCTTGAATTGAATCGAAATTGTCCACTGGCCTTGGTTTTTTAAACAGCAATGTTTATGTAGGCCTAAATAAGGTAAGTATAGTGGGAACAAATCGCCTCTTGAGCTCGCAAACTGACCCCCCCCCCCCCAAGACCTCTGTCGGCTGATTACCTCTCTCATTTCTAACAGTCAGTGCACATATGCACAGAACTTGGGCACATTCAAGTATTTACGATAAATAACGATGAATTATTTTCTTCCAATTGTCCTTTTAGGGTTTCATAGTCTCACCGCTCCCTTTGTCTCCTACGGAAACTGAACGAAAATAAAACCCAAAATGGACCAGATTATCTATTTTATTTCCCGATCGCCTGACATATTACAGGAAATTAAATCATAATCTTCATGATGACAATATGATACAGGGTACGCAAGGACAACTTTAAGTCACGTACAAGTACGGTACTTCATTCCCATGTAAATCCGGAACGAGTAGTCTACGTGGTGTCAAATCAGGACTTCCTACATAGTATTGTTTTCCCACACTGTTTGCATGGGCAACTGCAAATTTATTTTGGAATGACCCACTAGTCAGTTAGTTGGGCAGAGTTGCAATGTACAATACCTCGAGCTGTATTGTCCCATATTTTGTTCAAGGGAATACGTTGCCTCCTTTGCCTATCATCCATTTTTCTTCAGGGGTTCTATAATTTTATTGAATGGACGTAAAGGAACTTCAAACATCTTTCCTACGTTTTTCTTTAAAAAAAGTTATTATTACGTATATGTTTAAGATGATTATTACCTTAAACAGTTTAACACCGAAACGAACAACGGCACGGACGTGTAGGGAGTAAACCAAATCAGGAGCAAGCTTTTTCTATTTTCCGGAGATATATGTAAATGCATGATCAATTCAACTGACCAAAGCATACTGTACTTGACACTGCATAGCGAGGAAAAGTTACAGATTATAGGTTAGATGGAGTTTAACGGCCCAGTTCCCAAACTACTTGTTCAAGTCGAGCAAGGAAAAGTTACAATCGCTTATACTTTTTACAGCACCCGGACTAGGAAGTGTAATATTCTCATTCTGTTCAAGTTCAACTAGGGTAAGGGCTACCATATGTAATAAATTGTCATGTTCGAACTGGCAAGTCGGAAGCAGATCAATACGAAATATCACCAGGGAGTTCTGTTGCAACTCCCTGGTATCACCAAGGATAACACCTCCCTGATATCACTGGCTAAAGGCATACATGTTTGTACATTAAAGGGCTCAACCTCTCACCTCAAACTACAATTTTGGTACCCGGGTACCGAAATTCCCAATTGGCTCAGCTCTTTGATTGACATCTAATTCATCAATGCAGAGTGTCAAAGCTTATATTACTCAGCATGTACGTTACTGAGATTGTTTGCATTATATAAATTCAGTTTTTCTATACTCACCCTGAAGCAATAAACTGAGACTGTGTCTGGGTGAGGATGAATTTCAGACAATTGTGGGAGGGCTTCAGTAAGAAGGTTAGGAGAATTGGTACTGTTTGGGGTGAGAGAACTGGGCCTTCAACCGCAAAGGCCTTCGTGTGTCACATCATGTTTATATCAGGATGTTTTGGACAAGCGCGTGTCCGTTGGGAAACTCTCGAACGATCGCTTCCCGAAACTAGCAAATAAAAATTTTACTGGAAAAGCCCAAACGTTATCCCGTGAAACACCTACGCATATTACTCAAACTAGAGAATTTTCTAACACTGCAGTCTGGTAGTTGTAAATAATTACTAGGTCTGAGAAACTTAAGCGAATTGTACGACTCCATAACGCGCAAGAAAGGCTATCTATAACATTTAGATTGTTGGTGTTAAGGTGTAACAGGAGATTAACGTAAAGAAAAGAGTAATAAAACTATTTAATAGTAGTTAGTACTGAAGCATGTCTTATAGGGATTTGCGAATATATACTGCTTCAAGAAGATCATGTAAGCATGCAGGCAATCTGACAAACAGACAAGTACTCAATGGGAGACGATTACCTTGTCATTTGTGGAACTTGAATTGTATTATTATATATTGGGTTATAGTCTGAATAAGATTTTATCTTCCAGATACATTCTACAGTACAAAAGGACCACAAGGGTGGGACCATTTGGTAGTTTAATCAGTCCAACTGGATCGTGTTTTTTATGGAACCTGCTAGGCAAAAGTAATGACCGATAAAGAAGAGGATGATCACTCATTTTAAAGAGCTGTTCTGATATAACGATTAAAGCAACAGGTGTGCATAGCCACCAATGAAAAAGTATACTTCCCCTAAATATTAAATATGTCGGATGCAAATTATTCCGCAGTAACTCATTTTATGGTACCTAAAATGCCTAATTAACCGTGCAATAAACTTTCTGCACTTAAATTTCATTTTTGGAAGTGCTTGCCACTGGTACGTGTTCATTGCTAACACTTTTAACAATTCACCACCTCTTTCGCTTGCCTCGGCTTGCTATATGCACCAACAACAGACCAACAACAGAGCCCGATAATGATCTTCATGCCCATCCCTACTAAATCATATCATAGTAAATGTCTAAAAAAATGTACAACTTGTCATCACCGTTACAACAGCTTTATACGACAGGGACAAGCGTGAACAGGGGTCGTTGATAGATTTGCGGAGGCTGTATCGAATTCTCTTATTACTGACATGGTTTTAACATAGATAGGCAAGATAGTACTCCTGAATAGGTCTGCATGATGGCAAACTTCTCGGGCCTATATAAATGAATTTGCTTGGAGGTAGTGGCCCCAAGTTAGCTACCCCCTGGAGCAGAAGTTCTTTCGTTCAAGTCAATAACTGCGAAAAGCTATCATGAGAGGCGACCTGCACAGAAGCTCTGCGCAGGCTATAGGAGGTACTCAGCTTGCTGTCTTTTACGAAACTATTTCCCGGAATCAAGAGCTCAGTCTGTCTGCAGATTACCTTAGCACCGTACCTCTAGCAACGTGTTTTGGTTTTTGTGGTATGGTGACTGATACTTTTTGTGGATGCCGGATTACTGAGTCAGATTGCTGACTCAGACAAAGTTTGTGAGACGGGTCCGAAAATAAGCACGTTCAGAACCGATCGTTATGTCTGCTCAGAATGCAGGGAAACACCGTTAACATAGCGTCTGGTGACATCAAAATAACATAATTACAGAACCTTAACATACGGCAATACAAAGGGATTACAGAACGAGTGCTGGCAGCCAACCTTGTCGGTAATCTTCATATATCTCTTCGAATTTTTATTCTGTAAATTTACAGCTTTTCTTTACAGTGTAGTAGACAATGAAAATAAAGGTTGCGAAACAAAGGAACTCCGACAACTGCAAGCGTATACTGGACCAGGATCTGTTTCATTAGAAGACGTGACATACAAGAAAGGTCGTGAACTGAATGTAAGTCGGTCGTCAATTGATAATACAGCAAACGACCCACGACGTAGGCTGCGTATTTTATAAGAATGAATCATTCGCGAGTAGACGTCGGAAACCCCATATCAACGGTCTGCCCTATGGCTTCTCTAAAAGTTATGCAAGGACGGTGCTTAAATGGACAATCGGGCTGCACCACAAACGTCCGTTGAGTCAAAACTAACCCAAAGTTAGCCTTCATCATGGTCTGGCGTTGTGGTTGGTCACCATATGGATGAGACTGTCCAGTAGCCTATTGATCCCATGTGGATTCTTTTTACCAAAAGAAATATTACAAAACTTCCCATTCAACAGTGAATTACGCAGAATTAACGTTTGTTCTCGCTTGAACGACCTCTTCAATGTCTGTATGTTTGGTAAATAATCAGTTTAAAGAGGGAAAACGAAATGATGGAATAAAAGGCAACACTCGCTACCAAATTCTGATTGCACCAGTACATGCAGTTTTAACTTCCATGGCTGGTCGCGCGACCGATTCCGTGACTCAGTGAGATTTATATTGATTCAAAATTCAAGATAACTACCGGTAGTCTATGCTTTTCGTAGTGAAAACTGTTACTGTCAGTAAGGCCTATGCTAAACTGGGTACTTCACTAGGTACAAATGGTACAATGCCTCCCTTGTAGAGATGAATTAATCAATGTTTTCGGCGAAGCTAGATGGGGCCAAGAGGAGGGATGTAGGCCTACTTTGTCGCGCCCAGTTGATTTGTGAAGATACCAATTTACAATGGAACAGAAGAATCTGACTTCCAAATGACGCTAAATATTGAGTACCTTCCCAGGAGAAAATTCCTGTTGAGACCTGTTGAAATTCCAACAGGTTTGAACAGGTAGTAACAGGTATGAACAGGCAATGTTCCAATTACCTGTTGGAGTGATGAAAGTCAACAGGCGTCAACAGGTAACACCGAAAAAACCAACAGGTTCCTGTTGATACCTGTTAAAATCCTGTTAAAAACTTGTTGATTTTGTTCCAATTACCTGTTATACCTGTTAAAACCTGTTCAACAGGTTTCAACTGGAATTTTCCCCTGGGTTAGAATTTCATCGAAGGGTTCCTTAATAATCACAAGTTTATCAAATTCTGACCCCTCCCTAACCTCCGGTGATCATCCCTTGCACTTAACCCCCCACAAGAAAAAGTCCAATCTAGGCCAGCTAACACAGCAGTAACGTTTCTTCTCGCTTGATCGACCTCTTCAATGTAGGTGTATGTTCGGTAAATAATCAGTTTAAAACGGTAATTTACAAAATTCAATAACAGGCCACTTGTCGGTAACTAGTGACACAATCATAAACATCTACCTTTGCCTGTAGGATCTTCTATGACGTGAATCTAAACTACGAACTATGACGTTTACAACTCAGAAAAGCTCTCCCTCCAGAAGAATTTGGAATCGTTCTTGCTTGATTTTTTCAGGGGTATGTAAGGCATCGGGAGTGTCCCAGACCACATGTTTCGGAGAAGTTGCTCACGGAACTTTTCTCTCTGGGCTGCCAATTTGTCCGGGAAGATAGTCTACGGGGATTATCAGTACCGATACATGGTCCAGAAATTATTACACCATTTCACTCATATATGTAAGGATAAAGTTATGGGAAATTTAAGGAGCTGTTAAGGAGGGGTATTCAACGATTCTTGTGCCATCTTAATCATTTATATAAATGCTAACAAACTGACTTTCTATTCCAAAAAAATTTTCGCGACCAGTAAAGAAGTTTGGTAGTGTACGACAATAACTTTACAGGGTTTAATTTTTAGGGGCAGATTATCTCCGCACAGACTTTCCAACTGCACACTAGAAACCCATAAGACAGTTAAATATAGACATACATTTTAGCGATGTGTTGCATTTCGTAAGAGACAGGCGAGAAGCCGACAAATTTTAACCGCATATTCCACAAAGAACTAAGACTTGAGTGGCAAGGAGTGTTCAACATGTCACTTGGCAAGTTCTACTGGTGGCGCACCACAAATGTCATTGTTAAGGACACCAACAGTGTCAGCGAAACAGCTGGAGGCCTATGCAACCGTTTAGTCTTCGACACCATGGTTTTGTTTAGGCTCGACAAATTGTACAATAAATGAAATGAAGCAAATAAAACGCTGGAAACAGTTACAAAACCGTCACAGAGACTTGTTTATCAATACAGGTACTATGGTACTGAGAATAAACTGAACTTGAAAGATCTAATCGGAAACTCACGTTTGCTGAAAGCATCGAAGGAATTAAATCATTGAAAGAAAATTAACACTGTCCTATTTTAAGAACTTGAAGATGAAGAGAGGTTTTCCTAACCTCTTTAAGAAAATAAATTAAATTAATTTATTTTTGCAGTTATCGGCGCAAGACCGAATAAATTTGGGAGATATATACCGCTATTTAACCGCATGTCAGTTGCACTGAGCCTCTGGACTATACATTCAGATCAAAATGATAAATAAATTTCACAATGGTGATTATTGTATTTCCTCGAGTAGTATTTACGCTCTCATGACAAATGGTACTTGGAGCAAGCAGTCCAAGACCCCCTTCCCCCCTCCCTCCTCCCCCTCCCTCTCGTCCCTCCAAGTTCCGTCCGTGACTCCTAATTGTTCGAGTGTGCATTTTACGCAAGAATTATTCCTTTAGAGTTTGGATAACTTCATTGCGAGTCCGCAACCTGTATACATCAGCAATTGATTACCTCCGTCCGTCCTTTTATAGCAGGTCAAAGTCCTGATGTCTACGCGACTCGAAAAAAGTTTGTAGGTAGAACGCTGATATGAATTTTCAGCATTGGAGATAGTCGTCGTAGTAACCTATTGCCTTTGCGTATACAACAAAAGCAACAACAAAAGTACAGAAAAGTGTGAAAAGAGAAAAATAGGTAAAAACGTTTAAATATAACTTACCCTGCAATGGTATACTCCACAAAAAGAGGGAAAAGACTTATTAATATGAATGCTATCCTCATCTTGAATGGTCGTTAGGTATCACTTGCTGCGCAAACTCTATAGTGCCTTCACTTGTCCCACAAAACGAATATTGGAAGGTTTTAAGGTCCAAAAGTCTTCCTAGCGAAGGAGGAACAAAAAGAAAAGTTAGTGATGAAAAGTCAGTTACACCAATCCCCAGATAATTATACCGTGGCAGTTATTCCCGGTAAGAAGCCATTCTTCATAGACTGCTTAACGGGATAACTCGGGCTATGTATTTATAGTGGCACAATTCCGGCTGCGGTAAAGTATGGAAGCCATTGGGCGCCATACTGAATGTTACGGATCGTACAGAATACATAACTACATTCACTGAAAAGACAAAGGCACGGTTTCCGGCACGGAGAGGGACACTGCAGTAACATAACATAGTTTAAAGGGAAACATCCAAATAGTTGTCATCCTTGACAATCAAACTCATCGGATAGCTTTATCTCTTCAAAATGTTATGCTACAAGCATTAGAACGGTTGCATTTGTTAAGTTTTGGACAATAAAATATTTTGTGCGACAAATTATTGAATTTGTTAATGTAGAAACTTTGGTTCTAGAAAGTAAATGTACACAACATTTAATTAACCGGTATCTAGCATTTTTACATATAAAATGTGGTATTGGATTGTTCTCGTCATAGTCACTTTATGTTACTATTCCTGTTTTAAATGCGACATTCTCCCTTTAAAGTTAACACCCATGTTAAAGTAGCCTGGTGGCTAACCGTGGATGTATACCTTTCCCTCCCCCGGCCCTCTCCGACGCTTGAGCTGTTTGAATGACATTGACGGCTACCGTCTAGATGGTAACTTATGAAGGACAGAAAACACCGCGACGCACCAAGTAGCCTTACAAATTACCTTCGTAGCAGGCTCTATGGCATATTTCTTGATCAGTCATATTTTTGAAGCTGAGGAGCTGAGAAAACAGAGTCCGCCCGCATGAAACCTGCGAAACGAATCTGTCACGTGACGGTTGTCCGCTGCCCCTCAGATGTTTTCTCTTTTTTTCGTAGTGATGAGCTGAACGAATTGACTTGGTCAGCTCCGTGGGGTACGTACCATTTGGATCTTACTAACGAGGCTCTTAAAGACATAGCATGCAATTTCCTACGCTTCTTCGATAAAAACGATCAATAAAGTTTGATTTCTTAATGGCTTGGAGTATACAAGTCAGGCCATGAATTCAAGTGGCTGTAAGTCCGATTTTCTCTGTATAGTACTGTCAAAGAAAGGAAAAGTTCCTGTAGTAAAACCGCATAAATCAATTACAGGATTACCTTTACTACGCACAGAGTCAGAGTTGGTCTCGACTTTAAATGAAGAGTAAATCTCTCGTGCGTAATAGCTCAATATCTTGCGAATTGCGGGGACCGATTCACTGACTTCAGGATAATTTCGCTGCTTTACGATGTAAACGATTTATGCATGGCATAAATACAGCCGTGTATGATGTATTTTGAGTAAACAGC
The DNA here is from genome assembly GCA_037179385.1 of Holothuria scabra. Lineage (NCBI taxonomy): Eukaryota > Metazoa > Echinodermata > Holothuroidea > Aspidochirotida > Holothuriidae > Holothuria > Holothuria scabra. The sequence continues at coordinate 56,134,677 of CM074181.1, read as the reverse complement.
AACTATCACACAGTTATAACTTGTGGAAAAGTTGTGGATATAAAGATGTCATACACTGAGACTTCAAGTTAATCGGGAACAGACTGAACAGACGTATGATTTTCGCAATCTCATAAAAAATACATATTAATGACCCGTACAGTTATCCGTCGACAGCTTTCATGCCAGACGAGCCTTGCAAATGACAATATGTGAATTGATAGCTGGTAGGGGAAATTATCAAGACAGTTTGAATGGTGGAAGTAGGCGAAAAGTTGACCACCACGGTTGTGACGCATTTCCGGTGTGAAGAAGTAAACACGAATTCCGTCTATTGCAGCCTACCCTATTCTACTGAGACTGAAAGTATGGAAACATCTCCAAGTGAGTTGTCACGCTCCCTGATTCGATACCCACTGTGAAAGTTACTACATGGCAAAAGTTAACCACAATAGAACGTTTTTATTGGGTCTCTTTTGGAAATTCTTAATAAAAGTGGATTTTTAAACTTATTTAAAGGCGGCCAGTTCGTTACACTGAACTGCTATTTACGAGTTGTCTGCAACTTTCTCAATTGACACAGCTCTTTGATTGCGGACCTCAAATTCAAAAATCGCAGAGCACCATTACACAGCATGTATAGAGAGTGTTTTAATTCATATATTAGGATTTTGTATATACTATATACCCATCATGGTATTCTCTAAAGCAATAAACGGAGATTGTGTCTGAATGAGCCTGGGGACGAGAATAATAATTTTAAAAATTAAAAAAACTGATTGTGGAAGTTTGGTTTCTTTATTGATTGATCAAGATGACACTGAATGAAATTATCACTCTTCTCGCAACTCCCTGGTACAACCTACCCCACGTTTGGCTTTTTCTCCATTGTCACCTTTTACTCCGTCTCAGCCATGGTAGGAATCTTCTCACCCTACTACATGGCGATCCCCACTTTCACGGAATGGGTTTTGATAAAAGGACCCTTTACCAGGACATGTGGCACCCGATCAACTCAATACTTTTACCGTTCCACTGGACGCTTCAAGAAAAACGAGATGTCCCATTCTCTCGATGGCAAACTTTTTCATTAGGTTTATGAGGCATTATCTGCAAATCCTCCTTGAACTTAGCCTTTTGGTTTCAACTTCTCAGTTCAAGTTCCGGGGATACCCTTGAATGTTAGCTGCTCCAGTTTCGTGACTCAAAACGGACAAAATGATGTTTTCATACAAACGCCTTCTTTGTAGTTGATACAAGTATTACAAATATTCAAACCACATCAGTTTGCGGTTGAACGTTCTTATCAAAAGAGTCTCAACAGCCTTCCGTTAAAACGAAAAACAAAAGGTCCTTTAACATTCGACCAGGTATATTCTAAGTTTGATCCAATCATCAAATGATCAAAGACTTCATTACATTTGATTGTAACATTACCGGGTTTAATATTGGAGAAAAATGATGTCATCAAATGCATTCCAGGTTTTACAAGCTCGTAGGTTGAAGATACCAATACTTCCGCTATGCGGTGTATTATATATACGTGCAAGGTTACGATTTCATTTGTTTACGCGCCTTTTGCATGCAGAACATTTAGCGACGTCCAATAAATCGTACATCACTCGATTTCAAGTGATTGGCCCTCCCACAAGAACCGTGAACCCAGTCTTCTTCCTTTACGCGAAGGAATGCCTCCTATACCTATACGCCAACCTGTAGTAAATCCTATGTACCCCCAATCAGTTGTACATTTATTTTTGTCAATGCCATGCTATGATTGTTTAATGTTTACGTTTATTTTTCCATCAATAAAATCTGTGACTGTCACGTACAAGGGGTTTATTGCCGTAACGGTAAAGTGTGACTGCAAAGTTAACGCACAGCCCACGGCTTAGTTTGCAAGCTCGTTTGATTCTATAACCCCGTTCAGTGACAGTTCAGTAAAATATCAAAAAGAGCAAAAATCTATTTTCCATGGTTTTATTTCAGTCCCTTTTTAGATAAAAACCACGTGTCTGGCGTCGTGGCATCCATGGTTGCCTAGACAACAATGTGGGTTTCCCAACCTCTAGACAACAAGAGACGGGATGATAACAAAGAAATAATGGCTTACTACACAAAAAAAGGAAAGAAAAATAAATGTGATATCTCCCCAGACAAACATTAACAATGCCATGGATAGATGAAGTTCTAGACGTAATGCGTAATGACTTAAGTATAGGACACAATCGAAACACCACGAAACATTTTTTTTCCTAAAAGACTGCACACTGATATACTTGTTGAAGTCAGGCCGCGAAGTAGCCAGCTTCCAGGACCAACAAATTTAGGGCCATACCTTTCTTTCGGTGGAATCTGGGCCAATCACTCAGAAACTGAGAACAGATTAAAAACCTCATGTACCGAATGAAAACTTTACACACATATAGCCTATTAAGTGTAAGTTATACCTTTAATTACAGAGCTGGTTGAATTTTAAAGTTGAGCAATTTGAGTAAATTTTCATTTTGAAAGCAGAGAACAGTGGGCACTGGAAACTATTTTACTGACAGACTCGTTAAAAGATGGATTTCATTCTTTCTTAGAATTATTTTTGTATCCTGTATAATTAGGTCCATGTATATTTTCATGAATGCTTGAGTAATACACACCATGAGCTGTAACCTTAGTTCATATCCTCACAAAGCTATATGCGAAAATAATGCAACATTTTAATGTCGACAGGTTCGACAGTTCGGAGGTTTAACACACACTCTTCAATATTGAAGTACAAAAAAATGATTTTGCAAGCAATCTGCGTAACATTCTTTAACCTAATAACGTACGTACCTGGAAGCTTTTTTTCTTTGCGGGAAGAAAGTGTATAATAGTAACTTGAAATAGAGATATAAATATCGGTGGGGCTAGCTCGGTGTCTGATAAAAGATTAGGTCATTTCCTTTTTTATCAATAGCCTACAAAGGAATTACCCCTTTTCAATGTTTGTTAGGGTTTTCCTTAAGAAACTTTACCTTAGTTTCCATGGCAACTGTATCGTATTGTAAACCATTTTACCTAGATAGACAAGACTTTCTTAGTGGAAAATGAATACTGGTAACTAATGCCTATCCTCGAATGTTGAGCAACTTTGTGAACGTAAACAGAATCAAGAGAGTAAATACTCCTATCATTTTGGTTACAATTGAAGAATTTCTGTCTTACAACAACTGCTTACAACTTACAACTGCTGCTGTAATCACTGCAATGACACTACCAGTCTGAGCATGTAAAAACGACCTTCCACACTGTTAGAAATTTCTCTGTAAAATTTACATAATTTTTATGGCAAATTTTTTTCCAACCAAATAATGTTTTTTTTACAGCCAGACTGTAATCATGAAAAAACATTAAGTGTTTGTTTTTTCTTTACAGTTTTTGCATGTAAATTAGTTTACAAATGTCTACTGTAAAATCGAATTACAGAATTGTTCTGTTTTTTTTTTAACCTTAATTTTATGTGAATTTACAGCCTACTGTTTTCATTCTCGGCGTTTTAATAATTATTATAATATCGCTTTTTTCCTTTCATATGTTATTACGTAACATACACTTCACCATTACGTAGATCAGGTATTTGCTTATCAACGTAATGTGTCGTTACGAAGTTATTTTCAATCAAAACACAATGAGGATACTTTGTTATCACATTGTTGTCCAGTAGACTGCTATCTCTAGGAACTTTGTAATTGGAAAGTCACATTTTTGGTACAATATAATAATTGTTTTTAAAATAAATATGACAAAGAATGCAAATACATTGGTTGCAAACATTTCCAGACAAGGTAAACAATAAGTTTATCACTTCCTGATTAAAAAAAGCCAAAAAGATATTATTCAAAGCAACAGCAATCCTTTTGTTAGGAAAATGCCTACAAAATAAGCACCACCCATTTATGCAAAATGAGATTTACGTCATAAAGTGGTAAATTTACAGACTCTTTCAAGTAAATTTGTGAAACGTTTTTAATTCGATCAAGTGCATGAGCGCCTGTGGCGATGAGTTGACATCAGTATACCAATTGTCAGTATAATAAATGTAAGTTAATTTTCAAATAGGGCCATAAATTTGCCAAAAATGTTTTCTTTTTTAACTGAAACTTCGCAGAACGATGCATGTTATATATTGAAAATTTTCTGGCTATTTCTTATTTGTTTGTTTGTTTGGGCTTATTTTTGTTTCTTTTTCAGCGTAAAAACAAAATGAATGTTTGTTAAATGACAGTATATTTATGTGAAATCAGAAAAATACAAAATACTGTTAAAATTTCTGTACATTTACAGAAAAAGTTTTACAAAGCAGTAAAATTTGGTTAAAAAAGCAGACAGAAATGGTTTTTCAAATAAACAGAAAATACATGTTAAACAACCTTTTTTATTGTAGAAATACAAAGTGTCTGTAAAGATACAGAAAATCTCTATTAAAAGTAAAATACAAAAAGTTTAAGTTAAAAAAAAGTCTGTAAATTTACAGAAATTTTTAACAGTGCATGCAGTGGTCTGAGCCAAACAGGGCTCGGAGACTACGAGCCAGCATGTTCTCTTTGTCATTGTTTTTATATAATAAATATCAGCTGTTTGTATCTCAACATGCTTTATTCACAGCATCCCCGGGGTATAAGGACCATTTGTATGAATTTTATGCAATTTCACGTTGATTCCAGAGTGACACTGTGCCAGATGAATTCCTCTCTTTGGGTACTCCGCGGAGAGGACTCGGTTCGTTCACTCCCCCTTTAAGGCTTCGCAAACCACCGACTGAACAAGGAATGTGCCCTACAGTCTGCTACGCTGGCAACTCTTTGGGTGACCCCTTTCAAAGTTATGATGTTCAACATATTTTTAACCACCTTTTCATTTGACCATTACCTCATGTGGTTTGAGGGGGTACCGACAATTTGACGTCATAATTTCAATACATCCAGGAAGATCACCACTTAATCACCACTTACATTACGGAAAACGCTACATTGATAAAATATTTGACCTTTAAACATATTTACCAACAGTATTATCATAATGTAACGGGATAGCATAGCCAACGATTTAATGGAAGTTCCTTTCTACGAAGAAGCCATTTTAATTTACTCAGCTTAGAGGTGAACATGATCTTGAATTTTGTCACCCTCGACAATGTCAAAGTCAACCTCCGTAGACTAGGGGTTGTAGAATATGACACAGATATATTTTCTGCCTATACATACAACCTGTAAAATACATTAGTTGTGGTGTATCTAAATAACCATTCGCAGTTTGAGGATCACTGTGTCAAGTCTACTACTTACGCTTAGACCTCTTACTGCCACTATTGTCCCGCTCTGCACGTTTATCAATGCATATCCCGCGGAGCCGACGTATTTTTCCCATTCAGTTCATCTCTACGAAAAACCAGCAAGAAGAAAGACAACTACACAAATGCTACGCAGGATAAGCAAAATGCTCAGTTTTGATTTAATAGCAGTTTCCTGGTTTTTTGATAGTTAAGTGGGTTTAAGTGGAGTCTTGTGATGTATGACAGTATGATATAAGCCATCCATCTGTCTGGCATATTAACGTAGTAAATTATGATCGTACTTCATCTTCACTCCGTGCTGCGTGAGTATCATCAAGTTATTACTATTAGCAACCTGTAATACTCTACGAGTATAATGTCAACCATGGCCGTACGGGACTGCTTCTCTCAGGGGTGGTGACATTTTGCCCGACTCCAGATCTCACCCCAGGACATACCGTAATCCCTGCCGGACTGAGGCACCGAAGTCGGCCCGGTTCAGCAAGGTTTTGGCCAATTGAGAGGGCTGAAGCTTCCCGGCCCTCCCGTCCTGTATGACCATGATGCGAACCGTCCAAGGCCCTAGCCAATGGATCGGGGGATACTGACCTATATTCCGACATCCCTTTGTTCCGACATCTTTATTTTTCACCACACGACACCCCCTATATTCAGATATACGGAAACGTCGATGATGAAAATAATGTATGAGTGTCGGAAACGGACTTACTACACATGGGCAGAGCGTACTAGGCCTACCCGTAGATTGTCACCACTTTACGTGTGAGTATAGACGTACCAATATGACTGTCTGTTATGGTTTTGTGTGTGAAAGTTTGGACTTGCTCAAGTAATTCGAATCGACAGATTGTGCAAGAAATTTGATTTTTTTTTTCAAAATATTACAAGGTAAGGTCACAATCACTATACATTTATATGCAGGAATATGATGTTATTTCTCATTCAAATTAGACTTTTGTTTAACATGTTACAGTCTTCGTCGAATCACACAAATTATAGCTTCACGGCGGCCATCTTGGTGCGCCATTTTTGCCCCAGTAGGTGGCGACAATACGGATAGGATGTAGGCGTTACATGCTCTGCCAATAGAAGTCCGTGGTGTCGGGACATAGGTGTGACGGAATGTAGGGCAGTCACTGTGGAACGGAAGAAGTTTGTTTCGATCACCAATAGGAAGACGCAGCCACAGACATCACAAAAATCTCAGCGAATTAAACGCAAAAAGAAAAGAAGACACAAAGGAGGATGCCTGATTCCTTTTTACCACAAATCGGAGAAAATGAGGTCGTTTTTCCTCTTGGACCAGAAAGATACATTTACCATGAAGGAAGACGTTAGGAACACCCTGATCATCTGGTTGGACATTGATAATGTGTTTCAAAAATTCTATGCTATAGAGGAATTCGAGCAGCCCCTAAATCGACCACTAGTGTACGTGGTCCATCAGCCTAGAATGATCTTAATTTTATTGTCTACATGCAAATCTAAACTCTCATATTCAGTGAAACTGAGAAAATGAGGACGTATTTAAGTGTACAACCATCCATGATACATGTAAGCCAAGAATTTGAAACGTTAAAGGTGAAGGACCCCAGTATGTCCGACTAAATCAGACCATCACTTGACTGTTCGGATTCGTCTATACGATGAATTCAGGCAATGACGGGCCCATAGGAAATACACGTACGTCTAGTAGGAAATAACCCGTCCTCATCAAGGTTCCGGGTTGTTGACCGCGACTGTAAATCCCCACCCCTCTCTGTTGGAAGAATAGTAAAGCCGCATCTGAGTCCAAGCCATCTCCGATCGGTACTGATGTTTTCCGTACAGTTTGTCACAATTATACGCTATATATCTATCTTGGAACTTGAAGCCCAAATACAACTTTGGCCTTCCTGTAAGGTTTCCCCTATATTGCTCTATATGTCGCGAGTGAGAAGTTAGGACAAGTAATGTGTCCATTCGTTGAATTATTTTCGAACATGTGACCTTGCCTTGTCAGTCAATTAAATTCTTACGACATGAAGGATAAAATTGATAGAAATAAATTGGATGAAAGCTTAACACGTATTAAAAACGTTTGGAGATGAAACTTGAGATCATAAACATTTAGATATTTTTTACAAAATTGTTATCCCCCGCTGGGTGTTACACGTTTGTTGGTCCAACTTTAACCTCAGCTGTTTGATACCTATGGCTAAGTCTTATTAACAAATTAATCTATTGGCACCAACTTCCAACTGCAAGTCTGACGTGAAGATGACATTAAAGAGCTGCGAGAGTAACCTCGGGATAAATTTTCTTGCATTTTAGAGGAAAATGTTTCATTTGTATTAAATAAAAGTTCTTATATCTTTACAACCAATATTTTCAGTCACGTTCATAGCTACAGAGTAAGAGAGTTGTGAATATTACTACTTTCTTTTCAAGGCTTAAGGTTACCGCAGGTGTCCAAAAAAATTGTGATGTTGGCCTAAATTTTCAAAAATCTAGCTTGAAACAGACGGAAGCTATTTTAATTCATAATACGTTGAGAAGATCGAGCTGTTGTCAGAGTTAATTTGTCTAAGAATGGTTATAGATTTAATATTTCATTTTCAGAAACACGATCAGATATCCACCAAAGATGATTCCTACCTAAATTATTGTTTACAGGAGGCTGACTTTACAAACATCCAAACCAGTAGCTAAGGGACGAAGGGGGGAACTACGGGGTTTGGGAGTTTGAAGTTTGCCTTTGACTTAATAAACTTTTTACACATTCTGTTAAGCCTTGACATTGACCCCCTCCTCCCTTAACATCTCTCTGGAAATCTCCCTCCCTCTCTTCAGTATCTTGCAGCTTTGCCTGGTCACTGATCTGCAACGTCATTGATTTAATCATAGTGGCCTTTAGATAACACGACGATGGTTTCAGCTACAACGCAATGACGTCACCTGCTCAGTTGTCCCTTGATTTTACAACTTAGTGTAGCGTTATTTCGCATTGCATTCGAGACCGCGTGTTTGGTCTAACGGTAGAGCATCCGCCTTCCACGCGGAAGACCCGGGTTCGCTTCCCAGGTCGAGTCATACCAAAGACTCTAAAAAAGGAACCTACTGTGCGTGATGCTCCGCAGTAGCAACGGAGTGGGGAAAATAAGCCAGTGAGCCACAACTGGAAAAAAGGTCCTGGCCGGCTCGACTGGTACCAGGGCCGTAAAACTACATCTAACTAACATCTAACGCATTGCATTCGAAACGGACATAGGCACAAATGACGTCATTTTGTTGTATATGAGATACACCCCTTGAAATCTAAGGCCCCTTAGTAAGCACAGATGTGTGGAGACTGATCACTCTTTGTTACTTGCTCCCAAGTAGTCTTACTCTTAAACAATTAAAGGCAGTCGAATCTCATCACTACAATTCTTGTAGTAGTCCACAGAAATTCTCAATTGGCACAGCTCTTTGATTGACAACTAGTTTAACAAATGCAGAGAACTGATTATTACATAGCATGTATTGTACTGAGTGTGTTTGATCACACATTAAGTCTTGAGTGTTTACCCACCCTTAACCAATAAACTCATGATCGTGTCTTGATAGGGGTTAATTTTACAAAGTTTTGGGGAGGGTCTTAAAGAAGTAGGTTAGGAGAATTGGAAGCTATTTGAGGTCGTGAGATGATTAGCCTTTTAAAGGCATTCGTTCATCACCACAGAAAGTTTTCAGCCTCCCAACCTACTTACTTGTAGCTCTTCTCACAACTCTTTAAAACCTATCCTCGCCCGAAGGACACAATCTCTTTGTCGCAACTTTCTAAAACCCATCCTCGCCCGGATACAATCTCAATCAAGTTGCAGTACTTCTATCCATTTGCAAATTGTCCCAACCTCTCCTTGTGCTTAAACAAACCGAACAAACCGTGTTTATTATGTTTGCATGAAAACGAGAATTGTGTAATCTGGGTACTTTCTTCCCATCCATTTTGAGTAACATGAGCTTCTGCATTTTGTGAGTTTGATGATAACTTTCAAATTAAAACACGCAACAACAATACATTATTTCTCAAAATAATCACATTACTTCGGGTATTATGCAATCAACGATGTAGTGATTCTGATATGCTACTGGGCCAAACTCCTATCGCATTAATTGCTGATGACCATAGTCTGATAGTTCTGAAATTTAATAACAACAAATCGGCAATTTTAAGGAAATTTTAAGGATATTTTAAAAAAATATATGAAGCACCAGAGTGTATGAAAGGACAAGAACCCAAAAATTGAAAATATTTTCATGGTACCACAGAGATGCCTCTTTCAAGCAGGGTGTCACACAGTAAGGTAAACTTATTAAATTTCCCACCCTATTTAAATTCCTCCACCCACATCCCCTGGAATGCCCCCACAACCATTCCCTTAAAGAAATTATCCTCTCACCCCAACCTATAATTTTTGCAGAAGTCCACAGAAATTCCCAATTGGCACAGCTCTTTGATTGACAGATAGTTCAAAAAATGCAGAGAACTGAAACTCATATTACACTTACTGTACTAGGGCTGTTTTGATTTCACAGTTGGAGTCTTGTACACCATGCCTTGGCGTTGCTTCTTGTAAAAGCAACATAGACACCCCAGTAGATCAAAGGCGGTGTAGGGTGTAACTAGTATCTGAATTTGTTACATGATCTGTGCCCTCAAATGAGCTATGCTTTCATTGTATGCATACTGCATGAGAAGCAATTAACACATGACTGGCCTGTTAGCCATACCCCAAATTTTACGTAACTTTTTATGTATTTTAATATATCTGTTACTGTCAATCAATTAATCAAATGTAAGAAGTTACAGTAAAACGGTGCATGTAGTGAGCTTCATTTCCTCCCTGAAGCGATAGAAGGTAATAAGACAGAGAAGGAGGGTGTAAAAAAAGGAAGGAGAAATATTTCAGCATGCTCTCCCTAAAACGCGCGCAATTAACTTAGATTAATTGCACGTAGATAAGAATGAATTTTAGGCAGTCTGACAGTTGTCCTGTCGTGAGGCAGTCCTTTGAAAAATTCCCAAAGAAACACTTGCCAATTTCTGCAGCTTTTGTAAGCAAACAACCCGAAGTTCTAAATTTCAAATAACTAACTCCTTAAGATGATTTTCTAAATAATTAAAGCTTTCACAAGTCAGGAAGTGTCTGGTAATCCTTAGCGCTATTGACAAAATATCTGAAGAAACTAGGTTCGGAGAATTGGAACTTTTGGGAATCAGAGGATTAGGCCTTTAAGGCAAATCTTGGTTATACCACTGCTTTATCCTAAATTTTATTTCAGCGAAACACGACGTTCCTTTATTTAATACTTGGAGACACGACTGCTTGAAAACCCTAAGTTGTATACTTTCTTCCCACTGCGTCCAGTACTTGTAAAAGCCCTTGACATTCACTCCCGTCGTGAGGCAGTCCTTTGAAAAATTCCCAAAGAAACTTTTGCCAATCTCGGTAGCTTCTGTAAGCAAACAACCTGAAGTTCTACAGTTCAAATATTTAACTCTTTAAGATGACTTTCTTTATAGCTAAAGCTTGCACTTCGGGTCTGTCAGTTTAACCGTTCTTAAATTTTATTCTCATGCCCAATTCTGGAAAGCTGAATTCTCGCTTTTGTTTGCTAACTTTGATTTTGTCAAAAGTGGGGGTATTTTGCAAGAAAGCTAAACGAAAGTTTCTTTCTTAAGTGGGGCACTGAAGAGGTGACCTACCTCAACAGTCAAGCCGTTCTTCATTGTATTAATTTAAAAAAAGTAATCAGTGGGGTAGCCTATTCAATGATTACGTCACGAAGAGTACACGGTTAAAATTTAATTTTTGTCACCTAAATGGATGGCATTTAATGCTGGTGCAAAATGTCAATGCGCTTAGCAATCATTTGTCACAGGTTGCAACCATCGCATGATGGTTTCTAAGGTTCTAATGCTTGTCATTTTTTTCCAAAGCCTCGTTGAGCATCACTTTACGCAAGCCGCATTAGACGGGCATCTTAATGTAGTGAAAAACTGAAACGGATCTGCACACAGAGATGCATGAAAGTTAATAACTTATAAAGATGTTTGGAGATAGCTATGGTGTCCCCATGCATCATCAACTTCTGGTGGCGTCAATGCTGGGGTACCATGTTCTCAAGGGCCCCTAATTTTATTTTGCACGAAACCTTACATCTGAGCTAGTAGAGCACGGTATTACTTTTAACAAGTGTTTAAAAAGATACTGATTCACGAACAATTTGGGAACAAAATTGACGCCTATTTTGAAATAGTCCGTAAAGCTGCCTTTAACTGAACATATGCATTAAACGTGATATGCGTCCAACTAGACATTATTAACAGTGATTATCCCCCATTTTGCTCTCTTAAAATAGGAGAAAGAAATTCACGCGTTAGAAGAGTGAAAGTTGTAAATTTCACTCCAAAAGAATGAAAAAGCACTTCAAGAAGAGTGAAATTCGCTCCAAAAGAGCGACGTTTCACTCTTGATGGAGTGCCTGCAGGCACTCATTAAGGAGGGAATTTTCACTACTCAGCTCTTGAAGTGAATTTCACTCTTATTATATAAGGTGAGTTTCACTACAATGGAGTGAATTTTATGTTTTGCGGTCTATCACAGAGTGACTCAGTTCTCTCTTATTTCAAGTGTGTCCTCACCTCTGGATCGAAACAGGAAATTGTTTTTACCGAGAATAGGCCTATACAACGAAATTTTGTGCGATGAGCAATGATATTCAATAGGAAACTTAAACGATGTTAGGGAAGAGAATTTTACTTCACGACATTCGCTATAGTTTGAACGTGCACATGTCGTTTTACTTTCGTTTAAATTCTAACGAGCCCAAGATCCAACCCCTCCCCTTCAGGCCTCCCGTTCCTCTCTCTATGACCTCCCATGATCCTATTACAAACAAGAACGTGACCATGGTTGAATGATAGCGATGATTTCTTTTTTCATCTAATTTTTCCCCAATAATAAAAGATATTCAGATCGATGCATGGATGCATTTATATATGCTCAAGACAAAGTTGTTAACACCCTTTTGAGAATGAACGAGACCAATCAGAATAACTAAATTAGTTTAATATTCTAGTGGATCAACTTGACTGAGTTGACTCTAATGTAAACTTGAAAATTAAAAAACGATGTAAATTCGCATTTCCACTTACCGCCTGCAGCCTAAGCGGTTTTACTTTCCTCCTTTGCAATCTGCATGAGCCAGGCTCCAAAAAGAAGACTGTAAATTTCAATTTACTCAAGTGGCTTAAACTGGTCGGACTAAGCTTTTGTGTGATTCGAAGATCGACCACTCAATTTTGCTGCAGTTACTTTCACCATACAATAGAGTTATTACCAGTAGCAGTAATAAGGCACTCCTTCCAGCGCTGATTATAAATAGACATATAAAGAGCTTACATTGAAATCAGAACGTCAGTTCACTGATATGCCCACTGACGCGGTCAATTGGTTGGGTTATAAAAAGTCAACCACTGTATTTAGATTCGTGTATAAACTGTACTTCCAAACTTTATTTTGTATCCCGTAAACAAAGAAATTTCTGAGTGTCGTTCAAACACCCCAAAAACTTCTTCCAATTTAAATATTTCATGAGGGGTGGGTACTTGTGTGTGAGCTTTTAGTTTAAGTGATCTGTAAAGATTCGACGATCGCTTCCCACCGATAAGCCAGACCGGTTTATTGGAACCAGTGTGGGAGTGTGGCATTGAACTAGCGATATCCTTTGTTCCCGATCAAAACAAAACGTGTAAAATAATAGTTGACAAGAATGTAGGCGGAGTCTCAAAGGCGCAGCCCTTTGTTTCTTGACGTTCTATTGTATGTTGAATTAACAAAAATTCTGCGACTTTTTTACAAAGCAATGTCTGTTCAACCCATTCCGACCATATCAAAGTGCCGATCTCACTTGTGCATTTGTATGCACAACTCATATCAGCGTCAAATCTTGGAAGTACTTGTAATGTGACTCAATTTTAGATATTATTTGTTCTGAATTAGTCATTCTGGAGTCGTGGATTCTTTCGGTAAAAAAAACTGATAATGGAAAGGTTTGTAATTGAATCCACTCAAGTGGAACATTCCTGTCCCCGTCGTCTTTACATTTAGCAGCGCATATCTCAATGTTTTATCCTGGAGACAGTATCTGAAGTCCTTGGAATGATGACTCCAGAATAAAAGCATCGATATCGGGTCAAAGGACTAGGATTACAAATTTGGCAAAGGATGCAAATGGTATTATTCCTTTATTCTTGAAATTGTCCCATAAATAAGTAGTTCTTTCCAGTTTGATTCAATGTTCATGAAAAGGATCATTCAAGCCATCATTATGGGGAGAAATGTCTTTAAGCACTTAAAAGAACTTTTTTACGGTTGAAAGAAAGCCTTGTAGGCCTATAGTATAGACCCGCCGCGTGGTTCTTTAATACTGTGCAGGTGGATTGCTTAGACACAGAACAGCTACGTTGTTTATTGGCTTGAAAAACTGCAACGAATGGGTCTTCAGTCACACGCAGTCAAATGTTGAATAAAAGAGGTTGAAATATTATAGTCAACAAATTTATTACAAATACTATCCCAACGAGTAACTTCAGATTATATCTGACTACAATTTACAAAAATTCTAAACTGAAATTACCCTTAATTTAGCTTTATTCAAAATATTCAGCTTAACATGCCTTAAAAAACAGTTAAGCAGTCCACATAAATTACAGTTCGGTGTGTAACTTGTCCTTTTCGCAAAAATCATTACTTGCAAATTTGACCCTTGCAACCCGAAAGAACTTGATAACGGGACGTTTTGTGTTGAATTTAATAGCGGTATTTGTAAACCAAGTCACTCTTCCATTCACATTAATAACACACATTATGTGGCACGACAATCAACGTGACCCATGCAAACTACCGTATTGTATCATCATGCATGAGGTGGACTTGACTATGTCAATTTCTGCTGAGCTGCTAGAAGGGCTGAAATGCATTTTTATTGGGATTAGTGTGTTATAGGTTAGGTTAGGTTAGGTTAGGTTAGATGGAGTTTTACGGCTTACGGTAATTTCCGAACCAATCGATTCAAGTAAGGCCGGCCATCACCCTTTTTCCAGTTGTGGCTCACTAGCTTGTTTTCCCTACTTCCTTGCTTTTGCTAAGCACCAAGCACTATGGCAGTCCCGACTGCAAGTCTGATGCTTAAACCACAAGACCATGCGTTATGTTCAATTTATAATGTTGATTCCTCTGCTGTACCCCACATATGTTGTAGGGTAATGTTAGATCTAGAGAAAAAGTTATTCAAACATTCCCACAGCAAACTTCAAGGACACACTGGACGTTCAATTATACAGGAAAACAAAAAGAATCTAACACAATGTGACCACATTACATAAATTTCTAAGATTTTGTTGAAAAGTGGTGTTTTTTAACAAAAATACCCAAGATATGGTGAGTTATCTTGAGTTATGATATGGGTATATTGCGACAGGTTTGGGGCATATGATCTGAAATGATTTTGTATATCTGTAGCAAAACCTTAATGAAAATCCTCAGGAATATGTCTTTAAACTATGATCTGTAGATATAGTGAGGAGTGCCCCAGTATAGCAATTCGGAAAATGTTTCATAGTGGAACAAATGTTTGACTTCAAATGATTCTAAATTTTACACCAGATTGCATCTGTGTGCAGTGGCGGAGCTAGGGATTTCGGTCAGAGGGGGCGAAAATGGTCTGCAGGGGCGCTTCGAAGGAGTAAATACCCTGAACCTCAGCACAATCGAAGCCACGGCTTTTCAGACTTTCCATTTGATTTTCGGCACCTGGTTGACCACCATGAGTTGGCGCGGAGGGCAAGAAAATTTTGACCCAACATGCCTCTCAGATCGCTGGAAATGACATTTCTAAAGCCTATTTACCGCATGTAAATAGGGAAAACACTGAGTGAACTATTAAGGAATATTGATGATAATTTTTCGTCTTTTTCTTTATATTTTCTTCGTTTTTTCAGGTTTTTCATTTTCCAGGGGAGGGCAAGTGCCCCCTTGCCCCTGCCTGCCGACGCGCATGTTTCTATCTCTCCCTTTCAAATTCTAGTATGACGGCCATCTTTATATTTTGTGTCAGTGTATATTGTCAGGTCTCGATTTAAAATTTATATGTAATAATGGGCTACTTTGTGAAGATAAAGATTAAACCTGCTAGAGCTAAATAGCAAGCAATCTTACAGAGGGAAAAAGTTATGGAAGTTAATCACCGTTAGGAGTACATTTTTGACATCTGGAAATCAAGATAAGTACACGAAGAAACATTAATTGACGTAATTTACATCATGTGACCACTCTGAAATAGCCATTAATTAAGTACACTTAAAGAAGTAGCCAAGAGACAAGAGATCTGCTTGGCCCTCTAGATACCGAATTCATAATAAATAAAAGTAGCCTAAACTTAAGCTTATTTGATGCAATTTTCTGGCTTTTGAGACCACGGAAGTAAAGAAATAAGTATTTTCATTGGGTTATCGTACAGTGTCAGAAATAGCCGTTTATCATGAGAATGGTCACTTGAAGAAAAGCAAAATGGAAACTGCTCATTAAAACTCTTAAACTATTACCACTATGATACGAGTTTTAATTTATTTTAACCCGAATGTTCTCTTCAAATGATTTTGAAAAATGTTGTGGAAGCTATTTTGGTATCTTTATAAACTCTTTGTATTGTCTATGTTGACAATTACCCCCGACAACAAGAGGGCTATTTGCGCCACAATTATTGTTGCGCCCTTTGCAACATCTTTTATTGGCCGGGAGGGTTAATTTAATGTCAGTCTGTGTATTTTATAAGATTGTAATCTTGGTGTGGAAACAATGAACTTAGCTCAGCGACAACATTCATTAATGTGTGTAAAGCATGAAGATACGTTTCGTTTATAAGTATCCCTATCCCTACGTTTTCGTATGTACGTATCCTTATATTACAGTAGATGGCCCTTTTCATCAGAATAAGGTGCAGATATTACAGTCACTGGTCAGCTGGTGGTTGTTTGAGCATTTTGTGATCTGGACCTTAAAAAATAATGCTGCAAGAGTAAAGTATGTTAAAAACCTAAAAAAGGGCGCCGACAAACGATTTTGGTCCGTCGAGGGGGGGGGGGCGACCATATGGCAGCTCCGCCACTGTCTGTGTGTACTTAAATATTCAATAATTCTAAAAAGGAAGGGGGTACCAACCTTCTTAAGACCCCAGGCTTCTCAGGACGGCGATCAGGTCTTGCAGTTGGTCACCCCAATCAAAAATAAAATCTTGACCACGGCAGGGAGTCCAGGATGTATGACGACATGGTTAACGGTTGTTATACCTATTACTACTTTTTTGCTAACAACCCCATTCCTTCAAATACTTACATTTAACACGAAAAAAAAAACAAAATTAAAATTTAGCTTAGGTGTGCGTCATAGTTCACAGGTGTCGTTCTTTACTGTTATGTATGTCCGCAGTACCACAATAACCACATAGCCGACTTGGGGGTCCTTTAACTTCACGATAGTCCGATTAATTAAATGTTTAGAAATAAGTTGTTTACGGAAACGACTCAGTGAGACGGTAAGCGGTTTTGGAAGCTATGTCTGCTGGAAGTAGATAGGAATGACATTAGTAAGCGAAATGTCACAGCTCAGAATATCAAATTTGTGTCCGACACCTTCAGGACAATGACGTGTGACCAATACAGCCCACATGTTAAGGTCAAATGCATGTCACACCAAATTGGATGAGTATCTCATTACATTATTTGCTCTTGCAAATCATGTGACCATATTTTTCTTGTAAAATTTTCTAATATTAGTTTTTTGCTTTACCTATTTGTGACAATTTCCAGTTGGAACAGCATGGTGTTGTGCCACCCCTAAAGGCTAGATTTAAACGAAAGTGTCTCTTCTAAGGGTAGGGTAAACACAACTTCTCTTTGAAAATTTCTGCTCAAGCAGGGTATCATAAATGCATAATGGTTTAACTTTGGCAAAACTTTGAACTGGTCATCTGTCCAAAAGTATCATTAAACGGTAACTTTCCGTGGGACAGGAACAGAAGAGGATCATCCCATCGCTATGCATCCTTTCAAATGCACCTGTCACGTGACGATGCATACCCGTAAGTTAGAATTCAGACAAGTATTCATTAAGCAATTCACAAGAAAGTTACGGTCAGAACAGAAGATAATTTGTGAAATCTTCCTTTCCCTTCCCCGCTCCCCTCCAATCCAAATCACAGAGTTGTAACACAACTTGCAAAATCGACTGACGTGAAAAAGTTTAGTCGATCACTCCCCCCCCCCCCCCTCCCTTCATTGAGATTACAGAGAGTCACTCTAGCCATGACTTGACTCGAGTCTCTTAAATGGCTTAACAGTTGAAATAACTTGCCACATAAAGAGTGTCTTGGATACAGACGGATCCGCACCCCCTCCCCTCCCCCATGGGAAAAACGTGCAAGGTTAATAATTATTTCTCCTCTTTGTGTTACGTTGAGTGATGCAGAACTTTGAAGTGATCACATGTTTAAATGTTTTTATGTGTAGTGCGCATTTCTGAGAGGGCAGGAATATTGACATCGGACTTACACCCCATGCAGAATACCGCAACGAAAACGTTTGTAGGTTAAAGGTCTAGATGTATCCCAAGGCCTTCGGCGGCCCACCCACATGGACCCGCCTATATCGACTCAACACTGCTCAATGTTGTGTCGACTTGCAGTCGCCGTTGGTTCCCTGGACCATGACAACTTTTCACCGTCGTTGGGTGAGAGAGGGTAGTTCAACGACATGCCGTTGCCGCCACGCTAAGCCGACGTCGGCCCTTCAACAGCCTGCTATGTGGGGAACAAGGGGGAAGGAAGGACAAATTTCAAAAAGATCGTTTACCTGGCGGCTCAAATAAAACCTGTTATAATCTTTGGCAATGTGTTAAAAGATAATGATTTAGAGATTTGAGTTCGCGTGTTAGCCCGCGGAGCGAACGAACTTTTATCGCCCATTTGTCTCTGCGAAAAGAGTGGCAACCTTAGGGGACGGACACCACAGACAGGCTATACGCGTGTCCGGAATACGTTGTCCGTTGATGTGACGTCACGAAGGAATTGAATTAATTTGTTTTTTGTAGTTCACTGATACAAACTTTACGGTATATTTGAATATGGTTGCAAATTTATGACTTTTTCGACCAAATATTGGGAGATTTAACTACACTCAAAAATATCTGAACCTAATCTTATCCGATCCCCCCCCCCCCCCCCTCGATCGGATATTGCTGTCGTGCCACTTGTGTGACCCGCGCCTAAATGTCAAGGGCACGTACGACAGTCACGGTGTTGTATTCTACCTGCTTGTAAAGGAGAGGTTAAGAGTGAAGATTTATCCGCCAATGCGATGAGATAAGGGTTAACAACCCCTAGAGAGGTTTTACAAGCTGTTTCATATTTTTGAGTAAAAAAAAAATGCCGTAATCTGCGTAGCAGGTGAACTAGCTGCAGTTTTATTTTCCGCTTCACTTTAAGTAACTGTCATATATGATAGCACGATGATAAGGGAAATTCGCCATGAAGAACAACCAGAGCCAGAGACTAATTAAATCCCATATGGTTAGGTATGATCGAAGAGAAAGATGGAATGTATTATCATTAATGAAGTAAAATAAAGATGGGGTAGACAAAAAAGAATATCACGTGACTCCGCCCACACCTGGACAATGGCCTCATTACTGTTGACAGGTCTCCAATTCACAGCGTGTTTCAAACCAGCTACGCTGTTAGGACGATGAAGATCCTTCTTGACTGACCCTTGGAGTATATTTATTAATTTTCCCGTTGTACAGTTGTAAGTGACCATGCAGGTATCGTGCTGCAGAGTATCCCGACGGCACGGAATCTGCTTGCATGAGGTAACGATGTCTAAGTTCCAGTCAAATTAAAAACAATTGAGATTTCAAGATTTTTGTTTGAGATTGTTGTGTTTTTGAGGGCTCTGTATAACGTAATATTGTCATTGATCCTGACATTGAGAAATAACGTCAAGACATACGAAAGCTAGAATCAAGTAATACATTAGCCCAGAGAGCTGATTAGCCAAACCTTACATCACGGATGATCATCCCAAAATAACCGTCACAGCAAAAATAGTGCTAATTGCACCTGAATCATCTTATAAACGTGCACAAAAATAATTTGGCATATGCCATTCTCTATTAATAGCGATAGAGAAGAATTTGACACAACTAACCATTTTAAAAGGGGGTAATCCTCTCATTCCAAACTACAATTTTTGTAGTAGTCCACAGAAATTTCCAATTGGTGCAGCCCTTTGATTGACAGCTACTTACAAATGCAGAGTACTGTAGCTCATATTAAACAGCATGTACTGTACCGAAAGCTGCCTGATTATACATTAGGTCTTGTAAATTGACCATGAAGCAATAAACTGAAATTGTGTCTGGAACGGATGAAGAGGAGTTTTACACAGTTGTTGGAGGGGCTTACTAAGTACCGTAGGTAAGGAGAATTGGAACTGTTTGGGGAGAGAGGACCAGGCCTTTTACATGAAAATAGTAACCGTTTAATTTCAACATTATGCCCACACCTGACATGAACGTCTTACGTAATCCATAATCGGAACTGGCCACCATCGCCTTTATGGAAGTTTTACATAGGACCTATAACTGTTTTTACATTCAAATAATTGTCGGTCAGTCGGTTCGATTTCGTTATTGTGCAGTGTGACAGGGGCTTTACTCCAATAAAACGATCTATTACTGACTCTGTGCACTCGGGTACATATCGCTTCGAATTATCAGTAGAGCGAGCCAAATTGTTCCTCCATTGTGTTACAC
This sequence comes from Holothuria scabra, assembly GCA_037179385.1. Classification (NCBI taxonomy): domain Eukaryota; kingdom Metazoa; phylum Echinodermata; class Holothuroidea; order Aspidochirotida; family Holothuriidae; genus Holothuria; species Holothuria scabra. Next base: position 56,114,472 of record CM074181.1, on the reverse strand, counting down.
ACTTACTTTGTCCTCTAAACTTGGTCTCTGCTTGGATCCTAGTGGGTCATTTACAAATTATCCACAGGCACAGACCATTACCTTTATTTAAAATGCACGAACAGACGTTTCTCAAAATTTCCCCGTTTGTGTTCCATCAGAGATTAAAAGAACATCAGCGAAATTTTGAGCGGAACTTCGATTTTTTTCTTAGGGAAAAGAGATTGTGAAAGACGAAATAATGTCAAGTCAAAACTACTAAAATATGATTTTCTTTTTATAAGTTATGAATTTATCGTCGAAATCCTCCGCTGCACCCCAAAATATTTAATTTCAAGATTAGAGGGCTAAGTTGTAAGGCGACATTCGAGGCGGGTGACATTTTGAAGCTAACGGTGCTGTACCATTGGTCCATTTCCTGAGTAGGTTATCTGGTTATGGTTATAGGAAGGGTTTTACGACTCAACTTAGAACCGTTAATCTAGCTGCGGTTAGGGCGTTTGTCGGTTGTGATGTACTTGATTGTTATCCCTGCTGGTGCACTGGCACTGAGCACCAGGCACACTGACACTCCAGAAGGTTCCACTTTTTTAAGTCTTTTGTATGGCCCGGCCTAGGACTCGAACCCGGGGCCTTTACGGTGAGAGTCGGATGCCCGTGCTACAGACTAGACCCCACTCGGTGTAGACCACACATTTTTGGTGAGGTAAATAATATCTACACAGGATTTTGATTTTTACTCTTGCACATTTCGGCCGACTGCGTGGTCAAATGGTTAGACCATCAGACTTGCAGTCGGGAGGTTGAGAGTTCGCAGAGGCCGAGCCGGGTCATACCGTAGACTTTAAAACGGAACCGACTGCCATTGTGCTAGGTGCTCAGCATAGACAATGGAGCAGGGGAAACAAGCCAGTGAGCCCAACTGGAAAAAAGGCCGTGACCGGGTGGTATACAACTAATTTGTTGGAAACTTGGCTGTAAAACTCCATCTAACTGTCTTGCACATTTCGCGACAAACTTTGCAAACAACTAAATATAGTCTCACAACGGACCATTATGACCTGCTGTGTACGCTAAAAAAACACTTTCTCCGGTAGAGTGTCGAAATAGCATGCTGGGGCAAACGGCAGAAATTGTGTTCGACTACCATATTATCGATGGTGTATTGTAATTTTCATTGTGAAATATTTCAATAATCCCCTTTGCATTAAATACATTACATTTTCAAAAACAGTTCTATAAAACTATCAAAGAAAAACGTTTTTCGACTTTTTGATAGCCAAAGGACTACCCATCTATACCTTATGTAACGTTGAAGGTCATTTCAAGTTCGTTTCTTTCGCAATATTTTCTTCATTAGTGTGCTCCCCGCAGAGGTAAGGACCCCTGTATATCCCAGTGACAACAACCCGGCGATTCGGTCGAATTGAAGATGCAACTTGTTGTTGCTGTAACAGCGGAACCTTGAAAACCTGTTTCGTTGGATAAGTTTGTCTAGACAGTCCCTGATCCTTCCGCGATGTAACCAATTGACCAAAAGTGCAGTGAACAAGCCTTGTTACCTACACGACAGGTTTCGAGTATGTAGTTCCCTTTTCAAGTATACCGTTCTCTAACGAGGGCATCCAATTTAGGCGAAGGTGTAATACAGGTCCGCCGAGCGGGTAAGAATCCTTGCACCTAAGATTTAATCCTTTCTGTCTCACTGCAGTGTATGCATTAGCTTCACCAAGCTCGAAAAATGTTTATCTCTTAATCTCGGCAAGGCTAGGGTATATAGGGAAGAAAACGGAATTCCAGTTATTGGAAAAAGTGCAAGGAGGGTATAATCCGGGAGAATCGAGTAGATGAGACTAGGCACAAGTGTATCTTAAGTAAAAAAGTTCAAAAATATATATTAAACAGCTGCATGAAAAATGAACTCTAACCGTCTTACTCCCATCTTCGGGCATTGTTGAGCCAAGGTATAAAGTGTTGAAATTTATTCCATTAGTCCATTGCGCAATAATTTGTGACTTTTTTGTTGTAAAACTCGCATTACCTGCTTGGTTTCCCTTTAAAATTAAAAATGCTTTTTCATGACCTTGTAAACTTTCTGTTTGCTTGTATAGCTGTTGTACAGAGAGGGGATTTAATTAATTACATCACCCGATAAGAGTAAGAATACTATCACACTTTGGTTCAAGGTGCAATAACTCTCAGAAAACAAAGAAACACAAAGATTGTGATTTGAGTAGTAAAACAATCACATCGCAAATTACTGCGCAATGTTCCTTTTAAATTTGAGGGAATAAACTTCAACAATATATATCTCGGCTCAGGAATGTCCTATGAAGATGGGAGTCGTACTGTCTGAATAATTGTTCATGCTGTGCAATGTATATTTTACATTTCTGACTTGAAATAATTTTTTAGAAGCGTTGCCGTTTGATACAATTTCATGAGTTCTCTCTCGACCACCCGTCAGTAAAACAAATTCATAAAGACTGAGTTTGGAAAACAAAACTATTACCAAATCTTTCATTTACTGCTTGCAAAGTGCAGGATTATTAAACCTCGGAAAAACAGTCATATTCACTTGCTGTTTACTTCTTTAGAAGCAATGGTCGCCGGTACGCATAGTCCCTTTTCTCTTCTTTGCATATTTATAATATTTATTTGTTGAGGGCGGGAAATAGCCTCTTTGATATTTTGGCAAAAATCGTATCATTTGCCCACTATTCTCAGAATATTAGACAAGAAGCTCATGAAAAACATGCATATCTGAGTATATATCCATATTTTATGATCAAGTCAGTCGTAGACACATCATGCATGTGCGTCCTCTATTTATGGTTGAGAACGTGTTGCCCAGGGTTACTGTACGCAATGACGGTCCTTCGTCACATGTGCTTCGATGTCATGACACATGTTATACAAACGAAGTATCTGAACATGATAACCTGTTATGCATAAGTTAACCTTGGTAACATTCGAACAAAGAATCCCATAGGGCGCAATTACCGGCCAGCACATAGGGCCATATGGTTTGGCTGCCAAGATTTATAAGGGGGTCATATGGCCAAGCTCAAATGACCATATGGTCCATATGGGACTATGTGAGCAAGTGATAAATGGGTACAATGTGGGTAAAGTACACGATATCCCACTCGCATGTGGGCTGCCTATTTTGCCCCTATGAATACTTGATGAAAATTTTAATTGGCCCATGTGGGGACCACATAAGTTTCTTAAGTGCCATTAGTAAACCTAAAAATAGCTATATAGATGCAAGAGATCAATGTTTCTTGAAATAACCGATACCGTGAAAAGCTTGACTCAAAATTTAGCAGGTCGGTTAAGTTCTTGCTATCCCGGGCTACACTGGAGCTGCACCCTGATAACCCCTTTCATTGGCTTGATAATGCACGGCCAATCGTTGTTTGGCCTTTAAATGTTTCACAGTAAGTTCGCTCAAAGTGATACTTGTGGAATATCTTCTCGCTCAAAGTCACAATGTACATTACAGATTTCGATCAAATGTGGTTTCATTAATTTCTACTCACCTGTTATGTCTGTTCCTGACAAAATACGGCAAAGACAGATTAATACATAACAAATAATAATTCTGTTTTCCTTTGGTCTACCACATTCAGACATTTAGGTCGAAGGTATCACTTTTTGAAAGTAAAAAGTCCAGCAATGTAAAAGAAAATTAAACTGTGCTGTAATCATGGTTCAGTATGTATATCAGTAGGTGCCAATAATGTTGCTATATGATCCATCCTCGAGGCATTTAAATTTTAACAACACGTACATCATATGCTATAGACCTACATGTGTATAATCTGAGAGGCGATGATTGCCAAGTATCCATTGTCAGTGCTTATCGAAGTCGGTTGTTAATTTTTATGTCCCTTATATGAAGATCGTTGATTTCGTTCCGTTGGAAGTTTGGAGAGAAAAGTATGTCTGTTCTATTAAAGGTCAAACTTATTTTGAGACAACTCATAAATCGTACAAATTTCCTGTCATTTCTCCTTCAAGTATCTCTCAAAATAAGTTCAGGACTTAATATGGCATATACAAGATAAACAAACTGAAGAAGTGACACTCTTGGTACCAAAACTGCCACAATTAGGTCAGAAAAATAATGTCACGTGATGTCAACAGCCATTCATGAAATAGGATAGTTTACTACACTAATTCAAACTGGGATGATTGCATTTACCCTTTAAAGGTAGTGTGACATGAAAATGACAACATTCGGTGCTGGATGTAAAAAGCATTAAAAACCACGAAGATAGCCACAATTTCCATCTAAATCCGTCAAAATTTGACCATTTTACGAGGCGATTTCGGATTTGCACATATCATTAATAAATATGAGCTCAATATGCAAATCTTGTGATGTCATGAGAGGGATATGCCATGTATGGCTAATGTTAACTTCAACGTTTGTAGGCAATACAGATGTATCCCTTTACAGAATATAACTGACCTATAGCAGGGAGCTCCCTGCCTGCGGTAATGTACAGGGAGATGGGATGTAGGCATAACTCTTTAGGCTTACGGTAAGCGTACCGTAACGGTGGCTCTTTTTAAAACCGATAGGGTAAAAATTAACCGAAATGTAAGCACGACCGATAATGTAAAAAAGTGAAAAAAGAAGATTTCCGATAATGCACAAATTTTTTTCAACCGATAATGCACAAATTTCTTTTAACCGATAATGTACAAAATTTACCGATAATTTAAAATCTCGTTTGTACCGATAATACAAAAAAAAAAAAAAATACCGATAATGTGAAACTATTCTATAACAACAATTTCATACGATCCTGTTTACATATATGTGTGCGTGTAGTATTTGTAGTTGATAGTCAAGTCGCCTCCTTGCAAAGTCGTTCCCACAAAGTCCGCCCCTGACACGGCTCGCCTCCTGACAAATTCGCCACCTGTAAACTCGCCCCTTGTTGTACGTATTGTAGAATGACGTATATTGACCGTTAGAATGTAATGCATAGGTTTGTAAAAACGACATTAACCGATCTACACTAGCTGGCCAGTGAGATACTGTATCGTATGTAAGCGTATTGCAAACTAGAGGAAGCTTTCCACTTATCATTTATGGTAAGAATCTTTTAAGTCCCTTTGAATATTTCTAATCAGGAAAACTGGGCGTGTTGAACTGAGGGGCCATATTACCAAGGGGCTAGTTTGCCGGGCGGTTACATCAGCTCTCCAGTCCTGCTCGACGGTCTGTGTAGCACTGCTGTGGCTGCGACTGTCTCAGCCTCCTTAATTTGTCGCCTATAAGAATTAAGAACTGACCGAAAAATTTCTTCCTTCCTGAGGGGTAGTGTCAGTCGTCGTGGACGAGATAGACTGAAGGGGAAAGACACTGATTTCTTCTTTTTCCTCATACTACTTTTTTCACTTTAACTGGTTTTTATAGACCAATGGCATGTCGTGGGAACCATATTTGTACATACATGATTTTTCTCGATAAAAGCTCAGTTCTGAACAAATGAAAGTTACAATTTTTGCTGCATGACACACCGTAATCGATTGCAAAATCCACCTCGTAATCGGCCCACATACTAAGTGGGTCCATGATTGCAACTAGCGAATTTTCGATTCAGGAAGGTAGACCAACAGGGCGGTGAGGTTAAAACGGGCGTCAATTGCATTCCGTCCTTACTGTTAAGCGCCACACGATCGGATTGTGCTCCGATTTTTGTGACTTTTAGTTAAAATCTCCCCTATCCATTGTCGGGAAGAACAAAAAAATTGCCACCCTGTGTAAAAATGCGATTTGTATCAGAGGACCACGAAAGTGAATTGTGAACTAATTATTTCGTAGCGTCACGTAGACGAACAACTTTCCTCGGTCTACGCGTATTCTATAAAAGATGTTTGCGGATGTGACTTCATGGAATGATTAGCATACTTTTTTTTCGTATTTTTATACCTTGACTCGGCCGACGACCATTGACATGATGGAGTGTTGCTCGGTTCTGCCCATGTTTAGTCCAGTTTTTTGCTGAACGTTCCATCCTCTTCGTTTACCGTCCTGAAATCGAGAACGTCCCCACTGACGCAGGAACACGACGGAAACGGTCGGTATATAGGCAACGATGGTCAATACATGGCGAATTGGCGATACTAAATCGCTTTTATAGTGCTCACCGGTGCTAGACTATCTGTTTGGCAATTAATTTGGGAAATCCTAATTCTTACACCCAGATTGGATAAAATTGATTATCCGCTGCGGAATCGATAACTTTTTCATAAGCGGACCCTAACCAATTTACCAAACCGATTTGACTATATCTAATACAATAATGTTGGACTGCTGGAGAGGGATTTCGCTGTCTTTCTAGTTCATAAAGAAGCAGACCTAACTTACATCTGTTTTTTACTAAAGCTCGTTCAAATATGCCACGTTATCAGATCTTGATACCTTACACCTATTTTGGCTCTTGCCATTTTGGTGATTTGACTTTCCGTAGTTCAACGTGCATTCATAGTATGATCCACTACTTTGCTTGTAAAACCTTTCAAGAAAAAGTTATGGCATGAGCTGATTTCCCGCAATATGCTTTTCGGAAGTTGCAGTAGCTACTGATGTTACTGCTTTGTAGGCCTACCACCAGGATTGTCACTAGACCATTTTGAGAGCTGTGTAATTTGTGATCACCGTACTGAGGGAGCGGGCTGATTGGAGTCGGTGTCCCCCTCCATTCGAAAATTTTTTCAGGTTGTAGAGTGTTCATAAAAGAAAGGAATTATCACTCAGTTCTAAAGAAATCTAAGAATTTTATTCAGTTAGAGTAAGAATTTCTTGCCAGGCAGTGATGCTGATATTTATTGAGTACCAGGGAGAGCTTTTGAGAGCTGAGTAGCACCGCCCGGTGTCGCCCGATGTGGTGACAACCCTGCCTACCACTATATCACTGATACTGCTTGTTCCGATTGACCGAGTTTAACACACCTCAACTTAGTTGCAAAAATTAGAAAACGCCACTTCATCTCCATATATTGTCATTGGTTAATGACATTACGATTGATAGATGCTTTCAAGTTCGTTGTGATGATCAAAGATCAAACACCTAAACCCCCTTAGAACACGATATCTCAAGCGGGTAAAGTTTCCATGCTCATAACAATATAAATACGATGTGTTCAGTAAATGATCCCTGTCGTTTTGATAGAGGTCAAAGGTTACCTGAGGTCACCTTGAGATGGTTGAAACTACACATAAAAAACTTTCCCCATTAAATCGAAGCGTCATGCTAACTACACATAATTCAATTGAGCTCTATTTTTCGAAAACAACTTGGCACAGTACCGGTACCTCGACATGTGTAAGAGTTTTTAAAGGCATTCTCACACATAATGTTATTAAACCCTTGAAAAAAATGCCCCCGGCTCCAATGGGCACAATGCCTTTGCTTGTAAGTAGTACCATTGCCGTGACGCAATCGTCATTTTGAGTTTTCTGCCTTTTGCAATAAAATGTTCACTTCAATAGCCTTTAAAATGAGCACAGCGCAAAATGATCAGAAGATTTAGCAGATAAAGTTCAAGTGAATAGTCATTTGCTGGTGTGAAGGTGCAAAATTGTGCCCTGTTTTGCTTTTTCTGTAAAAGTGTGGGGGGCATTAAAGGTATATATCACATTCACTCAGATCAAAAACAGCATGACATGCATCCCCCTTCCACATCGACGAATAAATGCAGGAACATATTGTGGTGAGATGAAATGCTGATGTAACTTGTTCCACGTTGAGTGCAAAAAATATTACTAAATTGTCTGACCCATATAGAAATGATGTCCCCGGCCTATAACCCCAGTCTGCTGGTTATGTTTGGCGTTCTTCCTTCTGTGAAGTGTTTTACGCTGTTATTTAACTGAAAGCTTATATTAAACCTTTCGTGACTCAACCTATACCCAAATTACAAAATGTCACTAAATGTTAGTAAATGATGGTTTAGTAAAGGCCTTGGACTTCCAACCTTGGATTAAGAAAAATATGGGGTATATTGTGGGTTTTCATATTCCTATCTGGAAGAAATTCCAGATACATTCCGTCAATGCTGTGGATTATACTGAGGGATTACGTGGATGAACTGCTATTTAGACCCTAATTGAGCAGGTATGGCAAACGAACGATCTGCAATCAGACTTCATTTAATTTGCCTTTGTTGTAGGATTATTTTGTCTATTTGAAGCAATACTTAAAATTTCCTTTACATTTGTTATCGGGTTCGAGGTGATTGCAAGAACTGGAGTAAAGCTGGTAAACGCAAAGGATATAGAGAGTTTATCTTGAATGGGTGGAATAATCTGCCTGAGTGGGTGGTTAATTCTGTTTCAGTCCATTGCTTCCAGATTAACAGTTCTATCTCGACTGTGGTTACATCCTATGTCGTGTGGGCTTTGTTGTGTGGGCCTAAGGGAATGAAAATTTAACCCCTTTCCACCCTCTTTCTTGTTATCTTGTGAGAATTAAACCCTGGTACAATTTTAAACTAAGGATACTGTGAAACTTAAAATGTAATTTTATGAAAAATAAAAAATGCGGCATAGGGTTAGTTGCCCAACACCAGTCTGGTAACCTATAGCCCAAACCGAATTATCAACATCACTGATTTTCAGTCGTTTTTTCAGCAGAAAATGAACGGCAACAGCGTCAGATATGACGTCAGAGAGTAGAAGGAAATTATTTTTTTTTACATTTGCTTAAATGGCAGACTTAAGTTCGAGTCTCGAGCTGAGTCGGAAGTTTTCTTGAGATTTGACTTTCATGCTGAAAGAGGACTTGCGACTTACTCAAAGGAAAAAGGGCCTGCGTTTTGATTTCGACATTGTTGAGCTGGAGATTTCAAAATAACGATGTTTCTTTCTGTGCGTGACGTGACATATTGTACCCTTGAAGGGCGGCAAGAGCAATCCCACACATAGTAATAACAGCAAAACCCCACAGATTTCTTATAATTTCGGGTTCAAGTGCCCATCATTTCATTTTAGTAGTTACACATTCACGGTACACCAATGAGTTTTTCTCCGAAATGTCATAATATAGTGATAAAAATATTGTCGCATAACTTTCAACAGTCATCATGAAACATGTCACTTGAAATCACGTCATACTATACGGTGCACCAATTCAAACTGGGGTGAATGCATTCCTCTTTAAATATTCTAAAGAAAGGAAATTAAAGCTTAAATGATCATGTGTTCGAGATAGCATTGTCCCGCAAGTAACATAGCTACGGAAAAGACGTTTGTCGGGAAAAATATAGATATAACACATTAAACAGGCCCATAACCAAGGGGGGGGGGGGGTTGGCGGGGAAGGCGGAGACGAAAAAAAATGAAAATTTCTTTAAAGATTTTCCCTATACCCAGAAATTATGGAGTTGCCATTGGGTAACACGTTTTTTAGACATAATGCCCCATCCCCTCCTGAACTGAAAGTCACAAGTTTCCCGTGTAGCAGTCTTGTCCCATTCAGGACCTTGTCTGACAGTAATGACTAAAGCAAGTCAGTGCTAAACTTATACCAGAGGTGACTAAATTATACACGTCACACTCAAATTAATCAATGATTGCAAACCCTTTAGCCATAAAATCCCACGAAGTAAAAATTACCCTTGCGTTTGGTTTGTGACAGAAAATTGCAACTTCGCCAAATATTTGTAAAACAGTAGCGAAACTGTCGCCTGAATTTTCGTTAGTCGCAAGCACAGCGCCAGCAGTTTTGAACATGTTCAAATTTTCTGCCACGATTTTGCAAAAGAAAAACCTCAAATGATAGCAGACTAGTGTTAGTATCGTATACATTCTCACTAATGTAGCACTCAGCGGCGTATGAAGAAATATGAAAGTGGGGGGGGGGGATGTGGTGGAGCAATTTTTGGACGATATACCTCATCCTACCCCATTGACCAAAATTTTTGGCTTTTTTTCTACAAAAAAATATTTTTTTTTTCTAAATAAAAAAAAACTGTACCGTATGCTATAAATCATTTTTTTTTTCAAATGAAACTGGGCACAAAGGAAGGTAGAATTCTTCGTTTTTTCCAGCCACGCTACAGTAGACAACAATTCCAGTATATCTATGCCCTCTGCAAACTGAGGAACATTGACAACATTTAAATTCTACAGTTTACTAAAAACATCCATTTTCTCACAGACTATTCAACTGACAGGATTGAAAGGTAAATGAGGAAAGGTATATGGGAGCATTTGAGAACGGTAGGCAAATGATTCCCTGCAGTCTGAAGTCCTGCCCGAAAGAATATCTAAGCGGAGCGCCACCGTCAAGTTGGCGCGGAGCGAAGGGGAAATTTTAAAAGGAGTCGGACACCTCAGACAGTCGAAAATTTCATTTCTTAGGCTTGTTAGTAGTATCTAAGCAGCAGGGAGGTAAAAACCTTCTTCAGGGGAAAGGGGCAAACACCCAATTTTTCCGAATTTTCTTTGAAGTGGTTTGAAAAATCGAAGTGTGTACACCCCTGTATTAGGGACGTAATTTTCTGGCGTGAGAAGCGCACCGAAATTTTTGCCATTTTGAAACAAATACTTGTGGATATGGAGCTTGTATTGCAGAAATTTTTGATTCTGTGTTTCTTGTATAGAAAAATTTGAAAAGTTGGGGAATTACTGATCAAAAAATTTGTACTTCCTATGTTGGTAAATCTGAGAATGATTGCACGGTGATCGACGTAAGATCGTTGTTGCTACAAGTTATTTTGACTCGCCCACGAACTAAAGCTCTCCAATTAAATTTTAATAGTTTCCAAAACTTTGCAGTCTATTTTAGAGAGAATTTGGGATTTTATGAAAGAAAATTTATTAAAATAGAACTGAAATTGCTGGTGTCCCTTGATAATCTGGTGTCACAAATGATAAATTTCGATTTTGTCATTTCCAGAGCTTGAAACGGAAAGGTTTGTCAAACTGAATTATGAGACATCACTTATGCATTAGGAATTGCACGCTGAGGCGCGAGAAGCGCGCGGAAAATTTTGCTTTTTCGGAACAATGAATTACAAACTGGCACTTGTGTTGTAGAGAACTCGGAATTTCCTTGAGAAAGAAGTGTTGAGAATATCACACAAATGAAAAAGGGGTCCTCTGACCCGGAAAGTGAGGGGGGTGAGGCGGAGGCATACTTCCTCTCCTCTCTTTTATCACTGGCGGGGCTGTCGCCCCGCAGCCCCCCTGCCCCGCTTCCTACGCCTATGATAGCACAAATGTAGGACTAACGTTCTCGGTCGCGTTTTAGAGAATTATCGATGTCCTCTTATTTTTTCGTTTGTTTCGCGAAATTGGTGATAAGTTGGTGCGAAATTGTTGCTAATAATTGAGTTGCGACTGTCTGACGTAGCTGCAGTGGCATCCATACTTTCAAGTGAGACACTGGTATGTTTATTTTCCGACTACTGCGTGTTTAGAAATGAAACAGTCGCAAAAATAGACTTACTTCCGAATTCGTCTCTTTCCCGGAGATTGTAATTCTGTTCAAGACCGACGAAAAATTTGCGACTATTTTGCGTACAAAGACAAATAGTCGCAAAAATAAATGTCAGAATTTTTCAAATGTGAAAAGTCAAGAAGTGAAATCAAATTGTAGCCTTCACTGAATCAAATGTATAACTTCGTCCTCGTGTGCCTAGGCTCCAAGAGAAGGGGCTGTGCCTGACACCTGCTCCTTTCATTTTTTTTTTTCATTTTGAAAATTAGGTGTTTATTTAATCTGGTACCACATATGCTCGGGTCTTGAGTTAAATATTGTCTTCAAACCTTTAGTGTTCTTTAAAAGATTGCTAATGTCACAGGGGACATGGTCCAACACAGTGGCGTAGCTAGGATTTTTTCCAGGGGGGGGCAAAGGTATGAAATTTCCCCAAAACTTTTCCCGGTCAATGTGTATGTATTTCATATAAAATATGCAAACTTACAAGTATAACAACATTACCTTGACATTTTGTAATATTACCTGCATTTTAATCTTAAAGTATAACATAGAGCAATCGGAAATAACAAAGTATATTATTTTGGTAAACAATATCTGGTTTATTTGTATGTACTAAAGCAGTGGCGTACGCAGGATTTCTCTGAAGGGGGGGGGCATGCAGTATGGTCTAAGGGGAGGGGTGTCCGGAAATTATTTGACGTTTTCAAGTAGCCTACATGCAAAATGGTGCAACATTTTCGACTTTGACAGGAACGGTGTTTAAGGTTGAATCGTGGTGGTTCATGAGGATAAAACTGAAACTTTTGTGTCTTTACATGCACTCTTATGCCATTTATGCTACCTTACGAAGTAAAACTTGTCATTAAATTTGCACACTTTTAGAAGTCCAAATAAAAGAGCATTGATCGGTATTTGTGGTTTTTCTTGGTCACAAAATGTTATTTTGTCATAAAGATTATCTAAGCGGAGCGCCACCATTGGTTGGCGCGGAGCGTAGAGAAAATTTGGAAAAATCAGACCCCTTAGATGGCCGGAAATAGCATTTTCCAGGCTAATACGAAGAATCTAGCCAGTCGCTTTCTTCTTTTGTCGTTTGCAATAAAATGCTCACTTCAAAATATGTTCGCAAACTGCAAAGTGATCAGAGAGTTAAGAGCTAATTTTACTCCAAAAATGTAATTTTGCCCAAAAGACCGAGCGAAGCGCCACCATTGGCTGGCGCGGAGCGTAAAGAAAATTTCGAAAAATCAGACCCCTCAGATGGTTAAAATAGCGTATTTATGCTTGTAAAGAGAATCTAAACATGTAGTCTTTTTTATCGATGCCACCAGTGGGAAATAGAGTCTACCTTTTTAAGTAAAAATTGAAATTTGACAGAATTTGCCTAGGTCTATTTGTAGGAATAAAAAAATTGGCATCACTGAAAGACCTTGCAAGGACAATCCTTCCCTTTTGAAAAATTTTGAAAAATTGGGTGTCCTTATAAGCATTCTGGTGCCACATATGCTATCTTTTAAAGTAAAATCTGTGTTAATAAAGTTAGACTACGTACTTTTAAGAACAAAGAAAAAATGGCATCAGTGAGGGGGGCATGGCCCAATGGTCTCCTCTTCGCACGACACTAAGGAGGCCTAATAGTGGCTCGATCACACAGGATATCCTGTGAGAAAAGCAGTCTGTTATGTGTAGAAGGCCACAAGGTACTCATTGTCCATTTATTGATACACTCAAAGTGAGCAGAAAGCTATTTTCCCGAACTAGCTTGTAAGTTTCCAAGGACTAGGCTAAGTAACAAAATCTAAGTGTGCCAACGGTTCCCGTTAATTCTAATTTCTAGATTAACTTTAAGTTTATCGTTGGCCATGGATTGTTTCAGCCCGATCCATCGTTATGTACACAGAGTAAAATCGTACAGCTACTGCTAGCTTGTAGAAGAACATAACAACCTCGGGGGTCTACGGTAGTGACTTGTCAGTTTTCACATCCTTTTACTGATGAATTCCCAAAGTATCACCTGAATAACAGCTTCCTGTGCACTGAAATGCACTGATCATAACCCCCGTGCGTATACAAGCACAAGAGAACATGCAATCTGCTACGCGACGAGGACATTTCAGTGGAACGCGAATTGGGCCGGTTCCTGAGGCACTGACGAAATCTGAGTTAATTTGTTGCATGAAAATACGAATTATGTATTTGAAATGTCTCACAATTTCTTATTCTAACAAAAATTCTGAGAAATTTTTGTGAAATTTTTGTAATAATAAGAAGATTCATCAAATTCCCCCCCCCCCTGCCCCCCAGTAGCTACGCCACTGGTCCAACACCTACTCCTGGCTACGCCCACTGCCTACTATCCTGAATTAGGAACTATTATAAAATGATATAATTTTGTATTGAAATAATATTCAGAAGATTTTAATAGTATAGTGGTCATTTTAATAGACAATTGTTTCATTCTACAGTTCCATATGGTTTCAATTCGTTTAATACCCCAAGGATTCTGGAACTTCCATTGGTCTCATACGTAGTGATCCCACCATGTAGTGACACTTGACCCCACTCCTTCAAACGCCGGCTGTCATTACACTTTCATCTTATGAATTGTTTAGTTTTCCAGTCGGGATTTCAAAACATGTAACCAGGTAACCAATCCTTAATTTTACGACATACTAGTACACAGAATATCTCTCCTATTTACAACTTTGTGGAAACAAAAACCCAGTTTTGCAGGATCTTGGTTAGTTCAGATACACGTGCTTCAGCTAAGCCACCGTTGGAGCCAGGTCGAAAACCGCGGATATGGCAAAAGTTACGGTAATACGATGAGGACTTGGACTTTGTGACACTGCCGAGTATTTGAATGCCCACGTAAACATACGCCCGTGTGGACCATTCCAGTTCATCCGAGGGCATGGACGAATGGATGGTGGTCACAAGACCACTAAAGAGATCGAAGTTACTCTTGCCACACATTTTCAACAAACTTGATACAGATAATCAAAGGGATGGGGTGCAGTTATTTCAGTCCAGGGTGGGGGTGAAAATAGGAATGTGCACGTGTTAAAAGTCTGTGAAGTCAAAACTTTTCTGTGGTTCCCGAGTTTTCGAACTGAGCATGCTATGAAAGTCGGATGGCTATTTTTCCTTGCAATCATATAGAGCGAGGGAAAAGAAGGAGCTCGGAAAGATCTGTCATTTGTCATATTTTAATGGTTTTGTCCGCGGCAGTTTATCATTGCCGCTCTATTGGAGGAAATGCGTTGAAAGGTGGAGGAGATTGGAGGAAGCCGGAAGTAGATTGAATACCAAGTACAGGTGCGGATCCAAACATTCAAAAAACAAAAAACAGGGGTGTGAGGGAGTTGCACTGCTACTTGTTTTATTGTTGATGTGGCAAAAAAGGGAGGGCCTGAGACCGTAAAAGCCTCTCTCTACCCTTGCCGTTCTTTTCTCGTCACTCGTAAAGATTTTCCGTCTCACATTACACGAATTTGCGAAAAACACTTTCATTACCAGAGAGCAGAAGAGATGGGGGCACGTTTTATCCGTTTAAGAGCGGCGTTGAGAGAGTACGGAAGTATCCACTCACTTCGCCCATGACACCTTTTTCAATGTCCTTTGTCGTATGCAACTATTGAATCTCTTCCTTGCTTTCCCCTATTTAACTTGCTGTTTGCTACCGTGCAAAGTATCCAAACAAGGCACCGGTATAGCTAGACTAGTGGACTACGCTATGCTTGTCAGTGGATTCCGACTTCCATATGGGATTATTACCCCGGTATGTGTTCAGCTATAAAACAAAAAAGTAAGTTGGTTAGTAAGATAGTTTTACGCCTCAGTTTTTAACCAATTTGTTCAAATGATATTTCAAATGATATTTTTTCAGTTGTAATTTTCTGGCTTGTACTTTTTACTCAATCACTTGTGGCACAAAGTCAGTGTTTTGAAAAAGATTTTGGTGGCTTAGGCAGGTCCCTTGGCCGCAATTTGATGACCAGGACGGGATCGAAATGGTAAGTTACGTCAGTGGTAACCTGTACCTTTGGGGTGGCTAAAGTTTCTGCGGCCCTCCCGATATCCGAAAGTCGTACAATAATGAACCTCACAAATGCGTTACACTGTGCATTGGCCCATAGCCTATATTTAAAAAGGGGATTCGCAGTTGTGTTGTAAGCGTGTGGCTAAAAACACGTCCACAATACTTTCACACCCTAAAGTTTATAACGGTACTTTGGTGGTAAATAAAGAATTTATGCTGGAACGAATAGCTACATGGACAAATAGCGTTCAGTATCCCAAAATGTACATCAGTTAAGATGATAAACACTTTTCAAGTAGCCACAAGCAGGTTATATTTACACGACTTGACCCGTTTCTGTGAGCCGCATGCCATGTTGGTAGCAGGAGGGGAAGAAGCTTGCTGATTCTTTGCATCTAGCTATATTAATTGCCTGCATTAAACCGTGTGAATGTGACAAGCAGGCTACCCAAAATTATGACGCACAAATTTCGAGACCCTCAAAGAGTTTCTCATTAGTTGTTGTCACCCGCTAGTCACCCAGCATTCAGAATTTGTATGACTGTACTACCTAGCCTATATAGAGTGGTATCTAGCATAATGAACAGAACAGGTTTAATGGACAAAGGACTCGGAGGGCTGAGGCCCTATAAGATGTCCTACAGTCTATGCCCATAGAATTCAGTCCAATACCTACCAACTGTAACTGTACCTAACGGAACAATTAGTTTCTATATACCACAGTCACAGAACAACTAAGTGTCCGAATCATTTTGCCTCGGCTTGAAGCATTGCACTCTGGCAGATGATAGGGAGTTCAGTCTGTAACCCCAGCTCCCCTTCTCTCATAGGCCTACTAGGCTAAGTTTCCCTCACTGAGACTCTGGGGAAACTAAATTTATAACGTCAACCATATAGCGAAACGATTCACTGGCTTTTTACACTGGCCACGAACCCGGCATTCGAGAAGGCTTTTAGCCTTAAATAACTAAAAGACAACTTTCTTTTCAGAAAGAATTTGTAAACCATGATCATATCCTTCTCAGCTCGGATGGGGGCTGCTCCGAGATTCTTAAAGGCCCAATTCTCTCACTCCAAACAGTATTAATTCTCCTAACCCTCTTACTTAAGCGGTTAAGCACCTCCCACAATTGACTGAAATTCATCCGCATCAAGAAACAATCTCAGTTTATTGCTTCAGGGTGAGTATAGCAAAGCTCAATGTGTATAATCTAAACACTATACAGTTCATGTTGTGCATAAGCTTTGGTACTCTGCATTGTTTGAATTAGCTGTCAGTCATAGAGCTGAGCCAATTGAGAATTTCGGTAAACCCCTACCAAAGTTGTAGTTTGGGGTGAGAGGATTGGCCCTTTAAGTCTGGTATGGTATGCTTGATTCCTCACTTCTGGCGGGTGGCTCTTCTCTAGACTTGTTGCATTCGTCCGGTCCCAACCCGGCATACGGGTGGGATAGAACATCAACTGAAATTTGACCATAGAAAATGTGGTGCAACCCTTCCCTTAGCTTTTGGTCTGGGCTTACGAACTCTGGCCTTGCAAAACGCCAGGGGTGGCGCCAGGATTTGCCCGACAGGGGGGCCAAGCTCCCCGACAAGGGAGCCAAAATTTCAAGGCCCCGACAAAGGTAATGTTATGTCCCGGTGGGACGTGACTTGGCAGAATTTGAGGCTCGCGTAGCGGGCCAAAATTTTGGGCTTTCTTTTTAACAAATACCTAAAAATCTGGAGGTTTTTTTTTAAAGAAATTTGACTTTTGTCAGTGCCATGAAAAATTTTGAGTCTCTATTGAAGAATCTGTCCTTTATATGACAAAAAAAATCCCGTTATATAGGCGACAGCTGAAATTCTTTTGAGGTTACGCGTTAAATCGAGACGAGACTACAAGTTTGCCCCGAAAGTGTTTCCCATTTTGAACGAAGATTTGAAAATTAAGGCGTTATTGTATTGGAGAAATTATGGAATTTAATGAACAAAATTTGGTTTTTTGGTAAGTTTATAATGAATATTTGGCTTTTTCAAGTTAGCCTTTATGCCTTTCAAGAGCAAAATTAGGTAGTATGCCGGGTGATTAACAGAGTTGGCTTTGGTTATTTATCGTACGCAGTATCCATCGGAATTGGCAAATTTTGCTACTTATAACAATATGAAGCTTATATTGGAGAAAAAATTGTAAAGCTTATGACAGTTTGGGCGTTTTCAGGAAGAATTTTACCTTCTCATGAGAAAAAATCAAGTAGGGGTGATCTGTAGTTTTGTTGGGATTACTGGATATCATCATGCAGATTCAAGCCCTAAGACCATATTGGAACATTCGCCCGAGGAAAAAGTTTGGCTTAGCACGTATTCAAACTTTCATATTTTATTTTATTGTCATAGGCGTACTGGAGCGTTTCATTTTGGGAGGAAGCAGAATTGTTTTTTGTCCGAAAAGTGTAATCCTCCCCGAAAGACCATCTGAGTCGAGCGCACAGAAATTTTTGAAAAATTGAGAACCCCCAGACAGCAGGAAATGGCATTTTCCGTGTTCGAAACTAGAATTTAAGAAGCCAGCTTTCGAGCTTTCTTTCGCAATAAAATTTTCACTTCACAATACTGCCCCAAAACGAAGAATAATTTAAAATCATGCTTTGTTCTGTTAAGTAATCTGTTCGACCAAAATACTATCTATGCGGAGTGCCACCATCAGTTGGCGCGGAGCGTACAGAAAATTGTTTAAAAATCTAACCCCTCAGGTAACCGGAATGGCATTTCCCATACTTGTAACTAGAAATGAAGCAGTCGTTATTTTGAGCTTTCCTTTGAATTGAAAGTTTCACTTCAATAGGAAAAACCCAAATTGCTAAATGATCAGAAAAGTACCAAATAAAAGGTACTGCTACAAGTAAATGCAATGGTCTTGTATCTTTTCGGGGGAAGGGGACTATGCAACGGAATTACTATAATTGCAAGGTTCACTAAATAAATGAAATTTTTTACTTGACTGCGCGAATTTCAAACTATAAATGGTTCTAAGTTCCAACGTATTTGAAAATATGTCACGTTACAAACATTCTCAAACCTACTGTTTATCAGTAAGTGTAACTGAAAACGGCCTGATCGATGTTCATTACCGTTGCTCAGGCTAGAATTCGGCTGTCGGGGCAGGCCAGATGGCAGAACATTGGGCACTGCATGCACATGATCAACCTTTCGTCTTCCGGGTGACTGAAGTTTATCAGGCCCGCATCTTTTATCAGTTTACCGTGTTCATGAAGATGAAGGCTCCCCGACGAAACTTGAGAAAACCCGGGGTTTTCTCAACAACAGGGGAAAGGCCGGCAGCCTTTCAGGACCGGCCGGGCATGACCTTGCGGATTGAAGATGGGATGAGGGATGGCAGAGCTAGTAAGAAGTTATTAAAACAGATTCAGATAGGCATTAAAATACAGTTCATGGTCATCCATCCAGTAACTGAACAGTCCTTTACATTCATTTTTAGGCCTCCCCGAAGGAAATTTCCGTCCTCCCCCGACGGGGGAGGAGATAGGAAAAGGTACATGGAATGAGGTATAACTTAGCAAAGAAGAAGTGATTGAAAATCGATTCAGATATGTATTAAAATAACATTTCAAAACAAAGAATATGTTCACCCATCCAGTAACGTCAGTCCTGGTAGGTTTTTTTTTCTTCTTCTTTCTTCAAGTTTTTTATTATTTTTTTTATTACTTTAGGCCTCCCCGACTAAACCGCCGACATTCCCCGACGGGGAGCAGTGTCCCCCGACGGGGCGGGCCATGCCACCCCCCTCCCCCCGCTGGCGCCACCCTTGCAAAACGCGGATACCGCCGAAAATTTACATTCATCGTAATTTTGCTACCTTCTTTCTTTCGGCTCCGTGCCAGTAGTAATCGACGTGAACTGCTCTGTCGAGTATTGTACGCGCGCGTCTACACGTGTAGCCGGCCAGCAGCTTCAGTTACCATGGTGACATGTACAATCACAGCACACTCAATCGCAGATCCCATGCATGTGTGCAAGTACAGTGTGAAAATGTAAACAAGAATGAATGAATGTTGTGCTGTAGGGCTGTACTGTAATCGCCGTTAAGTGTTACTGCAAGTTTATACTGCCCAACCATGTTGTTGCGTCCATTGACTGTACACGCAATTGCAATTTAGCAACATTATTAGAACGTACGGTCGATTTCGAGTCTGTAAAAGAAAAGGTTAGCCTAGCCAATGTTTCAATAGCCTAGGCTAGGTGTGATTGGAAAAGGCAGAAAACGATACAACATTTTTCCTGTGAGTCAATGAGCTAGGTTGCTCAATTCTCGCCTGAAGTTATGCTTAACGTTAGGCCTATACTAACGTTAAGCCTAACGTTAGGCTAGGTCTAGGGGCTAGGCTAAGTTAGGCCTAGGCCCTAAGTTAGGCCTAGACTATGCCCATAGAGTAGGATAGTACTAGGCCTAGTATACAGTAGGAACAAAGTCCAGGGCCTTGCCTAACGGCGTTAAGGCGTTATGTGCTAGCCAAACTGTTACTTGTTAGGCTTAGTCCTAGGCCTAACCCATTGAAAGTCTGAAAATAAAGTTATAAAAAAAATAATAAAAAAATAAGTTACCAAGCCAAGGGCCTAGGTTAGGCAATAGGCCTAGGCTAATTAGGCCTATGGCAAAGTTAGGGCTAGCATGGGGCTTAACCACCTTGTTGATTTGGAATTTTTTGGGCCTCTGCTAACTAGCCTAGGCCTAGCCTAATATAATTTTACTAGGCTGGCACTGCAGCTAGGCTATAGCCTGGGCACCTGCAGCTAGCCTAGCAGGGTTACAGTTAGTTTCTGCTCTCGCTACTCTCCGCCCCTCAAAAACGGTGTTTTCCGCCTCTTTTATTGTTGCAGAAAACATCTTTTTGGGAGGCGAAAAGTAATGGGATGGAATGTGATATCAGTGGTACTTTCGTCAATTGAAGATTCCATCAACTTTTTCTATAAGTTTCAAACTTCATCGATGTCTTTTACTATTCAATGCGACAACCGTTACTGCCATGTTGACATCTTTCCAAGCAACATTCTCACTGTAGACTTTAGTATATTTATACACACTTACGTACAGGTATATGGTATTCAGTGCTGTGAACAACTGTTCACACATTCAGAATAAGCCTACCTATAGACAAGCGGACTACTTATACGTAAAAAAATACAAGTCCGTGACTAGACTTGACGTTTATAAAAGTAACGCGCGGAAACTATCGAGGGCAGAAACTAACGGACCCGTTTAGCAGCTAGGGTGAAATGCCCAGGGGGTCCATTCGTTTCTGCCCTCGGTAGCCTAGTTTCCACCCGTTACTTTCCACCCCTAAAAATCTGAGGGCGGAAAGTAATGTTTGAACTTACATGTTTAAAAAAATAACTGTTAACTTCAAATTTCAAATCCAAGTACAAGACAACAATGAAATTTGTTGATAGGCCTAGGTCTAAAACTTTTTCAGTATCCTCATAGAAAAGAATTAATGAATTGTATGACATTTTTTTTAAACAGCAAGTCTAGTCACAGACTTGTATTTTTTTTTATGTATAACTAGTCCACTTGTCTACAGGTAGGCTTATGCTGACTGTGTGAACAATTGCTTACAGCACTGAATACTGTATACCTGTACGTAAGAATGTATTAACATACCGACAGTGAGAATGTTGCTCAGGCTTGGAAAGATGTCAACATGGCAGTAACGGGTGTCGCATTGAATGGTAAAAGACATCAATGAAGTTTGAAACTTTAAGGAAAAGTTGATGGAATCTTCATTTGACAAAACTACCACTGATATCACAGGTAGGCTTATGCTGATTGCATGAACAATTGCTTACAGCACTGAATACTGTATACCTGTACGTAAGAATGTATTAATATACCGAAGCCTACAGTGAGAATGTTGCTCAGGCTTGGAAAGACGTCAACATGGCAGTAACGGGTGTCGCATTGAATAGTAAAAGACATCAATGAAGTTTGAAACTTTAAGGAAAAGATGATGGAATCTTCATTTGACAAAACTACCACTGATATCACATTCCATTCCCTTACTTTTTGCCTCCTAAAAAGATGTTTTCTGCTAAATAAAAGGGGCGGAAAACATCATTTTTGAGGTGCGGAAAGTAGCCAGGGCAGAAACTAACTGTAACCTATGCCCAGTACCCGACAGCTTAAGGATTTACTGTTCTAGTTAGGCTACCACAGTTTTAACTAAGTTACCATAGGCCTAAAAAAGAATATTACCATCAGTATCTTATCTAGCTTTTGGTCTATTTGTCCTTCCTATTCCATGTGAAAATTAAAATTTATTTCCAAGGATTGACATAGGCCTAGGGTAAAATGCCCAGTACCTAATGGCTTAAGGATTTACTGTTCCAGTTACCACAGTTGTAACTAAAATAGAATATAACCATCACTCTCTGTGCTAGGCCTTGCTTTATTTGTGCGTTCTATTCCATGTGGAAATTGAAATTTATTTCCAAAGATTGACGTAGGGTTGATGCGCACTGTTTAACAAGGTGTTTCTTGATTGGCTGTTGCTATTGTATTGATTGTATTCTTTGTTCGGGTTAGGGATTAGGTTAGGATTAGAGCTATAGTTAGCCAGTAAGGAAATTTTTTGTTAAACATGCAGTGCCCATCGCCCCTTGAAGGGGTATATCTTGAGAACCCCAAAGGTAAGTGGCATAAATCCAACAGACTTTTCCATAGGAAAACTTGCTCCATAACCGCCAAGTAGAGTCATGGCTTTTTGCTGAGATATCGCACTTCCTTTATGGTTGAGATATTTTTAGTTGTTAAGGTAGCTTTTTCTGTAGTTCAAAGTAAAACAAAGTGGAGTAGTGCCCTGTTCAAGGACTTGTGTGAACCAGCCTAAAATTACATACATAGTCTAGTTGCTGAGATCTCAAAGTAAATTCAGAAATGGAAATCTATTCCAGCATTTAAGACATTCCTTAAATTTTCTTTTTAAGTATTTTGCAGTCTCAAAAAATATATTTTATGCAAACAAGTAAAATGTGTATTTTACCTAAGGCTTAATTCCCATACAATGAAAGACTACCAAAGTGATAGTGGTACATTACCACTCATCTTCTTGTTTTTGTCATTCTCTTAGCAGGAAAATACTTGTGAGAAAGTCGATGGACAGAGTTTGATATGAAGTTATACAATTTTAGAATTTAAGGGACATAAAGCAATCCAAAACCCATCTTGATGCAACAGCAAAAATGTCAAAAATACACTCTCTTAAATTAAGTCTTTCCTTAATATTTCAAGTAGTAATGCAGTTGTTTTATGTTTTTACCAATAGACAGGTTCTGTGTAAATTTCACAAATTTGAAATTTTGTGACCGACATGATATTGTAACCTCACACTCACAGACTCCAAATAGGCCTATAGGCTTTTTGAGTTCCAAACACAAGTTTAGGAGCTGTTTAGTGGCGTTTATTTATATATTTGTTATTAATTGTTATTTACTTTGCTACTGTAGTGACTACAGCAGGCATACAAAAACCCCTGGGTTTATGTATGCCTGCTGTACCCTGTTTAGACAGAGGTACAGTAGGTTAGTGATTGTTGCATCCATTCAAGGAAAGGATGTTGTCCTTTGTATGGCTTCCCTTACTCCAAATCCAGATATGGATTGATACCTGGATGCCTCTGATTAAATACAGCATTTATATGGCCATATCAAGCCAGATATACAGCCAGATTGAGATGCCTTGATATAATATACAGGTATCAAGTTTTATATGGCCATATCAAGCCAGATATAACTTGATTCAAGAAAGGCCTAGATATGCAAATAAAGTTTTATATGGCCATATCGAGCCAGATATAAATTGATGAAATGCCTTCCAAGATATGCAAATAAAGTTTTATATGGCCATATCAAGCT
This sequence comes from Holothuria scabra, assembly GCA_037179385.1. Lineage (NCBI taxonomy): Eukaryota > Metazoa > Echinodermata > Holothuroidea > Aspidochirotida > Holothuriidae > Holothuria > Holothuria scabra. The sequence goes on along the minus strand of CM074181.1, from coordinate 56,091,071 downwards.
AGATATAAATTGAAGAAATGCCTTCCCAGATTTGCAAATAAAGTTTTATATGGCCATATCAAGCCATATATAACTTGATTCAATCCCTGCTCAGATATGCAAATAAAGTTTGATATGGCCATATCAAGCCAGATATAAGTTGATGAAATACCTTCCCAGTTATACAAATAAAGTTTAAAATGGCCATATCAAGCCAGATATAACTTGATTCAAGAAAGGCCCAGATATGCAAATAAAGTTTTATATGGCCATATCAAGCCAGATATAACTTGATTCAATCCCTGCTCAGATATGCAAATAAAGTTTGATATGGCCATATCAAGCCAGATATAAATTGATGAAATGCCTTCCCAGATATGCAAATAAAGTTTCATATGGCCATATCAGGCCAGATATAAATTGATGAAATGCCATCCCAGATATGCAAGTAAAGTTTGATATGACCATATCAAGCCAAATATAACTGATTTAAATACCATGACAGAATTACATATAAACATTTAAATAGCCATATTAATACTTTTTGGTTTAATTTGTGTACCTGTCCTACATAAAGACCTTCTCTGAAAGCTGAACAAGTTTCAGCAAACCAAAATCAGAACATTCAAACCATATCAGCCATATTATACTAACATATGCAAATGACTTTCCAATGTGGGCATGGTCAGGAATTAAGGGCCGTGATTTTCTTTTTATTGTGATTAAGGAGTAATATGTGAAAAATCATGAAACCTTCAAGAAAATTTATGTTGGGATATTACCCTATATGATAATTTAAACCGAAAATGCAGTGTAAACATTTAAAAGAAGGAATTTCAAAGCAGTTTTTTCTTCACTATTAAGTAATTTAACAACTTCAAATACTTAAGTCAATGTTATACAATAGGCATTTAACTTTGTTAAAGATGTTCAGATAGCCCTTAACATTATGCTGGCTCCGAAAGCTTCTGGTACGCTTTGCACAAAGGTAGTGCATTAACCCTTTACCGTTGTTTGGGTCCTTTTGGACCCATGCGGTAAGCTCGGCTGTCACCCATCTTTACTGCGAGTAGCTCCCCGAAAATTCGGCCACAACAACGAGAGAGACAACAGTTTAAGGTCACGGGGTCAATGGTCTACGGAAGTCGATGCAGGGCGGGCTACGTCCGCTTTTCCGCCCACTCCCGAGGCGCGCAAATATGCCCCGATCGGAGCACAACGGTAAAGGGTTAATCTAAAATATCTGCACCACTCGGCTAAAGGGGTACGTGCACACACGCAGAGACAATGGCATCAGCTTTGCAGTAAACGCACACCACAGGCTTATTTTAACCCTTTACCGTTGTTTGGGTCCTTTTGGACCCATGCGGAGAGCTCGGCTGTCACCCATCTTTACTGTTTCACGCGGAGCTCGAAACTGCGAGTAGCTCCCCGAAAATTCGGCCACAACAACGAGAGAGACAACAGTTTAAGGTCACGGGGTCAATGGCCTACGGAAGCCGATGCGGGGCGGGCTACGTCCGCTTTTCCACCCACTCCTGAGGCGCGCAAATATGCCCCGATCGGAGCACAACGGTAAAGGGTTAATAAACTTTGGTCCAGTCATATATAGTCCAGATATGGGACATACACACAGTACTTGTCTCCTTAATATGGGATCAATCCAGTAAATCTTTATATAAACCAGATATGGAACTGAATTATATGGGATCAATACAACACACCTTTATTTAAACCAGATACTATACTGCTTTATATGGGATCAATATGAAAGAGCTGTATATAAACCATATATGGTATTGCATATGGTTCATATCTGTGCCAGATAAAGACCTGATCCATATAAAACTCTATCTGGCCCATATATGGATTAGATCTGGTTCTGGCGGATCAAGGTTATATCTGCCCAATTTTTTTATCTGGCCCAGATATAAATCCCATATCTGCAGCAGATATGGGCCATGAAATCCATATCTGGCCCATATACTGTATGGAATTTCAAATCTGGCCCATATCTGGATTTGGAGTAAGGGTCATTTGGGTGTCTGAGTACATTTTCTGAGAGAAGATCAATGTTCATGTTTTTTTATAACTCATGGCCTAATTCAATTTTGTTGGCATGGAACCCATTAATTTCATACATCATTTGCAGTATAAATCAACAAACTTATGGGGTTGCAGAGTACAGATACACTACATGCAGGTCTGTATACTGCTTTGATGAACAAATTCTTGACCTAAGGAACCACAAAACAGACTATGAATGGGATCTGTCTGTTCATAAAATTTTAGCCAATTGGTTAAATCCTGTACTATGCATGGGCAGAATTAGACAAATGTTTTGCCAATTTTGTATAATTTGCTCAGTTTTGTCAAAGAAAGCCTATTGTAGGGCATGTTAATGAAGTCAAAATTATTTAATTTGGATATTAATAGAATCAAGAGTGCTTGTTATCTTGGCAAAAGTGTACAGTAGATGAAAAGGAGTGAAATTTGTAAGAAATAAAACACAAAGTAAGGACTACAACAAATAACTGTATACAACTTCATGCTCATAAGAAATTGCTGCTTTTTCCTTTGCCTATGTGCAGCTTTGGCAATTGAGACTCATGTCCAAGATCATACCTTAGACAAAAGACGAAGTTAGTTAAAGTTAGTAAACTGGAGTTTTATGGCCCAGTTTCCAACCTATTGGTTCAAGTCGAGCTGGCCACCGCCTTTTTCCAGTTGTGGCTCACTGGCTTAATTGTTTTACCTACTGCATTGCTTATGCGGAGCTTCTCGCACAACAGCAGTAGGTTCCATTTTTAGAGTCTCTGGTATGACTCAACCTGGGAATCGAACCCGGGCCTTCCATGTGAAAGGCGGATGCTCTACCGTTAGGCCAAACACGCGGAGATTTATAAGTGTGTATATTTGTGTGTGTGTGTGTGTAAGTATTGGAAGGGGGAAGAAAAAGGACGAATCACAGAAAAAGGATGAATCCTCCAAAATTAATGGATAGTATTTTAACCTGTACACTTGCATTTGTAGATAATTTCATTTCATTCGTTGCAAGGTCAGTGGTATAATATGCATAGTATTTCTTTACGCTTGCAGTATACAATTGAAGACCTCTGAAAATAAATCTACTTTTCCTTACAGGAATTGTGCCTCCCAGAAATTTGAAATTGCTCATTTCGCTAATGGAAGATGAGTACTGAAGAAAAACCCAAGGATCAGGATCCTGTAAGTAATGAACCTGTAGATCACATCAGCACAGTTAGTAAAGTAGAAGATGGTCATGATGGTGATAAGACCAGAGGAGCTGAGGAAGATGAAGCAATTGTAAGAGATGAGGACATTGTCAATGCTTCTAAAACCAACGAACAGCAGGCAGAGTTGGAAGAAAGTAAAAATCTTATTGAGAAAGAGGACGGGGCTGTCCCACCTGCTGTTAGTAGCTCAGAGTCTTCCACTGGACTAACAGTTGATGAGAAACAGCAAGATGGAACTACACATGAAGGGAGAGATGGAGGAGATACTTCAGGGAATCACAAGGGAGGGGGAAAGAAAGGGAAGCGTTCAAAGAGGCTGAAAGAGGATGATGGCATTCATAGGGTTACTCTCACAGTAACAATTGCAAAGGCTATACCGTCAGGTACGTGTATTTATATCCCTCAATAGCTTTTGTAGATTTAAAGTGAATTTTACCCATTTTAGGACAATCTTTGGAGCCCTCACAGCCAAATTTTATGTCATGTGTCCGTTTTGTGCTTTTGGTATCAATAGTTGCATGTACTTTGCAGTTTGGAATGGGAAATGCTGCTGGTAATTGTGTTCATCATCTTACTGTATTAACAAAACAGTCTAAACACAAGTCTTAAATTGACTTTTTAGATGCTTTTTCTGTTAGCATGACAATTTCACAAACTACTTTGGAACAGTATTGGTCAATCACCACAGATGAAGAAGCTTCTTCATCAATCTGATGGTCATGCACAACTTTATCATACACCATGCCATAGTCTGCAGAATGCAGTCAAGCACAGTACAGTAGACAGTAGACCAATGTACCATGTAAAAACACTTGAAGACTTTAAAAACGCAACCTTCTACCACTATGCTTGGTTCTCAGCATAAGCAATGGAGTAGGGAAAACAAGCCAGTGAGTCACACCAGGAAAAAGACTGTGGCTAGCTGGCTTAACTTGAACCAATTTGTTGGAAACTGGGCAGTAAAATTCTACCTAACCTGTTGACCCTCAAGTGTTCACTCCCTTTTTGTCTTCTAGTCCTTACAGTTAATATAATTCTAAAGGTTCTTGGCAATTTTGATAAACTTTTAATAGAAGACTTTTCTCTTCTCTCATTTTGCAAATAATTTTATGGCATGGTTCCAGATTGGTTGGACCATCATTGCGGCAAATCACACCATATTTGTGGCTGCAGTCTGTCTTGAATTCTAATTTGTGGGAAATACCGCACAGACATGGGGGAAGAATTTTCTGCGACCGTGCTCTCAATATATTTCCTCCAAGGGGAAGTTTCCGTTATAGAAAGTCTGATAGTTTTAAAGACTCTCCTTACATGCTCTCTAAAGCAAGTGAACTATTATGCCACTAATTCTGAAAGTGAAACCCTAATTTATTACACTTAAACTAGTAAGTGCTCAGAACAATAGACAGTGCAATCATAAACACACATTTTTTGCAGACATTTAAATACCACAACTGATGCATAGAATTAGAACATGAGGTCAAGTGAGACCTATCAAACCTATCATCGGTACTTATCTGGATTTTCTTTTCTGCATTAGTTTTTACATCTGACATTCATGTGCCCGTAATGAGTTTCAGATGTCTTGCTGAAATTTACAAAGTTCTCTTGGGGGTTAAAATACTCCTGTAGCTATCTTTGCAAAATTGTGAACTTTCTTTGCTCCTTGGTTGAGCTTCAAAATTTTTTACAGGCCTAATGTCACATATATTCAAGATTTGTGAAAACTGCTGACTTCAAGTTTTTGTATTTTTGGTTTTGTCAGTTGACAGCTCCTATAAAATAAACTTGGGGTCAACTGCAAAGTTTCAAGCCCACTCTTCCGTTATGTTCTGTACTTAAAAAGTGTAGTTACACTTATAACAGTAATAAACACAGTTTGTTTTCTTCACTCCTACACAAACTCTATTCTGGTGAAAAATAATATAGCATTGTATTTCTGGGATACTGTGTCATAAAAGAAACTTTTTGGTTGGTGAATGACATACAGTACCATTGTAAAGAATGTAATGACCACTGTTTCATAGGGGAGATGATAAACTAAAATACCAAGTAATGGGATAATGTTTCACCAGTTGAATAAATTTGGTTGAAGAAAAAAGCTGTGTTGCTTGATACCATCATGAGCATTGTGTCATTGTGGGTGCTAGACCCACTGGGTGCCTCCTTAATTCTGGGCCAGTCAAGTTCTACCCTCTAGGAGCATGTAGGAAATATGTCACTTAATCCTCAGTTGTGTCTGTTGAAATTGGATAACATACAAGACTGCTTTGTTTTTTATGCATCATTCCTTTTTGTTTTTTTTTTATCTATTGTACAAAGGAGATGACAATGGACCTAAGGTGGAAGAACTAATGAAAAGGAAAAAAAGGATTGTCGAAGCTCCTAAAGCAAATGGTTACTACCATTGCCAGTATTACCTGCTACCTGATGATGATGAACCAACAAAGACAGATGTAGTTACATTTGGTATGGCTGCCAAAATCTACACAGAGAGTGACAGCAAGGTCTTGAAAACCTGGCAGGAGGGAGACCAGACCTGGATTGCTTGGTCTCATAGGTAAAATGCGTTATGTACTACTGTATTTAACTTTTATGACTTCTGACTCTACGTCAGAGTGGCAACTCCAAGCCACAGTCTAGTATAAATAACTCCACTTTCCTTGGCTCTTGGGGTAAATTTTAAATACTGCCAAAACTTTGCCCAAAATCATATTTTAGAGTTTCCACTTTACTTGTTGTGTAGATTCTCTTGAAGAGACGGATAACTTTGGTGTTCTTCTTTAATTTATGTATACAATTTTATGCTGCTGTGATACTCAGACTAACAGTGTCTCACTTCACAGGTTGAGAAACCAACAGTATTGTCCTACTGGTACATTTCAGCTACTGGCCATCTTAATAACAAATCTTTGTACCTCTGCAGAATATGAAACTTATGAAGGCCTGCAGAACAATAAACACAGTACTTAATTTAACTTTTTCATAATTTATGAGTGGTTTTCAAACCTTGTAAATATCCATATCCATACATGTACATATTCCATTTTCATTAAGCCACTCTGACCTTTACTGAGAATTACTTAGATAAAGTATTTGATGTGTGTGTTAAAGGGCCAAACCTCCCACCCAAAACTACAGTTTTGGTACCCGGGTACCCAAATTCTCAATTGGCTCAGCTCTTTGATTAACAGCTAATTTTAACAATGCAGAGTACCAAAGCTTATGTTACACAGCATGAATGGTACTGAGAGTAATTGACTATATAAATTGAGTTTTTCTACACTCACCCTGAAGTAATAAAGTGAGATTGTATCTAGATGAGGATGAATTTCAGACAATTGTGGGAGGGGCTTCAGTAAGAAGGTTAGGAGAATTGGTACTGTTTGGGGTGAGAGAACTGGGTCTTTAAATGTTTGTTGTAGTGAGTTCAAATTAATGCAAATACAGACCTACAGTATAACTTGTGCAGCAATTTTCTGTTAAAAGGATCTCATCCATCCCCCAAACTACAATTTAACCAGTAGTCTGCATAATCTCTCATTGGCACATATCTTTGATTGGTATCAAATTCAAAAAAAGCACAGTAGCTCAAATTGCACAACATGCACTGAATTCTGATTACACATATTGACCTTCAATACTAGTGGTATTCCCTCAAGCAATAAATTGAGATTGTGTATGGATGAGGATAAATCTGAGACATTTGTGGGGAGGGAGGCTAGAAGTAATAGGCTAGGGGAAATTTGAACTGTCTGGTTTGATGAATAAATGCCAGAGAAAGTCATTTTTTTAATGGTATGGAATTTGAAAGTGTTTTATTTCATTGAGTTTCAAACAACCTGTCTCACAAATCTATGTAATATTGTTGTAAAGGAACCTGGATGACGAGGTACCTTCACGCTTGATATCTAGATTTATATGGGCTATCAAAAGAGGATATAGCAGTATTAGGATGTAAGCCCATGAATGACACACATTTGCTGATACATTAAGGAAATTATATTGTAGTACATATGACCTTTCTCTGATACAGCAGGTCACTGTTGAATTTTTACGGCAATCTGTTTTCCTCATTTCCTTCTGTGAAGTGGCATTCCTACAAAAAAGACTCAATCAGATCAACATTTTAGCAATTTTGTCAATTTTATTTTCTACTGTTACATGCATAAATATCATGGCACATTTCCTACAATGTGTTATCAAACTTCCGACAATTTATTTTGTTTAGAGTCTGGATAAAATTATTGTGTCACAGTTAAAGAAAATTGGTGCTCTATTTTAAATGTAGGTCACAATGAAAGTGTAAATATATCCGTGGACTTTTCTCTCAGTCATAAGCAGAAATCCTGATGGTCAGGGGTATCCTTCAATCACCCTCCTTTTAGGAAATGCTCCCATTTTGTTTTCATTTAACTCTGAGTAACTTTTGCTACAGTGGACCATTAATCGAGTTGCTTTTTCTTGTTCATCTCTGTGATTGGTTTCAGTCACAGATTACCAGTTACAAAAGAACTTTTATTTGATTGATTTCAATAAGACAATCCAGCTAGAGATAGGAGACCCAAAAGAAAACTGCCTGACACATGCTCACCTGGATATACCCAAAGCTTGTGCCTTACAATCAAAAGCACACGTTTATAAAATCTTATTTGAAAGTAGGTCCACAGTGTTAGTAATAGAATTTTTGAATTCTCATTTCAGTCACACATTGAAGGTCACAAAAGAAGTTTTATTGAAGCTGTTCAACCATACTCTGGAATTAAGGATTTGGGAGTCACGAGAAAAAGTCTCTGCACGTGCTCGGTTTGATAGACCCAAAGCTTTCCGATTGCCCCAGCCCAAGCCTGGAGAAGATGCAGAGGATGTGGGAGGGGTCAAATCACTGGTCCTAAAACAGTCTCGTAGTTACTTGTCACTTCAACCAAAGAAATCATCTACAGAAAGACCAGTTCCTCAAAATGCACCATCAGAACTTTCCGATATTAGAAATTTTGGAAGGACAGGTAGGCCTCTTTGATTAATTTGTTATTTATAATGGGTTTGGTGTAAAGCCAGCAGTTATTGGCACTAAGCAAAATATGAGTTCTTCATTTGTTTGCATGGTGGCTTGTCAGTGTTTGCTTTTCTTTGGTCACTTTTGCAAATTTGACCATTGTTAATGATCATTTGTTTGCATTAATTTGGTTTTATTTAAAAAGCATTTCATAACAGGAATTTTGTACTTACAGTACAGAAATTGTCAGCCCTTCTATACCATTTATGGGCCTATTGGCAAAGAGCTGTGGGAAGTATAAATCAAATAAATATATTCAATAAAAAAATAAACTTCATGGAAAGAATTCATTGCTTTGAAGCTCAATGCTTTGTTCACCCAATTTTTCTCAATTTCAAATGATGCAAGATTTATGTCCATTGTAGTACTGTATATTATGGATGTAAGTCATTGGCAGAGTTTATTCATGGGACCAAATGATGTTTTGATGGGTAAGCTACAGTATTTTGTTCTTGTTCATCATGTTGATGGTACTTGCGCAATTTTTAGCACAATATTTCCCTTTTAAAGGTATTACAGTAATCTGTTTAGAGTGACTTTATTGGTGGTAAAAGCATCACAGAATGTTATTTTTAAATCCACTTTCATGATGTGAATAGATGCAAAAAATTAATGATCACCAAAATTATAACTAAAATCATTCAAGGAATTCTGAAAATTTAGTAACCATCTTTTCCTCCCCCTGACATAGATGCTAAGGGAAGACCTATCCTGCCAAGACCAGTCTCATCCTCTCCAGGAACCGAAAGAAAGACACCTGAGGAATTATTGAACTTAGTAGATTTGAACCGCTCTGGGCCACAGTCTGGTAGTTCCACGGCTCGGCAGACTCCTGTAGCAAAATCAAGGGAATCACCTTCCAAAGATGCAAATCCTCCAGTCAAGTGAGTTTTTTAATAATATGCAGGATTAAGAAAATGTTTTTATTGTGTGGAGAGTGTACATAACATCTTGAATAGGTAAGGTCATCCTTAAGTCACTCAAAAGTTTTGTTTGGTATTCTGTTGACCAATCAGATGAGTGACTGGAATGTCCTTGCAAAAGGTGCCCTGAAAGGGCAAAATATTTCCAAAATTTTTCTGTAAGTTCTCCTTTACAAAACTAAACCTTTACCGTTGCCGTTCTTTCCAATACTCTGCTGCTTGTCTCTGAAATGACCTCCCTGTTACAGTTAAAGAAGCAAGAACACTCGCAAATTTAAAGACCTTACTTTAATCTTACCTTTTCTCCTGTCTATAACTTTCATCTTTTCTTTTCTTAGCGCAAAGGGACTTCAGTGTGTTTTGCGCTTTATAAGAACTGTGTATTATTATTATTATTATCATTATTATTATGATTATTATTATTATTATTGTTGTTATTACTATTATTATTATTGTTGTTGTTATTATTATTATAATTATTATTATTATAATTATTATTATTATTATTATTATTATTATTATTATTATTATTATTATTATTATTATTATTATTATTATTATTATTATTATTATTATTATTATTATTATTATTATTATTATTATTATTATTGTTATTATTGTTATTATTGTTATTATTGTTATTATTGTTATTATTGTTATTATTGTTATTATTGTTATTATTGTTACTATTGTTACTATTGTTACTATTGTTATTATTGTTATTATTGTTACTATTGTTATTATTGTTGTTATTATTATTATTATTAACTAATGCTGAGACTGATTTTAGTCAGATTTATTTCAGTTTTAATCTATTTAAAAGAAATTTCAATATTTATTGGTAGTTGGAGGTCTGGTTAAACTACTGTAGAGACTATTACCTTTAAAATTGGTATAAAATAGGTCACTTGGTGAACACCTGTTTCAGTGATTCTTATATAACTGCTAAGTGTGTGGCTAACTGAATTTTCCTTCAATGGTGCTTGATGTTCACCAGTGAGACAGTTCTCTATATTTGGCTTTTTCATTAAATTCCAAGGTGTTTCTGTTTTATAAATGAAGCTAATTTAATTTCTGAAAGCTTGGTGAGGTATTCATGGTATGGCAGTATTGTTTCATGAAAAATATAGAGTATCTTCATTAGTTTAAAACTTCCCCTTGTGATACAGATGAAAGCAAGTGTGTTGTTTTGTCATTCAACACAGCAGTTGTTCTCCATAATGATATTCACAGAAAGAGCATAAAACTTCATTGTTATCATACATCTTTGTAATCATGATTTTTGGAACATAGGGGCCATGATGTACCATTACTTTTGATTTAGAAGTTATACTGTAGATCTTTTCCAGTATTGGCTCTGTTCATTTATCTCAACCATGTAGTGGTGGTGGGGGGGGGATGATGTAAAGTAATTTGTAAATTTGCATGTTTTTTTTTTATCTATGTAATAAATGATACCGAAATGAAAGATAAACTTCAATATAAAACTTTTGCATCACAAAATTCTGAATTACTATTAATCCAATGTTTAAGTTGACTTTTCTTCTTAATCAGAAGTTTGAAACAGCATGTATCTCACAGTACTTAAATCTGGACTGTTGAATTATTATAAAACGTGAAAATATTACATGATCATAGTACTACTTTGCTTTGTTTTGTTGTTCTTTGAAGGACTTACAGCCATCTTGGCAAACTGGCAGGTATTCCATCACCAGATGTACAAAAAGTGAGTAAACCCAGAGATGCAGGAAGTCGGAGACAATCCATCAAACCAGTGGAAATTATTGATGAAAAGAAAGAAAGACAGATTAGTGAAAAGGGAGCCAGGAAATCACCAGCACCAGAGAAAGCACCCTTTATGAACTCTTTGTCACCAGGTCAGTTGAAATTTCTTTAAATGGAGTATGGTATTACAGCAAAATGAGACAGGCTTCCTGCAGTCAAGGAAGACCTGGAAATCTGTATGAAAATTCAGATAATAATTTCAAGAACTGGAAGAGTCTTGAAACTTGGGGAAATTGTTGGAAATTCTGGAAGAATTCTGGAAACTTTCCCAAAGTGATATTACATATTAGTAATATGAAAATGTATTAACTCTTGTAATATCAACACAATATTCTTCTTTTAACCTCAGATTTTAATACTGCCTGCTTGCTTAAAATTTAACCTTTTTGTAGAAGTCAAGGGGAAGGTTTTGATAGTTCCCTGTTTGATCCTGGGAAAGAGATGGAAAAGTCCCCAGGAAGAACAAGAACTGATTGATCAGCAGTTTTTACTGATGCCATGACAAAATGACAAAATATAATATTCTGCATTTGGCAATTTTATATTGGTTTTTTTTTGTTACATTCAATTGATATAACTATACCTGTCATGCTGGTTGTAAATAATTACATGTAAAGTTTGTACAAATACTGTAGGTAGGAAGAACTTGCGAATAATAACCAGGGGGAGCTCTGGAGAAGGTCCACTCTGAGGGGAGGCTTCATCAGTAGCTAAATGATCCAATGTTGGCTGGTATCTTTAATCCTCATGATAAAAGATGTGATGTTGTCTAGCCTCAGTCCTGATAAAAGAAATCTTCCTAATTTTTGTCTCAAATAAAAAACCCCATTTTTCTGACTTTTTCACATAAAACCCAATTTTTTTGCAAAGAACCCTAAATTTTCATTCAGTACTAAAAAGGTTCAGTTTTATTAATTATAAAAAAGGCACTTACCACACCACAAATTATACCTTTCCTGTCCTTTCAGCAACTAATTGCCCTTGTCTTTGTTGGACTATGAATCTCTTGCCATCTCCAACCCCTTGCTCCCCACTGATGGGGAGTCTACTCCACCCCCTTTCACTGCTGGTCCAATCTGTTGTCACCCCTGAACTTCAAAATGGTGCAATAGAGTTTAGCAATCTACTGGTGTTGTATCTGATCGTGTCAGGATGCTTTTAGTGAAGAGCTTCTGTATCCACATTTGCCAGATCAATTTTTATAAAACTGCCACCACATTGTAATTGGGCTGATCTCAACTAGACAAAAGATGAATGGGTAAAGTAAAATGTGCAGCATAGATTGTATGGTAACTCATTGTGATTCAAATGTCATTTATAAAGAAAAACTGTAGTAGAGAAAAACAAATCCCTTGGTTTTGCATTTGATCAAGACCACCCAAAATGGTGGATTGAGCTTTTGAAAGCAAGTTAAAAAGTATCTAAATATTATTTAATATCTGTCATTTGATACTGTTTGTCTTTGTGGGTTTGATGTTAAATGCCAAGTTTATGCAAACAAAACAGAAGTTACGACAGGGCCTTATTTATTACATATGACAGAGTAAGAAAACAGCTGGTTTCATTTCGTATGAATTATGGGATTTTATTTATTTTTTTTATCAATGTTTTGTTGTAGTGTCGAAGAGAAGTTTAAAAGATTCCCCACAGCAGAAGGAAGCCAGAAGGAAAGCTCAGAAGATGGAACAAGCTGCAGCCTCACTAGCCGCTTATATTAAGGAACATGGAAATGCATGTATCCCAATACGAATGAAACTTCTTTTCTCAGGTAATTAAACCTCTTCTTAATGCTTTTGCTTCATGAAAGGAATTTCACTGTGCTGTTCCATTAAAGAGTGGCCCATATCGTTGGTTCAACTGTAAAACTTTTCTTTTTGGTTTCGATGTAAGAGAAACTTATGCAGTCGTGGTAGTGTGTGTGTGTGTGTGTGTGTATGGCTTTGTCTTTGTGTAAAAACTGAGGACCTAAATAAAAGCCTTCCAGGTCCTAGGTAGTAAATTCAATAGATTTCTCAGGTCCTCGGTTGTCTAACAATAGACAGTCTATTGTGAAGGTTAGGGTTAAGGAAGCAGACACAATGGAGATAACAATGAAGTCCTCAGTTGTGTGGAAAAAAACGACTGTGTGTGTGCGTGTGTGTGTGTTTGTGACACTTAGCTCGTGAACACGATATCTCAAGATAAGAATATCTGACAGTTTTCAAACTTGGTACATAGATGTGCCATATTGACAGGAAGAACATATTGACAGGAAGAACAGTGTAACATTTGAGTGAGAAGATAATGGTGCATGATGGCATTATTTGAAAGAGAACATTTAAATATCATCAAAACTTCAATGCATTTTTGCATTCTGGTTTTCTAGATGTAAAATTACATGGATGAGCTTCATATTTTGTTTGGTTGATTTCATAAAAAGTTATGTTAGTTATTTAATGACAGTGCTCCCCCACCATCTCCACCAAGTTTTACCAAAGGGTTCCATTCACTCATTTTGGTAGTTTAATGTATAGACTGACTTTCATTACATTCAGTACTTTTTGGTAGGCTTAGCTTCTTTCATCTCCACACTCTGCAAAATCAATATTTTAAATCAACTGTGGCCATAAAAATACGGCGCATAAATTAAAATAACCAAATATTTACTTGAAATGTTAATAAAATCTTTGGAGCAGCCTAGCAAGCATTCAATATTTCTCTGTGGATTTCTTGACAGGGTTAAAGTCTGTTACGAACAGGCTAGATAAACCAGTACCAGGCATTGAAGACGTGTTCATCACTGTAGCAGTGGATGGTCCTCTTATGTCAGAAGAGCTACACAAAGATTTGAATCCATTAGTCATCAAAGTGGCATCAGTGTCTGACCTACCAAAGACACCTTTATCTGTCGAAGAGTTGCATCGTCGATGCCAACCAGTTCACACCGAATACAAGTTTTTCAATCTACCACCTCACCTCAGTAGCAGAAAACCTCATGCCAAGAATGTATATTGGGAAGATGTGAATGTAGTTTTATTAGGTCAGTGATCTGATTGTTTTTTGTAATGTCCTACTTCTTGTGATGAAAAATAAATAGCAAAAGAAGACTGTGATTGAACTACATACAATTTGTAATTTATGGTTCAGTAGTGGAATCTCCAGGGCAGCATGATTGGGAGGGAAGAAGAAGAAGTTAAGATTTTGTGGAGCATTATTGTGTAGCTTCACATTTGAAAGTTCTGTGTAGCTGTGTGAAAGTTCAGGTACTAGGTAGGCAGTTTTTGTTTTGTTTGTTTGTTTGTTCATACTGATCCTCCTCTGCAGGAACTCCCCAAAGCTCCAAGCAAGGCTTTTCAATGCCAAGATGGCAAATCCAGTTTCTTGAGACAATTCGGTTGGATATAATTTTATTTTATTGAAATTTAGCTTTTGAAAAACTGTCCTCGGATTAATAATTAGAGAGATTATTTCTCCAATGAAACATTTTGAATTAGCAATGTGGAGAAAGATCTTAGAAAAAAGTGTCCCCTCCACTTTGAAAATACTTGTAGATTTGAGACAATGGTGCAATATTTGACCCTAGTTGACCTTACAAGTGAGGTCAGAAGTACAAGTTGTTATGGATGATTCTTTTTTAAAAAACAAAAACAAATGTGTAAAAATGTTCCTCAATTGCTTTTTATTTATTTTTTTTTTATGGGACCATACTTTTGGTTGAGAACATTTGTCTCACAAAGAAAGGCTGTCTAAATCATTGCTTTGGTGTTGAAAATGTCTTTTTCATTTCCAATGAGATCTTCCAGATAGCTTAACTTGTTGGTAATTTATACCAAGGTTTTTGAAGTAAGGAAACATGAAAAGTAATTTCATACACAATTTTCTATTTGTTGCATGTCATAATAATCTGTCTACCACATGTGGTTATGACTGCTAAATCTTGTAATCCCATTGCTATGTCTAAAAGTCTTTGCAGGATGCTTATCTCATGAGTACCTTGTTCACTGTAAATTTGCTTTTGTCAAAATGATTAATTTGTGAGGATTAATTTTCACAGGTACCATCCCACATGGAGAGCTCTTAGAATACCTGAGGGGACCACCTTTGGAAATCCGTCTGCATGACCGGGACAGGAAACCCGAAGACATAAAGGCTAAACCAATGCTGTTTGGAGCTGATATGGAAGACGATAAAATCAGTAATGTTGGCATGGTGACTAGTAAGTCATGATACAGTGATCTTACCTTAGTTCCTTTGTGGCTTCTATATGTTATGTGTATTCTGTTGTCACACACAAGGAAGTTCAAGCCACCGGGTGCTGATGTGGTTTGTGGCTGCAAACTCAAATTTGAAACTTTAAAAAGGTTAAGGTTATAAAACAGAGGGTCTTACACAGCTAAGTATCAGATGTCATGTTTTGACAATTGATGGCCAGTAGATTACTTTCCACATTCTTTATTATGTGATCCTTAAACTGTTGTTCAAAAGTGCATGCTGAAGATATATTATGCTACCATAATTGAGACGTTGCAGGCATTTAGTTGTCTGCTGTGTATGTACTTGAAGGTGGCATGCGGGGGATTAAAGATGGGGCTCATAAAATAAGCCATGGGCTCATAAAAAAAAGCCATATTTGCTGGGTCAGTCTTTGTCTTTATATTTCTGCCCCTAAAAATTACTTAAATGCAGTAGACAAGTTCAAAGGTAAATACTATTTAATGTGACAATGTACGTGTATGCACAATGTCATGACAATTATTCTGCATTACCTACCCTCCCCTGGTCTGCCTGTGGCTACTTGAGAAAGAAGGATAGGCCACTTTACTGATTTGTTGGGGAGTCCCTCCTATTGGCCTTGTGAAGCTTTTAATTGTGTCATGCGTGGGTGATTTTCAACAATACAAGTTTTCAAGGGTCAAGATGGCATTCATGTGTGCCAGGAAGTTGAGCTGCACAGCTTAGATAATCATTGTGGTTGGAATTCTTTTAAGTTCTGGCTAATGGGCATTTCCTCTAGTGGGACAAATGAACTAACACACTACCTAGTTGGGTGACAGCAGTTGGCCTCTCCTGGCATCAGGCTTCCTCTGTGACTACCTCCATGATCACAGATACTTCTGCATCACATGCTTCGTTTTTTCCCATTAAAAATAGGTGGTGTCCCTAAATTTCCCATTTGCCAGTCAAGGCAGGTTTTCCACTTGATTTGTTCATTAAACAGTTCTCCTTTTCTCACATGGCAATCATTCACTTGAGCTGCCTTTCTTTTGCCCTTTATAAAAAAAAAAAAGGAACGCAGTTGTCGCAGGTTACACTTAGCCAGTCCATGTCCTGAAATTCCCTCAGGAGGAAAGTAAATGCACTTAATGCAGTGACCATAATTTTTTCTCTGTTAATTTGCATACTTTAATTTAAACATATTAATTTTGCTTTTACTTAAGGCAATTATAAAGCAGTACACTGCAGTACTGTGCCTAGGTAATTGTTCACAACTAGCATCTGTTTATAGGTTCTTTAGAGAGATCCTGCATGTTGCTTGTAGGGTTTCTGAATTTATTTATTTTTTTCAATAACATCTAGGTTTTGGGGTTTTTTCTGTTTGTTTGTTTGTTTTGTTTGTTTGTTTGTTTTCTTGAAGATCTTCAACAAATGTTGTAGAGGCCATAGAGAAAAATATTTCTTACTTTCAATTCCTTTTAGATTAATATCTCTGCGATTTGTCAAGTGAGTTGTACTTAGGTGCTGCTTTTATTCTGATTTTTGATGTTTCTTTATTAACCATCCAGTTCATTGACTTTTGCTTCTGCTAGGTAAAAGGACAAGCCACAATCCGTTCAAAGGACACGACAAGCCTTGGGATCCCTATGGAATTTCTAAATTTGACTTGTCGCCATTGCTTCTTGGAGAAAGAGTATTATACCTTACATCACCTGTACATAACTGTCCAATACCAGATCAGTTGGGAAGGTGTGGAGGTAGCGATAGGTTGGTTGGTATTCAGAACGCCGCTGATGGACCCAGTAAGTAAAAAACCAATGTCAATGTATTATTTTACTTCTGTGCTTTTATGGTGAAAGTATTTTATGTTTACTGTAGTAGCCAATGGGTTAAACTGTTTTCGTGCACTGTTTTCATGCACTGTATATTGACATTTTTTATGTCCAATTTGCCTAAAATTAGAAGATATGGATTTTTTAGGTACGTTTCTGTCAAACTTTCCATCCTGATATGTGGTCACAATTTAAATAAAAAAATGTTTTTAAAAATTCAGGTAAAAATTAATGGTCTCATGAAATAACATTCTTCAAAATTCTTTCCATCAGAATTGGGTAAATGTCCACTTTTTTATGATTTGTGCAATTATTACCTTTGTCTAGAATGGCTGTTAAAAATATGATTTCTTTAGAAAAGCCATCAATTGCCTGTTGATATTAAATACTGCTGCCTATAGGATGGTTATATCTTACAGTATGAATGATTATTGAATCTTGTTTTCCACTTATCTTAAATAATGGTTGATCTTTATATTTTTCAACAGAAGATGACCCATTACCTGCTGGTCACTACATTGATGCTGGAACAAGACTTAAGGTCAGAGTTGAGGTGGCCTATCCCTTGACCAATTCCCAGCTGGTCCAGAGCAAACCAGTCTTGAGTACTCCCACAGAGGTAAGCAGTCATACTCTATGAGTCCCTACCCCTACCCCTCCCACACACTCCAACACACCTTTGAAAGAAATTTTTTATGATTTTGCATGTTTGTGCATAGTCTGTCTACTAAGAATAGTCTGTTTAATTCAAACCAGACTTCATCACCCTCACGAAGTTGGGTTTTTCTCCCTGTCAGAAAAATTTGAATCCTTTCGTGATAACAAGCTTGGAGCTTTTGTAAAAGCTGAAATTGTATTTTAAGCTGTATTGACATTGAACAGAACAGAATTTTATTGTAATTTAAATGTTTGAAAATTTTGGCACATGAATCATCCATGAGCTTCAGTGAAGTACATTTGACTTAGAAGAAACTGATTTCTTGAAAGTTAAGTTACCAAGTTATCTAATTTTTAATTGCCTTTAAATAAATGTATACTAACCATACTTTTAAAATAATTAAACTTTCTGATCACAAAAATAAAACGTTCCTCTATAAAATTTAGGTATACAAATGCATGCATGTTAACTGTGTACTGCCGTGTAATGTCTATGCAATTACTTCGATGTTGACCAACTTCCGTACATCTATCCGTTACAACTAAGGACTTATGGGCCATTGAAATAACGTGCATGTATATCTCAGAACCAATGGGTGAAATATAATCTATATAAATGTAATCGATTTGGCCTAACAGGTCATTCCAGCATTATATACATATATATAATGCTAATTCCCACCTTAGGGGGAAATTGTTATATCTGCTTGCACATAGGTCAGAAAAACAACAATAAAATACATAAGAAAAAGAATTCGCCCTAACGTCTAAACATATAAACAACGTTATTTCAATGGCCAGCCATCCGTTTGTGTAAACAGCTAGGTGTCCCTAAATTTGAAGTAATTGTATCTACTTTGTAAATCTAGGAGGGCGCCCTTATCCGTTTACGTATTCCTATAGAAAAAGTGTGTAGAAACGTTTAGGCGAAACTTATATTTCGCCCCACAATTTTTTTCCCCCTAAGGTCGACTTTTCAACAACAACTTTCCCCCTAAGTGCTGAATTAAGCAAACATATAAATAAAATAAATATATATATTTATATATATATATATAACGCTGGATCCCCCGATTAGGAGAAATCAGTATACCGCCAGTACAACTGGAGAAAATAAATACAATAAAATACAAAAGATGATATTTCCCCTGTTGGTTCTGAGATATACATGCATGTTATTCATGGGCGTCCGCAAGAGGGGGGGGGCACTTGCCCCCCATAGGTGTCATAGGTGTAACCTATTATGGATCATGATAAATATGCAGGCATTTGACCATGGAATAGCAAAAGAGAAGATGGTATGCTGAATAGTGAGATCGTAATTTGGGGACCATCATTCGTGATATCTATTGGAAATTTGTAATTGTAAAAACTATGCCAAAATTGTACTAGTTGTAAGGTATGTAGTGTGCATATGGCGTTCGACTATTGATGAATGCGTTGGTCTTGGTTTGGTCCCGTGCTGATCTCAAGTGTCGACGCGCAGATGTAACTGGGATACACAAGGTGAATATGGGGAGTTTATGATTCATAGTTAGGTAACCAACATAGGCCTTTATAGGCTGTTTGACAGTTGTAAGTTTTATCGTGCATAGGCGTGCGAGGCCATGACCGAGAGGCAGATTTCCCTTCAACAATTTGTTACATTGAAAATTCTGAAAATCTAAAAATTACAGACATGGAATTCCTGTTTCAGGGCTGGGTACATGCAGCTTAAAACACTTGTCAAGTGTCGTTTCCGGCCATCTGGAAGGTTTGTAAGGCCCAAAATTTTCTTTTGCGCTCCGCGCCAACCAATGGTGGCGCTCCACTTAGATAGTGTACACAATTCAATCATCCAATGACCTTTCCCCTCCTTGTAAAAATTTCTGCAGACGCCCATGATGTTATTTCAATGGCCCATCAGTCCTTAGTGTTAACGGATAGATGTACGTAAGTTGGTCAACATTGAAGTAATTGCATAGACATTATGTGGTAAATCGGACTTGCGTATTGAGTTTCACCTTTACGTGTTAATCCCAATGAGGAATTCTTAAGCAAATACCGCCAACCAGATGGTCTTGTGAAGTAAACAATACTGAGTTAGATACCACAGTACTGTGCTTGCTTGATTAGATGGTTTAGTGAAGACAAGCGGAAGGTGCAAGCTCAGTGCCCTTCGGAGAGAACACGTAATGCATTCCCATATAAACTGTGTGTAAAACGTTAAGGCGAAACGTTTTTCCCCCAAGGGTCGAGTTCTCCCAACAGTCGCCTTTTTCATACTATATTTTCGCCTAAATCCCAATTTATAGATATATATATATATACATATATTATTTATATTTTCCAGGTCTAATGGAACAAAAAAATGATTTGAAATAATGCTAAATGTTGCACCAGATGGCATCTGAAGCTGCTTAAAGACAATTCTCAAAGGGGAAGGGGGACATGTTGACACCCCTTTCCCTTACACCTCTCCTTCAGACCATCAGTTGGGCACTGAAGTTTGCTACTTACAATCTTAAACCCTGTGGTGGGGCATTATAATGTAATACATTTTACACTAAGCTAAACAGACCTAGTTTAATGATATTTTACATTTTTTTCTTACAGTCACCTTTTTCTCGCATCATTTTCATCTTTGAATACAAAAATACCAGCTTTCTTCATCAATTGTTACATCTTGTTACAAAGATTAATGCTAAAGCACTTAGCCTTGATGCCCTCCCAGATCACATTGTGCAGGCTGCCCTATCTACCTACAAGTTATCAATGTGAGTTGTACTTTATCTTTGCATTATTCTTCTTCCTTGCTCTCCTAAATTTTTTTCAATTGTTAGACAGTTACAGCCCTATGGGGAGCAGAAGTGCTTTGCCCCTTTAAATTTTTCATTTCCTCTAGTTGTTCCCCCTCCCCTTCCCAAAAAAAGGTCTGTTAGGAGTTTGCTCAACTGAAAAAATGAAAAATTTACCTGAAGCTAAATTTTTTACACCCACAGTTAATTATGGAGTTTTATGGCCCAGTTTCTAATCAATTGTTTTTCACCCAGACATATGCTAAAATCTTAGAGCTTCTTAGCGCTTTTTCCCCTGTACCCTCGCTGGGTCTTTTCCCCTGGACCCCACCCAGAATGGCTCACGCCTCATGTTTAGTTTCCCTCCAGGCATTTATTCCTTTTGTCCCAGCATTTTCCTTTGCTCCCCCCCCCTCCCAATTTGACACTGCATTTTGGTTGAAAACTTAATATCCAAGTGGCTTTAGTTTTCATGTACCATGATAAAAACTGTGGTTGGGGTAGCAAGTCCATTACAAGAATATATTAGGCCACCACATGAAATTGTGTTATGAAGTTATTTTATGTCAATAAAATTAAAAGAAATGAAAAAAATTTAAGTTTTGATTCGGCTGTAATGATATCTAAACAGCACATACTGTTGGAGACATTGCACTTTACATGGCAGGTTAAATGGTTACCACAATTAACAAGCTATTAAACTGTATGACCTTGACTGGCCTTAAAGTTACAGACAGCTAACTGCTTTTGGTTATTTTAAGAAAGTTATATCAAATGCAGAGTATATTTTAGCAATGATAATTTCAAATTCATCTGCTATTATCTCTACAAACGCCTACGCAATGAACTTCACATAGAGGCAGAACCATTGTTAAAGATATTAACGTAGTCTATACATTCTATGAAATTTCATTATTTTGTTGTACCTGAAGGGGCTTTTATTTTTTTGTACTCCAAATTCCTAATGCTTTGTCATTCATGGTATTATTTCCTTTTACATGAAGGTCAATTACGTGTGGATTACATTAAATAGAAACTGATAAAGATTAATAGCAGGACATATATTTAAGTTTGACACACAGCGTCTTATCCAAACACTTTCAGTCTGATAATTGGCACACCATCTAAACATTTCATGGCAGTTTATGGCAATAATGGTAAATTAAAGAGAAGATCACTTCCTTATTTGTTTTAAGGGAAAAATAGATGAATGTTTTTACTTTGAGTTATATGATTCTTTTCCCATCATTCCCTTCCCCAGAGGTCAGAAACAAAGTCCCACCCTAAACATCGTGACAGGTTTCCAGATGATGGATGGAGAGAAGCACATCTTTGTGTTGGAAGGATTGAGAGATGATGCCATTAAAATGTTGTGGGAAAATTTGCCAAGAGCCAAAAAGCAAGGTTACTACATCCATTTGTATATTTATTCTGACTGTAAGATTTTCAATGTTAGCGTCAGTCTGTGCTGTCACTCCTTACTTCCCATTTGCTAACATATGCTATTATTGCCTGCAGTAACCATCTGTTTGGACAGATGGAATTTAGCGGCCCAAATTCTAACCAATTGCTTTAATTTGGGCTGGACACAGTCTTTTTTTTCCAGTTGTGGCTCACTGGCATGTTTTCCTTACCCCATTGCTTGTGGTGAACACCAAGCACAATGGCAGTATATGTTCCATTTTTAAAGTGTGTATGTCATTGCCTTACTGCTAGTGATATGAGCCGACACTGGTTGAACCTTTGATACAATTATGATACAATTCCTTGTCAAAAACTTTGAGGGAACAGCGACACACTTACGTGGGTTGAAGATCTTTGGGAAATACATTCCATTAGTGAGACATAATTATCACAACGTCTGCATAATGGTTTAATTTGGAGAGCTTTCCTGACCCGCAGATTACATTACCTCAATCACAGGAAAAAGACATCTATGTCTTCCTGAATCCTCTTCCTCTAGTGGTTTTGCTCAAGTGTACTTTTCCTCACCTATCTTCATGATTTGGTATATTTTATCAATTAAATTAAAATGTGAGACCATTTTCTCATTTGATCAAATTAGCTACATGGTTGGATGGGATGCTTCTTGCGTTATTCGATGCCTGAGGTCAATGATTCCTCAATAATTGTACTATTATTTCTTTTTGACATTGATGTATTAAGACAGAGAAAGGGCTGCTCCTTATTGATCCCAGCTCATCGGCTAACCACTCACATTCTTAATTTTTAATTCTGTGTAACATTTCTGTGACAGTTTCAACATTTATAAAGAGGTAACAAGGGTGATAAATTCGTGAAACAAGCAAAATTCTCGTTGCATTGTAAGGTTGTTCATGCTTACATCACCGGTTGGCATTGGTTGGCATATAGCATGAGCAAAAATTAATCTGTGCATATGAGGTGTTGCCAGTGTGAGTGTTAAAGATTGAATGATTGCAGAAAGTCCAATTCAAATCGACCTTTCATTCTGACGTAATGGAAGGGGGCCTTAGCAACTCTTTTGATGCCCAGTTGTGATGGCATTTGTTTGTAAACACTAATGAGTCTATGCCGTTTGTTCTTATACCTTTGTCAGTATATAGGTTTACTTCATAATACTTATGTCTGAAGTGTGGGAGATGTACTGATTATGATCTAATTCTGTTGTATTGTACTTTAGGATTCAACTTCATGCTCTTAAATCATTATGTATCTAGTGATCTTTCTTGTATTCATATTGATATTATTGTGATTTATCTCTGCAATCTTAGAGTTTCCCAGTCGCTCCAGGAAAATTATCATTCCGCCTTGCTTGTCTCTAGAAACGTTAGTTTCGTTCATCGTTTTCTTTTGCCGGTAACATGACATTATGTGACTCAGTTTCTGAAAGACCTTTAGGTAATAAGCCAGTTCAGTTATTCGTTTTGGAGGCTGTGCACATGCGCACATCTTCCAAATGGTCAGGATAAACAAACCAATCCCACACCTACAACATGTATTTCAAAATTTGTTTGCATAATAATTTCGTCAAATTATTTTTCCTTTTAATACCCATCCATAACACAAACAAGGACCTCAAGTGCGGTTTTGTGCAGTGGATTGTGTCTAAATTGCCTTTTTGGTATAAAAATCTGTATTTTAATCTGCTGTAAAGTAGCACTGGGATCCCTATTTTTGTTCCAATTGGTTAGACACTTAGATAGTGTTGTATGCATGTACTGACGAAAACAAGGGAATGCTGTATGCTGGGTGCTGAGCTTGCTTGTACATCTTAGGCTGTGCCCCACAATTCTGTGCAGCGACGAATTACAGAACTTGCTCATTCTTTTTTTGCTGTAGTTGACCAACTGTTTGCTTCCTTTCAGGAAATTCATTCATTTGTAAAACATTTATTTGAAGAGATGTTATTTGTTGATGTATTTATAATTTCTCCCACAGATGGTGTGATATTTGAAATTTTGTACAATTCTGACTTTGTCTTCCATGAGAGAAAGTATGCCGATCTGGATGTAGATCTCTGCAGAGTGAAGCTTCATGAGCCTTTATCTGTCATTGTTAGACAACCATTACTATATGTCAGGGATATGGTACCATCTCCCTGCCTTGAAGCATTGGTAAAACTAGACCAGGTGAGCTGTATCAAAACACTCTGATATGTTGCTTTTTATTACTCTACACTGATTATGTGATTTAGTGTTGATTTACCAGGTTTAGTAAATGCACACAGAAGCATGGGTGTACCAGGTGGGGGTACAATTGGGGCACTCCCCTCGCAATTTGGGCAAAAATAGTTGGTCTGTTCGGGGAAAACATGGGCAAAACATGAAAAAACAGTGACATTATTCGAGCAAAATATGCTCTTGCCCCCTGATAGAAAATTACCCCTGTACACCTATGCACAGAAGTTCTTCCTGGGATATTCAAAACCTAGTCACTTTAATGTACCTTTACCTGGATTCTGGTGTTATTCTACTCTTCATGAGTATATGCACAGGTTTTTCCAGAATCAGAATGCTGTTGATGGACAATCTTTTTCTGTTTCATAAATTGAAATGGAACATTAACAGTTACCTATCTTTGCTATCTATTTATATAAAAAGCAGAGCAATTTAAGGTTCAATAGTAGCATGTTGCTTAAAAAATTGTATGATATTATTTGTTTTTCCCCTGCAACCTTCAGCTGAATTCATCTGTTTTGTCAAATATACAAGAGGATTTTATTTTTAGTGATAGATTTTATCTCTACTTCTTCCAGTCATCTTTAAATTTGATAAATCCTTACTACCATTTAATGGTGCAATGGTTTCTAATGTTTGATTTGAGGGAGGGGGACAAATGTAGTGTCAAATAGCAAGGCCAGTCACACACCCAAAAGGGTCTCAAGTTGAAAACTGCCCACAAGTAACATGTTTAAAGGCATATTTTCATCATCCCAAACAGTTCCAATTCTCCCAACCTACTTACTTCTAGCCCCTCCCACATTTATCTAAAACTGATCTTTATCCAGACACAATCCTAGTTTATTGCTTCATGGCTTGTCCCAGTGGCCATACAAGTCCATAATGTGTAATCAAGACACTCTCAGTGCCCATGCTGAGTAATTTAGCTATGATGCATTGTTTGAATGTGGTGCCAATCAAAGAGCTGTACCAATTGAGAGTTTTGATATATGTATACTGAAACTGTAGTTTGGGGTGACGAATGACTGCCTTTAAGAAGCCTTCATACTGTAATTTTCTGGCCCACTAGCAGAAAACATGTGGATAAACTCCCTTGTAGGTTCATTAAAGGGAATATGTAGCCACCTTAAAATGTATTTGAAACACAGCCACTCCTAAGTCCCTTTTTAATTACTTTAATGATATTCCCAAATGTAAACTGCCCACCGGGAGAATATTTACACAACTTGCATAGTGTGCTTTTGTGTCCCATTAGCAGAAACCATGTGGATAAATCTGCCATGCAGGCTCTTTGAAGGGAATAAGCAGTTACCTCAAAATTTACTTCGAACATCTATCAATCCTTCAAATTACTCCGTTTTACTTTCATATACTTCAATAATACGTCCAAATGTAGACATTTAATATAAAAGAAGAATTCTTCTACATGACTATTGCAATGTGGAAACAAATTTACTTTGTTCTAAAACTTAATCAAAACATTCAGAAAACATGTTTCCCAGGTACGTATGCACTCAATGCATTGTTTTTGCATTTTCCTTTTTTTTAACTCTTTTTTTTTTTTTTTAATCATACCGCACTAGTATTATGACCAGTATTACAATAAATCTACCATATGTTAGTTATAACAAATAAAATCATTACTTCAAAGGAAACCATAAACTGCTTGAATTTTATTTATAATTAGTTACCAACTTCTCATTAACATTTTTTCTAGCTTGTTAATCAAACCAGGTTGCGGGATGTGACCAAGATTGATTTGTTCCCTTCAGCATCTTCAATCATATCTCTAAGTCGAGAATTTGGTGTACCGCTAACTACAGCAGACTTTGAGGGTAAGTGGAGTACTTAGATTTGTTAAATTGAATGGAATCATAAAAATGAAATTGAAAAAATGCAATCCATGGAAGAATATTGAACTTGTTATGACAGGCCTGTATTTAGAAAATCTATCACTTAGGGACAGGCTCCAAGTCAGGAGGGACCAGAAGAAACACCCTCTGCATTTTTTACCCTCTGTCCCTTAAGACTTGAGTGAAGTTTGCTATTTCTCTCTTTAATACATTTTTACACATCTACCCCACCCCCCGCCCGCCCCA
Source organism: Holothuria scabra (assembly GCA_037179385.1). Classification (NCBI taxonomy): domain Eukaryota; kingdom Metazoa; phylum Echinodermata; class Holothuroidea; order Aspidochirotida; family Holothuriidae; genus Holothuria; species Holothuria scabra. The sequence goes on along the minus strand of CM074181.1, from coordinate 56,064,850 downwards.
CACACACACACACACCTGTCTGGCTATGGGTCAACTTCGGGAATTTTGACAAAAGAAGATGTACCCTCATTGCGTATTGCTATTTTCTGTGTTTGCAGGAATGGCAGAGTTATGTTTAGGTGGTGCAAATATTTTGATTTGCAAAAATAATGAAACTAGGGAGAAAGACTGGCTTCTTGCAGCAATTTGGTGCATGATGTTTACCTTCTTGTGTTATTCAATCCATCTTCATCTTTATATTAAGTTCAGGACTCTCAAACTCAAGTAATATTTAAACAATCACACCATGAGAAGATGAGAATTTCCCACATTCCTCTTTTATTCTTTTCTAAATTTCTTCATCTCACCCAAACACATTCAACAGGAAACTTTGCCTTCCCAGGTAATTCTTTTAACTCACCTTTTGTTTTGAAAGGAGAGAAGCATGATTTTTTTATACTTCATGTTTATAATAAATAATGTAATTGTGTTTTGTAACATTTCATTCCCTGGTTTCCCATGTTAGATCTTAAAGAACCAAGTGAAAGGTCTTTGCAGTATGATGACATGAATGGATTCCACACTCCTCCACCCTCTCAGACATACTACCAAAGAAAGCATAGCTTGTTGGAACCATTGGATATTTACAATAGTGATTATATTGAGTACTTGGCAGACAAAGAATTCTTTGGAAAGCAACAAGATTTCATTAAAGAAAATATTGTAAGTATTTGAAAGAGAATGAATGAAAGTTTTGGAAAGGACTAATTAAAGGTATTACAGTTGTGATTTCATTGTGACAGTATTACAATTTGTGTACTAAAGGGAACTAGGGTGACCATTCCAAGGTGACAGAAAAGGAGAGTGAACTTATCTACTATCTATGCTAAGAAGAGGATCACCATGAGTTCCCATGTCTTGAAACAGAAATTTTTTCACTTCACAATACCTTTCAGATAGCAGGAAAAGGTACTTCCTGGGGTTTTATCCTATGTGAATAAATGTTTGTCTAAAAACATGCTATGAAAATGCCCATAAGTCTTGTATGTGGTTCAGCACAGCTTGGGAAAGTTGTGTTCTGATTTGACACTGGGTCTTGTATACTCACCTTAAAGCGGTACACTGCGATTGCATCTGGATGAGGAGGAGGTTTAGTCAGTTGTGGGAGGGGCTTAAGTAGTTAGGTTAGGAGAACTGGAATTGTCTGTAGTGAGAAGATTTGGCCATTTACATTCCTTGAACCCAGACCTCTATGTGAAATGGGGATGAAGAAGTGGTTACACTTTAATTCACTTATGAAGATCAGTGGAATGTATGCTGCCCTGTAGTTTAGTCTACATCTCACTAGAATGTGGCCTTGAGTAGTTGAACTACATGTTGGCACAGGTCTTGTTTTGTTGTCACCAATGCCAATTTTTTAAGGGAAGAAAGGGGAAAGGTGTTCAAAGTAGGACATGTTGGGAATATTTTATTTATTGTCACATATGAAATAGGGCTTTTAATTAATTTTACTTCAGTGAAACTCAATCTTTCAGAGTTGACCTATCATATTACAATGAATAAAGTATTTTGCTGAGTTAACTGCAGACCTGCATAGTTTGGTGGTAGTTGTAGAGCATCCACTTTTCACATGGGAGACAGGCTCAATTCCCAGGTACCAAAGAATTAAAAAATGGAAACTATTGCCATTGTGTGTGATGCTTCACGGAAGGGGAAGCAATCCAGTGGTGACCCACAACTGGCAAAAAGGCAGCGAGCATGGCTAGAAGTTGCATCATTGAAGGTTAGAAGTTGCATCGTAAGCCCTATCTAATGAACTTTACTTGGGGTCAAATGCTGTTGTAAAGTTCAAAGAACTTAAAGGGCAGTTCCTTAATGTATGTCATTGGTGTACATGTGCAGAGCCGACTGTCCACCACAAGAATCATTTGATGGGGATTATCTTATCAATTGAATTTTATGTTCACACATGATACACAAGGTATCTGTCTTAGGTAATTTAGTGATCAACATCTGCTTACAATTGGTTTAAAGGAAGTGATGTTTTTCTGGGTCAATTGTTTGTTTCAGTGGTTGGTATGCCTGATAAGAACTTGGCAGCTATGCTGTCATCCTCCATCTCAGGCACGTAGGTTTGTGTCATGGGGGGGGTTGGTGACATGGGGGAGTTTGGTGACATGGGGGAGTTTGAGGTGCGACATGAGGAAAAAGTCTAACGGCAGAGAGAAATATCTGCTATTTTAGATGTTTTTTGCATTGCAAGGTTGGGTCACGGGGGTTCTCACCCCTCTCCCCCTGGCTACACCACTGCTTCATCTTGACATGCATACATCTTCAAACCTTTTTGTTGTGAAGATGCAGAAAAAAGTACAAGCTCTAGAAATATTCCAGCTAAACTGAAGATTGGACACAATTTTTTTATCATCTTTTGAAGGAGTAAATATGTCTGGAAGCAAGTCATGTAGCCCTGTTATTTCTCCAGTACAGCATTCTGAAATCATAGCATGTGGAAAATTCTAGAGGAGTTGCCTCCTCTACTTTAAGAGGTAGACATACCATATTAGTGTAATATTTACCACAGTCACTCTTGCAAATGTGGTGAGAACCACAACTTCATTTCAGAAAAGTGAAACTTTGCACAATCTAGTCAAGATCTGTTCTCAGTCCCAATTGTTTGCCCATTTAAGCATTTGAAAATGACCATAAAAGATGATATTTGATAGCAGTTTACCTCAGAATAAACTGAAAATGGATTCAGCAGTTCAATGCACTCCAAGTAATTTGATCCCCTTTTTTGCCAGCACTCATTTCAGGATTTGTTGTAAGTTGTTATTTGAACCCAGAAGTTGTTGGGCTTCTATTGTATTGGAATGGAAATCAAATCTGCTGCTCATTGAAGCAGCTAATTGGAGTAATGAACCAGTGGTCGAGTTCTATAATTGGGAACCGCCGTTTTTCCCTAAAAACTAGTGGTAGCCATGACAGATCTCCTTGAAGGCTAATATATTCCATAATGATGTAATCACTGGAAATTTTGCAAAACTCAATCAGGGATGTTTCTTTTAAAACATACTGTGCAGAAATAAAGTTTCCTTTCAAAATTTTTAGACAGACAATTCTCTTTCCTGTGCAACATTTGTTGTACAAATGTGGGCTGCCTAAATCACGCCTGGAATTTGTTCAGTATTAACAAGTTTTACCTCTCAGAATGTAATGGTGATATTTTGTATAAAATGTCTCCGTTGGAAAATTCACAAATTTTCTTGGTCATAATTCATCAAAGCTATCATTTCCTGTTTTCTTTTTCAAGGCTCAAGTTACCATAAAGAGTCAAGAGAATCAAGCAAGCAGAGTTCATCCAAAGAAGATTGTGGTACAACCACCCAATGGTGTAGCTCACAACTACAGTACCCAAGCGCTAAATAGTACAGAACAGGCTAATGAAGCTCTCAGACAACACCTAGCTCAGGTATTAATAATCTCATATCAAAGTAAGGAGATTTTGGTAAATCTCTTAAGCCTGAGTTGGGGTAGCAATTTTTGGAGCTTGGTACCCAGTCTCATTGCCTGGTTGGGTAATGAGTACCAAGGCTTCAGACCACTTATAAAACTTGTGGGAAGAACAAATTTGTCATTACGACAGTATTGTGTTTTGATGTTGCACAGATCAAGATAAGAGCTCATCCTAGTCTAGTTGTACCTATCTGTTCTGTGACTCTCTGAACAGAGAGGTACCCATTTTGCTTATTTGATATTCAGGTACCCATGTGCTCAGTCCTACAACCTTCTGATAGAGCAATCTGTTACATGAGAGAGTCAGAGTCACAACTTTCTGGTCACCTACTTTCACATATTTGTGTTGAAATGTTGAAATGGGTGTATGGTGCGTACTGATAGATATAGAATTGTGCCATAGGGAACATGAGAGGGTGCCTATGGAGTAGGGTAGAGTAAACTACCAAATGTTCTGATTCAAGAAGAGTAAGTCACCATGAATTTTTGTGTTCAAAATTTGGGAACTTTACAGTTTTAAGATTGGCTTATGACTTTTTGGGATACTTATGAACATAAAATAATTTCAACTTCATTAATTTGCATGCTCAGTGTTTTTAATTTTAATTTTAACAAAGCTTTGTAATGCTGTCCATCACAATTGGGCAGTAATTTAGTCAACTGTAGCCAGCTTATATGAAAGAGGTGATTCATTCTTAAAAGCACGAGTGTATGGTTATCAGTAATGAGCTGTTGAAACAGATTTGTTTCACAAACAAGGAAGTGCACTACAGATAATTAGTTTCCTATAATGGCCCAATACTCCCAAATGATAGGAGAAAGCAATAAATTCTCTACAAAAGTGCTAAATAATTCATTCAATTGTTCCTCTGTGATTCCTGCCTATTTGATTAACTCACATCCTGTAGATGTCTCTATATCTCTCTGGTGCATTTTGGTTTCACTCAATGAAAAATTTGGTCAAAGTCAGTTTTAAGTGTGCATGTGTTATTGGCTTAAAGGGATTTTTTCATATATGTGTCTCTTTATTGAAATTGAACAAGAGGGCAAAATCTTCTTTGGTAGTAAGAGGAATACGTGCAAAATAAAAAAGAAAAAAGTTGAATGTTGGCAAGCTTTCAAAAGTGAGCTTTATGTAGAGTGATCAAAATGATTTTACACATGGTACATTATTCAATGGATCAAGTGAAAAGCCTAAGTATATAAAAAATGAAGGGAGAATCCATCTAAAGCCGACCTTTTTTTTCTTCTCTGAACTGTAGGGATGTAGGTCAGGTTTGCTACTATATCCTAACTACATTTGTCACTTAGCAGAAGAACACTGGATAAGCTCCAAGTCCCCATTCTATATACAAATGAAATTATTTTATATGAAATTATTTCATATTAACAATGAAATAAATAGTATGAATGCTTTATGCCTCCATTCCAGTTGAACAATTAAGCTGTTTGTTATGGTCATAAAGATGTTAACACTTTGCTGTCATAAAACAGTTTTTTAATGTAGAGTGAGTTTTTGAATGGATTGCATCAAATTTTACTCCAATTTATCTTGACATATGATAAGTGTGGCTTGCCATGAGCTGGGCTATATAATGCACACATAAGGGGGACTAAGTCACCATTAGAGAATCCACTCCCTTGAAATTGGACAAACTTTTCCTGTCCGTGAAGTCCTTGCTTGTTGCACAACTGATAAAAAAGCAACATTGTTACAGATTACATGGTCCAGTAACCGCCTATTGTTGTCTGCTCTTTCCGTTTGTTATGAAATCAGCCAAGTCATATGCATGAGGGGGCTAAATTCTCGAATGCTATAACACATACATTGAAGGGCAACCCTCATATTAGGGGGGTAGCAATAAGATGATGAATTTAGGCATACAGGGTAGGGTGGAAGTGGGAATATCTCTGCATGCCAGCACCTTTATGTATGAATCGTTTATATTCACCCCTTATTATTTTTTTTCATGACTAAACACAGCTTGCATATATTTACCCAATGAGTGGGTGTATTTTGAGCTAAAACTGTCTGACTTGTTGGTATATTTGTTCTGTATCAGTCTAGTATACTGCCGTCAAGCTCGGTGGTGGCTTTCCTCTTCCTGGCCTGAGCCACAAATAATAGCTTCCATTGATTTCATTTTTCTCCCAGCATCCTGACAAGAGATTCACCTACTGTCCGACGTACAACTCTGCTTCCGTCATCCCTGTCAATGTCGATGCCGTTAAAAAACTGGAGATAGCAGATTCTGTCTCAGCTTGGCAGACACAGAATGGTTTTGTCTATCCTGGTGTTAAGAGTGCAATGGAGAGTAATATCAATCTTAAAAGACCAGATGATGCTAGAATTGATGAATTGAAAGAGGTATGATAATGCTACCAAAAGCCAGTCACTGCTCTTCAATAGTTTTATTGATCTCGGAATAGTTACCTACATGTTTTGCAAATAGTTTTCCAACAAGAATCAGTTAGATGTCTACATTTAGTACATCAACTTCAACTGCAATTCATTCGACCAGTGGTGATTTCTCTGAGGGGGCCATGCAGTATGCTGAGGTATAGCTGGTCCTTTTAGCAATCTGGTGCAATGTATGTTACATTTTAGAGCAAAATTTGCATCACTTAATTACATATTTTTAGGATCTTAAAAAGGCAAACTTGAGGAGGGGCCATGGTGCAATAACCCCCAACCCCACTGCATATACCACTATACTGAAATAACCTCTCAGCCTCTAGAGCCTTCATGTCACAGGTCTGTCTTGTTTGGCCTCATTAGACTGGCTTAAAAAGGACACAGATAATACAAATGATTATTGCAAAAAGACTAAGAAAGTCCTCCTGGTGCAAGCAAAAACCATGAATTTACTTAAGGGCATTACCTTGCAGATATGCAAGGACCCAATTTATATACACAATGCTCAAAAAAATGTAGGTTTGGGTGAGGAGTGCCTTTCTTTTATACAAATGTTTCATTCTATTTATCTATAAAGATGAACAAGTTGAATGTTGACAACCTTTGTATGAAATGTTCTAGAAGTCATGATGCACCATCTTTATACATTAAGTGGGAAAGTTACAATGTTCATGTACATTAAAACTACAGTTATACCCTGTAAAGTGCAGTAAACGGCCCCTCCCACCTCCACCCCTCCCCCCATTTTATTTTGGAAGAATTCACTTCTATGGTCCCATACCCCTAGTAAAGTAACCTTTTGAATTCTCTTTACACTACATAGCTTTGTTTATTCATTCTCATTAATAACAAAATTTGATTGACCAGATATCTCAGGACAAGTAGAGCCATTGCGATTTATGGGATGGTTATTAAAGATTTATCATATGAAATGAATCTGAATTATGAGGTAATGAGTTTTCATTACTTAAAAATTCTCATCGCTTTGTCCACTATACATGTAATTGTGGGAACTATTCTTTTAATGATTAAACCTTTACCGTGGCTAAATTTACAAATTTCCTGATGGATATCTGAACTTGATTGCTGGCCTAAGCCTTTCATAATGAAGAGGAAGTGTGTATGACTTGACACAAATTGTCTTATATAAGTCGTACTAAAATAGGAGAGGAAAGATTTCATAATGAAGAGGAAGTGTATATGACTTGACATAAATTGTCTAATATAAGTCGTACTAAAAAAGGAGAGGAAAGATTTCATTCACATATAAGTAGGAAACAACTTCCACTCTACACTTACAGTTCCTCGTCATAAATTTTGCGAAAGGATGAGATCAATTAAAATTAATGCTCGTTTTCACCTTGTTATGTTTGCATGAATTGTCAAATTTAAGAAGGGGCACTGATTTCAACTTTTCATTTCATAGGTTTGATCTATGTTCTTTATGAGGATAGCAACATTTGTTAGGATGAAGGTAGTTCCTTTTGCTTTATACAGAAGCAGTGTAAATACTCTTGTAGGAATCCCAAATGTAGATTCTATTTAAAGGCAGATATTCATCCCCTTAAATAGTTTTAGTTCTCCCAACCTCCTCACTTTAAGCCCCTCCCACAGCTGTCTAAAACTCATCCTTATCCAGACACAATCCCCATTTATTCATTCATAGCATACCCTAGTTGAGTATGCAAGCCCCTAATGACTTATCAGAACCCTCTCATTTCATACTGTGTAGTATGAGCTACTCTCTATTCTTTGAATATGATGTCAACAAGAGCTGTACCAATTAAGGGTTTCTGTAAACTGCCAGTAATATTGCAGTTTGGAGTGATGAATAACAGCCTTTAAGTCAGCAGAACCAGATATCAGTTCAGGTCTTAATCAATAAATGAATTGCATATACTCAGAAAGAAAACCTTATTTTCTCAAAAAAGAAAATATCCAGAGAGAGTTTTGTATTTTCCTACTCTTTGCATTTAGAATATTGATCAGATAAATGTCTCACAGTAATTTTCAGAGGCAATGTGGATAAAGATAGTAGTCAAGAATTTAAATGTTCAGTCTTCTGTCTATGAGACTGCTGTAGTATTAATGGGAGTACATCATTCATACAAAATGCTACAATGGAATGTTATGTGATTTTCTATTTATATATTATTTAATCTCGTATTCTTTTTTAGAACTGGGAGGAAAATACCCTTCATGCCAATACTTTGAAACCAACATTAGAAGAAAGGGAAAGGTTTTCATGGCCAGATCGTAACCTAGACATGAACTTGTGGAAACGACCTTCACCTAAAGGCTTTGCCCCCATTCCACCTATCACCATTCACGCTGCGGGAGAAAAGCTGAAAGCAGAGAAACGTGAAGCCCAAGACAAGGACCAGAAGATTTGGACCTCTAAACTGGTTGTTGATGACACAGATATGCATTTCCATAGACTAACATCAGGCACTGAGCTACTTGACAAGGGATTTAACTCCAGCAACCAACTAGATCGTCTCAAAGGTCTCTTAAAAGATGAGGCACAAACCCTGGCACTGCGTCAGGCCAATTTCCAGGAAATCCCTGCCCTGGGAGTGGTACAGAACCCAAGTGTGGATGGTGTAGCAAGGGAAGAGGGTACTTTGCTAGATTATTTAGAAGATCCTGACATGAAAGAGAGACACCATGGATTTGTTCCTGGAGCTTATGATAATAGGAGTCTGCTAATGGACAAAAACAGAATACCAATTAAGAGTATGGACCACCATGAATTCATTCAGTCAAAGGGTCATGACTTCAGGTAAGGACTTGTGTGCGACAGGTGCATATTACATCAGGGCTAAAAATAATCAGTGACACTGACCATGGCCATCAGGCCTTTTCTGATGGCCATGATGCCCCTCAGTAAATATCCATTGAAATAACATAGACCAAAGGCCATTTTGCTCATTTTGGTCGTTACATGCATGCCATGAAGGAAGTGACTCCTGCAGAATTCTGAGATATGGGTGGGTCGGATTTTTAGTAAAATGTTAACATTCGAGTTTACATCTCCAGTACCTGGAGGATATGCATATAAAGCTTGTGCGTGGATGAATCTGAACAGGCAAATGATGGTCAGATTTAATCCATCGTGAAAGCTACCATCTGTGATTTTTCCAAATCTTTTTTACTTGTATCATGGAAAATTATATATTGAGAATCCTTGAAAATGAGGGTTTGGAATTTCATGTAGATAATAAAATAAAGAAATCTTTAGACTGATGGATCCCATTAATGGCTGACTCTATACTTGGCTGTTCTGGTTCATCTACACAAGCTGCACAGCCATGCACGCTCACCTTTTAACATTTACATGAGGAATAGGAACAGCAGGTCAGAGGATCCAGGAAATATACATTAAATGCAAGATAGCAAAATTTCTGGAGAAATCTGTAAGGGAGACTTCCTGACATGTGCTCTGTATTTATTGCACCATGACATCAAGTGTATTATTCCTGTATGTCTCAAAGGTTGTTTGGAAATGGTCATAATTTATCAATTCAACATAACAATGACATGGCTAATTTTCTTACACATATTGGCATGTCACAATGGGTAGGGTAGGTGATAATGTTCTAACAAACCAAAGTAGGAGGGATGTTGACAATGATGATATGATTGCTTTGTCAACAGTCAATGCATCATTAAGATTACTTTGCATTCAGTGCATATATTATTGTTTTTCCTCCCTCACACGGAGCTCGTAGCTAGCTTTGATACCTGAAAATTCTGCGACTGCAATGAGCTCAGTCATGTGGTACCCCAGAGCCTGCCCTCCCTTCAAGCACTCATGTGCTGCATACACTCACCCCCTAAAGGGGAATTCCAATTGTATCCTTACATGGATGTATTATGTGTACCCACAAAGGTTTCGAGAGTGGGTATGTGTGTGCTAATGAAAGTTAAAGACTTGATGCTTATACAACATTTGACTTGCAGTTGGGAGGTCTGCAGAGCTGCCAAGTCTTCCTGATTCTGCAGAAGACTTCCAGAAAATTTCACCTCCAAACATGCAAAATATAAAATCTTCCTGATTGAGAACAGAATTTCCCCCTTGAAATACACACGAATCCCGGATATCTTCCTGATTGATGAGGTAAATCTTCCTGATTTCAAGACCTCAATGTTGGCAGCTCTGGGTTTGGAGTTTGAGCTATGGTCAGGTCACACCAAAGACTTCCAAAATGGAGTCTACCACCATTGTGCTTGGTATTCAGCGTAAAACAATGGAGTAGGGAAAACAAACCAGTGAGCTGCAACTGGAAGAAAAGCGATAGCCAGCCCAATGTGAGCCAGTTGGTTAGAAGGTGAGCTGTAAAACCTCATCCAAACAATTAACTTGATGCTGATACAGAAAATGAACTCAATACTCATGAAGAAAATATGTTTATGTAGTGTTGACACACTTGGGCATTAAATTACAATTGTACTAGTGACATTGTACTCCCACTTAGAGTCTGTGGGTGCCATCATTGGATGATATTTCTAATGTTAAGAGCAGAGTATTCCCACTCAAACAGATAAATGCTTCATCTCATTAGTTAATGAGGTGTTGAATCATTTCCTCAATTTGTCGATGTTCCATTTAGAGGATTCAGTATCCGACTTACAGAAGGACAAGTCCTATTTTGCTTGGAAAGTGGCCATAATTGTAGTATCACTTATAAAAGTTACATTACAGAGACCTACTTCTCTCTCCCTCCTACTATGAAAAAAGGGGACACAGAACTTTAAAAGTCTCTTCCAGTCCTAAAAGAGTGTATCAGCAGTTGACTTCTTTCACCATTACAAAATCTTTTCCAAAGAGCATCTTTCAAACAGATGTTTACCATTATGCTTGGCTGCACAAAGCATCCTGTTATTATGCAGCTCTGCAAAAAGGATTTGGTGGATGTTTATAGAATTCCCACTCTAACCTCTCAGTGATCTGGTTTTATTTGCAATTAAGCATGGTTGAAAAATCACTGTCAGATTGATAAAGTAATCAGAATAAATTGGATGTTCAAAAAAAAGAGGGATTAACATGGTGCTTATAAGAAAGAAAGGAATGGGTCAGTGTTATACGTGGAGCATTTGACAATGATGGAATTACTCTTCACGTAGGACCCCTCTCTCTAAAATTCCCATTAAAATTTCTTTGCTGGGGTAAAAAGGGGGGGAGGAGGTAGATCAACAATGTATGAGACAACGAAAAGGAACACTTAATACTACACTTAAAAAGTAATTCACTGGTTAAAATAACATGCAGCAGTCTAATTCATTACCTATGGGTATATTGAGACTAATACAAACAGATTATTAGCTGATCCATTTTTACCACCTGGGAATTGATTTTGGTGACATTTTGTGTTGAGTTGATTTGGTGATTAAGGTCAACACTTACTTATAACCATTTGCTACAAAATACTAAGTCATTGAAAAAAGCCAAAACTATACTGTACACAGTATCAATGAATGTTTTTTTTTTTCATTAACCCTCTCCATTTTTCACCAAACGATGTCTTTGGTCTTAATGGTTGATAATCTCCACACAAGCAATGAAGTAGGGTTAGTTAGATGGAGTTTTATGGCTCAGTTTCTAACCAGTTGGATTAAGTCAGGCAGGCCACAGCCTTTTTTCCAGTTGTGGCTCACTGTACTTGGAAAAATAATTCAGTGCCCAAAAAGTTAGAGGATAATAATTTTAACCACCAGAATGAACCGAAAAGTAGGAAGTTGAGGCATTAACCCTTTACCGTTGTGCTCCGATCGGGGCATATTTGCGCGCCTCGGGATTGGGTGGAAAAGCAGACGTAGCCTGCCCCGCATCGGCTTCCGTAGGCCATTGACCCCGTGACCTTCAACTATTGTCTCTCTCGCTCTTGTGGCCAAATTTTCGGGTAGCTACTCGCAGTTTCGAGCTCCGCGTGAAACAGTAAAGATGTGTGACAGCCGAGCTCTCCGCATGGGTCCAAAAGGACCCAATCAACGGTAAAGGGTTAAACTAAGCCTGTGGAGTGTGTTTACTGCAAAGCTGATGCCACTGTCTCTGCGTGTGTGCACGTAAACCTTTAGCCGAGTGGTGCAGATATTTTAGCTTAACCCTTTACCGTTGTGCTCCGATCGGGGCATATTTGCGCCCCTCGGGATTGGGCCGAAAAGCGGACGTAGCCCGCCCCGCATCGGCTTCCATAGGCCATTGACCCCGTGACCTTAAACTATTGTCTCTCTCGCTCTTGTGGCCGAATTTTCGGGTAGCTACTCGCAGTTTCGAGCTCCGCGTGAAACAGTAAAGATGTGTGACAGCCGAGCTCTCCGCATGGGTCCAAAAGGACCCAATCAACGGTAAAGGGTTAAACCCTATCTACAAACTAACTTGAAAAAGAAGCTTTAGCTATTGTACAGCATCACTGAATGTTTTCAAAATCCACATTCATTTTTCACAAAACTATGCAGCTATTCCTCTCTCATCTATCCAAACTTTATCTATTTTAATTTTCTATTTTAATTTCCTCTTTATCAGATTGTATCATAAAGAAAGAAGTGCTATCCACAAACCCCATTTGAAACCTTTGAACGAACTTGAGAAGAGTAACAATCTGTTCCGTCGGGTTCCAACACCACCAGAGGACACCAAACCAAAGAAAGGGCCTGGTAATGTTTGTTTCAGACAACCTCCTCCAGGCATCAAACCTGCGCCAGTTCATACCGAATTTTTCTATCCAGATCGTGAGATGTACTGGGAATCACCATGTAATAGAGAAGTGACCAATAAGAAAGCGGTCATTTCTAATTTATAAAATGCTTGTTTAATATTCATATTTATATGAAAGCAAATACCATGTGTGCTCTTTTTAAATATATTGTCATGTATATAATTCCATCTACTACTTTAATTCTATGCGGGTGCAATAAAAATTATTTACCTTCCAAACTAATCCACCTTGAGTTAATATTTCAAGCTCAGCTGTAGTGAATATTTGTTATTTTATTTCTTAAGTAGTTTGTATTTTATATTTAAAGCATTTCCACCAGATTCTAGAGCTGTGTGGCAATAAACTTTTACATTGCTCCAGTTTGCTTCCCAAAATTAGGCAGCTTTATTTTTTATTGCAACTTTTGGTGCCTTCATCTGAACTTAGTCCTGGAGGACTTAACTTGTAGAATGAGAATGTTGACTATACTCCCAAGGAAACTGTATCAAATGAAAATATAGCCATATGGTGAAGCAGTACAATTTTAAATGTCACTGAACCATTTTATTTGTTTTTGTCACTAACTGTTTGTTTCTTTTAATCAAATGCTGTAATATAATCGATAAAGAGTTTGACAGAGAAAGGGTGGACAAAACAAAAAGTGGAAGTTCTTGTGGAAATGGTCTTCCTAAGCCAAGGTCAAACATGTGACTACCATTAGTTCAGTATTTAAACCCACTTCCTTTGTTTTGGGGTTTCCTAAAACACAGACACGACAAATATTTGTTAAAAACAACTTGTTACAGAACTGAGGGTCTATGAAGTACAAATTTTATTCTTATTCCTGGCAATGGAGTATCAGAGAGATCACTGTTCATTGTCATAGCAAGTAAATGTATATATAATGGGACTGATTGAACCCATCTTTCCATTAATATAAAAACATTCCCAGCAATTGCTGGGAAATAATAGAAAAAGATATAACATAAAAATATTTCCTGTTTCCCAAATTTCTTTCTTTCATTTCATACTGATCTTGTCAGAAAATGTCTGTGCATTTTATACAAACATTTTAAAAATAAAAAGTGACTATATAAGAATCAACTACATCTGTTTTGACTTTATACTGTCTACTGTCAAATTAAAAAATCATTTCCTTTCAATTTCTTATCTTGACTTTACAAAATTGTTCACTTTTCTATTTTTTCAAAGCATTATTTTATCTAATGAACAATATTTCCATTCCAAATCATTTCAGAAAACAAAGCTGCCTTTCTGAAACCTGTTTTCCTATTCCACGAAAAATAAATGGACCCCTTTTTACAATTCTCTGGTGCCTCATTTCTTTAACAATTCTCCATAGTGGAGTCCATAAGCAGAAAATTATTTGTTTTATTATACAATAGATTTACATTCTTCTTTTTGTTTTAGAACTTCTCTGAACTGAGCAGATAGTTGTCGTACAAAATACTTATATAAAAATCAACACTGTCCAGAATATTCTCCATCCCCAAATTATACAATATGACCCAAGACAGCTTTTTATAAGCTACATAACAACTTCAAGCATGTGAATTGCAGTTTGAAACACAAGTTGGATGTATTGGACACATGTACAACCAACTTTGAGAACACTTTCATACAACCTTCCCACAAAATATGGAACCATTCACAATGTCTACACTGTGTGTTTGAACAGAATGAACTACTGCTCAATGAAATGCCATGATATCATCATTATAAAGTTTTGTTTTTCAGTAGTGGTTAAAAGTGCGTTCATGGAACTTTCAGGCAGCTGGCCAAACTGTCATAATTTCAAAATGACAAACAGTGTATGATAGCAAAAGAAACATCCCTTGGTTTACGGGGACCCACTGTGCTACATACAAAGCAAACTGCATGCCACATAAGGGAATACACGTCCCCATTGACAATACATGTACATTTCTCCTAATTTGTGTTGTACAGGAACCTATAATGTAGCCATACAAGATACACTCTACCTCTCTATCACACTACACCTCGGAATTACACGAGTCGGCGCAATTGATCAAGCTTCAGTGCGCAAGTTGATCTTGAGAAGAGATGACGTATTTGGCACTCTCTCTTCTCGATTCAGCCAGTGCCATAGGTCCAGCGAGGAAAGTGAATTTCCAGCTCCAAACTTGTTCATAAACTGTGATTTTCATCCCTACCTTCCAATCTTATCCCTAATCTGTAATTTTACAGTCAAATGCCTTCAAATGGTTCTCTCCTAAGTAAAGTCCCATAGTGATTTGCTGTGCATTCATATTTGCTATCATGCATGATCAACTGACCTGTTCATCAACAACTACATTTCACAAAAAACATTTTTCTGCCATCTTGCTTAATAGCTCTACAAGTAACTATTCTCTCAAAGATCATATAGCCAACACAAATGTGGTGTAATAACTTACCAACACTGAATAAATACTACCCCACAAAAACTTAAAGAAGTCACTCTCATAATCAGAATGTCACTTCCGTAGATGCCATGAACTCTTCTAAAATGTGCAAACCTCCCCTTCACCCTAAATCTACAGCCAGGGTTTATTGTCCATCATGGACAATTACCTTGTATCCTACACTCTCATCACCATTAAAGATTTGTTAGAGAGTATATGGAATACAATAATCTCGACCCAGAGGGAAAAAATTCTCCCCGCTTAATTTAAGGGTAGATCTTCTTACAATTTCAACAAAAAGGACCTGTCTATTTGACATGTCAGAAAGCTACTTTATGCACTTACAAATTGTAAGACATACCCTCTGACTTGGGATAGATGTGTGACATATTTGCCCAAGTTGTGATGCAAAGGGGTGTTCTAAATATCTCCAAATTTTGAATCAAGCAACCTCAAAGGCAGTCATTCGTCACCCCAAACTACAGTTTCAGTACACATATATCAAAACTCTCAATTTGGTACAGCCCTTTGATAGGCATCACATTCAAACAATGCATCATAGCTAAATTACACAGAATGGGCACTGAGAGTGTCTTGATTACACATTATGGACTTGTATGGCCACTGGGACAAGCCATGAAGCAATAAACTAGGATTGTGTCTGGATAAAGATGAGTTTTAGATAAATGTGGGAGGGGCTAGAAGTAAGTAGGTTGGGAGAATTGGAACTGTTTGGGATGATGAGAATATGCCTTTAATAGATGCATCATATTCTACCAGAAATGTGAATCAATGTCTATGAAATACTGGGTCCACTGCAAGACAAAGGCTAACAATGTATGACACTCCTGATGAGCAGTGCCTCACAAAAAAGGCTGTGGGTACTGCTAGATAAAGCCAGAGGTAGACTCATAAAACCCTTACCTAATGAATTTTAACCAAACTTCCCAGTCAAAAGTCTGCATCTTAAATTGATAAGTGCATTACACTGCTTTGAGTTTAAATTGTACACTGCTATATATACTACATTCACAACCATGTGCTACCTCAAATGAATGCACCTGATAGCACGAGCCATCATTGATCATACATAGCGAAGCTATTGTTTGAATGAATGTCAAGGAGCAGTCACTTATAGAAAAATTTTGGTTGATCCCCCGACAAAAAATGTAGCATGGGTGAGGAATGTCTGTCTTAAAATCCCATCAACTGATATCAACAAGTTTTAGCTTTTCAACATCATCACTATTTCTTGTTTCACTACCTGACAGAATACAGAAAAGAAGAATTAAAATCAAACAAATTTAAAGTAACTGCTTTGAAAGGTCACACCAAGCATGACTTTGTTGCCAACTCTGGATGAAAATAATATTTACTTTTGGAGAGGGACACCCAACTTTGGCACTGTATACTAGTATTGTACCAATATTACAAGTGGCAAATAAAAGGAATACTCATATTTCAATTTTCAAATCAATGCCAATTTTGACACCAGCATTTACAGAAGAGGCATACTGTACACTCAATAAAATTTTACAACATTAGGTATTACCATCAAGTGGGTGTTGTTTTCTCATTTTCATGAGATACATACTAAGACTAGTCACAAGTACTAAAATAGCATCAAATTTGTATCAAGTATAGGATCAGAAATATAGGAAGCTAAGATTTTAAATTTTTTGCAAAATTTTATCAAAACCAACATAGGATAAAACTTGTGAAAATTAGCCCATACAGTGGTTGAGCAGAAATAACTCATCTTAGAGTATGGTACACCAAATTTCATAGTGGCATTACTATGACATGGTAGCTTCGTGATACTTTGCCTGAGTACGGAGTGAGGTATAGACAAATCCAGACAGCAAGTGATGGTCTGATTTCAGTCGGCCATAACTGGGGTCTAACACCTTTTAATCTTTCAATTTCCTTGCTTACCTGTATCATGGATAGATGTACACTAAATTGTGTATCGATTCCCTCAGTTTTACTCAATATGAGGGTTTGAAATTCATGTAGACAACAAATACAGACAATTTAAGGCTGATGGACCCCACTAATGGCTGTCTGCAGTCACTAAACACAAGCACTGATCGGATTCGTCTAAAGGCAAGTCATTTTCTCCTTAACAGAGATGAGTCTAGTTTCCCATGATGGCAGGAAGGTGACCATTTGGAGTGGCATCATTTGCTAAAAAGAAAGAAGAGATGTGTTTCTAGTTGATAAAATGCATCTTTTACAAAGGAAAACTAGAACAGCAATGCTGTTGTAGCTCACAAATTATCTCTTGTTGTCTGTAAAGAATAACAACTCAAAAAACCAACTTTTATTACTTCTCCATCTGCTTCCACAAAACCTCCTTACCTTAACAATGGTAAATAACAAGATACCAAAAGAGCAAAGAACTCAAAACCCTACTGCAAAATCACAAGGTATGCTACAAAGTCCCCCTCCCTCTTTCAAAAACTGCAAACTTTTACATCAGAAAGAAAACAACCTAATTGACAAATTTACAAATACCACTGCAAAAGTTTGTAAAATTAAGAAAACCTGTTGGGCTATACAAACTTAATTAGGAGTAAGTTGGAAAAAATTCTAAGCATGTAGAATAAATCAAGCATGTTATAAAGTACTGCGAAGAACATTTAGTTTCTCCTGTAACTCCATACGAAACACTGGGTGAAGTTGCACTGGTAAAATAAACATGCATCCTCAAATGGCTCTCCTACAGCATTTGAACTCAAACAGTTATCACAATTACTTGCCTTGACCAACTTAATTGATCTAGAAAAAGAATAGATGCCCCCACCGTATTAAGCCTAGTTCCTTTCTTGTAAGCTACACTGGCCACAGAATTGTTTCCAATTTTGCGTGTCAAGTAACCCTAGCTACTCAATCCAACATGAAGCTCTCTTCACAATACAGTGCTATTATCCTCAAGACACTGTGATTGTAGAAACCACTGATCCATATCCACAGGTAAAGTCAGACATCAAACAACAGTCTGCTTGCACAGCATTTACAAGACTGCAATTGGGCACACAACCAAGTACACTGAAGTCAGCACAATGAATAAACAGCTAACTGTTAAGCAGGCACAATGAAATCTTTTCTACACAAATAGCTAAAAAAAACACGCTTGACACTCCTACATTGGAATGAAAGTAAGTAGGTTTTAATGCTGTACTGACATACAATCATATTCTAAAATTTCAGAACCAAATCTCCACAAATGGAAAGGGAGTAGGCTTTTGTTAAAAAGTTGACACAATCTGGCCCATTTTATAACCTCACACATGTACTTTGTACATGTGTGAGCTAAAAATCCAGAGCACCTTACAAAAATGTAACTTACTGGAACCCATGATGTACACAAATTTTGGAACACTGATGTTACTAAAATTCTCTAAATAAATTTGCATAAAGCTCATCTGTTGGGCAGAATCAAACCACCTACAGGTCTTTCGCACTGATGTCATTTTGGAGTTATAAAAATTTGTACCTGGCTGCCCCACTTCTTTATGTAGGACATATGTGATCTTTTGTAGAACAATATATACATCAGTGGGCAGTGTGCAGTAGAATTGACTCCATGTGTGTACAAACTTAGGCATATGATTGGCTGACCAATCACATGTCTGCATTTGCTAGTTCTGGTTTGTTAGTCCTCCAAAGGAGAGCGTATTCTGGCATTGTGACATCATATTAATGAGGTCTGTTATACATGAACCTTCAACAGTCCAACTTTGACTCATATCTTGATAAGTATCAAAAGTGATGAAAGTAGACAGAAGTGTCCCTTAGAAGGGATATTGTACAATTTCCACACTCAATTTCCCACAAAGAAAATATATCCACACGATATAACTGCACCACTTCCTTACAAACATGACAAAAATAACAGCAGACAGGTTGGAAATGGAAGGGAGAATCCCCCATGTACTAGAGCTTAACCACCAACACTGGTGGACATCCCATAATAAAAAACATACAATCCTCTTATTCTCTTTCTACTGCCATTGTGCTTGGTGATCAGTATAAGCACTGGAGTAGGGAAAACAAGCCAATGAGCCACAACTGTTAAAAAGGCTGTGGCCGGCTCGACTTGAACCAATAGGTTGGAAACTGGGCTGTAAAGCTCCATCTTACCTAACCTTATTCTCTATCAGAACTCACACTTAGCATATGTCCACTTGCCTCATACAAGTGATTTAGCCTGGGGCAACCTCATTTGTCTCCTCATTGTCCGTGGAGTTAGTCAGATAAGAGTTTTACAGCCCAGTTTCCAACTTATTGGTTCAAGTCCAGCTGGCTACAGCCTTTTTTCCAATTATGGCTCACTGGCTTGTTTTCCCTAACCCATTGCTTATGCAGAGCATCAAGCACCCACAACAGTGGTAGGTTCCATTTTTAGAGTCTTTGTTATGACTCCACCTGGCAATAGAAACCGGGTCTTCTGCGTGAGAGGCCGATGCTCTTACCGTTAGACCAAACACACAGTCCATGGAACAACCACTAACACCTGTACTTGTCTCCAGACTTCAAGTCATCCAGCTTTATGGGACTACATTGTTTTGTCTGGGGTACATAACACCCCCTGGCAGGGTTCTGTTTTACTATGCAATTGAACTAGACTGTGAATTTGAAAGGTTTTTTATTTCAGAGTGGTACAACCTAAAAATTGGTGGGACAGCCCCTTTTTTTACCCACTTGTCCTTGGGATAACTGATTTTTTACCAAACTTTTTGGCCATGACCTACAAACATTTGCATATATTCAGACAAAACAAGTTCAAATCAAAGGTAAGTTCAGTAATTTCTATGCATGAAAAGTTTATTACCAAAAACATTGGCACATGATAACAAAGCAGTGTTGTGCACAGGAAACAAAAGAAGAAGCGGAAGGATCAAAGCGAAGAAGATCTCTGATCGTGAATAAATACCATGGATGAAGCTAAATAGTGTGACACTGTTGTCTGCTCATTATACTTGAACACTTACAGTAAGGAGCTGTGTAAACATTTGTTACTGAAATAGTCATTTACTTGCTTAAATATGTTTTACAAACAGATATGACGGTGCTTTTTGGGAGGATAGATATATATTTTTTTAGGGCTGTTACCATTTTGGGAGGCAGCCGTTTTTCACCCAGAAGGCAGACTGACCCCCTTTAAACCCATAGGGAGAAAGATGAACAGATGAACAGAGCAATTTATAAACTAGGATATGAGGGTACAATTATTCAGAATTGGGGGAACTTATTTTTCCCTTTAAACATGCATGCTTGCATATTTTGTCAAAAACATATTAAAAAACCTGACATATAAAACTGAAGACTATACTAGTCCATTGCTTCAAAAAATCAGTGTGACACTATTAATAATCCCATGCACTTTCTGACAATTCTGTTTTGCTTCCGATAAAATCTACTTTCTCATGAAAAATGCCCTTTGATTATTGAGTATTGAGCAATACATGATACTCTCCCTTTAACAACATTCAGTAGATTGTATAGCGTGACTGTCAATTAGCCATATCTAAGACTACCTTTGGTATAAATAACCACTATCAGTAATACATGGGAAAACATGAATGAAAGTGGGATGCACCCACTCAGATTGGTTTTAACAACCACAAAAACAAACAAAACAAGGAACAAGGAACAATGAATCCCAGAATTTAGATATCCATCTATTTCAATGACACAAACCTGGAATGAAGATTATGTCAAACCATAAATCAATGAAATTATTACCAATCTACTGCAGTTTTTAGTAACATCTTGTTTTCTTTTCAATAAAATTATATTTCTCATGAAAAAGTTCACTGAATAACATTTTCCCTTCAGCAACCCTCGATGGGTTGTGTATATAGCGTGACTCTCAATTAGCCATATCCGTGACTATCTTCTGAATTACCACTAGCAATAATATATTAAGTGGCAAAACATGAATGAAAAGTTGGTTGCACCCAATCAGAATGAGTTAAACAACCACAAAACAATGAACAATGGTTTCCAACATTTAGATACCCATCTATTGTAGTGGGAGAAACCTGAAATATAACTCTCTCTCAAGGTTAAAAGTCAGTGATCTGACCAAGGTGATACCATCTCCTGACATTCATGGATATGTTTCAGATGTGTGACCTTAAGGAAAATTTCCCTTTAGACTCGGTTCAAACTCCTCACTTCACTATTGATTAAACTGACCATTTATGGCTGCAATCAAACCATATATGGCAACTATAACAGCTGTTTTAAATTTTGGAGTATTCACTGCATTTACAGATTTAAAAGTTGTCATTCTCAATGGTAAATACAGACTTCTTTTTCTGGGTCTTCACTCTACAAAAGAGAACTAGCTGTAAACTCAAGGTTGCAAAATCTGAATGAATTATTCCCACATTTCTTAGCCAGTATATACATTGAGCTTAGAGTGAGCACAGGATCTCTGGTTGCGTAGGGTTATTGATATATGTGATAACTGTGATTCTACCACGGACTTCCTATACATGGACAGAGCATACTGCAAGGTAGATTGTCACTACCATACGTGTGAGAAAAAGTGCAACAAGATGGCCTTCTGCTATGATTTTGTGTGAAAGTTTGGACTTGCTCTAGTATATCCCCATATTTTGCAAGAAAGTTGAAATATTTTTGAAATTGAGCAAGGTAAGGTCACAATCACTTCATATCTTGCAGGAATATGATATTGTTCCCCATTCAAGGTAAACTTTTGCTTAAAATATTACAGAGTCGTCGTCCCATCAGACGACCACAACCACAAAACAATGAACAATGGTTTCCAACATTTAGATACCCATCTATTGTAGTGGGAGAAACCTGAAATATAACTCTCTCTCAAGGTTAAAAGTCAGTGATCTGACCAAGGTGATACCATCTCCTGACATTCATGGATATGTTTCAGATGTGTGACCTTAAGGAAAATTTCCCTTTAGACTCGGTTCAAACTCCTCACTTCACTATTGATTAAACTGACCATTTATGGCTGCAATCAAACCATATATGGCAACTATAACAGCTGTTTTAAATTTTGGAGTATTCACTGCATTTACAGATTTAAAAGTTGTCATTCTCAATGGTAAATACAGACTTCTTTTTCTGGGTCTTCACTCTACAAAAGAGAACTAGCTGTAAACTCAAGGTTGCAAAATCTGAATGAATTATTCCCACATTTCTTAGCCAGTATATACATTGAGCTTAGAGTGAGCACAGGATCTCTGGTTGCGTAGGGTTATTGATATATGTGATAACTGTGATTCTACCACGGACTTCCTATACATGGACAGAGCATACTGCAAGGTAGATTGTCACTACCATACGTGTGAGAAAAAGTGCAACAAGATGGCCTTCTGCTATGATTTTGTGTGAAAGTTTGGACTTGCTCTAGTATATCCCCATATTTTGCAAGAAAGTTGAAATATTTTTGAAATTGAGCAAGGTAAGGTCACAATCACTTCATATCTTGCAGGAATATAATATTGTTCCCCATTCAAGGTAAACTTTTGCTTAAAATATTACAGAGTCGTCGTCCCATCAGACGATTTATAGCTTCACAGCGGCCATCTTGGTACGCCTTTTTTGTCCCAGTCGGTGGCGACCATCTACAGATAGGACGTATACGTTACATGCTCTGTCAATGTATGTCCGTGAAATCTACTCACATGCTACGGGGGTAGTTGCTGGTGCTTCAATGGCAGGAACATTGTTTGTGGGAGCTTGGGCTGCTTCTATTAAGAGAGAAGTGTAAATGTTTCGTCTGTACAAAATACTTAAAAAACAAAATTAAAATTAAAATCAAAAAATAAAATAACTACTCATTTATCCTTGAAACAATACTTCCTACACTATACAATGTCTGTGATAACTAAAATCAAATATACACATTACTCATAAAACATCAGAAATGTATTCAAAAAGTATCCCATCCAGGCATGAAAGCCCTGCTCTTATCTTTCAAGTTGTTACTAAAGTCACTGTGATATTAAAGGGCCAAACATCTCACTCCAAACTACAATTTTGGTACGGGGGAACCAAAATTCTCCATTGGCTCAACTCTTTGATTGACAGCTAATTCAAACAATGCAGAGTACCAAAGCTTATATTACACAGCATGAATGATACTGAGAGTGTTTTGATTAGTTTTTTTAAACTCACCCTGGAGCAATAAACTGAGATTGTATCTGGAGGAGGATGAATTTCAGACAATTGTGGGAGGGGCTTAAGTAAGAAGGTTAGGAGAATTGGTACTGTTTGGGATGAGAGAACTGAGCCTTTCATGACACCCGTGCACTTACAAAAGGTTTCTCCAATGAATGACTTAACCTTCATTCACACAATGCTATCCTAGCAGTAAAACTAAAAGTTCAGCCAAAACAGACCAAAATTACCACTGCCTCTACATCTTCCACTTGTTAATACCTCCTCTTCACTGATTCAAGGCAAATGTTACAGATTTTAAGGACAAAATTACAGTTCCCCATGCATGCAATTCTGCTTCAAACATTGCATTAAATCCGCACACTGAAATGGTTTGTAAAATTAACCAAAATATTTTCCAAACATATTAATTTTTATTTCATATCATACAAATTGTCAACCTTTGATTTTGTCCCCATAATCCTACATACAAATAAATTTTTCACAAGGAAGTAATTAATTATTCAATTCCGTTTCCATAAATTTATGACCAGACACTTTTTCAAAATTTGTACACAACCATTTTCAGCAGGGGTATGTAAAAATTCAAAATTTCAATGTTTAAGATGCGAACCATGATTAATTATGCTAATAATTATCATTGTTATGTGGTGACCGTTCAACCTCCCTTGTAAAACAATAGATATCAACTCAATATGCCTCTTCAATGCTCTTCACAAACCCTTGCCCAAACCCCTAATCAAATAAATGATGATCACCTTTTTCTTTAGTTTCCTCCTGTTCCTCTTCAGCTGTTTTATCAGCTCGGAAGAAAACTCTAGCACTGCTGAGACTGTAGTAGAGGAGGTCAAATTCCTGCAAGTGAAAAAATGACATAGTTTATTACTTAGTGAAAGAATTAAAGCTTCAGGACCATGCCAAGGAGGGGGAAAATTTGTAGACAGTCTATATAAGCATTGTGCCAACATGACTGGCTCTTAGCATACAAAAAAGTTTGGCCAAAATTTCCTCCTATGAACACTGAAACTGGCCCTTTAGGGGAAACACTAAATATTAAAATATTAATTATGAATTCCCCAAGGAACTCCTATCTTCCCCCCCTTCCCCTCCCCTTTCACTACATGCCTGCAAGGTGCTCATTTTGAAGAAGCACAATTATATTGAAACTAGACAGCAAGGTTAACAGTAACCAAATGAAATTCAAAAGAAGTAATAGATACAATAAGTAGATAGGTTAGATGGAGTTTTACCGCCCAGTTTCCAACCAATTGGTTCAAGTCGAGCCGCCATGGCCTTTTTTCCAGTTGTGACTCACTGGCTTGTTTTCCCTACTCCATTGCTTATGCTGAACACCAAGCACAATGGCAGTAGGTTCCATTTTTGAGGTCTTCAGTATGCCACTGCCTTTTTTCCAGTTGTGGCTCATTGGCTTGTTTTCCCTACTCCATTGCTTATGCTGAGCACCAAGCACAATGGCAGTATGTTCCGTTTTTTGAGGTCTTCAGTAAGATCTAGCCAGGACTAGAACTCAAGTTCTCCCGACCTCTGGACTGCAAGTCTGATGCTTAAAACCCTTCTAGTCAAAATTTTAGATGCAGCAGACATACACTCCACCACACTGCATAAAAGGGCCATCAGGTGTTCAGGCATTTGCCCCTTAAAATCCTCTGTAGGATTGCAGTCTAGGGCAACATTCTTCACAGCCCTCCCCAAAGTACAATTTTTTTTCCCCCTGTGAAAGTAGGCTGGATGTGGCCTACAAGCAAGATTGATTAACAATGAATAGACCTATTTCCAAATAGCAATCACCATGAATTGTAGGATAGAGTTTTGGGTGTGTGCATCAATTTTCACCACAGTAAAATGTCATTGACAAAAATGACAAACACCAAAACTCTATCCCACAATCCTTTGTAATTGCTATTTGGAAATAGGTCTATACATTGGTGTGTGTAGACTTGCAAGAACACTTTGATGACAAAACAAACAGGAGGGTTAGTTGCACAACTGTTAGTTGACTACATGTTACCAAGTTTCATACCTAAGTCCAGTAGCAAACCTTTCAAGGAGTCCATGACTTTGAATGATTTAACATCCTACACGGCAAAATGAACCAACAACTCTAATGTACATAATGGCACATTGATGCACAACACAGAAATATCACCTCTAGTCCAGTAAACAACGACTACTGATACCAGACCTTCAGCACACCTACCCCCTCCCCCTCCCCCTTCCCTCCCCCTTCCCTCCCCCCCTCCCCCATCCACCATCCCCATTTGAAGTTCACAATTTTCCATTTTGATTTTTTACCAAGAACTAATGTTGGTATTTTGATGCTCAAGCCTTCTGCCCCTATCTCCTGCCCTGTCCCACATACTACCCCTTCCATTACACCCTCGCACACATTCAGATTCTCTCCAGTAAAAACTCACCCTTTGGTAAGTTTCCAGTCTCTTAATGGTTAAGCTGGATGTTTGCTGTAACTTCTCATCTCCCTGCTGCTTTTTCACTTTTTCCTATAATTTAAAAAAGGAAAGAACTGCATTTCAAAATAAAGTAACTTTGGAATGAACACAATAGTAGAAATCTATCAGTGTGATTACACAGATTAGGTAGAATTCACATTAAAGGGGCAATCATAGAGAATATTAACCTTTTGTTCCAGAACCTTGCTTTCCCTTTCTGAACTGATTGTTTTATCATGTTATAGAAACATTGAAGAGGTTTTTCATGTCAGGAGAAATGTTACTTGTGCTGAATAAAAATTTCTGAATATTTGTCAGGAAAAAAATACCCGCAGAAGTGCACGACTAGAGAGCATCCACTACACTGTAACAAATCACCTCATTAGATCATAATCATGGACCATGTTTTGTAAGTTTTAAGTCATTGTTCATATCGGTGCAGAATTAAAGTTGTGAAAAAATTGTTAGAACAAACTCTGAGTGCCCTTTAACATTGTTATTTTTTATTCAATGACTCAATTATCTTTTTTAGACTTGGAAAGGGACCTAACTTTGTGGCATTGATAATTCCACTGTCTTCTATAAGTAGTTCCTTCTAGCCTACTGAATCAATGTCCATCTTTTTTATGTATCTTAAACAAAATCATCAACAATATTCAATCATAGTTCTTGTAAATATGACATTCTTGATAGAAATCACCATGATCTTGGTTCGTAAGTCTTTCTTATACTTAAAGTGTTGAACTCACTGCCTTATAAATAAACTTAAAGGCCAGCCAATGGTGTTTACCCCATCAATAAAAATCTTGTGAAATGTTGAAACCTTTATTGGTTGCTTGCTTTGATCATTTTTTATGCCTACACTTATAACTTTCTAGTTTAATATAGTGGCTGCACCAAAAGCCTTTTTCTAGCCATGGGTTACTTCACTGTTCTCCCCAAGTGCTTATGTGGGGTAAAGTGGAGCACGACGGCAGTAGCTTCCTTTTTTAAAGCCCTTGGTATGACTTGACCTTAGAATCGAACCCAGGCTTTCACTTGTATATCACTTATATGGGACTTGATTATAGCACATGGCAGCCATGCTATGCCATAATTTGCAACAATCAGTACAACTGTCTGTTTGAGATTCATGTTAGAAAATCATCTATAAATATTTACACTAACAAGCGATGTGACAAAATCTAACACGAACGCGCGTCCTTTAAATTTTAACATGCATTTAGATATATATTATATGACAACAATTTTGATCTGCAGCAAACGAAACTTAAAGAGAAATGTAGTTAGAACTTCACAGGAGAAAGGCATAGTTAGGAAGTTGAAAGGGAAGAGTTTGAGACCATACTGCAAATATATTACAATGCCCTGCATAAGTACATAGTGTCTAGGAGGGGTCCCTTGTCATACCCCCCCAAGTAATGACCTACATGGCATGTTACTTCCAATATGCCACAAGTAATTACTCCAAACAAATTTTACCTTTTCTTTGCCATAATGATATTTCACAGAGTGAAACCAGTGGAGAGAATCAAAGTCTTGGTACTGATCCAATAGTTTTAGAATGTATGCCACACCTAGGATTCAAATCAAAACATAATAGTAATGAATGGGACCATAACAGCATCATCAGTAAGTATGCCACACCTACTTTGAAAACAAAAATATGAGTATAAGAATCACAAAATCTAGGTTCAGTAAAACTCATTATTGTGATGATCAGTAGTCCCCTCCTCAACAATTACAATTACAGAGTTTTTCCTCTGTTATCTTTCCCCTTCCTTGCACCTTTTTCCAAAGATTTTTCCCAGACAACAGCCAACTATCAGTCTCTCTCAAAGCATTTTCCCTTTAAGTTTAGATTTATCCAGGATGAGATTGGCCAGGGGAAATTGTCATATTGGGGACTGACCTAGCGGAGATGCCTGAAGCAACTAAGTTAATGGAGATTTCTAAGGGAGATTGCCTGGGAACCCTCCATAAAGAAATTCCAAATACAATCCTATATAAACTTCAAGTTAAAATCATAGCAAACCGAGCAACTGCAATAGCAGATTACATTTAAATTACATCTACATAATGAAAAAGAGAGTGTCAACCTGTGTCACTTACTGTGCATGATCACATGTGAAAAACAAAGAGAATTATGTGTGTTCCTGAGTGATAAACATGTTTTTTTTAACACTCTGGACACAGATCTGGCACAGGTTTACACACATTTTCTTGCCTTCAATTAAAAACCACACTTTTTTTGACTCAAAAAAATTCTTTGTTGATTTTGGTTTTAATTGCCACAGGTTTTGCCAGTCAACCCTGTGACAAACCTGCAGCAAATCTTCGGCAAAGTGAAGCAAGTGTCCTCAGTGTACTAAGGAAACCTGTGACAATTTCACAGGAAGACATACATTTTCATGCAAACCTGCAAAAACCAGTGTCAGAAACATGATATGAAAATCCATATGGGTTTGGAACTTATTGACACACCTTTTTTTGTAAGGCCAATTTGGTTAGCTAGTTAGATAGAGTTTTACCGCCCAGTTTCCAACCTATCGGTTCAAGTCGAGCCGACCACGACCTTTTTTCCAGTTGTGGCTCACTGGCTTGTTTTCCCTACTCCATTGCTTACCCCGAGAATCACGCACAAGGGCAGTAGGTTCCATTTTTAGGGTCTTTGGTATGACTCGACCTGGGAAGCGAACCCGGACCTTCCACGTGAGAGGCAAATGCTCTTACCATTAGACCAAACACGCTGTCTTTTTTGTAAGGCCAAATGTGCTTCTACTAAAAATTTTATTTTTGAAATATGTAACATTCACTAGGCAGTTGCCAACAAACCTGCTGTGAAGCCAGACATCAGCATAGTGTACTTAGTCAAACACTGACCCAAATAAAAGAAAAATGACCTCAAGAATGTGTCTTCACTGATAAGAAAATCACGTAAATTGTTTGGCTGTTCAGTGATAGCCCCTAATACTCAACTTATCTTAAAAATGAAGTCTTCAGTCCTTTTATGGGAATCTCTTATCACTTTTCACATTCTAGCTGTTTGTACTTTAAAGTATCTCATCTGGCCTTGTGAAACAGCTTCCTGAATTGATTCTATTTTACCCATTTGCATCCCTATCATCCCGCTACCAATTCCATTGCTCATTGCCCAAATCAAAGCAACATTTCAACTTCTGACATAGGATTGCTATCTAAATTGGCTGAATATATAGATTGAATGTAATTTTATCTTCTACAAGTATGGAAAGAGATATAAAGGCAACCCCACAAGAGATATAAAGGCATCCCAACAAGGTATTAACCACTTTCACAATGAGTTTGTATTAAACAAAACATGATATATTTCACGTACCCATAGCAAAACCATCATCAGTGAAAGCTGCTCCAATCTTGTTCTTCTTGTTTAGTTTTTCTTTACAACTGATTGAGTATTCCACAAAGTTTAAAGTCTGGAAAGTAATAAAGAAACATTTAATTCAAGAGAGGGGGGAGGGTCGGCAGAGAGGCAACATCTTCAACCTCACTAACATGTTTATTAATGAACTATTTTCCTCATTTAACTAAAGAAACTAACAAATATTTTCATTCAGAATTGTTTAAGAGCATATCATTTTAGCCTGATCCTAATACATTTTCAATCACTTTGAGATAGCATAATGTTGTATTCGATCCCAACCATTAAGTTTTTTGGGGCCAGACAAGCATAACTTGAACCAGTAAATTAGTTAGATGATGTTTACAGCTCAGATTTTGACCAATTGGTTTAAGTCAGGCTGACCAGGTCCCTTTTCCAGTTGTAGCTCACTGGTTTGTTTTCCCTAATCCATTGCTTATGCTGATCACCAAGGACAATGGCAGTAGGTTTCTTTTTATAAGTTTTTGGTGTGAAACAGCCAGGAGTCACATTTCCCAGCTGCAAGACAGATGCTCTAACCACTTGACCGTGCAGTTGGTTACTTCCACCAACATAGCAATACTTTGGAGTAAAATGCATAAAGTATATGGCATGCAAAGCAGAAATAACATCCAGTAGTCATTTCCAATTCAACATGTTTAGAGTGCAGGGGGTTGATGACCAGCGGTTACCATTGACATCCCTAAGAACCAATACAAATAAAATTTTTTGGTTTTAGGAAGTTTTCATTGTGAACAAAATTCAACAGAAAAAAAATATGAAATGCAAAGAGCAGGTAAATGGGAAAAAATTCAAAGGCCAAACATAATGTATGAAATTAATGTATAAAGATGAATAATCAAACATTTCACTCTTCAAACAATTTGTAAATAAACTCACCAATGGAGGAAGAATGATGAAAAAGTTTTTGAGATGCATGTTTTTGACACTTCTGAATTCTGGTGCAAAGACATCGACCAACATCTGTAGGAAAAGAAACATTACCTAACAGTTAGCGACTGAAATGAGGTTTTTAGAGACCAGTTCCTATTCCAGTTGGACTAAGTCAGGCCAGCCACAGCCATTTTGCCAGTAGTGGCTAACTGTCATGTTTGTCCCACTCCATTGTTTATGCTGAACACCAAGCACAATGGTAGTAGATTCCCTTTTTACATCTTAGATATGACCCAGCAAGGAGTCCAACTCGAGACCTCTTGCTGCAAGACAGATGCTCTAACCACTTGACCATGCAGTCATCTTAACAGCTTCATTATCCTCACAACATTATGCATTAGGAATGTTATTAAAGTTGAACCATTTGAAGTTTTAAAAGTTTGTTACAAATTACCCTTGAATAACTTATTTTTTGAGAGGAGAGTTACCATGCAGCCTTATTTCAAATAATACATCACAATATCAAACAAAATATTAGTTTTGTGAATATAATTTCTTTCTTCAAAACAATCAAAATCTTTGCATTTAGCACTGATTTTTGAAGCATACAAGAATAAGACCAGCAGTATGCTCAAACCTAAAAAATCTTTAAAGGACTATTCAACTTGATCTTGACATTAATTAAAAATATTTTCAACTGATATACCTTCATTGGGACCAATTCAGCTGGTTCTCTTGCATTCCCTCATGCTAGCAAAACCACACCAATGCTACCATTACCCCATGCCAACACCAACCACACTCACCTTTTGTTCACATTGACCAAGAAAAGACTTCTCCTCCCTCCCCAGCTCTTGACCCCTGGAGCAACCATGCTTCTCCCAGTCCAAACTATACTCCAAACATTTATGCACTACCCTCAAAAGCCCGTTCATGTTCTTTTTTTTAAATTCTTTGCTTTCTGCCCAGCCCATAAAGACTGAAAGAACTAGGAAGGGCTTAGACAAAATTCTGTTCTGCTCTTGTTCAACATACTGTAAACAATTTTTAGAAGCAACAAATGCTGTAATTTCAATTTCCACTTGCCTTAAAGTACTCAGTCCCTTCAGCAAAGTTCTTTGTCAGGTTTCCAATCACATTATCCAAATTCCTGAAAAAAAATTGAGACAAAACCATTAACACTTTGACCAGATATCACCATATTTACGAATGTTACTATGTTACATCAACAACAACATAAGGTCACCAGATTTATTTCCCAATGTCAGGCATTTTGATAAGGAGCTTAATTCATTGCACTACTGCTATTATTAAAGCAGATTATTCCATTGTGCCTAATATCAACTTTTACAAAAAAAAACAAAAGGCAAACACCAATTCAAGATGAGGTCCCAAAGTAGGTCACAAGACGAACTTTCAAGGACATTTACCAGATAATGTTCATTCCCATTCGGATGAGATATAAACAATCTGAGACATTTCCTGTCTATATGGGATGCAGACACTGACAATGTTTTTTCCTCCAGTTTCCTTCATTGCCCTTGGAACCCATCCTTACACATTTGGTCGCCACATTTGCTAAGTTGATGGTGGATTCATATCAACTGCTTTCTTTAGCTACTACCAATAATGGCATCCCGCATCTCCCTTACATTATGAATGACAGTGTCACTTGGTTTTACATGTCCAGTAAACATCCGTTAATATCAATCTTGACTTGATTTTATGGTGGTTTCGAGGAAGATATTTATCTTTAGTGGCGGTACCTGCTGCCCCTCAAACAGTACAAGAGTCAGATTTTTGTGGCTACACTAAACCAGGCCAGTAGCCAGACAAGGTTATGAAGGTGGAACAATTTTTGAGATATGGCAGGGGGCAAATTTTTGAAAATGTCAAATATCAAGTCAATAGCATCTCCAAACTTTCTGGGGGGCAAAGAGATTTTAGAAGGATTCTCGTCCCTGCTACATGCTTGCACTAAATATCAGATTTCACAAGACCAAGGATATACCTTACTGAGTAAGCTTTTTATGTTGTGAAGTCAAGCAAATGATAAGCAATGTTGTATGGCAGATTTCCATGAAAACATTCATGTTAGAAAGATATTCTTATATGCTCTCCTCAGAGTAAAAAATTTTCTGCAATATTCATTGAGTCAATAATGGGATTCAAGTAAGGATATGCTATTGACATTAGTAGAAATTGAACAACTTGTTATTGACAGGATTCCACTGAAGATTTACAACTTGCCGATATAAATTACCTGCATTTAAACATTTTGGTGGTATCCCCAGTCCCCCCCCCCCCAAAAAAAAAAAAAAAAACCACAGGCCAAACAGGCCATAGTTTGCCCATCCCTGAACTAAATTAAAGGACTTTCCAGGTTTTCCTAGTTGTATACAAACCCAGAGGGATATTATATTTATCAATATAACCCTGAGGGATACTATGATGCTGACCGCTGACCAGTTAACTACAGGAATCAATGTAGTGAAGGCTTAAAAAATACAAGCTTGTACAAATGGATATATATTGGAAATAAATTTTAAGTAAGCTAATCATGATGTTGTAGTCTTCAAACAGGTCATGGCTGGATAGCCTTCTGTTTTCTACATTAACCTTTACCATTCACAAAAAAAAAAAAAACTGATTTGACTATATCTTTCCTTCAGGGAAATATTAAGTTGCCCTCAGAGACTAGACTAATCAGTTACTAATGCTAATACCCAAAATTACTTTAAAAGGGTTTGATCCAAATCTATTGAAAATGAAT
This sequence comes from Holothuria scabra, assembly GCA_037179385.1. Taxonomy (NCBI): domain Eukaryota; kingdom Metazoa; phylum Echinodermata; class Holothuroidea; order Aspidochirotida; family Holothuriidae; genus Holothuria; species Holothuria scabra. The sequence continues at coordinate 56,032,105 of CM074181.1, read as the reverse complement.
GTTCCCCATCATCACAATGTTTTGGACAATATTTAATGAACCATTTTCAGTAACATGAACAAACCACTGTTCACATGTTCAATCATAACACATAATCCCCACTTAATCTAAGAACCATATAAAATGTAGCTGTTACACATGGTGATCAAGACCAAACTTTTGTTTGTACCCCTTTAAATGAAATCAGCTTTGAACAGGAATAACACTTATTTTCACTCTGCCATCCCTCCATAGTACTAGATGAATTCAAAGGGAATTGACGAAACAATTATTACGTAACACATTCACTCCTGCTGTTGTATACACAGTATGTCAACCACTCATTGTTCACAGGGCCATTTTTGTGCATATGTGACTGTAGTTTCCATGGATATAAGGTCTCAATACCAGTGGCACTGTGCAAAATAGAGGGCATGCTTCAACTTTATCACTGAACAAGACTTAAAAGACACATTTTGAATTTTTTTTAAAAATGGTATGTCTCATTAATCTTGTCTTTGGTATGAGACCATCAAATGTCCCTTACTTAAAGAAAATCCTGCACACTCACAGAGAATACACTGTACCTACTCTTGAATGTGTCAAACAGATGGACACACTGCAATTCTTCTTTATGGACATTTCTTTGAGCAGACGTTTTTCTAAGCAACCACGTCATGTACATGCGGGGATTTCAGCCATAACATTTAAGTAGGAAATTTTAGCAAAATCTTAGAAATTTTTAGCTAAGTTAGTCTCCATACCCCTGTTACTTCATCTCTCTTGCCTTCTTTGCACCTCAAAGTCCAGAAAATTAATCACCTCTACAAATACAATACACCCTGGACTATTAGAATTAATTTGTGACCTCTTACTATGTAAAGGCTCATGTAACCTCAGACAAAAGTGCACATGGTTGGTTATGTAACAGGCAAACCGAAAGGCAGTTCAAGTGAATGATTGCCATGTGAAAGAACGTGAACAGTTCAATGAACCAATCACGGACAAACAGAAACCAGCCCTAGCAGGCAAACTACTGGCTTTTGAAAACTACCTTACTCTAATGCAAAAAAACTAGGCATGTATTTCCAGATTTTAGAAAAAAAACAGAAAACAAACCTTGCTGATGACACTACTTCATCTGATAGTTGCCCATCAGCTACCAACTCCTCCAAGTTGACTATGTCATCAATATCTGGTACAAATCTGATAGCGTTACTGCAGCATCGTAATCCACCAGATCTTATCATTCTGATATATCCCATTGCATTGCCTAGATGGGTAAATGACACAAAAAAATTTAGTTAGACAATAACTGAGTTTTGTAATTCATTCCAAATGGAATTTTTGTGAAGCAGAAAGTGGAATACACAAAACAAGCTCAGCACATAGAGTGCTGCATTCACTTGTTCAGTTGCAAAATGAGTGTGCTATTATATAAAACTTATCATAAAACTAAGAGTGGCTACCCCAAATGAATGAAAGTAGGTATTTCAGCCCCACAAAATAGCAAATAAAAATACAAATTTCCCCACCAAAAAGGTAATTAAGTACAGACCAATGCCCCACCCTGCACTCAAGATTCTTCCATATAATATAGCAGATGGATATTGATTCCATGAAATTTCAAGTCAATTCAAATTTTGGAATGTGTGCTGTTGGTGTGGGCTTGTTTTGTTTATCCCAACAATTTGGAGAGTGTGCATGTGCATAGCCCCCATATTAACCCTTTACCGTTGTGCTCCGATCGGGGCATATCTGCGCGCCTCAGGAGTGGGCGGAAAAGCGGACGTAGCCCGCCCCGCATCGGCTTCCGTAGGCCACTGACCCCGTGACCTTAAACTATTGTCTCTCTCGTTGTTGTGGCCGAATTTTCGGGTAGCTACTCGCAGTTTCAAGCTCCGCGTGAAACAGTAAAGATGGGTGACAGCCGAGCTCTCCGCCTGGGTCCAAAAGGACCCAAACAACGGTAAAGGGTTAAAACAAGCTTGTGGAGTGTGTTTACTGCAAAGCTGATGCCACTGTCTCTGTGTGTGTGCACGTACACCTTTAGCCGAGTGGTGCAGATATTTTATATTAACCCTTTACCGTTGTGCTCCGATCGGGGCATATCTGCGCACCTCGGGAGTGGGTGGAAAAGCGGATGTAGCCCGCCCCGCATCAGCTTCCATAGGCCATTGACCCCGTGACCTTAAACTTTTGTCTCTCTCGTTGTTGTGGCCGAATTTTCGGGTAGCTACTCGCAGTTTCGAGATCCGCGTGAAACAGTAAAGATGGGTGACAGCCGAGCTCTCCGCCTGGGTCCAAAAGGACCCAAACAACGGTAAAGGGTTAAATTACTGAACCTACTTATTTTGTCATGATTGATTTGAACTAGTAAATTTTTGAGATGGTTGAAAAAATTTTCCACTTGATATATAATGCAGCATAACTCTCTCCTCCTCCTCCCCCTCCACATCCACCGTCAAGGTAAACCTTCAATAGACTTATGCATTCACCCTTTAAATTTTAATGACTTTAAGAGCATACCTTTCTGCACAAAATAAAATTAAGCACACTAAAATCTTTGGAAAGTCTTGCTTTTTGGCACAGGGGTCTTCATTTAACATCAAACTTCATTTTCCTTTGAACAACTTCATACTTCCCAAGAAACTAATACCATACTGAGCTAAAGGAACTCACCGATCTGACTTATGAGAATTCTGAACTGATCTAAGTAGCTATCACCATCTGCTGTGACACCAAGCTTACGAATACCTCGGTTGAACTTCTCACTCCTTTCAAATGGGTACATCTTGCGTAGTTCATCTTTGTTTTCTTTGAAAAATCTCCAATCCTGACAAAATCAACCAAAATTTAAAAAAAACCTTCAAAACAATTCATAATCATTTAGTAGAACCCAGATTTTTTATGAAATGCTATTAGGCACCACAAGTATTCACATCACATATTTTTATTTAGTTCTATACTTTTTTCCTTGAGACAAAAACAGGTTTTTGTCATGAAACCATTTCTTTTCTTTTGAAGAAAGCCATATTTCAAAGGATAACTGAATCTCACAACCATAAAAGTTCTATATTTTGCTCATATCAATTTTTAGCATGATAATTCGATAGATTTCCAATAGACATCTAACACAACATTAATACAGTACATTCAGATTGAAGATTATAATAAGGCCCCAGAGCTAGATTCTTCAGGTGTGCTACAAACCCCACTCCTCAGGAATTTAGTAAGGAGTATCGTAGACGTGATGTTTTATTAAACTTTGATACATTTACCAGAATTTCCAGTCTTTACCTTGGTGAGCAAAAAAATGACACTTCTCACAGCAAATTGAGGCAAGTGGTGGTTTGCAATGACATTTGCATGCCTCAAAATCAGGACCTAATGTAATTAACATTTTACCTTGATTAACCTTGATTTGATGTGTTCATCATACATGAACTGAGAAAAGATGAAGAATTTCTTCCTCAAAAACTGGTACGTGAAGTTGACTGTGGTGTTCATGATCCCTGTACCATGGGTCCTGATAGAGTTGGCAATGTGACGAATGTTTATGGTGTTCAGGTGTTTGTTATTGCTTGATCTCTCCACAAAAATCTGTTGGGGATAAAAATTTTGATGAATTTTTGGTGTACCTTCCAAGTGATAAAAATAATGAGCTAAGACATGCTTATGATATTTATGACAAACTTAGAACTTGAAATTATTTCATCAATATACTGTATATTTCTTATACCTTAAAAAGTCTTTAAATCATACTTGGAAAAGTTTACATCAATATTTATTTACAACAAGATATAACTGTCACCATCCTGTTAAGTAAATAAGAGATTTGGTATTATAAAGGTTAAAGTTCAGGACCCTTTAAGCCAATTTCCAATGAAGGGAGGCCACAGCCTCTTTGAGAGTCAATTAATTCTTTGAAGAGTCAGAAACACTGAAACAGTTTAAAATGCATAGTTGCTGGGGATAAAAATGCATTTATACATTAATGCACATTTCTAGGTTTATATAAAAGGTTTTTTCTTGTTATATTCTCCCTCATTTAAGGTATTAATGATTTTTTCTTGCTTAATTTCAGTTTTATCTACTCTCTCTTTCTGAAAGATGTTCTGACCTAGATAAGCTATGTGCTTTGTTAGATCTCATCAACTTCTGTTTTGATTGTGTATAGATAGTTCTCAGTGACATCACCACTAGGCATTCCCAACTGCCATGTCTCAGGGCAAGCATGTATGTACATGCGGCTGTGGATGGCGTCACACAAGGCTGAAATACCACACACAAAACCTCCTATGATGTCACATGAGATTTTTCTCTATCATTTCTCGCAATTATGCAAGAAACTGCACCATCTTTTTTGTTGTAATAACCACACATGAGTTCTTGTATTGTTACTTCAAGTAAAGTGGAAATAAAAAAAAAAACAAAGCAACCCTTTGTCCACCAAGTCCCAAACAGACAACACAACATGTGACAGAATCCTGTTTTGAAATAGTCTTGAGTTAGAATTATTCAGGAGCAAATTCCTCAAGGAAAATTTTTCCAATGAGAAATTACCCACAGGAAAATTGTCCAGAAACTACATCTAGCTAGAATCTGGATGGTAACTTCCGCACAAAACTGCACCTTAAAATAATATTCACAAATGTAAAGAAATAATTGAGTACCTGATTGTTGAGGTTGTAAAGGTATTTGGAAACAAATATGTGGATGTTTCTCATGATTTCCAACACATCAAGTCCCTGGTGAAAAACAATGATACCATTAGAGGGGGGGGGGGGGTTATGTTCCATGAAAAATACACTAACGAATTTAATTCTTCATATTGATGGACTACACATACACAGCATGATAAATGCTGATAATATCAATTCTTTTCAGGATAATATTTAAAACATCTTTCAATATCAAATCAAGCAGACATAACTTTGTGGGATATACTAATTTACTTCACCATGGGATAATATTTAAAAACAACTTCAATATACAATGAATACAATATGTCAATGCGACTTATTATTGTCACTTAAAACTTTACCCGGGTAATACAGCTTGATTGCAATAAACTAATCTACACATCCTGTAGAAATACCCTTCAGGTCAACCAAGAACTTTCCTTACTCTTCAAAATGCCGAATTCATTCCCAAGAACTGTGGGGAAAGTTACTTGTAACGGAAATTAACAGTCATTGTAATGATATACCCATGCAACCATAACAGTTAGCACAGTCCCAACTATACTGAACGAACAGAGAAAATGAGAAAATATTTACTACACATCAAACTATTTAATCTATCTCCACATCAAACTTTTCAACCTATTCACTCACAGATTTGCAAAGACAATAAGGGTGAGTACTCTTAGAAATGACAAATTTCAACATCAACAATAAATTTATCAAAATTTCTATCAATCATGCTGTACTAAAATTACACTTTCTGCATATACACCTATTGACCAACCAAAAACTGTTACAATTACATTTAAACCAGAATGGCATGTCAAGACATCCTTACCTGTTCTAGTGTTTGAGTTGGTAAGTGTACTTCAGTCATCTTTAAGTTATATTTCTGAGCTGCAAGGTTTCTCATCTCAGCGTATGTCTTCCAATCATGAAGAGCCACAGTGGTGAGATTGTAAAATGTCTTGTCCAAATAGTGAATGACAAGTTCTGAAAAAGTGAAAAGAAAAAACTCCTTCTGATTCTGTCAATTAAAACTATATTTGAAAGGTGGTTTATACTCCAGTTAGACTTGACTTACAAAGACCTTGGCTGATATTTCCAGGACCTTTAAAAACAGTCAAATCCCATATTTCTGTCTTTTTTTCTACAAAATAATGTATCTTAACATGGAGCAAATCAGATGATGAGCCCACTTCAAAACATTTCCCTAGTTTTCCCCTTCCAGGCCTGGAAAATTCAAATCTCAGTTTCCCTGTCGTTCCAGAATTTAAAGGACCTGTACAAACCCTGCACTTCCACCGATGATGCAATAAACAGAAGAATACTTTTACCCACTTGTGATCCTACTTCCAACTGATAAAATACCTCTCTACCAGAACGTAGCCAGAAAACTTTGTCAACTACATGCCCTGCACCACACTGTATACTTAAGGCTAGGTCACATAACAGCCATATCGGATCAGATTTCGCTCTGATTTTTGTGAGTTTTAATCAATATCTCATACATCTTTGATCCAAATGAAACAAAAATTTGCCAACCTGTGTAGGTATATGGGTTGTATCACAGGGCTACGAAATTCTAAGTTATACAAATTATTCTGTGACGTCACATCCAAAGACGGCTTCTATTGGATACGAGTTGTCCGATAAAAGCTATTATCAATGTGATGTCACGAAATAAACAATGTACATTTCATTTCCGTAGTCCTCTCATACCGATCACATATTTACACAATATGACAAAATTTTAGTTCTTTCTGACAATGGATCGAGGAGATTTTAACTAAAACTCACAAAAATCGGATAGTAACCTGATCTGATATCACTGTAGTGTGACCTGGGCTTTAAAGGCAGAATGTGAAATATTCATGAGGTGTACTGGACAAAGGGCTTATCCTCTGCTTTTCCTTGATAAAGTGTCAGTTATTTGACAGATAATCATGCCTGGTCAGCATTCTACTTACTTGAACACACTTTGGGCCTTACAACAGATGCCTTTGTTTGGACAAAATGTTCAGAGTAGAAATTTGAGGAATTTTTGCCTTGAGAATGGGATTTTTGGTAAATGTATCAAAGTTTAGTACAACAATACATCTACCACACTCCTTCATTTCGAGAGTGTAACTTGTGGAACACATGGTAAATCTCCAACTCAAGGCCTGTTAAAACTTTTAATCTTACTGCAGCAGAGATACATCTTTAAATTACCTTTGATATCAATAAAGTAGTTGAAGAATCGGATTGGTTTCATTCTCAAGAACTGGTTGATGTCCTTGAGGCTGACTTTGAAAGGGTTCCTATTGTCTAGCTGAAGATGTGTGTGTATTGAGAGACGGAGGTCTGTCTCTACTGCTCTGCACAGTGGATCTATCAAATGCTGAAAGGAAAAATTAAAAGATGACGGCTTGGTTTGAGATATATGTTAATATAAATCTTGAAGAACAATGGATGTAACCAGTGTTGTAGAAGAGAAAAAGTAATTAGTAGCCACTAGCTCCTCAAGAAGTCTGGTTTGTGAACTGTCAGGTATCAATGTTGATAAGTCAAACTTTGATCAAATTTTGTAACATTATCAACACGTGCATGTGAACACAATTACCATGGATGGATATAATTCACTTTGCGTATTAGGTTTCATACAGCATGAGCCTCATCGTGAAAAAAAAAGAAATGTTGTAGTATGTGTTTCCTTGTTGGATGTTTTACGGCCCAGTTTCCAACCTACTGTTCAAGTCCAGCTGGACATAACCTTTTGCCAGTTGTGGCTCACTGACTTGTTTTCCCTACTCCATTGCTTATGCAGGCATCTGGCACAATGGCAGTAGGTTCCATTTTTAGAGTCTTTGGTATGACTCGACCTGTGAGTAGAAACCGGGCCTTCCGCGTGACAGGCGAATGCTCTTACCGTTAGATCAAACACATGGTCCACCGAGTATGTGTTTCCATGCATTGCATACTGTGGTATGGACACCCACCTAGATACACTTTAAAGAGCCTTTGGTGTCTTGATGAAATCATTTGGTTTTGTTCTTGGTGTTTTGGGTGCATTTGCCACCAATTTGGACATAGTGTACAGCACTGGATGAAACACAAACGCAAAAGCCTACAATCATTCAGAAAGTGAAATTCAAGATATTTTGAAGGTAAAATGACTGTTTTCAATAACCATGGATAATAAATTATGTTGGGTGTAATAATTGAGTTTAATTAATGAATTAAACTCAGTGTGCCACCAAGAAAATATTTTTTTAGCTTCATTTCATTATAATCGACCCAAATACTAAAACTTCAAGAAATATACTTAAGACCATACATGGATACAATTTCCCACTGTATTTCCTATAGCACGACAACCCAGACTTCAACAATAGATCAACACACAGTAAATATGACAAAATACTATGAAGTCAATTTTGCTGACATTTTATGTTGACTATCTTGACAAGATTGGCAAGGCATTCCCAACATAAAAAATATAGTATGCAATGTGTCCCCATCTAGGGGGTATAAGCGATTTATTTTCTGAAAAAACTCCCACCCTTAATTGAAGATTCTGGTTTTTAACTCACAAACCAGCTCTTCATTAAACATACAAGCATTTTTTTCGAGTGACAAGATGTATCGGTGCCATTTTGCTCACATTTTCTCATAATGAGTTGAGATCACTTGTTAATAACCTTATAAAATCCTCCTCAAGACAACTTTAGAGGTTTATTTCCACCTACACATAAGAAATTGCTTGAGCACTTTTTATCTGTAATAATCAGATTTACATAACTGGCCTACTGGACACTTTGGCCTCATGTCTAAAACAACCTGCAACTATTTCAGCAAAGGACCAAGTGTTTGGTCTAAGGGTAAGAGCATCGGCCTCTCACACGGAAGGCCCCCGTTCATTTTCCAGGTCAAGTCATACCAAAGACTCTAAAAAAGGAACCTACTGCCACTGTGCTTGGTGTTCAGCATAAGCAATGGAGTAGAGAAAAAAGCCAGTGAGCCACAACTGGAAAAAAGGTCTTGGCTGGCTCGACTTGAACCAATTGGTTGGAAACTGGGCCATACAACTCTATCTAACTAACTTACTTCTTCAGCAAAGCTGCAGGGGTTCATCAAGCCATAAAAATTACAGGGACAAGGATACTTTGTTATTTGTGAAGCATCAAAGTCATGCTGCAGCTATGCTGAGGCATCTACTGCTATGCTACTTTGACTATTAAGTGCCTCTCAACATCTTTTCTTTTAAAACAACCTCATCCTCCACTTATGTTGCTCTTAATGCTCTGCAAAAGCAGCACAGTAGATAGAAAAAATCAAGTTTCCCGCAACTGGAAAAAAGTCACGGATGCTGCAAGATTACACTAGAAGGTCATACGTTTAAGTGTTAAAATCCAACAAATCAATTTGTTCAAAAGACTCACCTCTTTGAGTTGTGCATTAATTTCTCTGTCAAATTCTTGCATCAAGAGATCAGGGTTTTCAAGATGTTGACATTGTTTCATGTGAGGTACGCAATCAGCTAATGCACCAAATAAGTACTAAAAATGGAAAACAAACAAATGTTAAAAATCCCGCGTCACAAGTGAAAATCTATCTTGCTGATCTTCTTCTTCTTTAGAAATATCCTACTTGTCCAACACCCACTCAACATCAAATTTGTGTCCACTTTTTGTGGATTTATTACAGGCTTTATACTCTTACCCTAAACTACAAGTTTTGTTGTAGTCCACAGAAATTCTCAATTGGCCCTGCTCTTTGATTGACAGAAAGTTAGAAAAAATGCAGAGTACTGAAGCTCATATTACACAGCATATACTGTGCTGACAGTGTTTTGATGATTACACATTGAGGTCTTGTATACTCACCCAACTGCGTGTTTGGTCTAACAGTAGAGCAACCGCCTCTCACGCGCTCTCACGCGGAAGACTCTATCTAACTAACTGTATACTCACCCACCATGCAGCAACAAACTGAAATTGTGTCAGGATGAGGGTGTATTCTAGACAATTGTGGCAGCAGTTTAAGTCAGTAGGTTACGAGAATTGGAACTGTTTCGAGTGAGAGGGGATAAGGCCCTTAACTTGTTACAATGGTCTAGCACTTTTAATAAATTCGAGTCAAAGACACCTGATCATCTATTTTAAAATTGTCCCATCACCTCTACATTTCTTTCAGACATTTAACAATTTCTTTTTGGGAAAAGCTTTCACTTACAAACAAGACTTCTATAAATTTCTACTGAAACACCCTATGACTTTTTTGACATCAGCAACATGTAATATTACAACACTCCATGGACCATTTTCCGAATAGTTATTACTAAGAATTGTGGATAGAATGTTGGTGTGCATTATTTTGGTTATGGTAAAATCTCATTGACAAATATAACACATAACAAAACCTTACCCCCACAATTCTTTGTAATTGCTATTTAGAAGAAGGTCTTTGAATATGTGGAGAGGAATCATACTCACATGGATACGATGGGCATCAACTGAATTCTCAAACCTGTCTGCCAGGTAGAGCGGGAAAACAACCCTATGCCAGTAAAGAAAGCTGCAGTCACATGCATCATGTAATCTAAACCAAAAACAAGGGAAGAAAAAAAACTGCTGTCTGAAATTGCTTCGTTGAAAACAAATTTAGCTCAGGACTGTTACTTATGAATTACTGTTCTTACACTTTGAAATTAAAATTACATCCCTGTGCCATAGCGTTTGAGTATAGGTTGGTTGAAAAGGAAAGCTTTCAACAAAATTGTCCAGAGCCTGCACAAGTGCTGTAAGACATGAATTTTATAAATGGTAAACTATGGATAATCATGGATCTTTGACTCCCTGGAGCAATTCTATCCCCAGATGTCTTTTGGACCATTCTCACAGAAGTAAATTTGGATTTTTTGGAATGGGAAATTGTCTGTGGGCAACTGTATGAATGGAAGAACTTTCCAGGGTAAAAAGTGCTAGATAGAGAGAGGGGGCATGGGGTAAGGGATGGGGAAGGGGGTTTGGTGAAGGGGTGTGGTGAAGGGGTGTGGTGAAGGGGGTGTGGTGAAGGGGTGTGGTGAAGGGGTGTGGTGAAGGGGGTGTGGTATGGTTAAAACAGAGGTTGCTCCCTTTTATGTGCTTGTCACTAAATCTTTATACTGCAACCAGCCTTTTCAACGGTAAAACAACCAACAATTTCATGTTGTCTTATACAATTAGAATTAAACTAAAATTTGGGATTGATGTCCATCAATATCTTGAAAAACTACATGTGGATGATTCTGCATCTGCTTCAACAAAGAAAAGGCAATACTTCATTGATTGTTAAACATTTCTGCTTGATTAACATTATTAAAATATTACCAAATTTTTTACCTTTTCTTTGGAGATGGGATGGCAGGAGAGGAGAGGAGGATACTATGTATAGAGAATATTCAGAAGTTACACCAATTTCTTCTAGAGTATCATTCATGTAAGAAAGCACACCTAGCAATTTCCTACCACAACAGAAATTTGAAAGAATAACAACAGACAACCTGTGCTTACCTTTCTCTCAGATCAGATATAGCCGATATTTTATTCATGATACCTCGGAATGTTGCAAGTTCATCCTCTCGAAAAGCTTTCTGTAACAAAATTTTGCCCAAAATCAGGGTCAGTTTTCATTCTCCAGGTTCCTTAGCTATAGCATGTATCATAAAAAATCTGTAAAGTTTTTCACTGACATAACAAGCCACGCCCCTTTTGCCAGGCAAAAACTACCGGAGTACAGCTGGCTGAGAGCAGCTGACGACTGACACAATGACTGCTGCTTTTTGCCTGACAGTGGGCATGGTTGCCAAATTATGACATCACATGAAAGCACAATAAACTGTCTTTAACTTACTATAATCAAATTGATTGTTACAGGTTAGGAAGCTGATTTACATTTCCAATTCTGTGCTTTTCACAAGATTTGTGACCACAGAGAAAGTGGCAGAGCAGAGTAACATCAATCATGGTCAACATATTGAACTCTAGACACTTCACTGTATGTGTCTTAATGACAAAGCATCAAATCCTATTTCCAAAATAACACAAAAATGAAAACTGTTTCATTCTCATCTGGTGGCCAAAAATCTGTGATGACAACACAGACTATACTACACATAATAACATGTTCAGTAATTTCAACAACACTGTAAAGTAACATATTTATAGGGGATGATCACAATATGAATATTAATGAACTGACATCACGTTAATAATGAACTATACTACTTATAAATGATTCATTACATCTTGTCACTAAAATACCAGCAGAAACCATTACTCATCTGTAGTTTCCTTCAACCAAAACAGTGACAATTCACTGGCAAAGTAGCTTAATCTGCTTCAATATACACAACAACCTTGATGTCATGAAGCAATACTTCGTTTGACCTCACACAAGTTGTAAGAAGCACTCACCATTTGGGTGCCTACAGAAAGAGCAAGATTGGCCACCAATCGTCTTTCTTTAGTTGCTGGTCCATTAAGGGATGTTTCTACCAACACCAAAGCTGAGAGTGCATCTAACCTCTTCTCACTGTATCTCTTGTCTGAGATGATACGTTTCTATAAAGATGAACAGATACATGACAGATACTACATGTATATTTATAAGGAATGATATGAGGTTTTCATATAGCATGTCCTTTTCACAAATATTACCTCTGGTAAGTAGTAACCCATCCTAAAGATAATCCCTCTAGTTGGTAGAATGCTACTAAATCAGAGCCAAATGATGCAAGTAACCTTACAAGTTCTTAGGAGTAGATGTTTGTGAAGCCATTGATAGGGTCATTTATATCCTTGTGAAAAAACATATTCCTCTATTTAAATGTATGGAGCATCTGTTAATGATTGTTTGGATTCCAGCAGCAAAGAATGGTATAAATGGGACTTTTCATTTTTGTAAGACATTTTTTTGTTACAAAAAAGACAGAAACAAACTAATTTGTTGTCTACTATTTCCTACTTGAATTTATTACCAACTTCCAGTGCCTTATATGATTCAAAATAGGTCTTGTGAGAACTTTAGGGCACACAATGCAACACAATAAGTGGATATCCTTCAAACAAAAACTCACTAAAAACTTTACAAGAATTACTATCTACAACCGCAACATCTCTGCTCACTGTTGTAGTGACCTCATTTGTAATTCTCTCCCCTTCCCATAATTCCAATCATTACTTAGCACACACAATAAAGCCTTCAGGCCACTTACAACAATTCCAATAAGGAACAAGTAGATTTCTCTAAACTGTTTTCCTTGAGGGAGCAATTAATTTTGAACCTAAAAGCAATCTTTTTCTAAACAGCAGTTCTTAAAAACAATAAAGAATAATACAAAAAGAAGAACAGAAATTAGTTTGCACACAGATATTTTACATATTCCCATCTATTAATAGACACATGAAACTCCCATATGTCTTTCTCATGGACAAATTAATAACTGCCGGGATATTAACATTTGATGATAAAAATTAGTAGAATTTTATTTTCCAATTTCTACTCTAACTGTGTAATTGGTAGATGATATCTGAAATACCACGACTACTTAAATCTAAAACACAAACTGATCTTTCCATCACTAATCACTTGACCTTTTTATGAGTTTTTTAAAAAGAAAACCAACCTTAGCAGTACTAATGGCAGCCAATGCCATAAACTGTAAATGTTGGATAATATGTGTGATGGACTCGGCTACCAGCATCGTTCCTCGATGGAATGTATGTTCAATGGACTGAAAGAAAGAGGGAAGGGTAAACAGGTTCAGTTGTTTGCAGAAAGTTTAATCAAAATATAAAATATACTGTATACAATCAAGGTACAGTAAATATACAAAAACTGAAGTAACACACTCACAACAAATGTATCACCTGTGACTGTGCTGTCACCATCTGTCACGTTCTTATTGACTGTCATGAATACTCCCATATTCGCCAGAAATACTACGAGGTGCCCAACCTTAAAACTCTATTTGAACAGACGGACTCCTCCCTTATCCTGGGATTTCTCAGGGAAAGTGGACTCTTTAGGAGTTTTTGACTTGACTCCCGCTTTACCCGTGACATTTTAGATAAAATTGTCCCCATTTTTCACTGTCTTTAGGTATCTTTATCCAAACTTTTCCCTTTTTATCTAGCTGACACTATATAACACAGTCGTGTTGGTGTGTCGTTAAATCCCATCTAACTAACTACACACTCACAACAGCAGACATGAAGTGTAAAACATAGGAGTAAAATCTACTCTAACATGACATTACCACAAGGTTAATGTTAGGTGTAAAACCATTGGTAACATACATGGCATTACAGAGAGTAGAACCAAGGTCAGGACATGGAATTAACCAACAGCTATGGCTGCTATGGCTGTTGTGTTTTTCATGATGGAAGTGGCATCCCAAAAAATTGACTGAAGTTCACAGCTGCGATGGCCATAATGAACAAATTCTTTAGTCAACATGCCCTTCCAAATTGTATGAACTATGATGTATGAACTATATTGAACCATACAATATCACAGAATAACTTTACCATTGAGAACAGAAATTATTACATCCTGACAAAAACTCTGTTGTGTGCTAGATCACAATTATCACAATCATTCAGCCAGTTGCAGGATTGACAGGCCAATCACAATGCACTGACCACAATGTTTCTTCTACATATTTTCTGTGAAAAGAAGCCACTGCATTGTAGCAATTAACATGTAAACAAAACAGATGGTCTGGTTAGATTAGCAATCCATTGGCCTCTGTAATAGAACTTGAGTTGGATGTAGAGGTGAGTATATCGAATAATTTAGATGGCTCCAGGAACATCATTCATAATATCACTTCTCAACAGAAATGGGAATTGTGAAGTTTTAGATGTTTAAAGAATAACAATTTACTTGTATCATTTATATGTTACTTACAGAAACAAAGGTGTTTTCCGATCTGTATCGCATGATGTGCGGCACACAGAACAAAGTTCATTCACTGTTATCACCTAATTTTTACTTTTTGCAATGGTGCCCTGCCATAAAAATACATTTGGCCTTGGGGCACTACCTGATGGCTTTGGTGCCCTTCAAAATTCATGAAGGACCAAGGCCAGTCCTCCTTGAATCTTAATTCCAGCACTTCAGGGTGTAAACACTTCTCTGATATACTAGGTGTAGAACCTAGCTTTAAAACCTACCCTTATATGACATTTCTAGGTAAAGAACCTAGTATACTGTGTGGACAGCTCCTTTAGATAAGTTTTAAACCACTTATCTAGTCCCCAAACCACTATCCAAACAATAGCCCCCTGTTAATGAGTCCCCTTTTTTTCTCCCATCAATAAATTGTAAAATTATTTGCTTTAGCATGCAGAGCAATTATTCCCTTATATTTGCTTATCTATTGGTGACTTCCAGCTGCACTTGGTACTTGATGCTATTCAAGGGTCCCCTTCAAAATGCCTGATTTGGCAGGTATGTGCTTAACATAGTCTTAAAGGAATTATCTTAAATTGTATAATCTATGTGTAACCTTACAAGACATACAATTTACCTTCAGCATCTCCACCATCCTACAAAGAGCAAGTACAGCTGTTTTTGTGAGAGGTTTGTTCATGTGTGCATGAAGATTCATCACTTCACGGACTGTATTCCTGATGTTGTATGCAAACAATAGACCCTGAAAACAGACAATATATGTCACAGAATGAAAGTGTCTCTAAACTTCAGATAACAATATAAATGGACACAATATCATCAAAAAAACAATAAAGGAGTTTGAAGTACTCATATTGAAAGAATAAAGTAAGTGAAAATCATTTTCGGCCTTTTTTTTTTCTTTTCTTTACTGCTATGCAAAATGACACTTTGAATGGCATTACAAAGCAGGAACCAACAGCCTATTATACAGGCTCCTAACTCAAAAAGTCAAGGGTCCTTAAATACAAAATCGAAAATCATGAAAAGCCTCCTTGTGGATTTTCATATGAGGGGAGGCTTGTGCCAGATGAAAACTTCCATAAAGTTCAGAGAAGGTACTAACTGGTGATATGCTACCCTAAATGGGAAAAACATCAAAATAGGATAAGCTCCACTAAAAATGAGAAAAATTCACCCTAATCACAGATGGTGCAAAATCTGTCACCAGCGGTCAATTAGGAAGAATAAGCCACAAAATTGAGGGCGGAGGGAGTTGAAAGATGGAGGTGGGAAAATGAGCACAAAATGCAAGGAGTGAGCTTGACATATGATCACTTGTAGCTTCTAGTATAATAAAACATCAGGACTGTTTATCTGCATTAGCCCCCTACATTAGAATACCAGATTGTAACAATTCCTTACATGTATGAAGAGAGAACATTTGTTGGTGAGGTCTTCAATGACGGTGTTTGCTTGCGTCAGACTTGATTCCATCCGAATCATCCATGAGCACACTTGCATGTAGTAGGCATTCACATCCCTGAAATAAAAAACAAATTTTAAAAAATATCTGTAAATTGATATCAACTGATATTTGGTGTCATGAAAAACAAGCCCATCTATTACAGGGAGGTTTTAAGAAAATCCAAGCTGACTTTTTCATACTATACAAAATATCCAAAAGAATGTTGAGCTCATATTGCATCAATTTATGAAAGGCAAGAAACAGATTTCATCATTATGATAATCAATCAATTTTACTCCCAAGTTCTTGCAATAGTTTGCCTTCTGAAAGAATGTTATGGGTTACTATAGTGTTATACCACTTGAAATTTTTCAAGTCTGAAACAAAACTTTATTTATGACCCTCTATTTAAAAAACTTCCCTTGGAAATCTAACTCTTTTAAACAAAATTGTCCAGTTACCTTGCCTTTTAAACCAGTCAAACTGTGTCCATAACTCATCACGAAAACAAATCTTTAAAAAATAAAATGCTCATCAAAATGAACAGGTGATATAACCCTGCTTGCTTCAAGCTCACTTTAATTCATAAATGTAGTTATTTCATTTGCTGATATCTCCAGAACCACATGGTTGATATGAATAGAAATTCCACCCGAAACCCCAGATTTAGGGCAGAGTCATTTATCTAATTGGTGGTTATGGCCAAGTCACTTATGTATTTTATTTGTCCACCTGCCCATACTGGCCGGTTAAAAAACTGACTCTCCCCTTAGTCACTCCACCAGACATGCAAAATAGTTTTTACTTCAACCCTTTCTTGAGGGTTAGAAGTTTACCTGACAAGATTTTGGCTTTTTTGTTGAAGGTAGACACTGGTGTAAGTGACAACTGCTTGTTGAGACTTGCGGTCAAGAAATTTTGATATGTGAGGTGAGAGACTTCTTAAAAGAAACTGATTAGCAGACCAGACTACATTTGCTGTGAGAGTCACTGCAGGAACCTGAGAAGATGAGAAAATACGAATGAATTACTGCAAATTGTATAAAGTAAACATAGCAACAGTGAGGTTTTGTTCATGACTTTTAAACATAAAGCAATAAACCTTATGCATTTATGTCAAGCCATGTCATTTTGAATGGAAACAAAGCAGCAAACTGCACAATTGGTGTATGTTTGCACATGTGAAGAAGACTTACACACCAATCTTCAAGTTAAACAATTCAGCTATTTGCAAAATTTGTTAGTGTATTCAAGTTGCAATGACACAAGCTTGCCTCAACTGGAGGACATATTTCCTTTTCTGTGATATTTTAGATGCATTATGTTTATACAGCAAACATGTAATAAATCATTAATAATCCCAAATTACTGAATTAATTAGTCTGAATAACTCAATAATATTGACCATACACTGAAAAATGTTCAAAAAGCAACTCAACATTATATGAATGATATACACTTTTCAGTATGTATCTAGGTATCTATGAGTGTTTAAATTCTTCAGAAGATAAATACTGAAATATGTTTTCATTGTAAAATCCATGTTAAATGTATACCTCCGCTGTATAAATCAAACTACGCTACATACCTTCTTATAGACATCCCACAATGCACGGAAGACTTTCTTGTCAATAACCCTGAAGATTTGGTAGTGAAGAACATACAACCCACATATGCCGACGTACTTTAATCTGTGATCTGTTTCACTGGTATCACCTGATGGATTGATTAACATTGAAAGTACAGTTAGAAGTCATATTAGAACAGTTCCCACATTTTTGAAATACTGAAATTCAAGACATTCCCTGAAGTACTGAAGACTAGATGGAAATATTTGATACCAGAGAAAAAGAATTTTGTACAAAATGGATTTACTTGTACATGTTTACCCAACATGGGCACATACTAAGCATGATAGCAACAACCGAAAGAGAAGAGTTCCATATTTTCAACCCAAATAGCATTTTTTTCTGACCAAACACCCAAAACACAAGGATTTTAAGACCACAATAAAATCACTGACTTTTTCCACACTTTTCACATTTTCCCTACTGCATGGGAACCCTGTTTAAGTGGGGAAAAACCTCTACCTTTTGTATATCATAAGCAGGGTGATGGAAAAGGGTGGCCAACCAACTGAACAATTTAGATCAAATCTGCTATTTCAATAATGCGGTGAACATATCATAAAAACTAAGTTACACGATAATCTACTTCAGTAATTAAATTTATCTCACACAAAAGTAATGATCCCAGAGAGGGAGATGAACATAACCCCATCCCCCACATGAGATTATGCAATTTTACTTTGATTTTTCAGATTGCACTTCTTTTGAAAAAAGAGGTATCACCCCTTCCCTACAATGAGATCAGAGTGTCACCACTGACTACACATATGAAGGGTCAAATCGACCAAAGATATGATTCACAAAGATTAACTTTACAAGTTTTAAGACTGAACGAATGAAGTATTCAGTCGACCAAATTTGTAATTGATAGGATGTTTCACACACAAACTTGAAAATGTCAGCCTGACATAAGGGACAAATATTATTTGGAGCTTATTTGAGATTGTTGAATGTACGACTATCTGCTATAGTTTGGCTTGTTTTGAACTGTAAGGAGCGTTACCCTCAATTTCTAACCTGTTAGTTTGACCTCGTAGCACCCACGTTTTCAAGTCCTGGGTCACTGGAGTGTTTTCCCTAATCCCATTGCTTATGGCAAGCATAACACACAATGGCTCCATTTCATAATTCAAGTCTTTGGTACAATTTGGTCTATGAATAAAAGATTGACCCCCCAGGTGATGGGCAGATATTCTACTGATCACTAAACACCCAGTCTATATGAACATTCCAAAGAGTCCTAAGCAAGAGAGGTCTTTTTAAGGGAGAGTACAGCCATCCTAATGAAAAAGTATAGCAGACCATTCTATTTGCTGAGTAGCTCTTGAGAATCATGTGACAGTATGTCATTTCACTGTCAATTGCAAAGTATACCAGGAACAACCCCTTGATAAACCATGAATATGTAATACTAAATATACCAGGAACAACCCCTGATAAACCATGAATATGTAATACTAAATATACCAGGAACAACCACTTAATTAACCATGAATATCTAATACTAAATATACCAGCAAGAACCCCTTGATAAACCATGAATATGTAATACTAAATATACCAGGAACAACCCCTTGATAAACCATGAATATGTAATACTAAATATACCAGGAACAACCACTTGATAAACCATGAATATGTAATACTAAATATACCAGGAACAACCACTTAATTAGCCTTGAATATGTAATACCAGGAACAACCCCTTGATAAACCATGAATACTTAATACTAAATATACCAGGAACAACCCCTTGATAAACCATGAATATGTAATACTAAATATACCAGGAACAACCACTTGATAAACCATGAATATGTAATACTAAATATACCAGGAACAACCACTTGATTAGCCTTGAATATGTAATACTTAATATACCAGGAACAACCCCTTGATAAACCATGAATACTTAATACTAAATATACCAGGAACAACCACTTGATAAACCATGAATATGTTATTCTAATATACCAGGAACAACCACTTGATAAACAATGAATATGTAATACCAAATATACTACGAAAGACCCCTTGATAAACCATGAATATGTAATACTAAATATACCAGGAACAACCTCTTGATAAACCATGAATATGTAATATATATATTGTGATGTATCGGGAAAGATACTAAGAAGAAAACTTAAAGGAAAATTGTGTAATTTAGCTATTGTTTCAAAATAAGTTTGAGGTGATTGCTCTTGACCCTATAAAAGGGGAAGAGCAGTAATCCCAAATTGAAGTTGTGTAGTAGACTGTCCAGTTTCATGATTGGCTGTTGGGAGTCATGTGACAATGTCATTCTCTTCAAATGTGAAATTTACTAGAAATAACTGCTTGGTTTTCCTTGAATATGCAATACTAAAGTCATAAAATGTAATGAAAGATACTTTGAAGAGATATAAGATGAACACTGTGCTATTCTGAAAAAAATAAGTTTGGGGGACTGCTCTTGACCTTAAAGTATTCAATGTACCTCTCACACTGTACCTTAAAAAATTCCATCCACACCCAGCACCTCAAATAGACAAAAGATCTACATTACAAGAGAGTTAAATCACTCCATTTTTCCTACCTATTTTTGGTTCAGTCTGGGAAAAAATGGTACGGATGATGTAAGCAAATTCTTCAGCAAACAATGAGTTCTTGGATACAGAGAGGCTTCCATCATCAAAATTTTGTTCAACACAATTCTAAAAAGATATGAAAAGTAATATCAGCAAGTACATCTTAATGGGAAATAATGCCTTTAAAATGCTCCAATATGCCATGCAATGAAAATGACGGTAGTCATTATCAAACCGTTGAGTCTTGCCATTAAACGTAGAAAAAGCTTCGTCTCCTTAAAACATTATGCACAAGAAGAGTTATGGAAGTTGCATTATTTGAAATTTTGAAAGTTTGGGTGAACAAATCACTACTGAGCAACAAATAACTGAATTTCTATCTGTGGGAAACTTAATTTTTGAATGAAGACTACCATACTACCCTCTTTTTTATAATCTATCATTCTGTCAATGAATAAGTTTTAAAAGGATGGTTTTTTGTGTAAAACAAATGCAATGTTAGTTACTGCAGGCTAGAAAGAAACGATGTGTGTATGTTTGCAATGTTGACATTTGACTGGTAGATTTTGAGAAGTTAGTTACTTGAAGAGTACATCTTGGGCCAATAAGGCTTGGGCATCCCTGATCCCTGATCTGGACAAAATCCTCATTTTTTGAGGGATCCAAAGGGGATAAAGTTATCACTGACTCATAACCACAAAAAGAAGGAACAAGAAAGATATCTGATTTTAATTCTTACATGAAATATCATGCCATCCAGTAATTGTCCTTGAAGTCCCATTAGAAGTCTTTCAAAGGGTCGAAGCTTGTTCTCCTCAATTCCAAATCTTGATGGATTATGATGAACAGATTTCAGCATTCTGAAAAATGTTAAATAGGTGGCAGGCAAGGTAAGACGGGGATGATCCCCTATTTCAGTCTGAACAATGGGGCTTCATGAAGAATCACCCATGTTCTTTACATTTATTCGACAATATATTAAAATGCTTTGGAAAACAGAGCAATCAACATGAAACTAAGTGAGTCAATTTAGAAAATGTACATTACTCTATTTCCAGTAGTCATAGGGCCCTGGAAAAGGATGGGGCTGAAAACTAATTTTTACTATTCAAAACTTTCTCTTCCCTAATGCCATAGTTACCCAACTCCTAACAATAATGGAAACTTAAATATGTCAGCTTAAAGTTGGTTAAGGTACCTTGAGTGATGTGTTGACCATAATGTGTGGAAATGCCACTATACCCAACTTTTCCCACCATCCTTTGCCCCAACCCCACAACACCCTCCACCCCTGGAAAAACACATCACTGCTGGTTGTCAAGAAACAATAGTACAAGTATGAACTGCACTGTGGTTAAGTCTGCTATTTAAAACAACGAAGTAGTTTATAATTTTTCCCTTTCCCTTGTGAACCATTCCACCCTTTCTATAGTTAATAATATCCTCATGAAATTAATGACAATGAAAGTGTAAGCTGCTTCAAACACATGCAATCTAAACCAATCACTTGCTATATTTGATTCATTATATTCACATATCATCATATCGATGTTAACTACCTAAATCAAAACTTTCACTTTTAACCATAACAAATTTGTTAAATTTTTTTAAAATGTTTAAATTCACAGCTTTAGCTGGAACACTGTACAATGCATTGACTGTTGTGCTTCAAGATATAAGAGCACTGTAAGAGACTGAAACCACGTAAATCATGAACCATGGAAATCCTGCTTACAGGTGATTCACAACATACAAATGTCAACCAACTGTATGCAATTAAGCTTGACCTCCCCCCTCCCCCAGCCATATGCAATAAACGACCCCAGTGTGTACCGGGAATAAGCATGTGCAATACAAATTGCTCTGTACCTCAGTTTGAAAGCTTCGAGATATCTTTTCCTCTCTCCATTTTTTTCTCTCTAATTTATATTTGTACTATGTTTATGATACTACAATGGTTTCAATGTTTTGTTTAACTTACCTTTTATACAATGTCCAATGATCCTTAAGTGTACCCTGGTTTGAAATGATCTCGTCAAAGGTAATTAAAACCCTTAGCAGGTCTGCTAAATACTCAAATACAACCTGAAATAAGAGCATTCATTAACACAAAAGGATGACTACATTTCACCAGTAGTAAAAGTACTCATAATATTTTGAAATGGATTTCCACTTTGATCTGAATTGTATAAACATGAAATAATTAGAAAAATTAAAAAGATTTAAAATTTTAAAGATTTAAAAATTAAAAATTTAAAGATTTCTCCTGTTCTAATACAATAGAAAAATAGACAGTTAAGCCCTTAAATAATTGTAGAACACCCCGGCACAAATTTTCTTTCTTCCCTTCAACTCTATGTGACTAGAATAAACTATCTGAGGAGATATTAAACGTGCAGATCCCTGAATACCTTCATCTTGCTGATCCCTCTCTATCTCTCTACTGTTGTCACCTTCACTGCTGATACCACCGCCACGTATTATAATGTATGGAGCGTGAATATGTCATAAGAAAAGGAGGTTACCACAGAAATATAAGCCACATAAAGGTCCATTCATTGAAACTTAACCGCTGGATTGTCAGCCTGGGGAAAATTCTAGAGGGCGGGTTCCCATTTGAGAATAATACAAATAAGAATGAGGCCTGGGTGATATCTTTTTTTCTGATTTTTAAGCAGGTTTATGCAATACTATTTCATAATACTATTGCAAATCTTTTTGCCTAACAAAATGGAACTCTCAGGAAGTTTGGTCTAGACTTCCAATTTTTTGAAATCCGGAAATTGCCATGAACATCACAGCTTTGTTAACACAATGGCAAGCATTGAAAATTGTACTTTACCTGAAAGTGAACATTTGAGACATCTATTGTTTTGGGGGCATTCCTGTAGAAAAATGAATTGTACAATGAAGAAGAAAAGGACTTTAAACAAACAATCTCTTTAACATGACTTCCTTAGAAGAAACAAATACCTTTCTCTGCATTAAACCTCATAAAAAGGTAAATAGAGACTTTACTTTCTCTTTTCAACAAAATATAACTGTGTCCTCAATTCTGACCTACAATTCTTCTGTCTGTATCTTTACAATTTGTTGTTCATCTTGTAAATGTCAGTAAAAAAACCTACCTGTTTCAAGAAGCGTTTAACACTTAGCGAATTTTATCTTTAATTTAAAGCACCTCAGAGCACCTTTGGTTGTGCAGTGCCCTAAATCAGGAGTTATTTACATCACAATACACTACACTGCATTCCATTGCATTGCATTACATTACAATACATATAAAGATGTTGAGAATAACTCAGTTGCATACTTCCTCCTTTATCCTACATACTCTGCTAATGAGTAAAATGACTTGTGTTCAGACAAAAGCATCTTAACCTTGGACTAAAGGGGACTGGTACAGTTGGAGAAAGGGGTAGAGGTGGATGCGTTTCCCACAACTCTCTCTACATCCGAAAAAGTCTTTCCTCACCCTTACCACAAAACCAAAATGTGAAAATATACACAAAATATATAATTATTGTATATTTGAATTCTCATATACACATATATATATACACATATAACTAGTACTTTTTGCAAGTTTGCCACATTAGCCCTCTCCCAACCCCACCCCCCCCCCACCCACACCCCCCACCCACACCACCCCCACACCCCAAACCTGTCTCACTGTTTAACAATGAACTGAAAAACTGATTTAAATGCAGTGTTACAACTGCTGGTCTGGGGATTGTCTAGTGGACATGTAACTATTGACCAAAGTTATTTAGGGCTGACTTTGATGAGGATTACAAACATCTCAGTTTGTTATAACTAGAAAAGTTTGCATACAGATTTTTACAGTTAGTTAGATGGAGTTTTACAGCTCAGTTTTCAACCAATTGTGTAATAGAAACATACTTGGCATTGTTGTAAAGCCCAGACAGCTGATGCAGTACATTTTTGATGACTTCATAACATCTGTTCACAAAGCATGAAAGTTCCTACAAAAAGAAAATAAACATAAAATGAAGCTTCCCAAGAATTACCACTTGACAGCTGCACATAATTTTTGTAAGAAAATTTAAATGCAGTCACCCCAACTTGGATTAGTGCAGTTAGTCTGTCATGTTTCATTATTGGCTCTTGAGAGTTATGTGACAATACTTTACTTCCTACATCATGAAATTAAGGGGAATATCTCATTGGCTTACCTTGTGAACAATGTTAAGTCCTAAAATATCATGAAAGATGTTTGGAAGTGAAATGAAAAGAAATCTGTGGGACCTGGCTGTTGTTTCAAATATGTTTTGCCCTTTACATCTTTTAAAACGTTGTTAATACAAGTACAAGCCTGTCTATGACCTGGGGCCTGTTCCACAAAGAGTTACGCACAATCTTAAGTATGATTTACTGTTGGCTTAAGTATTGTGAATCAAACTTACGATTGTGCGTAACTATTTGTGGAACGGCCCCCTGATCTTTAAGTTTCTTTGTTGGTATCAAATAAGATTCCATTCTTTTCCAAAACGTAATATCAATTACAAGGTTTTAAATTGCTACATACCACCCTGAATGCATGGAAAACAGAATTGAGCTTTAATCTACAGGCAAAGAGCAACACATGTCAGTGAAATCATGCAAATGGTGTTTACTTCCAGTATTTGGAAAAGGAATTTTTTTCAGCCATGTACCACCATTGTATAACTTGTAATATGCATAATTAACATGCACATTTTGTATACTGCTGTTTCCCCCAAGTTCCCTCCATTGTTTTATGAAAGACTTGCCAGGAAATTACGGCAGGTAAGTGGGAATACACATGAAAATAGGAGGTATGGGGGAAACCATAGGTTTCCCTTTACCATTGGTTTGAAATAAATTTCGTATCATGTAATAACCTCTCTGCAGTGCTTTGACTATGACCGTTTGGATTCAGTCATTAAAAGTTGTGAAAATTATATGTAGCACTCGTGTGCATGCCACTAACTTTGAGCCAAGCAGATCCAAAGCCCACTCAGCCCTATGTGGTTCCATGGTTTTATGTACTTTAGATTTAATGCCATATCAGGCTATCAGCTGCATTCACTCATTATTCTAAATTAATCAGGAAAGTTATATTTTTTATAACACTGAAGAAGCTACTTACTGAGAATGAATATTTTACATTTTAGAGCAATGGTTTTTTTTACTTTATTGTGATTGCTATGTGATGAACATCAGGTTATAGGAAAAATTTTCCAAAAATTTAAGAATTCCACCCTCATGCATTTATAAGAGATGCACCGTTTGTTTCTGACAGAGTTTCTTAAAACTTCTCAAGCTTCAGTCCTTTAGAGAGGAAATGCAGACAACCCAGTCTGGACTAGTGAAGAAGTCTACCATGTTTCATGATTCTCATGATTGGAAGCTATGTGACACAATTTTTTTCTCTCTTAATTATGAAATTTACAATCATGGTAACTCATTAATTTACCTTGAATATGCAATACTTAAGTCTGGAAATATCTGGAAACATACTTTGAAGCAAAAAAAGGATGATGTCTGTGGGATCTGGCTGTTGTTAAGAATTATACTTGGAATGACTTCTTTTCACTTTAAATTCTACATATTGTTGAATTCCATAGAAAATCACTACTGTACATCACTGATCAGATAAGCTCACCTGTAAAAATGACATCATTCTACCCATTTGCACTTGGGCCTCACCCTCCTCCAGACCACTTTCTGGTTCTAAACAAACAAATCAAAATAAAACCCCATAATAAGTAAGGAAATTCATGGATTCGAGATTCAATCAAGTATTAAATCAGATATTTAGATCTAGAGAAATTCAATCAATGTTAGCAAAGTTTCACAACACCAACAAATATTCCTCACTTACTCCTTACCACAATCAGGATCAATTTTTAAGTTTGAAATTTCAACACAAGAAATTTCCAATTAACACAACAACTTTTAAAGGAGAATGAAAATTAACTGCCTTTTCAAGGAATCTTAAACATAATTGATACATCTTACTTCAGTTTCAAATGAAACAATGATAATGATAATGAGTATTGTTGAGCCGATAATGGAGATACCAGAATTCACCGATAATGGATCCTCAAAGTTAATATCCGCCCGATACTCATACCGATAACAAAAAAAAAATCTTCTATAAGCACAACATGTTTTTTGTTGCAATTGCAAAACTATAGTCCTAACATTACGACACCTTGAAATTATTTGGGACTAAGTCTGAATGTTTTTGTTACTTTGTCTTATGGAAAAATTTTCTGTGTTTCTGACAAGAGGTTTAAAGCAATCACTCAGGATGTATTTGATGTGAACCACCTGCCAGTTAAGAGCCCCATTTTGTAACCTATCCCAATATGCAATGTTACATTACACCTTCAGGAATATACATAACATAGCTGCTGAGCCATATAAACTGCTGCAGTAAAGTAGACCTTAAACAACTTGCCTGCAAATTAAACGTTAATGCATACATAATGACAAGACCATTACTCCTTTAAACAGCGCTGATAGTTCACTGCGCACAATACTTCATGAGATCGTACAGTTTTCTCAAGAATTGGTCTCTTGACTTAGCTCTTTCAATCTAATGTTTGCAATCAAGAAAGTTGTGCATGCTGCTCTGTTGTACACAGACTGTTGGTAATCCCCATTGAGTTACTGTTACTGCATGTGGCAAAATTCACATAGTGAAACTCCATTGAGGTTTGTCGCTGGATCCCAAGAAATTTGACTTGAGTTAAGTCATTGAACGGACTTGTAAACTAAATTGCCTATGGATTGCCCATAATACAGTGCATACACTCTGCTATATAGACATACATAACTGTTGAAAGGACACAATGCAATTGTTTGCTTCGATTCTAAACAAAAAAACACATCAGGATTGCAGCAAATACTTTGCACCCCTAGTTTTGCTACAGTAGTACTGTTGGCAATGCCTACTTTGTGCACTTGTTTATAGACTATGAACTGCAGGCTTGTGGTATCGTACAGCTAGTTTTTGTAGGTTCACTGCCATGCAAGTCTTAGATGTTTTGTTCAACACAGTGCTCTGCATTTTATTGAAGTGCATAAGTACTGTCAATAGCTATTTACTAAATGATGAAATGCTTGTTATTGGTTGCCACTACAGGAGACGGCTTTCATTTGTGCCGATACCAATATATTTTACTGATAATGCCATTATCAGCTGAAACCGATAATACTTATGGGTTATCTGCTCAACCCTAATAATGAAGATCAAGCATGAAAGAGTGCAAATTTTAACAGAGTTTGGCCTGAAACTTTGGACCATTTTGTTCTCAGACTGTAATGCACACTCTAAATTTTGAAGTCATCCTCAAATCTCCCTCCGTTCCAATCCTTTAACCAGTACAGTACAGTGGAAATATTACTTGCTAGTAGTATAGCTTAATGTAGTCCCCTACCAGTAGCACCATTTAGTATGGCACTAGAAGGTTCTACGAGATTGATCCATTAACTTACAGCTTGAAGGAAAATACCAGAATATCAAGGATTAGGCCACATTAATCACCAGGGAGAGAGAGAAGTGGGAAGAAAAGTATTTTTCTTCATAGTGAAACATTGCAAGCACCTGAAACAAAGGAGTTGGCAGTAATTGGTGCAATAAAATTGGCAACAAGTACTCAAAGCTTGAGACCAACTCTGAAACCACAGGAAGAGAATGTCTGTTTGAGAATGTCTCCTGTTTTGATACACATTGCGAGTGACAGCCATAGGGTAGTGTCCGTGTACCTGTGCTGTTTTTCTCTTAACAAATGTCTACCTGCTTTGTTCATTAAACATTCGCTTACATGTAATGTTCTGTCACGCACAAAACTCAGACCTATTGCACAGCAAACGTGTTTTAAAGGTCCATCCCTTATCAACAAAAAGTAAAAAGATCTTACCCCCTTCTCCATAAAATGTCAGGCCAGGAAAATACTTATTCTCAGCCTGAAATGAGGTGAAGAAGAAAATAAAAATTAATATTAATTATGAACTTCAATTAAATAAGAAAAAATCATTATCACTTCACCATTGCAATCCTTACCATATCCTTTTTTATTCCTTTTGAGGGAGGCCGGGAAGGCGAGGATTTAGTTAGTTAGATGGAGTTTTACCGCCCAGTTTCCAAACTACTGGTTCAAGTCGAGCTGGCCACAGCCTTTTTTCCAGTTTTGGTTTACTGGTTTGTTTTCTCTACTCCATTGTTTATGCAGCGCATCATGCACAATGGCAGTAGGGAGGGGAAGGAAGCTCATTATTATGATATTCTGTCTTCGTTTCCTTTTCTTATAGATCTATTTTTCATATGTTCTGACTGGTCTTCATTCCTGCTTTTTCAGTCATCAACTGTGCATGGTCAAGTGGTTTAGAGCATCCGACTTACAGACACAAAGTCTGGAGTTCAACTCTTGGCCAGGTCACACTACAGACTTTAAAAATCTCTTGATTCTGAGAAGTTAACCAACTATCAGTATGGCGTTCAAGACTGTTTTCTAAAGTAAAGCGAATAAACATTAACCAAGTGAAGGGCATAAAAGCGAAAAAGACAGGAGCAACTTGTGGAATGGATTGCTTTGGGGGGGTGGGTTACTTAGATGTGGTTTTATGGATCAATTTCTAACCTATTGGTTCAAGTCAGGCAGACTACAGCCATTTCTACCAGTAGACTAGTGTAGCACTGTCTTTTCCTCTACCCATTACTTGTGCTGAGCACAAAGCACAATGGCAGTAGATTCCACTTTTGAAAACCTTGGTATGATCTGGCCAGGACTCAAATTCATAGATGGGAGAGGGAGAATCTATCCTATAATTTGTAGAAGGTGAGACTTGTGTCATGTCAAATAACCATTCAATACATCGCCTCTCTCAAAATCTTCAACACTATTTTCAACATACAGGTAGTAACGTTATTGGCCTTTTTCTTTAACACTACATTGATTTTACATAGACCTCTCCTGCTGTGCAACCAGATCAATCAGGAATAGACACATTAAAGGTGTCAATGATAGATGAAAATGATAAGGAACAACACATGATGATGATGTAACAGGTAACAATTAGTAACCTCCATGATAGCTATATCATTTTTCATGTATAACTCTCATCAACAACATTATTTAAGTTTGTTGAACTGAGGTAGAATATAGTCCTTGATTCACTTTTTAAACTGCCATTTTATCCTCTAAACATTAAAAATATCAGGAAAGATGCTTGTAAGGAAACAGATATGTTCAAGAGTTTACTGATGTATCTTACTGAGGTTTCTAAAATGGCTTTATCTCCTTCAAATTTCAATCCCTTTCAGCAAAGGAAATGAAGGACACTTCACTTCTTAAGCAGCAAATTTCAGAGAATCCTGTGATCTATGAATTACACCTTCATGTCAAGCGACAACCAACTCAATAATTTAGTTCAAATTAGGTGTCTTTTAAAAGGCCAGTTCAAATGGGAAAACTGTAGTAGCTTGCTAAATGCAAAAATTCCCCTAACAGTACCTTGACCCAGCCAGTCCCTGACCTCTCGGTTGCTAAGCTTCATTGCTCTGAACACCTGGGTCTTTATCCACTTAGCCACACCACCACTTAAGCTAATATCTCACAGGTAGAAAATCAATTAATTTTGTAAGTATTGCCTCTTTGGACCCAAAATTGTTGCAAAAAGAAACATGCAAATTTTTTGTCTTAATAAGATTACAATCCCACAGAGACAAATTTGGAAGGTCACCTTTGCAACTAATTCATTTCTCAATGTGCAACAGTCAAAAAAATGAGTGTGGGAACAGAGCGCGCATGCTTCATATGAAAAACTATAGGGATGCCAAAGCTATGCCAAACAGCTGCAAAGCATTGACTTCATACATCTGTACTGTAACTTACCACTTATGATGTGAGGCAAGAAACCAGAGGCCATTTGTCCAAGGAAGGACTCTCTAAAATATGCTGACCGACTGCATAGTCAAGTGGTTAGAGCATCAGATTTGCAGTCAAAGGCTTTAAAAATGGAACTTGCTGCCATTGTGCTTGGTGCTCAGTGTAAGAAGTGGAGTAGGGAAAACAAACTAGTGAGCCACAACTGGATCCAACTGGTTCAAGTGAGTGAGCCACAGTGAGCCACCACTGGATCCAATTGGTTCAAAACTGAGCCGTAAAACTCTATCTAACCAACTAACTAACAAATCTAAAACCTGCCACATTGGTTTTACATTAATGCTACACAGTAATGACAATGTCTAACACTTTGCTATCATGTGGCATTTCACTTTACAAAATCTTCACAGAAAATTTTGACATGCTCCAAAACTGTTGGCGGTGCTTTTGTATTTTCTGAGAATTTAGGCAACAGTCCTGCTAATTGAGTTGACAGTCTTACTACTGTTTCTACTAATATTTGGCAAATGTGCAAAATTCAGTCACAAACCATAGCAAGTCAAATTTTTCTTCGTAAGATACTGGCTTTTATATGTTAATAATGTGCACACACAACAAAATTAAAGAGACTTTGAAAACTAGATACCCAACACCTCTTTCTGTAAGGATATTGTCTTTACTGCAAACTTTATGTAGAGTACTTTAGATTTTAATTTGAACCTTGAGAACAGATACAAGGGACTTTGTTATCTTGAGATGAGATTTAAGGACTTATTCATCTCTCCTTAGAGGACCTTACCTCATATGTGAGTGTTTCCATCTCACAACACAAAGATGCAAACACAGTGACAACCTTGTTGAAGATCTATGGTAGAAATAAAAGACATGGTCACTTCTTAAGAAAGGCAAACATTTGATATGGATGATTCCATTTTGACCAAGCCTAATGCAAAGAGAAATATTTCATTCCCTTTAGAAGGAATAAGTTATATTTTTATAATCTATATTTATTCATAAAGAAAGTGGGGCTTTGCTGATTTATCATGTATACAGTAAGAAATATATATGAACTAATGCCTACTACCTTTAGGAATAAAATATTATTGGAATATCAAGTGATGCACATATTTCCCAACACAAAATTGTACTAACATCTGAAATAATCTTTCTTAACTTTTCAAGCTGGGGCTCAACTTCCTGAATATTTCCAGATTTTCATCTACTCATAATCCAACTTGAGCTGTCAATACTTTTGCATGAAACATTCATGAACAATGTTAATTTTTCCCACAATTTAAATCCATCTTGTGGGTATAATTTTCTGTCAGGATTATGAAACCAAAGAAAAGAGAAAACTCCCATTTTCCAGATCCACACTTTATATCAAAATGGTTAACAGTCTACTGCATTCACTGAATGATGACTTTTATTAACCCCACTCACAGTTATGCCATACATTAATTGACTTATCTATCGCCTTCACATGTGACAAGTTGCTGATGGCAATTAAGTTACAAATGTCAAAGTTACAATACCCTTGAGATATGATTTTTATTCAAATGATGCATGTCACTAATACTCACTTTGTTGTCCGTCTTTATCAACTCAAGTAGATTAGTCTGTTCCATTGGGAGATACTGTTAAATGAGAAAAATGTCAGGAGTGAGAACAGAAAAATGAATTTCACATGAAAGTAGCATGTGTCAGCCTGTTAGCACATCAGTTACAGGCTCACTCTATTATTGTACAACAAAAATACTTGTACATAGAGAAAGATGGCAGAAACAGTTTTGGTCACATTTTTAGTAAAGTTCAGCACTTGAAATTAGCAATATATGCAAGTGAATGGATACAGAAAGTATCCTAAGGACTCCCTGAATCCTAGATTGCATTATACATATGGAACATTTTATTAATGCAATAATTTCACAATCAACAGGCTTTCTGGAAGTATTGGTATGAACAATTTTAGCAACCGACTTTCCTTGATTACCTGTACATGCAGGCAGAGAGTATGCAAGAATTTGGTCCCAGCACTACAATGTGATCATTCCCCCTTCCTGCACCTCTTTTTCCACTTAGTTTTGCTACTTTTTATTTGCCTAAACTCACCTGAAGAGAAATTGGATCAAGAGTGAAATCCCAGACGTCCCCGATAGAATCATCCAGAGCATCTTCAATCCCTTTCAACTGGCTGGCGTATTCCTCAAGAAACTTTCCATACTTTTTCAGCTGGACCTCTCCAACAATTTCTGCAAAGTGATATGAGAACAAGAAGGTAAAGTCTACCACTGGAATAACTAACAGTTTTCTACAGCTGTATACTGTACACAGGTAGTTGTTACTGTTATTAATAAAACGTTAAGTACACAGTATTTAACCATGCATGATTACAATAGGATTTCATCCTTACAGACACAGGGAATAATTTATCCACTATCCCATCAAAATTTGCTACACAAAATTGACAAATTGCAACACAAATTATACATAATTGTGTAGCAGATTTTGTACGCATAAAATAAGGGTTTTTAATGATTTTGTAGAAGCCTAGAAACCTCTAGTTGCTAAGCAAATTTTGAACACTAAATTATTCCAGCTGTAAACTTCACAAAGGGACATCAAACAAATGGGAATACAATGCACCCATGGTCATAAACCTTGTAAATGCATGGAACCTGGTGTGAATTGAAGTACAGTATTGTACCTTACAACACAACTACTGTTCTCCTGCTTAGTGCTTGGCAGCACAATTTCTCTGTTTAAATTTATGTACTTAAAACATATACAAAGTACAGTACTGCATGCATATACAGTATAACATGAAAGTCAAGAGGAATTGCTGAAGCCTTCCAAACTAGAAATCCAGAGGTAAAATAGCAAACAAACTTTACAAAATCATTTCATCTACAACTAGTGAAGTCAAAGTACAGAACTTCACCTGCATGCAACTTGAAATCCTTCAAGAATCCATAAAATGTGTCTTATGCAAGTTCTAGGGATTCATACACAAATAAAATGTTTTTCACACTGTCCACTACAGTATTTGGTATTTACAATTTTAACTTTTCAACAAAAGCAAGTAGGTCATTTTAACTACAGGTATTGTATAGTACGGGCATGCATCACTAATGCCAAAAATGTTTTGAGAGTCAGCTGGCTAAAAAGGTAGAGTCCTAAAATGGTGTCAAAATTGGTTTTTACATTAAGTTCAAATTTGGATTTCAAATACAGTGCAAATAGGTTCAGACAAGTGCTCAGTTGTACTCCTACATTTGAATGGAATTCAGGTCAAAACGAAACTCTTTCTACTGATAAAAAGTTCATATGGTTTGAAACTCTTTGAGTATGATTGCAGGTGATGAATATGATTTAACATGCAAAGAGACTTACTTAAGATGGACTTCCCCATTGGACTTGGTTTCCTGTCCACCGATTTATTTGAAAAAAATCGCAAACTAAACATTGTCTCTTCCTCTAGGTTACTGTATGGTATCATCAAAACATTTTTTACTGAAGTACTGTATTACCAAATATAAAGTAACTACACAGCCTGCGTATTGTATAGCAAACTTTCTGTAGTAGGCTACTCATATAGCAGACATGGATTGTTACTACCATAGATACCACATGTGAACTAGCAGTTCTTGCACCCCTAAAACAAAATGGTAGTCACTCCATAGATAAATCCTTTAAGACCAAAAAATGAATATTAATCTGTAGAATTTTCTTTTTGAATTTTGTTAGAATTTGAGGGATATAAGGATTAAACTTAATGGCTATCTGTGCAAATGATGTCACACTGTACTTGACCAATTATCTGAGCAGGATAGGTCTTTTCAATGGCTTGTTTTGGGTATCTATCATTTTCTAATGGGGACTACACATTTGAAGGGAAATAAGTTAATTACTTGAGAAAGTTGAAGACTGAGTCATTCTGTTATGAGATACATCCTGTCAACTGTACTACAGCAAAGCATGTGCAGCACAGTATATAAAAATCATTATGAAGACTCTACAGTGACATGGTAGGATTGTGCATTAACTGTATATGGTGGCTCTGAATGACCATCACTTTTTATGTAACACTGGGGTAGAGGAAGACTATATTTGGTAGAGGGCACACAAGTAAAGAGTCCAGCCAAAGGGAATTTAGTAGGGCATGTTCAGTATTGAAAAATGTGATTTCTACTGTACAGTGTAATGAACGCTTGATTTAATGGCCCTTTATTAGAATATCAAAACCATTCAAATTAGAAAATTCTCCAAAAATTCTCATGTCTTCCAAGAGCAGAACTGAGGACATCATCTTTATATCATAATTTGAAAGTAAAGATGGTACAAGTGAGTGCAGGTCTTAATAACCATTTCACCTTGTGGTGTTAAAAACACTACTGGAAGAATCGCTCAGCACTGCCCACCGTGCAGTACTTAATCTACAGTACAACCCTGAATGGAAGAATACAGGTTGATGCTGTCCCATATTAAAATGTTAAAAGTGCCTGGCAAGTGGCAACCACTCTCACTCAAGGCATTCATCATTAACTACTGTATAATCTCCCTTCCAACATCTGGTAGATTCAGGTAATTAGAACAGCAACAGCACTCTCATGACACCTTGGTCATTGGCTGTAGGCAGAGCTGTACAGTACACATGTAGAAGCCCCAGCTCCAACATTGTTATAAACAAAATATAGCTTTCCTGTCTCGAGATATTGCCTGGATTTTCATCGGAAAATTCGTATCGCTTGTCCAGTTATCACCAGAATGCTAGTTTTGCTTTGCCAATTTTGTGAAGTCCATCAAGTTTGTTGCTGGTCTATATGATCTTGGTGCACGATGAAGATGGAGCTCCTGAAAATGCAGGTAGCCAGGAAACTAAGCGAGGAGAAACCAGAAAGTATTCACCATTTGCAATCGTGACGGGTCTTTTATGCTATAGTCCTATGAGTAAGTTGTGAATTTGTAACAGAACTTTAAGAACTAACGTTAGATTGCTGTATACATTAGAGTCCATCCATAACAAAAATGTGTGTGATAATTGTGACCTGTGTTATCCATCTGTGTTACACAGCACCAATTTACTTTTGATATTAAACAGGAATAGCAATTGAATTCAGCAGATTTTCCACATGAATGAACTTCAAGCATCCAAGCGAGCAGGTGTAGACAGATGTAAACACTAGTAGCCAAATATAGCAACCATACTTTCAGGAAACTCTGCCATAACGGTACATGGATTGTAATACAAGTGGACACTGGCAACTATGGTATACATTAGAAGTATAGTACTACAGTATAACAATGCCCTTGGAGTAGATCAGTCAAAACAGAGTACAGTAAACTGGACACTTGTCTCATGCAGGCTTTGGCAATGAGAACAACTACATGTACATGTAATTGATAAAGTTGGAACTTAAAGGCCCTGTTCTCTCACCCCAAACAGTTCCAATATTCTCCTAACCTTCTTAATTAACCCCTCCCACATTTGTCTGAAATTCATGCTCATCCAAATACAATCTCAGTTTATTGCTTCAAGGTGAGTAAAGAAAAACTCAATTTATATAATCAAAACACTCTCAATACCGTTCATGCTGTGTAATATAAGCTTTGGTACTCTGCATTGTTTGAATTAGCTGTCAATCGAAGATCTGAGCCAATCGAGAATTTTGGTACCCCCGTACCAAAATTGTAGTTTGGGGTGAGAGGTTTGGCTCTTAAAGGACCCTCCACATAAAGCAAACTTAAACTGAAAACTATGCAATACAATCAAATCCAAGGTGTGAAACTTCTGGCAAACGAAGTTCATGTACTGTAGCATACATATTGCCATTTTTAGCCTATTGTACAGTATGCCACCTTCAATTATGCAAAATTCACAAAAACCAACCCATTTTAATATGATGAAAACTTTTGAATAGAGAGATGGACATTTTTATTCTGCAGTACTAAGCTTTGGATCTAGACTTCGTGGGTTGAACTTATAAAAATTAATTAGTTCAGCTAGAAGCCTACTGTAGAACTGTGATAACACAAGTCAGCCACCCACTGCATTGTAAACATGTTGAATGCAGTTTATCAGCCATATAAGTACAATTTGAACACTGTGATTTTCAACAATAACTCAGTCAAGGCACCATCCAATGGTCCAACTCAAGGTACACTGTAGGGCTGTGCATTTTCGGTTAATTCACTATCCGTTTAACCGATTTTATTAACCGGTAGTTAACCGTTTAACCGAAAATGACGTAATGTTCACACAACAACAAAAAGTCAACATTTCCAAAGAGCGCCATCACTTTTGTACCGGAAAGTGCAAGTCTAAAATGGCGCCGTAAGTCATGTTCGCCCATGTAAGTGTGTGGCAAAAATGTTGGTATTTTGCGCTGAGTTTATATCATCTTTTCACAGTAAAAACCCTTCCCGCATTTACTGAAGCTTTCTTCAGACCACGTGCACTTTTTAACATTCCACCAACTGTTGTATTCCCGCCTGACCCTATGTTATATTGTCAGTTATTTCATGAAACACGCCCACACCGCTGTTTTGATGCAGCTTGCTTGCGATGCAGTGTTCAATACATGTACAGCGCTCATGTGTGTGTCATAGTAGTGATCTGTACAACTGCACAGTAAACGGCCCACCAGCCGCAAATAGCGCAACCAAGCCCTATTTTCCTGCATAAATTACGGAATTCCCAGCATTCCTACCATAAAGTTATTTACAGTAGGACTTATGGAATGTTATCATATGACGTCGTTACGAACGTAAACAATTACGCACGTGGTCCCATGCATGCACTAGACTTGCGTGCATATCCGTTTTTACCACTAAACAAGGGACCATGTTTTGCTTGGTGACATCATATGCACACGATCTATTGCAAAATTTGAATTGCCTCTGCATTGTGATTGGTTCAAATACGTTGATTCTGAGCCAGCCAATCACAACTCGCGCCATCGCCTATGGGATTTATAGCGTGTTCGATTTGCTTCCCTTGACTTACTCGAGCCTCGAGCTAGGGCTACGATGGTCATGCGCAGTTGGGTGAAATAAACGAACGTTTTACGGTAATTACTGGAGAAGTTGGTTCACAATAGCCAATGACAGAGCCCGTAGCTGGATGGCAGAGCGAACTCTGGTACGTACGTATTACATGCGGTTCGCTTGTACGATGAACATAGACTCGAAACAATGCTCATTTAGAAAATTCTCGAGAAATAACACTTGAGTGACTTCACTAATTCCGACATCAACCACTTTTCACAAGTCAGAAGTTTCATGTTTACCCCACTGTATTTACATGCTCAGAAATTGTTCACGAATGCATGCTGTTCGTTTAGCTGCCATGTTTTCCCAAAGCACGATGGGATATTTACCTAAGTAACCGACTCGAAGGGTCGCTCACTTGGGCCTGGCGCGAGTAAGCACGAACACTGACGTCATTAGCTAATCGAACGTAGTCGTGCCAGACACGAGTTAACTCGGGCGAGTAATCGAACACGCTATTAGTGTGTGAAAATACCAGACCTCCGAACGAATTTCCCCATTGGGTTTGCGTTATGACGATCGCACTTCCCAGGCTTACATAGCCCGCCTGTGCAGCCGGCCAAGCTGCGCGCTAAATTCACCAAGAAACGGCAGCACAAATCTCTGCGTACTTGGATTTTTCGGGGGTCTGACTTAAGTGCATTTCATTTGCTGATTATTTTGAAACAAGACGGTAAGGTTTGGACAAGAAGTGGCAAAATTACGGGAATATTTATGTCAGAAAGAAACCATAAGATAACATTAATCGAGTCCACTTTTTGCTGTCCAAGACCGCTAAAAATTAGATCGTTATTTTTACGTGCATCGTAGGGTTGACTTCTACAGTACTGTACATTATCACAACTACAACCCAGTTGGTTCAACGAACTGCGTATGCTTATTCATAAAAGTCAACATGGAATGTTCCATTTTATATGATATTGGGCAAACAAACAAAATGGCGGGAATTATCTGGTTCTTACTATCGGATTTTTACGTATTAAATTTTTTCCAAATACTGCTATTAACAATGAAAAATAATGAAATTTACGGAGGTGTAGCATGATAAAATATTTCGATTAGCTACAGTGGGAAGACTTATTCAAATATACATTTGTGCCCTAATCATGGTCTCGTGGAGGTTTATTGCCATAGAAATACAGGGCTTGGTAACGTTTGTTACAGCTCCCTGCTTGTCTTGTGGCTTTCTTTTCGCTTGGTAATCTCTCAAACATGCTGCTAATTTCTAAAGTTGTGCTTGGGTGTTGCTATTGAAGGGATCAGGAGACGAGCACACGAAGTTCTGCCAACGAAAGTAACAATGGGTGCGCCACTTGTCACTCATCATAATGTACTTAATTCGGGGAGCTGCCGCGGAATTAATCCATTCAATTGAACGGCCGATTTTAAAACTCTTTTTACAGTTATTGTTCAAGCGATAATTTGTGAGAAACTGACAGTTTGTTGCGCGATCTTTGTGTAACAGTTTACCAACAAAGTTACCCCGTGGCGACTGAGTTATTGGCAATACAAAAACGGTTAATCTATGAAGAGGAATGACGCACGAGTAACCGACGAGTCGGTCGGTTAACCGGTTAACCGATTAACCGTCACAGCCCTAGTACACTGTGATTTGTACTATTTGCGTAACCCTCTTCTTGCCATTTGAGGCATGCATGTGCCATCACAGTAATTACAGAACACCCCACCAGGCCAAAATTGCCCTTGAAATTTAATGGCCACATCAAATCTCTGAAAATGACTCATCACAAGTCCTAAGTGCTTGATTTTTTTTAAATTCAGTGAAAAAATTCCAAATCCAAGCAATGTCCCCTTGGTGGCTACGTCCGCTGCACTGGCTCCACCATGAAAAAATAATACAGACAGTTTGTTTCATCGTTCCCAAATTAACTGAAATTATTTCAAGTCCTACCAATGTCACCACAGTGGCTACTGTACATTGGCTACATGCCGACTCCACTGTGCAGAAATAATATGGCTTGGATGCAATGGCATAGCTGGCTCCTCTGTGACTTTATTTAATAGTGGATGCACACTATCAATTACAGTGACTCAAATCACTGCGAGGAGTGCCATTATTTGCACTGAAACAAGATTAAGGATGGGAACTTAAATGAATCTATAATTAAACAGCAGACCAAAGTTCTTCAGTATTATATTTCCTAATGAGGGTGATGCTAAGCACACTTAGAATGTGTTACAAACACAATTTCAATTTTAATGATACTCTACATATATGCTGAGATAAAGGCTACAAAAAAGAGAGTTCAAAATGGAAACAAAATCAGTATCCCAAACATTGCTGCTCAGGAGAAGACTCAAAAAAGAGGCATCCACAAAGAAGAAGTTAAGATTCCAAAAGACAAAAGATGTAGCATCGCATTTTGGTTCGTATAAGTGCCGTCGCACGTCATTATCACCTGAAATCATAGTGCTGCAATAGAGTACATGAAGAATGACAGTTTGTATGAATCTATTCAAGCTTGATAAAACAGCACATGTACCACATACCTCCCAAGTGACCTGCATTTCATGGGTTTGACTCACATTTGAACATCCAAACCTGCTGAGGCGCTGACTCACCTACTCCTCTGAAAAACCCGCACCTTAAATCTCCATGGTATTCTTAGAGAATCATGCAAATTTACAAGTTGGCTAAGGCTTACCAGTAACTACAATTCAGTAAATCATATATCTGACAGCACATTCACCTGCTCACGCTGCTACACAATCCTGACAGTGCATAGACCTACTGTAGTTATGTACAATATGGACGTATGCTTGCTGTCGTAAAATCGCTATTGACTAATCCTTCACAGCAGGTACAGTACAGTATGGAATGTATTCCTGTCACTGCCTAAAAGTGTAAAAGTGGTCGTGCAACCCCACATTCAATAGTATAAAATGAATGCCCACTTTGCGGGTTAGAGGCGGGGCTTGTCACAACAAGAAAGGTTCTTGATTGTCTTGACAGATGAAACTCATGACGTTCTAAAACAGGCTTCCTCAAATAGCAGTGCCACTTGTGGCCGGCGTTTGGAGTGCCACAAAAAATTACTGGAAAAATTTCCAAAAATTTAACTTCTCATAGCTTTTTTAACAAGTATTGTTCTGTCTCAAAAATAGGTAACTAAATAAATCAGTAATACATCCCACCGACTCACGTCACATGCCGCCAATGATATAATAACTTCCTATTTGTTCTCACAAGAAAGTAAAATCACTGTCCCTTTTTTACATTTATTAGAGTCAGTGCTTTGTCGATTCGCCTTATACCTTTCTCCCTAGCGGGCAATTCATCAATGGACAGATCAGAGTTGACCCACATCTAGCCCTTTCAGGACTTGGGAGCTATGGTACCACATTCCTCACTTTTCAGGAAAATGTGATTTATAACTGTAGCACACCAGAAAAATCAGGTAGATGTGCACTGTTTAACAAGGTGTTTCTTGATTGGCTGTTGCCATTGTATTGTATCGATTGTGTTTTTTGTTCCGGTTAGGGATTGGGGTTACCCTTAGCCAGTTAGGGAATTTCAAACAGTGTGCATCGCCGAGGAAAATCTAAACTCAGGGTCTCAAAAATATCAAATCAAATGTAGCATGGGCCTTGATTCATGAGTAGATCACAAATGGCTGTAGTACAAAAAACATTAACAACAATCTTTTATTTCAGCTTAAATCAAAATTAATTTCATTCCGGAAAAGAAAAAGAGGATAATTTCAGTCCATTGAAACCTTGGCTCTAATTGGGTTTCCCTACCCACTGTTATTGGGTTAGGGTTACGTATGCAGATTAATGAGGTTAGGGTTACGTAGGAATAGTAAATAGGGTTAGGGTTAGGGGGTGGAGGGCACAGTTGAGGAGGTGGTTGCTGAAGCCAGTGTTTTGAATTCTGGGATTTCCGGTGGCCTATGGGAAGGTGAAAAGGTTAAGGGTAAGGTTTTGTTTGTTGGGGACTCAATCACCCGGTTTGCAGACAGGGAATTTTGTAAGAAGGACAAAAGGAAAAGGGTAAGGGTTTGTCTTCCTGGAGCTCGATTTGAGGATATCTCGGAGAGGGTTAATCAAATTGTAGGTGATGAGGAAGCTGTTGCTGTGCTGGTGGAGACAAATAATCTCAGTCGGGACAGTCAAAGTTTGATCAGGTCACAGTATAGGGAACTGATTTGTAGGTTAAAATCCACCCGTGCTAAAGGGATTTTGTGTGGTATTCTCCCCCGTTTCGATAGAAGGGTATCTTGGAGCAAAATTCTGGGATTCAATAAGTGGTTGAAAATCGAATGTACAATGCAGGGCTTACAGTTTGTTGATACATGGGCTGGTTTTGTGAATAGGAGGGACCTTTTTGCCAAAGATGGGTTACACTTGTCTAGCACAGGGGCTAATGAGTTGGGTAGACTGGTTTCTCAGGCTGTTGACTCTCAAGTGTCAAACTAGGCGCAGGGGCGAGGTCAGCCGTTACAAGGCAGGTATCTGGTTTAGTTTTAGCCAAGACTGATTCTAAAATTAGTGAGAAGAAGTATTTATCTAGGAAGGTTGGTGATGTGAGGGTCATGTTTGCCAATGTTCGCAGCATTTCCAATAAATTTAATGAGTTTCTTGCACATGTTTCCATAGACAATCCTGACTTAGTTGGGGTTACTGAAAGTTGGCTCCATAGTGATATTAGTAATTCTGAAATTCAGGTTCCAGGGTATAAAACTTATAGGCAGGATAGGGTTGATACTGTTGGTGGTAGAGGTGGAGGGGTCTTGCTGTATGTTAAGGACAGCATAAATTGTGTTGAAGTCACTGACAAGTTTTCTACTGGTTTTGCTAACTGCTTGTTTTGTGAACTTAGTCCAATCAATGGGGGTACTCCTTTGGTTGTTGGCATCATTTACTGTTCACCTAACTCTGGTGCTGATAATAATCAGAATTTGCTTCAAAGTTTGAAGAACCTTTCTTCTAAGAGGGCAGTTGTGTTTGGGGATTTCAACTTTCCTGATATTGATTGGCATTTATGCACTAGCGGGCCACATGGGAGGGAGTTTCTTGGGGCGGTGTCTGATTGTTTCCTCACTCAGCATGTTCTGTTTCCCACTCGTGAGGATAATTGTTTAGATTTGGTGTTAAGTACTGATGAAAATCTGGTCAGAAATTTGAGGAGTGGTGGTAAGGTTGGATGTAGTGACCATGACCTTATTAGTTTTGACATTTGTTGTTTCAGTAAACCTCCAAGTAGTGACAAAACTGTTCTTGACTTCAGTAAAGCTAATTTTAGTCATGCAAAAGAGGAGCTTAGCATAGATTGGGTTGCACATTTGTCTCATTTAGGTCCTGCTGAAGCTTGGAAATTTTTCAGCAGTACTGTTTCTGATATTACAAAGTTATGTATACCACTCAAGAAGGCTCGGGTGAAAAGTAGGCCTATTTGGATTTCTAGGGAGGTACTCAGGGCAACTAGGAAGAAACGTAAGTGTTGGCGACGTTATAAGGCCAGCAAGGATTCTGATGACTTAAGTGCCTACAAGAGTCAAGAGGTCTTAGTTAAAAATTTGGTTAAGGACACTAAAGCTAGGTTTGAAAAAAAGTTGGCCAGTGAGGTTAAGATTAACCCAAAATCTTTCCATGCCTATGTTAGGTCTAAGCAGCATGTTAAGGAGGGGGTTGGGCCACTTCATGATGTGAATGGTTCATTAGTTAGTGATCATCAGGATATGGCTAATTTGTTAAATGATTATTTTGTATCTGTTTTTACCAAGGCGTCATCTGTCATGGGGATTTGTAGGGGTCCTGATATCCCTTCTTCAATGAGTGACATTGTGTTCTCTGAGGAGCTGGTTCTGAAAAAATTAAAGAGTTTGAAGGCAAGTAAGGCTCCTGGGCCAGATGGGATCCATCCCGCCATCCTTCATGAATGCTCTGAGGTTTTATCAGTTCCACTATCAATTATTTTTCAGAAATGTCTTGACTCAAATTTTGTTCCTACTGACTGGCGGGTTGCTAATGTCACTCCAATTTTTAAAAAGGGGGATCGGAGTTCACCTTGTAATTACAGGCCAGTCAGTTTAACTAGTGTTGTGTGCAAAATTATGGAATCCTTAATCAAGGACTGTTTGCTAAAGCATCTCTTAGATA
Organism: Holothuria scabra; assembly: GCA_037179385.1. Lineage (NCBI taxonomy): Eukaryota > Metazoa > Echinodermata > Holothuroidea > Aspidochirotida > Holothuriidae > Holothuria > Holothuria scabra. The sequence continues at coordinate 55,988,800 of CM074181.1, read as the reverse complement.
ATGGGTTACTCAATCTAACTCAGCATGGTTTCCTACCCAGTAGATCTTGTGTTACAAATTTGCTAAGCTTTCTTGAGGATGTTTCTTTGTCTCTCGATTCAGGTTCCAGTGTGGACGTCATTTATCTTGACTTCCAAAAAGCTTTTGACAAAGTACCTCTAGGTAGACTCATGGTAAAATTGCATAGGTTAGGCATCATAGGCAAGTGTGCTCAGTGGATCAATTCGTGGCTCAATGGTAGGTCTCAGAGAGTTGTTGTCAATGGAAATTTTTCTTCCTGGAAAGAAGTCTCAAGTGGTGTACCACAAGGTTCTGTTCTTGGCCCACTTCTTTTCTTAATTTTCATAAATGATATTGATAGCTCTATCACTTCCAGTATAAGTAAGTTTGCTGATGATACAAAGCTCTATAGGAAGGTTGGAGGAAAGGATGATTCTTTATTGCTTCAGAAAGATCTGGATAGGTTATTTTCATGGTCTCAGACTTGGCAAATGTCTTTTAATGCTGATAAGTGCAAAGTCCTCCACTTTGGTTCTAAGAATCCCCACCATGATTATACTATGAATGGTACTAATTTGAACAAAGTGACTTCTGAGAAGACCTTGGTGTAGTTATTACAAGAGATTTAAAGTCATCTAGGCAGTGTGCAGCTACTGCTGCAAGGGCAAATAGGGTGCTTGGGTTGATCAGGAGGAATTTTAAGAGTTTTAGTAAAGAAATTGTGCTAAATTTGTATAAGCAGCTGGTTCGACCCCATCTCGACTATGCTGCACAGGCCTGGAGTCCCTTCTTTGAAAAGGACAAATTGCTTTTGGAGCAAGTTCAGAAGAGAGCTACCCGACTCATACCTGAGGTTAAAAATCTACCTTATTCCCAAAGGCTTAAGCTGCTTGGGCTTACCACTTTGGAGCTGAGAAGGATTAGGGGGGACATGCTCCAGGTATACAAATTTCTATCTGACGGGAATACTTTGTCAGCTTGCAGTTATTTAAAGGTCCAGAGTAATCCTTGGGTTAGAGGCCATTGCAAAAAGCTTGAAAAGTCTTTTGCTAGACTTGACATTAGGAAGTTCAGTTTCTCTCATAGGGTTGTTAGGGAGTGGAATAGCCTGCCTGAGTGGGTTGTTAACTCCACATCAGTGCACTGTTTTAAGGTTAATATTGACAAGTTTTTCCATGACTGTGGTAGAATCTAATCTTTCTGGGCTCTTTAGGTGTTGGTGGTTTGCTTTGTTTTGGGGGGTTTTTGGATTACAGGGCATCTTATGGGGCCTTTACAGCCCTCCTTTGCCCTTTAACCTGTTATGTTATGTTATGTTATGTTATGTTATGTTATGTTATGTTATGTTATGTTATGTTATGCTATGTTATGTTATGTTATGTTATGTTATGTTATGTTATGTTATGTTATGTTATGTTATGTTATGTTATGTTATGTTATGTTATGTTATGTTATGTTATGTTATGTTATGTTATGTTATGTTATGTTATATGCATAGTAATACTGGGTTAGGGTTATAGGTTAGGGTTGGGGTTAGGGTTACATGCATGTGAATGCATCTATGCCACTTCCGGGTGTGGAAACCCAATTAGTACGGAAACCTTTTTCACATTTGACCAATCACTTCCTTGAAACTGAAAGTGAAAAGGTACTGCTGCTGACAAAGTAAGGGGCAAGATGGTCTTCGTCTTCTTCTTCAAAAAGGTGACACATCCAAAGGACATTCTTTCACCATGCATGGGTCGAGAGGCTAAAAAGGCTAAATATGCCCAGTAATATAAGTAGCAGGGTCCTTATGGACAGAGGCAACCATCATTACATTGAGGGGGAGACAATTCCAATCCTTTATGGTTCAAGGCAGGAAGCTAAATTTATAACAGTTAGTACTGGTATGTGGGAGACAGAAATGAAGGTCATGCATTAAACGGGTTCTACAAGTAGGCCGCTGGAGACAATCAACAGGTATGAGAGCCTGGCCAAACACACCTTTGGAAAAAAGGATCAATCTACTTTTCCTCTGCCTATCGGTTAAGGGTAGAAGGTTTAGTTCCTTAAGGAGACTGGTCATTGATCCTGGCTCTCTAGAATAGTCAGAGGCAATGAATCTAGCTGACCGTTTTTGTATGCTCTCAAGCTTGTCGCGCAGGTAAACCTGGTGGGGGTCCCACACAGTACTGGCGTACTCCATCACAGGCCAAAGAATTCCTTTATAAGCCATTAACTTGACATCACCAGGGCACGAAGATAGGTTTCTATACAAAATACCAAAAATCTTATTTCCCTTGTTACAGATATTTTGGATATGCTTGTCCCAGTTCAGATCTTTAGTGATGGTAATTCCTAGGTACTTTATACTACTGTATCTACCCTTGGGAGCTCAATCCTATTTAAAACATACCTAAAAAGTATGGGACTTTTTTTCCGAGCAAAAGTAATAACGCTACACTTAGTGGGCTGAAATCTCATGCCCCATGTAGAAGCCCACAGCCCCAACTGCATGATATTATTCTGAAGTTTATGACAATCCTCATCGGACTCAGTAATACGGTAACAGACACAATCATCTGCAAAAAGATGAACCTTGGAAGAAACACCATCGACAATATCATTGATATGAACTAAGAAGCGAATCAGTCCTAGGACAGATCCCTGGGGAACTCCAGGCAGAACTTGCATCGGGGGAGACCGGGTTCCATTGACAACAACAGACTGTTTACGATCACCAAGAAAGTCATCAACCCAATGAAGAATCTGATTTGAAACACCAAATGTATACAGCTTGGTCTTAAGCAGTTCATGAGGAACAGTATCAAAGGCCTTCTCAAAGTCCAAGATAAACACATCGATTTGTTTATGGGCATCCAGGAGGAAGCCCAGTCCTCAATTATCGACACAAGTTGTGTTTCGCAACTATGAGACTTACGAAAGGCCTGCTGGGTGGGAGAGAGTAAGTAATATGTTTCAAAATGGTTCATAAGGTTTGAGGCAATAATATGTTCTAACAATTTACAGCAGACACATGTAAGAGAAACAGGCCTGTAATTACAAGGTAGGGAACTGCCACCTTTTTTGAAAATAGGGCAAACATTTGCAGTCTTCCAATCCTCTGGAATGCATCCTTTTGTAAGGGTCAACCCTGGGGAGTCTATGCAAATGATATCTGATATAGTTGGGGGTGACATGGAAATGAGAACAAATCGTAAACCCCTGCTGCCTATTTTACCTCCCTAGTCTAACGTTAGCCCTAAATTATACTGTAATTTTTTATTGACATAGATCTATGTATAAGATAGGCCTAATAGGCCTACCTGTAATTTTAGGTCTAGATAAGGCCTAAGTTAACCCTACGTTTGTACTATAGCCTAGCATATATGCAATTGACTTTTTGGCCACTAACACTAGTAACTTGTTAGGCCTAGGTTAATGTTAGGATTAAGGTTTCACGGTATACCGGTATTTCCGTAAGTACCGGTACGTACCGGTACCGGTACCGGTACGGTACCACCCACCTAAAGGTACAGTACCGAAGTATCGTGGAGACTCGGTACTCAACTGTAAGGTGAAAATCTTTTCTCAAAATTATAGCAGTTAAATTAGAATGATACTAAAATGTAACAAACGTCCATTTGATAAATGCCCCGTGTCTCTAAACATTATAATATAAACAGGGAATAGTCACTTGATAATCATTTCGCCCCATTTCAGTCATAAACCCCCCCTAAGAATTTCGGAAATTGCCGTTTAACGTTACTTTCGCAGAACTAGCACCATCCACACTAAAAAGGAACTTGCTTTCTATCGACATTCTGCGCAATCTCAGAATGATCCCTGCCAGCGCTAGCTTCGCCCGCGCCTTTACATTGTGTATTTAGACGGACACGATTAGTCAACTTTGCGGTGAAAATCTTTTCTCAAAAATAAAGCATTGAATTTGAATGATACTTGAATGAAACAAAAACCCATTTGATAAATGCGCCGTGTCTCTAAGGATTGCAATACAAACAGGGAACATTCCCTTGATAATCGTTTTGCGCTATTTCAGTCACAAATCCCCCTACGAATTTCGGAAAGTGCTGTTTAACGTTACTTTCGCAGAACTAGTACCTTCCACACTAACAGGGCCCTTGCTTTCTTTTGACATTCTGCGCAACCCCCGAACGATCGCTGCTCATCAGCAAATGCTTTCACATGGTGTATTGCGAATAGATACCATGCATTGATTGATAAAATTCACTTTGATTACGATAGCACACAACATTATACGAGTGCGAAATTCGTTGTAAGCAGACAAAGAATCATAGCATTGCAAGCTCTGACATGAACGCTGCATCGACGATTTCTGATTTTAACACAGTGATTCAGTGGGACCGTTCCATAACGTCCACTGTCTATGTCTGTGGGAGAAAAACTTTCGTACGAACACAATGAACGTTCTTTCAGAAATTACTGTAACACGGTGAAGCAATGGGACGGAACACACAGTAAATCCCGCTTAAATCATTGGCTTGCGTGTTCAGTTCAACTGACCAACTCACTTGCTTTGTTGTATTGCTCTACGTACTGAAGAACAGTATAGTGTTATTGTACAACGGATTGCTGCGCGATGCATTCGTAAATTCAATCTTGAAGCACTTTGATTTAGTTTTGATAGAGATAACTCGGCGGGAAGAAAGCTTGATGAATCAGTCTTTTATGGAAATATTTTTGTAAAGTTCTACTTAATAACTTTTGGTTATACTTTAGGAGGGGGGGTGTTATTATTTGCAGAAATTATTTTTGCAATCTTCATTACAATCCTGAGTGCTCTTGTCATCTTGTGGGGTTAGCTCAGGTGCGGACGTGCGGCGCTGATTTATTGTGTGTCCCGAAATTATCGGACGCTAAATTTGCAGAGAGGTTATTTCTTTTTTTGTTTACCGATTTGTTTAGTGTGGGGTGACTAAATGTTATAAAAAATACTGAAACGGGAGGCAGGGATTATCAGAAGACTTCACTTATGTCAATGCATGGTATTTTTACGGATATTTTGCATGTGATAAAAATCCTACTTTTTTTACTCTTCTGGTACCGGTACTACGGTAATACCGGTACCATTTGTGGCGGTACTGACGGTACCAATTATCGGTGGTACCGTGAAACCCTAGTTAGGATGCACCAGACTTAGCCTAGTCACTTACTGAGAGAGCCATCATCAAATTTGTCGAATTCCCATCCAGCTTTTTCTTCTGTAGCCATCTTTCACAGGCCAAGGCCTTCACTTGCAGTAGCCCACAGCAGTATCACAGGCTAGGCTTCGTAGCCTCCCGTTGAATAGGGTGCAGGTCTAACACTGACTGAGATTGTACAATGAAGGCTAGGCTTCAACACTAACGTTAACGTCACTGGCCTCTCAAGTGCAGTCTGGGTTCCTTGCCTGTATTGAAATTCAATGGAGAAGTGTTCTCATTTCGACCTGGTTAACATTACTCATTTTAACCTGGTCACTTCTTCATATGAGTTAAGAAACTGCAGAAGACCTCATGAAAGCGGTTGATGCGCGTGTACTTGAAGTTGAAATGTTTCTCTTCATGTATTCGGAGTTGCCTTGATAGACCCCGAAAACCTGGTTACAACAAGAATACAGGTATCAAGCTTCCACATACAGGGAATATTATATGTGTACATACGTATAATGTAGTTAGTGTCAGTTTCACGATTTATCGCAATGCAAGATAATCATGTGAATGACCAACATCAAGTATATTATTGATAAGGATTGATAAACATAGCAGACTCCCCCCGATTGATCAATACCTCTACGGGAGTGAATAGACTGCATAAGTACCACCATTACCTTGCTTTGAATGCGCACTCTTTGCAGCAATTAGCTTACCGCAAATAATTTACAAAAAAGTAAGTAGGTCCTGGATGCATCTAGGTCAGCATCTATACTATTTTGTGGTTCATCAAGGCATCTCCTCGATTTACTTGGTTTCAAACAGAATAGAGGAAAGACTATTTTCATGAAGTAATTAAGATTACAATCGGTCTGTATAGGCTACCGTACACATGTGCATAACTTAGGACCAGTGATCGACAAACTGGTGAAAATGTTAGGAATTTATATTGTGAAATCCAGGGAATGTAGATTCAGCCGCGTAATCAAAGGCCCGAGGGACCTCCAACCAAATGGCTTGACCCAGAATTAAATTCAAAGGTGAAAATATAGATTGGGCAAACTTGTAAATTTCGAAGCATATAGTGTCCCTATAGTGCACTGCCTGACAGTAGGCCCAATTATGACACAGGTACTAAACCGACGTGACTGTGGATGGGGAGTGGGAAACTCCAGGCTAGGAGGAAACCGGTTAATTACGGGAGAAGGGAGAAAGCCCCATAGAAGATTTCGGGGACCAGATGGGTGATGGTGAAAATATAAAATAGATAAAAAAAATGTAAAATAAAAAATGTCCAGATGACATGGACTTGGTGGTGCAGTGTGGCCGGGTGAAGGGATAGCGAATTCAAGCGTTATCTTTTATCATAATGCAAACGAAAACGAAACACATCAGCAACAGGGGTGGGCCAGGATTTGCCCGACAGGGGGCCAGATTTTCAAGGCCCCGACAAAGGTGATGCTATGTTTCGGTGGGACGTGACTTGGTAGAATTTGAGGAGCGCGCAGCGCGCCGAAATTTTGGGCTTTCTTTTTAACAGATACTTAAAAATCTGGAGTTTTTTTTTAAAGAAATCTGGCTTCTGTTAGTACCATGAAAAATTTTGGGTCTCTATTGGAGAAACTGTCCTTCATATGGCAAAAGTAAAAAACGTTTTATAGGCGACAACTGAAATTTTTTTGAGGTTACGTGTTAAATTGAGTGACGAGAATACAAGTCGCCCGGAAAGTTTTTCTCTCGAAAATGGCAAATTTCGCCACTTTTAACAATATGAAGCTTATGTTGGGGAAAAAATTGTAATGCTTATGACAGTTTGGGCGTTTTATGGAAGAATCTTACCTTCTCATGAGAAAAAAAATTAGTAGGGGGTGATCTGTAGTTTTGTTGGGGTTACTGAGTATCATCATGCAGATTCGGGCCCTCAGACCATATTGGAACATTCTCCCGAGCAAAAAGGTTGGTTTCGCAAATAAGTTCGAAGTTTCATATTTTATTTTATTGTCGTAGGCGTACGGGAGAGTTTCAGTTTGGGAGGAAGCAGAATTGTTTCTTGCCCGAAAAGTGTAATCCTCCCCGAAAGACCATCTAAGTCAGGCGCAAAGAAATTTTGGAAAAATTGAGAAACCCCAGACAGCAGGAAATGGCATATCCGTGTTCGAAACTAGAATTTAAGAAGTCAGCTTTCGAGCTTTCTTTCGCAATAAAATTTTCACTTCATAATACTGCCCCAAAACGGAGAATAATTTACATGACTACTTTGTTCTGTTAAGTAATCTGTTCGATCAAAATACTATCTATATGCGGAGTGCCGCCATCAGTTGGTGCGGAGCGTACAGAAAATTGTTAAAATATCTAACCCCTCAGATAGCCGGAATGGAATTTTCCAGACTTGTAACTAGAAATGAAGCAGTCGCTAGTCTGAGCTTTCCTTTGAAATGAAAGTTTCACTTCAATAGCAAAAACCCAAATTGCTCAATGATCAGAAAAGTACCAAATAAAAGTTACTGCTACAAGTAAAATGTAATGTTCTTGTTTCTTTTCGGGGGAAGGGGACTATGCAACGGAATTACTATAATTGCGAGGTTCACTAAATAAATGAATTTTTTACGTGACTGCCCGAATTTCAGACTATAAATGGTTTTAAGTTCCAACGGATTTGAAAATATGTCACGTTACATGGTACCTTCAAATAAATTTTTCAGTCAGACTTATGGGGAGACATTCTCAGTCACACCACTGTTCGTCAGTAAGTGTAACTGAAAACGGGCCGGTAGATTTTCATTACCGTTGCTAGAATTCGGCTGTCGGGGCAGCCGGCCAGATGGCATACCATCGGGTACTGCATGAACATGATCAACCTCTCGTCTGTTTTTGTCAAGAAAATTCGGAATTGTGAGTTTCCTCGAAGAATATGGTCTTCTAGTGAGAAGAATCAAGAAGAACCTCCGGGTGACTGAAGTTTATCAGACCCGCATCTTTTATCAGTTTACAGTGGGCATGAAGATGAAGGCTCCCCGACGAAATCAGGTTTTCTCAACCACAGGGGAAGGCCGCGGCAGCCTTCCCCGACGGGGGCATGACCTTGCGGATTGAAGATGGGATGAAGGATGGCAGAGCTAGTAAGAATTGATTAAAACAGATTCAGATAGGCATTTAAATACCGTTACAAAAGACTACAATAGTGCAAAAAAATAAAAAAAAAAACAGATCATAATCATCCATCCAGTAACTTTAAGTCCTTTACGTTCATTTTTAGGCCTCCCCGAAGGAAATTGCCGTTTTTCCCAGACGGGAGAGGAGAAAGGACACGGGTACATGGAATGTGGTATAACGGAGCAAAGAAAAAGTGATTGAAAATAGATTCCGATATGTATTAAAATTTCATTTCAAAACAAAAAATTATGTTCACCCATCCAGTAATTTCAGTCCTGGTAGGTTTTTTCTTCTTTTTTTTTTATTATTATTTTTTTTTTATTATTTTAGGCCTCCCCGACGAAACCGCCGACCTTCCCCGACGGAGGGGGGCAGTGTTCCCCGACGGGGGCCATGCCCCCCCCCCCCGCTGGCGCCACCCCTGATCAGCAAAACGATTGAAACAAACTTTTCGTGATTGATTTGAGATTTTTGTTGGTCATGAAACACGAGATGCTTCGAAGACAGTCAACTCTCCCCTGGCAAACTTCAGTTTTTGTAGTAGTCTAAAGAAATTCTAATTTGGAACAACTCTTTGATTGACAACAAGTTCAAAAAATGCGTTACACTGTAGCTCATGTTACAGCATGTTCTGTAATGAAAGACTGAGTTTGATTACACGCTCCGTGGTATTGCAATGTAGGCCTATACTCACACTGAAGCAATAAACTAAGATTGTTTCTGGACGAGGATGAAATTCGGTTGTCGGAGGGGCTTAAAGTGCACCTCAAGTCAAAAAATTCAAAAATGTATATTTACGAGCTTGAAAAATGAATGATGACGTCCAGCTCCCATCTTCTTAGGGTATTCCTGGGCTGAGATATAAAATGTTGAACTTTATTCACTCAATTTAAAAAGTACTATTGCGCAATAATTTGTGATGTCATTGTTTTACTACTCAAATTACAATCTTTGTATTTCTTTGTTTTTATGACAGTTAGGCTACTGCACCTTGTACCCAATGGGTGATAGCACCCTTACTCTCCGAGTCCTGGGGCGATATAATTAATTAAGCCCACCTCTGTGCAACATGCTATGCAAGCAAATAGGAAGTGTTCAAGGTCATAAAAAACATTTTGACTTATTAAAGGAAAACAAAGCAGGTTATGTGAGTTGTACAACAAGAAAGGCAATGGACCAATTTGTTTTATGTAAATAAACTTCAACATTTTATATCTCAGCTCAGGAATGTCCTGTGAAGATGGGAGTTGGACTGTTAGAATTCACTTTGCTCTTCAATACATATTTTTGAATTTTTGACTTGAAGTGCATTTTAAGTAGGTTAGGAGATAGGAACTCTGAATATTCTGTCTAAAAAACAGGGATAGCTCAAAATAAACTGAGTTGGCGCAAAGAAGCAAAGTTTCCGGCGCGCTTAGCGCGTCGCAAAATGCAATGTAATATGCATTATTTCTCGCTCATAAATCAGTTTGGCAAACTTTTCCGAGTTCTAGAAATGACAAAATCGGATATTTACCATATGTGACACCACATCATCAAGAGATACCGGCAGCTGTATTGCTATTTTTATAACCTGTCTTTCATACAATTCCAAATTTTCTTCAACGAAAGTTCTTCATTTTGAAACATTTTGTCTAAAAAGGACAACAAAGTTTGGGAAACTTTTGAAATGTCATCGGAGAGTGTCAGTTCGTAGGCCTTATATAATATTATGTAACAACAACGATTCCGTCGTTGTGCAATTATTCTCAGATTTGTCACCAATATATGAAGGAAGTTCAGATTCTCTAGTAATCCATCAACTGTTTACATTTCCTTACAGGAAACCCAGAATCCAAAGCTTTCTGCAATACAACCTTCATATCTACATATATTTGTTTAAAAGGGGCAAAAATTTAGACACAGCAAATAACGTTCCTGATACAAAAAATCTGAATTCTTAGATACTACTTGCAAGCCTGAGACATGCCATTTCCGGCTGTCTGAGGCCGGGGCCCGGTCGCGATTTTTCAAAATTTTCTGTACGCTGAAGATAGTCTTTTGAGCAAGACTTTATATTTCAGGCAGATAACCATTGGCCTACCGTACTCGAATGCTCTCATACACACCTATCAACAGATATCTTTCAACCCTGTCAGTTGAGTTGTCTGTGTAGATGGATTCTTTAGTTGATTCAATGTTGCAGAGCAGGAGGCAGGGAGGCGATTGCCCCTCGCTCGACTGAAAGTGAAATATTCGGAAATTTGCCATTTGAGACACCGGTCAACTACAGTGCGGCTTTCCCAACTTTTCCTTCATAAAATTCCGAATTCTTCCTAATAAAAGCTCTATCTTTGTAATTATTAGTTTAAGAAAGGCAAAATTTTACGCGCGCTTCGCGCGCCCTAAGTTGCAGTAAGTGGTCGCTCAGTGGTAAGCTTTTCCGAGCAGCTACAGTGCCGTTACCCTAAAATTTTCTTTAGTATACGCTCCTAATTTTTAAAAACTTCTCTAAAAAAAGGCAACGAAGTTTCGGGATCGCTTTTTGCGATTGAATGTCGCCGAGGAGCCTCAATCTGCACTCCTCAGATAACATAATGTAACAACAACGGTCTTCAGTAGGCATACTATCTCAGATATATGCTGATAGGAAACGCAGATTCTTCGTCCCCGAAATATTCAAATTTCCTGACAGGAAACACTGAATCTAAACTATTTTTTCAACAAGCTCCATATTTACAGATGTGTAAAAGGACCCAAATTTTCGGCGCACTCCGCGTGCCTTAAATTACTTTCCTAATACAGTAGTGTTCGCACTTACGAAAAATTCATAAAAACAGTCTAGTTACGCTTCTGTTGCAGAGGGCATAATAGGGGCGATGCGCACTGTTTAACAAGAAATTTCCTAACTGGCTACAATAGCCCTAATCCCTAATTCCATCCCTAAACCTAACAAAGAATATAATATATGAAATACAATTGCACCAACAAATCAAGAAACACTTGTTAAACTGCGCATCTACCCCCTAGATATACTGGAATTGTTGTGTAGTGTAGCATGGCTGGAAAAAAAAGAACATTTCAATTTCCGCTTTCAGTGCGCAGTTTCATTTGTAAAAATGAGTTATGAGATTTCATTTTTTTATTAAAAAATCGTTCTTGCTCGTAGAAAAAGAGAACAAAAAATTTAGCATCAGAAATTTACATTTTGCAACAATGGGGTAGGGTAAGGTGCTTGGTCTAGAATTGTTCCATTGTTTTGCCCCCAAGGATGACGTCGAGGTGTCGTCAGTGCAAAAGGTCTATAGCGGAAGAGGGGGGAAATGCACTGCAAATTCTTAAAAGAAGGGTTAAAGGTCATTACAGGATTTGATATGTCAGAGGGGTACTTATTCTATGCATTTTGGTGAAATTTGCATTGAAATCCGATGTGCAGTTCTCAAGATATGAGCACGTAAAGTTTTCACATTTTCAACAGAAAGTGAACTTGAAGCAAGCGCATATGACATCATTTCCCCACATTAATTCACAGTCTTTTGTTTTTCTTTAAACTTTAGAGTTGATTTTCTCCTCAAAAAACCCACATTATTAAAATATGATTGCCTAAGTGGCATGAGAACTTTAGAAATTTTGCATCCCCCACTGGGAGGTCCTATTCCAGTTAACTCCAAGGTCAAAACAACAGTCATATTAAACAAAGGGAAACAAAGCATTCCTTGTCAATGTGAGGAAGTAATATAAGCTCTGTTGCCCTCAAACTCACTTTGGAACACAAATCCACTGACTCCATTTACTAATATCTCGAGAACTACATGTCAGATTTGAATGGAACTTTCCGTCTCCACACTGTGTAGTTTTGGTTCCTCTTTCACATATGAAAATTATATTTTTGCTCAAACCTTCCCTTTAGATTCTTCGGTATGTTTGGATCTTACATAGGTCAGGGAGTAGACTTTGTAGTCTTTCTCGGCCATATCATCCCCGGACTAATTTTTTAAAGTTTCATCCAGGAAATACTCAGATTTAGCAACTTAATGTTCCATAGGGAATGTGCTCTTTCTCTGTGTCTCTGACAACTAATACTTTCCGCATATGTTCCCGTTCGCCGTGTATTCAAGTCCGCCAGAAAAATAGGGAGGTGCGAAGGATAATTGCTATATATTGCCTTATATGCCAGACCCTCCGAACCCGTGACTCTTTAAACCGGAGTCGTTTTGTGATTACATACTTACCCATCTTACGGATTAAGACTCCCAGATGAAACTGGAAAATTTCCAGAGTGCTTCCCCGCGCCTAAGCCGGGACATACTGTACTACTGATAGCGCCAGCTCATCTGTGTATGAAACCCTCACTTAATATACCCAGTGTACCATCGAATATGCAACTAAGAACTCCACGATTTGTCACATATAATTTTAATGAAGATGCGCACTCAACGGCCCGCACGGACCAAATGGCAAAGTTCTTCACAAGGAGATAACACTATTTTCATAGCAAAATGCCCTCGATAGATGGGAGTTTTGTTGGATATGGAAGTATTGTCCTGAGCATAAAAAGAATCTGTACACACAATATGAAATGCAATTGTTTCCACAGAGATTTTATTTTATTCTCCTAAGGACGTAATTCAATGTCAGAGTGGACAAATCCCGACTGCAATGGACTTTTTCTTTCATCGAGGCAATAAGTCCGCAAATGGAACGCCAGAACAAGCATTGCCAGCATGCCTCACAGGGACAGTCAAGGTCAAACCGGGACCATTGAAATTTTTGTACACCACGTGGTTCAAAATCAGCTGGACTTTTTTTACTAGGAGGTGTTCCACAGTCAACGTCTTCTTAAGGGAGGTGGTACCACACATGAAAATTTGAGACGGTGTGTCCCACATAGTATGTGGCACATACCCTTCTCCCTTACCCCACTGAACCAGCCCCCTCCCATAGTTACAGTGCCTACAGTCTTCATATCTACAAAACTGATATAATATAATGACAAAATAGAAAAGACAATGAACAGAAGCAAACTGAAGTTTCGTCATTTTTGACATAACTGGGAGGTATGTGTAACATTCTACAATTACATTGCACAAATTTATTTGACAATATAGACAATTGAAAGACATTTTATCAAGGCACAGAAAACACAAGGCTTACAACTCTATCAAGGTGTTGTCTAGCTAACAGGGATTATGGCTGACAAACAATTTTCAGGTAGAGATTACACTTTACACCATCAGATCTATCACCTAGTCACAATATCAAGTAATGAAATGATTTCAATGATGTGCAAATGAGAATACTGTTTTATGGTTTCAAGGTGTCTATGTCAAGGGAAAAAAAAAAGAAACATTATGCATAACATTTGGAACTGCATTAAGATCAAAGTTCAATGCTTCACTGTAAAAAGAAGATCAGTCAAAACAGTGTCTGAATCAACAAAACACTTCATTCACCAGTATTTTACTAATATTTGATTAACTGACTTGGTTTTTTACAAAGCCACATGCTCCCTTCATGAAGGTTTGTCAGTTAGCTACATTTTAGTACTTTACTGTGAAATTTGTTATAGGTTATCGAACAGTTATCGAATATGACTGACTATTGTGGCATGTCAACTAAAACAAATTTTATCAATTTGTAGGGCTTATTTACAGTTTTGGAATAGATGTGACCATTTTAAACTAGATCTACCATTGTGTACCTCCCCAACTAGGTTTGTTTACAAATACACACTGGATGGCATCAATACATTAGAAAGTCATAACCACTGTATAATGCAGCAAATTTGGGGGAAAGAGTGGTAATAGGTAATGCACACCAGGGGTGGAGCTGTATGATTCAGCACACAAATGGTGGTAAAATGGTGGCAAGTGTTAAATTTTAGAAAATGTGAATGGAAGGAGATTTTTTAAAAACAAGGTGTAAAGCTTGGGGTAGGTTTTCTCCCCGAAAACTTGAAAATTTACAATTTTACTGAGTAATACATTTTCTCAACATGACCAAAGCCAGAAAATCATCACAAGGTGACTGTTCAGGGTTGCAAACTTAATTTTACTCATTAAGGCTCTCAGACATATGAAGAAATTTCTTATAAGAGCGAACAGTCCTTCTTGGCAAGGAGTAATGCCACTCCTTCCCCCAAATGACATCACCTCAGTAAAAATCAGACCAGCAAAATGAATGTGTACAACAATACAACAATCGAACTATACCTAGCCAATGATAAAAAATGACTTTCAGTTAGTATTAGTTCTACTGAAGCTTAATTGTCCCAACTGAACACATACAAATTTTCAGGTACACATGATACCGGTTTTGCCATACCATACATGAAATAATATCCTTGATGCTATAACATTTATATTTAGGTTTGCTAGAATACACAATATGGTTACAAAGAATGCTACCACATCTTAAGAAATTGTACCCAATTAGTCATACAGTCACAAACACTGATAAATAACTATCTAGTAAACATTCAACTGACATAACACCATCCCTTGGTAAAAAGAAATCTAACATGAACAAAGTTACAAGAAATATTAAAAAGTTACAGCAGTGACTGGAAGGTCACCTTGGCAATAGAGCTATGAAGCTACAGATTTAATTCCATAGAGAGACTATGCAAGCATGTACACTTGGAAGCTCCTGATTCATTCAAGGTAGGAAGGTCAGGAGCTGGGATGTCAAGGGAATGGCAAAGTCCTGGAATGAACATTTCTCACATAGTTAGCTCATAGATCAGATGATGTTGATTTACAACCACCATTAGCATAACATTACCACATTTAAATAAGTTTTTATTGGCTTCACATATCCAAGAAACTATATAGTTTGCAAAAAAACAAAAGCGAATAATTTTATTTTTTGTTTAGTTTTAGACTTTTTAGCATAAGATAAGTAAGCAGTTTTGGAATATAGTTTTAAGACAAAATTGTAGCATACATAATATTATGAGTTGAATAAGAAATGTTATTTTAGGAATACAAGGTATAAGTGGAATTTAATAAACATTCTGACAAAATGATCACTACATCATATTTACAGAAAGAAACAATAAAAAATATAAAGTCCACACAATACGAACAATGTGTGTTACCATCATGTACAGAAAAACCATTACATCAATTCATAGTCATTCCACAGCTGTCTATATCCATTTTCAGGCAAAGTAAAACTTGCCTCCAACAAAAACACCAATTCACACTCCACTCTCGGATGGACCAAGGCATTACTAATCCAGTGATGCAAATGGGCTGACGGCCTTGCAGTTGGTCAGGGAGTACGTATTGGCCTTTGAAGAGGAAGAACTCTTTCAAGAGTAAATGTTTGGTTTCCCCAACAGGTCTTTGCCAGAAAATTTGGAGGACTTCAAAAAGGACAATTCCCACTCCTTTTATCTTATGACTTTTATTTAATAAATGACAGTTTCTTGCCATGAGAAACTATCTGAAAGTGGCTAGCTGGAATTCCTGAATGTATAATCAGGAAAACAGTACTGCATAAAAAGCATGGCCAATGAACCTTGACTATTAAACCATTTTCGAAAAACCTATGCACCAGATTATTTGGGAGCACAGAACAATTAAAATTTCAATACTACACACACAACACAACAAAGGAAGCATTCTCAACCTTACCTTTATTGCATTGAGCAGACATCATTGAAATTCCTGGATGATTAAATTCAGTTTCTGCCAATCGCTTTCATGATTCACCTTTGTGTCATTAACAAAACTTTTAGATAAACATTCAAATCACCTCTCCTACAAATTCTACGAGTAGCCATTTTCATCTCAAATATTAATTATCATGCTTACTAGTATAAAGTATAGACACTGCAGTTACTTCATGTCAAAAATAATAACAACATAAGACCAGAACAACTGACCAAATGACCAAGTCAGTAAATCATTGATCTACCCTAAAAGAACTCTCTGTAATTGAACAAAGTCAATCACAAGCAATCAAGCAATTAAAAATCAAATCAACATTTTTCTTCTTCACATTCGCTAATATAAACCCATACAGCCCTAACTACAAACTGTACTTACACCAAACAAATTTGAAACTTTGTATTTTCTGATGACTGCAATCCCACAAACACAAAAGAGTACAAATCCAATTCACTGACAAGGAATAAAGAATATCAGCCACTCCCACTTTTCCTTGAAATTTTGGTAAGTTTTAAATACTTTGAGAGCACAGATTGAAACATTTGAAAAGAAGAGTGATTGTCTCTAGAAGTTTAATTTTAGCTTTGATGCAGGGAATGGAACCACAGCAAACATTTAATCTGATCATTGTTCTCACTGGCCCTCTGTAAAATTAAAGGCATGTTCTGGTAGCTTTTTGCCTCTGTCTTGCAAGAAAAACAAAAATATTCCACACCATGTCCTTCAAACCCTATCACAATACTATTTTCCTAACTCAAGATATCTCACTTTTAAGATTGATTATTTCTGTTAAAAAATACCTCTGCTTTTCAACAAAGCAACAGAAAGTTATGTAATGTGGGCACATTGTTTCAAATTCCTTTTGTTTTTCTTTATAATTGAATGTCCTGTTTGTCCTTGAAATTTGATACTGTTGGAATGTTGGAATATCTTTTCCTGCAGATGTAGCATTACCCTTCACCATATGTAGAGTACAACCAACAATGTTGCTTAATATTGTCTGCAGCAGCATCATAATTATTAATAAATTGAATGCAATGTCAAATTGATGTGCCATGATGACATCACAGATTTCCCATGATGCATCAAATCCCAAGAAAAACTTACAATTTTTTAACAATTTGTATCTTCCAAATGCTATAAGCTATTGAAATGCAGTTTTCACCTTCTGAAAGAGACATTTTTCTGCTTTTTTTGAAGTTAATGAATTTTGTCTCCAGAATATGCCTTTAAGTGAATTTGTCTATAAATTAGAAAAGCATTCCTGACCATACCTTCACCTTTGCAGATTCATTTGACACAAGTTTGCTGTCACTCATCATGTCATAGGGAGAACTCATCATCGCTCCTTCATCCATCTGCTTATGAAAACCACTGGAGTTATTAGAGATAGAATCAGATCCAGGCAAACTACCAACTGCAAGTTCCTCCCCTAAACTCCTCCTTGTGACTTTACTGAATATCCTAGACACACTATTGACAACAGGAGATGAAGACTGGTTATTGTCAGTTGCTGGGGAGGGAGGTACATTTGGTGTGAAAGGTATCGGATGCTTTTTACCTGTGAGTTCACCTCTCAACTGCCGCGCCACTTCAGATCTTGCATCTTTGAGTTCCTCTGAGGATGGTGACAAGGGAGAGAAGGACTGACGGCCAAACACCCACTGACTATGTTTCTGACTCATCACTGGTGTGCTCAAGATGTTTGTATTATTCTCAGATTCTTCTGGAGCTGGTTCCATAAATATATCTTTGACATGCAGCCTGGCCTTGTCACCAATCTGTTTGCTGCCCCTCAAGTTACCACTGTCTGCAGTGGTTGGATTCCCTAAGTTTAACCTTATGGTA
Organism: Holothuria scabra; assembly: GCA_037179385.1. Classification (NCBI taxonomy): domain Eukaryota; kingdom Metazoa; phylum Echinodermata; class Holothuroidea; order Aspidochirotida; family Holothuriidae; genus Holothuria; species Holothuria scabra. The sequence goes on along the minus strand of CM074181.1, from coordinate 55,970,988 downwards.
CCACCATCTAGCTTTGCTGTACCACTTTCTTCCATGGGAGAACCATATTCCAAAGAGCTACCTGACTGGTTTTGCCTCTGAGACTTCTCCTTTTTCTTCTTCTTGATTTTTTTATTTGACTTGCTTGGAAGGCTCTTGGCATCTTCTCTTATTACCTGAACAATAGTTGTATCTGGGTCCGGTTGGGGTTTACGAATGAGTTTCTGCAAGAAGTTTTTACGGTTGTTCAGCAAGAGAGGGTGCCCAGCAGGTGGAAGGGGTGTGGAGGAGTACATTGGTGGGGCAAACTCTAAGTTCTAAATATAGAAAGTGAAAACAACAGAATACATGGCAGGCTTGTAAGGTGTTCATTAATATATCAAATATAAATATTCATTTTACTTTTCATATACAAGATTGAAATTCAGTTATGACACAAGCCCTGCTAATGATTCTACTATACTCCTTAACATAAAGTAAGTGCCCACATGCCTATGTTGCTCTGACTAGTATAGATAGAAATTACCCCAAAACTTACCTTTGTCTTGTGAATTTGATAGCCCTACATAAATCACCTACAACTACTATTGGACAGTCCATCTATTGAGGAATGATCACTGAAATTCCTGGCTACCTGGTGACACTATACCAAATCAGATCCTTCTGTAACCTATCCAAACTCGCCCTTGTTTCATCGGCAGCATTTCAGCAATATGCGACTGTTAGGACAATGTGTGAAGACATTACTTGTTGATGTAACATGTTGGCAAAGACTCTCTGCCAAATATACCTTGCAAATTGCCAAAAAATGCTGGAAAAAATTGCTTTAGGTATCCCACCAATACTGTATGTGTGTTGCACTAAATTTTGAAGATACTACCACTGTTACCTGTCTGAAATTATTTTGTCCATTAGTGTCATATATGCCCCCCCACAGTATAATAAGGGAAAAAATATTATCACACCAGCTTCGGGAAATAATATCTGTTACCAGCAACTAATACATGGACACTCCCTTCATTAAAAATATCTTCAGAGACATACTCATTTCATCCAAAACTTTCAAACTTATCTTTTCCTTTAATACCTTCATAAAACTTTCATCAGTAATTTGATCTGTGATGGCAGGTTTTGATGGAACGTTTCCTCTGCTGGATGAGTTTGAAGGTCCTGGAATACCCTGGTTACTAAGACTTCTCCTTGGAGTAATGTCACCTGTAAAAGAGAAGTAATACAACTTACATAATTATAAGTTGAAAAGTGAACTTCTTCTGAAACAAGGCATTAGCCAGGGATTCCCCACTGCCAGTCAGCACCAGTTGGATCTAACAACAACAGAAAAAGTGCCAAACATCATTTGATACAAAATTAAATTTTCCAAACAGCACTAATTTTTAAGGAAATAAAGAAAAAATGGTACCATCAAAGCCAGCAAATTTTAGTGCAAAATTTACCTAATTGGTCAAACTCCTTAGTAAAAAATGTGTTCTTGTAACACCAAATACATGCTGGTCTTGTCCGCCAGTAATATGAATTATTATTACAATGATTTACATTTGAAGGTAGTAAAACCAGTTCTCATAAAAATGTTGCCACATACCCTGCTAGCAACCTCAGGACTTCCATTGGGTGTTCTTTCCCGAGGGTCCTGAAATCCATGCACCTTTTCATGTGGAGGTTACAGACAAAAATTTGGAGTCCATGGCAATTCCTGAAGTACATTTCAGTCTTTGCAGTGGCAATGTTGTTGTATTACTTTCTTTCATGTATTGAACAGAACAAGGCTTTACCCCCCCCCCCCCACCCCACAATAGCCTTCCCCAATATAAAGCACAGAAAGGTGAATAAAATACAGTACTTCTGTTAATGGATTAATATAAGATCCAATTCCTCATCAAGGTGTGTAAAAAGTCTCACAATGATTTGAAGTGAGTGATGGTGTGTGATTACACTCACATGCCTCAAAATTCAAAGCCTGAGAAAATGTTGCACTATGGTGTGGCATGTAAACTGAACAATACAAGAAACTATTGAACCGAATAAAAAAATATGACATGAGAACTAGTACCTTGTGTGACATGTAGAACGACCACCCTGGATACCGTTACCAGCTGCACCATGTCCAAGTGGTTCATACCAGACACCATAGTCTCATTCACCTTGAAAAAAAAGGTCAAATAAGTTGAAAATACACGAAGTTTTAACAATTTAAAAAGACATTATGATTGCACTTTTCTTTATACAATAACTAGCTCAATTACCTCACAGACCATAAGAGATTAAAAAAAATGTTTTTAGGTTTTCAACTCAGTTTTGCATCAATCTCTCCCAATTTCAGAGAAAATGAGAAAAAACCACCATTACCTTCTCAATCTTCATGCCCCTTTGAAGGCCTGCCCTTGATGCTGGGGACAGAGGGTCTACATGTGCCACACAAGGTTCTGTACCCTGATCAACACCACTGAAAGAAAATTCAGAAAAGAGTCTTGAATGGAATGATGATGATGATTCATGCACAGCATGCAAGAAATATTTGCTGAGGGAGATGAGTCTTTACTTCAATGGCAGATGATGGAGTAAGCCATAAACAGAAGAAGCTAATATATAGATTGTACAAAGACTAAGTAGAAATCATTGTGATTTAGATTTAGAAGTGGTATAAATATCCTAAGGATGAGACTGTGCACAACCATTTAACCAAATATGATGTTGAAACAGTCAAAGATTCATGGATTAACTTGATGGGTTTAAGTTAAGATGAGATTTTATGGCTCAATTTCTAATCAACTTGTTCAGTTGGGCTGGCTACAGCCTTTTTTCCCCAGTTGTGATTCACTGGCATGTTCTCCCAACTACATTACTTATGGTGAGCATCAAGCATATGTAGGCAGTAGGTTCTATTTTTAAAGCCCTCTGTGTGTGACCTGGCCTGAAGGGAACCCCCTGACAGGGAAAAGAACTACAATTACAACTTGTTCATGAAAGCTGTCCTTCAATCAGGGTAGCGTTATCCTCACAATAACTCCCTATCTTGACAATTTGGTACTACTTATTTTACTCACTTACAGTATATATTCAATGAACATGGCACTTAATGCAATGGCAAAAACATTTGAAGAGATATTTCTGCACACGTTTAATTTTACAGAAACCACACCTATACAGGTAAAAACAAGTCACTACCAATCGAAACTCTCACCTTAACATTTTGATATGTTAACTTGTGTCAAATGTTGCACCATGTGCCAGTTAGGCAACTCAAAAATTGTAAAAACTATCTCCTCCCCAAGCTATTCACTCAGAATGTTGACTCAGAATGTTGCATGCAATAGGAAAATTGACCTGCAAAAATGTACAATACAGTGCCGTTGCTGTTGGGATGGCTGTGTAGCTAACTTGGCTTTGCATAAGTGTCCCCACTAATCCCATGCAAGATTGTGGGATTCAAAGGCCACAGCTTTTCTCAAAATTGCTTCAAAAGAAAATACACAGAGTGGGGGTTACCTCTTTCCATTTTTTCAAAGAAAAAATTAAGTGCCCATTTACTTCTGCTCAACTCCCCACAAAACTTGGGGCATACTAATAGTGTCCAACTAGCTGAATACAACAAACTGTGCAAAGTGACCATTGATTTGGTTGTTCCAAAAGGACAGTCAAAATTTGCCCAATTACATGGCAGCTATTGTGCACCTGTCAATATTAATGAAGAGGAAGGCACTACAGTGTATTAATAAGATGATGTGACCATACAACACCTTTCCCTGGGTGGAAATATGTGAAAAGTGAGGAGGCTCCTCCTTCCAGGAAAATAAGTGCATCTAGAAGGAATTTTAGCAATTGGAAAAAATTTCCCATTTCTGTACAAGAAAAATTTGAGAGATTGTAAGAAATTTTGCTCACTTCTTGGGAAATAATTTTTAAACCCTTTCTGAAAAATAAACTTTCTTCCCCTGAACCTGTCACCCCATGATTTGGATTAAGGAATTTCACCCATTCACATTACAACTAAATTAATGAATCATACCCTCTGATACTGAATCCAAGCCATCCATCTTCATCTGCCATTATGGTTATCTTCTGAGCAGAATCATCTTCTTTAAGTGGAAGGGATTCTCTGCTGGAGTATCTGCTACCATGAGAAGATGCTGTACCATGGGAAGGGCAAGTACTTCTGTCATGAAAAAAAAAAAATTGAACACAGATTACTGTAAGTTGAAGAGTGGCACAAACAAAACATCTGTCTGGAAATGTTTTTATCTGCAAATTTTGTGGTTGAACTTCAGTATTCTTAGCAGGCCTTGACTTTCAGAAAAATTTATGGTTGTCCTTTGGGCTATGGTTCACCAAATTTTTAGTTATCCACACAGAAATTTGGTTGTCCCAAACATCTTCAAACAATTACAAAACAGTAATTGTGTTCATGCATTATTGGTCTTGAAGAATAAAAAGATGTGACGTTTGAGAGACAAAAACACTTGAAGCCTGAAATGTTGTATGATGGAAAAGTTGAAAGAGTTGATCAATTAGCAGTACACTTCTCCAATCAGATTAAATCAAGCTGCTTTTTAATTCATTTCAAGAGAAAAATGTTTGTCCATCTGACAACCACCTTTTTAAGTTTTGTTTGTCTGTGTGGAATTCTTAGTTGTCCTGGACAGACAACCACAAAAATCAAACCCTGTTTAGAATACCAGAAAGCCAAAAGGCTTAGTGATTCCTTGCCATCAAATGCCTTACCTGCTTTCAAATTGACAGTGTTTGATAGGTTTTTCTTTACATTTTAGGCACAGAATTTTCACAATTTTACCTCTGGTGACCTCAAATGACCTTTGACCTCTACCAAAAGCAATAGGCTTCTTTCTCTCAACATGACAAATCTATATACCAAATATAAAGAGTATCGGTCACTCCTATCTGAAGATATCATGTTAACAAATTTTCTATGTTTTTGTATTTTTACTGCCAGTGACCTCAAATGACCTTTGACCTCAACCAAAAAAAATAGGCTTTTTCCTCTCAACATGACAAACCTATATACCAAGCATGAGAAGTGTTGGTCACTCCTATCTGAAGAAATCATGTTTAAAAGCCATTTTCGGTGTTTTCACAATTTTACCGCTGGTGACCTCAAATGACGTTTAACTTCTACCAAAAGCAATAGGCTTCTTTCTCTCAACATGACAAATCTATATACCAAATATGAAGATTATCGGTCACTCCTTTCTGAAGATATCGTGTTTACAAGCCATTTTCGAAGTTTTCGCAATTTTACTGCTATTGACCTCAAATGACCTTTGACCTCTACCAAAAACAATAGGCTTCTCTCTCTCAACATGAAAAATCTATATACCAAATATGAAGAGTGTTGGTCTCTCCTAACTGAAGATATCATGTTTACAAGCCATTTTCAGTGTTTTCGCAATTGTACCGCTGGTGACCTCAAATGACCTTTGACCTCTACCAAAAACAAAAGGGTTCTTCCTCTCAACATGACAAATCTATATACCAAGTATGAAAATTGTTGGGCAATCCTATCTGAAGATATCGTGTTTACAAGCTATTTTCGGCGTTTTCGCAACTTTACCGCTGGTGACCTCAAATGACCTTTGACCTCTACCAAAAATGATAGGGTTCTTCTTCTCAACATGACAAATCTATATACCAAATATGAAAAGTGTCGGACATTCCTATCTTAAGATATCGTGTTTACAAGCAAGTGTCACAAACACACAAACACACATACACACACACACACAAAGCCACACACACATACACACACACACACACAACATCACCATTGCATAGATTCCTTGCCTGCCTACGGCAAGGAATCAATAAAATGTGAGTGAAGTAGAGGCCCATTTCCTGAAACTTTGTTTTCTAGGATTGTTGTTTCTCTTTTTATAGTCATTCAGGAGACCAACATGCAAAATAGTGCTTTCTTTTACTGTTTTCAAGTATTCAGTATGCATGAATGCAGTAAAAATACATTTTATGGGGTAAGAGAACTCATAAAACTCTCCCCATCCTAGGCCACTCCAACCACATCTACTATGGCAAAGATTTGTTGTAGCCTTTGTGATTTGTTTAATTTCCATCAACAACCAAAGGCAACACTTGCAAGTTGCAATACACGAGGTGTTTCCAAAGGGTTCCATTTGGATTCTTGTGTTAAAAGGGTTTTACCCAAAAGGGTTGCAAAGGATGTTTTCAGCCAGGTTTCATAATAAAGATGACTATAAATGTGATAATGCTTTGGTCTATACTGCCCCATTTCACTTGTCACAGGGAATAATGTAGCATTCAAATTTTGCATAGCAGTTTTGAAGATTTTTGAGGTCTTTCACACAGTTTGTGAAAATGCAAGGGTTATGCACACAAAAAATTGCAACGCAATTTTTCATTTGTGTAGCAGTTTGACCTGTCTGTGTAGCAAATTGCGACGCGATACTGGATAAATTATTCCCTGTTGTCTCCTGTCTCACTGGTCTCCCTTTTCATTGGTCCTTAAGGTTTTAGATTATTTCCCTAATACCCCTAAGCCTAATCATATCCCCTAACACTAACCATGTATCATTTATCAAAAAGCCCGGAACTGTAATCCTGATACATTTGGGGTACCAATGAGACAGGGTAATGAAATGGGGTACTATAGAGCAGACCCACTACAGTATAATCCCCTGATCAGCACATGCTGCATATGCTCTCCATGACAGTATAAATGTACAGAAGAGGATACTGTAACCATGTAGTAGGGGTGCCCTCAGCCATTGGGGAGGTGTAGGGATTGGTGTAGGGGTGGGGTCATCTGATCCATTTAAGAAAAGGATAACTCCAGAAATAAATACTGCTTCTCCAGACTTTATGCAGCTACTGCACTTATGGCTACTGTAGGGTCATTTATTCAGAATATTTTAATTCAGAACCAAGGATTCGATCTGTGATACCACTTCAGTGTTCTATCCCACACACAAAAAATTACAGGAACAGATAATTAGGTCTACATCACAATAACCTTCATGTTCGTACATGCTTGGCAAGAGTTCCACTTCCTCCAGCATGCACACATTGTATAAATTACTTCAGTGCAATATGAGCAGTATATCATACCCTAAACTCTGTTGTACAGCTCATCCAAGGGACCTCAAAATCAATAAAGTACAGTACCTTACTAAGAGATTGTTAGACTAGGTTATATTGATTGGTCTGAGTGACCAATGCATTATTGATGCTTACCAGATCAATTCGCTTCTATGACTATTGCTACTGACTAACCTTAACTACTTGATTCATTTAATTTGTTCATTTTGTGAATGTGATCAAAAGTATTTCAGACTGGAAAACTCACCATTTTTTACAAACAGTGTATTAAAAGCAATATAAAATTTTTAAGTTACAATTCCACTTTCTTAAGTGCCACTACTGCTTGAATGTTGCATCTTGTGAAATTACAGGATACCATTACATAATGTGCACTGGTTGTTAAAGGTATTAAAGGATTTGTTTGGTGGAATTTAATATTCATTGACTCTTACTGTAGGCTAAAAACTACCATGTTTGGAGGAGGGGTGGGATTACCAGGCCTTGAATTTTGACTGGTATGCGAGTGGGATTGCAAACCATCACTCACCTCAAATCACTGTGAGTGTGATTTTTTGTACACCTTTTTATAAAGAATTTGAGGTCATGAAAGTCTGCTACAGTTTAATAAAACAACTCACCAACAGTAACACAGTCCTTAATTTCCTGAGAAGTATAATTCAAAGCAGACCTTGAAAATCTAAAACTCAAAGCCTGGATTACAGTATAATACATCTGGGGACATGAACCTGAATTAATCAGTGTCTGGGGAAATACTGAACTGCAATTGATCAGAATGTGCATCACAGAATACCAACTTCACTCAGACTGAGGGACTTGGCATTAGATTATCTGTGTTTAATACATTGCCATGTTGTCTTCATTAGGTACAAAATAAATTTTCATTCCAAGGAATTTCTCTAAATTCAGATTTTTGCTCTAAAGCAACAAAGGAAACCATTGTACGCTCAAGCACTACAAAGAATAATCATTCAAAACTTAACATTTCAAGCATTTCAAGAAGATAATTTATGATCGTATCTGGGTGATTGTACAGTACTACAGTTCCCTCAGTAAAACCTAAGGTTTGTGTGACGTTGCATACTGAACTCAACTACTTGTCCTGTTGGTGTAGCATGTCTTCTTTTACAACACAAAAGCAAAATGTCATGAGCATAATGATCAGCACAATTTAAGGGCCAAAGATAGTCTATGTGAACTTAATGACCATGATAAGGCAAAAAAATGCTTGACCCCATGCACTTACAGTTCCATACAAAAAAAAAGGATGAATAAGACAGTGACATCACAGCTGTCGCAACCCCTCTATACTTCTCTAGGCCTAGTGGGTCAACAGTGAGAATCTAATACCCCAAATAATATCCAAAGAGAAGAACACAAAAAATCAGTGACAAAATTTGGAAGCTGGGAAGCTCTCTTTAGGAAAATTTGGGTATTTGCAGGGTTGATAATTTTCTATTTTTCCAAAACAAAAAAGTCAGGATTTTAATCAGTAATTTAAACCATATTAAGGATGTCAATCAAATAAATTAATTAAAATCACATTTTTTTAATCAATTGAAGTCATCCTTAGAAGGAAGCTTTTAAAATGCAGGGAAATGATTTGTTCAAGAACAATACAGAAGAGATTGAGAAAAATTTACCTCCCTTGAATCCACTTCCTAATAAACATTTTTCCAGCCCTGCATAAATGGCCCCAAATATATGAGGTACAACATGTTTAGGATGTTTGCCAAGTTGCCAATGACTGTAGGCCATCCAATATATGTCCAATTTACCATACCACACATGCTAGTAAGCCTTTCATACTTTACAGCAGGTACAGCCCACAGAGTATCATACATAACTTGAGAAACTGAAAATGCGTCTCATGAAAAATTTACACATTAAAAATAATTGAATTGGTTTCACCATTAATGGTTACTTACCTAGGTGTGCTGTCAGGGGTACCCCCTGGCATCTGGCCCAATGGTGCAACAAACATTGTTACCCTTTGAGAAGATTTCAAACAAACCACAGCCTGAGCATGTGTTATATCTTTAAAGACTTCATCGTTTACTTTCAAGATTCTTTCCCCAACTTTGAGGCCCTTGAAAAAAGGAAATATGAATGTGAAAGTTAGTTTCAGTGAGCATGTGAAAGACTGCAGAGTAAATGAAACAAAATGTTGTGATTTGCACTATCTTACATTTTGACTAGTCAGGTGTCTCAAGACATGTATACCATGCATGACACCATGTCTTAAGATTAAAATATGCAAGAGATGAGGTTAGTAGGGAGAGTTGCATGGTCTCAAGACTTACCATACTATTTTACATGATCTTCCGCACTGCAAGGATTGGGTAACCAATCCTCACAATATACTGTATCATGTACAATAAGAAGTCTTGTAAGCTTTACTTATATGCAATATGTGTAAAACTGAATTTCCACTTGTTTCTGTGATGAAGTAAAGGAAAGATAGGTCTAAAACCCATTTCAAGTTTGGTGCCTGATTCTTAGATGGTGAGGTGGAGGAGCTCATTGTGGATGGCTCCAAAGGATTACACCCTGTGCAGGGGAGTGATCACCGTCTTACCCAATGGGAAATTCTCAGAATGGTGCTCAGCATAAGCAATAGAGAGGGCAAAACAAGCCAATGAGCCACAAATGGAAAAAAGGGCATTGACCTGCCTGACTTATTTAACCTATTGGTTAGAAACTGGGCATAAACTCCACCTATTTAACTAACAATGGGAAACATGATTTATTATGGAGAATTGATAAACACTGGAATGTCCAATGTCTGTCAAGGCCAGCAACTTACACAGCTCTTTTTAACAATGACTTACACAGATTACATTATAACAAATCTTTTGGAAGTTGGAACAATTGAAAACCTTTTCCAAAAATTTGTGACTTTGCTAAAAGTTTTTCATTTCATTTTGATTCATACTGTAATCACAATACAAATATACAACGTGACGGAAGCATGTACAGTAAATTGTACTAGATTGTGTGATAGGAAGTGCACTTTGATACCCATCCCAACTGCAATTCATCCCTCACCACTGCAGGATCCTAAGAAAAGTTCTTAATGATTCTTGTTTTGTCAAAGATCATTTGTGATGTTTTCTTCTCCCCACACATCATTACACGAAACAAAGTTTTTGGCAGTGTGGCACAGTCAAATCATTGTACACAGTATCTGTTTCAATATTGTGAGTGAACCAGGGATGATTTTTAAGAACATTTTCAGGTTGGACAACCTGAGACTCAAATTTGTCTGGTTATGTATTTAGTTGGTTTTCTGAACTGAAAATGACATAAACAGATGAGCACTATTGCCTCATGTTGCTGTCCATACAGTAGTATACAAACAAAATGTTTGTTGTGACTGACACATCCCAATGAACTTTTTCTTTAAATTTCCAGGACATCTGAATGAAAATTAATATCATTGTCTTGATACAAATCGTAAGTGAGCATTTTAAGACAAGTCTTGTTGATGCAGTGTAATATTCAGTTAGTAACAAATCAAAAATCACTTTTCTGTCAAAAATGTCAAAGGGAGATGGTAATTGTCCTGGGGCAATTTGAATTTACCCATCTTGGACAATAGGAGCAGTGTTGAATTTCAGCCTGCCTGTACACAACACTTTGGCAGTTTGATGGCCTACTGACTACCAAATTGGTTCAAGTTGAGGCAGCCACAGCCTTTTTTTCCAGATTTAGCTCACTGGCTTGTCTTCCTTACTACGTTGCTTACTGTATGCTGAGCACCAAGCACAAAGACACAAGACAGTAGGTTCCATATTTAAAGTCATCGGTATGACCCAGCCTCCCGACTGCAAGTCCAATACTCATGCAGTCAGTCCCCACAACACCATGGATTATGGCATTCTTGCAGATGAAATGAACAATTTATGCTAACCAGAATGTGTTGTGTCTCTATCATGCAGATTTGTTTCCATGATGTGAGAGCAGAAAGCTGCTACTCTAACAGCTCCCTTGTGAGAGTAGAAAAATTTGAATTCATATACTGTACAACTGAACTGTGTACTGTACCTTTCTGTCAGCTTGTCCTCCTGGATCAACTTCTGAGATGAAGATGCCAGCTTTTAAATCTTTTCCTCCTCGTATTGAAAAACCCAGGGACTCACCCTGTCTCCTGCTTAGCACAACCTTTCTCACTACTTTACCTTTGGGCAAAGTGCCTTCTGCAGGGAGCAATTCAGGGTCTGAAGTCACGGCCATCTCTGAGGTACTGTCTAGCAATTTCTGAATCAGTTCTCTCTTACTGGAATCAGTAGTATCTCCCTCTCTTGGACTGCTAGGAGAAATGGCATGGTATGTTTTACTTCTTTTATGAAGACCATCCCTAGATCCCCTTGAATTGCAGCTACTTTTCCTTCTTGAAAGTGTACGATTGAGACAGTCTGCTAGGTCATCAGAAGGCTTGGGCTGTTCTTTTGACCCTGAATTTTTTAATTCTTCCACAGGTATTGTAAGCCTGGCTTCACCAGATTTTCTTAAATTTGTTCGTCTAGTTTGTCTTTGTTTAGATTGTGTGTCCATTTCAACACCTTTGTCAACATCCTGGGGATAGCATTTAAACTGAAGCTGACATAATTTATCAAAATCTTTCTGTAAATGGGGAGGAATCATTGCATTGATGAATGGCAACAGTTGAATTCGCTCTGGGGTGTCAATAATTTTTTTCAATGAGATGCACAGCCCCAAAACGGAGTGAGTTTCACGAAAACGTCTTATCGTCACTTTGAGGAAGGCACACTCTTCCTCGGACATTGTTTTATGGGCCAGAGTTCTCAATTTATGTGCAGCTGATGTAGATGCCATTTTAAAGGTACAGTACAGTCTATGAGGATATCTTGCAAAACACAGTTCTCCAAATTTTCAATTTCCAGAACTTGTTGAACACACAATCCCTCAAATCAGCCGGTGCAGTAGAAGGCATGCATCTTGCATGTATTTTGGGGTGTGGTGGTTGTGTTTGACGTAGCACTCACCTGCTGGAAAAGGAAAACAGTATTTTTTACTGTACATATACAGTAAGCAAGCCTTAGCAAGGACAAGTTGTCCTTGCTTGTCAAGGAATAAATTCATGACCATAAAAGGAGGCTATGGCAGAGACATGAATACAGTCTAAGACCAGGGTGCACCCACTCCCTCAAAAGTCCCACACGAGGTGATAAAATTCATGTACTTCATTACACTTGAAAGAATGGTGTTACACTGTACCATGAGAACACAATTGTCTGAGGTTCAATATTGTGTTCATAGCTCTATGAAAGTATGAAGAATCCATCAATTTTTCTTTGTATGTATTGTGGATAATCCTGTCTTACACCACTTACATAAACACTGTGAAGAGGTTTTATTATTTTCTTGGTTTTCTAGTGACACACAATAAAGCTACCTTTCCACACAGACCTTGAACTGGAATCTCTACTACATCCACTTTGTTTAAGTCTGCACAATTCACTGCACAGAAGACCTCAATGTCAAGTTATGTTAGGAAAAGCCATCTGTCTATATGGTTAATCAACTAATTTTAATAGTCATTTCTAAAGCTGGTAAAACAAAGCAAAGCTTGGCAGGTGATTTTTTTACATTACAGTACCAGCACATTTTCACAGAGCTCACAATGATTGGTGTATTAACTGTCTCAAAAATCCAACAGAGATAATATTGCTCTTCTTCAACCAACTAGGCAGTGACCATAAACTAGTATTTTCCAAAATACTACCTTTTTCATAGGTTTCCTAACCTTCTACATATAAAATCAACTTTCTTTCCTGGGCCAAATTCAAAGATTTCCTTAAAAGGCATACATACTTTTCATTACTAGGGTCTCATGATAGAAAAAAGTTTTTTGACCAATGTCATGTAAATTATGTGACATGATAGCATCACGGATTTCACATAATGCACCTTATATGAGGAAAACTGCATTAGCTTGAAACTTCCATTCATACTCATATGGGTAATTCTTTGTGTGGGGAGTTAAGAGCAAAATTCAGTTGAATAATGGCACCATTTATCATGTTTCACTAATGTTTTGCTCAAAAGGACAAACTGCTTTTGCATAAATAGGGAGGGCAAGACCACCCTTGCACCCGGCCTCATATGCTTACCGTATGCTTCCAATTAGTATCTTCCGGATGTTGTACGCTACAGTGTAAGAATGTTTAATCTCCTGAAAGAGAAAACAGTTCTGCATATATTTGGAACTCAATGACTTTGCCTCAAGAGTGATTATGCCTTCAAATTTAATCAAAATGTCTTCTTTGCAGATTTAGAGTCATTTTCTACCTCCCGGTGGCAACAATTTTTTCTTTTTAAATATTTAAACAGGATCTGAAATAAGCAGGTGTACTGGTCCGTCCCCATTTCACCAAGAAACATCGGTATCAGCAGGCTACAGAACATACACAGGTGAAGTGCTTTTACAAACTAGCTCAGAGGCTTTCAGTAGTTTACTTTATCATCATTTCCTGGTCCATCTTATAGGGTAATTTACTGTTAATTCTTTATCAATAAATGCATACATAAATTGCATTTACCAATTTCTTCATTTTTATCACTTATATTCAAATGCTCAGATTCTACTTTAAAAGGCCCTGGGAAATGCCTTTGCGGACTGTCTGAGGATTTGATAATTTTTCAAATTTTCTGTGCTCTTCATGCCAACTGACAGTGGGCTTCCAGTGAGCATACAGTCTCCCCAGCATGCCCAAAATTCCACCCAGATCCATGCAAAATTTAGACAAATTTGAGTGGTGTAAATTTGGTGTTTTGACACACTGTTGTAATTCACTGTGTTTACATGTGTTCTGCAATGGTTTTACCACAACGATTTTGAGAAACATTCCTTGCACGTGTGACAGCCCTAACTTGAGGTTGTGATGGATCTCTTCATTCTCTTGGCCTTTTGGTTTGGGAGTTTTTGACAGAAGACTGAATGTAAGAGTTCAAAGGTTAATGTTATGTTGGAATACCGTACGGAAATTCCATTGCCTCTGTTTGGGTAATTAGTTGTGCAAAATTTTACGTAAGTCCCTTCTGCAGTCTTGTTCGTTAGAATTATTGGTCATGTTGTGTTAGTCAATCTTGGTGTGGTTGTCATCCGGAGTGGATGCTGTGTGGATGCATATATTCTATGTTAGATGTTGGAAAATATAATGTTATCTAGAGCAATTAAATCAACAGACTTTGGTATGTTTTCCTCTACTGCAAACTCACCAGACTTGCTCATATGGGACCCGTTCTGCCCACAGGCCCACTCTACAATGCTGTATACACCACATACTATATAACACAGTGGTGTATAAATAGTGGTTGGTTCAAAGTTGGAACAGGTTCTAAATTCAAACACCTCATTTCTAAATGCTTATTTATTCGCTGATGGATGCAAAATAACTGTCAATTTTACCATGCCATATGGAGCCACAATTATTTTGTAATGGTGATTTAATAAATTGAAAAAAGTGATGTATGACTGATAAATGAATGATTTTAATGAGGGGTTCAAATTTAGAACCTGGTCGAACTTTAAACTGACCGTTATGCAGTACAACATCATAGAGGGCACCTGTGGTTTCGCAATGCTACATTAATGGGCCTAGACTATATATTCCATTCCAAATGGCAAAGGATATCTTTCTGACAATCACTCCAAACAATGAACTTCATACACTCCCAAGTGACCAGCATTTCGCCAGTTTGACCCACATTTGAACACCCAAACCTGCTGACCCGCCCAGCACTCTGAAAAACCTGCATTTCAAATCTTCGAAGTATTCTTAGTTAGAGAACCACACAAATAAACAAATAATTCAGCTTACCGATTAACACAATTTCAGTAAATCGTATCTCACAGGACATTCAACTACTCACGCTGCTATACAATGTATAGGCGCGGCCTAGGTAGGTATGGACCTATGTTTGCTGTTGCAATATTGCTATTAGCTCACTTTTGCAGCAGGTATATATTCCTTTCACTGCATAAATAGTGTATTAAGTCACATCACACAACCCAGTGTTCAATAGCAAAAATGAATGCCCACTTTGCAGGTTAGAGGCAGGCCTTGTCTCTAAGTTTTCCATCAAAAAAACATTCAGATTGACAGTTCTTGACTCTGTGTTTTCATGGCTAGAATGCCATGGGAGATGTATGCAATAAGTTGGAAATCACTTGCAGCATGGTACGACCATCTCTGTATCAAGTTGAAGTTTGCAAGCTGTACCAGTACTGCACCAAAATTTATGACAATAATAACGATCGAATATTGTGATCAGGAGATGTTCAAGTAATTATGCATTAGTGAGTATCTAGCTATTTTTTAAAATCTCTCAATACAATATATTTTTAGGTTACTGCAAAAAAAATCAGTACGGTACTATATTTTTTTAGAGGTAACTTAGCGAAATTTTGTTGACTGATTTGCCAAAAAAGTGCCACCATTTCGCGTGTAGACAATTCTAAAATTCAAAATTTTTCGGAAAGGGGAACCACCTCCCACCCCCATGTTGGGGGTCCACCGAGGGGGAGATCAGTTGGCTCTGCACATAGGCCTAGCCTCTCAAAACTTGGGGGCTATGCAACTTGCTACGCTCTGTGTTGCAATATGTGCTTATTTGTATAGGCATTGGTTAGTCGTTATTCACGGTATTTAACTAGCCTAGTAAGGGTCTACTTAGGGATATATGGTGGTGGAGTGTAGCTCCTCTAAAGCACACATGGGCAAACGTATATCTCAGTAACTTATTCTGCCTTCCATTGAGCTTGTGAAGTCATGAACTCAAGCGGTGAGAAGCGTTCCATTGCAATTGTGGTGAACTCATTAACTGGTGCAGGGAACCGGGAATTTTTGAAGCAGCTTGAGTTTAAAATGGCAGACGTAGCGAGGGGGGAAACAATCAACGTACCTTTGTATTTGACCCCTAAACCTGCAAAAATGATATTAAGTTGGTGTAAGTTAAGTTGTAAATGCGATCAAGGAAATTATAATTCAGTGACTGATACTGTTGAACTCACTGAGACGGCTTTGCAATTTCGATCCTACATTTGCCGTTCGCCGAACAGTCTCATTTTATGCATACGACGAACGTACCGTCTACGTACAATTGCTACTGTTCAATAGTGTATAGCCATCCGTTTTTTGTTTCCCGAAAGGGAAATCCTTTGGACTCATGTAGACTACACTTTTGCAAAACGTGTAGGATCGTGCATTTTAGTGTTGGCTTAAGCTATTATTTGTAAGCTCAATGACTGAGAATTATTTCTTTGTTTTGTTTTGAGTAGAATAATACCAAGCTAAAGCCTGTCTTCATTTTGGATGATTGAGGTTGTTGTTGCTAGGGTAGATCATTTTTAAGAGGAACATCTGTGTGAATTGTATTTCTGGACACTTAATTCACCAAATATCTATTGCAATGTTTGCCTGTTTGTTTCTCAAGTTTTTGAAAAAATACTGTGACTTTCATCAAGTATATTTATAATTTCTGATTGCATAATTCAGGGATGATTTTTAAGCAATTGAAATTGGTTGTCCAAAGGACAACCAGCTGCAAGAATTTGGTTGTCCTCCCAAAAATTTAGTCGTCCTCCATAAAAGACATGTGAAAACAAAAAAGTTGTGCAATGTGCATTTTGTGGTTTCAAGACGATTGTTTTATTTTTATTGCACTGGCTGCTATTTGCATTGCATTATATCCAGCGTGAAAGTCACTTTATTGAAAATACACATGAAAGGGCTGGTGTGAGTGATAGTAATACCCAAAGTAACAGTTGGAGAATCTCCGAGACGACAGAGGTCTGGCCTCTGTGATCATTGCTACCCCCACATTTTTATTCATCACTTACTCAAGGACGGACAAAAGACATTTTTTCTCCTGAAAACTTCCCAACGTCCGGTAGACGCAATAATAATGTGATCTTTAGACACCCTATTCGTACATTAGGACATGCAGTTGTACCGTCAAAACATGGTGCATTAATACTTAACTTGAACGGTAGCCTACATATCACGATTTCTGAAACTCATTCCTTTTGAATCAAAATCTGACAATCGTAAGCATGAAGTGTCTATTGAACAAAATGCCTTTTTAAAAGCTTGTTTGTTTCAGCTTTAATGGTGTCTGACCGATTATGCTATAATCCGTAATACAGTACCCTTTTACCGACTATTTTATTAAACTATAGGACCGATGCCGATTATTACAAAGAGGGAAGTCACCGTGACATGTTTGTCCCTTAATTAAGCCCCTTGCATCTAATATATCGTATTTCCGTAACCAGTTCAGGGTGGAAAATATTGGGAATCGTTACGAACGGAATATCTTTTTGTATAGGTGTCATATTTTCACTTCAAAAGTGGAGATTCAAATAAACCGATAGTACAGTTGAATTGTTTGCAGTCGATGTCACATGCCCTTTGATAATTTAGCTCTAAGGCCAACATCATGCTTTGTTTAGTTTTCATCCCCCAATCATGTCGGAACATTTGCTATTGCGTAAATGTACTGTAGCTACTCTCCCGCTTTAATGAACCCGGGTTAGAGCAATCATGATAATCTAGCAGTTCAATTCTGGGCAGCAGAACAAATGCACCCGATTAACGTATCTTATGGTTCCTTCCGGATATAAATATCCCCGTATATTGTTAGCAGTTCTTGTCCAAAACGTACGTCTAGTTTAAAAAGAATGTGCAACTGAAATGCAGGTAAGTTCCATCCTCGAAAACTCCACGTATACAGAGATTTGTGATGCCGTTTCTTGGTGAATTTAGCACGGGGCTCTCCCGGCTTCGCTAGCCGGCTATATAAGCATGACAAGTGCGATCGTCGTAACACAAACTCAACGGGAAAACTTGTCTCGAGACCGAGCCTTTTCACACACTAAATCACATAGGCGATGGCGCGAGTTGTGATTGGCTAGCTACAATCAACGTAATTGAACCAATCACGATGCACGGGCCAATTTAAATTTTGCAATGGATCCTATGCATATGATGTCACCAAGCAAAACATGGTGCCTTGTTTGGCGGTAAAAAGGGACACGCACGTAAGTCTAGTATATGCATGGGCCGAGAAGTTTGCTGCACGAGATCTAGACCACGTGCATCACAGTTTTCGTTTGCAATGACGTCGTATGACAACATTGAATAAGTCCTACTGTAAATAACATTGCAGAAGGAATGCTGGGGATGGCTTAATTTATGCAAGATCACAACCACCGAACTTCACAAGATTCTTCACGCTATGTGTACAAAACCTGCACAGATATGTATACAAAGCTTGGGGATTTGAAAAAACGGCGACACACTGCAGCTAGATAGTCTGTTCCATGTGTTTTGTGCAGGACCGCTTGTAAATTAAGCAACTTACGCGGCGCTTTCTGCCATACAGCAAGGTATACACCCTGAATGCAATTTTAATTTAAGGTTATACTACTGGGTTATAGCGGAAAATATCAAACGGCAGGGGGAAATATATACGTTTGTGATTATCAGTGTATCCCATTTTGGCGGGAAGCTAAAGGTTGAGTATTTACAGGAATTCTACCGAAACTAAGAGCAACTTTCAAGTTGCAAATAATTGGTGGTAATGATCTGTTGAATGGAGATATTTTACCAATGCCAATTATTTACCGAGAACTTTTCGCGCCAGCACGTTGAACATAATCCCGGAGAATGTGTATGAGCACGTTATGTACAGTTCAGCTGAAACAATGATCATCCACTAGGCTGCTTGTTTGGCGTTGTGCGTATCGTGGTCTGTCTACAGGGTTGTTTTGTTCTGGTGTGCTTTTCGTGAAGGTACAGATGTGGTTTGTTATGCGAGTTCATGAAATGTTAAGATGTTTTGGTTGCATGGGAGTGTTTGTTGTACGCTTTGTGTCTCAATATACATTACCAAAGGTAAAAATTAGTCGTCCAAAGGACAACCTTAGGTGGTTACTTTGGTCGTCCTGCAGAAATTTTGGTCGTCTCGGACGACCGGACGACCGCTAAAATTCATCCCTGTAATTGCATAAACATCAAATTTTGTCTAAAAAATATGTCCACATGCAGCCGTCAGGTATGTGTACCTTTTGTAAAATGTAGCAATCTTCAAAAAGCTTTGTTTCACTAAGTGGTTGTACATTACTTGATAGCAGGGCATAGTCAAATATTGTCATGTTTTCACAAAGTGACTGACATTTATTTCATTTCATTTATTTTCATTTCATTTGTTTCATCACATTATGAATATGATGTGAAAGGAAGTCATCCAGAAAACTAAAATTGGCTTAACAAAGTGGATGACTCCCTATATACATCAGTACTTTGTCAACATTTTTGCTTAGAATTATAATTTTGCTACTTGTTCTCCATGGCTAATGGTACTTTGATGCTCTCGCTAAGAATTGTGAGGTTTTTTTAGTTTGAGATACAGCTTTACTCCCTATTATTTAAGTGGAAGGCATTGTACCGTCTGAAAGGTCACACGTCCGGTCGGCTCTTCAACCGCAGTTACGTAATAGCATGAACAATACATGCATTCGGGTCAGTACGGTGGTTGTGACCTTACCTCAACAGAGAGCAAAGTATAATATTACTGTGTTTCTTGCATGGGGGCTAAAATTTATTTTGATTTTAAAGATTTGTCTTCCAAAATACTTTTGGTACAAATTGTTAGGAACTTTTTAGCCAGGATACATGCTCTTCTCCCTATGTTTTAAATAGAAGACACCTGGACCTCCTAAAAGGTCACTTATCCGGTCGACCTTTCTATTCTTTATTGCAGTGACAACACATGCGTGACTTTCGTTGAATCATTTCGTCGCGTTACTTAAACCGGATCGTAGTAGTGTATAGGTTTTTACTGATGAGTACCACTCGCAAAGAAAAACTTTGCAAATAGGCTACTGAAGGTTGTTTTGGCTGCCCAAATCTAAAGAAATATTTCTCCCTTCTTTTGGGAAACTTTTCATACTGAGGTTTTGATTACCAAAGGAACGCTTCTCACAAGTTGTGAACTGGTGCAAATGCACGACTTCTCCACTTCACAACCTCAATGGAACGCATGCATAAGCCAAACTTTAGTCTTTTAGGCTAACGTCAGGATGTGCCTACAAAGTTAAGGCCTACTTTACCCTAGTGGTGATCATATGAAAATTTACTTTAGGGCCTAGCCTAGGCCTAGACTATGACTTCTCGCTCCACTCCTTCTTTCTGATACTCCAATTACCAATGCGACTTACACTGCTAATTGCAAGCTCCACATTCCGACATTGATTTACTAGCCATTTGCGACATGTTGAAAGTTTCACTCCTCAGGCTCTCTCTCCATGTTCAACTACTTCAAGTCAAGATTCGTCCCTCCACAGAAAAGCAATGTTACAGCTAGTTTTACACCAATATCCACACGTACATACTTTTTTCTACATACTGCACTTATGTGCGTGCACTTGTTGTAGTGAGAGTGATGTGTACGTTGCAAGCTTTGTAAACAAGTCTCAGACAAAATTCCGCTTCATTGCTTTCTGATTGGCTAAATCAAGTTGGAAGAAACGCATGCCCATGGCAACGCTGTCAATCAAATTGCTCTTTTGTTTGTATTCCTGCCTCTCAAAGAGAAGATAAAATAGGCGACTCCCGTATTACGAAGCAATGAGTAATATTTCATTAAAGAGAGGAAAGGCAAAAGTACTTTCATGTTCGTTCATGAGACGAGGAGCTGATGAGAACGACGATTGAAGCAGGGAGGTAGGTTATGACTCCCTGATTGAAACAACAGATAATATAATAGACTCACTTTGTAGCAGGGGCACATTCTGTAGCAGGGGCACAAGAGTGTGTTTGTGGGGGGAGGGGAGAGAAAATGCTTATGATGTGCCCATGAGTATTAAACTGTGCACGCGTGGCGGGCACCGCGAGCACGAAGCCTCAAAGGGCTCCTGTGGGATCCAGGGGCAAAGCCCCTATGGGGTCCAGGGGGCCAAGCCCCCAGAAGCTCTTGTGTGCTAGCATTTCTGAAGCTTCAGAAAAACTGTTTCGAACGAAAAAATAAAGGTGACCATATTTTACGGCCTACTCAAATTTAGGGGGGGAGCTAAATTACGATTTGGCCACCCACTTTCTCACTTGAGGGGCGAGACCCCCCCTTGCCCCCCTCCCCCGGGATTTGCGCCCCTGCTCTGTAGTGGTGTTCTTCACAAGAAAGTGGACGGTGCGGAGGCTCCAGAAGGGAGTTACAGGGCAATGGCAACCCGGGGTACAAGGAGCGCCGGCCATATCCCCCTTCCATAGCCTACTTTTGTAGGTGCCAAATGTTAACCCGTCATGTTTAGATTTAACGAAACACCAACACAGATGAGTTTTATAGTGTCAGTCAACCAGATAAAAAGTTCAGTTTAAATTTATTTTCAAAGAATTTGTTCAAGTTTTTTCCCTTTAGCAGTTTAGTCGCCTCTTACGACAGGCGGGAAATACCTTATCCTACCACCCTGAGCCTATATGGGGCGCCAACCCGTCAAAAAAAAAAAGAAAGAGACAAAATCATGAAAGCGTTTAATGAGAGTCTTTCCTGGCTTTTGTAGCTTATCAGTGTCATAAAAATACGGCCATACCAGCTCCATTCTTGGATACATGGAGAAAAGCGGCGGGATCGTCCTTGGACGTTCTCAAGTGTTTTTTGTCACTTTTATGATACAGATCCCACAAGACCCCACAAAAGACCCCAGCTTAAGGCGGAAGGCAATTCTTTATATTTATTGGCCTTTTTCCTGACGCCTCTCAGTCTGACTGGGATGTTTTTTTCTATCATTTTGTTTTATTTTTTGTGTGGGTATTTTATTCGCAAAAGAAAGTCCAAAAATAGAGGCAACTTAGATTCCTCTTGCAGGTGTGGGAAATGTCATTTCCAGCAGTCTAACGGGTAACGATAAATTTGGGGAAAAACCTGTGCGCCCCAACAGAGGGTAGTGTCGATCCGCTCACATACTGTGTTGTGTTCTCTTTATAGGAACCCTCATAATGTGGTACGGGCATCAGGAATACAAGCCATTTAGCCTGACCTAGACTATCGAAAAATACGGAGGGTCCCATATCAATTGAGTAGTCGTGGTCAGACCCTGTCTTAACGATATTGTTTCCTTTTAATTCCCATTCCGTCTTTGAATGTTTGTAATTTTTTGTCAACAGTTATGGATTTAGGCATGTTCGTTCGGGAGAAAATCAGTATGGCGGGGACGACTGAAGATTTTTTGCCCGCAAATGTTACCCCGCCCGTCAGAGCGTCTAATCGGAGAGACACCATCAGTTGGTGGGGAGGTACAGAAAATTTTGAAAAAAACTGCAAACCCTGTGATCGCCGGTAATGGCATCTCCCAGGCTGTTAAGTAAAATCTAAGCGGTCGTTATTTTCGGCTTTCGTCAATTCGCTTGCATAAAGTAAAATAAAATTAAAAAAAAAATCAAAAATGAAGAAATAATAAAACCACAACTTTCTAAATGACGAGAAAATTACCAGATAAATATGTACCACTATATTTAGATTTCCATGCTACGACTGAAGAATCATCGTGAAATTGACAAAAACGAAAATTAGTGTGGAAGCCTTCAACGCCGAATCCTTTTCAAACGGTGGTCATCTCTGTTACAGGCATTTTCCTGCATGTTTTGCCCTTTCTTGGTTTCAAGTAAGAGCACACATACCCAAATGCAGACACAAAATTTAGGCATTTTTGCTAGCTGTAGGTAGCAGATAACTAATTAA
Source organism: Holothuria scabra (assembly GCA_037179385.1). NCBI lineage: Eukaryota > Metazoa > Echinodermata > Holothuroidea > Aspidochirotida > Holothuriidae > Holothuria > Holothuria scabra. The sequence continues at coordinate 55,948,143 of CM074181.1, read as the reverse complement.
GGTGTTCTTACTCAAAAAATATTGACTGACAAATGAAGTGCCTTAAAATAATTTTGGTTGTTGTTTCTGACTGTGGTACTCATAAAACATAAAACTTGATCATTTTAAGATGCACTTTGTAGAAAATGAGCTGAATTACAAAATACATAAAATTCAGGCCAATTTGACGAACTTAAATACCATTTGTCGATTGTAAAACTCTGCTTTGTGATGGATGCCCACTTTGAGCATTGACCGGAATCGGAAACACGTAGCTATCTTTCAAGGTGCTCTAGCTCAAAATTTCAATGGGCATGAAATAAAAATAACTCACATCGAGAGCTTTATACTATTTTTGACCGAAAGACTATCTACGATGATTGCCACAGTCAGTTGGTGCGGAGGGCCGGTACAGAAATTTTTGAAAAATTACGTTCCCTCTAAATTGGCTTAGGCCTTTAACCAGGCTGTTAGTGCAACTTAAGTAATCGCTATTTTGAGCTTTCAGTTGCAACAAAATCTATCAAGAAAATCGGCAACTTGCTAATCGATCAGAGAATTACCAGGAAAAAATGGCCCATTGCCATTATATTTTCATGCAAGGAATATATAATTCCTTCAAATAATAAATTATTGAACCTTAGTAATTCCTTAATGTTGAAAAAAGAGAAATGCTGTGGAAGTCTGCATTGTTCTGTTACGTAATCTGTTCGACCAAAAAATTCGGCGGAGTGCCATCATTTCGCGCGGAGGGAACAGAAAATTCTGAAAAATGAAATTCCTCAGAAAATCCGATCGGATATAGCATTCTAAATGTTTGTAAATAGAAAAGAAACAGTCTTTATTTTGACGTTGATTGAATTAAAATCGAAAAACAGTGGCATGTTAGGTTAGTGATCAGAAAAGTACTAAATAAAATATGTCACAACCAATAAATTAAACGGCCTCGTACCTTTCGGGGAAAAGCTATATACAACGGGATTGAAAATATGGTAATGGTTTTGTCCCTATTTTGACTTTTGGCTGAATGCAATTGCAAGATCCACTAGTTGATGATTTTTAATATGTGACGGTCCGAACTCCCGACTACATCATTTTTCTTCTACCGCCCTTTGAAAATGTGTCAAGTTATAGGTGAGTTCCACGGACTTCCTATATATGGACAGAGCATACTGCACGGTACATTGCCGCTGTCTTACGTATGAGAAAAAGCGCACCAAGATGGCCGTCTCCTATGATTTTGAGTTTGAACTTGCTCAAGTCAGTCCCCAGATTTTACAAGAAAGTTGAAATATTTTTGAAAATGGCAAGGTAAGGTCAAAATCACTTCATGTATTGCAGGAATATGATATTTTTCCCCATTTAAGTTTAAATTTTGTCCAAAATATTACAGAGTCGTCGTCAAATCACACAAATTGTAGCTTTACGACGGCCATCTTGGTGCGCCTTTTTTACCCAGTCTGTGGCGACGGATAGAACGTACACGTTACATGCTCTGTCCATGTATATAAGTCCGTGGTAGGTTCAAATGAATTTTCAGGCAGCCAAATGGAAGACATTCTCACACTGCTGTGTGTCATTTTGTGTAAATGAAAAAACACAGCCCGAATTTTTTATCATCGTTGCCCAAAATTTGGCTGTCGGAGCAGGGTAGATTGCAAAGAACGATTCGACACTACATGCATGCCACCTGAACACCCTCCCGTCCGACCATGGATTTTGGTAATTGTAAATCCCCCAGAACTTTTTTCAACCTTCGTTGAAATATTTTGCCATTTCGAGCAAATATATGCAAGATTACATTATGGAACTGGACTTAAGATATATTCATGCCACAAAAATGAGTCGTAAATCTTTGTAATCGTGTTAATTTCCATTAAAACATTACTTTAGATATAGAGGATTTTGACTTTTGTTCACAGTTTTGAGAGATTCCAGATAATCGACCATTTCGGTCATTTTGTTTCTCATGATTTAAAAACAGGATACCGACGAAAGATTATTTTAAACCTATAGGCTTCCGAATGTGTCGCAATTTCTTTTTTTCACGGAAATGTTAAAGACTATTATGATACTTTTTATTTTTCGCGTAAATGTTTTTCCGATATTTGGCCATTTCGGGCATTTTGTTGTTCCAGGGTAAGAAGTAAAGCTCACGAATAATAGTCTTTTTCAGCTATCTAAGATTGTAAAAAATAACCTGGGAAAACTTTAGCGGGCTCCAGGTGGGCCCGCTCCCGATTCGTCCTGCTCAAACTAAAATCCGTAAAATCAAATTGGTTAAATCTGACGGTTTTGATGGAAAGGGGCCAAGGTCCAGAAAACCGTGTCTATTCTAGCTGTCTAGTCGTCAATATCATGGGCGTCCGGAAGGGGAGGGGGGCAAGGGGGGGCACTTGCCCCCCCCCCCGGAAAATCAAACTTGTGAAAAAATTAATTAAAAATTAAAATAAAAAAAAAATTAAAAATAGATCATCAAAATATCTTCACTCACAGCGTCAGTTTCTACTGAAATATGCGGACATTTGACCACGAATAACAAAAGAGAAGATGGTATGCTGAATAGTGAAATCGTAATTTGGGGACCATCATTCTTGATATCTATTGGAAATTTGTAATTGTAAAAACTATGCCAAAATTGTACTAGTTGTCAAGTATGTAGTGTGCATATGGCATCCGACTATTGATGAATGCGTTGGTCTTGGTCTGATCTCAAGTGGCGACGCGCGGATGTAACTGGGATATACAAGGTGAATATGGGGGGGGGGGGGTGATTCATAATTGGGTAACGGATATGGGCCTATATAGGCTGTTTGACAGTTGTAAGTTTTATCGTGCTCAGGCGTGCTAGGCTGTGACCGAGAGGCAGATTTACCTTCAACAATTTTTTTAGATTGAAAATTCTAAAAATCTAAAAATTACAGACATGAAATTCCTGTTTCAGGGCTGGGTACATGCAGCTTATAACACTCGCCAAGTGTCGTTTCTGGCCATCTGGAGGGTTTGTAAGACCCAAAATTTTCTTGTACGCTCTGCGCCAACTGATGGTGGCGCTCCGCTTAGATAGTGTACACAATTCAATCATCCATGAATGACCTTGCCCCCCCTTGTAAAAATTTCTGCGGACGCCCATGGTCAATATCAAACATATTCATGCGCTACTACAAGGACCGCTCTGGGTATTTTCTTAGTGGGACCGTACAACATGAAATGGATGTGTAAATACGTGCTTTCCATTTTTCACATGGAGGTCACTTATGGTCTGATTTATGTATAAATACGGTACACCCTTACTCAACAAACAAAGGTAGGCCTATCTTTCGTTATCCAAGAAATGAGACAACCCAGAGGTGGCGCAGATACACTCTAAAATCAAGAGAGTGAACTTAGGCACTCTTTAATAGAGTAAAAAGTGTGAGTTCACTCCATTAGAGTGATAATTACCTCCAAGAAGAGGGAAATTCACTCCAAAAAGAGTAAATTCAGTTCTTCTTGGAGTGGATTTCACTCCTCTGGGAGAGAATTGACACTCTAGTGGAGTGATTTCACACCTTTGACTCTATTAGAGGTTAACCAAGTTCACTCTTTTGATTTAAGAGTGTACTTTCGTATCAAGGGCTTAACATTTAGGGTTATCATTACACCACTATCACTATCCACCAACTGTTGGTAGATATCCTACCTTCCTTTATGGATTCCATACTAGTGCAGTAGCTAGACTTTTACTAGGTGCACTTTAATGTTTTTCCTTTTTTTTTAAGTATCAACATTGCTGTGTTGGGAGAATAAACGCTAATGAATTTCAATGAAAATGAGGAATCCGCTTCTCCTATTAGCAAAATCCTACTCTGTATCCCTCCAGTCTCAGTCAATTTACCCATAATTTGATATTACACGAAAACTTGCCAAGATTTATTAAAAGTACAAAAAACACACGTACTACCTCCGAATCTCTGTCACACCGTAAGAGATGTCTCAGGTAAGTAGAGTTTCGTCTATATAAGTCTTACATAGGATACCTAAATCCTTTCATAGTTTGTGTTACATTTTTAGCCTTTATTTTCATTTGTAATGTTCGTGTTATTTATAGGTTCCGCACTTTGAATTCACTACAGTGTTTATTTATTTGTACAGAAGTATGCACTCCAGTCGAGGCTGTTGGGTCATTTTCGAGTCAACATTGGTAACCACGATCAAACCACCCTCCGCTACAATAGTTAAATAGTGATTTGACCCATAAAATGCACACATAAGATCGTTATTTCTCATCCCACGATTGGCGAGTTGTCTGAGCCAAAAAGGTGAACAAACCCCTCTATATATGGTTGTGCATGGAACAAAGGAAAATGTTGGGGGACAAAAATTTTCGCGCGCAGAACGGACGGAACTTGAAGCGGGCGCTGATGGCGGGGTCCTGTAACAAAGTCCAGGTTGGGTCGTTCTGAGAGTTTAGCATATCTAAGGGTGGACAATTAAGTCTCAGGAGAGGTACATTATGTATTTTTCGGAGGACCGATCTCCTAAATAACCTAACCTGGAGGAAACTTGGCAGCTGGGGGCAAGGGAAAAATCTGAGGAAGGCAATTCCCTGCATGCCGTCGCTCGTAGCTCCGCAACTGCGTATTTGAGACCTTTTATCAAATCGACAATGTTGAACTCATTCGTGATGTTGGTTTCGTTAAATTTCATCTAACTAGCCAACTAGTCAATCTCTGGGTAAGAAAAGGCATGAGCTGTCATGGAGTATGACCTCCTATATATATCGTAGCCCACTCAAATAGAACCAGTCGTTTGTATCATTCGCCTCAAAATCTGGGATGGGCTTCATGGAATCATGCATTAGAGGAAAACAACCATGTGACTGAAAAGAACCAGTTACGTAGCTTTGGTACAGCGTGCACAGGCAGGGCAAAATTTGGTGCCCCACGACCAGATAACATGTGCGCATGTGGCCCGCTATGCGAACTTTTTCCTCCAGCTTATCGCTGCGTAAAAACTAGTGGACAGCAACCTACAGGCAAGGGCCGGCAACACAAAAGCGTTACGCATACTAGTGCGAATGAGGCACTGATTGAATGAATGTTTTTAAAACCACGCGCACTTGCAGTTCAAATGTGTGCCGGAAAGCAATCAGACAGCTAGAGGTCTTCTCAATCATTCAATAGTGTGATAGCGGGGGGGTGTATACTCACACCTCCCTGCTAATAGCTTATTGTCAAGTGTAATTTTTATGTCATGTAGGAGTGGCGAAATAGAGGATTTGCTCCGACAAGGGCCGTTGCAAGCTCCCGAACGCGACTGGGGTGCAGCCACTCAAAGGCCTGGCAAATTTAAGCCTTAGGAAATGAGTTGCTGTCAGGACAAAGAAGGCACATACGATTGGAGAAGCGTGAAACGCAGAAAGTTTTGTTTTCTTGTAAAATTGTAACAATTTGAATACACGAAGCTTATCTTGGAAACAACTTTGGGTTTTGCAAGCAAATTTTAAAATGTTTGGGTTTTATTGAATATCCGCTCCTCCTAGTATCAAACTGTCGGAATCTAAAGTTAGATGGGATATCAATTGCATTTAGGATACATTTTATATAAAGATCATATACCGTAAGGCCTATGAAATTAGGATCTCGTACGGAGTTTGAAACATTTTCAAAAATAGAGGTCCTTTTTAGACAAATATTTGAAAATCCGGAGCTTGCAATTTTAAATTCTATGAACGAAAATGTAGGGTTCGTCGTAAGGTATATTTAAAAAACTCGGTTTTTATTGGGGATCTGCCTTTAATGACAAAAAGTTCGGATCGATTGGAATTCCTTTTTGGGTGTATATTTTTTCTTAAAAATGATTAAGACTACCTGTGGATATTGGACAATTTCCTCATGTTTATGTCATTTTTTAATATTTAAAAATTATGGAGCTTGTATTGCGCACTCAAATAATATTTAATACATTAATGGCCATTTTGTGATATGCATACTGGGGGACCATATCCCCCAGTCCCGTGCATGGTCACATTCAGCACATTTGGCCCACATCATAGGCTAATCCTTTTTTCTGGAAAGTTTGTTTTCGAATATTTGTCTAAAAGGCAACTAGGCTAAACGATTCAACAGTGTTACGGAATCTTTTTCAGAATTTGTTGTCGGAGAGCCCCAGTCCTCAGAAGGAACAATTTTGTTACACAAATGATTTTCAGTCGCCGTACAATCTCGGAATTTGCAAGTAGCGGGAAGGGCAGATTTTCAGTAGCATCCAGATTTTTCAAATTTCCTTACAAGACACCCGAATTTCTTCTCAGGGATCCAAAGTTCCCCTGGTTTACAAGCTCCACATTTTCAAATATTTCTTTTTTTACACAAAAATTACTTTCAGCGAACGTCACGAGCCACAAATGAACGCTCTCTTCATACAGTTCACACTTAAAAAAATCGGAAAATTTGGTACTTGCCTCATCACTAACCTCTCCCGAAAAATCTAGCAAAGTCACTGTGAAGGCATAAAATAAGGAAAGCCAAAACAAAACTGTGACAGATCATATTGATTTCCAAGCTCCCATTATGCCTTGTGGGCATTTAACCTTGTACCTGAGGGTGAAACTCTCAGAGTGTCATGTGTTATTTCACTGGTTGAGGACCGGGCTTTGACTTTCTCGAGGATCGGAAGTTTTTCGTTCAACTTATTGCTACGAAAAACCAACTGAGGGCGGCAGCCTGAGGGGGCTGCAGCCACAGAGGCGCTACGCAGGCTTGGCATGGTGTCATGCACACCAGGTACAAAGTAACTGTCAATCATCTTGTGTGGTCTGACCATAAAATAACTCTGAGGCAGATGTTAGGGCAACCATTGCCTCAGGCGTATAGCTAGAGGAGGGCAACCCCCCTTTCTTCATATTTCTAGGTTTCTTTTTTATGTCCATTTTTACGATATCCTCTGCTTCCCTATATATGTGGTAAAGGCTTGTTAAGTACCATTTCCAGTAAAACTTTCTTAAAAAGGGAATTGAATTTCCTTTCCCAATAGTTACAACTCTCGAACTCCAGACGTGTTTAATTTTGTGTTTAATTTTAAACTTTCTTTTGAGAAAGTCATAACTGGATATGCTCCTATAACCAAACTACTCCCTGCAAGAACATGAACACGGAACTGTCGACAAAGACGTACACATTACGATCATGCTATATACATACCACGCAGCACAGTACAACATTAGTTTGCTTATATTCAGTTCATATATGAACCTATTATTAAATATCTTACCTTATTCTACTGTGTGCCTACGGATTGGTGTGTATTGAAGCGTAACCTTGCATACCAACGATATCAATTCAAATTACAATAATTAAACGTCCTTCTTTTCTCTTCAAATAGTAGCATTCGTTTGTTAAAGGGTTTGGCGAATCACTGTTGCATTACGATCGTATAACCCACCTTTAAGTGAACTCAGACAACGCAAAGACGTTGTCTGGCAGTGTTTTAGGTAAATAAAGGACAACACTAATCGGTTGAAATGGCTTCAACTTCTTTATATAATGAATCTCCCCTTCCCGGTAAGTTGAAACTCTATATTTTTCATATATTAACAGATAAAGTTGAAAAAAGTGTATGTCGAAAGCAGTCTGTCACTTAATGTTATTGGTAATACCTAATTAACTAGCATGGCACGTGCTGGTTTTATCAAATTCAACACACGCATTACAGTTACTCAGATGAGGTTTCAAGACTCATTTTCTAAACAATTGGTTTAAGTCGGGCCGGCCACGGCCTTTTCCAGTCATCAGACTAACTAGCACACACAGAAGTCAACATATATCCAAACTTTACCACGTATGCTTAGTTGCTTCCAGACTTAGTAGCCACGGAGGGGGAGGGGGGGGGGGCAGAAAACTTCAGAAACACTGGTTTGGTTCTATCCTCTCTGTCCTTCTTCAGAGATTCGACATGAATTTTGGAAAAGCACTTTTAGTAGGGCTTTAACGCGGGGGTGGACTCCTTTCTCTGCCAGAAATAGGCCTATGTAATCTTTTCCAAAAACTATCTGGGCGGAGCGCCTGGCACAACCAGTTGGCGTGGTCCGTACAATTAACAGTCGCAACCCCTTCATTACCCCGTAAATGGCTGGTCTGAAAAAGCCTCCATGAATATTCTACCAGATTAACATTTTCATTTGCTAAATTTCCCGTAGGCCTATGTTAAATAATGTGGGATGAGACCGCGTCAAGCTTCCCACCCCTTGATACGCTCATGTGAAGGTCAAGAGGTCAAGACGTTGGTGATGTTGTGCTCAAGTCATGTTGTCCCTTCTGCTCAGAGGACGTATATAGCGCTATACGATAAAGACCACTTTGAGCATAACCTTCATTCTAAAACTCTCTTAGTCAGATTTAAATAGAATCTTTTCAATGAGGGCAAGAACCGGAATCTTTTCAAAGATTTGACTATATTCGGGTAATGAATGAAAACGAATAGTTACTTTTTTGAATTATTTCTAGTCGATTTTGAAACAGATGTTGTCACAATTTTTATAAGTGTCAATCCCAATTAACGAAATGCTATTTAGAGCGTTGCGTTTGGTGTTTTCAAGTCCCTTCGACTTTAAGGAATCTGGGGATAAATTTTTGAATTTGTGGATGGGCATCTACTTGTGATGGTATTCTGGCAAAAGTTATGGTTTGCTACGTACTAGCTGATGGTGACCTTCTTCTCAGACATCCCTTTTGAATCTCTTGGACTGTAATAAGTGGTTGAAACTCTCGGAATCTAAGGACAGCGATTTGTTCCCAATATTAGGGGACCATGTATAATAATAAAATCAGTGAATAAATTCAAACTTTAAAATACTGTTCATGTGTATACAGAGTTTCGTAAACGGGTTAGGGAAGGTTGCAACATTAAAGTTCTGAATTATCATTGTTGTTCATAAATGAGGCTACCCGGGGAAGCATTTTGCAAAATTTGAAATAAACATGTTCAGACGTTTCTTTTAATGATACTGAGTGAATATGACTTTTTAAAAGAAGGATTAAAGGTCACATTAAGTTTTGATTAGTTTTGTTAGCATTTCGGTGAAAATTTTCATTGAAATCCGATGTGTGGTTCCCAAACTATGGGCAATTAAAGTTGCCACATTTTCAGCAAAAAGTGAACTTGAAGCAAGTACATAAGACATCATATCCTCATATTATTGGACAGTCTTTTGTTTTCCTTTAAAAATTTACAACAAATTTTCTCCTCCATAAACCCATATTATCAGAATATGATTGCATGAGAAGTTGACAATATTTGAATTCAACTCATGAAGGTATTATTCCTATTAACGTCAAGGTCAACACAACAGTCTGAAAAAACAACAACAAACAAACAAAGGAAGACAAAGCATTCGAATCCTTGTCAATCTGTCAATGTAAGAAAGTGATATAAACTCAGCTGTCCTCAAGCTCACTTTGGAACACAATCTAAGAACTTCATTTACTGATATCATGAGAAATACAAGTACGATTTGAATGGAAGAGTCTCTGCACTGTGTAGATTTGGTTCCTCTTTTCCCAAAAGGAAAGAAATTTTTTGCTTTAAACTTCCCTTTTTATGAATGAAGCAGAATCATGTGGCAGTATTCCCCCTAGTCTAAATTGTGAAATTTACTAGAAAGAATCTCTTGTTTTACCTCGAATATGTAATACTGAAGTTCTAAAATATATGTAAGTTACCTTGGAGCGACAACAAACAAAACAACTTTGAGATTTAGTTGTCGTTTTAATGTAAGATTTGAGGGACTACTTTTGACCTTAAATGATTGCCCACAGTGACCTGTTATCGAATGGAAATCGACTGAAATTTCACTCTACTCAGAAAAATGTCACTCGATAGAGCGTTGTTTTTACTCGAATCAGATAGTGGTCACTGTTCTAGATCTTTTTGGTAGATTTTCACTCGTGCGCATGTAGAGAGAATTTGGTCTAACGGAAGGCCCTGGTTCGATTCCCAGGTCGCGTCATACCAAAGATTCTAAAAATTGAAACCCACTGCGGTTGTGCGCTCCGCATAAGCAACGAAGTAGGGAGAACAAGCCAATGAGCCACAACTGAAAAAAGGCCGTGGCCGACTCGACTTGAACCAATAGGTTGGAAACTGGGCCTTAAAACTCTATCTAACTAACCTGGAAGAAATCCCTTCTAAGGGGTTCCCTTTCCGGGTAACGGCCTCAGGAGCCTGCACGTTGGACCAAACTTTTCGCGGTAGCCTAATCCATTCCACTAATATTTGCAAGTGCATTCAACACTAATGTTGACAAAGCTGCTGTCTGAGAGCATTGTCACTTACACGTTTGATTATATTTTGTCCTTTCTTAAATTTTTCAGAAATGTTATCATCGGCAACAACAGTGCCGTCCAGTTTCGAAAAGGAAGGTAGGTTGATCTCATTCTCATATGTCTTTGTAAAAAAATACGGTACCCTCTTAAAACAGTTGGGTAAAATAATCACCGAAACTGGTCATGTATATGGCAATACTGAAATTGGGTAAAACTTGTCCAAAATTGTTGAATTTACAGTTGAAATATGTCGTTATATACCATTTTCTTGGGTAACTCACCTCTTGACTGACCAATGGCTAAAAAAATTTACCCAATATGAGTATTTTCATACACGTGACCATCGGTTGGTGAACATTTTACCCAACTGTTTTCAGAGTGTAGATTTACAGGACAACAAAATACAGAAATAAATAAGGTTACAAAAAAGTTCTGGAAACTGATTACCAGATCGCTTATATTTGTGCAGTGCGTCCACAAAATACTAAGCTTAAATCTCAGTGTCTACCCAATCCGAGCAAAATAGGGTTTCAGACCTACTTTACGACAGATTAAACTTCATTTTTTATACCAAAATGCAATTTAGATAGAGTCCACTGCACAAAACTACACTTAAGATTCCTCCTAATGTTATAAGGATTAAGATAGGATGACAACACCAATTTTTCGTAGTTATTCTGCATTTATTGCACCATTTGAATTATTTTAGGGGAAAATGTTAATAAGTCTTGACTTTTTTTCCTCCTCTTCTAGTTATTATGATACACTAATTAAATGAATACAAACTGCATGTAATGTATTGTACAAAGATGCTAGAAATAAACATTGAATTGAAATTGAAAATTTTCATGTAAACTCACTGATTTTGGAACACGTGTTGTAGGTGCGGATTGGTTTGTTTACCCCGACGGTTGGAGGATGTGCGCATGTGCATATAGCTCCCGAAACGAAACAACAAACTCGCTTGTTAACATCAGCAGGACTGGAGAATGTTTTTCCAAAGAAGGGAGTAAAATTATTTCACAGAAATGAAGTAACATTTCCCACAATTCTCTCTATATTTTCATGTACAGAAAAGCGAAATTTCCGTCCAATTGCTACAATTTCCCTCCAGATACCTAAAATTACACTGGAATGAGCCTCCCAGCTTTCCGGCATTTCCAGCCATGAATGACAGACGTGACCACACCAGAGCAGCGGCATTTGAATACCACCTATATACGAGATATGAATTTGTCCGGAAGATTGGGATTGGGTTGGAATCAATGGTCTGACCAAAACTTGAATTAGTTAACTCAAAAATGAAGCATTTTTTGACCACAGTGTTTTTCAATAGTGGAAATCATTATAATGATTCTCTTTTTTCTATCCAATCACAGAATTAAAGTGGATATGGTTTGTCGTTCCATTCTTGACAGCACTCATACTATTTTTTTGCTTCGAATTTGTCGTGATCTTACTTCTATGTCGAAGGTAAGCAAAGAGTTACCAAGTTACCGTCCCGAAATCTTAGAGACTTATCAGCATCATGGAAATTGGCTGTATCTTCAGTCTTACGCAAAAGAGTAACACGGTCGGGTCGCGGAGGAAGGGAAGCATTGACTATTTGTTCAAATAAATAAGCAGTCTCTGTTTAACGGTGTTCAAAAAACAAGGTTTCAGTTTGCCATCACATTTTATTACACAAAATATTACAAAACAAAGATATATTATAAACGTAGATACCAATCTCCTATCCCTAGACTGGAGACGTGCTAACTCCTCACGGAGGCTCAAAAAGAGGGCCGGAAGTGCTGACTTGACATGCACACAGTTCTGTTCGGTGATCTGCGCGCACAACTATGGTTTCGTAACAGGAAATTCCATTGTGACGAGATGTCAGCGTGCATGCATTTTCAAAACGAATACTATACGGGCAAAATTAAATACAGTAAAATATGCGCACTTCTGCGTTTTGAAAAATGAATGTAGTGGTTTATTTTTTGTTGTAAGCGCGTAAGAATGTAAACGCGTGTATATATGTGCGCTTGAAATAAACCATAGCAACTGACCAATCAAAAAGTCCATGAACTTTTAACCAGTCGTGGTGCGTTCATGTTTATATGTTCCAAAGTAGAAAGCTACCGTACGAAAAGGCAAAAAAACTGTTCTTTGTAAGTGGAATGTACTTAAGAATCGTGTTTGTAACATTTGAGATGTTTTGAATTCACACGTATTCACACCACCGGAAGATCAATTACCTTGTTGGCTCCCAAAACGACTGATCAGCGATCAGGACTTCCACCCCTCAGTTTCGGCCTCCCTGAGGAGTCACCGTGCCAATTTAAGTTTGGTATGCTTGTTATGTCTTTGTGCAAAAACCAATGGCGCCCCACGCAAGTAGATCATATAAGTCATGAGGACGATAAATACTGTTGAAATAAATTATTGTTATATTTTATGTATTTTTTGTTGGGGGGGGGGGGTGGTCAAAACATGATTGGGAATTCATCCCCTCGCCCCCCAAAAACAGACAAAATAGAGACGTTCGTACTACTACATAAATGATAGCAGTGACAATTTCAGTCAATTTTGACAATTATTGATCTCAGCTCTGCTGTCTCTTTCAATTGTCAGGAATAGATACCGTAAGGCACATCTTCTTTTCACCGACGATGACGGACAGCTAATGTATTCCACCGACCGCATCAATGAAAATGTGATATTAAGCGGTTACCGCGGTATACGATCATCCATCAGTTTATCTCATGGTATGCGAGGACATTTAGCTTCTACCGAGTATTGCAGTATGTGCGGTAACACAGCCAGTAGGGACGGTTTTTTTCATGACACGTCAACGTTTAGAGGGTACCGTGATCATCGTCGCCATACAAGGTATGTATAAGATAATGAAGAAGTTTTTTACTCTTTTCAAAGAGTGATGAAATATTATTATTGTAGTGCGCCGCACTACAATATTGGCATTTACTGGCCGACTGACAATTTCTTTTGTGAAGCCTGTTATGGCCCACAACTCATTTCCCTGCGCGTACCGTAACTTAGTTCGTACAAATATCCATGCTCTACCCTTTAACAATAGCAGTAAGTGCAATCTGTGGCCGTCTTTAAACAAAAATCAACTTCAGAAAAGCAAATACTACACTTACAAGGCTGATTTAAGGAGTTAGCTTCATGAAAGAGCATTGCGGATAAATTTCCAGAAAACGCGATGTAATGTGGTTCGGCCTTTTCACACTGAAGTGCTAAGCCTGGAGAATCAATCGCTGCTTCCAAATTGGTATACGTAACACGGCGCCATTGCGTACACTATCGTTGAACAGTATCAAGACGTTATTGTACAGTATCTTCATCTAGCTACTACGGAGCAGGGTATTGCCAATTCCCTGTACGGAACGAATTGGCTTTACTGCATTGGATTAAGCGACTTGTGCTGTAGTTCTATTATCTTGCTTTATTTCAGTGGTAAAAGCAGAAGCTATTTTGACAGCAGTCTGATCGAAACGTTTTTGTAGCATGCATTGCGAAGTAACGAAACACGGACGTTAAAACACACAGCGTCAACAGTTATTCGGCCTTCCACGAGACAGTTGTCATATGCATGCAGCGGTGCAGTCAGAGAGCTTGAGAGGGCGTCATTATTTAACATAAAGAACGGTGAAAGAGGAGTCGAGAACCGATAAAACCATTTCAGGCAGGAGTAAACAACACAACAGAGCATAACGTATGGCTAAGTAGGCTACTCAGCACGAGTCCTTGAACGGGACTATGCTTCGTCCACTTCATTTTACTCCACACTAGACTGTATACGGAGTAGGTCCTACCGTTAAGCGCAGTACACGGTCTTGTTCAAGGACTACTCAGCACTTGCTTCATTGTTGGCAAATATGCTTCAAAATAAAGATAGTGACTGACTATTAGCATAGAAGGTCCGGATTTACTCCATCATTGGTTACTCTTCTATGATTTCTTTATGCTTCCAGCCAAGGAGCTGGGAGACACTAAGTGGTCCATCTTTGTACTATCAAGAAATAGGGTTGAGAGGAGTGGCCAAAAAGAAACAACAGCCCCTCTTCCCGCCATGAACAAATCCTACAGTTCAAATAAAAACTGGGCTACTGTACTAACTGAAAAGACATCTTTAACACGCACTACAATTCTGCGTATTTGCAAGCAAATGCAGTTCTAGTTTTAGTTGGAATCATTTGGCAATACTTTTCTTACACATAACACACACACATATATATATATATGTATATATATATATATGTGTGTATATATATATGTATATATATGTGTATATATATATATATATGTATATATATATATGTGTATATATATATATATATATATATATATATATATATATATATATATATATATATATATATATATATATATATATATATATATATATATATATATATATATATATATATATATATATATATATATATATATATATAAACCGTAATAGTAAAAATTAATTAGTAATGTCAACCAGGCAATGGTAAAGTGCTCAACCCTGTGAAGGGAGCTTTAATATTGAAAAGGTTGCAATAAGTTCTTACAACATAGCTTTACAGAACTGTTTCGTAAGGGCCAATAATGTAGGTCCTCACTCCTCAGAAGCCTGAAGTAGAATGATGTTAATAACGTTAAATACGTATATGTTCGCTGCTTTTGAACGTGTCCGTTTTTAAGCACGTGTTGGTTCCGTGTTCGATGTGAACAGGCACGAGTGTACATGTGTGCCCAGGTGGGAAGCAGCTGTCCAAGAGGTTAAAGAATTTCTTGCCAATGTTGGTTGTGACACTGTCACTAAACGGGGGGTTGAACCAGGTTATGTTCCTATTTCGTCTTCGTTTCGGGGCTCCCTTGGAATGACTGGTGCTAGGGGGTTGGGTCTCGTACTTTAGGTTGCACCCATAGCCACTTCTTTGTAATGCTTCCTGGTATACGGGTGATGATGCGTTGAATGTGTTTTCGTCGGAAGAAATGTTGGATAGTCTCCTGTTGATGCTTTCTGGGATGTTCTTTATGATAAGTGGGGGGTGGTTGCTCTGTTTGTGCACATAGAGAGGGGTGTTGTTTGGCTTTATGTATGGCTTGTATGTGCTTGTGCTAAGATCGAGGGTAAGGTCTAAGAAGTTCACTATTCTTTTGTTTGCTTCAATTTCTATTTTAAGATTGTTTTTTGAGAATATCTTGCATATTTCTTTCTTTATTTTTTCTGTTTGCCTTGGTGTTGCTTTGCAAACAGCCAAACCGTCGTCTCTGTATAGGCCGACATTCATGTTAATGTGCTGAAGTTGTGATAGGAGGTACAATCCTATTAGTTCACAAGTTTCAGCACCGTCGAAACTACCCATGGTGACATCGAATAAAGATTCGGTACGCTTGCACCATGGTGTTTCAACGTTGAACAGCATAGTTTTCTTTGTGTGGAAGATAATGTGCCTTTCGAATGATGGTATGTTTGTGTAGTTTGATGCAAAGTCTAAAGCCTCGTTGAGGAGGTCGGTAGTAATTGAGGGGTAAAACTCACAAACGTCAAAAGCAATAAACGATTGTTGGTGTTTGTCGTGTATTTCACTAAACCAGTCTATGACTTCACTTGTGTTCTTCCATTGGTTGTAACCTGTAGATTGTTTGATTTCTGAATTTATATTCTTATAGTTCTTCATTATACTCAAACCTTCCTTAGCAACTCTAAATAAAAGAAACGAACTGGTAAGATCTTGTAGACACAGGAACAAACATCTACTGTGTAATTATTCTAATAGGTAATGTATCTTGGCTCGCTGTACACCGTTCGTGCCTGTTCACATCGAACACGGAACCAACACGTGCTTAAAAACGGACGCGTTCAAAAGCAGCGAACATATACATATTTAACGTTATTGACATCATTCTACTTCAGGCTTCTGAGGAGTGAGGACCTACATTATTGGCCCTTACGAAACAGTTCTGTAAAGCTATGTTGTAAGAACTTATTGCAACCTTTTCAATATATATATATATATATATATATATATATATATATATATATATATATATATATATATATATATATATATATATATATATATATATATATATATAGGTCGAAAAGAGGTAGTAAAAAGTGCTTAAAAGTTTGCGGAAAACTCCACGACGTTTCGGGTATAAACCCTTCATCAGGTGGCAAAAACCAAACTGAACAACCAACAGTAACAATTGGACACGACAAACATCAAATCCGAAGCGATCGCTGTAAAAACAGAACCGGACGAAAGTGACTGTCAGAAAACATGAGTGCGAAGGATGAAACACAAATCAAAAAAAAGAAAAAGAGCGTCCTGGATGAAAAAATTCACGTAAAAATCGAACAAGTTCTTAAAAAAGGAAAAACAGGAGACAAAAACTAGCTCCGGAAAAAAAAAATGTAAATAAGGCCTACACAGAAAAAAACGAGCACGAACGGGTAAGTGTAAAAGGAGTAAAAACTGGTACAAAAAGGGGGTGAATATTACAAAAGATCAATTCTAACGTTAAGTCCGTGTGGAGCGAGAGTACCTAGCCCCATGGTCAGTCGGTTTTCAGCACCAAGGTGGTCACGATCGGAGCCTCGGCACATTACAGCTGCCGTAACGGTTAAATGCTGTATTGAACAAGGTGAAGGGGGATTGAAATGTGCAGCCACCGGGTATCCATGGAGATTCTGTTTGATGGACCTAAGGTGCTCGGTGACTCGATCCGCGAGGCGTCGCTTGGTCTCTCCCACACAAACGAGTTACATCTCTCACAAGCTAAAATATAAACTACATTAGAGGAAATGCAGGAGAATCTTTGTTTGACAATGAAGCTATTGCCGTTGGGGCCTGAAATGTTGACGAGGTCGTGCTTTCCAACAACTGGGCATGTATTACACCTAGGACGGTTACAGGGAAAGGTACCAGGGGTGTCGTTGAAAGAATTGAGTGGGTGGGAAGCCCGAACTAAATGGTTGGCTAAATTTTCCTCAACTCTAAAAGCAGTGATGGGGGTTCCGTGAAAACAACACGGGTTGAGGGGTCTTGTCGCAGCGACTCTGCATTTTTGTAGATAACGCGTAAAATAGGTCGGACCGAAGGGTGATATGAAATAACCAAAGGAATACGTAGATTTGAACCAGATCTATATATATATATATATATATATATATATATATATATATATATATATATACATATATATATATATGTTTATATATATATATATGTATATTCAATATATATATATATATATATATATATATATATATATATATATATATATATATATATATATATATATATATATATATATATATATATATATATATATATATATATATATATAGGTCGAAAAGAGGTAGTAAAAAGTGCTTAAAAGTTTGCGGAAAACTCCACGACGTTTCGGGTATAAACCCTTCATCAGGTGGCAAAAACCAAACTGAACAACCAACAGTAACAATTGGACACGACAAACATCAAATCCGAAGCGATCGCTGTAAAAACAGAACCGGACGAAAGTGACTGTCAGAAAACATGAGTGCGAAGGATGAAACACAAATCAAAAAAAGAAAAGAAAAAGAGCGTCCTGGATGAAAAAATGCACGTAAAAATCGAACATGTTCTTAAAAAAGGGAAAACAGGAGACAAAAACTAGCTCCGGAAAAATAAAATTGTAAATAAGGCCTACACAGAAAAAAACGAGCACGAACGGGTAAGTGTAAAAGGAGTAAAAACTGGTACAAAAAGGGGGTGAATATTACAAAAGGTCAATTCTAACGTTAAGCCCGTGTGGAGCGAGAGTACCTAGCCTCATGATCAGTCGGTTTTCAGCACCAAGGCGGTCACGATCGGAGCCTCGGCACATTACAGCTGCCGTAACGGTTAAATGCTGTATTGAACAAGGTGAAGGGGGATTGAAATGTGCAGCCACCGGGTATCCATGGAGATTCTGTTTGATGGACCTAAGGTGCTCGGTGACTCGATCCGCGAGGCGGCGCTTGGTCTCTCCCACATACAACGAGTTACATCTCCCACAAGCTAAAATATACACTACATTTGAGGAAATGCAGGAGAATCTTTGTTTGACAATAAAGCTATTGCCGTTGGGGCCAGAAATGTTGACGAGGTCGTGTTTGCCGACAACTGGACATGTATTACACCTCGGACGGTTACATGGAAAGGTACCAGCCGTGTCGTCGAAAGAAGTTTGTGGGTGGGAAGCCCGAACTAAATGGTTGGCTAAATTTTTCTCAACTCTAAAGGCAGTGATGGGGGTTCCGGGAAAACATCACGGGTTGAGGGGTCTTGTCGGAGCAACTTTACATTTTTGTGGATAGCGTATAAAATAGGACGGATCGAAGGGTGATAAGAAATAACTAAAGGAATACCTAGATTGGTACCAGATTTGCTCTTTTTCTCCAAGGCTTCCTTTCTGCTGGTTCCTTGAATTCTGCGTAGGGCATTAGAGAGGATTTTGGCAGGGTACTGGCGTTTTTCAAAAAAGGACAAAATTTCTTCAGAGGCAGTAGAGAAGTCAGAATCCTCCGAACAAATTCGTCTGGCTCGCAAGAGCTGGGAATAAGGGATAGATTATTATATATATATATATATATATATATATATATATATATATATATATATATATATATATATATATATATATATATATATATATATATATATATATATATATATATATATATATATATATATATATATATATATATATATATATATATATATATATAATATATATATGTAAACAAACAAGGGCGCCCTCCTGGATTTACAAACTAGATACAATAACTTCAGTGTTGTCAAATTTACGGACACCTAGCTGTAAACACGAACGAATGGCTGGCCATTAAAATAACGTTAGTTACGTTAGTAACGTTAGGGCGAATTCTTTTTCTTATGTTTTTTGTTGTTATTTTTTCGCCCTACGTACAAGCAGCTATAACAATTTCCCCTTAAGGTGAAAATTAGTGTCCGCTCCTACACGCCCGCGTCCGCGTCCGCCTCGTGGAAACACAGCTTTAGAAACAAAAATTTGTTTTCCCATTTTTTCTTCGAAGTATTAAACAAACTTACGGAACCTTTCAGGGGACGTGAATATAATGTGTTTTGTTTGCCGAGTCAATTTAAACTGTACCTTCCAACATATTGAGTATTTTTATTATGTTTTATATTTGCTTCAGGCCTATTTGTATATTTTCTTTTTACCATTTTGCCTCCGACTTGATACGCTGTACAGGAGAATAGAAAACAAATTAACTGTTTGAGTTGTATACAGATTGGGCAAAGTTGTACCTACAAAGTTGCGGACTTCCTTTCAAAAGGAACGTAGGTTGTACAAGGCCGACATGATAAACGTTGCTCGCCTTCCTTGTGAGGGGTATATAGGAAGGGTTCCATTATTCAGGCGCGGCGGAACGGAAAAAATATTGGGGGGATGAGTGCCAGCAGGACTATCTAAGCGGAACGCCACCATCAGTTGGCGCGAAGCTTACAAGAAAATTTTTGACTTTACAGACCCCCCAGGTGGGCGGAAACGGCACTTCCCGCGTGTTCTATGTTGCATGTATCCAGCCTTAAAATATGGGTCTCATGTTAGCAATTTCTCAACTAAAAAGAAAAAATTCAGCCTATGCAAAATGGTAATACATATCAGATATATTGAGATGATACAAGAACAATAATTAATTATGCATCCTCTTTCATTCACTCTGTTTGCCGTGTTATTTACTTTCTGCACCCCTTGTTACATTTGTCCACTCATGCATGTCAATTACTCAATTATATTTCCCCTACACCGTACCATTTGTCCCCAAAACACCCCCTCCCGTGGTTCCTCCCAAGGATACCACCAACCTAATCCATACCGATCTCAAATCCAGTGGCGGAGCTAGGGATTTCAGTCAGAGGGGGCGAAAATGGTTTGCAGGGGCGCTTCGAAGGAGTAAATACCCTGAACCTCAGCACGATTGGGGCCACAGCTTTTCAGACTTCCCATTTGATTTTCCGAACCTGGTAGAAGACTACTTTGCACATTTCTCCTCCGCAAGTTTTTCTATTAAAACATGTTTAAATTGTCTCTCCGTGGGCCTCCGCAGAAGAAAATTCCGGGGGGGGGGGGGACAAAATTCTTTAAGCAAAATGCTAAAAGGGGGAAAGCTCCGCGCCACCATAAGTTGGCGCGAAGCGCAAGAAAATTTTATCCCACAATGTCTCCCAGATCGCTGGAAATGTCATTTCTAAAGCCTGTTTACCGCATATTAATAGGGAAAACGCTGAGTGAACTATTAGGAAATGTTGATGTTAATTTTTCTTCGTCTTTTTCTTTATGTTTTTCGTTTTCTCAGGTTTTTTATTTTCCAGTGGAGGGCAAGTGCCCCCTTGCCCCTACCCTACGGGCGCCCATGTTTCTATCCCTCTCTTTCACATTCTAGTATTAAGGCGTAATTTTATTTTGTGTGTTATTGTCAGATCTCGATTCAAACCCGTTAGAGCAGGCTAATAGCAAGCAAATCTTACACGGGGAAAAGGTTATGGGAATTAATCACCGTAAGGTGTACATTTTTGGTACCTGGAAATCAAGATAATTGCACGAAGAAACATTACTTGACGTATTTTACATCCTTTGACCGCTCTGAAATAGCCATTTATTTACATTGCAAGAAATATCCAAGACAAAAGGTCTGCTTGGCTCTCTAGATACCGAATTCATACTAAATAAAAGTAGCCTAAACCAAGGCTTATTAGATGCAATTTTCTGGCTTGAAGTTGAGTCGTCACGTAAGTACAGAAATAAGCATTTTCATGGGATTATCATGCAGCGTCAGAAAACACCAAACAATTGCCATTTATCATGGGAATGGTCACTTGAAGTAAAGCAAAATGGAAACTGCTCATTAAAACTCTTAAACCATTACCACTATGATGACAGTTTTATTTTATTTTAACCTGAATGTTTTCTTCAAATGATTTTTAAAAATGTTGTGGAAGCTATTTTGGTACGTTAATAAACTCTTTTTATTGTCTATGTTGATAAATATCCCCGACAACAAGAGGTCTATTTGCGCTTCAATTATTGTTGTGCCCTTTGCAACATCTGTTATTGACAGGGAGGGTTACTTTTATGTCATTCCGTGTATTTTGTTAGCTTATAAATCAGGCTTGGTGTGGAAGCAATGAACTTAGCACAGCGAAAGCATTCATTGGTGCGTATAAAGCATGAAGATGCGTCTCGGCAAAAACCTATCCCTATATTACAGAAGATGACCCTTTTCATCGGAATAAAAGTGCAGATAGTACAGTTACTGGTGACTGTTTGAGCATTTTGTTATCTGGGCCTTTAAACAACGCTATTAAATTACGTCTTTTGCCAAAAATGGTGCAAGAGTTAAGTATATTAAAAACCTAAAAAGGGCGCCGGCAGACGATTTTAGTCCGTCGGGGGGGGGGGGGGCGTACTATAAACTTGTGTACTAACGGTAGTAGAATACGTTGTTCAACCTCGTGAAAAACGATCAGTAAAACTTAACAAAATTACCCAATAACAGACCTTACTGCTTCCACTTTTCGAGGACCTCAGAGATTGGGATGGGGGATGATAAAGAGGCTTAAGCGTGTCCAGTATCTTTTTCATCGACAACATTCCCCTAAAATTATTAGTAGGCCTATATTGTGCATTAAACTGATGGAGAGTATGTTCACTACCCACTTCAATATTCTCCCCGTCGTCGCCGGTCACCACTTCTTGAAGCGCACCTTACAAATATTGGGGGGGAGGGGGCTAAACATGCCTTTAGTCCCTCCACTTTTTTCATGGGGGGGGGGCTAAGCCGCCAAAGTCCCCCCCCCCCTTCCCGCTTCCGCCGCCACTGCCATTTCTTGGAAGGTTCCTGCTAAATGAGAGTCCTTAAATGCAATTTGGTGAAACATTGAACAAATTCAAAGGGAAATTAATGGAGATTTTTTACGTTTTACAGAGGTAACAAATACGAGGATTTCGTCCTGAACAGCTGAAGGGCCGACTTACGCACATATAGGTCCCGCTCACCGCGTCTTTTTGCAAGGAGGGGTTTGTCTTTGGTATAAATATGAAAATAGCACAAACTGATCATCATTCAACTGCTAACTTCCTCTTTACAGGGACGGCCTATTGTTGTACGGTGAAACTCCTGTAAATCACATTCCTCTTGCTTCAACGATGAATCATGAGCTGACAGCGAGTCACGACGGTTCTGTGTATGCAAGAGAGCCATCGTACAACCCTAAGCAAGTTTCACGAGCATTTATAGATTTGTCCTCAGTGTCTGATATATACACAGCTCGGAGTACTGATGCAGAAGACGATACTTACACGCCACGGTTTACACCGACGGTTAGTCGCAGTATTAGCGAGGATCTTGCTGACAGTGAGACAGAGCCTCCATCTGCAGAAAGAAATGGTGGAGAGTTTCCTACGCAGGCTCAGCGTTATAATTTAGCTTACATACATTACCATGGTAACAGCCTTGACAGTTATAGCACAACCTCAAACGCAAGTGAACATCAACTTGTAGGTGAAAAATCAACTGAAAACATACGGGTTAAACGCAACGGACAGCGTAATTTCCTGAATACTTACTTTGTTAATAGAGGGCGTCCTGCCGCTTCTCATTCACACGACGGTATAAACCATGTAGGAGGTGATGAGTCCTTGAGCTCTGGTGTAATCATGGAAACTGAACAACTTGAAAATAGTACAGACAGAAAGTCATTGGTAAAACATTCGGAACATCCCGGACCTTTACATTCACAGGAGGAACTTGAAGACACTCGACATTTTATTGAAAGCTATCTAGCAAGTTCTTGTGACAATGTGTCAATTACTGCTTACAGTTACGTGTAATCTCAAAAGAGTAAAGATGAATTTAAGGGGGTAATCTTTGGCTTAGTGGCAATGTGTATGGGTGCTATATTCGAAAAAATAAATGAAAGATGTTTTGTTACATTCATAGTGGTATGAAATTTAATGCAAACCCTGAATAATGCGCACCAAGCTCCCTGAAATTCTACGTTTAATACGATGACAAAACTGGTATTCAGGCTTTTCAAGGTAATAGCCTCTATTTCCGAAAAAGATATATCTGCCGATCAGAAGGTGAATGTTCTAACAGCATGCAATTCGTAAAAAACTTTTAATTTTTAATTTTTAATGTGCTTTCCCGGAAACTGTTACAGTATCATAGTATTGGTAGGAAGGTTTATATATTTGGCTAAGGGTTCAAGCGTTCGCAGAGGGTGAAATTGTGATAGTTTGAGAACCACTTGTGGTACGACATGACATCCGTACGTTGTTGACAAAAAACGTGCACATTTGAACGTCTTTATGAATTATTTAAGGACGAGTAAAAATTCTCTGGAGGTCCACCGGGGAGGGGGCATGACCCACTGTTGCTTTCTATGGAACTGCAAATATGTGCACTGTTTGATGTGATGATTGCATAATTGTTTATGTATTTAACCAAAGATGCCAGGATGTAGTATCGTGTAACGCAGTTTGTACGCTTTTATATTTATTGTATTTTGCGTTTGTTCTGATTTTTGCAGCATATCTAGTGAGAATGAATGTCAAATTTTGTTTAGTATGCCTTTATACCAATGATTTAATGGTTTGAAGCTGTGAGCAGAAATTACCAGGTGAAATCAATTCCAATTATGGGTTCGCTCTCCAAGCAATTTATATTTATCAATTACTTAATCGAGATGGAATGTCTCCATTCACATTTAGGCAGACCTGAATTTTAGGCAGGTTTCTGAAGAAATCTTGCAACTGTAGGAGTCTTAAAAAACCTGATTTGTTTCTAATACACATAAACTGCGAAACTAGCCGTAATTCAATAAAAAAACACATTAGTAAAAAAGTAAAAACGCATCACGATAATCACGGCAAAGTTTTCATGGGAATCAAAAAAGGAGACATTCAGGCTTATATAAACATTTATTTCTCAGCCTATTTTAACAATCTTGGACAATAAAATGACTTATATTTTCTTTCAAAACTGTCCGGAAAATAAAATGCATTATAATGAAAATAAACAAAGGGGTTGATCTGTTTCAAGCAGGCTATTGAAAGGGACAATTTTCGCGAACGACAGGTTAGTGACTAGGAAGTCTGATATGGGAGACGGTCACGCCAGCGAAGGATATGTTTAGAGTCAGTGGTGGCACCATGTGATAAAGACTGTTTTTAAGAATCACATGACATCTCAAGCCTCTCATAGGTTTAAATGCATCTCATGCAGGCTGTGCCAATGCCGCAAAGGGCGCGAAAATTTTTCTCTTCCTGTGAGAATTTCCACCTTCCTGCTTTTGCAATACAGCATGGGGCTTTGAGCAGGACACTGAATGGCAGAGTAAGGCCTGCAGAATATTGTTATAGTGTTTTTACTTTGAACGATTTTTTCATGATAAAGAGAAAAATTGTGGTAAGAATTTAAAAACAAGTATCCCAATCATCACGTTAGGCTTGTTAGCCTAGTAGTCAAGGATGCTGCCACGGGAAACCCTAATGAGTGGCTAGGCACGGAAACTATAACTTCGAGAGTAGCTTTGATCGGAAAAGTTAACTGCTAAAAGTTAAATGCTAAAAAAGCAAGTAGAGTTGGTTCAACTTCGACTGTGAGTCTCACACCGAAGAATGTCGACATTTTGCAAGAAATGTATTTGTCATGCCGTAAAATCGGCTGGCAGACTCACCAAGAGTAGCCATGAAAGGATACACGACATGGGGGCAGCTTTATCCCGTAAAGGATCCAGCAATCCGAAGTCGTGTTCCGAGAAGTTTGAAAAAATTGGGGTTTTCCTCAAGAAATACTGAACATATTTGACCCATGTTAAGAAAATAGAAGTACGTCCCCAGTTCTCATACTAGACAATTCCAATTTCTCCACTTAACTTTTCCTAGTCCCTCCCAAACTGTCTTGAGATTCTCCTTGTGCAGATGCAAATCCGATAACATTGTTCAAAAAATAATTAAGAGGAGCATGCAAGTCCATAAATGTAATAAGTGAACTCGCTATCTATGTTAAATAACGTAAGCTACCCTGCACCTGTTGACTTTTATGTTAAATCAAGATCATTTAGCAATTGAGAAGTTTGTTTTCTCCTCAAAAATATACTTGAGCGAAAAATAAAAGCGCCGGATTTGGGGAAATAATTCCCTTTTACTTACCTTGAACTTACCACTGAGACCCTTAAAATTTTATAAACAGTTATGTTGTGTCAGAATAAAGTATCTTCAAAAAAGCAGTAAAAGGACAACTTTCATCGAGTTAAAGGCATATTCTGGTGGCCTAGGTGTTCTAATAAAAGCAAAAGAATTCTACATCATGTCCTTCAAACCCTGTCTCTATACCATAACTCAAGTTACCTCACATTAAAGATTGGGTATTTTTGTGAACAAATACCTCTGCCCTTCAACAAAGCATCTGGAAGTTATGCAAAGTGGGCACATTGCCTCAAATTCCTTTGTTTTTCTTTATAATTGAACGTCCTGTTCGTCCTTGAAATTCGATACTGTTGGGATGTTTGAATATCTTTTCCTGTAGATCTAGCATTACCCTTCACCATATGTAGAGTACAACCAACAATGTTGCTTAATATTGCCTGCAGCAGAATCAATATTATAAATAAATTGAATGCAATGTCAAATTCCTGTGCCACGATTACCCATGATGCACCAAACCTCAAGAAAAATTGCATTACTTAAAAAAATCTGTATCTTCTGAACGCCATATGCTATTGAGATGCAGTTTTCACCTCTTGAAAGACAAAATTTTTCTGCATATTTTGAAGTTAATGAATTTTGTCTCCAGAATATGCCTTTTATATCGTGTTTCTGCAGAATAACGTCTGCACGGATTACTAATAGACAGGGGCGTACGCAAGATTTCTCTGAAGGGGACCATGCAGTATTGTGAGCGATCGTCGGTCTGGGGGAGGGGTTTAAGGGGAGGAGGAAGGGGAGGGGTGTTCCCCTCTCCTTTGAAAATGTTTGGCCTTTTCAATGAGCATGGATGCAAAATGGTGCAAGATTTTCGACTTTGACAGAAACAGTGTTAAAAGTTGAATTGTGGTGGTTCATGAGGAAAAAACTTACATTTTTGTGTCTATTCATGCAATCTAATGTCATTTACGCTACCTTTCGAAGTAAAAATTGTTTTTAAATTTGCATAATTTTAGGCGTCAAAATAAAAGAACGTCGATCAGCATAGGCGAACGGGAGCATTTCAGTTCGCGGTTTTTTCTTGGCCACAAAACGTCATTTTGCTATCAAGACCATCTAAGCGGAGCGCCACCATTGGTTGGCGCGGAGCGTAGAGCAAATTTCGAAAAATCAGACCCTTTTGATAGCCGGAAATAGCATTCTCAGACTAATGCGAAGAATCTGACTAGTGACTTTGTTCTTTTGTCGTTTGCAATAAAAGGCTCACTTTAAAATAAGTTTAGAAAACTGCTAGTGATCAGAGAGTTATAAGAAATACTTTGACCCGAAAATGTAATTAAGCCCGAAATACTATCTAAGCAGAGCGCCACTATTAGCTGAGCCTAGAGGAGCCTAGAGGAAATTTCGAAAAACCACTCCGCTTAAATGGCCGGAAATAGCATTTTCCACTAGACTTCGGCTATACGAAGAATCTAATGAGTCGCTATCTTTGTCTGGCGTCTGCAATAAAATCATCACTTCAAAATAAGTTCGCAAACTGCAAACAGATCAGAAACTTATTAAAAAATACTTTGATCCGAAAAATGTAATTTTACCCGGAGACCTCTCTATAGCGGAGCGCCACCATTTGTTGTCGTAGAGCGCAGAAAAAGTTTCGAAAAATTGCGACCTCAGACGGCCAAAAATTATGTTTTCATGCTTGGAAGGAGAATCTGAACAATCTTTATGTTTAGCTTTAACAGAAAAAAGAAAGAAACAAGTGGACAATCCACGGAGTTGATGATCTCATTGCAAGTACACTTAATCCGACAAGGCTCATCTTTTTTCTTCATTTTCGGTACATAAACTGTACAGGTTTAGACCTTATACATTGACGACATGACAGACGTCATTTGGAAGGGATAACAGACTGCACCAGTGATCTTTGTGTATGACATCATATATGAGTCGGTGTTAAGCAAGCAGAAGACATCATTCAACGGGTGAATAAACTTACGCGTATTCCCGATTGGTTGAACAATCAGCAGTCTGTATTTTTGTGTTGGTCTGTTATTCCTCCATTGTCGCATCATGTAAATCGACACCAACAAATTCAGACAGCTGATTGGTCGGTGGGTTGTGCGCTGTGCCCTTTGAGTTGCTACACAGTGCTGGCAAATTGGATAAAGTTTGACCTTAAAGGTAGTGTGACATGTCAGCAAAAAGCACTGAATTTACTTGTTAGTTACGGAGCAAGGTCTTCTAAGTAAGAATCCGTTGGAATTATGTCAATATCTTTTACCGTTTTCAAGATATACCTCTTCAAAGTTTGAATGTTTCTGAAGCAAATTTTTTGGCTATGCAAAAATAGTGATGTTGAGTGTACCACAGTGTTGACATTTTTTTGTTAATCCTATATTAATTATCTCTTAAGTACTCATCAGTTAGTTTTTAATTTGGTGATTGATACTGGTGATTTTCAAGGACACAATTTCAACTTTCAAAATAAACTCTTCAGTAAAAACTAATGTTACAACTGCCCTTGAAATGAAGATTGCAAAAACAAAGGACAGCACTAGCCATATGGTATGTCCCTCCCATGACATCACAAGATTTACATATTGAGCTCATATTTATGCATGATTAAGTGCAAATCAGAAATAAACCTGTATCATGGCCAATTTTTAATCGATTATGATGGAAATTGCTGCAATTTTCTTGGTTTTTAATTGCGTTTTACATTAAATATCCAACTTTGTCATTTTGGTGTCACGCTACCTCAAGAACAAAACGGTAACTTAACTGGCTTATTGAAGCCGACAGGAGGGGAAGGCCAGTATAGGCTACTAAACTTTGACCTTACGAAATGCTTTTAGCATCATACCATTGACGAAGCAGTTGCTTGGAAATTGGCCACGTCCTTCTCAGGACGTTGCCCTTTACCAAAATGACAGCTTTTCTGTAATTCTAATACCGTTTGAAGAAACAATAGGTCAAATATTCTCCCTCTTTTGACGTAATCCATACCCCGTATGTGAAGCCTAATTATGGCTTGGAAACAAAATTTTCTTTAAAAAGAAAAGAAAAAAGAAAGAAAGAAAGAAAGAAAGAAAGAAAGAAAGAAAGAAAGAAAGAAAGAAAGAAAGAAAGAAAGAAAGAAGGAAAGAAAGAAAGAAAGAAAGAAAGAAAGAAAGAAAGAAAGAAAGAAAGAAAGAAAGAAAGAAAGAAAGAAAGAAAGAAAGAAAGAAAGAAAGAAAGAAAGAAAGAAAGAAAGAAAGAAAGAAAGAAAGAAAGAAAGAAAGAAAGAAAGAAAGAAAGAAAGAAAGAAAGAAAGAAAGAAAGAAAGAAAGAAAGAAAGAAAGAAAGAAAGAAAGAAAGAAAGAAAGAAAGAAAGAAAGAAAGAAAGAAAGAAAGAAAGAAAGAAAGAAAGAAAGAAAGAAAGAAAGAAAGAAAGAAAGAAAGAAAGAAAGAAAGAAAGAAAGAAAGAAAGAAAGAAAGAAAGAAAGAAAGAAAAAACCCCTGATTGATCTTTCGCACCCTAGAAAAAATATGAAGCAGAGCGTTCATTCTCAGTTTGTGAAGGGCCATGCTGCATCTCCAAAATCCGGCAATTTTTTTCAAGAAGTTGACATGATGCCTTTTTATACGGAATTTTCAGAACATTTTCAAAATGTTTAGAGATTGTTGCACATCTTTGTCTAAAGTGAGTAACAAACTGAAAAGGACCATGTGTTCGTGTTTTGTGAGTGAGTGTTTGGAAATGTTACCCGTGTATATAGCCCTTGAATTCACTGCTCAGTGATCCCATTGACCCGCGTCCGCCATGTTCACACCTCTGAGGTATGACGTTTGAGTGTACCAGAACCAGGGCGCTGTTATTTGGACCGTAGGTTAAGCCATGTAACTTAGTTGGAAACGTCGTCTGCTCAGCAGTGAAGCCGTTGAAAGATAGTATTATTTATAGCAGCAAAAGCAGGATTTTGATTTTTGAATCGGATGAAGCAGAATCTAATGAACGCCTGCTAACATAGCAGGCAAGCTATTACGGTACTGGCCCTAGTGCAATGGAGCATAGTGCATTTGTGTAACAGTGCAAGAAGTGGAACATTGTCCCGCAAGAAAAACATAAATGTCGAAACATGAAATACGTCATAACGAAATTAAATGTCGAAACGTAAATCGAGACGAAAGTCGATCCACTGAGATATACAAAGATCGATTATCTTCAAACTCGGAAGAATAAAAAAATAAAAAATAAATAAAAAAAAAATCGAAACGAAAATGCCAGAACAGTCTCCCTAAACTTATTTTGAAAGGAAATCTAAACCTCATAATAATTTTTTTCTTATTAAATTAACTTAAGTTCCTCTGCAAAGCATCTGTTATTATATTTCAGTATTGCATAGTCCAAAGCATGGGCGCAAATCCCGGGGGGGGGGGAAGGGGACCTTCGCCCCCCTCAAGTGAAAAAGTGGGGGGGGCCAAATCGTAATTTGCCCCCCCCCCCAAAAAAAAAAAAATTTGAGTAGACCTAAAAATATGGTCACCTTTTTTCGTTTTTTTTCATTCGAAAACAGTTTTTCTGAAGCTTTGGAAACGCCAGAACACAAGAGCTTCCGGGGGCTTCGCCCCCTGGACCCCCACAGGGGCTTTTCCCCTGGATCACACCAGGAGTCCTTTCGGGCTTCGCGCTCGCGGTGCCCGCCAAGCGTGCACAGTTTAGTACTCATGGGCACATCATAAGCATTTTCGCCCCCCCCCCCACTCTCAAACAGAGATTTGCGCCCCTGGTCCAAAGCAAGCAATAAATACAAGTGTAGTTAATTTCACATTAGAGTAGGTAAAAATGTTGTCACGTCTCTCAATAGCCAATCATGAAACAGGACAGTTTACATGGGCGTCCGCAGGTATGGGCAAGGGGGGGGGGCACTTGCCCCCCCCCCCTGGAAAATCAAAAATTTGAAAAAACGTATAAAAATCAAAGCAAAAACCTGAACAAAACGTGTTTTCCAAGTTAGGCCTTAGAAATGCCATTTCCGGCCATCTGGGAGGGATTTTGGGCTGAAATTTTCGCATGCTTTGTGTAAATTCATGGTGAATTGGAGGTTTTGCCCCCTCCTAGAAATTTTCCCCCCCCCCCCCCCTGACTTTTTTTCTGCGGACGCCCATGACAGTTTACTACACAAGTTGACAGGACCAACCCTCTCACCGATCAGTTACCCCAAACTTCAAGTAGGTTGAACTAAAACTTGAAGTAGAGAGCTGTTGAGGTTAGGAAAACTAAACATTTCTGTATTTGCCTTTAAACAGTCGAACTGAGACACGAACAATTGCTCAACCAATCATGTGTCTGAGGATATGCAGGATCGAGTGTTAGTGCAGCGATGCTGTTCATAATGCTCATGATGTGAAAATTGATAGCCAAATCGTCAGGGACCAACACGCAACCTGTGCTTGTGTACGTGTGTACACGTACTACACGCCGATGTTTGCAATTACCTATTTACACACGACACTACCACAGGGTAACTTCTTCCTTCGCCTGGAGAGTTCTCAGTTCGCACACCGAACCCTACACGATTGACTCCACCGTACCTGAGGTGTTGTGTAGTATTTCAGTTTCCAGATCCAGACGCTACTAAGAAGAATCTTATGTTCAAATCTTGACAGAAATACAACATGTAAGTGTATTCTTGGCAATTTTAAATTTCGTTTTACATAAATATATTTAGGATTCACTACAATGGCTTGTACCAATTAACCTATTCAGTCAAAGTCAGAGTACTCAGTGCCAGAACCTAGGCCTACAATCCTCGACAAAAATGATGGGACAAAACAAGCAAAACAAGCAATGTACGGAACACCATCCCCCCACTCCCCCATTCAATGCTGCGGCAGCCCAAGGCGTACTGAAACTTCAACATTGATACGGGGAGCGGGGTTTGTCCCATGTACTTTTTTTTGTCGAGGATTGTCGGAAGCCTGTACAAAGGTATAGGAATTTCCAAATTTTCGTTTTAGGCTAAATGCTCTGAAACGAGTTTAGTTGCCTTTTTACTTTTCAAGCTACAGGAAAGTAGTAACAGTTGAATTTGTCCGACCAGTATACTGAGTGGCGTGTTAGATTAGCGATGGGCGCTCGAATAAAGATTTGTCTTCCTCAAGTAGCTCATACCAGAAAGGGGGAGGGGGAAATAGTACTCTGCCTGGTGAGAGATTTAATTTACTTTAAAAATTTCATGTACTATAATGGGGGAAAAAACAAAGAAGTTTTTCCATCTTATTTTTCGTGTTAGGGGTTGGGGGTAACATATTTCACGATATACCCAACGGTTAACCACAAAATTCTCTCTTTTTTGGCATAAATAAACATTGAATATTGATTCAAACTACAATCTGGTTAAAGACGAAATTATATGTAAGCATTAGGGGTAGTGAACGTGACAATTAACGTCAAGATTTCTCGGAAATGAAACGGTTAACCATTTTTGCACCATGAAAGTTCCCTATAAATAGAGAGATCTTCTATTTGCACGATTAACCCTCGACAGTCATTGAAATAGTGTGTAGGTCAATGGTTAATTGTGGTGAGGTCAACGGCAAACCGTGGCGCTAATTAAATGTTCTTAGTAATGGGGGGCAGTGACGAGTTCTACATAGGGATAACGAATAAATTAAGCGTTATAAAGCCTACTTTCGGAGCTTTCTGTAGCATTTCGGTTTCAAAAATTTAAACGCCGCGTTTGTCCTGTATTTTATCTGCAATATCTGTTCCCCCCTCCCCTCAAGGTTGTTTTGATCTTTCCCCCTCCCGAGAAATATTTCTGGCTTGAAAGCGACCCCTCCCCCTCCCTTCGGTACCCTGTGGCAACGGGTCTTCTGAATAGGTTAATGACAAAATAAACGACCTTAAACCAGCCATGGGTACCTTATTTTGATCACTTCCCGGTCCTAATTAGAAAAACCGAATATGGACCCGTAATGCGTGGTAAGTAACATTTCTTCCCCGTGAAATATTTAAAAGCCGCTTTTGTCTTGTCATGCAGCAATTGTTCTTCATAATGCTAACACCGTGACATTTGTCTTCTAATCACTCCTTTCAAAGTACACAACTCTTTATTCACCAACTGTCATTACGTTGCCCATGACCGAAAACTTCTTCATATACATTTGTGCAGGCTTCGGACAATCCTCGACAAAAATGATGGGACAAAACAAGCAAAACAAGCAATGTACGGAACACCATGCCCCCACTCCCCCATTCAATGTTGCGGCAGCCCAAGGCGTACTGAAACTTCAACATTGATACAGGGAGCGGGGTTTGTCCCAGTGTACTTTTGTCCAGGATTGTGGCTAGAAAAGTCCTACTTATGAGGGACTCGGGAGCTAATTTACTATAGACTTGTAACATAGAAAAGCATGAACAGCGGTCCAACAGGACAAATTAGTGGTGGGAGACAGGAAGTTAAAATTCTATCAGTATCTACAGTAAGTTAGAGACCGAGCTAAAGGCAGCAGGCAAATCTACTGTAGTGTAACGTTAGCAGGCAAAACTACACGTAGGCTACTGTGTAAAATCAAATAATACTGAAAATGAGAAATACGATAGCCTAGGCCTAAGTTTACACCAGAAATGAACAACTCGGTGGTTGAGACAAAAGGAATGGTTAACCGTGAAGAGATGCATAAAGATTACTTGGAGATTGAGAGAAGACGTAGTAATGCTATAGTAGCATGGGGGGTCGGGTTCTTGCGCACTTAACCACTGTTTCTGCGATTCTGGTAACATGATGGCAAATTTAGCCCCGAAATACCTTAGAATTTACTCCGGCGTTCGTTTTCTTCTACCTTCTGTACGAGTTTGGGGATCCGGCAAGGAATTCACGGAAAATATTGCCGTTTATGAACGGCACTGTTACTTTGTTACTAACACGGACTGTGACATGTTCCTGCGCACCTAAAATGGTGGCGTACTTATTAAACCAAAAAACCTTCGGGATTTAGCAGGATTATAAGTGATCAAAGAAAACGGAAGCATGGGGAGGAATTTTCGTCTGATAGCGGGATACTTTTGAACTTTGGGGAATTTGAGTATATTTGTTCACGAGAACTTGGATTGTTTTGAAGGAGTAAGCATTAATCTGACTGTTAACTCTGACTGCTAACTTGTGAAAGACTTCAAGTGAATAACTTACCTATTCTTCATCCTTGCAGTGAGGACATAAAAATCTAGCCGATGAAATCTCCTCTTTTGTTTGGCCAACACAAAATTCCAGGTGGGTCCAGTGTCCACAACCGGGACCATCACATTGACCCCAGTCAACAAATTTAATATCGTTCCTCAGTTTTTCCCTAAGGCCCACAGGAGTAAATTTCCTACAAACGCAACAGACATCTTGATCTTCTTCACTGGACTCCATTGACATTGGCGGTGAACTTGTAGGCAACACGGTTGGCCCAGGATCATTTGTTGGAGTGGAAGTGACCTGAGGAACTGGTTTCTCTTTAGACTCCTGTACTTTCCTAATCTTTAGAATGATTTTTTCTTCTGTGATTTCTACTCCTCCTGGTCGGTAACTATATTTTCGTTTAGGTTTCTTTGGCTTTTCTGTGGGGGTAGGGAGTTTTGAGGAAAGAAAACTACTCAAATCGGCAAGTGAGTCACTTGAAGGTTCTGCGAGGTCTCGGAGCCTTGCAGGATCACTTTCCTGATTCAGGTTCTGGGCAGGTGCAAAATTATCCGGGTTGATGATCTGTCGATTCAGGGGATAAATTCCTGTTTTGCGGAATGCTGAAACAAGATTTTGGGCAGAAAACGCTTTGAGGTAAGCCTTAGATACCAACTTGCAAACATGGTATCTCGTTATTGCCTCTCCAGCATTTAGCCTCATATGACGTTGACATTCTGAATGATAGAATCTCTTCAGGGGTCCAAATACAGAAACATCAAGGGGTTGTAACACATGGCTGGTGTGGGGTGGGAGGACGAAGAGAACTATTTTTTTTGAGAGAGCATGTTCGATTAGAGGAATGGATATATGTGAAGAATGACCATCATAAAGAAACAAAACATGTTCGTTGGGCCTTCTGGCAGGGAGATACTTTGAGATGTGGTTTTCAATATAATCTTGAAATATTTCAGCATTGCTCCAGCCAGTTCTTGTCATACTGAAACCGCTACCTGGCAGGGCACCCTCTTTAAGTTCAGACACTAACCTTTGTCCTTTGAAGACAAAATACGGTGGAATGGCTTGACCAATTGCATTTCCAGCCGCTAAAACTGTGGTAATTGCTGCACGGTCAGATGTAATTGAGTTTACTTTTATGCCACATGGTGCCACCACTCGGTGTGGCTCATGTTCAACTTGAAAACCAGTTTCATCGATATTATAAATAAGGTGTGGTTTGTCTTTCAAATTGTATTTTTCAATGACCTTTCCCAGTTCCTCAAAGTAATTATAAACGACCTCTTCGCTTGTTGCCTTTGCCCTCCTCAAACTCAGTTTTTGAGGCTTCACAACTTTAAGTTCCGGCCACCGCTTCATGAAACCACGAAACCACTGGGTTGATAAACCGTTTTCCTCATTCGATTTCTTTACTCCCAGAAAAACGGCCGTGCTAGTAGCTAGGTTTAAAACATCCCCCCTCGTCATAGGAAATCCTAGTCTCGCTAGTTGGATTGTATGGTCCTTCAGTAGTTGTTCCTGCTGAAGAGGGATCATAGGGGGAGGACCAGAAGGGTCATTTTCTCTTCTTGGTCGACCTCTTTTAAGGCAAGCTCTTAGAGAGCTCTCTGGCACACCGCAGAATTTGGCGGCTTTTCTCTTTGGCCAGTTTTTAGATCTGACCAAATTGAAAGCCCTCTCCATACCCTCTAGATCATGACTGGGACCCTGTAAATGGAGAAAAAGTCCCCTAAATTTAGTAAGTTCACTAGAGGATTAAGATATTCAAATGGTTCCTTTTACTGACAGAGGTCCCGTGTCCCTCTGAAATAAGTTGAATTGTAACTCACTTTTGTTCCATTGATAATTAAATGAGACGAGTAGGTAACGGTCACAAAAAAGCAGGCTGAGAAAATGACTTAATAGGCCTATAAACATATAATTTTGTAGATCTGATATTTATTTTTTCCCTTAGTCTTCAGAAACTTAGAACCGATATTTTACAATCTTTTGTATACCGTAATCAATATCACTCCACCGCCCTCTTTCTCCTAAACTTTCTATTAAGGTGCTTAATATTCATGTCATATTTGACCTTTGGTTCAAAGGTGAACAGCTTAGGCTTAACTAAGATAACATAACATATGCAGAAGGAACGGTTTACTAACACATTTCAGTGGAGTAACGCGACGGAGTAAGGATTTCGGAAAAAATCGGGAGACATTTTCAGGTCTAATAGACCCCAAACCGAATGAAGCACCTGAATACATGGTATGGTGGTAAAAATCAATTATTTAATTAAACAATGAGAGGTAACGAACCTTTCGTTGAGACATATTGACTGAAAACGAAACTCTGAATGTGTAGGTTTGTGTAGTTCTGTATGTAGGTATGTTGCCACGGTAATACCGTATAATTTTTAGGGGTGCGCAAGAACATGTACTGCGCAGCAATATGTATCGCGACTATATATTAATTTAGTGGAGTCAGACCGTGCTAACCACAGGGTTCGTAGCGGTCCTTGAAAACCTTGAAAAGTCCTTGAATTTTTGTGAGCCTTGAAAAGTCCTGGAAATGTCCTTAAATTTAAAAATGAGGTCATGAAGTCCTGAAAATGTCCTTGAAAAAAGTTTTGGAGTGTAAAATTTGTCTGTGTATGTTTTATTTCTTACAAGATTTCATAATTAATAGCCGTAATTTTGATCAATCAGGTTTGCTAAAGTCTTAGCCGTTTGCTTGTGGCAGGAGTATCATTGCGGCAGGCAGAACCAGCTTCTTCCATCGGCATTACAGCCTATCATATTGTTAGTCCCTGCTTTGTGTGCATAACCATTTGGCAAATGTTAACCTTAGGTCCTTAATGTTACGAGATTACGACAGGACGTAATCCATGTACTGCAATATTGTATTGCGCAGTGCTCGTACATAACATGTCAACTGATATGACAACTTTCACATTTGCATGATTTTGATGATGCAGGAAATCCGTAGAACTCTGAATTAATTTGGGGGGGGGGGATAAATGCCTGCATGAGCTGTAACTCATCCCAACATAAACAAAATTCATGTCAACTAGTCGAGAAGAAAACATTTTTATCCCAGCGGCTGGAATATTGGGCCTCCAGTGTCTTTGTTAAGCTTGACCAAAAGTGCTAGCTGCCGCATTCGGTATGGGTACCGTAAGATTAGTATGTTGAGCACTAAAAACTGAGGCCGAACGTACGTAAACGGTACTAGGTTCAAACAGTATGGCTCGTACTTCCAGGTGAGATGTATAGTGTTCGACCGATCATCGGTTAAGTAATCGGCATCGGGCCGATTATTCCGTTATTGGTAAATAAGCAGCAATTCTGCCATTCGACCGATCACTACCACCTATTATTTGCAAACTGGAAAAAGGGGCTAAATAGACTTGAAACTTGCTCTTAATTTCGTTAAAATTCCCGTAAATACCCAATCCTTTAACTTCCCGCTAAAACAGGATGCATTGATAATCACAAACGTATAAATTTTACCCCTGCCATGGGAATGATCGTTTGATGTTTAAGTTTTCTGCTATAACCTGGTAGTATTACTTGGAATTCGATTTAGAAGTGCATTCAAGGTGTTTTCCCTGTCTTGCAGAAAGCACCGCATAAGTTGCGGTACCAACTGTTCAGCAAAAAATACATAGTACAGACTATCTAGCTGCAGTGTTTTGCCGTTTCAGTTTTCCAATCCACAAGCTTTGCATACATATCTGTGCACGTGTTGTACACTTCACACCTAGAATCTTGTGAAGTTCGGTGGTTATTATCTTGCATAAATTAAGTAATTCCCAGCATTCCTTCCGTAATGTTATTTATAGTAGGACTTAAGCAATGTTGTCATATGACGTCATTGCAAACGAAAACAGTAATTGCACGTGGTCTCTTGCAGCAAGCTTCTTGGCCTACGCATGCACTACACTTATGTGCGTGTCCGTTTTTACCGCCAAATAAGGCATCATATTTTGCTCGGTGACATCATATGCATAAGATCCATTGCAAAATTTAAATAAGCCCCTGCTTCGTGATTGGTTCAATTGCGTTGATTCTAGGCAGCCAATCACAACTTGCGCCTTCGCCTATGTGATTTAGTGTGTGAAAATACTCGGTCTCGAGACAAATTTTCCCGTTTAGTTTGTGTTATGACGATCGCGCTTGTAATACCGGCTAGCGAAGCCGGGCGAGCCCCGTGCTAAATTCACCTAGAAACGGCTTCACAAATCTCCCTGAACGTGGATTTTTCGGGGATTGGACTTATGTTCATTTCAGTTGCAGATTCTTTTTAAACAAGACGGAAGTTTTGGACGAGAACTGCTAAAAATATATGGGGATATTTATATCGGAAAAGAACCATGAGATACGTTCTACAGGTGCCCAGAACTGCTAAGATTATCATGATTGCTTTACATGGGGTTCGTTAAAACAGGAGAGTAGCTACAGTGCATTAACGCAACTACAACCCAGTACAGTAAAAGAATGCAATTTTCCGACATGATTGGGGGAGGAAAACTAGACAGAGCATGATGTTGGCATTAGAACTAAATTATCAAAGGGCATGTGATATCTACTGCAAACAATTGTACTGTATTAAGGATGGATTTGTATCTCCACTTTTAAAGTGAAAATATTTCGCCTACAAAAATGATATCCAGAAATATTCCCAATATTTTCCATCCTGAACTGGTTATGATAATACAATATGCACGAAGCAAGGGGCACGTACTAAAGTGACAAACATGTTACTTCCTTCTTTCCAATAATCGGTGATCCGTAACTGGGAATCAGGTCCGATTGTTAAATTGAATAATCGGGTATTATCAATTATAGCATAATATGTCGAACACTAGTGAGATGCCCTGCATGGCAGGCAAATGTTACTCGTGCACCACACTAGTAGGCTACTTCGTAGGCTTGTGTTTGCATCAGCTTGCCATGCACATACGATGCCGCACGTCTGGTACAAAACCAGCTATACAGTCTGAGGCTATTTTCATTTTATGAAATCGGAATTTTCCATTATTCATACTAGCTGAAGTTAAAAAATGAAAGGGACTCGTAATTGAAAAAATTGCAAACAGAATATTTCAAAGGGAATTTTAACAAAACGGAACATTATAACATTTAGGCTCTGTCACGTATTGGTCTTCGCGTGCAACCGGTGATCTACTGGCCACGCTGTATGCATTGTTATCTTTGATGGATTTTGTATATGTTTATTTTCAAGTAAATGTTGATTCTTTCATGCATACAGTATTTGAAGACATCCCAGCATTATGCAGTACATGACCCTGCTTCCATTTTCAGTTTGATGGTTTGAACATCAAAGCAAATTACAGCTGATACCTGGAAGTACGAGTTTAGATGCACATGCGCTTGATTGATCTCAGTGAAATCTCAGTGATCTCAGTGAAAGTCGCTCTATATAGTACTTGAAAAGTTTTTAAGAGGTCTTGAAAAGTCCTTGAATTTTGAATCCATGAAGGGCTACGAACCCTGAACCAGGAAGCAAGAAAGGAATTAAGCATAGGATCTTCGATGAGCCAAAATGATTAGGGCCTGGACTTCAGGGCATCTTATGGGGCCTTGGCCCTCCTTTGCCCTTCAACCTGTTATGTTATGTTATGAACCGAAAATTGATTGTAAGAAGCAAAATCATGATAATTTAGGCATATTGGTAATGATCAAACAAAATGGGAGCAGTTGGAATATAAAAGGTTAAAAGAGGAGATGAGGAGGATGCGAAATGGTGAAACTGATTTAGTGATAAGAGACATGCAAATTTGTAAGCGTGTTTGGAAAGGGCCAGGGGGAGAGGCCCAGATCTGGTATTGATGTATTAAACTCTGGAAATAAATGTAAACAGACGAAAACTTTTGTATACAAATTGTGACTCTCTCCCAAACAAACTGGTGGAGTTAAAAGTTTATATTGAGGAGTTAAAGCCACATATTATTGCTTTAACAGAGTGTATTCCAAAAAATGTTCAAAGAATCTTAGCAGCAAGAGATGAACTTATTTTTAGTTTGCAAATTGCAGGTTATGAGTTATATGATTATGATAACTGGTCAAGTGTAGGAAGGGAAGTGGCACTTTATATGGATAATAATAAAGACTCTTCAGCTGTTCTGACCTCCTTTTCTTCAGAGGTTTTGTTGGTAGAGGTGAATATGGGACAAGGTAGTCCCCTACACTGTATGTGGTGGTTGTATGGAGCCCCTCTAGCTCTGATGAGAATCAGTGGCGTAGCTAGGATGGGGGGGCAAAGGTATGAAATTTCCCCCAAATTTTTCTCGGTCAATGTATATGTATTTCATATAAAAATGCAAATTTACAAGTATAACAACATTACAATGTCATTATGTAAGTGCCAGGGCTAAAGCCCCCCTAAACCCCCCCCCTCCCCGTCTCCGTGGTCCCTGTATTCCTATATTACCTGCATTTTTAATCTTAAAGTATAACATAGAGCAATTGGAAATAACAGCTCTTAGTATATTATTTTGGTCAACAATACTGGTTTATTTGTATGTACTAACGCATTGGCGTACCCAGGATTTTTCTGAAGGGGAGGGGGGGCATGCAGTATGGTCTAAGAGGAGGGGTGTCCAGAAATTTTTTGACTTTTCAAGGAGCCTAGATGCAAAATGGTGCAAGATTTGCTACTTGGACAGGAACAGTGTAAAAAGTTGAATCGTGGTGGTTCATGAGGATAAAACTGAAACTTTTGTGTCTTTACAGGTACATGCATTCTTATGCCATTTATGTTACCTTACGAAGTAAAACTTGTTATTAAATTTGCACACTTTTAGGAGTCAAAATAAAATAGCATTGATCGGTATAGGATTTGAGGTATTTCTTGGCCACAAAAAGTTATTTTGTCATAAAGATTATCTAAGCGGAGCGCCATCATTGGTTGGCGCGGAGTGTAGAGGAAATTTCGAAAAATCAGACCCCTCAGATGGCCGGAAATAGCATTCTCCAGACTTATAGGACGAATCTACCCACTCACTACCTTCTTTTGTCGTTTGCAAATAAAATCCTTCCTTCAAAATATGCTCGCAAACTGAAAAGTGATCAGAGAGTTAAGGGGTAATCTGACCCAAAAATGTAATTTTTCCCAAAAGAATGAGCGAAACGCCACCATTGGTTGGGGCGGAGCGTAAAATAATTTCGAAAAAAATCAGACCCCTTAGTTGGTCAAAAATAGCGTATAAATGCTTGTAAAGAGAACCTAAACATGTAGTCTTTATTTTTATCGATGCCACCAGTGGGAAACAGAGTCTGTCTATTAAAGTAAAAATTGGAAGTTGACAGAATTTGCCTATTTGTAGGAATTAAAATATTGGCATCACTGAGGGACGTACTTGCAGAGACAATCCTTCTCCTTTGAAAATTTTTGAAAAGTTGGGTGTCCTTATATACAACCTGGTGCCACACATGCTATCGTTTGAAGTAAAATCTGTGTTATATATAACTACTTATTTTTAAGAACAAAGAAAAAGTGGCATCTGTGAGAGGGGCATGGCCCAATGGTCGCCCTTCGTACGCCACTAAAAGGAGGCCTAACATTGGCTCGATCACACAGGATATCCTGTTAGAACAGCAGTCTGTTAAGTGAAGAAGGCTACAAGGTACTCATGGACCCGTTTATTGTTACACTCCAAGTGAGCAGAAAGCTTTTTTCCCGAACTAGCCTTTAAACCTCCAAGGATTAGGATTAGTAACAAAATCTAAGTATGCCAATGGATCCCGTTCATTCTAATTTCTAGACTAACTTTATTAAAGTTAATTGTTGGCCATGGATTGTTTCAGCCCCATCCATCGTTATGTACACAGACTCGAGAGTAAAATCGGTATAGCTACTGCTAGCTTGCGGGACAATATAATGAACTGGGGGGGGTCTACATTAGGGACTTGCATGTCAGTTCTCACATCCTTTTACAGTACTGAATTCCCAAAGTACAACGCAGAGATCGCTGTGTGCAAGGGGATAAGTTCGGGTTTTACAGCCTTTCAGTGTTATTCGTACTGTATCAGCTGTTGTTAAATTCCTGAATAACAGCTTCATGTGCACTGAAATGCACTGGTCATAAAAACCGCGTGTACGGTATACAAGAGAACATTCAATCTGCTACGTGACGAGGACATTTCGGTGGAACGCAAGTAGGGTCGGTTCATGGGACAATGACGAAATCTCAAATCTGGGTTAATTTGTTGCATGAGAAATGTCTCAGAAATTTCTATTCTAACAAAAATTTTGAGAAATTTTTGTTAGAGTAAGAAAATTTATCAAATTTCCCCAAATTATTTTCCAGGGGGGCAACTTGCCCCCCTGCCCCCCCCCCCCCAGTAGCTATGCCACTGATGAGAATGACATTGATTGGGGCACTGAAACTGTCTCAAATAGTAGGG
The DNA here is from genome assembly GCA_037179385.1 of Holothuria scabra. Classification (NCBI taxonomy): domain Eukaryota; kingdom Metazoa; phylum Echinodermata; class Holothuroidea; order Aspidochirotida; family Holothuriidae; genus Holothuria; species Holothuria scabra. The sequence continues at coordinate 55,906,053 of CM074181.1, read as the reverse complement.
CCAATGGTAATTTTCTCTCCTCGGTGAAAGAATTTTTCATATCAACATCAGAGAAGTGAGACAAGGCATAGATACAGTACTTCCAGGTTTCATCCTTATTACCGTAGATCTTGTTTTTACCCGAGATCCTGATATTGTGTTTCCTATATCTCAGTTTCCTGGACTAGTTAACAGTGATCATGACATTTTATTATTAGAAACTTGTGGGCAGCCAGTGACTGAAATTCATCAGACTTCTAAATTCTTGTATAATAAGGGTGACTATCAGGGCTTAAGGAATTCTTTGGCTCTAAACTGGTAGTCTGAACTCAAAGACAAGTCTGTTGAGGAGTTGTGGACTTTCTTCAAAGGACATCTTTTAGCTGCAATTAATGTCAATATTCCTAAGGCTACTGACAGTGATACAGGCAGTGTTCTCATAAGGCCCTCAAACCCAAGAGTCCCTGAACCCTCAACTTTTTTTTTCCAAGAGTCCCATCAAATTTTTGAGGGTCCCATATTTTTTGGAAGAGTCCCAAGATGAAGCATCAACAAAAATGCAGTACAATGCATTGACACCCAATTAAAGTCACCTGCCAAAACAACTACAAGAGCGCGTATTGCTGACAAGACTGTAGACGCTATTTTAGGTCTTTTATAGCATTGCAATTTGCAAGGTTGGTTCATGGGGGTTCTAACCCCTAACCCCCCACTGGCTACACCACTGCAGTGCAGTATGATCTTAAATTGCGTGCAGTATTCTAGTAATCTCTCTTTCCATTTGGCAGTTAGTATTCCCTCTATCTTTGTTGATTCTGGATTCCAGCTGCAATTTTCACTTTTTGGGGGATTTTGACAGCAAAAGATGATAACAATTATCAACAAAATACATGACCATAAAATACCGAAAACAGAAGCATAGGAGACAGGTTTGCTACATCATCAACAAAAGGGATCATGAATATTGTCTGGATTAAATAGTTAATTACACAGAAATGTATAGCATGCATATTATTATGTGGGAGTATTTACTGTCAAATTTTAGCCCATTTCAAAGTTCTACAGTATGTGTGTTGTGTTAATACACTAACCTGTAAGCATCATTTTAATTTTCTCTCTATCAGGTCTAGATGGTAACTGGACATCAAAGAATTTCTTCAAATTTATATCAGATTTTATTTTCATTTATCACAAAAGAACAGGTTTATCTTTTGACACAGTAGATGTAAAAGATATCATGTAGGGGCCTAAAGCAAGCAAGAAAGATTGCTACACACTAGCATTGCTGTTCTGGTTGGTTTGGGGCAGTCACAATTCATGCATTTTTTTTTAGATTGACCAATGTATTAGTCTCAAAATTTTGGTGTGCCTCCAGTTGTATGGTTTGGCATGGACATGTAAACTGCACATAGTTTTTTCATCATAGAAGGATTCAAAAATGAGTGATTATTAGTAAAGTTTGGAGATAACTGGCATGATAGACATTTCCTCAGAACAATTAAGAAATTGAAGGTTACCATGCACTGAACACTGACATTCTTTGCTGAAATATGACTTCTAAATAAATTTTACACAACTGTCAAATACATTTTGTTCCCTTTTACCTAATTTTTTGCAGATAAGTATGGAATTGCTAAAATTAGTTCCTGCAGTAACTTTTCTCTGCTCCCTCGGCCTTGCCTCAAGTTTTCCGTTAGCATGGCACATTACTTGTCTCACCAAGGAAACAGATTCACTTGACCTTCACAAGGTACAGTATGGACTTGCTTAAAATTATTTTAAACTTCTCATAAATTTGTGTTGTTACACATGGATTTTTACTGGTGTTTCTCAGCTTTATTGAGAGGTCTGGGAAAATAGGTCAGATCCCTCTCGCGATGCGTAAATTATTACGAAGAAACCCTTTTGTCTCAAAGATATTGTAAAATCTCATTCTAAGCTTTCACAGACTCATTTAGGCCAGCCTAAGCCATAGCTTATTCCAACACTAAAATGCACGATCCTACTGTGCACTAGTTTTGCAAAGGTTACGTCTGCATGATTCAATAGGTACCCCCTCTCTGGAAGCCACATTAACTGTTATTAGTGAAAGAACTGCTTTGATTGTAAGGATTGTGCTACTTTGTTCCCTCTTAAATTATTGCTGTCCCTCTGACTGGACTGGTGAGACAGTAAAAGTTACATGCCACCATCCATCAAATGATCACAGGCTTCATGATGTATATCTGGTACCAGACATTGTTACTTGATCCTTGCCTAAAATAAAACACACTATTTCAATTAGTCAATGTGTAATTATTGTTCGCATCTTTGTGTGACGGAAAGAAGGTATACTGTGTTTGTGGCTTCAGTATGTAGCCAATTTTTTATTTCAAAGTGCACTAATTGTTTGAGGAAGTTAATGAGATGACATGAAAATCCTTTTACCAGCTCAACGTCTTGTAGAAGCTGACTACAGTTTATCACTAGCATCAGAACACAAAGTTATAAACCTCTAGCTACATCAGCAAAGTGTGCACTTAAACTGTTGTGGATATTGCAGTCTTGGTGGACACACTACAGGTACAGTACTTGGCAGCATCGTTTGTCAGGACTGTGACAATACAACTTTGCTATTCTAAACCCACAGAATGTGATAGTAACTGACTTTTAGGCATTTTCTTGAGCTACAGTATGTGGGACAAATTGAGTTTGTGGGCATTATGGGCATTGCCCGGAGGGTGAAGGGAATACAAGTGTAAAGTGATAAAACAGTTGTTGAATATTGTATTGATGAATGATATTTTTTCACTTAAAACGAATTAGTTCATTGCACAATAATTTGTGCCTTTCTTGTACTTTACAACTCACATTATCTGCTTTGTTTCCCTTTAAAATTAAAATTCATGACCTCAAACTCTTCCTGTTTGAATGCATAGCATGTTGCACACTTAATTTATTTCATCCCCCCATATTAGTGAGAGTGCTATAGATCCCACCTTGGTGCATTGTGGAGTAATTTTCAGAAAAACAAAGTAACTACAATGACAGTAATTTGAGTAGCATAACAAAGACATCACAAATTATTGCACCGTGTACCATTTCAAGTTGAGTGAACAAACTTTTACATTTTTACATCTCAGCTTGGGAACATTTGTCCTATGAAGATGGGAGTTGGAATGTTAGAATTCATTTTACCATGTTTTTTAATATATTTTTGAATTTTTTGACTTGAAGTACAATAAAATGTATTAAAAGCATGAGAATTCTTCACCTATAATAGGCCTACAGTAGTATGCTCAAGCACAGGGTTTCCCACGAACCTGAAGTCCTGTGAGACCAAAATTGCATTTCATGATATGGTAGAAGCAGCAACTTAAAATGTGTGATTGTAAGCTCATTAAGTTTTGCTAGACCGAAGGTCTGCGAGACCTTAAGTGAAATAAGGTCCGCAAGGCCCGCAAGACCGAAAGTATCTAAATTTGGTGGATTGGGGTTGGGGTTCACGCCAGTGAACCACTTGGGACTTTAGGACTATGGCCGAAAGTATCAAAATTTGGTGGTTTGGAGGGGTGGTTAGGGGTGAGGGTCTAGGCCAGTGAACCACTTGAGACTTAAGGACTATATGGCCCTTGTTGAGGAGTTTGAAATTCAGTATTTTATCGGATGCCACGTGGTGGTTTCTTTGGAGTTAGAGAGGAAGTTGAGCAAAACAGATTCCCTGACTCCTTGGGGGAAGCAGGACAGATCGCTTCATTGGTTAGGATGGCCCACAGTTCCTTCTCCAAAGCTTCTTCTTGTTCCTTGAGTTCTGGGATGGGGGTGGCTGGGTGGTGGCTCTGTGAACTCGAGCTTCCCCTCTCTGACAGTTCATGCCACCTAGACACCAGGGTCCAAGACATTGTGCAGTTTCAAGTGCATTTTTTTAAATGCTTCACCCCTCCCCCACCAGGAACGAAGCAGTGAGTCTGGCACCCTAGGGTCTCGTAAGCCTCCCTCTGGAGTTGAAACGCGAGTACAGGAGGTTGGCTGACTCTCATCAGGGGCACGAGGAGGCTGCGCGAGCTGAGAAGGACAATGTAGATGAGTTCCGATGATTACCCAAGGTTCTCCTAAGTACCCACGGCTCCCAAAGAAGGAATATCTACTCCAAGTCAATGTCCACTTCTATGTGGGAACCCATCTCCCACAGAGGTGTTGGCTACTGGCAAAAAACCAGGATCCCAAAGGAGGCAGGTTCCTCGTATTCTGCGGAAGAACCTCGGAAAGCTGCTTTAGGAAACCCGTCATGATGGATCTGGTATCGCTGCCCGTAGACTCCGTCTGCCTTTTTGTGGAGATCACTTCCATTTCGGAATCAGGGGTAAGATCCCGCCACTGTCTACGTGGGTACCTGTGGCTCCATGGATACCTGCGTGTCCAATAGGGTTTCAGTCTATGGTCCTTGAAAGAGATTAGTGTCCTCAGTCAGTGAGATAACAGTCGCCTTAGGCTGAGAGCCTGGGTCGGAGCAGCTAGGAGTTGGTGTGTCAGTGTACACAAAAGTCATAAATACTGTGCTATAGCATGAACCAAGTTGAAGAGGCTGTCACTGTTTGACATGGAATGTTACCCTTGTGTTCCAGGACTTCACTTTTCCTTTTTAAAGGGGGAAGGTTAAGCAAGTTTTAATTTTCATATGTGAAAGAGGAACAAAGTCTACACAGTGTGGTGAAAGTTCCATTCAAACCAGACATGTATTTCTTGAGAAATCAGTAAATGAAGTCAGTAGATTTGTGTTCAAAAGTGAGTTTGAGGGCAGCAGAGCTTTTATCACCTACTCACATTGACAAGGAATGTTTTGTTTCCCTTTGTTTTATCAGACTACTGTTGTGTTGACCTTCAAATTAACAGGAGTATGACCTCCCTGTGGGGGATGCAAAGTTTGTAAAATTTTCATGCCACTTATGCAATCACATTTTAATAATATATGGGATCGTTGAGGAGAAAATCCACTATAAGGTTTAAAGAAAAACAAAAGACTGCCCATTAATGTGGGGATGTGATGTCATATGTGCTTGCTTCATGTTCACTTTTTGTTGAAAATGAGGAAACTTTGCCTGTTCATATCTTGAGAACCACACATCGGATTTCAATGCAAATTTCAATGCAAATTTCACCAAAATGCTTAGAATAAGCACCTCTCTAACAAACTAAATCCTGTTGTGACCTTAAACCCTTTTTTTAACAGATAATTTACCAAAATCATTGGAAAATGAAGATTTCTTTAGAGAGAACAGAAATTGTGCCTAATTCTGCATGTTTAATTACTGTTGAATTGGGAATTCTGTAATTTTGTTCTGGTAATGAAATTCCACACAGATGCAACACTCTACAGAATTGTCCAAAGGGAGCTGGGTCAGTCACAACTTCAGACCTTGATAACAGATCATTTTTTGTTCTCTGTGTACAGTATGATTGTGGTGCAGAAATAAAGCCATGGAAAACTTGTAAAAACAAACTCATTGCCACTTTAGGTGTACTGTAGAAGAAGTATTCATGGAAGTGCTGAACATGATTTTGCTACACTTCATTTATTGCAGGTTTGATAGACCTACAGTGAGTATATTTACATTTTCGGTCCCCCAGACCTTTCCTAATTTTGGTCTTGAGAACCTTTTCAAACTTTTGGTCTGGTGAACTTTTGCACATTTTTAGTCTTCCAAATCTTTACTCATTCTCAGTCTTGGGAACCTTTTCTCATTTTAACTTTCTGTCTTTTGGACCTTGGGTCTCCTGAACAGGTTCTGTTTCACCGGATGTCAATGATGAACGTGTACATTCTGTACCAGTACAGTTTTAGTAAAATTGTTACTTGCACCTTTACAAAATTGAATGGTCAAAATTTAATTGTGAAGTGTTCTCTGATACATCGCATGCTTGTTTTTTTGTTAAAAATATTTCTTCCTCCATGCCAGGTTATTTCTGTGCCTCTTGTTCAACCCTGGAAAAAATTGTTTATTTCCTACAGGACAAGTTAAGTCTCATTTCCCACTTTTTACATGGTGTCCCATACATAACAAGCCAGTTTTCCCTCCAAATGACCAAATTTTCCTACAAATACCATGATGTTCCTGCAAGAAGCTTCCAAAACTTTCCACCCATGATTCCACATATACTGCACTCAATTGCCTGTAACTTTAAAAGTAAAGCAAAGTGAATGGTGCTCATGGCACCATGAATGATGACCTCTTAGCAGATAGTCAACAGTCCTCGACAAAAATATATGGGACAAACCCAACTCCATAAACATCAGTGTTAAAGTTTCAGGATGGCTTGGACTGCTGCAACATTGAATTGGAGTGGAAGGGGGGTGATCTGTTCATTACTTGTTTGCTTGCTCTGTCCCATCATTTTTGTCATGGTTTGTAGTCAAACTAAAAGGAGTACCTACTACTTGCAAGGGAAACACAACCTGGTGAATTTTGCTGCTTTGGGCAGCATACAGAACTTACATATTATATCAAAAGTACACTGGCAGAAAGATACTGAGTGAAACTAGTGTTTGCACTGGGTACCCGACTGACGTTTTTACTACCCGAGTAGAAAATTAGTACCCTGGTAGGGTTTTCCTGTGATTTCTTTTTGATCTTCGTAAAATAACATGGTTACTGAAACTAACAAAATGTATTTACCCACATCTCATTCGCAATTATGTTGAAATGAAGGTGCTTTTATTTGTTTCCGTAATGCACTTTTCCAGAAACAATTCAAACACCATGCACTTAAATAAGATGTTGCAAGGTTTACGGTCGGGTACCCACTACCCGGTTACCCGACAGGTAATGCACTTCGGTTACCCGGGTACGAATTTTCTACCCGGTGCAAACACTAAGTGAAACATACATTTTTGCACAAAAAAGACAGTATCAGCCCAAAGAAAAACTAGGCATTTGTGTGGCTTCCATTTTCTCACCTCTTCTCATTCCTTTTGCATATTAAATCTCACAATATGAATGCACTTGTTTTTAGGAGCTCTGTGAGTCTATCAATGTATGTCACACGACAGAGTTGAGTTACACAGCCAGTGTACTTAATTGAGCTAGACCACTTTCTGCAAAGATAGATGACTCTACAATCTCACCATTTCCAAAGCAATTTCAATATTTATTAGTGTGCAGCCAATCTGACAGTTTTTGATATTTTGTAATTCATTTATATCAGTGTTTCATCCACAACCAGTGTGCAGTGCTGAAAAATATTTTTAAAAGGAGCAGTCGGTTGGTCTATTTTTAACCTTAGCAGTCTGCTGGGCTTTGTGGTAACAGACAGTGGTAGCCCAACAGGCTAGGCTTTTGTTTGAGCTCATAATAGCCAAATAGATTGTTAATTGAAATGTTTATTTTTTGGTTTCACCGAACAGCCCTTTGCCGGAGGGTCGAGAGGAACTCTTGTATAAATGTTATAACTCTTGTTATAGATGTTCAGATAGCCCTTAAGATGGGAGGACTTTGGGTCCTGGGCATGACGTTAAACTGCATCCAGGGTGTGGCTTCTGTTCTATACAGCCAGTCTAGAGCAGGACCCCACGATTGCCGTTTAGAGGGCGTACTTGTTCATTTGGGACGATTAGCTCCTTTAGGGAGCAGAACTCCTCTGGGAGTAAATGTTTGGTTTTCGCCCCTTGGCCCTTTGCCAGAGAGTCGAGGGGACTTTTAGAAAAAAGAATGTACATGCAACTCCATGAAGTATGCCAGTAGCCTGAAGAGCATTCCAGACATGAACTTTGGAGTAGGGAGTTGTGGGCACCCCACACATGGGATTTTTTGAGCTGTGATGTTTGTATTCCTACATGATTGATAGAGGAATAAAATATCCTTTCTATGTCAACCTTTGTGTCAGATCTCTTGTCATCCCCATCTGATACTGTACTGTATTTACTGAAAAAAAATAACCTTGCCTTTAAAAATCAAACCTGTCTGACATTCCTTCAGAGAACTGCATCTGACTATAACTTTAGAAAGTGCATACAGCACAAATTGTACAATTTGCAGCACTTTTATGTCAACTTCAATCTTCTTAAACAAAAATGTGTGGTGGTACTGTTGCAGATTTAAATAGGCCTACACCTTGGGTTCTTGATTGAAGTATTGTTGGCAATCACAAAGTAGTATCTCATATTTAAGGTTGTTGGGACTGAATCCACAACTGTTGTCAAGCCCACAGAAATAGTTTTATACCATTTATACAATTTTTTTTACCTGTCTAATTGGTATTTTTGAACCGTTGTGAATTAACGCAGCAGATGTTCAAAAACACTTTATTGCTGATGAAAAGATGATGCTCTACAAATTCCATTCTCTCAGTCTATTGCAATTAAGTTCTTAAACAAATCCAAGTATAAACTTAAAACAAATTTAATTTGAAAGCATGAAATGTATCCTGAGAAAAGGAGACATGCATCTAAAATTTTAAGATATCATTTCATTGAATCTATTTTATTTTCCACTAAATCAGGTAGTTCAAAGAGATGTCTTGGAAATGCCACCAAAGATTGCCAGCATTTTTGTAGAGTCTACAATCAATACCCGGTTTGTCAGCACTACCATCAAGAAAGAGATAGTCAACTCAGCTGACTCTTCTCAGAATGTCACTTTTCATTTCCAACTTTCAGCCAATGCATTTATCAGTGATTTTTTGATGTAAGTTGCCAAGGAAGTTCTAAATTTGTTATTCCCATTCTAATTTTTTGTGTAAGTGTTTTCGTTTCCTTAGCTCTTATCATTCATCATACTGACACCTTTGAAGGCATGCTTCATTTGGAAGTCTTTAACAGCCCAGTATTTACATCTATGGAACTTTTCCTTTCCAGTATTCTTGTTTACTGCCACCATTTTCTAGAATTGATGCAAAAAACACAAAGGGAATTAAATTGTTGTTTTGTTTTAATTTTAGGGTATTAAATATTTTATTTGGAAAGGTCCATTAGGAGAGATGTTTCTATTTTACCTTGATAAGGGCTAAAAGGAAGGATATAATCAAGCCAGAATTTGATGGCTGAGATAAAATAAGAAAATTTATACCTTCAGACTGTCGAAGGAGACAACTCTCATTGAAAGTTTTGGCACAAGAACAAATCTTATTGGGATAATGGTTATAGACCACCATCTCTGTAGCTTAGTCTTCCATTTCATTGGTCCCTCATCTCATTAGCCCCCTGTCTCAATAGTTCCCTCAGGTTTTCTGGAGATAGTCTCCTTAAACCCCTAAAACTAACTCTATCCTCTGACTGTAAACTAACCCTAACCTGGTCCCTAACCAACAACCCTAATCCCAAACCCAAATCCTGTAGAGTCTGTAGTTGGTAGACTGATGAGACAGTATAAGGAAAAGGGGCACACTAATCAGGCCTTGAATTTTGAGGTGTTCAAGTGCAATCCCACACCATTACTCTCCGCAAATCACTGCGAGGAGTATGATTTTTTTGCACACCTACAGTAGATGAAAACTGGAGCTCATATTTACTAAAGTTTAAAGAGCACAAAACACCTTTCATACTCATGAATTTCTTGAGTAGTGCAATTTTTTAGCACACCTGGAAAATTCAAAACTTAAGGCCTGTATGACTAATCACACAGGGAAAAATGATAAAATTACTGTAAGCTAATTGGGGTGCCAGTGAGATGGGGGACCAGTGAGGCAGGGCACCAAAGAGCCGGAGCACCAATGGGACCCTGACCCAATGAGACCCTGTCTTGTCAGGGAACTGCTATTTAGATATCAGTCCAGTAGAAAGCATTTTCAGTAATGCCAAAGTATGTGGTTACATCATCACATACATGCATAAATTTTCAAGTATGTTGTCTTTATCTGTGTACCCTCTTCTTTCAAGAGAAGCAATAATTAAAGTCACGTTAGAGTTCCTTTTTTTCATTCCATAGTATTTCTTAACATTTTTGACAGGATTATTGATGGCATTCGCTACCAAGCAGATGTGAAACCCAAAAAGGAGGCCCAGGAGGCTTTTGATGAAGCTAGAGAGAAAGGCCAAAATGCTGGACAGGTCAAGCAGAGGTGAATTGGATAATGTTGGTCCATATATTCTGGTCAACAGAACTTAAATCCCAACTATGGCGTGCTTATTTAATTTTGAAAGGGGCATAGGTGGTGATGGGTACCACCGTGCTCTCTCCATATTTAATTGAGTCTGTAGCTTTGTGTAGGATTGTACTGGTTGGAGTGCTGCTCCCTTTCTGAAATTTGATGCCAATCTCGTCAGGTCGTGAACATAAACCAGCTTCAAAAAATGTGAATGATCTACCAACCTGCCCATAAGCACACAATTTTGTAGGTATATTCTGTAAGTTGGTGTCTCTCTATTCTCAGGCATGAGCTTTCTCCTCTTTTTCGCGGATTTCCGCTTTTTTTTTTTTAGTCCCGGTTCCATGGAAAAATTACAGTTCCACTTTTTTGTATATTATCAAAATTATTTGTGTTCATAAAATCAGGTAAAAATGCGGACATAACCTGTATAAGAAGCTCATGAAACAAGGAAGATTACAGATACTGTATAGTACTCATGCTGGTACGTGCGTATGTAAGCAATGTGTACACCTTTGCAGTTATCTTTATTTCCTAGATGGATACTATGCTTGACCGTTGTCAAATTTATAGAACGTACATAGCTGTGCAGGCATGGATATTGCAATCGCGCAAGGAATCGAAAGGGCCTCGCGATCGTCTGCTGTATCGCACAGCTGGTACAGTAGTATTGCATGCATTGAACTGCATGCCTGCTGCATGTGCACGGAACATCAGTTACCTTTCCAAATCAATTCAAGATAAAAGAGATTCTCGATGTGTAGTCTTTTACAAAATTGCCAAAAACAAGTGGCTCTTATGTTAGTCAATGCTGGAATGGACCGAACATTTGAATAATTTGGTATATGAATGCTGTTTGACACATCATCCTGCGACGTCTTTCTTGTGTAGTGTAACGACTAACGTTAGGCCTAGCCTACCACTGTAACGTTAGGCCTACTTAGTAGCTTCTTGTACAGTGAGTTACGTTTGTTAGGCTCTGTCTGTCTGTTGCACAGGAATCGGTTGTCACTTTCTGTCTGTTGTTACTGCATTATCCATATGCATCAAATCCATTTTTAAAAATTTCGTTTAGAATAACCTGGGCCAAGGTTTGGTTGTACCTGTAACTTAGGCATAGGCTAGTTTACATATGACAAGCCAAACGTTAGGCCTAACGTTAGCCCGCTACAGTAGTATTACTATTAGTAATAGTAGTAAGCACTGAGCAATGCTAGGCCTAGCCTTGTTGGTCTGGCTTTTAAAATTGAATCAATAAACATTATGCTAGTAATATTACAGTCACTATTAGCCCAATAAAAATTTAGCCTACCAGGAAATCTTAACCACTTACCTGAGCAGATCATTGAGGTGACAAATTAAACACAGGTAGTACAACTACAAGGCAAAGCTAACAAAAATGTTGTGTTTTAGAGTGCATTTCCTGTAATTCAAGGTTCCAAAATTTCAAAATTTTCTCACCTCAGCCCCAAACCATGGTGGGGCTGAGGTGGGCTGTGACCCCCCGGCGGTGAATTTTCCTCTTTTTTTTTGAAATGCTAGGCTCATGCCTGTATTCTGCATATCTCGAATAAGTGTCCAATTTCACTTGATACACATAAAAGTTTCCAGTTTGCATCTCATGCTGCTAGAATTGAATAGGACATTTTTGCCAATGTTACCCGCGAAAAAGGCGTTTTCTTGGGTGAAGGTTGTCTTTGTAATTGCGTCAGTTAACCCCGTTTAAACCATCCTGGTTGCTCTATTGAGCAAATAGTCTTTGAAGGTGGCAAATGCCTTTAACTTTATTGATCTCAAGATATTTGAACAGGAAGTTCTGTGATAGATTCTGGATTATTAGTTGCCAGCTTGAGATGGCTAAAACTTGCTATTTACTTCTAACATCATGTCACCAAGCAGCTTTTCCTTGGGTTGTAGAGGTTGTGACTTTGTGCTAGTCCATGGGGTAAAAAAATGCCAGGTTTGGTAGTGACAGGGAGGAACCTATAGCAACAGCCATACTTACGCAGCAGTCACATTGCAGCTACTTTGGAATGGATTTCCATCTGATCTTTTGAGTGTTCATTAAAATCTCCTCCATCTCTGGTCGGAAAGAGCCAAAATTTCGCCAACCAGTGAAAATACATGTTTTTTATCAGAGCTCTCTGAAAATAAAATTTATACTAATTACTTTGTGATGTCAAATCAACAAAAAGCTTTTATCAGACATGTGCAGTCTGACAAAATTAAAGGTGTCTATCTATGTGATGTAGTATTTTATTTTGATAGTCCTTCAATACAAATCATATTAACGCTTTGCAGATTTTGGGTTCTTTCTGACGAGAAATTAAGGAAATTAAGGAAATTTTAATAAAAGCACACAACAATTGCATCAGTGTTGGATCAGATTTTGTTGTAGTGTGACTGCCGCTTTAGTATAGTGTAGGTGGTAATTAAAGCCATTGCCTGTAATGTGGTAGGCCTAAATCTGTGGGGTGGCCGCCTTCCCGCACACTCTTATTGATTTAACTCTTATTTCAATCAGTGCAATATGAGTTTTAGATGGACAATGTTTTTAAGTTCAAATATGTGGCAGTGTTTTCTATAAAAGGTGCAGGTTTGATTGCGTGTTCAGTCTCCAGCTTTATGTGATGAAATGCCAATCTGAACAAGACTCTGTAGTGACGAAGAAACCCCAGTAGATATTACATTTTTCAAACCAAATTTGGATTAAAGTGCCAAACAAACCAGATGTTGTTATTAAAAGATTAAATACTGGTATAGTTCTCAATTCAAATGCATATTGATGATATCCCATGCCACTGATACTGTATCTGTAAATTCAGTTATTCAAAAGATTGTCCTTTTTAAAGGGCATCAGAATAGAGAAAGACTTTCATAAATTAAATTAATCTATTTTTCTTGTTTCAGTGAAAGTACGGATAGTAACACTGATGAATTTGAAATCAACATCAACGTGTCACCGAACACAACTTCTATCTTTCATTTACAGTTTCAAGAACTCCTTCACCGTGACAAAGGTGTCTTACAACATATGATTTACCTTTCCCCTGGACAGGTATTGGATTATTCATATAAGTGACTTGACCCATAGCCTGATAATGGTGATCTGTATAGAGTCTGGTGTGTTAGACCGAATATTAAAACAAAGGATGTTTACATTTCATTTCCTTGTCAAAAACATGTGATTGGTAGCTGAAAATGGTAGTTTTTTAGAGTTTCCTCAAAGATTGTGACAAGATAGGAAAGAATTACGTAAGCAGTGGTGCTTGGCATAAATCCCTCCTTATTTCTCTTTAATTGACAGTACATCTTAAATGTAACAGTTTTAATATCAGCAGATGTCTTTTTGACCATTATACAGTACAGTATGTCTACTTATCGTGTGTGGCTTGCATGGTTAATTGATAAACAGGACTGTGGCAAATCCATAGTGAGAGAGAAGGCTGGGGTGGGGGTGAGCAAGCACCCAGATTGGAATTTTAGCAAGTATTACAAGATTCATTATGGTCCTTAAAATTATATTTAGAGAGAGATTTTCTTTACATGGACCCTTCCATACATTTTCTATTTGTCTTAATCAGTATCCCAGTGGCAGTTTTTGTTAGCTTCAAGATGTATCAATCCCCCTCCAACCCCCTCCTCCGCCCTTTATCAAACAAATAGAAAATCTTACCCAACCATTCTACTTTGTTCATAAATCAAGATATTATGACTTATAAAAGTATTGCTATTGTCAAAAACAGACTTTGAATTGCTACAAGGCCATAAAATGTTGTTTTAATGGCAGATAGCTTTGAAAAGCTTTTGCTTTAGATGATAAAATTCATTTCCAATTGAACAGAATGAAGTTTAAAGGAACACAAGAAATGTTCAATTGATATTACAGATATTGGGGAAGGTGAATGCACTGCTGTGGGCATTTTCTGATAAACCAGAACTTGGCAACATACTATTGGGATGAGATAAACATTAATCGTCCATCATCTCACACCTTGCTTTCAAACAATAGAGGCTTTTCACATGACGTAATAATACTCTCCGGCGGCCATGTTGGTGTACATGTAACTACGTAGTTAACCATACGGGACCCGCTTGCTCGCTGAATTTGTATACGCCGTGCATGTCACAGTGCACACTGTGCAGTGCGCTCGGCACAAAACCACGTGTATTTGGCATGAATGTCCTCCAGCATGGCGATGCGTGACGTAATTGCAAAGCCTCTATAGACTCAAGTGATTGTTACCAGCAATTAGTTGTGGCAACTTGTTGTTGATTTAGTTGATTTAGTTGGAGCTTGTCTTTGCTCAGGAAATTAAGCAGAGGGTAACAACTCTCAGAGTACTGTAAATAGGTGGAGAGAGCTACACAGCTGCTGCATTTGGCTTATGGGCCCTGGTTCAACATGAACATTTAAAGAGAAAGATTTCTGGATTTGATGAAATTCTCTTATTTTGTCAATGAAATATTCTTTTCACCTTAGATTGTCAATAACATAGAAGCAAACATTTACATTAGAGAACCCCAAGGTTTTTCATCTGTTGATGTCACATGGGAGCAAAAAGATGGACAGACACCAGCAAAACAGTTGCAACTAGAGAGAGCTTCTGATGAAGTTGTACATGTTTATTATGCCCCGTCTGCAAAAGAACAGGAATCCACATCAGAACTTGGATTAAACGGCCACTTCAATGTAGTTTACGACGTCATACATGATAATGGCCCTGGAGATATTCAGGTAAAGAATTTTAGGTCTTAGTTTTTGAAATTTGTGGTGAAATATATAAGTTATTATCCCAGTTGTACATGAAGTGCTCTAAAGGCATTTGTTGTATAAGAATCACCAGTGGCAAGTACTACCATATGTAGATAACCATGCATGACACTCAGACATGGGTAGGGGCCAAAATACCTGGGTGCACTGCCAGACCATTCTGTCAGTTGGGAGGAGTGCTTCAGGTTGGGGTCCAGAGTTACTGGCTGAGGCATTAGGTGGTTCCACGGTAAAGGCCCAGTGGTCATTTTAATCATAATTTATGTTCATATTTATAGATGATTAGGTTAGATGGAGTTTTACAGCCCAGTCTCTAAGTCTCTAACCAGTAGGTTTAAGTTGAGCTGGCCACAACCTTTTCTCCACTTGTGGCTCACTGGCTTGTTTTTCCTACTCCATTTCTTATGCTGAGCACCAAGCACATGGCAGTAGGATCCAGTTTTAGCTCAACCTACTATAAGTGGGTAGAGCTTATGTTACACTGTAGAGGGACAAAATGTCCGTCTCTCTCTTCAAAAGGTTTCATCCTTTGTAATTGCCAGTGGATTTTTCTAAAATTTGCTGTACAGGTGTCATATTATCAGGGCAACGCGTTTACCTCTTAGCAACATGATAAACCAAAGAAAAGTGGTATTTGTGTGTAAGTATATCCATTACACACAGCTCTCCTCACTGTCTGTGTAAGGATACTTGCACGCAGTAGGGTCACTGTTCATCCATAGAATTGCTATTTGGCTCATCACCACAAGTTTGCTTTCCTAGAGTGGTCAAGCTAAAGTGGTGGTGAAGAGCAGAGAGTTGCCACTCTCTGGTGAAGAGATATGATCCTCTGCTCACACACTGCTTGCTAGAATTTAGAATAATGACAGTTCTAGATGTACACAAATCAGCATTTCCTATCAAATGGATGTTTTTGTAAAGTTTCTTCCATTACTTTATTGCTTTCAAATTTCATGGAGGAGTGCAGCTTGGGAAGGAGAGAGAGGAAAGCTGATAGAAGGGAAGGGAGAGAGGGATTGAGGAATGGGGGAGGAAAGACACCTCATTACGTAAAATAGCCCTTACTAAAACTGTCTACCACTAAATGGTTTAAAACCTGACTTTGGGGTGATAAGTCAGTTTCTTACTGGATGGTTTTTGGTTTCGATGAAAAGAGAAACCTATGCATTCATGATGGCGTGTGTGTGTGTGTATGTGCGTGTGTATGTGTGTACTTGTTTCGTATTCAAACAGAGGACCTGAACAATGGATTTTAGGTCCTCTGGTGGAAATTCAATAGATTTCTGGGGTCCTCTCCTGTGTGAACAATAGAGAGTCTATTGTAAAGGTTAGGGTTAAGGAAGCAGGAACAAAGGAAAACACAATGGGGTCCTCAGGTTGTGTGGAAAAAAAACCTGTGTGTGTGTAAGGGTGTGTGTATGTGTGTGTGTTTGTGACACTTTGCTTGTTTACACGATATCTTGAGAAGGGAAGATCTGACAGTTCTCAAACTTGGTACACGGATACCCCATACTGAGAGAAAGAACCCTATTTATTTTGGTTGAGGTCAAAGGTCATCTGGGGTCACAGGGGGTCAAAAACCAAAATCCTTGTTTACACAATATCTCAAGACAGGAAACTTGGATTAATTTCAAACTTGATATGTTGATGCATTATGATGTAAGGAAGAACCCTATTGATTTTGGTGGAGGTCAAAGGTCATTTGGGGTCACGTGGGGTCAAACCCCGAAATCCTTGTTTACATGATATCTCATGGTAGAAAACTT
Organism: Holothuria scabra; assembly: GCA_037179385.1. Taxonomy (NCBI): domain Eukaryota; kingdom Metazoa; phylum Echinodermata; class Holothuroidea; order Aspidochirotida; family Holothuriidae; genus Holothuria; species Holothuria scabra. Next base: position 55,889,475 of record CM074181.1, on the reverse strand, counting down.
GGACTAATTTCAAACTTGATATGTTGATGCATTAGGATGTCAGGAAGAACCCTATTGATTTTGGTGGAGGTCAAAGGTCATTTGGGGTCACATGGGGTCAAACCCTGAAATCCTTGTTTACACGATATCTCATGGTAGGAAACTTGGATCAATTTCATACTTGATATGTGGATGCGTTATGATGTCAGGAAGAACCCTATTGATTTTGGTGGAGGTCAAAGGTCATTTGGGGTCACATGGGGTCAAACCCTGAAATCCTTGTTTATACGATATCTCATGGTAGGAAACTTGGATCAATTTCATACGTGATATGTGGATGCGTTATGATGTAAGGAAGAACCCTATTGATTTTGGTGGAGGTCAAAGGTCATTTAGGGTCACATGGGGTCAAACCCTGAAATCCTTGTTTACACGATATCTCATGGTAGGAAACTTGGATCAATTTCATACTTGATATGTTGATACGTTATGATGTAAGGAAGAAGTCTATTGATTTTGGTGGAGGTCAAAGGTCATTTGGGGTCAAACCCCGAAATCCTTGTTTACATGATATCTCATGGTAGAAAACTTGGATTAATTTCAAACTTGATATGTTGATGCGTTATGATGTAAGGAAGAACCCTATTGATTTTGGTGGAGGTCAAAGGTCACATGGGGTCGCATGGGGTCACATGGGGTCAAACCCTGAAATCCTTGTTTACATGATATCTCATTGTAGAAAACTTGAATCAATTTCATACCTGATATGTTGATGCGTTATGATGTAAGATAGAACCCGATGTATTTTCATGGAGGTCAAAGGTCATTTGGGGTCACATGGGGTCAAAACCTGAAATCCTTGTTTACGTGATACATTATGGTAGGAAACTTGGATTCATTTCAATCTTGATAGGCTGATGCGTTATGATGTAAGAAAGAACCCGATTTATTTTCGTGGAGGTCAAAGGTCATTTGGGGTCACACCCCGAAATCCTGGTTTACACTATATCTCCAGGTAGGAAACTTTGATTCATTTCAAACGTGATATGTTGATGCGTTATGATGTAAGAAATAACCCAATAAATTTTTGGTGGAGGTCAAAGGTCATTTGGGGTCACATGGGGTCAAACTCCGAACTTCTTGTTTACACTATATCTCAAGGTAGGAAGCTTGGATTGATTTCAAACTTGATATGTTGATGCGTTATGATGGGAGGAAGAACCCTATTGATTTTGGTAGATGTCAAAGGTCATTTGGGGTCATAGGGGTCAAACTCAGAAAACCTTGTTTAGGATAGCTCAAGGTATGAAAGGTGGATGGATTTCAAAATTAGTATGTAAATGAATTATGGTGAGAAGATGGTCTGTATAAGGTTATTTTTTGTGGAGGTGAAAGGACATCTGGGGTCATGATCGGTCAAACTTTGAAAAACTTGTCAAAATGGGATATCTCAAGGTAGGAAACTTGGATGGATTTCCCAATTAGTATGTGGATGTGTTATGGTGAGTTGAAAGTACTGTACTTGTTGTTTTTGGTGGAGGTCAATGGTCATCTGGTATCACCTGGCATCAAACTCTGAAAACCTTGTTTGCAGAATATCTTAAGGCACAGTATGAAAGAAAAACCAGTCACTTACAGGTGGAGACAAAGGCTATTTTGGGTCACCAGTTGTTACAAGAAATGTAGCATTTTATTGAAAAGAGCATGTATGTATCATTGAAACCTCAATGCATTTTTGCATTCTGGTTACATCCTCAATTTATAGCCACTTCGATGCTTAAAGGGTTTTATTATATTTTTACTGATTTAAGGGTTGGAGTGGCTATAAACTGTAGGTGTGAAAATCAAGTAAAAACCCGACTTGGTTGCCCCAAAGTCAGGTTTTAGACTGTTTAGTGATGGACAGTTTTAGTAAGGGCTATTTCATGTAATGCTGATATCTACTTTCCCTAAATTGCTTATGCTACTGTCCTACACAAACTTGTCACATTAATTATACACTATGACTTTAAAGTACAGTAAGGGGATGAACTAACTGTAGAGAATTATCCCTGACACAGTTCAACTGCAAGGTGAACCTTGTTTGCATGCTGGCCAGCCCAACTAAAATTGTCTGGATATGTATCAGGTGTACACCATGATTTTTTACAAGATAAATTAAAAGCTAGACTTTTAAAATCAGAAGGGTTGAGTGACAGTAGTTGTGCTACTCTACTTAAAGTCTTTGGTATGACCCACCCAGGAGTTGAACTCTTGACCTCCCAACTGCAAGTGAGATGCTCTAACCACTTGACGGTGCAGTAGCTAGTTCTACTATTTATAGAAGTAACAATGATCATGATTGCGGTCATCATAGTCATAGCAGTGACAATGGCAGTTTGCAATCATAATAAGGTAACTCAGGAACACATGTGCATAGTTTGTTTTCTTTGTTGGAATAGTTTTACATAAAAAGGGAAAATACAGTGGCAGGAAGAGGAATTTCCCTCACAAATACCTAACTGAAGGAAAACAAAGTTTCATGTATGCTTAATTTCTTTTCTATTTGCTTAGATTCATAATGGATATTTTGTGCACCATATATCTCCAGAGGGGATACCCATCACTAGAAAGAATGTCATATTTGTGATTGATGTCAGTGGGTCCATGTCAGGTAACAAGATAGCACAGACAAAGAGTGCCCTCAACACCATTATTGGGGAGGTGAGGGACACTGACATGTTCAGCATCATCATCTTTAGTAGTGACATTGAAAGTTGGGAATCAAGTCTGGTGTCAGCAACAAAGGCAAAGAAAGACAATGCTTTGAAATACATCAGTGATTTGAATGCAGATGGAGGTATTGACAGTAGCTTTTTTTGTGTCAAGAAAAACATATACATGCATTCTTTATGCCATGTGTATGTATGTGGATTTGAGTTTGTGTGGTTGTATTTGTGAGGGTTAGTGCAATTTAATGATTCCCAACCCCAAAATGTGTTCTCCTGATATTTTGGTTTCAATGAAATAGAAAACTATGCAGTCATGGTGCAGTGTGTGTGTGGACACCTGTGAACATTTCCTTAGAGGGCACAAGCCGCTTGCCAGAGCTTATGCCTCGCATGCATTTCTTTGCTCACGCGGAGCTCATAACTGGTGTCGCTACTAGAAAATTTGGACACTGCAATGAGGTGAGATCTGTTACATGATATGCAAGAGCCCACCCTCACTCACTGCATTCAAGTGCTGTATGACTTCACCGGCTGAAGGGGACGTCCAATGGTTTCCTTATGGGGTACTGTTCTCTGTAGCCTGCTGTAAGGCTTTGAGTATGGGTATGTGTTCTACCTACAGTGTGTATTGGCCAACTGATTAGCGTGTGTGCACCTTCAAGCAATGCCTTAGCAGGTACAAGCTGGTCACAATAGCTCAGGCTGATCTCACAACTGGAGTAGCTACTGAAAAATTCGGACACTGTAATAAGCTCTGTCACATGATGTGAAAGAGAACGCCCTTGCTCACAGCATTCACGTGCTGCATGACTTTACCCGCTGAAGGGTACTCTAGTTTCCTTACAGGGTACTAGTTCTCTGTACCGCATAAGGCTTTGACTACAGTTATGTTCTGTGTGTGTGTGTTGATGTGTGTGTTTGGGACACTTTGCTTGTCAACATGATATCACAAGATAGGAATGTTTGACAGTTTTCAAACTTGGTACATAGATGAATCATATTTAAAAGAAGAACCATATTGTTTTTGGTGGAGGTCAAAGGTCATCTGGGGTCACCAGGGGTCAAAGTCTGAGAATCTCCTTAAGGCGATAGATATCTCAAGATAGGAAATGTGGATAGATTTCAAATTTGGTATATGGATGTCTTATTGTCAGAAGATGGTCCCTATTGTTTCCGGTGGAGGTCAAAGGTCATCTGGAGTCATTTGGGGTGGTAAGGGGTCAAAGTCTGAAAATCTTGTTAACAGGATATCTCAAGATAAAAAACTTGCATAGATTTAATATTTGGTATATGGATGTGTTATGATCAGAAAATGGACTCTAGTGTTTTTGGTGGAGGTTAAAGGTCATCTTGGGTCACCAGGGGTTAAAGTCTGAAAACCTTTTTAAAAATGCGATATTTCAAGAAACCTGTCTATCCTGTCTATCTGGTCTATCCAGTCAGACACGATCAGTCAATGGCTTTTCTGGTGGTAAAAGCTTGCTCATCTGGTATCACTGGAGGTCAAATATGAATGAAAACCTTGTTAGGTGTTAATTGCATCTTAAATAGCATAATTGCAACTTAAGTAGTTTTCATGTGCAGTTTGTGGATGTACTGTACACCATGGTGAGAAGATGGTCCCTTTTTTGTTGGTGGAGGTCAAAGGTCTCTGGTACAGGAAAATTATTAACATGCCAGTGCTATATCTTGTAACATTTTAGTGAGAAGATACAATACATGATGCCATTATTTGAAATTGAAAATATATATATCATCAAAACCTCATTCTGGTTAAACTTGCAGTTATCTTTGTTCTAAATGTTTATCCAGGTGTTCAAAATAAATTGCTCATCTCACAGTGAATTGAGGTGACTGATGGTGTGTATCGTTTACTTTTTGATTCCTTGCCGAAGGCAGGCAAGGAATCTATGCGTTGGTGATGTTGTGTGTGCCGGTGTGTGTGTGTACTTGATTGTACTACAAACAGAGGACCCAAACAACAGGTTTTAGGTCCTCTGGTGGAAATTCAATAGATTTTTGGAATCCTCTCTTGTCTGAACAGTAGACAGTCTATTGTTAAGGGTAGGGTTAAGGAGGCATGAACAAAGGAAAACACAATCAGGTCATCGGGTTGTGTGTAAACACAATGTGTGTGTGTGTGAGCCTGTAAACCATACCTTGCCGGGTACAAGCCGCTCACGAGAGCTGAGGCCTCGATCGTCTTTCCTCGCTCACACCTAGCTTGTAACTGGCGTAGCTACCCGCAAATTCGGACACTGCAATTAGCTCTGTCATGTGATATGCAAGAGCCTGCCCTGGTTCCCGGCATTCACGTGCCGTGTGACATAAATGGCTAAAGGGGAATTCCGACCATTTCCTTACGGGGAACAGTTCTGTGTACCCCGTAAGGCATTGAATACGGACGGGTATGTCCTCTGTGTGTGTGTGTGAGGCCTTTGGCTTGTTTACACGATATCTCTCAAGAAGGGTAACTAAATTGTGACTAATCTCATATTTTGTGTGCGGGTTTACCATATTGAGTAGATGATCACTATTGTGTTTGGTGGAGGTCAAAGGTCATTTGGGGTCACCAGAGGTCAAAAGGTCAAAACATTGTAAACATGATATCTCAAGGACTGTACATGTGGTATTGCTCAGATTTAGTGTGTGGGGTGGTCCTATTGAGTAGATGATTCCTATCATTTTTTGTGGAGGTCAAAGATCATTTGGGGTCACAAGAGGTCAATCGGTAAATTCCTTAGAAATAGCTTGTTTACACGATATCTCAAGAAGGGTTGGTGTGACTAATGTCATGTTTACTTTGTGTGTTGGCCATATGAAATAGATGATCCCTATTGCTTTTGGGCGGAGGTCAAAGGTCATTAGGGGTCAAGAGAGGTCAAAAGGGCAAAACCTTGTAAACATGCTATCTCAAGAACAGTACATGTGACTTTGCTCTTATTTGGGTGGGTGGGTTGGTTGGTCATATTGAGTAGATGATTCCTTTCAATTTTTTGGAAGGTCAGAGGTCATTTTGGGTCAGCAGTTTCAAAGCCTGACAAGCTTGCTTGCACAGTATTATAATTAGAAGGATAACTTGACGGGTCCTGACACCTGGCATGTAAATTGTGCATAGTGAAAAAATCATTCCTATAGATTTTGGTGGAAGTTAAATGTTATTTGGGTTCACAAGGGGTCAAAGTCTCAGTATCATGTTTTCACAATTTCTCATGGTTGCAATGGAGTTGTGGATACCGCAAAATTTCACACATGGTATGTGAATGTGATATAGTGAGCAGAACCCTAGTTCTAGGTGGTCAAAGGTCATCTGGGATCTCAATGTAGGAAGCTTGCATAACTTGCATGTATACTTTGTGGGTATGTTATGGAGCACTGTCAATTTGAAAAAAAAAGCTTACTAATTTCAGCGACAAGGAATCAGTTAGCCTTTTGGCTGTCTGGTTTGGAAATCTCATTTGTCCGAGTGTATCCGCAATATTTGCCAGCATGGGAAGGGCCTAGCTATCCAGCCCTCCTCCATGTTATGTCTGCTTATATGTTTGATTTTGCCAAATTTGAAGCCATTGGTCAGTGTTGTTTTTGGCAGTCAGTTGTTTTTAATATTTAACAAAGAACACAACATTCCTTCCCCCCTCCACCTGTTACCCCTCCTCATCCTCCCCTCCTCATTCTCCTTTGTCTGATTTAAACTGGAGAATTAGCTTATCAAGCATGAGTCTCCATTCACATTAGCTTATATACAAGTTAGCCATAGGACTAAGCTATAAGCATCAGAATTTACTGCAGAACCAAGTCCAGAACAAGTTAAAAACTGAAATTCAACTTCGTTTTAACCCAGTAACCCAGTTTCTCCTAGGTCAAAAGGGTTTCCTTTCTGGGAACATTAACTTCACATTGCAATTTTCCCATTGCCAAACTTGACTTACCTCTGAAAATAACCTCAGCCTACCCTTCATCCACCATTCAGCCCACCATCCCACAAAATCAATGTGCAATAATGAACAGGGTTACCCATTCCGCCCACCATCCCACAAAATCAGTATGCAATAATGAACAGGGTTACCCATTCTGCCCACCATCCCACAAAATCAGTATGCAATAATGAACAGGGTTACCCATTCCGCCCACCATCCCACAAAATCAATATGCAATAATGAACAGGGTTACCCATTCCGCCCACCATCCCACAAAATCAATATGCAATAATGAACAGGGTTACCCATTCCACCCACCATCCCACAAAATCAATATGCAATAATGAACAGGGTTACCCATTTTGCCCACCATCCCACAAAATCAATATGCAATAATGAACAGAGTTACCCATTCCGCCCGCCACCCCACAAAATCAGTATGCAATAATGAACAGGGTTACCCATTCCGCCCGCCACCCCACAAAATCAGTATGCAATAATGAACAGGGTTACCCATTCCGCCCACCATCCCACAAAATCAGTATGCAATAATGAACAGGGTTACCCATTCCGCCCACCATCCCACAAAATCAGTATGCAATAATGAACAGGGTTACCCATTCCGCCCACCATCCCACAAAATCAATATGCAATAATGAACAGGGTTACCCATTCCGTCCACCATCCCACAAAATCGATATGCAATAATGAACAGGGTTACCCATTCCGCCCACCATCCCACAAAATCAATATGCAATAATGAACAGGGTTACCCATTCCGCCCACCATCCCACAAAATCAATATGCAATAATGAACAGGGTTACCCATTCCGCCCACCATCCCACAAAATCAATATGCAATAATGAACAGGGTTACCCATTTTGCCCACCATCCCACAAAATCAATATGCAATAATGAACAGGGTTACCCATTTTGCCCACCATCCCACAAAATCAATATGCAATAATGAACAGAGTTACCCATTCCGCCCGCCACCCCACAAAATCAGTATGCAATAATGAACAGGGTTACCCATTCCGCCCACCATCCCACAAAATCAATATGCAATAATGAACAGGGTTACCCATTCCGTCCACCATCCCACAAAATCAATATGCAATAATGAACAGGGTTACCCATTCCGCCCACCATCCCACAAAATCAATATGCAATAATGAACAGGGTTACCCATTCCGCCCACCATCCCACAAAATCAATATGCAATAATGAACAGGGTTACCCATTCCGCCCACCATCCCACAAAATCAATATGCAATAATGAACAGGGTTACCCATTTTGCCCACCATCCCACAAAATCAATATGCAATAATGAACAGAGTTACCCATTCCGCCCGCCACCCCACAAAATCAGTATGCAATAATGAACAGGGTTACCCATTCCGCCCGCCACCCCACAAAATCAGTATGCAATAATGAACAGGGTTACCCATTCCGCCCACCATCCCACAAAATCAGTATGCAATAATGAACAGGGTTACCCATTCCGCCCACCATCCCACAAAATCAGTATGCAATAATGAACAGGGTTACCCATTCCGCCCACCATCCCACAAAGTCAATATGCAATAATGAACAGGGTTACCCATTCCGCCCACCATCCCACAAAATCAATATGCAATAATGAACAGGGTTACCCATTCTGCCCACCATCCCACAAAATCAATATGCAATAATGAACAGTTACCCATTCCACCCACCACCCCACAAAATCAGTATGCAATAATAAACAGAGTTACCCATTCCGCCCACCGTCCCACAAAATCAGTATGCAATAATGAACAGGGTTACCCATTCTGCCCACCATCCCACAAAATCAGTATGCAATAATGAACAGGGTTACCCATTCTGCCCACCATCCCACAAAATCAGTATGCAATAATAAACAGGGTTACAATATAATAACTTCCTTTCTTACATCCTGAAAATATGATTTATTTTTCTTTGCAATTATTATATTTTCCAGGCACGAATCTCCATGAAGGACTAGTGAAAGCAGTCGATATGTTTGAGAGGTATGGGTTAGATTCTCCCAATGCATTCTCTATGATCATTATGTTGACAGATGGCAATCCGAGTGTAGGTGAGACTAACAGAGATCAAATAGTCAATGACATTACAGACAGAATAGAGAATCGTATTGCTCTATTTTGTTTGGGATTCGGTAATGACGTGGACAGTCTTTTCCTGGAAAGATTGGCTGTAAACAACCAGGGTATCTACAAGCAAATTAGGGTCAGTGGAGAAGCTAGTGATGAGCTCACTGGATTCTATGATGGAGTGGCATCTCCTCTCTTATTCAACGTTGACATTCAGTATACACCGGCAGCTGTAGATCCAACAACACTTACACAGACTTCTTTCATCAGTTACTTTCAAGGAAAGGAGCTTGCAGTCTCTGGAAAACTGGATCCATCTTTCACAGGCAATGAACTGCTAGCTACGGTGACAGCGAATAGTTTAAATGATATAGTGAACTGGCAGCTGCCAAAAGATTTGAAGGTAAGTCACCACTCTTTCTGTAAAACCATGGATATGTTGTTGGGATGGGCCGGAAAAAAGGACTATTGACCTGCCTTTGGCTGAAAATTTTGTGGAGTGGACATGATTGGTAGGATAAAGGCATGACAACTGTAAAAAGTTCTGTGTGATTTTGCCCTAAAGGAAGGCTACCTTCTGCAATGAAAGTGGCAACTTTTTCAATTTTCAAATCTTCCTCAACATAAAGAAAGCTGTTTTCAATTCTCTTCAATAAAACCTGTAATGACCTAAAATTTCTTGGCAAAATAAATTGTATAAACTATTACACTCCTACTTACATTTCCTAAAAACCCTTTTTGGACAGTCCAAGGATCGCAGAGTGATCTGTGATAAAACTGGTGGTGCTTTGCCTCCGCTCCGCTCGCTGGAAGCTATCCTACCTTGCCCTTGTTCCATCACCATTGGTATGGTCTATTTGCATGTTTACTTTATCTCTTTGTGTATTTTGGGCCTGGCAAATTAAATCATATATTTCCATAACTAAGATTTTGGGACAGAAATTTAGCTCTGCAATGGTTTTATTAAATCTCAGTATTGTTAAAGGTCTCTAAAAATCATGGGATTTTCAACCCCTTTTTCAACTTACACAGATAATTACATCAATTTCTGTTTCTAGGATGACATTCCTGTTGATGACGCATCCCCCTACATAGTTGCTAATTTTACTGAGAGGCTTTGGGCGTACCAGACAATTAAGGATCTTCTTCTTCAGAGTAGAATAACAATGTCAGAATCTGAAAGAAAAGAGCTTGAGGAAAAAGCCCTCAACATGTCCCTACACTACAGATTTGTGACGCCATTGACATCCCTCATCATTATCCAACCAGATGGTGATCCTCTCCTTAAGCCGATCTCTGTTGAAATTAATAAAGACAGCAACTTTGGTGATGCTTATTATCCAGGTATGTATTGTAGCAACTGTTTTGGTTTCCCAAAACTGTTAAGTCTTTTGATGCAAAACAACTGATAATTCGTGCTGTGTGTGTAGTGTCTTTGGTAAATATGGGTGCTGTTAAACGGGGTTGGAAAAAATTATTATTTTAAGTAGAAGGGAGTTAAGTTTGTCCAAGTCAGATCAAGTTTATTCTTGAGTAGTCAAAAGTGCCAGGCAGAGTTTGTTTGCCTTTGAACCTTTAGCCATGTTCCCATTTGAGTGAGCCCAGTGGATCTCTAATGGGAACACAGATCAACAACACTCACTCACGATCAAGATCCACCGATTTTGATTGACCGTTGGGGCTAGATCAGATTGACCGTGCTGGATCAAAGTTTGCAATGGGAACACATCAGTAGATCTGGTGACCCTGGATCTCTGGTTTTTGTGATACAGTGCTAGTGTACGATAAGAAATGGAAGGCCGACATGTAAACAATGGTGACCTTTTAGCACTTGCGCAATGTATTCATGTAACATGTTGATCTACCACGTTCACTCAGATGGGAATGCGGCTCTAAATCAAGTTATTTGACACCGCTTGATGCAGTAAATCCCTGATCCACTGTGCTCACTCAAATAGGAACACATCTTAAGTTCCAGTCATATCTGTGGTTGTGTGTATGTGATGGTTCGTTAGTTTAGTTGGATGGAGTTTTACGGCCCAGTTTCCAACCTATTGGTTCAAGTCGAGCCAGTCACAGCCTTTTTTTCCAGTAGTGGCTCACTGGCTTGTTTTCCCTACTCCATTGTTTATGCCGAGCATTACACACAACAGCGAGTAGGTTCCATTTTTAGAGTCTTTAGTATGACTCGACCTGGGAATCGAACCCGGGACTTCCGCGTAAGAGGCGGATGCTCTACCGTTTGACCAAACACGCAGTCTGCGTATGTGATGGTAAACAATCCACTTCCCATGGAAGGAGAGAAAATGTAGGAAAGAGGAAGTAGTGGTTTGTCATGAGGTTTTCCCCTTATAAACTCTATGAAAATTCATCTATTAACTGACTCCAACATTTCACTGTGTCCTTTTTGCCCAGGGACCATGGTCATCCCAAAGTTCATTGTTACCAGCATTTCCTGCTTCACACATGGAGAGTGTACTCAAGCTTGCAACTTGACTGTATTTTTTTCAAAGCAGTACAGACTTTAGATGCATAGAATCCGCTATAGAACCTGCATCCTTATTGACATAGCAGATAGCTGTGAAGGTTAGGTTAGGTTAAATGGAGTTGTACAACATTTTTAGCACACTGACATAAGGTCCATGAAATGTTTTTGACTGTACCACTCAATCTGTCAAATTTGTCAACACACCAGGGAAACATGCATGTCTGCGTGATAAAGTATCAGTTCATTTGTTACGTTTCATTGTGTTTTCACTTTACATCTATGCGTAATAGTCAGGACTCGGATCCTATTTGCAGCTCTTGGGAGGAAAGGAGGCTAGCTGAGAAGTGGTCAGAGCAATTGCTTGCAAGACATATTTTGAGGCAGATTATTTTGTAGTTTTTACTATGAGTTGCATTTTACATAGGCTGGTAAAAGAGTACCATTTGTCCAGTTTTCATTTGTCCCATTCTCAAAGACGATTGACTTCACTGAGATGAAGTCATCCAAGTCCTTAAACATTTTTCAAAATCGATTTAAACATCATATCCCTTTAAGGAGTCTTATTAATTTTTCAGGGAAACTAAATTACCTTACCCTTTTTTTCTCTCTAGCTATATTCAATATTTCATACCTGAGCATTGATCCCTTCCTATGTAAGGTTTTTATCCCTCCCTATGTAAAGTTTTTATTTTTATTTGTGTTTTGGGTTAGAACTCTCTGTTTTGTTATGTATAATGATGTTATTTTGTACTTTTTGAAAATATTGAATTAAATTTGAATGATGGAATTGATTTATTTCATTTGGTAGGTCAACAATCCGGATGGGCAACACCTTTTGGGATGGCATTTTAAAATTTACTTCCCTTTTCATTTTGGGGTGAAAATATCAAAGCACATGTTCTGGCCCTTGGGTACCCATGATTATTCAGTCACACCCAATTTGACAACAGATATACCTTTCTTCATTTGCAGGTGGTGATGCTGGCTTTGTAAGAAACTCAAATCTGATCATGGGCTTCTGCTTCATTGTGGCATGTATGTACAGAAATCAATTTAACTGAAATAAGAGGCTGAAGAGAAGGAAAGCATACTATGCAGCTAAAAGGAGTACAGTGGCAGACAGTGGTCTTTTGATTTGAGTCACACTTGTAGGTACCATGCCACTATCTAAGCAAGGTTTGCTGTAAAGTATTATTTTGTTCCTGTTTGGTGTAGTTTGAGAACATTTTATTAAGTAGACCTATTTTAATGTAATGCTTGATCTTTTGCTGCACTGGACTGAATCCGTGTTTTTCCGCTGTTACCCAGGTGGGTGGGGGTTATAGTCAGGGGGTGGGGTATGATGTTTTCTTTCGTCACCCTCTTTGTTTTAGTGGTTAGGGTTGGTTTGTATTTTCTTTGTCTCATCTTGTTGATTTTTTGTTACTGCTTTTGTACGTTGCTTTGGTTTTTTTTGTTATGCAAGGGAGTCCATATTCCAAGCCCAACAGGGTTTTTTGTGTACTTCCCTTCATGTCATGCATATATGTATGCCTCTATTAAGTTTCTTCTGTCTGTAATTATTTTTTTTTATGTATGATGTGATAAATCAAACAAATGAAACAAACGAATGAACGAACAAAAGAATTTTATGCATTATTCTAGCAAAAACAGACAGTATGCACTAGGACTAGGCATGTATGCACTAGGACTAGGCATATATCCAAGGTACTGCTGAAATTACCAAATGTTTAATTAGATTGAACTAAACAGAGAGTTGCTAGAGAAGGAGGTGCAATGTTCAAATTCTTTCAGACAATCTCTACTTGAAACGGTATGTAACTTTTGAGGTGCAACTTTTTGATTGACAGATCCTTTTGTTTCTATTTGTTAAATCCCTTGTGACTAAGCACTTCTAATGAAAATCTCTACCATTCTTTTCCAAGTAATCCCTAAACAAAGGCATTGTCTGTATATCCTTTGAAGTGGAGGTTTGTTTCCACCAATGTTGTAGTTTTCACCAATGGCAAATAACATCTTGGACAGCATCAAATGACATAAATTTCACGATTTTTGCATGCTGCTTGGCAACGAAATGTTACGGTGTAGAGTGAAAAAAATTCATCTTGAGTTTTGATAATGTGTCAATAATCCTGGTTGATCAAAGCATGGAGATAAGATTTGGCGGATCAAAGCCATATTACCGTTGGAAGCAGACATTAAAGAGACTGTAACTCATTGTGTCTCCTTCTCTAGCATTGAACTCCCTAGACTGTTTAACATGAAACACCGATGCGCATTATTTTGTAGAAGGATGGGTCTTTGATACATAGCTTCTAATCTTTGGTGATTTGGTTGAAATGTAGGTCTTTTTTTATAGTTCTGGGTCTTCATATTAGAGTTGGGTAGGGAAATTATCATGATAGGTTTCTTATTCAGCTGATGGAAATTCTTCTTGTTATTGTATCTTCAACAGAAATTCTTTTTATCTTCAAGGAAAATTCTTCTTTTCATTTTATTTTCAATTTGATATCAATATGCTAGCAAGAGGCTTTAATACCCCGAACAATATTTTAATAAGGAGGTTTATTATCACCAATTAAGGGGCATGTGTGCAACAAATTCTGAAATGACTGTAACTGAAATAAGTCAATTGATAAGTCAATTATTACTTCCCATAAGGACAGTTGATGTAGAACTCAGGGATAACATTTGATTAAAATCAATTATCAAATGCTGCTGGCAGTCACCTGAGCATTAGACTAAGATAAGGAAATCAATTGTTATGCCAGCAGAAGCAAACAATATTCCTTCTCACTCATGGGAGAAAGAAGAGGATTACAAAGGGACTATTTTAGATTAGTCATGTTTTGTAAACTCCAAAGGTCTTTTGCATCTGTAACCCTTTACCGTTGTGCTCCAATCGGGGCATATTTGCGTGCCTCGGGAGTGGGCGGAAAAGCGGACGTAGCATGCCCCGCATCAGCTTCCGCAGGCTACTGACCCCGTGACCTTGAACTATTGTCTCTCTCGTTGTTGTGGCCGAACTTTCCGGTAGCTACTCGCAGTTTCGAACTCTGCGTGAAACAGTAAAGATGGTTGACAGCCGCGCTCTCCGTATGGGTCCATAAGGACCCAAACAACGGTAAAGTGTTAATATACAAGAAAGGGAACCTCATGCAAAAGAGCTAGAAGGGCAGGAGGCTAGTTTTTGTCTGTGAAATATAGGAAGTAAAAATGATCAGTTCTGGATAATGACACATCAAACTTGAAATAAATGATTATGGGAAAAAAAGAAAAAAAAAGGAACTCTGAAAGTTTCTGAAATTTCCAGATAAGGCCAGGTGTTTCATCCTGTTCAAATTTTTGGAAACAACAACGCTAAGACACCCTCATCCATGTCACTGCATGAGCATCAATGCAATTTCTTTACTTTTCTTACGGCTGGAATGGCTAGGGCAGTAATGAAGGAATCCCAGACCCATTGTAAATTAGGTAGATGGATAATTTCTTTCGTATGAACATTTTAATCCAGTGTAGGTTGGGGGTTAACACCCTCCCCCTATGACCCAATCACCTAACCTTGAAATGCAAAAAGGCCTTAAATAGCTTTTTTTCTCTCCCCCCTTAGACTTTCCCTCATTTTGTGCTCCAACCCCTTCCCCCTCCCCCCATGACACAATCCTGGCTACGCTGCCCGAGTACACTAAAAATTGAGTTCTATATTTCATGTGATTTCATGTGCACACGAGCATATCTTTGACACGCTTAATCTGCTGCAGCTTATTTTCAAAATTTGATTTTTGTTTTAGAAGGTTGCTGAATGATTCCTTTTAAATCTTTTGCCAATAAGAGGAAGGTGCTATGTGTGGTTAAATTGTGCCCTTCGCCATGTAATGTAACATTTGATATGTTTATTAAAAAAGGACTTTTCCCTTTTTTCGGGTAGATGCGCACTGTTTAACATGATGTTTCTTTATTGGCTGTTGCCATTGTATTGTATCGATTGTATTCTTTGTTCGGGTTAGGGATTAGGGTAATCGTTAGCCAGTTAGGAAAATTCTTGTTAAACAGTGTCCATTGCCCCCTTTTTTCATGTAGTATTTGTGTTTTTGTTTTCCAGATCACTAGCTTTGATGACCAATGTTGTTTTTTCTAGTGTTTTTCATATGTATTGAAATATTAATTTTTTGTTGGTACTTTTGCCAGTGTGTTTTGTATCATATACAGTCAGCTGACCATTCATTGTAGGTTTTATAACTTGTATGTAATTGTGCAAAACTTAGGAAAGGTTGATAAAAGATTGAAGCAAGGCTACCTTGTGTCAAGCTTGTTTTTCCAACCTGTATTCCACAGTACTAAATTGTTGAACTTGCTTATTGAATATTGAATGCAATATTATATTATGATTTATAGTTATATTTTTAAGGAAAAATAATGAAATATTGTTTATGTACATAAATTTATGTTTTGGAAAATTCTACTCGGTGATGGTACATGCACCCCCACTGATATTGTAAGCAACAGCTGAGAATCCGATTCAAATTATTTATTTATCGGATTTATGTATTCAGTTTTATTCAATTTTTTATACAAATTTTATGAAATAAGAGTATTACATATCAGATGGTGGAAGAATTTGTCAAGAATAACTTATAGTAACATGTAAATGTGTTGTCAAATATTAAATAGATGTAGTTCTTTAACTGATGTGCATTTTGGCATTTATTTGTGTCTATTTTGTGTGGAATTTGTTTAATGTCAGAAAAAGTAGCTAATATCAAAATAAGAAATAGACCATGTTAGGGTGGATGACCCTTAAAAATAGAATTGTACTGTAGTAGGGGTGACTCATACCAATTGTGTGCCCCTGTGGGCTGTATATATGCCCATGATATTTCCCATCTGCCGTAAGAGGGGACCGAAGGGAAACCTAGTAGCACTAATACATGAAAAGAACTAAACTTTTTAGAGAGTCGACTAACACTATATAACACATTCATGTCGGTGTGTCGTTAAATCTCATCTAACTAACTTACCAATAATACATGCCATGGTTCATTGACCCTGGAAAAGACAACCATTTATTCACATCTGTTTCATGAACATTGTTTTTCTGCAACCAAATTAGTAGCAGAAATGAGAACTAATGAAAATGAAGCTTTAGCCATGATAAAAAGTTATGGGGTATTGTTTTGAGAGTAAATGCAAACAAGAAACCTTAATGACAAACAAATTTGATTCATTGAGAAGGATTGTTTATGCGCTGTGCTTGGATGCAGCACTTGGAGTTTGCATGTGTGAATATTCAGTTTTACATACATGTAGTGACTAGTTTTTGCAAGTTCTACGGGGCTGGCAGATGATGAAAATGATTAAAGACAGAAAAGACAAATAACAACAGCGTATTTGAATGTGAACTGCATTGCATTTAATGTGCTAAAAATGGCCAGATAGCCCTAACAGTGGCTAAACTAGAAAGGAACTCTGGTTGAAACTTGAAAAAGCTCCATAGACTTAATTGTGGAAAGAGTCCACTGTATTGAGTAGCCCCTAAATACTGGTACATTGACAATGTTTTATTCAAATTGCAGTGACAATTTTAAATGCCTACTGCCACTAAACTAGACCTATCTAGAATCTGCACTGTCACCATCTCTGGTCATTGTATCAATTTTTGGTTTCGATGAAAGAAACCTATGCATTCACAATGGCGTGTGTATGTATGTGTGTGTGTACATGTGAGATTGTAAACGATACCTTGCCAGGTACCGGCCGCTCACCAGAGCTGAAGCCTCGCACGTTTTTCCTCGCTCACGCGGAGCTCGTAACTGGGGTAGCAACTCAAAAATTCGGACACTTCAATGAGCTCTGTCACGTGATATGTAAGAGCCCGCCTTGCTCGCGGCATTCACATGCTGCGTGACATAAACAGTCAAAGGGGAATTCCGACCATTTCCTTACGGGGAACAGTTCTGTGTACCCTGTAAGGCACTGAATACGGGTATGCCCTGTACTCGTAGTGTGTACACGCCAATTTATATGCATGCATGAGCATGTTAATGATACCTTGCGGGTACCGGCCACTCACGAGAGCTGAAGCCTTGCACGTCTTTCCTCGCTCACGCGGAGCTCGTAACTGGCGTAGCTACCCGAAGATTCGGACACTGCAATGAGCTCTGTCACGTGATATGTAAGAGCCCGCCTTGCTCGCGGCATTCACATGCTGCGTGACATAAACAGTCAAAGGGGAATTCCCACCATTTCCTTACGGGGAACAGTTCTGTGTACCCTGTAAGGCACTGAATACGGGTATGCCCTGTACTCGTAGTGTGTACACGCCAATTTATATGCATGCATGAGCATGTTAATGATACCTTGCGGGTACCGGCCACTCACGAGAGCTGAAGCCTTGCACGTCTTTCCTCGCTCACGCGGAGCTCGTAACTGGCGTAGCTACCCGAAGATTCGGACACTGCAATGAGCTCTGTCACGTGATATGTAAGAGCCCGCCTTGCTCGCGGCATTCACATGCTGCGTGACATAAACAGTCAAAGGGGAATTCCGACCATTTCCTTACGGGGAACAGTTCTGTGTACCCTGTAAGGCACTGAATACGGGTATGCCCTGTACTCGTAGTGTGTACACGCCAATTTATATGCATGCATGAGCATGTTAATGATACCTTGCGGGTACCGGCCACTCACGAGAGCTGAAGCCTTGCACGTCTTTCCTCGCTCACGCGGAGCTCGTAACTGGCGTAGCTACCCGAAGATTCGGACACTGCAATGAGCTCTGTCACATGATATGCAATTCACATGCCGCGTGACATAAACGGCTAAAGGGGAATTCCTACCATTTCCCTACAGGGAACAGTTCTGTGTACCCTATAAGGCATTGAATACGGGTATGCCCTGTGTGTGTGTGTGTATGTGTGTTTGTGACACTGCTTGTTAACACTATATCTCAAGATAGGAATATCTGACAGTTTTCAAATGTGGTACATAGATGTGCCATATTGAGAGGAAGAACCCTATTGTTTTTGGCAGAGGTCAAAGGTCATGTGGGGTCACCAGGGTCCAAGTCTGAAAATCTCGTTGACACGATTTCTCAAGATCGGAAGCTTGGGTAGATTTCATGTGTGTTGTGTTGCTGCATTATGGTCAGGAAATGGTCCCTATTGTTTTTGCAGAGGTAAAAGGTCCTCTGAGGTCACCAGAGGTCAAATTCTGAAAATCTTGTTAACACAATATCTCAAGATCGGAAGCTTGGGTAGATTTCATGTCTGTCATGTTGATGCATTATGGTCAGATGGTCCCTACTGTTTTTCGCGGAGGTAAAAGGTCATCTGAGGTCACCAGGGGTCAAAGTCTGAAAATCTTGTTAACACAATATCTCAAGATCGGAAGCTTGGGTAGATTTCATATGTGTTGAGTTGATGCAATATGGTCCGGAGATGGTCCCCATTGTTTTTCCCGGAGTTCAAAGGTCATCTGGGGTCACCAGGGGTCAAAAGTCTGAAAATCTGGTTAAAGGGATATTTCAAGGTGTCTATCTATCTATCTGTCTGTCTGTCTATGTATGTATGTCTGGCTTTTGTGGAGGTCAAAAGGGCATCTGGAATACCAAAAGTATTTTTTTAACATGCTAGTATAACTTTTGAGTGAGAAGATAATGGTGCATGATGGCAAATTTGAAACAGTACATTTATATATCATCAAAACCTCAAAGCATTTTTGCATTCTGGTTTAACAGATTTAATCACAATAACCCTTAGTAGCCCAGACTACATTCTTGATTTTGCTCATAGCAGAGCAGGTTCTTATTCCAAGCACTGTAAAAGGAAATTATATTTAGCATGATTTAAGTTGTTGGGCAACTACCCACGTATTGAAATGAAGTATACGCTTTGCTTTTCATATTCCCTATCATTCCACCCCTAAGCACTTACAGCTTGAGCCCTGCTCCCCCTCCCTCTTCCCCCTTATGGTGTTCAAGGGAACTGCAGCTAAAGCTGCTAACTGTTAATTATGTTTAAGGAGGAATAGTTATGCTTTTTTTTTTGCTTAAATTTGCTGTGTCATTCCAATTGTCCTGTCATGGTTAGAAACTTATTGGAGCTGGAATCATCATTATACAAGTGCAATGTTTTCATTAGTTTCTTGAATTGGCGAATTTTTTGAATCTTTAAAATAATGGTGTGCTTTTTACAGTGTACAATCAGTTAAGGTCCTCAGTTTTACAGTGGGTTTTAAAATTTTACAGATCATAGATATTGTAGATTTTGGCATAGAATGAAACGATGTTTGTTAATTTTCAGTCGCTACTGAGAGCTCAAAAAGTATTCCAGATAAGCTTGAAACTACTCAAAATCCAGTGCTTTGCCCACAGGATCCTGCCGGATTCCTTAATTAAAAGAAGGGTTTATGGTCACATCAAATTTTGACATCTTGGAGAAGTACTTATTCTAAGCATTTCAGTGAAATTTGCATTGAAATCCGATGTGTGGTTCTCAAGATATGAGCAGGTAAAGTTGTCACATTTTCAACAAAAAGTGAACTTGAAGCAAGCACATATGGCATCATATCCCCACATTAATGGACAATCTTTTGTTTTTCTTTAAAATTTACAGCCAAATTTCTCCTCAACAATTCAATATTATCAGAATATGATGCATAGGTGGCATGAGAATTTTGCAAACTTTGCATTTCACACAGGGCCGAGGTCTTATTCCTAACTTCAACACAACAGTCTAAAAATAAAAAAGGAAACAAAGCATTCCTTGTTAATGTGAAGAAGTGATATAACCTCTGCTGCCCTGAAGCTCAATTTGGGACTCATATCCAGCAACTATATTTACTGATATCTCAAGAAATACATGTCTGACATAGATTGGAGTTTCACCACACTGTGTTGATTTGGTTCCTCTTTCACATGTGAAAATTTCATTTTTTGCATAAACTTCCCCTTTAAGGCAAGCCTCTGGTACCCAGCCTTTGTAGTTTTAGTTTAGCACTAGCATGTACATGGGTGGGTGGTGTTCATCTTTTTATTTGGGCAGTTTGGCAGCTCTGAAATTGCTGTTCTCAGTTGAGTAGAAAATAGTTCAATATACTGGTGGAAATTACTGGTGAACTTTGGTTAATATGAAGCATGCTCACAGCTTTCAGTTCAACAAGGAGGATGTACCTTTCACGTACAGAACAGAATGTCACCATCACTACACATCCAATATAACATCAAACCACTGTTGGCAACTTTAAGTTGACATTTTAAGTTGTGAATGGATAGCATGTAACTGAGAGGGGAAAGGGGATGACGGGGGAGGCTACCCTCCCGCAAGCAAAAGGTATTTTTTTTATTTCAAATATTTCTAACGGCTTTCTCCTTTCCCACACTTTTCCCCTTGCACAAGGGTTTGGTCACTTTACTCCCTCACGTAGCAAAATTACTTGTGCTTCACATGCCAAAACCATACTGGCATCAGATCTACCAGTAAAACATTTACAAAATGTCTCAAAATTCCCCCTCCCTTTATCCACCACCTTATTTTACAGGAGTTGCACATTCTAATTATAAGCCATCAAGCTATAAAATTTATTATCACAATAAACCCATCAGGCTACAAAATTTATAATCACAATAAACTTGACAACAAAATAATCAATTTTAAAAAATTTTGTTTTATTGAGAAATCATTTTCACATCTAGAAGAATAACACCACATACCAACCTTTAAATATTACTGAAAAAATCTTACTCCAAATTACTCCATGAGGAATCTCACATAATGTACATAGATTGCATAGGCAGCAATAAATTTCAAAAAATAAGATTCACAAAAATCATGCAGGAGACTGAAGATTTCCACAAACCATTTTGGTGACCATTTAGGCTAAAAATCTTCCCACCAAATATTTTATACAATACAATACAATCAAATGCCCAACCAAGTACAACTTACTTTTATATGTTGAGGATGTAAGGACCAGTTGATAAATGGTTTCTTTCCATATTAACTTAATCCATTTTTATTCAGTTTTAATGACAAATCACTCTTCAAGGCTTTATGGGGGGAGAGGGAGGGGTGAGGGAAGGAAGGGGGGTTTGGGGGGCTATGCATTGTGTATTAACCAATGTGTTCTTGTCTATTTGACGCAATCAGTCGCAATTTCAGAAGGAACATTGGATTCTGGGATTTTGTCGCAGAAATTCAGGGCATTATGATTATACAAAAATGGTCCCTGTGATCAAATTTTCTTCAGAAAAATGTAAATGGAAAGAATTAAGTTGGTTGAAGAGGCTTGTATTAATTTATAAAAAAAATACACCAATGTCCAAATTTGATTCAACCAGTGATGAGAGTCAAAATACACCATGTGCCAAGTTTATTATGTGACCTAATTTTTATATAGAAATATTTCAGTTCCTAATATTCTCAAACAGTGTGTATACTTATAACTTGTAATCTGGAAATGGAAATCATTTTCCTGTATTTGCTTTCAGTAGCATTTGCATGACATGTCATTTTTAAAGGCCCAATTTTCTCATCCCAAACAGTACCAATTCTCCTAACCTTCTTAACTAAGCCCCTCCCTCAATTGTCTGAAATTCCCCCTCCTCCAGACACAATCTCATTTTATTGCTTCAGGGTGAATATAGAAAGCTCAATGTGTATAATCAAAACACTATCAGAACAGTTCGTGCTGTGTAATATAAGTTTTGGTACTCTGCATTGTTTGAATTAGCAGTCAATCAAAAAGATGAGCCAATTGAGAGTTTCTGTTACCCTATAGTAAAAGTGTAGTTTGGGGTGAGGGGATTGTCCCTTTAACTGATACTGATAACATCACACCTGCATAAACAGAAAATGGAGCTATCTCATTTCTTTAATTTAAAAGGGCAAGGTTAAACTTAACTTTTATGTTTGGAGGAAAAGGGAACAAGGAAAATTTTGGTTCTATCATGCCTATAAAATGCCACCATGTTTTAATGAAAGAATCTGGCTTCTAAGATCACTGACCAAAGCTGGCATTTCCAACCAAACACAGCTCAATTGAGTCCCATAAAATTATAAATTCATTTTAATCTTTAATCTGATTAATTTTTGCATTTGAATAAATAAATGAACATATGCAGTAACTGAATTAAAACTTCACACTATTGCATCATTACAACTTGGTGCTGTCACGGAGGCAATAATATAAGAAATGCTTTATAACTTTTCAGAAAGAAGCAAGTAATTAATATCACATCTCATAAATAGCTAACATAACACTAAATAGATTAGAAATATCAGAAACCAGAGAGTGCACTTAAAGTCCAACAAATCAGAATCATCACCTACAGTCCAACAGGTCAGAATCATCATCAAAATAATTCAATAAATCCCCATTTTACATACAATAGAAAAATTCAATTATTCCCCATTTTACGTCAACATACGCTAATACAATCCAATATACAAACTTTACCTATATATAGATTTCACTTTCAGCCATTCAGAAATATTTTCTAAGGTGTATCCACATTGTGATAAATGTTTGTACATAAAAAAAAAAAAAACTCTTACAACAAAATAAGCAATGACTGGAAAAAGTTTTTGCACACTGCCCATTTATCAAATAAGTCGGAAAGTTTTATCACAGAAAGGCAAACTTCAGACAAATCATAACAAATATTGATAGAAAAGAGGCTTATGAAGATAATATTCAGAAAGTTGCTACAATAATTATATACACTTTAGTATGGGGCATTACTTTTTTAAAAGATTAAACAACTTGACATTAACCATAGCAAAGAAATATTTTAATCATTTGTTAGTTCAGTTATTTTTTAATCTTTTTGCATTAGATTTTATAATTGCTCACTATATGCTATAGCTTCTGGCTCAAATGAATCCTATTACCATCTTGGTGCACTTTTTCTCAGAAGTAGGGTAGTGACAATGTACCATGTTGTATGCTCTGTCCATGTATAGGAAGTCCGTGGATGCAGTTCCACACCTGGTCCAATGCAATTCTATCCAACAATACATATTGAAGGTATTTCAATCCTTTTTGTGGGAAGATATTTTGCTTGCCACATCCTTCAGTTCATCTTTAAAGTCTGTTTGATTTAGCCTCCGTAATGAACATAACATACATAACATTTTAACACTTCCCTCATTCTCAAACAAAGGCTGATAGCCACAAATGCTTTGAATTATGATCAGAGTTGCTGACAAGTGTAAAATATTTGTCAGTCTTCTTATGGAGCTCGATCCTTGGTCTTCTTATATAAATGATTTTAAATGTAACTTGTAATGTAAACTTGTTAGTTGCAAAGGAAACAAGGGTACTTTATTAACTTTATCCATAACAGTGCCATGGTCAGACCAAATAAAAAATGTACCTTTTAAGATTACTATCTAAACAAAAGTACCAAATATGGAGGGAAAAAGAAAGAGGGGTGCAGAATTGGAGGGGGGGGGGTTGTAACATAATAAAATGAAAGTTATTTGGCAAGCTAAATCCCAATACTGGGTTAACAATTGTAGCTAAGATATATAACTACAATGGTTCATTGCAAAATAAGTCTTGTAATATGTTCTTTCATATATATATATATATATATATATATATATATATATATATATATATATATTTACCTGGATCCTACCTTTGGTCGACATTCCTTCGTCTAAAAATGTACATTAGGTCGACAATTACGATAGGTCAACATTTTCGTGTCGACCTAATGTTTGGTTCACGATTTCAACCCCTTCTGCATACATTCTTAATGAAATAAGTGCATGTATAATACCTTCATGGCGCCCTCTTTATTGTGTCTGTATATAGACGTAATAAACACAATGTATAGTATGTAGATTTGCACGTGAAAAAAGGGGTGTTATATCTTGCGTTGTCTAAAAATGTACATTAAGTTAACACGTAAATATTGCAAAATACCTTTAATACTTTGTTTATTTTATTATAACTTGTGCGTACGTCATACATAATAATTATACCATACATATTATTGTTGGCGCTGTTGAAGTTTATGGTGGTATTTTATTTGAATTTTTTAGTGTCTGTATGTGCAGATACATTCAAATATGTGAAATATGTATATGTCGACTTAAGGTCGATGTCGACCTAAGGTAGGATCCAGCGTTATATATATATATATATATATATATATATATATATATATATGTAGCTAGTAGGTAAAGTGCTATGAAATCCTGGTCAAAAGATTGGATATGAAAGATTTTAAGCAGCAAGCAAGTTGAGTATGTGCCCCTTCCTCAAAGATAAAAGATTAAGAGATAATGAGTAAAGTATTATACATTTTTAATTTAATTTATTATATTCTTTGTAAAAAGACCATTCAAAGGTAGGCACTATGTTTAAGCTGTCTAAAAGACTCATCAATCTACATTTAACATCGAAAAATTCCAGAATTTCTTCTGTAAGATATAGAATAAAAACAGATGAAACGTAAACACAACAAATACATCAATAACAACAAAGGACTGTTGCTTTCCGTTGAAAAATGAGGACAATTTTGGAAGGTTTCAGGTAACTGGTTCTTTTATCTTCCAATTTCTCCTTTACATTTTTGGATGATTTTAGTCAGAAAAATGTTGCTTTGGAAGACTTTTTGATGTTAAGAAAAACAAATCAACAAATTTTCTTGGGAACATCATCAAAAAGGGATAGGGCAAAATTGGAAGATGGAAATATAATGGTCCAAAATCTTGCAAAAATGTCCCATTTTTCACTGGGTTTGGCCATCCATCGATAACTTGAAAAGGAAATTAATCTGAGTATAACCTTTGGGCTAAACCAGATTTATCCTGTTTATTTGAAAATCATGGAATATAAGATTTAAGAATCATTTTGTGGAGGAAAAGAATTGAGAGAGTCTGTACATTGTATTGCATGGCAACCAACTTGCAATGACTAGTTCAGTACTGTTTCCTCTAAAACAATATCTACTGGGTTACCACACTTAATATGAGAAAATGTCACTCCCTACATATTCACTTTTGTGAAAATGTACATGAGTCAACTTTTCAGGACCAAAATAAATACTTTACTATAACTTTTCCCACCCACAAACATTGATGCATGAAACCGATGAGTCGTCACATAAAATTCTTGCTATAGGCTTGCAAAGAATACTAATCACTTGAATACATGCTCAGATTCTCAAGACTGCATGTGCTCATAGTAGGAGAAGAGATTTGTACTCATACCAGAATTTTTTAAGTTATTAAATGGGGCTAGTGCAAAATTATGTATTTCTCACTCATGGAAAAGACATACTAGTACTCACAACCAAAGACAATTTACTCCCTCATACTCACGACAAAGCACTCATGCTGCAAGTTTGATTGCAACATCCTGTTACAATTTCTTTTCTGGCAAGAAGGCTGTCTTTAAGATAGTTAAATCCCCCAAACTCCCTGGTTTGGGTGATCTAAGAGCCCTGATACAACCTTTTTACATATGTAATCCCTGCTTGCCCACAGTAATTCTCTGGGAAGCTTCTATTAGCAGTGTCATTGGGTGACCTCTAATAGAGGTCACCTGACGATGTCAACTTTTCTGCTTGCCTGTCCAAATAAGAACCTGGCTCCTTTTTCTGGATTTTTGAAGCTTGTAAGTCTCCTTGTTATGACCATTATTGGCCTCCTACCTAAGGAAGTTGCTAGTTTCAAGTATTCAACTCTCACCAGGAGTACTACATATGTAACTACGGGGTAATGAGGAGCTATTTAGATGGATGAGCACCCAAATAAACTAAGACTTATCTCCCTCCCTCAGTGGCATTGGGTGACCTCCAATAGAGGTCACCTGATGATGTCAACTTTTCTGCTTGCCTGTCCAAATAAGAACCTGGCTCCTTTTCTGGATTTTTGAAGCTTATAAGTCTCCTGCTTATGATCTTTAATTTTGACCTCCTACCTAAGAGAGTTGCTAGTTTCAAGTCTTCAACTCTCACCAGGAGTACTACATATGTAACTATGGGGTAATGAGGAGCTATTTAGATGGATGAGCACCCAAATAAACTAAGACTTTAATATCTCCCTCCCTCAGTGGCATTGGGTGACCTCCAGTAGAGGTCACCTGATGATGTCAACTTTTCTGCTTGCCTGTCCAAATAAGAACCTGGCTCCTTTTCTGGATTTTTGAAGCTTATAAGTCTCCTGCTTATGATCTTTAATTTTGATCTCCTGAGTTGCTAGTTTCAAGTCTTCAACTCTCACCAGGAGTATTACATATGTAGCTAGGGGGTAATGAGGAGCGATTTAGATGGATGAGCACCCAAATAAACTAAGACTAAACTCCCTCCCTCATTTGTGTAAAGTAGGTGATCATAAGACAGTTGGAATGTCTCAATAGCTGCAAAAATATTCACAAGAAAACTTTGGCAAGTTCTATATGAGCTGATTTGAAGGGAGATGTTTTACACACCACATAACAACTAAGAAGCCATACATATTAAAACTGGAGCAAGAATGGAAGGCAATTCTCTGTTTCTTCATGCTGTCTGGCCACAGATGATGTCCATCAAAATATGAGATGATTAACAGCCATTAATAGCAGGAAGAGAATTAAGACCAAAGGACCACTTAAAATAATGCTGGCATCACTAGTACATATGGAACTTTCCTAAAAGAAAAACATACAGCAATAAATTGGACAAAATATGGTCCAAAGCAAAAATGAAAGTGTACCTCAAGTCAGAAAATTAAAAAATATATAATAAAGGGCACGAAAAATGAATTCTAACAGTTCAACTCCCATCTTCACAGCACACTCCTGAGCTAAGATATAAAATGTTGAAGTTTATTCACTTAAAACAAATTCATCCATTTTGCAATAATTTGTGACTTTCTTGTTGTACAACTCACATTAACTGCTTTGTTTTCCTTGCTTGCACAGCATGTTGAACGGAGAGGGCTTAATAAATTATATCGCCCCATCAGAGAAAAAGTGATATCACACCTTGGTACAAGGTGCTGTAACTTTCAGAAAAACAAAAAAATACAAAGATTGTAATTTGAGTAGTACAACAATGATATACCATTTTAAGATGAGTGAATAAACTTCCAAGATTTTGTATCTCAGCTCAGGAATGTCCTGTAAAGATCGGAACTGAACTGTTAGAATTCATTTTTCATGTTCTTTAAAAACATATTTAGGAATTTTTTGACTGGAGGTACACTTTAACATTTGATATGTTTGGAGGGGTACAGTAATGCAATGTGTGGTTCTCAAGCAAGCAGCACATAAATGTGTCACATGTTTAATATAAAGAGAACTTGAAGCAAGCATGCAGAATGTGTATATCCTCAAAATTAATGATCCAAGTTCCTAAAACACATATTTTAAAAAAGGCACAACTTGATCACATTGAAGCAATTTTTCAAATTACCAAGTACAAATGTCCTCATTAAGTGAAGTTAATAGTTTAAAAAATCCCTAAAATATTTCCCTCCAAACTAGACAAAATTTACTTCCAGGCTTTACAGACTGTATCTGGTGTCTTCTTAGTTTGTTTCAAATTAAACCTGTTCTTTTCTCCAAATATCCTGCATCTCCCTCAGGAAATCATCAGTAATCTGACAGGGTGGCATGGGTGGTTGTTATTAGCTCCTTTAATAACCTGACAACAAGCACTATAAATGAGTCACACTTGAATATACACATTCCACAAGCCTCTGGCATGTGTGTATAGTTACGTTCTACATTGGTTTTCTCAAAAAGGAGTATCCTTTTCCACACCAAAAGAGTCCCTAGAATAGAATTCTGGTATGAAAAGAAGGGCTTAGAGCAGGGTCGTCCAACCTTTTGCAGCGATGGGCCACATGTAATGGTTATGATGGACGAAGGGCCGCATTCTATACTCGTTTTTTTTTTCAATTTTTTCCGACGCCCAGGGCAACAACATTGAAGCCGTTGCGCGTAGGAAACACTGATTCATTTTTGTTTTTGGTTGAACAAATAAATAAATTTCAGCAAAAATGGATGGTGTTGGGCAGAATATTCGGACAAAGTTTTTTTTTTCATATGCCTCCTGAACCATTCTCAACCCGCCCCTGTGGACAACACTCCAATGTAGCTACAATTAGCAGACATTTGAAATAAATTATTTCATTCAAAAGTAAGCATGCCATAGCGGACGACGAAGCCTAAAGTTGTCATCAATTAATCTGCTTATTGAATTATTTTGCAATATTGATTATTTCTTACGGGTCGGACGCAACCTTTTTGTGGGCCGGGCCGAGGCCCGGGGGCCGTAGGTTGGACAACCCTGGCTTAGAGCTTTGTGAGAGCAGGATTGGGAAGGCTTCCTGTTGTTGTGTACACAGTGTATTGCACAAATCAAGTTTGGATCATAATCCTTGTTTACTACGGTATACATGTTTACACGGTGTACATGTGAAAACATGACTGAGAGAAGCAGTGGTGTTCCTAAAGAGCGGAGTCTGTTCATACAGTCCCCATGGGGCTATATAAAACACATGTTGGAAGAATGGAAAGATTTCACATGTTTATGTGATGAATACATATTAAAAATTATTCTAGGTTGTCTTCATCAGATTTTAGTGCCTAAAAAATTATATCCCACATTTTCCCCTATATTTGCCCACAACCACTTCCCACATGGTTTGTATGAACAAAGCTCACACAAAATGCAAACTTTTGGGAAATATATGAATTATTTGTACATTGCTTTTCAAGAAAAAAACTATTTCCTGAAGTATGATGCCCAAGCTTCTGGTTCTGCGACCCCATGTGTAGGACTTATTGGATTGGAAATACAACTAACTAGGTTGCTGTTTACTCCCAAAATTCTTGTCATTAAAAAAGAAAACATTCCAGCAACTTTTGTGCATATTCTACTGAACAGAAAGAGAATAATCGATTGCAGTAAAATAAAGTAAAATAAGCCTGGGTAGATGGTGCGTCATCTGACTTCATCATAGTAAATGAACCTTGCACATTTTTAGAAAAGGCTTGAAATCATTGTGTGCGACTTCATGCAAAAGATATCAGGCTTTTTTTAGGAAGTCGGGGTGTGAATTTAAGAAGGTAAAATTGGTTCTTATGACTAAGCTGGCCCGGTCAATGCTGTCTGCCTCATATTGCTATGATATGGCAGCAACTTCATCAGTAGCGAAACATCATGTATGGTTGTGGGTTTAATTCAAGGCTTTATGGAGCCAAAATAAAAGTATTACAGATATAATTTAAACTCATGTGGTATGTGAATTTAAATTTAATTAAGTTTTTGTAAGTTCCAGGTTGTACCAGTAAATGTGAAAAGCTCACTTTGTTACCATTCTTTCCCACTATTTTCATGAGCTCTAGAGGAGCACAAAGAAGACTGGATCCTAGAAGACCAGGAACTGGTTGACCATATCAACGAACAAGATGAACAACATAACCATATCGAACACCAAATCGCATTCACTATGGTACAAACACAGATGGGGACAACAAATCCAGAAGGTAGGCCCACCTTTGTGGCAAACAACTTCTTCCCAGACCAATGGCATTTATATGTGAGACTATACTATTTTTGAGATGCAAGCCCATTTGGCCTCGTTGGTAGGACAATTAGCTGTCATGAGGACAGAGATGAAGCATATGAAGGATGTAATAGCCCACCAACAACTGACGGTGCTGTCGACACCTTCCACGCTGGTTACCCTCAGCACACCACCCCCGATAGGGAACAAGGCCTTGTTGTATGGCAAGATGGTAGAGGGTGTTGTGAAACTACAGTAGACGTGCATAATGGCAGTGCAAAAGAGGTAAATATACCCAAGACGAAACATGAAAGGGATTTTCTATAAAGCAGGAACGGCCACTTCGTTCCTCCGTCAACTGTTAGCGATTGTATTCACCAAGATTGAGTTATCTGTATCCAACTTTGAAGGTGAGAAAGTTGTGGCTTCGGAAAGATTTGTGGTAAAGGAAACATTGGAACATTGGAATTTCTACAAATCCACATACGATTAGGTAATCTGGGCACATTCTGTCAGATTGCCTTTAGTTTTCTTAACAAATAAATATCCTGTTTGACCTAGAAAATTGATGCTGTAAGAAGTGTTTGAATATTTTTTTCCTGTACATCTAGCATTAACTCTGAATGATACATAGGGTATAACAAAACACTTGTTTAATTTAAGTATCTTTAGAAAGAGGTCATGATTTGACAATTATAAGCTAAGAAGAATGCATCTCCTATTCTTATTTTTTGGCAAGAATATGACCATGCAAGTAAATATATCTAAAAAAAATATATTTTAACTTTCATAATTGAGTATATTGAGAATAATTGAGTATATTGGAAGTTTCCTTTTCTCTTATTTCTGCATTAATGAGTAATTATAAGTACTGAACGTCTGCTTTCTCATTTTCTGCAAATAATGTATGATTTGCACCCTTAATGAATTTTTTGCTAAAAATAAGCTGTTCCAGTTCAGTTCACCTGCCGTTTAGTCCTTATGTGTTTGATTGCATCATAGAGCTCAATGACTGCATTTGCCATGCAACAGCTTTACTAAGACAGAAACAGTGTTGATTCTCTATTCTGTTCAGCTTTATGAAGACAGAAACAGTATTGATTCTCCGTTCTGTTATTGTGGGCGAGGGAGTACCCTATAGATGTTAGAAACAAGGGGTTCTAAGCCCTAACGGTCGGGAACCACTGCTCTAAGAGGTGATATGGAAAAGTATGATGAAACTGAAGCATCTTTTACTTTTCTTTTAACTTCAAAATAATATTTATCTTAACAATCCAATACCATTGGAGTGTAACAGTTGCTGTCCCATCCTTACAAACTGCAAGGTCAGCACAACAGAATGCCAAAAAAAAAAAGAAAAAAGCAAAAAGGAGCAAAGCATTCCTTGTCAATGTGAAGAAGTGATATAACTAACCTCTGCTGTCCTCAAGCTCACTTGGAAGCACAAATCTAGTAACTTCATGTACTGACATCCATGCCCAATTTGAATACAACTTTCACCACATTGTGTACATTGAATTCAATTTTGACATATGAAAATACAACTTATGGTTAATATCGAACTTTATGTCCCATCATGGGTGGAGGATTGGCCTAAGGCATTAGGACTGCTCAGCAGTTCTAGGACAGATGTGCTGACAAATGCCCTATAAACTCCTTGACCAAGAGCGTGGGTGGGTATTTCCACTTGGTAAGCTCAGTGTACAATTCAAATCCTGAACATTCCAAGGCAAGCCCACATCGAGACTTGAACATTACTTTCTCGGACTGAAGTCAACAAAACTGACCGCAGGGTGGCTTCGAATTACAGAAGCCGTCTCCCAAGAAATAGGCTGTGTGCATGTAACATGTAACCTACTCCCTGTGGGAATGCTCGCCAAAGGCCACAATGCTTGCATGCGTGCATGCACTGCACGCAGTACTAGTAATCTCTAGCAGGGCTGTGCTAATACTAATACTGGACTAACTCAACCTACTTGCCTACGTATGTACCGCGACCATGATTCGAAGTGATTAATTTATCCCCCTGCCTCTTCTCAACCTGGGGGAGTACAGGATGTCAAAGAGAATAGCGAGTTTCACTACTCCTCCTCCCTGCAGATGAGGTGGGTTCCATTTTTTTTTTTAAAGTTTTTCCATATGAACTGGCCGGGAGTCTATGCTGAAGATAAGTGGCTCCTTAAGGGTAAACACTATTTCCAGCAAATAAAAAGAACCGTTTGTTTAAATAACTAGCAAGGTAGTCTGGTGGTTCTGTCAGGCCAAAGGCTATTAAATGAAGATATCTACAAGAGTGCAACTTACATTTGGGTGGAAATCATAACACTGCTCTGGTGGTCTCTTGCGGTACCTGGGATTTTCAGCATCCTTGCAGGGATCAATATCTTTTGAAGCAGTTGTTAAAGAAATGATTATGGTAAAAAAAATTAAAATTTATAGACTAAAATATTGGAGTGAATTATGTTCACATCACATTTTATACCAGTATTTCACACCAAAAACATTTCTAACATATAGTCACACTTTGAATATTTATATTTCTGTTATTAAAAACTTGATTTACTTCTTCACAAGAGAATAAATTTGATTACTCAGCACTCTTTGAGTGAGTCACCAGCCAGGTCAAGTGCATCTGTGTCACTTGTATACATGTGTATAAAAATATCTACCTACCCAGTGGGTGGATATTCAGGACAAGTCCACTGAATCCACAGTTGCCATATGGAACATCATGGACACTTCACATCTGGCAATGTTTGTCCATAACTTATTGGGCACAACATTTTCCAATGTGCCTACTCATTTATACTTTGAAACTCAATATACAGCCACAATCCAGAGTTGATCGACACAGCCCGGGAAGAGAGGAACAGTTGCTTCACTGCTCTTCTAGGAGGAGTCACCAAATCCTCACATTATTTTGGTTTGTAAGGTTAAAAATTCATGTCTCCAGACATATACATCATGCAAGACATTATGTCTAAAGGTTAGGTTAGGGTTAAACAGATCAGGTTAGAGTTGAAATGTCTTGAGACACTTTGCTTTACATGATGTAATGTGAGGATTGGGCCTATTCAGCATTCATGCAAAAATAACTCAATGGTACCCAAGGGCTTCTGTACTGGAGGTGCCATTTAAAGACCCAGTTCTCTCACCCCAAACAGTACCAATTCTCCTAACCTTCTTACTTAAGCTTCTCCCACAATTGTCTGAAATTTATCCTCATCCAGATACAATCTCAGTTTATTGCTTCAAGGTGAGTATAGAAAAACTCAATTTATGTAATCAAAACACTCTCAGTACAGTTCACACTGTGTAATATAAGCTTTGGTACTCTGCATTGTTTGAACTGGCTGTCAATCAAAGAGCTGAGCCAATTGAGAATTTCGGTACACCCATATCAAAATTGTAGTTTGGGGTGAGAGGTTTGGCGCTTCAATGAACCTCTGTGAAGACTGTAAATGATACCAAGGAAAATATCAAGAAATACTTGTATAAACATACAAAATATTGAGCCAAAGCATTCAACAAACATACCAAATATGAAAAGTTTATATGAAAATGTATGACAATATAATAGAAATTTTTACCATTAGGAGCTCCCCTCCTTAAAAATTCAAACACTTTTACATGACCTCACAAAGGGGAGGTAGGGTGTAACAAAAATTCTTCTTATCCATTTGGTTACACAACAGGTAAACTGCTGTCATTTTCTTCTATTGCACAGTTAAAGTTTTTATGGGTGGTAACCACAGGAAGTCCAAGACCAAGTTAAACTGGGTTAGGTCAAATACAAACATTTTAAATGGTTACAAAACTAGTTTCTGAATCTGATAGCATAGGATTCCTATGCAAGTATAATGTCTGCCAACTCAGTTCATTTACTGAAACCACTCATGAATAATTAAACCTTTGAAATAAATCATGACTTTGTAGTTGACAACAATAACATACCTGTAAAAACCTCAGAAAATAAACCCTAACATACCTCCTTGGGCTATTTGGCATGAGTAGACGATCCACATTGCAAATTTACCAACGTAACTCTTCATTTTTCTGCACCAGTCAGAGCTAAAATGCAGATCTATTCGGGTGTTTTACTCCCCAGCTCGCAACAGTGATGTCGCACGCTCCACAAGGAAAGAGAGCATTAAAGTCTGCATGCACTTAGATCATATATCATACCTTAATATAGCCTATGCTGAATTCATGAAAATTCTGTAGTGAGTGTACACTGTGCTGTCATTACGTGAAATAGCCCTTACTAAAACTGTCTACCACTAAATGGTTTAAAATCTGACTTTTGGGTGATAAGTCAGGTTTTTACTTGATGTTAACATCCTCAGTTTATAGCCACTTCAATGCTTAAAGGGTTTCATCATATTTTTATTGATTTTAGGGTTGGAGTGGCTATAACTGTAGGTGTAAACATCAAGTAAAAACCCGACTTGGATGCCCAAAAGTCGGGTTTTAGACGGTTTAGTGATGAGCAGTTTTGTTAAGGGCAATTTCATGTAATGGTGCCAGTAGATAGTTTGTGCAAAATATATTCCTGAAGGGAGGAAAAACTAGTAAACAGCCATTGTTGAAATGCTGTACTCGCGTCAAATTACGATACACTTCAGACCACAATACAGCAAGTATGAATGTGGAACCATCTTTGCATGGGTAGCACACACAGCAATTTTGGCACCCTTGACATGCAGAAAAAATCTTAATGAAAATATATGTTCTGAAAATCCATCACAGGAAGGACATTCCTCTGGCCTGCATTCCTTACATTCACATGTTTCATAGACATACTAATGCAATACCATCACAGGGAGTTTCATGTCATGGCAATTCCATCACAGGGAGTTTCATGTCATGGCAATTCCATCACAGGAAGTTTTATGTCATGTTTGAGAACTAAAGGATGAAATAGTCTTGGTTGCAATTAGACCAAACAATTGGCTGCCGGCTGCAAAAACGAGTGCATGAATAAATGAAATAAAGTTATAAACTGATAAAAAGGATATTAAGATCAGGGTCTCGAGGAACTTGTCTCTCAATAACCTCGTCACAGACACTTGTGGGACATTTTGGATTCACCAGCAATAGCAGTAAGTTTGTGTTAGCCACTCTGGCAGAGTACCACTGCCTGGATAAAAGAAGTGAAGATATATAAATCAAATGTCAAACTTGACCAGCAGCTTTCCCTGATGGGAACGACATAGTCTTTTGCAAGTGGTGTCATTTCAGGAAAAATATGTCTTTAAATGCATACTTAAGCTTTTCTATTGCAGTGACACTGTGTATTTAAGAAACAATTTTACAAATCATTTAAAAATAAGTTTCTTTGGATTAAATGTTCCTTCTCCCTTTATGAAACACTGCTCTGACAATTGACAGTTTTTGTCAGCAGTCTTGATGTAAAAGCAAAGAGTCAAACTATAACACATCAATGGGACAGTCTGACCACTGGTTGGCCAAGTACAGGCCAAAGGTTAATTCTAAAGTATACATTTAAAAAAATAGAAATCATTTGACTAGTAGGGGAAGGTGGGGGGAGACATTGAATGAATCATTATGGATGGCAGGAGAAGAATTGACACTAGAAGGGAGAGGTGGGAAATGGATGAAATGAGCACTATGATGGTTGGAAAAATGTTTGGAAAAAATTAAATGAGGTGGGGAATGGTGGGGTAGGGAAACAATAAATTAAACAGTATAGATGTTTGGAAAGTTTAAAAAAAATTAAATGTGTTGGGGGGAGGGGAGAACGATGAGTTATTCAGTATA
This sequence comes from Holothuria scabra, assembly GCA_037179385.1. Taxonomy (NCBI): domain Eukaryota; kingdom Metazoa; phylum Echinodermata; class Holothuroidea; order Aspidochirotida; family Holothuriidae; genus Holothuria; species Holothuria scabra. The sequence goes on along the minus strand of CM074181.1, from coordinate 55,853,972 downwards.
GATTGTTGCAGAAGGAGGAAACAAATAATTCACAGCAAATCATTCCACTTCAAAGGGGCAAGTGATGGAATGTGTTAACAAGGTGTAGTAGCCCAAAACATAAATAATGAGAGCAGAGTACGTACACATCAACTGTGCAATTTCTTAATTTACAGATGTGTCATGAAAAATGCCTGACATACACCTTATTTATTCATACCCCACTACTGAAAGTCCCACAGAGGTGATATCACTCACAGCAACAACATATGAATGTACTTGTCAGCTTGCGTGCAAAATACCAAAACTCTCACAGGAAAAAGCAGTTGTCTTTTAAACTGAATCTAAACGAGTTTACCTGCTACCTTTTACTCAGCAACAGCCTACCTAATGTTATCTTTTCATCTTATTCAAACATGTTGGTAAAGGGACAACTTCTGAAGGTCCTCCTGTTTAGATTCTCAAACCAACTGTAAATAAACTTCTCCATCACAAAAAAATCCTCTGGTGAACATCTTGGTCAGACCACAAATGATCATGCCACAGTGACCTTATCCTTGATTTTGCAGAGGTTTTAAGCCTAAATACACACAATCAATATCAGAAAAAAGAGTATAAATAATGGCCCTGTTTTGTTTTTCACAACTGTCTGACCACTTTCAAGCCAAGATGATAACTCCTTGAAAAAAAATAAATAGATAATACATAATTTGTAACACGATACAGAGCTACAAGACTATATGATAACACGAGCAACAATTGCTGCATTTGCTCAACCCTTCTGAAGTACAGTAACGACAAGTGCAGTTTTTCATTTATATTGAACCAAAAAAAAATGGTCTATAACCTTTATGCATACCTTTAACTCATGTTGTGCTAACCATGATGTAACACTTTGCAGTTAGCAATTGGAGACTAGCTGTTACACTTAAGACATAGGTAGTGCTGCTTGGTATAGGGCAAGTGTGGTCACCCCAAACTTATTTAAAAGCAACTGCCAAATCTCACAATTTTCTTTTTATTTTTCTTCAAATTGTCCATCATAACATCTTGGGACAATATGTTGCATATTCAAGGTAAACCAAGCAGTTACCCATAGTCAATTTGACCTCACAATTGAGGAGGAAAATAATGACACACAATTATTTTGATTATTTTGTTAAGTTATTTTGGCTAAAATCTTCTACTGAATTAGTGGCATGGATGCATAAAGACTAATATGTGCATGTACAGGACATAATAAACACAAACAAAACAGCATTATGATGTTAATCCATGCAAAGCTGACACATCAACCAGTCTACCGACCTGGTACAACATGTAACGTTTCCATCACTACAGTGAAAGGGAGGAAGTAAATGACAATGGCAATTCAGTACAGAATATGAACGATGAATATTTAAAAAATAAACATCAACAATGCCAAATTTGCACTGAACCTTAAAGGTGTTTATCTTATGCAGCTCATTGAGTTCGTTCATGAAATTAACAAATTTTTCCAAACCTGTTAAGTTTTCTTTACATACCAATGACAAATGGTCAAACTTAGACAATCCCCATATCCTACACACAAATAACTGTCTTATGAGTGAGGACTTATTGCTTCAACTGGGTTTTCAAAAATTTGTGACCACTGACACACTTTTTCTACTTATGCAAAAAACCATCACAAGTCAGAAAGCAACAAAATTCAAAAATTCAACTTGATGGATATGAAACTTGACTTATGCTAAACTAGACTTATGCTAACTATAATTGTCATGTGACAGTGACCCTTTAACACTCTCATTAAGTTTGGGATATTAACTCAATGAGCCCATTTAAATTTATACACTTTTAAGACTCAATGCATATCACCTTAATCTATAAGAATATTTGTTTCAGATGTTGGAAAATGTATTTTATTCATGAAACTCCCACTGTCCTATAGCTTTTCCTGTTGCTGAGGTAGGCTGAAGTTTATCCACTTTAAGTCAGAATAGTCCATTACAAAATGATTTTAGTACAATTCTCCTTGTAAATACAACTAAAATAATCTGTTGTAATTCCCTTTTGAATAAAAAAAAAAATGTTTACATGACATGGAACGTTCCCACTTTGTCGTAGAGCATGTTGTACAGCGATTGCATGTATAGTCAAGTCACCCCGTAACAGTGAGAACATCACCACATTTTAGCACAGTTATTTGATCAGTGCAAGAATGTCATCACAAATTATTGTGTAATTTAAAAGTTTAGATTGAGAAGCTAAACATAAACATTTACAGATGGGAAACATCCTGGGCCTGCTTGAGTGGATTAGTTATTCTCATATCTCCAACACAACAAGGCTCTTCCTATGTCCATCCCATTTTCCTGATTAACTTGGTAAAGGTTTACTGCAGGTAAGTATAGGGTTACAATAAGAGGTATTGTTAGAAGGAAGGGTGATGTAGATTTGTAGAATGTAATCATGCACTAACTATGAAAAATTTTCTTCGATTCCTGGCCATCTAGTTATTACAATTACAAGGTTTTCAGACTGTAAAAAGGTTTGCAAGGGATTCTCCTCAATACATTCCATCATATGGCTTAAGCTGTAGATCTTTTTTATTCCTAGAATGGGTCCATTATATGGACAGGTGACCGTGCATTATCCAAGCATAAACTACCAGCACTTATATGGTGCACAATGCACAATGGCAGTGGGTTTCATTTTTAATTACCTTTTGTACGACAGGATCTGGGAATCAAATCCAGACCACCTGGGTAGGAGGCCAATGCTCTACTGCTAGACCACACACCCATTCACTAAACCAGAAGGGCTTATCTTCTTATGGCAATGCATTCACATATGAAACATACAGTTTTTAACACTTCTTATCTTGAAATATATCTAGAGTGTATAAACAAATATTCATATATGCACAGACACACCATCACAATTGTATGTAGACTTGGTAAACAATTCCCTTATATCCTCATAACAACAAAACAGTGTTCAGGTTGTAAAACACAAGAGCCAAATAACGAAACAACAAAGTAAAATGAAAGCAAGGAAGTGTACACAAGAAACCAAACAAAGACCTGTACACAGCTCAAAAAGAAGGATTAGAGAAAATTAAAAAAAAAGAAGGAAATTGATAAAATCCGAACCTAATTACACATCTAAAACAGAATAATAAGATGACATTGGAAACTTAAATAATAAAAGGTAGCAAACTGACTCACTAAAGGTGGTTAATTAAGGACAAAAAACAGTCACCCCAAACTTGTTTTAAATCAAAATCTAAATCTCACAATTTTTTTTCCTTCTAAATTATGTTTCCTGATATTTCAAGACTTAAAGGGAAATATTGCATTTAAAATGCTCCAACAAAGAGAGCAAAGAAAATGACTCAGATGCCTTCCAACAAATTCAGTCTTAGTTATTAATGCCAGCAATAGCTACATCTCTTCAAAATTCTATGCGCAAGAAAAGCCATGGATGTTGCATCATTTGAAAAGTTGAAAGTTTGGGTGAATAAATTATTCTTGAGCAACAAAAAACTGAATTTCTATCTGTGGGAAACCTATTTCTTTAAAAGAAGGCTACCATGCTGCCTTATTTTTGATAATCTATCTTCCTGTGTCAATAAACATTAGTTTTAAAAGGATAAATTTTCTTGCAAAACAAACACAATATTTCCCTTTAATAAAAGCTAGCAAAAGGACTCACCGAAGGTGGTTAAAAAGGACAAAAGCTGTCACCCCAAATTCGTTTTAAAACGAAATCTAAATCTCAGGGTTTTTTCTTCTTAAAAATTATGCTTCATGATATTCCAAGACTTAATGTTACATGTTCAGGGCAAACTATGTCATTCCTCCTAGTAACTTTCACAATTAAGGAGGAAAAATATTGTCACATGATTTTCAAGAGCCAATAATGAGATAGGATACTTCACTACACTAATTCAAGTTGGGGTGACCCCATTTTCCCTTTAATTAATAATCATTACCTTTCACATTCTCTCTTAGAATCTCTAGCACAGTGTACTGCAAAGTTATCAGAAGAAATGTCACCGAAGTAGTACTGCGTCTGTAACTTGATACAGCTCATGTTTGAAGGCAAAGGTGCAGTCTGTGCTTCAGTAACTACATGTAAAATATAACAAAAACATGATGCGAACAAATTATGATGATCAGTGATTAGTTTCCAATTTATTGCTGAAGGGAAACCCAACTGCTAAAATTTTAACCAAGATACAATTTTATATTACAAGAAAGGGCATATGTCAGCATTTGAAGGTCACAATTTTCCATACATATCTCAATGGCAATACTACACTTACTTCAAAGTATTTTTTCATACCTGCAGGATTTCGGTGGTTGTAAACAGGTGGGTCTAGCTACCACCAACCAGCCCAGTTAAATCATTGTCTCTTTAAATGAGCAGTAAAAATCACCCTCAAGATATTACAAGTTGTCGTGTGTGTGCTTTCAAGATATCTCAGTTACAAACTAAGTAAATATAGTGAACAGCAGTGGTGCATAGAGACTATGGATGTACTGTCAATGCACAAACCTAAAAGCATCCAAAAATACAGTGCCTTTGTGAAAACTGTAAAAAAAAAAGAAGACAAAAAAACACACACACACAAAGAACATGAAACAGACTAACAACAGTACTTGACCTAATTACCGGAAGGACAAGAAAAACTGGTTTTCTCCCATCTTAAGTATTATCTTATAAAGTCACACAGTTTTGAAATTTGAGTGGAAAATTTACAAGAAGAGGCAAAGTAAAATACTTTACAAAGAAAGTTGAAACTTACATGTTGGTTGCGAGACACCAAAGATGAGGAGATCATATAGGGTATGGGTAAAGAAAGTCCTAGAAGCAAACATGAATTACAAGTATTATATTACTGATTTGAATAGTGACACATTCATGTCTCAGTGCCACTCAGAAGCTTTTCAGGTCGGGGGTAAGTAAGAATGACAAATATAAATGAGGGCAAGGAGAGGGCTATATAGATTGGATTTTATATTAATAAACCCAGTTAATTGAAGAAGGCACTTATAAAAAACAATGTATTTGTAATAGATAAAGGTTCGTACACATCCAATATGATAAAGTTTCATGACTCTTCCAAGATTTTCAAGGACCTTGACTGATATTTCCATGACCTTTAAAAATGGTTAGATACCATATTTCCATATACCTGCTCTGGGCAATGCAACCAGTTTTGTACGATAAATATTGTATTAGCACCTTTTTGATATTTACAGAGTCCGGATTTTTCCCACAAAAATAATGTACTTGAACATTCATTAGAGTTAAGAAATGTCCATTAGTGGAATTAGAAAAATTAAAATCACAACTGATCCACTTAATTCTGTGCAGTTCAACCTGCAGGTTCCTCAAAACTTGTATTGATGAAAGTCACTCATGCATGACACATTGAAAAGCTGGGCTGGGCCAATAGGGGGCCCTCACCCAACAAATCAAGAAGGGGGCCTGATTCTTTTACACAAGCTGCCATTGGCAGATCAGGTAAGAGATGGTAATAAGGAATACCTGTCATGTTAAGAAAATCTGGACAATAGTTCACTTATCATGTCAGACACAACTCCTTAGAGATCCAGACAGAAATTGTGCATCAGTGCATGACTGCAATTGTGCATCAATGCATGACTGGAGGTGGGAACTCATATATACACATTCTGCTCAAAACCCAATCAGAGGCCCACGGATCAGGATTTAAGAAGTGTGAGTTCCTCTAACAATAAGCAGCGATCATGTGTGGCCATGCAGCTTGTTGCTCAAGCATGATAAGCATCTCTGCTCAGTGCTGGAGGTGTTAACTCTTGAATCAACATTCTGCCAAAAACCTGATCAAAGGCACATAGATCGGGATTTTAGAAGTGTGCATTTTTGTAAGGGACTACTTCATGGCATGTAATGTCCCCTGAATACCAGGACCTTTTGAAAGATAACTCATTTTCCGAGGCTTCCCAAGCAAGGAAATTTTAATTTCAGTTTCCCCGTCTTTCCAAGATTTTTATGACCTTTAAAATGAATAGGTAATTAAACAGATCATGACTTCAGCACCTTGAAAGTATTGCTCAAATGTAGATCATGTAAGTTTTCCAAATTTAAATAATTCACTTTGCATGACATAAGATGGGGAGAAGTTAATGGACAGTTTCATTTCTCTTTCAATGGACATTCATATTGGTCCTGTATGTATCAATAAATCAAACAAAGTTTGTGCATGGGGCATAGGAAACTTCAGAAATTTGATGAGCATGCTCATGGCATGTAAAATCCCTTTGGGAAATTAAAAGTTTCCTTCGCGGGCTTTCCAATGAAATCCCTGGAGGTGATCTTGGCTCAACCTGTGGCTCCTTCCATGGATTCTAATTGACTTGCTAGCTTTGTCCCCTGATGGTCTGATGGGCATCAAGTTTCTGTTCTAGTGTGATAAGATGGACACAAGCTGCACCGAGGAAGTCAGGCAAACATTTGCCTAATCATGCATATCCAAGGTGATCTAGTAGGATTAAGTTTGATAATTAACAGGGAAAGACTACCTTTCAACCTCTACCGAGATGTTCACCTACGTTGCTACTAAGCTGTGGATTTACCAATGACTCGAGTCAATGCAATCATGATATAAAAAAGGACATGTCCTGCATGAGTGATTAAATAGTATGATAATTGCTTGTCACTTTACAAAATCTGTATCAGTGAAAGTACAAACCCATTCTTAAACCCCAAGTGCAGGTAAATGTATCCAAGTGTGAGTATTGATTACATACTTCCAATCTTAGAAAGATACATTAGCCATCACAAGAGATTCTGTCAGAAACTCAAAAAAGAGGATTTATTACTGTCAAACCACAAGTCCAAACTGATGCTGCCCTTGGCCAAAGTTAGAGGTAGACAGCAAGTTTTGCATAAGCTTGCTTCAAGGCCTCTTTAAGGTGCAATTTGAAGGGTTTTAAAGGCTATTTATTCACAAAAGTTCAAACATTGCTGCAAAGGTGTTCTTATCTTAAAAATAAGAAAAAATATCAATGTTTTTTTTTTTAATTTCAAGGAAATCAAATGGGGGGAGGGGTTAACCCTCCTTCTGAAAAGGGGGATTGGGGATTAAATGGTTAAATCCCCCTTCACCCCTTGACAAAAGCATGATCACATGTTCTATGTTAGTAGTAATTACTGCTAACATAGAGCATTCATTAAGAGGTGGCATAAATCAATTATCACTTACCATGCTGCTGATGCCAACCACATGTTGAAGTTAATAATGTCTGTAATAGATGGCTGCAATACAATGAAAACCAAAATATAGTACATATGTATCTAAGCTATTAAGTGCTGAACAGACGGCCCACATAGCCTGAATTAAGCCTAGGCTAACAAATATAACTTCCATAGACAAGAGTCATAATGGTACAGCATCAGGGTTGTCACCACGTCGGGTGGCACTGGGGGGTGCCACCCGGCTCTCAAAATCTCCACCTGGTACTTGCCATAAATACCAGCACAACCTCCTGGTATGAATTTCTTACCCTAACTGAATAAAATTCTTATACTTCTGTAGAAGTGAGTGATAATTCCTCATTTTTTGTAAGCACTTTCCAAACTGCAAATTTTTTTCAAAGGGGGGTGGGACAGTGACTCCCCTTAGACCACTCTCTCAGGATGGTGACCACAAATTACCTGGCTCTCAAAATGGTCTGGTGACAACCCTGTACTGCATGTATATATTTATCACTTCATTTGCACATAAGATGCTGAAATTCAAGTAAGAATGTTCCATTTATGTTCAAGTTCAAAGTGTTTGATGCTATAGCAATCATCAAGTATACAGGGTAGTCATTCCAAGTTGCTGCATTTCTCAATGAAATATTTCTGAAAGTTTTACTTTAGAACAAAAAAACCATCTTGATACCAAAATTAACAGATTAAACTCTAATTTTATGATGCCCTTCTTGAGGTTTTTATATGCACTTATGTAAAGGACACATAGTAACACTAGGTTAATCACTCAGCAGGACATACTCCTACAGTTTGAAGAACAAACTTTTGGAAGGCAGATCTACTGGTCTGAAACACTTAAAAGATTAATAGATACAAATTGCTTACATAACAATTTTTTAAGTGTTTCCATCCCCACTAGCATTCTTCACTCTCAAAAACAAAATAAAATCTAGAGCAGCTATGCTGCAGAATCTCAATACTTTAGTAAAGGTATGATCAACAGTAATCCGGAAGCAGTGGAACTATGCATTGAAGTTTTCAATTATACAACAGAAAAGCAAAAACATCATTTTGGTGATTAAGTACAGTACCATGATTGTAAGCCACTCTGAAACTATAAAGCACTTAAGTTATTATCCAGCTAGATGGAGATCAGTCTTTATAAGCAAAAGCTGTTTCCCCCCAAAATAATTTTCCTACTGTCTTTCACTCTCTTTGTTCAACACCCTCCTCCCTAATCTCTTATAAACTCATTGAAACCTGTTGGAATAGAACACAACTTTTGAAGTTTGAGAACCAACAATCCTGTTTCAGAAACTCAACTGTAACTGAACTTCTCCATCATAAACAAAAGCTGGGCAAACATCTTGGTCAGACCAGACAAGATCATGTAACAGTTACCTTATGCTTGATTTAGCAGAGATATGAAGACAATGACAAAATAGCAGACTAAACACATAAAGATGCATTATGGGGAAAAAAGAGTATATGTAATGGGCTGCAATGGATCTGTTTTGTTTTTTACAGCTGTTTGACCACTTTTGGAGCAGCCTAAGTAACTAACCCAAAAGAATTATCAAGTTCAAATTCTACAAGATTTATATTATACCATGGTACAGAACTACAATATTTCATAGTAAAAATGTAAAACCTCTCTCATGTGGTGATGCTAATCAAGATATTTAGCCACAGTAAGTAAATGGCTGTTGTGAAAATATCTCAATATGGGTTATGTATTGAGACAAAAATGGGGAAAATTAATACTGAATACAGATGACAGGAGTATTATCCAAGTAACAACAGTAATTTTTCTGTGACTACTCACCACAAAGGCCATGCGAGGTCCAGAGCTGGCCTGTGGGGCAATGTACGGACAGGCAGCTTGGTAATCAAAACTCTCCTTTCTTCAAGACAAATTAAACAAAAATACACCATCAAGAACATATAATGTAAATTCATTTTAAGAATAGAACTGCCAGCCATTCCCAACATCCATAACAACCTTACATCACTTTTGCTGCAGAACTTAAAAAACTGATGCAGTGTAATTGATGATGTGCAAATGAACATAAGGATTGGCAGTTACTAGCACACACCTGCCTTGTTAACCTCTGAACATGTTTCAAAAAGGGGAGGCAAATTTTCTTGGATATTTATCCACGCTCACTCTGGCATAGATAGAAGTAAGTAGTAGTCTTGTGTAGCTCCATCTGCAACCTCATCCTGTGTATGACATTAAACTGCTTTCAGGTGAGGTGAAGAGGGTGTGTGTGGCAAATAATTTGCCCCAGGCTAACGCCTACAAATTGTGCCCATAAGACCATTCTTACTCATCCCACGACTGGCTGGATGTCTGTACCACAAAATAGAGCAAATCCCTCCATGGTTAACCCTTAGAATATGCTCACAGTGTTTCCCACCTGCACCATATTTCAACTGTATTTGAATTCAGACTTGGAACTTGAAACTTAATTTCAACTTAACCTTTCCATCTACTTGACACTATATAACACATTACGTTAGTGTGTTGTTGAATCTTATCTAAGTAACTAACTGCATCCCCATCTCGCCTCAAATTAGAGCAACTTTCTAGGGATTGCAACAACACCAGAATTCATACAGCCACAGGGGAGAGTAACATGGGAGAAATTCACTGCTCTCGGTAGTTTTTCCAAATTGCAAAATGTTGTCCATAGCTTGTCAACTTAGTCAACTCAATAAGCTGGAATTTAAAAAAGGAAGTCTTTTCCTTCAATTACTCACATAAAATCTTAAAATAAATGTGAACAAAATATTAGAAGACATACACTTTGTAAACTTCTCTGTCTTTGAGGCTCACCAAGACCCTTCCATCAACTTCTCCAAAGAAACGACCAACCTGTAGGACAAGAAAAACGTGTGAGATTGAACTTTTGACCACTTTCCTCCCTTCCAAAAAATTGTAGAAGGTTTAAATATACATTACCTCCAATTTGGAGGCAAACTTGAAGGATAAGAAATTTCATTCAATAACACGACTCTTTCATTTTATTTTGCCAAATATTCATGCACTGTGGTTTAATTAGTTCAACACGTGAAGGTCAAATCTTTTAACCTAGACACAGTTCCAGTTCTCCTAACCTGCTCATTAAAGCCACTCCCACAACTGTCAAAAACTCATCTTCATCCAGTCAATCTCAGTTTATCGCTTAAGGGTGAGTATACAAGAACCAATGTGTAATCAGGTTAGGTTAGATGGAATTTTACAGCCCAGTTTCCAACCATTTGGTTCAAGTCGAGCTGGCCACAGCTTTATTCATGGTTGTGACTCACTGGTTCACAAATTTCATCTCATTTTTCTTCCAAGAATCTCTCCCAACATTTCAGGACATCCCACAAAGATATTAAATAATAAATATTCAGGGTTTTCAAGTAGTGACTCCATGAAAATTTCAGGGATGAATGAGAAAAATATTGTCACATAATTTGCAAGAATCATTCCCAAAATAGGACATCTACTTTACTGATTAAAATTGGGGTGTCTGTATTTAATAAAAAAATGTTGAATAGTTAATCTTACATCTGAAGTTCTATTTTCCAAACTTGTAGCAATGATGAAGGCACCATCATCCAGGAGGTAACAGTGTGATTGCTATGGAAACAAAGAAAGATATTGCTGAATGTAAGACTTACATTACTACAATCATTTCTCCTTGGAATCATTAGTTATAAGTAACAGTTATATCATGGTTTATTATCAAAGGTTTATAAAACTTACTGAAGCCAAACCTGCCTAGCAGGCTTTTAGCCAGTGATAAATTCTTACTGCCTTTGAGATGGCTATAAAAACCTTAGGGCTTTGTACTAATACTGTGATGTATACGATTGGCTTGTCACCAGTTGCTGCTGACATTACGTGAAATGGCCCTTAATAAATCTGCCTACCACTAAACAGCCTAAAATCTGACTTTTGAGTGGTAAGTCTGGTTTTTATTTGATTGTTAACACCCACAGTTTCTGGCCAATCCAATGCCTTCTGGGTTTTATTATATTTTTACTGATTTTAAGGTTGGAGTAGCTATAAACTGTAGGTGCCAGCATCAAGTAAAAACCCGACTTAACTGCCTAAAAGTCTGGTTTTAGACTGTTTGCCCAACTTCTTATTAGCAGTCTTTTCAAGACCAAAACTTGGTGGAGGAATCTATTGTGTAGCAGCATAGGTCAGTGCAGTGTACACAGGCAGAAATTTTATTCTGGTTAGCTGACTAGGCAAACAATTCAATTAACATGAGTGAGTGAAAATACATATTGAGTTAAGATAACCTCTACGGTTTTTTCAATGAAATTCCAGGGAGAATGCTCTCAATTCTCTAACAGGAATGTGCATGCCATCTTAGATGCAAAGTGCTATTTGACCACTGCAAAAGGCCAATCTGGCATAAAATACAGTTTAAGGAAATGCCTTTCTCTTGGAGACAATGAGAAAGCCAGAAGGTTTAGTGACTCCCACAGCCACTTACTGCATCTAATTTAGAACCAAGCCAATACATTATCTTGCTAAGTTACTCTGCCTAAATCACGTTCTCAAAATTTTAACTAAAATGAAAAGTTGTAATGTGGTTTCCATGATGTCTCCTCAGTAAAGTATTAGATTTAACTCATCCAGGACAAAGATTTTCAATGCTAACATTTCACAGCAATGTGATACATTCGCCATGCATGAGAGCTGCTATTACATCTGCCTTGAGATATTATGCCCACTGGATCTTGACCTTAAGTGACCTTGACCAACAAAGAAACTGGATCATTTTCTCAATATGAGACAACAACATGCTATTGCACAAAATCCCAAACAGTAATCTTACTTGAAAGGTTCTAACCTCTCCTGATCACATATTGACTTCCACCTAAAGAATAGGGATCATTTACAAATTCTGGGCATCTTCATGTCAAGTATAGATCCATCACAAACATGTCTCAAGCTATTGAAACAGAGTTACCCTTTAATGTTTGGTATTTCATGAATATTCATATTACATGCAGGGCCAGATTCACCTTTATTGTGCATCTTCATTGTCATTTAAATAATACCAGTGCTTCTTATGGATGTTGTTGTATTGCATTTTGATTGGAAATTGCAATCACCTTTCTTCCCTGAAAGTTCTGCTGAGTATTGTTGGTAAATGGCCAAGTAACAATAAGATAACTCTTTTTGTTATACAGGTATGTTTGCACTTTGTAATATTTAAGCTTCATCCATCCTATTCTTATCATCTGATCTGAAGGGAAACAGCTGTGTTGATCTCCCTAAGTTTTAAGAAAAGGCTTCTCGGCCTTTTGGCTAAGATCATGTGTAGTATCTGTTCTTTTCATCCAGTCAAGAATGGAGCCATACATGACGGACCAATGATGAAAATGGTCTGAAGGCCGCGAGGTTCGTCGTTAAGTGTTGTCCTTCAGTGGACGTAATAGCTTCTTCGGGAAGCAGTATCAAGTTTGGTTTCGCCGAACGGCCCTTTGCCAGAGGGTCGGGAGGACTTTTAGAAAAAAGGTTTTAAGAAAAGGTTGAGGATAACCGTTTCAAAACTGAGATCTGTTCTTTTCATCATATCCTGGGTATGACGTTAAACTGCATCCAGGGTGTAGCCTCTGTTCTATTCAGCCAGTCTAGAGCAGGGCCACACGTTTGCCCTTCAGAGGGCGTATTTGTCCATTTGGGACGTTTAGCTCCTTAAGGGAGCAGAACTCCTCCGGGAGTAATAGTTTGGTTTTCGCCCCTTGGCTCTTCGCCAGAGAGTCGAGGGGACTTTTACAAAAAACGTTTTAAGAAAAGGTTTGAACTCAAAGGGGACGACATTAAACTGCACCCAGGGTGTGGCTTCTGTTCTAATCAGCCAGTCTAGAGGAGGACTACACATGTTTGCCCCTTAGAGGGCGTACTTGTCCGTTTGGGACGATTAGCTCCTTAGGGAGCAGAACTCCTCTGGGAGTACATGTTTGGTTTTCGCCCCTTCGCTCTTCGCCAGAGAGTAGAGGGGACTTTAAGAAAAAAAAGGTTTGAACTCAAAGGTTTGAACTCAACTTGTCCATTTGGGACGTTTAGCTCCTTCCAGAACTCCTCTGGGAGTAAATGTTTGGTTTTTCGCCCCCTGGCTCTTCGCCAGAAAATCGAGGGGACTTTTAGAAAAAAGATTTGAACTCGAAGAGTTTCGTTCTTTGTTAAGACAAATAAAAGTGATTCATGAGTACACCATGAATACTCTGTGTCATGCGTCTTTCTTTGCGTTGTACAAGTGTCACGTTACACTATTTTAAACATGACATACATATATAAACACTACACATACCCATACTCAAAGCCTTAATACAGGGTACAGAAAACATAGAACAGCTCCCCGTAAGGAAATCATCAGAATTTCCCTTTAGTTAGGAGCCCCGTGTGAGCAAGGAAAGATGTGCAAGACTTGGGCTTCCATGAGTGGCCTGTACCAGCTAAGACACTGTCTACAGATGAACACATGCACACCCACACACAATTTTACTTGACATTCTTTTTAAGGAATTCACTGCTTTCTGTGTTGTATTTTCTTCCTTTACCCTAACCTTGACAATAGACTGTCTATTGTTAAGTTATGAAGGACTTTAGAAATCTATTTAATTTTCTTCTGAGGACATGAAATCCATTGTCTAAGTCCTCGATCTAAATACAGAACAAGCACATGCGCACACACACACACACACACACTGTAACCTAACCTGACCATTGCAAAGATTCCGTTTGCCTTCAAAAACTGCATTTATTATACAGGTTAAAACTACAGAACTAATCTGGCCAAAAAGGCAAATAATGTCAACCATATTGTTTAAGATATTGTAGCGTCAGTGAATACTCAACACTAACTTTCTACTGTATGGGAAAATAGCTCATATTGTTAACACACAGAGGCATGTTATGGCATACACTGAAAAGCATGGTTAAAATAGAAATGGTTAAAACCATACTATGTCACTGTCAGGGCAATTTTATATTTAATCTGCTACATCTAAATCAAAAAAGTGTCCTTCTTTTTTGATTCCTTGGTTTATGTGGTCGACTGTGGTAGTAGTCCCCTGGCATGGCAGTATTTTTCTTGGGGTAGAACACAACTGGGACTACAAAGGTACCATACATTCGATATGTATTTCATAAACAGTTGCTAAGGTCACTGAGCACTAGCATAGCAACATATACATATTTTATGTTAAAAGGCAAAACAATTGATATTTCCATACTTACATCTGGAGTGGAATGACAATACTCTGCCTCAAAATTGTTGTTGGCCTGAAAATAATAGACACAGTTGCTATAGCTTTAGGAAACATTCACCACAATATGGTAGGTCTCTGTTTACACTTATTATACCAGATTAATATCTGCAATCCTCGACAAAAATGATGGGACAAAGGAAGCAAAACAGGCAATTAATGCATCACCACCCCCCTCCACTTCCCAATGCAATGTTGTAGCAGCTACAGGCATCCTGAAATTACAACATTGATGTGAAGCACCCATTTGTCCTATGTACTTTTATCCAGGGTTGAAGGTGACTTTGCAATAAGAAACACCTAAAAGGTATATTATGAAGTGCTTTCACCATTTCTTTAAACAGGTTAAAGATAATGGTATAGTACACTTAGTTTTGTTTTACTTTGTACAAGCCATCCAGGATGTCTCAACAAGCGTAAAGAATTTCAATTTTATATGAGGATCTGCTATTTGTAATTTGCTCACTTTAACTTTTGACTCGTGTTTGGACTTCTTTTATTCACTCTTAGTTTTCTGAAGCTTGCTTTGCCTCTGCTAGGTTTTGTGTTCTCCATTTAGATTTTACTTGTCATTTTGGTATGTTCTTACGGTCTTTTTATCCTCTTTTACAGGTTTTGGGATTAGACCTGGCGACCAGGTTGTATTTCAAATGCAGTAGAGTGTAAATTATCTTGTTCTGTTATGGGTTTTATCTGCTTATCTTTATTTGGATTTAAACTTATTTCTGCTGCATCCCTTCTTTGACCATTGGTATATTTAGGTTCTGCTGATTTCTTGTGCCATTCCACTGATGAAGGTTGAAGAAATAAATAACCGAAAGCTTTGGAAGACAAGTGTACGCCCCATCTTTTCCTTAGGACTTGGAAAACACCAGTCCTTTATAAATGTTACATTCATGCATATACTATTCAAACTAAAACTTCGGTATACTATTGTTGATCCCACAAATATAACACATATAGAAGATTTTTGAAACAATACATTCACAAGCAACATCAGACATGTTGAAACATAGATACAAGTTTATCCTAGATATACTACTGCAAATATGAATGTTATACTGGTATCTGATTAATGTACCTGATTAATGTTCTTCTTCTCATTGATTGGTTAATTGACTGATTGATTGGCCGACTAGCTGACTGACTGAATGATTTATTAGTACCAGGTGAACACCAAACTAACAAAAATGTTTGACGGTAACCCTCTTTTCATAACCCTCTTTTCCTGAGCTCCGCCTTCTGACCTTTGCTTGACATGATATATAATCAATAACTGATAGATTCACTGTTTACTTTATTAATCTTTTGAATGATACCAGACACAATTTACTAATCAATGAGCATTACTGTCATGTCATCACAACTTTTACCTGAAAAGTTCTGTTCTTCCAAAAAGTGTCAAATACTTCTGCATCTAGGAAAGCACCAACAACTGCAGAGAGAAAGGAGGCAAAAAATGTTCAGCGAATGTCATCTCATGGTTAAAGGTAAGAAGCAGTCCCCCAAAAAATTTATTTGAAGGGAAAGCTAAATTATGCAATCTTTGTTTTATTTCTCTTTAAATTATCTTTCATTTCATTTTATGACTCTACTACTGCATATTCAAGGTATATCAAGCAGTAATATCTGTTAAATTTCACATTTGAAGAGAAAAAATGTCGTCACATGACTCCCAACAGCCAATCATGAAACTGGACAGTCTACTGCACTACTTCAATTTTGGATGACTGCTCTTGCCCTTTAACATAAAGATTAAAACTGACCAATTAGATAAGTGTTAAGTTGGGTTCACACTAAAGCAATATCAGACAGAACTATAGTGAGTTTTACTTAAAATTCTCTCCACATCAGGTGTGAGAGAGAAAAGTTTACCAACCTGTGTAAATATGATACATATTAGATGCCTACGAAAATGAAATGTAAACTAAATATTTTGAGATGTCACATCTACAGACAACATTTAGACGAATCTGATTAGCCCTTGTTTTAAGTGACTGTAGGCCGCCATTAGTGGGGTCCATCAGCCTAAAATCATCTTTATTTATTGTTTACATGAATTTCAAACCCTCATATTTAGTGAAATTGGAGAATTCAAGATACAAATTATTGTACAACCATCCATGATAGAGGTAAGCAAGGAAATCGAAAGATTAAAATATAATGGACCCCAGTTATGGTCGGCTGAAATCAGACCATCACTTGCTGTCTGGATTCATGTATAATGGACAAACGCATCAAAATAGATTGGATGGTGAACAAATATCGCTTTTTTGAGTAATAAAAGCCATCGACTGATAGCAGAACAGTTTATTATGAGGCAACTTAAGATCAGTCATCCATTTAGTTAGTGCCATGAAGCTAGTCGTGAACCAACTGGATTAAGTCTGGCCGGCCACGCCTTTTTTCCAAGTTGTGGCTCACAGGCTTGTTTTCCCTGAACCATTGCTTATGCTGAACACAAAGCACAATAAATAGTTTGGTAATTCATTGCCCCATGGAATTGTGTGATATAGCGCGCGAATTTCAAACCAAGCTCAACCCGTCGCATACAGCGTTCCCTTGTTTTCATCAAATCTTGCATGTAACACTAAGTGTCCAGCCAATTCAAATGAAAATAGGGGTCTCAGTGCTACTTTACCACAGATTTAAAATGCAAAGTTTTTTACACAAATATGACAATTTAGACCCAATTGACTGAACAAAATCACACTTGAGATCCCTCCTTATGTTTATGGATGGACTGAGCAAGAATGATTCACCGAATTTTCATGTACACTCAAATTTTGGAATACGCATTGTATGTGCAGGATTGATTTGTTAATCCTGATGATGTGGACGATGTGTGCATGGTTAAGGCCACCAAGACAAATTACCAAACTGGCTTATTGTAGTAGGTTCCATTCTTAAAGTCTTTGGTATGACCAGGCCATGAATGGACCTCCAGACATTCTGGCAGCAAGGAATGAATGCTCTAACACTGTCAGTGTTTCAAACAGAAATGAGAAGGGGGGATTCATCTTCCCTGCCCAGAAGAAGTGGGGTAAAATCCCTCTTTCTCATTTGCATAAAAATTAGAAAATTGTCCATATCTTGGTTTCATACTTAAAAAGAAGACACTTTCGCAGCAATTGTTTAACTTACATAAATAAATGGCCTTTCAAACCCTTCAAATTGCACCCTACAGGGGCCTCAAAGCAAGCTTTTGTCCCCCTGAACCCACTTGTAACCTTTACCTAGAACAGAATCAATTCCCGTTCGGGGTTAATCAGCAGTCAACCCTCCCCCGCCCCCCCCTTCATTTTTTGTGTTTATGGCATAATCCATGCCATTTGACCAAACATTCTTCCTTGGGACATAAAGGTCAGTAAATGAATCAAAAGTTTATGGCTATTACATCTGACACATTATTACTACAATGGCTGGTATGTTCTTGGGAGGTCCAATCATCATATAACTTATGATGTCTCAAGGTTGCCCCTGGCAATGTTTCTGTGATGCAACCGCCTCACAGACACTGGCTACTACTGCCCCTAAAACATGTCAGTGAGCCACAACTAGACAAAAGGCTGCAGCCAGCCCAACTTTGGCCAAATGGCTACAAGCTGAGCCGTAAAACGTCACCTAACTACCCACCCACTGCCTTTAAGAGAATTTCTCTAATTTCCACCTGCACAGTTCCAACTATCATAGTGATAGCTTGCCCTCCCTGTCAGTGCCAAAGCTGGCATTATTTTACCCCATGGCTGGAAAACATGACATTATTTTACCCTCCTCACAACCACTGAAGGCAGAGCAAACCCAGCATCATAACTTTGTGGATACCATGCAGTCCAAACTACTATACAAAGCTTCTGCAAATTCCATCTTTGCTTACATTCTATTCAGAATGGAATGCACTGTCTACTAATACTATCTCGAATCTTTGGGGGGCATTCATTTATATGCTTGTTAATCTCAAGCAACATCATCCCAATTTAAGTTTTAGGCCTAGGTACCTACTGGGGCTCACACAGCCATCACCACAGGACACAAAGAAGCCATGTACAGCTTGATGTACTTACAATGGCCTTAGTGTTTTGCATAGGCTCAATGGTAGTGTGACATGTCAGCAAAATGACCCGACTTCACTCAGCAGTTATGGAGTGAATTTTTCTTGAGAAGAATTTGTTGGAATTATTTCAAAATCTTTTACGGTTCTCAAGATATACCTCTTCAAAGTTTGAATGTTTCTAAAGCAACTTACTGCTTATGCAAAAATTATGATGTGGAGTGTTGCAGAGTGTTGACATTTCTTTTAACGCTATAGTCATTATCTCTTACTTACTCAGCAGATAGTTTATGGTTGAATAGTTGTGACTGATGATTTTCAAGGACACAATAAAAAAAATTCCAAAATAAAACCCTCAGAACAAACTACTGTTTGTACTATACTTGAAATGAAATTGTAAAAACAAAGGATAACATTAGACATATATGGCATGCCCCTCCCATGATGACATCAAGACATTTGCATATTGAGTTCATATTTAGTAATGCTTAAGTGCGAATCAGAAATTTCCCTGTTAAATGGTCAATTTTTTGACAGATTTTCATGAAAATTGTGGCTATTTTCTTGGTTTTTGATGCTGTTTACATCAAATCCCCAATTTTGTCATTTTTCACACAACCTTTAATAGTTTCGATTTGCAATGAAAGTGTATTGCCATGTGACTGTTTTCGCATGCTACCATGTGAAAGTATGTGGTGATACTGTTACTTTAGGTAAATGTAAACGTTGCATAAATTCAGTCACTGGATTTTAGAGAGTTGGAGGTGTGTGCAACCAGGTTTTCATGCTGCAGGGAATTTTACTCTTTGGAGGTTGGTGCTGAAAATCAGAACATTCTTATAATTTGTTCTGTGCAAACTCAAAAATTCAAATGGTTCCAAATAATTCAGATGGTTCCAAATAAATCAGAACGGTTGGCAGGTCAGTCACGACCTCCCTGATGAAACTTTCCTTCTTACTATTTGTAACATCCTCCTTCTCTGCCTGGTCGTATCTTATCGTGATTGTATCTTATCGTATCATGGAGGAAATGGAGCTCACTATACACACACTTGATTAAGTCAGATTTCACATCTGATTAATTGACTGACATTACCAAATATACAAAAATACACCAAAAGTTGCATAACATTTGGGGTTAGCTGAACAGGCCAGTCAGGTGTGTAATGTTTTTCATGCACTAGTGCACACACAATGAAAGTATAGATTATCTGAGGGCAAAGATCATGTAACAAACTCAGATACCAGTTACACCCCACACTGCCCTTGATCTACTGGGGTAACTGTTGCATTCTTTAAAAGCAAGATGATGGCATGACAGGCATTTGCTAGAGCAACACAACCTGTTAATCCATTTTAATGAATATCACATAATCTTGAAGAAATCTCAATGACATTTTCTGCTGCTGAAGGTGAAAAAGAAAAAAAAAAAAATAAGCTTTTCTTGAATTTTCCAGGTCTATTTTGTCTGTAAATAAATCCATATATAATGAAACCTAGTAATGCTACCAACCTGCAGGTGTATTGGATCTTTGTAAGTGGACAGCTTTACTGACTGTAATAGTAACATCAATTTCAGCTCCACTACCTGTGAAAGTAAAGCAAAATATGAATGACATCTTGCATGGGGAATAACTCCATTTAAAGGTATTCAAAGGGATTTTCCAGAGACAAAATTCACCGACCCCAAAATATGTGGAAAAATTGTCTTTGGGAGGTGAAAGTTGCATTTTTGTGGCATATACAGGTAGCTCTCAAAATACAATAATTTTGGAAGTGATGCCATATTTCTTGGGATTTGGTGCATTATGGGAAATCTGTGACTTTATTATAACACATTAATTTTACATTGCATTCAATATATTAATAATTTTGAAACTACTGCAGCGAATATTAGACAACATTGTTTGCTATTCCAGACATGTGATGAAGAGCAATGCAAGGAAAGGCTATTCAAACATTTCAACAGAATTTAATTTCAAGGACAAACACAACATTCAATTATAAAGAAAAGCAAAAGGAATCTGAGAGAATGTGCCCACATTATAAAACATTCTGCAGCTTTGTTGAAAAGTGGAAGAATGTTTTAACAAAATGACCCATCTTTAAAATAAGATATCTCGAGTTATGAAAGGGGTTCTG
Organism: Holothuria scabra; assembly: GCA_037179385.1. Classification (NCBI taxonomy): domain Eukaryota; kingdom Metazoa; phylum Echinodermata; class Holothuroidea; order Aspidochirotida; family Holothuriidae; genus Holothuria; species Holothuria scabra. Next base: position 55,833,286 of record CM074181.1, on the reverse strand, counting down.
GGACAGGGTTTGAAGGTTATGGTCTGGAATATTTTTGTCTTTCTTGAAAGACCTTATTTATGTAAAACCACTGGAATATATCGCTTTAACAGATTCTGAAAGCCAACATTTCCCTGTTAATCACAAAACTTACATGACAGAAATTCCCCATTACCTACTCTTACCCGACTTTCCAATGGCAACTCGGGTAAGAAGGATTAGGCCACTTTATTGAATTGTTGGGGGAAGGCATCCTAATTGGCCCAGCACAGCTTTTCAGTGAGTCATGCATAGGTGACTTTCAACTTGTAAGGTCTCAGAAGTCAAGATGAGGTTCATGCATGTCTGCTAGGAAGTTGGGCTAAAGAGAGTTAAGAGGATCACTTTGGTGGGACTTTTTTCTAAATTCTGGCTCATGGGCATTTCCTGTAATGTAAAGTGATATTACATGTTTCACAAATGGAAACTGCATCAGTTTTCCTGCCTGAAATAGTAGCACAATGTTTATGCAGTATAATCAAACAATACAGACAAATTAAGAACACTTGATGGTATAATTCTGCATAATTCTGTTCAATCACCATAAAAATAATGACAAAAAATGTAAAACTTGACAATGACAGCAGGACTTTGAGTTTTATATTCTCCATATGTGGTACAAATCAAACTCCTTAGAAATTAAGGTAGGTGTGCTGTTTAGTTTAACATAAACAGATTTACAGGGGCCCCAAATCTAGGTGTGCAAGAATCACACTCCTCACAGTGGTTTGGGGTGAGTGATGTGTGCAATCACACTTGCACACCTCAAAATTTAAGGTCTGTTATAGGTTGCAATTTTTATTCTATTCTATCCCACCACTTGATGACAAAGTATGTGCGTTCACTAATGTACAAATGATTCAACATGCCTCAATGTCAAGGCTCTAACTACAAGGGGGGGGGGGGCGTGCTGCTAAAATATCAGAGTAGGAATCCACTTTAATTCTTCAATACACCACTCCTCTTTAGGCCTACCTCTCAACCCACAGAACAGTAAGCAATATATCAACAATCCTGGCCACAGGCCTGCTCAATGCAAACACTAAACAGGCTCTCTGTCTGTATGAGACATGGTACTGTTGCTAACACAGTGCCACCAGCGCTGCTCTAATATTGATTGCCTACTTTTATAAACATCAACTCACTTTGACCACATCTCTACCAGCTGACTCTCATGAAAACCAGAAAGCCAAAAGGCTTAGTGATTCCTTGCCATCAAATACCTTACCTGCTTTCAAATTGACAGTGCTTGATAGATTTTTCTTTACATTTTAGGCACAGAATTTTCGCAATTTTACCCCTGGTGACCTCAAATGACCTTTGACCTCTACCAAAAACAATAGGGTTCTTCTTCTCAACATGACAAATCTACATACCAAGTATGAAAAGTATCTGTTACTCTTATCTGGAGATATTGTGTTTACAAGCCATTTTCGAAGTTTTGGCAATTTTACCGCTGGTGACCTCAAATGACCTTTGACCTCTACCAAAAACAATAGGGTTCTTCCTCTCAACATGACAAATCTATATACCAAGTATGAAAGTTGTCGGCCACTCCTATCTGAAGATATCGTGTTTACAAGCCATTTTCGGCGTTTTCGCAATTTTACCGCTGGTGACCTCAAATGACCTTCGACCTCTACCAAAAACAACAGGGTTCTTCTTTCCAACATGACGAATCTAAATACCAAGTATGAAAAGTGTCGGTCACTGCTATCTTAAGATATCGTGTTTACAAGCCATTTTCGAAGTTTTCACAATTTTACTGCTATTGACCTCAAATGACCTTTGACCTCTACCAAAAACCAGAATGCAAAAATGCATTGAGGTTTCGATGATACAAAAATTGTACTGTTTCAAATTTGCCATCATGCGCCATTATCTTCTCACTTAAATGTTATACTAGCATGTTCAAAAGATAATTTTGTTATTCCAGATGCTTTTTTGACCTCAACAAAAGCAATAAATAGATAGATAGATAGATGGATAGATAGACAGACATCTTGAGATATCCCTTTAACAAGATTTTCAGACTTTGCCCCCCGGTGACCCCAGATGACCTTTGACCTCCGCCAAAACAATAGGGACCATCTCATGACCATAACCCATTAACAAACCAAATATGAAATCTATCCAAGTTTCCTCCTGACCATAACCAATCAACATACCAAATATAAAATCTATCCAAATTTCCTATCTTGAGATGTGTGTTTACAATATTTTAAGACTTTGACCATTTGTGACCCCAGATTACCTTTGACCTCCCCAAAGACTACAGAGACCATCTCCTGACCATAACCTGTCCACATACCAAATATGAAATCTATGCAAGTTTCCTTTCTTGAGATATCGTGTTTAAAAAATTTTCAGACTTTGACCCCCAGTGACCCCAGATGACCCTTGACCTCTACCAATAACAATAGGGACTATCTCCTAACTACAACCCATCCACACACCAACTATACAATCTATTCAAGTTTCCTATCTTGAGATATCACGTTAACCAGATTTTCATAATTTGATCCCTGGTGACCCCAGATGACCTTTGACCTCCGCAAAAAACAATAGGGACCATTTCCTGACTATAACGCATCTCCATATCAAATATGAAATCTATCAAAGTGTCCTATTTTGAGATATTGTGTTAAGAATATTGTCAGATCTTGACCCCTGCTGACCCCAGATGACCTTTGACCTCCGCGAAAAATAGTACGGACCATCTCCTGACCATAACGCATCAACACACTAAATATGAAATCTATCCAAGTTTCTGATCTTGAGATATTGTGCTAACAAGATTTTCAGACTTTGACCCCTGGTGACCCCAGATGACCTCCGCAAAAAAACAATAGGGACCATCTCTTGACTATCACGCATTAACATACCTAATATGAAATCCACCCAAGCTTCCTATCTTGAGATATTGTCTTAGCGAAATTTTCAGACTTTGACCCCCAGTGACCCCAGATGACCTTTGACCTCCGCAAAAAAAATAGGGGCCATCTCGTGCCTATAACGCATCAATATACCAAATATGAAATCCACCCAAGCTTCCTATCTTGAGATATCATCTTTACGAGATTTTCAGACTTTGACCCCCAGTAACCCCAGATGACCTTTGACCTCCGTGAAAAACAATTGGGACCATCTCCTGACTATAACGCATCAACATACCAAGTATGAAATTCACCCAAGCTTCCTATCATGAGATAGCGTCTTAACAAGATTTTCAGACTTTGACCCCCAGTGACCCCAGATGACCTTTGACCTCCACGAAAAACATAAGGGACCATCTCCTGACTATAATGCATCAACATATCAAATTTGAAATCCACCCAAGCTCCTCACCTTGAGATATCGTCTTAACGAGATTTTCAGACTTTGACCCCTGGTGACCCCAAATGACCTTTGACCTCCGCGAAAAACATTAGTGACCATCTCCTGACTATAACGCATCTACATACCAAATATGAAATCCACCCGAGCTTCCTATCATGAGATATCGTCTTAATGAGATTTTCAGACTTTGACCCCTGGTGTCCCCAGATGACCTTTGACCTCTGCAAAAAACAATAGGGACCATCTCTTGACTATCACGCATTAACATACCTAATATGAAATCCACCCAAGCTTCCTATCTCGAGATATTGTCTTAGCGAAATTTTCAGACTTTGACCCCCAGTGACCCCAGATGACCTTTGACCTCCGCAAAAAAAATAGGAGCCATCTCCTGACTATAACGCATCAACATAACAAGTATGAAATTCACCCAAGCTTCCTATCATGAGATAGCGTCTTAACAAGATTTTCAGACTTTGACCCCCAGTGACCCCAGATGACCTTTGACCTCCACGAAAAACATAAGGGACCATCTCCTGACTATAACGCATCAACATATCAAATTTGAAATCCACCCAAGCTTCTCACCTTGAGATATCGTCTTAACGAGATTTTCAGACTTTGACCCCTGGTGACCCCAAATGACCTTTGACCTCCGCGAAAAACATTAGTGACCATCTCCTGACTATAACGCATCTACATATCAAATATGAAATCCACCCGAGCTTCCTATCATGAGATATCGTCTTAATGAGATTTTCAGACTTTGACCCCCAGTGACCCTAGATGACCTTTGACCTCCACGAAAAACAATAGGGACCATCTCTTGACCATAACGCATCAACATACCAAATATGAAATCTACCAAAGCTTCCTATCTTGAGATATTGTGTTAACCAGATTTTCAGACTTTGACCCCTGGTGACCCCAAATGACCTTTGACCTCTGCCAAAAACAATAGGGTTCTTCCTCTCAACGTGGCACATCTTTGTACTAAGTTTGAAAACTGTCAGACATCCGTATCTGGAGATATCGTGTTAACGAGATTTTCAGACTTTGACCCCCTGTGTCCCCAAATGACCTTTGACCTCTGCCAAAAACAATAGGGTTCTTCCTCTCAATATGGTGCATCTATGTACCAAGTTTGAAAACTGTCAGACATTCCTATTTTGAGATACCGTGTTAACGAGCAAAGTGTCACAAACACACACACACACATACACACACACACACACGCACATACACACATACATACACACACACGCCATCATGATTGCATAGGTTTCTCTTATCATCGAAACGAACAATTGGCTTCTCTCTCTCAACATGAAAAATCTATACACCTAATATGAAGAGTGTTGGTCTCTCCTAACTGAAGATATCATGTGTACAAGCCATTTTCAGTGTTTTCGCAATTTTACCGCTGGTGACCTCAAATGACCTTTGGCCTCTACCAAAAACAATAGGGTTCTTCCTCTCAACATGACAAATCTACATACCAAGTTTGAAAATTGTTGGGCAATCCTATCTGAAGATATCGTGTTTACAAGCCATTTTCCGCATTTTCGCAATTTTATCGCTGGTGACCTCAAATGACCTTTGACCTCTACCAAAAACAATAGGGTTCTTCTTCTCAACATGACAAATCTACATACCAAGTATGAAAAGTGTCGGTCACTCCTATCTGAAGATATCGTGTTTACAAGCTATTTTTGAAATTGTCGCAAGTTTACCGCTGGTGACCTCAAATGACCTTTGACCTCTACCAAAAACAATAGGGTTTTTCCTCTCAACATGATAAATCTATATACCAAATATGAAAAGGGTCGGACATTCCTATCTTAAGATATCGTGTTTACAAGCAAGTGTCACAAACACACACACACACATACACACACACACACACACGAAATCACCATCGCATAGATTCCTTGCCTGCCTACGGCAAGGAATCAATAAAATGAAGGAAACTTCAAGGAAAAAATTCTCAGGATGAGAATCTTTTTCAAATCTTATTCTTATGAATCTATTGGGCTTTTCATTACAACATGAAAGTGATCCCCTGGATACCAAGGTAAAAGTTACATTAAACAGCCATGAGTGATTCAAATTCTTGGTCAAACCATGTACTTTGGAGGCATTTCTTCCTTCAAGATCATACTTTCATGCTTCAATGGCATACCTCTATAAACTTGGATTGTGAAACTGTAAGGTAAGACTTGGACTGTTATGTCAGAGATTCTATTACTATTATCCCTTCCACAGCCACCCTAAATTTTCTTACTGTGCCCTTTTCAGCCAGCTAGCTTAACACAGTTCTTGGCATTACTGGCAATCTAAATAACTTTTTACTTGATCAGAATCAGAAGTTGATCTGAACATGAAAATTGTAGGTTGCACATTGCTCTAACCGTTACCATTGATCAAAATGCCACTCTGGCCTACTAGCAATTAGAAATTCAAAATAGCAGCTGATTGTCTAAATTCACTAACTGGTTTCTGTACTTATGCATGATCTTCAAGTACCCAGAAATCACAAATTTTGCTTTGGAAAAGCATCCTGAAGAGTGATAGAGCTTCAATTACTATTCAGTATGTTCAGAGGCATTCCATATGAATCAATTTCATTGTCTTTTTCTTTTATCCTAAACTACTTCAGAACTTCCCTCCTGGTTCAAAAATATGTTCTGCTTGGTCAGACTTACTCCAGGAGGCAGCCAGACCTTTTGTTTGCTATGTATTTCTTTACTAGTTCAAGGTATGAAAAAATTCGAATAGTGCCATCCACTCAGATTACATGTAGAAACTATCCTGGTAGTCATATCAACTCCTGGGGGTACGTTCATAGCTAATTTAGCCGTTTAAGGCTGGAAAGGATGGATACGTAATGGTACATACATTGCTGTGAACAGTGAATTCACATGACACATAATAGTACGTAACTGGCTGTGAAAGGGTTAAGACTATGTTGCTTCTTGTTACTTGTAAAGTTTAGCTTTTAAGGTGGTAAAAGGCATGTTTATAAGTGGGATTTTTGATATATCTGTAAACAGAATTGTATGCAGGGATGCTACAAATAATTCCTTTGCTACAAGCAATTTCACTGAGTTAGGAAAGGTCAGATAAGAGATCCAATGACTGTTTGACTTTACCTCTCATGCATACATTCATGCTAACACAAGCCTACATTGAGACTTGAGCATTGTACATTCTGAGAAAATGTTAATTCCCGGACAAAAGTAAACAAACTGACTGCAGCGTGACTTGGGATTGCCAAAGCCCCCTATCACTGTCACACATGAAATGGCCTGTTTGCTTGTAAGCAAACTCCTGTGATGAGTCAGCACTTTCAAGGACAATTGTGCCTGACATGATTCAACTTGTGCTGGTGCTTGGACTTCTCATGCTTGTGACAAGCTGAGAAGAAGGACTTTGCTAACAAAAAAATATTAAATTTGTAAACAAGTTTTTCAGACAACTTTCTTAACATACCTGATCCATCATTATATGGAACAGAGAAGACATAGGCATCTTCTTTATAGAGAGCTCTTCGGTAATAGTCTTGTTCCCATGGGTCCTGCCTTTGTTTTTTCTCCTCTTCTGTTTGCAAGAAACTACGACAATATAAAAAAAAAAAACCCAAAGGTGGGTGAGAAACTTTGCCATTTATTTTCAAAAGAGACCAGGAAGAAAGCAATGCTTGATAAAGTCCTTTGTACAGAGCAACCATGTAAACAGCTTTAACACAGATATGATGCACCACCATAGTTGCTCAATACAAAAAAGCCCTGTGACTATAGTAGGACTTCCTTCACACATGATAGGAAGAAGGCCAATTTCCATTTAAGCTCCATCATCTGACATCTGTCTGGTCTAAAATGTAGGGGATACAGCAGAAAAACTAAAATGAATTCGATGAAGCAGAACATTTTTTTTTTTTGGTTGAACATGAATGCACATGCTCTGTGTGAGGAACACCACTCGGCTATATTATCCAGTGACCAAGAGGAATTTCTACTCTAAGGAATATTAAACCAGATCCAAAACCTCAATACATCTGTGAATGTTATGAAATACTAACCAATGCAAACACACTATAAGCTCCTCCATAAAAAGTCTGAACACTTTTACCCAAGCTTACAAAGGAGAGGTTGGGTGCAATAAATTCCTTCTTTTTCAGCTGTTACACAACAGATAAATTGTTGTCAATACGTTGTGACTAAGTCATTCACATGCACTTTACAAATAATATGATTAATTATAGAAAGTATCTATAAACAGACAAAAAACTGAGATATTACTATGGGTTGAAAATGTAAGTCTTTAGTCCAGCTTTAAATTTTGAGATTTCCAAGACACTTCTGAGAGAGAGTGGAAGGGAATTCCAGAGTCTAGGACCTGCAACTATAAACACAACAGTCATGGAATGACTTGGAAGTGGTGCATGGAACTACCAATCATAATGTGTCACTGTTAGATCTGAGATTGTGAGTGGCATTAAAATCTTTCACCAGCATGTCATGCCATTGAGATATTTTGGTCAATGATTATTTAAGCATAATTTGTACACTATTAACATCAATTTAAACACGGGACCCGCAATGCCGCAACAAAATGGCGGCGCGAGACTGGTACCTGTACAAAGTATACGAGAACTTAGAGGATCGGGCAAGGCGAAAATCCTCGAATGACACAGGCTCAAAAAATGCCCCAAAAAAGTTCCTAAAAAGAATAGGATACTCATGGTTCAGCAGGGGTCGATGCAGAAGACGTCTCCACAGTGCTTGAGAACGATGTAGGATCGAAGAACTTCTAGAAAACGAAGTAGGGAGCAGTTTCCAACCAGACAATTTCCAAAGGCGTGTTAATCACGTTGAGGCAAAAATGCGAAGGACGATCTTAGGTGAAAGGCGCCCTCAGTAGGTAGGGGTTACCACGGTGCTAGTTAGTTTTTTGCCAGACAGTTATTGCAGGCAATAATGGTTACATATGTAAACAGGAGGTAAGAGTGAAATAGACTTAAACTTTATTTAAACCTTCTTCTTTTATCAACTGTGAGCCAGTGCTCATATGAAATGTAGGAGGTATGTGATATGGTCACATTTTTTCTGGTTATACAAGCAATGAACTGAAATGTTTTATGCCATCTGTAATTTACTTATGCAGACTTTAGGAACACCAATTAAAAGACTGTTTCCACAGTCAAGACAAGATGTCAACGAAGGGAGTAAAATAATTTCTTATAAAATAAATTTCCCATAATTCTCATTACATTTCTTAGTACAAAAAAGGGAAATTTCACTCAGATTGCCAAAATTTCCCTCCAGGTGTCCAAAATTTCTAGGAAGGGGCTTCCCAAATTTTTTCATACATGATGAAGAGTTTGGGCCCTACAATATGCCAAAATAACTTCCCAGCAGGTACTTGGAAACCATCACTTTTTTCAAACCAAAATAAATACATTCATATGTCCTAAACTCAAAGAGCATGTTCCCAAACTCTGAAAGACAATGACCACATATCAAGGGTCATTCCATTGTTTTAAAGGGGAAATGCAATAACCCCAGCTTGAAGTAGTGTAGTAGACTGTTCTGTTTGATGATTGGCTCTTGAGAGTCATGTGACAATATTTTTTCCAAGCTAATATTAAACTTACTAAACTGCTTGGCAAACCTCCAATATGAAATATTGAAGTCCTAAATTATTATGAAAGAAACTTTGAAGGGAAATAAGATGGAAATTGTGACACTTGGCTTTTGCTGCAAAATAATTTTGGGACGACTGCTCTTGTCTTATTTAGTAAAAAGTTGCAAGCTTGATTCCATGCTTACTCTTTTGGCCAAAATCTTGACAATCCTCCTTGCGTGGCAACAAATACACCTTTGATAAGTGATCTGAAAATGACAAGAGAATATAATGGTTTAAATTATAAGGACCACTGTCACTGCAAAAAGCATGAGTGCATCCAATTTTCGCCAAAAAATGAGTGGAGCTGATGTAACTCCCAGCCTTGTTATCTCTTCGAGGCCCAAAAGCATTTGGACATGAACTGCATGCTGAACAGCTTCCTCATTTTTGCTCAGTGAACTTAACAATCAAAGGTTTAATCAGAATTGCAGAAGTGCACATCCTTTAGGCAGTGACATCACTTCAACCACACCACTGGGCATCAAACTTTTTATCTTTTTTATCTCTCTAAGCCGATGATCTTTTTCCATATTTAATATACTGCAAGCTGATGGTTAAAGTTTCTCAAGCAAGCCCATGCAGCTTGTGCATAAAAACCCAATTAGCATGTCTACCCAGCACTAAAGGTACACACTAGCCTGCAAACATTTTGCAGAAAACCCGACTACTGACCCATGTACATGCTGTGAAACTGCCCATGACATTTCATCCCCAAAATTGTGTGGCAAAGCTACAGGAGGAAAAATTATTGTACCTGGTGGAAACCTTGGCTCTTGGACACAATAGATAAGATGCTGACACAAGACACGCTGTGATCAATTAGAAGCTGAATTTTCTTGAAGCTTGGATTGAAGGGAAAAATTCTTGTATTGGAGATGGGGTTCTGAATATGGCAGCTAGAGCCTTCCTGCCAGCCTGCCTGCCAGTCAGTTGAGGTTCTACAACTCAGTTTTTACCAGTTGCTTTAAGTCTGACCTGCCATGCTTGTTTTCACTACTCCACTGCTTATGCTGAGCACCAAGCACAATGGCAGCAGGTTCCATGTTTAAATATTAAATTCTTCAGAATGACCAGGCCAGGAGTCATACTCCAGACCTGCCGGCTGCAAAGTCGCATGCTCTATACAACAACTTGACCATGCAGTCGTTCATGACATGCACATGAAGAAGAATACTCTTAGTCTACTTACTGTTCATCTAGATCTGAAATGTTGGTGCTGGCTGCCCAGTTATTTGTAATCAAAGCATCACCAAATAACTTGTCTACTGCTGCCATGTCACCTACAAGATAAATAGTATTATTATTATTACATTATTTCTAACACTGTACTTCTCAGTACAGCAAAGATCTATACACATTCAAATGCACTTTACAAAACAAGTACTAAACAAAGAAAGAAAAGGAATCATTTCACAAAGTACATGATAAACGTTGAGAATAAGTAGTACAAAAAAGATGAGATTTCAAGAGCAACTTTTAAAGAGTTTGAAGAATGTGTGATGTCAGATGGAAAGGAATTTCATAGATATGGAGCTGTATAAATTAAAGTTCTAGTGCCAAAATTTGAAGATTTGATTGATTTGGCTGTAAGAAGCTGGGAGGAGAAGCATAACATGTGTGACTGAGAATCATAAAGATCAAGTTACTATGATAACATGGGCAAAATTGCACATACACTTAAAAGTAAGAACCAAATCTTAAAACAAGATACCCAAAAGGCTAAATGATTCCTTGCCATTGAAATGTTCGTGTAAGTTGTTTCAAACTGGCAGTGCTTCTCAAATGACCAAAACAATAGTGATGGCCTTCTCAATATGGGTAATACAAATGCTGTGACCTGTATGAGATTCATCACAGTTAGTTTACCCTCACTGATATATTGTTTTTGCAAGGTTTTGAGTTCGGACCTCTGATGACTTCACCAAAATAACAGGATTCATCTATGAAATATGGGCAATGCACGTTCTAAGTATAAGATCCCTCACTGCTACCTTCTTTAGATGTCATATTTGCAACATTTTAAACCTTTAGACCTCTGTCCAATCCCAATGATCTTTAATCAGCATTTCTCTATCTACTTAATATGGGCAATGAGCATGCTGAGTGTGAGATCCCTCACTGTTACCCATCTTGAGATATGCCTCTAAGGAATCTGACCTTTGGCCACCATAAATGAATTTTGACATCTTCCAAAAGCCAAAACCAACAGCATTCATTTACTTTGTATGAACAGGGCACATATATGCTATGCATGAAATCCCTCAGAGTTGTAAAACTTGGAATATCATGTTAACAAGCAATTCTCAAGGTATTTACAATTTGACCTCCATAAACAATAATAGGATCCATCTACTTAGTATGGACAATGCACAGGCCAAGTATGAGATCCCTTACTGTAACGTTACCCTCCTTGAGATATCGTGTTTACAAGGTTTTGACCATTTGACCTCTGATGACCCCAAATGACCTTTGACATTGACCAAATACAACAGGACCCAGCTACTAGGTATGACCTATGCATATGCTAAATATGAGATACCTCACAGTTATTCACCTTGAGATATCATCTTTACCAGAAATTCCCAAGGCATTTACCATTCAACTCTAATGACCCTAAATGAGCTTTGACCTCCACAAAAAACAATAGGGTCCATCTATTTAGTATGGACAATGCACAGGCCAAGTTTGAGATCCCTCACTGTTACACTCCTTGAGCTATCCTGTTTACAATGTGTTGACCATCTGACCTCTGGTGACCCCAAATGACCGTTGACCTCGACCAAAAACAATTGGGTTCATCTACTAGGTATTAACAATGCACATGCTAAGTATGCCATCCCTCACATTCATCAAACTGGTGATGTCATATTTATGAGGAATTCCCAAGATTTTTGAAGAAATTTCCAAGGTACTTACCATTTTACCTTTGGTGACCTCAAATAAGCTTTGACCTCCACCAAAATCAATAGGGATAACCAACACACCAAATATCAGAATTGTCACATGTACCAATTTTGAGATATCATGTTAACAAGCTTTTGGAATTGACCTCTCATGACCCCAAATGACCTTTGACCTCCACCAAAAACAGTAGAGATCATTTACCCAATATGGCCAACTAGCACACCAAGTATGAGGTTAGTCACACTTAACCTTCTTGAGATACTGTGTTTACAAGCAAAAGCATTACATACACACACACAGGACAAACCCGTACAGAACTGTTCCCTGTAAGGAAATTGTCGTAACTCCCCTTTAGCCGTTTAAGTCACACGGCATGTGAATGCCGCGAGCGAGGGCAGGTTCTTGCATATCACATGACAGAGCTCATTGCAGTGTCCGAATTTTCAGGTAGCTACGCCAGCTACGAGCTCCGCGCGAGGGAGGAAAGACGTGCGAGGCTTGAGCTCTCGTTGCCCGTACCCAGCAAGGTATCGTTTACAGGCCCACACACCCAGTACTCAAAGTTTTATGAGGTACAGAGAACACTTTCCCACAAGAAAATCATCATAAATCCCCTTAGCTGGTTAAGTCTTGCAGCCCATGAATGTTGTGAGTGAGGGGGGCTCTTGGATATCATGTGACGGACCTCATTGCAGTGTCCAAAAATTTGGGTAGCAGTTTGCCAGTTACGAGCCCCATGTGAACGAGGAAAGAGCTGGTGTGAGGTTTGAGCTCTTATGAGCTGGCCTGTGCCTCCTAAGGCACTGTTTGCAGGTGCACCCACACTTATCAATTGGCTAATACACACAGTAGGTACAGCACACATGCACACACAACATCACCATCGCATAAATTCCTTGCCTTTCTTTAGCAAGGGATCAATAATCCTCTGTCTGACAACTGCAAATTGTAAATTACCGGCTAAACACAGCCTATTTTGCAGTACCTCTAGTAAGAAGTGTAGCTACAGTTTGAATTAACCTCTCTAAAGTAAGTTGTGCAAAGATTTAAAACTGTTCAACATTGAAATGTTCTGAAAGTTTTTCCTCAACAATCACCAGCTATATACCATTTCAAGAACAGTGTCGAAGAAGTGACAATATATGAGAGTGTTTCACACTGAAGAGAAGAGTTTAAAGCAGTCAAATCTTAACCACTACAATTTACTCTACATGAATTCTCACTTGGTATAGCTCTTTGATTGACAGCAAATTAAGAAAAGCAGTCCTGTAGCTCTTATTTCACAGCTTTTACTGACACTGTGAGTGTTCTACCCTTACTCAAAATTGGTCTGGCTTATATCTGGAAGTATTTGGCTGGTATAAAGTTTTATATGGCCATATAAAGCCAGATAAAAAACCCTATATGGGTATCTTGATACATTATATCAAGTTTTATGGGGCCACATCATGCCACATTAAACTTAATGAAATGCCTTTCTGGATATGTAAAGAAAGTTTAAAATGGCCTTATCAACTTGCCAGATATAGCTTGATGAAATACCAGTGCAGATGTGTAAATGAAGTTCTATATGGCCATTTCATGCCAGATATAACTTGGTGAAATGCCTTTCCAGATATGCAAATAAGGTAATAAAGTTCTATTTGGCCATTTCATGCCAGATACAACTTGGTGAAATGCCTTTCCAGATATGCAAATAAGGTAATTAAGTTTTATATGGCCATTTCAAGCCAGATTTAACTTGATGAAATGCCAGTCTAGATATGTAAATAAAGGTTTTTATGGCTACATAAAGCCAGAAATAACTTAATGAATGTTTGTCCAGATATGTAAATAAAGTTTTATATGGCCATAACAAGCCAGATACAACTGATTAAAATACCATGCCAGATATACATAAAAACTCTTCTCTGAAGGCCTTGAGGTTGATCAAGTGTTGTCCTTAAGTGGACGTATAGCTTCTTCGGTAAACAGTATCAAGTTTGGTTTCGCCGAACGGCCCTTTGCCAGAGGGTCGGGAGGACTTTGGAAAAAGTACGGGCCTTCTCTGCCTTTTGGCTAAGACCATGTGTAGTATCTGTTCTTTTTATCCAGTCTAGAATGGAGCCATACATGACAGACCAATAATGTAAATGGTCTGAAGGCCTTGAGGTTGGTCAAGTGTTGTCCTTGAGTGGATGTATAGCTTCTTCTGGAAGCAGTTTCAAGTTTGGTTCCACTGAACGCCCCTTTGAGAAAGGGCTGGGAGGACTTGAAAAAAGTATACTGGCTAAGCAAGGCTTCTGATACACTTTACACTAAGGTGTACTGCACTAATAAATTTTGGTGCAGACATATATGGTCCAGGTACGTTATGGCCTGGATATAAAGTCCCTATATGGGACATATATGTACCATATCTGTCCCATATAAAATTTGAGCCATAACAAACTTAATATGGGCCATATATTCCTTTATGTTATATTAAGTTATATCTGCCCAATTTTTTTAAAGCCAGATACAAATTCAATGTCTGGACCAGATATAAACTTCCATATACTACCCATGGATTTTGAGTAAGGGTGATTACACTTTGGGTCTTTACTCAATCTGAGCAAATATTCTATTGTGTCTGAATGAGGATGAGTTTTAGACAGTTGTGGGAGGGGCTTTAATAAGAAGGTTAAGAGAATTAGAGCTGTTTGAGGTGAGAGGATAAGACTGTTAGTACACAAGTATCTTGACACTTGGCAAAAATTATTCCTTCAGAGCATACTAACGAAAAGTGTAATACTGGTACCTACACTTTGTTATTTTGTATCAGGCAATCATGTTTTCATTTAGACAGAAAGTCAGAGGAACATTTGGTATACATTCCTTGGCCATACCTCAATTAGACATCTGCTGAAACTTGTATAGATTACCTCCACATGCTCCCTTGTTTATCTATTTTATCCAAATACCTGGAGATTAATAACTATACTGCTGTATCATTGTACCATCATAACCCTGTTACAAGCAAGAGCTAAATAATTCACAGGAATTACAGCTGCAGTGATTCAAAAGAGGCAGTGTACCTGATAATTACCTTTGAGATGGGTGTTAGGCTAGAAAGGGGGAAGGGTGCTTGACTGTTTTCTAAATTTATATGTTGGTCCTGGGTTTACATTATTTAAAGACCCAGTCCTCTCACCCCAAACAGTTCCAATTTTCCTTACCTGCATATCTAAACCCCTCCCCTAACATGTCTAAAAACCTCATCCAAACACTATCTCAGTTTATTGCTTCAGGGTGAGTAAACAAGACCCCATTATGTAATAAAAACACTCTCTGTGCAGTACATTTTGTGTAATATGAGCTTTGGTACTTTGCATTGTTTGAATCAGCTGTTAATAAAAGAGCAGTGTCGGTGGAGAATTTCTGTGGACTACTACAAAAATTATAGTTGGGGCAAGAGGAATAACATGGATTTCAACTAAAATCAGTTTCAGTCCTACGTATTATTGTTTCAGTGTTGGCAGTGTATATGAATAAATACCCACTAATACACATTCACAAAATGGCAATTGAAGGTTAATTTGCAGCCCAACTGTGGAGTACATAGCACTAGCACTGTTTGTACAAACAAGACATTCCAGGGAACTAAGGATGTTCTTACCTGAGAGATTTGAGCATTTCAACATTTTTATCAAAACATTTTATGATTCAATTACAATTAACTCCTCAGTAACATGTTGTTTTTGGCCACATCCCCATTTTCAACATATTTTATAAATTTTATGCCATTCTGGAGAAACAAAAACTTTTTGGCCTAGTGAGCTAAGGATGACAGTATTACTTACATGTGGCTTCATTTCGATTTCTTAATACATCATGAATTTCTTCGGTTGTCTTGTTGGTATTGGTGATAGGCTCACAAAAATCCCTGCAATAGTATGAAAGGATATTTTAAAGAATAACGATACAAACATACAATTCAACACCATATTTATCAAAAACATAAAATTTTGTTTGCTACTTGTAGGAAGCTCACTAAGATGAAAAAGCAGATTTAAGTTTATGACCATTTTGTTTTCAAAATGATGTCATGGTGCCCCCATTTCTTCAGTCACTGGTAAAATGCTATCTCAACATGTTAGAAAATAACAGATTATGTAGGCCAACTGTAATCTTGGGAACTCTGAGAAATTTTTGTTTTTGACCTCTAGTTCATGACCTGAGATGACACTTGAACTACACCAACATCATTAGGGTTTTCCCTTGGAAATGATACATGCAGTGTTTCTGCCAGAGGGAGAAAAAGGGAATTTATCCCCCTCCTAGAAAGAGGTTGGTAAATTCCCCCTCCCCTTGTCATTTCCATAAGTAGAAAGGCAAAAGGCTTTGTGATTCCTTGCTGCTGGAATGTTAGTCTGTTTTTCTCTTTTCAAACTGACAGTGCTTCATAATATACCTGCAAAGTGCAAAGTATACAAGCTTCCTACTACATTGAGATACCATGTACATCGGGTTCAGTGATTCAGACTATGCAGCACCTGAGATGACCTTTGACTACCGGGAACTAGAGTTCTGCTCACTATATCACATCTACATAATATGAGAAATTGTGTAAACAAGTTATTTAGAATTTGATTCCTTGTGATCCCAAATGACATTTGACCTCCACCAAAAGCAAGAGCATTCCACTTCTCGCCATAATGCATCCATACAACATGTATGAAACCTATCCAAGCTTCCTTCCATCAGATATTGTGTAAACAAGAATTTTAGACTCTGAAGGCTGGTAACCCCAAATGATCTCGGACATCCAACAAAAACACTAGGTTCTCTCCCTAAGTATTATGCATTCACACACCAAGTATAAAATCTGTTCAAGCTTCCTACCTTTAGATATTGCGAAAACAAGGTTTGCAGACTTAAATGACTGGTGACCCCACACAACCTTTGACCTCCACTAAAAACTATAGGGATCATGTAATTAATATGCACCATCTAGGTGCCCAAAATGACCCTAAAAGATGCCTTTTTGAGAAACTGTGTAACAGGCATGAGCCTGGCATTTCAAAAAAAAGGAGGAGGAAAATTCACCGCCGGGGGGTCACAGCCCACCTCAGCCCCACCATGGTTGGGGCTGAGGTGAGAAAATTTTGAAATTTTGGAACCTTGGATCACAGGAAATGCACTCTAAAACACAACATTTTTGTTAGTGTTGCCTTGTAGCCTGTGCTTAATTTGTCACCTCAATGATCTGCTCAGGTAAGTGGTTAAGATTTCCTGGCAGGCTAACTTTTTATTGGGCTAATAGTGACTGTAATATTACCAGCAAAATGTTCATTAATTAATTTTAAAAGCCAGACCAACAAGACTAGGCCTAGCATTGCTCAGTGCTTACTACTAGTATAACTAAGTAATACTACTGTAGTGGGCTAGCTTTTGGCCTAACGTTAGGCTTGTCATATGTAAACTAGCCTAGGCCTATGCCTGTATAACCAAACGTTGGCCCTGGTTATTCTTAACGAAATCTTTTAAAAATGGACTCGATGCATATGGATAATGCAGTAACAACAGACAGAAAGTAACACCCGATTCCTACGCAACAGGCAGACAGAGCCTAACAAACGTAACTCACTGTACAAGAAGCTATAACTTAGTAGGCCTAACGTTACAGTGTTAGGCTAGACCTAACGTTAGTTGTTACACTACACAAGAAAGACGTCGCAGGACGATGTGTCAAACGGCATTCATATACTAGATTATTCAAATGTTCAGTCCATTCCAGCATTGACTAACATGAGAGCCACTTGTTTTTGGCAATTTTGTCAAAGACTACACATCGAGAATCTCTTTTATCTTGAATTGATTTGGAAACGTAACTGATGTTCCGTGCACATGCAGGAGGCATGCAGTTCAATGCATGCAATACACTACTGTACAAGCTGTATACGGCGGACGATCGCGAGGCCTAGGCCCTTTCGATTCCTTGCGCGATTGCAATATCCATGCCTGCACAGCTATGTACGTTCTATAAATTTGACAACGGTTATGCATTGTATCCATCTAGGAAATAAAGATAACTGCAAAGGTGTACACGTTGCCTACATATGCACGTACGAGCATGACTACTACTGTATACAGTATCCGTAATCTTCCTTGTTTCATGAGCTTCTTCTTATACAGGTTATGTCCGCGTTTTTACCCGATTTTATCGACACAAATAGTTTTGATAATATACAAAAAAGGGGAACTGTAATTTTTCCGCGGAACCGCGACTAAAAAAACGCGGAAATCCGGGGAAAAGAGGAAAAAGCTCATGCCTGGTGTAAACAAGTTTGTCAGACTTTGACCTCTGCTGACCCCACATGACCTTTGAACTCCACAACGAAATGATGGGGAACATCTACTCAATATGACCCACCCACATACCACATACACTTACCCAGTTTTCAAGCAATTTCTAAGGAATTTACCATTTGACCTCTTGTGACCCAATAATCCTTGAACTCCATGAAAATCGATAAGGATCATCTACTGGATATGGCCAACGCACACACCAAATATGAGATTAGTCACACTTACCCTTCATGAGATACCATGTTTACAAGCAATTTTTAAGGAATTTGCCAATTGACCTCTTGTGACCCAAAATGACCTATTACCTCCATGAAAATCAATAGGGGTCATACACTCAATATGGCCTACCCACACACTCAAATATGAATGCAATCACATGTACCTTTCTTGAGATAACTGTGTTCACATGGTTTTGACATTTTGACCTCTCTTGACCCTAAATGACCTTTGACCTCCACAAAAATCCATAGGGATCATCTTCTCAATATGGTCAACCCTCACAACAAATATGAGCATAATCACGTGTACCTTCCTCGAGATAAGATATTTGCAAAGGTTTTGATATTTTGCCTTCTCATGACCCCAAATGACCTTTGATATCCACTAAAAACAATAGGGATCATCTACTCAATATGGCCTACCCACACACCAAGTATGAGATAAGTCACACCTACCCTTCTTGAGATACCGTGTTTACAAGAAATTTCTAAGACATTTACCATTTGAACCCCTGTGACCCCAAATGACCTTTGAGTCTACCAAAATCAATACCTATCATCTGCTCAATATGGCCAACCCACACACCAAATATGAGATTAGTCACACATAACCAGATAGTCACATATACCCTTCTTGAGATACTGTGTTTACAAGCAAATGTCACACACACATACACACGCACAACGTGTGCAACGGGAACAGAAGCAGGATCTGCTGTTTGCTGTCAATACTGTGACACCATCCCATATAATGCCATGCTATCAGAAAGAATCATCCAAATTATGCAATGCACTCTTTATTCATATAGCATCTTTTGCCAATCAATTGACTCCAATGGCTTGATACTCATTTGAAAATGGTGAAAAATTCTGCAGTCACATATATTTGATTCATTTTCAATTTGTAAAGTTCTTTTGTCTCCCTATGATCATTTTCCTGTTTTCCATGTTACACCCAAATTTTAGAGGCGTATTTATGGTATCAAGCTAAGGTTATATTGCATTGTTCTTCAACAACCTTGCAAAGGAAAATGTTTTCAATTCATATATTCCTCTACATGTTATTTACCCAGTACCTTAGTGTTAGTCAGATAGAGCTTTACGGCCCAGTTTCCAACCAAGTTCAAAGCGAGAGGGCCACTGCCTTTTTTCCAGTTGTGGCTCACCAGCTTATTTTCCCTACTCCATTGCTTATGCTGAGCACCAAGCACAATGGCAGTAGGTTCTGTAGTATCTTTGTGGTATCACGCCATTTCAACTGACAATAAGTCTGGAATTAACAAATTCCTAAAGTTATCTCAGAGATATTGGGTTAGATTATCATTTATTGCATAATACTGTGAACACTGCAGAAGGGAATTTACCACACTTGTAGAAAAAAACCACTCTTCTCACCTTAAGTGTTTTTGCTATATCAAGTATAAACTAAACATCAGATAATTCTGCCTGGTTAGTAATCTGCTTACTTGACTACATAAGGAGCTATACCATACAGGCTTGTTTGGCAACCTTAGATGACTTTTTGACCTTCACTGAAAGCAACACCGTTCTTACTCTAAATGTGGAGCATCTATCAGGGTTCCTGCACCTTAAGAAAAATAAAATGTCATGATTTTTTTATACATTTTCCAGGCCCCAGAAACCCTGATCAATGAACTGAATTTGAGAGTGGTCAATTTCTGCCTGAGATAAAGGTTTCTCTAAGTTAAGAAATTGGAAACTGGTTGCTTAGCAAGATTAAGCTAATTAACATGTGAAGCAATCATTGCAAAATTGACATTCTCTCCAGGTAACGAAAGGTTAGCTGGCGGGATGAGCAAGTTTTGCTTGTTGAGAACTTTCCGCAGGACTCAATTACCCAAGCTTTCCCATCGTATGACCAAATGTTGAGTAAACAATAGCTGTTCCATCCGTGTTCATATGAATGAAATGAGCATTATTTGCTCCTTGGATTAAAGGGAAAATGCAATTAAGCAAAGGTTAAATCTTCATATGTGAAATAGGAACTACATAAATCTACATTATTTGGTGAAATTTTCTTTGAATTTGGACTTGTATTTCTCAAGATATCAGATAGTGAAGTTACTAGAATTGTGTTTCAAAGTGATCTTGAGGCCAGCAGAGGTTATATCACTTCTTATCATTGACAAAAAATACTTTGTTTCTTTTTGTTTTCCAATTTGATATCTTACTCTTGAAGGTAATAAGGACAGGTCCCCCTTAGAGATGGTAAAATTTGTAAAGTTTTTATGAATTCAGCCTTTATTAATGTGGAGTTGTTGAGGAGAAAAACAAAAGGAAAGACTGTTTATTAATGTGAGGATAATTATAATGTCACATACGCTTGCCTCAAGTTTATTTTTCAGGCCAATTTTACCTGTTGATGTCTTGAGTACCATTTGTCAGATTTCAATGAAAATTTCAACAGAATGCTTAGAATGAGTGGGCATACCCTCTTAAATTTCAAAACTTGGTTTCACCTTGGGACCTTTCTTTTCAAGAGAGCAGAAATAAAGACAACTTACCAAGGTGCTATCAGTATCTGTCCTCTACCTTCCGGCCCCAGTGATGTGATAGCACTTCCTAAAAAAAAAATGTTCACTTAGTTAGATGAGATACAATGACACACCAACATGAATGTGTTATAAAGTGTCAAATAAATTAAAGGATTCAGTTTAAATGCCGTTTCAAATACGGTTCAAGTTCGGTTTCACGTACAATTCAAATACAGTGCAAGTCATTCCCTTCAAAGTTTAGTCACATTTTACGACAGGTGGCAAATGCCATGTGCATGTTATACAACCACAAGCCCACAGGAGAGGCCAAAAATCTTCAAAGAGACTAAGATTTGGAAGAAAGCGCCCAGGAGTTAGACAGATAGGCTTCTACATCTCAACTTAAAATCTTCTGGTTCAACTTACTTGTATTCACAGCTTTTTCTTCCAGTTTTGGAGAACTATTTTCCTCACTCTACTGCTTATGTGAAGCATCATACACATGCAACTATAGAAGTTTCCATTTTTTAAATCTTTGGTACCTGGAAATTGAAGCTGAGCCCCCCACATGAAGATGGGATACTTCAACTAGATTAAAGATGGGGGAACCAGGGCCTTGGATCTTGGGAGGGGCAGGTATGGAGCAATCACAGTCCCTCTGAAAGTATTAGGGAGCAAAAATATCCTTTTGTACCCCCCCCCCCCAAAATTATTCAGGCAGATTAAAAATAACATGCACAATAGGCAAAATATAACAATGGGGCATGTAGGGGACTTTTTGACCTCCAGAAAATGTCAATTAAGTGCAAGTGAGTCAATGTGACTGTGAGTATGCATGTGTAAGTGTGCACTTGCATTTGTATGGGTAGATTCCCTACAGATGATTCCAGTGTGGGATGTGATTCAAGGTTTAACCGATTGTTGCAAAATTTGTGCCCCCACCCCCCTTCCCCCCCCCCCATCCACAAAACAGATCTATGCCACTGGAGGAAACTTGACAAAATAGTTGAACCCCTCTACACTGTATCAAAAACACTTTGTTGTCACACTGATTTTACCAAGGTAAACAAACTTAAAGATAAAATACAGTCACCCCAACTTGAGTTGGACTATAGTAAACTACCATGATTCATTAATGTGCTCTTGAGAATCATGTGACCACATTATTTCACTCAATTGTGAAATTTATGGGGAGCCACTCACTGCTTGATCTAGCCTGAATATGTAATATTTATGTCAAAAATTAAATCAAAAATGGGTGAAATATTTGCAATTTATTTGACATAATTAAGTCTAGGTAGAACACCTGCTTTTGACAGGGTTCGTACAGATAAGGAAGGATAAAATTCCCTGACTTTCCTTGACTTTCAAGGACCTCAACAAAAAATTTGAGGACCACCGCTACCTGATCTATACATGCAATTCAAAATGGCATCTTACTAGAGCACATACAGTGCATACTGTAGCCTGAGAAGATGCATTTCCTTGTGGTATTTACAATTTGGTTCTGAAAAAAGTACATTAAGATACAGACAAAAAGTCTGACAACAGAATTCTTTCTCCAGGTCCCTAAAATTGTGGTGACATGAACCATTTAAGTGACAGGTATCGCTGGGCTCAAATTTCATATTTCACTTAATGATGTAAAGAAGTTATGTTATAATGACAAACACCCAAGGTAGTGATCACTGAAATGATTTGTAGGTAGCAAGTATTTTCAATGTATTAACCCTTTACTGTTGTTTGGGTCCTTTTGGACCCATACGGAGAGCCCGGCTGTCACCCATCTTAACCGTTTCATGCCGAGCTCAAAACTGCGAGTAGCTACCCGAAAATTCGGCCACAACAACAAGAGGGACAATAGTTTATGGTCACGGGGTCAATAACCTACGGAAACTGATGCGGGGCGTGCTACGTCTGCTTTTCCGCCCACTCCCTAGGCGCACAAATATGACCCATTCGGAGCACAATGGTAAAGGGTTAATCCAAAGTATCTGCAGCACGGGTCTATGCACACACGCAGAGAGAGCAGCATCAGCTTTGCAGTAAACACACTCCACAGGCTTATTTTAACCCTTTACCGTTGTTTGGGTCCTTTTGGACCCATACGGAGAGTGCAGCTGTCACCCATCTTTACTGTTTCACGCCAAGCTCGAAACTGCGAGTAGCTACCAGAAAATTTGGCCACAACAACGAGACGGACAATAGTTTAAGGTCACGGGGTCAATAACCTATGGAAGCTGATGTGGGGCGTGCTACGTCCCCCTTTCCGCCCACTCCCGAGGTGCGCAAATATGACCCAATTGGAGCACAACGGTAAAGGGTTAAATGACCCTTTAATGATCTTTGACGACAAATGCTCTATCACAAATGATACCCCATTGGCCATTCATTATTCCGTCAAAATTTTGTCAACTTTAAAACAGCATATGCTCATTAGGTATGTTCGATTTTTTTGTGATCATACATGTAGCCAACAAAATCCAGAACAAAGAATTATGCAGTAAGTAAGATGGGTTTTAGTGACACATGTTTAGGAATTATGCCCATCAAAATACTTTTAATTTTCTATAAACTAGAGCACCAATTGCTGCAGTTGCTCAACCCTTCTAAATGTAATCATCTGTTCAGTTTTTTCTTTATTTTGAACACAATCATGGTCTACACTTTTACACTTTGTGCCAACCATAATGTAAAACTGCACACTTAGCAGTTGGCACCGAGCAGTTGAAAAGTATCATACTTTAGACGAAGGCTAGGCAGTGTTGCTTGGTATAGGACAGAACAATCACCCCAAACTTTTTTGGAAGAACCAGCTAGATCTCACAATTTTCTTCTTACTTCTTACCAAAGTACCTATTATAATATTTTGGGACTTACATATAAACCAAGCAATAACTCCTAGTAAATTTGATTTCACAACTGAGGAAAACAAACATGAAATAGGACAATCTACTATACTAATTCCAGTTGGGGTGGCTGCACTACCTCTTTAAACACAAATTATTCCAGGCAGTTAATTCCTGAATTGACACTAGGCTTTGGGCATGAAAAGTTAAAATCTCCAACATAATTCAATACTTCAGCTTAAATAACACCATAACTAGAAAGCCAACAGGCTTAGTGATTCCTTGCCGTATGATATATCATAGCAAACATGGAAACAAACATGACATGCATGAGATCCCATACAATTATCCTACTTAATTGAGATATAATACTAGTAAGGTCAAAACTGTTTGACCTCATGTGACCCAAAATGACCTTTCGACCCCTTAAAAACAATAGTGATCACCTTACCAACACGTCCATCAACATGAGTAATTCAAAATTAAGCTTAGTACAGAATGAGTATGGAAGTACTACCACCATGGTATGAGATCCCTCACAGTTATCCCCCTAAAAATATTATGTCTACAAAGTTTGATCTTACTGTCACCTCAAACCTTTGATCTCCACACACAAGAGGAATTTCTCACACAGCTTTAATATTCCAGAAAACTGTCTCATTACTTGATAAAGCGGTATTTTGAAACCATTTTTATCAAAAGTTTGGTCAATGGGGACAGCTCTCCATTCTGAAGTCTCTATGTTCCGATGCCTCTATGTTTCGAAAAGTCTGCATTGAGGTTAGTGTTTAAACAAGCCCTCATTGACACATTCTCCTACAAGCATTGGATCAAATACTGTGTTCTCACATGCCCCGCGCTCGAGGTAACACCGTATTACCTCACGCTCAAGTAACGTGAAAACGCGGGGTCGGTGTTTAAATTTCGATCCACCTCAAATCGCAGGGTTAAGCAGTTTTAAACATCGTGTTTGTTTTAATCAAGCAAGGTCACAGGTATTTATCGCACTGATGACAGGTATTTTCTTACATTTTGCTGTAATCGGTGGGTGAAATATTTGGCCTCGTTACTATGGTAACACTATCCAACCAACGAAACACTGGGTATGTGAGAACACAGACTGGAAAACACGGGGTTAGCCTGTGGTTTTGTCTGATTGTAAACACGAGTTAACACTGGGTGTTGCGGGGTATGTGAGACCAAGCCTAAAGAGACATCTGAACAGAGATGTGTAACCTTGGCTATTACTGATGGCAATTTTTGCTTTATGGGGGAAATGCCCCACCCATTGTCTATGGTATCCTTTGCAAATTAACAAAAGCAGATATCCCTATTAATCCATAATTTAATTTAACAGGACTTTTAATTCGCCTTTTGTCTACTTATACTGTAGAGCATAACATACAGTACAAGTTTTCCTTGTTTGATACACAGTATACAACATTATGCTTGCTGTTATTACCTGAACTACTTTTAAATGACAGCAGCAATGCAAAATAAAATCTTAATACTTTTGAAAAGTGTCATAAAGGGTAATCTTGAAGCAATGGTTCTATGCATTAAGCTTTATGGTACACTTTTTTTTTGGGGGGGGGATAGTGACATGGATAAAAATGAAATGTGAGACAAGAATTCCCACTCGATGATGATATTTGACATAACTATATAATCCTTCACACAGGGGTTACTTTTTTGGTGCGGTTATCCAGATATAAGCAGAGATGAGGCAAGTAGTTTGCTGATACATTTTATGCTATCAAAAATTTAAAACAAATTCTAGAATGAAACTAAGTGACAAATAATCACTGTAGAGCATATTGAAACTGTAAAGCAGAAACACCAATCTAGACAGACACCAATGTTTAAAGTAGTGTTCAACAAAATTCCTTATACAAACACACTATTTGTTCAAATCCACCAGCTTCTATGTAAAGGACACTAATTTCTGAAGGGTGTCAATCTACAGTATTTCTAAGATGACTTTCAGTTTAGAAACTTGATCAGTGTACATGAACTTCTCCATCTCCAGACAATGGCTAGGCAAACAACTTTTATTTGTGGTCAGATGAGACAAGATAATGTGGACAGTTATTTTATGCTGGATTTAGCAGAGGTGTGACTTTCATGGAGGTCTGACATTTTGACCACAAACAGAGTACTGAATGCCTGCAGGGAATGGCAGGAAATAGGAGTATATATAAACAATGGGCTGTCATGGTTATGTACTGAGATAAAAATAAGCTTTCTTCAGAGGGTTTATAAGAGTCAATTAACACCACTTATACAGTAAAAAGCCTAAGTCAATTGAGCTGTATGTTTGTATGAGGTAATCCTTCAGGACACTGTGGGGATAACTGGCAGTCAACTGTGAAAAATTGGGCCAGATAACTGTGACTAAATAGCAAAGAATGGGTCAGTCACAATTTGATTCACTCTATTAGGCAATGACAGTTCATGTAGGTGCGCTGAAGGGTATTTGATACCAAATGATCAGTGTAAATTAGGTTCTTTTTTGTAAAACTAATTAACTGTGGTATATCTAATTAATCAATTCCCACTTCCAATTAATGCATGCTTGCATGCACATGTCCTCATGAGGACAGTAGGCACAAGGTTTGTCAAATATTAGCACTTTTTGCCACTAAATTTAATGTTTTCTTCAGGTTTTCTTTAAGGTTATTGAAAAAGCAATGTAGGTATGTTATAAAAGAGATTCTTGTGCATCACACAGAGTACTCTCTGTTCAAAGTTTATACTTATGAAGTTCCACATCAGTCATCTACTTAGTGTGCACAGAAGCATCTTCTAATATTTTCAGACTATGTCCCTAAATGACCCTTACACAGACTGTTTAAACTCACATGTTCCACATCAGTTTCATGAAAATCTATTTACTTGTGGCTGCAAAATCAGCATACCCATGAGCATTGAAGCATGTATGCCAGCCTGATGAACAGATTTTGCCTTTTAAGATTTTATATTTTGCTCTGCCCACTTTTTCATGTATTAATACTTGGAACTTAATGTAATAACAGGGCACAATTTCATGCCAGAATCAACATACTGTACAGTAACTACCATATGTGATGTGCCTTTTTGTGCACCTTAGACCTTCTTCCTATGAGTTTGCTTCAGTACTTTACAAATGCATTTTCAAAATTACCTCACTAAAGAATTTACATAGTGAAGTTAATAAACTGTTCCAAAAAAATTATATACCCTATGCCTATTACATTACCCATGCCAAATTATTCTTACTCTTTCACCCTAACTGCTCATGGATATTAACTTCAACAGTTATATACTCTTTTGAGATGTAGTGTTTGCAAGGTTTAGATGTTTTGAACTCTGATGACCCCAAATGACCTTTGACATCCAATAAAAACAATAGGGGTCATCTACTCAATATGGACAATCCACTTAGTAAAAATGAGATTCCTGGCAGTTACCTTTCTTGACATATGGTGTTTACAAGTTTTTGAGCTTTTCATCTCTGATGACCCCAAATGACCTTTGACCTCCACCAAAAATAAAAGTGATCATCTACTTAATATGGGCAATCCACCTGCTACCTATGAGATCCCTCACATTTACCCTTCTTGAGATACAGTGTTTACAAGGTTTTGACCTTTTTCCCTCTGGTGACCCCAAATGACCTTTGACCTCCATCAAAAACAATAGGGACCATCTACTCAATATGGACAATCAGCAAGGTAAGTATGAGATTGCTCACATTTTTCCTTCTGGAGATATTGTGTTTACAAGCAATTTCCAAGGTATTTACATTTTGACCTCTGGTGACCCCAAATGACATTGACCTCTACCAAAAAAAATAGGGACCATCTAGTCAATGTGGACCATCTACATGCCAAGTTTGAGATCCCTGGGGGTTACCATTCTTGAGATATCGTGTTTACAAGCAGGCTTCACACACATACACACACCCTCACACACACATACACACACACACGACATCACCATCGCATAGATTCCTTGCCTGCCTTCTGCAAGGAATCAAAAACAAGAGATGATGAGCAAAATATAAGAACTTGATAAACAATGACCCATCTGTCCTCACACAGCAAGATCTAGCCTTGTGACAGATACTGCATTGTTGTTTGATCAGCTTGCTTTCAGCATGTAAGTCCCACATACAATATTACTTCCAAGCTTAGGAAGCTCTGCCTTAGCAGGCTGTACGATTCCAGCACAAATAAATATGTCCATTTCAGCAACAAACACACTTCAAGATATTTACACCCAGCATAGCAGCAGTACACTGGAAACAGCTGAAATGGAGGTTAACTGAGTATCACATAAGCATTACTGACACTTTGTGAGTTGAACTAAAAACATGAGATATTCTTCTCTAAACCTGTTTCAAATTCATGCCCACATTAATCAAAGAGATATATAGATATTAAACCATCTACAAAAAATATCAAAATCCTTAAAAGATACAATCCAAAAGAGGAATGCAACTTTTAGAAAATCAGCAAAATTTTGCTGGTACAGACCCTAATTCTACCTATACATTTATGTGTTAGGATAGGTCTAACATCCACAGTAGACTATTTTGTGATCAAAATTGAAAATTTTGAAATTTTGCAGTGTTTTTTAAAAGGAATTTCCAAAGTTAAAAGCAAAATCTTGTCATTTGTGAAACATAAACAGTGGCCTTATGCTGTGTTGCTAAAAATTCCCTGGCTTTTCCAGGACCTTCCAAAAAATGGTGACTTTCCCCTACTTTCCAGACTTGGAAAATCTCATTTTAGTTTTTCCTGACTTTCCAAGTTTTCCATGACCTGTAGGAACCCTGTTTTGACCTTTAAATATTTTACCCTTATATATTCATACCTTGGTCTCCATCTTTTCCTGTGAAGTCTGGTGCAAACTGGATGAGATCAAAAAATGGTTGGGCCAAAGCCACACTGTAAGAATCAAATAGAGGAAATCAAGGTAAGATATATCAAGCAACAAAAGAACATCTGTCACAAGGTAAGGTTAGATTATATGGAGTTTTACGGCCCAGTTTCAATCCCACTGGTTCAAGTCGAGCCTGCCACTGCTTTTTATCCAGTTGAGGCTCACTGGCTTCTTTTCCCTACCCCATTGCTTACACAGAGACCAAGCACAATGGCAGTAGGTTCCAGTTTAAAGTCTTCGGTATGACCTGGCCAGGGACTGGAACATCTGTCATAAGAGAACTAGGTTGTACATCATAATGTATACTTGATAACACTGAGATCTCAGGTCATGCAGCAGATGATTCACTGTGTGCATTGAATATAGTGCACAGTACAAAAGTCCTATTTTCTCTCTAAATGTTCACAACATAAATGTGGAAATCACTTACATTGTTTCTGGCAGAGGAAGAAAGGGGGATTTGTCTGCCCCCCCTTATCTACAGTTTCCAAAAAAAGGTGGGTAACCCCCCACCCCTGCCCTCCTTTTCATTTCCATAAAAATATAACAAACCAGAATGCAAAAATGCATTGAGGTTTCGATGATACATACACGCTCTTTTCAATAAAATGCTACATTTCTTGTAACAACTGGTGACCCAAAGTGACCTTTGACTCCACCTGTAAGTAAATGGTTTTCCTTTTAACCAAAACATTTCTATATTCAAAAAGCCAAATTTCATACCGAGCCTTAAGATATTCTGCAAACAAGGTTTTCAGCATTTGATGCCAGGTGATACCAGATGACCATTGACCTCCACCAAAAACAACAGGTACAGTACTTTCAACTCACCATAACACATCCACATACTAATTACGAAATCCATCCCAGTTTCCTACCTTGAGATATCCCATTTTGACAAGTTTTGCAAAGTTTGAGCGATCATGACCCCAGACATCCTTTCACCTCCACAAAAAAAAACGTTATACAGACCATCTTCTCACCATAATTCATCCACATACTAAGGGAAGCCATCCAAACTCGTTTCTGCGGGTCCGCGCGGTTGCAGATTACCCCGAGAATTCATGAATATGCCTATTGACGTCACTTGCACACCTCCGAAGTTTCCCGATGTTTAATGAGCCTTCCAACTTCTGCCCTATTGTGCCACTCTCTCGATCACACAATAGCAGGTCTAGCATTGAATTGGTCTACACAACAACACCGCTATTCAAAGATACTTCCTCTTAACAAAGCTCGCACACAATGCATCAACAAGAGGGTTAGCTAATCCTATAAGCTGCTTATCTCTGGACTTCAAGTTTTATTGATGAACTGTGTAAATAAACTCTTCAGCTTATTATAAAAAAACTTTGAAATACATAAATCAGTTGTTTAAGCTTTACAAGAAATGAACTATTTTCTGAAACACGACTCCAGAGTTTCTTATTCTGCTACCACTTGCGAATGACTTTTGGTGGGTTAGAAACAGAACTAACAGGGCTAGGGTTTACTCCCGAAAATCTCAGTCATTAAAAAGGAAAGAATTTTCTCGCAACTTCTGCACATATTCTACTGAAAAAAAGAGGAAGTAATCTATCATTGCGCGACGTTTATCATTTCAACTCCAACTTCGTTTATTCTCATCACCGGTGTGCCGAATTTGGTACGCCCGGGATGGTTTTTATTTATTTCTTACTAATAAATAAAACATCCTTTTAATAAGAACTGCAGTATCCATAAGGAGATTTTATTTCTGAAAACGGTTTTCTCAAAAATATACATTGCTTCAATTCACAGCAACCAATTTTCACTCTCGTTTTTATGGTGACCGATACGACCGACTTGATGAGAAAAAATCTTCACTTGTATGCAAAAAATGGAGAATAACTCTCTAAAATAAAATAGCCTGGGTGTCCGATATTTCCCAAAATCTGTGCTGAGAATCAAGTTATTTTTACGAGGCATTAATGAAGTACATTTTTCCTACCGCGACGTTCAGATGGCCTTTCATGACACGATAGAAAGTCTAACAACGAACTGACTGACCACTCACTGCATGACCATCATTTTATTTTATTTTATCTCTGACGCCCGTTTAACTAGGCGATTGAATGTGCATACGTGGTTGGAGCTTCTATATTTAAATAGCCCATTGCTCTGTTTTGTTTTCATACATAAAACACAATCGATGAAAGTTGCGTCGAAACAAAACGTAAAATATGTGGCATCCGGGGGGAGAAATCATGATCGAGGAATTTTTCCATCCTTTCAATTAAGAGAGCGTGGACCCACTTTCAAATGAATGAAATTCGGTATAACACTACTTGAATAACAATCAAGTGTCTAAACATGAGGATATCGGGGAGGAGGGGAGGGGGAACTTTCGCTTGAAAGAAGTCTAAGTTAGCACACCCCGATTATTTAAATATAGGGGCCAATCCTGCCAACACTCCTGTTAGGTTTTTCTCAGGCATATAGGAAGAAGCCCGAACCCCCTCAACTTGTATTGGATCCACTTCATGCGCGGATCTGAAGGGGGGGGGGGGGGGTTTAGTAAGTTCGACCCTTCACACCTGCTTTCTCTTAAGTCAGCCCCTCCCTTTTGTGGAATGTCTGGATACGCGCCTGCACTTTCTGTCCAATACGGGACCTAGACTGCTGAAAACATTCTTACCTTGGAAAGGTGAATTATAGTTAACGGCCGCCGGAAGGAAATGCCACTCCGTCAATAAGCTTATATATCCCATTATTTCCTAGTTTTGACTTTATTGATTCTACACTAATTTTACAATTTTCAGCTGCACCACATTTTGCCGAATTATCAAAGTCGGCCTCTTAGATGAGCAGAAGATCTGCTCGAACGACACCTACATTCAAACACATTGCTGTATTTCAGACTAAGCACTATACCGACAATGCTTTATTTTGCATGTTAAACCCCGGGAGACCGCTTACACCTTTTGGCTAACACTGGCTACATACGAATTCACCGTAGGTCCTATGTGTTAACTACGAGAAAACTTGCTTAGCTCTCGCTCTAGCAGAGAATATTTCCAGGTACTGCACATACATCGATAATGACGCCATTGGACATTTCATATAATTAAAGTGACGTGCTGTATTTCAATTGGCAGCTTTCAATCCCGTGAGTTTTCTGTCATAACAACCAACTTTTATATCCCTCCCCTTCTAAGCCACACCCACCTCAAGAAACTTGTACTTGTAGCGTGGTCTGACTTACGAACGTACTACTGCTTCCGCGTGTAGGCTTAATCCTAGTACGGTAGCCTAACACAGTTATTTCAAACCCTGTGTGTACCAGGGGGCTCAATTCTAGCGTGGCGATCGGCGAAAAATGGTTGTGATGATTATCTGCAAAATAAACTTTTTCGAGCTCCATTTTATACCTGATCATATTAATAGGTGTGGATTAAGTCTGTTCATGCGAAAAATATCCGGTATGAGTTTAGAATTGTACGAAATATTGCAAATGTGTAAATACAAAGATGGCGCCGACTCTCCAAGCTTGTTAAAAAATCTGAGATAATATATGAGAGTGACGTCACGTACTGTGAACGTCTAGCCGCTTCCAAAAAAGGTAACGCAGATATGGGCGCTGGCCGGTGATCAAAGAGTGAGTATTTCGTCCTGCAGTTGTGATTGGATATTTTAGGGAAGAAAAAACTTGACTACATTCCAATCGGCGCTAACTCATTAGCATGCAGCATATGTAGTACGTGCAGATATCTACAGGTGCAACACAAACAGGGCCCACGTGTTAACATTACTGCAATTCTTGCACCAAAAGACAATTCTCGATTGCACCTTTATCTTAGCGCGTGACAGAGCCGTACAGTACGGTACCACATTGCAGATATGGCCTGGAGATTTTCTGGGCCGGGTTAAAATTTGGATCATCTTAAAGTAGGTCGCGAAATGAGTTTTGGGCGATGCATGGAAAAATAAGGTGGGGGGGGGGGATTAGGCAGAGGTAAAATTTAAATTCATCGAAGATTGTCGTGCATTTTTGGCGTACTCAGAGCTTTCTCTGCATGGACTATATTTGGATTTAATGTTTCCTCCCAAGACTTGGACCTTATAGTTAAAAGTCTCATACTGATATCTGGAGGTAAGATCAATTAATTAAAGCCTCAACTTACTTCCAGGGCTCCAGTTTAATACACGTACCATACATCGCATTTTCAGAGTGTTCTTGTCACTCGGTCTGAAAGTTTGATAAGTGTGGGATATTTAGAGTGATTTAGGGCAAAACTTTGTTTGCAAAATTCGCCATAAACGATATCAGAAATCAAACCTTTCAAAAGAGAACTCAATGGTAACCTGATCTATTCTCAATATTGAAGGGGAGGGATCGGGGATTTAAATCAATTTTTCTTTTTCAAAAAATTACCGAGTGAAAAAAACAGTCGAAAGGGGATTTTTCAAAGATAGAGACATGATCTCTGACCGGCCGTCATTACTAAGGTGTTTTGTAAACATTATCGTAAACCGGCTTTGCCACCAAGCTGCCTTATACTGTTATAGTACACTTAGTCTTTTAACAGATTCCACCTGCCGGGGATTCAGACTAAGTAACCGGTGAAATTTTTCTTGAAGGGTTGTCTTGAATGCAGTTTCATGATTATCGATACTGGATTGATTTAAATGTTCTTTACCAATCATCGGGTCAATTCACTAAATAAATCTCGAAAAAGGCTGATAGAAAATTAGACAACATTGCCTGCTTGCAACATATGGTGTTAAAATTCAGATATACCTGGAATAGCCTATGGTGGAAATTATCCCATCTTTTTTGCCTGTAGGCCTAACCTTGCATCAATATTTTAAGGCTTAGTACTGGTACTTAACCTACCAACTTCAGTCAGAGACAATTTCCATAACTAAAAGAGCATAGGTCTAACGTTTGTGAAGAATGTGACTACATCAGTTTTGTGGGGAATTGTTGGCTTGTGAACAATTTTAGATTAAATTCAAGATGCCGATCGTGTAGTATTTAGGTTATAGTAACTTGACAGGGATATGCGTTTTCTTTTCATCATAGTATCCACCTCAAAACGTAATAAACACCAACACTATTTAGATTTATTTTTTTACTTAGTTTCGAGGACGATGAAGGATGTCCTAAGTAATCAATCTAAGCAATGCCCAATATTTTCAGAAATTTTTCTTCGGCAATATTCTTGTACGATAGGCCTATTGACATTTTCCATCAGAGTTGGTGGCTCGATGTATCCCCAAATGAGGTTCTATTTACATAGGCGTGGGCAAATTTGCAGAGAATACCAATTCGATTCATGTATGATTTGGTGCTGCGTTGCCTGGCATGTATGCAGAAGAAAAGCGCATTGTGCGACCATGATTTATTCAAAGTTGAAAAATATATGTGCGAAATTTACGACATACTCTAAACTACAGTTTCAAGCTTCATTTTAAGGCCAAAATATTTTGCACTTCATACGAGAACATTGATTGATACACCGTTTGACCATATCTTAAGGCAAAAGTAGTTTCACACCGATCGTCACGGCGACAGGGTTGGCCGACTTTAAAGTCATTTTTCGGGGGCACTGTGACAAACAAGGGATGTAAGACGGCAATAGTGCCGTTAAATTCAAGGCCTGTCAACTCAAAGAACAATTAAACATGTAAAAATCTGTATACATTGCAAAACATTTCTAAATTACTTATGGAACTTAAAAGAGAATCAAGTAAAAGAAAGACACAGACACACGTATGTAAATTTATTTTGTTCAACTTCACATACAAACAATTGTTCCTGATATTACACAGAAGAAAGTTAGCTTATCTTTTCCACTTGACCGCTGACGAAGCTTCGTGCAAACTTCGTGGTTAAAAGTTTTCACGAACAAAAGACCTGTCTTGACTGAAATTGGGAAGCAATTGAGTAGGCCATTGTGCTCAGTAATAGGATTACCACACTGCGTGGAGGGAAGTTGTGCATAATTCGGAAAGTGCTCGGCAATGCCTTGGACGGTTAGAGCGATAATGAGTCAAGCTTCAGTGAACACGCAAATCTGCCTCCGCACGGACCCGCAGAAACGAGAATGGATGGCTTCCCTAATTATGAAAGCCATACACGTTTCGTACCTTGAGCTATCCTAAACAGGTTTTTCTGAGTTTGACCTCCGGGCCCCTATGACCCCAAATGACCTTTGACCTTTACCAAAATCAATAGGGTTCACATCATAATGCATCAACATATCAAGTTTGAAATCAATCCAAGCTTCCTACCTTGAGATATTGTGTTACAAAGGTTTTCAGGATTTGTCCCCTTCTGACCCCAAATGACCTTTGGTCTCCACCAAAATATATAGGATTCTTCTTTAATAATGCATGAACATATCAAGTTTGAAATGAATCCAAGTTTCATACCATGATGTATCATGTAAACAAGGATTTCAGGGTTTGACCTCACATGACCCAAAACGACCCTTGACTTCCACCCAAATATATAGTGTTCTTCTTTACATTATAACCCATCAACATATCAAGTTTGAAATGAATCCAAGTTCCCTACCTTGAAATATAGTGTAAAAAAGGATTCCAGGGTTTGACCTCACGTGACCCAAAACGACCTTTGACCTCCACGAAAATATATCCGGTTCTTTCTTACATTATAACACATCAACATATCAAGTTTGAAATTAATCCAAGTTTCCTACCTTTAGATATAGAGTAAATAAGGATTTCAGGGTTTGACCCCATGTGACCCCAAATGACCTTTGCTCTCCACCAAAATTAATTGGGTTCTTCCCCACATCATAACGCATCGACATATCAAGTTTGAAATTAATCCAAGTTTCCTACCATGAGATATCGTGTAAACAAGGATTTCGGGGTTTGACCCCCTGTGACCCCAGATGACCTTTGACCTCACCCAAAATAAGTAGGGTTCTTCCTCTCAGTATGGGGTATCTGTGTACCAAGTTTGAGAACTGTCAGATCTTCCCTTCTCAAGATATCGTGTAAAGCAAAGTGTCACAAACACACACACATACACAGGGCATAACCATATTCAATGCCTTACGGGGTACACGGAACTGTTCCCCGTAAGGAAACGGTCGGAATTCCCCTTTAGCCGTTTATGTCACGTGGCACGTGAATGCCGCGAGCGAGGGCGGACTCTTGCATATCACGTGACAGAGCTCATTGCAGTGTCTGAATTTTCGGGTAGCTACGCCAGTTACAAGCCCCGCGTGAGCGAGGAAAGACGTGCGAGGCTTCAGCTCTCTAAGAGGCCTGTACCCGGCAAGGTATCGTTTACAAGCTCACACACCTACACGCCTACACACACACACATACACACACATACATACACGCACATACACACATACATACACACACACGCCATCGTGAATGCATATGTTTCTCTTTTCATCGAAACCAAAAATGTCAATATCTTGGTTTCTTTTTTCAATACCAGAATGCAAAAATGCATTGAGGTTTCGATGATACATACATGCTCTTTTCAATAAAATGCTATATTTCTTGTAACAACTGGTGATGCAAAATGACCTTTGACTCCACCTGTAAGTAACTGGTTTTTCTTTTAACAAAAACACTTCTATATTCAAAAAGCCAAATTTCATACTGTGCCTTAAGATATTCTGCAAACAAGGTTTTCTGAGTTTGATGCCACGTGATACCAGATGACCAGTGCCTCCACCAAAAACAACAGGTGCAGTACTTTCAACTCACCATATCACATCCACATACTAATTAGGAAATCCATCCAAGTTTCCTACTTTGAGATCTCCCATTTTGACAAGGTTTTCAAAGTTTGACCAATCATGACCCCAGATGTCTTTTCAATTCTGCAAAAAAACCTTATACAGACCATCTTCTCACCATAACTTATCCACATACTAATTATGAAATGCATGCACCTTTCATACCTTGAGCTATCCTAAACAAGGTTTTCTGAGTTTGACCCCCTATGACCCCAAATGACCTTTAATCTCTATCAAAATCAAAACGGTTTTTCCTTACATCATAATGCATCAACATATCACATTCGAAATTAACCCAAGTTTCCTACCATGAGATATCGTGTAAACAAGGATTTCAGGGTTTGACCTCACATGACCCCAAATGACCTTTGACATCCACCAAAATTAATTGGGTTTTTCCTTACATCATAATGCATTAACATATCAAGTTTGAAATGAATCCAAGTTTCCTACCTTGAGATATCGTGTAAACAAGGATTTTGGGTTTTGACCCCACGTGACCCCAAATGACCTTTGACCTCCACCAAAATCAATAGGGTTCTTCCTCTCAGTATGGGGTAACTGTGTACCGAGTTTGAGAACTGTCAGATCTTCCCTTCTCAAGATATCGTGTAAACAAGCAAAGTGTCACAAACACGCACAGGACATACCCATATTCAATGCCTTACGGGGCCGGGGTACACAGAACTGTTCCCGTAAGGAAATGGTCGGAATTCCCCTCTAGCTGTTTATCTCACGTGGCACATGAATGTTGCGAGCGAGGGCGGCCTCTTGCATATCACGTGACAGAGCTCATTGCAGTGTCCGAATTTTCGGGTAGCTACGCCAGTTACAAGCTCCGGGTGAGCGAGGGAAGACGTGCGAGGCTTCAGCTCTCATGAGCTGCTTGTACCCGGCAAGGTATCGTTTACAGGTTCATACACGCATATAAATTGGCGTGTACACACTACGAGC
Organism: Holothuria scabra; assembly: GCA_037179385.1. Classification (NCBI taxonomy): domain Eukaryota; kingdom Metazoa; phylum Echinodermata; class Holothuroidea; order Aspidochirotida; family Holothuriidae; genus Holothuria; species Holothuria scabra. Next base: position 55,795,811 of record CM074181.1, on the reverse strand, counting down.
ACAGGACATACCCGTATTCAATGCCTGACGGGGTACACACAACTGTTCCACGTAAGGAAATGGTTGGAATTCCCCTCTAGCTGTTCATGTCAAGCATCACGTGAATGCTCCGAGCGAGGGCAGGCTCTTGCATATCACGTGACAGAGCTCATTGCAGTGTCCAAATTTTCGGGTAGCTACGCCAGTTACGAGCTCCGTGTTAGCGAGGAAAGACGTGCGAGGCTTCAGCTCTCGTGAGCTGCTTGTACCCGGCAAGGTATCGTTTACAGGCTCATACACACACACACATGCGCACACACACATCACACACACATACACACGCCATCATGATTGCATAGGTTTCTCTTATCATCGAAACCAAAAACTGGACTGGACTTTGAACTGAAAATTGCTGTGTTGTGTCTGGTCCTCATAGTCAAACTTAAGAGAAATCGTTACGTATAAATTCTGTTTACCTGAACGTAGTGTTATTGATGAATGTATAGGAGTATGTCATCTCAACCTCTTCAACATACCTCTGAAAAAACAGAATCCAAAATTTCACAAAACATATTTAGAAAATTTTTTGATTGATCATGAAAGGATGTATACATCCTTACTTGAAGAACAATGTGAAAATATTGGTTACATGATATTATCAATTAATATAGGGGGTTCTTAATTTTTGTAAGAATTAATAAAATACTGAGCATTGTTAACTATAGGTTCCATATCTTGCTATCAGTGTTACACTACAGGTTAATCAACTACATAGCGGATCCAACTAAAACCAAACGGTACAAAACTGGGCGGTAAAACCTTATCTATCTGAATATTACTACTACAAAAACATTTGCAGTGGACATTATGCATTGACATCAGGACATTTTGATTTGCAGGTAAAACAATAATAGAGCCACAGACTTCCTATACATGGACAGAGCATACTGCACAGCACATTGTCGCTATCGTTAGTATTAGAAAGGCACAGCAAGATGGCTGTCTGCTATGGTTTTGTGTTAAAGTATGGACTTTCTCAAGTAAATCAACAGATTTTGCCAAAAAGTTGAAGTATTTTTGAAATAATGCAAAGTAAGGTCGAAATAACTACACGCATTGCAGAAAATTCTTTCCCATTCAAGTTTAAGTTTTGTTCAAAATATTACAGAGTCGCCGTTGACAAATAAGGCAAATTATAGCCTCACGGTGGCCACCTTGGTGTGCCTTTTTTGTCCTAGTCGGAAGCAACTATCTATGGATAGGATGTACGCTTTACATGCTCTGTCTTTGTATATAGGAGGTCTGTGAATAGAGCACACTGAATGTTTGATGCATCTTTCTAATGATTGCATTGGACGCTGAATATTGACTTGATTGGAGGAACTTTCTTGGAGCCAAGTTGGAACTTAATGGAAAATGCTTCTCTTCTCCTATAAAGAGATCATGTTTAGTTTGAAATAGAGACCTGTAAAAATAGTTAATAAAATACCTGTTCACAGAGTTAATTAAACCTGTGTATACAGTTAATTAATGGCCTTTGTTTCCAGTTGTAGCTCACTGGCTTGTTTTCCCTACTTTGTTGCTTATATGCTGAGCACCAAGCACAATGGCAGCAGGTTCCATTTTTTTAAGGTCTTCTCTATGACCCAGCCAGGAGTTCAACTACAGATCTCCTGCGTGCAAGTCAGAGGCTCTAACCACTTGACCATGCAGTCAGTTCAATGGAGGAAACCTGATTCCACCTCTCTGACATATGAGTGTGACTGTTAAAATAGGGTTTGAGGTTAAGGTTTACACAATTATAAATATATTCTTTCTTTAAATTTCTATCTACAAAACACCTTTTGTTCCACTTTTGTTTTTAAGGGACAAGGATTAATTCTGACAGAAACTCAAAAAGGGGGGGGGGGGGTTGATTTATTTCTGCCAAACCACGAGTTAAAATTAATGATGCCCTTGACCAAAGTTACAGGTGGGTTTAATAGTTCAAAGGCTTGCTTCAAAGCCTTTTAAGGTGCAATATGGAGGGCTGTTTATTTAGGTAAGTTCTAACATTGATGTAAAGGTGTCTCCGTCTGTAAAATGAAACCATGATGTTCACATTTCATTTTTCATGGAAATAAAAGGGGGATTAAACCTTTCTTTTTCTGGAAAGGAAAGGGGACAAATCTCCCTAAGCCTTTCCCCAACCTTGAAGGAAACACTGAGGGACCATACTCAAAGTATTTCAAACTTTTTTCTGGCTATTTTATTTTTAATCTGCTATCCCTTTTTGTTACTCTACATATATAGACGAATCTGGAGAGATTGTGATGGTCTGATTTTAGTCGGCCATTACTGGGGTCCATATCATCTTTAAATTACCTTCCTTACCTGTTCCATGGATGGTTGTACACTGAAGTGTACCTTGATTACCTCAACTTCACTGAATATGAGGATTTGAAATTAACATAGACGATAAATGAAGACGATTTAAGGCTGATGGACCCTGGTCAGAAGGGTTACAACAATGTGACGTATGTGTAGTGCCACAATTTAACAGGTGAAATAATGAAAACTTTGAGAGACTGGTTGAATGTGACTCACACAAATAACCTCTCAAAAGTTCATTGCCTCTAATGCTTCAAAAATGACTAATAGAGGAGTTACCCGAAATAAAGAAAAAAGAAGCATTCATTTGGTCCTCAGATAGCCCAAACAAAGGCTGCTTTACCAGGAATAGTTTGTTGGTGGGATTATTACCAAAACCAACAAAGCATGAGTGGTGAGGGTAGCAAACAGGTGACCTTCCAAATACTTGGAAGTTTGGAGGCATGAACCTTAATTTTGGACCAAAAACAAAGAGCAGGAATTGGCAAGAGTCAAGGAATGGTAGGTGAAGGGTAACATTGGCAAGTCAGTTACAACATGGCGGGGTTAAAATAAAGATATCTAACATATGAATATTTATCAGGCAGTTTGGCAAGTGTGCCAAGATAAAGAATTTGCTTATGTAGCAAAAAGGGATAAAAAGATAGGAGATTGGTAGAGGAAAAAAGAATTTTATGAAGCTAGTGTGGCATATAGGTCTAAAAAAGAAGCAATTTAGCCAGAGAGGCAAAACAGAAAGTAATCTAGCCAGTGTGGCATAAAGTTTGAATAAAAAATAAGAAGTGTAAATCTAACAGAGTGTTAGAACAAAAAGGTGAAAAATTAATAACTGGAAAGTGTGTTTTATTCCTAAAAGAGGAAACTAAATGGAATATTGTGATATTCTCAAGGATTGTGTACATACTTCATTCGCATTTGGTGTAAAGGATATTTTATGTTGTGACATGTGCTGTGAAACTTGCTTAATGAAATAAAACAAAGAAAAGGCAAGAAGTTTCTATCTCGTGTCTTCTATATCTCTGGGACTTAAAAAACTTTGGTAGCAAATGAGTCTTTAATCGGACCTACCGACCAGACCCCACTAATGGCTGCCTACAGTCACTAAAAACAAGCGCTAATCGAATACGTCTATAGTTGAATATACTAGATTCTTGCCTGCACAATACGGAATTGTCAATGTCAGTGTAACATCTCTTCTCTTACATGGAAAGTAGAAAATGAAACTTAAGTAAACTTCTGTTGAAATATGAAATAACAAAAAGGAAGCAGAAGTGGATTACTGTTAACTAGAAAATAAAGGAGACTTTGACATGCTATAAATTGCAGGTAAGTCAAAAAATTCAAAAATATATGTTAAACAGCATGAAAAATTAATTTTAACAGTCCAACTCCCATCTTTCTAGGACATTCTTGAGCTGAGATGTAAAATGTTGGAAGTTTATTCACTCAAATGAAAATGGTACATTTCACAATGATTTGTGGCGTCATTGTTGTACAACTCTAATTACAATCTTTATATTTCTTTAGTTTTCTGAAAGTTACTGCACCTTGTACCAAGGTGTGATAGTACTCTTACTCTTATGGCATGATGTAATTAATTAAGCCCTCTCTGTGCAACATGCTATGCCAGCAAACAGAAAGTGTTCAAGGTCATACAACCATTTTTTTATTTCAAAGGGAAACAAAGCAGGTAAAGTGAGCTGTACAACAAGAATGTCACAAATTATTGTGCAATTGACCAATTTCTTTTAAGTGAATTAATTTCAACATTTTACATCTCTGCATATGGATGACCTATGAAGATGGGAGTTGGACTGTTAGAACACATTTTCATGCTGTTTAACATATATTTTTTGAATTTTTTGACTTTAGGTACACTTTAATGCATGTATATAAGTAAAGCACTGGCATGTGTACTTACCTCATCATTTGACATGACAAAGGTTTTGAATGTTTTGGAGCCTGTTTCGCCATTAATCATATCTCTCCTCAACTGTAGAAGGTAATATGTCATTAAACTTGAAATTAAGCACAATTAACACCATTGAAAGTCAAATGTTTAAAGTGAAACAACTTTATTTGCAAAACTTTCCTTGAATTTTCTGACTTGTACCTAGTCTACCAATTGAAGCAGTCCCACTCTGAAAACTTCAGAATTTTTGGAAATATGTGAACTATGGGTTTTTTCCAGGTTCCCTTGTATCTCTTTACCTGGCCACATGGAATAATACTGTAGGAACATCATTTAGTGGAGGTCAGGGGCAGTATATACATTTTGAATAAATCAGTAATTAAACAGATCATGATTAGGGTATTCTGAAAAATGATAAGACTAAGCATCTCTCCTCTTCATCAAATACCGTGTCCAATTTGTAATGAACATCTTGGATACAACTTTCAACATACCTTGGTTTTGACATGAATATGTTGGATATGATATACCAACAAAACATTTTCTTCCAGGTCATAGCATTTTGGATATAAATTACAACAAACCTTGGTTTTGTCATGAATATTTAAGATATGACTACAATATGCCATTTCTACCCAACGTAACATGTTTTGATACGTATAACATATAACACGTGCCTTTGCTTCATTCCTATCTTTAACAAGTTGCATGTGCATCTTACAACATACTTTGGTTTTGCAATGAATATGTAGGATATGACTAACAAATACACCATTCCTTCCCTTTCTAAACAGGTTGGATATAACATACAACATATAACTTTGAATCATTTCCCTTTTTAACATGTTGCATATAACTTACAACATACCATTAGTTTATTCTCATCTTCAAACTCAACTTCCAGGAAATCTACGTTTGGTGGTTCTGACAAGTAGCCAAGCTGATGGACAAGGATTAGAGACAGTAGATATGTAAACAGATAAGAAGTAATGCATCCCAATCAATGATCTCACAATTTAAATATTAATGTTAGTTAATAATAATAATAAGTCTGTTCAGAGACTAGTAAAACAGGCCAAATACTCCCATTGTTGTTATTATTTTATGCAGTCAGATATGAAAGATGTACCATTTATGGCACACGGCTTAAATGTTCTTTGATTTTGGAAACATGTTAGGTCCATACTTCATTGAAAATTTCCAAAATAGTCAGTGGGATATGTTATCAAATATCATGCTGCTAGAATTAAACAGGACATTAAAGCCAATATTATATGAGAAAAAGTTATTTTACCAGAGTGAAGCTTATCTCTTTCACTGCAACTATTAATCCCTTTAACAAACAAGCATGCCCTGTTGAGCAAACAGTCTTTGAAAGGGTTAAACCCCTGTAACTTTACTGATCTCAAAACACCTGAACAGAAAGTTCACTGATAGATTCTGGTTTAAGAGTGGTCAACTAGGGATGGCTAAATTGGATATTTGTTTCTAACATCGTGTACTCTTTTCATCAGTTTGTTTGTCTGTTATTGGCAATAGCATGACTTTCAGAACTTAAAACATGACTGGTGTTAAAACATATACTGTTGGCAGCTGACAATGTGGACCTTAAAAGGTTTCCAGGTTTTTACATTGTGCAGAAAGTCCATTGAAGACGCTTTCAAACCTATTATCTGGCTCCAAATTACAATGAAAGGACATCCTCAGTAAACCCCATACTTTCTCTCATCAGTGAGCTGAAAGATTGTTTGCTTTATTTTATATTAGAGCAGGTAATTTTTTATCTCTGTTTTATATCTTTGAGAGATTTCCAGTTGCAATTGGAAACTGATACTATGCAAGCCAGTCAGAATGCAAAATGTGGGTGGGTGTGTATCTTAAAGGAACTGTCACCTTCATGTAACTCAGCAATGTTAGGTTAATAATGAGCCCTGAGGAAAATTTCAATGAAATTATTTGAATATCTATAACATACTAAAGATATTCCCCTTCAAAGTTTGACCATTTCTTTCATTAAAGTAGGTGTACAAAAGTATATGGTGTGGATGTTTGTTGTCCGTCTACTTCTTCGTTAGTGCCTCATGAACTATATGTGCTAATTTTTTATGAGATTGGTGTTTCCAGTGAGTTTTCGAAGTACTACACAGCACCTTTTGGAATCCCCAAGTTATTGATGCCCTTTGAATGAAGGCAAAAGAGCAAGGGATATTAAACAATTTGCCAATTTGATAGGTCCCTGATCTCCACACATCACAAACTTGCATGAGATGATCATGTATTGTCATGATGTTTATAGTGACAAAAAGTAATTGTTTCAATAAATGTTCAAAACATGATAGATTTTAATTGGAATTTCAGTTTCTTTTAAAATTTAAATGTTTTTTTCACATGAATGAGATAAATATCGCTTTTATGTATCCACTGACCTTGAATTAAAACTGGTTTTGATGTGTGTTTGTTTTAACCCATATTTTCATTTTCTTCCTTTAACTGCTAAACTACTAAACCAACTGGTGGAGAGTATCACCAAGTTACAGAAGTTTAAAATGATGAAGACAGGACAACTCACCCACTTTAAAACCTTTCGAATGAAAAAACCTTCCATTTGCACTGACTTACCTTAATTCCAAAGAGATCATTATATACAACAAAACTATAAACATGATTAAACAGTACTTACCAAAATTAAGAGATTTGTGTATGGTTATTATTCAGAATGTGAAAGTATGCAAATAACTGTGAATTTTGCTTTGGATTATACAAGGTACAATGAAATAGTCATTTGTAATGTTTATGTTTCCTTCAACACATTTTTACCACATTAGTTAGTTATATGGAATTAAATGAATATATGGAGACTCAATGAGGGAAAAACAATGAAATATTGGGAAAAAAATTAACTAAAAGAAGATAACGATTTGGGTAAAATCCTTCTTAAAATTCTGGACAAAAACAAATGTGGAAGTCATGTTGAAAATTTCTGTATTAGGTTACTTCACGTTTGTACCAAAGGTCCATAGCCTACGCTTGTGGTACCCCAACTGCCAATACCTATGAAAACCTCCTCCTGAATTCATTCAAGTCCCTAATGACTTCCTATTAACTATGGTAGCATTTCAAGTAGATCAGGATATGTTAAATCAACAAGGTTTGATTCTAATTTACAAAACTAGCACCTACTGGATTGACAAGCACTGCCATTTATCCCTATAACATGTGTATCCCTTAAAATGACATAGTTTTGCAAGCAAATGGGAGGGAAGCCCCAATTGGGAGGAGATGCTATACTGTAATATTTCAGAATAAATTCTGAAATGCCTTCTCTTGAACAAGGACCATTTAGTCTAGCTCCCTTCCCACTTTGCTAAAGAAAATGTATTGATTAAATGAAGGTTAAGGTTGTATGACTTACAGTAAAGTAAGGGCAGACTATCTGGGTGATTGAATTTACCAAGTCACTTATTTCTAGTTCATGGTATCCCTTGCCACTGAACCGTGTAATGGCTTCTTTTTAAATATTTCTGTTCAGTATGTTCTGTATATTTCTACACAAAAACCCAGTTTAATGAGATACACAATATAGATACTGAACTACAGCTATCAAAACATTAGAAATGATCAGGCTTTGTACAAGTCCTCTGAAGTGAGTGGATAAAAACAGCACTACTTGAGAAACATGAATGTTTGGAAGAAGATGGGGTTTGGTTTAATTCTCATATAGTTCACTGGTGAGGCCTCACATTTATGCTTCTGCAGTTTTTTATCTGAACTGTTTTTGTTTTTTATTTAATTACCTTAGGAATGTAAATTTAAGCTGCAATTATGAATGCCACTATCTATACCTGAAATCAAAAATGATTCAGAAATCTCCTCGGAATTTTTTCTTTAAAATATCTGCCCAATGGAAGCAAAAATTTAGTAATGTATTTCAACTTAAAAACCATATTAGTTGTAAATTTAGTTAAGTATTTAATAAATTTTTAATTGTGGAATCACTAGCATGAAACTGGAAATTCCAGTCTTAGAGGCAAAGAGCATATTAAAAGTAACAAAAGATCGTATAAAACAAATAAAAGAAAATTGATGTTCAAAATTCCAGAAAATTACAAATGAGAAACTTTTCATATAAATTCCCCACAAGAAGAGATTTGCTTGCAAATATTTAAAACAATACAGCAACAGAAAAGCCAATGCAAACCATACTGTCCCTTGAGAGAAGACTCCAACAATACTGCCCCTAGATATAGATATTTAAAAGATGCAGTAGATGGCTGGGACAAAACAAACCCTACAGTCCAGGGGAAGGGGGACCCTACATGTGAACAAAGTAAACCTATCCTGAGGCTTAATATTTCACCAAGAGATATGCAAAACCTCAGAGCTTCTGAGGGCTTTGCTTCTGGATCCTCGCTACTGTTTCACTCAAACATTTTCCTTTGTCCTCAATTTGTTCCCCGCCATCCTAACTTTTGACATCCTAGTGTCGCTGCTGGCTGTAGTGAAAATTAGCTTCATTTGATAGTGACAATGGTACATCATCATCGATATAATGTGGAAATTATTTTTGGTTACTGTTCAGTTAAGGCCAAAACATGTTACCAATTAGCATGAAAAGGTGAAAAGGGTTGATCTTTGCATTATGGGGATTAATAGTGAAGAACTGCGACTGCAATTGTGTAATACCTATTTTCAGTTTTATTTCTTATACTGTCCATTTTTTTTAGGGATTTCACGCACAACCAGCATGAGTGTTTTCACGTTATATCCCAATTGATTGGTAAGCCCCGCCCACTGCCTGGAAAAGATCAACAGTGTTTAAGTGCAACAATCACAGTGTCAAGGTCAGTGCTACAACAGGCAGCTGCTTCTCAGCTAGCTACACTAAATGCAAACTACTCAAGATTTATCCCTTCAAAAGGGGCAGGGCTTGTCACAAAGGTGTAAGAACTCCATATGTAAAAGTGGTAATCATTCAGCATCAGTGGCAAAAGTTTTCTCCTTCAGTCTTAAAAGGTTTTACCACCAGGTTTAGAAGTTACATCAGTTTATCTATGATTCTGAATCAAGATCAATATTGCAATTTGAACTATGAATATAAAATACATGGTCAAATGCTGTGGATTGGTGAAAGAATGCAACAATCTTACACCAAAGCAACACTACTTATGTCAAGAAATGCAAATGCTGTCTGTCTCCAAAGAATGTACCAATTGGAAGGAGAAGGAGCAGGGTTGGGGTGAGAAAGGGAGAATAAAAACACATTAAAAAACATGAAATGTTCTTCTTTGGTAAAGTTTAAGAACTTGTCAAATGTCCCACCACTAACTCAAGTCTCAAACTTACTGGCTGTTCTTACCTTTATACTTTAATGAATCGGTGGAGACTTTTTTTCCAAGTTTACATAGATACTACTTTTCCAAATAGTGGTTATAAACAATTGTGGGCAGACTTTTGTTGCACGTCATTTTTGTCAATGTCATTTTATTTTACTGTGGTCAAAAACAATGCACATCAAGATGCTGTCCCACAATCCTTTGCAATCGTTATTTGCAAAAAGATCTATGGGTTCCATGTTTAAATAGAGACGTAAAAAGTATTAAGTCGCCAATGGATACAACTTTGTGGGGAGTTACTTTCTCTTGTCCAAACTCTCACATATTGTTCCTCAAGAACTTTTGTAAAGGTATAGCATTACTTCAGTATTTGACAATTCATCACATTATTTGAGTGACAATCCATCACCAATAAACTCCCCTCCCCATTGAGGAAACTGCTAAAAAAAATTAGTGTTTATTACAAATATTTTTTTCAATGTTTAATGAAAAAAAAAAAAAACCAAGAGTACTTTTCAGTTATAACATTTTTGAATAAAGAAATGAGACTCCTAATATCAAGTTCATGTGGCAAATTTTGGTGCAAATTTGCTAATAGTTATGAAACTATAGAAGTACCTCCATTTATTTTTATATTCCAACAGCATTTATATCACACTGATTGCCCCTTCTATATGCGCAATATTAACAAGTTAACTTTTAAAAAACATGTCCAAAATTCAGCAATACTACTCAAGTGTGAAGCCCATCTCCAAAGATACCCAGAAATTTGTCAAAAAACTAAAAACTTAAAAGTATAAAAATGCAAATCTGGCAAGCATGGGCAGTACAAAAGAGGCAGCGCACAAAGCATTTATGAAACTCCAACTCTATCGTAGGAAATGCAATCTGTGGCATTGTCAATGTTGAGGGATAAAGGAGAAGCTCCCTCCAGATCAAGGAAAATAGGGACAGGTTGAAAGACCTGTATACTGAAGGCAAAATAGATGCCAAAAAGACTTCTAGCCCCATTTTATGCTGAAAATGTCGGCTGTGAAGCACAGGCATTCTGTCAAAGCTTACCTCGATACCAGAGGATGATCCCTGGCCACCAAGCTAAAGTGTATACAGAGGAAGAATTCTTTCAGGATTGGTACACTTTTGAGGATCAGATTTATCACGAAGGTAAAAGGTTTTTACAGTAACACTGGTCTATTTGCACTCATACCAGGGGGTGCACATACTTACCGTCACTTACTATTCCACTAGTCTATTTGCACCCATTACTACCCACCGTGAATGTAGGAGAAGAACATTAATTTTATAATTGTGAAGGGATAGCTTACCTTGCTTAACAATCACAGAGTATATTCATACCAAACATATCATAAATGAACAAATTGAAAGCACCAGTAAGTAGTATTGTTTTCATGGGGTTAAGCATAATATTTTCATAATAAGAAAATCGTAATTAAAATGAATCTTACCATTGCATACTACCACTTCATTACCCAATGGACTTGCCTGAATTAAATTACATGCAATAATAGACTAAAATTATACATAGTATCCTCACATATGATCAAATTTCATTTTTGTGGGTAACAGAGCACTTAGTGCTAATGACAGGGGGCTATGTGGTAATTTTCCTAGGTTTTACTGTTCCAAGGTGGAAAACTTATTTAACACATATTTTTGGGAACATTAAACCCTGGGAAAAAATGTATCCCATTACTACCACCACCCACTGGCGTGGTACAAAAGAGGAGAAGACGTAACCTTGGAACAGTGAACCCCAGGAATATTGGGTAGACCCCATAACTGGGTGTCATGCTACATTTTTATATGTAGTTGACATCTATCAGGGTAGCACAAGTTGAACAAGAGCCACATAGAGCTGTGGCACCACTGAAAGCTATTCAGACCCTAAATAAAGGTCACCCATTTTGTTCTTCTTAACCAATGAAACACAACTGGGAAAAGGCTGCAGTTGTGGCTCACTTTTCTAACCAGTTGGTTTATAGAAACTAAGCCATAAAACCTCAGTTCACTAACTTAATACACAACAACCACTAAATTCAAATAAACTTATCTTGGTACTTTAAAAGCTTGCATTGAAATGTATTTTTTTGTTTATGCAAATAAAATACATGCATATGCATGCAACAGTAAGCTAGATACATGCACATACAGTTCACCAATAACTATTATCAGGGATTTTACCATAACACTTCCATGCAATGCTGTGAATAGATAGAGTGATAAAGCACCCATGCAGTGACAACAGAAAAGCCAAACGCAACACTAAGTGTTAATTACGGAAAAAAAGACACCCCCCACCCACTTTTTTTTGTAACTTAGGCAATATTTCCTATAGCAATCCAGCCAGCTGCTTCGTTCACATACAAACTCATTGAGATGCAAGTAAAAAGGACAAGTAAAAAAAAAAAAACAAGAATATTAATTCATTCACTGTTTTGTTTTGAAATAACTGCAGTTTCTTCACACCCAAGGAATACAGGAGAAACCGACAAAGATCTAGCTAAATACCTTCAGAATAGATTCAATCTCATCCTGTTTACACAATTAGGAAGGAAAAATACAGAAAATTCTGAAGTATAATTTCAAGAATACATACATTACTTTGAAAGTAAATAGTGCGGTTATACAAAAGGGAAGGCAGTTCTAGGCAATCTTAGCCTATATTTGGTCAGACTGACTACACCTGATAAGGGTACCTCTGCTAATTACTGTATGCACTTTGCAAAAGAACTGCAACTATTCTGTTCTATACCATGTAAAATAAGAGCTGGACCAACAGACTGGAACATGCTGGCCTGGATGGACACTACACTGTGTTGAAGTATGAGCCAATACTTCTGTAACCTGATTCAAATCCATATCTATCTTCATCATCCACAATATGATGTACTGTTCCACATGCTGTGATGTTTCTTCTTGAGAAAGCAACATAGACACCCCAGTAGATCAAAGGCAGTGTGGGGTGTAACTGGTATCTGAGTTTGTTACATGATCTGTGCCCTCAAATGAGCTATGCTTCCACTGTGTTCACACTGTGCGAAAAGCAATTAACACATACTTGTCTGGCCTGTTAGCTGACCCCAAATGTTATGTACCTTTTTGTGTATTTTAATATATCTGCTACTGTCAATCAATTAATCAGATGTGAAATGTGACTATATCAAGTGATATTAGAGGTAATCAGGCAGAGAAGGACGATGTAACAAAAACTAAGAAGGAACATTTCATCATGAATGCAATACCCTTATCTGAAGTTACTATAGGACAGACTCCCAAGCAATATAGGACAGAACTAAGTACAATCAACTTTTTTCATGAGTGTATCACACATAAATAGGGACATATTTACTGCCAAAATCTAACCTACAATCTTGGACAAAATTCCTTGGGACCCCCCTGCTCCCCTTCGCAATGTTGACCACAGTTAGCCTATTCATGGCATGCAGTCAATCTCTCAGCGCAACATTGAAATGGGGAGCAGGGGAGGGTAAGCATGTAAGCCTTTGAACTGAAATTCAAGAATATTATGGCAAAGTGTCCCAACAGTTTTGTCCATGATTGTCTGAGAATTTCGAGAAGTTAGAACTACTCGCGTCACAGAGTAGAAAGTGTCATTTTGTCTTGATGGGTTGATTTGCAAAAGGGAATAATTTTCGATCGTTCATGTAGCTGTTCTCAACAGTGACTTGTGTTTGGTTTACACTGTCTTAAAATAAAAAGAATAGTGAAAAAATGTTCGTGTTTATGTATTTTAAGTTTGTTCAAAACAGTCAGGTGTTACCTGATAAGTGCATTTTGAAGAGCAGAGGCACTGATATATCCTGCCTATTATTACTTCATTTGGACGTAATTTACCGTGTTTCCTCATGAAAAAATATGTCGTACATGCGAACTTGACGAGACCGGCAATGAAAGATAAGTTTAACCCAACGGTCTACCATTTATTTTGAAAGCAAATTTGGAAGCAAAACGCAATGAAATTGCTTCGGTTTAAAGAGGGAAAAAGCATGCGTAACCAGTTTCATTTAACGTGAAAAATGGAGTCACAGGGGTGTAATTTGCTTCAAAATATGCCAAAAACCAGCCTTAACTAACGATCTACCATCGTTATATTTTAAAAGCTTGGATCTCAGATGTGCCTTTTACATTCCATGGTAGATCGTGGCGCTCAAAAGCTTCAAACCAATAAAACTGTAGTCTTATTTAACTATGTTCCCGCAAGTGAAACCAAATTTTCTGTGATCCTTCCAATCATAAAGACATCAACATTGTGTGGTCACATTCTAGGCTAACTCATAAAAGGTATTTCACATGGTATAATAGCCAAAAGTATTCAGTCTCTTTAAGATTTCCTGAGGGGGCCCACTCCTCACTCACTCTGCAAGACCTTGAATTTGAAAATTCTGAAATAGCAGTGTCTCAGGGGACAGTTACTCTAACTAGGCAGTATGGACAGTTGGGCATAGGAAATACATAAGTGACTTGGCAGTAACTGCTTGCAGTTATATAAATGACTCTGCCCTTGATGTAAAGAAAAACGATGCATAATCATAATCAGCCAATCATCGATCTTCGTGTATAAATTAGCTATATTAACAAATAATCACATGAGAACTCAACTGGCTGCATATAGCGGCTCCTATACCATCAGGTCCAGACTTCCAGAAGGGACAAGAGCAGTGGTTATATTTACAGCTGCGCTATGACTAAAATTGACAGAATGCTTAAATCTAATCAAAATGCATCAAATAAAAAAAAAATCTTATTCCTACATGAAACCAAAGATGACCAAAGCCAGGTGAAAAAGGGAATTCAAACAGACATTTAAACAGATATATGGTTTCCTTTATTAAGGGTTAATGATTGTTTCGATTTTTTGTATGATTTGAATCTAAAAAAATCAATGTAAATCAATAAATTAATTAAAATCATGATTTCAATCACCATTTTAACCATGGTAATTTTAATAAAACAACCACACTCACTTTTTGATCTAGTTCATACCTAATATCTACACTACACATGCATATTTCATAATCTTACAAATGAAGCAATTATGCATGATAACTTTATACTATTGGATGAATGATATCGGGTTAAAATGCAAATATGTTTCCTACAGGTCATAGGTCATCTAACCATGCAGCATGAATTGTTTTATAGTCTACTGCATACATGAACCATGCTGACCACACCTATAGTAATTTACTAAGCTGGCTGAAGCATGTCTTTACACTGCAACTTTAAAATGAATTCCCTCTAAATTATAAAAACAAAATTGACAACTTTGAACAAAGAAAACATTGTGAAAATTTTTCATTTGATTGTGCCTTTAAGAAAACTTCTTTTTGATAATGCAAATGGACTGTGTTACTAATAAGAGTAACACATAATAACCAACTACAACTTAACTTGCTATTTCAGTTACAGTGCCCAGAATTACAATTTGAACTTTTCAGTTGTGAGATGCACCAACAGATGGTTACATCTGTTGCGACACACAGACATGACATTAGCTTAGCCCTAAACTTACCCTTATGGGCCTAAGATTAATTTCCCCGCATAGACTTTTTAAAGGGTTTTTACACTTTTGAAACACTGAAATTCAAGATTTTTTCCACCCTTTTTGAAAACTACTAGGGAAATACTTAGAATTGAATAATTAAGAATTTCATACTCATTTTTACGCACTTACTCAGCATGAATGCACCCTAAACATGATTGCTATCATCATAACGAGTAATTTTCAAATTTCAAGACCAAGGCTTTACTCTAGACTTTTCCAGTGTGGGAACCCTGTCTTTAGAATAAAGAGACATAAGAACACAGAGATGTCCAAACAGAAAAGCATTTACCCACTTGACAACTACCCCAGGCCTTCCTGGGTGGGATGGTGTGTTTTACATTTCAAAAGTTCATTACACTTGAATAAACGTGGCTCCCAAATGTCACATGCTATTCTATCTACCCGAGATATTTGTAGTGTCCCCCCCCCCCACCGAAAAGCAATGAAGCAATTTAATACAATGCAGTTCAAGTGCATGCACCCTCAAGAAATTAAGATATCATTTTTCCATTACTCCTTCAAGTATTTACATGCGATGAAATTTCAATCACAATTATTCATGATAATGGTTACCGCAATCTAAGCTTTTGTTAGTTGGTGTTAGTAATGACAAATGAACAACACAAATTCAAATTCTGATACATGATGCATGTTAGTCACCATGGGAAACCATTACAGAGGCTTTAAATTACAATCGTTATTCATATGACGCATGGAATGGATGAATGTGTTAGTACCATGTATGAGTGACAGAGATGAATGGAAGGCAAATGGAGGGAGGGGCCAGATTACATTGTACCATCAATACAAGAAGCCACAAAGGGTTCTTACCTCTGCCTTCAAGCGTGGATGCAATAGAATGTAACCATTGGTGTTAATTCCGAATGCATATCCCTCAGGTCCAATCTAAGATGGAAATGAAAGTATATTGTTTTTTAATGGATTACTATGTAGTCAGAGGCAAATTCACATTCATGGACACAGAGTGTGGGGAGCATTGTCAAGAGTATAATTAGAGGTTGAGTGTCTCTGGTTTGGAGTACAAGTACACATATTTACGTATTTTGCATTAGCCCTACTAGATATCTTCCAAAATCTGTCCACTTCAGTGTGAGTACAATTCCACTCTCACAAGTACAAATACTTGCATACATGGAAGACTATAAGTACTGTACGAGTAAATACCCAGTGAGTATGAGTACAAATCCATTCTAACCAGTAAAAGAGCCTTTTCCAAATCACAATAACAAAGCATTAAAGTTACCCCAGTCCTAGAATTTTAAAAATATATATTTTAGAGGTTACAAAATGAATCTTATCCATCCAACTCCCATTGTCATAGCTTGTTCCATTGTTGAGATCATACTTAATATTGAAATTTGTTCACTTAAAACAAGTTAGTCCACTGGGCAATAAATAATTTGTGACTTTCTTGTTGTACAACTCATATTACCTGTTTTGTTTCCCTTAAAAATTAAAAATGCTTTTATGATCTTGAACACTTCCTGTTTGCTTGCATAGCATTTTGAACAGAGAGAGTTTAATCAATTACATCATTCCATAAGAGTAAGAGTGCTATCACACCTTTGTACAAGGTGCAGTAACTTTCAGAAAAACAAAGAAATATAAAGATTCTAATGTGAATAGTCCAACAATGACACCACAAATTTTTTGCACAATGCACCATTTTCAGCTGAGTGAATAAACTCAACATTTTATATTTTGACTAAAGAATGTCCTATGAAGATGGGAGTTGGACAGTTAGAATTCATTTTTCATGTTCCTTAATAAATGTTTTTGAAGTTTTTGACTTGAGGTACACTTTAAAGAATATGGTTTTGGTAATTGTTGTTGTTGTCTATGGCATTTAACTATGCATGGTGAAAAATGACATACACCAACCTATTTCTATCCCCCAGTTCTTTGTAAGTGGATTAAAAAAAAGGTTCTCTGAGACATGTGCAAAACTGTGATATACTCTGTGAGTATGACTGCAAGTCAATTTTAATAAGCTCAGGTACTAGTGATAGACTGATTGGAATTTTATACAATTTGGTTATCCCAACAGATAAAATCTGTGAATGGTCAGGGCAGTGACAAATGTTAACAGTGACTTTTTTTCTTCCAAGCCACATTGAAATCCCACATTACTCAATTGTCTCCTCCAAAACTGCAAATTTAACATCTTAAAAGCATTTTTTTTCAAAAACAGCCTCTCTCATTTGCCTTTGATGTCAGAAGAATTGTTTATTTTTTGTGCCAAAATTGTACTATGAATACCGAACCCTATTAAAATCTTGCATGTGCAGTCTCTGCCGTGGTAAACCGGACCTTCCCAGCTGCATTGTACAGTAATGTTCCCCAACTTGTGTACTGTGTAAAGCTGTGAGAACAAGTTCATACTTACCAAAGGTCTGGTCATAAATATATATCATGTGACAAAATTTGAAAACATGCTTAGTACTCATTCAACTGATGAGTACACATGCTGTGACGTCGCTTCTTGAAAAAGCAACATAGACACCCCAGTACATCAAAGGCGGTGTGGGGTGTAGCTGATATCTGAGTTTGTTACATGATCTATGGCCTCAAATGAGCTATGCTTTCATTGTATTCACACTGCGTGGAAGGAAATTGACACATGCCGACTGACCTGTTAGCTAACCCCAAATGTTGCGTAACTTTTTGTGTATCGAAACACATCTTTTACTGTCAATCAATAAATCAGATATAAAACTTGACTCAATGAATTTTGTATGTAGTGGGCTTCTCCTCCTCCCTGAAGCGATAAGAGTTAATCAGGCAGAGAAGAAAGATGTAACAAAAAGTAAGAGGGAACGTTTCATCATGATATGGCAAGTCTAAATCTTGAATTCTGTATCTATGGAACTTCAGCAAACTGTAAGGCCAGGCAAAAATATCTCACATGGCTTAAATTAATATTTTAATAAGAGGTTTTGCAAAATGAGCATCATGCAGCCTATCAGACTTCATAAGTCTTCCTATAGGCACATTCACCTTGCATGATACTGTACTGCCTACCATCTTGTAAAATTCAGTACAATCATCTCTATGATAACCTGTCCATAAGAAAACTTACTTTAGAGTAACATTGATTAAAAGATAAAATTAAGAAATGAAATAAGGTAATTATGTAAACTGTAAAAGTATGCTGCTGTTAGCTTTTTGGAGGCCATGCATAAAACAATGAGCCATGCTACTTCAAGGCTTAAGTTAAAAAATGCTGGCAAAGTTAAAAACAAGAATTCAAGAAATCAAACTGAATTTCTAAAAGAGTATGTTCATGCGAAGTGTTAGCACTTCCATAAAACTTGACAATTGGCTCAAAAGTTGATTTGTCAAATAAAACAGGGAAGTGAAAAATATGAATCATAAAGTGAGGAAAATATTAAAAAAGTTGCAAATTGATGGTTAAGTTGTTAAACAAATAATGGCAAACTGGATGAAGCCTACCTAAATGCCAAAATCTAAATTGACACATTTTGCTCAGCCTAAACAAGGAGCAGTCCAATTACCTATTTCAAAGTAATCGGTGATAATTGTCACTATTAGTCAGCAAAACAATTTGAAGACATCTTATTTTTCCAGATTTGAAGATTCAGTAAATGAGCCAGGGAGTACACTACAGGACATGAACTATATCCTTCCATAAGCTACCATTAGGAACTGTTGCCATTAAAGACAGTCAACCCTCTCTCCAGGAAGTCCCAATTCTCAAAACTTGCTTCATACATCTAGCCCCTTCCACGATTGTCCATAACTCATCCAGACACAATCGCAGTTTTTTGTGCTTCAGAACATAACCTGGTGGGTCTACAATACCCTGACGTAAATTTCCAACATTCTCAGAACATGCTGTGTATTATGAGCTGCTCTGCAATTTTTGAATTTGATGTCAATCAAAGAGCTGGGCCAATTGAGAATTTCTGTAGACTTCTGGTAAAATGTAGTTTTGGGGGATTAATGAATAAATGGTTACCTTCAAAACTATTACAAACATCTGCATTTGTGTCCATTTTTTCACAGCTTCAAACATAACTCACATTTTGATGTAATTGAAAGACTACTTAAAAGAATTGCCTCCTTCACAAGCTATAAATGCAATTGTTAATTTGTGAAAACTTGAGAAATGATTGACCAGGCCTTGAATTTTAGAATCTCAAAAAACGCTTCAAATCACACTCTGCAGGAAATTAAGGAGTGTAGTAGGTATGCTGATTCACCAACTTCAATATATTTTTATGAGATAACATTCTTCTTTTAGGTGTGCTAAAATCACATCCTGAGGTGATTAAGTGTGGCAAATACTTCTATGGAAAATTTCATCCCCAGAAATATCACTTCAGAAGTAGGCATATTTTATGGGGCACACAGTAATGAGGTGATAAAAAACTTTTTAATGAGCACATTGACAACTGTAATCACATGACATTATTCATATTTAGCATGATAATCCAAGTATAACATTAAGCTGTCACACAAAAAGTGACAATTTGGACATTTCGTTTACCCCAGGTGGTAACAGTTTAGAGTAAAATTCGAAAAACTATTTTTTCACAAAGTTTTCAAAACCAAATTGGATATATAATTTCTCACTGACAATAGATTTATTTGTACCTAGGATATGGGTATCGTCTAAAGATTTGAGCACTTGCTGCATCACACAATATTCTTTTGCAAGGAATGAAACGTTTTGCACCTACTAGTCCCCTAAATTTAACAATGGCATTTTCCAACTGAAGTGCACAATGATCCAATCTTCCCTACTTATTTAATAATTTAAATATCTATGCACAACCAGAGGGTATCTGGTACACTGCCTGTCCCCCAAATTGGACATAAATTGGTAAATGAATTCATTCTCTGGTGATTTCTCTAAATAGTAGTTAACAGTAAACATTGTACAGTGCATAGTTATGGGTTAAATAACATCCCTTGAGATAGCGTAACACATGAATAAAAAGTAGCGTTGAAGTTTAAAAATGGAAGTTGAATGAAATGAAATGTCCAAGCAAATGTTGACTGTAACATATCAAACAAAAAAATTGCCTTTAAACTTGACTTCTTCAGGTCAGGAACATTTTTAATAACTTTGTCTGTTAAGATTTATTTTCCATAGAAATAAAAAACTAGAGAGAGAAAGAAAGAGATAAAAATAAGTAAGATGGGTGCTACCAGCACCAAAACAGTATTAAAGGATAGTTGTAGCTGGGTGCAGGCATCGCATCCTGTGTTTGTCAATGACATCCATGCATGCCCATGCAGATATTAAGAAATGTGCAGGAAAAAGGCTCTAAATTCTCAAACCAGTGTTGGTGTGCAGAATTGTCAGCAAAAATGAGCAAAATTATAAAAGAGTTAGAAATGCTAACAGAAGAAAAAAAATATAGGTCAGAACCCTCTGCGTCTGTTGAAATGACTGAGCTACAAAACTTACATGTTCAGAGAAAAGAGAATTGTATGCAGGCTGAAGGATGAGAAAAAGGATAAATGAATGAACATTTGCCGTGATGTAAACCGATGTCAAACATGCATATATGTATGACATGGGGCAATCTAGCTGGTGGGGTCATATGGACCTAAAATTGAGATTTTACACAAGAGGTGGTTCAAACACCTTTTCAGATTTTTGCACTATCCACATGGGAGTCACACAGCTCAAGAGATTTAACTGGTGTGTTAAGCAAGCCAGGCAATTTCTGTGACTCACCTCAGCTCCACTACTGTGACCTAGTTCCATAAGGCTAGGACAGCTCTCATTCTGTGGCTTAAATAATGTATACTACCTAAATAGAGGCAAGACCATCTTGAAGGGGTTGCACTATATGCTGCTTGAGAAGTACACTTTCCCTTTAACGTAAAATAGCTGGCACTGTATTGGACGAACTGCTCTATCCTACAACTGTTGCAGACTTCAACCTGGAAAATCTAGTGTCTGTTTTTCCCAACTGAAAGCCACACAACCTAAAGCTAGTGGCGAAATTGACAGTCAAGACTCTTAATCCCATGCACTCTACATGACTGCTGTAGTTGATGTGCAAAGTCATGTAGCATGCAGCTAGCCCTAAATTATGCACGGAAGACCAGCAGGACTGCAGTATGGTAAATCTGGACTGACTGTCAAAGCATCTTATACACACAATCAATATGAGCTGCTGTGAATAAAGTCCACAAAAACTTCTGGAAAGATTTACCACTTCACATCTGTTCATAGTTTTAACTGCCATGCTAACAATTCCCAGTCACAAAATGATTAACAGCAGTATGAAGGGAATCCCCTTTTAATATATATGCACAGGACTGGGGGGGGGGGTCCTAGAACAATTCTAGCACATTCTTCACTATCTATGCGAAAAAAATGTAGTACTGTGCCATCAACAACAACCTCTACAAAGGTTTTGGTAATCTGTACAAGAAAACTCATAATGTAACCAAATATAGTTAAGGCAAATCTGGTCATAAAATGTGATGTCATAGTTGTTGCTAGGAAAGGCTCTTAGCTGAAAAAACACAATGTTGAAAAACTTGTACTGTTGTGCTGTTTTTTTTTTTTTTTGGCGTGTGTGTGTGTGTGTGTGTTTTTGAGTGAAATATAGAAGACTTTCTAGTACAAACATATGTTGAATGTTATTAATTTCTTTCTCTCAGGCTCATTGTTAGGAAAAGAAACAATTGAAGAAACTTCTGGTTGGTTCAAATAGGGAGTTGAAATGTGTCAATTTTAAAAGTTGCCCATACCCTTCACAGGAAAAGGATTGGTGCAAGACCAAGTGACCAGAATTAAATACCCAAGCCTATATTATAGAACATATTGCAACACAACATATGATTCTGAACTGTAAATTTCAAGGACCTGGACTAGAAGGTAAACTTTTAATGTTCACAATACAAGGATATCAGGAACTTTTACTGCCCAGTAAATAACCCCTCACCCAGACATAAGACCCTGTATGTTATTTTAAGCTCATTAAAAGAAATCACGTGCAGTTTTTTTTTGTTCTGTGTTTTGAGGTATGCAGTAGGTCCACCTTTGAAAAAACCTTAGGTACTTGCATATGATATCATTGAAAAATTTTACAGAGAAACCAAATAGGGAGATAGGTTTTGCATATTTTGGTCACATTTTTGATAAGGAACTCTTCCCCCAGTTGGGTAAGCCTAACAAACCAATATGGGTCCACATGAAGAATTAACCTTGGCCATCTGAGCAAGTGCTAGGCAATTTAAAGATCATACACTCCATATGGGGTCCACATCAAGTGGGTATCATCTGGACTGCTCCATATGGGTACGTAGAACTTACCACAGGGAAAAACCTGGTCACTGCATACACGTGGGTAGTTATTGCGATGGTTAACCATGTCAGAAAACACCAGTTCACTACTGTGTGGAGCATTTACTGGGCTGGATTATGTGGGTACTATGACATAGCATACAGTAAACAATGGACCACAGCATGTTTTATCCATATAGGCCTATCAGTTGTCCCACTTGGGCCCCACTAAAACCATCCTGCTTGTGTCAAATGGATTGGCCCATACATAACTGGTGTAAAATGTATTGAGCAACATATACTGGCCCATACAGTGCTCTTGAGGCTTTCATGTAAAACTTTTTGACCTATCCATGACTTCCAAATTGCATATGCTAAAAAAGTCTGATGCCACTTGAGTAACGATCCCTAAAGCCTGCTCCAATTATATAAGCAAAAAGAAGATGCAGTTGGCCTATTCAAACTTAGCTACAGACCAGAGTGTGAGAAAAATGTAGGCTAACTGAGTTTAAAGGAAGTACATATCTTCACTCTTTTAACGTTCAGAGTTATTTCAGTTGTGCTCATTCCATTTGTCCCACAATTAATAATAAGATTTTCTCCCACTTTATGGAATGAACTATGAACACCATAAACTCTTGGCAAAAGCTTGAAACTTTCACCCCACAAATCATGGCAATGTACTGTTGTTCTTCATCATTCTAGCACTTTGTCAAGCAATGTTTATTCGTTTTCACAAAGTTCCACTGTTGAGATGATGAGATAGTCATGTGATTAAAGACTCAAATACTAAGATGGTATCCTAAAGTATTCCATTATTATGTAAATGTGTGCAATGTTTCTCTGTCAAAGGGTGATAAACATGGAAAGTTGGTTTAAGTCACCCTGCATGCCCTCCCCCCCCCAAAAAAGTCAAATATCCATAAGAAAATTGTCTCTGATGGAAATCAATATCACACAAAATTTAAGCCACTGCTGAGCCTTATCTCTGTAGGGCACTTCTGAATAACTGTCCTTAACTAAGAGTTTGTTTCTCCTTTCCTGAAGTATAGTTTTGAAGCAAAACCATTCAACTTTCACTACATACAGGCTGCTACAAGGCACCAGAGAGATTGAAAACCTACTATCATGCCTTGGTGCAGAAGTCTTTGGTGATGACTGCTTTATCCAGTTATCCCCACAGTGCATCGCGGTATGCGATCATGCATTGGTGCAGTAATCCTTGGTGCTGACTGCTTTATACAGTAGTCACAACAGTGCATGACAGTCTGCTATCATGCCTTGGTGCAGTAATCCTTGATGCTGACTGCTTCATACAGTAGTCACAACAATGCATGACAGTCTGCTATCCTGTCTTGGTGCAGTAATCCTTGGTGCTGACTGCTTTATACAGTAGTCACTACAGTGCATGACAGTCTGTTATCCTGTCTTGGTGCAGTAATCCTTGGTGCTAACTGCTTTATACACTAGTTACCACAGTGCATGACAGTCTGTTATCCTGTCTTGGTGCAGTAATCTTTGGTGCTGACTGCTTTATACAGTAGTCACAACAGTGCATGACAGTCTGCTATCATGCCTTGGTGCAGTAATCCTTGGTGCTGACTGCTTTATACAGTAGTCACAACAATGCATGACAGTCTGCTATCATGCCTTGGTGCAGTAATCCTTGGTGCTGACTGCTTTACACAGTGGTCACCACAGTGCATGACAGTCTGCTATCCTGTCTTGGTGCAGTAATCCTTGGTGCTGACTGCTTTATACACTAGTCACAACAGTGCATGACAGTCTGTTATCCTGTCTTGGTGCAGTAATCCTTGGTGCTGACTGCTTTATACAGTAGTCACAACAGTGCATGACAGTCTGCTATCATGCCTTGGTGCAGTAATCCTTGGTGCTGACTGCTTTATACAGTAGTCACTACAGTGCATGACAGTCTGCTATCATGCCTTGGTGCAGTAATCCTTGGTGCTGACTGCTTTACACAGTGGTCACCACAGTGCATGACAGTCTGCTATCCTGTCTTGGTGCAGTAATCCTTGGTGCTGACTGCTTTATACAATAGTCACAACAGTGCATTACAGTCTGTTATCCTATCTTGGTGCAGTAATCCTTGGTGCTGATTGCTTAACACAGTGGTCACCACAGTGCATGACACACTGCTACCATGCCTTGGTGCAGTAATCCTTGGTGCTGACTGCTTTACACAGTGGTCACCACAGTGCATGACAGTCTGCTATCCTGTCTTGGTGCAGTAATCCTTGGTGCTGACTGCTTTACACAGTAGTCACAACAGTGCATGACAGTCTGCTATCCTGTCTTGGTGCAGTCATCCTTTGTGCTGACTGCTTTATACAGTAGTCACAACAGTGCACGACAGTCTGCTATCATGCCTTGTTGCAGAGAACCTTGGTGCTGACTGCTTTACACAGTGGTCACCACTGTGAATGACAGTCTGCTATCCTGTCTTGGTGCAGTAATCCTTGGTGCTGACTGCTTTGCACAGTGGTCACCACAGTGCATGACAGTCTGCTATCATGCCTTGGTGCAGTAATCCTTGGTGCTGACTGCTTTATGCATAAACCTGCTGCAAGTTTTAACATGTAATGTGGCAGCCTACAAAGAATTATTGCAAAACTCAAGCCTGACATAGCATTCTCAGTGAAACATATACTACTGTCATGTGTAATGGTCCTCATAAGCAAAGGAGATAACAATCTAGGGTCCCGAAAGAAGAACAAAGGCTCTGGACACTGCCAGATAAATGTTATAAGTTAAGGTTTAAAACCAATCTAACCTTACCTGGCACAGCCTTATTTTCAACATGCTAAAAGGTAATAAGCAAAAGTGATGCGACAAATCTTTGAACTTTCTGAAGTAAATTTCTAATTTTCTGGAAGTGTGACACAACTCCATATTGCATATCATCCATACAAGTTATTATCATACTGATAATATGGAAAAGTACTGCAGAAGTTTGAACCCTTAGATGCAGTGAAATGGTTATGGTATTTTACCAAATGGGGAAAGCTGTTGAAATGACTGATATTATGTGAAAGAAAAACCAAATGAACCACTTAAGACCCCTTTTATGACAAGCGTAGATACCACAGGCACCGATCCAATGGGGGCTTCCTCAGCTTCAGCCCCCTTTGTTTGCCACATCAGTAATAATGAATGTACAAAAGTTAGCATAATTTTTAACTAGGAGACTATTCAAGGAGGCTTTCAGCCCCCCTCCCCCCCACCCACCCACCTTAAATAACTGGATCTGTGCCTGTGCCATAATGGTTCACTTTATAGACAGGACTTAATGAGTGACCCAAACATGCATACCAATCAAAACAGAACTGAAGGTAAAACAAATGAACTACTTGTTACCAATATGCCTTAAAAATTTTGGTTTCAAAAGAGATCGCAAGCTTCATATGAGATAAAAGGAGTTCCTACCTTTTTTACACAAAATTATATCACAAAATTATATCAAATTTAGATGATTTTTAATAAGAGTAAAATAAGATGCTGCCATAACAGGAAAAAGCCAGTAGGTTACCCCCTGAAATGTAAGTAAATTACAGGTCTATTTCCTGCATGAAACTGCTGTCTACAATTGTTTGCCTGGTAAGATTCTAAGGGACAGGTACTACTTTGAGAAGGAATTCACATCAGGAGGCAGCCCTAGGTGCAAAATGTTGGTGTCTTTTCTCTGTTTTCCAAATACATTTATGCAGTAAAAGTTCTTTACTCCACGTAAAAATATTTCAAATAACCTACAAACTCCCCATTCTTATCTATTCCAGCCATTAGGACCACAGCAAATCCATTTTCCTACCAAATTGGACTTCCTGGGAATTTTGCTCAAGACTTCCAAATTCCTGAAATCAGAAAATTTCTTAAACTCTTCCATCTTAAACATCTTTGTATCACCCCCCCCCCCACCCCCATCTTTCCACACAGGCCTGTAGCCAGACAAGGCACTGAAGGGGGGTCAAAAAAACTTTTGAGGGGTGACAATTTTTTCAGCAGGGCCAAATGTGTACAAATGTATCAAAACAATGGCAAACTTCAAAGTTCCCAGGGGGGCAGATACATATTCTGGGGTCAAAGCCTCTTCCCCCCAGTCACTCTCTTTCCAACTCACAATAATTCTCTAAATCATGACTTTACCTTCCTCTGTGGTACAGTTTCTGCCATGTTCTTGGTGGTAATGTCAGTACCTACAACACCCAGAAGCTGCTCACTTGGCTAGGATAAGAAAGAAATTTGTAGAACCATTTCATATGCAATTGGGATGTTAATCTGGTCAAATCCAACAAACAGATAATTCCAGCAAAATGCAGGAGCACCCTCAAGTTTAGACAAAAATTCAAATATGGGAGTAACCTTGGTAGGACTTCTACAACTTCTTGCCTTTAACAATTTACTTTTGACTTTTAAAGTTGCAATTGACAAGGTAATTTCAAATGAGAAAATTTTAAATATCTCTACAATGAAAACTCTATTACTTTGGAGCTTGGACCAACCCCCCACCCCCATCCATTAATGGTGGGGAACATTTGCTACTAGTTTCTATGCATCACTCATCTACGACCCAGTCTATTGACTCCTCTAATACAACACAAATCAAACATGAAATCTTGTTGTATGACAATGTGCCAAAAGGTTGGTGACTACAGAAAACTTTACAAAGCATGGGTTCAAATCTGAAGTGATGACCACTCTAACTCAAAACATGTAATCTTTGGATTACAAATAAACTTCCAAAATCAATTTAGCCAAAGGATGGGTGAACAAAAAGAACTGTACTATGGACTCAAATCTAAACTGACAGTGACTCCAGCTCAACATGTAATCCTTGGATTGCAAATAAACTACCTAAATCTATTTAGCCAAAAGATGGGTGATTAAAAAGGATTGTGTTGAGCATGAACTCAAAATCTCAAGTGATAGTCACTCTAGCTTAACACTGGATCAACTTGGATTACAAATAAACTTCCTAAATCTATTTAGGTGTATGCAGCATGTGATATAGCTAAAGTAATTCTGTAAGAGTACAGTATTAAGAAGAGTTTAAATGGGAATTTTTCATTTGTAGGACACATCTAGGAATATTCCCTACCACGGCCTACTTCTTTATGCATGATACCACTGGTAATAGTTTCTGAAGGTACATATTTTCACAACTATGCAGCTGTTCATGGATTTTCTCATACTATCAGAAGGAATATGAGTAAATTTAAGAGGATTAGATATTAAACAATGGTTCTTTAAATGCAAATAAGACTGATCAAACAATTTTTGTGAATGTACTGATGTCACAGACTGGTATATATTTCACTTGAAGATTACGTAATACTTAAAATAATTGTATCCAGGGCAATTGAGACAAAAAAACACATCACTGTGAATAAAAAGATGAAGGGAAGCTTACAGATCCGTCTTTGCTTTGGTTGTATACTGGATAGGTCAAAGTTGTCATCATACCAAGACCCTGAAATAAGAATGGCACAATACAATTTCTTGGTAGATATATACATCAGACATACCAAATATATAGAGAGGGACACAATATATACTCAGACAGAAGGGTGGATGTACAGACGGACAGAAAGACGGACAGACAGACAGACTGTAACTGTAATTTATTACCATTAAGAATAAGCTTAGGGCTGTTAAAGGTACTCATCTTGTACAATACGTATTTCCTCAATTGATGAACAATACATAAATTTTACATCATTATTGTGCAGCTATGCATATGAAATAGTTTCCATCTATTAACACATTGCCTAATAGCAAAATGCTGTTAACTCCCTCGTTTCAGGATCTAAGTCCTGATATTTACCTTCCATTTACATTATGTTACCTTACTTACCAGCGGTTATTCTTTGTCGAGTTATCAGTGTGAGGGGGCACCCTTCTGGCTTCCTTACATCCATCCCATCACACTGATAACTCGCCGAAGGATTAGCACAGGTACATAGGGTTATGCAATATACATAGGAGGTAAGGAGGGGCAATGTAAATTTCAAAGTTTTGCTTTATCCATTACCTTGATAAAAATTGTACCACTTACAGTAAAACTTCACTGTAAATGAAGATACAGCTTCATTTATTGTTGCCATCTTGATTCACATTTTACCCATGAGCGGAAACTCCCCTTAGCTCATTTGAAATATTTGAAGTACTCAAGCAGGAAAAAAAGTTAAATCATGAGAGCCATCACTGTTTTTGTGTGCCTCTATAGTCACTGGACATTTTATGAGTAGCTTCATGGATTAAAGCACACACACAATATCCCATTAAAATTGTCTTAATCCATCTTTCCTGCCATGTGCCTGCTATGGCAGGTACCAAATTTGAAAAGAAGGGGCTTTTTCCAGCATGAGGATGATGCTTCATCCCAGTCAGTTTCAATTCTCCCAGCCTTCTTTCTTCCAGGAGCATATCCCAATTAGCAGGTGTGTTAATGCGTCCATTTGTTCGCCCTCAGATAGAGTCCCTAAAAGGAGCACTTTTTTGATATGTTATGGATTGAGCTGGGGTTTTCTGTAAGTTTCTTTTGAAAGTATATTAAATGAACTACCATTGGTGAAAAAATGGGCTTAATTGAAGCAATTTTGTGGAAATTATGGGCCTTAGAAGCTGGCAGAGGCATACCAAGATTTTAGTGAAAAACAAGGCTCGGAAAAGGTGGTTTGAACTTTGAGGTGAAATAGCAAAAAGTCTTCACGGTCATGATATGGTAAGGGAAGCCATCCATTCTCGTTTCTGCGGGTCCGTGCGGAGGGAGATTTGCGTGTTCACTGAAGCTTGACTTATTATCGCTCTAACCGTCCAAGGCATTGCCGAGCACTTTCCGAATTATGCACAGCTTCCCTCCACACAGTGTGGTAATCCTATTACTGAGCACAATGGCCTATTCAATTGCTTCCCAATTTCAGTCAAGACAGGTCTTTTGTTCATGAAAACTTTTAACCAAGAAGTTTGCACAAAGCTTCATCAGCGGTCAAGTGAAAAGATAAGCTAACTTTCTTCTGTTTAATATCAGGAACAATTGTTTGTATGTGAAGTTGAACAAAATAAATTTACATGCATGTGTCTGTGTCTTTCTTTTACTTGATTCTCTTTTAAGTTTCATAAGTAATTTAGAAATGTTTTGCAATGTATACAGATTTTTACATGTTTAATTGTTCTTTGAGTTGACAGGCCTTGAATTTAACGGCACTATTGCCGTCATTCATCCCTTGTTTGTCACAGTGCCCCAGAAAAATGGCTTTAAAGTCATGGCCAATCCTGTCGCCGTGACGACTGGTGTAGAGCCACGCTGCCTTAAGATGTGGTCAAACGGTGTATCAATCAATGTTCTCGTATGAAGTGCAAAATATTTTGGCCATGAAGCTTGAAACTGTAGTTTAGGGTATGTCGTAAATTTCGCACATATAGTTTCAACTTTGAATAAATCATGGTCGCACAATGCGCTTTTCTTCTGCATACATGCAAGGCAACGCAGCACCAAATCATACATGAATCGAATTGGTATTCTCTGCAAATTTGCCCACGCCTATGTAAATAGAACCTCATTTGGGGATACATCGGGCCACCAACTCTGATGGAAAATGTCAATAGGCCTATCGTACAAGAATATTGCCGAAGAAAAATTTCTGAAAATATTGGGCACTGCTTAGATTGATTACTTTGGATATCCTTCATCGTCCTCGAAACTAAGTAAAAAAATAAATCTAAATAGTGTTGGTGTTTATTACGTTTTGAGCTGGATGCTATGATGAAAAGAAAATGCATATCCCTGTCAAGTTACTATAACCTAAATACTACACGATCGGCATCTTGAATTTAACCTAAAATTGTTCACAAGCCAACAATTCCCCCCAAAACTGATGTAGTCACATTCTTCACAAACGTTAGACCTATACTCTTTTAGTTGTGGAAATTGTCTCTGACTGAAGTTGGTAGGTTAAGTACCAGTACTAAGCCTTAAAATATTGATGCAAGGTTAGGCCTACAGGCAAAAAAGATGGGATAATTTTCACCAGAGGCTATTCCAGGTATATCTGAATTTTAACACCATATGTTGCAAGCAGGCAATGTTGTCTAATTTTCTATCAGCCTTTTCCGAGATTTATTTAGTGAATTGACCCGATGATTGGTAAAGAACATTTAAATCAATCCATTATCGATATTCATGAAACTGCTTTCAAGACAACCCTTCAAGAAAAATTTCACCGGTTACTTAGTCTGTATCCCCCGGCAGGTGGAATCTGTTAAAAGGCTAAGTGTACTATAACAGTATAAGGCAGCTTGCTGGCAAAGCCGGTTTACGATAATGTTTACAAAACACTTTAGTAATGACGGCCGTTTGTAGTCTTTGGGCGGCGATCCCCAGGGATCATGTCTCTTTCTTTGAAAAATCCCCTATTGACTGATTTTTTCACTCAGTAATTTTTTGAAAAAGAAAAATTGATTTAAATCCCCGATCCCTCCCCTTCAATATTGAGAATAGATCAGGTTACCATTGAGTTCTCTTTTGAAAGGTTTGGTTTCTGATATCGTTTATGGCGAATTTTGCAAACAAAGTTTTGCCCTAAATCACTCTAAATATCCCACACTTATCAAACTTTCAGACCGAGTGACAAGAACACTCTGAAAATGCGATGTATGGTACGTGTATTAAACTGGAGCCCTGGAAGTCAGTTGAGGCTTTAATTAATTGATCTTACCTCCAGATATCAGTATGAGACTTTTAACTATAAGGTCCAAGTCTTGGGAGGAAACATTAAATCCAGATATAGTCCATGCAGAGAAAGCTCTGAGTACACCAAAAATGCACGACAATCTTCGATGAATTTAAATTTTACCTCTGCCTAACCACCCCCCCCCCACCTTATTTTTCCATGCATCACCCAAAACTCATTTCGCGACCTACTTTAAGATGATCAAAATTTTAACCCGGCCCAGAAAATCTCCAGGCTATATCTGCAATGTGGTACCATATTGTACGGCTCTGTCAGCCGCTAAGATAAAGGTACAATCGAGAATTGTCTTTCGGTGCAAAATTGCATTAATGTTAACATGTGGGCCCTGTTTGTGTTGCACCTGTAGATATCTGCACGTACTATATATGCTGCATGCTAATAAGTTAGCGCCGATTGGAATGTAGTCAAGTTTTTTCTTCCCTAAAATATCCAATCACAACTGCAGGACGAAATACTTACTCATTGATCACCAGCCAGCGCTCATATCTGCGTTACCTTTTTTGGAAGTGGCTAGACGTTCACAGTACGTGACGTCACTCTCATATATTTTTTAACAAGCTTGAAGAGTCGGCGCCATCTTTGTATTTACACATTTGCAATATTTCGTACAATTCTAAACTCATACCGCATATTTTTCGCATGAACAGACTTAATCCACACCTATTAATAAGATCAGGTATAAAATGGAGCTCGAAAAAGTTTATTTTGCAGATAATCATCACAACCATTTTTCGCCGATCGCCACGCTAGAACTGAGCCCCTGGTACACACAGGGTATGAAATAACTGTGTTAGGCTACCGTACTAGGATTAAGCCTACACGCGGAAGCAGTAGTACGTTCGTAAGTCAAACCAAGCTACAAGTTTTTTGAGGTGGGTGTGGCTTAGAAGGGGAGGGATATAAAAGTTGGTTGTTATGACAGAAAACTCACGGGATTGAAAGTTGCCAATTGAAATACAGTACGTCACTTTAATTATATGAAATGTCCAATGGCGTCATTATCGATGTATGTGCAGTACCTGGAAATATTCTCTGCTAGAGCGAGAGCTAAGCAAGTTTTCTCGTAGAAGTTAACACATAGGACCTACAGTGAATTCGTATGTAGCCAGTGTTAGCCAAAAGGTGTAGGTGGTCTCCCGGGGTTTAACGTGCAAAATAAAGCATTGTCGGTATAGTGCTTAGTCTGAAATACAGCAATGTGTTTGAATGTAGGTGTCGTTCGAGCAGATCTTCTGCTCATCTAAGAGGCCGACTTTGATAATTCGGCAAAATGTGGTGCAGCTGAAAATTGTTAAATTATTGTAGAATCAATAAAGTCAGAACTAGGAAATACTAGGATATATAAGCTTATTGACGGAGTGACAGTTCCGTTAACTATAATTCACCTTTCCAAGGTAAGAATGTTTTCAGCAGTCTAGGTCCCGTATTGGACAGAAAGTGCAGGCACGGATCCAGACATTCCACAAAAGGGAGGGGCTGACTTAAGAGAAAGCAGGTGTGAAGGGTCGAACTTACTAAAGCCCCCCCCTTCAGATCCGCGCATGAAGTGGATCCAATACAAGTTGAGGGGGTTCGGGCTTCCTCCTATATGCCTGAGAAAAACCTAACAGGAGTGTTGGCAGGATTGGCCCCTATATTTGAATAATCGGGGTGAGCTAACTTAGACTTCTTTCAAGCGAAAGTCCCCCCTCCCCTCCTTCCCGATATCCTCATGTTTAGACACTTGATTGTTATTCAAGTAGTATTATGCGGAATTTCATTCATTTGGAAGTGGGTCCACGCTCTCTTAATTGAAAAGATGGAAAAATTCCTCAATCATTATTTCTCCCCCCTGGATGCCACATATTTTACGTTTTGTTTCGACGCAGCTTTCATCGATTGTGTTTTTAGTATGAAAACAAAACAGAGCAATGGGCTTTTTAAAAATAGAAGCTCCAACCACGTATGCACATTCAATCGCCTAGTTAAACGGGCGTCAGAAATAAAATAAAATAAAATGATGGTCATGCAGTGAGTGGTCAGTCAGTTCGTTGTTAGACTTTCTATCGTGTCATGAAAGGCCATCTGAACGTCACGGTAGGAAAAATGTACTTCATTAATGCCTCGTAAAAATAACTTGATTCTCAGCACAGATTTTGGGAAATATCGGACACCCAGGCTATTTTATTTTAGTGAGTTATTCTCCATTTTTTGCATACAAGTGAAGATTTTTCTCATTAAGTCGGTCGTATCGGTCACCATAAAAATGAGAGTGAAAATTGGTTGATGTGAATTGCAGCAATGTATATTTTGGGAAAACTGTTTTCAGACATCAAATCTCCTTATGGATACTGCAGTTCTTATTAAAAGAATGTTTTATTTATTAGTAAGAAATAAATAAAAACCATCCCGGGCATACCAAATTCGGCACACCGGTGATGAGAATAAACCAAGTTCGAGTTGAAATGATGAACGTCGCGCAATCATAGATTACTTCCTCTTTTTTTCAGTAGAATATGTGCAGAAGTTGTGAGAATATTCTTTCCTTTTTAATGACTGAGATTTTTGGGAGTTAACCCTAGCCCTGTTAGTTCTGTTTCTAACCCACCAAAAGTCATTCGCAAGTGGTAGCAGAATAAGAAACTCTGGCGTCATGTTTCAGAAAATAGTTCATTTCTTGTAAAGCTTAAAAAACTGATTTATGTATTTCAAAGTTTTTTATGATAATCTGAAGAGTTTATTTACACAGTTCATCAATAAAACTTGAAGTCCAGAGATAAGCAGCTTATAGGATTAGCTAACCCTCTTGTTGATGCATTGTGTGAGAGCTTTGTTAAGAGGAAGTATCTTTGAATAGCGGTGTTGTTGTGTAGACCTATTCAATGCTAGACCTGCTATTGTGTGATGGAGAGAGTGGCACAATAGGGCAGAAGTTGGAAGGCTTATTAAACATCAGGAAACTTCGGAGGTGTGCAAGTGACGTCAATAGGCACATTCATGAATTCTCGGGTAATCTGCAACGGCGCAGACCTGCAGAAACGAGTTTGGATGGCTTCCCTAATGTACATATATTAACAACAGCTACAAATATAGATTTGAAATGAACCTACCAATGCATCAAGATAGATATCAGACCATTGAAAGTTCTTCTGATTGCTCAACACCATTGGTCTACTCAGCACTGGAACATAATCCTGAAAGCCAAATAATAGTAAAGTATATAGTCAATATCAAATTTAATACAGCGTCTGGTGTTTGCCTCTATGTAGGAGGATTTTGTTTAAACACAAGGTCACCAAGGCATCAAAAGCCAGAAACAATTTTGCCTAAAATGAGACTAAAGTTTAAGGCCTAATCCTCTCACCCCAAACAATTTCAATTCTCCTAACCTGCTTATTTTAGCCTTTCCACAACTGTCTAAAACCAACCTCATCAAGACACAATATCAATTTCAATTCCATAATGCATGATTGTAGGGGTAATGCAAGCACATCCCAAGTACATCCATCCATAGCATTAACCCTTTAGAGTGCATTATCCTGTTTTAATTCGTACTTTGTAGAAAGGTTGGGCGGTATACCGGTACTGATGTCAATACCGGTACTAAAGGTACAGGAAATGAAAATACCGAAGATATTTGGAGTGTTACTAATACCGGTTCTTGAGAAAATACCAGTACTTGAAATAAATTAACCGTACTCATTATATTTGCTGACAAAAATAACTGTTAGGATGTTTGGATGATTAAAATATTTACACAAACATATAGAGCAGAGGTTCCTGCATGGTTATTAACCAATCAAACACCCAGATGCATTAATGTGCAGGATTTTGTGAGGGCCATATGTCGCTTAGGTTCCTTCCCACTCGACACTCCTACCTGAGAGTTGAAAGCCGGTACTGCATCAGTGCCAGTTCTGTATGTCTTACAATACCGGTACCAATATTTTCACCGTACCGCCAAACCCTACTTTGTAGTATATTACTCAACTTCTACTCATCAGCTGATGGTGCAATATCCCTAGATACACTCCAGAAAATGGATCAAAGCACTCATCTTAAGGTACATACTCTATTTTACTCTGGGTTGTGCTGTTTTAGTGTGAATTAATTACAAAGCGGAATTTCCCTCCCCTTTAGTTCTTTACATGTCAATCTTGTTGTGTAAGAGGGAACAAGACTAAACAACTCTTGGAACTGTGCTTCAAAACACAATAATGCACTGTCAAGGGTTAATATTTTGGCCACATGAACACTGGGTGTGCCCTAGTACATGAATTGCATTAACCTCCAATCGTGCAGCACCATGTGCTTCTGCATGGTCCTGCTTCATTTAACTTATAAGTAATGCACAGGTAAGGTTGTTTAACTTTGGCCATTTATACCAAAAATTATTTAAGTTAAAAGGAAGGCAGAAATTCTGCTTGTGAATGACCACTTTAAAGCAGCTTAATCCAGTGTTAAATGGAACAGCATAAAAAGAGTATGAACCTCAAGAACCAAACATGGGAAATGAATAATACTTTCACCAGAATCAGAAAATGTTCCTCTTTAAACATATCAAA
The DNA here is from genome assembly GCA_037179385.1 of Holothuria scabra. Lineage (NCBI taxonomy): Eukaryota > Metazoa > Echinodermata > Holothuroidea > Aspidochirotida > Holothuriidae > Holothuria > Holothuria scabra. The sequence goes on along the minus strand of CM074181.1, from coordinate 55,760,021 downwards.
AATAAATTTGGCTTTGGACTATTCTTTTTAGAGCTACTTACCAAAGTTGTAAGGCGTACTGCTCCAAAGGATCTGATGTTGCTAAAGAATCCTAATAGGAGAAAATAAGGAAAATCCTTCATTCAACATTGAAAATGTAACATTTGTTTCCTAAATTAGACCACGTTCAGAATAAGTATCCGTAACAATGAGTTGCCAGTTAGCTAGGTCTACAATCACAGGGACCAGAAAGACATAATTTAAAATGGCCACCCCAAACAGATTCACATCATTTAATAACATGTAGTTTATGACCCAATGTGGGGCACACCACAAGAGCTGCAGCTAGGAATCCAAGTAGCAGGTGGGGTCCAGGGACCTAATCTCCTGTTTTCCTCTCTAAATGTCCACAATATATGTGGAAATCACTTTCCTATATGCAAAGGTTGAGATCATTTTCCCCAAGCTATTGCTTAAAGGGGTTTATTGAGTTGATATGGATAACTTAACGAGAGTGTAAATAAAGGGTCACTACCACATTACAATGCTTATAGTTAGCATAATGAGTCAAGTTCCATGTCTAATAGTTACCAAATAAGTCAAAATTTTGAATTTTGTGATGTCTTGACTTGTAATGGTTTTATATTGTTATAATTTGGAAAAGTGTCTGGTCACAAATTTTTGAAAACCACATTGAGCCATTAAGTACTCACTCATGAAGACAGTTAATTGTATGTAGCATACAGGGATTGTCTAAATTTGACCATTTGCCACTGGTATGTGAAGAAAACTTAACAGGTTTGGAAAATTGTCAACTTGCATGAATCAATAAAATGGGCTGCTTCTTTCTAGTGAATTTTAGTATCAGATTAGTTGAAACAATCAGAGTGAAAACACTGGAACCGTCTGATATTTATGGGGTTTAATTGCTCAGAAAATGCAGGATCAGTCAATTGGAACAACTGGCAACAAATCTGGTGCAAGAATCTCCATCGCCCACTTGTTGAGAAAACTGATAGAAAGAGTTGACTTCTTATAAAGTTAAGACTCATTCAAATGAAACCTGCCTCAAAATTTACCACAAAATATTTTCATACAGGAACATTCCTCCCAAATTCTAAGATCCTAGTCCCCCAAAAAATAAAAGTAAGGAAGTGACCTTAATATTTATAATGAATTAAAATGCTCAATACCTTTGTTTTCACATGCCATTGCCTTCACCCCATCACTGGGAACCATGGAATCAGTTCCAACATTGTACACAAATATTCTCACCTACAGGAAAATAAAAAGGAGAAACTACCATTAGGTCCTCATCTTAACTACTATCCAGTTTAATATTACTTCAAATGTAATTTGTAATAGTGTAAGAATGCAAATATGCATCGTGTTCATCTTTCCATCTTTCTTGTACGAGTTTCTCCATTATTCAAGGAAAGCTAATTATTAACACTGCTCCACTTTTCAAACCTTCAACAACAACACCCTAACAAGCTGACTGAACCCCCAACATAGAAACGCCATCATAGGCTCCATGTAACAACAGCATGGTCTACATAAAATATGCGTCCTAAACAAATCCAACACTGAAAATCACTTTCCCATTTTAAAAAAACAAGTATTCCAAGCCTTATAGACAAATGCGGACAGCAAGTGATGAACTGATTTCAGTTGGCCATAACTGAGGTCCATCACCTTTAAACCTTTCCATTCCCTTGCTTACCTGTATCATAGATGGTTAAATTGTATCTTGATTCCTTCAATTTCACTGAATATGAGGGTTTGAAACTCATGTAGGTGATATATAAAGACGATTCAAGGCTGATGGACCCCACTAATGGCTGCTCACAGTCACTAAGAACAAGCGCTGATCAGATTCGTCTATACTGTAGAGTGCTGTCACAGATATCACAAGCTGAAGGGTTATCCTTCCTGCTCCTTCTAATATAATCACCCAGAAGTAAGCATATCTTCCCCTTTTCATGTACACCCAGAGGTCACTGTATCTTTCCCTTTTAACATACTAACTCAAGGGTCAACACTCCAGACCTAAGAATATATCACCAAAGGGTCAGCATATCAATCCTTTCTCATTTACTCACCCAAATTGCCATCACACTGACCCCTTCCCAAATATTAATGTAAGGTTCTCCATTCCAATCCCTTCTAATATGCATACCCAAGGGTCATCATTATCACCCTTTCTCACATACTCATCAAAAGGTCACTGCATCACCACCTTCTCACATACTGCCCCAAGGGTTGCCATTCTAGCCCTGACGAATATACCCATGAGAGGGTCACCATATCAATCCCTTCTAAATACTAATCTAACAGTTATTATTCTACCCAGCAACAATACACTCATCTGGGGATCACCACATCAACCCTTTTTTATATACTAAATCCAAAGGTCACCATTACAGTCCCTCATCATATACTCACCCAGGGTTCACCGTTTCTCCTGTTTTCTCTTTCTAGTACCTCCCTGCCCATCTCTCATCATATACTCACCCAGGGTTCACCGTTTCTCCTGTTTTCTCTTTCTAGTACCTCCCTGCCCATCTCTCATCATATACTCACCCAGGGTTCATCGTTTCTCCTGTTTTCTCTTTCTAGTACCTCCCTGCCCATCTCTCATCATATACTCACCCAGGGTTCATCGTTTCTCCTGTTTTCTCTTTCTAGTACCTCCCTGCCCAACTCTCATCATATACTCACCCAGGGTTCACCGTTTCTCCTGTTTTCTCTTTCTAGTACCTCCCTGCCCATCTCTCTTCCTCCATCAGTAAAAATCATAATGGCTCGGGTACAATCTGCTCCGACATTTTTTTCAGCTTCACCTTCCTTTTCTTTCTTTTCAAACTAAATAAAAGATCATATTTTAATAGAACAGTTAGAGCAAAGGTGATTATTTGTTCTCAATACTGGGGGGAGGGTGGGGACAATATCTCATTTTCCGAAAAAGAAGACAGTGTAAAAAACAAAAGTCAATGGACAATCTCTCAAATATTGGGGGAGAGCATGTTTCCTTTGTCCCTGGGAATAGCCACTCATGTCTTAAAGGCATATTCTAGTCAATTATGACTTGGGTCTGGTAGGAAATAAAAAGAAAAATACCACACCATGTCTTTCTAACCCAGTTCCAATACCCTTTCCTCACTCAAGATATCTCCCTTAAAAGATCAGCTATTTTTGTTAAAAAATGCTTTCACTTTTCAACAAAGCCAAGATGTGGGCACATTGTGTCAGATTCCGTTGTTTTCATTACAGAAAGTTAGCCTTTAAAAAGATCTGCCATGGCTACAGCAGTTTTAGGGAAAAACTGCCGTTGCCAATTATAGTAACCAACCAATGGTTCTTTACTTCAATTAGCTGCTTCAATGAACAGCAGATTTGATTACCATTCTGTTAAAATAGCTGCCCCACAACTTTGGGTTCAAATAACGACTTACAACCAATTCTGAAATAAATGATGGCAAAAAGGGGATCAGGGATCAAATTACTTCAAGTGGATTGAAGGGTTACATATTATTCTGAAATAAACTGCTACCAAATGTCAATCATAGTGATCATTTTCAAATGCTTAAATGGGCATGCAATTGGTACTGAGAACAGTTCTTGACGAGATTGAGCAAAGGGCATTTTTGCAATGTGTTCTCTATAACTGAATGTCCTGTTTGTCCTCAAAATATTGTAACTGTTGGAATATTTGAGTATCTTTTCCTGTAGATCTAGCATTACTCTACACTGTAATGTGGGGTACAGTAAACAATGCTGCCTAACATTCCTTGCAGCAACATCAAAATTATAAACATATTGAACGCAATGTCAAATAATTAATGAACTGAGATGGTACACAGATTTCCCATGATGCACTATTCCAGAAAAAATTGCAAAACTTTGAAAATTTGTTTCTTCATATATCCTATTGAGATGCTGTTTTTCCTCCTAAAAGAGAAAAATTTTTGTTTTAAAGTCTATGAATTTGTCTTTGAAAAATCTCTTTAAAAGGTTCTAATAACACTTAGACTGGTACATTCATTAGACCTACCTATTGAAGGTAAATGACACAGAGTGGTCCTCTGAACAAATAGCATACACCAATCAAATTTTTATAGCCATTTGTTACAACTTTAGAAGGTGGGTTGTCATTAATTTTTCCAACTTGAAAGAGTTTTTGAGTGCCAGTCATAATATGTAAAGGGTATTTTACTGCTAATAATAATTTCCAAGCATTTTTGACTCCTGATAAAATTTTTTAGTATATTTACACACAGACAATGTACCTCAGGTTATCCACTGCGCCTCACTGTAGGCCTTACAGTGTCAAGTGATTAGGCCCATTGGTACATCCTTATGTAACACACATAACTTTAGGACCACTGTTTCTGTGCTCCCAATATTCTAATAAACATTTCCATAATGCAAAAGTCTTGCACTACACTATGAGAATGTTTTAACTTTTGTCGTTCACAATCACATACCGTTTCAGTGTCACAACTATTTTTATTAATGTTAGGAAAAGTATTCTTAGTCAAGATAGATCATAAATTCTCAAAGAGCGAACAAAGTAATGAAGTCTAATGCTGTGTTACACACACCCTTCAAACAATATATGCAGATCCAGTCAAAGGTCAATTACTGTTGTACAGAGTAATAATGTTACACTTGGATGACATAAGCATTGGTGTGAGTATAACGAGATATTCACATGATGTTGGATGTTGTATTGTTACATACATACATAAATGCAGCTAATAAAACAGTATGTGCAAATGGAAGTCATACTGTAGTAATGTCTAGAGTTGGCATTTGCAGCGATACAATAGAAAGACTCGGACTAACATGAAAATCTTATGGATTGCGCACATAATTACCAAAGTTTAAGCAATGCATTTTTGACATACATTGCAAATGTGATACCTACAATCTTGAACAAAACTGTTGGGACACATTTCATATGATTGGTAAATTTCAGTTAGTAGGCTTACATGAAACCTCGTTCCCCCTCCCAATGTTGCGTCCTCCAGAAGAATGGCTCTGTGCCGTGAACAATATAACAGTGGTCAACATTGGAAAGGGACCGAGGTGTCTCAACAAGTTCTGTCCTAGATTGTAGGTTGAATCTTTCCTTTCATACTCCTTTCTAACTTTTTTCATGTGTAATACTTCCCAATATGCAGAATACCCAAATATGAACACTAATGAAAGGAATGTTGGAAGCTGACTTCATAGGTTCTATAATATAATTTCTCTGCATATTTGCTAATCTTCAGTCACCATGACATTCCTGACAGATAATCATCACAAGTTCTCACAAAAACAAAAACTGCGTCAAAGTTATTGCATGATAAATAAAATGTTTCACCCACTGTTCAATCAGGGAGCTGTTATTTGGAAAGAGATTGAAAAGAAAGTTATGATTTATGCTAATGCTCCAAGACACACAGAGATTATCTTTGCTAAGCTACTTAACTGGCTGAGAGAGTTTCTTTTATGTGTAGTCTTTCATTTGATATCATGTCTCCAAACCCTATTACAATTGGCTTTCACAAAAAACTCTTTGATAGTAGGTTGATATCACCACCAATTACAAGGCAAGTGCAACAAAGCTAACCAGAAAGCCAAATGGCTTAGTGATTCCTTGATGCTGAAATGTAAGGCCTTTTTTCACATTGACATTGCTTTGCAATGTTTTTCAATTAACAGGGCTCCATTGAGATCCCCCTTGCCCGTCGTGAACCCAAATGACATTTGACCTCCACCAAAAACTTCTGGGACCATGTACTCACTATGTGCCATCTACATGACAAGTTACAGGACCCTACAAGTGACCTTTCTTGAAAGACTGTGCAGGAAAGCTTGTCAGGCTTTGAACACGCTGACTCCAAATGAACTTTGACCTTTGGGAAAATCAATAGGGATCATCTACTAAATATGACCAATCCACACACTAAATGTGAGCACAGTCACATGTTCTGTTCTTGAGATACCATGTTTACGAAGTTTTGACCTTTTGACCTCTCATGACCCCAAATGACCTTTGACCTCCACCAAAAACAACAGGGAACATCTACTCAATATGGCCAACACACTCGCCAAATATGAGCACAGTCACATGTACCGTTCTTGAGATATCGTGTTTAGGAAGTTTTGACCTTTTGACCTCTCGTGACCCCAAATGACCTTTGATCTCCACGAAAATCGATAGAGATCATCTACTCAATATGGCCAATGCAACACACCAAATATGAGATTAGTCACAATTACCCTTCTTGAGATACCGTGTTTACAAGCAATTTCTAAGGAATTTACCTATTGACCTCTCGTGGCCCCAAATGACCTTTGACCTCGACGAAAATCGATAGGGATCATCTACTCAATATGACCAACCCACACACCAAATATGAGCATAGTCACATGTACCGTTCTCGAGTTATCGTGTTTACGAAGTTTTGACCTTTTGACCTCTCGTGACCCCAAATGACCTTTGATCTCCACCAAAAATGAAAGGGATCATCTACTCAATATGACCAACCCACACACCAAATATAAGCATAGTCACATGTACCGTTCTTGAGATATCCTGTTCACGAAGTTTTGATCTTTTGACCTCTGGTGACCCAAAATGACCTTTGATCTCCACGAGAATCACTAGGGATCATCTACTCAATATGGCCAATGCACACACCAAATATGAGATTAGTCACACTTACCCTTCTTGAGATACCGTGTTTACAAGCAATTTCTAAGGAATTTACCTATTTACCTCTCGTGACCCCAAATGACCTTTGACCTCCACGAAAATCAAAAGGGATCATCTACTCAATATGACCAACCCACACACCAAATATGAGCATAGTCACATGTACCATTCTCGAGTTATCCTGTTCACGAAGTTTTGACCTTTTGACCTCTGGTGACCCCAAATGACCTTTGATCTCCACGAGAATCACTAGGGATCATCTACTCAATATGGCCAATGCACACACCAAATATGAGATTAGTCACACTTACCCTTCTTGAGATACCGTGTTTACAAGCAATTTCTAAGGAATTTACCTATTGACCTCTCGTGACCCCAAATGACCTTTGACCTCCACGAAAATCGATAGGGATCATCTACTCAATTTGACCAACCCACACACCAAATATGAGCATAGTCACATGTACCATTCTCGAGATATCGTGTTTAAGAAGTTTTGACCTTTTGACCTCCTGTGACCCCAAATGACCTTTGACCTCCACCAAAAACAATAGGGATCATCTACTCAATATGACCAACCTACACACCAAATACGAGGTTAAACACACTTACCCTTCTTGAGATATCGTGTTTACAAGCCAAAGCGTCACATACACACACACACACGCACATACACACGCACACACACATGCGCACACACACACACACACGACATCACCATCGCATAGATTCCTTGCCTGCCTTCAGCAAGGAATCAAAAATGACTGGTTGACTGAATTTAGCCAATTAGCTTGTTCCTTTCTAAAGAACAAGCCTCATGCAAATGAGCTACAAATAGACAAGAGTCTAATACTTGTAATGCCAATTCAGGGATTTCCTGAAATCTCTGAAATGACAAGGTATAACATAATGTTCATCATTTTCAAATAAAATGTTCTTGATTTACTCTGATCTGCGAAACCTTGAGAAACTAGAAGTAACAGTTTTTTGTTTTCCAGTGACTAGCAATATTATGGCAGCAGCGAAACATTTCAGACTGGGGGTTAGATGTAGCAGATGACAAATCAATTTTATAATCTATTGTACATCTCATAGAAATTCCAAGAGGGGGACAAGGGAGAGATTCTTGTTTGATTTCAATAGTGCATGCAAACCCCAGTACAAAGAGAGCAATCTCCTTCCAAATAACAGCTCCCTGGTTCAATGATGATGCAAAGAAATATTTAATGAATCTCAATCAACAGGGATGGCCACAAACTGACTGCCTTCAAAGGGTAGGTGAAACAATTTGGCTGAAAATCTTTCAAGCAGGACCCTTACAAGACACCCTCCTGGATAACAAACAGCCTAATATACCCCAACATCCTCCCCATATGTGCATAAATATGGTCTTACAGTTTGCATACGTAAACAGAAAAAAGTTTACCTTTTTAAAGGCATCAAAAGCAAAACTTAGAGCTGCGTTAAAATCAACTTGACCACCTGCCTTCAGTTCCTGGACTTTCGTTTTTAGGTGCTGTATTGGAAAAAGATAAAAAGCAGCAAAGAAATGTAAAATTGACTTGTATTTAAAAGTAAGTCAAACCTTATTTGCAATGTTTTCTATTAATTGACCAACTTGCAGTCAGGAGATCTTGAGTTTGACTCCTAGCCAGGTTGTACTGAAGATTCAATAGTGGAACCAACTGCCATTGTGCTTGTTGCTCTGCATAAGCAATGGAGTAGGGGAAACAAGCCAAGGAACCACAACTGGAAAAAAAGCTGTGGTAGGTCCAGCTAAAACCAATTGGTTACAAATTGCACCATGAAACCTCATCTTACTAACTTAATTGAAAACAGGCAAGAATTCTGCATTAAATACTACAATGAAAAGCATTTAAGAGCTGACTTGAGAAAGGGGTTGTGTGTGTGTGGCAGGGAGGGGGGTAGCCTGCAGAGCAGACTCTCTAGTAGCCAAAAGATAGTGCTCTCTCAAAACCATATACACCCAGGTCTCTATACAGTATACAGAGACTGCAAACCTTCGTCCAGTTTCCATTTACAGGAATCCCGCATTTTGAGGGACCAATTAGTAAACATGAGAAGGTCACATGGTACACAAAACAAGTATGAATAGCATATTTTCGTACATACAACTGATACCAGGAACGGGGAACAACCTAATTAGTTTTTGTATGTGTGCAAGAACAAATTCTGGCATAAAAAATAACATTCTTTACTTTTACTGGGCTTAAATGTGACTGTGACTCATAATTTCATGATTCAATTTTGACATTGTGACTTAGTGATATGCTGGTCTATACTTCTGCCTTGAACATATTTGTCTTTCCTTTTGTATTCTGTTTGGTTGGCTACAAAATGTTAATGTTAGTTACCAAGGCACCAAAACAGGCTTGAGATCACATTTATGCACCAAAAATCTAATCAATAACTAAATTTGAAGTGAATTGCTTATAAATATGTTGGAATAGAAAATCAAGATGTTTGTAAACTACTCTTCCCTAACATTTTACAATGGGTGGCTGACAGAAAGTTTTAATGCAAATCTAACGTTGGTTACAAGGACACCAAAAGTGGGACAAAATGGTGTCTTGTGTTACTAACATTAGATATGGTGCATACATGGTCAGGAATGCAGAATGTGTAGATCTTTAGTCAAGAGATATTAACATATCATTGCAACTTGTAATATAAACAAATTTACAGTTAAATTAAACCAATTTCAGTCTTTTAACTTTATTTTTGATACCTAATTCTACTTTGGTGTCTTAATGTAACTAACAAAACATTACAACCAGTGTTTGTGACATACAAAATTTTGTCATTTCACAAAACATGATGCTTTACATTTTGATGACATTTCCCAGCACATTTACAGTATCACCACATTGAAGCAATTAAATCATTAAGCATTCTTATCTTTGCTTTCAACCCCAATGTCCCACTATTAAAGCCAATACTTATATTTATGTGTATTCTTACACACGTGGAAAATGTGTACAAGGCCGTACGTTCGAGGCACGTATATTACCTTTTACCCGAGGTATAATTCAGTATTTTAATTTTTCTCATGACATCATTGTTGGTGATCGTAAATGAGATGCGATTGAAGTTAGCAGGCTATTGTATACCGTAGGTATGCCATGTCATGTAACTGAGTTGAATACGTTGTCTGTTCAGCAGTGAAGCCGTTGAAAGACTCATATAGTATAATTTTTATTAGCGAAAGTAGGATTTTTTATTTTTGAATGAAGCAGAATTTACTGAAATGCACATGTGCACACAATAGCCTGCTTACAGCAGGCTAGTGTGAGGGGGGAGGAAGGGGAAATTTGTTGACTGTGATGCTTGCTGAGGTGATCAAAGAGAAAACATTTCAAAATGTACTAGTGCCAAGTACCATGTAACCAACAGATGCTTTGGTTACATTTCTAGAGACCCTCAACAAAATAGTCACAAATATGTCTGTACAATTCAGAAGTGTTTTACATAAATTGGAGATATGAGGGTATATTCACTAATCTGAGGTGGCTATATTTTGCCTTTAACCAATACAATGTGTACGTTTTCAAAGCATATTTCACTATATATCTGTGACACACCAGTCAGTCTGAAATAAATGTGCTGGTAAGACCAGTGGACTAATTTCAGTGTTATTTGCAATCTTCTAGGTAAAGCATATTGAAAGCTTTCTCCAAAATGCTTGAAAGTACACAACTGCTAGTCAGCATGAGAATAAACGAAAAACCAAAGCAGCCACTACATACACCTTGTACACAAGGCAAAGATATCAAACAGTATTCTGCCAATATTTATCTAAACTCAGTTTTGATGAAAGCATCCTCAGTACTGGGAAATTTCATGAGCCTGTCTTTTTCAACTTGGTCAGTGGGTATATAAAATAAATGAAAAGCTCATTCAAACAATGCAATATTCTGAAAGGGACTCATTGGTTTGGTTTGAAGAAGATAATACAAAACAGTGGTTACCATAAAAAGCTACCAAGACAATCTGGAAAATTAGAAGTCCCATAGATCTGGCCATCTGCTTTTAATTGCAATACACATGATGATTTAACATCACGTTTCATCAGCACGAGTCAGAACATCCAGCAACATCTTTGTCCGTACAGTTTTTAACTCACACATGTCAAGTTATTTATATCATATGCATGCATCCCTCCACATCAAATCTGCTAGCATAATAATTCAATTCAATTCAATTCAAATTTATTTTTCATATAATTTACAAAAATAACAAGTTGAAACAAACATACATGAAAGCAAACATAACCAATACTACAACTCATCTCCTATCCCAGTTAATCTTAAATTTTTTAGAGGCCAGACCTTTAGCCAGGAATTCAACTTTGGGAGTCTCACAAAGAAGCGATCAACATCACAGCACATACCACTGCAAAGCCCTGAATATGTGGGGCCCAAACTGGCCCTATATACAGTAAATATACAGCATATCATTGCAGATACCATCCCTCCAGCAACAGTACTTTGTAGAACTTGTATAGCCTACCTGAATGCTGTACTAAGAACAGGTCTGGTTTTTTTACCTCACTTTTTAATTATTTATCTCGAAAGCAGTCTCATGACATAGTTTTTGCAGTCTACATTGTTTTGTCAGTCACAGAAACTGTGATACCTACCATTAAATAAAGGCCTGTTATTTCCAGTTACTGTGATGCCAATCACTCCTTGGCAGTAAGAGTGACCAGTTAAGGGAACTTATAGACAAATCTGAACAGCCAAGTGATGGTCTGATTAAGTCGGCCATAAATGGGGTCTGTCAACTTTAATCTTTCCAATTCTTTGCTCACCTATATCATGGATGGTTGTACACTAATATATATCTCAATTCCCTCAATTTCACTGAGTATGAGGGTTCAGGATTGCCTTTAAACAATAAAATTAGGACAGTTTATGTCTGAATGACCGCACTCACGGCCACCTTCACTACCTGCTCAGATTAGTCTATAAAAATGATGCAAGAATTTACTTACCTCCTTGTTTCGTAAATTTGCTTGCACAAATGTCTGAAATCCTTCACAGCTTACAATGTTCTCACACTTTTCGTTAAACTGTAAACAAAATGCCATGAAGAAAGTGACAGCATTAATGAACGTATGGAAGCCAGCAAATTGCACACTTAAAGGGCCAATCCTCTCACCCCAAATTACACTTTCTGTAGGGGGGTACAGAAACTCTCCACTGGCCCAGCTTTTTGATTGACTGTTAATTCAAACAATGCAGAGTACCAACGCTTATATTACACAGCATGAACGATACTGAGAGTGTTTTGATTAGTTTTTCTATACTCACCTTGAAGCAGTGAACTGAGATTCTATCTGGATGAGGATGAATTTCAGACAATTGTGAGAGGGGCTTAAGTTAGAAGGTTAGGAGAATTGATACTGTTTGGGGTGAGAGAACTGGGCCTTTAAAGGGAAAAAACAATTGACCCAAATTTGTTTTGAAACAACTGCTAATGCTGAATAATTTCTTCTTATTTCTCTTCCAAGTACCTGTGATATATTTAGAAAGTGCTTTGATACTGCACATCCATGATAAAGCAATGAGTAATACATGCTGCTGGAAATGAATAGGAGATTTCAGCCAGTATACCTGAGAAAGAAGCATTTCCTCCGGTGAAGCTTATTTCTATAATTGCAACAGCTTATGCCCCTTCTGCAACCAACCTTCCTCTATAGAGGCTTTGCAATTGCATCACGGAGCGGCCATGCTGGAGGACATTCATGCCAAATACACGTGGCTTTGTGCCGAACGCACTGCACAGTGTGCACTGTGATATGCACGTTGTGTCCCGTTTGGTTTACTGCGTAGTTACATGTACTCCAACATGGCCGCCGGAGAGTATTATGACGTCATGTGAAAAGCCTCTATTGAGCAAACATTCTTTAAAGGGGTCAAACTAGTTTAATTTTATTTCTCTAAAGATATCTGAACAAAAAATTCGGTGATAGATTCTGGATCAAAGTGGTAAACTTGTTGTGGCTAAATCTTGCTACTTGTTTCTAGTGTCATACTCTTCATAAATTCCAGAATTCAGTACCAAAGATGTTGTCAAATGACTTCCAAGAGGCATTTGTGAAATAAGGTAGACTACTAGATTAATTCAAATTTAGGATGACTGCATCTAATCTTTATATTTAAATGAAAAGTGACAGAAACCAGTAGAGGAAGAGGCCAGCAGTGCTTGAAAACCCCTTTTTGTGCTAAGTCCCAGTGGCGTAGCCGGGGTAGGGGGGGCATGAGGGGTCATGTGCCCCCCACAGCAAAGTTGTGCCCCCCATCCCATCTGGTCAGTGAATATTTTCAGGCTTGTGATCAAGTGTGTGAGATAAGAAGTTCAGGACAGGATTCTGGTTTGGCACAGATGGGAAAAATTTTATACCAGCAATTTGATGCTTTCACTGATAAACCAACTTGTACTCCCTCCGTCTCTCCCTCTCAGTCACAAGGCAATCACTGAGCCATATCGCTTCATGTTTTGCGTATGGCGTGTTATGTCCATGGGCAGCCAGTAAGGTAAACATAAATCTCAATTCAGATTTTTACCCTCTTCATATTTTATTGTAAGTATATTTGCTATGGCAATTGTATTTTCCAGTGATGATGAGTGGAATGTAACCGTAAGTAGTTGTTAATGCAGCTTCGACTGGTGTCAATCCTAGCCTAAGCTGTCAGTCAGACTCAACAAAATGTAGTTCCGATAGTCTCACCAAAGTTATCCCGGAGTTATATATGTTGTGCCCCTATAAAAAGTCTGTACCCCCTAGTGCCCCCCTGGTGAAAAAATCCTGGCTACGCCACTGCAAAGTCCCCACAGGCAACCTTCACCTTTTCTTCCTCTCTCCCCTGCAACTAAAACCAACTTGTCATTGTCTGCATGAGAACAAGTTTGATGAACACTATGTTTGAATGAATTAAAATTAAAGGCTCTCTAATTCACCCTAGACAGTAACAGTTCTCTCTATTAAGTTAACTTCAGCCCCTCATCCACTTTATACCACACTACAAAAACACATTCAAGACAGAGCTATACAGTAGCCAGCACTGAATTAAGTGCACTGCTTAAGGCAATAGGATTGTCTGCACACTATGTGAGTTTACAATAATTAGGAGTGGACACAAACTCACAATCATGCATGTCCAAGTGACTGTACAACCAGCCAGAGTGCAAGTGTATTGTTTGAATGAATGTCGAAGCACAGTAAATGAGTTAAGAAATCTATGGCTATGACGAAATATGCAAGATGGAGACTCCTTGGTTTGTGGGAAGGGGGTGGCTAGGGTGCCATGTGCCCTTAATTTGATACTGATACTGTAACTGTTAAGTTTGTTTTGACCGATTCCTTCTGGAAACAAATAGTCCTTACATACTATGGCACACTAAACATGCAGCCTACGAGAAAGACGAGAGCATTTGGGCACAAGAATTTGCCTGTAAACTGGATTGTAATTTTTATGTCTAGTCCTTTAAGGGGCAACCTGAGTTTGACATACAATATTAACCTTTTGTTACAGCAACTCAATTTCCCATCTGAACTGATTGTTTACCAGAATATAGAGACATTGAAGAGGTCTTTTAGGTTTGAATGAACATTAATTGTGTGTTAATTACTGTTGAAGGAAGATTTCTAAATATTTGTCAGATAAAAAATCCATACAGATGCAAGACTAGACAGCTTTCACTAGCTACACTGCAACAAAGTAGAATGAATTGGACCATTAATGATCTTCTGTTAGTCAATGTACAAATGTGGTGCACAATTTAAGTTGAGAAAAACCTGTAAAAACAAACTCTGATTTGCACTTTAATTTTATCCCTTTCATATACGCCAAATGCTCCATACCAAGTAACATTTTTCAGTCAATTGAGATGTGAAATGAATTCAATCTGCCGTGTCTTTTTTGTCCCAGTAGTTTAAATTTAACTGTTGCTAGACAACACTCAAAAAAGAGAGAGTTATATCTCTTCGATTTCCAAAATAATTTATCCTGATCTTTCAGTACTCCAATATTTTACGTTCAGGATTTTCACAGGATATTACACACGGAGTCCGCTGGCTACCTGTTCTGGGGGGCCTGACTGAATCTAGAAGATACATGAGGTTGTCTCCTCATCATCCCTATCAAGTCAAAGCACAAACATGTGACTTTATCAGCCAATCACCTCCCTTTCTTGACTCCCTGTTCCAGGTAGTTCTAAAAGCTAAACATATAGAAGAATCATTTATATACAATTACTACACATGAAGGAATATTCCATTATATTGCCAAGGGCTGAGCATGACATCACACAATCATTCTGTTAATGTCTTCAAAATAGGGCCTTTTTCATATGAAATCTGATTCTTAGATACATGTGACCTTATTATCCCAGGCTGTTAAAGGTGAACATGTCCATTGTATGGCCTCTTTTGCTTAGAATAATTCTGAGTGTTTCGGTAGATATGACCAGTGTAGCACATTGCATCTGAATTAAATTCATTTTGCACTTTTAGCAAATGTTATAGCTGATTTGGGCCCCTACATAGTAAAGCAGTACATTGAGTTGGTTCATGAGATTTAGCAAATTTTTTAAAACATGGCAAGTTCTCTTCAAATACTTATGGAAAATGGTCAAACTTAGACAATACCCATATGACACATATGAATCACTACACCACAAGTAAAATATTAATGGTTCAAATAGGTTTCTAAAAATTCATGACCACACACTTTTTCAAATAATGCATATTAAAAACCTATTCAAACCAGAACACAAACATTAAGAACTCCTCTGCCTAAAAATTTGGATCCCCTTTTTGGAACCATTTGAAATGTTTATCTTTTACCTAACCCAACTGAGCCTGCTTTTGGACTTCTAGAGATAACCACAAAAAAAAAAATCAAATGTGTACTGGGTGCTGATCTTTTATGTAACAAGCATGATGAAAGTTCCTCATTGGCCATGGATTAAGTGTCATTCTAGAAGTAGGAGTCACTTCTTACAACAAAGAAATGTTGCTGATAAGTAGGATTTTACAATGTACACCAGGCTTCCATAAATTCGTTTTTTATTTCTTGTCCATCAGGCTAGGGATTCCCAAAGTCTACTTGTCCCCATTAATATGCACTGAGTCCATATCTAATTATCTAATACTAGCCATTGAATTCCTATGTGAAGAAGACTTCTGTGCTGATTGCCTGGCGGGCTACAATACTGAGCAGTTCACTTGTCTGGGTCATTTTTTACTTGTCCTGGGCTGTGGGGCGGGGGATTTGTCAAAGCTTGATGTACACCTGACACCTTTGTGAGGTCTGGTGAAAGCTTTCTGATTTTTGAGCATGAGAATTCCTAATAAATGGAAAATTTTCACTTTTTGTGAAATTTAAACCTTTGCATGTGAAATTTGTTAATTATGCTGGTTCTATGTTTTCTCATGTGATAACACCATCCAACATCCTCAAGTTATAACAACTCAATGTGCCTCTTGAAAATAAACCAATTGTTTAGAAACTGGGCTGTAAAACTCATCAAACCTAACCCCTTGAAAACATGAATGTTTGCTCTAAAAAGCCTGATAAATAAAAAAAAGCTATCTTACCTTAGCAACCATGACATAGTCATCATTACCAAGTGTGTCTAGAGCCTTTGATACTGACACTTTAATAACCTCCAGAGTCATTCCAAAGGTACTCCCACTCCTGACAATGAAAAAGGGGAAAAAATGTCATAATGTTAAAGGATTCATATATATTCAAAATGGAAAAGTGACATGACTTTTCTATGGGTTTAAAGACCTTCATAAACATTTAGATCCCATATTTCTTTTAACAACCAATTGATGTTATTTATATATTGAGAAAACAGGAACAATCAATCCACTCTTTAAGCTCCCTGACTTTTCAGGGACCTTTCCAAAAGAAAAAGTGTTCACTTTCCCTAACTTTCCAGGCATGAAAATTCAAATTTCAATTTTCCCTGATTTTTCAGGATTTTGAGGACTTATACAAATCCTGCAGATAGCTAATTTATCAACCAGCCGAATACATGCAGAGTATGCTACACTTGCACAGTGAATTCTTATGGCCACCTGTTCCATTGTTTTGCCCACAAGATGCATTCAGTTTGTAGTCAATGCAAAAGGTCAATTATCCCCTTCCTTTTCTTTCATAATACTTTAGGACTTCAAATCTTCAATATTGCATATCCAAGGTAAACCAAGCAATTTCTTATAAATTTCAAAATTTTAAAGGCAAATATAGTCACATGATGGGGGCAATCACAAAACAGGACAGTCCACTGCTCTTATTCAAGTTGGGATGACTGAATTTTCCCTTTAAGTCAGCTAGTCTTTAAACCTTAACTTATACCCTTGTGATTTAGCTCTAGTGAGCCCACAGCCTTTCCTCAAGTTGTGGGCCTGGGGACTGGATTGTTTTCCCTACTTCACTGCTTTCAGGAAGCATCACCCACCAGAGCCACTACAGCCATAGGTTCTGCTTTCAAAGTGCAAAGTATTGATGTGAAAGATTTGGGTGCCATGAATGGTCATTATATCTGCCATATATTTCTTTACCTGACTTGACTTCAGTTTTTTTTTTTCATTTTCATAGTCTCTCAACTATACCAAACATTTGCGCAAGTTGACAAACATTTGGCTGTTTCTGATCAGGGATAGGGAAGGTTATAAACTAAAACCCACAAAATTTGGAATGTAATCCAGTCCAAAGTTGGTGTACTGTGACTGGTATTTGAAGGGGAAGTTTAGCCAAAAATTTAATTTTCATATGTGAAAGAAGAATCAAATCTACACTGTAGGGAAACTTCAATTCAATTTAGACATGTATTTCTCATGATATAATAAGTAAGTGAAGTCACTAGATTTGTGTAAGAAGTGAGCTTAAGGACAGCAGAGGTTATATCACTTCCTCACATTGAATACACATGCTTTGTTTACCATTGTTTTTCAGACTGTTGCACTGAACTTGAAATTAATAGGAGTAGGAACCCATTGTGGGAAATGCAAAGTTTATTAAGTTTTAATGTCACTTACCCAACCATATTCTGATATTCTGATAATATGCGATTCATTTTATGTTGAAAATGTGATAATTTTACTTTTCCTGCTCATATCTTGAGAACCACACATCAGATTTCAATGCATATTTTACTGAAATGCTTAGAATAAGTACCCCTACACTGTACCATATCAAAACATATCAAATCTTAATGTAAAGTTTAACCCCTCTTTAAAAGCATGGTAAGACTTGCTATCAGTATCTTTCAATATAAAGTACTTACACATCAATCAAAATCATTACATTTTTAGGAGAACTTGTAGCTTGAATGTACCTGGTCAAAGAGGAAAACAAAAAACTTCATTCAACAAAATATAGTTTTGTTTAAAAAAACATGTTTTCATGCAAATAAAATGGTGCAGAAGGTTTTGGATAGTTTCTCACCGTTGCACACATTTTGGAAACTTAAACTTTGCAACTACTGTCACGGAGACAAATTAACCAATTAGGGTTATTTGTTGATTATCAAGCTTGGGTTGAACCAATACTTACAACATTTGTGTTGCTTGAATTGGTGAAATTTAGACAAAATCATTCAACTATCAAAACTACTGGCACAATAATCTAGTAATGTAATTCCATTCATTTGTGATGCTGAAGTTTAATTTATTGAGGAAACTGAAATCTGCCAATTCTTTATACCCTCAAATTTCATCAAAATTTGCTAAACATTTAACTGTCACTGAGAAAAATACCCAAGACCACCTACTTTCCATACAAACACCTGAAACATCTAACCAACATTTGTCACATAAATTAAACCTGTTGTCAAGGATTCTACCATCCACATTGGATTGGACATTTTTCTATACCCGCACATTTACTACTTTTCTACTTAAATTAACCCTTATAGCCAGGCCTTGAGGAGTAAGGTTGAAAAAAGAAATACATTCCCATACTACAGTATCACTCTTGCCTTCTAAACTATAAAGGGCAAAAGGCAGTTACCCTAAAATTGTTTGCAAGCGGCCGCTAAATTTCACAATTTTCCTTTTATTTCTCTTGAAAGTATCTTTTGTAATATTTTGGGACTTCAAGACTAGTACATATTCAAGGAAAACCAAACTGTTATTCCTAGTAAATTTCAAATCTGAGGAGACCAAATGTTGTCACATGACTCTCAAGAGCCAATCATGAAACAGGATAGTCTACTACACTTCTCCAAGTTGGAAGACTGCTCTCACCCATTAACAACCTTTATGAACTTTACAGAGAGAACATTTGGTACAGGTAGTCTTTAACTGTGGCTTATGTACCATTTGAATACTGTTGTATTCAAATGGTTGGTATTACCCAATCTAATCATAACTTCTTAATTCTTTGCAGGTAGGAAAATAGAAAATAGAGTCTGAATGTGTCGCACTGAAGTGAGACTTGTGTCATTAATCATATCTGAACTTTATGTGATGGATTTAAACAAAATACGAAATGGTCTTTTCTCAAATTACCTACAACTGCCTAAAACCCCTATCTCTAGGTGGAACGTTGGTATTTACTTGGTATTTGCACATAGAGCTAGTAGGTAAGTGGCCACTCTAACACTCACTTGCTTTAATCTTATCTGTAATGATTTTACAAAACTTACATTCAAGTTTTAAATAGAAAGGCTATAAATTAAGTTTAGGTGCAAACTTCAAGAAAAAAGCTGACATTCAGCACAGAGAAAAGGGTTTCAAAGTGTATAGAGGTAGGCAATTAAAATGACTACTACTTCAACTTATTTCATGATTATTTTATAAATGATTCACACACTTTATCCAGTGCTTCCGTAAAAGGACTGGGAGGGAGGAAAGGGGGGATTTGTTCCCCCCCCCCTTCCAGAAGGAGGGTACAATCTCCCTTTTCATTTCTATAAAAAATAAAAAAGGCCAGTATCTTGGTTCCTTATTTAAGAAGAGAACACCCTTGCAACTATGTTTGAATTAACATGAATAAGTAACCTTCCATACAAACACTTCAGACTGCACTTTACAGGGGTTACTGAAGTAAGCTTTTGCCCCACTAAACCCACCCATAATTTAGGCTAAGGGCACCATCAATTTAGACTTGGGGTTTGGCAGAAATACTCCCCCCCCCTTTTTTTTTTTGAGTCTCAGGCAGAATCCACAAGATCCCCATGTACCATCAGGGGAGAAGGCTCTTTATTCCAATGTCTCTTTGTTCGGACATCTCTATAATCCAAAACGTCTGCATTTGAGGATTGTGTTAGAGAAAATATTTGGTTAGCAGAGACCCTCATCCTAACACTCTCCTTCATGCATGCACACATTTAGAATAAAGAGATGTCAGAACAACAACAACATATCAAAAGATAGAGGCATAACTGTACCAACACATACCGCACATATATGAAAATAAAATATTACATGAAAATATCTTCATGACAATCAACATCACATGCATTTTTCTTTAACCAAGTAGAAAAAAAAGCTCTGAAATTAAACAAAGACAGCTACACTCAAGAAGGGGATCATGCTATGTAAGAAGATGAAACCTGCTGGTGTAACTACCACCAAAAGAAATAGAAACAACATCATAAATAGGAAAGTCATGCTTTAAAACACATTAATGTACATCAACAATTTGAAAACGTGCAACATTCACATGCAAAAGGCAAACAGTACTGTAGGGTCAGTACTTGTGTACCAATATCAACAAAGTTTCCCACCAATGAATGACCTACACAAATAATGGGCCTTTATATTTCCTTTGGGGGGGAGAAGAAAGAGAGGGTGGAGTGAGCTAATTGGCTGAATGAAGGCATACATTGTATATATTAAGTTTTAGAACAAAGAAAAAATTATAATTGACTGATTCATTTCATGGTGAGACATAAAAAAACAGAGCAACATAAATATTAAAGAAACATAAAACAATGATCAAAAGGCTGTGAAAAAAAGCAAGAACACAAGAAACAATAAAGTACCAGGGGTATCACCAAAAACCTTGAAAAAAATTTTTCCACTTGGGTTATCCTTCGGAAAGGATGTGATAATGCAGCAAGCAGAGAACTGTACATAAGAGCACATGGAATAAAACAGAGCTAAGAGACTAACAAGGGCTACAAGAAAGCATACCATGGACTTACTAAAAGTAAGCTTTAGAGAATTACATACGTAAATAGGAGGTAAAGAGGGACAATGACTAGATTATATGGATTGACTTTGGTCCTGAACTTGTTATTTGAGTTGTTCTTTATGCATGATAGAAGATGAAATTATGAAATAAACCACTTTCATACCTAAGCAGGCTACTAGAAAACCAGCAGACTACTAGACAACCTTGGTGTTTTTTGTGTTACATTATACTGTAACTACAATGATATATATATATACCACCTGAGTAGAGTTAAAATTCATAGTTTTAAGTTGTGAGCCAAGGTTTGTTTTTGTATAAGCCCCAATCTTTCATGTCTAAAGGAAATAACTTTTCTTTGAAAAAAGGTAGCAATTAATTTTGTATTCACAAGCAAACTTCACATGCTACGAGCCACATTATTACATCCACCTGTGCACATGACATCACAAGTTGCATGAATGCACACTTGTAAATCCTGTATGTGGGCCTAATTTGATCAGATTTTCAACAGAATACTCAGTTTGCAATTCCACTACAATGCAGAGATGCTTAAGCTTGTGTTTACACAAGCAATGTTTTCTTTGTAGAGGATTTTTGGGGAAAGACAATGAGTTTGGGAGAAATAAGAATTGCAAATGGGAACTTGCTAAGCAAATGGGCAGAGGCCACATGAAATACAAATTACATGCATGGTTGCACAATTTCTAGCAAAATCTGTAGGCAACAGTGGTTCACATGCATACATAGCCACAATATATTGTAAACTGCCTTGCCCATTGATCAAAATATATCCAGTCTTGTTTTAACTTCTCTGTGTTAAATATAAATTATTTTCATGACAAAATCTAGCCCAATGCCCTCCACATAGCAATTCAACAAATTTTCCAAACCTGTCAAGTTTCTTTACATATCAATGATGAATGGTCAAACTTAGCCACTCCCCATAAACATAAATAAAAATAATTAACTGTTTTATGAGTGAGTACTAAACAGTTAAATTTAGTTTTCAATATTCCTGACCAGGAACTTTTTTCAAATTATGCACGACACCTTTTTAAGTCAGGAAAACCACAAAATGCAAAATTTTAATTTTTGCCATAACTACTGGACATGAAACTTGTAGCAGTATGCTAATTACAATCATTGTCATGAGGTGGTGACTATATATATAACACTCTCATTAAGTTATGGAAATTAACTCAAAGAGGTCTTTTAAGTGAATTGCAAATTATACTCTCATGTCCCTCGATCTGACCCACTCTGCTTTTCACTTATTACAAAGAGATACTTTTTTTATATATTATATTTTGGTAATATTACAATGAGATAATAGCACAAAGCTTCCTTATGTAGTCACACTACATCTTAATGAAGAAAAGTCCTCTGGCACCCTTTCGGCATTTTCATGATCCACTGGGTCAGGTAGTGTTTATCATAATGCATAATAAAGCCAGTTTGGTCAATCGTTTTGGTGGCTACGCACATGCGCACATCCTCCAAATCGTTGGGATAAACAAACCAGTCCCACACCTACAACATGTACTCCAAAATTTGAGTTTGCATGAAAATTGGGTAAAATTACTATTTCTTACTCCATCCACAACATAAGAAGGGATCTCAAGTGTGGTAGTGTCCAATGGATTGCATCTAAATTGTCTTTTGGGCATAAAATTTTGCATTTTAAGCTGACGTCAAGTAGTACTGGGATCCCTATTTCGTCCGAGTAGGATATAAACTTTATAAACTTAGATAGTGTTGTGTGCACATACTGATGGAACCAGAGAACACTGTACACTATGTGCTGATTTCGGTTTGTGAATCCCATGCTGGGCCCCACAATTCCATGCCGCAACAAATTTCCAAACTTGCTTCTTAATGAAGTAAAAATATCCTGAAAAAGTTCTCAAATCAGGGTTTTTGAAGTATCAGAGAAGTTTATAGCCAAACATTCATGTGACATCATTGTTGTTTAGCCACACCTACTGTCAAGTCAACAACAACTATTACGGGATATTAGCCTTTAAGGAGATCTGTCATGGCTACCAGTTTTTAGGGAAAAAGTGCCGTTCCCAATTATAGTATCCGACCACTGGTTCATTACTCCTATTAGCTGCTTCAATGAACAGCAGATTTGATTACCATTCTGGTACAATAGAAGCCCAACAACTTTGGGGTTCAAATAACAACTTACAACAAATTCTGAAATAGGTGCTGGCAAAATGGTATATCAAATTACTTTAAAGTGCACTGAAGGGCTACATCCCCTTTCAGCTTATTCTGAGATAAAGGGCTATCAAATGTCAACCTTCCTGGTCATTTTCAAATGCTTAAATTGGCATATAATTGATACTGAGAACACTTGTTGAAGAGATTGGGCTGAGGGTATTTTTTCCAACATGAACAGTTATCATGTCGGTCACCACATCAGCTGCTTTTCAGCTAGCTATACATACATTTTTGTCTGGTAGTCACGACTGGAGAGGACTTGTGCTGCCAGCAAAAATGACCTACTTCTGTTAAATGATGCTACTTATTCCCCCTTATGTCAAATTGCACTTAGTAAACATACTTCAACATCTCCCGAGGTCATCTATAAAATACCAGTAACGGACTTTGATATATGTGGTAAATAGTCATTTCCCCTTATGTCAAATTAAAAAAAAATCGTGTGTAATCCTCAAACTGCAATTTATATGAGGGCGGTTTCACACATTTTAAATTATTGCTTTGTGAGAACAACAATGAAATAACACAAATTATTACAGAATGATAGTATATTTCATCATTTAAGTCTGACCAGTCATTTTGTAACCAGCCATTGAAGACCAGCAGATTTTAACTCATCTCCATGAGATAATATCCTAAACAACCTTAGAACTCTGGTTCAGTTCTACTATTTTCCATAAAAACACAATGAGGTTTATCAATGTGTGGCACATGTACATGCACAGTATGAGAGCTGCCCAAGGTGTAATCGGTAGCTAATTACAGGTACAGGTATACACATAGCTAAACAAAATACACAAAAATAAATTAGACATGGCGAAGCAAACCTTTCATGGAATCATGCTGGAAATAACAAAGATATATAAGACACAAGACCCCTAAATTTTGTTACATAAAATGAAAGTGTCCTAAGAGAATATAGGTCACCTCTTCATCTTCAAGATGGTATAGGATTGTGGGAAATGCTGATATGCTTTTTTTAGAGTGAATTGCC
Source organism: Holothuria scabra (assembly GCA_037179385.1). Lineage (NCBI taxonomy): Eukaryota > Metazoa > Echinodermata > Holothuroidea > Aspidochirotida > Holothuriidae > Holothuria > Holothuria scabra. Next base: position 55,735,933 of record CM074181.1, on the reverse strand, counting down.
ACTGAGTATAACCATGGGGTTGTATGGTTGATAATTTGTTTCTGTACATTTTTCATGGAAGATAATAATTGTAGTTCGAGTGCGTTCCTACTTGAGTATGAGCAAGCAATCGGATCCTGATCTGATCCAGCACAGGAGATCAATTTGCAAGTGTTAAAGGGGAGGTTTAAGCAAAAATTAAATTTTCATATGTGAAAGACGAACAAAATCTACACAGTGTGGTGTAAGTCCCATTCAAATCGGACATGTATTTCTTGAGATATCAGTAAATGAAGTCAGTAGCTTTGTGTTCAAAAGTGAGTTGGAGGGCAGCAGAGCTTATATCACTTCCTCACATTAACAAGGAATGCTTTGTTTACCTTTGTTTTATCAGACTATTGTGTTGACCTTGAAATTAATAGGAGTATGACCTCCCTGTGGGGGATGCAAATTTTGTAAAATTCTCATGCCACTTATGCAACCACATTTTAAAAATATGTCATTATTGAGGAGAAATCCAGAATAAAGTTTAAAGAAAAGCAAAAGACTGCACATTAATGTGGGGATGTGATGTCATATGTGCTTGCTTCAAGTTCACTTTTTGTTGAAAATGTGAAAAATTTTTCTGTTCATATCTTGAGAACCACACATCGGATTTGAATGCAAATTTCACCAAAATGCTTAGAATAAGCACCTGTCTTACATACCAAATCCTGTTGTGACCTTAAACCCTTCTTTTAAGAATGCTCTCATTCCAGGATCAGATACAAAGAGCTTGATCGTCCCTTTGGGGAGGATCAGACCGCTTAAAGGTGATCAAGAAAACAAGTGGGAACACAAAAGCAGATCAAGGTGACCTTAGATCAATTACATATGACTTACTTCCACAGCAGAGCTCCCTGCGCCACACAAATTTGTGTACACAAAACATGACCTGCACATTTAATTTCAGTGATGCAACTTCCTGTCACTTGAACCAGAGGAGGTGATCAGATCTTGTGCCAGGGATCACCTGGGAACACTTGCAGTCGAGCAAAAACTTTTGAAATTGACTGAGCTTAGGTCAATCACCATTGCTGGATCCAGAACGACAGCGTTAATCTCTTGCAATGGACCCTGTATTAACCAGAGGGTGTTGACCATATCCACAGATATATTAAGTTAGGAAGAGACCATCCATCTAGTTAGAATACCAGTGTTTTGGTGGCTGGTACGGTACTGTACATTAGCTACAAATGCACTTACATGAAGTCTTCTCTGATAACATATTCAGCAAGGGCTGCCCCTATTCGATACATACAGCTGTGTAAGAGACTGGGGAGACTGTCAATTTGTAAATTTTATGATATGCATAGAAAATTGGGGCAGTTTCTTGGGGAGGGGGGTGGAAGCAACAGCTACCCATAAAAAGTCATTCTTATTTGTTGGTTTACTATTCAACATGCAGTATACTGGAGTCAGAAAAGCAAGTGTAATATGGCTAAAATGTCTCCTCTCGGAGGTTAATCTGGACAGAATTGTCAAAAATTTTGATCTAGTGTTGTAAATATTCATTCCAAGAAAGTACATATACTGGAATAACATGCTTTTAGCAATCACATTTCCATTATCGCAAACAATGACCCACACAGTCGAACCTACAGACCTACTGGTAGCTGATGGATTTTTCTTGGACATTGTCCCCTCTTAACCCTGTGAGACTGTTTTAGTCCACACAGGAGGTAAAACAGACCCACTGAAGTTATGACAGGATTCATCCTCAGATTAATCCTTGTATTCAAACCATCATAGTATTCATACTCTGATTCGTCAATATGAGGATGAATGTTAGGATGAATCCACTGATAGCTTCAGATTGGTTGAAACAGAATACAGAAACAAGGCAGATAGAGCTATTAATGCTAATTTGAAGACACACTGCTATTCTGCCCTCCATATGAAAAAGCTATACTGAAAGAGCACTGCCCAAAACCTGTAATCCTTTTGTTCGTAATGTGCTTTGTTTGTTGTGTGTAAAATATGGGAAGGGAAATCTCTGATGTTGTTGATGATGAAAAACAGAGCACAAAATCACCAACACACATTTGACAAAACACTGGGATGAAACGAGTAAGGTCAGCCAGTATCCTAAACATCCAATTAACCAAAACAATATCACCATACAATAAAATGAATTATTATGAACAAAGATGTAAAATTAAACAGTTGCAGCTGGTGGACAAAATGTAGTACTAATAGGAGCACAGAGAGGGTGGATTGTCAAATCACATTATACATGCTGTTTTATTCAAGACCAGCATGAAACTTTCACTAAAATTTCTGTCAAACCTTGCAGCATGCAGCACAGTTTGTAAAAAGCTACAATTTTTTTTCTTTCTGTGTCAGTGTGCTCATATTTAGGCATGATCGGTGCACAGCGTGACCACCATACTGTGTATAAAAGATATACAGACGAACGTCACAGTGAAAAGATGGTACCCTGGCTATGTGGGGGGAATCACAAACTGGGGGGGGGGGAATGAAGGACTTACCATCCTCTTCTACGGACATCATACTGGTCAAAAGTTTCTGAAGATACCCATTGCTTGGCTGGCGTAAATGGAATAAACAGTGATAAAATGATCTAACTGAAAGCAGTCTACCAAGAAGACCCCAAGGTTATCAAAATATATCAACACAACCTCTGGTATTTTTTAATTATCAGACTTCTGTAATTTTTTGCAGGATGGAAATGATAATAATGAAATGACAAGGGATATCATTTTAACTAAGATTGGGCCTTTTTTTACACTATTTCCAATCTGATCAATAATGAAGTATAATGTTCCCCTTGTTATAGCTTTGATATATTTACATGATCACTTTCATTTGTAGAAAAACATTTCAGTGCATATATCTTGTCTCTTCGATGTATACAGAAAAAGACAAACAGTCACAATTACTGGTCAATACTTTGCATTATGATTATGACAATCAACAAAGAACGTAGTTGACTACTGGATAGGCTTTGGACTTGTGATTCAAGGGTTGCTGGTTTGAGCCTTGCTGGGTTCACATTGTTGTATCCTTGGGTGAGATACTTCATCTCTATTGCTTCTCTCCTGCCAGAAATTAAACAGGTACCTATCTGTGAGGTACCTTGAACCATCTGACACTGATTTAACATTAGCCTGCAAAAAGATATTGTCCTTGGGCTGGGTAACTGCCAATCAAGGGTAATATATATTTGTGCAAAGCATCTTGAGAACAGATCAATGGAAAAGCCACTACATAAAAACCTGATATTATTATATTATTTTTTGAACTAAGTGAATCTACTAACCAGTAATCTTTTCTGAGAATGATCTTATTTAGAATAATCTCATCCAAGGAAAGGCAGCAACTTTTTGCAATGACACTATGACAGATGACAAACTATGCAGGATTTATCACAAGGGACAAAACCACATTGCAAGTATGGCTCACAAAATCCCTTTTGGAATCAAGTTTTGTTTTGTTGCTGATAGCTGCTTTCTAATCCTTCCCATTAACTGAATAGGCACTGTAGATATCTCAAATTTTAACTTAAAACAAAGATAATCAATGTTTTATGTTCCATCTCTTAAAACCTTGACCCAAAAATATTCTGCACAAAACAAAGATAAAGTTAAAGAGCTAATCTTCTCATCCCAGACTATAATTTTTGTGGTAGTACATAGAAATTCTCAATAGGCCCATGTTCCTTGATTGACAGCTAGATAACAAATGCAGAGAACTGAAGCTCATTTTACATTGCACGTACTGTACTGTGCTGAGAGTGATTTGAAATACACTATATGGGGTCTTGTATACTACTCACCCTGAAGCAATGCATTCATGAGGAATTTCTTACCCTATTAGATATTTCACCCGAGTCCCCACCAAAAGCAAGGTTTGGTGGGGTAATCAAATTTTACCCGACTTCCTGCTTAACTCATTCAAGCACTCTCCAAGAAACCACAAGCTTGATAAGAGAGAGCTAGCAGAAGATGAAAACAAAGGTGGGATAAAACCAGCCAGATGGGCCACTGTTTGTGAGGTGTGAAAGGCAAGCAGTAGGGCAACTTCTTATCTGGTTTCTGTTGACCTTTGTTCACTGAAGCAAAAAGGTGTGGACAGAATTTCCATAGGTAGGGAAAATCAACATGTTGAGATAGTGTGTCAAGGATCAGTTTTAGATGGTTGCAAAAGGAGCTCAGGTAAGTCGGTTAGGAGGATTGGAACTGTTTGGGGTAAGAGGATCAGGCCTTTAAAAAGCCTATCTAGTGATAACTCTTCCAAATTCTTTAGGAATGAGATCTGGGGCCCGTTCCACAAAGAGATAGGCACGATCTTAAGTATGATTTACTGTTGGCTTAAGTATGGTGAATCAAACTTTAAAATGTGCGTAACTCTTTGTGGAACGGCCTCCTTGTCTTACAGCAAATGAAGCTATCACTTTTTTCAAACTTGATATTTTTTGTCCATCAGTTAAAAACAATTTATCCTCCTGCTACCTTTTTTGAACTTACTGAAGTCCCTCTTCCCAGGATAATTACTACCTTATAGTTTGTAATGACCACAATTATCACCTGACAGCCTGACAATTGGACCATTGCCATTTTAACCATTTTCGTCTATCTACATTTTGTCCTTTATGCCTTTTGATGTTCTGTTTTGTACAGCTTCATCGGGCAACAAATCTACAGTACTGCATATGGTGCTTTACAGTATACTTTTTTTTAAATAAATAAAAAATATATAAAAACAAAAATAACTGTTCTCATACAAAATACAAATCATATAGTGATGTAACTGCTTTGTTTGAGGTAATAAGGACATTTATCTATTTCCCTTCACAGTAAATCAGGATTTAGCATGAAGGGCTGTATGTTATATATACAGACAAATTAAAGGTTTAATGAAGTTAAAGCCTTAATAATTCTGGGTCAATGAGTCATTTCGGCCCATAGAACCATACCCTACTTGAAATCAAATGTACCTGGCAATTCGGTCCATAATTTATCCACAAAGAGTGAAATACATTATCAGTTTTTAACATGTAGAAAATTTGATCATCCTTCAGGTAGCCCTTTGCTTTAATATTCCAACTTCTGGGATACCAGACATAGATGCCAACTTTTACCTCATTCATAACAGGAAAATGTTACACTCCTAAAAAGCAAGTCAAAGTTACATGCTATGTACTATGTAAACTCAAATTGCACAAAAAAATTCTCCAAGAGCCAAAAGTACACAGCTGAACAGAATCTTCCCAGGAATATGATTTTCTTACCAATAATCTAAACCACATTGATACATTTCCACCCCTCTTACATAAAAACATGTTCTTCTGATTTAAAACTCACCCCTCCCCTTACAAAAAAAGAGTGTGTCAACCTGTTTTGGTTATTATGCATGATCACCTGTGACAAACAGAGGCAATCACAAATGTTCCTGGGTGACAAACCTGTGTTTTTGGTGCCCTCTTGACACAGGTTTGGCACAAGTTTGACACATTTTTTCTTGCTCCAATTTGAAGCCACAGGTTTGACTCAAAATCCTTTGATATTAGTTTTAATTGTCACAGGTTTGCCAGTAAAACCTGTGGCAAACTTGTGGCAAAGTTAGGCAACGGGCAAACCTGTGTCAATTTCAAAAGAAGACATAGGTTGTCATGCAAACCCCTGCCAAAACCGGTCACAGAAACATGTAAAACCTTGTGAATTTGGAATTCATTGATCCTCACTTTTCTGTGAGGGTCACGTGATGTCATTAAATGGAATTTTAAGGTGGGGTTACACACCCTCATGCACTCCATTGATATCATACAACCTTTGTTCCGATTAAGAAAGAGGAAAAAGTTCAAAATGGCTAAAGGGCCAACTGCCTTTCCGCTCCCACCCAAAATACCACTAGCTGAAATATGCATATGAATTGCATTATCTTTTCAAATCTTCAGTACAAGGCTTAAAGGGCAAGAGCAGTTGTCCCAATACTATTTTGAAGAAAGAGCTAAATCTCATAATTTTCCTCTCATTTCTCTTCAAAGTATTTTTAGCAATATTTTAGGACTTCAATGCTGCATATTCAAGGTAGACCAAGCAGGGACTCTCTGTAAATTTTTCATTTAAAAAGACAGAATACTGTCACATGACTCTGAAGAGCCAATCCAGAAACAAGACAGTGTACTATGCTAATTCAAGTTGCAGAGACTGCTCTTGCCTTTTAAAGCCTTAAACATGCTAGTAAGTTTAAGGACATCCAAGAATCTATTGAATGCACAAGAACATGACATCACTGAGTTCAAATAACTATCAAGCTAAACAGTCATGCTCTGATGAAAAAAGCACTATCATATCACTTATGCAAATAACATCTGAGTGAGCTCAACACATGCAAACCAAAGAAGACATAGCTAACGGTACCATTCTCTGTTAAACGGTAGAAGTGTGGTTTCACCTTCCTCACTAGCTGTAAATCCAGAGATAAAATTCAAGTTTTGATGAAACAGATAAACTGCTTTCAAGCAAAGCATTATCCCTTACTCAAGAAATATGACTAACAAATTTAGAGTTTGCACTCCACTGTATCTTCAAATATTTTTCAACTTATGCTTTTATTTCCCTATCCTCAAAACATGTACACTTTGCAATTTTTATTTACATTTTTTTGAAAACCTGAAGAACAAATATTAACAGCATCCCTACTTTGCTAATTCATTTTCAGTACTTACATTTTCATCTGACATTTATGTTTAAGAGATTACAATCTATCCTCTTCCACTTACACTAGGCAAACATAAAAAATACACAATAGTGCCTTTCCCACTCCATCCTCAAATCTAACTATGAGCCTCTGTGATCACTTTTTAACTCACATCAAACTAACTACTTGTTCCTCTCCCCTAGCCTCCCCTCCACAGGATACACCAATCCGAACAGCAAGTGATGGCCTGATTTCAGTCGGCCATAACTGGGGTCCATAACCTTTAAATCTTTCAATTTTCTTGCTTCCCTCTATCATGGATGGTTGTACACTAATTTTTATCTTAAATTCTCCAAGATCACTAAATATGAGGGTTTGAAATTCATGTAATCAATAAATAAAGACGGTTTTAGGCTGATGCACCTCACTAATGACGGCCTACAGTCACTAAAAACAAGTGCTAATCGGATTCCTCTATACCCCCATTTTTTTCACTGTCCCCTTTAACTTACCTGGGTATGATCTATAAAATCCTTTGGCACTACCAAAATATTGCCAGATAAGCTCCTCATCATCAGCTGCATTTTGTCGGAACACTGCATCCACTGGGTCTGATGCTACTATACTGTTCAGAATTTCAGGATCTATTCCAAAGCAAGAAAAGAAAATTTAAAGAGCTGATACTCTCACCCCGAACTACAGTTTTTGTAGTAGTCCACAAAAATTCTCAATTGGCTCAGCTCCATCTTCAGCTAGTTCAAACAATGCTAAGTACCAAAGCCCATATTACAGAGCCTTTACTGTACAAATGGTGTCTTGATTACACATTGGGGTCTTGTACTGTATTCTCATCCTGAACTAATGAAGTAGAAACCCTTTTTAGACAATGAAGAAGTCAGGTGTTTCACTTTCAATCTTTTAAAAAAAATGGATATGTCATGTGTATAATTCACAAGATATGCAGCTTTTCCAACATTTGAGATCAATTAGCATCACAAAGAAACTGCCCTTTCAAAGCTAAATCAGTACTATTTGTAAATTTATAAAACTTAGGTAAGAAAGTACCACATGAGCCAATAGTTAATCTGTTGTGAAACATTTTGCAAGTAAGAAATACAAAGAATTGTGAGATGAACATCATATTCAGCCACAGTAAAGTAAGGGTGTCCATTCCTTCATGACAGGAAAGGAGGATTACCTTCCCTACTATCTAACCGGAGCGCCACCATGAGATGGCACGTAGTGTACCAGAAAACTTTTGGCCTTCACAAACCCCCCAGATGGCCAGAAACGGCCCTTTCCGGTGTTCTCAGCTACATGATCACAGTTGTGAAAATGGGATGCTGAACTCTGAAAATTTGTGCAAATTGTTGAGAAGTTTTACATTAGAATTTTCAGAATGAAGGAATTACAACGTTTGGCGCCGAGTGAGCCTGAATGGAGGACAGGGTGCTCAAAAGCCAGATTGTCCAGCAAAAAGCTGGACAAATGGATACCCTACCTAAAGTGTTTTAACAAAAGCCACACAAACAGTCACAAAACTCTTTCTTATAGTCCTTTGCACATTAAAAAGACCAAAAGGGCATCACATCATAAAGACACAGACTAGACACAATTCCCACAATTCCTTGGGATCTAAAGGTCCCAATACTTACATCCTATTTACACTATGTAACCCTGCTTACCTGTGACAGTCCTTTGACAAGTCAACAGCATGATAGGGATAGATGGAGAGAAAGCCCACAGGATACTATGTCATTCTTTATCTTGCCCCACATAAGGTTCCCGACTGAAAGTAACCTGCAGACAACCCTTTAAGCTACAGTATCACTATCCATCCTGTTTTGCTGTTGACTAACCCAAAAATCACTGCAGGTAAAAAGCTTGGCTACAAGATGTAAATAGGAGGTAAGTAGGTGTGTTGGGGTTGTTTCTTTTGGAGAAGTTGTGCATGATTTATACTTAACCTCCTTCATATATGTCAGTTGGAATCTGAATGGAGCTGAAGTTCAAGTTGACTTCTGACAGGAACAATTCCTCATATTGAACTGAGATGTTATCTTTGCTAAAGTTTTTGGAATTCACAAATGATACATTTTCAAGCTGTAGGAAGAAAGATAGAGTACTAAAACAGAAGAAAAGCATAAAAACCTCTCAACTTGACTGTGAGAGTTTGCTTGTTCACTAGTGATAAATGATGCGGACAATGGAAGGAGGGAGCCATCTTCCAAGCAGGCCTTGAATTTTGAGGCAAGAAATTGTGAATGCAAACTATCACTCGCTTCAAGTCAGTGTGAGATGTGCAATTTTTTGAACACCAAGATGAAGACGGGAACTTCTGCACAGTATTAGAGTTTAGTAAATCAGCACACCTACCACTATCTCTAAGTTCCAGGGAAGTGTGATTTGCAGCATAACTGGAACATTTAAAACTCAAGGCCTCTCCAAGATCTCTCACATGAAGTAGAAGGCAAGAACAAATGTCTCCACTGCCATAACTATGTTATGGCCCTTGGTCTATGTCATTTCAATGGACATTTACAGAAGGGCATCATGGCCATCAGAAAAGGCCTGACTGCCATGGATGTCAGTGCTGTTGGTTATTTTGAGCCTGAGGTTTGTCATTTCTCCATCTCTTACTGGTCACCAATGATTAAATGTAACATTAATTTTCCACCACACATATTGATCCTTAATCTTCATAAATGATTGCCTTATTAAGAGTAAATAGACACGAAGTGAAATATTGTCCACTGCACAAAATGTATTTTCATGCTCACTTATATCACTGGCAGATCTACAGTATGCATCTATAGTCATACAGTGGTCAAGTATAAATTGCAGTCTATGATGAATCCTATTACAGACAATTTTTCTTCAATTGTGTAGTAGTTAGTTAAAGTCCAAATAAGTGACAAATCTTTGGCACACACTGAATAGGAAATGCCATGTTATGCCTGATACAAAATTCTCTAGTAAAAACAGCTATAAAAGTGATGGTCTTTTGATGTAAACAATACCGAATCAAACACTGCAATAATAGATAACTGCGTTTTGATCAAGTCCGCCTGGTCACACCAGCTCATCATCATATCTGATGCTGTTCTCACCAAGACAAAGGGCTATTCTTTGGCAAACTGATACAGGGTTAAATGCTTACTCATTGCCAAGTGAACTGTAGGCTAATTAAAAAGAATCTAACTGATAGCACATGCTTGATTTATAGACAGTTTTGTTAAGACAAGCTGAAAGGGCAAACCCCAGTGTCCTTCGGAGAGAACCCGTCTGGAAGACTATCCTTCAATGGAATGGACCGGCCCTCATGAATATTAACGCAAGATTTAAATGGGCCATTCATGAATTAAGCACTGCAGTTTATCAATGTATGATGCATCCTCTGGCCCCAGGCCTACGAGAGGTTGGTCGATGTTGGTTACCAGGATTAAACATTTCTGTGCATCAAAACACCCCTCCATCACACAATTGAGCCAAAAAAGGCAGCAGTTTTGATATTTCCTACACAACATGATGTACCTTGGTTCATTATGACTTGACAGTGACACAGGTGGAGAACCATGGCCACCCCTTGCAACTTTCATGAACATCACAAGAATTTGTCTCACCACTGCCTGGGGGTCAAGGCAGGATGTGTCTTACAATTAATAAGTGCACTTAAACTGCATAACTAGTGGCACATAATGTTTCTTGTAATAAATTATACAAGTGCAATCCTTCAATCTGCATGATTGGCCATCATAATACTGTCACATAATGAAAATGGGCCATTCATGAATAAAGAATAGGTACTACATGCTCATTTAAAATGAAGTGAGGGCATTTTTTTTTCTTTTCAGTAAAAAGCCTTGCATCAAACACAAGTGTCACTCATCATTATTCCAAATGTAAATAGTCTCTAATTTTAACCCTCGCAAATAGCCTCTGCATTCTGCAATGCCGAAGTACTGTAAATGCCGAGGCAAACCAATTCGACATCAGCAAAAATTTTCCCGAGACGATACATTGCTTGACATTGTATGGGGATGTAATGGTACAAAAGTTGCACAATACACAGCTTGAAATTAGGCCTGAGCTTCGAGTAATGATTTGAACCAAAGTCGTTTTTATGATAAAAATTTCCTCCATGATAGGAATTTGAGCGAATGTATTCAGAATGATTTCTTTACAAACAAAACATAGCTGCAATTTTGCAAGTTTTAATGGAAATTCTTGATTGAAAAAGTTCACTCCGATCGGTATTTATGGAACGTAGGCAACTCACCACCTGCTGTCAAGAAGTGATCACTGCCGCACACAGTAACAGTACATACACATGAATGTGACATGGCAAAGAAGGACTGTTAGATTTAAGAGTGAGCCGTTATAAAATTTTGATACATAATTATAAGGGGAAAAATTCTCAAAGTGGCTGTGTTGGTTTTATCAATGGAATTCCAGTACTTCTGAAACAACGTACAGTACAGTGCTGTACCAAGTGTGTGAACAATTATCGTTATCTTGCCATGTACACATATAATTGCATGACTTTTACTGTTGTTTGCATTAATAAGTTACCTAATAATAATAATGCTGAGGTAAAGTGTTTTTTTGTCGAAGTCAGTCCTTTTACTTCAGCTATTTTTTGGCCATAGCCAATATCTTATTTGCAAGGGTTGAATTTACATTCAACTAAATGTTTTCCTAAATTCCAATACCCGTCAATAGTCTTACCATGATGGCAGGATTATAGGTGTGGTTCTGATAAGATTCCTCCAGCACCTTGACAATTTTCTGTGAAAAGGGAAGACAAATTACAAAGCACTTTGTTTTCATTTTATAAGAGATAAAAGATAATAAAGTTAAAGTGTTTGGCTACTCTAACATTAAAGCAGCTCATTGAGTTGGTTCATGAAACTCAACACTTTTCCCCAAACCTGTTCAGTTTTCTTCACATACCGATGACAAATAGTCAAACTTAGACAATCTCCATATCCTACATATGAATAACAGTTTTAGGAGTGAGAACTTAATGGTTCAATTTGGTTTTCCAAAACTGACCAGACACTTTTGACCACACAATTTTGCATAAAAACCCTTACAAGTCAGGATACCACAAAATTCAAAATTTTAACTTTTTCCATAACTACTGGACATGAAACTTACTCTTATGCTAACCAATAGCACTGTCATATGTGCTGCTCATTTACCACTCTCATTAAGTTATTGATATCAACTCAATGAGTCCCTTTAAAGAGGCCAACAAGCCTAACCAACTGCCAGGTTTTTTGACCATGAAATCTTTAAAGGGCCAAACCTCTCACCCGAAACTACAATTTTGGTACCCGGGTACCAAAATTCTCAATTGGCTCAGCTCTTTCACTGACAGCTAATTCAAACAACGCAGAGGGCTACAGCTCATATTACACAGCATGAACTGTACTGAGAGTGTTTTGATTATGCACATTGAGCTTTTTTATACTCACCTTGAAGAAATAAACTGAGATCGTGTCTGGATGAGGATGAATTTCAGAAAGTTGTGGGAGGGGCTTCAGTAAGAAGGTTAGGAGAATTGGTATTGTTTGGGGTGAGAGAACTGGGCCTTTAATCTGACTTCTTACCCTGAGAGGGTCAACTCATGCAAGATTATTTTGGGACTCATAAAAATAGTATGAGATATATGCTTTAGTCTTGGCATATTCATTTTGATGCAGTTTTTTTTTTCTGCATCTTCTCAACACAGTAGGACCTATAAGTTTTCCACAATGCCAACAATCAGTTAACTTGTACACTAATACATACTAATAATTTACACTGTGGAATGTCTACACTACAGTAACACTTTCAATTTGGGGATTCAGGGAGCAATTTGTTTTTGAAATTTTGATTAGCAGATTTGCTACTCATTATTCAAAATAGATTGGCAACCCCCCCAAAAATGATTACCAAATTTTTATATTGACATTTTCTAGTTGCCTGGATTTTTTAAGCAGCTTGTAAAAACTACAGAATCAAAGACAGAAGGGTAAGTCAGACAATTCAGGTAATAAAACACCACTCGTTATGCTTCCATTTGACCTGTATCACATATGCAGTATAAACACTGTTACTGTACGTACAGCCCTTAATACAGAATCTGTGTTTTTAGAAATAGTAAATCAATGCATCTCCTGCCCAGAATGTTCAAGTGTTAGAACTTAAGAAAGCAGAGAATTTCAAAAGTTTTATTTAGAAACAAAAAAAGTTTTTCGGAATGAGTATGGGGCCGATTTTTTGTTTTGCGTGATTTGCATGACACCCAATTTCTGTTTTTATTTTTCCCTGACATTATTACATTCTGTGAACATTCAAAAGGGCACAAGACCTGCTGAAACTGAAATTGTGCATCCCAAGTCAAGATAGGAATGATGTATATCACAATCATCAAATTTTCCTCATTTTGAATCGCAAATTGCAAGGCAAATCCCAACAAATTGCTCCCTGGGATTTATATGGCTTTTGCCTTTTCCATAAACCTTCCTCACTGTAGTTTTTTATGGACTTAATCTAACATGGTATGAACCATTATAATTGGTGTCGTAATGGTGTCATACCAAGTTAGATTTAGTGTTCATAATTTAGTTGGTTAGAATTTTAAATATGCCTAAATCTTAACCTTGTGGTTAAATCTAGCACCACCTATGGCATAATTTTTCTAGTTGTGGGGCAATGAGTCATTTTACTTTCTCCATATTTAACTCAAGAAGGTACAAAAAGTATACTTAGCCCATACTGCACTGACATCAGGCAAAACCACCACTTAAATAGTAAGGTACGGTACAGTACAGCGTACTATCCTGTTCAACTACACATGATTTGCAATTGCTTCTCTTTAACTGAGATGGATAATGATTTGGTCACCTGACTATAATGGGCCAATAGGAGTTAGTATGAATGAATTAAAATTAATCAGCAAAGAGCGCTCAAGTTCCATTTTATAAGAACAGTAATGGGCAAACCTCACTTGACAGAACCCTCCATTTTCCTACCTTAGTACTTCTAGTGACTTAAAATTTTCTCAAGTGACCCCCTCAATACTTGACATACTACCTTATAATCATACAAGACCAATGTGCATTCAGAACACTCTCTGTCACTACGATGTAATAAAAGCTATACACTGCATAGATTAAATTTATGTTGATTCAAAAACAGTCACCAACTGGATATTTTTTTTCTCTCCAATTGAAAAATATACATGGTCGATGAAAAGACTGTTGGATTTCACAGGAGTGACTTCCCCATCCAGTGGTGGTCCTGTGTTAAGGAAAGCATGGAATCCACCAAATCCCTGGTTTGGGATAGTCTCCTATCACCCTATGTATACCATTCATATACTTGGTGTCTAGCAAACTAGTAACACCATGGTAACCCTACCATCAGAGGGCACCCATCACCCTATACCATCCTCCTGCATTTTGCAGATGCCTAGAGGGACATATCACCAACAATCGGTTACCACCCATGGATATTTTTAACAGAGTCGCATAGAGGGTTCCCATTGGTTACCATGGTGAAATGTGGGGGAAAGAGTCACATAGAGGGTTCCCATTGGTTACCATGGTGAAATGTGGGGGAACCAACAAATGGTTTCCCTCAATTTTTAAAGTCCTTGATGAGTACTGATCAAGTTGAATTGGTTACTCTATTTCTTTACAACTGCAAAAGGTGAACTCTGTATAAACTTGATTTACACTATCATGCAGACAGGAAGAAATACACATCACAAACCTCCACAGCCGTCATCTTCAACTGCAGCATATTCTCCCATTTTTCGGCCACTGATTGAAGTAATACTTTCCCATCAATTTCAATTTCTGTATATTCAGAGTTGCGATATGCCTGAAGAAAGTAAGGTACAGTAATTTAAATTGGTGAGGCAAATGATAACAGCTCATTTGAAATTGCCCTGTATTCACACATATATCCATCAATACAGTAAATGCCTGATGTCTATGCTCCAAATAACACATTGGCCTTTAGTCTCCAGGGTTTCCCAGGTAGCATTCCTTTTGTGAAGCCCCCAACTCACAGATTTTGACTAGAACCCTCATAAAAACTTGATCTAATATTGCTCCTGTTCCTACACTGTAATAGCTGTTGAATAAGAGATTTCCTCACTCCCTGTTGGTATTAAAGGCATATTTTCATCATCCCAAACAGTTCCAATTCTCCCAACCTACTTACTTCTATAGCCCCTCCCACATTTACCTAAAACTCATCTTCATCCAGACAAAATCCTAGTGTATTGCTTCATGGCTTGTCCCAGTGGCCATACAAGTCCATAATGTGTAATTCAAGACACTCTCAGTGCCCATGCTGTGTAAGTTAGCTACAGTATGGTGCATTGTTTGAATATGATGCCAATGGAAGAGCTGTACCAATTGAGAGTTTTGATGTGCATACTGAAACTGCAGTTTAGGGTGACAAATAACTGCCTTTAAGCTGGCATCAATCTACCCCAGGGACTGGTATTACCTCACAACTAATGCCGGAAACAAAGTGGAAACTCTGCTCTTTACATTCATATTTTCAGTATTAAGTTGGGTAGTACTGATTTACATGTGCAATTCCTACATTGCACAACCACACAGCTACAGTAGGGCAGCATAGAGCATTGAAATGATTTCACTTAATTATATCTCTTACCTACAGTATCTTAGCAGGAAAATCTAATGAAAATTGGTCAAAATTTCACCTGTGACATTAAAGCACTCTTACTAGATACAAAGACACACCCTTTGACCTGCAGGCAAGGTCAATTAATGTTTGATAGGAGCATCAAACATTTCTGTGCATTGGAACTCTCCTCCTTTCCGCAATAATTCATAGACTTTTGACTCAAGTTTCCTGAAAAATGTTGCCCACCTACAATACCATATGCCACAGGTATTACAGTAGCTACGGTAATATAACCCTGATGCAACAAATTGGAAAATAACTTTCACACAGCCCTGTATCAAAACTAAAACCCACCAATGTCACAGGGTGAGTCTTACAATTGGTGGTACATGTGCAGTGTTCTCCACAAGTTCAAGTGCTAACTTACTACATATAAAATGGATGTGAGACACAACAGAAACTACTCTACAATCCTCGAAAAAAATACAAGGGAAAAACCTCCCTCACCGAATCAATGTTGAAGTTTCAGGACGCCTTGGGCTGCCACAACATTGAATTGGGGAGTGGGAGGAAGGTGATTTTTAATTGCTTGATTTGCTTGTTTTGTCCCACAATTTTTCTGTCGAGCTAGGATTGTAGCTTGATCATACTGTATATAACAATCAACTTGAAAGACATTCACTCATACCCAATTGGTGAAACATACAGTACAACAAGTCTTTCCTACTGTATGAAATCACAAATGATTATTTCAGGGCTTTAATACCTAGAATGTACATGTGAGGGCAAAATTTCTTCAAAGTTCAGGGCAACATGTATCTGCATGCACTCATTGCAGATAGTCACCAATTCCTGGATTCAAGTCAAATACTAGTAGTGGCTCACCTGTGAATCTTTGATCTTGTCATACTGTATCAACATAGACTAAAATATAACAAAACATTTTAATTTTTCAAGTTTTTTTTTCTTGGTTTTGCTTCTATTTCAGCTTTAACTTAACACTGGCTTAAATTTATTTTGATAGTCATTCTCTTAAAACTTTGTTGCATCTTAAAAATTTCCTTTTCAAACACTGTCACAATGAATGTTTTTCAGTACAGGTACAGTACAGTATTTGCATGATGAGGAATCTTAGTTATTACAGTCGGTGACTAAAATCATTGGTCTACTAGTTCTTCAATTTGACAGATGTGTGTGATTCTAACAGTTAGCATAGCTTAAGAGTATCCCCATGCAACTCAAGACCATTACTGTATACCATTAATCCATTTTGCAAACTATTTTCTAGGAAATGCTGGCACGAAACACCAACACTACATTGAGTTTGGTGTAAATCCATGCATGGACACAAAATTTTCAGTACTGTGTGTGATATAGCAGGGCATGTCCTATATAGGACAGATTTGACTAGTCATCCAATGCAATGATGTACACTTTAGAGTGTTTTCACTGACATTTCCCACCCCTTTCTTGACGGGGCAAATCTAGCGTAGTGGCATAGCTATAGTAGCTGAGACCAGACAGTTGCCACACACTCTCTGCCCAGATGCAGCTGATGACTGAAGTAATGACTGATTTTCTCCCAGAGAGTTGGTATGGATAACAAATGATGCCATCATGATTGTGAACACTCTATAGACGAATGTGGACAGCAAGTGATGGTCTGATTTCAGTCAGCCGTAACTGGGGTCCATCATCTTTTAATCTTTCGATTCCCTTGCTTACCTGTATCGTGGATTGTTGTACACTACATTGTATCTTAATTCCTTCAATTTTACTGAATATGAGGGTTTGAAACTCATGTAGACAATATAAAAAGGCGATTCAAGGCTGATCGACCTCACCGATGGCTGCCCACAGCTACTAAAAACAAGAACTAACCCGATTTGTCTATATGATATGATCTTAATGATGTTCCATTGACAAAATTTTCGGGCACTGAGTTATATCATGGATGTACCAAGGCCATAAAGAATGTACTGTACCAACCAAAAAGGCAGCTAGGCTATGTGAAAGTCAACATCAAGTTTATACAAACAGCAATGTTTTGCATCACTATTGGTAACACTTTACTGCATGGCATGGAAGGAAAATATTTGTTGCTTTGTTGTACTGTACGTGAATGAAAACTATACACTTACTGAAAATGAAAAAATGCAACAAATGTAACTACAAAGGCCTAAAGAGCAGCAGCTCTTTGCTAAGATTTGTGCAAGAGATCATATAAACGTAGAATAATCACCTTAAAATAGGTAGGCTGCCCTGTTTTCAACTTTACGGGAGAACCAATGCATAGATTATATGTAACCAGCACTTGTAAAACTACACAATATGAAATGACATTATCACTTGTTCAGTGTATTTTATAATGTAAATACCATTCAAAAGGCAGACATTCACAACTACTGTAGTCTCCTATTGTACTGTAGCTTCACTGACCACAAAATCACAAACAGCTATCCTTACTGTTGATACACTATTGCCACTACCATATCCAGGGCAGAAAAAGTTGTTTATTTCCCAGGCAGGAAGTAAAATTTCCTACAGTTCTCCCTATTTTCTCATGTACAGAAAAGGTAAAAAAACTTGCCTCTAATTGCCTACAGTAAACTCCCCTCCAGATGGCCAAATATCTAGGGAATTAAGGAGCCCCCCAGCATACCAACTTTTCCCACTCATGACCATATCCTAAAATAGTACTCAATGTTGGACTTATTTACTCAAGATATTGATATGTAATATTTCAGGTGGGTGTATGTCTGACAAGTGGGTTAGTCATTATCAGTCCAGACAGTATTAAAGTAAACAAGTTTTCTCCCAACCCTGTAGGCCCTATCTACTACAAATGTCTGAAATCTAGACACAATCCCAATTTATTGCTTTAGGGCATAGGCCTACCATGATTAGAATAGAACCTGGCCCAAATTTGCAATCAGAACACTTTTATCACGTTTCTGATGAGCTATTCTGTATTTGCTTAAAGGCCCAGCTCTGTCACCCCAAACAATATCAATTCTCCTAACCTTCTTACTGAAGCCCCTCCCACAATTGTCTGAAATTCCTCCTCATCCAGACACAATCTCAGTTTATTGCTTCAGGGGGAGTACAGAAAAACTCAATTTATATAATCAAAACAGTCTCAGTACCATTCATGCTGTGTAATATATACTTTGGCACTCTGCATTGTTTGAATTAGCTGTCAATCAAAGAGCTGAGCCATTTGAGAATTTTGGTACCCGGGTACCAAAATTGTAATTTGGGGTGAGAGGTTTGGCCCTTTAATTATTTACATTAAGACATCCTGCATGAAAAATAAAAACTACAATAACATGTGTTAACATTTTGGCCCAAAACGTACATGTATTGCTTTTCACTGCTTGCTGCATCACAACCACCTCTTTTATGGTTTTTACGCTTGGTCACGCACACCATGGCAGCACCATATTCCCCAATGTAATTAAATCTGAAGCGTCCATTTGGGAGCAGTATGAGAATTTCTATTTTTTGCTCAATATTTGCTGTAAGACGGCTTAATCGTTCCTAAGCTAACCGCACAACAATACTCAATACACATCTTTGATAAAAAATTGTTTATATATTTGAAATCTCAATGCATCGCACAAGATATTTTGATGATATATTTTTAACACCTAACATTTTGTAATGGTAAGTGCCAAATACCCACACCTTAACTACCATTCAATGCATTTTGAGGAGTCCTAAATTCCCCCCTATTTTTCCACTGTCAATCCAGTTTTTCAAATAAAGAATTTTATGATTCCATTAAGGACAAATTTCCAAATCTGATGAATTTTTCTTAAGGAAAATGATTGAGGCTAAAATGGGAAAAGGGCATTAAAAAAGTACAGCATTTCTCTAGGTCTGTGCAAGCAAAACAGTGTCTGTTTGAATGCAAGTCTGTGATGTCACAGGATCGTTGACCAATTCGGACAAAGAACAAAGCACCAGCTCAATCTTCAAACCAAGATTTTTTTTACTTTTGAAAAATGCGTAATGTTCCTGTTTGTCAAAGTGGATGAAACTTACGCACGATGAAGATGAATAATCATACTTTTAGCAAATGCTTGAACTAGATTTCCAGAACCATACTAACAAAAGTTAGCTGAATTCAAGTGGAGGAAAACCATTCAAAAAACTGCTCTTTGGGAGAATCTCCATTGAGAAAAATTGAGAATTATATTAAATCATTGGAAATTGGCATACCCTTCCCGC
Source organism: Holothuria scabra (assembly GCA_037179385.1). Classification (NCBI taxonomy): domain Eukaryota; kingdom Metazoa; phylum Echinodermata; class Holothuroidea; order Aspidochirotida; family Holothuriidae; genus Holothuria; species Holothuria scabra. The sequence continues at coordinate 55,716,361 of CM074181.1, read as the reverse complement.
CATTGTATCAAGATAAATGTTACATGGTAGAGAGAAAACATTCTAAACTTTCAAAACCCAGTGAATTAAGTTGGTATGTTCCCATTTGATCATTTGAGAGACCAATATGCACAGTAACAATAACAACACCTGCGACACAAAGTTAAGGAGACAGTTCTGCTGGAATGATTGTGTTGTTATGACCAGCCAGTCCATTCTTTCAACAGATCTTGAGGGGTGAACCTAAGTATGGTTTAAATCAGTACAATGATTCCCAACTACATTCTCATGCAATACAAAGAACATATAACTTGAAAATCTTCAGCATCCCCCTCCCTCCCTCACCCATTTCAGGATGGGGTGGAAATTTTTGGAAGGTGGGGGACACCACTTCATCATGCCGTGATGTCTCTTCTTGAGAAAGCAACATAGACACCCCAGGACATCAAAGGCGGTGTGGGATGTAACTGATATCTGAGTTTGTCACATGATCTGTGCCCTAAAGTGAGCTAAGCTTTCATTTACTGTGGTCTCAGGTACCCTCCGCTGGAGGTATTACACCGTGTTACCTCGCGCACCAGTAACGTGGGAACGCCGGTTAACTTGGGGTCGGTGTTAAAATTTCGATCCACCTCCGAACGCAGGGTTCTGCAGTTTTAAACACAGTGTTTGTGGTAATAAATCAAGATATCAAGTGTTTCACGACAAGCAGTTCTGCACTTTGTGTATCGCCTATAGTGTATAGCATGTGTAAAACGCGCGAGACATTCGTTGGTGTATTGTTGTGCAGGCTTCAATAAATTCATTTCTTATTACCTGTCCATCGGGCTAGGGGTTCCCAAAGTCTACTTGTCCGCATGAATATGCACACAGTCCATATCTAATTATCTAGTACTAGCCATTGAATTCCTATGTGAAGAAGACTTCTGTGCTGCTTGCCCAGCGGGCTATAATATTGAGCAGTTCACTTGTCCGAATAATTTTTTACTTGTCCCGGAATGTCGGGCAGGGGATTTGTCGAAGCCTGTCGTTGTGTTGGTTCAGCTGTAGCCTTACTATTCGTTTCATAAAGAATTCATTCTTCGTATCAAAGTGAATGTGACCATTTATCGCGACCATTATTCCGTCTTTGTTTCGAAACTTCTTGGACATTATTTCCAAAGCATCATAGTAAAGAGAGGAACTTGACTGATTGCCGTGGTAAAATATTTTGACAGTTCTGTAACATTAGTACTGTAGCCTCGCTACAATGCAGTACTACTACTCCTTTGCGATGATGCAGTATTTCTCGCTACGCCAAAAATGTTTCCAATTGTTCTGAACTCTGCGTTCGTGGCAGATCTCCAAAGTGTAGTAGCTACTCTTTTCTCAACACTTACAGCCCTCCTCATGACAGTAACTTGTTTCTCTATTGCTGGTTGTAATTGATCACATATAAAGGTGAACGTATCCCGATCAACCCGAAAATTCTCCTTCCACTCCTTATTATCAAAATTTGTCAACATTTTTTCAAACACGGCTGATGTACGTGGCTTAATCCATGTGATCTTAGTCTAGCATTTCTTTTGTGCACTTTTGAGGCGATGGGAGTATATTGCATTCGACCATTCCTCAGCAGACTGAGACACCTCCAAAGTAGGAGCCGTTTTGCTGCAATTTCCCGATTTTTTCTCCTTCGACGGCTGATTTCATTTCTTCGAATGTGCATCAAACGAATTAAAGCAAAGCATTTAAATGTAAGCTGCTTAATTCCAGGTTGAATGTGTGCACATTCAGCAGTGACTGATTCTTGCTTCTTTTTTATCAACAGTGACCGAATTTCGCACAAAATATTTGACCTCCTTACTATGGTAGCACAACCCAATCAAACTAACACGGGGTAGGTGAGATCACACGCTGTAAAATGCGGTGTTAACCTGCGGTTTTGTCCTTTTGTAAACACAGGGTAACACCAGCCATCGCGGGCTACGTGAGACCAAGCCTACTGTATTCACACTGCTTGAAAAGCAATTAACACTAGCTTGATTGACCTGTTAGCTAACCTCAAATATTACTTTTTGTGTATTCTAATATATCTGTTACTGTCAATGGATTAATCAGACATGAAATGTGACTATATCAAGTGTGGGTGCAGTATGCTTTCCTCATTCCTCCCTGAGGCGATAAGAGGTAATCAGGCAGAGAAGGGGGGATGTAACAAAAACAATGAAGGAACATTGAAGTGATGTATTACCTCAATGTGAACATTACTGACAAGGGAAGGTGGACACATACTATAGCCTTACCTAGATGTCAAACCATGGAAGTACTACCTCGGAAGGAAATCCAACTTCCAGATTTTATGTTTTCCAAGTCCAAATACTGCTTCAGGGCACAAACACTTCCAATGTAAATCCACAGACTTTTACTCAAGGTCTACTGTCCCAGGAGACTGACCAGATTACCATTGAAACAGTCAAGAATACCGCGAAGGTCAGTCGCCCTCTATCGGTTGGACAAAACGAAGATTCTTGATGTTTCCAAAATCCATTACATCACGGTGCTTTCCCTCGTGTTTAGAGCTTGCGCAGTTCATTATAACGCTAGCAAGATGGCTGAAAACGATGTGCAGTTGTGTCTAAAGGGTTAAAAAGTATCGCAGAAAAACTCCGATTCCTAAAGGATATATTTCTGGTAAGTTATATCAATAAATGTACGATACCACAGGATACAGTTCCAGTGTCAAAGAGGAGAATTTTGGTCCCAAAATTGGTCATTTTTAGGCAATTTCCGCACCGATGCGGGCCTTAATTTTAGCACTGTTTGCTACAGGAAAGTCAAATCTTCGCATTCCTGGTACCCACGAGCACGCCTATGAAAGCCTACACATCGAAAAATCCAAATTTCTAGGCCTGAAATTTTCAAAATTTCCGTTGTGTTGCCATGGCTTTGCAGTGACGTAATTTTCGCGCCATTTGAGTACCAATTTTTGCGGGAGATCGTAGCTTTTCGTTTGTGTGTGACAGTGTTAATACTACTGTAGTTCCACGAATTTTATCGAAGCTTACGGCTAAGGCTACGTACAGCAGTGTTACTTGTTTAGAATTGGAATCGGTACGATTGTTTTTTCTTTTGGGATCGATTGCTTCAAATATCCAGAGTTTTACCTGATCAAAGCCCTGGAACTTCACATGGCTGCTCACATGGCTGCTCACATGGCATTTTACCAAGGATAAAATGTTTTACCAAGGATAAAACGTTCACATACTGTAGTGTTAGCTAGGCCTAGACCCAAGCAATAATTTAGCAAGCAATAATTTAGCCTAGGCCTAAGCTATGTTTCTCTTTGCAATATTATCTAAGCCTAGGCCTAGGGATTTTTCCCTGTATTAAAATTAAGTTATTGGCACAGGAAGAGGCATATTTTGTTTATATTATAGATATGTAAAGTTAGTGACTTTTTCACTTCATTTTAAAACCTGTTGTAAGAGAGAGAAGATTTGAACAAACAATGTGTTTGCTGCATAGTCCTAGCCTTTGTTCAACTAGCTATATCCTAGATTTTAGTTTATATTTTGTGAATAACCTAATTTTCTCCCCTTTCTTTTCCAGATGGTAGAAATTGGCCCGGCTGGATCTGGAATAATTGGTTGAATGGAGGGTGATCATCAGTTCCAAAGGGTATCAAGCTATTTTCAGAGCTTTCTTATTCTTTAGCAACCAAATCTGATGAAGTACAGTATTTAGTGCCATCAACTCCTCACAAAAGTGTCCACAGATTCAGTCAAAACTTGCGTCTTTTATGATACAATGTTTTGTGTTGTGAGATCTCATTTAAGATACGATTTCATTAGCGGAGAAACTTGGTCCAGTTACTGTATGTTACCGCCAACTGGACAATGTCACTTTCCAAAGTTTTTGTATGGCTGAAAGAAATGTCCATTGACACACACCATGGAGCAAAATGGACACATCTATGCTGGTTATTGACCCAACTTGGAACTATGCCTTTGGCTGTCCTCCTTTGAGTGGGTGAACATTTTGCAGACCTGTACTGATCGTGATGACTCTAGGATTTAATGCAGAAACTCAGCATTTGAGGAGAAACTGTGTCTAGGAAAGTAACTGGTTGATCATCATGATAGATTTTGTGTGAGATGGGAGGTTATAATTTGTAGCTTTTAACAGTACTTTGGACTTGAAATGGATTTAAAGCAAGACATTTTCCAGTTGCCGTAAGTTGCATACATGTGTGTTTCATAGATTTTGGTACTACAAAAAATTTATTCTTTGTATTATATTTTTTACACTTCTACATCGTCACGTAGAGCACTTAATGAGATGTGTGTCAGTTTCATGTGCGCCAGTTCTGTCATCAGTCAAGTGCAGAATAAAATGTTCTCTTACCAGTGATCATGACTCCAAGTTTCATTTTGATGGATTGAATTTGTCAGCTCTTTTCGCAGTGTTTTCATTTCAAGATTATAGTGCAACCAAGACTTTGGAGTTTTCTGAAGTCAAGAATCATTCAAGTTGGAGGATGCAGCCAAATTACCAACTGTACAGGATGTGTTATAGACCCGTTCCCCGTACACTTAGGAAAATGTTTAAAATTGTCACAAACACAGTATCTCCCTTTTTAATTTTTACTTCCATCAAGTTCAAATAGGATTGCTACAATTTGTAGTCCACTGTGATACTCTAGCACCCGATTTACCAATTAAAGTTAACGAGTTTTCTGATAAATTTGTCACAAAAAATTATTTGAGAAGTCGAAGAGTGGAGATCTACACTTTCACTAGTTTTTATCCCTGCAGCTGTCCATCTGTTATGAAATGATACAGTAACATGAAAGTTTGTAAAGCAACAGTGTTTAATAAGTAAAGAATGACTCACTCTGGATCGCAGAAGCAGGTTTGTATGTCTCATTTATTACAACTTACTAACATGATCATTTGTTTACAGATTCATTCTAACACTCCTATTTCACTTTTAAACTTTAAAATTAAGGTTAAGGAAAAAATTCCCAATTTTAAAGGCAAAAGCTTACAATGTATTTAAATTTCCAAGTAGGATGACAACTTGCTGGCCACATCATTAGCATCAACTTTAACTCTTTCACAACCTTAATTTTCCTGTACATGTAAAGTAAAATTAACAAATGTTTGTTTTGATGTTCAAGTGTTGCCTGGGGGGCAGGAAAAATAAAATCTGAAGGGAATAAAATTCATGTTAATCCCAGTCACAGTCCTATATTCCAACAAATCCATCCCTTTCCAACAGGGGCTGTGTTCCGACACCCCTATGTTCTCACAACTGTGATCATAGATGATTTTTTTCAGAACATAGTAGTGTCGAAAAATTTAGGGCAGTCACTGTTCATCCTTTCCATTTTCGCTGACATGACCTGGCCTGCATAAGTACATTATGTTCTCTTTTTTAGGTGTGCTTAGGGTGGGATACTCTAACTCTTTGACTCTCTCCGGCTTTGTGGCTGCATGGGGGTATTCCTGCTCTAGGGGTTGAGGCCTGTGATATACATCTCCTATGCCCACAATCCTAGATGTTGTAACAAACCATAGGACAAAGGCAATGGGTAGTGGGGATTTAAGGTAAAAACCAAGAAGAGAACCTTAAACCCAATCTGACATGACTTTAATATTTTCTTTGAGTTTTGAGTCCTGGTTGTGGGAGTGGAGCCGGTTTTGAACTAGCCAATTATACTCTTTTTAGGATATTCTTGCAAAGAGAATAACCAGTTTAGACAATATTCTTGCAAAATGTTTTTGGGAGTGGCTTCAAAATGGATAGATGTTCAGGATAGGTGTCCCTTTTAACCCAAACAAATTTACTCGTAGCGTTAGTCCTATTCAAATATTTTGGACTCCAGAAACTACTTTCGTGATGAAAGACGTGAGTTTTTGTACAGTAACGTTAGGGCCTATACACCCGCTTGTTTACTCCATGCTTTACTAGGCCTATATGCGTAGTCAATTTTTCAGGCCAAGCACTTGGCTCTACCAAATCGTTGCATTCAAATTTAGAGCAGGTACCCACACTGTAAAAGCTGTTTACAACTACTGTATGCACGTTCCGTTTTGTGAAAAACTTTTTAACGTTCCATTAGACTTGTATTCGCTGATTATTCTAGCAGAAGTGTGCGATCGATAGCGAATAACGTTCGTAATGCATGTATGTACGTATGACTAGTAGTCAGGGTCACCCTGACGTCGGGTACTGCCTTTTATAGAATGTCGATACCAACTTGACGAAAGGGTAACCCTGACTAGTATGATTTGTTTTCGTAAATGTGATTGGGACAGGTTCGAGTAAGGAATGCCTTCACAAAATCATTAACGTTAGCACTTTACAAATACAGATAGTGTATAATCTGAAAGGTATGACTCGGTCCATGCTCTGTTGCAAGCGTTACTTTATCGTAGCACTTTCATGGTTTTAGAATGAAATAACTTTGATAATTTGCGTGTTGTGTTCAATTCATTGTTGTGCAGCACATTGGGAGAACCCGTTGAGGGAATGTTTTGATTGAATCGAACAGACATGTGACTCGTTGTTTACGGTCACTCCAAGCGTCCTTGAGTGCCTGCAGGGCATGCCCTACTGCAGTGTGGAGGTGTTAGATTTAAATTGCTTTGACCTTCAGAGTTTCATCACTGTTTCAGAAGGATTTTCAAGTTGGATTTCCTTCCGAGGTAGTACTTCCATGGTCAAACCAGGCCTTGAATTTTGAGGCCAGATGGGAGAGCTATAGCAAACAACCACTCACTTAAAATCATGAGGAGTGCCATTTTTTGCACATTTAGCTGAATGAGAACTACGCTAATACAGTACAGTTTAAAAAAACAGCACACATACCACATTCTAATTTCCCGAGGAATGTGATTTGTAGCACACCTGGAAAATCTAAAACTCAAGCCCTGGTTAATAAACAACCCTTTACACCTTATTAATTTTAACAGAAGCCATTGTCACCATTCAGAGATATGTCTAAAATAATAGGCCTATTATAGCAAGATTAATATTGCTACAATCAATCTATTGATACATAATACTGGCAATCATCCAGATCCAGTCAAAATTTATGGATGGCCAACCTGCCTATAGCATCCATATGTAATATTTACAGTATTTGTCTGTTCTTCACAAAGACAAACCAGCCACATAGGCCTACATAGCAATTAAGTGCATCATTCAAATATCATTGGGGTATGAAATTACTTATTTTTAGAGAACTAATAGAGGCTGCCGGATAACACTGTCTTATTTGTCACTAATTTCTTAGGCTACGGACTGTAGAATATTCCCATGGTATTTCCCACTTGTCACAAGAGGTTACTTTGAATATGGAACGACTTGCACTGTAGTTGACTGTATATGAAGCAAACTTGAACTTTATACATCTAGATACATCTAAAGCTGTATCTAAACTTTTACCTTTAATATAAGTTGACATTGTATGTAAGACATAAGTGTGGGTACATACTGTATCATTAAATCTCATCTACAGTAACTGACTGACACTTATTTCCTTAAAGTGGCTAATTGAGTTGGTTCTTGAAATTCAACAAATTTTTCCAAACCTGTTAAGTATTCTTCACATACCAATGTGAAATGGTCAAACTAAGAAAATCCCCATATCCTGCAGTACATAAAAATAACTGTCTTATGAGTGAGTATATATTTAATGGTTCAATTCGGTTTTCAAAAACTCGTGACCAGACACTTTTTCAAATTATACACACAAAATTCAAAATTTTAACTTTTTCCGTAACTATTGGATATGAAATTTGACTAATGCTAATTACATCCATTGTCATGTGGTAGAACCCTTACAAACTCTCATTTACTTATCAATATCATCTCAATGAGCCACTTGAAGAGTTCACTTTTAATGCGCTAGGAGTAGTGCACAGCTGGACAATACAATGTATCATCATCCTACAAGTAGACAGTACAGCAGTACAAATTGTCCAGTCTCAGTGTCCTCATTCAGCAGAAACTAACATCGATCACTTCATACAGTACAGCTGGTAGATGGTATGATAAATTGACTTATTTTTCATCCTCAAAAGATGGAGATAGCTTAAATTTTTATGACTCCTTGGCCTCTGACTCAAAAATCCAATAATTTCTCAATGGCTCTGTCAGAACATACAAGAAGAATGGAAAATTGAAAGCTGAACAGAAACTGCACAAATTTAATGAGGTCAGGAAAGGACTGCTGTACATGTGCAGTACAGTATACAGTAAAAAAGACCTAGTGTTCTATATACTGTTCTGTATAGACTAAGGCATGTATAATGTATGAGGGCAAAAAGTACACTGTCTGATGAGTAATTAAGAGATAATAAAAAATAATTACAACACTGTGTAACACTTGTTTAAGTACCAATAAAACACACTAAAAAAAGAGAATAAACTAATTGCACTTTTCACAAACCGAAATTGTTCTGTCTCTGGTACACGTGCACTGCAGTCATTTAAAAGATAGGACATGGCCATATATTAATGCAAGAGAAAATAAGTTTGCCTTGGAATCTCACATATCCAATTATTCTCATCATGCACTTACATTTGCATTTAAGGCTAAATATTAAAAAATCCAAGTTTTTCAACAATCACCAAATTATGTTGAATCCTCACAATCACAACTAATTTTTAGCAAGCAACTAATTTTTAGCCAGCTTTTATTATGCAAATTACAAGGTAGAACTTTCAATTTTAACACCATTACAAATTGATTAAAGTTTCACAATATGTGACAGCTGTGTTAATAGCACTAGTAAATCATGGTACTACTGTAAGCAGAATATGTGTTTACAAATCCTGCAGTATAGTTGATAAAAATATACTAGGAAACTGGTTCAAAGTCACAAAGATCGATCTGGTGGTTAGAAATTGTGATTTCTATTTGGCCTTTCAGTACATGTTCAAATGAAAAGACATTACTGCACATACACAAGTGCATTAAACTTAAAAATATTACTTGCACAAATAAATTCTTACATGCAAACTAGCATAGTTGTAGATCCACTGATGAGATTTAGCCCAAAAAATATTGTTGCCATAGGTCACAATGTGCAGTGAATGTACTGTATGGGCTTACGTTTTGTATGCTGTGACGACTTAAGGCACTGCCTTCTTATACATGGACAGAGTATGCACGTTAGCTTGTCACTACCTTCAGGGAGAACTATAATTACTCGTAACAACATGGCTGTCTGCTATGGTTTTGTGTGTGAAAGTTTAAAGCTAAAGAGCAGTCCCCCCAAACTTATTTTGAAGAAAAAACTAAATAACTCAGTTTTCATCTTATTTCTCTTCAAAGTATCTTTAATTACATTTTATGCATTTACTATTGCATATTCAAGGTAAACCAAGCAGTTATTTCTGGTAAATTTCACATTTGAAAAGAAAAAACATTGTCACATGACTCCCAACAACCAATCATAAAACTGGACAGTCTACTACACTTCTTCAATTTGGGATGACTGCTCCTGCCCTTTAAACTTGCTCAAGTAAAATCAACAGATTTGGCAAGAGGGTTGAATTATTTTAGAAATAACAAAAGGTAACTACGTCAAAATCACTACACTGTTGTTGGAATATGGTATTTTTTCTCATTCAAGTTAAAATTCTGTTTAAAATATTACTGAGACGTAGTCAAATCATACAAATTATAGCTTCACTGTGCATGGTCATCTTGGTGCACCTTTTTGGACCCAGCTGGTGGTGATAATTTACGGATACGATGTACGCCTTACATGCTCTGTCCATGCATATAGGAAGTCTGTGGGTACTGCGCATAAAGTGAACTAAGATATGTATATGTAAACTCATAACTACAAGCTTTAATTATGTTCAGACCTTATGTCTAACCATTTATAAAGATTATTTGACTTGATTCATGTTCTTAAACCAAGTTAAAGGGAAGGTTTAAGCAAAAATTTTATTTTCTTATGTGAAAGAAGAACCTAAACTACCCTGTGTGGTGAAAGTTCCATTCAAATCTGACATGTAGTTCTTGAGATATCAGGAAATGAAGTCCATAGATTTGTGTTCCAAAGTGAATTTGAGGGCAGCAGAGCTTAAATCACTTCCTCACATTGACATGGAATGCTTTGTTTCCCTTTGTTTATTAGAATGTTGTGTTGACCTTGGAGTTAACTGGAATAGGACCTCCCTGTGGGGGGATGCACAGTTTGTAAAGTTCTCATGCCACTCAGGCAATCACATTTTAATAATGTGGGTTTTTTAGGAGAAAATCAACTCTAAAGTTTAAAGAAAAACAAAAGACTGTGCACTAATGTGGGGATATGATGTCATATATGCTTGCTTCAAGTTCACTTTTTGTTGAAAATGTGAAAACTTTACAAGCTCATATCTTGAGAACTACATGTCGGATTCCAATGCAAATTTCACCAAAATGCTTAGAATAAGTATCCCTCTGACATACCAAATCCTGTAATGACCTTAAACCCTTCTTTTAAAGAAATGCTTGTGTTTATCAGAAAGATACACATTTTTATAATGGTGACATTTCACTTCTAAAATAATCAAAATCCTTCAAATTATTTAAGATCTAGAAAGATAAAGCAAGTTATTTACTTACTGAAAATCAGCGAAACTACAGTATAGCAGGTGCAGTCTCCCATTTTGCCATGATGCAATACTAGTGTGCTAGAAAAGGTGTGGAATGTAAAGTATGCATAATAGGCCATTGAGTTATTAAAATGGAAACCTGAAATTTGGCTACAGTATGCTTACAAAGTTTGTTTGTTTGGTTTTTTTTTTCTGTTTTTTGGAGAGTTACAAAATATTTTTTGTCATTAGGACTTGTGTTTTTGGCCATAATTTTGATCCTATACTTGCTTCTGGATCTACATGGATGCAGCATACTGCACTATAATGTCCTGCTGCCCAGATTGTCACTACCTTGGGTATAAGTATGCCTTAAGATGGTCTCCTGCTAAGGTTTTGTGTGTGAAAGTTTGAAGTTTGGACTTGCTCAAGTAGTCAAAATCTACAAATTTTGCAAGACAATTTTTTTTTTAAGAATGCAAGGTTAGACCTGTCCAAATCATTGAGGAATGAATTAATATGACATGTTTCCCATTAAACTGTCTAAATTTTGTTTGAAATGTTACAGAGTAGTCATAAAATCAAAGAGAGCACTTCACAGCTGACCTTCATGGTACTCCTTTTCTTGGTTCTGATGCTGCATTTAGGTTTGTGTTCCTCTGTTCACATGGAAGTCCCTGGTATAATGTACACAAATGTGCAGGTAATTAAGCAAGTCAAAGTTGCATGCTCTGAGAAAAAATTCCATGCATCACTTCATGCACATATGCATGAAATGTTTCAGACCAGGGTTCACGATCTTGCGCGTCATGAACCCCAATCTTTCCAGGCTGGACGCGTGACTAAAATCCTTCGCTACTCAATCGGGTTCAACAAGAAATTCTCGGACATGTAAGGATCTCCGCCAGCACTCTATTGATTTAGCACCTCAACTATTCATGACCACAGAAATAATATAATCTGGTTCGAAACAATCAATTTTTCAGGCCCTCCAGCACTTCCGCATTTGTTTTTCTTTTTTGCCTCTACCCAATACTACGGCTGTCCAAAATCCCCACAGCCCAGACCAACTCACTCATTATACACACGCAATACATACATGTTTACTATGGCAGTCAGAAATCCCCACAGCCCAGATATGGAGGCAGGCTCGCTCGTTATATAGACATGTGCTCAATTTTCCCCACAGAAACAGTACGAGTACAGCATTCGATGCTTCCATTCTCTCGGTCAGTTGTGTGCATTACCCAACTGTCTAAGGTCCGTCGCTATAAGCCAAACCAGGTACCAGGTATACCGGAAAATTTCGCGGAACAGGTACTAATAGCACGGTACTTGTACTACACAACGTTCCCATCCGTTACCCACCTCCTAATGTATACAAGTGTCAGCGCCCTCTCATTATTATTTTACCGACATTTTTTCTCCTCTCTTGCATCAAGACAGTTCTATGATTTGAATAAAGTTTCTTTACAAAAAAAAAAAAAAAATGTGTTTTTTGTGTCTTTCATTTTGAGCTAAACCCTTTAAAAGTAAGCCTAATCTATTACAGTTATAGTACACATCATGTTATGCCTTACAGTCTTACAAGGCAACACTCCGACTTCGACAGTGATTGAAATACCAGCCAGCTCCCCTTCCCAATACACTACGTGATTCTACAAAACCGAAATAAAATAGACTGGCATGACAACTCGTAGAACCTAAATAATGATTCCTCGATTCTCTTCTTCAGTCAACCTACAGAAACAAGTTCATGTACATACGACCTGTAATCACTGAGTCTTGTGTGTCACCACTACTCGTGCCCTGCATCGTACCGTAGGTACATGTACACACTTGTATAACAGTTGATGATCACTGTTCTTTTATTATAGTAGTAGGTACGTGATTTACCTGGTAAGCAGCGTTATACTCAGTTTGTGAATATACCAGGTAAAGAATTTAATCAATGCGCAGAATCAGTATAGCAACAGGTGAAATTTTTGTTACGGCCATGAGTGAGCAATCAGTGCGGTATTTATTTCGAAAGTTGAAGTGCATACACTGTGACGAATCCATCAGTGTTGACAAGATTGGTGAAAGAAAGGAATGACTTGGGAATACAGACAATGAGCTAAACCTATACGAAAAGTGGGATTAGTCATAGTCCAGTGCCCTGTGCAAAATGAAGTTTCCGAACAAGAGACATCAACATCCACAAGCTCTAATGACACAGCCAATGATCCAAACCCAACCACCACACCCACCTCAGACTCCCCACTACGGAAAAAACAATGTACTCTTGGCTCTTGGCTAGGAAAAACAAAGCAGCAATCTCAGTCATCTCCTCTTCAAAGTTCCCCTCGCGAAAAGTGTTTAAGGGAGCATGATTTGTTATGTTGCCATCCCCTGTGCAGACTGTGAGGATGGAGTGGTGGAAAGATCAAGAAAAAAACTTCCCCAACCTTGCACCTTTTGCAAGACGGTACCTGTCAGTCCAGGCGACATTTTCCCCTTCTGAGCGACTTTTCAGTAAAGCTGGACAAATTATAACCCCCCGTGAGAGCAGCTAAATCCCAAAAAGGCCAGCATGCTTGTTTTTTTGGCCCAGAACTTGTAGTAATTATTTTCCAGTAGTCTGCCGAACGGGTTGTAAGCCCAGATTATTGTAGATTTACGTGACACCTTGTTCATAATTACTGTATAAAACTCGTAACATTCTTTACTTTCTCAGTTGTTGTTGTTGGTATTCAGTAAGGGTATTCATTGATATGTACCTTCAAAGGTGTTTTTCTTTTTGTCCGTTTTATTTTGGTATTAATAAGACCCATGCTGCTTTATTGTTTTACAATAACTAGAAAAATAGACTCAAATCATTTTTGTAAAGGATAGACAAACTTGGCATATTCTAGCATGTCCACGATCAATCAATCATGCGGTTCGTATGAATATTTCACTTGTTTCCATTTACTCGTTTTACTGTGTTGCTTATTTGCATAACTGTATTCCCGTACACTTCAATCCCTCTTTAGAAAACGCTCAACTTTTTGTATCGTTCTAGCCACTGTACGTTGAACACGGCGCTTTACTTTGTTAAGAGCTTGTAAACATTTCTACATTGCAAACGACAGACGCCAGCGAAACAGCGAACTCAGGCAGAGTGAAGCACGTGTTGGAAAACAAACGCTGTTCAGTATTTGAATCCCCCATAAATACATCGACTGTTCCAAATTAGTGCAAGTGAATGTATCCCGTTTTTAATCGTGATTGGCCGATTAGGCGTAAACCATTTTTGACAGGTGAAATTTCGTCCGTCCCTCCACTGACTTTTTGTGCTGTAGCTCTCGTAAGCGCTACAGTGTAGGATGCATGGCTCATCTGCCAGTAGTGTATTGTGTGTGCAAGTACCGACCTGCTATGATTGTGTGGGAATTACTGCATGGGTTTCAAGGGTTTGTATCGGACTTCTGAGCTGCGTGAACACAATAAACATGAAGAGGGGGAAGGGGTGAAAGGAGTAGGTACGGTGTGCGTATCTGGTTTGGTATTTCAATTGTGTATAATTTTACGAGGTATTTCAGGTTTCTTATTGGGTATACCTGGTATTTCAGGTATATTCGTTGAGGACAGATTTCTATACCATTGGTATAGGTAGAAGTGACATACCGGGTATACCAGGTATATCGATATACCGACGGACCTTACAACTGTCCAATCATTGCAGGCCGTGGCAGTTGGCCGTCGCGATCTTTGGATGGCAACATGTGCAGGTGACATCACTCCTTTGCATACATATCTGTGCATGTTTTGTACACCTAACACCTAGAATCTTGTGAAGTTCGGTGGTTATTATCTTGCATAAATTAAACCATTCCCAGCATTCCTTCCGTAATGTTATTTACAGTAGGACTTCTGCAATGTTGTCATACGACATCATTGCAAACAAAACAGTGATGCACGTGGTCTCGTGCAGCAAACTTCTTGGCACACGCATGCACTAGACTTACCGCGTGTCCGTTTTTACCGCCAAACAAGGCATCATGTTTTGCTCAGTGACATCATATGCATGCAATCCATTGCAAAATTTGAATTGGCCCCTGTATCGTGATTGATTCAATTGCATTGATTCTAGCCAGCCAATCACAACACGCGCCTTCGCCTATGTGATTTAGTGTGTGAAAATGCTCGGTCTCGAGACAAGTTTTCCCGTTGAGTTTGTGTTACAACGATTGCACTTGTCATGCTTGTATTGCTGGCTAGCCAAGCCGGGCGAGCCCCCTGCTAAATTCACCTTGAAATGGCATCACAAATCTCTGCATACATGAATTTTTCGGGGATCTGACTAAGTGCATTTCAGTTGCAGATTCTTTTTAAACAAGAAGGTAAGTTTTGGACAAGAACTGCTTAAAATATATGGGGATATTTACATCCGAAAGGAACCATAAGATACGTTAATCGGGTGCAACTGGTTTGCTGCACAGATTTGCAAAGATCATCATTGTTCTACATGGGGGGTGAGTAGCTACAATACATTAATGAAACTACAATGCAGTACAGTAAAAGAATGCAAATGTTCTGACATAATTGGGGGATTAAAACTAGAGAGAGCATGATGTTGGCCTTAGAACTAAGTTATCATAGGGCATATGACATTGCCTGTAAACAATACTGTAGTAACGGTTGATTTGAATCTCCACTTTTGAAGTGAAAAAAGATATCCCGTTCGTGAAACGAATGAAACTATTCCCAATATTTTCCACCCTGAACTGGTTATGGTTATACGATATGCACGAAGCAAGGGAGGGCGTACTGAAGAGACGAACATGTGACTTCCCTCTTTTTAATAATCGGTGATCGGTAATCAGCATCGGACTGATTGTTAAATTAAGTAATGGGTAATCGGGTATTACTGATTATAGAATAATGGATCCAACACTACAAAGAAAATGGCTGGAGTTGGGTCGAGTGCAGCAAAGTCTGCCATTAAAACTACAACAAATCATGGGAGTGCCAATTCAACTGGCTTTGCTTTGATGGCTCTAAAATGTGGAATACAATGAGTGCTCGGTCTATGTACATCTTCAAGTTCTCTATTTCTACTGTTGTGGTTGGGGTGTGTGCTGTCTGTTTGCATTGTCATATCGTATATTATGCATAATGTACAATTCATGATGGACCCTTTAAAATTGGCTTTGGACCCCAGTGATAGGATGCCAAAGCAGCGTAAGGGGTCCAATGTCAATATTTTGGACCCTTTAAATTTGGAGGCAACTGCTAACTCTGTTTCAGACCCTGCCTAACAAACAACTGCAAGCTACTTCTCCAGTTATTTTAATTGCAAATTAGTAATATGCAAATTGTATGCAAATTTTCCTTCAAATCTCACACATGCAGTCATGACATTATTTTTGCCAGTCTTAGTTTCTTTTTTTTAAATGACAGGTTTTAACAACATAAAAATAAAAACACAGTTAAAATAATTTTTCATATAAAGTTAGTGAAAATAATGTTAGATACAATGAACACTACTTACTGTATATCCAGAGTAATAATATGCATATAAGGATGCATAGGTGTGACAATTGGGTACACTAATTCAAGTTTTGTATGTAAATAACCATGCAAATTATAATACACCCAACATCTTCATCATAAAGTTTGCTATGGTCAAACTATGGTCTTCATGCTACATCATACTGATTTCAATGTCAAAGTCAATAGGTCTGCATCAGCTCAGAGGGATCTTTCACGCAGTTTATACCAGCATATCTCAAAACAGAGCATCTAAGCCTGACCTTGTGGGTAAAAATTGCTGGCAACAATTAGAAACACACACATATAAGGCTGCAGCAGTGCACTAAGACATCTTCAGTAATATTCACTAAAATGCTAGCAGTATGCCATACAGGCATGCATGGCACTATGCATGCATACAGTAACTGTTTTAGCCCAAATGTCAAAAGAGAATTGAGAACTGATATCTGATTACTTGAAGAAGACTAGTGAGCTATTTATATTGACCCCTCTGATGTAGTATAACCAGGTAAACTGTAATAAAAGATATAATTACCATTGATAATGCCAATACTAAATAAGATCATATTGTACATGTACTGCATGCACACATGTATGCAACAGCAGCTCCCTGACTACACATGCTCTGACAGCTGTGATCAACAGGCTTTAAAATACTGTACATACATTGATTGTGACCCAGAACAAAATGCACCAAAAGATGTTCTTGTCTCAATAGAATGGAGATAGTACTTAGGCCATTGTGACTCTACAATGACTTCAAAGGCTTGGGAAACATCCCAACTTGAATTTAGAACACAATCCTGTTTAATGTGTGCTGCAGGCTCTTGAGAATAATGTGACAGTATTTTTATGTCCTCAATTACAGTATAAAAATTTACTTGGAGTACTGTAATTGCTTGGTTATACCAGAGTTATTATACCTTTCCCTGTTTGGGAAACTCCGCAAACTGACTGCTTATGTTGAGATTCCAGTTTTCATTAGTCACATGATGTTGATACTGTAGTACACAAGAGCCTTGTTGTTGGACTCTTCATAGGTACATACAGCATATATGCAGACAAGGTGAACTGATTTCTTCAAGAGTCTCTTGGGAACAATTATCAAACTGTAAAGACTTCAATTAGTGCGTATGTAATTGCCAAAGGTTTGATTAAGATTTATGTATTAAATTAGAACGCCCGTTTAGCCAGAATAACTGTGCCCAAACTAAAATAGTGGGACAATCAAAGGCTGGGCTAGCAACAGTAACTTTAATTTGTAAGCACACTCAACAATTCCGCCAAATTGCAAAGCATAGTAGCAGCTGCACTGTAAAACTTTACACTGGTTGGATTAAACCATTTTCACAAACAAGTGTATTAAATATTTATCAGTAACTATGGTCAATACCAAATTTTAGGAAGCCCATCTAGCGTAATAAAGTAGGTCTACTTCAACTTACCACATACTGACTGCAGTATGATAAGCCTGTTGGGCCTACTGAAGGTCCCCAGCGAATGTCTCCAAACGCCAGGCCTGGGAACTAGTATTTCACGCTTAAAAAAGGAAAAAGAAGCCTGAGAATATAGGATTTCTTCAATTATTCAAAAATCTTAAAAATGTACTGATTAGGAGGCCTCTTGCAGTTCCCTTCCAGCCCTTGGGTCAGCTTTAATTTCACTTCCCAGCAGAAACAGTACATCACTCAATAGAGCTACCGATCGTACATACAGCTGTTACGTTTGTGCATACACAGTGTACATAAGGAGTTTCCCAACCAAGGAAAGGTATAACAACTATGGTTAAACACCCCCTTATGAAATTAGCCCGGTTTTATGTTTTGCACAACAACAAAAAAAATCAAGAGAAAAGTTTGAGGAGATGTTAAAGGGTCAATTTTGTCAGGTGGGATACATGTTGCACATGACTTCCCCCTGTGGGCTGGGGGTTGTAGAATATGCCCACAGCATTCCCTGCCTGTAGTAAAAGGCAACTAAATGGGAGGACTTCCACAGTATTTAAACAGTATGACACTATATAACACACTCCTGTGGGTGTGTCGTTAAATCTCATCTAACAAATTAAGCACATGACTATTAAAATTTGTAGTTTTCCTTTTGGGACAATTCTGGGTATCCCATTGGAGTGTTCTTGCAGTCCCCTCCTCCCCCCCTCAAAGCTGGAAGTTTCCAAGTTGAGGGGGTTCAGTAAATAATATAAAGTGCTGACATACTGACATATACAAAACTGTGAAATACAATTAGACCACTGACAGACAGGTACTGCAACAGTATGCTGCAGTGCTGTACATGTGTTTGCAATGCAACTACTACCTACACTATGGTGGTAAGTACTGTCCTGCTACAGTTCTTACAGCAATACCTACCTATATGCTGCTAGAGGCTGCAATGGCAATATTTCTACAGCACTATACATCAGCCTACCTTATAAATTTGATAATCACTGTATTGATCCATTTTGAGCAATATCATCTTTTCACTCTTTTCATACCAAGGCCAAACAACTCAATAATTTCAAAACATGATAATTAATAACAGAATGACCGAACTGATCTCAATTGAATTTCTTTCCCGGATATTAATACCTGTCTGTGAATTTGATTGATTTGCTGAGTGAAATAGAGTAATTAAACAAAAATTTCAAGAACCAAATACTTCAAGCTTAATGGATACAGTAGGCTACTATAGAAACCATTATTTGTGGCAAATTGTTATGACTTTTGTGTCAAAATACAATTCTAAAAACCCTCATGCTGGAAAAGCTAGTACTCAGTGGTTAAATGAAAAGTTAATGGAACAATGATTTTAGTTTTCAGTACTGATATAGAGGCTTAAAAACATGTTTGATATTTCAGTTTTTTTTTTTTTTTTTTTTACATATGCTGAAGACACAATGAAGCATCCATTCATGTACAAGTTTTTAAAAGTGACACAGAATAGATATGTCACATGTATGTTACAAGTTGAGTCTGCCTCACATGATACATCCTTAAAGAGGTACTCTGGGTTGGTTCATAAAATTCACCAAACTTTACCAAATGTAGATACTACGATAAACTGGCGTTAGAGCCCGTTTTTTTTTTTTTCAATTTTTCCCAAATATCTTTGTACTCCATGGGAACATCTGGAAATGAATGGGTGATTTTATCTGCTACATATCTGCTTTATTAACAAGTAAGAACCCCTGGTTACATTTATGTAGGGAAATTTGTCAGCCTTCCCAGTGGAGAAAATGGTGGGTGTTTTTACCCTGGCTTCTGGATAAGAACGCCTTCCACAAACCTTCAAGAAAGATGAAGGCTATGTTCCATATTTTTCTGTAGATAACTTTTGCATTTCATTTGAGTCACCTAAAATGAACTCAGTTTATGAATCTGGTACAAACTGTAGCTGGAAAACAGCGAAGTACATGGAATTATTTGGAACATTTACCGACAACAATGAAGTTGCAGGCATAAATAGTTGCCACAGTAGCATGCTGATTAGCATGCAGTGTGCATGTAATGAGCAATTTACATGTAGCAAGGGGTAATTTTATGTCAGCCATGTGAATAATTACAAAGCCTACACTTAGCTGCTATGACACTATTTTGATGCAACGGCTTGTCAATTTGTTGCACTGATGTTTGTGGGAAAAAATGAAAAAAAAAGGGTTTAATTTTTTTTCCCACAATTTGATGTGTGTACAGTTCCACCAAACTGAAATTCCCAATGAGTCAAATTTTATCATACCCAAGTGCGTTAACCAATGTGTAATTTCTTACAGAAAACAGTGAATTGACAAAGTCAAAATACTAGGAGGTAACTTTTTCAGACCTTAAAAATTCCCTTCCATAAAATGTCCATGACTTTTCCAGATTTTCCACAGGAATCTTGCTACTTCAACTAAATTATGTTATACCATTACCTCTATCACCCAGGACCTCACAACTCACAGTAAATTAAATAAATAGTGATAGTTCTTTCTGAACATTCAACACTGTATTGTAATTTTATATGCAAAACATGTTCTAAAACAAAATAGGCCTAATTATTGAAGTTTTGCATGGTACTGGAGGAATAAGACAACATATGAAAAATTTAGCTGTTTTCAAATACAGGCATGGGTGTAATCAAACTGACCTTCCAATAACAGCCAAGACTCCTTTTTTAAAAGAGGGGCCTTCAGTTTGCTAAAATCTTGTTTTGATATATGTTAAGGGTATACTTTTATTAAGTTTAGCAAATTTAATACTGAAATCCAATGAGTGTTTCTTAAGATATCAGCACTTATTAAAAGTGTCACACAGTAGAAAGTGAACTTAAAGCAATCTTGAGCATCAACATATATCCTCACTCCTTGTTTTTCCTGTACAATTAGCATGGGCATGACATATGAGATTGGGGAGGGGGGTGGTAAATTTCGCTAACTGACGTGGGTGACGAGAGGTAATTAGGGGCATGTATTTAAGGTAGTGTGGCATGTCAGCAAAATGATCTGACTCAACTTGGCAGTTAGGGAGTGAACTTTTCTGAGGAAAAATCTGTTGGACTTATTTCAAAATCTTTTACAGTTCTAAAGATATACAGCACTTGTAATATCTCTTCAAAGTTCCAATATTTCTGCAATTTGTTGCTTATAATTTATGCAAAATGATAATTTGGAATCTTGCACAGTGCTAAAATTTCTTTAAAAACCCATCCTAATTTCTCTTAATTACTCTTAACTAGTTTGTGGTTTGGTACTTACTAATGGATATAATTTACACTTCCACAATAAAACTCTCAACTCAAACTAATTTTACAACTGTACTCGAAATGAAGATTGTAAAAACAAAGGGTAAGATTAGCCATACACATGGTAATTTCCCTCTGGTAACATCAGAAGATTTGCATGATTAAGTGCAAATCAGAAATTGCCCTGTGAAATGATCAATTTTTGATGGTTTTTCATGGGAATTGCAGCTACTCTATTTTTTTTTATGTGTTTAACATCAAATACCCAATTTTGTCATTTTCTTGGCACACAACCCTTAATGCAAAATGGTGCCTCCTATTGACCAATACAGAGGAATGTGGTAGTGTACTGGGGGATGTCAGGGAATGCTGCTGTGGTGATTACCAAATAAAAAGGACAGTGTCTAAGAAATTTCAAAAGAGGGATCACAAGTTTTCATGGTATGCTGCCCTTATAATGAGGTCTATGAGGAGAGAGGCTGCCCTACTGTAAGTGCCCCCTACCTTTTCAAAAATTGGGAGGGCTGGGATGCAAAATGGTGCTATATTTGGGACATTTTAAAGCATATTTAAAGATGCATTACTGCCAAGAGCCTGCACCCTGTTGCTCAGTTAGACTTTGTGAGTGATTTCCCCAGACTACTCCAGCTGATTTATCCCTACTTGCGTGGGCCATGTACCAACCCCCAACCCAACCCACCCATCCACCTTTCCCATGTGTTTTCCTTTCAGTTAACTAACAACCAGTTTTCTCCTCAATAATTCCATGGTATGGGAATTTGATTGCATGAAAGGGATGGGAACTTTACCAAATTCACATTCTCCATGCAAAGGTCCTGTCCACACCAACTTTGAGGTAAACACAACAGACTGAACAAAACAAAGGAAACAACTATCTGAGCACTGTCAATGTAAGGAAAGCAAGCTCACTTTACAAACGCACAATACTACAGTTACTCTGTTTATATCCTGAGATGTTTGTGTCCAATATAAATGATAGTTTCACCAATTTGTAAAGCTTTTGCTTAAACCCTTCATTTTTAAGCCATATTGTAAGCCTACCTCTGTGAGCTCTTCATATTTCGTGGCATTGTTCAACTCTTCGATGATGCTCTGACTAATGTCATCAGCCCATGCTCTTACTCTGTAAGACATAAATATAGTACAACATTTGGAAGATTAAACTAGAAATGACAATAATATGGCACGCCAAAAGGCTCACCAAATATGATGATGTTCTAAAAATACACGTTCATGTACTAAAATTACACGTTCATGTACCAAAAATATATACGATGATGTACTAACTTCATATGATCATGATGTAAATTTACACCATCATGTACTAAAACCATAAGTTCATCATGTTAAATGTTACGTTGCACATGTAAAATCACACGTTGTACATCTTAAAACACACGTTGTACAAATAAAAACGTAAGATCATCATGTTATATTTGTATCTTCCGCACGCCATACAGAGTGAGCCTTTCGGCGAACCAGAAGTCCGCCAAAAGGCTCACCGAATTTGATGTAGTAAAAGTACACAGTCATGTACTAACTGCTTACGATCATGTACAGATTTCATACGTTTATGTACTGTTTGCTTACGTTCATGTACTGATTTCATACGTTCATGTACTGATTTCATACGATCATGTACTAAATGTCAGTACATGAACGTAAGCAAACAGTACATAAACGTATGAAATCAGTACCTGAACGTATGAAATCAGTACATGATCGTAAGCAGTTAGTACATGAATGTGTACTTTTACTACATCAAATTTGGTGACCCTTTTGGCGGACTTCTGGTACGCCGAAAGGCTCACTCTGTATGGCGTGCGGCAGATACAAATATAACATGATGATTTTACGTTTTTACATGTACAACCTGTGTTTTAAGTTGTACAACATGTGATTTTACATGTACAACGTAACATTTAACATGATGAACTTATGGTTTTAGTACATGATGGTGTAAATTTACATCATGATCATATGAAGTTAGTACATCATCGTATATTTTTGGTACATGAACGTGTAATTTTAGTACATGAACGTGCAATTTTAGTACATGAACGTGTATTTTTAGAACATCATCATATTTGGTGAGCCTTTTGGCGTGCCATACAATAAAGCTTATTGAATGAGGGCTAACTGAGGGCAATGAGGGTAAAGTGCAGTCACTCTAACTTTAACAAGAGGGCAATCCACCAAGTTGCTGATCTCATCACAAGTACACTCGATCCTTCAAAGCCTACCTCTTTTTTCTTCCTTTTCAGTACATGAACTGTACAGTTTTAGGGATTATACATTGACATTACTACTGACGTCATTTTGAAGGGAAAACAATCTACACAAGACTGCAATATTCAGTAATCTTTTTCAAGGATATGTAAGTCGGTGTGCAGAAAGCAGTAGGAATCATCCCATGTGTGATCAAACTGCATTCCTGATTGGTTGACCAATCAGCAGTCTGCATTATTTGTGTTGGTCTGTTATTTCTCCAAAGGAGGGTGTACTTTTTGCATTGTCACATTATGCAAACCAATACCAACAAATTCAGACAAGACAGACAGCTGATTGGTCAGTGGTTTGTGCGCTCTACCTATACCTTGCTATATAGCAGTGTTGGCAAATTGGATAAAGTTTGACCTCAAGAACAAAACGATAACTGTTAACTGGCTCATTGAAGCTGAAGGGATGGTCACTCAAGTGATGAACGCTAGTACTGTATACATGAATCTGATCAGCGCTTATGTTTGGTGACTGTAGGCAGCCACTACTGGGGTCCTTCGGTCTTAAATCCCTCTTCATTTGTTGTCTACATGAACCTCGAACCCTCAAATTCAGTGAAATCAAAGGAATCAAGATACAATGTAGTGTACAACCATCCATGATTAAGACCAGCAAGGTAAATGAAAGATTAAAAGGTGATAGACCTCACACAAGACAGACTGAAATTACACCATCATTTGCTGTCCAGATTAGTCTACAGGCTACTATACTTCCACCTTACGAAATGCTTTTAGCATCATGCCATTAACCAAGCAACTGCTTAAAAATAAGCCATACTCCTTCTCAGGATGTTGCCTTTTACCAAAATGAAAGCTTTTGCTGTAATTCTAATACCGTTTGAAGGAACAGTAGGTCACATATCCTCCCTTCTTTGACGTTATCCATGCCAGAGAATGTGAAGTCAATTTTTGGTCGTCTTTGAGCGTGAAGTGCTTGAGAACAATAATTTGCTGCTTACTTTTTGTGGACGTGGATTATGGAGGAGATGTTAGTTGAATGGAGTTTACAGCCCAGTTTCCAACCTACTGGTTCAAGTCGAGCTGGCCACAACCATTTTTCCACTTGTGTGATTTCAAACTGGGATGGACTTTCAGGGGATTTAGACAATTTCTGTACTGGGTATGAAAGGGAGGTGATTTCGAACACCTTGCGGATTAATAGGAGTGGGTGCACAGTACATAAATTTAACCCCCTGCAGCTCAAAATCTAACCGGTCATACTATGGTGGATCTGTAATGCCATGATTAGCCAACCCACTGGCTTTCATGTGAGGGGAAGCTCCAGTGGGGTGTGAACATTGACAAGAGTATGGACTTGGGGGCATTAAATTAAGGCAAAATAGTGTGTTAGTCAATGGAGCTGCTGATCACTAAGAGATCACATGAAAGGGGAGGTTGAAATAATTGTGGACTTTGACAAGGCTGCTGGGTTAACTTCTTTGAATAGTGCTAATGTAGTGGGTAAGTCAATGAAAAAATTATTAAGGAAGTTAAGACTAATGAAGTTGTCAATTGCAATCTTCACCTAACCCCCCTCAAGGTTAGTTGCAGATTTGATGTCCAGTCTTCAAGTCTCAAAAACTTAAAATTTGTGAAACATGACCTAAATATTTTTCATGGCAGAGTGAAACTTGACGCATTACAAATGTTCAAAGCAACGAACCTTCAATGAACGATTTTTATAATTACGGTGAAAATGGGTCAAACAATAGTAATGTGATGGTCGAAATTGCGTCGAAGGCCTGGACATTTCTTCTCAAACATTTCGGGAAAATTCTGATCTGACATGTGGAAAATTGATCACATGCTTTGGTCTCCACGAGTAACCTTTAGGCCAAAGGTATAGTGAGTACATCTTGAGTCGGTCAGTACCTTGAGTCACTGCATATGAAATGTATGGCCGAACATGAGTACATGAGCTATTTGCCGTGCAGAACGAAGTTAGCAATAGCAACATACTGTTTGTATGGTAATACTAGCGCAGAAGGCAAGACTCTTCATGTATTTTAAAAGATAAATGTGCTAACATTTATAAAAAGAAACTGAAACTGTAAATGACCTTTGGCTATAATGAAATGAATCTGCTAGGCTACAAATCATTTCAAGAATAAAAGCCAGGCTGAGTTGCTAACATAACGTTAGGTCTAGTTTTCTGAAACTAGGCCTAGAATCTTGCCATACATACTTTCTCCCAGAGTTTACTGTGAGAGTAAACACATCAGGGTGCAATGTACATGAGTTGCTGTGGTGACTGATGTCAAATGCGTGTACTGTAGGCCTACGTAGCTAAATGTCGTCACAATAGATTTTTGCACCTGCACGCAGCCGGGAGCTAAGTGGGGGACACAACTGTGGAGAAAATGCCCATGCCCCCTCTCCTTTCTTGATGTCACTACTGCAGTTGAAGACAATACAGGGACTCCTTTTACTACATACTCATGTTGTAAAGCTTTGTAAACCAAATTTTTATTCAGTGCTGAATCTTGAACTGACAATCATTTGCAGACTTGTGGATCTTTACCAAAAGACAATCATGTGGCAAATCTTGAACTGACAATTATTTACAGACTGGTGAATCTTAACCTTAATCTTGAACTAATTATTTTTCCATAAAAGGTTGAAAAAGGTGAACGCTTGAGGGGGGTAAGGTAAAGATTACAATTGACCGCTGAATTTATAAGGTAAAATGATTTTAACACAACTTGACCTTTGACCTTTGACCTTTCCTTCTGGGAGTTTGTGAGGTCCTTCTTTCCACCCCAAGGTACCTCCCCACCAAGTTTGAAGAGGATAGGGCAAGCCCTCTAGAAGGAGTTTTGACACAAATTCCTCATGAAACATACCTGCCAACTTTTTCCCAAGAAAAATAGTAGTGAAGATACACATGGTGATCGCTGTCCCGGGGGAGGGGTGTAAGGAGAGGGGGTGTCCCCCTCCCATTTGAAAAATTTTTGCCTTTGTACGACAGGCTAGACGCAAAATGGTGCAACATTTGGTACAAGATTTGAATGAAATCAAACACCCTTCTCTGTTTATTTTTCTTGCTCAGTGAAATATCTTCAAGGAGAAAGTTGCATCTTTACTTACATGCAGTTAACTTTAAATCTGTGAGGAAACAGAAATGCATGAAATAGCCCCTTCGCCATCTAGCCTACATTTCCCTGGCCATCTCCAATCAACTGTAGGCTAGATACCTCATAAGAATGGCTATTTGTTTCCCTTTAGTAGGCTTTTCTAGGCCTAGATGTTTTGCACATTTTCACCCTCCAAAACTAAGTTACTAGTAAGACATAGGCTAGGCCCTACTACATTACATTTACCTACAAAAAGGCTGGGTGTTTGGGTCTAGTGATACTATTCTTCATAGTTTGACACACATTCCAACAAACCAGAGAGTGCAGAGGCCTATCATTGAAATGGAATCCTCACTCTGTCAATTGCGCCGACATAATTATAAGCCAGTCAGCTAGCCTATACCAGGAATCTCACGTTAAGCTAAGGCATACTGTATAGGCCTAGCCTACACTCAGATACTACAATAGTAGCTTAAAGTTCAATGAAATACATTGTGCATTACTTCACAGTCACATACAGTAGCCTAACGTTAGGCCTCACTGAGAGACATTCCAAGTTTCGCTAACGGGAATCGATGTTTCCAAATGTGGAGCAGTTAGGCGGTTCGTACAGTAAATTGAGGTTTGAATTTTAAAGAATATTCACTGGTAAGAATCTCAAAAAAGAACAATGTTTACCATCAACAGAGAGAAGCATAATCATTAACACGTCATTGACATATGCACAGCCAGCCAAAGGATATGATACGAACCACTGCACCAGAAGTGCAATTACATGTCACCATGTTACATAC
Organism: Holothuria scabra; assembly: GCA_037179385.1. Classification (NCBI taxonomy): domain Eukaryota; kingdom Metazoa; phylum Echinodermata; class Holothuroidea; order Aspidochirotida; family Holothuriidae; genus Holothuria; species Holothuria scabra. The sequence goes on along the minus strand of CM074181.1, from coordinate 55,689,397 downwards.
CCTGCAGCCGTATTGCGTGCTGCATGCATGCTATTTAGAGCATGTGCGCTGTATCCGTACGTACACACAGAAGCAGCGTGGTATTGCATAACACACACAGAAGCCAACTTAACACACTGCAAGGCAGTATACGGCAGTGCATGCAGTGCTGAGTGTATTACCACTAGCTCGTGTATGCAGGAGCGTTCCACATTGCATGTTTACATTTGAAGACTGTACTTTGGGGATTGGGAAAATGAAAAATCATAATTTGGGCGCTGTTATTCGGAATTCGTAGTCGGGTATAAAAAATCGTAATAATTACGCCAAAACCGTAAAAGTTGGCAGGTATGATAAAAGTATACGTTTCCGATTTCCCTTTCAATCACATGACTTTGGATGGTTGTTGCCATGGTACCAGTTTATTTTGGAAGAGCAGAACCACAGTAGATATTTGTGAACTGACATGTCAGTGAGATGGGTAATTATAGAAATGCAGTGAAAAAACGATTTGTACACCAAATATGACCCCTGACATTTACTTTCAGGAGTCTGCGAGGAACAACTTCCTACCCTGAGATACCTCCCCACTAAGTTTGAAGATGATCTGTCAAGCCCTCTAAGAGTTTTTGACACAAATTTTCACACAAATATATTTATTTTCTGTTCCATCTCGTGATCTTTGATGTTTGTTGCCATGGTAACAACATATTTTGGTAGTCCTGGACACCTTTATGATGTGCGTGAAGTTTCATGTCTTCCAGAAGTTTAATTACAGAAATAGAGTGAAGAAGCAATTTTCACCAAATTTGACCATTGACCTTCACTTCTGGTAATGATAGGTAGATAACTGTTCCACCTGGGGTACCTCCCTTCAAAGTTACGAAAAAAATGGGCTCAGCTGTTCAGGAGATACAGTATAAGCAAAACAAAAGAGGACACACACACTGGCTTTTTTCACAGATGCTCTAAGGACTTCATTGTTTTTTCCTATGCTCTTGCTTCCTTAACCCTTACCTCTCTGTTGTTAGAACTTTAGAGGACTCAAGAAATTTATTGAATTTCCTTTAAAGGTCCCAAAATCCATTGTTTGGGTCCTCTGTCTGAAATTTTTTTGCCAAAGTCAAAGCAAATTTGCCTCTGCATTTACATTTTGGATGGCTGCCTAAGACATTTTCCCCAATATAATCCTTCACCTTAAGTTTTCATACAAAAGGAGAAAAACTACTGTATTAAACAATTTCTAAAGATCACCCCAAAGCAGGGTTTTAGGTAGGAAAAATGTCAAACCGGGTAGGAGTTAATCGACATTTCATCATTTTTGCATGATGTTTGCCATACCATAAGATCCAGATGACATTGTCTGTGATCAGTTGCATAATTTTTGGTTATTTCCAATATCAGTAAAATCATTCAATTGAAATTTATGTGTCTGATACTATGTAGCCTTTGTTTTAGAGTATGCAGTGTGCTGATATTCAAACTGGGCAGTGAGATTCAAACTGAGTGGTGACATTTCAAACTGGGTGCTGACTTAAAAAAGTAAATTCAAACTGGGTGCAGCATCCAGTTTGAATGGCCTGGCTAGAACCCTGTCAAAGCATGGTTGCAACAGTGGGCAAGTGTATTTTGGTCACACATAAAATCCCACACACAGCCATCTTTGATTGGATTGTGCACATGGGATGAACCTTTCAACCCTGCAATCTATATTGTTAGAAAGAAAAAAAAATCTTCATTATATAACGCAGGGAAGTAGTCACCCAAAAATATCTTTCTTTCCATTCTTCTGCGTGAAAAAGTGGTGCTACGAATAAACTACCGCAAACTACTGTAAACTACCGCACACTACATTGTATTTTGATTCCTTTGATTTCACTGAATTTGAGGGTTCGAGATTCATGTAGACAACAACCGCAAATCTTTTCATTGCTTTCCATAATCATTTTGTAGCAATTTCTTATGATCTTTCCATTTCTGAAGAAAAAAATCGAATTTTTGCAACACCTGGATGCACCCTTGATTTAAATGAAAGAGCCCATTGATCCCTGCCTACATATTTTTGTACCCAGCTAACATTGTGCATGATAATGTAAGAGCTCATAATACAGGTTACAACACAAAATTTCCTGCCAATATAGTTACGTACTGTACAGTACAGTACTGTGCTCTATACCTGGGCCTGAAATTAATGGCGATGTTTAGTTGTGAATCACGTACATGTTTACGTAGGAACAAAGATACAGATTGCTATTGAGTAGACTGTCATAAGCAGGATATGTGTGACTTGTTAAGGCATTGTTCATACACACAAAGAAGCTCTTATAACTCCGACGCAAGATCGCTAATTTTTCTGCCAAGATACATCCCATATTATTCACACCGGCACATCTGGGCTATGTACAGTAACACAGAGATGAATAATCAAAGCTGTATGAGTGAGTGGTTACAATGTTGTTTGAACCAACTTCTGCATGCAGAATGCAACACTGAAACATATCTCCAAATTTAGAGAAAGCGGCACATTTTTGGAGACCTACAGTAAATTTATTATTATTATTATTATATACTGATATGGTGCTCATTATTGCAAGTAAACATACATTTAATGGCACCTTCTACAAAAGCAATATTAAACAAATACGGGTCTTCAGTTTACCCTTAAAAAACAGAAAGTCCCTACCATTCTGAAGATAAAGGCAGATCGTTCCATCTCTTTGATGCGTCAATGACAAAGGCACTGTCACCAAAAGTAATGGTTTGTGTTAAAGGAACCTTAAATTTTGTTTACCATGTGGGTATTGTGGGACAGAACAGTTTTTTCACTACAGCATCCATTTCGCAAAAATAGCCTCTGCTAAATCTCGTCAAGTACTGTTCTCAATACCACTTATATATGCCCATTTTTAGCATTTGAAAATGGCCATGAAAGGTTGACCTTTGATAGCAATTTTTCTCAGAATAAACTGAAAGAGGATGAAGCCCTTCAATGCAATATGAGTTATTTGATTGAAGGAAAGTCATGGATTTACATTCAGTAACATCCCGGTGCCCATCATCAAATTGACAGTGCTCATTATATGACTCGTTCCTATCATGCTTTGAACTATGCTAAATTCCCTCTGCTCAAAAAGACTTATAAGCACTCTCTCTATCCATGAGACATCCCCATGTGGAACAATCTTCCACCAGCCCTAAAATCCACTCCTAGTATGCTATACAGTTGAGTGTGTAAAGGAAGACTTGACTAGGAGTGTTATTCAGAGCCAGATCCAGATCCAGGTCCAGTAGATTTTGAAGTCTGTGGTACACTGCTTCTTTTTTCCTTTTTTCAGGTAAAAAATATGGAACTTACTTGCATATGACATAAATGCACATCATTGAAAAGAGAATATTAAATTTATCTCCCAATTCATGGAGAAATTTGTAAGCACTGTGCTCAAAAAGATGCAGATGGTAAGATGCAAAATATGCTTATCTTGCAGCAAATTTTGTTTGTTTACAAGTGTGTTTGCCATAAGTTCTGTAAAAATTCCATGTTGAGAATTTCTCTGGACTACTACAAATATTGTAGCTTCAGGTAAGAGAAATTGGACTTTATCATAAAGGCCTAGGTCTAACTAGCCTATCTTTACTGGGCTTGCCTATTAATTAAACTAACATTAGGCTATAGGGATTACACTGAAAGAGCAAGTAAAGTAAACTGTCTCCCACCCTGCCCATATCCTTTTTTGGAGCTGCATTTTTTTCTTGTTGTTTTTTAGATTTTGAACGGTAAAAATATTGTTTTATTCACGTACCTTCAGCATTTTTCCACAAATTGCTGAATGCACCTTATTCTTTTATGCAGAACAGATAAAATTCAATAATGGTATTCAATATTTTTTTTCACTTTCTCTGTAATTTTATGTTAATAATGTTTCATATTTTGATAGGCCCTACATAGTTTTATACTTTTTTACTTTGTTCGTCTGTTTTGCTTTGTTATGTTATATCTTATTCAATTTTATTGTTTCAATGTTTTTAACAGGGCCTCGGGTGAGATCAGCTTTTCCGCTAACTGAGCCAGTTTACCCTTTTTTGTTGAAATTAAATAAATAAATACTGAGACATGCATTCCAATGGTATCTGGCGATATGTCCGAAAAAAAAAGTTAGGCACTCATCAACCCATATTTGACTGTGTATACAAAGTCACATACAATGCATACTTGACTCACACACAATATTACGCTTCACATGCAATGCTTTGAGGCAGTTTTGACATAGGCCTTCATTGACATGCATATTAAAAAAAACCCTCATCCTCCTTTTCTGAAAAATTCTGGACAAGAAACATTGTTTTAAACTTGGCCTATAACATTGTTAGGGCTCGGCAATATTAACTTTGCATCCTCATGAATGATAAACAAACACCAAAATATCACAATAATTTGATTATAATGACAATAATTTCTTAGAGTTTCATTTAAGGCCAAGCTACGACCCTAGGACCTCTGTTGACTAAGAGAGAAGCAAGTTCATAGGTTGGCCTTAAAGTTATGGTTGGAAGGACACAGTTTGCTGCCCTTTTCCCTGGCTCTCATGCAGCTCTCATCAACTCTAAATGATACACAAAGCAAAGTGCTGAAAAATACAAATTTACTCAGGAGTGTGTCCTGGTGGTACAGTAAATGCTTCAATTGCTACAGCTGTGTGTGAAAGAATCATCGTTTTACCATTGATCAATTAAAATGTGTTGTACTGCCTTGCCTTGGCCTAAGTTAGGCTAGGCCTAGCTTAGGCCTTTTTAAAAATTACCGTGATTATAAAGTTCGGAGAGACAAGGCCTACTCTCTAAATGGTTGGCATAACGAATAGGCCGTTACATTCTTCATTTCGGCTATGTTCATTGGAAGAACACTTGGCAGAACAAGTTGAACAAACCTAGGGTCATTATTATGATGATGAACAACAAAATACCAAGATACTGAAAGCCGAACGATAGGCTAGGCTACCTACATTCCCAACGAGGGCAAATTATCATCGTCCACATCTTCTGAATCTTCACTTTGAGCTACTACGTTGGTAATGAACGTCAAGCAGATGAAGATGAACATGCACAGCGATGCCTGAAAATAACATTTCCTTCTGTCTAAAGACATTTTTATCTCTGAAGGCCGTCCTTTATTGTCTTCGGATTTAATGCATGAACTTCAATGATCCAAAAGTTAGGCCTAGGCGTACAAAAAACTTAATTTAGGCCAGGCTATCTCAAAATCCCTCCAATCCACAAATTTGACACACAGTTTGACAGTGAAAGGACACTGGTAATGATCTCGATAGCCGGTATAGTACGGTATCACTTTCGCATTGGCATGCAGTAATAGCATGCATACTGGAGCAGTACATAGTGCATGCGTAATATAATGATGCCCGATCGAACGCACGCACAGTACACTGTTCGTTGCACAGCTCAACGTATCTCAAGCTTGGAATGAAGTCCAGCAGTACAGCACAGTGCATGTAGTAAAGAGACGGTGGTGAAATTGAAGGCGCTAAACCTATTTTGTACCAAAGATAGTGTGTAGTCTCTGATAATTGACGCGTAAAAAAATTAAAGAGTTTGAAGACAAGTAAGGCTCCTGGGCCAGATGGGATCCATCCCGCCATCCTTCATGAACGCTCTGAGGTTTTATCAGTTCCACTATCAATTATTTTTCAGAAATGTCTTGACTCAAATTTTGTTCCTACTGACTGGCGGGTTGCTAATGTCACTCCAATTTTTAAAAAGGGGGATCGGAGTTCACCTTGTAATTACAGGCCAGTCAGTTTAACTAGTGTTGTGTGCAAAATTATGGAATCCTTAATCAAGGACTGTTTGCTAAAGCATCTCTTAGATAATGGGTTACTCAATCTAACTCAGCATGGTTTCCTACCCAGTAGATCTTGTGTTACAAATTTGCTAAGCTTTCTTGAGGTGGTTTCTTTGTCTCTCGATTCAGGTTCCAATGTGGACGTCAGTTACCTTGACTTCTAGGTAGACTCATGGTTAAATTGCATAGGTTAGGCATCATAGGCAAGTGCGCTCAGTGGATCAATTCGTGGCTCAATGGTAGGTCTCAGAGAGTTGAACATTGTCAATGGAAATTTTTCTTCCTGGAAAGAAGTCTCAAGTGGTGTACCACAAGGTTCTGTTCTTGGCCCAATTCTTTTCTTAATTTTCATAAATGATATTGATAGCTCTATCACTTCCAGTATAAGTAAGTTTGCTGATGATACAAAGCTCTATAAGGAAGGTTGGAGGAAAGGATGATTCTTTATTGCTTCAGAAAGATCTGGATAGGTTATTTTCATGGTCTCAGACTTGGCAAATGTCTTTTAATGCTGATAAGTGCAAAGTCCTCCACTTTGGTTCTAAGAATCCCCACCATGATTATACTATGAATGGTACTAATTTGAACAAAGTGACTTCTGAGAAAGATCTTGGTGTAGTTATTACAGGAGATTTAAAGTCATCTAGGCAGTGTGCAGCTACTGCTGCAAGGGCAAATGGGGTGCTTGGGTTGATCAGGAGGAATTTTAAGAGTTTTAGTAAAGAAATTGTGCTAAATTTGTATAAGCAGCTGGTTCGACTCCATCTCGACTATGCTGCACAGGCCTGGAGTCCCTTCTTTGAAAAGGACAAATTGCTTTTAGAGCAAGTTCAGAAGAGAGCTACCCGACTCATACCTGAGGTTAAAAATCTACCTTATTCCCAAAGGCTTAAGCTGCTTGGGCTTACCACTTTGGAGCTGAGAAGGATTAGGGGGGATATGCTCCAGGTATACAAATTTCTATCTGAAGGGAATCCTTTGTTAGCTTGCAGTTATTTAAAGGTCCAGAGTAATCCTCGGGTTAGAGGCCATTGCAAAAAGCTTGAAAAGTCTTTTGCTAGACTTGACATTAGGAAGTTCAGTTTCTCTCATAGGGTTGTTAGTGAGTGGAATAGCCTGCCTGAGTGGGTTGTTAACTCCACATCAGTGCACCGTTTTAAGGTTAATATTGACAAGTTTTTCCATGACTGTGGTAGTAGAATCTAATCTTTCTGGGCTCTTTAGGTGTTGGTGGTTTGCTTTGTTTTGGGGGTTTTTTTGGATTACAGGGCATCTTATGGGGCCTTTACAGCCCTCCTTTGCCCTTTAACCTGTTATGTTATGTTATGTTAATTATGAGCGCTTGAAAAACGAACGCACCAGAGCCGTATATATGGTTCTGCAACGTAAAGAACACTTAAAGAAAATGTGCTAAATTTGTATAAGCAGCTGGTTAGACCCCATTTCTACTATGACGCACAGGCCCGAAGTCCCTCCTTTGAGAAGGACAAATTGCTTTTAGAGCAAGTTCGGAGGAGAGCTACTCGACTCATACATGAGGTCAGAAATCTACTATATCCCCAAAGGCCTAAGCGGTTTGGGCTAACCTCGTTGGAGTTGAGAAGGATTAAGGGAGACATTCTCCAGATTTACGAATTTCGTTCTGAAGGAAATGCTTTGTTAGCTTGTAGTTAATTAAAAGTCCAAAGCAATCCTCGGATTAGAGGCCATTGTAAAAAGTTTGATAAGTCTTTTGCTATACTTGACATTAGGAAGTTCAGTTTCTCTCATAGGGTTGTAAATGAGCTGGACTCCGCCTGCCTGAGTAGGTTGTGAACTCCACATCAGAGCACCGCTTTAAGTTGAATATTGACAAGTTTTACCATGACTATAGTAGAATCTAATCTTTATGGGGTCGTTAGGTGTTAGTGGTTTGCTTTTATAGGCGGGCCTGAGGGGGGGGGGGGTTGGATTACTGGGCATCTTACGGGGCCTTTACAGCCCTCATTTGCTCTTTAACCTGTTATGTTTTATGTTATTAATTCATCGTCCATAACTTTAAGCTAGAAGAGGCGATGTTTAAAGGGCCAAACCTCTCACCCCAAACTACAGTTTTGGTACGGGGTTACCGAAATTCTCAATTCGCTAAGCTTTTTGATTGACAGATAATTCAAACAACGCAGAAACCAAAGCTTATATAACACAACATTAACGGTACTGAGAGTGTTTTGATTATATAAAATGAGTTTTTCTATACTCACCTTGAAGCAATAGGCTGAGATTGTATTATTGAATTTCAGACAACTGCGGGAGAGGTTTAAGGGCCCAACTCTCTCACCCCGAACAGTACCAATTCTCCTTACGTTCTTACTTAAACCCTTCCCACAATTGTCTGAAATTTACCCTCATCCAGACACAACCTCAGTTTAAATTGCTTCAGGAGAATATAGAAAAGTTCAATGTGTATAATCAAAACACTCTCAGTACATTTCATGTGGGGTAATATGAGCTTTGGTAATATGCATTGTTTGAATTAGCTGTCACTCAAAAGACTGAGCCAATGGAGAGTCTCTGTTACCCCATACAAGAAGTGTAGTTTGGGGTGAGAAGAATGGCCCTTTTAGTACGAAGGTTAGGAGAACTGGTACTGTTTGGGATGAGAGAACTGGGCCTTTAAAGTGACTCAATAAAAAGGGGTATCATGATACTCTCTTTGAACCCTGCAACACTGGCGGACCATTCAAAAGCTTTGACATTGAAAATTAACAAGTAAATGTAAATATAAAGAAGAAATAAATGGTCATTTTTTTATTTTTCGACTTCTTCTACCACTTGGTATAACTTCGACCTAGGTAGTATACGAAGTTATTATCTCATCGCTGGATGAGATATTGTAGTCACTTTGCCTATGGGGCTATATATAGCAATGCCAGCCTAAATCGCAATGGTTACCATGGTAACCATAAATTTTCCCAGTTTACTCGTCTCAAGGTCTAACTATGGTGAGGTACCCCTGGGTGACTGAAGGTCCAGGGATGAGAGAGGGGTCGAATCCTGTCCGTGTGTGTGTGTGTGTGTGTCCAATTTTGTTTTCCTAATACCTTGTAAACGGCTGAGCAAATTTTCTTCAAACTTGGTAGGATGGTAACTTAGGTTGAAAAATTGCATTTTAATACACAACCGGAAGTGAAGGTCAAAAGTCAAATTTAGTGAAATCACCTTTTCTGCTATATTTTCAAAAGTAAACGTCCTCCTGACAAGAAACTTCACACATATGATAATTGCATCAAGACCTACAAAAATATGTGGTTGCCATAGCAACAGAGGTCAAAGGTCAAGTGGTAGAGTGGAACAAAACATTTTTAAGTGATAATTTGTTCGTAAAACAACCTTTTGGTCCCTCAAACTCCTCCTAGTGGGCTGGACCGATTCTTTTCAAAATTGGTAGGTGGGTACCCCAGGGTGAGAACTTATGTCTCTCAGACCCTCGGAAGTAAAGGTCAAAGGTCACATTTTGAAAAACACCGCTTTTTTAACTATTTTGTACTAAAACTTCAAAAGAAAATTCATTTTACATGAAACTTCACAAGTATAATATGGTAGCTTAGTTCTACCAAAATATGTAGTTTCCATGGCAACCAAGGTCAAAGGTCACGCGACAGGGGGTCAAATACTTTTTTGTGTTTACTATAACTCTTTACGGAAGCATCACACAAATCTGAAACTTTAAGTGTATAAATAAGCTACACTGGGCCTCAGGCCTAGTCTAGTACTTCGTAGTAGCAATCTCGTCTTCATAACTCAAATTCTTATTTTACTATCCTGTATGCTGCAGTAATATTTTTAAGTTCCTGCTCGCAATTTACTTTGATAGCCCTAACATCTGGAGTGTTCCCATATGGATTATTCACTCAAAAGTTGCTGTACTGTTAGGCCTAGTAGTATGAAAGTTAAAGTCCAACCTAGGCCTAGACTTGACTGAAGTTGGTTAAAGGTATGTAGGCTTTGTCTGGGGCTTAGGCATGGCTAGACCTACGCTAATCATAGGCTTGAGTTATAACGTGGCAAGATATGGGGGACTAACATTAGGTTAGGCGTAGGGCCTATCTTACATATTAGTGCCCTTAAAACTTGTCGGTTTTGAAGCATTGCCAAAGAAACGTACGTGACAATTTCCTTGCCATGGGCTAGGATTCGCCACAGGCCAGCACACAGAAAAGGTTTGTGCGTCGGCCGGAAATCTTCTATAACGCCAAGCGTTCAACATGGCTCACACGCACAGTTTCTAAATGGAGACGCACTTGATATGCGTATCAGCTCGACGCACATGAAGTTTGTCGTTGCGTCAAAATGGAGAATACCCCCATCTAGCGAGTGAATAATAACAATTACGCACTTGTCTAAAGCGTCCCCGAAAGCGTCTTACTTTTATAATCGTTGCGCCTTATCCATATCACTTTAGTGAGCCATCTCTTCCGATCATGTTAACTTCCAACTTACAAAATTACTGAATGATCTGTGCTTTCTTGTATCCGATAATTTTTACAGTTCTATATTCAACTTGCGCACATGTTAGCGATGAGATATGCAACTCCGTGGATTGCCCTCTTATATTTGGTTTTTTGCGAGATCGTTTAGCTGTTTCTTCAAAACAAGTTTGGAGAAATTCTCTTGCCCGACCCTTTACGTAAGGCCAAATTCATTAAAAACTAAACCCTTTTCACTTTTTTCCACCGTTTCGCGTGCTTTATATTTCGAGTTCTGTTGGGGGCTTATGCGTATGTGACATCCCCAGCCAGGTTCCTTTGCTCCCCATGTCGGCAAACCAAAGCAGTGCTCCTGGCTGAACGTGCCGGTGGTACTTCCCCCTCCCAGCCAACATGCCCAGTTGGGCCCCGACTGGGTTCCAGCTCGCATTTCAAAATCTGAGATTACATGAAAATTTCTTGAAATCATCCTCAGTCACTCAGATAATGGTGAGCTTTAGATTTCACGACGCGGACGTCATGTGCAACGCAATGACGTCACCCCGGCCTTTCCCCGCGACATTTCACAACTTTGTGTAGCTTATTTCGCGTTGGGCTGGAAAAGGCAAAGACATTTATGACGTTATTCCGTAGTAGATATGGGGTCCGCGCCGTGATATCTAAAGATCTCTAATATTTTATGCACGTACGGACGAAGAAGTACGCTATGTGCTGAGCTTGGTTTTAGTATCTCACGCTGTGTCCCACAATTTAATGCGGCAACAAATTGCTAGACTTGCTTATTCTACGAGAATATAGGTTGGTAAGCAAGCCTCAAGGGACTACCTACTCAACAACAATCCCACCAACAAACAATACCCTTCCCTGGCCATCCTGTTTACGCTCCCCATTCGTAAATTTCATCCTGGTCAATGACATTCGGAAAACTGCGTGCCTTGGCAAATTTAGGGGCAAGTAGTACCCGTAATCAATCCAAAGGCCAAAGCATTGAGATGAATAAGCAGGGAGACAAAACAATGGTGATCAATGTGAATGACATCACATTTGATTCATACAAGTTCATTTTTTATAAAAAAAAAAAAAGGTATCAAAATCATTTGTTAATATCTCGAAAACCGAACATGAAAAATAATGAAAATTTCACCACTTAGTATATGTTGGTCATTGGTTATTAATAATAAATTTGATTCTGGACTATTATTTTATTTTATTTTGTTTTGTTTTGTTTTGTTTAACAATTTTCAGCAAGGTTTCATTTAAAGTTTAAACATTTGGTGATTCCATATTAACAACGACGAATACATCATTGCAACCAACAGCATTATTTTGATGGATGATTCCGCGAACGATCGGCACAGTTCTGGCAAAATTTATGACATTTTTAGAGAATACCGAAGTCTGGGTGTCACATTATTTATCCTTTTAATCCGTTAGCCGAACAAATGAAAGAAGCACGCAGGAAGAACGAAGCTATTAAAGTAATGAAGGCTGCTCGGAACAGCGGCGTAGATTTCCTTTCAACATTGGGGGATGATATGTACACGCGAAGCGTGCACGGCGAGCGCAAAGCGCAAAGCCCCTAAAGGGTGGAGTCCAGGGGCCCGCCTTAGGGACCCTGATGGGGCCCAGGGGGCGAAGCTGGAATTTTTGTGCAACCTAACAGAATGAGATGATATAGTTCCCAAATTATCGGTCGCATCTTTTGGTAACCTTGGGCGCAGGTGTGACGATTGCAGCTAAAACAACTAGCCTGCACAGTGTAACTCTTCTCCGTCGGGCCTGCACGTCTCCGGCAGAAGCCCGCCGAGGTTAAAGGAATTATATGGGACCGGTCTGGAATATTTCAGCGAAGATGGGAGACTAGTGACTACCCAGCTCAAATGACAGAAACTTTAAGTATGTGACTTTCATGGCTCGAAACGTATTGAAAATGATGTAAAAAGTTTGGAAACCTTCTGATGTAACGTAGCCTACATAGACAACATTATATTATACAAGTAGGTGAACAACGTGAGACGTGTTAATCATGAGGGGAAAATAAAAGTAGTTTACTTGTCAGTAAAAAACACGTATCTGTAGACTGAGCATTGGGGGGGGGGATGATTACATTGACCACCCAGTCAAATATTGGGGGGATATATCCCCCTTCCCCCCGGGATCTACGCCTATGGTTCGGAAGAAATAGGAACAAGAACAAATTTGATACCTCAAAAGGACTTCAAGTAAATATTTAGACTGTTCTCACCTTAAACAAACTACAAATACGAACAAAAAATAAAAACGACCAGCTGATGTAACATTTAACACAGTGTAAAGGGCATCTGAGGTCGTCCAAAATTATTTTTGTTTTGTTTGCTTGTACTTGTCTTCTAAGTATCTTTCATAATATATACTTTTGGAAGTAAATATTGCATATTCAAACTAACCAAAACAGTTATTACGCGTAAATTTCACAAGACCCCTTGTGCTTTGACGACATACTGACGTCATCCTCTGAGCCGAAAAATGGAGCACGTGGTCACGCGCATGAAGGTGCTTTGACACCAAAAGCGTTTCTAGTGATGGCGATTCGATTGTTGAACGCTCGGGCGTTTGGTCGCTCGCCGGTGCCTTCACGCCGCGAGAGAATACAAGGCGAGCGAAGGGAGCGTTTCATTTCACTTTCTCGGCTTGCTTCAGTTGGGTTGCATTCACAATTGAACTAGCCGTCATCATGTACAGAGTAAAAACAAGCGTGTGGCTGCATCCATCTTGTTGGATAATAGGTGCGTGAACCGACGACAGTGGGTGCACCACATCAACACTCGAAGGGGAGAAATGGAGAGTGCAACCACCTCATGGAGGACTTGAGAGAGGATCAACAAAAATTTCACAATCATTTCCGTACCTACGAGTCCACATCATGCAAACAACACAGAAATAAATTGGAACATAAAATAGGACACGTATTAATGAATTATTTACCTGTCATACCACTTATTTTGGACAATTCTTCCAGATTATTCGCTCTAATATATTTATTAGAGGAGTACAATGCCTCGTTTCAGTTACTAATCTAAAAAAATCTTCACTGTTGGTTACCGACATGTTCGTCTCCATTTTCATCCAATCGCAGGTGGATCATAAATCATAAATCAATCCATCCATCCATCCGTCCGTCCGTCCGTACGTACGCACACACACACAAACACATACATACATACATACAAACATACGTACATACATACATACACGCATACATACATACATACATACATACATACATACATACATACATACATACATACATACATACATACATACATACATACATACATACATACATACATACATACCCTACGTAGATGCAATATACCTGCCAAAACATATTGCAAAAGATGTACATCTGTTTTTGGCGCTCAGCGATTCGAGTGAAATAAATAGGTCAACATTATGCCGAGCGGTTTGCTAGCGTCACGTTCGATTTGCGATGCGAAACCTTTGAGCGATTGCTTTCAATTACGTATTTACAAGACGCTCCTTTCGCTTCGCCTCGCTTCGCTGGCGGTGTAAAAGAACGTTAAGAAATCGCCCTGCACTTGTAGCAGATTTTGCGCGTATTCGACTGGTTGACAATCCAGTTGTTTGCGTTTGTCTGTGTTGGTTTGTTTTGCCCCCAACGAGGGCGCACTTTTGGCCATGTGACATCATATGCACAAGGTCTATTGAGCGAGAAAAATATTGTCATTTGACTCTAAAGAGGCGTGCATGAACTTACAGGAACACTACACATGTCCAAATTGACTGCATTTTAACTGCGAGAATCTTACAAATACTTTACGATTCAATATGTTGGAGAAAATTACCTTCATTAACATCTAATGGACTTGCGTACAGAACAGAATTTATTCGTTTGTAGATTAACTTACTAATGTAATATTTAATATGTGATAATTTAAATTATTCGCTTATCAGCCAAAATTCATAAAAGAATTCCCTACTCTCATTTTGAAGGTTAACTTACTAGTTTTAAAATAACAGTTAGGGCATCAATTCATGCCATCTTAATTTCACGAAACTTATATTCACAAGGCTTACGTTGAGTTGCATAATCACTTCAAAAGTAGCAAGCTACAAATATACGTTTACATTTTTCTCTTATAATCCCATTGCAGCTATTCTTGGTTGTAAAAACAACTGGAAACGGCCGATTCGGATAAGAAATTCCTATTTTGTGAAAGATCAATCACACGTACTAATGAATCACCTACAACATCTACCAAACGTTCCAACTCGACACATTTTCATAATACCACATTCTCGAGAGGTTTTCTTATCCTACAAAACGGGTCTTACAGAAGATTTGCCGTCGCCGGAACAAAGTCATGGGAGGAATGGCATGTTGCCAAAGAAAGACCGAATTTCCAAGTCAAAGATTTCTTCCTAATGCACCATCGCCTTTGGAAATACTTTCAGAGTAACGCTGATATTGAGCCAATTATTATTGACGGAAATGATCTTACAACCAAACCAGAAGTTTATTTTCCCAAATTGTTTGGTAAGCTTAGAATTCCTTACAAAGAGTCTTACCTATAATGGGAGGAAGGTGACGAGATCTTAAAATAAGAAATGGAGAGGATCCGCTGATATGATTTTATTGAACTAATGTTTGGGTTTGTATTCAAGACTGGGTACTCTTGTAAGTTTAAGTCTCCGAAATTTAGTAGGGGTACCCCGTCCAATCCATCGTGGAAAATCACACCTGACTTGGAGTACGTAATGGAGGGAGCTCTTCCGTATTACAATGAGATGTTAAGAAAACCATCTTCAGTGATTACATTTTACTTAAAATAATGGGCAATTTTTTTGACCAACTTTTACCCAACACATGGGAAATATATGTCTGACCAACTGTTGGTCCAGTATTGACCAATCTCTTTTGGTTATTGGCTTTAACTAGCCTTATATTGTTGGACAATTTGTTTTACCCAATGATGAAGTAATGTGACAATTAGGCCTGCCAAACTGACCAGTTGGACAAATATTTCCAATTATTGGTAAAACTATCAATTTCTCCTTACCGAGAAGTTGGGTGTTGTTTCATTGTTTTACCTATTATTGTGAAATTATCGTGAAATGTGAGTCGTCAGCTGCTTCTCAGCTAGATACTGTTAATGCTTACTGAACTGGATTTTGCCTGTCAAAATGGGCCAAGCTTGTAACGTCACTTACATGAAAGGACTCTATGTATCTATGTAGGTGTGTCATTTTGGAAAAAAGAAGCCTACTGTTTTGATGGAGGCCAAAGGTCATTTGAAGTCATAGAGGTAAAAGGCAGAAAACTTTTTGAAAACTTTTTCTCAAGGGCACTCGGTAAAAATGACAAACGCTTTTCATATTTTGTATATAAATTTGTCATATTTAGAGAAAGGACGTAATCGTTTATGACGAAGGCCACAGATCATTTGAGGTCAACAGAAGTAAAACTGCGAAAATCTCGTTAAACGCAATGCGAGGAAAAACTGTTTTTGTTGTTGATCAGAGGTCAGTCAGGTCAGCAGAGGTCAAATGTCATCCGAGATCACCAGGGGATAAAAACTGTGTTAACAAGATACCTTCAAGTAGGAAAGTTGGAAGAATTTCGTATTTGGTATGTACGTGAAGTATGGTTAAGTAGGGTTCAGTTTCAATCATCACAGTTCAAACTTAACACGCGGGGAAGTCATTTCTTTTATTCGCCTCTTACGACAGGCGGGTATACCCAGGACTATTTTACAACCTCCAGCCCACGGAAGATAGCCCGCGGAGCGGACGATGTCTTTTCGTTCGGCTCATCACTACGAAAAACCAACTGAGGGGTGGCAGCCTAAGGGGACTGCAGCTAGAGATGACCAAACCTTGCTATTTGTTTCTAACGTCATGTGACTAGAGGCTGAAGCATACTTTCCAAGCTTAATCAATAGTTGCAATGTAAAATAAGCTCTTTTGAAATAAAAAAAATATATGAATATTCAGAACAGAACGGTTTCCACCAAGACCAAGGGTAGCTTTGGAAAGGAATGCACTCTAAACTGTCTTAGTCAAATTTGAATAAAATTTAATCACTTTGGACACGAACCGGAATCTTGTCGAAAATTTGACTAGATTCGACTCATAAATGAAACAAATAGTTTCATTTTTGAGTAATTTTTGTCAAGTTTGAAAAGAATCTTTTCACATATTTGACAAGATTCCGGTTCGTGCCCCAATTGACTTTTAGAGTGTACCACTTCGGTTTCATTATAAGTAGACGCCCTGATTATGTTGAGTCCTTTCCTCCAAATGCTAATTACATGAAATATGGAATCAAATTCATCCTGAAATGGGAAATTGCTCGAAAAGTCATTTCCAATCGCAAGCCGAAATCAACTGAAGGTAATGTTGGTGGATCTTGTTATGTAGAATATGCAATGGCGTCTATGTTCACATGATTTTACTGAATATTACAGAAGGTCATGATTTAGAAAATAAAACCTTATCAAGTAAACTCAAGAAGCAAAAGAAATTTTTTTAATGAAGAGAAATCGATAAAATGTAAATGAAGGAGCAAAACAAAAGAAAGGCAACTCTAGTAAAGCATAAAATTATTTTAAACTATCATACTTTAATGATAGTATAAAATAACATACTTATAACAAGCTCATTCATTGAGATAGGGCTACGAAATACAATCAAAACATTAACGCAAAGAAGAAGAAGAGGAGAAGAAATCGAGATCTACAACCTAAAATACAGGTAAGCTTTTAACCCTTTCTCGAAAATATGTGTTAATTCAAGATTCCTAATCCGAGATGGCAAGTTGTTTTCACATTTTGATGTCAGTTTTACCGCATGTTAAGGAAATTGGGAACAACGATAATATATTACTAAATGACTGTATCATTTTATCTTGAGCATATGTACACAACTTCCAAACAGTTAAATACACTAATCAAATCAATGAAAACAAAATATTTCTTTTTTCCTCTCACTACACTTGGCCATCACACTTGCAGTTGGGAGGTCGGGGCTTTTTATGCCCTGGCCGGGACATCCCGAAGACTAAACCTAACTTCCTTTGTGCTTGTCGTTTATAGTAGGGACACCAAGTCAGTGAGCCACATCTAAAAAAAGGCAGTGGAGCTAGCTGACTTCATTTGAGCTAATTGGTTCGAAGCTGGGCCTCAAAACTCCCTCTAACCTTACCTAACCTCACCCCACCCCACCCTATCCCACACCCATAAAAACGTCGGTGACTCGTATGCCATCATCCTTGCATTTGATACACTTGCATACGAATAATTTGGTAGGCAAGTAAATAAAATGTCAACAAGTATCTAAAATTCGACTTAAATTTGCTCAATTGCAGGCCCGTAGCCAAGGGGGTCGGAGCGTTCGAACGACCCACCCCAACTTGAGGGAGGTCCATTTTTCCAGGCATGTATTTGAAGGGTCAGCAATGAAATATTTTTTCTTGACATGTTGAGGACGAATTTTCGTTCACTTCTTTAAAAGTGGTGTACTGTGTAGAATTCCTGGGAAAAGAGGGACTTCTGTTGTGTTCAAAATCCCTCTAAAATACTCCAGATCAAGGACGGATCAAAGGGGGGGGGGCAACTGGGGGTAGTTGACCCCTCTATGACCAGTTTGGCGCTCCCAAATACAAGAAAAATTAAACTACCACTTGCTTGTTGCTAATACTGGCAGGCTATATTTATCTCTGGTATGTATTTTTTTCTGTTTGTCTCTTCTCTCAAACAATTTCATTCTCATGTCATGATGGCTGAGGAGAACAGCATATAGAGTATAGACTCCACCTAATTACATCTTCAGCAGTTCAGAGAGACTTTATGGCATCAAGAAAGTGACTGATGGTGCTCTCCAAAAGATTTAGATTTTTACCTTATTTTTGACTCGATGGTGTCAAAATTTACCGGTTGTATCAATAACCGCTCAAATTACCATTACGGATAAAAGACCTACAGATGAAAGTTATGGAGAAAATGGTACAAGTCAGCAAAGGCCCGTTTTGGTCAGCATTCTAAAGTGTTTGCACCATATTTAATACTGTCCGACATGTGCGCAAGTAGCCGCGTTGCTACAATGCTTGAATGTTCCTCATTTAAACCGTCAGTTTTTCGAAAGACTGGTAAATATTTTGTAGATTGCTATATAAATAATATTGAAAGGGATGCAGGAAACATGAAGCTGAGGATTCTTCAATTTCGTCTTGAGACACATAGTAGTACGAAACCGACAACGACGGAGCATCGCTACGTTTTTTACGACAAGAGGAGTCTGTTGCCAATTCTTGGCACCACAGGTTTCCAGGCTCCCATGCCAACTGCAGTCTGAAACTGTAACGAGAACGCCGGGTTGAGGAAATGCTGTCGAGAGAGACGTTTCGTGTCCACATATTTTACACTTAGCTAGTTAAATTAAGGAATAACAGGAATTTATTGCCGGATTTACAGAGGAGACATTTGATTGTGGGTGTACCCTATATTTTATCGATTCCAGACAAACTGATAAACTTACCAGACCATGCGAAATTCTTGCCAAACGGACGTCACCACTGTTACAATGACGGTCATTTGCATCCATGTTTAGCCCTTTCTTAATCTCAAAAGAACAAATATTCCAATACCGGCACAAAACTGCATAACTTTAGGTACCAGATCCACTATTAAAATTTTGTTTCTGCGCATACATGTTGACTGAAAAAATATTTTGGATGTGGGGCCTGCAGGTGCTTTTAATTTATAAAATATGACGATATGGATTTTTTAAATGGGTTGAAATACGGACTGCAAAATTCAGGGCACTTGGCCTAATTTCAGAACCAGTTGTTGATTCAGATAATTTTTGTGTTGCCTAGTATACTCTATGTGATTTTGATTCAACAAACGCCCAAATCTCCGTTTTATGTTGTGGTGTGTTTTAGAGAGAGACAAGCCCCTCGGAATATCAAAATGGTGTAAGGGCTTTTACGAAAGATCGAGTCAAGCTGCAGGGCCTGAAGGATTTCAAAAAAATAGTAGAATGTAAAATTTTCGGGCAGAAAATTTTTGACCTTCATTTCCTAAAACTAAAATTTCTGGGCGTCCTGTAAGCAGTGGCGTAGCCACGGGGGGGGGGGGGGGTCTAGCCCCTCCCCCAGACTTTTTGCGTTCTGATAAAGTAATTGAAAAAATAAAATGTTTGAACGGAAATACACTTTGAAGTATTTCCTTCAAAAACAGTAAATAAATGAAATGTGTAACAATTAAAAAAAAAATCATGCATGAATGTGTGTAAAACACATTTTGTGCGCACGTATGAAATCAGTTAATAACTTCAAAATGCCTACTTTCACTAAATCAGTTACCGTATGTTATCTGCACTGTCGTTTATTGCATTTCACTTCGAAGATGAAACGAAAGTCTCGACGACAAACTTTAATGTGACTTTGTTAGGTTAAGACCCTTTCTGCCTTTCGGATGGCTGCAGTGGCGTAGCTAGGATTTTTTCCAGGGGGGGGGGGGGGGCAAAGGTATGAAATTTCCCCCAAACTTTTCCCGGTCAATGTGTATGTATTTCATATAAAATATGCAAACTTACAAGTATAACAACATTACCATGTCATTTTGTAATATTACCTGCATTTTAATCTTAAAGTATAACATAGCGCAATCCGAAATTACAAAGTATACTATTTTGGTAAACAACATCTGGTTTATTTGTATGTACTAACGCAGTGGCGTACCCAGGATTTCTCTGAAGGGGGAGGGGAATGCATTATGGCCTAAGTAGAAGGGTGTCCGGAAATTTTTTGACGTTTTCAAGGAGCCTACATGCAAAATGGTGCAAGATTTTCGACTTTGAGGGAAACAGTGTTAAAAATTGAATCGTGGTGGTTCATGAGGATAAAACTGAAACTTTTGTGTCTTTACATGTACTCTTATGCCATTTATGCTACCTTACGAAGTAAAATTTGCACACTTTTAGAAGTCCAAATAAAAGAGCATTGATGGTTATTCGTGGTTTTCCTTGGCCACAAAATGTTATTTTGTCATAATGAATATCTAAACGGAGCGCCACCATTGGTTGGCGCGGAGCGTAGAGAAAATTTGGAAAAATCAGACCCCTTAGATGGCCGGAAATAGCATTTTCCAGGCTAATACGAAGAATCTAACCAGTCGCTTTCTTCTTTTGTCGTTTGCAATAAAATGCTCACTTCAAAATATGTTCGCAAACTGCAAAGTGATCAGAGAGTTAAGAGCTAATTTGACCCCAAATATGTAATTTTGCCCAAAAGACCGAGCGAAGCGCCACCATTGGTTGGCGAGGAGCGAAAAGAAAATTTCGAAAAATCAGACCCCTTAGATGGTCAAAATATAGCGTATTTATGCTTGTAAAGAGAATCTAAACATGTAGTCTTTTTTATCGATGCCACCAGTGGGAAACTGAGTCTACTTTTTTAAGTAAAAATTGGAATTTGACAGAATTTGCCTAGGTCTATTTGTAGGAATAAAAAAAAATGGCATCACTGAAAGACCTTGCAGGGAAATTCCTTCCCCTTTGAAAAATTGGGTGTACTTATCAGCAATCTGGTGCCACATATATACTATCTTTTGAAGTAAAATCTGTGTTAATAAAGTTAGACTACGTATTTTTAAGAACAAAGAAAAAATGGCATCTGTGAGGGGGGCATGGCCCAATGGTCTCCCCTTCGCACGCCACTAAGGAGGCCTAATAGTGGCTCGATCACACAGGATATCCTGTGAGAAAAGCAATCTGTTATGTGTAGAAGGCTACAAGGTACTCATTGTCCATTTATTGTTACACTCAAAGTGAGCAGAAAGCTATTTTCCCGAACTGGCTTGTAAATCTCCAAGGATTTGGCTACCTAACAAACTCTAAGTGTGCCAACGGATCCCGCTAATTCTAACTTCTAGATTAACTTTAAGTTTATCGTTGGCCATGGATTGTTTCAGCCCGATCCATCGTTAAGTACACACAGTAAAATCGTACAGCTACTGCTACTGTAGCTTGTAGAAGAACATAACAACCTCGGGGGTCTACGGTAGTGACTTGTCAGTTTTCACATCCTTTTACTGAATTCCCAAAGTATCACCTGAATAACAGCTTTCTGTGCACTGAAATGCACTGATCATAACCCCTGTGCGTAAACAAGCACAAGAGAACATTCAATCTGCTACGCGGCGAGGACATTTCTGTGGAATGCGAATTGTGGTGTGTGTGGGCCGGTTCATGCGCCACTGACGAAATCTGAGTTAATTTGTTGCATGAAAATATGAATTATGTATGAGAAATGTCTCACAATTTCTTATTCTAACAAAAACTTTGAGAAATTTTTGTGAATTTTTTGTAGTAATAAGAAGATTCATCAAATTTCCCCATTTTCATCAAATTTCCCCAAAAATTTTTCCAGGGGGGGGGGCAACTTGCCCCCCCTGCCCCCCCCAGTAGCTACGCCACTGGATGGCTGGTTGATTTACTGAAATAAGGCAATCATACACTGGAGACCATTCCTCCACACCATTCCTATACTTTATCATACACAAAATATGCCCTAAGCAGGTAAGTGTAAGGTACTGCCTTCGGATTCTTTCCTTCCATCCTTAACAAGTAGCCCTATGTCGTGCCTCACTCCTACTCATGACAAGTGTCACTGTAGAACGATTTTTTTTCGACAAGCCTTCTTTTAACTAGTTGGCACTGACGTTTGGGCGGATTTGTAAAATGTCCCCAAGGCCCGGATTTCATGTGTTTCCAACATGATCCATACTTCTGCTTTGCGGTTTAAGGCACGCCTACCAAAAGGTAGCATACGACATGTTGCAGTTCCCTGCATATATTTATCACCCCACATCCAGC
Organism: Holothuria scabra; assembly: GCA_037179385.1. Lineage (NCBI taxonomy): Eukaryota > Metazoa > Echinodermata > Holothuroidea > Aspidochirotida > Holothuriidae > Holothuria > Holothuria scabra. Next base: position 55,667,221 of record CM074181.1, on the reverse strand, counting down.
AAAGTTTCTTCCTCGGAATGGGGGCTGGAACCTTTACATCACGTGCCTCCTACCTCAATCTAAGTGAACACACCACCAGAATTATACCTTCACAGTCCAGACAGAGATATTTATGTAAAGAGAGTCGTCAGCCTCGTCCTCAAAGACTTTCCCTACCAGGCCTCAGATCTGCAATGTTTCACGTTTGCTCCCCTGCCTATAGGCCATCCCAAGCCTGGGAAACGACATTTCTGGCTATTTGTGAGCCGCGATTTTTCAAAATCAAAAACGGTGGCGCTCCGCTTATATAGTTGGTTCTATTGCAATTCCCTTGTTGATTGAGGGATATCACTGGTCTTTCAAGTCTTTAATGCATGCCTGCTTGAGAGAGAGAGTGAGAGAGAGAGAGAGAGAGAAAAAAACGTGCCACCGTTTTCAAGTCCTATAGATAAGCAGTTTTGTGCACTTTCTTCCGCTAAATGTATGTGCAATAATTCATTTGTCATCAAAAGTCATGTTCTTTGTTTGTAAGTCTACATGTTAAAGGAATAAACAATGAACGTAAAGAAGTTTTCTTTAAATGTGTCAAATGCAATGTCATTTTAAATCTTGGACCTTTCCAAAATACAACAAAAAGGAAAATTCAATAGACCTTTCAACGGGACAGCGATTACTCGAGATGAACTTCCCTTTCATTGAAACTTTTTTGGTTTAGCTCTGCATGTTTGGTTTTGGAAAATGACAAAGTAAACTGTGTTAAGTAACAAAAAACGTTCAATTACCTACAAAAATTGAAGGTGAAAACTTTAAGTAGCGTGATATCTGTGTCTTATCTTCACACTGTCGGAAGTTAATATCAGGCCAGTCGGAATTTGTACTTTGACAACCCCTCCCCCACGCCCCCGAAAACGAGATCATAGGCGACGATCCTGACAACAGTTGTGTGTATCCAGAGGGGACAGGGGGGCTCACAGTTGAGAAGAAATCCGGTCTGGATTTAAAAAGTTTTCTTTCCCCAATTAAGTCCTCTTAAGCATTTGAAGTGGTCATCATGAATTCATCAAAATTATCAATTAAGACGATGGCCAGAATTAGGCAATTGACTAAGTCAATCACCTACATCAGCAATAATTTATCTTGACAAACTTTCTACTTCCGTCGAAATACCAACTTTTAGAATTTCGATGTCACTGTAAATATTGTGAAGAAACTGCCATGATATTGTGTTTCACGAAACTTCAACTACTTTATAATGGTATCGTTATGAGGCTTTTTTACTTGACAAAACCGCTACAAACCTTTCTGGGTTTACAGATCAGTAGCACGGACAAATATCATTCATGTTAAGAATTAAAGAAGAATCTCCAAACATACAGTTACTTTGATGTGACCCACTGAGCATGAGTTTAGACGTGAAAATAAAATTTTGTCTTACCCCTAACTTTTAAGCACGAACCGTTAAGACAAATACATTAATGCCTCCGACCCTGCACCGATAGATTTCGAAGCGCATTTTATTCATTTCCGTTTTCCTTTGGAACGGGAATATTTTTTCTAGAATGTAATCTTCCACGATGTTTTCATACAGACTGTTTAAAGGTAACAGGAAGACTCTCCCCTCAGTCCCCCCCCCCCCCCACATATCCTTACAACACAAAAGCATTGAGAACGTGCATATGTCGCTCAGTGGCGTATCCAGTGCGTCATTGAGCCATGGCTCCCTCAATGATCACTGATGCCCAATTCTTTTACAGTTTCTAAAATATTTTACCAAAAGTTTTACTGCATAAAGTAGCACACAATGCACTACACTGCATTTAAAGACGTAGCGGTCGACTTCTTAAGGGCGGGAGGGGTCTCACCTAGGTCGGCTATCGCACAACACATTGCACTTTGTTGAGAGAATTTCAGATTACGACAATGATACTGTAACTACTCTTCCGAAGAAGGTTATCAATATTGTACGAAGAACATTCCATATTTGACAATATACTGATATATAATGCACTATAGTACATGCTACTGATTTTCTCAACACGGTGGTATTCTTTCACAATAGTTATTAGTACATAATACCTGTCTCCCTTTATACTGTAACACAGTCGCCAAGCATAACAAAGTTTTAAAGCAGAGAAGTTATCCCAAGGTACAAAGTTGGGTTACCTTGTCTGGAACGTATTTATATCCAGCAAGTATACATTAAGTGGGGATTCAGTGCTGAATGGTCTGAAGGCCGTGAGGTTGGTCGTTAAGTGTTGTCCTTCAGTGGACGTAGCTTCTTTTGGGAAACAGTTTCAAGTTTGGTTTCGCCGAATGGACCAATTTGTCAAGGGGTCTGGAGAACTTTAGAAAAAGTACCAATTGGTTACAAATTGAGCTTTAAACCTGCTATAAGTATCTGAAGGGGACGAAGCGATCGAAAAGTTGGTTAATTTGATAAATATTTGTAAATGATCATGGTCCATGGTCAAAATTGATTCTTGGTCGAAAAACCCCTTCAACTGGGATCTTACCTTATCTCTACAGAATTAAGCTTTGGGAGAGGGGCCTATGCACTCGAACAATCAAGCATTATCGGTCTGCTTCATAATTTATATGTTTCAGATGCTACCGATTATTGCTACTGCATAAAACTGAAGACAGTTAAAGAAGGATGTGAAAGGAAGGGCTCTATGGTGCAAATTTAAATGAGAAAAGTCTTCGGCACTTGATTTATCGTCATGCTGGCGGATTTTGGGGAAGACACACCCCAACACCCCGGACATGACGGCCCTGACTGTTTTCTATGACCTTGTTGTAATCTAAATGGCGCAAAAATTTCTTCAGTGTGTATCATGTATAGGCCTATGTGAAGAAATTTCCTATTGCTTCATCATTTCTGGGGATCATAACACAAAACAAAAGAAGTACTATCATCCTATATATTAGGCAGTGAGGTAATACCACGTAACAAACTACTGAGCTCGGGTCAAAGTGCATAGTTACCTTCTGGGGTTACATGGTCTAGACGGTTGTAACAACTCGATTTAATTTGACATTTCTTTGCATTTTCGTACAGACTGCCTTTCAGTCGTGATCCTTCCAACATTTTTCTGGTAAGTGGTTCCATTTTTCTTACTTTTACTTTAAGACTTTTTGACAAACAAAATGCAAGTGAGCCCGTTACACGTTGTCTGAACACAAACTTCCTTCTTATTTAAGTTCGCAGAGGAACTTAATAAAACTTCCCCTTAACTTAATACTCAAACCATAATTAAAGTAATTAGTAAAAAGGGTTTTCACGTGTTGAAATAATAGCAACAGTGCTGTCCGCCCTTGGGGCCTACTTGTCTTGGCCCTGATATCCGCTCCCCGTCCGATTGGGTTCTAGCTTTAAGTCGAGCGCAAGAGTTTTAGAAATTTGTGGTCATCAAAACCAGAATTAATTATATTTTCTTTTATGTCACTAAATAAGCACTAGTAAAGCTACCCCTTTGCAAAGGGAAAGCTAATATTTTGTTTGTACTCTACATTTTATGTAACATGTTTTAATGATGAAAAATCTTCTCTTATTTCAAAACTTGTAAAAGACTGTAACATATTTAACCAAATTGTTTTGAATGAAGATGATGTATGCACTTTATTTTGTAATCTCCAAGGTGACAAAATATGTGCTACATACATAGGCGTACGGGAGCATTTCAGTTTGGGGGGGGGGGCAGAGGATTCTCTGCCCGAAAAATGTTATTTTGCCCGAAAGACTATCTACGCGGGGCGCCACCATCAGTTGGCGCGGAGCGTACAGAAAATTTTGAAAAATCGCAACCCCTCAGACAGCCGGAAATGGCCTTTCCCAGGCTTATAAGCAGAATCAAAGCCGTCGATATTTTGAACTTTTGCAATAAAATGTTCACCAAAAATGAGCAAATCTACAAAAAGGTCAAAAAACTCCCAGATGAAATGTACCACTACCATTGGATGAATTTGGCCGTTCTACAAACTATTTTACGTCACGCAGCATAAGATTATCATCAATATAATCTTGAAAATTGAAAAACTTCAGAAACCCTCGAAAATCCCAAGGCATTGTCATGGAGGGCGATAGACAGACTTTCAGCGCTCAGCGCCACCATGGCTGGGCCCGGAACGCCCCAAAATTTTGGCCCCAAACGCCTCCAAGATCGTTGGAAAAGGCACTTCCAAGGCTATTTAAGAGTTCCCACAACTCAGTAAGCAGAATCAATACGGTGAGATTTATTACCCTAGAGTTGTGTAATCAGAAAGAAAGGAAGGGGAAAGGGCGTTGACATGGCACTATTCGTATATTCTTCCGCGATCCAACAATCGGTAACTGAGGTTCGTCTTTAAAAACATTTGAGATGTGAAAAAAACATAATATAATGATATACCGCACCTGGGAATGCAGTGGTGTAGCCAGGATGGGATTTTTTTTTTGGGGGGGGGGGGGCTAGGAAACGAGTGGGGGCCTGGTACCTCCGAAGGTCAGGCATGGCAAGACTATCTAAGCGGACCGCCACCATCGGTTGGCGCGGAGCGTACAAGAAAATTTTGGTCTTTAAAACCCCTCCAGATGGCCGGAAACAGCACTTCCCACGTGTTTTAAGCTGGATGTACCCAGCCTAGAAATACGAATCTCTTGTCTGCGACTTCTCAAATAATGAGAATAAAAAATCAATCTATGAAAAATGGTAATACATACACTTTTTAGGGATCCCAAAACTGGGCACATCTGATCTGTGGCCTGGGGATGAGACTAAAGGGAAGCGGTATCTCCCTTTCCCTTGGGAAAAATTGTAAACTTCAGGAGGACGTAGATCTCAAATGCGGCAATATTTCAATCCAAGACGAGCGCCACCATCAGTTCGCGCGGAGCATAAAAGAAAAGTTTGGGCTTTAAATCCCCTCCAGATGGCCGGAAACAGCACTTCCCACGTGTTTTAAGCTGTTTACGCCTAGGATTTTTTGTGTAAGTAGTAAAAAACCAGGTTTATAAGACTCAAACGGCTGCCCGAATTTTTCCAGATCCCTGCCCGAATTTTAGGTCTTAAGAAAATTTGGGGGGCAGTCTGCCCCCCTGCCCCCCGCCTCGTACGCCTATGGCTACATATGATATTAGTAATGAGTTCATAAAAACATGTACATTTCACCTATACCTCATGTGTTTACTAAGATCTTTCAAGTCTCACTCAGTTCTAGAGATATCCCTTTGATCTGCAAGACACCGACAGTTATTCCAGTGACAAAATCTAAAGAAGTACATCATTAAATGACTTTTGTCCTGAAGCCCTTTCTTCCAATATCTGGAACGTTTGAAAAAACTTATTTTGCCCCTGTCAGTGGATTTTTTTCCAGAGGGGGCAAAGGTATGAAATTTCCCCAAAACTTTTCCCGGTTAAAGTGTATTTCATGTGAAATATGCAAATTTACAAGTATAACAGCATTACCATGTCATTATGTAATATTACCTGCATTTTAATCTAAAAGTATAACGTAGAGCAATTGGAAATAACAACTCTTAGTATATTATTTTGGTCAACAAAATCTGGTTTATTTGTATGTACTAACGCAGTGGTGCACGCGGGATTTCTCTGGGGGGGGGGGATGCAGCATGGTCCTGGAATTTTTTGACATTTTAAAGGAGCCTAGATGCAAAATGGTGCAAGGTTTTCGACTTTGACAGGCACAGTGTTAAAAGTTGAATCGAGGTGGTTATTGAGGATAAAACTGAAATTTTTGTGTTCTTACATGCATTCTTATGCTACCTTACGAAGTAAAATTAGTCATTAAATTTGCCCACTTTAGGAGTCAAGATAAAAGATCGGTATAGGGTTTGTGGTTTTTCTTGGCCACAAAACGTTATTTTGTCGTAGAGATTATTAAAGCGGGGCCCCACCATTGGTTGGCGCGGAGCGTAGTGAAAATTTAGAAAAATAGGACCAATCAGATGGCCGGAAATAGCATTTTCCAGACTTATACGAAGAATCTAACCAGTCGCTATCTTCTTTTGTCGTTTGCAATAAAATGCTCACTTCAAAATATGTTCGCATACTGCAAAGTGATCAGAGATTTAAGAGCTAATTTGACCCCCAAAATGTAATTTTGCCCCAAAGACTGAGCGAAGCGCCACCATTGGTTGGCGCGGAGCGTAAAGAAAATTTCGAATAATCAGACCCTCAGACGGTCAAAATAGCGTATTCATGCTTGTAAAGAGAATCTAAACATGTAGTCTTTATTTTTATCGATGCCACCAGTGGGATACTTTTTTAAGTAAAATTTGGAATTTGACAGAATTTAGCATCACTGAAGGACTTTGCAGAGACAATCCTTCCCCTTTGCAAATTTTTGAAAAATTGGGTGTCCTTATATGCAAGCTGGTGCCACATATGCTATCATTTGAAGGGAAAATCTGTGCTACTTAAGTTTGACTACGTATTTTTAAGAACAAAGAAAAAATGGCAGCTGTGATGGGGGCATGGCCCAATGGTCCCTCATTCGTACGCCAATAAAAGGAGGCCTAATAGTGGCTCGATCACACAGGATATCCTGTTAGAACAGCAGTCTGTTACGTGTAGAAGGCTACAAGGTACTCATGGACCCGTTTATTGTTACACGTACCCCAAGTTAGCAGAAAGCCGTTTTCCCGAACCAGCCTGTAAGCCTCCAAGGACTAGACTAAGTAACAAAATCTAAGTATGCCAATGGATCCCGTTCATTCTAATTTCTAGACTACCTTTAAGTTTATCGTTGGCCATGGATTGTTTCAGCCCCATTCATCGTTATGTACACAGAGTAACATCGACATAGCTACTACTATAACTTGTATGACAATAAAATAACTTCGGGGGTCTACGTTAGTGACTTGTCAGTTTTCACATCCTTTCACTGAATTTCCAAAGTGTCCAACGCAGAGACTGTGTACAAGGGGATAAGTTCGGGTTTACAGCCTTCTGGCCTTTCAGCTGTTCAGTGCTAGTTGTACTATATCAGCTGTTGTTAAATTCCTGAATGACAGTTTCCTGTGCACTGAAATGCACTGATCATAGCACCCACTCGTGTACAAGAGAACATTTAATCTGCTACGCGGAGATGAAACTTCTGTGGAACGCGAGTCGGGCTGGTTCATGTGGTACTGACGAAATCTGGGTTAATTTGTTGCATGAAAATACGAGTTATGTATGAGGAATGTCTCAAAATTTCTTATTATAACAAAAATTTTGAGAAAGTTTTGTTAGAATAAAGAATTCATTAATTTTCCGCAATTTCATGAAATTTCCCCAAATTATTTTCCACGCGGCAACTTGCGCCCCCCCTCCCCCTGTAGCTACGCCACTGGCCCCTGTTATTGGAGGTATTGACCATGTGGTCAGTTCATTCCTTAACAACACAATTTCACATTTAGAACAACGTAATTCATTTGTCAAGGCCACATTTTTGAGTTTATAAGTGCTCTTATGTCCTCCTTTACCCTATTCAACTCCATCTACTAATCGATAAATTTTTGCGTTTAGGTTTCAACTGTGAATTACTTGTATGGATTGCAAACTTCCTAAAGGATAAACTCCAGGTTTTTTCAATTGCGAGGTTTGCGTTCTGCTAAAAGATCACTTTAATGCTGGTGCACCTCAATGTTGCTGTTTATCAGCTCTCTCGTTTTATCTTTTTACCAGTGACTACAGATATACACTGATCAAAATTGTCCCAGAACGTCGGTCATGGGGGCAGGTTTTCTGCGAGGCAGGATGTACGGCGTATTCCTTTTCAGTCATCGGGGGCAGGGGGAAATTCCCCTCATGAAATATTGGTTGGGGAAACATATTTTTGTGCCCCCAGTAATTCAGGCAGATTAACAAAAACGAGAAACAGAATAAACAAAATATAAAAATGGGGTATACAGATGACTTTAGATCTTCGAGAAACAGCTATTCGAGTCTATTTAAGTGAATGTATGTGTGTGTGAGCATGCGAGATTGACTGATTGTGTGCATGGCGGTCGCGTTTTTGTGGGTGGGTTGCTTATATAGGGACTCAGTCAGTCATTAAATTACAGACAACACTGTTACAACGAGTTACAATAAAAACCTATAAATTCCCATAACCTAGAAATCCAAAACTTAGTCAACTGTTACCAAAGAAATGATTTAGTCCTAAAATTAATTAACCAGTGTTTTTGTCGAGACCGGCATGTCCGAGACCAAGACCGACACTAGAGGGTGTCGAGACCGAGACCGAGACCAGGTTTAAAATTCGAGACCGATACCGCCAAGTCCGAGATCGAGACCGAATGTACATGTTGCATAGGAAAATGAACGGTCCATCATCATTGATGTGCACTCAAAGTGCATCATCATTGATTTTGTACATGTTTTATCATATTCATGACTGTATGCGCCGGGAGGCCGGGGCCGTGAGCCCCAATTGGCCAAGACATTACAGGCTGAATCGAACAGACTTCAGTGCCTCAGTTTGGCAGAAATTATGCCCTAGTTGGGGATCGGGGAAGTGCAAAAGGTCACCACCCTTGAGAAAAATAGTCCCTTATGGTTATGGTCATATGCCAAAACGAGGGGCCTGACCAAACATGGAATAAATAACTTTTAAACACTAATCAAAGTTTTTTTCCTAATGTGGCCATCATTTTGTAAAGAACTTTTTCTCGCAGGAGTGGGTGACCTTTTCCCCAATCCAGGTGCCCAACCAGAGCATAATCTATGAGCCACTGAGGGACCAACGTCCGCCCATTTGGGGAAGGTAATGGCCATTTGTGGGGTGGCAACCCCTACTCCCCCCCCCCCCCTCGTCGAGTACAGCCGGAAGTCGCCTGCTCATCAAACAGAGCCAGTGAGTGCTACAGGTCTTAACTCATAGGATTAAGATAAAGGGCCTGTCCTTTCACCCAAACCTACAAATATCGTAGTAGTCTACAAATATTACCTTTTGGCTCAGTTCTTTGATTGGCAGCTAGTTCAAACAATGCAGAGTATTAAAGCTTATATTACACAGCATGAACTGTACTTAGAGTGTTTTGATTAATATACATAGCTCATTTATAATCACCCTGAGGCAATGAACTGAGATTGCGACTGGAAGGGGATGAATTCTTAGACAAGCGTGGGAGGGGCATGAAAAAGAAGTTCAGAAGAACTACTGGTGAGAGTTTTGGGCCTTTCAGCCCTTAAAGATGGATTGTGTGGACTCATTACATGAATACTTTTTTCTTCAATGGTAAGCCTACTTTTCAAAGCTATTGGCATTTTCGAAACGAAAACACAGTCTATGAGTTTATAAAGGTGAGGTCACAAGGTGAGGTTCAGTGAAGTAAGCAATTTTTCTGTGACGGGAGGGGGCGCATGCAGTATGTTGACTGATTGCCGGTAGAAGGAAGGGTCTAAGGGAGAGGGGTTCCCCTTTCCCCCTTTGAAAATACTTGGCCTTTTCAAGGAGCTCAAATGCAAAGTGGTGCAAGATTTTCAATTTTACAGAGTCCTGAAAGTTTAATTGTGGTGGATAATGGGGTAAAACTGAACACTTTGCATCTTTACATGCAATCAGATGCCATGAACGCTACCGGTGCCTATTCGAAGTACAATTTGTTTTTAAATTTGCAAACTTTTAGGAGTGGAAACAAAAGAGCATCAGTGATCAGTTTTTTTTATTTTTATGCACGAAAAAAGTAATTCTACCATAAATGCAATACTATCTAAGTTGAGCGCTACCATTAGTTGGTGTGGATAAAAAAGACAATTTGGAAACATCTCTACTCCTCAGATGGCCGAAAATTGTGTTATAAGGCTTTTAAAAGTGAATTAAAACGGTCTTTAGTTTTAGCTTTTCTTTGCACTAATAAAAAACCATGAAATTTCTAAGCCTTAGATAAGAACGGAACGAGCCTAAGGGACAGCCCCTTTGAACTTTTTTGTTAAAGTTGGTGTCCTTGCATTCAGTATGGTGTCATATATGCTACCTTCTGTGAGGAAGGGGTGGGGTGACCCAAAACCCCTCCCTGGGTGGTGGGGTAATAAAAAATTTATTGATGTCCATCACAAATAACAATGGACAAAAAGCACTCACTTAAAAGATGAATAAATACATACGTAAAGTTATCTTTGCATTTTACAATATACGTAACACTTCATTTTTTTTATTTTTAAACATTATTTATCTTATTTAAATAAAAAATACCACTCAAAATTTTTTGGCCTGTCTCGCAGCGAGACCAGGACAATTTCCGAGACCGCAAGGGTCCGACACCGAGACCACAGGGTCTCGAGACCGAGACCAGGAAAAACCGGTCTCGAGATCGGTCTAGAGACCTAGACCGGTCTCGAGCACTACAACACTGGAATTAACATTAGTATTCGATTTAACGGACGGAATCTGTGTTCACAGTTCAATTAAGCCTACATTAATGGCGAAGCCTAGAATATGTTTATTCTTGTAAATATTTGGGTACCACAACTAGTGACAGGCTTTTATTATCTGCCATGTTAAGTTAATCAGATCATAGGCCCACCAAAGACTGTTTTCTTTTTTCTTTAGAAAGCTAAAAAAGTTTCATGATGTCACTTGTTGTGTATTTTTTCATTCTGTTTATCAGAGAATTTTAAATGTTATGACTTCTTGCATTTATTGATTGCTTTCAAATGAATTAAAAAGGAAATCGATGAAGTACTTTAAGTCATTGCTGATACAGAAACGTCTACGGTAGATGAAAGAAGCATGAACCACAACAGTATTAACACGATACTTCATTATCAATGTTTTTGTCAGAAAGGGTCTAGCAAGTTTAGAGACTTCAATCAAAATAACTTAATTAATGAAACATGATTACAGTAATATTTTATTTTAGAATCAAAACCATTATTTTCTACACAGTGCCCGAAGTTCCACAAAAGTACACGCTGCGGGGTTTATACGTACCCCAGACCCCGCCTCTTATACGTCTGAGGTTAAAGAGTGCTGGCGCATCCCTTCATTTCACATTTTAATGAATTTTGAAAAAAAATGTGTTTTGTGTTATTTATGGAAACTTGAAAAGAGCTGTGAGTTTTGGAAATTTTTGTAGTCTATAAACCGAACGATGAAAGTAAGGGAGTCATTTCAAAATGTCAACGTATTTTAGTCCATAAATTTGGGACCTTTAGACGTTTAGGGGCCTTTCGTCACCCTTACATATATCCCACATCGACAGACAACTTTAATCGGACGATAACGAAATCCTTAGTGAAAAGTTGATCTTCGAAATCCTACGATACAAATCATATTTTTACAAAAGATGTCAAATTTGGGAGTTTTCATACCAGAAATGAGGAAAATATTAACTCAAACTCAGTAAAATCTCATCGTTATCCTAAGGCACGATGAACCACACTTTATCCTCAAGATGTTTTTGGAATATAACTAGTACACAAAATGATGAAGCAAGTGGGAAGACGAGAATCAATCAAGAAATTCTTTTTCTAGGTAGTGTTCATCAGTTAGTATTCAGGACTGAACAAATATATACCAAAAGTAATGCGACATCATTTAAAGGAGGTGTTCCTAAATAAGTATGGTGGGGTAGGTTACTTGAAATTGGGAGCTGCATTTTTTTTGTTATTTAAGTTCGGATGCCAACTTGGATAAGAGGAAATTGTTCATCATCATCACAAGCCGCATGGTATCTTGAAAGAGCTACTAGTCACAGAATGAAAAGATCAGTCAATGTGTTTTTCGAAAGGTGTGGAGATACGTGACTGGACTGCAGTGGCGCAGCTAGGGGGGAACGGGGGAATTTCCAGGGCGCCAGATCGAGATAACTTGAAAAAACGTTCAAAACTTACCATTTGCCCCAACCATGATATTTATATACTGACAAATTTGATCATTTTGAAATGTGTTAGTATACATAAGATTACCCTCACGGACAAATGGACGGCTGGACGAATTAACCGACTGAATATAAAATGAGACGACATAATTGATGAATGGAGGATAGATACTTTCTGGTTTCATATAAGAAATTATGTCAAATTAAAAAAAAATCCATTTTTCATTTAATTTTAAGTCATAGAAAACTACCGACCTCTAGAATAGAAGATGGCATCAATGGATTCTGCAACATCTCAACCAACAGTAATATTTTTATGGATGGTCCCACGCACGCAAAGTACAGTTCTGGCAAAATGTATGAGCTTCGTAGACAATACGGAAGTGTGGATTGAACCTTATTTATCCTGCGACTTTAATGACACGATCTTTAACCCAAACTGGGAAAAAGGAGACCCATTAGCAGAAAAGTTCCTAGATATAAATAGAAAGAATGAAGCAGCTGAAGTGATGAAATCTGCTCGGGAGAGAGTTGCTAAACAATGGAAGGACTTCCCGGGCCTGATTCCTCAAAAAGACATCAGGTAATTATTGATGACCTGTTATTTTGTAGATTATTTAACAAAAAAGGTCCGCTTTTAACAATTTAGAAAAATAAGGCTAAGTTGGCATAATGGTTTATCATTGTTTGAAAACATTTTCTTCACTCGTGATTCTTAACTGGTGTTAGTCAAATGCAATTGATGGATTTGTGTTGAGATATTTGCTTAACTACTATTTTATAACGAATAACGTGTGAAACGCTTCAAGGTATTTTCAACTTTGATGAAATAATAGGTAGTAATAGTACGGATATCCTCTTTTAAGAAGTAACTCTGGATGAAATGGCCAATCCGGTGATATGTTGTTCAAGAAAAACATTTTTCCACTGAAACTTTCGAAACCTTAAATGGTGCCACTTCCGTGTCTCCTCACAGGCATGACGTCAATACATTTTGCTGCTGTCTATTGAGACTGAGTGTCGGACGTTTCCTATCTTTTTTTTTCTTTTTTTTTCATTATCATGAATATATTTACCATTAGAATACTGTTCAGGCGTTCTTAAATATGCTTCCGCCAAGTACAGCAACATTTTCATTTTAGTCCTCTTCAGAAACGAACAGTTTTGCAAGGCGTTGAAAGGGAACCCCTGCTGGCGGTCCCTTCCAGACTCTTTACTATGAGCAGGGAGGTGTTACTAGGTCTAATCACACCTCCCTGCTATGAGAGAGGTAAATCCAGCTTAACAGTCAACCAAACATCCTGGATAAACTCATATGGCAAACAATTCTCGTTTCGTTATCTACACCTCTCTTTAGTAGTATTGTTGTCAATGCAGTGAATAACCGTTCTTCCTGACTTTATGTGACACAGCTTTCATTTATACATCTGGTTACAGTTATTCTTGGTTGCAGAAGGAGCTCGAAAAACCCTCGTCGGACAAGAAATACATTTTCGTAAAAGATGAAGCACATGTAATAATAGACCACCTCGAATACTTACCAAATGTCCCAACTAGGCATACCTTTCTTATTCGACATCCTCGAGAGGCTTACCCATCCTGGAAAAATATGTCGATGAGAAGATGGGACATCGCAGGATCAATATCATGGGATGAGTGGCATGTTGCCGATGATTCACCACAATTTCCGGTAAAGGATCTCTTTCAAGTTCAACATCGGCTTTGGAAACACTTCCAACAGAATGCTGATTATGCTCCAGTTATTATTGATGGACACGATCTCACCAGTAAACCGGAAGTAATTCTTCCCAAATACTTTGAGAAGGTCGGGATTCCTTACAAAGAATCTTACCTGCAATGGGAAGAAGGGGATAGGATAATCGAAAAGAAGTGGAGAGGTTGCGCTGATTTCATTTTGTTGGAAACCAAAACAGCCGTTTTCACCCAAGCAGCGAGCTCGTGTAAGTTCTTACCTCCTAAATTTCCGAGAGGTATCCCATCCAATCCATCGTGGAAAATCACACCAGACTTGGAAGAAGTTATTGAAGGAGCTCTCCCTTACTACAATGAGATGTATGATAATCGTCTCCAGTGACTACATCTTAGTTTAAATGGCTCTAAAATATATGAAAGTTTCCTCAATAAACATCTTGTGTTTCTTAAGACCCTCGAGATAATGTACGTTAAACCATACCATATTTACAATAATAAGTGCTAATAGATTTATTATGATAAAAACAAATTCCATTTAACTCATCCCCTATCATTTCAATGGTTCACGATTTTCTCAACATTGTAAGTTGCTATGAACGTTTCAAAGCTTAAATCACATTTTTTTTTAAGTGAAGCTACTTTGCTCTCAACGGACAGCCCGATTGCAAAGATTGATTTATAAAGTTTAGCTTGTACCTTTTTAACTTTTGATATCCTGACGTAACATGTGTCTATAGACGAATTCGATCAGCCCCAGCAGAAAATTCCCTTAGAGACCCTTTGTCCAAATTCCATTCACCAAAGGGTTTCAATGCGTTCCAAATGGTTTTAAAAGGTTTTCAAAAGAGTTTGGTCTATGCAAGAGGTAACTTTTTTAAATCCCTTTGAGATTTGTCCAATTTTCATCAACAACCAAAGGGAACCCTTTGAATGCAAATAGTTTTTGAAAGGGTACCATTTGAAACCCTTTGGGTTCAAAGGGTATTACCTCAGAGGGTTCCAAAGGGCATTTTCAGCTGGAACGCTTGTGATTAGTGACTGCAGGCCGCCAATAGTGAGTCCATCAGATTTAATCGCCTTCATTTATTGTCTACTTAAATTTCAAACCTTCATATTCAGTAGAATTGACGAACAGGAGGGGGCGCCAGGATTTGCCCGACAGGGGGAAATCTCCCCGACAGGGGGGCCAGAATTCCAAGGCCCCGACAAAAGCGATGTTATGTCCCGGTTATGTCCCGGAATTTGAGGCCCGCGGAGCGTGCCGAAATTTTGGGCTTTTTTTAACCAATACTTAAAAATCTGGAGTTTATTTGAAGTAAAAATTAAAACTTTTGTGAGAAATTTGGCTTTTGTTGGTATTATAAAAATTTTGGGTGTTTATAGAAAATCTGTCCTTCATAGGGGTAAAATCCGAAACGTTATAATGGGCGACAGCTGAAATTCTTTTGGGGTTACGAATTGAATCCTACAAGACCTACGAACTAAGGCTTCGAGACCAGACTAGATGTTTGCCCGGAAAGTTTTCGCCTTTTTGAACGAATCTTCGAAAATTAAGAGCTTATTATAATGGAGAAATTTTGGACTCTAATTTGGTTTTTTGGTAAGGTTATAATGAAAAATTTGTTTTCTTTTATTAAGTGATATGCCTTTCAGGAGCAAAATTAGGTAGTATGTTTTCAGGGTGATTAACAGAGTTGGCTTTGCTTATGTATTGTACGGAGTATCCATCGAAATTGGAACATTTTGCCATTTTTAACAATCTAAGGCTTATATTGGAGAAAAATTGTAATTTTAAAACAGTTTGGGGAGTTTTATGGAGGAATCTGACGTTCTCATGAGGAAAATCAAGTAGGGGGTGATCTGTAGTTTTGCTGAGGTTACTGAATATCATCATGCAGATTTAGGCCCTTGGACCATATTGGAGCATTCTCTAGAGGAAAAGAATTGGCTTCGCATACATCTGACGTTTTATATTTTATTTATTGTCATAGGCCTATGGGAGCGTGTCAGTTTGGGAGGGGTCCTTTGTCCGAAAATGTAAGCCTACCCGAAAGATCATCTTAGTCGAACGCACAAAATTTTTTGAAAAGATGAGAACCCCGGACAGCAAAAAATCACATTTTCTGGGCTCGTAACTAGAATTCAAGAAGTCCTTTCTTTCATATTTCTTTCCCAATAATTTTTTTTTTCACTCTATAACACTGCCCCCAAACGAAGAATAATTTACAATAGAGTATTGTTCTGTTCAGTTATCTATTCGACTTAAACACTATCTATGCGGAGCCCCACCATCAGTTGGCTCGGAACGTGCAGAAGATTGTTAAAGAGTCTAACCCCTAAGATAGCCGGAATAACATTTCCCAGACTTGTAACTAGAAATGAAGCAGTCGCTATTTTGAGCTCGCCTTTAAAATGAAAGTTTCACTTCATTAGAGAAAACCAACTTGCTAATGATCAGAAAAGTACTAGATAAAAGCTACTGCTACAGTTACATGTAATGGTCTTGTCTCTTTTCAGGGGAAACTATGAAACGGAATTGAAAACATACTGTAATATTTTTGAGTATATTAAGAACCTTCGTTGAATTCAATTGCAAGGTCCACTGAAGAGATGAAATTTTTAACGTTAGTGCCCGAACTCCAGACCATCATTGGTTTTACTCCTAACGTATTTGAAAATATGTCACGTTACAAAGTGCCTTCAAATAAATTATCAGTCAGACTCATGGGGAGATTTTCTCACACCACTGTGTATCATTATGCATTGCTGCAAAGGGCATTTCCGATATTCATTACCTTTGTGAGAATTCGGCTGCCGGGGCAGGCCAGATGGCAGACCGTTGGGTACTGCGCGCACATGAACAACTGCTCGTCCGTTTTTGTAAAGAAAATTCTTTTGAGTTTCTTTGAAGAATATGGTCTTCTAGTAAACAAGATCAAAAAGGTCGTCCGAGTGACTACAGACCCACATCTTTTTATCGTGGATCTGAAGATGAACGCTCCCGACGAAATTGGATTTTCTGAAGAACAGGGGTGGGTAGCCCGTCCCCGACGGAGGCATGAGACATCCTTGTGCGCACAAATTGAAGATGGGATGAGGCATGGAAGAGCTAGTAAGAAGTGATTAAAACCGATTAAGGTATGCTTTGTAATAACGTTACAAAAGAGAAAAAATAGTTCAAAAAGAAAAAAAATCATCATGGTCATCTATCCAGGAACTTCAGTCCTTTCGGTTTTTCTTGTTTCGGCCTCCCCGACTGGAGAAGACAGAGGTTTAACAGAGAAAAGAAGAGATTTAAAATCGATTCCGATATGTATTAAAATAGAATTACAAAACAAAAAATATGTTATAGATCGCCCATCCAGTAACATTAGTTATTGGGCCTTTTTTATTATTTTTCTTTTTTTTAAGGCCTCCCCGACGAAACCGCCGACCTTCCCCGACGGGGAAGGGGAAAGGGGGCAGCGTTCCCCGACGGGGAGAATGCCCCGGCGTCCCCCCCCCCCACGCTGGCGCCACCCCTGTTGAGGAAATTAATATACGGTTTTATTTACAGCCATCCATGATACAGAGAAGCTAGAAAATTGAAAGATTAAAAAGTAATGGACCCCATTTACGGAGGACTGCAATCACACCATCACTTGCTGTCCGGATTGGTCTAGTTACTGTTGTTCACAGAAAGTCATTCAGGCCTATGCATCTAGCTAGCACAAATGAGTAATTTACACTACTTTGAGCTTACTTAAGGAAGCCATCCAAAAACATATAATCTTGATTTTAGATTACATTTAAGTTTGCCACAAGATGTTTTTATCTTTATAATAAAATACAAAACTCCAACATTGTACAGGTTTCGTTAGATATACAATCAGATTCCATGAAGAAAATTTCAAAATTTCAAAATGTATACTATGAAAACCAGATCAAGCTTGTCGATTGTCGGTTGAAATGTCATCATAATTTCAAAATGTATACTATGAAAACCAGATCATGACTGAAAAGTAATAAATGTAATAACATAACTCTTTTCCTTGTAAACAAGAATGACATTGGGATGGTTAATGACCGTTGAGGGATTGGAACGTTTGGAGTTTTGGTTGGTTGTATTTGCTAAGGTAAACATTCCGTTTGTCCTAAAAAAGACATTTTATTACCTATTTACCAATAAAAAGCTTGTCGATTGTCGGTTGAAATGTGAAGTATCACATTTTGACATTTTCACTAATAGAATAACTACAACATAATGCTTCATCTACATACGATTTTGAAATATCCTCTCGATATGATGAATATTTATTTGTGTGTCATTAACAATGTAATTTAAAGGTTGTGTTAAGTGGTTCTTAAACTTTTCAACTGTGTGAAGACAAACTTGGTCATTTTTTCTATTCAATTTAAGAACCTCATTGCAATCTTATTACATTGCTAATGTTACATTCACATGTAGGAGATTTTACTCTTCTAGTTGAAAAGATCTTAGATGTCTCCAGAGGCTTGACTCTCCCGAAAGTATGACATCAAAGCAGGGGCGTCGATCCTGAGGTAGGGGGTAGGAGGAAAGTGCCCCATTGAAAATACCGGGGGCAAATATATCGATCCCCCCCCTTCCCAATAATTTGAGCAGATTAAAAAAAAAAACAAGAGACAGAATAAACAAAATATAATTTCGTGGTATATCCAGATTACATAAGGACTTCGAGAAAATGTCAAATTGAGCCTATAAAAGTAATAATAATAAGTAAAGACTTCTGCATTTATAATGCGAAATCTGTCTATGTTTAGTTAACATGCATTTTGATGTGAGTGTGTAGGCGTGTTTGTTTGTGTATAGGTGTGTGATCAATGTGTGTATGGGTGGGTTGCCTATAGAACAGCTTGGTCCAGATCAATGGTTCCGGCTGTTTGGGAATTTTTGTCCCTTTCCCATCCACAAACCAGATCAACGTCCCTGTGATATCACAGAGCACTATTCATGATCGATAATTTGGTACATTGGACAGTGTGTGTAGTTGATGCAGGGAACTCACAGTTCCTTTTTTATTGATCAATATAACAATGTTCTATGCTAGAAGGTTGTCTATAAAATGGTACCATATATGGAGTGTACATTTGCTTATCTTTTTAACACTACAATTGCGTTAAAATCATTCCTTGATAAAAAAAGATCGATCTTTGACCTTTAGATTTTTTGGCTGATAATGTATTTCAAAAACAATTCATAACATGATTTTTTATTGATGTGAAAAGGGTGCATAAAGGTTTAATGTTGTATGACAACGTTTACATTATGTATCACATTCTGTTTACAGGTCACGCGAAGGCAAATATTCCAGACGTTTTAGTAGACCAAGTCTGCCTTTTGCTGTCATTTCGTATATGCAGTAGAAAAGTGGGGTAACTATATTTCCTCACGTTGGACCTTTGCTTATAGTTAAGCTTGGCTTAGTATGGAATTGAATTACAGTATATAGACTACTGTAACATACTTGAAAAGGACTGACTGCTCTCAAAAAAAAAAAAAACCATATGATTGAAATGACAGTAACATTCGGCACCATGCCCTCTGATCTGTGGGACAAGGGAACAGGTTTCCAGCACCATTTGAAAATATCAACCCATTGGCTTCAGGTTTTTTCACAGTAAATTTTGACGGAAGTGACGATGTTCTGTCTACACTCGAGTAAAGATTTACGTGCTAAGAATTAGAGTAACCCTTCTCGATTACGGTCCCTTGTTTGTCAAGGTGGGACCAGTAATTTCCCGACTGACGCGGTGAGCTGCGAAAAACAAAGATCTCAGCTGAGAGGCGTGCTGGAAGGACGGAGAAGTCAAAATGATCTTAGCACAGGACGTCTGAAGACAACCGAAATTCGAGCCATATGGGCAATTAGTGTTACGGGTATAGGACGAAAACCGGTAAATTCACGATATTTACTTCAAATTGCAACCATAGCGGAAATCCCCCCCCCCCTGTATGTGATTCCTTGTCACAAACTTATATCAAAATTACTTCAATAAAACACAAGATCACACTACCTAGCTCGAAAATAAGACGATTTTCCGGCAGATCTATACCGTACTTCTTGATCTTCCGAAGTGTTCAGCAGAAATGATTGGTTAACTTTGCGCCAGTCGTTTCTAATTTTACGCACACACTAATTCTGTGTGGTCGAAGAGTGCTTATGCCTTCGTGCTACGAAGGCCTTTTCAGGTTTTTCTTCATTGCTGCAATTAGCTGAAAATTTTATGGGTTGGCGATAATATGAAAGCATCCGTTTTGAAGCTCCATGGTTAAAAAAGAGCCTGAGAAATCTGAGTAATTCACGATCGAAATCAACAAGAAAAAACGATTAGCATGTACGCACGCGATCATCCGTTATACATACGATACACACAAGAAACAACTAGCGCAAGGCTAGCATGTCCAATTATTGCGCAACCAACTTTTCTGATGAACACTTCGGAGACTTCGCACTGTAAGATTTGTCGGAAAATCGTCTTTTTTCGAGCTCATATTTCATTTTAAAAGATCTAAAAATAAGAGAACGTATTTTAGTGTGATGGGGATTTACGCTCCAAATATGGACGATCCGATTTTTTGACGTTTGTCTCATCGTATTAGTAACTTTAATGACGATACTATTATTTTGTAGGTGGAATGTAACTTGATTTACAATTTTGACCTGGATAAAAAGGGAGGGACTTTAAAAAACGATTTTCAAGATCGTGATAAGTAATGTTAATTAATGTTAAGTAATGTAAAGTTATGATAGGCCTATCGGAAATTTCCGATCACTATCCAGTCTTTGCTTTTTTGTAATCTTTTTGTAAAACAAATGTATCAAGAGAGCGTGACTTATATTAAAAATACTAGTTATAAGAACATGGCTAGACTTCGTCATGAGTTATCATTAATTGATTGGACGGGTTGTTACCACTGATGATTGTGATGCAGATTCTGCTTACTCCAAGTTCGCTGAAATCATACAGATTGCTTATCAGCGTTGTTGTCTGTTAATTAAACTCAACCACGAGAAAAATATTTCCAAGTCACCTTGGCTTACAACTGGTATTTTTAAGTCTATTCGTAATAAAAAATCTCTTATTTGCTGGGTTTAAAAGGAACTTTTCAATGGCAAATAAGGTAGCTTTCACCAAAGAGAATATTGCAACATCAGTTATTATGAATGCCTAGAAAATGTTTTATACTAACCTTATATCGCTCAATAGTAACGACAGTGGTAAAATTTGGAACATTTTTAACAATGTTACTGAGAGGAATAAGAGTGTTGGTAGGAGCGGTTCTTTTATATGTAACAATGAAGTAATCAATGACAAACATGCAATATGTAAGGGACTTAACGACTTTTTTGCGTTAGATGCTCAGAATCTCTCAGACAATCTCCCACCTCGTAATGTTGATTTTCTTAAAGGTCTCGACTTCAATAGTAAATCCTTCTTTATTTTTACAACTAACTCTGGTGAGGTTCTATGTTCTATCAACCATCTGAATGATGGGAAATGTCCAGGTTTTGAGTTTTAAAAGTATTTCAAGTAAGGTTATGAAACATATTGGTGATGTTGTTGCTTCCCCTGTTTCGCATATCATAAATCTTTCTTTTTTAACTGAACTTAAAATTGCAAAAATCATTCCTATTATTAAATCTGGGGACAAACAGCAGTTCTCTAAATATAGGCCAGTTTCTCTTTTACCATCTGTTTCCAAAATTTTCGAACGTATAATGTACAATAGGATTTCTAGTTTTATTCATAAGCACGTCTTTTCAGTATGGCTTCCCACAATGTTATTCAACTGACATGGCTGTTGTTAACCTAGTAGACAAAATTGACTACGTTCATTATAATAGTATATCCTCAAATAAATTCAATTGCAATGAAGGTGTCCCCAAGGATCTATCCTTGGTCCATTACTTTTCCTTTTATATATAAACAGCATTCATTCTGCATCCGAAATATCAGATTTTATTCTTTCCGCTGATGACACAACAATTCTTATAACTTGGGCGATCCAATCCAAGCAGAAAAGGAATTAACTAAAATTTTACATTGGCTCAATGCGAAAAAATTATCCTTAAATAGTAAGAAAACCAAAGTTTTAACTTTTGACAATGAAAGACACAGCGATCCAAATATTCATTTGCGCCTTGGAGGTACCTCTATCAAGCCGTCGCCATACACAAAATTCTTATGAATCTTAATTGACAATGAACTGAATTGGAAAGAACACATTTCTCATATTACTAAAACAAAAGCCCGTGTAAATGGAATTGTTTATAAAACCAAAAATTTTGCTCACTTTGATTTAAAAGTCTTTCATCCTTCCTCATCTAAAATATAGCTTGTTAGTTTGGGGAAGCGCTGATAAGACCATTTTACATATTTTACATTCCTTTCAAAAGAAAATTATTAGAAATATTCATAGTGCCCCATACAATACTCATTGCACTCCTTTGTTTACGGATTCTAATATTCTAAAAATTTTCGATCTTTATAGCTATCAAGTTGGGATATTTATATACAGATTTCATAATGGACTACTACCTGAAAGCTTTTATTCGTTTTTTGCATACAATTGCGACTTCCACAATTATAACACTCGGTCAAAAAACTATACATGTAGATTATTCTAGGACAAAACTCAACCAATCTCAAATTCGCAGTCGTGGAGCTTTCCTCTGGAATTCACTCTCAAGTATAATTAAATACTCAAAATCCTTTCCATCATTTTAAAACATCACTCAAGCGTTATAATCAAACTTCATTTATTAAATTTAGCTAACTTTTTCAAACCTATTTTGGCCCATTGCTTGTATTCTTGTTAAGGAATTATCATCTTAATTACGTAACGTATTGCTTCGAAACATATATTACTTGTAAATAAGTGTTTTGTTTCTGCTGAATGCATACTCGTGCATAATTGGTTCCTCAATTTCATCTTTTTCATTTCTTTCCTTTCTCTACCTACTCTGTGTTCCTTAGTTGATGTTGTTATGTTGTTATACCAGTTGTCTTATATTTTTTTTTCTTATACGGAATTAGACTTGAAAAGCCATGTTTATTCTGATTCCTCTACCCTATAGTTTTAGTAAACTATATAATCTGTTTAAGTCAAGTTTAAGTTAACTATATAAACTGTTTAAGTCAGCTATAAAGTTTTTCAAAGTATTTCCAGTTCTCCATAATGCTTTATTGTTCGATTCTTAATTATATTATAACATTATCTGTTTTTGTTGTAAGTGTTTATGGTTAAAATAAACTTGAAACTTGAAAATGAGTGCGTAAAATTAATGCACACCTATGACCTAGCTGATACTTAGAGAGAACGTAACCCGTACTTGAAAAATCTTTCCTTGGTTTTAATTTTAGTGCCACCCCTGGTTTATAAGGTAGGTTAGATTATATTCTTGTTTCTAGTTCATTGCGCAATAACTTGTGACTTTCTTGTTGTACAACTCAAATTACCTGCTTTGTTTCCCTTAATAAATAAAAATGTTTTCATGACCTTGAACACTTCCCGTTTGCTTGCATGGCATGTTGCACAAAAAGGGTTCAATCAAGTACATCACCCCATTAGAGTAAGAGTGCTATCACATCTTGGTACAAGGTGCAGTAAGTTTCAGAAAAACAACTTGAGAAATACAGAGATTGTACCTTGATGAACAACAATGGCACTACAAGTTATTACGCAATTTACTGTTTTAATTTTAGCGAATAAATTTCAACGTTTTATATCTGCGCTCAAGAATGTCCTTTATGAAGATGGAGTTGGACTGTTAGAATTCTTTTTTCATGCTGTTTAATACATATTATTAATTTTTTTTGCTTGAGGTACACTTCAAGGATATGTGATCTCTCCCGGTATTCATTTTGATCATTTGTTTGTCTATTTACCTATTTCTATCCCTTATTTGATCGAGGACGAGGGTAATGGAAGTTAAACAATTCGCTGTTTTTTGATGATCCCAAGTATTTATCTATGATCGATAATCATATTCTTAAAACTATTGCTTACACCGTTGATGAAAAACCTTTCGACTCGTTGGGAGTTTATTAACTTTAGAATTAGAAATTGAAGTAGGTTGTACTCAAAGCAAAGGCAACCGAGCACCGTAAAAAGAAATGGCCAGCGCTATGCTTGAACAACGGCTGTTTAGTAATGAGGATCAAGTTACGAGGGATATATTAGGAAGGGTCTTAAAAATTTACTGGTTTGTTATGATTTAAATTACATGGTACAATATGATACGCTCTCGTGCCAGATGGGTAAAGGAAGGGAAAAATTCCAAGTACTTTTTAGAAAAAAGGAACAAATCTCTTAGTGTAATTTACAAATTAGTGAATGAAAACCAAGATATAATTTGATACATCAGAAGCTTTTACACTTCCTTATATACTTCAAATGCATGTATCTCAGACCCCTTCTTTGAGGATCCCCCCCCCCAACAGAACGAATAAAAAACATACCGGCTAGTGATGGTAGCCTTACTTTACAGGAATTCTTCCAAGCCCTAAAGATAATGAAAAATGACAAAACCCCTTGTAATGCTGGATTGTCTAGTATTTTTGGTTCTTTGATTGAACAACTAGTAGTCGATTTCCTCAACTTTGGTGATAGGGTAGGTAGTTTGAGGAAAGAACAAACAAAGGGTATTATCGAAGCCTCAGAAAGAATTCACTTCACTCAAAGATTAAAGACCATTAACCTACTTAATACTGATTACGGTACAAAATTAATGCAAAGGCAATAGATTTGGGGTTAAAATCAAAACTACCATCTTTAATTGGACCACAGCAAACTGTTTTTTTAATGAACAGGTTTATTCTCGATTCTCGATCTCTATAAATGTGAAAATAAGAATATCCCTGGATTTGTTTTTGGCCGATTTTGCGAGTGCATTTTATATGCTTGAATGGATCTTATTCGGAAAAGTCTTAGTTATTTTAATTGGAGGTCTTCTATACGGAGTTCTACACTTGTGTTTGTAATAACAGGTACTCATCTGTATTTTTCATGTACAACGAGTTGTAAGACAAGGTTGTCCACTCAGCCCTTATATGTTTATAGGAGGAATTGACATTTTAGCCATAAAGGTATAATATTAAAGGTATAATATTAAAGGTATTTCTATCGGTTATAATGAGGTTAAATTATTGCAATACGCAGATGACTCTTCTTTTTTTTGATGGATTCCACCTATTAAATAATTTTAAAAGGAACTACGAGATTGTTATAAAGAAATACTTAAACCTCCAAAATTCGCGATAGCACAAGAGCCAGATAGCTGAAGCTGGAAACTTTTTAAGAGGTTCTAACGTACTTAAAAAGACAGGCTTAGCTTCTTTTGGGAGTAATCTTTGTCCGAAGTGCAATTGTTAAATTCAGTTTGCCAAATAAAGTTCTGTCCTGTAAACTAATGAGCCCATCAGTTAGAAGCATTACTCAATGAAAGAATGTTTTCTTTTATGATTATTCATGAATAAACATTTATAGGTGTCATGCGAACAGTGCTTAGCATTCGTTAGTATCTTCGACTGAAGGCCTATACACAAACAACCCAGGACAATACTCAAGTTATTGCAACGTTAGGTATAGGCCTATGATAGTTGGAAACGTTACCCACGCCATCGAAATTGTTGCCTAATAACATGAAAAAGGAAGAAGATCTCACATGAAATCATAATTGGAACAGGGAAAAAACGTTGCCTGACACAGCGAGGAAGCATAGGATAAGAACGCAAACCAAAACTTTCGCTGCTTCCCGAACAGATACTACACACGATCTTAGCCAAAAGACAGAGAAGCGATCCTGTATAATGTAAGGACTATCTGCACATCTCCAACAAATTTTCTTTTCCTAAAATCCTCCCGACCCCCTAGCAAAGGGTCCTTCGGCGAAACCAAAACTTTCACTGCTTCACGAAGAAGCACGTCCACTGAAGGACAATACGTGACCAACCTCATGGCCCTCAGACCACTTACATTATTGGTCTGTCATGTATAACTAATTTCTAGACTGGGTGAAAAGAACAGATGCTACACATGATCTTAGCCAAAAGGCCGAGAAGATTCTTACGTTTTCTTAAGTTCTCCCGACCTTCTGGAAAAAGGCCGTTCGGCGAAACCAAAACTATCATTGATTTCCGAAGAAGTTATTACGTCCACTGAAGCACAATACATGACCAACCTCACAGCCCTCAGGCAATTTACATTATTGGTCTGTCATGTATGGCTCCATTCTAGACAGGATGAAAAGAACAGATACTACACATGATCTTAGATTTTTTTTTAAACTTACATAGAAACCGGCACGTTGTAACAAATAGACAACTCCCAGCCAACATGCCCAGTTGGGCCCCAACTGGGTTTAAGCTGGGCTACTTGCTGGGCCCCAGCTGGGGCCATCCGTGTTTGTCAGGTGTTCCCACGTGGGGCCCAACTGGGCTAGCTTTTCCCAGCTGAAGCCCAGCTACGCTTCAGTTATTGAAGCGGGGCACAGCTGGGCTTCAGCTGGGAAAGGTGATTTCACAATGCATTTTGTGACGAGCTAAGAGCGCCGGGAATATCGTTTTTTTTTTTGGGGGGGGGGGGGATTTGTAAAAATGAGAAAAGGGGTTTTCTGACCCACAAAGTGAGGGGGGAAGCATGCTTCTGCCCCCTCATTTTTCACCCTTACGAATGAGCAAATAGTTTCGTTTAACAGCCATTACTTGTCAAGTTTGAAACGAATCTTGTCACATATTTGACAAGATTCTGGTTTGTGCCCCAGTTGACTTAATGTTTTTCCAGAAAGTACCACTTCGCTTTCATTATAAGTAGAAGCCCCGATTACTTTGAGTCCTTTCCTGTAACAAATGCTAATTACATGAAATATGGAATCAAATTCATCTTGAAATGGGAAATTGTTCGAAAAATCATTCTCAATCGCAAGCCGAAAACAACTAGAGGAAATGTTGATCGACCTTGTTATATAGGATATGCAATAGCGTCTATGTTGACAAGATTTTCCTGAATATTACAGAAGGTCATGATTTAGAAAATTAAACCTGATCAAGTAAACAAGAAGCGAAAAGAAAGTTGTTATGAAGAGAACTCGATACAATCTAAATGAAGGAAGAAAACAAAAGAAAAGCAACTGTAGTAAAAGATCGACAGTTTAATAATAATAGTATAAAGTAATATACTTATATCGGGCTGCTTCATCGAGAAAGTAGGGATATAAAATATAATCAAAACATTAATATAAAGAAGAGGGGAAGCAATCGAGATCTACAACTGGAATACAGGATAAGTTTTTTACCCTTTTCCAAAAATATGCAGTGATTCAGGATTCCTAATCAGAGATGACAAGTTATTTTCAAATGTTCATGCTAAGGACATTGGGAACAGCAATAATATATAAGAAATAACTTTTTACAACATTTTACCATGAAAATTTGTACACTACTTACAAATAGTTCAATACACTAATCAAATCAATGGAAACAAATTAATATTTTTTCTCTCACCACACTTGAGCATCAAACTTGCAGTTGGGAGGACATCCCGAAGACTTTAAAAATGTAAACTGCTGTCCTTGTGTTTGGTGCTCAGCACCAGACACAAGGATAAACTAAAATTTGCTCAATTGGACTAACAAGACTGGCTAAAGGCAATGTGAGAGATCAGTCGTCAGCAGGTTAGTAGAAATATGTTTTAAACAGCAAGAGCAGTCGCCCCAACTTGAAGTTACGTAGTAGACTGTCCTGTTTCATGATTGGATCTTGAAGGTCATGTGACAAATTTTTTCTTTAAATGTAAAATTTACTCAGAGTAAGTGCTTGGTTTACCTTTAATATGCAATACTGAAGTCTTAAAATATTATGGAATACAATTTGTAGAGAAGTAAGAAGAAAATTGTTTGCGAGGTTTTGCCGTTTCTTCAAAATAAGTTTGGGGGCTGCTCTTGCCCTTAGTACGGATGTCCGACCTACAGATGAAAGTTCTGGAGAAAAAGATACAAGGCCCTTTTGGGTAGCATTCTAAAGTGTTTACACAATATTTTAAACTGTCCGAAATATGCCCAAATAACGTTGCTACAATGCTTGAATGCTTGAATGTTCCCCATTTTACCCGTCAGTTTTTCGAAAGACTGGTAAATATTTTGTAGTTTGCCGTGGATATAACATTAAAAGGGATGCAGGGAACATGAAGCTGTGGTTTCTTCAATTCGCCTTGAGACACATAGTAGTATGTAACGGATACTTGAGCATCGCCAACGTTCACAAGGTTGTATTATACAGAGAGAAAAGCTCCTCGGAGTTTCAGGATGGTGTAAGGACTTTTACAAAAGACCGAGTCAAGCTGCGGCTTGAAGGGGCGTGCTCCAATCGGAAACTAAACAAAAGTGACGGATTGCCAAATATAATAGGATGCCAACTTTCCGGGCAGAAGATTCATTGACCTTTATTTCCTATAAAATCACAAGTTATGGGGTTCCTGTTAGGGAAAATTGTTAGGCAAAATCAAAGAAATCTTGCCGTCAATGGAATTTCAAAATGGCGACTTCCTGACAAAATTGGATTTTTCCCACTGGGGGTCAGCCTTTTCCTGTTTAAGGCCATAGCACACTGCCTCCTTGGCGCTATTCGTGAGATGTTTTACCAAATAACTGCTAATGATTAATTTTGTGTCTTTGTTCATTTCAATTGGTGAACAAATATGGATCGTCATAATGTACTATTTCTTCAATATTGATGACGTTCTTCGGGAAAGCGGTTACGGTATCATTGTCGTAATCGCAAATTCTCGAAAGAAAGTGCAATGCAATGTGTTGTGCGATAGCCGACCTGGGGGAGGCCCTCCCCTTTAAAAGTCGCTATGTCTTTGGATGCAATCTAGTGTCATACGCGCCACTTTATGAAGTAAAATTTGTAGTAAAATATTTTAGAAACTGTAAAAGAATGAGCATCAGTGATCAGTGAGAGGACATGTTTCAATGACATACTGGATACCCCACTGTAAGACATGTACACGTTCACAAGGCTTTTGTGTTGCAAGGATATGGGAGGGGAACTGATGGGTGAGTTATTGTGTTCAGGAGGGTAACAAAGTGGCACATGAAAGTTCTATGATTGTCGTAAATGTACTTTATGAGCAACAAAGGATTTTACCCTTAAACAACCTGTATGGAAACATCCTGGAAGATTTCATTCTAGAAAGTATCTTCCCGTTCCAAAGGAAAACGAAAATGAATAAAAGGCGCTTGAAGATCTATCGGTGCAGGTTCAGAGGCATTAATGTATTTGTCGTAACAATTCGAGTTTACAAATTTAAGATAAGATACAATTTTATTTTGACATAATATCATGTAGTATGGTGCACTCTCCTTGAACTTTAACAGATGACATCTTGTTGTTTACGAACAACTCTCCCTTCCTTTTGTCCTAGATATCAAGGCCAATTCATGTTTTCCGTCACGTATTACCGGCGGACGTGACATATTACCATATCTCAGTTCCACGTGCACGCTGTAACCCACGCTTTTAAAGTGTGGCCAATTTCACCCGTTACAGCCTCCTCGGGTCATTTAGATCAGCACACTCATTTGTATTCATTTAATTTCATGCGTCGTAACTTTTGTCCAATCGGGAGACTGTAATTAGTACTAGGGTCTTTCCACAACCCTCGTGGCTTGGAAGCACGAGACAAGCTCCCAGCCCGCAAGCTGGTCACTTGTGCAACAGACCTCGAAGCAGAAACATGTAGTCACTTTGTATAATATTTAAGGCCGGCCGACGAATAATTAAAAACTTGGTCTTTTTTGGAACTCAGTCAAAGAATGAATCATCTTGGATCAGAAATAAAACGTCTCCTCGTCTATTGACTGTAAACTCGTATCGCCTACACACTAGGCAACATCCCCGTACTGACGTTGCTTCACAATAACTAAATTCAAGCTCAGTGGGTCACATCAAAGTATCTATATTATTCTTTAAGTTAACTCCTTACATGAATGCTATTTATCAGAGCCACTGAACTGTAAACTTGTAGGGGCATTGTCAAGTAGAAAGCCTCTTAACGATGCCATTATGAAGTAGTTGAAGTTTAGTGAGAACACAATATCAAGACAGTTTCACAATATTTACAGCGACGTCGACATTCTAAAAGTTGGTATTCCGACAGAAATCAAGTTTGTCGAGATAAAGTACTGTTGTTGTAGGTGATTGACTTAGTCAATTGCCTGAGATCTGGCCAGCGTCTTAATTGATAATTTTGATGAATGCAGGATAACCACTTCAAACGCTTAAGAGAACTTAATTGGGGGAAGAAAGCTTTGCAAATACAGTCAGACAGACCGGATTCCTCCACAACTGTAAGCCCCCTCTCCATCTGTCTCCTCTGGATACACACAACTGTTTTCAAGAAAGTCGTCTATCATGTTAAGGAGGGAGGGGGCGGGAGTGGCAAGGTTCAAAATTATTATTGTATAAGCCCCCCCCCCCCCCCTTGACGAAAAATTGTAAATTTCTAAGGTAGATCACATGTGGTGAAATGTTCATGTCAGTTTGGAATAAAGATATGATATTAGTAATGAGGTCATAAAACATGTGCATTTCACCTTTACCTCCTGTGTTTACTAAGATCTTTCAAGTCTCAATCAATTCTAGTGGTATCCCTTTGATCTGGAAGACACCGAAAGTACTCCACTGACAAAATCTAAGGTAGTCACATCCTTAAATGACTTTTGTCCTGCCACCCTTTCGTCCACGATCTGGAATGCTTTGACAAACTTATCCCTTTTCCTTTCGCGGACAATTTCACCACCTCCCCACCCTCTAGCTAGCACTATACTGGTACTGGAGCTAGCTCAGATTCAGCCACCGCGACCACTTTGCCTAGCACGTACATAATTCCTCACTTTGCCTGCTCATAGAAATCGAACGCAAGACCCGAGCCTGTCATATCGAACATGATGAATTGGTCACGGTAAAAATATATACATGGTTTTCTTCCTTGCCCATTACACAATTTGATGATTGACAGACAATAATACCCCATTCATAGACTTTTACTCCTGCTCAAGAAACCTTAGCCACAGGATGCAATGCATGCAGAGGGAGTTTTCATTACAATCCTGCCCAAAGTACCGTGTATTTTTTTGCAACCTAAGTGGGCTAGAAGCTCGGTGAAGTGATAATAATAGACCTCCAACAGTGGGTTTGGAAACTTGATATACCTCAGTTGGACAATAGATAACAGAGATTAGAAAATCAACTTTTTTTACCGCGATCAAAACAGCATAAAAGTTTTATACAAAAACCAAGTTGCTTATTTTCAACTAAAATTTCTAAATTGTTCTAATAAAGGTTAGCTAAATCAGTTATGCTTCGAAATGATACGTCTAGGTGAAAGCAACGCATGAAACGCGAATTTTCATTTGAAATACATAATTTTTGACGATTTCAAAATGTTGTGACGTCATATTTTGGGGGAATTTCCCCCAAAATATGCGTCATTTCATCTCACAAAAAAGCCGTTCACGACAAAAGTAAAGACTCAAATCAAACCAACCCTTTTCCTTCTCCTACCTACAGTATGACATGCAGCTACCAGAAACGCGTTTAGCCATTTCGATATATTTGTGGCTAGAAGTATTAATCCTTTAAGTTATGTAAATTTGGGGTAAAAAGTACATTTTTGCTTAGACATCAAGTCCCCTAGATTAATGATTTACGACGAAATTAAAGGGTGTGCTCAATCAAAAAAGTACTCACTGGGTGTAGTAGTACGAACATCACAAATCTAAACAAGAGGGCAATCCACGGAGTTGCATATCTCATCGCTAAAATGTGCGCAAGTTGGTTACAGAACTTGAACTATTTATGTGCCAGAAGTTTTATCTGTGCTGTTTTTATGCTATAGTAGAACGTCATTGACAAAATTACCATGTACTAAAACTCCATGCCACAATCCTTTGAAATTCCTATTTGAAGTCCAAGGGAAGCGATTTATTTCATTGCAAGGGACGGAAGTTTTTTTCGTAAGATAGCGAGGGGAAAGAATATGGCACAGACCAATCAAGTTCTTGGAAATACAGGCGCACCCCCTATTCAAAAAAAAAAAAAAAAAAAAACATCATTTGGATATTTAAATTCTAACACCGGATTATGAAAGAACTGGAGAAATAGGCCACCCAATCTTTGTAACGCTTGCTCTTTTAATCCAGTAGGCCTATCTAAGATTTTGGAACAAATTTATTTTATTAAGATGCTGTTGTCCCCTTGCAACACTATGAAAAAAACAACGAGCTTGGCTGTTTCGCTAAACTGATACGGATATGGACGCAACGATTATAAAAGTAAGACTCTTTCGAGGATGCTTAAGACAAGTGCGTAATTGTTATTATACAGGCGCTAGCTGGGCGTACTTTATTTTGACGCGACGGCAAACTTCATGTGTGTCTAGCTGATATGCACATCAAGTGCGTCTCAGTCAAAAAAATGGGTGTGTGCGCGATGTTGAACGTGTGGCGCGCGTTAGAAGATTTTCGGCTGACGCACAAACCTTTTCTGCGTACTGGCCTGTGGCGAATCCTAGCCCGTAGCAAGGAAATTGTCACGTAGCCTACTTTTTTGGCGATGCTTCAGAACCGCCAGGTTTTAAGGGCATTAATATGTAAGATAGGTAGGCCATATGCCTAACCTAATGTTAGTCACCCACAGTTTCATATCTTGGGTTATAACTCAAGCCTATGAATGGCGTAGGTGTAGCCCCAGACCCGTAGCCTGCATACCGTTAACCAGCTTCAGATTTCAAGTCTTGTCCTAGGTTTGACTTTAACTTGCATACTACTGGGCCTACTAGTTACAGCAACTTTGGAGTGAAAACAACTGTCTGCATAGACCATATGAGAACACTCTAGATATAAAGGCTATCAAAGTGAAGTGCGAGCAGGAACTTAAAAATCTCACTGCAGCAAACAAGCTAGTGAAAAAAGAATTTGAGTTGTGAAGACAAGACTGCTACTACGAAGTACTAACCTAGGAGTCTAGCTTATTTATATTAATTGATGAAAAATAGACTGGTTACAAAACATTTAAGTGGGAATGACACGGCCAAAGTAGGCCTAAGTTCGGTAACTCTTCTTTGGGTACACCTTGACATAAGGTGAATGATTTCCCTACTAAACTATGTCCATAAATACCGAAATACGACGTTTTGAATTCCCAATTACAGGCCAGGCTCAGCCCATTTGAAATTCGAAAGCGAAAAAACGTATGTGAACGCGTCTCAAAATGGTGACGTCATTGGAGGCACGGTTAGCAACACTGTACCAGAGAGCTCACAATCATCAAATCGTGTGCATGGTTACGCGTGTTAGCGCATACATACACCGGTGCTACAATAGCAGTGAGCGTGGCCACGGACTACATTGTGAATTGTGCATTGCACGGTTACTGCTTAGTATTCGCAATAGCATCTTCACCAAACAGCTCATACAGTAAAAACGCGCTCGTAGTGGGGACGCGCTTGTTGTGGTCTGTCAAAGATATTACAAGCATAGATACCAAACTTAAAATGGCGCGGTGACTCCTTACGGAGGCCGAATCGGAGGGGCGGAAGTGCTGATTACTGATCAGTCGTTTTGAAAGCTAACACTTAATGGTATCTACCGGTGGTATAAATACATGTGATTTTAAAACATTGAAATTCTTGTAAACACCGTTCTTCAATAAATTTCAGTTACACGAAACAGTTTTAGGCTTCTTCGCCCGCTTTCTACTTAAGAACATTTGAAAATTAACGCACGGTACGACTGGTTTGAAGTTCATTGGCTTACTGATTGGTCAGTTTCTATGGTATCTTCACAAGCGTACATCTGTGCAGGCGTTTGCATTCTTACGCGCTTACAACACATAAATCAACTACTGGGTTCTGTTTTCAAGCACGAGGAAGTACGCGTCAATTATTTCGGACTTAACACGGAGAAATGCATTGTGCGCGTTCAGAACTCGCTTTGAAAATGCACGCACGCTGATATCTCTTCACAATGGAATTTTCTGTTACGCATGCGCTATTGTGCACGCAGATAACGGGAAAGAACTGTACGCATTTCAAATTAACATTTCCGCCCCTCCGATTGAGTTTCCATGAGGAGTCAGCGCGTCTGACAGTGTAGGAATAGGAGTTTGGTATCTACGTTTATAATATTTTTCTGGTCTGCCCACATATTCATAGCTGTTCTTCATAGCGCCCGAACCGCGTCTTTCTTGCATAAAAACAGAACTATTTCTACCGGCGCGCACATACACGCGAACATATTGGCCAATGATTTGCTCCGAATCCCCACCATGTTCCGCGCCTTTGGCTCTCTTTGTTGGACTCTGTATTGTGTAGCAATCGTTTTCATGAGGTTGCTAAGATAAGATAACTTTACCGAGCGTTACATTAGTTCCATATCTAGATGCGTGCGGTAGGGCGGGGTTTGTTCCGCCAATTGCGTCATAAAATTCAGGTGAGCTGTTGAGGCATTTTTCGAAATTGAATTTCAAACGCAGCTTTCCTTCGAATATCATTTATGCCGAATTGTACGGGTTTTTAATGGGGTGTGAGATGATATTTGTAAAATACTGTATCTAATCTTGCAATACACAAAGGTTTCCGTGGCCGCGTCATGCCCACTTTAACCTTTGACAATCTGTAACGTGAACTATGTCCTTGGTTGCCATGACAACCACACATATCGGTACAACTTATCATGCCTAGGCTATAAGACTTAAACTTTCAGATTTGTGGGATGCTTCCTTTAAGAGTTAAATTGAATACAAAAAAGTATTTGACCCCCTGTCACGTGACCTTTGACCTTGGTTGCCATGGAAACTACATATTTTGGTAGAACTAGTCTACCGTATTATACTTGTGAAGTTTCATGTAAAATGAAGGTTTTCTTTTGAAGTTTTAGTACAAAATAGTAAAAAAAAGTGTTTTTTGCAAAATGTGACCTTTGACCTCTGATCTTTGACCTTTACTTCCGAGGGTATGGGAGACATAAGTTCCCACCCTGGGGTACCCACCTACTAATTTTGAAAAGAATCGGTCCAGCCCACTAGGAGGAGTTAAAAAGACAAAAAGATTGTTTTACGAACAAATTATCACTTGAAAATTTTTTATTCCACTCTACCACTTGACCTTTGACCTCTGTTGCTATGGCAACCACATATTTTGGCAGGTCTAGATGCAATCATCATATGTGTGAAGTTTCGTGTCTGGAGAATGTTTTGTTTTGGAAATATAGCAGAAAATGTGATTTTACTAATTTTGACCTTTGACCTGTAACCTTTGACCTTCACTTCCGGTTGTATTAAAATGCAATTGTTCCACCTAAGGTACCATCCCACCAAGTTTGAAGAAAATCGGCACAGTCGTTTGCAAGATATTAGGAAAACAAAATTGGACACACACACACACCCCCCCCCCCACACACACACACCTAGTGGTGTTTTTACACACAACTGAGGACTTCATTGTTATCTCCATTGTGTCTGCCTACTTAACCCTAACCTTCACAATAGACTGTCTATTGTTAGACAACCGAGGACTTGAGAAATCTATTGAATTTACTACCGAGGACCTGGAAGTCTATTGTTTAGGT
This sequence comes from Holothuria scabra, assembly GCA_037179385.1. NCBI lineage: Eukaryota > Metazoa > Echinodermata > Holothuroidea > Aspidochirotida > Holothuriidae > Holothuria > Holothuria scabra. The sequence goes on along the minus strand of CM074181.1, from coordinate 55,632,070 downwards.
CCTCTGTTTTACACAAAGACAAACCCACGCCCACCCACCAACATACACACACACACACACGGACAGGTTTTGACCCCTCTCTCAGCCCTGGACCTTCAGTAACCCCGGGGTACCTCACCATGGGTTAGACCTCGAGACTAGTAACCTGGGATAATTTACCGTTACCATGGCAACCATTGCGATTTAAGCTGGCATTGCCGTATATAGCCCCATAGGCAAAGTGACTACAATATCTCATCCTCCTCACGGAGCGATGAGATAATAAGCCAGACCTTAAAACACAACCCCGAGTACTACAACAAGCAAAACATCGAGCAATACACCATGCACCCACACACTGTAACGCATTTGTGAGGTTTATGATCCAAACTTTTCGATACGGCTGGTGTAAAATACTAGACTAAGTGTTAGGCTTAAATACTGTCCCACTGATATTCTACTGTGGGAATTCAAGCAGACAGGTGCTGACAGCTTACTAGATTATATGGACATTCCGACAAAATAAATTCAATGTCCTGTCAGATTCTTGACACTGGCGGCGTCAGATCGAGTGTCAAAATTGGGGAGGGGGGGGGGGAAGGGCCGAGGATAATGTTGGGGGCATAAATTTTCGGGCCCAGCTCGAAACCGAGTCCAAAGCGCCCGTTCCTGGGGGTGGTCCAGGTAGCGAAGCCCAGGAGGCATATCTCTGGATGAAAAATGAAGTTTCTGGATTGGTTTATTACTTCTAGGGAAAGTGGAGGGCAAGGATTAAATCTGGCATGGGAGAAAATTCCCCTCCTTTCCTCCCGGTAGCGCCGCCACAGAGACTGCCCTTATGGGATTATGACACTATGAGGTATGAAACCAGAAATTTAGCCACTGGTTACCTAAATGGCAGACAAGATAGTCGTACTATTGAAGAAAACTGGTTCCTCATTAAGTCTTTTCTCGAGAGAACTGTGAAAAAAATATCCCGTCCAAACTTTCTAAAACTAGGAAATCTCTTCCCTGGGTCACTGATTATATCTGTAGGATGATAAAGAGAAGGAACAGACTTCATGCTTTGTACAAGAAGACTAACAAATTATATTTTTACAATAACTGGGTTAACCTTCGCGCTAGTATTAAGAAGGAGGTATTCAATTCTCATAGGAAATACATTAACGGCATGATAGATGATATTACTCATGACTCCAAACCGTTTTGGAGGTATATTAATGTTCAGAGGAAAGATAATCATAGTATCCCCCCTTACAGGTCTGTGGTAAAATAGCTAATAGTGATAAGGATAAGGCTGAAGCCTTGAATAGCCAGTTCAGTAGTGTTTTTACTAGAGACTCCTTTGACTCTGTCCCTCTACAGAGAAGACCTATCTGTAGTAGAATGGCCGATATTTCCATCTCTACATTTGGGGTTGAAAAGTTGTTGCAAAACCTTAAGATTAGTAAGGCCATGGGTCCTGACAATATACACCCATTGGTTCTTAGAGAACTTGCTACTGATCTTGCTCCAATGATCAGTCATCTTTCCCAGCAATCAATCAACAGTGGTCAAGTCCCCAAGGACTGGAAAAAGGCAAACAGCTGTCCTATTTTTAAGAAGAACGATAGCTCTCTCCCATCCAACTATCGCCCTGTCTCTCTTACGTACTTGTATATGTTGTAAGGTACTTGAGCATATTATCAGCTCAAATATGATGGATCACTATCAAGCGAATAACAGCCTTTCCTCTAAACAGCATGCATTTAGAAAAAATCATAGTTGTCATACACAGTTACTGTCCGTTGTGGACGATTGGACCTAGGCCTTAGATAAAAATAAACAAGTTGATGTCTTCATCCTGGACTTTAAGGCTTTTGATACAGTTCCCAATGAACTGCTTAAGACGAAGTTATTCTCCTTGGGTGTGTCTAGGCAAGTCATAAATTGGATCGATAACTTTCTTACTGACCGTTCACAATCAGTTGTTATTAATGGTACTAGGTCTGCTTCTGCCCCAGTCCTTTCCGGTGTTCCTCAGGGTCTGTCCTTGGACCAGTACTTTTCTTGTCTTATATTAATGATATTGTTAGTGCTGCTTCTTCTGAAGTTAGGTTGTTTGCTGATGACTGTGTTTGCTATACAAGCCACCTCACAGGTACCCATTTAACACCTGGGTGTAGAGAAGCAATCGAGATAAAGCGTCTTGCTCAAGGACACAACATAATGTCCCAGGTGCACGTGGGAATCGAGCCGGCAATCCTTAGATCACAAGCCTAATAGGCCAGGGTACTTTACATGGTGAAATACAAATCGAAAGGGGGCGATTTAAGTCCGTGGGGTGGCTGTAAGACGATTGAAGTCGGTGGGAGATGAATGTGTGTATATTATTAATTCATCCTGAGGCGTCTGAATTAGTTATTGCACAACTCACTCGAGATTTTGCAAATTTCGAGTTACTCCACTTGAGTTTTGTAGATTTCGAGTCACTCCACACGAAGGAAGACCGTGCAATCATACAAACATTTATCTGAGCTAGTTGACTGAATGCCTTTAAACAGTGGAAAAGTGTCTAAATCGGGTGAAAAGGAAATCATTGAGCAATGGCGTAGCTAAACATTTCTGGGGGGGGGGGGAAGGGGGCAGGCAATGCCCAAATTTTTGAAATGTATTTTAAGTGTGAACACAAATTTCTCTGGGGGGGAGATTTGCGGCCCACAAAGCACGCCAAAATTTCTTCCCTTTTTCAGCAAAGTTTTTAAAATGAGGAGCTTGTATTGGAAAAAAGAGACTTTTTGATTGTGGGTTCCATATAAAAGGAAATATGAAAAGTTCTGGATAACGGAGGAATCTGTTATTTTTATTGGCAAATCTGAGACTGAACAGCTACCAAAATTCGTTGTGTTACCTAAGACCTATAAATTGAGGCTGTTCGATGACATTTTAAAGGGAAATATTGTGTTTAAAATGCTCCAAAAAGAGTAGGCCTACAAACAAAATGGGTCAGACACTATCAAACAATTTAGTCTTAATCATAAACCCCAGAAGTAGCAAAGTCTCTTCAAAATACTATACGCAACAAGAGACGTGGACGTTGACTCTTTTGAAATGTTGAAACTTTGGGTGAACAAACTATTATTGAGCAACAAGAAACTGAATTTCTATCTGTGGGAAATCTATTTCTTGAAAGGAAGGGTACCATACTGCCTTATTTTTGAAAATCTATCACCTTGTGTCAATTAACATTAGTTTTAAAAGTACTTCCCTTTAAGAGTAAAGAGGTTATAATGATAAGAAAGAAAATGCAGTTTAATGATAGACAATTCATGAAAATAGCACTAGTGTAGTTACCGTTATCACTTGATAATTTGGTAATTTTGTCATTTCTAGAGACTGTAGTTACTAGGAAAATTTTTCAATTTTGAACAAAAATATTAACAAAAATGGAGCTTTTATTGTAGAGCAACTCGGAATTTCATGAAAAAAAAGGGGCGTGAAAACCACACTGTAGTATGGTGATGTCACAAATGGCAAATTCACGAATTTTTCAATTTATAGAGCCAAGGGGAAATAGCCCCCTTGGTATCTACGTTACTTTCATTGGGTATCATTTTTTTCTTTATGTTGTATAACTTCCATTTCCTTAGTAATTTTTAATTATTTCAAAGAGTGTCGGTGCGTATCAGAGCATTTTAAGCGTCGACATTCTTTGTGTTTTTTTTTATAATTAACCAATTTATATATTTTGTGAAGAAGAAGAAGAAGAAGAAGAAGAAGAAGAAGAAGAAGAAGAAGAAGAAGAAGAAGAAGAAGAAGAAGAAGAAGAAGAAGAAGAAGAAGAAGAAGAAGAAGAAGAAGAAGAAGAAGAAGAAGAAGAAGAAGAAGAAGAAGAAGAAGAAGAAGAAGAAGAAGAAGAAGAAGAAGAAGAAGAAGAAGAAGAAGAAGAAGAAGAAGAAGAAGAAGAAGAAGAAGAAGAAGAAGAAGAAGAAGAAGAAGAAGAAGAAGAAGAAGAAGAAGAAGAAGAAGAAGAAGAAGAAGAAGAAGAAGAAGAAGAAGAAGAAGAAGAAGAAGAAGAAGAAGAAGAAGAAGAAAGAAGAAGAAGAAGAAGAAGAAGAAGAAGAAGAAGAAGAAGAAGAAGAAGAAGAAGAAGAAGAAGAAGAAGAAGAAGAAGAAGAAGAAGAAGAAGAAGAAGAAGAAGAAGAAGAAGAAGAAGAAGAAGAAGAAGAAGAAGAAGAAGAAGAAGAAGAAGAAGAAGAAGAAGAAGAAGAAGAAGAAGAAGAAGAAGAAGAAGAAGAAGAAGAAGAAGAAGAAGAAGAAGAAGAAGAAGAAGAAGAAGAAGAAGAAGAAGAAGAAGAAGAAGAAGAAGAAGAAGAAGAAGAAGAAGAAGAAGAAGAAGAAGAAGAAGAAGAAGAAGAAGAAGAAGAAGAAGAAGAAGAAGAAGAAGAAGAAGAAGAAGAAGAAGAAGAAGAAGAAGAAGAAGAAGAAGAAGAAGAAGAAGAAGAAGAAGAAGAAGAAGAAGAAGAAGAAGAAGAAGAAGAAGAAGAAGAAGAAGAAGAAGAAGAAGAAGAAGAAGAAGAAGAAGAAGAAGAAGAAGAAGAAGATGGTTCCCACATAGCAAGCTGCCGTCGGGCCGCCGTCGGCTAAGCAGCCGCACGGCGGCAGCGGCAAGCCGCTGGTTTACCGCCAGTGGCCCGACGACGGCGAAAAGGTGGCATGCCGCCGGCGGGCTAATGGTGGCATGCCGCCGACGGTCCAACAGCGGTGAAAAGTCGGCATGCCGCCGGCGGATATTTGGCGGCATGCCGCCGGCGGTCAGACGACGGTGAAAGTTCGGTATACCGCCGGTGGGATTGTGGCGGCAAGCCGCCGGCGGTCCAACGCCGGTGAAGAGTCGGCAAGTCACCGGCGGGTGCATGGCCGCATACCACCAGCGGTCCAACGGCGGCTGTTAGTTGGCAAGTATTGAGACAATGTGTGCTTCCTGTAGATGGACCTCCTAACATCTTTTAGTGTCTTTACTTGGGTTGTAACTCCGATGTAACTTAGCTAGATTGGGGGGGGGGGGGGTTGGCCCACATTAAACTGGTGCTCCTCTCTAAAAAATGTTCTCTCCCCTGATTGCTTTTAAAAAAAGGACAAAGGCAGCCACCTCGAACTTAGTTCAATCATTAGCTATCCAACAACCCTAGTAGTATATCCTTCACGCTATTAATTAATAATTAAAAATTGCATATATCAAGAAGCTAAATTTCAAATACAAAAAATATTGTCAAATGATTCACAAGAGCCATTAATGAGACAGGATAGTCTACTACAAAAATTCAAGTAGGGGGTGACTGCAATTTTTCCGAAAAATAATTACTTCTTCCCACTTCGATCCGTTCCTCTTCTTATAGCTGTGTGCAGGAGGGTGCAGGAGGGTGGGCCATTGGGCCATGTTCATTCCCCTCACAAACGCCATTTTTTTAGATCTTAATTATACGTAATTTAGTACAAATTTTACTTCGAAAGGTAGGTAGCATATGTGGCACCAGCTGGCATATGTTAGAACATCTTATTTCTCAAAAAACATTCAAAGAGGATGGATTGTCTCTCTATACCCCCCCCCCCTCGGACTGATGTCAATTGTATTTTCAGTCCCTAAAATATGCAAATTTTGTTACACTCCCAATTTTACTTCAAAAAGGTATCAGGCTAATGTGGCACTCGATTGCATCTAAGGACAACTAATTTTAAAAAAGAATGTTCAAAGGGGAAGGGGATGGGCAATCAAATTCCTTTTTGTTTTAGTTCCTAAAATAGGCCTTTGCAAATTTTGTAAAAAACTTAGCACCAGATGGCATGTAAAGACACCCCAAAAATTTTCAAAGAAGAGGGAACCCCTCCCCTTAAATCCTTTCCCCCACGCCGGCGATCACTCAGCGTACCGCATGTTAACCCCCCCCCCCCCTATTCATAGAATTACAGCTCTATTGTTACTAAAGTATGGCTATGTATTTGTAGGAAAAATTGTTGGCACTGGTGAAGGGGGGTGACCCAATGCCCCCCCCCCCTTGTACGCCACTGGCTGAAAAGGAGGCATTGTGAAGAAAAAGTCGCCCACACTTCTCCATTAAAGACATTAGAGCGAAAAATCTGGAAGAATTGTCTGAAATGAGCGGTATAACAGGTAAAAATACATGAATATGTATTCTACTTTATGTTCCAATTTATTTCTGAGTCGTTTGTATGATGTGAACATGTAGGCAACGTCAACCACCACCTGACATTCTGGATTTTTCCAGAATTTTGTTAACGTATTTTTTTTTTTTTTTGTTAATCTTTCCTGTCTCCGTTAAGTCCACTCGACGGCATAGTGAAAGCGGGAGGAGGAGGGGCCATGTGGTTCATTACTTCTTGAGAGAGTGCCAGGGTGTATTCGTTTGTATTCGCTCGCGGTGTGAATGCACCAGCGAGCGTTCAAACGCCCGAGCATTGAACGCTCGAGTCGCCATCCCTCGAAACGCTTTTTGTGTGGAAGCGCCTTTATAATTCTCTAACTTATTTTAATTTTATTCCCGATTTTTGAGAAACCAGGCAAAACTAATTGTCTCTTCAGCACTACGGCCTCGTATCAAGTTTTAATAAAGACATATTTTTTACATTAAACACTACATCATACATGACAGTTGACGCACTAACAGACTTTACTGATAAAACTACCCTGGATATGCAAGGCTGCTAGATTTGGCTAAATGCCAACACCGTCCAGCAGGTCTAGGCGCGCAGGCTGGGCTACCTCAATTTAACGTATACGTACAGTCTATGCGTGAGCAGACGACCGTTTTTCACTATAAAGATTGTATTGGGATAGACGCTACACCTTTGCGCACATAACTAGCGCAGTGTGCCAGTGTACGTACGTACGATGCAAGCGCACCTACGTACGCACCTACGTACGTACCTACCACCTTGTGCGTAACGTGCGTGCGTATCTGCGCTGCACTATAAACGTAAACATACATAATTATCCTGTATATAGTACGTGTATCTAGTAAGTACGCGCTGAATAACAATAACATGACATCGACTCGACACAGGCCTGTTGACATTTTGGTGTCGTAAATTATTTGGATAATACTTGTCTCGATTCATCTTAGTCTGAGTACACGGCAGCCGAAAGCTTTCCGCAAGGTAATCTACGTTTTGTTTTCAAAAGGGTGTTAAAAAATTATAGTTATTGTGCCTAATTTTTTACAGTTTATTCCAGTGAAGTGATGACTTTGTTTGACAGTATACAAGCCGTCAGCCCGAACCATCACTGAGCAGAGCCAAACATGATTAGGCTAGGCTAACGTGAAGGCCTACGTTACGTAGAGCCTAACGTTATGGGCTCAGTCAGTGCTGTTGTTCGTGTTCATGAATCATGTACAGCCTAGCCTAGGCCTAGCATGGAAAGAGTTATCCTTTCGTTAGACCTAACTTAGGCCCTAATTATTAAACGTTTCTGAGTACGGCTTGCTTAGTATGACTTGAGCTAGGCTGTGAAGAAATGATTAAAGTTAGGCTTAACGTTATTTCAACAGCAATCTGCGCAGTTTGTAAAACTGCAGCATGCATAACGTTAGGCCTAACGTTAGGTCTAGGCCCTTTGATGTAGCCCACTATAAATATTGACACAAATGAAGTCCTACTCCTTGACTGTAGGCTATGTAGCTTAGAGTTAGACCTAGCCTAGTCTCAGGCCTATATTCATATGAGTGGGCTAGCCTAGGCCGAGGCCAAGCTGCAGAACAATTTAGTTTTATGCTTTGCTTTGGATAATGAGGATTTTAGGACATTTTATGGACTTCCTTAGCCTTTGCTGTTCAAGTTAGCAGCAAAGTTAGGACTTGAAACTTGCAAAGGCCTACAGCATAACTTGAAAAGTGTAAGAAGTCAGGCAAAGGGTAGTTTTTGAAGTGTTATGCTTCCTTGGAGTTTTAAGACAAGGGTGCTGCATTATTTGGGCCTAACGTAGCCTATGCCTAAGGAGTTTGACCAAACTTTTCCTTCAAGTTTGTAATGTAATGGTTGTTACATTCCTTTTGTATTAACAGAGAAACTGTTATTTAATTTCAGGGATGTAAATGCATGGAATCAGCTTACCTGCCTGAACACAATGGAATATTAAAACCCGTTCAGCCTTATCAAAATGTCATACTACAGAGCAAACTGAATTAAAGGCCATCTGGGCTTCAGGACTAATGTGACTGACAGCTGCAGCTTTGCAACTCTTCGAAGTGCAATTCAAAGTTTACAGAGTTCTGTAAGTACCATAATTTAATAGCGTATTGAATAAAATACTTTGACTTAATGATGACTTTTCTTGCCTGCTGTTTGACATTGGACATAACTTATTGCCCTCAAATTTAATAACTGTAAAATTAATAAATTATGTACGCAGCTGGTATGGTCATAACGATTGCTTATGGATGGACCTTTGTGCAAACATCCAGCAGATTTTTTTCAAGTGCAATTGAAAACACCATTATTCATGAATACTTAACTGTTGCTTTTGAAGTGGTTAGCATCATAGTTTATCCACAATCTCTCCCAATTACTTTTTGAAAATATGCACAGATCATCGGCATCACAGTCTTTAGGGTGTTTCAATTTACAGTCACTGTCAATGTGATTGTGGAATGGGTTCATATTGTTTGAGAGAACTTTGCAGCATCTGACTGTATTGTAAGTGGCTGATCTCACTATGTCAATGAATTTTCTCTCGATCTGTAAAAAACCTCAAAATCATACAAAGCGCACAATGTATTGCTATCTACCACAACACCATTATAATTTCAGCCTCAATCATCGTTTTTTCAACAACCCCCGCCCCATTTTTGCCCTTCCTTCCCCATTGCACTTGCCTATACGGTAGTGCGGTATTTTTGTGTACAGTATGTCAAATTTACAAGCAAAAACTCCAGCTGAATTTTATTTGACTTGATTTGCTCCCAGCCTAATCTGGCAGTTCACTTGGAATGGCAACCATTGCAGCCAGTGCATCCCTACCCTTATATATATTGTTAAATTAAAAGGGGCCTAGTAAAACAGAATGTCAATTGTTTTATTTACAAGACTTTCCTTTATGACGTATCATATGATACATTATATATGCAAACTGAAATTTGGCTGCAGCTCCACAAAACAAAGTATTTTAAACTTTACTTTTTATGTTACAACGGGAAACATGATTGCATCACATATGATGTTTTAGTTGTTCACCTTAACTTTCACCTCTGGCACTGTATAATTAACCCTTTCTTCATCTTTGTCACCATTTTCGTTTCAGCGTCAGCCTCACTCAACCGGTAAAATCAGAAAGGAAAACTCTAGGACAACTTAGTAAAGTTGATGAATAATTTCAAAGGTTAAATGCACGATGCAAGGTTTAATGCACTGGTTACTTGTCTGCAATAATAAAACACAGATTCCAGAAGGATATAACAGCATCAGGTATCTCAACTTAACTGGATTTCATGAAGATTTCTTTTATTTTATCACGCTAGGCCAAAAAAATTTGTTGTACCGCAATCTGAAGTTAAAGGACAACTTTTGAAATTTGAAAACAATAACTGAGCAGTGTCCATTCTTGCTTCTCTTGGTGAAATTTTAGTCAGATCAGAATTGATTTATGGAAGTTGTAAGAAATGGTGACTATTGGGATACTGCACTGAAATCGCCACCTCATCATGGATAATTGTGCCAGGGTATAGTTCTATGTCCACCACGTTTTGTTTTACATATTGAGTTGAAGAAAATGACAAATGGAAGGTGCTTTGCTTTGTACCCCTTTTTCCTCAATCATATGAGACATGGTAAGGAGGAGCTTTTGTGTGTGTGTTTGTTGTTTCAATATTTTGTTTTATTTTGCGCTGTGCTGCTATTTTTTTTTTAATTTCATTAAGATTATAAATGTGGCTCATATTGCAAGGCTTTGTAGAGATATGCATGTTTGCTGACTAAAACGAAAACTTTCATATAATGACTAGTTCCATATGCCAGGGCTATAAATAAGACAAAATTACAAGGAAAAATTACTGCTAGTTAATCTTTAAGGGCACATTTCTTCTTATTTAAAGGGGCCCATGACAAAGAGAAGATTTTTTGTTATGAGGTCCAATATGTTGGTATTTTTTGGAATGACACAACGACCACTGGACTTATAAATTATGTCATTTTGAAGGGTATGAAGCTTAAGTTGTTGCTAAAAATAAAACGTTCATAGCCTTTTGGCCACCAGTTCACTTCAGCCTAATGATGGCATGAAAAATCCAACCTTGAACATGTGACTTCCTTTTCCTTAAAGGGCCAAACCTCTCACCCCACTCTCATCTCACTACAATTTTGATACCGGGGTACCTAAATTCGCAATTGGCACAGCTCTTTGATTGACAGCTAATTCAAACAATACAGAGTGCCGAAGCTTATATTACACAGCATGAACGGTACTGAGAGTGTTTTGATTATATAAATTGAGTTTTTCTATACTTACCCTGAAGCAATAAACTGAGATTGTGTCTGGATGAGGATGAATTTCAGACAATTGTGGGAGGGGCTTCAGTAAGAAGGTTAGGAGAATTGGTACTGTTTGGGGTGAGAGAACTGGGCCTATAATTGCAGAGGTTTCTGCGAAGATTAAAATGAGTTTGTTACAGTTGTCGCTCATTATTTAAATATTGATATTCTTGTAAAGTAAACAATTTGTATTGACTTGCAATGGGGCACTAAGCACTTTTCTGATTTGTTTGTTAATTTTTTGAAATAAATTATTATTCTCTACAACAAAATAGGTTTCCACTGTCTTGGGCCCGGGCTTTCGTGTCACACTAAGTGGGGAATGAAAGAAGTGTGCATTTCTCAAAACAGAGAGAGATACATATGTAGTGTATCCATAAAATTCCTTTCACCCCCATTCAATGTCCTTCTCATATTTTATGCAAACGGAGAGTGGTACGTTTGAATGGAAGTTAGGTGTTGATTGATCGTGTGACAGAAAATGGTGGGCCTACTCAAGAAAGGATCAAGTAGTTAGCCCAATCAAAGTTTGAAAATGGATGTCACATATTTTGCAAAGTATGATTTCTGTATCGAACTTGTATGAAATTTGAATATTAATGGCTAACAAAGTAGTTTTGATGTGTGAAATAAACAATTTGTAACAAAAGATATTCAAGGTCAACAAATTCTAAAGGGTTATTTCCCAATCAGAATGTTAAAAACAAAATCATGTTTTTTTGACAGTTGCTAGCATTTCCGCTTTAAAACTGCTGGAGGACACTTTTATCGAGCTATCAAAAGAAGAATATTATACCCAACATAATCAGCCTAGAGTTTTTATAAGCCTTTGTTGATATTTGATACAGGCTTTAAATGTGCTAAGTCAAGTTAACTTACGGAAAACATTAATTAACATAGCTTCATTTCTTCATATTTATATCTGTCATGGGAGGCAAGGGGTAGAAACACTGGCAAGGAGAATCAGACAAAATTTACGAAATAATTGTTGCTGATTTCCTAATTTAATCTTATCTTTCTGTAAGGCGTTTGGAAATGGGGTAAACTCAAATAAAGTTTCCTCTGTATGTTTGAAATATGAAGTCATATTTCGTTCTTGTTTTTTAATGCTTCAAGTTGTGTTGTTCGCTAGAAATTTTTAACAAATAGTTCTATACGATCATTGTAAGTCTAAAATGACAATCTTCTAAAACTAAGTTTTCCATCCCCAAACATTAACCTTTGTACTCGAACAGAAACTCTGTGAAGGTGTAAATACTTCTGTTTTCATCTATTAGATTTCCATCTAAACATTTAAAGATTCTACCTTTTTAAACAAAGCAAAGAACAAAGTATCTCAAAGAAAGTCAGGTCGATTTATATTTAGGAATCCTTTCCCATCCTCACGTCTTTCAATTCATAGAAGAGATAATGAAAACATTTCTAAAAGACCCGCCAGAAATGTAATTTTAATTACCAAAACCGATACCCGAGGTACGCGTATAATACCTCATACAGCCGCCGTTTGCCGCGGGTGGGCCGCCGTTTAACCGGCTGTAACGCCGTGGTTGGCCCACCGTCGGTCCGACTGTGGTAGATAGATGGCAACCGACGTCGGGCCGCTGTTTTACCGACCCTGTTTCCCGCGGTTGGACCTCTGCCGGGCCGCCGGTGGGCAACAGGCAGTAACCGCCGGCGGGCCGCCGTCGGACCGATGGACAAATCTACGTCGGCCCACCGGCGGTTGCCGCCGTTGGCCCGCCGACGGTGCCACCGTCGGCCCGCCATCGGTCCGCCATCGGCTTGCTATCAGGGGTTCTGATGAAGTCCATCCATTTGCCATCGTATTGCTCAAACACGGAGATAGAGGACGCTAGTCAGTGTACTTCGTAGTACTTCGTGCAAACTTTTCTCATTTGTTAGACATGACATGACTTTAGTCCAATCAGGATTCCCCATCCCACAGCTTACAATTTGCAGGAAACCACGTTAGCACATTTAGGTATGTTGTCCATGAAGAGAGTTATGCCTGTTGGACTCCGCGAACTAGACTTCCACATTTGTTCTTAACCCAGAAGGACGGAAAAGTGCGTTGCAAAAAAAAAAAAAAAAAAAAACCATTAGCGAAAACTCAGAATAAATTCACTTTCCCGGGCCGTTAAACTCCGTTCGAGACGTCTTTTCTTGGGTCTTTTCTTATTCGTTCCCGGCCACAGGCTACCCGTGATCCTTTACAATGCGATTGACTTTGCTGTACAATACAACACTTCAGAATGCCCCAGTCAGTGACATCGATCAGGCCTGGCAGGACATGTACAAGAGGGAAAATCTGTGCACTGCCCACTTCGCAGTCAACGCAGTCAACAGTTGTAATCGACCCACAATATCATTCTGCATTGCCAGACGGCGCACATGGGCAATTGCCACAAAAATCGCAGAAGACGAAATGCATGAGGTTGGATTTTAGAGTAATTTTCTAGGTGAGTTTATTAGGTATCATGGTTTTCTTGGAATGAATAAAAGTAAGTTAAGTAACAAGCCCAAGTTGCTGTATTTGTCGACGATCATGGACTTGATCGCTAAACTGGTCCAAATATTATGACTGCGGCTGACAGTAGTGGGCTACTGCACAGTAGTTGGTAGTAATGCTGATGGGGCTATTCACACAGTAAAATGGGTGATCGTGGATCTTGGCGAGAACTGGACATGATCCCAGATTTTTGTGTGAATTCGGGAAATGAAAGGATTATTCATACATACAAAATTTTTTGTAGGAATAAGGAAAACTAGGATAGAAGCACTATTCATAGTTGAATGAAAACCTACTGTAGTAGGCCTAGAAGTAGGCCTAACGTTAGGTCTAGGCCTACCGTTAAGTCTGGGGTTGGGAATAGGCTGGGAAATAACATCAGAGGTTGAAGGGAAACACCCCGAAACAATCAGATTCTACCACAGTCATGGAAGAACTTGTCAATGTTGCAGTGAACTGACATGGAGTTAGCTACACAATCTGGCAGATGATTCCACTCCTTGACAACTCTATGGGAGAAACAAATCTTCCAAATGTCAAGCCTTGCCATTACGTGTTCTCTCCGAAGGGCATTGAGCATGCACCTTTGGCTTGTCTTCACTAAACCACCTAATGAAGCATGCACTATCAGTTTGATGATCCTATTTAATTAGCCCACAGTTTACCTGACTATGAGTAAGCAGCTTTGCTGCCCCAGTTTGTCACAGAACAGTCCATTGTCTTGTTGAGAACAACCTCTGTTAAGAGAACTTTCTCTGTGGACACAGACAGTTTAAAAGTTTATTCACACTTGCCGAGTTTTGTAAATGGAGATGAGCTGGTGTGACCAGGCAGGTGGGATCAAAGCGCCATTATCTAGTACTGTGGTATCTGACTCTTTTCGAAAGACCGTTGGTCGGCGGTATTTGCTAGAGAATTCCACATGGGGCTTAACACATGATGCAAAAGACTTTTCCAGCTATTTACAATGCCCACAAACATAAGAATTACTTTGAACCCTTACATAACTACAAGTCTGTCAAAAGGGGGTTCCTTTCAGAAAGAAACTTCTTAACCTGGAACGTGTCCCCCCTATCCTTCTCAACTCCAATAGAAGCATGAAGGCAGCAAGATGAATGATATATTACAGGGCTCAACATAAGCTTCAAAAGGACACAATGAAAATGCCATCAAGTTAAAATTTAGTGAAGGGCATCATGGAAATAAAATGACACATAGGTCCTCACCATGTCAGCTCATTAGGACTCTTGTCCCAAATTGCTTTCACTTGCACTCATTAATTTATGGTCTTGTATATAAAATGAGCACTTCTGCACTTTTTTTGGTGGTTGTGTCTCACTTGCTGGATTCTCGGCTGTTGATTGTGTTAGTTACAGTACAGTAGCTTTGTACCGTGCTGCCACTGCAGCAGCTAGGGATTGTGGTGTAATGGGGAGCGGGAATTGGAGAAGGTGCAGAGATGGGAGTGTGCGTTGTATGGTGTTGTCATGAAAGGAGGTAATAAAGGTATAACTGTGTTTCATCCTTCTCAATCGAAGTGAATCACTTATTATTTCAGATTGTGTGCTCCATGGTGGCTCTCTCTAGCCTTTTTGGAATTTTTACCAAGACTGAAGAGGTTCATATGACAGCAAAGATGAATATGAGGATAGGGGCATACAGTATGATAGCAAAGCACAAAAATTACCCCCTTCCCATCAGTGTTTATGCTAAGCTGCTATGATTTTGAACTTGAAGCAATGGCTTGTCAATTTGATGCAATGGGCATTTGTGAGAAAAAATGAAAAAAAAAAACATGGTTTTTTGGTCAAATTTGAACTAAGTGCAATTGACCCAATATATTTCTTGGACTCAGAAACAGTGCTCCCCAGACCTCATCAAACCATACCCACCGGACAAATTGCCCATATCCCTTACATTCTCTGCCTGCTTGTCACTATTCTCAGCAGATGTGCATACTGTACTGTATAGTACATAGTTTCTATTATGAACTTTCAAACAGTACTAAAGTAGTCTTCCTCTTGCATAGCCTTCGTAGCATGAATGTAGAAACAACAGACTTGCAACCTAGCTATTTTATTTTCCTATTACGTAAGGTTCGATATTGATAAACATCGAACAAAAGGTTCAGTATTAATCATATACAATAGGGTTTGAAAGGTTTGGTATTCATTATCCAAGAAAGGGTTGGATTTGCATAGTAGAAAATGTACCCTATTATTAAATACTAGTAGTCTTTTAAAGGGTTTCATATTCACAGTGGGATAAAGGTTGGATATTCATAATCATTGAAAGATTAATCCAAATCAGCTCCTCAGGATTTCATGGGAAATCATGGGCAGAGTTGTCTCACTTCCTTAACAGAATTGTCACAGTATGTACCATGGTATTTGGAAGTTCCACAATTGTCACATAGTGAGTTCTACTGCACCAAAAAAGTTGCTAATTTCTGTCCAAAATTATGACCCTTTCAAGAAGATTTTAGTGGTCAAAATGCATTTGGGCTTTCTTTAAAGATTTAGATAAGAATAGTTAAATGATCATACTAGCATATCACTTATCAACCTGCTACTTCTTTTAAACAGTTGGAGTAAGACTGTGTATGAGTCTAGGGAAAGATCACA
Source organism: Holothuria scabra (assembly GCA_037179385.1). NCBI lineage: Eukaryota > Metazoa > Echinodermata > Holothuroidea > Aspidochirotida > Holothuriidae > Holothuria > Holothuria scabra. The sequence goes on along the minus strand of CM074181.1, from coordinate 55,616,437 downwards.
GTTCTTTACTGACTATAGGCCAGGCCAAGGTGAGTGCATTACACAGGGTCACCAGTGTTATCCTTCTTTGGGGATGTCCATGGAGAAAAATGTCAGAAATTTTTCTTTTTCTGATGAACTGATGGCAGAATGTGAGTTCTGTATTTAGCTTTTTAGCACAAGCACAACATTTCAATGCTAATTTTCATGAAGATGGTGTCCATGCAGAATGCAAAATGTTTCAAATACTGCAAATTTTCAAATCCAAAAAAAGTGGAAGTGAATTATACTGTATTTCTTTCAATGAATAAATGAACCAAGGGGGACTTTAGTTGATATTAATGTATGGTGCCACCCAGGTAAGAATTCTAATGCCAGCAATCATTTCATGGTAGATGGACAGTCAAGTAGTAGTTAAGCAAAGTACTGTAGGTCTACTAGACTGACAAAATGAGGTAGGTTTTAGCTAAAATTTTGTGTGGTGTGAATATAGTTTTAATGTGACGGAACTGATCATGATACATTTAAAGGGCAAAACGGTCACCTCAAACTTATTTTGAAAAGCAAAGTCTAAATCACACAATTCCTTCTTACTGAGCTCCAAAATATCTTTTATAATATTTTGGGATTGTATCAGAGTTTTCAAGGGAAACCAAGCAGTTTAGTAAATAGCATGTATATGTGGAGGAAGAATATTTTTACATGCCCCTTATCAGTCAATCATGAAACATGACAGCCTACTTCACTAATTTGTGTTGGGGTGACAGCATTTTCCCTTAAAGATGATACAGTAAGAGGAAACAGGTTGAATGTCTTATTTTTTTTTGTTTGAAGCAGGAGAATCCAAGGTGGATTTAATACGCTTCACCTCAGAATTTCACCAGACACTTTTGGACGATGAGGAATGTAGTGTTTACAACTTTTCTGCCAGTAATTGTGGTAGCAACTGCTCTAGCCCTAAGTGTTTATCTGGGTTTTTATGACTCTGTGAATGTTGAACTAGGTTTTGAACACTATGCAGAGAGGCCAAACTCTATATTAGGTGGGTACAAGTTCCCAGTGTGGATGAGGATGCCAGCTAACACCTTGGTGAACGTTGGATACCTAGCAGTTGGTTTCTTCTGGCTTTTCAAGGTTACATCCAGTGATAAAATACATGAAATGGACGATGCAACAAATCTCTGCATGGTGTCAATATTTGCATGGATGGCAGTTGTCTATGGTTTCACTCAATTTGCCAGAATTATCACTCAGTCTCTCTTTTGGTCAGTCCTGGATCAATGGTTCACCCTGCCGTTTTTTTGTTGGATGGTCATCTGGAGTCGGACATTGCAACACGGCTGGCAAGAACAACCAACACTGTTGCTTCTAATAGGTTCTATTCTCAGTTACAATTTAGCTTTATTTCACAAATTTGGGTTTGACATTACTTTGGGTGTTCATATTGCTGTTGCATTTTGGCATGGATGCACCATTCTACATGCCCACTTTAGCAGAGATAATTTAATCTTGTTCATAGTAGTGCTTTTAAACTGCTGTGGATTTGTTTTCCTAAAGTTAGGTGACTTTTACTTTGCAAAACACCAAATTTTCCAAGAACTCACTGGTCATTTTTGGTCCAAAATATGTGACTTTCTACAGATTCATTTTGTGATTAAATTTTTTCTAAATGTTAGTCAAAAACATGTGAAAAAGGTGAGATAGAAATGAAGAAACAAAGTGAGTTTGATTAATCAAGAATTGATGGTTTAAGTACATAAGTACATTTACAAGCAGGATAATTTTAAACACTTTAAAAGTATGCAGACCAGTGTTTTCTCTAGGAAATTATCCAGTGGGTCCATACACTCAATATAACAAAATTTGACTTATTAGAAATTTCTGTTTTGTTGATCACATCTGCTTTGTGGTCAAAATGAGATCCTTTTTCTTCAGTTTTTCCTACAAGAACATCAGTGCATCAAATAGTTAAACCTCAGTGGTACAGAGGTAATTCCATTGTCTATTAAATAAAGGGCTTACAAGTATCCTTTCACCCCAATCTGCAATTTTCGTACTAGTCCACAGAAATTCTCAATCGACTCAGCTCCTTGATTGATAGCTATGGTAGTTCAAAGAATGCAGAATACCAAAGCTCATATTACACAGCATGTACTATACTGAGAGTATTTGGATGGCACATATTGGGGCTATGTCATTGTCGCCAAGGTTGCTGTTCCCGAGGTTCTGTGTTCCCGAATCTTGGGAGCATCCCCACTTCCAAGAACATCGAACCCCGAATGGGAACAACGGAAATAATGGGAATGGGAATAACAAACCTTGTAATCATCGGCAAATCATCAAGATATATGAAAAGGGAACATCGAACCTTGGTAACATTGAACCTCAGGAACATCGGGTAGGTCCCTTTGTGTATACTCACCCCTAAGCAATAGACTGAGATTGTGTTCGAATGAGGATGAATTTTAGACATTTGGGGAAGGCGCTCTATGTAAGTACAGAGTGCAGGAGAATTGGAACTACGTGGGGTGAGAGGATCAGGCCTTTTAATGTCATCTGGAATCTGAAAATTTATCCTGTCACATGAACACAAATCAAGACATCTATAGTTTTATACAGTAGCTATTGTAGTTGGTGATGAAACATGACCCTAAAGTCAGTGACAAAGACCAATGGTTTCATTTCATAATGGAGGGTTGCCATATTTGTATCCCCATAGGAGCCTAACAATTTTTTACCTTATCCACAATCCAACACCTTAGCCATTTTACTGTAAAAGCCTTGCAATACAGTCTGCTTGGATCAATTCTGCAGTTATTATAAGGCAAAATGAATATGTGCATGTAAGTTTTGTGCATGTGAATGTTCGTGTCAGGTTTTTCAGGGTTTCCTAAAATCCATCATAAATCTTCTTTACATTGTTATTGTAGTCCTGTGATTTCACTGACAGTGTTTGTGATTTCATGCATACTGTATACTTAAACCCCACAGAGTGTGTACTGTAGCTTGTATATGAGTTTAATATATTGTTATGTCCCACATGTTAAATTTATTGATTTAAATAAGTTCATTTATTTACATGAAGAGTAATATATCAACCTAGAACAACATCAGGTCTTGTCTTCTGTCAAGTTGTTCTACTTAGATTTTAATGTCTTGCTTTGAAAATTTTATGCTGAGGAAGTTATTGTTCAATTGCTCAATGTTCTCAAATAAAATGTGCAATATTTTGTTAACTACTTCTTATATAATATAGAATTATTCCACTTGAATAAAATGCTTCCACTCGAATAAAATGCTTCAAATTTGGATGTTGAAATGTAGATTTCAAATGCATATTCTTGTGAGTTTTCACAAGGGTCTAATGAAAAATGCAAGTCTTCCAAACCATGTCACAATGCCCTTTTCCTAGCTCAAGATATCTCACTTTAAAGATTTTTTTTTTGTTAAAAAAAATACCTGCATGTTTCAACAAAGTGTGGGTACATTACCTCAGAGATCTGCAAGGAAGTACTTTTCTCTATAGAGGCTTTGCAATTACGTCACAGAACCGCCATGCAGGAGGACATTCATGCCAGATACACGTGGCTTTGTGCCAAACGCACTGCACAGAGTGCATCGTGGTAAGCACGATGCTCACACATTCAAAGAGCAAGCGCGCCCAGTGCGGTTTACTATGTAGTTGCATGTACTCCAACATGGCTGCAGGACAGTATTATGACGTCATGTGAAAAGCCTCTATAATTGAATGTCCTTGAAGTTTGATACTGTTGGAATGTTTGAATATTTTCTCCTGTAGAGATTTAGCATTGCCATACACCATATGAAAGGTATAAGAAACAGTGTTGTTTTTAAAACAACACTCTCGTATTTGACTGTTTTCAGTTATGTGTATTTTACTTGTGATTTTGATTTAAAACAAAACAGGACAATAAACCTTCTAACAAATCAAATGAACATGGGAATGTGATAGCTATACCTCTCCAATACAGCTGTAAATATTACCATGCATGTCCTATGGAGTATGCCTTACAAAATGCTCACATCAATTAGTCACCAAAACACCGGGTAACCCGGGTACCTGACGGGTATGGCGATTGGGTACCCGGGTCCTGTTTTTTAGTACCCGTGCAAACACTATTGTTTTATATTCTCTGCAGCAGCACAAAATTACATATAAAATAAATGCAATGTCAAATTGATGTGCTGGGAGGAAATTGCATATTTGTCTTTATTGCCCAATACCTCAAGAAAAAACTGCATTACTGTACTTTGAAAGTTGTCTTCTGAATGCTATATGGTATTGAGATGCAGTTTTCACCTTTATGAAAGAAAATTTTTCTGTACATTTGCATTCTATTTTATCTCCAGAAAATCCCCTAGAAGTGAATGTGTTTAAGTAAAACAGACAAAATGGACATCTTGATTTGTTGTTGCATACAAGTATATGGGAGATGCATAGACCACTTTTGTGCTCTGTGAGGAACATTACTTGTACAGGTACACTGTAAAAAATGTCTGTACATTTACAGAAAATAAAATAAAAGAAAAACAAAAGAATACATAAAAAGTGCTGTCAACTCATTGACAGCACTTTTTATGTATTCTTTTTGTATTTCTTTATTTTTTCTTGTGTAATTGTACAAAAATTCTGTAACATTACAGACATTTTTTACAGTGTAACTGAGGCTGTATAAAGGCCTGATCCTCTCATCCCAAAAAGGTCCAATTCTAAGTTGATGCGCACTGTATAACAGGGTGTTTCTTGATTGGCTGTTGCCGTTGTACTGTATCGATTGTATTCTTTGTTTGGGTTAGGGAATTAGGTTAGGATTAGGGCTGTTGTTAGCCAGCAAGGAAATTTTTTGTTAAACAGTGCGCATCGCCCCCCAATTCTCCTAACCTACTTACTTAAGACCCTTCCACGACTGTCTAAATCTCATCCTCATCCAAACACAATCTCAGTTAGTTGCTTCAGGATGAGTGTGCAAGACCCCAATGTGTAATCAAGACACTTTGAGTACAGCAAATTCTGTGTAATATGGACTAAGGTACTCTGCATTTTTGTATTTGAGAATTTCTGTGGACTGATACAAAAATTGTAGTTTGGGGCAAGATAATTAGCCCTTTAAGTGTGATCTCATTCATGGAAAGATAAATGAATTGTCAAGTATGCATGGTCTCTCCATGTTTCAAATAGGAATGCACAGGGATATGTGGGTGTACTGTAACATTAAACTGGCTAAGACTGTTAAAATGACTGCATTATTCAACTATAATTCACACTTAAGTTTCTTGTCTGTAATTCCCTCTACATCATAGTTGAATTTCAACTTCATGGCCTTCTCAGAGGAGGAGAGGGGCAGCACTTTGAAGGTACCAAAGGAATACTTTTTCAACCCACAACCCATTCCAAAAATAGTCCAATTTTTTCCTATTCCTTTTTCCAAGGATTCTGGGCTACATACAGTTTTGGTATGCACTGTTTTGCCCAAAGCAAAATGCCACAGACAAAAACGGCTGGTATCAAAACCCTATCCCGTCATCCTTTGTAACTGTGAAATGCTTTGTAAGGACCAAGCTACATGGTCAAGTGATTAGAGCACCAGACATGCAGTTGGCAGGTCAGGAGTTTGAGTCCGGTTAAGCCATACCAAAGAGTAAAACGGAACCATTGTGCTTGGTGCTCAATATAAGCAGAGGGGTGGGAAACAAGCCAGTGAATCCCAACTGGAAAAAGGTTGTGGCCAGCTCAACTTGAAGCAATTGGTTGGAAACTGGGTAGTAAAACTCCATCTCACCTGACCCAACTGGTAGTTGCTATTTGGAAAATGGTCTATGAAGCCTTTCCTGTTTCTTTACAACATACAACAAATGAGTGAGGTAGTCAAAATTGTACTTGTAGTTAAACTGTATATTATATAATTTTCATAGCATTTTCAATATAAATTTGGCATATCCATGTTGATATTTATTTAAAAATTCTGATGTTAATGTTTACAAAATGTTGACAGAAATGAGCATAAAATGTAAGACACGTTCTCTGAACACAAGGCTTAGAGATTCATGCAAAAATTATTTTTCAATGTATATTTACATTCCAAAGTGATACTTAAATGTGCAGTTTTCTATTACCAGTGTTCCACACTGTTGAAGCACTTATATTTAAGACTTTTTCCAGATTTTTTAAGGTTTAAATGGAAATAAATATCACTGAAAAATAAAGAATTTTGTACAGCCTGGTCTTTGTCTTTCATTGTTTACCCAGCAATGGACACATACCAATGTGATATCAGAACTATTTAGTGTAAGGTTTTGAAACTTCATGACAACATGGTAAGTTTTCCAGACCAAACACCTTAAATTCAAGGATTTTCAATACCATAATAAAATAAGGCTTTTTCAAGACTGTTCCCATTTTGCCTACTGTGTGGCAACCCTGTATTACTATACAGTGCATACTGTATTTATAATGTATGGAAGTAAATGATATATATTGAAAGAACCAGCCACACATACGAACACATGCTATGTATTTTCTCTCATTTTTAAAAAGGTTTTGAACTATTTTGCTGCCTGAGCAGTGATATACAGACAAACTAGTAGACTTAACATAGCCTCTTGTACATGCTGTTTCATCCATTTCGGTGGGTTTTACACACAGACTTCCTATACACATGGACAGAGGAAAATGCACGGTATTTTGTCGTTACCGTACGTGTGAGAAAAAGCGCACCAAAATGGCCGCTGCTATGGGTTTGTGTGAAAGCTTGGACTTGCTCAAGTATATCCCCATATTTTGCAAGAAAGTTGGAATATTTTTGAAATATGGCAAGGTAAGGTCAAAATCACTTCATCTATTGTAGCAATATGATATTTTTTCCATTTACGTTTAACTTTTTTTCAAAATATTACAGAGTCGTCATCAAATCAGATGATTTATAGCTTCACGGCAGCCATCTTGGTGCGCCTTTTTGTCCCAGTCGGTGGTGACCAGCTACGGAGAGGGAGTACACGTTACATGCTAAGTCCATGTATATAAGTCTGTGGTTTTACACCTCTCTTCCAGCAAGAATTATTTTAAGGGCAAATACTATCGACCAGCACAATTTCCAACAAAGTTAGTTTCATCCCCGCCCAGATCTGTATAGAAGGCCTAATCCTCTCACCCCAAACATGTCTTCGAAGCTACTGATTTGATCCCTTTCCACAACTGACTGAAAGTCATCCTCATCCAGACACAATCTCACTTTATTGCTTTTATGATGAGTATACAAGTCCCACTGTGTAATCAGAACCCTCTCAGTACAGTACATCTGGCACTTCAGTACTCTGCATTTTTTGAAATTGTTGTTTATCAAATAGTCGTGCAAATTAAGAAGTTAAAAATCGTAGGTCTGGGGTATGAGTTGACTGCCTTCAAGCTCCTTGTACAGACATCATAAAAACAAAATGCCATAAGCATACTGAAGACCCAAGCAACAATGAAGGCATTTTATAAGCTTGTCTGTATCTTGCATTTTCAGACTGATGTCAACAATCACCAAATGAGAAATTTAATCCCTCCCCCCCCCCAATAAAAATACATTGTGGTAAGTGCCATCTGGTCTTTAAATGGTGGATGTGTCATCTGGTCTATATAAAATTGGGTGGTCATTCCCTGATGACAGGAAAGGACCATAGCTAGTACTTATGCAGAGCACCTCACCATGAATTGACATGTACAGTAGCAAACCAGGAAATTTTGGGCTTCACTTGCATCCTCAGAGGACCAGAATTCCAGCCACTAATAGGCCTGTGTTCTAAGCTGTATGATTAGAGTCAAGAAACAAGGATGCTCTGTCTGAAAATGAAATCATGTCTGAAAATGTAATTGGAGAATATTAAACAATAGATGCAGTGCAGAATGGAGAACAGCATTCTCGTAAGCTGGAATGTCCAGTTGAAAACCATGGGCAATTGTCACATCAAGGTATAAAATCAACCTCCTTTTTTATGTCATTAGGAAAACTTTTCTTACAGGTTCCATCAAATAAACAATTTTTAGCTGGACAACTGGAATATTGTAGACTTTATTATAAAGAAGAAAAAAAAAAGCTAACTCATACAGCTCTATTTAATGAAGAACTTACACCAACAGGTATCCTGAATGAATTGATTAATTTAAAATGAGAATATTGTGTTGAAGAGCCATTCATGACCAAGAATATTGACAGCATGAGGTCTAAAAAATTTGAAAATAGGTGAATGCATTTGACCTCTTTAAAAAAAGAAATGTTTAACTTTTTTTATTTAAAAGTATATTCAAGGCTTGATGAAACACAACACTAGGGCTTCAATAAAAATCTTTTGTTTATGCTATTGCAGTGATTGCACTATAAACCAGGAACTCTGCTGTTTTCTGAAATAAAGTCTTCAGCACCAGTATAACTTTTATTACCATGTATGGAATATTCATCATTCATATGATGCTTGCACCCAGTTACGACAAATTTTCCTACTCAGATCTTGTAATTCATGCTTCAAAGCATGTTGAACTACAGAACTATAAACAACGAGATTATTTAAATTTATATAAATTAACCACTTTAGACCTTGCAGCATGTTTATCCATATGTGATTGATGCCTGAAAAGCACTTCACAATAGAACCAAACACTACTGGTATATCGGTAAGCTACAATATTCTGCATGTCAACTACTACAAATTTGATTAATCCTTCCAATTTATGCTATCACCAATTTCTGCCGAAAAATGAACTCAAAAAAGAAAGTCTAGAATTGCAAGAATATACTTGGAGGTTGGGGAAATCTTATCTCATTCATCTAACTGCCATTCTCATAACATAGTTCCGTCTATTGGCTGAGATACAATAATATTCAAATTTATTCACTAAGTATAGTTAACGATGCAATACTATGCAATGTCTTTGTATATCTCACATTCGTTGCATAATTTTGTTTCTCTTTTAATGTTAAAATATGTTTATAACTTGTGAATAATTTCTGCTTCCATGTATACTATGTAGTACAGAGATGTTATATATATAAATTAAGTAATCAACCCATAAACAGTATTCGAGTATTCACCTTTCATCACATCTTGGTACAAGGTGTAGTGTGTTTAAAAAGTACTTAAACCAGAATGCAAAAATGCATTGAGGTTTCCATGATACATACATGCTCTTTTCAATAAAATGCTACATTTGTTGTAACAACTGGTGACCCAAAGTGACCTTTGACTCAACCTGTAAGTAACTGGTTTTTCTTTTAACCAAAACACTTCTATATTCAAAAAGCCAAATTTCTACTGTGCCTTAAGATATTCTGCCAACAAGGTTTACAGAGTTTGATGCCAGGTGATACCAGATGGCCATTGACCTCCACAAAAAACAACAGATACAGTACTTTCAACTCACCATAACTCATACACACACTAATTGTGAAATACATCCACGTTTCGCACAGTACCTTGAGCTGTCCTATACAGGTTTTCGGAGTTTGACCCCATGTGAACCCAAATGACCTTTGACCTCCAACAAAATTAATTGGGTTTTTCCTTGAATCAAAACCCATTAACCTATCAAGTTTGAAAGGAATCCAAGTTTTTTACCTTGAGATATAGTATAATTAAGGATTTTGGGGTTTGACCCCACAGGACCCCATGTGACCTTACACCTCCACCAAAATCAATAGGGTTCTTTCTTACATCATAACACATCAACATACCAAGTTTGAAATGAATCCAAGTTTCCAACCATGAGATATCGTGTAAACAAGGATTTCTGGGTTTGACCCCATGTGGCCCCAAATGACCTTTGACTCCCACGAAAATACATCGGGTTCTTTCTCACATCATAACGCATCAACATATCACGTTTGAAATGAATCCAAGTTTCCTACCTTGCGACAGAGTGTAAACAAGGATTTCAGGGTTTGACCCCATGTGACCCCAAATGACCTTTGACCTCCACCAAAATCAATAGGGTTCTTCCTTACATCATAACGCATCAACCTATCAAGTTTGAAATGAATCAAAGTTTCCTACCTTGTGATATAGTGTAAACAAGGATTTCGTGGTGTGACCCCAAATGACCTTTGACCTCCACCAAAATCAATAGGGTTCTTCCTTACATCATAACGCATCAACCTATCAAGTTTGAAATGAATCAAAGTTTCCTACCTTGTGATATAGTGTAAACAAGGATTTCGTGGTGTGACCCCAAATGACCTTTGACCTCCACCAAAATCAATAGGGTTCTACCTTACATCATAATGCATCAACCTATCAAGTTTGAAATTAATCCAGTTTTTCTACCATGAGATATCGTGTAAACAAAGATTTCGGGGTTTGACCCCCTGTGACCCCAAATGACCTTTGACCTCCACCAAAATCAATAGGGTTCTACCTTACATCATAACCCATCAAGGTATCAAGTTTGAAATTAATCCAATTTTTCTACCATGAGATATCTTGTAAACAAGGATTTCTGGGTTTGACCCCCTGTGACCCCAAATGACCTTTGACCTCCACCAAAATCAATAGGGTTCTACCTTACATCATAATGCATCAAGGTATCAAAGTTGAAATGAATCCAAGTTTCCTACCTTGCGATAGAGTGTAAACAAGGATTTCTGGGTTTGACCCCATGTGACCCCAAATGACCTTTGACTCCCACGAAAATACATCGGGTTCTTTCTCACATCATAACGCATCAACATATCACGTTTGAAATGAATCCAAGTTTCCTACCTTGCGACAGAGTGTAAACAAGGATTTCAGGGTTTGACCCCATGTGACCCCAAATGACCTTTGACCTCCACCAAAATCAATAGAGTTCTACCTTACATCATAACACATCAACGTATCAAGTTTGAAATTAATCCAAGTTTCCTATCTTGAGATACAGTGTAAACAAGGATTTTGGGTTTTGACCCCCTGTGACCCCAGATGACCTTTGACCTCCACCAAAATCAATAGAGTTCTTCCTCTCAGTATGGGGTATCTGTGTACCAAGTTTGAGAATTGTCAGATCTTCCCTTCTTAAGATATCGTGTAAACAAGCAAAGTGTCACAAACACACACACACACACACACATACATACACATGCACATACACACATAAATACACAAACACGCCATCATGAATGCATAGGTTTCTCTTTTCATCGAAACCAAAAAAGGACAGAAGGCAAGTTGAGTACAACAAAAGTGATATCAATATGGGCAAAAGATGCTTTTGATTGTGTACATGAGCTTTTTAAATCTCAACTCTGGAAGAGTAAAAGATAAAATCCAGATCATTTGGATTCATTTTGCAGGCATAGTAACATGAATTTTTGAAACTTAAGATTTGGGGTACACTAAAGATTTGGGGTTCACTTAAAGACTTGTTGTGAGCAACCCATGCATCTAAAAGACCTGTACAATACATCTGCAACAAATATTTTGGGAAAAATGAAGGGGGAGAAGTCATCAAGTGCTCTGCAATAGGTGTCACAAGATCACAAGAGGTAGTACAAATATTCCCTGATACTGGAAAGCTTAAGACAAATCATTTTCTTTTTCAATTTGAGAACAAACAATCTCACTTTCTGAACATTTACAAAAGGGAGCAAAATTGTACACCAAATGTGAAACAGAATTTTAAAAACTGAGCTGTAAAATCTCATCTAACAGAAGGAAGAAAAAAATATAATTTTTGATGAATACAGTTTATCTTTTAAACTTTCGTTGACTTCCCTTCTCAGCTCACTTTGTTTCTGAAACCTCTTTATTTTCAGCTGGTATTTTGCCAGATTTTTTCTTTCTACACAAGTAAAGCACCTGCTTGTTGGTATCAGATGATACTCAGTCTCTCTTCTTTACTAAATGTTTTGTCAGAAAGGTACTTGAATGTACAAAATAAATGTAACAATAAAAAAGAATAACAATGAGAATAACACCAACACCTTGTGAAGTAAGCCATGACATGATAATTATAAACTTGCTACAAGCATGTTTGCATTCACTCTTGATCTGCTGGGGATCAGATCTGGATATCATCCACTTCTTGAGATCAACTTTGTACTAAAAAAGCTCTTGCACTCAGGATGAGATCAAGATATTCAATCTGCCAGACCAGGTATATGGAAAAAAAAACTGTGAAGGTAACCTCAAAGGATCAAGGTGACCTGAGATCAAGATAACCTATACATGAATTCGGACAGCATGTGATGGTCTGATTTCAGTCGGCCATAAATGGGGTCCATCACCTTTAAATCTTTCCATTTCCTTGCTTACCTTTATCATGGATGGTTGCACACTAATTTGTATCTTAAATTCTCCAAGTTCACTAAATATGAGGGTTTGAAATTCAGGTAAACAATAAAGAAAGACATTAGTGGGCTGATGGACCCACTAATGGCGGCCTACAGTCACTAAAAACAAGCGCTTATCGCATTTGTCTATATGATACAAGCTCCCTCTTCTTTCAGTGACATATAGACACAAAAGCATGGCTAGTACAATGGACAATATTGTCAAGGGGGCTTTATACAACCTTCTGAGTTTTGTTGATGACTTGATTTGAATGCTGATCAAGGGATCAAGAGTGAATTCAAATTCTTCCATCTCAAGGAGAGAAATCTAATCAGCCCCTTGAAATTTGCTCTCAAGCCTATGTCACATCAATATGAATAATGACAATCACAATATTTTGAAAACCAAATGTGATACTGAAATGCTATTTGTGTGAGCTCTAGAATTTTTTTTATCGTGTCTACATGGCACTGTAACTTTACATGACAACTTAACCCAAAGACTATTTTCAATCAATGAATGATGTCCACATATTCTTCTCATAGATTTTATATATTATCTTCACTAATCCAACAATCTAAATGAATTAATATATGTCTCCAATCATAAACTGTTTACACTTTAAACTCAGCAGAAATTATAACTACAACAATTTTAATATTTTTAACATCTGGCCTTTATGAAAGCAATATTAAGAAAGACTGACTCTTTTGATGGATGAATACTTTGCCATTTCAATTAGGTTATAAGTACTGTATTAACTTGATATGATCCATGCAGCATACAAAGTTATAAACATATACATGTAACATACATTATTAATTAGCAAATTAGTATTTATGTGAATCAGTGGCAAAGGAAGGGTCTTAAAGGGGCAACCAAAGTTTGACAAAGAATATTTACCCTTTTGTTCCATCATTTTCCCTTTCTTAACTGATCGTTCCCTCGAATACAGGAACATTAAAGAGGTCTTCCAGGTTGAGTCATACCAAAGACTGCAAAAATGGAACCTAATGTCATTGTGTGTGATACATTCATGGACTTCCTTTATACATGGGCAGAGCATGTAACGCCTATGCCCTATCCGCAGGTTGACCCCACTGACTGGGGCAAAAAAGGCGCACCAAGATGAAGCTGTAAAATATCTGATTTGACAACAACTCTGTTATATTTTTAAACAAAAGTTAAACTTGAATGTGACTCAGTATCATATTCCTGCAATATTGAAGTGATTAACAACTTGCATTTTTCAAAAATTTTTCAACTTTCTTGCAAAATCTGTTTATTGACTTGAGCAAGTGCAATTTTTAACACAAAATCATAGCAGACGGCCAAAGTGCAATATGCTCTGTTCATGTATAGGAAGTTCGTGGATGCACCACATAAGCAATGGAGTACGGAAAACAAGCCAGTGAGCCACAACTGGGAAAAAGGCTGTGGTCCTTTTAACTTGAACCAATTCGTTGGAAACTGGGCTGTAAAACTCCATCTAACTTACTTAATAACAAACTCAGGCTGGACCTCTTCCAAGATTCTTTATTTAGGCTAATTTTGTGCTAATAACCAGTGAATGAAAATTTCCGAATATTTGGCAGGAAAAATAATTCTGCACGGATGTGAGACTAGACATCCTCCACTACACTGTGACCAAAAAAAATATTAGACCATAATCATGTTTCACTTTTTTAAGTTTAAAGTCAGTGTACAAATGTGGTGCAGGATTTAAATTGCGAACTAATTTTTAAAAACAAACTCTGGTTGCCCCTTTCAATGAGGAAGTGGGTTATTAGAAGGCTTTCTTTATCTCCCGATTAGTTCTACCTTGTGCTGCTTTTGTCCTTTATGGCAGAATAAATGAAATGGAATTAATGTTTAATTTCACTTTTCCTATATACTATGTACATTGTAAGGCAATGAATGAATGTTATAGTTTCATTTAGTATTTGGTACTGTTGATATAAAAGAACTGGCAAATATGAAACAATAAAAATACAAATGACATTAGATATCTTTCATGCAGAAATTTGAAGAAGGTATAAAAATATAACAATCTTTCTATCAAATGGAAGCTGACCCTTGGAGAACCCTGTCATGTTAAATGTAAAGTTTCACACAATTATCTAGTACAGACTCTAATAAAGAAAACAGATCATCAACTAAAAATGGAGTATGCACATGTTCCTTTCTGAGAAGGCAATTTGAAAGTTTTGAACCCTTCATTCGTGAACTTGTAGTAACCTTTGACATTCATCAAAACTGAAATAACATACATTTTTATTTCCTCTGACCTTTGACCTCTACTTCTTATTCTCCATATTGGATGCCCCAGATCTGCCCCTTTTGCTATACCTAGTAATGGTGAGTCAAGGTCAGTAATTTTCAAACAAAAACTTTCAGATAAATTGCATCATAATTTTTCTCAAAGAAATAATAAAATGACTTAAGACACTAACTCAACTTGAGTGATGTTTTGTACCTGACTCGGCTCTGTTTCAAAATTGAGTGACTGGAACCAAATCATGCACCCATTCTGCTTTAAGATGAGACACCCGAAAAGACAGTGCAGTACTTCAAGGTCCACATAGCTTACAGTAGTGTTTTAAGTGTTCTTACCTGAACAGAGCCTCCTTATTGATTTGGCAATCATTCTGACAACAGTGAGGAAAAATTTATTCTTTACCTGACTTCACCAATTTCCATGATAGGTTTGTGCAGATGTGAGGATGACTGTGTAGTAGGTTTCTATCAAAGCCGTGTATGTCTCTCTTGGGTGAAAACATGAAATCCAGCAGAAAATCATGTGCAAAAAATTTTAGAAGGATAACTCCATCTTGAGAGGATTTTATACTTGGTATTTCTGTGTGTCAGTAATATTGTGTCGAACGGCAAATAGACATACCATTGGCCAGGATATGCCAAGAACATGTCTTGTGATTCACTGCTTGTGCATGGCTACTCTTCAAACTGGGAGCAGAAGGCATCTACCACTGAAGGGTAAAACAAGGAGCCTAACTCTTCTGACTGGATGATCCTGAGGAATGTATCCCGAACATTATCTGTTGATGAAAAAAAAATATACATAACTGTATAAAGAACAATGAGACGGGCAATAGCTTACATCAGAATCGTCATAAAGATGAGTGAGTCAGATTCAAAAATTAACAAGATTATATAGAATGTTAAAAAGGACAACCTTCTATCCCAGCCACATCAGACAAGATGACTGCCTCACTCAGCAATGAATTCAAAAAAGCTTTAAGAAAGAAATTTGCTGTAGACAAAATTCATTAACTTTCATTATACACAGAAAATGTTTTTTCTTTCAGGTGGAAAAAACTGTGAGAAAAGTAATTTGCAATTTTCTTCAGTTTTAGTGCATTATGAGAAATCTGTGTTGTTTTCATGGCATGTTAATTTGACATATATTGCATTCAATTTATTTATAATTTTGATGTTGCTGCAGGGAACAATAGCAACAATTTCTGCAAGAATTTCTGTAGACTACTACAAAATTTGGAGATTTGGTTGAAATTTGACGGCCTATAAACATATCAGTAATGATAGTTCACCAACAAGCAGGTGCTGTTGTGTAGAATGAAAAATGTAGCAAAATACCAGCTGAAATAAAGAGGTGTCAGAGACAAAGTGAACTGAGTAGGGAAGTCAAACAAGTTTAGAAAATGCTATACTGTATTGATCAAAACGTTTTTATTTTTTCCTTTTCTTTGCGTTTTACAGCTCAGTTTCTAACCTTTTGATATGTTGCACATTTTGTTTACAATTTTGCTCTCTTAATTCTCATACATGTACCATTGTAATTACCCAAAGTACCATCGGACTCTTAAACAACATGTACAATTGACCCAAAGACAATCTAACCTCCTCATAATGGTCAGGCATTGGCAATTTTAACAATGCTGTGATATCTCTCAGATCAGAAGACCCAATACTGAATTTACAAAGTTCATATGGCCTTAATAAACACTAATAAGTATAATACTTACAACCTCAATTTTTCGCTATAAACAAAAGGTATTCCTATCAAGAGCAACTATGGTCTGTTTTCAAGTAAATGCATTTAAGATATTGAACAATATGTATAGAGAGAATCAAATAAAATGACAGGTAGGCAGAAAAGGACAATGAAGTGGGGCTGCCTGCATGTACACTAGCATACAGAAACCTGAAATCAATTCAACAGAATAAAAGAAACCATCAGAAAATGATTGATTTAAATGTTCTGAATGTCTTCAGATACAACTTGGATGCATCCTGAACATGAAATCCCCAAAACTCCCTTGACTTGAAACACCACTAGATGGGGCATCTAAAAAAAAAAACACCCCAACGCAGGAAGGACCCTCAATCATCATGAGTCCAAATGTCCTTGTTTCTGCGGCTCAACGGCCAAAGAAGAGAAATGAAAATAAACAGATAACTTTGAAAATTTGGCAAATATCTCCAGGAAACAGACTGTTTTGTAGTCTTTGAACAGACAACAAGCTTGGAGTGAGGACTACCTATTACCACACCCTCTGTAAGTTTTTGTGCAGATCCACAGCGTTTTGAAAAGCTTGCCAGGGACTTACTGTGGATGTTATTACGAGACAATAAGGGGTAAAGAAATGGTCATGTTTTATAATTCAGCAGTAAAGACCAATCAGACAAGGTCATTTTAAAATATTCTATCTACTAAAAATATTTAATGGAGTCACCTGTGCAATTAGCTAAACAGAATGGTAATTTTAAAATATTCTATCTACTAAATATATTTTAAGGAGTCACCTGTGCAATTAGCAAACAGGATGGTCACCTCCTTCTGCTTGCATTCTTCGATAACACCTGCCAACAGTTTAGCGCCATCATAGTCAACAAAACTGAAGTTGATGCAGTTGATGATAATGACCTTTCTCTTCATCCTCCTGCTGATTTCCTCTGGCTGTGGGGTTGGTTCACTGGTGACATTAAGAGACACTGTGTTGACCGTTATACCATTGGTGGCACCACTTGGTGCAGTTTCAGGTTCTGTGGGAATTGGCTTCATTAACTGTCAGGGGGGAAGCAGATGAATCAAATACATGTCATTCTGATATTTTAGAAAAAGGTTCAAATCAATGGCCACTTGAACTGCATTTTGACTTACCAATTACTGGGAAGACCTTTTAAAATTACTGGACAGACCTTTTAAAATAAAAAATATTTTAAAACCCAAGTTCTAGTTGGTGAGCAGAACCGAAAGTTTACCCTCCAGAATGAAACATCTACTCACCATTGGAGAGGCTTAAGAACTGATTGCCAAAGTGGCAAGACTACTGCAAATGGACATTGCCATCTTGAAAATGTAGTTCTCAAATCATGAGTTGAGGAGTGTTTTTCTCCAGGTATGGATGGGGGGAGAGCTTTGGTCAATGCTTTGATTGTACTTAGTGGTCACTGAGATTTTGCAATAATTGGCTATTCAAATGTTGACCACAAATGTGCAACTGTTTAACATTTTCTTTTGTTTGAGATAAACTTTTTGTTTTTCCAGTTTTCATTTGATGGAAAGACTATCTAGAGGGGGTTCTACTGAAATGCAAAAGAACATTAAAAAATCAAAACCCTTTCTTTGAGAATTTACCTTAACAAGGGATAGAGCCTCTTAAGCCAAAACACTTGGTGTAGAACACTACTCTCAAAAAATAGGCAAAAATTAATACCAATTTTCAAGTGGTACCCAGAATTCCATAAGAGGAGGCCGTTACTGCAATCTGCAATCTGGTGCCACAAACAGTGCAATTAATAAAAGATTTGTGTGAAAATATTTTAAATCTTTTTTGCACTCCTCTCCACATAAAAAATTGGCACATAAATGATGCACAGGATAGAATCTTTAAACTTGCTTACTGTACAAATTTTATTGATAAGCTAGATGTATTAGTAATGGGGAATGTTCATTACACACTGAAGATTCCCTTTTATGAACACATATTTTGGGTTAAAAATAAGGTTAATACTGTTTGCATTAGATAAAGAATACAGTTAAAGAACAAGCTTACTTAATCTATTGGATATTCCTACATTAACATTTGGGTAAAGAATTAGTGTTAGGGACAGGATACAGTTTAAGGTAGGCTATTTCTTCAAATAACCTTCCATAGCTCTTGCTAGGGAATTCTGACCTTGAGAAGTATGAACAAAGCAATTCCTACTTGGTTAAAATTAGCAATGTAAGGTTTAGTCAATAAGACTGAAGTCCTGACTTACTGTGAGTCTAACGGTACCATATCTGGGGGAATTAAGGGAGGGTGTCTGCTAAAGTTGAGGGGGTGCTCACCTACCCGTCCAAAATTGTTTCAGTTTCTGAGGGTTTCTAGAAGCAAAATGGTGCAATATTTAATTATTGGGGAAATATTGCATTTGTTAAATACAAGGGAATTTCATTCTTTTGAAACCAATATTTATCGGCACAGATTGATAAATAATTAGAAATAAGGCGGTATGGTGGCCTTCTTTTCAAGAAATAAGTTTCCCTCAGATAGAAATTCAGTTGTTTGTTGCTCAAGAATAGTTTGCTCACCCAAACTTTCAACATTTCAAAAGATGCAACTTCCCATAGCTCTTCTTGTGCATAATATTCTGAGGATATGAAGCTTTTCCTGGGGTTTCTTGTTGAGAATGAATGATTTGAAAATGATGGAGCATTTTAATTGCAATATTTCCCTTCAAAGCAAAATCAGGAGAGTCTCTTAGATCATATGAGAAATACAAGAAATCTTGACACTCTGGGCAACTTTTCCAAAATAAGCCTGGGCATCACCAGGAACCTGTTAAAGGAGGATATATATGGGTAAATCCAGATATCTGGTAACCCTAAGCTAGTCCCTTGCCACCTGTTGTTTAAAAAAACTGAACTGAACAAACCAGAGATCTTTTTTGATACTGTTTAACCAAAGTTTTGTAGTTCATTCAAATGAGATGACATAAAAGAAAGGTACATTTGAAATGAATGCAAAATAAAAACAGCATGTTCTAAATTTCCAAACCACTGCCAAAGACAAATACTGTAGGTGTTTGACCCTCAAATGTTTGGTTCAGGCGTGGATACAGATGAAAGGAAACCAAACATGGTTGAACAATTACAAAAGAGAATTTAAGATTTAGAAAACTGATCGGATACAATGACTTTCATGAATCCACATCATGAATACATCAACAATTTGAAGAATGGAAAACAATGTTCAACCATGTTTATAAATGTGAAACTATGATATCATGTCTGGCATTGTCTGCTTCAAGTTCACTTTGGGTTTTAAATGTGATATCTGCTCCACACATACTATTATTATTATTAAAATAACTGTGCACATGATCTCCAGGTCAATGTGCAAAATCTGCAAGGAATGTTTCATAATTTTTAAGGGTGTTGATGGTCATAATAACTTATTAAAACAACCAATCAGCTAGACAAAGGGATTTCTCATTGCAAAGAGACACTCAGGTATTCATGCAGTTAACAGAACTGAAAAAATCTATTAGCCAGTGGCACCTAAACTGATTAACAATTTGCAAACTTTTCAGTATTAATAATGGTCCATCAAACTTTGATTGACCATTGGCATCATTAATCCTATTAGCACATGCATGTTAACACAGACAGTATAGATTGATATGATTCACATTGTTAATCAGTTACTTCATTCAGCATGAACCTTATCATGAAAGTAACTAAGCATGTGTTACTATGCATTGCAGAAACCTAACTGAGTCACACTTTTAACATTGGGCACTTTGATGAAGTCAATTAGCCATTTTAGCGAAATTGTGGGTGCATTTCTGCCCAATCTGGTCACACTTTATGGCAAAAATGTCTTCCATAGAGATATTATATAGGAGAGAGGAGAGAATGCGTAATATGAGTAAGGTTTCCGAAAAAAAAACAACTTTGTCTGAATAGTTGTTTGAGATGCCTGTCTCATTCTGCATGTTGTATCAATACATTCATTCTTAAAGATTACAGGTAAATTTCCCAAAGGCAGTGCATCTTTCCCTGCCTACCACTGAAAAGTGCAGAATAATGTCAAGTTCCATCTGGGAGAACTGACAAGTGTTTTCACACAAAGAAAAGCTACTTTACAAACACAAATAAAATTTATGATAAAAATTCTGTCATGCCTTCTGGCTAGTAAATGTGAGAGGAATAATGCAGGACAAAACATCTTTAACAATTTTATTTTTACTTGGTGAAGGGGCATCATGCAAATATTGTGATAGCAGCATGCTGCCTTCCAAGCCATTCTACGATTGTGAGCAAGCAAGCAAACAACTGCCTTCAACTTTTTGTAAGTGAATAAACAGAACAATGTATGATAATGGATGTGTTATTTTTTTTCAAGCAATTTATAGTCACCGAATGCTCTTCTTCGTTCTCATCTAATAAAGGATCCTGCGATTGGAGAAAACATTGTACGTAAAAAATCCTGTCTGAGATTTGCTTCCGGGTTCCAGAATTGAAAGCACACTTCATGAGTTTTACAGAAAAGTGAGACATTTTTACCCAGATCCCAGAATTAGTGAAGTCCTAACAGTGATGTTCATACAAAACTTGTACATCACATATCATTTTCTTAAGCATGTGCATAACTTGTTGTAGTAGCCGAGTCCATAAGAATAAGTGGCATTTGAAGCAATGAAACTTTGCAACCAGGTCTGTCATCTAGTCCTATCTGAACTAACATTTCAAAAGCAGCAACTTTGAAGCTTGTGTGACATGAAAATGACAAAATTGTATATTCAATGTAAAAAGCATTAAAATCAAGAAAATAGCCAAAATTCCCATCAAAATCCATCAAAAATTATTAATTTCAGAGGACAATCTTTGATTTGCACTTAAATCATTAATAAAAGTGACATCAAGATGCTAATTTTTTTATTTCAAAAAAGAGACATGCCAAATATGGCTCATGTGATCTTGTTTGTACAATCTTCATTTTAAGGATAGTTGCAACATTAGTTTGTCCTGAGGGTTTTATTTTGGAAGGTAAAATTGTGTCCTTGATTATCATCAGTATCAATTACCAAACCATAAACTATCCCATGAGTAATTAGGAGATTATTAGTACAGTGTTAACCAAAGAAATGCCAACATTGTGCAACACTCCACATCTTTATTTTTGCATAAGCAGCAAGTTGTTTCAGAAGCATTCAAACTTGGTGGAGGTATATCTTGAGGACCATAAAAGATGCTGACATAATTCCAACAGATTTTTACATTGGGAAGTTCACTCCCTAACTGACAAGTGAATTCAGGGCATTTTGCTGACATGTCAAACTTCCTTTAATCCAAACAGCTGAGGTGTTCACCCACTGACACAACATTTTAATTTATATGCTACTGGTTTCCTTATACGTTTATGATGTCTTCCGAGCAGGTGGGTGTTAGGATGACAAATGACAGCCTTTATGTGAAACAAATCTTCACATAACAAAGAGCACTGAAAACAACTACCAAGGGAGAAAATTTTGTAGAGAGGAAACAGGAAAATATGTTTCTCAGGTGCTATTGTTTTTGTAGTACGGGTGTTGCAAAGGTTATAGACACTTTAATAGCCAAGATGGCTACAATTTATTCCTTAAAGATGTATTCCTTACCACAGATCAAATTTTTGTCAGAAGGTTTGCTAATCACAACATTTTAAGAAGATATTTCTGGAGATAAAGTACTAGATTGCAAAATCAGAGCAGAAATTATCAAACCAAAACTAATTTAAGAAAGAGAAATAAACAATAGAAAGATTAGGTTAGATGGAGTTTTACAGCCCAGTTTCCAACCAACTGGTTCACGTCGAGCCAGCCACAGCCTTTTTCCAAAAGCTGTGTTTTTCCTACTCCATTGCTAATGCTGAGCACCAAGCACAATGGCCATAGGTTCCATTTTTAAATACAAAAGGAAATGCACTTCTTTGCCAGGCAGAGGGGAATGAAACTGAAGGTAATTTTATGAGAAAGGGCTTCAAACAGAAACATGCAAAAACCTGGTTCCCATTTTGATACTACAAAACCTCCACTGCTTTGGCAGCAACTTTGTAGACCTAGCATTCAACAAAATTTTCCATTGTAATTAGATGAACTTACTGTTCCTTTGAAAGTTAAAAACAAAGGGAAATGAAGAAATAAATAGAGAGAAAATTTACATGTAACAGAATTAAAAGTCAAGAGCAGTCACCCCAAAATTACTTGCAGCAACAACTAAATCTCAAAGTTTTCTTTGTATTTGTCTTCAGAGTATCTTTCATAATATTTTAGGACTCCAATATTGAATACTTCAGGTGAACCAAGCTCTTAATTCGAGTAAATTTCACAGCTGTGGAGAAAAAAGAAGTCACGTGACTCCCCAGAGCCAATCATGAAACGGGAGAGTCTACTACGCTACTTCAAGTTGGGGTGACTGCTCTGGTCATTTAAAGAAGATGGTCAGCAGGAAATATTCATATAAAACAAAACATTTTGTCTGTCATCAGAAATCAACATCACAATTACTAAATCCATCTCTCCTATCCCTAAAATTTCTATGATGCTTCTAGAGACTTTCCTAAAAACTCAAAACTCTTCTCAAGAGGATGATAATGATTACCAATCACACGTTTTTTAATTCATAAAATACACTGCTAGGCATTTTTCAAATATTTCTTTCAACTATGCACATCACCCAAACCATTCAGGGGTATCACATAATGGTCTAAAAGTACCATATCTTCATGGGTATTACCGGATGGCTAGCCAGCATAATACTTTCTGGGGTACCATATTATGGTAGCAGGTACAATTCCTTCAGGGGAACCACTTAATGGTCTGACAGTATAATACCTTTGGGGTACCCACATAATGATTTTACCTGCAGTTTATACCTTCATGGGGAGGACAGGTTGGTCTACCAGTTAAATACTCTGAAGGGTACAATTTAATGGTATAAAAGTGTAAAATCTTCAAGCTACCCACTAAATGGTCTTACAGTATAACCTAAGAAACTAGTGCCCATTGTCCTTACAAAGCCACTGGGTAGTTCTTGACTCATTTTAAAATCTTCTATGCTAGTAGGTCAACATACAGACCAACAAGGGAATGGATTAAATTTGAGGAAGATTTGCTGATTATCTAGGACCTCTTCTTTACAAGGATTCAGTACTGCAGTTTATATTTTACAAGGATTCAGTATTACATTTCACTTTCATATATATATATGGGGAGCTGTAAAGACTGAAAGGGTTTGGATTTAGCTTTCACCACTGACTCAGTCCTATCTTGAGAGAACAGTTGTTCAAATCCCTTTAAAACCTTTCATTTACAACTAATTTGACTTTACCTGGTAATTCAGGTCAGAATATAAACCTGACAACTTCATCAGCTTGTGGCGAAAGTTTTGAGCATTCAGAAAGCATAGCGATGTATCCATCCTAAAGACAAAACATTTGGAATGGTTTTCAATCTGAAATGGAAACAAGTAGAAATTGGAAAAAATTCAGAAATATATGACATAATTAAAGTTCAAAAATAAGATAAACCCAAATATTTTCAATATCCCACTGCCGTGGGACATTCCTGAATAAAAATGTAAAATGTTTGAGCTGACTTCACCTACGTTACAAAGGAAAATTAAATGCAGTAATTTATTAGTGTCCATTCTTGTACAAGTCAGGTTATATGGATTATTTTTTTCAAGACTTGTTGTACTTTTTGCCAATATTTGATTGCTATATAACTGTTACAGGGTGCCTTTCCAATGCAGTCCTCTCATTACAACACACTTTGAAAGAAAATGCTTCATCTTTAATTTATTAATGTAAGGGCAATTGCAATGGTCTTCGAGCACTGGATGTGGTCCTTTGTGATTCCCCTAGCTTTTGTGTAACATGGAGGTCCAATCTTTCCATCTTTTCTAGATGAAGATGAGGTTTGGTTTGGATGAGTTTTACACCTCTGCAGTCTTCTGTTTAAATATAGCAACACCTACAGTCTTTATTCTGGTGCCACAGTGCAAAACTAAGCTCAAAACTTCCCCTCCTGTGTGTGGGAGGTCCAGAGGGAAACCCCCAGAAACTTTGAGGTTTTATCATATCTGGATGAAAACAATTAAGTCTCTGGAGAGTATATTATTTATTTTTTTCAGGTAACCCAACTGATCTAACTTGAGGGGGGAAGGGGCTAGTAGGGAAAAGGACAAAGTTTAGAGGTGGAAAATGCCCCCTCTTGCCCCCCATTGCACCACCACTGTCTGTAAGCCATTGGATTGTTTTTCATTCTCTTTTTGTTTATGCAGAATATGCAAAACAGCAGTAAAATCTATTTTTAAAATATTTCCAACTAGATAATACCTCCTATTTTAATTCATGTCCTCTGCACCATAATGTAAATATGACATGCAGCAAGTAAATAAGAAAATAAAGTTTTGGCATTTATAATGCAAGTTGACAGCAAGATATATATTTGCTAACATTGCCATCTCAGAAAACATAACACACAAGAGATCATCCTGGGTGCAATGCTATGCACCCTTGTACTTGCCTAATGGGTGGAGTCTAAGAGGTAACTATAGTCCCTAAACTCTCACCCAAAACTTCTATTTTTTTAGTAGTCCACAGAAATTCTTAATCGGTACAACTCTTTGATTGACAGCAAGTTAAACAAGAGCTCAATGGGCACTGTGGTTCCTTGCTGGATATTATAAGAACTGTACAGCCAGTCTGTGAAATAGAGCTAAGCAAAAGCTCAT
The DNA here is from genome assembly GCA_037179385.1 of Holothuria scabra. Lineage (NCBI taxonomy): Eukaryota > Metazoa > Echinodermata > Holothuroidea > Aspidochirotida > Holothuriidae > Holothuria > Holothuria scabra. The sequence goes on along the minus strand of CM074181.1, from coordinate 55,591,410 downwards.
ACTCAATGTTTGTAACACCTTCACAAGGGGTATTTTAGTACTAATATTACATGAAATCAAAGATTAAATTTCTGTGGCCTTACTTACATTCAACTTTTATAATGCTTGGTGATCCTTCAAAAACACTACCTCATTTCCATATGTATTTATGCTTGTAATAAAACTTGATATTGTCACCAATAAACAATACACAATGTGGTCAGAGAGAGAAAAACACCACTTGTATTTCTCTCACAAGTTATTTTTACCTGCTCTCAAATTAAACTTGCTATTACTTTAAAACAATCTACCATTTGTCCTGTTTCCTATCTCTACAAAGAAAACAGGGTTTATTCAGCAGTTAAGCAGAAAGCAAGTGTTTAATGAAGTGTGATAATAGAATGAGGATTAGGTTACCCTACAGAGCACAGCAGTATTAAAGAGACATACTGTATAATCCATGCATTGCTTCCACTGGCAGAGAGACCAGTTTAATGCAGAGTGACCTGTGCTCAGTGAAATCTACAGATTTCAGTTATTGCCCTCTTAAAACTTTGAATGATCCAAAATATGTGTACAACCGGAAGGAATCATTACTGAACGAATGTAAAGGACAAATTTCTAAGGTGTTTGGGTGCGTAGGCATGCAAAACCAGGTGAGATAAAAAATCTATTGAAACTATCTTTATCTAGCTTACAAGATTTTCTGTATAACATTTCCAGTAGTTGACCTCCAGTGACCTTGATTGCCTTCGACCTTAACCAAACACAGATTGATTTGAAACCTGTCCTTTCTACCTTAAAATACTGTGTTAAAACGTTTTTCAGTGTTTGACCCTAGTGACCTCAGATGACCCCTTGACCTTCACCGAACATATCCAATTTCATCCTTACACCATAACACATCCATACACCAAGTATGACATTTATCCAAGTTTCCTAACTATAAATATTGTGTTGAGAAGATTTTTAGTTTTTGATTTCTGGTGACCCCAAATGACCTTTGACCTCCACCAAAAACAATAGGGCCCACCTTCTCCCTATGACGAATCTATGTACCAAATCCAAGTTCCATCCAACCTTGCCTTGTTGAGTTAGAGCGTACCAAAGCAAGTGTCATACACACACACACACGCACACATACACACACACACACACGCCAACCTGACTACATAGGTTCCTTTGCTACCGCAAGGAACCAAAAAATGGAGAGTACTGTAGGTCATATTACACAGAATGCAGTGTGCTGAGAGTGTTTCGATTACACCTTGGAGCTTTGTATACTCACCAGGACACAATAAACTGAGACTGTGTCTAGATGAGGATGAGTTCTTGAAAGTTAGGGGAGGGGCTTAAAGTAACTAGGTTAGGAGAATTGGAACTGTTTGGGGTGAAAAGATTAAGTCTTCCAACTCCATTTCTGCTCTTTAAATAATTAAACTGTATGTTGAAATCACCTTGTTATATAAAATGATTAATGTCATTTTTCCTAAGTTGTTGCTCCAAAAATTATGATCATTTTTTTATATGAGTATATAATAATGTAGGTCAGAAAATTCAAACATTCTACTTTTGATGGGTTTAAATATCACAAAAAGGAAAAGTTCCATTTAAAACGGAACAGTTGGCAACTATAAAATCACTTACAGACTTGGCAATATTGCATATTTGATCTCAATTTGTCCTAAAACAGAACTGTACTTCATGCTCCTATCACTTTGTGATGAATATCAATCCTTCATTGCACTATAAACCATTTCACACATTATTTCTATCTAGGGACAGAAGCAGGGTGTGGAGTCTTACATGTGATTCAAAGGGCCATAATCCTCTCACCCCAGACTACAATTTTTGTAGCGGTAAACAGACATTCTCAATTGGCTCAGCTCTTTGATTGACAGCTAGTTAAAACAATGCAAAGTACTGTAGCTCATATCACACTGCCTGCACTGTACTGAGAGAGTTTTTGATTACACATTGGGGTCTTGTATACTCATCCTGAAGCAATAAACTGAAGTTAGGTCTGGATGAACATGAATTTTAAACAGTTGTGGGAAGGGCTAAAGTAAGTCAGTTAGGAGAATTCTTACTGTATGGTGTGAACGCATCAGGCCTTTAAGACGAACAATATCCTCACAGGGGCTGAACAGACCCCTCATTAAATTTAAGACAGAGTGTCCTGCTTTATTCCCATTTATAACTACCTCAAGTAATATGGGTGAAAAACAAGAAAGTGTTGCTTTTAGATTAAAATAGAGTTGGGTCTGAATGTCTCACCTTAAAAACATTTTTATCTGCAAAAAGTTCACTTCCTTCAATCTTGCCTTCTAGCTTGTATGCTGGAAACTGAATTCTCATGACTACAGTGAGAAATGAGAATAGAAGTGAAACTAGCAGTCCTTGAGCTACACCAAGTAGAATAACAGATGAACATGTGAATATCCAGACAGCCTGGAATTAAAACAAAAGAATACAACAATTCAGTGTTAATTAGTTATATGAAGTTTTATGGCTCAGTTTCTAAACAATTGGTTCAAGTCAAGCCAGCCATGACCTTTTTTCCAGTTGTGGCTCACTGGCTTTTTTTCTCTACCCCATTGCTTATCCTGGACACCAAGTACAATGGCAGTAGGTTTGGTTCCACTGTAATGCTGTGAGTCTGCGACATCCCTGGGTTCAGACACCCTGGCAGTGTTCCCACACACCTATTTCTCAATGACCTTACTTAAAAGAAAAAAAAATCCATTTCTTTCCAACATCCCTTTGCTTCAAGCCCCCAAAACTGACAAACTTTTCTTCTGAAAAATCCATCATAGATGAATGTTCGAGTGCCTGGACAAAGGGTGTCAAAATATAAGGCCTGTGAGTCTATTGGGAAAAAGTATCAATGGGAGATAATGATAGTCTTTGTTATACATACGAATGATGTGGCTTAGAATATTGATCAGCATGATTTTAACAAATATGCACAGAGTAACAAAATAATCACAGCTCAATTATTACAAAATCCTATCATTTCCTGATCAACCATTCATAGTAATATTTCAAATCATCGAGAGACTTTTTAAGATGGTGAAAATCAATACAGACAGCATTTAACTATGTATAAGAGCCTTGGCCATTGACATCACAGATGAAACTGTTTTGAAAACACTACATGAAACAGGCCTTTAGCCAGCAATACAACTCCAGGTTTTTGAGACACACAAACATAACATAGACAGCCAAAATTTCAAGGGAAAGCTTTAGTGTTAGAAATATAGAGATTTCTGGGAGAAGAAGGATAAGGTAAGATTGAAAGGCACAAGTCATGTACTTATCAAACATTTTATTGTGAAAGAAATAAATATTTATTCCAGTACTTAATTCAGAAAAACCATGTGTACTATATGAAGGGCTGGAATTCTGGGGATTTTGTCATGTGGAAGCTGTCCTTATCGGACTTTTGAGCTTGTTCTGTCATTGTGATTCCTGTGATGTATATTGGGAGTTCTTCATCAGCAAAAACTGAGCTTTTCATTTTGAATCCTTAATAGGTTCTAACTATATTATTATGTATTATTTGTTAAAAGTACCTCATTTTAACCATGACTTTAATTTGAACATACAAACTTCAAATATCTACAACTTTGGTTCTTAAATGGAATTTATGAAAGTGCCTGTGTGATGGTCTCTGAAATGATATACATTACCCATAACCTGCCCTTGTCAACTCACTGTTTACAGTAGTTAAAAATTGTGGATTTGAAATAGTCTTCAAAGTACCAATGCACTTCAAGTAAATAGCTAAGAAAGTAGTGAAAACTACCCTACAAATAATGGCAAAGTAGTCACAAAATAATAGCAATTATTTTACAAAGCTTATACAAATAGCTTGCAACTAACTTACAAAGTCCCACTTTGATTGACGAAAGAGAGCTGGTAGATCTCTGACTTGAAGAAACATCTCCTTCAGTGAAAAGATGAGTAAAACTGCTAATACTGCCTGTTGGAAGAAATATACACAGAACAAGACAGTTTAGATGATTAAACAATAATTGACTGTGTACTAGCATACAAATAATGAATGTTTATGAGTATGATAGCACTGAATTATTTCATGAGTTGAAAGATTGCACTTCTATTCAAGCCGAGTTGAATAGAAGGTTCAATCTTTCGACGAATAAGATTCAACACTATGCCACAAATAACATCATTAATTTTTTGTTTGAATTTGATTTCAAAGAATGGAATTAAAATTTGTTTCTAAAATAAACCACATTAAAACAGCACAATGCTGTAGTCTTAGGTGAGTGTGACTATCCAACCCCCCCTCTCCCGAGTTTATTCTTGGGTAAATGAATGGTCAACTGTTGGTAATTAACCAGTAGAAACTGAATGTTACTACTAAGCATAAATAAAGTTCAGAAAACATACCACAGGAAGAGGCTCCAGCAGATGTCCAAGAAGCAGCATTATTAACAAGACAACAACACAGTTAAATGCACTTGACAGCTACATGGGAAAAAAGAAATGAACAAAGGAAAGTTAACTCTCAATTTTAAGGTTAGAATAGGTAAGATAGGTTCAACAGTTATGAGGCATAACAGCTCATTTTCTAACCAAATGGCTTTAGTCAGTCTGGCCACAGACTTTTTTTCCTGTTGTGGCTCACTGGATTGCATTTCCTCCTCTACTGCTCACACTGAGTGACAATCAACATAGTAGTATATTCCATTTTACATCTCCAGTATGACCTGGCCAGGAATGAAACTCACTCCAGACCTCCCTGCTGCAAATCAGATGCTCTTACTTCTTAACCATTCAGTTAGTTACTTAGTTAGATGGAGTTTTAGGACCCAGTTTCCAACCTATTGGTTCAAGTCGAGCCGGTCGCAGCCTTTTTTCCAGTTGTGGCTCACTGGCTTGTTTTGCCTACTCCATTGCTTATGCAGAGCATCACCCACAGAGGCAGCAGGTTCCACTTGTAGAGTCTTTGGTATGACTCGACCTGGGAATCGAACCTGGGCCTTCCGCGTGAGAGGCGGATGCTCTTACCGTTAGACCACATAACCATCAGATTAGGTTAGAAAAGGTTATACACCTCAACTTATTACCCTCTAGTTTAATCAAGCAATGACTACAGCCTTTTCCCAGTTGTGCCTGGGAATAAAACCCCCACCTTCAGGGTGAGGGATGAATGCTCTACCATTGAACAAGACCAAATATTTGGCATTAACTTTTAAATGATTAAGAAGATCTGGCCATAAGGGAGCATACAATGCAAGGTCATTCCTGAAAACTTAAGGAATAATAGATTTGTGTTGCTATCATTTTCCACAATGGCCAATTTCTCAAAATATTACATCATTTAAGATCAAATTTTCCTCAACTGAAAACAGTAACCAAAGTGTTCGTTACACATTTAATTTTTATCTGTTGTTTCTCACAGTGAACTCTACCATCTGTCACATATGGTATTAGCCTTTATGTTTTCATATAACATAATTTGACAGGACCATGATATAAAACACCAACATAAAAAAAAGCAAAACTGTTTTTGTTTGCATGGGCACAATGCACAGCTTAACGCTGCTCGGGGACTTGGCTCACTAACTGGGCTGGTTATTGCTGGAAGCCCTTTATGCACAAACGGTTTTATGCAAATCCATAATGGGCACTGGAAGAGTGAAAGACACCGGAATGTTCCAGGCGGTCAGATTAATGAGGATTTCCTTCTGCTGATGTGCATTTAAAAAAAAACTATCCCCCCCCCAAAGGGAACCTCCAACCTACAAAAAAGGGCAGAATAGACCCTGTGCATATGATGTCCCAGAGCTGAAAGTATGCCCTCCTTTGGGAGTAAAAACAAACAAACATTGACAAATGTAGACAGCTAATTTGTCAATCAGTCAAATATGCTCATAGTCTGCTACAGGTGTAGGGTGAATTTTGATGTGTATGGCAACATCATTCATTGTTCTGTCCCAAGGATTACATTATTGTTTCAATGCACAAGGTATAAGATTCTAAGGTTCAAAGATACTGACTCAGATATACATTGTCAGTCAATAACAAGGTCAACAAACATCAAAAAATATCCAACAATACTTGGTCACTGCTGTTTGAAAAAAGAGTCTATGAGAAACTTCACCTCATGCCAATGCACTCCAATCCTATTCAAAATTCATTTCTCCTGTTCAAATTACTGGGCTATAGTGCTGGGATAAGCAACCCAGGCACGTAGCCTGGATTGTGTCATGGGGGGGGGGGTTGGGGCATGACACGAGGGAAAAGTCTAAGGATAGAGAGAAAAAACTGCTATTTTAGGTGTTTTTTCGCATTACAAGGTTGGGTCATGGTGGGGTTCTGACACTGCACCCCCCTACGAAAAAATGTGAAAAGTGGGGAAGTATGCTCCCACACCAGTCACAGAGGTGTCACAAGACTATCAAACTGGAGCACTACCATTAGTGAGTGCAGATCTATACCAGGAATTATTCGACCAAAAGAACCTCCCACATTGCCAAAAGTTGTGCTGTTGGACTTTTCAACAAAAAATGTGGAAGACAGCTCCAGATGGCAGTCAGGAACTTTGGTTCTCTTCTCTAATCTCTTTGTATTTTGTGCAGATTAACTCCTTAGCCCACAAATAATAGTTGCTCAAACACATTTTTTTATTTAATTCACTTATGTGTTCAAAATATTATTTGCAGGCAGGTAATTTGTGTCAGAGGTTGTCAACCAGCATTATTAAACTTTGGGCTGAATCATCTCACATTCACTGGGGTCCACCAAAATCTTGAGCTGAGGCCCATGAATAATGGGCCACATGCCACTGGTTACATGACTGGTGTAGAGGTTTACTATACATACAAACCAGGTTCTTCTTTTCAATGGACATGTTGTCTCCCATGTCTATAATTAATATAAGATTAGTTCTCATAAATATTTTAAAAAGTTGTAATATTACCTGAGTTGAACCACCAGCTCTTTCTAAAATCCATATCCTGGAGAGAGATGGACCAGACACATAGCAACGAAAGAATGAAGATAAACTGTTGGCAAACCCCATTGCAATCAACTCCTGTAAAAATAAGGAACTGGTTGTAAACTTAAATCTGATATCAAGACTGAAGGGAAATTAAAAGCATTCAATTCTCACAAAGCTATAATTATTGAAGGAGTCTAAAGAAATTTTAATTTGGCACAACTCTTTGATTGACAGCAAGTTCAAACAAGAGCCCAAGGGCACTATGGTTCCTTGCATTAAAGATGATATTGTATTAAGGTAGTCCCAAGGTAAGGCATAATTTGCACCTTTAACCCCAATGACTTTTGGCCATCACCCAAAAACATAGGGGCACATTAAATTTCAAAATCATACAAGCACTTGCCGTTTGAGAGAAATGGAACACTAAACTTTTCAAATTATCACACTGCACACTGCCCACTTCCATGGGACAAATACATTCATCACCTTTCACTAAAATGTCATTTACTTGAGTTTGGGGTAGTATAGGAGGTTAGTTAATTGCCTTTTTGGTCAATCTCAACAATTCAAATCCAGACCTTAAAAAGAAGTCACAAAGGTCAAATACAGTCAAAGTAGATCAAAACTGATTTTAAATAAACACAGTCTCTTCTGCACCAAAGAAATTTAACAGTCATCTGGTCATTCCTGACCACCAAAATTTATGATGGATGACTAGAAATTATGTCATGGTTGTCCTTTAGACTACCCAATGTGTTTGCCTGAAAAGCAAAAATAAGGAAAAGCCCACAATTCTGCTACTAAAGGCAGCCCGATAGTGATTTATTACCACCAATTACTTCTTCACAATTTGGCTAGAAGACCAAGAAACAAACATAGCTCTGTAGAATCTAATAAATGACTTTCAACTTGACCTTTTAACCTAAAGAGGGTGTTAGAAACAGCACTGTAGTCCCTAGGGTAAAAGCAGAGGTAAAGAAGAGAAACTGCTTTCATATTTTACTATTGAAATTGGAATCTTAGCTTGCACTGTGAATAGCTTTATTCAATACTGTATGTGAGGAAAAGGTTGTTTTTAATAATAATTGCATTACTGTCCTGATTGTTAACTAAACTGCTTTTAGACTGAGAGGGGGTTATAATTCTTCTTTTCTTTTATACATTGCATTTGTCTAAAGGCATTAAACTTCAGCTGGACTTTTTAACCAATTGAACAAAGACCTAAAGAGTCTTCACGTGCACTTTACTTAGACGAACACAACTTTCCATTATTTCCACTATGTTACTTGGTTATTGAGTAATTGCACCGCATACCTGACATTGCAATAGGCCTACATATGACCTACATGTACACGCTAGCCTGTCATTTAAATGTCAGTAACTCAAGTAACGAACATTGTAGGAGGGTAGTGTAATAGCCTTTTTGGTTCGTCTGATCAAGACAAATCTTGACGTCACAAAAAAGTCACAAAAAAGTCACAAAGGTCAAAAGGTCAAATGAGGTCAAGTGAGGTCAAGGGGGGTCATCACGTGCATTTCACTTTGACGAACACAAATCTCCATTACACCACCCCTCTAAAATGTTTCAGTGGCAAGATATCAATAAAACATTACTTTTTGACCTTTTGACCCTTTCCAATTATTTTGGTTAATGTACCAACATTTTCACCTCCTACCAATCTAACTTATCCTAAAATGATGCCACTGCTTGAACAACGGATACTGAGTTACAGCTACTAACAGAAATTCAGTTTTTGGCCTCTGGTGATCACCAGTGACCTTTGACCTCCACCAAAAACGATAGGGCACATCTACTCCACAACATCTACATACATACCAAGTTTGAAAAAAATTGATCACTCGGTTATTGAGTTATCGCACCACATACCTCGCATTCCAATCCGTCACATACACACACACACATACACACACACACACACACACATACATACGCCAAGGTGACTGCATAGGTTCCTTTGTTACACAAGGAACCAAAAATGCAGAATACTGTAGCTCATATTACAAAGCATGAACTGTAATGAGATGATTTTGATTACACATTGCAGTTTTGAATACTCACCCTGAAGCAATAAACTGAGATTACATCTGGATGAGAATGAGTTTTGGACAGTTGTGGGAGTGGCTTAAGTAAGTAGGTAATAGAAGAATTAGAAACTGTCTGGGGTGGGGAATTTGACCATAAAAGCCTAAAGATACAAGCTGGATAAACATTCATAAAACATAATCAATACAAGAAAGCCTCTCAAACTATGAGGCTCTTGATGTAGTAATTCACTATTTGCTGGGATATATGAATCTTCTTTGCTATATCGGGAACTTGATTACTGTGACATTTATACAAATGACAGCAAATATTGATATACTACTACATAATGATTAAGTGCAATCCAGTAATCAACTACTGTTAGTAAGGAAATTATATTTAAGACAGAATTGCAGACTTCTATTCATTTCAACTTTTGTTTGTAATTGAGACATCTCAATACTCAAATTCTATAGGGATCTTACTCTCTATACATTTCTGGGTAAGATCATGAAGAGCAGAACTGTGATAAAAAAAAAAATGTTAATGCTCTGTCCATAAACAGTTCACTGCAAATTGGTAAAGCATAATGTTTCAAATATTTGACTGTTCAATGTTGGAGAGGAGTGATGTATCATAACACTCATTCCTTGATATCTACATCATGTAAACTAGCTAAAACTCAGAGTATGCATGGAAGAGAAATCACCTATTTTTGGCTTTTTTGGTGAAATTTGCAATCACACATTGAAAAGAGTACCTTTCAGCTGTTTGTTGCCGAAAATTTTATGATTTGAACCATTTTTAGCCAGAAATGTTAATGTTAAACTGTTTGTTGGCCAAAATGTACAACTTCAGATGTTTATTGCAAAAAGTGTTCAAAGAACAAATCATTCACATTCAGCTTCTTTACCTGATTGTCGTCTATTTTGTAGTTATGTTTCTCAGCCACCGTCTTTCCCAGGCTTACATCAACAGCATATGTTACTATGGCAATGGCAAAAGCATCACTGAGTAAAGGCACAAATAAGCTGAGAGAAGGAAGCTTTGGTTCAGGAAACCTGTCAACAAAATGTGGAAGAGATATGGTTACATCTTATAGCAACACCTTGACGATCCATTAATTAAACATTAACAAAAAACATATTTGAAGGTTTAATGGGCACTCCCTTTGTAGGACTAAGCCTACAAAGGGAGTACCCATTGCCAGAATAACAAAACCAGGCTTAGGTCTTCTTTCACCTTAATCCTTAATTCTTCCCTTAAGAACTGCTTTACATAAAACCCCACAGAATTTTAAAAGAATGCTCAAAGTTCATTTTACAGCAAAGAACCTTGGATTTTTCCTTTCTTTTCATAGTTTACAGAACAAATCATCCACAGTAAGCTACTTTACCTGATTTGTCATCTATTTTGTAGTCACGTTTCTCAGTCACTGTCCTTCCCATTAAGTATAAGTATATAACAAGGCTTTTGCTTCATGATTGCCTGTTTTCCTATAGAGCTATGTTTTGCTTCTCTGTCTTCTTTTGTAATTCAGGGTGTCAACCTCCAGTTGTCCCTCTTCAGTCACATCATATTTCTTCCTTTGTTCACATGAATGCAATCAGTCATTATGTCACTGATGGAACATTTGGTCATTATGCAACTGGCTTTGAGACTGAAACAAAGTTACACTGACCATAGGGTGTAAAGGTACAGGTGAAAAAGTTCTGTACTTGTCATACAATGTCATCTTGAAAACATTACACATGTGCAAAGCCAGTAAAAGGTAAATTTTCTGAAACATAGTTTTCCCGAATTTTCCACCAAGGGGAGGCCTTCAAGGGATAGCTCCTAGTTGAAGCAGGTTGCTATTTTTTAAACATTTTTCAAGTGTGTTTATGCAGTAAAATCTTAAGTTTCATTAAAAGATTCCAAATAACCCTAAAAATGCTAGCCACCCTGAGTCCTTTTGACCATCATGATCATGGCAAACTGTTTTGTGTAGGATTTTCTCTGAAAATTTGGCTTACAACTTCCAACGTCCTGTCTTCGTGGAATTTTCTGAACTTCTACAACTTTGTACAAGTACAGAAAACAACTCACCCTAAAGGGATGTAATCAACAATCTCCACATTAACCCTTTCATGAAGATTCAAAACATATGACAAAATGGTCAACAAGATCACCTGCCAGGGAAAACAACAAATAAATGCTTTCAAAAAGATGAATGATCAATGGTGAGCAAAATGTAGGGACAAAATATCAGAAAAAATACAGATTTGCATCAAGAGACAAAGTAACAAACATCCTCGCGGGAGAGGGGAATGGGTTGCACCTGATGGTTCATTATCAGTCAACACTACCCAAGGCGAATCAACATATTACATCTTAGCTAATTGGTTTGTCTATAATCTACTAAGGAATTAAAAAATTCAAAATTTTAACTTTTCCCGCCACTATAAGATATAAAACTTGACTAACCATGACAATTATAAGCACTTTGATGAAGTGGTATCATTAAACACTTTCTTTATGTTATCAATATCTACTCAATGAGCCCCTTTAAGTCAGACATGGATTTCTGGTTGACTTCTTATCACATCACACCTTACCGTGTAATGTGATGAACTAAAAAAGGAAATGAAATGAAATGTAGTATTTTGTAGCTTACCACAATCATATCCATGGGTATCGGAACGATAAGCTTATCTTTCAACTTGGTATTTAACAGAGTCATTAAGACTAGCAAAAGGAATGCAATCAAAGAAACGACTACTGTTGCCCAGTTTGAAGAAGTCAAAGAAGAAAATATGTCGATCCAGATCTGGAAAAAAATATAAATTCGTCTTTATGCTAACAGTGATTTACATGGATACTAGGAAAAACATGGAGCAGGGAAAAGAAGCCAGTGAGTCAAACCTGAAAAAAAGGCCACTTGAGGGCCGCTTGACTTAAATCAGTTGGTTGGAAACTGGGCCGTAAAATTCCATCTAACTAACTAACTACATCGAGACTGTAATAGCCTAATCCATATGGATAGCTTAGAAATCTATTTACAGGTGTTTTCATGGGAATGCACAGTAATACATTCATATCCAAAATGTGAGAAGTATACTAAGTTTAGGCCATCCTTGGTAACCAAATTTTAAATAAGAATACATCAGTGAGTTTACTGCTAAGCTATTTTTAAGATTGATAAAGTTGAAGGATTGGTGTTGCATTGCAATGAGACATAGATGGCTGTGATAAACTTTATAACTGTATACTAGCACTTCCTATTAAATTCTAGAAGCATGAATGCAGCAAGTAATGTGGAGATCACAATAATCCATGTGGATATGGCAGTCATTCCATTACAAGGGACCTGGCGCACTTAATTAAAATCACACTGTTTCTCAGAGACATAAGAGAAGTAGAAGTCCATTTCCAGAAATATTGAGATAACTTTTCACTGAGGAGGCCTAGGTGAAAGATGGTGCTATCTCTGTCTATTTTTAAAGTATTTCCATGAAATAAATATTGCATTTAAGTAAAAAGATGGCAAAAATCCCTTGAACTCTCCCACCCAGGCCATTTCAAACATCTCTTGTCTAGCAAAATGAATTTCCTGAGAATTTTGCTCATGACTCACACTTTCATGAAATATGGGAATTTCCTGAACTCTTTATTTTCTGATTTGATGCCACAACTGTGATGCACAAAGCAACAGTTGTACCAAAAACATGTGAAGCAATTTCTGAAGGCAAAATTTCAAACTACAGTATGTTCTCAAACTGAAAGATATTATGCACCAACAAAGAGGAATCATTAAATTATGTGTGACATTCATAGATATTGTTATGTAGCAGGGATTCCAACCAGCACAAAAGTCATACTCCATAGAACATGTACAGGTATTTTTTACTTTAACCAATGTATGCTACTATAGACATTATTGCTATTTGTTTAGCATGAGGAATACATTACATTTTTTTTATGGAAGATTCATATTGAAGGTATGAGACTGATGTATGGAATATGCTTGATTATTCTAATTACTTAAATAATTTGAAATAATGTTATTCCCAGGATCAATTTCTTAGTTGACAACCTTGTTCAGGTCTTGAATTCTGAGGCATACAAGTGTGATCACACTCCACCACTTGTTTCATATCAGTGCCAGGAGTATGAACTCTTGCACACCTAGAGATAGAGAATAAGAGCTCTGTTAAATCTATTTAGGTTTGACAACATAGTACACCTACCACACGCCCTAATTTCCTGAAAAAAGTAATTTGTAGAATACCCGGAAAAATTTACAACTCAAAGCCTGATTCTTGCTGATATTTTATGTCGTGCTTAAGTCACTCTTTTGCTTACAGCACCTATAAAATGAATCTAAAGTTAATCAAAATATACAACACATCTTAAAATAGAGCCTTATTCTCTGACATTACAAGTCCTGAACCTTCTTCTGACTGCAGGGCAAAAACTGTAGTGTAGTCATGGACTTCCTAGGTAGAAAGTCTGTGGAAATAGTTCAACAGCGAGCTTTAGATTTCATGACGGAGACCTAATCTACAATGAAATGACATCCATTGCATTTATGCCATTTAACGCAACATAGGCCACACTGACGTGGACTACACCTGTTGTGAAATTTCAGGGGCTTCAGAAGAGGTGGTGTTAATCCATTGTATATGAGGTCTGCATCATGCAATTTGAAGCTTATTATAGATCTAGCAGAGAAACAACCAACAAACTATACCATGATTGTTGATTTTTGCCTTGCAGTGGGTGTGGTTAACCAATTATGATGTCACCTGAAAGCACTCTATAGAGATTATGCACATGACGTCAGCAGGTTTCACTGGATTAAAATGATCAAAGGAAGTCGTGTTACCACGTCACCTCAGTAACAATTGTTGTAAAATGGACGCCTGGATGGAAAAACAGCGTGATGTGCAACGCAGTGATGTAGGTGCATAAGCCTTATAGAAGTAAAACAAAAGAATCAACAGACCTACCAAAATGGCGCCAAATGGACCTGAATGGCGTTCCACGTGAATCCCTAAAACCCTCTGAACTTGACTTGTAGCCACGTGGAAGGCTGCTCCTGTGGTTAACGCTTGAATGAATGACTTTGACAAGTATACAGATACGAATCCAAGGTGTACCAACCCCATGAGGCACTGCAGAGATAAGATATACAAACATATAGATATGAAACTGAGACTTCTCAGTGTATAGGAAAAGCCTTCAAGAGGTAAGGGCCATGATAACAGTTAGGTTAGAATAAAGATGACCAAATTTGGCAATCATACATACAGGACACTAGCTGAAGTTTGTGTGCACAGCTAGAATGAAGCATAAATCCCAGAATGGTGGGGACCTGGCATCTGCCTTAGGACCCCTGGTGGGGTTCAAGGGACAAAGCCCTGAACAAAGCCCTGAACGAAGCCCTGGAAGCTTACAGATTTGAATGTATAACAAGCATATGAATCTAAACAACCAGGCTTTTTTGGTCCAGTAATGATTTACATCACGTTCAAACAATTGTTCAAATGAATACAGGGGGTTGGGGAGGGGGGTGAGCCTTTGATGGTGACAGCACACTTCTAATGTTGATTTCAAAATCGCTTGCAGGAGCTACATTTATAACCTCCATCACAAGCAGAGTTGCCTCTTTAATTCTGTATTTCAAGTTATCTCCTTGGAAAATACATAAACACAGGACAAGTAAGAACAAAACCATGCTCTGGCGAGGTACAAAATAACAAACATGGGGCAAATGAAGGAAATAATTGGCTCTTTCCAACCAGTGACGTAAAAGATTTAAATGAAAATTTACAAAAATTGGATCAGAATCCACAATTGATACAAGCTGAGCCCCTTGTAGTAAGTGTTACTGGGGCTTAACAGAATTAACAAAAAATTTTTGCAGTCTGCATGAAATGTTCATTTTATGAGTCCTCCAACCAGTTACTCTTATTTCCAACATACTGTTCTTACAAACATTTACCTGCATCAACCCAACCAATAGAGTTATAGTTATTGAAATATCAACAGCTTTAGCTGCATCTGATGGACTCATGGTTACTGGGGCCATTGATGTATCTAATCCACTTGGATCTGTCTGTCCCAATGTTTCGCCATCAAGGTTCATCAGTCTGGACACTGCTGCACCACTCATTAAAGCTGACACTCCAAATCCGCCTAAATTGAAGTATAAATATATATTACTCTTTACCATGACTCAGCATGTTATGGTGACCCTCATTTAAAGGGGAAGTTTAAGCAAACATTTAATTTTCATATTTGAAAGAAGAACAAGATCTAAACAGTGTGGTGAAAGTTCCATTCAAATCGGACATGTATTTCTTGAGATACCAGTAAATGAATTCAGAAGATTTGTGTTCAAAAGTGAGTTTGAGGGTAGCAGAGCTTATGTCACTTCCTCACAATGACAAGGAATGCTTTGTTTCCCTTTCTTTATCAGACTGTTGTGTTGACCTTGAGGTTAATAGGAGTATGACCTCCCGTAGGGAATGCAAAGTTTGTAAAATCCTCATGCCACTTAGGCAATCACATTTTAATAATATGGGATTGTTGAGGAGAAAATCCAATATAAAGTTTAAAGAAAAACAAAACATTGCTCATTAATGTGGGGATTTGATGTCAAATGTGCTTGCTTCAAGTTCACATTTTGTTGAAAATGTGAAAACTTTACCTGTTCATATCTTGGGAACCACACATCGGATTTCAATGCAAATTTCACTGAGATGCTCAGAATGAGTACCCCTCTAACACACCAAATCATGTTGTGACCTTAAACCCTTCTTTTATGTCAACTGAAGTGCTTAACTACAGTAACATTCACTGGAGAAGCAATGAACGTTCTGATAGTACTTAAATGCAGACACCAGTAGTAAAGTTCACCATTGAAAGCACATTAAATTGATGCAGCAACCACATTCAACATATGGATGAAAGTTGCATTCTGTATGGTATATTATAAACTGTTGTGACTCAGTCTCCATTTATTCTTTGAAGGTAACAGGCAGGAAGAAGAACTATTCTGTGGTGCTAAGTCTTCAATTGGCATGATGGGGCTAATGCTACAGACTTAGATGGATTTTTCTTTTTTGGAGGAGGGGGAGGGAGGGGTTGAGGGAAAAATAGGGGACTAGGGCAGTATTTGTAACTTGGGATGAAACATTTTTCCAACAGCCTGCTTCGGCCATTTTGGTCCTTCACTCTGTGAGAGGTTTTTTAACCCTTTACCGTTGTATGGGTCCTTTTGGACCCATAAGGAGAGCACAGCTGTCACCCATCTTTACTGTTTTATGCGGAGCTCGAAACTGGGAGTAGCTACCCAAAAATTCGGCCACAACAACGAGAGAGACAATAGTTTAAGGTCATGGGGTCAATAGCCTACAGAAGCTGATGTGGGGCGTGCTATGTCCATTTTTCCGTCCACTCCCAAGGTATGCAAATATGCCCCAATTGGAGCGCAACGGTGAAGGGTTAAGTTCTGCATACATATGCAGACTAGAAACTAAAGAGTGATACTTTTTCTATTTAAAAAACTAGCTCCTTCTTCTAAGCCAATTAAAAACAAGAATGAAGGCTGATTCAGTCACAGAGCCAAAGGTTTATGATTCTATTTCAAATGAAATATTGTATCTTCCTCCTTTGAATATTTCCTGACCAGAGCACATAGTCCTTAATAAAAGGGTTTTGTGCAGCATGTGTTACTAGGAAAAAGGAGCAGTATTTATTACAGTACATTTTTATGGGCTCTTCTTAATTACAGGCAAAATAGCAAATATGGCAATGTAATTCTATAGCAGGGGCTATGCTTGATCAAGGAAGCACCTTCTGATAAGAGGGGAGACAGTTTCTCTAGATCTGTTTCACTCTATATATTAAATAATGCTCAAAATCTTCCTCATAATGTTCCCCAAATGCTCAATTTCTTCTTGCTCCTTTCTGAACAACAGTCACACCTTTAAAACCAATTCAATTGCCTACTTTCAACATTTTAAGTACCAGAGTACATGTGTACAGCATAAGATATCCCTTCCTTGGAATTCTGAGTCTGAGGTGTGTAGTGTCTATCAGCACTGAACCATCACTATTACACCTGGAAAAAGTGGCCCTCTTTGATGTTCTTCCCAAACATATAAGTTTCAACTCTTTTGAAAAAAAAAAAAATTACAGTAAACTCCACACTTTATCCTCTGAAAGCTCAGGGAAACCTTGCAAATTATATCTTTCTGTTGATTAATCTTTTGAGAACAGTCTTTGGATCATAGAATTGTTCTTAACCAAGGGATGTTAGAGGGGGACCATTCAAACTCTTCTAGAATAGGGAGTTGTCTGAGGGGGTCATGTCATGATTAGAAATTGTGTAAGACCTCTATGCTACCATGAAAGATTTCAACAGGAGACATATTTTCAGGAATTGTCTCTCATATAACTACCTGACTGGGTTATAAGGCCTACTGTACTTACCCCAGGACTGGTGATGACAGCTTCCCATCAAAACATACAAAATGACTGGAAAGAATGAAATATATAGACCATACACTGGGGGTAAGAATGTGAGAGCTGCAAAAGCCATTCCTGCAGGGAAAACAACATTTGAAAATCAATGAAAATTATACAATCCCTGAAACATTTTTAACCCTTTAACAACTATTGATGCTTGGTAACCCTGCATGACAATCTAACTCCAGTAAACCTTCCTTTTTTATAGTGGGGAATACACGTAGTTAAACATAATGACATTCATGAAAGCTCTCATTGCTGAGGTATCATAATTACAAGGTTTTCAATTTTCATCTCAGCCGGGCCCAATTTTTTTTTTTGAACCACCATTACAAACAAGGGGTAACTTACCTGGTCAATCTGAGCAAAGAGCAGTCACTCTTACTGAAAACTTTGCTAATCAATTGGTTTAAAGACTAACGTCATTCAAGCTCTTCATTCAAGCATTCAAACATATTTTCCACAGCACTTTTTTGTAATTCATACACAAAATACTTTACAAACAAAAATCCGACCCTCACATTGTAAGCCTAATTCTCTTGACTGCATCCAACTGATAGTAGATCAGTCACCAGAAACCAAGTGCACACTGTCAATGCCAAAAAGTTCAAAACTTAGTGATAACACTGATACCAACACAATTCTACCTTGTACCAGTAAATGTAATTTATGACATTAATCAACTGAAATTCAATTCCAGCATACCTGTAATATTGTAATCTGTATACATTTCTGTCATATTGAAGAAGAAAATATTTACTAGACTGCAGATGTTAAAAATACACAGCAATAAAAGGCTCTACATATCAAACCAGACAGGTCCAGTGTAGTACAGAATGTACGGTATGATTCCTTGCTGAAAATCTTTTTCCTATTTTCTACCATTCCACCTCTGACTGGGGTCAAACCATTGATGCTATGGTATCATATGCTGCTGTGACTGGTAAAGTGACAGATCTTTCAAATAATGTGGTACTCCAGAACACATTCTCAAGTTATTAAAGACAAAATCTACTTACTTGTAGATCCCCCCCTCTCCCATCTGTTTTAAACTCATCCTTATTCAGACACAATCCTACTTTACTGCTGCAAAGCTTTTCCTGTTGAGTACACAAGGTCTTAATAATCAGCATACTCAGGGTATGCATTGAAGTATTAACTATTCTGTTTCAATTTGATATTAATCAGGGAGCTGTGCCAAAAGAGAATTTTGGTAGACTCTGGGTAAAATTGTACCTTGGGATGACCTTGGGATGACCTTGGAATGAATGCCTTTAGTGATTAAATTTGGGACCACAGTTTGATAAAGGAGGTCATCATCCAACGGTACCACTTAAAGTTTTCCACATTACTCCATGCAACCCCCCCATCCACACACACACACATCTGGTATGCTACAGTAGCACAATTGTACACAGTGTACACTGTACAAAAAAGGAACCTACACATACTACCATTGTGCGTGATGCTCCACATAAGCAATGGAGTAGGGAAACAAGCCAGTGAGCCACAACTGGAAAAAGGCCCTGGCCAACTCGACTTTAACCAATAGGTTGGAAACTGGGCTGTAAAACTGCATCTAACATAACATATGCTTGCCAGTCCTGCATGGGTGCACTGTACTACAGTAATTGCAGTTGATTTCAAATACTGTATGATGAGACTTTTGAAATTACAGTACCACTTAAATTATCCATTGCTATAAAGCTTACAATGTCAACGAGAATGTCAAAATCTTGGTAATTTTCACCAACTGTTAAACATCATTTCAAAAAGTAAGTGCATATTGCTCATACTGTAATTGACTGAAATTTTAAAGTTTCTTTTCTAAATTACCCGATTCAGCAAACATTTAAGGGGAAACTAAAGCAAAAGTTCAGTTTTTAAATGCAAAAGAGGAACCAGATTTACACAATGTAGCAAAACTTCCATTCAAATTGGACTTGTACAGTATTTCTCCAGAATGACATATACTGAAAGGAAATGAAGTCACTAGATTTGTGTTCCAAAGTGAGCTGGAGGTCCACAAATGCTACATCACTTCCTCCCACTGACAAGTGATGCTTTGTCGCCCTTTGTTTTTTAGACTGTTATGTTAACCTTGAAGTCAATAGGCATAGGAGCTCCCTGAGAGGAATGCACAATTTATGCTGTACGTTTCTTATGACAGTATGCAATCACATTCTGATTACACAGGATTGTTGAGGAGAACATTGGTTGTAAAGTTTAAAGGAAAACAAAGACTGTCCATTAATGTGAGGATATGATATCATGTAGTAGTACGTGCTTGCTTCAAGTAAACCAATTGTAATTGTGATGACTTTACCAGCTCATATCTTGAAAACCACACCGACATTGAATTTCAAAGCAAAATGCTTAAAATAAGTGTCCCTACTTCTTAGCAATCATGCACATTTTTAAGATCCTCTGGTTTTCATCTCAACCTTTTTCAGTAACAAAAATATATCTAGACTGCACAATTTTTGTTTCTTGCAGGAAGAAAATTCTTTAAAAACTCCCTTAAAGCGGCTCATTGAGTTGGTTCATGAAATTCAACAATTTTTTCCAAACCTGTTAAGTTTCCTTCACATACCAATGACAAATGGTCAGTCTTAGACAATTCCCATGCCCTACATACAAATAACAGTTTTATTAATGAGCAATTAATGGTTCAAGTCAGTTTTTGAAAATTTGTGACCAGACATTTTTTCAAATTATGTTCAGAACCGTTACAAGCCAGGACACTGGAAAATTCAAAATTTTAACATTCTCTGTGACTTTTGGACTTTAAACTTGACTTGTTATGTTTACTAAAGGCATTGTGATGTGGTAGTGACCCTTTGAGACTCTCATTAAGTTATCGATATCAACTCAATGAGCCTCTTTAAAAGTTCCCTGCTAGATCAACCTTATTCATCATCTTCCAATTCAGGGACATACATTTCTACTTCAATCAGTCCAATCATTTCTAACACAACCTTTACTATAAAACTGTTGAAAATGTACACCTACGTAGCTAGACTCAACATGTCTATTTCTGCCCAGAAACATACAGAAACATACACCTTTCATGCATTGGCTTCTTTGGTGCAGTGCACAAAACGTTTTCATGATTCTGGAAAAAATTACAGTGCCTTACACACACCAGATTGAATAGCAATTCATGTACAAAGTAACGTCCCACTTTGTCATGTACAGTACTCTAGTACAGTACTCCTTTCCAAAGGGAAGTCAACTGAAAGCAGTTCCATATGAGTCTACCAAATCACAATTTTCACTGTGCATATATCTGTGTGTATTTACATACAAAGACAAACTCCCTGCAGAGATTACCTTGTTACAGCACAGTTGAGAGTAGTCAACTTATGTACATGTGAACAATAGAGGGAATGACTGACCATACAGCAGAACAACAGAGCTTTCCAAAATTGAAAAGTTGCTTTGAAAGTTATGACTCATGCATAATTTTTGAAATGGGGACCTGGACTTCACTATTGGGCATAAACAGTCACAGAAAGATTAACGTAGAACTCGCAAAGGAATCACAGTACCGAACAATCCCTTGAAGTGAGGGTTGTCTGTTTTCCCCAAAGACAAAGAATTTGCCATCTGTGGCCAGTACATGCAGTGTCGAACAGTGTACTCTGTATTGTATTGCATGGACTGACGTACAGTGATTTTACCACATGGAAAAGGGATAACTTCCTTCAGTTTCGACCTGGGTAATTGATGATGTGTTTGTACAATATTTTAATTATAAATGCACATATCTTAAAACGGTTATTTTCATTGGTGATTAAAGTGAGTACCGTTAACTTTTTCCAGAACATGTAATTTTTTCAAGAACTGGTATTAGTAACACAGGAAATATTTTACACATTTTTATTACCTGGTTCACCAGTATCAGTATACGTTTATAGTACTGGTATACCGCCCAACCCTATATACTCTAACTTTTGTTTTCTAAAAGGAATGAAAATTCAAACTTTGTATGAGCTAAAAATACATCAGTGTCAAGAAGAATGCACAAAACAACTTTAAAAACTACAAAGAAATAATACTTGATCAATCTTTAATTACCTTGAGGTACATTGACCACAGCAATGGTTATCCCAGCAAGGAGGTCACCAAGGAGTTGCTTATTCACTTTGTACTGCAACAACCATGAAAGGACAGGGAAAAATGCTTTGATACGTTCTCTCAAAACCAAACCTTTATCCAATCCCAATTTCTGTTGGACGCGATGCTGCCATCTTAGAGACAGAATATCCTCCTCTTTCCCAAAGTTGGTCCTTAATGATTCATCACTATATGTGGGTCTGTCAATGTTGACCCTCTTCATGCTTGCCAGTCCTGCCAAGTAGGAGAACACAATGCCGAAGGTAAGTTAAATAAATCAAATCTCTGTAGTGTTGTATGCCTCAACTTATAGACAAATCCAACCAGTCAACCGCTGGTCTAACAGTTTGATACAGTAACGCATCTCCTGATTACCTCAATTTCACTGATATATGAGGGTTTAGCATTGCATGTACACAATAAAATTAAGAGATAGGCCTATAAGGCTGACAGACCTCACCAATGGTCAACTTCACTAGCTGTTAGTATGTCTATAACATTCTGGTATAGACGAATCAGATTAGCGCTTGTTTTTAGTGACTGTAGGCAGCCATTAGAGGGGTCCATCAGCCTTTAATCATCTTCATTTATGGCTATGTGAATTTCAAGTCCTCATATTCAGTGAAGTTGAGAAAATCAGGATACACTTTAGTGTACAACCACCCATATAACAGGTAAGGAAGGAAATTTAAAGATTAAAGGCTATGGACTCCATCAATGGCCGACTAAAATCAGACTCGTCTGTAACCTTTCTGGTATAATCCAGGGGAACAAAGCAGTCCCAAGGCCTTTTTCCATCTGTGGGAGAGTGGATTACTTTTCCTGCTCCATTACTTGAAAAACAGTACAGTACTGTAGGTTTAATTTATAATTTGACATGGGACTCACCCTGGGATTTCCAGTTGAGAATTAGTGGATTATTACTGACTAAAAATGGTTATCACCAAGGCAGTAACTCCAGAGACAATGTAAAGTTACACTTGGCACATTCTACTTTTGGTTTTCTCCTCAACAGTCCTTCAGACTTTGCCAGTCAAAATGCTGAAAGGGTAAGAGATTCATCAGAGAGTGTAAAATGACAGTTACAGTAAAAGAAACCTACAAAGGTGACACAACCAAAACAAAAAAGTTCAACTGGAGCTAAATTGATATACCTGTACAGAGACAAAACCACAGAACGTACCACAAAGCAACAGGTGCAAGTAAAAACAAATAACAAATGGGCCCTTGAGAGTCGTACAGTATGTGAAAAACAAAAATACTGTAATCTATTCATAACTATATCCTATTTTTGAGATAAAGTCAATTTGGTGAAGAGATACTGCATATTTTTCTTCAAAGTCACTTTAGTGCAATTATTTTAAGTAGACAAAATTATCCGCTTACAATTTCCTTTTGTTATTCCTTCTGATTGAATGTCCCCTTGGATTTTTTTTTTTTCAAATTTGATACTGTTGGCACTCTGAAATAAATTTATTAGCTGAGTAATATAAATTAAAATTAGTTGAGTAATATAAATTGCACCATATGGTATTGCAAAAAAGTATGGCAACCCACAGTAGCCTGTCATCAAAATGTTTCAGTATGCAACTGTCACCTAAAGGAAAAACATTGTCTGCCTATTATAAGTTATTACTTAAACTTGTATAACCCCCTTTGCTTTTCTGATGCAAAAGATGGTTCCTTTCTTATTCCAGGGTACTGTCATTCAAGTGCAGAAAAGGAGCAGCTGAGCTTAAATGCTCCAACAGGCCTGAAGCAAGACAAGGCATTGTAGGGGGCAAAAATTTTTCCAGGGGAGGGGAATTTGTCAGATTTGCTAAATGTATAAAAAAGTACAGTATAAGCCACTTAAAACTCTGAAAGTTGGAGAAAAATTCAGGGGTGTTTTTTCACCTGGCCCATGTAGGCCCAATTCCTGGCTGAGACTATGATCCAATCCCATCAAATTTTGCATACCAACTACACTTTACCATCTTTGCATACCAACTACACTTAACCATCTTCTCTCTTCTTCCCACGGGGAACACCACCCTAGAGTCTCCTGGACCCCTGTTTTGGTAAAAAAAAAGTCTGTGTTAGTTGTTAACTCCACAAATTGGTTCTTGAATAACAGTTATTGCCTTTATGGGTAGTATGAGGCTAACAGATTACAACAAGGATGAAATGTAATAATGATTGCACTACAGTAGGCTTGAACAGTTGGTCAGTGTTGAAGCAGATCCATACATTATCATACTGTGATGGCTGGTCAATCAATAATATGCATCCAAGGGTAATCCTACTGCAGGCACGACTTTTGGTGGTAAGTTTACTATTACAAGTCAAATCACTCCACCTCCCCTTCCAGTAAATTTAAAGTCCATTACTCATTGGGCTACTATACAGTCATCATGCCCATGTTCAGCCCACTCTACATTGGTCATCATGCCCACGTATGGCCTACTGTAGGAAAAACACAAGCAGAGAGTGTGTGTTACAAAAACACAGGGCTCCTGTCAGTACTGTACCTTCAACGCTGCCACAACAGTTTTTGCAATGAGAAAAAAGCAAGGAGAATTTTTTAGTAAGGGGATTGAAGCATACAATGACAGTGACCTAGAGAAAGATTCCAACTCAGACACTGCCTTCCTCCCACTAGTGCTAAGGTCAAGAATACTGGAGAATTAGACAAGCAGGCTAAAGGAAATACTGTACTGTATTCCTCCTGAATAATTGCTTTCAAAAGAATAGTTTAACTGTAGGTCTAAATTAAGCACATACCTACATGTAGCCTTATAGTCACTGAACAGGACTGGATCATTTTTTCCCTAATGTTTATTCTTTAAAAATACAACGGAAGTAACTACTGTAAGAACCTCAAAGGTAAAGAGCAGTCCCTCAAAACTTAATATGAAGAAAAAGCTAAATAACACAATTTTTGTCTTATTTCTTTTCAAAGTATCTTTCATTACATTTTATGACTTTGCTATTGATATTCAATGTACACCAAACAGTTATTTCTAATAAATTTCACATTTGAAGAGAAAAAATGTGGTCACATGACTCCCAACAGCCAATCATGAAACTGGACAGTCTACTACACTACTTCAATTTGGGATGACTGCTCCTGCCCTTAAAAGGCAGTTCCTCATCCCCCTATTTCAATTCACCAAACCTATACTCATCGTTAGTACCTCTCACAAGAACAAAATCATGACAAAGATGATGTAAATTCACCCTTATGCAGACACAATCCTAGTTTATTGTTTCAGGATATACGTACAATACCCTGCTGAACATACAAAGTTCTAAGAATATCAGTTTTTTGAAATACAGTAGTTGCCTGAAGGACAATCATGAAATATTCTGAAACTCATGCTTGCAAGTTACTGTACTGTACCTACCTTTTAGTAGGCGTTAATTACCACAAAATTTACTTTTTTAATTTCAATGAATAAAGTCTGAAATTAAGTCAGGCCAAACTCAGAAAATTTTATTGTTGTTTAATTGAACCTGGATTTGAAATTGAAAATAAGAATTCAAAGTCATTAGTGACCTGTATATCTAGGCCTTACTGTAGTTACAGTATTTTGTCATTACATTTTGAACATACAGGTAAGTTGCAGAGCACTGTATGGCACAGGCCTTTGAAGCACATATACCTGTACTGTACGCTAAATTCATGGGCTATGTTATGTACTGTATACTGAGCACTAAATATACTACTGTAGCCTGTAGTTACAGTACACAAGGTCGGTCTCACTCGACAGACAAAACCTACAGAGCTACAGGACACACCTGGCTAATTCTGACATTTTTAGCCTTACTAGTACATGCAAACCTCAAAAAATTTTGTTAGTCATGTCAGAAGTTTAAGTTCAGTCTCAAACTCAAACAGCATCCATCAGTTCCTCAAATACAATTTTTCCCAGGCAAGAGCAGTCTCCCAACTTGAAATATATAGGATTAGTGTAGTACACTGTCTTCACGGTGGGTCATGATTGGCTCTTCCCAGTCATGTGACTATTTTTTCACTCAAAATGTGAAATTAGCTGAGAGTCACTGCTTGGTTTACCTTGCAATAATGAATTCCGAATTTATCATGAAAGCAGATACTTTGAAGAGGAATAAGATGAAAGTGACAGGATTTGCAGTAGCCTAGCTGTTGAATTCAAAATAAGTTTGGGCGTGTAGAGCTCTTGCTCTTTAATATCATTTCGAAATGGAAAAATTTAGACTACTAAGAAAACTTCTGCAAGGAACCACCAGCTGCTCATTCCACTCACGCCATTACATCCACATTGAGGTACTGTAAACGTTACAATGAATCTGGACCTGGATAAATACTGCACAACACTCCTTGTGAATTTAAACGGGCAGGGTTGAGTGTGTGCATGTGGTTAGTTGTCCCGTTTGAGGCAGCTTGAGGCAGCTTAAGGCTGCATTCCCAAACTGCTTGGTGTCCTTGAGATCTGTTATATTCTGGGGGGAGTACGTTCCAGTCTCGATCTGATGGTCCAAATGGCCTATTCACTATGTGATACAGTACACTCAGTGTACTGTGGAGTGCGCACCTAAGAGCTCTGTCATTTCAAGATTTTTACACGTTATGTTAATGCAGATGCGCACTCGA
The DNA here is from genome assembly GCA_037179385.1 of Holothuria scabra. Classification (NCBI taxonomy): domain Eukaryota; kingdom Metazoa; phylum Echinodermata; class Holothuroidea; order Aspidochirotida; family Holothuriidae; genus Holothuria; species Holothuria scabra. The sequence continues at coordinate 55,565,163 of CM074181.1, read as the reverse complement.
CAGGCCCGCGCACTCGACGGTCACCCCATCATACATAGGCGAATTAGGTATCCATCGTTATCATTTTAATCCAAAATTTCTAAAGTGTTTACCAATTGTTTGACCCAAAGTTTGTCCCAAAGCTTTTCAACTAGCTAGACATTTGGAAATAAGTGGAAATAACTGGAAACACAGTCTGTTACTAGTCACTCTTAGCCAATTGATCACAAGACACAATAGGCTATATTGGATAATGTGAATGTCAGTGACCAATTTAACTGCACCCTGCACTTTGGTACTTTTCTGGGTCGCTTACACTGTAACACTGCATACATGATGCGTGACAAAATAATAGTCCACTACAATATTTACCAGTTAACCGAGGGACCTACAGTAGGCACCAAGTAGCCAAAATAGGATTAGGCTCTGGCTTAGTTAATAACAATAGCTGATGGCTAGACTAGGCTAGGCCTGTAACGTTTTGTACGTTACTGTGGCTTGTAAGATACTACAGATAGCCTAGGCCTAACATTAGGTTACGTGTTATGTTAGTTCCAGTGGGCTCAAGTCAAAAAGAGCAGGTTCACATTTAGCCTAAATGACCCCAAAAGTTCCCTGTCAACACTAAACAAAAGCAATCACACAAGGTTGCAGCACATTACTCACGGTGATTCGGTCGGTCTCTAAATCTGGGTCTTTTAACAATAACAGTTTTCTTAGCTGTTGTGTTGTCTTACACCGTTGTGACACCGATTAGGACCTCGAGTTGATCGAGAAAGCTTGCTATGCGTACCGTGTACGTGTATCGATGAACATGGGCTAGCCTACATGTACCAGTGTGTCTATACTACGCCGACCAAGCCGTATCCTTACGAGGCTCTGTTACCTTGCTTTTATACTGTATGTACCGAACAGCTGATGAGATGATGTAAACAAGACTGCTGAAGGATAGCCTAGCTCGCCAAAATTTCTTTCGAACAGGGAGCTGCTCCCTGCCTTGAAGTTGGTCAAGTTGCGTCTGCAAGGTCACCTGTTTTCTTTCATAAATTATGAATCACTAGCTTGTTCAATAGTTCAACTCGTAAAGTGTGTCGTCTGCTACATCATCATCAGTCCTCCTGAGATTGTTGAATGCATAGAGCAGGAGTTCCTACTATCCTAGTGCTCTGTGCATGGCTGAATGCAAACAAGACGGCAGAAGGATGTAGACAGCTCGCTAAAATTTCTTCCTAACAGGGAACCCAAATATAATGGTTCAGAAATGGAATTCTCACTCCAACCTCTTGTTCCCTGTGAACTTTTGCGCCATTTTGCATCTAGGCTCCTTGAAAACGTCAAAAAATTTCCGGACAGCCCTCCCTTTAGACCATACTGCATGCCCCCCCCTTCAGAGAAATCCTGCCTACGCCACTGCGTTAGTATATACAAATAAACGAGATATTGTTGAGCAAAATAATAAACTAAGAGTTGTTATTTTGAATTGTTCTATGTTATTTCCACTTAAAACCTGCAAGGCTACAAGTTCCAATGAAATGGAAGGGCAGGTTTTAATGAGTGGAAAAGGATCTAGGGAAAAGGCGTCTTCCCCTTTGAAAAGTTTTGCATTTAAAACAGAGCACTGATGTGGAGTTTACTACAATCCACTCATGCAAGTATTCCACCCATTAACAATCCTCGAGAGAAACTGAAGTTCCTAATGTCAAGTCAGCAAAAGACTTATCAAGCTTTTTACAATGGCCTCTAACCCGAGGATTACTTTGGACCTTTAAATAACTACAAGCTAACAAAGGATTCCCTTCAGAAGGAAATTTGTATACCTGGAGTATATGTGTCCCCTAATCCTCAGGTATAGTTGAGTAGCTCTCTTCTGAACTTGCTCTAAAAGCAATTTGTCCTTTTCAAAGAAGGACTCCAGGCCTGTGCAGAATAGTCGAGATGGGGGTCTAACCAGCTCAGTGCTTATACAAATTTAGCACAATTTCTTTACTAAAACTCTTAAACTTCCTCCTGATCAACCCAAGCACCCTTGTTGCCCTTGCAGCAGTAGCTTCACACTGCCTAGATGGCTTTAAATCTTGGGCCCGTAATAGCTACACCTAGGTCTTTCTCAGAAGTTTGTACCATTCATAGTGTAATCATAGCGGGGATTCTTATAACCAAAGTGGAGGACTTTGCCCTTATCAGCATTAAAAGACATCTGTCAATTCTGAGACCATGAAAATAACCTATCCAGATCATTCTGAAGCAATAAAGAATCATCCTTTTCCCCATCCCTCCTTTAGAGTTAGTATCATAAGCACACTTACTTATACTGGAAGTGATAGAGCTATCAATATCATTTATGAAAATTAAGAAATGGGCCAAGAATAGAACCTCGTGGTACATCACTTGATACTTCTTTCCAAGGAAAAAATTGACATTGACAACAACTCTCTGAGACCTACCATTGAGCCACGAATTGATCCACTGGACGCACTTGCATTTGAGCCTACCCTATGCAATTTTACCATGAGTCCACCTAGAGGTTCTTTGCGAAAGGCTTTTTGGAAGTCAAGATAAATGACATTCACACTGGAATTAACCTGAATCGAGAGACAAAGAAACATCCTCAGACTAGCTAAGCAAATTTGTAACACAAGACCTACTGGGTAGGAACCATGCTGAGTCAGATTGAGTAAACCATTATCTAAAAGATGAGTGAGCAAACAGTCCTTGATTAAGGATTCCATAATTTTGCACACAACTCTAGCTAAACTGACTGGCCTGTAATTACAATGTGAGCTCCGATCCCCATTTTTAAAAATTGGAGTGACATTAGCAACCCGCCAGTCAGTAGGAACAAAATTTGGGTCCAAACATTTCTGGAAAATAATTGATAGCGGAACTGATAAAACCTTGGAGCATGCATGAAGGATGACGGGATACCATCTGGCCCAGGAGCCTTACTTTTTTCTTAACTCTTTAATTTTTCAGAACCAGTCCCCCAGAGAACACAATGTCACTTATTGAAGAAGGGTTAGTGGAACCCCTACAAATCCTATGCCAGATGACTCTTTTGTAAAAACGGTTACAAAATAACCGTTTAACAAATTAGCCATATCCCGATGATCACTATCTGAGGAACCATTCACGTCATGAAATGGCCTACCCCCCCCCCCCCTCCCTAACATGCTGCTTAGATCTGACATAGGCATGCAAAGATTTTGGGTCAATCTTAACCTCACTGGCCAACTTTTTTCAAACCTAGCTTTAGTGTCCTTAACCAAATTTTTTAACTAAGATCTTTTGACTCTTTTGACTCTTTTGACAGTTCAGTCATCAGACTCCTTGCTGACCTTATAACGTCGCCAACACTTACGTTTCTTCCTTGTTGCCCTGAGTACCTCCCTAGAAATCCAAATAGGCCTACTTTTCACCCGAGCCTTCTTGAGTGCTATACCATAACTTTGTAACATCAGAAACCTCACTGCTGAAAAACTTCCAAGCATCAGCAGGACCTAAGTGAGACCAGGGAGTTGTCCCTAACAACTCCCTGGTGAGACAAATATGCAACCCAATCTATGCTGAGCTCCTCTATATTGCACGACTAAAATTACCTTTACTGAGGTCAAGAACAGTTCTGTCACTACTTGGAGGTTTACTGAAACAACATATGTCGAAACTAATAAGATCATGGTCACTACATCCAACCTTACCACCACTACTCACATTTCTGACCAGATTTTCATCAGTTACACCAAATCTAAACAATCATCCTAACGCGCCCTGAAAGGGCCAGGATGCAGAATGGTGTGTTGTATCACATTTGAGGCATGAATCGTTTCGTTCCATCTATTGAATTTTTTCAATAAAGCGGGCCTTTTAAATACAAATTTTAGGTATTGTTGTACAAAAATTGGAGTGAAGAAGTTCTATTTTGCAAACAGTGACAGGAGTTCCTTTAAGGGTGCGAGGAGGCATGCACTGTACGTTGTGTCAGTGATGATGTCATATCACCAGGGCCGCTGTGAGGGAAGGAGAAACATCGACTTACTGTCAGACAAAATGTACTTGAAAATAATTAAATCCTCTCCTCTTCAAGCACCGAAATTTGATTGACAGATCACTTTGTTTTTATTGCTGAATTTTGTTGACTTTCCAACTTAATGATGACCTCTTTCTTTTCAAGTGCAGTAATCCTGTAAACAAAGACCATTGTCAAGATGCTGCTTTAAAGATACCTGTTCAGCCTACAAATTTTCAGTTTTTTTTTATTAAAACGACTGTCAGTCACTTTTAAGTTTCACAATTCCATTATTATTCTAATATATTTATCAAAAAAGAACGAACCTGTTAGAAAACCAAAGGGAGTCTAAATTTCGATGACGATATTTTAAACAGTTCCGCATGGAATTACTTCCATGGTTCCGGATTGTCACGGTTCCTGACATAGCGAATAATGTATCTTTTCGTAAAAAGTAATAAAGATGTATACTGTACCCTTTTAAAAAGTTACACTTTGCGGCACTAGCTGGAATTAATTTTGCTTTCTTTGACGGTTGGCAATGTAATACTAATGGAGGAAATTCATTCTAAGAGTTCTTGCAGATGTAGCAGACGACTGAAACAATTGTCTTCAATGCCAAATCCCTGTTAGTTTAGAGGAATTTCAGGAATCAGACAATGCAAAACTTAATAAGTGGTGGCTATACGCACATAGGACAAAGGAGGAGCGTGCGTTGTTTCTCCTTCGCTTACAGCTCCCTGATATCACTACCCTTCAGATAGCCTGAAATGGCATTTTTCAGGCTTACCTCACCGTCCAGTGGCCCTCGAAAGGTGTTTTAGTGAGGAGTGACTCACAACCGGTTCCTCCGAAGTCATAGGGGATCGGGTCTCAAGGGAGGTTGTTCCCTCCCCTTTTGAAAGTTTGTTCGTGCTCAAGGCAGGGTCTTCAGATGCGATCTCATGCAATACAACACACCATATGAGATTGGTTTCCTATCCGAAAAAGTAGCACGTATAGGCTAGACGGTATTTAGTTCTGCAATGATGTGGGATTCATGAATGTTTTATGTTGATCACACGGCATCGATGTATAGGCCCTCAAACCTGGATAAAGTCGACATGATACTATAGATCTGATATCGAGTTGATCATGATATGAGTGCTTTCACAATATAGGAACTGATCAATAGTACAACAATAGGTGCACCATGAAAGTACCCTGGTCTCTTGGAGCTAGTCCAGTTAGAGACGAAGATAAGAATTAAATGGCAACGACGCACTGATCCAGTATAGTTGCCAGAAGGGGTGAGGGGGGCGGGTAAGTTCAGTTATGCAGAAATGGATTTTTTTTTTGGTGGGGGGGGGGGGGGGGGTAAGTGCCAGCAAGACTTCCTAAACCTAAGTGTCACTATTGCGCGTGACCGATTGTGCAAGAAAAGTTTTGACTTTATAAATTCTCTAGATGACCGGAACCGGCACTTCCCGAATGAGAAAGTATACATGAAAATGGCGCAGTTAATTTTTATTTTTACATGCAGGTTGACTAAATTAAAAGTGTCACATTTTGAGACTCCTTTCAATTGTCACTTCGCTTTAAAACAAAAGTGCCACTTAATGGTACGTATATATATCTGTCATATGTTTGTGTCTAGAGTGTTAAAAATTTTATTCAGAACTTTACCACTAGTTTTATTCTATGTATGTCGCTATTATTAAAGGGTATAAACGAGCATATACGAAGGATCATTTCACTGGAGGGACACAGAAGATTCTCTTCCCCCAAAATGAAGTCCTGCCCGAAGACTACAGTATACCGTATGTTAGAAGCCGACTGTACCCTCACTTGGCGCGGGATGCAGTAAAAATTTTGCAAAATCTCTACGTACCACTCAGACAGTCAGAAATAAAATTCACCATTCTTGTAAGCAGAATCCTAAGCAGCCATTATTCTTTACTACAGCCCGAAAGACTATTTAAGGAGAGCGCCTCCATATGTTGACGCGGAGTGCAAAAACCAGTTTGAAACGTTCTGACCGCTCAAATAGCCAGAAGTACAGCATTTTTGGCTTATAGTAATTAGCACTTTTGGTCTCATTAAATTGTCTAATTTGACCAAAAGACTATCCAAGTGGAGCGTTACCATCAGTTTGCACAGAACGTACAGAAAATGTGGAGAACTCGCAACCTCACAAGGCCAGGAATGTAATTGTCCAAAAGTTTAAAGTGTACCTCAAGTCAAAAATTAAAAAAAAAAATGTTTTAATGACATATAAATTCCAACAGTCTAACTCCCATCTTCATAGGACTTCATTGAGCCGAGATATAAAATGTTGAAGTTTATTCTCTCAAATTAAAATGGTAATACATTGCGCAATAATTTGTGATGTCATTGTTGTACTACTCAAATAACAATCTTTGTATTTCCTTGTTTATCTGAAAGTTACTGCACCTTGAACCGAGGTGTGAGGGTACTCTTACTGTTCTGATGTGATGTAATTAAATAAGCCCTCTCTGTGCAACATGCCATGCAAGCAAACAGGAAGCCTGTTCAAGGTCATAAAAGCATTTTTAATTTTAAATGGAAACAAAGCAGATAAAGTGAGTTGTACAACAAGAAAGTCACAAATTATTGCGTAATGGACTAATTTGTTTTAAGTTAATAAATTTCAACATTTTATATCTCGGCTCAAGAATGTCCCATGAAGATGGGAGTTGTACTGTTTGGATTCATTTTTCATTCTGTTTAATATATATTTTTGATTTTTTTTAATTGAGGTACACTTTAAGGGGAGCGGAATGTTCACAAAATTTTGGGAATCGAAACCCCTCAATACACACGCTGTTGAATTTGACCTCTCACGCCGACCGTGTGTACGCTCTTGGATAAAAATATGTCAAAGCGTCTATGGGAGGGAATTCTGGTGTGACGATCGTGTGATGAGCGAACGGGGGAAAACGGGAAGAGCATAAAACAGGAAGACGGAAACTTCTTGATTATCATTTGTATTGACTCGTTGAAATTTGGAGAAATTAAAAAAGGAGTTTTCTGACACCCAGGGGACACCCGGGGAAGGAAGAATAATTCATCTCCCGCATTTTTCACTGGGGCCGTCGCCCCGGCAACCTCTCCCTACCCATTGAGACCGTACACAGATATTTTTAGTAGGGGTGGGAAAAACGTAGAACACTACAGATCTGAAGTTTGGGGGATGAGTGTTAGAGTTTCGTGGGAGGGACATTCCTTTCCTTTTACAGAAAAATTGTAAACTTTGAATTGAGTCAATTGCACATATTTGGCAAAATAGTGATATCAGTTGGAAATACAGAAGAAAAGTAGTATTACAAGTAAAGACTTACGAAGAATAATTACGAGAAAACGCATTTGCCATCTTTTTTATTTTAAAGATGCTATTCTCGTAATAGCCGTGCCTTAAACAGACACATGGACCTTAACTTATTCAATGAGAGTACTGAACGACATGTACGGGTTTGAAGAAAATGGGAAACTTGTAGTTGTACTGGCCGATAAAATAACTGTCATGTTGCTTTGTTTTCATGGCAACAAGGTTAAAGGACCATTCCTCTCACCCCAAACTATAATTCTTGTACGGAAGTACCAAAATTCTCAATCGGCTCAGCTCTTTGGGTTGACAGCTTATTCAAACAATGCAGATTTTTTTCTAAAAGTCCCCACGACTCTCTGGCGAAGAGCCAAGGGGCGAAAACCAAACGATTACTCCCGGAGGAGTTCTGCTCCCTTAAGGAGCTTAACGTCCCAAATGGACAAGTACGCCCTCCAAAGGGCAAACACTGAGTGGTCCTGCTCTAGACTGGCTGAATAGAACTGAAGCCACAACCTGGATACAGTTTCTAAAGTCCTCCCGACCCTCTGGCAAAGAGCCGTTAGGCGAAACTTTTGACGAAAACTTCAATACCAAAGGTTACAATACACAGCATGAACTGTACTGAGAGTGTTTTTATTACACACATTGAGCTTTTTATACTCACACTGAAACAATGAACCTGGATTGTGTCTGGATGAGGAGGAATTTCAGACAATTGTGGGAGGGGCCTAAGAAAGAAGGTTAGGAGAATTGATACTGTTTGGGATGAGAGAATTAGGCCTTTAAGAACATCAGCAGTGTGCTCAACTCATATGTTCGTATTACGTTGGGGGCAGATGGTTCTCTATCAAAATATGTAATCCTTGTCTGAAAAGAAGGAAGAAACTTTCTAACTGATTTGCGGGGAGCTAACAGAAAACTTTGAAAAGCTCTCACACAGTCGGAAATGTATTTCCCAGGCTTTTAAGTAGAATCTATAACAGTAGTTACTTTCAGCTTCCGTTTACAACAAATTGTTCACTTCAATAAGAAATGAGCAAATTGGATGAAAAATTACTAGATAAGAGGTTCTTTTGTCAAAAACTTTAGTTTCTCGTTATCCACCCTTTCGTCAGTCAGTGTAGTCTGGCAGAACAAGCATTCTACAAGATTTTTGCAACTTTCGCCTGAACAATATTCTACCATTGACAAAATGATGTCCAAACTGTGAGGTGAGTCTTACGCTCGCCAATTTTCATTATGTTTGGAATTTTTCATGCAAATTTACCAGAGAGTTGCACCTCCCTGATTTTACCGCGACTATCGGGCCCACGCAAGAGTTTACTCTGTGATTGAAAGAGTGCCAGAGGGGTTATGTGGTGTGACCCGATACCTCACGGTACGATACTTCTTCGCTTGAAATGCAATGCAGTCGCATGAAAAATGAGGAAAATTTATTTCTGGTGTAACTTGCATGGGAGCATGGTGTCACGGATAAGACCACGTCGGCCTGAAATTGTGAACATAGATATTGAGGAGCAATGGCTGGAAAAAGCTCTTGCATGCACATTCTCAGGCTACAAACTGTTACTTACAACGATTTAGTAAATTTATGAATGTAACTTCTACAATTCGAGTAAAATCAAAGAATAGTCCAGAGCCAAATTTGTTTTTGATATGATAAAAAGGTTGAAAAAGGAACAAATTCTAAGAACTCTGGTGAAAATTTCATGCACTTCCAATGTTCGGTTCTCAAGAGTTGGCGATTGAAGTTGAAACTCTTTCTGCAAAAAGTGAACTTTAAGGAAGCAAGTGTGATTTTATTGGATTCACAATGTTGACCAATGTTTTTTTTACAATTTGTTACCAATTTTATGCAGCAAAAATATGAACATTGATACCATAGGTGCATTCTGAGCAGTGGAATTCAAAAAAATTACATCCCTTACTGAGAGGTAAGATAACATTTTTAATCAATCCAAGATCAAAAAAGGGGATGAAAAAGAAAAAAAATACAAAACATTGGCCAACGATGTAAATCTATGACATCAAACCCGTTGCTTCAAGTTTACTTTTTTATAGAAAATGTGTCAACTTCAGTTGCCAATATAATGAGAACCAAACATGGGAAATGAATGAAATTTTCACCAGAGTGCTAAGACTATGTTCCTCTTTGAAATATCAAAAATAAATTGGACTCTGGACTATTCTTTTCAATGCGCCGAGAAGGAGCATGGTGTTCCGTTGCAATTCCATGTTCCATCACACAACAACTCTCTCTATACGTTTCATTGAACTTTGCAAAGACCACCGTATGATTCAGCAGCCTGCATAGTTCAACCTCAACCTCCGTGTATAGTTGGCTCTTAACAGGGAGTTGCTGCTCTTACCAAAGAGAATTAATTCGGATAACTTACATCACGGATGTCTATAACCACTTCGATGATTTAAAACTTTGTACATCGGCAACGTATGCAGAAAATGGGTCCGGAAAAGAAATAATCAATTAAATCAAAATTAACGTTCATTTGTTTCATCTCATATATTTCGTCCACACAAATACAAATACAAAGAAAGTATCGTAAGGACATGATACGTAGGATACTAGAACAGGTATATAGATGCTTAGTAAAACTAACAACCTCACCGAAAAAATATATACTAGTCTACCAAAGAAAAACATAAACAGGAAACAGACAGAGAAGAAAAGAAAAGGGAGAGAAAGGATGTCCATAACAAACATATTATGAAATATGAATGAAATTATAGTAAAAAATAGACAACTTAGTATTTGTCACCATGAATATTCTTTAATATGGTAATTTTTTTTTTCTAAAGGTGTGACACGATTTAATTAAGCGATGTCGAAGGCTCCCCCATAGTCTGTTACTGTTACTTTAGTTGCTCAAGAGAAATTTTTATGTTTATAAAGCGGAGAATGGTAGGTAGCCTTACTGTTAATTGCAGAAGAGTAATAAGCAATGTTCTGGCCCCAGCGCGTAGCCAGGATTGTGTCATGGGGAGGGTTTTGGTGTCATGGGGGGTGGCACGATATGAGGGACAAGTCTAAGGATAGAGAAAAAAAAACCCCGATATTTTAGGTGTTTTTTGCATTGCAAGGTTGGGTCATGGGGGGGGGGGTTCTAACCCCCCAAACCCTCCCCGTGGCCACGCCACTGTCTGCCCTTATCATTGATTGTCACTCACTTGCCGTTAATGTCAAATTTAAGTTTTCTCAAGATGGATCTGTTCGTTGTAGGGATGTGATATTACCGTGCAGTTGTGTATATATAGAAGGGAAAGAAAAGGGAAGAATATTGACCAGACACTATTATTGAAATATTACCTTCTAATCCCGCAATTGAAGAAAACGCAAGTTGGGCCATAAAATAATCGGACTCACAACACCAGGCTATACCGTACGTGCCGGGAAGGCTTCATGACATTACCTGGTGACACTGTCTTGTATCATTTCGGGAGAAAACTTTGGGGGGAACAACTGAATTGAGAACATTCTTATTCATGCGACTCTTCATAGTGGACTCTTCCCCGAGTTCTAGTCCACTGACTTGATGAAACGCACCCCGGGGCGATGCGCACTGTTTAACAACGCTGACTCTCCGAATTCCGACTAAAAATGACTTAACTACTAAAGACTTTTGATAAAAGTTGAAAAGGATCTGTAATGTTACAAGATGGTTTAAAATTAATTATCAGTACGTCTACGAAAAAATTTTCTTACGCAAAATTAGTACTGTAATTGAACAACAACACTACTCTGTTTTTTACCTATACCAGATTTTTGGGGTCCACAACGCCATACTAGACTAAAAAATGAATCTTTAGCAAAATTTCGCTCAGTCTACGGTGGCTGATGTTCACAATTTCAATCACACTGATCACATAGGCCTCTCGAATATTCCTAAACTTGAATCCTTCTGATGACTCAGTCAGTGTTGTTTGTATTGTACAATCATTAAGTAGTATAGCACGTCACAACATGGCTTTTGATTAATTTTTCCGGAAAAATTCGGGACTTTTTATAAAACTGTTTACCGTCCCGGTTGCTCGGTGAAATCTGGCACTTGAAAGCATCGTTTTATCATGTTTTGCCCAGATATTCTACCATTTTGGAAAGTATTTCGTGTGTCGAGGAAAAGTTGCTTTTCCCACATCTCCCTGAATGCGTCGCGACTTTTAGCAATCCTTTTGATTGTTTTTTTTTTTTTAAGGGACTACGATGTTTTTATTTCAGGGCAAGTTTTGATAGATTTCGGACACACGAAGAAGTTCAGTTTTTCTTGAGCCTTGGTAAATTTTAGGGGAAGCGCCCGATGTTCGCCCCCTCTAAAACAGCCCCGAGCCAGAGCACTCTCCGTGCATGACTTTGAAATGTGAGCCACTCTGCAGTTTTTGAATTTGATGTCGGTCAAAAACTGTTCCAATTGAAAATTTTGGAAGAGTCCGGGTAAAAGTGAAGTGACGAATTACTACCTGTAAAGTATTTTCATAGAAAATAAAAACTTCTTCAAAGGAAGAACTATGTTATTAGTCGCTAATACATATTTTAATTTAACCTACATAAAGAATACAATTTTCCATTTGACAAAAGCTGTTGGTTCCTGTTGTAACGAGGTGAATGGTATACGAATTGGTAGAGCCAAACTTATTTTGGAATAACAACCATATCCCACGTACAGTGGCTGCACCAGAGGAGGGGTACATTTTACCCTGAGTCAAAACCTTTGCCCCAGATGTCCACCAATTCTGAACCAAACATATATATACTGAGACTTATTTTTCACCCAGTGATAAGCTTTACGAACAAAGCTTTCGGGACTTCTTGTTTTGCAGCTCCACTCCCTCTCACGAAGGCTTAACCCTTTACCGTTGTGCTCCGATCGGGGCATATTTGCGCGCCTCGGGAGCGGGCGGAAAAGCGGACGTAGCCCGCCCCGCATCGGCTTCCGTAGGCCACCTCCCCGTGATCTTAAACTATTGTCTCTCTCGTTGTTGTGGCCGAAATTTCGGGTAGCTACTCGCAGTTTCGAGCTCCGCGTGAAGCCGTAATAATGGGTGAGAGCCGAGCTCTCCGCATGGGTCCAAAAGGACCCAAACAACGGTAAAGGGTTAACCTAAATGGAATCAAACAGGGTACCAAGTTACGGACTCTGGACTATGTGTGCTAAAGAAAAATATACCTATCCTGAGACTATATTTATCATCCCGAGGTAAGCTTAAAATTTGGAACTCCCGAAGCTTGGGCCTGCGAAAAAAATTCCCGCCAACCTTTTCGTTTAAAGTGTACCTCAAGTAAAAAAAAATTGTAAAATACCTAACACAATACAGAGCACAGAAAGTGGATTCAACTCCCATATTCACGGGAAATTCCCGAGCCGAGATATAATGAACAACTTATTTAGAAAGCCGGTATATGAGTCAGTGGTGATTTATTACCAGAATTTGTGCAAAAATTATAATGCATGCGTCCAATATGTACTCTCAGTCGTTGAACATTTTTGAGCAGAGCTGTAACTGCTAGATAGAAACGTAGTATTTCTTGCGCAGGTCGGTACCTCATTAACATGTTGTAATAATCATATGAGCAGAAAAGATGCATGCCTTTTTAAACCTGTCAATAAATCAAATACTAAATTTCTACATTTATTATAGATCCATACTATTTAGAGATTAGTACTCAAAATATTTAATCGTTTCAGGTGGAAATACTGAAAATGAAAAAAACAAAAGTGCATGAAATATATATACCTGGGCAACTTTGTGAGTATTTTTCAACCCCTTTAAATTCCTACGTCATTTATAATTAAGCCCCATTTTGCTATTCTCTATCAAAACTAAGGGTATGGAAGGATCCGATGTCGAATTTCAAAAATGACAGTGTTTTTTTTTAATGGAATGTTTATTAAATCCCTCCTTTGCAGGCTCATCGTTAAAATGGCGTTGTTCCCCCACATACTTGGACCGACTACCTAGGCCGTAAAACTCTATCTAACGAACTAACTAACCGCAAATTCGAATTCGTCTGGAGTTTTTACACCTGGACGGGTCATGCCAAAACCTTTAAAAATGGAAACTACTGCCATTGTGCTTGGTGCTTAGCACTAAGCAAATGAGTAGGGAAAACAGACAGTGAACCACAAGTGGAAAAAAGCCCATGGCCGGTCCAACTTAAACCGATTGGTTATTGCTAAAGCTGATTGTTTAATAGCTGTTGCTCTAAACTTAATTTATAAAAGGAATGAACGGATAATTTTTCGATACATTAATTTGCCATCTGGCCAGCTGTTGGCACACACATGGTGAAGACGTTAAGCTACGAGATGTTTGTAAGCTGCACGAAAAGACAGTTTACTTATCTCACAGAACAGGTTTATTTAACAATGATATAGAAAACGAGGGGCTAGGTGTCTCCCCCTATGTACGGTTTACTGCCTTCAATATCTTAACAAATATTTTGATACGTGGAATTCTATCAGACTCACAAACACGAACTTGTTACTTAGTGTAAGCTAGGTGAGTTCGAATACAGTTTCTAATGCAATTCAAGTTCAAGTTTGGTTTCAACTACCTTCCGTAGGTTCAAGTCCCAGCTCTTACCACTGCAGGCGGGAAGAATACCGTGGACATATTCCACAGAACCAATCTAAGGGATGACAAATATATTTTGAAGGGTTAATCGTTCCTTAAGTCTTAAGGAAGTGATAAATGTACATTTGGGAGGGGGCCAAAGAACAATGTGCATTTATAAGAAATTTTCATCAATGATGCTTGTGAAAAACATTGTCATCTGAAAGTGGGCCTACCATACACTAGAAGGCAGGGTGCCCGAATGATTCAAAGGATAGACTATCTGTTCAGTATTGTATGATCTGATCTGTCACTATTGCAGTAGCAAGTTAAGTTTTCCCTCCGTTTGCGAGAACATCCTCGATCCGCCATTGATATACTTACTACTGAACTATGGAAACGCGAATGATTACGAATGAACCTGCCCTCTTAGTGAACTTCATCGGGGGTTTCCATAAATGAATGGAATGCATCGTAAACAGAAGGATAGAAAACCTTGTCCAGATCATCAAACTGACCACTGCCAAACAGCATGCTTCGGACACTTTCTGTCGAAAAGGTGAGAAAATGTAAAATGACATTGAAATGAGCTTTACGTATATCCACCAAGTATACCGGTTCGAGTATCTGACATCGGTGCAGTCGAGAGGGCTGGAGTTCGACTTCTGGTCTGGTCATACTAAAGACTTTGAAAATGGGACGAACATAAAGTCATTGTGGCTTGGTGCTCAGCATAAGCAATTTAGTACTGAAACATGCCAAAGAGCAACTACTCAGTGCCAAAAATTAAACAAATTAACCAATTGGTAAGAAGCAGAGCCGTCAACCTTTTTACAACTAACCCAGTCGTGGGATCGTTTGTGCACCAGCTCCTATCTTGACTAAGGTCACTGGTATAGCAGGTCACAAAAAAAATACTACAAATTCAGCTTCATAGTTAAACCATTATTGATTTGAATAAGATAGTCTCTCTTCCGGCTGAATCGGTGCCATCTATAAGGATTCTGTAAAATTTACACCACTCGACGCATGCTCAATGAACACCAGTGCACTCTGCTATGCGGTTGGTCAGTCATCCTAGTCATTTCGTTACCATAGCAACGCTGAAACCAACACATGTTCGCAGTATTACCATGAGGGAAACAACCCCTGTATACGTACTTGGAAATCATTCCCGTGCAGAGAAGGTGCAGTATATTTGTTTTCCCTAAAACACCTCATTGTCATTGCTAAGGTACTGAAAAGACGTGTTTCCGACTGACCCTGTACTTTTTTTGAACCCCCAACCGAGGATCGAAACCAGATTATTTGGCAGTATTGCAATCAATTCTTCGTAAAATGCACGTTTGAGGGGAAATGGTAGGAAGATGCTAACCTACAATCTTACAAAACTGCTTGGGACACCCCCTTCTCCCACATTCCCCTGTACAATGTTGGATATAGTAAGGTCACTTTAAGGCGTAGGGACCGAACATCGTACAGTGGTAGAGTGGAAGGAAACATGTACTTGTGAACGGAGAATCGAATATTCTTAATCGTTCGCGTCATTACACATGACATAAAGGCGGGATATGTTCCAACCAGGGAGCTTCCAGTGGCAGATCCTTGTTTTAGCAAGTTTGTCCAAGAATGTAGGCTTGTAGCCACCGAATACCTGTAAGATGTTAAGTAAAGACCATTACCTACGCAACCAGCCAGTAATACAGTGACGTCACGAGCCCGACACTCTCCGATGACCGTTGATAGTGTTCTTGCTCCATCGAGATCAACAAAACCAAAACTTGAGCAGTTGATAATTAAGACCTTTCGTTTTGCTTTAACATCGATCTCTCCAAGGGGGATATCTGATTGATTGTTGAGTTGAACGGATACATCACTTTTGTCATCTGTCGAGTCTTTGTTAGGCTTGGACGTATCCATCAGCTGAAGGTATGCAATAGTAAGAAAAAAAGTGATCTTATTGATGAAGAAAAAATGGTTAAAAAATAATCCAAGACCAAATTTATGTTTTATATGTTAAAGCCTGGAGAGAACGTTCTAAGCGTTTTTTAGAATTTTTGGTTCATTTCCCATGTGCAGTTCATAAGATATTAGCAATAACAGTTGACATATTTTTACAAAAAACTGGTGAATTGGTTAGAACATCCGACTTGAAGTCGGGATGCCTGGAGAGATATTCCTGGCCGAAGACTTTAAAATGGAACCTATTTCCATTGTGCGTAGCGCTCAACATAAGCGATGTAGTGTCGAAAGCAAGCCAGTGAGCCACAACCTGAACACTGGAGAAGTCTCTGGCGGACCTGGCTTCAACCAATTGGTTAGACCCACGGACTTACTATACATGGACAGAGCATACTGCACTGTAGATTGTCGCTACCCAGGCTACGTGTGAGAAAAAGCCCACCAAGATGGCCGTCTGCTATGATTTCGTATCTGATTTATTGATTGGCAGTAAAAGACGTGTTTTAATACACAAAAAGTTACGTAACATTTGGGGTTAGCTAACAGGTCAGTCAGTATGTGGACGTGGTAATTGTTTTTCACGCAGTGTGAACACAACGAAAGCAAAGCTCATTTGAGGCCATAGATCATGTAACAAACTCAGATATAAGTTACACCCCACACCGCCTTTGATGTACTGGGGTGTCTATGTTGCTTTTTCAAGAAGCGACGTCACAGCATGTCAAGTATATTCCCATGTTTTGCAAGAAAGTTGAAATATTTTTGACATATAGCAAGGTAAGGTCAAAATCACATTTTGTATTGCAGGAATATCATATTGTTTCCCATTCAAGTTTAACTTTTGCTTATAATATTACAAAGTCGTCCTCAAATCAGACGATTTATAGGTTCACGGCGGCCATCTTGGTGCGCCTTTTTTGTCCAAGTCGGTGGCGACCATCTACGGATAGGATGTATACGTTACATGCTGTGTCCATGTATGTAAGTCCGTGGTTTGACCTCATTTTAGTACGTTAAGTGAATTAAACCAAGCAATGATATCTCAACCTTGCATGTTAACTCAATTTAAATTGTCAGTCACACTTACTGGTCGTGTAGTGACATACAGGTCACGAAAAAATCAACCTTATGGAGCGATGGATAATTTAGACACATTTGAAATGCTATGATGGCAAAAATGGTTCATCGTTGGGACTAAAAGAAAGCAAGCGAAGCACGCCAAAATTTTCGTTCATTTCAAAGGATTTGTGAAAATCGTGCTCGGTGTGGTTCTACTTTTAGTCAAACACAGAAATGGGATGAGAGATAAACATGAAGCACCAAATAATACAAAGTATGGTAAGTATTTATGTGTTTACAAAATGAGAAAAAACTGTTAATTTAAGTTAAACAATTTTTAGAGATTTTTCGATGCCTGTAGGCCGGGGAAGCTTAGTGGGGAAATTTAAAGGAAGGGTTGAACGTCATCCTCACATAAATTGGCAGTCTTTGTTTTTCATTTAACTTAATTTGCAGCCTTTTTCTTCTCAACGATCACATATTATCAAAATGTGAATGCTTAAGTGGTATGAGAACATAATGTTAGGAGCACTCACTAGAGCAAGAACGGAAACGGAAAATCGGTTCACATCAGTCTAGTTGGCAAGCGCCATCCTTTTAAAAGTCTGAAACTGAAAATCTGCAAATCATTACCATGGCTATATGCTGTATTGCCACGAGCGTCACTGCATGAGTACACATACCATTTCGCATTTTGAAATACCATTTCGCATGAAGTGAGTATACTAAATGTATGAAATTATTCACCCAATTTTCCTCTTCTGTTTTGATGTCTAATGTTTGCCCCTGTGACAAAAGTAAAAGTAAGGTACCTTTACCAGTAAACAAATATTTATTTAGTTGATTTCCAGTATTAGGCTATATTTATTGTTGGAAAGGAAGGGTATTGTAAGCATAGGCGTGTACGAGACGGGGGCAGAGGGGGCAGATTGCCCCCCCCCCCCCAATTTTCTCAAGACCTAAAATTCGGGCAGGAATCGAGAAAAATTCGGGCAGCCGTTTGAAGCTTAAAACCTGGTTTGTTTCTACTTACACAGAAAACTCCTAGGCGCGCCCGAATTCCTTCAAACACTTAGCCGAAAAATAATAAAAAAGCATCATAGTCACGGTACAATTTTCATGAAAACTCTAAAAGATACCAAAATTCGCGACACATTCGGGCAGCTTATGAAAAAAAACAATTTATCGTCAGCCTCACTTCATATTCTTGCGCAAACCTTTGCCCGAAATGACACAATATTCGGGCAAAAGTTGCAAAAAAGTTCTGGGTAAATAGTTTGTTCTAAAGTAAATCATGATTTTCATTGTCTGCATCGGGCACTAAAGCCAGCGAATACAGAGTTTAATCTGTTTTTGTCTTTTTAGCATACGTTTTCGCCACAGCACAATTTTTGTTCAAAAAAACATTCCAATTTGTAATTGTTCATTGGCGTAAGTCCCGAGGGATGGGGGGTTATATTCCCCAGTATTTGACTAGGGGGGGGGGGATGGTCAACGTAATCATCCCTCCAATGTTCAGTCTACAGATACGTGTTTTATTACTGACAAGTAAGCTACATTTATTCTCCCCTCATGATTAACATGACTCACGTTGTTCACCTACGTGTGTAATATAATGCTGTCTATGTAGGCTACGTTACATCAGAAGGTTTCCAAACTTTTTACATCATTTTCAAAACGTTTAGAGCCATGAAAGTCACATACTTTAAGTTTCTGTCATTTAAGCTGGGTCGTCACTAGTCTCCCATCTTCGCTGAAATACTCCAGATCGGTCCCATATAATTAACCTTGGCGGGCTTCTACCGGAGACGTGCCTGCCCGACGGAGAAGAATTACACTGTGCAGGCTAGTTGTTTTAGCCGCAATCGTCACACCTGCGCCCAAGGTTACCAAGAGATGCGACCGTTTCGCTATACCACTTTGCTGTTCCAAATGATAGCTTCATCAATTTTGAGAAGATCACTTACACACATGTAATGGTCTTCGAACTCAAATTTTTGTTACCGAGGATAACACTGAGTTGATACTGCCTTTTAAAACTTAACGGTAATTCACTGCTCTAGAATTGTTCAATATCAGTCCTCCAGTGCAACTTGATGAAGAGTTTTGTGTCCAAAAGAGCCTTTCCTTAGCGTATAAACATGTCAATACCCTACAACATTACCCATGTATTTTACCCCTTAAAGCAGTCTTCCTGTGGCCTCTGAGGCGTTAAAACCCAGGAGCTTGAACCCCACCAGGGGCCCTAAGGCGGGCCACTGGACCCCACCCTTAAGGGGCTTCGCGCTTCGCGTGCACACATCACCCTCCCCCCCAATGTTGAAAAGAAATCTACGGCCCTGTATTTGTTACAACTTTTTGTTTGTCATCGGTCTATTCTCATGATTTTTTTGTCGATTGAATACCAGTAGAAAACATCGTAAATGTCATGCAACTAAACTATCCCGTTATGAATACAACGTAAAGGTATCGTGAAGATTTCATTTTGTTTTTAATTTTGTATTCCCTTGCCCGAGGAAAAAGGAGTCTATGCGACTATGTCGATGTTTTGGCCACGGTTGTTTTTATTTAATTGGTACGGTTTGTGGGGATCAAGTGTGCCAAAACCATTGATATGGAATAACGTCGTTTGCTCACTAGGAAATAACTTGTTTGTTTAAATGCATATAAACAGGCTTCTACCTTGCTTGGGAATCGAGCGAAAATTTAGTTAATCGGTTTTTAAGGGCCAATTCGTTGCATGGCATCCCTACTCATGTAATTCGGGCGTCTGAATCTGAGCTAAACAGGCTGCTAAAACACACGGGATCCTTGTAAAGTTCGACGAAACTTATATTTGATAGGCAGCCGGAATGCCATCTAATGCCATCCTCCCTCGAAGTTGAGAAGCCTTGGGATTTTCGAGGGTTTCTGAAGTTTTTCAATTTTCAAAATTATATTGATGATAATCTCATGATGCATGACGTAAAATAGTTTGTAGAACGCGCAAATAAACTCATTTTCCAAGGATTATAGCTTAATGTAGTCATCCAGTGGTAGTGGTACATGTCATCTGGGAGTTTTCTGACCTTTTTGTAGATTTGCTCATTTTTGGTGAAAATTTTATTGCAAACGAAAGTTCAAAATATCGACGGCTTTGATTCGGCAGTTATAAGCCTGGGAAGGCCATTTCCGGCTGTCTGAGGGGTTGCGATTTTTCAAATTTTTCTGTACGCTCTGCGCCAACTGATGGTGGCGCTCCGCTTAGATAGTCTTTCGGGCAGAATTACATTTTTCGGGCAGAGAATCCTCTGCCCCCAAACTGAAATGCTCCCGTACGCCTGTGATTGTAAGTACAAAAAAGAGTAATGCCACATAATCAATCGCGGTCACATTAACCAAGTCTACATGCTTTGTCGTGGTTTGGGGCACAGTAACATTGAGAATATCTCAAAGAAGTAAAGAAACCTTTAGTGTAACAGAGTTTGATCAAAATGCAGAAACATCTTTCTTCTGGTCCTCTCCCCCTTTTCTTTGATGAAGAAACACAATAAGTTACATCAATCATGCTAGTAATAGATGCTGTGAGGAAGCAATTTATAGGTACGGTAAATCTTTGGAATTGCTTGGCCAGTAGGCCAATGTTTGTTCAATGATTTCCTCTTCACACCAGGGTATCTGTTCTATCAAAACAAACAAATTAAGTATGAAAGTTAGTGCTTTGTAGGTCGATTGTCCATTTTGAAATTTTCTTGTGACTTTTGAAACTTATTTCATATTACAGTGTTATGCAAAGCGTGTGGAGTACAAACTCTACATGAAACACCAAGTTGAAGTGGTATAGCTGCAAACCGGAGTTCGGACAACACTCAGAACCGGGCCGGATTATCCTGCTCTATGAAAATCTCCTCATCTTTCCGGTTGATGATTGCAAAAGTGTTGGGAAAGATTATTTTTAAGCAGCCCGCAGTGGAGTGATGGGACCTGCAGTTGGCCACCCAAATTAAAAGTTCTGGCCACTCCAGTGCTCATTTCTCCATGGATATGTAGAAACCAAACAGCTTGTCCATCGGTAATGAAAAGATTGTTCTTGAGAAAAGCTTGGGTAAAAATTGTAAAATATAAATAATCAACAACGGTTGCCTAGGAGGTAGGGTGTTTTCATAGAAAGTGTAGTAGCTACAGGGGACAGGAGGCAATTGCCTCCGTCTCGGAAAAGTGAAAATTTCAAAAATTTGCCAGTTGAGACACCAGACAGCTGCAGTGAGGTTTTCCCAACTTGTCCTTCATAAAATTCCTTATTATTTCCAATAAAAGCTCCATATTTCTAATTATTGTTTAAAAAAGGCGCAATTTTCTTCGTGCTTCGGGAGCCAAAATTGCCATTTCTAATGCAGTGAGTGCTTGCTCATAAATCAGTCTATTGGTAAACTTTTCCAAGCCGATACCAGAGCTGGAGTCGAGTCCGGAGAGTCCGAGTCACGAGTCCGGCAATTTTCATCTTTGAAGGACTCGAGTTCCTGCACTTTCTCAAACATCACCTCTGACCCAGTCCTTCTAATTCTAATACGACGAGTCCGAGTCCGGACTCGACTACAACACTGGCCGCTACAGTGCTGTTTCCCTTAATTTTGTTCAATACACGTTCTTGGTTTTGGAATATTTTTTCGAAAGAAGCAACAAAGTTTGGGAAACTTTTAATGTCGCTGGGAAGCCTCAATCCGCACTCATTGGATAATATTATGTAACGATCTTCAGTCGACAGGCTATCTCAGAATAAACCGAACGGCCCTTTGCCAAAGGGTCGAGAGGATTTTAGAAGCTTCTCGGCCTTTTAATTCTAATGTATATAGATATATGCTAATAGGAAACGCAGATTTCAATATAGTCCCCAAATTTCCTTACAGAAAACCCAGAATCTACACTATTTTCTTCAATACAAGCTCTATATTTATAAATAATTGCCTCAAAGAACCCAAATTTTTGGCACGCTCCGGTGCAGCCAACTTTGAAAAATAGGATAAAGACACATTAGTTGGTTAAATCTGACTGCGTATGGAAAAAGTTAAGGTCTTACTGTTCCATCCTGTTATGTATATCTCGCTAACTTTAAACTATCGCGATTTGGGCGAAAAACAAGGATTTGCTTTAAACAAATGATTTCAGGGGTTCGTTTGAATCTGGTGATGGGTAAGCAAACTAAATAACTTCTCTTAGACCCCTCACAAGAATTTTCCCCTTTATGGGAATGGAAGACAAAGGGATATCCTTAGAAATATATCAGTATCCTGAGAAAATTAGAAAGGTTTACTACTGCTTCAATATACAGGGGCTTCCTCGAAACCCCCAGTATCGTCAATGGGTTTAGACCTGTTTTGATAGGTTGGCATTTCTTGACGTTGTACATTCCTGGCGACTTACCTCTTTGGTATCATTGTCCTCCAGCAGGGGTAGGGCCATGATTCGCCTTGTAAATGCCTTGGCATTCAGAAAACATAGTGAAGATTCCATGTGAAAAATTTCACATTGGGGGTGGTTTGTAACCTTTTAAAAAGAATCATTATAGAAAAAAGAACACATAAAAAAGAACAATCAATATTAGATAAAAAAAATAAATTAAGACAAAAACAAATCAAAACATAATATGCCCCTCATGGAGCTACTAAGCTATTAAAGTAGGCTATACCGACTCTTAAGAGTTATTATGTTACTTGTGAATTTCTGTGTTGTGATAAACCAAATAAATGACATGAAAAATTAAATAATTTCCTGATTGAGTGATTTCTTTGTTCTCTGTTGTATTACATATTACTTGCAATTTTCAAACATTTATTCCAATGAAAGCATTTTCTTCCATTTAGCGAAATCTAAATACCTTGAAGGTTTTCTGGTCCAGAAAGAGCTCTGACCCTTCGATATTACCCTCTTTTTTGTACGATGGAAGTTGGATTTTCACAGCTAAGGCAAAAATGGCGAATACCACTGAAATCAACAAACCAAGTGCTACACCAAGGAACACTACACAAGAGCACGTAAACACCCAGATTGTCTGAAAATGCAAAAGTGTGAGGATAATGAAAGTTTCTAATTAACTTCTCAACACTGTAAAAAAGAGTGAAATTTACTTCAAAAAGTGTGCGGGAGAATCGTACCTAGCATGATGAAATTTTACTGATAATGGTGATGGAGTGAAAACATAGTGAAATTCACTCCAAACAGAGCGAAATTTCACATAAATGGAATGGACTATCCAACTTTGGAGGGAAAGTTTACTTCTCTTCGGGAGAAGTTCACTCTAACTAGTGGTTTACCTCATCAAACTCTTTTGGAGTGAATTCATTTTATATTTTCTTAGAGTGTAGGCTCAAAACAGATTTTACTCATACGAGCAAATGTGGTTGTTTTTAAAATTCGTATTTTCCTCACCCCAGGCAGCTTCGGGTCTCCCAAATCTGTTACTTCCACCCTAAGTTGCCACCTCAATTCAGTGTCTAAAAATTTTCTTTGTTTGGACACAAATTCTTCTTGTTTTATTGCTCGATTTCACGTGATCTTTTTGAACGTACATGTAATAAGAACACACTCTAAATTTTAGAGACATGAGGGACATGCTACGCAGCATATTCCAAATGACTGTCGTCAATCAAAAATAGTTATCATGAATGTCTGCTTTCATATCAAGCTGAACTTCATCTTAAAGGCAGTCATTCGTCACCCTAAACTACAGTTTCATTATGCATATATCAAAACTGGTACAGCTCTTTGATTGGCATCACATTCAAATAATGCATCATAGCTAAATTACACAGCATGGGCACTGAGAGTGTCTTGATTACACATTATGGACTTGTATGGCCACTGGGACAAGCCATGAAGCAACAAACTAGGATTGTGTCTGGTTAAAGATGAGTTTTAGATAAATATGGGAGGGGCTAGAAGTAAGTAGGTTGGGAGAATTGGAACTGTTTGGGATGATGAAAATATGCCTTTAAAGGGCAATCTCCTCAACCAAGAAAATGACACTTTTCTCAGCCTAGCTCGTCTCAAAATTTCCTAAACTCCACTCCTTGTGTAAAAACGACCCTAGTTTATCGGTTCAAAGCCTTATGAGAGCTTACAAGGTGCAAACTATCTCCAGGACGCCCTCTGCACATGCTGTGAGCTACTAAACATCTTCTGAATTTGATTTTAATCAAAGCGCAGCCACCATGTGAGAATTGTGTTTTGCTCTTACAAAGACCTGGTTTGTGGTAAAGATTACTCCAAACAGTTCCAATCCTCCTAATCTACTTACGTAAGCCCCTCCTACAAAACTCATCCAGTTATCCGTATCCAGACACCATCTCAGTTTATTGCTCAAGGGTGAGCATACAAGACACCAGTGTGCAATACATGTTGCGTCGTATAGGCTACAGTGCTTTGGATAATTTGAATTTCCTGTCACTCAAAAATCTGTGCCAATTGAGAGAATTCCTGTAGGCTGCTACAATGACTATAATTTGGGGTGAGAGTTCCATCACCATTCAACCATTATGACGAAATGAACCCACCACCTTTCTGATGATAATGTACATTATGGAGGTTGTGTACTTACAAAATCCCACTTGGACTGACGGTAAATTGACGGTAAGACTCGCACTTGTAGGACCATTATCATCAAGGAGTATATCAGAAGTACCGACAAAACCGACTGTAAATACAAATGTGTAAAGATGTCCAAGTCAGTTTACAGAACGTCAGCCAACTAACCTGCTCGGATCATTGATTAAATTAATTATTGTTAATGACATCTCTTTATATTATATTTTAAGCGCATAGACGGAATTATGCAATGAAATTGGAATAATCGTTAATTCCTGGGACTATGGAGAGGGATGTGGGGTCTACAAATGCTTTTCTGTCACGGCCATTATATTATTCTACAAAATATCGCCTAATTGTCGACTACTTACAATTTTATTACCTGGAAATAATTCACCCTGGCATTATTATTATAACCCTTTTGAATTAATTTCTGACGTTTTTGCGATAGACCTACATATACCGAGCAGTTATTTCATTTCACTTCTAATAATTTTTCACAAAATGTGATAGTGATTGAAAAAATAGGCAGGAATAAAAGTATTCGTCTAGGATATGGGAACACACACTATACCTGCTTTTGCAGAGCAATAAATTGTTTATAATGGATTTTCACTCCCAATGTTGCCAGAACGGTGGTCACTGAAGACCAACCACCCCTTTTCCAGAGGACATGCCCACAAGGGTGCTCACAAAAGAATACAAAAAAAAAAAAAAGAAGAAAAATACTGTTTTACCACTAGTCTCGTCATAAAAGGTGACAATGTTAAAACGTGGAAACCAATTTGCAGTTTTATGTAGTGCCACAACATTTTTTTGTATTAGAGAAAACACGAATTACACGAAATATGAAGGTGCATGTGTTGCTCATTTACACAGAATGCATTTCTATGACTGATAAAATTAAAGACCGACGTTTGAGGCGATAAGCCCCAGTAACGGGTAGGTTTGGAGTTCGGTCCGCGATTAAAGTCCGTGGGTTTTCGTCGAAGAGCAATCTACGAAATTCCTATTTAAAGAAAAACAACTCTCAAAATAGTTTAAAATATTTTCATTCCGAAATAAACAAAAATTAATTTGCTGAAAACATATTCGTATTGATACAAGACGATGTCATTTTTAAGTGGTAAGTTCCATTCGCATTTTTGGTCACAGACCGTCGTTTAACATTTTTACAATGCCGCTACTTTCACCTGAAAAGTGACAACGCGGATAAAATTTTACATTAGTATTCCCATACTTGAAACAGTGAAAGGTTGCTATGTCAATATTGCAGTTGCAATTTTCCTTAAAACAAGCTGATCAACTGGAGACACTTACGAGAGGCAAAGGTTCCAAAAGAAAGCCAAGAAATAAAATTATGAAGAGAACGATGACACAGCTCACAGCACTCATCAGCTATCATAGGAAGAAACAAGGATTGTGAGAGTATATGAATGTCTGATAAATTTTATCTTCATCCAGTAACACTTGTAATTTTTAGTCCATGAAGCTTGTGACAAAATTGAATTTCAGTCCTAGTTGTTTGTCTAAGAGCATTTTTTGTTAAAAATTGTATTCATGGATCTCATTTTATTAGATTTTATATCAAGAAGATTATAGTGGCATCCTCCCACATGTAGTCTGACTTAAAGAGGGAGATGAAGTGTATTTTATGATGTTTGTCGTAGCATTTGGACTTCAACGAAGACTAAAAGTAAAGCTCGGTTTTCACTTTTTTTGCGGCAGGTAAGTTTCTAAAGCTGCTTGAAGATAATATAGCTGTGACAAGAAGTTCGGTAGATGGAGTTTTAATGCCCAGTTTCCAACTTATTGGTTCAAGTCGAGCCGGCCACGGCCTTTCTTTGCAGTTGTTGCTCACTGGCTCTTATTCCCTACTCCATTGCTTATGCGGAGCATCCCGCAAGCCGGCAGTAGGTTCCATTTTTAGAGTCTTTGGTATGACTTGACCTGGGAATAGAACCCGGGCCTTCCGCGTGAGAGGCAGAGGCTCTTAACGTTAGACCAAACACGCTGTCAGCTGAGACAAGAAAGTTGCAACAACTTCCTGCTGAGATGTAACAGGGCTTTATTAAATGATGGTATATAGAAAGATAGATTTATGCAATTTTTTCTACTGTCTACATTTGTACCAACTATGTTAAGCCTGCTTTTGACAAACCTAGCGGTGTGCAATTCCGTAACTATGCATGATTACACACCAACACAGCCCCTGTGCATAAGATCTGTATTGTCGGAATGTACGGGGACCTCCTAAATGAATATATTTTTGCACCAAATTTTGGCGATCCACTGTCTTTCACAAGTTACAGATGCGTTAATGCTCATACTCTCACAAACTCCTTTAAACTGGAAATATCTCAAACCTTAATGCCAAACATTACTAACATACCCAAGTGGGAGTATCACTTTTCCCGTACAACGCTATAATAGTGTGATGCGCTGTTATACGGACGGTAATTTGGAAGGAGCAAGATAGTGCAACATTAAAACGACATTGAAAAAACGACGCGTACCGAAAACCTATCCCACAACACTATGTAATCGTTATTTGGAAAACCGATGCTTCGATTAATTTAACCACAAAGTTGAATCTATAGGAGTTTGCAGTTCTTAATTGCATTATAAGTAATTTTACATGCACCGACAGAGGTTTATTGCTAGAATATAGCTGAAGGTGTTCATGCTTGTAAATGACGGAGACGTATGGTTGCAAATAACATATTGAAGAAGTTGTTAGAAGATTCAAATCATCATGACGACCGAAAAAACGCGTTAAAACATTTCCAAGTTCCACATTTACTTTAAACAATCGTCTATATAGACAACACTTCTATTTAACGAAGATTTTACTAATAAAATTTTGCGATTACACTTGAAGATCAAGTTGTCACTTAAGTTACGGTACACATTTTCTACGAAGAAGTGCCTCATTTTTAAAATCCAAACATTCTTTTACACCGTAACTTAGATATCTTTAGAAAGCTTTGTGTAAGCAAACTACATTTCATTCAAATTTGTATTTATCCCAAAATATTTCACAGGACCTTTTAACATGGTTTACTCCAAAATATTTCTCTTCAACGTTTGACCAATTCCAAGTTGACTTACGCCAATAGAGGGCGTTCTGGTATCAGGGGACTAGATTTGTGACCAACAGTGTGGACTGGACTGTTGGAAGAAGAGTGGCAATGGTAGAGTTTGTAAATTATGTGAAACAAGTGGTAAGACCGCCACGCATATAAAGAATGTGCGTGTGTAGGTATGTGTGTGGGGGGAGGGGGCTGGAATGGATGATGTTTTACTACTAGAATGACGCAAACCCCGGTTTCTTGAGGCCTATCAAATTGTCCAAAGGGCTCAGGGAATTACTAAGCAGCCTAGAAAAGGGCCAATTGGATAACAAGTGGATATTTGCAAACTATTGAATTTACAAAGCAATGGGGGGATGCCAATTGTCTTTTAGGGCTTCAAGAAAACTGTCTTCGTCAAGTTATGTCACCTCACATTAAAACAGCTGTTAGTTACATTTAGTTGTTGTCTCTGAAACTCACCCCTAATCTCTGTTGGGGGTAATACATATTTTTTTCTACAGAGGGAAATGGTCGCCATGCCTCCTGATGAATGTATGTGCGACCCGTATATTTGTAAGCAATTTAATATAAAACTTTACATAGCAATGACTCCACAGCTAGTCCATCACTATCCATACCTGTGTATGGTTGACGCAATGGTGGTCTAATATAAGGCTAAATCCTAGGCACTTTTACCTGACTCGTTCCTCCAGCTTTGTCTACTATCCAAATCCTGGCAGGGGACGGTCCCGATACATAGCAAAGAAAAAATGAACCAAACGTATTGGAGATTCCAGAAGCGAGCATTTCCTGTTAAAAAAATGAATGACAGCGTTGTGAAGACGTTGCTCCGACGTTCAGGTAGGTTGGTGATTTTTTTTCTCGAAAGGTTCATCTCTTTGAGATGTGATTCTTGAAGTTCTTATACGCTTAGCTCATGGATCACTAAATGTGATGCTTTTCAAAATGTTCGAGAAGAAATGAGACACGCAATATGTAACCTAAAACAAAACATAATACGATATGTAATTTGGATGCAAAACTAGGGGAACAGTCCTGATGGCGGGAAAATTTCAGGTTAAACACATTTACACACACGCAAACGCACACTCATGCACATCACGACATCAACACATCATGGATTCCTTCTGCTGACGCAAGGAATCAAAAGAGGTATGAAATGACCTATGCCAAATGACACAAAATTTAGATTTATTACTTTCAAAATAATATAACAAACTACCTGGTTATCATCAATTTTGTAGTTATGCTTGTCCGCCACTGTCTTTCCCAGGCTTATACTGATAGCATAGGTTACAATTGCAATGGCAAATGAATCTCCGAGAAGTGTCACAAATAGATCTGGAGATGGTACCCTCGGTGAAGGAAATCTGGCAAAACAAAAATATACAGTAAAAATAAAACTTTTTTTTATTGTATCAGCATTTCCCATCAAAAGTAAATTCCTAAGTATGATTAAAAAATGTCATTCTTGTTTTGTTCTTCTCTCTGTAGTTGCCGACAGGGGCGGAACCAGTGTATTTTCTCAATTGGGACAAATCATGATATGAGTCTTCTTTTTCCTTTTCCCCATCTTTTCCTTCTCTTTTCACATTTTCTTGCGAATATAGGGGACGATGCCCCCCCCCCCCCCCCCCCCCCCGCTGACGCCGTACCTGGTTGCCTATCCAATATCTTCCAAATCTGCAAATGGGGAATCTAAGTTTTTCCTAGAACAAAGAACTTAAAAACTTCTTTTGAAACCTTGGTATGGCGGGAGGAGGGAGAGTCTGGAAAATCAAATGTGACCATTCTGCGTCGTCTATTGTTGCAATTAATGAATGCACAAGATGTTTTCAAACCGGTATGGGTACATGTTCTAAGCAACAGCGACCACTGAAATATCTGAACAGGCTAACCGGTACGCTAAGGCGTTTAAAGAATCAAGACATGAAATTCTGGACGTACTTTCCAGAAAAGTTTCAAAATAAAACAACATATTTTCTTGCTTCTGACATTGAAAAAAGGAAATAGAAACTCAAAATACAAGTAAAGGGAGAAAGCAGCCCCCACTCTCCACCCCCCCCTAAAAAAATTGAAATGACAGCTAAATATTATAATTTCGTCTTATGTTCATCTTCAAAGTACATTTTAAAATATTTCAAGGATAAAATATTGCATATTTAAGAAAAACCAAACCTTTCCTCCTGGCAGACCTCACAATTGACGAGGAAAAATATTGCCACATGACTTTCAATATCTATCCCTGAAATAATATAGGCTACTACTCTTATTCAATTAGTTGAGGGGACTGTACTTGGCAGAAATAAAAATTTACAACAAAATCGCATCAAGTACAGAATATTTAAGAAAGATTTATTTGAAATAGCACATTTCTCTAACCATTGTGACTTCTGTTATAAGTACGGAGATAGCCGTATTACAGAGACGAGACAACGGATAAGGGGGGGGGGGGATTCAAAGAGGATAAAGTTTCAATTAAACCCTGCCTTGGAAAGGAATGTGGACTCTTAAATCGAAAAAGTGAACTATTAGAGTTATAATTTACTGCAAGAATGGTGAAAATCATTCCAATAAGAGTGAAGGTCTCTCCCAAAGAGAGTGAATTTCAGAATTTTCATTCTTTTGGAGTGATTTGCACACTTCTTGGAGTTAATTTCACTATTCTTGTAGTGAATTATACCCTTACTCTTATTAAGCGAATTTGCACTTTTCACTATTTTAGATAACTTAGTTCACTCTTTCAATTTTAGAGTGTGGAATACTAGCCGCGACGGTATCGTTTGTTACCCGTTTATAACGTAATCATGAAAGATCAAAGTATGGAAGTTACATAAAATAGTTTGACCCTGGGAACATTTATACAATTCCACTTCAGAGTTAAAGCTGTTAGAGCAGCATAGGCCTATAATGCCATCACGTGCTCTCCCCGTGCAGTCACAGACCGTGACTTATCCATGAACAACGTTTATCTTTAATAGATCTATATAGCGATATCATGCATGTGAGGTATGAATCGTGTTTTTCAGATACTTGACCTAGGCTACTCAGAAGGAACTGATGAGTGTTGATGAGAAAGATATGGGATGATCTAGTCTCAAACAGTCTCATTTGTTTATCAGAAATTTGCTACAAAGAGCTCCGTGTTAATACTTGACTTATCGCATGATGGTGTTTACAACTAGTGTAGGCCTAATAATATGAATCGTTAAATAGTACTTTATTATCAATGTATCGTCAAATCAAAGGGTTTACGACAAGTCTGTTTAGCTATTACCCAGTCACGTAAGAATTATGTCCCCTTGACAAATGCAATTTAACGCACCCGATACACTTTTCAATTTGAACAGGGGGCTGTAAATATTTGAATAAATACAATGTGTTAAATCCCGCTATGGAGCTATGGCGCTTTTAAAATGAGGTTTACACCGCCAAGAACGTTGCAGTAATTTGCCTCGTATATTTTTCTTGATATCTATAAGGCTTACTGTACGTTCAAACCAAAGCCGAAATCGGCTGCTTCGTTTTGCGGTTTGCATGGGTACAAATATATGCTACCAACAGGGGGGGGGGGGATTTGAAAATTTTCATTGCAAGGAATTTCTAATATTAACCATAGTGATTAACAAGAAATGCAAAGGCTTTTATTGATTTCTTGTTGAAAGTAAATTCAAACGGAAAGTTTTGGGAATGTTTGCTTTTTGACCTCTTTTTGATGGCCGAAGACGCCAGATGACAGTACAGACCTCCAAAACCAATAAGGGTCCACTTACTAAATAAAAAAAAATTCTTTCAGGCCTTCCCATTTGAAGGTACCGCTATCTTGTTAACAAAAGTTTTTAACCCTGGTGACCTCAGACGACACTTGACCTCTAGTGATCCGGCATGACCTCTGATGTCACAACAAAGTTCTTCCTCTCACTGTGTTTACGCAGTTTTCTTCTGGTAATTTCAAATAGCCAATCCTGAGATAACATGTTTTCAAGTCATTTTTCGAGGTTTTTACAGCTTTTAAGCCATTGACCTCAAATATCCCTTTGACCTCCATAAAATACAAGAGGGTCATTCCTCTCAACATTAAAATCTATAAACAAAACAGGAAAAGTATCACTCATTGCTGTCTTGAGGCATTGTGTCATCAGGACATAGCCATGCAAGGTTCTGAAGGGGAAAACTTTATTGTGGGAAATTCTTTTCAGGTGGCAAAATGAACAAAAATATAACGCAGAAATTTATTCTTGAGAGACGGCAAATAAAAAAATTGAGAGTAACTACGCGGTTTTTGCAGTTTTGCCTCTTATGAACTAAAAAGACTTTTGATTCCAACCAAGAACAATACGGATCTTCCACTCAACATGTAAATCAATTTTTCAAATATGAAAAGTGTCGGTCATTCCTGTCTCCAAATAGGGTGTTTACGCTGTAGGCTATTTTCGAGTTTTTCCCTTTGTAAAGCCAGTGACTTCGAATGTCCTCTGAT
Source organism: Holothuria scabra (assembly GCA_037179385.1). Lineage (NCBI taxonomy): Eukaryota > Metazoa > Echinodermata > Holothuroidea > Aspidochirotida > Holothuriidae > Holothuria > Holothuria scabra. Next base: position 55,533,130 of record CM074181.1, on the reverse strand, counting down.
CGCCACCAAAAACAATAGGTAGTCTTCTCAACAGGACAAATCTACATACAATACAGAAAGTTTCAGTCATTGTTATCTTCAGATATCGAGTTAACGAGGAAAGTGTCACAAACAAACACAAATGACATAGCCATGACATATTCCTTTCCTGACTTTGGCAAGGAATAAAACACCCCGTCCCACCAGCCTTTTAAAGACTGCTTTCGCCTACGTCCCCTTTGAAAGGGCAAAATCTGGTGCAGTATTCATTTAGTGTAGTTAGTTGAGAAGCAAGTGACGACCCCACGTGTGACTGTTGCATTGAAACAATGTTGAATTTTGCCGAGCAGTGGGCGTGGCTAACCAATTGTGACGTAACGTGAACTTTCTTTACGGAATTGAGAAGTAAACGAGGGAGATATTAATCGTCTGCGACAGGTATAGTAGGACTGGGAGGGTTTCTGCACTGCCACAACATTACCAGTCTTCAGGGAAATAATGGCAGTTTTATTCAGTCTTTCGAAGCCCGACGACGCGTATGTCAAAATATCGTTTAGGTTGTGTAAAAACATGAACAAAAATATACATTAACCCCTTCTGGAAACTTGAGAAAACTTCTTATCTTGCCGGTCGTCAAAAATTGGACTCCTGGCTCTACAGCTTATTTGCATTCATTACAGTCAAACATACGTTTGGAGTTTATGGGCCCCTTATCTTAAACTGTTAGCTTTGCAATCTTACTTATCAAAGTATTGTTCTGCATGAGACCCTTCTCTAATAATTGGTTGACCTGAATGATATGTTGCTTCAGTAATGTTGTTCAGCTAGGGCGGCATATAAAGAAAGGGAATACCTATGAGGCAACTCCACTGCTTATCTTGCCTCGATTATGCTGGTCTTGAAGTATTAGCATTGATTAAAATTTCCATTCTGTCTTCATCCAAACAAAATTACCTGCTTCATAAAACCACAGTCGCCTGCAAGTACCCATTTAAGAAATATTTAATATGCAATCGTGAATTTTACTGCCGTACGACTATTGAACAAATCCACATATCTTAGCAGTAGAATTGGTGCACCTTATATCACTTTGAAGTGTGTTATTTTTTTCGAGTTTCGAGTTTCATGTCAAAATTTCCAGTTTCATGTGAAAATTTTCGATTTCTTTTGTTTTGGAATCAACCATCACTGCTTTAAGAGTTGAGAAAAATTTAGCAAACCATTTAGTTAGGGCCTTCCATCCACAAACTTATTGCAACGACATCCCTGGTACCTTTCCCTGTAAGGTACCTCGTCAACATTTCAGGCCCCAACGGGTATAGCTCCATTGTCAAACAAAGCAAACCTAAGGGACTATCCCGCCCCCTCCCGTGAAAACAAACCTACGGATTCGGAAACTATGTAAAAAAGTTTAAAAAATAAAAACCACACTTTAAAATGTAGCATAAAACCGTTCCTCTAAAAATAGAAGGGAACGTATGAATGAAGCTCGAAAGTTCTGCACTACCTCTAACTAAAACGTGAACGCATTGCCAGTGGCGTAGCCACTGGCAATACGTTCACGTTCATCCTCATTTCGTGCACAACCCCCCCCCCCCCATGACACCAAACCTCCAGCCATGGCACAACCCTGGCTACGCGAGGGTTCTTCTTCTTCTTCTTTTTTTGTGAGAGATTTTATTTGTTTCAACTTGGGGTTCAGCTTGTCCATATGAGTTTTATTAAACCACAGTTTAAGCTCCATCTGGTTCTTAAGCTGGTATTAACTTTGGAAATCATTGTCTTTTATTTTTTTCTTTTCGTTTCAGTTTTACGGACTTTTTTCAGTGTCTTTTAAAAAGTATAAGAATTGTTTAATTCAGAAAGTGACTGATGACTAAGACAATAACTTAATTATTTACGCCTTCCTTGGTTCCTTGGGAATACTAAAAACGACGTGATTAAAAACTTTGTACAAAATATGTAAATTGATTTATTATAAAAAAACACAAAGAATGTTGACACTTAAAATGCTCTGATACGCACCGACACCCTTTGAAATAATTTAAAAAAAAATACTAAGGAAATGGAAGTTATACAACATAAAGAAAAAAATGATACCCCCCCCCCCCCAAAAAAAAAAAAAAAATCGTGAATTTGCCATTTGTGACATCACCATACTACAGTGTGGTTTTCACACTTCTTTTTTTCATGAAATTCCGAGTTGTTCTACAATAAAAGCTCCATTTTTGTTAATATTTTTGTTCAAAATTGAAAAATTTTCCTAGTAACTACAGTCTCTAGAAATGACAAAATTACCAAATTTTCAAGTGATAACGGTAACCACAGTAGTGCTAGTTTCATGAATTGTCTATCATTAAATTGCATTTTCTTTCTTATCATTATAACCTCTTTACTCTTAAAGGGAAGTACTTTTAAAACTAATGTTAATTGACAGAAGGTGATAGATTTTCAAAAATAAAGCAGTATGGTACCCTTCCTTTCAAGAAATAAGTTTCCCACAGATAGAAATTCAGTTTCTTGTTGCTCAATAATAGTTTGTTCACCCAAACTTTCAACATTTCAAAAGAGTCAACGTCGACGGCTCTTGTTGCGTATAGCATTTTGAAGAGACTTTGCTACTTCTGGGGTTTATGATTAAGACTAAATTGTTCGATAGTGTCTGAGCCATTTTGTTTGTAGGCCTACTCTTTTTGGAGCATTTTAAACACAATATTTCCCTTTAAAATGTCATCGAACAGCCTCAATTTATAGGTCTTAGGTAACACAACGAATTTTGGTAGCTGTTCAGTCGCAGACTTGCCAATAAAAATAACAGATTCCTCAGTTATCCAGATCTTTTCATATTTCCTTTTAAAGGGAACCCACAATCAAAAAGTCTCTTTTTTTCCAATACAAGCTCCTCATTTTTAAAACTTTGCTGAAAAAGGGAAGAAATTTCGGCGTGCTTCGCGGGCCGCAAATCTCGTCACCAGAGAAATTTGTGTTCACACTTAAAACACATTCCGAAAATTTGGGCGCTTGCCCCTCCCCTCCCCTCAGAAATGTTTAGCTACGCCATTGCTCAATGATTTCCTTTTCACTTTTTACTATTTAAAGGCATTCAGTCAACTAGCTCAGATAAATTTTGGTATGATTGCACGGTCTTCCTTCGTGTGGAGTGACTCGAAATCTACAAAACTCAAGTGGAGTAACTCGAAATTTGCAAAATCTCGAGTGAGTTGTGCAATAACTAATTCAGACGCCTCAGGATGAATTAATAATATACACACATTCATCTCCCACCGACTTCAAGCGTCTTACAGTCACCCCACGGACTTAAATCGCCACTTTCAATTTGTATTTCACCATGTAAAGTACCCTGGCCTATTAAACTTGTGATCTAAGGATTGCCGGCTCGATTCCCACCTGGGACATTATGTTGTGTCCTTGAGCAAGATGCTTTATCTCGATTGCTTCTCTCCACCCAGGTGTTAAATGGGTACCTGTGAGGTAGCTTGTACAGTGATGCGCTGTATCTGGCTGCTCCTATGGGAAGTCCCCCAGGGGACACGATGAAGTGGCATTGTGCCGTGCACGAAAATGCAGCAAGGGATGTGCACTTTTATAGTGTGGGTTTGACGAGTTACCAATGACCAGGGGTAATGATTGTGAAGCGCTTTGAGATGTTGAACATACATATGAGGCGCTATATAAATCCAACCATTATTATCATTATCATTATCATTATCATTATCATCATTATCATCATTATCATCATTGTCATTGTCATTATCATTATCATTATCATTATCATTATCATTATCATTATCATTATCATTATCATTATCATTATCATTATCATTATCATTATCATTATCATTATCATTATCATTATCATTATCATTATCATTATCATTATCATTATGATTATCATTATGATTATGATTATGATTATGATTGTGATTATGATTATGATTATGATTATGATTATGATTATGATTATGATTATGATTATGATTATGATTATGATTATGATTATGATTATGATTATGATTATGATTATGATTATGATTATGATTATGATTATGATTATGATTATGATTATGATTATGATTATGATTATGATTATGATTATGATTATGATTATGATTATGATTATGATTATGATTATGATTATGATTATGATTATGATTATTATTATTATTATTATTATTATTATTATTATTATTATTATTATTATTATTATTATTATTATTATTATTATTATTATTATTATTATTATTATTATTATTATTATTATTATTATTATTATTATTATTATTATTATTATTATTATTATTATTATTATTATTATCATCATCATTATTATTATTATTATTATTATTATTATTATTATTATAAGTAGCCATATAGGCGTTAAGGTAGGCTATCTCCTAACTGCGAAGGTCTCCTAAATATTAGTTCTCGCCCTTATTCTGCATTCTCCTACCCAGGCATTTTGTGAGCTACACATATAGCTTAAAGCTGCTGAAAACCGAATAAGTGACAGGTTGCATATGGTTCGAAATGGACAAGGGTATCAGTTAGGGGACATCAAAGTTACAGTCTATATAGAGAGCAAAAGTTAGATTGTTTTCTTGAAACTAAAACTTACCTTATATTAAATTGTTCTTATGATTGTACAATTTTTCCATCATGTCGAGAAAATCCAAATTTGTAAAACTCTATCTAGTGAAGCAACACGAATTTTGCAAATATCTGGTCAAGTAACTTTATCTGATGTAGACTCCATCTCGCTATGTTGATAGCACACCTACAGTGTTCATCATAGATATTACAATTACAGGCAATTTAGGAAGTTTTTACAGATTTACCACTGGTCACCTCATATGACCTCCAACATCCACCAACATCCTCTCACCATGGCAAATCTATATACGAAATATGAAAAGTGTCAGTCATTCCTATCTTGAGATATCACGATTATGAGCAAAGTGTTACAAACCCACATACATACACACACATACATACACACACAAACATATACACACACATACACATACACACGACATCACCATCGCATAGATTCCTTGCCTGCCTTCGGCAAGGAATCAAAAATTATAACGGGAAACTCGAAAAGTATAACAGAAAACTCGACAATTAAAACGGGAAGCTCGAAAATTATAACAAAAAAAGTCGAAAATTATAAGATAAAACCCGAAAATTATAACATGAAACTCCAACATTTTAACATGAAACTCGAAAATTTTCACATGAAACTCGAAAAAATTCATATGAAACTCGAAAATGTTGACATAAAACTCGAAAAATTTGACATGAAACTCGAAAATTTCACACGAAACTGGAAAAAATTCACATGAAACTCGGAATTTTTGACATGAAACTCGAAAATGTTGACATGAAACTCGAAAAATTTGACTTGAAAATCGAAAAATTTGACATGAAACTCGAAAAATTTGACACGAAACTCGAAATTTTGACATGAAACTCGAAAAAAAGTAACACACCACTTTAAAGCGGCTCATTGAGTTGGCTCATGAAATTCCACAAATTTTTCCAAACCTGTTAAGTTTTCTTTACACACCAATGACAAATGGTCAATCTTAGACAATTCCCATACCCTACAAACAAATAACTGTTATGTGTGAGTACGTAACGGTTCAATTCGGTTTTCAAAAATTCGTGACCAGACACTTTTTCAAATTGTGCACAAAACCGTTACAAGTCAGGACTTTACAAAATTCAAATTTAAAGCTTTTCCCGGAACTATTGGATATGAAACCTGACTTATAATGCTATCTTCAAGCATTGTCATGTTGTAGTGACCCTTTATCACTTTCATAAAGTTATCGATATCAACTCAATGAGCCCCTTTAAAAGTAGACAAGGCAAGGATGACGGTTTTTACAAAAGGGCAAAATCTTAACAGAAAACACCGATGGATGCGAATTTCTGGCCTCTGAAAATCGACGTAAGTCTGCTCAAATTTAGACTCGTAGACCCATGGGGGCACACGGGTCCCCCTAGCAGAAAAAAAATGGGGGCTGTGATGGACGATGATTAAAAGGACAAAAAAAAGGACAGAGGCAAAGGAAGCGGAGCATCACGCACAACGGCAGTAGGTTCTATTTTTAGAGTCTTTGATATGACTCGACCGATGTGAATAGAACCCGGGTCTTCCTCGTGAAAGGCGGATGTTCTTAGGAAGTTGGTGGGGGTGGGGTATTAGTAATTGTGATCTTTTTACAACGAAACTAAGCAATTGCAAATATTCGATGTGGTCTGAAATCGTCGTTCATTAAACAAGTTTCTAATCTATTGGCCATAAGTGGGCCTGTTAATTGCCTATACGCAGTCGACAAGGGTAGATGCGCACTATTTAACAAGGTGTTTCTTGATTGGTTGTTGCCATTGTATTTTATCGATTGTATTCTTTGTTAGGGTTAGGAATTAGGTTGGGGGTAAGCTGTCGTTAGCCAGTAAGGATTTTTTTAAAAAGTGCGCATCGCCCCGTCGACAAGCAGAGATGGCGAGAACGGAGTTAGAGGGGGAGGGAATGAATCCTCTTTCCGGGAGCCTTAATCCGCAGATAAGCCGTGCAACCCCTGCAAACCATGTTTCGATTTTCGCAAAAATAAGGAATAATTATTCATTGGTGGAACGCAAATCAGGAAAAATTCTGCACTAGATATAGAGTAGAAACAATGTAACTCCTTCTGCACCGCAAAAAGATTAAAAAAAAAATCAAGAGGCCTCGGACACTAGGTCCCCTGATACCTAGCCAACAATGGGGACGATGAATTGACTTCACCCCTCACACCAAAATCCTTTTTTAATGACCTGGACTCAAAGAGAAAACCCTGAAAGTTGCGACATGATATCATAGGCGTAGGAGGCGGGGGTGCGGGGGGGGGTCGCAGTCGCCCCTCCAATTCGGGCAAAAAAGTTGGTCTATTCGGGCAAACTCCAGGACAAAACATGATAAACGGTGACATTATATTCGGGCAAAAAATGCTCTTGCCCCCTCATAAAAAATTACCCCGTACGCCTATGCCTGATATGCCTGAGGTATAATGCCCAGGTAACTTCATTCATTACATTACATCATTACATTACATCGGGACATATTGGAGGATTGCCTAGTGCAAGGTGTGTAAATAAGTCGTTCAATCGTTTTTCAAACATATTGATCCCATTATATGGAGCAGATTCCAGACATTACATTGACAGTTTCTGAAATTGTTTGTCGTATTTCCACGCTGTGCACCACAATTCCATTCGACAACGAATTACGGAACTCGCTTATTATAGCATTGTTGTTTAGAGGTAATTAGAGTTATTTTTCGATGTAGAATGTTAGGTAACCTTTAAAAGGTTTACCATTTGACCATGGAAAATGTAAGTGAGATTCAACAACAATTCGAGATCAAATTGGGGCCTTAGAAAAAAGGCAACAATTTGCACTACGGTAATGAAATTTCTTACTTAAATTAAGTACTTCATAAATTGAGTGCAGGTTGAGAAGTTTGAAATGTCTTTAAATGGAAGTAGTTTTTACATAAAACTTACCCCAAAGGTACATCGCTAACAATGTTGACATCGTACTTTTCGTTAAGTTTGACAAAATATGACAAAATCGTCATTATGATTACCTGTTTAAGAATTAATGAAAAATGCACCAATAAATCCACCCGTGAAGACATATATAGCTCATTTTGAAATTAAAGGGGAAATGCGATCATTCCGGTTTGAATGACTTTACTAGTCTTATTCCATTCCATGACAAGCTTCTGAGAATCATGTGACATTATTTTTCTATGGAAATTGTAAAATGTATCAGGAGTAACCCATTGTTTCTTCCTTGGATGTGCAATGCCTAAGTCCCTAAATATAATAAAAGGCATTTAAAAAGAAAACTGAGTAGAAATTATTATTAAAAATCTGTAGTTTTAATGTAATTCGGGGGCCTCTGCTCTTGCTCTTTTTAAGTTTCTTTTTGAAAATGAATAACTTTTGTTTTAAATACCTACCACAATCATATCCATCGGAATTGGGACAATCAACTTCTCTTTCCACTTTTCGTTCATGAAGGCCATACAAAGCAATAAAACTAGCGATATAAGAGACACAATAACTGTTGCCCAGTTTAAAGTTGGTAGTTTAGAAAAGATATCAATCCACATCTGAAAAATACACAAAAATACAAATAAAAAAATAATATGGCTAGGCTCAGTTGTATACAAGTTTTCTAAGGTGTTTACTTCATTCAAAAAATCCTAGAACCTTCAAAGTTTTCTTTGTCACATTTTTTAAATGCCGTTATCTTCGATTTCCTTTAAAGTCCTAATCCTCTCACCCCAAACAGATTCAGTTCTCCTATTTTGTTTAGTTCTTACATCAACCGTTTGCCTAAAACTCATCCTTATCCAGACGCAGTCTCATTTTATTGCTTCAGGGTGAGTAGACAAGACCCCAATGTAATCAAAATACCCTCAGTACAGCACACGCTGTGTTATATGAGCCACAATACTATGCTTTTTTGAACTTGCTGTCAATCAAAGTGCTGAACCAATTGAGAATTTCGGTGCCCTCTGCCACAAAAAATATATCTATGTAAGGGAACACTAGAAGGAGACTTTAAGAGGTGAAGTGACTGATGACTCGGCGTAAGACTTTAGCCAAAACTCGAATTTCACAGAGAAGTATAAACGAATCCGGACAGTCAAGTGATGGTCTGATTTCAGTCGGCCATAACTTGGGTCTATCACCTCTTGATCTTTCAATATCTTTGCTTACCTCTATCATGGATGATTGTACACTAAGTTATATCTTGATTCGCTCAATTTCACTGAATATGAGGGTTTGAAATTCATGTGGACAATAAATAAAGACGATTTTAGGCCGACGGGCCCCACTAATGGCTGCCCACAGTTACTGAACACAAGCGCTGATCGGATCCGTCTGGCACTGCTATTAGTATTAGAGTTTTTCCGTGCTGATGCTTAGTTTACAGTCTTGAACAAATCTGTTTGACACCTTTCGCTAGTTAATCTGGGACGATATTTTGATAATGCGAAAAGTAATCCCCCACCGGTATGCTTAAACGTCGGTCCCTCCACTTGTACCATCTTCAGTTCTGGAGAAAATAGGCTGCTGTTATTTGACCTTCATTCAACTTTACATTGCTATGGGGGAGCGAAGAATGGAAAACCAATGAGTTTTGTCCAGGATTGTATACAGTTTCAACTTCACCGAGGGTATATGTGAAACCTTTATTTTAGGCTACTCACCTTGTGCCTGTTACCTTTCCTTTCACGCCGTCGTACGAACCCCGTCTGTTACCCTCGAGGGCGGCCTTAAATTCACTGGCCTGAAGCCTCTCGTGCTTCCCTGGGGCCCAGGCTTGGCCCCATCAAGCATACATATAGAATTATAAGCCTCTATCTGTGACCGGCCCTAGAACGGTAAGAGCATCTGCGTCTCACGCGGAAGGCCCGGGTTCAATTCCCAGGCCAAGTCTTTGACTCTAAAAATGGAACCTACTGCCGTTGTGCGTGGTGATCCGCATAAGCAATGGAGTAGGGAAAACAAGCAAGTGAACCACAACTGGAAAAAAGGCCGTGGCCATCTCGACTTGAACCAATAGGTTGGGCCGTTAAACTCTATCTAACTAACTAACTCCTCGACTGCAAAGACAGATAGGCTTTTACGCTTATATTCTGGTTTCATCTGGTGGCCACAGCCCTTTTTCCAGGGCACCAGATTGTTATCGCTACTCCATTGCTTCTGTACAGCATCACCCACAACAGCAGTAGGTTTCATTCAAAGCCCGTGGTGTGTCATTATCCGTGTACCATTATCAATTACACGTGTCGTGTAAATTTATTACACAAAAATGTGAAATTTGTACACATTGGTGATAGGTAGACTAGTTAAACACCAATATATAAATTCTACATAACTTTCTTTTTCACTTTTGTCTTAAAGTTAACTATTAATACATTATTTGCAACTTTAAGTGTACCTCAAGTCTAGGTTTGTAAAAAATATATATTACAGGGGTTGCAAAATTGAAAGGTATCCATTTACCTCCCATTGAAATAACTTGTTCCATTGCTGAGATATTAAATGTTGAAATTCATTCACTTAATCAAAATAGCTCGTTGCAAAATAATTGTTTTGTAATAATTCACCACCTGCTTTGTAACTCCTTGAAAATAAATATGTTTATATAAATATGACCTAAAACGCCTCTTCCTTGCTGCTTGCATAGCATTTTGTGCAGAGAGGGTTTAATTATTTAATAACATCACCCCATAATTGTAAGATTGTCACCACATATTGGCACAAGGTGCAGCAGCATTCAAAAAAAAAAAAATAAATAAAATTAAAAAATAATAAATAACTAAATAAAGAAATAAACAAAGCAATACAAAGACTACAATTTCAGTAGTGCAACACTCTAAAAACATCCTGGTTAAATCCTTGTTAATTTAACCAGGATGGGGTCAATAATTAACCATACACTTCCTGGTAAAAAAGAAAAAAGAAATTTAACCAGGAAAATATTAAATTTTTATCAGGATTTCTAACCAGTGGTTACTTTAACAAGGAAAATATAAATTTTGACCAGGATTTCCGCGTTATTTTAACCAGGAAAATTATTGCCCCCGATCCTAGTTAAATTTAACCAGAATGTTTTTAGAGTGAACTACACTACATCACAAATAATTGCGCAGTGTACCATTTTAAAGTGATTGCGTAAACTTCGATATTTTATATCACAGCTCATCCTAAGAAGATGAGAGTCCGACTGGTTGATTTTGTTTCATTTTTAGTAATATACGTTTTTGGATTTACTGACGTAAATACACTTTAACTGCAAAGTTCTGACATCTTCTCACAAAATATTTGTTATCTAGTTGTAGAATCCTAATATGAATGGGCATCATTTTTAAAAAAATCTCAATCAGATGGGAATGAAAGTTTACCTTAACGATACCAAATGCTCCAGATTGTCGCGGTACATCAATCCCCAATGCATTAGGGACTTGACTTGTGACCACGTGACAAGAAGCCCCCGTCGTTAAAGCTTGGATGAACGACTTCGACAAGTAGACAGATACAAAACCCAACCGTAAAAATCCCATTAAACTCTGTCGATATAAAAAAATACAAGAAAATGACTTGGCTTTAAGCTATCTCGCTTCAATGAAATTTGTACAAGTTAATGTTTGTTATCAACTTTGCCTTTGACTGACTCTTTTGCAAAACTAACAAAGTGGTTCCATCTATCTGTCACGTTGAAGATTTTGTTTATAGGGTCTTGAAACATTGCATGTTAGAACACGCTACCCCACTGTGTATTGATAGAGTGGTATCGATGATAAATCTTGATGGGCAAACCTATTCACATACAAACATACATACAGACAGACGTACAGAGAAACAGAGGTAAAGACATACAAACAAACAGGAAGGTAGGCAGGTAGAAGAACTTTTCCTAACTTCACTTGGCCCGAGTGGCAATGTCATTAGGAAACAATATGAACGTGGGGGAGAGGGAAGGGGTGGAACAATTTTTGGACTATGCAATTCACCCTACCCCATTGACCAAAAGGTAGCCTACATTATGCTATATTTTTCGTTTTGTCTACGAGGAAGAACGGATTTTTTTTTAAATAAAAATTGTCTTTCAAAAAATTTTCCAATTTTTTCTCCAATGTAAGTTCTTGATTTTGAAATATTATCTTAACAGGACAACAAAGTTTGGGAAACTTTTGAAATGTCATCCGAGAGTGGTATTTCGTTGGCCTTAGATAAAATTATTACAAATTATTTACTCCCCTTTGCTGCTTAGCTACTGCTTTACAAGCTGAGGAAATACCGTTTCCGGCTGTCTGAGTGGATTTTTCAAAATGTTCGGTACGCTCGGCGCCAATTGAAGATGGCGCTCCACGTAGATAGTCTTTCGAGCAAGACTTCATATTGTGGGCATGGGTTCATTAATCTACTGTACTCAAATTCTCTCATATGCACCCATCAACAGATACCTTTCATCCAAGTTAGTTGAGAAGTCTGTGCAGGGAGTTGCAACAGACAACTCCCTGGTCTGTGTAAACAAATTCTTTTGTTATTGAAGTGTCAAAATGTTATCAATTTGCAATGTTTTCAGAGGGCATAGATATACCGGATTTGTTGTCTTCTGTGACATGGCTGGCAAAAAACGAATATTTCCACCTTTTCAGTACGCCAAGGAATCACCGAGGGTGTTCTGCTTCAGTTTTCATACTGGGATGGCCGGGTGGTGAGGAAAAATTGAATCGATGTTTTACATATTGTGGCTTTTTCGTGGCGATATATTAATGCTATTTTTGGAATTTAAAAAGGACGTTATGTAGGAAACCATTGTATCTGGAGTTTTTAATACAAACAAGTACAGGGACATGTACAGGAAATGTGAGGTGGTTTGGGCAACAATTGAATTTTACGACCGATACCGACATGAACAGGGATCTACCGGAACTTTGGAAGTTTTCGCCATCAAATCTGGATAAACACGAAATCGTGTCCCTTAATGGACCAGTTCTCTCACCCCAAACAGTACCAATTCTCCTGACCTTCTTCCTTAAGCCCCTCCCACAATTGTCTGAAATCCATCCTCATCCAGATACAATCTCAGTTCATTGCTTCTAGGTGAGTATAGACAAACTCGATTTATATAATCAAAACACCCTCAGTACCATTCATGCTGTGTAATAGAAGCTTTGGTACCCTGCATTGTTTGAATTAGCTGTCAATCAAAGAGCTGAGCCAATTGAGAATTTCTGTACCCGGGGTCCAAAATTGTAGTGTGGGGTGAGAGGTTTGGCCCTTTAATGGCCAATAAGAAGGTACCTGGTATACTGGGGAACCAGGAACTGCTGTCCTTATCGTGTTTGTTAACTAAAAAGGAAAATATTTTAGACTTTTCAATACAAGGATGAGTATTCCCTGCTAGAAGTCTGAGGGGAGTTGTGTTCCTTAGGAAGGCTGAGATGCAAAATGATGAATTTTTTACTCAATTTGAAGCATGGTTATTAAACACGCATGATGACCAGTGAGATTGCACCCCTGTTTCTCGGTAGTCTCTTGTACGTCAGGTGAGATATAGAAAAATATACTGAAACTGACACTGACACAAACAGGTTTCAAGAGTGGTCGTCGCAAATGTACATATAGTAAACTATTCAGGATATGCCAAACTATCGATGTAGACAATAAAACCGTGGCTTTCATCCAGTGGCGTCTCGGCGTACATAAAAACTTACATTAAGTTGCAGCTCGCCAAAAGTAAAGTTTAATATTAAATTGGTTGCTTAGGTGGAATTAAACGACATACCAACACGAGTGCGTTATGTAGTGTTCCACCTCCAAGAGATTTTTAAAGATTGTTTGTATTTCCTTGTATAATGTAACGAGAATCAAATGCAATGGCTAAATTAGTTACCAATTGAGTCTAGATCCATGAAAATCGGTTCAGATTTAGAGAAGTTATGCACGAAACTAAAGTAAAAGATTGAGGGAATAGGATTGGTTCCCGACCAGTCTGTCAAAGTATTGATATTTGGGACAAAAATATATCAAATATATGTATTCCATGTTTCGAAATTTACTAAAAACGCACTTGCAATTAGAAACAAACATTATTTCTTGTTTTTCTGCAGTAAAGCACACCCTAGTCTTTGTTTGGACTGTGAACACCTGATAGAAATCCCAAGATCAGTGTGTTATTTGCAGTTTTCTATCATTAAAAAATTGGCCAAGTCATGACGCCAAGTTTCAAGGGGAAGAATTTTCTAATGAATATGTTCTATGGTGTCATTCTTGGGTGAAGCAAAGCAATGATGGGTTAAAAATTAACTGCAAAGATTAAGGTGTGGCTATAATCCTGTTAAACTTTGGTCAAAAGCAAAGTGCGATATTTGTGTCCAAAACTTATGTAAAGGTGCCTATCTTTGAGATATCCAAAAACAGAAGGGTCTGAGCGCCCAAAAAACGTTTTCAGGTATCGCAAAGTATAAAGTACCTCTGAAGAATGTGGGAGTACATTATTTGTTTTGATATTCACTGCAAAGAATTATAAAGTAATTCATGACAGTTTTTATGTTTACAAACCTGCATTATACCAACGAGAAGGGCTATAGTAATAGACACTTCAATCACTGTGTCAAGGTCCATTGTGTCCGATGAAGTTACATCAGATGTATTCATATACGACAACGTCGTCATTGATTCATCTCCCGCCGCTGAAACTGATCTCTCCGCCAGTATTCGAGTCACAGCTTCACCACTCATTATAGCTGTAACTCCGAAACCACCTTTGGTTAAGAATAACAAAACATAAACGTTTCTTGGAAAATACATTTAAACATATTTGGTCTTACAGAAATGAAATAAATATCGACTTGATTAAATTCAACTCGACACCACGAAAATTTAAACCCAAAGCCTTTTAGACACTATTCTGTTCTTTATGCTGTGGAAAGTCATCTGGTTATTGTCCAACAACCTTGCAACTAAGCAAGCTCATTGGCGTAGCCACAGGCCCTTGCAATACCAGAAAAATCGAATATGAAAGATAAATGTCATCGAAACACTTGCATTAGACTCAAAGAGTAATGTAGACGACATCAGTCTAATGTTGGACCGAACTGAACAGTTTGGGCAAAAGGGGAGGGATGAGGATTGGGGACTGGGTGTGTCCGAATTCTGGTAATTTACACCACAGAGGCGTGCCAGGTTATGTTGAAAAATATGGTATTCAAAACACCTGGTGCCGTTCCTTCACAGGCAGAATCCATCAGCCAGCGGTGGCGCTCCCCTGAACATCATTTTAATCCCTTGATCCTCCTAGATCCTCCTAAATTTCCGACTCTGTGTGGTGCTACTTGGCAACAAAGGATTGTAACTAGGTCATTAGGATTACGACTACCTTGCAAGAAGATCAAAAATTTCTGTCGCTTGATAAATTTACGACGGGTCGATGTAGTGGCGCTCTACCTACTTAGTTAATTTCGCTGGTAAAGTATTCGCCAAGTCGCCAACACAGTTTTTGCCTATATGCTTCCTTTTTGTCACGATTAGGTAATTCTACACTGAATCGTTTATCCAGATACCGTTTGTGTGCTCTGAAATTCTTGACTCATGGGGACCAGTACAGGGGGGGCTTCTTGTCCCCCAAGGGGTGTCATACCAGGGGAGTGTTATTAAAACCTCCCTGGTCATACAGAATACCCCACTAGGCTCTCAACTGAAGTGGTGGAAAAAATTTTTCTATAAAATATTTTCATTATACAAAATGCCAGAACAAGAAATGTCAATTTAGGGATAGTTTCAAAGAAGATATAATCTCCTGTCATATGGGAGCCCTTGGGGCCAAAATTTTTCTTGTGCGCTCCTTGCCAACCTATGGTGACACTCAATTAAAAACACCAGCCCCTACCCCTTGCCAAAATTCCAGGCTATTCCACTGAGCAAACTACAGGCCAAATTACATAAATACCTGACTGCACAGGACTGGAAATTTCATTTTATGAGAAAAATGCGGAATAAGAAATTCTTACCCCACGACTGTTGATGGCAAGTTGACATCAAAGCAAAGAAGATCACCGGGAAAAATGAGATGTACAAGCCGAAAACTGGAGGAAGGTACGTCAGAGCCGCAAACGCCATTCCTGATGTTAGAAAAATGAAACGAGTTAAATCTATGGCTGAATTATCAGTCAGTATGTAACGGACCGGTGTACTGGTTGCATGGATACCTATTCGTTCATTATTACTTTTTTTTCTTCGAAAAGTTGTATTGAGTTTGTGTGCATTTTGCTTAGGGTTGTATATAATCACGTCTGAAATTTTAGTGAAAATACCAAAACAGCTTTACAAAGCTATGGAATGATGTGTATAAATTTGAAATCTGGATTTTGTAATTAGTGAAACTCAATGTCAGATTTAAAATCAGCTGTTGTAATAGTAACTGCTGTTTACAAGTATTCATCCAGAACGCGCAGTGATACGAACAAGAACGAGGCCATAAAATGTTAACATTGTAGTTGTATTAAATGACTCTCCTCTCCAATCAAATTGTGAAACTGTACAACTCAAAATGAGTAGCATGTTTAGAAAGGTAGGGGAACAGCCCCCCTCCCACTCCGACGTTAGTCGGGGAAATTTACGGGTTAAGGGAAGGGGAAGTCTGAAGAGACAGACTGAGTATCAAACTACTAAGCTTTGACAGTATTTGTCATTAATTACCCTTCTCCAGGGGTTTTGTCATTTTGAAAATAACACACTTGTAAACTATTTTAGTCACCTTTTATGAGAAAAGCATCTCTTAAATCGGACAGAATAACTTATCAAGTTTTTTTTACTATTTTATGGGTATGTTTCAGAAGTTCATTAGCTTGCGTCTCAGAGATCTGAACTTTCTGTCATTGACATCAAATTTTGCAAAATCTAAAAGTAAAACTCTAATCCATAGTGCCTGTGGAACTTTTATATATTTGCCTGTCCTCTCACCTTATATTGATTGCATGAGCTTCCGGAGCCCCTGGACCCTCACCAGGGTTCTGCCCCTGGACTGTGCAATGAGTCTTGACACGGGCCCCTGGACCCCACGCGCTCAAACTCACCCTTCGCGCTCGAAGTGCACATTAGGGACACAGGAGTATCTCTTTCAGACTTAAAGTGGGTATCACAGTTTGTGTCACACCTACGAAATCCTGCACTCGACTCTGCTCAAAATCCATCAAAACACAATACTAACTTACTCAGTAGCATAAGCATTAGGCACCTGGGACCATGGCCCCTGAAGTAGTTGCGGGAAAGTCATCTACTCGGGTTAAGTCATTCAGAGGTAATGTTACCGAGGTCTACCGAGAAACAGTGGTGCAATATCACTGGTCATCATGCGTGTTTAACCATGCTTCAAATTGTATAAAAAAATCATCATTTTGCATCTCAGCCTTCCTAAGGAAGAAAAGTCCCCTTAGGCCTCCAGCCAGAGAATACGCATCCTTGTATTGAAAAGTCTAAAATTCTTTTCCATTAAAGGACACGATTTCGTGTTTATCCAGATTTGATGGCGAAAACTTCCGATGTTCCGGTAGATCCCTGTTCATGTCGGGATGGGTCGTAAAATTAAATGTTTGCCCAAACCACCTCACAATTCCTGTACACCCCCTGTACTTTCTCGTATCAAAAACTCCAGATACAATGGTTTCCTATTACGTCCTTTTTAAATTCCGAAAATAGCATTAATATATCGCCATGAAAAAGCCACAACATGTAAATATCGATTCAATTTTCTTCACCAGCCTGGCCATCCCAGTATGAGAACTGAAGCAGAACACCCTCTGTGATTCCTTCGGCCAAAGACGCCCTATTATAGCAATATTTCACTTAAAATAAATTAACAAACTGGAAAGTGATAGGAAAGTTACTATAAAAACGAACTCAGTGGGTGCATATCTTTTGGTCTGGGGAGGGACAAATTCTACAAATAGTTTCCTTTCTTGACCACCGTTTGAGAAGAAGGGAATAAAATGTTTTGCTGTCTTCAATGTAACATTCTTATAAATTTTGCTCCCTTTTCTGTTTGATCCATGTTCTGAAAAATATCGTGACCTTCATGTTATCGATGAATATTAATTGCTAATACTGATACAAAACATAATATGATGAACAAGCCTGCAATGTTCTGTTGAGAACAGAACTGCCAATTGCTGAGTGACCGCGCTAAAATGTCAAAAATGGGGGCGGGGAAATCAGGGGCAGAGGGAATTTTTGGGGAAGAAATGTTTCTCGTGCAGGGTGAAACCGAAGAGGATTCTAATGGGTGAGGTCCAAGTGCAAAGCCTCGAAGCTCTGAGGTTTTAGAATACCTCTGGGTGAAAAGGGGAGAGTTCTATTATGTATTTTTTGCTCTTGATCCAGTGTCTTTCTTTTCGCTCCTTGGAATATGAGGAAAAGCGCAAAACTGAGGAGTAAAATGCTCTCTCAAGCCACGAGTAGCACCGCACTGTCTGCTGCAATTGTTTAACTCTTGAGAACTCGAAAGACCAATAGAATTTAATGTAGAAGACCAGATATCCATTGTTATCAACGTGTCAGTCTGTGTGCCATGAAAACTAACATTTATGCACTAGTGTATACTCAACTACATACATTCTCTACTGCCTTTGTGCTCGATCGTCGGGATAAGCAATGGAGCAGTTAAATAAGCCTGTGAGCCACTACTGGAAAAAAAGGCCGTGACCAGCTCGACTTGAAGCAATTGGTTGGAAACTGGGCCCTAAAAATCTCAAACCCCCATCTAAGTTACTATCTAACTACACGCATTCTCACACACATATATGCATCTAACGCAAACACTTTTAGTCCTAAGTGGTTGCGCATACTCTTT
This sequence comes from Holothuria scabra, assembly GCA_037179385.1. NCBI lineage: Eukaryota > Metazoa > Echinodermata > Holothuroidea > Aspidochirotida > Holothuriidae > Holothuria > Holothuria scabra. The sequence goes on along the minus strand of CM074181.1, from coordinate 55,514,706 downwards.
AGCATACCACAAGTAATGGAAAGTTGAAATTATAATAAATGTGACATAAAATGTTGTAAAGCGATAAGAATTAACAGTTAGGTCACTTCCATGCGGTATTATAATGAAGGCCGTCTTCTGATGGTATATAATTCACCTTGGGGTATGTTTACCACGCCAATAGTTAGTCCAGCAAGAAGATCGCCTAACAGTTGTTTCTTTGGGTCGTATGCCGGAACCCACGTTGCAACAGGAAACCACGTCTTCAGTTGCTCGTAAAAGGAATAATTTTCCCATGTTGCTCTGACTCGACCTTTAAGTGACTTAGTTTCTCCACTGTCAGGCAAAGCAAATCCTTCTCTCAGCTTTTCGTCACTGTAAGCAGGTCTTTCAATTTTAATGGAACTCATACCTTCTGCTTTCTAGGTAGTTTTTATTTGCGTATTTATTTTTTTCAATAAAAATCTGCAGGACTACAAAATGATTTTAATTTGCGGAAGAACGGTGGAAATTCTGACACCGATAAGCTCAATGTAAGCAAATTTAACTGATGTTTGAAAGAAATTTTAGCAACCATGCTAACACTCCACTTTAGAGCAAATGGCATTAACTTATAACGTCGAGCTGAAAAAAGTCTTTTGCAAACACAACAAATGCCCGTCACAGAAGGTTTGATATAACGATATCATAGCACACTCTGGTAAAAGGTCAATATTAACTTTGGCATACATGCAAACATAATGCAAGTAGTTAAAAAGACATCGTACTTTGGACGCGTTTTATAGATTAATTTAAAATCAGGTATTCATCCCTCAGACATTTCCAACTCGCCCCACCCACTGGCATCTGGCCCCTCCCACAGTTGTCTAATCCCATCCTTCAGACTATTCAGACACAATCCTATACTTAAGTTGCTTCAGAGCCCGGCATATCCTGGTGATTAGACAAAGCCCTAATGTGTAATCAGATCTCTCAGTGAATCGCGTGTAATATTAGCTACTCTGCATTTTTAATGCAATGTCAATCAAAGATCTGCACTAACTGAGAATTTTGGGATACTCTGGATAATTTTGTAGTGCGGGGTGACGAATGACTACTCTTAACTGAAGGTGCAGTTCGACCAACATTTTAAAGACTGTTCTATGAAAACAAAATAAACATATCCTCAATCTTGTTGGAACTATCTACCTTACCTTAAGCTTGAGTAACCTAAGATCAAAGGGCCACATGCGACCAGCCAGTAACTCCTTCATTTCCACAGAATGTCTCAAGGAAACTAGAAAAATGTGACTGGTAAGAAAAAATTTAGCACCGTAGCAACTTGCGAACATAGATAAATTATAGCCGGGCAAACCATTATTACTACTAGATATCTCATTTAATACTTCTGCTCTTAACACTATTCAGCAAGACATTTCAGTGTCATGTAAGTTGTTACAAATGAATATTCTCCATAATTTTATTTTATGGATTTTTACTTTTCTTACTAGTACTGTAAGTCCCAATATGTTAAGATTTGTCCATGCAGTAATGTTCCAGATAGCTGTAATTTGAACGCAGGGCCCCACAGGGAAGGGCTGTGGTTCCATTCCTATTTACCTTCAATACATCTGATGCAAAGTCAACCAAAAAATGGTAAAAATCGCAGGTGACACTGCTTTGCTGGGTTTAATTAAATCGATGATGATGCCGCTTATTTAGATCAGATAAATCTTTTTAAAAAACTATTTTTTTTTCTAAAAGTCCCCACGACTCTCTGGCGAAGAGCCAAGGGAGGGGCGAAAACCAAACGATTACCTCCGGAGGAGTTCTGCTCCCTTAAGGAGCTTAACGTCCCAAATGGACAAGTAGGCCCTCCAAAGGGCAAACACTGAGTGGTCCTGCTCTAGACTGGCTGAATAAAACAGAAGCCACAACCTGGATGCAGTTTAACGTCATGCCCAGGTTTTAGAAACTATCGTGAACAAAACTTCATAGAACTTCATGTTAACGTGACTAAAGAAAAAGCAATTGACTTTCGTCCCATATTGATCCAAACGTTGTTATTGTGGGTTTTACTGGGCAAAATATGAAAATATCTTGGGGTTGCTTTATATAGTCGGTTTTCCTGGCAGGATCACATTTAAGTATTAATGAAAAGGACTTAATTTTAGGATGTATTGCCTGCATATCATGAATAGGTTAATTGTCTAAAGTAAAATTTGTACCATATTCTATGGGGCGATGCGCACTGTTTAACAAGAAATTTCCTTACTGGCTAACGATAGCCTAATCCCTAACCTAATCCCTAACCCTAACAAAGAATACAATCGATACAATACAATGGCAACAACCAATCAAGAAACACCTTGTTAAACAGAGCACATCTAACTGGATTTTATACATCTGTCATCTGTGGGGTTTGGAAATATAACTTGGTGTTGTAGAATGGTAATGAAAGAAAAGAAGATGAGCAACGTATTGACACAATGATAAAGCAAGTTGGTAGTGTAATCGGAAAACGTCATTCAGCCATGACCACATCATCAGATCAATACAAAGAACTTCTTTCTTTCGTAATAATGAACAACCACTACAGGCACATACTGAGGGGCCAATATTGATAGAGCAGTCAGTGATACCACGATGAGGTAGGATTAGGCTGCCATTGACTTATACAAGTAGACACCGCTATCCATTTATTCCACTATAGCTTAATTTATACGACTTGAACTTTAAACGTTCTTAACATTAATTGTAAGTCTGGGTTCTCTCCAGTCTTGTAAACCCTTTTGTTTTTTCAACCTACTACAATGTTTTATTGTTTTATGTCTTACATTTTTATTTACTTACTTTGAAAATTGTACGTGTGCTTTGCTCCCTGTTTTATGTATTTTTACTTTTTTATGTTTGTGTTTTTGGTTTCCCGAAAGGGCCCGAAAACTATGGAGCCGCTTTCCTCCACCTGGCAAAACCTTGAGAGGGACCGCGGATCGCTAAGTCGATATAGACTCTCACAAGTCATCCATACAAATGAGCGACGACGATTACTTATACCGCATGCTTTTACAGTATTGCTTGACACAGTGTTTCTACGAAACAAAAGTCAATGACGTTTTTCTTCCTCATAATTTATGGGGTCATCAAATGTTTAATAATTTAGAAAGTCGTTAATGACTATAAAGTCCACTGTATTCTTGGAGTAACTATTCTAAGCCTGAGATTGTAAGCCATACTCGTTGTTGTCTTTCATCGGACTTCAACGATGTACACGTATATAGTTGCTAATGATATAGCAATGCGAAACCCATCCGCTTTGTATTTCGTATATTACATGTCTGTAACGCACTTCGACTACAAGCAAGTCGAAATGCTTCTCATCTGGTGACGATCTCAATGGAGTTTTACTGTGTAAACTTTCTCCACATACAGTTAATTCAAAGAGGATTTCCAGTACATTCTGTGTATAACTTCTTTGCGATAGACGAGCTGTAGGTAGGGTATCGTGAGGGTGCCAGTGTCATAAAGTGTCGTGTGCCTGTGTAAGGCTGTGTTTGCAGTTTGTGGATTTGAAAACGTTTATTCTGTTTTAGGGGTATTTTCAAACTTTATTTTTCCTTGTGTAATTTATTTTGCTGCTGCTTAGCGGCAATTGAATTAGCGGAGGTTCCGTATAGCTGGCCTTATTTGTAAGAAGACAATTTCGTTTTCAACCTGTGAATTTGATTAACCATTGGTAGAGGAACTAGATTGCTTGTTGTAGAGAACGGCCGCAATTAGTTTTAGCCTCGTTCATATAGGTTTAGGTCAGGTTAGATGAGGTTTCAGTGGCTAAGTTTGTTGGTTAAATGGGACTGACCAAGGCTTTTTTTAATTGTGGCTCAATGAGTGTTTTCCGGCTTATGCTGAGCACCAAGCACAATGGCACTGGCAGGCCTAGGCCACTTGCTACTTGACGGTGAGAGAGTTGTCTAGACTCCAATTCATAGGTCTTCTTCTTTGTAGGTCTATATTTTCAGTAGGCCTATGCTAATTACATGTTCTAAGTAAAATAAATCTCAAAGAACGCCTAAATCTTCTTAGGTGTTGTACAGTTCAGAATTGGTTCGATTACTTTTACATAGTATCTCCGGTAATAGACGGTTACAGCCCGGCCTATATTTCGATACCCCGATATTCCGACGCCCTTATGTTCCGACAGTTGATCGAAGATAACACATGGGTGTCGGAACATATATGGCTGTCGGAATATAGGACAGTCACCGTAATAGGCTATGTAGGCTAGTTCCGGGTCTAAGCCAGAGTGGGAAGGAGGCAAAACCCGGGGGTGAAAAAAAATTCAGGGGGAAAAAATGTCTAGGCTACAAGTATTAAGTCAATGAAAATAATCAAATTCTCTGGGGAAAAATCATGGGGGCTTAGCCCTCTTTGGCGCCCCCTTGAATGACTACGGATCTGTTAACATACATATTTTTATTACCTGGAGAGAGCCCTTTGTATTGAATTACAAAGAGAATTTGCTTGAATAGTACTCCCAGTTACTGCCACAGGTGAATACCGTAGCCTATTCTTTGCATAGAAAATGGAGTTTCGTGGAGAAATTAAACACTCTTCCGGAGTATCTTTATTGTCAAGTGTCGTTGAGAAAACAATGAAGAAGAATTTCTTTGTTGCATTACTTTTCGTGGGGATGTTTACATTGTCAAGCTATCCAATATTGAACCTGGTAATGCCCCAAAGATGCATGGACATTTTGGTCATGACTCGCTGTGCACTATCAATCCTCAAGGACCAAAGGCCGATCTCTAACACGGTGTTTCTAACAGTATTCTTTCGGGAAACCTACATAACTGTGGTTTTGATTATGTTTATGCTAGTGCTCAGCTACCAACGTGGCCTTTAATAAAGGTGATCTTATCTATCTTATAGTGAATTATGAACTTTTTATACCTTGTACAGTACAAAGCAATCTGACATCCTGTAGCAAAACGGAATTCATGGTATCTCCGTGCTTGGTTGAGGTGAAGCATTTATCTGGATGGCAAGATGCTAAAGTAAATATTAATATATACATACGGTACCCTTTGTAAACAGATTACAGTATACTATGTACTGATATGCACTATGTAGTATAGAGAATTATTGTATTCTGCACTGCACTCTACTTTTCACTCTGAGCATCATGATAGGGGGATAACATGGAGTTATTTTTTTTTTTTGGTAAAACCCTAAAACATAACCATAGAACGATAGGTAGGGCAACAAATTCAAAGACAATGGTATGAGTAAAAGCACAAAGTCATGAGTACGAGTACGAGTACGAATACAGGTACAAGTACGACTTCGTTTTCGAGTACACGTCTGCTTCTCATCAATGATGCATTGAGATAAATCCGAAACGGTCAGTGTAAAAACAGAACCGGGCGGAAGTGTTCGTTTAAAAACATGAGAGCGACTGGTGAAGCACAAAAAGACAAAAAGGAAAAAGGGGTCCTGGATGTAAAGGTACACATGAAAAACGAACACGGTCGGAAAATTGAAAAAGAAAAACCGAGACCGACAAAAAGGCACACACTAAAAACGAGCACGAACGGATAGATGAAAAGGGGTAAAACCTAGAAAAATGAGGGTGGATATTATTAAAGGTCAATTCTAGCATTAAGGCCGTGTGAAGCGAGAGTACCAAGCCTCATGATAAGTTGGTTTTCAGCACTTAGGTGGTCACGGTCATAGCCTAGGCACATTGTGGCTGCCAGTAACGGTTAAGTGCTGTATTGAACAATGTGAAGGGGGTTGAAATGTGCAGCCACCGGGTATCCTTGGAGACTCTGTTTAATGGACCTTGGGTGCTCAGTGACTCGGTCCGCGAGACGGCGCTTGGTCTCTCCCACATACAACGAGTTACGTTGTTGTGAGTATACATATACATGCACAAATAAGTAACAGATAAACGATGGCTACGAAACCGTTTGCAGACATATACCAAAGAGTACACTGTCGCGACAATGTTATCTAATTCTACAGTATATTAACTCAGATCCTCAAAATGCATTGACTTAAATATCTCGGTTTGAGATAATTTTAATGTTTGCATCTGTCACTCGATAACGTAACTTAGTGTTAATACAAGTGGCTTAGACTGCAGAAGCAAAAACAAAACAAAGCTCCACTCAATACCTTAAACATTTGGACATTACACTGTAACATTATGACTAAAACTACTCATCATAAAAGTTAAACATTAAATCCATACTTTTTCCAAAGTCCTCCCGACCCTCTGGCAAAGGGCCGTTCGGCGAAACCCAACTTTAAAGCTTGCCGCACACTATACGACTTAGCGCGTTGCAACTCAACTCGATCGTCAGATCTCCAACAGTCGTGTAGTTTGCGTGAGTTTACGACTGAGACTAACAGTTTTAGGACCAGTTTTAAGTCGAATCGCCTTCAGTCGGGAAGAACGAACATGTTGGTTCTTCCCGACTCTGTGCGGCGACTGTAGCAAGTGACTGAAAAATCTGACCAATCAAAATTACTGAGTTATATGTACCTGATATAAATACGGTGAAAGTTGTCTGATGCTTTTCACGGTGACAACTTTTGACGTAGCTTTGTGTAAATATTCAGTTGAAAACATGGATATATGAACCGGGTACGGCGAGTAGAGATAAAAAAAAACATCGCTTCTCGGCCTTTTGGCTAAGATCATGTGTAGTATCTGTTCTTTTCATCCAGTCAAGAATGGAGCCATACATGACAGACCAATGATGAAAATGGTCTGAAGGCCGTGAGGTTGGTCGTTAAGTGTTGTCCTTCAGTGGACGTAATAGCTTCTTCGGGAAGCAGTATCAAGTTTGGTTTCGCCGAACGGCCCTTTGCCAGAGGGTCGGGAGGACTTTAGAAAAAGTAGAAATGTGAAAGCTGCATCCAGGGTGTTGATTCTGTTCTATTCAGCCAGTTAAGAGTAGGACCACACATGTTAGCCCTTTGGAGGGCGTTTTTGTCCATTTGGGACGTTTAGCTCCGTAAGGGAGCAGAACTCCTCCGGGAGTAAATGTTTGGTTTTCGCCCCTTGGCTCTTCGCCAGAGAGTCGAGGGGACTTTTTGAAAAAAGAAATGTGAGAGCAACGACCTGTACTTAATAACTGTGAAAACAAAAGCTATTCCTAGAAGGATGCTTGGAAAAAACCGTTTAAGAGATTGCCGAGCGGCAGTCGACATCACTGGTCAGCTGTAAAATTGCATAGGCTTAGTACGCTAGCTACACACTGAAAGTATAGTACTGTTGCAAACTGTATGCTGTTCTGTGCTGTTGTACCGTAATATGTATAGCAGTAGAGTGCACGTGTAATCGTTCCCCTGACAATGCGCTATAGCCAGTCGCATAGTGTGCGTGGCCCTGTTGTGCGACTAAAAATCGTGACGACGATTCAAAACTAGGTTTAGTTGAGTTGCGATGTGCAAAGTCGTATAGTGTGCGCCAGGCTTAAAGGGGGAAACCTCTCACCCCAAACTACAATTTTGGTACTGGGGTACCGAAATTCTCAACTGGCTCAGCTCTTTGATTGGCAGCTAATTCAAACAATGAAGATACCAAAGCTTATATTATACAGCATGAACGGTACTGAGAGTGTTTTGATTATTGAGTTTTTCTATACTCACCTTGAAGCAATAAACTGTGATTGTATCTGGATGAGGATGAATTTCAGACAATTGTGGGAGGGCTTCAGAAAGAAGGTTAGTGGAATTGGTACTGTTTGGGGTGAGAGAATTGGGCCTTTAAACTGCTTCCCAATGAAGCTATACGTCAACACTTGACCAACCTCAAGGCCTTCAAGACCAGTAACATTATTGGTATGTCATACATGGCTCTATTCTAGACTGGGTGAAAAGAACACTGAGATACTACACATGATTTTAGCCAAAAGGCCGAAAAGCCAATAAATCCTATACTAAAATATTATGTTTATTCACCAGGTCTCACCACCTCCTGTTCAATGTATGAACACATATATACAATTTATACCAAACTAAACGTAACAGAAGAAGGACCTTACTTCGGCATCAGTCGCGTCCGTTACATGGCAGAGTGTACGTTGCAGGCCTCATCTGGTTTGGTCCGATGTTAACAATTTAAATGAATATACGAAAGGAATAAATAAATACTTTCAGTAACCCAGCGGATAAGTTACACTCTAAAACAAAAGAACGACCTTTGTCAATCTCCAATAGATTTAAGGGGTTGAATTCACCCATTCAAGTGTTAACTCACTCCTAGAAGAGTAAAAATTTACTCTTTAAAGAGGGTCTATTAAAGGTGGTCTCTGTATGCACTCAATCAATTCGTAAACTTTGCTCTTTTGGGGTGAATTTCACTTTTCTTGAAGTGAAATCCACTCTTTTAGGATCAACTTTATAACTTTCACCCCTCTGACGAATTTCACTTAAGAGTTCAACTACTAGGGTCTACTATGACAGAAATTTTTCATGAAACGATCATAGCTGCAGCACCTCATCTCTATTGCTTCTTTATTTTGTATGGAGGTCGTGCACGTGACGTCAGATCAAGCATACTTGATTCCACTGATCAAGCGCAGTAGATGTATAACCGATACATGCGCACGACAACACCTCAGCAACAATTTTTGTACAATGAAAGGCAAACACGGACTCCCTATACATGGACAGAGCATACTGCACTGTACATTGTCGCTACCGTACGTGTCAGAAAAAGAGCACCAAGATGGCTGTCTGCTATGGTTTTGTATGAAAGTTTGAACTTGCTCAAATCAATTCCAACATTTTATAAGAAAGTTGAAATATTTTCAAAATGATACAAGGTAAGGTCAAAATCACTACAGGTATTGCAGGAATATGATATTCTTTCCCTTTCAAGTTTAACTCTTGTTTAAAATATAACAGACGATTTATAGCTTCACGACGGCCATCTTGGTGCCCCTTTTTGTCCCAGTCGTTGGCGACAATCTACGGATACGACGCACACGTTACATGCTCTGTTCATGTATATACGTCCGTGATGGCAAAACAGAACACACAGATGTCGGTGTATGCGCATGAACTCTATATCGAGTGACTAAAATTTATGGTCCCTGTTAAGTCTCTCCTGAGCTATTTAACCTACCCGAAGGTAGCTACTGCTCTGTTATATCATTTGTTTAGTGTTACCTGACAAGTTGTCATATAAGCATGTTAAAAATTTCGCTGAAAGGAACCATCAGGCACATCGCTGGTTCCAAACCAATAGAGACCATGCACGTGCCTTCAGCGAGTTTCAGTTTGCGCTCTGGATGGAACTGATCAATGTGCAGTACTTATCTCGCCAATTCGCGCGCAAGACAACACCTTTGTAATATTTTTTGTACAGAGGACGCCTGGATGGAAAATAGCAAGACGCGCAACGCAGTGACGTCGGTGCAGGGAGTTGCTTGAGAACTAGAGTTAGTTATGGAGTTTTACGGCCCAGTTTAGTTCAAGTCGAGCCGGTCACGCCCTTTTTCAAGTTGTATTGTACTGAGAGTGTTTTGATTACAAGCTGGGGTCTAATATACTCTTGCGCCTTGATGAGGATGAATTTTGGACAATAATGGGAGGGGCTTTATGAAGTAGGTTAGGAGCATTGAAATTGTTTTGGGTTAGAGGGTTCGAACTTAAAGTATTTTTATCAAATCACTTTTCACACTTTTTCTTCGGTCTGTATATGAGCGTACCGTCAAGCTGCAGTCTCTTCCATATTCAGTAGAAATAAGTTAAGCATTCAATGATTCGAGGAGGGGGGGGGGGACTTGTGCAACCATTCCATATTGTTGAAAGTGGTGTGTGTTAGTTAGATGAGGTGTTATGGCTCAGTCTTTTAACCAATTGGCTTAAGTAGGACCGGCGACGACTTTTTCCCAGCTGTGCTTCACTGGCTTGTTTTCCCTTTCCCCCTACTACATTGCTTATGCTCAGCACAATGACAGTAGGTTCCATTTTTCAAGTCTTTGGTATGCCCAGCCAGGATTCTTACTCCAGACCTCTCGACTGAAAGTCATGTGGGAACTACTGAGTGCTGGTACCGAAATGAATATTGCATAAAAGGCTCTGTAGAGGGATTCAATAAACGTCACAACTCCAGGGGCGTCGATTGGGGGGGGGGGCGGGGGGACATGTCTGCCCACTTTTTGAGTGGAGGGGACACTAACGTGGAAGTCCCCCCCCCTTACTTTTTGTGACGTGAAACTTAAAAATTAGGTACTACCAAAAAGACTGTACATGTAGGTTATGAAAGATGTTCTCTGCCGATTACTATCGACCAGCTTTCTGTACCAATAACTCCACATGTTTACTTTGCAAATCCCAAAAAATTTCGCCCGCTCCGCGCGCTTTCCATCTCATTGACGTTCATTTTTTACTTGGCAAATCAAACATACATTATTCAACGGTTTCTATGGTGACGATTGTTCGTGTGCATAGGGCAGCAGGTGTGGTTATGGTGGAAAACAATATGAAGAATATGAAGAAGACGAATCGTTCCCTTCTGTGTTTTAATGAAATCTGTGGTCTTTAGTGATTGAACAGCCTGGCAGACACATTTGAAGAAAACTGAAAATGTCTCAGTGCACAGTCTGCATGCAACTTTTTTTCAGAAAATGTATGATTTCTAATGCAAAATTTCGACATGCTCACATCATTCATTTGTATAGCGATTCGACCATTTCGTATTTAGACTTTTATCAGAGAAGTAAACTCACACTGACGTTTGATACGTTTGATAGATAGGAGACTTCAATCAGGAATTAAAGGTACATCTTCATCCTCTGTAGTGTAGAGTGTATAATGAGGTGTCGTTCGAAAAAACATATTTGAATGTTTTTTGTATCAACAATTTTACACCGGTAGGCCTACGCATCGGTGTCTCAGTAGCACACGCCGTACCAGTGGGTACCACCCCTCCCCCCCCCCCACCCCTGGATCTGTAATTTTTCCGAAGAAGATTGAAGTGTGCTTTTGATCAAGTCATGGATTTATTTTACCTTCTTCCCATTACAAAAGGTGCCTTGCTATTAAAACGTTTGCACAAATTTTTCGCAAATTATGGCAATTTTCGTTGCGATTCTAATTACTTTAGAGTACAACCGGTATTAATATTCATATTGACCGTATAGTCCGTTGAAGTGATTATCTTCACTTTCAAGAAAATATTTTGAAAAATTTTTAGTTTCCTAGCAACCCAAAATATTGAAACATCTAGGACCATTTTGCATCAGGGCCCCTTCTCTTAGACACCCAGTGGCGTAGCTACAGGGGGAAGACGGCTCTGAAATATAAAGAATAAGGAAATTTTACTTCTTGTGAAATCAGTCTACTGTGTGAAACTGCGAAATCTCCCCACTGAAAGCTCCACATTCGTCATTATTTGTCTCAAAGAAGCAAAATTTTCAGCGCGCTTCACGCGACATAAATTGCAATTCCTATAAGCAGGAATGCTCGCTCATACCTTTATTAAAATTTTCCGAGTTCTGGACTTTGTAAGTGAAAAAAATAGAAATTTGCTATATGTGACACCAGATCATCAAGTGACATCAGTAACTGGAGTGCTATTTTCATGAATTTTCTTTCATAAAATTCAAAATTCTCTCCAATATTATCTCTTGACTCAAAAAAATTTGTCAAAGAGCCTGTAGCAACAACGATCTTTGGTCTCCGGTTAATCTCAGATTTGCCAATAGGAAATGCAAATTCTTCAGTAGTCCACCAACTTTTCAAATTTTCTTACAGGAAACACAGAATCCAAACTTTTCTGCAATACAAGCTCTATATTTTCAAATATTTGAAAAATGGCAAAAATCTCAGATTACGGCCCTAGTGCAGCGATGTTCAAGCTCAGAAAAAATCGTAAAATCTGGATGCTTGCCCACTCCTCCCCCCACCTTCCCGAAAAAGTGTCTAGGCTACGCCGCTGTACACACCTTAACAGGACAGGAAAAAAGTTAGGTCAGATGTTTTCCCCCTTACTTTGAAAACCAAATCGACGCCTCTGCACAAATCTACCTTTTGACGGACAAAATTTTGTGTAAGTACGCTACCTAGGTAGTCAGATAGTATAGCTAGCTGAGACGTTGCCAACGGCCCACGTGTGCACTATAAAAATGTCGGTTTTATTTGTGAAACAGTGGGTGCGGCTTACCAATGGTCACGTCACGTGATATAACACTCTATACATGATGTTTATTTTCATTACATTCACCATTTGCATGTAACATACAAGAATATACACTGTAACCGATTCTCGTGTACCCTCCTTGCAAGTGATAAGCGCAACATATGCGTAATGAAAGATACGAAGGAACAGTGTAGGGGTTTGTCGCACTAATATGCATTATTACTAGACCTATCTTAAGTTCCCATAGTGTTGGCACAGCTAGAGGACATTCTACGTGGTACTCCTGGCGGAGCAATATTCAATTTCTTCCCTAACTATAGCCAAAATATATGGGTTCGGTAAAGTATGAAATTACTAACTGTGACTGGAAGAGATGTGTAACTACCACTTTCGCAATAGGTCACCACTTTTTTAATAAATTTGACCACTTTTGTAATAAATTCATATTCACCCAACTAATTGTGTAATAAAAATCTATTTCAACCACTTTTGTAATTAAAGTAGGTTACGGCCATGGCACTTTCAGATTTTTATACCATGACCATTGAAATTTTGAGCTAGAGAACCTTGAATGATAGGTATGTGTTTCCCGCCATAATAGCTACTCATGGACGGACTTTCACAGAGCGGAGTGATACAATCAAAAAAGGTACTAAAATTGGTCAGATTGCCTTGAATTTTGCACATTCTGTATTTTGACCGATTGCCTACAAAATCCAAATGAAAATTGACAATATTTTATGAGTAACACACTCAGAAACAATATCCCGTAAATTTTAAGGCACCTCATCGTCAGTAAACATTTCCCCAGGTACCAGTATTGGAATTAGTGGCCCGCTACCCGAAGAGGTGGATGAACCTTACAAAAACTTCAACTCTTTCTAGCTCAAAATCAAAATTTTGTGGCACCATGATACGCAAACGTGTAAGCTTTCAAGTCATGGGTGTCTCGAAATAGCTGCCAACTTTGAAAAGGCTGCAGGGACCTCAAAAAGGAGCTAGTTTAGTATGTAATATCAATGGCGAAATTATTGGAGGTGTAAAGGCCTTATAACCAACTGTTCCCTTTCAGCCATAGACTAACTGTGTATCAAATGCCTGTATCGTAAAAACCACATTCTTCAAAAACACTGTAATTTCAAAGAAGTTGACTAGAGAAGTGGTTGAAAGGGATTTCTATTACAAAAGTGGTTGGATAAATGTGAATTTATTACAAAAGTGGTAAATGTATTACATAAGTGGTCGACTTTATTGCTGAATCGGTGATCGATTACAAAAGTGGTTGTAACAGATGTCTTTGAGGATATCATGTTGGTAGCTGTTGCTTTGCAGTATAGTGGGTTGTTTGTTGTTCGACGTAACGTAATTGTCAGCTCACACTACAGATAATTTTCACGTGACGTCAAAGGAGTTTTTCACTTGGAGTATTTCAGTCATGACTGAGTGCAATGGATGACGTTAGAACATCCCCTCCCATTCTCCTCTTTTCCCTTTCTCTTCTTCTCCCTCCGCACTTTCCTCCTCATCGTCTTCCTTCTTCTCCTTGTATTTGCCATCTTCATGAACCTTTACAATAGGGAGTTCATATTTTAAATAGTTCAAGTGTTTCATTATCCGAAATTTAATCAGTTAATAAAACGTATTATGCATATACACGTTAATTAACATATAAACATCTCATAAAACAACTCAATCAATCCATCAAAATCAATGACAGCTTTAGCAAACGCGCTCCAACCCTTTAACCGTTCTTTCTGATAAAGTTGTGACTCGAAATCTTTGAATTCCTTCTGTATTAGCTCCCGATAAAGTAACCTTAATAAATTTGCTTGTCAAAAATATCTTTTGAGGCTTGTTTGTTGTAGATCATCCTTCCGATTAATTTACAAAGTTCTTCTTATTTCAACGACACACAGATATCATTCCAATCCATGCAGTCCATCAACCCTTTGTGGTTAATGATTGTTTAATTTGAGATTGTCCCCATCAATCAATCGATATCCATTCGATAGGAAGAACTTCCAATGTGGTCAATTGACTTTAACGCCTGCCTGTACAAAGTAAGGTTACCATGTTCTTCCAACCAAGGGGCTATCAAATCCCTGTTTGGATATACAAACTTGAAACGATGTTTAATTAACCTTTGTTCTGATTACAGAGGACATGCATCATGGTCACTGGTGGTGTTTACGGTAGATTTTGACAGCTAGGTACAATGGAACTTAAAATTTTCAATTTACAAAAGTTTATTCAATGAAGATCTATAGGGTTTCAATGTATACCTTACAAACGGCCATGATTGTTCCAGTTTTTTCAAGTTTTCCTTTCATGAAAAACTTTTGTACATGTCAGTGATCTGAATGAAGGCTACAAAGATATTACTACTTGTGAAGCCTGGTCCAGTGGCTTAAAGGCCTAATCCCATTACCACAAAATGTTCCAATTCTAATAAACTACTAACTTAAGCCCCTCACACAACTGTCTCACAAACTAATCATCATCCAGGCACAATCTCATGTTATTGCTTCAGGATGAGTACAGAAGACCCCAATGTGAATTAAAGCATGCCTGCCAATACACTACAAGATGTAGTATGAGCTAAAGTATTCTGTAAGTTTTGAATTTGTTGTCGATCAAAGAGCTGTGCCATTTGTGGACTTCTACCAAAATCCTAGTTTGGCTTTAAGAGTTGACTGCCTTTAAACTATCAGCTCTGTTAGGTAGCGTCTTAAGAAGCAAAACAATACGCCTTAGTCATTGACGACAATCTGGCGTCAAAACTGAAAAAAGTACGTGGACGGCTCGACTTGAACCAATAGGTTGTAAACCGGACCGTAAAACTCCATCTAAGTAACTAACTGACATAATTTCAGAGCGATAGCGACGGAGGAAGTGGTCGAACCACTGAACTTTGTGGAAAGAACATATATGGAGCGGTGGATCACAAGCACTAGTAGAAATCTCCCGTGTGTGTAGAGGACTTACTCGCATCCGATTAGTCGACCAATGGTAAGTTATTCCTCCAACTGGGGGCGTCCTCCTTGCAATGTGCCATGATAGGCCTACATATAAGGTGTTTTAGTGGCCAAATTTCGAATCTGGCTCGACTTGAACCAAGTGGTTGGGAACTGGGCCGTAAAACTCTATCTAACCTAATCTATTCTAACCCAAACAGTAAATCACAGTGAATATACTTTATGCGGTGTCCACGAAAAGGTGAACCTTTCTGCAATCGGACATACTTTTGTGTCTGATTGTTATTGCTTATGATGTTTTAGATGAGAATAGTTGTTACTGATATTCTTTGGCAGTGCTGGGCTTTTTTCTTAGTATGAACATCCAAAGTTGCACAACATAGGTAATATATCCTCTCACGAAATGAGTTTTGAGTCTAGTTTAAGATTGCTTTCTGGTGCTGGCGAATGCAACGACTGTGGTTATGAGCTTTGCGGTTTGAAAAGAACGGAACACTACATAAATAATGGGTTAATTCAATCAAAAGACGATCTTTTACGGTGCTGTCGCAGGGATCGCAGAGACGGGGTGGTGGGGGTTCTGGGGATTAAACGCCTCAACTTTTCTGCTGTAGACATTTTGGCCTGCTTACTTTGCTATTTCATTGTTCATTATATGTTGGGTCGATCTGATGATTACTCGACCTCCCCCCTACCCACACACACACACTTCAGCATTCGTTCCGCGGTCACTGGGTCGGGTTTAAGTGAGAAAGTATCTCATAAGGACACTGTTTGGATATCTAACATGCATCCGATTGCGCCTAATCCTTATATTATTTGCTTCGTGCTTCAATATGAACGGCATTCTTCTTAAAGACAGTATTTCACAGATTTTACAGAATGCAACCCATTGATATATGTAAATTTTTCGTTACCACAGAATGTTAGGCACATTTGAATTTCATGGGGCTCGAGTTCTAGGCTTCTGGTTTCTGGGAGACTTTAGGAAAAGTAAGTTTCTCGCTTTTGGCTTCTGGAAATTGTTCTTTCACTAAATTGTGGCCTTTTGTCTAAGGTCATGTGTAGTATCTGTTCTTTTCATCCAGTCTTGAATGGAGCCATACATTACAGACCAATGACGTATATGGTTAGAGACCCATGAGGTTGGTCAGTTAAGTGTTGTCCTTCAGTGGATGTAGATTCCTTGTGAAGCAGAACTCCATCGGGAGTTTTATTTGGTTTTCGATCCTCAAACGTCTTTTTTGTCAGATAGTCGGGAGGACTACAGAAGAAATAAGGTTTAATCGCAAACATTTACACCACCAATAACCTTGATCCCAGTAACCCTTGCCGGTTCGCCATGCCCCACTTTTCTTACTTGTGATATCACTCCTTCTTAAATTTGCTTTTTTCTTTCCAAAATTAAAACTTTTACTTTCTAAAATTCGGACACTCGTTTTTTGACTTCAAACTTTTACTTCCTTAAATACATGATCAGACGTTACGCAGGAGACAATTTATCATTTAAACTTACGTAGATGTGTTCATTTGATTTCTGTCCCAGGTTGGGTTCATGTACACTGTAAAAAATGTCTGTAATGTGTTACAGAATTTTTGTTAAATTACAGAAGAAAAAATAAAGAAATGCAAAAAGAATACATAGTGTTGTCCATGAGTTGACAGTACTTTTTTATGTATTCTTTTGTTTTTCTTCATTTTATTTTCTGTAAATGTACAGACATTTTTACTGTGTACTGTGCCCGTATATGTTTGTGTGCTGTTCTATTTTCAGTCAGTCGCAATTTTTTAACTCTGCGTGCCTGATATTTCGTCCACCAGTTCATCATTCTGTCAACAGACCGTATGCATATGACGTCTCAGAGGAAAAGTGCGGCCTCTTTGGAAGGAAAAACAAGCCAACTCAGAAGAAAACAAACCAATCTGTATTGTGTTTGCCATTGCTGGTGTAGGCAATTCGTTTTCCTCCAAACGAGGGAGTAATTCTTGGTCTGTATTTAAGTGCATTGATTAATAAATACTCTTAAGGTGCGTTCCCACGAACCCACTGTTGCCTCGAGTTGCCCGGGTTACTCATGAAATAGCAAGGTCAACTCACCGTTTTCCTCGTGTGAACGGGGCTAGGGCTAGGGCAAACTCGAGGCAAGTTTGCCCCACGAAGGGGGGGGGGGGGTGGTGGGTTGGGATGAGCTTGCTCGAGGCAAACCTTCCTTCTGCCTCTGTGAGCAGACTCTAAGCATTTATAATGCACCTAATGGATCAAAGGAACTCACCCGGCAAAATAAACATGATATTGTGAGCATGGACTGTGTCCTGCGTGAAATTACCTGAAGGCAGTACACTACACTGGTCTGTTAACGATGCATCAAGTGGTTTGACTACCGGCCGAGTGGTGTGACACCAGGACACACCCTTCCAAATTTTCCACCTACACACGGTCTGTCATTCCTGTGGTGAGAGGGGGATCTGAGGTCAAGCATGAGTTACTGCCTGGTAGTGGGTGCAAAATTGTGTTATCGTTAGCAAAGCTTCGAACTCGAATTAATAGAACTCATTGTATTTATTCAAGCAATCATAATTTTGTGCAGTCTTTCTTACTTTTTGTCTATGTCTTATTCAAAAGTATAAGGGGAGAACAGACAGCAAATTTGAGAGATGTATGGCGACTGTACTCATACCTTTAAGATTTAACATGGAAGCTATGATATCTACAAAACAAGTGCAAAGATGTAGAAAAGTTGGCTAGAAAAAGCAAAAAGAGTACCTAGACCAGAAAGCGTTCAAATAGCTTCATAAAATGTAATAATTAACCGCATTGTGTGAAGACAATCAGGGAAACTAAATACAAATATTTGTAACGCAAAAGAAAAAGGATCAGCCTTGAAACTCGACGATTTCGGGCTCGTCTTGTTGTTATGTATAAAGAAACGCATGGTTTACTTCCAAGTAATGTAAGGAATCATCTTATTTACCCTTCAAATCTTAATCGACCGACTACCCGTCGTGCTAGTGGTAGATGTCTATATCATTATCCCTCCACAAACAAGCTTTGCTTTCAGAAATCTCTCAATCCAAGAACTATCCCTAGCTGGAACCTTTTGCCGGAACAGGTTCGCCATGCCCCTTCAGTAGACTGGTAGACAGCTTTAAAAGCCAGCTCTTAGCCCTTGGCCAAAATCGTTGTAGCTAGTTTATTCATCCGACTCCCTTAGTCCTATTTCAACAGCACGGGATAGCCTGGTCTGGCGTTTGTGTTGCCTTTGAAAGAAGAAGTACATTTACAAGGGAAATGTAACTAAACTTGTAGCGTGAGATTTGGATCATGTAGACTCAACTAGGGGCGTAGCCAGGATTTTCTTGTGTGGGGGGGGGGGGGCAATGTCGACTCATCGTCCCCAATCTTGACCGACAGGACTATCTAAGCGGAGCGCCACCATCAGTTGGCGGGGATCGTACAGGAAAATTTTTGGTTTTAGAAACCCCTCAGATGGCAGAAAACGGCACTTCCTGAATGTTTTATGCATGTTCCCAGCCTGAAAATATGGATCTTATTTCTGAAATTCTCGATAAATGCAAAAAAAAAAAAAAAAAAAAAATCAGTCTATGAAAAATGTAACTACATGTTTCTTAGCGGAGCTCTACCATCGATTGGCGAGGAGCGTACCAAGAAATTTTTGGTTTTACAAACCCCTCAGATGGCCGGAAACGGATTTCCCTAGTGTTCTAAGCAAGAATATGTTCAGCCCGACTTCGAATTTTCCTCCGCTTCTTAATTGGAGCACTTGTCAAAATATTGAGGGGCTGAACATGTCTTTAGCCCCCGATTTTCTATTTTTCATCGCCGCCACTGGGATGCGGCATTTTCTTGAGGGAGCGAAGCGCTCAAGTGAGGAGCCGCGAGACCGAACGGGGAGAGGGTGTGGTTCTCCCCCTCCTACCTCAAGGAGATTTTGCAATTTTACATCAAAATTGAGCGATCTGGTGAACACCTAAGCTGGAATTTTTGGATATTTTCAATCTTGTATCAATGTTTTCCTCATTCCCTCGAAAGTAAGTATGTGGCTGTAAGAGGGTTACTGTACGAGTCAATGGGACCCTAGGGAATTGTGTTGCACTGAAACAAAACAGCTACTCATAAGGTTTACATTGGCTAAACCGGCGGAAGTGACATTTTGCCCTGAAAAAAAGCCAAAACTCCATTTAAATAAAATATGAAAATATTTAGGTCTGGGCGGGAGTAAGTGCGAACCCTCTGGCTACGGGCCTGTCTCACTGGGTGTCTCCCTGGGTGTCCCCCTCCTCTTTTGGAATTTTTTTGCTGTCTCGAAGAGCTTACATGTAATATGGTGCTATATTTTGTTTTTTTTTATACTAGATTCCAGTGTTCTCCACAGGGGTTTTTAGAGGGGTGACACGCCCTCCTAGTGAAATTGGCCGCCCCTCCAAAATATGTTGCCGCTCTCCAAAAAATTGCAGCTTCAGTTTTAAGTTCATTGCTTCATTACACATATACAAATCATTACTGGAAAAATTTGTCTTCCCTTCAGGTTTGCCGCCAGGATTTGCCCGACGAAGGGCCACTCTCCGAACGGGGGAGGGGTAGGGTGGGTAGCGACCCCAAGTCCCGACAGCCAGGATGCCGTCGATGCGTTGGTGAGGGAGATTTGAAGAAAACCTGTGCACTATACCTGCCATTGCGAGTCATATACGACATTAAATTTGTATATGCTGGAGGAAGGTATTTCTACACTGATTTAACCGTGGAAAAGCGGGCGAAAATTTTTTGGGTTAGCCTACACTAAAAAGAATCTGTATATATTTTAAACTTATGTAGGTCAATTGTCCCGGCATTTGGGCCCTATCGGGCACAACTTATATAGTACTTCCTTCTTCGAGTCCGTACCGCACGACTGACACAAGAGATTATACCTAAGTTTAGCGAAAAATTCCCCACATGTACATTAATCCATTTATTCTACTTATTAATTTACTTGAAAAGATTGGAAGGGTTTGTACTTTATTAGCTTTAGGTAACGGAACTGAGGAAGAGTGTGCAAAGCGTACCGAACATTTTGGGTTTTATCGCAGCAATAACTCTTTTGAAGGCCAAAATAACTAAACCGACCATGGGAAGGCGACAGATTATTCCCGACAGGGGGCGGGCCATGCCAGCGACCACAAGTTCCGATAGCCCCTATGTCGAGGGGGTGATGAGAAGGGAATATGAAGGAGCCTAACTATCCCATGTCATTGCAGCCTGGGGCACATTTTGCACGATATCACTTAATATTTTAAAAGCCGAGTTGCGCACTGATTTTGTTCTTTTGAGTCTGAAACTTGAAATTGCAAAGCGCGCGAAGCGCGCGAAAATTTTTGGTAGGCCTACAAAAATAACATAGCCTATGTAATCATAAAGAACACACACAAAAAAAATAGAAACGATAGGGGTTGTAGACCGTATCGGGAATAAATATACATTGTGTCGAAGCCACCTGGAATATCCGATAAAATAACCAAACTATGCTCCGTGAGTCGCTCACCAACTGACTTATCGCATGATACACAAGAGTACAGCAACTAGGCTTTGTGATATGGGATGAAATTTACGACCTCTACATAACCTGTGTACTGTGCCTACCCGTTACTTGGTAAGGTTGACAGGACTTACACTCCCTAGATATGTGGAATGGAAGTATTGAAAAAACTGGAGTGAGTCCTATAGCGCGCATAGAGCGCCGAAAATTTGTGGTTCTTATTAGGGAAATTGTCCCTTGAGAGCAAAAATCAGGTAAACCATCGGGGAGACTAGTCGTCGTCGGGGACTGCATACTTTATCTGAATGACTAAGAGCCACCCACCCCACCCTGAAAACTGTAAAAAATACCCCCGATTCCCTCCTTACTCTTGCCGTTTATTTTTTTTTTTATTTATTTATTTTTTTGCTCTCCTTCATTTTTTCAACATCGCCCATCGCGTCCCCAAAATTTCTGGGGGGGGGGGGGGCCCTCTACCCCTTGCCCCCCCCCCCCCGCTGGCTACGCTAGTGGACTCAACTTTGCTTAAACTGAGGCGTTTTTTGTATTCGAACACGGATTGAAGTTTACTTTAAAATCTACTTTATTATTTCAAAACATTTTTTTTTTCAACAATTTATCACGTTTTATTACATAACAATTTGTATGCCAGTCTTTCCAACCTCTTTTTAACTCTTGAACTTGAAGACCGTCAGTTTTATGTCATCATCTTGGGGGTATTTTCAGCCATCGGAAGTTGCGTGCGCAATGCTGGAATGGTCCACAATTCTAGAAGTAGTCGTGGGAAAATCAACCAGTCGGTGGAATTCACTCTGAAGTAGTATGTCCGAGCAACGGTAGCTCACACCCTATCAACCGTCGTGCGTGTTTAGATATAGCTGTCAAAGTGTTTTAGTACCATAATGCGTCTCAGCACTCTTAGGAAGTTAAAACTTCTAAATGAAGGGAACGCTCCCTTTCCTAAGACCTCTCCCCCCAAGACAGCGAATCATCAAACCCTGCTTACTTCCCTCTGTATTGAAACTGCGTTGATACTCTCCTCTCCCACGAGTAACCGCCAAACAGGCAGAAGTTGAAAACATCTCACAGCACACCATCTACCTTTATACAGACCAGTGGTTCTCAAAGTGGCCCCTACCGCCTACTGAGGAGTTTGCAAGCAATAGGGGGCGTTGGCATTGACTAGGGGATCCCTGGAGGTTCTCATACATTCGTGCAATAAAGGAACCTAGGTGGTTGCAGAGTGGTTGACACAGACTTCTTCTCCGAAAGGTTTGGAAACTTCTGACAAAATTTTACCCAATATAAAACTTATCTGGGTCATTTTGGTGCTGGGAATTGAAAGTTGAAATCTCAAAGTCAAAGACTTATATAAGTATGATGGCATGTTAGGTGGGAGGGGGCGTTGGATCAATCATGGATGCCTAATGGGGGCGGTATTTTGAAAAAGTTTGAGAACCACTGATATAGACCTTATGCATCGAGGACACACCGGCGTCGAACTTAGGGCAAAACAATGGTACACGTGGCCGCACGTATAAGAATTCGTCCTGCACGTGTGGCAGACTTTGCGAGTATTTGACTGGCTGACAAATCAGCTGTCTGCATTTGTCAATGTTGGTTTGTTTTGCCCCAAAGGAGGGCGCACTTTTTGCTCTGTGACATCATATACATAAGGTCTATTTTTAACTAGGAGACACCATTTTGCGTTTAGCCAGTTTTGACGGTGAACACTTTTCGTTGCCACCAGTAGACCCCCACCCACCTAAATCGGATGAAGTTTAAGTTTGCTTGCACCCCATTTCACAATTCCTTCGCAGGCCACTGGCCATCGGCACAGCATTTTTGATCATGAATTTTTTTCTTCTGCGTGAAAGAGGAGACAGAAACAAATTTATTGTAAAGAAAACAAAAAGATAGTATGTATTTGCTTACACTATTTTATTTTTCAAACTCGTATAATATAACTTTCAGCAGGATAATTTGTAAATATTTATTTTGTAGCATGAAATACACTCATATAAATGTTATAAAAAGGAATCGAAGTATCAAAATAAAAAAAGGCAAAACGACAAAAGAAAGTTGTCACGTGCAGTGACATCACAGAAATTGTTCACTTGTGGTATTTAAGTCTTGTTTAGAACAAATGTCAGTGTGTACGGCCTGCTCGCAGACATGATGGTCAGTGCGCCCTAGCTGTGATGTCACTGTTAATAACCCATACAATCGTTTCAAATCACATTTTGTTGTTTATGATTTTGTGTCAATCATTTTAGTTGTAGTCTCAGTTGGTTTCCCAACAGGCCAAGTAAGTAAACAAGAAAATTAAATGCACTGAAATTAATAGCAGTTTAGGTTTCTGTTAAATACATTACATACATTTTGCTCTAGGTGGCAACCGACGAGAAGAGGAAAAAAAATATTGGTGGTTTTAGTGGGGTGGTGTTGGTGGTGGGGATTTCCCGACATTTCGAAAATTGAAGACAAATGCTAACTCACGCCCACACGAATTTTCAATTCTCTCTACAGTGACATAGTTGGATATTTGATTTAAAAATCGGAGTCCAGAAATAGCTGTAATTTCTTAAAAGATTGGCTAAAAATGACATGTTAATAGCAGCAGAGTTTACTTACAATAATTGTTCCATGAATAAACATGAGCATTAAGCAAATTTGTGCTATCGATTGATGGGCCCACTAAGCATGACTTAAGTTATCCTTCGTTTCTCATTCTTTCCTTCTGGGGCACTATTAGCATTGGAACCCCGGAGACATTGGAATACTTACAGAGGGACGCTAAGGGGCAATTCTCCAATGACTCTTAACAATGGACAATTCGAACATTTACCTTCAAGTGAGACCATACTCATTGTAACACCGGTCAATTACAAGGGCGGCATCAGGATATTTTGACGGGGGGAGGGGGGCAACGCATAAGTTGAGTGCCCCCTTTTCTGTCCTCTTCTTTTTCCTTCTCTTCTCAAATTTTCTTGCGAATACTGGGGGCGGTCACCCCATGTCACCTCCTGACGCTGCGACTGGTCAATTATACAGCGATTTTTCCAACTTTTTCATAAACTATCTCACATTTTCAAATATTTCTTTAAAATATTGCAGACGTTTCTTGGGCTAAGCTTTAATCCCTTCAAATTGAGTTCCGTAGTATACATTAACATTCACATTGGAAAATTTTTCACTTGAAATGTCTGTAGCAACCCCATTGCCATGAGGGATTTGTTACAGAACATAAACTTGTTTTGTTAAAAAAATATTAATTATCACTTACCGAATTTTAAACTGTGTGATCAAAAGTAAGAGTGTACAGATGGAACGTTTAAACTGTGCAGCTCTTCACATTATCACTTTTGCATCAACAATCAGGTAATTCATAGAAGATGTAGCTCATGAGAAAAATAAAATAGAAATTATGCATGTGATGTAACAGAGCTAAGAGTACGTCCTCCTTTGGGTGCAAAACAAACCAACACAGACAGATGCAGAAAGCTGATTTCTCAACCAGTCGAATACGCGCATAATCTGCCTGGCAGTGCTACAGGCTGCAGAGCGAGTACTTATGCGTGTGGCCACGTGTTCCATTGTTCTGCTCAAAGGATGACGTCAATATGTCGTCATTGCACAAGTTCTACAATGACGAGATCAATTGAGGACTTTGGTATTTAATTGCTTTTAGGTGGCGTTCACAGTAACTTTTAAGGACAACAGCATTGTCCAGAAATGAATTTTAAAATAATCGCAAAACGTCACAATTTTCTGTCTTATTTTGCTTTCAACTTTCTTTCATGATGTTTCAATAACTAATATTTAAGATAGACCAAACAATGAATCCTAGTAAATTTCACAAATTTGGGGAGCAAAAGTATTGTCACATGATTCTAAAGAGCCATTTATGCATATTCACGCCATCATGATATAAAATTTAAGATGGGACAATTAAATTTTACCATTTAAAGACAATACCGCGTAGAAAGTGAATAGCCAAAAAACAAGCAGTATATCTGGCTGCGGTCAACATCAGATATGGAAAGCCCCCTCCCCCCATTCCTTGGAGGCAAATAAACTTCTTTTGAAGAAAATAAGATTTCAACTGATGGACACAAAAATCTTTTATTACAGATTAAGATTTCAATTTACTACGTCTAAGATACAAACATCAATACATAACATAATTGGAGGTAGCGATAATTACTGTACGAGCATATCTTACTCGATCTTCATAAATGTGGGTACTGTGAAATATATTTGTAGGAAGTAGTCTTCAAAAAATGGTACACGTTCTGTATACTGATGAAGTTAAAATGAGGTAAATTATCCGATACTTTCAAATGTGGAGGGATTTCATCCATGATGCTTGACCTGTTGATGAAGAAAACTAGTTTAAATGACAGATTGTGAACTTTTCTTTGTTAAAGACTAAACCGAATAGAAAAGATACGGTCTGATTCAGGCGAGAATAACTGGGGTTCATCAAATTCTTTGCTTCACTGAAAGACGAATGTGAAGACAGTACAGTTGATTTCCCCCTTTCCTTGAATTTTAGGTTAAAGAAATGTATATAGGTAGCGGGCTACTAATAATAAGTCCCATTGACTTACCCACCATATTTGGCTACTTCTGTGCCCCCTAGCTCCCGGTAGTGGTTTTCAATCAGGACATACATGCCACCCCTCTGATCGAGGCTCACAATATCGGCTTTCATGACTATTTCAAATTTCCATACCATAACCATTGAAATTTTGAGATGGAGAGCCTTGAATGATAGGAATGTGTTTTCCGCCATAATAGCTACTCAAAACGGCATTTCACATAGTGGAGAAATACAATAAAAATGGTTCTAAAAGTAGTCAGACTGCCTTGAATTTTGTCCATTTTGTATTTCAACTCATTGTCTACAAAATCGAAGTGCAAAAGGGATCATACTTTGTAAGTAACACAGTCAGAAACAACATCCCATAAACAAAAACAGGAGAAAAGAAAGGAGTAAATGAAGGGACTCTGGCAAGAGTCAAACAGTCCAAGTGACCACCGTAAATCCACAGCTTTTCGTGTGGAAGAGTTCATTAATGAAGTATCGATACTTTTAACACTTTTACAATAGCATACAACATTAAAAGACAAATTTTTACCAAATGTGGGTTCCAAAATTAAGTAGTAAGTAGTAATGTTTCAGATCATATGTAGTCATTGCAGTGGCCGTAATATATCTTCTTAATGCCGCCCCTCAATTCCTCAAAAAGATAGGACGGGACGGCATGATGTAATTTAACAGGAAAATACCTTCCTTGAAGTGGAATATTTAATTAGAGTTATCCTCTATCAACAAGTCATACTGAAGACTGTCATTGTTCTTGGTGCTCAGCATAAGCAATAGAGTAGGGAAAACGAGCCAGTGAGCCACAACTAGAAAAAAGCCCGTGGCCGTCCCGAATGAAAGGCCCAATCTTCTCACCCTAATCATTCCCAATTTTTCCAACACACTTACTTAAGCCCCTCCCACAACTGTCTAAAAATCTTCCCCATACAGACACAATCTCAGTTTGTTGCTTCAGGGTGAGCACACAAGACCCTTATGTGTTATCAAAACATATTCAGTGTAGTACACGCTGTGTAATATGAGCTACAGCACTCTTCCTTCTTTGAACTTGCTGTCAATCAAAGAGCTGTGCCAATTGAAAAATTTCTGCAGACTTCTACAAAATTGTAGTTTGGGGTGCAAGTTGACTGCCTTTAAACCAACTGGTTCTTAAACCGAGTCGTATAAAACCTAACTCTAACTATAGAAGAAGAACTTCTTTTACTCACCGACAATTATTTACTTTTATCGGCGCCCTGCTGAAATGAGTGGTACGCATCAAAGGTGGAAGGGTAGAACACATCTTCCAACTTGTCAAATTGACCACTGCCCAGCAACATATTCCGGACGCTCTCTGTTCAAAAGAGTCACAGAATATTCATTCAAAACAAACACTTCCAACATCTTGGATTGATACTGGGTGTTTAGTACATGATGAGTTAGCCTGCTGTAAGCAGGCTATTGTGTTTGCGCTTCTACTACTACATTCAAATATCAAAAATCTTACTTTCGCTACTATTAATAATACTATGGGTCTTTCAACGGCCTCACTGTTGAACAGTTGACGTTTCCAACTACCAAGTTACATGACATAACTACGGTATACAATAGCCTGCCAACTTTCTAGCGAATCTCATTTACGACCACCAAATATGACGTCACGACAAAAATTAAAATACTAAATTATATCTCGCGTAATAGGTAATATTAATGCATCGAACGTATGGCCTAGTACACATTTTCCACCTACAAAAGCAAATTAGATTGTTCGACGTTCGTTGTATCAATTGTATGTACCAAAATACACTATTCATACTTGTTTCGTGCACCACGTGACCATCTCATGTTTACTAATTCGTCCCTCAAAATGCGGGATTCCTGTAAATGGAAACTGGACGAAGGTTTGCAGACTCTGTATATTATACTGTTTAAAGAGGTGTATTTTGAATTTGAAAGAGCGCCATCTTTCGGCTACTACAGAGTCTGCTCCGCAGGCTAATGATGAGTATTGAATGATGAGTATTACATCTTAGAAATTAATGCGACTTAGCCGAACACGGTTACTTTTAAGTGAAGTTTAAAGCCAAGGTCACACTACAGCCATATCGGATCTGGGGCCCATTCCACAAAGAGTTACGCACAATCTTAAGTTTGATTCCCTATACTTAAATCAACAGTAAATCATACTTAAGTTCGTGCGAAACTCTTTGTGGAAAGGGACCCTGATTATGATCCAATTTTTCGAGCTTTACTTAAAATATCCTCTATCCATTGTCGGAAAAAACTAAAAGTTGACATCTTGTGTTACCATCATGTGGACCGCTTCGATTTAAGAAAATGAGTTTCAACATTTACCATTTAAACTATAGAACAAGATATGACGATGGGATCAGATGAACAAAATTAATTCAACCTTTAAAATATATTCTTTTAAAATCCTAGACTTGATTGAGGTACACTTAAAAAATCATTAAAGCATATCATTTGCAAAAATTTGCATAATTCATTGGCACTAGCAATCCTGAATGCCTTTTTTAAGTACAAAGAGAATATTTCAGTCTCAACACATAATGTAGCCCCTGTGATGGACAGGGTATCTGGGGCAGTTACTTAACTTTCGATATACTAATTGCCGATATTAGTTCATTGGAAACATTCAGATATCAGCTGAAATTTCATTGATATATTCCATCTCTCGTCTCGTCAGCCAGTGAACAACTGTGAACACAAATTAGTCGAGTAGTGCCTTGAATTGTCTACCCACGATAGTTACTCATATTTGACTGATTTTGCATGGTATCTGACTAATATCGTAGTAATGGAATAAGGAATATCAGTCAAAATTTAGTCAAGGAGTCTTATGACTTGTTGGAAACTAATTACACTGAGTCAAACATTTGTCAAATATAAGTCAAATATTGGTCAATTTTGTTGACTAACGTGATTGGTCGATTCATACACTTTTTGACGGACTAATTAGTGTTTACAGAGTGGTATGTCACCATATACATTCGTTTGATTGAGAGAGAGGTGTGGTTTCCTTAGTTACCTGTGCAACCGGCCAAACGGACGGTGACTCCAAGAGCCTGATAATCTTTGATGACTGTGGACAGCGTTCTTGCTCCATCCAGATCAACAAAGGCAAAACTCGAGCAGTTGATTATGAAAAGCATTCCTGTCGATTTGGCACTTGCCTCTTCAAGAGGAATTTGAGGTTCGCCATTGAGTTGGACAGACACTTCAGTTTTGCCATCTTGTAAATCTGTCTTAGATTCCGGCGTTTTCATAAGCTGTTCGAAGAACAGAATGTAAAATTTAAAGCAAAGATTTATAATCACGACGAGGAAAACTGTTGAATAACAAAATAGGAGGAAGGGAAATAATTTAAAGGGCCAATCCTCTCATCCCAATCTACAGTTTTGGTAGGGGTATACCGAAATTCCGAATTGGTTCAGCTATTTGATTGGCATCTAATTTAAACGATGCAGAGTACCAACGCTTATATTACACGACATGAACTGTACCGAGAGTGTTTTGGTTATACACATTGAACTTTTCTATTATCAACCTGAAACAATAAACTGAGATTGTGTCTGGATAAGGCTAATTTTCAGACAATTGTGGGAAGGGCTTAAATTAGAAGGTTAGGAGAATTGGTGTACTGTTTGCAGTGAGAGAATCGGGCCTTTAGGTAACGACATGTTTGTTTTCAATTTTATATCAAAGTTGTCTAATCTGGGTTTTTTTTTTTTTTTTTTTGCGTGAATCGATATGCAATATTTAAGTCCTGAAATATGAAGAAAGATAAGTGAAAGGTAGTATGGGAGATTTTGGTGATAATTACGTGTTTCTTCAAAATCAATTTTGGGAATTTTTAGCAATGACGGAGCTAGCTATTTCGGCAGAGAGGGCAAAAATGGCTTTCAGGGGCGCTGCTTATGTAAGATATAAATACCGACCGAGTCTTCAACCTAAAGGCCAACATTTAAGCCAACTTCCTAGTTGGTCCAAAATGTCTCGCACTACAGAGCTTGCAAAGTTGCATACAAAGAATCGAATGATTTAAAATTTAGTGACTCTCAGTTTTAGGTGTTGTGTAATGTGTTGCATGTGTGTCATAGCAGTCCCTGCATAGGATCACAAACTTAGCCCTGTGCTTTTTTTTTAAAAGTCCCCTCTACTCTCTGGCGAAGAGCCAAGGGACGAAAATTAAACATTTACATAAACTTAGCCCTGTGCAAAAAACACTTTCTTAGGTACCCATGTTAAGAAACTTTGCATTTCTCCGTGACAGGTTCGTTTGGGTTATAGCATTCCACAGATTCATTATAGTATCACATTGTGCCGACGGTTCTTCCCTCCTGTATTTCGACTAACAGGTTTACAAGCTTAGGGGCTGGTATGTGCAAATTACAGACAACCTCAAATTTGTTTAGATACTTCACTCAATACATTACATTTCTTACCCACAATTTCAGTGAGATCTAGGGGGGGGGGGGGGGGGCGGTTCACTATCTGACGTTACCTAGGCGGTGAAATGCTTTATTTTTTCGGGAATAGCACCCATCGTGAAAATGTATAGTAAGAAGTTCCTTTGTAAATCAATCCCCCTTTTCCAGGAAATCACTTTCTGTGCTGCATTTAGTTTAACGTATTTACGTAAATCAGTTTATGAAGCCTCTGAATGTGGCATGCGGGTATGCAGAATAACGATCTGTTGCAACTCCCCGGTGTCACGGAGGCTGCTTGATTGGAACTTTCACCTTTTAGTAGATTTTATAATCTAGGTAGGTTACCTCAGTTTCAGAGATTCCCGTTGTGAGTTACAGAGAAAAATAAATTTTATGCACTATTAACCACAACTTGAAATTCAGGTGCCAATCCTAAAAGGAACTTTGAGAAAATCCATTGACGGTTTTTGTTTTTAGTCTTTGTCTTGAAAGATGTTGTCGAGTCTCGTTTTGCGTACCAGATTTTTCATTGACAGATGAGTAAATTACTAAGTTCAGGCTTCTACGGCGTTTTCATGAATTTTAAAAGCTGAAAAGGGCGCCGGTATTCCATTTGAGTCCATCAGAGGGGGCGACCGACCCTGACTGTATGGCAGCTCCGCCACTGAGCGTTCGCCCTCGTAGGAGGAGGAGGGGGTACTCAATTTTGTAATATCATGTGCAGAAGGTTTTTTGTATGTAAATATGAGATGCTGCAATGCTGCCATGCTTGAATGTGTAGATACATCTGTAATGTAATGGGTACAATTAAATCAATGATGTTAAACCCGTACTGTTCTTCATGGTTGCATTTCAAGCAAAATTATGGAATATCTCATGTTACTCCTCACAATTTAAATTTATTTTCTATATAATTTACAAAAATAACAAGTTGAAAACGAACATATAGGAAAGCAACTTATGAAGGACGCAATAAAATAAAGAAAACATGTTATCTAAGCCAGTGACACAAACAGTGACATGTTTTCAACCATTTGCCACCCATATGCTAAGCTAGTGGGACACAACTGGAAAAAAGACCGTGACCGACAAATTGATCAGAAACTGGGTCCTAAAGTCTCATCTATCCTAACCTAACCTATCATGTGCTCGTGTCTGCCCAGTGAATGATTAAAAATTTTGGATTCATATATGTGTCAATACTTTACTTGGAAAGCAGCCGTAACTGCGTCATACGTTGAAACTGTTCCTCAAATAAAGTAGAACGTTCATTGTTAACTTAATTCACGAGGTTAAATGTTAGTGCGTCAGCAAAAGTTCATTTTGATTTGGATACAAGCTTTTACAGTTAAAGGGTCAATACTCTCACCCCAAACTACACTTCTTTTAGGGGGTTACAGAAATTCTCCATTGGCCCAGCTTTTGGATTGACTGCTGGTTCAAACAATGCAGTTTGCCAAAGCTTATATTACACAGCATGAACTGTACTGAGAGTATTTTGATTAGCTTTTCTGTACTTACCCTGAACTGCAATAAATTGAGATTGTGTCTGGATGAAAATGAATTTCAGACAACTGTGTGAGGGTCTTGTTAAGAAGGTTAGGAGAATCTGTGCCGTTTGGGGTGAGAGAATTGGGCCTATAATGTAACCAAAGAATTGGCGGTGAAAGGAGCCCGAAGAAGTTTCCAGGGTTTTTTATGATTATCTTCATTTAGGTGACAGTTATATGGTTCTATTTTCTTTCTACGCAGTATTATTTGAGAGTTAGGCGATAAGAATAATGACATGCTTGTAAATTTCTGTTAACTTTAAACGAAAGGAAACTTTGCAAAATCAGAGTTAAAGCGTTGACGTTTAAGTTATATAGTGAGTTACACCAGTTTAGGGATTAAAACTCCTTGGGGTGCGATTTTTGTAAAAAATAATAAAATAAGATAAAAAAATTAGATGGTTTAAACTGGTGCCTCTCATCTTGGCATTCTTATGAATTTTTGCCGGGGATTAATTGTTAATGGTCTGATGGCTTGGTCACTCAGACAGGGCTACACCCGTTTCTGTCATTTTGGCTGTCACGGTCCAACTTTTATCAGCAGCGAACCATTAAAAGCCGTGATGTTTATTAATATCCTTTTTTCTCGATAGGATCTCATTGATAGCGCTTTATTACATGTTTTTGCAAAAAATAAAAAATCCCAGCAACAACGACCAATCGTAATTTTGAAAGTTTTGTATCATATGCATGTTTAGAGTAAATGCTTATTTATGGAATGCACAGTTTAAGGATTAAATCACGAATGCATATTCAGTAAATGTATAAATTATTCACCGAATGTTCCTCTTCTGTTAGTTCTGCTGTGAGGTGTAATGTTTGCCCCTGTGACAAAAAATAAAAATAAACCACTTTCATCAGTGAGACGTTTTCAGTCATTGTAAGATTTGTTTCATTTGGTGTACTGAATGCAGTTGCTAATGCTTATGCACTAGTTGAAAAGTATATTTTGATGTGTATGTAAACCCTACAATGTCATGACCTATAACCCAGTCAGAGACGTAGATTTAATGACGTTTTCTTTTTAAAGTTTTTTTTCTCGAATTTGTTTTATAATTCTCCTGTCTTATCAAATGACACAAAGATGAAAGTTTTATCTCTCTTAGGGCTTCTGTCCATTATAGTTACCAAGGTGATGTGACTTATGTCTTCACCCTACCCACTGTAAGCAAACTTGTGGTTTTATTTTAAGTTTATTTATTGATTTCATGTCATTTATTTGTTTTCCACTATATTGGATGGTAATTGAAACAATGCACAGATATAAAAGTAGAATATTGCATAATATCAAGATATTGTGAACTCTAAAATACCCAGAAAGTTTGTCAAGTAGGGTGTCCCCAAGAAAAAGAAAGCGAGAGAGAGAGAGAGAAAGAGAGAGAAAAAAAGAAAGAAAAAATAAAATACAAACTGGGAGAGTACCTGAGGACAGGTGATATCGAAACGAAAAGAAACACTTTCGATTTTATATACCTGTCCAATTCAACATTTTTGATCTCTCCCTAGTTATCATCCTACCTCACCCTTTTGCCACATACCGTACCTAGGGGACTATATCTCACCTGCCCTTCAAACACTTTACATTTCTCTAACCCCACACATTTCATTACCCACCTATTCCCCAGGCCTCTTCAAGGAGAAAGATCCAAAGTGAATGGCTATAGGGTTGCGTTTAGAGTTAAGAACGAGCAAGTAATATAATCCGTTAATATTGATTGATAAGAAATCTGCCTAAGTTACATCTAAAAGAAGATACAGAGCGCTAAGTTATTAGACTGCCGGGTGAGGAATTCCAATTGTTGATATTACTAAAAATAAACCGGTCTTAGAAAACTTCCCCTGGTTATTTGGAAGACAAATGCGTTTTCTGTGTTGAGTATTGTAATTATGAACTAAACTCTTTTGACTGAAAGGTGAGAAAATGTTGGAGAGAGGTAGTTGTTAACGAAACGATAGGTAAATGTTATTGTGTGTACTTTCATAATTTTAACAAGTTCAGTGACTTTGATAATATACGATCGCATATAGCTACGTGGGGCAGTATTGGAAATATATCTGATGGCTCTCGGAATGCTAAACTTAGAAAAATAGGGATTAAAATAAAGTTTTAGATATAGCGAACGGAGAAGCACTTTAGGAAGGATGTTCTTTATTTTTGTCTTCCTATTAAACCACCCCTCCCTTGGCAACTTGTGAACAGAGATATCAAATATGGTCGTTCCAGAATTTAGAATACATGAAAACTCATAAAAATTGAACACCTAAATCAACATGGTGCTCATCATTATTAAAAAAAAATATTGAAATCATGCTTTTGACTAAATGGCATGTTGAAGGCAATAAAATTTGTTTACTTGACGTTTGGAGAAAAATTATAAGAGGCGAGCCAATTAATACATAAATCGAGTTCATTGTTCACATTTTGCTAAAGGCGTTTAAGGTTTGTGCATTTGACAAATATGTTGGTGTCATCGGTGAACAATACTATTGAAGAAATTTTGGGAAACATATAACGAAAAATTTACATAAAAAATGAAGAGTAGAGGACCAAGAATAGAACCGACGAGGAACGTCGCCAAAAATGGTTTGCAAAACTAAGGTACGTTCGAACAGAAAATAACATGTCCTGTGTTTTATGGATTTTTTTCAAGGGCGAATATGGGAAATTTTCATTTCAATAGGAATTTGCTATTTGCTATAGGATAAAAAATCACGTCATGACACCAAATGCGGCATATTTCGACTTTAATATGCAGGTACCTTTAAACATTTCAAATGTTGTAATTACTTAGTTTGGTAGGGAAGAGAAATGGGCATAAAGGTAAAAGAATAGAAAAGGGGTGGCATTTGGCGATCGCTAAATTCTACGGTTCAGAAAAGTTACTTCTTTTGGTCGACCCCTGTTTGCTGGGGGCTGTAAAATATGCCCACAACATTTCCCGAATGTCGTTAGAGGCGATTAAACGGGAACCGAGTTTGAACATGAACCACACTTGAAAATAGATTTAAACTTTGATCTTTTTACCGAGTTGACTGTCGTTATATACGACATTCGTGTTGGTGTGTCGTCAAATCTCATCCAACTAACTATAATTTTTTTGTCTTAGCATGTGGGTTCTTGCAAAGTCTATTTGTAGTACATGTATCAAATTTTGAACAAATTTAACAAATTTTGTTCATTTCGGGGGATTTCAGAAACTTGAAAGTTCAAATAACAGCCCGTGGTGAAATAAACAATACAATATATTTTTTATTCTAAAGTGCATGTAACTAATTGAGCCGGTTAATACCTGTTAGAATATGGATATGTGAAAAGTACCCATCAAACCTCCCATCAGATAAAAAGTCATTTGAAAGGGATGTCTTCCCAGAATGCAAGTTAAGTGACCGTCCCATTAAACGAAATGTTCGAATGAAAAAGTAAAAGTAAAAGTAGTAAAAGTAGTTGGTAAGAATGAACTTCTGCAAGAACACTTTAAGAGATATTTGGCCCCTGTGGGATTCAGGCAAAAAAAGAAAGAAAAGAAAAACAGAAAAAAATGACTTACTTCTTTGGTGTCTTGAAGCTGAGGTAGGGACATAACTCGACGAGCGAAATTCTTCGCGTTCAGAAAGCATAGAGAAGATTCCATATGGAATACGACACACTTTGGGTTGTTTGCAACCTTAAGACAAAAGTGAGAGACAGTGAATTTTTTAGAACTTCACAATTATAAACTCTGCCTTCTGTCCAAAGGCTCTGTGGAGGAATATTGTAAGTGTGTGGTTGAACTGAGAGACACTCCCTTTTGAGATTCCATGAAATTGCAGAATCTACTACAGCCCCAGTTATAGCTATTGATATATATCTCAAGTAATCCCGCCGTTAGAGGGGAGTTTCTGTGGAACCTCAATCAAAGCTCAAGTTGGGACTTTGTTTGATTTTAAGATTGTACAATCTATACCTTAAAAGTTGTAATAAAATAGCCAAAACTGAGGCTACTGGCAGACTGGGCAACTTGACTAATTTAAAATAATAAACCTGCAATTTACATTTAGCAAAATCCTACATTTCGAAATCTGGATGAATAAAGTTCAAAATTATGAAATTGTCCATATAGACTAAACTATGAACAACGTCACGAGTTTGTCAGACGCAGCCCATGAATCCATGCAGTTAACGCAATGGTTCATATTCCTTTAATGACGAGGAGGAATCCATTTAGCGTAACCGTCAATGCATGAAGGAGCATTTATTTGGAGAGTACCACGAATCGATAACTAAAATAATTCAACTTAAAATTGTTACAAAAGATGAAGCATTTGTGGCAAATTATGACGATACTTCGAATTTTCCAGCTTAATCCTACTGATGTATACTTCTTGACACAATGCGTTAAAATTAATATCCCAACTGAAGGAACCAAAAACATAGACATACCTTGAAGTTTTTCTCGTCGGCAAATAGCTCTGATCCTTCAATGTTGCCCTCTTGTTTGTAAGATGGAAGCTGAATTCTTACAGCTAACATGATAATAGCGAATCCCAGTGAGAGAAACAAACCAAAGGCGACACCAAGCAAGATGACACAAGAACAGGTAAAAACCCAAAGCACCTGAACGACACAGAAACGACAGAAGGATAAATGAAAATAATAATAAACAGTATAGTTCCTCTAATCTCAAAACGAATTTATATATTAAAGCTACTATTCTTTCTTCCATTAACTGAAGTTTTCGGTTAAAGTGGAGAGTTATATCTGTTCCAAATTTAACTTACGCATTTCTCTCCGGAGTAAGTTTCATAATAGTTAATGAATACTTCCCTGGTTTCATCATATTGTCAGTTGTTTTGCTTACAATAGAGGTTTTTCCAATCGGGTTGTTAAGAATTGAACATAATCCTTAGCATCAGTAAATGGTATGCATATGCATGTGAATGTAATATCATTCTGAAATCCTTGAGTTACACTCGATCAATAACGATTGGTAAAAAACTGCTATGATTTGTTAATTTCATAGCAAAATGTGGTAGGTGAGAATCTGTTTAAGTCAACTTTTAGAAAAAGTGACATTTAAGACACTTTAGGGGCGTAGATCCTGAGGACAGGGCAACTGCCCCACCAGAGACAAATTTTGGGGGAAATCACATCGCATAAGCAGACGAAACAAAATACAATATTGTGGTAACCAGATGACTTCCAATCACTTTAGGCCAAACAAAAGAAATAACAATGAATTATTTTATAATGCACCATCTATCGATGTTTTGTGTATGTGTGTGTCAATGTCAGTATGCGTGTTTGTTAGGGTGCGTATACGTGTGCGCTGGCGTTTGAGTTGGATTGCTTTTTATACGACCCTGGGACGCGATCCAGGATTCCTGCTGTTGGAAAAAATATTTGCCCCCAATTCCGCGAACCAGATCGACCCTTCTGAGATATTGGGAGGAGGAAAAAGTAAAGCATCCCATTTTCGAGAGTGTTTCTAAAGATTACCATACTGGTGACTATAATTAATCAATGTTCACTTCATTTGAACAGCTTGGCAAGCAGGGCTTCCCTTGAAAAGGCTAGTACGGAAAATTGTTGGCGCATTGCGCAGCAAGGGATACAAAAATCGAACTCAGCACATAGGCCTACTGTACGGCACTCTCTTGTTTTCGCGCATTACGTGTGTATACAACAATAAACATAAACCCGCATAGCCAACCCGAACGAAAATAGGGACTCAGTCCTACGTTACTGCATATTAAAATGCACATCTTTGCACCAAAAATGAAATTTAGACACAGAACCACACTTATGTTTACTCCTTATGTTATGGTGTGATTAAGGAAGAATTATGTTACCAAATTTTCATGTTAAACTCAAATTTTGTTACGCAAGTTGTAGGTGCGGAATGGTTTGTTTATCCCGACGATTTGGAGGATGTGCTCATGTGTATAGCCACCAAAACGAATTACCGAACTCGCTTACTGTCTCTTCGATTTTAATTGGGCTCATAATTTTTATTTCTGAATCATTGGCGTAGCCACGGGGTGCATGGGGGGGGGGGGGGGGGGTTAGAGCCCCCACCCCCATGCTACGTAGAATACACTCTAAAATCAAAAGAGTGAACTAAGTCACTCTTTGATCGGGTGAAAAGTGTAAATTCACTCCATTAGAGTGATAATTCACTGCAAGAGGAGCGAAGTTCCCTCCAAAAAGAGTGAAGTTCACTCCAAAAAGAGTAAAATTCCCTTAAAACGAGCGAAGTTTCACTCTTGATGGAGCGCCCACAGCGATCGCTCTTAAAAAAAGAGCGATCATTGCAGGCACTCGTGGAAGAGTGAATTTTCCCTCTTCCTCTAGTGAATTTCACTCGTTTTGGAGGGAACTTTACTCTTTTTGGAGGGAACTTCACTCCTCTTGGAGTGAATTATCACTCTAATAGAGTGAATTTACACTTTTCACTCGATCAAAGAGTGACTAAGTTCACTCTCTTGATTTTAGAGTGTAAGCAAATAATCCGTCTTAACATTTTCTGCCAGGCCTTGAAAGTTTGCTGGTTTGCTTTTAATTAAAATGTGGGGAAAACTTGAGGTTTTAAAAAAGTAATCAAACTAACAAGCAAACGAAATTCCAAACAAACAAGGTAACAAACGAACAAATAAAACCAATTGAACAACCCAACCCAACCCACTCACCTGCCCACAAATTAACAGCAAACAGTCACCAGTAGAAACAAAAAACTACGTATTTCTTTCTCTAATTGTGCTTACGTAACAGCTGTTGTACACTCACCTGACTCTAAGTAACCAGGACATATAAGGGTTAGGTTTTTTGATCATTTGATGAATTTCAGTAATGATGACATATGGGTTCATTCTGTGTAACTACACTGCAGACAACGCAAAATGGTCCAGCATTTATATTTAATAACAAGTCCCTATTTTTCTTTTGATAAGTCTTTTGAATTGCCCCTAATAAAGTGGCGAGATTTGCTGCAGTAGAATACTACAGTTCACTGATTTTTTATTTCATTTTATACCATAGCAGGATAAATAAGAACCTCATGTCCGTAGTCACGCATGCACGTTTTTGTTACATCTTTCTGTGTTTGTCTTGCACGTTAATTGCAATGAAACAAACAAAATACTCACAAAATCCCATTTGGATTGGCGATAAAGGGATGGTAAAACTCGGACTTGAAAAATCATTTCCTTCAAGGAAAATATCAGTAGTATAGACAAAACTGCCTGTTGGTAAAAAGTATCGAAATTCAAAACATTTAAATAGATAGTATTCATCAAATTTTGTAACACCGCTTACATTTATCAACATCGGTGCGTTTCTGTCTTCTTAGAGATCAGGAGATTATGTCATTTTAATTTGTTAAGTCGACGACATGAGGACGTCACTATACACGAATCCGATTAGCGCTCGTTTTTAGTGACTGTAGGCAGCCATTAGTGGGGTCCATCAGCCTTTAATCGTCTTCATTTATTGTCTACGTAAATTTCAAATCCTAATAGTCAGTGAAGTTGAGAAAATCGAGAAACACTTTAGTGTACAGTCATCCATGGAACAGATTAGGAAGGAAATTTAAAGATTAAAGGTGATGGACCCCAGTAATGGCCGACTAAAATCAGACCATCACAATCTCTCCGGATTCGTCTATAGAGCACCGAAGTGTGACGTCATTTTAGCAACTGGCTCCTTACGAACAAAATCCCCTAGGCCTATTGCTTTATCAAAGGACTCAATATCTTCAGTTTATTTCAGTGAAATGGATTCTTTAATGCAAATGAGAGTCCAATATTTGGTTTTTATGTATATTCGCAGTATTTTTACAATTTTTTTAAAGGTTGGATCAACTTCCGTTAACTTTCGAATTGCAACGTGTAAGATGGCTTCGTAGATCTGGTACAAGGAGGTTTACACAAAATTGCGTGTCTTTCGGTGTAATACACTATGGATCCATTAAAAGTTTTTACCGACTGCAGTTAATTTCATTTCAAAATGAAATCAAGGATGTGGGGTTCTATACGTCCAGGAACATACGGGTAAGAATTACTTGGTCCAAGTTGCAATTTTGTAGTCAATGACAGGTACATTTCGTACATCGTTTTAAACGAAGCGTATCCTACAATACGTTTGCACGTAAATTGTAATGGCTAGGCCTCCGAGAGTCCCTATTGCTTTTTACGGGGAGCCTATACAGTACTGAGTTTAATTGTTTTCGTCAGTTGCAGGGATTTTCAAAGAAGTAAGTAAAATAGTATTGTTCCACAGGTAGTAAGAGTTCCATTGTAAC
Organism: Holothuria scabra; assembly: GCA_037179385.1. Lineage (NCBI taxonomy): Eukaryota > Metazoa > Echinodermata > Holothuroidea > Aspidochirotida > Holothuriidae > Holothuria > Holothuria scabra. The sequence continues at coordinate 55,475,211 of CM074181.1, read as the reverse complement.
AAATATTCATCTTTGCTTTGTGTCATGTGGTTTTATATATACACATGATCATCACAATTTTTGAAGGTATTGCGTTGAGTACGTTAGACTAGTGAGGTCGACGTTTGTGTAGAGCCATCGCCATGGGAAATAAGCGGAAGTGACGACATCCCTTCGGTACTCTATACCGTCAGTGGGATAGATGGGGGTGGTAGAAGGATGGTGGGTGAGATGGATGGGTGTTGGTTGATGGGAGTGACTGCTTGGTTGGGTGGGGTGGGTGCACACCCTTCATTTTAAAGTTGTCGCCTTTTGGGAAAATTTAGTGGTCCTTCGGAACAAATAATTGTCACTTCCTCGTTGCAATGCATTCGACTTCTCAGAACAAAGCTTGTATTTGGTGTGGGGCCACAGAAATGTCTAGAAATATTACAATCGCAAATAGAGATAAGATTAGGAAGGAAATATTGCTTTGTTTGCATTCTACCTTTCCTTCATTTAGTATGATGTCACTCACTCCTTACCCTTCTTTAAAACCATTATATTTTGTTTTTTGACATCAGGCAATCAGAAAAGCCGACAAAGACACATTTCATGTATGCTAACACTGCAATGCACTCAAACCCAAATTGAACATGAATGGGGGTAGTTGATTAACACTAGGTGCTATATCTGGTATAGCTTCGTTGAGACCCTACAATATTAGCCACTTTTCGATTCAGGACGGTAGAGCTACAGGGTGGTGCCAGTGTAACATACGCCTGAATGTTAAGGAGTTCTGGGTCTTGAAGAAGACTTCTGCTCATGCGCAGTCCAGTTTTTTTTTCGTCTGCAGGTTCCGTTCGCTTTATCTACCACACTGAAATCGAAAAGTCCCTAATGACATATTCAGAAAGTTTATTTCTTAAGGTTGCACTTGAACTTACCAGAGGTAAAGGTTCCAAAAGTGTCCCAAAGAAGAGCATTATAAACAGGACAAGCACACAGTTGATTGCGCTCACCACCTGTATTGAAGAGAGTATCAGAAACGAACATACAAACTTTGAATTCTATACATAAAAAAAACGATGATCATGTAGAGGATCATGTTTTGAGAGGGATGCTCTCACGGTTTTATTTTGCAACAACTGCAGCCCTAAGAACTAAATCATATAACTATAAGCTATTTTTTATGTAAACTGTGGACTCTTTTCTTTCGTCACGAAGAGACAGTATTTATTTACGTTGACAATGGGGTGCAACATTGTACTTTCATTACATAAAAGATTTCATCCAATATTCCTACCTGACTGGTTCCTCCTGCTTTCTCTACGATCCAAATCCTTGCCAGAGATGGACCAGACACGTAACAAAGGAAAAATGAAGCAAAGGTGTTGGAGATTCCAGATGCAAGCATTTCCTTTTGAAAGAGAAAAAAGATGAATAAAAGACACAAGGCAATATGGTGACACCTTTGGTTCCCCCCTTTGAATAAAAACTCATATTTCCATAGTCCCTCGTCTCTCTGAAGGAGAGCCAGTGGGAGAATTTTAATATATTCCCGAGGGAATTCTGCTCCTAAGAGGAGCTACTTCCCTGAAAGGATATCAAAGTTAGCTTTGGTTAACTTGTTCACCAAAACTTTGGTCAAAAATTTTCAAAACATGTTCAAATTTGACTTTAAGTTGTTTTTTTTAGGCAGTTGGCTACAGTTTAGGTCAACCATTTGACCATTGTTTGGGTCGGTACATTGTTGAATATAGGGTTGTGAGTATGCCATGCGTGCTTTCATTCTAGCTGGCTGAAAGGACAGGTACCAGAATAATCACAAAAAATCTTAGCCAGAAGGTGGAAAAGCCTTTCTAATTGCAAACTTAGGTCTTGTGACCGCAGTTTTTATATAATAAGGGGTCTACGAATTCGGAGAGCAAGTGATGGTCTGATTTCAGTCGGCCGTAATTGGGGTCTACCACCTCTTAAATTCTTTCACTTCCCTTGCTTTCCTGTATCATGGGATGGTTGTAAACTAAATTGTATCTTGATTTCTTCAATTTCACTGAATATGAGGGTTTGAAATTCATGCAGAAAATAAACGAAGACGATGTAATACTAATGGACCCAACTTATTGCTACCTACAGTTACTAAAAACAAGCGCTGATCGGATTCGTCTATATAGCGTGCGAGGGTAACAAGTTGACTAGGGAAGGACCATGGGGCATACCTTCAGGGGAAAGAGCAGTCACCCAAAATATTTTTGAAGGAACAAGTATTTTTTTTTGTATAGTGCACATTTGAGGAGGAAAAACATTGTCTTATGATTCCCCCACAAAAAAAAAAAAAAAAAAAAAAAAAAAAAAAAATCCACATGTCTTGCAGAAGTCGGAAAATAGAACGTGTGTCAAATTAACTACATTTTATTTTGCCTCAAAGGATGCATTTCATTGTTTCATTATGTGGTAACCTATTACTTCGTTAAAACACATTACCTGGTTATCATCCATTTTGTAGTTGTTTTTGTCAGCAATTGTCTTTCCAAGACTAATATTGACAGCATATGTGACAATCGCAATAGCAAAGGAATCTCCGAGCAGTGTCGTGAATAGACTGGGAGATGGAATCCTTGGTGGAGGAAAACTTAAAGAAAGAACGGCAAATTATGCAAAGTAATATCGAACTTTAAAATTAGAAATCACATTAGCCTTAGTGTGAGCACAGAATTAAATAAGAGTTACAGGGACAAACACCTCAGAACCAGCAGGATCATATCTGTTGGTACATGATTAGTCGCTGATTATGCCGACGTAAAGGGAAAGTTTGAGCAAAAAATTACATTTCAGACGTGAAAAAAGAACTAAATCTACTCACTGTCGTGAAATTTCCGTTGAAATCGGACAATCATTTCTCGAGACATCAGCAAATAAAGTTACTAGAAATGTATTCCAAAGTCAATTGAGGGCAGCAGAGATCATAATCACTTCCTCACATTGACAAGGAATGCTTTCATTCCCTTTGTTATTCAGACTGTTTCGTTAACCTTGAAGTTAATAGGAATTATAGGAACTCCCCATGGGGATTGCAAAGTTTGCCGGTTTCCATGCCACTTATGCAATTAAATTTTGTTAATATGGGACTGTTGAGGAGACAATAGGCTGTACAGTTTAATGAAAAACAAACTGAAGACTGTCCATTAATGTTGGGATATGATGTCATATGTGCTTGCGTCAAGTTCATTTTTTGTGGAAAATGTGACAATTTTACTTGCTCATAACTTGAGAACCACACGTCGGATTTCAATGCAAATTTCATCAAAATGTTTGGAATAAGTACCTCTCTAACATATCAAAACTTTTTACGACCTTGAACCCTTCTTTTAAAGAGCTAATCCTCTCACCCCAACTGAAATTGTTCTAGTAGTTCACAGAAATTCTCAATTGGCTCAGCTCTTGATTGAAAGCAAGTTAGAATAACGCAGAGCACCGAAGGTCATATTACACAGCATGTATTGTACTGAGAATATTTTGGTTATATACTGGGGTCTTGTATACTCACCCTGAAGCAATAACTGAGATTGTGTGTGGATGAAGATGAACTTAAGACAGTTGTGGGAAGGGGCGAGGGCTAAAGTGTTGGAGAAATGAAACTGTTTTGAGTGAGAGGATTGGGCCGTGTAGTCAGCATGTAAGAGATTGGGTAAGGGTATTATGACATGGCTCAGTGGGTCATAGCTCGGTTGTCTTCAGCAGGTAATTATTCCCAAGATACAATAAATTTTACTAAATTGTGATATAATCCATCTTATATGAAACTTTTTAACGCTATAACCATTACAACCATCTTAGCTAAGTCCTCCTTAAACGAGGTAAGGTATCGCAAAGGGGAAAGTGAGGTCGCTCTCGGGAAGAAATAAAGAATATGTTAAAAAATTAGAGCCCATCAGGGTTAAAAGAATATTTTGGATAGCCATATGTACATGTTAGAGGGGGCATCTGGATAAATTACATGGCATCTTCAATAGTGTCCCCATCTGGCAACACTGCGTGGAGCCACCGAGAAGTAAAGGCCAAATTAGCTCAATGACTGCGGAGACGGGGATCTGAGGGAGGAGGCTAAAACCCCACTTTTTCTGCCGTAGGGATTTTGGGGCGTCGAAAAATGCTTTTATTGCTTTTAAACATATCGGGCCGCTTTGGAGATTAGCCCCCCCCCCCTCCCTCCCCCACTTCAAAATTCGCTCCGCTGTCCCTGGCTAGCTGTGCGTAAAGGTTAAAAATTCATACATTATGAATATTTTTTTTTCTGTTTTGAAATGTTTGAATGTTTAAATGGTACTCACCCAAGCGGTATTGAGTCAACAATGCGGACGTCAAACCTGTCGTTAAGTTTGATCAAGAATGAAGATAGTGTCATGATGACAACCTGAAAAGCAATGGAAATGTAACCGTTTCGATCCTTTTTTTTTTTTTTGTCTTTGCCAAAACTTCCCAAGAGCTTCATTCCACAGGTGTTTTTTGAAGCATTTTTCAAAAGCCCTGTATAGTTAATATTTAATGGCAGATCGTTTAAAATTAAATTTGATCCTCTTGTTGTTAAAACTTGTCTCAGATATTGTTGTAGGTCTATTTATCGTTACCTTAACCTAAGTTCTTTGGCCTCTGTTATAAAAGAATGGTCGTTACCGCTGCTGCTCATTACAGCAGCTATTTGAGGTAATCAACCAGTGGCTGAGTATCACTTTTATTGGATCCGCAAGCAGTTTTTCACTAAAACCGCTGTAGCTGTGACAGTTTTCTTTTTAGGCAAATTCTTACACATAAAGTTAGTAACCAGTCTTAAAAGAATAAGCACGTGTAAGCTATTTTTTCAGCAGAAAATTTACGAACAGTTAAGAATTTTATAAACTCACGTACCACTATCATATCCATCGGAATGGGAACGATCAACTTGTCCTTCCACCTTTCGTTCATGTAGGACATAATGATCAGTAAGGTAAGAGACAGGACAGACACAATAACTGTGGCCCAGTTTAAAGTTGGTAACTTTGAAAAGATGCCGATCCAAATCTAAAAAAGTGTAAAAATGAGAAAAACAAAGTTCTTGAAGTAATTTTAATAACTTGACGCTATGTTTTAACTTGGTTGCTATAGAATGGCAAGCCAAAATGGTCTGAGAGTCTTTAGAATTATTTCAGTATTTGTGAACGCGCTCACGGTAAACGTTTTTCAAGTTTGCTCTCTTTTAACGTGACTGATATGAAAAATAATAATGTGTGAGGTGGTGATTATAGATTGAAAGTCTTTTGTTAGTCATTAAGCAAATTATTATCTCATCGCTCCGTGAGGAGGATGAGATATTGTAGTCACTTTGCCTATGGGGCTATATATGGCAATGTCAGCTAAAATCGCAATGGTTACCATGGTAACGGTAAATTTTCCCAGGTTACTAGTCTCGAGGTCTAACCCATGGTGAGGTTCCCCGGGGTGACTGAAGGTCCAGGGCTGAGAGAGGGGCAAAACCTGTCCGTGTGTGTGTGTGTGTAGGTGGGTGAGTGTGTGTGTGTGTGTATCTTGTAAACGGCTGGGCCGATTTTCTTCAAACTTGGTTGGATGGTACCCATAGAGTAGGATAATAGGAACTAGAGGGCGGACTCCCCAAAACAGCTGTGATCGCATGGACACTCAGTACCCATATTCTATCTGGGCAACAGACGGATCGCTTACATAGAGATTCATACAAATCACACACATTGAACGTCCAAAAATTTGATTTCTAAAGTCATCTACTTCTATCAGAAAAAGAGGAGGATGTAGTATCTCTCATAAATTGTAAGTTACTTGTGATGGTTTCGTATTTTATTCTTGTTTAAGTTGAAAAAGAAGCATTTTTCTTCACTTAGTGCGGACACGTTCCTGTAACACAGTTAGTATGCAATAGGCCTTTATATACGTAGTATATAGTATATTACGCCTAACGTTACTGGATAGTTCCTGAATCTAAATAATCCACTCTCCTTCTGTAAACTTTGTGCATGGAGCCTTTTCACGATGCAATGAGATGTTATATAAACACGAAGTCTTTTTACCACTGATGGGGCAAGGAATTTAGGTCAGATGGGGCAAAAATGGCCTACAGGGCATGTTATTATTTAGCAGGCTGTAAAACAGGAGGGCCTTATAGTAAAAAGAGCTGGCATGCTATTTTGGTCTGCTAGGATGAGGGTTGCAGTAATTTTAACCATACTTTGCCACTTTCTTTACAACTTTTTAACAGGGGTAGGGTGTCTAGAGTCCCCAAGTATGTTTGAGACAAATTGTTGGAGCCAAATTTGCAACTGACTAAGGTCTGATGCCTCAAATTTATGTACATGTGTAACGTTAGGCTATATATGCCTACTGGGGGCTAATCAAGCTTGATTCTGTTGCACTGGAACGGTACATTATTTAATTGGGAAAATGGTGAAATATGTTAGTGTTTAATTCCTTGATGCAGTTTAACTTACTTTTACCAACACTTAAAAGAAGAAGAAAAAAAAAACATTGAATACTGATGCCAGTCTTTAGTTGTAGGATACTACTAGATGTACTATGCTACAGGTTGCATTTGGTTTTAATACATCATGGTAAATGATAACAATCTTCACCCCAAACAGAAACTGATGGTTTCATTTTTTTCTTGCACTTGCAGGGAGAAACCCAATGGATGTCAGACTCAAAGTGCTGCTGGCCATGAACTGTTTCCTGTACTTTACGCTGGATGTGGTCATGTCTGAAGGCATCTGCCACACAAGCAGAGTGAAGTGAACAAAGACATTTAAAGCTTGATTCTCTCACCCCAAACTATAATTTTTGTAGTTAGTCCACATCCACAGAAATTCCCAATTGGCTCTACTCTTTGACTGAAAGCAAGTTCAAAACGTGGAGAGTACAGAAGTCATATAACACACTCTACGGAGAATGTTTGATTACACACTGGGATCAAGTATGATCACCCTGAATTGACAGACTGAGATTGTGTCTGGATGAGGATGAATTTTAGACAGAGGAGGGAGGGGCTTAATGAAGAAGATTAGGAGAATTGGAACTGCTTGGGTGTCATCTTTTAATTCCAGGTTCATTTAACCTACAAAGTGTCAACTGACTTTTAATTATCATCATGTACACCTTGAATATTTTGAAAGAAAATGTTAATTCTGGATCACCATACCTTGCAATTACTGGAGTTTAGACAGTTGAGGGAGACATTCAACAAGCCAAAGCAAAATTATGGGAAGCAATAATGTCAGCTGCTGGTGAAAGACTGCATTCTTTATTATACTTTACAACAGTTTTAAAGACTTCCAAGTGCCCAGAGAAATTAGAGAAGTACTGTAACATGTGGCTGTGATTGGACTAAAATGGTTGGTAGAACAGAACCTATTTAACATTGTTTGAAGAAGAAGTAGATCAGACAAATGTATACATGTAGGCCTATTCATTTTTTGCATACTCTTCATGCATACCAGTAAAATAGTGCTTCTAGTTTCTGCCAGTGTTGTAACGAATCACTACTCATGTCACTTCCTCTCAAAATGATAGTGACTCGATAGAATTCAGGAGTTATTTCCGCATTGAAATAGTACAGTGACTCAAGTCAATGACTCGAGTAGAGCCACTTAAAAGTTTGAAAACTGGTGACTTGAGTCACTAGATCTAGTGACTCGATTACAACACTGGTTTCTGCAAGTGTCACTGTTGCCATTATGACAAGCTGAGAAGTATTTTATACAAGAGGCACATATTGTAGGCTTTAGTTTGGCTTAAGTTAGGCTGTAGTTTGCATATCATGGTACCACATTGCAGCCTACACCTTGGAATGTACTGTGGAATTGTGGAGTGACATTTCAAAAAAATTCAAAGGTGCACTGTGGCTATTGCCAGTCTTCCCTTTCCCAAATTTTTGCACTCCTTTTCAAATGATTAGAAAGAAATTGCACCTGTAGCCCTACTACATCATTATTTGTTATACCTGTAAATTAAAACATCTGTATGTGAAAAAGGAAGAAAAAGGATACAAAAAATAAAACAATGTAGTAAAGATAGAATGTCTGTTCAAGCCTTCTCTTTTCAGTGTGGCATCTAGTTACACTATTTTATTAGCTGCCCCTAATTCACAAGGCTGAGAGCAGGGTCGTTGGAAGTGGAGGGGGGGGGGCTGCAGCCCCCCAATAATTTTGCCATATTTGTTTTTTTTTTTTTTTTTGGAAGTGAACATTTTATTACAACGAAAGGTCAAAATAACGACTGCTTGGATACTATTAACAAGCCCTGGAAATGTCATTTCCGGCTGTCTAAGGGGTTGCGATTTTTCAAAATTTCCTGTACGCTCCGCGCCAACCGATGGTGGTGCTCCGCTTAGATTGTCAGCCCGAGTTAGCCCCCCCAATCGAAAATACCTTCCGATGGCACTGGAGAGTGAATCACTTTCATGCAAACTTTAAGTCAGCCGTAGATTAAGGGAGTAACAGTAAATAAATTTTTTACCCCCCCGTATATCAAGCTGACTGGTTCAATTGGCAAAAATATTCTGGTTCATCTTTTCAGTCAACCACTTACAACATATGATTAACAGCTGACCAGCTACTAAAATAAAATAAGATCAGTCACCTCATACCACTTGTGCTGTCCAGTCTATACTACCTTACTGGGCATAGTTTTTAATTTGAGAATGAAAAAGAAAAAAAAAAATTATAAAAACCCCTCCCCACCCAGCGACCCAGGTATTCAGTTTAGTAGAAGAATATGCCTTCCTTTTTAATGTCCATTTTTCAATTTCCACAGAAAATATGTAAAATCAAACATGAGAAAAATGTTGGAATGTTAGGATAGGCCTACATTTGCGACTTCATTTGGGGACGAGTTGTCTCATCTGTTCGGAGTTTCATTAGGTGCCGAGCTGTCTGAGTAGCCAGCTTCATTAAGAGGCCGAATTGTCTGTATATGAAGGGCTACAGGTGTATGCTTTTAGTAGATACCGAGTTGTCCGACTTCACAAAAGCACTGGGAACTGTGAGGCCGTTTTGTCTTACAAGGGCGAGTTGTCCTTGCCTGCATGAGTGCGTTCCTTGAACGTTACTCTTTTTATCACTGAAAGACAAATTCAGCCCCTTGCCGACCATTTCTGTTGACGTGAAAAGTTAGAAAATATCTTTACACGTCAGAGCGAACAACTTGTGCCACTTTTTAGGATGAAATACACATTTTACAAGGACAAATAAGTCGCAGGAATTGGGCGAATTATTTCTGCCATACAGTTCGTACACACATGATCGCTCCCCGCGTGACTTTTGCCCAAGTCATGCCCAGAGTGAACGTGGATGCCGTGTCTCCATGCAATCACAGGAACAATTGCATTTTAATGCACAATCGGAAATGAAGGTCAAAGGTTACGGGTCAAAGGTCAAATTTAGTAAAATCGACATTTTCTGCTATATTTCCAAAAGTAAAAGTCCTCCTGACACGAAACTTCACACATATGATGATTGCATCTAGACCTACCAAAATATGTGGTTGCCATAGCAACAGAGGTCAAGGGTCAAGTGGTAGAATGGAACAAAAAATTTTCAAGTGATGATTTGTTCGTAAAACAACGTTTTTGTCTTTTAAACTCCTCCTAGTGGGCTGGACCGATTCTTTTCAAAATTGGTAGGTGGGTACCCCAGGGTGGGAACTTATGTCTCCCAGACCCTCGAAAGTAAAGGTCAAAGATCAGAAGTCAAAGGTCACATTTTGCAAAAAACCACTTTTCTTTACTATTTTGTACTAAAACTTCAAAAGAAAGCCTTCATTTTACATGAAACTTCACACGTATAATAGGGTAGACTAGTTCTACCAAAATATGTAGTTTCCATGGCAACCAAGGTCAAAGGTCACGTGTCAGTGGGTCAAATACTTTTTTGTATTCACTTTAACTCTTAACGGAAGCATCCCACAAGTCTGAAAGTTTAAGGGTAATAACCTAGGCCTAGGCATGATAAGTTGTACCGATATGTGTGGTTGTCGTGGCAACCAAGGACATAGTTCACCTTACAGATTTTCAAAGGTTAAAGAGGGCGTGACAAGGCCATAAAAACTAAGAGTATTTATTAACTATAGGCCAAGGTCTAATATATGCCCTGTACAAAATTTCGGGCAGTTTGAAAGCAAGAGCAAGGTACAAAATGGTTTAGTCTCCGACGGTCAGCCGCTTCACTGTGGCGACAACATTTTGGAGATTTTCGAAACCTCAGAAGAGGTGTATTTTCCCTCGCAATTCTCGAAGAGTAAAGGAACAGCAATGCTTTTTTGCTGTAGGAACATCATTTTACGTTGAGTTCAACTATGCAAAAGTTGGCGTCACAAATTAGTAGCATGTCGCCAATATTTGAGATTTATTTTCAACTTTCAGAGTCGTTAAGCGAAGGTAAAAGGTATCAAGTTGCCTTCCCAGCCGCCTCGCTTATAAAGGCATAGACACTCTTAATGTCTTCGTTTGACTTGTTACGACGCATATAGCGTGAATGTAAAGCAAGTTAACAAAACGTTACCTTAGCAACAGAATTCACTACGAAACCCTGGGTGTCGATTACGAATGGAGGCTTTGGTAGTCTACCTAAGACTGGAATAGATAGTGGCACTTACCTTCGCGTGTGAGTCCTCGAACTACAAATCCTAGGCTAAATATTCAAAACGCCAAGTGTACAGTGTTCCACACTGACTATGAAGACGTACACAGCTACTTACAAGATCAAATTACACGCAGCGCATATTAATATTTAAACGAGAAAACAACAACTGCACCTAACTTATGTGTAAGATATGACAAAAAAGAACGCGCTCTTGACTGCGTGCTCAGAATTCCATAAAGGCGCGTATTTTTGTTTAGTTAAGGACGCGCTCGAGTGCACGCACAAACGTTATCCAACCATTATCTGGTTGTGGCAGCGCGTCTATGCGCTGCACAAAACCCGATTTCGTTAGTGCGCGCAAAAAGCACTTATGGTAGCCTATAGAGGCTTTTCCATGACGTCATAATACTCTCCGGCGGCCATGTTGGAGTACATGAAACTACGTAGTAAACCATACGGGACGCGCTTGCTTGTTGAATTTGTATACACCGTGCATGTCACAGTGCACACTGTGCAGTGCGCTCGGCACAAAACCACGTGTATTTGGCATGAATGTCCTCCAGCATGGCGGTTGCGTGACGTAATTGCAAAGCCTCTATATTTAAAAAGCATGCGTTTCATTCCAAGTTAGATTTTTAAACGCGTTACGGCGTCTTTGAGGCTAATTCTGTGGACCGCATACGCAGGCAAACCCTAAAAAGTAACAAACTGTTAGAGAAAATGCACACACGGAAGAAACGACTGGTTGGTCGAGACACTGCAAATTCGTACCTTCTGTGGCCTCCATGGTCGGACGTTCCGCTATTTTGATCTTGGACTCTATGCAATTAATACTCTTAGCATAAAAACTTTTGTTTATTTCAGGATTTGATACAGAATTGTACAAATATCATCTCACACCCCATTAAAAACCCGTACATTTCGGCATAAATGATATTCGAAGGAAAACTGCGTTCGAAATTCAACTTCGAAAAATGCCGCAACAGCTCACCTGACTTTTATGACGCAATTGGCGGCACAAACCTCGCTCTAGGGCGCGCGTCTAGATGTGGAACTAATGTAACGCTCGGTAAAGTTATCTTATCCTAGCAACCTCATGAAAACGATTGCATCACAATAAAGAGTCCAACATACAGAGCGAAAGGCACGGACCATGGTGCAAATCATTGGCCAAAATGTTGTGCAAGAAATTTTGTGCAAGAAAGACGCGGTTCGGGCGCTATAAAGAGCAGCTATGAACATGTATGGACAGACAACAACAAGCGCATCCCCACTACGAGCGCGTCTTTACTGTATGAGCTGTTTGGTGAAGATGCTATAGCGAATACTAAGCAGTAACCGTGCAATGCACAATTCAAAATGTCAGTGGCCACGCTAACTGCTATTGTAGCACCGGTGTTTGCAATTATGTATGCGCTAACACGTGTTACCATGCACATGATTCGATGATTGTGATCTCTCTGGTACAGTGTTGCTAACCGTGCCTCCAATGACGTCACCATTTTTGAGACGTGTTCACATACGTTTTTTCGCTTTAGTTCGAATTTCAAATGGGCTGAGCCTGGCCTGTAACTGGGAATTCAAAACGTCGTATGTCGGTATTTATGGACATAATTTAGTGAGGAAATCATTCACTTTATGTCAAGGTGTACCCAAATCACAGTTACCGAGGAACTTACTTTAGAAGATTTTCGGCCGACGCATTAATCTTTTCTGCATATACTGGCCTGTGGCGAATTCTAGCCCGTGGCAAGGAATAACCCAAGATATGAAACTGTGGGTGACTAACATTAGGTTAGGCATAGGGCCTACCTATCTTACATGTTAGTGCCCTGAAAACTTGGCGGTTTTGAAGCATCGCCAAAAAACGTACGTGACAATTTCCTTGCCACGGGCTAGAATTCGCCGCAGGCCAGTACGCAGAAAAGGTTTGTGCGTCGGCCGGAAAATCTTCTAACGCCACGCGTTCAACATGGCGCACACGCCCAGTGCTTTAATTGAGACGCACTTGATGCGCATATCAGCTCCGGGGCACACGTGAAGTTTGCCGTCGCGTCAAAATGGAGAATACGCCCATACAGCTAGTGCCTGGATAATAACAATCACGCACTTGTCTAAAGCGTCTTACTTTTTTAATCGTTGCGTCCATATCCGTATCAGTTAAGTGTAACAGTCAAGCTAGTTTTCTTTAGAGTGTTGCAAGGGGATACCAACATCTTAAAAATAAATTTGTTCCAAAATCTTAGATAGGCCTACTGGATTAAAAGGGCAACCGTTACAAAGATTGGGTAGCCTATTTCTCCAGTTCTTTTATAATCCGGTGTCAGAATTTAAATATCCAAATGATGTTTTTTGTTTTTGAATAAGGGATGCGCCTATAGTTCCAAGAACTTGATTGGTCTGTGCCATATTCTTTCCCCTCGCTATCTTACGAGAAAAAAATCGCTTCCCAAATGAACTTCAAATAGGAATTTCAAAGGATTGTGGCATGCAGCTTTAGTATGGTAATTTTTGTCATTGAAATTCTACTGTAGCATAAAAACAGCATAGATAAAACTTCTAGCACATAAATAGTTCAAGTTCTGTAACCAACTTGCGCCCATGTTAGCGATGAGATATGCAACTCCGTGGATTGCCCTCTAAACTACAGTTGCAGTATGTATATATCAAAACTCTCAATTGGTACAGCTCTTTGATTGGCATCACATTCAAACAATGCATCATAGCTAAATTACACAGCATGGGCAGTGAGAGTGTCTTGATTATACATTATGGACTTGTATGGCCACTGGGACAAGCCATGAAGCAATAAACTAGGATTGTGTCTGGATAAATATGAGTTTTAGATAAATGTGGGAGGGGCTAGAAGTAAGTAGGTTGGGAGAATTGGAACTGTTTGGGATAATGAAAATATGCCTTTAAATTGCTTATTCCTTGACTTGCAGTTTGCGTGCGTTAATCAATATTGATCAAGTTAAAAGCTTTACACGGAGCATAGACCACCAGCTAGGAAGTTTATAATTCTTCACGTTGTCTGTTAATTCGAACTCGATGTAAAATAATCGGTATCATCTATGGACTTCCGCACGGTTAATATTGCATAACGTTGGGAAACCCATTATAGACTTCAACAAAGTATTGACCCGCCAATACTATGGTACAGGTAAAAGAGATGTTGCATTACATTCGCATATTAACTTAAAGTCGTTACCATTGTAACAAGCATTGTAGTATTATTGTAGCCTACTCATACTACGTGCTGGCATGTGGAACCAAGGGCGCATTCTTACCTTAACGATACCAAATATTCCAGATGAGCGTGGTACTACAATTCCAAGAGCCGTAGCAACCTGGCTAGTAACCACGTGACAGGCAGCCCCCGTTGTTAATGCTTGGATGAATGACTTGGATAAGTACACAGATACGAAACCCATTCGTAAAAATCCCATCAAGCTCTGCCGACATAAAGTGAATGCAAAGATTTAGCCGCCTCTTAGATTTCATTTCATTTCATTTATTTGTTTCATCACATTACATATTACAATATGATGTGAAAGGAAGTCATTCAGAAAACCAAAATTGGCTTAACAAAGTGGATGACTCCCTATTGCCAAGAAAAAAAGATAACAGATATTTACAACTTCTAGAAAGCAAACAGCAAACAAAAAACGTACATACAAAACTATGACATATCTCCGTATTATGCACTCACATTTTGAAAAATTATAACCATACTTGAAAGATATTAGGAACGATTTCAATTTCATCAAGGGAATTTAATAATTATAAATAATGCCTTCCTTAATCACCTTCTATAGATCAAGAACAGACATTAAGAGCACTTATTGTAACAAGACTTTAACAAATCTTTGTCTTTGATTTTCTGGTATGATGCTTTTTACATATTAGTGTGTTTTGTATTTTGTAGTTCGGTAAAAGCCCATGGTTGAGTTTTCAATCTAATCTCAGGGAAATCGATTTTAGTGAAAAGATGAAGTCAGTTTTTACCAACCTGTATCAAACCGACTAGCAACGCTATGGTAATTGATACTTCAATCGCGGTATCGAGGTCAAATGAATCCGTAACTGGGGAATCGGTCCCATCCATGTATGACATTGTCGTCATTAGGTCATTAGACTCTACCGCAGCCGTTCCTGATCTTTGGGCAACTATTCGAGATACAGCTTCACCACTCATAATGGCTGTAACTCCAAAACCACCTTGATAGTGAAACACACACACACACACGAAAAAGAGGGAAATATTTCATATATACTATATTCATTGTACTATTTAAACTTGTATAATAAGTATATACTGAAGTTATAGTAAAGGGAATTTTCCAGAAAAAATCATTCACTTCAAAATATGAAAAAACCGTCTTTTTCAGGGGGTGAAAATTGCATCTCAATAGTTTATAGCATACCGAAAATATTAATTTTCACGTTAAGGCATTTTTCCCTTGAAATTTAGTTCATCGCTGAAAATCTGTGATGTCATCGCGGCAAATAAATTTAACATTGCAATCAATTATTTATAATTTTGATGTCGATCCAGGGACTATTTAGCAACATTGTTTGCTGTACCTCATATTTTGTTTGCGGCAATGCAAGATCTGACAAAGTATTCAAACATTCCAACAGTATCAAATTTCAAGCGCAAATAGGAAATCCATTTATAACGAAAAAAGGGAATTTTACACGATGTACCCACTGTACATAACTTTCTGTGGCTTTGATGAAAAGTGGAGGTACTTTTTACGAAGAAAAAATAGCCAGTCTTTTAAGTGAGATATATTGAGTATGAAAATGGTATCGCCACAGGATTTTCAGGGCATGGTCTGGAATAGTTTTTCCTAGTAAGACATTAGTGTAAAGTCACTCGAATATGCCTATCAAGTATTACACCTAATGTTCATTACCCAATAATGATAAAATGCTACCCATGCATTTCCACTTTTTGGCGACTTAATATTCCCCACACAATAACTAAGCGAGTAAGTGAAGAAAAACTTTTCCATCCCATCCCAAACCGCAACAGGGGTAAGATCTGCAACGCCCGTTACTGTTCGAGCTCCGGGTTTCCAAACTAAAGTACCGTTTTACGCCATGAGATGAGTTGGAACTTTTGTCAAATAACGACGTCACAGAGTGGTCACAGAGTGGTTGTCCCGCCAGGTTGCCAGAGTTTACTGTAACCAATGTAATTGGTTGAAAATACGCTACCGTACAAAAAATTTACTTTTTGCCCAGAACTTTTCAAGAGTGTTGTTTGTGAACTTTATTTAATCTTTACAATGCACTCTCTTATCGCAACCATTGGTCGGAGCAGTAGCCTTTCTGGCAAACCCTGATCCCTTCACACTAAGTGGAATGATATAATACCACCATTATGACCGCTCACAAAATTTTCAGCGACCGGTGCTATGGCAGAGTGGATAAAGGGGGTGGCATATGAAGCGATGAAGCTTAGCAAACTGGAGGTCTGAAATTCGATTCCTGGCCGGGTCAAAGTAAGGTGGGTTTTTCATCCAAGAGCAATCTACGGTTTTCCCATCTGAACGTGGCCTTTAAAAAAAAACAAACAAACAAATTTGATCCAAATTCGTGAATTGGTTGCCACCCGACTGGAAGTTGTAATTCATAAGCCAACGGCTTCTCCCACGTGGGGGTCGCCTAGCGTCGTGAAACAACTGCCCTTCAAGGCCTGATTATAAAGTGAGTTGTGGATTCACTCCGGGTAATCTGTATTCCTCAAAAAATCCTTTCCATATCGGCAATTGCGAATACTTATTGTAAGGTTACATGATTAAATAGCTATTTATAGACAAAGGCACAAAGTGCTTTAAGTTTTTTAAACAACTTAAAGGGCCAAACCTCTCACCCCAAACTGCAATTTTGGTACCTGGGTACCGATACTCTCAATTGGCTCAGCTCTTTGATTGGCAGCTAATTCAAACAATGCAGAGTACCAAAACTTATATTACACAGCACGAACTGTTCTGATAGTGTTTTGATTATACACATTGAGATTTCTATATTCACATTGAAGCAATAAAATGAGATTGTGTCTGGAGGAGGGTGAATTTCAGACAATTGTGGGGGGGGGGCTTAAGAAAGAAGGTTAGGAGAATTGGTACTGTTTGGGGTGAGGGAATTGGGCCTTTAAAGTTTTTAAATCAACTTAATGAGACAACTAGCAAATAATTTTACCCCATGATTGATGATGACAACTAGACATCAGTGCATAGAAGATCACCGGGAAAAAGGAGATGTACAAGCCGAAAACAGGAGGAAGGTACGTCAGGGCCGCAAACGCCATTCCTGTTTGTACAACAAAAACAAAAGAGAGGACGTTTGCATCTTGGATGGATGAAGATATGAAAAAGGCATCGTGATATGAGCATTTTAAAATAACAAGTTGGAGAAAGGAGCAAGAAGAGGTAGAAGGATTTTCAATTGGCTTAAATACTTTCGCAGTAAAATTAAACATATGTTCTGATATGGGAAACGCTTGCATTATTGTGACTGAATTAGCAGATTCAACAAATAAACCGTCAATGCAAAGGCAAGTTAATGGATTGACTTAAGATCACATTTCTGGAAAGTATGTCCTTCCTGGATTAATCTCCCTATACGTAATCATTAACAAACATTATTGGTTCAATTCAGACGCAATATCTATTTAATGCCAAGCCTATTCCTAGACTCTTATTTACCTCATTTGAAAGACAGAAGGCCCACAATTGAAATGTTACATGGAAAACCTATTTGCAAGAAGTTGGGTTTTGATTCCTCAAGCGTCTGTCATGCATGCAATTCCATCCATGCCCCATGAAGTTGTTGCCAAAATGAATAAATTCCAGTTGAAATTAATGTTGGGAGATCGTAAAGTTGACACAAGTATCCCGAACAATTGGTTAATCTGCCCTGCGTTTGTATGCGTATAATGGTGGGCATGTGTGTTCATGTCGTATTAGACAACGAAAAGCCTGTTCGTAACCTACAAACATCTCCTTTCAAAGAGTAAGGGGCATCCCTCAGGTTCGTTCCGCAGCCGGTAAAGACGTACAAGAAAGGGGCAGGGGGTGGAGGATGTTCAGGTGCGCCGAGCAATAGTTTTACATTTATCATGCAACAGGTGTTTGAAGTAAAACCATTTATAGTCAGGAGTTCAGACCAGTGGCGTAGCCAGCGGGGGGGGGGGGGGGGAGTTTGCCCCCTTCCCCCCGCTGGCTACGGGGGAAGGGGGCAAACTTACCCCGAACACAAAGAAAACGAGAAGGGAAGAAAAAACGGGAAGGGAATGAAGTTTGTGGGTGTCTTAGGGCCTTAAGAGAAGTGTTGGGGGGGGGGCAATTTTGGATCATGCAACTCACCCTACCCCATGGACCAAAAGGTACATTTTTTGCCAAATTCTTTTGCTTTTTCTACGAGCAAGAACAACTTTTTTTAAATAAATATGATTTTTTTCTTAAGTGTGAACACTACTGTATAAGGCACCGTACCTTAAACAGTAGATGCACTTGCTCCTACATGTCATTCAAGAGCATAAAGTAACTAAGGTTACATTAGGTAAAAACGTTTTCAAAATTTTTGACAGTTTATTTTCCCATGCAAAATGTACATTCGGTCTCGGTCTCGGACCTTGTCGGTCTCGGTCTCAAATTTTACCCCTGGTCTCGGTCTCGGTCTCGGGCATGCCGGTCTCGACTACAACACTGACACGGGGATAAGTAAAAAAGAGAAATTAGGATGGATATTTATTGCAATATAGAATGCAGTACAACATTAGAAAATATTGTTAAAATTGTTATCTTTTTTAGTTTTTAACCTTGAGACCCTGAAAGACTATCAAATTAGAAGGCCTAAACTATAATCAACCTCCAACTTTATTTACATGGTCAACTCCAGAAATCACCAATCAGTTTTGATCTGTTACAATCTTTTTGGTGAAAGCGTAGATTTTGATAATCTCTTTCAAGTTTGTTCTATTAAACTGTCTATTTCCAACAATTTAAACTTGTCACCAATGCAGTCATTTAGTGGAGCTTTTGGACTAGGTCCGAGCCACGGGCTTCCTATAAATGGACAGAGCACAGTACATTGTCACTGCCGTCGTGTGAGAAAAAACGCACCAAAATGGCTGTCTGCTATGGTTTTGTGTTAAAGCTTGGACTTGCTCAAGTATACTCCATATTTTGCAAAAAATTGAAATATTTTTAAAATATGGAAAGTTAAGGTCAAAATCACTTCACGTATTGCAGGAATATGATATTGTTTCCCATTCCAGTTTAACTTTTGCTCAAAGTATTACAGAGTCTATTACAGATTTTTTTTCATAACGTCGTGAAAATGAATGTAAGATGTTACTCACCTTGAGGAATATTGACCACACCAATTGTTATTCCTGAGAGGATGTCGCCCAGCAGCTGTTTCTTCACATTGTATTGCGGTATCCACGTTGCAACAGGGAACCACGTCTTCAGTTGTTCAATGAAAGAATATTTTTCCCATTTCGCTTGGATGCGACTTTTCAGTGACTTACCTTCTCCGGCGTCAGGCAACGAGAAAGTTTCTCGAAGTCCCTCGTCACTGTACGACGGTCTTTCAATTTTAACCGTTTTCATGATAAAAGTGGCTGGTAGAAAACCTCCCCAAAAGAGAGTGTATCTGTGTGTGGTTAATAAAATCAAAGATTCGGTAGGTGACTGACAAAAAAGGTGTATGTTCTGTCCACAACATTAAAGGGCCAAACCTTTCACCCAAACAACAATTTTAGGACGGGGGTACCAAAATTCTCAGTTGGCTCAGTTCTTTGATTGACAGCTAATTCAAACAATGCATAGTACCAAAGCTTATATAACACATCATGAACGGTACTGAGAGTGCTTTGATTACATAAATTGAGTTTTTCTTTACTCACCTTGAAGCAATAAACTGAGATTGTATCTGGATGAGCATGAATTTCAGGCAATTGTGGGAGGGTCTTAAGTGGGAAGGTTAGGAGAATTGGTACACAGCATACACTGTTTACACATTGGGGTGACGGGTCTCGTATACTCAGCCTGAAGCGATAAACTGAGATTAAGTCTGGGGTGAGAAATTTGGGGATGAGAGCCTTTACCATTTTTTTCAGAGAGTGTAAGGCAGACATTTTAAAATCAATCAAAGGCAAATAACTTTTTAACATGTAAAAAATGATGAGGCAAAACGCTCCCTTGTGTTCACCTTGATCCTGTATAAAGTTCATCAAGACAAACACATGAACGCGTTTTTGTTTCATCATTTATCACCGTATGGAACTGTAAAGTTCCATACAGGAGAGGTTGTCCCAAACGACATGCCTGTAAATGAAAGGTGTCATATTCCAATTTAATTTGCAAAAGGAAGTACTCCTTGTAATTATTTTAATATATCCTACTTTACTGTTCTCAAGATATGCCCATGAGAGTTTGAGAGTTTCTCCGGAGTAACCCATCTGCTATGCAAAATATTGATGAGTAGATTTGCTCTATCACTGTAGCACAGACAGCTCACAATTTTGTCATTGTGATACTGTGGTTTAAGGCGGCAGTTAAAACTTCCAAAATAAGACGAAACTATGTTACAAGTATCATCGAAATCAAGGCTGAAAAACAAAGAACAAATCAACCATATTTCATGAAGTTCCTCTCATGACATCATAAATTTGCACATTAGTAGCTCAAGTGTTAAAATTGAAATTACCGTATCTTCTAAACTGTTTCGTTTGACGGATTTTGATGGAACTTTCGTATATTTGCTTTGGGCATTTAATGTATTTTACCTCAAATATCCAACAATGGCACTTGTAAGGCCCTAATTCTTTAGCTCATCTACCTTTTCAATCAATATATCAATTGAAAAAAGTCAATACGTCTTCCCAGTTCTGTTCATTGTTTTGAGTGCGGCAATGTAAGATAACCTCAGTTTGCAGCACACAAAAGAAAACTTTAAAAATTGCTTCATTGCATCGTATGGAACGGAGAAATAAGAAATAATGCAATATGATAAATATCAGCCATTTTGCTGCTTTTTTATTAGATGTTTGTGAGTTGCTTTTAATCATTCAAGTGTTATTTCCCAAACACCATTAACGATTTCAATTGCAATGCATGATGGGTGATGAATAACGGGATAATAGAGGACAAACGGAAAACCAAGTTTTAGGCACTTATGAATTCGTCCTCTCCGCATTCTTCGCATTCTTTTAAAATCCAGGGTTCCGTTCACAAGTTTGATTCAGACATCATCCCATTGGACTCAAATTTACAGGATCGATCTAACGTGGTCCATGCAGTTGGGTTATCCTCAGTTGTTTTATGTGAAAGATAAGTGTTCCAAGTATTTGAACCCTAAACTGTTCTTTACATTCGTTGTACTCTTACATAATTTGTAAAGCTTTGTTCGTGGTCAAAAGTATAAAGCAGTGTGATATGTGTTATTTACTAGTGTCAATAGCTATATACATATATACGGTCCTTGACGATTGTTTCAATTCTGCTGACGGATGAGGTGCCCTTGAACTTTAAAACTCCGGCTCAATGTGTGGCCTGGGCACTAGCTGTTCTTTGCACTCTAGCATGTCTAATATTGCAGTATTTTTAAGTTGTGACACTCATTTCAAACTCGGTTACCTAGCCTATGTATCAGTGACAGAACTTTCGCACTTAAAATTGTTATTTTCAGTTGTGATTTTCGTCGTTTCCTGTTCTGGTTTGGGGAATTGACAATCCTTTTGACCATTCTTTTCTAACCTCCATGTCCAGATACCTTAGACTATATAGGATTTAGCTTATAAATCTCCCTTATCGCAATATATATTTTATCCAAAAAAGTCTTATTTAGGAAAACAGTGATGTCGGGAAATGTTTTTCGTGCATTTGGTAGTTGTCATTTGTCAATGGAGTATCCAGTTTATCTGGAAATAACGAGTTATTAAGAAAGTTACTGCATGTTTGGTAATTCTATTTTTGTAAGTTATCTCTACGTCACTACTAAGGGTGCTATTTTTGAGAAACCGGGCAGGACGAAGAATTTGTGGAACCTACTTGTCGTGAATAGTTTTTTACTAAGTTTGGTCCGTTGCGTATAGAGTTGTAATAGGATTCAAGGGCACCAACGCAACACTTCTGCGAAATTTTGTTAAGGGTCAATCACATTGTAAACGTAACAATCTTGGACCAAACTCGTTGGATCACCTCCGCTCCCCTTTCAATGTTGACCACAGTCATCATGATGTGGTCAGCTGTTCACGTCCCAAAGTCACTCTTTCTGCACAACTTTCCGAAAGGGCGCCGGTTATCTTAGCCTTTAACTAAGATTTATGACTGTTTGTAGAATTTCCCAACAAAATTCCGTGCAAGATTGTAATTACAGAATCTTGAGGGCAATTCAATTACAAAAAAGGTTTGGAGAAAAGACGACTCGACAAAGATTCAATCATTTACTTGTGTATTCAAAGTCAGAGAGAATTTTCTCTCACCAGTTAAAGATCATCTTTAACTTTTTAGGCTAACACCGTGATGCCTGAAACGTTGAGTATAGATATTAGCTAAAGGACGTTACATGTCGAAAATACGTGTAGATGGTTTCTCTCTGTTCGTCTGTTCTGCGTCGGTAAATTTCCTTTTTTTATTTAATAATCCATTTTTCTAAAGTGTAAAATATAACAAATAAAATTCTAAACATCTGACATCAGTAAACTTGATCCAGACACAAAAGCTGCTGAACTGCACGTGATGTCTTTATTGACACTTTCTGCCCGAATGTCTATTCTTTTCTCTCGAGGAAAGGTAGTAACCTAAAAGAATTATATTTTCTGGACATGCGTTGTCTGGAAAGTATGAGATAGAGAATCCTGATTGGTTTATACTTAGGAAAGGGACCAATGAAAAAGTGGCACGAAGTAGGATACAGAGGCGACGTCTGTCTGTGCATTTTAGGGGTATGGTAAAAAATGGACTTCATCTTTCAGTGTCATAAGTCTGACAGAACATTGAACTTATTGCATAAGAACGTTCGGTTACTCAAACCAAACTGTAAACATTTGTCTGTCCCAGTGTTGTAAGTGGCTATTGGCCTTGGTACTCCAAACAGGCAAAAATGCATAGTGTCATATATTACACAATATCCTATGTACTGAAGGGTTCTGATTACACATTAGCTTTGTATGCTCACCAGGGTATGTCCTGAGCAATAAAATATGTTTGTGTCTGGAAGAGTTTTAGATAGTTGTTGGGGAGGCCAGAAGTAAGAACGTGTGAAGAGAATTGGAACCGTCTGGGTGATGAATGTTAGCCTTTAAGTATACGGTGTCCGATTTTACAGCTAAATGCTCACTAATTCTGATAGCAAATTTTTTACAGGTTCTTAGCACAATGCGATACTTGTGTTAATATCCTTGAATCTTCTTCGCAGATACTTTTTAAAGGTTTGTGATAGGCGACTAAGAAGGAAAAATGGTATATTCGTGATTGCTTCCTTGTAGCATAAAATGCATTGTATAGGGAAGTCTCAGAATATTGAAATGAACGAGTCATGTCAGAGTTACAGGCGAGCATGCTCAGTTATTAATCATTTGAGGGTATGTACAAAGATATCATTTAAAAATAAACTTAATTCTCTCACCCCAAACAGTTCCAACTCTCCTAACTTATCTACTTAAAGGTAGTGTGACATGTCAGCAAAATACCCTCACTCCACTTGAAAGTTACAGAATGAACTTTTCTATGGAAAATCCGTTGTGATTTTTTTCAAAATCTTTTACGGTTCTCAATTTATTCCTCTTCAAAGTTTGAACGTTTCTAAAGCAAGTTGTCGCGTATGCAAAAATAATGATGTGGCGTGTTGCAAAGTGTTGACATTTCTTTTGTTAACCTTATATTAATTATCTCTTAATAACTCAACAGATAGTTTATGGTTTGGTAATTGATACCGACAATGTTCAAGGACAAAATTTAAACTTCCAAAATAACAACCTCAGGACAAACTAATGTTACATTTGTCCTTGAAATAGAGATTGTAAAAACAAAGGATAACATTAGCCATGTATGACATGTCCCGCCCATGGCATCACAATATTTGCATACTGAGCTCTTATTTATTAATGATGGAATGCAAATCAGAAATAGCCCTGTAAAGTGATTAATTCTAAACCGATTTTGATGGGAGTTGCGGCTATTTTCTTGGGTTTTGATGCTCTCTACATCAGGAATCCAATTTTGTCATTTTCTTATCACACGACCTTTATGCCCCTCCCACATCTATCTTAAACTCATCCTCATCCAGACGCAATCTGTCAAGAAAACAGGATTTTGTAAGGGCAGTTGTATCGGGGATTTGTATCACATTTTACCACAGATTTACAAATCCTTTATTTACTTACCCGTGTCCTTTGACTCTGTCTGAAAGACTAATTAAAGAGCGATACTATCAGTCGGCAAGCAGTGTATAGACAAGTTTGAAGGATCCCTCCTCAGATAGAACGAAATAGCATTTCCCAGGTTCGTGCCAGGGGTAGAATACTAGCAGTAGTTACTTCGAGTTTTCGTTTGTAACAACATGTTCTCTTGCATGGAATAAGAGCCGATTGCCAAATTATCAGGAAATGACCAAGAAAAAAATGGCATGGCCAACCAAGGGTTAATGTCACGGTATTTGTTCTGGCGAAGGGGTATGAGGGGACGGGGTATCTTATTTCCCTTTTTATTTACAGTATTTGATGCCTCAAAGGATATAGGTACAAATGCTGCTAAATGTTACTTCTTTTTACTTGATTCATACGCGCTGAAAATGTCTCGCTTGACATCTTTTTATCACTGATTAATATCTGCTGACTTAGCCGATAAACATGACATGCAAGTCTTCACTGTGTTGTCCATCCACTTCTTTTTAGTTTTCAATATCAAACAAAATCAAACTTGTGAAACCAATGTCCCAATTACCCTCCCGACAAACCCCTTTCTTCGTAGTGTTGCTCCTCCACAGCCGATTTTAGCAGTCTGCAGAAGAGTAACTGGTGTGCCAAAAGTTCCGAGGGGGAAGGATAAAAAGACAATGTATAGGCTGCAGACAGTCAATGTAACGATAATTGTCAAAATGGTATCACTTCACAAGTCACCTCGTATCAGTGTGTCAGTGACCCCCTTCCATCCATTCAACAGGCTGGCAGGCCCGTTGGCGGGAATACTGATATAGGGGCACTGGCACCCCAAGAGACACATAAAAGTGTTATGTCAATAGTGACATCATTATGTGATAACCACTTTGCACTAACCACATTCGGCAGCCTACCGCAGATAGCTTGACTGACGTCGGCAGTAGATGTACACATGAGCGCGAAACGCGCCAAATTTCGTTTTTTTCATTAGAATCTACACTCTATGGAAATTTCCAGGAAAAGAGAGAGAAGAATAAACATATGCCCGACGAGGAGACCAAGCTTCCAGTAGGGATTCAGCAGCCAGGCAAAGCCAACCAGAAGCAACTGTTTCTCTAAAGAATGCCGAAAGCTGAGTTACGGCGCACGACCCGAGTAAAAAAAAAACAAGGTATGTTCTTTAAAAAACAAAAAAAAAAAAACTAAATATTTCTTAATTCGTGTTTGGTAAAGTTAAAAAATGGATTTTTTGAAAGAACGTTCCCTTTTCATCCCAGCAATTCCCCCCAAAAGTTATTTCTAGCCCTAAAATCTGTCTTGACCGTGGCCCGATTCCTTGTGCAATCGGAAACCCATGCGAACTAACAATGTCATAATTGTGAAACTGTACCCTAACGCAACCAACTTATGTAAGACTGGTATTTATCTTCAATCAAAGCTCAATGAAGATGATTGCGCGCGAAACTCGCGAAAATTTGTTTAATTTACTTGCTTTTGAAATTTATGTGCATTGACAATCATTATGTTTTCGTTATATATATCTAAATATTTTTCCACAGTCCACCCAGTTGGAAGGGTGTACTGACCAAATCAGCCAATGCGCCGAAAAAACATTTTAAAAGCTGAAATAGGGGTAGGACGACTAAAAGTAGCGCGCTAAAAGTGTGCATTCATATTAGTTCTATTATACAAAGTTTGCAATCTGTGTTTTTCGGGGAGTTGTTTTCAGAATGCAGTGATAATGATAGCAACATTGCGGTAATGTCAGACATATATATTAGCTTGAGAACAATTTGTGATTGAACATGATTAGAACTATTCTATAATCACATTACACGACAGGAATATAGCTTAAGCGCCTTTTGGGAGAAATTGAAAAATTGAGGTGCACGAATATGTGCATGCCCTATGCAAAGACATCGCCACTAATGCGTAGGTCAATTGCAAAGTGAGTGCTGCCAGTTATTCGATACAATTTTCAAATTTCATTAAATATGATTTTTTTAAAAATTGGTAGGCTAAAAAGTAAATAAATGAATATTATACTTCTTTATGTGGAACTTTCTAACTCAAAAGCCAATGCTTATGAAGAATAAATCTAATTAAACTGATGTATAATGTAGGTACATTTGAGCATCTACATTCCCAGTAAATGAATCATTGAGACCGAAATGGTAATTTGCAAAACACTCGTAAAAAGAGTGTTCTAATAATTTGACTGAAATCAATGCGAAACGGAATAAGTTTATGCTATTGTCTCAGATCTGATGTCATACTGAAATTCTTAGTATTTTAGTAAGCTCATTTCAGGGATTAAAGGCCAAGAGTAGTCATCCCACACTTGTTTTGAAACAACAGCTAAATCTCACAATTTTCTTCTCACTTCCCTTCAAAGTATATCTTTTATGATATTTTAGGACTTAACTAGTGCATATTCAAGGTTATCAAGCAGTGAATGCCAGTTAATTTCACATTTGAGGCGAAAATACTGTCACATGACCCTGAAGAGCCAATCGAGAAAAAGGACAGTGCACAACACTGCTTTGAGTTGGCCCGGGGAGACTGCTCTTGCCCTTTAAAATACACTTAGCAAGTATAGACTTAATACGACATAATAATTTCAGTTATACACGAAAAGACTATGACATTCAATCTCCCTCAAAATTGTGATCTAAAACGAAGGATGGATGATCAACTAGTTTAAACAAAATGTAATATATAGGTCGGTTTCTTCATTTTCAATTTTTGGCCACTGGGATCTTAAAACAAAAGCTCATCAAATGTTTGGGTCTGATCAAAGTTGACGATCAAATATGCAAGTGAAATATGGAATACTTAATGTGCAATAAATGATAACCTTTTAACATCAATTAAAAATTAATTAAGAGGATTAGACTTACATAGGCCTTGCTCCTTACGATGTTTTATTCGCATGCGCTGATCACATCTGTGTAGATGGACAGCGAATGTTCAGTTCCTCCACCCAAAGCACAGCCACAATTTATGAGGATGTGCTATCCAGGATAGGTATGTATATATCGATCTCATTGCCAGTATAACATGTTATGAAACTTTACGATCTTCAACCCCATGACAGTATGAAGTGTTACAGACAGTCCAAGAGACCCGTCTGTTTTTTGGTTAGGAGCATAAAATGAAATCCTGTTTTGTCAAATTTGAGACCCCGAGTTTATTGTCACCAATAAGAATTACATAAAATATGTCAGAAAAGAATTATTTAAACGCCGGGCTTTAAGAATGAGGCTTGAGGGTATCAGCTAATATACGTAAAGTTGCCCTGTGGCTATCTTTCATAACCTTTATGAAGTTTCGAGTGCTCCGTCAAATATACACATAAAATGCATAAAAAACTAGGTTGAAGTTAGAGAATTTTTAACTGCCGAGGAATGCAATCTCCCTTCAAAAACACATTTTTACAGACAACAGTAGTATTCAAGATATTGATCTTATGAATCTTTACGATATACAATTTTTTCATGTTAAGTTCATAGCACCGAAACCTAGTCTTTCAGAAATGTCCCAGGGCCGAGTTTGTTCAAGACACGTTTGTAGAGGACACCGCCTACAAATTCCTAGTTTGAAAATCATGGTATGAGATCAACTCAGACTTGTACTAAATTTTTGGTCTACTTTATCGACTTTATATTCAGTGTGGACACAACCATAATTTAAAAAAAAAACGTTACTTTCGTACTTTATTCAGAGATTGGTTTGGAAAAATAAAATATTTTATCATGGTAAGATCAAGTTTTTGAGACAAGAGTTTGGAAGGGTACTATCCCCACCTGTAGAGACGACTGCAAACCACTTAAGATATTTGGAATTGTTTAAAAATTGAAAAAAAAAAATAAATTTGCAATTAGCAATTACAACTACGCGACATCAGCAATGACTTTTGAAAATAAGAAAACAACAGTCGCCCAAACTACGGTTTCAATGAAAAATGAAAATCAAATCAAACCGCTAATATTACACTTCACTATAGTTTAAAAAAGACATTTTTCTTCAGGTGAGAATTCTTACGTTTGTTGTCGATTTTCAGAGAACTGGGATACCTACCCAGTGTCGTATCGATCATAGAAGGACCCTAGACGCAGGTGTCCTGGGACTAAAGGTGTACTGATTCAGGACGAGTGTGACCCAACGTTGAAGTCTGGGTCCTTACGGCAGCATTCGATACTGTGCAAAGTGCTAAAATGTCTTTCATTACAAACTTGCCTTCGGGTAGTCAGTAATGTTGGGGAAATAGCTAGACCATGATCCCCACTTATGGGGAACGGTAGCTGCCAAATGTTTCAATTTTGTATTAATTAGAACAAATTCGATGGAACCAGGGATGATGTCGTGTCCTCTGTAGGCTAAAATTGTCTCACACTATACTGAAGTTTAGAAAAGCACGGTAACTCAAATTCAGCTTATACTAGTGGAAAGATGATCTGTTGTTTTTACAATATTGGGAGTTACCGTATACTTTCATAAAGTTTGGAAAAGTTTTTTCTAACACTGGATAGCTATGTGTCTGTTAGTATGCCCATGAGATTGGTTCCTTAAAAAGTACTGTGACCAATTGTTTGGCATGTTTAAACCAACCGTTTGGTTTGAAGAGTTGGTCAAAAGTTTAAACCTTTTATGATAGCCCTACAACTGCTTTGGAAAAACCTTGGCATGGAAAGGTATTTGGAAGTTGTGGGGGTGTGAAATGGAATATTAGTTAGTAGCCTTTGAAAGGAATACCCGAGCAAAGCACCATCAGTTAATGAGAAAATAAATAACGTACTCCAAAACGTTTTGGCCTAAAATGACGCACACATGGCAAGAAATGGAACTTTTCAGACCTTTAAAGTGCTTTTAATAACTCTAATCTTGGATAAAGCAAAAATTATTTCGAAAGAAAAACAAATTAAACTTCTTAATTGCCAATTGGAGGCAATTTTTGAAATGGAATACTACCTATTGAAAATTCGAGGGATCTGCTATAGAAAGTGCTCATGCCTCACGGCTTGAGAGAGCAAGAATGCACAATGGTGCTACTTACGATAACTTAAAAGAAGAGTTTGTGCCTCTCATGAAATCACATTCACATAACATGTGAATATTGGGCAGAAAATTGATTACAAATTGTAAAGAGAAATTAATGACTGATTTGTAATTTGAGTACATGGTATCAAATATGCGTGTTTCAAGTTTACCAAAAGCCCCGTCCACACTGTGCGACGCGACTTAACTGCAACAAGACTGTCTTGTCGTGATGCGCGACTGACGATTAACTAGTTTTAAGAACATGGTTTCTAGTACAACAAGTCGCAGGTCCGTGAAGCGACATTCTCACGTTTAACATACTCTTTCATTTGTTACGTTGAAGAGACAAGAATGTGTTCTGTCCATTCCCATTAACTGATCTTAGCGGACTTCATTCCAGCAGTCTGTTATTGTTGCCAGTTGCACGTTTCAGTGTCATGCGACCGGACAAACTGGGCTGCGCGTCTTCTTGCAACTAGTTGCGAAGCATTCCACACTTTGCAACGCGTCTGAACAATCTCGTTCCAATAAGTTGCATCAAGTCGCATAGTGTGGACGGGGCTTTATATTGAAAAGGATATTATTTTAAGTGCTGATATTTTGAGAATCACTCACCAGATCACATTGCTTAGGGTAAGTGCCACCAGAAAAATGTCAAAACTATTTTATGGTCTAAACAGGTTTTGACATGTTTCATAGACCCCTTTGTCGGCGTTTCCCACAAACGGAGCAAATATGCGTACGTTTCGTGCCCCGCGCTGATAGGCCCACTCTATAGCAGACAGTAAAGTACAGATATATAATATTCAAATAGAGATGGTCTTCAAGATTGCCCGTCTACTAAAACCTTGAACTGAACTTTGAAAATCCATACAGAGTGTTTTTTCACTGACGTCACAAGCGCTGTGCCTCCTTTTTTCTTAACTTTGCCAAGGCCCCTCCTAGTTCCTGTGAAACTCTATGGGCACTGTGAAGTGAGGAAACATTGAATAGATTGAAGACGAGGAAAATAGAATTTGGAGAATTTGATGGGAATCACTTTGGTGCATTAGGTCCGTGAGTCGGGGGGGGGGGGGACGAGAATTCTTCTAGATTGAGATTTTGAGCCAATTTACGTTAAAATGTGAGGGTACATGTGTGTGGTGGTAGAGAGCAAAAGATGAAAATGAAGGAGCAGTGAGAGCACTTCAAAACCAAAAGTGGCCTTTTAGGGCCACCATGAAAAAGTGGTATCAAAAAGGTTGTAAACATGTGAAGGCGGAGAGGAGGTGTGCATGTGGGGTGTAGACATCCCGGACCTACTCTCGGGAGTTTTTCGCGGCCCAGACTGCCAGTTAGATGTGCTTTCGCTTGTGTGTGATCAGCCATGACCTAGGCTCGGGAGTCTTTTGCAACACCAGTGGAATCTGCTGAATGTAATATGTGGGAGGTGCCATTTGTGTGGAAGTAAGGCTTGGTTAGGTTAAAAAACAGGTCAGGACGGAGTGTGGGTCACAACGGAGTGAGGTCTCATAGTCAAGGCGGTCGCAAGGGGGAGAGTATAAGAAAACAATTAGGGTAGGGAGTAAGAAAAATCAGAGTGGGGTAGGGGGCTTGAGGTGTGGGCGAAGTTGTCTTAGAAAGTGGTGGAGACGATTTATCAGTTAAGGTTTGTGTTTGATTTTCTTGGAATCGAAGTAGCTGGAAGTAGCAGCCGGGCAAAAAACCTATAGTGATGAGTGTATAGCTAGCTGACGACTAACGTGATGAGTGTTGATGTTTTTCCGGTGGTGGGAGTGGTTAATCGGCAGTGCAATGGCGACGCAAGAATCAGGGGTGGCGCCAGGATTTGCCCGACAGGGGGCTAAGCTCTCCGACATGGGGGCCAGCACTTCAAGCCCCCGACAAAGGCAATGAGTTGTAAGTGATTTGGCAGAATTTGAAGCGCGCGAAGCGCGCCGAAATTTTTTACTTTCTTTTTAAAAAATACTAAAAAATCTGGAGTTTATTTTGAAGAAAAAAATTATTTTTTTTTAAATCATTCTGACTTTTGTAAGGACCATTTAAAGTTTGGTGTGCCTATTGAAGAATCTATCCTTCATATGGGTAAATCAAAAACGTTTTGTACGCAACAGCTGGAATTCTGTTGGGGTTATGAATGTAACCGTTCTAGGTTAACGTATTAAGGTTTCAAGACGAAGATAAAAGTTTGCCCGAAAAGTTTTTTCTCTTAACGAAGATTTGAAAATTAAAGGCTTATTTAATTGCAGAAATTTTGGGATTTAATATAAGTAAATTTGTTTTTTGGCAAGGGTAAAATGAAAAATTTGGGTTCTTTATCAAGTGATATGTCCTTCAAGAGCAAAATAAGGTAGAATGTCGGGGTGATTTAAATTAAAGCGTTAGCTTTGGTTAGTCGTTTTACCGAGTATCCATTAAAATTGAAAACTTGTGCCACTTTTAACAATGTGAAGCGTATATGGGGGAAAAGTCGTAACTTTATGACAGATTTGGGGGTTTTTAATGGAAGAATCTGACCTTCTTATAAGAAAATTCAAGTAGGGGTTGATGTGTAGCTTTGTTGGGGTTACTGAATATCATCAGGCAGATTAAGAACCTCGGACCATAGTGGAAAATTTCCCGCCGAAAAAGTTTGGCTTCCCATATATTTGAAGTTTTATTTTTTATATATTGAAATAGGCCTACTAGAGCGTTTCAGTTTGGGAGGAGCAGAATTTTTTCCCGAAAAATGTAATCCTGTCCGAAAGAGCACACAGATATTTTCGAAAAAATTGAGAACCCCCAAACAGCAGGAAAAGGCATTTCCCGGGCTGTAAATAGAAACAAAGTAGTCATTAAATTGAGCTTTCTTTCGCAATAAAATTTTCACTTATACGGCAATACTGCCCCAAAACGAAGAAAAATATGCAAAGATGCATTGTTCTGTTCAGTAATCTGTTCGGCCAAATTACTAAGCGAAGCGCCACCATTAATTGGCGCGGAACATACAGAAAATTGTTATTAAAACATCTTATCCCGGAAATGGCATTTCCCAGACTTGCTACTAGAAAGGAATTTCGTTATTTTGAGCTTTCCTTTGAAATGAACTTAAAACTTTCATAGAAAAAAGTTCAACTTGCTATAAGTGTTCAGAAAATTATCAGACAAAACTATGCAACGGAATTGAAAACATACTAGTGTTTTTGACTCTACTAGGGATCTTCGTTGTGCAAAATCCACTAAACAGGTGAAATTTTCTACGTGACTGCCCCAACTCCAGACTATAAATGATTTTCCTTCCAACGTACTTGAAAATATGACACGTTACAATGTGGCTTCAAATGAATTTTTCAGTCATACTAATGGGGAGATATTCTTACGCTACTGTTTGTCATTATGTGTAGCTCAAAACGGCCTGGCAAATTTTCATCACCGTTGTTTGAATTCGGCTGTCGGGGCAGGCCAGATGGCAGACCATCGGGCACTGCATGTACATCAACAACTACTCGCCAGTTTGTGTAAACAAAATCAAGAAGATCGCCCGGGTGACTGAAGTTATCAGGCCCACATCTTTTATCGGCCTGTAGATGAAGGCTCCCAGACGAAATTTTATTTTCTCAACAACAGCGGAGGACAGTCTTCCTCGACAGGGGCACGATCTTTTGGGCACCGATTTAAGATGGGGTGAGGGATAGTAGAGCTAGTAAGAAGTAATGAAAACAGATTCATATATGCATTAAAAAAGCGTTACAAAAGAAAAAAGCTGATAAAGAAAAAACAGTTCTTAATCATCCATCTAGTAACTGCAGTCCTTTACGTTTTTCACAGTTTTTAGGCCCCCCCCCCCGAAGAAATGCTGTCCTTCCCCGACGGGGGTGAGATAGGACAAGGTACATGGATGAGATAGGACAAAGTGTAGGGAATGAGGTATAACAGAGCTAAGAAGTGATTGAAAATTAATTCCAATATGCATTACAAAACAAAAAAAATGTTCAACATCACCCACCCAGTAACTTCAGTTCTTGTAGGTTTTGTTTTTATTTTATTTTTTTTTATATATTTAGGCCTCCCCGACGAAATAGCCGACCCTCCCCGACGGGGGGGGGGGGGCATACCCCCCCCCCGCTGGCGCCACCCCTGGTCAGAATGTCAAAGTTGGGGGAGGGGCAAACTAAGGGAACAGGATCGTGTTGGGTCGAAATTTTTCGGCACAACGCAAAACCGAGCCAAAAATGCCTGTTCTTGGGGATGAGAGGTCCAAGGGGAAAATGGGGAAGGCAAGGACAAAATCTTGGAGGGGAAATGCTCCCTCTGCCACCACTGCCTTTACGATGTCAAGTGAAATTACTCATTGATGGTGACCAACTATGGAAACACACTCGGCAAGATATAACTTGTTTTGCATGTATCATGAATGAGAAGAAAAAACATTGCGTTGACATTTCCTACATCAATTATGAAAAGAACAAACTAACGATTGGAAGGTAAGTATACTGTTAAATCAGTTGGGAAAAATGTTCACCAACATCTGGTCACGGAGATTATGTGGCAGTACTGAAATTGGGTAAATTTTTCCAATAATTGGCCAACCCATTGGTGGGTTGCACAAGGAAGTGGTATCAAACCACATAATTCACTCGTTTATTTATCGATTTTAGACAAGTTCAACCCAATTTCAGTATTGTTACAAACGTGACCAGTGTTGGTGATTATTTTAACAAACTGTTCTTCAAGTGTGACTATATCCATGTGTATCTAGTTAAGATGGGAGAACATTCAGCACATAACTTTCCTCCTCTTTCCTCTTTCTCTTTTTTATTTCTTGTTTCTCCTTTTCCTTCTTCCTTTTTCTTCATTTGATTGGTGACAGTGGCTACGCCGTTGCGATATACGTTTGAAATTTGTTTGCAATATGGTTATACGTATAGACGGTGGGATACAAAACATAGCAATTATGTGGTTGTAAAAGCATGGACGTGTTGATAGTTCGTATTTCTAAACATTTTAGTAAGGTGTGAAATATACCCCGACTGATAAAAGCAGATATCATAAAAAGAAAAAGAAAACCTGTTAACTGTCGGCGCAATTGAACCCTTCCTTGAATGACATACTTTGTATATATCTGCATCCCTTATACGATGGTGAACTGGTCACATCAAACCTCGTTTATGCATACGATGGGAAGCAGAGGCTGTTTTATGATGCTTTCCTTTTGCCAGATTATGTATTGAGTGAAAGTGAGAAATCTTTTAAAAAATCGGTCCCTGTCAAGGGTTCGTGTTCCTAAACTATCGGGAGACAAGCGTCGAAGCCTGATTACAACTTTTTCATTTCATCTGTGTCCTATTGCTTGGCCGAGTGGATAAGTAAGATGGAGACAGTCATTTGCAAGACAAATGATCTAAATTAACTTGCGAGCGCCCTCTAATGACAAACTTGTTGCTACAGGTCAAACACGGTCTGTCATGTACGCGGGACTTTGGTGTGAAAAAGAGCATTAAACAGTCACAATCGTCCTTTTCTAGACCGAAAGATCTATGGCAATCATAAACATAAAACCATAGTATGGTCGAGTGGCGCGCGCAGGATTTCAGAGTGGCTGACTGGCAGGGACTGAAAATGTTTGTAGCACTTTTGAAGCTGAGCGCCACCATGACTTCAAGTTTCAAGTTTAGTTTTTCACCTCAAAATGCTAGAAATTAACATTAATGCTCAATACAACATGTAAAGATAAATACTATCATTAACGGTGAAAGGAGCTAGAGGGAGGCAGCGATGCTTTTACTGAGTCTGGTCCTTCAAGAAAGCAGAACAAAACATAGAAGTAGCAAAAAACATAAGAAAAAAGTAAGCAAAAAAGATTAGAAAGTAAAATTTAAGCGAAACGAAAAACTTTTAACATGTAAAAAATAGTTTTTATCCAACCTTAAATATTGGGAGTGTCGGGAAGAAACTGTTTGTGCTTGATATTAAAAGAATATAGGGAAGTGCAATGCCTAATGTAATCTGGAAGGAATTCCACAGAATAGCTCCCGAGCGTCTAATCTGAGATCTGGCGAGAGACGTTCTAGAGTAGGGAATAGTAAGCAGATGCTTTTACTTGGAATCATAATCATAGTAATGCCTATTTTGAACATAAAAATTACTGTAGCATTTAGGCAACTTGTAATTAACAAAATTACTTGACGCGGAGCTTGACACAAGCTTTTTTAAAGATAGTGTGACATGTCGGCAAAATGACCTGACTTTACTTGGCAGTTACAAAGTGCACTTCCATGAGGAAAATCTGTTGGAATTATTTCAATGCCATTTACTGCCCTCCAGAAATACCTTCTCAAGTATTTAATGTTTCTGAAGCAGCTGGTTGCTTGTGCAAAAATAATGATGTGGAGGGTTCTACACTGTTGACATTTCCTTTGTTAATCAGATATTAATTATTTCTTAATTGCTCATCAGATAGTTCACGGTTTGGTAATTGACATGGAAAATTTTCAAAGACACAATTTAAACTTCCAACTGAAATAAAGTCCCCAAGACAAACTAATGTTACAACTGTCCTTGAAAAGAAGATTGTAAAAACAAAGGATAAGATTAGCCATGGCATGTCCCTCTCAGATTTCGATGTAATTTGCGAATAATTTCTTGGTTTTTAATTCTTTTTTTCATCAAATAGCCAATCTCGTCATTTTCATGTCACACGACCTTTTATATATATATAGCCGCCAATCTCCAATGAACGAAGATCCTCTTGTATTCTCAGTATTTTCTGAACAAAATACGGGAGGGGCTAAAGCCCAATGAGTCCTCCCCTTAGGTGTGTCACTGGTATGGTCAACAAATTTACATCACACAGAAGCAGCCAAGCCTTTTCAAGAAACTATTGGTTTGCGAAAGAAAGTATCCGTCCGTCTTCCATTTTAACATAAAGAAATAATTCAACCATATTACGCTCGAAACGTGAGGAAATGGTACGTGGTGCTGAAATAATGACGTAATCGTGCTTATTATCGTAATATTCATAGTTTGAAATACTTAAAAATACTAGCAGAGTGAATGGCATTCAATTCTGGAATTATTTAACAATTTTAATGCTAATATTCACTTGTCGTCCAGACTTACTTCTTTTAAAAGAACAGTCAAGGAATACTCATTGAGTGATAAAATGTAAAATTCCTCCGTCTTTTGCCCTTTACAGATAGCCAGTATGTTCTGTATGGGTGGATGGGTATAGTTCCTAATGCAGAAGTTTGAATACTTGGGAATTCTGGGGCCGGGTGGGGTTAATGGATTTAGCTTTAACTTTCTTGTGTCTTATGCTTTTGTTATTATCCTCCTTTGACAGGTGGTCTGATCCACGACGTGGCTTTGCTTTTATCAAGTCTCCTCCGATGTATTTATAATTTAGTTTTAATGTTTGCTAATGTATACATCAATTATTTGCTACTTAAGCCTTTAAGCCTACTACTTGGTTTTGCATTTAAATGGTTGCATGCTATGTTATTAATGAATTAATGAACAGTAGCAATAAATCAATAACGAAATTAATAATGTCCATTCCCTCGTATAGTCCAAAACCTAAATATTAATGTAAAACTTCAGTTGTGTCATAATGTTGTTGAAATGGTCACCACCATTCGAGAAGTGGTTTATCTGGACTGTGATCTATATCTGTAGGATACAGGATGGGATAGGACAGAATGTTGGTGTAACCCTTGCCAACTGCTTTGGACTATAAATAATAATGATTTACTTAACCATTTGCTCAAACGTGCTGGAATGTACATAGCTTAAACTTCGACACGGTGGCATAAGTCGGGTCATTACAATGTACTTTCCGTGGTAACGTTGTTTCCTTAGTGTATATAAACTAAATGTGATTTTAATGTGTAAACCGTACAGAAAAGATATTGCCTCGTTATTATTCCTTTCAACACTAGGTTCTAAAAGCGGGGGTTGAAAATTTTACCTGTTTTGCTAACCCTTTGGAATCATAATAGCTTCTGTTTTTACTGATTGCTGTTCTTCTATTTATTTTCCAGTGACATGAATAAAGTGAAGCTTATCTGCAGTTCTAGATTGATTTATGAATTTACAATGCTCATCGAGTAAACTGAACGTGAAGAAGTATGTTAGTTTTAATTGGGTTCAATTCTACATATAAAAGGAAGTGCTGAGTGCTCAAGATTGCTGCAAGCTCAAGCCACTAATTGCCCATTACAACAATTGCGAAAAGAAGTACTTACAATGGCTGAAAAGAATGCGTTGCAGACGCGAAAAGAACAATAGAAAAAATTACAAAAGAGCATGAGTTAGTCGAACAATTGTTAGACAATGGTGCACCACCTTGCAGTTAAGGATGACTAGGTCTACACAAGATCCCATAGTCTCAATGAATCATGTCCATGAGAGTTGAATTTTTTACTGTTATCTACTCTTTAGAAGAACGTATAGATCCAGGGAATGGCTAGTTCCCATCATTCTCAGTTTCTAACCAATTGGTCTAAGCCAAGCTTTTCATGGCATATTTTCTACCGTTCATTGCTTAATGGTGATCATGTCAAGTACCTTGGCAGCAGGTTCCATTTAAAAGTTTTAGGTAGATGACCCAGCCTAGAGAAATGGTTAAGCAGTTGTAGATTTCTGCAGTATGCATGGTTGCAGACCTTGCATGATCAATTAATTTCCAATAAATATCCAACCAATGTTAAGCCCGAATGTAGTAAGTATCATATCTTTGTTGAGTTTTTAGACTACTGGGTACACAGCCTACACAAAGCGCCTATACAGTCGGCCTAAAAATCAGTGATTCGCTCAAGGCAGGTGCTCATTGCATCCCCTTTTCTGGGGAGATGTGCACTGACTGTTTAACAAGAAATTTCCTAACTTTTCTGGCAGCTCCCCTGGTCAGATATTCTTCAATCAATTGTACCCACAGTTTCAAGAATCCTTGCTGTAGCGAATCCAGGATTTTCCAGAGGGGGCAGGTCATTTGTGGGAGAAATGGTAAATATTGGGGGTTCAACGCCGGCACGACTATCCAAGCGGAACGCCACCATTGGTTGGCGCGGTGAGTAGATAGTTAGTCAGTTAGTTAATTAGTTAGTTAGATACTTAGTTAGTTAGTTAGTTAGTTAGGTCGTTAGTTAGTTAATTAGTTTGAGCTTTAAGGCCCAGTTTTCAACCAACTGGTTCAAGTCGAGCCAGCCACGGCCTTTGCTCCAGTTTTGGCTCACTGGCTTGTTTTCCCTACTCCATTGCTTATGCTGAACACCAAGCACAAGGCAGTAGGTTCCGTTTTAAAAGTCTTTGGTATGACCCGGCCAGGACTCAACCTCCCAACCTCCCGACTGAAAGTCGGATGCTCTTACCTCTTGACCATTTTGACTTTGTAAACCCAGTGGCACATGGCCGGAATCGGCACTTCCCGGAATGGAATATTAAGATAAAATGGTGCAAATATTTTTATGTTTTATGTGGAATGACACTTCATAAAAGTTAATAGAAATGTAGCATTTTGAGAATAGCACTTACAATTGTCACTTAGTGTAAGAGTGAAAATGTTACTATATATTTGTACACCTCAGTTATTGAAAATTATGTTTAAAATGTCGCCACCGGGTTAACACAGACATGGGCAAATAGGCATACGGGCCGGAGCATCCCCAACAGCCTATCTAAGCGGAGCGCCACCGTCAGATGGAGCAGAGCTGAAGAAAAGTTGTTTCTTTTAAGCGAAAAGCTTCCCAAATGTGTTGCTATTTTTTATCTCTTTGAATTTTCGAAAATATGTTACAGTGGCTATGTTTCTTTTCATTTTCTGGAAAATGCTTGAAAGAATTTGTATATTCGAATTTTAGCTTTTTGCTTTGCTCGAACGTGAACCGATTCTCGGAATTTTGTTGATTTTTTATTAAAATTTTATGGTGGTTATGACTTCTCTTTCCTTTTTTCGTGCATATCTTTTTATGATTTCGGGCAAGCTGAAAAAAAAAACATATTTTGAAACTCAAGTGGCTGTGCGAATTTTTTCCTAATTTCTGCCTGAGTTTTAGATTTTGCGGAAATTTGAGGAAAATCTGGCCCCTGTCTCACCGCCTCGTACGCCCATTCCTGAAAGACTACCTGAGCGGAATGACACCATCACTCGGCGCGGAGCGTTCAAAAATTTTTAGAAATCGCAACCCCTCAGACAGTCGGAAACTGCATTCCCCAGTTCTTGTGAGAAGATTTTAAGCAGTAGTTATTTTAAGCTTTCTTTTTGTAATGAAATCTTTAAATGAACAAAAAGATAAAAAGGTGCAAAATGATCAGAAATTTGCCTAACAAACTGCAGGGGTTATTGGTGTGATGATTGGGAAACAGTTGAGGGATATTAGGGGATTTGTGTCATTTAGCAAATATGACGCACCACATAGGCCGATTTCAGTTGGAATAGAACCTTATTTTTGCTTTATGAAGCATAAAAGAAAACTTAAACTTTTTTCGTATGGGGGAATGGGTCCCAGCCCCTAAATCCGGCCGCCTTTGCCATTAAGACATACAACATGTAGTAAAATGAAGTGATCTTTGAAGGTGAGTGTGTTAATTCATTTCCTTAATTTTATCTTGAAACAACACTTGTTTATCTTGCCAGCTAAGCGTACTTGACCAGTAGAAGCTGAAGACAGACTTCATGTATAATATGTCACAAAGCAGAAAGTACGCCTTCTTTTGGGGAGCAAAACAGACCAACACCAACAAATACAGACGGTTGATTTGTCAACCAGTCGAATACGCGCATAGTCTGCTACACTTGTAGTGAATTTCCATCTTCTGAGAGTGAATTGTCACTCTAATGAAGTGATTCACACTTTTCACTCTGTTAGAGAGTGACCGAGTTCACTCTTTTGATTTAAGAGTGTACTCAAATTACAATCTTTGTATTTCATTGTTTTTCTGAAAGTTACTGCACCTCAACCCAAGGTGTGATAGCACTCTTACTCGTACGGGTTGATGTAATTAATTAAGCTCTCTCTCTGTGAATGGTATGCAAGTAAATAAAAAGTGTTCAAGGTCATACAAACATTTTTGGTTTTAAACAGAAACGAAGCAGGAAATGTGAGTTGTAAAACAACAAAGTCAAAAATTATTCCGCTGATAAAGACAATAATTTATTTTTTAAGTTGGGTGGGGTTTTTGCCTGGCTACAACGAGAAAAAAACGGATAAAGAGGATTTTTTTAAGAATGAAGAACTTTATTTAGATAAGTTCCGATAAAGCTCCAATTTAGATAAGCTAAGCTTAAGCTCCAGATTAGATAAGCTCCAATAAGGCAAACCGGGAAATTCTCAAAGATCGCTTTCAAAGAAATTCTTCGCTGCTTACCAAAACGGCCCAAACCTTTCGCTGTTCATTTCACACACAATAATTGAAACTGAATTCAGTTTGGTTAATCTCAAGAACAAATTGGACCTTTTTGAAAGAACAACAGACCTATTTCAAGTGACCATGTTAATATCATGAAACTGGCATCGGGACAGAGCGTACTGCACGTGAGAGAGAAAAGACCGAAGTACCTCTCACTTGTTGCGTTATTTATTAATTACGGTACTTATTTTGTAAAAATACAGGTTCCGTTGTAAAACCTTTTTCCAATAAGTAACACTTACCTGAAAATTCGCCTTAGAACAGTCACTCCAGGTCGAGCAGCCCGATCGAGGACGATGATGTAGTTTTCACGAAACTCAATTTACAGTTACAAGATTGGCCAAACCTTGTCACAAACATAAAGTCAGTGTCAAGAAGATATCGATTAGTAATCGAAGTTTGCTACTGCAGAAGAAAGTCATTTACTATCTACCAAATGTTAGTATTTCAGATCAAACAGCAAGAGGTATAAAGGAAGATCATCTTTCCTATTGGTGGGTTTGAAGCAACGTCATATATTATCAAAAGCTTATCAATTTTTATTGCTTCTTCATGAGTCATTGAGTCCTGTAAAACTCATTAGCCTACATTCATGGTCCGCTAATAGGTAGCGAACTACCTGACTACTAATTACATCTGAGGATATGCCTCCGTTTCACAAAACAGCAGGTTACATCCCCGGCCCTAGCTTCTTGGATAACATTGGAGGCACTAATCGAGGGGGAGACAAGGGGAACATTGCCCCACAGTCAGAATGTCACCCGGGTTGTCCCACGAGATTTGTTTTTTCTTTGTTTCGCTTTCGTTGGCGACGACCTTGGCGTTAAACAGGGACATGAGCTTTACAAATTGGAAATTTGAGGTTTGAAAAAGTGCATATGCCCATTTTGCAATCACTTTCATTCTGATAACAGGGAATGACGGGAAGGAAAGATTTAATGTAAACATTAGAGAGCATCAAAATTTTGAGGGAGCACATTTATGTAAGGCTATGAAAATCACTATGATCCATTTTGTGGTAATGATGTCATACGTGTATTTTTAAACTTCCCTTTGATTTAAATTGTGACAATGTCCACTGCCTCTCTTGTGTATCACCTCGCCGGCAATGGATTTTACGAGGATGTTTTAAGTACCAGTCTGATATATCAGAATTCTCTTCAAGTCCTATAAAAAAGGAAAAGACGGGTCTGTTGTTAGCTATTGTGAAAATCATTTCATGACATTGATAACATTTGATATAGAGATTTTAATATCCTGTGTGTGACATAAGGCAAGAACACGTGCCTGAACCGGCTTTTGAATGAACTTGAATTTTAACACGAATGGGCACAATCTGCTAATGAATGCGCTCTCGTAGCTTTTTTGATAGGAGAGAATTTACCAGGTCTCGTAGGAATTTGTATATTCAAAATAGCTGCCAAAAATCGCTGCGATTGTTTCAGAAGTATTATTTCT
Source organism: Holothuria scabra (assembly GCA_037179385.1). Lineage (NCBI taxonomy): Eukaryota > Metazoa > Echinodermata > Holothuroidea > Aspidochirotida > Holothuriidae > Holothuria > Holothuria scabra. The sequence goes on along the minus strand of CM074181.1, from coordinate 55,433,328 downwards.
CTGAAATCCAGAAAACTTCTTTCGACAAGCAACATGCCATATGTCAGCTATATGAGTCTTTCTGTTCAAAACCTTTGATAGCTGGTTAAAAGATAGTTTCGTTTCACACTCTAAAAATAAAAGACTAAACTTCCACTCCTTTGAAGAGTGGATGTTGCAAAGCTCACTCCAAAAACATAAAATTTACTCGAAGACGAGTAAAATTGACCTCAAAAGAGCAATTTTACTCTTGATCATGAAGTTTCTACACTACAGGGACCACTCCCTAGCGGTAAAAAAGATTGATCCCTGTAGGGACTCGTTAAAGAGGGAATTTTCACTATTTTTGAGAGTAAATTTCTCTATTCTTGGGGTGGATAAACACTCAAATTGAGTGAATTAATACTTTTCACTCTGTTGAGGGGTAACTAAATTCATTCTTTGACTTTAAGAGTGCACTAAAAGGTTTGTGAGAGTTCACTTGAGGAACTGACTCTTATTTTGTCAACAGTTGTACAGACAGTCAGAAACATGCCAAGTCTCTGATGTGTTGAATCGGTCACATAAGATGGGCAAGTCCTTTGAAATTTACAAACCGTGTAATCCTCTGCTTTCTCTCATCAGCGAGCAGGAAGATTGCTTGCTTCAATAATTCATTTCCTTATCTTTGCTTATGCCTGTGTAACTTCCAGATACATTTGGTAATGAATGCTAATCAAGGGTCCCCGTCGAAATGCCCTTTCGCCGGTTATATTGTTAACCCTTTACCGTTGTGCTCCGATCGGGGCATATTTGCGCGCCTCGGGATTGGGCGGAAAAGCGGACGTAGCCCGCCCCGCATCGGCTTCCGTAGGCCATTGACCCCGTGACCTTAAACCACTGTCTCTCTCGCTCTTGTGGCTGAATTTTCGGGTAGCTACTCGCAGTTTCGAGCTCCGCGTGAAACAGTAAAGATGTGTGACAGCCGAGCTATCTGCATGGGTCCAAAAGGACCCAAACAGCGATAAAGGGTTAACAGAGTTCTAAAGCAACTGCCTCCAAGGTTGCGATGCACCGTCTCTGTAGTTTTGCTTTTATTTGCTTACTTGCTTTTGCTTTTGTTTTTGTTTTTGTTTCTATCTTACATTTGGTATTTATTGCTGTCACGTTTCCTTATTTGGCTAGATGTGTCAATGACTGCATATTACTGGAAATCGTAGTCTATATCTTCACAGAGTTTGCATAACGACTCTTCAAAGCAGGGACCTGTTCAATGAAATGTATATTAGGCATGTTTTCAATGAGTATATGTTGCATTTCATCTTAAAGTTGATACATTACTTATTTGAAAACAAGATCACTGTTCCCATGCATGTTTCCTTAAAAACACTCAAAAATGTATTCAGCAATGGAACACTTATTTTGTTTGCTTACACTTTGTAAATTCTCAATTGGCATGTTTTTTAAAGCATGTTTAACAATTAAGCACTAAGTGTTTAGCAATTTAGAGTGATTTAAAACGAAATGTTTGGGAATAAGACACGAGTCGTTAGCATCTTACCATATTTACGTAAAGGAAGAAAAGTGTTAAGAGAAGCTTTTTATTCCTAAATTATATCGGAGGGTAAAACAAATAATTAAGTTGCCCGACTGATGGCAACCTAAAAAACTGAAAGGCATTAAGTACAACTTTGTGGTCTTTTCAGTATGCATCAAATGAACCTTGAATATCTTTAAATTTGTTGGTTCTTTAAACAAGGCTTCTTCGCCAATTTTTAATAGGATCTTTCCTCTCCGCCTTAGTTACAAAAAAGGAAGGAGATTGTTGAAAATTATCACTTCTGATGTCTGTTATAAGTGTCCTCCCAAATGTCCCTTAAAACAATCGAGTGCATCACTCCAATGCGTTCTTATAAATACTACGAAGCTTCTAAGAAGTTCGAATGGATGAAAAATGGGCTCCGAACAAAAGGCATCGAAAATATGCTTACGAATTAACGTAAGGGATCCTATTTGGGTGAATAGTTGTTTTTTCTTTGCTGTGACTTAAATCACTTTACATACTTTTATTTATCTCTCAAAACTTCCTTTTTACACACAACTAAAGCTTGTTCTCAATTTTGAATTAGTTTTTCGTCTTACACTGACAAGTAGTGAACTTGCCCCTATTGCCCCTTAATTCTGAGAGTGGCTAGAAGGTTAAAAATTACTGTAAATTTACAGAATAAAGAATAAATAGATCCATGATAAAAGTTACTGTTTTCTTGTAATCTTCATGTACCTCTATATTTTGTTCTCTTAATTACAGCGAATTTTAACGGTATACGAACTTTAGCATTAAATCGATGTGAAAGGTAGGTAGCGCATACATTGATTTCACATACTTTAAATAACCTCTCTCTGTATTTGGAAAGAAAAACGTTTTATCAGTATTTATTCAAGATTTGAGTTGATTTAGAATTACTAAGTTTGTTAAATGCAAAGTAAAGTAATAAAATGGGAATTTTTGGGACGGGGATTCGATTCCTGTGGTATTCAGTATTTTATAGAATTCTTTCAAATGTGGAATAGGATACTTTTCTAGTGATGTTCCAGTGAAAGTTCCTGACTTGTGAGAGATTTGTACAGAGGAAAGATGGTAATTTGAGTCCTTATAGCAACTGAGTATACATTTAAGTATCGTATTTGACCCAGTTATTCGTCACGCCAGACTACAATTTTACCAGTACAAATTCTTAATTGGCAAAGCTCTTTGATTGACATCAAATTCAAAGAATAAAGAGTATAGCTCACATTACACATCGAGTAGCCAACTGAAAGCGTTTTGATTAGACTACATATTGTTGCCTTGTTTGCTCACCAGGATATGTTCTAAAGGAATAAGGTAGAATTGCGCCTGGATAAAAATAAGTTTAAGACAGTTGTTGGAAGAGCTATATAGAACTACGTAGGTTGGGAGAATTGGAACTGTTTTAGGTGATTAATGCCTTTAAATACCTCACCGTAGCCACTATTGTGTCATGGGGTAGGTACACGACATGGGGGAAAGTATAGGGGGAGAGAGAAAAACCTTTATTTTAGGTATTTTTAAAATTGCAAGGTTGGGTCACGGGGGCGGGGTGTTACAACCGATAATGTTTAAATTAACCGGTAATGTAAAAACGACCGATAATGTCAAAAAAAAATACCCATAATGTAAAAACTTTTTGAACCGATAATGAAAAAAAATTAACCGATAATGCAAAAAAATATTTGAACCGATAATGTAAAAACTGTTCAATCGAGGGTTTCTTATGGTCCTACCTATAGGTGTGTATGTTTGAGAGAGTATATAGGAAGGCAGGTTAGCTGACAGGCCGCAGGCGGACAAGGCGGGAGCAAAGAGGTTCGTAAGTGGGTGCGTGTGAACATCACGATTTTGCCTTATTACTACATAAATTTTGCCCAATATATTTAACGAAGTTTGCTAAAAATGTTTCATGAGCTATGTTCCCCAAAATATTGGGTAATTTTTGCCCATCTGTTCTTAGAGTGTGTAATTGATTATGTTGTGTGTGAGTGTAGCCTTCATCACGGGAGTAGCCAGGACTTTGGGGGAGGGGGAGGGGTGGCCAATTACAGGAGCCGATCGCCGTCCGGGGGATTTTTTTTTCAGTAATAAAGTACCCTAAGATGTAGGCCAATCTGGTGCTAACATCATTGGCATTCTTAGAATCATTTGATGTCATTCTTTCTGTATCATTGCAAAATGTTTTCTTAGAATTAGATTGTGGGCATGGCCTGGCATCCCTCTATCTACACCAATATCCTATACGTGGTTTATGACTTGGTTTATGAATTTTCGCTTTCGCTCAAGAAAATGCATGCACGAAGGAACGTCAAGAAATCAATTTCTGATCAGGAAACAGGTTGCTGGTCTGGTCGGCCAATTGTTCAGTATAAAAGTGGCCGGGCAATACGCTGTCATTTATCATACTAACTTAGCCTGCTGGTTTCAAACAAAAGGTCACCAAAGTCACCTATCACACCCCTTGCTTTTTCCCAGTTGTCATTAACATTATGATAATTATGAAAAAAAATAATGTTGAGGCAAACATTTACAGGCGCAACGTGAAGCTGAGCCCAAATCGTCTACCGGTGAGGGTCCAGGGGGCAAAGCTCCCGGAAGCTATAAGGTTTTAGAGTATATCTGGATGAAAAATTAAATCTCATGAGGTGTATGTTGTTTAAGTGTTTTGGTTAACCCAACCCCCAACTGGTCTAACTGGTTGGGGGGGGGGGGGGCAAGAGGACAAACTCTGGTGGGAAATTTCCCCTTTTTGCCCATCCACGTAGCGCTGTCACTGATAGAGCGACAATTGAGTATTCATAAACCCAGTCATAAACCAGGTATAGACCATTGGTGTAGCTAGAGGGAGGCCTCGGGCCATATACCCACAATCGAATTCTAAAAAATATTTTATAATAGTACAGAAAGAATGACATCAAATGATGCTAATAATATTAGCACCAGATAAGCCTCTATCTTAAGGTAATTTATTATTCAAAAAATCCCCTGGACGGCGATCAGGCTATGTTGTTGGCCACCTCTTTCCCATTACTTCCATGATTAAAAGTCTCGGCCACTCCCGTGATGAAGGCTACACTCACACACAACGTAGTCAATTTTAGACTCTAAGAACAGATGGGCAAAAATTACCCAATGTTGGGGAAACATAGCTCAGGAAACATTTTTAGCAAACTTCGTCAAATTTATTGGGCAAAATTTATGTAATAATAAAGCAGAATCGTGATGTTCCCCAGTCTTCAGGAACGTTCTCTTCCCTAACAATGTAACAAGTGCTATGTTTGCAAAACTATGTTAAGAGTGTATACACCCAAAAATATACCCAGGGTACATGCGCACATACGCATGTACACACGCACTCACCAACGAACCTATTTGCTTCCCCGCCCTGCCCGTCTGCCGTCTGTCATCTTACCTGCCTAACTACACACTAATCTCTCAGACATACACTCATAGGCAGGACCATGAGAAACCCTCGTTTGAACAGTTTTTACATTATCGGTAATTTTTTTTTTTACGTTATCGGTTCAAAGATTTTTTTACATTATCGGTATTTTTCTACATTATCGGTTGTTTTTTACGGAAGCGTATTGTTGTCACATGAAAAAAAAAATAGTTAAACTTTTCGTACATTCGAAAATCTTTTCGTACGTTCGAAAAATATTTTGGAACGTTCAAAATTTTTTCCGTACATACGGAAAGATTTTCGAACGTTCCAAAAGTTTTTCGTACAAACGAAAAGATTTTCGAACGTACGAAAAGTTAAACTATTTTAATGTGACATCAATACGCTTCCCTAGTTTTTACATTATCGGTAATTTTTTTACATTATCGGTCGTTTTCACATTATCGGTAATTTTTTACTTAATCGGCCGTTTTTACATTATCGGTTGATTTTCACATTATCGGTTGTAACAGGGGGTTTCACGCCCCCCAAACCACATGGCTACGCCACAGTTCACCGTGTATCTGCCATCTGTCCGACCTTCCTTAAAAGTTCAGATGTGAGAAGAACACAAATGAGATGTTTGTCTGCAAGTCGGCCACTTGGCTATTTGAGTAATGTATTTTTGACATAAACTAAGTTACGGCTTTTCGCCTCATCTTGTAACCCTGTGGTTTCATCTATAAACGTTCTCTTTTCCAGTTGATATCCGTAATCCATTGCTTAGACGGAGCATTACGCATAACGAGATGAACTACGAGAAAACTGTGGTGATTTCAGTTGATACAAAAGATGGACTCCTTGTAAAAGTCATCCATTCATTTCTCTTGTTCTTTCGTTTTTCCAAAATTCCTTCTGAGTATAGATGCCAAATGTAAACTCTAACAGGGGTCTGCTTCTTGGAGGCAACTAACGTTAGGTAAAGTGCATGTTCCAAAATGCTGAAAACGTTTGCAATATCTACAGAGTGCATATATGTAAATATGTCGACATACTTTACATATTCAATGCAGGATAGAGGTCGTGCAAGTGACGTAATCCTTATTGCTTTGTCCTATTCTTGTTCTTAATCTTCTCAGCAGTGACGTAGCCAGGGTTTTCTTGTGGAGGGGCAAAGTCGACTCATCGTCCCCAATCTTGAACGACAGGACTATCTAAGCGGATCGCCACCATCAGTTTGCGCGGAGCGTACAAGAAAATTTTGGCTTTAAAAACCCCTCAGATGGCCGGAAACGGCACTTCCCGAGTGTTTTATGCTGCATGTACCCAGTCTGGAAATATGCATTTCATTTCTGCAGTTTTTCAATTAATGCATAAAAATATCAATCTATGAAAAATGTTAATATATGTTTCTAAGCGGAGTTCCACCATCGATTGGCGAGGAGCGTACCAGGAAATTTTTGGCTTTACAAACCCCTCAGATGGGCGGAAACGGCACTTCCCGAGTGTTCTAAGCAAGAATATGTGCAGCCCCACTTCGAAATTCCCCCCGCTTCTTGATTGGAGCACTTGACAAATATTGAATTGGCTGAACATACCTTTAGCCCCCACTTTTTCATTTTAATCGCCGCCACTGGGGTTCGGTATTTTCTTTAGGGCGCGAAGCGTCCAAGCGAGCGACCGAACGGGGGAAGGTGTGGCTCTCCCCCTCCTACCCCAAGGAGTTTTTGTAATTTTACATCAAAATTGAGCGATCTGGTGAATACCCAAGCTGGAATTTTTTGACATTTTCAATCTTGTTTTAATTTTTTCCTTATTTCCTCGAGAGTTAGTGTGTGGCTGTATGAGGGTTACTGTACGAGTCAATGGGGCTCTAGGGAATTGTGTTGCACTGAAACAAAACAGCTACTCATAAGACTTACATTGGCTTAACCAGCGGAATTGACATTTTGCCCTGAAAAATGCCAAAACTCCATTTAGGAGTGGACGGGAGTTAGTGCGAACCCCCTGAACCCCTGATTACGGGCCTGTCTCCCCGGGTTTCCCCCTCCCCTTTTGGAATTTTTTGCTGTCTCGAAGAGCTTAGATGCAATATGGTGCTATATTTTGTTCTTTTAACAGTAGATTCCAGTGTTCTCCACAGGGGGTTTAGAGGGGCGACACGCCTCCTAGTGAAATTGCCAGGCCGCCCCTCCAAAATAGTTGCCGCCCTCCAAAAAATGCAGCTTCCATTTTTAATACATTGCTTCATTACACATATACAAGTCATAAAGCATGAAGGAAACTTTCTCTTCCCTCAAGGCTTGGCGCCAGGGTTTCCCACACGAAGGGACACTCTCCGAACGGGGGAGGGGTAGGGTGGGTAGCGATTCCAAGCCGCGACAGCCAGGATGCCGTAGATGCGTTGGTGAGGGATTTTTAAAGAACACCTGTGCACAATACCTGCCATTGCGAGTCATATATACGACATAAAATTTATATATGCTAGAGGAAGATATTTCCGCACTGACCGTGGAAAAGCGGGCGAAAATATTTTGGTTTAGCCTACACTTAAAATAATCTGTACTTATTTAAAGATTATATAGGTCGATTGTCCCGGCATTTGGGCCCTATCGGGCACAACTTATATATTGTACTTCCCTCTTTGAGTCCGTACCGCACGACTGACACAAGAGATTATTAACGAAGTTTAGCGAAATGAGATGATACTCCCGACATGTACAATAATCCATTTATTCTACTTATTAATTTACTTGAAAAGATGGGAAGGGTTTGTACTTCATTAGCTCTAGGTAACGGAAGAGGAAGAGTGGGCAAAGCGTACCGAACATTTTGGGTTTTATCACAGAAATAACTCCTTTGAAAGCCAAAATAACTAAACCGACCACGGGAAGGCGACAGATTATTCCCGACAGGGGGGCGGGCCATGCCAACGACCACAAGTTCCGACAGCCCCTATGTCGATGGCCCCTATGTGGGCAGGGGATATGAAGGAGCCTAACTATCCCATGCCATTGAAGCCTGGGCACATTTTGCACAATATCATTTAATATTTTAAAAGCCGAGTTGCCCACTGATAGTGTTCTTTTGAGTCTGAATCGTGAAACTGCAAAGCGCGCGGAGCGCGCGAAAATTTTTGATAGGCTTACAAAAATAACATAGCCTATGTAATCATTAAGAAAGAAAACTGTAGGGGCTGTAGACCGTATCGAGGATAACATACATTGTGTTGAGACCACCTGGAATACCCAATAAAATAGCCAAACTATATGCTCTGTGAGTTGCTCACCAACTAACCTATCACATGACACACACAAGAGAAAAGCAACTGGCTTTGTGATATGGGATGAAATTTAGGACCTCCACATAACCTGTGTACTCTGTAAGGTAAGGTTGACAGGGCTTACACTAGATATGTGGAATGGAAGTATTGAAAAAAACTGGAGTGAATCTACAGCGCGCGTAGCGCGCCGAAAATTTGGGGTTCTTATTAGGGAAATTGTCCCCTGAGAGCAAAAACAGGTGCACCATCGAAGGGACTAGTCGCCCTTGGGGACTGCATACTTATCGTAACGAATAAGAGCCCCCCCCCCCCCCAAGAATAAACAATTCCCCCGATTCCCTCCCTCCTCTTGCCGTTTATCCTTTTTTTATTTTATTTTTTGTTTTGCTCTCCTACATTTTTTCAACATCGCCAATCGCGTCCCCAAAATTTCTGTGGGGGGGGGCACTCTGCCCCCTTGCCCCCCGCTGGCTACGCTGGTGCTTCTCAGATATAACGTGACTTGACTACGTAATTAATCTCCGTAAAACATGCTATGTCCTTGTTGAACTATAACTTCAAAAACTAAAATGTAACTTATTTTCCAAGTGTTAAACCAAATGTTCCAAGAAATAATATAGGAACGTTATTGCAAAACTATTTTGCAGAAATTATTTTGAATGACAACATAAAATTCATTGAGACTTATATTTTTGAAATTAACCTCGCTTGAGAATAACCAATTCGTTTGATATGAAGCATTAATTTTGGAATTTTGCAGCTTCCCTGCTATTTTCATCTTTCAAATTCCTTGTTCACCTGCATGGATGGTTGTACAATAACGTACTTCTTCATTCCCTAAATTATCCTGCATATGCGTGAGGTTTAGATTTGCATGTAGACAATACAGTTAAGACAATTTCAGTTGATGGGCCCCACAAATGGTCGACTCCACAACTGCTCTGAATCTCCTATATTACTGAGAAACTGGAGAAAGAGTTTCATTACTTTTTAATGTAACGTATTCAGAAGCATATAAGAATCTACTGAAAACGTTTCTTTACGGCTAACTCTAATGCAATGGAAACAAAGTCTTGCATGATGCCTTGAAGAATAACAGTTGATTTACGACGCTAAGCGACTGCTAATGTGGGAAAAAGTCTGTGGCTTAAGATAAGAAATTTTTATTAATAGTCAATTATTTTTTTTAATTATTATTAATGACTAGTTAATTCACCTTTCTGTTAGGCTGGTTTTAAAGTTATGTCATTCCTTCTCAGGTCATAATAATGGGTCTTTCTCCTCTCTTTTCTTTTTTATCCTTTTTCAATTTTTGTAAACTTGAATTTCTTGTTCAATATTAAAAAAATGTTCTACTATGATTTTGACTCCTTTTGACTCCTATAGTACAGTTATCACATTAGCTACTCAGCACATAGGTCACGATAGAAAGGCTGTGTTGAAAATTGTGAAAATCACTATAAAAATAAAGCACTTGAGTAGTAACTACGACATGTCTGTGACAGTTTAGTAAACAAATCTGTTCCTTTGGGAAAAGTTATTGTGGTCGTGAACTTTGCTCGATTGCTCGATTTGAAAAACGGTGCAACAATTGACGGAGTTTTATACCCACTTTTGAAAAACATGGTCAATTTTCGTATTTGTAAGCCGAAATCCAATGAAAGTGATTAAGTGATTAAAGTGTTACTTCTTCTACTTGTAACATTTTTAAGGTATTTTGAAGGTCAAAACAGTCGCCTAAACTTGATTTAAAAGCAGCTAACTCTCAAAATGTTTCCATTTCTCTTCAAATTATCTTTCGTAACGTGTTATAGGACTTCCACATTGCATATTCAAGGTAAAAGAAGTAGTTTTCCTGGTAAGCATCACATTGGGAAAAATATTGTCACATGACTCTCAAGAGCCAGTCATAACACAGGATAGTCTACGACACTTCTTCATGTCGGGGTTTTAATTGGTGTTCCATTTTTGGGTTTGTGGCCATGTGTTATGGTTTGTTTGTCTTGCCGTTTCGTTTTAGCACGTAGAAAGTACTCCTTAATGAAACCCTTTGAAAAATGTTAGGCTACAGTTGGCATTAGCATCGAATTTATTGACAGAAGTAATAGTTCTTCTCTTCCACAGCATTTTCCTGGTCCATGACCCCTAACATCTATGACATACCCCCAAAGGAATTCGGGGTATAACTTGGACAGAGTTGGCGTATTCCATAGAAATAATATTTCAGGCCAGAATATGAAAATCACTGCAAATATATGCACTGAAGGAAAAACTAGTCATCCCAACTTAAATTAGTACAGTAGGATATCCTATTTCATAAATGGTTCATGGGAATTCGGTGACAGTATTTTCCTCCTAAATTGTGAAATATGATGGGAGAAGGTTATTATCGGTTTACACAGTACATGGAAGCACTACCTCGGAGGTAGTACATCCATGCTTTGAAAATCCATTATTTAAGTATACTGTAATAATATGAAATAGGCCTACACTTTGAAAAAAGTTGGAAAAAATTATGACACTGGGCTTTTTTTCTTTCTTTCTTTCAAAATAGGTTCAGTGTTTGGGGCAGGTGACTGCCTTTTAAAAACCAGCCGGCTCCGATCATGGACACATCAAGCTGGGAATGGCTAAGTTTTAAACCAATATACGAATGGTTGCGTTCATGTTATCGACATCCGGGTCTATAGACATCTTCCCAGGGGAAATTTATGTGTTTACTCATCGATATGCAATGACGAGATTGATAAAGTATACGAAAGTAGTACGGTCAAACTTCAAGTTGGTCAGCAGGCATTCTGGATAAAGGTCCAGGGACATGGAAATGACGAAATCGGATATTGGATGTAAAAAGTATTAAAAACTGACACGATACGTGCAATTTCCGTCAAATTAGATCAAATATTGACCATTTTACAGAGTAATTTCTGATTTGCACTTAATCCCCTTATCGTAAACATTATATGAGCTCAATATGCAAATCTTGTAATGCCGAAGGAGGGACATACCGTATATGGCAAGTTTTTGCAATTTTCCATTTTTTTCAACGACTGATGTAAGTTATGTCTGAAGGGATTTGTTTTCAATTGAAAGTTTAAATTGTGTCCTTAAAAGTCGTCATTATCACGAACAAAACCATGCACTATCTAATGAGTAATTAAGATAAATTGATAAAGAGTTAACAAAAGAAATGTCAACACTGTGCAACACTCAACATCACTATTTTTGCATAAGCAACGAATTGCTTCAGAGACATTTAAACTTTGCAGAGATATATCTTGAGAACCGTAAAAGATACTGGTATAATTTTCGATGAATTTCCTTAGGAAAGCTCTCTCCATTACTGTCAAGTAAAGTTACGGCTATTTGCTGACATGTCACACTACCTTAAAGATATTTTTGAAGTGGTTTATGTTATGTGGGCCCAGGTCGCATTCTGCACATCAAACGATTTAGTACATGAAAGGCATGCTGACATGAAAATGTCGAAGTTGTGAAATAAATACAGCATTAAACACCTAAAATAACAATCATCAGGGACGGAACCTCTTGGCCGTTAGACCGTGGTGACTGCGCATGGAATGGAAGTGTTAAATACCATAGTACCTGGATATTACTTCCATTGCGAGAGCTTTCTCAGCAAACTGCGATGGTCTATCAAGTCCGGGTAGCCTATGCATAGTGTTTAGGCCCATGTGTAATGAACTGACATGTCAAAACTGACCGATATGTCTTTTTTCTTAAAGTCCCCACGACTCTCTGGCGAAGAGCCAAGGGGCGAAAACGAAACGATTACTCCCGGAGGAGTTCTGCTCCCTTAAGGAGCTTAACGTCCCAAATGGACAAGTACGCCCTCCAAAGGGCAAACACTGAGTGGTCCTGCTCTAGACTGGCTGAATGGAACAGAAGCCACAACCTGGATGCAGTTTAACGTCATGCCCAGGACCATATGGCCGAAGAAAATATTACATCTTTGGTATAGCTGTGGTCATCTTTTTTCTAAAAGTCCCCTCGACTCTCTGGCGAAGAGCCAAGGGGCGAAAACCAAACGATTACTCGGTATAGCTGTGGTCAGCATTCAGTGTATTTTTGATATGTCCACTCAGTGGTTGAGAGTTTCCATTGATGGCTCATGGTAGATACAGTAGACCCTGTGCATATGATATCACATAGTGGAAAGTACGCCCTCCTTTGGGGCAAAACAAACCAACACAGACGAATGCAGACAGCTGATTTGTCAGTCAGTCGAATACGCGTATGGTCTGCTCCACGTGCAAGGCACGTGTTCCATACTTTTGCCCCCAAGGATGACGTCGGTGTGCTGTCAATGTACAAGGTCTATTGTCAAAGAAATGCCTAATCAGGTTATCAAGTGTTTGTGTCCTCCTGATAGGTCACTTAACTTTACTAGTATCATCTAACTTGCTTATGATTTTCTTCTTGAAACGGGGAGGGGGTTAATTATTTCAACAACCCCTTATCAAAAGGGGAGGGAACCCTTGTCAAAAAGTGGAGGAAACCCTTTTCAAAAGGTGGAGGGTTGTAATCCCCACATTTTTCCTTTTCTCAGCTCCTTGCAATGACATCCAACAAAATTAAGCAAATATAAACTACTTTCAAGGCAAAATCAGTTGAACGAGCTTTGTGTACAAATTAATCACAACGAGAGAGAGACTTTGTAAACATTTCGATTGTCTAATGTAATCTGTTGTTCATTTCAAAGAAATCTGACTTCGATATATTCTGTGAGTCTTGTTTTTTATTTATACGTGTCCTTAAAAGAGTGTCACCTATCGAACTATCAAGTAAATGAATGAACAAATAAAGGAAGAATTAATATAGGGCTAACTAAAACACTCCATACACAAATTATTATTGTAATCGCATATGCAGAAACGGTGTAACTTTGCAAAGGTTAATAGTAAGAGGTGCTGAAATGACTTAAACGAATATCTTCGGACCCGAAGCAGTCACCATATTCTGCTAGTTCAACAACAATAGTTAAGCACACCTTTGTGCACCATGGAATTATCCAATTGTGTCATTTTTATTACTTCAAACCCCAGTACCTCACACAGCGTGTCGTGGAGTTACCCTACCAAATTAGAGAATCTAGCCCTCCCCAAACAAAAATCCTGGATCCACCTCAGCCATCTTAAATGTTTTAGGTTTAACTCTCCGTTCCGAGGGGGGTCGGGAGATTAGTGTGCCAGTTCTGGAATATTAAAAAAATAACATCGGAATTTGAATAAAGCAATAAAACATTTACTTTTGACACACAAATGGCTTTATATCAATATATGACCTCGGACGAAATCAAAATGCAATGGGGATCTTTGACACAAGCCGGAACATGTTGTGTTATGAATGACTTGGCATGTATATGTCACGATTACACATTGTACCAAGACGGCATTCATTAGTTCGATTCCACTTTTTCTTCATTTTCATGGAATATTGCAGATATTAATTATGAAGTCACATGTTCGTGACGTAATCCGTGAACAGGTTACATAAGGCTTGCGTTTTCAGAATTTTTTCATGACGACACTCCATCTTTAATATTCTTAAAACTTCTTAGAACTCTGAAAAATCCCCTGTGCGTGTCCTCTGTCTCACCACAATATCTGGCTACGCTACTACTGCACATCTGAATTATAATATCCATGAAAGTTGACCCGAAAGTACATTTTTGAAAAAAAAAAAAGGTCACACTGTCCTGTAGGTCTAAAGAATGTTAGGACCATGATGTTAGGTAGTTTATTTTTGCTTCGAACCTATCACAATTCCCAAGTTCAAAGCATCTTTTTCAGACTTTTATAACTTATTTTACGTACATTTTTCGCATACCTCTACAAACTAGTGTCTCTACTATCGTTAGATTAAAAAATTTGACAATATGCCCAGTGATACCAAGTTTAAGCCATTAATTACCCATTACAACAATGGTGAAAAGGAGTACTTTCAATGACCGAAAAGAATGCGTAGCAAACGATGAAAAGAACGATAGAAATTATTTAAAACAGAGCATGAGTAAATCGAACCATTGTTCAACATTGGAGCACCTCCGTGCGGTTAATGTTTACAAGGTGTTCTACATGGCCCCATAGCCTCCATAAATCACATCCATGAGAACTGAATTTTGTACTGGTATCTCCTCTTCAGAACAACGTTTAGATCCAGGAAATAACTTGAAATATAGTCCTTATCATCATATTGTGGATGGCCAATGAAGTCAGTTAGATAAGGTTTTACGGCTCAGTTTCATACCAATTGGTCTAAGTCAGGCTGTTCACCGCCCTTTTTGGTTTCCCGAAAGGGAAATCCTTTGGACTCATACAGACTGCACTTTTGCAAAACGTGTGGGATCGTGCATTTTAGTGTTGGCTTAATCTATGGTTTGTAAGCTCAACGATTGAGAATTATTTCTTTGTTTTGTTTTGTTTTCAGTAGAATAGTACCAAGCCAAAGCCTGTCTTCATTTTGGATGATTGAGGTTGTTGTTGCTAGGGTAGAACATTTTTAAGAGGGACATCTCTGTGAATGGTACTGCTGGACACTTAATTCACCAAATATATATTGCAATGTTTGCCTGTTTGTTTCTTTTTGAAAATTACTGTGACTTTCATCGGGTATATTCATAATTTCTGATTGCATAATTGCATAAACACCAAATTTCGTCAAAAATATGTGTACCTTCTGTAAAATGTAGCAATCTTGAAAAAGCTGTGTTTTACTAAGTGGTTGTACATTACTTGATAGCAGGGCATAGTCAAATATTGTCATGTTTTCACAAAGTGAGTGACATTTATACATCAGTACTTTGTCAACATTTTTGCTCAGAATTATAATTTTACTACTCGTTGTCCATGGTAAAAGGTACTGCGATGCTCTTGCTAAGATTTGTGAGGCTTTTTAGTTCAAGATACAGCTTTACTCCCTATTATTTAAGTGGAAGGCACACGTCCGACCAGCTTTTCGACCGCAGTTACGTAATAGCATGCACAATACATGCATTCGGATCAGTTAGGGTTGTGACCTTATATCAACAGAGAGCAAAGTAAATATTACCGTGTTTCTTGCATGGAGGCTAACATTTATTTTGATTTTTACATCAATACTTCCACAAAATATTGTTTTAAATCATTTTTAAAGATTTGTCTTCCATTTGCAAACTTTAAAAATACCTTTGGTACAAATTGTTAGGAACTTCTTAGCCAAGATGCACTCTTTACTCCCTATGATTTAAGTAGAAGACACCTTGACCTCCTAAACCAGGGTTGTCCAACCTACGGCCCACGGGCCACGGTCCGGCCCGCGAAAAGGTTGCGTCCGGCCCGTCAGAAATAATCTATATTGCAAAATTATTCAATAATCAGATTAATTGATGACAACTTTAGGCTTCGAAGTCCGCTATGGCATGCTTACTTTTCATGAGATCATTTATTTCAAATGTCTGTTACATGTAGCTACATTGGAGTGTTGTCCACAGGGGCGGGTTGAGAATGATTCAGGAGGAATATGAAAAAAATTTTCTCCGAATATTCTGCCTAACACCAGCAACTTTTGCTAAAATTTATGTATTTGTTCAATCAAAATCAAAAATGAATCAGTGTTCCCTACGCGCAATGATTGCATTTTGTTGCTTTGGGCGTTTGGAAAAATTGAAAAAAAAAAGAAGAAGAAAAAAAAAAACGAGTATAGAATGCGGCCCCTCGTCTATCAGAACCATTACATGTGGCCCACCGCTGAGAAAGGTTGGACAACCCTGTCCTAAACGGTCACTTATCCGGTCACCCTTTCTATTCTTTATCGCAGTGATAACACATGCGTGACTTTCGTTGAATCATTTCGTCGCGTCACTTCAACCGGATCGTAGTAGTGTATAGGTTATGACTGAGTCTCACTCGCTATTTTCACAGCCTGAAATTAGACCCAAAGAAACACTTTGCAATTAGGCTACTGAAGGTTGTTTTGGACTGCCCACATCTAAAGAAATCTTTTTCCTTTCTTTCGGGAAACTTTTCATACTGATGATTCCAGTTGGGGCTCAATGCGAGATTTGGTAAATTGTAGAGTACTGCAGTATGGATGCAGACCTTGCATGATCAATTAATTTCCAATAAATTTCCAGCCAATGTAAAGCCCGAATTTAGGAAGTACCACATTCTTTGTTGGGCTTTTAGACTCCTACGCGCACTGCCTACACATAGCGCCTATACAGTAGGCCAGTGGCGTAGCTAGGATTTTTTTTCCAGGGGGGCAAAGGTATGAAATTTCCCCAAAACTTTTCCCGGTGAATGTGTATGTATTTCATATAAAATATCCACATTACCATAATAAACATTATGCAATATTACCTGCATTTTAATCTTAAACTATAACATAGAACAATTTCAAATAACAACTTTTAGTATATTATTTTGTTCAACAATATCTGGATTATTTGTATATATTAACGCAGTGGCGTAGGCAGGATTTCTCTGAAGGGGTGGGGGGGGGGGCATTCAGTATGGTCTAAGGGGAGGGGTGTCCGGAAATTTTTTGACGTTTGCAATGAGCCTAGATGTAAAATGGTGCAAGATTTTCGACTTTGACAGGAGCAGTGTTAAAGGTTGAATCCTGGTGGTTCATGAGGATAAAACTGAAACTTTTGTGTCTTTACATGCATTCTCATGCCATTTATGCTACCTTACGAAATAAAACTTGTTATTAAATTTGCACACTTGTAGGATTTAAAATAAAAGAGCATTGATCGGTATAGGATTTGTGGTTTTTCTTGGCCACAAAACTTAATTTTGTCGTAAAGATTATCTAAGCGGAGCGCCACCATCAGTTGGCGCAGAGCGCAGAAAAATTTCGAAAAATCAGACCCCTCAGATGGCCTGAAATAGCATTTTCCAGACCTATACGAAGAATCTAACCAGTCGCTACCTTCTTTTGTCGTTTGCAATAAAATGCTCCCTTCAAAATATGTCCAAAAACTGCAAAGTGATCAGAGAGTTAAGAGCTAATTTGACCCCCAAAATGTAGTTTTGCCCAAAAGACTGAACGAAGCGCCACCACTAGTTGGCGCGGAGCGTAAAAAAAAAATTCGAAGAATCAGACCCCTCAGATGGTCAAAAATAGTGTATTCATGCTTATTAAGAGAATCTGAACATGTAGTCTTTATTTTTATCGATGCCACCAGTGGGATACAGAGTCTACCTTTTAAGTAAAATTGGAATTTGACAGAATTTGCCTGTTTGTAGGAATTAAAAAACTGGCAACACTGAAGGACCATGCAGAGACAATCCTTTCCCTTTGAAAATTTTTGAAAAATTGAATGTCCTTATATGCAATCTGGTGCCACATATGCTATTTTTTTTAAGTAAAATCTGTGTGATTAAAGTTTGACCACGTATTTTTAAGAACAAAGAAAAAATGGCTTCTGTGAGGGGGCATGGCCCAATGGTACCCCCTTCGTACGCCACTAAAAGGAGACCTAATAGTGGCTCGATCACACAGGATATCCTGTTAGAACAGCAGTCTGTTGAGTGTAGAAGGCTACAAGGTACACATGGACCCGTCTTTTGTTACACCCCAAGTAAGCAGAGAGCTATTTTCTCGAACTAGCCTGTAAGCTTCCATGGATTAGGCTAAGTAACAAAATCTAAGTATGCCAATGGATCCCGTTCATTCTAATTTCTAGACTAACTTTAAGTTTATCGTTGGCCATGGGTTGTTTGAGCCCCATCCATCGTCATGTACACAGAGAAAAATCGGTATAGCTACTACTAGCTTGTAGGACAATATAATAACCCTCGGGGGGGGGGGTGTCTACGTTAGTGACTTGTCAGTTTTCACATCCTTGTACTGAATTCCCAAAGTGTACAATGCAGATACTGTGTACAAGGGGATAAGTTCGGGTTTACAGCCTTTCGGTGTTAGTTTTACTGTATCAGCTGTTGTTAAATTCCTGAATAACAGATTCCTGTGCACTCAAATGCACTGATCATAACACCCGCGCGTACCGTATACAAGATAACATTCAATCTGCAACGCGGCGAGGACATTTCTGTAGAACGCCGGTTCATGCGACACTGACGAAATCTGGGTTAAATTTTTGCATGAAAATACGAATTATGTATGAGAAATGTCTCACAATTTCCTATTCTAACAAAAATTTTGAGAACTTTTTGTTAGAATAAGAAAATTCATCAAATTTCCCCAAATTATTTTCCGGGGGGCCCTACCCCCCCCCCCCCCCAATAGCTACGCCACTGCAGTAGGCCTAAAATTAGTGATCCGCTCAGCTCGCCGGTCCGCTCAAGGCAGGTGAAATCCGAGACAATTATTGGCGTCCTTTCCGTTAGATCAAAAGGTTGCTCATTGCATTTCCTTTTCTGACAGCTCGCTGGTCAGATATTCTTCAATCTCAAGGCTTATTCTCTGGGGTTATTTGTACCCACAATTTCAAGAATCCTTGCTGTAGCGAATCCAGGATTTTCCAGAAGGGGGCAGGTCATTTGTGCGGGAAAGGATAAATATAGGGGGTTCAACGCCGGCACGGCTATCTAAGCGGAGCGCCACCATTAGTTGGCGCGGTGTGTAGATAGTTAGGTAGAGCTTTACGGCCCAGTGTTCAACCAATTGGTTCAAGTCGAGCCGGCCACGGCCTTTATTTCCAGTCGTAGCTTACTAACTTGTTTTCCCTATTCCATTGCTTATTCTGAGCCCCCAAGCACAATGACAGTAGGTTCCGTTTTTAAAGTCTTCGGTATGACCCGGCCAGGACTCGACCTCCCGACCTCCCGACTGCAAGTCGGAAGCTCTAACCACTTGACCATTTTGACTTTATAAACGCTCCAGATGGCCGGAAACTGTTGTGGGATGATACAGAATGGCCTAAGCTCTATTTTAAAAGAAAATGTCAGTAGCTTTAAGATACTCTTGAAATGGCTGCCCAATCGCCACACATTCCAATTTTACTGGCGTTCATTCAAAGAATGCCTGCACTCTGGCTGACCATTTAATTCAATGACTTGTTCAGGAATTTTGTTACCCCCATCCACCCCACCTGCAGGGTACTTCTCTCTCCCGCATTATATTGGAAACTCTTTCTAAAAGTTATCGCCAACCCTACTCTCGTTATGGCAATTCACAAAGAACATCTTTCATGGGTTGCAATTTTTCTTCCCTGTAAGTAAAAGCATGTCTAAGTGATTTGCAGAGGCAACATTATATGCACGTACAGAAGTGAGGGCGCTGCCTTTGACGATTGATCAAAACATCTTCCTTACTTCGAGAAGAACACAGAAAAAATGGGTTTAATTTTTTCTGTCTGTTTCAGTAAATAACTACTTAATGGTGTTGGACTACGTTCTAAATGCATGTTAATACGAAAGCGATAGGACTATGAACCTCATTGAGCGACTGGATGCCAGCAAATGCCACAGAATTGAGATCAAATTACGTTAGTGCTCCACTTCAACAGCATGTTTGTTTTCAAAGAAAAAGTATCAATTAGTCGTTAATCAATGTGAGACAGCTCTTGTTGAAGTGCATGTTGTCATGCACTTCAACCTGTATCTCCTTATTTGAACGTGAGAGGTGGACACTTTGACTGCGTTTGCGCACATTCTCCATAGCGTCGGTATAAGTATTTAATAATCGTTCGATATGGACGATGTTTCATAATCTTTGATAAAAAGTTTTGTAAGAAATTTATGAAATCAATCATCATATCAAATAAACCTATAAATATAAGGATGGTCACGCGGTGGTAACGTGTGGTTTATGTACTGAAACGCAGGTAATCTACCTCCGTCTTCCCTGGCCTGATAGAGAATTCAGCGGGGGCCTATATAGTGGTGATTACCTTGATAAGCAATAGATATGTCAAGCGAATTTCCTAAAGAGAAAGTGAGAACTTAAAAACGAGAAATTTGATTTGTTTACAGATCCTAGTAGTAGTATACAGTAAACAACATTCTTCATGACAACTGTACACATTGGCGTTGCCAGGAAAACTATGAGGACGGTGGAGGGGTGGGGCATGCCGCATTTCATGGCGCCGACATTGCTGGCGAACAGTTGTTTTACAGTAATGCATATGCATGCGGTGCTAGTTATATGGCCAAGGCTGTTCATAAGAGTGACATTCGCTAGGAGATTAATATTGAGCAGGGCGACCATCGGCCACTGGCGGCGGAAGCGGGGGAGGGGGCGGGGGACACGTCCCCCCTAAATTTCTTAGCGAGGGGACGTCCCCCCCCTAAAATCAGAGAAGAAGTAAAAGAAACTTAGGAGCCTTGAACCAATTCAAAGTTGAGACTATAGTTAACCCACCACCGAACAGAGCAGTCGAAATTGACTTAGCCTATGTTCTTCCATTGTTTGGCTGATTCTTGTCACGGTCCCCTGCGGCCATGCTCTATGCCTGTGACCTAGTATTGGGCTACAGATCATTGCAAGAATCTGGCAACCTCAAAACAAACACGATCTAGATGCTAGACTATGCTATTGCAATAAAAGGTCACAAACAGTCGAAACCTACAGAAACCTGCGACCTAACTTTGAAATGTGATTGCCAAGACCCTCAACCACAAACCTAGTTATTTTAACAGATTGGAATCTGGAATCCGCCAAAAATGAGCCAAACGTATCATCTATGGGAAAATCGCCGAATGGTAGCTCCGTTCGGATGACGTGTGCTTACGTACATGACCGTCCTGTTGGAACTTTGAAAGAGTAAGCTACCTCGGTAATAACTTCCACATTGTTCAGAAGTTCGAATTCATCCTGATCAGATAGATCTGCATAGGCAGGTTCAGACTGATTCCAAGGTAAATATTAATGAATTTACACCAGATTGAATGTTGAAATGAATCCCGGTGAAATTACAAGAATTTCAAGAAATAGACCTTCAATTAAAATACAAAATCAAAACAAACTTACAGGTGCCGTACCAAACCAAGGGCGAGTACAGGGGGAGGAGGGGGGATTGATTTTAGAATAGTTAGGTAACTGCGCCTCATTACCTTTGGATTTGAAAAATGATTTTAACAAAACCAAAATTACAAACATAACAACGCAACTGTTGATATCCAAGAAATAGCCTATAGGCTATATCTGTGAACGCAAATATTTCGCACATTTTTGTTCATTGAATTCACCGTAAAATGTTCCAAAAACGGCTTAGATTGCACGAGAGAGCTTGTAGAATTTCAGAGCTTCTAGGGCCATAAGGCGGGCCCTTGGACCCACGCCAGTGGGACTTCGCGCTTCGCGCTCGTGATATGCGCTACGCGCACATAGGGTTCATCATAGGGTCCATCTTGTTCACTGATTGTCCCCCCCCTAAATTTTCATGCTTCCGCCGCCACTGCCATCGGCAGTTTCATTGAGAGTCTTGAGGGGTGATTTTGCCAGTTACACCCCAGACTGTAGGAAACTCTACTTCCCGTGCGTCATTTATTGCAAGCTCGGTATTGCTAGTTGTTCAGATATTTCGTGTTCCTGGAATTTAGAAGACATCTGTCGGAATTACTAATAGTCTACGCCAACTCTGAGACAAGTAAATTACTGATAGCCTAAAAATTGAATATAAATATATTCTCATACACTCTAAAATCAAAGAAGCGAACTTAGTCACTCTTTGATAGAGTGAAAAGTGTGAATTCACTCCATTAGAGTAATAATTCACTCCAAGAAGATTGAAATTCACTCCAAAAAGAGTAAAATTCCTTTAAAACGAGCGAAGTTTAACTCTTGATGGAGTGCCCACAGTATCACTCTTAAAAAAGAGTGATCATTGAAAGCACTCGTGAAAGAGTGAATTTTCCCTCTTCTTCTAGTGAATCTCACTCTTTTTGAGTGAATTATCACTCTAATGGAGTAAATTTACACTTTTCACTGTATCAAAGAGTGACTAAGTTCACTCACTCCTTTTATTTTAGAGTGTACCGTAAAAATCGTCACAGATGAGGGAAATTCGTCTCTGGGTGCGACAGGATAGAATTTTATAACTTTTTAGCAATTTACTATTCAATAATGTATTGATGATTGACGTAGATCGAGTTTTAAAAGTGAGGGGAAAATAAAATAATAGATGTACGAAATAGGCCTTTTCCTATCCACAAGCTTGCGGCACCTAGATAAGAGGAGATAAGCGGAGAGCGGAGCGCATAGAAAATTTTGAAAATAGCGACCAGAGGGCTTTTCCCAAGCTTGTAAGTAGAATCTACCTGTCCTTGTACTTTAGCTTAATAATTCCAAGTGTAGGACTGACTCACCATACGTCTTAAATACTGATTGTGTTTCATCATTACGCTTATGTAGGCGACGGTAAACTATTGTTGCTTTATGATTTATTTCACATTTTATTTGAAGTAATTACACTGCAAAAATCACACCCGGCATACTGGTTTGAGTCAGATTATTTTTTCCTTTTGGTTAAAAGGCAATAAAATATGCAATAAGCAGTGCAGGGTAGTTGACAAACGACCTTATTCTATAAGGTGAGAAATTTGAAATATAGACTACTAATGTTTTGTCCCATGCTAGAACTTGTTGGTAACCGAGTTGCAAACATAGAAATACCAGCAATGGAATTATACGATGCAGGTGTATAATACCATTATACCACGTAAACAAGTTTTGAAATTTGGCACTTCCGGTTACGTCACAAGGTCAAATGTACCTTAACAACCACTTGAGGGAACGCGCATGTGTATAGTCACACCCCCCTCGGCTAAGTGCATTATCCCGGCACTTACATAGGAAGCATTAATATTGGCGACAACTGCCTCGAAGGTAGGTGTACAATTTAATCTTTGACCCATCCTAAGATGCACTGCATGTGAACATTTCCAAAGTTGTGCATTCATATAATGTCAGAGAGAACACTGTTACCTTACTACTCCAAATGATCGATGCAAAGACGTACAGAAGTCTTTTAATTTTACGATAAATTTATTTCATGCTTGCTACCAACAAAACATAAATAAAAATTTGACTTATTTAACACATGTCGGTCTCTTAATTCATTTATTTTCGTAATGATAAAGAAAGAGCAATATATTTAGCCTAGTGCTGATGCGACCAATCAAAAGTTGATAGTAAAAAAATATAACAGCTAAGTCAACATCTTTTGAAGATAGTAAGACACGTTGACAATGTTCTGCGTTGAAGCGTCTAGACAATACTACCTGGATAGCTGTGACTGTTCGTTTGAGACAACGTAGGTAAACAGAACAGGTAAGTTAGAGGACTATTAGCCTACTAAGAGTAAACACTTGCTGGTGTCTATCCCTGACGTAGGGAGTCCTTATTGTTTAAAAGCCAATTAAATGACTCTGGGCTCAACTTTTATTTATGTCTGGCCGGTTTGATTTGTATATTTGTTACTACATACCTGTTTCTATGTAGGTTTTAAAAAGAAGCCTCCACTTTGAAAGGACATTTTAAGTTGCGCTCCAAAACGTTTGGCAATTGAATTCGACATGTTATACATTTAACACGATTTGATAAAGGACCGTATTAACAACAGATCTAAAAGGGCGGGTCACACTTCCGAGTCTCATTTTCAATCTGACATTGATCCGATTTTTTCGAAACTAAACATATAGTTTTTATTTAGGCTTTGCTCCAACGATGGTCATGCTAAATCATGAAATGGTCTTGAATTATTTCACTGTTACCTGTTGTGCCATCATTTTTTAACCTATATCTCTCTATAGCGATATTATTTGAAAACCAATCTGATTTTACGTGCGTGTCCGAAAAAAGCCGTCTGTCAATGTGACGTCAAGAAATAATAAGTTTACATTTCATTTTCGTAATCCTTTGATACAAACTATAGTTTTACACATGTTAGAAAATCGTTTCCTTTTTCCAACTTTCAGGTATTTAAGAGTTGTTAATTAAAACTCAAAAGAAGAAAAAAAAAAAATCGGAATGTTAACCAATCAGAAATGGCTCGGTCGGACCATCGTTTTAAAATAGAGCATTACAAAAGTGCTGCAGACTAGTATACAGCAAAAAGTTTTATTTCTGTGCACTTCCTATTTGAAGAGTTTGCGATCTTGACTAGATTGCTATTTATTACCTCTATCCTTTTTTATTCAATCGGTATCAGGACATCTTCATCTAAATCACTTTACAGTTATCTCACCTATACGTCACAAATTTCACGTTTGGGGGTCTATCAAAACTGCTCAATTGTACCAAGTAAATCATATTTCAACTCACATCACGTTGTATTAGACCAATGATATAGTCAGTGGAGGCACCGGGGCATGAAGGCATTTGTTCCCCAGCCAAAGCCTTGGTCCCACCTCCCCCTCCCCCCCAGATTTTGAATCAAATACACATTAACGGCTCCAGAATGTCAAAATTAGGGGGGGGGGGCAAACGATGGGCAAGGGTAAATTTTCGGGGCAAAAATTTTTGGATGCAGCGCGGAACCGATCCCAAAACAAAACGCCCGCTCCTTCTGATGAGGGACCAAGGGGAAAAGCCATGGAAGCTTAAATTTTTAGCACATCATTGGATGAAAACTTAAGTCTCTGGAAAAGGAAATTATTTACTTTTTCGGGTAACCCAACTCCTAACTGCTTTAACTGGAAGGGGGGGGGGGTCAAGTGGGGAAAAGGGCAAAATCTGGAGGGGCAAACGCTTCCTCCTTTCCCCCGTAGTGCCGTCACTGCAAATGCATCTCTCCTGAGGATTAATTTTTCACCAGGAATGTGCTTAGACCGCAAAGCTTGCAAAGTTTCTGTACCCCCGGACTTTGTTCCTTGACCCCACATAGACATCCAAACGACGGTCCCTGGATCCCGACCGAAAAAAAACTTGTCCTTCGCTATGGGTGTAATTTTTCTCGCAAAATTGTAATTGTCCTCCATTTGTTCTTCTAATTTTGAAAGTGTGGTGTCGCCACTGGCCACATATTCAAAGTTGGAAATATTATCTTTAGGAACAACAGTGATATTGTAAATCCCTAAAATCATTTATATCCAGATTTCTTCTGTTCGCGGCCTTTCGTCTTTTTACACGGTATAAAAATGTTTTCATTAGAATTCAAACGGCAACACAAATTACAGTCAGCATCGAGTAGGAATAACACACAAAAAAGAGAGAAGAGCCAGTCAGCTTTTGAATTACTGACAGGTAAAAATAAGTCAAAAGACAATTTGTTAACAATATGTCTCTCTATTTAAAGACAATAAGCTGATAAGCTAACATTTAATCCCCTTTTAAAGGACAATAAGTACCTCTACTGAAAGAGATGTCACTAGCAATGAAATACAGCAGCAATCATTCTTGGTGGTAATGAGGTTCTGTTCAAAGAACTAAACTAATTGCCCCAGAAGCAGTGGCGTAGTCACGTGGTGGTTTGAGGGGTTGAACCCCCGTGATCCACCCTTGAAATGCGGTTTTTCTCTCTCCCCTTAGACTTTACCCTCATGTCGTGATCCAAACCCCCATGACACAATCCTTGCTGCGATACTGCCCAGAAGGCTTATTTCATTTATAGCTCAAAGCAACAGGTAATGTCCAAAGCTCTTCCTAATCCAAGCTAATACTCTTTCAAGAATAAATATTGCATATTCAGTGAATTCAACCATGAATGACGCAATGACTCCTCGTAAATTTCACAATTGAGTGAGAAAAGCGCTATCACGTAATTCTCAAGGGTCATTCATGCATGAAACAGGATAGTCTAGCAAACTTACCCTAATTGGGGTAACTGCATTTTCCATTTTAAATATTTTCCAAACTGCACGAATTATGTAAGTTTTATTGTGTCCTTCTCCTTAACCACCATTTAATCTTACGCCTCTCCCAGATGAGTTTGAAGGCATCATGGAAATCCGAATTCCTGTAAGTGTAGATAATCGGATTTAAAGTTGAATTTAAAAAATTTGGGTATTCACAAACGAAGGAGATGATGGATTCAACGCTCCACGCATGACGAGTACCTAACACACAAAATATGTAATTAAAGGAAGTTGGCATCCAACACAATGAAAATGCTCCCACAACAATTGCCATGGTAACAGATCCACGAAAGCGAGATCTTGCTTCCATTTGTCTCCTTTTAACTAACTGGGAAGATCGTTGACTGCAAAAACACCTCCGTCTTCTTAGTTGAAGGAAAGCCGTCCGTACCATAAATAAATACAAACAAATCATGCCGATTAGGACGATGGGAAGGATCAATGTTGCTAAAAGAAAATGGTGGACCACGATTACAGATTTGTATTTCCCGCCCTGACAAATCCAATTTTCGTCAGCTTGAGAGACACCGATCAAAAAGAACGTGAATTGCAATGTAATTAACGCCCAACAGATTCCTAGAGTACACTTTACCCGAAATTTTGTCACGATGCTACGAAATCGAATTGGTCTCAACAAAGACATGTATCTGCGAGTAAAAGAAGACATTTTTAAAATTGTATTATGGGATTTATGTGAGTCACTTAATGTTTGGAATACCAAACAAGTTGACTTAATTTCTCAGTTACCTCACCATCACTTTATTCCCTTCTTCTTACTTCCAAAACGTGAATCTTGTTGCTACCTTTTAACTGCCCCTTTCCCTAGAGGAATTCATGGTTTAACTGTTGAATACACATGTGCGTGTAAATGAGTGTTTACACTGATACGTGTTAGCATAACTGATGCTTACGATTTAAAATTCTCTGGATTTGTGCAACGAATACTTTTGAACTTGATTAGTAGATGTTTCATTTGACAAAAACCAAACTTAGCAAACAGAAACTAAAGCAAAAAAAAAAAAAAAAAAGAAAAACCTGAAAGTGAAAAGTCATTTCAGACCACCGAGACCAAAACGTTTTACTTGGTAAACACAATATTTCAAGACGGATACTGTTAGACTCCAAGCCTTACCACCTATTATACGTAAGTATCTCGAAATATCACCATCAGTCAGTAAATCTCAAGACCTATTAAAAGAAGGGTTCAAGGTCATATTATTATTAAGTTTTGATATGTTAAGGGTTCTTATTCTTAGCAGGGGTGGCGACAGGATTTGCTCGACCAGGGGGGGGGGGGCAAGCTCCCCGACATAGGGCCAGAATCTCAAGGCCCCGACAAAGTTGATGTTATGTCTCGACGGGACCTGACTTGGCGGGAATTTGAGGCGCGCTGAACGCGCCGAAATGTTTGGCTTACTTTTTAACAAATACTTAAAAATCTAGAGTTTATCTGAAGTAAAATCAAAATTTTTGAAAGAAATTTTGGTTAGTACCATGAAAAATTTTGGATGTCTATTGAATAATCTGTCCATCTTATTGGGAAAATCAAAAACGTTATACAGGCGACAGCTGAAATTCTTTTGAGGTTCGCATTAAATCGTAGTAGGGCTAAGGATTCAAAACGTGACTAGAAGTTTGCCCGGAAAGTTTTTCACTTTTTTGAACGAAGATTTGAAATTAAAAGCTTATTATATTGGAGAAATTTGGAATTAAATGAAAGAAAATTTGGTTTTTGGTAAGGTTATAATAAATTTTTTTTTTATTAAGTGATACGCCTTTCAACAGCAAAAATAGGTAGTATGCCGGGTGATTAAAAGAGTTGGCTTTGGAATTTATTGTACGGAGTATCCATCGGAATTGGCAAATTTAGCCATTTTAAAATTATGAATCTTATATTAAAGAAAATTGTAATTGTATGCCAATTTTGGGGTTTTATGGAAGAATCTGACTTTCTCGTGAGAGAAATCAAGTAAGGGTGATATTTAGTTTTGTTGGGGTTACTGAATATCATCATGCAGATTCAGGCCATCGGACCATATTGGTCAGTTGAAACATTCTTCAGTCAGTCAGTGGAAAAAGTTTGGCTTCGCATATATATGTAAAGTTTTATATTTCATTTATTGTCATAGGCGTACGGGAGCGTTGCAGTTTGGGAGGGGCAGATTTTTTTTGTCCGATAAAATGTAATCCTGCCCGAAAGACTATCAGTCGAGCGCACAGAAATTTTTGAAAAATTGAAAACCCCTAAACAGAAGGAAATGGCATTTCCAGGGTTTGTAACTAGAATTAAAGGATTCATTTCTTTGGGCTTTCTTTCGCAAGAAAATTTTCACTTCATAATACTGCTCCAATCGAAGAATAATTTACGAGCATGCATTGTTCTGTTAAAGGGCCAAACCTCTCACCCGAAGTACAGTTTTGGTACGCGGGTACTGAAATTCTCATTTGGCTCAGCTCTTTGATTGACAGCTAATTCAAACAATGCAGAGTACCAAAGCTTATATTACACAGCATGAACAGTACTGAGAGTGTTTTGATTATATAAATTGAGTTTTCCTATACTCACCCTGAAGCAATAAACTGAGATTGTGTCTAGATGAAGATGAATTTCAGACAATTGTGGGAGGGGCTTCAGTAAAAAGGTTAGGAGAATTGGCACTGTTTGGGGTGAGAGAACTGGGCCTTTAAGTCATCTGATCGACCCAAAACACTATCTATGCAGAGCGCCACCATCAGTTGGCGCGGAGCGTACAGAAAAATTTTAAAACATCTAACCCCTCAGATACCGGAATGGCATTTCCCAGACTTGTAACTAGAAATGAAGCAGTCGTTACTTTTAGCTTTCCTTTGAAATGAGTTTCACCTCAATAGAAAAAACCCCAACTTGCTAAATTATCAGAAAATTACCAAATAAAAGGTACTGCTACAATTAGATGTAACGGTCTTGTCTCGGGAGAGGTCTTGTAATGGTCGTGTCTTGGGGGAGGGACTATGCAACGGAACTGAAAACATACTATAATGTTTTTGACTGTATTAAGAGTCCTCGTTGAATTCAACTGCAAGGTCCACTAAAAAGAGGAATTTTTTTACGTGACTGCCCAAACTCCAGATTATTAATAGTTTTACTTCCAACGTATTTGAAAATATGTCACGTTACAAGGTGCCTTCGAATAAATTTTCAGTCAGACTTATGGGAAGACATTCTCACACTACTGTTTATCATTATTGTATGTTGCTGAAAACGGCATGGCCGATATTTACTACCGTTGCGAGAATTCGATTGTAAAGGGAAGGCCAGATGGCAGACAACAACCTCTAGTGTACTTTGTAACGAGAATTAGGAATTGTCAGTTTCCTTGCAGAATATGATCTCCTAGAAAGCAAAATCAAGAAGGTCGTCCGAGTGACTGAAGTTTATCAGGCCCACATCTTTTATCGTGGGTCTTTAAATGAAGGCTCCCGACGAAATTGGATTTTCTCAACAACAGGGGTGGGTCACCCGTCTCCGACGGGGCATGACCTTGCGCGCAAGGATTGAAGGTGGAAGGGATAGCAGAGTTAGTAAGAAGTGATAAAAACCGATATGCATTAAAATAGCGTTAAAAAATAGTTCATCAAGAAAAAAGTCAAGATCATCCATCCAGTTTCGCCAGTCCTTTACGTTTTGCATGTTAAGGCCTCCCCGAAAAACTTTCCGTGCCTCCCGACGGGGGGAGGGGGGGTAGGAAAAGGTACATGGAATAAGGTTTAACAAAGCTAAGAAGAAGCGATTTAAAATCGATTAGGAAAAGTATTAAAACAGCATTACAAAACCAAAAATATGTTCTAAATCGCCCTTCCAGTAACTCCAGTCTTTGTAGGGATTTTTATTGTTATTTTTTTTATTTTTAGGCCTCCCTGACGAAACCGTCGACCTTCCCCGACTGGGGGCAGTGTTCCCCAACGGGGGCCATGCCTTTCCCCCCGCTGGCGCCACCCCTGATTCTTAGCATTTTTTGAAATTTGCTTTGAAATCCGATGTGTGATTCTCAAGATATGAGCACGTAAAGTTGTCACATTTTCAACAAATAGTTAACTTGAGGCAAGCATATGTGACATCATATCCCCACATTAATGGACAGTCTTTTGTTTTCTTTAAACTTTCTTTAAACTTAAACAATCCCAAGAGGAGGTCCTATTCCTGTTAATGTCTATAGAGCAACACAACA
Source organism: Holothuria scabra (assembly GCA_037179385.1). Taxonomy (NCBI): domain Eukaryota; kingdom Metazoa; phylum Echinodermata; class Holothuroidea; order Aspidochirotida; family Holothuriidae; genus Holothuria; species Holothuria scabra. The sequence goes on along the minus strand of CM074181.1, from coordinate 55,403,162 downwards.
GTCTGAAAAACATTGGGAAACAAAGCATTCGTTGTCAATGCGAGGAAGTGATATAATCTCTCCTCCCCTCACTATTACTTTGGTACACAAAACTAGTAACTTCATTCGCTGATATCAGGCTCGAGAAATACATGACTTGAATGGAAATCTCACCACATTGAGCAGAATTAGTTCTTCTTTCACATGTGAAAATCACTTTTTTGCTTGAACTTCCCCTTCAAGTGAACTCAAATTAGGTTTACGCCCCATGTGACGGATATCAATCGTCATTGAAGGTGACAATGGGTCGCATTGAGGCAAATTTAAATGCAGTTGCTTTACATTTAGTGTAAACTTTTGTGGAACTATGTAGAGGTCAAAGATATAATGCCAGTTTCCCAAAGGTTTCAAGAACAGGAAGCCTGGATGATGCTCATATTTGTCAGTTAGCTGTCAACGTTTTTAACACATGGAAATGAGCTTTAAATTTCATGCAGGCCGGTAGCCAGACAAGGCACAGACGTGGGTCAAAATTTTTCCAAGGGAGCCAATTTTTCCTAATTGGGGTGGGGGTGATTGTACAAATGTATTAAATCAACGGCAAACCTCAAAAATTTCTAGGTGGAGAATTTTTAGGGCCCCAACCTCCTTGGCAGAGCGCCTCTTTGAAAGAAAGCTTAGTTTTATCTGGGGGTCAGACTGTGCTATAGGCATAATCTATCTCATTTACTATAAATACTACATGTCCAAGTGTTCGATATGCCACTGTCCAGTACCACTTAACCACCGACTACGGCACCTATAGCCTAGCATCGCACAGGAAAGTCATTTACCATGTACGAAAAGACTGGGGCACTTGCATTTTTACTGAAACAATTGTCGGTTGAAGCTCGAATTACTAACGCGAGAGCTGGTTAGATTTTCTCGAATGTTGCTCCTAAATCATTTGATATCAGAATAACTTGAATTTAGAGTTTTCAACAAATAGTGTAGGCTATGAATTTCTTATTTCTTTTTTATTTTTCAGCCATTTGTTAACAGACTTCAATTATGTTATTTCGGAAGTTTATATCACGTATAGCAAATAGTGCCTTGGTACACGAATCCTCCCCGGAATGCACTTGCCCCCTTTGTTTTTTGGTTCAAATATAAGTAACTATTGTATTTTATTTATTTCTTTCTCCTTTAATTGCCGAGACCTTCTACTGTCTGGAGAGCATGAAAAATTTTCACCAGAAAGAGCTTAACTTACAGTTTCTCCTATAACTCACCAAAAAGTATCCTATTGGAAGGCGGAACACTGGGCCAACCCCATGATGTCAGGAAATGTGATAATTTATGCTAATGTATTTTTCTGAATAAGAGCAATTGATAATATCTAGAATGTGCTTCAAAGTTCATTTGCAATGATTGCCAGATTCATAGAACTAATTAAAGCCGGGCAATGCGCATTGTTTAACAAGAAATTTCCTAATTGGTTAACGATAGTCTTAATCCCTATCCTAATCCTTAACCCTTACAAAGAATACAACGGATACAATACAATTGCAACAGCCAATCAAGAAACACCTTGTTAAACAGTGCACATCTTCCCAACACAGGACGTATGGCCCACCGCCAGAACCCTGCTGCCATGTAACACAGAAATAACACACTAGCACGAAACAACTTATTCGTGTTATGTCATTCCAGTCTGCTTTTTAAATTAAAGTTACAATCACCACTAATATAATATTCACTTTGTAATTTTGAAAAGCGTATTTGTTTTCTTTTGTTTCTCCGCTAAGCAAGAAAAATAAAGAAGTAAAAAGAATACATTTAACCATGTTAAGATGAAATCTGGTGCAATATTTAGCGTCATGAAGTGAAATTTTGTTCCATTACAAATTCATTTTAAGAATTCGATCGTGCTGCCATGGTCACCCTAATTTCATTTACTGTACAGCCGATTTAAGTAAATAGAAACATATCTCTATCCATGACAGTGAGCTACCGATTATAAATGACTGTCGGTTCGAGAAATAAATCTTACCTCATTACAGCAATACCAATGAGATGTAGAACAGACGACACAAAAAGCACCATGGATGGCAGGAACAAGATTGCCCTGGATGATTCTTGGCAGGTTACTCGACTTTGAACCAACCGAGCCGTAAGGTGCAAGGGCAGGGCCACAAGCCCTGTCAAGAAATCATTCACAGCTAAGCTGACTAGAGGATAGTTCATAATTTTTCTGAGATTCGCATTTTCAATGAAAGCGAAAATAACTAAAGCGTTATCGATGATCGAAATACACCAAATAGGAAAATATGCAAGAACGTAAGCAAATGTTATCAATGGACTAAACGTGGTAACGACCTCCTGGTAATACGGCCCACGAGGAGTCTGATCATCCAAAGCCGTGGTCGGTAGAGGTATTCTTACACTAGCGTTCTCAGGAACTACATAGACCCCGCTTAGTAATGGCGCCATGACACGATTCTCATACTTGCTCGAAATAAAAGACCAACGACAAATGTTTAACTATATGCTGACATAGAACAGTTTGTAAGAGAGGCATACGGCGTTGATGAAGCAAATCCGTAACCTTGAAAATAGTTTTATGTTTTGACTAAATTAGCTGAAGACGACTACCCACATCTCGCCTACGCTATTACTCTATGAAAAGTACTTAGCTGCATTCGTTTGTTTGCTTAAAACGATACATTACATTTCTGGCATCGCTACAAGGAAGTAAAGGGCGGGTTACCTATAAATATCGTCATATCTTACCTAATGTATGATATTTACAGACGCAAAGAGACTTAATTCTCTTTAGTTTAGGGGATTACTGAAGAATCTGCATTTCCTAGTAGCAAATCTGACATTGCATGGCGACCAATCGTTGTTGCTTCATAATGTAATCTAATGCCTACAGATGGAGGCTCTCCGAAGAGATTTTAACAATCAAGAGCTTATATTAGAGAAAATTTGGAATTTTATAAAAGCCACTGTAGTTGCCGATGTCACTTGATGATCTTGTGTCGCATATTGCAAATTTCCGATTTCTTAATCTCTAAAGCTTGTAAATGTTTTCCAAACTAATTTATGAGCGAGCACTAGGCTAATGCATTAGGAATTGCAATTTGCGGCTCGCGAAGCGCGCGACAAGCGCGACAAATTTTGCTGTTTTGAAACAAAGAATTTAAAATATGGAGCTTTTATTGGAGAGAATTCGGAATATCATGAGTTGGGGAAAACTACACTGTGGTTGACTGATGTCACAAAAGGCAAATTTTTCCCATGTCTCCCTGTAACTACACGCCACTGTGTCTCCTTTTAGGAGTGCATTTCCCTATAGAGACAACTCCGTCTGAATAAGGTCCTATTGTCCTCGGGTGTCTTCAGACGTTAAACATGAAAACTATCGTAGATATTTTGCTTTCTTTTTAAATTATGTCATTTGCAGAAGGGCTTTAAAGGCCCAGTTTTCTCACCCCAAACAATATCAATTCTCCTAATTTTCTTACTGAAGCCCCTCCCACAATTGTCTGAAATTCATCTTCATCCAGGCACAATCTCAGTCAATTGCTTCAGGGTGAGTATAGAAAAACTCAATTTATATAATCAAAACACTCTCAGTACCGTTCATGCTGTGTAATATAAGCTTTGGCACTCTGTATTGTTTGAATTAGCTGTCAATCAAAGAGCTGAGCCAATTGAGAATTTCGGTACTCGGGTACCAAAATTGTAGTTTGGGGTGAGAGGTTTGGCCCTTTAATAACTTGATTGCGGGCACTGGCAAAAAAGACCTATCACCATGAGCATGGATCGATAACGTTAAGAGTTCAAAGGCAAGTGTTTATCACACTGTGTTCATCACGTTTCCAGTTCTTCCAACTTTTTAAATTATGGTACCTTCCACTCATTGTGAAACTCGGTTATGCCTATCCGTATTGCTTCCAGGCATATTATTTTAGTCATCATTTAAGGCCGTGTAATAAGAACACCCTCAGTGCATGCTGCCAGTGTGTAATATTCAGTTATTGAATTCGATGTCAATCAAAAAGTTGTGCAAACTGTTGAATATTCTGGTATACAAAGGGTATACATGTAGTTTGGGGTTACCAGTGAACGGCTTAGTAGGGAGCATATTCAAATAAACCTTTAACTAATTCACTGACCTCCTTTTGCAGTATAAAGTCTGAGATAAGTCTCATGAATACGACAACATTATACGCCATAACACATCCAATACGTTCAAGACTTCAAGTACACTTACGTATTTCAGCCAAACTTTTTTGTCCTCATGTGACGCCACGTGAAGAACTCATATACCCTCATATTGTAGCTGAACCTGCCCAACACATGCGCAAAGTACATGATTTCACTTGATTACAGAGCAAACCATATACCCATGCTAAAGCAAACGTGACCAAACAACTTTAGAGTTCTTTCAAAATAGGGAGTAATGCGTTACGTATCTATTGAGAATCGTTAGGTCTCAAGAAGTTCCAAGAGATCTAAAATAGGCTAAACATGTGCTTAGGCCTATGCCAAAGTGCACGATTGTCCTTCAAAAGTGCAGGCAACGGAAATATCGGCATCGCATAAACCAGCAAAGAGGATTTTTATGCAAAACTTAAACATATTTTGCTAATGGGAAATTAATGGTTGAATATTGATGAATATTCTAGAAATTTAATAATTGTTAATACTATATACTTGTTTAGAGTCTATCCGTTTGTTACACTAAGACCTACCCATGTTACAGTTGAAGGTACACTGGACAGTGCATTAGGCAGGGTAGAAGTTTCCCTCCCTTATGTCGCACACGTGCAATAAAACACGATAAAACGGTGCTTGGAAAGGTAAAAATAATCAGTATCAAGCAATAGCCTACATTGTGGAAAACATTACAACATAGAGACTTGGAGAGAAAGCATGCAAGGTGCACGTGAAACGAGACATATCCTTTGGCGCACACGCAGACACTCACACGAACACACACACGCATGCCAGAGCGTACGGACTGACATACCCCCTGGACATAACCCCAAACGATTACCCCCTGGACAATAACCTCCCGGACATTAACCCCCAGGCGTATACCAAACCGGACAATTACCTACCAGGACAAATCCCACCGGGACAGATACCCCCTAGACAATTACCACCACGAGCAGAACCCACCCGGACGACTACTCCCTCGGACGGGTACCACTCGGACAAGTACCCACGGACAAAAACCCCGGAATCAGTGCCGTTGTATCCTTGATAGAGAAACTTCGGTCCGATGTCGGTAACCCCGGAGGTAGGCCGGCGATTTGTCCGATGGCAAGCCAGCGGTCGGCCGATGGCAGCAACGCAGCAACGTTGATTGGTCAAAAAACTGTATGGCGTCATACATACGTCACGGCTTTCCGTAGGTAATTTAACCACCCGCGGAACGCCGAATTTTGCTATCAGAGATATAGGGGAAGGGTCCATTCAGCGACGGATGCGCAGTACAATTGCCCCTCCCCCAGTGGTGACAGACATTTTGGCATGGAGGGTCGTTCAAAAAGTTATGTTTTCCGCTGATGGTTGGGGGTTCACTCGAACTCTCAAACCCCCCCCCCCCCACAACGCCAAATGTTGTATCAAGCAAAACGACATTTTGAAAAATTTTCAATTGTAAGCAAAACGACAATGCTGTGGCGTTTTTGTTTTTATTAATGAACACATGTTATTTAGCTTTTACATTTAAGGAAATATTTGAAGTAAGCAAATCCTATTTAGAATATAGATGAGTGCGACTTTTGGTTCAGGTGAAGTGTAGGAATTTTCTCTGATCATGACCACTACATTGCAAAAAATGGCACAGTTGTTCCAAGACCTTCCTTGTATATGCTTTTAGGTTCACCAGCTAAAAAATTTCGCCCTGCCGCTACGTTCGATGGGTTGACAGGGTAGGTTAGGTTAGGTTAGTTGGAGTTTTACGGCCCAGTTTCCAGTTTTGACTTTGTTGAAGTCAAGCCGGCCACGGCCCCTTTTTCCAGTTGTGGCTCACTGGCTTGTTTTCCCTACTCCACTACTTATGCTGAGTGCCAAGCACAATGACAGCAGGTTCCGTTTTAAAGTGCTCGGTATGACCCGACCAGGAAGCTTGAACTCCCAACCTCCCAACTGCAATTCTGATGCTCTAACCACTTGACCATGCAGTCGGTTGACGGGATATAGGACGGGACGTATTCTGATACAGTGCGGGTAGCAGCAGGGTATGCAGAAGGGTACTTTTTTGGCTGGCGTTTTCCTTTTTCAGAGGCACTTGTCGGTGGGGGTAATTGTCCCCAGGGGTACTTGTCCCGGGGGTAATTGGCCGAATTTTGTCCGGTGGGTATTTGACCAGATGGTATTTGAATGGGGGTAGTTGTCCGGCAACCCTTTAAACATACGTGGCGTGACAAAACTCTTAAACCCACACTTACAAATCTCGAAGGGGTAGAACGCACAATGTCTTGACAGCGGCTTTTTGAAGTAACTGGGGTTAACGGCGTTAAACTGGGGGCACAGTACCGTATAAAAGTTACGGATAATATTTAAACTTGAAGCACACAGAATGTGGGAGTAAACACTACACCCAGGAGGAAATTAATTAGCATGCATGTATTAACCAATGATGCAAGGTTCATAAGCAGCCAACAGTCACCTAATTTGACATAAGAAAATACATGAAAAATACTTACAAAATGAACAACAAACGCTTGCTAGAAGAGGCGATGCTAACGTAAGGTGCTGTCATATTATATTTCGGGCAGTCTACGCGAACTTGTTATGGGCACGGATTTCGTTACACCCAGAATAATTTCTATGGATAGGCCAAGATTTGGGTGAGTTTCGCGTAGCTGCGTGATACCTGCGTGGATTTTGCGTGTTCTCCGTGTCACATGCGCGTCACACGCATGAGAATTCCGTTATTTTGGCTCAGGGACACATACGGACACTTATGGTTACCTCGGTGTCATTTTGCCAGCAAAACGCACGCTCCATGCCCTTACTTTGACACGTGCTTGCGCAAAATTGTCACAGCTCTATCGCAAACATCCTTTAATCGAAATTAAATAAAATTCCGTATTTAAAAAACACACTAAAACAGCACAACCTCGAGCAAATGGAGTAGTTAGAGATTAGCGTGTTTATCTATAACCCGTCTATCGAGGAGGAACACGCTGTTACCCTTTCCGCAATGGATCAACTAAGTCGAGTGTGATTAGTAGGTGTGAATGATCTTTGTTCCCCTATATACATTTATTAGACTTAGTACAAGCAGGGGCCTCTAGCAGCTCCAAGATAAAACTCTGTTTAGTCTGCATTTGTCTTTTTTAGTGCTGTCAAGTGCACTCTAAAAAATGTTGGGCAAACATTTGCCCAACTTTTTACCAACAGTGGGTACATATGTGTCCTCCCAACAATTGGGCAAACTGTTGGGCAAATGGTGTTGGGCAATGCAACTACCCAGTAGTTGGGCACTACTGAATGACCAACTTTTAACCAACACTGGGTATATATGTGTCCTCCCAACTGTTGGGCAAATAGTGTTGGGCAATGCAACTATCCAGTATGTTGGGTGCTTCTTTGGATTTCAATAATTTCAATATAAAAAAGTCGCCTAACACATACACCGTTCATCCTCCAAGAGTGATTGGAGGCACCAGCGACGATGCACTTGGCAAGTAAACAGTGAAGTGTGTAGTTTACAATTTCAAACTCAATCGTGAACTTTGTATTTCTTCTCCCATTGATTATGTAGCAATGAAAACTTCTTTTTTCTATGCCACCATTGCTCTTTAAGTACCTTCGTCCAGATTTTTACTGCTATTCTTACGTTAGCTTTATATTTACCAAATACAACCTTATTCAACCATGAGATCTTATAATGAACCACTTATATTACAATTATTATCTGTAAAACTTAACTGATCTTTAACTAATCATCTGATTGGTCAATTACATTTTACCCAACTGTTGGGTACTTTTAAAACTTTGCCCAACACCTTTTACCAACAGCTGGATTTTGCCCAACTTTAATTTGCCCAACAATATGGGTACAGTTGTTTACCCATTTGTTGGGTAATAATTTGCCCATGTTGGGCATTTTGTATTTTGCCCAACACTTTTTACCCAACAGTTTTTAGAGTGTGCTGCTACGCTTTGCCTCATATTTCACTCTCACATTTTCTTCAATTTTCATTTTTTACATAGAGTTTTACAATCATGAATACAACAGTATTTATTTTACAGTATTTATTTATTCGAGACTTCTGTGTTTATTGAGACCTTTCTAATCAATGACCCAGTGGCGGATCCAGAGGGGGGGATGGGGGGTATGAATACCCCCCACCGGGATGGTAAAAAATTGTATCGATAGCCAGGCCAATGGTAACCTAGGCCTAATTACTTTTTAAAAATACAGTAATAGTTGTTACATTATTTGATTACCCTATTTTTGTGTCATATTCTTCAATAAAATGAAAAATGTAAATTATAATGTATCTATCTTCCGTATCATTTGGTAAATTCCCGTTTTGTTTACACATCGCGCAATGACGAATTCTAAATCCAGCGTTTTCCGCCAACGGCCGTTGGTAACGTTGTTTGTGAAATCGCATGTGTGCCTATGTCAATACGTGAGGCTACGACTACTGTCGAATAATGGGCCAGTCGTTGATACGAAGACTTGTACGGGGATGTTGCAGAGTGTGTGAGCGATACGAGTTGAGATATGAATAAACAGATGAGAAGAAGATTTAGTTCTGATTCAAGATGATTGGCGGTTTTATTCCGTTCGATTAACAGCCGGCAACAAAAGAACTATTAAAATTTACTTATATACAGATTGACGCAGGGGCTCGTCGTCTGAGGTCTGCTGCGCCAGTGTGTAAGTGCGACTAAAACTTGTAGGCTCGGAGCTTTCATGTATCGAGGAGATCGGAACTCATGCTGTCCCCTGATTGGTTAAAAGTTGTGACGCACCAAATTAGATAAATATTAAGTAATGTGCTGATCTAAATGATCAATGAGGAGGCTGTAGAGGGTGAAATTCGCCACACCTTGAAAATATGGGAAACAGCATACACTCTTAAAAAAATTGGGCAAATTTTGCCCAACTTTTTGACCAACACTGGGCATCTATTCAACAACCTAAACAGTTGGGCAAAACTTTAACCAACCAAATTGGGTAAAGTTTGAACCCAACTGTTGGGCAAGAGATTACCCAACTGTTTGGTAAATTAGCATTTTAAAACATACTCACTTGTTGGGCACTTCTTTTATTAAACTGTTGGGCAAATGCATTAACCAAATGTTGGTTATATGTTAATCATCTTTTCCTTAAACATTGGTGCTTTCTTTAAATTTTAGGTTGTAGGTTATAGCAGGGAGCTGCCACTGCAGCTCCCTGGTTATGGCAACCCATCGGTCCCGGTTAAAAAACCCTGGCTTAATAACCTATTTGGCTTGTCACTGAGTTTCGTATAGGTACGTCCAAAACTATCATTTTTAAAAGGCACTGTATTTTTAAAAGGCACTGTATTTTTAAAAGGCACTGTAAAATGATGTGTGTTAATGATGTGATGAAGTATTGTAGTTTCATCAATGCATAAATGTGAACACAAGGGCTGCATGAGAATTAGCTGGTCCGTAGCTCTCTTTTTTTCTAAAAGTCCCCACGACTCTCTGGCGAAGAGCCAAGGGGCGAAAACCAAACGATTGCTCCCGGAGGAGTTCTGCTCCCTTAAGGAGCTTAACGTCCCAAATGGACAAGTACGCCCTCCAAAGGGCAAACACTGAGTGGTCCTGCTCTAGACTGGCTGAATAGAACAGAAGCCACAACCTGGATGCAGTTTAACGTCATCATGGTTATGAGACAGGTTTTATGTTATGCCGAAAGGTTTCAAATAATAATATATAAACGCCCATTCGGACGTGAAAGAGAATATCCCAGATCCTGACCACTCATTGGATAGCAGTTTTGCGCCAAATACGAATCGTGGAATCTCATACAAATGTGTTCTAGTTCGTAGTACTGTTTAAAGAATTTTATGGAAATAGAGATCGATTTCATGGTCTAAAGTAATGTACGAGTTTAGCTGTTTGGCCAATATAAAAGATGCCAAAGAGAATTTTCAGATTATGGTACCATGGTCTGATTATGAGAAGAATTGTGAAACAAATCGGGTCAAGTGCACTGTTGTTTGGTGACAACACTGCAACCAACAATATACCCAACAAATTGGCAAAAAGTTACCCAACAAGTGGGTAAAGGAAAAATATGCTCAACTGTAGAAGAAAATCTTATCGTCATTTTGACCAGTCAGTTGGGTATAACAGTATACGCGTGCATGGAAGGGGAAATTTAACCATTATTTGAGCAAAGATTGACCAACACTTAAGCAATTACTTTTACTCAACAAAAACTTTGCCCAGCGTTTAAACATTGCACCAATTAGCCCCAAAGTTGGGCAAAGTTTAACCAACACATTTCATAAACTTCTTTAACCAACGGATATTTTACCCAACGTTTTAAGAGTGTACACGTGGAACTAGGGCGGGGTAGTTTGTCACGTTCACCTGTAACACGTGGCGGGAAACAGGAAGGGCCCTGGGTCCGAATCTAGGACAAGGGGAAGGGAGAGTGGCTCGTAAATAACAAGATGGCGTTCCTGTTAAAGGTCAAGGAGGGTACACCATACTTCATGACACTGTGTACAGTTTACACATGACAGCCTAAAACCGTGTGACGGTAATAGAGTACACCCGGTATTAAATTCACATTGACCGTTTAGTCCGTTGAAGTAATGATTACCCACACTTTAAGACCATGTTTTGAAAGCTTGGGAGTTTCATAGTGGCTTAAAATGTTGAAACGTTTAGCACCATGAAGGGGGCAGGGGGGCTCTGAAAGTGAAGAATTCGGAAATTTGTCAACTGTGAGACCAGTCTACTGTGTGGTTTTGACAACTCATGAAATTACGAAATTCCCAATCAATTTTCCCTAATAAAAGCTCCATATTCGTCATTATTTGATTCAAGAAAGCAAAATTTTCCGCGCGCTTTGCGCGCCGCGTATTGCAATTCCTAAGCAGAAGTGCCTGCTCATACCTTCACTTTGTCAAACTTTTCCGAGCTCTGGTGTGACAAAATCGGAAATTTCCAATTGTGACGCCAGATCACCAAGTGACACCGTTAACTATATGCAGTGCGATTTTCATAAATTTTCTTTTCATAAAATTCCATATTTTCTCCAATATAAGTTCAAAAAATTTCGTTGGAGAGCCTCATTATGTAGGCGTTGAATAACATTATGTACCGACAACGATCTTTGGTCGCCGCCCAACCTCAGATTTGCCGATAGAAAATGCAAATTCTTCAGTAATTCCCCAACTGTTCAAATTTCCTTGCAGGAAACCCAGCATCCCAAACTTTTCTGCAACACAATCTCCTTATTTTCAAATATTTGAAATGCGCGAAAATTTCAGCGCGCTCCGCGCGCTACAATCTACGCCCGTATTACAGTGGTAATCACACTTAAAAGTATGGTAAAATTTGGATGCTTGCCTACCACCCCTATTCCCCATTTCCTGAATTCTTATAGACGGCATCAGAGACTAAACAACATACATGCCAATGTTGGCGCTTCGCTCAGTGTACATTTGATACCCAACTACATGCAGACCCCCCCCCCCCCACTGAAAATTCCTGGATCCGCCACTGCAATGACCTATAATATGTAATAAAGTACTAGTTTCACCTCAAAATGGGAAACAGATAACACAAAGCGGAGAGGTGAGACTAAGGGGCTCGTAGACTTTGAAGGAAGTGTCTAATAAACTGGTTCTAATATTCAAAATGGGATACGATTACCATTTTGAAGCCTAACGTAGCAAAGGTTAGTTAGTTAGAGTTTTATGGCCCAGTTTCCAACCAATTGGTTCAAGTGGAAAGTCGAGCAAGTTACGTGTTTTTTTCAGTTGTGGCTCACTTGCTTGTGTTCCCTACTGCAATGTTTATACTGAGCACCAAGCACAGTGGCAGTAACTTCCATTTTTAGGAAGTCTTCGGAAATGGAGGAGTGGTTATCTGAGTCTACACGATTATGTCAGGAAAATGCTACCTAGTCTATCATTCGTAGGTCTCGGACATAGGCGTAGGAAACGAGGTGGGGGGGGGGGCTGGGGCGACAGATCCCAAGTAAAAAACCTAGTCTACCATTCGTAGGTCTCGGACATAGGCGTAGGAAACGAGGGGGGGGGGGCTGGGGCGACAGATCCCAAGTAAAAAATGAGGGGCGGAAGCATGAAACCCCTTTCCATTCCTTCAAATCTCAAAAAACAATACTTTTGGCGCGCTTTGCGCGCCGCAAACAGAAACTCGAAATGCAGTAGTCTCTCATAAATCAGTTTGGTATACTTTTCCGAGCTTTGAAAATGAGAAAAAAGGATATTTATCATATGCGACACCAGATCATCAAGAGACACTTGCAGTTATATAGCTATTTTTATAAATAGTCTTTCATAAAATTCCAAATTTTCTCCAATGTAGGCTCTCGATTTTGAAATATGTTCTCTACAAAGAACAACAAAGTTTGGGAAACTTTCAAAAGTGTTATCGGAGAGTTTCAGTTCGTAGGTCATAGATAATATTAAGCATCAGCAACGATATGCAGCCGTCGTGCAACTCAGATTGCCACCAGTACATACATAGCAAGTGCAGATTCTTCAGTAATCCCCCAACTTTTTCAGTTTCCATACAGAAACCCCAGAATCCAAAATTTTCTGCAATACAATCTCAATATCTACAAATATTTGTAAAGGGGGGAAATTTCGGCGCGCTTTGGCGCTGTCAGTTACGTCCCTAATACAGTGGTGTTCACAATTGAAAGAAAAAATTAACGAAAAGATAGGAAAATTTGGATGCTTACCCTTTCCCTGAAAAAGTCTGATTACCCCCTGCTGGACTCTAAAAAATGCCTGGTGAAATTTCACCAAGCCCGTGTTTATATGCCTCCTACACACTCCTGGTTATCATTTCACCAGGAAATCCCGGTTACCTTTGATTGATTTGCACAAATGCGTGGTCATTATTATGGGTTTGGGCCAGTTTTTCTTGATCTCCTGGTTAAATTAACCAGTGTTGTGTAGGTGGCAAATAAACACTGAATCTGGTGAAAATTTCACCAGGCAGCTTTTAGAGTGTGCATGCTTAGCTACTACTTACAAGCCCGAGAAAAGCCATCTCCAGCTGTCTAAGGGGTCGCGACTTTTCAAAATTGTTTTACGCTGTGAAGGTGGAGCATTGCTAAGAGAGTGTTTCGAGCAAAACTCTATATTTCAGGCAGGGAATCATTGGCTTACCGTACTCAAATGCTCTCATATACACCTATCATCAGATACCCTGTAACCATGTCAGTTGAGTAGTCGTCGTTGTAGCTATAGATGAATTCTTTAGTAATTGAAGAATCAAAAGTTATTAAAGAGCCCATGAAATGACTCAATGACAATGATTTGGAGTCATTCTCTGACACTATCTATCAACAAAAAAAAAACATTTATTTTAAAAAATTCTGCCCCACAAAAGAGAAATGCTCAAGTGAAATCGTACCCCTTTTAGCCCAACAGTTGAAAAATGAAAAAGATTTAAAAGTGCATTGAACCAAGAATGACATCATCACAGGAGCCCAATTTCACAGTGTGTGTTTTATAATGCAATGACATTTTGCACACAGATTGGGTAGCATGAGACTGGTACTGGCCAAATAATTTCTCAAATATATCTGAAGAATGTACCAGTTTAAAGCCAAAAATATATCAATCAAAATTTGAAATTATCACTCCCAATTCCTCAAAAGAGTAAGTTTATCATTATTCACTCAAGCTGTCCCATTCATGTTAGGCCTATCAGTTTGAAATTTTGGTTCCAGCAATTTAGTCGATCTATGACTTAACCACAATTCTTTCAACCAGAAAAAGAAAACATTTTAACTCACATTCAATCAGATTGTTGATATCTCACCCGCATTTCTTTGAAAGACATCCCTTCCAAGTAAATTTGTCACAAACATTAATGTGGAAATCATACAATGGATCTTATACAAGCATAGACTTCAAAACGCATGAAGTTGAAATAGTAACTTCATGCCAACTTTTGATAAAAAAGGAATACTTCCTGAAATAACCAAAATATCAGCTAGTCTTTTTCCCACTATGATCACTTTTTCTTTTCTTTGAACCAAGTCAAATTGCATGGACATACATCCAAAACCACACAGAACTTGTTGGGAGTATTTAAGCCACTGTGCAGAATGGTATGCAGTATTACAGTATTGCATAAGGGCCTGAGTAATGAGAGCATCTCTGCTTCCTCCCCAATAAAAATAATAGTTTCATAGCACTGGAGGAAAAATGGATGCAATTACATCCCCCATTAGCCTGAGGTATTTTTCTATGTGTATAACCTTACCAGGGAACTTCCAATCACTTGTATGATGTATACCAAACGAGTTTCCCTGCTAGTTGGCTCATGGAATATTGAGAAGTCGCAAAACTCCATCTGTTGAACAAGAGTATTCCTAGGTGCTGAAACCCCCTTTTTTCAGTAGTTTTGTGAACCAAACTTAGGATTAGGTTTTGTTATGATAATTTGTTGATTATATCAATCATTTTAGGTCATCTATACATGCAAGATCATGTAACATCAACAGAGCAGGGTATACTCCAAATGCACTAAAGTACACACAACTGTGAAGTTGGGTTCGTGTGATGATGTCATTCTTGGTTCAACGCACTTTCACATTTTTCAGCTGTTGTGCTGGAAGAGATACCATTTCACTTGATCATTTCTCTTTCGTGGGGTGGTATATTTTAAAATGAATGCTATTTTGTTGATAGATAGTGTCAAAGAATGATCCTAAATCATTGTTACTCAGTCATTTCATGGGCTCTTTAATGTTCTCTGTTTGCAGAGGGCATAGTTAGCAAGTTGGATGAGATCTAACGAAAAACCAGCACCAATGTATTTTATAGTGTCAGTGAACTCGATGAAAAGTTAATTTTTCCAGCATGGTTCAAGTTCAAGTGCATAGATAGGCCTGTACTGGAATTGTTGTCTAATGTAGCGTGGGTGGCAAAAAATGAACATTTTCACCCTTTTCAGTGCGCAGTTTCATTTGAAGTATAAAAAATGTAACTTTCGGTCGATGGGGCCTAGGGTGGGGTGTATAGTCCAAAATTGCCATGCTCCGCCCACACTTTCATATTGCTTCCTACGTTTCTGGTCTCGAAAGCCTAAATATCACATTTAGTGAATTATATATGTTGTCATATAGAAGAAGGTATTTAGAGTAATACTAGACAGCCAGACATCGCAAACTTTTCGTCATGTTCATGTAGACGTACTTACACAAAAATATGCCGTTACCCAATTTGAATAAATGTAGTGCATAGTTTGTCGTGTTTTTTGATTGATTCTGGGGAGTCATTGCGTGCAACAATCACATTTTTCACCAAATTATGAACATTCAATGCTTCCTGAAATTTAGTTCAAGATACTGGCAGACTGGAAAGTTCGAAAGAAGAAATCTGTGGGATGTGACTGTTGCTATGTCTAAGAATACATGATGTATAAAAAAGATGGTTCTCTGTCATGGTTGTGCATGTATACTTATCTTGATTTTTGAATGCCAATAATGTACATGTTATAGCAATTTTGGTCCATGATTTTTTGTGTAATTTTTCGTGCCCTTGGCTATACGTTTTCCGCAAAGTTCGTTTCGTCTTATCTAAAATCTTGAATCTCGACTTAATTGACAAAAAAGTCACAAACTATTTAACGGTAATGTATACTACTTTGTGAAAGAAGGAGGTGGAAAACTTAAACACGTTCTTATATAGAACTAGATGATGAGAATGGTTTTATACCAGGTGAATGAAACTAAGTGACAATCATGACTCTCATTGCACTGAGGCTCAGCGTATTCACCTGCTACAAAGCGCCCTGAGAGACTAAGGTATAGGCCATTCTCGCCCTTCAATCAGCGGTGGTAAATTCACTGAATGTTATGGAAAGTAATAATAAGTTCAAAGTTTTAACAAACAGCAAGAGCACCATTTTGCATTTAATAGGCATCCTAATGTATTAGTTTGCATCTGTATTCCTTGTAGTAACGGCCTGAACATTTTAAAGTTTGCTCAATTTGTGACTGAAGGCTAGTGGCGTAGCTAGACATTTTCCAGAGGGGTGGGGGCAAGCATCCAAATTTTCAGACTTTTTTAAAGTGTGAACACAATTTCTCTAGGGATACAATTTTCAGCGAAAGTTTTGCCCTTTTGAGGCAATTTTTTTTGAAAATATAGAGCTTGTATTAGGGAAAAGTTTCTTATTTGGATTGGAAGTTTGGGAATTACTGAAGAATCTGTATTTCTTATTGGAAGGTCTGAAATTGAAAAGCGACCAAAGTTCGTTGTGGCTAAACAATGTTATATGTACCAACAAATTGAGGCTCTCCGACAACATTCTAAGAGTCAACTTAGTCAAGAGCTCATAACGGAGAAAATTTGGAATTTAACGATAGAAAATTCATGACAATAGCTCTGTAGTTGCCGATAACACTCGATGATCTGGTGACTTTGTCATCTCCACAGTTCAAAAAGGTTTATTAAACTGATTTTTGAGGGAACACGACTGCAGAAGTCAAGGCAAATTGCTGCACGCGAAGCGCGGGAAAAAATTTGCACTATTGAAACAATACAAAAATGGAGATTCTATTGGAGAGAATTCAGAATTTTATGAAACTTTTGGGAAAACACATACTGTAGTTGACTGGTGTCAAAAAGACAGTTTTCCGAATTTTTCACTTTTCCCCGGTAGCTACACCACTGACTAAACGGTATTTTTTTTTGCTGATTAATGAAAGTTCAAAACAACGACGTGCTCACCCTTTTTCGAAATTTTGTGGCCTCTCCGCCATCCAGTGGTGGTGAGTTGTGGCTTCCAACGTGGGTAGTCTTTCAGACAAGAAAAAATATTTCCCGAACATCTATGGCCCCACTGGCTTGCTAGCTGCAGCTGCACGGCAACCCAACTCGATCTGTGTTCCAGATGGAGTCACACATGTAGTCAATGTGCTGGGGCCTACGTTACCGTCATAAACAATTTTTTTTACAAGAACGAAACATTCCGTCCATGCTTTTAGTTTATTCCAGATGGGTTTCTACTGTTCCAATTTCAATATATATCAGTGGCGATTGTTTTGAATACCTCTGCGGCAAGATTATACAGAAGTCTATTCATATATGCTTAGTACGTTAACCTAGAACGGTTACATGCATAACCCCAACAGAATTTCAGCTGTTGCGTACAAAACGTTTTTGATTTACCCATATGAAGGACAGATTCTTCAATGAGCACACCAGACTTTAAATGGTCCTTACAAAAGTCAGAATGATTTTAAAAAAATTTAAATTTTTTCTTCAAAATAAACTCCAGATTTTTTAGTATTTCTTAAAAAGAAAGTAAAAAATTTCGGCGCGCTTCAAATTCTGCCAAATCACTTGCAATTCATTGACTTTGTCGGAGCCTTGAAGTGCTGGCCCCATGTCGGAGAGCTTGGCCCCCCTGTCCGGCAAATCCTGGCGCCACCCCTGATTCTTGCGTCGCCATTGCACTGCAGATTAACCACTCCCACCACCGGAAAAAACATCAACACTCATCACGTTAGTCGTCAGCTAGCTGTACACTCATCACAGCACTATAGTTTTTTTGCCCGGCTGCTACTTCCAGCTACTTCGATTCCAAGAAAAACACAACACAAACCTTAACTGATAAAACGTCTCCACCCCTTTCTAAGACAACTTCGCCCACACCTCAAGCCCCCTACCCACTCTGATTTTTCTTACTCCCTACCCTAATTGTTTTCTTATACTCTCCCCCTTGCGACCGCCTTGACTATGGGACCTCACTCCGTTGTGACCCACACTCCGTCCTGACCTGTTTTTTAACCTAACCAAGCCTTACTTCCACACAAATGGCACCTCCCACATATTACATTCAGCAGATTCAGCTGGGGCTGCAAAAGACTCCCGAGCCTAGGTCATGGCTGATCACACACAAGCGAAAGCACATCTAGCTGGCAGTCTGGGCCGCGAAAAACTCCCGAGAGTAGGTCCGGGATGTCTACACCCCACATGCACACCTCCACTCCGCCTTCACATGTTTACAACCTTTTTGATACCACTTTTCATGGTGGCCCTAAAAGGCCACTTTTGGTTTTGAACTGCTCTCACTTCTTCATTTTCATCATTTGCTCTCTACCACCAAACACATGTACCCTCACATTTTAACGTAAATTGGCTCAAAACCTCAATCTAGAAGAATTCTCGTTTTCTCCACCCGACTCACGGACCTAATGCACCAAAGGGATTCCCATCAAATTCTCCAAATTCTATTTTTCTCGTCTTCAATCTATTCAATGTTTCCTCACTTCACAGTGCCCATAGAGTTTCACAGGAACTAGGAGGGGCCTTGGCAAAGTTAAGAAAAAAAGGAGGCACAGCGCTTGTGACGTCAGTGAAAAACACTCTGTATGGATTTTCAAAGTTCAATTCAAGGTTTTAGTAGACGGGCAATCTTGAAGACCATCTCTATTTGAATATTATACATCTGTACTTTACTGTCTGCTATAGAGTGGGCCTATCAGCGCGGGGCACGAAACGTACGCCGACAAAGGGGTCTATGAAACATGTCAAAACCTGTTTAGACCATAAAATAGTTTTGACATTTTTCTGGTGGCACTTACCCTAAGCAGTGTGATCTGGTGAGTGATTCTCAAAATATCAGCACTTAAAATAATATCCTTTTCAATACAAAGCCCCGTCCACACTATGCGACTTGATGCAACTTATTGGAACGAGATTGTTCAGACGCGTTGCAAAGTGTGGAACGCTTCGCAACTATAGCAACAAAAAAGATCCTACTAAAATTTAAAGGAACGAAAAACATCTGAAAAATGGAAATCATGGGCATGTCATCTAGTAGTGAGGCAACGTATGCGACCTACTGGCGTTTCCCTCAGTCACTATACGGGCGCAAAACTCCCTAGGGTGGCACTGAGGAGTCTCCCGGACTCGGAGAACCGAAGGTCGGGGTCACGGCATGAAGTTGGCTCCCATCCAGGGTTCAAGTTGGAAAGATTTGAGTTTGGGAAGAACTTGAAAGTCGCACTGAAGACCATGATAGCCTATCATAGCACCACAAATCAGTGGCACCTAGCGATGGTCAAAGGCATGAAGATTCCCAGATCATGGCAAGAAATTGGCACTTTCTGTGTCGGTCTTCCATCTCAGTTTTGGCCTCCATAATTAAAGCAGTGATACTTTGAGTTTGGGGTATTTTTTAGGGACAACTTAAGAATTACTGGACAAAATTTGGTGGTAAATGCGGGATTTTCGAGGGTCGGAAGGGTTTCATTATTTTAGCATCCGTAACGTATGCCGGCCGCCCGGCCAGTAACTTGAGATCACCGAGGTCGCTCCGTCCGGTCCTTAAAGGGCAGGAGCAGTCACCCCAAATTGAAAAAGTGTAGTAGACTGTCCAGTTTCATGATTGGCTGTTGGGAGTCGTGTGACAATGTTTTTCTCATCAAATGTGAAATTTACCAGAAATAACTGCTTGTTTTACCTTGAATATGCAATAGTAAAGTCATGAAATATAATTAAAGATTCTTTGAAGAGAAATAAGATGAAAATTGAGTTATTTAGCTTTTTCTTCAAAATAAGTTTGGGGGGACTGCTCAAGTTTACCTAAGTTGCAGCAGCAATCCTAGGCATGCACATCCACAACAAAACACATGTAACACAACCGACCTTCAACACAACACAACGTCGGCCTATGCGCCCCGTGGGCTGGCCCACCGGTTGTAGAATAGGCTGGAAGCGACTAAAGGGATAGGCTACAAAATTTGAACTTGAACCATACTGGAAAATAAATTTTAACTTTGAACTTTTTTATCGAGTTGACTGACACCATACAACCCATTCGTATCCCATCTAACTCACAAAACAACACAACACAACATAGGCTAACACATTACAACACAACACTACAACACAACACAACACAACACAACACAACACATGAAAACACCGTTGTCGTGAAATTTGAGGAAAATGTAACATACAGATGTATCAATTTCATCCGTTTCCTCCCGAAATTCCATTTATTCATGTATTCATTTCTTTATTTTCTTCATTATTATCTTTTTCATTTTTGTATTCATAAGTTTATTTCACAACAGCATTTATTAGTTAGCCTGCGTAGCGCCTCTGTGGCTGCAGCCCCCTCCCCCCACCCTTTAGGCTGACGCCCCTGTTGATTTTTTCGTAGCGACTAGCTGGACGAAAAAAATCGTCCGCCCGGCCAGCGAGCTATTTATAAGGTTGCTCTTTGGATCATGAAGCGATCAAGAGGGTGTAATATTCTTTTTCCGGTATGGCACTGGCCAAAACAGGATGCATCACAGTGTTTGAAGTTTTCTGCTATTGCTACACATCTGAGTTAGAAAATGACACCCTTTCGACTGTTTTTGTTATTCTGACACAAGATTGTGACAAGAAATGTCAAATCTCCCTCACTGACGTAACTCTAACTGAAAAATTAAACCCATTCAGAAACATCACAAATTTACAAATTTTTAACAAGCTCAAGTGTCACAAGACACTTAATTTTTGACAGTATGACATTCTAAGCCGGAGAAAAAATATTAGCGGTGTCCATCGTCGCGTCAACTAGTTACAGTAAGAATTGCGCGGGCCCTACTTGAACAAATCAGCACGGAACAGACTCATCAGATTGCGGAAAGATTGCAGGAAAGAAATATTCTGTAATACTAAGTAACACAAGTATTTGGAGTCATATTTTATCAATTTTTGAGTAATCTAAGATTCTGATCAAGCAGCAATGCTCATGACATGAGACTGATGAGTTACACTTTTTTAATCAGCCAAACGTGAGGCTAGCCTAACACAATACATCCACAGTCTAACGTTGGGCCTAATGTTAATGTTTATTAGCGAAAGCTACTCATCAACAGCCTAGGCCTAGGCCTAGGCCACAGGTCGTCCTAGCGTTATATAGTATATATAGTATAAATAAAAAGGAAAAGGTAGGACACACCGCCTAACACCAACACAGTGCTTCGCACAAAACTGTTCATGATTTCTCACCTCATACTACATTTACCTCATCAGATCTCTCGAGAACCTTCCCATCATCTTCTTCTAAAGAAACACAACAAACTTAAAGTTGTCTTAAACAAAAAACCTCACATCAAATGCAAAAATCTTCTCCGATTCAATTTTAACAACGGACTAGATCACTCTTCTCCAGTTCATGACGTCACATTACGTAATGGGAATTGCCCTAGGCGGTTACAGTTAGTTTCCGCCCTCGCTACTTTCCGCCTCTCAAAAACGGTGTTTTCCGCCCCTTTTATTTTTAGCAGAAAACATCTTTTTGGGAGGCAAAAAGTAATGGAATGGAATATGATTTCAGTGGTACTTTTGTCAAATGAAGATTCCATCAACTTTTCCTTAATGTTTCAAATTTCATCGATGTCTTTTACTATTCAATGCGATGCCCGTTACTGCCATGTTGAGGTCTCTCCAAGGAACATTCTCACTGTAGACTTCAGTATACTAATACGTACTTACGTACAGGTATACGGTATTCAGTGCTGTGAAAAATTGTTCACACAATCAGCATAAGCCTACCTATACTATAGACAAGCACACTACTTATACGTAAAAAAATATGAGTTTGTGACTAGACTTGCTGTTTAGAAAAAAGGTCATGCAATTCATTCTTTTCGATGAAGGTACTGAAAATTTTTAGGCCTATCCACAAATTTCAATGTTTTCTTGTACTTGAATTTGAAATTTGAAGTTAACAGTTATTTTTAACACTTGTAAGTTCAAACATTACTTTCCGCCCTAAGACTTTTAGGGGCGGAAAGTAATGGGCGGAAAATAGCAAGGGCGGAAACTATAATGGACCCCGGCCTAGGCTAGGACCTGTCCGCCTGTGGCACTTGGCTAGGCCTACCTGGCGCTGTGGCGCTAGTCGGCGAGTATTAAAGCCAACGGGTTACGTAGACAGTGTTCGATTTTAAGGAATTGACATGGCTAAGGCAGCAAAATTGATGAAGTCCACTAGACATCAAGCCAGACTGGGTACTGTACCCTATGCTGAGTGATGGCCGGTTACTTACAGTTAGTTTCCGCCCTCGCTACTTTCCGCCCCTCAAAAATGGTGTTTTCCGCCCCTTTTATTTTTAGCAGAAAACATCTTTTTGTTTTTGGGAGGCAAAAAGTAATGGAATGGAATATGATTTCAGTGGTACTTTTGTCAAATGAAGAATCCATCAATTTTTTCTTAAAGTTTCAAACTTCATTGATGTCTTTAACTATTCAATGCGACACCCGTTACTGCCATGTTGACGTCTTTCTTAGCAACATTCTCACTGTAGACTTTAGTATACTTATACGTACTTACGTACAGGTATATGGTATTCAGTGCTGTGAACAACTGTTCACACATCCAGCATAAGTCTACCTATAGACAAGCTGACTACTTATACGTAAAAAATAGAAGTCTGTGACTAGACTTGACGTTTAGAAAAAAGGTGGTAAAATTCATTATTTTCGATGATTTTTGATGAGGATACTGAAAAAGTTTTAGGCCTGGCCATAAATTTCTTTGATGACTTGTACTTGAATTTGAAATTTGAAGTTAACAGTTATTTTTATCACATGTTAGTTCAAATATTACTTTCCGCCCTAAGACTTTTAGGGGCGGAAAGTAACGGGCGGAAACTATCAAAGGCGGAAACTAACGGACCCCGTGATGGCCAAGCCTAGGCCTACATATTGAACATTACAATATAAAGAGGGAATATTCACTTTAAGGTTTCACGGTATACCGGTATTTCCGTAAGTACCGGTATGGTACGGTACCACCAACCTAAAGGTACCGAAGTATCGTGGAAACTGGTACTCAACTGTAAGGTAAAAATCTTTTCTCAAAATTAAAGCATTTAAATTAGAATGATACTAAAATGTAACAAAAATCCATTTGATAAATGCACCATATCTCTAAACATCACAATATAAACAGGGAATAGTCATGTGATAATCATTTTCCACCATTTCAGTCACAAATCCCCCTAAGAATTTCGGAAATTGCCGTTTAACGTTACTTTCGCAGAACTAGTACCCTCCACAGAGTCCACACTAAAAAGAAACTTGCCTTCTATCGACATTCTGCGCAATCTCAGAATGATCCCTGTCAGCGCTAGCCTCGCCTTCACATTGTTTATTTAGACGGACACGATTAGTCAAATTTGAGGTGAAAATCATTTCTCAAAATTAAAGCATTTGAATTAGAATGATACTTAAATGAAACAAAAACCCATTTGATAAATGGGCCGTGTCTCTAAGCACTTTCGTACGAATGCAACGAACGTTCTTTCAGAAATTTACACAGTGAAGCAATGGGATTGAACACACAGTAAATCCCGCTTGAAACATTGGCCCGCCTGTTCAGTTCACCTGATCAACTCGCTTGCTTTGTTGTATTGGTAGCCACGTACTGGAGAACAGTATAGTGTTATTGTACAACGGATTGCTGCGCGATGCATTCGTTAATTCAATCATGAAGCACGTTGATTTAGTTTTGATAGTGATAACTCGGCGGGAAGAAAGCTTGATGAATCAGTCTTTTATGGAAGTATTTTTGTAAAGTTCTACTTAATAACTTTTGGTTATACTTTAGGATTATTTGCAGAAATTATTTTTGCAATCTTCATTACAATTCTGAATGCTCTTGTCATCTTGTGGGGTCTAGCTCCGGTGTGGACGTGCGGCGCTGCTTTGTTGTCTGTCCCGTATTAATCGGACGCTAAATTTGCAGAGAGGTTACCGATTTGTTGAGTGTTGGGTGACTAAATGTTATAAAAAAATACTGAAATGGAAGGCAGGGATTATCAGAAGACTTCACTTATGCCAGTGCATGGTATTTTTACGAATATTTTGCATGTGATAAAAATCCTACTTTTTTACTCTTACGGAATACCGGTACCATTTGTGGCGGTACCGACGGTACCAATTATCAGTGGTACCATGAAACCCTAAAAAATTTCACTTCAGGCTTCGATAAATTCGTTTTTTATTTTGTTCATCGGGCTAGGGATTCCCAAAGTCTACTTGTTCGCATGAATATGCATATCTAATTATCTAGTACTAGCCATTAAATTCTTATGTGAAGAAGACTTCTGTGCTGCTTGCCTGGCGGGCTACCATACTGAGCAGTTCACTTGTCTGAGTCATTTTTTACTTGTCCCGGACTGTCGGGCGGGGGATTTGTCGAAGCCTGATTCACTTGATAATAATTTTGCACCATTCCAGTCACAAATTTGCCCTTTCGGAAATTGCAGTTTAACGTTAAATTTGCAGAACTAGTACCTTCTACACTAACAAGGAACTTGCTTTCTTTGGACATTCTGCGCAACCTCAGAATGATCGCTGCTCATCAGCAAATGCTTTCACATCGTGTATTAACTTACCATGCATTGGTTGATTGAATTCACTTTGAATACGATAACACACAAAACTACTGTATATGAGTGAGAAATTCGTTGTTGGCATACAGAGAATCATAGCGTTGAAATGAACGTTGCTCCGACGACTTCTGTGGTCAAAAATCTTTCAAACCTCATTGGTCAAACCTCTTGTTACAGTAGCAATGGGGTAAAGTCTTTTATCACAGCAGTGTGCTCCACTGATTCAAAATTTTGTCAGGATGCTCCAAATTTTGAAGATTAATAGTGATCATTCTCTTGGTAAGTTAAGGGGTGTGGTAGCCTGGTAGGTGTGCTGTTGTATTTAAGCTGAAATAGATTCACATGAGCTCCTTTTCCTTGTAGATGTGAAAAAATCACATTCTTCACAGTGATTCAAAGCAAGTCCTTGTGTGCAGTCGCACATGCACGCCTCAAAATTCAAGGCCTGGATAATGTTAGTCTGGTAGCCTGTGACAATGATCTCCACTTCCTAATTTGTGTGTGTGCTAAAACTACAACACCATACAGTAGCAAATTTTGTCTCAGTGTAGCACCCTGACAAAATTTAGCAAGTGAAGAACTGAAAATCATTGTCATGGGCTGACAGACTGCACTGTAACTTTCAGCTTTTCAGTTGAAACAAGAAAAGGTGTCAGGATATACTAGTTAGTTTTGGTAATTAGTATGCGACAGTATTCCTACATAATTACTGATCTCTTTCCTTGTTTGTTCCATTTTGCACCTAAAGAATTTTATCACTGGTTGCATTTTTAAATGTTTAAGCATGCCTCCAGTGATCATGCATGTTTTTGCAAATCGCAGAAGGGAATAAATTAATCTAGACAAAAATGACTGGTGAACAAAGCCCTGGGTACAGTGGAATTTAGGTCCCCAGATCATTTATATTAGTGTGACTCCTAAGCTGTGATGGTTTACTTTTCTGTTGATAATTTTAGGTACAGTAACTTGCTGCACAATGTCCACAAGACAACCCAGGAGATCCAGAAGGGTTCCTACAACACCCAGTCGTTTTGAGGACTATGATGTGGGACAGCCATCATCACCCATAAAAAAGGAAGCAAGTAGCCCAGGAAGCAGGTCACCAAGGGGCTCATCAAGTAAAATTGTCAGTAATAATGCTGCAAAGAAAACTAGTACTAAAACCAAGCAAGCCACTTCAAAATTACCTGTAAAAGAGGGAATGAGAACCCTGCGAAGTGGAAATAAACGACAAGTGCACCAGGAAAAAGTACAACTTAAAAATGGCAGCTCCTCTGCAAAGAAAATAAAGATAGGAAATGATGACAAAGGAAAGAAACAGACACCATACTCTAAGGTTGAATCTGCTACTGTTGGAATCGGCAGTTTAGCAGAAGTGAGTGGCAGTCAGAGAGAAAACAGCGCCATGGCCAAATCCCCTCAGAACTCTGTAGATGAGGTTGTTGCTGGGTCACAACTTGGAAGCTCTGGTACAGAGGGAGCTCAATCACCAGCGTCAGCAAAAATTTTGGAATCACCAGAAAAGAGATCGCCTTCAGAACCTCTAAAAATTGTAGCAGTTGCTCCCAAGAGTTCAGGCATCTTTAAACAGGCTAAAGTTACTCCCCCATCTGGAGAAATTATCAGAGTGATCCAGAGGGCAATAGAAGCTCGAGTAGCAAAGGACAAAGGTACGTAAAAGATACAGGCTTGTATTTTGATAAATTTTTGTACAGCCAGAAATCATGTTGGAAAACAGTACAGTTGAGTGGACAAAATTGCTTAAATACTTGGAAAGTCATGTATCGAACCAGCCAGTATGGGCAGTTGGGCACAGGAATTAAGTTACTTGCCAACAAATGCCACTTTAAAATGACTCTGCACCAGTGTACCCTGCCTATCTGTGGTACAAAGACCATAGTCAATGACTGTTAATATTGAGGACCCCTAGGAGAAGCCAATGCAAGTTATGTAATATCACAAATTGCAACTCAAAATCCTAGCCATTTGACTGTGGAGGATTAATTGCAAGACATTTTTTATCAAAATTAATCCATTTAAAGTTTAATTTCAGTTTGAGTTCATTTTGGGTTTTTAAATATAACCTCAAGTTCTTATGCTATAATTTTTTTTTGGAAAGCTGCAGTAGATGTTGGAAATCCATCATTTTTTGATTCCTTGCCAAACGCATGCAAGGAATCTATGCCATGGTGATGTCATGTGTGTATGTGTGTGTGTGTATGTAAGTATGTATGTATGTTTGTATGTGTGTTTGTGACACTTTGCTCATAATCGCGATATCTCGAGAAAGGAATGACCAACACTTTTCATATTTTGTCTATCATGTTGAGAGGAAGAACCCTATTGTTTTTGGTGGAGGTCAAAGGTCTGAGGTTTAGCAGAGGTCAAAGTCTGAAAAGCTTGTAGTCCCAGTATCTCAAGTTAGGATACCATATTTAGTATAGGATTTGTCATGTTGGGAAGAAGAACCCTATCATTTTTGGTGGATGTCAGAGGTCATATGAGGTCACCAGCGGTAAATCCGGGAAAACCTCCTAAAGTGCTTGTAATCGCAATATCTCAAGTTAAGAATGACCAACACTTTACATATTTGGAATATAGATTCGTCTTGTTGAGAGGAAGTACCGTATTGTTTTGATGGAGGTCAAAGGTCATTTGGGGTCACCAGAGGTCAAAGTTTGGAAACCTGGTAAACACCATTTCTCAAGGTAGGAATGACAGACACTTTTCATATTTGGTATATAGAGTTATCATGTTGAGAAGAAGAACCCTATCATTTTTGGTGGATGTCAGAGGTCATATGAGGTCAGCAACGATAAATCTGCAAAAACTGCAAAAATGGCTTGTAAACACATTATCTCAAGATGGGACACTTTTCATATAATGGTATATAGCTTCATCCTGTTGAGAGGAAGAACCCTATTGTTTTTGGAACAGGTCAAAGGTCATTTGAGGTCACCAGAGGTCAAACTAGAAAATGTCCTGAACAGGATATCTTAAGGTGAAATGGCTGACACTTTTCATAATTTGTCATGTTGAGAAGAAGAATCCTATCGCTTTTGGTGGACTTCAGAGTATATAAGAGGCCACGGGGGTAAATCTGCAGAAACCTTAAAAATGGCTTGTGAACATGTTCTCTCACACTTTTCATATTTGGTATGTAACTTTGTCATCTTGAGAGGAAGAACCCTATTGGTTTCAGTAGGGGTCAAAGGTCATTTAAGGTCACCAAAAGTAAAACTGCAAATTTGTCTTAAATGGTTTCCTTTCTTGAGAAATTGTGTTTAACAATATTTTAAGAGTTTGATTCAAGGTAACCCCAGATGACTTGTGATCTTCATCACAAACAATAGAGATTACGGTTTAAGGATAATGTATCCACATACCAACTGTGAAATCTATCCAAGTTTTTTACCTTGATATATTGTGTAGACCAGTTTTTTGAAGTTTCACCCTTTTTGTTCCCAGATGACTTTTGACCTCCCCCAAAACCACCAGGGTTCTTCTAACTATAGCACATCCACATGTACAGGATCCATCTTTCTACACCTGGTGATCCCAGATTACAGCTGTACCTTTGACCTTCACAAAAAGTAATAGGATTTCCCCAGTATGTCTCAATCTATTTCACTCCTACTTACCTCATCTCTTACACATATGAACAGCTCCATCTATCGCGGAAGATGTACTGACGAAATAAGTCCTACAGAGGGCATGGTGGTGCCATGTTTTCAAGCAATTTCCAAGGTTTTTTATCTCATATAATTTAGTGTCTGTGTCGGCCATATTAACTAGACGGTCCTTATTGTTTTTGCTGAGGCAAATGGTTATTTTGGGTCACAAGAGGTCAAAGTCTCAGTATCTTGTTTACACAATTTCTCATGGTTGGAGTCTTGGATACTTCCAAAGTTCACACATAATATGTGGATGTCATATAGTGAGTAGAACCCTACTTCTAGGTGGTCAAATGTCAACCAGGGTCTCAGTGTGGGAAGCTTGGATGCCTTTCCATGTATACTTTGTCTGTACATTATGGAGCACTGTCAATTTGAAATTAACATAACAGCACTGACAATTTGAAAAAAAGCATTTCAGCTGCAAGGAATCACTAATCTTTTTGGCTTTCTGTTTTGATCACACAATGTTTCCACGGTTGGAATCTTTGATGGTTTGTTTAATAACATGTTGTGCATGTTTACTTGTAAAGTGACAGTTTTGTGAAGCTGAGTGATGAAATTAAGTCCTTTTAAGCTACAAGGGCAAGAGACCAAAAACTTGTTTTACATGTGAGGTATTGTCTCATGGTGCAATTGACATGCTCTATATTTTAATCATTTTTTCCATCGTTAGGAACTTAGGACCTCTTTAACAATATTAATTAACCGTAGTACTGCCAAAAAGATCAGCACCCACTTCGTTGAATGCCAACTCAATGTCGTTTGATGAACTAGTTGGATGTTTAGAACTTTCAACTAAATTCTACTTTGTTAGCTCTTCCCATTGGTGGGACTTCCTTTTGAAGGCAGGTTTTTTGTTCAGAAATCATTCTCATAACCTCCCTACTTTTCACCTCAAGGCTAACATACAGTCTGTATAAGAGATTAACCCTCAGTGAAAGGAAGGAGCTACATTCATTAAAATACTTGATCATGAATGATACAAAAGATATCTCTGGAGGACACAAAAGACAATCACGGACATGATGAATATGTGAAGTTGGTCATCTAGTTGAGGATAAGGGCCAATCCTGGATTGACGTGACTGACTTTGATGTTCTCCCTTTCCACTGTAACATATTCTGTCTGAATACAGTAGTGAAACGTTATAACGACTGTAACTTCACGCTCTCTTTGCTGAGTTATAAACATGCTGATCTTTTTGGTAGTACTATATTTCTTGGTAATGTTCGCAATTGTTGCAAGTTACCATCCTTTGCTACTATATGTAGTATACACAGCCCTTGTAAATGTAGGCTTTAAAGGTCCATCTATTTATCAATCTGTCCATGAAAAATTGACCAAAGTTAACCAAGGTGCCTTGAGTAATTAACAAAAATTAATTGCGAACATTTTTGGGGGAAAAAATGTCAGTTTGACAGCAAGCCTTGTCAGACTTACAGAATTACCATTCAGAAGAGAATTCACTGATAATTGTTCCCTCTCAAAGCTGGTACCTGTACCCCACAGATCTGACAGTACAACTGAGTGTGGGTGCTTAAGTATATTACTGCCCCTCATACAGGGAACAGAAAACTTGCCAGTGTCATGTATTATTTTTAACACCTCAAAACTTTGTAATGTTCACAAGAGGGGAATGTAAAAAAATATATTGTAGGTGTGTGTTGAAAGGGTTTGTCAATTCATGGCATGGTATGGCCTTATAGTATAGCAATGTAGTGAACGGCGAACACTTGCGTAGTTTCAACATCTCCTTTTAGAAATAGACACCACTGGTTGAAAAAGAGAATTTTGACAGAAATTTGTAACATTCTCAATGCAAACAATGAAACTAAAATATATAATGAAGAAAGATATCATCTGACACTCTTTAGGGAGTTTTGAAATGTTCAGTGCCTTAGTAGTAATACTTGGTATACATCCTTGCTAATTGAGGGTTTCAATTGGATGGGTTTTGGTATAAAATTGTGTGATGTGGTGGTGCACAGGACATTTTGTTTTTAAAACATCAGATGTGAAGGTTGTTATGAACCATCAACATACTTTTATTTCAGGCATCTTTGTGGACTATGTGGGAAGTGGGAAGTGAAAAAGGCAAACACAGTAAACTTACCTCAATTTTTTTTCATTTTATGTAAAAACAAAAACAAGAGTTCCCTGATGGTACTGAACATAAAATGTGAAACCTTTGGTACTGTATAGTAAAGGACAACCTCAGCTGCTAGCTACTGTAAATAGAGCGCCACCATGGATTGGGGCATAGAATATCAGAAAAATGTTTGCTTTTCAAATCTCTCAGATGGCTGTAATTGGCCATGACAAAATTCTTACCCTGTGAGATAATTCACCCGAGTCTCCATCAAAAGTAAGGTTTGGTAGGTTAATCAAATTTTACTCGACTTCCTGGTAAACTCATTCAAGCATGCTCCGAGAAACCAGAAGCTTGATAAGATGCAGCTACTGTAGCGGAAGATGAACAGTAAACAAAGGCAGAATAATACTGGTCAGATGTGCCACTGTTTGTGATATGTGAAAGGTGTGGGGCAACTTCTTATATGGTTTTTTTGTTGACCTTTCTTCACTGAAGCAAAAAGGGGTGAGGACCAAGTTTTTATAGGTAGGGAAATTGGACATGGCCCTTCTTGGTGTTTTAAGCCATAAGGTTAAAATTAGGAAATGTGATGGCTATGTCTGAAAAACGAAAGTCATCTCTAGAATAGAGGAATGTTGAACATCCAGCACAGTGGTCACCTGAATGGAGGACAGTGTGTGGAAATCTGGGTTGTCTGGCAAAAAAACAGACAAATGGCTACCCTTTTCAGATCACACTGTACAGTGTTGTTCTGTACAGTAGATAACAAGTATTAGGGTAAATTCACTAAATTTGAATGTGTTTTTCTTGGTGCAGTGTACTATGTTGTTACAAATATCACAAATTACAGCGAGTTACAGTACTGCACTTAATTCAGATTGTATTCTTACAGTAGATACCCTTACAAAACCTAACACATAAGGCTTTCAGATTTATTGCTGAGTACAGGGCATTATTTTATTAACCAAACACCATGCATTGTGTTCCCTATAACCTTTGACCTGAAGCCAGTATGCATGCACCCTGATAACTCTGAACTGGCTTAAATCGAAATTCCTGCATCATGACATGGTAGATGGGAGACCCTTATCACTGAGGCACATTTGCACAAATGAAAGTAATGTGTGCTCTTATACTGTATTAGGAATGTAAATTATCAGAAGAAATGTCGTCAAAGTTACTACAGTAATAGCCAATAGCCATATTTCTCAAATTTTAATATTGTTGAAAACATAGAAATTCTGAGACATTGTTTTTAGCTCAAAGGACAACAGATCTTTTGTGAACAGTTACTCTCTGTGTGTAGATGAGTATCTTAGTGTATGATATGAGCAGTGCTCACGATGTTCAATTTTCTTTTTCTCAGCTGGTTTTAAAGCCAACCAAGGAACTTTGACAGTGGCAGTAATGGACGAAGGTTCTAGTTCAAAATACACCATTAAGGTGAGAAATAGCAGAAATTACCATGGGATATCTCTTTTACAGATATTACATTATACAATACTGATGTAGTGAAACCTGTATGATATGGAGATGGTGTGCACTGTACAGTGTGTTTGTATATTTTTCACTCGATCACATGAAGATCTATTTCATGTCTACATTTACCGTATTGGAAGGGACCCTTCCTCTTGGTACAGTATTGGCACAAGGCTTGGGTACTGAGGGGCTTTGCTTTGCTGAGCCTATTTTGGTGCAAAATGTTCTAGTTTTAGAGTAATGTTCTATTATAGGTAAGATGTTTTGGTCAAGAGTGCTGCAGCGTCTTTTCCTTGTTTTGTTTGTATGTTTTTCACTCGATCACATGAAGATCTATTTCATGTCTACATTTACCGTATTGGAAGGGACCCTTCCTCTTGGTACAGTATTGGCACAAGGCTTGGGTACTGAGGGGCTTTGCTTTGCTGAGCCTATTTTGGTGCAAAATGTTCTAGTTTTAGAGTAATGTTCTATTATAGGGAAGATGTTTTGGTCAAGAGTGCTGCAGCGTCTTTTCCTTGTTTTGTTTGTATGTTTTTTACTCGATCACATGAAGGTCTATTTCATGTCTACATTTACCGTATTGGAAGGGACCCTTCCTCTTGGTACAGTATTGGCACAAGGCTTGGGTACTGAGGGGCTTTGCTTTGCTGAGCCTATTTTGGTGCAAAATGTTCTAGTTTTAGAGTAATGTTCTATTATAGGGAAGATGTTTTGGTCAAGAGTGCTGCAGCGTCTTTTCCTTGTTTTGTTTGTATGTTTTTCACTCGATCACATGAAGGTCTATTTCATGTCTACATTTACCGTATTGGAAGGGACCCTTCCTCTTGGTACAGTATTGGCACAAGGCTTGGGTACTGAGGGGCTTTGCTTTGCTGAGCCTATTTTGGTGCAAAATGTTCTAGTTTTAGAGTAATGTTCTATTATAGGGAATATGTTTTGGTCAAGAGTGCTGCAGCGTCTTTTCCTTGTTTTGTTTGTATGTTTTTCACTCGATCACATGAAGATCTATTTCATGTCTACATTTACCGTATTGGAAGGGACCCTTCCTCTTGGTACAGTATTGGCACAAGGCTTGGGTACTGAGGGGCTTTGCTTTGCTGAGCCTATTTTGGTGCAAAATGTTCTAGTTTTAGAGTAATGTTCTATTATAGGGAATATGTTTTGGTCAAGAGTGCTGCAGCATCTTTTCCTTGTTTTGTTGTCCCCGCTTCTTTCGAAGTCCTCTTTTTTTACATAGGGTTGGAATTGGGATGTGGGAAGATACAAATTTGTCAGGGTTGTGTAAAAGCTGTTCAGGCTGCTAGATGGAGGTCATTTAAGGAAGATGGGGGTGTTCTGTCCCATACTGTATCAACAGCTGTTTGTACCTGACCCATATTCTTTGTCTTCATTTTCTCCTGTAGGGAGGGGGGTTAAGTTTTTGCTCATAGTATCCCCCCCCCCCCCACCTGCAGTAAGTGGCAACTTTGTCAGGGTTGTGTGAAAGCTGTTCAGGCTGCTACTGTAGATGCAGGTCATTTAAGGAAGATGGGGGTGTTCTATCCCATACTGTATCAACAGCTGTTTCTACCTGACCCATATTCTATGTCTTCATTTTCTCCTGTAGGGAGGGGGGTTAAGTTTTTGCTCATAGTACCCCTCCCCCCCACCTGCAGTAAGTGGCAACTAAATAGGACTTGGACTGTATAAGAACTTTCAAAACCCACTCTGTCATAGCAGTGGTGGGTAGCAGTATGCATGATTCAGTGTTCCCAGTGAGCACTACAGGCAAACTTGCTTTGGGTCCACCACAAATCTGCTCCCCAAATTCACTGCCTCAAAAAGGAAGGGAAAATGAAAAATTCATGGCTGAATAATGGGGTAGATGCCATGGGGTACCTCTAGACATGAGTTGCCTTCACCACAAGATCAGTCAATTACCCTGCTGTCAAATTTGGTTAAAGAGGCCCATTGAGTTGATATCGATAACTTAATGAGAGTCTCAAAGGGTCACTACCACATAATAATGCCTATAGTTAGCATAACAAGACAAGTTGCAAGTCCAAATGTCACAGAAAACGTTAAAGTTTTGAATTTTCTAGTGCCCTGACTTGTAACGGTTTTTTCATAATTTGAAAAAGTGTCTGGTCGCGAATTTCTGAAAACTGTGAATTACTCATAAAACAGTTATTTGTATGTAGGGTATGGGGATTAAGTTTGACCATTTGTCATGGGTATGTGAAGAAACCATAACAGGTTTGGAAAATGATGTTGAATTCCATGAACCAACTAACTCAATGAGCCACTTTAAAACTTTAACTCTAATTGGGTAAGGATAAAAATACAATACACAGTATTGAGTTAATACTGGCAGTAATTGCATACATTTTCCAGGCAGTATGAAACCTTCTTCACTAAAAAATGTACTGTAGCCATGATTTTTCCTTACCTTTTGATTACTTAAAATTTAATTGGAAAAGCTCGCTGCACCTACATTACTGTATTTAAGCACTGTATGATTGGATGTCAGGATTTAAAATAATCCTACATGCTGGGAGCCCAGAGCTCCCTCCTTGAATGTTGAGGCTTCCAAAATTCATGACTGAAAGGCCTGTTTTGCCTCTAGCATACACCAAAGAGTTGTGTGTGAGTTTTAATTTGCAATTTAATTTGATGTCTCAGATTCAAACAAAGTCTTGTGGTACTGCCATAGTCTGTTACCAGAAATCCCAACAAGCTCCTACTTTCAAAAATATTCTTAGAATTCTTAGATGTACAGATGTGTTGTCTTTGGTTGATTGTCAGTTTGTAATTACAGTAGTATGTGAAGAAAACTTCAGGTTTGGAAAATAAGTTTCATGAACCAACACAGCATGCCATTTTAATTCTTTAACACTTCACTTTCTTTTTCATAGATTCTTTCTCCTTCCAAGTCAGAAACAAACACAGCTGAGGGACAGTCAGCAGTGGCTGAGACGGGAGCATCAGGTACTGTATTTTTACTGGTCCACTTTCATAGTATGTGTTAATTTTTTTACATTACATTGTGTGTAATTTGTTTTATTTCCTGAGTTCTGTAATAATGGACAAAAGTAGTATCCTTAAACTTCACAACATTGAAGGAAAGAATACTGCATGCTCAAGGTAAGCCAAGCAGTCAGGGTTGTCACCAGACCATTTTGAGAGCCAGGTAAATTGTGGTCACCGTCCTGGGGGAGGGGTCTAAGGGATGCTGAGTGTCCCCCCTCCTCTTTGGCAAGTTATTGCAGATTTGAGAGTGCGTACAAAAAAGAATTGAGGAATTAACACTCAATTCAAAGGAAATCTAAGAATTTTATTCTGTTAGGGTAAGAAATTTGTGCTAGGCAGTGATGCTGAAATTGATGGCGAGTACTGGGCGGAGATTTTCAGAGCCGGGTTGCACCGCACGGCACCGCCCGGTGTAGTGACAACCCTGCAAGCAGTTGCTTCTGCTAAAATTCACAGTTTATGAGGAAGGGTATCCCCTCTTTACTCTCACAGTCATTCATGAGATACAGAAGGATAGTCTACAAGGCTACTTCAAGTTGGGGTGACTGGGTTTTCTCTTTCCGATCCGGGAAAGTTAGGCAAAAGTTTTATTTATGAGAAAAAGGGATTGAGATCTACACAATTTGGTGAAACTACCCTCCGAATTAAATAAGTATTTCTGGAGATATCATGAAAATAAAGTAACTTATAGGTTGTTCAACAAAGTGATATAGTTATCTCAAAATCATCACAATATTTTATAGGAGCTACACATCCTTTTACATGTTCCTTCTTTGTTAACTTTCAGATAGCCAACCACGTTCGAAAACTCCTACTGAAGGTTCACCCACAAGTGTTTCTCCAAAGAAAAATATTCAAGTTGATGTAAGGTTTTGGAGATTCTATTCTCTTCGTAGTTAGATGTTGGTTTTACAATTTTAAGAAACTGAGACATAAAACCTTATCTAACTAACTAGAAGATTGGTTTTAGCTGGGCTCCCCATGGTCGTTTTCCCAGTTGTGGTTGACTTGTTTGTTTTCCCTACTCCTTATCTTATGCTGAGCACCAAGCACAATGGCAGTAGGTCCCGTTTTTAAAATCTTTGGTATGACCCAGCTGGGAGTTGAACTCCAGACCTTCCGGCTGCAAGTTGTATGCTCTAACCACTTTGACAATGCAGTCGGTTTCTGAGTTACGGATTGAAACCATGGAGATAATTGAGTGACAAATTTTAATATGTTGTATTGCAGTCCAGTAAGTGTTCCCAAATTTGGATGAAACAACTTAATTTGTGAACATACAACTTTGCGAATGTTCAGCACTTTGTGAAATTGGCACATTCACAGATATATATAGAACACCAATTGTGAGGAAAATAATTGTAAAACCTTAATTTCTTTACTCTTGAAAAGCCAGCATAAAAATGCAGTGAGTGAAAGGATCAAATTAAAAATGCTTTTGCTTCCTTTTCAGCATTTACTAGCTCTGAAACAACTTGTGTTCTTATATATAGATCAGGTATAGACCACATTCATTGACATTACATGGACCACATGTTTGGAGAAAAACAATGAGCACTTATACCACTGATCTTTGTCAATGCTATTATTCCCATTGTGTAAATTGAAGTTTACAAACTGCAATAGTGTAGCAGCCAAACTGCAATCCAAATAATAGTCCC
Source organism: Holothuria scabra (assembly GCA_037179385.1). NCBI lineage: Eukaryota > Metazoa > Echinodermata > Holothuroidea > Aspidochirotida > Holothuriidae > Holothuria > Holothuria scabra. Next base: position 55,366,634 of record CM074181.1, on the reverse strand, counting down.
TTGTAATCCTCTGCCTTCTGCCATCAGTAAGCAGGAGTATTGTTTGCTTCTGCTGCCAGAACAATTGATTTCCTTGTCTTTGTTTATGCTTGGGTTACTTCCAGCAGCATTCAGTGTCCCCATCTAAATGCTTGATTCACCCAGGGAGTTGCTGGAGAAGGAGATACAACAAAAAAATTTTTTCAGGCAATATGTACTTGAAAGGGATTATGTCTTTTGAGGCAACACGATTTGATTGATGTCCCTCTGTTTCTATTGTTAAATCCCTTGTGACTAAGTCCTTTTAATGACAGTCTCTTCCATTCTATTCCAAGTAATCTCTAAACAAAGGCATTGTCAGTATATCCTTTGATTTAGAGGTTTGTTTCTGTTAATGGCGAAGCTTATAATAAGAATAAGAACGACTGGAAACAAACGTTTAAACTATTTGTTTCAATTGCGCCCTGTTCTTCATTGGATGGAAACATTGTTCCAGTCAATACATTTCCCTCAGACTTAAACAATGTTGTCATTACTACGAAACAAAATTTTTAAGTAATTTCTTGAGAAACTCTTGCTCTCTTCAAATTGGAATGTTACGGTGTGTCTCAGATAGCGTCTGATGGCATAAATTTCACAGCTGTGCATGACAGCTGGCAATGCAATGTTAACGAGTAGGGTGTAAGGAATGCGCCTCTGCAGTGGAATTTTGATAATATGTCAGTAGTCCTTGTTGATCGAAGTATTGAGATAAGAATTTAGCAGATAAGAGCAAGATTAGCAAGATTACCATCGGAAACGAACATTGTCGCAAAGAGACCATAGAATCTTGTTTCTCCTCCTCTAGCAACTCTCTACCAAAGACTAAAAAAAGGAACCTACTGCTGTTGTGCGTGATGCTTCGCATAAGCAGTGGAGTAGGAAAAACAAGCCAGTGAGCCACAACTAGAAAAAAGGCTGTGGTCGGCTCGACTTGGAACCAATAGGTTTGAAACTGGGCTGTAAACCTCTAATCTAACTAACGAACTAGCTCTAGCAGCTCCCTGATTCACTGGGAATGTGGTTAACAGAGTTCTCAAGTGTGGGAAAAGGAATTAACCCTGAGACTGCATTATCCTGCAGTAATGCACATTGTTCAGAGTTGTTAAAACTTGTTCATTTATACACAATAATAAAAAATACCTTTAGTAGAATAACTACATTAAACAACACAACCAACCCAGAGTAAAATGGAGTAGCCCAAGTTGAGTGCACTTATCCATTACTGTGAGTTTTTTGCCTGATAACACATGGTACCCTCACTCAAAGAAAGTAATCTTAATAGAAATTTCTGACATGACTCCTGCCTTGCTATTGTCCTAGTAGAAATTGGCCCCCTTTTCTATCTTTTTACTTTTTTAGATAGTTTTACCCCAACATTGTTACTTTGTCTAGCTCGATGACACTATATAACACATTTGTGTTGGTGTGTTGTTAAACCCCATCTAACTAACTCACCAAAATGGGCCAATAGATGTTGAGGATATTAATACACAGTATGAATGAATTAAAGTTAACAATTTTTTTTATCCCTACAGGTGATTCATCCAGGGAAACATGTTACTTCTTATGATAGTACTACACCAGGTTTATTTGCATCAGCGAGTAAATCAAGAGAAGAAACTAATGAAGATTCTAGTGAAAGAATGACCATCCTACCTATCTCTAAAGGTAGCACTCCTAAAAAAGATACCTCTAAGAGCAGAACCAGTAAAAAGTGCATTCCATTGAAAACAGTGCCTGTGTCTCCAAAGGACAATGACCAGGAAGGATCTACCACCACCTGCACTCAGACATCCGTAAAAGACTTTAGGACGTGTTTGATGGTAAACAGTAAGGATTCAGCTGAATGTGCACATAAAGTCATGAGAGTGTCCACAGATGTCATCAGGAAGGGCCGCTTTCGTACCACGGATCTGGCGCCTCAGACAAAGAAATCTCAAACAGTCAGTGTGTGTGATGATTTAAATTACCACATTCTTGAGGCACTTGGCACATGGGAAGAAAATCAAAATGATGAAAATTCATTAACCTTCTGGGGTGAAGATAACTGTGATGCAGACAAAAAAATACAAAACATGTTGTTTGGTCAAGATTTAGATGTAGCCCTCAGTAAATCACAGCAAGGGATACCATCTAATGTGATAGCAGATCCTCAGAAAAAAAAAAAGCGGAAGCCAAAAAATGCAAACATTACAATGGAATCTTGGTCTATTGCATTGGCGGTAATGAACCCAGATGTATGAAGGAGACCAAGTGGTATTTGATCTTGTGAAATCAAGGATCAGCCTACATTGTATCAGGGGTGGGAAAGATGTTTATTTCCCAGGAAGAGGGTAAATTATTTCCCAGGAAGGAAGTAAAATTTCCCACAATTCTCCCTTTAGTTTCATGTTAAGAAAAGGAGAATTTCCAAATGCAAACATTCCCTCCAGATGCCCAGATTTCATGGGAAAGAGCCTCTCAGCTGCACAAGTTTTTCCACCCATTCATTGTAGTTGGTGTTAAAGGGATGCATCGGTGAGATATTCCCTGTCTACAGAAGGGGTACCATTTACTTGATAAATTGTCCTCCCAAAGTATCTGCTTTACTCCTTCCATGCTGAATAATGCAATTTGATGACAGACATAGTCATTCCACGGTGTTCTCCACTTGATGGTTTGTTAAGATGTTGGGACAAAAAGACAAAATAATGCCACCCAGACAAGAAGTTGACCCAGCCAGGAAAAAGATATCAATTTAAACCTTCCAACAACCATAATGTCAGTGTGAACATTGACTGTTTATAATCAGGAAGGCTCTTTATCATCATACAAAGCTATACTCAGCTAAACTTACATGCATGATTGATATAAGCAAACTGTTTCCAATGAAAAACACTTGTGTCTCTATTGAGACCACTTACCAAGACAGTGATGGCTGCTAACCTTTAACCTCTGGAGCACAGGGACAAAAATTCAACCAGTGGAGAACACTGATTACATGCATGCAAATTTATTCTAGCTCCTAGGAACCTTAGCCACAGCATTCAGAGCATGTTGTCAGGGTCACCCTGACATCAAGGGTATGTGTAACTCTGCCTTTCATACCCTAACGTCAGGAACAGATAGCGACAAAAGTGGCTTCACAAACTCCAAACAGGAAGGAGAATGCTCATCTTATATGAATATTCATATTATTGTAAATCCTAAGCGAATGGGGAGCACTAATGGAAAAAACTTTTGTTTTTGATCAAAACAATGTAATGTTCTGTTGAATTTGATTCTAACCAAGATGTTCATAAAATGATACCTGCGTAAGCTTCAAACCTGGCTGAATGCCTCTGGTTAGCATTATCGTGGATAACTTTTGAAAATATTCGGGACAGACCTGGTCAGGATAACAAAAGTGGCAGGCATTGGTATTTGGTATAAATTCTTATCTAGAACAGGTATGTATAACCAGTTACTTAATACCTGTGATTTAAAAATAGCACGGATCTCAATATGACCAATGATACCAGAGCTGTGATAATATATATGTGTGGGCTGGATGCTCCACCCTCATTTGAAGTCAAAATTAGTGCTATCTGCTCCCAGAGGTCGAGAGGGCTGATCACGTCAGGGTTACCACATCACCCTCAAAGGAAGGGTTACCCTGACTATCAGAGCATAAGCGGAGGAAGCTTTGTTTCTATTCCTGCCCAATCCAACATGTAAATTGTTTGCAGATATAGTAGAATAGAAGCTTAACAGAAAAGTGAGATTTGGAAACAAAAATTTTTTAGAAAGCTCCAGCCCAAGGAAACCCCAACCATAGCATTTAGAGCATGTAGAGGGAGTTTTGGGTAAATCAGTTCCCAATCCATTTAATTGTTATCAACCCTAGCATAGTAGAAGCATAGTAGAAAAGTGAGGTTTGAAAATCCAAAGTTTTAGAAGAGTTGACAGGGATGCCGCCAGAAACACAAAAAGGGGGTGATCTATTACTGCTTAACCCCAAGTCCAAATTGAATCTGTCCTAGGCCAGAGTTATAGCTGGGTTTGAGGGGACAACATCTAGCTTCAAGGTCACTGTAAGGTGCAATTTAAAGGGTTTTAAAGGCCATTTAGTTAGGTTCAAACATTACTGCAAAAGTGTATGTTTTTTTTAGTAAGAAACCGAGATTTTGGCAAATTTTGCATTTTTATGAAAATGAAAAAGGGGAATTTAAACCCAACTTCTTCTGGGAAGGAGAAAGGAAAATCCCCCTCCCCCTGCCTCCTCCTCCCACCCTCTGGCAGAAACACTGCTTGATTCAGCATTTAGGTGGATTCAGGTTTGTGTGGTCTAGTCTTTAAAGGAATGGAAATATGCAGTGCTGACTTATCTACTTGTATATAAGGTTTCAAAGTGGTCCATTATAGAGATCTATAGGATGTTTTATAGAAAAAAGTGATGATGAATTTGTTGAAGATTTTTCCAGAAAAAATTAAGTCTTGAATACTGCACACAATTGTTCCTTTATATTACATTGTCATCTTAAAATGTTTCTCAAAATGTGTGGTGTGGATGAGGAGTGCAATTATTTATTTTTTTTTTTAAGATCCAACTGACACATGTGAATGTGATTGATTTCCTATAACTACTGAACATGGTAATCATGGTAATCATGGAGTGTTGGGGGGGGGGGGGATGGAGTGTCCTCTGCGCAAAAACAAAAAAAAAAATATCAACTTGTGAAGACTCCAGGTTTTGTGTTTTCTGAAGTATTGAAGGATATTTCATTTTTATTTCACTGGCATGTAGAGAGGATTTATTGAAGATTCTCCAGTTTTTCTTCAGATGTGATGTCTTTTACTTTTGCAATAGAATAATAAAAAGAAAGTGCTCATGTCTTGGAGGGTGAAAGGTGGTAAATTTCTATGTCAGTTTGTGGTCTTGGAATGTTTGCAAAAGATTGATGTAAGAGTTCAGTAAATTTCCTGATTTCAGGAAAATTCTCCAGAAATCTATTTTGCTGAACAAAGATTTTGACAAAGGGTGCAGTGTAATTTCTACAACATGAACATACTTGAAAAACAGTAAAATATAACTATTCTATTCCTGAAACATCTAAGTGAAAAGTTTTCTCTCTGAAGGAGAGCCCACTCTTTAGACGACCAATAACCCTGAATGAGAAATTTCCAGGAAGAAGACCTCCACTTCACTTACGTTTTTGTGTTTGTCATGATTTCTGGTAATACTGGTCCAGTAATGTCTGAACTTTTCATAAAGCGTAGGCGTTCAAACTGCTCTAAAGTTCCAAGTGTGATGTAAATTTCAGGGCAGTGTGTGAGATAATAGTTCATTATTTTTTATTATAATGAGCTGCTCATAGAGTTAGTAGACTGCAGAAAATGTCAGAAATAAAGAAAATGTGGAAACTGCATGTGCGCCTTCCGTTACATACATTTATCCTGACTTAAACCAATTTGTTTAGAAAGTGAGCCCTGAAACCTCATCTAACTAACTACATGCATTTATCAGTATTGAAGTATTATACTGATATTTCTAGTAGCTTATATATTAACAGATGACACTTCAATTCTCAATTCCAACAAGGGTGGCCCGTCCCTTAAACTTTCATTTTGGGGCAGTTTTCCATTTGTTTCATCCACCATCAAACAGTTTCATATTCATTGGTTCTATTTATATATTATTTCATTTTCAGAGGCAGCATCCCAATGTTTCATGTCTAATCGAAGCGGCCATTTCCAGCTACCTGAGGGTTTTACTCAAGCTTGTAATTTTGTGGTATGCTACCTGCCAATCCATGGTGGTACTCGAGTAATATAAAAGCTCAGGTCCTCCTTTTTGGTCATCAATGCATGACCAGCCTAACCAATGAGGTACATAAAACAGTATAGACGAATTCAACAAGCAAGTGATGGTCTGATTCAAGTTTGCCATAACTGGGGTATACCACCTTTTTAATATTTCAATTTCCTTCCTAACCTGTACCATGGATGGTTGTATCCTAAATTGTATCTTGGTTCCCACAATTTCAGTGAATATGATGGTTTTAAATTTATGTAGACAGTAAATGACAATTTTAGGCTGAATGGAATCCACTGATGGCTGCTTACAGTCACTAAACATGATTTCTGGTTGGATTTGTCTATAGGCTATGGCAATATGGAACATTGCCAAAGTCAACTAAAGAATATATGGGCAGTTGGGCACAGGAAATAACCACCAGTTACAGATAAATGACTCTCTCCTAGATATTCATCTAGTGGCTCAGCATTTTTGGTAAATTTATCTGATTCTGATAAAACTTCAAAATGGTGAATACATAACAATATCCTCATGGAATACAAAGTGAGTGCTCCAGTACTATTAGCAAGTCCCACTGCCCTTGAAAACAAAAATTATTAAGAGTGCTCTAAGGTACATTCATTTTTTCACTATGTCCAAAACTGAATACATGTCTTATGGGAGAGGAGGTCAATACCCATTTATCTTTTTTGGTGCTGCTTCTTTGCTATTAAAAACAAGAAACAAATGGTCTCCAAAAAGAAGGGTTAAAGGAAAATAATGAAGTAAAGTCCTAATAGTTCAGGTTAGGTTGCAAAACAGTTGTTTACAAATGACATGGATATAAAGATGAATCCGAACAGTCAAGAGGTAGTAATTTTAGTGGGACATAACCGGGTTCCATCACCTTCAACCTTTCAAATTCTTTGTTTACCTACGTTTATGGATGCTTGTACACTTGAGTAGAATTCCAGCAATTTCACTGAATGTGGTGGTTAAAAGTCATGAATAGACAATAAAATTAATACGATTAAGAGCTGATGGACCCCATTAATGGCAGACTTCACAGGCTGCTTGGATTTTTCAATAGACAGTTTGTGACTGAACATTGCCTTTTCATCTCTTTTCATAAGTGTTCAGATGTGCCAGAACCACAGGTTCCAATGTAAGAGCTGGGTTAATTAAAGCATCATAATAAAAGATGACATGCAGGTTTCAATAAGAAAGAAATGAGACATGGTTCTTAGTGGAATGTTCAATGTCTCGCATATCTTTTGAACCTTGTTGCCTTGTAAATATGTTTATAAATTTTAACCTTTTATGCACTTAGGTGACTTTTTTCTCTTAATTTGTCAGGATCCTCATTTGGGGAGCAGAATTTGAGTCTATTACAAATGGGACAGCTTCACATAACATTGCAGCTTTGGGTCAATGGAGACTGTCCATGTGTATAATTTTATGTTAATTTATGTAAATGAACTTTTGTAAACAAAGAAATGTGTTAATGGAATCTTACCATCTGCTTATTTTTTTTTTCCATGTCTTTTTGACAATGTGACTTAACAGCAAGGTTATTTTCAACTGTTTTTGCCTTGTAAGCATAAAACAACACTGATTTACCCTGAAGACCTGATCCTCTCACCTCAAACAGTTCCAATACGCTTAACTTGTTTATTTAAGCCCTTCCTTCAACTGCCTAACCAACTGAATGGTCAAGTGGTTAGAGCTTGTGGCTTGCAATCGGAGGTTTAGAGTTCGAGTCCTGGCTCGGTCATACCAAAGACTTTAAAAACGCATCCTATTTTCATTATGCTTGGTGCTCAGCATAAGCAATGGAGTAAGGGAAAAAAAACCAGTGAGCCACAACAGGTAAAAAGGCCGTGGCCGGCCCAACTTGAACCAATTGGTTGGAAACTGGGCCGTAAAACTCCGTAACTTACAACTCCCTTTAACTCCAGGTATACATCATGTAGGATCATGTAGGCTTTTGATTTTGGACAAATAATATGTGATACATTTACTGCTGTCATCATAATAACACCATTTATTAAGAAAAAAAGAAATGCTAAAATTCAGATAAACTTGTTTGCAAATTCTATATTTGTCTGTGGAACAATTCTCTCCATTGCTGACCACAAGTGTACATTTTACAGTAGTACATATTTCAATATACAGGTTTTGTCTTGCCATACCGCCGTCAGTGCGTGTGCAGAACATAACCATCCTACAAGTTGGCTTCAATTGTTAAAGGAAAGCTGAAAGCAGTTATAAACTTTTATAATTCTATGGCAGTTTCATGTATGAAAACAGAAAATGTGAAAACCAATTTCAGTCTATACTTTTATTTCTACTGGAACTATTTTGATATGGCTTGGAAGTAAGTTGGAGTGGAAAAAATGCTACAGATTGAGCAACTGAAGGGAGCTTATTTAGACAAAAAATCATCAATGCTTAGATGCATAGTAGTGGAGGACTGGCAAAATGTTATCAAGGTCAAAAATGTTAAGAGTTCAGGACATTTTTCTGATTTCAGGAAATTTGAAGTCTTGGAGCAAAATTCTCAGGAAATCCACATTGCTAGACAAAAAATTTTGGCCTAAGGGTGGTGTGCAAATGCTACTGCATAACCAATACTTGAAATTGAAAAACAGTAGGAGAACTTTCTTTCACCTAGAGCTCATCTGGGCAGTTTTCAAAAAAGGGTACACCACTAACAATCATGAGCAGCAAAGTTACAGGAACAAGACCTCCATTTTTTGCTTACATCATTTGTAAGGTACATACATGCAGATATTTTTATGGCAGTCTTACCCCTCACTCCCCTCCTCTCCCCCCCCCCCCACTCACACATGTATGCCATTTGTGACCTAAGACTTTGAGTGTGAAGACTTCCATGCCTTCTCCTGAGGACTCCTACATGGCATGTTTTAATTGCAATGCTGGTTGAAATCCAAAGCAAATGAAAACATGAATTTTTATCCCCAATGGGCCTAAAGGATCCCTGGTCCCTGGTGTATATTCTGATCTATGTCTTCAGTTTGTATCCACTAAAATACACTCTGTGATTCAGTGCCTGTACAACAGTATGCCATGCTTCTCCCCCTGTTTCATAGATTAACATATGGATGTCGCCTAAACATGCACTACAGATCACAAAATGCATCTTTAAGTTGATTGAGCATGCGTGTCTGACCACCCAGAATTAAGTCCTAGAGAGAAAAAAGTCCCCTGTCTGAATGTGAAGAGTCATGGCACTTTTCTCTGATGATCGCCAATACGAACACAAAGCATGCACCAACTGAGCTATAAAAAACCATCTAACACACACATCAATGCTAGAGTGGTAAATGTTTGGGGTGCTTTGTGTAAGAAGAATAAATGAGCACCTTATGTTTCCAAACATTAATAAATTTCACCATAAAATTACTAATTAATCACTGAGAGAGAAAAACTGATTTTCTTAATACTGTATGTGCTTAAGCCTCCCGCAAGTGTTTTACTGTTAAATAGTGATGATTACTTACATTGTAAGGATGACCTGATAGTCAAAATAATTTTTATTTTTCCTTAGACCAGAAAATTAATCGTATATTTGACATTTTGCAAAACCTTTCCCCTTTTAATGTCATAATAAAAGCTAAAACTGACAGAAAAAAAAAAAAAAAAACAATGAACAAAATGGTACAACCTTGATCAACTTGATAAAAGCATTTCAGCCATGCTCTACCCCACACCCCTTCCAAAAAAAAAATACAACAACCATTTACAGCTAAAATAAATCCCCAGTACCCTTCAATGTCATTTACCATATATTCCCTAATAAACGCCCTCCTGTAATAAATGTCCCCCTAAAAATTTTCAACAACTGTGCAGGCCTAGGCCTCATTGCGCTACAGGCCCAAACCACAGATTAAGCCTAACGTTAACATTACAACAATAGTCAAGGGTCAAAAACCGTTTCCCTTTTCACATGTTGTTCCACGCACGACACGTCAAAATTTTAGAAACAAAATTAACACTAGTGTAGGTTCTAGGGGTGAGTGAATTTCTTATTAGAATATACCCTCAAATAAACACCCCCCTTCTCAAAATTGCAACGCCCCCTGGAGGCATTTATTAGGGAATATACGGTACTGGTAATTTTTGTCCACATCTTCAGCACTGATGACACAGCCATACCACCTACTGTAGCTTCAACCCTACAGTTATCCATCTACAACAGGTTATATAAAATCAACTTGAAACATACAAAACAAAACTCATAAGACTTAAAAAATAAATATTCTATTTACTGTAGATGTTAACATCTAACAGTTTATGTACAGCACATCATACATTCCTTTCTCAATACCTGATGATCACATTTTGGTATCTAAGAATCAAATGCACCTTTGGACTAAACTAAATATGAGGTACAGCAATACTGAAAAAAAACATTCTTTCATCGTGGTAGAAAAATATCTGAGACACTAAAAGAGGAATTGAAAAAGAAAAAAAAAATTCACAAATATGTGAAGAAACTTGGAAAAGCAAAGCAAAGCAAAATCAATCAATCATTCCTGCCTGTAATACATTTCAGAATTCTCGCACTTAATTGTTATATACACTGACATACTTTTAAGTCCTACCTCCAAAAGTTGATTCCTATTTTTTTCAAATCCTAGTCAAACACTTCCATGAATTAATCATACAGCTTATGCACAGCTGAAATTCAAAACTTGTCCTACCAACCAAGACTGGTCAAACTTGCTGCAGACAATCATTTGGTTCTTTTTGAGCTTGTCCAAAGGACATGCAGTTTTTTGGGGTTGTTTTTGGAATGAATATTTCACATCATCAGCAAGACCGTTTCATGAAAATCCCCCTAAGAAGTTGTACCAGGATGAAAGTATCCACTGTCACGAAATGGAACTGTTTATCTATTTATATCACTTACATTCACACAATATAACCATAGACTTTGTTTTCAGGTTGTGCAACAGTCCAATTGGCAACCTCAAACTTCTCAAAAACCAGACCTGTTTGAATATACTGTTAAAGCACACCTCCCAAGTCAAGAGACATATCACATGTTTGACATGCATTTGAACAAACAAACTTGCAAAGCATCCCAACCATGTGAAAAACATGCATTTCAAATGTCCATTATTAGGTCACAAAACAAAATCCTGCCTTTGGAAGTGAACCTCCCTGTTGAACTTCAAAATATAGCAACATACCAATCACATCACAGTGCATTCCAGCTGTTTGCCATGCACAAAGCATAGTGAGTGGCGGTCCACCAATGAACAGGTCAAAGGAAGGGCCCCCCCCCCCATCCATGCATCCCCTTTGTTGGAACTTGGAAACCATGCAATGGTTTTCATTTCATATTCCACAAGTTCTGACAATTCATGAATTTTAAGGCTCAAAGTGACTATCTGCATGGACTTGTGGTGCATGTCTCCTCCTACTGGCAAGGCAATAGCTTAGTATATCACATCAAAGACCTCCACTCCTGGAAATGGTTTCACAATTTAACCTATGGTGACCTCATATGACCTGTCAAAGCTACCATCTTGAGATATCATGTGTGCAATATTTTCACATTTATTCACTTCTGACACCAAATTACCTCGCCACCAAAACTAATTGGGTTTTGGTTCTTGTATGGGACATTCACAACCACAGGCAAAGTAAATGACTACTTTTAGGGTTACTCTTGTTATTCTTGGGTCATTATCTTTCACTCTCGAACCACATGATTTTCAGTAATTTTGAGTCACTTCAAGCAGCTCCAAATTGATTCAGTCATTCCTTACAATGTGACAATTGAATACACTAAATTTTTACCCAGGCTGTGACCTGTGGGTTTGTACAAAATTCTGAAAACATTTTTTACCTTTCCAGCCTAACCAATCATTTCTGTTGACTAATTTGTGCACTTTTTTAGAATTTAAATCTACTTACCATGATCAATTAGGTAAGCCATATGTATGGTCATCAATATATCCTGCATCGACTGTGACAACAGAGGCTAAAAATACTTTGAAGCTTATACCACCTGGCTTATATTCACATAAAAATGGTCAAGGTGTAAACCTTACACAATAAGGATTGAACAAGATTCTGTGCCTTATACAATCCTTTTTTTAACTCATTACTGAAATATTCATTTTCCTTGAACATTAAACAACAAAATCATACAACACACTGTCACAACTTTCAAAGACAGTTCTGTTCTCCACAGCTGTACTACACTGACCTGCTTCTATCATTGCACACATTCAATATACTAAGTTTTTTAATGGAATCATAAACTGGGCCTATACAATACTGCTTGTATTCAATGTTAGCCCTACCCTCTACAATTAAAGAAGCAAAGCATAGTTAAATTTCATGACATTTATTGAGGGTAGTTAAATATTTAATGTTCAATACTGCTGATATATCATGTTGAAGCAAACAGCAAAAGAGATAACAGAAGCATACAGCGAAAATAAATAAATACAAAAAGGAAACAATGCCATAAATAATGCTTTTGACTGCATAACTGAACAACAAAAATGCATGCAACAAATTCTGCCTAGTACAAAACAAATTAGAAGTGCCAAGTTAACAATATTTAAAATAGCAGTACCTCTCACATTAAATTAACATTTCATAAAAATCACATACTGACAAAACTTTGACACAGCTGAAATCTTGAAATAAACTAACAAAACAACAAAAGTAAAGCTGACAAAGCAATGTTCTGACCTAACTTTGTCACTGAAGTGATTTCCTAGAATTAAGCTCGAAACATATGTCCTAAATCATCATACACAGCTTAAGAAAGTTATAAAGACCAATAAATACCAACAAACAAAAATACAGTGAAATAATAAATGTAGCTTTGCAGCAGAATTATGAACATTCACTCCCACCAGCTGGTATCCAGACCTACTGCTGTCCGGGAAAATAGTAGGATACCTTTTCTTCTCTCTCTCTCTCTTATAGTAAAGTTAACATTCACAGTATTTTGCAAAAGTTTTTGTATCTATCTGGCAATTGAAATAGCCTCTTCCAAAATATAAATCTCCCATAAATTTGCCTCCAAACCATTGCATTACATCTTTCAAGTGATTTTCTTAGCTATTCTGTTGACAGAGCTACTGTATGGTAGCTCAGTTTTATGGTATCCACAAATAGCCAAATCTCAAAAGGCTACAATCATTAATACCAAAGTCACTTTTATTCCATAATCACTACCATACAGCCACATTAAGGCTACAACACTACAACAATTTCCCAACCTGTGGTGATTTGTATTGCAAAACTTTAAACCTTACATTCACACTAATTATTTCATGAAGGACAACACACTGACAAAAAGCTTTTATATGACTATGCATTTCCGATAAAAGCTGTGTGTAGGTGTGACATCATGACCAAATCACTTAACATTTCATGCTCATACACCTCTGATATTTATTTTCACAGGTTGGCAAACTTTTGGATCTTGCTGACCAGAGATGGAGAAGATTTTAATGTAACTTACAAAAATCGAATCACAACCCCATTCGAATTAGTTGCAGGTTGACTGTTACTGACTGAAAAGCAGCAGGAAAGCTGGAAAGAGGATTACACAAGACACCTACTGGATGCCACTAAGACTAAAGTGCTATTAGAGGCAATCCAGGGACTAACTATAGGTAAGTAGAGGTTAAGTATGTAAAAAGGGAGGGCTAATGAAGGGTGAAATAAATATTACTGTACAAGCTGAACCTTAAATAAACAAAAGCCAAAGACATTCTCTACAACCTCATACTCTTTATTATGTGCAGGCTATATTCAGAAACATTAGCAGATATGCCCTACTGCCTAAACCATTCCAACTTCCAACTTTTCCCTCTTCACCAAGCCTACTACTACACACCAGCATGAAGTAACTCACGATAATTTACATGATGTGACTCACAAAGTTGCAAACTGCATTGGAGATATCAATTCAAGATGGCCACCCATATTTTGGAAAAACTGACTACCCCTGAATTATTACTCTACACAGCTGATACCTCTGTAGTGTTTCACACTATGTTTACAATGAGGTACACTTGCAAGATGGCCTACACCTATTAAAATAATTCTTCACAAGGTTGATAGCTCTCTGTAGTGTGTCAAACTGCATACATTTCAGGTAGACTTCTAAGATGGCCTACCCCTGAGTCACCCTTCAACAAGATTTACATCTCTGTGGTTTTTAAATGGCCTATGCATACTATAGAAGTACTGCCAGAATAACTTGCCAGACCTACCAACCTTTCAACTTTTTTTAAAGAATGACAAAGAATGTTAGGGTGATGGCAGAGTATGAAATACATTTTCAGTGAATGTCAATAGCAGGCTCCCAAACAGGTGTGGTCCAAGGGAACTGGTACAGAGAGAATCCAGAAGGAAAGCTCTCAAAGAATTTTGGCTTTTAGAAGTTTCAGATATGTTGGGAAGACTATTCAGAACATTTGAAATCAACAAATCAGTGATATTTTTTCAAAAATTTCCAATTTTTACAAGTTGCTAATTTTTGCTGTGACTCACTGCATAATTTGGGTGCACTGGTATGTCATTTACAGGTGTGGGCATGCACAAAGAGAACTGCTACATTTATGATACATGGTTTTGTATCAAACAAGGCCTTGAAAAAAGGACTTAAAATTTACCAATTCAAGCCTTGAATTTTGAGGCATGTGAGTGCAATCTATAAATTTATTAAAGTTCAATAAAACAGCATGCCTGCCACACTCCATAACTTCCTCAGGAGTGTTAATTTAAACACACCTGAAAAATCCTGAAATCAAGGCTGCCAAGTGACATTATTGAAGTGGAGTAACATGACAGAAGCTATTTTTTCATTTTGAAGTTTTTGCATAGAGTTACTTTTTGTTTTGATTTCTTTTTACTGTAAACTAGAGTGATTGGGATGCCCCAGTTTCTGCTGGTTTTCAAATTGAAACTTGGGAGTATCCAACTGGCAGGTCTGGCTTGCCTTTGGTGGAACCATTCAAACTGGCTTACACCTTAATTTTGCACTGACAAGGCAGATCTCTTTGTTCTATTGCACTGCATGTATACTGGAGATTACCAAGCCCAATAGTCTTGCATCTTTTTTAACATGATGGATCTGCCTACTTACATCTCAAAATGCAAGTGAACTAAGGATAACCCAACAGGATGGCTTTGCATCATTGCTAACATGATGATTCTGTCACCTCTATCACATTGCATGTATAATAAAGATTATCTATCGGGATGGCCTTGCATCACTGATAACACAATGGATCTGTCTCCTTCAACACTGCATTTAAATCTGAGATACACCAAAAGAATGGCCTTGCACAGTTGGTAACATGGTGAATCTGTCAGCTATATCACATGCACGTATTCTGGAGAAACACTACTTGGATGGCCTTGCGTCATTGGTAAAATGATGAATGTCTCTCCCCTATCACATTGCATGTATACATCATTGTTAACTTGAAGGGTCTGTCTCCTTTATCCCATTGCATGTAAATTTGAGATACACCACAAAAATGGCCTTGCATCATTGGTAACAAGAGGCTGTCAGCTGTATCAATCACATATATGTATTCTGGAGAAACCCTACCAGGATGGCCTTGCATCATTGATAACATGATGGATCTGTCTGTATATCAGGAATGGTCATTTTTGGTGCAATTCTTGCTACAGCCTGGTCATGTAATGCTTGAATTCGCTCATGCACAACACCTAGTAGAGGGCGGTGTGTAGTTTCTCCTGCCCAACAGCTCACCATTAAGTTCCAACATTCTTCGTCAAAATGTCTCAATCTCTCTGGCCTGGTACCTGTGTTGTAAAAAAACAATTGAAAGATACCAAAAGCTTATGAAATAATCACTTTGTCTAGCATTGTCAAACAATCCCAATCATGATAATGAAGTATCATGAAGAAGAAAAAGTTGTATTATGGGCTTGGAAGAATACATGAAACAACTGGTGCTGTGGACAAGTTGATAAAGTTGGCAGCATATAAAGCAATAAAGCTTAGCAACCAGGTTAGGTTCCGTTAGATGGAGTTTTATGGCCCAGTTTCTAACAAATTGGTTTATGTCAGGCCAGCCATGGCCTTTTTCCAGTTATAACTAAGCAACCATTAGGTTGAGGGTCGAGTACTGGTTGTATTAAGGTAAGGCTGTTTTTCATCTAAGAGCATTCAATCTTTTCATCTGAACTGGCCTTTCAGATGGTACCATACTTCACATTGTAAACCAAATCCATTCAAGGCCTGACTATTATGAAACAAGTTGCAGTCTATGTACCTTTGTTTAAGTTGTTGACATGACCACAATAACAGAAAAGACAAAAAATGTACAGGAAAACTATGGCCACCCTGAACCAAAGTTTCACTTCTGCTACAACTTCACTCTTCATATGATTTAATATGAAATGGTACAAATAAGTACAGATGGAAAAAGTTGTGAAGCTGGGAGGCTGTGTTTCAGGAAATTTGGACATGTGGAGGGAAAATCTGGCAATTGCAGGGAAATTTCCCTTTTCTATATGTGAAATTATGGGGAGAATTGCAGGGAATACTTTTGAGTTCAAATTTTGCATAGCAATTCTGATTTTTTTGTAGGGCTGTCAATTTGCGATTAGTGAAGTAAATGTTTAATCGGCATCTTTTTGCGATTACTCGGCGATTAATTGCATTTGCGTATGCATAACCAACCCCTTTAGTAATGTGTACATATGGGTAACAGACCTACACTGTACATATATGTGTGTGTATCCATAGTATAGTAATTCACTATCGCTTCACTTCATTCATAAACGCAAGCAGCCAATCAGTGAGTACGATTCTTCGTAACAGAAGTTCATTCGATGTACTGCACAAACCAGCAGGGTATAAACGATTTTCAGCCGGCTGCTACCGTGTGCAACTGCTGCTATCTACGCTGTTGGTCTTGATAAACAGCGATCGAAACTTTTTTCAGTTCATGACTGACAAACACTCCTACGTAATAAAAGGACAGGCATAACATGGTTAGAAAGCTGAACTTGTAATTATTTTGGGAGATGTACACCAGTAGCAAATTGACAAGTGGCTGTTGAAATTGAACTGTAACGGCGAAGTGCACAATGGCATACAGGGCACTTTAAAGACACTGTTGTGTATGCATACATTTAGTGCTTTCAAATTTCATTGTAAATTATGTTCATTACACATGAATTGGTGGTGTTGAAGTAAAGCCTGTCAAAACAGGTTTCGTGTTTGGGGTTCACGGTTTAAAACGTCCCCCATGACACCGCACACAATCACATGTAAACTAGCGGGGGTTGGGTGGATAAAAGGTGCACATCATAGCTCTGCCCAATTTTTGAGCTTGTTGTTCATACTGTAGACATTGTATGCTTTGTCAAGGCAGCTAAAATTGTGAAGGAGGAGGATACATTGTTTACTTTAAGTCAGAGTCCCAGGGCATGAGATGCGATTAATCGCATGTAACATTTTACTAAATGATAACTTGGCTGGCGATTAATCGGCAATTTATCGCTAATCGCTGACAGCCCTAGTTTTTTGTCAGGTTTTATGGTAAAATGGTTGGAAACCCTATGTTTTTATGTACAAAATCTGCTATACAAAATTTATTTGTGTAGCAATTTGACCATTTTGTGTAGCAAAATGCGATGCAATACTGGATAAATTATTCTCTGGAATTGTGGAAAATTTCACTCCCTACTTGGGACAAAATTTACCTGTTTTCTGGGAAATTGACATTTTTGTTTCACCCTCCAGGCTGAAACAAGCACTGATCACAAGAAGGGGGTGCTTTTTTCTTTCTTGAAAATCTATGTACCGACCATCAACAGGTAGGGCATACTACATTACCAATTCCGATACAAACCAGCTCAATAGTATCACATGTCTTTAACTGTTAGAACTGAAATGGCAGCACCAGAAACCTTTAGAGCTCACACCTCATACTTAATGAAACTGAGAGATTTGGATACAAGTTTCCATTACTAGAGGTATTAAGAATTAAGCACACTCACAATACAACCTCTACACTGTTCAAGCCCATTCCTAGGTCTTAGAGAGGTTTTACAAGAAACCCTCTTTCTTCGGTTGAGCTGGCTAAACAATATTAAAGGTCATATGCAATATTGCACATTTTATAGTAACTTTTACTTAATATCTTTGTCATCACTCCTTAATAAAAGAAATTTAAAACCAGGAAATTCTCTAATGCATACTTTTCAGTTTGACATAAAACATATTTCTGAAAGACAGAAATTGTTGAAGTTAAAAGAGATTGCAATATTAGACTCTTTTAGGAAGATTTAATTTCATCCTAATTTTGTACATTCCTTCTGTCTATTTCAGTTTCATAGCATAATTAGGTAATTTCAGAGGTTAATTGATTAGGAAACACAAGCACAAACATGTTAGCACACAGATGGCAACACTGATATACCTTAAGGGCCCAATTCTCTTATCCCAAACAGTACCAATTCTCCTAAACCTTCTTACTTAAGCCCCTCCCACAATTGTGTGAAAGTCATCCTCATCCAGACGCAATCTCCGTTTATTGCTTCAGGATGAGTATAGAAAAGCTCAATGTGTAAATCCAAACACACTCAGCACAGTTCATGCTGTGTAATATAAGCTTCGGTGCTCTGCATTGTTTGAATAAGCAGTCAATCAAAAGGCTGAGCTAATTGAGAGTTTCTGTTACCCCTTGCAAGAATTGCAGTTTAGGTTGAGAGGATTGAGTTATGACTCAAATGACCAATTTTCAAATGGAAATGACTCAAGGAATTATATCATGATTTTTTTCATTGAAATAGTAGTACAGTGACTTCAGCAACTGTCTCAAAGTAGCATTAAAAGTAGCAAATGACTCAAGGCAAATGCAAAATTAGATGACTCTTTACAAATCGGGTCCTCAAAACTTCTTCTACCTAAACAAAACTGAGGATTTCTTTCACCTGTATTACATTTCTTT
This sequence comes from Holothuria scabra, assembly GCA_037179385.1. NCBI lineage: Eukaryota > Metazoa > Echinodermata > Holothuroidea > Aspidochirotida > Holothuriidae > Holothuria > Holothuria scabra. The sequence goes on along the minus strand of CM074181.1, from coordinate 55,347,857 downwards.
TCAAAAGGTTTTAGACTATTCATGGTTACATCACTAGTCGGCATAGAGCATGCAAAGAAACTCATGCATACATGTTAGTTTTTGAGCCTGCAATGATCTTGCGATTGCACACAGAATGTATTCGAATTAGAATCTATCTTTCATTGTGGCTTAAATGTAAGTGCATCTCATCAACTCTGTTTTGAAGTGGCCATTATGCCATTTGTTTATAAACATGAACGAGTCCATTACATTTAGAAAGTAAGGTAATACTCTGATGTAATCTAATCTTACCTTTCTTTACTGAAGACCACAAATGGTCTTTGTTGTGACACTGCTCAAAGTTCTGTGGAAGTTTAACATTACCAGCTATGATGTACCAGAAGAGAATTCCAAATGCATATGTATCCACACTGTTGTCATACTTGCCAGTGAACAACTCTGGAGCCATGTGAATTGGAGTTCCAACAATGCTGCCGCTCATCATGGCTTCCGGTTTACAAAAGCCAAGGTCAGTTATTTTCCCTCTGTTGGCTGCATCCAGCTATGGTCAAAAGAGGAGAGACCAGATAAGCAAGGAGTAAAATTGATGCTGGCTTGACATCAGAAAGAAATTTTCAATACTTAGGGCCTCTTGGTTGATGCCACAAACAATTTCTTCTAAAACATATCCATTGGAGCAACACATTCAATATGAGAAAATTTCACTCCCAAGAAAATTCAGTTTTGTAGAATTTTGCAAACTTCAACTTTGAGGAAAAAATAATGCATTTTTCTCACAAACATCAGTGTGTAAAATTTACAAGCCATTGCATCAAAATCACCTCCGCAGAAACCCTCATCCCAAATGTTAACTTTTACCTTTTGTGCACAATTTGGATTCAAAATGCAACGGCTTTCCTTTCCAAACATTCAGAACGCGTATCTCTTTTTACAAATCATGACACATACTGCTGTAACTTTTAACATTTAAAAGATGAAATGGCTGCTAGTTTGACACTCCGAATACCATAATTACTTTGTATATAAATTAATATAGCGTGCAATACTTTGTTCTTCCTCTGTTTTCTTTAAAGCTTTTTTTTTTCTAGCACACAAGTTTCAGTTTCACTTTGACATCTTCAATAAATACATTACAATTCAGTCAAGATATTTATACGTCTTAACTTTTGTAACTTCCCTTACTTCCTCTTCTCTTTGTTATGGATACAACAGAAGATTTGAAAATGGATGAATATAAATTTTAAGTTGGGCTTAAATGTCATTCTTCTTTTTTTGTTTACTATGGTATGTCTAACTTTTGCCATCTCTTCTAAGAAATTGGTTAGTTAGATGAGGTTTGACAGCTCAGGTTACAACCAATTTGTTAAGTCCAGCTAGTAACAACCTTTTTTCCAGTTGTGGCTCACTGGCTTGTTTTTCCTATTCCAATGCTGAGCACCAAGCACAATTGCAGTAGGTTCCATGTTAAAAGCCTTTAGAGTGAGAAGGCCAGGAATCCATGCAAGATATTTTTAAAGTGGAGTATTAGCTAATTATGTTCCCAAAATTCATGTTCCACTCCCCCCCCCCCCCACAAAAAAAATGGTCAAACTAAAGAATTGTGTACATCTGCAACACACTGCTGAAATGGCAATGACAGGGTTATTAAAGTTTTAAATCAATTATTTCAAATTTGAGATTATAGACACCTTTTACTTATGTGTGTTAATCATACATAAAACCTCTGTCCACAAAAACTACAATTTCTAACTCTTTTTGGTGACTCTAGGCAGTCACACATGAGTAATGATGCTTATTATAAAACATTGCTGTGCAATGATCTCCCCCAACAGGGTACATCCTATGACAGCATTCTTTATTTTGGCAAAAAACAGGTTCCTTCATGAAAAATAAAATTTGTGGAGATTACCATCATTACCAAACTAATACATACCAAAACATTTTTAAGCTTAATATCTCTGTGGACAAGCCCCAAACTGTGCAAGTACCGGATTCCTTCCACCACATCCAGAGCTATTTGCAGTCTACTAGGCAAATCAAGACCCATCTTGATTCCTGAATGTAAATCTCTTTGCATTCTCTCCATAATAAGAAGAACTGCCAGGGAGCAGCCACCTCCCCCATAACCCTGATCAACCACTGATCCAGCGATGGCAACGATTCTCTTGTGTGGTGGAATCGATCTAAAAATGAAACCAAAACAAGAGACAAAGATGAAAAATAAACCAAGTTTTCATCAACCTTTGTGATTTCAGTTCAGCACAAACATAAACTGCACAATGGCAGGTGAAAGTGCTACATGCAAAAGATCCACATAGCAAAGGTTCATGCATTTGTGAGAACATTTCAACAAAATGGTTGGCTAAAGTGTAACTGATCCACACAAAAAAGTTCTGCACTTGAGACAATATTTAAGATGATAAAATACATGACCATCATTTCATTGAGTCTTTAGTGCACACTCACTCTTTATTGTACGTTTAGCTTACACTTGCATTTTCATACGTGTTGCTCAATTACTTTTGATTTCTTTAACAGAACACTTGTGTTGAACACGACACAGCTTACCATCTATTAACAAAAGGAACAATGCTCTTGCATTAAAACAAAGTATAGCATAAATTTTAATTACACATTGATGACTTGCATTAACAAAGAATAATACATGGTCAAAGGATTAACGGAAGTTATACACAACGGCACAGCTTCAAGTGCACCCAGTGATAGCATTGACCCCAAGAGTGCCATTTGTTTTATTCATTCGTGCTAATTCATACACAGTAGCATTATTATTTCAAAGACTTAAAAGATGGTACGTTCCACTTCTAATATGACAACATGCAAACTGCATAACACTGAGTATTACATTGATTTCCCTAAGACAAGTGTGTTATCCATTTCCCTGAGGTTGCCAAAGGATAATGCATGTCACTTTTCTGCAAGAGACCAATACTAAGTTCATTATTATCAATACATATGAATGAACTCATAATTCAACACCAGTCCATTATTCACATCTACAATGTAACAATAGTACCTTGTATAATGGAATTCCATGGCCAAGTCATTCCAGTGCTTGTCATCAGGTGGTACCACAGATTTAACAGCACACTGTGTGAGATTACCCCAGGCCTTGCAAGAATACACCACGCCATACTGCCCTCTGCCTATTTCACGTTCAAGCTTTGGCATTCCTAAAAGACAAGGGAAACAGAAATGATTATACTTGCATATCTAGACCTAAAACAAAGCTTTAAGTGTGTTATGAATATTCTTTATTTCAGCTACCTTTCAACTGTCAAATTTGATGTTTCTCACATTTAAGGCCCTGTCACACTACTCCAGGAAGGCTACACAGGCTTTTAATGGGCACAGATTTTGTTGCAGGCAGGATAATGCCTGCAGGCAGGCCAAGTTTCCTGTCAGTTTCAGGTGGAACTCGCAAGTTGGCTGCCTGATACTTTTGTGTATTTTGCATGTTCTCTGTGTGACCATGCATGCCATACATGCAATAGTTCTGTGTTGGCTCAGGGACACATACAGGTAAGTTACCTGCATGCTGGTTATGGGAGCAGCCTGCAATGCAAAAGGTTTACCCATGACGATTAGGGGCAAAAAGGGAGGCACTTTTTACGGCATAGGTAGATGCAGAATTTGCTACAAGCAAGCCCTCAGATCACCAGCAGGGAGAAAGTAACTCTCCGGCAACATGCCCTCACTTTTGTCCTATATGTCAATCCATATTTACAGACATGGGTCGATTGCAGGTTGACAGTGCCAACACTGTACCTTGCCAGCAACATGCATGCTCTAGATGCCCCCATCTGATACGTGCTTTTACAAATTTGTCACAGCTCTACACCAACCTACTTTCTTCAATCAGGTTAGCTGCTTGTGACTTGCAGCTGCTACAGGCCACCTGCAGGAAACTCTGCAAACAAACTCACGCTGTTACCCCAAACAAGTTTTGAGCATATTCCAAACTTGACTGTGGGTAACCTTCTATGCACACTTGTGGGCAAGTATCGACAAAATCCGGGTGAGATACTGTAGGCAGCAAAAATTGCCAGCGGCAAGTTGAATGCATGAACACAGAGCTTGCCCACAATAGTGTAACAGGGTCTTTATACCTAATTAGAGGAAAATCTACATAAACCTTTACAATTCCTAATATTCAATCACATGAGTCTCCTATCAGATCTCATATCACACTTATATACTAATGAAATGAGCACTTTAGAAAGGTACTAGCGCTCTGTTTATAATTTCTCTTTTTACTTCCTGTCATTATATATACAGTTTTATGATGGTGAGGATGCTCTTAAAACCAATTTGATTTGATCTCATTTTTATTACTTTCATACTAAAGATTTATGAAATTACCTGTGTTTGAAAAAGAAACATCTAAAACTAAGTGTGCTTTGGCTTGTTTCAAATTTTCATTGCCCCATGCATTTGATATCTTTTACAATAAATAAATGGGAATTCCTTAATCCTAACCTTTATAATCCTAACCTATAAGCTTCTGATTTCTTACATAGCTTCAACCATAGCCAGCAGATTTACCGTCAGTTAACCACTTTTCTAAGTTAAAAACCACCAGCACTACCCTCTCATGCTCCATGTGTTTGGTCTAGCGGTAGAGCATCTGCCTCTCACGCAGAAGGCCCAGGTTACATTCCCAGGTCGAGTCATACGAAAGACTCCAAATGTGGAACCTACTGCGTTGTGCGTGATGATCCGCATAAGCAATGAAGTAGGGAAAACAAGCCAGTGAACCACAAGTGTCCAGCTCAACTTGAACCAATAGGTTGGAAACTGGGCCATAAAACTCGGTCTAACTAACTAACTCATGCTCCAAATTTTGAGGCATGTCTCCGATAATACAACATGTGTTTGATGGTTAGTTTTGTGAATTCTCTGTCATGCACCATCAGACACTTTCCAATAATTTGATGATCCCATCTGACCGACCATGGCCCCAAATTACCCTTGTGCTTCAACTGCTGTTTGCATGTGACCAGTTTCACAAATATTGGACATGATCTGCTGCAAAAATGCCATGTATTAGAATTCTACAAATCCTTGCTTTCATGCAAAGAGAAATTCTTTCAATACACCACAATTGGACCATCAAGTTTGTAGCAGGGAATGTCATCACATATGTAATATAATGTATAATTAACAAGTCATGTGTTCATTGATATCGACAATAATTTCAAAGCAGTGAAGAGACCTCACATTTTTTATGAATGTGAATCACAGAGAGCAGTTAATGTGTAACAGGTCTTTGTGGTGCCCAAACGCCCTCACAGGTCCAATTGGGGTGTATTATCCTTGGAAGAGGAACTTCAAAGCAAAATGACTGACCAACTTTAATTATTTATGTGAAAATAAACATCATTTAAATTTCAATGGTTCTATATTAAAAGGAGTTTCATGCTCCCTTACCATGCAGGACTTTATCCCTGAAAGAGGTACTATCAAGGGCCAGCCTTGCCAGTACAGGTGCATGGTGTTTTCGGACCTTCATTCTCTTCTCTTCAGTCTTCTCCAAGCGACCTGAGTGTTTAGCTTCTAGCTGATGCAATGATGCCAAGAAAGAATCATGAGAGTTTTGAAGACGACTTTTGAACTGAAAAAAAAAAATAAATAAATTAAATGAAATAAAACATCAAAACATGAAAAATGAATAGTGATTTTGTCAATGTATTACATCTAATATTCTCAGTTCAGCCTATGCATCTGTACTCTATGTAAAGCAGTTTGAAAGACATTGATAGGGTAAGTGGATCAAGGCCAGTTGGGCTTTTCCATTGTAATACTAAAGGAGTTGCAAACTTTTGTTTAACTGTAGATGCATGTAGGAAATAGGATAGGATATGCAGATATGCATCTGTACTCTATGTAAAGCAGTTTGAAAGACATTGATAGGGTAAGTGGATCAAGGCCAGTTGGGCTTTTCCATTGTAATACTAAAGGAGTTGCAAACTTTTGTTTAACTGTAGATGCATGTAGGAAATAGGATAGGAGGTGGAGGTATGTAGTCCATCTTGTAAATTGCATGGCCTGTAGGTCTGTCCCTACATTTGTGAATTTTTAATGCTATACTGTACTTTCACTATAATGCCATTCCAAGGAGTTGCTCTCCCAATTTGTAACTCTTTGCTAAGCATCTTCAGACTATAAGCTTAAATCAAACAAAATAACCAAACTAAGAAAACTTGAAAACAAAATTCAGGGAATCCGCCATCTACAATCTACAGGAAACGTTCATCTGAGATACAGGGAGTAGTATTAGTAAGGTAAACATTGTGAGCGTAATACTCGCTACACAATTTGGTGAAAAGGTCCCCCAAATAACACAAGCAAATCACTTTGCCAGAAAACATATTTTAGAGCAGAGGTGTTCACAGTTTCCTTGAGATTCCCTTCAGTGAATGCAATGTATTTGGCATCAGTACCTTGGAAAATATTTAAAATAAAACAGTGTTGTAGTACTGGTACCCATTGCCATTCCTGTACCCGTACTTGAGCTCATGAGTCCATACTCATACCTTTACTCATGACCTGGTACCTGTAACTGTACTCATGACCAGGTACAGGTACCCGTAGTTATGACCTGATACCATTTCCCATGTTGATGGTCTTGTACTCGCACAATAACACTGAAAAAACAACTCCCAACCCTGTTTTTCTGAGAAGAATACAATGTTTCAGTGAAGTTGTAATAAAGCTTTCATGCTCACACATTTCAGTTCCTTAAAGTTTTAAGAGTTTCTTTGAACCTATACACTGGGGAGACAGTTTCTATACTCTAGAAGGAAAACATCCTCTAAACACAACTTACTCAAACATTAAAGTTTCAACCACTTAGGATAACCATCTTCTAGTTTTGATTTTTCTTTTTCCAGTACATCTTTAGAACAAGCACTGCATTACAGAATTCACATCCTAATGGGAAGTGGTTATTGCCGGTTCAAGTGGAAATAGAATGTAGTGTGACATCATCTGGTAACCTAGGTTACCAGCATCCCAAAATACATGTCTATGTGTATTCTGAAAGCAGTGAAAAGTTTCAAATCTATATTCTAGATGTGTGTGCATACATGTGATATAAATGAAACATGTCAATGACTCAGCAGATCTGCAGCTGAATTTACCTAAAAGGGTTGTGTATATCAGGGTTCCAACACTTTCTGGGTAATCAACTTCCAGGTCTTTTCTAGGACAATCCCAGGACCAAATAGAAATTCCCTTCTTCTTAACAATTCCCAAAATAAATGTACAACATTTTTAGTTGATAACAATAAATAAATTTTGATATTACAAGGCGGAGAATAGACTTTGATATTACAAGAATGGTGAGAAGGAACATATCAATTTTTCAAAATTGCCATGTCTTCATCATGACTTCACACAATATCACAAAATTTAAACTTTTCCAAGCCCTGAAATAATTTTCCAAATTTTCATCACTTTTCCAGGTTTTTCTCGACTGTGAGAACCCTGAAATACCCTTTCAGTTAGTGCAACTGTGTTTAAAGGAGACAAATGTAAATTTGTAACAATATTCTTTTCTTTTTAGGGGAAGCATAAACTACTTTCATGAAAGAACCAGAATGCAAACCTTCAGTTAGGCGTTGTGTCTAAAAGAAGGGTCACACCACAAAGTTGGTTTGCCAAATGTTTTCTGATGGGTCACAAGCGACTTTGCATTTGTGTCAGTCAGGAATAATTTCTAGATATTTTCAAGTGAAAATGTGACTCAGGATTAGCACTACAGCTCTACTAACTGGAGACACAAGCCAATTTGTACAAATAAGTCTAAAACTTGATAAGCATACTGAACATGAACACATGCCAATCACGATTTGAAGTAAAAGCGGATTCTGACTGCTCAATAGCCAGCAAAGTTTTGCAAATAATTTCTCAATTTTAAGGAAAAATAAACTCCAAACTGCTTTTCTGTTTTTTTACTCTAGTCAGAGATAATACCTGAGAACAAATACTCTTGGCGAGTTTGTTATCATCAAGGTTATGAATCATGGTGCGAGCAACCTTCTGCTTCCATTCTTGATTCAGGGCAGGTGGTGCCTTGAAAGGTTTCATTGACTGCAAAATCTGCAGAAGAAATTAAAATAAGAGAGATTCAAACCCTGATCACTGCTTAAAAAAATATGACAACACATAGAGACCAATCAAAGTTAGTGTCCTTACTGGATTAATTACTTCTGAAACAATACAGGAAATGATAATCACCAATCTGAGGGTTCATATGCAATACTTTCTCTAGACATGCATTGCAAGCACTGTTACTTGCACAACAAGAGGATAATAACCGCCAATCAATAGATTGCACAAAGAAGCAGTAAAGAATATTTTTCTCAAACTTGAAAGCAACTTAACCAGTTTTTATTTATATTTCTTAAATCAATGTACATGATACACAATGTCTGTGTATATATTTAAATTGCACATCTCATGCAGAGAATGGTTTGCCAAATAAAACCATATGCAACATTTTAAATTTAATCAAACAGCCTACAGTACCCCCACTAAATATTCTTCCACAAAGTCCTCTCCTAGTAATGTTCTTCAAAGAACAGCTCTACAAAGTACACTTCTACTGTAATAACTGCATATCCACAAAGCCCTGCACCAGCACTTAGTTTCATTCTACAATTCATCCTTTAAAGAGTATTCCCTAAAGTGCACCTCCACTGTACTAAGTACTCCTCTAAATAGTCCTCTGCTAGTACCAAGTGCTATTCTACAAAGTATACATCTACTGTACTAAGTACTCCTCTACAAAGTCCTCTGATAGTACATGTGAACTGGTTTACAAAGTACACCTCTTCTGTACTAAGTACTCCTTACAAAGTCCTCTGCTAGCACCACATGCTATTCTACAAAGTGCACCTGTGTAATAAATACTCCTCTACAAAGTCCTCTGCTAGTACATGTGAACTGGTTTACAAAGTACACCTCTACTGTACTAAGTACTCCTTACAAAGTCCTCTGCTAGCGCCACGTGCTATTCTACAAAGTACACCTGTGTAATAAATACTCCTCTACAAAGTCCTTTGCTAGTATCAAGTGCTGTTCTACAAAGTACACCTCTTTTATAAATACTCCTGTACTGTACAAACTACTACAGTACAAAGAACTCCTCCACATTCAGCAAGTCTGATCTAACAAACATGTTTATTTAAAACAAGTTTGTTTGTCATAACAATTACAGTTCATAATTAAACAGTGCATGCTGCTTTAACAAAATTAACAATGGACCAACAAACACTTCTAGCGAACTTTGTACTTTAATTGTCACATTACCTAAGTTACACAGCTGCACAATATGCAACGTATATCTTTTGCAACTGCATTATTTGGCTATATTAATAATGTTCATCTACAGTAAGTTCACAAAACTGCTTTCAGATAAAAATGTTTAGAAAAACAATTTGTAGGAAACACACAAAAGCATACCATGTAGTACAAAGGAAGCTTACTTCTTTTAAGGAAAGTTGGGAGAGGTGAATACAGGAGAAGCCTACTGCATGGTGATAAAGGATTTATGAGGCAAATACTGTACCTGTATGCTCATATGAATAAAATGGTATCATCATATATTTTAAACCCTATGAAACAAACACAGCTTTGATTCTTTCCAAGCACCTCATATTTTATGGCACTGTAGTCCACATGCATACATCTACTGAAATTAGTTATTAATTAGTTTATGTACTCTCCGTATTAAATTTAAAGGGAAAAATTTTTTTTGTGAGATATTTTATTGAAAATTTCCCAAGTTACATTCCATTGGGTACAGTTCAATGAATGAGAGATAACCAGGGAAAAATATCTACCCATTGAGAACTACTTAACAAGTACTTGACCTTTCTGTAACATCTGTTTGCTTAATCAATTATGCAAGGAAAACCACACCTTTGATATCTCTGACTCCATATCCACTGGTCAATCAAATTATTTGTAATGTGTTACCCCAGACAACAACAAACACCTCTTACCATATATACAACACGTTTGTTATATGCACCATCCAAACCAATTAGAACAAATACTGAACACTGTCTGTGCCAGTTGAACCCGAAATTGCTGTTTAACACCCTGATTGAACTAGGCATTGGTATGCTAGGGGTGCTGTACAATACCTTTATGTATACTCTTCCACAGAAATAAGTTCTATGTATGGGGTGACTGACAACTTTGCAGACCCGGCAAGGGTCCATGTATTAACACTACATAAAAATCTTGAAATGATAGCACTCTTAGGTGCACATTTGATGGTAAATTGGGTATAATTCTACTGTAATTGCAGCTCTTGAGTTGTAGCAGGTTGTTTTAAATTTGAAACAGCAGGATGTAGAAATTTTTCAGTACTTCAAAAACAAAAACTTCAATAAAAAAAAGAGTACTATACATCTTCAAAATCTTCTGCTATTGGTTTAAAGTGTAGGCACAAACCAAAACTAGAGCTAAAAGAAAATAAAATTTTTTTAAACCTGTGATGCCACTGGACTGTACTAATCAGCCCAATAAATAGTGGTCAAGATCCAAATTATGAACACTCAAGTTTTTTTGTAGATAAAACGTTCCACATTCCTATCATTCTACCCAGCTGACATAAACAGCTAATAACACACACTATGGGGCACGAACAGCATCGTGAACATCTTCTTATGTGTGCTGCAATAAACCCCACAGCATGGGCTGTTACAGTAGTGTGCTCTTAAGGGTCAACCAAATCGCATAACGAAAGTAATATGTCCTGGCATAACTGCTCCTCCTACATAAATTATGCAGCAGTGTCAACATTCTATGGGGCAAGGCTTACTGTTTGTTAATGAACCTGTTTGATGAGGAAATAGGCACAGTACCCCTTTCTTTTCATGTTGTTCCACTGCAACTCATTTGTGACTCGTGAATGGAATGGGGTGAAGACCACAAAAGGATAACAAACACATGGCTATGGGACACTTTTTTTCAAGCAATATTTCTCATTCAGAGCACAAGGGTTAGTAAATTCATTAGGGCTCAACCCCACCCCAATAAGTCCAAGACTCCTAATTTCAAAAATCTGAGGAAACGTTGAAGGTTCCCACAGATTTTTTTTTTCAGGAGTTTCACAAAATTTTTACTGCTTAAGGCGCCATGGATGTAAATATACATTATATTCAATATAAAGATTCACATAAGAAAGGGTGTCTGCTGGTTTCACAAGATTTGGCTGTTAAGATTAACATATTTGCGTGATTATGCATAACATATTTGGGTGCAAATATCCAGAGCTTGTGTGTCTTGCCCATGCACAGGATTTTCTCCCAAGTATCTAATCTAGCATCTGTGACCCCTAGGTTACCAAAAAAGTTGGTAAGAGGTGGACAAATTAGGACCTGGGTTGTAAAATGTAGGGACAAAGTAGATTGTTCCAGTGAAGCAGAGCAAAACAGAGCAGTGAAATCTAACACCACAGAAGAGTGTGAAAGCACAATATTTTCACTCTTTTAATTAATTTACCATACTACAAGGCCACTAGGTCCAGCAGCTATATAGTGCTATCCACATCAAAATGGAAAACTTGTGGCTTAACGACTCTATCAAAGTTTTTGTACAGGAAGTTTTGTTACCATTGAGAAAATTTAAGAAGGGTTATATTATAGGTACAGTACCGCTGTTTCCTCTAAGAAGTTATACTTGGGTCAATACACTCAACTTGAGAAAATTTAACTCAATGAAATTTCAGTTTTGTGGAATTGTACACCCATCAAATGTGGGGGAAAAAAATTAAGTTTACCCTCTTTTTTTTCATTTTTTCCTTCAAACATTGGCGCATCAAATTGACAAGCCATTGCATCAAAATTTTGTCATAGCAGGCAGCTGTACAACAGTACCAAATGTCATCCGCTTTATTCTTCAACAAAATCAGCATGCAGTCTTTCACTTTACTGCCCTTTGCCTCATTATGTAAACATAGGATGTGTCTACATGAGCTTAATTGTCACAGACATCTTTGACATAGACATACTCTATAGTGATGTTAAGATGTGTTGATAAGGCTCAGATGAACAATGGCATGTTGTTCACATGCCACCTTTGCATATAGAAAACAGGAACCACCACATCATACTACTCAGAGCACTGCATTCTATTTGCCAAAGTTAATTTGACATGATGTTTGAAGCTGAAGACCCCCCCCCCAACTCCTCTCTCTCTCTTCACAGGACCGCAACTCCCCTTCCGCACCACCACTGTGTGTGATGCTCGGCATAAGCAATGGAGTAGGGAAAGCAAGCCAGTGAGCTACAACTGGAAAAAAGCCTGTGGCCAGCTCAACTTGAACCAATTGGTTGGAAACTGGGCCGTAACACTCCATCTAACTAACTTTACTAGTTCATGACAGTAGAGATGAGTTTGGTCACAAAACCTAGGGTAGTGTGCAGGTAGCTTACTCTAACTTGCACACTTTAATCATTTTGACAGATATGACATGTAGCTGTACTTACTTCTTTCATTCTTTCAAAGAACACCTTCACAACGGATGAGCTGGATCGCACACTGACCTCAACTTGATATGCTGAATTGAGAATCTGTAACATGAATATAGAGAGATCAAGTTTATTGCTTTTTATTGAAAAACTGGACAGCATATCTTTAACCCTTATAAGACAAATTCAAAGGGACACCATACATACATATCTGTAAAAAATGCCATAATGTATGGTAGGGTAGGGTTTTGTTACTTAAATTTTGTCACCATTTGTTTCAATTCATCATTAAATCGATCTCCTAAATAGCTAGAGACCAGTCACGAATGTGATTTGAGGCAAGTCCCAAATCATTCAAGCCAATCAGAATGCAGGAAATCATAATAATTATTTATGCTTTTGCCAGATTCAAAGGGCAAATGCAGTCACCCCAATTTGAACAAGGACAGTACTGTAGTCCATACTAGTTTGTGAATGACACTTGACAATCATGTGACAATGTGTTTTTCACTGAGTTGTGAAATTTACAAGTAGTGATATCTTGGTTAACCTTGAATGTTGATTGTTTAAGCCTTAAAATATCCCGATAGCTTCTTGGAAGAAAAATGACAGAAAAATAGCAAAATTTAGTAGTTGTTTCAAAATAATTTTGGGGCGACTGCTCTTGACCTTTAAGTACAGCATGGGATGAGCAAAGTACAGTATAAAAACGCAACAATTTAGTATTGATAACAATAAAGGACAACCTTGAAAAAATACCGTCTTCAGGGATGATACTTTAGCAATATATCTGGTTGTCCTTCTGAAACTTGGTTGTCAACCATAGAAAATGCAAAATACATTTGCAGGCTATAACAATACTTCTAAGTGATACATTGAAATAGAAAAAAAAACAGCTGCTGTAAGCTATGGTAATAATGTAACAACTTAAGACACTACAGGAAAAGAAAAAGATGCCAGCCCATCTGGATGCCTTCATGCCTTACAGTATGACACATGTCAGTCAGGTCGGACTGTAAGTGGGTGACATGGCTTTGTTCAATTGGTCTGCAATCCAGCTGAAATTTAATGTCTTTTCACAAATACAGTGTATAAAAGAAGGATTACAACCCTCTCTGTGTCTACTAGCAGTTTACAGTAGTTAGCAAATTAAGGCAGTAATGCCTTTTTTTTTTAAAAAAAAAAAACCTCTTTTACAGTTATCTACAATGCAAGCTCTGGCTCTTATTTTTTTGATAATGTGTACACATATCAACACTAAAATACTAAAACAGTTTCTCTACTTTCCCTCTGCTTTCACCCTAGGGACTGCTGCACACTATGGCCTTTTGAACAACCTCTTCAGATTGAGAGATCAAGTTGAAAGTCTTACATAAGATTTTACATAGCTATGTTTGTTCTGGTGGTCTGCTGGCTAATCTTTTGTGAAAAAGAAATTGGTGGTAATAAATCAGATGCCTTTAGTAGTCCTTATGGGCCTTTGCTTTTGGGGCAAACACATTTGGTAGTCCACAGGACTACTATGACATATTTTCCAGTTGTTCATCATAAATTTTGGTTGTCAGGGATGACCGGACAACTGTTGAATAATACCTTGTATTTGAAAATACTGTACATAACTTTAAACAACCAAGTACAACACAGTACAGTTGATACAATAGTATGCCACCTAATTACAAGAATAAAGCACTGCACTCTGCGGCATAGAGGAGAATGCATTAGTTAAGTTTTTTTCTTTTTAAGTTCTGTGTATTGTACATGCATAAATACAAAGTACACATTATGCAGTACTGTATAGTACATAGCTGCATACAGTAGGTGTATGTCAACTGCCATTTTACTGTAGCCTACATATTAGGTTCTACCACATTGGCTCTCTGTATTGCAAGGTGAGAATCTTGACATCCTGTTGGAGTTATGATCAAGTTCCCTGTTTTATGTTGAAAGGTATTTCATTAGTTTGCAAGTCAAAAAAAAAAATGATAAAAAAATAAATAAATAAAATATACCCAACAAATAACAATGAAAGTGTTTAATTATTTGAATTCTGTTCCTCTTTTTGTGGTACTAGTCAACATTTCTTAAACAGGAGAGGAAGTAATTTTATGCTACAATACTCTGAAATAAGGACTTCTGATATGATAGTATGATGCAATAATCTACTCTACAGGAAAGAAGTTTCATTGTATACACATACTGGGATGCAATATTTTCCACACCTAAATAGAAATTTTAGCAGAAGGCAAAACAGGTAGGCCTATAACTTCTGACCTGGTAATTCTGAAAACCCAGCATGAGCTCCACTTATTATTTAGTGCAAAGCATACAGTAGCTCTACACAGTATAGGACTGAACATGAGAACAGGGTCTACATACAGGAGTACTAGAGCTATTTAAAGTGTGTATCCAAATTTTTAAACAACGGAGATAAAACTACTGTGTGTGATTGGTCAGAGACAGAGTTTTAAAAAATGTAAGCTACCAATTAAATGCAGGACCACTTTGAAGGAATTGTCACCTGTTTTCCAAATAATTAGTGAACAGAATTTTGGGCTATACATTAACATTTAGTGGGTAAATGCTCTTGTTTCTGGGTAAAATATAACATATCCCTGGTTAGTTAGTTAGTTAGAGTTTTGCGGCCCAGTTTCCAAACTATTGGTTCAAGTTGAGCTGGCCATGGCCTTTTTTCCAGTTGTGGCTCACTGGCTTGTTTTCCGTACTCCATTGCTTGTGCGGAGCATCACACACAACGGCAGTAGGTTCCTTTTTTAGAGTCTTTGGTATGACTCAAGCTGGGAAGGGAACACGGGCCTGGAAGTACCCTTTAGTTAGTTAGTTAGATGGAGTTGTATGGTCTAGTTTCTTCTACTGTTTAAGACAATTACTCATGGTAAGTCCATGCCAGCCATTTATGAACACATGTGCATTTGCTCAATGAGACTAGTCATCAGTACACAACCCTTCAATGTATATGGAATAGGGAAAACGAAGCCAACAAACCACAACTGGAAAAGGGGCTGTGGCCAGTTTGACTTACAGTAAACCAATTGGTTACATACTGGGCCATTAAACTCTAATGTAATTAACTTACTTCAGTGAAAATGATTAAATGAAAGTCCAGTCTGGAATTCAACTCCTTGCCAGGACACACTGAAGACTTTCAGAATAGAACATACTACCATTGTGCAGAGATACTGTAACAAGCCAGTGAGCTACTGTACAACTGGTAAAAAGGCCATGGCCCACCTATTAAAAACGAACTGATCAAAAACTGAGCCATTAAATCTCATCTACTGCCTGTAACCAACAAAGTCAAGTCCAGTGAATGTGGTATCCTAATAAAATGGAGAGCACAGTATTTTTCCCAACAAGCCATGTGACAATTATGACAAATATTTGGAGCAGTGGAAGAATAAAAGATCCTTTGATTTTTTTTATTTTGCTTCCTTTCTGTGCATTTTTAAAATATCTTCCAGTCTTACTCTGTTTGCACATGAATATATGGAAGCTGTGTGATCTTGGCAAAACAACATCAAAGATACAATGTCCTTCCATCTTCATCCACTAAATTGAGTCTGCATAAGGTAAGTAGAGCTATATGGTGTATTTTCTTTCAGGGCTGGAATTAACCGAAGCCCACCAAGGGCATGGCCTTCGTATATTTGGTAATGGTCCTTTTGCCCTATAAAGTTTAATGACAATCAAGGCCATTTGGCCTCCATGTCCTACCTGTGAGATTACATTGTGGTCAGTACAAAACCACTTGTTTAGCCATGGCACTCTCTCAGTTCACATGGCATGCTTTAAAACTGATGGGGAAATGGCCTTGCCCTGCTGGAAAGTTAATTCCAGCCCTGTTCTTTAGTGCAATATCAACAAATTTCTGCTTGGGTTTATAGGTAAGATGGAGTTTCATGTCCCAATTTCTAACTAACTGGTTCAAGTTGAGCTGGCCATGGCCTTGTTTTCAGTTGTGACTCATTGGCTTTTTTTCCCTACGCCATTACTCATGCTGAGCACCAAGCACAATGACACTAAGTCTTCTGTATTACCCAGCCAGGACTCAAACATCCAGCCTCCCAATTGCAAGTCTGATGCTTTAACTACTTGAACATGCAGTCTGTCAGATCGTTGTTCGTTATTCCGAAGGCCTTTGGTCCTAATGTTAGATTCTGAATAATGAACCTTCAGAATAACGGTCCTAATATTAGAATCGGAATAACGAACCTTCAGGATAACAGCCCCTTTAAAAAGCAATCCATATATTTAATTTGGAAAAACAAACTTTCGGAATAACAACCCTTCAAAATAATGATCACACCCCGTCTGTCAATGTGTCTGCTTGAGAGCAGTATGCTCTCTAAAATTAGGGAAATTAGATTCTCTACAAGTAGCCACATAATTAGTATCCTAGTACTGATCTGTGGTGAAATTGAAGAATGCCAATGACTGCTTGATTTCTTTCGATACAGTACTTGTTTACAAGCTTCCCTTAAGACAAAGACAAGGAGTACACAACAGAATGCAAAATGAGTCACTGTCCACGAAGTACATAGGTTATTGCAGGTTAAGTAAAGATGCAAAGCAAAAGCAAACAAAGAAGTTGACTCACTTAGAGTTCAACCACCAAATAAAATAGGGAGTTTATCTCTGTTTCTGTAGTAATCTTCAAATATAACACTGTAGGTTGTATTCAATCAATTTTATATCATCACACAACTATTACTGACTATGATAGATAACCTTATTTACACATTGGTTTACCCTGTACTGAGGTTTATAGTGAAGGCATACAGTACAAGCACTTAAGCTACTAAGTACAGTACAATACTGTATGTGCTGCCTCAAGAAAATTAAAATGTTGCAGCACTAATGGTTTGCATTCATGAATAAGCAGTACGCCCTTTCATCAAAGAGGCATAATATTATCTCTGTTTCATACAGTACATACAAGATGGCAAGTGTGACCAACACAAAAAATTAATATAAAAAAATCATCATAATTTAAAACAGAAAACAGGACTATATCTATTAAACCACAGACAGGAAAACTATTGTAACTATATACTGTAATGCATCTTGTCAGCCAAAACTTAACCAAACTACATGATGATGTACCCGTACCTGGTCAACTACACTGCAACACAGTAAATGATATAGACTTGTCCACACTTGCATTACTGCTTGGCACTGGTTAGCATAAAGCATGTGCAGGAACATGGGGACATCCCTATGTTCCGACGTCTCTATGTTCCGACAAAGTTTACTTTGGCGCCGAAAAAAATTGGCTTTGAGGCCGATAATAATGTACTTTGCCGCTGACAAAAATGTACTTAGGCGCCAATAAAAATGTACTTTGGTACAGACCAAGTGTGCTTTGGCGCCGTTTTGTCGGAACATAGAGATGTCAGAACATAGAGATGTAACCCAGGAACATATGAGTGCATCTCAGGTTTTGCGGGAGAAGCCATCCAGAATGTAGACAAATTAGAATCAACTGTTCATTGAGTAGAAAATGTAAGTGCATATATCAACAACTCTGTTGTCAAGCAGGCAAGACACCATTTGTTTATTGAAACATGAATGAGTCTAGACTGTATCTGGTCAGCTACAACTGGACTATAATTTGCAATGCAGTATTAATAAGATACACTGCATCTGGTCACCTAAATCTATACTCCACTGCAATTTAGTATTGATATACTGTATCTGGTCAACTACAACTGTACTACCCAGTACAGTTTACTACATGAAGGAGCACGACTATAGTGTATCTACTTCTCAGTTTCTGTATACCACACTATTGTTCCTTTCACTTAGACAAGAATGACATACAAAATACTGGGGGTTCTTGTTTCTAAATAATGGACAAATAATGTTACAATTGTTGGGCTTGGTACCACAGCACATGATACAGCAACAAAAACAAGAAAATCCCTGAAAAATGGAGACAGTTGGTAGGTACCAGAATTCCCTCACCTTTTGAAGTGCATGACTTGCTGATGACTCCCTGTCCTCTTCTGTCTCTAAACTCTGCAAACATCTCTCTAGGGTCCCAAGGTAGCTGTCCTGAAGGTGGTCAACAGAACTAACCAGGCGCTCCACCACTGCAGCACGGAGCCTGGTCAGTACTAGTTCCTTGATACAATGTGTGCATTGTTTGACAGCTTTACTCTGGGAAATTCCTTCTACTTCTTGGCTTTCTTCAATATCTGATTTGGGGAGAAACAAACAAAATGTGATCCTCCTGACAGGTATTCCCCATTACCTACTCTTACCCTATCTGGTAATGGCAACTTGGGTAAAAGGATCAGTTCACCTTACATTTTGTTGGGGCAGAGACTCCTATTGGCCCAGCACAGCTTTTCAGTGTGTCATGCATGGGTGACATTCAACGATACTTGCAACTTTTCAAAAGTCAAGATGAGATTCACGTCTGCCCAGAAGTTAAGAAAATCAGTTGTATTTGGAGTTTTTCTGAATTCCAGCTAATGGTTGTTTCTTCATATGTTTACTGAAGGATTTATGCCATATATAACGTGCATCCCTGTACAGAGAGCACGGACGCTGAATTAGAGTTGAGGACATTTCCTACAGAGGCAATCTGAGTCTGACAGCAAATGTTGACCTTTGTTTATTCATTTTAACTCATTATCTACCAGAAACAATGAAGAAATTGAATCTTGAGGTCTTTCAAATGAGAAGAAATGTTAACTTCTGTCTAAACTACTTTTCATTGGGATTTTTGTAGTACTGTACTTTTTGGGTGAAGTGACCAATCACAATGTTAGATAATGATGACAGATCATTTTATTTAAGTTTTAACTCAATGTATGATTTTGGTACAGAATTTAGGCCAAGGAAATCTAATAAAAACAGACTCTGATTGCCCCTTTAAATTATTTATCTTTTAAAATATCAATACTTACAAACGTACTGATTTAAATTATGTTAGTTTTCCTGGGTTGCTGTACTTTCAAAATGAATCACAAAGTAATTGTTACACTACTACTACACTTCCCAGAAACCAGGCTGAAAATTTAGTGAAATGAAATTTCTAGAAAATAGCCCCCTATCAGCTGGTAGTTGTAGAGTACTGTACGTATGCCCAGGGTACCAACATCTTGGTACTCCATGGGAACAACTGGACATCAATGTGTACTTTTATCTGCTACATATCTACTTAATTTATATCAAATAATAACCCATGGGTTACATATTCATGAAGGGAAATTTTTCGACCTTTCCAGTGGAGAAAATGTTGGGCGTTTTTACCCCAGCCTCTTGGTAAAAATGCCCGCCCACAAACTTCCAAGAAAAATGAAGACTATATTCCATATTTTTCTGTAGTTACTTTTGCATTTCTTCCTACAATGAACTCAGTTATGAGAATGGTACAAGATGTAGCTGGAAAACAGCAAAGTAAGTGGGATTGTTTGGAACATTTACCGACAACAATGAAGTTGCAGGCATAGCTACCACAGTAGCACTGAAAACAAAAAAAAGCTATTCTATCAAGAAATTGTACCAGCTACAGTATATGCCACATAATGAATTGTTCTTCGCTGGTCTCTTAGTACAGGAGTGCACTGTAGGTGTACTTTAAAAGCAAAACATACAGCTGAAAAGCAGCTAAACAATTAAAACAACTATTATGGCATTAATTATTGAAATGTGACAGAATTGTGATGCACCAATTCCAGTGAAGTGTGACATGGAATGATGGAATAAGCCTAACCAAATGAATGAACCGTCTATCAATATTTACCTGAATATTATAGAATCGAACATTATGGAGCTAAATGTCTGACATTTTGTTGCATATCAATCCAAGTTGGCCTCAATGTCATACACCCATCCTACATAAGAACTGTAAGTAGGCCTAAGTTGTAGTCTATTATAGATTACAGTATGTACTGTACATTCCATACCAATTGAACCAGTCATTATGCCATACTGTACCTCACAGATTTTATTGTAAAATTATTTATTTTCCCAATTAGCTAATTAAGAAGCGGCCAAAAGGGAAAATTTGAATGCATGATTTCAAAGTCGTGGAGTTTCAATGTTTTCTGGACTTAAAGTCATTACTTTCGATTTCTAGGTTCTCAGAATGAGTTGCAATCTTTTGAGTGTTCATAATATGAAAACTATATTGAAATTTGCCACTGTTTCATTGTGTAGATTAAAAACAAGGTGTAGAATAAGTATCTGGTCCCTCGTCATATTGTATGTCATTTAGATTTCGGGGGGGGGGGGGAATTTTCCCCATGTGTTGTTTAAATTCTACAATGTTTATGATTTTGTTCAGCTAATAATGGGATAATTTTATGCAATAGAGACTTTATGGAGTAAAAAAAGTTTTGTAGGGTTGTTTGGTACCTGATTTACATCATGTAGATAAATTAAAATTACAGAAACCCCTCAATTTTATAGACGCCCAAAATAGACATAAATAGGAAAATGGTCACAAATATTGAATGGAAGAAAACTTACTGAAATGACCAATTAATATGTATTGTAATCACTTATTATTGGTGGCATTTCAGAATTTTTAGGAACATGGTTGTTTACTGATAACTTGGTAATGCCACAGTTTGAGTAGGCTGTGCTGGAAGAGCGAGTTAGAATACCATACTTCATGATGAAAAGAATGGAAGGATAAAATTTCTTGTATACTGTATTATCCTTTTTTATAGTCTGCACGAGGAACAACAGTATAAAATGCTGCTGTAAATACCAGATTCTCACAATGTTTGATAAGGATAAATAAGGCTGCAATGCTGAAAATTACACTGGGTGTTATTACCCTGAGAGCTTTGATTTTCTCGGGGTAATAACACCCACGTATAAAACATTAATTTGGCAAAAATATTAATTTACAGAATTATTTATACCTATTTAGATGACTTTTTCAAATAATTAGCAACTGTAGAATTTTAAAAATATTATGCCCCCTCCTGAAATGGAATAGTTTTAAGTGAAATGGGCTAAACATCCAACCCTGGTTTTTCAAAACTTTATTTTTCATTTTTGGTTGGATGGCAACTATGCACCATTAAAAAATAATTTTTGATCTGACTGTATACTTTACAAATGAGGATAAGCATTGTACTCATTAAAAATACAGTATATCACATTAAAAAATAACGCTTACCAGTTTTCACTTGTAGAAGAAACAAGTCAATCGGGCATTTTTACCCCAGTTTACCCTATTTCCCCCCTGCAGTAAGAGGCAACTAAAGGGAAACAAAACTTGAACTATACTTGAAAATAAATTTAGACTTAACTTTTCGTCAAGTTGACTGACACTATATACGTAACACATTCGTGTTGGTGGTGGGTTGCTAAACCTCATCTAACTTATCTCTTACCTACAGTAAAAGCAGAGTTTCTGATATAAATATCCCCGTATATTTTTAGCAGTTCTCGTCCAAAACTTCTGTTTTGTTTAAAAAGAATCTGTCACTGAAATGCACGTAAGTCTGATCCCCGCAAAATCCACCTACGCAGAGATTTGCAATGCCATTTCTAGGTGAATTTAGCACGGCTTCGCTAGCCGGCATTACAAGCGTGATCGTCGTTACACAAACTCAACAGGAAAATTTGTCTCGAGACTGAGTTCACTGACACACTTAATCACATAGGCGAAGGCGCGAGTTGTGATTGGCTGCCTATCATCAACGCAATTGAACCAATCACGAAGCAGGGGCCAATTTAAATTTTGCAATGGATATTTTACATATGATGTCACCCAGCAAAATATTATGCCGTTTGGGGGTAAAAACGGACACGCACGTAAGTCAAGTGCATGCGTGGGCCAAGAAGTTTGCTGCAAGAGACCACGTGCATTACTGTTTTCGTTTGCAATCACGTCCTATGACAACATTGCTTAAGTCCTACCGTAAATAACATTACGGAAGGAATGCTGGGAATGACTTAATTTATGCAAGGTAATAACCACCCAACTCCACAAGATTCTAGGTGCTAAGTGTACAAAACGTGCACACATATGTGTGCAAAGCTTGGGGATTTGAAAAACGGCGAAACACTGCAGCTAGATAGTCTGTACTATGTATTTTGAGCAGAACAGTTTGTACAGCAACTTATGCGACGCTTTCTGCGAGACAGCAAGGAATACACCTTGAATGCACTTCTAAATCAATTCCAAGTAATACTAATGGGTTATAGCGGAAAACATCAAACGATCATTCCCATGGCAGGGGTAAAATTATTAGTTTGTGATTATCAATGATGATCCCGTTTTGGCGGGAAGTTAAAGGATTGAGTATTTACGGGAATTTTTACGAAAAGAGCAAGTTTCAAGTACATTTAGCCCCTTTTTCCAGTTTGCAAATAATCAGTGGTAGTGATCGGTTGAATGGCAGAATTTTACCAATGCCGATTATTTACTGATAACGGAATAATCGGCCCGATGCCGATTACTTAACAGATGATCAGTCAAACACTATTTCATACTATGTGGCATATAGGCCTACTGATTGAAACCTGTATTAACCCTTTACCACTGTTTGGGTCCTTTTGGACCCATACGGAGAGCGCGACTGTCACCCATCTTTACTGTTTCACGCGGGGCTCGAAACTGCAAGTGGCTACCCGAAAATTCGGCCACAACGAGAGAGACAATAGTTAAAGGTCACGGGTCAATAACCTACAGAAGCTGATGCGGGGCGTGCTGCGTCTGCTTTTCCGCCCACTCCTGAGGCGCGCAAATATGCCCTGATTAAAGCACAATGGTAAAGGGTTAATGGTGTACAGTACCAGTAAATGTAAATAGGAGGTAAGAAGGGGAGATGTAGACAACAAATACAAAATACTTGATTTCTCCATCAAATAAGTGTCATGCCAGGGACTGCATAAAATGGGCATATGACCTGCCACACTTACTTTTGAGAGCAAAAATGTTCTGCTGTCAATTTTCACAGACAACCATACCTACAGTGTAAGAAATACAATCTTAAAAATAGGCAAAGGACAGTCATAAATGTTCCCATTGAAGATCAAGATTTGCATGTGTGTTGCTGAAACTAAGACATTAGAACAAATTTGAGAGATCTGAATGTTAAAAGGAGATCTAGGCTTTTCAAAGTCTTGCAGTAAATTCGGTGACAGACTTGGCCTGCATATATAGTAACATTCAAGTATTGGACTGTATTAAACATGGATCACACGTATCACTATGTGACAACTAAACAGAAAGTCAACAAAACTGTTTAAAGACTTATCATCCCCGGAGATAAGGCCTACCAAATCTCTTTGTCCATGGGCTGATAATTCATATGTACTGGAATGCAGTACATTCAAGCTGCTGAAAGTGAGAAAACTGTTGACATTTCCAATTTGCTACACAGTCAAAATAACTGTCAGACTATGCCAGGTATGACTATAGGGTTTATGTCACCATGTGATACACGGTCATGTGTCACACAGACAATTACATACTGTAAAGTAAGCCCAGCAACTAGAGAAGGCACACATTTAAATTGCACACTATTTCCTGACAACAGTCTGATCTCACTTTCATCTTACAGAACATTTGTTGGTTAAAGTATCCACCTACTGTACAGTAGTACTACAAATGTACAGTAATCGTTTTATTTATTCAAGAGTCATACAGTTGTACACATTCTAATTTATGGTTAACTTTTTTTGTACTGTGCAACCTTTGAACATTGAATTAAGCCCTGAAGAGGTCTAATGGTAAAGCAAATGTCTTCATACTCATAATACTGTACCTCTAAGGTCACACTTTACAGCCTCTTCTACTAATTCATCCTCCATATTCTCCACCGTTTCTCGTATCATCACGCTGATCTGTACCTGCCTCTCTTCTGCTAACCCCTTTAAGGATTCGTAAAGTTCCGCTTCTCTCTTCCTTGCAAACTCGATTCTCTTTGGAGTGATCAAAATGTCCCTTTGCATATCAAAAGCAGTCATAATAAACATATTCATACACTTTAAATGAAGTTTGTGTAGATATGAAGCTGCCTGTACTAAGTACCACTGAAGCATGTGATGTATTGATTGCACTACCCCTGGTCCATTGTGAATATTTTCAAGCCTACTAGATACACGATGTGGTTCAGCTTTAAATTCCTGACCAACGTCATTTAAAAAACCCAAATTTTTCAACTGGGCCATCAGAGATACTTGTCGATACGTTTCAGCTCTACCTTGGTTCCTTTGGGGTCTGTGACCCCCTTTGGCCCCTACTTCATCTGTATCATATGCTGAATCGTCTTCACAATCCTCTGGACTCTGAGAATCACTGGAAGAATAATCAACAGACTTCCTCACAGGCAACCTGTTAAATGTCCTATATTTCAAACAACAATCCACAAACAGAAGGGGATATTCAGGGGCGCAGGAACGAAGGTCCAAAATAAAGTTTTGACATTCTCTAGACAGACTGTCTCCATCGAGAGCATACAACAAGACTGGCATGCCATCCCCAACACATTTCTCGTAGATCTTATGAACTGAGACACCTGATAAGTTGTGAGGAGGCACTACGATTTGAACATTGTATGCCAAAAGAGGTTTGTTCAAAGTGACATCTGTAATAGCTTTAGCAGCAGGGTCCTGGGGTTTGACCTCTGGCTGGATTCGAACCTGCCATTCTGGTATAACCTCCCAATCTCTGTCTTGCACGTTTATACTATTTTGATCGATAAGTTCGAAGCTGTCCATTAAAGAAAGACTGGTACACCTTCTTTGACCATACTTGAACCGTATGAGTCGATACGATTGGTCATCTTTGGTCTCTGGTGGTGGCACTCTAATGATCTCTTCACCTAGCAAGTGGTTTACTAAAGCAGCCTTTGCTGAAAATGACTGTCCAAATATTAGAATAGTTGGCTGAGATGCAACTACTGTGCTGATGAAACTACTCTCAACCTCTTCCAGATGAAAATTCTTTTGAGATTCTGGGTAAAAGATGGGAAAGAAAGAATTTTAATTTATTTAAGACTGGATTCAAGTTCAGTGAAAGAAAATCAAGACTACTGTATGCAAACTGTTTTGCACAATTCTCAACTCCCCTTTTCACTTAACTACAAGTCTCCATGGCATGCACAAAGTTGCCAACTGCTCATTGTACAGTACAATACCAGTTTTCTACATGGACTTTACTGCATAGGAAGCGCCATTCTCAATGGAATGTTTTCAGCTTTGAATTTCATGCATGCAGAATGCCTGTAAGATTTTCTGTTCAAGGCATATTCTTGAACTTGCGCACATAATAATGTTTACAGTATGACACTGGATTGACCCATTACGGGAAAATATGTATACCCGGTGCCACCAGAATGTTATTGAAAATAAAGCAATAAAATATATAATGTAAGCATATCTAACCCCTTTTGCATTTTGAGAGTTCAATCATTTGTATTGTAACAAATACAAGAACATAAGTTGGTATGCATTGAATTAATTACAAGCACTATGCACTGTGCTTATTAAACAGGAACTTACACCATTTAGTTACACATATTCCCATTGAAAAATTTATAGTGTACTATACAAATCTAGCACTCCATTTCTTCTGTACCGTACTGTACATCCCTCCCACACAAACAATCCCCTGTGGGCTGGGGGTTATAGAATATATGCAAATGGTACAGTATTTCCTGCCTATCATAAGAGGCAACTAAAGTTAGTTAGCTACATAGAGTTTTACGGCCCAGTTTCCATCCAACTTGTTCAAGTCGAGCTGGCCACAGCCCTTTTCTCTAGTTGTGGCTGGCTGGCTTGTTTCCCTACTCCAATGCTTATGCTAGGCACAAAGCGCAATTGCAGTAGGTTCCGTTTTTTTTAAGTCTTCAGTATGCCCCGGCCAGGACTCAAACTCCAAACCTCCCGACTGCAAGTCAGATGCTCCAACCACTTGGCCATACAGTTGGTTCAAGAGGCGACTAAAGGGCTTTAAAGACATAGGCCAAAAAGCACAGTATTTGAACTGTGTTTGAAACCGAACTTGAACATGAATTGTATTTGAAAGCGTATTATTTCAACTTTACCGTTTTTACCTTGTTGACATTTAATAACACATTGGTGTTGGCGTGTTGTTTAATCTCATCTAACTGAATAACCTAACCCACACCAAACACTGCTGTGTTGTTATCACAGCACTATCCCGGTCCTGCATCCTGGCATGCATTTTTTTCTGATATAGTATACATAGTATATAGAATGCCTTGCTTGTAGCCCTCAACCCTTCCACTTCCAACCACTCTGTACAGCCCTCGCTTCTCAGCCCAGGCACATAAATGTAAACCATTAGAATGAATGGTCACTATTATTCCTTAATAACTCTTTCAACATATTGTACCTTCTGTACAAGAGTCATGTACAGTACATCAAAGTTGTTAAGTATAACATAATCTTGTGTGTCATGTAACCCTTGTCTGCACCAGGTCCATGGCCTAACCTTGAGGACCTGCATTACCATGTGTCCTCAACCTAGCCTATAGGAGCTTTACTGTCACCAAAAAGTAACATCAGTCTCTTGTTTCACTGTTCAACTGCTCAAAATTACAGTACCTGTATATATCCTAATTAATTTGATGCACTTAAAAGTCATTACTTCCACTTTCCCATACCCTTTCATGGCTTGGTTCTTTTTCAGAGGTCATTTTAATGCTTACTTTAACCTAACCCTTTACCGTTGTTTGGGTCCTTTTGTACCCATGAGGAGAGCTCGGCTGTCACCCATCTCTACGGTTTCACGCGGAGCTCGACAATGCGAGTAGCTACCCGAAAATGAGGCCACAACAACGAGAGAGATAATAGTTTCAGGTCACAGGGTCAATGGCCTACTGGAGCTAATGCTGGGCGGGCTACATCCGCTTTTCCGCCCACTCCCGAGGCGCGCAAGTATGCCCCGATCAGAGCACAACGGTAAAGGGTTAATCTAAAATATCTGCACCACTTGGCTAAAGGGTTACATGCACACACGCAGAGACAGTGGCATCAGCTTTGCAGTAAACACACTCCACAGGCTTATTTTAACCCTTTACCATTGTTTGGGTCCTTTTGGACCCATGCGGAGAGCTCGGCTGTCACCCATCCCTACTGTTTCACGTGGAGCTCCAAACTGCGAGTAGCTACCCGAAAATTTGGCCACAACAACAAGAGAGGCGATAATTTCAGGTCACGGGGTCAATGACCTACGGAAGCCAATGCGGGGCCGGCTACATCCGCTTTTCCGCCCACTCCCGAGGCGTGCAAATATGCCCCAATCAGAGCACAAAGGTAAAGGGTTAACTTGATTTTTTAAGCCAAAATTCAACTTGAACAAATATCATATGGATGGTATATCACATGACCTACTGGCTACTGTACTACTTCGTTTTTGGTACGGAAGATCACGGCTTGGAAAAAGGAGGGGGTATAGAGAATGTTTCAGATTGAAATGAAAATGGCTATCAAGTACAGTAGTTGCTGATCCGCAACATTGGTCCCCTGAGTTTATGCTTGTCATTGATCAGCAACAATGGTAGTGAAAGAGTTAAGGTATTGGTACTGTATTTCTGGCAGAGTATAGACTCATGTACAGTATTATATACCTGTAATAATTTAAATCTTACAAAAATTATTATAACAATTTTTAAAACAGACAGTGTTCTGAGATATAGCAGTTGCTCTGTACAATGTCATGTTCATAAACGTGTGCTGATATGAGGAAACCAGACTGAAATCTAGTCAATTGACCGTACTGCATATACTGTACTGTCTATCTGCAGTACAGAGTACACTGCCCCATTCTCAAGTGAATCATTTCCTGCAGTAAAATGTGGAAAACTGTGTCCTGTAATACAGTAGTAGTTCAGATACATACATACATACATACATACATGTGCAATATACTCAAGTAAGTCAACAGTTATTATTGTGTGACATAATTCAGAACTACTACTACACTTTAAAGGTTAATACCTTGGCAGTGAAATTCAAATCCACAATGCCTGTGCTGAGCTTCAAATTCTTTTGTTTTGTACCTTTGAAGTAATCAACACACTCTGAAAGTAAATGCTATTGGCATATATACAGTGCTTCAAAATGCAGCACAGTATTACAAAGGAAAAACAACAAGAGCTATAAATAATTCAGCCTACAAAACAAAGGCAAGCAAAGAAAAAAAAATCAAAGAAAAACACATACTGTATGCAGGCTATTGTTAAATACCGTACTGCAGTTGTTGTGTACGGTACATGTTGTGTGTACTGTAACTAAAGGTTAATTACAATGGGACAATGCACAATTCTCCAGGTAATAAACAGTCTAGCATTGATTAACCATATTTTTTTTTTTTTTAAAATATATATTTTGTTTAAAAAAAAAAAAAAAGGCAACACTTGTGTTTGTAATTTATGTTATCCAGAGATACATTAAAAACACAACCCCAAGTAAATATGACTTTTCAAACCAGTGCAAACCATGATTTAATTTTTAGTAATTTTACCTACTGTAGCAGTAATTGCCAGATTTTGGAAACACAACTATCAATTAAAGCAGCCTGAAAAAGGATTATAAACTACAACACTTGGTAACTAGTAGAAACTGAAGCTTTGCAACCAACCCCTTAAGAAAAAAAGTTTATACATTAGCACCCACTAACCTTCACCCTGCCCTACTGTAGTAAAGTAGGAAAATAGCCTTCACAATCAATCAAGGCCTAAATTAGGTAGTTGCACTGCTCCTCTCAGGGCTTCTTATGGTTTCATACTCATCTGAGGAACAGGCAACTTAAACAGGATTGATTGTATCCTGGCACCTTCACTGTACATGAAAACCATAGGTGCCACAGCTTTTCATTTTGCATCTCATCCCAGGAAAGCATATTTCACCAAACAACACAAGCAGGACTGGAAAAAATGTGCACTTCCCAGAAAGAAAGTAAAATTTCCCATAATTCTCACTGTAGTTTCCTGAACAGAAAAGGAGAATTTTCTTCCAATTGCCAAAATTACTTACTATAAATTGAACAAACTGTGTCTTTCCAATTTTATTCATTTTCTACTTCTTTTAGACTTTGTTTGGGGGTTTTTACTGTACTTAAATACTGTACACTGGTATTATTTTGAAGCTGGTGTACCGTGTGTGAACTTTGAAATATCACACTACAATAAAAGCATTGTTTATTATTGCAGTTCATGAAAATGAACTCATTGGTGCTGCAAAGCACATCCTATAACCCTGCACGGTACTGTACTGCACCTGTGTGCACACTGTAGCTATCAGTGTATGTGAGTACAATGCTGCAAATATGACATTTAATGCTCAAAGCTCAATGCAGAAATAATTTCATTACTTGCAATGTTAGGTGGAATTGATGATTGTGTTACTGTGGCATAAAATTTACATTAAAAATTCTACTAGGCTGTGACTGTGTACTTGTAGCATAACATAAACAATTCTACTACACTGTGACTGTGTACTTCATGATACTTTCATTTAGTCCAAGCCATCTGCAAACCAACCAGTTCTCATCATTGTCAATTCCTGATGTATATTTACAGGGATGATGCAAGATCTTACCAAGGAGGGTCTACAAGTCCTTGTAGAACCTCCTTGATCTTACTGTGAATATCACCTTGAGACTTACTAAGTAAAGGGCTTTTGGTATACCTATAAACTTTATGTTTACAAGCCAACCAGAAACTGGTGAATGGACACCTTACTAATCCTATTCACTCCAGGCTATTCAACCTATTCATCTCCCATCAGTTGTCCATTCACCTCAATTTGAGGCACAGTAGCCCCACATGAAGTATCTTCCAGGCTTTTTATGCCAGTGCATAAGTGATTGAATATGTCCTCTAACAAGGTTCCTGCCAATTGTTTACCAGCAAAGTGAAGTGTGACAATGGTTCATTATACACAGCAAATCAAACCACACTTCCCACAGTTACAAGTGCTTAAAGTCTAGATGGCATCTTAACTCTCTTACCTTTAAATATCCAGTAAGGTGAAAAAAAGGCTAAAATTTTCCTAGTTTTCAGCAGGCCTCACACTTCAGCTTTCAAGGGGCAACTTAGGTTGTTTGCCCTTGGTTCAGTTTGGATGTTTCAGGGCATCAAGGCTATAAGTCAGGGCAATAGGGCCAATTTCAGTTCTGACAAAGGCACCACACCTATTGCGGAAAAATGCATCAGAGAAATAGCAAACACAAGCCTGTGTTGTATACTTCAAACAATGTGGGCCTTGCCTTAAATTGAAAATTACAGGAGCTCAGTCAACCTTTCTCCTGGGGTATGCGAGGAGAGCTAATTACTCTCCTTGTTCGGATTCGTGGTAAGTAAGCTACACAGAGAGCAGCGGTAAGCTATATCCCGACATAATGTGAAACTATTTGCAAGAAATATATATCACAAGTACTGTATTGAAATATTGAAATACTTTACTGTAATTATGTAATATGAAGGTTTAAACCACTTCAGTACTGCTGTGTGCTTTTACAGTAAACAGTAATATACAGTACAGTAACTTGCCAATGTCCATCATTCCAGTCAAAAATTGCAGGGCTCAATTTTCATCAATTTTTATGATTGTCCTTCAGACAACAACTTTTTACCAATTGTACAAATATTTGGTTGTACAAAACAGTTTCCTAGGAATCTTTACAAAATATCACTAGGACTCCCTTTGAAGGCTCTGTCACAAGTTACGTAGCACTTCACTGCCTTTCAGTACGTACTTATTTGTATGGTACACAATGTACAAAGTATCATGAACGCAAAAAACGTCTTTCGAAAGTAGTTGTAGTACTTCAATTTACTGGAACTTGCATCATAGTTATAGGGTTACATACGCATAGTAATGGGATTAGGGTTACGTATAGGGCTCAACCGATAAGGGGATCAGACATCTGAACAGGCCAACATTCACCAACATTGGTAAAATATCGGATCAGAATGATTTAGCCAAGTGCACTTGCCAATGTTTACCGATGATCTTTATTACCTGATTAAGTTGAAAGAACAGAGGAAACTTATTACTCTATGATCATTTTCCTTAGTCTTGTCGCCTACAAGCCATTCGGTACAAATCCACTGTAACTAGTTTCCAAAAGCAGGTCACTTAAACCCAACTAAATCCCAGTTTTCCTTTTGCCAATTGGCTCAGCTCTTTGACTGGCATTTTAATTCAAACAATGCAGAGTACTGAGGCTAACAGTATATTAAACAGAACGAACTGTACTGAGGGTGTTTTGGTTACACACATTGAGCTTTTCTATACTCATCCTTAAGCAATAAACTGAGATTATTTCTGGACGAAAATGAATTTCAGACAATTATGGGAGGGGCTTAAGTAAGAAGGTTAGGAGAATTGCTACTGTTTGGGGTGGGAGAATTGGGCCTTCAAGGTACGGTTATCACATGCACATGGAACGTTTCTCCAAAATCGTTGTGGAACTACTCACATGCAGACACACAGAGTGGCTAAAACAGTGTGTCTGACAACTGAATTTACACCAGACAAAATTGTGCCTACACAGTAAAATTTGTATTCCTAGGACATTTTCCTACTATGTAATATTTCATAAAACGGGCCTTCAATTTTGAAAATTCCAGGTGAGCATCAAATAGCACTCCTCAAAAAGTCAAGCAATAGATATGCTAAAATAGCACCCCTTGAAACAGCTAGGCGAGTGATTTGAGACAGTGTGGGTGAACAAGTAAAGTATCTGATATCCCAGATTTACCACCTTTGAAATGATTCTTCAACACACAAATTAATTTACGTTAAATTGTTTAATTTCTTCTGGATCAGGCCTACCTCATTTGTATGTGTCAGGCAATAAATTTGGCACAGCATTTTTGCAATACTATTTTCTGTGTTGTGTGGCAATTTTCAGAATTTGCATAGCAAATTCTCCCAGTCCTACATATCTTCTTTTATGCAGTACCTCCGATTCACGCCCAGTTACTCTTCCCTGCTATGATACAGTGTTAAGTTATACTTGGTTGGCGGTGATAACTTAAATTTAATACAGCTCAAGTTGTGATAAGATGGAGGAAAAAAGGTAATTCCTTCAGAACTGAATCTTTGGTGATAGTTAATTTTTGAACTTATGTTGCTTTCATGCAAAACATGACAGGGATTTGCCTAGGACTTTTGCAGTGCCATTCACGATTGTGGAATCATGTCAACTGGGGTGAATGGGGTGTAAGGCTTAACTTACATGCATGGAAACTCCCACCACAACCAATTCAATTTGGAGGGATTCATTCACTTGGAATTGAAGAAAGGTTGGAAAAATTGGCCTATTGTTCCTTTGCCTACTGTAATAGGGTGCAACTACTTAGTGATGCAATTAGCCTACAGGGTACACAAGATCACCCTTTCCTTAATTAGACCACAGGTATTGAGGGCGGACCAAGAATTAACCTTAACCAATGAAACTATACCTAAACATAAAATCCACTGCATTGTTCTTGTCTGCAAATAAACCTTACAGTATGTCTGTGGATCTGCAGGAACATGGCTTTAAAAGTACTGACTTCAATTTTATATGGGACTGAAACAGTACTTTGCTGTACAGTATAAGGTCCTCAATCAAGAAACTACTTGATGCAGCTAACAACCTGAAACAGGGCCAGAAAACTTCAGTCTTTAACCTTACTGTGCTTCTTCCACCATAATAACAAGCACTTTGCATGCTTGTAAATGCTGCAACTTTTCCCAAATTTTGAGCTTGCAATCTGTTTGTAAAACTCCATTCAAACTTCTTATATAACATACAATGCCTACTATGAGTATTGCTACAGCCTCAGTCAGGGTAGTCAGAACAATGTAAACATGAAGGATGTCCAATACAATCAAATTTTTATACATTTCATGAAATAACTATGGGACATGTGTAAAATATGATTACTAAGCCTTTCATACCCTTTTCGAAAGATTAACCCCAGAAATTTTGCCATACAATGTTTTCTTCTTCTGAGTTATATGTGCCAGACCTTGTACTAACCTAAGGTGTTTGCTTTTGGAGATGTGTATTAAAAGCTAGTCTCCTGTTTCGGTGGAAGAAGTTTATAGCACATGAACACAGTAACCTCTGAAAGTCTGTTGAAACTTATGCAGCTGCCTTGCATACATGCTTCACACTGAACATGGTCCCCGATCAATTCTCTTTCATGAAGAATTGTGCTCTCTGATTGGCTGTTAGTGTTTATGAATGAAGAGTGTGCCATAAAACTCAGAATCTGGGTGTCATGCTATTTGCCAATTGAAGTACACCCTGTTCGTACACATGGAACAGCCAGCGGAACAAAGTGTGTATTGCGCAGTGCTAGGCTACAGGGCTGTCAGAGATTAGCGATTAATTGCCCAATAATCGCCAGCCAAGTAATCGTTTAGTAAAATGTTTCATGCAATTAATCGCATCTCATGCCCCGGGGACTCTGACTTGTGTTATTAAACAATGTATCGTCCTTCTTCACAAGTTAAGCTGCATTGACAAAGCATACGATGTCTACAGTATGAAAAACAAGCTCAAAAATTGCGCAGAGCTACGACATGCACCTTTAATCCACCCAACCCCCCTAGTTTACATGTGATTGTGTGAGGTGTCATAGGGAACGTTTTAATCTGTGAACCCCAAACATGAAACCAATTGTGACAGGCTTTACTTCAACACTATCAATACATTTGTAATGAACATAATTTACACTGAAATTTGAAAGAACTATTTAAGGTATGCATACACCACAGTGTCTTTTAAGTACCCTGTGGGCCATTGTGCACTTCGCCGTAATAGTTCAATTTCAACAGCCACTTGTCAATTCGCTACTAGCGTACATCTCCCAAAATTTCAACAAATCGACAAATTTCAAAAAATTACAAGTTCAGCTTTCTATAACCATGTTATTCCTGTCCTTGTATCACATAGATGTGTTTGTAAGTCATGAACTGAAAAAAGTTTCAAAAAAGTTTTGATCACTGTTTATCAAGACCAACAGCGTACATAGCAGCAGTTGCTCACGGTAGCAGTCATCTGAAAATAGTTTATATGCTGCTGCTTCCTGCTGTACATCAAACAAACTTCTGTTACGAAGAATCATACTCACTGATTGGCTGCTTGCATTTATGAATGAAGCAGCTTCTTTAAAAGTTTGGGGATTCCCCGCTTCTGATGTAATTATTGCGGGAGGCTGTCATGTTATTGACAATTGAAGTACATCCATTCTCTGAGCGCTTTTAACAATACACGCCGAGCGAGCCAATCAGCGAGCTGAAGGCATGAGTGTATTACACTGTGCATGTAACTAGCAGCTAGCGGGTCGTTTTTGTTCTGCGAACATACGTACGGCTATATTTACACAGTACAGGTGGTAACTTAAATATAAAATAACATATGAAAACTACAATGTCTAGATTTGATCGTAGCCTTTTATTGTTAGCTCTAACGTTACATTTTGTACTGTAAACTTAGAAATTAGAAATGAAACAAATGGGTAGATTGGGCAAGTGTCAAAATTAAATATATCGTAGATGGTCCTGCAGCTGTCTGCATAGGGGCTCATTGGCTACTTTCGCTGTGGATACTGTATTGTGGCCTAGCCTATACTTTGGGAGAGATCATTGCTTTGAAGTACTGAAACTTCATCTAGCTACGGGTGTGTGATGTAAGTTAACGATCTATATCAACCTCCAATGAAAGCAGTTAGAACTCTTAAAATTGCTTCTCACGAAATGTTTATACATGTACAGTGTAGGCTAGGTCTCTTACCGGTATCTACACATTACTACACGGGTTGGTTATGCATAAGCAAATGGGATTAATCGCTGAGTAATCGCAAAAAGGTGCGATTAAATGTTTAGTTCACTTACTGCAAATTGACAGCCCTACTAGGCTTTCACCACTGGTATGCAATCAAAACATTGAAAACATTGAATATACTGTTATAACTCTCCAAGATATGTGCTGATATGGGTAAGTCTGTGAGGAGATACAAACCTGTGGCAATTAATAACAACAAAGAAGAACTTCAGCCATGGTATAAACTGTGCCCAATCAATCACCCCTTCTTAAAGTGGACTGTTCTTTAGAAGTTCTCTATCATGCTGTCCAATATAGTTTCTTGATTTGAGATTATAACATGCTGTGTTACTATGACAATGGGGAAAGCAGACTTTTTAGAAGGTAACATCATCAGTATGCCATTTAAATACCAATCAAGGCCGACACGCCATGGCTATAGCAAATGCTGGTTCCTGCAGAGTGCATGTAAGGTACCTTCAACTGCATGCAGATTAGATACTGTAAAGAGGTAGTACAGTTAATGTACCTGTGCAAGATGGGGCATCATTTTGAGAACGATATCAAACAAAAGTTTCATCCAAGGGCGGGTAGGTAAAATGCTACAGTGGAGTAGCAGTAGAGAGAGAATGTTGTTGGAGATGAAACGTCTTCCAAGGAAGTTAAAACTGTGAAATCTTGCAAGGCATGCAATAAACCGCACTTTTGTGTATTTCAGTCATGAGAGGGCATGCTATCCCACTCGCAGGCCTCAAAATTCATGGTCTGACCAAATGAGCTTTAAAACAAAAAGGAGAAAAACTAGGTAATGTTTTCTTATGATCCCTGGGCACATCCTTGCAAAGATGCGCAGTCAAAAAGTGTTTTTGGTCACATGTAAAATCCCACACATAGCCACCTTTGACTTGATCTTGCATTGGGGCTGAACCTTTGACCCCTACAACCTATCATTAGAAAGAAGAAAAGAAACTCTTCATTATAATGGAAGGAAGCTATCGCCAAAAATAATTTTCTTTACTATGTTTGGGCTGAAAACTTTGGTGATATGGATAAAATGGGGTTCCAGAAACATCCCCACTTGCTTCTGGGTATCGTTTTGTAGCATTTTTTATGGTCTTTCCATTTCCAAAGAAAAAATATTGAATCTTTTGCTTAGCCCAGTTGAACACTTGATTTAAATGAAACAGCCCTTTGATCCTTACCTACATCTTTTGTACTATGCCAACAATGTGTATGTTTATGTATGAGCCCATTGTTCAGCTTGGCAACAAGGGTTTTCCTGCATAAATTAACATTAAATGATGATTCAAACTACAATCTGGTTAAACATGAAATTATATGTAAGCATTAGGGGTTGTGAACATGACAATTTACGTAAAGATTCCTCAAAATTGAAACGGATAACCATTTTTGCACAATAAAAGTTTCCTATTCATAGAGAGATCTTCTATTCGCACGATTAACCCTTGACAAACACTGAAATAGTGTGGAGGTCAATGGTTGATCGTGGTGAGGTCAACGGTAAACCGTGGTGCTAATTAAATATTCTTAGTAATAGGGAGCAGTGATGAATTCTACATTGGGATAACAAATAAATTAAACATTATAAAACCCAATTTCAGGGCTTTCTGTAGCAGTTTGGTTTCCAAAAATTTAAGAAGCCCAGTTTGGCCTGTAATTTATCTAGGATATATGTTTTCCCCCTCCCCTGAAGGTTGTTTTGGTCTTCTCCCTTCCCAAGAAATATTTCTCCCTTGAAAGCTACCCTCCCCCATGAGGTACCGTGCAGCAACAGGTCTTCTGAACAGATCAATGACAAAATTAACAGCATTAAACCACCCATGGGTAACTTATTTTGATTACTTCCCTGTCCTTATTAGAAAGACCAAGAATGGAAAGAAGTACGTAATGCATAATAAGTTATATTTCTTCCCTGTGAAATATTTAAAAGCTGCTTGTGGTCATGTAGCAATTGTTCTTCATAATGCTTACACAGTGACATTTGTCATCGAATCACTCCTTTCAAAATACACAACTTTTATTCACCAACTGTCATTTTGTTGCCCTAGACCGAAAACTTCCTCATATACATCTGTATAGGCTTCCGACAATCCTCGACAAAAAATGATGAGACAAAACAAGCAATGAACGGATCACCATCCCCCCAATCCCCCATTCAATGTTGCTGCCGCCCAAGGCATCCTGAAACTTCGACATCCTACTTACATGATACGCTGGAAAACATCCAGAGGAGATCGGCTCGTTTTATAAGTTCCCATTTTTCTCGTGAGCCAGGGTTGATGACAACTATCCTGAAGGACCTAGATCTCCCCACGTTAGTGGAGCATCGCAAGCAGAATAGACTCATTCTTTTCTTGAGAGGTTTGTAGGAACTTAGGCTAATATTCCAATGGATAGACTTAGACACCCAATCCGGAAACCTGGGGGGAAGCACAATCATCACTTTTGTCAACTTTATTTTCAGTCTAATTGTTATAAATATAGGCCTAGTTCCCTCCCCAATACTCTAAAAGATTGGAATAATCTTCCTGTCACTCTGATAGATGGTATGGATAGTCACAAGGACCCTGTCCACTACATTACTAGTTTAATTAGTTAAAGATTAGGGCACCCTTGACGCATGAGCGGTGTAGTAATGTCCTTTGGATGTGTCACCATGATTTGAAAGAGGAAGAAGAAGAGGGAGCAGGGCTTGTCCCATGCATTTTGTCAAGGATTGTAGACCTTGCCTAAGTTCAGCCTAGCCCTTGAACAGGGCTGTGTGTTACGTTACATGGCCTAAGCTCATTACACTCCACATCACAGCCCTTGCCCCGCTAACACAGGCAATCCCATCATTAGGCTTTCAGAACAAAATACGTTCTAAACTGGTAAATATTACACACATTGAACTTATATTACCACAAAATGATGTGCAAGTGACTTTCAATCGAAAAGTTAGCAATAAATCGGCTTTCATGGACAGTCTGAGGTCAAAATGCAGCAAAATGACACTTCAATTCTGGTTACAAACTCCGTCGTTTGAATGAGTCCTCGTACAATAAGTGTTTCTACATGAACTTGCAAATAGTCAAAAATTATTCCTAGAACGTTGTAACCATTTCACCAAATCAGTAACTTTAACGATTATTCCACCTAATGAATGCAAATTTCATATGAAAAATTCTTGTTTGTTCGTATTTGAAACTTCTAAGTGTTTTTGAAGTTGTTGAAACATTTTCAAAATTTCTCTTAGTGTGAAAACTTTTTGAATAAGTGGAAACCCCTGGTATGACCTTTGACCCCAAAGTGGATATCACGAAGACGACAAGTCTTACTAATCTGCGTGCTAGCACCTGCTGACACCCGCTGGTAAGCCCTGTCTCAAGTTCCACGCGCTGCCATACAATTTGTACGGCAGCGCGTGGAACTCAAACTCAGTTGTACGACAGCGCATGGTGTTTCGCGGAACTAGTGGAAAACTCAGGGATCCATTCTAACATGTGTAATGATTAGCAACATTTTGCGAACAAAAGTTAAAAATTGGCACAATGTAGTGTTTGCACGGGTAACCCGGGTACCCGCCCGCCATCGTATTACCCGGTTCCAAATCTACTACCCGAATCTTAAAAAAAAAATGCATGCAAAAGGATCATCCCATTTACGCCATTGCCCACGGTAATGGACTAAAATATTTTGCCAATTTGGTAAACATTCACCGAGACTGAGAATGAAGAGAGCCCCTAGAAATTATGTGTAAGTTTGATAGTTGTCTGTACTTCGTTTCTGAAGTTGAAATTTTTATCAGCGTGCGGCCTGATCGCGCTATCGTCACGTAGTGGGTTACTTCTCACACATCACATGTATATCGCTTATAAACTTACTCGCAAGCAAGCTATCTGACGGCTGATTCAAAATCACATCGTACTGTTTCACGCAGACATAGCAAGACATACTGTATCAACCCCGCCCAGCTCGCAAAGACAGTGCCCGTAACGTTCAGCATGCTAGGTAAACTGAGCCTTGCATGTATATACGATCTTATTATCAATACGGTTTGCCACCTCGAGTATAATCCTCGAATATTTCTTAATGGTTAAAGGTGTCAGTTTTACGCAAATCAACACTTTGCCGCTATCTGCAAAGTAAAACGACATCAATGTAATAACACCGTAAACATTCACAATTTTTTTTTTTTTAAAATAGGCCAGTATATATTACGTTATTTTGCCCCAAAATGGCGCTCGAGCAGACTACGAAGTTTATGTGTGAAAGTTATGTTACCGTGCCTGGATGTCGACACGAGGCTAGCTACGTAAGAACGTACATACCCCATTAGCGATAATTCCAACGCACATTGCAAAGTAGTATGAGGGAAGTTCACAAACATGACGTCGTTTGTTTACAATCAGTAATTTTTGACGTGCAAGAGAATACCATAATACAGGGCTCTGATTAGTTGATATTTTTAAATCAGTGGTTTAAGAGGAGAAGCTTCGAGCTCTTACTATGCTGGCTTTTCGAGTAAGAAAGCGTCCCAAAATTCAATATCAAATTGATATAGGCCTTGGGAAGTATAATTTTCTTATTTGACTGTTTTCTGTTACGTTTTTTTTTTACTTGTCATTTTGATCTAAAACAAAACGAGACGATTAAACCTTCTAACAAATCAAATGTTTTTGAACTTGGGAACTGTGATCGCTATACCTATCCAATACAGATGTTAATGTTACCATGCATGTCTTATGGAGTATGCCTTACAAAATGCTCATATCTTTTAGTCACCGTATGTAACACCGGGTAACCCGGGTACCCGACGGGTATGACGATCGGGTACCCGGGTCCTAATTTTTAGTACCCGTGCAAACACTAGCACAATGGTCCTTTGGATTTTATTTCCTAATCAGTAATGGTAACATGATTAATGATAGCATAATGAAATTAATATCAGGCTTATCATTGTGTTAACTAAACTAACATCCAGCGTGTCAGCGCATGCCCAGGTACACAAGGCATAGCCAGGCGTGCCAGCGCGTGGTTTAGTAGGATCGAAGACCGACTACTTAGTCGTTCGAAAGCTTGCAAACATGGCGCATTGAGTTAGTTTTACGTTCAATTTTTTGAGGCAAAATACACCACTTTAACATCCAATCTGGGTGAACAGCTTATGCAGAAAGGTGGATGCGGTGCCATAGGTCATCTGTGTAAAGTTTGGTGAGAAAACAGGAATTTGTGAACGTGAGAGATGACGACCCTGGCCAAGGTCGCCTAGTGATGGGATTCCCTGTGTTAGCGGGGCAAGGGCTGTGATGTGGAGTGTAATGAGCTTAGGCCATGTAACGTAACACACAGCCCTGTTCAAGGGCTAAGTTCAGCCTTGAGCCTGGGTGAGTTTGTCAGAACTTTGCTACTGTGTGTGAGAGACTTTGCAAGATAGTGACTGCTGGTGGGCAACTAAGGCTAGGCTAGTTGTACAGAAACACAAATTTTGCAGCTGATCATGATCGAGACTAAGTAACTATTTTGGGTCATCCTTGCCAACCGTTGTCATCGGCATGCTCTTATAGCCATAATAAGTAGCCTAGGCCTAGCTTAGGCTTTTAATTATAGGTTACGTTGAGTAGGTCGCCTAACGTTATATACAAATCCGTGTTACATTACCATCGTCGAAGTCCAGTGAGCCACTTGTCTGTAACTCTGCAAGCGTTGTGTTCGAATCATGTATTACTTTCTTCAATTGTTTGCTAAGGCTTGCAAAATTCTTGAACACTTGTGATATATCTCGTTGCCTCGAACGAGAGGTTTCACCTCTCCTTCCGGACATTTTCGCTCATATGAAGTTAGCCTTCACATTCCGCTCCTTCACAATCTAACACGGTAGTATGTGGTTCAAGTCTAGTCGAGTGTTACTGCGTTGTTGTGTGTATATGCCAGCTCTACAGGCCTGGCTACACTGAAAAGGTAAACAATGCAACAATATCGGTAGGAATAACCTGCGTAGCTGACAGCCATTATTACAATAGTTCCAGAAACTTACATTCTCGATGAGTGTTATTCACTTGTAAACTTTGAACTCTGCAGATTTGATGGGAAACAGAGCGGGAAGTGTCATCGCATACGTACAGTGACTGTGGAATAGCAACTAGGTTGTTTTCGAGAGGGTAGAGAGAGAAGGGTCGTTTTCGGAAGGGTTAGGGGGAGGAGAAGCTGGAGGACGGGAGGGAGACTGGCGAGACTGGGTCTGGTCACGTGACCCGGCATGGTCAACAGACCAAGAATCTAAAAGTAAATAAGAACGAAAGAATTAAAGAGCGGGAAAGGAAAGAAAATAGGTAGGACAACGGCGGAATGTCAATTTTTTTTTTCTTTGGGGGGGGGGGGGGAGAGAAGCGCGAGGTCTTGCAGCTGGGGTCTGAGGCTTTATCATATCTCTGGGTGAAAAATTAAGTCCCATGTGAGGTATTTTATTTGATTTTTCTGATGATCTAACTACAACTTGAAGGTAAACAACTTTCCTTCTTTGGTAGTATCATTTACAATTGGGCAGTGCCACCACGCGTACCAAAATACTATAGTCAGACTTTTTCATTTGGGGGGGGGGGGGGGTGGCATAAGCAAAGTGTTGAAGCAGTGTTAAGCTGTAATGACAACATCTCAGCAGAACGCAATCATCAGTTGGCGTGCAGTCTACAGAAATAATTGATGGATGCAGTGAGGGAGAATTAAAAATAAATGAAGCACGCTATGCTACGACGCGTACTGCCAAGACAGGGCAACTTTGTATCATTAGTGGAATGCGTAACACATAGATTTATTTGGGGGTTAACTGGGGGGCAAGGAAAAATCTGAGGGGGAAAATTCCCTCTCATGCCCCCGTTGCGCCGCCACTGAGGCAGGAAAACATAAAGGAGGATAGAAAGGAATGGAAAATTGATCAGAAGGCCGGGGGTTTATTACGAAGGAATGGATGCATGGTCAAGTTGAGGAGGCGGGGAAATTAAAGACTGCAGTCGTTCTCACCCCAAACTTAGTTACCGGCAGTCTTCAGAAATTCTCATTGGGCAGATATCTCTTCTATTGACATCAAATTCCCAAAATACAGAGTGGCTCACAGTATTATCATTTACTGAGAGTGATTTGATATGTCATGAGGGCATTGTACGTCGGTCATGCTGGGAAAAGCCCCTCAGCCACTTTTCAAATTTGGTAGCCTTCATAGTAGGCACATGGCAGGAAAGATCGATTAAGTCAAGTTCAATGGAGTATTGTGTGTGCATGTGCATTGATCCATGAAAGCTACTCAGGAAATGTCCAGTGACTGGCACAACAGAGGCATTGTGATAGCATTCTTCTATGACACTGAACACAAAAGCAGTGATGGCTGTCAGGATTTATCTTTTTCTTTGGTTCTTCAAATTTTTCAAATAAGCTATGGTAGGTTCCTCTCATGAATCACCATGGTAGTTCGATGCCCCTGATGCAGTAAGGCTGGACAACGATAAGTTTAAGACAGTTGTGGGACACACTAGAAGTGTGGAGGTTGGGAGAACTGGATCTCTCTTGGGTGGTGAATAACTATATAATATATTTTGATCGAGTTTCGTACTTATAGGCCTTGTGCAGTTTGACAACACACTGATGTCATTCGACTCATGAACACGTGGGCACATGCATAAGAATTCGCCCCTTATTTGACAAATTAAATCAGCTGTCTGCATTTGTCGGTGTTAGTTTGTTTTACCTCAGGAGGGCGTGCTTTCCGCTCTGTGACATCACATGCACAAGGTCTATTCTGAGCATTTCGGTGACATAATTTATGACATCATATTATTAATTTGTTTTTCTTTAAACTTTACAACCAATTTTCTCCCCCAACAATCCCATATTTATCAGCAATGTGGTCGCGTAAGAAGAACTTTACAAACTTTTCATTCTCTATACTGGGGGAGATCAGTTCAGGAATAACTTAGATTTCATCTGCACAGACTGACAGAGTTAAAAGGTGTCTATGAGAGCATTTGAGTACAGTAGGTCAATGATAACCTGCCTGAAATGTGAAATCTTGCTCGACTGTCTAAGCGGAGCGCCACCTTCAATTGGCGAGGAGCGTACAGGAAATTCTGAAAATTGCGTCCTCTCAGACAGCCGCAAATGGCATTTTTTCAGGTTGTCAGGCTTGTAAGTATAGCTAAGCAGCAGGGGGAGTCTGAAATAGACTTTTTTTAGGGGAAAGGGCAAGCACCCAATTTTTTCCAATTTTTTCTTGTAAGTGTTAAACACTACTATGATGTGATTCAGGTCAGCAGATGCCAGTCATATATAGCCTACATGAAAAAGTATTCACCCCTACACCCTTCCACATAGCTTTTTGGGGTTGCAATTTGTTATAAGGTTTTTGAATATTTGTGAATTTTGGAATTAAACTTGCTCCATTTTTAAGTAGATTGCATTTGACAGGAAAGGTATCAACAAAATTAGAGGCCCCGCCTCCGACTCTGTTTTAAATGATACCAAATTCGACTGTCTTTGTTTAAAATAAAAGACAACTCTTGTTTTGAAAGGAAACCCAATCTGAAATGAATATTAAAAGCTTGTTTAATTAAAAACACTTTCCTTTTATTGCAACTATGGATTAATCTCCTTAGGGGTAGACGTAATCGGCCAACAACAACTGACTATTGTATTTGTTTCGTGGTGCGATGTGACGG
Organism: Holothuria scabra; assembly: GCA_037179385.1. Classification (NCBI taxonomy): domain Eukaryota; kingdom Metazoa; phylum Echinodermata; class Holothuroidea; order Aspidochirotida; family Holothuriidae; genus Holothuria; species Holothuria scabra. Next base: position 55,303,869 of record CM074181.1, on the reverse strand, counting down.
TGACGAAAGCCGACAGTTCCTGCTGTAAGGTAGCAGACCACTAATTCAGTAGTCCTACTCAAAAACACATTGACTGACAAATATTGTGTCAGAAAATTTTTTTGTATGCACTCTCTGACTGTGTTACTTCAAAATATAATCAATGTTTCAAGTGGAGTTTGTAGACAATGAGTTGAAATACAAACTGTGTAAACTTCAAGACAATGTGACAAATTTTGTTGCTATTTTGGTTTTGCTTGAAGTGATCTATTTGAGCACAGATCCTGATGTACTTATCATTCAAGCCTCCCTAGCTCAAAATTTCAAGATTCGTGATAGATTTGAATGAGCGCCCGCGTTTTCAGCTTTAAACAGAGGGGTGGCAGGTCCAGGTTGAACACTTCCTTAATGAGCTAGAGAGTGGGGAAGTAGGCTGATACAGTGTGTACGTCAATAATTTAACAAATAGTTTGAACTTGACCTGTTGACCTGTCGAGTCCCTTCAAGAAAATAGTACACCGATTTTAAGGTCGTTTTATTGGTAAGTTACTCATGTTTGAACGAATAGGCGTTGTCCATTTTTCATGAAAATAAATGAGAACATAGCAAGACGTGAGTGGTGCAAAATTTGGAAGAAATGAAAGTGATTTAGATTGTTGCAAAAACGTTGAGAGCTTGGGGTGCTTTCCATCACTGTGAGGATTGATAAGGTCGGGTTGTTCACCTTACTGCCATGTAGTATGGTGCACCCTCCATGACCTTTAACAGGAAAACCATCTTGTTGTTTACGAGCAACATTCCCTTCCTTTTGTCCTAGATTCCCAGGGCCCTTCCCGTTTTCCATCACGTGTTACCGGTGGAGGTGACAAACTACCTCGCCCTAGTTCCACGTGTACGCTATATCCCATATTTTCAAGGGGTGGCCAATTTCACCCTCTACAGCCTCCTCATTGGTCATTTAGACCACTCAATGCGTACGATAAGAAATGCATTCTTTCTAGGCTTAGCACCGTCAAATATGATACATTCCTAAAAGGTAGAAAGCTTGAAAGGTACATACCACGGTTAAGAAATGCATTCTTTCTAGCTTAAGAACGACGAAATCTGACACCCGTACGTATTAAGTGTTTAAGTCAGCACATTCATTAATACTTATTCAATTTGGTGCGTCACAACTTTTAACCAATCAGGGGACTGCATGTGTTTCGATCTCCCCGAAACATGAAAGCTCTCCGAGTTTGCAAGCTTTACTCACTCACACTTGTGCAGCAGACCTCAGACGATGAGCATCTTGTATATAGTTAAATTTTAATAATTCTTTTTTTGCCGTCTGAATAATCGAACGGAATAAAATCGCAAATCAGAAATAAATCTTCTTCTCGTCTATTTATTCTTATCTCAACTCGTATCGCCTACACACTCGGCAACATCCCTGTACGACTACAAGCCTTCGTATCAACGATTGGCCCATTCTCTCACATTACAATGAAAAATAAGTTTTGACTATTCTGCAGATATGTGTTCAGAGGCAGGACTTGCCTAATTTGGGGGCATACTAGAAAAATGACCCGAAAATAACGTCATCTGCATGTAAGTATGTAAAGCTTTCACACACAAGGAGTGCCGGGCCCAAACCGCCATGCTCTTTTGAAACGTACTCAAATGCAACAGGTTTCTAATCACAGAAAACCCGACAAACATGCCGTAAATAAATATTTTATTTACCATAAGATATGAAGGTAAATAGTTGAGAATGAAGTCGCAGCATTTTTGAGCCATGTTGTATACATCACGTACAACCAGTAACCACTGCCCCTCCCCCCCCCCCCTCCCCCCGCTGGTTCACGTACACACGTACATGACTTTCGATCTATTCGAAGACCTTGGAAACTTGGGAGTATGTTAAAATCGAAGAAGAAAATACATCGAGCAAAAGGCGCCGCAAATTTTGTGTTTGTGTTGGAGGATCTGTACTCATCAGACTAAGCACGAAAGTCGAAATGTCGAGACTGATCGTCGTTGGAAAATTCGGCGGAATGCGATATAACGGTACCCCAACAAATATATTTCAGTTGCCTAAGTGATTAACTTGATTTTCTCTCAATCATGAACATATCCATGAGTTTAAATTCTCTCCCAAATTACCTTTTGTGCCTATTAAAAATTTAAAATACCAGCGGAAATTTTTCTCGAGAGATATCTTTGGCCAAAACGTCGCCTTTGTCGAGCCTTCGGGTTAGTACAGTCTTAAGTCAAAGAGTGTGGTCTTCAAATCCTGGCCCTACCCTGGCTTCTGTCTATGTAGTTGTTATTTGGATTTAGATAATAAGAACTCTCTGGTCTGTCACGGTTTTACATTTTAACCCTTTGCCGTTGTTTGGGTCCTTTTGGACCCATGCGGAGAGCTCGGCTGTCACACATCTTTACTGTTTAACGCGGAGCTCGAAACTGCGAGTAGCTACCCGAAAATTCGGCCACAAGAGCGAGAGAGACGATAGTTTAAGGTCACGGGGTCAATGGCCTACGGAAGCCGAGCGGGGCGGGCTACGTCCGCTTTTCCGCCCAATCCCGAGGCGGGCAAATATGCCCCGATCGGAGCACAACGGTAAAGGTTTAAAACTGTAAACACACATTATAGGAAATAACTATTTTTCTGCCAATGACAAAGAAAAAAAGGAAAGACATGCATTGCTCAGTGCTCCTCAATGTTATACTCATATCGAACTCTGGAGGATTTTATGGTTGCTTTTCGTTTCTTTTTTGCTTTATTCTTTCAGCCATTATCGATATCTCTGCATTCCAATTTTTGTCTTATACCGTAAAACTTTGTTTTGTTCATCGTTTCCTGGTGTAAATTTCCAAGTCAGGTCACTAAATGTCAGTTATCCTACCAGGGAGGTGTCTAATAACACCTCCCAAATCCTACATGAAAAAGTAAGTTAACCCCTATCCCCTTCAACATAGCTGTTTTTGGTTGCATTTGGTAATAGGTTTTTGAATATTTTTTAATTTTGGGATTAAAAGTGCTCCATTTCAAGTAGATTGCATTTGGCAGGAAAGATATCAATTAAAACAGAGGCCCTGGCTTATTTAGTAGCGAGGCCCTCTGTTTCGGGGGTTCGGGAGTAACATCCCCACCATCTCACTTCAATTCAGACTGTTTCAATATCCGTTTTATCATTAAAGTGTACCTCAAGTCAAAAAGTTCAAAAATATAAATTGAAGACCATGAAAAATAAATTCCAACAGTCCAATTCCCATCTTCATAGGACATTCCGGGGCTGAGATACAAAAGTTTATTCACTCAAATTAAAATCATACATTGCACAATAATTTGTGATGTCATTCTTGTACTACTCAAATGACAATCTTTGTATTTCTTTGTTTTTCCGAATGCTACTGCACCTTGTACCAAGGTGTGATAGCACTCTTACTCTTATGAGGTGATGTTTTTATAATTAAGCCCTCCTTGGCAACATGCTCTGCAAGCAAACAGGAAGTGTTCAAGGTCACAGAAACATTTTTATTTTAATGGGAAAATGTTATGTGAGTTGTACAACAAGAAACTCACAAATTTTTGCGCAATCGACCAATTTGTTCCAAGTTAATAAACTTCAACATTTTATATCTCAGCTCAGGAATGTCGTATGAAGATGGGAGTTGGACTGTTAGAATTCACTTTTCATGCTCTTAAATAAAATTTTTGAAATTTGTTACTTTAGGTACGCTTTAATCGGTAATAAGCTCCCGGTTTCCAAATGTTGAGGTAATCCCTATGTCCATGGTACTAAATGTGTACAGATGTATGTAACGTCAAAACCGGAACTCGACTGAACCGTTCTCGTTCCCTTGTGGTAGGCCTATTTAAGCATATATACGTACGATCCAATGGTGAACACTTCGTACAAGTGCTCTGCGATGTACCTACTTAGTGCTGCACTCAGAAGATTAAGACCTTCGTGCTCGCGATCGGCCTTTCTTGCTGCCAGAGAGAATTTTTGACTGCCAACATTTTCCTTTGCCCTATGGTTGCCCCTTCCCCACTTTGATATTTTGGCGCCACCACCAAAATAAGCATTGATCACTACAATTTGGAGGTTTAATTTTGCGAGTTTGTGAATATCAGTTGTAGTGATACTTTTCAAAGTAACTTTTCAGATTCTATGTGTCTAGCCATTTTGCTTGTAAACTAATTAAAAAAAATCGAAAAGAGGAAGGGGAACTCTCTCGTATCATATCTCCTCTCAAGGCTCGACTTGAACCAATAGGCTGGAAACTGGACCGTAAAAAACTCTTCTTCATGACTAGTCTTGACCACTCACTGTTTTCAGGAGAACACGGACGTCATCGAGGCTCTTAGGTAACCCCCCATGACTCAGAGTCGGAAAGTATCCTTTGGCATTTAAAACAAACAATCATTATCCTTTTATGTCATCTGATGGGTGCAACGAACTGAATGAAAGCAACGAAATGCATTTTCGAACATGAAAATAAACCAAAAGGTTAGTTGTCGTGAGGTTGTTGTTCTCTTCTTCCACCCTGCTGACGTTGCCGTATATGAATATAATTCTTATCATAAAGTGGTGTGAGACCCAATAGAAATTACAAATGAGGAAATAATTCGTTCATGGGTGGGACCTTACTGTTACCGTATGTTTTTATTTAGAAGTAAAGTTAATTTTCAAAAGTGGGGGAACAAAACGGGACATACGTCTTCCTGTCCGAACTTGAAAGACTATCTAAGTAGAGAGCACCCATCGTTGAGTCGGAAAGACTCAACGAGCGGTAAATGAACGTTGTTGTTTCGATATACACGCAATAATTTTTCATTATAGGGATTATTCATTTATTTTTCACACAGGTGTTACACGTAGAAAAAATCGGCACTCAAAATTTCAGTGGAGGCGCCGTGCGGTAGAAATGGGACAGAAGCTTTCACGAGGAATGTTGGAAGAATAACCTTCTTTCTGTCAAGGCCCTGCTTTTTAGTGAGCCGTCATTGCCTTAGAAGATTTACAAACTGATGTGATTGGAAACTCTCGGCAAAAATTTAAATTGACGAACTGGGAGATCCAGCACCTCCGGGTAGGTCCCAAGGTCGAGGGAATTCCGCTAAGCCTCTTTGTGCATTAGTGCCACTTCAACCAGCGTTTACAGGCGCCGATCCAGACATTCCAAGAAAGGGGGGCTGACTTCAGAGAAAGCAGATGTGTGAGGGAGCTGCACTGCTAATTTCCCGTGTGTTCTATTTTTCATGTGGCGAGAAGGGGAGGGCTGAGGCCCTAAAAGCCCTCCCTTGGATCCGCGCCTGGTTTATTCACCTCTGCCCTGCATTGTCTTCTAGGCGAGCCTACTAAATTTACGACTGCCGCGTTGAGCTTGAATACTCGTGGTATACTTCACGTTTGAACATGACCATAATGCATTGCGCCCAAACATTACCCATTGGTGAATTCAGTTTTGCAACTTAGGGTCTAATAATTGGATAGGGATTTATTTAAGCTTGAGAGCATTGGTACCTGTCAAATCGTTGTGTAACGGTTTTATGTGCTTATGTTTTATCACAGAACTGACTCAGTAGTTTGTTTGCGAAACGTAGAATTATTGGTAAAGAAGATGAAAAACTCAATTTGGGGTCTCTCTGGCAACTGTAGGGATCCTTCATACTTAAATCCATAAATCTTTTAGGATATCTTGTAAGATTTACGCTTTCGGGTAAGAAAGCACATGTCATTCATTTTCCATGTACTTGTCACCGTCACCGTTATTTTTTTATTTCAGATTTTTGAAATTTATCTAATGTACGTTTGTTTGCTAGTTGTTATATCTATTTCCATATCGTATTCAACAACGTTATTACGGTATCAATGTAACTGAATAAAATGGCAATTGAAAACTGACGTAAAAAAATCGATCTCAATAAGTCGAAATTTTGAGATAATATGTCAAAATTGATAGTCACCCAGAAAGTTCGGGACTTAATTTATTTATTTGCCTTTTTAGGTCACTGTACAATGTAGGCTTGTAATCAATGACGCCTTTATCATCTGAAGTCACTTCACTTTTTACAATTTACAGAAAAGTTTGTTTGTGTGATTGTATTTTTGTTCAGTTTATCTTTTTTTTAAAATTGGGAATACTCAAATAACGTCGTCTGCATAAAGTAGCAAAACTAACACTGTTGAAATTTTGGGTCGGACCTTGAAAACATATTAATTGATCCTTCTCGGCTACCGTGTCATGTAGGGTTGTGTCATCGGGACTGCATCGCATTCAACAAATGCTGATGAAAGTAAGGTCATCTGAGATCAGTTAACAGTTTAGAGTTCGACTAAAAAGAATCGAATGTTATGCCAAGATGTGAATCATATCGATATGATTTTCACTGATATTGGTTGAAGGTAGCGGGCCACTAATTTTACGTCCCGTTGACTTACACACTAAATTAGGCTTCTTCCATGCCCCTAGCTCCCATTAGAAGTTTTCAACCACGACATCCCAACCCTCTGATCAAAGCTTACTATCCCGGCTTTCATGGCACTTTCAAATTTCTATACCATGACCATTGAAACTTTGAGCTAGAGAGCCTTGAATGATAGGTAGGCCTATGTGTTTTCCGCATAAAAGCTTTTCAAAACGGCATTTCACAGAGCGGAGTAATACAATCGAAAAGTGGCACTAAAATTGGTCAAATTGCCTTGAATTTTGCTCTCATTGCACTCCGGCATTTTCTATAAAATCCAGATACAAAAATGATCATATTTTGTAAGTAACACAGTAAGAGCCATCCCATAAAATTTTAGGACACTTTGTCAGTAAGCATTTTTACATTGGAGTTAGTCGTCCACTACCTGAAAGCGAAAGTCAACGCGCCTTTCTACGTGGCGCTCCACTGAAATAATTATTATTTGCTTGTGGCCAAGTCAAGTCAACCTTGCAAGAATCAATGCTGTTGATTAGAATGGCATCTCAGTTCCCTGTTTTGATATTTAGCATGTCGAAAAATAATAACGAATAAATAAAGATCTTCTGAGATAAACAGAGGTCAATGAATTCGTGGAGTTCATGACACATTTGTGTCTATACTGGCTTACAAGAGGTTCGACTTGAATCAATTGGAAAATGGCCGGGCCGTAAAACTCCATCTAACTACAAACGTCAAAGGAGCTGGATTCATGGCGGTCGCTGTGGCTGTAACTGGACCGCATTCCATTTTCTGAAATACCACACGTTCTATATTTTAGTAAGAAAATAAGAAATTCCTCAAAAAATAAGGGAATTTTTCAAAAAGTATGCCACGATATTTTAATTCCATGTACTATGTCTTTTAAAATGCTTCTCTTCAGTGACCACGTTTTTCATGATAGCTACACTCTTAAAACACTGGGCAATATTTTCGTTGGGTAAAACGCTTTGGTTAAATGTTGGTCAAACTTTGCTCATATAATGGTAAAAACGTTTCTTCGATTCACGTTTATTCCACTATCCAATCATTGGGCAAACTGTTAACAAGCTTACACTCAACGGTTGGGCATATATTTGGTCTATCTACTTGTTGGGTAATTAATTGCTAATTAGCATAATGTTTGCTCATTGGTTGGGCAATAAACTTTGCGCGTTCCGCATACGTAAATGTGATAAAAGCATTGCACACAATGAACATGTGAAAGTTAAGAACAGGCGTACGTACGTATTTCTCAGTGGTTCAAAGTCATTAGCAGCTCATCAAACGACAACTATCTCGCTGATTAATGTCTCAGATTACCTTGAGGAATGGGGCTTGGAGGGTTCTTGAGTGTGTTTGAGGCTAAATACGAGTACAAGGAGTTGTGTGGAGTATTTAACGTTTATATCGAAGATATAATCAACACGATTTAGGAAGAAACTGGTGCTGCTACTGAGCCATGGCCGAAACGTTCGCCTGCTCATCCAGGCTAGGCTAACATAGCCTAACACTATGTTTGGGTTCTGTAATGTGTCAATGTGAGTTTGATTAGCCTACAGACTAGGTTAGCCTACATCCTTTGGGTTACTATGGCAGCATCACGGTTTCCTAATCGTTTGATTCTATCACTGGATACTTCTCTCCTTGCCATGTGCTCATATTTATTTCAACACAATCTTCAAGTCTTCATGATGCCTTTATTGTCGGATAATCTGAGCCTGATTTATAAATGGCCACATTTACTAGGGCAATGCACTAGGGATTAGCCCAACAGTTGGTTAAAGAACATGCCCAACTGATGTTGAAAAAGCACCCACGGTTATGGAAAAGATGATTAACGTTTAACCAACGGTTGGTGAATGCATTTGCCCAACATCTTAATAAAAGACGTGCCCAACAAGTGGGTATGTTTTAAATGCTCATTTACCAAACAGTTGGGTAGTTTCCTGCCCAACAGTTAGGTTCAAACTTTACCAAATTTGGTTGGTTAAAGTTTTGCCCAACTGTTTAGGTTGTTGAATAGATGCCCAGTGTTGGTCAAAAAGTTGGGCAAATTTTGCCCATTTTTTTTAAGAGTGTACCCACTCAGTGATGCCAGTGTGCTGGGAACGAACTGTAGCTGAGGCACAGACTATGGGACTACCAGCAATTATCACATATTTATTTTCATGGTAGCATCAGTTTACCGCATCGTGACCGGGCTCTGCCACGAAATCTTATTTCATATTCCCTCTTTTTGTTGTAAGGTCAGTTTTCACATCGCCTGCCAAGCAAAACGAATAAAACTTATTGAACACTATTGTCAGTCGCTCACACCTTTCACAGAGCGGGTGAGTAGCCTACGTTTGACAAAAGCTTTCATTTTGGGTTTTAATTTGCTTTGATTTGCTTTGCTTGCGGTATGAGAGCACCTTTCGGTAAGAAGAATCTTCTACGGGAATAACTACCCACGTTGCAACCTTATAAAACCTCAGTGTTGTCCTCGACAATCAAATTTCATTGGTTGACCCAGCCAACATGCCCAGCTGGGCCCCAACTGGGTTTCAGCTGGGCTACTTGCTGGGCCCCAGCTGGGGCCCATCCGTGTTTGTCAGGTGTTCCCACGTGGGGCCCAACTGGGCTAGCCTTTCCCAGCTAAAGCCCAGTTAAGCTTCAGTTATTGCAGCGGGGCACAGCTGGGCTTCAGCTGGGCTTAAGCTGGGAAAGGCTAGCCCAGTTGGGCCCCACGTGGGAACACCTGAAAAACACGGATGGGTCCCAGCTGGGGCCCAGCAAGTAGCTCAGCTGAAACCCAGTTGGGGCCTAGCTGGGCATGTTGGCTGGGGAGGGAGGCAACCTGTCATTTCCTCCATGAAAAAACCACTTTTAGCAATATTATGCAAAATGACGTCATATTGTACCTTTTATAACCCCCAATTAGATGGTAGAGCATCCGACTCTAACTCGGAATGTCTTTGGTTCAATTTCCAGACCGGGCCATAGCAAAGACCTTAAAAATGGAACTTATGCCGTTGTGTGTGTGATGCTCCTTACATGAGCAATGGACTACAATCCAGCTTCCCGTGACAGGTGAAAAGGCCGTGGGCGCAGCTATGTTAGCTCTAATATCAATGGGCAAATAAAGCCTTCAAGTAATATGCTATAACTACTTTTTCTGAAGGCCTCCCGACTCTCTGGCAAAGAGCCGGTCGGCGAAACCAAACTTTAAACTGCTTTCAGATTGAAGGACACCACATTGCCAACCTCACGGCCCTCAGACAATTCGCATCATTGGTCTGTCATGAGTGGTTCCATTCAGGGAGCTGGAAGACATGTCTTCCAGCTCCCTGCTCCATTCTAGACTGGATGAAAAGAACAGATTCTATACAAGCCAAGAGACCGAGAAGCCATCAATGGTGTTCATTTAGTGTGAACTGATGTAGATACCTAGCTGAGCCTGAGAGTAACATTACTGATCTGAACAGCTGAATGCCTATGCCAGTTGCAGTGAACAGCATAAGTCAAGTTCTGCTGTAACAAATATCCCGAATATTTTTAATGTTGTCCTCGATAATGTTACAATCAGGGTGTATATTTCACATAAGTCTACCTGAAAGTAATATAGGGATGTGTATGTATATATGTATGTATACATGCATAATGTATGAGGTTAAATAGGCCTACTTAGGTGAAGTGTTTTTGTGTATATATATATATTTATGTTTAACTTTTAGATTGACTTTTAGCATTTTATGGTATATCTGCTCCTACTTTGTTGAGCACTCTACCATCTGCATGGTCCCAACCTTCATATTCCTATATTTATATATATATATATAACTTTATGTATATGTAATTATGTAACATATATCTTTACGTATATATATGTAAACAGGTGCGAGCTAGTCTTGATCAAGGCGTATAAACCAGTTAGTACATACAGCCTTCGCTACTCTCAGAGCGCCCTGGCCACTGTCTTTTGAGGACGCCCTCCACTTCATTCAAACATTCTCAGCTCTCAACCAATTCGTACGATACCTCTGCAAAGTTGTCAAATTTAACGGTCGCCCTCGATTTTGATTCCTAAGGAAGAAAAGTCGTCATAACGTCTTTTATAAGACTAGAGAGTAGCCAGGGCCTTGAGACGAACGTGGGTCACGGTGGGACTAAATCAAAATTATCGTCGCGATTTCATGGATTCAAAATTGAATGTGGAATGGCCATTTTCACCAGGGTACTTTGGGTGCGTGTTTAGCATACTTTTAAGAACTAGTAGTAATGTAGTCGACAGTACACGACGCTCGTTATGGCTACATACCTATACCTGCCTTCCAAATTTCAGCCTGGCAATGAACGAAAAACCGAGTATGTAAAGTCTAGTTGGAAAACTCCCTTATGGTATAACGTGAACTTGTGCAAATAAACTAGCTTAAGCCAGATGGAGTTTTAGGGCTCAGTTTCCAACCAATTGGTTCATGTCGAGCCGGCAACGGCCCTTTTTTCAGTCAGTGTGGCTCACTGGCTTGCCTTCCCTATAATCCACTTCTTATGGTGAGCACCAAGCATAATGGTAGAAGATTCAGTTTTTAAAATCTTCGGTAAGACCTGGCCGGGACTCGAACTCCCGACCTCCCATCTGCAAGTCTGATGCTCTAACCACTTGACCATGCAGTCTGAAATATACTAAGGTCTTGACCAAGACTAGATGCGTGTTAACTGCCGTCATCATGCCGAAACACAAAGGGACACCGATATGATGACGTAGAGTTCCATGTCGATGATCAGAAAATTTTCCAGGGATTCATTCTTCAAAGGGACATACGGTAATAGGAGATATTTTATAGGAAGTGTGCAATGGTCAACACCAGTTGCAGTAGACCAATTAAGCTATTTTGTAAACGTGGTCAAAATACCTCCAAAATTGCGAAAATTACTAAATATTTTCTATTTTAAGATATGGAGAGGATTGTTGCTACAGAAGGCCACACTGGGGGGGGGGGGGGGGTCCATGAAAAGTTATTGTCAACGGAGATAACCCATTTATAATTAATTTTCTACAAGGAAGGCAAATTAAAACATTGTAAAGATTTTAACAAGTCCCCCAGTTGGATGCTGCAACAAACGGATTACTGCTCCGAAAAGATAAAAATTACTAAAACATTTATAAACATCTACACTAAGCCTTTTTACATCTCGGATAAAACTAGAGCAGTTATTTATTATTCAGTCTAGTATCCCCACTTCTTGACTTCGTTCCACCAGAGATAGGAGGAGAACCCCAGTTTCCTGCCCGACAACCTTTTGATTTCGCTCTACGATCAAATGGATGCCGTAGGGAATTTTGAAAGTAAAATGATCTGAGATGGCATTTATAAAACCCCCGTCTTGATATGGCTAGACAAAATATACATGTCCCCAGATAATCTCTGAAATCTCTGGAAATTAGGTGAACTGGTATATTTTAACACCAACACTAGGCAAAAAGACGTTAATAAATGTATAAGTTGTCTTTGGTACACAGAAGTGGCTTCATCCCTATTCTACACAACAAACTGAATATTTGCACTGCCACCCAAAAGCGATTGCTGACATTGTCATTTTATAAATATAAAAAGAGTATTCATCAAATGGCTTTATAACGTTCAATTTTTTATGAGGAGCAGGTACGATTAAGACCATCGTTTTTGTCGAAAGATAGACAGAAGTATTGAAAGTTATTCGAAGGAAGAAAATAATTGTTGCAGCCAATGCAAGGAGGAACACTAATTTGGTGAGACAACTGTACACATGTAGTCAGCATGTACGGGTACTTAAATAGTCGATGTAGATAGATTAGTTAAGAGTTTTACAGCCCATGGGATTTCTAACTTACTGGCTTAAGTCGAGCCGACCACGGCCTTTTTCCAGTTGTGGCTCACTGGCTTGTTTTCCTTACTTCATTGCTAATGCTGAACACCAAGCACAATGGTTCAGTAGGTTCCGTTTTTAGTCTTCGGTTTATGACTCTAGGACTTTATGCTCCAGACCTCCCAACAGCTAGTGGGATGCTCTAACCACATGGCATGAGTCCTTCATTCCGTACATGTAGGATCCACCACCTTTGTACGGGACACGGGTGTTAAGATGTTTAATTTGAATCAGTTGCGAGACACATCATTGTCAGACGGGGGGAAGGTCCTTTTTTACCAATTATGGTTGTGGTATGTAAAACGATGCCTGTGGAAGTTCGCTTTTCTTCTGATATCATCTCTGGGGTTCGTCGAGTTGCTGACCAGTTGCCTACGTCGGATTTTGCTCATTTCCCTATAGGTGCTCACTATTCCATTATCAGGGTTCATCGACCTTCGCTTAACTTAAATTAGTTTCTTTGGATTGGGAAACACCTGATAAACTGCCATGTAAAATATTTTCTGAGCATTTCTGCGTTTTAGAACTGCACCAGAACTAGTCTGTACAAAATTTTAGGCGATTTTGTTTTCTTTCAATATGTGAAGGAAGGCCTTTGATCTCTAGACCCCCCTTTACCCCTCCTGATCGTACTTCTGAGTTTTTTCCCTCCCCCACGGTGGCGGTATCGCACCCGTGGAACCCTTGGCCAGTTGATTTAACATTTTCAACATCACTCGAGTGCTGGAGCCTTTTTCTACAGCCTTTTCTGCTTTTATGCCAATCAAAAGCTGATCGCACTTTCGATGACGAGTTGCACCGAAAGGATCCTCCGGTTATGGGTATATAAGTAGAATCAGGTCAGTTCAATACAATACCCGCAGATTCAACTGAATGACTGTAATAGAGGATATTTGACGGTAATCATGACTAATTAATCGAAACTGACGCAAAACCGGTTTCTAAGTTTCCTTACAACTAGTTGAGGTTTAGAAATTCAAGTTTTATTTGGACTAAAGCTATAAATAACTAGAAATTAATACTCACCAATATAAGAGAAACAGGAGAGGGAACAGGAAAACAAACATATAATTAAAATTTAGGAAAATGTAGGTGTCCCCTCGTGCCATTTGCCACGTATGCTATTTTGAAGTAAAATTTGTGTTCAAATAATTTGCGTATTTCCTGGAGCTAAAACAAAATTGGCATTGCCCAATGACCACCTTACTACCACTATCGTGTTTGTAGCCCCTCCATTCCTAGCGATTTTATATGTATGGGTTTTAAAGTCAACACGGAGGGTATAAGCACAGTGAAACGCAGCAGAAATTCATAATGGAGGGGGGGGGGAGGTCAAAGCACAGTTTGAGGGGTCTTACTGCTCAAGGTTCAATCGACACTTGCTTTGACATTTAACCCTTAACCTTGAAAATTTTTGGAGGGCCTGACAGAAAAAGTTTGGGGGTCTAGGCCCCCAGGTTCCCCCAAGATATCTTTAGTTAGGTTAGGTTAGATGGAGTTTTACGAGCCGGGCCCAGTTTTCAACCCATTGGTTCAAGTCGAGCCGGCTACGGCTTTTTTCCAGTTGTTGCTCACTGGCTTGTATCTTTGGATTCGTTTACACACCAATATACATAACTACAGATTCATAACTTGATTCTCATCACTGTCTTCTGAAAACAAGTTAGTCATACGGTCCATTTCATTTTATTTTTTATTTCATACTTTTATTACAATTCAATATCGAGTATGTTCTTTCTGGGCTTTATTTTATGCTCCAACGTATATCAAGAGTGTTCTTACCAAGTTCGTCATAGTAGGTTGCCAGAACAAGAGAAACTCCGTGATTCGTGGATTTTGTCAAAGTAATTCGGGGCTATATTTCTGCAAAAGAAATCAAACTTTCTTGAAAATGCACATGGTTACAATCACGTTGGTCCGAAATGGTTTTTCATCATTAAGAAAAAATGAAATAAAAAAAATCCACACGGCATTCAAAATCGGTCGGCGATGAGAACCAAGTTAATTTTATGTGGTTCTTATGTGCCAGAAGAATTCATACGGATCCGGCATGTTCTTATATAAAAGAATATCGCCAAATGTTTGTTCAGCTCTTTGCAGGTGCAAACGTTCACAACATACTACTGCTAGTGCATGTCATTTTGAGTGTAATCTCGCACAACCAGGAGTCATGGGCGTGCTACGTCAGGAAATTTTGGGCGAGATATCAAGTAATATCCTCTGGCAGTATAGAGTCCTCTTGAAAAAAATTATCTCAGCTAGCTAGACGAAAATGCACCTAAAGTGAAAACAGGTGGGGATCGGAGGGGTGGGGGTGAGGGGGTTTCGAAACCCCGCTCTTGGCCGCAAAAAAATTTGAAACGCCAACTTTAAACATAGGCTACACAAGGACGCTTATTCTTACAAGTAAGGTGTGTATTTTCGTCCAACCAAATCAATCATAGTGCACACGCGACCTCAAAACTCTAAACATTTTAGTATTCAAGTTTGAATCAAGATACCATGTCTACATAATATCAAACCTACACAGGGTGTATAGAGCCACCACTAATGATCTCTCCCTTTGTCGAAGTTGCTTGTGTGGACGCAATTTCACCTTGAAGGCTTGGCAGCCAAGATCTGCAGGGTCTTGAGTAGTTGAGTCGTGGACAGGCAGGGTTTCATTCTTGCTGTTGTTCACCAATGAGATTCACCACATGTGCATGGGTTCAAATCCCTCTCGATTTATGTGGGTTTTTGTCCGAATACTCTGCTTTTCTTCCACTTTGCAACTAAAATAAGTTGCCCGGCCGATGAAGTCGGTTGTGCGTCGCATTGAAGCACCCTCGGGTGGAACAGCCAGTCGACTTTACCCTGCAAGTCTGTTGTGGCTCTAGCCCACCCCCTTCATCAGACCATTGGAAATTATGGTGGTGAAGTATCGTTTAGTTCGTCAATACTGAGATAAAAAATACTGCAGTAAAAGAAAACCACTTTCTTATTTTTTGGCAAATTTAGATCAATTCCCACCTATTTCCATTGCAGAAAATTCTGTCTTCATATGCTGAAGTACACCAAATTCATTCCATGACCATTGACATCGCTTTGAATGTCGCTTTCCGATTTTAGCAAGTCTACTTCCATGTGTTCCCAAAAAATCTTCGTACCCATCTAAGGTCTGGATTGAATGCTCGTCCATATATATGGTCTTTTGCGATAGGCTAAACATCGAGAACGTTATTTCATGCATAGAGTTCCACGGCGTATAGAGCCCCGTCCATGCCATGCGACTCAATGCGACGCACCTCCTTGCGACGAGATTATTCAAACGCGTTGCAAATCATGGAATGCTTCACAACTAGTTGCAAACAGCCGCGCAATCAAGTCTCATGAAATCCAACATACTTGGTCGCATGAAACCGAAACGTGCAATTGACAATATTGGCGGACTTTTGGAACGAAGTCCGTGACGATCAGTTAATGGAAGTGCATGTGGTGAATGTTCCATTGTCTCTTCGACATAACAAGTTAAGGAGTATATCAAACGTCAGATCTTCGGGGAATCGCCTTTAAGACCTGCTACTACTTTCATAGTGTGGACACCTTACTCTTAAAACTTAGTTAACACGAGCTTAGGCGTCAGTCGCTTACCACTACAAGACAGTCTCGTCGCAATAAGTCGCGTCGCATAGTGTGGACGGGGCTTAACACTGTCAAATGTATACCCAACGTAATTACCTCACTACACGTGATTCTATATGAATTCTTTCTCCAATGTTAAGTGGAACTTTAGGCTATGCTTCTTAAAATGTCATTTGGTCCCACAGGCTTCCTGGCGCGGGAATTAGGAAGTTGAACTGAGTTGGGTTAGCACAGGGTTGTCCAACCTATGGCCGGCGGGCCAAGGTCCGGCCGGCGAAAAGGTTGCGTCCGGCCCGTCAGAAATAATCTATATTGCAAAATTATTCAATAGGCAGATTAATTGATGACAACTTTAGGCTTGGCCGTCCGCTATGACATGCTTACCTTTGAATGAAATAATTCATTCAAATGTCTGCTACATGTGGCTACATTGGAGAGTTGTCCACATGGGCGGGTTGAGAATGATTCAGGAGGAATACGAAAAGAAATAAAATTTGTCTGAATATTCTGCCCAACACCATCAATTTTTGCTAAAATTTATTCATTTTTTCAATCAAAAACGCAAAGGAATCAGTGTTCCCTACGCGCAATGATTGCATTTTGTTGCCCCGGGCGTCGGGAAAAATTGAAGGAAAAACGAGTATCAGATGCGGCCCCTCGTCCATCATAAACATTACATGTGGCCCACCACTGCGAAAGGTTGGACCACCCTGGGTTAGCACTTTTAAAACAGTGTTTAGCAATTAAAATCTGTAAAAACCCTTTTTGCTTCCACATTGGAAACACGTTTTCTTCCTAAACACGTCTTTCAGAGTAAGGGGAGAGAGTTAATCATACTTCACACTTCTTCCTTGACGGAAGGGAATGGTTTAAGGGTGGGGCGTGACCGTCTTCCCATTTTGGAAAAAATTCAGATATTTGAGTCTTTCGATGGATGTTGATCTAAAATTTTCTGCAAATGGCTGTATATAGGTTTAAAAAGGAACCAATAGGGGATTCTCGTCACTTGTTGAAACAATATTTTTCAGTCCCCCGTATACAGATATGGTACTTCAAATGCTATTTTTGAAGCATTTTACCAAGTTAACCTTCATTTGTGACATTTGCAACAATATACGTGAAATTGTCACGCGTTTGTTTCATTTTAGTAAAACTTACGTAGTAAGTAAAGATTGGCTCTAAGGCGCCAATGAGGGAAAACGTCAGAGAAAGTTGATCAATAACTTGACAAAGTTGGCAGCAATTGAACAATAAAACACTCTTACAGTTGCGACCTGTAATGTTAGTCTCAGATCTGAAGTTTTTCGACAAAATCACGGTAATATAAAGCTTTCGTTCCTTTTGGTACAAATACTCATTATGAGTTTGAGGTATGCAAATTTGACCTATACTTTAAATACGGTGTTTGGGAGCTTACCGCTTTTCTTAACACTTTTTTGCCTCACTTTGTAAACATGTCACGTGTTCAATTCCTTAGCATTTCGTTTTGAACTCGTTTGATGACCAAATATTAGGGTTAAATAGCTAAACAATGTTTAGAATTTAAACGTGTTCACAAAAAATTTTTTACTGCTAAACATGTTTTTAGTCTGATTTCGATTGACCTGTTTAAACTGAAAAGATATTTTGTTATAGACTCATTATAGACGTTAACAAACAAATGTCGTCTGGCTGCGCTCCAAAAGAGTTGATAAGACGCCCTTACACTGTCCTCTCAATGGAAGGTATAGATTCCAATTAGTCTACTTTCTGTGTGCAATCGCGCAAGTGTTAACACGCGCAACACCTAACAAATGCACAAGTAAGTTTTTGCGCATGCTTTATGCCAACCAATGCCAACCAGTGACGTAAGCGTGAACAGCTCAGTGACCTACATGTAATATAACAATTTGCTCTCAGTTGTGCAAATACTTGCTTTGGTAGTGTGGAATTGTGTTTCGTCGATTGTACAGTTTGTGAAATAAATTGCATCATCTAAAGAACTAAACCTCTAAATGTCATCTTTACTTATTTGAAATCGAAAAAGCGTAAAATGTTACACTCAAATAATAACCATTACCATAGCAAGTATCAAATATTGTCCATTGCACAAGAAAATTGCCATGTTGTCGTTTTTGTGTTTATAAACTTAATTTTTGGACCCAGTTACAAAGCAAATTTGTAAAATTTGGAAGCTTGCATAAGTTTCCACGAAGAAGAACCGGCAAAAGAAGTGCGGTTGTCTTTACCCACAAAAGTTTCAGAATAGCTTCATAATATCTGCACTCCGAATTACAAAGCTCTGGTTTAGAGTCAGTTTCTTCTCAATATTTGGCGAACCAGCTGTAATAAAGTAATAGAACTTGAATGAAGACATTCAAACGTGTTGAAAGATGGTGACCAGTTCATTAAAGGTAGTTTGTAACAGTTGCTTTCAGTAACCCAACATTTTTCGTGATGTTCAGGTAAACTTTGATAATTGGACAAACAGGAATCGAGACAATACGAGTTTTTTGCTGTAGGATCACGGAAAAGTGAAAACAGATGACACCATACGACTGTGATTTTTACTGTATTGTTTGCTATAAATTTATACATCTTCAAGAAAACTATACATTTCCTTATTCTACATTCTATGAATTTACCTACATAGTCAGTTAAAGGAAGAAAACTTGAAACCTTGGTAACATGGCCTACAGGGGAAATGCAGTCACCCTAACATGAAGTAGTGCATGTGAATGCATTGTTTCATGATTGGCTCTTGAGAGTCATGTGACAATATTTCTTGTCTTCAAATGTAAAAAAAAAAGGATTACTGCTTAGTTTTCCTTGGAAACTGTCTTAAATATTATGAAAGTGACTTTGAGAGTAATAAGAAGAAAACTGAGAAATTTAGGTGATTTTTTTAAAACAAGTTTGGGACAACTGCTCTTGCCCTTTAACACCGCAGCTGCAAGTAAAATAGAGGACTCGACGGTAGCATATCCAAATAACTAGGTGTAGGTCATTTGCTTGCCCTCAGATAAAGTCCCTAAAATTGAGCACATTTCCGATATGTCACTGAATGAGATGGGATCTTTTGTGACTATTTTATAAGAGTATATCAAATTAGTACCATTGGTGAATATTTGTCTTAATTTAAAGGCATAGTTTCATCATCCCAAACAGTTCCAATTCTCCCAACCTACTTACTTCTAGCCCCTCCCACATTTATCTTAAACTCATCTTTATCCAGACACGATCCTTGTTTAATGCTTCATGGCTTGTCCCAGTGGCCATACAAGTCCACAATGTGTAATCAAGACACTCTCAGTGACCATGCCGTGTAATTTAGCTATGATGCATTGTTTGAATGTGATGCCAATCAAAGAGCTGTACTAATTGAGAGTTTTGATATATGTATACTGAAACTGTAGTTTAGGGTGACGAATGACTGCCTTCAAGTAATTTTTACTAACTTATGGGCTGTAGAAGCTGGCGAAGGTATACAAAGCTTTCAGTGAAAAACAAAGCTTAGGTAAGGGCGATTGAACATGAGCTGATATAGCAAAAAATCTTTGCCGTCATGGTTTGGTAAACTGAAAGTGTCATTGATGAATGGCCAACCTGTCAGCTTTCATATGTGTGGTAGCTTGCAGCCTTGTACCTGGCCGGGCGAAAACTTCGACAAGCTTTTAAAGGCCAGTTATAGCCACTTTTTGGATTTAGTGACATCAATGGAGGAATTGATGGGAATATGCTGTCATACCTGATCCGAACAGATTCTCAAATCTGCCATCAGTATTGGTCCAACAGTCTTAACGGCATTTTCGGGAGGAAAATTCATTGACTTAAAAATATGCAGAAAAATTTCCTCTTTCAACTGTAAAAACTGCATCTCTATAGCATATAGCGTTCCAAAGGCACTAATTTTTTAGAGAAATGCAATTTTTCTTGAGATTTGGTGCATTATGGGAAATTTGCGTTGTTATCGCGGCACATTAATTTGTCTTTGCATTCAATTCCTTTATAATTTTGATGTGGCTGATGTCGAATATTAAGTGATATTGTTGCTCTACCACACATATTATATAGATTAATGCTAGATCTACAACCTGGAGAAAGATATTCTAACAGTCCAACACGAATTTGACGCAATGTGCCCACATTACATAACTTTCTGTGACTTTGTTTTAAAGTAGAGGTATTTTTAAACAAAAATAACCAGTCTTTATACGTTGACTTAGGAAAATGGTGGTGCAACAGGGTTTAAAGGACGACACCAAGTGAAAAGTCAACTGAATATACCTTTAAATCTTCGTATTTTTTTTGTCTTCATGCAGTTATAAATCCTCATATTCAGTGAGTTGAGAGAGATTTCCATATGGTGCAACTATGCATGATACAGGTAAACAAATATCTGGAAGGCAAAAACTGATGGCCCCATGATATATAGCCGACTAAATCAGACCATCACTTTTTTATTGATTGTTGACTGTAACTAGCACAACCAAAGGGTGTTAACCATAGAGGGTAATTTATTCTTTGTCTTAAGTGAGGGTGGGGGTGGGGAAGGGGCAAAGTACTGTATGTGGGAATGGTGTTTCATTAAAGGTACTGACTGTAAGCATTTTGTAACTAGGGTTTCGTCGGGAGTGATCTTCGTTGTCAAGCCCATAAGGGTTTTGAGTTCACTTCCATCCACAATATTTTGTTATGTTCCTTCTGTCTGTATATTTTTTTGACAATGTGCAAAAAACAAATAAATGAATGAAATGAAATGAATTCTAGGATACATCATGTGAAAGTCAGAACATATCTAAAGTGAATGAACATACGATTAAAGGCAGTTCAGCATTCCATGTGAATGATTAACATACAGTTAAAGGCTTTTAAATTCATCACCCCTGACAATTCCAATTCTCCCAACATACTTTCTTAAACACCTCCCACAACTTTCTAAACCTACCGTAGCCATCCTCATCCAGGGACAATACCATGTAGTTTATTGCTTCGTGGTGAGCATAAATGAGCCCGATGTGTAATTAGAACACTCTCAGTACAGTATTATGTGTGGTATCTATGAGCTACAGAAGGCATTTTTGAACTTGCTGCCGATCAAACTGAAATTTTCTTTAGACGACTGCAAAACTGTAGTTTGTGATAAGAATTGATTGCATTATGAGATCATATTTGATACCCAAACAGTCGAAAACATTCGAGCGAACTATTTTGCCAATCTATCTATATCTGACTAACTTACAGTTGCACAAACAACTTTCTGATTGGAATAACGGCCCGCCAGTCATTCTGTTGAAGTCACGAACACCTCTAGACTAATATCCGAATCAATCTTCGGTACCTTAGATACGTAAATTGTACATAGCTAGGAAGAAGGATCGCATTTGCCCTCTCGAACAAACTGGATGGAAGGGTCCTCGCATGCAGCAAGGTTAAGGAAACACCTGTTGAAGTAGCTGGCGTTGTTGCTTGCACACACAGGCTCCATATTTAGGGAACAAGTCTCACTACAAGGATCTGGAAATAAAGTTATAAAGGTAGAATGATTTTCAAATACATGTCATCATAGCATTCATATGCTATTGGAGGAATGATTAAAAGGACAGCCGAGAACAAAATTTATGTGTGATATATAAAAAAGAACACATTATAAGAATCCTGGTGATATTTTCATTCATTTTCCACGCTAGGTTCTCGAGATATGAACAATAGAAGTCGACCAATTTTCTTTAAAAGTGAACTTGAAGCAAGCAAGAGTGTAATGTCATGGATTCACATTATTGATCAATGTTTTGTTTTCCTTATTTTTCATCCTATTTTTTGACATGGATTGATCAGATATGCTATCTTGCCTCAAAGGTAAAAAAGTGAAGTTTTTTAAAATTCCATTCCTCAGGATTCACTTCTGGTATTTTGCCATATTGGTGTCATTTTTAAAAGAAAAACAAGAAGAGGTGAATCTCTTGCGTTCACGTTTTCCTACACGATTCTATAGGACCGAAAATTTGTGATATATTTTTTTGTCGGCTTTGTTAATATGATGGACCATTTAGAATTAGATTAACTTCTGTTTCCCAGAGGAGTAATCGAATTCAGAAACCTTGAGACATTCTGATGAGGATTTCGATAGGGAAAACATGGGTAGCGAGGATCTTAGACAACGTAATTTACCCAGAAAATTTTACTGGAAGTAATTAAATTCTAGCAAAATTTTCCGTTGCACAGCAGATTAATCATACATCAGCTGAGATATAAATTGGGTTAAGGCGAAGGACGCCCAAAAATATATCCACAATTGCAATTATTTTGATACATTTACACGGGTAAGTTTTGGAATTATGTTTGCTATAACCCCTGTAAATTGATTGAGATTTATTAGTACGTCCAGTATCATTGTTTCACGGACTTCGAGTCGCACAGTATGTCTCAAAGGAAACCCATATGCTTACAATATAGACCTTACGCATATGATGTCACAGAGCGGAAAGTACGCTCTCCTTTGAGGGCAAACGACCCAAAACAGACAAATGCCGAGAGCTGATTGTCAACCAGTCGAATACGTGCATTGTCTGCTACAAGTGCAGGGCGAATTTTTGTGCATTGTTCTGCCCAAAGGATGACGTCAGTGCGTCGTCAATGCATCAGGTCTATGGGTGCGTGCCAAAAATCTCCCTAGTATTTGTCAAGGTATTATGATAATAATACCCCCCCCCCCCATTTAAAATTGCAAAATTCAAAACATATATAAAACTATAAATTATTCTTACAATTTCTCCAGCGTTGCTTCCTGTTGCTCATTATTTACATTATTTGTATTGTTTTTGTTACTGCTTGACAAAATATGAAGGGGACATCCCCCACCGATCAGAATGTGGAGGACGTGTTCACCCTCTTCCGGATTAAAGCTCATGCTTGTAGTAGTCTTCTCGACTTTACCACTGTAAAAAAATTCTGCAGATTTGCAGAACAAAAAATGAAGAAATACATAAAGAAATCGGAAAAAGGTGCTGTCAATTTGTTTCCAAAAATTGACAGCAGTTTTTCCGTATCCACTCTATATTTCTTTGGGTTTTTTTGTCTCCTTCAATCGTACAACATGTCTGTGACATTTTTGACAGTGTAAGTTCACATATTTGACTCATACTCGTTCACTTGCGCTGGTGCTTAATTTGAACTTCACAGTACTCGTACCCGTACATATGTAATCGTTCTTGGTAATTATGATTTTGTATTCATACTTGTACCCACACTTTGCGCTCACCCGTACTGGTAATAATCCTATAAACAATTTGAAAATATCAATGGTATATTTATCTACAGCAGGGTTGTCCAACCTTTCGCAGCGGTGGGCCACATGTAATGGTTATGATGGACGAGGGGCCGCATTCTATACTCGTTTTTCTTCAATTTTTCCCGAAGCCCAAGGCAACAAAATGCAATCATTGAGCGTAGGGAACACTGATTCATTTTCGTTTTTGATTGAACAAATAAATAGATTTTAGCAAAAACTGATGGTGTTGGGCAGAATATTCGGAAAAAGTTTTTTTTCACATTCCTCCTGAATCATTCTCAACCCGCCACTGTGGACAACACTCCAATGTAGCTACATGTAGCAAACATTTGAATGAATTATTTCATTCAAAAGTAAGCATAACATAGCGGACGGCGAAGCCTAAATTGTCATCAACTAATATGCTTATTGAATAATTTTGCAATATAGATTATTTCTGACTGGCCGGACGCAACGTTTTTGCGGGCCGGACCGTGGCCCGCGGGCCGTAGGTTGGACAACGCTGATCTAGAGTGACATATTTACCTGGTTCTGTCCCTACACAGGGACCAGAATAGTCATAAGTAATGCTACTATTTCTGCAGTGAGCAATCGAGTAATCGCACAGTGATGGGTACGTCACGTTGTTGCTAGCACAAACAGGAAAAGCGATATCTGGACAATCTTCGTAGCATTCTGAATAAAAGTATAAAATGAGAAAATATTGAAAGCTGTTATTTTCATATCATGGTCTTGCCAAAAAAATCAAAGCTTATCGTCATGAGTATTTCAAAAAATGATAGCAATTTGAAGCAAAGTAAAAGGAAGTGGAAATGAGAACCGTGAAGTACATATGAAGGCCTTGCTTCAACCGTTAATGTAAGACTTCACTAGTAATGTCCTAACGACCGATAGTGTTGACCAAATAATCGACAATTTAAAAATCGATATTGCAATAATCGATAATGTATTAAATCCTTGAGCAAATGACTTAAAATCTTTTTAAAGATAATGTTAAACTTTTCTAACTTAAATATTTCATAAGGCCCTACGTACATTTGTGTTTGAATATTTGTATGTAGTTAGGTGTACGTGTGGGTAGGTATGGGCAAGTATAGCCTACTCATGGTCGGGCGGCCCAACATGAGGCAGGGTGGACATGCGGGCGTGAGAAGGGCAGGGCGGCGAACGGGTAGACCGACTGTTGGAGAGGCAAAAGGGCGAGATGCGTTTAAACAGTTAGGTAGATACGCTCTAAAAAACGTCTGGTGGAATTTGTGTAGTTCTTATTGATGTGCAAACCAACGCAATCCTAGTTTATTCATATAACCAGGAAGCCATGTTCACGTTATTCAATACCTGTGAATTCAACCAAATACTATTTATCATTGAAGTAAAAAAAAACTATAATATAAGAAGCGTGTGGGGGATCCCAACGCAGTAACCCACTATATACCCATCATACATAGGCTAAATAGCTAATATGTCATGAGTGAAACGGGCGTTACGAATTTTCCTTCCTTTGACGTTTTTCCGTAGTCCGAACATAATGCAAATGACAAGTACGTACTGAGGTCAAAATCGGTACGATCGGCTACTCCCTTTGTTGATCTTTAGTGAATTTTGGTTTGAACTCTACAGACCAATGAGTAGGCCATGTATTCATGCAAAAACGTATCTATACACCTCACAGGATATCGTGTGAAATAATAAATTCCAACCTCATTTCTTAAACATTAACCTTACCTTACTTTAAGAAATGATGTCATGCATGATATACATTTCTCTAGAAATGAATGTGACACCTTGCAAACCAAAATGTAAGGATTTAGTAGGCATAGGTCACTCAAATTACAAGCAACCTGTCCGATGAGATAAGAAACTAGAGGGTATCAGCCTCAAATACAGACATTGCTCAGTTTCCTGTTGTTTCTTCCATCCCGATTTACATCAAGTAGCCTATCGATAGATCGGTTAATTCTCACAGTATCGATTGGTATGCGACCTCGATATCACCTTCCTGATATTTCCGCAATAGTACAAAACATAGGATGCTGCCCAATTGGGGGTTACGATTCTTTTTAAAGAAAATTGTCAGTAAACAGCAGTGGATTGACTTACGTTAAATATGTGCTGTCACACATGTAGATTAATAAAACTTAGTCTTTTAATTTTTGAACACAAATGATATGTGAAAGAAATGTTTGAAGTAATTATGTTTTAATTAGGGATTTTTGCTTTACTGAAATAATGCTTTGTCATCTCATAGTCAACCAATTAAGGATAATTATGAAACTAACCAACTTCATTCCTTTTTCAGTTTGTTGCTGTTTGGTCTATCCACCCCCTAACCCCCCCCCCCCCCCCAAAAAAAAAATGAATGGTCAGATTGAATAGTATACCGAGACCAGAGACGGCGCCAGGGTATTTTGATAGGTGGGCAAAGCATGAGTTGAGTTCTCCTTTTCTTTCTTTCCCTCATTTTCCTTCTCTTTTCACATTTACTTGCGAATATAGGGGGTGGTCGTGACGACTTCCTGCCACTCCCACCCCCTGACGCCGTCCCTGTGGCGATGTGCAGGGGTGGTGCCAGGGTATTTTGATAGGGGCAAAAGCATAAGTTGAGTGCTGCTTGTCTTCTTTCCCCTTCTTTTCTTCTTTTTTCAAATTTTCTTGCAGATATAGAGAGGGTCGCTTCCTGCACACCAGGCGCCGCCCTGACCCAGGCACGAGGTGTCCAAAGCACCAAGCTCCAGTTTTCCAGTTGAAACTCTTTCATAGAAATCTGGTTCGTGAATTGTGAGATCGAAAGCGAGAGTATTGAGCATAAGTGGAATTTAGGATTACTGCTAGATTTGTTTAGATTTATAAGAAACCGAATCTTAAAGGGCCTAGAGAGAATTGTCTCCCCAAGTTGAGGAAGTGTAGTGCACTGTCCTGTTTCATGAATGACTCTACAGGGTAATGTGACAGTATTTTTCTCCTCAAATTTGACATTTACAGGGAGACACTGCTTGGTTTACCTTGAACATGCAATAGTGAAGTGAAGTCCTAAAATATTACAAAAGATACTCTGAAGAGAAGTGAGAAGAAAATTATGAGATTTAGTTGTTGCTTCAAAATAAGTTTAGGACGACTGCTCTTGCACTTTAAGAAAACATTCCAATTTTTTAAAGAAAGATATCTCTTTTCTTCAAAGAAGGGACTCTAACGGCTCCCTGACCTGTGTCATCGGCACAATTGTGTCATTTTACAAATAAAAGATTTTTATTTATGAGTGGAAGTAACTTCCTCGAAAACCTACAACGAAGAAATTCTTTTAAAGGGGAAGTTTAAGCATCTTGAAATTCATGTTCATATATGAAACAGGAGCCAAATCTACACAGTATGGTGAAATTTTCATTCAAATCGGACATGTATTTCTTAAGATATATGTCAATGAAGTTACTAGATTTGTGTTTCAAAATGATTTTGAGGGATGCAGAGGGTCATATCACTTCCTTACGATCATAAGGAATGTTTTGTTTCCCTTTGGTTTTTTACACTGTTGTGTTGCTCTTGAAGTTAATAGGAATAGGGCCTCTCTATGGGTAATGCAAAGTTTTTAAAGTTCTTATGCCACTTGCACAATCACAATCTGATTATATGGGGATTGCTGAGCAGAAAATAGGCTGTTAAATCTAAGAAAAACAAGACTTATGTGAGAATAATGTGTCATATGTACTTGCTTCAAGTTCACTGCTTGTTGAAAATATGATAACTGCACATTGTATTTTAATGCAAACTTCACCAAAATGCTAAGAATAACTACCCCTCTAACAACACTCTCAACACTTGATATGACCCTAAACCCTTTTTTAAAGTCTTCGGTATTACTGGGCCAGGGGTCGAACTCCCGGATGCAAATCTAATGCTCTAACTTACTTGAACATGTAACCTCTGATTTTGTAATGGCAGTACTTTAATTACAACATTTTCTACCATATGTGAATTGGATTTCGCGTATTGAGCTGTATATACGTTTGGCAGGCTAGTAAATTATTAATTTTTGGATAAGTTATTATCTTTCATACGAGGAAAACATGATTTGGGAATGCTTAATGATCATGATTTTGGAGAAAAATGTAAAACGAGGCTTCTCGGCCTTTTGGCTAAGATCATGTGTAGTATTTGTTCTTTTCATCCAATCTCGAGTGGAGCCATGCATGATAGGCCAATGATGTGAATGGTCTGAGGGCCGTGAGGTTGGTCAAGTGCTGTCCTTCAGTTTTAAGTATAGCTTCTTTGCGCATCAGTTTATAGTTTGGTTTCGCCGAACGTCCCTTTTCCACAGGGTCGGAAGGATTTAAGAAAAAATGAGGAGAAAAGCACTTAAAAACCTTTGTACTTCTTTGTATTCTTGACGTATGGAAGAGATCAGGCACTTTAAAAGATACGACTTGAATACTTCCAATTAAATGCAAAGTTCATGATCTAAATTAATATGTTACCACTGCCGTAAAGTTTCATGCATGTCATGGTCAAATTGCACGCATCAATTTTCAAGATAACAGCAGAGTCGGGAAGCAATCTGCCTGGTATCATAAGACATAGTGTGACATTGAACCGACTGGATGTCTGGTTTTGACAAGACTAACGTATCTTTAAACAAAAAGCTACGAGGAAAGGATTTCAGCACAACATGTAATGAAATATTATCATCTATGAGGAAATTTTCTGAAAGGGAAACGGGAAGTTTATTCCCCTGAACTTGTGGACCGCGCTGGTTTACATCACATTACACAATAAACCTTTCAATTGAGAACACTGAACCTGTTAAACATGGCAAATATCTTTCTTTCTCATAAAGCGTAACGATAGCAGACATATTGAATGCCTAATAGTTATAGACCATTATGCATTCCGTCCTGACTGTTAAGGCGTTTCAGTCTGGTATGAAGAAGACGGTACGAAGGAATTAACAATGATTACCAACGTACCGTCCGATTTTTAGACCGAACGTTAAATCGTCCGACGACGACCATTCTAAAAATCAACAGGACGGAGTGACGGTTTTTTTTTTTTTTTTTTTTGCTGCGCGTTCCGCCTTCTTTGTCTACCGTCCTGAAATCGAAAAGTCCCTAATGTCATTTTACCGTGGCCTAAAACGACTCGCACCAAAATGCCGTCCCATAATCCTCTGTATCTGTTATGTGTTTAAGGGTCTATGGTGAAGTCCCTGGTAAAACAGTCATCATGTTTCTTAAACAATATTTCCCTAACAACCGTATGATCAAAACTCCTAAGTCATCCTTGATGAAAAGTTTCCGCGTTGTAGAAACAGTAGACGGCTTCTAATTCTGCTAGACTATTTAATAACAGATGTCATTTTCTGATACCATAATGACCCGTCAACCGGATTCAGGGATTGTTTGTTCGTCATCCTCATGATTGAATGCATTAATTTTTGGCGGAAGTACAAACTTAAAGAAATAAATTCGAAATCGTTTGTACATGGAAATTAATGTAGAAAAATGACACTGATAATTCACAAGTCACGTACGCAAAACGAGTAGTGATATGTTTTCCCAAGACAAAGCGAGCTTAAATAATTCTTGACCCAAACATGACCCTTAACAGAACACTTTTTCATGTGTTATGAGAGGATTTCTAAAACTACATGTACTTCTTCGTCCTTGACAAATGTAACTTGGAGGAAATGTAGTAATAAATGAAACATCTGTTATTACTTACATTTGAGCCATCAACACGGAAACACTTCGCCAGCCTCAAATGCAACATTTAAAACTTGATGTCCTTGACGTAGACAGGGACATGGGAACGACACCCCTTCTTCATGCCCTCCCCTCAAAGCATACACGATAGTATGAAAATTTGAAGGTAACTACGTCAGCCTGGACTAAGCAGGGAGTTGCAACTCCATGGACTAAGCTGGTCTTATGGGCAATTTGAAAGTATTTTGTACTGAATTAATTATAAATATTTCCTAGGGTGAGGCCTCTTGGTCACCAAGGGTGCTCAAGGCACGCTCATTCTCAGGGACAAAGGAAATGTGTGGGACAAAACTTTTCGAGGACAAAGCGAAATAGATCGCAAAGCCCTCGAAAACTCTGAGGTTTTGTCATATTTTGGGCGAAAAAGTCTCGGGGGAGTTTAATAATTTTTTTTTTGTTTTTTTGTTTTTGGGGGATTTTGTATGTTTTTGTTTGTTTGTTTTCTTTTTTTGTGGTTGCCTTAACTCCTAATTGACCTAACGGGGGAGGGCAAGTGGCTTTGAGGAAAAATTTGAGGGGCCAAATGCTATTCATTTCCCCCATAGCGCCAGCAATGCCCTCAGAACTATTTCAAAACAACAGCTAAATCTCTCAGATTCTTTTTATTCTTTTTTGTACTCTCTTATGCATCTTTGATGATATTTCAGGATATTTTAATGTTGTATATTCAAGGTAACTTAAGCAGCGACTCTTTGTAGTTTCCACAGTTGAGTGATTAGGAAAATATTGGCACATGATTCTCATGAAAATGGGTAGCCTGCGTATCTCCTCTGTGGCTGCCGCCCCCTTAGTCTGCCGCCCCTCAGACTAAGGGTTTTTTCTTAGTGATGAGCTGAACGAAAAAACTTCGTCCGCTCCGCGGGCTAGGAATAGGGCAGACAAAGTATACTAATCCAAAGCGGAATGACTGCTCTTTTGATTTAAATTCAGGGTCTCCGGTCATGTCCTTGTATGTTACATTCTCTTCTTGTATTTCTGTCTGCAAACTGAATTTTATGATCTTTTTGGTAATAATATTAAACGTGATGGGTAACATAAACAGAAAATGACTCGTTTATTGAACATAGATGACATTAAAAAAATGGTAAATGTACCATAAAATCAGAGTGATGAAATTCTTACCTAAAGAGGTTCCTGGACAAGCAGTGAATGTTTGTATTTGCGTAGAAGTGTCATCATTGAGACATAAATATCGATCGAATTCACATCTGTTTTTAAATGTCATAAAAGTGCTGCTACATAACGGTTGTATAATGTCCTCACACTCTTGATCGCATCCTTTTTCTGTAAAGAATAGGGAAACGTGTGAAGTATGCCTTTATTCTTCGTGACTGTTGTGAATTCATTGGATCTTTTTTCTGGGAAGACAATGCAAAACAAGGGGAGAAGTTTCTAAAACTCAGTTTCTAAGTGATTGGTTTAAGTCGGTCGGCAACGGACTTTAACCAGTTGTGACTCACTGAATTATTTTTCCTACTTCCATTTTTTATGCTGGGTGCATTTAGAAATACATATATCTGTACGAAGCGTAAACAAATCATAGGTACATTTGGCCTTGTGACCTAGCCGGAAGTGCCAAATTTCCCAGCTTGTCTATTACAAGAAAAGATCGTGACATTTTCGCGAAAATTTACTAACTGGCAGGTTTTCAACCTGAAGGACGCATTCCCCAGTTTCTGGTGGTGCATATCCCATGAAAAAATTAAGGAATTACGTCTACCCACTATATATAATATATGGAATGACCTTTACGTGATACAACATAAACGTTCGTATCTTTCGTAAAAAGTATATCTTTTTATCATACTTGTAAATACTTTAGAATGATTAGAGATGCTTACATACCGTATTTACTCTATTAAACGCTTGGGCGTGAAACTTTCATAAAGGGGCGTTTATGAGAGTACGTAACCTTCGGTATGTAAAATTTTTCACGGATAGACCTTATGCATATGATGTCACAGAGTAAAAAAAAATACGCCCTCTTTAGGGGGCAAATGACACCGACAACACCGACAACACCGACAAATGCAGACGACAGCTGATTTGTCAACCAGTCGAATACGTTCACAATCTCCTACACGTGCAGGGTGAATTCTCATGAGTGCGGTAACGTGTTCCAGTGTTTTGCCCCAAGGATGACGTCAGTGTGTCGTCAATGCAAAAGGTCTATTGGAAGGGCAAGCTTCACCCCGCCCCTACCCCTCGTTCGGCACTCGTGATTGTCTTCCTTATGTATAATTTAATATAGCACGACATTCTACGTTCATAGTTACCAATTAAGGTTAAAATACATAGCTTACATCTACAAAACGAACATTTATTTGTTTATCCCAAAGAGGATAATATTCGCCTAGGCCTACATGCATATTGCTGTATCCCTTACTTGTACTGTAAATAAAACCCATTAACATGGATATTGTACAACATTGCAGAGATATTAAAATGTTGTAAAGTGATGGAAAATTGCAATATGTTCCCCTTTCCACATCGACAAGATCTTATTGC
Source organism: Holothuria scabra (assembly GCA_037179385.1). NCBI lineage: Eukaryota > Metazoa > Echinodermata > Holothuroidea > Aspidochirotida > Holothuriidae > Holothuria > Holothuria scabra. The sequence continues at coordinate 55,272,407 of CM074181.1, read as the reverse complement.
ACAATGCAACCTAGCCAACCTACACTACATGGTGTCCGCAAATCAGAGGGACCGTTTATCCGCAAACATTGTTTAAAATAAGGGTACGGATATATAATTATCATTATACAAGGACGACAATTTTCACAACATAAATTCTTTATTAAAAAAGTACGGCGTGAACAATTAAAGTCCATTGACGAATCTTCGGGGACATCCCTATCGCCGTCCATGTCGTTGTATAGACAAAACATCCCCCTCTCGAGTATAGTGTCCAGTCGGGCTTTCTTAAGTTGACAACGTAACGGGAATGTATAGCTGAAAAAGCTTTAGAAATGGAAAACTTAACATTTTACTGCAAGGGTCACACCAAAGCCGAAATCTGACGCGTTTCAAGTTCGGGCGGAACGCACATGTTTTCATCCCAGTGCAAGAGGGGTGATTTCTGGAACTGGGTGTCCTCTTTTAAATCTAAGATACGAAAAGTAACGCTCAGCCCGCAAAATCGCCCCTGATTTCGGCTTTGACGTGATTGCACCTTAAGATTGACAGTTAGCTAGCTCTGTGAGACATAGAGATGATCTACCTCTTAAAGAGTTGAAACACTCTCCTCGATACGCAACCGTCAGAGTTTCGTCTCGAATCCTACAAGCAGTCTGATCTAAGACACAAGTTGACATGTAAGTTACGCCGTCTGTTCCACACACTGGATTATAAAGAGCCTCGCAGTTACTCCCACACTCCGGAATGCAAGCCCCGGCATACGTGGCAACAAGATCGGGTCTTCTCAGACGACATGATTCAGCCCTCAGAACACAGTTGTTTGGGTAGGTGTTGCCGTCGGAACCACAGACGGGCAAGTTCTCTAGTGGGCATGTTGTTGGACAGGGGGCCAATGTTTCTGTAGTAGGGCGAGGCGTTGAATAATAAATGGTCCCAGAAGTCATGACTGTGTTGGGAACTGTCACTCGGTCTGATGGTAATGATGGATAAAATGTTAAGTTACCACGGATGCAGGATTTAAATTTAAAGTTAGTGTGACATGTCATCAAAAACCCAGACCTTACTTTGCGGTTAAGGAGTAACCCCTCCTGTGAAAGTATCATTTGAAATCATGATAGTATCTTTAACGGTTCTCAAAACATAAATCTTCAAAGTTTGAATGATTTTGAAGCAACTTCTACAAAAATAATGATGCGGAGTGTTGCACAGTGTTGAAACTTCTTTTGTTGAACATAGATTAATTATCTTTTGATCACTGATCAGAAAGTTTACGGGTTGGTCATTGATACTAATGATTTTCAAGGACTCAGTTTAAACGTTCAAAGTAAAACCCCCAGGACATGCTAATGTTAAAACTGTCATTGAATGAGAACTATGTAATTTTTTGGGGGTAACAAAATTTCAAAAAATGCAAGACTACACAGCCTAACTTATACGGTGGCCAATCACAACGTCAGATCATGTAGTCCAGTCAATATGTGACTTGACCTGGAAAAAATTGCAACAGAAATGATTTCAACTGTAATGGTTTCATTAAACACCCCTTTATAACATATTAAAAATCCGCAAAAATCGTATTAGGGGAAACTGTCAAATTTGCATAATTATGCAAATTAGTATCCGCCATTAGCCAAATATTGAAAATTAAGAATAAATTTACATCAAATGGTGCTATTGAGTCAAAGGTGGTGTCCATACTCATATTTTGATGGTCAGGAAATTCAATGATGACGATACGAACTTACCACGGGAATTACGTAACACGGATTATGCAAATTAGTATCCGCCATAAGCTAAAAGTAGAAAATTAAGGATTACTTTGCATCGAATTGTGCTATTATGTCAAAAGTGATGTCTATACCCATGTTTTGATGGTCAAGGAATTCAATAATGATAATATGACCTCACCGTTGGTATTATGTAACATGGATTATGCAAATTAGTATCCGTCATTAACGAAAAATACTGTAGAAGGATAACTTTGCATCGAATTGTGCTAATGTACCAAAAGTAAATTCAATACCTATGTTTTTATGGTCAGGGAATTCAATGATGATGATACGAACTAACCATGGGTATTACGTAACACGGATTATACAAATTGGTATCCGCCATAAGCCAAAAATTGAAAACAATGGATAACTTTGCATTAAATTGTGCGGCCGTATTAAAAGCGGTATATACACCCATGCTTTGGTTTTCATGGAATTCAGTAATAATGGAATGAACTTACCATGGGTATACTTAACTCAAACAGGGATGTAGTCAAGTCGCTTTTTCCTTGGCAAGTCAAGTCAACTGCTGCTATTTTAGTGACTCGAGTCAAGTCATCGACTTGAGTCCCTGTGTTATTTCAATAGGAGAAATTTACCGGCCCAAAATTTTCAAGTCACCTAGAGTCAGAGGGTTGGGACTCGAGTCGCCACATCATTACATGTCTGAACACAAATGCTGATAAGCATACACCATTGCTAGCTTTTGGTCAAAACATTTTCTTTACTTAATTGGTAACCAAGTGAAGTTAATGTTGGTTTCCATGTTTTGGAAGTCAAGGAATTCAATGTTCACATTATATTCACATATCTATCCTAGCTAACTCAAGTATGAGAACTTTATACTAAATTGGCCATATATTGCCAGGTGAATGAAAGGTGGATGAACCACTTATAATAGTCTTGTTCATCAAAGGACTAAAAGGCACTTAAAAGAATTATTGCAGTTTAGTGATTTGCAGCTACCACAAACAGCAGCACATCTTTACTACACAAGCATCGCTTTGAAATGCCCATGTCGTACAACTGTCACAAACCCAGGATAACATGAACAAACAACCTGTTTAGTTGAAGAAAGCCTCTCTATCTGACATACTATTAGAAGACGAAGTCAATTGGGTTTCCCTTGTCCACTACATGCGCTGCAAAAGCGTTCCCTCATCAGCAACGCATAGTACAATTTCTGCCGGTGCGAGTATTTGACTGTAGGTAGCATCATGGAAAAACCACAGTGACTGGAGCATTCACTTCTAAGAAGGCCAGTATGAAAGAAAGAGTGTGCAACTTTGCTCCAATATAAGATGATGGAGATTTTGAGGAAATCCACCAAACAGAGAGAATGGGAGACAGGAAACCGCGCCTTTAATTTGTTCGTTGCACCAAGCTACCGTGTTTTGCTTCAGGACACAGTCTGCATGAAAAACCCACTTACATTTACCTCAAATGATTCAGTTTCCTGAAACAAATCCCGAAGTATCTAAAGAACTGTTTAGCATCAAATCATGTCATTCGTCAAAGGTATCACCAGAGAAGAACTTTCTTCCGACTCAGGGATCAAAAATACTGATGGGGGAGCGTTAAAAAAGTAGATGGTGGTAAAGTAAAGGGAGTGGGTTCACAGCATGACAATTATTAGTCTGGTAGTTGCCAATGCCTGCATGTGAAGACGTTTTTCATTGCTTGTGAGAACTAAACTGGGATCAAATCTGACTGAAGTGAGCAATGCGAAGATTTCTTTTAACCCGGAGTCATATTGAACATGGAAGACACTTACATGGTCTTGCAACACTCTTGGGAATCTGAATCCATTTTTTCCAGATCTTTCCTTGCCTTGAATGGACTCTCAGCCCATTACACTGACAACGTTGATAAAACAAAGGTTTTTAGTGAATGGATTTTAGATTCCCTTGTTGGCAAGAAAATAACAGACACACAGTATATTACCAACAGGAAACAGAAGCTGCAATTCAGTGTTTTTTCAGTTGTGGCACACCGGCTTTTTCACTAGGTAGTAGTACTTTATTGCTCAGGTTGAGCACAGCAGCAATAGTTTTCTTTTTTAAAGTCTTCGGAATGATATGACCAGTAGTCGTGATCCAGACCTCTTGGCTACAAGTTGGATGCTCTAACCACTTGGCCATGCAGTCAAATCAGGCTGTAACTCGTGCGTCATCTGTCAGTCTATCAGTTTATAGCGATGAAAAGATCCAAATGGACCATAAATTCCTAGTCCTAGTCACAAATGTTTCAAAGGATAACCCTGGTTAGTACTTGTATACCATCTGCCTTGTATACCATCTGCGTCCATATTCCGTTAACCTTAAAGGTTTCAATGGGTTTTAATAAGTTCTAAAGGGATTTCAAAGGGTTTGGTTTATACAAAGGGTAATTTTGTAATTCCCTTTGTGGTTTGTCCAATTTCTAGAAACAACCAAAGGAAACCCTTTTAACGCAAAGGGTTTTACCATAGGGCACAACATGAATCCTTTTTAATTCAAAGGGTTGTAACCCAAAGGTTTCTAATGGGAATTTTCAGCTGGGAAGGGAGACGCCATTGATTCTTTTTTCAAAAAGTTTGTTGGATATGTTAACAATAAGCACAGACAGGCTGCTTATGGCTATGGTCATGGTCTAACTATACAGTATGCTACAAATTGCAGACATTAATTCCTTGGGATGTGGACCGAAGAAAACATTTTTACTTTAAAGAAAGAGCCCAGCTTCCTGGGCAAGAATTAGGACAATAAATACCAGTAGATATTTTTCAGCACCAGTCTTGGTGACCACAGTACTTCGAGAATGTTAGGTGTTCCTCTGTCAAATAACCCGTTCAGACTGCCATTGAATCTCCCCAGTCTTGTTAGTGATCTCATTATTGATAACACACAGATCTGATAGTTTTGAACCCTCACTATGCAGAAACAAATGTCAAAGACTACATTTTACTTGGAACTGAAACAAACTGCTGGGAAGAAACACGTTTGGAATATCCTTCAGATATCAACTGAAAAACTTGACAAATTGACTTGCTCTAACCGTTTGTTTGCAATTGTCATCATAGGTTGTGACTACAGGAAGCTGCCATTGGTGACACTTTGCCTGGGATATATGGGCCTACAGCATGCCAGGCAAACCACCAGGCCTTTCGAAGATTCGTGATAAAAGCCTCTGTGTTCTGGAAATGCAGCCAATATCTTCATGCAAAATAATGCTAACAAATATGACATCATTACATACTGACATGCTGTTAAAGAGGCTCTTACCTTTATAATGGAGTCAAACAGTGATCTTGGTCAGGTACGGTGCTACCGATCCACAGAAAGTCTTAAATTTGAAGCTCTAAACCTGTGGAAGCATTGAGCATACCCTTCATCTTTACCACAGATTCACATTCTGCATGTTTACTATCAAATATACAGGTGCATCAAAAAGTCCTGTACAACAGTTATTCACATTGTAAATGGGATAATCGGAGTGAGAACGGTTATTTCAGGGGCTCATTATGATCCATTCTGCCGATTTCAAAGATAAAAATCAATGAGATACTCATTCTAGAAACATTGACTTGAATGCAATAAGTTGCTTTGACAGTAAAGGACTGAGCTGCAGTTATTCACCTCCCTTCATGGACTAAACTGTCAGGAGTGGATTGGCCTAACCAGGCAGTATGTGGCCGGTGTAACCTTTTCAGGCTTGAGTGATATAAGTGATAGTGGGCATTGAATTCCTTGACTTTCAATACATAGAGCAAGACAGACATTAAGTCCACTTGGTTACCACCAAGTCCAAGTTATTAAAATATTTTGACTTACAGACAATGGCGTATGCTAATTTGCATAATTTGTGTTACATAATACCAACGGTAGGTTCGTATCATCTCATTGAATTCCATGACCACTTGATACGACAACACAATTTGATTCGAAGTTATCCTTAATTTTCTATTTTCGGCTAATGGCGGATACTCATTTGCATAAATCCATGTTACATAATACCATTTATCATCGTATTATCATCATTGAATTTTTCAACTTCCTGACCATCAAAACAAGGGTAGACTATAGACACCACTTTTGATACAGTAGCACAATTCGATGAAAAGTTGTCTTTAATGTTCTACTTTTAGCTTATAGCAGATACTAATTTGCATAATCCATAATACATAATACCCATGGTAAGTTCGTATTATCATCACTGAATTCCTTGACCATCAAAACATGGGTATAGACATCACTTTTGACACAATAGGACAATTTGATGCAAAGTTATACTTAATTTTCTATTTTTAACTAATGGCGGATACTAATTTGCATAATACGTGTTACGTAATACCCGTGGTAAGTTCGTATCATCATCATTGAATTTCCTGACCATCAAAACATGGGTATAGACACCACTTTAGATACAATAGCACCATTTGATGCAAAGTTATTCTTAATTTTTAATTTTTGGCTAATGGCAGATACTCATTTGCATAATTATGCAAATTTGACAGTTTTCCCCTACTACGATTTTTGCGGATTTTAAATATGTTATAAAGAGAATTTTTCTGAACCCATTACAGTTGAAATCATTTCTGTTGCAATTTATTCCAGCTTCAACAACATATTAATCTAGATCGACTGGACTAATGATGAGAGATCATTTTTCGTTACTTTTAACTTAACGTATGTTTGTGGTGCAGGATGAAAGTCGAGGAAACCTTTAAAAACAAACTCTGATTTCTGCTTTAAATAGGTCATTACCATATACTATTGGTTCTGTTGATGATGCATGGGGCATAGTTGGAGATGGCATCGCTTCATCTCCCTCCTCATGGCTCCTGCTTTCCTCACTGCTGCTGCTGCTGCTGCTGCTTCTTCCTCCTTGTACTGAAATCCAAGCAAATGTAAGGGATATATTGTGTTTGTCTAACGCAGAAGGTCATATTTCTAAACAAATATTTATAGCCACAGTAATATTTACATTACTTAAGTCAAGGTATTACTTAGTCTCAGTGGCGCAGCCACGGGGAGGGGGCCCTGGGGACCTAGACCCGAAGATTTTCTTCAGGCCCCCCGTTTTTTTCCGTCTTGATAAAGTAATTGAGAGAAAATAAAATGTTTGAATGGAAATAAACTTTGAAGTATTTCCTTCAAAATCAGTAAATAAATAAAATGTGTAACAATTAAGAAAACATGCATGAATGTGCGTCAAACACATTTTGTGCTCACGTATGTAATTGAGTATAACTTCAAAATGCCTACTTTCACTAAATTAGAGATACCGTTTATAATCTGCCCTTTCGTTTATTGCATGTCACCTCGAAGATGAAACGAATGTCTCCACGACAATTCGAATATGACTTTGTTAGGTTAAGACCTTTTCTGCCTTTCGGATGGTTGGTTGATTTACTGAAAACAAGGCAATCATACACTGGAGACCATTCTTACAGGACCATTCCTAAACTTTATCATACACAAAATATGCCGTAAGGGTAAGGTACCGCCTTCGAATAAATCTGGTAGATGCCCACTGTTTAACAAGGTGTTTCTTGATTGGTTGTTACAATTGTATTGTATCGATTGTTTTCTTTGTTAGGGTTAGGGATTAAGTTAGATATTAGGCTATCGTTAGCCAGTAAGGAAATTTCTTGTTAAACAGTGCCCATCGCCCCAATAATTCTTCACTTCCATCCTTAACAAGTAGGCCTATGTCGTGCCTTACTCCTGTCCATGATAAGTGCCACCGTAGAACGCAGTGGCGTAGCTAGGATTTTTTCCAGGGGGGGGGGGGCAAAGGTATGAAATTTCCCCAAAACTTTTCCCGGTCAATGTGTATGTATTTCATGTAAAATATGCAAACTTACAAGTATAACAACATTACCATGCATGTCATTTTGTAATATTACCTGCATTTTATTCTTAAAGTATAACATTGAGCAATCGGAAATAACAAAGTATATTATTTTGGTAAACAATATCTGGTTTATTTGTATGTACTAACGCAGTGGCGTACGCAGGATTTCTCTGAAGGGGGAAGGACATGCAGTATGGTCAAGGGGAGGGGTCTCCGGAAATTTTTTGACGTTTTCAAGGAGCCTACATGCAAAATGGTGCAAGATTTTTGACTTTGACAGGGAGAGAGTTAAAAGTTGAATCGTGGTGGTTCATGAGGATAAAACTGAAACTTTTGTACCTTGACATGCATTTCTTTTTATGCCATTTATGCAACCTTACGAAGAAAAACTTGTCATCAAATTTGCACACTTTTAGGAGTCGAAATAAAAGAGCATTGATCGGTATTTGTAGTTTTCTTGGCCAAAAAATGTTATTTTGTCATAAAGATTATCTAAGCGGAGCGCCACCATTGGTTGGCGCGGAGCGTAGAGAAAATTTGGAAAAATTAGACCCCTTAGATGGTCGGAAATAACATTTTCCAGGCTTATACGAAGAATCTAGCCAGTCGCTTTCTGCTTTTGTAGTTTGCAATAAAATGCTCACTTCAAAATATGTTCGTAAACTGCAAAGTGATCAGAGAGTTAAGAGCTAATTTTACCCCAAATATGTTTTTTGCCCAAGAGACCGAGCGAAGCGCCACCATTGGTTGGCGCGGAGCGTAAAGAAAATTTCGAAAAATCAGACCCCTCAGATGGTCAAAAGTAGAGTATTTATGCTTGTAAAGAAAATCTAATCATGTAGTCTTTTGATAGATGCCACCAGTGGGAAACAGAATCTACCTTTTCTAAGTAAAAATTGGAATTTGACAGAATTTGCCTAGGTCTATTTGTAGGTATTAAAAAAAAATTGGCATCACTGAAAGACCTTGCAGGGACAATCCTTCCCCTTTGAAAATTTTTGAAAAGTTGGGTGTCCTTATAAGCAATCTGGTGCCACATATGCTATCTTTTGATGTAAAATCTGTGCTGATAAAGTTAGACCACGTATTTTTAAGAACAAAGAAAAATGGCATCTGTGAGGGGGGCATGGCCCAATAGTCTCCCTTTCGCACGCCACTAAGGAGGCCTAATAGTGGCTCGATCACACACGATATCCTGTGAGAAAAGCAGTCTGTTAAGTGTAGAAGGCCACAAGGTACTCATTGTCCATTTATTGTTACACTCAAAGTTGAGCAGAAAGCTATTTTCCCGAACTAGCTTGTAAGCCTCCAAGGATTAGGCTAAGTAACAAAATCTAAGTGTGCCAACGGATCCCATTAATTCTAATTTCTAGATTAACTTTAAGTTTATCGTTGGCCATGGATTGTTTCAGCCCCATCCGTCGTTATGTACACAGAGTAAAATCGTACAGTTACTGATAGCTTATAGAAGAACATAACAACCTCGGGGTCTACGGTAGTGACTTGTCAGTTTTCACGTCCTTTTACTGAATTCCCAAAGTATCACCTGAATAACAGCTTCCTGTGCACTGATATGCACTGATCAAAACCCCCGTGCGTATACAAGCACAAGAGAACATTCAATCTGCTACGCGGCGGGGACATTTCTGTGGAACGCGAATTGGGCCGGTTCATGCGACACTGACGAAATCTGAGTTAATTGTTGTATGAAAATACGAATTATGTATGAGAAATGTCTCACAATTTCTTATTCTAACAAAAATTTTGAGAATTTTTTGTGAAATTTTTGTAATAATAAGAAGATTCATCAAATTTCCCAAAAAATTTTCCAGGGGGGGCAACTTGCCCCCCCCTGCCCCCCCCCCCCCCAGTAGCTACGCCACTGGTAGAACGATTTTTTCGACAAGTCCTCTTTTTACTAGTTGACACTGGCATCCGGAAGGATTTGTAAAATTCGCACAAGGTCCGGATTTCATATGTTTCCCACATGTTCCATACTTCTTCTTTGCGGTTTAAATATTTTCAGAGATTTACTCGTAGCATTTTAATTTTGACTACCTAATGTACCGATGACTGAACAAATACTGCACCATGTGCATCTAGACACCACTGAAAACCGGAAACATTGTTTCTTTGGCAGTATGTATGTCACTTGTAAAATCTCTGCAAAGACTAAAAATGAGTATTCTGAAATTTTCCATGCCCCCAAAGAGGAAAATCCTACAACGTAGCCTCTTATCAGTTCAAAGTTTTGCCAAACATAGCACCATGTTGCATCTAGGAAATCTAACGCAAAGAAAGTTTCTCAGAGGGGAACACAACTACTTTTGGTTTTCCTGTTAAAATTGAAATCCATTCAAATATTGCCGCATTTTCCATCTACCTTCTCCTGAAGTTTACAATTTTTCCCAAGGGAAAGAGAACTACCAGTTCCCTTTAGTCTCATCCCCCAGGCCAAAGATCAGAAATGCCCAGTTTTGGGGTCCCTAAAAGGTGTATGCATTACCATTTTTTCATAGATTGTTTTTTATTCTCATTATTTGAGAAGTGGTAGACATGAGATTCATATTTCAAGGCTGGGCACATCTTAGATAGTCTTGCCGCGCCTGACCCTCGGAGGTACCAGACCCCCACTTTTTACCTAGGCCCCCTAAAAATTCCATCCTGGCCACTGCTTAGCCTTCCCTTCAAGAAATAAGTTTACACAGATGAACATTTAGTCATTTGTCGCGTAAAAATAATTTGTTCAAACAAGCTTTGAAAAGTCAAATGATACAAATTCTGTAACCATTTTCATGAATATTTTGAGGAGATGAAGGCATTGCTGTGGTCCATATACTGTTGAGTCTAAATAGTTCCATAATCAATAAAGCTGGTCTACTTGTATGTCAATGTTGGTGCATAAAAATTCCAATTCGCGTAGCAAGAGGTTGCATAACCTTTGCTATGCAAAACTAGTTTGTTCAAAAAACTTTCAAAAGGCAAATGTTGGTAATTCTGTAACCATTCCCATGAATAATGTTTGTGGAGATGGGGGCATTGCTTTGGTTCATGTCCCATCGAGTCTGAAAAGTTTAATCATTATTAAATCTGATCTCTCTGTATATCAATGTTGGTGCATAATAGTTAGAGCGAGGGGGAATAGGGAATTCTTCAATCAAACTCTAAAAGTGGTTTTATTTTTGTATTGGAGCAACAAATGACTTCATATGATGCTTAATGATTCACCAGATTGCAACGATGGCAATCAGGCCCTGCAGTTTGCAATCCCCAATCAAATATCCTGACCACGACAGTGATAATTCTCGTCAACGAATACACAGTTGGGAAGGGTTTATAAATTGCATATCATATTTCTGTTTTACGTCTTACTGTACATAAATTGAAGTCATGATAATAAACAGCTTCTTGGTGATCACGTGCCCTCACAGTTAGGGGCACCTTCAAACCTTTACTGGGTGCAATAAAATAGTGTACTCAACACTACGTTGCAAACTTCATTGAAGATTCACAAAAATATATTCATCCCAAATTCCACCAGGGCAAAGTTTTACATCATTCTTTCAATGTATGTTTTGTTGCAATATGGTGAAATCTAAACTCCCTATCTTTTCTACCAGAGGTGGGGTGGTGGAGGGCAGCATGGAGAAGTGTACAAGAAACATCATACGAGGATAAGTGTGTGTTATCGCATGCAAGAATAACAGTACAAAAGTACAGTGGCGGCGCTAGGGGGACATTTAGGGAACAATTGACCCCTCAGATTTTATCCTTGTCACACAGTTTCCCCCTTTTTGCAAGTTGGGTGATTTATTAGTTAGACCAACCGAAAAAATAAATAATACACATCTCCTGAAACTTAATATTTTACCCAAAGATATGCTTAAACTCAAGAGTTCCGAGGGCTTCGCTCCCTAGCTGGAGTCCTACTGGGACTTTGCGGTCTTGGTCCTATCCTCAAGAGAACCCATATCGCACCTGGCGCCGCACTACAAAAGTATCAGCCTTCTTAAAGTACACACTCGCAACCTGGCATATGAACTGAAGGAATTTGCAAACAATTTTTAACAAAATTTATTTCAATAACTTCTTTTTTTCAAAATTAAGGCTTACAAATTGCACTTAGTCGCAAAAATTTATTCATTACAAAATTTATGACTGCAAAGCTTTACAACGTTTTCGGATTCTTTGTACTTACGTTGTATTTCTAAAGAAAGTAATATATTTCAGAATCGCTGTACCAACAAAACAAAAATTCTTATTCCAGGTTTTATTTCTGAACATGTTTCAAACGACGTGTTTTATCCTTTATTGACTCGTGGCGTGATGTTTTAAAAATACCTCAAGTCAAAATATTCAGAAATATATGTTAAAGAGCATGAAAAATGATTTCTAACAGTCCAACTCCATCTTCATAGGACATTCCTGGGCTGAGATATGAAATGTTGAAGTTTATTCACTCACTTAAAGTGGTACATTGCGCAATAATTTGTCATGTCATTGTTGTAGTACTCAACTTACAATCTTTGTATTTCTTTGTTTTTCTGAAAGTTACTGCACCTTGTACCAAGATGTGATAGAACTCTTATGGGGTGATGTAATTAATCAAGTCCTCTCTCTGAAACATTCTATGCAAGAAAATAGGAAGTGTTCAAGGTCATAAAAACATTTTTAATTTTAAAGGGAAACAAAGCAGTTGTACAACAAGAAAGTCACAAATTATTGCGCAATAGACCAATTTGTTTAAAAAGAATAAACTTCAACATTTTATATCTCAGCTCAGAAACGTACCATGAAAATGGGAGTTAAGCTGTTAGAATTCATATTTCATGTTCTTTAATACATATTTTTTAATTTTTTGACTTGAGGTACACTATAATGTCCACGTGGTGCCCGACTAGTTACCAAGGTGTTGTTGATTTCGTTCAAGAGGCTATGATTACGTTACTATTTATTAGCAACGTATTATCCAATAGTGCATCATGTTGATTAACAAAACATTAGCTCAACAATACGTAGGGAACTATCTCGATGATGGTATCCTATGCTGCGGTCTTATAGCCTATCTGTGTTGCGCAGTATACCTTGAACTGATCAAAATACCCTGCACGTGTACGAGAGAACATTCAAGCTGCTGTAGAGAGGGCATTTTTGCGGAACGCGAGTCAAGCGCGCTTCATGCTGCAGTGACGCAGATGAGATCTGGGAAATACGTTGCATGGAAATACGAGTAATGAATGAGAAATGTTTCACGTTTACTTATACTGAGAAAAATTTAAATAAATAGGAAAAGGAAGTATTATTTCGTCAACTTGAAATTTCCCCAAAATATTTTCCAGGGGGGAAACTTGCTCCCTGCCCCCCCCCCCATTGGCTACGCCACTGCATCTAAGCTGGAAGTTTTCCGGTTTCATCGGAAAGCAGTTACATTTTTTACAGTTACACTTCCCACGGAAAGTAGTCTTTGAAGCTCACCTTTTCATACCATTGTTTTCATAGTATATAATTCGTATATAGTTCTAGCATTTCATTCAGTTTACACCTTCGCTATCACATTGCTACCTTCGGGTCAGTCATGGCACACAACGTGCATAGATATGTCTCAAGAGATGTATGGGTAAAGCCATATGGGGCCCAGTTACTTTTGTCCCTAGATTAATTAGGCGTCCATATGGGTATCCCACATTTGAAGATATTATGCTCTTAAACCATATTTTCCCTCATATCAAGACTGACATGGGTCACAGAACTATACCATATGAGTCATATGACGCATGTCGGCTGGCCCATATGGGTAACCCAAAGTCCATTAGTCCCCGGTTCAAAAACTATATTGGGCCCCTATTGGCCCAGTTATAGAGAGTAAGGTCCCGTTTGGGAGTTTCACCTGGTATCAAGCTCCTGCTCTTGATATAATTGCCTAATATGATTGGTGAACTCACCTATTTGTTGCTGACGTCTGGCAAGAATTGCCTGAAGGCCATGGTTGGATGGTTCAGGTTCCTCACGATACTGTTTCTGCCGACACCCACCGCTATGGGCCACTCCTAGAGCAGCGTCTCCTTGACAAACCTTTCGCTGAAGTAAACATACATTTTTGTAGGTAATTCCGTCAGTTCCACATACTTTCGAAGTTCTCACGGACATCTCCCTCACACACCTTCTAGCTGCTCTATTACATTCATCTGGAAACAAGAGTTGTTGAAAGACGTAACGATCAGAAATCATAAAATGTTCTGCCTTAATTTGTGAGACCAAAGAACCCCCAGAGGTGACAAGTCCCGTCTTTACCCTCGGTCACACTACAACGAATTCGGATCGGACTCGTGATTTTTTGTTAAAGTCTCTCCATTCCTGTCGGAAAGAGACAAAGAATTGCCAACCTAGTGTTGGGAATAGTACTATATAATTGAACTAACTTCCACCCAGAGTCAGTACCTAATAGCTGTTGGGTAAACTTGACATAAGTTCTAAATGTATCCATGTGTTCCCAGTTAAAACTTTGTTTGTTTGTTTGTTTTTTGTTTGTTTGTTTGTTCCATGATTCTCTCTTTTGGGAACTCGGCCGATTAATACCTAACTTTTTAAGAGTGCAATCTTGACCATAGTGTCATAGTGTATTTTCAAAGTTATCCACATTTTAGCGCATGCATGCAAGAATTCTGTAAATAGTTTTCGGTTGTGTTTTGCCGAGTCAGGTTTGAGTTCTCCTGTTGTTTCCTTGTGCCTGTTTCATCGTAATTTAAAAAGAGACAATTTTACTTCAAACCATTCTAAGGAAGCTATATTGTATGACCAGGAGCAGGGAGCGACCAGGAGTGCCGACACCGGGAATATTACCAAAATGTTCACAAAATTATTTCTCGTTGAAGTCTTTTAATGCCAATATATAAATTTGACAGTGTAGTTTTGTTGAATGAGAAAATAGCCTATCTTTCCAGAGTTAGCGCCTGGTTAAATCTTAACGGCCATATGGGTCTACAGGTCTATAATGTAGGTTTCAATCTACGTATATAGTAATACATTTACAAAGCGGCGCAGTTTTTGGTCAAGCAGAGGCGCGCTGAAGCAGGGAGATACCCTGAGCTTTAGCATGATTTCAGTAATGGCTTTTAAATTTTTTACCTAGTTTTTCTCACTTGGTAGATACTTTCTACCCCCAATGTAGTTTTATTAAATCACACTTAAATTTTCTATCCCTTCCCTCCACATACTGCTCTTAAAGGCGGTCATTATTATTCTTGCTTTTGCCAGGTATATCGATTAAAGGTTTTATGTAAAATGGGACTAAATTTGTAAGGGTAACAATTAAATTTAATAGAGCCAAAGACAAAGTTTTTTTGAGAGGGAGTGACAAAATTTTTAAACTTTATCATTGTTCGATGTACATTTTTTTAACCAACTTGCAGGTTTAAGTCGGGCCGGCCACGACTGTTTTCCCAGTTGTGGCTCACTGGTTTGCCTTCCTTACCAAATTGCTTACGCTGAGCAGCAAGCACAAAGTCAGTAGGATCCATTTTTAAAGTCTTTTAAAGTCTTATGAAGCGGCAAGGAGTCGAACTCCAGACCTCTCGACTGCAAGTCGGATGCCGGTCGGGTGGATTTAAAAGGTAACTCTGCGTATTTTGTAGGCACAATCGAGTCTGGATCGAAAAACAAACCCAGCAAGACTACAACATACATTAGTGTGTATAAAACAAGAACATACGTTTTGGTGAACGAATTTGCGCCTACATCACATATGGTTCTTCTCGTAAGAATAAGTATAGGCCTACAGATAGTGTAGATAATGACTGCTGCAGTTTGTTTATGTGCAGGTCCTTAAAACAACACTTCCTATTCATGTCATTTAGTTGGAAGCAGTGCCAATAATTGCGTAAAATTATAGTACGATATTGGAAAAGAGGACACCGTCGTCCGATTTTGGTCCGTCAGAGGGGCGGTAACCCCCTACACGTGCATGATCTGTCACTGCATTTACTATGTCATGACGCAGATCATCTTTGACATAATTTAGCATTACATAAATTCAAAGTTCAAGTGTTTGTGAAAGTAAATTGCCTTGTAAACTGCCTTGTGACCGGATGAAATAGCTTTCCCGTTTGAAATACGCCCACGTCTCATTCCTACTGTGTTGAAATATTTCAATCAATCGAAAACCAGGGCGATTCACAGCACTAATGTGAGAAAGTTTCTGGATCACTGATATCACCAGGGAAGCCACCTGAATTGCTAAAATGTTGACGATAGGTCTATTCTGTATGCAAGTTTTCTGATAGACTCAAAGGTTAAACGTAAGTAGATACACCTACATAATCAGTACAAAAAACATCATTAAGTTATTTAAGAGCTGATATTACAATAATTGTAAAAGTAATCACATGCACTATGCACATCAGAAAATTAAACAGGCTATAATGATAACTTTTTCGTCTTTTCGTCACATTATGAAAATCGGTACTATTTACATAACGACTTTTCGCTGGCCTATCAAAGCTATAGCAGAGTTATATATGGGGGTCACGGAAAAGTTAAGTGAAAAACATCGCATTTTCTCTTCCCTGAATGCACGGGCAAGTGGATATCACAGTTATCATATTCAATTTCCGGCTTTCTGTCGAAATCTTTTCAAGTTTGCGGGCAGCTTAGGCGATGTTTTTTTTATCTTAGTGTAAATAGTGCAAATACTTTGGCCAGAAATTTGCAAAAATCGCCCTTTTTTAGACTGAGGTAAAAATAAGGACCTTGATAGGAAAACTTATAGCAGATTATGACTCGCGCACTGACCTTTACCACGATGTCTGGATCAGACGGTACTTAAAAAATATGGCAGGCATTTCTAGCATGTTGATTTCAATTTCGTATGCATTTTATTTCTCTCCTTATCTTCTCAGATCATCTATACACAAATCCTATCAGACAGTGAACTTGGCCATAAGTGTGGTTCATCATATTTAAATCTTCCCGATTTGATTGTCTATATTCAATCTTGGGCGTGCTTCCATTTCCAGAAGTGCTGTTTTACTCTTTCACGAAGGCTGTTTTACTCTTTCACGATTGGCATTTGCAAGGAAATCAAACTCTCAAGCCCGAGAGTGCTTGTAGTAGGTGGGATTTTTCGGGTTTTTGTTAAAATCTCCTCCATCTCTGATCGGAAAGAGCCAAAAAATTATCAACCAGTGTAAATATCTGATTTGCATCTGACGTCTATGAAAATAAATTGCCAACTGACTTTTTGTGACGACCTCATATTTCGCAGATTTTAACAATAACCCGAAAAATTGGATCGGATTCGATCCCACTTTGTTGTAGTGTTACTATGGATCGTTATTGGCCAGATTGAGTAAAACGCATTATAGCCAAAAATGGAAACCACTGAACAACGACTGAGATGCGGACCAAGACACACAGTGAACATGCAACGTAGTACAGTAAGGGACTGTTTCTATTGATTTCACGGAGTAAACTGTGTGATAGTTCAATGGCACTGTAAATTATTGTGATTTAACAAGTTAAAGGCGCCCTCACCAACTCACAGCCTTCTACCCATGTAGGAATTTTGTATGGACTCATTGTACGAACGTTTATTTTCGCAATGAATTAACCCGTCTTTTAAAGTTATTAATTTATATGAAGTATAAATTATGAGTTAATAGAGGTGAGGTGAGATTATGTAAAATTGATTGATAACCAACATAAAGTGACAATTGACAACAAGCACCTCACATTAAAAAAGAATAAATAAATAAAAGAGGTATATATGTATCTTAAAATATAAGATTTTCAAATTTTATTTTATTTTTTTATTTTCCTAAAAAAAGAAAAAAAAAAGCGACCATTTTGAACTGTTTCGACTACTACAGCACTGGTTATTGTGTGGTACTCTAACATGCTTCACTCAGATCTGAAAATCAAGACTGAGAGAGAACATACCATTCTTCACTGTTTGCAATTTTATAATGGTAGAAACTTCAATAGCGCTGCCCCCTTTTTTTTTGGAACTCTCTACCACTCTCAAAATTAATAAGTGCAAATCAACATATTATAGACGCTTTGGGGAGGAGAAAATGTTTTGGCCAAACAGTGTTCTCCTCGAAAGAGTGTCTAAGCAGAGTCCCACCACTAGCTGGCGCGGAGAGTACAGAAAAGTTTGAAAATCGGACAGCCCGTAATGTATTTCCCAAGCTCATAAATGTAATCTGAGCAGTCCCTATTTTGAGCTTCATTTGCAAATGTTAACTTCACAATAAAATAACAAAGTGCAAGCTGATCAGAAAGTTACAGGGTCAAATTTGTCAGGAAAATCTAATTCTGCTAGAACTTTTTTCCACCTTTGCCCGAAGACTTTAATTTTGGATAAAGCTTATGCAAGTATGAAGGGCTGAGGAAAACTTTTCCCATATGCTGCTCGAATGTGCCGCAAGTCTTTGTAACATTACTTTTTGTTTTTAATGATTATGCTACTTTGAATATAGGGTTTTTTGTTTGTTTTCGGGAAATGTTTTGAAAGAATTTAGATAACCTACCCCTTCGAACGTTGCAGTGCGCAAGGTTATTAAGCGAGGAATGTTTTGTTTCTTTAAAGCGTTGGGCTTTCCAAATATGTCCCAATTTTTTATCTTTTTGATTTTTCGTTAACATTTTAGTTAGTTAGATAGTTTTCTATTTTTCGAGCATGTTTGAAAGAATTCGGATATTCGAACATTTCTGGTGTTGTGCTGCTAAAGAATGTGAGATAAAGCAAAGCGTTTTTGCGGTTGCCCGAATTTGTAGCGGATTTTGTAATCTTGTTAAATTTTCCTTGAAAATTTTACCGCAACTATGATGTTTTCTGTCGGACATATCTTTTTAAAATTTCGGGCACTGTAGAAGTTTTCTGAGCAGTTAAAACCATGTAATCTTTTAAACCTCAAGTAACTTCCTGAATCTTTTAAAATTATTGTCGGAACTTTAGAAACCTGAGGCCCCTGCCCCACCTCTTACCCCAATACACATCAAATAAAAATAACTGAAAACGTATACCTAGAGTCACTACTTCTTTCACTCAGGGAATTTTATTCTAACCATACTTTATGATCTGAATATGAAGCAGTGCCAATTTTATTTAAGTATTTTGTTATTGTTTTGTGTTTTTATTTTTAAATGTTATTTTTTTCAAACGAATGTAAGCCGGTTTTAAATTTTACTTGCAAAGCGGTTTATGAACATTTTTCTCTTAACTTTGTGATACTATGATGCTTAACTGGTAAAGAAATGATTGTAATGGTTTTGTGCACTATAACTTTTAAGCCATGTTTCATATCGCCCCTTCACTATCACAAAATTCAGTCAATATGTCCTGGAGGTGACTCACTTATCCAGAGTGAGTCACAACACAGAAAATAAAAAGTGAGTTATCATTTTAAAACTGAGTCAATTGGTCCCCATAAGACAAATTGGATCGGTTTAGAAACAGTGAGGTCACTTTGGTTAATTTCTGTGAATTGTTGTCGTTCTATTGGTCATAATTATAATCCCACAAAATAACTAACACATATGCAATGAAGTATATTTGTTTGTTCGAAATCATTTATACAAAAAAGCTTGAATCGGATAATAATCATCATAAAAAATTTGTTGTCATGGGGACGAGTATATAATAATTTCATTTGGCAGAATAAAGTCAATTACAAGTGCTACAATATCGACTGATTTTTAATTTGCAAACCTGATCGAAAAAAATTATTCGAATTTCAATTTAAATCTATATACAAAGTTAAATAATGAAATAATGAAAGTATAAAACAAATACCTTAGCTACATTGAGTCTATTAGAATCTTCAATCGATAACTTTTATGAATAAAGACTTTCACAGATCGAATAATTATTATGCTAGCGTTTGTTCCTGAGGCATGTAAAAACGTTCGTTAATAAAGATTATTTTCATATGCTGTTTATGATAAAATATTTAACTTACCGTTAATCTTCACTGATGTGACAATTCCGAACCACCCAATGAACAGCACCAGTATTAAAGTGAAACCTTTCATTTTGGCACAAATTATATTTCTGTAGAAACAAATGTTCCAAGGATAATGACTAAGAACACTACTCATGAATCATGTCAAAGCTATTAAAATATACAAGAGAAGGAAATATGATAATATGATAATATTAATTCAAATAGGCCTATATATAGCTATGAATAATAAACAACTTTTCTGTGTTTTTTTTTTTTTTTTTTGTCAAAAACTTGCTGACGAATACAAATGGACTTTCAAGGAATATAACATGATATACTTACAAAAAACAAAAATATATAAATAAATAAATACATCAATTTTAAGGCATTCAGTTAAAACGGCAATTAATTCAAACTGAAAGTTTTTTTCACATGATTTCCCATACCTCTTGGGTTGACTTCTGCGAAATTTTAGTGATTATTTTCCAAAATATTTTCTCCTCTTCATAAAAAATGGTCGTGTGGTGATGGTGACCGTTGGATAAATCTTAGTGATCGAACAGGTGGTGAAGCGACCTTTGTTTAAGTGAGAGAAACAAACGAAATATTCATATGCAATATCCGCTCCTATCTTTTACGATAGGATATGACCCATAGTGGCCTCTTTAATGGCGTAACAATTGTTCTACATTTGACGTAGCAAAGCTAGGCTTGGTTATGGAACGCATGGAATGGAATATCTGGTCAGGAAATCCCTATTTCTATAGTTCAATTTGATCGCTTTATTTTCTGCAAATAAGTTTATGTGGCAGTGTCATTTACCAAGAGCGAAATGAGCAAAGTATCACTTCCGCCTGTGTCTGCAGGCACATCCTGACCGATTTTAAGCTCCATGATTATGATTCTTTAAGTTAGCGACGCGATCGTTGCCAAAACGATTTATCGGCTAACTTTAAATAACGGATTAACATGTGTTAAAGTATGAATTGACCGGAATAATTCTGATCAATTGAGAGCATAATAAATTGTCATGATTAATTTTTCATACAGTTTAAGGGTTATGCTACCCAAATTTAAAATACTGTCAAACTTGGGTTTTAGACTAGTCAAAATAGCCAGAAAGTTAGTACCCAATAGGAAAAAATAATTTATTAAACATAAATGTGTTATATTTTTCTCCATAATTTTGATTTAGACGGTGACCTCTTCCGGAAACGAGCGTCCGATGCGAGTTTTCTTTCCGTCGGAAAGGCAATGGAAAATAGCAGTTTTTCAAAAAGCAGTAAATTTAATTTAAAATCATGGTTAGGGTAAGAGTATGGTTGGATAGACTAGGTACAATTGACCTGTTCTTTCATAAACCGGTGTCATATGATTACAACAACGCCACGGCGTTGGAAAGCTCCTAAGTTGGAAATAAATATTTCTCAGAAGCTCTTTGTTCCATTGGCTCAATGCCATCCTACATTATGAACGAAAACCTCCCATCCGGCATAGGTGCGTGTAATACGTACAACTACGGTGACATACAAGGATATGATTTTCGTTAGGTCTGTAACACGATTCATTAATTTGCTCTAACCAAAGCTAGTTATGCCCCTGTTTCAATCAAGATACAAAATTGCATTCGATGTTATTAAAGACACATAGGCGAATGAGCGCATTTGATTTTAGGGAGAAGGTGAATATCTGTCCAAATTATGTTACCTTGCGGGGACGAAAGATAACGAAATAAAGCGCTTTGGGTAAAGAAATTTTTGAAGAGTTGCATCGCCGCAAAAGACAGAAATGGCCAGGTGTGTTGGGAATATAGAATCTATAGAAAGAGTAGCCGTATTCTGAGTTTTGTTCATCTGTATACCGTCCCGTGTGCCAGTGTAATATGTTAATTGAAAATATCTTCTAACTTTTAGACCGAAATACGGTTCGAATATTCTACCATTTCGAACAAAGTGTTGCGCGGTACTATGAAGTGAGGCTGAGGGAAAATTGTAACTCTATACGCTGCGCGAAAGGGTTGCCATTTTTTGTAAGCTTCTTGATTTTCTATGAAAATGTAATGTGACTTTGATTTTTTTTTATTTCTTTGTCATATTTGTGAAAGAACTCGGACACGCTTCTAGAAGTTTTCTGCGCAATTACAAATATACCAGGGAGTGGAGTATCCGGGGTGGCATGGAACCCCTCTTCATAAATGCCAAGTTTATTTAGTTATTTAAAGTTCGAAGCAATACTATTATCACTTTCTGAAGTAATTTTTTGAAACAGTATGGTGTTTCAGAAGACGTGAACTTCCACTTCATCAAACTTAAATTTTTCGAAAATAATATTTACAAAACCCCCAAAAGACACACCACGTTGCACTTTATTTCGTTGTTCTTCTAAAAGAAACAATTTTATGCTGGTAAAGTCATCATGAACTATTGGGCACACCTGGTTGATAGGTCGTTGTCACTGTTGATGGAAGCATCGAAAGTTGTTTCCATGACTGCTTTATCTTTATATAAAATATTACAATATTATATTCCAGAGATTAAAGTAACACGTACACAGCGATAATCGATTTCCCTTCTTATCCTGTTTTATTTATGATAGACCTAAGAAGGTAGATAACCGAAGGGTCTAAGGTACTCGACCTGAACTATCTCGAGCAACTGATTATTCAATTTGAAACTTGTGGGCTTATCGTTAACATGGTCACTAACTTTCAGAGAAGCTTGTTATTGGTGGCTTACCTGATTTTAGTCATGAACGGTGAGTAAAAATAGACGAAGAGCTGGACTCAGCTTAAGGTATCCATCCAATTGTCATAGGCTTAGTAAGGCTATGAAGTATTTTATGAGGATTTGCAAATATATTCGAGGAAAAAAAGTTATGATAAACACATTAAAAATGAAAGTAAGCCCTTATTTTTGAACATTATTTCACAACCCCATATTCCAAATGACGTTTTCTGGTGTTATAAATCTGTTATTCTTTTAAACTGAGGGGAGTTACAACTCCCCAGTTCCACGAACAATAGTTTAATTCTTTCTGACACACACTTCAAACCAAGAGTATGGAGTTTCTATCAGTATTGAGGGGGCATTCCCTCATTTTCAAACTTTTCCTGATGAAAAATAAAGCTAACGATGGGATTCTTCAAATATATGTCTCCTGTCCCCGGATCGCCGCCCATGCTGTCAAGTAGAGTCACGCGACACCAGAATAAAGCGATATTGGGCAGCGAAATTCTATCGACCCCAATCCTATTTCGAACTCTCCTAGCAAAAAAGTAAATAAATATAAATGAAAAAATAAACTAACGACCTTTGAAGCAAACCATGTTTCCGTATTCTCCAATATTCGATAACAGCTTTCGAATGAACTATAATTAAATTCTACGGTAATGTATTCTCATTACTGGATCGGGATATTATACCTCATTTAAAATGTATACGGTGTGGAAAATGAAAATCAAATGGCAATTTCTCAAATACTGGGGGATACTCACACCTGTCCCATTGGGATTACCCCTCCCCCATTCTGCAAACAGATTGCACTGGAACCAAATGAACAGCGATATTCGACTGCGAAATTCAATCCATCGTTTTTAAAACTCTCCTAGCAAAAGTTTCACCATAACTGCAAAACAAATTCGTTGAAGTACTCTTTGTGAGAGCCTTAAGCCCTGTATACACTGTTAACAGGGCAGGTGTCGACACATTTCGCCACGTCACATTGTTTCCTAAAATTTTGACATTGTGTACAGGGCAAAAATAACCTACCTACAACAAATGCCCAATCATTCAAATTTTAATATTCCGGCAACATGTTTCCGAGTTCTGGTAAGTCAGAAAATTATTTGATGCAGCTGATCCACCACCTACATTTGCTTACTTAAAAGTGAGGCCTTTCTCATTTGATTTTTATAATAAAATAAATGTGTTGGATGATGGCAAAAAGAGTATTTTCCACTCCTTCTGTTGCCTATAATTGTGCAGGACGAGAACAAAATCTCAGTGCCCCAATGCTAACGGCTTTATGACAGATGGCGCAATTGAAGATTTGAAAATCAATTACGTGCAGTTTTCAAATGGGTGGTTGTTGTTGGGGTATTTCCAGGGAGTAGGAATTTGACTTGAAATAACAATTTTTCCCATTTCTTCGAAAAGTTTCTCGAGTAAAAATAATATAACAACATTTGAAACACATCAAAATGAGAAGGACGGGGAGGGATTTGTGTAATTTTACCCAATTGTGACTTTATTTTTACGATAACCCCCACCCCCATCTCTCTCTCGAATAACGATCCCATTCCACGCATCTACCTACTCCACCAAAACAAAAACATTTAAGGAAACAAGGGAGAAAGGAAAAATCGTAAAAGTAAAACATGTACGTGTTGACGTCGGGGATTTTGAGAATGGTCAGGGCGTGAGACTGCTAAAACCCCACGTCGGTGGGATTTTGGGACTACCACTGCTGAATTATATTACCACGGGCTAAATTTACATTAAAATGTCAATGCAATGAAAATCCAGAATCTGTCCGTGGCCAATTTTGTTGCCTTTTCTTTCTCCTTTCGGGAGCAAATGCAAGTTTTGTTGCAGCTGCTCCCCAAACTCATCCTTCCCTTTCTTATATGCAATCCAGTTCAGATATAGCAACGTGTGTGTCGCAACATGTGTTCGCGACATGTACATAAGGAAAGAAGTTCTGTGTCTATTTGTGTCGGCATTACGTCGGCACTTGTGTCCCTAATATCTGACAGCATACACAGATCTTCAAAATAAATCGAAGTAGCTTAATCAACTTTTCCACAATGGAGGGGAAGGAAATTTACTTCTTAATACTTACCTTTATTTCCGGACATCCTTGATCCCCGGTTACGGGATTGGAAATTTTTGGAATTTGAGGAGAGGATCAGGGGGAGCGAGCAACCCCATACTGCGAGAGAATTTATCAACGGTATCATGGAATCATGTGCTGTTCTGCTGTTCATGGTGGAATAATAGATTTGGTAGTAGGTAACTATCGGAACAACAAAAATTGATTTATTTTAATCAATGTGCTCAAAAGGCCGGTGATGTATATAGGCGTCAGAACGATTTCTGAAGTAATACGTCCGAAAATGCATGGGATGTGTGGGTGACGGAACGGGGAGGGGTGTACCTGTCCCCTTTGAGGAACGTTAATTATTACGTGTCCCTACTTACATCCTGGTGCTAAACGTTTTCTATTTGTGTAATAAATTCAAAGATATTATAAACATAGGCTAGATACCAAACTTAAAATGACGCGGTGACTCCTCACGGAGGCTGAATCGGAGCGACGGAAGTGCTGATCACTGATCAGTCGTTTTGCAAGCTAACAGTTAATTGATATCTTCCGGTAGAATAAATACGTGTGATTTTAAAACATTGCAATTCTTTCAAAGACCGTTCTTCAATAAATTTCACTTACATGAAACAGTTTTAGGCTTTAACGCCAGCTTTTTACTTGGAATATTTGAACATTAACGCACAACGACTGGTTTGAAGTTCATTGGCTTACTGATTGGTCAGTTTCTATGGCATCTTCAAAAGCGCATACCTGTGCACGCATTTACATTCTTATGAGCTTACAACACAAAATCAACTACTGCGTTCCTTTTCCAAGCACGCGGAAGTATGCGCCAATTATTCCGGACTTCACAATGCAATGCACTTGAAAATGCACTCACTCTGACATCTCGTCATAATGGAATTCTCTGTTACGCATGCGTCATTGTGCACGAAATTAACCGAATAGAACTGTGCACATGTCAAATGAACACATCCGTTCCTCCGATTGAGCCTCCATGAGGAGTTAACGCGTCTAACAGTGTAGGGATACGAGTCTGGTATCTACGTTTACAATATCTTTGACTAACTTACTTCAGGAAGCCCTCTATTTGATATTCACTGAAAGTGGTAGGGCATACGGAAGATACCGTTCCTGTCTATGCCTGTATGCTGTCGGTCTCTCTGCAGACGTAATGTCAACGTTATTATATCTTATAGTCTAACTTTCTATCGGCCCTGGGAATTGAAATGTTGAATATAAGAAAACTTTCATTCATTTTGTATGTGGACCACTAACATCAATCGCAAGCTAAAAAAGACCTGTTTAAAGTGAAAAGTGGATTTATGCTTAATGGCGGTTAGCAAATTCAGGAAGGGACTTCACACTTTTAACCCGTGGACCCAATTCAACATGTAAGGGTATGGCCCGGTCAATGAACGGGGACTTTATGAAAGAGGTCATTAGGAAATGTTTGGTGATGTTACTGTATTAAATCACTGCCATGTTCGGCAACATTTTGAACTGAATATATGCTACGAAATTCTTTAAAATTGAGCAAGTAGGCAAAAATGTTAACTTATTCGTTAATACGGTGGAGTGAGGAATATATAACTAACGCCGCGGTCACACTAGAACGACTTCAAATCGGATTTTAATCCCATTTTTAATAGTTTTGCAATAAAATCTTCTCCATCTCTGGTAGGAAGAAACGCAAAATTGACCAACCTGTCTAAATATAGAAATTGTATCACAGGCCTTACAAAAATTAAGTGTAGATATTATGTTGTGACGTCACATCGAATGACATCTTTGATCGGACTACGCGTGTCCGATAAAAACTGTCTGCCGGTATATCGTCATCACATAAATCAGTTATCATTTAATTTACACTGATATTTGACACAAAATCATATATTTACACTGGATGGCAAATTTTAGATTCTTTCCGCTAGAAATGGAGAAGATTTTAATAAAACTCAAAAAATCAGATCGAAATCCGATCCAAATTCGTTGTAATGTGACTAGAAGTGAAGTAAGTTCAAAAGAATTGTCAACTCGCAAATGGATGAGAATGTTCAGATAAAGACATAGAAATATTCTGGCCAAAAATTTGTGCTGAATATGTTGCATGATGGGAGACAAGTTATTCAAAGGTCATTGAAATGCCACACTAGATCATCTTAAACAAGATCCTTTGATGTTATTTTTTACCTGAAATCAATGTGTCTTCGTCAGATGTACCCGATATTCTAAGATCTCATAATTGTCCCCAGTTTTCCATATGGTAATTTTACCAAGTATTCAAATATTATGGTTTTGACGACTTGACCAGTGGCAATTCTACAGTATATCCAGTATACTGCGGAGTGGCACCATTAGATGACGAATTCTATAGTATATCCTGTATACTGCGGAATGGCACCATTAGATGACGAGAAACGTTCAGAAACTTTGAAAAATAGCGAGCTCAGGGAGCCGAAAATGTCCTTTCCCAGGAATCCACCCCAGGTAGCACACCTTCATTAGCCCAATGTGGGTAAATTCATATAGAATGTATTATATTATACACCTGGGACTAATAAGGCGCCCACATGGGTCCATATCAAAGATAATACAAACGTAGATACCAAACTCCTATCCCTACACTGCTGAAGGCGCTCACTCCTCACGGAGGCTCAATCGGAGGGGCGGAAGTATTGATTGGATATGCGCACAGTTCTTTTCGGTGATCTGCCAGCACAATTATGCATGCGGAACAGATAATTCCATTGTGACGAGATGTCAGTGTGCGTGCATTTTTAAAGAGAGTTCTGTACGCGCACAATGCATTTCTTCGTGTTGAGTCCGGAATAATTGACGCGCACTTCCACGTGTTGGAAAAAGAACGCAGTCGTTGATTTTGTGTTGTGAGCGAGTTAGAATGAAGCCTTTAAAACTGTTTCGTGTAGGTAAAATTTATTGAAGAACGGTGTTTGCAATAGTTGCAATGTTTTAAAACCTCACGTGTTTATACTACCGGAAGATATCAAGTTACTGTTAGCTTTCAAAACGACTGATCAGTGATCAGCACTTCCGCCCCTCCGATTCGGCCTCCGTGAGGAGTCACAGCGCAATTTTAAGTTTGGTATCTATATTTATAATATCCTTGATTTGACACAAAGGTATTTAGAATATCTTTGATTTGATATGTGCACAGCTCTGCCTGGTGATCTGCGCGTATAACTATGAATGTGTATCGAAAAATTGGGACATGTGTTAATCGTGCGTCCATTTTCAAAGCGAGTTCTGTAATTATACGCGCACAATGCATTTCTCCGTGTGTTGTCCTAGATAATTGACGCGTATTTCTGCGTGCTTGGAAAAAGAACGCACTAGTTGATTTTATGTTGTAAGCGCGTAAGAATGTAAACGCGTGGATAGATGTTCGCTGGTGAAGATACCATAGAAACTGACCAATCAGTAGGTCGTTGAACTTCAGACCAGTCGTTGTGAGCTAATTTTCAAATGTTCTTAAGCACAAAGCTTCGAAATGGCCTAAAACTATTTCATGTAAGTGAAATTTATTGAAGTAGGTGTTTGCACGAATTGCAATGTTTTAAAATCAAACTTATCTATACTACCGGAAGATATCAATTAACTGTTAGCTTTCAAAACGACTGATCAGTGATCATCACTTCCGCCCCTCCCTTTCGGCGTCCGTGAGGAGTCACCGCACCATTTTAAGTTTGATATCTATGCTGGTAATATCTTTGATTCAGCGCCTGCACTACGTCCTTAACTAAGTACACGTGAAACGAAATGTTATGGAGAGATGTGCAAGGATCATGGGAGGCAAGGACGGGAACTAGTCCCCTCACTTTTCAGGGTTTGGAAGGAAGAAATTGTAATAAACTCTCCCACCTTTTTCTAAAGTGTGATACAGGCACTAAAAATGAAGCTTAGGATTATATGGCGATTGATCATAGAGTGAGTAGCGAACAGGGGATGGAATATGACATTACTATGCACTCCTAACGTCTTCGAGCTTAATTATCTCGCGAAAAAGTACTTACTGACACGCACATTTTGATATAGTTGTTATTCTGTTTTCATAAGAGAAGTATCTTGGCACAAATGACAAAGTCAGTAAAGTTCATTACATTGAACACCACCAAATAATTTTTAACTCTAAGTTTCGAGAACATTTTATGGATATCGGCCAATACTATCCGATTGATTTTGGACTGAAATATGGCGATGAAGGCCAGGGTCAAAACTTTTCATGCAAAGGTGTAAATAATATCAAATAAACTTCGAATGGACACTACATTTTAAAAACTCAATTTTGATCACTCAGATATAGGCCCATTTGTCATCTATACAACTTCTAACTTCTTTTTTCAGTCTCCTGAAGTTCACAAAACCATTCTTTGGATGCTCAAATCCGAGCGACAACAAAACTAGGTGACCATTATTGTTTGGGTCCATACTCTACTGTTTTTTTTTTCTTTTATGGAAAGAACACTCCTTCCCCTTAGGTCTCCACCCAGCCAACATGCCCAGTTAGGCCCCGACTGGTTTCCAGCTGGGCTAGTTGCTGGGCCCCATTCGTGTTTGTCAGTTGTTCTCAAGTTGAGCCAAACTGGGCTAGCTTTTCTCAGCCGATGTCTGGTTGAAACCCACCTGGGCTAAGCTTAAATAACTGAAGCCTAGCTGGGCAAGGCATAATAGCACAAAATTATCGACTAATAAGCAGTTTAACTTTAATTTAGTACAGTAGAAATTATAAGAAATAAGCTTTTCATTAATCATATGTTTTTTTTTATCTCATTCTGCATTTGTCGCTGTTTATGGTTAGCACATTCCTCCAAGTACTTTTCACTGAGAAACGAACGAGGAATTATCTCCTCCCTCAAAATCGCTTAGAATTCGTTCTGCATTATATGACACGAATAAAATTATCACAGCACCGCGGACTTTGGAGTCTTATTCAAAAGGTCCAATCTGTTCGAATTAAAACGAGTACAGTCTCCACAGTAAAGTTTGCTGTACAACGGTCTTGCGACCCATATACATTTGGATTACGTCAGGATTAGTTTGATATTGCCCTAAGATACGGTTTCCATCTTATTAAGACTGAGGAAGAAATTAATTCACGTTAAACTTCCAAGGTTGAAAAAACGGCAAAAGATACAACCGAATTTGTTACATGTGACGTGAATATTTATGAGAATCCTCTTTTGTTGTGATTTCTGAAAGAAGCAACTAAGGGCGTTTACGAAAATTCAGTTCCAGAGGGTAAGTTTTCTCTGCTGGGTGACTAGATTTTTCTTTTTATGAATCTCACGTGAAGAATTCCGTAAAAACCAGAATATGAGCAATCCTAGTATTTTTCCCTAACAAACACTGTAATTTTTTTTTACATTTACAGAAAATAAAACAAAGAAAAACGAAAGAACTGCTGGTGCTGCTAACTTATTGACCGTACTTTTTTGTATTCTTTTTGTATTTCCTAATTCTTTCTACTGCAATTTACAACAACTTTGTAATATTCCAGCCTTTTTTACAGTGTACTTTTGGAAGTCTTTGACGATGCCGTATATCTTCCATGCATAGGTGTGTGGGTAGGGGTAGAGGTTGCCAAGAAAAATGAAGAAAAATTTAGGGTTTCATTTAAATTTAATCCGTAACATTCACTAAGATGGATAAGCCATTCCCTCCCACTGGTCCCGTGTTTACACTCGCAATTTAGGCTTATGCAGCACCAGATTATTTTTTGCACTTCAAAATTATTTCGGCAGTAGCCACAACAGACAAATACCGGAAGCCAAGGTCTATCTCTTTATAAGACATCTTTGAATAAATTCAAAAATATTCATGTCAACCATACGACTTTCTCGTAATACCAACAATGTAACATAAAATGAACAACGAAAAATTGCATAGGTAGAGTAAGATAGATGAGACTTAACGATACAGCAACACGAATCTGTTACAAAGCGTCATCGAAATAAAACGGTTCAAGTCCATCCCTTCTGTCAAATTTGCGAAAGGCGAGAAATACCCTGTGTAAAATACAACCCAACACCACACGGGTACTACCATAGAAGAATTTGCTCGACGTTGTCTGGTTGTGGCTTCGACAACCCGCCAGTCGTAGGATAAGTAACAAGAAATGTGGTTACGAAAATCGTAACCACTTACTGCCCATGATTGTGAGTACTGTGTCATTGTAACCGGGTACGTACTAAAGCTTGAAGTATCGCCCTTTTACGTTTTTGGGGTCGATGTTATATACCTGAATATAATTAATGCAGTACTGTGTCGGTTGCTTGTTGTAGATATCAACCGTTTGTTACTTTTCGACTCGGAATCTCGTGATGCACATGAATGATGCAGGACTGCAGTATTTCTCATAATGCTTGTCAGGCTAATTGAAGCATCACCATCTACCTAGGCCTTTAGGCTATTCATGGAATGCCGAAGAAATGGTAGTGATCAATCGGAAGTCGCAATGTATGCCTACAGTGCTCACAGTGGCAATGCAGGTACGGTTACCAGACGTGATGTTTTACCAGGACACGTCCTGTTTTTATTGTTTCGTGCTGGTGTCCGGGCGGTTTTTTAAAATTACCGCCACCATGAGTGTCTGGATTTCATGTTTTTAATGATCTGTAAGGTTTTCCCCAATTTTGCTTCAATCAAGTTAGAGGAAACTCTAGTAAGAGCAACAACTTATGTCACCATCTTTTGCATCTAGACACCACTGCGGAAAGCCAACAAAGTTAGACCTCTTCACGAGGGTGGCGATGCATGTCCCCCTTGCGAGAAAATAATTAGGCCTATGGTAACCATAAGTGCAGACAAAAAGAAAAGTATAGACCCCTATGCTAATTCTGAGAATGACCATCATTCTGAGAATGATAAAATACAAAAACAACCGTGGATCTTTGGGCGTATATTATTCCCACGGACTTCCTATATATACATTACAGAGGATCATGGGAAAATTGGTCGCCACCGTTCGCACCAAACGATAGCACGGCCGCCGGGAAGCTTCTACTTTTTGCGTGATTTGACGACGAACTTCGAGTCCTGCAATATTTCATACAAGCTTTAATTTGGACGTGAATGGGAATTGTTACGGCTCGGTCGCAATTCAAACCAACAACAGCGAAAGACCACAGAAGAGCGAGATTAAAATCAACAACTTAATTATTATTCACCTCTTACTTCCTTAAATTTACAACAATTAATCTTAAATCTACTTACAATCTTTTACAGCTTAAGGTATCACTCTTTGTCCAAGGGGTAGTGCTGTTAGCGTCGATTGTACAGCAGCACAGCGTAGGACTCGGTTCCGCGAAGGCAGGATGAAGACTATAGTGATCGGTAAATGGCGACACAATTACAACGTTAAGTGGCAAAGCAGGCGTCTGGTCTCTGTATTATCTGTGTATCTTCTGTTCTCTTCCCTCTTTGTCACACTCCTTGCATGACCTTTTATATGTCTGGTAGTTCTTCCAGAAAAGTCTGGAACTTACTCTTATGGAAACGTCTCGTTTGATCTCGTACAAAACAAACAGCGAACGTTCTGGGCTCAGTAACCCATAACCACAAGTTGGCTATTATTAGGCCGTTACATCATACAGTAGTTTCCAGTAGGTGATCTTACATTCTCGTAACTGTGCGAATGTTCTCTGGGGTTACCCGTTGAATATGCTTGAGAGACAACACCGATGCTAGCACTTTCTAGAACTTTTCACTCGCTCGTCCGAGGATTCAATCTGGTTGATGTCGTCTCGTAACAGAATCAATATCACATTTTTCAATTCGTTTGGTTATTTAGATCTAAATGTACTACACTATTTCGAAAATGTAACAACTTTCTGGCAAAATCTGTCGATTTTAGCCACTGACAAAGTCCAAATTCTTTCACCAACGTTACATACGTGGGTGATAATGTATTCAGTGTCACCGACTGCCAGTGCTAGACCCAACAAAAGCTAAGTATAACCATGGAGACTTTCAATATACATTGAGAAA
Source organism: Holothuria scabra (assembly GCA_037179385.1). Taxonomy (NCBI): domain Eukaryota; kingdom Metazoa; phylum Echinodermata; class Holothuroidea; order Aspidochirotida; family Holothuriidae; genus Holothuria; species Holothuria scabra. Next base: position 55,240,042 of record CM074181.1, on the reverse strand, counting down.
GCAGACTGCACTAACGTCCTATGAGTAGATTATCGCTACCGTAGGTGTTATTATAGCGAGATGACTGCCTGGTATGGTTTTGTGCATAGGAGAAGTATAAGTTCTTATTATTTCTTAAGATACACCTTGCATTTGGCAAGCCTAAGTCAAGCCCCACGTAACTGCTTCCGAGAGAGAAGTATAACGCTGAAGAAAGTTAACGTAAAATGGTAAGATTAATGATTAAACCTAGGCCTAGATGCGAACTTAGATGTCAAGGTTGTTCTTCGAACTACAAGCACTTCCGAGATACGACCGTGCAGTGTGTGTGCACTCTGTCACAATACTATGTCAATGCTCTTTATCTAGTTTGCGTTTAGCGACACTGTGCGTGATAAACTACTACATAAATGTCAATATAAAACTCGCTCATTTTGGGCCATTTCCTAACCAAAAGTGACCATGAAGTCTCGTTCCCGTCTACATGATTTACTCTGCATAATGAACTCAATTGAAGAGCAAACAAATCACTGAGAATCAAGAAACATTGAACGAAAGAACTGCTCCTCGAAAATGAGAAGCGTGCCTAAGGTAACTGGCAACATACAACCTTCGCACCGGGCCCACCTACATAGTACATAGTTGCAGTATGATATGTTAAAATTATCTACAGTTTGACTAATCAGGTTTCTCTTTGCCGCATTAGGTCTTTCTGCCTCTTGGTCTGTGATTTTTTTACAAGACATAGACAGTGATTCACGTCAATGCCACACAGCGTGCAGACCGCCGAAGGAAGCTCCGCTAAATAAGTAAACTCATTGGCGTAGGAGACGGTGGAAAGGAGATAGACTGTCCCCAAATTTCTGCAAAATCTTAAATTCAGGTTTGAGTTTGAGAAAAATTGCCCAAGGATTTGGAAAAAAAATCGAACAACCACTTGATTTTAAACAAAAAATGGCATGGTTTTTTAGAAGCGTTCCTAAGTGTGCCGAAATCGTAAAAAAAGACATGCACGAAAAAAGGAAACAAACGTCATATAGTCGGGGTAAACTTTTCATGAAAAATCAACAAGATACCAAAAATTCCCAACACATTCGACAGCACAAAAATCGAAGAATATCCCAAAATTCAAGCATTTGCCTAAAGATAGAAAAGTGTCATAGTCAGGGTAACACATTTACGAAAAACCAAAGGCGAAAAAAATCCCGACACATTTTGGGAGACTGGAACTTAAAAGAAACAATCAGTCTTCGGCATATTTTAAATTTTGTTTTGATTTGCCGCATTTGATATATAGGCCACTCGGGTAGCTTATTTCCCAGTTAACACGAAGCGTTTTCAACACTTTTTTCAACACAACAGGTGACCCGAGATCAACATGACCTATGACCCAACTTCCCGTTTCTCCCGAGAAATACACCACATACAAACGCGGAGCAGCTGCGGTACAGCTTGCACTGCGCTTTCACTGGCACCGTAAACGGTGCACACAGAACACAGTGCACAGTATACTTCCTATTTGCTGATCAGTTGATCGTGGCTTGATTCACCACGGGGCATCAAGTGTGAAAGCAAAACCATTGATCTAAAGAAGAGGATCTGATCCGGATCTGATCGCCCCCTCGAGTTAAGCTCTCAAGTTTGAAGATCGGTGATAGATCTTCAATATAAACCTAGGGAAATGCTATTTTTCACTCTCCGAGGAATTCAAATTTTCAAATATTCTGTACTCTCAGCGCGAAAAATGGTGGCCCTATACTTAGTCTTTCTGGCTGAAGTTTAGTTTGAGGTGAACGATTTTCTGCAAACGAAAACTCAAAATAGCGGCTGCTTGATCCGCCTTGAAAGCATGAGAAGTTCCCAAACGGTCTGAGGGGTCTAATATTTCAAATTTTCAGAACGCTCCGCGCCATCTAATGGTAGCGCTCCGCTTAGATAGTGTTCCTTACAGAATTTTAGTGTGAATTAAACCCTTCTTCCGCTTACAATAATACTAAATAGAAAAACAATTACTGCTAAGATCCTCCATATAAGCCTACAAAACACCATTTTCAACTGTCTGTAAAATATCTGTACGCTCCGCGCCAATAATGATGGCGCCCACTTAGTCTCTCAGGCTAAATGGGGGTTGAAATGAACGATTTTCTTCTGCAAACGAAAACTCGAAATAGCGACGGCTTAGATCTTCGTTTTAAGCCTGGAAACATAGGCGGGATTACGGGGGGAGGGGGCAGGGGGGCACTTGTCCCCCCACTTTTTTCCAGAACTTAGTTTTTTTTAACGTCTTAGTCTGGTTGCTTTTGCTACAAAAATACAAACTGGAACTGACAGAGCTACGCGAGTGATACTCAATTAAGTTGTATAATGTTTAAGCAGGTCATATACTGCATTGAAAACTAAATGAAAACAATATTCTTTCAATAAATGTCACAACGCTCCTTCTTTTCGACACGCTTCGCGTGCACCCGTTTAAACATTTCAGGATTCGGGGTTACTTCTTGAAGGACACTTCTTCCATTGTCACTGAAACTTTTCACCAGTGCCCGGGCCTTACACAACAGAAGCTCTACAGTAACTAGTGAAAGGGGGAGGCAAGGAGGTGGTCATCTTCTGGTCCCCTTCTCTGACCAAGTGCCCCAAGCTTTCTGAAAGGACGATGATCTTGTTTTACTCTAATCTGGAGCTCCAACCTTTTTCGGCTGAAGTGAAAAGGGGCCCACCCCTCTCTAATTTCCATTATTTCTCTTTTGAGATGTCTCATAACTAGTCCTTTTTTGGCGTGTTCTGCACGTCCCATCACAAATAAGAACTCTATAAAAATCTCACCAAAAGGACTCTGTAGGAAACCAACGATATGTTTTTGCTCAGTACAAATATCCTCAGGGGTCACCTTTTTCAGCTGTAGTGAAAAGGGACCACACTATGTCTAATTTAATTTTAAATTCACTATTGAGATGAAGTAAAGGTTCATTTTTTTCGGCGCGCCCCTTTACAGGTAACGGCTCTGTGAAAGTCACCTGAAAAAGACTATACAGGAAACCACAGTATGTTTGTACTTCGGTAAGAATGTCTTGGGGGGGGGGGGCGCCGTTATTCAGCTTAGGTTAAAAGTGCCCCAGTGGCGTAGCCACGGGGGAGGACCTGGAGGCCTCGGTCCCCCAGATTTTTTGCGTCCTGATAAAGTAGTTGAGAAAAAAAATAAAATGTTTGAACGGGAATAAACTTTGAAGTATTTCTTTCAAAGTTTACAATTTTTCCCAAGGGAAAGGGAGATACTGGTTCCCTTTAGTCCCATCTCCCAAGCCACAGATCAGAAATGCCCAGTTTTGGGGTCCCTAAAAATGTATGTATTACCGGCATTTTTCATATATTGATTTTTTATTCTCATTTTTTGAGAAGTGGCAGACATGAGATTCGTATTTCAAGGCTGAGTACATGCAGCTTAAAACGCGTGGGAAGTGCCGTTTAAGGCCATCTAGAGCGTTTGCGAAGCCCGAAATTTTCTTATACGCTCCGCGCCAACCGATAGTTGCGCTCCGCTTAGATAGTCTTGTCACGTCTGAACCTCGGGGGTACCAGACCCCCACTTGTTACCTAGGCCCCCCTTAAAATTCAATCCTGGCTACGCCACTGAAGTGGCCCCATCCTTCCTTTATATTTCATTCAGTTACATTATTGAGATGTCTTAAACGTTGGATTTTTCGTTCGTGCGTCCCATCACAGACAAGGGCTAAATTCACATCATATGAAAAGCCCCCTAGCTTTCTGAAAAGAAGATCAGGGGCACCAAGGAGGAAGCACCTGAAGAATCTCAATTTTAAGTAATCCATTCTTCCTCCCCGCATCCTCTGCATTATCGATTCCGGCCGACTTTAATCATTTGGAGTAAGAATATAATTGGAGAAAGTCAAATTGTGATATTTGTGTTGTGTTGAGTGTCCATCTTATGTAATTTGAAGTTGAAGATAAAATGCATCATTTGTATGCCTACAATTTCGTAAATACCCAGGAGCTTCCGGGGGCTTCGCTCCCTGGACCCCCACCGGGGCTTTGCCCCTGGACCCCAACAGGGGCCCTAAGGCGGGCCCCTGGACCCTACGCCGTTAGGGGGAGCGCCTCGCTCTCCGGCGGCGACTTCGTCGCCGTTTGGTAGTCTGTCCGAATCCCCCCCTCCCACTTTCAGAGATCAAATCCCGCCCTGCCTGAAAATACCATTAACGGCGGTTTGAGGGTGACGATATTCAACCCTTCTGTCGTTGAATTCCTAATTCTCTCCAATACAAGGCGCATGTTTGTAATTATTTGTTTGAAAAAACTGGAATCCGCAGTGCAGTACTGCTCTCTCATAGATCGGTTTGGTAAACCGTTGCGAGATCGGCAATGAAAAGAATTCGGAAATTTACAATAAGCTGCACTGGATCATTAAGTGACAATGGAAAGTACTGTGCGGGTTCCTACATTTTCTACAAAATAAACTCTCGATTTCGAATAAAATAGGGAACAAACACCTCCCTGCCCAAAAAATATGAACATAATTTACAAGTATACTTTTATTTAAGTCGTCAGTTTTCAGTGCCACGCATCACAGACGCGTAGTGTGTAGAACTCTTTTATGGAGCACAACTCCGAGCAAACTTCGTATTTTACGACTTTGTATACTGAATTGTTTTATGAATACTGCACTGTTTGGATAATAATATCATAAACCATATGAGTCCATCTCATTAGTGAATGTGCTGTTCACTGTACAGTGGCAGCACAACATGGGGCATGGGGCATTATTTTCCTCCAGATTTAGTCCTTACCACCTCACTGCCTTCTACCAGTTTCTTACTATAACCACTAAGCTTCTGAGGGCTTTGCCTGCAGCCTTGACCCCACCCACTGGAGCACACATTTCACTTCTAGTTCACTCTGCATAAAAAAAAAATTGCCCATAATCTGACCCTCCACTAAGTTTGACATTCTTGTATGTAGCCACTGAAAGTGTGGCACATGATCAAGTACAGGATCATGTGTATGATGGGCACAGGTACCAGCTCATGAGATATGGAGACCAGGTCAGGAGTAAAGGTATTAAGAGTTTGAATTGATATTTCTCATGAGTTCAGGTATAGTTGGGTATACTCAGCGGGTACTTTTCTCAGAGGGACTTCAAATCTTCCCTCCACTCAGAAATTACACTTACTTGATCATAAGGCTAGTGGAGCAATTTATTATAGATTCCCCCTTCCCCTTAAAAATATGTTCCAGATTCCCCCTCCCCTTTCTCTTAACCCCCCCCCCCACACATACACCCCTTAAAAGATATGTCCCAAAATATTCCTACAATTGCCAATAGCACCTGCCAACACCTTCATTTTCTGATGCCTGCACGTATACTGTATGTAATTCACTGCTGTTTGTTGTGACTAGATCTAGATTTTCACACATTGTAATCCTTGAGGTCATTGTCAGTGCTTGAATAGCTTAATCAGCTTGAAGCAAGGGCTTTGTTGAATGAATGAATGAATTCCATGGTCCAGCAACCTGTACCTATACGGCATGTTGTTCAACAATAAAAATTTTTTACAACAAAAGCAGTATGAATTGCTGGGTGTGAAAGTGTAGAGTAAGGAGAGATTACAAAAATCTTGAAGTACAGAACTAGAATATTCTAGGACAATGCTAACTACTCAAGCTTATGCAGTGGTACCTGATAATCCCTTGAGTTGAACCTAATCCACTCAACTTCATGGACAACTATTGATTGATGCACCTATGAATTGCTACTGTAACTATGAACATGTGGTCTGTGCCTAAAAGTATTTATTTGCAGTTCATTCAGTTAATCTAACTATTGTCTGTGCTACTAAGTTTGCATCCTGTGTAATTCTCTACATACAAATTTTTTAACAGGGTATCTTCTGTGTACTATAAGAAGCTTGGCTAGGCTAACTGCTACAAAGAGACTGGTAATTCTTTCTGTCAGCTTTGTACAGACTAGATGCAGCCTCAATAAACTGTCTTTAAAATCATATTAATCCATGGATACCAGCTGCTGAGCCCTCTGCCTTTATTTTGCAGTACTTAACTTACTGAGTAACAGTAGAGGTATGAGTCAGGAAGCCTACATGCACAACATCAGAGGATATATATAAATTCTGGAAAGACATCTCCCATAATAAATTGATGATGGGGTAGGACAGTGGTAGATAATGTTCGGACTATCTGTGCTTGGGGAGTATGAATGGGGCAATTACCTCAGGATCTACTATGTTAAAGCTAATTAAAATCAGTTCTCATACAGATCTTAATCAACGGTCTTTCATTTTAACTCAAATACCAACATGATATGATGTATAGCTTTAATATAAACTTGTATTTACAGTTATAGTTATAGCTTTTACAGTTACCGTTAGTAAATTATAGTGGAGTCTCATGATCACCAACAATTTACAATCATAAGCTGCATTACCAATAATACACAAAGCCGGGTAGGCCTACCTGTGCAAGATTGCTTGTTCTTTTTTAATCTTCCAGTAATTCTAATTGGAGATTTGTGTAACATAAAGACCCATCAAATCTAACTGCTTTTGTTGAAAGAAACTGTTGGCTTTGTACTGTAGTGGGGTAACATTATTTTTCATCAGTGTGCTGCAGGCCACAAGGATATTTGACCAAAATAGAATCTGCTATTGGTCAATTGTGATAGTTAGTAAATCCAAATGATAAGAGGAGTCTCATGATCACCAACAATTTACAATTATGAAGCTGCATTACCAATAATACACAAAGCCCTAAGAATACGGGAGATACTTCATGTAAGACAACCTCAAACTGTGGTGAATAGACAACTGAAGAGAGATGAATAGACTGAATAGCCCAGAGTGAATAGGATTAGTTGGTGTCTATTCACTTCAGTTTGAGGCTAGCTTACATGAAGTATATACCAAGAATACAGTCTAGCCAAGCCAGTCCTACATACCAGTTCATTTGCACACAGCATGCCTTTGCATTGCACTTGAAATTTTGCTCCCAAGTGTAATCTAGGCCTGCCAGTGACGTGATTATTTAATTTTTCCTAGTCACTTTTTAATTGCCTGTCTCTCAGAAATACCCCTAGGACCATTTCTGTCAGTCCTGCCTCAACTTAAATGAGTACATGCCAAGACGGTTCCACATTCGAACTTGCCGTATCGTCGTCTGACGTGTATCGTCGTCTGACGCGAGTATAGCACAACAACAATGGCTGTTTATTAGTTTCTTCCTCCCTCCAGAAATATATCTTACACTAGCTATGTACTAGTACAGCACAGTGTAAACTCACTCGACACTTGCTTGTGCTCGTACGCATGTGGACTTTTCATGCATTCAGCGAACAATGTGTAATAGACCTAGTTGCATGCAGAATATTGTGCTTTCTTTAGTTGTGCAGCGTCCGACAGCATTGTAGCTATCTGGGGAGTAAAACATCCGACTAGATCGGCGTTTTACCTTTGGATGGAGCAGGGAAATTGATGAGTCATGGTGGCAGCTACGCAATGTGGATCGTCCACTCATGAGGTGAAAAAGGTATGAAAAGTGACAGTGCATGGCATAGAGCTCCAATTGTATGTGTGGTTTAGGGACTAACACCGACGGCACATGCTTTAAGGGGCATTTGGTGAGTCTATTACCTTCCATGATACTCTGTTTTCAGTGGCTGGGGGAGGATTTAATCCATTTCCTACAGTGACAGCTGTGGCACACTGAACTTGAACCGAATTCAACTACAAGTAGCCTAGTATAAAGAGCATAATTGAGTTGCTAATTCACATAGTACGGCTGCGGGTTACATGTAGGGGCCACTTGAAAGAGGATGGTGGGACATTTTTTCTTGGATGTTTTTCTTATTTTTTCTTATTTTTCCTCATGGATCTATTTCGCTAGTCATATTGGCCGTAAGCAGAGATGCAAACATTAACATCCAGAAATCAGGGAGGTTTCACACAGGAATCAGGGAGATTTTTTAAAATAACATGCAACTCAATGTGGGAAAGGCTTGCTTCAATCAGGGAGATTGTCATACTTGCTAGCTGGAATGGACTAAAATCCTTGAATTTTCAGGGAGTTTTCCTGAGAATCAGGGAGAGTTGGGACCTTTGCGTAAGCCTTTACTGCAGGCATTAACTTAGTCTCTCAGAATTGGAGCTTGCACTAAAAGAAGTAGCTTATATTTATCACCTTGCATCACTCACTCTTATAAATCATCTTTTCAGTTTTCAGATTTCTGCCTCCCACTTATCTTCAAATGTCGCTGTGCTCATAGGGTATGTGCCATATGACTGTCATCGATTCTTGATCCTTGATAAACTCAAATGTCACTGTAGTTTTATTAAAAGAAATTTATACTCCTGCCCCAGGAGTGTTAAAGCTAATGCCTATCTCACACGTGTTAAGCCTTTATTGGAGTATTCATCTTCTGTTTGGGATCCCTACACCATTTCCCTATCCAATAAGGTTGAGCAAATTCAACGTAGGGCTGCTAGGTTTGTTTATAATGACTATTCCTCATAGTAGTGTGACTGAAATGTTGAATGACCTAGGGTGTGATAGTCTCAAAAACAGGCGTACTGCCAGCAGGCTAGCAATTCTTCACAAAGCCAGATTAGGCCTCATAGCCTTACCAATCAACAACCTGCAACCGGTCCGGCAGCCCTCTAGGAATCACCATTCTAATAGCTTTACAAATATACCAACCAATATAAGGACTGTTACAAATACAGTTTCTTTCCTCGGACCGACAGAGACTGGAACCTACTCCCCCAGAACATTACAGATCTCGAGGACCCCAAGCAGTTCAAGAGCGCAGCCTTGAGGATCCTCAGACGGGACGACTAACTACATGCGCACACTCAACCCTGCACGTTTGACTCCACCTGGAGTGTTGTGCAGTATTCTTCCAGATCCAGATCCAGTTTCGTACTATAACGTTACCACCACATACTTCCTATACAAGTCCTATACAAGTATACAAGTCCGTGCTTACCACTTACAAACATGTCGCAATCACTGATCTATATGATGTTGGGTGCACATTGTTGTAACAAAGACCATACAATCATACATTCTTACCCAAAACACATTTACGGTCAGTTGGACTACCATAGCTGGACCTGGTACCCGTACTTATAGCCTGGTACCCGTACCGGTACCCATACTCATAGCTTGGTACCCGTACCCGTACTCGTACTCATGATTAATTTTTCTTGGGACTAGTACCCATACTCGTACTCATGACCAGGTACCGGTACCCATACCCGTACTCATGACCTTGTACTCATACCCATACCCGTACTCATGACCTGGTACTATACCCGTACTCGTACTCATGGTCCCGTGCTCACACTACAACACTGGAAATAACTATCCATGTTATTCGTCATAAAACAATTCTTTGATTTCTTTTGCCTTAATATTACCAATCTTTGAAGAAAACAAAAGTTTTTCTTCGTGCTCACTTCTTTACTTCTTGAAAAGTTTCACTTTCTATAAAGCTTAAATACAATCATCCAACATTGACAGATTGATTTTTTAGACTCAAACCTCGATCTCCGCACAACCACAAACAAGTCACACATGAAACCCAACAAAACCCCTCTCTTTGTGCACAAACAGAGCAACCAGCCTCCACTCATCATAAAGAACATCCCAGAAAGCATCAACAGGAGACCCCTATACTAACGTCTCTTCTGACGAATACACATTTCAACACATCATCTCCCGCACTACAGAAAAGTGGCTATGGGAACAACCAAAAGTACGGAACCCATCCACCTAACCCCAGTAATTCCAACGAAACCTCGAAACGAAGATGTTACAGGAACATAACCTGGTTGAACTCCCCCCCCCCCCCCTCGTTTAGTGACAGTGTCAGCACCAACACTTGCAAGACATTCTTTAACCTCTTGGACAGCTGCTTCCCACCTGAACACAAACTACACACCCTACTCAACAGAAACACGGTGAAACTAAGTAACAGCTACCTGGTAAACATGGATCAAATAATAACAAACAAATACAAACTGGCCAAACAGGACCATCATCTATAATACAAATACAAATACATTCATCCCACGAATAAATTCAAAAGCACACAAACAAACCAAGAATTCCCCATAACACCACACATTAACTGTAAAAGCACCTGGGTAATCTACCTTATAACATGCACTCATTGCGGCAAACAATATGTAGGCAAAACTGAAACAACCCTCTACACTCGATTCAGTAACACTAGGTCAGAAATTAACAACTTCTTTCAAAACACTCAGGCGAAACGTCTCCCCTACACCTTACATTTCAACTCAGCTAACCACTCAATAGAAAACGTCAGTATCATTGGTATAGAATCTGTCACAAAAAAATCGCGTACCGTCATACTCCACAGGGAATCATTTTGGATAAACAAACTCCACACACTTCATCCTCACGGAATCAATGTTGATAGATAACCATAATACTCCATGAGAATCCGACACAGCGCACTTTACATACATACCCACACACTATTCACTCACAAACCACTTCGACGCAAACTACAACGCAGCGTCTACATGTAAGTCCTATATAATTTTTCTTTCCCAAAATTTTCGATACATTTCTAATTTCTTGATAATTATATTACAATAGGCCTAGCACTAAAACATTCATTTCTTTCATGATTTAAGAACCTGATGAAGGCCAAATGGCCGAAAGCTTGTAAATAAATGTAACAGACTGAAAGCGACGACCTATCTCCCATCTTTGAACGTTATTTCTTACGTATATATATATATATATATATATTTATTTACTATGTCTATCTTTATCTATATATATATATATATATGCATGATGGTTGGCGTGTGTTGGAAATATATATATAAGGAGAAACAACAAACGACAAAAAATGATACTTTCATTTCCAACTATATACGTTTACACAAACGATAAAATAAAATTATAAACAAAATATTTTGAGCGTCGTATACACCGCTCTTCCTCAGTTGAACTGAATAACAGTAGGTAGAGAAGAAACTAGACCTTATCGGGGTGCATTCGGGCGTAGAAGCTTAGGAAAGCGAGATCTTTGTTAAGTCCAGTGTGATGGGTGTTTAGACGTAAGATTGTTTTCAATTCCCGGTTGCTTCTTTCCTGGGCTGTTTTGAAGTTGCCATAGAGAATGGAAAATTTAAGGTCGGAAAGGCCATGGTTTGGGAGATTAAAATGCTCAGCAACCGGGAAACCTTTCTTGTTTTGCCGTATGCTTAGTTTGTGATTATTGAATCGGAGCCTAAACTTTGTACTCGTTTCGCCTATGTAGGTGACCTGGGGGCATTTGATACAATAAAGCAGATAGACTACATTTTCGGAGTCGCAGTTAAATCTCCCCGGTTTCAAAGAGACACCCGAAGCCTGATGAAAAATGTTGGGGGAGGGGTCGAAGTGTGTGCATACCATGCATCTATGCACACATTGCTTAATCACAAACTAAGCATACGGCAAAACAAGAAAGGTTTCCCGGTTGCTGAGCATTTTAATCTCCCAAACCATGGCCTTTCCGACCTTAAATTTTCCATTCTCTATGGCAACTTCAAAACAGCCCAGGAAAGAGGCAACCGGGAATTGAAAACAATCTTACGTCTAAACACCCATCACACTGGACTTAACAAAGATCTCGCTTTTCTAAGCTTCTACGCCCGAATGCACCCCGATAAGGTCTAGTTTCTTCTCTACCTACTGTTATTCAGTTCAACTGAGGAAGAGCGGTGTATACGACGCTCGAAATATTTTGTTTATAATTTTATTTTATCGTTTGTGTAAACGTATATAGTTGGAAATGAAAGTATCATTTTTTGTCGTTTGTTGTTTCTCCTTATACATGCATATGTATATACATATAGACATAATAGATTCCGTGTGTTGGAAAAGTAAACATTTGCATTAGTTGGAAATGAAAGTATCATTTTTGTTTCGTTTTTCTATTGCAATCCTTTCCTATTCATTTCTAATTATTTACATATTTACTTTATATATATATATATATATATATATATATATATATATGTAGACATAATAGATTGCGTGTGTTGGAAAAGTAAACAGATGCAATAGAAAAACGAAATAAAAAATGATACTTTCATTTCCAACTAGAATTTATCGATGAAGAATACGTACAAAATATTTCGAGCGTGACACCACTGCTCTTCCTCAGTTGAAAACACAAAATGGTAAAAACCTTACACAGTGCTAGGAGTAACCCTCGCTTGGTTGCTCATGAAAGGGAGGTCCCTGTTAAGCCCGGTTTTATGGGTACTGAGTCGAAGGATAGACTTAACCCCTTGCTTGATCCTTTCCTTGGTATTCTTAAAAAAGCCGTAGAGAATAATGCATTTTAGGTCTGTTATCTGGTGGTTTGGAAGGTTAAAATGTTCGGCAACTGGAAAACCTGGAATGTTAGAGCGCCGAACATTTTAACCTTCCAAACCACCAGATAACAGACCTGAAATAAAAATAAAATGTTCTATGGATAAAATACCGATGGTCCAGGTATATCACCCAGCTGTAGTCCCTACTAATGAAAAGATCAAGAGGGAGTGGAAAGCCCTCTCGAGGATAAACCCCAATGATCCAATATTTACCAAACCCCTTCTCCCCGCTTTCCGTCAATCTAAGAACCTCAAAAGGCATTTAGTTCACAGTGAAATTCCGAAACCTCATCAGCGCACTGGAAATCGCAAGTGCAATAATCCTAGATGCAAAGTTTGTGATATATTATTAACTGATGAAGAGATTATACTTTACCGCCCGGGAGGACCAGTGACTCTTCATCCGGGCAACTACACCTGTGATTCCTCCAACATCGTATACATATTGAAATGTCCCACCTGTAATAACGGACTTTATGTTACTAAATTTCGCCGAAGAATAAATAACCACAAACAGAGCATTAGAGACGGAACTCAAAGCCTGCCAGTAGGTAAGCATTTTACCGAAGCTAATCACTCGAGGGATTTTCAGTGTTTTATTCTTAAAGGGGGGTTTTCCGACATCCGGGAGAGGAAAATTTTCGAACTTAAAATGATCCATTACTTGAAAACAGTCTCCCATGGCTTAAACAAAGATCGGGGTTTCCTATCATTTTACCCCCACATCATTTTGTGACCATCTCTGGGCTTGTCTTTATCACATTTGCGTCACAATATTGTTGCAATGCGTCATTATTTCTTTATTTTGATCCTTGCAAACGCGTCATTTATTACTGGCTCATGACGCGCGCATCAATGTTTTGACTTTGAACAATAACTTAAAATCGTTAACAGTTGTCATTTACATTTTCATTTCTAATCGCTGTACGTTCTACGTCTAATCCGCTGAGGAAGATCGCAGGTGGGATTGAAATATATTCGGATATTTATCAATCTTGTTGGTCATTAGTATTATTGGTTTCTCAATCTTGTGTATATATATATATATGTATGATGTAAAGTAACTGTGACATTAGATACTCGCCGGTATTGTTGTCAAGCTTAAGTTACCCATATCTTAATATTTGCCTTGAAATAGATCCGTCATGGTCACCGCATTTTTTAAGGGAAGAAAAACTCTGGTACCCAATTAAAGTATCTAACCAATGGTTCTTAAAACCAAATAGCTGATTCATTGGGCAGCAGTTTGATAACCATTCATTTCTTGTAAAACGGAAGCCCAAAGCTTAGTGGTTCCAACGCCTATAACATTGTTTGCAACGTGTATTTGTACTTCTGAGTTTACAGACACCAGACTGAAAGAAATATTTTTATGGATGAGGAGACTGTTTACTTTTACAGCCCTTGATCTCCAAATATGATTTCAGCACCAAATTTATTGGACTTAACAGTTATGAAACCACGTAATTGTAACTCTTTCAAGAGGTCTGGTTATTAATAAAACTGATCTGATGTGTGACATTAAAGAAAAACGTTGAAGTACATAGTTAGACGCAGTGAGATATAGTTCTTTCAACACTATATATAAATTAGTAAACTGTAAGTAGTCATAACGGTCGTAGCAATGGCAGACGTGATGGTAGGTGATGATGTGGTTGGTTTATAGTTATTAAGTTAGTTAGTTCGTTTCTGAGTTTAATTAGTTAGTTCGCCCGTTCATTAATTAGCTATTGAGTTAGATGAGTTTTTACGGCTCAGTTTTGTAGCCTTTTTTCCAAGTACATTAGCTCACTGGTTTGCTTTCCTACTCAATTGCTTATGCTGAACAACAGGCACAATGACAGAAGATTTCTTGCTTTTAAAGTCTTTGGTATAACCAGCCCAGAATTAGAACTCCTGGCCAGCGATGGTGGTGGTAGTGGTGGCGATAGTAGTGTAGTGATGGTAGTCGTGCCATTCTTAATAAAACGTGGCTATTAGCCTTGGGCGTGTAAAACTTCTTTTGACTTCCGAATCGCGACTTTTAGCCGGAAGTCCCTACCTGGTTCCACTTATGTTGTAGTATCAACTCCAATGAAATTTTGAAAACTACGAAAGAAAAACCATTGACGAAGATCGTTTTGTGCGCTAAAAATTACCGTGCTTTTGCAATTACAAATACGTTATCCAAATCTTATATGGCTTTTTTTACGTTTCCGACTTAGACCTAGACTAAGTCTAAATATTAGTTTATTAGCGAGCTCAGTTCTAACACACTAACCATGTTAGTGGTCCAACATTGTATATTCAATGTAGTTTCTCTTCAAATTATAACCTTATGTGTAAGGGGAACTGATGAGTCAAGACCTCATTGAGACATATACGACTAGTTTCGGAGTTGCGACTTGGGGCCCAAGGTACCCAGTTCCAAAGTATTTGACTTGTTGTTCTTTGATACTGGGGACTATTTTCAAATCTTCGTGTTTTCCACGTTTTACCATTTGTGATCACAACGTTTTACATGAAAACCTGTGTTTCCCCGTGAAATGGACGTAATTGCCCTATTTGCAACAGGATAATTTTGCAAAACGTATAACCATTACACAAACAATTATTGAGGCAATTCCTATGGCTGTAAAGTGACACCAAGAAAAGATTGGTTGATTATGTTCAAGAGGGTTCCAAAACACAAGTTTGCCCCCCGGGAACACACATAACTTCCTTTTGCTTTTTGCATTTGATCACCTCCTTTTTCATTTTTTTCTCTTTCCCAAAGTGTCTAGATTTACACCGGCACAGGCAAGGCTGTTTTGGGGCCAACTGATCCGCATCCAGGTCACCTTGCACTAGGTTCGGTCTCATAAAAAGTTTCGCCTCCCATTTGACATTGTTACTTTTGAGTTTCCTCAGGTGCAACGGATGCAACCCTCATTTAATGTCACTGTCGAGACTGTTGGTAATGCACCACCCCGAAAGCGGAGGGATGACTTAGTTGCAACTAGAGCTCCCATCAATCACACTTATCTGACCCATATCTATTTAATTTATGGGGATGATAGACAGCATTCCTACCGACTGACCAAAACACTGACTCACTGACCGATTTACCGCATGATCAGAGGACTAATGACCGAATGACTGTTTTACTGACCTTTTAACTGACCTAATTACTAACTCACAAACTAACTTATCTAGTGAACGTGAAGTTTCTACAACTTTCGATGAAAGAAATATTTTTGTGCATGTAGATTGCCAACTGTCCATCATACCTTGTGTATCTGTGTATAAATGCTTTGGTGAATCGAAATTTAGATCACGTTGTAAGGCTGTGTAAAGTACAGGCCCTTAATGCTGTTTTGAAATCTAATCTTTCCTCTTTAACTTTTAAATTTGTTTTCCTTGTTGTTCTTATTTGTTGAACTTTGTTATTTGCCTCATATGAAGACCTATGACTATTCTTGTTTAGGTGAAAAATGTGAATTTCATTTTCAAATAGTAATGTGTTTCCGTTTATTGGTATACTTTGGGGAAATTTTCCAGGATTGTTACCAAAAGTTTAAAATTTTGCTTTTCATCTTCATTATACCACGCACTGTAGATTAATGAATGTCAGCATGTCTTATGGTGGACAAAATCTGGTTTTGTCGGTAAGGTGGCTTCTAGCAAGCTTATTGCTTGTGATTGGACTGACGACATTCCTCTTTACAGTTTTGGAAGAAGAAAATCTTTATCCAGACCCACTTCCAAAGAGAAGGTAAGCCTTCAACCATGGCTGTGTAACTTATGTCAGTTTCTTATCTATTAAAAGTTAATATGAAAACCCTTCAAAGTGTATCTTAAGTCTAAAAATTCAAACATACATATTGCAAACATGAGAAATGAATTCAAACAGTCCAATTCCCTTATTAGTTGGACATTCCTGAGTTCAATAATTTGTGATACCATCGTCAACATTTCAGGCCCCTACGGCAATAGCTTCACTGTCTAACAAAGATCTTCCTGCGTTTCCTCTATTACAGTTTATGTTTCAGCTTGTGGTAGTTGTTACTTGTTGTATTTGGGAGAGACCGAGCGCCGACTCGCGAACCGGGTCACCTAGCACCTAAGGTCCATTAAACAGAATCTCCATGGATACCCGGTGGCTGCACATTTTAATCCCCCTCCACCTTGTTCTATAAAATATTTAACTGTTACGGCAGCTGTAATGTGCCGAGGCTCCGATCGTGACGGCCTTAGTGCTGAAAACCGACTGATCATGAGGCTAGGTACTCTCGCTCCACACGGCCTTAATGTTAGAATTGACCTTTTGTAATATTCACCCCATTTTGAGCCGTTTTTAACTTCTTTTACACTAACCCGTTCGTGCTCATTTTTTACTGTGTAGCCCTAATATTTATTTTTCCGGACCTAGTTTTTGTCTACTTTTTCCCCCTTTTTTCCGACCATGATCGATTTGTACCTGCACTTTTGCATCCAGGACGCTCTTTTTTTTATTTGTGTTTCATCCTTCGCACTCTTGTTTTCTGACAGTCACTTTTCGTTCGGTTCTGTTTTTACAGCGATCGCTTCGGATTTGATGTTTGTCGTGTCCATTTGCTACTGTTGGTTGTTCAGTTTGGTTTTTGCGACCTGACGGAGGGTTTATACCCGAAACGTCGTGGAATTTTCCGCAAACTGTTAAGCACTTTTTACTACCTCTTTTCCACCTATATATAAATATATATATAAATATATATATATATATATATATATAAATATATATATATATCACTAATTTCGCACTTAGAGGGAAACTTGTTGTTGAAAAGTCGGCCTTAAGGGGAAAAAATTTTGGGGGCGAAATATAAGTTTCGCCGTAACGTTTCTACACACTTTTTCTATAGGAATACGTAAACGGACAAGAGCGCCCTCCTAGATTTACAAAGTAGATGCAATTACTTCAAAGTTGTCAAATTTACGGACACCTAGCTGTTAACACGAACGGATGGCTGGCCTTTGAAATAACGTTGTTTATATTTTTGGACGTTAGGGAAAACACTTTTTCTTATGTATTTCATTGTTATTTTCTCGCCCTAAGTACGCGCAGATATAACAATTTCCCCCTAAGGTGGAGGTGGGAATTATACATATATATATATATATATATATATATATATATATATATATATATATATATATATATATATATATATATATACATATATATATATATATACATATATATACATATATATATATATATATATATATATATATATATATATATATATATATATATATATATAATAAAAATGTTTTCCGTGTATTGGTCAATAGTTAAATAGACAAGACTGAGAAATTAATAATACTGATGACCAACAAGATTGATAGATATCCGAATATATTTCAATCCCACCTGGGATCTTCCTCAGCGGATTAGACGGAGAACGTACAGCGATTACAAATGAAAATGTAAATGATAACACTTAACGATTTTAAGTTATTGTTCAAAGTTAATACATTGACGCGCGCGTCATGAGTTAGTAATAAATGACGCGTTTGCAAGGATCAAAATAAAGAAATTATGACGCATGGCTACAATATTGTGACGAAACTGTGATAAAGACACGCTTAGAGATGATTACAAAATGATGTGGGGGTAAAATGATAGGAAACCCCGATCTTTGTCCAAATTTTACCACAGCTGTTTTTGAGTGTACCCCTGTGCTGAAAGTAGTGTTTCTAAAGACGTATAAAACTGCGAGTACCACATCAGCTTCCATATTCGAAAGGTTTGGCTACTATCGGGGCTTGAAGTTTGTAATTGGACGTACTCATGTTTTGTCACGTGAAAACCACTTTCAACGCAAAAACGTTTTAAAACTTCCACGTTTGAAGGGGGCTTTTGATATTCTTTGTAACCACGCTCGATATAACAGGAAGGAAATGGATGTGGTGGTACCAAATGCGACTTACATTACCATTCTTAGGAAACCCGAAGACCAATTGGAATCAACATTTGGTTATTTTGAAATATATAAAGGTATGAATATTACAAAAGATCAAAAAGCGTTTAAAACCTTTTTGAACGATCCAATGAAATACTACAAAGGTCGCAAATACAAGTTCTTGGAAATCATTCGCAATGGACAACTCTTCGCTCTTGGGTTTGAACACAAAAATGACGATAATGAAACTAAAATTTTAGCGAAAATAGCTCAAACTGACCACGATTTTGATTTAGTTATGCTCACTGAATATTATGATGAATCTTTAATTTTACTCAAACGACTGCTATGTTGGGGTTTCGAAGATATTTTGTATTTTCCTGTAGGATCACGAAGCGACAGTCATAGAATGGCTAAAGGTAAAGACACCATAGACAAAGCCAGGAAATGGAATCATGGGGATGTACTTCTTTATGAACATTTTACCAAAGTATTTTGGAGGAAAGTTGTGGAGTATGGACCCTCATTCGGACGAGATTTACAAGAATTTCGGAAACTTAATCAAGCTGCTTTCGACACATGCATTAGTCTAAATCAGACGGATAAAAAGGACAAAAGAGTATTTGGTCTCGTTCTTAATAATAAAACAGACCGATGTCAACGAATTCTTCGAGCTGATATGGGTTACACAAAAATAATAAGAGAGTCCATGTTGAAAAGGTTCGGGAAGTCAACTTGATAACTTTCGAAAATCAAGTTCTAAAACATGTCAAATATTTTACAAATTTGTTCTTCCTCTGAAAATTTAACTGATTAAAATTTTCCTTCAGAAAATAAACTGCCATCAGATGTTACTTTCTTAATGCTAGAAAAAAATAAAATAACGAATCTGATTTTTTGATAAAAATATTCAAAATACATTCAGAATTCTTTGATCAAGTTGTACTCAGAAGTATTTTTTGTGTTGTCCCATTCTAAAACTGTCGTGGTATTGATGGAATCTATGGTCTTTTCATTTCCATAATGATATCCCCGTGAAGTCTGTATCTGAATTTATCAAAACCAAGAAACTAATGCTAGTGACTTTAAAATAGGTTAGTCTTTACTGCCTCATAGTACAATTCATTTGATCACTGCTTGGGAAAGTAACTATGCTGCAAGTGCATATGTAGCAACGGCCATAAACTTCCTGCCCACCCCAACCCTTCCCCAAGAAAGTTCAATGTTGTCATATACCTTTTTTTTTTTTTTTAAAAAAAGTGCTTTTTTCCCATTACATATCGAAGTACTTGCCGAAGGTACTCATCTCCTAGATAAAATGTCATCGCAAACCTGATAAAAGTTTACTTCCATGCATTTAAAGAATATTCCATACGTTTAAGAAAGAAACATATTCAAAGCATTCTGGTCCAATTTTTATTCATTTACCATGATTTGTCTTTATTCTTAATATCTCACTACATTTATGCAACTTAACCCTTCACCGTTGTGCTCCAATCGGGGCATTTTCGCGCGCCTTCGGGAGTGGGCGGAAAAGCGGACGTAGCACGCTCCGCATCAGCTTCCGTGGGCTATTGACCCCGTGGCCTTTAACTATTATCTCTCTCGTTGTTGTGGCCAAATTTTCGGGTAGCTACTCGCAGTTTCGAGCTCCGCGTGAAACAGTAAAGGTGGGTGACAGCCGCACTCTCCGTCTGGGTCCAAGAGGATCCAAACAACGGTGAAGGGTTAATAAAAGTCTGTGGAGCGTGTTTACTGCGAAGCTGATGCCGCTGCCTCTGCGTGTGTGCACAGCCCCGTGGAGCAGATACTTCAGATTAACCCTTTACCGTTGTGCTCCAGTCGGGACATATTCGTGCCCCTTTGGGAGTGGGCGGAAAAGCGGACGTAGCACGCCAAGCATCAGCTTCCGTAGGTTATTGACCCCGTGACCTTTAACTATTGTCTCTCTCTGTGTTGTTGCCGAAATTTTGGGTAGCTTCACGCAGTTTCGAGCTCCGCGTGAAACAGTAAAGATGGGTGACAGCCGCACTCTCCGTCTGGGTCCAAGAGGATCCAAACAACGGTGAAGGGTTAATAAAAGTCTGTGGAGCGTGTTTACTGCGAAGCTGATGCCGCTGCCTCTGCGTGTGTGCACAGCCCCGTGGAGCAGATACTTCAGATTAACCCTTTACCGTTGTGCTGCAATCGGGGCATATTCGTGCCCCTGCGGGAGTGGGTGGAAAAGCGGACGTAGCACGCCACGCATCAGCTTTCGTAGGCTATTGAGCCCGTGACCTTAAACTATTGTCTCTCTCGTTGTTGTGGTCGAATTTTTGGGTAGCTACTAGCAGTTTCGAGCTCGGCGTGAAACAGTAAAGATGAGTGACAGCCGCGCTCTCCGTCTGGCTTGAAAAGGACCCAAACAACAGCAACGGTTTTAAATAAGCCTCTGTGTTACGGCCCGAGGCCCTCCGAGTTAATAGCACAGACCCTGCCTGCAATCCCAGGACAGCCTGCAGACCTTATACAGTTGACGCTCCCGTTAACTTATCACTTACTAAAACAGCTAGAAAACAATCCAGCAACAGTACACAAGAGAGGTTGGATCTACTCTGAACACAGTTCAGGCTTCTAGCCTGATGTATTAGTCTTCTTCATACATAGGGTCACCATATAGATACAGATAATGTGCTGGGTTACAATTTGTTTAGGTTACCTGCCAGTAGTACACTCGATAGTTCCCCTTTAAAACACTCCTCCCATTAACCGCCCTCCCAGTGGCCACCTGAAAATACAACCTTAGGCCGAACCCTCTGAGGTGATATAGCGCAAGTTACAACTGCCTAGCGGCGACAATTCATCCAATATCAACAATAACAATAATGCATTAGACCTATGCCTACCATCTATGGGCCCAAAGTAATAATGTTAGCTTAGGCCTACGCCTAACGTACTTACGAGCTGTGATCTGGGATGCTAACGACCTGAGCACGGCGATACTTCGGGTAGTAGGGTAGAAATTACAGCTTCCATCGATACTAGTTAGGCCAGATATCTTCTTACAGGAATTACTGGGGCAGCGATAGTTGTTTCCTTTTCAATTCAGATACAGGAGATGAGTCTCACTATGCCTTGGCCCATGGGATTTAGAGAGGGCGAGTTGACAAGGGAAGCGACAACACACACTAGGCTTGGAGCCTAACACTGGAATCTCACGAGGGACGAAAAGATTTACAGTATCAGGAATGTACCACAGGTGAGGTACAGTATATATTAACGTTATGTCAACAAACGCCCGTAGGTTACAGTTACCGTGAAGTTAGGAACTCAATTTCCTCTTAGACCTCCATCAGCTCAGTCAGGGACTTCACAGCCTCTACCGGATGATACTGATGGCTTTAGATGTTGTGAGTACAGTTAAAGGATTTCAGCCATCTAGAAAAATAACTTTCGTCTGGGAACAAGACGAGGCGACGTGGTCCACACAGTCGTGGTTAGCTCTGTACTGACTAGCGAAGGAACTGTACACTTCCTGTCAGCATCTCTCGCGGAATCTGATCAAGTGACAGCTGCTTCTAGAAACTGCTACGAACTTTCTGTCCAATAAAAGGTACCCACGGAGTAAATATACAAATGATTACTTACGTAATCCTGCATTGCTATGAATAATTATAACTTTAAGGGGTGTAAAAGACTTTCATAGAATGACAATACAACTCACTCTAAAAAGTGCTCCACGGAACCCCCTCCCCTAAAAGAAAAGATTACTTGCCTTTTTAAAGTTTTCTTGACCAAAAAGGAACAGCAAAGAGAAAATACAATTACAACATATTTGACATCGATCATACGACTTTCACCACCATCACATAGTAATGAACTACACTCTTGAAAGCATATCTGCTCCCACATTATTCTTACCTGCTATGTGCACAATATTTAGATTGTATGTCTGTCGCAGAATACTACACCGTAACAACCCCTGATTCTTCATTTTAAATTTCTCTAAGAACACCAGCGGACTGTGATCCGTGTACACTGTAACACTTCCAGAACCACAAGTAACATAAATCTTAAAATGCTGAGTAGCCGACACAAGTCCCAACGCCTCCTTTCCTATCACAGAATACGACGTTTAAGTTTCTTGGAAAAATACCCTACTGGGGCCCGTTCCACAAAGAGTTACGCACAATCTTAAGTATGATTTACTTTTGACTTAAGTATGGGGGATCAAACTTAAGATTGCGCGTAACTCTTTGTGGAATGGGCCCATGGTCTCTCTATACCCTCACCATCCTCTTGTAACAACACTGCACCTACTCCGACATCACTTGTATCCACGGCTACTTTGAAAGATTTACAAAAATTTGGTGCCAGCAACACAAGTTTTGAGGATAAAATGGCTTTGATTTGGTCAAAAGCATACTGACATGCTTCGGAACACTGAAATTTGACACCTTTCTTTAAGAGTTCAGTGAGCGGTACAACCACTGCTGAAAAATTTGGAACAAACTTCCGGTAAAATCCACTCATTCCGAGGACTCTCAACAATTCTCTTCTGTTTGTGGGAGAAGGTAAGTCCAAAATTGCTTGAAATTTTGCCGACCGGGCAATACTTTTCCCTGCCCTACAGCACGTCCAAGGTAGGTTATCTGAGCTTGAGCCAACTCACGTTTCCCCAAATTTATAATTAAGTTCGCTTCCATTAACCTATGAAAAGTGCTCGAATAAGTTTGACATGGTCTCCACAGGAGTGGCTAAAAACCACCACATCATCGATACAATTGTCCAAACTCGCCGTAACCTGGTTCATTAGACGTTGAAAATGTCGCCGCCGAATTCCGATGCCCAAACGGTAAAACTTTACATTGAAAGAGGCCATCTTGTGTGGCAAATGCTGAAATTTCTTTTGCTCTGTGTGACAGAGGTACCTACCTGCCAATAACCATTCAGCAGATCAAACTTTGTGACAAACTTAGCCTGTCCAACCCTATCTATATAATCCTCTATTGTGGGAATAGGGAAGGAGTCTGCCTTTGTTAAACCATTGACCTTTCTAAAGTCTATACACAACCTGCTCGAGCCATCTTGCTTAGGGATGAGGACCACCGGGGAGCTCCAACTACTCTGACTGGGTTCTACTAGATCATGATCCAGCATATACTGCACCTCTTCCCTAATTTTTCTCAATTTCTCAGGGTTGGTTCGATAAGGTGGTTGTCTACACATAGTGACATTGCCTACATCTAAATCATGAAGTATGAGTGAGGTACGTCCCAACTCATCTCTGAATAAGGGTTGATAATCCCTAAAAAGCTCCAAAATGTCCTTCTTTTGAGACTCAGTCAAATGATGAAGTAAGGTCTAAACATTCTCAAGAAACTTTGTAAGCTTCACACCTACTGGCGAATTTTGACCAATACTGGTTTCCCCATTTACATCTTCATACTCTTCCGACAGGGTAACCATTGCTATAACACTATTTTTCTTAGTCTCACGCTCCCAATAAGGTTTTAACATATCAATATGACACAGACGTTTTGATTTTCTCCTATCAGGAGTACCAATAATGTAATTAACCTCGTTCTGCTTCTCCAAAACCTCATAAGGTCCACTAAACTTGGCCTTGAGTGATTCACCCTGAACTGGCAACAATGCTAGCACTTTGTCCCTTGATTCAAAACTACGAGTGTCTGAGCGTCTATCATACTGACTTTTCATTTTGTCCTGAGCTAAAACCAAATGCTGCCTTGCAAGATTACATGCTTTTGCAAGCCTGTCCTTAAAATTGGACACATAATCCAACACATTTGATCCCTCTTCTTGGCTTATTAGTTTGTCTTTGATGAACTGTAGCGGCCCCCTTACCACATGACCATACACAATTTCAAAAGGACTCAGTCCCAATGACTCACTTGGGGCATCCCTAGTTGCAAATAACACAAAGGGGATCCCTTTATCCCAATCCTCTGGGTACTTCAGAAATTATTTCTTTAACATACTCTCCAGAGTCTGGTGGTATCTTTCCAGAGCGCCCTGGGTCTGAGGGTGGTAGGCCGATTACACAAACTGGTTAAACGGCTTAACTGATGCATAACCTCCTGAAATATACCTGACATAAAGTTTGACGCTTGGTCCGACTGGACCTCCCTAGGTAACCCGTACCTAGTAAAAACTGAAGTAAAGCTTCAACTACACAACGAGAAGTAATTTTCTTAGGTGGAATAGCTTCTGGAAACCTGGATGCAGCATCCATAACAGTTAATAAATGCTTGAACCTATTCTTTGTTCTGGGCAACGGTCCCACACAATCCACTATCACCTTACTGAAGGGCTCTCCAAAAGCTGGTATAGGAATTAAAGGTACTGGCTTCACCCCTCGGTTGGGCTTTCCAACCACCTGAAACAATTGGCAAGTCCTACAATAGTCCATAACATCCTTGTGAACAGTGGCCCAATAAATATGTTGCGGTACCCTCGACTTAGTTTTCCTCACCCCAAGGTGACCTCCCATGGGTACATCGTGAGCTATATGGAGAACATTCTCCGGGTAACTCAGAGGCAAAACTACCTGGTATACAACCCTCCAGTCCTCACTGGCTGGACAGTCCACAGGTCTCCACTTCCGCATTAAAACACCATGCTTAACGTAATAGCAACTTGAGACCTTCTCTGCCTCTTCTTCATAATATGCTGTCTGAAAGAGGGTCCGGAGAGCAGGGTCAGCCTTCTGCTCATTGATCAGAGATTTCCTAGAAAACTTCTGGCCAGATTCACCTTTATCCACCTCATTATCTAGATCTGCGAAAAATGTGTCAGCTAACCAAACCCGCTCACAAGGGTTCACACCAAACTTATCTACTCCCTCAGCTTCAACTTTACGAGACTGTGACCTAGTAACAACACATGCTGGAAAAATACCTGGATGCTGCCGTTCCAGCACCTCTGTGTCTGTGGACACCACTGGCCTATCTGTCACATGCAGTGTTACACACACCTTAGCACCGGCTAAGTCATTACCTAACAGGAGATCAACCTACTGCCACCGTTACACTACCCTTCACAAGATTTGAAGTCAGAAAAACCCTATGAAGAGGGGCTGGAATATAATTACCGTCCAGACCCCCAACTAAAGCACTATCATTCCTTGAGCTAGCCTCTAACAGTGGAATGACTTCCTCCGCCAGAACTGTTTGAGGTGCACCAGTATCTCTCAAAATTACCACAAGTTTTACTATCTCATCATCTGCATCAAGGGAAACCGTCCCCTTGGATACAAAATCCTTGAACGTCTCGGGTACCAATTCCGTCTTTCTTGGTTCTCTGAGGTGTTTGGAAAATCCCACTTCCTCCCAAACCTGGCCTGGGGTCTGACCTCCTCCCCTGTAACAAGGGCCCCGGGCTTTCCTGCAACTTGTCCCTTTAACTCTGGACAGTTTGCTTTAACATGTCCCCGTTTGTTACAATTAAAACACCTGGGCCCCTCTTCAGGCCACTTATTAAAGTTTTGACCAGATGAACCTGACTTGGTACTAGACATTGAGGCTGACCCTTCTTTGATACGGGTGGCCGGACTGGACTCATTCTTCTTAGGTCAAGATTTACCTCCCCGTAAGTTCACCTATGGTTGCGACCACATAGGCTTTCTTCTAAAACGAGTCTTATGTGTTAACTCATAATCATCTGCCATGGTAGCAGCTGTCTTCAAATTTTCTACCTTTCGCCTATCCAGGTGGTTCTTAATCTCTAATGAAATACTGTTTTTGAATCTTCCAATAAGACCAACTCCCTAAGTTTATCAAAACTCTGGCCAACTTTGGTGGCCCTGCACCATTTTTCAAACAAAACTTCCTTTTCCCTGGCATACTCTAAATGAGTTTGCCCAACCTCTCTCTTACTATTACGGAATTTCAGCTGCTTCTAGAAACTGCTACGAACTTTCTGTCCAATTAAAGGCACCCACGGAGTAAATATACAAATGATTACTGAGGTAATCCTGCATTGCTATGAATAATTAGAAATTAAAGGGGTGTTAAAGACGTTCATAGAATGACAATATAATTCACTCCAAAAAGTGTTCCACGTAATACTATGGAACGTGTTTACTGCGAAGCTGATGCCGCTGCCTCTGCGTGTGCGCACAGCCCCGTGGTGCAGATACTTTAGATTAACCCTTTACCGTTGTGCTCCAATCGGGGCATATTCGCGCGCCTCGGGAGTGGGCGCAAAAGCCGCCGTAGCACGCCCCGCATCAACTTTCGTAGGCTATTGACCCCGTGACCTTAAACTATTGTATCTCTCCTTGTTGTGGCCGAAAGAAGTGCGTAAGAAAATGCATAGGCGACTGCACGCGAAAATATGCAACTGATTGCTTTCATAGAACGAATTTGAAAAGGGGACCTCATATCCTTGCAGATGCTCACCCTGCCTAACGTAGATGTTTTTGTCCGGCCCCTGTAGCGCGGCTTCAAGAACTCCTAGCGGTTGAGTTTGAAGGATTGCTTTGGTGTCATACGTGTTTCGCCCTTGCCGTTTTTCCCTTCTGCTTGTATCTCAGCTTAAAATAGTCTGTTCTGATGCTGGTGAACCGTTGCATTATCTTGAAAATGAAAATGAAATCAATATAACGGAATGCAAATTTGATTACAAGAAAATGAATCGGCTACTGAACGGACGTTTTTCAAAATAATTCATGTAGAACAGTCAAATGAAACTGCTATACCGGTAACTGCTTTGGAGAAACTCGAGTATTAGAGTTTTCAATGAAGACTTGAAGCAAGCGTATGACATCACACATACAGGTACATAGAGCTGATTAAGTTAATGTATTGATTTATCTCACTTTCAGTGTAGGAAAGAATAATTATAATCAAATCCTTTTGGAGTGAGAATTCTGTTTTCATATTGTGTATTCCAACAACCTACAATAAAACAGCTATTTCCACTGCTGTGAACAATTGGACTATAAATAAGGAAAATCATCATTCATTCAACTTATCTTCCATTCAACTTATCTTCCATTCAACTTACCTTCCATTCAACTTAACTTCCATAGATTCGTCAGAAAACATAGGTTCCCCTTTAAACACTTTAAGAAACTAAACTATTAGTGTGGTTTCCTGCAAAATACTACAGACCTCTGAAAGTATTCCCCTTCAGTTCCCTTTCAATGTTAGCAGGAAACTCTGTCATCATGAAAAATAAATGAACAACTCTAATGAATACTCACGGGCCATCCCAACTATTTCTGAGAATTTACGGGAAAGGACGTTTTTCCTAGATTTATTTTTGTAGTCTGATGATGTCGTGTCATAAAACAGGGGATGGTCCTCGAAGAATGCAGTAATCTGATCTTCCTGGTCCCCCGAGAACTTGGGTTGTGGTGACTGGTTGGGCGGGAAGACTAATTCTTCGGTATCGGTCAAAATGGTCTTGATTGGGGAATTTACCACGGTATCACTGCCAGGGTCATCTCCGTCTGTCTCCATCCTCTTGGCCTGGGTTTTCCGATTTGGTGATGACCTGGTAGGCTCCTTCCCCTTCCCATTGCTCCCCTTCTTCCCTTTCGGCATTTTGAACAGCTAATAGCGTTAGTGTTTACAATCACAGGACAGCACTATGTTCGTGAGTAGTTGCAATCTGATTAACCACGTGTTGTGCCAGCTTTTACATCGACATACTCTCAACTGCGGCAGACCAGACACCGGCGGGCCCCGGACAGTGGGATAATCGCCCTGCGGGGCCCGGCTGTCGCCTCCATTGGGCCGGATCGGCATTCGGCAGAAATATGGACCTGATTGATTTGAACCGAAAATTACCCGGTGCCGGGACGATGTGTCAAATGCCTGGCCTCGTATCGACGGGACATCGGCCGATTCGTAGGCGATGGCATTCCGATGCCCGACGTCGGGACGGGTTTTAACTCCGAATTAAAATGAATCCGGCGACCGTCCGATGCACAAAATTAACACGGCAACCGGCAGGTAACCGCCCGCGCCGGGGCGATAGAGCGTAAAAATACGCTGGAAACTAATCGTAAACCCATCGGGACTCAATTGTGACACGGGTTTGGCTTCCCTAATCAATTCAAGTTCAAACTAAGGATGCGAAATGGAGAAAAACAAAACAAAAATGTGAATCCATAATATCACGCCTGCTTGCTTCAAGTTTATTCTGAAGAAAATTTGTCACATTCAATATTTCTTTTATTTCCTTTCTGTATATACTCTGTATTTCTTACCTGATGTTGTTTTGTTATTATACCAGTTGTCTTATTTTTTTTCTTTTCTTATAAGGGATCAGACTTGAAAAGCGCTGCTTATTCTGATTCACCTACCCTATCACATCTTAAAGTTTCAGTAAACTATATAATCTGTTAAAATCAGCTTTTAAGATTTTCAAAGTATTACAAAGTATTTCCACTTCTCCATAATGTTCTATTGTTCGATACTTACTTAGGTGACACTGCACGTTTTACTATAAATTTTAAGAACACCATCATAAGTAGTGAAAATTCTACTAAGTTCTTAGGGGTTACAATTGATAATAAACTTACATGGCAGGATCACATTCATAACGTTACTAAATCCGTTTCTAAAATCGTCGGTGTTATGAATAGACTAAAACATTATATTCCTAGTTGTTCCTTGTTAACTATCTATAATGCATTAATTTTACCACACCTTACTTATAGTATTTTATTGTGGGGTAATGCCTTGCCAACATATACAGACAAGCTTTTTATTCTTCAAAAGAGGGCTGTACGAACTATATCAAAAGCTTCACCATACACTCATTCTCTTCCACTTTTTCACCATTATAATATTCTAACTCTTAAGGACCACTACAATTACCAGTTAGGCGTTCTTTTGTATAGGCACAACAGCGGTCAACTCCCTCCTGATTTCCATTCCTTTTTCAACCTTAATAGTTGTCATCACAACTATCCAACAAGAAGAAGAGATAATCTTCTCCAGCCATATACTAGGACAATGTTTGCGCACTCTCACGTGAGAAGTAGCGGGGTATCTCTCTGGAACTCTCTTGACATTAGCATAAGAAATGCCCCTAACCTTAATCTATTCAAGAAGTACTTAAAGAAATCCTTCTTGTTATTGTATGTGGATAATTAATTTTATCTGGCAAAAAAAAAAATAAATAAATAATCAAATAAATAAATAATTAAAAATCTGGCTAAAAGTAAGCATCAAACTAGCAGCAATTCTTTGTATACAATCATGTAAATGTTATAGGAGTCATATTCGTATTTATATATTCTAGTTGTGTAAGCAATTAAGAACATCTCAGTTATTAGGGCCAGACTAGAAAAGCTTGAGAGCTTCATCTGGTTCCTTTTCTACTGTCTTCATACTCACGTTTCTTGTAAATATTATTTCGTATTGTATCATAATAATAATGATAATGAATGTACGTTTGCATGTAGTACAGTTGAAAAAAATAAACAATAAACAATAAACAATAAACAATAAACTTAATTATATTATAACATAATCTGTTTTTGTTGTATGTGTTCATGGTAGAAATAAACTTGAAACCAAATATCTCGAGAACCGAACATTGGAAATAAAAATAAACATCACCAGGATGCAAACAAGATGTTCTTCTTTTATTAACATATCAAAATAGAAATGACTCTAACTATTCTTTTAATTTTTCATGTAGTACAATCTGTCAGTGCTGCCAAAACTTTCATATGGTCCGTCATCTTGTCATCTGGTCATTACTTTGTTGCAGAGTTCAAAGAGTTTAAACCCTTTTCTAGGATATACGTTATGTACATCAATGGACTAATGGATGGTTACTAATAAATAACAACATGACCATATTCCCAGGAACGAATTAATCCCTCATTTACATTTCTATTAGGTTTCATTCCACCTCCGTTTTCAGGATATGTTTATGTTTAATTTAAGGCGGTCAGCAATACACGTCGGTAGGTCTCGGAAGCTTTCTGTGTCATTTCTAGCAAAATTTACATATTATAACCCAATCTCATTCCTGACAAAGTCCGTTCTTTGTGTAATTTATGATATGACCTCACATACGATCTTTTTCCGATAATTATTAGCTTACTTTACCACTTCATCCAATAGTGGCTTACATTTTATTTGGCAGACCTAATTTTCTGATCATTTTATATTTGAAGTGAAAATGTAATTGACAAACGAAAGCTCAAAAGAACGACTTCTTGAATTCTACTTACAAGGTATGAAATGTCAGTTTCGGTTATCTGGTTGCCGAGTTTGTCGAGTTTGCGACCCGCGTTAACTGATGATGGCGCTAAGGTAGTCTTTACTACCAAGGCAATCACCACTTTCCACGGTCCCCCAAAATTTATCGCCCCTGGCAACAACGTAACCAAGGGTGATTGGGCTGCCTCGCCAAAGAAAACAATTTAGCACCACTTTGC
This sequence comes from Holothuria scabra, assembly GCA_037179385.1. Classification (NCBI taxonomy): domain Eukaryota; kingdom Metazoa; phylum Echinodermata; class Holothuroidea; order Aspidochirotida; family Holothuriidae; genus Holothuria; species Holothuria scabra. Next base: position 55,209,317 of record CM074181.1, on the reverse strand, counting down.
AGGGAAGTCCACCCTCCGTATGTCAACACTTTCAGGGCACTATCTCTTAGACCCAAAACCAGGACCAGGATTATACCACGGAGTTAGAGAAATGGCACAAATATGGCTTTATGATTTTCACAGTGTCTTAAGAACATTCGACGGTTTCATATTACTGTGAAGTTAACTAAAGAGTAAGTAAAAATGCATAAATCTGAACCCGGCACAGTAACTGAAACTGCCACCAAATACTTTCCCTTTCGTAGGAGGAGATACATTGCATATGGACAAATTTTCTCAAAGTGACCTCTGTTGACCTACTATGACGCACATACTTTTACACGTCAAAAGCAAGATCTGCCTTCAACTTCATGTGTTGCCCATGTATCGATGCGTTTCGTTTAACACCCCATAACACCTCTTGAAAACTTCAAATAGCGCTTCAATGGATAAGTCTGAGATAATCCAAAATTGCGTCGGGGAGTTGTTATTTGGAAGTAGCCTGCGGAGCAGACTCTGTAGTAGCTAAAGGGGGCGCTCTCTCAAAATCATAATACAGGTCTCTAAAGAGTATAAATAATATACAGAGTCTGCAAACCTTCGCCCAGTTTCCATTTACAGGAATCCCGCATTTTGAGGGACGAATTAGTAAACATGAGATGGTCACGTGGTGCAAGAAACAAGTATAAAAAGTGTATTTTCGTACATATAACTGATACAACGAACGGCTAACAACATAATTAGCTTTTGAACGTGGAAAATGTGTGCCAGGCCGTACGTTCGATGAGCATAATATTACCTATTACGCGAGATATCATTCAGTATTTTGATTTTTGACGTGACGTCATTTTTGGTGGTCGTAAATGAGATTCAATAAAAAGTTGGCAGGCTATTGTATACCGTACGTATGCCATGTAACTTTGTTGGAAACGTCGACTGCTCAGCAGTGGAGCCGTTAAAAGACTCGTATAGTATTATTTATAGTAGCGAAAGTAAGACTTTTGATTTTTGAATATAACTGTTACGGTAGTAGTTGAAACGCAAACACAATAGCCTGCCAACAGCAGGCTAATTTGGAAGGAGATTGAATGGAATGTTTTAAGGTATGCTAATTATCTTATACACACTAATGAAGAGACTATCCATAAAATGCTACTTTTCCGACCAGGAAAGTCCCTGTCTTTAATTCACTGTATGTTGTTGAAATAAAATCATCCACGCAGGAAGCGGGATGCAGGAGCAGACTGGTTTTAATTACACAGAAAACTCAAAATCGTGTCAAAATCATAAAAATATATCCCACAAAAAGTAGAATAAACATCATAGTCACGGCAAAATTTTCAGGAAAAAATCAAGAAGAATACAAAAATTAGATATCCGGGCAAACTTAAAGCAATTACTAGTATCCTGTACTTTATAGCCTTATGTAACACAATGCCCGAAAAGGTCTTATATCCGAATTCTTGCGTACATTTGCCCGAAAAATGAAAACGCGTCATAGTCTTTAAAATTTTAATGTAAAGTTAAAAGGTTTGCGACCGTCGGCAAGCCTGTATGCCTTCGAAGAAACATTTATTTTACAGCCTGTTTTTAAACCTTGTGCAACACAATTCCCGGAATGCCGACAAAAAGACGGTTATCTAAATTCTGCCAAAATTTTGCCCGAGAAGCAAACAACGCTTTATTAAAAAACAAAGTTAAAAGGGAAAGTAATAATGATTACAAAGTTTTGGGGCAGCTAATGGCATTTTTCCTCAGTTCAATATTAGGTTGTGTTCCCACATAAGCCTTGCTGGAACTTTTCTCGAAATCGTAAAATACTTGTTCGAAGGTTGTAAAAGAAAAAAAATTCTGTGATGTTATAAATTGCCCTACAGACCCATTTCCAAATAGCAATAATAAAGCATTGTGGGATAGAAGGATGCTGTACATAATTTTTTGCAACAGTAAAATGCCATTGATAAAAAAGATGTACACCAAAACTGTATCCCACAATCCTTTGTAATTGCTATTTGGAAAAGGATCTATTACACTGACGGTGGAGGAAGGGGTGTGTTCATGCACAATAGTTTGTCATCTATCCTGCTCCTGCTTCCGCTTCCGAATTCGGGCAACGGCAATAAAAATCGGGTTGGCTGTTTTTCAATTACCCATTACAATATACAAATCACTCATCAAGTTGCTTATTTCATCTCACTGCAAACGAAAGTTAAAGATGGCGACTACTAAGATAATACATACCTGTCCGGAAAATGTCATTTCTGGCTATTTAAGTGTTCGCAATTTTTCTTAAATTTCTGAGCGCTCCTCGCCAACCAAAGATGACGCTCCGCTTATATATGGTATTTTGGGCAGGATTACATTTTTAGGGAAAAATCCTTTGCCCCTCCCTTAACTAAAATGCTCAAGTGCGCTTATCAATAAAGTAGCAACATCATTCACGTCTAACAACCTTGTCACAATGGTCTTTCTTAAAACAATGTCGAATGACACGTACCGTCACCAATTTAGAGATAGGTTCAACTAAAGTAGGGGAGATTGGTTAACTGAAACCAACCAAAGGTCTGTTCCTCCTTAAAGAACCAGTTTCAGGCAAATCAGGTAAATGAAAACAGCAGTTTTATTATTTCCATTACAATTCTGAAAGGTTCCTAAAATGTCCTTAAAGCGGCTCGTTGAGTTGGTCCATGGAGTACAACAATTTTTCCAAATCTGTGAAGTTTTCTTCACATAGCAAAGAAAAACTAACTGACAAAGTAAAAATTTCATATCCCAGACACAAATAACTGTTTTATTAGTGAGCACCTAATGGCTCAGTTCGATTTTCAAAAAATCGTGACCAAACACTTTTTCAAATTATCCACAAAACCATTACAAGCCAGGAAACTACAAATTCAAAATTTTAACTTTTTCCGTAACCATTGGGTATTAAACTTGCCTAATCATGTTAATTGTAAGTAATTTCATGTGGTAGTATCCAATTACATTCATTAAGTTATCGTTTTTGCTTTCAAGTAAGTGTAAACTCTTACCAGAGTCAATTTGCTTCCAAACATGCAATATTTTTTACGTTTTCTTGCAAATGACAATGATGTTACAGGAGTGATAAAACCCCTGTCTTTGATGTATTTAGAAGACGATAAAACTCTTTTATATGAACTTAATCCAGTATGAGTCTTAAATCCAGTATGAGTCTAATACAAATTCGAAGAAAGTTGCTATAGACGGATTGTTTTGTGACTTCAACAGTGCAAACTTCACTTTGGATTCGTAGCTTCCGGATGTAACCTTTTCGAGTTACCTAATAGTAACACGTTATGTTACACGCATGTAATGTAGTGTGTGTATTGTAACGTGTGTGGGAAGGTTGGGGCACATGTAGGGTATTTGGGGCAAGGGTGAGGATGAGGTAGATTGGATTGTATCTAGGGAGGGATTTAGGATGTGACTTCGGACAGGTATTCTTCATCTATGTGTTTTCTCTTTGTTTTGTTATATTCTGCCCTCATTTACTTTTGTTTGTACTTTCCTAGTTCTTTTTTGTTTCTTTTTCTGTTTCCTGGGAGCACTCTACTCGACAAACCCTATGGGTTTTTTTAGAGTGCTTCCATTCACAATATTTTGATTTCACCTAACACTCTAATTTTGTTTCTGTGTATTGTACCAATTACTATCGAATATTGTGGAAAAACAAATAAATGAAATGAAATGAAAAGCTAACTGTAACGGTTGCAGTATCAATCACCGAAGGAATTTGTACTCTCCTGACGTAAACAAACAGCCATCGCGCAGTCAGCTCATGGAAGTACTACCTCGGGGTAGTACTTCCATGGTCAGCTGTTCGGCAACAGACCCTGTGTAAATGTCTTCTTAGGCTGTACAAGAACGTGTGTGAGTCTAAGGTCGGTCACGATGACAGCATTAATGTAAGTTCCAATAAGTGAGCTCGTTAATTCCTTAGAAAGATGGGACACAAGGTGGGACAACACAAACCAAGCTCAGCACGTGTTTTTTTTCCCCTTGCTTCGCGTGCAGTACGTGCTTTTAACATTACGGGCGCGGAACCAGTGTCCGGGGGTCTGGACCCCCCCCCCCTCCACGCTTGGCCACGACAAATTTTGAAACGCAAGTTTAAACATGTGCGTTACAAGGCCGGCTATCCTTACAAGTCAGATGTGGCTGTCACACGGTTCCATGAAGTACACAAAGAACGACAAACACCCTAGGTTTCTTTGCAACAGCCACTATATTCTTCAAAGTTAGGGTTCTTCTCCCCAGAAAAAAAGGTGAACGCGTAACACAACATGAACAAGAGGGCAATCCACGGAGTTGCATATCTCATCGCTAACATGTGCGCAAATTGGTAACAGAACTTATATTATTTATGTGCTAGAAGTTTTATCTGTGCTGTTTTTATGCTACAGTAGAATGTCATTGACAAAAATTGCCATACTAAAACTCCATGCTACAATCCTTTAAAATTTCTATTTGAAGTCCAAGGGAAGCGATTTTTTTTTTTCGTTCCAAGGGACAGAAGATTTTTTTCGTAAGATAGCGAGGGGAAAGAATATGGCACCGACCAATCAAGTACTTGGAACTATAGGCGCACCCCTTATTCCAAAAAACATAAATTGAATATTTAAATTCTGACACCAGATTATAAAAGAACTGGAGAAATAGGCTACCCAATCTTTGTAACGCTTGCCCTTTTAATCCAGTAGGCCTATCTAAGATTTTGGAACAAATTTGTTTTTTAATATGCTGTTATCCCCTTGCAACACTATGAAAAACAATGAGCTTGGCTGTTACACTAAACTGATACGGATATGAACGTAACGATTATAAAAGCAAGACGCTTTCGGGGACGCTTTAGACAAGTGCGTAATTGTTATTAGTCAGGCGCTAGCTGGGCGTATTCTCCATTTTGACGCGACGGCAAACTTCATGTGTGTCGAGCTGATATGCACATCAAGTGCGTCTCAATTAAAAAACTGGGCGTGTGCGCCATGTTGAACGCGTGGCGTTAGAAGATTTCCCGCCGACGCACAAAGTTTTTCTGCGTACTGGCCTGTGGCGAATCCAAGCCAGTGGCAAGGAAATTGTCACATACGTTTTTTTTTTTTTTTTTTTGGCGATGCTTCAGAACCGCCAAGTTTTAAGGGCACTAATATGTAAGATAGGTAGGCCCTATCCCTAACCTAATGTTAGACACCCACATTTTAATATCTTGGGTTATAACTCAAGATTATGAATGGCGTAGGTCTCAGAGCCATGCCTAAGCCCCAGACCTAGCCTACATACCTTTAACCAGCTTCAGATTTCAAGTCCAGCGCTAGGTTAGACTTTAACTTTCATACTACTAGGACTAACAGTAACAGCAACTTTGGATTGAAAACAACTGCCTGCATAGACCTTATGAGAACACTCTGTATATAAGGGCTATCAAAGTGAAGTGCAAGCAGAACTTAAAAATCTCACTGCAGCATACAAGTAAGTGAATAAAGAATTTGAGTTGTGAAGACGAGACTGCTACTACGAAGTACTAACCTGGGCCTGAGGCTCAGTATAGCTTATTTAGGCCTATATTAATTTATGAAAAATAGGCTAGTTACAAAACATTAAAGTGGTAATGACGCGGCCAAAGTAAGTTTCTCGGTAAGTTTGGGTACACCTTGACATAAAGTGAAAGATTTCCCAACTAAATTATGTCCATAAATACCGAAAAACGACGTTTTGAATTCCCAATTACAGGCCAGGCTCAGCCCATTTGAAATTCACAAGCGAAAAACGTATGTGAACGCGTCTCAAAATGGTGACGTCATTGGAGGCACGGTTAGCAACACTGTACCAGAGAGCTCACAATCATCGAATCACGTGCATGGTAACGCGTGTTTGCGCATACATAATTGCAAATACCAGTGCTAGGATAGCAGTGAGCGTGGCCACTGACTACATTGTGAATTGTGCATTGCACGGTTACTGCTTAGCATTCGCAATAGAGGCTTTGCAATTACGTCACGGAACCGCCATGCTGGAGGACATTCATGTCACATACACGTGGCTTTGTGCCAAACGCACTGCACAGTGTGCACTGTGATATGCACGGTGTGTACACATTCAGTGAGCAAGCGCGTCCCGTGTGGTTTACTACGTAGTTACATGTACTCCAACATGGCCACCGGAGAGTATTATGACGTCATGTGAAAAGCCTCTATAGCATCTTCAGCAAGCAGCTCATACAGTAAAGACGCGCTCGTAGTGGGGATGCGCTTGTTGTGGTGTGTTCATACATGTCCATAGCTGTTCTTTATAGCACCTGAACCGCGTCTTTCTAGCACAAAAACAGAACTATTTTTCCCGCGCGCATATGCACGCGAACATATTGGCCAATGATTTCCTCCGAATCCCCACCATGGTCCGCGCCTTCCACTCTGTATGTTGGACTCTGTATTGTGATGCAATCGTTTTCACGAGGTTGCTAAGATAAGATAACTTTACCGAGCGTTACATTACTTCCACATCTAGATGCGCGCCGTAGGGCGGGGTTTGTGTCGCCGATTGCGTCATAAAAGTCAGGTGAGCTGTTGCGGCATTTTTCGAAATTTAATTTGGAACGCAGTTTTCCTTTAGTCGAATATCATTTATGCCGAATTGTACGGGTTTTTAATGTGGTGTGAGATAACATTTGTAAAATTCTGTATCTAATCTTGCAATAGCCTATACAAAAGTTTTTGTGGCCGTGTCATGCCCATTTTAACCTTTGACAATCTGTAACGTGAACTATGTCCTTGGTTGCCATGACAACCACACATATCGGTACAACTTATCATGCCTAGGCTATTACACTTAAACTTTCAGATTTGTGGGATGCTTCCGTTAAGAGTTAAAGTGAGTACAAAAAAGTATTTGACCCCCTGTCACGTGACCTTTGACCTTGGTTGCCATGGAAACTACATATTTTGGTAGAACTATACTAGCCTATTATACTTGTGAAGTTTCGCGTAAAATGACGGTTTTCTGTTAAAGTTTTAGTACAAAATAGGAAAAAAAGGGTTTTTTTGCAAAATGTGACCTGTGAGCTCTGATCTTTGACCTTTTCTTCCGTGGGGTTTGGGAGACCCAAGTTCCCACCCTGGGGTACCCTCCTACCAATTTTGAAAAGAATCGGTCCAGCCCACTAGGAGGAGTTTAAAAGACGAAAAGGTTGTTTTACGAAAAAATTATCACTTGAAATTTTTTTGTTCAACTCTACCACTTGACCTTTGCCCTCTGTTGCCATGGCAACCACATATTTTGGTAGTTCTAGATGCAATCATCATATGTGTGAAGTTTCGTGTCAGCAGGACGTTTTGTGTTGGAAATATAGCAGAAAAGGTGATTTCACTAAATTTGACCTTTGACCTGTAACCTTTGACCTTCACTTCCGGTTGTGTATTAAAATGCAATTGTTCCACCTTAGGTACCATCCCACCAAGTTTGAAGAAAATCGGCCTAGCCGTTTACAAGATATTAGGAAAACAAAATTGGACACAAACACACACACACACCCACCAAAACACACACACACACGGACAGGTTTTGACCCCTCTCTCAGCCCTGGACCTTCAGTCACCCCGGGGTACCTCACCATGGGTTAGACCTCGAGACTAGTAACCTGGGAAAATTAACCGTTACCATGGCAACCACTGCGATTTAAGCTGGCATTGCCATATATAGACCCATAGGCAATGACTACAATATCTCATCCTCCTCACGGAGCGATGAGATAATAACGTAAATCCAACTACCTTCTCGCTTACAATCACACATAGTCTTTAAAAATCTGTCATAAGTCTATCTCACCAAACACTTGAAATCTTCCACTCTCACATGTGTACAACTGACTGTACCTTCCTGAGGCCTGTGGTTACACTATTACTCTTCCTAGAATCCTGCTTTAGAGAAACGCTTAACCGGCTGCAATCCGGTCGTTCTTCCCAGTATTCCTTCCATTCAGACAGACGTGCCCGCCTCAGAATGTATTTACTCGATCCTCCCTTTCCTTGATATCCCTTTACATATCTCACATCCAAAACCCTTTTTCTCACTCTCCTTCTGCCTCTCCCTTCTCCCAGCTTACCCCCCCCCCCAAGTTTTTTCACCTTTTCTATTCTTCACTTTCTCCCACATACTCCTCACTTCTCCTGTTTCTTTGACAGCAATAACAAATTTCCCACTTCACTTACGTAATCCAAATTACAGAAGACCATAAAATACGAGACGCTTATGGTACGTATGCTTATACAGGCCTGTGACAGTGGCCTTTCATCCAACCAAATAACTATGTAGCGAGCACGTGATCCCAAAATTGCTGAAATTTCTGAACTTTTAAGTTTGAATCAAGTTACCGTGTATACAAAATATCAAAGCTGAGCACAAAAAAAAAAATGAAACTCAAATAAAAAAAATACAAATGAAACTCCTTTCCTACATTGAACAATGTAGGAATAGACCTGCTGACTCCTCACGGAGGCCCAGACGAAGGGGCGGAAATGTTGATTTGACATGCGTTAAGTTCTATAGAGATTGCACACGTGACGTCAGCGCGTTCCACTGGATGGAAAAGATCAAAGGTAGTCGTGGTGTTGCCAAAACGCGTACACAACAGCACCTTAGTAACAATTGTTGTAAAACGGACGCCTGGATGGAAAAACAGCTCAACGCAGTGACGTAGGCGCATAAGCCCCATATGCAGGCAGTACAGCCTCCCTGTATAGACGAATCCGATCAGCGCTTGTGTTTAGTGACTGTAAGCAGCCATTAGTTGGGTCCATGAGCCTTAAATCGTCTTCATTTATTGCCTACATGAGTTACAAACCCTCATATTCAGTAAAATTGAAGGAATCAAGGTACAATTCAGTGGACAACCATCCATAATACAGTTAAACAAGGAAATCGAAAGGTTCAAATGTGATACACCCCAGTTATGGCTGACTGAAAACAGACCATCACTTGCTGTCCGCATTCGTCTATAGACGAATCCGAAAAGCGCTTGTGTTTAGCGACTGTAAGCAACTATAAGTTGAGGTCGTCAGCCTTAAATCATCTTCATTTAATGTCTACATGAATTTCAAACCCTCTTATTCGGTGAAATTGAAGGACTCAAGATACAGTTTAGTGTACAATCATCCAAGATACAGGTATGCAAGGAAAATGAAAGATTAAAAGGTGATAGACCCCATTTATGGCGGACTGAAATCACACCACGACCTGCTTTCCATTTTTATCTATATACCTTGCATATGATGTCACTGAGTGGAAAGTACGTAAAGCAAACCAACACTGACAGTGCAGACAGCTGATTTGTCAATCAGTCGAATACGCGCACAGTCTGCTACACGTGAAGGGCACTTTCTTATGTATGCGGGCACCTGTTCCATTGTTTTGCCCCCAAGAGTGACGTCAGTGTGTCGTCAATGCATAATGTCTATTACCCTGTTAGACTACAAGTTCATTTTTTTAAATGAAATATTTTTTTTTATAATTCATATCGCTCAAGCAGTCAAGATAAACGAATGTAACGCTGAACGACGAACTTCGAACTTCGATGCGACTATAGGTTTCGTATGCTGACACTCGGGTAGAATTCTACAAAAACGTCGCTCACTTGGCCTGTCTCTCTACAGCATTTGTACATGGCTAGGCGTTTTAGGAGAATAGTTCCTGTGAGCGGAGTGGTTCCACTTTTTGCAAGCACTTTGTATGTACAATCCTGTAGGTCAGTGGTATCTATGCTTGATCTTTGGCTGCACAGGTGTATAGCACCATCACATTGTGTTGTCAAGTTAAGCACCTAAATCGAGGTTGAGTTTGTCGAAAAAATCCAGTGCTTGAAAACCAAGAACTACATGGTTTTGGGTCGTCAAGTCAAGTGAGACAGTGCCAGTGGTACATAGACGTGAGAAGCGGGGTATGGGGGTCACAGCCACCAGTGAAAAATGAGGGGAGGAGGAAGCATGCTTCCTCCCCCCCCCCCTCCTTCCCGGGTCAGAAAACTCGTTTTTATCCCTCCAAATCTCCAAAAGGAAAGATTTCGGCGCCCTTCCCGCTCCGCAAAGTGCAATCTGAGATGCAGTAGCGCTCGCTTATAAATCAGTTTTTTAACCCTTTAAGCCAAGCGCTTTAGATGACAAAATGGGATATTTACCTTATGTGATACCAAATCGTCAAGAGATACTGGCAGATACATTGCTATTTTAAACTGCCTTTAATCAAAACAATAAAATCCACATTTTCTCCAATGTAAGCTTTTGTTTTTGAACTATTTTGCCTAAAACGGCCTACAAAGTAAGGGGAAACTTTGAAATGCCATCGAGGAGCGTCAGTTTATAGGCCTTAGATAACATTATGTAGCAACAACGATGTTGAGTCATCGTGAAATCATTCTCAGATTTTCCAACAAAATAGGACGTGCACATTTTTAGTAATTCCCATCATTATAATTTTCCTTACAAGAAAACCAGATTCCAAAACTTTATGCAATACACGCTCAATATCGAAAATAATTGTTTAAAAGGGACAACAATTTCGGCGCACTTGGAACACCGCAAATTACGTCTCTAATGCCGTGGTGTTCACACTTGAAAGAAAAATTACAAACAAGGGGGGTGCGTTCCCTTTTCCCATGAAAAAGGCTCTTAATCCCTACTGCCACTATTTAAAAGTCCGAGAAACGCCATTTCTGGCTGTCTGTGTGGTCGCAATTTTTCAAAATTTTCTGTGCGCTCCGCGCCAACTGAAGGTGGGGCTTCGCTTAGATAGTCTTGCGAGCAAGACTTAATATTTCGGGCAGGGAATCGTTCGCCGACCGTTCTCGAATGCTTTCATATACACCTATCATCAGATACCTTTCAACCCTGTCAGTGCAGGAGTCTGTGGAGATGAGTACAGTGCCAAAATGTTATCTATGTTCAATATTTGCAGAGGGTGTATATATACTGTAATTGTTGTCTAGTGTAGCATGGTTGGCAAAAACGAAAAAATTTTCACATTTTTCAGTGAGTAGTTCCTTTTGAGAAAGAGAGCTATGGCATTTCATTTTTTTTTCATTTAAAAAAATCGTAAAAAAGCGAAAAAAACAAAACAAAACATAAAATGTACCTTTTGGTCAATGGGGTAGGGTGAGGTGCATAGTCCAAAATTGCTCGTCCCACCCCACACACTCACCGTCATATTGCTTCCTACGCGACCGCAGTGGAATATAACAGCTGCTGTACATCATCGTGATTCGCATGTACATGGACTGAAAGCCCAGTCGTTTCACCTGGGTTAGTTTGCTCCGGTTACCAGTTTACTCTTGCTTTGCTCCACTTGGCATTGTGGTTGCCACTAAAATCCGATATTCAGCGGAAGAAGTCGGTTGCGTGTCGCACTATAGAGCCCTCGGTTAAAGCAGTTGACGAATTTCCCCGGATGGATTGTTGCGGCTCTAGTCCGGAAGCGAAAACTATGGGAGAAAGTATCGGTTAGTTCCCCAATCCTGAGGTATTTAAGGAAACGCTTTGGTTCCCCAAAAGGGAATACTTATATTATGCAGACATGACCTTTGCCTACAAGGAACTAGACAACGAAGAAGTAGACTGATAGAGTACGTCGTTGGCAATTCGGCATATAGCTTTAACGTAGCTAAATCCCGGTGGAGAAAATAGTACACCGTCCTTGAGGTTTGTTATGGTCATGTTGTACATCTTGTAATGAATCCCTTTATTGACTACATGCTAGTTGGTTTCGATTATTCTGCAAATGTAAAAACGTTCACAGGCAGGATTTGTCTTTAATTTAAGGGCATTCTAAAAATGACCTCAAGTTTTACAACCCGCATCCCGCTTCCGAGAGTAACGTCATTTCCATTTATGTGTGTCAAGCTTCCTCACACAAGGACAGGGGCCTTTCTTATTATTGATACCAAATTCGCCAATCTTTGTTTTGAGTGGAAGGCGACTCTTTGTTTTGAATGGAAAGCCACAAAGCTTGTTGACTTAAAAACACTCTCTTTTCTGCAACTATGGATTAAGCCTCTTAGGGGTACACGAAATCGCCAACAATAAACGACCATTGTTTGTTTCGTGGTGCGACGTTAAGGGCGACTCAAGCCCACAGTGGTTTGTGTAATAACGTGGCAGACACTTATTCAGCATTCTTACTAGGAAAAATATTGACTGACAAATATAGTGTGTAAGAAAAATGTTTGAATGCTCTTTCTGACTGTGTAACTTCAAAGTTTAATAGATGTTTTAAAGTGGAGTTCGTAGACAATGAGTTGAAATGCAGAGTATGAACTTCCAAGACAGTGTGACAAATTTTAGTGCTATAGCTTGATTTTACGTGAAATGCTCTTTTTGAGCAGAGACACTTATCAATCATTCAGGACTCTCTGGCTCAAAATTTGAATGCCCGTGATATAACAATTTGAAAACGACATAAGAACCCACATTTTGAGCTTTAGGCAGTGGTAGCAGGTCCAGGTTGAAAACTTCTACCTGCAGGAACTAGAGGGCTCAGACTTAGCCAGATAAAATGTGTAAGTCAGTTCGTCATATATAATTTGAACTTGACGAAAGTCCTTTGGGACAATAGTATACCGTCGAATTTCAATTTAGGCGTAGGCCAATTAGACTTTATGCAAGTTTCTCTTCGAAAAATCCTGGTTAAATATGAGTAGGAGATTAGGCGATAGCTATGAACAAGAATGGCTGGCTGAAGTTAAGAATCGTTCGCATTGTAAAATGTATAGGATGTTTCAACAAAAACTTAATTTCGAAAACTATTTTATCAGCTAAAGTCTTGAGGGATCTGTAAATTTTTGCAAATATCAATGTAATAACACCAATATCCGCTAAATCTCTGGAAAATACCAAAATCTTGATTTGCATGGAAGAGTGTGTACTCTGTGCCACAATAGCCAAATCGCAGATGAATTTCACTAAATTTTTGAGTGCTCCTACTTTTCGAAAGAACGTAACAAGTATTTGAAATATTTTAGAACAAGGGCAATTACCCTTAAAAGGGAACTCCTTTCAACTTAGAAGTAAAGTGGTCCTTAGAAATCTGAGTTATTTCTGTTCTAGAATTATAGAAAAATTGCGTTAGTTGCTACAATTGAATTGCTTATACACTTGTATTATCTTTATAAAGACTAATGCCAGTATTTTTGTCGAATTTTTTCCATACAAAGGCCCAGAAAACGTGAAGCATGTTAAAATCAAAGAAAAGTATATAGCGAGCGAATTTTATCGTAAGTTTTGTGTTTGTATTGGAGGATATGTACTCAACAGACTATGTACAAAACTCGAAATGTCGAACAAACTCCAGTTGCCTAAGACATTAACTTGATTATCTCTGAATTACGGACATATCTTCCTAATTACGTTTTTTGCCCACTAATCAAAACGAAAACTCCCGCAAAATTTTTTAGGTTTTACGACAGTAATGTTTGCCATAACGCCGTCTTCGTCGATGCTTCGGGTTGCACTATGGTCCTATAAAAGTCCTATAGCTTGTTCTTCAGTCTCGCAAGTCCTGTCCCTATACCCTAACGTGCAGTTAGGGAGTTTTCTTTAGATTTGCACAATAACAAGTCACTGGTCTGTCAGGTTTTCACACTTAAAAGCTTTGGATATACCCAACCCTGGAAGTAACTGTTTTATATGATAAAAAAAAAAAAGGAAAAAGGAAAGGCCTGCACTGTTCAGTGTTCCTCAGTGCTATATATTTCGAACTCTTGAGGATTTTATTATTGCTTTTCGTTGCGTTTTGCTTTGCTTTATTATCGCAGCTTTTATCGATATCTTTGAGTTTTTATTTTTGTCTAAATCTCGTTTCGAAAATCATTTACTGCTGCAAATTTCCAAATCAGGTCATTAGACGCCCGTCACAAATAGCCCACGTGATGAATTTTTCTCTTTTATATTTTTTCTCTTTCTAACTTTTGCACTTTCTTAATTCTCCTTTCTTGGATAAATCCGGTTTTCAGTGCTTAATCTTGCTGGTGTATTTATATGTTAGCTATTACATGACTCGTTTTGCCCTCTTACTGTATCTTTCTTATTAACATATCGATCTATGTTGTCAGAGCTAAAGTTGATCTCATTTAATTCTAGAGGGCTTAGAAAAGCAAAGAAGAGGCGACATCTGCTTGCATACCTTCTTAGATGAAATGCCGACCTTGTTTTTCTTCAGGAGTCACATAGTTCCTTGGCAGACGTCCAGTACTGGTCAAATGAATGAGGTGGACACATAACTTTTCCCCATGGATCCACGAAAAGTAGCGGCGTTTGTATATTATTCAAGCCACAGCTGTCTTATAAGATTGTTACACAAGAACTCGATCCATTCGGAAGATACATATTTGTAGACATAGAAGTTGAAAATCCATTACTTACCTTAGTATACATCTATGCCCCAAACACCGACAGTCCCGGGTTTTTGCGGATCTGTCTAATATCTTAGGACGGTTCCAGGGAGAAACCATTATTCTAGCAGGAGAATTTAACTTAGTCTTTAATTTGGAGATGGAAAAAACAGGAGGTTAACCAAGAACAACGTTTAAAGCGAGAGAAAAATGTTTGAACCTAATGGCTACTAACGACCTAATTGATGTCTGGCGGGAGAGAAAACCTTTAACAAACGTTTTACTTGGAGCTCTAATACAACGAAAGGTATTCATTGTAGGCTCGATTATTTTCTAATATCTAGCAGTTGGGAACATTCAGTAAGTGACGTTCTTTTTTCATCTGGTCTTCAATCAGATCAGTCTTTCATTTGTTTGAATTTTTTTTTATTAATTCGACACAATGTGGACCAGGTTATTGGAAGTTAAACAATTCACTTTTAAACGATTCTAATTATGTATGTATGATAAATAATCTCATGCGAGATTAATAATTTTAGAGCAATATCTATCACCCTGAGTCTTGCTTGGAGTTATTAAAATTTAAAACCGTACCTTAAGTATTATTTACTTGTAAAAAAAAGCCCGTGAAAGAAAATGCAAAGAAAAGGGGCTAATAGACAAGATAGCTGATCTTCAAGAACAACTCTATACTAACTCTCTAATGAGTCTCCCTATTTACGATCCTGGCCTAAAGGTGTTCAAAATGAACTTACTCTGCTATATTTGTCAGTTGGAGGGAACCATAATTAGATCTCGTACTCGGTGGGTAGAGGAAGGGGAGCAAAATACTGAGTACTTCCTTAATTTGGAAAAGCGGGATAAATCAGTTAATTCTATTCATAAACTTAGAAAAATTACTGATGGGTGTCTTATTTCTGACAATGAGAACATTCTTGTTGAAATTAAAAGCTTCTATCAGAATCTTTATAGTTTTAAGGAATGTATACCAGATTCTTTCTTTAATTCACTACCCAATCTTCATAGTGATCCAGACGTATCAAATTGTGATGGTGAGCTTTCATTTAACAAATGATTTCATGCTTTGATATCTTTGAAAAATGACAAAGCCCCCGGCTCTAATGGTCTCTCCGTCAACTTTTACAAAACTTTTTGGGATTCAATTGGGCAGTTAGTTGTAGATTCCCTAAATCATGGGTATCAAAAAGGGTTTTTATCAAATGATCAAACCAGCCTGAGAGGGCTCGTTACTTTGATCCCAAAGCCAAATAAAGACCCAACTTTTATATGGAATTACCGACCAATAACGTTACTAAACACTGACTACAAGATTGCGACAAAAGCGGATTCCAACCTGTTATTCAAGATCCCATTGGATTTCAGCAATCTGGGTCTCTTAAAGGAAGGTTTGTAGGAAAAAGTATTCGCTTTACACTTGACTTAATTGATTATGCAAAAAACGTAATATCCCAGGCTTTCTCCTTTAGTCTACTTCGAAAAAGCATTCGATAAATTGGAATGGGATTTTATCCACCGTGCATTATTTTTTTTTTAATTTTGGGAGTAGTTTAAAAAAGTTGATAATTGTCCTGTATAAAAATAGTTGTAGTTGTGTGTGCATCAACGTGTATTCTACAGGTTTTTTTTATCTGCACAGAGGAGTAAGCCAAGGTTGTCCCCTAAGTCCCTACCTTTTCATTTTGGTCGCTGAAGCCTTAGCCTTAAAAGTTCATCACACTTATTCAATTAAAGGTATAACCGTCAAAATTATGCAGTATGTTGATGACACCATCCTTTTTCTAAATGGCAGCAGGCGCTCTATTATTGCGCCACTTAAAGTTTTTAATTAATTGAAAAAGGCGTCTGGTTTATCAATTAACCTAGAGAAGTTCAATATCTTTCCATTAGGTCCTTACTCAAACAGTATTCCAGCTTTTGCTGATGCCTGAGATGTCAATATTACGAAGGGACCAGTAACTTTACTTGAGATCCCTTTTACAGGTGACGTTAACGATTTAATTGATCCGTCTTAATTACTTACAGATATTAGCCCAGACTTAAAGATTACCACCGTGGCTGGTCATCGAGGGACATGACCCCTATTGGGCGGAAAGTAATTGTTAAAACTTTCGCGCTATCCCATTTGGTTTGTCTTTTTCAGTTTTTACCAATCCGCCTTAAGATTTCATGAAACAACTAGGAACAATAATTTTCGATTTTATTTGGTCCGGTAATCCAGACAAAGTTGAGCGGTCGGTAATGGTAAATTTATAAGTTGGTGGTATAAGGTGGTTTAAAATTCCTACATATCCCAAGCTTTGTCAATGGTCTGAAGTGCACATGGGTCAAACGGTATTGTACCACTACTAAAATACCATGGAATCTGTTTTACCATAATTACCTTAAAGTCATTTGGGAAGGATTTAATCTTTCAGAGCAACTGCACCGAAAAAGACGCATTCCTTATAAAATCATATTTATTAAACAGGTTGTGCAAGCGTGGTGTGATATTTCTTTCTCTCATCCTAATGACATTTTTGGTAATCAATGCATATGGAACAATTCCTTAATTGAAATTGATAATAAAACGGTCTTTTATGAGCAACTTTTTGAGAAAAATGTTATGTTTGTGATCTTTTTGACGACGTAGGAAATGTGTTATCTTTTGAGGATTTTTGTCTTAAGTATCAGGTAAAAAATTTTCCTTTTACCATTTTCTGAAGTTCGGGTTTGATAAGCAGTATCCCGCAAAGGTGGAGGATGTAAGGACGTAGGAAAACTGAAACTATAGTTCATAAAATATCCTTTATTACAATTCATTAAAAGCTAACTCTGCATCTAAGTTTGCTTACAACCTTCACGTCCATCATATCAGTGCTAAACCTGCCTACTTGGGGAGGGGCCTGATCATTATTCCGAAGGGTCGTTATTCCGAAGGTTCGTTATTCCGACTAGAGAATAAGGGTCGTTATTCCGAAGTTTCGTTATTACGAATGGAACAAAAGGGTCGTTATTCCGAAGGTTCGTTATTCCGAATAAACAATAAGGTTCGTTATTCGGAAGTTTCGTTATTACGAATGGAATAAAAGGGTCGTTATTCCGAAGGTTCGATATTCCGAATAAAGAATAAGGGTTATTATTCCGAAAGGTCGTTATTCCGAAAAGCGAAAAAGGGTCGTTATTCCGAAGGTTCGTTATTCCCAATAAAGAATAAGGGTCGTTATTCCGTTACCCTCGTCACGTGCGGTAATGTAAATGATAAAAAACAGAACACGTAGGCCTACAAATCAATGATGATACACTTTGGGTGCTATATGTCATTTTAGAGCATAAGATAATAGTAAAGTCAGTTAAAAAAGTATTCCAAATTTTGCACAGTTCTTTTCCTATGTTATATGTACATTCGGTATTGGTCTCGGTCTCGGTCTCTGACCTTTTCGGTCTCGAAATTTGCACCTGGATTCGGTATCGGTCGTGACGACATCTGGTCTCCGTCTTGGTCTCGACTATAACAGTGTTGTTTGCTCACTGTTTAGAATTCCTCTGTTAAAAGAAAGTTGGTATGTAGGTGTTCAACAATTAAAGCAATGTATAGTTAGTTTTTATCAGAGGTGGTTAATACAGAGGGATTATTTCGGATGAAATTTAAAGAACATTGAGTGATGTAATGGTTAATATGTAGATAATTTTAAAATTTCAACAACTTGCTCAGGTTTGTTTTAACGGCGTGGTGATAACTGAGTGGGAACGTCTTTGCATCGATCTATGGAATTTGTGGAAAGGAAGGTAGGTCAGACTAAGCATGACGCAGTTTGGGCAGTACCGTACCTAACGGGGAAGCTGTGCCCTTGCTTATTTGGAGGGATAAGAGCCCACATCCTCCATTCGGAATAACGACCCTTCGGAATAATGAACCTTCGGAATAACGACCCTTATTCTTTTTTCGGAATAACGAACCTTTGGGATAATGACCCTTATTCTTTTTTCGGAATAACGGACCTTTGGGATAATGACCCTTCGGAATAACGAACGACAATGTCGGGGTCTGATCATGCAGTTACTTCCCCCAGGAGTCTGAGGTATTTTTCTGTGTGTATAACCTCTTACCAGCAGGGAACTTCCAAACACTTGTATGATGTATACCAAACAGTCTTCCCTGCTAGATGGCTCAAGGAATATTGAGAAGTCACAAAACTCCATCTGTTGAACATGGGTACTCCTAGGTGTTGAAACCCCCGGGGTTTTCACTAGTTTTGTGAAGCAAACAGAGATTTAGGTTTTGTAATGATAATCTGTTGATTATATCAATTATTTTAGGCCATCTATACATGCAAGATTCTGTAACATCAACAGAGCAGGATTTACTCCAAGTGCACTATAGTACACACACTGTGAAGTTGGGTTCCTGTGATGATGTCATTATTGGTTCAATGCACTTTTACATTTTTCAGCTGTTGTGCTGGAAGGGGTAAGATTTCCCTTGAGCATTTCTCTTTGGTGGTGGAGGATTTTTTTAAAATAAATGCTATTTTTGTTGACAGATAGTGCTAGAGAATGTTGGAGAATGTGATGGGATCTTTAAGAACTTACGTTGAATTCGATTGCAAGGTCCGCTAAATAGATGAGATTTTCTGCGTAACTGTCCGAACCCCAGCTTATAAATGATTTTACTTTCAACGTATTTGAAAATATGTCTCGTTACAAGGTGGCTTCAAATGGATTTTAGGACTTCTGAAGAAATTGGATTTTCTCAACAACAGGAGGAGAGCAGTCTTCTCCGACGAGGGCATGACCTTGCGAATTGAAGATGGGATGGGGGATATCTAAGCTAGAAAAAATGATTAAAACAGATCCACATTGAAATACCTTTACAAAAGAAAAAAATGGTTCATAAAAAAGTTCATGATCATCAATCCAGTAACTTTAGTCCTTTTACATTCATGTTTAAGCCTCTTTGAAGGAAATTGACGTCCTTCCCCGACGGGGGAGGAGATAGGAACAACAAAAAATATGCTCAAGATCATCCATCCAGTAACTTCAGTCTTTGTAGTTTTTTATTAACTTTTTATATTTTTAGGCTTCCCTAAAGAATCCGCCGACCTTCCCCGACGGTGGGGGGGGGGGGCAGTGCTCATCGACGGGAAGGCATCCCCCCGCTGACGCCACCCCTGCTTCCACGGAAATAACAACTTGCATGGGGAAATTGCAGGGATAAAAAAGGAAGAACTCTCTCACAAATTAAAATTTCAAACTTTCATGAACACGATCTAGGTACTTTAATTTTTAGAACAGAACCCAAAATGTTTGGTTGCATATGGCATTCTTACGCCTAACCCATTTTTCTGACTCGCCTCCGGTGGCTGAATCTCTAATGGGAGTTTGGCCTCCTCGTCGGGGGTATCCTTGAACTATCCCTTCCAGTCGGTTAAAGAGGTCTCACTTTGTCAGATAAATGTTCCTAATTAACCAATGACGGTGCTCTTCGTGTGTAATAGTCACAGTTGAAAAATAATACTCTTATAAATACTTTGAGAACAAAACTTCCAGTGAACTTTAGACGAATCCGACCGGCGCTTTTGTTTAATGTCTGTAGGCAGCCATTAGTGGGTCCATCAGCCTTAAATTATCCTCATTGTCTTCATGATTTTCAAACTCTCATATTAAGAAAATGAAAGGAATCGAGACACGATTAGTGTACAACCATCGGTGACACAGGTAAGCGAGGAAGTTGAAGATTTAAGGTGATAGACCCCAGTATCCACTGATTGTTTGATTGTATCTTCCGGGGCCATTTGACCAAATATATTGCAGTTGTTCTAATTGAAAATGAGCAGTAAATGCTGGAATTCAAGAAAAATAGGCCAAAAGTGCATTGATCAAATGATTTGATACAAGATGTCTGTAATCACAATCCTGCATGGTATGTTTAAAACCCAAAGTGTATGATATTGGTTGTATTTGAGCCTAATCAGTTGTACTATTTAAACTGATGCGAAATGAGAACAGGTCGAAAAACTACTTAAGGTACAAAATTCTATATCCTGAAATTTCAAATTGTTAACTTTGAAAGACTGTAACTTTCGTTTTGAAAAAGTTATAACATTGTTATTTTGACACAATAGTTTGTATAGGAAACATTTAAAGGAAAGTTTCAATATGTTATCTTAAGAGTTGTAAAAAATATGAAGAAATATGTAAATAAATGTAATTTAAATTTGGGGAAAAATTTGCTAAATATTACACTTTTTGCCCCAAAATGTAATTTGATTCAGCACAATACCACATATGGTACCATTTGATAGGAACTTTTAATTGTCTTCTATATGATACCTTACACGTTTTGATAGGAGGTTCTATCAAAGTTTTATTACCAAACATGATGATGCCTACTAAAACATGGCCGCCCTTTTGAAAAATGGCAGCCAGACCTACTAGCAACGGAAGGTGCTCTGTAGACTCACATATCTGAACATACCAGGTGCCTCTCTTCATGCTGATACACTTCGTCATTGGTACCTAGTTCATCTACCTCCAAGGCCATGGGCTGCCGGTCTTTTAGTGCAATAGCTTACAGACAGGGCTGGATTGTTACCATTTTCAGTCCATGTGCAACAGGAATGTTTTATTGTTAGCCTTGCTTTAAGCGATGAATTCAGGTAAGTCTTCCAGACATTTCAGTGATTTTCTTAAGTCTTGATGTCCTGTGCAAATTGTATCATTAATTAGTACTTAGTAGCAGCAGGTATATTATTGATATAGGCTTAAGTACAAGGCCTAAAGGGAATGCACTTGCTGGGTTTATTCCTTACCATGACTGATCACTCACAATAATAGTTTGCAGAAACCCAACCTTTATCTGTAGGCAAATATGAGAGTTGCAACTAAAATAGTGTACGGTTGAGTTACATTACTATGCCTGTCATTCTCTACTGAGCATTTTGCATATTGCAGTTTAAAATAGATATGTGGATAAAATGATGTGGGAAAGTACGTGTTGCACACGTTTAGACAGTTGCTGGCTAGTCCAGTCTTGTAAAGGCCTAGAATGTTCAAGGGAACAGCTAGTAGCAATCGCAGCTGGTACTTTTCAGTAGCATAATTAATGCAGTGGCAGGATTTAATGTAATACAGAGTTGATCTTAACCAGTTAAATGGAAAGTATGGGGTATATATATATCCCGGCCTCAGTAAAGTATAGTTTCTCCTTCAAATATTTAAACTGGCAAAGAATGATTTTCATGGTGCATTGTTTATTATTCAAGAAATGAATTGCACCATGTACTTGGAGTGTTATGTTCCTCGAGGCTTATTAACTGAAATATTAATTTCAATAAACACAGATTCAGTGAAAAACAATTTGGCAAAACCTCCCCAAATGCATGAGGTGACCTCCCATTTAACAGGATATCTAAGAGAGTCTGGCACTTTCCCACATGTAGCATCCCTACCATCACACTCAATATCCCCCTCCCAAAGGGGGGGGGGGCAATATGCTAATTGGCCAGAGAGTTGTGCTTCTCACAGCCAAATACTCTCTTAGTAATTCTAGTACTATGGCACGGTTCTGGCAGTTGCTCACTAGAAGTTAGCATATTTGCTGTTAGTTCATCATTTTCTACAGAGCCTGTAGCCCATACAACCTTTACTAGCATGTTTACATATTTGATGTACCCCTTGATTAAAATTATCTCATATCTTCTTCTTAATTTATATTTTATACAATGGATATTACGTAGGAAAGTGGCACCTTGAGTCGGTCATGAAAAAGTATCATCTAGCCATATGATTATTACAAATATGACCGATTCAAGGTACCGTTTGGCTCAACGTTCACTCATTTTACACTGTTCGCAGCGAATTTATTCGAACAATCAATACGTGCACTAACAGTGCAGAGATTGCTGTTCAGGAAGCCACTGGTCAACAAATCGCCTGTATTTGCCGTGAACATGAACGTTAAAGGATGACTAAAAAAGCAGTGTATGGTAGATTGAGAAATTATGCATCGAATATGCAAGTTGTAGTAATTGGAAATAGCCCTATTAAATAAAAAAAATCGACTTTTCTGAACAGTTCAGAACTGAACAGCTACGTAACTTTTCCAAAATTTGGCCAAAAAGCACTTTGTAATGCTTGAAGTTACCTGGTATTGACAAGGTTCAATTTTCACATTTCTTTTTAGTAAAATTCGGCCATTGCCAGGTCACTTTAAAACAGCCAAATTACTGATATATAAGCCTTCGAAAACTGCAAGTTTTATCTCTTTACGTGTTAATGGGCTATAACGTCATGAAACGTCGTGCATACTCCCACAAGAAAAGAAATGTTTTTCGTCCCGTTGTCTATTGGCCTGTGCAGGCATTTTTAAGGAACGCACACATAGTCCCTATATTTTTTTGTAGGGTGAGACAGACCAAATCGATCTTTTAGGACTTTTTTTTAAAATCACTTTCAGGGTTGGTATTACTGAGTTGGAAAACTTTGGGTGAATATATTTGACTTTCAAGAATTCAAGAAGAGTCAGGCCTTAGCAGGATTGTGGCCTAAAAAAATTTGCTTAATAACATTCTTTAAGTGACTGAACGACTTGAGTAAACTAACCTACATCACGTGACCTCCTGTCGACTTCAATTTCGAGGCAAATTCCCACGGACCTCGTATATACATGGACATAGCCATGGACATAGCGTGCAACACGTACGTCGCATCCGTAGATTGTCGCCACCGACTCGGACACCAAGATTGCCGCTGTCAAGCTGTAATTTGTATGATTTGAGACGACTCTGTAATATTTTGAACAAAAGTTAAACTTGAATGGGAAATAATATCATATTCCTGTAGTACGTGGTGATTTTGACCTTAACTTGCAAAATTTCAAAAATATTCCAAATTTCTTGCAAAATCATTTGATTAAAGCCTACTTGACCAAGTCCAAGCTTTCCCACAAAACCCATAGCAGACAGCAATCTTGTTACGCTTTTTCTCACACGTACGGTAGCGACAATGTACCGTGTTGTTTGGTCTGTCCCTGTATGGGCGAATCCGGAGGGCAAGTAATGGTCCTATTTCTGTCGGCCATAACTGGGGTCTATCACCTTTAATCTTTAAATTTCCTTGCTTACCTGTCTCATGGATGGATGTACACTCAACAGTATATTGATTTCTTTAATTTCACTCAGTATGAGAGTTTGAAATTCATGTGCACAATAAATGAAGACGATTTAAAGCTGATGGACCCCACTAATGGCTGCCTATAGTCACTGAACACAAGCGCTGATCTGATTCGTCTATATAGCTTGTGCACCTACGTCACTGCGTAGCGCATCTTGATGTATTTCCATCCAGGCGTCTATTTTACAACAATTGTTACTGAGGTGTCGTCGTGCGCGCGTTCCCGCAACACAACGACTGCCTTTCATCATTTCCATCCAGTGAAACGCCCCGTTGTCACCGTGCATAATCCATATAGAAAGTCCGTGCATATTCCGCATTGACGTGCGTCCTCCACTTATGAAGCTCAGTGGGCACGGTGAGCAAAACTGTAGCCTACCAGGGTGCTCACAGTCATCGAATCATGTGCATGGTAACGCGTGTTAGTGAGTACATCATTGCAAACACCGGTTCTACGATTGCAGAAAGCGTGACCAGTGAATCATGTGTCGTTGAGCGGTGACTGCTAAGAATTCGCATGAGCAACTTTTCCAAACAGCCCATAGAGAAGAGCCGCGCTTGTAGTAGGGACGCGGTTGTTATTGATTGTCCGTACATAGTCACAGCTGTTGTGTATAGACGAATCCGATTAGCGCTTGTTTTAAGTGAATGTGCGCAGCCATTAATGGGGTCGATCAGCCTTGAATCGCCTTTATGTATTGTTTACATGAGTTTCAAACCCTCATATTCAGTGAAATTGAAGGAATTAAGATACAATGTACTGTACAACAACCCATGATAGAGGTAAGCAAGGGAATCGAAGGATTAAAGGTGATGGACCCCAGTTATGGCCGACTGAAATCGGGCCAGATCCAGATCCTGTCCAGATGCGTCTATAGCTCCGGGACCGCGTCTTTCTTTCACAAATACGGAACTGTTTTCCACTCCCGCATATGCACGCGAAGATATTGGCCAATGATATGCTCTGAATCCCCAACATGGTTCCAGCCATGCGCTCTGTATGTTGGAAGAGTATTGTGATGTAATCCTTTTCTTCATTCAAACTTGATAATAATCCTCAAATAGTCGTGTCATGATGAGGTGACCGTGTGTTTTCCTCCGATAAAACCCTAGTAACCGTACTTTATCCTCCATTCATAAATACTTGTATTGATTTCCTGCATTCTGATTGGCTGAAAACCATTCGAGACCAGTCTCGAATCGCATTCGAGACTGGTCTCGAATGGTTTTCAAGAAGTAAGGAGAATTGAATTGAATGTGATCACTATACTTACTGTGTACAATATTTTAAGCCCATGCTAGGTTGCCATAGCAACATGCCACATTCACCCCATAGTTTTGCACAGCACATGTAGGCCTACTGTAATGTCATACAGTAAGCCAAGTACATGTTAGCAAGATAAACAGTAACACTGATACACTGTGTAAAGTTGATACCCTAGTCTTCAGAGTTACCATTCCAAAGAATAATAACTGGCAGTGATAAAGACATATGTTAGCCTAGGCTTAGGAATCATTGCTCCCCACAAATGGGTATTTTGATCACACACATTGTTTTATAGGTCTAACAAGTATAGGCCCTAGGCTAGAACTGCATGCACTGAGCTGCGATGACTGGCACTGTTGTCAACGTTTTAATCCACTCCTAAATTAGGGGGGGGGGGGGTCAAATAAAACGTGCCTATAACTACTGTATTGTTACGCCTACTAAAGTGTCTAAGGTTAGCGACAATATACACAGGCTTTGGCACAGTGACGGTGCTGGGGTTACTAATTCCGCTAAGACTGTCTAAACAGGGAAACAACAGTAACGTTACTCGTTTGGCCCACAGGCTAGCAAAGTAATCGTCAAGTTCAGTAGCCTGAGTGGCAATTCCCTACGGAAGCCTGGTATAGTTTACCTGTAACCTCAGTCTCTTTAAAGGCTAAAGCGCATTTTAAAATTGCTTCCATCTCTTACAAAGAATTTCTATCACCGTGTCTGACCCATAACATCAACTAGGCTACGTCTGCATGTCCTTCCCGCAGTATGATCTGCTAACCACACACGTCGCTAGTACAGTATAGCTGCACAGTCGCTCACTCTTACTGTGTACTGCATATATAGTATGTAACGTTAGCTCTTCGCACAACTGTAAACACAGGTAACGAGAAGTTAGTAACTTTCCTTGACTTTTCGCTCAACCTCATCTCCAAAACGATGCGATACCGTGATCAGTGTTTTTTCTGTTAACAACATTTGCTTGTAAAATAGCCGATATAGTTCTCGAAAATGTAGCAAATTAAAGATGATACTGAGCGTATCGGTCGCGACATGCAGTTCAGAATGTTCGTCTTGCTAGCATCAATTCAAGTTCAAGATATCGATACGTCACAATGGGGGCTAAAAAACTGAGGAGAATTAAAATTTGATCTCTAAAATTTGACCAATTTTTTTAATTTTTTCATGTTTTTCACCCATTTTTCTCAAAGTATTTATGAATGGGGATAAATGCGAGGGTGCCCCGGTCTTACATGTGATTTAAGACCTCCGATGCCGTCATCACAGAGGCAGCGGACCTCGGCTATCGCCTCGGTCCGCTCAGCCCCTATGATGACGTCATCGTCGGTCTTAAATCACATTTAAGACCGGGCACCCTCGCATTTATCCCCTAAAGGATAAAAGAAACTGACAAATTACCGACGAAGAATGCAATAAAACCCTACGACAATACAGTACCATTAGCGTTACAAGCCTATATACAGCACTCGTTCACTACAACGTACGTATACAGACTCGACTATAGCCCGCATGATGATATGCATACTTTTTGAATACTACTGTCATGATATAGTGTATGCTTCATGCTATACCTGCCCATGCTAGTAAAGCTGTAATATACAACTGAGTTACAGGGATAGTACGGGCTAAGTAACCCTCTCCTTATATTTGAATTTTGAGAAAACAAAATCCAAAATTTCACGACACCAGTGGCGTACGAAGTGGAGCATTGGGCCATGGTTCACCCTCACGGATGCCATTTTTTTTAAATGCGTAGCCCCACTTTAGTAAAACAGGTTTCACTTCAAAAGGTAGCATACGTGGCACCAGATTACATGTTGAGGACAACCAATTTCTCAAAAGTTTTAAAGGGGAATGATTGTCTCTGCAAGGCCTCCACAGCGATGCCATTATTTTTTTAAATTAGGAAAGTTTTGTCAAATTCCAAATTTTACTTGAAAAGGTAGACTCTGTAACTCCCTGGTGGCACCGATTGCCTTTAAGGACACCTACTTTTTAAAGAATTCTCAAAAGGGAGGGGTCATTCCTTAGACACTTTCCCCAACCGGCATAGACGTACGGGACGGGGACAGGGGAGACAATGGCGGATTGAGGCGGGCGCACCCGGCGCGCCCCCTCCCCTAAAATTTTCCAAAGCTAATTTTTACTTTCACTAAATAGATCATTTAGCCTACTTGTTTCTCCATAATGTTGTATTATCTTATAATTTTCAAACTATGTTATTATAATTGTTACAAACTAATTTAGAGCACACAGTTTCAAGTTTTCCGATAAAATGTCAATAGAGTGATATCGAAGGTCTCAACCCTATTTCGGACCACGTTTTATGTAGAACACTAAACTTTTTCTTACAATCTATATGCTATTTGGGTTCATCAGATGTGGAGTTTTTTAATCAACGGAAATCCTCGTTCATGTTATCATACACTCGTCATGGAAAAACAAAAGAACCGTGAAAATGTCCATAGGCTATGCACCATCGATCATGGCAGTTCAAACTCTATGTAAATGTATTATTGAGATACTTGAGAATGAAAATTGAATCCACATTTGTACCTAACAGATGAGCACATCAGCTGGATTGGATCCAGCCTAACTTTTTACAATTACTTTAGTGTACTGATTTTAGCATCGATCAAAACTTGGGATTGATTTCTTTTTTGCGGTAAAGGCTATGCCATATTGTTCACATACACGTTCATTTAAAAACCATTCAATACATAATAAGACTTTGAAAGATGAAAGTTACGTTACTGGTCACGGTGTACTGAATGTATAAAAATCACAAGGCCAAACTTCACATGAGTTTAATGTCAATGTTCACACTTATTTTATACAATCTGTGATCCCGTCTCTTCCTTTTTTCATGAACTAGAGAGTAATTTATATTTAATTTATTTAGTCACACAAACCAAGCAATAAGGGGAAACGTTCTGTTCTAATATGTGCAAAATGTGAATGTGGTTTAGGAATGGTCGATTATGCTCTTTTGCGTATAGCTTAAAGTGTAAATAAGGGAAAAATTATTTCCAGGATGGCTCTGCTTTTTGGAAAGTTTTGTTTAATAGTAAGATCAAGATATATGGGGAAATATATGTGTTTTAATGTAACCTTTCCAGTGAATATGTTATCATTGAAAACAAGTATTTAGGATGTCTGTTGTACTTGATCTTATTTTACGCCCTCCGGATGTGTAATATATTTTGAATAATTCCTATTAAAATTGACAATAAACTTTCCTATGCCAGAGATCTCATGGTCACTACAACTTACAAAGTATTTATTTTTTAATGAGAGAATCGACTGAGTGCTTAACTAGAATAATTTCTGCCATAAATGTAATTTCACTAGTTTTTTTCCTTTTACATTGTATTATGGAAAAATTCTGCTATCCCGAGGGAGTGGAGACTGAATCTACATGCCAATAATGAAATCAATGACAACGCAAAGCGTTTAAAAATGTTTATCTCTCCTGCACATGACAATAAAGTGGTATATTTCATCAAGCAAAGGACTTTAAAAGCTATTGCGATCTCAAATAAGAATCTAAGTTACAGCAATGCATCGTATTCTTGGTCAGATATTTTCACCATCGTGTTTGAAGCTGTTGAAGACCCCAAAATTCAATTCCTTCATTTTTTTTTATTCATAGAATTATAGGTTGTAACGAATTTTAATTCAAAATTAAAAAAGAAAGATTCTCCTCTCTTTACCTTGTGTGGGGATCCCCGTTATCTTTAGGCCACTTTTTCCGGACCTGTAACATTACGGCATATATTTGGACAGATATTTCATTAAAAGTGTTTAAAGAGTGATCTTACCTTAAATCAAGGTCAAGTAAATTTTGGTTAAGTTCATGAAGCAAGTTTTTGCAATTTCCCACTTTTAATTGAAGGGAACATTTTTGGCAAACAAAAGCTCAAAGTAACGACTGATTAGGTTCTACTTACAAGCCTGGGAAATTCCATTTCCGGCTGTCTGAGGGGTCGCGGCTTTTCAAAATTTTTAGTGTGCTCCGCGCCAACTGATGGTGGCGCTCCGCTTAGATATTCGTTCGGGCAGATGATCGACCGTCAGCGCCCCCCCTTACGAAATATCTTAGATCCGCCCCTGGGGAGGGAGGGTGATCAGGTGGCGGTGAGCAATAGTTTGACATATAGGGGTAAAATCATTAACAGTCGGGATTCGATCAGTCACAGTATATTCCATCAATTCAGCGGATCTTGAATTTATAGACAAGAGTCACAATAGAGAAACATTAGCATGTATTCAATTCGGTTGTATAGTTTCCCCGAAAAGAGTGAACACCATTTATATGACAGTGGTAGAAGATTTTATGCAGTAATATTCTGATTCCTTAGCATGTTGCTGATTATGCCGATCGACGTTCCTTTATTTTGGCTCCTAAAAGTATGCAAATCTGGAAACAACTTTTATTTCGAAAGGTAGCGTAAATGGCAGATTGCATGTAAAAACACAAACTTTTAAGTTTAATAGTCATGAACAACCACAATTCAACTTTGAACACTGTTTCTGTCAAAGTCGAAAGTCTTGCACCATTTTTTTCTTATCTAGGCTCCTTGAAAAAGCAAAACATTTTTAATGGGGGGGGGGGGCTGTCCCCATACTGCATGCCCGCCCCCTCTGAAGAGAAATCCTGCGTACGCCACTGCACGACATCACAAAACGTTGATTAGAAGTAGTCCTAAAGATTCATGGAAACGTTTAGTCCCCAAATATAAGTGTTCGGATCAATTACACTTACGTTAGTACCATAGGCGTAAGAGGCGGGGCTGCGGGGACGACAACCCCACCCCTTCCCTTCACTGGTCAGAAACCCCTTTTCATTTATGTGATATTCTCAAAAATCTTCAGTCGATCACCGTGCAATCATTCTCAGATTTGCCAATAAAGGAAGTGCAGATTCTTCGATCAGTAATCCCTCAACCTATCAAATTTCCCTACAGAAGAAACCAGAATCCAAAATGTCTTCAATACAAGCTTCAAAGCCACAAATATTTGTTTCAAAAAGGAAAATTATATATTTCCCTTATACAGTGGCGTTTGCACTTCAAAGAAAACTCGGGAAAATTTGGGTGCTTGCTCGTTTCCCCTGAAGAAGTCTTTTTACCTCCCTGCTACTTAGCTACTTCTTACAAGCCTAAGAAATGCCATTTTCGCCGCTGTCTGAGGGGTCCGATGTTTCAAAATTTCCTGTACGCCCGTGCCAACTGACGCTGGTGCTCGGCTTAAATAGTCTTTGGGGCAAGACTTCAGGCAGGGAATCATTCCCCTACCGTAAGTGCTCTTATATATGCCTTTCATAAGTTAACTTTCAACCCTGTCAGTTGAACAGTCTAAGAGTAAATGGAATATTTAGTAACTAGAAGAATTAAAATGTTATCTAATTGTTCCTCAGTTTGCAGAGGGCATTGATATAGGCCTACTGGAATTGTTGTCTAATGAAGCATGGCTGAAAAAAACGAAGAATACAACTTTCTTTACTGCCCAGTTTCATTTGTAAAAATTGTTTATAGCATTCCGTACGATTTTTTTATTAAAAAAAAATAGTTTCTCTTGGTAGAAAAAAGCTAAAAAATATATCATGATAAATGTAACTTTTGTTCAATGGGGTAGGGTGAGTTGCAAAGTCCAAAAATTGCTCCGCCACCCCTTCCCCTTCCTTCCCACTTTCGAATTGCTTCCTATGCCACTGGTTAGTACTAACGTCAGTGCGACTGTAACCTAGACCTAGGCCTACGCCATGGTAGTCCAACCATCATGAATACTGTAACAGTCTAACCCTGGCATTGAAAGTTTAACTTGATTCAATCGTACATCTAATTTTAACGTTAGCCTAGAATTTTCTCAATATGAAGAGGTCATGACGGCCATAAGGCTTTCCTTTGACGTTGAGTCTAAGCAGGGAGTTGCAACTCCCTGGTCTAAGTCAAACGTTACTAGCCAAGGCTTACTGCTAGGTAGTTTACATTGTTCCTAGGAAATTCAACCTGTGGCTAGCTCAAATCGTCTTATTTTTTTTTTAAAACGAACACAACTATATAGACACACAGTCGAGAACGTAGTCATTGCATTACGCCAATTGCTCTGTATACAGTTTGAAATTACCGCCGGCCCTGCATAGGCCTATGTGGTACGTATGTGCGCTGTATGTGTGTATCCTCTATACAAACATATGTGCTTAAGTAGCTAAATTCACTATCCATTTTTACATAATAAAAACGACATTAAGTTCGTTTGCGTATCAGGTTTAAAACACAAGGTCGCTCCCAAGCGTGCAGTGGCGTACGCAGGATTTCTTTGAAAGGGGGGGGGGGGGTGCAGTATGTTGAGTGAACGTCGGCCTGAAGAGGGGTTCCCCCTCCTCCCTTTGAAAATTTTTGGCGTTTTCAAAGAGCCTAGATGCAAAATGGTGCAAGATTTTCGACTTTGACATGAACAGAGTTTAAAGTTGAACTGTAGTGGTTCATGAGGCAAACACTGAAATACTTGTCATTAAAATTTGCATACTTTTAGGAGTCAATATAAAAGAGCATCGATCGATATAGGCGAACGGGAGCTTATTTTGCGGTTTTGTTGGCCACAAAAAGTTATTCTTCCATATATATTATCTAAGGGGAGCGCCACCATTAGCTGTGGCGGAATGTACAGAAAATATCGAAAATCAGACCTCTCAGATGGCGGATGCTCTTACCGTTAGACCAAACACGCATTTTCCGGACTCATACGAAGATTCTGACGAATCGCTATTTTCTTTTGTCGTTTGCAATAAAATGCTCACTTCAAAATGAGTTCGCAAACTGCGAAGTGATCAGAGAGTTATTACGAGCTTCTTTGACCTCAAAAATATAAATTTGCTCAAAAGACTAAGCGAAGCGTCACCATGATTGGCGAGAAGCGTAGAGAAAATTTCGAAGAATGAGGCCACTCAGATGGCCAAATATTGCGTTTCCATGCTAGTAAAAAAATCTTAACATACAATCCTTATGTTTAGCTTTTGTTAGCAATTAGAAAAAACCAGGAACATGGTGAGTGATCAGAAAATTGCCCGGTAAAAATGCTACCACTGTTAAGCCTATGTTAAATGGTCTTGATTCTTTTTGGGGAAACTATATAACGGAATTGAGAATATGCTAATGCTTCTCTATTGTGACGCTGAGCGAAATTAAAGACCCGCTGAGTTGGTGAAACTGTCTGCCACTGCTCGAACTCTCGTCTGTTGATGATTTTACCCCTAATATCTCTTGCGTGATAAATGGTACGTACGTGTATGCCGACTGGGGAAGTAGTCTTGGAAGTGGGCCCCACCCTTTTGAAATTCTTAAAAAGTTAGATGTCCTTAGAGGCAAACTTTTTCACCAGGGAGATACAGGGGCTAATTTGGAATTTGACAGAAAATACCTTTATGTAGGAATTAAAAAAATAGTATCACTGAGGGGTCTTGCAGAGACAGTCCTTCCCCTTTGAAAATTTTTGAGAAATTGGGTGTCCTTACATGCAATCTGGTGCCACATATGCTATCTTTAGAAGTGGAATCTGTGTTACTAAAGTATGGCTTCGTATTTTTAGGATCTAAGAAATTGCATTCGTGAGGGGCCGGGGAGGTCATTGGGCCATGACCCCCTCACGGATGACATTTTCTCGGAAAGTAAGAAGAAGGAAAAGACACCTGACAACACACCCCTAGCAACGAACTTTACATGCACCCAGTGGCGTATGAAAGGGGGGGGGGTGGCAGGCCCGTAACCAGCGTTGCAGAGCAGAGAGGGTCAAACCATTTCCGGGGGGGGGGGCACTTAGTTTTGCTAAACGCAGACTTTCCAACTTTTGGGAAAGTTATGTGTGTGACTATCTGAGCGGAGAAGCGGAGAAAATGTTGGGTTTTACAAACCCCCCAGATGGCCGGAAAGGGCACTTTCTGAGTGTTCTAAGCTACATGTACCCAGCCATGAAAAAGGGGTTTCATGTCTGCAATTTCTCAGTTACTTATAAAAACTCAATGTATGAAAAATGGTAATGCATATCAGATGGGATGAGACAGTGCGCAAATCCCCACTGGGGGATCTCGGAGGGGGAGGGGGTTCACTCCTTTGCACCCCCAATTTTTTTCGAACTATTCTCTTTCTAAAAGGTTGAAACTATTCACACTCTGTATCGTAAGAATACAGACAAGATAAGCAGAGTGTAAATTTGGTGCTAGTCTTAAAAGCTACATTCTCATGACAACCCTTGAGTGTTCACAAGAGAGACCTCGAAGCGCCATCCCTCGAATGGCCAGCGCTAATTAAACCCTGGTGAAACACTCAAAAGGATTGGCAAAAATTTAATTGCCTCTTGCCTGTTGTGTGCTTATAATTTGCACACTGTAGTTTGTTACCGTTAGTCAAAAACAATTTTAAAGAAACCCCTTTTACACACCCGTGCATATAAAAGGACTATCATCGGAACACTGCCTAAACATTTTATAAATGTCATCTGAGGGCTTATAAAAAGTTCAGAGTCTTAAGTTTAAAACTTTACACCAAAGGGGTTAACTAACTTAACTTACGTATCCGTAATACTTTCATTTTGGCTCCATAAAGCCTTGAATTAAACCCACAACCGTGCACTACGGTTCGCTACTGATGAAGCTGCTGCCATATTATAGCAATATGAGCCAGACAACAGAAACCGGTCAAGCTTGGTCATAAGAACCACTCTTTTTAAATTCAAACCTCGGCTTCCTAACAAAGCCTGATGTCTTTTGCATGAAATCCGTACGATGATTTCGGGCCTTTCCTAAAAAATGTGCACGGTTCATTGACTATGACAACGTCAGATGGCGCACCGCCTACAATTGGCAACCCTGGGCTGCGGGAAGCGAGACGACGGGAAAGAGCTGTGCTGAGTGCTCTTCTTGAGCAAGAACAGGATGTGCGTTATCCACAGACTTATATACATGGACAGAGCATGTAACGTGTGCGTCCTATCCGTAGATTGTCTCCACCGATCGGACTGCGACAAAACTTCACTTTGTGAAGTTTGTGTGTATTGAGAGACTGGAGAAAATATCAAAATTAAAAATTATATTAGTAGTATTACTATTACACAGTGGTCTGACCGTATAAGACCACAGAGCAGGGGGCCAAGATGAGGAGCAGGGGCTTCCCCCAGCCCCCCGCCCCCCTTGGTTACGGGCCTGGGGTTGGGGCATGGCCCAATGGCCACTTTCCGAAGTGTTAATTTTTGTCCTTGACTGGACTGCTGAAGTTTTTCATAAATAGCAATACATCCAAATCTAGTCACATTATGGATATTGCTACTGAATCAAGTTTGTACAATGGTAGGCTCTGTTAATTGCGCAAGAATATTTCTTTTAACGGTTATTAGGGTTAATATTTCCACATTTGGTAGTTGTTTATAAAAGACGTTTTCTCTCTTTTTCAGTCTGTTTTAAGCGTAATGTTGTTGTATATGAATGAACAAGGTTAGTCAACGCTGAACCTGTACATTAGTGGGCGTGTAATGCACTCACGGGGGTTATTGCTATCGCTAAATGCACTTGGGTTAATCACTACACATTGGTGCTGCCTAATCCCAAACAAGTCTCTTGAAGAGCAAGAGCAGGCACCCTCAGCAACTTGAAGAAGTGTAGACTATCCTGTTTCAGTAACTGTTTAGAGTCATGTGAAATGATCGTTTTCCTTCAAATGTGAAATTCACTGTTTGGTTTACCCTGAATATTCAAGTCCTGCTTAGGCGCCTACGGTGCTAAAAATGCAACATTTCTTTCAAAACTCAGGCCCGCATGAAGAACATTTCGGGATTATGGCGGCATTCTGAAGAACTCACCCTACTCATACAGAAATCTGTAAGTACAGCGCCTTTGGTGGCAGACGAAAGCCAACTTAGGTTTGAACCGGAAATGTAGTTGTCCGAAATCTATCGGGAGCAAGTGCTCACTGACCTTAGATGCTTTCATTTACACTAAACTCATATTGAAAAAAATGTTTTCACACGGTGAAGAAGTAGTGTTTATACAACCATTCCATGAAAGTACAAGATAGACATGTAAATGCTTACCGATTGTGCAGTTACATGTTTTGTTTCTCTTTTTTCAATTTTCCTTTTTCTTTTCTTTCTGTTTCCTTAGTTTCTTATTTTCATATCTTTTTTATTTTTCAACGACGAAGCAGTGGCGTAGCCACGGGGGGGGTTGGCCACCCAGATTTTCTTCAGGCCCACCCCCCCACCCCCAGATTTTTTGCGTCCTAATAAAATAATTGAAAAAAAATAAAATGTTTGAACGGAAATAAACTTTGAAGTATTTCCTTCAAAACAGTAAATAAATAAAATGTGTAAAATTTAAAAAAAAAAACATGGATGAATGTGTGTAGAACACATTTTATGTGCACGTATGTAATCAAGTAATAACTTCAAAATTCCTACTTTCACTAAACTACATACCGTTTGTGATCTGCACTGTCGTTTATTGCATTTCAATTAGAAGATGAAACAAAAGTCTCGACGACAAATTTTATTGTGACTTTGTTAGGTTAAGACCCTTTCTGCCTTTCGGATGGCTGATTGATTTACTGAAAATAAGGCAATCGTACACTGGAGAACACTCTTACACGACCATGCCCATACTTTATCGTACACAAAATATGTCGTAAGCAGGTAAGGGTAAGGTACTGCCTTCGGATAACTCTTCCCTTCCATCCTTAAAAACTATGTCGTGCCTCACTCCTGCCCATGACAAGTGCCACTGTAGTACGATTTTTTCGACAAGTCCTCTTTTTAATAGTTGGCACTGGCGTCGGGGGGATTCGTAAAATGTCCACAAGGTCCTGATTTCATGTGTTCCCCACATGATCCATACTTCTGCTTTGCGGTTCAATTATTTTGAGAGATTTATTCGTAGTATTTTAATTTTGACTACTTAATGTATCGATGGACAAATACTGAACCATTTTGCACAGTGTTTCTTTGGTAGTATGTATGTCTCTTGTAAAAATCTCTTCAAAAACTAAAAATATTTTGATATTTTTCATGCTCCCCAAAAAGGGTAAATCCTAAAACTTAGGCCTATAATCAGTTTAAAGTTTTGCCAAACATAGCATCATTTTGCATCTAGGAGATCTAACGCAAAGAAAGTTTCAAATATTGCCGTCATTTGCGGCTGGGTACATCCAGTTTAAAACACGTAGGAAGTGCCGTTTTCGGCCATCTGGAGGGGTTTTAAAGCCCAAAATTTTCTTGTACGCTTCGCGCCAACCGATGGTTGCGCTCAGCTTAGATAGTTTTGCCGTGCCTGACCTTCGGAGGTACCAGCCCCCCCCCCACTTCTTACCTAGCCCCCCCCCCCCTCCCCCCAAAAAATCCCATCCTGTCTACGCCACTACGACGAAGGCCGGGGAGGTACTTTGACGCCACGGACACGAGCATGTTAATATATTGAATTACTTGCCAGCCACATTGACAGGAAGAGGTTGTACGTAACGCGCTTCAACTGTGTACGTTGTCCAGTAATTTGAACATTCATTCCAAACAAAGCTAACAACTTCATCCTCTAAACGAATATGGATTCCTTTTTAAAATATGCTCCGATTGGCCAAATGTATGATAAAAATTGTGAGTCACGTTATTTACAAAATGGAGCTTCTATTATTGAGGTACATGATTTTCCGTTTTTGACAGAGTTTTTCTGTTTCTCCCTTTCTTTATTTTCATTTTTTCTTTTCTTTTCTTTTTCAACAACTAGAGCGCACGGCCTAAAACTCCCCAGATATATCCCTGAAATAATCAATTGGACCAACATACAGGGTTAGCAGATACTCTAGCTAGGGCTCTTCTTAACTGATCAACTTTACCTACTTTTGCAAGGAATGGACTGTCCTTAGCATGATGACTCTTGCGAAATGAGTACTCTGGAAGAAAGACTAGCTAAGGCTTTTTTTTCGAATATATTGCTGGTTTTCATAACCTGGAATAATTTTTATAAGCCTTTGAGTCCCGTGATCTTCGCACTAGTAACTTATATTAAAACTTTTTTACCCGTATTTCTCAAGATCTTCTTGCTTGTTATTTTAACGGTAGAATAAACGGTGCCGATTATATTATTCTTGTCTAGAAGGCTCTGCTTTCTGGTAGCATTGAGTGTAGTGTAATGGCGATGTTGGAACTGTGGTACAAGAAATCGATTTGCGTTTTCTCCCTTCCCCGGGGGTCTAGGCCGTCGTAACTTTGTGAACACGACGAAGAAATCCTGTTGATATCTTTCCTTACAGTTGACAACGCGACGAAATTGACTTAATTGTTGTGTTTTAACTATAACTAATGTGAGAAGATGACAAAATTGTCAAAAAAGTCAAGTTTTAACTTTTTAGTAATGTGAATTCATGAAGAAATTGACTTAATTGCTTAAACATTGAAAAATGTGAGAACATGACGAAATTGGCTGACTGTCGTGTTTTAGGTTTTTACTAACGTGAAAGGATGACGAAATTGTCAAACACGCCCTGTTGTAGGTATTGGAAACTGTGACAACATGACGGAATTGGTTCAATTGTCGTATTTGAAGTTTTTAGCAATGTGAGAATGTGACAAAATTGGCTTTATTGTCGTTTCTTAAGCTTTTAATGACTAAAAAAGATGACGAAATTGCTAAAAGTGTCATGTTTTAGCTATTGGCAGCTGTTGACAAAATTGACTTACTTGTCGTGTTTTACAGTTTTTACTAATGTGAGAAAGTGACAAAATTGTCAAAAACTGTTATTTTGTAAGTTTTTGTAATGTGAGAACATGACGAAATTGGCTTAATTGTCGTGTTTTAGTAACTTGGTACAAAGAACATCACATTTGAACAAGTTTTGTTGTGTTTCCTCAGAGAGAATATAACAACCATGTAAATTTCGTCGCGTTCTCTAGTTACTCAACACACAGACCACGAATACGACAATTGAGCAAATACTGCCGTGTTCCCGCAGAAAGAATACGACAATGAAGCAAATTTTGTTGTGTTTTCTCGTTACTCGACACCAACAACACGACATGTTAGCAATTTTTGTTGCTTTCTCTCACAAAGAATATATCAATTAGGTTATTTCGTCGCATTCTCTAAATTTTCTTGTTTGAAGCGAGAGAAGACGCATGTCCCTTCATTGCCACGGTAGGTTTTACAACATGAATCTTTGTATGTAACATGATTGATCATATGTACCATGCTGACAGTTTTCCCAGGCTTAAAAAAAATAATTCACATGTTGTAAGTCTTACTTACTATAGACTCCAATTGATGATCTCGTTTAGATTGCAATTATACAGTCATCGGTTGCCAGTTTTTTTATGGGGGGGGGGGGGGGGCTAAAATCGACTCATTGTCTCTATTCTTGCCGCCGTCCTCTCGGATGTGTTTAGGCGGAGGGAATGCATCCCCTTTTGGAAGCTTTTTGCTGCCCCAAGGCCTTAGATACAAAATGATGCTATATTTTGCTTCTTTTTATACTAGATCAGTGTGTTAAAAATGTTCTGGGTTTATGCAATCA
Source organism: Holothuria scabra (assembly GCA_037179385.1). Classification (NCBI taxonomy): domain Eukaryota; kingdom Metazoa; phylum Echinodermata; class Holothuroidea; order Aspidochirotida; family Holothuriidae; genus Holothuria; species Holothuria scabra. Next base: position 55,170,949 of record CM074181.1, on the reverse strand, counting down.
TATTTTGAAGATTGCACAAATTTTTGCAAGAAATACCGAAAGAACTTAAGACCTAGCCGGTGCAGTTACCTCCTGAAACTCACTTTTCAATGGCCTCTACAGACCATTTTACGGTACACATAACATTGAAATAAAAAAAATACATTAGAATGTGAATACATATGGGTATGGAAACATTTCAGCTGAGAAGGCAAAAGATTTTTGCCCGAAAAATGTGATTCAGCCCGAAAGACTTTCTAAACAGAGTGCCACCGCGAAAATTTTGAAAATTCGTACCGCCTGAGACAGACGAAAATGGCACTTCCCGGGGGATCAAAGCATTCTCTATTGAGTTTCCCCTTGTAGATAAATGTTCACTTCAAACTAAAATTCAGTCAGAAAAATTAAGCGGTGCGCCACCATTTTTGGCGCAGAGTGTGGAGCAAAATGTTGAAAATCGTACTCTCCAGACAGTCGAAAATGGTATTTTCCAGGTTTTTAAAGAGAGTCGAAGCAGTCGGTATTTTACGCTTTAGTTTGCGCAAAAAGTTCCCTTGAAACTACACTGTTTAAAATTTCACAGACATGTTGTAGATTTACCGAACAAAAAATAAAGAAATTCAAAGCGTATGTGGAAGAAGTGCGAGCAATTTTATGAAACAAATTGACAGCACCTTTTCCGTTTTCTTTATGTATTACTTTATTTTTGTTCTGTAAATCTACAGAAATTTTAAACAGTGTAACATTATGCTAGGACGACTATCTAGGCGGAGCGCCACCACTGGTTGCCGCGGAGTGAAAAGGAAACGTTTAAAAGTCGGAACTCTCAGACAGCTGGAAATGGCATTTTCAAGACTTAGGATCTAGACAGTTGCTATTTTGATCAGAAAATTACCAGATAAAATGTACCACTACAATTGGATGGGATGGTCTTGTATACTTTCGGGGAACACTACAAAACGGAATTAACGACATGCTAAACACTCTTTTGCGACTCTTGGCTAAATTCAATATACATTGAGTTGATGAAACTGTATGACTGCCCGAACTTCCGACTTTAAATTATTTTACTTCTGTTAGTAAAACCTTTTGAAAAAAATGTTACAGTACGAGATGGATTGAAATGTATTTCCATATAGACTTATTCGAAGACGTTTTCACACTGCATCATTGAACTATTGAAATACAAACAAGAGTGCAATCCACGGAGTTGCATATCTCATCGCTAACATGTGCGCAAGTTGGTTACAGAACTTGAATTATTTATGTGCTAGAAGTTTTATCTGTGCTGTTTTTATGCTACAGTAGAATGTCATTGACAAAAATTACCATACTAAAACTCCATGCTACAATCCTTTAAAATTCCTATTTGAAGTCCAAGGGAAGCGATTTTTTTTTCGTTCCAAGGAACAGAAGATTTTTTTCGTAAGATAGCGAGGGAAAAGAATATGGCACCGACCAATCAAGTTCTTGGAACTATAGGCGCACCCCTTATTCCAAAAAACATAAATTGGATATTTAAATTCTGACACCAGATTATAAAAGAACTGGAGAAATAGGCTACCCAATCTTTGTAACGGTTGCCCTTTTAATCCAGTAGGCCTATCTAAGATTTTGGAACAAATTTATTTTTTAAGATGCTGTTATCCCCTTGCAACACTATGAAAAAAACAACGAGCTTGGCTGTTACACTAAACTGATACGGATATGGACGCAACGATTATAAAAGTAAGACGCCTTCGGGGACGCTTTAGACAAGTGCGTAATTGTTATTATTCAGGCGCTATCTGGGCGTATTCTCCATTTTGACGCGACGGCAAACTTCATGTGTGTCGAGCTGATATGCACATCAAGTGCGTCTCAATTAAAAAACTGGGCGTGTGCGCCATGTTGAACGCGTGTCGTTAGAAGATTTCCCGCCGACGCACAAAGCTCTTCTGCGTACTGGCCTGTGGCGAATCCTAGCCCGTGGCAAGGAAATTGTCACATACGTTTTTTTTTTTTGGCGATGCTTCAGAACCGCCAAGTTTTAAGGGCACTAATATGTAAGATAGGTAGGCCCTATGCCTAACCTAATGTTAGTCACCCACATTTTAATATCTTGGGTTATAACTCAAGATTATGAATGGCGTAGGTCTCAGAGCCATGCCTAAGCCCCAGACCTAGCCTACATACCGTTAACCAGCTTCAGATTTCAAGTCTAGCGCTAGGTTAGACTTTAACTTTCATACTACTACGACTAGCAGTTACAGCAACTTTGGATTGAAAACAAGTGCCTGCATAGACCTTATGAGAACACTCTGGATATAAGGGCTATCAAAGTGAAGTGCGAGCAGAACTTAAAAATCTCACTGCAGCATACAAGTTAGTGAATAAAGAATTTGAGTTCTGAAGACGAGACTGCTACTACGAAGTACTAACCTGGGCCTGAGGCTCAGTATAGCTTATTTAGGCCTATATTAATTGATGAAAAATAGGCTAGTTACAAAACATTAAAGTGGTAATGACACGGCCAAAGTAAGTTTCTCGGTAAGTTTGGGTACACCTTGACATAAAGTGAAAGATTTCCCAACTAAATTATGTCCATAAATACCGAAAAAACAACGTTTTGAATTCCCAATTACAGGCCAGGCTCAGCCCATTTGAAATTCACAAGCGAAAAACGTATGTGAACGCGTCTCAAAATGGCGACGTCATTGGAGGCACGGTTAGCAACACTGTACCAGAGAGCTCACAATCATCGAATCATGTGCATGGTAACGCGTGTTTGCGCATACATAATTGCAAACACCGGTGCTAGGATAGCAGTGAGCGTTGCCACTGACTACAACTACATTGTGAATTGTGCATTGCACGGTTACTGCTTAGCATTCGCAATAGCATCTTCACCAAACAGCTCATACAGTAAAGACGCGCTCGTAGTGGGGATGCGCTTGTTGTGGTCTGTTCATACATGTTCATAGCTGTTCTTTATAGCGCCCGAACCGCGTCTTTCTTGCACAAAAACAGAACTATTTTTACCCCCGCGCATATGCTCGCGAACATATTGGCCAATGATTTGCTCCGAATCCCCACCAAAAAATGTGACCTTTGACATCTGACCTTTGACCTTTTCTTCCGAGGGTCTGGGAGACACAAGTTCCTACCCTGGGGTACCCACCTACCAATTTTGAAAAGAATCGGTCCAGCCCACTAGGAGGAGTTTAAAAGACAAAAAGGTTGTTTTACGAACAAATTATCACTTGAAATTTTTTTGTTCCACTCTACCACTTGATCTTTGCCCTCAGTTGCCATATTTTGGTAGGTCTAGATGCAATCATCATATGTGTGAAGTTTCGTGTCAGCAGGACGTTTTGTGTTGGAAATATAGCAGAAAAGGTGATTTCACTAAATTTGACCTTTGACCTTCACTTCCGGTTGTGTATTAAAATGCAATTGTTCCACCTAAGGTACCATCCCACCAAGTTTGAAGAAAATCGGCCCAGCCGTTTACAAGATATTAGGAAAACAAAATTGGACACACACACCCACCCACCCACCAACACACCCACACACACACACACACACACACACACACACACACACGGACAGGTTTTGACCCCTCTCAGCCCTGGACCTTCAGTCACCCCGGGGTACCTCACCATGGGTTAGACCTCGAGACTAGTAACCTGGGAAAATTTACCGTTACCATGGCAACCATTGCGATTTAAGCTGGCATTGCCATATATAGCCTCATAGGCAAAGTGACTACAATATCTCATCCTCCTCACGGAGCGATGAGATAATTAGCCGATTTTCATAACCATGCATTGCCTTGGTTTAAAGGACGGGATAGATGACAAACTATTGGGCAATGTACCCGAACACCCTCCCGTTTGTCCGTTAAATTAATTATGCAATTGAAAACGTCCCAACATTTTTCAGCCTTCACCGCAATATTTTACACCATTTCGGACAGTTTCTGCAAGACTTCATACAGTATGGAGTGGACATGAGAAAATGTTTTTGCACAAGCTACCCGAATGTGTCGCAAATCTTTGGTATCATTTTTATTCTCCATGAAAACTTAATTTTGAACACAGCGTTTCTGTGTATGTGCTTTTTTTAGGCGGGCAAAGATTTGAAAGTATTGAAAAAAATCGGCTATTTCGGCCATTGTATTACACAAGATTTAAAAGCAGGCTAAAGAATAATTGTTTCCTTTAAGCCACAGACTTCCCAAAGTGTCGAGATGTTTCATCTCTTTTTTTTTTTTTTTTTTTTTTGTTTACTATATTACCCTGAATATGATACTTTTCTATTTTTCTTGAAAGAATTGGGATATTCGAATATTTCGGGCATTGCGTTGTAAATACTGCAAAAGTAAAACTCACAAATAGTAGCTCTCAGCGCTGCCCGATTGTGTAGCAAATTTTTGGAATCTCGTTGATTTTTTTTTTATGAAAATTTACCGCCAAATTGACGATTTTCCTTTTCTCTTTCATATCTTTTGAAGGTTTTGCACGCGCCTAGGAATTTTCACAACCATGCCACTTTTAAATATGTCCCAACTTTTCCACACTCCTGCCCGAATTTGAGATGTTGAGGGGGACGGAAGTTTTTCCCCCTTCCCTCTTCCGCCTCTTCCGCCTCTTCCCCCTTCCCTCTTCCGCCTCGTACGTCACTGTGTAGATCATAACAGCATTTTTAGCAAACATTTCTAATTAATAACTAGACTTGGCCAAGTCTCTCGTGAGTGTTCCCCGGGGAGCTGACAACACTACCTCTACAATCCAGTACTGCAGCACAGTACAGCATACCGTATTTGCCTATTTTTCGAATACGCCCTCTATTGGTCTGTAAAGGTATCGCTTCTCAACGAGAGACTTGGGACAATTGGTTCTATGACGTCATAATTTTTAAGTTATTTCTTCATTTTATTCATCCCTCATTAAGGATGAATAATATGTAGTAGTTTCTCAATATCTAGTCCAATCAAAGTTGGCAGTCTGTAAATCGTGATATGAATAAACACACATTAGGTCACATGACCTTGTCATTCATAACTGTCAGCAAGCAGTGCTAGCAGTCGACAAATGTAGACCCCATACCGTACCGATGAAGCGACTATATTTTCTTTGCAATAACATCTGAAATTGTTCCCAAAGACATTCGCAGGGATTGACAAAGTGTCATTATCATTGTATGGGACACCAGGAAGACGTCGGAGTTCGATCACCGGCAGGATTTAACAAGTAAATTTATCGATCGGCCACCTTTAGCGGTTGAGTTACATGAAGTGCAGAGAAGGCAATGACGCTTACAGTATAAGTATATACTACGAGATCTGGCGATAACGTTATTTCGTAAACACTGCATAGACAATGTGTGAGTTATTGAAGTAGAAAGATTTTTTTCTATCAAGTAGGCGGACGTGTGTTACATTAGTGCAGACACAATGAAGTTTGACCTTGTTGGACCTAGGCCAGGCCTAGCTCATAAGTGTAGCAGAGAGGAACTTCACAACTTTATAGCCTATGATTAATGGATATGATGAGCCACTGTTCGGCACAGAGAAGGGCAAGTGGAACTACTGGGAGTCTGCAAAGAAGAAGACATATCCAGCATGCTGGTATACTAAGTGTGGTAAATAAACTAATGCACTTAGGCGGTGAGGCAGTACTATGGCTATATATACTTACCAATTGCAACCTCACCCCGGCCTAGGCACAGGGATGGGATTTGGCCTGAGAAGGATTTCACTGTCAGTTTGTCCCCACCCGGCCGGGACTTGAGTGTGCTAGGATTTCACTCCATCGATCTGGATCGAAGGCGGGCCGGGTAATCGGGCAGGTGGTTTCCTGGCGGTATGCGTAGTGTCTAGCTGACTTTGGAGACTTGGCAGGGGACTTACCCTCGATCAATGCCCCACCCAGCATGGGTATAGCCAGGCTCTGCCCTGGGATTTAACAGTTTCAAAAATGAAGTTCCCGGGCAAGACCCGACCATCCCCGGGTATAGGAGGTGTCAGGGTTGCAATTGATAAGTGCATAAATCTTCATGACATTTCAAGATTATTGTAGTCAGGCCCTTTTACTAGTTGACAGCTATAGCCACCACAATATACAGGACTTGGGACATTGGTAGCTGCATAGTTTAAAATCATTTGTCCCAGACACGCATGAATAAGGTAAAAGGCATTTTGTAGTCCTTCCAAATTCAGGTGGCCCCATTTCTACCCAGAGGTTTCGTTATAACAGAGATTCATTATGCAATTCTAGAAACTTGCTTACAACTTTAATCTGGCTTTTACTTAGTCAGAGAGTTGCATGCATACATTTTAAAGGAAACCTGGCACCTGCCGAGGGAACTACGTTTTGCTTCCTAACAAAATAATTGCTTTATACAAGTTAGGCTCTAGGTGTTACTGTGCTGTGTACAAGGGATTGTCCACCCTGCAGAAAACCAGGAAATAAATAAGGCACTGAAAGTTTCATGAAACGTACAACTGCTAATTTTGAGCCCAATAAATGAGTGTTCATATATACTGCCTATTTTGAAACTTCAGGAACAGCTACAGTAAATTGCACTGGTTTTGTTTTTTTATGAATGTGAATATTGTATCTACACAAAGAATATGGTACAACTTGGAGACTATATAAGATTTTGATACCATAAATTGAGGTAGCCCAGGCTAAATGTGTGTTGTTTTCTTGTAATCTGAGTAAAAAATTATTGCTGGCTGGTAACAATAGGTCATCAAACTACATACGGGCTAGCGTTGTAGCACTGCATGTTTCATCGTGCAGTACGTGTTCCTATCAAGTCTCCTTAGTGGAATATTTGCCTCAAGAGTGAATGGTACAAACATTTTATAGTGTACTTAATTTTCCTTCATTTTTCTTTTACACAGAACTTGAGCAATTGGAGAAAGTGGGACTGTACATACTGCTGCCACCATCTTTGGCAGAGTCAACAGGCAACCAGGCTATGCGGCAATACCATAAAACATTCAACACCAAGCTTAGCACAGTATATGGAATATATTCTGGGCATGGAATGCATAGTGTATGTGTCGGAAACCTATCTTGACTCCAATTTTACATGGAATGAGTGGTAACAGGACTATGTAAATATAGTCTTAGTTCGGCCTGGAAAATATTTCATTGCAATTTTTGAAAAGAGAGATAGGCTGCACTTGGCAATCATCTTGGATACCAGTACCAGAACAACCAGTTGGTGCAATTATGGTGTTGAAATAGAGAACAGTTTGAAATTGTCAGTGAACTGTGGTGATTGGTAAATGCCCTTGCCCTTCAATAAAGCAATATATGGTAAATATGGAGTTGCATTTTAAGCAAGAACCTACCAATTAAACTTCAAAGAAAAGGGTATAATTGATGAACTGAGAAAATATTCTTGAACTGCTGTAGTAGAAAAGCAAGGACTACTGAAGCTGTTCACAAAGTCTAGATGCTTCCAACAATTATTATGATTCAGTTAATAACATGTAGCACGAATTTTGTTTAATTTTCATTTTGCTTAATATAAAGCAAGCTGCATTTTGTACGAACAATGAGTACAAATTCTTTGTTAATAGAGGTGGTGTGATGTAATGCATGATGATTTCAACAACTGTAGAAGTCTTAGAATAAAGCTTGCTGAAATTGATATTGAGAAATTGAGAAATATTTCCAGTTTTATTGAGCTTGTTGACACCTGCACTGTTTACATACAAATGTGGTGTGATTACAGCAACTCACTGGTTTAAGGAACATTTTTATGGAGGGTTGGGGGACAAAGTGTAGGGGGAGCTAATTGCAAATTATGGGGTATTTTCTCAGCACCTTTGTATTAATGTATGTATATACAGCATGTCCTTACCACAACTAGCCTCTGCAATATTTATGTGTACTTGGATTTTTTGTGTGTTTGTGGGGATCTAGGGTGATGGAAAAGAATCTGGCAATTGTTGCACAACAGCACAACAGTGACAAGTGGAGAGACACTTCATACATTACCATCTGCGTCTGGGTGATCACTTCGGATTAGCAACAATCCCGTCATCACAGGTAAGGTAATTGGAGGATTGTAACTACTGTAAGGCATAGCACATGCAGCCTGGTTACAAATCATTGCAGGTAAGTACCTGTAGAACTTGCATTACTACAGTCTAGTTCTACATTCCATAACCTCTTGAAACAGTGTAAACTCAGCCAAATTCTTGAAGCAGGCTTATACACATGGTTTCAGTTTTGGGGACTGAGGGCTATAGCCGCATGGAATTGAGTACAGTATTATGTGATCACATTTACCTCTTAACCTCTACTGTGCAATTTCTAAGTTCGTGGGGGAAGCTACAGAACATTTTTAAGGATGGGGGGGGGGGGTGCAGAGACCTAGTGGGCTCCATAAAACTGCAACCAGACAGGCCATGCATATAGAGTGTTCAATGTAAGTGATGTAAGGTTACAGGTGGGATTTAAAATTATGAATCACTACTCTGAGACAAGATATCATTGTCCTTCATGGTCCTGGGAAGGTAAAGGCCTACTGTACCTCCTTCATGGTACATAATCTGACAGGTGTTCAGCAGTAAATTGGGGTTAAAGCAATTTGCAAAATAGCCATGTTACTCTCTCTCCCTCTCTGAGCTTGGATCACTGTTTCAGTAGGCTATGCATGTTTTGACTTATGCTGCTTGTTGTTTGAGACTGGCAACAGTCAGTAAAAAGAGGAATAAAAATTATCAGATTCAAATTAAACACATGTTTATAGTGAATTAAATGTCATATTTCACAGCTGGGGTATATTATTCCCATGTCTCATAAGTCCCACTGTCATATATTTCATCTCATTTTGGTCCCCTGTCTCAAAAGTCCCATGTCTCACTGCTCCCCAACCAATCAACCCATTGGTATTATAGGGGTTTGGGTTAGAGATATGGTTATTGGGCAAGCACATAAAAATATGAGGGCCCATGACAACTTTCACAGGTAACAAAACTATATTAGATGAACAAGGCCACCATGTGGATAGCTCACATGTAGGGATATTAATTGGGCAGCTGACCCATATTCTCCCCACATATCAGTTGTTTGCCCCAGAGCTCTCACATATCAGTGAAGTGGGCTATCATATAAAGGCCACTATTTAATCCCAGGTGAAATTTGCCCACATGAAAAGAGTTAATGCCCACTGGTGCAGCGCTGCAGAGGAGCCAAGACGGGCATGCATTATTGGTCCCCCTTCCCAAGATTTTGGCTTGTGTCCCAGTCCCCAACTTAGGTCAGTTAAGAATTGAGTACACAAAATAAATAATATACCTCTCCAGATCTAATTTTCCATACGGAGATATATCCTTGCAAGCTTCTGCTACATCCAGTCTGCATGGGGAATGAACGCTTTGGGATTCTGTTTGGAGCTGCGCCCAAAATTTTTGCTCCTTGTATTCTTGGACTTTTCCCTCATTTCGTGCCCCATGACACAAATCCCCCGCCCCCGACGACACAATCCTGGCTATGCGCCTGACTGCTGCTAGTATCAAGGATGGTGACCATTGACGGGGAAGGAAAAATATGAGACTCAAGACATATCCCCTTAGGTTTGACAGCAAAATTATCCTTCATCCATGAAATAACGGCTTATTCTTCTCCTACCCATTTGACTTTATTTGTCTCAGTGTAATCTCAGTGCTTTTTTCTAAAAGTCCCCTCGACTCTCTGGCGAAGAGCCAAGGGGCGAAAACCAAACATTTACTCCCGGGAGAGTTCTGCTCCCAAAAGGAGCTAAACGTCCCAAGTGGACAAGTACACCCTCTAAAGGGCACACATGTGAGGTCCTACTCTAGACTGACTGAATAGAACAGAAGCCACACCCTGGATCTCAGTTGAGTAATTGTGGAGCTGAAGGGATTCATACGGTTTCGTTCGTTGCAATACTGTTCAATTTTTTGTAGCCTACAATCAGACAATAGCACTCCTTACGCTTAAATATTTAAGAAACGATTGTTTAAGATATGTTTAAATATTTAATTATCATGGGTATGATCAGGGTCTATAATATTATTCACTCTCGTTTCTATACAAACCTTCCATTGGGCGATACTAAAGTTTGTGTTTGAGAATGCTGATTGGTTGGTAGTGGTGATACAGTTTTAAGATGAATAATAAATAGCCCCATTAGTATGACGTCATAGAAACCAATTGTCCCAAGTCTCTCGTTGAGAAACGATACAATTAACAAACCGATATAGGGCGTATTAGAAAAAGGAAAATATGATATTCTGTACTATGCTGCAGTAGGGGGATTTTGAAGAGAAAGTTGTCAGCTCCCCGGGGAACACTCACGAGAGACTTGGCCAAGTCTAATAAATAACAACATGAACATGAAAGTGTGCAAGATGGTATTAGTATTTAAAAATTAATTTTCCTGCCTTTCACATGCCTTTTTGAATACACGGACCTCTTCGAAAAGACTGATTCAAGTATATTTTAATTTCCATCAAAAACAAAAGAATGACTATGGCTTTGAGAATGGACTGAATGGTATCAACGTGGAATACAAATACGCCTTATAGTTTGGCATTGACACTCAATACTTTTTGGCAGTTTGGGGATTTTGTTCAGGGTAAGGTTTGGACAGGAATACTGTTTCCAGAACCTATGGCATCATTAATATCCAAGATTTTGATTGACTCTGCAGGTAGTTTTGCCAATGCACCCTGAATAAAAATAAATATTCTGACCCTTCTGCTGAGAATTCCGTCTCCTATCCGCATACTCTTAAACTGCGTATAAACCTGTAATCAGCTTCGCAGTCTTAATGAACACCTTGTTCAATAAGCCAGTTCGGTAAATCGTTTTGGTGGCTGTGCACATGCGCACATCCTCCAAATCATCGGGATAAACAAATCACATGAAAATTTGGTGAAATCATTCTTTCTTAATTCATCCATAACATAAGGAGGGATCTCAAGTGTGGTTTTGTGCAGTGGATTGTGTCTAAATTGCCTTTTTGGTGTAAAAATTGCATTTTAATCTGCTGTAAAGTATCACTAAAACCTTTTTTTTTCGTTCGAGTTTGTTAGACACTTAGTTGTGTTGTATGCACGTACTGACGAAACAAGGAATCTCTGTATGCTACGTGCTGAGCTCTGTTTGTACATCCCACGCTGTGCCCCACAATTCCATGCGGAAACGAATTACCGAACTCGCTAATTGTGCATTGTCGATTGTGCTGTTAACCTTCTTCGTCTTTGTCTTTTCTATCATAAAAAGATCACACTTGTTGAGCCAACGTTTTCTAGTTAGTTACAACCCCCAACTCATCCTACCTACCTGCTCTGGTCGTTGTTTTATTCTACTAGAAAAATGGAGAATATGGTTTTCACTCCTGTAATTGCAATTGCCAGTTGCCACTAAATGAATTTAAAAAATGCCTTTGGAAGTTCGTTGAATCGAATAAAATTCTGTACTTGCTTGAAAACGATATCGATAACTTATTGGAAGGATTTAAGGATACTTCCAGACCGCAACATAAAATGGAGCCGAGGAAAAATTCATAAGCTGCCGGAATGCGTCGCAAATCTTTGGAAACATTTTTAATTTCCGAGAAGTATTAAATATAGTATTCTTTGTTTTTCGAGCAAGGTTTTACTACACTTCAGACAATCGGCCATGTTGGCGACATTTCGGGCATTGTATTGCACACGGTTTAAAAACAGGCTAAAAATAATTGTTTCTTTTAGGCCTAAGGCTTCTCAACTGTGTCGCGATCTTTTTGTATTGTTCATTACAATTTTAAAAACCATGACCCTTTTTTTCGGGAAAATGTATGAAAGAATTCAAATAATGGAACAGTTCGGGCTTTGCGCAAGGCCTGAGGCGTAAGGCTATGAAGTGAAGCTCACATAAAATTGTTTTTTTTTTTCTTTCATTTTCGGAGTTGCCCGAATGCATAGCAAATTTTTCATTCTTGCAGATTTTTTTAAAGAAAATTTTGCCGTTATTATGATGTTTTTTTCCTTTCTTGTGGGATAATTTTTAAGATTTCGGGCACACTATGAGTTTTCTGTGTAAAACCAGTCTGCCCCCCGCCTCTTACGTCTATGATTTTAAGTCGAAATCAGACAAGCAATCAAGGAAAGGAATTGTCTAAGTCGGATAAGTAGCTTGTTATCGATACTCTCCTATTATGGATTAGAGAATTAGCACAACTTAAAACCCTCCGTTTAATCTCCTTCCATATGAAACTCCCGACGTCATTAAGTATTATATCCGACACATGCATTAAAACGCTAGCGTTCTGTGGGCTACTGGTTGTAGAACATACCCACGGTATTTCCCACCTGTCGCTGGATGCGACTTAAGGGAAGACATGAATGGTATCTGAGAACTGTTTGTCACTTAATAATACATTTGTGTTGTCGTGTCGTTAAACCTCATCCAACTAACTAACCGTAAACGCTCTATAAATAGTTTCCTCAAGCGGTGTGCGGTTAGAGCAGTGGTTCTCAAACTTTTTCAAAATACCGCAAGGCATCCATGGCTAATCCAGGGGAAGGAAGGGGGGACTAACCTGCAAAGTGGTGTTAAATTTGGTACCGTTGTCCCCTTTAGCTTTCCATCTTCTTCCTCCCTTTTCGTCTCACTTTGTTCTTCCTTTTGCCCCATTGTTTCTTTGGGGGAGGACCGTCTAATCGCTTTTGGTTACGTCGTTGCCAGGGGCGATAAATTTCGGGGGCGTGGAAATTGGTGATTGCCTTGGTATTGAAAACTACCTTAGCGGGGCGCCACCATCAGTGAACGCGGGTCGTACAAACAATTCCGGAAAAAAAGAGACAACCAGACAACCGAAAATTGCGTTTCAAGGCTTGTGGGTAAAATTCAAACAGTCGTTCTGTTTAGCTTTCTTTTGTTATACCATTTTCCCTTCAATGCAAAAAGAGACATATACAAAATGATCAGTTAAATAGGTCAGCCAGATAAAATGTACGCTGCCATTGGATGAGCTGGTAAATAAGCTAATCATTTGAAAATTAGCTCGTATGTGTAAGGTCATATAAAAAAAAATTACACAAAGAACGGACGTTCTTTCAGGAGTGACATTGCTGGTCGACAACTGATACGGTATGCGACCAAGTGATCCTCGCGGAGGTAAATATTCCGAGACCTACCGACATGCATTGCTGAACCCTTAAAATTGAATATAAATATATCCTAATAAAAGAGGGAAAATGAAACGCAAAAGAAATGAACTGAGGGATGATTCTTTCCTGGGAATATGGCTATCTTGTTATTTATTAGTAAGTAACCATCCAATAGTGCATTAATGTACATAAAGTATGCTCGATAACATTTTTAAACTCATTCAACTCTCTAACAAAGTAATGACCAGATGACCAGATGACGGATCATATGAAAGTTATGGCAGCACTAGCAAATTGTATTATATGATTTATTGCAATCATAGTCAAGAGCCAAATTTATGTTCGAAATGTTAAGAAGAACACAATTTAAGCATTCTGGTGAAATTTGTATTCATATCTCATGTTTGGTTCTCGAGATATTGCTTATTAAATGTGACAGATTTTCTATATAGAATGAATCTGAAGCACGGGGGTGTGGTGTATTCACAATGTTGGCCAATATTTTGTGTTTCTTTATTTTTCATCCTAATATTTTGAACTTGAATTGATTGAGATGATATCTTACCCCAAGGCATAAAAAGCTTTCAAAGCTCCATCGCTCAGAATGCTGCTTTGGTATCAATATATTTCGGTTTATTGTATGAAATTAGTGGTAAATATAAAACTTGGTGAATGAATAAAAATTCACCAAAATGCTTAGAGTATGTTATCGAACAGAAATTTGGTTCGGATCTTTATTTTAAATGCATTAAGGTGAATGTTACCAGGTTGGTGTTGATAGTATGTACAAGAAATAATAGGACGTAATACAATGAGAATAGACAGCAGCCACTTTTTCATAAGCAAGACATCCTCACCTGTATGACAAATCGTTTCCGTTATAAGTGGACGTTTGTCACTGGATGGGACATTGCGTGGAAAACCAATGAAGCGTGAGAAGTGACAGCCACAAGAACAGCCTTCCACAGCAAACTGAACTAGTCAGGCAGTTGAGAATAACCTATTTTAAAGGCCCAATTCTCTCACCCACATAAGTACCAATTCTCCTAACCTTCTAACTAAAGCCCCTCCCGCAATTGTCTGAAATTCATCCTCATCCACACACTGTCTCAGTTTATTGCTTCAGGGTGAGTATAGAAAAGCTCAATGTACAGTGCATTATCAAAACACTCTCAGTACAGTTGATGCTATGTAATATAAGCTTTGGTAATTTGCATTGTTTAATAAGCTGTCAATCAAATACCTAAGCCAATTGAGAATTTCTGTTACCCCCCACGAGAAAAGTAGTTTGGGGTGAGAGGATTGGCCCTTTAAAGTCAGTAGCACTGGTTTCATGGAAGTGATAAATTCAAACAGAGAATTAATGAGGATATCATCATGAAAATGAAAGAAGTGCAGATTCCATTAAAACAACGGCCGTTCTAGAACGGAACAGTAAATATACTGGTTAAAGAGATCTGAGTACAAGGTGATAAAAAAGCCCGAAAATCTTTTGAATATTTTTATCAAATGCATTGATACTTATTGTTTTCTTACTTAGCATTCAGAAAGTATTTTCTAATGACAGTTCATTTTCTAAAGGAATTTTTTCAGGTAAAGTTTCAGAGGAAGAAGAAGAGCAAATTAAAATATTTGACATGTTTTAAAGTTTGATTTTCTAAAGATATTAAGTTGACTTCCCAAACCTTTCCAGCATAGACTTTCTTATTATTTTCGTGTAGCCCATATCTGCTCGAAAAATGCGTTGACATCGCTCTGTTTTGTTTTTAAGAACGAGACCAAATACTCTTTTGTCCTCTTCATCTGTCTCATTAAGACTAATGCATGTGTCGAAAGCAGCTTGATTAAGTTTCCTAAATTCTTGTAAATCTCGTCCGAATGAGGGTCCATACTCCACAACTTTCCTCCAAAATACTTCGGTAAAATGTTCATAAAGAAGTACATCCCCATGATTCCATTTCCTGGCTTTGTCTATGGTGTCTTTATCTTTAGCCATTCTATGACTGTCGCTTCGCAATGCTACTGGAAAATACAATATATCTTCAAAATCCCAGCAAAGCAGTCGTTTGAGTAAAATTAAGGATTCGTCATAATGTTCCGTGAGCATAACTAAATCAAAATCTTGATCAATCTGAGATATTTTTGCAAAAATTTCGGTTTCATTGTCGTCATTTTTGTGGTCAAATCCAAGAGCAAAGAGTTGTCCATTACGGCTAAGTTGCCATAACTTGTATTTGTGATCTTTGTAGTATTTCATTGGATCATTCATAAAGGTTTTAAACGCGTTCTTATCTTTTGTAAGATTCATACCTTTATACATTTCAAAGTAACCAAATGCTGATTCCAGTTGGTCTTCGGGTTTCCTAAGAATGGTAAGATAAGTTGCGTTTGGTACCACCACATCCATTTCCTTCCTGTTATAACGAGCGTGGTTACAAAGAATATCAAAAGCTCCCTTCATACGTGGAAATTTTAAAACGTTTTTACGGTGAAAATGTTTATCACGCGACAAAACATGAGAACGTCCAACTACAAACTTCAACCCCCGATAAAAGCCATACCTCTCGAATATGGAAGCTGATGTGGTACTCGCAGTTTTATATGTCTTTAGAAACACAATTCTCTGCACAGGAGTACACTTAAAAACAGCTGTGGTGAAATTTGGTTTATCAGTAGTAGTTACCAGCAGTGCCTCCGAGTCGTCACTGTTCGTGACTTCATTTCTCACCATCGTATAGCTGTAACGTGATAAAGATTAAAAAGGGATTTAGTTCAGATTAAGGATTGTAATGCCGTAAATTGTCGGTTCGATCTTGTTGTATAAGTTAAATTTCCGTGCATTGTTTTACTAGGACTACTCGTTTTGGGGTTTCTCATGTGACGGTATAAAAAATCAAAATTAGCGGACAAAATAACAAAATAATATGCAAAACTTCGATTTGAAATGTCCAGATCCGTATGTTTCGCGTGTGTAATAAACAGTGCTCAAAAATGGCTCAAAAATTTTTCAGGTCGATTTGAGGCTGGGCAAGGCTTGCAATTCCCTCGATGGGCTAACAAAGGCATACCTACTGTACGTGAGGCATAGGCTACCAAGCTGTTCAAATGAGAACGGTTAAGTCCGAACTGGTTTCATGACCGCAGTTTTGATTTTTCACAACCATTGCAGAAGAAACCAAAAATTACATGTTCCAGGTGTCAGTTATGTATTAACCTGATCTGACCTTGTTTAGCTATGTAATTTAAATAATGTGGCAGCAATCTTGGATTTTTTCAGCACCGTCTGATGTGAATCTTCATGTTGTTACATTTTGTGCAAAAAAGTTGTTACATTTTGGACCAGCTTCCATAGTTTTTACATTTTGGTTAAAAAGTTGTTACATTTTAGAATAAGCTATATAGCTGTTTCATTTTGTGCAAAGTTGTTTTATTTCGATCAAGGTGGTTACATTTTGGTGCATTGCTAGTAAAAGGATCATAACAATACCTACGTAAATGCACCTGTGGACCTACATGTAGGTGAACCACTCTTGTATACAACGTTAGTGCTGGTTTGCATTGCTTCAGTTTGCCTCAAAACATATTATTTTCAGTAAGGACCAAACTAGTTCTAGGTATTATATTTCTGTGGGTGTGACTCCCCTGAGCACAATACCTGCTGCCGAATTTTAACACTCAGTCTTAACGGCATTGTTAAAACCGTATCTTTCAAGCAGTCCACATACCCCCTTGAGATGGTTCCAGCTCAGATTCGATCATTTGAGCATGCTCATCCAAAGCTGTTACCGCTAAAGTGAATTTAGCAGGAAGTTTTACAAGCATACATTTTGAAAAGAGTTGACGTTGCTTAAAAACAAACTTAGCCTGCGCGGCAGCGTTAAAGTCAGGCCTAGGAAAAGCTTAAATTTGGAAAGCAAGTTTCCAACGAATGCAGGATCTATTTTGGACCGCCCTTTACATTTTATGCAAATTAGTTGGCTGTAAAAATGCCAGCTTTTTGGAATTCGACTTTTCCTTTAGCAATCCATCAGTACGGAATATATCTCAAAACTTGAGGATTCCTGTTTTATGAAGTGTGTGTCTCATGGAAGCACCTGAGCACAGTGGTGTAGCCACGGGAGGGGGGAGTTAGAACCCCCATGACCCAACCTTACAATGCAAAAAACAAGTAAAATAGCAGTTTCTTTCTCTCTTTACGTAGAATTTTCCCTCATATCGGGCCCCAAAATTCCACATAACAAGAGCCCCCACCCCGTGACACAATCCTAACTACGCGCCTGCCTAAGAATATGTTACGTTACGCGCAGACTCCCGTTCGTAGGGTACCAACATGGCGTCTGTAGGCTGAATTGGCCAAACTCTCTGTAAATACGGCTCTGGACCCAGTGAAAATCAGCAGAGGGCGCTTTCATAATGTTCATGCAGTTCGAAACACAAACGCAACCGAGAAGTTTCTTAGCAGTGCATAGCCTGTAGCAACCACTTTTGTCAGAACTCAACACTAAGTCTGTTGTCACAATTTTCACAGGTTACACTTTTGTCATAACTTGCGCCCACTTTTGTCCCAACAGAAGTCCCCACTTTTGTTACAACTGTCAACCATCTTTGTCACAAATGTTTTCAATCACCACATCTCCCTATAATTAAGTATTATTCGCATATATTGTACATAAAGGTGAAAGTTGGTGCTTATACTCGGCAGTAAGGTGACAGTTAACTTTAAGTCGACACATAACTGTCACTTTTATGTATTAGGTACCATTTTGAAAATACTAATTTGGTCGGAGATAGGTTTATACTTATCATAAGCCTGTGGTCTAAAAGGTTTCTCTACCAAATTTAATTTCAGTGGGGTTATGGGTAGGGTTAGGGATAGAATGTTTGAATTTTTAGTGAGGAAGTCAATGTTGCTGTCACCTTAAGGTACAATCCACGTATTTTTTATTATTATACCGGTACACAGTAAAGTAGTTAAGGTTCAATATACTGATCAACCAAATACAAATGAAGATATAAGTGCCGTGAGTGAACGAGTTTAAAGAAATCTGTCCTTTCTGTCGTTGCAGTCCACAACCCTATCTGCCAAATACATTATTGGAGTTTATGGTATCATCATGGAGAAATTGGAACAGAAAATGTCTTATCCACATCTACTAGAAGGCGTTTGCACAGTCCCTGGTTTGCCAAAACAGAACCCACGTAGTAGACAGTTGATAAATGCAAAACGATGCATAAAGGGTTCCATAATATTAACGCTTCCTTCAGTCTTAATGTTCATGAAGTTACCCAGCTGGCATCAGAAAAAAGATCTTGGCGTCTATTTCGAGTCTCCTTTGAAACCTTCCAAACAGTGTGTGGAAGCTTTCAGGAGAGGTAACTTGATCCTTGCTTTGATTAAACGTCATTTCAGTTTCCTTGATTAAGATGTAAATATAAGGTTGTTCAAAAACTCTTAGAGCCTCGCCTTGAGCATTCTGTTCAAGTGTAGAATCCTTCTTAATGATAATAATAATAATGATGATAATAGGACAAAAGTGGTGACGCACGGCAAACACAAACACACACGCCGCCATGACTGCATTGGTTTCTCATCGCAACCAATAATATTAATGGCCATGTACGTAATTATAACCATGTCAATTCTCATATGGACGGGAATGTGAGTAGGTATGAGTTGATTTGCTATGCAAGCTTCATTCAGGGCCTGCTTTCCCTCTGAGGCTGAGGGCTATACGATGGTGCTGGCATTGCTAACATATCAAGACAAAGACTTTTCTAAAATATGAAGGTAATTTACTGTAATCACGCACCCGGAGAAGTATAATATAATTGCCCAAATTTTGAGGTAGAGTGAAGATCAAGGAAACAGAGGAAAGGTTAATTAGCGTGAAATATGGATTAGGTACGTCCACCCTGTGTAATATTGGGGCAGTTCAAACATTACCTACAATGACCCCCGGCACTGATCCCCCCCCCCTCCCGTTATGGTTCTTGCATCGTAGACCGATAAAATATCCAACATCCGATGCATTAATGACAATTTTCATACTAGTCATTTAAAATGAAAGTAGGGTACAGTCTTCTCATAAGTCATTTTTGTTAATATATTTTTACTGTTGCGATCTCTATTGAACAATCCCAGTACAGGTATGCATGTGTGTACCTCAAAGTCTAGAAATTTAAAAATATATATTTTAGAGGTCCAAATCTTATCCATCCTTTAAATTGGCATAGCTCGTTTCACTGTTGAGGAAGAAAGTGTTGAAATTTATTCACTTGAAACAAAATAGCTTGTGCAATAGTTTGTGACTTTCTTGTTGTATGACCCACAGTAACTGATTGTTTCCCTTTGAAATTCAAAATGTTTGTAACTTTGAATGCTTGCTGTTTGCTTGCATATAATGTTTTATATAGAGGACTTAATTACATCACCCAATGGAGTAAGCCTGCTATCACATGTTGGTACGCGGTGCAGAAATTTAAAAAAAAAACAAAGAAATTAAAAGACTGTATTTCGAGTAGCGCAAAGTATTGCACATTGTACCATTTTAAGTTGGGTTAATAAACTTCAGCATTTTATATCTCAGCGCAAGGATGTCCTATGAATTAATTGGAGTTTGTTGTTGAATTCATCTTTCATGCTGTGCAATGTACATTTTTGAATTTTTTTTACTTCAGATGCACTTTATATAAAGGGTTTCCATATTAATTTTGATGAGATAAGATACAGACATAAGTTTACACAGCCATGGGTACAGGCTTAACTTCTCTTTGGAAGTTGATCTGGATAAAATTTTACCCCTTCGAAAGCTGTGAATAGGAAAGTTGATAGTACAATCACTAGCAATAAGCTTGTTAGAAGCCACCTTAGCGACGAAACCAGATTTTGTCCTCCATAAGACATGGTGCCATTAATGGATCTGCAATGAATAGTTTAATGGAGAGGGAAGGGAAAATTTCAAACGTTCGATGACAATCATAGAAAATTGTTCTACCCTGAATCAATAAACGGAGAAAATGCAATTTGACAAAATTAAGTTCACATCCCGCACCTGAACAACAATAATCATCCAGATCGGCGATCCTGGGGAGGGATCTTCTTCTTCTTCTTCTTCTTCTTCTTCTTCTTCTTCTTCTTCTTCTTCTTCTTCTTCTTCTTCTTCTTCTTCTTCTTCTTCTTCTTCTTCTTCTTCTTCTTCTTCTTCTTCTTCTTCTTCTTCTTCTCCTTCTCCTTCTCCTTCTTCTTCTTCTTCTTCTTCTTCTTCTTCTTCTTCTTCTTCTTCTTCTTCTTCTTCTTCTTCTTCTTCTTCTTCTTCTTCTTTTTCTTCTTCTTCTTCTTCTTCTTCTTCTTCTTCTTCTTCTTCTTCTTCTTCTTCTTCTTCTTCTTCTTCTTCTTCTTCTTCTTCTTCTTCTTCTTCTTCTTCTTCTTCTTCTTCTTCTTCTTCTTCTTCTTCTTCTTCTTCTTCTTCTTCTTCTTCTTCTTCTTCTTCTTCTTCTTCTTCTTCTTCTTCTTCTTCTTCTTCTTCTTCTTCTTCTTCTTCTTCTTCTTCTTCTTCTTCTTCTTCTTCTTCTTCTTCTTCTTCTTCTTCTTCTTCTTCTTCTTCTTCTTCTTCTTCTTCTTCTTCTTCTTCTTCTTCTTCTTCTTCTTCTTCTTCTTCTTCTTCTTCTTCTTCTTCTTCTTCTTCTTCTTCTTCTTCTTCTTCTTCTTCTTCTTCTTCTTCTTCTTCTTCTTCTTCTTCTTCTTCTTCTTCTTCTTCTTCTTCTTCTTCTTCTTCTTCTTCTTCTTCTTCTTCTTCTTCTTCTTCTTCTTCTTCTTCTTCTTCTTCTTCTTCTTCTTCTTCTTCTTCTTCTTCTTCTTCTTCTTCTTCTTCTTCTTCTTCTTCTTCTTCTTCTTCTTCTTCTTCTTCTTCTTCTTCTTCTTCTTCTTCTTCTTCTTCTTCTTCTTCTTCTTCTTCTTCTTCTTCTTCTTCTTCTTCTTCTTCTTCTTCTTCTTCTTCTTCTTCTTCTTCTTCTTCTTCTTCTTCTTCTTCTTCTTCTTCTTCTTCTTCTTCTTCTTCTTCTTCTTCTTCTTCTTCTTCTTCTTCTTCTTCTTCTTCTTCTTCTTCTTCTTCTTCTTCTTCTTCTTCTTCTCCTTCTTCTTCTTCTTCTTCTTCTTCTTCTTCTTCTTCTTCTTCTTCTTCTTCTTCTTCTTCTTCTTCTTCTTCACGGTTCTTACAGTGGTTTTCACTTTGAAAATCATTATTTTATTCCCTTCGGTACAGTTTTATCAGAATAATTTAATTTGGAAAATGACTGACTGCAATAAACAATGTCTAAGTATTTAGGCCATTATTGAGAATACTTTAATTCAGATTAAAATTCAGATTCAAATTAAGGTCTTTCTTAATATAACTTTACTCATTATACAACTATAAAGAGCCCAAGGTTTGTCGACAAGAAACTTGAAATGCTATGATATCATTAAATTCCAAATTTTTCCTAATATAAGCTCTTCACTCTTAAAATGTCGTCGTACAGTCTCAATTTCTAGGTAATACTGTGAAGCAACAGCGATCTTTGGTAACTGTGCAATCTCAGACTTGCCAATAAAAAAATGCAGATTCTTCAGTTATCCCGAATTTATTCATTTCCATAGGGAACCTAGAGTCCATTTTTTTTTTCAATTCAAGTTCCACATTTTCAGGACTTTGCTGATTAACGGCAGAAATTTCGGCGAGCTTCGCGCGACGCAAATCACGTACCCAGAGGAATGGCGTTCTCACTTAAATAAAAAAAAAATCGTAAAAGTTGGGTACTTCCCCCCCCCCCCTTCCCCGGAAAAAGTCTAGCTACGCCACTGCTTAATATCTTTTCAATCGTTTCAGAAACTTAATCCCCTTTTAAGGCAATCAGGCAACTTTCATTTTTCTATACTTTTTACGATAGGACTTGCTACCGTTTTATAAATCCACTTCTGAAAGTTGCTATTACATGATGTTAGATAACTAGGAAAGAGCCATTTTCAGTGATCTCGGGCGTATTTTGGCCGAAATTTTCTCTGTACGGTCCACGCCAACTGATAGTTTCAAGTTTACTTTCACCTCAAATTGCTAGAAATAAATATTACTGCACAAATACAACATGTAAAGAAAAATACTATCATTAAAGGTGAAAGGAGCCAGAGGAAAGCAGAGATGCTTTTACTAAGTCTGGCCCATCAAGAAAGCAGAACAAAACATATTAGTAGCAAAAACATAACAACATAAGACAAAAAGTAAGCAAAAAAGATAAGATGCTTGTTTGTACCATTCACTCTTCAGGCAAAATTCCACCAAGGAGACTTGACAGAAACACTACACGATGAAACATGCAGTGCTACAGCTGTAGCGCGCTAGCATGTAGTCTGATGACCTATTGCTACCGGCCAGTCATAATTTTTTGCTCAGATTACTAGAAAACAACATACTTTTAGCCTGGGCTACGTCGAATTTATGGTATCACAATCTTATATAGTCTTCAAGTTGTACCATATTCTTTGTGTAGATATTCACTTTTATAAAAATCACAACCTGTGCAATTTACTCTAGCTGTTCCTGAAGTTACAAAATAGGCAGTGGGCCTATCTATGAACACTCATTTATTGTAAATTATGCTATGGCTCAAAATTAGCAGTGGCGCGTTTCATCAAACTTGTCAAGTGATCTTTCAGCGCCTGGGTAATTAATTTTCTCAGGCTGGTTTTCTGTAGGATTGACAATGCCTTGTTCTGTAGCACAGTTACACCTAGCTTGTATAAAGCAATTATTTTGTTAGGAAGCAAAGCAAGCCCCTTCAGCAGGGTTCCTTTAAACTGTATGCATGCAACTCTCTGACTGACCAAGAAAAATCCTGATCAAAGTTGTTAGCAAGTTTGCAGAAATTTTATAATGAAACTCTGTTATAATGGAACCTCTGGGTAGAAATGGGGCCACCTGAATATGGAAGGACTAGAAAATGCCTTTTAGCTTTTTCATGGGTCTGGGATAATTGATTTTGACCTATGCAGCTACCAATGCCCCAAGTCCTGTATGTTGTTGTGCCCATGGCTGTCAACAAAAAGGGCCTGGCTGCAATAATCTTGCAATGTTATGAAGATTTATGCACTTATCACAGGGCGTAGCCAGGTTTTTTTGTGAGGGGGCAAAATCGACCTATGGTCCATATTCTTGACCGCCGTCCTGTGGTGCCTCCCTCCCCCTTTGGAATTTTGTTTTTGCTGCCTTAGATGCAAAATGGTGCTATATTTTGCTTCTTTTTTTATACTAGATCAATATGTGCTGAAAATGTCCTGATTCCTTGCAATTATATTTTGGAGGTTGTTCAAATTTTTGCATTAAAGTACCTAAAGCACTAAAGATCTAGGTCATACAGTCACTTCCTGAAACTCACTTGTCAATGGCCTGTGCAGTCCATTGTACACCATATATAACATTGAAATAATAACAAATATGGATTAGAATGTGAATCATAACAGCATCGATAGCAAACATTTCTAATGAATAAAAGTAAGGTACATGAAAGTGTGCAAGATGATTTATTAGAACTTAAAAAAATATATTTCCTGTCTTTCATACTGCTTTTTGAATACAAGGATTTTACTGACCTCATCGAAAATACTGATTCATGTATATTTTAATTTTCAATCACACACAAAAGAATGACTGCCGCTTTGAGAATGGACTGAATGGTATCGAAGTGGAATACAAATTAGTTAGTGAAGCCAATTTTTACAATAAGGTTGCAGCAGGTCACTGAGCTTTTTTTCAAATACACCTCAGAAGATATTTTCTGAAAATTTGGCAAGTCAACACAGCAATTCACCAATGACTCTAAAATTAAATAGGCTCCTGAGGTATCTCCTGAATCTGTTACTGTACAGTGACCCGTATTTCTACTATTGTGTACACTATGAATACAGGTAAATTGAATGGAACTATGAATAGCATAAATAAGTACAGGGGCGTCGATTTGGTTTTCAAAGTTGGGAGGGGACATCTGGCCTAAATTTTTCTCCTGTCCTGGTAAGGTGTATACAGCGGCGTGTGAACACCATTGTGCTACACTGTTAAAAAATTTCTCTGTAAATTTACATAATTTTTATGGCAAATTTTTTCCCAACCAAATAATGTTTTTTTACAGCCAGACTGTAATCATGAAAAAACATTCAGGGTTTGTTTTTTCTCTACAGTTTTTGCATGTAAATTAGTTTACAAAAGTCTACTGTATAATCGAATTGCAGAATTGTTCTGTTTTGTTTACCTTAATTTTATGTGAATTTACAGCCTACTGTTTTCATTCCCAACGTTTTGATATTTATTATAATATCGCTTTTTCACCTTTCATATGTTATTACGTAACATACACTTCACCATTACGTAGATCAAGTATTTGCTTATCAACGTAATGTGTCGTTACGAAGTTTTTTTCAATCTTTTTTCTAAAAGTCCCCACGACTCTCTGGCGAAGAGCCAAGGGGCGAAAACCAAACGATTACTCCCGGAGGAGTTCTGTGTTTTCAATCCTTTTCTAAAGTCCTCCCGACCCTCTGGCAAAGGGCCGTTCGGCGAAACCAAACTTGATACTGCTTCCCGAAGAAGCTATTACGTCCACTGAAGGACAACACTGTGTTTTCAATCCAAACACATTTAGGATGCTTTGTTGTCATATTGTTGTCAAGTAGACTCCTATCTCTAGGAACTTTGTAACTGGAAAGTCACATTTTTTGTACAATTTAATAATTGTTTTTAAAAAAATATGACAAAGGATGCAAATACATTGGTTGCAAACGTTTCCAGACAAGGTTAACAATAAGTTTATCACTGCCTGATTAATAAACGCCAAAGAAGATATTATTCAAAGTAACAGCAATCCTTTTGTTAGGAAAATGCCTACAAAATAAGCTCCACCCATTTATGCAAAATGAGATTTACGTCACAAAGTGGTAAATTTACAGACTCTTTCAAGTAAATTTGTGAAACGTTATTAATTTGCTCCGATCAAGTTCATAAGCGCCTGTGGCGATGAGTTGCCATCAGTATACCAATTGTCAGTGCTCTGAAATTAGGGCCTTACAATTTCTTTTTACTTAAAAATGTGTGACAAAACAACAGTTGTTTGATATTTATAACTAAGAACGTAATAACCAAGTATGTTTTTACAATAACTGTAAGTTAATTTTCAAATAGGGCCATAAATTTTCCATTTTTTTTTTTAACTGAAACTTCGCAGAGCGATGCATGTTATATATTGAAAATTTTCTGGCTATTTCTTATTTGTTTGTTTGGGCTTATTTTTGCTTCTTTTTCAGCTTAAAAACAAAATAAATGTTTGTTAAATGACAGTTTATTCATGTAAAATCAGAAAAAAACAAAATACTGTTAAAATTTCTGTAAATTTACAGAAAAGGTTTTACAAAGCAGTAAAATTTGGTTAAAAAGCAGACAGAAATGGTATTTCAATTAAACAGAAAATACATGTTAAACAACCTTTTTTATTGTAGCAATACAAAGTGTCTGTAAAGATACAGAAAATCTCTATTTAAAGTAATATACAAAAAGTTTAAGTTAAAAATAGTCTGTAAATTTACAGAAATTTTTAACAGTGTAGGTGTCAATTTCAGCGCGGAGCGCGCTGAAATTTTTGCCATTTTTCAAATATTTGACAATATGGAGCTTGTCTTGCAGAAAAGTTTTAACTTTGGGTTTCCTGTAGGGAAGTTATTTGACAAGTGGGGGAATTACTGAAGCATTTGCATTTCCTATTGGCAAATCTGAATTTGAACGGAGACCAAAGATCGTTGTTGCTACATAATGTTATCCAACCCCTACGAAATGAGGCTCTTTGACGAAATTTTTTGAGTCAAGAGCTTATAATGGAGAAAATTTTTAATTTTATGAAAGGAAATTCATGAAAATAGCTCTGTAGTTACTGATTTCACTTGATGAAATGGTGTCACATGTAGCAAATTTTCGTTTTTTCACTTACAAAGTCCAGAGCTCGGAAACTCTTACTCAAGGCATGAGAGAGCACTTCTGCTTAGGAATCGCAAGTTGTGTCGCGTGAAGCGGGCCGTAAATTTTGCTCCTTTGAGACAAATAATGACGAATGGAGAGCTTTTTATGGGGAGATTTCGGAATTTCATGAGTTGCAAAAACCACACAGTAGACTGGTTTTACAAATAGCAAATTTCCGAAGTCTTCTTTTTTTTAGAGCAGCATTCTACTTGTAGCTACGCCACAGGGTGTCTGAGAAAAGGGGAAGAAGATGCAAAATGTTGTTAAATATTTCAATATTTTGAGTTACTGGAAAACTTAAAAGTTTTCAAAACATGATCTTGAAAGTGTTGGCAATTACTTCAACGGACTATTTGGTCAATCTAGATACGAGGTGTACTCTAGGAGTAATCAGAATAACAACGAAAATTGTCATAGTTTGCGAACGACACCTCATCATACATTATCTTCCGACAGAGGATGAAGGACTTCTAATTCCTGATTGAAGTCTTTTATCTCGCAAACGTCAGTGTGAATTTACTTCTCTGATAATGTTCTAAACATGAAATAGTCGAATCGCTATAAAAATGGATGATGTGAGCGTATCGAAATTTTCCATTAGAAATTATACTTTTTTCTTAAAAATTGCATGCAGACTCTGCACCTAGACATTTTCAGTTTCCCTGAAATGTGTTTGCCAATTTCAGCCTGCTAAGTAAAATAAGGGTAGACGGTGCACCATCTGACGTTTCTACAAGGCGGTGAACCTTGTAATTTTTTAGGAAAGGCCCGATACCATCATTCGTGACCTCATGCGAAAGATTAATAATGGCTTTAAATTTTATGCCGCGTGTGAATATTTTGAAGTTGGTTCTTACGACCAAGCTAGACCGGTTTCTGTTGTCTTGCTGATTTTTTGATAAAAACTTATTTTAATAGATAGCTTATCATAATATTGTTCAGTCATTGTTCCTCAATGTAAATTATGCCTCCACGTTAGCAAACTTTCAGTGATCAAAGTCTCCTAGCCTCTAGTGAAGAGCCAATGGCAGACTAAAAATGACTCCATGTGTTGTCTAAGTGTTAGGCGAACGAATGTATTATAACATTCTCCCGGTTAACATGAACTATGAAAAGATAATTAGTGCTAACATTGTGTATATACTTCTCAACAACAGTTTTTTTTTCTAAAGTTCGCGCGACCGCCTGACGAGGAAGGAACCAGGTGCGAAACCAAACGATGTCCCAAATGGAGTTGCGCTCCATAAAAGAGCTTTGTCCCCGACCAACTTCTGGCCTATCAGACCTCTGTACACTAAAAGTCTTCATACCGTGACTTTGTTTCTTAGCAATTGAACAAGGACATCCGATGAGATCAGAGGTGGTATGAGGTATATCTGATATCCGATTTAATTACATTTCTGTGCCCTCAAATAAAAAATATCTTCACTGCTTTCTCACTGGGTGAAAAGGTGCTACGTTTCACCTTCCTCCTGTATGAAAAATAAAACTTTATCAACTTCAAATTTTGATCGGGATGTGACAAGTATAGCTAACGAAAATCAACTCAAAAAAGACATATCTGTCACAGAAAAAGACTGCTCAAAAATTTTTTTACAATAATTGGTCCCACAAGACTCGGATTCTTTGGAATGAAACGCAGAATTATTCGAACTATCTTTACAATTGAAAACTGGAATATCAAATTACATGGTTGAGAACAACTAGGCTTCAGTTGAAGTGAAACAACAGGTACTCTTCAAATCTTGAAAAATATGGTCATCTTGAGGTATTATAAAACTTTTTTGTAAAACCTGTTTCGTCGGAGAATATAAATGCAGCTGAGTTCTTCGATGATCTTGCCTATGAGAAAAAATTTTTGAATGCACTTCTAAGTATTAAATATGTTTTTTAAATTTTTCACCACCCATTGTTACTACCGAGGTAAAATAGCTGCTATTCGTAGGACCTGCAAGATTTTACTTCGTAAAAGGTCTGGTAAAATTAAAGTGACAGAGTTGCGTATTTATATCCATAAAACTTTGACCATTTAAGAGGATTATTTCCGATTTGCACTTAACTATGAATAAACATGAGCTCAATGTGCAAGATATGCATGTGATGTCGAGACAGGGATTTGCAGTAAATGCCTTATGTTTTTCTTTGTCCTTGGAATTTTCATTCCAACAACAGCTGTTACGTTAGTATTCCCCAAGGGGAAGTTTATATTGAATCCTTTACACAAATCAGTGTCAATTGCCAAAGAGTAAACATTGTGATGAAGACTATCTAATGAGCAATTAACAGATAATTAATAAAAGTTAAAAAATAAAATGCCAATTGTGCCAAATCACTACTTTTACAAAAGTAACAACTTGCTTTAAAAACATTCAACCTTTGAAGAGATATATATTTAGGACCGTGAAAGTTCCACAAAATTCCAAATGACTTTATAGGACAGCTTACTCCTTAATTGCCAAGTTAAGTCAGAGCTTTTTCCTGACATGCATTAAGTGGGGTGTGAAGGTACTGAAAGTTAAAAGCTGATTTTGAAAATTTGGTATGCAAATTGCTAAAGGGATTCTCCGACGACAAATTTATTTACTTCAAACCAAACTTTGCAGGAACCTTTTCTCTTTCAGGGGATGAAAACTCCATCCCAATAGCATATAGCGTTCGGAAGCTAATAATATCCAAACAAATGCGATTTAGTGCATATCGGAGGGTCCGAAGCCCCTGCTCTTGACCACCGAAAATTTTGAAATAGCAGTCGTTAACATGTAGGTCACGAGGAGGTTATCCCTACAAGATATGTGTGTCTTTTCTGCCAACTATATGATGTTTTGCTTAACTCAGCTTGGTCAAAAACATCTAGCAAATCTGTTTGTCGTCCATTTGGAAATAAACTTACCTACCAAAGCTTGGCTTCCAGGGAGTTGCAGTCTAATATTTTTCATTGTATTACTCGGACAACCCGTTTTGGTGTGTCTCCTACGAAGTTTTTATGACGTCCCACGAAGCAACAAAGGGGTTAGAAATAGCTTTTTGAGATATTTTAAACCATTATGAGTTGAACGGAGTAATTATTTAAGCCTAATTTTACGTCATTATGCTATTTTGATTTTAATAACCACACAGAAAACCCCCCAAAATTACATTTTAGCTGACGACTGTTTAAAGAGAAGTTGAACGCCCAGTCCGATCCGGTTACGTTATAACAATTTAAAAGTACAGGGGCCATCTTCGGTTTTGTCAATACCGTCTAGTTTAAATCTTCTCGTTGTTACATTTTGGGCAAAAAGTTATCACATTTTGGACCAACTTTCATGGTTGTTAGATTTTGGGCAAAAAGTTTATACATTTTGGACCACGTTGTTCCATCTTGGCCAGTTGTTAAAACAGGGTCGAAACAAATAGACTATAGCGTAAACGCTATCTAAAAAGTGCCAAAAAATCTTAATTTTTATGTTTGACTCAAGTAACCGTTTGCAGATATTATAACGGCTGTACAGGTGTGTAAAGAATCATCGGTTGATCATCTTCATGGGTTACGGAGACTCTGTGTCAAGGTGGTCTGTGAGCAATATTTTACCTTGAAAATTTGACAACCAAGACACAACCAAGAAATACAGGGTCTTAGGCCTTCGAGTTGTAGTGTGGTCCATTGCAGTTGTTGTGCACCAATATGACTCACATATATGCATGGGCTCAAGGCCATCTCAATGCACTTGGTTTTTTGGCCGGACCCTCTGGTTTTCCTCGCACTTGGCATTACACTTCATTATTATTTTTTAGAGCTGCAAGCACTGCGGGGAAAATTGAGCTAGTGTGACCCTTCACCGACTAGTCGGCTGGGCAACTGGTTTTAGAGTAAAGTGTAATGCTTTTATAATGACAAAGTCATTCAGCTGTGCTTTATTTCCAGACATAATGTTTTAGCCTTCCTTTTGTCCCTTTTGAATCTTTTCTTCGTCATCCAAATCTTGAATTCCAGAGATACATAATTCTCCACATTTGATATGCATGTCTTTACACAAAATCTAGAATCAGTCTGAAAGCTGCCATGCAAAAATATGATCATCTGCATACACCAGTGTTTGTGTTTGGCGCATGTTTATCTCAGAATGAAGTATGTTGGTATGGATATTATCAAAAACATCAATCAATCAAACAAACAAACAACAAAACAAAAACCAAACAAAACCAAAAGGCTTCGTGATTCCTTGCCGAAAGCCGAAATTTGATTTTTTTTCCTTTTTGACCTGTGATGACCTCAAATGATCACCTTAAAAATTTTGAGGAAATTCTACTTTTTGATGGCTGACAACCCAATTGATCTTCATCTTACCTTTCCAAATCAATTCGGGATCTTTTGTAAATCATTCTTCATTCGCAATTATGAAATCTTTCCAACTTCTCCACTACAAGTTATCTTGTTATTTAGTTTGTAACATTTTGTGATCTCACACGACATTTAACCTTTACTAACCTGGTGGTTGACCTCTGGTGACTTGCCCTTTGATTTCTGGTGACCAGAGATTTGACATTTGGTACATAGCGTTTAAGTGGTTAGAGTATCAGACTTGCAGTCCGGAGGTGGGAAGTTCGAGTCCCGGACGGGTTATACCAAAGCAGTGGCGTAGCGACAGTTTGCCCCCCCCCCCCCGCTCTGAAAAGTGAAAGATTCGGAAATTTGCCATTTGTGACATCAGTAAACTGCAGTGTGGTTTTCCCAACTCTTCTTTCATGATATTCCGGAATCTCCTAAATAAAAGATTCGTTTTTATAACTATTTGTTCCAGAAATGCAAAATTTTCAGTAATTACTGAAGTCGTGATCCCTAATAAATCAGTTTGGTAAACTTTTTTGAATTCTGGAAATGACAAAATCACCAGCCTACTTAAATAGTTTAGGCAACCCAAGTACTATTTCAAGAATTTTGTATGATAAGATCCCAAATTTTCCTCAATATAAGCTCTTGATCCTTCAAATGTCATCCGTGAGCATCAATCTGTAGGCCTTAGGAGATAACATGGTGAAGCAACAACGATCTTTGGTTACCTTTCATCAGACTGGCTAATAATAAATACAAATTCTCAATTTTTTCCCGAATTTGCTTATAAATACGTTTGTACATATATTTATTTATATATATAAATATATATATATATATAGTTATATATATATATATATATATATATAAATATATATATATATATATATATAGCGCTAATTTCCACCTTAGGGGGAAATTGTTATATCTGCTTGTACATAGGGCGAAGAAATAACAATAAAATACATAAGAAAAAGAATTCGCCCTAACGTCTAAACATATAAACAACGTTATTTCAATGGCAAGCCATCCTTTCGTGTTAACAGCTAGGTGTCGGTAAATTTGACAACTTTGAAGTAATTGCATCTACTTTGAAAATCTAGGAGGGCGCCCTTGTCCGTTTACGTATTCCTATAGAAAAATTGTGTGGAAACGTTACGGCGAAACTTATATTTCGCCCCCCAAATTTTTCCCCTTAAGGTCGCCTTTTCAACAACAACTTTCCCCCTAAGTGCCGAATTAGTAATATATCTATCTATCTATATATATATATATATATAGGTCGAAAAGAGGTAGTAAAAAGTGCTTAAAAGTTTGCGGAAAACTCCACGACGTTTCGGGTATAAACCCTTCATCAGGTGGCAAAAACCAAACTGAACAACCAACAGTAACAATTGGACACGACAAACATCAAATCCGAAGCGATCGCTGTAAAAACAGAACCGGACGAAAGTGACTGTCAGAGAACATGAGTGCGAAGGATGAAACACAAATCAAAAAAAGAGAAAGAGCGTCCTGGATGAAAAAATGCACGTAAAAATCGAACATGTTCTTAAAAAAGGGAAAACAGGAGACAAAAACTAGCTCCGGAAAAAAAAAATTGTAAATAAGGCCTACACAGAAAAAAACGAGCACGAACGGGTAAGTGTAAAAGGAGTAAAAACTGGTACAAAAAAGGGGGTGAATATTACAAAAGGTCAATTCTAACGTTAAGCCCGTGTGGAGCGAGAGTACCTAGCCTCATGATCAGTCGGTTTTCAGCACTAAGGCGGTCACGATCGGAGCCTCGGCACATTACAGCTGCCGTAACGGTTAAATGCTGTATTGAACAAGGTGAAGGGGGGTTGAAATGTGCAGCCACCGGGTATCCATGGAGATTCTGTTTGATGGACCTAAGGTGCTCGGTGACTCGATCCGCGAGGCGGCGCTTGGTCTCTCCCACATACAACGAGTTACAACTCCCACAAGCTAAAATATACACTACATTTGAGGAAATGCAGGAGAATCTTTGTTTGACAATAAAGCTATTGCCGTTGGGGCCAGAAATGTTGACGAGGTCGTGTTTGCCGACAACTGGACATGTATTACACCTCGGACGGTTACATGGAAAGGTACCAGCCGTGTCGTCGAAAGAAGTTTGTGGGTGGGAAGCCCGAACTAAATGGTTGGCTAAATTTTTCTCAACTCTAAAGGCAGTGATGGGGGTTCCGGGAAAACATCACGGGTTGAGGGGTCTTGTCGGAGCAACTTTACATTTTTGTGGATAGCGTGTAAAATAGGACGGATCGAAGGGTGATAAGAAATAACTAAAGGAATACGTAGATTGGTACCAGATTTGCTCTTTTTCTCCAAGGCTTCCTTTCTGCTGGTTCCTTGAATTCTGCGTAGGGCATTAGAGAGGATTTTGGCAGGGTACTGGCGTTTTTCAAAAAAGGACAAAATTTCTTCAGAGGCAGTAGAGAAGTCAGAATCCTCCGAACAAATTCGTCTGGCTCGCAAGAGCTGGGAATAAGGGATAGATTAAGTGCAAGATTTGGGGTGATTGGAAGGGTACAAAAGGTAGTTATGCGAGTCGGTTGGCTTAAAGTGTAGGTTAGAGGTAATTGTACGGTTGTTGATGGACAGTTTAAGGTCGAGAAAAACGACAGATGAGTCCGAGATACAATGGGATGTTAGGGGAATATATATATATATATATATTCCCCTAACATCACACATTAACTGTAAAAGCACCTGGGTAATCTACCTTATAACATGCACTCATTGCGGCAAACAATATGTAGGCAAAACCGAAACAACCCTCTACACTCGATTCAGTAACACTAGGTCAGAAATTAACAACTTTTTTGAAAACACTCAGGCCAAACGTCTCCCTTACACCTTACATTTCAACTCAGCTAACCACTCAATAGAAAACGTCAGTATCACTGGTATAGAATCTGTCACAAAAAAATCGCGTACCGTCATACTCCACAGGGAATTATTTTGGATAAACAAACTCCACACACTTCATCCTCACGGAATCAATGTTGATAGATAACCACAATACTCCATGAGAATCCGACACATCGCACTTCACATACACACACACACACACACTATTCACTCACAAACCACTTCGACGCAAACTACAACGCAGCATCTACATGTAAGTCCTACATAATTATTCTTTTCCAAAATTTTCGATACATTTCTAATTTCTTGATACTTATATTAAAATAGGCCTAGCACTAAAACATTCATTTGTTTCATGATTTCAGAACCTGATGAAGCCCAAATGACCGAAAGCTTGTAAATAAAAGTAACAGACTGAAAGCGACGTCCTATCTCCCATTTTTGAACTTTATTTCTTACGTATATATAGTATGGAGGAGAACCGATTACGTTTTGGACATATGGGAACATTTCTCTCATATATATATATATATATATTTATATCTATCTATATATATATATATGTATATATATATGCATGTACATATATTGAAAAGGTTGAAATAAGTTCATACATCATAGCTTTACAGAACTGTTTCGTTTCGTAAGGGCCAATAATGAAGGTCCTCACTCCTCAGAAGCCTGAAGTAGAATGATGTCAATAACGTTAAATACGTATGTGTTCGCTGCATCATTCTACTTCAGGCTTCTGAGGAGTGAGGACCTACATTATTGGCCCTTACGAAACAGTTCTGTAAAGCTATGTTGTAAGAACTTATTACAACCTTTTCAATATTAAAGCTCCCTTCACAGGGTTGAGCACTTTGCCATTGCCTGGTTGACATTATTAATTTTTACTATTACGGTAATATATATATATATATATATATATATATATATATATATATATATATATATATATATATATATATATATATATATCCATTAATGAAAAAACAAGACAACTCGTAGTTTCAGTTTCAGGAATTTATTTCAAATTTTCAGCAACACAGTGCCTTTCTCAAGAAAACAACCCAAAATGACAAGAAGACTCCAACACTCTCTACACAAATAGACAAAAAAGCAAGGAATAAAAAAAGAATAGAAAATTACTATACCGGAACTAAATAAGGTACCACTTATATATACAGAGGCGTTGCACAGGACAAGCAAGAAAAAAAAGAAGAAAAGAAAGCTGAAACACCGGCCAGCAGCGAGAAAATGGGAATCAACGAAACTCGTATTAGACGGCACGCGAGGGCAGTCTCCGTGGCGTTCTGTTCTGGCTGTCAAAGCCATCACTAGAGTTAAGACCATCAGGCCATATTGTACCCAGTTTGTTCCACATCCATAATCTTTCAATAGAGCCAAGTTTTCTGCGTGCCTTATCCAAGAAAAGTTTCCTAGAACTAACGGACATATTCGGGGGGAAAGTAGGGGACGCAATGGATTGTAAAATTATTAACTTAAACTCATTAGGTGAGTGTTCCGACAGATTAGAGAACAGTCTAATCAACCCTTCATGAAATCATTACCCTCCCCCTCACTCCCTTACCTAACCCTGTTCCTAGGGGCACAGCGATGGTTAGCCATACGATCTTTAAGATTTTATGTGGGGATGACAACAAACACAGCGTGGAAAAGAAGATATAACGTCAAGGATTCCCACAAGCATTTTAGGGACAAATAATGAGGATCGCTCTTACGTTTTTTTAAAGAATACTCTCCTAAAAATAAAAGCAATTCATAATGGAAATTCATCTCACTCAGCAGAGAAAACTTACCTTCTGGAACTGAATAATCATTAAGGTCTCCGGTTTGTTTCTTTCAGAAATTACCAGGATTACGACAAAGAGAGAATTCTCTTAAATATTCACGTCACATGTAACAAATTCGGTTGTATCTTTTGACTTTATTTTCAGCCAAGGAAGTATTAACGTTGATTGATTTCTTAAGTTTTAATTTTACAGAAGTCGTATCTTAAGCCAATACTAAACTAGTCCTGCGGTTTTGTAAATCAACATGCCTCCTAAACTCTTGTAAAGCAAACTGTGCTGCTTTTAATTCAAACATCTTGTGGCATTTCAATGACACTCCGAAGTCCACGGCGCTGTAATATTTAACACATAATCATAGGCGTATACGGGATCATTTCAGTTTAGAGGGCAGAAGACATTTTGCCGTAAAATTTGTTACTCTATCCAAAAGACTTTCTAAGGGCAGCGCCATCATTATCGGCGCAAAGCGGGAATGAAGAAAATTAAAAAAAAAAATCGGACTCAGAGAGCTGGAAATGACATTTTCTAGGGTTAGTAGGAGGATCTAAGCAGTTGCTATTTTGATGAGAAAATTACCAGGTAAAATGTTCAACTACCACTGGATAAAATGGTCGTGTATCTTTTCGGGGTAAAAACTATAAACCGATAAAACGGGATTGAAAACATGTAAATGTTTTTTATTCCCTTACTTTTCTTTGCTAAATTCAATATATATTGAATTGAATTGATTAAATTGTGACTGCCGAACGAACTTCCCACTGTAACTGATTTTATTCCTATAGTAACACCTTTTGAAAAACTGTCACTTTACAAGGTGGGTTTAAACGAATTTTCAGGCAGCCTTATGGAAAGACAATCTTACACTGTATTATTACAGTATCGAAATTGCCCGAATTTGGCTCCAGTGGCAGGATAAATGGCAAACTATTAGTTACTAAACCTGAAAGCTCTCCCGTCTGTCAGATTGATTAATTTGGAAATTGAAAACGTCCAGCACTTTTCAAACTTCGCCCGAATATTTCACCATTTTGGGCAAAGTTTCTGGAATAGTATCTTATGAAGTTAGGATGAGGAAAACTTTTCCAAAGCTATCCGAATGTGTCGGAAATCTTTGTTATCATCTTTATTTTCCATAAAAATTTTACTTAGAAAATCGAGATTTCTATTTTTCTGGCTAAGATTTGAAAGTATTAATATAATCGGTCCTTTTGGGGTAACGTAAGATTGAAACCAGGTTGAAGCATGATTGTTTTTCTTAAGCAACAGACTTCCTAAATGTTATCTCTTTGATTTTTGGTAAATGTTTTTACATGAATGTGTTTTTTTTTATTTTCGGGCAAATGCTCGGAAGAATTTGGATGTTGTGTTGTGAACGACCGTAAAGTTCACGAATAATAGTTTTCTGCTTTACCCGAATAGGTAGCCAATTTTCTTGCTGATTTTCCCTGAAAATTTTACTGCGACTTTAAAATTTTTTTGCTTTTTCGAGCAAATCTTTTTAAGATTTCGGGCACTCTTGCGAATTTTCTGAAACCATGCCATCTTTTAAAACTTAAGTGAAAGTCCTAATGTTCCCAAATGCCTGCCCGAATTTAAGATTTTTAGCTTAGAATTTCTCTGACTGTGAGTATTATAACGTCATACGAAAAGCCTCTCTACGCACATGCGGAAAGCGCACTTCTGCATACTTGGAAAATGAAAGCCTGAGTTTCTTTTCGTAAGAATGTAAACGCGTGTGTAAATCTGGGCTCCTTAATATGAAGTGACTTTGCTTCTTAAGAATTCAACAAAGACACCGGCCCATGAGATCAATGGCATTATGGGGTGTAACAAAAGCGTCGAACCCGGGGAAAGGCGTGACGATTGCCACCCCGGTGAAAATTTGAGGCAAACAACATTTGTCTCCCCCCCCCCCCAATAATTCATGCAGATTATAAAAACAGGTAGAAAGATGACTTTAAGGTTTCCAGAAAACGTCCTCTTGAATGTACACTCGTGTCAATGCGAGTCTTTTTGCATAATTGTTTGTGTAGAAGTTTGCATTCGCAATTGCATGGGTGGGTTGTTTACAGAAGATTCCGGTCCCGGACACGATCTAGCTGATAGAAGTATTTTTCGCCCCAGTCAACAACCAAATCCACGCCCCTGAGGTGTAACAGGTATACCACTTTTTATGATCGGTGCCCTCAAGTGATAAGCTCTCATTGTGTTCACACTGCGTGACAAGCAATTAACAGATGATTGACTGGCCTGTTAGCTATAACCAAATGTTACGTAGCTGTTTGTGTATTTTGCTATATCTTTCAATCAAATGGTCAGACGTGAAAGCTGATTATATCAATTGTATATGAAGTGTGCTTCATTTGATCCCTGAGGCAATTAGATATCACCAGGCAGAGAACTGAGGATGTTTCAAAACGTAAGAAGGAAAGTTTTATCATGATATACCATACAAGTCAGGGGCGTAGATCTGGCTTGTGGATTGAGGGCAAAATTTTTCCTGCAGTCGCAACATCAGATTGTGTCCGTGACCCGACTCCGTCTATGGACAACCTAAACACCTCAAACGCATACCAAAAACACTTAAAACAAACTCACATCTACACGTTTACACGCATGTACACACATCATAGATGGAGCATTGTGAATGCAGTATTATTGATAGGCTCAAATTGACGTTTTCTAGAAGGCCTGAAGTCATTTGTACACCAAAAGTTTTTATTTTGCTTATTCTATCTGTTGCTTTTTAAATCTGCCTAAATAAGGCTATTGGAGCAAAACGATACGTTTGTTCCCTGCTCCCAGGATCGACGCGCTTGATCGAACCTGACCAATCAGTAAGTCCATAAACTTCAAACCAGCCGTTGTGCGTTCATCTACCAGAAGACATCAATTTGCAAGCCCCACCTCCAAACAACCGAGCACGCACAGTGATCAATACTTCCGTTACGTCTTCTCCGCCTCCACGTGGAGTCACCGTGACATTTTGAGTTTGGCATCCATGCCAGTGCTTGTAATATATTTGGATATGATATGGAGCCACACGGAGCTTGGTATAAACGTAAAGCCACTCTAACAGATCAATTAATACATTAGCAGTTGTACGAGACAAGTTATTCACAGTCACTGTTTTTCCAGAACATGCGGCCTAATATTTAGATGTTGACAGCGCCGGAAAGACCTCTTCTCTATTTTTTGGCTTGTAGGTGTATTTATTTTCTTCCCCATTCCCTCTACTTCCTCTTCCGGATTTTCCCTCTAAATTTTACCTCTGGGCACTTTCCTTGATAGCATAATCCTGGTTGGGCCAACGCAAAAACCAACGCTGGCAGCACCATCGGTCTGGTGTTTGTTTGGCTGCTCATCTTTATGACATTGACTACTGCCATAAATCCAAATATGGCCCAACACTGCCAGCTTTGTAACAAAAGTGGAAACAGTACATATTACTGTTATGATATTGCGTATTACTTATCAGCTAGTCATTTGGTACTAGATTATCTATGCACCAGAGCATCTGAGTTGTTAGGTACTATTCATACACACTCCACACGTAGCCATTGTACCGTAAGTGCCCAGTCGTCGTCTCGCCACCCCGTCTTCCAAGTGCAAACACCTAAATATATTCCTGTACATATTCAAGGAATTGTTTTACCTTCATTTGGACTTGCAACTGCTTTATACATCAACGGTAACATTACAATAACCAATGTTGGTCCAATGATTGGTTCACCGTTGTGAAGATGTTGAACAGACGTTGCCTTTACATCAAGTTGACAGTCGCTTGCAGGAACAACGTTGGCCTAATCTTACAAAAATCAACGAATTCCGAATAAAATGCCCGTGAGAAATTTTGACGTGAGTTTGGCTCACGGGAAATGATCCGCACAGAAAAAAATCTGAGGGAAATACATTCTATGGGGAACCCTGCGAACAAGGAAGACTCTACAGTCAATTAATGATGTAAATTTTCTTCCCCAAATCATATGTATAGAGTGTTTTCACAATATATAAGCAACGCCCACTGCCGCGAAAAGATCTACAGTGTTTTAGGGCAGTGTAACAGTCACACGAAGGGGGTCGTCATCTGCTTCTCACCTAGCTACACTAGCTAGGGCATTACACTAGTTAATCCCTTTCAAAAGGGGGCGGGACTTGAAAACCCACTGAAAGCGTTCTAGACAAAACCTTTTCAATTTTGAATTCTAAGGCAAAGCAAAAGAAAAGCAATTCATAATGTAAACACTGAATGGGACATTGCAAAGTAGTTTGAGGAAATGTCAAAAATAGACTCAACAACAGTCCAGTTACCTACATTCCAACTGATTAAGCGCAAAGATATTATAAACGTGGAAACCAAACTCCTATCCCTACACTGTTAGACGCACTGACTCCTCACGGAGGCTCAATCGGAGGGGCGGAAGGTTCATTTGACACGCGCACAGTCCTATTCGGTTATCTGCGTGCACAATTATGCGCACGTAACAGAAAATTCCATTGTGACGAGATGTCAGCGTGCGTGCATTTCAACTGTTCAAAGCGAGTTCGACACGTGCACATGAATTTTTCCGTGTGCAGTCCGGAGTAATTGACCCGTGCTTCCGCGTGTTTGAAAAAAAAACCGCAGGTACGTAGTAGTTGATTATGTGCTGTAAGTGCGTAAGAATGTAAACGCGTGCATAGATGTGCACTTGTGAAGATACCATAGAAACTGACCAATCAGTAAGTCAATGAACTTCAGACCAGTCGTTTGAGTTAATGTTCAAATGTTCTTAAGTACAAAGCTTCGAAAACCTAAAACTACTTCATGTAAGTGAAATTTATTGAAGTAGGTGTTTGCACGGATTGCAATGTTTTGAAATCAAACGTATCTATACAACCGGAAGATATCAATCAACTGTTAGCTTTCGAAACGACTGGTCAGTGATCAGCTCTTCCGCCCCTCCCTTCTGGTCTCCGTGGAGAGCCACCGGGCTATTTTAAGTTTGGAATCTATGCTTGTAGTATCTTAGATTCAGCGCCTGCAATACGCCCTTAACTAAGTACACTTGAAGCGAAAGGTTATAGAGAAGGATGTGCCAGGATCATGGGAGGCAAGGACCGGAACTAGTCCCCTCACTTTTAAGGGTTTGGAAGGAAGGAATTGCAATAAACTCTCCCACCTTTTTCTAAAATGATCGAAAATAAGACTCCAATTTTACGTTAAAGTCAATTTACATCGATTCAAAAGGTAATGTACTTGCATGATACAGGTACTAAAAAATGAAGCGTAGGATTACATGGCGATTGATCATAGAGTGAGTAGCGAACATGGGATGGAAAATGACATTACTATGCACTCCTAACGTCTTCGAGCTAAATTTTCTCGCGAAAAAGTACTTACTGACACGCACATTTTTATATAGTTGTTATTCTGTTTTCATAAGAGAAGTATCTTGGCACAAATGACAAAGTCAGTAAAATTTATTACATTGAACACCACCAAATAATTTTTAACTCTAAGTTTCGAGAACATTTTATGGATATCGGCCAATACTATCCGATTGATTTTGGACTGAAATATGGCGATGAAGGCCAGGGTCAAAACTTTTCATGCAAAGGTGTAAATAATATCAAATAAACTTCGAATGGACACTACATTTTAAAAACTCAGTTTTGATCACTCAGATATAGGCCCATTTGTCATATATACAACTTCTAACTTCTTTTTCCAATCTCCTGAAGTTCACAAAACCATTCTTTGGATGCTCAAATCCAAGCCACAACAAAAGTAGGTAACCATTATTGTTTGGGTCCATACTCTACTGTTTTTTTTCTTTTATGGAACGAACACTCCTTCTACTTAGGGCTCCACCCAGCCAACATGCCAGGTTGGGCCCCGACTGGTCTCCAGCTGGGCTACTTGCTGGGCCCCATTCGTGTTTTTCAGTTGTTCCCAAGTTGAGCCAAACTGGGCTAGCTTTTCCCAGCCGATGTCTGGTTGACACCCAGCTGGGCCAAGCTTTAACGACTGAAGCCTAGCTGGGCAAGGTATAATAGCACAAAATTATCGACTATAATCAGAAGTTTAACTTTAATTTAGTACCGTAGAAATTATAAGAAATAAGCTTTTCATTAATCATATTTTTTTTATCTCATCCTGCATTTGTCGTTGTTTATGGTTAGCACATTCCTCCAAGTACTTTGCCCTGAGAAACGAACGAGGAATTATCTCCTCCCTCAAAATCGCTTAGAACTCGTTCTGCATTATATGACACGACGGTAAAATAATCACAGCGCCGTGGACTTTGGAGTCTTATTCAAAAGGTCCAATCTGTTCGAATTAAAACGAGTACAGTTTTCACAGTAAAGTTTGCTGTACAACGGTCTTGCGACGCATATACATTTAGATTACGTCAGGATTAGATTGGTATTGCCCTAAGAAACAGCTTCTATCTTGTTAAGACTGAGAAAAAAATTAATTTACGTTTATACCTCCAAGGTTGAAAAAAGGCAAAAGATACAACCGAATTTGTTACATGGGACGTGAATATTCATGAAAATCCTCTTTTGTTGTGATTTTTGAAAGAAGCAACTACGCTCGTTTACGAAAATTCAGTTCCAGAAGGTACGTTTTCTCTCCTGGGTGACTAGATTTTTCTTTTTATAAACCTCACGTGAAGAATTCCGTAAAAACCAGAATATGAGCAATCCTAGTAATTTTCCCTAACAAACACTGTATTTTTCTTTTACATTTACAGAAAATAAAACAAAGAAAAACGAAAGAACTGCTAGTTCTGGTAAAATATTGACCGTACTTTCTTGTATTCTTTTTGTATTTCCTAATTTTTTCTTCTCCAATTTTACAACAACTTTGTAATATTACAGCCTTTTTTACAGTGTACTAGTGAAAGTCCTTGACGATGCCGTATATCATCCATGCAAAGGTGTGTGGGTAGGGGTAGAGGTTGCCAAGAAAGATGAAGAAAATTTAGGGTTTCATTTGGACTTAATCCGTAATATTCACTAAGATGGATAGGCCATTCCCTCCCACTGGTCCCGTGTTTACACTCGCAATTTAGGCTTATGCAGCATCAGAATATTTTTTGCACTTCAAAATTATTTCGGCAGTAGCCACAACAGACAAATACCGGAAGCCAAGGTCTATCTCTTTATAAGACATCTTTGAATAAATTCAAAAATATTCATGTCAACTATACGACTTTCTCGTAATACCAACAATGTAACATTAAATGAACAACGAAAAAATGCATAGGTAGAGTAAGATAGATGAGACTTAACGATACAGCAACACGAATCTGTTACAAAGCGTCATCGAAATAAAACGGTTCAAGTCCATCCCTTCTGTCAAATTTGCGAAAGGCGAGAAATACCCTGTGTATACTCTACAACCCAACACCACACGGGTACTACCATAGAAGAATTTGCTCGACGTTGTGGCGTCGACAACCCGCCAGTCGTGGGATAAGTAACAAGAAATGTGGTTACGAAAATCGTAACCACTTTCTGCCCATGATTATTAGTACTGTGTCATTGTAACAGGGTACGTACTAAAGCTTGAAATATCGCCCTTTTACGTTTTTGGGCCGATGTGATATACCTGAATATAATTAATGCAGTACTGTGTCGGTTGCTCGTTGTAGATATCAACCGTTTGTTACTTTTCAACTCGGAATCTCGTGATGCACATGAATGATGCAGGACTGCAGTGTTTCTCATAATGCTTGTCAGGCTAATTGAAGCATCACCATCTACCTAGGCCTTTAGGCTTTTCATGCAATGCCGAAGAAATGGTATTGATCAATCGGAAGTCGCAATGTATGCCTACAGTGCTCAGAGTGGCAATGCAGGTACGGTTACCAGACGTGCGGTTTTACCAGGACACGTCCTGCTTTTATTGTTTCGTGCTGGTGTCCGGGTGGTTTTTTAAAATTACCACCACCATGAGTGTCCGGATTTCATGTTTGTAATGATCTGAAAGGTTTTCCCTAATTTTGCTTCAATCAAGTTAGAGGAAACTCTAGTAAGAGCAACAACTTATGTCACCATCTTTTGCATCTAGACACCACTGCGGAAAGCCAACAAAGTTTCCAAACTCCCCACCACACCACTCCTAAGTTAGACCTCTTCACCAGGGTGGCGATGCATGTCCCCCTTGCGAGAAAATAATTAGGCCTATGGTAACCATAAGTGCAAACAAAAGGAAAAGTATAGACCCCTATGCTAATTCTGAGAATGACTATCATTCTGAGAATGATAAAATACACAAACAACCGTGGATCTTTGGGCGTATGTTATTCCCACGGACTTCCTATATATAC
The DNA here is from genome assembly GCA_037179385.1 of Holothuria scabra. Classification (NCBI taxonomy): domain Eukaryota; kingdom Metazoa; phylum Echinodermata; class Holothuroidea; order Aspidochirotida; family Holothuriidae; genus Holothuria; species Holothuria scabra. The sequence continues at coordinate 55,127,465 of CM074181.1, read as the reverse complement.
ATTACAGAGGATCATGGGAAAATTGGTCGCCACCGTTCGAACCAAACGATAGCACGGCTTTTCCTTTTTGCGTGAATTGACGACGAACTTCGAGTCCTGCAATATTTCATACAAGCTTTAATTTGGACGTGAATGGGAATCAGTATCACATCTTTCAATTCGTTTGGTTATTTTGATCTAAATGTACTAAACTATTTCGAAAATGTAACAACTTTCTGGCAAAATCTGTCGATTTTAGCCACTGACAAATTTTACAATAATGTATTGTCACCGACTGCCAGTGCTAGACCCAACAAAAGCTAAGTATAACCATGGAGAATTTCAATATACAATGAGAAAGCAGACTGCACTAACGTCCTGTGAGTAGATTATCGCTACCGTGGGTGTTATTCTAGCGAGATGACTGCCTGCAATGGTTTTGTGCATAGAGAAGTATAAGTTCTTATTACTTCTCAAGATACACCTTGCATTTGGCAAGCCTAAGCCAAGCCCTACGTAACTGCTTCCAAGAGAGAAATATAACACTGAAGAAAATTAACGTGAAATGGTAAGATTAATGATTAAACCTAGGCCTGGATGCGAACGTAGATGTCAAGGTTGTTCTCCGAACTACAAGCACTTCCGAGATACGACCGTGCAGTGTGTGTGTGCACTGTGTCACAATACTATGTCAATGCTCTTTATCTAGTTCGCGTTTAGCGACAATGTGCGTGATATACTACTACATAAATGTCAATATAAAACTCGCTCATTTTGGGCCATTTCCTAACCAAAAGTGACCATTAAGTCTCGTTCCCGTCTACATGACTTACTCTACATAATGAACTCAATTGAAGAGCAAACAACTCACTGAGAATCAAGAAACATTGAACGAAAGAACTGCTCCTCGAAAATGAGAAGCGTGCCTAAGGTAACTGGCAACATACAACCTTCCCACCGGGCCCACCTACATAGTACATAGCTGCAGTATACAATGTTAAAATTATCTACAGTTTGACTACTCAGGTTTCTCTTTGCCGCATTAGAAGGTTTTAGAAGGTTGCCTCTTGTGTCTGTGATTTTTTTTACAAGACAGAGACAGTGATTCACGTCAACGCCACACAGCGTGCAGACCGCCGAAGGAAGCTCCGCTAAATAAGTAAGATCATTGGCGTAGGAGACGGTGGACAGGAGATCGACTGTCCCCAAATTTCTGCAAAATCTTAAATTCAGGTTTGAGTTTGAGAAAAATTGGGCACGGATTTGGAAAAAAAATCGGACAACCACTTGATTTTAAACAAAAAATGGCATGGTTTTTTAGAAGTGTTCCTAAGTGTGCCGAATTCTTAAAAAAAAGACATGCCCGAAAAAAAGGAAACAAACGTCATATAGTCGGGGTAAACTTTTCATGAAAAATCAACAAGATACCAAAAATTCCCAACACATTCGACACACAAAAATCGAAGAATATCCCAAAAGTGTCATAGTCAGGGTAACACATTTACGAAAAACCAAACGCGGAAAAAAAATCCCGACACATTTTGGAAGACTGGAGCTTAAAAGAAACAATCAGTTTTCGGCATATTTTAAATTTTGTTTTGATTTGCCGCATTTGATATACAGGCCACTCCGATAGCTTATTTCCCAGTTCACACGAAGTGTTTTCAACACTTTTTCAACACAACAGGTGACCCGAGATCAACATGACCTTTGACCCAACTTCCCGTTTCTCCCCGAAATACACCACATACAAACGCGGAGCAGCTGCGGTACAGCTTGCACTGCGCTTTCACTGGCAATGCACACGATGCACACAGAACACAGTGAACAGTATAATTCCTATTTGCTGATCAGTTGATCGTGGCTTGATTCACCACGGGGGATCAAGTGTGAAAGCAAAACCTTTGATCTCAAGAAGAGGATCTGATCCGGATCTGATCACCCCCTCGAGATCAGCTCTCAAGTTTGAAAAGCGGTGAAAGATCCTGAATATAAACCTAGGGAAATGCCATTTTTCACTCTCCAAGGAATTCGAATTTTCAAAATTTTCTGTAGTCTCAGCGCCAAAAATGGTGGCCCTATACTTATTCCTTCTGGCTGAAGTTTAGTTTGAAGTGAACGATTTTCTGCAAACGAAAACTCAAAATAGCGGCTGCTTGATCCGCCTTGTAAGCCTGAGGAATTCCCAAACGGTCTGAGGCGTCTAATATTTAATTTTTCAGAACGCTCCGCGCCAACTTATGGTAGCGCTCCGCTTAGATAGTGTTCGTTACAGAATTTTAGTGTGAATTAAACCCTTTTTCCGCTAACAATAATACTAAATAGAAAAACGTTTACTGCCAAGATCCTCCATATAAGCCCACAAAACACCATTTTCAACTGTCTGTAAAATATCTGTGCGCTTCGCGCCAATAATGATGTCGCTCACTTAGTCTTTCTGGCTAAATGTAGGTTGAAATGAACGATTTTCTTCTGCAAACGAAAACTCAAAACAGCAACGGCTTAGGTCTTCTTTTAAGCCTGGAAATGCCATTAACGGCGGTTTGGGGGTTACGATTTTCAACCCTTCTGTCGTAGAATTCCATACTCTCTCCAATACAAGGCGCCAGTGGCGGATCCAGAGGGGGGGATGGGGGTATGCATACCCCCCCCCCCCCACCGGGATGGTAAAAAATTGTATAGATAGCCAGGCTAATTGTAACCCAGGCCTAACGAATTTTTTAAAATACAGTGGTAGTTGTTACATTATTTGATTACAGTATTTTTGTGTCATATTCTTCAATAAAATGAAAAATGTAAATACACATTTCGCAATGATGAATCCCAAATCCACTGTTTGACACGAACGGCCGTTGGTAGCGCTGATTGTGACATCGCACATGTGCCTATGTCTATGTGGGGCTAGGACTACTGTTGAATAATGGGCCGATCGTTGATACGAAGGCTTGTACGGGGATGTTGCAGAGTGTGTAGGCGATACGAGTTGAGATATGAATAAACAGATGAGAAGAAGATTTAATTTTGATTCAAGATTATTAGCGGTTTTATTCCGTTCGATTAACAGCCGGCGAAAAAAGAATCATTAAAATTTAACTATTTATAGATTGACGCAGGTGCTCGTCTTCTGAGGCCTGCTGCACCAGTGTTTGAGTGTGACCAAAACTTGGCAAGCTCGGAGCTTTCATGTCTCGGGGAGATCAGAACACATGCAGTCCCATGGTTGGTTAAAAGTTGTGACGCACCAAATTAGATAAATATTATGTAATGTGCTGATCTAAATGATGAAAGAGGAGGATGTAGAGGGTGAAATTGGCCACATCTTGAAAATATGAGATGCAACATACACGTGGAACTAGGGCGGGGTAGTTTGTCACGTTCACCGGTGACACGTGGCCGGGAACAGGAAGGGTCCTGGGAATTTAGGACAAGAAGATGGGAGAGTTGCTCGAAAATAACAAGATGACGTTCCTGTTAAAGGTCAAGGAGGGTACACCATACTACATGATACTACGTACAATTTACACATGACATAGTCAAAAACCGCGTGACGGTAATAGAGTACACCCGGTATTAAATTACCATTGACCGTGTAGTCCGTTGAAGTAATGATTACCCACACTTTCAAGACCATGTTTTGAAAGCTTAGGAGTTTCATAGTGGCTTAAAATATTGAAACATTTAGCATCATGCTGCATCTCGCCCCTCCCTTTTCTCAGACACCCAGGAGGGGCAGGGGGCTCTGAAAATGAAAAATTCGGAAATTTGCCAATTGTGAGACCAGTCTACTGTATGGTTTTGACAACTCATGAAATTACGAAATTCCCAATCAATTTTCTCTAATAAAAGCTCCATATTCGTCATTATTTGATTCAAGAAAGCAAAATTTTCCGAGCCCCTCGCGCGCCGCAAATTGCAATTACTTACCAGAAGTGCTTACTCATACCTTCACTTTGGTAAACATTTTCGAGCTCTGCAGCTGGGTCTGACAAAATCGGCAATTTGCTACACTTGTGACACCAGATCACCAAGTGACACTGTTAACTATATACAGTGCTATTTTCATAAATTTTCTTTCATAAAATTCCATATCTTCTCTAATATAAGCTCAAAAATATTTCGTCGGAGGGTTTCGTTACGTAGGCTTTGGATAACATTATGTAGCAACAACGATCTTTGTTCGCCACCAACCTCAGATTTGCCGATAGAAAATGCAATTTCTTCAGTAATTCCTCAACTGTTCAAATTTCCTTGCAGGAAACCCAGCAATCAAACTTTTCTGTAACACAAGCTCCATATTTTCAAATATTTGAAATGGGCGGAAAATTGCGCCCTCGGTGCAGTGATAATGACACCTGAAAATATGGTAAAATTTGGGTGCGTGCCTACCACCCCCATTTTCCATTTCCTGAATTCTCAAAGGCATCAGAGACTAAACAACATACATACCTATGGTGACGCTTGGCTCAGTGTACATTTGATACCCAACCACATGCAGACCCCCCTACTGAAAATTCCTGGATCCGCCACTGCAAGGCGCACGTTTGTAATTATTTGTTTGAAAAATTGCAATCCGCAGTACAGTACTGCACTCTCAAGCAGGTTTGGTAAACCTTGCAAGTTTGGTAAACCTTTGCGAGGTCGGCAATGAAAAGAATTCGGAATTTACAATAAGCTACACTGGATCATTAAGTGACAATGGAACGTACTGTGCGGGTTCCTGCATTTTGTACAAAACAAACTCTTAATTTCGAAATATTTTGGTATGAAATAGGGAACAAACAACTCTCTGCACAAAAATATGAACATAATTTAAACGTGTACTTTTATTTAAGTCGTCAGTTTTCAAAGTAATTGCCACGCATCACAGACGCGTAGTATGTAGAACTCTTTCATGGAGCGCAACTCCGGACAAACTTCGTATTTTATTGTGGACGCTGGAGGGGGACTTTGGATACTGAACTGTTTTGTGAATACTGAACTGTTTGGATAATAACATCATAAATCATAACGCTTCTGTAACTTACAGAGACGAAACACAGTCCATTTCTTTATTTGTTACTTACGCCAACGATCAGCTCCTGGTTGATTAATTCTTGAATATACTAGACCAAAAATGGAATCAGAAATAACTATCCATGTTATTCGTCATAAAAAAATTCTTTGATTTCCACTTTTGCCTTAATATTACCAATCTTTGAAGAAAACACAACTTTTTCATGCTCACTTCTTTACTTCTTGGAAAGTTTCACTTTTTAAAAAGCTTAAATACAATCATCTAACATTGATGGACTGAAAATTTTAGACTTAACCCTTGATCTCCGCACAGGCACATACAAGTCACACATGAAACCCAACAACACCCCTCTCTACAGCTCTATATGCACAAACAGAGAAACCACCCTCCACTCATCATAAAGAACTTCCCAGAAAGCATCAGCAAGAAACCCCTAACAGCCTAACGTCTCTTCCGACGAAAACACATTCAACACATCATGCCCGCACTACAGAAAAGTGGCTATGGGAACAACCAAAAGTACGGAACCGATCCACCTTACCCCAGGAATTCCAACGAAACCTCGAAACGAAGATGTAATAGGAACATAACCTGGTTGACCCCCCCCGTTTAGTGACAGTGTCAGCACCAACACTTGCAAGGCATTTTTTAACCTCTTGGACAGCTGCTTCCCACCTGAACACAAACTACACTCCCTACTCAACAGAAACACGGTGAAACTAAGTAACAGCTGCATGGAAAACATGGATCAAATAATATTAGCGCACAACAAATACATACTGACAAAACAGGACCTTCAGTCAGTTAGATCCAGCTTTACGGCCACGTTTCCAACCTATTGGTTCAAGTCGAGCCGGCCACGGTTTTTTTCCAGTTTTGGCTCACTGGCTTGTTTTCTTACTCCCTTGCGGAGCAACACGCACAACGGAAGTAGGTTCCATTTTTAAAGTCTTTGGCATGACTCGACCTGGGAATCGAACCCGGGCCTTCCGCGTGAGATGCGGATGCTCTACCGTTAGACCAAACACGTTGTCTCAAACAGGACCTACAACCAGCAAAGCCCACTCATTGCAATTGCAGAAAGCAAAGTGGGTGCCATTATTGGCCCTTAGGTAACAGTTCAGCAAAGCCGTGTTGTAAACTGTCCATCTATCTGTCTGTCTGTCTGTCTGTCTGTCGGTCTGTCTGTCTGTCTGTCTGTGTGTCTGTCTGTCTGTCTGTCTGTCTATCTATCTATCTATCTCTCTCTATATATATATATCACTAATTCGGCACTTAGGGGGAAAGTTGTTGTTGAAAAGTCGACCTTAAGTGGAAAATTTTTGGGGGGCGAAATACAAGTTTCGCCATAACGTTTCTACACACTTTTCACTATAGGAATACGTAAACGGACAAGGGCGCCCTCCTAGATTTACAAAGTAGATTCAATTACTTCAAAGTTGTCAAATTTACGGACACCTAGCTGTAAACACGAACGGATGGCTGGCCATTGAAATAACGTTGTTTATATGTTTGGGCGTTAGGGCGAACTCTTTTGCCTATGTATTTTAGCCAAAGACCCTCAGCCAGATGAAATAAACAGACCAATTGAAACAAAGGAAACGAAGAATAACCTGGTCCAACCCACCGTACAGCAAACATGTCAAAACGAATATTAGAAAAAAGTTTCTTGCACTAGTGAACCACCACTTCCCTACAGGCCACCATCTACACAAAATTTGTAATAGAAGCACCCTCAAATTAAGCTACAGTTGCACGGACAACATGGAAACCGCAATAAAGGCGCACAACAACAAAACAATCGATTCTACATCACATGACATCCAGCACACCTGCAACTGCAGAAGCAAAGATGATTTCCCCCTCCCAGGAAAGTGCATGGCCAAAAACCTCATCTACGAAGCAAGAATATCCACTCACAATAGCGAGAAGACATACATAGGTTTAGCAGCCACTACTTTCAAAGAGAGATACGCAGGACACAAAACGACATTCAAGGACAACGAAAAGAAGAATCATACTGAGCTCAGCAAACACATTTGGCAACTGAAGGACAACGGAATCCCTTACAAAATCACCTGGCGGATACTGCGGCATGCGCAGCCATATACACCTAGAACAAAACGTTGTAATCTTTGTCTCTTGGAGAAATACTACATCATAACTTCCAACAAATCCGCTATTCTTCACTCACGATCCGAGCTCATCTCCACCTGTAGGCACAAGAAGAAGTTTCTTCTCTCCGGCTATGGATAAGCCTAATCCCTGTATTGTAGACTGTGCTAATACCAATCAACCTTAACTGTGTATTGCTCCTTATATTGAGCACTCTCTGTACTTGCAGTACTCGTTTGCATATTTACCTATACATTATATATATATATATATAAATATATATATATATATATATATATATATATATATATATATATATATATATATATATATATATATATATATATATATATATATATATATATATATATATATATATATATATATAACGCTAATTCCCACCTTAGGGGGAAATTGTTAAATCTGCGCGTACTTAGGGCGAAAAAATAACAATGAAATACATAAGAAAAAGTGTTCACCCTAACGTCCAAAAATATAAACAACGTTATTTCAATGGCCAGCCATCCGTTCGTGTTAACAGCTAGGTGTCCGTAAATTTGACAACTTTGAAGTAATTGCATCTACTTTGTAAATCTAGGAGGGCGCCCTTGTCCGTTTACGTATTCTAATAGAAAAAGTGTGTAGAAACGTTACGGCGAAACTTATATTTCGCCCCAAAAAATTTTTCCCCTTAAGGTCGACTTTTCAACAACAACTTTCCCCCTAAGGGCGGAATTAGTGAAATATATATATATATATATATATATATAGGGAAGTATTTGTGTGACATTGCGACTTTTTGACATAGAAACTGGAGGAAGATGATAGGTAGCGGAAACAGTCGCATAACTTTTTTAAATTTTTGTAGAATTTTACATATAACGTTAACAGATAGAGATAACTGAGATAACACTAAATATGAGTTAACAGCTGTGTTGCCTCTGCAAGTGCACTATTTACTATCTGAACACATGTCTTGTCTAAGTCTTCATGGGGTATGGGAGTTTTCCTTTTTGGATGACCACACCTTGCCTTTGCCTTCGATGTGATGGTTTCTTTGCATTATATTGCAATACGTTCAGAGAAGATGTGACCTAGGGACTGAAAAAATCTTAAATCTTGGTATCACTGACTTAGAAGACGTATACTCCAACCGCGATCCATTTTTCATCTGGTTTGCTTAAAACGGAAGAAATGACCATGTTGCAGTAGCCTAACATCAAGAAAAACCTTCTTAATGCGTGATATTAATTTCCTCCTTTGTTTCTGTGCCCTGACTAGTATCAGATACTTTACATCTTGTCTTGTTAACCAAAATGATAATTTCATTTAATAGCGTTGTTTACTTTTCAGAATTGAACAGGCTTAAACAATGTTAATTTTTTACATAATCAAAGAAGCTTGGCCAAGAGGTCAAGCCTGTCTTCAATGTTTCGGTTTGTCTCGGTAAAGCCTCATAACATCATTTCGCCTAAATTCTTGAGAGTCACGCTTAAGACTTACTTGTATCTTACAAGCAGGGTCAAAGTTACTGTAAAATTAGATACTCGCCGGTATTTTTGTCAAGCCTAAATAACCCATATCTAAATATTTGCCTTTAGAGAGATCCTTCATGGTTACCACAGTTGTTAAAGAAAAGAAATTTATCTCTGGTACCCAATTAAAGCAGGGAGGTGTAACTAGAATAGTAACCAATGGGCCATAAAACCAAATAGCTGATTCATTGAGCAGCAGTTTGATAACCATTCATTTTTTGTAAAACAGACGCCCAACGCTTTGTTGTTTGAATACCACATGGAACGAAATTCTGAAATGAGTGTTTGCATTACATCCTTTCAAAGTCTCTATTTATTATTGTTTTAGACTTTAAACGGTCGGTTTACCCAAGCACGACCGTAAGGTTCCAACGCCTGTAACATTGTTTGCAATGTGTATTTGTACTTCTGAGTTTACATACACCAGACTGAAAGAAATATTTGAATGGATGAGGAGATTGTTTACTCTTACAGCCCTTTATCTCCAAATATAATTTCAGCTCCAAATTTACTGGACTTAACAGTAAAGTAACCCACGTAATTGTAACTCTTTCGAAAGGTCTGGTAATTAGTAATACTGATCTCATGTGTGAGATTGGATAAAAACGTTGAAGTACATATTTAGACACAGTTAGACATAGTTCTTTCAACACTATATATAAATTAGTGAGCTTTAAGTAGTCAAAGCGGTCGTAGCAATGGCAGACGTGATGGTTGGTGAGGAAGTGCTTGGTATATAGTTAGTTAGTTCGTTTCTGAGTTAGTTAGTTCGTCCGTTCGTTAGTTCGTTAGTTAGCTATCGAGTTAGATGAGGTTTTAGGGCTCAGTTTCTAGCCCTTTTCCAAGTACATTAGCTCACTGGTTTGCTTTCCTACTCAATTTCTTATGCTGAACACCAAGCACAATGACAGAAGATTTCTTGCTTTTAAAGTCTTTGGTACAACCAGGCCAGGAGTCGAACTCCTGGCCAGCGATGGTGGTTGTCGTGGTGGTGATGGTAGTGATGGTGGTGGGGATACAGGTGGTGATGGCGATAGTAGTTTATTGATGGTAGTCGTGCCATTCTTAATAAAACGTGGCTATTAGCCTTGGGCGTGTAAAACTTCACTTGACTTCCGAATCGCGACTTTTAGCCGGGAGTCGCTACCTGGTTCCACTTATGTTGAAGTCTCAACTCCAATGAAATTTTGAAAACTACGAAAGAAAAAACATTGACGAAGATCGTTTTGTGTACTAAAAATTACCGGGCTTTGGCAATTATGAATACGGCACCCAAATCTTATACGACTTTTTTACGTTTCCGAATTAGGCCTAGACTATGTCTAAAAATTAGTTTATCAGCGAGCTCAGTTCTAACACACTGACTATGTTTGGGGTCCAACATTGTATATTCAATGTAGTTTTTCTTCAAATTGTAACGTTGTGCGTAAGGGGAATTGATGAGTCATGTCGTCATTGAGACATATACGATTAGCTTCGGAGTTGCGACTTGGGGCCCAAGGTACCCAATTCCAAAGTATTTGACCCGTTTTTCTTTGATACTGGGTATTATTTTTAAATCTTCGTGTTTCCCACGTTTTACCATTGGTGATCACATCGTTTTACATGACAACCCGTGTTTTTCCGTGAAATGGACGTAATTGTCCTATTTGCAACAGGATAATCTTGCAAAACGTGTAACAATTAAACAAACAATTATTGAGGCAATTCCTATGGCTGTAAAGAAAAACCAAGAAAAGGCTGGTTTATTATGTTCAAGAGGGTTCCAAAAACACAAGTTTGCCACCCGGGAACACGCCTTGCTTCCTTTTGCTTTTTGCATTTGATCACCTCCTTTTTCATTTTTCTCTTTTCCAAAGTGTCTAGATTTGCACCGGCGTAGGCAAGACTGTTTTGGGGCTAACTGATCCGCAGCCAGGTCACCTTACACTAGGTTCTGTTTCATAAAAGTTTCGCCTCCCATTTGACATTGTGACTTTTGAGTTTCCTCAGATGCAAACAGATGCAACCCTCATTTGATGTCACTGTCGGGACTGTTGGTAATGCACCACCCCGAGAGCGGAGGGATGGTTTAGTTGCAATTAGAGTTCTCATCAATCACACTTATCTAACTCATATCTATTTAATTTATGGGGCTGATAGACAGCATTCCGACCGACTGACCAAAACACTGACTCACTGACCTACTTACCGCATGATCAGAGGACTAATGACCGAATGACTGTCTGACTAACCTTGTAGCTGACCTAATTACTAACTCACCAAATAACGAGGCTAGTGAAAATAGAGTTTCTACAAATTTCGTTGAACGAAATATTTTTGCGCATTTAGATTGACAACTGTCCATCATATCTTGTGTGTATCTGTGTATAAATGCCTTGGTGAATCGAAATTTAGATCACGTTGTAAGGCTGTGTAAAGTACAGGCCCTTAATGCTGTTTTGCAATCTAATCTTTCCTCTTTATCTTTTAAATTTGTTTTCCTTGTTGTTCTTATTTGTTTAACTTTAAAATTTGCCTCATATCAAGACTTATGACTGTTCTTGTTTACGTGAAAAATGTGAATTTCATTTTTAAATAGCAATGTGTTTCCTTTTATTGGTATACTTTGGGGAAATTTTCCAGGATTGTTACCAAACGATCGAAATTTTGCTTTTCATCTTCATTATACCACGCAATGTAGATTAATGAATGTCAGCATGTCTTATGGAGGACAAAATCTGGTTTTGTCGGTAAGGTGGCTCCTAGCAAGCTTATTTCTTGTGATTGGACTGACGGTAATCCTATTCACAGCTTTGGAAGAAGAAAATCTTTATCCAGACCCACTTCCAAAGGGAAGGTAAGCCTTCAACCAGGGCTGTGTAACTTATGTCGGTTTCTTATCAATTGAAAGTTAATAGTCTAAACATTCAAACATACATATAGCAAACATGAGACATAAATTCAAACAGCCCAATTCCCTTATTGATTGGACATTCCTGAGGTAAGAGATGAAATGCTGAAGTCATTAATTCAAATGAAAATCGTACGGAGTGCAATTATTTGTGATACCATCGTCAACATTTCAGGCCCCTTCAGCAATAGCTTCACTGTCTAACAGTGAAGCTATTGTCGCGGACCGAGTCACCTAGCACTTAAGGTCCATCAAACAGAAACTCCATGGATATCCGTTGGCTGCACATTTCAATTCCCCTTCACCTTGTTCAACTCAGCATTCATATATATATATATATATATATATATATATATATATATATATATATATATATATATATATATATATATATATATATATATATATATATATATATATATATATATATATATATATATATATATATATATATATATATATATATATATATATATATATATATATATATATATATATATATATATATATATATATATATATATATATATATATATATATATATATATATATATATAGATGCTGAGTTGAACAAGGTGGCCATTGAAATAACGTTGTTTATATTTTTAGACGTTAGGGCGAAGACTTTTCCTTATGTATTTCATTGTTATTTTTTCGCCCTATGTACGAGCAGATATAACAATTTCCCCCTAAGGTGGGAATTAGCGTTATATATATATATATATATATATATCCCGCTTTCTAGAGCGTCCGCACTAGAAAGCGGGAGGTCCCGAGTTCGAATCCCGGTGGAGTCAACATCGTTTTTTCACCTCAGCCAGATTTTCCAGCTTTACCAATTTGATTTATATATTCCACGCAGTTGTCGTCAGCGTTTATTTTCACTTCATCTCTGCTTTCACAGGTTCCTGTATCTCTTCGGAGATCCGCTGGCGAATAAACAATTGTGTTCAGCTGGATGGCATCAACTTTGATCTTTGGTTAGTGCTTGCGTCAAACGAGAACTAGTGCTATTCCAAAAAATTAGGCGCCTGCTCAGGAGGTGAATTTCGAGTTGCTTCATCTGTTATTTGAACAAAGGCCAAACCGACTTGGCTTCATGGCTCAGTGGTTAGAGCGTCCGCACTAGAAAGCGGGAGGTCCCGAGTTCGAATCCCGGTGGAGTCAACATCGTTTTTTCACCTTAGCCAGATTTTCCAGCTTTACCAATTTGATTTATATATATATATATATATATATATATATATATATATATATATATATATATATATATATATATATATATACATATATATATATATACATATATACATACATATATATATATATATATATATATATATATATATATGTTGTTTACCTTTTAATTTGTACAAAATGGAAAGGGGGAATTATGTAGGTGAGACAGGCTCAAAATTCCGTCTTCGGTTTAAAAGTCATAAACAGTCGATCCGAGAGACAATTCTCAGGGCTTTGCAGTTGGGCAGCATTGCAAGTTACCTAATCACCACCTCCATAACCTGAAATGTAATCTATTGGGCTGATAGTATTCTACCCAACAGACCCGCCGTAATGCTGAAACCAAATGGATTTTAGCTTGAACATCTCACATCGAAGGTCTGAACAGGGATTTAGGGATGAAAGTATTGTTCAAGTTTAAGTAAATGAATGCTGTCATTTTACTTCTTATTTTAATTTTGATTTTTTTTTTGCATTGTCAGCGTTTCGTTTTTATGCATACATAGACATATGTTTATAAGACGCTGGGTTGAACCATGGCGGGAAATCGGTACATCGTCAGAACGTTAAGGGGAAAATATAACAATAAAGTACATAAGAATATATTTCCTTTTGCGTTTTTACATATTCATACACGTTATTTCAATAGCCTCTCATACGTTTGTGTTTGAGGTAAATTTGTTCTTCAAAATGATAGACAATTCATCTTTTGATGAACATTCGCATCAACGCTGGAAGGTATAGTAATCATCATTATTAGCTTAACTAAATCATTCTTCAATTTTTGCTTTATTAGCTATACAATGGGCTACAAGGCACTGCTGGTAACTACTTCTAATCCAAATTTTACCACAGCTGTTTTAAAGTGTAACCCTGTGCAGAAAATCGTGTTTCTAAAGACATATAAAACTGCGAGTACCACATCAGCTTCCATATTTGAAAGGTTTGGCTACTATCGGGGCTTGAAGTTTGTAATTGGACGTACTCATGTTTTGTCACGTGAAAACCATTTTCAACGTAAAAACGTTTTGAAACTTCCACGTATGAAGGGAGCTTTTGATATTCTTTGTAACCACGCTCGATATAACAGGAAGGAAATGGAGGTGGTGGTACCAAATGCAACTTACATTACCATTCTTAGGAAACCCGAAGACCAATTGGAATCAACATTTGGTTATTTTGAAATGTATAAAGGTATGAATATTACAAAAGATCAAAAAGCGTTTAAAACCTTTTTGAACGATCCAATGAAATACTACAAAGGTCGCAAATACAAGTTTTTGGAAATCATTCGCAATGGACAACTCTTCGCTCTTGGGTTTGAACACAAAAATGACGATAATGAAACTGAAATTTTAGCGAAAATAGCCCAAATTGACCACGATTTTGATTTAGTTATGCTCACCGAATATTATGATGAATCTTTAATTTTACTCAAACGACTGCTTTGTTGGGATTTTGAAGATATATTGTATTTTCCTGTAGCATCACGAAGCGATAGTCATAGAATGGTTAAAGATAAAGACACCATAGACAAAGCCAGGAAATGGAATCATGGCGATGTACTTCTTTATGAACATTTTACCAAAGTATTTTGGAGGAAAGTTGTGGAGTATGGACAAGATTTACAAGAGTTTCGGAAACTTAATCAAGCTGCTTTCGACACATGCATTAGTCTTAATGAGACAGATGAAGAGGACAAAAGAGTATTTGGTCTCGTTCTTAAAAATAAAACTGACCGATGTCAACGAATTCTTCGAGCTGATATGGGTTACACGAAAATAATAAGAAAGTCCATGCTGAAAAGGTTCGGGAAGTCAACTTGATAACTTTCGAAAATCAAGTTCTGATACATGTCAAATATTTTACGTTTTTGTTCTCCCTTAACTGATTAAAATTATCCTTTAGAAAATAAATTGCCATCAGATGTTACTTTCTCAATGCTGAAAAAAAAAACTAAAATAACGAATGCATTTGATGAAAATATTCAAAAGACATTCGGAATTCTTTGATCAAGTTGTACTCAGAAGTATTTTTTGTGTTGTCCCACTCTAAAACTGTCGTGATATTGATGGAATCTATAATGTTTTCATTTCCATAATGATTTCCCCGTGAAGTCTCTATTTGAATTTATCAAAACCAAAAAACTAATGCTAGTGACTTTACTGCTTGGGAAAGTAACTATGCCGCAAGTGTAGCATATGTAGCAACAGCCACAAACGTCCTGCCCACCCCACCCCTTCCCCCAGAAAGTTCAATGTTGTCATATACCTGTTTTTTTTTTTTTTTTTTAAAGTGCATTTTTCCCTTTACATATCGAAGTACTTGCTGAAGTTACTCATCTCCTGGATAAAATGTCATCGCAAACCTGATAAAAGTTTACTTGCATACATTTTAGAGAATGTTCCATATGTTAAGGAGAGGAACATATTCAAAGCATTCTGGTGAAACTTTTATTCCTTTACCATGATTTGTCTTTATTCTTAATATCTCACTACTTTTATGCAACTTAACCCTTCACCGTTGTGTTCCAGTCGGGCATTTTCGCGCCCCTTCGTGAGTGGGCGGAAAAGCGGACCAAGCACGCCCCGCATCAACTTCCGTAGACTATTAACCCCGTGACCTTACACTATTGTCTCTCTCGTTGTTGTGGCCGAATTTTCGGGTAGCAACTCGCAGTTTCGAACTCCGCGTGAAACAGTAAAGATTGGTGACAACCGCCCTCTCCGTCTGGCTCCAAGAGAACCCAAACAACGGCAACGGGTTAAAATAAGCCTGTGGAGTGTGTTTACTGCGAAGCTGATACCACTGTCTCTCCGTGTGCGCATAGCCCAATGGTGTAGATGCTTTTGATTCATCCTTAACCGTTGTGCTCCAATCGGCGCATATTCGCGCCCCTTCGGGAGTGGGCGGAAAAACGGACGTAGCACGCCCCACATCAGCTTCCTTAAGCTACTGAGCCCGTGACCTGAAACTAATGCCTCTCTCGTTGTTGAGGCCGAATTTTCGGGTAGCTACTCGCAGTTTCGAGCTCCGCGTGACACATTAAAGATTGGTGACAGCCCAAACAACGGTAAAGGGTTAAAATAAGTCTGTGGTGCGTGTTTACTACGGAGCTGATGCCGTTGCCTCTAAGTGTGCGCACAGCCCCGTGGTGCAGATACTTAAGATTAACCCTTTTGCGTTGTGCTTCAATCGGGACATATTTGCGTCCCTTCGGGAGGGGCGGAAAAGCGGAGGTAGCACGCCCCGCATCAGCTCTCGTAGGCTATTGACCCCGTCACCTTAATCTATTGTCTCTCGTTTTTGTGGCAGAATTTTCGGGTAGCTACTCGCAGTTTTGAGCTCCGCGTGAAACAGTTAAGATGGGTGATAGCCACGCTCTCCGTCTGGGTCCAAGAGGATCCAAACAACGGTGAAGTGTTAAAATAAGCCCGTGGAGTTTGCTTAACGCGAAGCTGATGCCTCTGCATGTGCGTGTGCGCACAGCCAAGTGGTGCAGATACTTCAGATTGACCCTTTACCGTCGTGCTCCAATCGGGGCGTGCAACATTTAAGATGGGTGAAAGCCGCGCTCGCCGTCTGGGTCCATGGGGACCCAAACAACGGTAAAAGGTTAAAATAAGCCTGTGGATCGTGTTTACGGCGAAGCTGATGCCACTGTCTCTCCGTGTGTGCACAACCCCGTGGTGCAGATACTTTTGATTCACTCTTAACCGTCGTGCTCGTATTGGGGCGTATTCGCGCCCTTTGGTGTGCAGATACTTTAGATTAACCCATTCACCGTCGTGCTCCAATCGGGCAACTTAGAGAGTAAGCGGAAAAGCGGATGTAGCACGCCCCGCATCAGCTCCCGCAGGCTATTGACCCTGTGACCCTTAACTACTGTCTCTCTCGTTGTTGTGGCCGAATTTTCGGAACGCTTCTCGCAGTTTCGAGCTCCTCATGAAAAAGTAAAGATGGGTGACAGCCCAAACAACGGTAAAGGGTTAAAAAAAGCCTGTGGAGGGGGTTTCCTGCGAAGCTGATGCCGCTTCCCTTGCGTGTGTGCACAGCCCTATGGTGCAGATACTTTTAATTCACCCTTAACAGATGTGCTCGTTTCGGGGCATACGGGCGCCCCTTCGTGGTGCAGATACCCTAGATTAACCCATTCACCGTTGTGCTCCAATCGGGGCGTATTCGCACAACTTAGGGAGTAAGCGGAAAAGCGGATGTAGCACGCCCCGCATCAGCTCCCGCAGGCTATTGACCCTGTGACCCTTAACTTCTGTCTCTCTCGTTGTTGTGGCCGAATTTTCGGAACGCTTCTCGCAGTTTCGAGCTCCTCATGAAAAAGTAAAGATGGGTGACAGCCCAAACAACGGTAAAGGGTTAAAAAAAAGCCTGTGGAGGGGGTTTCCTGCGAAGCTGATGCCGCTTCCCTTGCGTGTGTGCACAGCCCTATGGTGCAGATACTTTTAATTCACCCTTAACAGATGTGCTCGTTTCGGGGCATACGGGCGCCCCTTCGTGGTGCAGATACCCTAGATTAACCCATTCACCGTTGTGCTCCAATCGGGGCGTATTCGCACAACTTAGGGAGTAAGCGGGAAAGCGGACGTTGCACGCCCCGCATCAGCTTCCGTAGGCTTTTGACCCTGTGACCCTAAACTATTGTCTCTCTCGTTGTTGTGGCCGAATTTTCGGGAAGCTACTCGCAGTTTCGAGCTCCGCATGAAACAGTAAAGATGAGTGACAACCGCGTTCTCCGTCTGGCTCCCAAAAGCACCCAAACGTAAAGGGTTAAGATAAGCCAGTGGTGCGTGTTTACTGCGGAGCTGATGCCGCTGCCTCTGCGTGTGCGCGCGTACAGCTCAATGGTGCAGATACTTTAGATTAACCCATTTACCGTCGTGCTCCAATCGGGACGTATTCGCGCTCCTTTGGGAGTGGACGGAAAAGCGAACATAGCACGCCCGGCATCAGCTTCCGTAGGCTATTGAGCCGGTGACCTGAAACTATTGTCTCTCTCGTTGTTGATGCCAAATTTTCAGGTAGCTACTCGCAGTTTCGAGCTTCGCGTGAAACAGTAAAGATGAGTGACAACAGATACTTTAGATTAACCCATTTACCGTCGTGATCAAATCGGGGCATATTCGCTCCCCTTTCGGGGTGGGCGAAAAAGCGGACGTAGCACGCCCCGCATCAGCCTCCGCAAGCTTTCGATCCCGTGACCTTAAACTATTTTCTCTGTTGTTGTTGTAGCCGAAATTTTCCGGGAAGCTACTCGCAGTTTCGAGCTAAGCATGAAACAGTAAAGATGGGTGACAGCCGCCCTCTCCGTCCGGCCCCAAAAGGACCCAAACAAGGGCAAAGGGTTTAAATAAGCCTGCTCAGGATGCTTACTGCGAAGCTGATGCCGCTGCCTCTGCGTGTGCGCACAGCCAAGTGGTGCAGATACTTTACATTAACCCTTTACTGTTGTGCTCCAATCGGGGCATATTCGCGCCCCTTCGATAGTGGCCGGAAAAGCGGACGTAGCACGTCCCGCATCAGTTTCTGTAGGCTATTGACCCCGTGACCTTAAACTATTGTCTCTCTCGTTGCTGTGGCCGAATTTTCGGGTAGCTACTTGCAGTTTCGAGCTCCGCGTGAAACAGTAAGGATGGGTAACAGCCGCGCTCTCCGTCTGGCTCGAAAAGGAGCCAAACAACGGCAAAGGGTTTATATAAGCCTGTGTGTTACGGCGGCCCGAGGCCCTTCGGGTTAATCGCACCGACCCTGCACCCCTGGACTGCCTGCAGACCGTATAAAATTGACGCTCCCGTTAACTTATCACTTACTAAAACAGCTAGAAAACAATCCAACAACAGTACACAATAACCGTTAAATCTACTTTAAACACAGTTCAGACTTCTAGCCTTGTGTATTAGTCTTCCCCAAACATAGGGTCAAATGTAGTTACATGCAGTCATAACCATATAGATACAGATAACGTGCTGGGTTACAATTTGTTAAGGTTACCTGCCATAGTACACTCGATGGTTCCCCTTTAAAACACTCCTCCAATTAACCTCCCTCCCAGTGGCCACCTGAAAATACAACCTAAGCCGAACACTCTGAGATGATATAGAGCAAGTTACAACTCGCTAACAGCGACAATTCATCCAATATCAACAACAACAATAATGCATTAGGCCTATGCCTACCATCTATGGGCCCAAAGTAATAACGTTAGCTTAGGCCTACGCCTAACGTACATACGAGCTGTGATCCGTGGAATGCTAACGACTTTAGCACGGCGATACTTCGGGTAGTCGCGAAATTACAGCTTCCATCGATACTAATTAGGCCAGATATCTTCTTATAGGAATAACTGGGGCAGCGTTAGTTGTTTCCTTTTCAATGCAGATACAGGGGAAGAGTCTCACTATGCCTTGGCGCATGGAATTTAGAGAGGGCGAGTTGACCAGGGAAGCGACAACACACACTAGGCTTGGAGCCCAACACTGGAATCTCACGGGGAATGAAAAGGTTTACTGTATCAGGAATGTACTACAGGTGAGGTACAGTATATATATATGTTATGTCAACAAACGGCCGTGGGTTACAGTTACCGTGAAGTTAGGAACTCGATTTCCTCTTAGACTTAATCCAGTATGAGTCTTAAATCCAGTATGAGTCTTATACAAATCCGAAGACTGTTGCTATAGACGGATTGTTTTGTGACCTTGACAGTGCAAACTTTACTTTGGATTACTAGCTTCCAGACCGCTTGTTTGGCCTAACAGTAAGAGCATCCGCCTCTCACGCGGAAGGCCCTGGTTCGCTTCCCAGGTCGAGTCATTCAAAAGATTCTAAAAAAAGATTGTGCATTGTGCATGATGCTCCGCATAAGCGATGGAGTAGGGCAAACAAGCTAGTGAGCCACAACTTGAAAAAAGGTCGTGGTCGGTTCGACTTGAACCTATAGGCTGGAAACTGGGCCGTAAAGCTCTATCTAACTAGGCCTATCTAACTACATAGTAGCTTCCGGATGTATCCTTTTTAGGCCTAGTTACCTAATAGTAACACGTCATGTTACATGCAAACCCAGCTGCAAAAGTTGTAGTATCAATCACCGAGGGAAATTTTACTCTCCTTGCAAACAAAGGGCCATCGCGCAGTCAGCTGTTCATCAACAGACTGTGCAAGTAACTTCTTAGGCTGCAGAGAAACGTGTGAGTCTAAGGTCGGTCAAGATGACAGCATTGATGTAAGTTTCAATAAGTGAGTTTGGTAATTCCTTAGAAGAGTGGGACACAAGGTGGGACAACACAAACCAAGCTCTGCACGTATTATTTTCCCTTGCTTCGCGTGCAGAACGTGCTTGTAACATTACGGGGCGGCCCCAGTGTCCGGGGATCCGACCCCCTCCCCACGCTGGGACACGACGAATTTTGAAACGCCAGGTTTTCGACCAACCAAATAAACTATGAAGCGAGCACGCGACCTCTAGATTGCTGCTTAACTTTCTGAACTTTTAAGTTTGAATCAAGTTACCGTGTACACATAATATCAAAGCTGTGCACAAAGATACAAATAAGATTGTAAACTGCTATTCCTTCACTGTACAGTGTAGGAAGAGACTTGCTGACTCGTCACGGAGGCCTCATATCGAAAAGTTTCGATCATAAACCTCCCAAATGCGTTACAGTGTGGGGGCGCATTTTGCATTTTTAGGTTTTTCGCTTTATATGGTATTCGGGGTTGTGTTTTAAGATCTGGCTAAACTGGATTTGTGCTCATACTATTGCACACCTAGTGAATGCTTTTTGGACTGAACACACCCCTTACTTTTGTCGTAAATCATTTATTTATGGGATTTGATGTCAATGGGCTAAAAACGTTTTTCTTCTCAATTTTACATAATTTAGAGGATTAACACTTCTAGCCACAAATATATTGACACGGCTAAACGCGTTTCTGGGTGTTGCATGTCACAGGTAACAGGAGGAGAAGAATTGGTTTTATTTGTATCTATATTTTTGTCGTAAAACGCGTAGGACGCGTAGGGTAAAGGCATAAAATGGCCCATTATTTGGGGGAAATTCCCCAAATTATGACGTCACAAAATTTTGACATCGTTAAAAATCATGTATTTTGAACGAAAATCGCCATTTCATGAGTTCCTCTCATCTTGACATATCATTCCAAAGCATAATCGATTTAGCTTACCTTAATTAGAACATTTAAAAATTTTGGATGAAGAATGAGTGAATGATCGTTTTTGTACAAAACTTTTCGATATGAAACGGAGGGGTGGAAATGTTGATTTGACATGTGTAAAGTTCTATAGAGACTGTGCAGGTCACGTCAGCGCGTTTCACTGGATAGAAAAGATCAAATGAAGTCGTCGTGTTACCAAAACGCGCGCACAACAGCACCCTAATAATAATTGTAAAACTGACGTTTTGATGGAAAAACAGAGAGATGTTCAGCGCATGTGACGTAGGTACATAAGCCCTGTAAGCTCGCAGTACATGTAGCCTCCCTGTATAGACGAATCCGATCAGCGTTTGTGTTTAGTAACTGTAAGCAACTATAAGTGGAGTCCGTCAGCCTAATTAAATCGTCTTCATTTAATGCCTACATGAATTACAGACCCTCTTGTTCGGTGAAATGGAAGGACTCAAGATACAGTTTAGTGTACAACAATCCATAATACAGGCAAGCAACGAAAATGAGAGATTGAAAGGTGATAGACCCCTTTATGGCGGACTGAAATCACCCTACGACTTGCTGTTCGGATTCATGTATAGACCTTGTGCATATGATGTCACAGAGCGGAAAGTATCCTTGATAAACCAGCACTGACAAATGCAGACAGCTGATTTGTCAGTCAGTCGAATACGTGCATAGTCTGCTACACGTGAAGGGCACTTTCTTATGCATGCGGGCAGTTGTTTCCATTGTTTTGCCCCCAAGGATGGCGTCAGTGTGTCGTCAATGCATAAGGTCTATTATCCTGTTAGAAATGGTTTTTATAACTCATATCGCTCAAGCAGTCAAGATAAACGCATGCAACGCTGAACAACGAACTTCGAACGTTGATGCGACTGTAGGTCCCATATGCTGACACTCGATTAGAATTGTACAAAAACATCGCTCAATTGGCGTTACTCTCTACTGCATTTGTACATGGCTAGGCGTTTTAAGAGGATTAGTTCCGGTGAGCGGAATGGTTCCCCCTTTTTACGCACTTCTATGTCCAACCCTACGTGTAGGTCAGTGGAATCTATGCTTGATCTTTGGCTGCACCAGCAGTGGCGTAGCTACTGGGGGGGGCAGGGGGGCAAGTTGCCCCCCCCCCCGGAAAAATTTTTGGGGAAATTTGATGAATCTTCTTATTATTACAAAAATTTCTCAAAATTTTTGTTAGAATAAGAAATTGTGAGACATTTCTCATACATAATTCGTATTTTCATGCAACAAATTAACTCAGATTTCGTCAGTGTCGCACGAACAGGCCCAATTCGCGTTCACAGAAATGTCCTCGCCGCGTAGCAGATTGAATGTTCTTTTGTGCTTGTATACGCACGGGGGTTATGATCGTGCATTTCAGTGCACAGGAAGCTGTTATTCAGGTGATACTTTGGGAATTCAGTAAAAGGATGTGAGAACTGACAAGTCACTACCGTAGACCCCGAGGTTGTTATGTTCTTCTACAAGCTAGCAGTAGCTGTACGATTTTACTCTGTGTACATAACGATGGATGGGGCTGAAACAATCCATGGCCAACGAAAAACTTAAAGTTAATCTAGAAATTAGAATTAGTGGGATCCGTTGGCACACTTAGATTTTGTTACTTAACCTAATCCTTGGAGGCTTACAAGCTAGTTCGGGAAAATAGCTTTCTGCTCACTTTGAGTGTAACAATAAATGGACAATGAGTACCTTGTAGCCTACTACACTTAACAGACTGCTTTTCTAACAGGATATCCTGTGTGATCGAGCCACTATTAGGCCTCCTTAGTGGCGTGCGAAGGGGAGACCATTGGGCCACCCCTAACCCTAACCCTAACCCTAAACCCCTCTAACAGATGCCATTTTTTCTTCGTTCTTAAAAATACGTAGTCTAACTTTATTAACACAGACTTTACTTCAAAAGATAGCATATGTGGCACCAGATTGCTTGTAAGGACACCCAATTTTCAGAAATTTTCAAAGGGGAAGGATTGTCCCTGCAAGGTCTTTCAGTGATGCCAACTTTTTTTTTAATTCCTACAAATAGACCTAGGCAAATTCTGTCAAATTTCAATTTTTACTTAAAAAGGTAGACTCTGTTTCCCACTGGTGGCATCGATAAAAAGACTACATGTTTAGATTCACTTTATAAGCATAAATACGCTATTTTGACCATCTGAGGGGTCTGATTTTTCGAAATTTTCTTTACGCTCCGAGCCAACCAATGGTGGCGCTTCGCTCGGTCTTATGGGCAAAATTACATTTTTGGGGTAAAATTAGCTCTTAACTTTCTGATCACTTTGCAGTTTGCGAACATATTTTGAAGTGAGCATTTTATTTCAAACGACAAAAGAAGAAAGCGACTGGCTAGATTCTTCGTATTAGCCTGGAAAATGCTATTTCCGGCCATCTAAGGGGACTGATTTTTCCAAATTTTCTCTACGCTCCGCGCCAACCAATGGTGGCGCTCCGCTTAGATAATCTTTATGACAAAATAACATTTTGTGGCCAAGAAAAACCACAAATACCGATCAATGCTCTTTTATTTTGACTCCTTAAAGTGTGCAAATTTAATGACAAGTTTTTCTTCGTAAGGTAGCATAAATGGCATAAGGAAATGCATGTCAAGACACAAAAGTTTCAGTTTTATCCTCATGAACCACCACGATTCGACTTTTAACACTGTTCCTGTCAAAGTCGAAAATCTTGCACCATTTTGCATCTAGGCTCCTTGAAAACGTCAAAAAATTTCCCCTCCCCTTAGACCATACTGCATGCCCCTCCCCCTTCAGAGAAATCCTGCGTACGCCACTGCGTGAGTACATACAAATAAACCAGATATTGTTTACCAAAGTAATATACTTCGTTATTTCCGATTGCTTTATGTTTTACTTTAAGATTAAAGTGCAGGTAATATTACAAAATGACATGGTAATGTTGTTATACTTGTAAGTTTGCATGTTTTATATGAAATACATACACACTGACCGGGAAAGGTTTTGGGGAAATTTCATACCTTTGCCCCCCCCCCCCCTGGAAAAAATCCTAGCTACGCCACTGTGCACCAGAGCCGTTTATTAGGATGGATCAGGGCTGCATAGGTGTACAGCGCTATCACATTGTGTTGCCAGGTTAAGCACCTTAATCGAGGTTGCCATTGTGGAAAAATTCCGGGGCTTGAAAACCAAGAACTACAAGCTTTTGGGTCGTCAAGTTGCACAGAGGTACATGGCGAAAGAAGCGGGGTCTAGGGGTGATAGCCCCCACTGAAAATGAGGAGGGAGGAAGCATGCTCTCGCTCATAAATCAGTTTTGTAACCATTTCCGCCAAGCTCTGGAGACGACAAAATGGGATATTTACCTTATGGGGATTGTCTGAGTCAGTCCATTTGTCATTGTGAATTAACTTGACAGCTTTGGAAAAAATTGTTGAATTTTATGAAACAACTCCATGAGCCGCTTTAAGTGTCTCAATTGTAAAATCAGAATTAGTAGTGGAAGGGCATTATCCTCCAAAATCCGATGGCTTGGATTTTCACCCTACGTAACTATGTTTTTAGGAGAGAGCAAACTTCTTACTTGCTGAATGATTGTTCATTTTCTTCGCAGTCAAAAGGTGCATAATAGCTGATATTTCGTAATGTGCCCAGAGAATTCGCTGATTACATATTATGGACTTCCATGTCCCTCTGGAAAATGTTTGGAGCAGTTTGAATCTGCCCAAGGAAGATTTTAAGACAGGTCTGGGGGCCAGGAATAAGTTAGTTGTGAAAACTGGAATTGTCTGGTATGTATGAGAAATGGAAACGGTTCTTCTTTTTCGTTAATATGAACCAAATATTTAAGTATTTCTGGCGCAAAATTCCAAAATTTTCGACGCGCTTCCCGCGTCCAAACTTTCGTTTCAAGCATTGACTTGTAAGACCTCTGGCGCAGCTTCTGCTTGCTTGATCCTTACTAGGATAAAGCTGCCCGCTCCCCTTGTCGAGAACCGTATATCCTTCCATGACCTGTTTTACAGTATGCAAAATGATTTTCTTGCAAAATATCAGTTTAATTTGCGTGCAGGACTCACAGTCGAAGTTGAACCAACGATATACGTCGATTCATTATCTTTAGCAGAAAACTGTTCCAGTGAGGGAAATGTTCGAAGTTAGTTCCCACGCATCACCACGTGGGGCTTCATGTAGCATCCTCATTGAGTTCTAGTGAGCCAAAAGTGGAAAAGGGCCGTTGCCGGCTCGACTTGAACCAATAGGATGGAAACTGAGCTATAAAAGTCCATCTAACTAACTAACTAACTTATTGAAATCTATATTAATATGGTTAACGTGACGAGTGGGATAATTTATTTCGCAAGCGGACTCGTACCAAAAATAAATTTCAAAATTGACCGTACCTTTTCTCTTTATCAGTACAAAATTCGTTCAAAGTAAAACAATTAAATTAATCATCTGTATAGAACACTGACCATGCCATTAAATATCCTCTATAAAGCTCCATGCCTCTATTGCAAAAGTAGATGGAAAATCTCACAAGAGAAAAATTTTCGCACGCTCCGCGGGCTTGTGCACAACATGAGCGGTTCGACAACGCTAGGCTCTCCATAGAAGGCTTGAAATATCACGTGATTCTCGCAAACAGTTCTTATCACATGGGTGTCACTACTGAATAAAAAATAACCCTTTGCCAGTGCCCCTCCTTCATAGCAGAGTATGATAACCCGCTTGTCGTTCGTGAAAATGACCCCGAATATCTGATACAGATCCCTGCCCTTGGTGTTGTTACAAATAAACTGCCTATTAAACACACCTGCCAATGCCACAGAGTAAACCTGTATGTTTACATTATTTCACTTCATAGTATACTTCGTTTACAAGATTACTGCTTTGATTTCCCCACTGTACAAACACGTATGACACCTGCTTTTTTTAACGTCCATATCTGGAAATGTTTGGAAATGTCTGCTAGTCATTCATGTCAACTGTGCACGAATCCGGACAGCAAGTGATGGTCTGATTTCAGTCGGCCGTTAATGGGGTCCGCCATCTTTAAATCTTTCGATTTCCTTGCTTACCTCAATCATGGATGGTTGTACACTAATTTGTATCTTGAATTCTCCAATTTCACTTAATATGAGGGTTTGAAATTCATGTAAACAATAAATAAAGACGATTTAAGGCTGATGGACCCCACTTATGGCGACCTACAGTCACTAAAAACAAGCGCTAATTGGATTTGTCTATTTTTACTTGCTTTCATGTCATTGTTTTTTTTTTTATTTTCTCTACAGCAGTAAAATTCATACATAAACAACTTGGTTGGATTGGAATTGCTACAAAATATATCACACAATTGTACAAAAAAGTGCTCTGAAATTAAGAAGCCTGAGAAAGTGCAACGCCTCTTGTACAAAAGTAATAAGTTAAGGGAAAACGGAAAGTTGAAAAAAAAAAACCATTAGAATGCGCATGGCATTAATACAAAGTATTCATAGCTAATTAAAGAAAGTACAGAAAGAAGATATTACAAATAATTGTAAATATGTTAATACTTGTAAATATGCCTTCAAATGTGGAAGGATGAAATGAATAATTCGAAAAGCTAATGAATGTTTTAACTCTATGAAAAGTACTTGCTTGGTTTGAATGAATTCTTTATTTTAAATTTTTTATTTTAATATTGTTTTCTACAAATTAATTATACGGTACTTAACCTAATGAATAAATTTAGACTGTAATTACACGTTTTACAGAACACAACAGAAGACTTGCTCGGAAAAGGTTATTCTGGCTCTACTTCTCCTCAAAATCTGACATTTTTTGTTCCTCACATAATTTACTGCAGCAGTGGCGTAGGCAGGATTTCTCTGGGGGGGGGGGGTGTTTTATACTGAGTGATTGGGGACTTGGAAAGGGGTCAAATCCCTTCCCTTTGAAACTTTTATAAAAAAAAATTGGGTGTCTTTACATGCGATCTGGTGCTTCGTGTGCCATTTTTTTTTTTTTTTTGAAGCAAAATTTGTTTCACAGGATATCACTGATCTCCGACCGAGGTGTCCTTACATGCGATCACGCGTCCGTGAGGAGGCGTGGCTCATTGGCTCCCTCCTGCGTCCGTCAGTGATTTGCACTGAAAAAATTGAAGTTTTGAATTGAAAGCTCTCTCTCTGAGGGCTATTCCGAATCAGCACTCAAAGAGCGTAATTCGGATACAACGACTATGTAATACTACTGTTTTGCGCTGCGAGTTGAATTTAATGAGATGTTAGTTTCCTTATGTTAACGAAGGATTGGTCGAGGATATTGCACTTATATCTTGTGCCAAGGTGTTAAAATTTTGAAAAATATTTGTTCAACCGTTAGTAAAGTGATACATATCTATAAAATGTAGGAAATTTTAGGAAAATGTATAATTTCATTTGTTATGCTGAAGCAATTTAACAGCAAAATATTAGAGATATGTTAAAATAGTAATAAGTGCACACCATGACGATGCTTTGGGGGCGATGCGCACTGTTTAACAAGAAATTTCCTAACTGGCTAACGTAATCCTAATCCTTAAACTAATCCCTAACCCGAACAAAGAATACAATCGATACAATACAATGGCAACAGCCAATCAAGAAACACCTTGTTAAACAGTGCGCATCTACCGCTTTGTGGTAAAAAGGTCTGCTTCAAAAGATTTTTCTCTTGGCTTTAAACGAAAGAGAAGAATGAACAATGATAAAATATCTAATGCTAAAGAGAAAATCGGTAACAGCAGGTTAAAAATTCATAAAACATTGAAAAAATGTTACTTATGATAAAACAAATAAATTAAACAGAAAGTCGCACTTCTAATGTGACTGATTTTGGGTTTATTGGTAAACGGTTTGGCGAGGTTGTGCACGTTTATTTACTGAAGAAAAGTCCAAACACATTGAATTGAATGTGATGTTTGAAACTGTTGCGACTGGTTGTTGTCTTTGTTATGTACCCTGTGGGTAATATTGTTGATCATTATAATTGCAAATGGTCATCATGTCATTACGTTGTTTACCTTGCCTTCACTCACACACCTTTCTGCACCAAGCTCTAGGTTTAGAGTAGATCATCAATGTCATATAAGCCAAACTTGTTGCATTAAACATACTTGAGCAAACAGATACTATTTGTCCAATGAAAAACGTATTGCAAATTTAAACTTGTATTAATAAATCATGATGTTAGAGCATGACACATGACTGTTTCTGTTGTGGAAAATGAGAGAAAAACACATCTCTATTGGCAAAGTTTAAGGCAGTCGACTTTCACCCGAAACTACAATTGTTGTAGTAGTCTACAGAAATTTTCAATTGGCACAGCTCTTCGACAGACAGCAAGTTAAAAAATGCAGGACACTGTAGCTCATATTGCATAACGTATACTGCACTGAAAATGTGTTTATTACAAATTGGGGCCATTCATATAAAACTCAGCAACAACCTGAAATTGTATCTGGATTAGGATCAGTCCTCAGTAAATGGGTTAGGAGAAATGGAACTGTGTTAAGGCAAGAGTCACCCCATCCTGAAGTCGTGCAGCAGACTGCCCTCTTTCGTGATTGGCTAAGAGTTATGTGACAACGTTTTTCCTCTTCAAATGTGAAATTTACTAAAAGTAGCTGCTTGATTTTCCTTGGATATGCTATATTGAAGTCATAAATTATGATGAAACTTAATTTAAAGATAAATAAAAAAAAAATGTGATATTTAGGTGTTGCTTAAAAATAAGTTTGCAGGACTGCTCTGGAACTTTAACTAGTGGGGGTATTTCGGTGGGAGTGCAATGTTGGTAAGTCTGGAGAGGAAGTCAAATCATAGCAGACTGTCGGAAGAGTATTTCAGCATGTTTTCCCAAGTAAGTTTTGTCAAGTTTCTTATCAAATTTTATTTTGGATTGGACTTCATGCAGAGAAGTGCCTCAAACATAAATGGAGATTGTCGATGTCATCCCGAAAGTAATCTGCCTAGATTCGAAATAGAACCATTGAGTATTACGTTGCTGTATATATGCAAAAAGCAAGTACTAATGGCCAAGGTACTTTCAGTTAAGTTCAGTTTGTTTTCTTCCTTAAGGAGTATGGGATTTATTGGGAAATCGGTACCTATAGGTAATATAGGAACCAACTGCCATTGTGCTTGGTGCTCAGCATAAGGCTCAGCATAAGCAATGGATTAGGGAAAACAAGCCAGTGAGCCACAACTGGAAAAAAGGCCGTGGTCGGCTGGACTTGAGCCAATTGGTTGGAACCTGGGCCGTAAAACTCTATCTAACTAACGATACTAAACAAAGTTACCATCCTTACAATAATACGTCATAAATATAGGGCATGATAACAAGAACAACAAAGAATGTTTCCTTTTTTCCGGTCCAGTCCCTATTCGCGTATCCCTTCACATGCCATATGTGTCAAACAGATTCACAAATGTTACCCTTGCTCTGCTTCAAGAAGCGGCTGTATGTTTCAAATATCCACTTCGGCATCTCAATTCGATGAATTGAAAAAAAAAACCTCACCAAGTTGAATAAAACATTTGCCTTCCCTTTTTCTGGACTTTGACACCTAGAAGAGCAGTATAGTCTAAAATGTTAGCGATTTTCAATTTCATATAATACAATATAATATAATATCATTACTGTCGAAAAGACATACCCATAGCTTTTTCAGTATTCCAATACATTCAATAATGCGTCGGTATTTTCTGTTTGCAAGACTTTGTAGATAGCAAGTGTTCTGCAAACTCACAAATGAAATAAGTATACAGTTATACAATTAAGAGACTTAAGTATGTACTTGTAGCCATTTTCCACTCAAAGTGTACATCAATAAAAAAAAAACCGGAATGAGAAATATTTTCATATGTTCCTTATAGATCGTTACTGTTTTCATAATTTTGTAAGGCATACTATCATTTCGGGAAATAACCCTTTCTCGGGGGAAATGTTTTTTTCCAGATAGGGAGGGGGATCCTGTCATAGGCGGCGCCATTTTTACAGTTCTACCATGATGCCTCGCGATTCTACAGCGCTAATTCAACGGATTCAAATGTTCAAAACACCTGGGATTTTTTCTTCGAATTTAGGAAAAGGGAATTCAGGCATATTTAGAAACTTTGTTTCTAATAGAAGAAAATAAAAACCAATCAGATCATGTTTGATAGTTCACCGAGCATAGTTTGAGGTATGGAACAATTTTGACACGTTCTCTGTCCTTAGCTTAAATTATAGATTCGACGTAGCTGCAAGATTTGTTGATTTTTTTTTCAAAAAGTGGTGTATAAAGTGAATCGTGCGTGTAATTGTGTTCATTAACACTTAGATGGGAGTTTGTTGTGATTTCTTGTGATTTCGGTGGTGGTGAACAATTACCTTGTACTTGAATTTTTCTACATTTATAAAACAAAGCGATTACTGTGTAGACAAGGTACACACTAAGTGCACATATATATTCATGCTGAAGATTTCCCCGATCGTATGAACCCTCATTTTCACTCATTTTCACCCCTAAAGGTTTTTGTCCGAACTGATTAGGAAGAGAAGCAAAGTCTCATCCCTTACGTTAAAACTAATCCAGCCAACGTGCCCAGTTGGACCCCGACTGGGCTCCAGCTGGGCTACTTGCTGGGCCCTAACTGAGACCCATTCGTGTTTGTCAGGTGTTCCCACTTGGGCCCAACTGGGCTAGCAGCTGATGCCCAGTTGAAGCCCAACTGGGCCCAGCTTCAACAACTGAAACCTAGCTGGGCTCAAGCTGGGCTTCAGCTGGGCATCAGCTGGGAAAGGCTAGCCCAGTTGGACCCCATGTGGGAGCACCTGACAAACACGAATGGGTCCCAGCTGGGGCCCAGCAAGTAGCCCAGCTAGAGCCCAGTCGGGGCCCAACTGGGCATGTTGGCTGGGTAAGGTAACATATCTGTTTTGACTGTTTGAGCATGTACATTTCATTCTGGTTTTGATACATGGTAAGTGTTCCGTTTTCTTATGCTTTCTATCTTTCCTTTTCCCTACTTTAAATGTCGCTAGCTACGATAAACATATTACTGTTCTTCCAACGTCCCGTTTATAACTCTAAATTTCCACAATTGCATATTTTCAGTTTGTATATACATCTATATAAATGTGTTTAAAAACGAAATACACTGAACTGAACTGAGTTTAGTCGTCAATGAACTACTTGCCCAACAATGCTCAAGTTTTCGTAATCTCAATATGCACTGTAATGGAATCTCTAGTTTAAAAAGTAAGTGCTTGCTACCACACAGTCTTAGAACGGTTACATTTTTGAAGTGCTCATTGGACATTGTTGATCAGCCTAGGTCAAAGTGAGTAAAGTAAGAGTACAATTTGTCACTATTTTTTCCTACCGTCGTAAATTTTAAGTGCGCTCTGTCCGATTTGTTTCCTAGTTAGTTGGAATTAAAATTGTAATCATTCAAGAATACTCCATTGTGGCTTAAAGTTTGAGAGACATATCCAGAGGTATTGCCATTTCCTTATATTGAAAGGTGGGGAGAAGGCCTGTCTCTGATATGAAATATCTCCACAGACAACTTACCACAATCAGGAAGCTGGAAGATATGGAGATTGTTTACTCAAATCTGGCAGACAATAATCACTTGAAAGTATTTTAATCCTTTTCAAAAACGAAATTTGATTGACAGGTCACTTTGTTTCAATTGTCCAGCTTTTGTGGACTTTCCTTCTTAATGATCCTTCCCCTCTTCAATTCTAGTACGGTAATTCTAGTACGGTAATTCTTAAACAAAGGCCATTGTCAAGGTGCTTCTTTGATCTTGATGTGCTTATCCGACATATGAGAAAAGTTTCAACCTTTTTCATCGAAACGACCGTTAACCCATTTTCAAATTGCACAATTCCTTTTATTCTAATTTTTTCATTCCGAAGTTAAGCTTGTTTAAATTCTACAGCAGCCTAAGTATCCGTGTTGATACTTCAAAACACCGCGGTTTGTTCCTGAAACAGCGACAAGGGTATTTTCGCTTAAGAAGTGATAAAGAAACACAATATACCCTTTTTAAACGCTTCACCTGTCGGCACCATGTTGAAATAATTTTCCTCTTTTTGACGGCTAGTAATGTGATGCTAAGGATAGATATAATCCTCTCATTTCTCTCAGCTGTAGCAAATGACTAGAACCATTGTTCTTACTGTCTAATTTCTATTAGTTCAGAGGAATTTCAGGAATCAGATAATGAGAGGCTTAAGTAATAGCTAAGCACCTGATACAAAAGTAAACCAGGGCGAACAATCCCCATCTCTCTAAGCTCCCTGTCACAATCAGTGTTAGCATTTTGGTTACCGCTATACTAATTCTGCTACCGTAATTAAATACATAGTACATTAAGGTAACCAAAAAGTGAATTTTCTTAATTGTTCTTGTATAACCTTTCCTGTTTTAATGATCTCGAAAGGATGCTAAATTTTAAAGAAGTGTAAATGAGGGTAATTATAAATGCGGACAGATACATCGGTGTGTATCACATGTTTTCTTTCAGAATAGAATAATTATTTTTAGTATTTAGATATATTTCAGATTAACGTGATCAAAGAAAACAACCCTTCATGTTGCACCTAGAAATCAGAAATCAAGTTATATTTGTATACGAAGAAAATAGGGAGTTCTTGCAATTTTTCTTTTTCGACTGAACATCATAATTTTCATAAAAATTCAATTATAATTTTTAGACTGATAATTTAAGGAGAAAACACTTTAAAAAATAACACTTAACACTTAAACGTGTTTATAGCGGCAGTGAAGGTAAAGGGTTGTTAATTCATTAACACACTCGGTGAGGCAATAAGAACGTTGAAGTACAAATGTTTTTAACCGTAGTCTGTGTTATAACATGGGATTCACACAATTATTTGTTGGCATCAATAATGCCTCATCATGTTAATTGTCTTAACCAATGACGCGTTAATGCGTTAGTAAAGCAACAAGACCTTTAATTTTACTGTTCAAAGATAAGCCATTAACGCGTTCACTTAATTAACAAGTGTTAATTAAGTGTGACGTGTTATTTTTTCTGTGAAATTAACACAGAGGAGGAAAAAACGTTCTCACCCCATATGGATGCTTCAGTT
This sequence comes from Holothuria scabra, assembly GCA_037179385.1. Classification (NCBI taxonomy): domain Eukaryota; kingdom Metazoa; phylum Echinodermata; class Holothuroidea; order Aspidochirotida; family Holothuriidae; genus Holothuria; species Holothuria scabra. The sequence goes on along the minus strand of CM074181.1, from coordinate 55,094,351 downwards.
TGACCAACTTTGTCAAAGTTAATTTGACTTTTGAAACTTTTCCATCATCGTTTTTTGGATAAGTTTGGTGTAACCAACATCAGCTCGACGAATGCGTTCGCATCGATTTGTTTTGTTTTTAAGAACTAAGCCATAAACTCTTCTATCCTTTTTATCCGTCTGGTTTAGGCTGATACATGCATCGAAAGCAGCCTGATTAAATTTCCTAAAGTCTTGTAAATCTCGTCCGAATGAGGGTCCATACTCCACAACTTTCCTCCAAAATACTTTGGTAAAATGTTCATAAAGAAGTACATCCCCATGATTCCATTTCCTGGCTTTGTCTATGGTGTCTTTATCTGTAGCCATTCTATGACTATCGCTTCGTGATGCTACAGGAAAATACAAAATATCTTCAAAATCCCAACAAAGCAGTCGTTTGAGTAAAATTAAAGATTCATCATAATATTCGGTAAGCATAACCAAATCAAAATGGTGATCAATTTGAGCTATTTTTGCAAAAATTTCGGTTTCATTATCGTCATTTTTATGGTCAAAACCAAGGGAAAAGAGTTGTCCATTACGACTGAGTTGCCATTGCTTGTATTTATGTTCTTTGTAGTATTTCATAGGATTGCTCATAAAAGTTTTAAACGCGTTACCATTTTCTGGAAGTTTCATCCCTTTGTACATTTCAAAATAACCAAATGCTGATTCCAGTTGGTCTTCGGGTTTCCTAAGAATGGTAATATACGTTGCATTTGGTACCACCACCTCCAATTCCTTCCTATTATATCGAGCGTGATTGCACAAAATGTCAAAAGTTCCATTCATGAGTGGGAACTTCAAAACATTTTTCCGATTAAAAAGGTTCGTACGTGACAAAACATGTGTACGTCCAACTGCAAACTTCAACTCCCGATAGTAGCCAAACCTTTCGAATATGGAGGCTGAAGTGGTACTAGCTGTTTTATATGTCTTCAAAAACACAATTTTGTGCACAGGGGCACACTTTAGATTAGTTGTAGTACCGTTTCGTAGAGCAGCTGCCACCAATAGTGTTTGAGTTCGTTGGTGCCTTCTACTAGTGTAACTACAACAGCAGAAAGATAAAGGTGAAGTAAGGGAGACAAGACATGTATTATGTTTATTTTTACAAGTGTACATCATAAACTCTAAAAACGTGTTTAACAATTAAACACTTTACTTTTCTTTCTCCACTTTATAAACACTTTTAAATTCTAAACATGTCTAGCAATTAAACACGAAGAGTTTAACAATTACACGTGTTTTAAAGCAACATTTTTAGGAATATTACACGTGTGTTTAACATCTGCACATGTCTACAACTTGGGGGCAAAAAGGGTTTAGAAAAGCCTTGAATTCCTAAACACCTTTTTTAGTGTGTTTTAGAGTGAATGGAAACTTTTAAAGGGCCAATCCTCTCACCCCAAACAACACTTTTTGTAGGGGTAACAGAAACTCTCAGTTGGCTCAGCTCAGTTTTGATTGAGCACTTTCTCAAACAATGCAGAGTACCAAAGCTTATATTACACAGCATGAAATGTAGTGAGAGTGTTTTGATTATACACATTGAACTTTACTATACTCACCCTGAAGCAATATAAACTGAGATTTTGTCTGGATGAGAGTGATTTCCAGACAATTGTGGGAGGGACTTAAGTAAGAAAGTTAGGAGAATTGGTACTGTTTGGGGTTAGAGAATGGGGCCTTTAACTTGAAATTGGTTCTTATCTCCTCCCAACTATGTACGGGAGATGATGTGCTCCATGCATGTGATAATGATTAGTCCACATATTTAATTCTATCGATTTCCGTCATAGCAACTATGACCATATTAATGCACTGTGGGGAAAAATGGTACAGAAAGGTGTGATGGTGGTCTTGTTCAAAAGATTTCAATAGACTCCCTGGCTCACCACACCATTGACCGTTTTCCCATGTGTGTTTATTTTAGACTTAATATGGAAGCCACTTTGAATGTAGCGAAAAATGATATTATTTGCTGCTTATTACATTCTAGGCTTGCATTGCTGTGCATGGCCTGCATGGCTTTACATAACAATAGTCGAAGGTACATCTGACCTCGGCGTATGTTATGAAAGATATACCGGTAGGGTATGGTAAGGGATGAAAAGCGTAAAGGAAAATTAAGTTTGATATATTACCACGTGACCCCTTTGACATTTTTGGTGTCATGGGCCTCGAGTTACAGATGACGCCATCTTGGTAGTAATGGCATTGAGACATCTGGTCACCACTAGTAAATTCAAATCCATCGAGTTCAAATATATTTGATAAATTATTTCAACATAGTACATAAATTACATCGATATACAGAACGAAATAACTAGAAATCATTTGAAGGACACTACAAAATGTATTCAAAACGGCTTTGTGGGAGATACAATAAATAGCCTGAATGAAATTTTGGGCATGATAATCTTGGGCTTACCTTCTCATTTGAAGTGGATCTTGATATAGTATATCTTTTTCAAAAGTTATGAACAAGATAGTTATTAGTCCAATCAAAGGCAAAACGCCTGCGAGGATCTTCGCTAACGGAGTAATCGACATCCCCTTAACCATATTGAGGCTTTTGAGTTTCTACAAAGCATCATGTAATGAAAAAGAAAAAAGTTATAATATTACAACACGTCTCAATAAAATGAAATACGTGCAAATCTGAAATTTACCCTTCATCTGCATTATGCGTAACAATAACTTTTAACTACAAATGTTTGAATAGTAGATGAAGGAAGATTACGGTCAATCACATATTCAGCAGTTATGGAGGCACCAGCGATTGAAAAGTAGGGGTAGGGAAAAATTGAGGTCAAATGAAAATGTTAAGGAAGCCACAGAGCGCTAAGCGCTACTTTTTTCGGTCAGGTCAATGGGCAATTGGGGGTCAGGAGCGAACCCCCGGTGGTGGCCCAGAGGGCAAAGCCCTAGTAAGCTCTAAGGCAAGCCTCCGTGAGCTCCAAGGTTTAAGCATGTCTCTGGATAGGTATATTTTGCTTAAAGGGCAAGGGCAGTCATTCCAAATTGAAGTCGAGTAGTAGACTGTCCAGTTTCATGATTGGCTGTTGGGAGTCATGTGACAATGTTTATTCTCTTCAAATATGAAATTTACTAGAAATAACTGCTTGGTTTACCTTGTATATCCAATAGTAAAGTCATAAAATGTTATGAAAGATACTTTGAAAAGAAATGAGACATAAATTGTGTTATTAAGCTTCTTCTTCAAAATAAGTTTGGGGGACTGCTGTTTACCTTGAAGCAGATGAGCTTTAAGACTTGATAAGGTATCCTGTTGGATTACACGGCGGATCCATGGTGGGAATTCTCTGTGGGGGTCAAGAGAGTGAAACCTCCGCAAGCTCTGCGTTTTTGCATATCACTGGGTGAAAAATTATATCTTAGGCATACTTGGTTCAGGATTATTTGGGCATCTGCATGGTAGGCAATGGTTCTGACTGGACATGGAAGTGCCTTCTTATTGCCCATGACCATAGTACGGCAACTGTACCCTTCTTAAAGGTTTTATTCAGAGGGAAAGTGCATTTTCGTTCCATTGGGAGTGAGTCGAAAGTGTTCTTTTTCCTGTCTCCTGCCCACCTCGAATTTTTGAAGTACGGTATCCCCTGACAGTGCTGAAAAAATACGTTCTAAAAAACAATAAAACGGAGAGGGGCAAAGATCAAGCCTTTAGCATGTGACGTTACTGGCCGGAGTGTTTCACACGCCAGTTTACATGCATGCAAACATAGTGGTCGGAATACATAAGCCAGGGGCGGATCCATGCAGAAATTTGAAAGAGAGGGGGACTGAACTTTCGAAACACTAACTTAGCGAAATACCATCGGTTGGCCCGGAGGAAAGAGAAAATTTTGAAAAACGTGACACCTCAAAAAGTCTTAACTTTGAGCGTTTTTGCGATAAAATTTATGCTTCAATAAAAATGAGCAAACTGCACAATGTGAAGAAAATTATTGGAAAACGAGCTCTGATTCTAAAAACAATTTCAGTTAGCCAAATCTTTGGCTATCTCTTCTAACCAGTGGCGTAGGAAGCAATTTGAAAGTGGGGGGGGGGGGCAATTTTTGGACTATGCACCTCACCCTACCCCATTGACCAAAGGTTGCATTTTTATGCTAAATGTTTCGCTTTTTGTACCAGGAAGAACGATTTTTTTAAATAAAAACAAATTGTATACTGGAAATCATTTGTGGTCTCGGCACGGTGGCGTTAGGGTATACCTATAAGACCATAAAAATTGCAATAACCAAAATGCACATAATTTTTGCAACTGATTTAAGTGTCCAATGTTGTAAACAAAATGTAAGCTTAGAATGACACATGTATCCCATAAGTTGCATGATAAAGGCCTATGGCATAAAATCCTAAAATTGGTGCCTCGTTACATGTTAAAACCAAAATGCCATTTTCATAACGTGGTATTTACTGTGCTTAACACCGCTAAAAACTATGGTTTTCATGGGATTTTTCATTATTGTAAGTTTTCACAATAAGCCTACCTACTGATCATCAATCAAAAGGATTTCTTATTTTGTATTTATTCACGATGATGAAATCGAGGATTCTAAGATTTTATTTTAAACAAGCAAATATTTTAACATAGATTACGAATTGACACTACATTTTAAGATCTAAATTTTGGCCAAATATAATACCCTTTAGCTTTCCTTTTCAACTCCTAAAGCTCATAAAACCATTCTTTTAGGCTAAAATGTGAGCGATAACCAAATTCCGATACCTTGCCATATTTTGGGGATCTAAAAGAGTACACTTTGCGCCTTTTATAAAATCAAGTCAATCTGTCATATTTTTGAGTCAACAGACAGTTTTTCGGCAAAATGTAGCCCCATTTTCCATACGCATCACAAAATGCTGATTTTGTTTTCAAAGAAGAGGGAGATGCTTCGCCATGACGGAGATTCTTAAAAGAATAGTCCAGAGCCAAATTTGTTTTTCATGTGTTAAAAGAGGATGATATTCCAAGCATTCTGGTGAAAATTTTATTCATTCCCCGTGTTCGGTTCTCAAGATATTAGCAACTTAATGTGAGCAGTTTTCGACAGAGAATGAACTTGAAGCAAGCAGGCGTTACGTAACGGATTCACATTGTTGGCCAATAGACCTATTTCCAAGTAGCAATTGCAAAGGATTGTGGGATAGAGTTTTGGTGTTTGTTATTTTTGTCAATGGCATTTTACTGTGGTGAAAATGGACGCACACCCAAAACTATATCCCACAATTCATTGTAATTGCTACTTGGATAGGTCTATGTTTTGTTTTTATTTTATAATTTACCACCAACTACACTCAGATATATTGATACCATAGGTGTGTGCTGAGCAATGGAAATTCAAAAACTTTCAATGTCTTAGGGGCAAGGTAGCATCCCTTACCAACTCAAAGTCAAACTATTGGATGAAAAATAAAGACAAGAGGGCAATCCACGGAGTTGCATATCTCATCGCTAACGCGTGATCAAGTTGGTTACAGAACTTGAACTATGTATGAGCTAGAAGTTTTATCTGTGCTGAATTTTATGCTACAGTAGAATGTCATTGACAAAAATTATACTAAAACTCCATGCCACAAACTTGAAGTCCAAGGGAAGCGATCTTTTTCGTTCCAAGGGACGGAAGTTTTTTTCGTAAGATAGCGAGGGGAAGAATATGGCACAGACCAATCAAGTTCTTGGGACAGGCGCACCCCTTATTCCAAAAAACATCATTTGGATATTTATATTCTGACACCGGATTATATAAGAACTGGAGAAACCGGCCACCCAACCTTTGTAACGCTTCCCTTTTAATCCAGTGGGCCTATCTAAGATTTTGGAACAAATTTATTTTTTAAGATGCCGTTATCCCCTTGCAACACTATGAAAAAAAAACAACAAGCTTGGCTGTAACACTAAACTGATACGATTAGATATGGACGCAACGATTATAAAAGTTAAGACGCTTTCGGGGACGCTTTAGACAAGTGCGTAATTGTTATTATTTAGGCGCTAGCTGGGCGTATTCTCCATTTTGACGCGACGGCAAACTTCATGTGTGTCGAGCTGATATGCAGATCATGATATGTGTCTGATATGCGTCTCAATTAAAAAACTGGGCGTGTGCGCGATGTTGAACGTGTGGCGTTAGAAGATTTCCGGGCGACTCACAAACCTTTTCTGCGAAGCCTACTGGCCTGTGGCCAATCCTAGTCCGTGGCAAGGAAATTGTCACGTACGTTTTTTTTTTTTTTTTTTTTTTTTTTTTTTGCGATGCTTCAGAACCGCCAAGTTTTAAGGGCACCAATATGTAAGATAGGTAAGCCCTATGCCTAACCTAATGTTAGTCACCCAAAGTTTTATATCTTGGGTTATAACTCAAGCCTATGAATGGCGTAGGATTAGCCCTAGACCTAGCCTACATACTGTTAACCAGCATGAGATTTCAAGTCTAGCCCTAGGTTTGACTTCAACTTTCATACTACCAGGCCTAACAGTTACAGCAATTTTGGACAGTTACAGCAAGTTTGGAGTGAAGACAACTGTCTGCATAGAGTTTATGAGGACATTCTAGATATAAGGGCCATCAAAGTGAAGTGCGAGCAGGAACTTAAAAATCTCACTGCAGCATACAAGGTAGTGAAAAAAGAATTTGAGACTGTTACTACGAAGTACAAACCTAGGAGTCTAGCTTATTTATATTAATTGATGAAAAAATAGGCTAGTTACAAAACATAAAAGTGGGGATGACACGGCCAAAGTAAGTAAGTTCCTTGGTAACTGTTCTTTGGGTACACCTTGACATAAAGTGAATGATTTCCCTACTGAATTATGTCCATAAATACCGAAATACGACGTTTTGAATTTCCAATTACAGGCCAGGCTCAGACCATTTGAAATTCGAAAGCGAAAAAACGTATGTGAACGCGTCTCAAAATGGTGACGTCATTGGAGGCACGGTTAGCAACACTGTTCCAGAGAGCTCACAATCATCGAATCATGTGCATGGTAACGCGTGTTAGCGCATACATAATTGCAAACACCGGTGCTCCGATAGCAGTTAGCGTGGCCACAGACTACATTGTGAATTGTGCATTGCGCGGTGACTGCTTGGTATTCGCAATAGCATCTTCATCAAACAGCTCATACAGTAAAGACGAGCTCGTAGTGGGGACGCGCTTGTTGTGGTCTGCCCATACATATTCATAGCTGTTCTTTACAGAGACCGAACCGCGTCTTTCTTGCACAAAAACAGAACTGTTTTTACCGGCGCGCATATACACGCGAACACATTGGTCAATGATTTGCTCCGAATCCCCACCATGGTCCGCGCCTTTCGCTCTGTATGTTGGACTCCGTATTTTGATGCAGTCGTTTTCATGAGGTTGCTAAGATATAAGATAACTTCACCGAACGTTACATTAGTTCCACATCTAGATGCGCGCCGTAGGGCGGGGTTTGTGCCGCCAATTGCGTCATAAAAGTCAGGTGAGCTGTTGCGGCATTTTTCGAAATTGGATTTTGAACGCAGTTTTCCTTCGAATATCATTTATGCCGAATTGTACGGGTTTTTTAATGGGGTGTGAGATGATATTTGTAAAATACTGTATCTAATCTTGCAATACACAAAAATTTTTGTGGCCGTGTCATGCCCACTTTAACCGTTGACAATCTGTAACGTGAACTATGTCCTTGGTTGCCATGACAATCACACATATCGGTATAACTTACAGTATCGTGCCTAGGCTATTACACTTAAACTTTCAGATTTGTGGGATGCGTCCGTTAAAGGTACGTTCACACTTGTCCGGCAACGGCAACGGCAGCGGCAACGGCAACGGTAACGGCAAAAATATCCCACACAATAGAAAATGAAAGACTGTTCACACTAGCACGGCAACGGCAATGCGGCAATCCGGTAAAAATGCGTCCGGCAAAAAAGTAATCGCACATGGAGCGATTCAACGCCATTTGCCGTACGGCAAAAAAAAAAAACCTACCAACTTCAAAGTGTGCAAGCATTTGCCTGTCTGACCAGCGGGAGCCAACGGTACGGGGGCAGGGACGTTCTGTGATATCCAGCAAAACAGTGCACAAACTATTTGGATGCGTTCAACTACAAGATGCCTCGAAGATCAGACTTATCTGACCAGATTATAGAAAAAACTGGTCATTCTTGTCCAAAAAGAATCATTCACATACGAAGTGACAAATCATAGCTACCATGATAAACTAAAATATTTTAACATATGAGAAAATAGCAAAAGAAATGGGAAATTCCCAATTCGATGGAAACTTTTTATATCATTTACGTTGATAGCAGGTATTGTTAGTAGTATTATAACAATAAGCCATCAATCATAACTTTTGTTTTGTCCATGATGTAACGTATGTCAGACTTGAAAAAATACATGTCGGCTATAAATTATTTCCTCTTTAGTACAGACCTATACTGCATTGCAAGGTTTATTAAGGAACATGGGTCGCTCATTTTTTTTCCTTAAAACGTAAGCCTATTTTGCCTGGCCCGACCTTACTTCTAATTCAGACAAGCATAATGCAGTCACGGTAACAAAGGAAGAATATGAAAGTGGTGTATATGTGTGTGGGGGGGGGGGAAGGGGGGCAGTTTTGGAATATGCACCTCACCCTACGCCATTGACCAAAAGTTACACATTTGATGCTGATTTTTCGCTTTTTCTACGAACAAGAAATATATTTTTTTATTAAAAAAATTAAATGCCACATCTCATTTTTTTCAAATGAAACTGCGCACTGAAAAAGGTGGGAATATTCCTTTTTTTGCCAACCATGCTGTAATAGACAAGTAAGTATATCTATGCCTTCTGCGACAATGCGACACTGGCTTAGCTTGAATTTTTCCGGGGCATTTTCTGATAACATTGTCACGAAAGTATTTGGCTCAAGTTCTGTTCAGACTTTTATTGTCAGATTTAATTATTCTGCTGTCACCATCTTTTCCTCTTTCGCCCTTTCTTCCGATCTATTTGATACGCAATTGCTATTTAAAATATCAGCTCCTCATCAATGTCGACCATGTTCGATAATCAGATAATGGAACAAGGGAGGTGTGATTAGTTAGTTACACCTCCCTGATGGAACAAATTTGTCAGGTTCAAATTCCAGTCAGTATAATCCGGTAAAATTTTTACCGTATGCGGTAATAGTTTTTGCCGTCATATGTGAACAGCTCTGCCGGATTGCCGTTGCCGTTGCCGTTACCGTTGCCGTTACCGTTACCGTTGCCGCTGCCGTTATATGTGAACGCACCTTAATAGTTCAAGTGAATACAAAAAAAAAAGGATTTGAACCCCTGTCACGTGACCGTTGACATTGGTTGCCATGGAAACTACATACTTTGGTAGAACTAGTCTACCCTATTATACTTGTGAAGTTTCATGTAAAATGAAGGTTTTCTTTTGAAGTTTTAGTACAAAATAGGAAAAAAATGATTTTTTTGCAAAATGTGACCTTTGACCTCTGACCTTTAACCTTTTCTTTCGAGGGTTTGGGAGACACAAGGTCCTACCCTGGGGTACCCACCTACCAATTTTGAAAAGAATCGGTCTAGCCCACTAGGAGGAATTTGAGGGACAAAAACGTTGTTTTACTAACAAATTATCACTTGAAAATTTTTTGTTCCACTATACCACTTGACCTTTGACCTCTGTTGCTATGGCAACCACATATTTTGGTAGGTCTAGATGCAATCATCATATGTGTGAAGTTTCGTGTCAGGAGAACGGTTCGTTCTGGAAATATAGCAGAAAACGTGATTTCACTAAATTTGACCTTAGACATGTACCCTTTGACCTTCACTTGCGGTTGTGTATTAAAATGCAATTGCTCCACCTGAGGTACCATCCTACTTAGTTTGAAGAAAATTTGCCCAGCCGTTTACAAGATATTAGGAAAACAAAATTGGACAAACACACACACACACACACTCACCCACCAACACACACAAGGACAGATTTTGACCCCCTCTCTCAGCCCTGGACCTTCAGTCACCCCGGGGTACTTCACCATGGGTTAGACCTCGAAACTAGTAACCTGGGAAAATTTACCGTAACCGTGGAGACCATTGCGATTTAAGCTGGCATTGCCATAATAGCCCATAGGCAAAGTGACTACAATATCTCATCCTCCTCACGAAGCGATGAGATAAAAACAACAAAACATTGACCAAAAATGTAAAAATGAAAATGTGTCAACTTCAATGGCTTTTATCTTGAGAATTGAACATGGAAAATAAACGTAACACAAAATGCTTAGCATATTTTCCTCGTTAACATATCTTATATAAATTAGGCTCTGGAATATTCTTTTCAAACGTCAAAAGCCTCCCCCTTTCCCTTCATATTTGGAATTGGATCCACACCATTGACTCCAACGATGTTAATTGCACCGCAAATTTTAATTAAGGTGATAAAAGGCGTATCATGTTAATTACTTTAAGAAAAGATACTGTCTTACCGTTTTAGTGGTATATTTTCCAGACAACTGTTCCCTATTGCTACTGCAGCGAAACTGATCACATTCACCTTTGGTAGCAATTGTATCCCATTAAAGTCTGCGCTAGGTATCTTCGATTGTTGGTAAGGTATTACAGAGAGCTACATGGACCGAACGCCACAAATTAGACTATCTGCTCAATCTTTTCCGTTGTAGGAAAAAAAACTTAGGGGACAATAACAAAGCAGCCCTAATTTAGAAGTCTTTGCTCTCTCTATGTCTGAATCTACAATTTAAGTGAACGCTATGAATAGCGGTTGTGAACCACCAAAACAAATAAAACGTGTCTTACAGTAAAATAGTTTGTAGTACGAACTTGGAAATATGATTCAAATCCACACCATTCATAAAAAAAAATTAAAATTTAGAAACCATGTACTACCATGGAAGTACTAACTAGACGGAGTCCTTATTTTTGTGACGTTCAAGGTCGGCTGGTAGGTTTGTAGTCCATGGTGCAATTGCTTTTAATGAAGATGTCAATCCAGTTGGCAGACAAATATGATTTCTTTAAACATTTTTGAAATGTGGGTCTTGTTTAAAAAAAAGTGGAAAATAAAATATCAAAATACATTAAATTTGACATACCTCTTGAGACATTTTTTATTTATACATGATAAAATTCCATTTTCTTTTAGTTGTGGCATATAGACGGAAAACATTCCTCTCAACAGGAAAGGAGGAGATCTGATCATCGTCTCGATTGATCAAAGGAGCTCTTTGTGTCACAAGATTTTGATAAGGCTATATAAGATCCTTTACATGCAACTTGATTCAAGATTCTACTAAAATTCTGAAGAAAGCTACGGGAATTGTTGCAAGTGAAGCTGAAGCAACGGGAACACATATAGGACTTCAGTGAAACTCGGTTTCGTTCTTTTAATTAGGCATGCACTTCAATGGTTTGGAAGGGGTTTTATCCCCAGACAGCCCACTTCTGCTGGGTCGCGGTACGAATGACGCTCTGCTCAAGCCGACATTATAGTATGTAGCAACCACTTTTCTAATAGGTCACCAGTTTTGCCATTTTTAAAGCCACCACTTAAGTAAAGCTCACCGACCACTTTTGTAATAGAAATCTCCTTCAACTACTTTTGCAACCCTCATTTAACCACTTTTGTAATGGCCTAGCATGACCTAGCATCCATCCATCCGTCCGTCCATCCATCCGTCCATCCGTCCGTCCGTCCGTCCGTCCGTCCATCCATCCATCCGTCCATCCGTCCATCCGTCCATCCATCCATCCATCCATCCATCCATCCATCCATCCATCCATGTATTAATCAATCAATCATTCAATCAATGTATGGCTGCCAAATTGTGTTGCAACTTGGCCTCAGTAATCATTTGTTGGTAGATCATCAGCAGTAGGTTACAATTCAGGGTCAAGGATAGCCAACGGGCAGTAAGTGCCCAATTTGTGAAAATACACAAAAGGCTTCTTCCGCAAGAAATCACATAGTAGATTGTTGAGAATAGATTACGTTGGTAGTAGTGCGTTTGTGGTATCCAGGATTTGGGGGCCCCAGGTTATAGGTGGGCCCTAAGATCCATTTTCTGAAATTCAAAATGCTTCTCTCCTACCATGTATATGGCACAAGTGTTTGTCACGGTAGCGGTTTGGTGTTGATACCTTCGATGTGTTCAGAATTTTAGGGATCAAAGATATACCCCAAAGGGCCTATTAAAGTTAGCATATGAATTACGCATGTAAGATTTCTTGCTTAGCTTCAATGGTAGAATGATAGGGACTCGTCATAGTGTTGTCATGGTTTCACTTCTTTCTCAGTGTTCAGGAACTTTGTAACAAAATTGGGTCATTTCCGGGATTATTCTGGTCATTTTATGTAAAAAGACCCAGATGTACCTTCGGTAAATGCCACCTGTAGGAATCCATGCATTGCCATCTAATTTCAGCGCCAGATGAAGGCTGCCAACCTACTTTAGTTGGGGAGCTAGCCCGCTAATCATTTACACTATTGGGGAGGAAAGTTTGGTGGTCCCATTCTATCGGGGCACGATAGTGACAAATATAACCGTTTTCCTAAACAGCATTTGGTACCACAAGGACTGGCGTGGCCCAAAAGTATAAAAAAATGACTTTCAATTATACTTTTGTAAAAGATGATATTCATAGCAGTTAATTACTAAAACCAATTAATGGAATAAAATTAAGACAAAAAAATTGGGGCATTTGGCCTGTATGAAAGGCCTTAAGTGGACCCAGTAGCCTTAGCTTTTAGGCATTAGGTACCATTTAGAAATATTATACTATTGAAGAACAGATATTGGTTGTTTTTTTAGTATTATGTTTATTACAATTATACAGCGGCTTTAGTAAAACATTATTCAAATGCGCTGTACAAAACTTAAACATTTTTATACTTAACAAATTAACAATGAAGAGAAAGAAAACGTGTAAAAATATGTATACAGGTGTACTGACTAGGACTTACAAAACCTCTTTGAAGGCAATGCTAAATAAATGTTTAAAAGAATGGTATAAGGTCATATCAAGTGTTATGCCTAGAGGGGTACCTATTCTAAGCATTTTGTTGAAATTTGTATTAAAATCCGACCTGTTGTTCTCAAGATATAAGCAAGAAAATTCCATTTTCAGCAAGAAGTGAACTTGGGCCAAGCACATATGACTGTATAACTTCATATCCTCACATTAATGAACAGTCTTTTGTTTTTCTTTAAACGTTACAGCCTTCTTTCTCCTCAACAATCTTAAACTATCAGGATGTGATTGCAGAAGTGGCATAAGAACTTAACAAACTTTGGATTCCCATAAGGGAGTCCCATTCCTATTAACGTCAAGGTCAACACAACAGTGTGAAAAACAAAGGGAAACAAAGCATTACTTGTGAATGTGAGGGAGTAATTTAACCTCTGCTACCCTCAAGCTTACTTTTGGAACACAAATCTAGTAACTTCATTTACTGATATCTCGAGAAATACATGTTCGATTTGAATTAAAATTTCACCACACTGTGTTTATTTAGTTTCTTATTCATCACCTATGAAAATTTATTTTTTGCGTAAACTTCACCTTTAAGATTTTGTTTAAACACCCTCAAAGATGAACTTTGTTTGACAGATGAAGGGAGCCCATTCGATAACCTTTGTCCGCACACAACAAGACCACCATCAACTGATCAATTACCAAAGTTTTTGCACTTAGTTCGGGGGAACAGGGAAGTTGACACAGTTTGGAAAATGTAGACTAGCAGTTTGTCCAGTACGAACAGGCGCGGATCCAGACATACCAAAAAGGAGGGGGCTGACTTAAGAGAAAGTGAGGGAGTTGCACTGCTAATTTCCAGTATGCTTTATCACTGATCTGGCGAAAAAGGGAGGGCTGAGGCCGTAAAAGCCTCACTCCCCACCTTGGATCCGCGTCTGAAGAAACAAATTACCTAAATAAGCAGGCAATATCATTAGGGACTTAGTTATAAACCGATGCGCAAATTTTGAAATGGATCTTATCATCAACTGGAAACCGGTGCAACTGAAACAGGAGTGAAACGGACGAAGTCGTTCTACTCTCACGAAAAACAGCAAGCCGGGCGGAATAATTTTGCAAACTTTGGAAATTCCAAAGCATAAGAGTTACATTAAAGCGGCTCATTGAGTTGGTTCATGAAATTCAACAAATTTTTTTCTAACCTAAAAGTTTTCTTCACATACCAATGACAAATCGTCAGACTTAGACAGTCCCCATGTCCTACATACAAAATCTGTTTTATGAGTGAGTCATTAACGGTTCGAGTCCGTTTTAAAAAATTCGTGACCAGACACTTTTTCAAATTGTATACAAAACCGTTACAAGTCAGAACACTGGCAAATTCAAAATTTAACGTTTTCTGTGACTTTTGGACTTGAAACTTGACTTGTTATGCTAACGTTAAGCACTGTTATGTGGTAGTGACCCTTTGAGACTCTCATTAATTTATCGATATCAACTCAATGAGCCTCTTTAATCAATATGGCTGTGAACGAGACCATGAACGAGCACTTCATTCGCTTCAGATTTCAGGCTACTCCAAACAGAAGATTGTGAGGTATGAATTTACATTGAGCAGTGAAGGTTTTGATTTAGCAATTATGTCTTCCAACAGCTGTCAAAACACATACAGATGTTTTTAATACTGTTGACATGTAAAGGGTTTCACGTTCCACTGCTAATAACAATAGAACGGGTATTAAGTTTAGTCAGCTGTTGCCTGGATCCTAAAACATTATAATCAGTTTTGGTTCCATTCATTTTGAGCTGAAATTTACATTCATCCAATAAGTAGGCGTACGGAAGCATTTCAGTTTAGAGTAGCAGGAGATTTTTGCCTGAAAAATCTAGTGGCAGCTCCCTGGAAAAATCGGGCTTTCCGGACTTTCTAAGCGAATTGACACCATTAGTTGGCGAGGAGCATACGGAAAATTTTGAAAAATCGGGCCCCTTAGATAATCGAAAAAGGCATTTTCGCTGATTATGAGAGGGTATCTAAACAGTCGCTATTTTGAGTTTTCTTTTATTCGAAAATGTTTACTTGAAACTAAAATTCTGCTAGGAAGACTATCTTGGCGGTAGCGGAGCCGCCACCATTGGTTGGCTCGGAGTGCACAGAAAATGTTGAAAAATCGAACCCCTCAGACAGCCGGGAATGGCAATTCCCAGAAAGAAAAAAAGGTTCTAATCAGTCGCTTTTTTGATCAGAAAATTACCAGATGAAATGAACCACTTCAATTGGATGAAATGGTCTGGTATGTTTTCGGGGAAAACTATACCACAGAATTGACAACATGCTTTCATATTTTACTCTATTGCAACTCTTGCGTAATTCAATACATATTGGGTTGATGAAATTGTGACTGCACGAACTTCCAAATGTAAATGATTTTACTTCTATCAAAAACACCTTTATACGTCACGTAACAAGGTAGGTTTAAATGAATATTCAGGCAGACTGATGGGAAGACATTCTAACACTGCATCGTTATAGCATTGAAAAAAACAAATTACCCGATTTCCATAACCATTGCCCGATTTGGTTCTTGGGGTAGGATAGACGGCAAACTATTAGGCACTCCACATGAAAACGCTCCCGTCTGTCCGTAATTGAATTCATTTGACAGCTGAAAACGTCCCAGAATTTTTTCAACCTTCTCCTGAATGTTGTACAATTTCGGACAATCTTTTGCAAGACTACAGTATGAAGTGGGGATGGTGAAAACTTTCTTTCACAAGCTACACTGTAAAAAATGGCTCAAAATCGCTGTTTATTTACAGAAAAAAAATGCAGAGAACAAAAAGTGCAGAGAAACAAAGATTACCGAAAAGTCCTGGTAATAAGAACTTTTCTGTAATTCTTATTGATCTCTTTATTTTTTTTTTCTGCTCTGTTAATCTACGGTACTTTTTACAGCGTATCCGGCTGAATGGGTAGCAAATCTTTGTTATCATTCTCATTCTCATGAAAGTTTCTCTTTAAACATGGCGTTTTCTGCTTTTCGGGCAAAGATTTGAAAGTATTAAAACAGTCGGCCGTTTCGGGTATTGTGTTAATGTTACGCAAGATTTAAAACAGGCTAAAGAATGATTCTTTCTTTAATGCCACCGGCTTCTCAAATGTGTCGGGATTTTTTCTCTCTTTGATTTCGCAAATATGTTACCTTGACTATGATACTTTTTTACTCTCGCGCAACTGGTTGAAAGAATTTGGATATTTGACGATTTTGGGGCATTGTTTTGTGCAAGTCCGTGAAGTGAAACACGGATAAGAGTATTTTGCGCTCCCCGAATGGGCAGTAAATTTTTGGAATGTTGCTTTTCGTGAAAATTTTACCGCAAGAATGGCGTTTCTTTGTTTTTTCGGACATATCTTTTTAAGATTTCGGGCACTCTTAGAAATTTGCTGAGAAACCATGCCATTTTTTTAAACTTGAGTGGTTGACCTGATCTTTCCCACCAAATTCTTGCCCGAATTTTTCACAAATTCCTGCACGAATCTTAGATTTTGCCGAAATTGGGACTCGTACGGCATTGGATTCTTATGGCAAACTTCTGTCAGTCTGTGAGACAATTTTGCATAGCAAGCACTGCATTGTGTTCAGTATTGCCACTGTTAGGCTAAACGACATGTAAACACAAGCAAGGGCGTGTCTTGGCCTTTCTTCACAGGGGACCAAAACTAATGCAAGACGAGGCGACCGAGCACTCACGAGGTGGGAGGGTGTGGGATGCCCCCTCCGACGATGTGAAGCTTTTTAGTGTTTTAACGTGAAAATACGTGATTTGGTGCATAATTTATACGATATTTTTTATGCTTAGGAGACCCATTGTTATGTATTTTACGAACTATATTCTAAGAATAACCGTATTGAAATCAAATACGGTACGCTGACCCTTCCACCATTACCTCCTCGCTACGCGTCTGCCCCACTATACCCTCCAGGACATCTACATCGTTATTTACTTTTATTTTCCCTTAGTTTTCACTAAAGGAAAAACATTTAAAAGATATATCCCGAGGCAGTGCCCAGGAATTTCCGTGGTTTATGTGCAGTGACGAAGTTTGGAATAATGAATACTAGTACAGGACAGTGTATGGCAGCAGGTCCACTATCTTATCGGGGCGCCACCATCAATTGGTTAAATTCAATATAAATTGAATTGATGAAATTGTCTTTGTGACTGCCCGAACTCTCTACTGTAAATGATTTTACTTCTATTCAGTGGCGTAGTTAGAACTTTTCAGGGGGAGGGAAAGGCAAACACCCAAATTTTCCGATCTTTTTAAAGGGTGAAGACCATTTTTATGGGACGTAATTTGTGGCGAAGGGCGCCGAAATGTTTGCTCTGCTTAAGCAATTTTTTTCAAAATATGGAGCTTGTATTGGAGAAAATTCTGGATTCTGGCATCCCCATATAAGGAGGTCTGAGATTGCACGGCGACCAAAGATCGTTGCTGCTACACAATGTCATCTAAGGCCTACAAATTGAGGCTCTCCAACGTCATTTTAAGAGTAAAGAGCTACATTGGAGGAAATTTGGAATTTACTGATAGAAAATTTATGAAAATAGCACTGTATTTGCCGATTTCACTTGAAGATCTGTTGATTTTGTCATTTGAAAAGTTCGAAAATTTATGAGGGGAACACGACTGTAGTAGTAACTCCAGGCGCGGAAATTTTTTTGACAAAAATAGTTACAAAAATGGAGCTTTCATTTGAAGAGGATTTTGAATTTCATATAGAAGAGTTGGCCCGGAAAACTACAGAACAGTTGACTGGTGTCACAAATGGCAAATATCCGAATTTCTCACTCGTCAAAACCAGAGGGCAAAACTCCCTTCCCCCTTCCCCCTGTACCTACGCCACTGCTTCAATTAGTAACACCTTTTTGAAACAAATGTCAAGTCATGTTGATGTGAATTTTCAGGAAGAATTATGCTATGACACTCTTACACTGTATCATTATAAACAACGTAACATGATTTTCATTACCGTTGCCCGAGTTTCGTCTGTAGGGTTAGGGTAGATCTATGGCAAACTAGTCAGGTGGTAGACACTGCAACTGAACCCCCCCCCCCGTCTGTCAGTTAAATTAATTTGGCAATTGAAAACATCCCAGAACCTTTTTTAACCTTCGGAGTATTTTTCCATTTCGGGCAAAGATTTTGCCAGACTACAGTATGGAGTGGGGCGGAGTAAAAACTTTTTTTCACAAGTTACCCGAATGTGAAGCGAATATTTGTTGTCATTTTTATTTTTTTTCAGAAAAATTTATTTTTCTGTTTTTCAGGCAAACATTTGCAGGTTTTAAAATAATCGGTCTTTTCGGGAATTATGTTGCTGCAAGATTTAAATACAAAAACAGGCTGAAGAATAATTGTTTCTTTTAAGAGACAGGTTTTCCAAATGTGTCACGACTTTTTTTATCTTTTTGAATTTTTGTAAATATGTTACTCTGGCTATAATAATTTTCTATTTTTCAGGCAAATGTTGTGGCAGTACAGCCATCTATTTGAGCAGATGTTTAAACAGTATACTAGCAAAAAATTCTCGCCGCCTCTGAAGAAAATGTATACTCACAGTTTTTGAAAGGTGTACAAGTATGGATTGCTTCAGTTGGTACCTGGCGTCACTCATTCACGCTGAAAGCTGGCTACATCACACACCTCACCTCTTAATAATAGGCTATTGGTTCATCCATCAATATGTTGGGGCTAGGGTGGTCGGAGGCGGAATTTTTTCTTCGACCTACTCACTCCACTTCCCATGTCTATAGAGAGGATGTTTGCAGTACTCTTCTGCAATTTACGTCACTTCTACCATTTCCGCAATATTTCTCTCCTTCCCATCTTCATTACTTTTCTTCCCTTCTTCTTTTTCTTCATTTTCCTTCTTTTCACTTTCTTCCCTCTTCTTTCCTTTCTTCCCCCTCCACCTTTTTCTCCATCTCTCATTTTTCTCCACTGTCAATGGGGTGGGGGACATGGCCCACTGGGCCCCCTGCATCCCCCCGCACACCCCGGTGGACACTGATCGTCAGCATAACCAGAGCATTTGGGGAGATGTACAGAAGCAACTTCAAACAGGGAACTGGTGTGCCAGAGATATCAAAATGACCCACAACTAAATCCCCACGGTACCCCATACGGTACGTCCCTTAAGGTAAATGCCAACAGCCTGATGACATGACACGCACAACACCTGACCAGTCTATTGATCACACTCTAATTGGTTCTCGTATAATTAAATATTTAATGAGAGGTAATCCTGTTGAAAATGCCCATGTAAGCAAATACTGTACCGAAAGTATTCACCTGACGAATTACGGTATGTTTTGTTAGGTTCACTTTGCAATGTAGATTAAAGGGAGCGTTATTTGCACATATGTCGTAGAAGCAGTTTAACAACTTGTTTAACTATTGCGAAAGAACGCAGACTCCGATAATTGCTGTGTTTGAGGAGGTTTGCGCTCATAATGTATACATAAGTAGCAATATGTGCTACCTTACTTTGTAAAAACAAAATGATAAAACACGGTGTAAAGATTAACAGAACGTTTACTTGTATCCTGTGTAGAATTGATGGACCTTTTTAATTTTCAGAATCGAGGCACCCACGCCCCCTGGAGAAGTGGTCACGTGACTTCATTAACTCTACAGCTGTTTGTAAAGATTTGACAACTCTGCATCTGGCTGACTATCAATTTGGTGGGATGCACATTAGTTGTCACAAGGGTTAGTGAAATTTAGGTTTCTGTTAGTGGGGGAGAAGATGCCCAACAGCACTGAATATATGGAAAATTTGTTTACCGGGGACGCGTGAGGTGGGTTAGGGATAAAGGGGTTGGTAATAAAATTGTAATTAACTAATACTGCATTTAATTGAAAATTTAAGTATCACAATTTGGTGGGATTTTAACTACGTTAGTCAAGCTTATTTGGTTTTGAGAGGAAGAGAGATTGCACTGATGTGTATAAGAAACCAAACTAGACAGACCGGTACACTATCTGAGAAAAGTAACAAATTTTGGAATGTGGATGAAATAGTGACTGAAGAAGTAGGCGTCTTGAAATGCACGGGCGTAGCCTAACCTTAATACCATTAACAAGCATACAGTGACACCAAAACAATTTCTGTCACACTTGCAGTCTTTATTATTACTTCGATGATTTCTACCTCCCAACAAGTACAGAACTCTTGAATTAATCATAGCATTACAACCGCGTCTAAATAAAGCATTAATCGCATCTGCCTGCTCCAAAATAAATAGCAGACCTCTTCCTCCTCGCTTCCTGTAACATGAATACATAGTGCATACATTTACATACAATTAACACCAGGGGCCCATTCCACAAAGAGTTACGCACAATCTTAAGTTTGATTCCCCCATACTTAAGTCAACAGTAAATCAAACTTAAGATCGTGCGTAACTCTTTGTGGAACGGGCCCCAGGACATAATGAACTGCTGTTGTCAGAAAGTGTACAGTATAGTATACTGTATAATCATCGTAGGGCCTACGTAAAACGTAGGCTACTGACATACTTAGTCCTAATTTACATGCAACGAGCGAGGAGTTGAGAGGTGTTATAGTCAGGGAGCTAGCCCCCTAATCATTTACACTATCGGGAACGAAAGGTTTGAAGGTCCCATTGTATTGAGGATACCCTGACAAAGAAAGAAACCCATTTCTTAAGTTTCGCATTCGGGTCCACAAGAACAGGTAGGCAGTGGCGTCACCAGACATTTCATTCTGGGGGGCACTGAGGGGGCACAACGGTTTTATGGGGGGGCATATATACTCCACTCATGGCGTCAGAGACGCCACCGAGCGCGAAGCGCGAGGCACAACGGGTGGGGTCCAGGGTCCTGGGTTTTAGCGTGTTTGTGAGGTATTAAAGACGTTATTTAAGGGTAATTTTATTGACTTAACACTGGTCTAAAAATTACCTCCAGGGTAACTTTAAGTAAGCCTCTCGGCAAAAAACCACTAATTCAACTACCAAGAGCTTATCCGGCTGACATTTTAAAAATGGGGCAGATGATCTATAGAGAAAAAAGTTGATGGGCACTTCAATGTGAATTTTGGTGGGGGTCCAGGGGGCGAACCCCGAGGAAGCTCCTGGGTTATAACGTGTTTTTAAGGTATTAAAGACGTTATGTAAGGGTAATTTTATTGACTTAACACTGGTGTAAAAGTTACCTCCTGGGTAACTTTCAAGTAAGACTTTCGGTAAAAAACCACTGATTCAACTACCAAGAGCGGATCCGGCTGACATTTTGAAAATGGGGTAGATGATCTATAGAGATAAAAGTTGATGGGTACTTCAATGTGAGTTTTGGTGGGGGTCCAGGGGGCGAAGCCCCTGGAAGCTCCTGTGTCTTTAGCGTGTTTGTAAGCCTTGGTTTTAAAGTTGTTTTTTAAAAGGGTTGTTTTTACACTGGCCTAAAAAATTACTTACAGGGCAATTTCGAGTAAGATTTTATTTTTGATAACAACACAAAGGTTAGTGAAACTACTCTCAAGAGCGTATCAGGCTGACAATTTGAGGAAGGTGTGCTGCACCGTGACCATAAAGAGAAAGAAAGGCCGTTGATGGGCAATTAGATGTGATCCTCTGAAGGAAAAATGTAGGATTAATCCTGCTTGAAGGGTTACCTGAGCTGTGCGCCACCTCCAATTGACGTAGTCGGAAGTGTGAAGAAAATTTTGAAAAAACGTAACCCCTCAGACAGCCGGAAATGGCATTTCCAAGGTTTTTTTTTTTTTCATTTTGAAAACATGAAACTTTACTGCCTTCTCTTTTCAACAGAGGAATCGAATCCTAAAAAATTTATAGTCACACTCTGACTACAGAAGACATCTTTTTTTTGAAAATCTCAGATCTCAGTTGGGGGGCACACGAGGGGCACACGATTTTTCAGGGGGGGGCACGTGCCCCCCCACCCCCTTGGCGACGCCACTGCAGGTAGGAACCTAAAAGGCCCCCCAAATGACAATCAATTACACTTTTGAGAACATCACTGAAATTAAAAAACACTGCAAGAACCAAAACCAGTTAATTGAAGTATAAAACTTAAGAAAACGAAATCCGAGGCATTCACCACTTAAGAAGGACTCAAAGTAGGGCCCAAGTAGGGTCTCCATTACACTTTTGAGAACAAAGTTGAAACTAATACCGTTTAGTCTCCACCCATCACTGATAATAAAAATATAACTTATGAAAAGATTTTCCAGGGCATTATCGTTTAAGAAGGGCCCAAATGTGCCCATTTTAACTTGCCAGAAAATAGCCAATATTACTAACAATCGATCCAATTACATTGCATGTTTCCAAAAATGATACTTAGGATCGAAATGATTGGGAAGGTGGTCCTATAAGAGGGTCCCAACCAGGGGCCCAAAAAGGGTCTCAATTACACTTTTGAGAACAAAGCCGAAACTGATACCGTTAAGTCTCCACTCATCACTGGTCATAAAGTGAAATGTAAGAAACGATTTTCCGGGGCATTTTCGCTTAAGAAGGGCCTAAATGGACCACAAGGGACCCAAATGGACCAATTTTTACTTGTCCCAACAAAATCAATATTAATTACTGTAGAATCGATCCACTTACATCGAAGGTTTCCAAATATGATACTTAAGATCGAAATGACTGGGGAGATGATCCTATAAGGAGGGCACAACTAGGGGACCAAATAGCGTCTCAATTACACTTTTGAGAACAAAACCGAAATTGATTTTTTATTATCCGCACACATCACTTGATACAAGTCATTACGTAAGGAGGGGTCGTCCTAGGCATTCTAGCTTAAGATGGACTCAAGTGACCCATATTGCCCTACGCAGTACGCGATTACGCTTGCCAGGAAAACGCTGATATTTAACACACTTCACACACTTACATCTCAAGTTTCAAAAGAACTTGATTAAAAGGTCCTATTGGCAGGTATTCGGGTCACACTCAGCTGTGAACTGCATCAAGTAATGTGTACAATAAGGACTGGACATAGCTATAATGTGTTTGTCATATATCCAATGTCACAAGAGTTAAAGTGCAATAGAATTTCTTTCGTGTAACGTTTTGTTCCATTTCGCAAGCATGTTAATCATACCAAATACGGTTTTATCATTCGGTTCAGTACCAAAAAGAGCAGGCGAAGCCAACCAACTCTTCGTACAATGAACTGAAATGAACTGTGCACTGCAACTGCCCAAGCTTATGAAATTTTGTACAAATATAGCAAGGTATCCATCGTCATTATAGGTCAATGAAACTTGCAACCCGAGTTGCATTTGCTGCTCTGATGGCAATTTACATCAAAGTTACACTCTTTCTACAGTTTGACATCGAAAATTAAGTCTCTTGAAAGAGCAACATTACCAGGAAAAGTTTCCAAGCTAAAGGCATCTCTGTTGAAAAGATTTATGGAATTACAAAGTGCTTAAACAACAGCGGCAGCTGTGTCTTTACAAGAATGTACCAAAGAATGAAAAGAAGTCAGACAAGTTCTTTTGTAACTAATTAAGTGTATCGTAAAACGACTGTGAAACGGAACGGATCTTAAATGTTTAGGACATTTTGCGAACCCAATAAGAGGAAATAAATCATTTCAGATTACCGTTTTTTTTCAACAGAAAACGACATCTTTATCGTATAACGTATTTTTATTTACTATTGGGTGCATCTTGCAAACACCTCGAGCGGAAAAATATTCCAGATTACAGTTTTTTTTTTTCTTCAAACAAACAGAAAGCGTCATTTTGACTCATCGTGTAATGTATTCTTGAAATGTTTGGTGCGTCTTGAAACACAATGAGCGGAAATACATTATTTCTCATTACGGTGTATTTTCAAACAAACAGACAACGAAATCATTACTATCGTTTAAAGCAATTTCACTTACACGTGAAACAAAGTAGTACCGTATTCTTGCAATGAATAATCGGTTATAGGTTATGTAGAACCGATACTGATTAATTAAGGCTCTGATACAATCAGTGGCGTGGCTAGGCATTTCTCCGGGGAAAACACCCAAATTTTCTCAATTTTACTTTAAATGTGAAAACCATTTCTCTGGGAACATAATTTGCGGCGCCAACAGGTAGCTGAAATTTTTGCCCTTTCAACAAATCTTTGAAACTGGAGCTGGTAGTGGACAAACATGTTGGATTCCGGGTTCCTACGTATGGAAATATGAAAAGTTCAGGAATTAGCGAAGAATCTGTATTTCTAACTGACAAGTCTGTGACTACACGGCCACCAAAGACCGTTGTTGCTACGCAATGTTAAGTAAGTCCTACAAATTTAGGTTCTCCAATGACATTTAAAAGCAAAGCGCTTGCATCGGAGAAAATTTAGAATTTTATGAAAGAAAATTTCATGAAATTTGCACCGTAAGTACCAATGTAATTTGATGATCTGGTAATTTTGTCATTTCCTAAGTTCGAAAAAGCTCACCCAACTGATTTATGAGAAATCAAGACTGCATTAGGAATGGCATATTGCGCCCATGCCGCCCTCCTTGTAGCTACGCTACTGGCCACTGGTTACAAAACATCTCAGTCGTCCTCCTCATCAAATGTGCATGCTGTTAGACCAGGCGGAGGAGGGGAGGGGGGTATCGTCACCCGGAAGCGAAATTTATGGGACCAAGTGGACTTCGTCAATTTTGGGTCGCTGATTCCGAAAATCGAGGGCATACGGGCCATATCCGGGCTTTTCTGCGCCATTTTGACGTTAAAAATTTAAAGGGTGCCCTCTATTTATCCAAAATCTCGTTTTCTCCATATATTTACGGTCCAGTCATTACCTGATGTGAGGTTTGGTTTTGAAATTCTGTAAATATAATGTCAACTGATAAACACGGGGAAATATTAGTATTCATATTAGTATGCTAATTAGATAAGGTTAAAGGTCAAGTTATAATGTTAGCAGAGAAATAGGCCGAGGGTTTGAGTCATGGAAAATTACATCAAAATAGACCTGCCTTACACCCTACAAACACAATGAATATTGATTTTAAAAGAAACGACAGGGCTGGCGCTATCTGATCACCCCCTCCTTCCTCAGCTGTGAACAAAGGACCCCTTTTTGAAGACTTAAATTGTATAAGTGTAATGCCGACAACTGGAGCTGGGTTGGCCATCGTACGATCGTGGTTTGTAAGTTGATTTCTTTCTCCAGTTTTTACTTATATACAATATATACCATTGTAGTTATGGCAGTGGCGTAGCTACTGGGGGGCAGGGGGGCAATTTTCCCCCCTGGACAAATTTTGGGGGAAATTTGATGAAAATGGGGAAATTTGATGAATCTTTTTATTATTACAAAAATTTCTCAAAATTTTTGTTAGAATAAGAAATTGTGAGACATTTCTCATACATAATTCGTATTTTCATGCAACAAATTAACTCAGATTTCGTCAGTGTCGCATGTACCGGCCCAATACGCGTTCCACAGAAATGTCCTCGCCGTGTAGCAGATTGGATGTTATCTTGTGCTTGTATACGCACGGGGGTTATGATCAGAGCATTTCAGTGCACAGGAAGCTGTTATTCAGGTGATACTTTGGGAATTCAGTAAAAGGATGGGAAAACTGACAAGTCACTACCGTAGACCCCGAGGTTGTAATGTTGTTCTACAAGCTGACAGTAGCTGTACGATTTTACTCTGTGTACATAACGATGGATGGGGCTGAAACAACCCATGGCCAACGATAAACTTAAAGTTAATCTAGAAAATAGAATTAACGGGATCCGTTGGCACACTTAGAGTTTGTTACTTAGCCTAATCCTTGGAGGCTTACAAGCTAGTTCGGGAAAATAGCTTTCTACTCACTTTGAGTGTAACAATAAATGGACAATGAGTACCTTGTAGCCTTCTACACTTAGTAGACTGCTTTTCTCACAGGATATCCTGTGTGGTCGAACCGCTATTAGGTCTCCTTAGTGGCGTGCGAAGGGGAGACCATTGGGTCATGCCCCCTCACAAATGCCATTTTTTCTTTGTTCTTAAAAATACGTAGTCTAACTTTATCAACACAGATTTTATTTCAAAAGATAGCATATGTGGCACCAGATTGCTTATAAGGACACCCAATTTTTTAAAAAAATTTTCAAAGGGGAAGGATTGTCCCTGCAAGGTCTTTTAGTGATGCCAATTTTTTTTTTTTATTCCTACAAATAGACCTAGGCAAATTCTGTCAAATTCAAATTTTTACTTAAAAAGGTAGACTGTTTCCCACTGGTGGCATCGATGAAAAAGACTACATGTTTAGATTCTCTTTACAAGCATAAATACGCTATTTTGACCATCTGAGGGGTCTGATTTTTCGAAATTTTCTTTACGCTCCGCGCCAACCAATGGTGGCGCTTCGCTCGGTCTTTTGGGCAAAATAACATATTTGGGGTAAAATTAGCTCTTAAATCTCTGATCACTTTGCAGTTTGCGAACATATTTTGAAGTGAGCATTTTATTGCAAACGACAAAAGAAGAAAGCGACTGGCTAGATTCTTCGTATTAGCCTGGAAAATGCTATTTCCGGCCATCTAAGGGGTCTGATTTTTCCAAATTTTCTCTACGCTCCGCGCCAACCAATGGTGGCGCTCCGCTTAGGCAATCTTTATGACAAAATAACATTTTGTGGCCAAGAAAAACCACAAATACCGATCAATGCTCTTTTATTTTGACTCCTAAAAGTGTGCAAATTTAATGACAAGTTTTTCTTCGTAAGGTAGCATAAATGGCATAAAAAGAAATGCATGTCAAGACACAAAAGTTTCAGTTTTATCCTCATGAACCACCACGATTCAACTTATAACACTGTTCCTGTCAAAGTCGAAAATCTTGCACCATTTTGCACGTAGGCTCCTTGAAAACGTCAAAAAATTCCCGGACACCCCTCCCCTTAGACCATACTGCATGCCCCTCCCACTTCAGAGAAATCCTGCGTACGGCACTGCGTTAGTGCATACAAATAAACCAGATATTGTTTACCAAAATATTATACTTTGTTATTTCCGATTGCTCTATGTTATACTTTGTGCTTAAAATGCAGGAAATATTACAAAATGACATGGTAATGTTGTTATACTTGTAAGTTTGCATATTTTATATGAAATACATACACATTGACTGGGAAAAGTTTTGGGGAAATTTCATACCTTTGCCCCCCCCCCCCCTGGAAAAAATCCTAGCTACGCCACTGAGTTATGGGGAACAAAAGTAGTACCAGTGCGGTCCAATCAAGGCTTGACATAAATTGCATGAGATCATTCGGAGAGAACACTTAAAGTAATTTCATTTGCCCAGTCCGTCTTTATCGGCACGTTTCAAAGAATCGGTCCCCGCTCTATGGCATAGGGAGTAATATGTGCATTCACATGGATGTGTACGAGGGAAGTGCTCAACTGCCTGTGGGCTCAGCATAGGCTCAGGAGCGAGTTTTTTAGTGCGCGACTATTCATTTAAGTGGGTCCTTTGCAGGGGTGGTGTTACCTGGAGCCGGAAGTTCGGATTTACTTGTGAAATTTCGATCCCTTTTGGGACAATGATTACTCCTTCGGATAACATTGAAGCTGGAAATATACGAAAAAAAAATCAATATAAAAATTCGCAAGATATATGCTTTCAAATTATGACATGTGTAATTGATGTCATAGCCTTCAATTAGCTATCCGCCTCTCACGTAAGTACCCCATGGAAAAAAAAAATCCCACTGCCATCTGTTCCCCCTTTTTAGTCAAATTAAAGCAACCCAAATGACATTTTGAAGCAGACTAAAACGCTCTTGGCAGAAAAGTGTGCATACGTGTTTGGAGGGGAGAGGGCTATAGACACGTTTCGAACATCTTCCCACCTGCGTTGCCTGCTCAATCGGCAGATTTGGAGAAGACTTGAACGAAAGGGGGGGGGGGGGAGTGAGGTGGAGATCACCTATAAATTTTGATGCAATTCTACCCCAATAGCCAACGTAAAAAATACGTCAATAAAATTGGATTTAAAGATGCGATTATGATAGAATATCTCATTGATTTATTACAAAGTTCAGTCTTATGTATAATGCATATGAGGACATAGGAGTTTGAGACGAGTTCCAGAAAAAAAAAACAAATGAAAATTTTGGGTAGCGAAAAGTAAGTTGTGGTCAGAAGTCCATCAGAGTAAACTTGAAGTCAAAGTTGAAGAAGTAGCCTATGAAACATGTTTACATCGATCTTTAAATGCTTGACATTTTATATTCCTACCCAAACATGAGATGATGGAGTAAAAGTTCACTTGGCCTTTCTTTCAGTGACCAAACAGAATATTTGGCTTTCATGGAACAATGGCAGAAAGTAC
This sequence comes from Holothuria scabra, assembly GCA_037179385.1. Classification (NCBI taxonomy): domain Eukaryota; kingdom Metazoa; phylum Echinodermata; class Holothuroidea; order Aspidochirotida; family Holothuriidae; genus Holothuria; species Holothuria scabra. The sequence goes on along the minus strand of CM074181.1, from coordinate 55,065,924 downwards.
CACACGGGCCAAGCAAACTGCAAAAGTGCTTGATACCTTACGATACCCTAGCTAAGCGTGACAATTTGTATACACACATTATATATATTTCCCGGAACAAGGCTATATGAAGTACAAATCACTGCCCCACAAGGGATCGAAATTTTACAAGTAAATTCGAACTTCCGGCCCCAGGTAACACCACCCCTGAAAATGAGCCACTTAGATGAACAGCCGCGCACTTAAATATTCACTCCTCAGCCTGTTCTGAGCCCACGTACCGGGCAGTTTAGCAATTCCTCGACCATATTCCTCCATATGCCATAGAGCGGGAACCGATTCTGAGAACCGTGCCGACTAAGGCTCGGTTAATGAAATCACTTTAATATTCTCCGAAAGATGTCATAGAAAATATGTCAAGCCTTGATTGGGCAACCATATCGAAAGTTTTTTTTACAAAAACGATCTTTTGCTCATTTTATACCAAAATTTCTTTTTATGCTTCGAAAAGATATGTCTCGGTGGAAGCACCCATGAAACACCAATTTTCATTCAAAATACATGATTTTTGACGACTTCATAATTTTGAGGAATTTCCCCCAAATAAAGCGTCATTTTATGTCATATAAACGCGGATAACGACAAAAATATAAACCGAAATAACACCAACTCTTTCCCACCTGCCACATTTGACATGCAGAAACGCGTTTAGCCATTTCGATATATATGTGGCTAGAAGAATTAATCCTTTAAATTATGTAAATTTGGGGTGAAAGCAAATGTTTGCTTAAAGCGGCTCATTGAGTTGGTTCGTGAAATCCAACAAATTTTTCAAAACCTGTTAAGTTTTCTTCACATATCAATAACAAATGATCAAACTTAGACAATCTCCATATCCTACACACAAATAACTGTTTTATGAGTGAGTAATTAACAGTTCATTTTGGTTTTCAAAAATTCGTGACCAGCACTTTTTCAAATTGCGCACAAAACCTTTACAAGTCCGGACACAACAACATTCAAAATTTTAACCTTTTCCGTAACTATTGGATATGAAAATTGACTTACATGCTAACTGTAAGCATTGTCATGTGGTAGTGACCCTTAAACACTCTCATTAAGGTATTGATATCAACTCAATGAGACATCATTTGCCATAAATTAATGTTTTACGACAAAATTAAAAGGTGTGCCCAATCAAAAGAATATTCAATGTGTATGTAATAGTATGGACATTACAAATCCAAATTTTGGACCTTAAATCACAACCCGGAGCACTGCATTAAGCGAAAAACCGAACAATAAGCAAGCGTCATACACTGTAACGCATTTGTGAGGTTAATAGTCGAAACTTTTCGATATGACTAGTACTACATCTGTCCCCCACAGCTACAATTGTATGTATTGTATCTAATTAATAACTGGAGAAATAAATCAACTTACAAACTGCGATCGTGCGATGACCAGCACAGCTCTAGTTGTCGGCATTACAGTTATGCAATTTAAGTCTTCAAAAGGGATCCGTTGTTCCCAGATGAAGAAGGAGGGGGTCGTCAGATAGCACTAGCCCTGTCGCATGCTCTAAAATGAGTATTCATGGTGTTTGTAGGGTGTAAGGCAGGTCTATTTTGATGTAATTTTCCATGACTCAAACCCTCGGCCTATTTCTCTGCTAACATTATAACTTGACCTTTGACCTTATCTAATTAGCATATTAATATGAATACTAATATTTCCCCGTATTAATCAGTTGACATTATATTTACAGAATTTTAAAACCAAATCTCACATCAGTTAATGACTGGACCGTAAATATATGGAGAAAACGAGATTTTGGATAAATAGAACTTTAAACGTCAAAATGGTGCAGAAAAGCTCGGATATGGCCCGTTTACCCTCGATTTTCGGAATCAGCGACCCAAAATTGACCAAATCCACTTGGTTTCATAAATTTCGCTTCCGGGTGACGATACCCCCCTTCTCCGCCTGGTCTATGTGTAACTATCGTCAGCGTCACAGTACCCTATACTGGATCGTCCTCGTTTTCGTTTGTGAGATCATCGCTAAAGGGATGGGTTGACTCGGGCATCTGGGGCCCAATGAACCACACAGAATGATAGTATTTATCCACAAGTTCCCATCCTACATGAGGTTCTATTGAAATGATGTTCTTGTATGCTGCGTGCAATGTCTTGGCAAAAAGTTGCTGCTATGGATTTTTTATGGAGTTCATTCTCGCATGGTGGGATGACACAAATGTCTACAACTTTGAGTTTTGCAAAAGGATGCTTCACACGTTTTGGTCCATATGACCTCACCAATCTTTCAACTAAGTCCACAAAGCATACTATTGACTCATCGTGAATTAAAAGTCGAATGTATTTTGCCATTTAGAGGGTATTACAGTTTTATGTTCACCTTTAGCTTCTGTGTGCCTAGGTTCGTGCCGATTATAGCATACGATTTCAATCTGACTAGTTATGAAGTCTCGGTAATTGCAGGACTTAAAAAAAAATACGATTGCGTCCTTTTTAGAGTGTACCTCTACTTATGAGAAAAGAAGTGATTAAGCGGGAACGATCAATGGCGATCTGTGAAAAGTAGGAGACTATCCTTTCTAAAGAGATAATTTGCGTAAAAGTAAAGTGCTGTAAGGTATATTTCAGCTTTGTCCTCAAAAACGTATTGCTCCTGTTCTTATAGGACTTCTCTTGAGGGCTCATCGACCTACTTCTTCAAATGAACTTTCAGTTTTGAAAACTGAGTTGTTAAAATGATGTTTTCCTGGACCACTTGAGCCAATCTTAAGCTAGAATGCCTAGGACCATCCATTCTTAAGTAATGTTTTTGTATCAAGTGATGTGTGCGGATAATAAAAAATCAATTTCGGTTTTCTCCTCAAAAGTGTAATTGAGGCGCTATTTGGGTCATTAGTTGGGCCCTCCTTATAGGACCACCCCCCCCCCCCCCAGTCATTTCGAGCTTAAGTATCATTTTTGGAAACCTTCGATGTAAGTGGATCGATTCTACAGTAATTAATATTGATTTTTTTGGCACAAGTTAAAATGGGTCCATTTGGATCCCTTGTGGTCCATTTAGGCCCTTCTTAAGCGAAAATGCCCCGGAAAATCGTTTCTTACATTTCATTTTTATGAACAGTGATGAGTGGAGACTAAACAGTATTAGTTTCAACTTTGTTCTCAAAAGTGTGATTGAGACCCTACTTGGGCCCTACTTTGAGCCCTTCTTAAGTGGTGAATGCCCCGGATTTCGTTTTCTTTAGTTTTATATTTCAATTAACTGGTTTTGGTACTTGCGGTGTTTTATATTTTCATTGATGTTCTTAAAAGTGTAATTGATTGTCATTTTGGGGGCCTTTTAGGGTCCTACCTGTTCTTATGGGCCCGAATGGGAAACTTAAGAAATGGGTTTCTTTCTTTGTCAGGGTATCCTCAATACAATGGGACCTTCAAACCTTTCGTTCCCGATAGTGTAAATGAGTAGGGGCTAGCTCCCTAACTATTACACCCGCCTCCCCAGAAATTCTCAAAGCTACGTCTGTTGGGGAAATTTCCGGCCTGTCCGGAAAATATTCCACTCTCTTTCAGAAATTTACTTCGTCAGAACGAAAATACAAAGAATACTCTATTTGGGAACATGTAGAAACTTTCAATATGATATCATCTTGCCTTCGGAGTATAAAGCAATATGTTGTCGGTGATGTTTTTAATGTTTTGAATCGTGTCTGGAAACTATCCTGTTAGTAGAGAAATAATTCCTTCTAGTTCAAACGGTCATCACAGTTAATCCAAAGTATTTGCAGCACGGGTCTGTGCACACAGAGAGAGAGAGCGGCACCAGCTTTGCAGTAAACACACTCCACAGGCTTATTTTAACCCTTTACCGTTGTTTGGGTCCTTTTGGACCCATGCGGAGAGCGCGGCTGTCGCCCATCTTTACTGTTTCACGCGGAGCTCGAAACGGGGAGTAGCTACCCGAAAATTCGGCCACAACAACGAGAGGGGACAATAGTTTAAAGTCACGGGGTCAATAACCTACGGAAGCTGATGCGGGGCGTGCTACGTCCGCTTTTCCGCCCACTCCCGAGGCGCGCAAATATGCCCCGATTGGAGCACAACGGTAAAGGGTTTAGACAGGTTATAGGCGAGTTTGGTAATTTGTTGCCGCATGAAATTGTGGGGCTCAGCGTGGGATACATAAACCGAGCTCAGCACGTAGTGTGCAGCATTCCTTGGTTTTCTTCAGTACAAGCATGAAAATCTACATGTTTAGCCAACTCGAACGTAAATAGGGCTCTTCAGTCCGATAGTTACCGAAAGATTAGAATGCAAATTTTTACCCCCCCCCCCCCCAAAAAAAAAAAAAGACAATCAATTTAAGACACCGTCCACCCCACAGAACCATACTTTACATCCTCGTTATGTTATGGATGGATTGAGAAAGGAGATTTCACAAAATTTCACGTGAACTCAAATTTTGGAACACGTATATTGCATATGCGGAATTGGTTTGTTTATCCCGACGATTTGCAGAATGTGCGCATGTGCATAGCTACCAAAATGAATTACCGAAATCGCATATGAGGTAATAATGTAGGCAATAGACCTACCTTAGTTTTCCGAAAACACATTGTCTTAAGACTAACTCGGGAAATCCACAGTGGCGGAGCTAGGGATTTTGGTCAGAGGGGCGAAAATGGTCTGCAGGGGGGCTTCGAATGAGTAAATAACCTGAGCCTCAGCACGATCGAAGCCACGGCTTTGCATTTGGTTTTCCGCATCTGGTAGAAGACTTTTTTGCCATTTCTCCACAGCAAGTTTTTGTATTGAAACATGTTTAAATTTTCTATCCATGGGCCTCCGCAGAAGAAAATTCGGGGTGGGGTTCCGCGCCACCATGAGTTGGCGCGGAGCGCAAGAAAATTTTGGCGCAAAATGCACCTCAGACCGCTGGAAATGGCATTTCTTAAGCCTATTTATAGCATATATATAGGGAAACACTGGTTGAATTGTTAAGAAATGTTGATGTTAATTTTTCTCTGTCTGTTTCTTTGTTTTCTTCATTTTTTCAGGGTTTTTTTTCCAAGAGGAGGGCAAGTTCCCCCCTTGCCCCTTTTTGGGGACGTCCATGTTTCTATCCCTCTCTTTCACATTCCAGTATGGAGGCGGTAATTATATTTTGTGTTATTGACAGGCCTTGATTTAAGATTGTAACGTAATAATGGGCTACTTTGTGAAGATAAGGATTAAACCTGCTAAAGCTAAACAGCAAGCAATCTTACAGGGGGAAAACTTTTGGAAATTAAACAGTGTTCGGTGTACATTTTTTGGCATTTGGAAATCAAGATAGTACACAAAGAAACATTAATTGACGTAATTTATATCATGTGTCAACTCTGAAATAGCCATTACTTAAGTACATTGAAAGAAATAGGCAAGACAAAAGGTCTGCTTGGCTCTCTAGATACCAAATTCATAATAAATAAAAGTAACTTAAACCTATGCTTATTAGATGCAATTTTCTGGCTTTTGAGACCACGAAAGTCCAGAAAGAAGCATTTTCATGGGATTATCTTGCAGTGTCAAAAATAGCCACTTATCATGAGAATGGTCACTTGAAGAAAAGCAAAATGGAAACTGCTCATTAAAACCCTTATATCATTACCACTAGGATAACAGTTTTATTTTATTTTAAACTGAATGTTTTTTCAAATTATTTTGAAAAATTTTGAGGAAGCTATTTTGGTATCATTGTAAACTCTTTTTATTGTCTATGTTGACAATTATACCCGACAACAAGAGGGCTATTTGCACTACAATTATTGTTGCGCCCTTTGCAACATCTTTTATTGGCCGGGAGGGTGAATTTAATGTCAGTCCGTGTATTTTGTAAGCTTATAATCACACTTGGTGTGGAAGCAATTAACTAGCACAGCGACAATATTCATTAGTGCGTATAAAACATGAAGATACGTTTCGGCAAAACACAAAAAGACACAAAAGACCCATCTCATCAGAATAAAGTGTAGATAGTACAACTACTGGTGGCTGCTTAAGTTTGAGCATTTTGTTATTTGGGCCTTACAACAATGCTATTAAATTATGTCTCTTGTCAGTAATGGTATAAGAGTGAGGTATGTTATACACCTAAAAAGGGCGCCGACAGACGATTTTGGTCCGTCACGGGTGGGGCCAGAAGAAATGAAGCTGGAAATTTCTGCATAAAGTTTTGAACTCTTTTATTTTACGCATTTGAGCAGCATGCACTGTTTCAACCTCAAAAGTTCTGAAATTTTATGAAGAAAATATGCGATATATACATACCCTGAAAATTTTCTTCTAAAAACATCAAATATTGTAAAAGCTGCCATTTTAGCGATGTTTAAAGTTAAAACAAAAATGCCATAGATTTGTGTTTATATTATGTCCCGATTGAGTGCGTTGACGGGCAAAATCTAGGATAGCATGCATTTGGTGTAGTAAGCTGAGAAGCAGTTGATCACGACCAAAAGTGACATCCAAACACCCTTAAATTTGCCTGTCAGTGGGCGCGGCTAACCAATTGTGATGTAACGTGAAAGTACTCTACAGTGGCCAATTAGGACAAGAGATTCACATATTAAAAGAGACAAAAAACCATCACTTCTCTGGATCCAAGTTTAAATCACACTACTCCAACACTTAACTTCTTTCTTGAAGAAGAAAATTGATAAATTCAGAGCACTAAGTCAAATTTAAGTTTTTATAACTGGCATTTCTTTCATAACATATACCTGCAATAAGTGAGTTTGGTAATTCATTGGCGCATAGAATAGTAAGGCATGGAGTAGAATACACAAATTGAGCTCATTACATAGTGATTGTATTTTTACATGCAGTATGTGCAAGCAACACTAAGCGTACATCTTTACTGTCCAGCCAACATGGACTAAAATAAAGGTCTTAGTCCTACTTGACAGCACATAAAGGGGAATTTTTTTTACACCAAAAAATGTTACTTGGACACAAACCACTGCACAGTCTCACACATAGGAGTCCTCCTTTATGTTATGGATGTATTAAAGGCCCCTCTACACTATCACAAATTTGGTCAAAAACATCATCACGCGTTTGTATGACGGTGGTAATGGACAAACATATGATCTTGAAGACTGATTCCCCAACAAATTTAAATTAAGGTGTTTGAATAAATATTTAGCAGCATGTTTCATCTTTCCAACAAATGTTTAAACATTTGTACGACCATTTTCCTGTACAAACACGTATGATTGTGTCGGTAGATCGGGCTTGAGAAAGAATGACGTCACCAAATTTTCATGCAAACTCATAAAATGTGCTGTAGGTGCAAGGTTGGTTGGTTTATCACAATGATTTGGAGAAGTTGCATACTTGCATAGCCCCCAAAACGGATAACCAAACTTGTTTATTGTTGACCAACAAATTTAGCATCCTGCCTTCAGCCATCCATTGGCATTTTGATGTCCTAGTCTACTGCAAGCATGGGTAGAAAACCAAGCATTGCACATACATGGAACTCTTATAATTTCCTAAAATTCATTTATTTAATAATTTCACAAGTTTGTGAACCATGATGAAATCAAACCATTACATTAATTCTTGATTACTCTAGGTCCCTTGAATAATAAATGAGTTGTTTATTCTACTCACTTTTTCAAGAAAACAAAGTAAGAACCTTCACATTCTACAATGCTTGACAAATTCTCACAAATATTTTAAAGAAAGACTTGAAATAGGTTTCAAAAAGCTGCACTTTGACCAAAAACAGTTGATAGAAGTACTTGTAAATAAAAAGAGCCCAATAATAATTTAAGCATCCACATCTCCACCTCATATAATTTTCCCCTTCCCCCTCCAACCCCCATTCCTTTCCCACCCCCACCCCCCAAAATAAAAGAAATATTACAAAATAATAATTGCAACTGATTTGCTGAACATTTTTATAAAGTCCTTTTACACTTATCCTTTCTAAATGGCATCAACTTTGTAATAAAAAAGCTTCTGGCAGCACCTTGTGAATTAAATATACTCCCATGATGGGGATGGCCCCATCTTTTATGGAAAATATGCTGCTCATTCGGAAGTGTATTGGATGAGCTTTCACCAAAAAATGTAAAGGTGATGTAACTCTCAAAGTAAATGTTTTTTTTTTCTTCTTTTCTTTTGTCAGACAGGGTAAGGAGATAGAACTTCTTCCCTGGTGACCCTGGAGCCATTGATATGCAGAACTGTACCTCTTTACGCATTTTTAGGAAAACAATCACTTGAATACTTGATAACATTTAATATTATACATTTTAAAAGCATTTCTCAGCTTAGAATGAATGTGACTGCTTTGGACCACTGTCCATGGGAGAGGCTGAGAAGGGGTGTCCCCTTTAGGATTTTGAATACATAAAGCTAAAAAGGGGTGCCCCCTTTGCAAACTTTTGAAAATAATAGGGTCATGAGATGCCATTTACTGCTATGGGCATATTTTACAGAAGCATATTTCTACCACCTCCCCAATTCATTTTTAATGAACAGATTTTTTTCAGGAGGGGGGCAGGGTTAGCTCACCCCAATCTGCAGATTTGATACTCCTAATGGAAGCCTTGAAACATACCAAGCAGCCTTGAAAAATTTACACACATAAATTTTATCCATGTAAAACTGACCAAGAAGCTGATACGAAAGAAACTAAAATTTTAAATTACAACTTAAAAGCTTTGAAAACACCTCTTCCAATATTCCCAAACTAAGACATCTTCCGATGGCTCCTAAGGTTTTCCCTATTGTGCTCCTATTATACAAAACAACACAAACAAATGAAAGATGCAATTCTTCTAAGAGAGTCAGATATCTGTACAAAAGGACAGAGAGAAAAAACATGAAAAAGTGTCAATGAATTTTGTTTTGCACAAATAAGTAGCAAAAATTGAGGCTTGCATAGTTTTTTTTTGATTTGCTAAAAAAAAAAACATGAAAGGCAAAAGTGCATTTATATTTTCATTTAAACTTTTTCTTTTAAATACTCAAAATGAAGGTAAATTTGATTAATCTGTTCCAAACAGATGTGACATAAGATAGTCTGTATATTGGCCCTGTATCACCCCTGCTCCATTGTTTTCTGCCTTCCAACAGGTGTGACGCTTCATCTGAAGACTGTGGTGTCTGCTGCCCTCTCTGACATGAACCGTATGACCCCTAATAATGAGGTCGGCAGTGCGGCCAATCTCACTCTCCTTCGGTCGTAGCTCAGCTTTCACAGTTTTGAATTGGCCTGAGGAGAGAAAATTCAATCAATGTACTAAAGACTGTGTACCATTCAGCTCAGAGAAAGACGTCCATATCTAAATTGGGTCTACCCACCCAAATTAATACTTTAACAGGAAAAGGATATCTAAGCTTCTTTATGATGATGGCTATATCGATGTAGCTGATCAGCTAGTGAAGGCGGCCATAAGAGGGGTCCATTAGCCTTACATTTAATTTTGTTGTCCACATGCAATGCTTATTAAACCCTCATATTTGGTGAAATTGAGGGACCCAAGAGGCAGTGTACAATCATAACCAAAGAACTGGAAAGATTAAAGCTGATGGGCCCCAGTTATGGGTGACTTGATCAGACCATCACTTGAATGTTTGGATCCGTCTATTAGAAGGTTAAGCCATCAATCACATTAATGATATAATCATTTAAAGGAAGTAAGAATCAATGTTTTATAAAGAGTTCAGTTGATCTTAGGTTTGATATGTTGTTCAATGGTCATGCTGAGATCAAACTTTCCATGAAGTTAAGTCCTTTATAAAACAGTGCCCAGGAATCACTTTACAAAAGGAGATATCATGGCATTATCTAAGCAAAGAGCCACTCTGAAAAACACAACAACCAATTTTTTCAAGTACTTTCCTCTATGCTGATAGAAAAGAAACTTCCAAGACCTTAGAAATTTTTTTCTAACATATTTTAGAGCCCTGTGCTTTAAAGCAGCTTATGCTGTTTGATGGAAAAAAAATAACCTTCATCGTTAATCTTCAATCTTGCTCTTCCATTTGATACCAACCCGTTAGAAATCTTTCACGCCAGGTTTTTTTCCGGTGAAATTTCACTAATTAGAGCGCTAATTACAATAGAAAAAAACTTCATCTACTTTTTTCGGCTAAACTCTTATGCAAAGACAACGGGCTCTTATCTCAATTTGACCAATCACAATGCAAGAAATGAATGACGTAAAATTATGCCTACCCTTTGACACAACGATGTACGTATTGCCAATATATCACACATGTTGTGTACATGCATTACAGGAGTCCTTTCACAACCGTTCGGGCCCAACATGACACAGAATGACAGTTAGTTTCACACGCACGTAACCCAAAGATTGTTTTTGAATGCCAAGCCACAGCATCAAATCAAAGAGAAAATGAACATTATCTTGAAACTTGGGACGGATTCAAATAGCACAATCAGCGACAAAATTAAAAACTGACCGATGGAGCCGAAACAAGTGAGTAGGAATTTGTCACTCTGGGTTCACAAATGAAACGAACGAATTGCGCAGCCGGTTCGATGCGATGTGCAAATTGGACACATAAAGGCCGTTTAAATAACGTACGTATCAATTGAACGAAATTTCACTGTCTGTTCTGTTTACGTTTTGCTCGACTCCTTCTCAAAATGACCTTCTGAATATGCATCAAATTCATTGGGCGGAGCTAGAGCAAGATAATAAGGCAGAATAGCGTTTGGAAACCGTTGAAATCTTTTCGAATTTTTTCGAATTTTTGCTCATTTTCGGAGAAAAGACTAAAGTATGTTAGTTTTTAAAGCTTTTTACATTTGTATGGAGTACAGCCCATACATTTGATGAACACTGGAAACGTAAAAATAACAGCATAAGCTGCTTTAACAAAATTTTCACATCCAAATAAACAGGACAGTCATTTTCAAAAATTTCAGTGCGACTCAACTGTCAGGTTTGACATTATGACTAATGTGGCTATGTTCTCATTTCCAGTGTTACAACTTATAATACCACTGTATTTGACAATGAACTGCCATTTCCATTTCTACAGAGAGAGATGGCAGTTTGTAAGAAAATACAGCTAACTGCAAGAGGTAGACAGCTCACGAGGTAAAACCAGGAAAGCTAAAAAGGTCAGAAGTATTTATTGAACAACTCAATTGTGTGCAAATTGAGAATACTTGGAACCTTGTTCTCTTTTTCAAGAACAGAATAAAACCACTATGCCTTTCTATCCCACCTGGGCCTCCTCTCCTATTCCAAATGCCCCTCCCGAAAAAAAGGTCATGACCTATATAATTGATAAATAGAAACTTACATTACAGCACATTCCATAGCATTTGATATTGACCCTACTATCATTAAAGGAGTAATCGCCGTCATTCAAAAGTGTAAAACTGTGAAAGTTATGAGGACTAACTCAATGCTTTACCATGAACACACAATTTTTAAGTCCTTAAATATAAAGAAAGATACTGGGAAAAGAAATAAGAAGAAATATAAGAAAATTAGATGTTGTTTCAAAATAAGTTCAGGATGACTGCTCTTACCCTTTAGATTCTTGGGTAACCTAGACTTTCATGCAACTTACCAATAAGGCCATGTGCTCCATCAGACAGACCCTGAAAATGCTCCAAAAAGAACCCCAGATAGTCTGGTTTAGTCCCCTTTTTCTGTGGTGGCGTTTTGTGCCTCAATACTGTGAAAGTCACGTTATGCTGCAGCGTAACTCTGGCATGTTTTCCATTGATATGTAACTTGAGTCCTTTGTGTTTCAACCTCATCTGTTTGCCCCAATGCAAGACATGATTATTCCTCACTGTGATATTGTTTGGAGTGAACAAGATTTCATATGGTAACTTCTTTTGAGAGAACCACCATAGCATGGCCACTTCACCAATAAAGGACCTTTCCAGAGTTACACCATCTTTGTAAACAGGTGCTCCCATGACTTTTCCATTCACATACAGCCCTGAGAGCAAGAGAAAGGGAGAGTAATATAATTTCCTAGCTGCATTTTACAAATCAAAATTAGAAAAATTAGCTGCTTGAAATCAAAAACTGTTCTAGAACCAACAAAATACACTGCATGCCTCAGTAATGTGCAAAGCTGAACGGAACAAAATGCAGCCATTTTGCAAATGTCAAAACAAAAATCACTTTAAATGACATCATGTGGCAAAATTTTTCAGCACACAAAAATCAGCAGTAAATGCTGATGTCATACACATTGAATTTCTTCATTTTCATTAAGAGTTCCTGAGTCAAGTTATTGTTCCTGTTCCCCTTTCTCAGCTACAAATCAATATCCCCAGCCTCCTCACCACCACCACTATCACATACAAGATTTATAATTGAAGTACATGAATATTTTAATCATCTGCCAATTATTTTTCACTTTCTTGGGACTAAATTTTTGCACTCTGACCAAGTTCTCATTATTTCCAAAGGTCATGACTTCCAATTTCTGTCCTCTCTGAAACATTTCCTAGCAAATATTCATCCTTATATTAAATTTACAAACAAAAAGTGAGGTGGAGTCCATAAAATCTGAATTTTTTCACCATACACTTTTAAACATTCTCCAAAGTGGGGAAAAAAGGGACATGTTGTAAAAAAATTCTTACCTCTCTTAGGATCCTGAAGTAAACTGAGAACTGACCCATCGGCTGAGCTGATATCAAAGCAGACCTTAAGATCACTCTTGGGGAGATGTACAAGGAAATGTGGGTCTCCATCAACTCCAGCTAAAATAAAACAAAAACATTTATAGATACAGAGGAACCTGTATGAGCAGTTATCTACGCCAGCCATTAGTGGGGTCCATCAGCCTTAAATCATCTAAATTTTATTGTCTAAATGCAATTCTAAACCCTCATATTCAGGAAAATTGGGAGAATGAAAATGTATGTTAGTGTAAAACCATACAAGTAAAAGCTAAGAATTTGAACGATTGAAGCTTATGGACCCCAGTTGCATCAGTTTAAATCAGACCCTCACTTAACTGTTCTGATTCGTCTACAGCTTTTTAAAAACCTTTTCATTGAACTGACTATACCAATTTGTCTCTGTCCAGTTTCAAACAAATCTTATAATTTACTTGACTATGCAATTTCATTCATTGTTGGATCTGAATCCACTCAAAAGATTTCAGAACACTAATGCGAAATTGACGTATTCACGTTTACAAAAAAATGACGTCATGACTGCTTGGCAACAGAGTTGATGAGGTACACGTACGTTTCGTCACCACAAAATGTAGATTCTAATTCGTCTGCATGCAACCATGAGATCACTGCACGTGCAAAACCAAATATGCACGCATATGTTCCTGCTCATGTTTTTTACGAGCCAGTAATAACCAGTGATGTAAGGGTGAATGAGTCTATTGAATATTTAATTCCTTATGCTGGGTCACTTCCAAAGAAAATTAATAGGCCCCCTTTTCACACAATAGTGAACTTGCAGGTTAGATGAGTGTGATCAGAGTAAGGGGAGTCGAGCCAAATTTCATCTTTGTTTTTGTGCTATTTGACTGTCAGTGTTCAAAATGGAGTGGGTATGGAACAAAAGAGGGGCTGACAGGAATAAAATGGGTCAGGGGATGGTAGGACAGGTGAGGGGTAGACCAGTAGGGCGATAGAAGAGTGGATTAGTGTAACTGTGGGGCTGGGTGGCAATAGGGGTGGGTCAGGAGTGGCAGGAACAGGAGAGGGGACATGGACTGAAGTAAAGTAAGGGATTTACTGGGCTGGAGTGGGTTAAAGCAGGTGATAAGGAACTTAGTCCTTATCAAATACCTTAACATCTGAAATACTGGAAAATATCAAGGGTAATATTACTTTGTCTTGTCTGGTTGAATTTTCCAAGTAATACTGATGATCAATAGGAGACTTATCTTTCCTATTTCAATTTAGTTATGCTGAATTGCCAAATTTGTGGCTATTTATGTAGCTTTTACTAAAGCCCTCCCAACCCTCTAGCAAAGGGCTGTTTGGGGAAACCAAACTGCTTCCCAGAGAAGCTATTACGTCCACTGAAGGACAATACGTGACCAACCTCATGGTCCTCAGACCATTCACATCATTGGTCTGTCATGTATGGTTCCATTCTAGACTGGATGAAAAGAACAGATACTACACATGATCATAGCCAAAAAGCCAAGCAGCTATGCAGATGACACAAAAGTCAATGCAATGCAATGAATCAATTTTTAGACTGACCTCTCCAGCAACATTAAATGAAAGCACTTTAAAGTCACAAATTTAAAATATTATCCTCCCCTTTGCCTCCTTCCCCCTCCAGTCCCCTCAGCTGGACATGAGCATTTTAAGTTGCTGACAATCAAAAAGCCATGAACACTGAAAATTTCTATGGGCTACTTCAAAAGATTGTAGTTTGGGGTGAGAGTTGACTGCCTTTAGGCCCAGTACACACCGCCATGACTACCGAAGTCTCTCTGTCGTAGACAATTTGCATAAATCGTAGACACTTCTTTGGTAGTCATGGCCATGTGACCTAAAAATAAAAAGCACTGAATGCATCCAACTACCACTGAACATGTTCAATCAGACTGACGGATTATGACATGAGGGAACTCTAGAGAAGAAACTGGCCACACCGCCAGGACTACCGCCCATGCAACGTCTTGTCGCTTGGTGTTGTAACTAGTTGTCGTGGCAGTGTATACCAGTCTTTAAACAATTCACATGGATCACCAATCATGACTTACATCCTGAGTTGGTGCTGCTACTTGAACTTCCCCCGTTTCCAATGGTCAGGTCCTGTGCACCAGTTCCAAATATCTGCCTCAGAGATTCCTGGGTGTTGACTGGCAGGGTATCTTCTATGATTCTCATAGCAATCTGTCTATTTGCAGCTTCTTGAGGAGCCATGGGATCATTGACTATGTAAGCTGTGTAAGGGTTGAAAAACCTGTAGACAGAGAAAGGAAGGAGAAGTGTACTTATTTAATTGGACACTGGTAATTTTAATTTGATTACTTCATTCTTGTATAATTTCCCATGGCCAGTTTTAAAATTATTCAAATTCAAAGACCTGTGCATCCAATTAAAAATTTCAATATATTAACAAAGGTAAGTGTGGAAGTGTAAGTTAAAGACGGTCAGTCATTTAGTAAATCTACACAATTGGGTGAAACTTCCATTCAAAGCTGAAATGTACTTCTCAAGATACCAGCACATGGAGTTACTACATGTGGGTTCCAGAGTTACTTCAGGGCAGCAGAGGTTATATCACTTCCTCACATCTATAAGGAATGATTTGTTTCTTTAAATATTGAGCCTGTTGTGTTAACTTTGCAGTAAATATTGGTAGAACCTACCCTTGGGAATTGCAAAGTTTGTAAGTTCTCATGCAACTTATGCAAATGCATTTTGATAACATGGGAGTTTTCAGAAAAGTGGTTAAGTTTTTTTTTTTTTTTTAAATTTTTATTGAAAAATTTACCACTATTAAGTTCACCTTCTCAATATGGGAATGCACATCTTGTACAAATGGATTCCTCACATTTAGGCCTTTCCTTCTTAAGATATCCTATTTCCAAGGTTTTATCCTTACGACCTCTGTCTGGTGACCCCACATGACCTTTGAATTCCACCAAAACAATAGGGTACATCTACTTCTTCAGGGCAATGCTCATGCCAGGAATGGGATCCCTCACTGTTACCGATTGCATGGTCAAGTGGTTAGAGCACCCAACTTGCAGCCTGATCTGAAGCTCCACTCCTGACAGGGTCATACCAAAGACTTAAACTAGAGCAGCAATACTGTGGAATCTCAATACTTTGCAAATGTTAAGAAGACAAAGTTTCCATATTGTTGCTGATGATATCTGGTGGTAATACAATCCTTCGTATATGCAGTAGGATAATTGTAGTGGTGCTGCCATTCAAACAATATCTCCATTAAAAGATTTTCCATAGTTAATATCTTGATGCATTTTATGCTTGAAGATTTATTTGAAATAAAAATAATGAACAATTTTTACGACAATACTGTTACGCTAAGGTGATGTAAAGAATCATTGTGCACCATACTGAAATTTAATAAAGCAGAAATAACAAGAGCATGAATGATGCCATAGCTCAACAATCATTTTCCTTAAACACAATTTTTTTTTTTTTTTCGAGGGATCAGAACCCAGAAACTGTAGGAAGTCCAGATTTACTGTACTGCAACACCTACTACACATGTGAACTATTTCTTAAATACACTTAAATATATACTCTGGGGACACGGAGAAATATTAACCTTAAAGGTTATCGTTCATGCCTTAAACAGTTTTTCCCAAAAAACTGTGGTTCCCAATTATAGTACCCAACCACTGGTTCATTACACCAATTAGCCGCTTCAGTGAACAACAGCTTTGATTACCATTCTTGTGCAATAGCAGCCCAACAGTCTGGGGTTCAAGTGAGTGCTGGCAAAAATAAGTGCTGGCCAAAATGGGATCAAATTACTCATGGCGCATTGAAGGATTAGATCCCCTTTAAGTTTGATCTGAGAAAAACTGCTAACAAGTGTCAACCTTCAGGGCTATTGTCAAATGCTTGAACAGGAGTCTAATTGGTATTGATGACAGTTCTTGACAAGATTAAGTAAAGAAAAAATTTTCTGAGATGGAGGGGGGTTTGATTTTGCTCTTGCCTCTTGGACACATTTTGTGCACTAACTGAATCAACCACAAATAAGCTTATTCCTCTCAAGATAATTACTGGACAAATATCTGCTTCAGAGCCTTCAGTCATGGTCAGATTAGGTAAGATTATCTTTCAGTTACTTCGTGCTTTATTTAGCAGAGGTATGAAGCCAAGCCTCTGTGGTCTGAAATATTTACCAGAAAATGTAAACATTCTCAGTTGCAGGTATCTGTGATTAGCAACCAAATTGGAGCGTGCAAACAAATGACAGCTTCCTAGACAACTGGAGAGTTTGTCCCTAAAATTTGCCAAAAGAAGCAACTTTTAGCAAACATCACCTTTTTCACATCAAAATAGATAACTTTATCTGCCATAAACTCAAAGAGCACGCTCTAAAACTCTTAAAGTGACTGACCAAAGATTAGGGGACATTCAGTCCCTTTGAGGTTACTTCAAAGAGGCTAGTGTGACAATATCTCAAAACATAACATGTACTGAGATAAAAATTGAAGCTACTGCCATTGAACTTGATGCTCAGCATAAGTAATGGAGTAGGGAAAACAAGCCAGTGAGCCGCAACTGGAAAGAAGGCCGTGGTCAGCTCCCACGACCATGCCATACCTGGTAAGGCAGTGTTTGTAGGTACACACACACACACATAAGACATCACCATAGCATAAATGCCTTGCATGCATTCAGGAAGGAATCGAAAACAAATGTCTTAACATACATGTGAAGATACGATGTCACATGTGCTTGCCTTAAGTTCACTTTTTTGTTAAAATGACTCAACCTGTTCATATCTTGAGAACTATAAATCAGATTTCAATGGAAATTTTATCTGTATGCTAATAGTAAATAAACATATCAATGTTTGATTTGGCCTGGGACCCTTATATAAAGTTTAAATACTTACCAAACCACTGAAAACGCATCTACGCATGAAAAGCTACTGTTGGAAGTAAGGGGTTGTATTTGAGGGCACTTGCCAGATGCACATTGGGGATATGCAATTAACCTGAAATCAATTAACGAATAATCCACACCATTTTATGGTCACTGCACTTGCCAAATTCCCACCTCTTTACTCTCCACAACCACAGGTCTGAATGAACTGAATGAAAAGTTGCTCTAGAAAAATTAAAGGAAGACAATTTTATTTTGGGGTTGAAAACATTACCCCAAAGAGACTACCCCCTTTCCACCTTGCACAGCATGGAAATGTTCCCTCCATTTCAGTCAATATGTTGTAGGGACGGACAACAGAAAGCCAGCAAATGAAAACACTCACTGATTTTGAAGAGAGAAATCAATGATGTCACGATCTAACTGTGCTGAATACTCCGGGCTATCTTCTTTTTCTTCCTTTGTTTGTAGGAACCCCTGGATCATGTAATACGCCCAGATCTTGGCCAACAGGTCATCGGGGATGTCAGGAGTTAGAAGCTCCACTGGAGGGTTCTATGATTTAAATGGAAAAAGCAAAATGTTTAAAATGTGAGCTGAATTGGGAGAAATGTTTATGCTTGCAATTAAGTAAGCTTGGTGATATGTTTTAAAGCTATATCCATTTCAGGAAGAAAAGTTACTTACATTAAGTATTTGGTCTAAAGGTAGAGCATCCGCCTCTCACATGGAAGGCCCAGGTTCGCTTCCCAGGTCAAGTCATACCAAAGACCCTATAAAAGGCACCTACTGCCATTGTGCCTGATGGTCTGCATAACAAATGGAGTAGGCAAAACAAGCCACTAGTACTGAGCCGCAACTGGAAAAAAGGCCATGGCCGGGTGGACTTGAACCAATAGGTTGGAAACTAGGCAGTAAAACTCCATCTAACGAACTACATTAAGTATTATCAGTTTATTGTGCACATCTTTAAAGAAGGTGTTAAGGTCCAACTAAGTTTTGGTATGTTAGGATGGGGAGTTATTCTATGCATGTTGGTGAAATTTGTAGTGAAATCCAATGTCAGGTACTTTGTGGAAACAAGAAAAAGAGAATTCATGCCCATCCCATTTGATGCCAGCACAGTTTCACAAAACTGGAAGAACTAGTGACTCAAATATTTTTGTTATATGAGCCAGTTGAACAAATGTATATAATTTTTATAGAAACCACTGATTCAGGACAACTTTGAACAAGCTTTCCTTTCCTAAATTGCAATGAAGCTGAAAATTTAATCCTTACAAAAAACTCTATTGAAAGAAGTTATATAGTCAGATGGAGTCGTACCGCCCAGTTTCTATGGAAAAAAAAACATGAATACCTAATTGTACCGTACAGTGCAAAACCAATATTAGCTCATTTCAAATATCAATATTTTTCATACAGACCTGTTTACCTCCAGGAATACATAAATACTGAAAAATGTAGATTTATCACACAATGTACTCAATGTACTACCAGCTAAGCCATTGGTGCCTCCTTTGACAGAGAATCTGCCTTTTGTGAAGTAGATCTATACTCCATCAAAATGTATTAACTATTCACTTTTGTTTTATGTATATTCTATTAACATGAATTTACAATCTGTTTTTGGTAAACTACCTCCTGTTTAAGTATATTTGACATCTATTTAAGTGAATTTCCATTGTTTAAGGTATAACTGACTTCTTTTCAAGTATATTTGCCTTCTACTAACATGAATTTACATTCTGTTTTTGGTAAACTACCTCCTGTTTAAGTATATTTGCCATCTATTAAAGTGAATTTCCATTGTTTTAGGTATAACTGCCTTTTTTTAAGTATATTTGCTTTCTATTAACATGAATTTACGTTCTGATTTTCGTGTAACTGCCTTCTTTTTACATATATTTATCTTTTACTGACATGAATTTACATTCTGTTTTTGGAATAACCACCTTCTTTTTTAGTATATTTGCCATCTATTAATATGAATTTACATTCTGTTATAGGTATGACTGCCTTCTTTTTAAGTATATTTGCTTTCAATTACAGTGGAGTCCTCCTACAAGCTCCCCATCTGCCTTCTGAGCACAGTGTATCTGCTTCCAGTTAAAGGGACTATCAAAGTTTGACAAAGAATATGAACCTTTTGTTTCAACACCTCGTTTTCCCTTTATTAACTGATTGCTCACCCGAATACAAGAACATTGGGTCTTCCAGGTCTACTCATACCAAAGACTCTAAAAATGGACCCTACTGTATTTGTGTGAATCAGTGGCAAAGGAAGGGTCTTAAAGGGGCAACCAAAGTTTGACAAAGAATATTAACCTTTCGTTTCAGTACCTCATTTTCCCTTTATTAACTGATTGCTCTCCCGAATTCAAGAACATTGGGTCTTTCAGGCTAGGAGAAACATTAATTTTGTGCCAATTAATATTGAATGAAAAGTTTTGAATATTTGTTGGATAACAAAATTCCACACAAATACAAATCTGGACATTCTCCACTGCTCTGTAGCCAATCATGACATTAGACTGTGATCACATATCATTTCTTTTTAGTTCTATTTAAGTCAATGTACAACTGTGCTGCAGAATTAAAGTTGTGACAAATCCTGATTGTCTTTTTACCCAATTTGTGCCCTCTAGGAAAGTGTATGTGCCTTCTTTGACAATGAAATTGCCATTTGTGAAAGTTTCTGGCTTCTATAAAAAGTAAATTTTCCTACTATTGTTTGCCAGGCAGTTGACCTTATAATATTTACTACCACTTTACCACCACGTGGTCTCTGCTTTCTCATCCAAATGTTAGTCTTAATGTCAACAGTTGAAGCTGCATAGAGCTATGACGGCAATCAACAACTGACTATTTCACATCCAATGCGGATGTTTTACAAAATCTACTGCAATTATGACAAAAAGTATTGAAACTCTAAGTCATCTGATTTTTGTATCAAGGTTATCAGACTTTCACAAGATTAACTTATGTTTAACAGAAATTTGTAATTAGTTAGTTAGATGGAGTTTTACAGCCCAGTATCTACCCAACTGGTTTTAAGTCGAGCCCACCACAGCCTTTTTTCCAATTGTGGCTCACTGGCTTGTTTTCCCTACTCCATTGACCATGCAGTCAGTCAACAGAAATTTGTAAATGCATTTATAAACCAACCCTTATATTTCCAGAACTTGTTAATGTCAAGGTTTCTGTTGCTGTCTTGGCTATCACAGTTGACTCCAGAACATTCTCCCTCAAGTTGGGCAGAAGTTTTCCCACCACTACAAGTTCAGAGCCATTGAAGTAATTAGCAAAGAGAAGTTCACTGAGAGACTGAGGTTGAATGCCATAAGAGTAATGGAACTCAAGGTCATAAAGGAGGGGTGATGCCACTTCCTCGTAAAAGCCCTCTAGCAGCAAGCTGGCATCAGCTGTAGCTGGTATCTTCCTGGCAACACCATGGTTCTATTTGAAAGATTAATGGATAAATGATGAGAATACCTCATACAGACCTTATGCATATAATTACCTCTCAAAGTAAATAGTACCCCTTCCAATGGAGAAAGGAATGTGTCATTGCAAATTAAACAAATAGAGACTTCTTTCTCATGCACAGAAGGACACATGTATAAATCTAAAACACAGGCATGCAAAAGCACACCATATTTCATAAAAAGCAGATGACCTTTGACCCACACCAAAAACAATAAGATTCTTCCTCTTAATATGGCTATCTCCTACAAATTTTGGAAACTACCTGTCATTCCTACCTTGAGACACTGTGTAAACTAGCACAGGGTCATAAACACAACACATTCCATCATAGTTTCTCTTTTCATAGAAACAAAAACTCTAACCACTCTCAAACTCAAAACTCTTCCACAAAACATACAACATAAAAGAAATTGTTAAAAACTTCATTTCTTCTTTTAGAATTGACCAGTAAACTGTACTGCAAAGAAGTTATAACAACAGAGTATACTTTGCACAACCTTTGGGTCTACATTTTAAAAAAGTTGGATTTCGAGCATCACATAGAATGTCCCAAATTACATTGTTACAAAGTTATTAATTGGGGTCTAAAACCCCATCCACCTCACTCCACTGTAAACCAATACTTTTTTGCTCACCTGCAAAGCTAATCTTGTCAAAAATGGGAAGTCCACATCTTCACCAAAACCAAGAGCAAACAGAGAGTAATCTCCACCGATGACCTCACGAACGTTACGTTCAATCAGTGCCAATTCCTTTTCACCATACGTTGGCTCTCCATCTGTAAGGACAATCAGCATGGACACCACCTTCTCCACTCCCCTGTTCTTCTCGTCTTCTCTTCTCAACTGGTTGACTCCTTCGATGATTGCTTTATTCAAATTTGTAGCTGACAGAAAGATTTATAATCAAAGTGAAAAAATTTAAAACACAATGCACAATGATATAAAACTTGAAAGCATGAGGCAGGTAAGTTAGGGTGGAGGAAGGGGGCACATTATGTAGTGAATGGCTGGGAAGGTGGGAAAATGCAATCATGCCAAAAATGTTCCAAAAAAATGGTGCAAAGTATTTTGCAGTGTTAGCATTTTCTTTGCAAGCCCTGATATATAAACTCCAATAACACCAAGAGTATCCTTGAGATAGAGGTTGAAAACCGGAACGTTTTCCAAGTTCGGTGTATCTGTCTTTTGTGGACACAAATACGCATTATTCATAATCTTATTGTTCAAAGAAGTAACCTTGTTACGTAGCAGTATTCGTATACAATAGTCAATATTCAATGAATTTTGATGGGAATTGCATCTGTTTTCTGGGTTTTAAAGCTTTTTACATCAAAACTCCATGCATTTTTTTTTTCTTTTTGAGGGGTTTGCCAGACCTTCAAACTTGTCCAAGCATCAAGTTAGTTAGTTGAACAGTTTTGTGGCCCAGTTTCAAACCTATCGGTTCAGGTCAGCCAGCCACAACATTTTTTTCCAGTTATGGCTCTCTAGCTTGTTTTCTCTACACCATTGCTCATGCAGAGCATTGCACAACAGAAGTAGGTTCCATTTTTAGAGTCTTTAGTATGATTCGAACTGGGAATCAAACCCGTGCCTTCCACATGCATGATGAAACGTCCCCTCTTACTTTTCGTTACATCCTTCATTTCTGCTTAATTAATCTTATCGCTTCAGGGAGGAAAAGAAGCTTACTACATGCCGACTTGATTAAGTCAAGTTTCATATCTGATTTATTGATTGACAGTAAAAGATGTGTTTCAATACACAAAAAGTTACGTAACATTTGGGGTTAGCTAACAGTTCAGTCAGCATGTATTAATTGCTTTTCACACAGTGTGAACACCATGAAAGCATAGCTCATTTGAGGTCACAGATCATGTAACAAACTCAGATATTAGTTACACCCCATACCGCCTTTGATGTACTGGGGTATCTATGTTGCTTTTTCAAGAAGCGACGTCACAGCATGTGAGAGGCAGATGCTCTAATGATAGACCAAACATGCGGTCTGTCCAAGTGTCAAATCACATTTAAAGGGATATATTGCGTTTGTTTTGAAAGAAAAATTCATGCTTTTAAAACTATTATTTATTGACACAGGTTGATTGATTATAAAAATAAGACAGTTCGGTAGTCTTCTTTTCAAGAAATAAGTTTCTGACAGATAGAAATTCAGTTGTTTGTTGCTTAAGAATAATTTGTTCACCCAAACTTTCAGCATTTCAAATGATGCAAGGTCCATGGCTCTTTTTGCACATAGTATTTTGAAGAGATGTAGCTATTGCTGGTGTTTGTCGTAAGGAATGAATTGCTGGATAGTGTCTGAGGCATTTTCTTTGTTGGAGCATTTAAAACACAATATTTCCATTTAAACCAGATTAAGGAGCATCAGCTATGTACTACTTGGTAATGATCAATGAATAGCAATGATCAATTCATAGTGATACACAGACTTTCTGTAGAGTAACTTGTCCAGTGTGGGCTGGGGTTGTAGAATAGGCCCACGGTTCCCCCCACTCACATCAAAAGAGGTGACTAGACTAAGTTGCAGGAGTCTACCTTAATATGAAACCGAATTTGAACTTTTCTTTGTTAAATATCTGACAGTACATAACACATCCTTGTTGGGTGTGCCATTTACACTTCTACAGCCAGAGTGTAACAGCACACTTTTCAGCCAAGAGGCTGAAAGCTACATGACAATTTTACGTAATAGTACATATCCTGCCGAGAACAGAAACTCATTGTAACAGCACCCTTTCAGCAAAGAGGTTGAAAGCTATGTAACAATTTTACCTAAAAGTACATATCCTGCAGAGAACAGAAACTTATTGTAACAGCACCCTTTCAGCAAAGAGGTTGAAAGCTATGTAACAATTTACGAATCAGTACATATCCGGCCTGAATGGAAATTTTTCAGGATATGCAATATTATGTAACAGGCCACAAAAGTGGTTAAATCCCATCTTATGGCACGCCAAAAGGCTCACCAAATATGATGATGTTCTAAAAATACATGTTCATGTACCAAAAATATACGATGATGTACTAACTTCATACGATCATGATGTAAATTTACACCATCATGTACTAAAACCATAAGTTCATCATGTTAAATGTTACGATGTACATGTAAAATCACACGTTGTACATCTAAAAACACATGTTGTGTAAAAAAATAAGATCATCATGTTTTTATTGTCTCTTCCGCATGCCATACAGAGAGAGCCTTTCGGCGTACCAGAAGTCCGCCAAAAGGCTCACCGACATGCGATGTAGTAAAAGTACACGTTCATGTACTAACTGCTTACGATCATGTACTGATTTCATACGTTCATGTATTGTTTGCTTACGTACATGTACTGATTTCATACGTACATGTGCTGATGAACGTATACATTTAGTACATGAACGTGTATTTTTCGAACATCATCATATTTGGTGAGCCTTTTGGCGTGCCATACCATCTAGCTAACGCACTACGGATGAGCTCACCTTCCTGTTCTACCAAGTTGTCCACAAATCTCTTAGCAGTCAAGATGTTTGCCCTTGATGCTGCTAGCATTTTGTACCTGTCCAAAAATTCTACTTGACTGTGGAAGGGTAAAATATTGAATTTATCATTTGGTCTCATGTCATCCAGTATGGTCTTCAATGCATCCTTAACCTGTTGCAGCTTGGCTCCAGCCATAGAATCACTGATATCAATCACAAAGACTACATTCTTCCTCAGGACGGCTAGTCCACTTGGTGAGAATAGGTGAACGAAGTAGTTGTCACTGATCTAAAACATTGGAAAGAGATGATTTTTGGAAGGTGGTTTGAACAAAGAATTCACTCAGTACATATAACTCTGCACATTGCATCTCAACTGGACTGTGGGGACCTTGATTTAATTCAGGTCTCAATTTTTAGGAAGTTTTATGGTTGTCCATAGGGCCATTATTTAACTGTTTCAGTTTGCTTGAAAGGGAAATTTGGTGATCCAATATCTTCTTTTCCCCATATTTTCCCACAAAAACAAATCAGTGTGTGTTTTGTATATTGTAGGTTTGCAGTTTCAAATGAGGCTGAAGTTTGAGTCCAGCCTCAAACACAGCACAAATGGGATCAAATCCTCCAGTTTGGTTGTCTCAAACAAAAGGGAGGGAATGCCATGGACAGGTTCTACAACCCTCTAATCATGGGTGGGAGGGGGGGGCAGCATAACAGGGGCACTTGGCAAACACCAGCGGCCTTGCCCTACTGTGCCCTGGGGGTAGTTGTGGCAAAGGGCAACATCATCCCCACATAAACCCACGATTTTACAGACTCCACAACCGGAAGCAGTTTAATGTCCTACCCAGGAACAGCAGAATTGTTAAGATTAGTACCCACAACTATACTGTGAAACTATCAACTACTTAATATTAACTGCATTTCAACACCATAAAACTGTGACTAGTACAAAGAAATACAAAGCAAAACTATTTTGTACTACTTCTTTTTACCTGTATGTCCCCAGCATCATAATCATGATTAGTATCATACTGTATCACAAAGTCCCCAGCAAGACCATCCTCACTTAGGGCCCTCTGTCTTCTAGTACTTGGCCTGTATTCAATCTGCCATCGATTAGCTGTCAGTTTATCAAACAAGTAGCTGAGGTCTTCGGGATTCCCACGAAGGGATTTATCATTTAAGAAAGCATTTCCCCCACTCAATCCCTGGGGTTCGACAATAGCTGTATCAACAAGAATGTTGTTAACAATCTAGAAAGAAAAACAAGGAAAGAAAAGAAAGTGATTGTAAAAATCAAACACATCAATAAATGAATTTACATTAAAGGGAAACTACATGGAAATCTTCCCATCCAAAAGAACTGTATGGATGAGATCCTTCTACAACTTGGAGAAATTTTGAGGCTTTTGTTTTCTTGTTTATATATAATTTAGGTAAGTTCAAAAGAGACAACAACCTTGCACACAATAAATATTCCCCCATTGAGAGCTTTGAGTAGATCTCAAACAACAGAATCTAACAGTCGTGTGATGTAATAAGGGGATAGTATTATCATAAATTTAATGCCATCCGTTACTACTGTCATGTTACAGTCCAAAAGCCAAGGTATGCAAGGCCCCTCTGAATTTATGGCCTCTCCAAATTATTGAGGATCAAAAGTTACCACTTCCAGAATGCAGTATAATAATTTTTGTTCCTTTCCCCCTTTCCCCAAAATGTATATCCCTAGTCAGCTTTTCTGCCCCCTCCCCCGCCATACCTGAGAGGACTATTCCATCAATATTATTTTAAACCAAACAAAAGAAACAGAGGATATTAAAGCCCACATAGTTGTGTACAAGTAATCTTTAGACAAAGTTGTGGCCAAGTGAATAAACATGTAGAATTTGATGCAAAGGAGTAATAACAGCTCCAAGGTTCAGGATTGGATCTACGGCCGGGTCAAAGAAAGGTGGATTTTTCACCAAAGAACAATCAAAAATCTTCCATTCTGAACTGTTCTTTCAAAAGAGAACATGTTTGACCAAAATTGTTGAGTTGACCATCTAATGTGAAGTTGTAATTCATAAGGTCTACACTGTGACTTCTCCAACTTTTAAGGTCATTCAGATTATTTACAAAACTTTTCTCCAAGATCAGAATAATGACAAAAAGTTGCCACAAGTGATGAAGGGTTTCTGAAAGTCCAGATGAGTAAGGATTGATGACAGCTCTAAACATGCGAGTCTGAACTGCAAGCGTGGCAACAGAGGAATAGCGGGAGAGATAGTAAGAAGGGCTAGGATGTCACCTGTGCTGAGTGTCTGCCAGCTGGGTATTGTTAAATGTAATTAGGGAAATACATATGTAAATAGGAGGTAAGGAGAAGCGACATAGACTTCCTTTAATTCCGACCAAGGATCGAAAAACATTATTTTTGCTGTGTGCTTCTATATTTTCCATTTCTTTGTTGCAATTAAAGCATAATACATTTATATCGCTATTAATTAGCTAAGTTCCCAACTTATTTTACATGTTTATTCATATAACTTTGTTATTTATATATATATAATATATTTAATTTTCAAGAATAACAAACTATGGCTCCAAACAAACACAATCAAAATTTTGAGAACGTCAAATTCTGACCTGTTCTGGAAAAAGGGAAACCTTATGTTCGAAGACTCCTCGCCTTCTTGGTATCAGCATCTCGTAGTCAAGAGTAAATGTTGCTGTTTGATCAGGTTGAAGAGGGATTGCAAGAATGACCACCTTACCCTCGTAGTCTCTACAAGTTCAGAAAAAGAATGTGTATGCTGAAATGATCTCAATCAAATTCAAGAAAAAGTTAAGGAGCACAGAGAGCTTTCACTGAAAGATTATACAAGATTTTCCTGCAAACTACTAGGAAGCCCAAAATTTTTCCATATATTTCTATGATGTTAAGAAGTGAGATACTGCAGAATAAGTTTCCATTTTGCACAGTGAATGATATTGGGCAGTTGAGCAATCATTGAAATATCAATGGAGAAAAGAAAATTTCACACCCAAAATTAAAACTTAATTTTCAATTTTTAAAGGGAAAATCTGAAGTTTCATTTGCAATTTTTCCCTGACTTAAGTTCTGCACCACAATCATACATTGAGTTGAATCTAACATAAAATGATCTGCTATCAAGGTCTTACATTGTGATTGGTCACCATATGGATGAGGCTGTCTAGGCTTGCATCTGTGTGAAATTTTGTTAACCAAATAAAATTACAAAATGCCACTCAACAGTTATTAACACAAAATTCATGTTTCTTCTCACTTTAAAGACCTTTTCAATGTCCGTTGATTCTGAGAAACAATCAGTTGAAAAAGGAAAAATGAAATGTTGGAACAAATGGTTCATTTTCACTGTCAAACTCTGATGACACCTTTAAGAAAAAGAAAGTTGACCTTCCAATGAAGCTCTTTGTCTTCCTGTGTCATCCTTCAAGTCTTTAACCAGAATGCAAAACTGCATTGAGGTTTCGATGATACACAAACGTTCCGTTTCAAATAATCCCATCATGTACCATTATCTTCTCATTCAAATGTTATACCAACATGTTCAAAAAATAATTTTGTTTTCCCACATGACCTTTGTCCCCCCCACCAAAAATAGGGATCATCTTCTTACCATAAGCATTCACAAACCACACGTGAAATCTATTTAAGTCTCCCACTTTAAGATGTGTTAACACCTATTAAACAAGGTTGTCATTCACATTTTGACCACCAGTGACCCTACAAATCCTTTAACCTCTACACATTGCAATTTCAAAAGGCTTCGAGCTGACTTCAAGAAATGAAAAATAGGAATCATGCAAACCTTCTTTAAAAGTGGACCCCCCTCATGCTAGGGCAACCCTAAAAAACCATGGTACAATTAAGAAATGACATAATGATGGTTTTGATGGTTTTGTATAATTACCTGCAAAAAGTCTTGAGAGTTCACAACACTGTAAACTAAGGACCCTCTCCCCATCCTTTCCAGCTGAAAGGTTTAATAATGCTTTTAAGACTTTGATGAGGGTTAGATTTCAGTGCAGAGGTTTGAACCAACCCCATAAATACTGCAGAGTCGAGACATTATTTTGCAATGACACTTTGTAACACTTATATATATGGGAGGACTTTTGAACAGCTTCTCATAACACTAATATATATGGGAGAATTTCGTAAGTTTTCCCCCGCTGCAGATACCACCCTGCTACCAAAATATGCTGCTGCATGCTTTATATCATGTTCTAGAACAAATAAAATATTGGTAGGAAAGCTTAATTTCCCACTAGGCTAGCCTAAGGATATTACACAGAAACATACATGTGTAGAATAGGTTCAAAATGTACATATATGCTATACATTAGGCAATGGCAAAAGTGCCAAGACATTAGACATGATGAAGAAAATTACATCGCAGGGAAAAACTTTACACCTAAAGCTCACAAAAGTACTGCAGATTGTTGTATAAGGGTTTTTTACCAATGCCTTTTAAATATTTTTGATGTTCTTGGCCAAGTGGATTTTGTTGATCCTCTTCAGTACTCGATTCTGCTTTGTGAAAGATGTAGCATCAGCTAGGCCTAACTTAGGCCTACGTTAAGCCTAGGCAGAAAGTACTAGCCCACTTGCTCATTCGAACCATACAATTTTGGCCTAAACTTTTCAGTTTAGGGAGCTAGATTTAGGGAGCTGAGATTTCAACAAAGATTCCTTAACATGTGAAAAGAGCAATTTTTGGAGGATATTTGTAATTGCGGAATTGAGGGTGAAAATTGTAATTATTCCGCCTAAATCAAGATACTTGGCATCTCTGTAGGGACCATCTCCTAACTTTAACCCATTCACATTCCAAATATGGAATCTATCCAAGTTCCCTACCTTGTGAGATTGTTGTCCCCCCGGTGACCCCAGATGACCTTGACCTTTACCAAGACCAATAGAGACCATCCTCTGACTATAATGCATCCACAATCCAAACATAAATCTATTCAAGTTTCCTCCCTTGAGATATTGTGTTGACAAGATTTTCAGACTTTAACCCCCAGTGACCCCAGATGACCTTTGACCTCTACCGAAAACAAAAGGTACCATCTTCTGACCATAACACATCCACATACCACATATGAAATCTATCCAAGTTTCCTATCTTGAAATATCGTGCTAATAAGATTTTCACACTTTGACCCCTGGTGACCCCAGATGACCTTTGACCTCCACCAAAAACATTAGGGACCATATTCTGACCAAAACGCATCCACAAACTACATATCAAATCTATCCAAGTTTCCTCCCTTCAGATATTGCATTGACAAGATTTTCAGACTTTGACCCCCGGAGACCCCAGATGACCTTTGACCTCCACCGAAAACAATATGAACCATCTTCTGACCATAACACATCCACATACCAAATATGAAATCTATCCAAGTTCCCTATCTTGAAATATTGTGCTAATAAGATTTTCACACTTTGACCCCTGGTGACCCCAGATGACCTTTGACCTCCACCAAAAACAATAGGGACCATCTTTTGACCAAAACGCATCCACATACTACATATGAAATCTATCCAAGTTTCCTATCTTGAGATATTGTGCTAATAAGATTTTCACACTTTGACCCCTGCTGACCCCAGATGACCTTTGACCTCCACCAAAAACAAAAGGGACCATCTTCTGACCAAACCACATCCACATACTAAATATGAAATCTATCCAAGTTTCCTCCCTTCAGATATTGAATTGACAAGATTTTCAGACTTTGACCCCCGGAGACCCCAGATGACCTTTGACCTCCACCGAAAACAATATGAACTATCTTCTGACCATAACACATCCACATACCAAATATGAAATCTTTCCAAGTTCCCTATCTTGAAATATTGTGCTAATAAGATTTTCAGACTTTGACCCCTGGTGACCTCAGATGACCTTTGACCTCCACCGAAAACAATATGAACTATCTTCTGACCATAACACATCCACATACCAAATATGAAATCTATCCAAGTTCCCTATCTTGAAATATTGTGCTAATAAGATTTTCAGACTTTGACCCCTGGTGACCCCAGATGACCTTTGACCTCCACCAAAAACAATAGGGACCATCTTCTGACCAAAACGCATCCACATACTAAATATAAAATCTATCCAAGTTTCTTATCTTGAGATATTGTGCTAACAAAGTTTTCAGAAAATGACCACTGCTGACCCCAGATGACCTTTGACCTCCACCAAAAACAATAGGGACCATCTTTTGACCAAAACGCATCAACATACTAAATATGAAATCTATCCAAGTTTCCTAACTTGAGATATTGTGTTGACAAGATTTTCAGACTGTGACCCCTGGTGACCCCAGATGACCTTTGACCTCCACCGAAAACAATATGAACCATCTTCTGACCATTACACACATCCACATACTAAATATGAAATCTATCCAAGTTCGCTATCTTGAAATATCGTGCTAATAAGATTTTCACACTTTGACCCCTGGTGACCCCAGATGACCTTTGACCTCCACCAAAAACATTAGGGACCATATTCTGACCATAATGCATCCACATACCACATATGAAACCTATCCAAGTTTCCTATCTTGAGATATTGTGCTAACAAGATTTTCAGAATTTGACCCCTGGTGACCCCAGATGACCTTTGACCTCCACCAAAAACAATATGAACCATCTTCTGACCATAACACATCCACATACCAAATATGAAATCTATCCAAGTTCCCTATCTTGAAATATTGTGCTAATAAGATTTTTAGACTTTGACCCCTGGCGACCCCAGATGACCTTTGACCTCCACCAAAAACAATAGGGACCATGTTTTGACCAAAACGCATCCACATACTAAATATGAAATCTATCCAAGTTTCCTATCTTGAGATATTGTGCTAACAAAGTTTTCAGAAAATGACCCCTGCTGACCCCAGATGACCTTTAACCTCCACCAAAAACAATAGGGACCATCTTTTGACCAAAACGCATCCACATACTAAATATGAAATCTATCCAAGTTTCCTAACTTGAGATATTGTGTTGACAAGATTTTCAGACTGTGACCCCTGGTGACCCCAGATGACCTTTGACCTCCACCGAAAACAATATGAACCATCTTCTGACCATAACACATCCACATACCAAATATGAAATCTATCCAAGTTCCCTATCTTGAAATATCGTGCTAATAAGATTTTCAGACTTTGACCCCTGGTGACCCCAGATGACCTTTGACCTCCACCAAAAACATTAGGGACCATATTCTGACCATAATGCCTCCACATACCAAATATGAAACCTATCCAAGTTTCCTATCTTGAGATATTGTGCTAACAAGATTTTCAGAATTTGACCCCCGGTGACCCCAGATGACCTTTGACCTCCGTCAAAAACAATAGGGACCATCTTTTGACCAAAACGCATCCACATACTAAATATGAAATCTATCCAAGTTTCCTATCTTGAGATATTGTGTTGATTAGATTTTCAGACTTTGACCCCCAATGACCCCAGATGACCTTTGACCTCCACCGAAAACAATATGAACCATCTTCTGACCTTAACACATCCACATACCAAATATGTAATCTATCCAAGTTCCCTATCTTGAAATATCGTGCTAATAAGATTTTCAGACTTTAACCCCTGGTGACCCCAGATGACCTTTGACCTCCACCAAAAACATTAGGGACCATATTCTGACCATAATGCCTCCACATACCAAATATGAAACCTATCCAAGTTTCCTATCTTGAGATATTGTGCTAACAAGATTTTCAGAATTTGACCCCCTGTGACCCCAGATGACCTTTGACCTCCGTCAAAAACAATAGGGACCATCTTTTGACCAAAACGCATCCACATACTAAATATGAAATCTATCCAAGTTTCCTAACTTGAGGATATTGTGTTGACAAGATTTTCAGACTTTGACCCCCAATGACCCCAGATGACCTTTGACCTCCACCAAAAACAATATGAACCATCTTCTGACCATAACACATCCACATACTAAATATGAAATCCATCCAAGTTCCCTATCTTGAAATATTGTGCTAATAAGATTTTCAGACTTTGACCCCTGGTGACCCCAGATGACCTTTGACCTCCACCAAAAACAATAGGGACCATCTTCTGACCATAACGCTTCCACATACCAAATATGAAATCGATCCAAGTTTCCTATCTTGAGATATCGTGCTAACGAGATTTTCAGACTTTGACCCCGGTGACCCCAGATGACATTTGACCTCCGTCAAAAACAATAGGGACCATCTTCTGACCATAACGCATCCACATACCAAATATGAAATCTATACAAGTTTCCTATCTTGAGATATCGTGCTAACAAAGTTTTCAGAAATTGACCCCTGCTGACCCCAGATGACCTTCCACCTGCACCAAAAACAATAGGGTTCTTCCTCTCAATATGGGGCATCCATGTATCAAGTTTGAAAATTGTCAGACATTTCTATCTTGAGATATCGTGCTAACAAGCAAAGTGTCACAAACACACACACACACACACACATACATACACACACACACATACACACACACACACACACACATACACACATACATACACACGCCATCATGATTGCATAGGTTTCTCTTATCATCGAAACCAAAAAAACATTGACTCCGATAAGCTTGAAACGGCATCACAGAGGCTATGGCTTATAGAGGCTTTGCAATTACGTCACGAAACCACCATGCTGGAGGACATTCATGCCAAATACACGTGGCTTTGTGCCGAACGCACTGCACAGTGTGCACTGTGATGTGCACGGTGTGTACAAATTCAACGAGCAAGCGCGTCTCGTATGGTTTACTACGTAGTTACGTGTACTCCAACATGGCCACCGATGAATATTATGACGTCATGTGAAAAGCCTCTATTGTAAGTTATCCGTTATTGCTAAATATTTATTAACGTTGGTTCACATACAACAAATCACTCCTACCTAAAATAACATCAGAAACAAAAATTTTACAGTTGCCAATTTGTCAAATGTAATAATCAAAACTTCTGTTGTTGTCAATTGCTATCCTTTGGACAGCAAAAGAGTCCAGTTATGCAGTTAGTTAGATGTCAATTTAAGTTGGGTCAGCTGTGGCATTTTTTCCAGCTGTTGCTCACTGGCTTGTCTTCCCTACTATATTGTTAATGCTGAGCACTGAGCACAATGACAGTAGGTTTCTTTTTTTTAAGTCTTCAGTATGACCTAGACAGACGTCAAACTCCTAACCTCCTGAATGCAGGTCAGATGCTCTTACCACTTGACCGTGCAATCCATCAAAAGAATCATATAAAAGTAGATACTATCATTACATTAAATGCTTCGAGCAAACAATGAAAAAACTACTTCAGTTTCAAACGTTATACATTTCAAAATGCAACCAATGAAACTCATGACAGCAATTTTGTGCCAAAAAGATACTGTACTTACATGGGTGTCACAATACCCCCACTTGTACCCCTCTCCAAAGTACCAAGGGTCAAAGTAGATGTGTCCAACAAGTCTTCCACTTGGCCATCATAGGTCTTTCCATCAATTGTTCTAGAAAAAAAGAAAAAGTAGCATCCAATTTATTTTTCCTCTTAGTAGTAAGTCTCATAATTATTACTTTTACCAACTATTTAGCAGCACCTTAAGATAGTACAGCAACATTTCAACTGAGACCTAAATTTTCACTGACTTATCACACCCTGGTTTTATTTGTATTTCCAGTTCAAATAATCCTGTTTTGATCAAAATGAGTGCATCATACAAAAAATCAAAACCAAGAAGACATGCTGAAACTATCATCAAATTTTCACAACTAACATTCCCCTTTAACAGATTTTGGCAAATACCTTGAAAAAGTGTTACATTATTAGTTGAACCTTCCACAAACGACTCAAACTGAAAAATAATTTGCATTGATAATATTGATATGAATGCCTTCACAGTGAAGAATTGTCTGTCCAAGGGTAATGATGATAAGACTTGCATAAGAGGGCCATTCTCATGTGACGTACGTGACATTTGGAAGGCTTTTTTCTCTCATAAACCTCAGTTTTCTGCTTAATAAGAAAACTTATCTTTTATGTTGATGGATGTATTTAATCATCTGACCCAATATGTGATTCCACATGATAGAAAATCAAGACAGTTAATTCTCCACCTTTTGAACGGAAGATTAAACTTGCGTGACGTACGTGACAGTGCACAAAAGCCTTTTTTAAACATGTAGAAATGAAAGTTGGATTCCTGTGAATCTGTAAAGATACACATTTTCATACTTTTTATGCAATTTGTGTTTGAAAGGTAGTTCCTAATGCAAACAGAGTATTTATTATTTATCAAGTGAAAACTACATTAATCCCCAATTTTCCTCTGTGACGTACGTGACAAAAATTTTGTGACGTACGTGACAAAAAGTTGCAAGGGGTGATGAGGCAGGACAAAGCAAGTTTTCTGCACTGCATACTTATAATTAATGCTACTTTGTAAGAAAAATTCATTTTCAAACTGTTAGTTACAATTTAAATAGAAAAATGCTTACATATACAGAAGAACACATAATTAATGTACGCATATTGAAGCACTACATTTGCCATGAACATTTGGAAATTATGGAAATTGGTAAAAACAAAGTTTTCATTCTTGGAAGTCAGGTGATAAGATTTACACGTCAGCTGCAACCTACAAATATCAAAACATGAAAATATTTTTAGCAAACATGCCAACATATACAGCCTGTGTTCCACCCAACTTTGAACAAATGTTAAGGCACAAAACCAGAACAATTGTGGGGGTACTTATGCACTACATACGATTTGTTAACACAAAAGTTTCCTGCCATCTGTTTGTTCTTGACAGTTAACCCTTTACCGTTGCGCTCCGATCAGGGTATATTTGCGCGGCGTGGGAGTGGGCGGGAAAGGGGACGTAGCACGCCCCGCATCAGCTTCCGTAGGCCATTGACCCCGTGACCTTAAACTATTGTCTCTCTCGCTGTTGTGGCCGAATTTTCGGGTAGCTACTTGCAGTTTTGAGCTCCGCGTGAAACAGTAAAGATGGGTGACAGCCGAGCTCTCTGCATGAGTCCAAACGGACCCAAAAAAGGGTAAAGGGTTAAAATAAGCCCGTGGAGTGTGTTTACTGCAAAGCTGATATATGCCACTGTCTCTGCGTGCGTGCACGGCCAACCGAGTGGTGCAGATATATTTAAGATTAACCCTTTACCGTTGCCCTCCGATCGGGGCATATTTGCGCGGCGAAGGAGTGGGTGGGAAAGCGGATGTAGCACGCCCCGCATCAGCTTCCGTAGGCCATTGACCCCGTGACCTTAAACTATTGTCTCTCTCGCTGTTGTGGCCGAATTTTCGGGTAGCTACTCGCAGTTTTGAGCTCCGCGTGAAACAGTAAAGATGGGTGGCAGCCGAGCTCTCCGCATGGGTCCAAACGGACCCAAACAACGGTAAAGGGTTAAAAGAAAGAAAGATAAGGATGCAATCTTAGCTTGCCTCTGTGAGTTTTACTCTGGTGCCACAATCCAAAATGAGGAAGTTATTTACAGTGATGGTCTATCAAGTGAGTTTAAAAATAAGTTTATGATGAAACTTTTGCACCACTTGAGCATGAAATACAAAGTTCCATTCCATTGGAAATATTTTGCCACTGGGCATGGCAAAGGGGTTGTTGACAGTATTGGAGGTGAAGCCAAGTGCATGGTGCGTCAGCAAGTCTTGAGCAAAACAAAGAAGGTTGTTGTGCAGTCAGCCTAGGACTTTGCCTCGGTTTGTGCTGAAGTAATGCCCAATGTGAATACTCACTTGATGGATCAAGCTCACCTAGAAGAAGTAGGGAAACTTCAACTGTGGAGCAATTCTCCCACAGTAAAGGGCATTTCAACGGCACATGTGGCAGCCATGAGTGTAGATGGAGTCCTCAAAATATGGCATGACAGCAAAGAAGTTGTCAATGCTCCTCCACTCACAGTAGTCACATTCTCTAGCACTAATCCTACAGAGTCCCAGAATTCCCAGGGCAGCTTCAAAAGTGGTGAATTTGTACAAGTTACATCTTGTGCATTCAAAGATTACTATGCAGTAGTTACTGGAGCTAGTTATAGAGATGAAGTAGAGATCAATTATTTTGAGAAGCGTGGCCGTTTCTATGTTCGTAATGAAAATGACTTGGATTCCAGGCAGCAAAATGAGTTGAAACAAGTTGAAGGGTCAATGCTGAATGCAAGAGGGTTTTACAGCTTTGAACCCTGAGCTAATCATTCCCGGATTGATAAAAAAAGATAGAATCAACATTTGAATTCAGTATGAGAGAACACTGTTGTTTTAAAGTTACTTACTTGCCTCCATATGTTCTTGTCACGTACGTCACGTGACGCACGTGAGACATTTTACCACCAATATTGTGGAAATGTTTAAGGACTTCAATAAGAAACATTATGTTTTTATTATTATTGGATATGGTTTAACTTTGGAAATGAACCTCAAATTAAAATTTGAGCATTGTCATTCATGTGAGAAAAACTTTATTGTCTACAGCGTGACGTACGTGACACAAATAATTCTAAAACAAAAAGATGAAATATTCATAAAAAAGTTTGTTAAAGATGTTAATGTTGATAAGTTTTGATATATAAAATGTTTGAGGATTCATTTGGTTGAAAAAGTAAAGAATGAAACTCCCTTATAATTAACAAACTTCATATTGCTAGTTTTACATAGTTTGCACCTTTGAATGTTACAATAACCTTTCCATTTTGTGAAGGGGATAAAAATACTTATGTTCGTCAAATAAAGCCAGTGTTCTAGAAAATGATGGTTCAAGCATTCATTTATCAAAAGAAGTCAAAAAATGACAAAACCATGATATTTATTTTTTACCCATTTTGGCTGACATTTTTTGAGAATGGCCCAAGAATGCCTCCCCTGATCAATAGTTATATGTGAGAGGGGCAATTATAAACTCCCTCATTGACGCTTGCTTGACCCCATAATGGTAAGAGTCATGAGCATCTAGCCCATGTAAGGTTACATGGCACTTTAGCAGAGTTGTAAGTTGTAACTAATCACACAATGTGCAGTCAAGTGGAGTCACTTCTTTAATGTGACTTAAGCGGAGTCAGTCACTCAAGTCCCTGAGCTATTTCTTTGAGGAAAATCATGATACAATCCCTTCAGTCATTTCCTTTTTGAAAAGAAGTGACTTCAGCAATAACTACACTTGAGCCCTTTCCAACGAAACGATGACAGCGCATAGTAGGACAGACTTTCAATTGGTGCACATCACATCTTGCCATAGGCGTATGGGGGTAATTTTCTATGAGGGAGCAAGAGCATTTTTTGCCTGAATGTCACCATTTATCATGTTTTGCTGGAATAGACGATATGCTTTGGCCCAACTTGGGAGGGCATGTGCCCCCCTGCCCCACAACCCTGCCTCGTACACCTATGCATCTTGCCAGAGTAAAATACCATTGGCAAAACTTTAAGTATGCCAAAAGTCTATCTCATGATCGTTTGCAGTTGTGCTTTGTGAAAAGGTCGAATAACCAGGTAGAAACTGAGCCTGTCTGTAATCTGTAATTCACACATTTAACACCTTTACAAACTGATCGTTGTTCCATTAACAAGGTAAAATGTAAGCTATATTTTTGGTATTTGTTGAAGCTTTATGCCTCAACTTGGAGCATACTGGTTTAGTATAGCATATACCATGACCTTTTATTGAGTTGTGAATCACTACACAGCTCTAACTATTCCACTGCTAATGTTGAGATTAATGTGCAATGATTGCACTACCTTCCTTTTTCAAAGCCTTTGGTATGACTTGATCTGGTTGTAGAACCTTGGACCTTTCAGGTAAGAGTCAGATGCTCTTCCACAAAACCAGTTTCTCTGTGAAAATCTATGCTACACAGATGCTACTCACACAGTGAAAACCTATGCTACCAATGTGCTACTCCCACTGTGAAAATCTATGCTACCAATATGCTTCTAAAGCTGTGAAAATCTGCTACCAAGATGATACTCAATCTGTGAAAATCTATGCTACTGAGATGCTACTCAAGCTGTGAAATTCTATGCTACCAAGATGCCTACTCACACAGTGATGCCAGTGATGAAAGCATTCAGAGGTATTTTCTGTTTAAAGACAGCCTGTCCAGGTCTAGAACCACGGTTGGTCATATCCTGTTCAATCCTTGTTAAAGCATATCTCAGCGATATGAGTGAGACTGCATGCAGGCGATCAATCATGATACCAGACTGTGTGAAGGAAAAATGTACAACAGAATGTAGTAAATTAAAATAACAGCATCAACCAAAACACTGTGCTTACAATTTCAAAATATGAAATATTTACATCAGAGGAAATGCCCATTAGCAACAATTTAGAAGAACTCCAACCACAACCGATCGATCCTGTGCAGCTCAAACTTCCTGGCAGTCATGGATCTCACCTTGAATTCTGAAAACTTGCATTTTTGAAAGTTACCCATGAATGACACCCTGAAAAGCTGTGCTGGGCCAATACGAGTGCCCGCCCCCCCCCCCCCCAACAAGTCAATAAGGTGGCCTGATCTTTCTCACGGGTCCTGGATATGACATTAAACTGCATTCAGGTAGGGTGAGGAGGTCGTATGTGGCCAGTAGTTTGTTCCTAACTATTGCCTTCGAAATGCAGACAAAAGACCACCATTGCTCATCCTATGACTGGCAGGTTGTCAGCTCCACAAAACCAAGCAAGCCCCTCCACGGTTGGCCCCCTGTGGGCTGGGTATTGTAGAAAATGCCCACCGTATTTCCAGCCTTTTGTAAGAGGTGACTACAGGAAAACCAAATTTGAACTTGAACCATACTTGAAAATTAATTCAAACTTTGAACTTTTTACCAAGTTGACTGACACTGTAGAACACATTCATGTTGGTGTGTTGTTACATCTCATCTAACTATCTATCTAACTGATCCTGCTAACCCGAGTTGCCACTGGCAAATCGGGTAGAAGTAGGTAATGGAGGATACTTGTCATGATCAAGTCTGTAAGCATTCTTGGGTTGTTGAGTGGCAGAGAGATCTATTTCAGCTGCTGTGTACCAATGTGTTTCAAATGTGCACCATTTTAAATTAAGCTTGATATACATGGATTCTTCTCCAGATACTCTGGCTTTCCTCCAACTTGACACAGGCTTGCCACTCAAATCCACTGCCCATCTACCAATGTTCGTTGTGCAGCAGACTGAAGCACCTTCCGGTGGACAAGTTGTCTAGCTGACTTTGCCTTTTTGTAAGCATTCTCAGGTACTTAAATTATTGTGGAAATACCGACAGTGTTAACTATCATTCCCTAATCACAGTGAAACTTCACCACCAAGAAGTGGTTTCATGGCCTCTAATTGATGAGAGCTTTTTCTCTTTTTTACCAACAACAATCCTGTATTTCAATGATTGGTTAACAGGTCAACCATCACTCTGAAACCCCTTTTGAAAAACCTATACCTACAAAGATTTGAGTTAAAAACAATTTAACTAGTACTTAGATGTGATATTTATACAACATCATGGGACAGTACCAAAATCAACAACGGCGGTAGGTTCCACTTTAAAAGTCTTTGGTATGATATAGCATGGAGTCGAACTCCACACCCCTCATGGACCAACTGCATGGTCAAGTGGTTAGAGCATCGGACTTGCAGTCGGGAGATAGGAAGTTCTAGTCCTGGCTAGTCATACCAAAGACTTTAGAAATGGGCCCTACTACCATTGTGCTTGGTGCTCAGCATATGCAGTGGAGTAGGGAAAACAAGCCAGTGAGCCACGACTGGAAAAAACCGTGGTCGGCTCGACTTGAACCAATTGGTTGGAAACTGGGCCGCAAAACTCTATCTAACTATCCAAACCTCTTGGCTGCAAGTTGGATGCTCCATCCTCTTGACCAAGGAGTTAGTCAATGAAGCAGCAGATTCAATGAACCAACTTTGCCAATTTACATTATTTTTTACACTCCCACCAAAAAGAAATGCAAGCATCTAACCATCTGGTAAACATCAATACTTACTGTGCTTTCTATAACCAAAGGTGCATCTCCAGGGGGTGTGGGTGGTTTGACCACATTAGCTATAATCAAACAGAAACCAATTATTACAATTATGTTGACGCCCAACCAATCAAATAAAAAACTGCTTCTACTTGAACACAGAAGATTAGAATACCAGAAATACCTGAAAAAAAATTCAGAATTCTTTCAATATCTTTCACCATTCCCAAAATGAAAGTGATGATTTCTGAAATGACTTACTGCCCATTCAAAAAGGAGTAAAAAAAATGACTGTGGGAGCTCCTTTGCATAGACATTTTGGGCATCTAGAGGATATGCGAGCAGTAACAGTGAACTTTGGCTTGTTTTGCACAAAAAAACATGTAAAAATCCTAGCAAATTTTGACTTTACTGGCCAGGAAATGTACGTCTTTTCCTAGTCCAGAGTATTTCACAGGGT
The DNA here is from genome assembly GCA_037179385.1 of Holothuria scabra. Lineage (NCBI taxonomy): Eukaryota > Metazoa > Echinodermata > Holothuroidea > Aspidochirotida > Holothuriidae > Holothuria > Holothuria scabra. Next base: position 55,024,812 of record CM074181.1, on the reverse strand, counting down.
GATCACTTCTTTTACAAAGTCCTACCACTTGACATCACCAACATCTTCTTGCCTCACACTGACTACCGCCCTAACATCAATGGCTTTATAAAATCAAAATGGCAAGGATTGTGGGATTCCTTTCCTGAAAACAAATTGTACCAAGTAAAACCTACGGTAGGAACAGGGGGAAACGGAGTCCCCAGTAAATGGAGGGATGATTTAGTCCTGACTAGGGTCCCCATTGGTCACAATTACCTTACCCATGCCTATTTACTTCACGGACATGAAAGACCATATTGTATACCCTGTGACTTTGCTGTCACCATAAGTCAAATTCTCTTTGACTGTTATGAATACTCCCATATTCGCCAGAAATACTACACTATGCCCGACCTAAAAACTTTGTTTGAAGAAACCGACCCTTACCTTATTCTTGGCTTTCTTAAGGAAAGTAAACTTTATACAAATTTCTGACATGACTCTCGCCTTGCTATCACTTTAGAAGAAATTGATCCCCCGTTTTACCTTTTTACTGACACCTTTTCTTTTTTCGGTAGTTTTACCCCAATTGTAACTTAGTCAAACTTGGTGACACTATATAACACATTCCTGTTGGTGTGTCGTTAAGCCCTATCTAACTAACTTACTTCTTGTGTTTACATGGTACAGATAACAGCTCCACTACTTTTAAAGGTGCCATCAGAGTTTGACAGCAAGTATACACCCTTTGTTCCAGCAATTTATTTTTCCTTTTACAACGGATTACTTACCAGAATTAACAGACATTGAAGAGGTCTTTCAGGTGACAAAAACTTTGTCATATTTTTCAGGTAAAAGAATTCCACAAAAATGCAAGACTAGAGAGTCCCATCCTTACCATGACCAATCACAATGTCAGACCATTATGGCAGATCATTTTGGTTTGTTTTAACTAGATGCTTGATTTGTGGCATAGAAGGGTTAATTTGTGGGAAGCTTTTAAAGACAAACTCTTATTGCCTGCCCCTTTTTGATGATTAACCGTTACACAACTTACACTAAGCGTAATGTGTAATCCTTCTTGGCAACAGACCTATAAAAAATGGTATCATAAATACTTCAAAAAGACTGATAAGTACTGCCATGAGGGGGTTACATCTCCTATGAGAAAATGTAAAAGCATTTTTGGGAGCATGGATAAAAAAGACCACTTTGTGTTTTGACACAAACTTTGAAGTGCGATGTGAATCATCCAAATATTGCAAGAAACTGAAGTACTTGAATAATTTACACCACATTTCTGGATCAGTTTATGTTGCAATTTTTTTTTCCCTACCAAGCTGCGTCTCCCTGGGAGGATACAGAATCTCACGGCTACATACTGCATTCAGCAGAAAGACATAAATGGCAAAGCCACCTTTTATTAAACATGCCCACCCTTCTTACACAGGAGCCTTAAAAACACTAACAGCAACAGCCTGTTTTCCTAAGAGATCCTCAATGTTATTCATGATTTCATAAAACACAACACTTAAAAAGGGTAAAGGCAAAGAAAAAAAAACAAGTAGCAAAAATATGTAAGAGCTAAACATGATGGAAAAGCATCAAATTCAATTGAAAATATCTTGAGAGCTGTACCGGGGAAATGAATCCAGTATGCTTAAAATATGTTCCTCTTCAACATATCACACATGAATTTAGTTCTGGACTATTCTTTTTAGGGAGAGGGGGTACTTTTTTCAAAGTGCAATCTTTAACAAAGGTACAGTCCAATATATTACCTTTCTCAAGGATAAATGGTACCAGAGACACAACTTATTGAATTGGGCAGGAATCAAACCAGTTATCCTTGGATCAATTCCAGTGATCTTTCCCACTGCAAAGTGCTGAAAACTTGGCACCTAACTGCTTAGGTGGAATAACAGCTGTCCCTACAAAATTATATATTTTCTGTATCTAAGCTGCCTTTCATAAAATAAAAGCAACATTTTAGAATCACAACCCCTCTTCAAACAATATTCTTATATTTCAGATACCTTTAGTCAATGGAGACTTTTTGTATGACATCGTAATACTTCCCTATGGCCATGTGAGAGTAGATTTTACCACGTAGTAGACCACACACAATACACTTGCTCGTTGAATATGTAAACACTGCATACATCTCAATGCCCACTGTGCCTTTAGTACAAAGCCATAATGTACTTGACATGATAGTCCTCCTGGCAGATCCATGTAATAATTGCAAAGCCTCTACAAAATGTTTCTGTCTTTCACAAGCAATTAAAACAGACACATCTAGATTTGCTGGGAATGCAAAACTCAAGGGAGACAATTTTGAAAACAAGAGCCCAATGGGCACTGTGGTTCCTTGCTGGATATTATAAGAACTGTACAGCCAGTCTGTGAAATAGAGCTAAGCAAAAGTTCATGCTGTACTCAATGTTTGTAACATCTTCACAAGTGGTATTTTAGAACTAATTTTACATGAAATCAAAGATTAAATTTCTGTGGCCTTACTGACATTCAACTTTTGTAATGCTTGGTACAGTAATCCTTCAAAAACACTACCTCATTTCCATATGTATTTATGCTTGTAATCAAATTTGATATTATCACCAATAAATGATACACAATGTGGTCAGAGAGAGAAAAACACCCCTTGTATTTCTCTCACAAGTTATTTTTACTGGCTCTTAAATAAAACTTGCTGTTACTTTAAAACAATCTACCACTTGTCCCTTTGCTACCTCTACACAGAAAACAGGGTTTATTCAGCAGTCAAGCAGAAAGCAAAGTGATTAATGAAGTGTGATAATAGAATGAGGATAAGGTTACCCCCACAGAGCACAGCAGTATTAAAGAGACATATTGTAGAATCCATGCATTGCTTCCACTGGCAGAGAGACCAGTTTAATGCAGAGTGACCTGTGCTCAGTGAAATCTACAGATTTCAGTTATTGCCCTCTTAAAACTTTGAATGATCCAAAATATGCGTACAACCCAAAGGAATCATTACTGAACTAACATAAAGGACAAATTTCTAAGGTGTTTGTGTGTTAGCATGCAAAACCAGGTGAGATAAAAAAAATCTATTGAAACTATCTTTATCTAGCTTACAAGATTTTCTAAACAACATTTCCAGCAGTTGACCTCCAGTGACCTTGATGACCTTTGACCTTAACCAAACACAGATTGATTTGAAATCTGTCCTTTCTACGTTAAAATACTGTGTTAAAACTTTTTTCAGTGTTTGACCCCTGGTGACCTCAGATGACCCCTTGACCTTCACTGAACATATCCAATTTCATCCTTACACCATAACACATCCACACACCAAGTATGACATCTATCCAAGTTTCCTAACTAAAAATATCCTGTTGAAAAGGTTTTTAGTTTTTGACCTCTGGTGACCCCAAATGACCTTTGACCTCCACCAAAAATGATAGGGCACACCTTCTCCCTTTGACGAATCTATGTACCAAATCCAAGTTCCATCCAACCTTCCCTTGTTGAGTTAGAGCGTACCGAAGCAAGTGTCACACACACACACACACAGACACACACACACACACACACATACACACACACACACGCCAACCTGACTACATAGGTTCCTTCGCTACCGCAAGGAACCAAAAATGATGAGACACTTACGCAAGGGATCATATTTAACAGCATCCCCCATCCTTGAAAGACTACTCTCTGCATGGCTAACGGTTGGCAAAGGCACTGGATCCCTGGTTGATCCTGTGAGGAGTGATCCAGAGTTGGGATCATAGAGAGCAATTGGGGTCAAAGGTGTCACTAGGTTGTAAGCTTGAGCAATCTCTACCACCGCATCAGCGATGGCCCTCTTTCTCTCCTCATCTTGAGTTATTGAATATTCGTCAATTAATGCTTCCAGGGTTTTCACCGCCCAGATCTTTTCGATGACTTTTGGTACAGCACTGTCTCGCTGCAGGTCTTGGTGGGTGGACTACAACAAAATGACACAAAATAAATGAAACCTCTGATTTTATTTTACCGTCTCAGTTTTCCACTAAAAACAACTCCATCAACTTCTAAGATTGAAGAGCCCATGAAATGACTTAGTAACAATCATATGGGGTCATTCTCTGACACTATCTATCAACAAAAATAGCTTTTATTTTAAAATATCCCACCCCAAGAAAGAGAAATGCTCAAGTGAAATGGCATCCCTTCCAGCACAACAGCTGAAAAATGTAAAAGTACATTGAACCAAGAATGACATCATCACAGGAACCCAACTTCACATTGTGTGTACTACAGTGTACTTGGAGTATACCCTTCTCTGTAGATGTTACAGAATCTTACCATGTATAGAGGGCCTAAAATATTTGATATAATCAACAAATTATCATTACGAAACCTAAACCTTTGTTTGCTTCACATATACCTAGTGAAAAGGGGGTTTCAACACCTAGGAATACCCTTTTCAGCAGATGGAGTTTTGTGACTTGTCAATAATCCTTGAGCCAACTTGCAGGGAAAATTGTTTGGTATACATTATACAAGTGTTTGGAAGTTCCATGGTAAGAGATTATACACACAGAAAAATATCTCAGGCTCCTGGGGGATGTAACTGCATCCATTTGTCCTGCAGTGTTATGTAACGATTATTTTAATTGGGGAGGAAGCAGTGATTCTCTCATTACACAGGCCCATATGCAATACTGTATATACCATTCTGCACAGTGGCTTAAATACTACCAACAAGTTCCGTGTTGTTTTGGATGCATGTGCTAATGCTGCAGTTTGACTTGGTTCAAAGAAAAGGAACAGTGATTATAGTGGGAAAGGAGACTAGCTGATATTTTGGTTATTTAAAAAAGTATTCTGTATTTTTATCAAAAATTGGCATGAAGTTACTATTTCAACTCCATGCGTTTTGAAGTCTGTGTTAGTACAAGATCCATTGCATGATTTCCGTATTAATGTTTGTGACAAATTTACTTGGAAGGGATGTCTTTCAAAGGAATCCGGGTGAGATATCAGTCTTCTTACTCAACAATCTGACTGAATGTGAGTTGAAATATTTTCTCTTTTCTGGTTGAAAGAATTGCTGTCTAGTCATAGATTGACTAAATTGCTGGAACCAAAAATTCAAACTGATAGGCCTAACATGATGGAATGGGGCAGCTTGAGTGAATAACGACAAAATTCCTCTTTTGAGGAAATGGGAGTGAGAATTTCAAATTTTGATTGATACATTTTTGGCTTTATACTGGGACATTCTTCAGATATAATTCAGAAATTATTTGGCCAGTCTCATGCTACGAAATCTGTGAGCAAAATGATACTTAAACATAGCATTATTATACACACACTGTGAAGTTTGGTTCCTGTGATGATGTCATTCTTGGTTTAATGCACTTTTACATCTTTTACATTTTTCAGCTGTCGTGCTGAAAGGAGTACCATTTCACTTGAGCATTTCTTTTCTGTGGGGCAGAATTTTTTAAAATAAATGCTTTTTTGTTAATAGATAGTGTCAGAGAATGACTCCAAATCGTTGTCATTGAGTCATTTCATGGGCTCTTTAAACCAACGTCATGAAAATATGTGCTTACTGTTAGATCAGTAGTAACACTCCTAGTGAGTTGTCCACTAGATGTTCTAGCTTGCACAGTTCCATCCAGAGTTGATGCTGATCCCTGAGACACTTTGGATGCTACGACCAATTCTGACCCAGCAAAATGAATTGGAAATTGGTGGCGAGTGAGTGTATCCTCGTCCAGTACCCCATCCTCATATCCCATGACGACATCAAACAGTAGAGGTTGGGAGACCTCCAAATAGACATCACGCAATTCCCTGTTCACTGCTCCTGTCTCGTAAATTTTTCGAGCAAAACCTCGGTTCTGTAATGCCAGCTGGATGAGAAGGTCAAAATCCACATCTTGGCCGTACCCTAAGGCATAGAGGGCATGCTGACCTTGAATTGCTTCTCTGTTGAATCAAAGTGTGAAAAACACTGAACGATTTGATACAAAAGAGTGGAAGAGAGCAAAAGTTCATTTTCATGATACTTCCTCTTAAATCAATTTTGGGAGACTGCATGTCTGGTCCAATGGTAAGAGCATCCGCCTCTCACACAGAAGGCGAGGGTTCTATTCCCAGGTCGCGTCATACCAAAGACTCTAAAAATGGAACCTACTGCCGTAGTGCCTGATGCTCCGCATAAGTAGTGGAGTAAGGAAAACAAGCTAGTGAGTCACAACTGGAAAAAAGGCCGTGGAAGGCTCGACTTGAACCAGTAGGTTGAAAACTGGACTGCAAAAACTCTTAAACTAACTAACAAATCTTAAATCAATTTTAGAATATATAGATGAATCCAAATAGTAAAGTAATGGTCCAAATTAGTCGGACATAACTGGGTCCATCAGCTTACACCTTTCAAATAATTTTCTTTGCTGTATCATGGATGGTTGTACACTAACACCAAAATACTCTATGAATCCCTCAGTTTTCAATGAAAATGAGGGTCTAGAATTGCACACAGGAAATACAGTAGACGATTTAGGAATAAAGGACACTACTAATGGTCACCCTGACTAGCTGCTCAAATTTGTGTATAGGTCAATTTGTTTGAATGATGAGTTCTGTCTATGAGATCAGGTTTTTGCCTCCATATACACAGCAGCGGGTACTCACTCTTTAATACCGGATTACCAGTTGCTGGGTCCTGCTTGCCAAGTCACAAAAAGTTATAGCTTGAGTATTGGTGACTGTGGCATCACATGGGTCAAAGAGTTTTGCAGAAAGAAAACTTTTCATGACAAGTTTTTGCCTCCTGGATTTGGTGCACTTTATTCACAACATTTCCATTTTAAATAAGGAACATTTAACTTGTCTGTTGCCATATAGTCAGTAGGTTGATGAGATTTACCAACACACCATCATTTCATACAGTGTCGAGCAGATAAAAATTTAAAATCCAAAAAAGTCTCTAACATTGTTCAAGTCAAAGCTGCAAGTTCAGTTCAAAGACAGTGCATGTCCTTCCCTTCAGTGGCTTAACACAACAAGTGGGACATACTGCAGGCTCATTTCACATGCCCTGGGGCCTGTTGAAAACTAACATGTAAAACATATTACCTCAAAAGCAAATCAGATGCCTATAAAGCAATTCTTTTCACGAAAACAGAACTTTACCTGGCATTCTGAAGTATCTGGTCTTTGTCAATAACTCCCTGCGATGGTTTACCATCAGTCAGCAAAATCATTAGAGATAAAACTTTGTCACTCTCAGGTACAAATCTAGCCTCATTATCCAAAAGTCTGTCGGCCTCTAAGATAGCATCATTTAGGTTTGTTTCTGTAGGAGAAGCAGACTGGTAGTATAAGTATGGTCATGGCTGGTGGGTGGGCAAGTTGGACAATGTCCAGAGGCCCCAATTGGGAAAAAATACATTAAAAGATTCTTGCCCTTAATAAAGATTCTTGCCCTTAATTAAGTAACTGTGTACCTGATTACACAGTTTTTGCCCAGAAAGTGCTGAAATAAAATTCTGAATCTGACTTCCTGTCTCACACCTTGCTCCATTTCATCTGTTTGCATCTAGAATCTTGGACAAAACTTGTTGGGACACCTGACTCCTCTTCCAATGTTGACCACTAGCTGTTATGCTGTTCAAGGCACACAGGCATTCTTTTTGACCCAACATTAGCAAGGGGAATGGGGGTTCATGTTAGCCTTCTATCTGACATTTACAAATAATATGAAAAGTTTCCCAACAGTTTTGTCCAAGATTGTAGCCTACACACATAAACTTGAAGACCATGCATACTCTTTGTTCTCTGCTGGACTACTGCCACAGTGGATCTTTTACATAATTGTTGGATGCTCACACAATGGTTCATTGTTGATCCAGGTCAGTCAGCAGTTAATCCTCTTAAGGGAGCTGCCAGCATTACGGGATATTAGCCTTTAAGGAGATCCGTCATGGCCACCACAGTTTTTGGGGAGAACTGCGGTTCCCAATTATAGTACCCGACCACTGGTTACATTACTCCTATTAGCTGCTTCAATGAGCAGCAGATCTGATTACCATTCTGGTACAATAGAAGCCCAACAACTTTAGGGTTCAAACAGCAACTTACAACAAATCCTGAAATAAGTGCTGTCAAAATGGGAATCAAATTACCTAAAGTTCACTGAAGGGCTACATCCCCTTTCAGCTTATTCTGTGATAAAGTACTATCAAATGTCAACCTTCATGGTCATTTTCAAATGCTTAAATGGGCACATAATTAGTACTGAGAACAGTTCCTGACGAGATTGTCCTAAGGGTATTTTTTCTGACATGGCTGGGGGAAGACTTTCAGATAGGATAAACAGGAAATCTTGATGACTTCAAGTAAAAGCCATTTATTTCTTCATAAAGACTTTTGAGACTTTGGGTACTTTTATGATGCTTAATACAGTGTACTGTAACCTACTTGGCTTTTACATGATAGCATATGTTATCACATAGATTAGATATACAAAATGTAAGGGCACATGGAGTTAAGATACCAATTTTTTTGAGGTTTATCACTTCCAATTATGCATGCACCCCAACAGGTCTTTACTTCACCCCTGAGTACTATGCCATACATGTAGAGTAAGTATTTCTATCGGTGAGCACAATCACAGTTTTATTTTTAAGTGATTCCTTCATCTCTTCAAAAAAATAATACAAAAGTACAAAAAAGGACAGTTTTTTTTCCAAAATGTCTGTTTTATCTAACCCTGAGTGGTGGGGGAGCAGCTATAAAGTCCCCTTCCTGAGTGGCTGGTACAATAAAATGTTCATGTGAGTTACATTCATTTTCAAGTACACAATTTTGGGGAAAGGCAGTTGGGTGTGCTGAGAGGCTTTAGAACCTTCAAATTTGTTGGGCTTGCTATTTTTATTCAATCTGGCCAAACTGTTTTTAAAACAATAGTGAAGTTCATTTGGGGTTGTTTTAATCATTTCAAAATGTGTGAAACATTTGCAGTGGTCGTTCTCCTTTATTTTTCTTATGTATGCCACATTGTATCCCGAGCACTTCAAAGTACAATCTCACTGAATACATTTACCGACTCAGCATTTCTGTAATTTGAGATCATTTACAACATAAGTTTCATGGTTTCTAAAATGACCCCTGACCTAGTCAAACCAAAGACTTTAAAAAATAAAAACCTACTGCCACTGTGTTGTGCTTGATGCGCAGCACATACAAGCTATGACGTAGGTGAAACAAGTCAGTAGGCCACAACAGGAGAAAGGGTAGCTAAGTTTCTAATCAATTGGTTTATGTTGGGCCAGCCATGTCCTTTTCCACTTGTGGCTCACTGGTTTGTTTTCCTTACTCCATTGTTTATGCTTAGTGCCAAGCACTTTCTCAAAACCGTCAAGTTTCTTACCATCCAGATCTGTAAGACTTTCCACAAAGGCCTTAGCTAATCTGGTGTTGGTGAGGGTTGCAGGAACAAGTCTGTTCTCATTCCAGAAAGTCACATCATCAGAAAATGTGATGATGTTGAAGCGATCGTTTGGCGCGAGATCGTCCAAGATTATCTTGAGGGAGTCCTTGACCTGTCTGAGTTTGATTCCATACATGGAAGCACTGACATCAATAACAAAGACCACATGCTTGGGGGCTTGTCTAATACTGGACGGGGAGAAAAAGTGGACGAAATAGCCATCCTGGGCCTGTGAAATCAGAAATCAGGAAGACTTGTTGGCCTCATAAAACACTTACGTAGTAATCATTTGGGGAAATGCCCATTAGCCAGATTTAGAAAAAATCCAACCACAACTGATTCACTTAATTCTATGAAGCCCCAAAACTGGCCAGACATGAACCCCATCCTTAACTCACTGAAAACTTGTAAACTTGTTGAAAGTCACCCCTGCATGATACAATGAAGGCTGTGCTTGGCCAATAGGAAGGCTCCCCCCAACAAATCAATAGTTGCTGAGTTGCCATTTGCAGGTCAGGTAAGAGTAGGTAACAGACAATACCTGTCATGATCTTCAAATGTCATTGGACCCACCAAAAATGACTTCCAAGTCTGAGCAAATGAAGAGGATATTTTCTTTAACAATTTGTCTACATGGATGTAGAAGTTTATATAGCATAACTGATTAGTCTTTTCATAAAATAGACATTGAGTTGGTGCATGAAATTCACCATATTTTTTTCAGACTGGTTAACTTTTCTCAGCACGTTTATGACAAATGTTCAAACTTAGACAATCCCATACCCTACATACAAATAAATGATTCTAACATGAGTAATTAAAGACTAAATTTGTGTTTTAAAAATTTGTGATCAGACACTTTTTCAAATAATTGCAAAACCATAACGAGCCAGGATAAAAAGCAAATTAAAAATTTCTACCCTTTTGCTTAACTTCCATATTAAGAGGAACTAATTATGCTAACAACAAGCATTTTCATATGATACAAACGTAACACCCTCCATCAACCTCTTACCAATAACAACTCAACATTTCCCTTTTACAGGGCAATATAGCATTTATTTTGCACGAAAAAGCATACTTTTTGAACAATTACATCAGAAACAGAATGGTAGATGATTCTTAATAACAATACATTAGCTTTCCTTTTCCTGAAATCATCTTCTCAGGCATAAAAATCCACCTATTTAGAAAAAGTCCAAGCACAACTGAATAAAAGAATTGGGTTTAAGGTCACATCAAGTTTTGAGATGTTGGATGGGTACTTATTCTAAGCATTTCAAAGAAATTAACTTCAAAATCAATATAACAATCTAAAAAAACAAAAGGAATCAATCAAACATTCCTTGTCAAGGTGAGGAAGTGAAATAAACTCTGCTGCCCTCAAGATCAATTCAGAACACAAATCTAGTGACTTAGTTCCCTAATATCTCCCGAAATACAAGTCTGATTTGAATGGAAGTTTTGCCATACTGTGTACATTTGGTTTCTCTTTCACATATGAATATTAAATTTTTCTTCAACTTCCTCTTTAATTCTGTGCAGCTCAACTTCTAGGCAGACATAAATCACATCTTGACTCTTGAAAACTTGTATTGTTGGAAGTAACCCATGCATGACACACTGAAAAGCTGTGCTGGGCCAATAGGGAGCCCTCTCTCTCAATAAGGTGGCCTGATCCTTTTACACGAGTTGTCATTGGCAGGTAAGGTAAGCATAGGTAATAAGGAACACCTGTTATGAAAAATAAAATTTTCACCCCACAGTCTATATTACCTGTGTATGGCTTCCTTGTCTATCGTGTTCAACGTCATACCAAAGAACAACATCCCCTGACAGACCATCCGGGTTTAAGTTCCTCTGCTCCTCTTCAGTTGGGCTATAAGTGACCCTGGCTCTGCTTCGAGACCCACCAAGCCTGGTTATTATAGCAGGGATATTTTCTGAGGAGGCAGTATTTCTGCCCTCATACCGTGCACCGATCTCATGAATACCTTGTGGTTCTGTCACATAGATGTCCACTGTAAGATCTTCTATGATCTGTGTAAAACGGTCAACAAGAAGGAAAATCACAGGACACTTGAAGCATTAAAGTGTAGTTTACACAAAGCAAGAATTCCGTAACTTTAACACACTGGAAAATAAAGTTCTTTCTTTTTAATATTCTTAATTGTTAAGACATACAATATTATTTACTTAATTTGAAACACACAACTGCAACATAATTTGCCACATCTCTTTCTTTTATAACTCACATTGTCTAATGTTTTCTTTTGAAGTAAAAATGTAACATGACCGTAAAAATTTCAGTGTTGCCTTGAGAAGCATGCTGCACAGAGAGTTGACATCAACAGTCAAGTAACCCTACAAAAGCAAGGAAGTGACAAACTACTTGCCACACATGATCTCCTCACCCCTCCCTTCATCCTGCCTGGATGTTCATCCTGCCTGGATGTTCATCCTGCCTGGATGCTCATCCTGTCTGGATGCTCATCTTGTCTGGATGCCACCTGCCTGGATGCAGTTTTGCATCATACACAGGTCCAAGTTATATTTCAGGTCAGGAGTTGAATATGGGAGTTGGATCACCTGGATTCATTTTGCAAACACCATAACATATACATTACAAATGATCAACTTAAAGGCAGTTTATTCATCACCTCAAACTCCCCCTGTGGGCTGGGGGTTGTAGAATGTGCCCTCAGTATTCCCTGCCTGTCGTAAGAGGCGACTAAATGGGAAGACTTGAACAGTATTTGAACTGAATGACACTATGTAACACATTCGTGTTGATGTGTCATTAAATATCATCTAACTAACTAACTTCATCACCTCAAACAATTCCAATTCTCCCAACCTACAAAAAACTTCTAGTCCCCTCACCCACAACTGATTTGATCTCCTCCTTATCCAGACACAATACCAGTTTAGTGTTTCACGGTCATACACTGGCGAGTTTACAAGAGTCTAATGGGTAATCAAAATACTCTCAGCACATGATGTTTGCTTTTTTTTTAAATTTAATGTCAATCAAAGAGCCGTGCCAATTGAGAATCACTGCAGACTACCACTAAACTTGTAGTTTGGGTTGACCAATGATGACTGCCTCTAAAGTACACTTCAAAATGGCACATTCAGGTTTGTAAAAGGCAAATGGTCTGGCTTTCTTACACCTGAGTCGTGTCAAAAGGAAATTAAAACTATTTGCAATTTAAGATACTAAAATTCTCAATATAGCCCTACAGATGTTTTACATGTGATGTCATCACATTTCAATTGGACACATTGGTTGCAACAGCTCATGTACAGAAGGTATGTGCACACACAACAGGGTCATGTAAATCCTACTCCAAATTATTAAATCCAGGATTGTGGATGGTCATTAAATCTTTAAGATACCTCTCCAGGCCAGATGTTGACTGCGTGCCGATACTGGGACTGCCTCCTTTGAAGGAGTTCATCATAGATGACAGTAAATATGACAGGATTGTTGGGTTCTGCATCAGGGATCCTAAGATGAAGCATGTTTTTGGAAGGATCCCTGGAAAATGAGTGAAGAAAGAAAATAAGAGGTTACAAAATAATAAAAATTTCCTTTTCTTCTCAACATGAAAAGTCTACATACCTAAATATGAAAAGTGTCATTCATTCCAAACTTGAGATATTGTGATTACAAGGTTTCAGGACTTTGACATCTGTGACCTTGAATGACCTTTGACCTCTCTCAAAAACAACCAGTTTCTTCCTCTCGACATGAAAAATATCCATTGGAAATACGCAGAGTGTTGGTCATCCCCCTCTCATTGGCATTACAAGGTTTTTGGACTTAAACCTCTAATGACCTTAAATGACCTTTAAACTCTTTCAAAACCAATAGAAATTTCCCTCTCAACATGACAAATCTATATACCCACATATGAAGAGTTTTGGTCATTCTGATCTTGAGATATCATTGCATTTACATGGTTTTTGGACTTAGACCTCAAATGACTTTTGACCAACAACAGGGTTCTTTCTATATCTACAAAAATCTACATCCTTAATATGAAAACTATCTGCCATTCCTAAATCGAGATATTGCAATTACAAGGAGTGTCACAATTGCACAAACACACACATGCACACACACACAACTTCATCATTGCATCACCATTAAACTCTTTCCCTAAAGCTAGGAGGCTGGATTGCACCATGATAAACATAATCATCCTGCTCTAGCTGGAGTCTACATTTAATTCTTGTAATTAATTTCATTCAAGGTAAATGGCACTAACATTACATAAGAGTCCCCATCACTAGTAATTTACTTCAAGTTACTTCAAGTTATTTTAAAGTGAGCCATTCCCAGGCACTGCCTAAGTTTAGATGAGAAAAAAAAAGCAGTTAAAATGAGAAGCAACAGGTCAAGCCACAGGTCCTTTTCTAATAGCAGTAACAGCGGATTTTGGGTAAGGTTTTGCTATGCTTTACTGTTGCCCATGGAAAATTGAGGCAAAAAATGGCACACACCATTAGCCTAACCAACAATTCTTTGTAGCTGTTATTCATGGTGACAAAAACAAGAAAGTCATGGCTGGCAAAATACTTCTGTTCTCTTCATCTAATATGGAAAGGTTTGTGAATTAACCCATTATTGGGGAAGGACGGCTTGAGCTGAGCTTAGAAACAGGCATTGATCTGGCACTTAACCATCAACCCCCAAAACAAAGAAATCAGCACTGAACCTCACCCCATAATCACCCATCCTCCCCCCCCTCCCCCCCCAAAAAAAAAAAAAAAGATGAAAATCTGATATTAAGGTTTGTCACTTACCTTCGAGTCTGAAGTCCAACTGTATTGCCACTTTCACTTCTTGCAAATACATTGTTCCAAGTTGTGTCTCTTCGGTCCTGCACAAAACCCTCGTAGACTACACCATCAATCTCTCTGAATGAATTAGGGACATAGGGACACATAATTACCACAGTTAGTTTGAAAAACATAATTACCACAGTTTGTTTGAAAACAGTTTCACATAAAAATAAAGTACAAACCCTCAAATTCAAATTGATTTCACAGTTGTAGAGAAACTCTAAAGATGACCTAACCTTCCAGGTATCCATTTCCTTTGATTATTAGAAAACTGACAATTAAACAGGTCTGCCTTGATGAAACATTTCAGAGAACTTGATAAAGAACAAGACTACAAGCATGATTCCCTTGTAAATTCAAATACCAATACCCATTGATGTGATCAAAATTGAATCTACCACTAAATATTTTAACTTAAATGAAAATTACAAAAACCCAAAAGAGCAGTTTTGTTTTGGAGTTTTTGACATGCCTACTATTGAAGACTATCAAAAGATTTATCAAAATTATAAATCAGGTTTCTTGCACTTTCTAGGGAATTAATTTTCATGACTTTTCCAGGTCTTTTCCATGACAAAATAAAAATTTCCATGACCTTCTTTACTCTTGATGTCTCACAGAAGGTGACATACAATTTGAGAAGAGAACTAAAACTTGATTTTACCAGTGAGAGTACCTGTTGATAATTACATTTTGACAAGTGAAAATGGAACAATGCCACTTTGTGAAAGTTTCCAAGACTTTTTAAAGGTTTTACACAATTTCATTAAATTTCAAAACTTCTCGAGGATTTAAAATAATTTCCCAAATTGTGATGGCTTTTTCAGGCTTCTCATGACTGCAGGAACAAACTGATAAATTGAATTCCAGTGAGAACTTTTAAATGTACATTGCAAATATAAAACCAACCAAATCTTTGTCTAACCCTTAAATGCAACATTCAATTTTAGTATTGGTTAAAAGTATAAGAGTCAAACATTTTTGGGGTTTTATCTTAAAATTTATCAATGGGGTTTCCATTCTTCAAATCAATGAAGACTACAGGACTTAGTTAATTAAGTAGAAATGTGGAATATCTTGTTGAACATCTTCACAGTTTTCATATTACCACATAAATTGCACCAAAGACTGCAAGGTTAACAAAACAACATGTAACCTATTAGAACAGCTGCTTTTAACTTTGGGTCACTTGGGCTTTACCCTCCCCACTTCCTTTTGGGAATGTCTGGTATTTTCCTGGGACTCAAATTCATGTAAATACATCTGGCTGTTTTTGTCAATTTTTATGTCACAGGTCACAATAGTAGAAAGGACTGGTTACAAAACTCTACCAGGGTTTTGAGTCAGTTAGGTTGAGTTTTACAGTTCAGTTTCTGACCAATTGGTGAAACTTGGGCTGACTACAGATTTTTTGCAATTGTGGCTCACTGGCTTGTTTCCCCTACTCCATCATTTATGCTGAGCACCATAAAGCATAATTGTTGTAGGTTTCATTTTTAAAGCCTTAGATATGACCCATTCAAGAGTCAAACTCCAGAGCTCCAAAGGGCAAGGCAAATGCTCCTACCACCTGTGCATGTTGCTGGTAAGAGGGCGTTGTAGAACCAAAAAGGTTAGGAACCTCTGTATTAGAAAAAAAATAACGTCTTACTTACACAGAAAAATCTGAAATAAAAGCTCCATTTGGAATCTGGTAGGAGAATTCCATATCCTCTGGCTGAGTACCCCTGTTGATCATGTGGGCTTGAACCTCAGTTTCGGCGTATCGTTCCGTAATTTTGGATGAAATCAGCATTCGATAAAGATCTATCATACTCTACAAGCGAAAAGAAAATTGTTAGACGTTAAGAAGAACCATCTGATTAGCAGGTAAAAGAAATACATGGGTCATAAAATTTAGAAACAATAATATGTATGAAGTATGTAGATTTATGCAGAGTAAAAGCATTGTGAACATTTTATTTCTAAGGATATTGAGATATCATTGCTTGATTTGCTTTGACGTTCACTTATCTTCAACTTTAAAAGGAATCAACTTTCTTTTCTCTCTTCAATAATGTCCTGCTTATTTAAGTCCTTTTAGTCTTCCAGATCCATAACATTGTTTCATACTTTGATTTTAACATTTCTGATTTCTTAATACTCTTGTTCACTTTGGATTTTCATTTCATTCCCAAAATCATTTCATGATTAACTCTTGTTAAAGCAAAACTTCCAAATCAAAAGAGAAACAAAAAACAAATACATTGATGACATTTTTTGAAATACTTGTTAAAATACTTATAAACTAGTTTCGAAATGGAAAGCATAGGCAATTGAGAGGAATACCTCAGGAAATTTACATTTAGGAGGTATACACATAAATCAATAAAATAGAGGAGATTATTTCAACATTGAGAATGGATGATGCCTGAAAAAAAAAAAACAAAATTATCAACTATCATTTTAACAGGAAATGAACCCAAATTCTACAGCATACAAACCTTTCTTTTAACAGGAAGACCTTAAGTTTACAACATTACCAATATTGCCATTTATTTGCCTTCAATCTCCCTCTTGAGCAATGATAACAAGTACAAAATTTTTTCTTCTACTTCATTTGAGGCAGTTTGAATTATAATACCACTTTTAGGTGTAGAAAGGTGTCTGTACCAAATCTTCAGTTACTGCCCAACCCTAACTTGAAGCATGTTACTCTTTCAGTTCTCATAAAAGTAATTAACTATTCAACTTCCTAGATGCAGGAAAATCATTTTTCCTCATACTCAAGGATATATTTCACTGATAACTTACCCTTTATCCTTTACAACATGATATTTAAAACATAATTACAATCCTTAGGGCCTGTACCAAAGGAATGAAGTACTATCCCTTTAATATCATTTTGTTATTCTTATTAGTAACATGACCAAACCTGTGGCTACATCATCATTCCATACTAAAAGAGTGAAAAAAAAAATGAAAAGATTATGTTATTAAATATGATGAAATGGGAGGCAAAGATGTACACTAGAGGTGAACATTAACATGCAGGTTTTATAACATACATTTAATTAAATGTTATGACAGCAACAGTGCACATGTAAGTGGTGAGACTTTAATGTAACTGTCATGGCCTAGTTGCTTAGAGGTGAAGCAGCATTTGTTCTGACCAATGAACACTACAGGGATGACTTGAATGGGTGGCACAATGGTATATTGCACTCCTTTTCGCATTTCATGCCCATTTACCAGTTTTCACAGAAGGACTCTTTGTTTTGTTTTGTAGTGCTAGGCATAGTGCACATTGTGAAAAGATAATGAACTTGCTCTAATAGCACTTTCAATGTAACATCTGGTGTCAGATTGAAATTATATCATGTGGTCATTAAATGGGTATAATGGCTGCTGCAAGAGAGATATGTCAGCTATAGCATGATAAGGGTTTAAAATATGACTGTCAACATATTTCATGCTGCCGTATTGCACAGGTATTTTTAAACACAGTTGGGCAAATCATAACCCTAGCTACTCCAGCCTGTAAAATGTTCCAGTCAACTTGTTAAAAACCAGTTTAACTGTTTCTACTCAGCTGCTATGCTGATATTAAGAATATCTGGTAAAATTCCTAAATGAAAATTTCCCAATGACATTCTGCATTGCAAATGGTATTAATAAACAAACAAAGAGGTGTAATGTCAGTGAATGAAGAGAAAATTCAAAATGCACAGTTCCAAATAACAAGCACAAAGGATTATGGGAGTTATCTTTTGGTATGTCACCTTTATGTCCAATCCCACAATCCATTGTACATGCCATTAAGAAAAGGTTCTGTGGGGAAAGGAAAGAAATAGTACATGCAGAAAATAAAATGAAAGCTGCAAGCATTTGCAACAAAGAAATACCATTGCAGGCAAGTATTTCCAACACGAGGGAAAGGAAAAGGGGCTCCTTTCCATAAAAAAGGTAAAATCCCTCCCCTCCCCCCCCCCTTTCATTTTCATGAAAACCAAAAACTGTCAGTTTCTTTGTGTCTTATTTACAGAGAGAACACATTTGCAGCAACCTTCAAACCAACATAAATAGATAACCTTTACGACCCTCCACATTGCATGTTATAGGGGACTTGAAACAAGCTTTGCCCTATGAACCCACCTGTAACTTTGGCCTAAGTTAGCATCAATTAATTTTGAATTCTGGTTTGGCAATAATAAATCCCCCCTTCCCTTGGTGGGGTTCCCCTGGGTTTTCCTGACTCTCTGATAATGTAATAAAATATGGAAAATATGGGTACAGACACATGAAATTAAATCTTAGTTAAATACAAAATCTACAAAACTTAATGGTTTATGAGTTTTTGAGCCACGATTTACACGTGTATTTTCGGTGACATCTTCGAGAGCCACCTGCAGACGGAGATCAAGCGGCAGAAGGACATGAAGAAGGCGGATTTGGAACTTGGGAGTCCTGAAATCCGCCTTCTTCATGTCCTTCTGCCACTTGATATCCGTCTGCAGGTGGCTCTCGAAGAGATCACCGAAAATACATACGTAAATACGTAGGAGGTAAAGAAGAGCAAAATAGACTGTATAGCTCAGGATCTCCAGTAAAAGTGGGTTACAGATAAGTATTGAAGGTAGATTATGAGTCAATAAGCACTAAAAAAAAACAAGCGTGAAAACATCATTACATGTATTACATCTAGGCTAATAGTTAAATTACATGTTGAGCCATTTAGTTTATTTTTTATTAATGAACAGGAATGACAGTGTTACAGGTGTGCAGGAGAAATTTAACTGTAAAAGAAAAGCAAGCAAGAATATTTGGTCTACTTTTGAACTTACTTCTTCAATCGGGGGTCGAGTTGATGGTTCTGGACTGGTACACTCAGCACCACCGATACCATAGGTACTGCTGTCACCTCTGGTACCAAATGATGGACCAGTGATTCTCCAACCATAACCTTGCGGGGCGGACACACCCGAAGACAACGATCCACTACTTCCGCGATTCGCACCCGACTGTGGATTGGAGTCCAATCCAAAAGTGACACGATTTCCTTGTGAATCCAAAAGTGCCATAGACATCAAAGGAGTAAGTAGGTTGTAGCGCTGAGACAATTCCAAAGATCTGTCTATGAGCACTCTACGTTCAGCCGCGTCTTCAGCCAGGGTGAATCGCTTGAAGAGCTCACTGAGCGTGAGGAAGGCCCAGGTGCGTTCTGGGAAATCATCTGGGACATCCCCGCCACTCAATGGGCGTGAGAATTGTTGCTGTGGAAGAAGATGCAGCCGAGCAAACTTTAATCAACACCTAGTATTTGCAGTAAAAATGAACATTGTACAAAATAACCATGGCTATTGGTAATTTAACCTGGTGAGCAGACAAAACCACCCCCACCCAATATACTGTAAAACATGAGAACCATGAAAATTATACAAAATGTTACCAAATAGTTGCCTCTTCCCTTCCCTTTCTACTAATTAGGCATGTTTGGAGAGTAAATTAACATGATTTTTGAAAGACTTTCCCAGGACCCTGTAAAGAAATTCCATGACCATCTTTTTGACATTTCACTTAGAATATAAGTTAAAAACAGTAATAAAGTTTCATATAATAAGTAAGAACACACTTTGATAAAAAATTTCCACGACTTCACACAATTTCACGAAATTTCAAGACTTTCCCAAGTCTTGGCATAATTTTCCAAATTTTTCAAGTTCCAGGTTAAACATGACTGTAGGAACACTAATAATTCACTTAAACTTAACAACAGAAACGATACCTATTGATCTCAAAGTAACTCACTATTTTGTTAAGGGGCAGTTGATTTTTTTTTCTTTGACAATACAGTCTAATGAAATGATCAAAGTTACACCTCAACTTGAATGAGAAATTGCCTTGCAGCTAAAAACACAATCTAATCAACCTTGCATCATCCCTGTACCACATTTGTCCATGATTATTACCACACAAATATATGACATGAAACTGCCAGGCCTTCAGTTTTAGATTTTCCAGGTGTGCTACAAATCACACTCCTCAGGAAATAATGGGAGTGTGGTAAGTGCACAAGAATCACGCTCCTCTTCGTGATTTGAGGTGAGCAATGTAGTGATTACATTCACAGGCATTAAATTCAAGGCCTGTATTAAAGAGAAGTATTCCTTACCGTGATCTGAATGATTGGTCAAAATCCCACATCTGTTGGATTTCCCAATAACGGAGTAATATGCATATGATTACTCTGATGCTGAAGGGACATTACAAGTACATGATAAGAATATACCAAAATGTTTTCAATTGGTGCAAAGACAAAATATGCTTCTAATATTCTGAACAATCTTTAGTCTTTCATTCTACTTTGTTGTGAAGCCTTCCAATATATTTATGCATTAAACATCATCATACAAATGTGTGTTTAACCTATGAAGATTATGTGAAAATGGCTTTACAACAGAAAACAGTTCACTGATGGAAACAACCAAAAGTTGACAAAGAATATTAACCTTTTGTTCCAGCACCTCCTTTTCCCCTCTGAACTGATTATTTACCAGAATATAGAACCATTACAGAGGTCTTTCAGGTTAAAAGAAATACTAATATTGTATTACTAAATGGTGAATGAAAATTTTCAAATTTTATATTTGTCTGGTCAAAAAATTCCCCGCTGATGCAAGAATAGACTGAGCCTCCACTACTTTGTGACCAGTCTGACATTAGACAATGGTCATGGATCATTGTTTGTTAGCTTTAAATCAATATTTAAATGTGGTGCAGAATTAGAGTTGTGAAAAAAAAATGTAAAAAGAAACTTTGATTGCCCCTTAAAGTCTCATCACTGAGGTGAAATTTAAGCAATCTTCTTCATGGTTTTGTAAAAAAAATACATTCTAAAGTGATGCCAATGTGCCTGTTAATCTGTTGGCAACAATTTTCTTCAGTAATTCTTTCATTTTCTAATTGATAATCAAGGAGTCCTTTTTAAAGCCATTTCTTGAAGACAAATTTCATTGACTTCAAAATATGCAGAAAAATTTCCTCTTTCAGGAGATAAAAAGAGCATCTCATGGCATAGTGTTTGGAAGATATTCTCCAAGTAATACAACTTTATACTGAGATTTAGTGCATGAACGGAAATCTGTGATGTCATTGCAGCACTTGATTCAATATTACATTCAACTTATCTATGATTCTGATGCAGCAGCAGGGAATATCAGGCAGCATTTTTTGCTACATCCCAAATATGGGGTGCGGATAATGCTAAATCTATTGGAAAAGGTATTCAAACATATCCCAACAGTGTCAAATTTCAAGAATTTCATTCAGGATATTTAATTATGAAGAACAACAAACAGAATCTAACACAATGTGCCCACAGTTAATAACTCTGTGGTTTTTTTTTGAAAAGTGTACTACTGTAGGTATTTTTTAACAGAAAAAAAACAACTTTTAAAGTGGAATATTTTGAGTCTGGTGAAGGGTATTAAGACAGGGTTTGGAGGGCATGGTAGGGAATATTTTGCTTTCTTCCAAGATCCTAATGGCATAACTGCACCTTACACAAAATAACATTCCATGATTTTTTCATGACTTTTTATTTCATGACCAAATTATACCAAAGATTTGAAAAAAAAACCCTAATGGCAGGATGATTTTGACAAATAAATGAGTTAACTGATCTGAGGCTAAATTTAATGACATTTCCATGACTTCTATCCTTTTTAACAATATTCCAAGACTTTTCCAGGCCTTCGAAGTGAAAATGGAATTTCATTACTTTTCCATGAATTTTAAAGGATGTGGTAACGCTGTCCAAATGAAAAGCCACATGAATATGCCTTTAACTCACTCTAAGGTTTACGTCTTCTTCTATTATAAACTGTCCATCAGCACCGTAGGCGTTGATTCGAATTGGTAAGATTGTTGCGCTGGGGTCAATCAGTCTTCCTGTGATGGATATCTCAGAGCCGTTGAAGTAGTTCGGGAATGTTGTACTTGAGACACTAGACGGGTCCACATTTGAAAGGTAGTCCACAGAAATGTCATACAAGAGAGGAGTGGCAACTTCATCATACACTCCAGTCAACTGGCTGGTAGCAGAAGCATCAGCATAGATCTTACGTGCAACACCCTTGTTCTGGAGAGCCAAACGAGCCAAAAAGTTGAAATCTACATCAGCCCCAAAGCCAAGAGTGACGATTGAACACCTTCCTCTGTTTTTATTCTTGCAGTTGGTCTCAATTTGCCGGACACTTTTGACCTCCCCTGTGGGTTTACCATCAGTGAGCAAAAACAAGATGCAGATTGATGGGTCATCTTCATCAAATTCCATAGAGCCTGTCTGTTCCAGAAGATCTAAGCCCTCTAGGAGTGCACTGTTGATGTTTGTTGCTGTTAGGAGGGAAATACATTCGTCCTCATCAATATGCAAAGCATTACTTAAAAACAGGGCTGTGACGGTTAATCGGTTAACTGGTTAACCGACCGACTCGTCGGTTACTCGTGCGTCATTCCTCCTCATAGATTAACCGTTTTTGTATTGCCAGTAACTCAGTCACCGTGGCGTGGCTCTGTTAGTAAATTGTTACACAAACAGTGCGCAACAAACAGTGTCAATTTCTCATAAATTATCGCTCGAACAATAACAGTAGAAAAAGAGTTTTAAAATCGGCCGTTCGATTGAACAGACTAATTCTGCGGCAGCTCCCTGAATTAAGTACATAATGATGAGTGACAAGTGGCGCACCCATTTTTACTTTCATTGGCAGAACTTCTTGTGCTCGTCTCCTAATCCCTTCAATGGCAACACCCAAGCACAACTTTAGAAATAAGCGGCATGTTTGAGAGATTACCAGGCAAGAAGAAAGCCACAAGACAGGCAGGGAGCTGCAACAAAAGTGTGTAATACTGCTGCAAAAAAGTTACCAAGCTCTGCACTTCTATGGCAATAAAACCTCTGCGAGACGATGATAAGGGCACAAAAGTATATTTGAATACTGTAGCTAATTGAAATATTTTATCATGCTACACCTCCGTAAATTTCATAACTTTCAATGTTAGTAGCAGTATTTGGAAAAAATTTAACCCGTAAAAATACGATTGTAAGCGCCAGATAATTCCATTTTGTTGTTTGCCCAATATCATATAAAATGGATCATTCCATGTTGATTTTTATGAATAAGCATACGCAGTTCGTTGAACCGACTGGGTTGCAGTTGCGATAATGTACTGTACTGTAGAAGTCCACCCTACGATGCATGTAAAAATACTAAACGATCTAATTTTTGGCGGTCATGGACAGCAAAAAAATGGACTCGATTAACATATCTTACGGTTCCTTTCTGATTTAAATATCCTCTTATTTTTGCCACTTCTTGTCCAAACCTTATGTCTTGTTTAAAAATAATCAGCAAATGAAATGCACTTAAGTCAGATCCCCCAAAAAATCCACGTACACAGAGATTTGTGTTGCCGTTTCTTGGTGAATCTAGCACAGGGCTTGGCGGGCTGCACAGGCCAGCTTGTAAGCCTGGAAAGTGCGATCGTTATAATGCAAACTCAATGGGGAAATTCGTTCCAAGGTCTGGTATTTTCACACACTAAATCCCATAAGCGATGGCACGAGTTGTGATTGGCTAGCTCAGAACCAACGTATTTGAACCAATCACAATGCAGAGGCAATTCAAATTTTGCAATAGATCGTGTGCATAGGATGTCACTGAGCAAAACATGGGCCCTTGTTAAGTGGTGAAAACAGATACGCACGCAAGTGTACTGCATGCATGGGACCACGTGCATCGTTTTCGTTCGTAATGACGTCATATGATAACATTCCATAAGTCCTACTGTAAATAACTTTATGGTAGGAATGCTGGGAATTCCTTAATTTATGCAGGATAATAGGGCTTGGTTGTGCTGTTTGCGGCTGGTGGGCCGTTTACAGTGCAATTGTACAGATTGCTACTATGACAAACACATGAGCGCTGTACATGTATTGAACACTGCATCGCAAGCAAGCTGCATCAAAACAGCGGTGTCGGAGTATTTCATGAAGTAACTGACGATATTACATACGACCAGGCAGGAAAATGCAACAGTTGGTGGAATGTTAAAAAGTGCAAATGGTATGAAGAAAGCTTCAGTAAATGCAGGATGGGTTTTTACTGTGAAAAGATGATATAAACTCAGCGCAAAATACCGATATCTTTGCCACACGCTTACATCGGCGAACATGACTTACGATGCCATTTTCAGACTTGTACTTTCCTGTACAAAAGTGATGGGGCTCTTTGGAAATGTTGACTTTTGTTGTTGTGTGAACATTTACATCATTTTCGGTAAAACGGTCAACCGCTGGTTAATAAAATCGGTTAAACGGATAGTGAACTAACCGAAAATGCACAGCCCTACTTAAAAAAAAAGAAGTTTTTCTCCAGTTTCAGTCAGTGCATTGACTCATGGACAGTGTTTCCAAATGAAGAAAACATTAACGTAGAGAAGACATTTAAAGGGAAACACACAGAAATTGCTCAAAAAAAACTATTCTCAGGGTTTAAGGTGTCCATTTTGGAGGTTAAACTAATTTACCTCCCTTCCAGTTCTTCAATCTTAAGTCATCAAAGGTATTGCCACAGTCCTACAGCCGTTTAACTACATACAAACGGGGCAAAGAATTATTTCTCTCTTCCATGCAGTTATTCAAAATTTTCTCTTAATACTTATTCCATGAAAATCATATGACAGCCATCTGGCACGTACCCTTGTCAATGCTGTTTTTGAAGATAAATGGAAGCTGCACCCCAAAGAAAAAAGGCCTGCCTTTGTTTCCTCAACATTGAGAAGAGGGGAAGACATGCTGAAAATAAGCAGCAGGTCCAGATTTGTCCCAATAGTTGTACCCAGGATTGAAGGTTCCTCTGGGTATTGCATATCTGACGACATTGTCATATCAAAAAATGGAACATAACCAGCAGATGAGCTGCTGTTCGTAGCAAACACGTAAATGCACGACCTTTTTTTTCAATGGGTGGGATCTAGGGGATACAACTCCTCTATTCCTCTCTGAATTTTCACTAGACATGTGGAAATCACTCAGGTGGTAGCAAGAACTAACTTTACTTTTGCCGAGTTGTTGCTTTCCAATTTTTCTCAGTATTTTTAGCATTATTTGATTTTATTCTAAATACTTAGATGTCAGAAGGATAAAATATTCCAACCTATATGGATTTAAAGCTCAGAAAGCAAATTAATTCAACTTAAAATGGGACTATTGGCTAGTATGGTATTGGACATGAGGTGGACAAGTGCTTTGAAGTTTACATACCATGATTCATCTAAAATAGTCCCCTGTAATCCTTTGCTTTCTCTAATTAGGGAGCAGGAACATTATTTGCTTCAACAAGCAGAACAATTGATTGCCTTATCTTTGCTTATGCTCGAGTGACTTCCAACAGCATTTGGTATTTGATACCAACCCAGGGTCCCCATCCAAATGCCTAATTCACCAAGTGTGTGGTTTATAGAGTTCTTAAGCAACTTTCTTTGTAATGAGCTCTATATCTTTAAAATATGATAAAACGAACACACACCTTTATCAGTATTGAGGCCAGCGACAAAACGTTTGGCATCCCTCACCTCCCTTCTTGAAGCTCTCACCATTTCTCCTGGTCTCCATTGCGAAACACTATCAGAGAATGGTAAGATGTTGAATGTGTCTGTTATCCGTACTTCATCCAAGATTGTCATCAATGCTTCCTTTGTCTGAGGAAGTTTTGTTAAGTACATGGACCCGCTGACATCGATCACAAAGACTACATTCTTCTTGATTGGTCGATAACCAGAAGGTGAAAAGTAATGAACAAAGACATCTCCTGTTGACTGTTGAAATGGAACAAAACAAAGTTTACTTTGAAGGACCAATTCTCTCACCCCAAACAGTGCCAATTCTCCTAACCTTCTTACTTAAGCCCCTGCCACAATTGTCTGAAATTCATCCTCATCCAGAAACAATCTCAGTTTATTGCTTCAGGGTGAGCATAGAAAAGATCAATGTGTATAATCAAACCACTATCAGTACAGTTCATGCTCTGTAATATTAGCTTTAGTACTCTGCATTGTTTGAATTAGCTATCAATGAAAAAGCTGAGCCAATTGAGAATTTCAATAAACCACTACCAAAATTGTAGTTTGGGGTGAGAGGATTGGCTCTTTAAATTTCCTCAGGCCTTACACTTTGAAAATTTTGCAGTAACATGCAAAAACTAGATTCTTTTTACTAAAGGACACAACACAAAACAAAATCAGTTAACCTATGTTCACAGCCATACATTTCGGTGTTATCCATCCCTTGCAAACAGCACATGACTGCCAACGTTCCAGCTTCTCTTAAGTATACTGAATATGATATAAAAGTTTCAAAATCACTAAACATTCATCTATGGCTCTAAATGAAATAGTCCTGGATGTAGGACCCTTCCAAGTCTGTATATTATACCAAATATTATGCTCAATTGAATACCAATCATTTGAGCTGTAAAAGACCAGTGTACAATGTATCACTGGAAAAGACCTACCTACAAGTTATCTCCCAGTTAATAAAATAGACTTGATTAAATGGCACAATATTGTTTAGGGGCTAAAGAAGATAACGACATCTACTATTTTACAATCATTTGAGTAAAAGTCTGTGTGTTCCATGACCAAACTCTACGCCTTTCCATATAAGTCTGTTATCCCAGACCTCATTTATACCTTTGATAACCTTGTATTAAAGAAATGAATGCATCTCAATATGAAAGGAGAAATTCCACCTTTATAGCATCCACTACAAATGTAATAGGGACACTGTTTATCCTTGAAGCAAATTTCAAGGAGGGAGTAAATCTACACAATTTGGTGAAATTTCCATTCAAATCAGAGATGTATCTCCTGCAAAGCTTTACCTTGTCAACACTCTGAGGAGTGCACTCAGCAGCTCTGGCTTTGATAACCACAACAATACTATTATGGTCGGTGGGCACCAAACCAAACCCATCCTTGCAACAGGGCATTTATTTCAAAATTTATACTTCTGTTTTCTCCAGGTATCAGTAATGAAGGTACTACATTTGTGACCCAAATAACACTTCACTAAAGCACAGCGTACAGTATCTTACATCCTCACATTGGTAAGGAATGTTTCATTTCCTGTAAATTTTAGGTCTGTTACATTGGCCATGCAATTTACAGGTTTAGGACCTAAGGGGAGTTTCCAAATCCCTCATGCAGGTACGTTCCCATAACATGAAATTGTTAAAGAGAAAATAGGTGCATAAATTTAAAACAAAAAAAAAAATGTGAGACTATGATATCATAATGTGCTTGCATCAAGCTCACTTTGTATTGAGAATTATGTGGCAACTTTGACTCTCTAGAAACATGCATTGGATTTCTAAGGATGTCTCACCAAATTGCTTAGAATAAGTATCCCTTTGTCATACCAAAACTTTTAAAGTATGTATTAATTGTATTATATGTACTATATAATATGGTATGTATTCTATCTCTTAGTGGAGGGCAACTTTTGAGTCTGTGAACTGTAGTTTGTTAGTTAGATGAGGTTTAAATTTACAGCTCAGGGGCCCGTTCCACAAAGAGTTACGCACAATCTTAAGTGTGATTTACTGTTGACTTAAGTATGGGGAATCAAACTTAAGATTGTGCGTAACTCTTTGTGGAATGGGCCCCAGGTCTCTGTTCCAACTGGTATCATTTGGACAGACCACAACCTTTTTTCCAGTTGTGACTGACTGGCTTGTTTCCCCTACTCCATTGCTCATGCTTGTTCCATTAAATTACCATATCATGGGGGAAGGGGGAAACTCACCTCTGACGCTTTCTATAGACTACATTAACAGCTTACAATACTTTATGTATTTAAATCTTCCCAAATGTCTTTAGACACATAATAATCTTGTCAATGTTTTAAACCCATGTGATGTGTTGTTAGTAGGGAGCAAGCCGATGATATGATGAGAACTTCTCTGATAAGAACAGAAGCGATGGAACAGCACCGCCAGAATAAAGCAAGCCAACAGAAGAATTTTAATCTCTATTTGTCGAGTGAACAATAGAAGTTAGGTATACATTTGGCATGAGACCCATGTGGAAGGCAACTGGAGAATATGCTCCCAATTGTTTATAAACAGCACAGCTACAATGCAGCCCTGCTAGTGGTTTCATGGGTACATGTATACATACTGTATAAGGACTGGGGAATAGCTAGGTCACTATGAATGATGAGTATTATCCAATATCCCTGTCACTGTACTGTAGATCGTTTCTGATGAGCACAGAGACTTCAATCAAATACGGCTCTAGAGGTTAGTACCTGCGCATGCACACGCTACATTAATCCACTCTAAACCTTTGTAAACAACTTGGAGGGTTGTGATTGCACATTTAGACTGCCAACCATATGTGTTATAGAAAACATGGTTGCCTGTGTGCGCTATGTGTATGTAACACACACATGCAGTAACGAATACAGTGCATTATTAGAACTGTGCACTGGTGTAAGTGCCACACACATTTAGTAAATTATTAGAACTTCTATAATGATACATAATTAAGACAAATAATGAATAGCTCGGTGGGCTGTACACTGTATAGGTACAATAGTGCGCAGATACTAACCTCTATAACTTCATTAAATTGCATGTTGATGTCATACCACAGGCTTGGTATGAAACCCTGTATCAGAAAGGTAGCGATCATTTTAAGGAGACTTGATTGTTACCAAAAGTTTGTTTAGTATCTTAACCAAAATTAGTAAAAACATAACCACATAAACCACATAATGAAAAAATATAAACACTTTAAATGTTCCTTTGACATTTCAGATTAATTTTAGGGATGTTTCCTGACACTTAAAAGGGCAAGCCTACTAACTCAATGGGATTGAGACATTTGAAGCATGCTCATATCAACCAATTAGAAGTCAGATCATGAGATATAATTTTCCACATCTGAAACCATGCTACTACACTTAGGGTTCATGCTAACCATTCCATTAATCACATAAGCCTCCCTTCGTACATAATTTATCTACAGTGTTTGGACTGCAGAGCTAGCTATCATCTAAAATCTTCATACTGCTCACTAATTGCTTGAATAAAAACAAGCATGACCTGTGTAGCTAGTAGTACACCATCTCCCAGGATGGAGAGCCAGGAAGATGTTAAAAGGGTTGCTTATCACAAATAAGTGTTGTCCAGCAGACAACCTTCACAGCCTTCTCTATCCAACAGACAGTAGTCTCCAGACTACTGTTCTACCCTTTGTGCTTCCCTGAATAATTTAAACAGTTCAGTGCGGACCACAATCAGTTCATTAAGGGATATTAGCCTTTAAGGAGATCCCTCATGGCTACCACAGATTTTAGGGAAAAACTGCAGTTCCCAAGTATAGTACCTGACCACTGGTTCATAACCCCTATTAGCTGCTTCAATGAGCAGCAGATTTGATTACCATTCTGGTACAATAGAAGCCCAACAATTTTGGGGTTCAAATAGCAACAACAAATCCTGAAATAAGTGCTGGCAAAATGGGAATCAAATTACCTAAAGTTCAATGAAGGGTTACATCCCGTTTCAGCTTATTCTGAGATAAAGTGCTATCTAATTTCAACCTTCATGGTCATTTTCAAATGCTTAAATGGGTAAGTAATTAGTACTGAGAACAGTTCCTGACGAGATTGTTTTTTGGGTATTTTTTCTGACATCTTCACTGAGCAAGTTAAAGAGGCAACCATTGTATCTTGAGACTGGAAGCAAGGAACAACAGCTCTTGTTGCAACTAGCAGTGATTGACAGAATTTCATGCATTTGGCAGCTCAGTTGCACACTTTCGCTGGCTATTATAAATGGCAACGTCATGCAAAGATGAAGTGTATTGTCTGCAGAACATAGAGAAAGAGCATAGCAATCAGGCTACCAGGTTCATCTGGGCTGCTGCAGCAGAAATGGATGCACAGCACCAAGCATCTCCCCCTCGACATAGAAAAGGAATAGCACAACTGTGGAGCTTGTTTCAGCCCTCGCAAATAAGATACTGGCTATGGCAAAAAAATTGCTGAAGAAACAAATAGCCTTGTCACTGCTGAAAACCCAGGCTTTTTTTGAGTGCTACATTACATGCTGTATGCACAGTGTTAAAAGTAGCCATTGTGCCATTGTCTGAGGACTGCTGTCAGGTAGAAAAACCTATGCTCCCTACCGTGTCCATGCAAAGCTCACTTTTCACACTGTGAGCACTTTATGTGGTAACATGACATATATATATGGCCACAGCACACACTGGCACAACACATGGGATAAAAGATGGGCATCAAGTGATATAATTCCAAACCACAGGCAAAGAAGACTAAGCCACAAACTCTGAAAAGAACAATTGTAATGGTTTTTAATTATAAGTTGAAGCCATCAGTTTTGAACATGACCTTTTTATAATTAAATAATGGTTATTACTGTACCTCCTGGTCACAAAAAAAGTATCTACTATTCACAACAAACAAAAAGGAACTTGGAATAATCCCTTTGACTGAAAATGGCTCCTGGTTCAGTGAAATTTCACCCTGGCTTGCTACTAACAATAATCAATCCTATCCACAAGCACTAACTTTTCACAGCATATAAATCAATTAAGTCCTATTACATGTAGTCAACCGTACTATCAAACAGTAGTAAAAAAAAAAAACAATTAGTTTAAATAAAAATTGAAAAAAGACTGAATGACTTTTATACAAACCACACTAATAACTGCTTAGGAGTAAAAAATCACCGACCTATTACAAAATTGTAAAAGTCAGTTGATCCTGCACCTTTTACATCACAAGATAATTTTCTATACCCTGGCTTAGATATGACACCAGAAAGATTACAAAAGTTACCAGGCACCTGACAATAAATATGAAACAATGACATTAGTGGCTGCCTATGGAATTCCACTTTTCACCTCTCTCTTTGGCAATTTTGATGTGAAATATTTAACCAAAAGTGATGAATAGTGCATTCCCTTGCAATGTGATGCCCAATATACACCAATTTGATCTGTTAAAGGGCAAATGCAGTCTTTCCCATGGGAAAAAACAAAAAGTTTTTTTTTTTCCACTTTTCACACTCCCTCCCCTTCCTCAACCCCCCCCCCCCCAAAAAAAAGGAGAATGCCTCTGAATTTGTGAAAAATTGTTCCATACACTTGGTGAAATGGTCACTCATCTGTTGCTAAGTAGCAATTTAGATTTCCTGCAACATGTATATTTGTCTTTCTTACCCTTTCAGAACAATCTGTCTTTATGGCAATTAAGTTTAAAATATGCATGATTTAAGCCATGAGAGATATGTAGTGTGACAATTAGCAAACTTGTGTCAACTTAACAAAAAAAAAAAGAACATTTCCCTTAAAAAAAACTGTGCACCTATGACAGACCCTCTTAAAACCATGTGTTAGTAAGACGAGGTGTACCTGCTCAGTTTCAATCAATTGGTTCAAGTTGAACCAGCAACAGCGCTTTCTCCAGTTGTGGCTCACTGGCTTGTTTTCCCCACTTCATTGCTTATGCTGAGCATCAAGCACCGAGCACAATTTCAGTAAGTACCATATTTAAAGTCTTCTGTATAACCTAGCCGAGGGTCAAACTTCAGACCTACCTTCCGCAAGTTGGATGCTCTAACCACTTGACCATGCAGTCAGAAAACTCGTCCAATCGGAAGTTAGGTACAAATTAAAATGACAGATGATTTTTGCAAAGGTAGGAGGTTATGGCACAGGAGTAAGAATGTCCGAATGAAAGGGCGTAATGGTTTTTATAAAACACACATTTGAGAAGACTGCATATGCACTTCAATTATCGTTTGGCATGATGACAACCATCACAGAACCCACAGAACAGAAGCCCTGACACCACTGGAAGTTCCAAGTAAAAAGCATCACATCCTACGAACACTTAATGCCTACATACCATAGATCCAAAGTCAATAAGAGCAGGTTTAACCTGGAATTTGAAAATGACACAAGATGAAAGATACTGGAGGGAGATTACATCTAATCCATACAGCAGTTGACATTCCCAGTAAGTTACAAGGCATCAGGTTATGTATGAGTGCTTTCATAAAACTTGATGCAATTTCATCCTATGGATGAGATCAGATCCTCTGCTTGGGATCCAGACTGCAGTAAGAATGTCTTCTAAAGATCAGACTATTTGGTAAGGTAGCTAAATATTACCTTAAGCACAATAGCATCAGTATGACCTGGCAGTAAAAATGTTAGTTAGATGAGGCTTCTTGACACACCAACACAAATGTGTAATACAGTGTCAACTAAGGTAAAGTTGAAGTAAAGTTTCAAATACGGGTCGAGTTAAAGTTGGATATCAAATGTGGTTCAAACATGGTGCAAATCCTTCCCTTTAGTGGCCTCTTTCAACAGGTGGGAAATACCATGGGCATATTTTACCACCCCAGTGCCCCAGTAGAAAAGAATCCATCTAGAGCAGTGTTGGCACTACAAAGGTGCATGATCGCACCAATCCTGCACTCAGAATATAAGTAATTAATGCAAAGGAAGTATCCATCTGCAAGAAATGCTCACACTGTACATATAGAGGAGACAAGTACAGGCAAAATGAATACTCTATCCATACATAGCATACATATGATTGTCGTCTGGTTGTATATAAATCTCACTCTACCAGAAAATATTTTGAAAGGGCAAAATTCCTCACTACTAAAATTTTCAGTCCTAGTGTCAAAACTTACCTAAGGAAACCACATATAGTGAACCTAGTTCAAAAAGGATCAGAGTACTGTAGGAGTCTAGTGAACACATTGCTGGATTAATACAAGTTAATTCCTGGCTTTATTGGCATCTGCTACAGAAGAATCCAGACAGATTGTGATGGACTGATTTAAGTCGGCCATTACTGGTGTCCATCACCTTTAATCTTAAAATTTCCTTCCTTACCTATTCCATGGATGGTTGTACACTAAAGTGTATCTTGATTTTCTCAACTTCACTGAATATGAGGATTTGAAATTCACGTAGACAATAAATGAAGACGATTAAAGGCTGATGGACCCCATTAATGGCTGCCTACAGTCACTAAAAACAAGGGCTAATCAGATTCATCTATAGGGCCCATGAGATACGACCCTGGCTGAGTGTGCAAGAAAGAGATGCTACATCTATAGGCAGGTGATTGCATGAGCAATAATGTTGCCATTTCAGCAGGGAAAAAAATGAGACATTTCAAGATGGCCAACAGATTACCAGGCTTCGACAAATTTTTTCTTTTGTACTTGTCCAAAGGGCTAGCTGTTTTCTAAATTTACTTGCCCGCATAAATATCTACTTGTCCAATTCAAATCTGTTGAATACATATAATTTTCAAAGTCTAAAAGTACAAATGCCATTTTGGGCAACTCAAAAATTTAAGGCTGGGGGCACGTTGCCTCGCAGGCTGCAACATTGAGCACGGTAGTTGCCCGAGTGATTTTTTACTTGTCCCGGGCTGTCAGGCGAGGGATTTGTCGAAGCCTGCAGATTACTGTCATTATAAGTTTTGCATTGATGGCTTGCAAACACTACTGTGGCTTTTTTGTAATACCAGTGCACTACCAAATACATCAAAGGCTATATTCATGCATCCAGTAATTTCTGCAAAAATATTTACACTTTACTTTTCCTGTTTTTTTTTTCTTCAAAATAGACATTAGAACAGCACTCTCAACATTCTCTTGGAATAGTTTCCTCCAAGTTTCACTAATGATCAACAGGGAGTATTGCTATCCCTCCTCTCCCTATCCCTCTTTTTAACTTTCCTCTGCCTACCACACATGAAATCCCCTGCAAAGAATAATCCATAAACAATAAATCTATTTGTAGCAAGGGTTGTTTAGACAGATTTTAAAAGCAGCCAACATTCCACATTTGGTACTGGCCCATGATAATATGGTACCAGTACACAAATATCCAGAGAAAATTTATATGTTTTTCGTTTGAGATGAACAAAGTGTAAACAGAAGAAACACGTTTTTCTCGAGAGGCCTATAAAGTCTTAAATGATAGTAGGAGCGATCATGGCAATCTGTTACAATTTAATCAAAAGGAAATTATCTCTATTTAAATTTTTTTCTAAAGGAGAGGTCACCTCTTTAATAAAGCCAAAAAAGTTTCACATTCCTCCATGGGTCAAATCTAGCCATCGTGCTAACTATTGCATATGACACCTGTTATATTGCAGAGTAAACAAAATTAGTACCAATGATGACATGACTCAGAGACATAAGAAGAATAAAAACATGATTTTTGATGGAGAAAAATGACACCAGTTGGGACGCTGATGATGAGGGGTGACTCTCCCAACCAACTTTTAAAGACTGCACCCAACCAACTTTCAAAGACTACAAACAGAGTCATTATGACAGATGTTAGGTTATGCAAATGGACCTGTTTTGCGAATGTAACATTCAGTAATAACAATTATGGCTTGCATCATATGCTGTTACTGGCCTTGTAGGAGAAATTGTGTTTAAAACAGAGTGGAAGAGAGCAAGTTAATAGCAGCTGAAAAGAGATTTGTAACTATTTTGAAAGGACTTAGGGTCAGTTGCTAAGTTGTATTAAATTAACAACTTGTGATGGTTGGAAAGCTTGAAATTACCATTCAGTTGATAAATGCAGACTGGTGCAGCTACAATCAGTCAGCAAACAAGGAAGCACATGACTGTAGACAACCAGAACTTTTGTCGGACTACCAAATATTAGAACAATATTGTCCTGTGGACAACCTATATTTTGAGTGCTTCAGTTGTAACTCCCATGCATTTAAGAATGGAGATGAAACCGAATAAATTTTTAATTCTTGATTTTCCGTGAATTCAGTTGAAATCTCCACATAACTTTTTTTCAATTAGGTGTGTGACTGAAGCAATGCATTCCTACAAAAACTACAATTTCTAAAAATTTAGCAGGACTACCATATTTCCTGTGGGTCAACCAGTTTTCTGCTAAATGCGTGCCTGGCCTGTGGAAAACTATTTCCTTTTCCTTTACAGGGTCATACAATGAGCATGAAGTAATACGAATAAATAACATTGGACTATGAATAAATGAAATTGGTCAAAATAAAATTGGTGCTAAATGGCTGTTGTGTGGACAACCATTTCCTTTTCCTTTCAGGCAGTTAGTGCAAGTAATATACAATTGATCACTTATTAATACAAGAGTTTCAAATAATTACTAACCATGACATAACCAACATCGTAGGAGTGAACCACGTCATATCGCAGGATGAAGTCGCCAAAGATGCCTTTGTTACCAGGATACCTGTCTTGCGCAATAGTACTAGGCTGGTAGTTGAACCTTGCAGAGGTACGCCCAATTCTGGTCAATTCATTGCTAAGGCGTGTGAACTCATTAGTACTGCTACCAACTGAAACACGGAGGAAAAAGAAAAATAGATGCTAATTTTCGTTTTAAGAAGATGTGAATTAACATATCAAATAGATGTGACATTATATTGTCATCATTACAATGAAAGAGAAATCACAGGGTCAATTTCTTTGTTGTCCCATCACAAAACTTTGGGCCAGCTTCATGGTCCCACATTGTCTATGTACAGTATATTCTCCACAAAATTATTTTCTTTTCAAATCCCCTTGTGTCAATAAATTTCTACTGCCTTCAACCACTTCCTTTAATTAAAGGGAAAATGTAGCAACTCACATTTGAACTAGTAAATCCTCAACCCTGGTATCCTAATTCAGGAATGGCTCACATCGATCATGTGACAAGATATTCGTTCCTTACTATATCAACTAAAATCCTATTAAATTACTATATCAATTTAAATCCAGGCCTCACAAAAATGGCACAAAGGTCAAAAGGTCAAAGTAAGTCAGCATGTACACTTGACATGAACACAACTGCTCAATATGTGATCCCCCTATCATATCATTGCATATGGTTTAATACTTAGTTATGGCACCATATACCTTGCATTCTAATGCATATAACAGGCACACACACATCACAAACCTATCACTTATTAAATGTCAATAACTCAAGTTAGAAAATTGTAGGAGGGTAGCATAATTGACTTTTTAGTTTGTTTCTGCATGACAAATCCAGGTGTCACAAAAAAGGTCAAAAAAGTCAAACGAAGTCAACTGAGGTAAAAAGCACATCAACACATGCACTTTGCTCAGGTGAACATTACTTTCCATTATGCAATCCCCATAAGTTACATGTTTACTGACTTATCACACTGCATACCTGGCATTCCAATGCATATGACCTACGCACTATTAACCTACCAATAACTCAAGTTAGAAACATTGTAGAAGTGTCATACAATGGACTTTTTAGCAACCCCCTGTGGGCTGGGGGTTGTCGAATATGCCCAGAGTATTTTCTGCCTGTTGTAAGAGGTGACTAAAGGCAACCCAAATTTGAACTTGAATCATACTTGAAAATAAATTTGAATTTTTCTTTATCAAGTTGACTGACTGGCACTATGTAACACGTTCGTGTTGGTGTGCCATTAAATCTTGTTCAACTAAGTAACAAATTCAACATGACAAATCCAGGCATCACAATAAAGTATCAAAAGGTCAAAAGGTCAAGTGAGGTCATCACATTCACTTCATTTAGACGATCATAACTTTCCGCAAGACCATCCCCCTAAAATGTTCCAACTGCAAGATATCAATAAAACATTACTTTCTTACCTTTTGGTTCTTAATTGTTGTTAGTGTTACACTATTTCCACCTCTTACCAATCTACCATATCCTAAAATTATGCCACGGTAAATTTGAACAATGGACACCAGTTACTAACAGAAAGTCAAGTTTTGACCACTGGTGATCCCCAGTGACCTTTGACATCCACCAAAAACACTAGGGCACATCTTTGCAACAACATACATGTACACACCAAGTTTGAGAAAAATTGATGACTGGGTAATTGAGTTTCTGTGGTTTCATTTTAAACAAAAATAACTTATCTTTACAGTGAGATATCTTGGGTTAGGAAAAGGAAATCACAACAGGGTTTTGAGGGCATGGTCCTGAATATATCTGTCTTCACTATGAGAAGCAAAAGAAAAGCAACAAAATGATGTCTTTAACATTTCTTCACAAATTAAAGATTCTTGTAAGAAAAAGGAAGAACTGATTGCCAAAACTGAGCCGATGTTTTAAATTCACTTGGGGGCTGATTTTCTCCTTAAAGGCAGGGAATAATTTATCCCGTATCGCATCGCATTTTGCTACACAAAATGGACAAATTGCTATACAAAAACAAAATTGTGTAGCAGATTTTCTACATTAAACGTACGGGATGTTAGTGATTTTGTGAACGAAGAGCCCTGAAACAGCAAAATTGCTATGCAAAATTTGAACAGTAAATTATTCCCTGAAAGGGCAAGAGCAGTTGCCCCAAACTTATTTGTAAACAACAACTAAATCTCACAATTTTCTTCTTATTCCTCTTCAAATAATATCAAAGAGCCAATCATATGTAAAAATGTCAGTGTATACTTGTCCAATTTCAGGTGATGAATGTTCCCATTAAGTTAATTCACAATTTTCATTTTGTCCTAAATTGTATCGGTGTCATTGGTGTAATATATTTGGGAGAAAAGCCTAATTCTTTGTTAAGACCAGCTGAAAACTGTATCATGAAATGTCTGGTGTAATTGGAGCAAAAAAGTTTTTGGTGTTTGGTTCTGCCTCTCATTTTTCCTTACATTTTATCTATCATCCTACTACTACTGTACATGTTGAATGGGGCAATCCTGTATTACACAAGACAAGAAGTACTCCCTGATCTGCAATTGGCAGTATGCAAATAACAATGTCAAATTATTCAAATTATGCAAATTAGATGCTTATCTGTTATCAATTTTGTGACAGAAGTTTAACACAGAATTTCCCAAATTTCACGACAGATCATATCTCATCCCACTTCCATTCCACTATATCAATCCTATTTTCACAAAACTAATTTCTACTTGGCAAATCAAAATGTCTTAAAATTAAAAAAGAAAAAGTAAGTCTCAGGCGACAGACAAAAGCAACGTACACACACTGTGGGGCCTAAGTAACTCCCACACTAAACTGATATTATCTGAGACCATATTCCATCCAGCTAAGAAGCAAGTATTAAAGCTTTCCACAGAAAACAAAGAAGACCAAAGAAAATTGTGAAGGCCAGATATCAAAAGAGAATAAAAGAGGTAACCATAAGCCGTAAAGCCCCTATTATCTTTCCTTACATGAAGCAGGTAGAGCCACATATCCAGCGAATGATGCGGCTATAACAGAGGATGAAGTTGTTCTGGTATCCATGGCTGCCTCTATCCTCTCAATCCCCTGTGGCTCTACAACAGATGCAGTAATCCTAAAATCCTGGACTGTCTATATAAAAGAAAAGGAAAAGGATAGGACTGTGGTTGCTTTGATGTGAGTAATATGACATTTGTTGATAATGAAACCTTTTATGAGTACAATCAAAATGGAAATAGTTTATAACATAAATTTTCAACAGCTTCTTGGTTTGATCACTGGGTGGAGGAAAGTCCAGATAACAGCAGTAAGTAACCTCTCCCACAGAAACCACAGCATAGTATATCAAGGGCCTAAACAGTGTCTCAGAAATGACACTATAACAACATAAATATGCCTTTTCATGAAATATGACCTGACGTTGGAAAAAAAGAAAAGGGTGTTTCTCATGTTCATGCAAGTTTGTGCCAGATGTTTAAATTTATCAACCAATATGGCTACAAAACTTTTTTATGACAATAAAATGAACTATTATATCAAGCATATGTTTTAGAATGTGTTTTGCAAGAAACTGATGGTCACCAGGGCATTTTAAAGGTAGAAGAAAATTACCAAAGCTGTGTGCTATAAGCCATCGTAAATACAAAATGAACAAAAGTATCTTGGCAATCTGTTTTGAACAAAGTGAAATGATTCAACATTAGAATAAGCTATCAAGATAAGGACTTTAGTTATTAAAGGAAATGGATATTTTGATTTCAGCATTATCTACTGAAAATGCATATTGATTTCTGCACAATCTGCTGGAAGTTTATCAAATTGAAAAGAAAGACATTTTTTCATGGTAATACAATTTTTGTCACTGAGCTGTTATTTGCCATTAATGAATACATAGGAATGTGCTTCTTCTAACATGTAGTCGAAGCTTCAAACTGATTTCAGATGACCATGAAAATGCTCTCCCTAAGGAGCAAACCAACCTGTTTGGGTCTAATACTAATAACTTGTGTGAACCATCCTCCAACTCTCGTCAATACTTCCTGGTATTCCACAATAAATGTTGCCTGGCTTCTTGGTGCCATGTTAAGCTTTACCTGGAACAAGTTCCTTGTCAGAGAGCTGGGGTAATAAAAATGAAGATTGGATTCTGTGATAATTGATTCATCATTCACATTAATTGCAGTAAAGGTTGGGGACCACATTTCTTTTCCACATAAATTTCCATCTGGTTTGGGGTGTCCCTGGTGCCTGCACCTATATCTTTAGTAACCTTCTTACCTCAAAAAAAAAAAAAAAAAAAAAAGAATGGAAGGAAGGTAAAATTCCAAGCTTCAGGAAATTCAAATGTTAAATTGGAAGGTTCTCATTGTGGGTTTGTAAATTTACGATCCTTGAGGGTTATGAATTGTACAGACAACTGTCACATCCATGTAATGCTCCATTGAGGCAAACATTGGCACTACAATTGTGGGATTTTCAGTTGGATTATCCCCAAAGAAAATAATTGCCTGAAGGAAACTCCAGTTCTTTTCTAGTTGCCTAATTCAACCAGTTATAAAACACAAATACCTACAAAAGAAATGCCCAACCAGGTGATCACTGTCTACTGGGAATAAGCAGATGTCCACTGACTGCAAGCTGGGGTGTTTAACAAAATCAAAACTTAGAAACCGCAAGAGAAAGTGTTGTGAGGTTAGTAGTACTGTAACTGCAGGCAGGATACCATGTGGGTAGTTTGGCTATTTTGACATTGGGCTGGTTAATCTCTCCGGAGGATGGCTATGTAAAGCTTTAGTAGATCTTGAGTCGCAAAGAGATTTTCACCAGATCCCATCAACAACCAATTATACAACACAAATACCTACCACTTAATACATTCCATAAAACTTAAAAATAAAACAAAAGAAAAGTGAAGCCCACCTCCCAAACAAATATATAAATAAATAAAAGAATAACAGCATCAAATGCTTCAAAAGCAATTTTATTTTCTAACACAAACAATAGGAGAAACCTCAGCATTTTCAACTCTAATAATGAGTTATGAAGAGATAGAATAACAAACTATTATCACCTGGCAGAAAGTGTTCCAGTTGTGGCACCCACAGATGAAAATGCAAACGGATCATCTCTGAAACATTGGTCTTCAGCTTGACCAGTGTACATCTGGTCATCAACAATACTGTTGAAATTAATAGAAACTAGTTGCAATTAAAACATCAAAGTTTTATTCACATTCAAAACCACACTCGTAACCACACTCTTAACCACAGTAACCAGGGGCACATCTAATCTAATGAAGGAATTTTGTCGCTTTAGGGATTCACACCCACTTTCCCTCTTAAGTGTGCTCTCTCTCTTTTTTTTCTTATTTCAATGAAACTGGATGTAAAATGATGAAATGTTTTCAACTTTAATCAAGTTACACAAAAGTTTTAGTTGTGGTTTCTAGAAAATTATAAAACAAAAGTTTGAATGACATTTAAGTTTAAGAAACTGATAACAGCACGGAAGCTTTGCACAAATGAAAAGGCCACAGTAGAATAATGAAGGAATTTGAAATTCACAATGTTTACACATCAAGAGAAGCAATGAAGCAGTGGGGTCTAAGGAACAGGGAAACTGAGGAGAACCATGCCACAATTCTGTAACCTACTCAAATCTGTCCTCAGTTTTTTCCTCTGTTGAAATTTTATCATACTGTAGTTAACCCTTGGTCTATTGCTTAATACTTTTGCATTTCTGGAAGGAAGTAAAAAGTACCATGAGATTTAACAGGACATCACAACGAATACGTTATTTGCATTATAATAGCGTCAACTAGATAAAAGGGAGAAGTTGAAATACAGTTTTTACTATAGTTTACATTCAAGTTTGGTTTAATTAATTAAAAATAGTTCAAATATGGTGCAAGTCCTTTCCTTAAGTTGCCTGCAACAGACAGCAACTGCATGTACAGTGAGCATGTCCCAGAAGAACCCTCAGCCCAAAGCGCTTACACAAACTCTATAGTGCTCTGCTTGCTAAAACCACAAACATTTTGTAAGTTTTGTGTATTTTGGTGGATCTGGTTCTGTCAATCAATTTAAAGAAATCAACCATGCCTGTATCAAGTGCATTTAAAGTGGTTCACTTCCTCCCTGAGGTGATAAGAACTCTGGTAGAGAACTGAGGATGTTTCAAAAAATAAGAAACAAAGCATAGTCGTGATAAATTCTGTTTTTCTGTTATGATGCTCATTAATACTAAATTTAAAATTTCCATTGTTAAATAGAGCACAGATCCAGTACTACCAATTGAAGATAACTTACAGAGTAAAGTTTGAGATGTAGGCATCAGGGGGAATGATGAGTTCGTAGACGTATGACTCAGGCAGTGATGCTCCATTGGTAATGTGACAAGTAACAGCCACAATAGCAAATCGAACAGCTATTTGGGAATCAACGTGGAAAGCTCTAACATTTATATTTGAACCCTGAGAAAAAAGAAAAGTTTACAAAATCTGTTTCACAGCTAATACATTGCATGATTTCTAACTTTGAAATTAATTTTGAAAGAAAGGAGAGTCCAAGCTCGAATCCCAAAAAGTATTCAAAAGTAGTCTTAGCAAAAGTCTTTAGAAGCTGGAACCTAATAGTTTAGCCTACTACATCAGTGCTTGTTTCCTCATAAGTACAGTAATGGAGAGAGAAATAGCTTCAGTGACCCACAGCT
Source organism: Holothuria scabra (assembly GCA_037179385.1). Lineage (NCBI taxonomy): Eukaryota > Metazoa > Echinodermata > Holothuroidea > Aspidochirotida > Holothuriidae > Holothuria > Holothuria scabra. The sequence goes on along the minus strand of CM074181.1, from coordinate 54,982,502 downwards.
GGAAAAGTACTGTAGGCACAGAGTTGAGGCATACAGCTTTCACAATCACATCAAACATCCCTATTAAGCAATTACTTTTCAGCCAATTCAGTGGTCTGAAGTGAATTCAACTGAATGTACCAGGATCACCACCAGTTTTGAGGTGCGCAAGTGTGATCACACACCATCACTCACCTCAAATCACTGTGAGGAGTGGGATTTTTAGCATTCCTTAATGAAAAATGTAAGGTACCTAGTTTGTATAAATATTGAAGTTAAATAAAACAGCACACCTTCTACTGTACACTCCTTAATCTCCTGAGGAGTGTGATTTGTGGCATGCCTAGAAAATCTTAAACTCATGGTCTGCACCACTCTGTAATGGAAATACAGAAAGTTGTCCAATTGATTCAGGGATTTCTTGCAGCTTACCCCATGGCTCACCCAGTAGTTCATGATATCTGAACTAAAATTATTACAATGTTACAATACTGTATGTATGCCCTCCAACATCCAATGGTAGTTCATAACCTAGCTCAGTCACCATTTTTCACTTGAAGTATTCAAACCAAATCGCAGATGTATGGTCCAGGAATTTAAGCATCACCTACTACGTAGTGGTATGTAGCATTTAAAGGGCAACAGCAGTCACCCCAAACTTGTTTCGAACAACAGATAAGGGGAGAGTCATTTATCTAACCGGCCAGTATGAGCAGTTGGGCACAGGAAATACATAAGTGACTTGGCAGTAACCGCCAGTTAGATAAATGACACTGCCCTAAATCTCGCAATGTTCTTCCTGTTTCTCTTCCAAGTGTCATCCATGATATTTCAGGACTTAAATACTGCAGCTTATTAAAATATCAAAACAAACCAAACATTGTAAATTTCACAATTTAGTCACATGGTTTTCAAGAGTCATTCATAAAAGAGGCTAGGCTACTACACAAATGCAAAATGGGCAAGTGCATATTCCCTTTAAGTCCTATAAACAATACCAGTCACCTAATTGCTAAAGTTCCAACCAAGATACAGATGGATCTTTCAAAACAGAAATTTACGTGGTAAGATTTAGCTTTGGCATGCCCTTGGCCATGTGAGTCATTTTTCAACTCATAAATCAAGAAATATACACTGCAGTTAAAGCCCCACACTCATAATCTGCATTTCACATTAAAAGGTCATGCAGCTATTATAGAGGTTAGAGCATACATTCTGACTGAAGATCATATTGCAGGTTTTGATAAATATTCTTTGTTATTGCCTAAAATGCATAGAAAGGTCAGAATGACAGCCAAGCAAAAACCCCAGTGAAAGCTACAACACATTCCATCATGTTTCCCATGTAGAGCAAATGCTGGAATATAAAAAACTAAGACTTGCACTTAATCTTTGAAGTTATTTTTACATGACTTATACCCCATATGACCTTTGACCTGAGTGCAAACTTGAACCTTTCATCAACTGAAGATATATCCATGTTGTATCTGCAAGTTTGATAAGTTATTGCAAGCTACCTCAACTATTATCTTGAATTATAACCATACCATGCTCTTTTCCAACTCCTAATAGTTGATAAAACCTTTGTTCTTGGGAATGTGAACCTTGACCTCATTAAAAGATAGAGGAGACCATCATTTGTATCTACAGGTCATCACCTACTGATGCATAGACTGGGACCAAAATAATGGCAGAAAACATTTTTTTTTACCTGAGGTGTACTGTATCTATGTTGAGATTGGATGTCACAATTTCATGAACTTATCAACAGGGAATAACTTAGTGTTCAAAATTTGCATACCAATTTTGCTGTTTCCAGACCCCTCTATCACAGAATCATTAAAAAGTCATACATTTTTGGTACAAATTTTTGCATTTCCCTAGCTATCTTTCCATTTTGTGTGGCAAAATGCCATGCAATTTACCAGACAAATTATTCCCTGCAGTCCTGACCATTGGCCACTAAATCTGCAACTGAGGTAATTATGTCATATTTTTGCATAGGGCTAAGTGGTTATGATTAAGTACTGTATGCTGAAACATTTTGTTCATTCACAGGGATTCTGCCAGAAACACAAAAAGGGGGGGGGGGGATTTATTACTGCTAATGCCCAAGTCCAAATTGATGCTGTCCTAGGCTTAAGTTATAAGTGGGTTCAGGGACAAAAGCTTGTTTCAAGGCCTCTGTAAGGGGCAATTTGAAGGTTTTAAAGGCCATTTGTTTGTGTAAGTCCAATCATTGCTGCAAAAGTGTCATCTTTTTAAGTAAGAAACCAAGATATTGACAATTTTCTAATTTTTATGGAAATGAAAAGGGGGGATTTTACCCACCTTCTGGAAAGGGGGGGGACAAATCCTCCCCCCCCCCCTTCCCCACTCTGACAGAAACTCTGATTCAATGGGTTGAAAGTTCTGAGACAAGCCCTGTCTCTAACTGGCTAAACATGCATGTGCATTAAGAAGACAGTTGCTTAAGATCTCTGTTTACCACATACCAGGAAAATCAGGCAATTGGGCAGGGCCAATGGATTAATTTCAATTACCAAATGCAGCTGGAAGTCCCCAAGCATAAACAAAAATGAGAAAATCACATCTGTTCTGCAAACTGAAGCAAAAAATCTTCCTCCTCACTGATAAGAGAAAACAGAGGATTAAGGGGACAATTTTAGACTAATCACAGAGTGCTTTTAATTCAAAGGACTTGTCTATCTCATGTTTTTGGTTTTGCATGGATGCATTTTGCAGCTGTTTGAATTCTTTGGATACATGCTTTTAGTGCTATGGAGTCTGGCTATTGTACTGTGACGGTCAACATAACAATAAGCGTGCCTTTCGTAAGGGCAGCAGCAGAGAGCAGTTCACTATGTTGTGATTGGTACCATAATTTGCTGAATTTTTCATTTAATTAAGAGGGTACAATTCCTAAGGCAGGGTCATTTTGTATATACTTGAAATGCTGGTTGTCCAAAGGATTGGGTGGATCAGCGACCAGTATGATACATGACCTATGCATGCTGCCAGATTTTCTGTGGGCATAAAGACCAGTCTACTGTGGCTGGGGTAAACAGCAACTGCCAGCCTGTGCAATATTACAGATGCTTGGAAAGCATACAAGCATGAACAAGTTGATACATGACTACAGGTCAAATTTTTCATTGTTTATCCATAATGCTCCTGCAAATATGGATATCAAATTGGTCTGTAAAATTAGAAAAGTAACTTTTACTGAACAAAATGCGGGAAATAAAAAGCCTGCATTGTGAACTATAAACTGACAGCACAAAAGGCCAAACCATATTTAAGCATACAACAGTTTACAACTATTGCATACACAGTACCAACACCTCCTAAGAAATAACAAATATCTTACAGTACTAATTTTGGTGGCTATGTCAACCATGTAAGCCAACATAGTAAACAGGAGCTTTACTGGGTTAAACATACATATTTTCTCTATTCATTTAGAAAGCCTAACAGTGTAATGTCCATAATTCAAACAACAGAACTCTCTTGTCCTAGATTAGTCAGTCATTTCCGGCAGAGCATACCTGTGGCCAAGCTTAGCTGCAGTGTTTGCATAACACTTCAAACAAATCATCAAACAAGGGCATTCCAAGTACTGACTTGAAAAGACCAGATTATCATCTCAATGGTCATGGTATAATCAATCCTAAGTACTACTATGGTCCTAACAATCCCATGAATCACGGTCTGTTCCTTGTACTTATCCCTGCAGTAAGGTAAAGAAGTGTGTATGCATACAAGTAACCTGGCTTGGTAAACATCCTGCCCTGAATGCTTGCTGCTGTGTATATGATGTTTTCCTCAACTTACTCTGAATAAAGAAGAGTACTACTGGTTTCTCAACTTTGTTTTGCTACCATAAATAGAGCTCTGTGTATACTTTAGGCCCTGAATAAGAATAACCATGAAGGGAAGGGGGGGGAGGGGAGGAAGCACTAAAGCAGTTAACATATGGAAGGGATCATGGAAGAAGTCTGTCTCTTTTTCAAAGAGCCTAGATGCAAAATGCTGCAAGATTTTCAACATATGGGATTTCCACAAAAGTGCTAATTGCATGCAAAAGCAGGGTTCCTCACAAGGGAGGAAGAGAGGACTTTTCCCCCTTTTCGTTATTTAGGAAAAAAAATGTCAGCAAAGTGGTTTATGATTTGATGATAATAGGACAGTTTTGCAGCAATGCAATGTTTGAGCTTATATAATTTATAAATAGCCATTCAAACCCTTTAGATTGCACCCTTATAAGGACCTTGAAGCAAGCTAATTCATCCCCCTGAATGAACTTGTAAAATTGCCCCCCCCAAAAAAAAAAAAAAACTAGAAAGCCAAAAGGCTTAGTGATTCCTTGCCAACAAATAGCTTACCTGCTTTCAAATTGACACTGTTTGATAGATTTTTCTTTAACATTTAGGCACAGAATTTTTGCAATTTTACTGCTGGTGACCTCAAATGACCTTTGACCTCTCTGGAAAACAATAGGCTTCCTTCTTTCAACATGAAAAATCTATATACCAAATATGAAGAGCATCGTTCACTCTTACCTGGAGATATCATGTTTACAAGCCATTTTGAAAGTTTTGGCAATTTAACCGCTGGTGACCTCAAATGACCTTTGACCTATACCAAAAAAAAATAGGCTTCTTTCTCTCAACATGTCAAATCTATATACCTAACACGAAGATTATCAGTCACTCCTATCTGAAGATACCATGTTTACAAGCAAGTTTCAAAGTTTTCTTAATTTTACCGCTGGTGACCTCAAATGACCTTTGACCTCTACCAAAAACAATAGGCTTCTTTCTCTCAACATGACAAATCTATATGGGTATTGGTCACTCCTATCTGAAGATATCGTGTTTACAAGCCATTTTCGGCGTTTTCGCAGATTTACCATTGGTGACCTCAAAAGACCTTTGACCTTCACCAAAAACAATAGGGTTCTTCCTCTCAACATGAAAAACCTACATACCAAGTATGAAAAGTGTAGGTCACTCCTATCTGAAGATATCGTGTTTACAAGCCATTTTCGAACTTTTCGCAATTTTACCGCTGGCGACCTCAAATGACCTTTGACCTCTACCAAAAACAATAGGGTTCTTCCTCTCAACATGACAAATCTATACACCAAATATAAAAGTCTCGGATATTCCTATCTTAAGATATCGTGTTTACAAGCAAGTGTCACAAACACACACACACATGACATCACCATCGCATAGATTCCTTGCCTGCCTATGGCAAGGAATCAAAAAACTCACAAGTAAACCCAAACCCCAATTCCAAACTGATGGTGCCCTCAGCCACAGGTAAAGGTGGTTTCAGGGTCTTCAAGACCCCTATTAGGTGCAATACGATGGGTTGTAAAGGCTATTTAATTATTCAAGTTCTAACATTGCTTGCACAATAAGAAACCCAAATACTGACATTTTTTTGGAACAGCAACACTGCCAATAGTAAACTTGTGAGATCATATATGGTATCCAACTGGTTGACATTGAGAAAGAAGATGTATGAATTTATTGGTGCAACTTGCCAAAATTCACATTTTCTTTCAAACAAGGGTGCATTTCTGGCATTGTTCTACAGCTGCAGACTTGAAAAACCTGCACATATCTATTTTTTAGGTAATCATGACCAAACAATCTCATCAAACAAAGAGACACATTTCTGTTAACGCCATGCAGGATGTGTAAGTGGTTGCAAATACTTTGTGTGTTTATAAGATATTAGTCCAATAAAATTTCTGGTTGTTTGGTCTAACCACGGTGCACTTCTATGATTTACAATAAATAGAGCATGACATTTACACAGCAAACTTGAGTAAATAAATTTTTTAATAGCAACTAGATACCTCTTTGCTGAACAAATGGTACATGTTATATTTCAGGATCAAAAAGGTGCATGTACTCTGATCATTGCCATGCAGCACTATATATTACAAAGTGTGTTTCAATTTCAAGTTTAATAAACACATTCTCTGCAGGTGTTTCAGTTTTATTAAAGTGAGCACCTATGTGATCAAATTTTCATTCTGACCCTCTAAAATTACTCCTCCATTCTAACTCCTTGTGCAGACACATCTTAGTTCATTAGTTTAACAATTATGTAAGCTATTACTTGGGCACACTTAGATAAAGTTGTGATTGAGAAGACCATTGTTACAAAACTTACCAAGTCAGGGTCAACTGCTTGCCTTCTTGATCTTGAGAATTCCTGATGCTAGAAAGGAGAAAAAACAAAATTGAGGTTATTATTAAACATCTGTAAAGTAAAACTGGGCATATTCCCTTTTCATTCATATTGTAGCCTCCTACACTCTAACCACCCTCAACTGCAAAAAGAATATAAAACAAGGTTTAAGGACACAAGCAGTCATCCCAAACTTCTTTTGAAACACCGAGCAGTTCATTCTCCCTAGGCCTAAATCTTTTTTCTCATTCAAGTGCCATTCACTTCATTTTAGAGTTTATATTGTGCATCCAACATTCTTAAGCAATGATCTACAGTAGTTACTCATCAGAAATTTCCCCAATTCAGCGGTACTCAAATGTAAGGTGAAAAACTGTTGAAATTACTGCAATAAGCCAGTTCACAGAGTTGTAACTGCACATGTCAGGTCATAGGGGTATAGCAAAGTAAATATTGTGTTGGCGGCAACGCTTTGGCAGTGGGCACTGCCATAGCCAAGAAGCAAATTGACTTCACTTCAGCAAAGCATACTGCCAAGGCGACAAATGTAAGTGACACAGGGTTTTCTGGGATGACGAATTTAAACCCTTTTAAGTTTTTACAGAAAATCTTAATTTAAGCTTTCGTTACGATTGCTAAGTAAGCACGAAACTTAGAGCATGCTGGCTGGAACCAAATAGCGAGGCCTGCTGTCTAACCATACGCCACGAGAGAAGCCAGTTACGAAAATTGAAGACAAGCCTTTCAGTCCCCTCCCTAAGATATCTTACAAATGCGACATGTTAAGATCCCCTTAAACAACCAATTTTTTATTTTTCACACAAAAAAAACTGTTTTTAAAAGTTATCAAATCATTAAAATACCAAGACACAAACGATGTGATCATCATACAAACTCGAAGGGGACTTCCATGTGAGTGTAGGCTAAACTGTATTGACTGTATGACTGGCTGGTACTAAACGAGTAGTTCTGCACAGCGGTTATGGTTTTAGTTGGGTGTAATTTGAGTTGGTCACTGATGATGCTAAATATTTAGAATTTCTCTTTATCACTTTGTCTATGTATCTAACATATCCCCATGAAACAACAGAAAGTTTGGATACTCGAATGTAAAGTACGGCTACTGCAGTTGTGAAAAAGCTAGGCAATCACCGTACCTTTTGTCTACCCTGCATGGGAGCTAGTCTAATTGTGAAATGGCCTGTCAAACTTTCACTCATGATCCTGCGAAGTTTTGGCGTTAACCATCATTGCAAATATTGAGATAAAGATTGAATTCTGCCAAAGTAGGTACGTATTACTCCAGCAGTTGTCTTTCGTTCTTTTTTTTTTTACCATAGTCAATTTTTATTTGTGGAGGCTGTCCGAATTATGGCATTGGAGTATTCAGTGTATGTATACCAAGTAACCTGTACAGTCTGTGTCACTGTGCAGAGTGCAGTTGCGTACGTTAGAGTACCCTTATGACCTGCTAGACTTCGATGTAACCCTGAACTGGCTGAAATAATACCAAAATGTAACTACCACAACCATTTGATAGGCGTAAATGCCTTGTGTACTTAAACATTACAATATGAACAGGAAATGTCCACTTGATCATCATTTTCACAGTTCTCTCACAGTTCTCGAGAGAACTGTGAAAAAAAACATCCCGTCCAAACTTTCTAAAACTAGGAAATCTCTTCCCTGGGTCACTGATTATATCTGTAGGAAGATAAAGAGAAGGAACAGACTTCATGCTTTGTACAAGAAGACTAACAAATTATATTTTTACAATAAGTGGGTTGACCTTCGCGCTAGTATTAAGAAGGAGGTATTCAATTCTCATAGGAAATACATTAACGGCAAGATAGATGATATTACTCATGACTCCAAACCCTTTTGGAGGTATATTAATGGTCAGAGGAAAGATAATCATAGTATCCCCCCCCTTACAGGTCTGTGGTAAAATAGCTAATAGTGATAAGGATAAGGCTGAAGCCTTGAATAGCCATTTCAGTAGTGTTTTTACTAGGGACTCCTTTGACTCTGTCCCTCTACAGAGAAGACTTATCTGTAGTAGAATGGCCGATATTTCCATCTCTACATTTGGGGTTGAAAAGTTGTTACAAAACCTTAAGATTAGTAAGGCCATGGATCCTGACAATATACACCCATGGGTTCTTAGAGAGCTTGCTATTGATCTTGCTCCAATGATCAGTCATCTTTTCCAGCAATCAATCAACAGTGGTCAAGTCCCCAAGGACTGGAAAAAGGCAAATATCTGTCCTATTTTTAAGAAGAACGATAGCTCTCTCCCATCCAACTATCGCCCTGTCTCTCTTACTTGTATATGTTGTAAGCTACTTGAGCATATTATCAGCTCAAATACAATGGATCACTATCAAGCGAATAACAGCCTTTCCTTTAAACAGCATGCATTTAGAAAAAATCATAGTTGTGATACACAGTTACTCTCCGTTGTGGACGATTGGACCTCCGCCTTAGATAAAAATAAACAAGTTGATGTCTTCATCCTGGACTTTGAGAAGGCTTTTGATACAGTTCCTCATGAACTACTTAAGACGAAGTTATTCTCCTTGGGGGTGTCTAGGCAAGTCATAAATTGGATTGATAACTTTCTTACTGACTGTTCACAATCAGTTGTTGTCAAAGGTACTAGGTCTGCTTCTGCTCCAGTCCTTTCCAGTGTTCCTCAAGGGTCTGTCCTTGGACCAGTACTTTTCTTGACTTATATTAATGATATTGTTAGTGCTGCTTCTTCCAAAGTTACAGTAGGTTGTTTGCTGATGACTGTGTTTGCTATAGGGTCATCAATAATCCCAGTGACTGCAGTGAGTTACAGAAGGACATTATAAAAATGGGCCAGTGGGCCAAAACTTGGGGTATGAGATTCCACCCGGCTATTAAAAGTGTAATGTTATGTCTGTTACTAGGAAGCATAATCCAATAATCTATAATTATACTCTTAATGGGGCTAATCTGACGAGGGTTGATTCAACTAAGTATCTCGGGGTGACTATCACTAAGAATCTCAGCTGGGGCAAACATATCCAACTTGTTTGTAATAAGGGGAATGAGATCTTAGGCCTATTACGCAGGAACCTCTCATTTTGTTCCAAAGATGTCAAACTGGCGGCCTATAAAGGTTTACTAAGGCCCTTGTTGGAGTATGCTTGTTCCGTCTGGGATCCACATCAGATTTCACTCCAAGATAGATTGGAGGGAGTACAAAAAAGATCTGCCAGGTTTATATCCAGCGAGTACTCCCGAGAAGTTGGCTCTATGACTGCACTCCTCAAAGATCTAGGTCTAAGTTAGATACTTTGACCGCCGGAGACGTTGCAGACTTATAATTTTTGCCAAAGGTATTTACTGCCAAGCTAACATCCCTTTGTCTAATCTGTGTAAACCTACGCGTTGTTCTCGTAACATGCATGCTTTGCACTTTCGCCCCCCCCTCTGCTAGGACTAATTGTTTTAAGTACAGTTTTGTCCCTAATACTATTCGGGATTGGAATAACCTCCCAGAGAGTCTTATTGCGGGGGCCATAAGTCACCCAAAGCCAGTGGATTTCATTACGAACTCTTTGAGTGCCTGACTGATCACACGGCACGTACGTGGTGTATAAATGTCCTTTTGGATGTCTCACCATCTTGAAGAAGATCGATTTTGCACCATCCCAATCACTCACAAATTTCACCTAGCCTAGGCCTATCCTACAGTTTAGTGGTTGGTTCTAAGTTCGAACAGGTTCTTAATTCGAACACCTCATAACATAACATAACAGGTTGAAGGGCAAAGGAGGGCCAAGGCCCCATAAGATGCCCTGAAGACCAAGCCCTAATCAAAAGTCTAACCACCAAAGCTTGACTACAGCCCCAAACAATCAGATTCTACCACAGCCATGGAAAAACCTGTCAATGTTAACCTTAAAGCAGTGAACTGAGGGGGAGTTTACTACCCAATCTGGTAGACAATTCCACTCATTGACAACTCTATGGGAGAAACTAAACTTCCTAATGTCAAGCCTTGCAAAAGGCTTTTCAAGCTTTTTACAATGCCCACGCACCCGAGAATTACCTTGAACCCTTAAATAACTACAAGTCAGAAGGGGATTCCTTTCACAAAGGAACTTGAAAACCTGGAGCATGTCTCCCCTAATCCTTCTCAGCTCCAAGGTGGTAAGCCCAAGATGTTTAAGCCTAGCATGATAAGGCAAATTTCTCACCTCAGGAATGAGGCGAGTGGCTCTCCTCTGAACCTGCTCTAAAACAAACTTGTCCTTTTCATAGAAGGGACTCCAAGCCTGAGCTGCATAGTCAAGATGGGGTCTTACCAACTGCTTATACAAATTAAGTACAATATCCTTACTAAAATTGATGAAATTCCTCTTGATCAATCCAAGCACTCTATTAGCCTTTACAACAGTGGCTGCACACTGCTTTGAGGACTTTAAGTCCCCAGTAATTACAACACCCAGATCTTTCTCAGAGGTGACATTACTTAAAACACAACCATTCATGTTATAATCATAGCTAAAACTTTTGGGACCAAAATGAAGGACCTTACACTTATCTGCATTAAAAGACATTTGCCAGGTCTGAGACCAAGAAAATAACCTATCTAGATCTTTCTGCAGCAGTAAGGCATCATCCAAAATGCTAATTTTCCTATAAAGCTTAGTATCATCTGCAAACTTACTTATACGAGATGTAAGAGAACTATCAATATCATTGATGAAAATTAAGAAAAGAAGTGGGCCAAGGACAGAACCCTGTGGTACTCCACTTGTGACTTCTTTCCAAGAGGAGAAGTTACCATTGACAGCAACTCTCTGAGATCCACTATGAAGCCACGAATTTATCCAATCAGCACAATTGCCCTGAACCCCTAACCTATGCAGTTTAACCATTAGCTATAGCTACCTAATGGAACTTTATCAAAAGCCTTTGAAAAGTCAAGGTAAATGACATCAACGCCATACCCAGAATCAAGAGATGAAGAGACATCTTCAAGAAAGCTCAGTAAGTTAGTAACACAAGATCTGCTTGGCAGGAAACCATGCTGTGACAGATTAAGTAACTCATTATCTAAAAGATACTTACGTTAACTATCCTTAATCAAAGATTCCATAACTTTGCACACAACACTGGTTAAACGTACTGCCTTGCATACTGAAGGTCCCCGGATCAAATCCCGGTGGAACCACTTGGAAATTTTCCGGGGTCTAAAAATTAACTTGTTCAGCATAGCTGTTCACAGTGATGCTGAGGGGGTTTAAAATTGGTGAATTACAAAATTGGGTATTTGGTTGTCCGTTTCAGGAAGTTGTCGGACTCAGGAAGTTGTCCGCTTGCTCAGTTCAGCTGTTGAGCAGTGGTGCAGAGCAAGTATAACCTCCACCCCCTCCAGCCTTTGGGAAAGTGGCTAAAGACTGGGGATACGCTCACGTCCGTCGAGAGGGGACGTTAAATGGCGGTCCCGGGAGTAGGATTGGGAGCTATTAGTACACGCCTGCCTCGTTACCTCTGAGCACTAGTCGAAAAGAGCAGGCGAAGTTCGCCGGTGTTCATCCACACTCACTCGGCATTGGATCTTGGAAGAGTTAATTGATTTGGGCCTGGACTTCAGGGCATCTTATGGGGCTTTGGCCCTCCTTTGCCCTTCAACCTGTTATGTTATGTTATGTTAAACTAACAGGCCTGTAATTGCAAGGATTACTTCGATCCCCCTTCTTAAAAATTGGAGTAACATTTGCTACCCGCCAGTCAGTAGGAACAAAACTCGAATCCAGACACTTCTGAAAAATGATGGAAAGAGGAACTGACAAAATCTCAGTGCATTCACGTAAAATGGCTCATCTAAATGGAATATTTATTCACTGATCAATGCAAAATAATTGTCAAATTTTACCATACCATATGGAGCCATAATTATTTCTTAATGGTGTTTTAAGTAATTGAAGATTATACTGTCTTATGACTGATATATGAATGATTTTAATTAGGTGTTTGAATTTAGAACCTGTTCGAACTTCGGAACCAACCATTATACTACTGTAGTAGGCTAGGTCTTTGAATTTGAGATATTGCTGTTTAATGTTAAATTCGCAGAACCCATGCTTTCTATATTAACAGGGAACTGGCTTTCTGTTTCTAAGATTGCTACATTCAACAGATGCTTCTAGCCTGGTTTTGTATTTAGGATAGGCCTAGTTAGGCTAGGCTACAAGGTTAACTTTTGTGATTAGCCTAGGCCTAGGCTAGACCTAACGTTAGGCCTAAATTCACTTTGCATTAACTTACAATTATATAACTTACAGAATTAATTATGTGAGTGAGAAATTTGTTGTAAGCAGACAATGAAGCGTTGCATTGCAAGCTCTAACATGAACTACGTAAGTGCTACCTCCCTGCCTTTACTGTTCGACTTGTGACTGAAAACTAATGTTACTTAGGCTCAGTTTAGGGCTGCAGTGTAAAGATAGCCTACTACTACTACTAGTTGGCAAATAAACGTTAGGCACTGATTGAGCGATAGCCTTCTAGCCTAGCCTAGGCTAGGCCTAGGCCTAGCCTACTCTCCGCATCGATAACACTGACTAGGCTAGTCTAAATTTATCGTTACATTATACTAGCTAAGTAATGTTCTTTGAATAGTTTGACGGCTACTCGCTTTTCCGAGAAGTGAGCACGTAAAAATTTTTCTGTCAGTATTTCTCTGTAGATTCATGCGACGTGTCAGAATTCTTACAAGACCGACCGGCCATGACCTTGTCGCGACTCGCGAGGGTCCGGTTGTCGGCGATGTAACGCGTTACGGTACGCGGGCTGGGCGCGCGGCGTATGCATAAGTTGATTACATGAACACACCTACAAACCAGAGGTCCCTCCCTTTCTCTTTGTTAGATATTGTGTTCTCCGATATGGTTCCACGTCCACATAAACTACAGCACTCGCGTCATTCCTCTTCAAATTGAATTCTTAATAGTTTGGGGACGTACTTTTATCCTGCCAGTGCGCTTTAATGAGCTCACTTGCACCAATTAGGGGACATAAATTAAGAATTTGCCCCAGTTAGACGGCTTTTGCCATATCAATTAAATAGTTTTGCCTTTCTCAAGTTAGTTCGATGTTTACCCAATTCCAGCAAGTCAAAAAGTTTTAAAAAAAAAGATGTATAATCTATGCAGTTCCAACACCCATCTTCATATGACATTCTTAAGCCGAGATATAGGCCTAAAATGTTGAAATCCATTCACATTGCGCAGTGATTGGAGATGCCATTGCTGTACTCAGTCTTTGTATTTCTTTGTTTTTCTGAAAGTTACTGCAGAAAAAGTAAAGCAACACATACCTATCATGTGATTCATTGCCACCGGAATGTATGGACCACGAGGGTCCTCGCCGCAAAAGGTCGCTCAGTTTCCCCCCTTTTAATTTGCCAGTTTCCCTCAGTCCCCAACCCCCGCCCCCCCCCCCCCCACACACACACACACACATTTCTGAAATCCGTCCTCCGCTGTTCTCTCACTGCGTTTTATGTAAAAGAGAAAACATTCTATTGAAGGAAGAGTAGACTAGGAATTGAAACTTAGTCTGCAAGTAGTAACAAATGGGAGGAGAATGCACTTTCCCTCTGCACAAGCATTTATAAGCTGGCACACTCAATTGCATGGGACTACGGCCTAGGCCTATATTGAGTTTGCAGCAGTATTATCTTCTAGAAACAACTTTAAAAAAAAGTGTGTCGAGTCCCGAAAGACGGGATGCATGGATAGCAGAGGGCTTTATTTTAATGTACTTCGAAGCCTAAAGGACCAGGGAAGTCTTTGGACATTGATATGTTCATTTTCAATCGGTAAACATCGAACAAACAGCAGGTCATGACACCGCCAATACACCATCTACCTTCATGTTTGTCATTAGAATTTGCCATTAAGCGTTTAGCCCGCTTCGATGGCGAAAACTTTCCGTTGTCCCCGTAGAACTGTACCCGCGTCAGTCGGGGGAATTCACCGTTTGTCGACCCTCCTCCCTTTCACAATTTCTGTATATTACTTAAAATTGCTCGGAATTAGGGGTTTGAAATCAACAGTGGGTCGTTGTATGGTTAAGTGGAACCGATTCAGGCCTCATTTCTCGTGCATATTTGATCCGTTGAGTCAAAAATGTTGCTCATCCCTGTTGTAGAGAGGAAACACATTTTTTAAATTATTACCTTTAATCTAGGAGATCTTGCTTTTTCATCATTATATATCATAATCACGGACTTCCTATACATGGACTGAGCATACTGCACGTTAGAGTGTCGCCACCTTACGTGTGGATAGGCGTAGCAAGATGGCTATCTACTGTGTATTGAGTGAAAGCTTGGTGTTGCTCAAGGAAATCAGCAGATTTTGCATGAAAGTTGAAATACTTTCGAAATAATACAAGGTAAGGTCAAAATGAATACACGTATTTCAGGAATTTGATATTGTTCCCCATTCTAGTTCAACTTCTCTTTAAAATATTAGTGGTCGTCAAACCATACAAATTATAGCTTTTTGTCCCAGTCGGTGGCGACAATCTACGGATAGGAAAGTACGCGTTACAACTCTGTTCTTGTATAGGAAGTCCGTCACCATAATAATTGTAATGATGTGGACCTGATGTGAGCCTGCAAACATGTTCGGATCCCGTGGGATATATAATACAATGGCGTCAGAAAACATGACCTGGCATGTATAGGCCTATCTGCAGGACACATTAGTCTCGAGCCCTTCGCCAATGAGGGCGAGGGATTTGGAGAAATCCCTTGGATTTTTTGCCCCTAGCAAATTTGGAGTTGCCATTGACTTATAAATTTTTAAATATTGGCACCCGGAGAAAATTTTCCATCTCGTTAAGTTTTTCGCCACCTTCACCGGCCTCATAACCTTGCCTAGGCCTTGGTATGCTGTTTTCTCTGAATAAGTATAGCTTCGTTTAAAGTGTACCTCAAGTCAAAAAATTCAAAAACATATGTTGAAGAACATAGAAATTGAGTTCTAACAGTCCAACTCCCATCTTCGTCGGACATTCCTAAACTGAAATATAAAATGTTGAAGTTTATTCACTTAAAACAAATTAGTTCATTACGCAATAATTTTCGACTTTCTTGTTGTACATTTTCCTTTAAAATTAAAAATGTTTTCATGACCTTGAACACGCCCTGTTTGCTTGCATACATGTTGCACAGAGAGAGCTTAATTAATTACATCATCCCATAAGGGTAAGAGTGCTATCACACCTTGGTACAAGGTGCAGTAACTTTCAGAAAAAAACAAAGAAATACAAAGATTGTCATTTGAGTAGTACAACAATCAATCACAAATTATTGCGCAATGCACCATTTCAAGTGAGTAAATTTCAAAAAATTATATCTCAGCTCAGGAATATCCGATGAAGATGGGAATAAACTGTTAGAATTCATTCATCATGGTCTTCAACATATATTTTTTTCTCCTATTTTTTGACTTGAGATACACTTCAAGTTACAACAAAAAATCCCTCAAACATTTATTAATCGATTCATTTCTATCTAGCATTGTTTTCCCACTAATAAACTGTACTTTGGAGAACTTGCAAATGACTGTTTTGCATTTTACTATGTTTGTAACATTTTCGGCGGAGTAAAATTCTTCAAGTGGTGTGCTACTTACTATCAAGTCCTACTTGCATGCTCCCTCAGATCTTTCAAATGAAATCATGGCCTCCAGAATGAACGTGCTCGTATACCAACATAAAAAATATTACACGTTCCCTATATGAGCCGCGTGTGTACCTCCTTTATAATGCAACGCATTTTCCCTAAAATTATGTTTTGTTTGGGGAAGGGGGTGTTGTTCGTAATCTTTACTTTGCGTAGTAATTAACTTTCCACTAAATAGCTCTTAATGGAGTAAAAACCTATCTGTCTGAAAATCCCCCCTCTGTTGTGCTAGTTTTATCTCTCGTCTTGCTGAACTTCCCTCGCTGAAGTTTCCGAATTGGTTTTTACACAATTTTCCTGCAACGACATGTATAAAGCAATGAGGCATCGTTACATCAAAATAGTCCTTACAACGGGTCTTTTGTTGAACTGAGTCTGAAAGTATATTATATTGAAGAAAAGGTTTGCAGACAGGCATCACTTTGGCATTTCTATGGTGGTAGTACAATTTGATCCTAAACATGATTCTCTGCTCCGTGCCAGGTCATATCATGGAGCTCCATGGTCATAAATACGTCACCATTGAGACATTGTTTAAACAGAGGGTTACAACAGTTGCAACTCGGCCTGGTTTTAAAGATTTGTTACGACACTCGCGAGCGTCAGTGTAGGATTGTCCCTCCATTCTACAAATGCAGTGAAACCAATAGCAAGGCATACCAATACACGCTGAAATTACATATACACGAAACATTATTGACTAAAACCCATTTTCTAAAGGTTTAATTTCACTCTCCGTGTGAACCACAAGCCGCTTGTCCCCACGGCCACCCCAGGGAATGGATGGGGGAATGCCTCCCTTGAAAGATCAAAAATTGGAATAAAGCATTGTATGTACTTAAAGGGCCAAATCTCTCACCCCAAACTATAATTTTGGTACGGGGCTACCCAAATTCTCAATTGGCTTAGCTCTTTGATTGACAGCTAATTCTAACAATGCAGAGTACCAAAGCTTACATTACACAGCATGAGCGGTACTGTTTTGATTATATAGATTGAGTTTTTCTTAGTCACTTTGAAGAAATAAACTGAGATTGTTTCTGGATGAGCATGAATTTCAGACAATTGTGGGTGGAGCTTAGGTAAGAAGGTTAGAATTGGTACTGTTTGGGGTGAGAGAACTTGGCCTTTAAAGGCTCTTTTGCCTATCCAGAAACTTTTAAAATTCCTCTTTCAGGGGAAATTATGGGAGTATTTGGGGTGAAAAACAGAATCTGAGTATGTGTTGAAAAAATGTTGAGCAATTGGGGGGGGGATTAGGTAAAAATTGGGGAAGCTTAAGTTTCCCTCGGTACCTGCAGAATTTCTTCTGCATTTTGACACTGTAGAAGTGAACACATACAGTACTTCACTTGTATACACACTGTGTCATGTCGTGCCAAAGAGACAACTCCGCATGAATTGTACCAGCTATGATCATTGTAGGCTATCATAAAAATAAGAAAAAAGTTGAATTCACATTAGTGGTAGGAATCCTTCATGAATTGCACGGAGAACAAAAGAGAAAATTTTGTCCTTCCGAGTTTAAACTGGCATTGCAAAGGGCCAGTTTTAAATTCATAC
The DNA here is from genome assembly GCA_037179385.1 of Holothuria scabra. Classification (NCBI taxonomy): domain Eukaryota; kingdom Metazoa; phylum Echinodermata; class Holothuroidea; order Aspidochirotida; family Holothuriidae; genus Holothuria; species Holothuria scabra. The sequence continues at coordinate 54,965,011 of CM074181.1, read as the reverse complement.
TTTGGAGAAGAGTTATCGTGATCGTATCCGATCATTATCTGCAAATAATACAAAAAGGAAAAATTAAAGTTTCTCCCCCTCCCCTCACTGCCCCTATACGGGAAAAGATTATGCTACAGTGCTATCGGTTGAAATTGCGATATGTTTTGGCATAAAAACTGCCTTTGTGTGGTGCGGGATAAACAAGCATTTCACTGTCGGGAAAAATACTTGTCTTTAGTCCTCCCATAAGAAATTTAATAGCCTTTGCCTACTTATCCGATTTTCTATGGAGCGGGTATAGATTCTCAAATAATAAAAATAAGTAGTGACATTCAGAGATGAAAAAGGAATCAGACTATGAGTTCCGTGCACGACCTCCGTGATTAGCAGTTGGTATGTTGCCTAGGCAATATACAAGTTCTGAAATACAGCGAATGGAACTTAAGCGTAGAAATGCATAGACAGTTGTGAGATATAGCAGCTTTAAAACTAAGTTTGGAGCGACTCTTGGAGGTCAGTGCATTGCAAAAACCAAAAATGGTTGGAGTGAAAAGGGTGAATTCATTCCATTATATTGCTATTTCACTCCAAGAATAGTAAAGCTCACTCAACGAAGATTGAAATCAACTCCAAAAGAGTGAAAATTCACTCCTTAATGCCTTCAGGGATCACTCTTCTTTTAAGGGTGGTCCCTGCAGACACTCCAAGGAGATTGAAACTTCGCTCTGCTTTCACTTTTCTAACGTATGACATTTCCCTGTCAGTGTTTTTAGTGTGCCCTTTCACTATAACAACTTACAACTAAAGCGTAAAATTTGTTGACTCGAAATTCGCTTATAGTAGCAGTGGCGGATCCCCGAGGGGATGGGGGTATGCATACCCCCCCCCCCCCACCGGGATGGTGAAAATTGTATAGATGGCCAGGCTAATTGTAGCCTAGGCCTAATTTTAAAAATAGTGATATAGTTGTTACATTATTTGAATACCGTGTTTTTGTGTCATATTCTTCAAAAAAAAAAAAGGAAAAATGTAAATAATGATGTATCTATCTTCCGTATCATTTGGTAAATTCCCGTTTTGTTTAGACATAGCGCAGTGACGAATGATAAATGTAGCGTTTTCCGCCAACTGCCGTTGGTAACGCTGTTTGTGACATTGCATGTGTGTCTATGTCAATACGTGGGGCTACGACCACCGTCGGATAATGGGCCAATCGTTGATAAGAAGGCTTGTACGGGGATGTTGCAGAGTGTGTAGGCGATACGAGTTGAGATATGAATAAATAGATGAGAAGAAGATTTAGTTCTGATTCAAGATGATTGACGGTTTCATTCCGTTCGATTAACAGCAGGCAAAAAAAATTGTTAAAATTTAACTATATACAGATTGCCTCAGGTGCTCGTCGTCTGAGGTCTTCTGCACCAGTGTATGAGTGTGACAAAAACTTGCAAGCTCGGAGCTTTCATGTCTCGGGGAGATCGGAGCACACTCAGTCCCCTGATTGGTTAAAAGTTGTGACGCACCAAATTAAATAAATATTAAGGAATGTGCTGATCTAAAAAATGACCATTGAGGAGGCTTTAGAGGGTGAAATTGGTCACACCTTGAAAATACGGGCGAGGAAGTTTGTCACGTTCACCGGTAACAAGTAACGGGAAACAGGAAGGGCCCTGAGAATGTAGGAAAAAAGGAAGTGAGAGTTGCCCTTAAACAACAAGATGCTGTTAAAGGTCATGGAGGGTGCACCATACTACATGACACTATGTACAGTTTACACATGACATAGCCTAAAACCGTGTAACGGTAATAGAGTAGATCTGGATTTAAATTCACATTGACCGCATAGTCCGTTGAAGTAATGATTACCCACACTTTCAAGGTCATGTTTTGAAAGCGTGGGAGTTTCATAGTGGCTCAAAATATTGAAACATTTAGCACCATGTTGCATCTCGACCCCCTTTTCTTAGACACCCAGGAGGGGGAGGGGGTCTCTGAAAATGAAGAATTCGGAAATTTGCCAATTGTTAGACCAGTCTACTGTGTGGTTTTGACAACTCATGAAATAAAGAAATCCCCAATCAATTCTCTCTAATAAAAGCTCCATATTCGTCATTATTTGATTCAAAAAAGCAAAATTTTCCGCACGCTTCGCCTCAAATTGCAATTCCTTAGCAGAAGTGCTCGCGCATACCTTCACTTTGGTAAACTTTTCCGAACTCTGGAAGTGACAAAATCGGAAATTAGCTACACTTGTGACTCCAAATCACCAAGTGACGCCGTTAACTATAAACAGTAGTATTTTCATAAATTTTCTTTCATAAATTTCATACTTTCTCCAACATAGGCTCAAAACATTTTGTCGGAGAGCCTCATTACGTAGGCGTTGGATAACATTATGTAGCAAAAACAATCTTTGGTCGCCGCCCAATCTCAGATTTGCCGATAGAAAATGTAAATTCTTCAGTAATCCCCCAGCTGTTAAAATTTCTTTGAAGGAAACCGAGCATCCAAACTTTTTTGCAATGCAAGCTTCATATTTGGAAAAGGGCGAAAATTTCATCGCGCTCCACGCGCTGCAAAAATACGCCCCTAGTAGAGTGCTAATCACACTTAAATTTGAATGCCTGCCTACCACCCCCATTTCCCATTTTCTGAATTCTAATAGGCATCGGAGACCAAACAACATCCATATATATGGTGGCGCTTCGCTCAGTGTACATTTGATGTTCCATCCACATGCAGACTCACCCACTGCAAATTCCTGGATCCGCCACTGTATAGTAGGCCTTAATATATGCTCGAGGTATTTTACTACATCAGTACATGGTGACTAACTTTCTACATGCAGTCTCAAAGCAGTTCAGTTTGAACAGTCTCTTACAAATTCACATTAAATTTGAAAACAGCCGTATGATATAGCATTAACATATCAGAACTATTGGAACAGACAGACAATATACTAACTGAATAAATCAAGAAATTAACTCGAAAATTCCAATACAGGATGGCAGGGGTATATCAAGAGCTCATGGTGCGGTGTCCTATGTCATTATTTCCATAACATAATTGCTCCCAATATGACTACATCGATCACAGTCAGCTGCCTGCTGTTAAAAGCTGCAGCTGGGCGAATTCCTGCCTTGTGTATTTAATTGTGAACTCTATGTGCATACCCAGTTCCTTTATCAAAGCTTTTGCTATGCAGTCCCTCCTCTCTAAGGGTCGAGTCGATAATCGACAGGTTGTCTATAGATAATTCTCACGTGACGTCATATGGACTTGTGACATGGGAGTATTTCAGCCATCTCATAGGGCAAGCCCTGCAAGAACGAACGTGGCTTTCTCTCAGACATGGCGGTCGCTAACCCATCGATGTGACGTATCACTGAAAACTGTATCTATTCTAACTTCTGTATAGACGAATCCGGCCGTCAAGTAAGAGGCGAGAATTAATTTGCTGGAGTTCAACAGCCTTAGCTATCATTTTGATTGTCAATACCACAAATTGCTGCAAACAACCCGGAACTTCATAAAAAGCAAATTAAGTTCAGATTATGAATTGAAAACAAATATTCATGGTATAGATAGACGAAAGGAATGAGAAGATAGACTCATGCGCATGGCCGACACATCCATAGATCACTTACAGTGGGGCGATGCGCACTGCTAAACAAAAAAATCCTAACTGGCTAACGATAGCCATAATCTCTATCATAATCCCTAACCCTGACAAAGAATGCAATCGGCACAATACAATGGCAACAACCAATCAAGAAACACCCTGTTAAACAGTGCACATCTACCCGTTACAGTGTCCGGATGAGTGTATAATCGATTGAACTGGCAAATCACTGACTGGAATCTATGTACAATGTAAGATTTTCTTCAAGAATGGCGCTTTCTCGGCCACTAATTTCTTTAGGGGTTGTGGTCACTTGAACATTGCGGGCCTAACACTTCAGTATTTACTCGAATGTGAGGGGGACATGGCCACCCCCGTCAAAAATTTACCACTGTGTAAAAATCCAAAATCAATGGGTACATCATTGCGGGAGCACGTTCCCCAGGTCCCCAAGATTGACGCCTATTGACCCTTTTCCAAATAGCAATCACAAAGGATTGTGGGATAGGTTTTTGGTATGCATAAATTTTGTCAATGACATTTCACTGTTGCAAAAAATAATGCACAACAACATTCTGTCCCACAATCCTTTGTAATAGCTATTTGGAAAGGGTCAATGACCTACAACCGACTTCCCAATCAAACCGTTGGACCCGATTTAAACTTGAGAATACGTAAAAACATGCTAAAGGGTAAAAAGGCCCACGTGGGAAGTCGAACACTGCAAGACGTTAAATCTATAACTTCAGAAGTCTAGATGTCTGGTATGGCATTTACTTTTTCAAGTTTGACATTTTTGAAATCATGCTTAAAATATGAGAACATTAGAACTTACGTAAACAAGAATATAGTCCTATACTGTACATAGGACATAGGACTAGGCTTATGTAAAGAGTATATATGCCACCTATTCATTCCTCCTCCTCGTTTTAAATATCTTCCTGTCTGAACTCAGGTGCCCTCAAAATATCACATGAAACCTTCGTTGATAGTCAAGTTTTGAAAAACAACAAACATTGGCCTAGCAACATCTGCATGAGGGGGAGAACTTCTCTGTTTCACTGCTTAGTTCAAGCTTATCCCAAAAGGGGCGTGCTCTACCCGGTTTTCAAATTTTGTCTGACTAACTATATTGGCCTGCATGAACATAGTTAGAAGTTTAATGTTGTCATGTTTCAACTTTCGTTTCTTTTGTCAACAAAACAGTTCCTTCCAATCTCAAACATTGTTCAATGGCTGGTAAACACTGATATTTGACATGTTTGGATATAAACACCACAACGCACCGCAGTTGTTTGAAGTATATTTTGAAAGTTACCATATAAAGATGTGGGTGCCAAGGTGAAAATGTTTTTACTCTAAATTGTCATCATATGATTTTTCTTTAAATAGCAATTGCAAGGGATTGTGGTATAGGTATTAAGTACATATCATTTATGTTATTTTATATTTTCGTGTGGAAAAATGACTGACACCAAAACTCGATCCCACAAACCGTTGTAAATTCTCTCTGCTGGGAAGGCACAACCTGCAGTAGGTCTGCAACTTATAGCGCTTATAGGCCTACCATTGGACGAAAAATACCCATATACAAAACGACTGAATGGAACTTCCTACCTACATGTGTTACTTGGACAGTAGGAAGTGCAGATTACAAACTAGGTACCGGTATTTTTGTGGACACAAAAGCTGAAAGAAAATGGGAACTTAGTCTATAACTGAGGAGAATGAAATACATTAATTTATCACGTAAATTCTCTTCAAGTTCTCTCTAAGTCAAGTCGCGACCTTTATTGACAAATGAAAACTTTAAGGCAGTCCAAACTACAATTTTTGAAGTGTTCCACAGAAAATTTCAAGTGGCACAGCTCTGTAGTTGACAGCAGGTCAGAAAATGCAGAGTGCTGTAGCTCCTATTACACAACATGCACTCTAATGATGTTTTCATCACAAACTTGGGTCTTGTATACACGAATCCGGACAGCAAGTGATGGTCTGATTTCAGTCGGCCATAACTAGGGTCCATCACCTTTAAATCTTTCGATTTCCTTGCTTACCTCTATCATGGATGAGTGTACACTAATTTGTATCTTGAATTCTCCTATTTCACTAAATATGAGGGTTTGAAATTCATGTAAACAATATATAAAGAAGATTTAAGGCTGATGGACCCTACTAATGGCAACCTACGGTCACTAAAAACAAGCGCTATTCGGATTTGTCTATACTCACCATGAGCAATAAACTGAGATGAGGATGAGTTTTAGGCAGTTGCAGAAAGGGCTTAAGGTCTCACTACTCCATTAGAGTAGTGTTCTAGAGCGTTAAGTGCACAGCCTCAAAGAAGTTGTCCTTTTAGTTCTGGTTTTAACCAAATTTTGTCAAGATAACCTGCCAGCTGGGTGTTGAAAGTCCATGAATATGAAAGAGTACTTGCCAGAGTGTGGATGTTGAAAATTTGGGTAAGATTAATGGTGATTTTGAGTGTTTAAAAAATTGCTGTCAAATGGATTTTCCGTTTTTGTGAAGAGGCTAGGGGTGGGTGTACCCTACAAAAAATTTAAACTGTCATGGTATGGAAATTTTGTAGTGCCATGATGGGCAAACTTGTCAGCTATCAAGTGATGTGTGCCTTGAAATAGCCGTGAACTTTGACAAGGCTGCAGCGGCCTTGAAAGGGAGCTAATTAAGTGTGTAAGTCAATGGGGAAATTATTGGGGATGTGAGACCTTAAAGAAAGTATAAGTTAGGAGAATTGGAACTGTTCGGCGGGTGGGAGAGCAAACAACTGACGGAAGAGCTCGTCATATACTGCTCTTGACTAAAGAATGAAGCCTAAAAGGCAATCTAGTACAACACTCCACCTCTCACACACACGTGCACACACAAACACACTAAGATAAAAACAAACTTTGTCCCACAATATTCGATGAAGAATTTGACGTAATCACTAATAAGACGTATTTGAGGTGACGTTTTAAAAGCGTCGTTTTTCTAAGACGTGGTCCCAATTGGTTGACTAGGCCGTAAAACTCCATCTTATCCAACGTAACTTTGACATGGTCCAAACGCCTACCGTGTATTCTTCCGGTACAGCGCTTCCCAGACTCCGCCGCCTATCACTTATGAGGTTCACTGAAACCTCATAATAAAGGCATAAAAAGAAAAAGTTTAGCCTATATCCACTTTTCTAAAACTGAGAGACAGCATGCATGTTCCTTTAAAGATTATTTGTAAACCACAAATGGCTAGTCTTAAAGAGAGAAATAGTTTCTCATTCTGTAAATTAAAGTTAAAACCCACCAGTGACCTTTGATGGCTGTGTTCCACCAATACAACAAACGTAAGCTACTTGCAAGTGAATCAGCTTAGTGATATTAACAACTGTCTTGATCCTCTAAATTCCACTCAAATACAGTAGGCCTACCCTGTTTACGTGGTTCGTAACTTCTAGTGTATGACTCCTGGATCACTTCATGTGAACACATGCACAGCATGGCCCGGCTCACTGTGCAATACGAAGGATGAGACTACAGAAAGTGGCGTGAAGCGAATGCATTTAAATTCCATGTTTCTAATTTCTCATCCCAACAGGGACGGCGTCAGGTGATGGGAGTGGCAGGAAGTCGCCCTGACCGCCGGGCCCCTACATTCGCAAGTAAATATGAAAAGAGAAGGAAAAGGAGGGAAAGGAAGAAAAGGAGCACTCAACTCATGCTTTGCCACACCTATCAAAATACCCTGGCCGCCTGGCGCCGCCCTGCGCATCGTCTCACAAAACACGCGCCGAGCAAGTAGCATACTTTGTTGCCGCTAAAGAGAGAATAGTACTAAAAGAGGATACATTTCCAGTCGTTTAGTTTAATTTGTACCCTTAAGGTGATACTAGTGACCTAAAGGGCCCTGACACAGTGTCTCTCCGTGAGCCAGCTGAATGCAGTGATGACCCGACGTCTTGGGCCCACCTCATCCCCGATCATCGAGTAAGCCTGTCATGGCTGGTGAAAATCAAGCGATGCTGAAGTGCAAGGGGCGTTCAAAGAATTCATTCATTTGCGTATAGCCAGTATTGTGTCCGGTGGGGGGAGTGGAATCTACGGGGAGGGAGAAAAACGGCAAATGAAATTGATTTTTTGCCACTATTTTCCTTTCAAGATTGAGTCAAGAGGTTTCTAACCTCCAATCCCACCCCGTGCAGGCGCGTAGCCAGGATTGTGTCATGGGGAGGGTGTGGGTGTCATGGGGAGGGGGGGTGGGGGAACGATATGCGGGAAAAGTCTAAGGATATAAAGAAAAAACGCTATTTTAGGTGTTTTTGCATTGCATGGTTGGGTCATGGGGTGGTTCTACCCCAACCCCCCTCTCCTAGCTACGCCACTGCCCCATGCAGGCTACACCACTGGTGTAGCCACTGGTGAATTATTGAATACATGCCACATAGTCCGACACAATGCCCTTACCTCTCTTAGTGGTTGTCTATTAGCACGAACAACCCAGTCCTCAGCTGCTGGAACAGCGGTGACAAAAGTTAAGACGGCGCACAAAATAGATAATATGAAGAAACACCACACATGCCTACTCGCACCTGCCATGTCGGCAAAATTCCTGTTTTACAAAGTACACCCTCTTCACAATCTCGACTTCTTTACAACTCGGTCATAAAGTTTCCTCTTAGTTAACAATATATTAGCTGCGTGAGATACGTGTGTTTTATTTATTCTGATTATTCCGACTATTTTCCATAGTTCCAGATCTCGGAAACGTACAATCACCAATGAAATCCACAGCCAGTGTACTTGGATAAACGCCTGGCGCCGTGAGGAGAACTTCGAGAAGTAACTGAATTAAATCATCTCTTGTCTCCGATGAAAAGCCGATGCCAGAAGGTTATCGTCAAAAAACGCTGGAAAACAGATTTACAGTCACTGCCTCTGTACCACAGTTGAACTTCAAACCAAACCGATTGGTATTTGAAGACTTGTCACCGTGTAAATATTCATTCCGACAAATTGGCTTCCACACCAACCTAATGCTCATTGACATGGCTTGTTTAGCAGAAATAGCATGCATCGGTGATCCGGAGGCGAGGCAATCTTTTGTCTGTCCTTTACAGAGAAAAGAATTGAAAACTGGTATTGAAAGACGAGGGAAGGGCTAATAAAGGAATGTTGACTCCAGCAATGTGTCGGGCTACTATCTTCCTTTCATACGGTTCCAGTTCAACTCCCCCGCAATTCACGGGAAGACTTTTTTCACCAAAAGGCAAATACAAACAAATGATAACGGAACACGGTCTTCCAGAAATATGTGGCAATGAACGTCAAAGAAAAGATTGTTTTATTTGTAGAATCCCGTAGTTTGTATCTATGGAAAGAAGCAAACGATTCTTGAGTACAGATTGTTATGGTGTTATGTGTAATTGACCAAAGCAGTGATTGACAGAGATTGTAGTATGACTCACAGTGATATTATTGCAGATCTAGTAAAGTGTTCCCTAAATCATTTATCAGCAAATTTATTAAGCGATGTTTAAAGATGCCATGAAGGCTACATGCAGTAACCAGTCGCCAGAAAAGCCTAGGCTTTGGAGGAAGGTGGCTGGTCACAGGTTATCAGGGGTCAAATGTGTAAAAATATATTCATGCTGCGGGACGCAACAAGCATCCGTCCATATTAGGCAGGAACGGGTATTTCATTTATGCTTCAAAATGTGTCAATTATAGCACTCTTCAGTGTTTGCATCTCAAAAAGCAGAGCTCTCCCAAGAGCAAATATTCTTAGGGCCTTACTGAAACAACTTGCCATGTGGTACAGATTTCTTTTTATTTCGCTTCTTGTATTTCAGGACTTCAATATTGCATATATTCACAAGGTAAACCAATGTGTTACTTTCCAAAATTTTCATAATTTAGTGAGAAAAATAGATTGTCACACCACGAGATCTCCTTGGAATAGCCAATTATGAACCACAACAGACTACTACACTCATTCCAATTACCTCCATTCCAGGTACATTGCTCCAAAAAGTTCTGGTGATAATTTTCATGAAAAAAAATCAAACAGTCCCAAAATTTATAGCGAAACTTTCGGACAGCTATATTGAAAGAATCCTCTTTCTCCCCACTTCCGATCGTAGTCCTGCGCAATACTTTGTCCGTAAAAGCTGCAAAAGTTTTCTAACACTGTTTTATTGACAAATTATAGCGGCACTGACAAATGTAGAGTGCCCAAAATGGTGTACCAGGAGAATGCCATAGTGATACACCTAATTTGGAAATGTTTTTTTTTTTTTTCATTTTGCAAATTTGTTTCAGTTATTTATTGAAATCTGCATTTTATCGCAATAATGACTGCTCGACTCTTCTTAAAAGCCTGAGAAAGGACATCTCCGTCTGTCTGGGGAGTCGAAATTTTTAAAGTGTCTCCGCGCCATAGATTGTGGCGCTCCACTTAGATAGTGGACCGATCGCGTCAGAAATTCAAGCATTACCACAAAATATATAAATAATGAGGAGGGAGAGTTACACCCCCCATCTATCAACAAAATATCCTGATTACGTTTTTGCATGTAGTACAGGGCAAAATTCGAGGACCCCTGTATGTATGTCTATAATACCTCAAACTGAAAAATTTCTCCGGCCATTTCGTGTAATAAAAAGGAAACTTTGATAGCCTAAACCGAGCAGAGAGAGAAGGAAGCCCATAAAGCGCATACAATCTGAGAAGTTTGTGTGGCACATTGCAGTGCACAGTACCTTTTGAACTTTTGGTCGGGTAAACTTCAACAGTGGATGACAATATCAACAAACAAAACCTCGCCATAAAACTAACCACTTGTCAATTCCACCACCATCATAATTTGCGGGAAATATTTAAACACAACCCGAGCTGTTCTGTACCTGACCCGAACAGTAAATCATGTAGAAGGCTAGACTAAGTCCTACACTAACAGACGAACAGAGGAGTGATGACTCACAAGCCGAAGGAACCTGTTATTGAACCTTCTTGAGGCTGGGGATCTCGAAGCTTTTATTGAGAAAGTAAAACCTTTTGACAACATAACCCTGTAAAAAAAGTTCTGTAAACTTACAGAATAAAATCAAGAGACAAAATAGTACTGGAAATTATATGTTTTAAAAGTTGCCAGCACTTTTTCGGTTATCTCTTTGTATTTTTTCTTTTTTTTCTCTAATTTAAAGTTTTTTTTACAGTGGCTTGGCCTTGAAAAGCTCTCTTGCAAAGCAGTATGCATAAGCGAACTGCATGTATTAATTTTAGAGCCTAGTCCTCTTACCACAAACAGCTTCAATTCTCCTAACCTACTTATACCCAAGCCCCTCCCACAACCAGACAACTGCCTTTTATTCTTTTCCATCTAGACACAATATCAGTTTATTGCTCCAGTACAGGGTGAGTATTCAAGACCTCAACTGCCCAACGTGAAATCAAAACACCCTCGTACAGTACATGCTGTGTAATGTGAGCTTAGGAGCCCTCCATTTTTTAACCTGCTGTCAATCAAAGAGCTGTGCCAATTGAACTTCCCGTGGATTACTAGAAAACTGTACTCTGGGGGGAGAGGATTAGCCGTATTAAGAGATAGGGGATGACCACTTTCGTCCAACCAAATTCAGCACCCTTGTCAGAAAACAACACTGGTCCAATACATTGCTAGCAACTCCCCGGCTAGACTCTGCAGAGTCTGCTCGCATAGTGTTTTCCAAATCGCATTTAACTCCCGGCCTTTTGATTAAGACCTGCAGTCACTGCTCTTCCATGAATATATTTTCTCCCGCATTCAGTGTCCGTCCATGAAAGTGTTACTAGATAACACCTCCCTGGTCCGTCCTCGTACCACTTCCCGCGGACGTGAATAAGGGGCCATTAGCGAAGACAGGGCGAATGGTATTGAAGTTGTAAGAGACATGGACGCATTTTCCGGAAGAGGTACCGTGGTTGCTTAGTCTCAGCATTTACTGGATTCAATGAGACGTTAAAAACATTTGTCAGGGAATGACATCATCGAGAAAGACTTTGCAAAGACTATTCCTTGTGAGTAACAATAAAACTAAACTGAACTAGGTCAATTTGTTAGATTGAATTTAATAACACACAACAAGAAAGTGTTATCAAGAAGAAAGTATTATATAGTCTCAGCTAGATAAACTGGTAGGATGAAGTTCAATAACGTTAAGGTTTCAAATACAGTTTAAGTTCATTAGGTTCCAAATATAAGATGCAATAAGACATCCCCTTTAGTCGCCTCTTACATAGGCCTATCGAAAAGTTGCGGCATAAATATACCCACCTTTTAAATGCGAGTTACATTGTGTGTGTGCGCATGGTGTGCAATTTTTAGGGCTGTTGTCGTATGTAGTGTTCGGGGTTGTGGTTAGGCCTGGCTGAACTAGATTTGTGTTGTTCATAATGCTTGACATCAGCAAATGCTTTTATGGATTGGGCACGTTCTATTTTGGGGTTGTAAAATTATAAATTTATGGAATTTGTGTCTATGGGGTAAAACAGTGGCGTCACCAAGGGGCGGGGGCAAGGTAAACGTGTCCCATGAAAAATCGTGTGCCACCGTGTGCCCGCCACTCCAACTGGGATTTGAGATTTTCAAAAAACGGTACCGGTATGTCTTCTGTAGTTAAAGTGTGACCAGGTGACAATGAATTTTTTTAAGATTCGAATCTTCTTTTGACAAGAAAAGGCAGTAATTTTCATACTTTCCAACTGAAAATATCGCAAAAACACCTGGAAAATGCCACTTCCGTCTGTCTCAGGGGTTGCGTTTTTTTTTTTTTTTTTTAAATTTTCTGCACACTTCCGACTACGCCAATTGAAGGTGGCGCACAGCTCAGGCAACCGTTCAAGCAGGATTAGGTCTACATTTTTCCTTAAGAGGATCACATCTTACTGCGCATCAGGTGCTTTCTCTTTCTCTTTCTAGCCTCAGCTCTCCTTGCTTGGTAGTAGTTTCACTAGTTTTGTAACCAGTAAAATCTTACTTGAAGTTGCCCTGGAAGTAATTTTTAGACCAGTGTGAAGACAATAGAATTTCCCTTAAACCACGATCTTAATACCTCACAAACCCCTTAAAACCCAGGAGCTTCCGAGGGACTTTTCCCCCTGGACCCCACCGAGGCTCATATTAAACTCCCAATCAGCCTTTCTCCATAGTTGATCTTCCCCTTTTTCAAAATTTCAGTCGGATCCGCTCTTAATAGTTGAATCGCTGGGGTTTTTTTCAAAAGTCTTACTAGAAGTTACCCTGGAGGTAAATTTTTGGCCAGTGTTAAGTCACTAGAAGCATCCTTTATTAGCCACATAAGTACCTCACAAAAACGCTAAAACCCAGGAGCTTCCGGGGGCTTCTCCCCCTGCACTCTCACCGGGGATTTTCCCCCTGGACCCCACTAGGGCCCTCACGCGGGTCCCTGGATCCCACCCGTTGAGCCTCGCGCTTCGCGCTCGGTGACGCCCACGGCGCCATGAGTGGAGTCTACCAGTGCCCCCTGAAAAATTCTTGTGCCCACCTGGAATGAAAAGTCTGCTGACGCCACTGGGTAAAAAGCGTTTTTCATCCCGAATTTGCATAAGTTAAGAGAATTACTACTGCTTTGTGTAAAGGTAACTGGCCCACTTGAAGAACTGGTTTCATTCGCATGGAGATTTTGTTGTCAACTTCGTAAATTTGGGCAAGAATTGACGCATTGTTTGGGGGGAATTCCCCAATTTGTGACTTCACAAAATATGAAATCGTTAAAAATCAGGTATTTTGAATGAAAATTTACATTTTTTGATTGTTTTCACCAACAAAATTTATCATTTCGAAGTAAAACAAATTTAGTCTTTACCTTAATTGAAACAATTTAGAAATTTTGGTACAAAATGGGCAAATGGTGGTTTTGTGTACATACCAAATACTGGCGGGGAGTACTGTGGGGGTATACTACAACCCCCTACCTACGGGGGATTTGATGTAGGTCAATTCCAACATGCAACACTATAGATTGTTCACTTCAGAATATTATTGGTTCCAATTTCATGGACCTCTCTGTTGGAATGACCGTGAACGAAGTCTAGATCAGATTTTAGACTGCAATGCTATCCCGATATTTTGAAGGATTGTTAAACCACTTCTTTTCCTAAAGAAAACTGACTGGTACCATCAGGAGGTCCTAACCACACGTCCCTTTCTATTCGATGGTTGCCATTCGCACCAAATTAAGCCACTCTTCACTAATTGACCCTTGTGAATGTTTGGTCATAACATGGTTGTAATAAAAAATATCTTCGTATCCGCGAAATCTTTACTATTTGCCATCATAGCAGGTGTCTAACTTCTTTTATTGCAGAACTTACTCTGGTACTACCAATGCATTCAATATAGGTACAGGAGTAAAAGAAACCGGTCGAGCAGGCAACCAGGAATTCGCCATATGAGCTGTTGGGAATCCCGCTGGGACAAAATGTATTTTTAAACTTCGAACGTCTTTATACTGTAAATGAACAACAGCTTTTAATTTAGCACAAAAATGAACCAATTTAGATTGTCCGTGTCTGGGTACTATGTAAGTTATTGAAATGAGGCTACTGAAATTTAATTTTACCTGTCAGTCTAGCCAACCACGTCCTCTTGATAATAAAGTGATGTGTGCATATTATGAACCAAACGTTGTCTGCAACTTTCATGTTGAAACCATGTGTGTATGATAGGACGCATATGTAAGAGCATTAGATGACAGCGACCGACAACATTTTAAAAATATTCTTATATATGTCCTACTTTCACGTAACCATTTCTTTCTTCGCAAAAGAATCGCATGTGACAGCAGGTCTAGGTTGACAAATTTAAAAAAAAAAACCGCATAGATGTTTGAAAGTAAACCTGCAGAGGGTCGTTAATCCCGAAGGGGACAGGAGAGCCCCCTCCAAAAATCAGGGAACTGAAACAACTTCAGGTATTGAAAACGTCTGCTGAAGAACCATACGTTCCAATATGGATTTATTTGCAAGCTGGGACACTTTCCCTTAACATGAAAAACACTTCTGGCAAGGCATTGATTTTTGTAACACCAGAATATTACATCTTCATGTCAGTACATGGCATGCACCCATTTTTGCGCCATGCACTTCAACATGCACTTCTACAGCCAAACACGCCTCCTTTCTCACGTAGGCCTATGTTATCGGTTATGGGGACAAGAATCCTGTTCTTCCTCTTTCTCTGACGTATTAGAAGAGCTTATTAAGTAAATAGAAATGAAGACATGGAGACTCCCCTCACCCTCCGCCAAAAATATGAGTGCGCCTTGAATCAAATGACTAGCTTTGCGATGTGACATTTCTAGCAACCTAATACCGTCAAATGATATTTTCTAATGCGCTTTGCACTTATTGAAATGTATAGGCTGTAACTATCACAGTTAGAGTAGCTAAATTCGCGACCGATTGTTTTCAGGAAATTGGGTTGAAAATACCTGAATAATTTTTCAGCGCAAAATTTTCCAAGTTCTTTAATGTACAACTTTGGTGAGTGAGACCGAGATGAACATCCCTTTTCGATGTCTACTATTGCCATAGGCCTAAACCATGGTCTTTGCTATTCAGTTAGAAATTCGTGCACGGGTTGGGCCCATGCATTTAGGAATCCAAATTTTCAATACATGTTTCGGTACACCCATGGGCGGTGATCCAGGGGGGAGGGGGACACATGTCCCCTTAGTACTGTATTTGAAACACCGCCTATTGACTTTATTTTTTTCACACAGTATTTTTTTTTTTTGGAAAATGGCCTGTGCCCCCCCCCCCTCCTCCCTTATATATTGAAAACGTATCGCCGCCCTTAGGTACACTCCCCAGATACTAAAAATGAAAAAAGGGAATTTTTTCTCATTAGCACTGCTATCGACATTTATGTGTGGATTTTGAACATTTCAGTTGTATTTTCTCGAGAAAAGACGGAAGAAAAGAGGGGGAGAAAAGTAGAAGAAAATGAGAAACAAAAGACTGAAAGAGGAAGAAGAGGTAGGCAGTGGTATGCGCCCTGAAGCCTGAAACCAAACGTAGCACCATTTTGCATCCAGCCAACCCTGAACCGTCCCACTTAAACCCCTCCCATCGATGGAGGTCCTCAGATAAAATCCTATAGCGAGCTATGTCCATGCTGCTAAGTAAATTATAGTGACAAAAAATTATTTAGATGATTATTAAAAAGAGCAAATAAGTTAAGTGTAGGAAAATGTGTTAAACTTGGACAGTTGGATGACTGAAATGCCTACATTCCCCGTGTTGGTTCTTGTTATACGAATACGATCAATACCAAGAACAACTCTTGAACTTGAAAACGAGAACATCAAATACCTAAAATAAACTTTCCTTCAGCGAAATATCTCAATTTCTTCTATTTTTAGTGTTAACTTTTTTGATCTATTGCCCATCCGTGATTTGACACCAAGAATCGGCCGAAGTATCAACGGGAACTTAATAATAAGTGGTATCAGTTGTAACCCCTAGTATGAAATGTCACGCAGTGGTGTCAATCAAACCATCTCATACTGCAACCACAGACCCTTTACGTTAATCCGTGTCCAGGTTATGGGGTTTATTGTTCTTTTCATAGGAAATAGTATAATCAAATATTTTTTTCTGGACGGAGAGGGGAGGGGAAACGTAGCATCCATAAGTCTGTTATGTAAAAGAAAACTTTTGCACAATTTCAAAAATTAAAATACAAAAAAAGAAATACCAAAAAAAAAAAGAAAAATGAAAAAAGGGCTGTCAATGAGTTGGCATCACTTTCTATGTATGCTGTTGTTTTTCTTAATTATATTTTCTGTAAATGTACAAATATTTTTAAAGTGTAGTACAGATACCGGTGTTAATAGATTTTGCTGTGAGTGATAAAAAATATCTTAGGGGTAACAGATCCAGCTAAATATTGAATGGTTTTCAACTTTTCGCCTGAAAATCCCTGCTCTTTGAAGACTTGCACGATGTAACACTGGAAATAATGCATTTGCTTATACAGTAGACAGGTAGACAAATCTTTAATTGTAAAACCAGTGACTAAGAGGCAGTACGGTAGTCTTCCATTCAAAAAACAATGTCAAGATCTCAAAGATAGACATTCAGCATTAAAACTGATTTCTTTGCGTGTCATAATGGGACATTGAGCTGATATTGATAACTTGAATGAGAATGTTAAAGAGTTTTTACCACATGACGGCTTATGTTGAGTTACCATTGTACTGTTGTAAGTCTCACATTCAATAGTTACGGAAAAAGAATTTTCGAATTTTTGGTGTGATGCAGACGCCGACGGTTTCGTGCATAATTTGAAAAGGTGTCTGGTCACAAATTTTAGAAAACCGAATTGACTGACCATTTAGTACCTACTCATAAAAAGTTATTTGCATGTAGGATACGGGGATTAGCTATAGATTGACCATTTGTCATTGGTATGTGAAGAAAACGTAACAGGTTTGGCAGGTTTGGCAAATTTTGTTGAATATCATGAGCCAATTTAAGGAGCGGCTTTGCGTTAGTTAGTAATAAGAGAGAACTGCATTGGTTGGTTAATGGAAGCCTGGGAATGAAGGTGTGTACACGAAATGTGCTCTAATTCTCTGTCCCTATATGGTAATCAAGACAGTAACCTTGTCCTACCCCGGAGCCCTTATTTTCAGAGTTTCTTCCATCTTCCAAAAAGATCAAAAGTTTTCCAAATTTCTTTAAAAAAAAAAAACTTTCAAGTACCAAAGTTTTCTTACAACAAGTAAAAAACTTTTCCGTGCACTTCACGCGGAAGCTTAGTCGTCTTTCGTTCTTTGTCGTCACTTCAGGTACTCTACCCCCATGTCGAGGCCGGCTTGGATCCACTTTTTGGCCTATTTAAGCAGAGTTTAGCATTCATTTGTACAAATGAGGACTGGGAAGAAGGCGGCTCCAAGGGTTGTTACAAATTCCTTTGTCCGTCAGCTCTAAAGCACGGCCAAGACGGAGGTCCGACGCGGGTAGCCGGGGGGGGGGGGGCAGACCGGACCGTGAGGGAAATTCTCTGATTTGGTTTTATTTGCAAAAATAAGTTTCAAGTTGCCATGCAGTGATGAACTTGACATATGTACATATTTGGCACCTCCCTCCAGCACTTCTTTTGACTCGAGGGCCTGGTTGGAGACACTAAGCCATAGGTAGACTTGCGTGGAGCATAAAGCTTCACTAATGATCTTCACCGTTACAAGGAGAACACGCCATTTGTGGTGAGGCGACATCACTACCATGCTGTTAGTTTATCACAGTATTTTCATTTATCGCAGGTTCACATGAGCGCGTTAAAAAGAAAATTAGAGTGGGAGGTACGAATCTGAGGCAAACTAGGGAGTTGTGAAAGTACGAAAACATTTCTAACTAAACCGCAGGTGTACAAGTTCCTAGGAGTTATGAGGATTTTTTCTTCATAGTGGGTATGTATAGAATTAGAATTGCCATGTTAGTATGGAAGGTTCCCAGTTTGTTTTTACAGAGAATGCGACTCGCAGCCGGAAGATCTGGGGCTTTACTTTTGACCGGATTACACTGACGACTTTATTAATAATGGAACCATACTGCTATTGTGCTGATACTGCTCAGCATACGGAGTAGTTGAAACAAGCCAGTGAGCCACAATGGAAAAGAGCCTTGGGTTGGTAGGACTTATAAACAGATTGGTTAGAAACTGAGCTAAACCTCATTACTAGGGCAAGCAGTCACCCCAACTTGAAGGAGTGTTCCAGTTTCATAATTGGCTGTTGAGGGTCATGTGACAACAAATTTTCTCTTCAAATGTGAAATTCAAAAGAAGTTACTGCTTGTTTTACATTGAATATGGAATATTGAACTTACACAAATATGAT
Source organism: Holothuria scabra (assembly GCA_037179385.1). Taxonomy (NCBI): domain Eukaryota; kingdom Metazoa; phylum Echinodermata; class Holothuroidea; order Aspidochirotida; family Holothuriidae; genus Holothuria; species Holothuria scabra. Next base: position 54,946,507 of record CM074181.1, on the reverse strand, counting down.
GGAAAATACGTTGAATAAAAATAAGAGGAAAATTTTGGTATTTAGTTGTTGCTTCAAAATAAGTTTGAGGGACTGCCCTTGACCTTTGAGCATAACTAACTTCGTTTTGATAGCGAAATGAAACATGTCATTTCCACACTTACACTCTAATTTAGTGGCGCTCTCTCATTTCTAAATGAATACCCTCGTGAAGCCGGAGATTCTTGTCCTAAAGAACCCTTATAAAAAAAACCACATAATTCCTGTAGGAAAACGAAAACTTCCTATAGGAATTTGCAATTTCCTACAGGAAGTTACACTTCCTACTGGAATTATGTGGGATAATATTAGGCCCGTGCCAGATTCCCACATCAAAAAGTTGAATTCCCACATAAACCCCATATGGAAAGTTAAAGGGCAGGAGCAGTCATCCCAAATTGAAGAAGTGTAGTAGACTGTCCAGTTTCATGATTGGCTGTTGGGAGTCATGTGACCATGTTTTTTCTCTTCAAATGTATAATTTACTGGAAATAACTGCTTGGTTTACCTTGAAGATGCAATCGTAAAGTCATAAAATGTAATTAAAGATACTTTGAAGAGAAATAAGATGAAAATTGAATTATTTAGCCTTTTCTTCAAAATAAGTCTGGGGGACTGCTCCTTACCTTTAAATTCCCATATGGGGATTCCAGTTTCCCATATAGGAAGCCAACTCTCCGTATGGGAAGTCAACCTTTGGTATGGGAAGTTGAATTTCCCATAGGAGAAGGCACAAAATGGTTGTGTGTCTTGTGCAGTGAACAGCTTTGAAGGAAGTCTATTGTAATTGGCTTATTCAAAGGATCTGTCACAACAAAGACCTTTTCAAAAAAGTCCCTGTATGGTACATGCAGAGAGTAGAGCTCTATAGAAAAGCAAGTAGTGTACCAGTTAAACATTGTGTTGTGTACAGCAGTAAGCAGTTAATAGTTAGCAAGCAGTGAGAGTGGATGCACTGCACAATGTGCAGTTGTTTGAGTAGAGAGGCCGTGGACTATTCTGAAAACTGTTCTCTAAAATACTGTGGACATGCATGTATTTGTAATGTTACAAGTTTCACATTACATAAAGTGGCTTTTACTGGATGCAAGAGGACGAAAGCCCAAATAATGAACCCTCGCCTGAGAGGAGTTCTTTTAGCCCAAAAGAAAAGGAGCTATGTTTCAATTTCGTCTCCTGACGGAACAATAGACTTATACACGGTTAAAAACCTGCAAAACTTGCTGCAACAAAAAGAACGAAATACATGGAAATTCCCTGCTGCAGCTGCAGCAGGGATTCTTATGTACATCTTTGTTAGTTAAAATGAGTACTTAAAGACTGGGGCGTAGGAAGCAAAATGAAATGGGGGGGGGGGGGGCGAAACAACAGCACCTCACCCTACCCCATTGACCAAAAGGTACATTTTTATGCTTAATTTTTCGCTTTTTTCTTTTTTTTTTGAAAATGAAGAATATACGTTTCCTATTCGCATATGTATGAGATCACATGTCGACTGAAGATCCTTGTTTTTACTGTTATCTAAGAAGTGGGGATTGAGGTTCCCGGAGGCATTCAAAAAGCTAAAGAAAATTGCCTTCTTTTGACAAAGTATTTAAAAATTAGAAGCCTATATTAAAGAAAATTTTAGGAAACGGCATTGTACCGGTATAGTGGCTCGGAAAATTTTACCACTGACTGCTTATTGAGCGACCACAAATTACTGCATTAAGGGTTGCAATTAAGGGCGCGCGAAGGGCGCGGAAAATTTTGCCTTTTTAAACTAATAATTACAAATATGGAACTCTTACTAGGAAGAATTCGAAATTTAAGAAGGAAAAGTTGGGAAAACTCTACTGTATTTGACTGGTACGTGTCTCAAATGGCAAATTTCCGATTTTTTCACTTTCCGAACCAGAGGGTAATCGGCCCCCTGCCTCCTGTAGCTACGTCACTACTCTGCAACATTGAAAGATGATAACATTTTGACACTTCAATAACTAAAGAATCCATCTACACAGACTACTCAACTGACAGGGTTGAAAGGTATCTGATGATAGGTGTGTATGAAAGCATTTGAGTCCCGTAGGCCAATGGTTCCCTGTCTGAAAAGTCTTGCTCGAAATACTATTTTCAGTTGGCGCGGAGCGTACAGAAAGTTTTGAAAAATCGCGACCCTCAGACAGCTGAAAATGGCTTATCTCGGGCTTTTAAGTAGGCCTAGTAGCTAAGTTTTCCGATTTTTTCTTTTAAGTGTGAACACCACTGTAACAAGGACTTATTGCGGCGCGCGAGCGCGCCGAAATATTAGCCCCATTTTAACAAATATATGAAGATGTGGAGCTTATATTGCAGAAAGCCAAGATTCCGGTTCGTGCCCCATTTGACTAGATGTTTTAGAGTGTACCGCGAGACTGTAAATGAAGCCACTAAATTGCACTCCAAAGTGATCTTGAGGGCAGCTCAGTGGGGTTATATAAGTTCCTCGCATTGACAAGGAATGCTTTGTTTCCCTTTGTTTCTCGGACTCTTTTTTGACCTTAAAGTTGATTAGGATATGACCTCCTTATGGGGTTTGTGAAGTTCTCATGACACTTTTGCAATCACATTCTGATTATATGGGTATGTTCAAGAGAAAATTGGCTGTGAAGTTTAAAAAACAAGAGAAGGCTGTTTAATAACGTGAGGATATATGTATCATATGTGCTTGCCTCAAGTTCACTTCTTTTAAAAATGTGACAACTTTACCTGCTCATACATATTACTCCCAGCTGAGGATTTACTACCAAATGTTAGCAAATGCAAATGCCCACCTTGCCCTGCTTTCGGGCCCATGTTGCTGGTTTACTTTCCGATCACGAAGGAAAGGGACTCCCACCTCTGGAAAGCTTTTGCTTTCAGAGGACGGAGATCTGCAAAATGGTACCATTATAATATTTTCTAAGCCTCAGTTCATAAACCAGAGAGTAATGTATGTGGGGTCACATCGCATTTTGGTACACAAAATGGACAAATTGCTGTACAAATGAAAAAATGTGTAGCAGATTCTGTTCAAAAAATAGTATACTGGTATATGGCTAATGATTTTTTCAAAGAGGAGCCCACAAATAGAAAAATTTATATAGGCCTACAAATTTTAACTCTAAATTACTCCCTGCACTTGAACAGGCATGGCCGTCAAAAGGGGCCTGCTGCTAGTCTGTTATCTCAGAGAAACATTTCCAAACATTATGCAACAAAAACATTCCTAAAACTTGTTTTCAAAGAATTTGACAATGATATTGCAAGTGTACGCATGTTTTGGAAACTTTTTGGATACGTTAATTCGTCTTGTATACGGGGCTTCTGCCAGTGAGCTCACTAGCTCACTAGTGCCATGACTCCCCTCCCATGCGCCCACTCATTGCTTGCTAGCTGTTTCGGTCCGTGTCACTTCCCACAGAAGTACTCTTAGTCGAGTCGGGAGGTGGGGTTTCCATGCACCCAAAGAACATACTTTTCTAACTTATCATTTTTGAGATCACAAGAGTGTCTCTAGTTAAAGGATTTTGATGTTTCCAAGACGAAATCTTGTACCATGGCATTGGTGCCATATTGGCAGCCATTTTGGAATCCTAGCCAAGTGGCGTAACTGGTGAGTTAGATGTCATATGGCGACAATAACCGACCTTGGTTTCGCATGTCATGGTAAATTGATTTAGGTGTTATTCCAAAGACTGAAAGACGTGTGAATGTCATTAATGAGAAATGTCAAGCTTGTGGTTGGGCCCGGGTGAAGGGAGCAGCCTCCACCTTTGAGTGTATTTTGGTACTTTTTATCGCTATTATTTTCCCTATTTTTATACGGTTAATTGGGCCAGGAAGCCCCGTTTCTGGCAATCTGGAAGGCTTGTGCGGGAATTGCGGCCACATTGTCGCTTCGCGCCAACTCATGGAAGCGATATACTAGACAGGCTGTCAATAGGTTTCGCCCCTACCTGCTGACCTGACGAATTCCTGCCAGTGGCAACTCCCCTGAGAAATGTAAAAACTGACGACCAGTTTGAAGAACAAGATAAAATTGTATTCGCTAGGTATTTGTAACACCAATTTGACGTAATTCGACTATTAAGTGTTTATATGATAACTGTAGCCATTACTCTCTGTATAAACACGTTGCAACAATAATGTCGTTAGCGTCGTCGACAACAATAATTTGCCGTGTCGTGCAAATACATAACGCACGGGACACAGCGCACAAGGCGCGTCGAGACGGATAAAAAGTCGGGGAACAGTGTCCCGACTGTTATTTCACCAATTTCAGTTGCGTGGTAAGCCATCGGGCCGACTGAACATCATGTTCAATTGTAGTTGGGCTGGCTAGGCGTCATCGTAGGTTGTGAACAGTGGCGGCGGAAGCATAAAAATTTTAGGGGGGGGGGCAATCAGTGAACAAGATGGAATGGTTGGTCTCGTGAAACGAGCCCTATGTGCGCGTAGCGCACATCACGGGCGCGAAACGCGAAGTCCCACTGGCGTGGGTCCAGGGCCCACTTTAGGGCCCTGGAAGCTCTGATATTCTACAAGCTCTCTCGTGCAATCTAAGCCGTTTGGAACATTTTGAGGTGAATTCAATGAACAAAAATGTGCGAAATATTTGCGTTCACGGGTAGCCTATAGGCTATTTCTCAGACATCAACAGTTGCGTTGTTATGGTTGTAATTTTGGTTTTGTTAAAATCGTTTTTCAAATCCAAAGGAAAAGGGGCCCAGTTACCTAACTACTCTAAAATCAGTTGCCCCCTGTACTCGCCCTTGGTTTGGTACTACACCTGTAAGTTTGTTTTGATTTTGTATTTTAATTAAAGGTCTATTTCTTGAAATTCTTGTACTTTCACCGGGATTCATTTCAACATTCAGTCTGGTGTAACTTCATTAATATTTACCTTGGAATCAGTCTGAATCTGCCTATGCAGACCTATCTGATCAGGATGAATCCGAACTTCTGAACAATGTGTAGGCTACCTCGGTATAATACCGAGGTAGCTTACTCTTCCAAAGTTCCAACCGGACGGTCATGTACGTACGCACACGTCATGCGAGCGGAGCTACCATTTGGCGATTTCCCATAGATATAACGCAACGACATAAGCCTAAGCATGTGACATCAATTACGCAACATTACATTGGATGAACAAATGTAGTGGAAATAGCATACTGTAAGTGAATGACTCACCTATGATGAGTGAATACTGGTCAACTGTTCGTTCACGTGATGGCAATGGCAATGCTTCACTTCTCGCGGAGGGAAAATACTAGTTCAGATTGCTTGCTATTTGGCTCTAGCAGGGATAACCTTTATCTTCACCAAGTAGCCCATTATTACATTGAAATCTTAAATCGAGACCTGACAATAACACAAAATATAATGACCGCCTTCATACTAGAATGTGAAAGAGAGGGAAAGAAACATGGGCGTCAGCAGGTAGGAGCAAGGGGCAACTTGCCCTCCCCTGGAAAATAAAAAACCTGAAAAACGAAGAGAACATAAAAAAAAAGACCAAGAAAATTAAAATCAACATTCTTTAACAGTTCACTTAGTGTTTTCCCTATTTTCATGCGGTGAATAGGCTTTAGATAGGCCTATGCCATTTCCAGCGACCTGAGAGGCATTTGGGGCCAATATTTTATTGCCCTCAGCGCCAACTCGTGGTGACTCTTAGCTTTTTCCCCCTAAAAGAATTTTGCCCCCACCACCCCCCGGGCCGGATTTTCTTCTGCGGAGCCCCTTGGATAGAAAATTTAAACATGTTTTAATAGGAAAGCTTGCTGAGGAGAAAAGGCAAAGTAGTCTTCTACCAGGTGCGGAAAATCAAATGGAACGTCTGAAAAGCCGTGGGTTCGATTGTGCTGAGGCCCCTGCAGACCATTTTCGCCTCCCCTGACTGAAATCCCTAGCTCCACCACTGAGTAAGATAACTTTTGGGTCCACACACGTCTCTTCTTAGCACCACTAGAACAGCGTTGCGAATGGATCAAGTCGGCATAATAGAGTAGATCGTCACCGTCGAAAGGTCCTATCTCTGTCAGTCTGTGTGAGTGTATCGTTAGATAGAGTTTTACGGCCCAATTTCCAACCTATTTGTTGCGGGAGTGCATAGCTTAAGGCACGGGCCATTAGTAATATAACACAAACTTTATTCGCAGCTAGCACCGTATGATCACGTTTAGAGTACGTGATAGCACGACCTTTAAAGGACCTTAATACAGTACCCTCCTTAAGACTTTCACGAGACCATAGCATAGTACGTTCTTGAATGCACGGCACGGTGTATGATTGGTGCTCGATACCTTAACTATGGAACGGACCCTTCAGTGTAAACGGCAAAAAATAGGGTACCTTTTGGCTGTCACTGTGCCACGGTGAGATCACTACTCGAACAGGCGACAGAAACATGTAATTGTCAGAGCGACGACTCACCGGTGCCCTGCATCATATGTAACTGTTGTAGTACCAGTCGTTACGGCTGCCACCTTGCTCCGCCGGGGACGGCAGCGTAGGTTAGAAAAGGGACAATGAAAGCGCCAAGCCAAACCAAAGTTATGGATGAGAATGTGGCGCGCTCCTTCAGCGAATGGAGCAGGGGGTGTTACTAGAACCCATCCCTGAATGGAGCATGTCTTCTTTGAAGCGTTAACGTAGGAGCTGTCGAAAATGATAGGTTTAGATTACAGTACAGATTCTTCATGTGAATGGAACCGGCCGTGTTCTTCCTGGAATACGTCGATCCAGTAGTGTATGAGAAGTGCCGTTTACGATGCAACCCACAGAGACAGCTCTTCCTCGAGCTCCTGCTGAGTTGTAACTGGGCGAGCAGTCTGGCTGGGTCCCATTTTCCCTCTTTTCATGTATGTCATAGTTCTACTGTTGTATAATCCTGTTGTTATGGTAAGGAACCTCACTGAACACTTGCTGCAACTGCTGGCATGGGGGCACCAGGAGTGTGGTTATTGACTTATATAATCAGGGAGCTGTTATTTGGACATATAGCATGTCGAAAAGGTCCCGTCCGTAGGCCTACTTTAATATATGTAACCCCGGTTAACGTCAGTCCCAGACTATCTGCTTAACTTTGCTTACAATAATGATAGATCCTTAAAACCTCAAAATTTTCAATTGCCTTATGAAACTTTTTCAATTTTTCAACTCTTTTCTTTTATAAACCTCCAGATATGAAAATTTTAATGAAAGTCATAGCATTTTTGCCCATTTCATGTAATCCTTAGCATAAACTTCAGTGGTCCCGACGATATGCTTGATTTTGCTCATGGACCTGGGTTCGATCTTTACTAGACTACAACGAAGTTCAATCATCTTACAAACAAACGCACATTTTTTTCAATGAATTAACACATTTTCCCCAGTATAAGCAAGCCCACATTTTCAAATTTTCTGAAAAAGGAAACCAAAAGTTTAAAGGGGAATTTCCAATGTCGTCGGAAAATCGTAATCTGGAGAACCCAATTTTGCGTATTCCGTTACTTTCTATAAAGCCAAGACAATTTCATCTTTTACTTGACACTCTTCAAGGTAATTTTCATAATGAAAAGATAATTCCATGAAAGACTTAAGGAAAATTCAATTATTTTGAACGGATCGAATGTTGACATGTAAAAAAAATGGCTCGGAGGAACTGAAAAGCAACGCATACTGAACATAAAGTAACAAGGTTTTTTCTACATAATTTTTAGGTAGGTCTAATTATACATACATATCAATTTATGTTTGATAGTTTTGGACCTGAAAAAAAATCTGCTTTGATTATTTCAAATACACTGTCAATTAATTCTCATCTGATATTTGTGGGGGTTACCATATTTTCTTCTTTGCCTGACGTTAGCTACTTCTCCAGTTATGCCTACTCCAATTGTAGATGCTCGGTAGGAATCCAAAATTGTGGCCAATATGGCGCCAAATGAATCTCATAGGGCCACTGATTGGTATGTAGATCAGTGCATGGGACACGATATTTTGGGGGAACATTAAAACATTTTAACTACACTCTTGGCATCCCTAAAAATGTAAGTTAGAAAAATATGTTCATGTTGGGGTTCTGGAGTTCGATTCCTGGCCGGGTCAAAGTAAGGTGGGTTTTTCATCCAAGAGCCTGCAATCTACGGTTTTCCAATCTGAAGTGGCCTTTCAAGATACCAAATTTGATCCAAATTGTTGAATTGGTTGCCACCCGACGTGACGGTTGTAATTCATAAGCCATTGGCTTCTCCCACATTCGTGGTCGCTTAGCGTCGTTAAACCAGTAAGGTCTATAGCGCTTACAATGCTAAATCTCATTCTGAAGAGGTCAAATCAAACCAAGTCCATCATCCGTCCATTGACACTCCACAGAGGATTTTGCAAATTTTTTCCAAGTTTTGACTCCCCATTGACTTTGCACGTGAACCACTTTTCAAAAATTTGTTAAGTCCAGATGTATCTGAGGGGGTGAGTTTTGTTTTGCCCGCCAAGGCCACTCCCGAAGGGCCAACGCCCTCAAACTTCACACACGTCTAGAGTGACACTAGGAGTTTTTTCAACCCCCCTTTATGGGGTATCTTGGGTTGCCATAGTAACAGAGGTCAAAGGTCAAGTGGTAGAGTGGAACAAAAAATGCAAAGTCAATGGGAGACAAATTGCAGGAGTAAGCCAACTTTGGGGCCCCCCCTTCCCAAACGAACGGGGAGATACCCCATAAAAGGGGGTTGAAGAAAAAAATTCTAGTGTCCCTCTAGACGTGTGTGAAGTTTGAGGGCGTTGGCCCTTCGGGAGTTGCCTTGGCGGGCAAAACAAAACTCACCCCCTCAGGTACATCTGGACTTAAAAAATTTTTGAAAAGTGGTTCACGTGCAAAGTCAAAGGGAGACAAATTGCAGGAGTAAGCCAACTTTGGGGGCTCCCACTTCCCAAACGAACAGGGAGATACCCCATAAAGTGGGGGTTGAAAAAAATTCCTAGTGTCACTCTAGACGTGTTTGAAGTTTGAGGGCGTTGGCCCTTCGGGAGTGGCCTTGGCGGGCAAAACAAAACCTCATCCTCAGGTACATCTGGACTTAGTTTTTTTAAGGATTTAGCCTTTGTAAGCGCTATAGACCCCACTCCGTTAAGCAACTGCCCTTCAAGGTGTGATTATTATTATTATTGGGAAGCTTGGGAACCCTATACCGTATCTGGTCTTATCAGCGTGATCAGGGAGGCCATGCTTCTTGCAGGTTGTCCCGCGACAAGTGGTGTCAACTGTCAACTTTTGACGTGATCTTTAGTGACGTCGATAGTGTCATATGACAATGCACTGCGTGTAATACCCTCAGTTCGTGTGGTAAGCGCACATAGGCACGTGAATTTTTGTTTATCGTCCACTGCAGGGTATGTCATGCAGACAATAAACAATAATTATGCACCTGGGTGCATTCGACCACAATTCGTCCACATGCAATGAACATAGCCTACCTCCATGCATTGTGGAAAATCCGAACAAGAGTACACTGTATTAAGCTAGTTACTGCTTGATGATCACTTGGATTCCTGCTGCAGCTAGGCCTAGTATACAACAGGGGAGACGATAGAGACGAACATCTGAATGCAAAGTAACTTGCTTTACAGGGCTTTGTACGGTATCTAGAATAGGCTTAGGAAAGGATGAACGTTGGTTGTTTTCCATACTAAAATCGAAACCAGGAAGATAAAAATATGAAGCCTGGCCTAAGCCTAAGTCATACTCCTAGGCTATGTTTAACACTGAGGCCTACTGTAGGTAGGCCTAGGTGTAATGTTGTTCGACCTCTTCCAGGCTAAGTTAGACCTGTTTTATCAAATTAGTGTAACTGGCGTTTAGCTTAGTCTACTCTTATCTCAGGGTTGGCTTGACTCATAGCTGTACTCATTGGCCTATAGGCCAGTTGGTGCACTGATTAATGCAATGGATAGTGTTATAGACCTGTAAGATGTTAGGCCTAGGCTACAAAAGTTTGTATTGAAAAGCTTCATAGTACTCTTGGGATTCTCAAGGTTAATGAGAATCACACCCTTAGGATGTGTACATTTGTATTTAAATATAAATAGTAAACTGCTTGGGGTATTCTGTAACACTGTTAACCCCCAGAAGTCCTCATATGTTCCAAACCTCACAAGAAAAAATACACTCTTTTCAGTTACCAGGCACTTTTCTAAACATAGAACTTATGCCAATTATAAAGAGGGGGCTTTAAAACTGCAACCAGGGAAGGATAATTCCAAGTACGTGACCACAGAAGTAAATCATTACCACAGAGATCCCATTTTCATAATTGTGTCATAATTGTGGATTGGAACAGTAATGGACTATTCCCACCATGCAGTTAGATGGCACAAGGTCTATGGGAAACTACTGTTGAATAATTATTGTTACAAAATCTGGAGTGATTCTAAAATGATATTAAACTTTCTAGCCTTGATCTTATGCAACTTTTACAAAGTCAAATCTCATTTGTCAGACAATAACTCTGCTTAAGCTTTGTGCCAAATTGGACCCCCACCCTCCCCTCCTTTTGGCAGTTCCTTCTGGCTTTAATACATGTTAAATCTTCTGGTTTCGTTTTTCTTGTTATCTTTCTTTTTCTTACTTTAAAGGTTGCTGGCTATGATAAACATATTAATATATTTCCAGTATCATGCTGCTAGAATTGAATAGGACGTTTTAGCCAATGTTACCCGAGAAAATGGCTTTTTCTCGGGTGAGCTTGTCTCTGTAATTGCAAAAGTTAACCCCGTTTAAATCAACCTTGTTGCTTTATTGTGCAAATAGTCTTTGAAGGGGGCAAACCCCTTAAACTTTGTTGATCTCAAGATACCTGAACAGGAAGTTTTCTGATAGATTCTGGGTTATTAGTTGCTACCTTGAGATGGCTAAATCTTGCTATTCGAATCTAGCGTCATGATCCTTTTTATAACCAAGCTTTGCCATTGCATCTTGTTTTTTATGTGCATCCATGTAAATATTTTTATAAATTTTTATGAACACTAAACTGACATGCAGATGGTGGCAGAAGTCCAATTTAAAATACATAATCAGGATAAAGGGCAAAGGAGGGCCAAGGCCCCATAAGATGCCCTGAAGTCCAAATCCTAATCAAAAGTCAAACCACCAAACCTGGACAACAGCCCAAAACAATCAGATTCTACCACAGTCATGGAAGAACTTGTCAATGGTAACCTTAAAGCAGTGGACTGACGGGGAGTTAACCACCCAATCTGGCAGACAATTCCACTCGTTGGCAACTCTATGGGAGAAACAAAACTTAATGTCAAGCCTTGCAAAGGCTTTTCCAGCTTTTTAAAAGCCCATGAACCCGAGAATTACTTTGAACCCTTAAATAACTACAAGGCAAAAGGGGATTCCCTTCAGAAAGAACCTTGTAAACCTGGAGCATGTCTCCCCTTTAATCCTTCTCAGCTCCAAAGTGGTAAGCCCAAGATGTGTAAGCCTAGCATCAGTAGGCTTGGGTAGATGCGCACTGTTTAACAAGGGGTTTCTTGATTGGTTGTTGCGATTGTATTGTATTGATCGTATTCTTTGTAAGGGTTAGGGATTAGGTTAGGGATTAAGCTATCATTAGCCAGTAAGGAAATTTCTTGTTAAACAGTGTGCATCACCCCATAGGCTTTGGGAGTAACATTTTGTTTCACCCCTGGGCTATTGTTCAGAGAGTTGTGGGGACTTCAAAGAGAAAATAGGCCTACTTTTAACCCAGTGTCAATATTCAAACTACAAGGGAAGGGGTCTACAGTAAGTTAAATATAAATGATCGGTATAGACAAATCCGAACAGCTTAAGTCATCTATTAGTGGGGTCTATCAGCCTTAACTAACATAACAGGTCACAGGGCAATGAAGGGCTAAGGCCCGCACAGTATCCTGACCCCTTTAAGGGTTACCTAGGCTATCTCACTGATGGTTCTGAATCAATCTGGGCAAAGTTCTCCAAAAATGGAACTATGCATTATGTAGCCTCTTCGTACAAGGACCCTGATATTCTATCTGAGCATTTCAGGAGCAGTTAAGTAAAATCATGGCAAATCACAAAATTGGAAAACAACCTTGCTTCCATGTTTTTAGGGGGATTTCAATTTCAACAAAATTGATTGGCTTACAACCTTAATAAAGATAGCAGGCTGCGTTTGACTAACAGTTCAGGCACACTGCTCTTAGATACTCTAAATGATTTTGCTGCTGATGATCAACTGGTAAACTTCACCACTAGGAATGGTAACACTCTTGATTTATTGATAACCAACTTGCCTAGTCAGTACTTTGATGTGTATGCTTGGAGAAAATGATACTAAGCCCTTTTGGAAGTGTATCAATGACCAAAAATAGGATAAACACAGTATTCCTCCTCTCCAGTTGAATGGCAAACTACCCATCACTGATATGGACAACGCACTTGCCTTCAGCTCCCAGTTAACTAGTTTCTTCACGAGGACTATGTTCAGCATAATCCCATTTCATAGACCCACTGATAGCAGAATAGCTGATATTCCATCTGCACACATTGGGTTAAACAACTGTTAAACAGTCCCAATAAAAAGAGGGTGGCAGGACCTGACAACATCCATCTTTGGGTCCTCACAGAAATTGCATTAGGCTTTGCCCCAATAATGAGCCACTTTTATCAACAATCCCACTCAAGGGGGAGATTACCCATTGACTGGAAAAGGGCAAATATTTGCCCTATTTGCAAAAAGAATGACAGTTTTCTCATAATTATTGGCCTGTCTTGCTTACGTGCATCTGTTGTAAATTGTTAGAACATATAATTAACCCTTTACCGTTGTGCTCCAAACGGGGCATATTTTCGCGTCTCAGGAGTGGGTGGAGAAGCGGACATAGCACGCCCCGCATCAGCTTCTGTAGGCTATTGACCCTGTGACCTTAAACTATTGTCTCTCTCGTTGTTGTGGCTGAATTTTCAGGTAGTTCGAGCTCTGCATGAAACAGTTAAGATGGGTGACAGCCGCACTCTCCGTCTGGGTCCAAAAGTACCCGAACAGTGGTAAAGGGTTAAGCTCTAATGAACTTTTTTGAGTCAAGGAATGTCCTTTCATTAAAGCAGTATGCTTTTAGAAAATCACACAGCTGTGACTGGGCTTCATGCCTGGATCCTAACAAACAAACTGATATCTTTATTCTCTATTTCGAAAAGGCCTTTAAAGGCATGTTCTGGTGGCTTTTTGCCTTTGTCTTGTAAGCAAAACAAAAATATTCCACACCATGTCCTTCAAACCCTATTGCAATACCATTTTCCTAACTCTGGATATCTCACTTTAAAGATTGGTTATTTCTGTTAGAAAAGTACCTCTGCTTTTCAACAAAGCCACAGAAAGTAATATGTAATGTGGGCACATTGCTTCAAATTCCTTTTGTTTTTCTTTACAATTAAACATCCTGTTTGTCCTTGAAATTTGACACTGTTGGAATGTTTGAATATCTTTTCCTGTAGATCTAGCATTACCCTTCAACATATGTAGAGCGCAACCAACAATGTTCCTTGATATTGACTGCGGCGACATCATAATTATAAATAAATTGAATGGAGCGTCAAATTAATGTGCCACAATGACATCACAGATTTCCCATAATGCATCAAATCTCAAGAAAAATTTGCAATATTTTAAAAATTTGTATCTTCCAAATGCTATAAGCTATTGAAATGCAGTTTTCACCTTTTGAAAGAGAAAATTTTTCTGTTTATTTTGAAGTTAACAAATTTTGTCTCCAGAACATGCCGTTAATACCGTGCCTCATGAGGTACTAAAAACCAAGCATTTTAGTTTAGGTGTTTCAAAGCAGATCCACCAGAGGGTTGATGATTTCCCTCTGATCATAAACAGGCTGTTGTAGCAATGATACTAGGTCTTCTTTTGACGATTTTGCGTCTAGCGTCCCTCAAGGATCCATCTTAGGACCCCATCCTCTTTTTAGTGCACAACCAGTTCTAATGTCAGGCTTTTCGCTGATGACTGTGTTTACTGTGGAGTGTTTGATAATGATAGCCACTGTCATAGGCTCCAGGATGACATTGATGATGTAAGTCTCTGGACTAAGATGTGGGGTATGAGATCTCAGCTTTCAAAGTGTAATATCATCACTTTTGCCTAAAAAATGAAGCTTGCTTTTTGATTCCTTGGCAAAGGCAGAAGGGAAATATCCAGTATACATTCTTATATCAAGTATTCTTCTGCATCTGGAGGAAAAAAAAAAGGCATACGGAAGTAATTTTTCATGAGGGGGCAAGAGCATTTCTTTCTTGAATACTGTCACTGTTTGTCATGTTTTGCCCGAATAGATCAACTGCTTATGCCCGAATTGGGAGGATGAGTGCCCCCCCCGTCACACCCCCTCTTGTACGTCTATTGGGAAAAATGTAACAAAATCAATGTTACAGAGTCAGTGGTATAGCATATCATTCATCATTGATAAAAATGGAAATCTGGTTAATAGTCATTGCAATTATGTCCAGAATTTAGCAAAATGCAGCTGTAATGATTGTATATGTAAAATTGATAATGCATGTTCTTTAAAGTGATGTAGGATATGATCTCAGGAATAAATGGAGGAAAAAAAGAGACCAAAAATGCAAAATAAAACTGTAGAGTCTATTTTCTGTGGCAGAGACATCAAAAACAAATACTTGAATATAATTTTTCAATTTCATTTGTAAACCCCAAAATTTTTTCAGATAACCTCAGCTTGGTTCCAGCGTCCAATGGGCAACCTTAAATTTTCTTAAAAATCAGGCCTGGAAAGATTCAGTAAAAAATAATGGTAAAAACTGACAGGTGTGTTTGAAATACAATACATAGCATGTCTTTTATGACATTCCTGCCTCAAAATGATTTTGAGACAAAACCATTTTAATTCAGGTCTTAGTAACTAGTTTTCATGTGATTATATATTTTTTGCAGGCCAATATGGGGAAACTTACATTCCTTGAAGGTTACCTATTGGTGTTTTTTGTGACTTTCCAAAAAATTCCAGCTGCAACTGCTGCAAGCAAACCAAATATAATTTTCATCCTAACAGATGACCAAGATGTTCAGCTGGGGGGAATGGTAAGAACCTTTCTTTTGTTCAAAATTTTTATTTAAAAGTAAGGGATACTGTTAAACTTATTTGAGGCAGTCTTTCTGGTCACATGTTAGTTCAAGATCATATTAGTGAATATCATTTTGTTTAGCTGTAGTCAAGAAACAGAGCTCAGCATGCAACACTTGTAATGGTAATTTTGTTAACAAGAAATCCCAAATCTGCTATGTAAGTTTTGAAAATTTACTAATTCCCTGTTGTAAACATGAGGTGTGAAATGGTTCTCTAAAACCAACCTACAGAACCGTATAATACCAAAGCTGTGCATTGCCTTTCCTTCTCTGAAAACCTACTGTCAACATTATTAGTGCGTAACCATGGCAATTAATCAGGGTGTAATGGATTGTAGGTTTGTAATCAAATACCAAGAGCATTGAATCAAGTTGAGCTGAGCAAACTTTGATGTACATATCTTGCTTTGTGTACTGTGATACTGTTGTACTATACAACAGGGTGTGCTAATCAGAGTCCTACTCATTTGGTGTAAATGAGCTATAAGATCATTCAATTATGACTGACTAAAAGTACCTCCCCTATTTTGCCAACACATATATATATTTTGTATGTATGTCATGCCATGTATTGAGATATTGTCTCACTTGCTGTTCACTAGCTGTAGCCAAATGTTTTTATTTACATTGCATTTTAATTTTTGTTTATGACTCTACCTTGATAGCTAGTATATCATTGCAGGGAAGAAAATCGTAGCCTGTAAAAAGTTCTAGCTGGAACCCTGTTGGAATGTTTTAGCTGATAAACATGCAGAAATCAATAGTAAAGAAAACAAAGCCCTATGGCAGCCAATTAATTGTACTACCAGTTCCCAAAGTACTTTGTATGATCAAAGTTTTGGACTTCCTTGTGGTATTTCTCTGGTTGGGAACCTTCTTTGACTTGGTTTCACACTTTTGTTAAATCAGAAGTAAAGTAACTGTCAGATTATTCAGTCTGGTCTTACCATGAAAACCTTTGCAGCAGATGTTTGCACATCCGTTGCCTTGAGATGGAGAAATTCATTTGCATAATTAAGTTTTAACAGGATATGAACAGAGAAAGTAATAGCTCTCAACCTTATCAGTTGTGTCCCTTACCTATGTGCAATATTTCAATCATCCATTACCCACTGTTATGGTGAGGGAGCCTTTGCTACAGTATGCTAAATTGTAGTGTGATTTTCCATCTTTTGTGAAGAACTCTTCTTCAATAGTATTCATTTGTTAATTTTATAATATTGACATCCTGTTAGACAGTTTTTTAGTGCTTTGAAATGTCTTGTCTTAAAGTTCTTTATAAAAGCTGTTGTAGTACAATTGTGATTATTTGAATGGAACTGAAGAGATTTCTTGTAAGATTAAAGGTGGAAACAGGTGAAGATTAGATGAAAGAAAATTGTCTCATATCCATTTTTGATTCCTTGCCGTAGGCAGGCAAGGAATCTATGCGATGGTGATGTCGTGTGTGTGTGTGTGTGTGTGTGTGTTTGTGTGTGTGTGTTTGTGACACTTGCTTGTAAACACGATATCTTGAGATAGGAATGTCCGACACTTTTCATATTTGGTATATAGATTTATCATGTTGAGAGGAAGAACCCTATTGTTTTTGGTAGAGGTCAAAGGTCATTTGAGGTCAAGAGCGGTAAAATTGCGACAATTTCAAAAATAGCTTGTAAACACAATATCTTCAGATAGGAGTGACCGAAACTTTTCATACTTGGTTTATAGATTTGTCATGTTGAGAAGAAGAACCCTATTGTTTTTCGTAGAGGTCAAAGGTCATTTGAGGTCACCAGGGGTAAAATTGTGAAAATTCTGTGCCTAAAATGTAAAGAAAATCTATCAAGCACTGTCAATTTGAAAGCAGGTAAGGTATTTGATGGCAAGGAATCACTAAGCCTTTTGGCTTTCTGGTTTTTTAACCTAAAACACTTTGTCAGTTCAATTCACCTTTTACAATTGAGTTAAATCATTGGATGTTGTAAATATTACATGTTGTTTTGATACACCCTTTTACAGAGATTTTGAGTTGGACATATGGAAGGATATGTCCCATATTTCAAATATTTTGTTCCTTGGAACCGAGCAGGAAATCGCAAGCTCCTGTTTGGTCAAGGGGGTCAAAGCAATGGAAGCTCTGAGGCTTTAGGATATACTGTCTTTACTCTATTAAACGCCCCCTCTCTAATAAATGCCCCCCAACTTTTTTGTCACATTGGATAAAGTAAAATTGTTAATTCCAAAGACAGTATGGTAAAAGGAAAATGAAATAGTCCTACCTTGGAGCCATGAAATCTCCTATAAAGTCCCATATCCTGAAGTAAAAGGCATGTTTCTGCAACTAATTTCTGTTGATATCAATCACGCTATCACATACCGCGAACCTGTACTGCTTCGTTTGCGGTTCGAAAGTGGTACTGTACATACCGTAAGTATACAAATATTCGCTTGCCTATCCAAACAGCCTAAAATGAAAATTCAAATTCAACACAGGAAAACTGTTTAACAGTGAAATGCTGTGAACGCATATGTACTGCTAATATGTACGTGCATGGTGCTACTCATGGTAACTATTATGCAATTACTGTATGTACGTGGGTATAGCAGGCCGGTCAGTATAGTACTGTGAGGCCTGGCTGTATACTGTGCACAGCATGCATGCATGCATGCCGCAGGCACGTAAAAAGTCACTTCTGTGTGTAACGTTACATATCAGGATGTTGGCGAAAGTTGATCACACTTGCAAAGTTCAGAGTACTGTTTGTGGCTACCATATTTATAGGGATGTTTGGTTACCGATCACTGGGGAGGAGCTCACAGCTGATTGTGAAGCTGACAACCGAATGGACAAATACGCCATAGCAATTTATCAGAAGGGCTCAGATAAGAAACAAGTTGTGGGGCACTTGCCTAGAGAAAAGTCACGTAAAATTTGACTCTAATAAACGCCCCCCTTAACGAAAATTTCACGCCCCTGGGGCATTTAATAGAGTAAATACGGTATACTCTGGGTGAAAAAATTACAAAGTGTATCTCAAGTCAAAAATTTTGAAAATACAAATATTATTATTCATCCAGATCCTGTTGCCATAGCTCTTTACAATGTTGAGATATTAAATGTTACAAATTTGTTCAATTAAAACAAGTTAGTCTATTAGAAATAGTTTTTAGTTTTTCTTGTTGTACAACTCACATTACTTTGTTTCACTTTGCAATTGAAAATGTTTTTGTGACCTTGAACACTTCCTGTTTGTTTGCATAGCATGTTACTCAGAGAGGGCTTAATTACATCACCCCATAAGAGTAAGAGTGCTATCATACCTTGGTACAAGGTGCAGTTACATTCAGAAAAGCAAAGAAATACAAAGATTGTAATTTGAGTAGTCATTAACAATGACATCACCGACTATTGTGCAATGTACCATTTTAAGTTGAGTGAATAAAATTCAGCATGTATATCTCATTTCAAGAATGTTCTATGAGGATAGGAGTTGGGCTGTTAGAATTCATTTTTCATGCTCTTTAATAAATATTTTGGAATTTTTTGATTTGTGGTAGACTTTTAGTCTCAGGAGAAGTGTATCAATTATCTTTTTGATTAACCTAACTCCAAGGTGACCTAACTCCAAGATGACCTTACTTGGGGTTAAAGCAGTTGTGGAAGCAAGGAAAAAATCTGAGGGGGACAAATGCCACTGCCACTGGTTATTTGTTTAAAATCCACTGTTTTAACTTTTGTCTTGTTTTTCTGTCAACAGACCCCCATGACAAAAACACTGAACCTTCTTGGTAAAGGGGGAATGACCTTCAATAATATGGTAAGTGACAGATGCTTTGGGCACTGCAGGGAAAGTAAAGCTTCCCAGTGGGTGATTAAAACATTCCAAAAATGTAACATTGGTGCACAATAATTTTTTTGTTAGGTCATATTTCCTGAAATGTATGGTGGTTTGAAGCCAAACTTTTTTAAACCTGCTGGGGCATGGTGCTAAATTGATGTTCACCATAGTTTTAAATCACCTAAAAATTGTTGGTAAATTTTTTAAACATAAATAAGAAGTTATGCCATTAATCAAGATGTGTTGTTTGTAGTTTTGTGGTAACAAACCCATCTGTACCTGAAAATTTGATTAGTTCCAAAGAAACATGATTAAAACCATGTGTTTGGATGACAAGTTACTCATTGTTATGTGATTAATTTATCACACAATTACTTTCCTTGTAGTAGAACAAAGCTTATCCATTGATGAAAACTGTCAGGAATGTGAAATTCCACGTACTAGGAATTTTGGTATTTGGATGGAAATTTGGTTTTTGGAAGGAAAGGTTGGAATTTTGAATGAAGTTTTGGTTTTTGGAAGGAATTTTTTATGTTTGGAAGAATTGTTTGGTATTTGGTAGGAAGTTTTGTTTTATTTGGAAGAAAATTTTAGTATTTGGAAGGAAATTTTGTTATTTGGAAGGAAATCGGTCTTTTGTTTTACAACAAAAATAATTTTTGGAAGTTGTGACTTTGCTTCTTGTGAATTGAACACATTACTTGCTGGACAAGTTGGCTGTGAGATGTGTCATGAATATTACTTGTAATAGTATGTTTAAAATGCTACAAAAAACTTTTTATTTCCAGTTCACAGTAAGTCCGCTGTGTTGTCCTAGCCGCTCCAGCATTCTGACAGGAAATTATGTCCACAACCATGAGGCATACAATAATTCTATCAGTGGAAACTGTAGTAGCACTACATGGCAGAAGGGACCTGAACAAAATACGTTTGCAACACATCTGAAAAGTCAAGGTTACAAGACATTCTTTGCAGGGAAGTATTTGAACCAGGTGGGTTTTATGACTCTTTTTGATAGTTGAAGTGTTTCTGCTGAACTGTAATTACATGTAGTTTATGCCATTATTAATTTGCTAATTTAATGAATTTAAGTTTGGAGGAAAACAAGAATGATAAGAGTCTTTTGAAGTTGACATGTGTACATTGTGAAAGGCAAAAGAGGTAGCAAAGGTCCAACAAAAGCATGACAGTTTTTCTAAAGTTGTGCCAAGTGCAGCTTACATAGCATCAGAAAGCAAGCTTAAAGCCACATAGAGTCCTGGTCCCTAATTGGACAAGAGTCCTTGGCTGTAATGGTGTTATGCTCTGTGCCAGTGCACGGGTCTTGTATTTGCACTTCTTGTGAGGAAATGGTCAATATGTGAAATATTTGCATACATACAGGTGAACCTCCAGCATGGGGGATTAGGAGAGCTGAAGTCACCCCCCACCCTCCCCCCCCAAAAAAAATAATGTAAAAAATTTACTAAAGGCTAGTAGTACGAAGACATACATATACTCAGAAAAACCTTTCATCTAGTTTAAGCCCCCGTCTCTGCTAAAGAACCACCTAACTGAAAGACAGATTTTTCCATAAATTTTTTGTAAATTTGATGGTTTGGAACCACACTACAGGTATTTCAATTGGATTTAGCAAAAAATGACATTACAAAGTGGAATTTGGCTTTTAAAAAACTCATAAACCATGTCACTGCTTTAGAGTTTGCAGATTTTGTGGAGTGTAGGAAGGCTTTCATTACAGTAAGGGGAGTGGAGGGGGAAACCAGGAGATAAACAATTGCCATATTTTCAAGTAATGAATTGATGTGAGCAGTTTGCATTTTGCTCTAAGAATTTTGTCGCTGGCACATGTTTTCCTTATGTAGGGTTTTCAGCTTTCTTCCCCTCTTTCAATAGTCTCCTCCTTATACCTCTAGTTCTATTGATAACAAATTGGTAACAAATAGCTCCCTGCCTGAGAACCACATCCTGTTTACCCAAAACAATGTAATCCCTCTCTGTTTGCAACTCCTAATTATTTAATGAAAGATGTTGACTCTGGACTTTGTGGATAAATCTGAGATGGTCAGTAAAGGATACTTTTATTTACATCTTAAACAATGGATTAGCTTAAGTCACCACAGAGAGGATGTTATGTAAACTGGCCAACTTCTTCTTCAAAGTAGGCTCTGGTTGGTCGATGAGGATTTATAGCTCAGTTTCTAACCAATTGGTTTAAATTGTGTGGGTCAATGCATTTTTTCCAGTTATGGCTGACTGAATTTTTTTGGCTACTTCAGATCATATGCTGAGCTCCAAGCATTCAGTCTTATCTGTAAAAGCATATAGTTGCATTGACTAGGCCAATTTGATATTCTCACTCTACTGCTCAAAGCCAAGGGTTGTAAACATATCTCATTTAAGAGGATAAAGCACCTATTTATGTCTCAGATTTAGTTTCATTCGAATTTCTGTTTCTATTATGCTGTCGAGCATTTTTGTAACTCATTTACATTTAACAATATCAGTAGGTCATAAAAGTATCAAGTGCACCATGTATAGCTGCCCACTAAATTGTATTTGTGCTTTGTTGCTGTTTCGATTTCTTTCAATTTGATGATATCATTTCATTTGAGTGGCACACTTACACATGAAGTATAGTCATCTGACAAAGAAGAAATTACCATGAAGCATTCTGTTCAAGAATTTTTGACTACTATACCAGTCGGCATACATACCTTTTAACTTTTTAAATTGATTTTCAGTGTTTTCATCTAAGGCGTATTAATTAAAGTAAACCTCAAGTCAAAAGAATCAAAAATATGTATTAAAGAGCATAGAAAGTGAATTCAGCAGTCTAAATTCCCTCTTCATAGGACATTCCTGAGCTGAGATTTAAAATGGTGACATTTATTCACTTATTACAAATTAGTCCATTACACGATGATTTGTAACATTCTTGTTGTACAAGTCACATTACCTGTTTTGTTTCCCTTTAAAATAAAAAATGTTTTCATGACCTTGAACACTTCCTTTGCTTGCATAGCATGTTGCACGTATGGGGCTTAATTAATTACATTACCCCATGAGTGCTATCACACCTTGGTACAAGGTGCAGTAACTTTCAGAAAAACAATGAAATAAAAAGATTTTATTTTGAGTAGTACAACAATGACATCACAAATTATTGTTCAATGTACCATTTTAAGTTGAGGGAGTAAATTTTAACAATTTACATCTCAGCTAAGGAATGTCCTATGAAGATGGGAGTTGGACTGTTTGAACCATTTTTCATAGTCTTTAACATATGTTTTTTTTTATTTTTTTAACTTGAGGTACTCTTTTAAGAAAAAAAGATGAGGTAGTACAACATCAGTCGTAGCTAAATATACTGCTGAAGTGCTCTTGTGTATTGCTAATGAAGTGCAATATATGTAAGGGAAGTATTTACTTAGGGGTACAGAAAGTCATGTCCCCCCACCCAACCCTTAAATTCAACCTCATATATGAACATTTGACATGCTATGTAGGGCTGTGGCTTGGCACTTGCACTGTGGTGGTAGGGTTTTTGTCCAGGTGGGTAGAAGAGGATTTGTTCCCCCTTTCCAGAAGATGGAGGATAAAATCCCCCTCCCCCCATTCATTTCCCTAAGAATAAAAAATGAAAGAATGTTGGTTTCTTACTGTATTTAAGAGGAGGACAACTTTAGAGTAGGGTTCATACTTAAAGGGCAGGAGCAGTCATCCCAAATTGAAGAAGTGTAGTAGACTGTCCAGTTTCATAATTGGCTGTTGGGAGTCATGGGACAATATTTTTTCCCTTCAAATGTGAAATTTACCAGAAATAACTGCTTTGTTTACCTTGAATATGCAATAGTAAAGTCAGTAAAATGTAATGAAAGATAGGTTGAAGATGAAAATTGTGTTATTTAGCTTTTTCTTCAAAATAAGTTTGGGGGGACTGCTCATTACCTTTAAATAAGTCTTTCAAACCCTCTAGAATGCATCTTATAGGTGCTTTGAAACAAGCTTTTGTCCCCTAATTCTACCTGTTTACTTTGGCCAAGTGCAGCATTGATTTGGACTTGGGGTATTGGCTGTGGCAGGCTCTACTTACACCAGTTGGTCAGAAACTGGATTGCAAAACTCCATCTAACTAGCCGTCTACTGTTAAGTTTCAAGTTGCCATTGCTATAATATATTTTTATCACAGACTTCCTATATACATGGACAGAGTATTAATGCAGAAGTCATATGCATAGATTGTCACCACCGACTGGGACAAAAGAGCGCACCAGGATGGCCGGGGTGAAGCTATAATGTGTATGACTTGACGACGACTCTGTAAAATTTTAAACAAAAGTTAAATTTTAATGGGAAACAGTATCATATTACTGCAACGCTTGCAGAGATTTGACTTTACCTTGCATCATTTTGAAAATATTTCATCATTCTTGCAAAATCTGTTGTTTTGAACTACTTAAGCCAAGTCCAAAGTTTTACACACAAAACCATAGCAGACAACCATATTGCTACGCCTACACTCACACGGTACGGTAGGGACAATCTACTATGCTCTGCCCATGTATGTAGGAAGTCTATGTAGGAAGTTTGACCACCTTTCAACCCCCATCCCCTTCCCTGAAGCAATTTTGCTCACCTTGTTCTCATTCCATACCTTTTATGATATTTTTTCAAATAGCAAGTACACAGACTTGTGGTCAGATGAAATTTACAAAAAAGACATATTCCAAAAATTGATCAAACAATCCTTTGTAATTGCTGTTTGGAGAACAGTCTATTAGCCTACTACACGGTATATGTGTTTCAAGCAGTACCCTAGAATGTGTTGCAATACAATGGATGCATAACATAAAAAGTATGGAAAGGAGAGAAGTGAAGAGTCATGCAATTGATAAGGCCAGTACAATTTATGTATGTCTTGTGTTACACATTGCAGAATTCAATTACTAGATTTGCTTAAATCCAACACTTCTTTGCACATTATGCAGATTTGATAACGCCTTCTGCCGTTGTCTTTTTCTCAAAGCAAAATCATATCTTTGTTTGTAAATGGTATATACTTGCATCTCATTTCCTGTTCACAGTATGGTGATCCCAAGGTTGGAGGACCGCAGCATATTCCACCAGGCTGGGACGAATGGAATGGCTTGGTATGTAGTATTGTAATTATGCACTTCCCATTTTCCAGTCACTCCATCAATGACAATTGATGTTGGACAAAGTCAATCTCTCTTTTCCAGTCCAAGGGGGTGAGATGATGTTCTTTCTTCATGTTTACACTTGAGATATGCATTCTGAAGAGGGAGAAATTTCCTCAAACAGAAAATGGAAAAAGTGTGGAATTTTTGTCTTATTTCAAAAATTCTCATAAAAGGTTTAGTCTTTGTTCTTAAAATCCAGCTGTATGGTCTGGAAAATGAAGGTGGTACAAAATTTTTTACAAGATAGGGTATAGCTACATGTAACTGCAATTGATAGTTTGTAGCTTGAAGTCAGTTCATTTGCCTTCCCATGTAGAGTGCTGAATCCAATTACTCATAAACATAGTTGAAAACACTTAAACAAAAAATAATCAAAATTTTTTAATTCTAAATCTTAAAAATGACCATCTCAGTTTTGAAAAGCCATAAGTATGTTTTGAATTTCCCTAACCCTCTGCTTGTAAAATATGGAAATAAGCTTTTGATGCATGTTCGTGAATGGCCATGTAAGGCTTATCCTTTTCTGGGAGCAATGTGTAGCATGCTGCAATTAAATCATGTTTTATTCTTTTCTCAGTTTTGTAAATACCTTCTTACCGTCAAGTCAATAAAAGTAAAAGGGTATTTTTTCAATTTGAAGAAACCAGCACAAAATGCCCTCTTGAGATGTGTGGAAACTGTGGAACTGAACCAAGATTTCTTTAACAATAATCCTCAGTGTACTCCCAGATGGATCTTGTCTGCCTCAGTTGGGCTGATTTAATTTTAGATGACCCTAGCTAACTCAGACACAACTTTGACCTGCATGAAGTAAAGTGAACATAATTTCCTTCTTGAATGACCACACACTGCCAGATAAAGAACATGCGACTCTGAAATAAGTCAGGAAGTGTGACCTGCATTATGTCAGAATCATCCCGATTTCTGAAAATTAGGTACAACTTACCATGAAAAGAACTCTTGTCACATTAAACAAATAATATTCTAAAAACTACAACAAAAACATGAAACCATCCTTATAACAAACATGCTGTGGGCAGAAAGTTCAGGTTTAATTGATATGTGTACTAGCCATGATTAGTTCATTGATACAGTAAGCGATACAGCAAGTCCATGACATACAATACTCTGTTGGTGATACGATGGCCATGCAATCCCCTCAAGGCAGTAGTTGAACCATATGAAGCTAAATGTTGGAATCTGGATTGAGTCGAGTAGGCTGGAAGGAATCAAAACGGATCCTTAAATAGTTTCTTTCAAAAGCAAATCTCTCAATGATATAAATTTTCTTATTTTTGAGTTCCATCCCTATATCCCAACACAGTCAAACATTATTGAACTAGCACAACAAAAATATCTTTCTGCTTCTGGCGAGCACATTTGTCAAGCGACTTCACATACTTAGAACAAGAGGAACACACCTGAATCTTTTATAACCCAATCAACGTTACTTTTATATCATAATAGTAATAACCATGCATCATTTTTGTCTACACTTTTCCATCCAAATTGTGCCGTATAATTGGTATTGCACCCCAGGTATCATTCCGTTTGATTATATAGATTGAATTCTAAAATTTACTTGCATTCAGTTTTCTACCATTTCCTTTCTTCTCTTTTCTTGCTTTCTTAAACCAACAACAGTGAAACAAGGTTCAAATACAAACTTATTTTGAACAAAATTTAAGGATTGCTCACATGATGAATACAACATGACAGAACACAAACCTTTCTCCATGTGAACACTGGACGCCTCAAACTCTTGTACACCTTTGTATTTTACACTTGACTTTAATTTCTTTAAACATTGGAAGAGTACTACTTCAGGTACGTACGCAAGTAGATAAAGAGCATCGGGCTTACTGTATAACAAACAAGTTATCCACAATACTTTGGAAGAACCACGAAATAAGGCCACTCCCAGGCCTATGGCCAGAACTCCTAACTTTGCCTCAGTGTAGTAAAGTGAAATATTCTCTACAGAAAGTGAACCCCACACCTGTCCAAGCATTTTCATACCCTAGCTATCAGATACGACAGAAAGCTTAGCCTACTAGGATACTTGATGGTCTTAGGCACATATGAATAGACCAAATTTACCATTGTCCAACATAGTGGCTGTGTACCTACCACACAATACAATGCACTAATATAGGACAATCTAAGTGGCAATTTACTGTCAAAGTAAGTCAGATGAGGTTTTACAGCTCAGTTTCTAACCAATTGGTTTATTGTCAGGCCAACCACAGCCTTGTTTATAATTGTGGCTCACAGGCTTGTTTTTTCTACTATATTGCTTGTGATGAGCACCAAGAACAATGGCAGCGGTACAAATTTTAAAGTGTTCTGTATAACTTGGCCAGGAGTTGAACTGTAGACCTACTTGCTGCAAGTCAGGTGCTCTAACCACGTGACCATTCAGTCAGTTGACTCTTAAGTAGGACAATCTGAGGCAGGCTTCACATGCTTTTGGATGTCCGCCTGTCATAAAAGGTGACTGATACTGATCATGTGCAGTGGATGCGTTTCCGCATGACAGCACCTCAGTAACAATTGTTGTACAATGGACACTGCGATGGCAAAGTAGAGAGATGCGCAATGCTGAGATGTTGGTGCATAGCCTCTATAGCTGACACTATACAACACATTTGTGTTGGTGTGTCATTAAACGCAAAATCTAACTATTGTGTCATTGTTTATGATTATAGGCTATGGAAGAATCAAAGTCCTTTCTGGAATCATAAGTCAAACGAATTTAATAAGAACTAAATGACTTGTGAATCAAAGTCTTTCCTCATAAAAACACTAAATTATTCTGAAGTACACAGTGTCAGATAGATTAATTAGTTTATAGTAACTCTGTTTTGAAACAGCTCCCTTTTAAAAGCATGAAAAGATATTTACTGTGAATTGTGCATTAGGCCTTTCAATTCTCCTACCATATTCATTAAAGTTTACAATCATGTGATATTGCAACTGGTTGGTTAAAGATTTGTTGAAGCATATTTGCAATGACATCTTAATGAAAAATAGACATTAATTTGTGTTCTTTCTGCTTTCCACGGCACAAGCGTTTACTTGCTTTAATTTAGCATGCATGCACACATTTTTGTACACACTCTGTGCTAACCAGAATCAATATTGGTAGTAGGGTGACTGAATTAAGTGAAAAAGTATTGTGGTATTGTAAACTTGTAGTGTTAGTTTCTTAGGTGAAATTTAATGGTACACCAACACAAATGTGTTGTATAGTGTCAACTAGGTATTAAGAAAGTTAAGTCCAAGTACAGTTTCGAATATGGTTCATTTTCAGTTTCAAATATGGGTTAGGTTCAGATCCTTTTCAAATTTTCCCCTTTTACCTCCTCTTATCAGCGGCAGGGAGTGTTCCATAAACTTAAAAGGTGTTTGATAAGTTTGTACCTGATTTTTACTGATAGTTTAATCCTTCTTTCCTTCCTCAGATCTATAACTCTGTTTACTACAACTATAATTTATCAGTGAATGGCAGACTAGAGATTCACAAGAAAGATTACTACAAGGATTATCTAACAGATTTAATTGTAAGTATTGTGTATACCTTTGATGAAATGAAATGTTTTATCCAAAGGACAACTGTATAACAGAAACTGGTCACCTTGTGGAAATCTGGTAGTTCCGCTAATTTTTTAAGAATGCCTGAATTTTCAGAAATACTTTAAAAAGTCACACACTGAATTCAAACAAATTGTCTGGTGATTACAACTCCACTTTATTAAAAATCAAGGAACAACAAGTTCATTTTACTTTTACATCTTCGTTCTTGAATTCATGGAGATTAAATTTATAGAACTCAAAATGTTTGGTCATCCACAGAACAACCCACTGTGGTGGTGCCAGAATATCAAAAGTGGGGGGGGGGCCAACTAAGGGCAATATATAAAGTTGGAGGGCAATAATTTTCAGGCACAGTGCAAAACAGAACCAAAAGTGCCCCTTCCTGTGGGTGGGGAATTCATGGGTGAAGACCCCAGAAGCTCTGAGGGTTTAGCATACCTAGCATATATTTGCATGCAAAAATTTCTCTGAAGAGGTATATTATTGATTGTTTTTCTGTTAGCCCAACTCTTAGCTGACCTAACTTGTGGAAGGGGGAAAATGGGGGATTGTGGAAGGGGGAAAATGGGGGATTGTGGAAGGGGGAAAATGGGGGATTGTGGAAGGGGGAAAATGGGGGATAGGTCAAAGGTGAAACCTGGGGAGGAATTAAGGAGTGGTAGATGAGCTTTTTTATTACACTTAAATAGATTTATACATTTTTCTTATTTTGCATTAAGGTGTGCAAAGAATCACACTCCTCACAGTCCAGTGTGGTGTGTGACAGTTTACATGCCTCAAAGTTCAAAGTGGCTAGAAAATGAATATCATTCATCAGATTTCCATTTCTAGAGCTTTCACTATTGCTGACATGTGAAGTGATGGAATTTTTTCACTGAATTTGGCATAGTTGCAACTAATACCAGAATTTGTTTCTGAAATTGAAATGTTTTTATGCCATTGAAAATCTGCCAATAAATGTTGTACATGGAGAGCTGTTAGGCAAAGTCACCCCATAGACAAATCCAACAGTCAAGTAAAAAATTGTTTAGTTAGTTAGATGGAGTTTTAAGGCCCAGTTTACAACCAATTGGTTCAAGTTGAACCAGCCATGACTTTTTTCTCCAGTTGTGGCTCACTGGCTTGTTTTCCCTGCTCTGTTGCTTATGCTGAGCACCAAGCACAATAGCAGAAGGTTTCATTTTTAAAGTCTTTGGTATTACCTGGCCAGGACTTGAACTAGGGCTGTGCATTTTCGGTTAATTCACTGTCCGTTTAACCGATTTTATTAACCGGCGGTTAACCGTTTTACCCAAAATGAGGTAATGTGAACCACAAGAACAAAAAGTCAACATTTCCAAAGAGAGCCATCACTTTTGTACAGGAAGGTACAAGTCTAAAAATGGCGTGGTAAGTCACGTTCTCCAATGTAAGCACGTGGCAAAAATGTTGGTGTTTTGCGCTGAGTTTATATCATCTTTTCACAGTAAAAGCCCATCCTGCATTTACTGAAGCTTACTTCAGACCATGTACACTTTTTAACATTCCACCAACTGCTGTATTTTCCCGCCTGGTCCTATGTAATATCGTCAGTTACTTCATGAAACACTCTGACACTGCTGTTTTGGTGCAGCTTGCTTGCGATGCAGTGTTCAATACATGTACAGCTCTCACGTGTTTGTCGTAGTAGCAATCTGTACAATTGCACTGTAAATGGCCCACCAGCCGCAAACAGCACAACCAAGCCCTATTATCCTGCATAAATTAAGGAATTCCCAGCATTCCTACGGTAAAGTTATTTACAGTAGTACTTATGGAATGTTATCATATGATGTCATTACAAACAAAAACAATGATGCACGTGGTCCCATGCATGCAGTAGGCTGGCGTGCGTATCCGTTTTTACCACTAAACAAGGGACCATGTTTTGCTCGGTGACATCATAAGCACACGATCTATTGCAAAATTTGAATTGCGTCTGCATTGTGATTGGTTCAAATACGTCGATTCTGAGCCAGCCAATCACAACTCACGCCATCGCCTATGGGATTTAGTGTGTGAAAATACCAGACCTCTGAGCGAATTCCTCCATTCAGTTTGCGTAATGACGATCGCACTCCCCAGGCTTACATAGCTGGCCTGTGCAGCCAGCTAAGCCCCTTGCTTAATTCACCAAGAAACAGCATCACAAATCTCTGCGTACGTGGATTTTTCGGGGATCTGACTTAAGTGCATTTCATTTGCTGATTATTTTTAAACAAGAGGTACGGTTTGGACAAGAAGTGACAAAAATACGGGGATATTTATATCTGCAGAAAGGAACCATAAGATACGTTAATCGAGTCCATTTTTTGCTGTCCAGAACCGCTGAAAATTAGATCGTTGAGTATTTTTACTGTACGTGCATCGTGGGGTGGACTTCTACAGTACAGTACATTATCGCAACTACAACCCAGTCGGTTCAACCAACTGTGTATGCTTATTCATAAAAATCAACATGGAATGTTCCATTTTATATATTGGGCAAACAACAAAATGGCGGGAATTATCTGGCGCTTACGGTCGTATTTTTACGTGTTAAATTTTTTCAAAATACTGCTACTAACAACGAAAAATAATGAAATTTACGGAAGTGTAGCATGATAAAATATTTCAGTAGGCTACAGTGGGGAGATTTATGCAAATATACTTTTGTGCTCTAATCATGGTCTCGCGGAGGTTTTATTGCAATAGAAGTACAGAGCTTGGTAACTTTTTCACAGCAGCATTATGCACTTTTGTTACAGCTCCCTGCTTGTCTGGTGGCATTCTTCTCGATTGGTAATCTCTCAAACATGCCGCTTATTTCTAAAGTTGTGCTTGGGTGTAGCTATTGAAGGGATAAGGAGACAAGCACACAAAGTTCTGCCAACGAAAGTAACAATGGGTGCCCCACTTGTCACTCATCATTATGTACTGAATTCAGGGAGCTGCCGCGGAATTAATCCGTTCAATCGAACGGCCGATTTTAAAACTCTTTTTACAGTTATTGTTCAAGCCATAATTTGTGAGAAACTGACACTGTTTGTTGTGCGATGTTTGTGTAACAATTTACTAACAAAGCCACGCCCCGGCGACAAAGTAATTGGCAATACAAAAATGGTTAATCTATGAAGAGGAATGACGCACGTGTAACCGACGGGTCGGTCGGTTAACCGGTTAACCGATTAACCGTCACAGCCCTAACTTGAACTCCCGACCTCCATACTGCAAGTCGGATGCTCTAACCATTTGAACATGCAGTCGGTCAAGTAAAAAGTAATGGTGATATATTGCTGGGGTCCATCAGCCCTATTTTTAGTAACGATTATAACTACAAATATTTCAGATGGCTGCAAACAGCCCCATACCATAAAAAGCACAACGGCTTCATGTTTTGAATTGAATACAGCTATTCATGGTACTGTTAGGTGAAAGAAATAAGAAGCCCCCCCCCCTCTCCTCTCCCACAAATGACATTCAAATCTTAGGATCACTTGATAAGGTGATTTGTCTATAAGAGTAGAATGGTGATTACATTTCAGAAACAGTGGCTTCTTAAAAGAGAAAGGAAAACCCACCACATTTTGAGTTTCGCAAGAATGACAAGCAGTTGATTGTCGAGTCTCCATTGTGAAATCTTGGACATTTGGGATATTTAAAGTTGTTAAAGTAAAAATAACCATTTCGAAAAGGAGGTAGTATGTACATTTTGAAACTTCCTCATTGCAGAATGATAAACAGGACTGTATGAAACCTAATGAATTGTTGGATGGTATTTGAGATGTTGATTGTGCATAACCTAACATTATATCTGTATTTTTCAGCACAATAGATCTATAGACTTTTTAAACTGTGTCAGTAAAAGAGATGGTCCCTTTTTCATGATGCTCTCCACACCTGCTTGCCATCGTCCATTTGACTCTGCACCTCAGTATATGAAAAATTTTACAACAAAAAAGGCACCAAGAGACCCAGCTTTTAATACCAAGGCAAAGGTAAGATCTCAAAAGTTAAAGACTTTTCCACCTGTTTGATTAGTTGGTAAATTGCCTGTCCATCTATTTATCTGTCTGCATGTCAGTGTGTCTGTCTGTCTTTCTGTCTGTATGTCATTCTGGCTGTGTGTCTGACATACAAATATAACAAATAGCAGGGGTTCATCATTTTGATTCTGTGCAATGGCTGACAAATACCTGAATGGCAATATTTTAGAATTGAGTATGTTGTGCACTATAATCTTGATATATCAAGCACAACCATGAAGTATCATTTCTTCTTTATGAAGGAAAGTTGGGACTTCCAATAAAACTGAAAGTCTTTTAACAAAAATAGCTCTAGCACTCGAGTTTTTCTATACAGGAATACTGTGTGCAGTGTTGGTCAGTAGTGACACAGGGTGCTGATCAATGGGTCAGCACAAGGGTTGGGAGGTACTGTGAAAATATTGGTACCAGTATTGTAAAACACACAGAACCAGTATTGAGGGAATACCGATTCTCAACTCTCGGGTAGGGAAGTCCGGTGCTGGGGAAGGAATCTAAGCTACGCACAGCCCCCATATATCAGGCACATTAATGCAGCTGGTGGTTTGATTGGGTTAGTAAGAGCAAATTTTGCCGGATAATGGCGCCTTTCTATCATGTTTTGCCCGAATGGACCTACTTGTTCTGCCCAAATTGCGAGGGTGAGTGTCCCGCCTACTGGTTGTTCCTTTGCCCTGGCACTAAGAAATTGGCCATCTGTGGCCCGTGCATGCACTGTTACTGTTAAACAGTGCATACTGTTTTTGGTATTGCATGGGCTGATATATGGTGATATTGTGGGTCAGAAAAGGGGATAATTTCATGTCAGTTTCAACTGGGTATTAATATTTGAATCATGCACACATCCTAACAGTTATTTTTGTTGGCGAATATAATGAGTACTGGTAATTTTTTCAAATACCGGTACTTATTCAAGAACTGGTATTAGTAACACACCAAATATCTTCTGTATTTTCATTACCTGTACCTCAAGTACTGGTATTGACTTCAGTACTGGTATACATCCAACCCTAGTCAGCACTAGTATTCTAGCAGAAGCTACTGGGATAGCATTGTGTAAAAAGCCTAGCCAAAGCTAGAAGTGTCTTTATTCACTTCTGCCAGTCCCCATCATATTTTCTCAAAAGTTTAGACAATACAGATCAATCAGTCACTGCATATTATTATTTTATGAGGTACTCCCCACCCCTGCTGTAAAAAAAATGCATGCTTGTGCATGCAGAATGAGATTTTTCATGTCATCCATAATTTTTGGCAAAATTAGTTGGCACCCCTGCCCCTTTTCCACACCCACCTGTCAGATCCTTGTCTTTCTCATATTAATGAAGTAGTCAACCCCTTTTCAAAAATATCTCTTTAAGAATAACATGGCAATATTTTTTTCCATTATATTGTGAAGTTTGTGAAGTGTAACTCCTTGCTTCCTCCTGAATTTGCAATATTTACATCGGGACAAATTCCTCGGAGAAACTTATGAAAAACTTTGTGGGATTTAACTTTAACTTAAAATAAATTTGTGGGAAGCAGAGTTGCTTTGTTAGTTTGTGTACACATTCCATTGTAATTTTGTGAGCATTCTATTCTTATGGTTGTGAAAGAGTGGGTACTGGATTTTAATGTGCACTATTTTTATCACTTGTGTATTTGACAAGATTTTAGAAAACATTAAAATTAATCCATATTTTTTACCGATGGAAACTGATAAACCGTCTTTGACATTTTCTGTTACAAATACCCATCTTATGTAACACCATCTTTTATCTGTGCTGTATTCCTTTATTCAAGCTGCCTTGTTGGAAGAAAGTATAAAGAGTTATATCTTTAATGTCATTCCCTCACCTTACCTTGCAGTGCTTCCACAAGTAAAAATAATGTTTGATACAAAAAACACACATTTCCTGAAATATGATAATGCTCCACTGAAATTTCAAAAGTGCTTCCTGCACACTGTTTTTCTTTCAAGTTTTAATATAAAAACAATTTTAAAACAGAGATCCAGGCAATTTCTAGGTAAAATGAGGAGTGGAACAAAATTTGGTTTCGATTTTTGTCATTAAAACAACAAAGTACTATCACTCTTAAAATTCCTGGATTTCCTCAAATTTTATCAGACTAATGTCTTTGTGGAACACTACCCAAAGGATGATGTTAAAATTTGTTAAAGTTTGGGAAACATTGAATAATGAGACTCTGAGGCTCGATTGCACTTGTAGCAGTGCCTACCGTGTATGCTGTATTTTGCACCTACAATTGTATTAAACAATTTTGTATTTCCTTGTGTTATTCATTACTCAAAGTAAAAAGTGTAGGATTGCCTCCTGTACATTGTTCCTACATATCAGCTCTTAAAACCAGGCTTCCTACAGTCATGAAAAACCTGGGAAAGTCATGAAACCTTAAAAAATTAAGAAAAATATTTCAAGATATTGAAAAAGTCTTAAAATTTGGGGAAATTGTGAGAAGTTAGGGAAGAGTGATTGAAATTGTCACACACTGTCATTGTTCCATCCTCACTATATGTAGAATAAAATAAATTAGATTTTCTCTCGTTATTTCAAATTTATTCTTACACCTCAAATTTTATGAAACTTGACGTAAGATGTCAAGAGGAAGATCATGGTCCTGGCAAAATCGTGGAAAAGTCATGACAATTGATTAACACAAGAAAGAGGGGAACCCTGTTTAGCAATGGTTGTCTTTCAGAAATCTGATGTTAGTACAATAGATACATATTGTAGTCATTTGAAATGCATTTTCCTTAAGTTTACTAGTGTTTGCCGCCATCAATTTCGTAGCGGTAGTGGAAATGCAGATGTCACAAATTTTCTTCCTTACTATGCTCATCATCATCTCTTTTGCTCTCAGAACAAGCATTGGCTGATTCAGCAAGCACCTCATCCAATGTCCAATGATTCCCTGACATACGTAGATGACGCGTTTCAGAAAAGGTAGTGTGAATTTTTTTTTTTGATCACCAGATTTTCATCATTTATGATCTTTTACTTGTAGTCCATAGATAAGCACATACATTTGTTTAGCTGTAAAACTGTATTTAAATACATCCAGAGGGTTGCTCTACACAAATAAAATTCATTCAAATTACTTAACCGTGTAATGAATTTTTTGCTCGGCTAGGCCTGTATAGTTTCACCCCAGAACCAGGCCCTTTAGCCAGGATTTCGATGTGAGAATCCCTCCTTTTCCAGATCACAAACTCTCTATCAATATTACAAAGCAAGCAGAAGTCCTAAGGGTGTAGGGCTCAAGCCAAGCCCTGTTCAGCGTAATACCAAATGGAATTGTCGTGCATTTCTATCTACAGGTTCCAGTAAAAAACAGTGCTTTTTTCTATTTTATATATATCAAGATTTTTTCTAGCCATTCTTTTTTCCTATTGCTTTTTAAAAAATTATATGTGTGCCTGTAAGACTGAAATATGAAACGAAAAGTAAACAGGCAAACAACTTTTCTTCAAAATCAGTCTGTAAAACACTCCATAAAGTGCAAGTGGTTTACAAGTGTAACTGCCTGAAGAATTTTTAAGACTCGAGTATTTCCTGTGCTACCCTAAAACAATTTACTTGGGATAAATAAACAAGATAAAAACTGGTTAGTATATTTTCATCTATGTTTGTGGTGAAGTAGACTAACAGCACTTAAAAACAAGGGTTAAAAGATTTTGGATTCCCCCAAAAGGGAGGAAAGAGGTAGTAGATAAATGCATAAGTTTAAAAAACTACATCCACAGGCTCTGTGATACATATCTTTATTTCTGCTTGGGATTGAGCATTAAGCAACTAAATTTACTTTCGTGCTGAAACAGATTTCCTAGAGTATTTCCAGCAAAATGCTTTGAAAGCCTATCGGTTACAAATTTGAAAGATTAATCAAAAGAGATTAAAGGAATTAAAGGAATCTTCCAGAAACATTTTTTTTGACACGTAAAGTGAAACTTGTTCCGAGAAGTTCAGTTAAATTTTCATTCACTTCCCATGTTTTACTGTGGAGATATTAGCTATATATTAGCATACTAGCATATTTCTTCTAGAAGTGAACTTGAAGCAAGCAGGTGTGATATCATAGTTTATTGTTTATTGTTCATTTATGTTTTGTTTTTCTTTCAAGTTTTATGCAGCAAAACTGATGTATTGATAACGCATCCCAAGCAACAAGCCAGGGAGCCGCAACTGGAAAAAATGGCCGTGGCAGGCTCAATTTGAACCAATAGGTTGGAAACTGGGCAGTAAAACTCTACCTAACTATAAACCCAATTAATAGAATTTTGAAAGCTTCATATACTTTGGGGAGAAATGGCATCCAATATGAATCAACACAATAGGGTGAAAGTAAATGCAGCAAAATGACATTACGCCTGCATTGTCCCCAAAAAATACAACATCGAATAGTATTGCAATATTTTGCATTATGTTCAAAACAGCATAGACACAAATGATCTCATTTCAGTGTGGATGAGGTCCACATCATGCACTCTAAAGCCAAATATTGTAAGCATTTGTTCACATTATGTCTCCCTTCTTCTGATACCCTTTTACCATATATATTTTCATTGACTTTTGGGGAACAGTCAATATCGACAAATGAAACAAAGACACCAAATATGTAACACTTATAATAACTTTAAAGGCATCCAATTCAACATGCCATTTTTCATTGTTGCCCATCATTTAACTTAACTCATATGGTTTAAAAGAATAGTTTTGAGTCAAATTTAAGTTTGATACTGTATGTTACAGTGGAACATATTCTAAGCATTCTGGTGAAAGTTCCACTCCTTTCCCATGTTTGGTTCTTGAGATATTAGCTGTTGAAGTTGACACATTATCTATACAAAGCGAACTTTAAGCAAACAAGTGTGATGTCATGGATTCACATTGTTGGCTAATGTTTTGTTTTTCTTTAATTTTCATCTTTTTAGGTTGACCTTGTATTGATTAGGGCTGTTACCTTGACCCCAAGGCATGTAAAATTTGTAAAACTCTTTTACTCAGGATGCACCTATGGTATCAATATATCAGAGTTTTGTTGCACAAAATTGGTGGTAAAATAAAAATAAAAAAAACATTGGCTAAAAATGTGATTCCATGACATCACATCTGCTTGCTTCAAGTTCATTCTATGCAGACAATTTGCCACATTCAGTTGCTAATACCTCGAGGAACGAACATGGGAAATAAACTAAAATTTCGCCAGAATGCTTAGAATATGTTCCCATGTAACATATCAAAAATAAATTTGGCTCTAGACTGTTCTTTTAAATGTATATCATTTTCAAAGTTACTAATCTACGATGCATTTTTCATCTCTTTCAGATGGAGGACGTTACTATCAGTAGACGATATGGTAGAAGATATCGTCAATACATTAACTAAGTTGAAGTTATTGGATTCAACATTTATCTTCTTTGCTTCTGATAATGGCTTTCATCTTGGTGAGTAAATCCTCTTTTCATCCAGTCTAGAATGGAGCCACTCATGACAGACCAATGACATAAATGATTCAGTTAGGTTGATCAATCAAGTGTTGACCTTTAGGGGATGTAGTTTTCTTGGGAGGCAGAACTCCTTACCTCCTTTGGGAGTGTCCTTTGGTTTTGTCGAACGGCTCTATGCCAGAGAGTGGGTAGGACTTGAGATAAGGTGAGTAAATCCTCTTGAAATGCCTCAGAATATGCTTCTAATGCAATTTTTAGTTAAAAGACAAACCCTCTGACCCCTGGACAGTGGTGAGACACATGTGTATCATGTTTGTCTGAGTTGTGATGCATGTTTGTCTGAGTTGTGGTCAAAGTTCACCAAATGTTGGGTCAAAGCAAAATAATAGGTGTGTCATATTTGACAGGAAATGTGATTCAGAGTCTATGAAATTTTGGGTCAAAGCAACTTAGTAGGTGTGTCATATTTGACAGTAAATGTGAGTCAGAGTCTGTTTAATGTTGAGTCAAAGCAACCTAAAAGGTGTGTCATATTTGACAGGAAATGTGAGTCAGAGTCTATGAAATGTTGGGTCAAAGCAACCTAATAGGTGTGTCATATTTGACAGGAAATGTGATTCAGAGTCCATGAAATGTTGGGTCAAAGTAACCTAGTAGGTGTGTCATATTTGACAGGAAATGTGAGTCAGAGTCTATTAAATGTTGGGTCAAAGCAACCTAAAAGTTGTGTCATATTTAACAGGGAATCTGAGTCAGAGTCTATGAAATGTTGGGTCAATTTTTGACATTCTTGGCAAACATTGCCTACCGTAACACTATCCTGCTACTGACTGACTGATGAGCCCCGAAACTAATCTTTCTGGGTGAAACGCATCTAGCAATAGCACACCATGCTATGGCTTGTCACCTAACAAGGTCACAAAAAATATTTAAACTCAAACCTTTGGGTTTCCTATTGAAAAACATCACTGAAAAGTTGC
Source organism: Holothuria scabra (assembly GCA_037179385.1). Taxonomy (NCBI): domain Eukaryota; kingdom Metazoa; phylum Echinodermata; class Holothuroidea; order Aspidochirotida; family Holothuriidae; genus Holothuria; species Holothuria scabra. The sequence continues at coordinate 54,908,246 of CM074181.1, read as the reverse complement.
TAAATTATTCTTTGCTGGGTAATATCCTCCCACATCAAGAAAAGAATTTAAAAAGCGAATTCAAGAATTTACCGATCACCATGGTTAATTTATCATGAGCATATTGGTCTGTGAACACGTCACTGAGTTTTTGGAGAGTCAGCCACCCCACCCTTAAAATGTTTGACTCTTTTAGTGAGTATGACTGACCTTTCCTGGGGGTTAGAGGGGGCATCCTACTTTGACGAGTGCAAAGATATTATAAACATAGATACCAAACTTAAAATGGCGCGGTGACTCCTCACAGAGGCTGAATCGGAGGGGCGGAAGTGCTGATCACTGATCAGTCGTTTTAAAAGCTAACAGTTTATTGATATCTCCCGGTAGTATAAATACGTGTGATTTTAAAACATTGCAACTCCTGCAAACACAGTTCCTCAATAAATTACACTTACATGAAACAGTTTAAGGCTTCTTCGTCGGCTTTCTACCTAAGAACATTTGAACATTAACGCACAATGACTGGTTTGAAGTTCATTGGCTTACTGATTGGTCAGTTTCTATGGTATCTTTACAAGCGCACATGTATACACGCATTTACATTGTTACGCGCTTACAATGAAAAATCAACCACTGCGTTCATTTTCCTAGCACGCAGAAGTGTGCGGTCTTTTGCTCCGAACTAAACACAGAGAAAAGTAGTTTGCGCGTATATAACTCGTTTTGAAAATACACGCATGCTGATGTCTCGTCACAATGGAATTTTCTGTCATGTATCCATAGTTATGCACGCAGATCGCCGAATAGAACTGTGCGCATGTCAAATGAATACTTCCGCCCCTCCGATCGATCCTCCATGAGGAGTCAGCGTGTCTAACAGTGTAGGGATAGGAGTCTGGTATCTACGTTTATAATATCTTTGGACGAGTGCATTAATTAATAGGTCCAAGAATATTCCAGCAAGGCAAAATGATGCGGGAAAATATTGAAAATGATTCAGTTTTGCAGCTGCACAATTTAGATGCCTTGTCAAACGTGCAGTCTGCAGCTGTGTCATTAAAGCTTTGTTTCTCTCAGTAGCTTTTTGTTGCTATACACATTACAATAGTGGGATTGAGTTGATCTGTTGTGATGTTTATGGTATACTGCACCTACTGCACCCACCAGTTAAGCTATAACTGTGTTCCCACTTGATCCAGCAAGAGGGATCTTGATCTACTGAGGAAGATCAACATTAATTATCTTGATCCAGAGTTGTTGAGTTTGATTGAGTGAGGTAGATCAACTTGCAATATGAAACTCCATGTGGAAGTGCGAAAAGGTCACCAATGTTTAAAACTTTACATTAAATTGCATTACATAAAAATAATATATATAAATAAACCGAATATCCGTAGTCACTTGATCTACCGATTGCGTTCCCAATGTTACAAACTTCGATCCAGCAAGGTCGATCTGATATACCCTAGCGTTGATCAAAATCGGTGGATCTCTATCTTGAGTGAGTGTTGTTGATCTGCATTCCCATTAGAGTTTGATCTACCTCCGCAGATCAAGATCTACCTCCCTGGATCAAGTGAGAACATGACTAACTTTGCCGAAGCCATCTTAAAATTGTAGCTCAAAACTGAAGAACACAATGGCCAAATCATTTTGGTGTAACCTATGGGCAATAGACATAAATATATTATATAAGACTTATTGATGTGGTCATTATGATATATGTATAATGGAACTTATGTGTTGGTTGTTTGATTTGTGATCACAAATAAAGGACAAGATGGTTCTTTCCTATTGGAGTCTTGTTGACAGCATAGAATAGCCCTTTTGACATATCTTGGCATATAGACTGTGATAAGGGCATGAGATAGCTCTTTAATTTGCATTCCGTATTGCCTTAAATAGCAGTGCAGTATGTTAATATCATGTCATGCAACTCAACATTCTTTAGGATTTTTGAAACTCCATGCTAATATTTGTTTTAAATCCTACCCTAACCCTTTAACTATGGAAGGGGTCCCTCGCGTGATCCTGAGGTATGTATTATATTATATTATGTATTCACAATACATACGTATGGGTTCTGCAAAATGATGAGTTATTGTATGGATGCTGCCCTCGCTTTACACCAAGAGGATACACATTTGTAAAGTTTCTCCTCTTCAAGCTTATTCCATGTCCAAAAGGTGATACACACCATAGGTTTATAATTAGCTACTTCACTAGACAGCTGGGTGCTATGGTTTCACTGCGAAACCACACATATATAGTAACGGTTAATTATGGTTTCACAGCAAAACCATTCAAAGCGAAGGGGTTAATCCTAACAGACTGATCTTCAAGTGCCAACAGTTACGATGTAAAGCAAATCATTTATCTGTAGCTTTTCCCTGATCTTTGTTGTGATTTGATCAAGATTGCACTCCATCTATTTTAAACTCCAAATTAAGTTAAAATTGTTTTCTTTCTTTCTTTCTTCCTCATTTTGTTTATTCTAGGCCAATTTTCTCTTCCCAACGACAAAAGACAAATGTATGAATTTGACATTAGAGTCCCATTGTTAGTTAGAGGGCCTGGAGTAAAAGCCAACTCCAAAAGCACGCAACCAGTCATGACAATAGATCTCATGCCGACATTTGTCCATCTGGCTAGTGGAACTGCACCAACTGATGTAGATGGACAGTCTTTGCTTCCCATACTGGTAAGTTATTCTTTGAAATGATTGAGCAAGTTTTTTAAGCTCCTATTATTTTGGTACTTTTTTAATGAACAAAAGCATTTGTTGGAAACCTGGCTGCTTTTGACTGATGGTTGGTGTTGCTATTCTCTTTAATAAACTTTTTTCGCCATCTCATTTATTTTTCTCAGCCGTCTTGGAAAATCTTAAATACAAAAATATGAGTATTATTACATCATAAGCAACAGAAAAGAAATGAATATCAAAATAAAGCTTTTAACACATAGACCATTAACTAGTCCGACTTGACAGTTATAAAAAAAAGGAAGTAAAAATCAAAGGAATGTGTCCTCAATACTTAGGATCTTAATCATTCTTGTTTTTGCACGCAAGATGAACCTCAACATTTATGAAAAATTTTTATTTCCTATGGAAAGTTGTAACATCCAGTTTTGCATTTCCAAATGTACAACTAAAAATGTAAGATTTAGCCAGCAGCAAAAAGGAAATTTAAAGGATGCTTAAAATCATCCACACAGCCCAACTTCTAAAAGTTCCCAATCCAAAGTAGGTGGATGTTTGAAACATAACTGGGATGCAAGGTTTTGCCAAAAAAGCTGTATCTATACACAAGAGTGGAAAAGATGTTCTGTTTCCAATTCAGCTCCACAAAAAGTACAAAGAGGGGAGTCTTTGTACTTAAATTTGTGTAAATAAACATTTGTAGCAACTAATTTATGAATGAATCCAAAAAGGAAGTACTGTACTGTAAGCCTCATAAAATGTTAGGAAGGGAAGATTAAAAATTCTGCACCAGTTGAAGCTAACATCAGTATCTTGTTCCCATTTCTGGAAAGGAATAGGAATCTGAAGCTTACTCATAATGAAATTTAATGAACTTGATTACAAGCACTTAATGAGCCACTTGAATCTCTCCTCTGTGTTGTCATGACATAGTAGAGTGTATGTCAGCAGTATCCATAGCAAAGAATTGAATCAACAGGGAAATTCCCTTTTCCATTCATAGTTTGAAGGAGAGGGTTGACATCAGTGTGTGAAAAGCAATGGAAGAATATCCTGTTACATTTTACTTTTTGGTGGATTTTGAGAAAAGCTGCAGAATCATGCAAAGAACAGAATAAATCCTTCTGCACCCAAAAGGCTGTTTACAATAAAAATCTGGTAGCCTGAAAAAACAGCTCACTTTGTTTCTCATTTCCTCTTTGTCATTTACAAGGTGTGTGGTAAACACCATGTTTGTATTGTAATGCTTGTATATGATGCTAAAATAGGATGGATGATGTGCTGGTAGGCAATTCCCTACTGGGAGATTAGAGAAAAACCTGAACGCAAATACATTACTCAAAATCAGTGTATAGCAAATACTGTGTTCATGCATACTGCATGACCAGTGAAAAACCTGAATGCAAATACATAACTCAGAATCAGTGTCAAGCAAATACTGGTTACAAGAATGGAAGATCTCACTGTTTGTACATGATAAATATACATTTGAAAGTGAAATCTCATTCTCTCCTATCAAGTGTTTGGTGTGTGTCCAAAAAGACAAGTACATTTAAAATAAGTAATTATCGTTTCTGATCTGTGTGACAGGCATAATTGGTGTTAATTCAGTATCGAACCCCTTTACCTACCCCACTCCCTTATCCAACATATGTTGCACTTTGCTAGTGATATTTATATCTCGGCATTTAAAATTAAAACACCCAAAACTTGTCCATCTCAATTGGTCAGAAACCATGCCACAAAAGTCCATCCAACCCAACCCAACCCAACCCATCACTTAAAAAACTTGCGTTTCAAATCTCAATAGAAATTACAAAAAGAAAGCTCTGCTTAGAAATTGTAAGCTTACTGGTACAGCTCCCTGAAAGAGTATCATAGACCTATTTCCAAATAGCAATTACAATGGATAGTGGGATAGGGTTTTGGTGTACGTCAGTTTTCACCACAGTAAAATGCCATTGACAAAAATGACAAACACCAAAACTCTATCCCACAATCCTTTGTAATTGCTATTTGGAAATAGGTCTATGGTCATCACCTGTCTGGTACCTTTCAACACTGCTTAACCATGGGTTGGATAATTCTCTGTGGTTGTGGAAGTTCATAAATGATGGCATTATACCCCATCTTATGAACTCATGAACAATATATATAGCTAAAACACTGGGAGAAAGATCCAAGTAACAAAATCATTTTGAGAATCTTTGTTGTTGGAAACACCTGTGGTACATGTATGGCATCCATGTATGATACAAATGTGCCATCTGAACCTTCTAGATGAAAGGGACATGGCAACCTCCTAGTTGGGTCTATAATGTGCACATCAGCTGCGGCTTTTATGGGTTTCTCCAAAATATAACGTCATTGTTTCCATTTTCCTTTGAGAAAATTCAACTAGCTGTCTGTCCCAATGTGTTGGTATGTCAGCTTTTCCAACACTTCTTGTTGGATTTTAATTCTGGATTGCTCCACTTTATGTAGAAGATCCTGGACAGTTTGGTAGTCATGGGAGTACTGTCCACAGATCAGTGGGTATTTTATTTTGTTCAAAAAGCTGTTCAGTCATCCAGTTGCTTGTTGCATAAAGAGTATATTCTCCCTAGCCGCAAGTTCATCATTCTCTCCCAATGCATGCCGGGAATGAAACACAAGAAAATTTTCTTGAGAGTCCCAACTAAGCATGTTCTTCGGCGTCTGACAGTTTGCAGTGCAGCAAAGTAAGGTGGAGTCAAAACATTTAGACTGAAAATATTGACTCAATCCAAGATTTTACATTCCAATCAGGCCTGCTATCCATGACAACAGAAACCATCAACTTTCCTTTTGAAACTTCTCAACTCAAAATATGTTGTAATTCATTAGCATGACACTTGATATTTAGGAGGTATAGCCTGAAGGTATTGTAATAACCTCCTACTTAAAATCTTCAAGTTTTCAACAGTTAATTGTTTTATTCAAGTCCAGGCTAAAAAGTTTATTTATTTAGGTCTCTTGAACTTATGACATGTTTTTCTCAAGTCCTGTAAGCCTTTGTGGGAAAGTGCTTTGTAAATGTTGTCAATGTATGATTTTACAGTTTTGGAAGCCTAGGCCTTGTTGAACATAGGAATTGCTTCTGCCCTAAAATGTGGAAGTGATACCTACCTTTATGTCTCATGTGAACTTGGTAGACTTTTCTGGTTGAGAACATGTACCCCCCCCCCTGGACTGCAGTCATCTTATAACCATGACTAATAGGTAAGCTTTTCTCCTTTGGTGGTACCTGCTGCCTGAGAGGTTTCCAATACAGAATTTGTTTCTTGTATCACTTGACAGAGTCACGGAGTCTAAAGAATTTTGTAGCTTGTTTCTGTGCTAAAAAATCTGGGTGGTGTGTACCATGATCATCTTTTGTATTAACTTGCCAGCCTTTTCTGTTTGGACAAATGAAGGCAACCTGCCTAGACTTACCAGCTTGTGAACAATATGTGTAGCTCTATAACTTGGAGCAATATCCATTTAATCAATTCTTGCTTATTAGAATTCATGTTGTGAGATTCACCTTTGGTACATTTAGAGTGTCCATGTATAATGCAAATGTGCCATCTGATCCTTCTAGGGGAAAGGGACATGGCAACCCCAAGTTACATCCATCAAGTCCATAGCAAAGGTGACTTTTATGGGTTTCTCAAATAACCGTCAGGGTTGTCACCACATCAGGCAGTGCTGGCAGTGCTTCCTAGCTCTGAAAATGTGTGCCCAGTACTCGCCATCAATTTCAGCATCACCGCTCATTACAAATTGCTTACCCGGACTGAATAAAATTCTTAAATTTCGTAAGAATTGAGTGATAATTCCTTTTTTTTTTAAGCACTCTCCAATCTGCAGTAATTTCTCAAAGGGGAAGGGGGACACTCCCTACCCCTTAGACTCCTCCCCAGAACAGTGATCACCATTTACCCAGCTCTCAAAATGGTCTGGTGACAACCCTGACCTCATGGTATGCATCTTCCTTTGAGAAAGTTCACCCAGTTGCCTGTCCTCATGTGTCAATATAAATATCAGCTCTTCCAGTACTTCCAACTGGATGGATTTTAACTTTGGTTGGTACCCTTTTGTGTAGAAGATCATGGACAGTTTCATAGCTGTGAAACTTATTCACCCCACTATCACCCACAGATTGCTGGGTTGCTAAGGTATTTCATACTGGTCCAAAAGTTGTTTAGGTATTCAGTTACTTATTGTGTAAATGGTGTGCACTCTTTAGCCACAAGTTCATCTGTCAATTGCATGCTGGAAGTGAAACACAAGAAAGCTCTCTTGAGAGTGGCAACTATGCTTCTTCATTGTGACCAAGTGCTCACTGTGTGCAGTGGAGTCCAAAAAGTTGTACTAAAAATATTGACTCAGTCCAAGATTTTCCATTCCAATCAGGTATGTTGTCTATGAAAAGAGTAACTATCAACTTTCCCTTTGAAACTACTCATCTCAAAATATTTTATAATTCTTTCACATGACACTTGATGTTGAGGGGGTAAGCCTGAAGGTGATACCTACCACAATTGTCTTGTGCAAGTTTGTCATGTTTTTCTGGTTATAAAAAGAGGTGCCTGACAGCAGGTATGTTATTACCATGACTGTTAGGGAAGCTTTCCGTAATTTGTTGTTACCCGCAGACTGAGAGAGTTTGTTTATTGTACTTCTTGACAAAGCTAGGGAGTTCCTCAGAAACTAAGTTGTTTGTTCCTTTCTTGAAAAACTGGATGTCGAATCTGCCATAATCATCTTCTGTAAGTTTGTCAGACTTTTCAAGTTGTAAGAAGCTGTATGGGACAGTGGTTGTCTTATAACCGTGACCAATAGGGAAGATTTTGTGAGTTGTTAGTACCTGCCAACAGTGTGCCATGTCACTTTCCTGTGAGTCTTTTCATCTCCCACACATTGTTTAGGGAGGGCAGAAAATCCTTATGCAAATGAAAAAATGTTCGAAGAGAGCTGTGCTTTGAAAGTAAACCCTGCAAAAATAGTAGATCATAGGGAATGATTACACAGGCAGGCTGGTAGCTTTTGGACAATTTATCCCCAAAAACTTTACAACACAGATCCAGTACCTCAAAATGATGAATGGTAGTATGTGTGAATAGTGGAAATTTCCAGTCGGCACCCAGTCACCCAAGAGAAAAGGGAGACGTGTTTTTGGTTCCTTGCGGTAGCAAAGGAACCTATGTAGTCAGGTTGGCGTGTGTGTGTGTGTGTGTGTGTGTGTGTGTGTGTGTGTGTGACACTTGCTTCGGTACGCTCTAACTCAACAAGGGAAGGTTGGATGGAACTTGGATTTGGTACATAGATTCCTCATAGGGAGAAGGTGTGCCCTATTGTTTTTGGTGGAGGTCAAAGGTCATTTGGGGTCACCAGAGGTCAAAAACTAAAAACCTTCTCAACAGGATATTTCTAGTTAGGAAACTTGGATAGATGTCATACTTGGTGTGTGGATGTGTTATGGTGTAAGGATGAAATTGGATATGTTCGGCAAAGGTCAAGGGGTCATCTGAGGTCACCAGAGGTCAAATACTGAAAAACGTTTTAACACAGTATTTTAAGGTAGAAAGGACAGATTTCAAATCAATCTGTGTTTGGTTAAGGTCAAAGGTCATCAAGGTCACTGTAGGTCAACTGCTGGAAATGTTATTTAGAAAATCTTGTAAGCTAGGTAAAGATAGTTTCAATAGATTTTTTATCGCACCTGGTTTTGCATGCATACGCACTCAAACACCTTAGAAATTTGTCCTTTTTGTTCATTCAGTAATGATTCCTTCGGGTTGTACACATATTTTGGATCATTCAAAGTTTTAAGAGGGCAATAACTGAAATCTGTAGATTTCACTGAGCACAGGTCACTCTGTATTAAACTGGTCTCTCTGCCAGTGGAAGCAATGCATGGATTCTACAATATGTCTCTTTAATACTGCTGTGCTCTGTGGGGTAACCTTATCCTCATTCTATTATCACACTTCATTAATCACTTGCTTTCTGCTTGACTGCTGAATAAACCCTGTTTTCTGTGTAGAGGTAGCAAACAGGACAAGTGGTAGATTGTTTTAAAGTAACAGCAAGTTTTATTTGAGAGCAGGTGAAAATAACTTGTGAGAGAAATACAAGGGGTGTTTTTCATTCTCTGACCACATTGTGTATCAAACATTGGTGATAATATCAAATTTGATTACAAGCATAAATACATATGGAAATGAGGTAGTGTTTGTGAAGGATCACCAAGCATTACAAAATTTGAATGTCAGTAAGGCCACAGAAATTTAATCTTTGATTTCATGTAAAATTAGTACTAAAATACCCCTTGTGAAGATGTTACAAACATTGAGTATGAACTTTTGCTTAGCTCTATTTCACAGACTGGCTGTACAGTTCTCATAATATCTAGCAAGGAACCACAGTGCCCATTGGGCTCTTGTTTGGTATATGTATAAGCCATAACACAGATAAGAAAAAAATAAAGTAATACCATGAAGAGGTTGTATGAATTTGCCTTTTCATTTGTTCAACTGCTCCTCACTTTGTGAAGTTCAGAAAGGCAGAAGTTAATTTTTCAAGTCCTTTTCTGTTATCTTTTGCCTATTTTTAGACACCAACACATTTTACTTCTACAACATGGAGGAAGGATGTCCTGATTGAACACCAAGGGGAATACCTGGTACATGGTACAGAGAACTGCACCCATACAGAGTATTTAAATGTAAGTTCAGTGTGTGAAGGGGGCATAATGTTCATTGGGAAAAACCCATTGCAACTGTCCTAGCAGACACATGGCAGGAAACTTGGATTAAGTGAGGTTCAGTAGAGCACTGTTTGTGCATTCATCCATGAAGCTGCTCAGGAAATGTCCAGTGAGCAGCACCAACGGACTCAAGCATGAATCATCATAATTTACACCAACAATTGTCATTGTGCTTGATGCTGAGCATAAGGAAAGGAGAAGGGAAAACAAGCCAGTGAGCCGCAACTGGGAAAAATGATGTGGCCGAGCGACTAAAACCAGTTGGTTAAAAACTGAACCGTAAAACTCTGTGTAACTTACTTACTGCATCAACAATTACTGGCTTCTCTCTTTATGTAAAATGTCAAAACATAGGGTGAACATTTCTCTAAGGGTTTGAAAGTCAACTCCTTCCTGTCAATTACCAAAGTTAACCAAACTTTTGAGGTATGTTTGGGCATGACTGATTTGGCAATAATTTGCCTGACTGCATCAGTGCAGGACATGGCAACCATAAGCCCTGCTTATTTCTTCCATTTCGTATCGGGCAAGAAACTACAGCAGCCAACCAGCAGACCAATTAAACAAATAAATTATCATGCATCAGTGGAGGGACAGATGAGCCAAGAAGATAAGCTTTCCAAAATTTCTTAACAGATTATTGACAGGGTTTCTCCCCCCTGTCGGAGACATATGCACGATGAGGGAAGTCATGAAAATTCTTTATTTGGTCCTGTGAAAGTTGCACAACAGTCATTCGATTCTCCTTAATCCATAGGAACCCTGTAACTTTCTCTTTCTGTTGTTAACTTTCTTATCTACAGGAATGCTGGCCTTCCTGCATTTGTGAGGATTCCTACAACAACACATATTCTTGTCTCCGAACCATCTCCGGAAATGATAACTATGTCCTTTGTCAGTTCTCAGATGCAACTGTAAGTGAAGTTTGATTGTCTCCTTAAAGGTCAACAGCAGTCCCCCAAATTTGTTCAGAAGGAACAATTAAATATTACAATTTTCCTCGTATTTTTCTTCAAAGTATCTTTTGTAATATTTTATAACTTCAATAATTCATATCCAAGGTAAAACAAGGAGTTACTCCCAAGTAAATTTCACATTTGAAGAGAAGAAGTGTTGTCACATGACTCTCAAGAGCCAATCATGAAACAGGTCAGTTTACTACACTACTTCAAGTTGGGGTGACTGCTCTTTCCCTTTCATTATTTCTATCAGTACTCTGGGGTTTCTTCCAGGCAATAAAGCAAATAAATATACTTTGGTAGAGTACTAGATTAAAGCTATGTTACTTCTGAAATAACTACAACACTATGATTCATGGAAGTGTTGATATGCTGCTGTTAGTGGTGTTCATGTGTCACTTTACAAGAAATGTGTTTTGTGTCAGAACACTATGTTTATGGTTAAAGCACTATCTTCATTGTCAGAACACTTTTCTTCATTGTCAGTTGTCAGATGCTCCACAGGTGTAAGTAGTGTTTATGTTTCTCTCTATAAACAGTGGGTGTATCAGAACACTATATTTATAGTTAGAATACTATGCTCATGGTTAGAGCAAACAGTGTTTGTATCAGCATAATCATAGTTAGAGCACTATGCTCATGGTTAGAGCATTCTGTTGATAATTAGAACACTGTGTTCATTGCCAGTTCTCAGTTGCTGCATGTTAGTGGTGTTTATGTTTCTCTTTATAAGCACTGCATTCCTAGTCAGAACTTTCTTCATAGTTCAAACAGTATGTTCATAGTTAGAACACTATGTTCATAGTCAGAACACTGTGTTCATCATCAGAACATTGTTCATTGTCAGAACACTATGTTCATGGAATGCTATCTTCATTTTCAGAACACTATGTTCTTGGTCAGTTCTCAACAGATGTTGTATAGTCCTTTTTTCATACCTTTGTCTTGAAATGCTGTATTTAAAATGCTGGTCTTCAAAACCTTTGTGTCAAAATGCAGTCTTGGTTGAAAAATGTCCTTAACATCATGAAAATATTCCGTGGAAATTTTTAGTGCATGGTGCATGTGTGTTCTTTTTTCAAAAGCTGTGAAAGTAATTATTTCATTGCCAGAGGACCTCCAGCTTTTGTGTCCAAAACCATGACATACATCCTTTTAAACCTTCATCACATGTTGGAATTTTTAAATGGCTTTTTTGTTTGTTTGTTTAAATGGCTTTTTTGTTTTGACTTTGTTTCCCTTAAAGTGGCACAATTAGTTAGTGTGTGAAATTCACCAATTTTTCCAAACGTGTAAAGTTTTCTTCACATACTAATGACAAATAGTCAAATTTTGCCATTCCCCATATTCTTAATGCAAATTATTGTTTCATTAGCAAGTAATAAAAGATTCAACTCAAGTTTTTAAAAAATTCATGACCACACACGTTTTCCAATTTTGTACAAAACCTTTACAAGTGAGGATGCAAAAAAAAATGAAAATCTTAATTACTGTTCAACTTTTAAAAGTAAAACTTGAGCATTTACATTTAAAGGCATATCCTGGTGGGTTTTCACTAAGGTCTTGCAAGAAAGAAAAAAATATCCCAGACCATGTCCTCCAAACCCTATTGCAATACCATTTTCCCATTAACTCCAGCTATGTCACTCAAAAGATAGGTTAGCTTTATTAAAAAAATTCCTCCACTTTTCAGCAAAAACACTGAAGGATATATAATATTGGCAGATTGCTTCATATTCTTTTTTTTTTTAGAAATAATGTCCTGTTTCTTCTTGAAATTCGGTCCCCTGTGGGCTAGGGGTTGTAGAATATGCCTACTGTTTTCCTGCCTGACATGAAGGGAAACCATAAACTTGCACTTGAACCATACTTGAAAATAAATTTGAACTTGGAACTTTTTATTGAGTTGACTGACACTGTATAACACATTCGTGTTGGTGTATCATTAAACCTCATCTAAGTGACTAACTAACTTCTTGAAATTCGATATAGTTGGAATGTTTGAAAATCACTTTCTGTAGAACTAGAATAACCCAACAACATACATATGTGAGGTACAGCAAACAATGTTGCTTAATATCCCTGGCAGGGACCTCAAAATTATAAATAAATTGAATACAATGTCAAATTAATGTGCTGCAATGACATCACAGATTTCCCATAATATCTCAACATTGATTAGATTTAACGACACACCAACACGTGTCATCTAGATAAAACGGTTCAAGTCCATCCCTTTAGTCCCCTCCTACAACAGGTGAGAAGTACTGTGGGCATATTTTTTGCCTGCCAGTCCACAGGGGGAACTACATCTCAAGAAAAAAATTGCATTATTTTGAAAATTAGTGTCTTGCAAATGCTACATGCTATATAGATGCAGTTTTCACCTTCTGAAAGAGAAAAATTTTCTGCATATTTTGAAGTCAATTAATTTTGTCTCTGGGATATTCCTTTAATAATAACCATTGTAATGAGGTAGAACTCTTAAAATACCCTTGCTAAGCCATTGATATCAACTCAAAGTACCCTTTTAAGACGGATGTTCTCTAACATTCTAAATTTACTATCTGTGTCACCAGCAAAGGAATCTGGTCTTCAATAACAGGAAACACAAAATGAAAGTGATTGGGTCAATTTTCATCCTTAAAGATTTCCCCTTTGTTGATGTATTGCATATTAAAATAAATTCTTAAGTCCTGTTGGGGAGTACATATTTACTATAAGTTTCACTTTCTTTGTCTTAAGTAAAGGAAAAGACAGGTTGCTTCCAAGGGTGATCATGCACTATCTCCCATTTGTTTTCCTTTTTCAGTTCGTGTTAATTCAAACAGAATTTAAACTTCTTCTGAAACAAACTATATCAAAAAGGGACCAGAACCAGTAGTGAACTGAACTATATCTTTTTCCAGGGACATACTTGACCTATTGTAGTTCCCTCTACCCACCCCCATATGAACATGAAATAAAACGAAAACAATAGAAAAACATTCATAGCATGTCATATTGCTTGTCCCTGTGCATTTACATGTCAGGGAAAGTTTGCCTTTGCCTCATTTATTATGCCATCAGTTTTAATCTATGGGTGTTATCCAATCTATGGGTGTTATCCAATCAACTTTTGTAAAAGTTTCCTTTTTTTTTACTGCTAATAGTCTATGCCGCAATTAAAAATCTTTCTGACAAAAAAAAAAAAAACTGTACTCCACATGATAACTTGTAGTTCAAAATGACAAAGGTTAAAATCTAAAAATTACACGATCCACTGTTTCCACATTTCAAATTTAAATATCCTATCCACTTCAATCCAGTCCAGTGGATAGATCATTGGTCTTGCAGTCAGGAGGTATGCAGTTTGACTCCTTCCCAGATCATACCAAAGACTTAAAAAATGGAGCCTTCTGCCATTATGTTTTGTGCTCAGAATTAGCAGTAGATTAGGGAAAACAAGCCAGTGAGCCACAACTAGAAAAAGGCTGTGGTCATCCTTACATAAACCAAGTGGTTAGAAACTGGGCTGTTAAACTCCTTCTAATTAAACTAAGTTACAAATCCTCAACTATCTCATCCTTACTCCCCTTTCCCTCAACTTGTATGTAATATTTCCTCCAACTGTTCTCTATTTAATTTCTTCTTTTGTATGCCTTTTGAAATGTTTCTTATAGTTGTAAACCAGAGACATGAATTACTTTTTACCGGCTTTGAATTAAATTGAACCACTCACTGAATGAAAAAGAATGGGAATACTTTGGCACTAATGGATACTGCAATTAAAACATTATGAACTGTTCATTATCATAGAAATACAACTTTTACATGGAAAGAAATTGCCTTTGTGCCTTGTTGAGTGCTGGATGTTTTCTCCTTTTTTTTTTTTCTCTCTTATTACCTTTGCGACAATTATATTTTTCCTGGCTCATGTAGAATCGTTCATGTTTACAAACAAATGAAGTCGCGGCTGCTTGGCAACAGAGTTGACAAAGTACGCATACATTTCGTCACAATGAAATGTGTTCTAATTTGTCTAGATTCTGGGTGCAATCCCAAGATCATCGCACGTGCAAAACTGACTGTGCACGCATATTATCCTGCACATGTGCTATGCCAACCAGTGACATGAGTAAGAATGAGTCTATACAACCAAGGATGAGTAATACATGTTGTGGTAATCTCAGTTTACTATTTGTTATGGATTTCTTATTTTGTCAAAAATGTAAGCACAGATGAATAGTTGGTCTGAGAGTACAGTAGGTTTCCGTTGCAGTTATTTTCAGCACCGGGATAATGTTTGGAATATATTTTTGAAAATGGCAGAAGCTGGTGAAAGGCTATTTTTAAGTTTCTGAATGTCATATGTATTTTCCAAGCCTAGGAAAATCATGGAATTTTGTTACAGTCAGTATTGTACATGATCTCTCCCTCTCACCCCAACCAAATCTTTGTTGTTAATGTTGACTGTCCAGCTAGCTCTGTTTAAAACTGTTATGTAAATAGTATGTAGGGTAAATGATGTATAAAGGTCATGCTTCAACAGTACCATCCTACAGTTTTGTGCCAGAACGAAGTCTGGCAGTAAGCTATATGCCAAAAGTGCAGATTTTACATAATAACCTTTGTCGGATCACTGCCAGACTGGTTTCCAAAGGTAATGTAGAAATAAATTCTACTTGGTTCAAATTGCTATTACTGTGTCAGTTTGCACCTTTGTAGATTGTATAATTCAACATCTTAGTGCTCTGGGGCCGAGGGGGGGTCAAAGTGTCAAAAATTTGATTTGTTTACACAATATCTTAAGGTAGGGAGCTTGGATAGATTTCATAGCTGGTATGTAGATGCATTACGGTAAATTAATAATCCCTATTGTTTTTAGTGGAAGTCAGAGCTCATTTGGGCTCACAAGAGGTCAAAAGGTCAAATCTTTTTGAACACGATATCTCAAAAAAGGTATATGTGACTATTCTCATATTTAAATGTGTGGGTTGGCCATATTGAGTAGATGATTCCTATCAATTTTTATGGAGGTCAAAGGTCATTTGGGTTCAGCAGAGGTCAAAGTCTGACAAACTGGTGTGGACAATATTACAAGAAAGGCAGCTTGGAGGATCCTCATACTTGGCATGTATATGGTTGACTCATGCTGATAGGTTGGAAATCTTGCCATTGGCTATCGTAACAATTAGCAGAGCCAAAGTAACCATTCAGAGTGGTCCAAGGCATATCACAGCAGTAAAAAATTCATTGTAATTTTTCTACTATCAATGGTTCATAGCAAACACTTGAAAAACACTTGAAAAAGGAACCTTCTGCCATTGTGCTTTGTGCCCAGCATAAGCAATGGAGTAGAAAAGACAAGCCAATGAGCCAAAACTGAAAAAAGGCAGACTTAAACCAATAAGTGTGAAACTGAGCCGCAAAACCTCATCTGAGTAACTAAACTTGTTTTAGGTATTGTCATTGCCAGCCTTGAATTGTACTAAAGAGCTGCCATTTTGTTTCCTTTTTAAATTTGAGCTTGCTTTAAAATGCAGTTGATATTACACACAGTAAGTACATATGTTGGTTTGAATGCAATATTATCCTGATACGTAATATTACGTAGCTGGCTGTGAAGGTTTACACTATGGGTCAGTTATCAAAGGATCTGAAACTTAGTAAGTTTAGATGCATTTTACTATGCAGTTGCTTGGCATCTTATCTTGTCATTGATAGGATTGTAGCTAGACCAATTGAAGTGGTTTGGTTCTAGGAAGGTGGTCACATGTAGCCTATGAATTAAAGTGGTCACATGTAGCCTATGAATTAAATCATCTTTTAATTAAACAAAGCAGAGGAAAATATGGCAAATATGATGAATTCACTGTCTAGCTCTCTTCAAAGCTAGTTCAAATTTGTTGTCTGCATTTTGAGTAGTTCATTTTGCACTTGCAAGTTGCAGATGATTACCCCTCAGGCATTCTGCCAGAAACTCAAAACAGGGTCTATTACTGCCAAAACCCAAGTCCAAAGGTGGTGCTGTCCTTGGCCAAAGTTACAGGTGAGGTCAAAGGGGAAAAACCTGCTGCAGTGCCCCTATCAGGTGCAATCTGAAGGTTTTGAAATGTTTTTTTTTTTTTATGTAAATGTGATCACTGCTGCAAAGCTGCCCTTTCTCTTAAATGAGAAATCAAGATACTCACATTTTTCCTATTTTTATGGAAATAAAAAGATGAAATTTTGCCATCTTTAGCAGAGGGGGTGGGAGAGTTTAGAGATACAGAGGTGTGCCATACCAGTTCCCTACTTCTGCTACTAATCTTCATGTACCAGTCCGTATCGTCCAGTTACCATGCTAAATCTAAAATAGATCAGCTGTAAAAGTACCCACAGCAGAAACTACACATATATTGATGTGCTTGGAAAATTAGTTCTCCTAGTGGCTGTCATGTGAGAAAATATAATGGCAAAAATGAATAAGTATACCACTGCCAATGATGAGTAAAGCCATGAAATAATGACAGTGAGAAGTAACTCTAGAATTTAGGTGACCTTCTAGATAAAATCAGAGCTTAAACAAGTTGCCTGTAGTAAAAGGTAAAGGTGCATTTGCTATTTTAGGTGATTTGCAGGCCACCAGGCTCGTTCTATGCCAGGTTTAAGCTAAAAACAACTTCTTTAAAAGTGTTGATGTGCAGAAAGTATTGTTGCCTATGACTGAGCCAAAATATCTGTAATGTTGGGGAAGTTTTTACAGTGCAACTAAGTATGGATGGATAGTGCATTGACCACTAATGTAGGCATAGGGGTACTGTATTTATAGGCACATAGAAATCACTTCATGAGAAGGTAAGTGGTAACAAAATAAATTAGCGGAGTACTTACTGAGTCTGCATTGTACCTGTTATCCTCACTGTTGTCACTGGAGTTGCTAGTATATTTAAGTACTGGTAGGCTGTATAGGTCCTTACCAGGTGCGGTCCCTAGGTGCACTGATGTGAACTTGCAGTATATTGCTCTACTGGACACACAACTCACTAGCAGATGTTATATCGGAACCTAATTTCTTCATTCTCTCCACACTTGTGCCTATCTTCAATTGTTGTAAGGGGTCTTACGGCTCTATTGTGTATGCAAGGTAATTATTGAAATGCTGAGGGGAAGAGATTTACAAATGAAGGCACTACCCGAAAAAAACCCCCTTTTTCATCCACCTTGATGGAAAATTTGTTACACATGTACTGGGCAATACGGCTGGTGTGATTTTTCTGTTAACCTTCAGAGTTGGTCTGACAGAGTATCTGACTCTCATGCAGAAGGCCTTGGTTCTATTCCCAGGTCAAGTCATACCATAGACTCTAACAACGTAACCTTGGTAGTTTGCATAATGTTCCACATAAGCAATGGAGTAGGAAAAACAAGCCAGTGAGCCACAACTGGAAAAAAGGGGTGGCTAGCTCTACTTGAACCAGTGGGTTGGAAACTGGCAGGTAAAACTCTATCAAACTCTAACTTTAACCTGTTCAGAGTTGCGACACCTGCTCAAATGTCATCAAGTAACAATCCTCGGATTTTATTTGACCTGATGAAGTTTTAAGCCTCAACTTAGGAACTTCTAGTTTAATATAGTGGCTGCACCAACAGTTTTTTTTCCAGTTGTGGGTCACTAGATCATTCTCTCTTAGTGCCTTTATGTCGGGTGTCATGCACAATGGCAGGTTTCATTTGTGAAGTCTGGTTGGATTTTGTATGGGAAAAGAACCCTGAACAGAACCCCCCCCCCCAACCTGATCCTTTGGGCAAGTTGGATGCTCTACCTGTAGACCCAACAGCAATTGGAATCATAACTTTCTGGGAATGTGCACATGAAATCATCCTTGGCTTATCCTTTGTTTTTTTTTAGGTTGTAAGGAAGCATTTTAGAATTCCTAGCATTTTGTAGTCTTTGTTTTATAAAACTTCTAGTTGACTGTGGACAAGTGTGCAGTGTAAATCTACCGGCATATTGCCTTTAAACTCATAGAAGAGGTACAGTGTACAGTTCAGATCAGAATGATGGATACCTAAGAATTTGAAAGTGGACAAAATATAAAAAAATATTTTCATTTATGCATGTTCCTCAGATGAAATGATCTCAAAAACAAATGGCTGGATAGGTTTCATGATGTTAGACTTGCTGCAGCAACCTTTGTTTCTAAAGTGATATTTGGTCATTTTTTGAAGGAGTTCATTATGGGCCACATTTTGATGTTGCTGTGTTGGTAACATGATGCTGTTACTGGACACTTTAATACTGCTCATGGTTATGTGCCTTCAATAGTTATGACAATCATTTTAGAAGTCTTACCCTTAGTCAGAGACCAATTTGGCAGAACCTATAAGAGTTACCCATGAATCCTGCACAGTGCTTTATTAGTCAGTATTGCAAAGGGCCCTCAGCTACTGTAACAGTGCCACTCTGCCACTGCCACTCCACTTAAGTCCTCCCTAGTCACAGGCAAATAGCCACTACCAGCCAAATTCTCCCAAAAGAGTCCTGCTTACCAATGAAGCTATGTCCTCATAGACACAAGACTAAACTGACCAACCTCTCAGCATTCAGATACTTTATGTCATAGGTCTCTTGCGCAGCAGGGGTCCGGAGTTTGACGCCTGGCTGGGTGATGCTGCAGACTGAAAAAAAAGAGTCTTCTCCCATTTTGCATAAGCAATGGAGTAGGAAAGCAGAAAAGTTAGCCGCAGCAGGAAAAAAATGCAGTGGCTTGCATAAGCAGTGGAGTAGGAAAGCAGGAAAGTTAACTGCAGCAGAAAAAAAATGCAGTGGCTGGCCGACTTAAACCAGTTGCTTGAAAACCGAGTCATAAAACCTCACCCAACTTTAGTAACTTAGCCTTCAGACCATATGTCATAGGTCTATGGTACGTAGCTCAGCTTTGGACTGGATGAAGAGAGCAGGTACATGTCCAAATGTACAAAAAAACAGCTACAATCCTCGACAAAAATACATGGGACAAACCCCCCTCCCCGTATCAATGTTGAAGTTTCAGGACGCCTTGGGCTGCCGCAACATTAAATCGTGGAGTGGGGGGATGGTGTTCCGTTCATTGCTTGTTTTGCTTGTTTTGTCCCATCATTTTTGTCGAGGATTGTCGGAAGCCTGTACAAATGCAATGGAGTAGGAAAGCAGAAAAGTTAGCTGCAGCAGGAAAAAAATGCAGTGGCTTGCATAAGCAATGGAGTAGGAAAGCAGGAAAGTTAACTGCAGCAGAAAAAAAATGCAGTGGCTGGCCGACTTAAACCAGTTGCTTGAAAACCGAGTCATAAAACCTCACCCAACTTTAGTAACTTAGCCTTCAGACCATATGTCATAGGTCTATGGTACGTAGCTCAGCTTTGGACTGGATGAAGAGAGCAGGTACATGTCCAAATGTACAAAAAAACAGCTACAATCCTCGACAAAAATACATGGGACAAACCCCCCTCCCCGTATCAATGTTGAAGTTTCAGGACACCTTGGGCTGCCGCAACATTAAATCGTGGAGTGGGGGGATGGTGTTCCGTTCATTGCTTGTTTTGCTTGTTTTGTCCCATCATTTTTGTCGAGGATTGTCGGAAGCCTGTACAAATGTATATGAAGAAGTTTTCGGTCTTGTGCAACGTAATGGCAGTTGGTGAATAAAATTTGTGCAGTCTGAAAGGATTGATTCGATGACAAATGTCACGGCGTAAGCATTATGAAAAAGCAATTGCTGCATGACAAGATAATA
This sequence comes from Holothuria scabra, assembly GCA_037179385.1. Lineage (NCBI taxonomy): Eukaryota > Metazoa > Echinodermata > Holothuroidea > Aspidochirotida > Holothuriidae > Holothuria > Holothuria scabra. Next base: position 54,888,098 of record CM074181.1, on the reverse strand, counting down.
AAAGCGGCTTTTAAATATTTCACAGGGAAGAAATGTAACTTATTACGTATTATGGACTTCTGTCCATATTCGGTCTTTCTAATTAGGACAGGGAAGTGATCAAAATAAGGTACCCATGGGTGGTTTAACGTCGTTAATTTTGTCATTAATCTATTCAGAAGACCCGTTCCCGCAGGGTACCGAAGGGGGGAGGGGTCACTTTCAAGCGAGAAATATTTCTTGGGGAGGGGGGAGATCAAAACAACCTTCAGGGGAGGGGGAGAACAGATATTCCAGATGACTTACAGGACAAACGAGGCATTTTAAATTTTTGAACCCGAGCTGCTACAGCAAGCTCCGAAAGTGGGCTTTATAAAGCTTAATTTATTCATTATCCCGATGTAGAACTCGTCACTGCTCCCTATAACTAAGAATATTTAATTAGCGCCACGGTTTACCATTGACCTCACCACGATTAACCATTGACCTCCACACTATTTCAATGACTGTCGAGGGTTAATCGTGCAAACAGAAGATCTTTCTATTTATAGGAAACTTTCATTGTGCAAAGATGGTTAACCGTTTCAATTTCGAGAAATCTTTACGTAAATTGTCACGTTCACTACCCCTAATTCTTACATATAATTTCGTCTTTAACTAGATTGTAGTTTGAATCATCATTCAATTTTTATTTAAGCGAAAAAAGAGAGAATTTTGTGGTTAACCGGTATATCGTGAAACATGTTACCCCCAACCCCTAACACAAAAAATAAGATGGAAAAAATTCTTTGTTTTTTCCCCATTACAGTACATGAAATTTTTAAAGTAAATTAAATCTCTCACCACCCAGAGAACTATTGCCCCCAGGCTTCCCCTTCCTCATATGAGCTACTTGAGGAAGACGAATCTTTATTCGAGCGCCCATCGCTAATCTGACACGCCAGTATACTGGTAGGACAAATTCAACCTTTACTACTTTCCTGTAGCTTGAAAAATAAAAAGTCAACCTCGTTTCAGAGCATTTAAAACGAAAATTTGGAAACTCCTATACCTTTGTACAGGCTTCCGACAATCCTCGACAAAAATACATGGGACAAAGCCCGCTCCCCTTATCAATGTTGAAGTTTCAGGACGCCTTGGGCTGCCGCAACATTGAATCGGGGAGTGGGGAGATGGTGTTCCGTTCATTGCTTGTTTTGCTTGTTTTGTCCCATCATTTTTGTCGAGGATTGTAGATACAGATGAAGTGCTTTCCTCTGTCACATCTCTTGTAATCACACTCAGTACCTGCCCTACAACTGGTTTAAAAATTACTTTTTTTGTTTTTTTTTTTTGTAAAAAACTGTTTATAACTCCTTTCACTTGTATTTTACATTTCTGTTTTTGCCTGTAGCTTCCTTTTTTGTATACTTGTCTTTAATACTTGTTTGTGTTTTTATATGTAATAAATCAATCAATCAAAATACCCCCATCTTATAAACTACACTTACATGTGATCCAATGTGTAATCCTTTGACCCTTTGTTCAAGGAGATTGAAACTCCTACTTGCACAAGCAATGTTTTTTAAGGTCTATTAAAAAGCACTATTGATTCATTTCTCACCTCACAATAACCCTTGTCAGAGTAATATTCACACCCCTTAAATACCCCTCAATTTATCCCACTATTGATGCAATTATAGTGAGGTTTATAGCCAGCTTATAAATTGAAGTTGTGATTGAAGGATAACCATTGTAGTATATTTCATGGCCTTGTAGAGTGTGGTAAATGTGAGTGTGCTGAGAAAAGACTGATGAATCTGGTAAATCTATCAGTTTCATTTAGTCCTCTGTAAACAGAAAAAATGTATCAACCAAATTCTCTTGGGAGAATTCACTTTTGATCAATTCAGGGTCAAACCTGAAGTTTGGTCATTGTTTAGGTTGTGAAAATGTAAGCTTTGTGTTACTCCCATTGTATGCAATGATAGTCCATTTTAAATGCAATTTAGTATTTCCATTATGGTAAACCAAGCAGTTTTTAGTCAGGAATTTATCAAGAATGGTAGTCAAGGGTAGCTGTGAGTTGGGAGTATTGACTGCTTGTAACAAAACCTTTGCAACATTTTGAGAGGAAACATTTGTGTTGCCTGAATATATTGTTGTACAGCACCCTTTTGAAAACATGTCCCTCTGCCGTGAGAGTTATCATGCCCAACTCAGCTCAGTTTTAGCATTATTTTCAAGGAGTTAACCTAAATTGGATAAAGATTATTTGGTGGATATCAAAAGTCTCTTGGGTCATCAGAGAACAAAAGGCAAAATTATCCCTGATGACAGATGATCACCTACTTAGATAATATTTTACCAGTGCCTGAAATAAATTGGTCATCATGGCATTGTTTGAGAAAAAAAATGTGTATCAATGAAACCAAAATGCTTTTTTGCATTCTCCTTTGAAGATAATCTGGGTCTCAAAAGTTTAAGCTCTATGATAACAAAAATGTACAAAAATCACCTAGGACTGCTGGGTATCACTCAGCTGAAAGAAAAACAACTATCTCAGGTGGCAAGGAATTGGTAAACCTTGTCATCATTTTTCTGGTTTTCACTTCTGTTGGTAGCTCAGCACCATATTCAGATGACCACCATTCATTCCAGTTACAGTCAAACTGAAGAAATCTTGCAATTGTTGATTGATGGTTATTTCATCCTTATAGTAGGCCCATTTCATTACTGTTAAAAGGACCAATGCTCTCACTCTTAACTACAATTCTTGTAGGGGTTTACAGAAATTCTCAATTGGTTCAGCTCTTTGATTGACACCTAATTCAAACAATGCAAAGTACCAAAGCTTATATTACACAGCATGAACTGTACTGAGGGTGTTTTGGTTATATACATTGAGCTTTTCTATACTCAACCTGAAGCAATAAACTAAGGTTTTGTGTGGATGAGGATTATTTTAGACAATTGTGGGAGGGGTTTAAGTAAGAAGGTTAGGAGAATTGATACCCTTTGGGGTGAGGGAATTGGGCCTTTAAGTAGCAGATAGGAAAGTAATATGAAGTCTTGGAGGACATATCATTTTAAAGTGTTCAATACCTGCCAGTGGATTTTGTCTCAGACAAGCTTAAAGGTAGTCAATTCTCACCACAAACTTCAATTTTCAACGTAGTCTACAGAAATTCTCAATTGGCGAACTTTGATTGACAACAGATTAAAAAAAGGCAGAGTACTGCAGCTCATATTACATAGCATCTTCTGCAACGAGAGTTTTCTGATTACACATTGTGCCCTTTTATACCCACCTTAAAACAGTAAACTAAGATTGTGTCTTGAGGTGTATTGGTTTTACAAAGTTGTGGGAGGAGCCTAGGTTTAGGAATAAGTAGGTTAGGAGAATTGGAACTGTTTCTCATTTCCATACATTAAAGATTCAGTGTGTAAGGCCAGTGTGCTGTGAATTGAGAAGGCATACAGTAGATGAACTCCCATAGTACACTCCTCCAGTAATATCTTAGTTATTGTATGTTTGATCTTACAAAAGTGTACTAACTCAAGTGCTTCCAAAGTACAGAAAAGCATTATATTTCAAATGTGCAGCTTGACATACAAAGTGCCATTCATCGCTTTTAATATAAATCTCTCAGTCCTCCCCAATAAAATCTGGAGTCTGGACAGAAATAGATTGATTTCTTCATAGATAGATAGTTGCATAGATATATATATATACTTTATGAAACTTCACAAACAATGAAATTTCATGTCTGTAATAACATTATACAAACAAATAAGATAATAAAAACCACATAGAACTGTAAATAGAATTATAATAGATCATATTATGCATGTTATGCATATTATTTTGCTTCACAAATATGCTACTTTTATCATTGAATCTTTGTAACTTTGGGCCAAAAATGTTTTTTCTGAGCAATAAAAAACATTTTTTTTCTATGAGATCCTAATTTCTTTTAAAGAAGGCTGCTATACTGTATTTTGATTCAGCTAACATATTGTGTCCACATTGCTGGTTTAGAAATGTTAACATATGGTTTGTATTCTAGTTTATATAATACGAATGAATTTAACTGCATGGTCAAGCCCTTAGAGCATCTCACTTGCAATGGAGAAGTCAAGATGTTTGACTCCTAGCCAGGTCATACCAAAGACTTTTAAAGGCCCAGCTCTCTCACCCCAAACAGTACCAATTCTTCTAACCTTCTTACTGAAGCCCCTCCCACAATTGTCTGAAATTCATCCTGATACATACACAATCTCAGTTTATTGCTTTAGGGTGAGTATAGAAAAACTCAATTCATATAATGAAAACACTCTCAGTACCATACATGCTGTGTAATATAAACTTTGGCACTCTGCATTGTTTGAAGTAGCTGTCTGTCAAAGAGCTGAGGCAATTGAGAATTTTGGTACCCGGGTACCAAAACTGTAGTTTGGGGTGAGAGGTTTGGCCCTTTAAGAATAGAACCTGCTGCCATTGTGCTTGGTGCACAGCACAAGTAATGGAATAGGGAAAATACTGTAAGCCAGTGAGCCACAACTGGAAAACAGGCCATGGCCAGCCTGACTTAGACCAGTTAGTTAGAAACAGCACTAAAACTCCATTTAAGTAATAAAATCTGATGAGTTACTGGTGCAATAATTGAAATCTTAAAGTTAAAATAGTTTCCAGGCTGTTTGATCATTTTGTGGGGTCAGGAAGACAATTGACACTTTAAAGGGCAGGAGCAGTCATCCCAAATTGAAGTAGTGTAGTAGACTGTCCAGTTTCATGATTGGCTGTTGGGAGTCATGTGACAATGTTTTTATTTCTTCAAATGTGAAATTTACCAGAAATAACTGCTTTGTTTACCTTGAATATGCAATAGTCAAGTCATAAAATGTAATGAAGGATATACTTTGAAGAGAAATAAGATGAAAATTGTGTCATTTAGCTTTTTCTTCAAAATAAGTTTGGGGAGACTGCTCTTTACCTTTGATGACCTATACCAGAGTGCAGTAGTGTGTTATACCTCAACTTATTACCAGTTGTGGCTCCCTAACTTGTTTTCCCTACTCCATTTTGTGTGCTATGCACCAAATATATAGGCAGTAGGTTCCATTTTTAAGTTCTTCATTATGACCCAGCCACCTCTAACCACTTGACCATTCTCCTAACCTACTTACATTAGCCACAGCATAAGCAAGGAATTAGGGAAAACAAGCCAGTGAGCCAGAACTGGAAAAAAGGCGGTGGCAATGCCAGACTTGAACCAATTGGTTAGAAACTGGTTTGTAAAGCCTTATCTAACCTAGAAACCTACTTAAGCCCTTCTCACAACTGTCTAGAACCTATCCTCATCCAGACACAATCTCAGCTTATTGCTTCAGGGTGAGTATGCAAGACCTAAATATTTAATCAAAACATTTTCAGTGTATGTTGAGCTACAGTACATTGCATATTTTGAACTTGCTGTCAATCAAAGAGCAATGCCAATTGAGAATTTCTGTAGACTACAACAAAAGTTCTTGTTTTGAGTGAGAGTTGAACGCCTTCAAGGAGTTAGATGAGATTTAACGACACACCAACACCAATGTGTTTTATAGTGTCATACACTTCATATGCTGTGCATGTCCTTCCATTTAATTGCCTCTTACAACAGGCAGGGAGTACCGTGGGCATCTTCTCTAAGCCCAAGCTCACAGGGAGATGAATGCCTTTAAAGGCCCAGTTCTCTCACCCCAAACAGTACCAATTCTCCTAACCTGCGTACTGAAGCCCCTCCCACAATGTTCTGAAATTCATCCTCATCCCAGACACAATCTCATTTCATTGCTTCAGGAAGAGTATAGAAAAACTCAATTTATATAATCAAAACACTCTCAGTACCGTTCATGCTGTGCAATATAAGCTTTGGCACTCTGCGTTGTTTGAATTAGCTGTCAATCGAAGAGCTTCATGAGCCAATTGAGAATTTTGGTTCCCCGGTATCAAAATTGTAGTTTGAGGTGAGAGGTTTGGCCCTTTAAGGAGCATCACAGAGTATTAGCACTTTGCCATGCAACTCATTATACTCACTAGGATTTGTGCACTTACATTTAACTCTGAAACTGGTAAAAATTTTACAATTTTAGAGCTGTTTCCAGGTACAGAATGAGAAGAGAGCCCTCTATTCCATAATGAAAGGGATTCCCAGTGCAATTCAGCCCCTGATAAGCTTCCAAGAGGAAGATCAAAGCATACACTCCTCCAGTGCTAAAAAAACTTCAAATATTTTCACCTGTAGGCAACATTGAAATGCTCCCAGATGTTGTTTTGTAAAACACATGACAGTACATGCTTGAAATAAGCTTGAAAAAGGGCACAACTAAAATGATTACCCTGACTTTAAAGATTTAGAGTAGTCCCACAAAAATTATTTTGAAGCAACCCCTTAACTTGACAATATTTTTCTTATTTCTCATTAAGTATCCTGTTATCATATTTTATAACTTCAATTTTGCATGTTCAATGTAAAACAAGCAGTTACTACAAGTAATTTTCACATTTGAAGAGAAAATTTTTTGTCACATGACTCCCAAAAGCCAATCATGAATCAGGACAGTCTACTAGTCTACTATAAGGTGAGGTGACTGCTCTTGCTCTTTAATGTCTGTGTAATATCATAGGGCATTTCTGGGGCACTACAACCATCGGCAAAGGACAGATTAACCATGGCTATCAGTGCTGTCAGTTTTTTTAAAGCCTTGGTATTAGTATCAACTTTTATTGAAAATGGGATGGGATATATATATATGTGTAACATATGTCATGTTAGAACAGGCAGGTAGCCAGGATTGTGTCTTGGAAGGTGGAGGGAGGTTATGTCTGGGAAGAGGTTTGGGACACTATATGAGGGAAAAGTCTAAGGCTAGAGAGAAAGAAACTCTGCTATTTAATGGTTTTTTGCATTGCAAGGGTTGAGTAATGGGGGGTTCTAACCCCCAAATGTTCCCTGTATCTATGCCACTGTGTTAGAACAACACTATATAGCTATAACTTAGGCCTTAAAAATATCTTGTTTTTTCATACAGGCTGGCAAAACTCATGATTATGAAAAATTTTCCAATGGTTTTGGCAGTACTGCTTCAAAATAGTAGGGAAATTGAGTCTGTTTTTTTTTTTTTTGTTCTGTCAAACAGCAGTTTGAGCATGATAATGGGACCATCAACCAAATTTTTGACCCTTGTTATATTGAATGTAGTTGAGGATGCTCTCCAGTTTTGCTTTAAGAAAGCACTGTTTCAGTTACATTTTCCCCTCAGAAAATAAAATTGGCTACCATTCACTTCAATCTACAATGTGAACTAAGGAAGCAAATAACTGACACTCATTTGGTAGATACAGGGCCTGCACAGCATACAGTATTTCATATTCAAACCATGTCACTGTGCACATGATGAGGGTTTAATCTGTTCTGTGTAAAAAGTACTGTCCAGTGGAAAAGCTCTTCTTGGTTCCATTGTAAGTTTCATATCCAAAAACCCATAGTACGGTAGTCTTGGGAGGGTAAGTGGGGGTCAGAGAGACTAAATCATATCAGCTGCATATTTCATTGAATATGCAGACTTTGTAAATCAATGTGGAAATAGAAAATGAAGGTTTTGATTTTAACTGGTGTATGCTTCAGCAGTCATTTAACTGGAGTTGTTCATTTTTTTAATTAAAATATGTCTCCAGATATACTCTCTCCCTCCATCTATCAAAAATGTAATTCAATTAACACATTTACAGAGCTTAATTTTCATGGTTGTCCAATTGTCCTGGACAAATATAATTCCATATGGACAACCATAAGTTATAGGTTGGTTGTCCAATGGACAACCATTTTTCTCTGTGATTGAAGAAATATACTGCTGACTGGTCAACTCTTTCAACTTTCTCCATCTTACAATATTTCACACTTCAAGTCACACATCTCAAACATCACTTTTTAACTTTCAAGACATACAATACTGTGCATGAATACAATTACTATTCTCTAATTGAGTAAAGAATGTTTGGACAACCAGATTTACTTGTGGACAAACAAAATTAGTGAAATGGGCAACCACAAATTTTTCTCAAAATCGAGGCCTGATTTAGTACAGAACATACAGTGTGCAATTTGAACAAGTGATTTAGTAGTTTAAACATGTGCTCATGTCAAGTGACATACATCATGGAAACCATGAGTATCTTAATCATTGCCCTTCTACCCCTCCCTGCCTTTGACCTACCCTTTCAAAGTGCATCTAATGTCAGACATGGGGTGAAAATCATAACATAACATCCAATGGTTTATTGTAGTTGATCGACTGCTTTCATTCTTAGTAGTCACAAGAATATAATGCAATAAAATACCGTCGGAATACAATATAACAACATGTTTGCATATCTCGCAGACTCTTGGTTAAATATATAAAATGTGAATGAACGAGTAATTTAACATATGTGCATATAATGTGACATAAATCATGTAGAAACAACATTCATGTTCAAACAGCAAGTACAGTAGGCGAATGTAAATTAGTCACTGAATTAGTTTGAACTTAAAATATCACAACAAACAATGGAGAAATTGATAATGTCTGAGTGGTGCACATTGTGTATAGCATTATTAACCAGTCATACATGTATAAATTCCTTATGAAGTCATGGATACATTGTACCTGCATCTTGCATAAAGGCATTGTTTAATGCTACCAAATTGCTTCTTTAGTATCAAGTCTAAAACATGCATAATAATTGGGTAAGGTTACCAGACGTCTGCATTTACCAGAACTTGTCTTTCTTATAGTTTTAGGTGTCATGCATCCATCCAGTTTTTCTAAATTGCCCAAAAATGTCCGGATTTCATGTATTTTCACATGACTGGACAGGATATCTTGATTTTGCTCTAAGTATTGCATTATTTTGCATCTAGTAGGCACCCTTTTCAGAAAGTAACTATGGTAATTAACCCCATAGTTTAGAACCTGATTGACATAAAAGGAGGCAAATTTAAATGATATTTTAAAGTATGTAAGACAGTCTGATTGGTCAACACACACAGAAATTTTCAATTGGCTCAGTTGTGACTGACATCAAATTCAAAAGATGCAGAGGAGCTCATACCACACACCATGCACTTGGAATGTTTTGATAACACATCATTAGTGTCATGTATACTGACCACGGTAATATCCCTGAAGCAGTAAAATCGGATTGTGTCTTGATTAACCCTGACTTCAATATTTCCAGAAGTGTGAGGATGAATTTTACTCAGCTGTGGGAAACAGTGGCATAACCAGAGGGCAAGCGGGGTTCAAAAGCCTAGCCCTCCCCCCTTGTCCCCCAAATGAAATTTGAAGGTAAAAGAATATATTCGGCAAAGTGTGCATGAGACAAAAACTTGAAAATCAAGCCTTGAAACTTGAAAGCATAAACTTTTAGTATAAAGAGAGATTGAGAAGACTGCCATTTCTTGCAGTCTTGGAGGTAAAGTAGTTTAGATGAGATTCTTTTTCTGTACTGTCCAATCTGACAGTGAAAAACAATTATGGCAGAGAAATGTAAAATGCAACGACAATTTTTGACAGCTTTTGGAGGAAGAAACATTTTTTATGTTTATTTATGCAAGGACCTCTCATACAAGCTCATTTCCAATGTTTGTTGTTTCATTTCATCCAATGGCAGTGGTACATTTTATCTGTTAAATTCTGGACCACTCTACAATTTCCTCATTTTCATTGTTGAAGTGAAATTTGATTACAAAGGAAAGCTGAAAATAATGACGGATTAGTTTCTACTAACAAATCTGAGAAATGCCATTTTTTGCTGTCAGAGGGGTTATGATTTTTCAAAATTTCCTGCACGTTTCATGCCTTTGAATGGTGCTTTGCTTGAATTGTTGTCGCATTTGAATTCTTCTTGCCCCACCAATTGAATCTTTTTCCACCTGCTGTCCCCAGATGTTTAAAAAGTCTGGTTACGCAACTGGTGGGAGGGGCTAGAAACAAGAAGGTTGGAAGACTTTAACTGACTGTCTGGGGTAGTGAATCTGCCTTTAACCTGCACAACACAATGTTTGTAGCAACACACCCAGATTGTATGATAAATATAGGGATTTAAGTTGATTATTCAGTAGTATGTAGAGGTAAGTCAGTGTTGTTCACTAGCAAATTTCTTATCTTTTGCACCTAAACAAAATTTGCAAAGATGTTTTAGCACCAGCACAAAACTGTATCACCCTGCCAAAAAGTTCAGTCAGCCATTGATACAAAAAGCTATCAATGAAAGCCTTTCAACATCTGGAGCAAACAGCCAATAGTCTCGGTGTTAACATCAAGTAATGATCATCAGAAATGTTCCTGTCGTCAAAGAAAGTGATTATTTTATTGATTCCTTGCCATAGGCAGGCAAGGAATCTATGCGATGGTGATGTCGTGTGTGTGTGTTGTGTGTGTGTATATGTGTGTGTGTTTGTGACACTTGCTTGTAAACACGATATCTTGAGATAGGAATGTCCAACACTTTTCATATTTGGTATATAGATTTGTCATGTTGAGAGGAAGAACCCAACTGTTTTTGGTAGAGGTCAAAGGTCATTTGAGGTCACTAGCGGTGAAATTGCAAAAACTTCGAAAATGGCTTGTAAACACGATATCTTCAGATAGGAGTGTCCAACACTTTTCATACTTTAGATTTTTCATGTTGAGAGGAAAAACGCTATTGTTTTTGGTAGAGGTCAAAGGTCTTTTGAGGTCACCAGCAGTAAAACTGCGAAAACGCCGAAAATGGCTTGTAAACACGATATCTTCAGATAGGAGTGACCAATACTCTTCATATTTGGTATATAGATTTGTCATGTTGAGAGAAAGAAGCCTATTGTTTTTGGTAGAGGTCAAAGGTCATTTGAGGTCACCAGCAGTAAAATTGCAAAAAACTTAGAAAATGGCTTATAAACATGATATCTTCAGATAGGAGTGACCGACACTTCTCATACTTGGGTTCTTCATGTTGAGAGAAAGAAGCCTATTGTTTTTGGTTGAGGTCAAAGGTCATTTGAGGTCACCAGTGGTAAAAATGTGAAAACACCGAAAATCGCTTGTAAACATGATATCTTCAGATAGGAGTGACCGATATTCTATATATTTGGTATATAGATTAGACATGTTGAGAGAAAGAAGCCTATTTTTTGGGTGTAGGTCAAAGGTCATTTGAGGTCACCAGCTTTAAAATTGCTAAAACTTCGAAAATGGATTGTAAACATGATATCTCCAGAAAGAGTGAACGATGCTCTTCATATTTGGTATATAGATTTTTCATGTTGAGAGAAAGAAGCCTATTGTTTTTGGTGGAGGTCAAAGTCAATTGAGGTCACCAGCGGTAAAATTTCGAAAACACCGAAAATGGCTTGTAAACATGATATCTCCAGAAAGAGTGAACGATGCTCTTCATATTTGGTATATAGATTTTTCATGTTGAGAGAAAGAAGCGTATTTTTTTCCGTAGAGGTCAAAGGTCATTTGAGGTCGCCAGCGGTAAAAATTGCAAAAATTCTGTGCTAAAATGTAAAGAAAAATCTATCAAACACTGTCAATTTGAAAGCAGGCAAGGTATTTGTTGGCAAGGAATCACTATAAGCCTTTCGGCTTTGCATGGTTTATCACTGATTTTAGCTAACATTTTCTATTGTCTCTTTTTGGACCACTTGCCACGACAATGATCACTACCAACCTTCAATATCTGGATTTGATTAAATTTGGGTAGATGTTGTATGGCCCAGTTTCCAACCAATTGGTCCAATTCAAGCTGGCCAAGGCTGTTTTTTCAGTTGTGGCTCACTGGCTTGTATTCCCTATTTCCATAGCTTATGCTGAGCACCAAGCAGTGCACAGTGGCAGTAGGTTCCATTTTTGGTTTCGATGATAAGAGAAACCAATGCAATCATGATGGCGTGCGTGTGTATGTATGTATGTATGTGTGTGTGTGCGTGTGTGTGTGTATGTGTGTGTGTTTGTGACACTTTGCTTGTTAACACGATATCTCAAGATAGGAATGTCTGGCAGTTTTCAAACTTGGTACAATGGTGCGCCATATTGAGAGGAAGAACCCTATTGTTTTTGGTGGAGGTCAAAGGTCATCTGGGGTCACCAGGGGTCAAAGTCTGAAAACCTTGTTAACATGATATCTCAAGGTAGGAAGCTTGGATAGATTTAATATTTGGTATGTGGATGCGTTATAGTCAGTAGATGGTCCCTTTTGTTTTTGGGGTAGGTCAAAGGTCATCTGGGGTCACCAGGGGTCAACATCTGAAAATCTTGTTAACATGATATCTCAAGGTAGAAAGCTTGAATAGATTTCATATTTAGTATGTGGATGTGTTATGGTCAGGAAATGGTCCCTTTTGTTTTGGCGTAGGTCTAAGGTCATCTGGGGTTATCTGGGGTCACCGGGGTCAAAGTCTGAAAATGTTGTTAACACGATATCTCAAGTTTGGAAGCTTGGATAGATTTCATATGTGGGTATGTGGATGCGTTATGGTCAGGAGATGGTCCCTTTAATTTTTTTTGGAGGTTAAAGGTCTTCTGGGGTCACTAGTTGTCAAAGTTTGAAAACCTTGTTAACACGATATCTCAAGAAAGGAAACTTGGATAGATTTCATATTTGGTATGTGGATGCGTTATAGTCAGTAAATGATCCCTTTCGCTTTTTGGCGGAGGTCACGGGTCATCTGGGGTCACCAGGGGTCAAAGTCTGAAAACCTTGTTTATGTTATATCTCAAGTTAAGTATAGCTTTGATAGAATTCATATTTGGTATGTGGGTGCCTTATTTTCAGGAAATGGTACCTAATGTTTTTGATGGAGATCAAAGGTCATCTGGGGTCACTGCTGGTCCAAGTCTGAAAATCTGCTTATGCAATATCTCAAGATAGGAAACTTGGATAGATTTCATATTTAGGTATGTGGATGCATTGTGGTCAGAAGATGGTCCCCATAGTTTTTGGCAGCAATGAAAGGTCATCTGGGGTCCCCAGGGGTCAAAGCCTGGAAACCTTTTTAAATGTGATCTCTCAAGATAGCTGTTTGTCCATTTGTCTGTCTGTTGTTTGTCATTCTAACTATGTATGGCTTTTATGGAGGTCAAAAAGTCATCTGGAATGACAAAATTATTTTTTGAACATGCTAGTATAACATTTGAATGAGAAGGTAATGGTGCATGATGGCACTCTTTGAAATGGAACATTTATGTATCATCGAAACCTCAATGCATTTTTGCATTCTGGTTTAAGTTAGGTATGATCTGGCCAGGACTCGAACTCCCAACCTCCTGACTGCAAGTCTAATGCTCTAACCTCTTGGCCATGCAGTCAGTCCTTTCAACATTTGGAACACCTGGAGAAAAATTCAGTCAGAGGAGAACACTGAGTCAACATAGTGGGGTTACTAAAGTGTTTTTCAGTGTCAAATGAAACTTTGCATCCTTGGAAAAGTGACTTGTGGTCCTGGTTATTTAATGCAGCAGTGCTAAAAGTATGTTCATAGATTGTAATGAATTGTTTTCAAACAACTTAACCTCCATTCAGCCATAACATGTATATGTAAACCCCATCATCAGCTGCTACATAGCCATATAGTTACGAGTGTAGCGCCATCATGCAGCTGCTACATAGCCACATAGTTATGAATGTAGCGTCATCTGCTGCTACATAGCCACATAGTTATGAATGTAGCGCCATCAGCTGCTACATAGCCATATAGTTACAAATGTAGCACCATCAACTGCTACATACATAGTTACAAATGTTGCATCATCAGCTGCTACATAGCTACATAGTTATGAATGTAGCGCCATCAGCTGCTACATAGCCATATAGTTACAAATGTAGCGCCATCAACTGCTACATACATAGTTACAAATGTTGCATCATCAGCTGCTACATAGCCACGTAGTTACGAATGTAGCCCCATCAGCTGATACTTAGCCATATAGTTACAAATGTAGCACCATCAGCACCTACAGGCCTCACACCCCCAGTAATTTCCCCATTGACTTACACACTTAATTAGCTCCTTTTCGAGGCCGCTGCAGCCTTGTCAAAGTTCACAGCTATGTCAAGACACCCATCATTTGATAGCTGACAAGTTTGCCCATCATGGCACTACAAAATTTCCATACCATGACCGTTTAGATTTTGAGCTAGAAGGACTTAAAGTTTTTGTAGGCCTGGGTACACCCACCCCTAGCCTCTTCACAAAAACAGAAAATCTCCGCCATTTGATAGCAATTTTTTAAACAGTCAAAATCAACGTCAATCTTACCCAAATTTTCAACATCCACACTCTGGCAAGTACTCTTTCATATTCATGGACTTTCATCACCCAGCTGGCAGGTTATCTTGACAAAATTTGGTCAAAACCAGAGCTAAAAGGACTACTTCTTTGAGGGTGTACACTTGACGCTCTAGAACACTCCTCTAATGGAGTAGTGAGACCTACATGGCCGTATAGTTGCAAATGTCGGGCCATCAGCTTCTACATGGTGCTGTAGTTTCCTGTAACCCATCAGCTGTAAAATTACTTTGATTTTACAATTGTGCTTGTTAGCCCAGGTGGTGTTTATAAGTTATTCAAAAATTCTTTTCTTCCAGTTTTGGCATCTTGACAGAAAATTGCATATCCTTCTTTGTTCATGGAGATAACTGTTTATTTGTGAACAATAATGGTGTTATATTTAGAGTTTTTTCCTTTGTTTGCATATTTTGAAGCATTTTTGGTTATCTTAAGGAATTTTGTTTTTTGAAAAGTGGATAGAATGAGCCTTGTTTATATGTGGAACAGATTGATGTTTGATATGGAAGATGTTTGTATGCATTCATTATACCATGTCATGCCTGAGAGCAGCTTGTGTGATAGGTTAAGCAGGCCTGGATGAGATACGATATGTAGGAGGGATGTGAGGGAGGGGAAACTATTTAAAGCTTAACTAATGGAGTATCCATAGTATGATTACATTTTTAATTATTGTAGGTATGGGACATGTATAGGTTGATTATTGCAACACAGTAATGTACACTAGCAGTGTCATAGCCAGGGTGCCGCATTTGGGGGGCACAACCTATTAGTGATTGCCGTCCTGGGGGAGGGGGTGTCTCCCTACCCTTTGGAAAATTTTTGCTTATCTGAGAGGGCTAAGATGCAAAATGGTGAACTTTTTGACATGAATTCACTGTTACAGATAACACAGTGTCATGATAAGATATGTGCAGTACCAGTAGTTTGCTCAAGTTGTTTGTGGGTGTGTGCCATTTTTCCATAGCAATAAAATTTCAACCCATGGCAGTGTGCCTGCAAACTAGTGATATATCCCATGCAATGCTCTCTAGTAGGTGGCAAATATATTTCAAATTGATGAAGTTACAGCCTCTTTGTTGGCAACACAGAATTTTTCTAAACAAATAAGAAATAATCCAAATAGATATAGACTATAAAGGAATTAAATTTGTTTACTGATTGTGTGGGTTGGTGATTCCTTTCTATTCAAGAGTTGCAGAATGAAATGGGAAATGGGAAGTGTCTTGCTTAGGCAGGGATTTCCAACCTTTTTCTTCGACCAGACTTAGTGCCAGCGCTATGGGGGTGCAAGAGGGGGCATTTGTCCCTCCCCCAAGATGGATTTAGATTAACAGAAAAAAAAATTTACCTCTCCAGAGACTTAATTTTTCATCCAGGGGTATGCTAAAACCTCAGATCATCCAGGGGCTTCACTCCCTGGATCTCCACCCCTAGGAACAGGGGGTTTGGGCTCACAAATTTTTGCTACCAAACATTATCCTTAAATGCCCTTATTTTGCCCCTCCCCAATTTTGACATTCTCGCAGCGCCACTGAAGTGACCTTGTTTCTGGCACCACCTAACAGCATTGGATCACAACCCCAGTTGATAACCAATATATATCACCCCAAAACGAATCACAACTTTGCATCAGCACTTTCTGACTTGCAGTTTCTTGCTTTGCTTTCTTCAACTTCATGTCTGGTTTAGGTTGTCTCAAGCATAAGCAGTGGAGTAAGGAAAGCAAGCCAGTGATCCAAGACTGGAAAGAAGGCTGTTACTGACCTGACGTAAACCAGTCAGTTAGAGACTGAGCTGTATTAACTTCATCTAGCTAACTAGCTATAGCAATATGGAATTGCAGGATGAGTGATATAGACTTCTTTTTCGTTGAGTGGTTGGCAAATTTTCAGATATTTTGGTACTATCTCGATCCATGATTTTAAGTGTGAGGGGGACGTGGGGACCCCACATGTTGATGAAGCTGAACCCTTTTCACAAGTACTGCCATTGTGCTTGGTGCTCAGCATAACCAATGGAGTAGGGGAAACAAGCCAGTGAGCCACAAATGGTTAAAAGGCCCTGGCTGGCTTGACTTGAACCAATTGGCCAAAAACTGGGCCGCAAAACTCCATCTTACTAACAAATCCAGGGGCAAGATCTACAGTCTGTTAGTACCCTACATCTGGGGGTACATGAATACTGGCCAAGGGAATTTGATTCCCATCCATTAACTTTAACTGTAATATCTTTGAAGGAGCTCTTTACAGAACTATCCCCCTTGGGTTATAGAATATATGCCAACAGTATGATGCTAATTGTTAAATTACTCTTTCAAGAGTAGAAACTCACACTGAGTGAAACCTTTAAGAAATGTTGATATTATTTTTTGGTTCCTTGCGTTAGCAAAAGGAACCTATGTAGTCAGGTTGGCGTGTGTGTGTGTGTGGGTTTGTCTTTGTGTAAAACAGAGGACCTAAACAATAGACTTCCAGGTCCTCGGTAGTAAATTCAAAAGATTTCTCAAGTCCTCGGTTGTCTAACAATAGACAGTCTATTGTGAAGGTTAGGGTTAAGTAAGCAGACACAATGGAGATAACAATGAAGTCCTCAGTTGTGTGTAAAAACACGACTGGGTGTGTACGTGTGTGTGTGTGTGTGTACTTGTTTCGTATTCAAACAGAGGACCTGAACAATGGATTTTAGGTCCTCTGGTGGAAATTCAATAGATTTCTGGGGTCCTCTCCTGTGTGAACAGTAGAGAGTCTATTGTTAAGGTTAGGGTTAAGGAAGCAGGAACAAAGGAAAACACAATGGGGTCCTCAGGTTGTGTGGAAAAAAACCTGTGTGTGTGTGTGTGTCTGTGACGCTAGCTTGGGTACGCTGTAACTCAACAAGGGAAAGTTGGATTAAATTGAAACTTGGTATATAGAAGTGCAGTAGTTTGAAGGTGTGCCCTATCGTTTTTGGTGGAGGTCAAAGGTCATTTGGGGTCACCAGAGGTCAAAAACTAAAAACCTTCTCAACATGATATTTCAAGGTAGGAAACTTGGATAGATGTCATACTTAGTGTGTGGGTGTGTTATTGTGTAAGGATGAAATCTGATATGTTTGGTGAAGGTCAAGGGGTCATCTGGGGTCACCAGGGGTCAAACACTGAAAAACATTTTAACATAGTATTTTAAGGTAAAAAGGACAGATTTCAAACCAATCTGTGTTTGGTTAAGGTCAAAGGTCATCAAGGTCACTGGAGGTCAGCCACTGGAAATGTTATTTAGAAAATATTGTAAGCTAGATAAACATAGGTTCAATAGATTTTTTTATCTCACCTGGTTTTGCATGCTTACACACCCAAACACCTTAGAAGTTTGGCCTTTACATTCGTTCAGTAATGATTACTTCGGGTTGTACACAGATTTTGGATTATTCAAAGTTGTAAGAGGGCAATAACTGAAATCTGTAGATTTCAATGAGCACAGGTCACACTGCATTAAACTGGTCTCTCTGCCAGTGGAAGCAATGCATGGGTTATACAGTATGTCTCTTTAATACTGCTGTGCTCTGTGGGGTAACCTAATCCTCATTCTATTATCACACCCCATTAATCACTTGCTTTAGGCTTAACTGCTGAATAAACCCTGTTTTCTGTGTAGAGATAGCAAGCAGGACAAATGGTAGATTGTTTTTAAGTAATAGCAAGTTTTATTTGAGAGCAGGTAAAAATAACTTATGAGAGAAGTACAAGGGGTGTTTTTCTCTCTCTAACCACATTGTGTATTGTTTATTGGTGATAATATCAAGTTTGATTACAAGCATAAATACATATGGAAATGAGGAAATGTTTTTGAAGGATCACCAAGCATTATACAAGTTGAATGTAAGTAAGGCCACAAAAATTTAATCGTTGATATCATGTAATATTAGTACTAAAATACCCCTTGTGAAGATGTTACAAACATTGAGTATGAGCTTTCGCTTCTCTCTGTTTCGAAGACTGGCTGTACACTAGTTCTTATAATATCCAGCAAGGAACCACAGTGCCCATTGGGCTCTTGTTTCTTTTTTTTTTCAAATTCATGATTTTACAGGGGATCACTTACTGCCCTGCAGACACCCATGACCAGTACAATATGACAGTATGTAAATATTATTTCATTAATACTAGGGTCAAACTAACGTGGTTTTTCTGCTGCTGATCCAGTGATTAAAGTTTTCATCATAATACCAACCTTTGTATGATTTGCTGTGATGTTTTCACTGTTGAATTAAAAATGCCTTTAAGTAATTGCCAAAGTTAAACAGCTTTTAGCATTTTATAACAGAAGTAAATCTTGCAATTAAAAGTATTGCACCTACGTCTTGAAATTTACGATATGCAGTGAATTGGTGACCCTAAATATATTTCCAGATTGCTACAGGTTGGAAAGCATCAGCAAATGGAATGCAGATGATCCAATGTTTTACTGAACGTGGTAAACCCCTGTCCAATCAGATACCTGATCTCATTATCAGTTCATCTCTAAGGGAAGGCCCCTAATCCTCTCAACCCAAACAGTTCCATTTTTCTGAACCTTCTTACTTTAAAGGGCCAATCTTCTCACCCCAAACTACCATTCTTGAAGGGATTAACAGAATTTTCCATTGGCTCAACTCTTTGATTAACAGCTAATTCAAACAAAGCAGAGTACCAAAGCGTATATTACACAGCATGAACTGTATGGAGAGTGTTTTGATTACACACATTGAGCTTTTCTACAGACAAATCCGGAGAGCAAGTGATGGTCTGATTTCAGTTGGCAATATCTGGGGTCTATCACCTTTTAATCTTTCAATTTTCTTTCTTACCTGTATCATGGATGGTTGTGCACTAAATTGTACTTCAATTCCTTCAATTTCACTGAATAAGAGGGTTTGAAATTCATGTAGACAATAAATGAAGTCTAATGGACCCCACTAATGGCTGCCCAGGGTCACTAAACACAAGGGCTGATGCAATTCGTCCATACTCACCGTGAAGCAATAAACTGTGATTGTGCCTGGATAAAGATGAATTTCAGATAATTGTGGGAGGGGCTTAAATAAGAAGATAAGGAGAATTGGTACTGTTTGGGATGAGAGAATTGGACCTTTAAGCCCCTCCCACAACTGCCTAAGACACAACCTCATGAAAACACAATCTCAGTTTATAGCTTCAGGGTGATTTATACAAGACCCCACTGAGTAATTAATTATATATATGCTGAGTAATATGAGCTAGGGTACTCTGCATTTTTTGAACTTGTTGTCAATCAAAGAGCTGTGCCAATTGAGAATTTCTGTGGACTCACTACAAGGATTGTAGTTTGCTGTGAGAGTTGATTGTGTTTAACTTCATTCACCTGCTGTCCATTTTCTTCTGCCTATAAGTGAATCCGATCAGCGCTTGTGTTTATTGACTGTGGGCTGCCATTAGGGGGGTCCATCAGCTGTAAATCGTCTTCATTTATTGTTTACATGAATTTCAAACCCTCATATTCAATGAAATTGAAGGAATCAATACACAATTTAGTGTACATCCAACCATGATACAGGTAAGCAAGGAAACTGAAAGATTACAAGGTGATAGACCCCAGTTATGGCCGACTGAAATCAGACCATCACTTGCTGTCTGGATTCATCTATATGATCATGTTACACATTGTGACATACACATTGTAACATACATAATACCAAATAATACTAAAAAAGTAAAGCAACAAGAAATGATCATTACAAATAAAATACCCTTAAAATTGTCCTCCAGCAACAACAGTGCCATAAAAGTACGTATCCATGAATGGATTCGTTTACAGAAAGACTTTTCCTCAAACCTCTGCTCTCGTCTTGTGTTACGCACCATTGACCTATATAAAACATGTAAACCAGTGTGTAAGTAGGTTTGTAGAGTATACCATGTGCAGATTACTTCATGTTGTTACTGAAATAAGGAGAACACCTATATTCCATCATGATAGATTATAAATTACTCTTCCACGAGGTTAGTTTGCAAAAAACGTGTTACAGTTTTGTTGCATTATTACAAATCTCGATGAAAGTATAAAAACGTGATAATCACACTGAGACTCAAAGTGATGCCGCATTAGTACATTCAATATAATCTCCTATGCAAATTTACATCATCAATTTTTTTTCAAGTGCAAGTGTGATCATTAACACAGTTACTTCCAAGTGTCATGTAAGAGTATAAGCGAAAGTGAAAATAGGTTAGAAAAAAGGGAAAAAATGGTCAATTCGATTAAAAGACAGATAGATTGGATTTAACCCCTACATCAACACAAAAGTGATACATAATGCCTACAAGACAAAAAGGTTAAGTTTAAAAACTGTTTCAAATATGCAGGTCAAGTTTGGTTTCAAATACATTAGAAAAACGGTGCAAGTCCTTCCCTTTTATGACAGGCAGGAAATGCCATACAGGGGATGTAGGCATATTTTACATTCCCTAGCCAAGGGGGGGGGGGGGAGTATATCTTTGCTGTTAAAACTACACCAGGCTGTTTATGCTACTGTACCTTAATAAGGCCATAACAAGAATGTACTGAACTTCGTATAACAGGTTAAGGAATCACGATAAAGCTATTTTTTAAATTAATGTCACCAATTGCCCTTTATATAGGCTTATGGTTAGGGTTTGGCAGTATACTGGTACTGACGTCAATACCTGTACTACATGCAGGTACAGGTAATGAAAATACGGAAGATGTTTGGTGTGTTAATTAATAATACTGGTTCTTGAAAAAATACCGGTACTTGAAATAAACAAATACAACTGTTAGGATGTGTGGATGCTTAAAGTATTTACACGAACATTTAGAGCAGAGGTTCCTGCACTGTAATTAACCCAATCAAACGCCGACATGCATTGATGTGCAAGATAACATGGGGGCCATGCATTGCTTAGGTTCCTTCCCACCCAATTTCCTTCTGCAAGAGTTGAGAAGGTTCCTTCCCATCCAACTTCCCTATGCGAGAGTTGAGAATCAGTACTGCCTCAATACTGGTTCTGTGTGTTTTACAATACCGGTGCCATTATTTTTACGGTGCCACCCAACCCTGTTTATGATTACATTCCAATAAAGGGTTAGTTCTTGTCTTGTAATCTTAGTCATTACCTTTCCTTTTAGTTTATTGAATTTTCGTCCTTTTTTTTCTCGTATATTCTTTTTCCTTTATGCTTATTTGTGTGAATTGCAACACTCTACTCCAGGTAACATGCTTTTGTTGTTTTGGGGAGTAGAACTCTCTATGAGTCCCTCAGGGTTTTTTAGTTTTACTGTACTTCATCTACTTCAGTGTTATGTATGTATGCATTACTTTTGTGTATCGATACATTTTGATGATGTAGAAAAACAAATAAACGAAATGAAACGAAATGAAAGGAAACAATGAAGGAGATTGCATTCACCCCAACTTAAAGTGTAGTAGTCTACACTATTTCATGGAGTACTCTGTAGAATCATGTGACATTAGCTTTGTGAATTGTGAAATTCACTAGGAATGAAAATAAACTCCTTTACCTGGATATGCAATATTTTAAGGGAAATATTTCGTTAAATAATATACCAACATACCACAAAACGAAAGTAGCTTGTGTCATTAAACCATTCAATCTAACTAATGAACACCAGCAATAATATCACTCCCTCAAAATATTATGTATTAAAACAGAAGTTGCATCATTTGAAAGTTTATAAGTTGGGTCAACAAATTACATTGTGCAATAAACAACAGAATGTCTGCCTGTGACAATCTCTTTTCTTTGAAAAAAGGCTACATTACTGTCTTCTTTTGAATAATGTATCATCCTATAATCATCAGTTGTAATGCTAAGCTGCTGTGACGTGATTTTGACACAAGTTTTTTTCAATTTGAAGCTCTGATGTTTGTGGGGAAAAAATGAAATAAGAGAGTTTAATTTTTTTCCACATTTGAAGTGTGCATTGTTCCACAATTTTTATTTTTCCAAAACTTTCTCATACTGAGTGTATTGATGCAGTTATAATATCTTAGAGAAAACAGTGAAAATCATAAGTACTGAATTAAAAAATAGGAATTTATATGTAAAACAAACACGGCATTTCCCTTTTGTTGGGAAATATCATAGAAGATACATAGAAATTAAAAAAAAAAACTTTAGCAGCTGTTTCAAATAAGTTAGGTGCGACAGCTTTTGCCGGGAAAATATATATATATATATTTTTTTTTTTGGGGGGGGGGGGAGACACTTACAGCACTTTGATGTTAAGTATGGATTTCACATCATACTTCTGATGGCAGCCTAAAACATAAAAACAATTATGACTGAATATTGTCTGTAGAGGTCAATGACTTACATTTAATAAATATAATCTGTGTAGTGAGGGAAAGTTGTTGTTAGATTTAAGTGTATTGTTCCTTAATTAAGATCTGTTTTCTACTCCATATCTGTAAAATATTGCAATCTGGATTTTTCATAGTCCACCAGTTTTTTTTTTCCATCATTTTGATATCTTTATAAATTAATTTCGTTTTTGGTAACAGTGGGCTTAAATTTTCAAGGTTTACTGTAGGCCTAGCTACTAGAAATCCAGTCCATTTTTACTTTTCATTGATAATCATTATACCTTACCCACACATGGAATACACATTTCCCATCTGTTAAAACATTCAGTTCTGTAGAAGTAATTTTAATATGCTTCAGAATCCTCCTTCATTTCCCAACTCTGCTGGTATATCTTTCCCAGAATTTTGAAGTGGTTGGTGTCACGTGGTTTGGTCGTTAAACCCCATCATTCCCTCTCCTGTTGAACTTGGACAACTAGATCTGTGAGCTGGTTCTTGTATATGCAGTTTCCTTGAATCCAGGTGTACACTGCATTAGTAGCTGGTAGTGAATTTATCCCACCATCCATTGAGATGATCGAAGAACACCGCTGTGTGTTTTGTAGAAGCTTTTCATATCTGCATTTGTGTGCTGAAAAAATTGACAGTGCATCAGATTGCCGACAAAAAGAACGAAGGCATGCAGCTACAATATTTTCATTACAGTGATGACATATGTTGTCATTTTTTGTTTGACAAGGTATGAGAGCAAATGGTTAGTTGCAATCATCATAGACAAAACTTTAAAGGAAATTTCCTACCAACACTTACACAAAATTTGGTGTGGAAATTGGGAGGATCTGAAAAAATTAGGGGAGGGGAAATCACTGTTCCTCATTCATCCCCCAACCTCCACCATGATCTAAGCCTATAGAGCTCAGAGAGTTGTGAAATTATCATTTTAATTAGCAATTAGTTGCTGCTCAAAACTATCATGCTGGTGGAACAATATGTACATCACTCTGCCTTACCACCCTGTTGCATAATTTAATCCTACTTACCTGCAGTAATCATTGGGCAAGTCATCTGATGGGATGGATATAATGTGGGGAGAGCTGGTGGAACAATTATCTCTATATGGTACTAGTAACCATGTCTTAACTTTCCTGTGTGTACATGCTGGTCTTTTGACATGAGTATGCCGTCTTCAGTGTATGTTTGTCACTTGACACATAAGCATCTGGAAAGAAAGCCCAACACCCCTCCCCAACCCATGTCTCCCTCCCCTCAAAAAAGAAAAGCAATTTTGAAGTCAACTTTTTCAATGGTCCCCTTCTCCCTCCCTACCTTAACGAACAGTTTTCCACTCCTACCAGCTCCCTGCTCCTACTGAAATAAACTGCAGCTGTACTGAAATGCTTGTCATCCCTTCTTGCACATACCAATCATTCCAGTTCAGCGGTGCTTTACCTCCACTGACAGTAGCCTACATTTCTGCCAGTAGAAACTTTTTTCTCTCTTTGTACATTTTGAAACAAGCTATCATTAAGCCATTCAACTTTTGAAAATTTTCTGTATACCACAACTGCTGAAAAGCATTTAAAAGCTTCATTATTTCTCTCAACATTGTGCAAACCCTTAGAAACATCGACTAAACAATAAAAAGTGCCATAAAGAATAACTACCAACAATTATGGCGGGTTCTGGAGGTAAAATGCAGTCACTTGTGACATATACTACAGATGTCTGGGTAGTGTGATTTCTCTCAAAGGAATAAATTCCGACGGCTTTTTTCTTTTGCATGTGTGGGTGTGACAGTGTGTTGGATGTTACCATTGTAAACTTAACCGTAATGTATCAGTTGTATAACTGTTATACGGATTGGTGGTTTTTGTTTTGTACTTTACCCCAGTTTTTTTTACAAAATTTGAGTTTTTGTTTGAACAGTTGGTCCTTAACAGTATGAAAAAGGAGTTTTTCCACCACATTTTTATAAGTTCCAAGGGTGGAGATTTGTTCTCAGTGTTGTGAAACATTTCCTCATTTTCCAAAAAATACTTGCGCTAACCCAAATTCAATGAATAATTTTTCAAATATTGGGGGAGACATGTCCAGTTGTTTCCCAGAATGTGTTGCAGTACCTCCCTCCCTGGGATTGCTTCCCATTTTACTTTCATGCTTACTTCATTTGTTTTTATTTGCAATTTCAGTATTTTTTCTTCTTTTGCTTCTCACCTGAGTTACAGTAGGCTAAGTGAGAACATAAAGAGTCCCTCTTGACAGTTTCTTCTACTTTGGAATTTTATGTTTAACTCTGGACTCTTGGAATGTTATAATAAAATGATACAGTAGATGTTAGCTGTGAAATAGTTGTGGTGGGCTATTGAGGAGACTAACATTTTGTAAACACCAATACATTGTATATTTATTTGTGAGATATTTGTATGTGAGGAAAGACTTGCAATGAATTTATATTTTATACTGCAAATGTATTTTTTAGTGATGAAAAGCTGAAAAAGTCATAAGCTAGAATGTTCAAAAATGCTGCTTTCCTTCAATTATATGAACCTGGTTAACATTATATTTTAGTTGCTTAACTTTAATTTGAGTTGTTTGGGCCACTACTCCTGTATGGAGGCATACGCATAGCTGGTATTGAATTACTCCATAATGGACTGTATAAAAATGTACAACCACCAACCCTCCTTAGGCTCCCTTCTCCCCAACCCAAAGTGTGGCAAAGTTGAAAGACATATTTTCAGTAGTTTCAGCTGGCTGAGTTACCAATTAAATGTAAGGAACAGAATACTGTTGGACATCCTCCTATTATCTATTATTGCATATGCATAGCTTTTAAAATTGCTCTACAGTGGATTACGTAGAAACCATGCAGCCTACCCCCCCCCCCTCAAAAAAAAAAAACAAAAAAAAAAAAGAAAAAGAAACAGCAGCTTAGTGGAAAGATACATTAGAACAACACTGTACTTTCAGCCAGTTACCAAAATTCATGTCAAAATTGTGATTCCCACCAGGAAGTTCAGGAAGGAGCCAGCACACATTCCTTGTGGTGTAAGGGAGCACGGCTTTTTCTCCTCCCCTGCAGTCGGCAGACAAGGGAATAATAGCCACACGTAATTATGTGCTCAGAGCATGAACTGAGCTCTACACTGTGCTGGAATGACAGACTTTTGTTTCCTTCTTTTAGTTTCTACCTATGGCTGCCTCATTAACTTGCCCAGTGGACTGCTTGTGGTCACTGTGCTGTTCAGAATTAATATTCAGTATGAGCACAATGGATAGAGGAGTAATCTGCTGACTGCTGGAGACTAGAAACAGCTATGCTCCCTAATGCTTGTACAGGCACACCCTCTGGCCCCAAGATAATTGCATTATTTACCACTGGCGGAGCTACAGTAGGGACTTCGGTCAAAGGGGGCGAAAATGGTCTGCAGGGGCGCTTCGAAGGATTAAAGACCCTGAGCCTCAGCATGATCACAGCTACAGCTTTTCAGGCTTTCCATTTGATTTTCTGCACCTGGTAGAAGACTACTTTGCCATTTCTCCTGAGCAAATTTATTTACTTAAAACATGTTTAAATTTTCTATCCAAGAGCCTCCGCAGAAGAAAATTCAGGGGGTGGGGGAAGTTCTTGAAGGGGGAAGCTCTGTGCCAGAGTTGGCGGGGACCGCAGGAAAATTTTGGCCCAAATGCCTCTCAGGTTGTTGGAAATGGCATTTTTAAAGCCTATTTGCCACATATAAATGGGGAAACACTGAGTGAACTGTTATGTTGATGTTAATTTTTCTTCGTCTTTTTCTTTATGTTTTCTTCGAGTTTTTTTTTCAGATTTTTTATTTTCCAGGGAAGGGCAAGTTCCCCCCCCCTTGCCCATACCTGCGGACGCCCATGTTTTTATCCCTCTCTTTCACACTCTAGTATCAAGGCGGTCATTATATTCTGTGTTATTGTCAGGTCTCGATTTAAGATTTTAATGTAATAATGGGCTACTTTGTGAATACAGATTAAATCTGCTAGTGCCAATCGCAAGCAATCTTAAAGAAAAAGTTTTGGATGTTAATCACCGTTAGGTGTACATTTTTGGCATCTGGAAATCAAGATAAGTACTTGAAGAAACATTAATTGACGTAATTTACATCATGTGACCACTCTAAAATAGCCATTAATTTAGTACATTGCAAGAAATAGCAAGACAAAAGGTCTGCTTGGCTCTCTAGATGCCGAATTCATAATAAATAAAAGTAGCCTAAGCCTAGGCTTATTAGATTGCAATTTTCTGGCTTTGGAGACCACGAAAGAACAGAAATAAGCTTTTTCATGTGATTATCCTGCAGTGTCAGAAATAGCCATTTATCATAAGAATGGTCACTTGAAGAAAAGCAAAATGGAAACTTCTCATTAAAACTCTTAATTCATTACCACTATTAAAACAGTTTTTATTTTATTTTAACCTCAATGTTCTCTTCAAATGATTTTGACAAATGTTGTGGAAGCTATTTTGGCACTTTTGTAAACTCTTTTTATTGTCTATATGTTAACAATTATCCCCGACAACAAGAGGGCTATTTGCGCTACAATTATTTTTGCACCCTTAGCGACATCTTTTATTGGCGGGGGGGTGATGAATTAAATGTCAGTTTGTGTATTTTGTAAGCTTATAATCATGCTTGGTGTGGAAGCAATTAACTTAGCACAGCAACAACATTCATTAGTGCATATTAAGCATGGAGATATGTGTCGGCAAAACCTATCCCTATATTACAGAAGATGACCCTTTTCATCAGAATAAAGTGCAGATAGTACAGTCACTGGTGACTGTTTGAACATTTTGTTATCTGGGCCTTAAACCAAAACTATTAAATTATGTCTTTTGCCAATAATGGTGCAAGGGTCAAGTATGTTAAAAACCTAAAAAGGGCTCCGACAGACGATTTTGGTCCGTCAGGGGGGGCGACCGTCCCCCTGACCATATGGCAGCTCCGCCACCGTTATGTACTTCCCCTGCAAAAAACAGCATTTTTAATCAAATGCATTTAAGCAAGAGGAACCACCAGCTTACTCCAGCACAAAATCTCAGTCACGGCTCACAACTTTGAAATCAGTGTGGATGGCCTAGTCTTGATCACTCACTTGAGGTGGTAGTTAAAGCCTGTAGTGTGACATGTCAGCAAAATGGCCTGACTTTACTTTGCAGTGAAAGAGTCTGTTAATTACCTTAGGAAAATTGAGTTTGGTTTATGTCAGTATCTCTTTTGGTTCTCAAGATATACCTCTTCAAAGTTTTAATGTTTCTGAAGCAACTTGTGGCTTATGCTAAAATAATGATGAGGGGTGTTGCACAGTGTGGACATTTCTTTTGTTTACCCAACATTAATTACCTCTTAATTACTAATCAGATAGTTTATGGTTTGGTAATTAGTTTTTAACGACACACACTTTTTGGTTTCGATGAAAAGAGAAACCTATGCATTCATGATGGCGTGTGTGTGTATGTGCGTGTGTATGTGTGTGTGTATGTGTGGATGTGTGTGTGTGTGTATGTGTGTGTGTTTGTGACACTTTGCTCGTTTACACGATATCTTGAGAAGGGAAGATCTGACAGTTCTCAAACTTGGTACATAGATACCCCATACTGAGAGGAAGAACCCTATTTATTTTGGTTGAGGTCAAAGGTCATCTGGGGTCACAGGGGGTCAAAAACCAAAATCCTTGTTTACACAATATCTCAAGACAGGAAACTTGGATTAATTTCAAACTTGATATGTTGATGCGTTATGATGTAAGGAAGAACCCTTTTGATTTTGGTGGAGGTCAAAGGTCATTTGGGGTCACGTGGGGTCAAAACCCGAAATCCTTGTTTACACGATATCTCATGGTAGAAAACTTGGATTAATTTCAAACTTGATATGTTGATGCGTTAGGATGTCAGGAAGAACCCTATTGATTTTGGTGGAGGTCAAAGGTCATTTGGGGTCACATGGGGTCAAACCCCGAAATCCTTGTTTACACAATATCTCATGGTAGAAAACTTGGATTAATTTCAAACTTGATATGTTGATGCGTTAGGATGTCAGGAAGAACCCTATTGATTTTGGTGGAGGTCAAAGGTCATTTGGGGTCACATGGGGTCAAACCCTGAAATCCTTGTTTACACAATATCTCATGGTAGGAAACTTGGATCAATTTCATACTTGATATGTTGATGCGTTATGATGTAAGGAAGAACCCTATTGATTTTGGTGGAGGTCAAAGGTCATTTGGGGTCACGTGGGGTCAAACCCCGAAATCCTTGTTTACACAATATCTCATGGTAGAAAACTTTGATTAATTTCAAACTTAATATGTTGATGCGTTAGGATGTCAGGAAGAACCCAATTGATTTTGGTGGAGGTCAAAGGTCATTTGGGGTCACATGGGGTCAAACCCTGAAATCCTTGTTTACACGATATCTCATGGTAGGAAACTTGGATTAATTTCATACTTGATATGTTGATGCGTTAGGATGTCAGGAAGAACCCTATCGATTTTGGTGGAGGTCAAAGGTCATTTGGGGTCACATGGGGTCAAAACCTGAAATCCCTGTTTACACGATATCTCATGGTAAGAAACTTGGATCAATTTCATACTTGATATGTTGATGCGTTATGATGTAAGGAAGAACCCTATTGATTTTGGAGGAGGTCAAAGGTCATTTGGGGTCACATGGGGTCAAACCCCGAAGTCCTTGTTTACACGATATCTCATGGTAGAAAACTTGGATTAATTTCAAACTTGACATGTTGATGCGTTATGATGTAAGGAAAAATCCTATTGATTTTGGTGGAGGTCAAAGGTCATTTGGGGTCACATGGGGTCAAACCCTGAAATCCTTGTTTACATGATATCTCATGGTAGAAAACTTGGATCAATTTCAAACTTGAAATGTTGATGCGTTATGATGTAATATAGAACCCGATGTGTTTTCGTGGAGGTCAAAGGTCATGGGGTCACATGGGGTCAAAACCTGAAATCCTTGTTTACATGATACATTATGGTAGGAAACTTGGATTCATTTCAATCTTGATAGGCTGATGCGTTATGATGTAAGAAAGAACCCTATTTATTTTCGTGGAGGTCAAAGGTCATTTGGGGTCACATGGGGTCACACCCCAAAATCCTGGTTTACACTATATCTCAAGGTAGGAAGCTTGGATTGATTTCAAACTTGATATGTTGATGCATTATGATGTAAGAAATAACCCAATAAATTTTGGTGTAGGTCAAAGGTCATTTGGGGTCACATGGGGTCAAATTCCGAACTTCTTGTTTACGCTATATCTCAAGGTAGGAAGCTTGGATTGATTTCAAACTTGATATGTTGATGCGTTATGATGGGAGGAAGAACCCTATTGATTTTGGTAGAGGTCAAAGGTCATTTGGGGCCATGGGGGTCAAACTCAGAAAAACTTGTTTAGGATAGCTCAAGGTATGAAAGGTGGATGGATTTCAAAATTAGTATGTAAATGAATTATGGTGAGAAGATGGTCTGTATAAGGTTATTTTTTGTTGAGGTGAAAGGACATCTGGGGTCATGATCAGTCAAACTTTGAAAAACTTGTCAAAATGGGATATCTCAAGGTAGGAAACTTGGATGGATTTCCCAATTAGTATGTGGATGTGTTATGGTGAGTTGAAAGTACTGTACCTGTTGTTTTTGGTGGAGGTCAGTGGTCATCTGGTATCACCTGGCATCAAACTCTGAAAACCTTGTTTGCAGAATATCTTAAGGCACAATATGAAAGAAAAACCAGTCACTTACAGGTGGAGACAAAGGCTATTTTGGGTCACCAGTTGTTACAAGAAATGTAGCATTTTATTGAAAAGAGCATGTATGTATCATCGAAACCTCAATGCATTTTTGCATTCTGGTTTTAAACTTGCAAAACAAAACCCCCAGAATGTACAATGTAACAATTGTCCTTGAAATGAAGATTGCAATAACAAAGGATAACAATAGCCATACACTGTATGGCATGTCCCACCCTAGACATCACAAGATAGCATGATTGTGGGCAAGTGAGAAAGTGCCCTGTGAAATCTTCAATCAATTTTTGACTGATTTTGATGGGATTGCTGCAATTTTCTTGGTGTTTGATGCTTTCCACTTTAACATACCCAGCTTTGTCTTTTTCATATCACACAATCTTTAAACTGGTTGAACATAGGAGGTAGTAATAATCATGTAATAATAACAGTGTCTACTTAGACAATCCCCATATCCTACACACATATTATTGTTTTTTAAGTGAGAAATCAATGATTTAATGTCTTAATTTTCAAACATTTGTGACCAGACAAATTTAATGGATTCATGATGACCATTAAAGCTTAAGGAGCCCTACTCAATTGATGACACTACTTCATATGTTACAGACAGCCTGGGGTAACAAAGAGAATTTAAAATTACACTTTTGTGTGTGAAATCTTGTGACAGTTATGCTGAAATTATTAGCATTGTTATATATTATAGCATCCCTCTGAAACTCCCCCTTAAGATAAGATATTATTGTCAAGGTCAAGGTCTGCAGAGAACACAATTGAATGTATTGTATAAGTCATTGAACAATATTTGGTAGTCCACAACCTTCTGTTGTTCACGAATGCAAACACCCAGAATTATTCTTGAGACAATTTTTTAATTCTTTTAACCTTTTCTGTTTCAGAACTTTCAAGAGTTCTACAATATGACTGCAGACCCTCATCAGCTGACCAATGACGTATCCTCCCTGGATCCTGCGTACCTGGATGACCTTAGCAACCGATTGATCGCTCTCAGCGTTTGCAAAGGTTCAAGTTGCCACAAAACCTGAGGCTACTAATCTGCAGCTCAAAAGTATTATGGAATTATTTTATAAACATATAGTAAAGGCTGAGAAAGATTTGGTTTTTAAGTTTGAGTCACGGAAGGGTCACATTTTACAAGGCAGTCTTTCATGCAGTGAGATTTGAACTACAAAAAAGAAAAGGGAAAAATATGAATGAAGATGGTTGTGGGTTCTTTGTGAATTTAATTCATTTTTTTCTATCAATTTTGCAGCTCTACATACGCAAGTGCAAAGAGGAGTTTTCATTCTTGCAAAGTTTTTTGTTTTAGCAATTTGAACCGAAACTTTGCTTAGTGAATAGTATTTTTAATGAGAATGTAAGATGAAAAGATTCCTTTTGCAAAATTTCAAAGAGTGTGAGCTAATTTTTTGTGAAAGTGGAACAAAATTATATCTATTTGAAAAGTTGATGTTCTTGTCAGCTTTCAGATCTGTTTGTATTATGGTGAAATATTTTATGCTAGAATTTATTGAAAAAACCATCATTATCAGAGTTTTTCTTTAAAATTTCATTTAACCTTGCCTTCTTTTACAAAGTAACTGCAATGTCACTTCAATTTCACTTCTAGTGAGTAATAATATAGGTATTGTTTTAACATAATTTTCTGATTCTAATTGTCAAATAAATGAAGTTTTGTGTTTCGTGTACTTGGCAAAACCTCTAAGGTCATACAGAAGTTTCTGTCGCTATAGTCAGTCACGTACCATTAGTCACCTGAAATGCCTGCGAGAAGTGCAATTTTTGCACCCCCAGATAAAGAATCGTAACTAAGGTAAATGTTTTACACTTTAATTAAACAGCACACTGGTGGGGTCTAGGATACTTCCCTTCTCTCTGTAGATCGGTACTTGAGCAGCAAGCTGTGACTGTTAGCACTTAGCCAATAAGCTTGAAATGCACCATTATTATTATTATTATTAAAATTATTAACAAAATGAATTAAGCACTGCAACTATTAAAATATAATCTGTACAATAAAACATAAATAAACCAAAGAGACAGAACAAGATAAAATAAAAATAAATGAAAACTACACATTAAAATTTTGTCTAAAAGGGTCAGTCAAAGTTAAGATTTAAAAATTTTCAGTGGCAGGACATAATCTAAGATTGGCTGGGAGAGGATTCCAAAGGTGAGGACCAGCCACAGGAAAAGAATGTTCACCAAAAGAGGTATTAAATTGAGGAACAATTAAGTGAATTGTGGAGTCAGAGCACTACTGGTCTTTTAAACCCTCTCTCTTTAACCCTTTACCGTTGTGCTCTGATCTGGGCATATTTGCGCGCCTCGGGAGTGGGCGGAAAAGCGGACGTAGCCCGCCCCACACCGGCTTCCGTAGGCCATTGACCCCGTGACCTTAAACTATTGTCTCTCTCGTTGTTGCGGCCGAATTTTCGGGTAGCTACTTGATGTTTCAAGCTCCGCGTGAAACAGTAAAGATGGGTGACAGCCGAGCTCTCCGCATGGGTCCAAAAGGACCCAAACAATGGTAAAGGGTTAAAATAAGCCTGTGGAGTGCGTTAACTGCAAAGCTGATGCCACTGTCTCTGCGTGTGTGCACGTAACCCTTTAGCCGAGTGGTGCAGGTATTTTAGATTAACCCTTTACCGTTGTGCTCCGATCTGGGCATATTTGCGCGCCTCAGGAGTGGGCGGAAAAGCGGACGTAGCCCGCCCCGCATCGACTTCTGTAGGCCATTGACCCCGTGACCTTAAAATTGTCTCTCTCGTTGTTGTGGCCGAATTTTCGGGTAGCTACTCGCAGTTTCGAGCTCCGCGTGAAACAGTAAATATGGGTGACAGCCGAGCTCTCTGCATGGGTCCAAAAGGACCCAAACAACGGTAAAGGGTTAACAATAGACTGGACAAATAAATAGGAGAAAACCATTAGACTTACACAGTGCAGGATTGTCATTGGCTATGCTGCAAAATGAGATCAACTGAAGAGAGAACTACTTATAAGGATAAGCAGAAAAGAGTCAATTCATTTGTACTACAGTGTTGTGAAATTAAGGAAGCAATTCAAAGTAATTTTGGGGCATATTTTTGACAACATTGAAGATTCCCCAAGAATAACTCTCCAAGGAGATTTGAGTTGAAAGTCAACTTTAGGCCAAAAGGTATGCAGACTGTTCTGCATAAATTAAAGCTGTATAACCTGCCCAAGTGGTGAAAGGATTTTCATTATAAATGAATTTTTCTGACTACCTAAGAAGTTCATTACTGTGAAGGGATTACAGTGCTGTGTAGCATGCAGCTACAGGTTGCCATAGCAATCATTTTAAGACATTATATGTGTTCATCAGTATAAGAAAAGTCCACTTAGGGAACAATTTTTGTAATTATGATAAAAAGTTATGGTGGGTTTTGATAAGAAAATCATAGATGTGTTTCAGAACAAATGTAAGATATTCCCTTTACAGTTGCGTCATTTAAAAGCATCAATGTTGCATACATGTACAGTTAAAGTGCCCTCCATTGGGCAACATGAAGACTGATGAATATGCTTAAAGACTGAAAGTAAGTGCAAGGGATATATAATCTACATCACTCCTCCATGCCCTCTAATTATGTTAACCTACTTAATCTTCAGTAATCCTTTAGCAAGTTATCAGCATTGATGGGATTTACATAGGTAGAGCCCAAAGGAAGAAAAAAAACAGGTAAAGAAACAGAAATTTCTATAAAAAGAGAACCTGTCACATTGCAGAGTATAATTTGTTTTTTGCTCATTTGCTCATCACCTCGTATTTACATATGCAATTCCCTGTCATGCCTTCCAGAACTGTCATGCATAAATCTTGGTAAAGAGAGGGCACCCTCTGTCTAGTAGAGGGTCATGTTTCAGAACCATTTTCTCTTCGTTTTGCCCTTGCTTTGAGCAAGATGTGTTTTTGTCTGACAGTCAGAGTTTTCAACGTTTGGAGGTTTTGTATGTGTTTACTCTCATAGGAGTTTCTTTAAGTGCGGGGAAGGATGAGCAGGCCTCGAAATAAGATCCAAAAGGGGCATAGCCAAAATGAGCAAAATGGCTATTGGTCTATGTTATTTCAATGGGACATTTTTGAGGGGCACCACAGCCATCACGAAGGGCCGGATAGCCATGGCTATCGGTGCTCTCTGTTATTTCAAGCCCTGGATGGTGTTGGAAGATGGGTGATTTACGTATGTAAGTAGGAGGTAAGTAATGGGGCTTGTAGATTCCCAAACCAGGGAGTTTGGGGGGGGGGGGAACTTTGTTCTTGTGGAATGTAAGATTTTAGAAAACTTTGGTGAGGTGTGTAAAATTATCAAATAATAGAATAAATGTTTTATATTAAGTTGTCTTTTCTGTTTATATCTTCCAAAGCCAAGGATGTTTTGTTAAAAGAGTATTAAACTGTATACCAGACACAGTGTCTTAAAGATACTGGCGTGTGGGATTGTTGCAGTACTATAGAAATCTGTTCATTCTTACTGAATGTACAGTAGATGGATCAAATGCGGCAGTTGCAACCATCATTTCCAAGATATATGTAAAACTTGAAGGTGTCTTTAAAAGTCCTCATACATGGTGCTTTCAGAAAATTTGAATCAAAGTTTTATTTTGCACTTTCTTAAGGTAACATATTTGTTGTACATAATTAAGCATCACAATTACTGTCCCTTTTATGTGCTTCCATGTTAGTTAAAAATTGAATCTCTATTGACGTACTTGGTGCTCAGAATGAGCAAAGGGAGATTGAAATATGCCCTCCCTTTTTGGTTTTGATGATAAGAGAAACCAATGCATTCATGATAGCGTGCGTGTGTGTGTGTATGTGTGTGTGTGTGTTTGTGACACTTTGCTTGTTAACATGATATCTCAAGATAGGAATGTCTGAAAGTTTTCAAACTTGGTACATGGATGTGCCATATTGAGAGGAAGAACCCTATTGTTTTTGGTGGAGGTCAAAGGTCATTTGGAGTCACCAGGGGTCAAAGTCTGAAAACCTTGTTAATGCAATATCTCAAGTAAGGAAACTTGGTTAGATTTCATATTTGGTATGTGGATGTGTTATAGTCAGAAGATGGTCCCTATTGTTTTTGCCGGAGGTCAAAGGCCATCTGGGGTTACCAGTTGTCAGTCTGAAAATCTCGTTAACACGAAATCTCAAGTTGGAAGCTTTGACAGATTTCATATTTGGTATGTGGATGCATTATGGTCAGGAGATGGTCCCTATTGTTTTTGGTGGAGGTCAAAGGTCATCAGGGGTCACCAGTTGTCAAAGTCTGAAAATCTTGTTAACACAATATCTCAAGTTTGGAATCTTGGATAGATTTCATATATGGTACGTGGATGCGTTATAGTCAGAAGATGGTCTCTATTGTTTTTGGCAGAGGTCACAGGTCATTGGGGGTCACCAGGGGTCAAAGTCTGAAAATCTCATTAACACAATATCTCAAGTTTGGAAGCTTGGATATATTTCATATTTGGTATGTGGATGCGTTATAGTCAGGAGATGGTCCCTATTGTTTTTGGTGGAGGTCAAAGGTCATCTGGGGTCACCAGGTGTAAAAGTCTGAAAACCTTGTTAACGCAATATCTCAAGGTAGGAAACTTGGATAGAATTCATATTTGGTATGTGGATGCATTATAGTCAGTAGATGGTCCCTATTGTTTTTGTCAGAGGTCAAAGGTCATCTAGGTTCACCGGGAGTCAAGGTCTAAAAACCTCGTTAACACGATATCTCAAGGTAGGAAGCTTGGATAGATTTCATATTTGGTATGTGGATGCATTATGGTCAGGAGATGGTACCTAATGTTTTTGATGGAGGTCAAAGGTCATCTGGGGTCACTGCTGGTCAAAGTCTGAAAATCCTGCTTATGCCACATCTCAAGATAGAAAACTTGGATAGATTTCATATTTGGGTATGTGGATGCATTATGGTCAGAGGATGGTCCCCATTGTTTTTGGCAGATATGAAAGGTCATCTGGGGTCTTCAGGGATCAAAGCCTGGAAACCTTTTTAAATATGATCTTTCAAGATAGCTGTTTGTCCATTTGTCTGTCTGTTGTTTGTATGTCTAGCTATGTATGGCTTTTATGGAGGTCAAAAGGTCATCTGGAATGACAAAATTATTTTTTGAACATGCTAGTATAACATTTTAATGAGAGAATAATGGTGTATGATGGCACTCTTTGAAATGGAACATTTGTGTATCATCAAAACCTCAATGCATTTTTGCATTCTGGTTTAAATGTCAATTTTGTCACATTCAAAGAATTACTGTGTTATATTGAACTCAGCTTCTCAGTGGTGTGCCATTGGTTAATAACGTTGCTTGTTGGTATGTTTATAAAATTTACGGATTTTGCTGCATAATGAGAGATAAAGAATCCTGTTTCAAGCCCAAATTATTTTTGATACATTATTTGAGTAACTCATTCTATGCATGCAGATGAAATTTACATCAGCTTCTGTTTGCAGTTGGCAACATATTAGCAGTTGTCAGATAAAATCATCACCTTTCCCCTCAAAAGGTAACTAAGATTAACAAGGGTTGACATCATAGCTGCTCATTAAAAAAATAAAAGAAAAATCAGCTTTTGGTTTTGTGTAAACCTCGGATCCAAATTTGTACTTCATAAACTGAGACAGATGCTTTTATGATGTGACTGTGTCAAACTGAAGCATCAGAATTCTACCAAGATGTAGCCTCATGCAGCTACATTGCCCATTACTGAAATGCATGTACCTTTTGGAAACTAATTGGGAGCTTATTTCCCCAATAGCCTTTTGAGCAAAATTTATGCCTCCAACGTATTAAACTTCGCAGCAATGATTCATTTTTTTTTGGGGGGGGGGGCAGTTTTTTGTGGTTATTGTTGTTTTTTGTCAAACCTGGGTCATGTGGGTGCCAAACCTCTCAGCTGTGCAGCCACTTTTCCTAACTAGTCCTGTAGTTAGTTCCTCAGTGTGTTTTATAGTGTTACAGTGTGTCAATTTGGTGAAAAGGTAAACTGTAAATAAGGTTTAAGTTTGCTATCAATACAGTTTAAATATGCAAGTCCTTTCTTTTAGTTGCCCCCTTACAATGGGTGGGGAACAAAATGGGCGGGGAACGAAATGGGCATATTCTTCTTCCCCCAGCCCATGGGAAGCATTAGTCCTGTAAGTTTAGTATGTACTCAACTTGTGTAGAGTACAAGTTAAGGAAATCATACTTGTAATGTTCTTGCATGAATGGACAATACCCACCTGGATGGTTGCCCCTTCCCCATGGAAATGTGGGGTGGGGTTTTGGGTTGGGGAAATATGTTTGTGTGGAGGTAAGGCATACTAATCTGCATTAAGGTAATGGTAGTTTTGAATCTTCTGGAGGTGACAAAAGAAAAACTTGGGGGGTTCCTGGCTCCCTCTTTTCCAGACAGCTATGGGCTGGACTGTGAATGTTCAAATGGAAGGTTTGTATAAATGAGCTATATTTTGGTACTGCGTCTATTAGGAGTAAAGGTGTAGCCATGGATACAGTACATTACTTTTGAGAAACTTACAGTAGCTGTAATTTTACAATATTTTTATTCCTATACAAGTGCTCTTATATAATTTTTGAAGGGTTATAGAATTTATGCATTGCCATCATGCAACATCAGTTTGATGGAAAACAATTATGCATGTTTCACGCACACAGTAGACTTTGTACTGCGCATATTGTAGATTGATGCACGTATCCAATTGGTTGACAAATCAGCTCTCTGCATTTGTTGGTGTAAATTGCAATGCACACATTTCTTCTGTATAAACAAGAGAGCACTGTTTTCTCTGTGACATAATATGCATAATGCCCATTAGTTAGGTGACACCAGGGATTTTCCCTGCATGAAGCAATTCACAAATAATTTTTTGACCTATTGCTAAATCAAACCTACACAGGTTTTGTAGTAATAGTCTCATAGAGGATGTTTTTGGAGCAAAGCTGTGTCTATGGAGAAGAAAAAGCTCCAGTGAATGGAAAAAAATGCTGGAATGTCTCAAATATTATGTTTAAGAAAGTGTTTTTGGTGCAATCCCAAGAGGTGGCAGTCTCCATCCCATTGGCATAGCCAGGGTTTCTCTTATGGGGAACGGGGATGCGAGTAATTGTGTCAGTGGCATAGCCAGGATGGGATTTTTGGGGGGGCCTAGGTAACAAGTGGGGGGGCCTGGTACCTCCGAGGGTCAGGCACGGCAAGACTATCTAAGCGGAGCGCCACCATCGGTTGGCGCGGAGCGTACAAGAAAATTTGGGGCTTTAAAACCCCTCCAGATGGCCGGAAACGGCACTTCCCATGTGTTTTAAGCTGGATGTACCCAGCCTTGAAATACGAATCTCATGTCTGCGATGTCTCAAATAATGAGAATAAAAATCAGTCTATGAAAAATGGTAATACATACACTTTTTAGGGACCTCAAAACTGGGCACTTCTGATCTGTGGCCTGGGGGATGAGACTAAAGGGAGCCGGTATCTCCCTTTCCCTTGGGAAAAATTGTAAACTTCAGAAGCACGTAGATCGCAATTGCGGCAATATTTGAATCTAAGCGGAGCGTACAAGAAAAATTTCGGCTTTAAAACCCCTCCAGATGGCCGGAAACGGCACTTCCCACGTGTTTTAAACTGGATGTACCCAGCTGCAAATTCGGCAATATTTGAATGGATTCCAGCTTACCTAAGGCAGTACCTCACCCTTTAACAGGAAAACCAAAAGTAGTTGTGTCCCCCTCTGAGAAACTTTCTTTGCATTAGATTTCCTAGATGCAAAATGGTGCTATGTTTGGCAAAACTTTGAACTGATTATAGGCCTGAGTTTTCAGATTTTCCCTTTTTGGGGAGCATGAAAAATATAAAAATATTTTTAGTTTTTGTAGAGATTTTACAAGAGACATACATACTACCAAAGAAACAATGTGCAAAATGGTGCAGTATTTGTTCATCGGTACATTACGTGGTCAAAATTAAAATACTATGAATAAATCCCTCAAAATAATTGAACCTCAAAGCAGAAGTATGGATCATGTGGGAAACACATGAAATCCGGACCTTGTGGACATTTTACAAATCCCCCGGACGCCAGTGCCTACTACTAAAAAGAGGACTTGTCGAAAAAAATCGTTTTACAGTGGCACTTGTCATGGGCAGGAGTGAGGCATGACATAGGCCTACTTGTTAAGGATGGAAGGGAAGAATTATCCGAAGGCAGTACCTTACCCTTATCTGCTTACGGCATATTTTGTGTATAATTAAGTATAGGAAGGGTCGTGTAAGAGTGGTCTCCAGTGTACGATTGCCTTATTTTCAGTAAATCAATCAGCCATCCGAAAGGGAGAAAGGGTGTTAACCTAACAAAGTCGCATTAAAGTTTGTCGTCGAGACTTTCGTTTCATTTTCGAAGTGAAATGCAATAAACTACAGTGCAGATCACAAACGGTATCTAATTTAGTGAAAGTAGGCATTTTGAAGTTATTGCTTGATTTCATACGTGCGGACAAAATGTGTTTTACACACATTCATCCATTTTTTTTTTTAATTTTTACACATTTTTTTATTTTTATTTTTTTCAATTACTTTATCAGGACGCAAAAAATCTGGGGGGGGGGCCTGAAGAAAATCTGGGGGGCCTAGGCCCCCCCGTGGCTACACCACTGAATTGTGTGCTCCCAGGCTTGGGAGAAGGATCTAGCGGAAAATTTTTTGAAAACTTGGATATCATTATAGTATAGATGCACCCGGACAGCAAGTGGTGGTCTGGTCTCAGTCAGCCATAACTGGGGTCTATCACCTTTTAATCGTTCAATTTCCTTGTAAATCTGTATTAAGGATAGGTGTACACTAAATTGTATATTGATTCCTTTAATTTCACTGAATACAAGGGTTTGAAAGCCATGTATACAATTTAGATGATTTAAGGCTGACTGACCCTATTAATGTCTGCCTGCAGTCACTAGTAAACACAAGCACTGATCAGATTCGTCTATATGCAATCTGGTGTCACAATGCAACCGTGTGAAGTAAAACACATGATAAAATATAAAGGTTAGAAGCTAAAAATATTCGCACCAGCAAGAGGGAGGATCATTAGACCCGTGTTCCTTGGCCTTGCCCCTCCCCCTAGTCACTTTGCTTTCACATCTATGTCCAGTGTGAAATTTTTTTATATGCAACACAAAGGGGTAGTCAGGGGAGCA
This sequence comes from Holothuria scabra, assembly GCA_037179385.1. Taxonomy (NCBI): domain Eukaryota; kingdom Metazoa; phylum Echinodermata; class Holothuroidea; order Aspidochirotida; family Holothuriidae; genus Holothuria; species Holothuria scabra. The sequence goes on along the minus strand of CM074181.1, from coordinate 54,847,389 downwards.
AAGGGAGGGACTACTCCCTTTTCAGTGTCGAAAAGAAAATTTCCTCTTTGACTTTTTTTAACATGTTCTTTATTCAAACAGGAAAAATTTCTGGTGATAATGTGGTAGGTGATGATGATGAAACTAGCAAAGCATTGCACCAGGTTGCATCTAAGGATGGACTTTCAATTGTTCAAAAATTTCCCAAAGGGAATCGGAACCCCTCCTTCCCTTAGAACCCTCACACATATTATTCACAACTGTGCCCACCCCCCCCCCCCCGGAAATTTCACGGCTACGTCCCTGATGCAACATGATCTTACCAGGGTTCTATTTCATAAAACTTTACGAAGTTTCGATTAATCTTCCGTAGGTCCAATAATTGTTCATAACTTTGCAAAGTTTCGTATCTTTTATTACAAAATACAACTTACACAAACTATTCCTTCTTATCTCTGTACTGAAATCGTGGGACTTACGAACTTTAATTCTACTTAAGATACGAATGGATTCTTCTTTAAGTTAGTTACGAACTTTTTTGAAGATTTGTTAGATATCTTTATGAAGTAGAGTCTTACAAGATGTTTATTTCCTGTTATGCTTTTACAACATGGTTGCTGCTTATCCAAGATAAACCTGCTAGTATTCCTGTGTGAAGCCGAAATTTAGGTACATGTAAAATTTGTTTCAGAGTGAGAGTGAATCACTCATAAATTTGGATGCCAGAATACCACCGATTCAAATAACAGTAACTACATTTCCCCATAAATGCATTCTAAGAACCTTAATGAAAGGTCAGTGTGACCCAGTTTTGGAAGAACATAATTCAGACACGGATCAAGGTAGCGGAAGGAGTGCCAAAATAAGTGACAGCTAAAGCTACCATGCTAGTGATGCATTTAACCTGTTCATGAAAATCCATTGATCAGAGTTCAAAATGAAATTTTTATGAATAAATATAGATATTGCCAAAAAATTACCTGTAAGTTCTTAATCCTTTTTTCACTGGAGTTAAGACTCCTCTTTTGTGTAGAAAGGTGACCAAAATCTTGGTCAAGTCAGCTGGTACTACTTGTAATCCGGTATGTGATAAACAGTGATCCACTTAAAGTTGAATTGGGGTCGGGCTCAGGAGGCTATTTGATTGTTCTGAAAGGACTGCCTTTCTCGGGGCTAGCATTGATTTTTGTCTCTATCCCCAGTAGTATAAAATGTGACTGTTCATGTTCCCACCCAACTGAGACAAAATCTCGGTCGAATTTAGTCAGGTTTTACGGCAATGGCGGACTTCCCCTGGCTCCAACGACTTTGGGCTTTAGGGTCCCATATCTCCACCTTCCTTTTCCCCATAATTTATCGTCAGGGGCGCCCTCACTCTCGGTGTTATTAGTTTGTCAGCGTTAGTTGCAGGTAAGTGAAGATTACATAGGTGAATAGGATGTAAGTATCGGGACTCGGAGATTCCCAAACCTGGTAGTTTTCGGGGAATTTGTTGCTGATAAATACTCGCTTCATTCGCATACCAGAGAGGTCCAGAATTCGATTCCAGAACGAGTCACACCAAAGACAAAAAATGGAACCAACTGCCATTGTAAGGATGCTACAGATAAGCAATGGGGAAGGAAGGATGATCTGGTGCTCCACAAATCTGGAAAACCTCTTTGGGCACCACGAGAGTAAACCAGAAGGGTTAAGAGTTAATGCTTAAAATTATAGCAAGCCAAAACCAAACCCTACCATTGGCCTTTACCGCGTAAAATAAAAAATCCAAATTTGTGAAAGTGCTTCCACAAGCCCCCACCCGTCTTTAAAAAGGTGATACAATAAAATTTTATAAATATTAACCGATGTCATTGGCGATGGGAACCTCGGTTGTTGTTGGTATGTTGTCTCCAAGCCCGGGTCTTACCACCACAACACCAAGCAACAAGACGTCGCGTCGGCTACAGTCGGTGCGTTTAAAGCCCGGAGTCACACCACCACGATTTCCAATGAAATGTCTACGGTTTATGCAAATGGAATACGACAGAGAGTGGTGGCAGAGTGACCGGGGCACCTTTACGTGCCAGGCGAATTTGAACATTGATAAAAATCATCGTTTCCGAATCTGTATCAATGTCTCGCAGTCTCAGCAGTCAACAAGATTAAATATATATTACATGTATTCGAAGAGGGCATAGGCGAACTCGTCAATATTTTGAGCCGGGGGGTGGAATAAAGTTGTCAGGTTTTCCCGGAATTTTGAAATTTCAAAACAAAAGGTTTTCGTGAAGGCTAAAATTTCAACATCGATTGTTTTAAATACAAATTGAGTTGTTGATCAGAACCGTTCGGCAGTGGCGCTCCCACCGTAGGGGGTGGGTTGGGGTACACATGCCCCAGTCATGTTTTGACCCCCACAATAAATTTTCTTGAAAATGCATCCAAGCGGTATTTATATGTAAAGGGAGATGTGAAGTGTATCCTATTTGAAGTCAACTTTTTGTACCTTGAGGAGGGTGTGTTTACACAATACATAACCTTTTTCAGAATTCGAGGGACCATGGCTCGGGTTACCACCTTTATTTTCTGGGAAGGACACACATAGATATCCTTCCTGGAAGAGGGGTCTAAGGCGAAAGGGTATCACCCCCCCCCCCCTTAGGAAATTTTATGATTTCGAGCCTTGTCTATTTGCAAATTAGTGGAATAATTGTTTCTTTAACCAGAGGGTTTTTTTGGAGCCCATCCTAAATAAGTCCTAAAAAAATCATTCATTACTTTAAACCATGGATGAGTTCAGTGGCCCGCACAGCTCCGGACTTCGAGTCGTTCTATGTGATGAGTTGGAACTTCTCTAGATCCGAAGCTCCTCAGTTATGCTGCTGGGTCCACAAGGCTGTATTTACCATTGTGGACCCTGGATACAAATATTTTATAATCTGTAATCTATAATTCTCTCCAGAACTATAGTTTGCACAAGTCACAAAAGAATGACAAAGTTTGTGGTTACCTTCACCCTTTCTTTCTCATTTCGGAAATTGTGGGAAACCTATCTAAGCGGAGCACCACAATTCACCTTCTTATAAATATTGCATAGATGCGTTTTCTAGTAAAATTTTTCTTCGGTCAAAATGTGATTGGGTGGCGCCACTAGACTGCTAGACGTGTAAATCAATTGCAATAGACCGTGGGCTTGAAAATTCGATTTCTGTTGATCGGGGAGGTGTTTTCGGTCAGAACTGTAGTACACTCCGCGTCAACCACTGATGGCGATGCGCTATTAATCTTCCAACGGTTCTTGTCCCTCACCCAAACCATGGGTCCACCACTGAGTCCATGACGTTCATTTCGAGTGGGTCCGAGTGGGGTTCAGCTCATCGCTACGAAAAACCAAATTCTGAGGGGCGGCAGCATAAAGGGGGCTGCACTAGCCACAGGAGCGCTACGCAGGCTAGTCCGCCGAAGAAAAGTGACTACAAACTGTCATTTTGTGACGTTTGTCACTGTAGTCTTGGAGATAACTGTAGTTCGGCCCCTAAATTTATTTGCACCCTTGGCTAAGAATGGTTTCGAATTGACCGAGGTTTCAACTCATGACCGAACGACGTAAAGCCCAGAGCTTTCAGACAAATGAGGTTTGATCCTTGGTCACCTTTAAAGTTCTGGCTCTTTCAAGTGCGTTTTAGAATTTGACGTAAAGAAACTGGTTAAAGGACAAATTTTGTACCTACTTGCATCTATAGACACCCGCCTTGAAAACCGATTTTTTTTTTTTACCCAAAATCTATATAGAACCCCTAGCCATCTGACCATGTCACACCTGGCAAAAGACTGTGGCCGGCCTGACTTAAACCAATTGGAATAGTGGTTAGAAACAGCTGTAAAATCTCATCTTTAACTGTTTAACTACCGTAGTCATTCCCTAAGACCCTCTCCCAGATCGACGATTTGGCCCTGCAGTAAGCTCGAAAACAAAAATCAATCTACGCTAGTGTCTAGGTAGCATATATATGTTTTATCATAGACATTGAAAATAACCCGCAATCCATATAGATTCTGGCGGCCCCCGTGCCGGTAGACTTCTGATTGACCCGTTGTAAAGTATCCCCCGAGAGACCACTAGTTAGGGGAGGGAGGGCAAAAGAAAGTTGGGTTTTTCCAAAAGCAATTTGAATAAGTAAGTCTTCTATGAAAAAAAGCCGGGAATTTGGGGATTGACTGAAATGTTTGCAAATTTATTGCGGACAATGAATGTAGAAATTTTGTTTTTAATTGAACATAATGTGGTAATTTGGGCATGAGTTTTAATAAAAAGCCATCCACAGTTGACCTCTTACTTTAGAATCCAAAATAATCAAACAATTTTTGCTCCCACCTCATATACAGTGACTTGTTACGTTGAAAATTGGCAATTTCATAAAATCGGGCATGCATTTTAGTCCAAACGTTTTGGATACATTAGCGGCTCGCCATTGGGGCACGGGGGCACTTGCCCCCCCCCCAAACATTTCCACAGCACGGTCTTCAATTTTCCAGAAATAACGTTATTCGATATGACATAAATAAAAAGTAGTCTTTTCCTTAATCTGGGCAAAGTGCCCCAGCCTTCTCTCTCATACAAATGTCATGTATTATTTATAAAGTATAAACTAATGCGTAATTGTCAAGGATGTAGTTCGTAAATGTATCAAAATTTTAGTCCAGTACCGGCCTCCCTGAAGCGTTGATAGCGCTACCAGCACCAATAGCAGTACTAAATCAGTACTGTTGTTGGTGCTGGTAGCGCTAAAAATGCTTCTGTGTGGCCGGTTCAGGTTTACAGGCTCATTCGACCACTGGTCATATGAGTTAATATGATTCGAAAAGTTATGATTTCAATCTATGTCCAACTGTGTGCAGCTACTTGAAACAAAAAAGTCCGGAAGAAATATATATTTGATGTTTTGAAGAGGAACATATTCTAGGCATAGCCTCTTGGGGAAATTTTTTACTTATTTCCCATGTTTGGTTCTTGAGATATTAGAATTGAAGTCAGTGGCGTAGCCACGGGGGGCCTAGGCCCCCCAGATTTTCTTCAGGCCCCCCAGATTTTTTGCGTCCTGATAAAGTAATTGAAAAAAAATAAAATGTTTGAACGGAAATAAACTTTGAAGTATATCCTTCAAAACAGTAAATAAATAAAATGTGTAAAAATTTTAAAAAAAACATGGATGAATGTGTGTAAAACACATTTTGTGCGCACGTATGAAATCAAGTAATAACTTCAAAATGCCTACTTTCACTAAATTGGATACCGTTTGTGATCTGCACTGTCGTTTATTGCATTTCACTTCGAAGATGAAACGAAAGTCTCTACGATAAACTTTAATGTGACTTTGTTAGGTTAAGACCCTTTCTGCCTTTCGGATTGCTGATTGATTTACTGAAAATAAGGCAATCGTACACTGGAGACCACTCTTACACGACCATTCCTATACTTTATCATACAAAAATATGCCGTAAGCAGGTAAGGGTACGATACTGCCTTCGGATAATTCTTCCCTTCCATCCTTAACATGTAGGCCTACGTCGTGCCTCACTCCTGCCCATGACAAGTGCCACTGTAGGACGATTTTTTCGACAAGTCCTCTTTTTACTAGTTGGCACTGGCGTCCGGGGGATTTGTAAAATGTCCACAAGGTCCGGATTTCATGTGTTTCCTTCTGCTTTGCGGTTCAATTATTCTGAGAGATTTATTCGTAGTATTTTAATTTTGACTATGTAATGTACCGATGAACAAATACTGCACCATTTTGCAAATTGTTTCTTTGGCAGTATGTATGTCTCTTGTAAAATCTCTACAAAAACTAAAAATATTTTGATATTTTTCATGCTTCCCAAAAACCGAAAATCCTAAAACTTAGGCCTGTAATCAGTTCAAAGTTTTGCCAAACATAGCACCATTTTGCATCTATAAAGAAAGTTTCTCAGAGGGGGACACAACTACTTTTGGTTTTCCTGTTAAAGGGTAAGGTACTGCCTGAGGTAAGCTGAAATCCATTCAAATATTGGCGCATTTGCGGCTGGGTACATCCAGTTTAAAACACGTGGGAAGTGCCGTTTCCCGCCATCTGGAGGGGTTTTAAAGCCCAAAATTTTCTTGTACGCTCCGCGCCAACTGATGGTGGCGCTCCGCTTAGATTCAAATATTGCCGCATTTGCGATCTACGTCCTGAAATTTACAATTTTCCCAAGGGAAAGGGAGATACCGGTTCCTTTCAGTCTCATCCCCCAGGCCACAGATCAGAAGTGCCCAGTTTCGGGGGCCCTAAAAAGTGTATGTATTACCATTTTTCATAGATTGATTTTTTATTCTCATTATTTGAGAAGTCGCAGACATGAGATTCGTATTTCAAGGCTGGATACATCCAGCTTAAAACACATGGGAAGTGCCGTTTCCGGCCATCTGGAGGGGTTTTAAAGTCCAAAATTTTCTTGTACGCTCCGCGCCAACTGATGGTGGCACTCCGCTTAGATAGTCTTGCCGTGTCTGACCCTCGGAGGTACCAGCCCCCCCCCCCCACTTGTTACCTAGGCCCCCCCAGAAATCGCATCCTGGCTACGCCACTAATTGAAGTTGACATATTTTCTACAAAGAGTGAACTTGCAACAAGTAGACGTGATGCACTGTCATGTATTCACATTGATGGAAATGTTTAGTTGTTTTTCTCTAAAATTTAACACCATATTTATACAATTTAACTGTGATATGTTGTAACCATAAGTGCATCCCGAGCAATGGAAGTTTAAAAGCTTAAATTGCCTTAAGGGCAAGATAGCATCCCTAATCAATTCAAGATCAAACAACAGGATCAAAAATAAATGAAAAAAAATTAAAACATTGACCAACAATATGAATACATGACATAACACCTGCTTGGTTCAAGTTTACCTTTTGTAGAAAATGTGTCCACCTCAGTTGCTAATATCTCGAGAACCGAACATGAGAAATGAATGAAAACTTTGCCAGGGTGCTTAGAATATGTTCGTCTTTAACATATTAAACAAAAATTTGGCTTTGGTCTATTCTTTTTAATGGAGATTTTACTTTGCGACAAAGAAAATGATAAAATGTCACATCGTCCTGCAAAGGAGCCAGAACATTTTTCTGGTAATGTTCTGATCATTTTGCAATGTGATTTTCTTTTAATTAAAATGAAGATTTCATTGCAAAGGAAAGCTCAAAATAACGACTGCTTCAATTCTACTTACAAGCTTGGAAAATGCTATTTCCGGCTATCTTAGACGTCGCGATTTTTCAAAATTACCTGTACGCTCCCCGCCAACTGATGGTGGCGCTCCGCTTGGATAGTCTTACGGGCAGTCAGTCACCACTTCTCATGCCCCTCCCCCCCCCAAAAAAAAATATTTTTGCACGACATCCCCTGATACTTTTGAGACGTCTTGGTCTCAAGTTGAGTTTGACCCCCCAAACAAATTTCCTTAAATCCACCCTTGTTTGGATGCGCTACGTGGCGCTTCACTGAACATGTGGAAGAGTGCCCTTCACTTAAAGGTTAGGTTCTCTCACACCAAACAGTACCAATTCTCCTAACCTTCTTACTGAAGTCCCTCCCACAACTGTCTGAAATTCATCCTCATCCAGATACAATCTCAGTTTATTGCTTCAATGTGAGTACAGAAAAACTCAATTTATATAATCAAAACACTTTCAGTACCGTTCATGTTGTGTAATATAAGCTTTGGTACTCTGCATTGTTTGAACTAGCTGCCAATCAAAGAGCTGAGCCAATTGAGAATTCCGGTACCCCCGTATCAAGATTGTGCTTTGGGTGAGGGGAATTTGGCCCTTTAAAGTAATTTACAGTGGCAGTCCAGTTCGCCTTATATATATCTAAAGACCGGGACCTTCCTTGACCGTGAAGTTAGAAAAAGTGTGTGATATTCCATTTCGTCGTAGGATGTTGGATTTGAAGAAGTACTGTCCTTCTTTTTCCTGGTAATTCTTACCACCAACCACATGGGGCTACCCATCGAGAAATTTTGCCCCTCCCTTAACAATAACTGCTGACTTCGCCACTCTCTTTTGGATAAAACGGACATCTTATCAGGCTTAATGGAATCTGGCGCTTCCTATTCTATACGTACTCTCAAATGCACTATACTTCCACCGTGGCCTTACTGTGATTTCCGAGTAAGTTCTTATGTTGAAGTTGCTAAGAGGAGTCAAGCGCCACCAACCCGCGTTACGATCAGTATAAATGTGTCGGTCGTTTCAAGTTGACCACGACTGAGCTGAATGTTTACCTGTCTCTGTCTACACGTATCGGTTTGCCTGTCCGTTCATGTGACCATGGGGCCCGCAGGCGGCGGGGGAAACCCCTAGTGTTTGAATAATCGCCCATTGACTTTGATTTTTCACACAATAATAATTATTTTAAATTGAGGTTATGTCCCCCAGTATAGAGAAAAAACCTATGCCCTAATTGCGTCCATCCATGTGCCTATCGATATGTCTGTATGTTCTTCTGTATGTTTTCGATTCATATACACTCGAAAAAACGTGTTCAGCATTTAAACACTTAATTTGTCCCACCTTTTAAATACGCTTACATTCTAAACATGTGTAACTATTAAAGAGCAAATGTTTAGCTATTAAAAGTATTTGAAAGAGAATGATGTTATGGAATTAGACAAGTGTGTTTAAGCATCGAAATGTGTTTACAAAATGGCCGAAAAAATGTTTTTAAAAAGTTTACTTACTAAAATTCAAAAAAACAACTTTTAAGAGTGTAGGGAGCAAAATTTGGGAGGGGTAAAGCCTCATGTTACCATACGTAAATATTTTTATACCTCTCATGTGATACTTCTTTCAATTTGCTTAAATCCATTCATAAATACCTAAAATCAGAAGACGCGGTTGCACAGGATCTTTTTCAAGAAGATGTCATTTGATCTGAAGGAAGTATCCAAAGTGCATAAAGTTATATAGGGCGTGGCAAAACATTCAGTCACATATAGCTATGGTGACATACATTACATGGTGGGTTAGGTTAGGTTAGGTTAGGTTAGGTTAGGTTAGGTTAGATAGAGGTTTATGGCCCAGTTTCCAACCAAGTTCAAGTTCAAGTCGAGCCGGCCACGGCTTTTTTTCCAGTTGTGGCTCACTGGCTTATTTTTCCTACTCCATGTTTATGCTTAGACTTAGACGTATGTTTAGACTACACTCAATATGTGTTAATACATGGTGGATTAGGTTAGGTTAGGTTAGGTTAGGTTAGATAGAGGTTTATAGCCCAGTTACCAACCAATTCGTTCAAGTCGAGCCGGCCACGGCCTTTTTTCCAGTTGTGGCTCACTGGCTTATTTTTCCTACTCCATGTTTATGCTTAGACTTATAGACGTATGTTTACACTTTAAAAACGGAACCTTCTGCCACTGTGCTTGATGCTCAGCGTAACCAAAGGAGTAGGGAATACAATTCAGTGAGCCACAACTGGAAAAAGCCGTGGTCGGTCGGATTTAACAATTAGTTAGAAACTGTGAGAAACTGGGCCGTGCAACCTCAACTTACTTGACCAACGATACCTTGGTAAGCTATGAGCTTAATCTGGCGCAAATTTGTGGTAGTAACACAACGTTTTTATGCGGTACTACAAGGTGTTCCCACGGTTGCACTCAATCAAATGGCGATTACTCTCTTGTAATATTCCTAACCCTCCCCCATCCGGCGTTCTTCGGTAAAAGATTCCGTGATATCCACTTTATAACATGGACGTCGATCTGTGCTTGAACGGGTTGGGGAATGGTCGTTTACGTCAAAATTTACCGTGTGAAATCGAAAGTAAATGAGTATATTTCCAAAAGGTGGGGAAGATGCCCCCTGAATTGACGTCCATGCTTCATAACAATATTCTGGATAAGTGGTTGTTCTTTTAGAAAGTACAAGCGATATGTTTGCGATGACCAACCTACAAAGTGTCCAGGCGAGTGTGCGAGGAGCGTTGAGGATGGCAAAGAGAAAGGTGTTGCTACGCCTTTTCATAGGTCACGACATCCGGAGATTGTTAGCATATAAGTCACCCTTACAGATTAAAACCCCATATTTTTGTGGCCCCTGACGGATAGCTTGCACGTCTACACCCCTTTGGGACAAATTCTGCCACCACCCCTGTAAATTTGTACCCCAGGGGTAGTTATTTTTCAGATTTGCACCCGGTATGTATCCTATTTGGGCTATGTTATTGCATCTACAAATGTTCTACAAGTAGGCCCAGCATTTAATCTAAGTCATTTTACATGCCGCTAGAATTGCAGTCGGCGATTCAGCTAAAAACCCGACTACAAGCCTTTTCTCGCATTCAATTAAAAACCGTGTCTTTGTTTAGAGATGGTATTCGGGTTATAAAGTTGGTAACTAAAATGTACCTCACTGCAATACAACAGCAAACACTTTTAACTGCATGCATTAATTTGAAGCTAGTTGAAACAGGACACGCATTGACAGATTCTGGATTTTCAATAATCAACTAGCAGACTAGGCATTCTTTTGGAACGTCAAAACTGTACACGCATGTTATGTATGCATATTGTAAAATGTTAATTGGTGTATTTGGTGGATTTTTCTTACTTCTTAAAACCAAAGTTGGTTCGATGACAGATATTAATTATGATCAATGGGCCCTGTAACACCTGTGTCAATTTACCCCAGTGGGACCACGGTTCAAAGAGTGGGTCTTGTAACGAGTCGGGTTTGTAGGCGCGGAACGAAACTACTGAGGGCGGAGTTTGAGCAAGGCTATCTAAGTTGAGCACCATCTCCAGTTGGGGCGTAGCGTGCATGCTCTCCCTCCCCTGTTCCTCAGCCGCTGCAACTCTTATTCAAACTGACCCAACTTTGCATCAATTTAAAATTAACCCTTTACCGTTGTTTGGGTCCTTTTGGACCCATACGGAGAGCGTGGCTGTCACCCATCTTTACTGTTTCACGCGGAGCTCGAAACTGCGAGTAGCTACCCGAAAATTCGGCCACAACAACGAGAGAGACAATAGTTTAAGGTCACGGGGTCAATAGCCTACGGAAGCTGATGCGGGGCGTGCTACGTCCGCTTTTCCGCCCACCTCCGAGGCCCGCAAATATGCCCCGATTGGAGCACAACGGTAAAGGGTTAATTCGGTCGAAATAATTACGGACCTGACTGTGCAAACTCTAGTTCATAACTCTCCAAATGACTCCTTCATTGGCAGAATTTTCCTACATTCGTCCTATGGAAAAAATTAGGAGGTTCGGGAAATTAGTTCTAAGTGATCTGTCGGGAGTTGTGAGGTATTCCCCCCGATTTGAATCAACTATTGTAAAATACAAAATCGACTACGTGCCTAACTTTGATCGTTAGGAGTCTGGAAAATGGAAGGCGATACAAGTATTCGCCCTCAGTTTCATTGGAAAGATGTGCTGTCTACCTTGTCCCCATCCGTTGACCTAGTGATGTCCATGCCAGATTTATCAGTCTAAAGCGGTGGTCACACTACAACGAATTCGGATCGGATTTTTGACAAAATCTTCTCCATCTCTGGTTGAAAAGAGCCAAAAAGTTGTCGCCCAATCTAAATATATGATATGCATCTGATATCTTTAAGAAAATGAAATGCCAACTGATTTTTCGGTGACGTCACACCAACATACATTTCTATCGGACAGCGTAAGTCCGACAAAATCTGTCTATCGACGAAATAATTAGCATAATGTTAATTTTCATAGTGTTGCGGTACAACTCATATATTTAGACAGACTGGCTCTTTTCGACCAGAGATGAATAAGATTTGAACAAAAACTCACAAAAATCGGATTGAAATCCGATCCAAAATCGTTGTAGTGTGACCGCCGCTTAAAACTGCTTCCAGTAGTCCAGGGACATATTCGACTCATTTACTCGACGGAAAAGGGGGAATTCCAATTATTTGCCCTCTCTATATTTAACACAGGCAACTGATGTGTTTAACTTGAAAAGAATTTGGCTGTGCTTATGACTCAGGGGATGTCCCTGTTCAATTATTCACTTCACAAAGGTGTCACCGAGATTTTGACTAATTTTGGGACAAACCAACAAAAAGGAACTAGCTAAAGAAATTTCAAATCCGTTTCTGTGTTTGCACTTTTGCCATTTTTAAAAAGGAAACCAGAGTTTATGAAAGGAAATAGTTTCAGAAAATTGAAAGATGAGGTATTGTTTACATAAAGTGTAGCGTATAATGTTTGTATGTGTGTTCAATAACACAAAAGAATTCGAAGTTGGAAAAAGGTTTCGCTTTCGCGGCCTTATTTAGTGTAGATAATATAGAAATCAGAAATGCCTAAAAATTGTGCCAAGTTTAGCGAAAAAACTGTAAATTATGGCGTCATGTATTTCAAGTTTAGTTCATTATCACATTTTGGGCTGCGGCCTGCCGTTTTATTTAAATGTTTATGGGGCGGGATGGGGATGAAGTGAATGGTGGGGAATCTGTTCGCGATTGGGAATAAAATTTAATGTAATGGGGAAAGTGTATTATTTTCTTGGAAACATGCTTTAAAAAATTCGGATAAAACCGTTGCATCTTCCAAAGCACATGTGAACATTGAAGAAATATTTTATTTATATGTTTCCATACGTTCCATTCATCTTGGGTAGTGTGGAAAATTTCCTCAGTTTTTTCTTCCATGGAAAGACACTGAAATTCATATTGAAAAACATAAAATGGGACATTTGAAGCCTGGCTCGTAGTGACGACTTTGTGTTTTAGTGCGACCTAGGGCGGACAATTACCGGTTTGGAACCAACGGTTAAAGTCACCAGAGTTAATTACGGCCCCGACCATCTAGTGAACGGGCTGTCAGTATTGGAAAGGTGGTGTCCTATATGACCGAATTTTCCAGTGGGTTGGCTACCTATGTACTACGACGTTGTGGTCAAATTAAAAAAAAGAAAAGTTAAAGGCCAAAAGAAAAAAAGCAGTCATTGGTTCTAACTTATAGTTATTGAAATATTTTATTTATTGTTGATACTGGTATCTGATTTGGAGCGTTATTTTCTTAGTCTTACAAACATATATTCACGTTGTTTGTGGTGCTGTGTGTGGGCAAGGTGGGGGAGGTTGGGGTCAATTCATCAGTTCAAATTCATTTTTTCAGATTCTGATGTGGGGTGTTTGCTGTTTCACGCCTAGTTTGCAATGCTCATGACGAACACACTTCAACACTCTGCGGTATGATCTCATGTAGCCGAGATCCCAATCCCTAGAGAGGGCTTCGCGCTCCGGAGGTGCCTTCATGTAATAATTGGGTTATTTGAGCACTCACCCACTGCCACAGAGAGTTCCCAAGGGATGCGTCGTAAGATATGCTATTAACGGGTTACTCAGGACCTGGTATACTTAAAAAGATAATGTAACTATAAGACGCAGGATATTACGTGGGGTAGTGTTCTTATATTTAAAGAAAAAATATTAATAGCAGTGAACTGGGTGATTAAGGGCAACCCCACCGGGCAGAAATTCATGCACGTCTTTCGGGCCACCGGAAGCTGTTTGACGCCAGCAACCCCAACCGTTATTTCAGCATGCATGTGGTTTATTTTCTTCGATGGTTGTATTGTGCGCCGTAATCGATGACAAGAAAGGGTGGTATTAATTGAAGAACTTCATTTATGTACAATCGACTACCTACTTTTAAATATGAGCTAGTAAACACGTGGGATAAAACAAAAACAATTTAAAGATGTCGTGCTACCAAAATGCTATTAAAGGTGCATCGGATTTTCGATGACGTCACAGAAAAACCTTTGTCTTAACTTCGATTCCAAACCGATTGGATACACTATGGATAATGTCACATTAGCGATATCGTAGCTACGACGCTCGCATTATCGACGATCGAACCAAGAAAAATCAATTCAGTCGCAATAGAAAGGCATGTTGTGACGTCATCCAGAATCCAGCAAAGTTATCATTACATTTTCATGAGACAACAAGTCATGTCAAGGCCATACTTTAGATTTTGAAAAGAGTCATGACGAGGCTTGTCCATGTTCACATAAATACCTTACTGGCCCATGGTCAGATATGACCGGCCTAAAGGAAACTTTAAGGGGGAATGTTTCTCAGTCACCCGAAGGAAAGGAATGATAATTGTTGAAGATGGGTTATTTTTTGATTGTTCATCCGTCCGTTTTTTTATTGTTTTTTCTTCCGTTAGAAATCTCACATTGATATGCAACAGTTTAACAGGAGGAACTGAAAGACAGCATATTTATCTGTTTATTGATTCGTAGTTTTAGGTGTAAAACATTAATTTTAGTCAGCTATAAAACTCGTAGCCATGGGGAAGGGGCAGGCAGTTCAGCCTCAAGACAGTCGAGCGGCAAATTGTTTCCCGCAATAAGACGATCAAGATATTCCAAGAAGACTCTTTAAAGGTCATTAGCAATCGTCTAAACTTATTTTGAAACAACAGCTAAATTTCACATTTTTATTTTTTTTTCAAAATATTTTCGTGATAAGCTATTTCAATACAGTTAGGATATATTGCATTAATGTAAAAGAAGAGTAAATCTTTGTACATTTCACAATTCAGTGAGCAGCTAGGATATTTTCCAGGGGAGCAAAACTCGAAAATTTCCCTAATACTTTTCAGTTTCAGTGTATTTTCAGTTTCAGTATATTTTTAAGGTCAAGGCGCATGTATTACATACAAAATACGTAAGTTTATGACGTCATGTAATGTAACCTAAGTTAATACATGGCCTACAAGATCCTGAAGCTGCCTACTATATACATAGCATTACGACAATGTCATCATGGGCCCGTTGTCACCCCTATCCCCAATGATTAACTAGATTAATTTCCGAACAGATTAAATAGATTACTTTTCCGAACCAGTCCTTTAAAAATAAGGTAAACATCGTAAGTTTTTCGAGGTTTGCAGGGTTATTATGTCTAGACAAAGGTAAGCTATTGTTTTTAGCTCTATCCATGCATGGTCAAACACAGAGTAAGATCAGTCTATAACCCGCCCGGTTCTAGCTTGTAGGATGAGAGGCCATTAATTCTTAAACTTAACCCAGGGCGCTGTCAACCAATAGGTTGGAAACTGGGCTGTTAAACCTCGCCTTACCTAACCTAACACAGGGCGTTGTCAACTTTAGTGACGGGTGAGAGTGATACGCGGAGCGCCACCATCAGTTCGCGCGGCGGAGCGTCCCGCCACGGGAAATTTCGCTAAAAACACCCCTAGATTGCAGGAAATGACACTCCCTGTGCCTAATTACAAATAATTGAGATAATGAGAAATGTTTCACGATTGCTTATACTGAGAAAATTTTAAAGAAATAGGAAAAGGAAGTATTATTTCATCAACTTGAAATTTCCTCAAATTCCAAAAATTTCCCCAAAATATTTTCCAGGGGGCAACTTGTCCCCCCTGCCCCCCCCCCAGTAGCTACGCCACTGTCAGTGAGGTAAATATTCTTACATGTTTCTCAAGATCCATTTATGAAATAGGGTATAGACTACACAGTAATCTAATGACTGTGTTTTCCCCTAACTATAAGACCAAACGGATAATTTTTGAAACATCAAACGAGGTAAAAATTGTTTAAATGTCCAAAAAAAAGGGTACGTTCTACCTTTACGCCCGCCGCAAGTTGCAAACATTTGTGCTGCCAGCTAAAATTGACGGTAGCTGAATGCAACTAATGTTCGAAGACATTGTACCATCTGTACCACTAATTTGTCAATTCTTCCCATGATTTGGGATGTTATTTATGAGCAAGGGTGTAGGCCCTTAACAGAGGCGGAAATGTGTGTGAAATAGTACTTAATAAGGGCCAATGATCACTTTATGCACAAGATACCGTATGAAAAAGTTGAAATCGATAAGTGGGCGAGCCCATGACCAGGTAAGGTATTGTAGGAAGGCGGAATTGTTTTTAGGGGCGCAGTTTTCAGAGGGCGAAATATGTAAAGGACTGTTTGGTTAATGCCAACTTGAAATTTTGTAAGGAGAAAAATCTTTCGGGGTATACATTTGGATATTGACTTAATGGGAGTATTTCCAAATGTTAGGAGAAAGAGTCCATCCCTGTTACCCAAAACACTCCGCCTACGGCACGTATTTGAAGATGCTCAATTGAAACACCGATTGCAAATGTAAATAAACCTGGGGGAAGGCTTCACCTACCCCTTGGTGGGTTTCCTTAAAAACTCACACCACCAGGGAGCCAACTAGGGGCTCATTAAAACCCCAAACCAACCCAGTGTCTCTGATACCTTTCCTCCAAATTGGCATATCCATGACGGATGGCAATGTATACCATCGTTGGATTGGTATGAACATCCCTCTTTCCTCACACAAATCATTGCTACACGCACCGATAACAATTTAAGGTTGTCACAAAATAGCAACTCTCTGATCAGAGTGATTTTCCCAGACATAAGCGTGTGAGCTCCGTTAGTCTCCCCATTGCTGTCTCTTTAACCCCCCCCCCCCCATACCGAGGCACCACCCCCGCGACCGAGGGGAACCGTGGTACTTCTTACGGATACAGACTTTCAGTAATGCTGGTACGATAATTTGGTTGTTATATTACATGCTAGGGGAAAGTTTGACGCTGAAAAAATTCTAACCATATCGTATCGTAACTGAACATGATGTAGCTATGTTGAATACAAAATGGGACTTGAGGCTAGTCTTTTGGTGACTTCAATTTGTAGGCTATTTACTGCGGCCATGGACTTAAATACATGGACAGAGCATGTAACGTACATGTCCTACCCGTGGATGGTCGCCATCGGCTGGGACATAAAAGGCTCACCAAGATGGCAGCCGTGAAGTTATAAATCGCCTCATTTGACGAAGGCTCTGTAATATTTTAAACAAAAGTTAAACTTGAATGGGAAACAATATCATATTCCTGCAATACGTGAAGTGATTTTGACCTTAACTTGCCATATTTTAAAAATGTTTCAACTTTTTTGCAAAATATGGGGATATACTTGAGCAAGTCCAAACTTTCACAAAACCATGACAGACAGCGATCTTGGTTCGCTTTTTCTCACACGTAAGATAGCAACAATGTACCGTGCAGTATGCTCTGTCCATGTATAGGAAGTCCGTGACTGCGGCCTACAACAGGTCAAAGTTACTATGCAGGATCAAAATTGAGGATAATGCCTTAAGATGGAGATTTTACCTGTCGTTAACTTGAAATTACAGTATATGTGACCACAGTTCTTTTCCAACAACATTCGAAGCATTGAACCTTATATATATATATATATATATATATATATATATATATATATATATATATATATAAGGTCCGCACTAGAAAGCGGGAGGTCCCGAGTTCGAATCCCGGTGGAGTCAACATCGTTTTTTCACCTCAGCCAGATTTTCCAGCTTTACCAATTTGATTTATATATTCCACGCAGTTGTCGTCAGCGTTTATTTTCGCTTCATCTCTGCTTTCACAGGTTTCTGTATCTCTTCGGAGATCCGCTGGCGAATAAACAATTGTGTTCAGCTGGATGGCATCAACTTTGATCTCTGGTCGGGCTTGCGTCAAACGAGAACTAGTGCTGTTCCAAAAATTAGGCGCCTGCTCAGGAGGTGAATTGCGAGTTGCTTCATCTGTCATTTGAACAAAGGCCAAACCAACTTGGCTTCATGGCTCAGTGGTTAGAGCGTCCGCACTAGAAAGCGGGAGGTCCCGAGTTCGAATCCCGGTGGAGTCAACATCGTTTTTTCACCTCAGCCAGATTTTCCAGCTTTACCAGTTTGATTTATATATATATATATATATGCTCAGGAGGTGCTCATATATATATATATATATATATATATATATATATATATATATATAATTACAATTGTGCTGTTACGTGTGTTATTATGGAACAATAATTCTTTGTTAATACATAGTTAATAAATAGGGACAATCCTCTCACCCCAAACTACACTTCTAGTATAGGGCAACAGAATCTCTCAATTGGCTCAGCTTTTTGATCGACTGTTAATTCAAGCAAAGCAGAGTACCAAAGCTTATATTTCACAGCATGAACTGTTCTGATAGTGTTTTGATAATACACCTTGAGCTTTCTATACTCACCTTAAAGCAATAAAATGAGATTGTGTCTGAATGAGGGTGAATTTCAGACAATTGTGGGAGGGGCTTAATTAAGAAGGTTGGGAGAATTGGTACTGTTTGGGATGAGAAAATTGGGCCTTTAAGGACAATGGTACCCATCCTCTTACCATATATTATGGTATACAGGTACGTTGGCATGATTACGTCATGCTGGAAGGGTTTAGAAGTGGGATAGTGTAAGGGGTCTAGAGGAAGCGTGTCAGGTTCCACCATTTTGAAAACTAGATTTTTACGTCCATCGGTGGGCAATAACGTTACCTCAAATGTAATTCAGATTGCATTTATCACTTTTTTGCCATTTTTGCTGTAATTATCTTTTCATTCAAGGTTGGGTCGTGACCGAAAGGTCCAACCCCAAAGATATTATATTATAATGCTTGTTATATCTTTGTCCAACATCCGGAACCGCATCCCTCTATTTGTATTCTTGAAGTACTGTTGATTGCGGGTAAAAAGTGTTATTGCTCTTCAGGATGTAGGTTAGTTATACGCCATGCGTCATTTTCATGTTCAGACTTCGAAAACCATCAGTTTTGATTTGGGATTTTTTCAGCCGAAGCTTAGGGACCCTGACCCTTCTGAATTAAATTTCACCCAAGATCAATAAAACTGTAACCAAGTCCACCGAGGAGCAGATGAATTTTTCGTTCAGCTTATTACTGCAAAAGCGGACAACCGAAACCTCCGTGGCGATATGAACAGATAGAATCACTTACTCAAGCTAGCCACCTTTGAAAATCTTACTGCGATTTAGAAGTCACCCTAAAGGTTCGCTAGTTTAAAAGTGGCAGAGCATACTGCATGCAAGCCGGTAGTCAAAGTGTTGGGGACAAGGAAGGGGTGAAACTTCCCTTAAAATTTTTTTGGCCCTCCTAGAGACTTTGGTGTTTTTTCCCTTTACGTAGTACATTTGCACACATTTGTCCCCTGGAAAAATTTTCCCCCCTTCTTTACGTCGTCTGTTCAGGTGTCTGGCATACTGAAAGCATGCTCTGATAAGTTTAGAGAGTTTAAGGTAAGTTTCTCGAGAAATTCATTTTCTCGCTGTTCTAAGAAGCCAACTGCAGCTAGAGTGTTTCGTACCCTTACATTTCATTCACGACCGTCTAGTGGAACAGTAAACTGTCGACTCTAAAAAATTAAGAACACATTTGCCGCAGTGAACGGCCTTCATATTAGGCATATAGTAAAGTTAAACGGTTATCTCGACCGTGCACGAGACCTTACACGTACACAACGGGGGAGGGGGAAATGCATGTAATCAGGAATTTTCAAAGTGTACACTTATCGATTTCGAAAAAATACAAAACTCGCTAAAATGAAAAAAATATAATGTACGTAATGACTGAAAGAAACTTGAATAGGTTTCATCAAGGTCTGTCACGCCTGCTCACCGGATCTAACGGTTCTTTTTAAAGCACAAAGCAGATGACCAAAACAATGATACTTATACATCAAATGTCGGTCCTTTAGGGTCGTGTTAACAACTCAAATGCCAGAACTTCACCTCCATACAGGGGCGGCACAAGGGCATTTTGATGGGCGGACAAAGCATAAGTTGAGTGCTCATTTTCTTCTTTTTCAAATTTTCGCTCGAATAAGGGGCGGTCGTCCCCGTGTCCAACTGTCGACGCCTCTGCCGCCATGCGGCCCCACCAGGGTTTTAGTCCATTTTACATAACAGCAGTTTATTATTTCAAGAAATATGCAGTGTGTGCAGTGCGTTGATTATTGCAATAGGTGTACCTGACGGGGCTGACGGGAGTTGCAAATTTCCCTCCCCCAACTGCCACAAGACTTGAATTTCGGGCAGCCATTTGAGCGGAAAGGTCAGTGGCGTACGCGGGATTTCTCTAAAGGGGGGGGGGTGCAGTATGTTGAGTGAATGCCGGCCTGGGGGAGGGGTGTCCCCCCCCCTTGAAATTTTTGGCGTTTTCAAGGAGTCTAGATGCAAAATGGTGCAAGATTTTCGACTTTGACAGGAAACAATGTTATAAGTTGAAATATGATGCTTCATGAGGATAAAACTGAAACTTTTGTGTCTTTACGTGCAATCTTATGCCATTTACGCTACCTTTTGAAGTGACACTTGTCATTAAATTTGCACACTTTTAGGGGTCAAAATGAAAGATCATCACGCTCGGTATAGGCGAACAGGAGCATTTTAGTTTACAGTTTTTCTTGGCCACAAAACGTTATTCTGCCATAATAAAGACTATCTAAGCTGGGCGCCACCATTAGTTGACGAGGAGCGTAGGAAAAAAAATTGAAAATTCAGACCCTGAGATGGCTGGAAATACAAAGAATCTACGCAGTCGCTATCTCCGTTTGTCGTTTGCAATAAAATGCTCACTTCAAAATAAGTTCGTGAACTGCAAAATGATCAAAAAGTTATTAAAAAAAAACTTTGACCCGAAAAATGTAATTTTGCCCGAAAGACTATCTAAGCGGAGCGCAACCATTAGTTGATGCGGAGCGTAGAGAAAAATTTTCGTTTTCACGCTTGTAAAGAGAATCTACACATGCAGTCTTTAAGCTTAGCTTTTGTTTGCATTAAGAAACAAATCAGGAACATGCTAAGTGATCAGAAAATTTTATCTCCTTACATCTCTTGCGTGGTAAATGGCAAACTATTTCTCACCGCACCTGAACATAATCCGCTCTATGTCCCCGTCTCGTACGTCTATGCAGCCCGAGGAAGGAGGCTAAGGGATGCGCCCCTCCCTTTTAAACATTCTTAAAAACACATAGGTGTCCTAAGAGGTAACCGGTGCCACCAGGGAGATACAGAGGCTACATTTTTATGTAAAATTTGGAATTTGACAAAATTTGCCTGGTTGGGGGATTAAAAAAGAATGGCATCACTGAGGGACCTTGCAGAGACAATCCTTCCCCTTTGAAAATTTTTGAGAAATTGGGTCTCCTTACTTGCAATCTAGTACCACATATGCTATCTTCTGAAGTAAAATCTAAGTAATTAAAGTGTGGTTATGTATTTTTAGGATCTTAAAAAATGTTGGCGTCCGTGAGAGGGGGCATGGCGCAATAAATTCCAAAAGGGGACCCTTATGGGTCCCATTTCTTGGTCCATATGATGAAAGTGTGATGTGTGCGGGATTAACAGTACAACAAGTCCTTGTTTTCTGGACTGACGGTGCAAAGCCTGATGCCCAGCGAGGAGGAGGGGGAGGGGTTGCACTGCGGATGTTAAAAGGCAGAGAGAAGGGTCCTTGGAGTTGCGGGAGGAACCCGGTAAGGAATTCATGTGAGCATATGTCATTGCTCATATACAGTGTATAGACCTTCCTGAGCTGCACTGAGCTCCTGCGGGGTAGCCTACGTACCGTGGGGCGAATTGCATTACAGGCCTACATTGCATCCTGTGGGATCGGAGTGCCGCCTCTGAGATTATACCTATTGCGGTTATCACTGCAAAAGAACCCAAGACTTTTTCGTTCGTGACATGTAAATTTTGTAATTTATTTGACTCACTCATCTTTGTAACGAATTGAAAGTAGCCTAAGGAGTGATCACTGAGGCTATGTCATCTTTAATAGGTTTCATCTGTGTGTCATTCCCGGCCTTGAAACAGTGAAACAAGGGGGTTATGATGCTAGCCTACAACACCACATGCACTCTTGAGAGTCCCGGGGCCCATTACCCTCTTATTGCCCTGACCGGAGAGGGACACAGCAGCATATCACTGTTAATATTATTTTTATTTTCAGAGGTGCGTCCATCTTTCACATGAGTAATATGTATGACTTCATGATGCCAACTAATGAAAACGAAACTTTAAAAATAATGTGCTCACATTACAGTTCTACTGAAAGTGTTGTGCTTTGTTTTACATGTCCTTGTCTCATATGTGTTTTAAAACAATTTGCCCCTTGGCACTCAGCAGCCTTAAATTGTGAATTGCCCCTGCGGCCATGATTGTGCGCCTTCAAAAGGTCAATGGAACTTAATCTGGCAAATATGTTTTACTGTTCTCTGGTGTATTCCCCAGTTTTAGAAGTACAAAGAAATTAAATGTAGTTGTGAGAAATCTAAAATCGTTGAAGAGCATCACAATCAGCGAAAAGAATGAATGCATACCGTTGATAAAAGAAAAAGTATGTAATGGTGAAACATCTAAGCATATTTTCGAAGTTGCAATGTGGAATTTTTTATGGGACGGTACTAATAGTCGCGAGCTGAATTGTCTGAAAGGAGCTTTTTTCTAGCTGAAAACAGCTTTTAGATGCTTCTAACGTTCAAATAAGTTTTATCCAATAGACATCTTTTGCCAAAGTTCTGCCTCTCATGTAAAGTTTTTGAGCTTAGAAAACTATCCCTGTTGTGAGCCCCAATTTTTCTGAAATCCCGCCTTTTATTAATATGTTCGCCCTAGAGATTGGCCTATAATGAGCTGACAAAGGCCAAAGCAGGTAAACAGAGGGCGCTCTTGCCCTCATTATTCATGTAGCAGTGCTCTGTGTGCAGGCGCTGATGAGGCTTTAGGTCTTTATTTCTCTTTACACAAAGAATCGCTCCATTTGAGCGGTCTAGAGCTCCAAAACCTGCCAAATACAGCCAGATAGTTCCTGAAAACTGTTGCACGATTGAAATCCACCATGTCGTCCATGCCAATCGGTGAGTTTAAGTGTTATTTAAAGATGTAATTATGGTATGTTTTCCTTTATTTCTGAGCATTTTGGTCCTTGTTGCACTTTGTTCTTGTCTTCAATGGCCGCAACTTGCTCCCAGCTCCGCTGAAATCCATCCTAATTTGCGGCAACATACCTCCAAAATTCAATCCTCAATGTCTTTTCTACCCATTTCTGAATAAAAATTTCTTCTATCTTTTCGAAGTTCAAACTCCCGCGGAACACGTGGGATCAAAATAGAAGGATAAAGGAAAACATTAGATTGTTAGAAATAAGAAGAAAAATAGGATGTCTTTTTATTCCTTTGTTTAGTTGCGCGTTTGTGTGTGCGCAGAAGCGATGTGTGTTATCAATGGGAGGCCATCAGAGGAAAATGGCTGCTGCTTGGCTCGGCATAGCAAATAATGAACGTGTGTGAAATAATGTAGTAAAACGATGAGTAATTCACAAGGCTGTGATGTACTGTAGAAATTTGTACCAACGTTAACACTGTGAAATATTCAGATAATGACAGGCTATAGAAGCTTGAAGTTGAGCTGAATTACAGAAAGGCTAAGTTTGGAAGGAATTTAGGGAATTCTTCCACAAGCATTGGCCTAATATAGTCTAAGTTAGGCTACTATAGTACCAACTTAGCACAGCTAGTATTGTTGTTTCAACAATCCCAGCAGTCCATTACCCTAGCCCTTTCAATAAGAGACTCACTGTGTAGGATTGGGACCATTGAATTGCTGAATATTGTACTTCACACCAGGCATAGACCTAGCCTGTAGTTAGTCAATAGCCCACAATCCACAGTCAATATTTTGCAGTCCTTAGCACTAAGTTAGTTGCCAAGGCATAAAGGGCTTAGGCTGGAGGAGAGGATCATTTTTTAGTGTCATGGTCCCATTGCTGATGCTATGGAGAATAGTGGGTTTGTGGCATGTAGGGATTGCACAATATGTTTTATAATTGACAGTCGAAATATTTTCTATAAAGGCCTTTGCAAATTAAATACATGTGCTTTGTGTCTAGCATGTACTGAGCCATAACTATGGTTTTGTGGCCATGTGTACCAACAGTTTTAAGCTGAGGATGAGTTTATTACAAGCATATATTGCATCTGTACATATTGTGCATGTGAATGTTTACGTATAAAGTGAAAAGTTAAAAGTCTTCGTGGTTTGAGCTTCGAGTGGATATACTTGACAAATTATATTATTTGCAAGACTGCTGTCATCACAAGGATTGTTAAAATGGGTCCTTCTGAATTTTTCTCTGCTTACGAAGGTATGTGTAGCTAAGGTTAATGCAACAGGAATCATATGTATACATTTTTAACTGTAGCGTGTTAGCTGGGAGCTCTTGTTTTGGAAAACTACTGGAGATTCTGCTGTCCTGTACCTGATTTTTTAAAAAAAGTGTACCCTTCTGTACATGATAAGCATATAAAATGAAAGGTAAGGTAGATAGCGTACTGTACATTTTAAAAATTAGATAAACTACAGGTTAGGTAGGAGAGATCAATTCAGTATAAAGTAAAAGGCCCTGACATCATTCATTGATTTATCACCCCTTAAGGGCCTAGGCTTTGGTTTGAAAGGTTCATATGGTGGCAAATAGGGAATGTTTCTGTTCCATGCTTTTAAAAATATTTGGAAAAAATGATTAGTTGGCTTTTTTATTTGTAAATTAAACTGGAATTCAGAATAAGTGTGTGATCATTTGCTGAAATCCAGCAATTTCACCATGTGAGTAGGATTTGATACAAGAGCTTCCATTTTAGTTTGAGATTGTCACATAGACATAATTACAAAGTTGAGCAACATGTAGTTCCAACTGTCTTTGCAATGCATCAATATTGTCTGCAAAGCATAGCATGCTCAGGTTTTTATTGTACCATGACCATACAGTTTCCCTTTTAAAAGTGACGTTAAGCAGGGATAGTGGACGTGTAATGACATCACACTTAAGAAAAATAAGTAAGGTAAGCTCAATGTGAACCCCTAAAATTTCCCAGTTATCACAACACTTAAGTCAAATGATTTGTTTAGAAAATGCAGCAGGTCTATCGTGCACTTCTAATGCATGGGTACAGATGTTGCAAATATGACTGGTACAGTGGTGCAGTGTATTTCATTTTGTTGTATCATTTGGCTGGTCTATGTATACACTGTTGATAAACCAATAGGCCGATTGATACATTAACCTACATTATGAAAAATGCATAGTACAGAGCAATACTAGAATATTGTCAAGTGCCTGTTGTAGTGTGGGCTTATGACTTTACAGTAGGCTACCCTTGTAATGTCTACTGATAAAGATTCGGTTTCTTTTCTTGCCAGCATAAGGTCGTAGTAAATCATGCATACTTACAGAATTTCAAAACTGAAGGCATATTCATATGTGGCAGTTGCATGGAATCTGGTTAACCATGTATGCATGGATGGGTAGTCCTGTGGATGCCATGTTGACTCCTTGGTAGATCTATAGGCTATGCAACACTTTTGGACAGAACTAGCGAATGATGTGAATCTAATATTGATGAGTCTCAAGTTGTAACAATTTTATTTGAGGTTGTGAAAAATGAAGAGATACTGTAGTGATTTGGCCAAAAACACAGAAAAAGGGAGCTGAGATGGATTAACACTGCTAAACCTCAATTCCAAGCTGATGCTGTCCATGGCTACAGTTACAAGTGGGTTCAGGGGGACATTTGCTTGCTTTAAGGTCCCTGTAAGCTGCAATTTGAAGGGATTTAAAGGCTTTTTACATGTAAGTTCAAACATTGCTGCAATTTGTGCCCCCTTTTATATAAGAAGCCAAGATATTGATAATTTTCTAATTTTTTTTATGGAAATGAAAAGTTATGGGCTGGGCCGTTGGGGCTGGGAGGTGGTGGGATTTTACCCACCTTGGTCTAGAATGGCAACCTTTCCCCTCTCTGAGGGAAACAGAGTAAAACTTAGTTAGCAGTGCTAGAAGTAGGTGATATCGCATGGCAAAATGTAGTACACTTTCTTGTGCTAGAAATGCTCAGTGTTAAAATGTGATTCACTTTGTTTTACAAATTAAAAAGAAAAATGTAAAAGTACTTAGCGTGAAGCTGTGGGGTACTCAACAAAGCAAACGTGGTATACCTACTGTATGCTTAATAAAAATGGAATACAGAATCATTTTGTGTATAGTTGTAGTTGTCACTTCACCAAAATATTTTATTTATTCAAATACTGCAAGTATTCCCTGATTGCTCCTGGAAATTTTTTTCTTCTCTCCCATTGTCCCAAAATGTGTTCAGTTCTATGTTAAGATTGAATTTGATTCCAGTACAGTGCAATTTCAGTAAGGATGTTAAAATTTGATATTTCCAGCTCATTTTAAATAGCAGCTTTGCAGGGCTCAAAATAACCCACAGTAGTAATAGGCTAGCTGTGGCTGTTGGGCCTTAAGTGATGGCTGTGGTGCCCTCCAGATATTAAGTCCTGTAGGACATAGACCTAAAGCCAAATCACTTATTTTTGCTGTTCTTCTTATTCTTTTTTTTGAGCCCTGGATCATGCATTATTGAATTTAATAGGCTATTAGATTGCAAAAAAATTTTGCAAAATTTTTTAAATCTTCTTGTTCACAATTGAAGCAGCTGCCATCGGAAGACATATTACTTTTCATTGTCCTTCGTTGGCCAGCATGTGATGGCATAGGATCCACTTACTGTGGTGTGTGTAGTACATGGTCATTTTCATGGCCCAACTTTGACTTTCAAGGTCTTATAAAAAAAGTGAGGATATGTACTTAAATCTCAGGTTGAACACACATTATTTGTGTAGGTCTTCATGAAATTTGAAATGGGTGCATTGTAGGCTTACCACTTTCTTAAATACAGGGTACATTGGGAGCATGTTTGCATGGGGAGGCACTGCCCCAGTGTTCTTCATTTCCTTAACCTCTGGTCAGCATCATCATACATAGTGCAATTTGACCAAAGAGTGGACCCTGGTTGTAGAAAATGATTCACATGTATGTGGATGGGACATATTTTGGAACTTGGGAGTTGCATCAATTGGTCATTTAGGGTTTGCTTTGTAATGGATCTAAAGCTTAAATGGACAAATTTGATGTCTCCCAATTTCATTTGCTTTTGTCACTTCCCCATTGCTTTAAAGTTAGAGCTCTGAGAGTCTGGTGCACTAGAGTCTAGTACTTAAATCACTATAAACAAAATTTCAGCACCCAATGCTCCAAGTGGCCAAATCTGGCATGCTCATGCACACATACTAGTTCTGCTACATTTTATAAGGCTGTGTTGTTTTGAATTTCCAAAAAAAAAAGAAACAGGTTAAATATACCACTGTTCTAGGTGTTAAAACAAAAAGCTTTCAACTCAGTGTTGTAATGACTCGAGTCAAAAATGTGACTCGAGTCTGACTCGAGTCATGATTTCGGTGACTCGAGTCTGACTGGAGTCCCAAACTCATGGGACTCGACTCGAGTCACCACTTGCCAAAGACTCGACATGACTCGAGTCACCATAAAATAAAATTTGAAAGACTCGACGTGACTCGAGTCACAGAAGTGAATGACTCGACTGGACTCGAGTCTTTGTCTTCAATGACTCGAGTCACACCCGAGAGTAATAAAACAGAAACTAAAAATTGTTTTCATCATCGGACACAAACCAACAGCAGATCGTTCCTGCTTTATCCAGTTCTGTATGGGCTCAGATCTGTACAGGGGATCCTAACATACAGCTCTGCTTAACATGTGTAGCGCCGTAAACTTCATGAGATAACTCGTACAACAAACTTCTCGAAGCGAAGCTGAGTGTCCTGAGTGCACTGTAGTTACGGACTAGTGCAGTACCAATAATGGTACGCGTAAACTTAAGATTTCCCTAGAACTCAGCTCAGTTAGTGCGTAGCGTAGTATACTACACTCAGCTCCATAGATAGATGACCAGTTTCCTTCACCTCTGTTCATGTTCTAGTATGTGGTATTTTGACTTGAAGTAGCTGAAGATGTGACGAACAAAATTTCATTTCCATGTAGGCCTATTCAGTTGGTATTTGGTGATTAACATGATTAACATATGTTATTGGTATCGTGGATTTAGATTAACGAAATCAGTTTGAGGGAACACCTGTGGCTGCTAATGAACCACAGTTTTGGCCTATTATGATTATGAATTGTTTACATTGGGGCCTTAGTGTCGTGTAACTGGTAGCAATGGTGTTTATATGTTCGCAGCAATAGGGTGTATCGCAGGTCTATATGATGAGGATATGTGCGGAAGTATACTGCCAAGTTTGTTGTACATGTATGGCTTGAGACTCAATGAAGGCTTTATAGTGTAGGAGTTAAGGTACTTGATTATAGCTGAGTGTTCTTGTATGAAAAACATATGAGGTGAATAACAGTATGTCACTGTTCAATGTGTAAAGATTAATATAATACTTAAGTAAATGTGTGTATTGCAATCTTCACATTTAGGGTTGTGAAGTCACATTTCACATGAAAGTACAAGTGTGGACATCAGTCACCTTCTCCTCCCCCTCCCTCCATAGGCGTTCACGACTGGGGTGCATGGGGCACTCCGCCCTCCCAATTCGGGTGAAAGCAGTTGGTTTATTCAGGCAAAACATGATAAACGGTGACATTATTCGGGCAAAACATGCTCTTGCTCCCTCATAGAAAATTACCCCTGTATGCCTATGCCCCACTCCTCCAACAAAAGTGTGCAGTCACAATTAGCAAAGTACTGCATTTGCAAAAGATCAACCTATCACACCATGGACTCGAGGTAACTCAGCATGTAAGAGATAAGATGACTTAGCCTAGAGTGACTCAAAGAAAATAAACACATTCTGACAGAGGCAACTCCACTCACGGGACCCTCAAAGCTTTCGAAAGACTCGAAGCGACTCGACTCGAACTGAGGGAAGACTCGACATGACATGACTCGACTAGAATTGCTAAAGACTCTACGTGACTCAGGCGACTTGAAGCTTTTCAAAGACTTGAAGTGACTCGACTCGAGCTGAGGGAAGACTTGACGTGACTCGACTCGACTAGAATTGCTAGAGACTCGATGTGACTCAAGACTCGACACCTTGTGACTCGAGGTGACTCAACATCAAGTGACTCGATTACAACACTGTTTCAACTTTATCTGTACTACAGGGAAATGTGATGCAAAATGTCAGGGCTTGTCCTCTCAAAGTTACTAGGTATCTTCCAACAGGACAGGATTTTAGCAGCATATCTAAAATGACTCAGAATTCTGTCAGACTACCAAATGTAAGAAAAACTTGAATAGATGGTTGTCCTGTGGACAGCCAAAAATTTTAAGTGCAAAGAATGTAAGTTCCATGAATTCCAGAATGAAGAT
Source organism: Holothuria scabra (assembly GCA_037179385.1). NCBI lineage: Eukaryota > Metazoa > Echinodermata > Holothuroidea > Aspidochirotida > Holothuriidae > Holothuria > Holothuria scabra. Next base: position 54,818,227 of record CM074181.1, on the reverse strand, counting down.
GAAATTAACTAACATGTTTTTCTTTCCGTGATGTTCAGTTTTAAAAATCCAGTTGTAATAACCATATGTATTTTTCATCTTTATTTAGTGTGTAAAGTTCTAAATATCATTTTGAAAAATCAGTTGGAACACCAGATTACTTGCCAGAAAACCAGGCTTTTGTGAACTTTTTGTCCTTTGGATGGCCATTTCAAGCACATGAAACCATGTGGGTGTGGGATGTTGACAGTTTTCAAGTAGGCAACTGTTTCTTCCAAAATGAACCCCTTAGGACATATCACTCCTACAAGTGGTCTTCAAATTTAGGTTGACTAAAGCATGGAATATTAAGCAATCTGTGACAAATTCAAAGAATTCAGTAGAAATTTTACATGCATTATGCATCTAAATGATATGTAATGGTGCAATAGAGAAAACAATTAAACTCCATATTGTGGCTATTTTAGATATGAAAAAGGTCTTCTCTATCAAATGAACTGTGACAACATTTTGTCTTCAGATATGCCCATGTATAAATAAAATTAGTTTAAAACATTAAGACTTGTTCTGAAATACCGGTTGATGTGCCATTGGTGAGATTGTTTTCATCATGTTATTCAAAAGACCATTTTTGCAAAGGTGTGTTAATTTCTTCTCTGCATTGATCTTTTGTTCAGGCAAAGGAGAGATTTGCAGGTGAAAAAATAAACTAGGGTCTATCTGTCTTGAAACAGGTCAACAATGTTAGTTAATCATTTCCTTCAAAAGTGCCAAGAACCTTAAACACAGGTCAATGCTTCATTACATCAGTTTTTGAATGTACAAGATATCAAGTTACTGTCATATTTTGAGTTACTGGGTCGGAGAAAGCTCATTAACATTCTTTGATGAATTGAATAATTCTTCAAGTTTTGCATTGCATTTGGCAAAGAGTCTTTCTGGAAGGTACATGTACTGTAAGTGTCCATTACAAATTGCAAATTGTTTACAGTATTATGTTCTTGGACAGTACATTAAAATAATGCATTTTAGGTTTTGCACCATCTGCTGGTTAAGGTCCTTGTACTGTACATGTGGTGTCCTGGATGCACTGTTTTGTTCCCCAGTCCCTGCAGTTAAGTTGAAGCATACAAGAGGTTTCTGCAAAGTTCTTGGGATTGCTGTAACAAAAAAAAGAAAAAAAATATTATCTTCTCAAATTGGCATAATTGTGAATGGCCTACATAGGCACATGGCAACATAGGCTCATCATTCCAACCTACATTTTTGCCTAGGGAAAGCAAAAGTCTTAGTTGGTGAATGATAAGTCTTTGATTGACATTCAGGCTAATTGGTCAAGATGCAGGTTAGCTCACATTACATAGTGTGTGTTTTTTTTGCACATTAGGATCTTCTATACATGTGCATTTTACACAGCAGTAACAGATCCAGGATGCCCCCTCCACTTGGGTCTGGCCGTGACCAAAGTATACCTCTAAGCAATACAGTACAGTAGGTTTATGTCTGCACAAGGATTTGATAAATGTGTATATGGGAGGGGTGGAATGTGACTTTAAGTAATAGAAGAACTTTACAAATGTTCAGAGAGCAGTGCCCTGAAGTTAGTGAGCAGTAGGTTCCAAGTCTGAAGTCTATGGTGGGGCACCTTGTAGGATAAGAATTAAAAAGTTGATTGCCACTTTTCAATGAATATTGAAAACTTTTTTTTCTTGTTCAAAGTGAGCAGTGTGTTAAATGGCATACATGAATACTGGAGATGTTATGCAGTAAACCCTAACTACTGCAAATTTATACAGTGTATTCTGTGAGTCTTGGATCTGTTTAGAAAGTTCTTATCACAAAAACCCAGAGAAAGCTATTGAAATAAACAGGATGTGGTTAGAGAAAAGAATATTAGATGTCATTGTCATGCATGCATTGCTTTAATACCAAAATTATGAGCTATCTTGATAATATTTGAAGGTACTGGCCATGTATGGCATACTCTATACAATAGTAGAGCAGGTGCTATGAGAGGTTGGTCAGTTGAACCTTTTATGCTCCTATTCTTCCCCTCTACGTTTTAGGAAAGTGTCTTTTGGGGGATGCACTTACTTTCTTCAGGGAGCAGAATAGCAATTATAGATACTCTTCACACTGGGTGTGTGTAGAACAACTGATATGGTGTCTGAGTTTGACAGGGTCATTAAGTACCAAAAACTTTCAAAAATGGTACCTATTGTGCTGCCAGCGGTAAATTGCATAAGGTAAATAAGCAGTTTATCCTATTAAATTTCGCATTTGAGGAGAAAAAATGTCACATGACTCTCTGGAGCCAACCATGAAACAGGACAGTCATAGATACTTATTCAAGCTGGGGTGACTGCATATGTATCCCCTTTAATAACAAAATAAAAGGAAGAAAAAAAAAATGAACAAACAGACAAACATTAGGCTTTTATGGTAGTAAGGAATACTAATTAGTGTGAGCTGCATAGTCTAATTTGCCCTTCAGTGAATACTATATCTGCATGCACTTTTCTGGTTCTTGCATTTTTGGGTACCTGGCAGTGTGGAGCCCAAACTTGTTAATTTTTTTAAGGCCTACATTGTCAAACAGTTGATCATGCATGAAAATGGTGGATGTGTGGTTCCTTTATGATTAATTTTAGTTCGCTATAATGTACTAATTTTATGTTGACTGTTATTTGAACTTGCTGCCTAAGGCTTTCAAATTATAACAAAGAAAAACTTGATGTAGCAATCCGGGAGCTCTATTCATCGTGCTGCAAATTACACCAACTGCATCGTGTTTGATTACTCAATGGTACTGTTATCAGCTTAGAACATAGGTAGCACCTGAGTAAACTTAAATAATTACCAAGTTGGGTTGCAAGGAGAGATGTAGGGATTGCACCAGCACAGGAGCTGTTGGGCCCTTGATGTTCTTGATGTTTGCTCTATGTTGCCCCCTGAAACACCAACCCCTTTGCTTGGTTTTCTTTGCTGGTTTTTCAGGTGAGTGGAAGGGAGAAAGAGGTCAAGGGAGGGGGCGAGGTCATTGATCTTGTGAGTCGTGGATCTTGCGAGAAGAAAGTCCTGATGTGGATGCAAAAATTATGCTTAGTTTTGAAAACAACTCGCAAAACCAATTTTCAAGAAATTATTTTTATTTATTATGTGCGGAAAAAATGCTGCTCTCAAACTCTACATGCATGTGTAGAAAATAATCTTGAAGATGATACTTTTCAGTTTTCACTAGTCTTTGTAAAGAAGAACAGAAAAATACTTCTAGTTTCAACTTTTAAAATTGTAGAGAAAAGTCTACCTCAGTAGTTTTTATGATAGTTTGCTTGTCAGTTTATTGTCTTACTGATGGCTGCAGTTAGATGTGCACATGTATCTAAAGCTCTGTTTATGTTATTCATGAGTCATAACTATTCTAAATATTCTAATGCTTTGTGAGTTCCATTAAGAGATAGATTGGCAGTCTAAACCTGTGAGTGTCTTCAGTTAACAACTTTTGGTTCTGTGTTGCCCATTTTCAGGCAAATCGATTATACAAGACTAAGGCAACCTCCTGTACTATGTCAATTAGTGTGAAAATTGGGATCTTTATATGACAGTGTGGTTTGCTCATGGACTAATGTAGTCACTAGTCAGCTCATTAGTCAGAAAGCAGTAAGGTATTTAACAGAGGTCATTGCTTTGGAAAGTGCAGTTAACAAAATCCCAAAGCTAAATTTACATATCATTTTTGCTTGTAAAATTTCAATTTTCTATAAAAAATAAGATACTTTAGGTCTCTAAAAACACTGCACAAACTAGATATGTCTTTGTACGGCAGAAGGTCCTTCAGTACCGGTAGAACAGTACTGTATATGACACCCAGTCTTGCATACTGCCCATATGGTCAGCACGTACTGAGCATTACGCAGTATAGACTTACCCATTTTAAGTGGTATAGTGATGGGGTAAGCAGGGGAAGTTGGGGCCTTGGCAGATCATAACAGTTGTTTTCCAGGCTTTTGCAGAGGACTCTACTTGTTGCTGCAGTGCAACCTCTACAGTTGCGTACATTGGTGCATTCAGTTTAATTTTGTTGCCAGGGATGCCAGAGTTATGTTTCAGTACTTAGTGGTGTGAATTGTGTTGCTTCTGCTGATGGAAAGACTAAGCATAGCTTTATACTTACTCTACAGTACAGTAGTTGAGTTGAGAGTTTATAATAGGCTGCTCTCAGCAGGGAGTCAAGTAGTGACTTTTTCCTTTGGATACTGTAACTTCTAGTGAATATTTATCTGCAAAAAAATTACGCATTGGCAGGGCTGGAATTAAGGTTCCAGCAGGGCAAGGCCATCTCCCCACTAGTTTTAAGGGCAGTTCATGTGAACTGAGAGGATACCAAGGCCAAAGAAGTGATTTTGTACTGATCACAGTGTAATCTCACAAGCAGGACAGGGAGGCCAAATGGCCTTGATGGCCATTAAATTTTATAGGGCAGCAAGGCCATTGCCAAAAATACGAAGGCCATGGCCTTCGTGGCCTTCGATTAATTCCAGCCCTGCATTAGTCTTCAGTGTTTTGTCTCATGGTTCACTGTGTGTGAAGTGTTGAAACACAAGTGACAACCCACTTTGAACTCATTCACAAACTTTCTCTTTAGGTTGTGATCACGGACTTATATACATGGACATAGCATGTAACATGTTCGTCCTCTGCGTAGCTGGTCCCCACCGACTGGGACAAAAAGATACACCAAGATGGCCGGCATGATGCTATAAATCGTCTGATTTGACGACGAGTCTGAAATGTTTTAAGCAAAAGTTAAACTTGAATGGGGGAAAATATCATTTTCCTGCAATAAGTGAAGGGATTTTGACCTAACCTTGCCATATTTCAAAAATATTTCAACTTCCTTGCAAAATATAATCATATACTTGAGCAAGTCCAAAGTTTCACACAAAAACATAGCAGACGGCCATCTTAGTGCGCTTTTTCTTACACTACGGTAGCGACAATCCACTGTGCAGTATGCTCTGTCCATGTATAGGAAGTCTGTGGTCGTGATCCAACACTTAAACTCATGGGAGCTGATCTTGATCAGTGCGATTGGTAGCATAACCAGAAAACTAAAACTCAAAGGTCTGTTTTGGTTGCCCCATACAGCTTGACAATCACTGAAGCTTACTGCTGAATTCAAGGAGAGTACTGCAGTTAGTGAAGGCCTTATTTTTTATAGTGTTGTAAGTTAATGGTGACTTTCAACACAGTGAGCAATCTATGTGTTTCCCCATAAATACAGTGGTGTAGACCCATATTTAGGGTGCCTGGTGATCAAGAGTGTTCTGCTGTGCAATTTGTAATATTTGTTGCCCTATCCATGAAACAAGGTGCTCTGGGTCACCTTCCCTTTTTTTTATTTGAGCCTTGCCACTGACAATATTGTGTACTTTACTGCACAATTTGTGTGTATTTTGTTGGAAGAAAAAGTATGTTGCATCATAGGTCATCTTGATCCCCTGCTTGAGATTTGACCTACCCAGGCCTTGGTTCTCAGCAAAAATATTTTGGTTGTCTGAAACAATTTGCTACAAAGTTCAGTGTGTGTCCATGTATTAGTGATGTTGAATATAAATGTGATGATTGAAACAAAGCATTAAAGTCTAAAATATTATACAGTGGAAAAAGTCCAAAGAGCTGATCAGTCAGCGTTAAAGTCCTCAATCAGATAAAAGCCAGCTACTTTTAAATTTTACCCTGACAATTGGTTGTTTATCACACAACAGTGGTTGTCCATCAGATTTGGTTGTCCACAATCAAGCCCTGCTACCCCTCAGGTGGATCTCTCTTTGGACAACTTTTATGCCGCAAAGTTGATCTGATCTCCTGCTTGAAATCAAGTGTGGAAGGACCTAGCCTTCAGCATTGGCAGTTCTGCACCATATCAGCACCGTAGGTGTTGAGAGCTCTGTAGTGTAGCATTTTGGAAGACTAGTTGTGATGAACCTATTGCACTCTGTATTACTAATACTGTACAATACACCTTATGTAAAATAATCAAAAGGTAGGTTTTTGTAAATTTCTGGAGTGTTTTCTAGGATGAGTTGTAACTGTGTAGTGAAAAAATCATTTTGTAGCCTGACTCTAGTCATGGTTACCATTAATATGGCTATGAATACTTGACTCCAAGGACATTCAAGTCACCAAAGCCATCTGTAGTTATTTTAACCAGCGCATTGGAACTGTCACCATGGTGTAAATATTACAGAGGGTGCTCATCATTTTCTCTTTTTTCTCTCAAATGAACAAAACACAGCTATTTTAGAATTAAAAAGCACTGCACAAGATGGCACTTACAGATAACTTTCCTGAGATATTGATAAAAAGTCATAAACTTTGCACAGTTAACCCATACAGAATATAATTTGGAAGCCTACAGTATTAAGTCCATAGCAATGTATTATACAAGACAATTTAGATGTGGATTGCAAGTTGAAGAGTTCACAGTGTGCAATAGCGGACAACAGTTAGCATTTGATATGATTACTTAAATTTTTAGAATTTTATTGTCTTTCTTAAAAGTCTTGAGCAGATATACTATCAAGATAGAGTGTTATCTTCATTCTATCCCTCATTTGAAAGGTATTTATTGGTACATCTTAAGTATTTTGAATTTAACCAGAATTTAGTCATGAATATTCATTAACAACTCTGGTGAGCTTTATGTACATGGACATAGAGTATTAAACCAAACTCCTGCTGCGACTCTGCCACATAACAATTCAGCCAAGATATATCTGATTGATGAATTGGACAAAATGCTTGCCTCTTGGAGAAAATGAAAATGATAAACAATTAAACATTGTAGGCTGAGTAATTGAGCCAGTATTGCATTATAGGTCTTACAAATGAGTGAATTGTGAAGTATCAATTTTGTTAATTTTCTAACTGCATTCCTTGAAAAATTAAATTGATTTCCCTGAATCATAGTATAACTGTAAGTACAGTAGAAGTGCTTTATTTTAAAAAGCTGTGAATTGTGGTCATACGGTAATAGTTAATGCATACCTCCCAAGTGACCCGCATTTTGCGAGTTTGACCCGCATTCGGACACCCAAACCTGCTGAGCCGCCCAGCCCTCTGAAAAAACACACATCTCAAATCTCCGAAGTATTCTTAGTTAGAGAACAACAGAAATTCGCAAATAATTCAGCTTACCAATAACTGCAAATTTTGTAAATCGTACCTCACATCACATTCAACTGCTCGCGCTACTATACAATGCATAGGTGTAGGCCTAGGTACGTATCGAGCTATGTTTGCTGTCTCAACTTCGTTATCGGTTAACCTTTGCAGCAGGTATGGAATATATTTTATGTCATTGCGTAAATAGTGTAATAAGGTGGTGAAACAATGGGTTCAACAGCGAAAATAAGTGCCCACTTCGGGGGTTATGGGGGGGCTTGTCTTAGAGTTTCCCGAACGTTCTTAACTGTCTTGCGGAAAGTTCTTGACGTTCTTGGCTAGGCCTATATGTTTTCATGGCTAGAATGCCATGCGAGATGTAAGGAGATATTGGAAATCACCTGCAGCTTGGTACAACAGCCGGTGACACACTGAGTTGACGTTTGCCAACAGTGTGCCGGCACCGCACCAAAATTTACCTCAAAAATAACGATTAAATATTGTGATTAGGAGGTTTTAGTCATTGGACATTTGTGAGTAGATCTGCATAATATGATTTTGGCAAATTTCTCAGTACAATATTTTTCAAGGTTACCGCAAAAAAAAATCAGTACTGTAATGTTACTGAACTTTTTTGGCGGTAACCTAGCGAAATTGTGTTGACTGATTTGCCAAAAAAGTGCCACCATTTTTCGTGTAGACCCTTTTAAAATTCAAAAATTTTCGAAAAGGGGACCCCTCCCCTTATACCCCTCCCCCAGGCTGGTGATATACCAATGAACAGATCAGTAGGACCCGCATCTCGCCTCTTGGAACTTGAGAGTTATGTTAATGGAATTTTGAACGTTCCAGTGGTATTTCTATCTGTATGCTAAAGGCACTTTTGGCTGGGTAGCCTGTCTCAGCCAAGACTTAGGAGGATATATTTTAAACTATTCCTGAAAGAAAGAAGTAATTATATTTCTTATTGAACATTATGAAAGAAGTTATTGTGTTGTATAAAAAAAAAATCACATTGGTTTGCATTATTGTATAGTGTATGCTTGTTGTACTTGTTACACATGAATGTGTGTTGGGGCTTCACTCCCCAAATAATTGAGAGTATATTATGGGCCTACAAACATAAGCTGTAATGACATAATCAAAGGCCCTCTCACCTGAAATTTCAACCCTCCTAACCTACTTACTTCAGCCCCTCCCACAACTGTCTAAAGCTCATCTACATATAGACACAATTTCTGTTTATTGCTTCAGGGTGAGTATGCAAGACCAACAGTAGTGTATTTGTAATAAAAAATGAATCTCAGTACAGTGCATGCTGTGTAATGTGAGCTCCAGTACTATGCATTTTGTGAACTTGCTGTCAATTAAAGTACTTGCTGTGTCAATTAAGAATTTCTGTAGACTAAGTACTACAAAATTGTTGTTTGAGGATAGAGTTGACTGCACTATTAAAAGACATTGCATACATTCTTCAGTAAAATGGACCATACTCTCAGTGGAAATAAGTGAATTTGTTGAGTTTGGTGATAAAAAGAGATGGGGTGGGATACTGTAGTTGAGAGAAGAGGGAGGGATGATGGAGTATGTACAGTAAATTTTCATGGTTTCTTTATCCTCATCACTTAAAAGTTCATCTCCCTGTGCAATGGACAGTACATTGCTTCCCTGTGAAAAGATACATTGATGCATAGAATCTATTAAAATACCATTTCATTTAAAAAGTGCATCTGGAATCTATTTGAATACCAACCCATGTATTTATGCATCGAACAAATAATTTGTGAAATAATCTTGAAACATTAAAATTAGGAAACATTCTTGGCAAATTATATTATTATATGGTATGTTCATTCTTTCAAGAAGAAAAAGGTGAGAGAAAACTAAGGATTTCTAAACTTCTATATTAGCAAAAATTGTAAGAATGATATAGTTTTACATACTTTGAGTGACATTTTACCTTTGAAAAAGACTATTGAATTTTTCAACTGTTTCTTTGTTGATTTTATTGATAGAACTTAACCATGTTACAGTTTCTGTTGAATCCTTAGATTATTATCAATTGTCTTTGAAACAATGGTTGATCTAACCATTACCATCCTTACCCCAAACTTCAAGTCAGGGCATTTTAAGAGGAAGACTGTTTTGGGACCTTTAGTTTTGAGTAGCAGCACTCCCATTTTTGCACAGCTGTATGCTAACTCATGTTAACTGCATTGGCTATGTTGAAGACAATTGAAGGAATGCTTTTGTTTTTATGTATGGGATGGCAGAATATGTTAATGAGACTAAGTACAGAATTTCAGAAACAATTAAATCTCAAAATTATTTAAAGACCAGAAACTTGGTATATATATTTATGAGACCTAAAGCAGTCCTCTCTCTCATGCAGAGAGTAATTAATTGCAGTACTTCTCATATGTAGTGAACTGTCCTTTTCTGAAGTTTAATAGACAAAACAGCATAGAAAAATTTCATGGGAGTAATCTTTCGAACTTTGAAGGCAATGGTACTGTTCTGTAATATATTAGAATGAACAGCAAGGTGAAATATGTTTTAGCAAAATTAAAAACAACAAAGCACTAGGGTATATTTCACCATTAAGTAAAAGGATACACATGTACATAAATCCAAGGGTCCACTTTTTGTACACATTAACAGATATGTGTTCATTATTAGGTCAACATTGAAGTAATTGCGTTTCTTACATACGGCCACATGCATTTTACCATACAATTATGTATTCCTATTCAGTGTGTGAACATTAAGGTGAAAGGAACTTTTCCCCTAATGGCACGTTCCTCCTGATGTTGATTTCTTGGCCAAAAATTCCCCTGTTCCCCGTATTTCCCCCTATTACACTATGAGATCTATGAATAAAAACTTTTATAAGTTGATAGACTGGCACTGTTGCCATGGCTTAGCAATGTTCATTCTTGTAGAACCTGTCCAAAACCAGTCTCCATTGAGACATTTGTTGACAATTTTACACATTAGTTGATCAGAACTGACTAATTGCCTCTTGAATTTTTTCCAAGTTACTTAGCATCCCATAATCTAGAAGAGAGAAAAGAATTATCGACCTTGAGAAGCAGCTGTGGTTTTCTTTAAGCACTTGAATGTCAATGTAGCACTTAAGGACGAAAATCAGATGAGGCTGTTTCTTCTGCATCATTTAAATGTTAAATAAATATGGAAGTTAATGACCTCTGCAAAAGACTGAAGATGATACTTTAGTATATCACTGGGTATAATTGTACTGTAAGGGTACTGTATTTAATTTCATTATTAAACCTATTTAATTGTATTATCCTCTATTTCCTGTTGACAAAAACAAGGGGAAGAACCAAAGATTCTGGTATTGCGTAGCATTTTGGTACAAAAGCTGGTCAGATAGAATCCAACATTATGAAGAAATTAATATGGGTTTCTTTTTTGCATTAGTTAACTTTTTTGCCCGAGTGGTCTTTCTTTTTCCTGTAGGTTTGACTGCAGTGACGCATGAAGGTCTACCAGAAAATAATATATCTGGTCCACATTTTGCTATAAGAGGTTGATAGATTGCTAAACAAATGACATTTTGTAGCACATTATGTACATGTATGTATAATACATCAGGGCTGTAAATGCTTTTGTGATAGACCTAAGCCCAGAAACTTTGAAATGCTCTAGAAATACTGAACACAAAACTGTTCCTGCTAACCTCCCCCCAACCACTCTGCCGTGAAATGACACCCTGAATGACCATTGATGTGCCCTGTATTACCCTTTAAACTGATTGTTCAGATTCAACAGATTTCATGGCCTTGATCATTTTTTGTCTACCAGAAAAACAAATAAAAAAAAAAAATTATGCAAAAAAAGTACTGTTGGTTGATAATACGGATTCTGCTGCCTGTTAGAAGCAATAGCAAGCATAATTAAATGAATATCAAATTCATCAAATGAGAATGGATAATGGATGAGCTGGTACTGAGGCTCATTCTCCCAAAGAAGTTGATCAGCATACTACTGTGTTTGAATATAGTAGGTTGTATTATGAATTATTTTTGTGGCATTTACCATTTAAAATTGTGAAGTTTACATTGCAGTCTTACACAAAATGGATGTTTCCTGTAGTATTAAGTTCAAAGAACAAACCTAACATGAACCTTTTCAATATTTTTGGTATGCGTCAGGCCTTAAGTTTCAGATTTTCCAGGTGCACTACAAATTAAACTCCTCAGGAAATTAGGAGTGAGGTAGGTATGCTGTTGACACATAGATTTCTCAGAGTTCCCATTATTTATCTTCTTGTGTGGTGAAATTGCACAACTCACAGTGATTTCAGGGGAGTGTTGGTGGGCAATCACACTCCCACACCTCAAAATTCAAGGCCTGACATGTCTCTGTCATCAGTGTTGGGAACAACATGCAGCAAAATGCTTTCCCACAATCCTTAGTTTTTTTTTGGTTTTTTTTTGTGAGAAGGGTCTATTCTTCATTTAGGATCTATTCTTCAAAACTATTCTTCCTTTAGGATGTATTCTTCAAAATATTGCAACCAGGTAGATTTTTTCACTTTTTCACCATTTTCAGTGCAATGATGGGAGGTGATGGAAGGTGTGACAATGTTTACCACAGGTATTGGGCAGTATACCAACAGGACTGAAATATTTTTTAGTTCTCATCAAGGCATCTCAGAAAGGCATCACCAAATATAGAACTACTTTTCAAACTCTATTGATTTTTCTTAGCCAAAAAGTGATAAAAAATTTCCACTCACAGATAGATCTTCACTAATTACACATTTCTCCTTAAAAGGGTCATAAAACGTTTGGTCGGTATGTATACTCCATTGAATTTTACATCTGGCAAATGTAGTATATAAATTTTGTATTGACAACATTTTTTCAATATATTCAAAACTGGTAGTAAAAATTTTATGATGGCTTCTTTAGCATGAAATATTCAATTTTCTATTGAATCTGTGTTTCACTGATTAAAAAAAAAGTCTGTTAGACATAAAATGTTTACAGTTTTTATGTGTTATACATAATTTAGACAGGATGCAGTATGGGTACAGGGTATATAATTAAATGCTTCTCTACTGCATCACTTTATGCATGTATGTGAAGTATCAGTGCATATACTCTAGCCAGGGGAACTTTTTCATAATGTGTAGCCACTTGGAAAGAACAATACCCCTTGGTACATGTAAAATAACTTACAAGATTCATGTTTCATTCTATTTCTAAAGAGGCTTGAAGTGACATTGGCACACAGATTTGTCAGACAGGGGCATTGATCTAATTTGTGGATGTGGGAGGGGGGAGGGGGGAGAGGGGGGATCAAAAATGTTGTAACAGTTGGTCAAACCCTAGATCATGTCCTGGACTGGAATTGTCTATAGGCCTAAGCATTCCTCTCATAGTAACATGAGTCCACAGGTACACACACACAAACAAACATGCATACACTCACTTTAGGTTGCCCACATATACACTTTTGATATTTGCTTGTATACCACTGTGGGGTATTTCCTACATTTTGTCTGTTTTCTTTTTTAATCTGCCTTAATTATTGGAGGAGGTGGAAAAATGATGTTTTCCCCCAAGTTATTTCATTGGGTTGATAATTTCCCCCCTGTCTGCCTTCTCCCTCCCCCACCAGGATGGAGCCCCATTTGTTAGACTCAACTACATGCACCTCTCCAAATTATTGGTAGTTGGTTCAGCAGGGGAGAACTACGGGAGTGCAGAAGCATTCATGCATTTCAACTTGTGAACTGTGCATGTCTAAAACTGACTGAATAAGCTTAATTTCCCAACTCACATAATTAAGAGTTTTTCTCAAGGCAGGACTTGAGCTTACCTGTCTCATGTTGTGTTTCAGAATTTTCAAGTAAATTCAATTTCCACACATTGCAAATTGCATTGTGGGAAAGTAGGTGGTGTCATGCAGGTGGGTTTATTGAAAATAGTTTGTGATTTTTTCGTTTGCTTATGTAAATGAAAATTGAGAGTTTGAGGATTGTTGTTTTCATTCTCACAAAATTAATTGTTATTCAGAAATTTATCAAGTTTCAAGGTGAAATTCAATGTTATTCAATTTAAAAAGGCATAAAAGATTTTAGAATCAAAGTGTTGATAATACAGGTAATTTTGAGAAACAAAGAAACATCAACCAAATCTCTGAGAAAATGAAACCTGTGTTTGAAATACCTTTTTCAGTTACCAAAGTCTGATTAAACCGTCCTTCTGTTCTCTTTGTCTTCCCTGCCTATTCCCTCTTACTAGACAATTTCAAGAACCAGTGTAAATTGTGGGTTTTTTCAAAAGAAAAGAAAAAAAAAGAAATGGGACTTTTTACCATCTCTTACAGTTTCCTAATAATACATTTCATTTTTATGATCTACCAAGGCAAACAAAAATTTTCTTGACAAGAATAGTCTGTTACATTATGAGCCAGGCTCTAATGTTGGGACCAAGGGGCATGTGATCAACATTCTGTTGTATTAAGGTTCCTTTAAAATCATCACTGGAATATCCTGGGCCCATTTCTTTATTGAAGCCATCAGATGTAGCTTGTGCTTGGTTCTAAGGCCGTTGTGAGCTTATTGACAGTATTGTTTGCTATGTTGGCCCTCCATTGCCATTGCTTCTTTTGGGAATACCCTAGAACCAGATCAATTGTCTGTGGTGGTACATAGCCTGCGAAAGATAACCATGAACCCAGGCAGGCCAAGTATGCACTACAAACTACTAGTGTACCTAATACCAGTTTGGAGAGAATCCTAAATGGTAAGCATTTAAAATGATATTAGGAGATGCAGTGGTACCTAAGAGAAAACTTTCAGTTCTTTTCAATACTAAACTGCAAAGGGTCAATTACTTATTTGTTTGGAATGCTTTATGATAGTTAAAGGACAAGAGCAGTTTCCCCAACTTTAAGTGGTGTGTTAGACTTCTGTTTCATGACTGGCTGTTGATAGTCATGTGACCACAGTTTTTCTCTTCAGATGTAAAATTTACTAAAGGTAATTGCTTGTTTTATATTTAAAATCTAAAAATTAAAGTTATAAAATATGGTGATACTTGGAAGAGAAATAATAGAAAAATTGTGATTTAACTGTCTCTTGAAAATGAGTTTGGGGGGACTGCTCGTGAACTTTAATCCACTTTGAAAAGGGTATAATAAATATATTGCATTTTTCAATTTTTCTTATTTTTTTTTCCACTTCTTCTTTCCTGTGTGATCACTTTCAACCCCCCCCCCCAAAGGAAAGAAAACACAATGACTACATTAATATATAAACAAGTTTGTTTTTCTCAAAGTGCACACATGCTAAAACACACAAAGTTTGTAAAAAGTCCTATACTGTGTATGACACCGAGACTAATTACTACTCATTATTACAATGTGTATAGTTCTCTGTAAAACATTGCGAGGTGAATTGTGTGATTGGCACTGTTGTGAATGGTAAGTCACTGTGCATACATAATTTAACTGTACGAAGCCTTTCTCAATTTCTCTAAAATGAAGGTAATAAAAATGTAATACCATATTTTTCACGCCCACATTTTTGTTTTCAGTAGCTACCAGTGTCTGTTAATTTGCTAGTTTCCACAATCATAGAGCTGCCTTTTATCTGCTGGAGAGTTCATACAACAGGATGATCTATTGTGTACTGTATGGTCTATTGTACAATGTAACTGCTTGCCAGCTTTTGTGGTAATACTTGAGGGCCTGTGGGTGAGGGACTAACCCACAATGGCATGGCAAATTTAGAACAATAGACACCATACAACACAGGAAGTTGGGTTGCCCTTCAATTTTTTATTTGTGTTGGTTTTGTAGGGAGCACTTTCATGGCAGTGCCTTTACTTGAAAGGTGGTTGAAGGCAATATTGTTGCATGAAATGTTCAATGGGAAGCTCGCAAGGCTATGGGAATCTTCCCAGGGCTACACTGTGGCAACTTTTGGATTGTATAGGACTTTTTTATGTAGGTCTTTCTGTGATCATGAAGTTATGTCATAAAATGAGGAACAGGCTTGATAAATACATGCAGAGATAGTTATGCATGCAGAAGGGAAGAATGGCTAATTTTGTTTAAATATCAACTGTTTGGCAAAAGGCTAAGTTATAGAGGGCTGTGAAAATTGTTAACTGAAGAGCTCAATGAGGAGCTGCATACATGGTAAGTGGATAAATGTAGTTCTAGCACTTCAAAAAAGTTTGATAAAGATGAAATGAAAGCCAGAAGACAAGGCATAAGGTTAGTTCTTTGAACTGTGAGGCATGGTATGTCCAAATGGCATGTGAAGACCAGTGTTCTACAGAATGAGGTTTCCATAGACCTGTTTCAGTCCAATTTAGCCATTTGAAATAAGATGTTGATACCCTTTACTTTCTGCAGGCCTGACTTTCAAGAAAATTTTCAGGTTGTCAATGGGACAGCTGTGGGACAAGCAGCTGGAGCCAAAATAAAGTTGTCTGAAAAAATTTTTGGTTGTAAAAATGAAAGGTAAAAATGATATAGGCATACAAGCAGTAATTTGTATTTGATATCTCTGCCAGAGAAAACAAACAATTAGATTTGTATTTTGTAGTTTTCCATTTCTATTTGTTCCAATTATAGAGCATAACCATTGTCTCAATACTAATACTTTAAGAAGCATTTTGTAACATTCCTTCTTACATGTAGAAAAACTAACTACAAGTAAAATTGTCTTGTCTATTGGGCAACCTCAAAAACTGGAAGTAGTTGTCTGGAACAATTTTTACCCATCTCCGATGATAGGATGAGTCCTTAATTTCAGCTCTCTTCTATTACCTTAAAGTCCCAGTTCTCTCACCCCAAACAGTACCAATTCTCCTGACCTTCTTACTGAAGCCCCTCCCACAATTGTCTGAAATTCATCCTCATCCAGACACAATCTCAGTTTATTGCTTCAGGGTGAGTATAGAAAAACTCAATTTATAAAATCAAAACACTCTCAGTACAATTCATGCTGTGTAATATAAGCTGTGGCACTCTGCATTGTTTGAATTCGCTGTCAATCAAAGAGCTGAGCTAATTGAGAATTTAGGTACCCGGGTACCAAAATTGTAGTTTGGGGTGAGAGGTTAACTTGGCCCTTTAAAGGTTGTGTGACATGTCAGGAAAGACCTTCTGACTTTGGAGTTAAGAAGCAAGCTTTTATATTAAGTAAAAATCTTTTGGAATTATGTCAGATTCTTTTATGGTTCTCAAGATACAGTATGCCTCTTCAGAGTTTGAATGTTTCTGAAGCTAAAACATATAGAAGTATGGAGTGTTGCAATGTGTGGTCATTTCTTTTGGTAGTTACCCAATCATAATTAATTACTCATCAGATAGTTCATGGTTTGGTAACTGACACTGATGATTTTCAAGGACTTGACTTAAACTTAACAATGCCATTAGGATATGCTACTGTTACAATTTTCCTTGAAATGGAGATTGCAGAAAGAAAGTGTAACATTGATAATATATTGCATGTCCTTCCGTAGACACCACAGTATTTGCATATTTAGCTCATGTTTATGCATGGTTTAGTGCAAATCATATTGCCTTAGGTGTAAATTGGGCAACTTTTGGTGGGAATATTGGCAATTTTCTTGGTTCTAAATGCATTTCAAGTAAAGTACCCGACCTTGTCTTTTTCATGACAAACAACCTTTAACTGCAGTTGAATTGAATAGTCCACCATGTGCTTTGTGCATAAAATTAAGAAAATGCAGGACTCTGAACTTAGTCTATTTTGGTCGATACCTACGGGTCTCCTTACGCCCTATGTATACCATTTATACCTGTACTTACTGTCTGGCAAACTAATAACACCGTGGTAACCCTACCAGTAGAGGGGGCCGTATACCCTCTATCTTCCACTCCATTTTGCGGGTATACATCAACCGGTATGACAAAACTTAAGGTTGAAATGGACCATAATAGAAATTTCAAGTGTTGTCACATTTTTTTTGTACTGTCTGTGTAATTCTCCTCTATCTAAATAGTGCTCTTTTACACAGTGCTCCAAGCCTGGAGATCCGTTTGTATTGTAGGCTGTCATACTGTGGGTTGAATGATTTAAAATAGAAATCAGTCCACCAATCTTCATCTAGCAAATGCATGGCTTACTATGTATGCTTTGAAAACTTGAAAGAATCTTTGTCCTTTTTTTATTTATTTTATAAAGTACAGTACTTTCAAAAAATTTATCGTGTTTCTATCTTTCTTGGAAAAGTGATTATGTCATGGCACATGGGCTGTAAATAAAGTACATGGTACAGCATCTATTAATGGAAGGAAGCAATAAAGTTGAAGAAATAAAAAGTGCAGTACTACGTTTTAAAGAAGATTTGGCAAAGTGTTAAAAATTGTCTGCCAGAAAAAAAGATTTCTATCTATTTTGTGAAGAAAAAAGACAAAGCAGCCAATTATAGCAATTGCCCATCCTTTTAAAGAAGTTAAGGTCGTAGACCTGTCTTAGGCCTATGTGTTGGTCATATTTTCATTACTTTGAGAAGGGTTCTTGGGGAACATTCACTGGTCTGTGAAAGTATGTACATCATTTTAAAGTTTCTGGGATTTGAAATAGTGTTCGACCGATCATCTACTGATCATCTGTTAAGTAATCGGTATCGGGCCAATTATTCCGTTATCGGTAAGTAATCGGCATCGGTAAGATTTTGCCATTCAACCGATCGCAACTACCAATTATTTGCAAAATGGAAAATGGGGCTAAATACACTTGCAACTTGCTCTTAATTTTGTTAAAATTCCCGTAAATACTCAATCCTTTAACTTCCCGCCAAAACGGGATGCATTGATAATCACAAACGTATAAATTTTACCCCTGCCATGGGAATGATCATCTGATGTTTTCCTCTATTACCCGGTAGTGTTACTTGGAATTCGATTCAGAGGTGCATTCAAGGTGTATTCCTTGCTGTCTCGCAGAAAGCGCCGCGTAAGTTGCTGTACAAACTGTTCTGCACAAAACACTGAGTACAGAATATCTAGCTGCAGTGTTTCGCCATTTTTTCAAATCCCTAAGCTTTGCATACATACCTGTGTACGTTTTGTACACTGAGCACCTAGAATCTTTTGAAGTTCGGTGGTTATTACCTTGCATAAATTAAGGCATTCCCAGCATTCGTTCCGTAATGTTATTAACAGTAGGACTTAAGCAATGTTGTCGTACGATGTCATTGCAAATGAAAACAGTAATGCACATGGTCTCTTGCAGCAAACTTCTTGGCCCATGCATGCACTAGACTTACGTGCACATGTCCGTTTTTACCACCAAACAAGGCATAATATTTTGCTCGGTGACATCATATGCAAAAGATCCATTGCAAAATTTAAACTGGCCCCTGCTTCGTGATTGGTTCAATTGCGTTGATTCTAGGCAGGCAATCACAACTCGCCCCTTCGTCTATGTGATTTAGTGTGTGAAAATACTCGGTCTCGAGACAAATTTCCACACTGAGTTTGCGTTATGACAATTGCGCTTGTAATGCTGGCTAGCGAAGCCGGGCGAGCCCCATGCTAAATTCACCTAGAAACAGCATTGCAAATCTCAGCATACGCGGATTTTTTGGGGATCGGACTTACGTGCATTTCAGTTGCAGATTCTTTTTAAACAAGACGGAAGTTTTGGACGAGAACTGCTAAAAATATACAGGGATATTTATATCGGAAAGGGACCATAAGATACGCTATGCGGGTGCCCAGAACTGCCAAGAATATCATGATTGCTTTACATGGGGTTCATTATTAAAAGCGGGAGAGTAGCTACAGTACATTAACGCAACTACAACCGAGTACAGTTAAAAGAATGCAATGTTCCGACATGATTGGGGGATGAAAACTAGACTGAGCATGATGTTGGCCTTAGAACTAAATTATCAAAGGGCATGTGACATCGACTGCAAACAATTGTACAGTATTTGGGGTTGATTTGTATCTCCACTTTTGAAGTGAAAATATCTCGCCTACAAAAATGATATCCCGTTCGTGAAACGAACAGAACTATTCCCAATATTTTCATCCTGAACTGGTGATGGCAATATGATATGCACGAAGCAAGGGGAACATACTAAAGTGACAAACATGTGACTTCCCTCTTTCTAATAATCGGTGATCGGTAATCGGCATCGGGCCGATTGTTAAATTAAATAATCGGTAATCGGGTTTTACCGATTATAGCATAATCGGTCGAACACTAATTTGAAAAACTCAAAGGGGGGGGAGGGGGATTTATTATCGTCAAACCCTAAGTTGGCTGCCCTAGGCCAAAGTTACATGGGAGTTGGGAGTGGGGATCAAAGCTTGCTTTAGTTCCCAGCAATTTGAAAGGAATCAAAGGCTACAGGCATTTATATATGCAAGTTTGAACATTGTTGTAAAGATGTCCTTTTTCTAAATAAGATATCAAGGTACTGACATCTCTAATTAAAATGAAAGGGGGAGGGGGTGGGATTTTACCCTCCACCTTGAGGAAGTGGTGGCCAAGCTCCCTCCCCATGACGTTAGCACTGAGTATGCACATCATTTCTAGTCCTAGTGCTAAAACAAAACAATTGAATTATTGAACAAATTTCTCCCCCTCCCCCATATTGATGGAAACAACACTGATTTTTGGTCCTTAAACAGAAGCAAAATGACTATTGAAGAACGAACTTTTTTTCGAACTTTTTTTCAAAAAGCGGGTGCTGGTATCACCAAGAAGGTGGTTCTATCATACAGTATAGCAGAAGCACTCTTTTGCAACACACATCTATATGTGGTATTGTATAGCAATTTGTAAATCTCTCTGCAGAGAAAGTCATGGGAACTTGAATGCCATTGTTAGGTAAATAATTTTGAAAGAATTAATGTGTTTTCTCTTTCACAACTTGCATTATTCCTGAAGTACAACTATTGACTCTTTGTCTGACACCTTCACAGCCAAGTTAATCCTTCAGATGAGTTGTATTGCATTTTTATTATTTGCTGGTTCTTCCCAACATGTTGACTTGGCCTCTCAAATGACCCTACATGTTTGTTTGGCTTGTCATTGCATTCATCAACCTTTGGCTGCTTAGTGCTGTTCATTTCTTTTGAAACACTGAGATCTGCAAATAGACTGGATTTTCCGAGAATGAAATAAAATATGAGATTATACGCATGGGATACTTTTGCCACTGTTTTTACTATGGACGATTTTCTAATTTGTGTTAGTGTAACTTGTAACATTAGCAATGATCAATAGGTTATATCAGTAAACTCTTGTTGCTCTGTAAATGTTTGAATTTATGTTTTTGAAACAATTACAGGGAAATCAATCAACTAAAGAATGTCAACACCTTTTAATAAATCATACACTACCACCCATATCACCTGCTGCTAAGTAAACATTTAGGCAAATCCCAAACCCTGCTTCAGTGACTAAACTTTTCAGATTGTCTACATGGTCAGTATTTTGTGACAACTCCCTCTACTACTACTAAGTACAGTAGATAGGTTTCAGCCCAGAGTGGCATTAGTAGATTGACCACAAAAGTTATGTTCTTTTGGAATGTGGAGAGCTCTGGTTACAGCCATCTGTACGATTCCCTGTGTGTCTGGCTTGCTAAGTTCACAGTTGACATTACTGCTGTGTACAGTTTGTAGATACAGTAGGTGGCATTGAAAACACAAACCATTTCCTGAACATTTTCCAATGTCAACATCCTAAATTTACCAGTTGAATGTTGCAGGTTAGCAAGGTCACTACTGAATTTGTTTTAAGAGGGCCAAGTCTCCCAAGGGTTATTCAGTTGTGTGTTGTTCATTAGTCTGTGTGTCATGATGTACACTGTAGTGTATGAGTTGAATTGTCTGTGGCGGGGTTTGTAATGGTTTGGAGCACTGAAGTGTACAGTATTGTTACAGTGTATCAGCAAGTAAGCGTACAGTACATACCAGTTGGGTTGTTTGAACAATTTTCCAAAATGTGTACACGTGATTATAATGAATGAATGTAATACATGAGTACAACTACTGCTTTGGAATGAGACTGCACTTTAAGAAGACTTGAAGAAGTCAAGTACTTACTGACATAAAACCATTACTATAGGTTGTTGTAGTTGATTGTTACTTATAGCATAATCTTATTTGAAGTTTGGTAAAATATTGTCACCCTTCAAATTAGCTTGAAGGATAAAAATTGGTTCTGGTCAGTGATCACATTCCTTGATGTCTTGTGACAAATTTGATAAGGTCTGCAGTTTGCTTAGAAAAGTGTTTGTTGTGATTTCAATATTGATCATCAGTGCTGGAAATTTATTCATGTCTTCCAAGGCATTTAGCCAGAGAACTTGTAAGTTAGATGTCAGGGATAACCCTTCATTCTTGCTTTCTCCAAGAATTTAAGAAAAACTGTCCTTCCCTTTTGCATTGCTTTATTTTACTGTATTTTGCATAATATGACAATGCCATAGGTATTAAGGATGAAGGGGCAAAATTGCTTTGCATCTTAAAGGGTCAAAAATGGTCAAATTTAAATTTTTGGGGCAAAAAAGTTTAAGGACACTCCGACACTGGCAGATTACTGTTCGTGGAGTAAACTCTCTGCCCAAGTCAAATATTAAACTCAGGTACCCTTGGCCCTATTTATCAAGTATTCCAATAGGCTAGTAGTGGACTTACTTTGCATGCTTTTCATGGGTTGAGGTGCATAAAGTTGAGTTGGCAATGGAAGAGAAAAGTTGCAGAAACTCAAAGAAGGAGCTGCTGCGAGGTTTTTAACTGCTAAACCCCCAAGTCTAAATTGATGGTACCCTTGGCCAAAGCATAGCTCCCAAGTTCCGAGAGGCTAGATGCTTGGCCATCTGATCTGTCCATCAGTGGATTGCCAGCCTGGGGGAGGGGTTTAAAGGGAGGGGGTGTCCCCCTCAAAAATTTTTTAATTTTATGAGTGTCTACATGCAAAATGGTGGCTTTTTTTTTGGCAAATCAGTCAACACAATGTCGCTAGGTTACCGCCAAAAAAGTTCAGTAGAGTATTGAATTTTTTGCGGTAACCTAGAAAAATATTGTTTTGAGAGATTTGCCAAAATAATAAATGCAGATACTCACAAATGTCCAATGACTAAAACCTCTTCTAGTCACAATATTTAAGTGTTATTTTTTTAGGTAAATCTTACAAACTTTTAGTTGTTTACAAACATCAACTCGGTATGTCACTGGCGGTTGTACCGTACGTGCTTCCAGTGATTTCCAATATTTCCTTACATCTCGCATGGCATTCAAGCCAGGAAAACATAAGCCAAGAACGTCAAGAATTGTCAAGACAGTCCAGAACGTTCAGGCAACTTTGGGATAAGTCCCACGTGTGACCCGCAAAGTGGGCATTTATTTTCGTCCTATTGAATGCGTCATTGCACGGAGAACTTTATTACACTATTTTCGCAGTGACAGGAATATATTCCATACCTGCTGCAAAGGTTAGCCGATAACGATGTTGCGACAGCAAACATGGTTCCATACGTACTTAGGCCTATGCATTGTAGAGCACCGCCAGCAGTTAAATGTGCTGTGAGATACGATTTACTGAATTCGTAGTTATTGGCAAGCTGAATTATTTGCTGATTTGTGTGGTTCTCTTACTAAGAATACTTTGGTGATTTGAAAGTCAGGTTTTTCAGAGTGCTTGGCAGGTCAGCGGGTTTGGGTGCCCAAATGCATGAAATGACACAATTTGTTCCAAACTATGACATTTGTGCAGATTTTTGACAGGACTGGAATTTTAGCCAGATGTCTTTGCTTGCACCAAGGAAAGATCTCTCTTCCACACTAAAACTGCTAGATCTGAAATTACTGAGCTGGTCTCTCATCATGTACAATGTAATCCCAGATTAATATTTTTTTTACAATGTAATCCCAGATTAATTATTTTTTTTTTTAACCCTTTCAGTTTTACAAAAAATTTACTCCTAGAATTTCATGGACTCCAAATGATCAATAAAAAAAAGGCTAGACTCCTATAATTTCATGGACTCAAAATGATCATTAAAAAAAGGGCTAGGCTTGAAAGTTTTGCAAACTTTAAATTCCTTCATATCTAAATTGTAAAGGTTGTGTTACAGTATGTTTACTTACATAGATTTCAAAAGGAAACTGTGGAAGTGTATAGGGGATGACATCGTTTGTGCCTGCTTTACTGTAAGTTCACTATACACTAGGTTACAAAGTCAGTACCAGGAGATTGCCTTGGCCTCCTCAATACAGGAGGACAGGAAGTGGTGCCCTATACAGGCCCTTAAATGGTACCCCCACTGGACCAAGGACGTCTGGACCTCTGACAGAGTCTTTGTCCTCCTGAGGAGGCCCCTTACGGTGGCCTCTAGGGGCACAATTTCCCGGTGGTTGTTCGAGGTCATTAGGCTGCATGCCCTAGGATTGGCCTGGGGGCAAGTGGTCTGAGGCCATGCTGCTTTGAGGGATCTCTTCGCAGACATTCCAAGTGAGGACATTCTCAAGGTGGCCTTCATAGCCTGCTACCTCTCGGACAATCTCTCTGCTGAGGCGGCTTTCGGTCGTGCCGTTCAGGGTGCCCCCCTCTTAATGCTTGGTGCCACTCTAATGCAAATAAGATGTAGTGAGGGGTAAGTATATGTTAGCAAAGTGGATTCCCCCCACCTTACTGGTGGGTGTATTCACAAGCGACTATACTTACCCCTTTTTACATTCCCTCTGGCCCGCCCCTGTGTTTACGTTTCCCCTTTTACAAATCTTTGCAGAGTCTTTAAAAATTCACTAAGTTCATCAAATACACTGTACCATGTGTGGGAACTGTCTAAAATGATGCAAAAGCTCATAAAAATACTGTGGTTAGTGAAAGAATGAATTTGCATAATAAATAAATACATTGTGGTGTTGTTTCTACAGTACAAATTGATAGTTCAACTCCGCAAACCGAAGAAAAGTTGGAGCATTAAAGTCAGATAAAACATTTATGCATGTAATCTATACCCCTATGCAATCTGTAAGCCTTTTAATAAGGAAAGTTCACAAGTAATGTGTTACAATTTTGATTTAACAAGTTTTACTGTACCAAAGCTTTGAAGCAATGACTGTTTTATGGGTTTAACCCTGACTTTAACCCTGATGTAGACCTTGTAAGTAAGTGTTTAGTAACACCAACACAAGTGTGTTGTAGTGTCAGTGAGCTAGGTAGGTAAGTTTATATTTGCTTTAGTCCTCCCATATAGCAGGCCGTTGGATTTAAAAAATCACGGGAACCGATTTGTAGTTTCCATCATTTTTCACCATGTTAACCCATGGGAATGCACTTTTGGGTTCTGTTAAAAAAATGCATGGGTAGTAACTGATTGGTGGTAACCAATTTTTGGGTTCTGTGATTTCATCACCACAGGACCATCATGCAATGGGAAACAACTGTTCCTGTGAAATGCCTGATATAGTCCCCTCTACCACATGCTGGGAATACTGTGTAACATGATACCTTATCTTTGGGCACTAAGAGTTTCTATCATAACATTAAACCAAAAGGTTGATTTCTCTTGGAAGTGAAACTATTCCCATGCTAGTTCGAAGGTTTTTAAAAGTTACCAGTTGTGAATTTCCCTAGTAGAATATCTCTCATGTTCTTAATGATCTCTCATGTTCTTTTCTCTCTGGCCAGTTCTCTCTTGATGAGATGAAAGGACACTTTGGCACCTCCTTCCAGATAAGAACCTATTGGTTTGACCCCTCCCCTTCCCTCCATCCCACACCTTTCAGGGCTCTCCTTTCTCCAAGTTAAGTATTTGTCAAATGGGTAAATTTGTACTTCAGATGTAGGTTTCCATTACTCAAAATGAAATGCAAGATTTTAACTTTGTTCAAAATCCAAATCTGAAATGATGAAATTCTTAAAGCATCTTGAAAAAAAAGAAAGATTGGTAATCCATGGAAAAAGAATTACCCCAATTACAGCACATTTCTTGTCTTATTAATCTTCTTAAAAAGTTTCCCTCAAAACATAAATATCTTTGACATTGTGGAGTTGTGATTAAGTTAAAAGTAAAATGGAACTCTGGTGTTTTTTTTTTCATTTATGTAGTTGAGTGAAAGGAAAAGTCATTAAATCTTAGGACCTAGGACTGGACAAGTCATTTAAGCATGGAAAATTATGAATGACTTCGCTGCAGGATACATTTAGCCAGTGTAAAAAAAGGTTGATTCTTGGTTCAATGTGGAGATTAGCTGGTTTGTCAGTTTTGTGGGACTTTATTGGGTAGGAGTCTAATGAGGGTGTTAAGTATGTGTGTATTGCTTTGCACTGCTTAAAGGTGGCATACTGGTCTTCTAAACAGAGATCAAGTGCTACAAAGACAATTGGTCAACCAATTATTCTCTGTTTGGCTATTGGGACCATTCTTTGCTATTGCACCCTTTTTCAAAAAGAGAACAAAGGATCTGGTGACCTGGACTGGGGATTGAACCATCCAACTGTGAAAGTGGTTCTTTGTTAAATAAACTTCAACCAACCAAGTTGAAAGACTGAGCAGAATCATCGTGTTGGAAGCAATTTGATAGCCCAGTAATGGCATACAAGCAGGGCAGTGTATTTAACTGGATGTTCACTATATAAAGAGCAGGTCTGAACTCTGTGAACAAATTAATCAAAATGTCATTTGTAACAGAGAATCCTAACTTTGACTTCAGAAATGAGTCTTACAACATGGGAGCAGGTATAGTACATAATCATACAACTTATTAGTATTCAGTATATCTACTAACAGTTAAGTTGAGAATAGCCATATTAACTTAAGAATATTGTGAGTAACGTAGCAGGTTTTTAAGCGTAACATTTAAAATGCCTTTTGAGCTGATGGAGAGAATTTCTTACGCAAATGCTCAAATTTCTTGTACCAGTACTTAAAAAACGTTATGCAAAGTAGTCTTTCTGTGAGTTTGATCCGACCCTTAGGAAGTACTTGATGTTTGGTGTAGTGAGAAGTGAAGAGATCTGACTTCCACTCATTCGGGTTACCTTACAGCGTTTACAAAGCTTCTACTCTGGATGTTAAGTGTTCTTTTCTCTTGTATTTGTTTTTAGCTCCATACCAGTCATAGTTTGATGCTATTAAGAATGTTTTATGTGCTACTGTAGGCTGGAATTTTCTTTTAAGCTTACAGTAGGTCGTCTTTCAGTGGTGTACATGAGTAAAAGTACTGTACTGCACATACAGGATTAGTGCAGGGATTATCTTGTTTATTTTTTTATTCTTGTCCATGATCTTAACATGCTTGTCCAGTGGTACAGTAAGGTACATACTGTAGGAACTGTTGATAGAAACAGTGATATCTACATTGCCCCTCTACTTTCCTATCAAACTGGGTAGTTTTGAGGAGTATGTATTTAGTTCATTTTTGGGACAACTTTTTGAATAGATGGCAAAGGGGAGAGGTTGAAAGTGAGGAGTTGACCGAACATTTGCTATCTTTCCCCCCACCTTTTGTTAAAAAAAATGAAAGGGGGCCATCAAGCAAGCGGTAAAATACTTTGGCATTGAAAATTTACTGTGCCATGCCAGCTACATCGCTTGATTCTTGGTTAAACTGAATGAGGGCAATTTCTTGGAAAGAAAAATGGCCTATTCTCAAATTATTCTTCAGATGTATACGTGCAACATTCATTTTTTCATAAAGTTGGCTTTGTACTATGTTGGTAATACAAATACAGGCTGATTAAATAAATCATTGGAATTAATTTTGGTGAGATTTTGTATGTTTTAAGTCTTAAATATAGCTTTTCAAGTTTTTAGTAGGTCCAAACTTCACACTTAGTAAAGCTTTGTCAAGCTAAGTCAAGGACTTGCCTATCCTGGACTTAACAAGTTCTAATATATTGGTTCGTTAGTTAGGTAAGGTGTAACATCACACACGAATGTGTTCTATAGTGTTGTGTGGACAAAAAGGTTAGTTTATGGTTTCAATGTGGTGCAAGTTCAAGATTTAATTAAGTTGAAATTATACAGTGCAAGACCTTCTTTGTAGTTATCTTTTAGGACATGCTTGCTGGAAATTCTGTGAGCATTTCCTACAACTTCAGCCCACAATTTTGGAAGTTCTTCTTATAGCTAGTGCTGATTTAAATGGCAGTTCCTTGGTTTGACACAGTGAAGTTTCATGATGTTCTATGCTAATTAAACACACTTTTCACATTCCGCAAACCCATGTTTTGTCAAAAGATTAGTAAGTACAGTATGCTCAAATAGAGTGATGAGTGACTGTTAAAGTACCTAAAGAGAAGAGTAGTATGCTGTCTATGCAGTATTTTAAGTACAGGTGAGATTTGGTGTTTGTCCATACGATTATGTATTTGCTTAAAGGACCAGTTCTCTCACCCCAAACAGCACCAATCCTCCTAACCTTCTTACTTAAGCCTCTCCCACAATTGTCTGAAATTCATCCTCATCCAGATACAATCTCACTTTATTGCTTCTAGGTGAGTAAAGACAAACTCAATTTATATAATCAAAACAGTCTCAGTACCATTCATGCTGTGTAATATAAGCTTTGCTACTCCGCATCGTTTGAATTAGCTGTCAATCAAACAGCTGAGCCAATTGGGAATTTCGGTACCCGGGTTCCAAAATTGCAGTTTGGGGTGAGAGGTTTGGCCCTTTAAGTAATATGTAATTACATGCACAAAGTGTGGAAGTATGTAGCATTTGTGACAATTATTTCATACCTTCATGTTTAACTTTGGAATATCTGATGATATATGATTGCAATATCAAACCAAGTATGTTAACTTGCAGTCACCACTATTTTATCATGTTAAAATTTGAAATTATTTACAGTTTGTGCATATGTTGATGCATAATTTGTGTAGCTTGAAGAGTTTCTAATTTTTACATAATCAGTCATATAATACTCGAAGTTATAAGTTTTTCTTTTTGGAAAGTTCTTCCTATCCTATGAATCCCTATAGATGAATCCAGAAAGCAAGTGATGGTCTGATTTTAGTCGGATATAACTTAGGTCTATCACTTCTTATCTCTGAATTTTTACCTGTATCATGGATGGTTCGAAACTGAATTGTATGTTGTGTTGCTCAATTTCACTGAATGTGAGGGTTTGAAATTCGTGTAGACAATAATTGAAGACGATTAAAGGCTGATGGACCCCATTAATGGCTGTCTACAGTCACTAAACATGAGAGCTTCATTGGATTCGTCTATACTTATACAAGCATTAACTCTCCTCTTTATTCTCACTTTCTCTTTTTTTTCTCTCTCTTAATTTATTTTCTCTGCATGCAGTTCCTCCCATATGGACCAGTAACGCTGCAGGCCACAATTATACTGGCACTCCCGGTATGTCAAATTTCATTACAGTTCATAATGTGTAATTTTATGTGAAATTGCTTTTGTTTCGTACCATAGATATTAATCTTTTTCCAGTGAAAAAGTGTAGTCTTTTGCATGAAATTAACACCAAGAGTATCTGAGAAGACCAAAGAAGAGAAGGCTGTCACATGATAAAATCATTTTATCCAGAGTGAGTGTAAGGGTAAATTCCATGCAGTAAATCCATTAAATGCATTCTAAGGTCAACTGTTTACTAATTTATATGAAGGCAGCATTTCGTATCTGATGGTACCTTTACTGCTGTACTTGACATTTGCAAGTGATTTTTTATGGGATGTTTGAAGTTTTTTGGGGCAAATAGAATCGTTAAGATCGTGGTTTATTTATTGCGTGATGAGAATTGAAAAAAAAAAAAAAACTTGAGAGGATGGCAAAAAACCTGAAATAATTTTATAAGAGAAGGGGGGGGAGGGGGGATTTGGCAGTACTTTGGTGGGTTTTCTTCATGAAAGGTCAGAAACTATATGAATCTTCAGCTTGAAATGTTCAGTCTTGAATGTTTTGGGAGTAGTTTTGCCTTGGGTAGTTGTAGGCTCAGGCTGTACATCCTCTTCACAGCACTTGAAGTAAAAATTTTTCACTCCAAAGTCCAAACTGATAGTAGCCTGCATCACCCTACCAACACAGTTCTTTGGCAGATTTCTTCTACACAGTAGGTAGCATGGTATCAAATTGAAGATAGTATTGTGGGTTGGAATCAGCAAAGAATCCATTTGTTCCATCTGTCCATTCTACAAAGTGGGGTAATTCCCTTGTAATACTATAAAAAATTACAAGTCCAAGGTGTACAGTTACTACTGTACAGTATAATGCAAAGAAGAAAATTGTGAGATTTAGCTGTTCCTCGGCATGACTGTTCTTCTCCCATACCATGCAAAATTACCTACATCTAAAGTGCAACACTGTTCAACTACTAGATGTAAAGTGTTACATTATGGTTAGGACAGAGTGAGTGAAAGGAATAGTGTAGACCAGGATTGTGTTCCAAGTAAAAAATTGAAAAGGTCATTACATTCGTTAACTTAGAAGGGGTGAGCAACTGCATAGCAGTTACTGCTCTAGTTATAGACCCTACACCATGCAGTGTTTTAGGTCTTCTACCAGTAACTGCACAGAGTGTTAATCAGCAAGCCCCATAATTTTTTTATGCATCAACCACCACCTAAAATATTGTACACTCATTGTGTTGTAAATCATCAGTCAGCTAAAAGGCAGGAGGTCTTTAGATTGCTGTCAGTTTAGGAAATGATTAAGCATTGAACAACCTGATTTAATATTTTGGTTATCAAACGGAGAGTTAACACGATGAAATTAAATTTGTGTGACCAGGTAGTGTGGATGGAAAATGTTTGGTAGCCGGGAGGTTCCTTCCTGGGAAATTTGGGCCTCTGGAGGGTAATTTTGGAAGTTGGAAGAGAAAACTTCCCTTTTTTGTACATGTAAATATAAGGAAAATTGTTGGTGATTCTACTCTCTTCCTGGGAAATAATTTTACTCCCTTTCTTGGAAATAATTTTATTCCCTTCCTGGGAAATAAACATTTTTGCCAGCCCTGCCAGGTAGTCTGACATACCAACAGTGTTTCCTGTAAGAAATTGTCCTTCAGTAATATCAATGCACTCAATAGGAGAAAAGTTGAACTAGAAATTCCAGTTTTGTTCAATTAAAAGTACTGTATGCTTGTGTAGGGGTACTGTATTGTCCAAGTACTGCATTTAGTGCATTAACTTTGGGGAAAGAAATGAAATTCACTTTTTTAATGAACATCATAGCATCAAAGCGACAGATCATTGCATCAGAATTAGCCACAGCGGCTTAGAGAGAACACTGCCTACCATTCTGTGTACTTTGTGTATTACTTCTCGTTCAGTGTTACCTTGAACCACTCTGTGTTTAGTGGTTTGAACTTTCCCAGCAAATTTCCTCCCCAAGGCTGAACATGAAGTGAAGATTCTGGACTTGAGGTCAACCTACATGCCACAGATCTCCAGCCCTCTATCACTTTCAAGCAACAATTAAGGATGTAATAATTGTTTCTCCTGGTCAAAAATCATGATGTGGACAACTCTTTGCACTTGTTAGATCTCAAATTTCAAACAGATATTGACAATTCAGAAACTATTTCTGTAGAAAGGAATGCTTTTATTGGTTGGTTAGAAGGAATTATGAACTGTGTAACTAAGGAATGAATAGGACCTTATTAAAAGGTGAAGGAAGTCATCAGCCATGAAACCAACAGAAGTCATTGTCACAATGTTTCTCATCCTGAATTTGCCGAAGAGATGTCAAGGAGGTTACTACAGTACACAGTCAGAAAACAGGCCAAAGTTACCTCAATTTTGTCACTTCTGCCATCAACATGTTGGATCATGGAGGCACTATGTTGGACCAGGTAGTGCTGCAGAGTACTTCATGGTCTGATTTTGCACAATGATGTTCTATATGGTTTGGAGTATACTTCTCCTTGTTCATAAAAAGTAACAGGTTGAGTACGCTGTTCCTATGTGCTATTGAAGGACAACGATTCTCTCTCTCTCATCTGGTCACCCTCAGGAAAGCAAAACCTGAAGTGTCCAGGAGAGCTATTTGTTTTCCAAGAAAGCATCTTAAGTACTTTCCAGTTGATTTTCTTTAAATTTGCTGAATGTTTACCATGCCATGGGCTCTTCAGTAAAGCTAGAAATACCCAACTTGTGACACAGGTGATACTGTAGCTTTGAAGTATTGAAAGACATGCATGGAAAAAATTTGCAGAATGCAAAACTCATCATTAATTCCTGTTACACCATCATTAATTGATGCTTATATCTTTAGATGCAAAGTAAAGTTTGTGCTATTTGTAAGTATGCTATCTCCTTTTTCTGTATTGATGATGGCTGAAACGTGGCGTGTGAACTAAATTTCCAGAAACCAAAAGTGTGCAACTCAGGCAATACTTTGTGCCAGGGAAGTTCATTCAGACGGAAAAACTTCTGACCAATGAGGCATGAAGAAGTTATACATCTGCCAGAATGAAGTCAAACTGTTCTTGTGCTTCCTCATGTGTCAAACAATCATGATCATTTCGTGGAGAATTTTGGCCATGAAAGAAGGAAGTTAACTGATTTTCATCAGCTCCTCAGATGTGTTGTTAATATTTGAAATGTACTGTACAACTAAGGACCGAATGCATGATATGGTTGTACACCCCTTCTAGGAAGCTTTGTATGGCTATTGGGTCCAGTGTCCTCATACAAGTGGAACATTCATTACAAAAAACTACAGTTTGTAAGGAGCGAGCAAAGTTATCAGTTTGATTTACCAAATTTAGTAGTTACAAAGTTGTGTAGTGTGTAAATGTATTTTATATCACACAACATGCATTGACAGTGTTATACATTATGGTCTTGCATGTTCACCAGGATAAGCCTGTATTATCTGTACTTTAAAACTGGTTGTGGTGGGGTCTAGAAGTTTGTTGGTTGGCAAACTTAGTTCTGTCTTGGGTAAGAAGATTTTGCTTTAAATCCTTTCAATAATTAGGCCTTGACAGTTCACCTAACTAAGCTTCTTCTCTGGAATCAAGACATCTCACTAGAAGTTAAGCAAACTGTGCCTTTCCCTTGAAATTCAAACCCTCTATAAAATTCTCAATACTGTCAAAAATTTGACCTTTAAACATAATCTTAAAGATTGTTTTGTTGCAGCTTTTAATAAATTTTATGTAAACACAAATGGCTCTATCTTTTCTATTTCTGGATTTGAATGTTTATAGTAAGGAATACCTTACTTCGGAGTGCTGTGCTGTAGCTGACAAGATGTATTTGGAATGTAGGATTTACTTCTTAATATAGTCCACATTACGGGGTTATCTCCTACAGTACATATGTAGTGGACTCATTGTGGGAGTCACTACTCAATACAGAGTTGTCACTAGTAGGTCTGGGGTTATGACTTATATGATTGAGCACACAGGACCTCACTAATCTACAACGGCCCCCCTATTTACCTTGTATCCACCATGATCGCAGGTGCCCTTGTTCCTTGTTGTGGGGAAGTTGGGCAACCTCACTTTCGGTGCTATTAGTTTACCATGGTTAGATTGCGGGTAAGTGCAAACATAATTGGAGGTAAGTATCAGGGCCGATACAATCCCAGTCCATGTAGTTCTGGGGAAATCATTTGTTGCTTAATAACATTAATTTTGGACATTAAAAAAGGCTAAGGAAGTCACACTTCCTAATACCTAATGTGAATAGAGTATAGTAGGTCTACAGAAAGAAATCATCTTCACTTAAAATCCTTCATTGGTATGTGAGGGAAAACGTTCCTCTCTCTTCAGATTGCAATTTGAACTATCTTTGCATTGTAGTAACTTCTTCTTATAGACTTAATAGGTATGTTCAAGAAGGCAGGCTAACATTGAAAGGTCACCCCTTCATTGAGTGGATGCTTAAAAATGTAAAAAGGTGTATTCTCACTACGTTCTTAGTCATTCTGTGTATGTTCAGAATCATTATACAACTCACAGTCGTAAGTTGTACAATGTTTCTTGTTACTTGTCTTACCAAAATTATCTTGTGTAGAATCTGTCCTCCCCAGGGTAATAATGCAATTCACCCCATACAAAATCTTATGCAACAGCATGGCAGTGTATGGTTATTGCGACTGCCATTATAAATATTCCATATCTTGATAGAAAGCCCCAATTTTTATGGCTACTGTAATTTCGTGTGGTATATATGTCATCATTATTCAGGATTGCAAGCGTTAGTTTATAATGTATGTAAGTTGTTTGGTTCAAGATAACCAATGGTGAAAATTAACCAGACTGAGGTGGGTTCTGTTAAAATATGGCCAACACTTTCTTACAAACTTTTCAGTGTAGGTATGAAGTGCAAGTGTATGAAATACATGTTTTGCATAATGAAATACAATAAAGAAGCAAATTCAATAGGAAGAAATTTCTTGCCTAAAGAATTGAGAAATTACATTGAATTGTCAAGTGGGTATATCTCTTTGATTTTATAAGTACACAGCACTGCATCCTACAATGCAGGTTGAGCTCTCAACTTTTAAATAAATCCCAAATTACATTTATGTAGAGACCATTTAAGAAATGTCGATTTGATCTTCTAAATTCAATGTTCTTTTCATTTCTAGGGGCTTACAGTAAACAACTTTTTGAGATGCTACCCAATCAGGGTTCGTGATATTTTTGTTTTTAAAACGATTAAAAAAATTTGGGATGTATGTAGCTTAATCTGATTTTTCTTTTAGTTGATTTATTTCAAAATTATTCATACCATGAGTCAGGATTAAACAGAAGGATTAATCAACCTTCTTAATTTAAAATATGTTACATGGATTCCTGTATAATAAATGTATTAATTTTTTCGTTGGTCTTAATTTAGTGCAAACTTAACTCATTTGTGAAGTGTTTGCCATATTTTAACATTAAGTTACGGCAGAGCATTTCTGTCGATCAATGGTTTATTGAGACATTTGTTTAGAAGCTGACTGAAGACTGAAAAGAGATTTATAGATGACTCATATTCTTTAGTGTAGTCTTGTACTATTTTCATTTAAAGAACATCACTCTATTATGTCTTTACCTTAGTTTGGTTCAAATACCGTGCAAGTCCTTCCCTTTAGTCGCCTCTTATGACAGGCAGGAAATAACATCCATGGGCACATTCTACAACGTGCAGTCCACAAGGGCTAGCTTATGTCAGAAATACTGTGTGGGCACCATGTCAAATCCATAGTCTTAGCTAGGCTGCAGCTGCCTTTAATAGCCATGCCTTCTTGCTTTGCACATTACAATAGCATTATGAAGCTGGTCTGCTATTGTAATGCATGTAGTTTCAGGCATGGCTGCAGCCATGTGTTGGTGCCTTCTCAGTGTAGACATAAGGTTTGGCTATATCATGTTCCCAAGATGTTTGCTGTATAAGCTCCATCTTACCAAATCAACTCCGACTCCAATTGTGCTTGGTGCTCCACATAAGCAATGGAGTGGGGAAAACAAGCCAGTGAGCCACAACTGGAAAAAAGGCCGTTTCCAGCTGCTCGACTTAAACCAGTTGGTTGGGAACTGGGCTGTAAAATTCCATCTAACTACTTTACCAATCTGCTTGCATTTTGTCAGTAGAAAGATGCTACGAAAATATTCACATTAAATTGTATTGTTTGATGGTTCTACCTGGGACTGGTCATTGTGAAAAAAAAAACAGGTTTTATGTGTGCTCAAGGGAAGATTTCTAAATCATCAAGTTGTTTGTTATCAAAAATGGTAAACAAACATTTGTAATGTAATTTGATCAAAACTGAAAGTTACGTAATTCTTTTGATCCTCTTCCCCCATTACCAAACCATGTACACAATTATGTACAGTAATAGTCACTCCTCATGTGCATATAACTATGTAAAGTATACATACGTAAGTTTGTTTATGTCATGAATGAGGCATGGTGGCTTTTTGAGGCTTCCGTACACAGTGAGATGCCTAATATGAAATGAAATTTTATCTTGAGAGTAAAAATTTATCAAGGGAAGCTAAAGGTAAGAAACTGACATTGAAATTCCGAGTCATAATATACACCATGAAGCATCAATTTTTTTTTCATCACATTTTTGTCTAAATATTTCTCAGCTCTTAAAAGCAGGGTTCAATTTTCATCTTGCATAAAACTGCTTTCTTGATGTGATATGTTTGACTTTCAAAATATAAACAACTGTTGTGTACACAACAGTAAATTGCCATTGGTATTGAACCCAAGTAAACTTCTGGCTCAACTGTTGTAAGAGAAAAGATTTAACAAAAACGTTGCAGTGCCATGAATGCCGAGTTGTTAAAATTGGTCTGTTTTTAATGTCCTAACTTCAAAAAAGGTTTGATGACATAGCATTTGAGAGAATGTTTAACTATAAACTGATGCTTTGTATACATTGCTGCAATTTTCCTTAAAAAAAAAAAAACAAACTTGTGTTTGTGATTTTCACTTTGCTAGCACATGAACGTAAAATGTTCGAATGAAGAACGGAAATTATTTTATATTCATGGGGTATTTCTGTTGACTCAGCTCAAAATAAAGTATAGTAGTTGCAGAAGTTGATGGCATTTTGGGCATAATTAATAAGAGTTTGGATTATTCTTTTGGTTTGGGTAATTTATGTGGGCATGATGGGTGTGTTCAAGGTCAGATGTTTTAGAAACAGCACATAAAAGAATTTGTACATAATATACTATTGTACTTGCAAGCACATCTGTGTTTTCATTTTTTGTGAGTTATAAGATACTTCTTTTTTAAAAGTATGACCATAATTTTGCTGTTTTACAGGTGAGGATGAGTATTTTATTTATTTGTGGTTTATAGAGCTGTTTCATCTCAACACAATATGTATTGTATAAAAGTTAATGGTTTTATTTGTTGGAAAGCTAAAGCATTATCTCTGTCACAAGTGCTGTGTCTGTGTTAATTCTATACATACATAGGGATCACCTCTCAAATATTATGGACAAACTTGCATGAAGGATACTTTATGACATTAAAAGTACAAAGAACCATTGAATGGGGTTATGTATATTTGTAACAGTGTTAATGATACATTCATTCTAGGCACCCTATTGGGACAGCTACATAATAATTAATGTAGTCTTTGACATAGCCCAGAGCCTTTCCCCGGAATCTGGTAGTTTATATCATTTGTAAGTGTAGATATCTGTAGTATCGCAGGACTTCTTCAGTTTGGAGTCCCAGCCTGCAGTTTTATTTTTATCACCTAATGAAATGAAACAGTGAAAAAGAAATCTATTTTATATTTGATTAATTAATTAAATTGTGTTTTCAGACCGATCTGTGTACCAGGCACTGTTACAGAATGACACAAAACGTAAGTTGGTTTCAATTTCTTGTCATAGATCTCATAAACCACCTTACCAAAGGCTCTCGCACTTTTCTTAGATGATATATCCAATACATGGTCTTCCATGAGTAACATCCAGAAGTTTCTGGTCACCAAGGACTGAAAAGTTATAGAGAAACTAGGGTTTAGAATGAAAATAGATATTTGACTTTGAAATTTGTTATTTTTCTCATGTTACTCAAGTTTGCAAGGTTAGCATAACCCGATGACCCAGTGTCGACTAGATAAATTTTCTTTTTTGATTAAGACAAAAAAAATGGCTGTGATGACATTTTTGTAATCCATTTCTCCCCTGCATGGGATTTATGATGGAGAAGATATTATTTGCCTTTGAAAAATAAATACAGAAGAACTCCTGATTTCCTTTTAATATGTAAATGTTAGATATTATCTTAGATTAAAAAAGCTTGGCAACATTGTAGCTCAGTTATTCAGGTAAAAATACCCAGTAAGTACCTCATGGTGAAAGGCCATGAACTAATAAAGCTCTCAGTAATCATCTTAGCATGCGGGTGTTTGCAAGTCATGGAAAAATTAAGTCAAAGAGGAGAGGATATTAGAATATGTAATTTAAATAAGACAATAAATAAACCAGAGAGCTGTACACCATACTGTATTTGCCTATAAACATCATTTAGCCTCAGAAATTAAACAACGATGATGGAAATTGGAGAATTTTCTTTTATGAATGATATGTTGTGCATGAATTCAACTTGTTGTTATTGTGCAGGTTTTAAAAAGTGTATTTAAGGCCTTCAGTCTTGATAGGTTAACTGTACAGACTGTAGTGGAAGTCTGTACTTTTCTTGCAGGAAAGTATTTCATCTCTTTTTGCCGTATATGTATGCAAATTTTCTTTTTAGTTTGGATGAGGGACATCAGTGTATGAGTTAATGCATGCTGTTTATGTGTTTGTAGTCATCTGTATGTGAACCAAATTTTCTTTGTATACATCAGAGCTCTACAAATTTAGGTGCCCCAAGTTGTGGGTTTTTATTTGTGTTGCATTTCTCATTAGTAGTGATACGGTCAGCGGGGGTTTGGTGTATGGATGAAACAAACAGGTTGTGTAAATTAGCAATTGCAAGGACTGTTGACCTCAATCAGATTTTGATTCCAGCTCTGGAGCAACATTTTTCAGTAGATGGCAGTCTTGGGCAAATTGTTGGGAGTCCCTCCGTCACATGTCATGTGTTGCGTTTTGCAAGGTTCATGAAACCCCATTGCCCTCATTTACCCTTGACCCCAGTGCATTACCCCCTTTTGCCTTAGTGCAGTATTGTGTTGGAAAAGGAAAATGGTGTGCCATGAATTGATTTTATTGCCAATATCGTGCTAA
Organism: Holothuria scabra; assembly: GCA_037179385.1. NCBI lineage: Eukaryota > Metazoa > Echinodermata > Holothuroidea > Aspidochirotida > Holothuriidae > Holothuria > Holothuria scabra. Next base: position 54,780,418 of record CM074181.1, on the reverse strand, counting down.
GATTCATTGCTATTCCAAGGGTATTGTCCAGGATTGTAGATGTCATTCTGAGACAATATTCATAACATACAAAACTTTCAATGCACAGTCGTAATGTTTAGGAATATAGCATTACCTTCAATGCGTTCTTAATATTGTTTCCACCAGTAAAATGCAAAAATAGGTAATATGTCTCTCATTCAAGTGGCTACTCCATACTGTTGCTTAATATCCCCCCTATTGACTTTATTTTATTGCTACAATAGTAATCCTTTCTAGGTTGTTGCATATCAGGGACCTGCAACAGCTCCTTGCATATATACAGGTAGGCATACATTCATTGTTACTAACATGAAAATGCAGCCAATGTGATAATGCAGAGCTGACATTGTTGAGAATTTTATCATGTGCCTTGGATACAGTCTTTTCCACATGTACCTGGCCTTTTTTTGCATAAAGATTGATCTTTACTTCGATTTCAATGTAATGATTGCATCGTAGATCCAACTAAGAATCACTCGTAAAGTGTAGTATTTTACCCCATTATAGTCTTTTGAGTTCTTTTTCCATGGCTTTAAAAAAAAGGTGCAGTTCATGGCATGTTTTGTACATTTGCTGTCGCATTCTTAATCTTTTAGTCAAGTATAAAGGTTCTTGTCATTTGTGGTGACCATGTCCTTTTTTACGTACATGACAGGTTTCTAGAGCTCAAAACAGTAATGCAGATTTTCCTGCGGTATTCCCTTAATATAAGAGGGGTTAGTGCTTTTCAAATGTATCATAGTAAAATGAAAATAAAATAATAATAGTAATAAAAAAAATCCCAACATGTTGGAATTTAAATTAAATCATCAAAGGAGATCTTCCCCAACTCCTTTTTTCCCTTGGTATTTGGACATAATTCTTTCTTTTTTGCATTTGGTGGTAATTTGCTATGCTTTTGTTTCCCTGTAACCTTGAAGTTGTTACAGATTTCAGCCATAGATCTATTTCCAAATAGCAATTACAATGAAATGTGGGATAGAGTTTTGGGTGTACGTCAATTTTTACCACAGTAAAATGCCATTGACAAAAATGACAAACACCAAAACTCTATCCCACAATCCTTTGTAATTGCTATTTGGAAATAGGTCTATGGATATGAATAGGGGCATAGATTGCGAACATAGCACTACTTTTGTTGCAGGTGTTAACATAGATCCCATAATGCTTAGGGTTGGATATTTGTAACTTGATTTGCATATTCAAAGATGCATCGGAATGAGGACCATGGTTTTTGTGCAATAACCAGGTTGCTCAAGTCTGTTGGTTGTTTTCAGTGTTCCATTGTATCTAGGCAAACCCAAATAGTCAAGTGATGGTCTGATTAAGTCAGGCATAACTGGGTTCCATCAGCTTCTTAAATATTTCAAATTCCTTGCTTACCTGTATTATGGATGACTCTCGTTAAAATATTCCTTTATTCTCACAATTTCACTGAACATGAGGGTTTAGAATTGCAAATAGACATTAAAATTAAGACATTTTAAGGCTCATGGAACCCACCAATGGCTGTTAGCTGCTCTGAGTTGTCTATAGGCCAGTATGACACTGCAACATCCAAAATTTAAGTATCCCTTTAAATCGTTGAAATTTCTGATATTAACTTTGTAGAATGCATGGAATATTAGCAAGGATTGAAGTTAGGTGCAGATAGATGCTGCTTTTGACATAATGGTAGAATATTTAGCCTCATTCATGTACAACACTTAAAAAATAACCTGGATTAGACAGAAAGTGTAACCCCCAGAGTGTTAGCTTCTTACATTTGAATGTACCAAAAAGAAGATAAAACCATAGTAGAAATTTCTTTGCTCTCAGAACGCTTCTGAGCGAGAATGTATAAATTGTAAGTGATACCATAGAGCGAAAATGAAATAACTACTGATTTCTTGATATTTGATATGATGCATCAGCAATTCAAATTGGACTGAATTTCTGTGTTGGGGTAGGGGGGGGGGTGGAAGTTGGCCTAGTGTGACTCTAACCAGAATAATCAAGGCATTGTCATTTAAAGTTGGATGGATAGATATATGTAATGTTATTTTATGATGTAAAGACACTTTAGAAACAGAAAATTTTATGCAAAGAAGTTACATCAGCCTGTTATAAAGCGGAAATTAGATCATTCCAGTCAAAAAATTTATTTGGGTCATCAGCTTTGTACAACGTGTTCTTTTTCCTGTTCTTTCAGCGAACTTCAAATAATCTTCCCTGATTTGTTCATATAGTGTTTAAAGTGTTCTTTTGAAATTATTTTTGAAGTTGGCAGTGAATTTGGAAAATGAATTTAGGGATTGGAAGGAGTTACAGATAATGAAGTTTTTCTGGGATAATGAAAGTATTTTGCTCTATGAAAAAAATCACAAAATGAAGCATTTAAAGAATATTTAAAAAGATAAAACAAGTGCTTTAGAAAATGATTTGAAAGTTGCAGGGTTCCCACAGGTCCTTGAAATCCTGGAAAGTAAGGGAAAACTGAAATCTGAAGTTCAAGGCCTGGAAAGTGGAAAGTAAGGTAAACTTTGCAACTTTTCAAAAGATGCTGGAAAAGTCAGGGAATTTTAGGAAGTTGACATAGCCCTTGGATTGTCTCAATGTTCAGGTACATTATTTTTTTGAATTCATTATTTTCAAATAATGGGATCTGATTGTTTTCAAAGTTCCTGAAAGTATCAGTCAAGTTTCTTGAAAGTTATACAGGAAAGTTATCGAATTTTGTCGTTTTGAATTTAAATGAACCTTGAGTTACTAACTGCAAGAGTGGAAGGGATCATCGTCATCTGATGCCTGAGCCTGTAATGATTGGTAAGGATGATGAGCTTTGTATGAGGTTGGAAGGAATGGTAGAGTTATCTCATTTTGTGCACCTAGAGCTTTGTAAGTTTATTACAAAATTTTGTATTGTTACATAGCCAGTTATTGCATAAGTTTTTCCAAGAAGCTCCTAATAGCAAGGAATAAAATGACAGAGGAAAAATTGTAAATAATTGTATATCCTTCTCAGACTGAAAGGTCTAATTATAAGACTACCAAACCTATTTCAACTAAAAGCCTACTTGGTTAGAATTCTGAAGTGTTTGGAATTATATTGTCCAAAGTTATGGTAAGGCTTTGGCTACTTATGTCATTTTGCTACAAATATACAGGCCACGATTCCAACATGAAGGAACAGACCTTATGCATGTATGATCTCACTGAGCAAACAGTATGTCCTCCTTTGGGGGCAAAACAGACCAAAAAGGACAATTGCAGACAGCTGATTTGTCATCCAGGGGAATATGCCCATAGTCTGCTTCATGTTCAGAGTTAATTCTTATGTGTGCGTCCACGTGCTCCATTGTTTTGCCCCCAAGGATGACGTCACTGTGTAGCCAATACATTTCTGTAGGGTGTACTGGTTGCTTTGGCTACTGGGCAGGGTGCAAAAGTTAATGAGTCAACATGCCGATGGAGTTCCTTTTAATCTTAGTCTAAAAGGAAAGGCTACCAGTCTTAGACCAAGAGGTAAATATATCTTGAAGGGGTACATTGCAAGTATCGTTGGGGTACATTGCAAGTATCATTTTAGTCAAAAGGGATGGACTGCAAACATGATGTTAGTATGAAGGGGTAAATTGCAAATGCCATGTACTTAAAATTCGAAGGGTTATTTTGCTCATGTCACCTGATTCATAAGGGGTTGACTACAAACGTCATCTTATCCTGAAGCGGTCTACTGCAGGTATCATCTTAGTCTAAAGGAGAAGGCTGCAAGTGCAAAGGTCATCGCAGTCCGAAGGCTCAAGAATGCAAATGTTGTTTCAGACTGGAAATGGAAGGCTGCAAATATATAATTTTTGTATGCAACTTTGCATGGAAGGAACAGGCCATTTTCTGTGAAAGGGTAGACTTTAAATTAATGTGAAGTGGTCAGGTGCAAAATATATTGTTTTTTCTTTTGTTGTTGTTTTCCTTTTTATGCCAGGAGATTTTTTTGCATAAAATCTATCCTGGCTTAATGTGACTTCATTAAATACGAAGGCTGCTTAATTCATCTTCATCTGAAGGGATCTGAAGGTTAGGCTAGTTAGTCATTGTGAAATAAAAGGGACAAATTTAATCTAAAGGTATAAGCTGGAAAGTCTTGTTGGTCAAAAATGGCTACCTACCTACTGCACATACAAGGTTTACTGATAGGGGGAGTTTGCATGTTGTAAAGGGTTAGGATATCAAAGTCATCATTGCTTGGTTGAAAGGATACAATGTTTAAAAAAGTGTTGACTTTGGTTATGTAGTTAGATAAGATTTAATGACACACCAACACAAATGTGTGAGAAGTGCCATACTGTTCAAACACTGTTCAAGTCCTACCATTTAGTCGCCTCTTATGACAGGCAGGGAATACCGTGGGCATATACTACAACCCCCAGCCCACAGGGGAGACTTTGGTTATGTAAACAAACAGTATGTCATCATGCCAGTCAGACTTCGTCCACAGTAAAGCTTGTGAAACTTAAATTTACTCTCTCAACATTTCCACTCTGTTTTAACTTTTCTTGTCATCTACTGTAGCTACAATGGTCAAGCTGCTCAGTTCGAGAGAGATGAGTGAAAGAACCATTGCTGGAGTTGCCTCTACAAATAGTGCAAGATAGTAAAATGCTAGAACTTCATGTTGCATGCATCAGAATATCACGAACATTTAGATGTCAATATCCAATATATTCCAGTATTTTCTGTCTGGTGATGCCAGATGGTTTGGTGATAGAACCAGCAAAGTAAAAATTGGCTGCCGAATACAATGTAGATTCCTTCAGACTTAAGAGATTCTTCCATATTTGTGCTATGGTGTTAGCAAAGACTGTTTACTTAAAAATAGTGAACAAATTTTAAATATTCATGTGTTAATGTTCCTATTCTAATGAGGTGAAATTCTTGTATTTATTGTGTTTGTTTATTAGATTATGTATTTATTTCTTAGCATTGCACTGGTAGTTAAAAGTTGAACTCCAAAGTTTGCAGGATTCAAGTTTTAAAAAAATGTAAAGAAGGATAATTTTAAACTTGATTCTTTCCATAAATCAAGTATTCTGATAGTTTCTCCTTGGTTTCAAAGTATTCATGTTTTTGTCACTGTGGTATAAGTTTCAAAAAAGAAGATAACTGCTACTTCTCATACATACCCCTTTTATGAATTTTCATAATTTTAATATAGGTGACCCTCTTCCAAAGCTTGCTTAACCCCTGTGGTCTACTTCAAGTGTGAATGCTATTAATAATCATTTACACCGTTAACCCATAGCTGGGATGCTTGTATTTGCTTCCCAATACCCGCATACTCCTTCCTGGTCAATGACCATGCTGCCAAAAAACAGCTTCATGAACTGGTTTGACATCTGCACATGATATTTATGATGGGGACAAATCATTTTTGACATGCATATTGATATGTGTGCTGCATTTTCTGGCTGCAGGCTTTTTCCGAGTCTTCTCATTACTTATGAATTTGATGAAGTGGCACACACACACTGATTAAAGCCAAATTCATAACATTATCAAACCGCACCACTGTGCTGCTGCGACTGTGCACAGCAGTACGGTAGGGATGGGGATGCTTTTTGAATAGAATATGTACATGACGTACACGTCAAAGCCGTTTGGTGCAACTTCAATATCGGCAAGCTTTGTTTGCTGCTGGTGCCATACAGCAGAAGTCACAGCTTCCAGTCAGATCGTAAACTTTTAACTCTTTCCCTTTGTGCGTTTTCAAAGTTGTCAGTTGAAAGTTGTCAAATTGTTGAAGCAGATATGCTAGGCTTCTGGATCAAAGTTTTTTTTTTTTTAATTCCTGTCTTAAATATTTTGCTGTAAGGTTTTTTTTTTTTTTTTCAAAAAGTTGTGTAAGATACCACGCACTCTCATATGCTTTCCATGTTTTAGTTATTTCTGACTGTTTGTAGGTATTTATTGCAATTTCTTAATGATATTATGATCTATTAGGTATTATAAATTGTTTCAAAAAATCTTTGTTTAAGTGCTGGAAGTTTAAGATGCAAATTCCTTATCACTCCTCTTACATGTACTGTTCTTACTGAGAATAGTCAAAGTTTGAATGCAGAAAATAATCTTTTAATCTTTTGCAAAAAGATGTTTTTGGGTGGGGTATATTAAGTGAAGGGACTTAATTGTCTCCGCATTCTTTTGTAGTAAATAAAATGTCAGCTATGTTTTTGAATTGACAGAAAGGGATTCTACTAAGTGTTGTAAGCTTCTTTTGGTACCCCTAATGCATGTAAAGCATGTACATAAACTGTACAACTGGATAATTGTTGATCTCAAGTGTGCATTTATAGTAGAAAGATTTTGTGTTTAGTTGTAACATTTATGATAGAACATGAAAATATTTAGTATAATGTTAGCTTTAAGGTTGATTGTACTTTATTTTCAAGGGTTACTCCGCAGTGAGATTTGGTGAAGTTTCCTTTTAGGTCCTTTATCTTGTTGAACACGGTATGAACACGTGATTGTTATAATTAGGTTTCATTCCAGAAGTGATCTTGATGCAAGCATGTGCAGTCTAGCCTAGGGCTGTGAATATTTAGCAAAATAACTAAACGTTTAACCTCAAAAATTTGCGATCGTTTAGCGATTAATCGCGATTACCTTATCACAAAAAAATAATTTCAGTATGTAGTAATTGATACTGAATGTAATGCAGAAATTATAATAGTTGTTATCTTGCATGGTAATAAAATCAGATTATTCTGAAACTTTGAAGCCTACAAGGTTCAAATATACCCAGAATGTTCTATTTAACAAAAACCAGGGATCATCAGAGTATACAAATGGAAAAAAAAAACCTTTCAAAAAGCTGGTTTTGCGATTAATCACTTGTAGCTTTGTACTAAACGTTTATTCCACATGCGATCATTTAGCGATTAATCGCTACACATTCACAGCCCCAGTCTAGCCTAAGTTGCCTCGTTATTCATAAAACTATGCAATGAGTTTTCTTTTCCAAAAGTGTACTTTGCAGAAAAAGGCCTTTTTATCTTGTAAATTGTACAATTTCCATAGAAATCTTTGGGATTATCATGGTCAAAGGAATAAATTACACAACAGAGTTGACAAAACATTGTTTGTTTTGATGAAATGACTTTACTTCTGCTTGTTTTAAGTTCACTTCAGGTTTCAGACGTAATATGTTCATCTGCTAGTACTTCTAGAACAACACAGAGATGAACTAAGATTTTACTATATGGTTAAGTCATCTGGTATTTTCATTCAATGTTCCCTTCTCTGTATAAACCTCGCCCCTCAATAACACTCTACTTTAAACATATGTGGAATTCATTTAATATTCTTGGCAGGTATTTTATATCACATGGTTGTAACATACAGTGGTCATGGAAGGGAAAGGTCCAGAAACCTGTGTGACCTTGACACCCTTGGGGAAAACATCTCTATTTCCCAGGAATGGAGCAAAGTTTTTTCCCAAGAAGTTCAATTACAGTTTCCCACAGTTCTCTTAATGTACATCTGTAAAAAGGGGAATATTCTTCCAACTACAAAATTTCATTCAATATGCCCAAATTTCCCAGACAGGATCCTCCCAGCTTCTCAACTTCTTCCACCCATGCCCTTGCAGTCGCTGATCATTTTCAAGGGGCACATATGGGAGGGGTGGACGTTATGGGCCAGATGGGTGTGATGATGACTTTGTGTTCTTTGTTTAGAAGTTCCCATCTACAATTTTGGCAAAGATTCACACGAGGTCTGAAATGAGCACAGATAACAATGAAAACCTAAATTGACTAGGTTATTTAAAGTGGAAGAGCTTTTTGAACTTAACAGCAAGACTGCAAGTTGTTGTATGAGTGGGAGTACCATTAAGTGAGTTGAACTGTTGTAATCTTCCTTTGCATCTGATAGCCAGTTTTGATCAATGTTTTTCATTGTATTCTGGTACTTTTAACAATGTGTTTTATGATATCGTAAGTTTTCTAGTGACCCTGTAATAAAATCTCACTAGAAGGGTGTCATACAGAGAAGCCAAGTTTAAAAATTCTATTCAGTGTCTTTCGTTCACGTATGAAAATGATAGGAAGGTTGCTGGCAGTCACAGCTTGCTTTTTGACGAAAAATAGGGATAAATTAGAGTGAAGACTTGAAAAAAAGAAGTAGAAGGGAAAAAATGGGAATGGTGGCATGCACAATATGTACACATTCACATCCTTACTTGGGAAGGTCCAAGCTGTTGTTGTTATATGTTGGTGTCAATTTGAAAGTTTGTTTTATGCCTTATCAAGTAGTTGTTTGCATTGATCTTATTTAGATGGTCTCTGATAAAATGAATAAGATAGCAGGATAGGTCATTTTAAAGAGGGAGAACAGTACTTTATGGGTAACTTCATCAGTGTCATTCAAGATTTGTGGTGCTCTGGTATTCAATTTAATTGTTATTTGTGTAATCATGGGCAGAGGAAGACAAATGATGGCACTCTGCTTCCAATAGTGCAGATTGTATTACTAGTATGATCTACTGTCTTCAAATTTAAAACTTTTTGCAAATGGTAGGCATTTGCAAAAGCACATTTAAAAAACAACAAATTTTATGGGTTTGAAAAGAAATACAATAAGTTGGATCTCATTTCAGGGAACATTACAGTATGCAACTCTTATGGCTCATTGAAAAGATAGACCAACTTTTAAGTAAGAATTACAGTTTACTAGAGATGTAATTTTATTCACAAACCTTTAAACGGTACATTTTAATAAGTCATTTCATGAGTTTTAAAATTTTCCAGGTGTGCTGCAAATTGCATTCCTCAGGAAAATAAGTTTTGGTATCTTAATTAACTTTTAAAGTACAGATTTATCTGAGTTTATATTCTTTATCTAGATGTGCAAGAATTTAATTTCTCACAATGATTTTAGGCGAGTGATGGTTTGTGATTGCACTCACACACCTCAGAATTCAAGGCCTGATAAGAACCACTCTATTTGGAAGAGTTGTAGAAAGTATAAAAACTGGCATGTTTATAAGGATAATGTCACCACAAGACCTGAAGTAGCTGTGCTGAAAAGGGAAAGAAGTTTGTTAAGCAGTGAAGGGTTGGAACCACTAACATGGTTAACTGAAGAATTTAGAAGCTGGGACTCCTGTAAATGCTTGAGAACAGTTTGAAGTTTTATCTTGTGGTCTTATTTACTGTCACCATAGGCTGGAACCAAGTCCTACTATAAACTGTGGCTTATTTTATTGGGAAAATATAAGCCTATGTTTTTGTGCATAAGGGACACTTTTGTGCACAAGTGAAACTGAATGAAGCATACCCAAAAGAGTTTGTTATCAGCATTTTGTTGAATTTTATTGCATTGTAATATTGAACATGTATACTGTATACTGTGTATACTGTATGTATGATGATCATGGTGACCATTGTTACTGCAGGAGTGAACTAGCTGGAGCACAACAGCGGTTAACTTGGCTGAGTATGATTTCGCTTCCAACCATAATTTACCAGCGCTAAATATGGTACTGTATGGCCAAACGATTTCACTGCTGCAGTGCATTCTAGTAGAATAGCACCTTATGAGTGTAGGTCGTGTAATATTTTGGACATGGAGTAGGCTTGAAAAAAGATGTGCACCCTATTGGGCATGGCAGCCTCTGTACAAAAACTTTAGCATATTTTGCAGAACCTGTATCATACGTGCTGTTTGTATGTAATGTAATATATAGCTCAATATGGCTGATGGACTGTGTTCTGTAGCAAAGTCATTAACACAAATTTATAAAGCTCAAAGAAAGTTTGACTGAATGGAAGGTTTACATTAACAAGAATTCATGCAGTATTGTAGTACAGTAATATGTGAGAAGGGCCTGGGAAACCATGGATGGAATAGGTCAGGGAGGTATCTTTGCAGGAAAACTTTGGGTCCTTGACAAGAATGTCAAATTGTTTGCACATGATCTTACTTGCTGGAAAATAGTCATTTTTCCAGCTCTGGTGGATAGTGAAGATGAAGGATTCATGAATAGTGAAAGTGCAGCAGTTGTTGAAGGTATAGCCTTTGTATTGTAAAGAAAAATTGGAAGTTAGACATTTTTGACAAGATTTAGGGAGTCTAGTGCTACAAGTTTAAAAGTTTCAACTAGTTAGTCTTTGTAACATTATTGGCAGTCAATAACTGTTTAGCCTACATAGGATGAAGCACATGTTCATTAGATCTTTTCAGTCAGTTTTCAAATTAATTTAAAATTTGAAAAGACTAAGACACATTGTAGAATATATTGATGAATACCAATTTTTTTTTATAAGTATTAAGACATGAATAATGTACTTTCAGGCTGTCTTCTCAGGGCTTGAAAAATAAGGTGCCTGGGTGCTGGAAGGCAACTTGTCTAATCACTTGGGCAACAAAAAATTAATATAATATTGCACAGCAGAATATATGTGACTATAGGTTCTTTAAAGGGAAGGTTTAAGCAAAAATTTAGTTTCCATATGTGTGAAAGAGGAACCGAATCGACTCATTACTTACAACATTTCCATTCAAATCAGACGTGTATAGTTCTTGAGATATCATTATTTAATGAAGTTTAAAGATTTGTGTTCCAAAGTGAACTTAAGGGCAGTAGAGGTTATATAACTTTGTCACTTTGACAAGGAATGCATTGTTTCCCTCTATTTTTTAGACTGTTGTTCTGACCTTGAAGTTGATGGGAATGGATGCCCCTGTGGTGAATGCAAAGTTTTGCAAGTTTGTCATGCCTCTTTAATATGCAGTCACATTATGATAACATGGGATTTTTGAGAAGTCAAACAGATTGTAAAGTTTCAAGAAAACCAAAAGGCAACCTATTAATGTGAGGATATGATGTCATATGTGCTTGCTTCAAGTTCACTTTTTGTTGAAAATGGGAAAACTTTACCTGCTCATATCTTGAGAACCTCACATCAGATTTCAATGCAAATTTCACTTCAATGCCTAGGATAAGGACCCCTGTAACATATCAAAACTTACTGTGATGTTTTAGGTTTAACCCTTCTTTTAAGTTTAAGTCTATACCACTCTGTAGTGCAGATAGATCAAGATCACCATGTTGAAAGGCACCTGAAACCACTGAAATAACACTCTCTTCAGCTAAAATGTATTCACCTTGTTTACATGGAACTCCCAAGGTTAGCTTCAGTGAGTGTCATTGTACAGAAAAACAGAAGTTATCAAGTAATAATGAATATTTTGCTTCATTTTTTATTTCCTTCATTTGGGCAACAATCAAAACTATATTGGGCAACCAAAAATTACTAAGTGCAGAAGATCTCTTGCCCAACACTGCGACAAGGCCCCAGAAAATTTTTCAGGCCCTCCTCTTTGTTGAAAATAAAAAACAAAACTATATGTAACCCATAGATTGACATACATGTACTCCAAATTCTGTATGATCTAGGTGTGAGTAGACATTGTCAGATTGTCAGAGTTAGATCTAAAATCTGTGTAATATATCTATTCTGACAAACATTCAACTTCCTGCTTAAAGAAATAATTGAAGGAAGGGGAGTCTCAAGATAAGCTTGCCTTTAAATACATTCATTAATAATTTGCTACCTGCTATTTGGAGATAGCAGAGGACCAAAGTCCAAACCTTTTAAACTGTATAACAAAGTAGATAACAGCTTTGTGACACCCTGATTGATAGATATTAAACATCTGTCCACTGCCAAATCATAATTTCCAATCAAGTCGGATGGTATATATTTTTATGTTGCTTTATCTTGGGTTGTTTACCCAACAAATTGTTAAAGAAAATGGAGGGAAAAAACGAAAAAGGAACAGAAAATATCATTGTTGTAAATTTAGAGAGCCTAATCATTTTAGGTATTTAGCAACAGTATCAACTATCAACCATATTCAATGTTGAGTCAGGCCTTGATTTTCAGGAAAGTTTTTGGTTGTCCAAAACATTTTCCGCCTGACTACAAAACAGGAATTATGTTACTGTATGTACAGTATTATTGGTCTTGAGGATAAAAAGGATGTGATGTTTGAGAAACAAACGCGATTGAAGTCTGAGATATTGTTTGATGAAAAAAGTTAAAAGTGTTTATCAGCCACTGGGAAACTTCTTCAATCTGAAAAAAATGGTTGTCTGTCTTACAACCAACCCTAAACTTTTGGTTGTCCACAAGGAATTTCAGTTGTCCTGGACAATCGGACAACTACAGAAATAGAGCCCTGTGAGTGGGACGGTACTTTGGCAGGGTAAAGACTGCAAATAATAGTAAATTAATTTTATCACGGAGAAGTTTGTTTAGTTAGTTTCAAGATGAAATTTACCCTTGAAACGATATTTACGATAGATCTTTGCAAAAATATTAAAATACATTATGTTGTCTATTTGTTCCTTGCATGCAGTACATCCCCAAGTATGGAAGAATAATACCGGACAAAATTATTCAGTCCCTCATGGTATGTTTTTAAGATGTTGTATTTTTTTTTTTTTGTGTTTCTATATTTTGCCTGTGGTAAGTGATAATCTGCACAATTCTTCTCTTTCTCTTTCTCTACTGGTGAGCGGGATGGGGATGCTTTCATGTTTTTTGCTTTTTTTTTCGTAGCGGAGAAGTTGAACGATGGAAAGATAGTTATCAGTAGCTGATGATGTCATGTGATCACATTATGAAGATGAGGATGATGATAATTATCCATATATTCCAGCATAGTTTGAAGGAAATAAGAGCAACGTGCAAAATGAGTTGCTTTTAGGCATAACCTGAAACGCTTACAAAATTAAAAGAATTAATGAGGTGCTCTCGTTCGAAAAAGGATCTCATTTCTAAAGTTAGAAATGGAAAGTAGCTGTGCGTACTTGAGTTTCTTTAAAGCAGAATTTTTGACATTTGATTAAAAAGAAAAAAAAAAAAGGTTGTAGATGAGCAGCTTGTCGACATAATTTTTGGTTTCCACAAGTTTTTATGTTTTCAATGTATTTTCTTTGAACATTTTTTTTTTTTTCATTTTTTATGTTCGACTTCTTCAAGTCGACTCAGCTTCACCTTTGTTGCATTTTTAAGTTCTTTCTATTTCGGTATCCATTGTTCTCTCACTAGCACCATTCTATATAAATGTGTACGCACTGATACGTAAGTCAAAATTTGTACATCGTAACACCCACAAGAGTTGTATAGAGCACCTCCAAAGTTTGGTACAGCATTTGTTTCATAGTATCTAGATGTTTGTTGCTGGATGTTCCATGCTTTCCTCTGAGTTTTGAGTGAAAAAGTTTGAACTGATTGAAACTATTGGTTGTGCCAAACTTCCTGGTTTTAAAGGTTTGTGACATGTTCAGTGAACATCTGGAGTACATAGCTGATAGATTCCATCGTCATAATCCGTGAATGAACAATTTGTTGATGATTTGCATGTAAATACCTGCAAAATGAGGAAGCTCAGTAGGAGTCTCGAGTTTTAAAAGAGTAAAAAAGGAGAACATTACAATGACAGAGGCAGAGTTAGAGTTCACTTCACTGTGTATAAATTTAGTTGTTAAGTAGCAAACTGGCTAGGAAAGCATATTGGGACAGGGCATAATGTATTGTATGCAAATGCTACAATTTAGAACAAAAGACATTGCATTCTTACTCATCATTGCTTGCTTGGCTTTCCCAGACAAAAGGGAGATATTCACCTCTTAAAAGCATTTTAGTAACTACTTGTACCTGGTCTTTCTTTTTTACATCATGGTGCTTCCACTTCTTGTGCGGTCCACTAATCTTCTTAATCTAAGACCGTTCCTGTGATTTCAAAGGTATAGTATTTCTGCATACTGTATTAAGGTTGCTTACATAATTGTAAGAGTTTCTTATAACAAAGGAGCTTGACTGGTGAAGGAACTACTGAATCAATCTGTTCTATAACTTTCCCTCTTCTAAGCTTTTACTTTTCTCATTTTTTTTTAAGCATTTTCCTTATTCCTTTGTATAGTTGATTTTTGCTCTTGATTTAAATTGTTTGGTTTCAAAGATCAAAAATAAAATAGTTTCAAGTTTTGTATTTGTTGTGATGTTTCTCTATTCATCATGATGCTTTAAGAAAAGCTTCAAGTGTATCAAATGCTACTGTAGACAAATGCGCCATCTATTATGTTGCTACAGAGCAAGGCCAGCAAAGTGTTTTATGCAATCAAATGTTTTCTCCCAAGGAAAATGTACATATTAATGCATGCTTGTCCCCGGAGGAAAAAAATATTACTATCTTCAATAGTAATTAGTGCTTTTTAGAGTATTCCAAGTACATGCATTAATTATGAAAAGTAAACTCATATTTTCCTTCTATGGTTAGTTGCATGAGATGCTACATTTTGAAGAACCTGTTTGAGCATGTTCATGAAGGATCTCTTGTGACACAGCTCACTCTTCTTATTGTTCATGTGATGGGAAAAACTCATAAAAGCTTATAAGTATGTGATGTAAATAATACCCCACTAAAAATGATTGGTTTTCAAAGTCATACAAATTTTGTAATATGCAGAGCTATTTTAGCATTATTTAAGAATTAAAGACAGTTATTTTTTTAACCATCATGTTTGACAAATTAGCATACTTTTCATGTAAATGTCATTATGTATTTTTTTTTCTCTGGTAACCATTAGATGTCTTTTTTATTGAAACTAATGACCTCAAGATAAACACCCCATCCTAATACAAACTTAACAAAAAAAAGGAAAGAAAAAGAAAAAAAAAACCCGCTGGCGTCAGATACTGCAGGCAACTCTTCAGCAGTACTTGAATCTCTGTAAACAAAGTCAAGGCCTGTTACAAATTAATCTTGAAAGGAGAAAAAAAAAAGCTTAGCAAAAGAGCTGTAGAAGATGTTAAGGGAGTAAAGAAGGCCATTCCATCATCAATTAATTTACAGAACTTTCAGGTTGATCATTATGAACTCCAGTACAGTGTATACATTTGAAAACGAGTGTTGAGCTGCAAGTCTCTTTTGAAGCAACTGTGAATTGGCTTTTTTTTTTATTTGGGTCAGAGTGATCTTTTTGATGACTTTTATTTTTTTTTTTTAAAAAAGGGACCTATGGGCAATTTCTAAGTAATACCATTAGTTAGAACTCTGAGCTGACAGTAACATGGAATGTTCGTTGCACTACTATAAAAGTGGCTCCTCCCCTTTGAGCTAAAAACCAGTTAGTGCAGTCTTGTTCAGATGAAAGAGAGAAATATTGTATTGCGTTGGCAAGTGCTTATTTTGAACAAACACTTATTTTTTTTCCTTTATTAGATGTAAGTGTGGAATAACTTTGGTTTCATATAATTACACCTCATAGAAACAGTTGATGCCTGCCCACTGTATGACCTTAAATTGCATTTAGGTGGAAAACTGACTTTTCCTTAGTAATGGCACACCATAGGTTCAATTAGTGACGTTTGATCTTGAGTAAGTTGTGAGAAAATGTCATGAATTCATGCATATTCATGACATTAGAGCAATCATGAGGCAGTATTACCATAGTGGAACCTTTCCAGGGTCTGTAAATCTTCCCTACCCAAGTTTACACAGTTCTATAACTTAGGATCATTGCCATGATGTTAAAAAAAACCAAAATAACTTCCTGCAAACTTTTCACTCCAACTTTTGGAAGATTTTTACATTACAGTATGTTTTGTTTCTTTGTCTTGTGCATTCAAATATGGTTTTAGAATGAATTTTTTGTATGGTCAGCATTTCATGTCCCTAAAGATTCCTTAATTCAGGCATCCTCACTTAACATACAACCCACTATATGAAGTGATAACTTGTTCATCGTGGTGTACATTAAATTGGCCCGTACTAGTCTTATTTAGGCTATGTGGTATTTAATGTGTCGGTCGCTGTAATGAAAAACTTGGATTTATAAATCCAATCTAATTGTGAGATCCAAGAATTTTAGCCACTTAAAGATGACCTGCTGTCTCTTGAACATGCAATAAAATCTATGTTGGATTTTGGATGATGTCACAGATAACCCTTGTTGTAACTTTAATTGCAAACCGATTCGATACACCATCGATGATGTCACATCAGCCATAGCATATCGAAAATGTTCACATTATTGACAGGAAGAGGGCAGAGAGGTTTTCAAAGTACCTGTTTGAGTTAGGTGGTTAAAGAGACAGTATAGTGCTCTAATTGGTAAAGCCTGGTATTGGTAACTAATTAATTAAAAAATAATTCTAGATTTCTATATTGGGTCAAATCTTTGAGGAACATTGGGTGGGGACATGTTTCATGGTATCCTTTTGGTAGAAACAAAAAGCTGTCTTAGGAAATGAAGTGAAAGTATTTCCTCTTGTAGCAAATTTTTGAGTAGGAAAGGCTTCGTCTTCTGAAAAAAGTTGTGACGATTACACACTGTAACAATAAGTGCAGATGTAGTTTCAAAAAATTGCCAGATATCTTCTAGGTAGTTAGATAAAGTTTTACGGCCCAGTTTCCAACCTATTGGTTCAAGTCGAGCCGACCACAGCCTTTTTTCCAGTTGTGGCTCACTGGCTTGTTTTCCCTACTCCATTGCTTACAGTATGTGGAGCATCACACAAAATGGCAGTAGGTTCCATTTTTAGAGTCTTTGGTATGACCTGACCTGGGAAGCAAACCTGGGCCTTTCGTGTGAGAGGCGGATGCTCTTACCATTAGACCAGACATGCTGTATCAGATATCTTCTAGAAGGGCTTGTTAATTTGACTCAAAATTAAATATACCCACCATATTATTATTGTCCATAGAAATGTTGGAGACCATCAATGAATAATTTCATACATCTACTGCAATTTTATCCATTTTGACATATTAAACTCTTCGACGGATTTTGTTAGAAATCATTTTTCTCTCTTGTAATAATGTTTGACAGAAGTTTGTTTGCACTGCAACAATAATTGTATAGAAGGCCAAAATGAAAAAAAAAAAAGTGAAAGGTTCTGTAGTTTTGTATATCATTATATTGATTTTTTAGTTTTGCATATCATTATATTTTTTCTAGAATTATCAATCATCACAGAGCCATTTTTTATTTGGATGAAGCATATATCATTTGTTCTTCTGAATGGCCGATTAGAGTTAGGCAACCTAAAATAGTACTTAAGTCAAATATGACCAAAGTAATTATGCGTACCATGAATCAATTAGGATGTAATATCCAGTCTGAAAAACAAACTCATGCTTTTCAAAACAACATCTCTTCTTTTGTTTTGTTATTAGTGATTTTGCAAGATTTTTGTTTCTACAATTTTGCAAAAATGTTAAGTTTCCCCTAAAATTTCATTTCCTCAAATTCTGACATTCAAACAGAAAGATTTCAGGACAGGTTTTGTAGTGTTGGACTGTGTAATGTGGCTAAATAGTGCTATTTGGCATATCTGTGTAGAGATTTTTTCTGTTTGTCAATTTTGCTTCAATTTTGATTAATGATTGATAGTAGTAAATTCATGAATATTCACATTTTAATTCAATTCAAAATTGCTGTCATTGAAAAGCCTCTGTCTGTGTGTGTTGGATGAATATCATATGAGATAGAGGAATGTGGCACAAAAAATTAAAGTTCACGTGGTCAAGTGACTTCCTGAGCGGTGTTTCTAGAAAAAGTCATTTTAAATTGTATTCTTTATTTCATGTACAAGGTCAAATTGGGTAAAATACAGTAGATACCTCTCAAATTAGAAAATATTTTTGTATTGGATGGTTATCCCTTTCCTTTAAAGACATCCGAGGTGTTTGCCATTAAGAATGTCACATTTTAGTACTGATTTTGCATAGGATGTCGTGTATCTCACCCTGGTTTGCAGATGTGATGTATACTGTGTGTACAGTTGGTTTATGGTGATTCAGATGTTAGTGTGTTTACAAATCATTTGCTTGTTTATGTTACATGTTCATGTTAACAGTTTGTATCCATGTACAGATGCAAAGGCAAGTTTCTAGAAAATACAAAGAAACTGCTAGATCAATAATTATGTGTGCCAGAAGTAAGTGATCGAAGTAAGAGATTATAAAGGTTCTCAACCTCTCTTTAAAGTGGCTCATTAAGTTGGTTCTTGAAATTCAACAAATTTTTCCAAACCTGCTAAGTTTTCTTCACATACTAGTGACCAATGGTCAAACAAAGACAATCCCCATATCCTACATACAAATAGCTGTCTTATGAGTGAGTATATAACGGTTCAATTCGGTTTTCAAAAATTCGTGACCAGACACTTTTTCAAATTATACACAAAACCGTTACAAGTCATGACATCATGAAATTCAAAAATATTAATTTTTTTTTATAGCTATTGGGTATGAAATTTGACTTATCTGCTAACTATAAGCAATGCCACATGGTAGTGACCCTTAATCGCTCTCATTAAGTTATCAATATGAACTCAATGAGCCCCTTTAAAACGGTGAGATGATTCACATCCAGCCAAAACTGAGCCATTATTCACTTTTTTAAAATGGTACCAAGTGTATTTTAGTTGCTGGTGTAGTCAGAGTATCCTAGTTATTGTCCTTCATAATGTTAAAAATTTGTGGAATAGTTGAAAGCCGAGGTGTTTGATGAAGGTATTCACCTCTATCAGATACCCTACAAGAGATTTGATGTTCATTCCAAAACAAGCCAGATAAAGTTTTATTGGCAATATTTCAAGGATTCTAATATTGCTTGTCATTAAATTCTATGAATCTGTGTGCAGCTTGTTTTAAGGAGGGTATGTTTTATGTGTACAGTATTTTGAAGGGATTTACCTTATGAATATTCTGTGCATAGGAATACAAAAAAAGCTCTTAAATTTTAGGGCTTCAGGTCCTTAAGGATTTTGGGATGCTGTACTGGAAAATTTTATGATATATTAATTTTACCGTTAAATTGATTCATGAATTAAGTGACCCAAAAGTAAAAATAAACTGACAAAAATGAACAAGAATAGCTATAAATAGAAATTTGGACTTGACATAAAATTTTTTTTTTTTTTATTTCTCTCTTAATCTTTGTAGAGATTTATGTGAAAACCACATCTGCAGTTTCTTATGATAATATTGCTTTTTTCTTAACTCTTTTATTCAGCATATTTAACAGACAGACACACTGCCGGCCCTTCC
Organism: Holothuria scabra; assembly: GCA_037179385.1. Classification (NCBI taxonomy): domain Eukaryota; kingdom Metazoa; phylum Echinodermata; class Holothuroidea; order Aspidochirotida; family Holothuriidae; genus Holothuria; species Holothuria scabra. The sequence goes on along the minus strand of CM074181.1, from coordinate 54,761,290 downwards.
AGCCCTCCCGACTTCACCAGTGCCAGACAAAATGCATGTATGATTTTGAAATTCTCTTAATATTTTTTCAACCACTTCTTTGCACACACTGGTATCTGTGATATTTAGTTCATTTTCTTTCAAACAAACTAACAAACTCCTTCGTATGCACTCATACTGTACATTCCATTTTTTTTTTAATATTTATCTTTACTCGTGCTGTAATTTCTGTTTTTTTCTTTTTCTTTTTTTTACAAAATTGTGTTCTTATTTTTAACAATTTTATAAGTCACTGCCGTAAATTTTCAGTAAAAACTTTTGAGTATATTGGGAAATGGGAGAAGGACTAACTCATGCCATAGTCCATTCTTGGGCCAGTTTCACAAAAATTTAGTGACTTTTAAATGCCTTTGCTGGTCTGTAACCATGTTTTCTTGTAAAGCATGTATTTTGTTCCATTGTTTGTGAGTTTGGAAGTTTGTCGAATCCTCCCATGTTGTCATTATTGTGTCATTAATGTGAATGTGGTGGCAGTATTTATCTTTTATTTGTCCTTGGTATGTTTGGCTAATGTGTTCATCCCTTTATTCCTTCATGCAGGTGTGTATTGTGGTGTAAATTTGCAAGCTAAGTTTTTGTCTCTCAGATAACATTTGCATCACCTACTACTTTTCAGTTGCAAAAGTTTGATCTAAAAGCTTTTCTGTCACTTTGCTCTTTTCTCACTAATTCAGTGGTTACAGTCATATCTTAATTTTTTGCATTTCAATAACATTGTTAAACAAACTTTTAAAATTTACAAATTCACCCTGCAGACATTTACTTTCGCCTTGCTATATCTTATTTAAGTACCCAAACCAGTCATGTGTGTGTGTGTGTGTGTGGGGGGGGGGGGAGTATTCCTGGCAGCTAGTCCAATTAACTGGCTCTGCTTCTAATGCTACCCAGCAGGAAAAAATTATATATTTTTGAGATTTTACTTTGCAAAATAACTTGAAAAAGACAAATGGTCCAGATAAATGTGATTTGTACTGTACATCAGTTGCAAATCAGTAAAAATTGTCGTGATAGCAGTAGCATAGATGCATAGACAGAAATTATTTGTTATCGTTTTGAGTTTTCTACCATTTGCCATGATTACAAAATTCTGGAAATAACTTACCATTCTCCCAAATATCTGATATTATAAGAGTTATAAATGTTCCATCATTTGAAAATTGGAAGACCTATTGAATAATACAATGGCTGTGATGCAGTCACTTTCTTGTTGTGGGAATCAGGGTTGAAGCTACGGTGGATGGCGCTGGGCAGCTGTACCCAGCACTCGAAATCCCCACCCAGCACTCCAGGTAAACACATATCTCCCTGCCCACTACAAATCTGCGTACTGAGGCCTAAACCTAGCACCAAATTTACTCCCTACAGTAAAATGAGGGGAAAATATTTATGGTTTAAAAATGGGGTAAGTGCCACGAGGGAAGGCGAAGTGCTTTTGCTTGATCACACAAATTACCCGGCACTCAAATTTGGCTAGCTACATCCCTGGTGGGAATCATGTTTTGAAAGAAATAAGGCCCAAGTTTATCTACAGTAGATCAAAATTTTCTAGTACACAATACACCATAGTTAAAGTTCAAAAAGTGTGAAATTTTCTCTATCACAGGTATGATATTTGACAGGGATGTCTTCAGGTTGTAAATAGGAGGGGAGGAGGGGGCACATGTGATAGGATTTGAGTACCACCTTTTGTTGATGTGGAGTGTATGGGAAAATCTTTTATCATAAACACCTCCCAACTCATCACAAATAACATTTCTGAGCCAGTTTTTCTATTACCCCCTTTTGTGGCAAGGTCACTTATTTAACATTGAACTTTCATTGTATTTGGACCTTTCGTCCTCACAATTACAAATCTTAATTAATGATACTGTCCAAAAATAAGACTTGGCATGTGAAGGAATCCTTATTAATCTGTATTTTTTTTTTTTTTAGTATCAGCATTGATATAGTTCCATCACCTTGTCAGTGGTAATAAGATGTTTGTCCATAGGTGTGTTGATATGACTAACAGAATTCTTTGCAGTGATGACTCAGAAAGAATGTCAATGTTGCTTATTTTATTATTACATGGCAAGTGTAAGGTCTCTCATCCAGTGAAGAACTTTTGAAGCTTGCCCATGTGCAAATGTGGCACATTTGATCAAATTTTCTCACCAGAATAAGCAAATGGAATTTTGTAATTACTTTACATAGTTCCAAAAAATTAATTATAGTTTACCTATTAGAGAAATGGAAAGATAATTTTTCAAATCTCCATCAGTAATTGAGACTATTTCTTGTTAAATCTTGGGGTTGCTATTGGTCTGAGCTATTTTCTTGATTAGGCAAAAAAGTAAAAGTGTGCCATCTTCTATGGTATTGTAGGTGGTACACCTAAGATGTACAGTACAGTCACTTCTCATACATATTGATGTTTCCTCTTGATTTGAATAACCCTGTGTTTGGCTTCTTGTAACTATTGTTTTAAAGTCTAGACTGCAAATGGTTTACTACAGAATGACCCAACTTTGTTTCTGAAAGGAAATACTAGGTAAGGCTACATAGGGTTTCATGCCACAGCTTATAACCAGCTTGTTTTATCTAGTAGTGATGTCCACAACCTTTTTCCATTTGTGAAGGGATGGTGGAGACTAGGGGGATTGGGATCATATTGGATCTGATCCCTTGCTCAAGATCAGATATTGAGTGGGAGAAATTTCATGTTGATCTCAAGGGATTGATCATATTGGACCCCTTGCTTTGAGATCAAGTGTGGAAGAACTGAAGTACCACATTTTTGAAACAAATTCCATGTAACTCTGACCTTGAAAGGTCATAATGTCATTTAAACCTGGAGAAACTTCAGTTCAGAAGTAGTGCCTGTTCGGAGGAACTGTGACAATTTCCAACTAAGCAAGGTCATTTACCTTGAATGGAAACCACACATATTCTTAACATTGGTTAAGCTAGGCTCTACCATAACGAAAGCCTCTCAAACACATGACATTCTCAAATCACTTCTTCACCACAAACTTTCTCAACCCACCTCTTGAGCAGAATTTATACCAACTCCTACTGTACACTTGTAATCAGATGTAAAAATTATTTTTTTTTCATTCCTTTTTTCTCTGACTAAACTCTGAAATGCAGAGTTGGTTCATGTTAGCTGGAGTTAGAGGGGTTTGTTTGGATGACTTAAAAGGGACCTTCAAAATAAGCACCTCAGGTCATGCCACATTTACATGTATTAATCAAATGTTAAAACATGGAAGTGCTGTTCTGTTGTACATTTCCCCATGATAGAATAAAACAGCTCCATGACAAAGTAGCCAAGCTTCAGTCCCCTCATCCAATCTGCAAAGGCTGCATGCAGCCTTGCATCCATCTATGCTAGTTATACAAATTACTGTACCATACCAGCTAGTATTGCTACTGTTTTGTGTTGTTACCCTAACAACAAAGCAAAGCTGTGTCAGCTCAAGCCTAGCTGAGACAGCTGCAGCTTATATGATTTTGGCATGGTGTTGACATGGTGTCTTTGCTGAAGTTTACATCATGAGTACTTCTATGCCCAATCTATGCCCATCATGTATGCTCACGTCGCATGTTTATTCATGATTTATGGTTAAACAGAAATTATCTTTTTTAAATATTGTCAATCTTTTGATGAGTATTGTAGCTATTTGTAGAGTTTTAACCATTTTTGCACATCTTAGAGACAGGTGTGACATTTACATGTTCACTGACCTTTATGAATCCTTGGGAATGTTGCCTGTAGGATTTTGCTACAATCTATCTCTGATATGGGTATTTCTAGTATAGTATTAAGTGATATAAATACCTCTCAGACTTTTCTCTGTACAAAAACTAAACATTGGGATTTATGATGCATCAATGTGTATTGACAGTTTAGTGCAGGTCTGCATAGAAGATAATGTTGTTGATTTATCGACATCTTTTGATGGAATTACAAAAAGCTCAGAAAAAATTTGTTGTGTTGTATTAAAAGTAACTTTTGAAGACAGAACTAGCTTTCTAATTGGTATTAAAATTATCTCATGCAGGAGAGTGTTAACGGTTCTGAGAAACAGTGAAATGCTAAACTCTTTGCAGAGCTGGAGATCACAAAAGTTCTCGTAAGAAATATTAATCCACATCACTTCAATTACTTAAGCTTTGTCATCGATGCTAAGATGCATTTCTTTACAAACAATAGTGCCATTTCAAATTTCAGGGTACCTAAATCTTTTCCATGGTGAGCAATGCAATAAAGTGTGTGCACATACAGCCTCAGAATGTACTTAGTGATAAATATGAACAGATAAAATCTCATGGCAAAACATTGTTAAACGCAACTATTTTTGTGGGAAAAATTGAAATCATTTAAGGCAGATGTAGAATTGAATCGTTTTAAATATTTTCAGCAAAATTATGAAATAAAACTTTTTTTTTGTCCAATTTTGGTCATTAAAATGGCATACGATCCATATCTAATTCCATGGGCATAACTTTACCGATCATTATATTGATCAGGCAAACTTTTACTGTTATTCTGAAAATGTAGTGTTGCTTATTACAATATCTTGCTTTCATTATTCTTTCCATCTCAAAAGCAACTATAAACAGAAGAAAAAAGTTCAAATACTACTTAAAATTTATCAGTTAAAATTCTCAGTACAAAATTTTAGTGCTTGACTTTTTCATGCAAATGCATAAAATTTTCCATAATTTAACAGGTTGTGCTGTTTGGAGTTCGTTGTAGAGTTTACGTGTTTACGTAATATATCTTTGGTCTGTTTCAATCCCTGCTGAGCTTGCCTTGTGCTGATTGTGTTTACCATTCATGTAATAAGTTTGCATATTTACTGTGCTAATCATTCATCTTGTTGATGCACAGTTCACATTCTGATGAGGTATATCCCAGGAGACACATAATAAGGATATGAATAATTTTGTCAGCCTTTTGCCAAGGATAAAGAGATGGTACAGAGTCTTTGTTACATGCATTGCATATCAGTGTTAGCATCCAGGTATATATAAATGCATACATTCTGTGGTACAGGTGAATATATTACATGCTACGCAAAGGTTATAGAGTAAGAACCTGTGTGATGCAGTGAGTTGAAAAACTTGAAAGGGGCAGGGGAGGCTTAAAGATGAATTTTAATTAGAGTCTGAAGGCCAGGAATGAAAAGAAAAAACTTCCTGGTAGTATGTTAAGGCATGAACACAAAAGTAGTCAGCATTACTTTCTCACAGTTGAGGCTCTCTGAGTCTAAAAAAATTCTTTTATCACTTGAAGGAGTGTCTACATAAAGTGAATATCTTTTGAAACAGAGTAAAATATTTTTGTTCTGAATCAGTGTTAGCGCTGGGACTTGAAATTTGGGGGGGAAATTCCCCCCTTCTAAAAAATTTAGGGGGGGATTTTCATTTTTGGGGGGGAAAGAGTCTTTAAGTTCTGAGATGTTAAGTCGAGTCTGCAATCTGCATTTACCAAAAAAGAGATTAATGAAGTACATTTTTTAACATTGCCAATAACTGATAGGCCTAACGTTAAGAGTAAACAAGATTGCAACAAAGTTAGCCTAGATGTATCAGTTGGCCTGGCTTCTTTGCATGTGGCACAGAATATTTCTCCTTTCTTGTACCATGACCACGGCCAAATTTTCAGCCAATTTAACTAAAACTTGTCAGCTTTTTTCTTCTTAGTTTTACTACTTTTGTTAGCAGACCTAAGTTAGGCTTAACATTAGGCCCAGTACTAGTACTGTATTACTACTGTAGAAGTAGTATTAGGCCAAACTTACTAGTAGTAGTAGTATTACTATTTACGTTATTATCACTACTCTGTAGCAGTTTGAAAAATAATCCAACTTTGACTTGGAGGCCATTTCACACTTCACATTCACAACAGTCTCAAACAGGACCGATGTTTGCACACAGAGCGATTAGTTTCAGTACACACACTTCACAGAGCTAGCTGCCACTGTTGCGCGATCGTACGCTAGGCCTACAGCCCTACACTATAGGTAGCGCTAGTACATGCATACCTGTAGTAACTGTGTAGAGCTCCGTTTTACACAAACGTTTATACAAACGGTGACTCATCCATTTTCAGAGTTTTTATTCGTATAACGGACAAGTAAATAAGTTGTGCTTTGATTATAACCCTATCGCTTATGCAAGAAAAACGATGCGGGAATTTCCCGCAGACAAATATTTTTCTTGCGGGAATATTGATTCTGTTGCGGGAATCCCGCAATCGCGCAGCTTAGCGCGAACACTGTTCTGAATATGGAAAAGTTTTCTTCACCTGTACTGGCATACAAATGGATGGTCTTCATCTACAGTGTGCCCCTTTGAAATTTTAACATGCATTTTCAAAAACAACAGAAGTGTTCAGTTGAAGATGTTCAGAACAGAAGTCTCTGTAAAGTAGTAGCTATGTGAGTAGGCTGTTCATGACTTATAGCAAACAGTCCTGGAAAATGTGTTTGTTTCTCCGGAAGGGAGTAAAACTGTTTCCCAGTAAGGATGTAAAATTTCTCACAATTCCCTATGTTTTCCTGAACAGAACAGGGAAATTTCCCTCAAAATGCCTTCACTTCCTTCCAGATGCCCAAATTTACTGCAAAGGAGTCTCTCAGCTTTCCAACTTTTTCACCCTTGCCCTGAACCTGAGAGTGACAGCAGTGGTTCTCATTACTGGTAATCCCCCCCTCCCCCCACAAAAAAAAAAAAAAAAAAAAAAATGTTTTTACTGTACAAATATTGGAAGGAAATTTTGGAGCAGCAAAAAAAAAATAAAAAAAAAAAAGATTTGGAATTATGTTAATGATATATTGTTTATAAGATGTCTTTATGGGAGCACCATATTGTTTTGGAAGATTGCGAGGTGTGCATACTTTCTTTATCAAATATTGCTTATTAAATTCCCATTGTTATTTTCCAGCATGTTCTCCCATTTCTCAAGTGACATTGATATTGTTGAATAACACAACTCTCCTTTCCAAAGAAAACCCCATAAGGCATATCAATGTTTTATACATTGTCCTTGAAAGAAAGGATGTAAACAAAGAAAAAATATGAGGCCTCTTATGAGTTTCTCCAGTAACATAACCAATTTGCATCCCATAACTAATGTTTATTCATGATGCAGATGTTAATTAATGTAGAGAGCATGCTTTAAAGGGGTAATGCAGTCACCCCAACTTGAAGTAGTGTAGTGACTGACCCGTTTCATGATTGGCTCTTGAGAGTCATGTGACAATATTTTTTCTCCTCAATGTGAAATTTACTTGGAGAAACTACTTGGTTTATCTTGAATATGCAATACCGAAGTCCTAAAATGTTATGAAGAAAACTGTGAAGGGGATTACGAACAGAATTGTAAGATTTAACTGTTGCCTCAAAAGAAATTTGGGACAACTGCTCATGCCCTTTGAAGGGAAACACTGCCACAATGTAGCATTTAAAGAAGTAGCTCTAGTCATTTTCAAATCATTTGGTCTAAACTGTAAACCACTACAATAGCTTACTCTCCTCCAAATATTATGCACAAGAAGAATCAGGGAAGTTGCATCTTTTGAAATTTTAAAAGTTTGGGTGAACATATTATTCTGGAGCAACAAGCAACTGAATTTCTACCCGATGGAACCTCATTTCTTGAAAAGAAGGCTACCATACTTCCTTATTTGTAATTATTTATCACTCTTTGTCAGTATAAAGTATTGGTTTTAAAAGGATGAAATTTCCTTGTAAAACAAACACAATATTTCCCTTTTAAATGATCAACATTTGATTGTGTTTGATGGGAGTCACAATCATTTCTTCTTCTGCTTTTTGCATCAAACAACAAAATAATTCATTTTCCATGGGACCAAACCATAATAAGTTCAGTAAGTTTCACTTGGAGGAAACTTTTTCATTGCCATAGACATGACATAAGGCTAAGCTTTAACAGTGCCTACTTGATTTATTAGCAGAGATAAAAGGAAAATAGTCTGAAGCCTTGATTCTCACTTGAAAGAGGAAGGCATGTTGTCATCTTTAAACCATTCCTATCCTGTTTATGTTCAGCAGTTTCCTATAGGTGCAATCATTAAGAGCATTTTCACATGCCTGGATTCATGATGGTCACAAACTCCTGTGAAATTTGGTTAACTGTACGACCTATGTTCCTTCATTTCCCGCCAATTGATTTTGCACACACATAGTTTGTAGTCTTGCACATGTAGCAATAACATCCTTTAATTTCAATTTATTTAGGTACAGTTGTGAATACATGCTCAATACAAAAAAAAAATCATACATGCTGAATAAAAAATTAAAAAATGTGATTGACAAACACTGCTCGGTTGTCAAAATACCCACTGGCAGTGTTTAGTCAAAAAACATGATGCTCATTTGTCACATGGATCATTAAACATTGCTTTTAAATGTGAATGCTGGTAGCAGCTATGTTTCATTTGTCTCTGTGTGTTCTTGAACATGAATCTTCCTGGAGGGGTGGGGGTAGATATTTAAATTAGGGGTAAATAATTCAACATGAATTAGGTGGTTAACAAGCCTGTGATGGCTTACCATTACTTTGTATGACTTGAGTCATCTTTCAGTTTAAGTATGATACAAGGCAGATTACTTGAAAAATGAAAATACCTTCTCTACTGTTATGTACCGTTTGTTAAGAGAAGCTTGAAAAAAGAAAAAATCTAGAAAATGGCAAAATGGTTATTCTTGCAAATATGGTATAGTACATCCAAAATTGAACTCCTCAAAAGTAGATTCCTGAGAAGAATATTCTTGTTTTAAGTATTCCCAGTCTGAATTAATTTAAGCAAAATATGTACAACATTTGAATAGAAGAGGAACTCCCTAACTGAATTTGTTTCTCATTTCTCATGTAATATGCTTTATTCATTTTACCTTTATATCAAGGGTAATTTAAAAAATGAAATTACCCTGAGGAGTCTGTTGTTCTTTGCAAGTGTGATGTCCCTGCTCCAGAAATATTAATATGTAATAAACTGTGGGACTGTTGGTTATAAATTAACCTAAGATTATCTACATTTTACCAAGGGTACTGTAAGCCTTTTCTTTGTAGTACAGTGCTTCTGTGTAATCATATTATTTATGTATGATATATAAATGAGTTATCTTAGGAGTGGTCAACTTTTGACTGTTAGAATGGATTAATAAAGAATGTAATATGAGAACAATTTCCAGGATTCTTTTAGGGCATCAAAACACTAGTAATAATGGCTTTTTTTTTAAATTTCATGGTACCAGAAATTAAAGTAGGATTGGAAATGAAAAATGTGTACATTTGTTAGACAACAAGTCATATTTTCCATGGTGGGCAGAAAGAGTTTCAAAGCTGGGTGGCTCAAGCTTTCCTGGAACATTTGGACACTTGAGAGGAAATTTGAGCCCTTCGAAAGGATTTTTAGCACTTGGAAGAATCTTTTAGCATTTACAGTGTAAGGAATTTTCACTTTTGTGTACTTGAAAATCACAGAAACAGTTGTGGAACTTTTTCTCCCTTACTGAGAAATACACATTTTTTGGAGCCATGTGTATTTTTTTTCACATAATGGTATGAACAAAATTGGCCAAACCTCATTCCAATTTTCAAATTCCAGTTGTAAAGAGCTAAATCTCCAGATTGTTAATATTTTGCACCCATACATGTATTGCATCTTCTTGAATATGTTTCTGTAGCACTTGCCAGCTTAAAAGTACAAGTTCATATTCAAAAGAGGGATGTTCTTAATGTAGAAATAATAGTGAAGTCATCTTTTAGGTATAGTTCATTCATTTCTTGGAAGTGTGGCACTTTGCGTATCAGCGAATTATTTAATTGTATTCTTATCCAGTTTGATTCATCCCATAGGATTGGATTTAGAAGTGACTGTGCAATATGTGAGAATTGCTTTGTAACCCATGGGAAAAGGTTGAGCATGATTTTAGATAAAGGAAGAGTATGGTTAATGTGACGGAAACTATTAAATGCCAACATTGAGATTGTCAAGGGTAGCTGTTATGCATTCATGAAGTCTCATTTTATAGTTCTGTGTTGCTGAATTTTTATGCGCTTTAGTTTTTACCAATGTAAAGCTTTCACATGATAAACAAAACTTGCTATCAGAAACTAAAAATTAGCAGAGATTCCTGGTTTAACAAAATGAATGCTCACTGCATCTAAGACAAAGTTCTTTCTTTTATCCCTTTCAATCAATTAGAATTCTCTCAGTGCAGAATTGGAATGGTTGCTTTGTTTAAAAGTTGTAGGTCTGAAAATTAATAGCCTTTTGATAAATATAAAGTCAAAGATGAAACATTGTTATGTCTCTTGTATGGAAAAAATGAATTTCCCAGAATGCCATCTCTTTCCAACGTTTTAACTAAGATCATCCGTTTAACCTCCCTGGTGATGTCGATACCCCACACCAGGAGCCTGCCCATTCCTATAGATTATCTTTCTTAGTGAGAGATAACACTTAGATACTACCAGTAGGGACAGATATTCTTATCCCTATCGTATTATACTACCAGCAGGTTAACTGTGCCTATCTGTGTATTGACTGGCTCAACAAAAAAATGGCAATGGATCAAGTTTAAAGACCTGTTTGTTTCTCAGTTCATATTTTTTTACGTTCAAATTGTTTTAAAGGGGAGGGAGGCCAGAAAATGATACCTAAAATTGTCACAACTGCAACAAGTGTTTCACTGTACTGTAGCAACTCTTTAATAGTTTGCCTGTTGTCATGGAGATGTTGGGTTTATTTTTTTATTTTCTTTAAATTGTTTATAATCTGGCCTGGAACTGTAGAGTGAGTCTCTCCTTTTGTTTTATGTTGTTGCATCAGTTAAACTGAGTATCTCATATTACTACTGTAGCAGAATCTGTTGCTTGCACTACCATAGTCCATTCAAATATCTGGCGCAGTGTAAACAGAAAATATTCAATTTGAAGGGGTTGGGGGGTGGCTTTCTGGTTCAAGCTTCAACATACTTAGGAACCAAATATGTAAAAGGGACAATTTTAGTGGCATAAGTTGACATTCAAACAAAGTAGCAAGTGTGGAAACAATTTGAAGGGCCTGTTGTATCATGGTACGCTCTGTTAACAAGATATGGTATTACGAAGTGTTACTGCAGTGATAGAACTGGTCAGGCCATCCTTTTGAGTTCCCTGAATGATAATCTGCAGTGAATCTTTATACTGTACAAAGAAATCTGTTCTGAATATCTGCAATATTTTTTACCATGGAATTGCTTCATGTATTTAATTAAAAAATTTTATCAATGGCCAGGTCATACTCCCCAGATTCTCTACTATACGTTTCATGCCCATGTATGGAAATTGTAAGATTAGCGAATAATATTGACCATGTAAATTCTTGGGAAGAACATTTTAATTTTGGATCAAAATTCTTTTATGTTTAAAGTTATGACAAGTATTGGTCTATAGACATGTCAGTGTTACATTGTAATGTTAAAAAATAGGTGCAATTCACATAAAAATGCATCAGATATGAATATTTATCAACAGAATTATGAATTTTGCTCTTAAATCATGAATTTACATGAGGTACATATTCAATTTGTTATGTTGAAAGCATGGTTGTAATATGGTGCAATTCTAATATCTGGAGGTGTTATTGTGGAAGTAAGATACAATACTGAAAATGCACATCAGGAGAAGGGTCTTAACTCAAACTTATTTTCTGAGCATTCTTAAATCCAGTGTGTGGTTTTGTCTAGACATCGCCAATTTAGTAAACTTGTCATGTTTGCAATGCAAAGTGAACTACAAGCAAGCTAATGCATAATGAGATTCCTGCCTTTTAAGGAACTTTGAACCTGATACCACAGTTTTTCTCCAGAAGGTGCTGTAATAAAATATTGAACGTGACTTCGTGTTTCACACTTTACTCCATCTTAATATCTGTTTGCATCTATCCTAAGCACATTAACTTGAAGATCATGCATATTGTTTATAGTCAGATGAACTACTATTCCACTGGATCTGTTACATAATAGCTGGATGCTCACACAATGGTTCATTGTTGATCCAGGCTAGGCAGCACTTAAAGGCATGTTCTGGTGGCTTTTTGCCTCTGTCTTGTAAGAAAAATGAAAATATTCCACACCATGTCCTTCAAACCCTATCACAATAGCATTTTCCTAACTCAAGATATCTCACTTTAAAGATTGGTTATTTCTGTTAGAAAAGTACCTCTGCTTTTCAACAAAGCCACAGAAAGTAATGTGTAATGTGGGCACATTGCTTCAAATTCCTTTTGTTTTTCTTTACAATTAAACATCCTGTTTGTCCTTGAAATTTGATACTGTTGGAATGTTTGAATATTTTTTCCTGTAGATCTAGCATTACCCTTCACCATACATATAGTACAACCAACAATGTTGGTTAATATTGCCTGCAGCAGCATCATAATTATAAATAAATTGAATGCAGTGTCAAATTAATGTGCCATGATGACATCACAGATATCCCTTGATGCATCAAATTCCAAGAAAAATTTGCAATATTTTTAAAAAATTTGTATCTTCCTAATGCTGTATGCTATTGAAACGCAGTTTTCACATTCTGAAATGGAAAATTTTTCTGCTTATTTTGAAGTTAGCGAATTTTGTCTCCAGATTATGCCTTTAATCCTCTGACAGGAGCTGCCAGCTGGGGGATGACTTTCAGATAGCATAAACAGGAAATGCAACAATCTTCGGACAACTTTAAAGGCCCAATTTTCTCACCCCAAACAGTACCAATTCTCCTCACCTTCTTATTTAAGCCCCTCCCACAATTGTCTGAAATTCACCCTCATCCAGACACAATCTCATTTTATTGCTTCAGGGTGAATATAGAAAGCTCAATGTGTATAATCAAAACACTATCAGAACAGTTTGTGCTGTGTAATGTAAGTTTTGATACTCTGCATTGTTTGAATTAGCAGTCAATCAAAAAGCTGAACCAATTGTGAGTTTCTGTTACCCTATGCTAGAAGTGTAGTTTGGGGTGAGAGGATTGTCCCTTTAAGTAAAGGCCACTGATTTTTTCATGTATGATATTGTAGTCTCATCTCAATGAGTGGTCTTTTGTTTTCCTGTAAACACCAAGTTTTTTTTCTCAATAACTCCCTGGTATGGAATTTGTGAAAACATGTTTAACAACTATTTACAAACTTTAGGTTCACAATTAGGTATTTCTTATTCCTATATTACCATGAAGTGCAACACAACAGACTGAAAATACAAAGGAAAAATGTATTGGCCTGTGAATGTGAGGACTTGACATAGCACCCTGCTTGCTTCAAGCACAGGTTGGATGTAGTAACTTCATTTGCTAGTATTTCGAGAAATACATGTCCCAATGTGAATTGAAGTTTAACCACATACATTCAACAACCACTTTAAAAAATGTCTGGGGAGTACATGAGCCATAGATTTTTAAAGGATTATCAAAAGAGGTACACACACTGTTGATGTTCCAAACTGCTCTTCCAAATTTTGCAAATTTTGAGAAATTTCAGAAATGGTTAAAGTTTGAAGAGAAATACTTTACTTTGAGGATGGCATTCCTGGCAAATTCCAGTAGGTCTTTTATTTGAGGTTTTATTTGAGTTAATTCACACACCTTTTAAAAAATGAAAAGATTCACATGTAGTGTGAGTCAGTGTAGGACATGTGTATGAAAATTGTGTTTTAATTCCTTATTGGCTACTCTGCAGGAAAAGACCATTCTCAGTCAACTATTTAGTTCACATTCACAAACATTTTAGAGTAAATTAAAAGAATGTTTCCTGCACTCATGTAAGAAGAAGTAGTTTTGAATTTCTTTTCAGTACGTAGTAATGTAGGTCGTAAAATTTTCCTTCCATCTTTCAACTTCCTTTTGGCTTTGTTTACTTTTCATCACCCAGTCATGAAATTCTTAATTGACACTACAAGGAAAGTCATTATTTTAATTTCCATAAGTGTTCACAACCAATGTCACCTGAAAGAGCTTTTTAAACTGGCTTGAATTGATAACATCTACAGCATGATTAGAAAAAAAAAATGTGATTTTTTTTTCTGGAAAGGGAGTAAATTAAGCCTGGATAAAATTGTTCTTTGTTTGGTCGCACATGCTTGTGAAAAAGCTTTGAAATTATGCCAGATTTAAAACACCAGTAATGTTTGCAATCCATCATTTAGGCCTACAGGGAAGCAGTTTCATCGTTCTACCATCTATTTAGGGTAGTACTTCCACATTTATATACTGTGAGGTAGTACAGTAATAATATAAATACTGTTAAAACATGAAAATTTCAGGAGTTTGTGATCTGTGTTGACCTGTATTACTTCATTACCTTCTCATTTATGCCCATGTTATCTCCATTTTGGAAATTATTCATTCTTCAGAGATTCTTGAACAGCAATTATAAATAAATTGACCAAAAATAGGCGTAAAGCTTTATCCAACTTACTCTAACCTTGACTAATAATAGTGTAAGCTAACTGTACATATAGCACATGTATAAAATTCACTTTAAAGATAGACAATTGTCAGGTTATTGCGATTGTTAGCTATTATCACAGTATTATTTCAAATGATGCACTGTGTCTCAGTGTATGCTACTTTTTTTGTGAACTCCTAATAAATTGTCTTTAAAGGCCTAACCCCCTCATTCCAAACAGTGCCAATTCTCCTAGTATTACCTACCTACTTAGGCACCTCCCACAACTGCCTTTAACTCATCCTCATCTGGACAGTCTCAGTTTGTTGCTTTAGGGTGAGTACATAAAAGACCCTAACGTGTAATCAATCTAACATTACGTGTAATCAATCTAACATTCTTTGGGCAGTACATGCTGTGTAGTGGGCTTCTGCACTCTGCATTTTGTGAATTTGATGTCAATCAATGAGCTTTGCCATTTGAGAATTTCTGTGGAATACTACAAAAATTATAGTTTAGGGTGAGAGGACTATGCCTTTAATAAATTATTGCCAGTTACCATACAGTTTCATGTCCCATATTGACATTCTTGACTTAGACAACTTTCATTAACAAAATTAAAAACTCAGGACATACCAACATTTGCAGAATTGAGCCGTACTGAAACATCCAGGGTAGCATAGGAAGCATTTAATGTGTCCATCCTTCCATGTCACAAATTTGCATATATTTAAAGTACACTTTTGGTTGTATTGCCATCATTAGGTATACTTTTTTATAGGAATATTGACTGTTTTCCAAATTTTCCTATGACTTACATTCGTACAACTAGCTGTCTGCATAAGCTGTAAAGGTGGTAGACAGAAACTCCAATTTTTTTTTTTTTTTTGGGGGGGGGGGAGAGGGGGAGGGGGGGGGAAACAGTTAGTAGGCAGTTTGATATCCGAAATTGTCATTTTCCAACAATGTTTCCTTACAATATTAACCTCTCTGGCCAGTATCATGTATTAAACCTGTTGGAAAGCTGGGAGCTCCTTCCTGGGAAATTTGAGTATCTAGAGGAATATTTTTGCAATTGGCAGTGAATTTCCCTTTTTTGTACATGAAAGTATAGGGAGAATTGTGGGAAATTTTGCTCCTTTCCTAGGAAATAATTATTTTCTCTTTCTGGAAAATAAACATTTTCTTCTTGACCTGCCTGTCAGTGAACCAATCGATCAGTTTTAATACATCAAGGGTAATGTACAAAGCATCTTAAATACCCATCTTTAAATGTCACAAATTTGTGTGATTTGTGTAATACTATTGATGCATTTGGCTATTTGGTCAACATTAATTGGAATTTTTAAAGTGAATTATGGTGGTTTCCCATGTTTTCCTTGACTTACAGTGTGCAACCAGCCAGGTATGGCATTTGAATGTCCACAAATCATAAAGATGGAAAAATTTCATTCAGCTTCATATCAGCAAATCGTAATCTGGTGAGCCATTGTTGGTTTATTAGATTCAAAATCAAGGATCAGTTGTCATTGATTACATATTTTTCAGGAGAGAAATTTTTGTAGCACCAAAGCTAGGTATGTAAAATAAGTAATGACGCAGAAGGTGGTCACATGACTGTGCACCCTCACATCGCACATCTTGTGCTAAGTGGCAGCAATGCACCTCCAGGTGAAATATGGTATGAAATGAAACAGGAAATTAACCAAGAAGGAACGGTCTCTTCCTTCTCTGCCTGTCGTGACAGCTCAGAGTGTTGATCAATATCTTTTTGCAAAGAAAACTTGAAATGTTCAATTTTGTATCAAGTTCTGCATAATTTGCCCGATAAATATTTCATGTTGGCAGGCGGTAAGTGCCACACAGAGTTTACATGGTATTCACATTAATTCATCTCCTGTCTTGGAGTAAAAACTGCTTTGCGTCATGTTCCATTCCTGGTCTTCATCCCGTCTCTTAGCTTTTCTTTTTTCCCTAATTAGACTAGAAGCAGCTCGAGAAGCATACGGTTTCAGTGACTCATGCCATAATTAAACTCTATGAGTCAGTAGTGATCATTGGCACATCAGTTACAGGGTAATTGGTAGTGGATATCTCAAGGTGAAAGGAATAGTTTGAGTCAAGTGGGACCACTAGTAGGACCCCTTCCGATGACAGTTATGAGTTTTACTGACAGGGTGTATGACGACGCCCTTTGTAATGTCCATTGTACTGCACTCACCATGTGTTTATTTGGTAGAAATGCAGAAAACCAATTATACTTTGCAAGTGAATGACATTTGAATAATGGTACTACAGTTTGTACCCATATTGGGTGATTTTCTGCACATCTTTTGCTAAATTGAAGGTCACAAATGGCAAACTTGCCATTGGGGGAAATTGCCTAGAAAGCATTGCATTGTACAGGAGATGGTCAGTGTGCATTGGATAGGGGAGTGTCTCAAGAGCATTGTCCAGGAGGTGAATTTCTACATGGAATTGCCCATAGAGCATTGTCCAGGCGAAGATTTCAAGAGAGCATTATTCAAGAGGGGGAGTTATCCAGGGAAAATTGTCCAGCATGTCCAAGGAGTTGTCCAGAAAGATTATCCAGGGGGTTTTCCTAGGGAGCATTGTCCAGGGGAGGGTCATCCAGAAACATTTTGCAGGTAACAGGGAGTCATCTGTACATTGGGTGTGCATTATACATGGCATTCAGAGGTGATTTGTGCAACAAAATGCCAAACTTACTGAATGCCTCCTAACGACCCTTGCTACAGTAGCATGCCTACCACTGATGTATAAGATTGCAAAAAGATTGCCAAGGTAGGGTGTTTTCTGTGTTTTTACAGTTAGTGATGTTCAGCTTCACAAAGGATATATGCCTAATCCCCTCATCCCAAACAGTTTCAATTCTCCTTAACTATACATACTTAAGCCCCTCCCACAACTGTCTAAAACTCGTCTTCACCAGTTTATTGCTTCAGGGTGGGTATATATATAAAACCCCAATGTTTAATCAAAACCTTCTCAGTACAGTACATGCTGTGTAATATGAGCTTAAATGTGCTTACTCCACATTTTTTGAATTTGCATATCAAAAAGCTGTGCCAATAGGGAATTTCAGTAGCCTACTACAAAAATTATAGTTTGGGGTGAGAGTTGACTACCTTTAAGTACTGTGACAGCCATTAGAGCAGAAGCAATTGAAACCTAGCCTAAACTGAATTACATCAAGTCCTCATGGTGTTGATTTGCAATTGTCAAGTGACTCAACAGCCATGTTACAAGTCAAATTGATGGAATGATTCTTTTGAAGAATCATACTTGACAATTAGTGCTCAAAAATTCTAATATGTCAAAAGTTGCAAGTTTTGGCTTTAATTTCATTTTTGTCAATACAGACTCAAATGAATTTTTCTTCTGTTATTCAACATTTTCTGATTTGTGGAATAGTGTCTTTTTGGAGGAGATCTAATACTGTGGAAAAGAAGTGTTGATATGACAAGATATGTTTGATGATGTACTGCTGAATTTAACATTGCAATACTGTACCTATGGAGGTAGGCATTTCTTCATTGCTGCATCTGCTCTCATCAGTAAGTGACAGTGTCTCCAAAGATAAGAATTTTGAGATGGCTGGCATTGAGCTGACATTCTTTCTTGATACAGAGGGTTCTTTAGTGAAAATGTGGCATTTAATTGTTTTTTCATTCTCTGGTCTAGGGAAGGAATGGTTTATCAAAGCAATGGAGAATGTCTTTGCTGCAATGAATGTTTCAATGATGTTAAAATGCCACAAAAGGTGGGTCTGAAAAAATATGATAGTGGTATGCAAGAAGTTAGAGTGTTTGTTTGGGAGGGGTTTGGGGTAGTCCATAGTGAGAGAGGTGTTTAAGGTCAGTCTGTGGGGATTGACGGTAAGACTGCAGGTTTACACTGCCCTTCCTTACTTCCTATTTACATTGTGTAACCATATTTACCTGGGGTAATCCATGTTTGTGGAGTATGTAGGACCATTCTGAACAATAATCAAATTGATGAACAAAATAAATGAAATAAAAAAAGCAAACAATAAAAGAAAAAAAAGAAAATGTGCAATATATGGTTTCCACTATAATTACAATATGGGTTATCCATGAACCAAATTTCTTCTTGTATACAAATGAATACAAAAAGGTTATTCATTACAACTTGCTGCTCAAAACTATTTTTATTCAGTCTAGTCAAAATAACGAAAAGAGAAAAGAAATATGATCATCATTTGTAGGACTTTGTCAGCTTCTGACTTTATAAACATATGTGGTCATTGAGTTAAAGTTTAGGTTCCCTTTCAAAACGGAGGCCTCTTGAAGTCTATTTCATAGTTTGATGACAACTGAGTCATGGTACTTTCCCATCTGTGGGAAAGTTCAGCGATTGATATTCCGGTTTTGTTGTAGACGAAATGTTAACTGCGATCTTTTCTGGGGTGCAGGTATGCAGAAAGAGAATGAAACTGAACCTGACTGAAAAGTAAAAGTGCTTGTGAAGTAATTTCAAAAACTGAGACTAAGAGGGAAAAATTGCTGAAAGTACAACCTCATTTATAAGTAGAAGGTAAAATTACTCCATGAGATTTTAGAAATGTGTATTAATAAGTTCTGTAGCTGAATATTCGTTGAGTAGTGGCTTTCAAAACTGTTTTTCAGAGAAGTCGGAAGCAACAGCAAGTTATCAACGAAAAGGTTGGGCAGAGGGGGGAGAAACATGCTATAATTGCATGGGATGTTGTGAACTGAAGCTTGTAGTGCATTGATCAATGCATAAACCAGTGTTGTAGTTGCTGTAATTAGTCCTTGCCTTTGTCAGACTTGGGCAACTTCCTGTGGTTGTATGTATGGTCATGTTTTGCCGCAAACAGGATATGGAACATTATGAAAGAACAAAGCTGATAGAAGACTGTACTGGGTTTTAGGAAACAATGTGGATCTATGTAAGAGTTTTCTAGACGAATCTGGACAGATTGTGATGGTCTGATTTTAGTCGGCCATTACTGGGGTCCATCACCTTTACCCTTAAATTTCCTTCCTTACCTGTTCCATGGATGGTTGTACACTAAAGGTATCTTAATTTTCTCAACTTCACTGAATATGAGGATTTGAAATTCACGTAGACAATAAATGAAGACGATTAAAGGCTGATGGACCCCACTAATGGCTGCCTACAGTCACTAAAAACAAGCGCTTATGGGATTTGTCTATAGGAGACTAGACACACCAACAGGAATGTGCTCTAGGTTAACAAATGAAGCTTATAGGCCCATGGTTTCATGACAGATGTTGTTCAAGTTCAAGTTTCATTTCGAATATGGCTCAAATCTGTTTCAAGTCCTCCTGTTTAGTTGCCTACTATTACAGGCAGGAAGTTCAAACCATGGAGATTTCCTACAACCCTAGCCCACAAGCTGTATGGTTGCAGATAAAAGAGATTATATTGTACACCCTGCATCTGAATGTGCCTTCATTCTTTTTGACTGTTATATGGAATACTCAGCATATTGGCCAGAATCACAACACTATGCTGTTCCTAACCTAGAAATTTTGATCAAGCAGATTATTTATGCCCTTATTGTGAGCTTTCTCAAGGAAAGTAAACTACAGTTTATAGGAATTTTGGTTTCTCCATTTGCCTGGACATTTGAGTGAAATTTGACCCCATCTTTTATTTTACTCTTTTTTAGTTAATTTTACCCCAACAATGCACCATTTTCTCTTGTTATATAACACATATGTTTTGGAATATTATAAAATCCTATCTATAGCTAACTAATTTATACAGTTTAGGTCTGAAGTGAGCTGTTACAACTCTCATTGTGCTCTCAGTAGTGAATATTTTTTTTAGTTTCACAAATTGATGGGTACTGAATCATTTTCAGTCAAAATTTCACCTCCATTACTGTGTATCAAACATTATGCAGTGAATCCACCCACCCCACCATAATACATCAACACAAAGAGTAGAATATCAATATCATTTGTCAATTAATTCAAGTATTTTTAGTTAGCCATTTTGAATTTATCCGTTTTTCATTCCATTGCGGAACGTCCCACGGTTACTTCAGCATGCAGGAGCCAGCTAATTACTCTGTGCAAATCCTGAACTTGTACATCCTAAAAGTTTTCCTTCATTAAATGTTGAGATGAATTGTTGATATCAAGTGTAAAAAGACTGAGAGAGAGAGAGATAGAGAAACAGAGATAGAGAATGTAAGAAGCTCATTAGCTATTCAGTCTGTGGCAGCTGAGAACATGAACATTACTAGAGCTCTGCCACGCAAGAGAAAAATATTGAATTTACACACAATGTCACGTTCAGCAATGCATTAATTGCCTTGGTGTGGTATTCATTTCATTTTGGGGTATATTAATGAAGTGTAGCCCTGGCAAAAGCTTGGATTTGCAAATGCTGTATTCAGATTGGCAATTGAAAGGATTGCAAGAAGAGGATTAAATTGTGTCCTGAGTGTGTAAGACGATACTCTTCCGACAACTCATTTCATTTTCCAGCAATACTTATGTCACACTTGCTGTAACGCACTCAAGACAGCTATTAACGAGCTGACATTTGAAGGAGAAATCTCTGGCAGGAACTGGATTATTTTAATTACCACTGCAATGCATGGCAATGTCATATTTGCAGTGTGTTGTTGCTGGTGGTAGGCCGGATATGAAGTTGAAAATAATTGGAAGATACAAAAACTTTCACTTGGGAGTGGGGGGCAGAAGTCGTATCACCGATTTCATGTCTGCTTGAAATTTTGCTCGGGGAGAGCAGAATGCAGTCCAAAAAATTGAGAAAGTTGCTCTTATTATGGACTTGCAGAATTGAAATCAATAATTTTCACCAGCTGTTGGTAAAAAAAGAATGCTGTCAGTTTTTAAGGCATAGCTTGGTATAAAATGCTGGTAGTCTGCATTGAAAAGATAGATAGCACCTGGACGTAATTATGGATGCGCTTTTCATGGAAGATATTGATGGAATGGGCCAAAACGTATGACTGCCATGCATTTATATATTACTTGATAGTTGATACTTAGTATGGTTCACAAAGTTTTTAAAGGTCGGGTTGCATGAAAATTACAAAATTGGGTATTTGATGTAAAAAGTATTAAAAACCAAGGCAAGCGCTGCGATTCCCTTCAACATCCATCAAAAATTGATCACTTTACAGAGCAATTTTTGATTTGCACTTAATCATTAATAAATATGAGCTCAATATGCAAATCTTGTAATGTCATGAGAGGGACATGCCACATGGCTGATGTTATTCTCTGTTTTTCAATCTTCATTTCAAGCACAGTTGTAGCATTAGTTTGTCCTGAGGGTTTTATTTTGGAACGTTAAATTGTGTCCTTGAAAATCATCAGTATTAATTACCAAACCATGAACTATCTGATGAGTAATTAAGATGTGATTAATGCAGGGTTAACAAAAGAAATATCTACACTGTGCAACACTCAACATCATTATTTTTGCATAAGCAACGAGTTGCTTCAGAAACATTCTAACTTTGGAGCTCAAGGTATATCTTGAAAACTAAAAGATTTTGAAATATAGTTCAGACAAATTTTTCCCTAGCAAAGTCAGGGGGTGAAGTCAGGTCATTTTGCTGACGTGTCGTACTTCCTCTCATATCATAGAGTTTAACTTTAGTAGACTGATAACAGAACTTGACAGTGAGTTTTGGTCAGTCTTCTTTGGGGAAGGGGCAGACAAATTCTGCAGGGTATAGAGGGAATGTACGTAAGCCACTGGAGGTAAAATAGGGTAGAGCTCTTCCTTCAGTTGTTTTCTCCAGTATTCTAAGCATAAGATGGTTTTGATACTTTTGTAGATAACTACCACACTGTAATGTTTCCATCAACATCTGCTTCTGTTTACAGTGTGCAGTGCTGTGCAACAACGCTTCTTTCTCCATTCTAATTCTGTATTTTGTTCTCTTAATTTTAAGCACAACAGTTAAATCAGTTAATGTATCAGGTTTACATTCGAATTTTCAGCCAGTTTAAAAGATTCATTAGTATGGCCTACTGATAGTTAGCCTGGTGGTTTCATATTAAAAAATACCGCAAAAAACAAAAACAGAGAAAAGAACAATACAGAGGTAAACGAGTAACAATGCAAGAATTGAAGACTGGTATCAAGCTGAAGAGAGCAAACAGTTTATTTTTAAATATTACAATAGCAATAAGTACACTGAAGTAGAATAACAATTATAAACAGGGCAGTGTGTAAGTCTTTCATTGTGTATTGATGTGTAAGATGTGGCATTATAGACATCACAGGTGCATGTTAATTCGAGAGGGCAAAGTTAACTGAGACAGCTGCAGATCTGATGAGACGGCTGCAGCTTTGTGCTGAAGCAGCTGCAGCTTTACTGAGACAAGCTGCAAGATTTGATGAAGCAGCACAGCTTTGCTGAGACAGCTGAAATTTTGCTGAAACAGCTGCAGCTTTGTGCTGAGGCAGCTGCAGCTTTGCTGAGACAAGCTGCAAGATTTGATGAAACAACACAGCTTTGCTGAAACAGTTGCAACTTTGTGCTGAGGCAGCTGCAGCTTTGCTGAGACAAGCTGCAAGATTTGATGAAACAGCACAGCTTTGCTGAGACAGCTGAAACTTTGCTGAAACAGCTGCAACTTTGTGCTGAGGCAGCTGCAGCTTTGCTGAGACAAGCTGCAAGATTTGATGAAACAGCACAGCTTTGCTGAAACAGTTGCAACTTTGTGCTGAGGCAGCTGCAGCTTTGCTGAGACAAGCTGCAAGATTTGATGAAACAGCACAGCTTTGCTGAGACAGCTGAAACTTTGCTGAAACAGCTGCAACTTTGTGCTGAGGCAGCTGCAGCTTTGCTGAGACAAGCTGCAAGATTTGATGAAACAGCACAGCTTTGCTGAGGCAGCTGAAACTTTGCTGAAACAGCTGCAGCTTTGTTCTGAGGCAGCTGTAGCTTTGCTGAGACAAGCTGCAAGATTTGATGAAACAACACAGCTTTGCTGAAACAGCTGCAACTTTGTGCTGAGGCAGCTGCAGCTTTGCTGAGACAAGCTGCAAGATTTGATGAAAAAGCACAACTTTTCTGAAACAGCTGAAGCTTTGCTGAAACAGCTGCAACTTTGTGCTGAGGCAGCTGCAGCTTTGCTGAGACAAGCTGCAAGATTTGATGAAACAGGACAGCTTTGATGAGACAGCTGAAACTTTGCTGAAACAGCTGCAACTTTGTGCTGAGGCAGCTGTAGCTTTGCTGAGACAAGCTGCAAGATTTGATGAAACAGCACAGCTTTGCTGAAACAGTTGCAACTTTGTGTTGAGGCAAGCTGCAGCTTTACTGAGAAAGCTGCAGCTTTTCTGAAACAGCTCCAGCTTTGCTGGGACAGCTGCAGCTTTGATGAGGCAATGGTGGTAGCATTCCTGTTTTGTCAAGGTTTTCAAGTTCTTGTAGAAGCAGCAGTGGACATTACAACTTATCATTGATACTGGATACAAAATTGGTCTCAATCTTTAAATGATTTCCAGGAAAAAAGCAAGGAACATCTTTGAAATATTAAAATGAAAATATTGATCTGGATAAAATATTGCCAAGGTGTATATTCCTGAATTTTATAGTTGGATCAGTATTTTATTCATGGTGTGTAACAGTTTGTTTAATCTAATCGGCCCTGCAAGCAGTATAACAGTATCTATGGCTTTATGTGAATTTACTGTCATCTGGTGCATCTCCGTTTCAGAAAAGTTGATTTTTAAGTGTCGCAGTGTTACAAATTTGTATGATGCTCAACTGAGTGACTGACTCAATAACCCTCAAAATGGTTAATCAAAGGTGGGTTGTTGGCATAACAATTTGAGTCACATATATGTATGTCACTGTTCCAAAATTTGTAGGCACCAGCCTCATTGGCTAAATTACAAAGAGATTGGGTTTATCTGAGCTGCCAGCTCTTATTGTGTAGGTCAAGTGTCATACTGAATACAGTTGCCTACCATTTGCATATTTGAAACTATTGTCATGACTACATTGTTGTGAATCTGGATCATTTTGCTGCTGTGGTGGTCTTAGTTCTGACCGTTTCCAAGGTAAGTAGAGTGGAATGTAGGGTCTGTAGCTGTACATGTCATTCTCTGTTATAACCCTTCAGATTTATACCAGTCAATAGCAGTCTAATTTGTCTTCCATATCTTACATGGAATGCTTATTTAACTCTCTCAAAAAAAACAAAAACAAAAAAGCTACTAGGACTTTTCATCTTGTAAACATTTCACCTTTTCTCTTCCCGAAAATATTCACTAATAGTAAAAAGATGTGAGCCAAATGGCCACACCCACCACATGAATTTAATGAATATTTATTCATTAATATCATGCACCAAAACTGCCTTAAAGCCCAGTTTAGGAAGGAAAAATAGTACAAAAAATCACTCACACATATGAAAAACTAGCTTCCTTATGATAGCAAAGCCTTTGTAGAGGATGTGTTGCATTACTGTAATTCATGTCATTGACATATATACTTACCCCTTGCTTGCATTAGTTTCACTCTTAAATAGCAGACTGAAAAATATTAACATTGATTGCAATCTTTCTATTTCTGTATTTTTTTCATTTCAAGTTTTATGCAAGTCTTTGTTTGCTGAAACAATACCATATGTTTGTCTGTTTGTCAATCTGTCTGTGTGTGTATTTGACACCATGGAAGGAACCATCCTTTTATTTGTTATATTGAGCATGAAACATTGACATGTATTCAAAATGTTGCTGTTGACATGAATGTTACCTCGTAAGGCATGTAGGGAATGGAACAATATGAGATGCGGGCTTAAAGCTTATTGTCTGTTTTAACAAAAGGAAGAAAAAAGTGAATTTATTTAACTGCTGGGTTTTTCATTTTTATGAAATTTTTCCCCAAAAATCTTCCATGTGTGGTTATAGGTTGAATGTCCTACTTTAAAGTCAGCCAGGCACTTTCTTCAGTCTTGCGTGTGATGTTGATTAAAATAATTTTATGTTGTGAAACTATGACAACTAAAAGGAAAGAGGGAACCATTTCACTTAGTCGTTAACATTCAAAAGGCAGTTGGACTACATGTCATCCAAGTGGGGAGTCATTCGTTCTGTAAAAAATTGTTATTTATGTTATGCTTTTATGTGAAATGATGCAGCGGACAGGACGCAACTATTTTTTAATGGGCATTTCACACTGTAGAAAGTACAGGTAATGTGAAGGATAGAATAAAATGGTATACAATGGTTCTCACAGAGACTTAACTCATAAATTGTGAAAAGCTTTAGTCTTTTTATTGTCCTGCCTTTCTAAATTAAAAGGAAAGCACTTTTTTGAAGTGGAACTGAAGAAGTTGGACTTTTTGACAACTGTGTCTGTAGGTAACAAGGGTACCTTTGTGTGGTGCATATTTTGAATGGCAAGCACAATTTCTTTGTTATTAGCTCAACCCACCAAGTGGGGTGAACTATGTGGTACTGTGGGATGAAAAGTCTGTCTTTCTCCTCAGAAGCTTTCATCATCATCTGGAATAGCTGGTCAATTTAAGTGAAATTTGCAGTGAAAGGTACCTTGCCCGTTCGGATGTCAGCACATGTTAAAATTGGCTACATGATTAGACAAGCTATATGCATGGCCACATTTGGTCATTTTTGGCATTTCTGTTTATTTTGGTGTTCCTTTTTATGTCTCACTCCTTGGATAATTTGATTATATTACATGGTTTTCAACTTAAATATCATTATCTGGAGGGGCATGCTCACCAGATTAAATGAACAGCCTCAAGGCAAAACCCTTCATGAAACCAGTGTTCAACTAGTTATTTCTAACAGTTGCCCAGTGTCCTTTGTTTACAATTTGTGTGCTAGTATAATAGCAGAGATTCCTAAAAGCATGGAACCCTGTGTCTGGGCCCTGCCATGCTGAAAGCAAAATGAACCTACTGCAATGCTAGTAGTGTGCTTTGTGAGGACATTATAGAAGAAACTGGGCTGTAAAACTCCATCTAACTTGTGCAACTACAGAAAGTTCATTTTTGCCTCATCTCGTTTTTTGCATGGTGTACTTACAGCAGAAATCTTGAAGAATGTAAAGATTAGCTCATTTAAAGGCATATTTTCATCATCCCAAACAGTCCCAATTCTCCCAACCTACTTACTTCTAGCCCCTCCCACATTTATCTAAAACTCATCTTTATCCAGACACAATCCTAGTTTATTGCTTCATGGCTTGTCCCAGTGGCCATACAAGTCCATAATGTGTAATCAAGACACTCTCTGTGCCCATGCTGTGTAATTTAGCTATGATGCATTGTTTGAATGTGATGCCAATCAAAAAGCTGTACCAATTGAGAGTTTTGATATATGTATACTGAAACTGTAGTTTGGGGTGACGAATGACTGCCTTTAAACCTACTAACAATTCAGCTGGAGTTAATTGCTCAGAAAATATCTATTTAAAGGGGAAGTGCAATCTTTCATATTTAAACAAGTATAGTAGACTGTCCTGTTTGTCATTGTCTCTTTTGGATTATATGCTATTTCTTGACTGTCTCTTAATGGTCATGTGACAATGTTTTACTCCTCAGTTGTGAAATCAGATTTATTTGTAAGAACCACTTGGTTTAACTTTAATATGCAGCATGTAAGTCCCAAAATATTACGAAAGATACTTTGACGAGAAACGAGGAGAAAATCGTGAGATTCAGCTGTTTCTTCAAAATGAGTTTTTGGTGACTGCTCTTTCCCTATAAGTAGCATTACTACATCTTAAGTGCAACACTCTCCAACTGCTAGGTGCAAAGTGCTACATGATGCCCTACATGAGTTAAAGGTATAGTCAAGACCTTTTTTTGTTCAACATAAATGAAAAACTGATGAACTGGTCATCACTGTACATCAGAAGGGTTGAGCAACTGCAGCAATTGTTGACGTAGTTGGTGTTTGCTGTCCATCTTAATTCACCCTCTGCCTTTGAGAAGTGCCAATCATTATGGTTACAGGACATTGACCTGCTACATGGTCAAGTTATTAGAGCACCTGACTTGTAGTGTGGATGTCTGGAGTTTTAGTGCCTGGCTGGGTCATACCAAAGGCTTAAAAATTGAACCTACTGCCATCGTGCTTGGTGCTCAGCATAAGCAATGGAGTAGGGAAAACAAACCAATGAGCCCCAACTTGAAGAAAGGCGGTGGCCAGCTCGGCTGAAACCAATTGGTTAGAAACTGGGCCATGAACTCCATGTAATTAACAGACTTGTTCGTTAATTTGTTGCAAATTGCAAAACTTATACCAAGGATAATTCTTATTATTAAAACTGATATTCAGGTGAATACAAAAATTTTCTAAGAGATCAAACAAAGAAGCATAAATTAAGGACAATAAAATCATCAACAGACACCACAAGAATTGATCCAAAAGACAGTCCTGAAGAAACAGAATAGCAGGTTTGGAAAGAATTCTTAAAAAGTAGTATTCTAAAATATATAGAGTGCCAATAAAATAAAATATTTAAAGGTTTCTTTTTTGGCAAATCAAATGCTATATTTTCCTTTAATACATCACTTCTGTGATATGTTGAATCACTGCTGGAGACAAAAGACTCTAATCTATATCGTGATTGTTGGTGATATCCTGAAAAAAATTACCAATTAAACAATTGTTGTGCAAAAATGTGGTTGTGATAGAAGTAGATTGCAGATAACCTACTGTACAGCAACTGTTCCTGTTAGAGTGCATCTTATCATCGAAGCAGTGATGGTTCTCAGTGTCCAGTATCCCAACCAGAACTGTTGCCTCATGCAACTGTTGGTTTAGGTTAGATAGGGTTTTTGCCTTAATAACTTACAACCTTCTGGCTTAATCTAGCAGGCTTCACAGTCTTTTTACCCTTCGTAGATTTTTCCGATCAGTGCAGAGCATCTCTACCCCATCAATGTGGAGCATCATGCACCAAGGCAGTAGGTATGTTTTCAAAGCCTTTAGTATGACCTGGCCTGGGGATCGAACCCTTGACCCTCTGAGTGGTGAGAGTCCGATGCACAACCCTGACCACACGCTCATTCATGCAAATGTTACAGGTCTCGTACTAGACTGTGTTACTGTGTTTGGTCTAGCGGTTAGAGCATCCCGCTTGCGCGGAAGGCAGGGGTTCTTTTCCCAGGTCAAGTCATACCAAAGAATTTAAAAGTAGAACCTACTGTCATTGTGTGTGATGCTCCGAATAAGCAATGGAGTAGGGAAAACAAGCCAGTGAGCCACAACTGGAAAAAGGCCATAGCTGGCTCAACTTGAACCAACAGGTAGGAAACTGGGCTGTAAAACTCTAACTACAGGTCTCCTACTGTAAACTCCTGTGTTCTTTGTTGTCAGTTTATATCTTCTGTACCAGTGGTCTCTCTCAAATGAATTGGCAAGGAGTACCTATTTGAAAGGAACTTTTATTTACTGACTGATACCAGTGTTTTGGACCTGATGAAGAAATGGGCTAAATAAAGTACATAATTAAAGAATTTTTGCAGTGCTACAATTTCCAGTTTATGTTTGCTCCTATTTTTCTTTGATGTTTTTTGGCATTTTGTTAGTTTTGACTCCCATCCATTCACAGGAGATGTATGAAGGTGTTATCCGATTATTTGATTTCAAAATGAAAAGTTACAGTGACCCCTGCAGTATCACTGAAAGGTCGTCCCTTTAATATATCTTTGCATTGTAAATGTGACCACAGTGTACAACATATTATTTAAATTCTTTCATTTATTCATGAGCAAACAGTAGACTAACAATTTCAAAAGACTGAAGACATCTTCTTGCATGACTTATAGGTGTTCATGCATGTAAACACAGTAGGAGCCATAGTGTTAAAGTATAATCTAAAAATGTAACTCTTGTTTCCCCTCTCTCCCCTTTTTTTCATCACAGTTGTTTTTTATCATACTAACCTGTTTGAAGTTGATTTATATTTTGCAAATCTGCTCTTTGAAAATTTCGAGCATTCACCTGCTCAATTAAATTTTAAAGGAGAGATGGACTTGAACTGCTGTAAAGTTTGTGATGATATAAGGATGCAATCTTCATCCTTCATTTTTGGTGAAGCTGTGTAGAACACTAATTACAGCTCATTACAGATCTTGTAACTAGTGGAGGGTTGCAAACAAGTGTTATTTTTTTCATTTTTAGATCAGAAGGGAATACTGATAGGGATCACCCCCAAATGGCAGTATAGGGGCATGTCCCCAGGGCTTTGAGTTTTGTTTTAAAGGACAAAATAAATGTTTAGATTGCATCAATTCTCTTACAGTATGTTAGGGAATTTCAAGAGCTCAAGCTGGAAATAAGCATCTCAACATTAAGACTTGAAGTATCACTCATTGACTTGCCATGTAAATTTTGCTATTGAAGTCAGTATTACAGATGTATCAGGTTGTAACTGGAAGGTAGGCCAAGACTTGTTTGGACTCACTAGATACAGATACAATCTTGGACTGCCATATATTTCAGTTTATTTGCTTCCATTTGGTTGTATACCCAATAGCTTGCGTTTGTAGTGGAGTCCTTGCTGACATGTATGTTGAATGATTTTTTTAAATTTGAAATTGTGAAAATTATTTTGGGATGGGACATACAACTGTGAATCGTAACAATAAAAAATACATTCATTGCGTCATTAAAGCCTAGCAGTTGACTTCACACTATAAGAGCGTGCTCTGCATTTACTTGCAAAACTTGTGTCTATTTACTGTAGGTCCTCACCGTCATCCTACAGTATGTTTACCATTTATACCTAAACTTACTAATGGAAAGTTAAAGAAAACAAAAATGGGATGAAAATTTTAGATGTACTGCTTTGACTTTGACTAAGATTTCATGTAAGGATATTTTAGAACTTCTCTATGGTAAACTATTTTAGCTTAAAAGTGCTTGGCTCATTGGTCGATATTCTAATTTGTATAAGGTGGTGGTTCAGTTAATACTTTTGTCAGCAAATGTCATTGGTCAAATTCTGAACTATAAACTTGTATACAAGATGATGAAAGGAGTGAATGTAGCACATTTCCCATGCTTGGTGCATTGATGTTTTTTATTCATTGTTTTGAGCATAGTGGTTTTGATTTCTTTTTGTTGAGGGTTAAAGGTCATCTGACGTCACTAGCAAGGACATACTTTTAACAACAGTCAATATGTTATCTCAAGATAAGAAAGGGGTGACTACTTTTAATAAATACTTGTGTATATGAATGTATCAGACTATGGGATGAAAGTGCTGTTTTGACCGATGGACTCTGCAACCACTTTGAAGTAGCCTGCTTCAAACTTTTTTAGTGGACATTCATCAAAGAGCTAGCAATTGTGCTTCTGTTGAACTAACAGACTGCATCTTTTTTATCTTTGCCAATTTCCTATTAACACTTTATAGTTCCCTTAAAGGCACCACTCATGGTTATTAAAACTATTATTATTTTATTGTCAGGAAGTTAATTTATCCCTTGTCCATGCAACAGTGGGTTGAGCATTAAAGATCATTGTACTATGTTTGAATATCCTTTGCAGACATTAATTTGCCCATGTACAAGTAATTGCATGCCTGTTGGGAAAAGTGTACTTTTGCAACTCAGTGTTTGAATCAACTCCACCAATACATAATGTCCACTATTTTTTCCTTCTTTCCCAGCGATGAATGTTTATGGTATATTGTTTTGCTGGTCTGTGGAGAAAGATAAGATCTCATTGGTGCTCATAAAGAATGCGTAAAATTTTGATGTTAAAGGGCAAGAGCAGTCACCCCAAACTTATTTTGAAGCAACAGTTAAATGTCAAAATTTTCTTCTCATCAAAATATCTTTCATAGAAGTTCAAAACTTTAGTACTGCGTATAAAAGATGAATCAAGCAGCAACTCCTGGTAAATTTGAGAAGAAAAAATATTGTCACATGACTCTCAAGAGCCAATCATGAAACGGGACTGCATTTCTCCTTTAACTGTGTTCTCTACAGGTTACAAACCAAGGAGTTTGGCAAGTTGGGGGTAATCATGGGAGAGTGGGTTTGAATTTTTAAAATTGTGAGGTTAGATACCATGAAGCTCTGAGCATCACCTGTTTATGCTCATTCTTTTTTAAATTTTAAGGAAGTCCTCAGTGTTGATATTTGTTAAGTATCTAAAACCCACTTAATTGCTACAAATATCGTATGTAAGTTGAAATGTTTACATGGTAGCAACTAGCATCATTTTAATGGTGGTGATTCATTTTTGCACTCAGAGACCCTCTGAAAACCCCCTATAGTATTTCAGAAAATTAAAAAATGTTGTTAATTGTCATAAATATCTGTTTCCACTTCTTCCTTAGATTATTCCATTCAACATGGGCTGCACCATGCTCCAACTGATCTCTCATACCCAGATCCTGCCATGTCATCTGTTTACTTCCCAAAGAAACGTGGAAGGAAACCACTCGCTGAGAAGGGAAAGAAACGAAGGAAACGCAATCGTCCAGGGTCCCATGTAAAGAGGGCCAAGACTGCTTACTTTTTCTTCTTAGAGGTTTTCCGCAAAAATTATGTGAAGGAAGGAGATCAGATTCCGAGAGTAAGTTATTTGTGGGAAATAAAAAAACAAACAAACAATTGTTCAAATAACCATTACAAGCCAGGTACAAGTAAAATATAAGTTTTTTTGTTACTTTTCGTCTACCTTTGTAATGCTTCACTTGACATAATATATGCTATCCATAAGCATTGTCATGTGGTAGTGCCCTTGGTGATAACACCTTGTTTCATTATCAACAACACAACTTGATATGTCCCTTAAATAACACAATTAAAAGATGATGCAAATTTTACCTCATGGCAAATGGAATAATTTAGTTTTCAAAAACAGTGTTCCTTTAAAGGTTACAAGTAACAGAGTGCAAAGCCTTGCATTTTTTTTGTCAGGGATATTATTCAAGGTGGAAACAGTGAGGTAACACATGCTCAATTGGCTTTAATAACATATTTATGTTTACCATTTGCTTTTGCAGTAAAATGTAATAAATTAAGAGATAAAGAATTTCAGTTTCAATTCCTGCAAAAGTTTTAATTTTTGTTCACAAATTGTACCATAAATATTTAATTGGAGGTATTCCAGTGCTGCATCTTTCAAATTGCGACCCACGCACTTCCAAGTGAGACGGTTTAAAACAGGAAAGTTGAACGAACAGCCATAAATCCTCTCGGCCCTGGATGGGGAGGGTTAATGAGTTTATGAAAGTGGTGAGAATGTGAAAGACATCAAGAGGAAGTCATCAGTAGTGAGTATGCCATCCTGATATGTCCTCTTTATGTTTGGATTGCTGCTTAGGTGACTTCCTCATGGTGACAGCTCAAAATCTATTTTGTTGGTGTAGACTGCATATTGTTTGCATAGTTACCCAGATATCCTAATTACTTTCAACTAGCCTTTCCAGGGTTGGTCAGGATAGGCTCCTTGTCCTTCTTGGCACAAAATTGTGTAAAACAAGGTTTAAACACCAATAATGTAATGATAATGAAGGAAAAACACCAGGGACTCATTGGTTCATGGAAAAAAGTTTTTCTTCAAAAATTGAAAGCTGGCAATTTTTTGTTTTTTTTTGTTCAGTTTCCATGCTCATGTTTTAAGAACCTCAATGCAAGAATGTTCACACTTGATTTCTTCTGTAATTAATGGTGTGAAGTTAGTGTGTGCCTGAAGTCGAGAATTTAAAATACATGTTAGAGATTGCAAATTGAATCTTATTCATCTAATTCCCATTGTCATAGCTTGTTCCATTGTTGGGATACTTAGTGTTCAAAATTTATGCACATAATTAAAAACAGCCCATTGTGCAATTTGTGACTTTCTTGTTGTACAACTCACATTACCAGCTTTTTTTCCCTTTAGATTTAAAAATGTTTGTGTGACCTTGAATGCTGCCTGTTTTCTTGCAGAATATGTTGTACAGAGAGGTTTTATTTAATCACATCACCCCATAACATTACTATTACACTTTGGTGCTTGGTGCCTTCACGTAACGCTCAGAAAAACAAAGAAATTATACAAAAAATGTAATTTGAGTTGTACAACAATGACTTCACAATTTATTGCACAATGTACCATTTTAAATTGTGTGAATAAACATCCACATTTCATATCTCAGCTCAGGCATAATAAGCTGTATAGGGTTGTCATTGCCCATGCTAGTCGAAAGTACCTTGAGTGATTTCTTCAGTGTATGCATGACAATTAGTTTCAAATTTACATATAACTGTACAGGATATTTGAAATGCTTTCACATTTCATCTCAAGTACAGGATCAGATCTGGATCTGACCATCCCCTTAAGATCAACTGTGAGGGGTGAACGCTGCAACCCAGCGCAACCCAAGATGAGATTTGTAGGGTACAGATCCAGTCTCAAATGGGGAATCAAAAACTGTAAAAATGGAAGAGCCATGAAAGTTCAGAGAATGAGAGTGACATTTGATCAAGATTACCCATGATACAATACCATTTCTCTTCCCACAAAATGCAGACACGGAGCTTGGGAGGTTGGAATGGTTCAGTCGACAATCGTGTCAGATGGTTCATAACATAGTTTCCTGTTTCATGATCATTTGATCTGGGCGTGCTTCAGTTCACCCCAGGGGATCAAATCGGAAAGCAAAACCTTTGATCTTAAGGGAAGGGTCTGATCTGGATCTGATTTTCCTTCTTGAGGTCAGCTCTCAAGTGTGAAAGTGAAAGGGGTCTTAGTAAAATCAGCAGTTGAAGCTCAAGAATTTACAAAATGTTTTAGATAGTCTGGTATTCCCTAAAAGTATCTTTCATGATGCTGTTGAACACAAACATTGCCTGTGACAGGTAACCGATGTTTAAGGTGCATCAACTGAATACATTTGAACAAAATAATTGTACTGTATGATTTAAAAAGAACCAAATAAGTTAAACAGTTGGAATCAGAGAGCCTTTTGACTCATTTAAGGATGTTTAACCAGGTGCTATCATGGTAAGCTATTTTTGAGCAATTAAACTTGTTTCGAGTGACTGTACCAGAATAAGGAAATGCTCATAGTGCATGTATGCCAACCCAGATTGTGGTAAAATGCATAAAAGCTCTTCAAGGAAAAAAGTAATAATTACAAAAGGTAATTTTTTTTTCATAAATATTAATACATCTATCACAAAGTTTTAAAAAATAATGCTAGAGTCAGTTTTATTAATCCTTATTTGGCATGGGTAGTGTTTATGAATTATGTAAGAGTATCTTATCAACTCTAGTAGGCACTGTATGTGAAAGCTCTACAAGGTTGAAAAGATATATATTTGCAATTAGGGACAAAATATGTAAATTTTGGAAATCAGTAAGTGTGTGTACAAGGCCCAAGGTCTTTTAGGTTTGTACATTAATGTTTTACCAGCTTATTGTAGCACCCTTATCACACTTCAGGATCTTGGAACTTCTTTACACAGCACATATGTACCCTGATGTATCGGGCTTGCCTTCAATTAGGGTCCCACACTTAAAACTTTGCAGTACTTTATCATGTGGTTCATTCAATGAATGTCAGAACTGATCTCATACAATTCACATCTCAGATGTATATTTACCCCTTGCTACATCTAATTTGCACATGTCATGGCCATGTTAGATGATGGCAAACAGATCAACACCATCAAGAACCACTGTTTGGCCATCATGTTGGTCCACAGGGGGGTCCCCGATGGATGTGACCTGGCTTGACTGACAGTGCAAATTAGATGCAGCAAGGATTATATAAGTGTAATCTCTCTTGAATACACTCACCAGGAATGTGGGAAGAAACAGTCACAACATACTGTAACGCATGACTCTAGATGGATAAGCCATGGGAAAATATCACCCAGTAGGCCGTGCCTACACATTGTTCAATTCAACACCCATGGTCATCAGGACAAAAGTTGATCAAACCAGTAAGATGTGCCTGCATGGTTAACTTACACAAAGTAAACTTGCATTGGACCCACTGAATCCATTAAATGTACTTAAACCATGATTGAGCTGTATACAGTATTTTCACTACTGTTTCTCTACAGCTAAGTACCAGTACCAGATGAATAAAAATAGTCAGACCAGCAAATAATAATACCTCGGATTTATATAGCGCACATATCCATAGTGATCAAGGCGCTTTACATAAATCTTTTACTATCTGTTCATTCCAAAACTCCTTCTCAGACCCTTGGGGACCATACAAACCTGGCTGCCATTTCGGCGCTCACGGTTTTAACACTTGATATGTATTATTACCCTGCTCCCTTCTCTTATGCTGAGCACCAAGCAAGAAGGCAACAGGTACCATTTCTAAAGTCTTTGGTATGACTCGACCGGGATTTGGACCCCGGACTCCTGACTGAAGGCGGATGCTCTAACCACTAGGCCAACCAGTCAGCCCTAATCATATGTTATGCAAAAGTTATCTAGGCTCTGCCTTGGGGTTCCCATCAGTGTTGGCATGAAGGTGTGGGATCCTCTCAAAAGAAAATGAAATTAGGAAGCTTTCCCTTTCATATATATTCAGAGGAAAGAGTCCATTTATTTACAGTGAGCTACACTCAAAAATTATCTACAGTACAAGCTAATCATCTCTGGCCAGCTGGACAAATTCTGCGTGGTGACCATCCTTGTGAATGGTCCTGACATGGACAGTCGAAAGTTCATCCAATTATAAGTAGCAGCTTTTGTGCACATGCTAGTATTAATGTAACAAACACTACATTAAACACATAAGACACCAGTGAAGTCCCATAAGTCTGACTTGGCTTAACAGGTGGATTGTCGATTTTAGTGTTGGTGTATACTATGGTTCATCGATGCTCATGGACTTGGGCATCGATACCCAAGTATTACTGTATGTTACTTTGCTGAAGGAATTGGGCTCATTGCTCACAGTTATCATTACTCTTTCATTAAAATGATGACTTTTGATGACTTTATGCCAGTCAAGATTTTTAATGTGTTTTTTATTTTTTTAGCCAGTACAGAACAATTGTATTGCATTGCTTTGTTTGTATAAACAAAAGAATGATACCTAAATGTATCTTAACATCCTTTGTTCTTTATAGGCAAGTGAAATCACAAAGGCTTGTGGTGCCAAATGGGGTTTGATGAACGAGGAAGAGAAGAGGCCACACATAGAGAAAGCTTTGGCTGATAGGAAGCGATATGAGGGAGAAGTGAGTAGTTATTCATTACCTCAAATAGCCCTTACTCAAACAGCCTACCACTAAACAGTCTAAAACCCGACAGTTGGGCAGTTAAGTCGGGTTTTTCTTGATATTAGCACCCGTAGTTAAAAGCAACCACAAGACCTACTGGGTTTTATTGTACTTTTATTGATGTTAGGGATGGAGATGCTTTAAACTGTAAGTGAGAACATCAAGCAGAAACCCAAAGGTTGGGTTTTGAACTGCTTAGTGGGAATGGATTACAGTAAGGACTTTTTCATGTAATGTTGGTGTTTGTAATGTTAAAGGTTGGGTTGCTTCTGTGTTGCTCAATTCCTGGCCAAACTTTAAACTTGTCATTAGGCCAAATATATTATAGGGACTACTTGGTTCCTCTCCTTACCTTCTATTTGCATATGTATTTTTCTAATTGCCGGCAATTCTATAAGCAATTTTGGGAAATACACCCATAAATAAGGGGTATCATCTCTCGTAGATTCCCAGTCCAGGTAAGTTTTGAGGAATATATTGTATAATGTACAGCCCCTGATAGGCCCATGCATTACACAGCAGAAGGTCTTGTTGAATTTTTGGTAACAACAAAGAGGGCACATTTACAATTTTCCTTAGGTGCCAAGGCTAGGGTAGGGACCAAAAAAAACAACTTTGGGAAGCTCTTGCAGAGAGGGAAGATTTGAACATTTGGAGGATTTGACATGCTTGCAGGGAGAAATATTTTTCAGCACTGTAGGAAAAAGTTCTACCTCTTTGTATAATTAGTTAGTTTGATGCAGTTTTACTGCCCAGTTTCCAAGCAATTGGTTCAAGTCAAGCACAAAGCACAATGGCAGTATGTTCCGTTTTTTAGGGTCTTCAGTATGATCCAGCCAGGACTTAAATTCCCAACCTCCTGACTGCATACTCTTGGTATATGAGTTTTCCATACATTTCCAATTTGAAAAAACTGCAAAAAGGGAACGGGGTGCTTCTTTGAGCTCTTTTGAATGCTTAGACAACATAAACTTTAATACATCTCAGCCACATGTTATTTATACTGCTGCTTCATACAGTTTTACATATATTTACCGATTAATACTCATCTTTCATGGAAGTTGATAATGTTTTAAATGTAGCACACCTGTGAACATCTGCCAAATACAGTGTGGAATAAATTCATCATGCTTTATATTAAGCAGCATTTGTTTAAGTATTAATGAAGTTTGGGATTCGCAGAAGACTCTGGTCGTGCCTGAAGGCTTATTCTCTTATGCTTCTTGCATTATGAAAGCATTCCTTAAATTCTGTAAAATTCCTTGACCTTTTGTGTTTTGCCCATTACTTTAATCTGTTAAACATAGTATTATGTCATTGTGTGTGTACATGTTATAGTCATCAGTGTTTAAGCATGCACAAATAAATGTTTGTACAATTAAGTGTGAACATATCCTGAAAAGAAGGTAAGAGTCACACTACTTGGAACGAACTGGAAATAAACTTGAAAAAGGTTAAAGTCAGAGTGAACAATTTGGCTATGGGTGTATGTTATGTTATAAAACTTTCTGGAGGGGACACCACAGCCATCAGCAACGACTCAATAGTAATGGCTTTCAGAGCTGTCAGTTGTTACCAGCCCTGCACTACTGTAAAAGTCACTTAATATCTCGAAAGTTGTGTTGAATTATCTTGGAATTACCTTTGGAAACTTGAAAAATTAAAGTACTGAAAATGGTGTTCATTTCGTCATTTGCATTCAAATCCATTCCTTCAAATTAGGGTAAACGATTTTAAGGCATACAATTCAAAAATTCTAGATTCTAACTTATTATAGTTTTCTTCAGCTTTCTTCTCCTATTTTCTTATCTTTACTATAAATGAAACAAAAGTGTCTTCATATCTGTAGGCTTTATGTTAGGAGGCTGACCACAAGGTGGGCTGGCTAGTGGTACTGTTTATTAAATATGGACATTATTTAGCCAATAATATACCTCTAAGAAAAAAAGATTTCCAGTTTTTGTGTGCATTGTAAAGTAGCTTTTGTATTGTGCTATTTTTTACTTTCTTTTATCATCTTTGTTCTATCCCCTTCATGTCAATGATATAGTGAGTTGTCTTATGTCAAAGAACTGATCTGTGAAGAGTAACCAGTCTTAAAAATTTTTGCACATAACTCTTTCCTTGAACTTTGGTGTAATCCTTGAATTGCCCAAAATTATGCAGTTTGTTGAACTTGGCACAAAATTCCACAATTACTTTGAATAACAATTTGTTGAAAGTTAAGAAAAGTAAAATAGCCGATGTTTAATAGAATGTGTGAGGTCAACAATTGAATAAGAAGTCACCTTTTATACATGTCAATATTTCCATCAAATTTTTTTGAAAAAATGTAGAAATGTAGGTCTTAGTTCATCAACCAACAGTTGCTGAGAAGTAAAGATTCTGTTACATGTTCCATATGCTGCCATTTTACTGATCAAAAGTAAATAATCTATCTTGTCACGGATGCTGTATTGCAGATCTCTCCTGTAATTAACGGGAGAAAACTTGCAGGTGGTTCTTACTTAGTTAGGAGCTGGGCAGATTAAGAGACTGCTTAACATCAAAACCATCAATGTTGCTTAAAGAACTGTGTGCTCGTGAATAGAGCCTTCTCTCTTTCTTATGATAATTTATGAATTTTTGCTATCGCATGTCCTAGGGTGGTTAGTGACATTTCGGTTAGTACTTGTATTCTTTTGGTGTATTAATGAGGAGAAATGGACCCGATATTGCAGCTTTTTGAGAATGAGTATGAATTTTGGTGGAATTTAAGTGTTAATTATGCAGCAGGCCCGTGGCGAATGTTACCGCAGCTCACAATGTACTTGATTAAAGCCATTATTAGCGTTCACATTGCGAATTAGTTATACTTCTATGGGACATTAAGCAGCTTGAGTGACACTGACAGCGAGTGCCTGATTGCATAAGATGCAGATAAAAGTTGGAGTTTTGCTGTAAGAAATGAAATTTTTAGAGAAGATAACACAAAAGAAAAAAAAAAGAAAAGAATGAAAATAAGAGATCAGGCAAAAATGGGTGATCGGCTAAAAGTTAGAGAAGAAAAGAAACGTTCTTGAGAGTTAATTTGTGAAAGAGAAAGGTCATATTATTAAGATATTCCTTATGTAAGTTTTGATAAATAATATTTGATAAATAGTTTTCATTCAGTATAATTTCTTCTTTATAATTTTGTTAAAAGTAAATAATTCATACAGGTCTTTAATATTTATACAGACAGTACCAGCTCTGTTGGTACAGTACTCTGTGGGTGGTCACATAATCAGGGTTTAAAGGGGAAATGCGGTCATCCCAATTTGGTGAGTCTCGTTGTATGCCCTAGGTCATGTACTTTGATGAGAATTACGGGACAATATTTTTCTCACAGAATTGTGAAGTTGAATTTGATTTAGAATCTCCTCAACTATGTATTTCCACAAATTGCCTATCTGTACCCATCTGGCTGGCTCTTAACACAAGTGGCATGCTTGCGGCGTTGCTCTTACAACTGATGCAATTTAGGTCATTCCTCTATTTGCCACCCTCTTTAAAGAGTAACTCATTGCTTTGCTTAGGATATTTAACATTAACATCCTTTAATGTACTTGGAAGAAAAACTGGGAGATATTAGTGAGAATTGGCTGTTGTTGCCAAAAGAAAAGAAAAATAAACTATAACAAAAACCATAGCAACAGCCCTAGCCCTTAAAGGTGTTTCCTAAAGTCTAAACATTTTGGGGAATGGGAATAATCTTTTTCATCCAAAACTCATTGTCATACTGTAGATTGTTTCTTCACTGAGATGTAATATATCATTCACACATTTTGAAATGGTCCATTGTGGAACAGTTTTTGGTGTCCTCCCACAACTCACGTTACCTACTCTTGTCTCCTTTTGAATTAAAAGGGAAAATGCAGTCATCCCACCTTGAATTGGTGCACAATGCTATGCTATTTTATGAATGGCTCTCGAGAGTCATGTGACAGTCTTTTCCAGGACTAAGAATCTTGCTTTGCTAGGGAGTATTAAACTGCTTGGTTGACTTAAAATTTATATAACATTCAATTCCTAAACTATGATGAAAGATGGAGTAGAAATAAGAAAATCATGAATAAAATCATAATCAAGATCATGTGTAGTACCTGTTGTTTTCATCCATTCTAGAATGGAATCATACATGACAGACCAATGATGATGTAAATGGTCTGAGGACCATGAGGTTGGTCACATATTGTCTTTCAGTGTACATAATAGCTTCTTCGGGAAGCAGTTTCAAGTTTGGTTTCGCCGAACAGCCCTTTGCCAGAGGGTCAGGCGAACTTAAGAGATATGAAAATTGTGAGGTTTAGCTGTTGTTTCAAATCAAGTATGGGTTAAATGCCTTTACCCTAAAAAAATTTGTTTATTTTCACTTTGAAAAGCTTCCTGTTTTGTTGCACAGTATGTTGTACATAGAGGTATTGTAGTGTCATGTTACCCTGTAACACTGGAAGAGATCACATTTAGATTGGCACAAGGTGCAGTAGTGGGTTTTGGAAAAACGAAGACTGTAACAACAAGAATGATATGATGAATGGTTGACCTATCTACTTCGCCCTTCCAGGGATGCTGAAGGGAATACTTGCAGACATTTCTACTATACCCTGCATATGGTTTATGGTGATGCTGGTTCTACGGGGAAAGATAGCCAAACATTCCACTAGCTACAAATCTCAAGGGCAAAAAAAAAACAAAGAAAAACAAAAGGAGTCTGAAACAACGTGCCCACATTGTAACTTTCCTAGGCTTTGTTGAAAAGTAGTGGAAATGTTTAACAAACATAACAGATCTTTGAAGACATGACATGAAATATTTTTTGCCTTTCTTACAAGACCCACGTGGAAAGCCACTGGAATGTGCCCTTAACCTTTCTGAGCAATGATAAATTAAGACAAAATGCAGATTGTCACAATTTCCTCTTAAAGTCATTTAATATTGATAGAAATGACTATTTTAATGGACAAACTCTGAACTACAGGTTTGCATCATGAATAAACATGAGCCATGTAGTACATGTCCCCATTTTGATATGGTGACATACGTGGTGTGTTTTTTGGTCAATATAACATCCATCACTTCACAAGAAGAGTTTGGTGAAGTTGTTATTATTCCAATCAAGGACACAACATTTGTGTGTAAATCTGCAGTGGGAGAAGTTACACTCACAATCTCTTTTGTATGTTGTCACTTTCTTCCTACTTTTTCATTTAACCTTCATTTCAAGGACAGTTCCTTAGTTGATATGCCCTGAGGGGTATATTGTGGAAGTAATCCTAGTCTTGTTGCAAAATGTCCATATTACTCACCAAACTATGTAGTACCTGTCACATTATCAATGGCGAAGGTTTAGCAAAAGATATATTTGTAGTAGTACTTGGGATAACTGCACAACATAATTTTGCCAAAGTAATAATTAATGGTGGTAGAAATTATACACTGTAGTAGTGTAACTTCCAAGATGTATGCCTTTAAAATTGTCATAAACTATATTTTCATTGATTTAAAAAAAAATTAAGGTTTGGAATGACTTTACATTGAAAGTGCAAATACCAAGCACAAACCTGACTTTCTGGTGGTAGGCAATTTTACAAAGGACTATGCTGTGTATTGCCCTCTACAAAACCTGAAACTGGCCATGGCTAAGTGCCAGAAAATACCTGATTTGCTTTTCTAACTCCTCCCCCTTTTCCACCCCATGCTGCTACTATGGTTAATTTCCCTTTTATTTCACATAACTTGGCACATAGTAAAGATCATCCTGTCTTGTTTTATTCCTCAGATGGCAATGTACAGAAAGGTGCGAGACCCTGACAAGCCAAAGAAGCCCCCCACCGCATATTTCTATTTTCTGACAGATTTCCGTGCAAGGATGAAAGGGAAACCTATTGAAAAGGGAAGACGTTTAACAGAGATTTGCGGGGAAGAGTGGAACAAGTTAACAGAGGACCAGAAGAGACCTTACCTTGATCGAGTAGCTGTCGAATACAAGAAATATCAGGAGGCTATGGAGGAATGGAGAAAAAAGGTAATCTGTGCGCTTTCTTTTTCTTCCTTTACTGCTGCGTTTTATTTATTTTTGTTTCCATTTCTCACTTTATTGTCATCTTTTGGCGATTTTTCATTCATACCCACTTCTTTCTAAATCATTTTCGTGGTTACTGTTCATGCCTATTTCTTTCATAGCTGCATTCTTTGTCCCTGTTTACCTTTTTGCTTCTTTGGTATTTCCTTTTGTTTTGTTACCTCAACTCCTTGCTGTTTTCATTGGTCCCCATTCCTTGTTTTCTTTTTGCATCGCTGCATGTCTTTGATCCTTGCTCTGTTTTCTCCTTTCATTGCTTTGTTTTCTTTTGTTCTCTTTGTTCACTTCAGTATTGAATTCTCCTTTTTCTCTTTTACATTTTCACATGATTTTAAATGTTGTTCTGTTTTCCCACTTTGAGTTTTTGGTTTCAATGATAAGAGAAACGTATGCATTCATGATGGCGTGTGTATGTATGTGTGTATGTGTGGATGTGTGTGTGTGTTTGTGACACTTTGCTCGTTAACATGATATCTCAAGTTAGGAATATCTGACAGTTTCCAAACTTGGTACATAGATGTGCCATATTGAGAGGGAGAACCCTATTGTTTTTGGCAGAGGTCAAAGGTCATCTGGAGTCACAAGGGGTCAAAGTCTGAAAACCTTGTTAACACAATATCTCAAGGCAGGAAACTTATATAGATTTCAAATTTGGTATGTTAATGTGTTATAGCCAGTAGACAGTCCCTATTGTTTTTGG
The DNA here is from genome assembly GCA_037179385.1 of Holothuria scabra. Taxonomy (NCBI): domain Eukaryota; kingdom Metazoa; phylum Echinodermata; class Holothuroidea; order Aspidochirotida; family Holothuriidae; genus Holothuria; species Holothuria scabra. The sequence goes on along the minus strand of CM074181.1, from coordinate 54,717,739 downwards.
CAGAGGTCAAAGGTCGTTTGGGGTCACTGGGGTCAAAGTCTGAAAAACTCGTTAACACAATATCTCAAGGTAAGAAGCTTGGATAGATTTCATATTTGATATGTAGATGCATTATAGTCAGAAGATGGTCGCTATTGCTTTTGGCGGTGGTGAAAGGTCATCAGGGGTCACTGGGGGCCAAAGTCTGAAAATCTCGTTAACACAATATCTCAAGGTAGGAAGCTTGGATAGATTTCATATTTGATGTGTAGATGCATTATAGTCAGAAGGTGGTCCCTATTGTTTTTGGCGGAGGTCAAAGGTCATCTGAGGTCACCAGGGGTCAAAGTCTGAAAATCTTGTTAACACGATATCTCAAGGTAGGAGACTAGGTGTAGCTATGTATGGCTTTTATGAAGGTCAAAATGTCATCTGGAATGACAGAATTATATTTTGAAAATGCTAGTATAACATTTGAATGAGAAGATAATGGTGCATGATGGCACTCTTTGAAATGGAACATTTATGTATCATCAAAACCTCAATGCATTTTTGCATTCTGGTTTCTGTTGAATCTCTGTTTACTTCATTTCAATTTTCTTGGGTTCCCATATATTCCTCCTCCTCCTATTTTATTTTTTTTCATGTGTGTGCGCCTTGTTCTCTCTTCCCATTTCATTGCTTGGCTTTGAGGATATGATCATGAAAATGGTTGTTTTGCAATAGATACATGGTAGAATGTGAATCCTGGAGCGCTTCCATCAGCTTCACAAAGAGAGGAAAGTATGTGATGTTTTTCACATTTCTAGAATTTTGTCTCTCTTAGCACCGACACTATATGACACATCCATGTTGGTGTGCCATTAAATCTCATCTCACTAACTGCAGTATGAAGAGTTAATTGTTGAATGCATTATCCCATTTCTGTGGTGAAAAGAAAACATTGTAATCAAGGTAAATCTGATCATGTATTTATGTTGCTATGTAAATACAATGATTTAAGTATAAGCCCTTTCAAACTTTGTTTTAAACATCTGCTGTCCTTACAGAAAGGAATGCAAGCTGCTACTGCCAGTGTGAAGAAACCCAGCACTAGTGAAGTATCTGCCCAGCCATCATCCTCTACGTCGGCTGCTTCCCAGCCTGGTCCAGCGGTGTCGGCAGCCAGTTCAGTAAACATGGCACACGTGCCAGAATCTGTGCAAGAAGCAGTGGCTGCTCAGCAGTCTGCGGCAGCCCAGGCAGTGTCATCACGGCAAGCCCATCACGCTGTCAGCCCCCCGACACCGACCCAGATGATACCCATGGGTTCCCACATGGCACCCATGGGTGCCCTGGCTGGTGGTTACAACCATGCAGCCAGCATGCAGCAGATGCAACAGATGTTGCTACAGCAACACCAGATGCAGGCAGTAGCTGCCAGCATGGCCAGGCAGGAACACCATCAGCAGCAGCAACAACAGGATGATTATGATGACGATGAATACGAGGAAGAGGACTATGACGAAGAAGCGTAAGATCTGTCCCCCAACCCTTCCCCAGTAATGGTGGCGCTATTGCCTCATTTGAATGTCCTGGTTAGTCCATACTAAATGGTTGTCTGATTCTGTAGGTTGTTTCATCCACGTTTAGTCGTGTCCGAGTCCAGAATCTTGAGGAAGCTCTAAGACTTGCCCAGCTGTTGCTACCAGAAGACAGATATCTTGTTTGCCCCAAAGGCGTAAACATCTTGGTGACCTGTGAAGCCATTTTCTAACCATTGTTTTGCACCAGTTTGACTACGAACTTTTTAAGAATGAACTTGAATCTCTTGCTACTTTTTGAACAAAAGTACAAAAAATGGAGTTTCTTAGATTCTGCTGTCAATTCAGGAATGAAGTAACAGTCACTATGTGGTTGCCAAACAGAAATGTATCAGATAAATTTTTAAAAGCAGGCTTGTTAAATTTGCCTGACTGTACAGAACCCTTAACATTGGGTGGTTTCTCTGTGTCTTTTTATTCAAAATAGATGCTAAACGTGAATTAAATGTTTTTTGCTGGGTAGTGTTGCATTGCTGTTGGGAGTCAACCTTTTACGTGGGGCTGAAATTTAGTGCTTTGTTGTAGAAAGGTTTCACATTTTTTTGTAAAGATGATGTTAGGATCTGCAGAAGTGATGGTCAGTGTGAAATGACCCAATACAATTATTACCATGACCGACCTTTTCAGTCTGAAGGAATAATTAATTGAAAGATAATGTTTCCAATTGATCAGTTCTTTTATTGCATATTTTTGAAATTAGATGAAATTTTAAAATAATTAGTGCGATTAAAAGCCATTTTTATAAAATACCTGTTAAATTAATATTTGTGAGGGAGGAGGGTGTTACAGTTATCTCATGAAGGTCTGTTAGAAGACTTAGTTGGATGCCAATTCGCTGCGGAAAAAAAAACAAAGCGGCGTTGTATAAAAAATGAAAACGAATCACATCATGTGGAAAATGAAATTTTGATAGTTTTTTTTGTATGAACTCATTGAATTCAACTCACAAAATTTGTACAACTTCTTACACATTTGTACCATTGAGAAAGTAACTCTCTTCCTGTTGTCCTTATGCGAAATCAAATTGAAAATTTGCTTTTGGTACCATTAAGACATTGTCACCCTTGTAGCCTGTATCCTTTTTTACAAAGGATCGTACAAGGAATTAGAAAGCACATGTGCAGGAGGGGGGGGGGGAGGGGGGACTCTTGGTAGTAGGTGACCCATTTCACTGCCTTGAATTGTGTATGTACTAGCTTGTCTATTTAAAAGATTTAATGAAAGGTTAAAATGTGTTTTTTTTTTTCTTCCGGGGTGGGGTGGGCTAGGGGGAGTAAGAGATAGGTTGGCTGAATAGGTTTTGGGGCAACATGGACCTCACTTCATATTGAAGGAGGATTAAAGTTTATGGCATGGGGTCACATTGTGTGCTCCAAGAGGCAATAGCTCATCAACTTCAAACATTGTATTCCTGTTTTTATTTTATTTTATTTTTTTTTTTGTAAATATAGTTTGTAGATGTGAGTTTCAACATTTCTTCTTAACTTTGTGTTTTTTGCTATTTTTTTCAAAACTTTTTTCTCCTTCCAAGAGAGGTCTTTTTTCTTCTTTGTGTGAAAAGTTGCCAAATTGCCAAGTCTTTAAAAGAAATAGCTTCTCCCTTTTTATGCTTCGGACACTTGTTATTTACCCAGCTGTATTTAGTTCAGGGTAGGTTTGCGCACTAGCCATGTAGTGTCCATATCAGTAACACCTTGAGTAGGGTTTTTGTATGGTGAAGTTGTTTAACTGCTTCTTATATAACATGTTAAAAGTTAAATGTTTCTTTTAATGGGATAAAGGTAAGAGGATGGTATCAGATTGGTCTCAAACTTCAAAGTTAACTATTTGGCACTCCCTTTGATTGGAAGACACAATTTCTTTTGACTGGAATTGTAAGCTTGGCCAGAAAAATTGGAAGGGGCAGTGAGGAATGATCCTTGTAAGCCGAGAAATTGTGGAGTGATGGTCAGGTAGTTTGGACTCTCTTTGATGCCAAAAGACCAACTGGGAGTGAAATTTGAGTGTATAATGAAAATGTTTGGTGCCAAATTATCCCATGACTGGGGTCATGTGCTACATTGCAACTTAGTAACGGAATAGTACCAAGTCTTTGTATTCAATAGAAAATTTGTAGTAGGCATTGTGTGCTCCCAACTGAAGTGAACGAAAGTCTTTGCACCTTTTGTATTTGGTATTAAAAACTCTTTGTTTTCATCTTAACTACAATTGTGTCAACAATTATACATTTTTCTTGTACTTTTTATTGATAAAACAAAAGTAAGGCCACATTTATTTTTTTTTTTATATAGCATGCATCCATTCAAATTTTGAGAAAAAAGTGGAGAAATGAAACTAGGAGAATATGAATAAATACAAACATTCCTTTTCTTACCTGTTGAGTGACCAATCTAGTGTGTATTCTTGGTTTGGAGTCATCAAATGTAAATGGGCTGCTTTATTTCACTTGTCATACTTCTTAACACTGAAATAGCTAGTGAGTAAAATACTTGGCAGCCGCAGAGCCTCCCCGGTCATCAAAATTGACGGGGATAGCCCCCTGCAGCCTACCACTGTCATCAAAATGCTTGATTGATAGTTGGATTGAATGATTGATGGATTAATTGATTTTTTTTAGTCCAATTCCATTGTTAGATGTTTTGTGATTACCAATCCTTCATGTCTGAGAGAAAATTTTTCTAACAATTCCAGACTTTTGTAAAACTATTTTGATAGAAAGTGAAAAAACTAAGTTCAGAGGCTGTTTTCCAAGGCTGGTCGGCTCTGATATCATCAAGTTCTTAAGACCATTACTGATTGTGGGCCAAATCTGTAGGTCGCTTTATTAGGAGGAATGGTTTCCAAATGAATGAGGAGGGGGGATGGGGTGGGATTGTGGGATTCGTCATAATAGTGAAGAAGGCTTTTGTGCAAAGGAGATGTGTTCCTCTTGTTTCTAAATCTGCAAATATTACAACAGTTGTGAGGTCCATCACGCTGACAACTGCAAAAGCCTATATCGCAGAAAGATCTTCTCCCAGTCGTACTGATAAACGATTCCTTTGGTTTCTTGTGCAATAGTGTGGCTGTTACATCTCTTTTACTTCCTTGTCTTTGCTCCCTGATTTAAGATCATTGGATTAGTAACAATAGGTCATTGTCTCCTTTGCAGCAATTTTTTCATTGGCCTTCTTGACTTGGGACCACAGTTTGAAAGAAGATTTAAGAAATTTTTCTAGTAAGCAGCAGTATTTGATAAAAAAAACTTTGTAAGTGTTTCCAGCATATAGTGTTCTTGTAGCCGAGCTGTACATAGTAGTTGCTCACCCTCGCTTTTTGGCTAGGCATCAAATATTCATTACTAACGCTTCAGCTATAAAAGCTTCGATTCTTTATTGTAATTTTTTGGAAGGTTCAACTTCTTTTTTTGTAGTTTTTTCTTCTTCTTCTTCGTAGTATTTAACAATTCTCATTGTATAAAATAAAGGTGTATAGAGCACATGTGTTAACTATCCCTCACACATGATCTGTTGTGATCAGTGATCGTTTCGTAAGAGTAGTTTAATAAAGTTTGAAATAGTGATTCTGGGTAAGCTATCCAGCCATTTCAGTATTTTTGTGCATCAATATCCCTTCTCATGAAATACTGCAGAGTATGAAAACAGTAAATGGGAGAAATACAGACTTGGAATCATCAGAGAGATTAATAAGGGGAGGGGGTCGTGTCAAGGTGAATAGATCTGTCTGTCAGTGGCAGGGGGCAGGGAAAGGGATTTTCTGATTGCTCCTTATTTTGTGCATATTTTGCGATAGTGCCAAAGACACTTTGGTAATTGTTATTCAGCAGTCTGCATTGTATTTATTGATAGTAACTATGGAGTAGGGTGTGACATCATATTAATCAACTTCTGAAGCAGGTGGGAACCGTTCTGATATGTCTGTGTCAGAAAAAATTTGTCTTGTCAAAGAGATAACATTTCTCATGGAAAGTTGTTGTACACATTTATGATGTTTCAGTCAATTTGCATGGAATAGAATTTGTTACATAGAAACTGTGTTGGAGGAGGTTGAAAATGATGGCTTTAAAGTGCGAGTTAAGGAATGGTTAAGCCTAAAGGATATTTGAAGTCTGCCTGGTCAGAATGAATTGGGGGGCGGGGGCATTTGGTTCGTGAAATAAGTGAGGTTTGTTTAATAGGAATATAAACAGTCAAGGTACATTTTTAGAATTGATTTGAAAGTGCTATGTGCTTAATTGTATGGATGAAACAATGTTAGGTATTAATATAAGCAGGCAGTTCTGGCAAATGTTGTTATTCCAAAGATAATTACTTTTTTAAAAATGCCCTCACATATTGGGTGTAGTGACTAGTGATACATTCTTGCCTTTGGACCAGTGGTTATGTTAACCATGCATTTAATGTCCATTGCTTAGTTTACCTTTAAATTTTTCTAAGAAGGTAAATTTTTAGGGAACCAGTCCCATCGTTCTGATTTTTAGAAACGCACTTAAATTAACGACTTTATATTGTATTTTAGCCCGTACGCATACAGCCAACCCTCTTTTGCAAACTGCATTTTGTACTAAGCGTTGACAATGTGGTAGACGTAATTAGAACTTTTCCAAAGTGATTAGAAATTCTGTGTCCTTTGTCGTTTCTTGTGTTCTTGATTTTACCCCTCCAGCTGCTCGCTGTTAATTATGAGAAAAACCTGGAAAAAAAGAACTAATGAATAGTATCACGAAACCATTAAAAATAAGGAAAAGAAAAGGAAAAGAAAAAAGTTATGATGAATCATACCTTTGTAACTAGAGACCTTCTTTTTAGTTTCATCTTAAATGTTTGATGCGTTATCTTTCAAACTATTCATTCATCAGTGACATTTTATTTGGCATTGATGGTAATTATATTTTGTGCGATCGACCTCTTTTGAACTTCTGTTATCTGTTTTTCAAAATACCCTGAGAATATTTTACCAAACTGATCACTTTTTATGTTTGTAAAGACAACATGCTCTGGTGATCATTGTGTAGGTCATTACTGAAGTAATTTCATGTATAACAGGATAATAAGTAAATTAAATGTAGGAGATCCACCATCATTTGGATAGTTGTCAAATGATGGCAGATGGGAACAAAAAAAAAGAAGACTCTAAGTTGGCTCTCATTCCATTGTATGTTCTTGTTAAAGTTATCATGCTTGGAGCTGGGTACAGTGTTCTTTGTGAATGAAAGGTCCTAGATGTTAGCACCATGTCATGGATACAAACAAAAATGACATTACCATCTAAAAGGACAAAGTAGGTTTACAATTCCCCATAAGTCCAAACCCTAAGTGCAAACAATTAAACCTACTGAAATCAGTCCAGCACGATTAGTTCCTTACATGGAAGAACTTGCCAATATTAGCCATGAAGTACTACACAAGGCCGTGGAGTTCATTGCCCACTCTGGCATGCTATTCTACTCATTAAAACCAGTGGGGAGGGGAGGGGGTGGACGGCCCCTGTATTTGCAAGAAAATGTGAAAAGATGAGAAGGAAGAAAAGGAGCACTTAACTCATGGTTTGCCCCACCTATCAAAATATCCTGGTGCCGCCCATGAAGATAACTGTGTGGGGAAAACTGAACTCCTTGTGAAACCTCAAGCTTTTTTTACCATGGCCACGAACTCGAGAATTACTTAAAATAACAAGACAAAAGAGGATTGTGTTAGAGAGAACATTGATTTAAAACAGGGTATGCACACAATGTGAGCACACAATGCTTTATAAGGTGATACTGAGCACACAACCCTGACCCATTAGCAGTCCCGCATTACGCCCTCTTCAAAAAACTGCAAAACATTGCAATATTTAAAGCCCCTGTCACATTACTCCTGGCAAGCACTGCGTGCAACTTGCGGGAGACAATTTTTGCTGCCCACAGCTCCCCGCAGAGCCCGAAAGTGTCCCTTAGCTAACACGGAACTCCCCCGCGTGCTGAACGCAAGTCACACGGAGAACACGCAATACCGACGCAAGTATCACGCATCAAACACTCAAGTTCCATGAGATACTCTCACAATTTCTCGCGAAATCTTAACCTGCCTGCAGAAATTTTCATGCGTGAAACAAAACCCTTGCCCCAACAATTAAGCCCGTGTAGTCTGCCCGGAATAGTTTTACAGGGGTATACGAAGGTGTGACCTCTAACCTGATTCTTAGAGGTGACAGGTCAAATTTTCACGAACACCTTTTCTCCATCCTGGGAAAGTCTCCATCCAGAAAATCTTAAGCCCAATCCTTCCCAATCATTACAGTAATTCCTATCAATGGCCATAACTGAATTTTACCAATTTGCCATGAAACGAGTGGATTTTTGAAACTGTTTTCCGTCGAGATAATAAGTCCAGTGTAGTCAAGGTCAGCCTAGGCCCCTTGGGTTATCTGGTCTGGAGTGACCTTTATTGGACCATTAGTAGTAGTGGGCGTGGTTAAACGATTGTGACGTCATGTGAAGACACTCAATACAGTGTTGCAGGGAGTTGGTAGAACTTGCTGGTGTAACAAGCTTCTGTTTGGGGTCGGCATCGACTTCACCGCTTATTACACAAATACCTTATGCCCAGTAAGGCTCTGGACGAAACTGGAAGACTTCCTCAACCGCGGGAAGGTACTTTTCCTTAAGTCCTTCCGGCCCTCTGGCAAAGGGCCGTTCGACGAAACCAAAACTTTCAATGCTTCCCGAAGAAGCTATTACGTCCACTGAAGAACAATACGTGACCAACCTCACGACCCTTAGACCATTTACATTATTGATCTGTCATGTATGGCTCCATTCTACACTGGATGAATAGAACAGATCCTACACATAATCTTAGCCAAAAGGCCGAGACGGGAACGTGAGGGCAGTTTGAGACGCATGAATGGGTTCTAAATCTTATATAGCTAATCATAAAATACAGCAAACTAAATCATTAACCCACATTGGGATGACTTTATTTCCCCTTAACAATGTCATTGATGTGCATGGCCAGAAGTGTGAGGTTGGCCCATGACTATTTCTCAGGGCGCCCGGCCGTGGTGATGCTTCTGCATTTTTCCCCGACTCTCGACCTCACTCCCAGGATTAACTGTCCAACTCCAGACCTAAGTACTCCCGAAATTGGTTCAATTTTGCTCTCGACTGAAGCAAAATACCTGTCAGCTCGGTCAGTCTAGTTTTTGACGTATGGCCGACCCTATGCCTGTACAGCCATCGGTTGGCCAGGCTGAAACAGAACGTTACTCCAATTCATCATTTTTTCGAATTGAAGTTTTACGAGGGAGCCCGAGTTAAATTTCAAGCCAATAATCGAGAATCTGGGTTCCAAAATCTCCTGATTTCATTTTATCCAAACGATTTCGACCTTCGGTCACCCCTTTATGAAGAGAGCATATTGAATCAAGCCATTAGCACGGCCGTGTAACTGTAATGTCCCAATTGTGCTGGCACCGCACTAAAGCTTTATCTCAAAGCCAACGACCATCTCACAAATGATCCTTTAAAAGAAAGAAGAACATGAAGTCTATTCCTGTTTTCCTTTCTACGATCATGTAATCTTTGGATACACGGATTTCCATTTCCCGATCTATAATAGATTAAAATTCCTATTGTTTCGTTGATTCACATGACCTGGAAAGTTTGAGATATGCACGTAATGGAATTTTTTCCATTGGCTTGTGGGGGCGCACTGGATATATTTGTTTTGTAGTGACTCAATAATTCGTTATTTGAGTCATAAAAAGCAGCGATTTCGATACAGAATTACTTCAATTGTTAATAACTGCAGATTTGAAAGGTGTATATTTTGTGTAAAGAGCACTTAACAGAATGTTTATTTCTAAGAGCAGATGGCGAATAACCGTATTTGATTAGGACTGCTCTTAGCTGGTAAAAGTCTAGGGTTTCTATTTTCAACAAGGGTGTTTACGAGTAAGAGGATTTCTCGCTACAGAAGCATGCTAAATTGCAATTGGACATTATATTACAATGTCCACAGTCATTATTATACACATGTAGGTCACTGTGATATTATTTTGACTGGGATGCCAGCTGTTTATTTTCTCCGTGATCATAGCTCTTTTGAGCGGGGGGGGGGAGCATTTTAGCAAGTAGGCCTTTACCTGTTTACCGTACCATCGACTCGACACATCATAAAACTATTATGTTAACTTCAAGCCACCAGGATACTTTACACATGAAGCTGAAGAAGCTAGCCCATGCTCTGTTACCAGCCGGTTATGCATAAATCACCCTTAGCAGCAGGCCTTGTAGCCAAGTAAAGGGTTTCCGGGTTGTCCCCTCCCTATGGCCTAAACTTAATGACAAAAATCGCCAGAAAGTGGTCACTATAAATTTTGTCACGTTTGGGGCATACATTGCACCGTACCATCTATCATCTGGAGATTTAGAAGGCCATTTTCTCTGAAGGGGAGAGGGGCACTCCGCCTAGTATATCACATTCCAACAACTTCCCATGTCACGATACTAGCTGCTCACCTGTTCAGTTGAAAGTGGCAGCGCTATGGGAGGGGGAGGGGATATTTCTCCCAGATTTTGTCCTTGCTGCCACTTGACCCTCCACCACCCAAGTTAGGTCATTTAGGAGTTGGGTTCCCAAGTTAGATCAGTAAGGAGTTCTTCTTGTGTGCAAATATTCACTTACTGATTCTTTGCTACAAATTGAAACCTCCAAAATAGGGTTGGACATGTGTACTTATACCTTGCGCAGGAGTGTCCGTGATCACACCGGCATGATTGCTGGCCCTCCTTGTGGTGAGGGGTGTCACCATCCTAGGTAAAATTTCTATACCTTATGTGTTCCATTTCTTGGCCCATATGAAGCCCATACAATTTCGCTCCCAGGATTAATAAGGGACCCATATGGGATTGCCCACATAACCATGTGACCCATATGGGATAGGACCGGGCCTATAAAAACGACTGATATATGGGAAAAATATGAGCCATCCATTTAATATCACTCATGAACGTGGGTTACTCATATGGGGCCCTTATTAACCTTGAGTGAAAGGGTAAATCGATCTCATATATGTGGTTCAATGCCGGCATTGTAAATAGTTGTTGTCCTTGCATGTAAATAGTTATTGTAATTAGTGTTTTCTCCTTGTTTCTGATAGTCCCGGTCTTTGTTTGGGAATTTGTCCCGTTCGTTTCCAAGCTCGTAAAAACGGATTGGAGCAGAGAGCTAATACTTGGACATGTTTTTACTTTACTTTATGCTAATTCAGTAAGTCCCACACTTCCATGAGGAGATAATCCTGGAAGGATCGTTCATTAGACGGACGATTTTAGAGTTCTTTTGTCTGGAACTTAATGTAGCCTCGTTCATGACCAACTTTTGTACCCTAACATATCGATAAAAAAAAAAGAAAAAGAAAAGAGACAAGGGAAAAAACATTACTTGATGTTACGGAGTATACCGACAGGCAGAAGAAATAAATCCAGGCTAAACATTCGAATTGACAGCGAGAAGTCGTTGCTTCAAAATAATGCAAATGGTGCTAGGAGTAATATATTAATGCTATATGCAAAGAAGCAGACTGGTTACGAGGCTACAGATTACAACAGCTTGATCAACTTCATTATTTAACATATTGCAGAGGGCATAAATGTACTCAGAGTTGTGCATTTTAATTAGAGAAACACTGATGCTAAAAAATGCGACAACTGTGGCTAGGCTACACATTTCATTAAGACGACCGGCAAAGTTGAAGCGACAAACCGCCCATGTGCCCTTCAAATTGTAGTAGAGTGAATGGATCCATTGTGCTTAGTTTTAAACACCTTTTAATGTATTTTTTTCTCCATTAAAGTACAAAAATGAGATCAGGCATGAGATTAAAGGCAGTCATTCGTCACCCAAAACAGAATTTTGCCTGAGTCTACCAAAATACGCAACTGGCACAGCCGATTCTTTAAATGACAATAAATTAAAAAAAAATGCACAGTAGCTTGTGGTACACATCATTTACTGAAAGTGTTCTAATGACACACCGCAGTGCCTTGTATGCTCACCAGTGGATGCTATGGAGCGATAAACTAGGACAGATTCTGTGGATAGGGATGAGTTTTAGACAGCTGTGAGATGGATCAGAAGCATGTAGGTGTCGAGAATTGGAACTTACTTACATCATGGAGCTACCGTGTTGGTGGCTCCATAGTTAGATGAGGTTTTACGACTCAGTCTCTAACAATTGGTTTAAAGGCCAAGAGCAACCCCCCCCCCAAAAAAAAATATATAGTAAGAGCTAATTATCACAAGTTTCCTCTTATTTCTCTTCAAAAGTATCTTTCATTATATTTTATAACTTAAATATAGCATATTCAATGTATAACAAGCAGTACCTTCTAGCAAATTTCACATTTGAAGAGAATAATTGTAGTCACATGACACTCAATAGCCAATAGTGAAACAGGACAGTCTACTACACAACTTCAAGTTGGGGTGACTGCTCTTGCCCTTTAAGGTTTAATTCGGGGTGGCTACCTCCTTTCTCCCCGTGGTGGCCCATTGCCTTGCTTTCCCTATTCCATTACTTATGCCGATTACCAAGCTTAGAGGCAGACGGTTCCATTTTTTAAAGTCGTCGGTATGACCTGGCATGGAATCGAGAGTCCTGAATGACAATCTGGGGTGGTCAATATATGCCTTTAAAGTTATTTTAAAGCAACGACTAAATCCAACACAATTGTCTTCTTATTCTTCTTCAAAATTTTTTCATAATATTTTAGGACTTCTATCAAAAAGTGGAGTTTCAAGGTAAATAAGCCAGTGACTCCTAGTAAATTTCACATGTGAAGAGAAAAATACGTATCACGTGGCTCTGAAGTGCCAATCATGAAACAGGACAGTGTACTACACTACTCCAAGTTGGGGCGATTGCTCTTGCCCTTTAAGCATCTCATTGAGCATCTACTTGACTTACCCACTTTTCGATAAAAAACGGTTGTAGCATGTATTAAAGGTAGTGTGACATGAAAATGACAAAATTGGGTAATTGATATAAAAAGCATTAAAAACCATAAAAACAGCCACAATTTCCATCAAAATCCATCAAAAATTGACCATTTTACAGGGCAGTTTCTGATTTGCACTTAATCATTAATAAATATGAGCTCTATATGCAAATCTTGTGATGTCATGGGAGGGACATACCATATATGGTTAATGTTACCCTTTGTTTTTACAATGTTCATTTCAAGGACAGTTGTAACATTAATTGGTCCTGAAGGTTTTATTTTGGAAGTTTAAATTGTGTCCTTGGAAATCTTCAGTATCGATTACCAAACCATTAACTGATGTGTAATTAAGAGATAATTTATATAGGGTTACCAAAAGAAATGTCAACACTACGCAACACTCCACATCATTATTTTTGCATGAGCAACCACTTTCTTCAGAAACGTTTGAAATTTGAAAAGGTATATCTTGAGAACTGTGCAAGATGTTGAAATAATTCCAACAGATTTTTCCTTAGCAAACTTCACTCCACAACTGCCAAGTGAAGTCAGGTCTTTTTGCTGACATGTCACACCACCTTTAAAAGTGTTACTCCAAATCTAATTCATTTTTAGTCCGTTATGTTTACACAAACACTTAATAACATTTATCACTTTGAAATGAGTCTGAGTACAAAATTTCTTAGAAAAAGGATCAAAGGTTAAGAAGTCTCCATTTTGTGCTAGTAACTGATTAACTGCAAAGAAAATTTCCATATTTCTTCCATTGTTGGTAATCTATAGAGGTTCTTCACATATACGTCATCGAACCACGGTTGGGTGACTGGGATTTGTGAGGCGATTATCAGTAAGCAGCTGTTACATTTTAAGTACTGACTCTTTTCAGGGCTTTTTCGGATTCCACTTACAAAAACTCTGGTTAAATTTAAAAATATTGCAAATATACTAAGACTCCATACTTAAGGTGTATTTATTATTTTGTCATTAAACACATTTTACCCAATTTCTTTTACCCTCGAATTTCATTTGGGGTGTAAGGAATTGACTGGGGCGGCTCCATCCCCTTCCCTCTCTGGTGATACCTATACCCTTTTGAACAGTCTGTGTGAGGATTAAATTTAAGACATCCTAAATTTTAGCTCATTCAAAGCATCAACTTCTTCATTTTTAACTCAGACTTTGTAGGAAGAACGAAATAGCAATCAGCCGAAATTATTTCTCTGATACACTACAAAAGTATACACACGGTTGATGGCAGACTAAGCTGAAGACATTCTATCTTCACAGTTATTTAAAACTGTTAAAATAATTAAGATTTCACATACTGAATAACTTAAAACGAAAGCATCTATCCAGAACCATTTGTTATACGTTGGTAGAAGCAAAATTAATGTAACAAAAACTGAGGTCGCGCTAGGATTTGCCCTACAAGGGGGCCGAGCTCCCCGACAGGGGGTGGGAGTATTTTGAAGTCCCGACAAAGATAATGAGTCCTCGATGAGACATGACGGGCAGAATATGAGGCTCGTGTAGCGAGCTGAAATTTGGAGATTTCTTTTCAACAAGTATTCACAAGTACGGAACTTGTTTTGAAGAAAATTTGACATTTTTGGAAGAAAGTTGGCTTTTTGTAAAGATTGAAATAATAGCGCTGTTTGTTGAAGAATCTATCTTTCAAATGATCAAACTCCAAAATGTTGTATGGGCGACTGAAATTCGTTTGGGGTTACGCATTTTATTGTAGGCTTACAAACTATACTTTCAGGCGAAACTGGAACTTCAATTTGCCCGAAAACTTCTTACCTTGAACAAAGACTTGATAATTAAGAAATATATTGAAGAAAATTTAAATGAAAGAAAATGTGACTTTCTGGTAAGGTGAAATTAAAAGTTTTGGATTTTTATTAAGTGATCTGCCTTTTAAGGGCAACAATACGTAAAATGTCGGGGGACTGAAGTTGGCTCGGGTTTTTCATTGTAAGGAGTAGGCCTACCCACCGAAATTGGAAAATTTCCCGAAAATATTCTACCATTTGTAACATATATTTGAGAACCATGCAGCTTATAGAGGGAAAATAATTGCAGTTTTATTACAGATTTTTTATTGAAGAATATGACCTTCTTATCAGAACCATCAAGCAAATCGAAGGGTAACTTGTAGTTCAATAGGGTTACTAAATATCATGCAGGTTAAGACCCTCGGACGGTACTGATAAAGCGCCCGAAAAAGTTTGGCCACCTCTTAACATATGTTGAAAATCCGGAACTTACATATTAAACGATTTTATTGCAGAAATATAGGTATACGGAAGCATTTCAGTTGGGGGGGGGGGCTAAGGATTTTTTGCATGAAAAATGTAGTTGGCGTGGATCGCACAGGAAATCTTGAAAAATCGCTACTCCTCAGAGAGCCGAGGGAATTCCCAGGCTTGTAAGTAGGATCTAAACAGTCGATATTCTGAGGTTTCGTATGCAAAAACGTGTTTTCACTTGAAATAAATGAGCAAAGTGATCAGAAATTATTCCTTATGTTGATAAAACGGAACACGATGTGAAAGCCTGCAATGTTCTGTTCAGATAATTGTTTTGTGGAAACACTATATTAGCGGAGCGCACTATTGATTGACGCGGAGCGTACAGAAAATTTTGAAAATTGGACCTTTCAGACAGCCGGAAATGGGATTTCTCAGACTTGTAACTTCAAGCAAAGCAGTCGTTATTTTGAGCTTTTGTTTGCAATAAAATTCTTACTGAAACAGTAATTGCTAAGTGATCAGAAAATTATCAAATAGAATGTAGGTTCATGAAATGATTTTGTACCTTTTCGAGGAAAAATTTATTCGAAGAAACAGAAAACATGCTAGATTTTTTACTCCATTGCGACTCTTGGCTAAATTCAAGATCTACTGAATATATGAAGTTATATATAGTAATTTGTTTTAGGTTTCGTATGGGAAAGTGGAAATTTCTTTACTTTCTTTTCAGAATGTTTGAAAATCCAGAGATTATATTGAAAAGAATTCGGATTTTTTGTAGAAAAATTTGGGAATTTTGAGTTTCCTTGGCGAAACCTTTGCGGTTTCCCCCCACACCTAGCTATATCTCCTGAAAAATTACACGTAAAAATTTACTGTCTCATCCCCGACCCATAATAGGATTCCACCTAAATCGACTGTTTGATCTCGGTACCATAGGCACGAAATTTCGTTGGTCTTGGTGTCCGCTTGGTCCACCAGTCGACTGATGATCTCGTGTACATGAAGGTCACGGAAACCGCCAACGTGAACTTCGAGTTTCTAAGCCTGGTGGGACAGCGATGATCGGTGGAATTCGCAATATTTCATACTAAAGACGGCGATTTGGTCTCAATATGGGGGAGGGCAGATCCACTCACTTTTCTTTGCAAAAACACTGTGTGGAAAAATCAGTAATTTTTTTTATTTTCCAAATATGGGTGGGTAGTCCCCGTACTCCTAGCATCGCCACACATGAAGAAGTGTAGAAAATCGGCTCACTTATACATTCTGTAGGCTATAAAGAAATACTGGATAATTTCATACTTTAGGAAATTCGATATAAATGAAACATTAAGGATTTATTAAAGGCAGGGAAAAAGCTCAGGGCTAAACTGAAATTACCCCAAAATTTGCACGGTAGTATTTAAAACGAGCAAATAGTGGACGTTTTGAGTTTCGAAATGGTTTTTTTTATAAAGAGCAGATAAGCGCTCTTGGTTGTTCGTTATTCGCGTATATGGAGCACCGTCGAATATTATAAAAGTAAGACGACATATTTATTATATGCATACGACATTTGCATTCAGATTGGCTATTACTTTCACTGCAAACAGCCATATACATGCACCCCTTCAATCTCTTAAGAGGATTTCATTCGATCACCAAATCCGTTCTGATCTGGAAGATGAGCTTCATTCATCAATGTTTGAAATTAATCAGTACTGACCTGTTGGCTTCGAATACTTTTTCTCTTTCAGCAACTGAAGTCGGGAGGGTTCCTTTCCACAAATTAATAATAAAACTTTGCTTTTGTGGAACAAATTAACTATTAAATGAAGCAAAAATGTTTTCCATGATGTTGAAGAGAAGATGGAACAAAACTGCACAGACATTGCAGGCTATGTAAAAAATAAAATCTTTTGTGGATGATTTGTCACGGAAAATAATCTGTGATTAATGGTTATCCTTCAAAGTGTTTCTCCCTACCTGAAGTATAGCATTTTGCTTACACTTGTTTGAGGTAATTTTTAAATTTCGAAAAGATGAAACCAAACAGCCAAAGCGAGTAATTTGTCAGTTTGTAAAATCGGAGAAAGGCGTAGTCAAGATTTCAAACAGGGTGGTGATGGTGGAACCGTGGTGGGGTAAGGTGAGGGTGATGACTGATCGCCGTCCAGAGGAGGGGTGAAAAGAGTGAAGGTTCACCTCACTAAGGGATATTTTGGCTTACATGACGGTAGGTTACATGCAAAAAATTAGTAAATTTGATTTTAAATTTAAATTGAAATACATATTCAAGAAATTCTTATTTTTTATAGGTCTATTGATTTTAATTTTTCATCTGGTATCTTACTGAAATATGTTTCTATCTTCCCATCCTACCACCCGAAATGCTCTGTCCAAAGGGCTTAAATGCATATATGACATGAATCACAAATGATGTCGGATGTCACGGAGCACTTTGGCCTACACACGTGGGGTCGTTTGCGTTGAGTCCCCCTGTTGGGTCGATCCGAGCAGGCTCTCATAGTATTGCTATTTGGCAGTATTGAAGAGTGACTTCGTGCCCTCTTGTTGATAGACAAATCATCTTTCATATGCGTTGTTAGAATAATTGCACCGTGGAATATTATTTTGGCCAATCACTTTGCCGAAAGCTAGTAATACCGTTCTTTCCAACTTCTGGTGATCATGCCCTGTTGCGCATTGCGAAAGAATGAAGTAGTATGTATGTCTTGATTTTTAAGTTATTGGGAGGTATTTTCAAGGGCGCTTCGAGCACCCTTCCCTTTAGAAACATTTGGAATTAATCGCATTCTAATTTCGCTGGTACTCATGCGCTATATTAACAGGATATATACCGGCAGCTGAACTTGAAACGATTTAACTAAAGGCATCGGCCTCAGTACCAGGACTTGTAACCAAATCATTTCTGTCAAGAAAAGAGTTGCTTTTTCTCTCATATACAGCTCACAAAAATAATTCTTTATAAGTGAGCTAGGTAAATCTAACCTAACGATATTATTGGAGTTATGGATTAGTCTTATGTTTCGGTGCGATTAATTAAAAATGTACGTGCCTGTACCATATTGCTTCCCACTAAAAAACAACTGTCTTGCCGGAAGGCATGAAAATGACTTCATATTGATCGGCAGTACAATTTTTTTTTCTAAATAAACGAAGCTATCCATGTCCAATTTCATATGTGCGTTTCGATATTATCAATTAAAAAAAATCCCATGCTTACCTATCGCTTATGCTTTTTTAAAACTTACTGAATAATTTTATTATCCCATTACTTTTCTAAATTTTTACACAGGCGTTGCCGTAGCAATCTGGGAAACCATTTTAAAAGGAGAAAATGATATTATTGGCTTGTTTATGTGGGATGTGTCTGTATGTGTGCGTATGTGTCTGTCTGTGCGGGGCCAGGAGGTTGCATTTTGTGTAAGGTGTTCGATCAGCAATTGTCATGTGTGAAAAGGATTAAAGTTAGTCTTTTTTGTGACCACTAAGGCAAGTGATAGTGATAGTAGTCTGCATGGCCGGCTGTAAGGCTATACATACTGGCAGATACAAACGATCTTAGTTCAAGCCCGTAGCCAGGGGGTCGGAGCGTTCGAATGACCCACCTCAACTTGAGAGAGGTCCATTTTTCCAGCCCTGTGTCTGAAGGGTCTGCTATGAAATATTTTTTTATCTTGACATATAACAGATTACGTGTATTATTTTTTTCTCAAAAGTGGTGTACTGTGTGGAATTCCTGGGGAAAAAGGACTTCTGTTGTGTTCAAAAAGTCCTTTAAAATGCACCAGATTGCAGGAGATCTCCAGATTTCAAACTTTTCAGGGGAAGCATGCCCCGGACCCCTAGCAACTGCATGCTTACGGCAGGCGCCAGCCGCCTCCGTATTTGGAAAAAGGTCAACATTTTGGAAAAAAACCAACCCCTCCACATGGGCTGGCTACGGGCCTGTAAATTGATAGAAAACAGGCTTTTCCCTGCAGCGGCATTAAAATTATGAAAATTTATAATTAAATTGAATGAAATGTCAAATTAATTTTCCCGATAACATCGTAAATTTTCTATAATCAGAAAATGCGCTTTATCACAAGAAAGAAAAATGCATTACTTTGACAACTTACTTCTAAAGATATGCTATTGAGATGCAGTTTTCGCAGCGAATCTAGGATGAACCGCTCTCTGGTGTTAATATATGACACGACCTCACATACCAGCTTACTTTCAGCTTACTTTACCTTCAACTCTTTCAATGCTGGCGGTAAAGTTTATCTGGTATACTTTATTTTACTGATCTTTTTGCAATTTGTCCACTTTTTTTTATTGAAGCGGAACTATAACAGCAATCGAAAGCTCGAAACGGCGACTGCTTCAATGCTCCTTACAAGTCTGGAAATGCTATTTCCGGATATCTGTGGGTCACCATTGTTGACAATTTTCTGTGGGCTATGCGTCCATATATGTCAAATTCTTCCACCTACTAAGGCCTACTTTTAGCCCCTCATACAACAGTGGAAAACGCATTCCAGTCCAGGCATAATCCTAATTAAATTGATTCAATGCATATCCTGGTGGTCGTTCAAGGCCTTCATGTGTAGTCACACCACTTTGGACTAATGATGTAATATATGAGCTACTCTGAATTTTTAGTTTGAATCTGATGGCAGTCAAAGAGCTTGTCAATTGAGAATTTCTACACTTCCGGTAAAATTGTAGTTTGGGGTAGCGAGTGACTGTCTTGAAGGGCGACAGCCAGCTTAATGATGAAGCCGCTGACCGCTTTCCAACGGAAGGAAAGAGAGTCTGGTGGTTGAAGAACTACGTCAATGACTTGACAACTGAATATTTGAGGTACTTAAAACTCTACCGACGACGGGATTCGAAGGGGTTAGGGTCAGATTTCAAAGAAATGGCCAATGCTGCTAATGATGATTGGTCTTTCCCTTGACTCAAAACGGGTGACCATGACCATGACGTCAAACCCATTGAAGAAACATGTGTCATTGTACTACTTTGACTTTAAGATCGAACTTCATTGCCAAATATCTGGAGGACGGTCTCTATATTGGCCCATATAGTTCAGTATCAATTGGGTATTCTGGTAAACTTCACCAACCCCTTGTTTCAGTTTTTGCAAGCTTTAGGGGTTCCAGGGCCGAAAATCGATTAGAGTGGGAGTTTTCCATTTCGACACAAAATTTGTGCCGCGAGATATTTGAAAAACGAAGTTCCTCATTCTGTTCTTCCCAACAAATATTTTAGGAACAACATATCTATCTATGATCAATGAACACATTATCTTCTGCACCTATTGGAATAGGGTGATAATTACCCCAAGACTACATGCACATAAATATTATGTGGCTCACATATATACGCTGCAATTTATCAGACGCACAACTAACAAATCATTGACCTTTTTATAAGACGGTTACTCTTTTAAATTTCTCAACACTTACAGTTTATGTGTAACTATGTAATGTTGTCCCCACCACCTACTTCTGCAGACCATGAGTAATATTAAGTGGCCTTGGTTATCGCTCAAAGGGATACCGTCTCGTTTCACAATAGTCTAGTTGCCGTCAGACAGAGGCCGGGGGAAACCGGATTTTTAGAACAAACCTCACGAGACGATGTCCAGCTGGCCAGTGTAGGGTAACATTGTCTCGCGAATGAAACTAATATACGGCGTTATACTCCTAATAAGAGAACATTTGAAGTTGTCTTCCCATGGCAATTGCTATCCGTCTGTCTCTTGACTTAATAGTTTGATACTTGCAGGGGAAGACTCATCCCGCGAGTAAATGGCCATCTTGAGGACAATTGTAGGTGAGTCATATCGCCGACTGAGCTATATCTCAAACACAGTCACTCATCTACGCCTTCCACGAAACAGAACGATTGAAAGAATTGTACAAATTTATTGAGAGGCGAACCATATTACAGTAGGGATTATTTGATACGAAAAGATATTTGATACATCATTGAAGCAACTTCATTCCGACTGCAGCTGAGGTCCGCTCAGAAGGCAATTGGAAGAGTTCTATAAATAACGAAGGTCATGTTTATTGTCTTAAAGGAAAAAGAATTTGTGTAAGAAGGTTAGTTTATTAACCGTCTAGACTTGTATTACAAGGCCATGACCACTAGTGGTTATCAACTGTCATGTGAGGAAGTGCTAAATTTCAGAAATGCATACCTATCAGATCAAATGTACCTGCTCTAAACGTACAGCAATGCTGACACATTTCAAAATAAATTCAAGACGCAAAAATATGAAGTCAATCACCACTGTTTCAAGGAGAGTCAATTTCGAGTTTATTTCAACTTCATTTTCAAATGTAAGAGGCACCACAACATTTTTATGGATAGCATCATCTTGTCTTATTGTGGGCAATGCAAGAGAAGCATGCAAAAATGATGTTATAAATAATCTTATGAAGATAGTAGTTACGGTAACTCTAATTTACAAAAGAATGAAAAATATCCGTTTCTTACAAAAGAATATGGAAAACATTCCTCTTTCAAAAAACAAATTTTGGAAAGAAAAAATAATAAATGCAACTTTATACTACTTACAATTATTCATTAGGGGAAATATGTGGCTTCATTCCCCTTGCTGGAAAATTTCTTTTTGGAAAAACTACTCATTGATGTGGATGACTCAAGAATATTATAACAATGAGGTGAATACATTCCTCATCAACATATGAATGTGATATTAATAATTTGCAAATGAATACAAATATATTCCACAGACATTGTGAATGTTTTCTCATTAACATGAAGTATTTCTCTTTTACATATCATGGGGGTTACAGAGCAATATACTGCTCATTAAAATATAGATTTGGAAAAATTCATCACCTGATGGTTGTGATATTTTTTATATGAAACGACTTCTTTATTCCTCACTAATATTTCAAAATGATGGTACATCTTTCAT
This sequence comes from Holothuria scabra, assembly GCA_037179385.1. Classification (NCBI taxonomy): domain Eukaryota; kingdom Metazoa; phylum Echinodermata; class Holothuroidea; order Aspidochirotida; family Holothuriidae; genus Holothuria; species Holothuria scabra. The sequence continues at coordinate 54,695,986 of CM074181.1, read as the reverse complement.
CAGTGGATTTGAAATCTTTCCCTTCCTTACAAGAATACTCCTCATTCAGTATTTCCATTCAGAGTAATTTTTATCTCACACAAATACAGTTTGACAGGAATGCTAATTGGTTGTGTGATCAAGGGTGGTGATCTGGGGGTAGGGAGGGGAGACAAGGGGACATGTACAATGCATCAGAAGGAGAGCATATGAATCCTGGCGAGAATTGGGTACTCTTTAGTACTCTTTAGGACTTATGCTCTGAGGATAACAAGGCAGGTGGGTATGAGAAAATATCAACAGATTGATTAAATGGACTGAAGAGATCAAATTGGTGGACAGAATATACCTTTCAATTACCTACAGTAATTTCTATAATAAGTTTTTTGTAAAAGTTGTCTTAAGTGAGTGAAATTATATAACTTGCTGAAACATTACTGAAACAGCAATGAGAAAACAAATAACAGCTAAACTGCAACCAAATAATAAAACTCAAGGTTCTTTATTTTGGACGGACACTTTAAATACAGAAAATTTTTGTTAGCATTTGTCTCAAAATATAAAAACATCAAATTTAATGAAAACATCTGAAGCAAGCTTCAACAAACAAGCAAGGTAAATAAAATTTCATGTAACAGATCTGCAATATGTAAACAGCACATTCTGGTCTTGGAGACAAATTTTTTATTTAACAAAACCTTACCCTATACCAATATTCTAAGGGAACTGAACCAAACTGAAGACCTAGGTCTGACCCAGATTCATGAAACATCACCCTCCATCTTAGTTTTATCCTGACAGGACTAGTTAATGGTAGATCACTGTTGAGATTGATGGTGGTCAACAAAAAAACGGGTATGTATTTCTAAATTGTTACGAACAACTTATCTGAGAAATTCTTGCATGCCAGGATAGAATAAAAGATGCACTTGCTATTGATAAAAATATTAAACAATAATCTATTGTTGTTAATCAAGGCTTCTCTGCGAAGAACTATTAAGGTTATATGAAAGACATGTTGTTTGCAGGGAAAATATCTACATACAATGAAAGACTTCTCAAAGGTGGATGAACTGATATTGGCATTATGGCCACTGAGGAAGTAATTTCTCAATTAAACTTATTGTTTTATAAACACTGCAATTTTAAATGTTGGTTTTGGACAGGACAAAGACTTTAGTCAGGCTACTGTTACTTCAAGCAATGAAATGAGCCAATCAAAGAGTTTGGTACCCTTAAGCCAATCACCAAAGCTAGGGTCAAACAGCTGTTCAAACTGTTGAATGTTGGTTAGATTGACTTCAAATGGCATCTGAAAGTGAACAAGTAAATACAAAGTCCTGTTAGTTTCATTAAATAGGAGTGTGAAGACCAGACAAGTCTTGAATGCTCAATAGACCTTATGCATATAATGTCAAAATGCTAAAAAAATGCCCTCCTGGGGAGGAATAGCAAACCAACACCCTCAAATGCAGACATCTGATTGGCCAACTAATCAGCTACATGTAATTCTTCTACACATGTGGGCAAATGCTACTGTGTGTGGTCCACTGCAGCATATATTATATGCATAGTTTAGTGGTATGACTAAATGTTTCATTGTTGTTCCTCCACAATGACGTCATGCGATGTGTATTTGCTTTATCTTTTATATCCATTTTAACAGATACAACAAAGGTAAGAGCAAATATTTACTACCATAAAACCCCAATTAATTTATTATTTTTTTTTTGCATCAAGACTAACAAATGAAGACTTAACAAGTTCAACAGGATAAATGTATATTCCACAGTCAAATTCCAGATTTACATTTTGCTTCTGTGAATGCAGCCTGCCATCAAGTGCAAGAGGCCTACAGCCAATACTTTGAGTTGAAAAGATATGAAATGAAGTTATCCTTACAACATTTTTTTCACATGTTATTAAGTCAATTGTTTCAGTCAAGCATTCCATTCATTTTTTAACTTTTGTTGAGAAATAATTTAAAATTCTAAATAACAATATATCCCTTGAAGGTTATACCCATCACTTCTTTCATGACTTAATAAAGCCTAGAAATTCTGAAACAGGCAGCTCATCAAAACTTTTAATCAAATCAACACATATTTCTTTAAGTTGCATACAAAAAGCTAAATTATGCAGACTGATACATAAAACCTTAGTGACTGTAACACAGACATGAACAAACATAATGAGATATAAAACTCAAAGGCAAAGTCCTCTCACCCCAGAGAGTATTCAATTCTCCCAATCCCTTGCCCCTCCCACATCTGTTTAAAACTCCTCCTTGCACAAACACAATCCTTTGCTATTACTATGAGAAACATCCTTGTGAGCATTTAAGACCCTAATGTTCAATCAAGACACTTGCTGTGCATGACCTTCACAAGGTAATATGACCTTCTTTGCATCTTCTGAATGGGATGTCAGCAAAGAGCAGAACCAATTGAAAATTTTGCCCTCCCCTATCCAAAATACTGTGTTAGTGACAAGTGACTGCCTCAACTTAAAAATAACACACACACACACAAATTTCAGGTTAGTATCAAGACTGGAGAAAGTCCAATCTTTAAACCTCGCTCCACAAAAAATGTACAAATATTTACTGCGAAGTTGGAAACACTTCCACTTATACTTGATAGACAGATCAATTTTTAGCACATGCTGCTTGGAAAGCAAAATTTGGAAAAGAAAGGGCATGTCTAATATTTTGTGAGAGTTTTCATGTGAAGGATGCACATTTTAATTGTCACCCCTAGAAGAACAATGGATAAAACTTGTCTTACCCTCCCCTCTCCAAATTTACTTGTAGTTAACATGAAACAACATCCAACACTTAACAGCACCTATTTTACAAAGCTCGTAGTCTCATCAGTGGGACAGTAGTAAACACGTGAATTCATTTCCGTTAGAACAGCAAGCCTTTATGTACAGAGTGTTAAAGCAAAAACGCAGGTATTTACCAGCTGTCTACAAAGACGATTAATGAGCTAATTAAACTATGTAAACCTGAAACTGAAGCAAATTAATATAGGCTGACATGAAGTACAGCAAACAGTGAAATATAAATTTGACACTTGTATTTGTTTCAGATGGGATGTAGAAGAGTTAAGTAAACTTACCTTCGCTGATGATGACATTCTATCTTGCTCTTGCGTCATCTGATTTTGTAACATTTCCTCCACCGTTTGAATACACTGTCTAAATAAAGCCTGACAGAGAGAAATGTAAGGGTTGTCAAAGTTAATGTCTGTTTTGGATTTAAATACATTCCAGAAAGCCTGTAGTCAGACAAGGTACTGAATGCATGGGGGCTGGGGGGGGGGAAGATTTTTCCTGGGGTACAAATATGTAACGCTCTATTTAAGTTGATGGAAAACTGCAAAGCTCAGGTGGGGGCAGGGGGAAAAAGAATCAGGAAGCTTGCCCTTTTGTACCCAATATGGCTAAGAGTTTGAAACCACATGGCCAAAAGACTTGGCAATTCCTTGCTTCCTTGGTGTAATGTCAGGTCAAAGGTTTGCAGCTGACACATTGTGTTACATAAAAAGTTAATAATTCCATTGTGCAAAGACCATAATAAATTAGCTTCATGTTTCTGATATTGGGCTTAACATTCCCAGTAAATGGTTTTAAAGTATTGTTCTTTGCACTTTGAACTTTTCAATTGATAAAGAGATACTGTGGAACACTCAGTGTAGCATGTATACATATGTAACTTCAAACTCTCTAAGGGGATGGGGGACTTCAGGTGCTTTTCCTTCTGGCTAAAAGCCTGCATACCAGATGGTCAAAAGGCATGGTAATGCCATACTTCTTGGATTTACAGTACTGTCATTTTAAGATCTTCTGTTGATGCAAAATCATGGTGGAATTGATGTGCCACACAGAAAGATAACTATCTATTGGGAATAGATAATCATCAAATTAGCTCCTTGTTTTTAATTTTGGGCTCAACATGCCAGGTGTTTAGATTCAAATACATTTCATTATCATTTCAACAAGGTTTTAATGTTTTGGCCTTTGAAATTTGGACTTAGGCATCTAAAAACAAAGAGATACTGTGATATGGTTAGTGTGGGGTACCCACATGTCAGAAGAATCAAGAAGGAAATTTATTCACATATTCAGTAGAGGATAGGGGAGGGAGGGGAGGGAGAAAACTTCAGGTCACAATCATATAATACAAGACAATGCGAGTTACGTTATGATACTTTCCTCCTTACAAACCTAAAAATGATCACTTCTATGATAAAACGTCTAGAAAATAATTCTTTTTTGCATGACATGTAGAACAAACTGTCCATCTCACAACTGAAGTTAAGGTAAAAATATTTTCAAGGAATGAAGATTTCCCCTTTCACTACAACAGGGGAACCAACTGCTAGCCCAGCCCCTACTGTACCACCAAGAGCATGATTGCCTATTGGTGAAGGTGTTGGACTGGTGAGGTATAGAATGTAAGTTTGACTTCAGTTTGGGTCATTACTTTGTGTCCTTGGGCATGACGCTTTATTTCAATTGCCCTTCTCAACCCACAGGAAAAATGAGTACCTTTGAGGTACATTGTCATAAAAAAATCTGGGCTCGAAATAAGCTTGAAAATGGGCATGGCCAAAATAAGAAAAATGGCCATCAATTTATGTTATTTCAATGTACATTTACTAAGGGACATCCCTGCCATTGATAGGGCCCCATGGCCATGACCATCGGTGCTGTTCATTATTTCGAGCCCTGAAAAATCCTGATACTACCATAATAAATGGCTCATCTTCAAGGAAATTTGGACCTGGCCAGTTTGTTTAGACCAAATGCTTAGAAACACAGTGGTAAAACCTCATCTAACTAATTTCAAGAGGATTTATTGCTTGGCTACACTGCATTTTTCAAATTTGATGTCAATCAAAGATCTGTACCAATTAAAACTTTTGGTATACCTAGAGTAAAACTGTTGTTTGGGGGTAATGACTGACTACCTTTACGTCAACACAGATATCAGATATTCTTATGAAATTTGCATTCCTGCCTTTCATGAAAAATTCAGACATATCAGGAAGTGCACCTTTGGTCTACAACTTCGAAAAAAAAAGAAGAAAAGCACGCTTTAAAAGCTACAAAATGGATCTTATGAATCCAACTCTCACTATTATAGATTATTTCTTTGCTGAGATATTGAAAGTTGAAATTTTTTCACCCAAAGGGAAATATTGCATTTAATAGGCTTTTTATTGAATATGTTCTTTTTTATTTACAAATGGATTGGATGAAGGAAGGGGGAATGGGAACAAATTTTTACCCAATCATAAGGATCAATTAACTAATAATAAACCTTTCTGTGACACCTGACAAATTTGTTCAACCAAACAATTATGAATACAAAACCACACCTTTGTTAATTCTGGTTCTCTAGTTCACCAATCAAACCATTTGTATCACATTGCATCAGACAACAACAAATGCCTCTTATGATAGCGCAACACGTTCACGGAATTAAGACAAACACTAGTTTTTTGTATTCCAGTTGCTGTTTGACACACTGAATGAACTAACATTATTAGTTTAATAGCAGGAATATTTCTTTAATATTATTTGATTGATTTAAGGTTCAGTCCTTACACAGTAGTGGGTTGCTTTGCTTTCAGAATAGCAGGATGCAACAAATTGTTACTGTTTTAAAAAAATTGCTGCGGTTGGTTTCAGCCATAGCTGGGAGAAAAAAAAATTTTACAACCCTTGATGCCACTTGCCAAACAAATTATCCATGATTCTAATTATGAACCAATCTTTGACAGAACCAGAATGCAAGAATGCATCGAGGTTTCGATGATACATACATGCTCTTTTCAATAAAAATGCTACATTTCTTGTAACAACTGGTGACCCAAAGTGACCTTCTCTTTTCAATAAAATGCTACATTTCTTGTAACAACTGGTGACCCAAAGTGACCTTTGACTCCACCAGTAAGTAACTGGTTTTTCTTTTAACCAAAACATTTCTATAGTCAAAAAGCCAAATTTCATACTATGCCTTAAGATATTCTGCAAACAAGGTTTTCAGAGTTTGATGCCAGGTGATACCAGATGACCATTGACCTCCACCAAAAACAACAGGTACAGTACTTTCAACTCACCATACTGTAACACATCCACATACTTATTAAGAAATCCATCCAAGTTTCCTACCTTGAGATATCCCATTTTCACAAGTTTTTCAAAGTTTGACCGATCATGACCCTTGATGTCCTTTCACCTCCACAAAAAAAACCTTACACAGACCATCTTCTCACCATAACTCATCCACACACTAATTATGAAATCCATCCATGTTTTGTACCTTGAGCTCTCCTAAACAAGGTTTTCTGAGTTTGACCCCCTAAGACCCCAAATGACCTTTGACCTCTGCCAAAAATCAATAGGGTTCTTCCTTACATCATAATGCATCAACATATCAAGTTTGAAATCAATCCAAGCTTCCTACCTTGAGACATTGTGTTAAAAAGGTTTCCAGGATTTGTCCCTTCTGACCTCAAATGACCTTTGACCTCCACCAAAATATATAGGATTTTTCTTTACATCATAACGCATCAACTTATCAAGTTTGAAATGAATCCAACTTTCCTACCATGATGTTTCACGTAAACAAGGATTTCAGGGTTTGACCCCGTGTGGCCCCAAATGACCTTTGACCTTAACCAAAATTTATTGGATTTTTCATTACATCATAATGCATCAACATATCAAGTTTGAAATTAATCAAAGTTTCCTACCTTGAGATATAGTGTAAACCTGGATTTTGGGGTTTGATCCCACGTGACCCCAAATGACCTTTGACCACCACGAAAATAAATGGAGTACTTTCTTACATCATAACGCATCAACATATCAAGTTTGAAATTAATCCAAGTTTCCTACCATGAGATATCATGTAAACAAGGATTTTGGGCTTTGACCCCACGTGACCCCAAATGACCTTTGACCTCGGCAAAATTTATAGGGTTTTTCCTTTTATCATAACGCATCAACATATCAAGTTTGAAATTAATCCAAGTTTCCTACCATGAGATATCGTGTAAACAAGGATTTCGGGGTTTCACCCCATGTGACCCCAAATGACCTTTGACCTCCACGAAAATCAATAGGGTTCTTCCTTACATCATAACGCATCAACATATCAAGTTTGAAATTAATCCAAGTTTTCTACCATGAGATATAGTGTAAACAAAGATTTCGGGGTTTGACCCCATGTGACCTTTCACCTCCACCAAAATCTATTGGATTTTTTCCTTACATCATAACGCATCAACATATCCAGCTTGAAATGAATCAAAGTTTCCTACCTTGAGATATAGTGTAAACCAGGATTTCGGGGTTTGACCCCATGTGACCCCAAATGACCTTTGACCTCCACGAAAATCAATAGGGTTCTTCCTTACATCATAACGCATCAACATATCAAGTTTGAAATTAATCCAAGTTTTCTACCATGAGATATCGTGTAAAGAAGGATTTTGGGGTTTGACCCCATGTGACCCCAAATGACCTTTGACCTCCATCAAAATCAATAGGGTTCTTCCTTACATCATAACACATCAACATATTAAGTTTGAAATTAATCCAAGTTTCCTATCTTGAGATATTGTGTAAACAAGGATTTTGGTTTTTGACCCCCTGTGACCCCAGATGACCTTTGACCTCAACCAAAATAAATAGGGTTCTTCCTCTTAGTATGGGGTAGCTGTGTACCAAGTTTGAGAACTGTCAGATCTTCCCTTCTCAAGATATTGTGTAAACAAGCAAAGTGTCACAAACACACACACATACATACACCCTCACACACACATACACACGCACATACACACACACGCCATCATGAAAGCACAGGTTTCTCTTTTCATCGAAACCAAAAAAGCCCCACATTCCAACTGTCCTACCCTGCTGTTATGGGTAATAACTAATTCACGAATAACACACATAGTGATCCAGTACACAGAACTCCATCTATGTGAATGCTTTGCAATATATTCCACAGAACTGGACAGCTGGTACATTGCACAGGGCGGTACAGAGAAGGAGGTGGCAGTTTGTTGTGATATTGCGAGGGACAATCTTATTGGGTAGCAAGTGTAATATCCCCCTCAGCTCCACAACCGCTCTGCCTAAAAGAATATGCAGCAGTTTAAATGTTGCATGGGGCGAGGCTTATCTTTTGATAATGAGCCCATTCTTTGAGGAAATGTTTGCTTCTTTTTGTCCATGTTTTGTGAGATTAATGTGGATCTGCTTCAAGTTATTTGTGATTCATGTTTGGAAAAGGGAGTGACAACAAAGAGGCTGCATTTGTGTCTCTTTGTGGAAGTTCTAAAATTGCAATAAATCCGTTGAAATCAAAATAGTGTATTGCAGAATAATATTTGACATTCGTCTCGTATAACTTTTATCACTTGCTGTTTCCTTTTGGACATTAAAAAATGATTGTGAGACCTTGAAGTTTGAACACTTCCTGTATTCTTGAGTAACATGTTGAACTGAGAGGGTTTGTTTTATCAAGTCCCACCATAACAACTACAATGCAACCACATTTGGCAAGAGGTAAAGTAGCTTTCAGGAAAATAAGGATATATTAAGACTAATTTAAGTAGTATAAGAACGACATTACAAATTATTGTGTAATCTACCATTTTCAATCTAGTGCATAAACTTTTAATTTTGTATATCAGCTCAGGAATGTCCAATGAAGATGAGAGATGAACTATTTGAATTCATTTTGCCAGCAGTCTATGATATACATATTTTGAAATGTAAAACTTTAAGCACCCTTAAAGTTACAATAATCTTTTGAACTAATATGGATATCAAATCAGAAATTAATTTCTCCTTTCTCACCTCTAAGTTTTCATCTTTCTTGACCTTTGCAGACAGTTGAGCAATACGAGCAGTTCGTCTCGACTTTCTGCTGGGAGACTTGGTTGAACCCCCTGCAGACCCACCACTTGCAGGGGTTATTGCCACAGCAGACACAGGCTTTGGGTTGTCGCTCAAAGACATGTCAGCCCGTTGTCTGAGAATGGCCAAGTGATCGTGGAGATCGACAACGTCTGACAGGGACAGCTCTATCTTATGAATGATGTAAGGGGTTTTCCCAGTGGACTTGGCAGAAGCCTTAGGTGGGGGCTTCCCCACTGCATACAAGAGTAAAATGCCAGGTTGGGCATTCTTGGTGACCACTCTGAATGAAGGCTGGTACCACTGCACACAGATCTCATTCTCACTGCATGTAGTAAGATTCTTCTCAGATACTTTCAATGATGGCATTCTCTTAGGAAGGCTGATCTGTGGGATATTACTTCTGTTGCCATGGTAACTCTGCACCAGCAACTTGAGGGAGGGAGTACCCTGAGGTGGAAGATTCAGGAGGGAAGGTGGGGGAACAGCGAGACATGACTGATAATATGGAAGGTGGGTGATCAAGAATTGTGCCATGCTCTGTAGACGCATAGATGTGGTGCTGCTGAAAAGGGGACTTCGGACAATATCCTGACTGAAGCTGTGCTCCATCAACTCTGCCTCCTCAAAGCTATTATTGTTAGTAGCTTCCTGAAAAACAAAATATTAAATTTGTTGGTATATAGAATTTGTCTATAATCAATACATCAAAGTGAAGTATTGTAACTGTAACATCTGCCTTCTATACCTTGTCTAGGTATATAGCAAAATAAGTTCAGCTGGGCTTCGCTTCTGGTAACAATGGGCAGGAACTGGGGGGATTATCACTGCCAACCCCCAAGTTTAATTTGATGATGCCCCTAATCAAGGTTCAGGTGGGTCCATGGGGATAAAAGCTTGCTTCAAGGCCCAGTGAGCTACAATCTGAAGGGTTTTGAAGGCTATTCATTTATGTTCAAACATGTAAATTAGAACATTGTTGCAAAGGTATTCTGTTCTTAATTTATAAGACCAAGATTCTGACATTCTTTCTATTTCTATGAAAATGAAAGGGTAATGATTTTAACAACCCCCTTTTCCTGATGGAATCACTGATGAGGAAATAACTACATAGTTTTAACAACTACTGTGGCAATGCTTCAAAGGACTTTCTGAAGCCTTTTTCATGTTCTTTTTTATTTAGCACACACTTTAGGGCAACCAATAGTGTGAACAAATGTATGGTTAGATGTGATGATAATCTTCCAGTCTTATTTCTGCAGAACAGAGCAAATTGAAAGATATTTGTGGTTTCAAGAAGGATCCCATCGAATTGCAGAAATTCCATGGTGTGTTTTTGAACACTGTTAAGACTGTTCGAGCTTTGATAACAGAAGTTGGTGTACAGTATGAAAGTGTACTTACACCACTCTCTCCAACAGCTACAGTTCCAAGGTTACACATTCTCTGGAGGACAGCTGTATATCCAACTAAATGAATCCAGGTGACTTGCACCTGCCTGGTACCAGGGGTGGTGGGACTGACATCACTAGCTACCCCTTCACTTTTGCTATCCAGCACCTCCTCCACTCTTTCCAACTGTGACATGATGGGGCTGGGGTGTGGGGTAGGAGGAGCTTTAGGTACTAGTAAAAAATGGAGAAAGTATTAAGTGGTTATAAATTTCTCAAAGACATGCTTAACTTGTGCTTTTAAGTTTTATGGGGCACAAATGTGGTGATATATTGTACTGCAGTGGTACTACACCTCACGATGCTACACAAAATGATCACACTGCCATTCAACAAATCACACGGTAGTTTTTTGTGCATACAATATAAAGAGTTTTTCAATGAATGAAACCCAAAGTGTTCTACTCTTGGTGTAATGATGTTCCTCCCAATAGCTTCAGATCTATTTTTAACATTTCAAGATGAAACACACACACTTAACATAAATTCTCTTTCTGCTCAATAATTTAAGCTTATTTTTTCACAATCAATGACTCATTTTACTGGACCCACTGTTTGGGATTCCCTCCCACATGACATTAAAAGTAGTCACTTTTTCAACATATTTATAAGATCTCTCAAACTTTTCCGGATGAAGGAACACAGTTGACTCTTTTGTTTACTGTATGTTTTCTTTTTATTCCTTTATTGTGATACAATGTCTCTCTGTCTCTGCCATTGTAATGTACTCTTACCACCAGGACTGGAAAAAATGTTTATTTCCCAGGGAGTAGAATTATTTCCCTGAAAGGGAGTAAATTCCCCCCGGTTTTCCCTATATTTTCATGTTCAGGAAAGGGAAATTTCCCTCCAGATGGCCAAATTTCTGGGGAAGGAGCCTCCCAGCTTCCCAACTTTTTCCACCCATGCTTACCACAAGATAAATTGGGCTTGTTTGATTTCCCTCCTGTGTCTTTTGCTGGAATTAATATCAGTTGGATATATTTGTTTTTGCACTAAACTATAGATTCAAATCAATCTTGTTGAAATAGAAATTGAAGAAATAAAAATATTCAGTGAGCACTTGCTAATGCCTTCTTGGCCACTAAGCCACACCGCACTTAATTGGTTTGGAAGTAACAATATTTGGGTGTAACTACCCAAACCAGGCAAGCAGATCCCAAAGGTAAGCAAAAATAAGCCAACAGAATCTCTTGCTGTTGACTTTTGTTTCCAGAGCACAATGGCAAGTTCAGACTTGCAATGCCATTTTTTCTTGCATTGGATAGCCTGCCCCTTGTTTTCACACATATGACAGTGAGTTGTAACAAGTTATAAGGTAGAAAAACCATGAGAAACTTTCAACTAAAGATACAATTATGAATGCAAAGACAAAATAAAAACTTTCAACAAGAGCTAAAGGACAATGACCTAACCTCATGAAGGGCAAAGGCAGTCACCCCTAATATGAATAAGTGTGCCTGAGCATCCAACTGATGTTTAGCTCTGTTTGCTACTTTGACAAAATTTTTGCTATTGAATAGTTCTGTGTTTACAAACAAATGCCGTCATGGCTGGGCGTCAAAAGAGTTGGCAAAGTGCACCGACACATGTTGTCACAATCAAGTTGAATCCTATTTCACTTTCTGTGTGCAATTGCATAAGCATTTACACCTGCAAAACATAACATACACACATGTGTTCTTGCAAATGCTCTGTGGCAACAAAGCCAACCTGTGATGTAAATCTGAACACCCTAATACATAGCTTTAAAAGAAGGGTTTAAGGTCATATCAAGGGTTGATATGTTAGAAGGGTACTTAATCTAAACATTTTGGTGAAATTTACATTGAAATCTGATGTGTGGTTCTCCAGATGTGAGCAAGTAAAGCTGTCACATTTTCAACCAGAAAGCCAAAAGGCTTAGTGATTCCTTGCCACTGAAATTTAAGCCTATCTTTTTTTTTTCAAATTGACAGTGCTGCGTAATGTTTTTCAAAGTGACAGTGCTCCGTAATGTACCCACAAAGTATAGGCCTACATGCAAGGCATCAACGCTTCCTACAAGAACTGGGTTTCTGCTCATGATATCACATCCACATGCGTGAAATTTTGCAGTATCCAAGACTCCAACCATGGGAAATTTGTGTAAATATGATACTGAGACTTTGACCCCTTGTGAACCAAAGTGACATTTGACATCCACCAAAAACTATAGGGATCATTTATTCACCATGCATTATCTACATGTCAAGTATGAGGATTCTACAAGTTACCTTTTTTGTAATACTATGCAAGCAAATTTGTCAGACTTTGACACTGCTGACCCCAAATCACCTTCAACCTTCACGAAAATCATCTGGGATCACCATCTCAACACGGCCAACCCACTTACTAAAGATGGGCTTAGTCACATGCATTTTTCTTGGATACCGTCATTACTAGGTTTTGATGTCTTGACCTCTCATGACCCCAAATGACCTTTGACCTCCACGGAAATCGATACAGGACATCTAATTAATACTACCAACCCACACACCCAAAAATTAGCAAAATCACTTGCACCTTTCTTGAAATATCATGTTTAAAAGGTTTTAACCTTTTGACCTCTCATGAACCCAAATGACCTTGGCCAACCCACACACCAAATATGAGATTATTCACACTTACCTTTCTTGAGAAACAGTGTTAACAAGCAATTTCTAAGGAATTTACCATCTGACCTCTCGTGACCCCAAATGACCTTAGACCTCCATGAAAACTAATAGAGATATCTACCCAATATGACCAACCCTTACACCCCAAATATGAGATCAGTCACATGTACTGTTCTTGAGATACATATGTTTAAAGAGTTTTGACCTTTTGACCGCTTGTGACCCAAAATGACCTTTGACCTCCACCAAAAACGATAGGCATTATCTAATCAATATGCCCAACTCACACACCAATATGAGATCAGTCACACTTACCCTTCTTGAGATATCTTGTTTACAACCAAAAGCGTCACACACACACACACACACACGACATCACCATCCATAGATTCCTTTTGCTGACGCAAGAAATCAACAAGAAGTGAACTTGAAGCAAGCGCATGTGACATCATGTCCCCACAATAAAGGACAGTCTTTTGTTTTTCTTTAAACTTTACAGCATATTTTCTCTTCAACATTCCCATATTATCAGAATATGATTGCATAAGTGGCATAACAGCTTTACAAACTTTGCATTCCCCTCAGTGAGGGGAATGCAATTCCTTGATTAACTTCGAGGTCAACACAACAGTGTGAAAAACAAAGGGAATCAAAGCATAATTTTTCAATGTGAGAAAGTGATGTAAACCCTGGTGCCCTCAAGATTACTTGTGAACACTAATCTAGTAACTTCATTTACTGATATCTCAAGAAACACATTTATGATTTGAATGGAAATTTCACCAAACTGTGTAGATTTGGTTCCTCTTTCATATATGAAAATTAATTTTTTGTGCTAACTTCCCCTTAAACGTATGATAATGCCTTGCTTTTCCCTTGATATGCAATGGTAATGTTTTGAAAAATCATGGAAGCCCCAGATACTTGTAAACGAAATAAAATGAGACCATGACGATACTGATATTTCCCAGGAAATTAAGGCAACTATTTACTTCCTTGCATGGTACACAAAAGGAACTCTCACCTGGACTATTTCCCAACAGATCTTGCTGAGCAAACTCTGGCAATTTATTCAGAACCTTTTCTTTAAGAGTAGTTGATGTGAGCTGGGGGTCTCCAATGAGAAGACTTTGGCTCCTAAGTGCATCCCCAACACACGTAGCTGCACGTAAAGCAACCCAGGCAGCATACTGCTCCCTCTTCCTCTCTCTTGAGAATTCACTCTCGTCAACATCTTTTTGGGCTTTACCTCTGGAGCCTTTCTTAGCAGAACCAGTTTTCTACAAGAATAAGGAGGCCAGATAATACTGAACAGTTAATGTGGTCACTGTGGAACAGACAAAGTTGGGAAAATTGGCACTTCTGGTTGGGTCACAAGGTCAAATATACCATGAAAACCATTTAACCTGTGTGCACATGCTCAGCAAAAAGTACTATTGCTTGCTGCACTTAAATCCACTGCAGTGAAAACAGTGTGCAATCTCGAGATGTCATTAGTTGAAAAAAATTATCAGCACAGGGTATGTTTCAATTTTATTGAAATCCAATTAGTAGTTAAGAAATGAAATTTTTATAAAATGTGTCAAAAAACCAACCATCTCAGGTCTTAGTCAAGGAGCAGGGTAGCGAGGCCCATGTGAAAAGCGTTTTTCCCCCCTTGAAAGTTTAAGTTGAAACTGACTTCATACATTTTACACATAGATTTTTAAAACTAAAAAACTCCTTAGCCCCAACTTCAGCTCCATCAATGAAATGTTCAGCCATTGCTTTTAACATAACTGTGCTTCCTACTCACCCTTTTCTTCTCCTGTTTGACTTCCAGCTGAACATCTATAATCTCAGGAGTTTCTACAGGCTGACACTGAGAGGAACTGGACAAATAAGCCATAGCTATCTCAGTGTATGCTTGTCTGATGAGTCTGAAATGCAAGGAAAATATCTGAGTTTTCAAACATCACTTGCAGAGACCTCAATTCTTTCCACCCTTGAAAAGGAAAGATGCAGGCTTAATAGAGGCAATTAAACTACAATATAGGTTGGTTTCTGCCACTCAATACTGAGAGTAGATTAGGTTTTACGTATTTTCAAAAACCTCAGGCTGAAAATAGCAGGCTGGGATAATAAATCTTTCTAACACAGGACATGAGCTTGAAATGTAACAAGTAAATTTCAAAAATTTGAGTAGGAGTTGCTTTTTTTGATAGACTATGATAATGAAAATCCTGCAATTCTATGGTTCAAATTAATCATCATAGAGTATGAAAGGAACTTAATTCAATGAATTCAAAACTGCAGAAAATTTTCTCCTCTTGGAATTGAACACTGCAGCTTAATAACATAAGGCATTTTGAACACTTTTATGTTATTAGATAGAGAAAGAAGCTCTGTAGGTTCATCATGACACATCAATTAGACACAGCATTAAGTTTTTTATGATATTGCAAACATTTGTTTGTTATGCCCCACTTATGATGCTGTTTTGTTATAGATTCTACATGAAAAGGCATTTAAACAATCCTGAATAAAATTTAACAAACAAGTTACAATCAGTTTAAAAAAAGAAAAAAACAGACAAACAAAACCAAAAGTAATCTTAAGTAATGTGCCTAATTTCACAAGACATTTTGTAGCCTTGATCAAAATGGAGGCATTTTTAGAACAAAATACCTATACTTCAAAATGAAACACCTGATTTAGAAATAAGTATTGTTACAAGGTTTGGAAAACACACAATTGGAATTTTTCAGTCTTCAGGCAAGAAGCTTTTGAAATATCACTGGTACTTTGCCTTTCATTAAAACACTTTTTAAGTCATGCTAAGTAGTGATTCCTCAATTGTCTCAATTGATAAAATTCCTATCTTCACCAATGATTGAGCCAGATCATGTCTTGGGAGAGATCTAGGGAGAAGGGTGCCCTCTTCACTTTAAAAGTTTTGCGAGGTGTCTTTATTGCAAAGGTGCAATATTTGACCCAAATCGACCTTGCTAATGAGGTGAAAAATAGAATTGGTACTGACTGATCATCCTGCAAAACTCAATCAGGGTACTCTTTTTCCAATAAACACAAGTGCAGACGGCATTCTTCAAATATTCTTTTGTGCAACATTCCTTTTGTTTGTGCAACATTTGCCGCACAAATTTATGCTGAATAAATCGTGACCTTTCACTGTACTTGTTAGGTAATACACGTTCATTCATAACATACCCTAGGTCCTGGTCAGCCTTTAGACTGGTCTCAATGGCATCCAACAGGGTCTTGACAGCCAATCGACTGGGAAAACCAAGGTTTTGGTAGCATAGTTGACATTGTACCTTGCCGAGGTGTAACATAATCTCAGCTATAAGAGTGTGGTCTTTACTGGCTAGAACACTGGCCAGCTCTAAAGCTGTACCAAGGACAGATGCACTTGTCACCCACATATCTGATAGCTTCTGATTTGGTATTCTGAAAAATAAATTGAAATGCACATCATAACCATTGATCTTCAGTAAAGATTTAAGGCAGCCATTCATCATGCCAAACTACATTTCTAACTTTAGTCTACGGAAATACTCTGTTTGCACAGTTCTACGATTGAAATCGAATTTGAAATGCCAAGCAGCTTTTGTTTCACAGCATTTGCTGAGAGTCTTCTAATTACACATTTGGGATTTGTGCACTCACTCCTGAAGCAATTTACTACTGAGACTGTGTCTTGATGAAGATGCATTTTAGAAAATATTTTGGGAGGGGCTTAAAATTAAGTACGTTCAAAGCATTGAAAATGTCTGGGGTGATGAATAAACTGCCTTTATAGCAAAAAAAACTTCTTTAATTTGTCAGATGGCGAAATACTATGTTTAATAGGGCATATGTAGGTACTTTAAAACTAACACTTTTGTAAAGTTTAGTATCTTGCTTGCTTTTTCTGGCTTGTTGGAGTTTTATGTCTCAACTTCTAATCCTCTAGTTTAAAGCCAGGTCATACTACAGTGATATCGGATCGGATTAGGATCCCATTATTTTAAGTTTTACTTAAAATCTCCTCCTTCCACTGTCATAAAGAACCAAAAATTTGCCATCCTGTGTAAATATATAATCGGTATGATAGAACCATGAAAGTGAACTGTGAACTACTTTTTTTTTTGTGACGTCACATTGACAAATAGCTTTTGTTGGACTACGCATATCAGATAAAAGCTGTCTGCGGATGTGACGTCATGAAATAATAAATGAAATTTAGATTTTTGTAGTCCTGTGATAGAAATCATATACTTACACAGGTTTGCAAATTTATGTTTCTTCCAAAGATGGAGAAGATTTTTAGTAAAACTCAAAAAAATCGGACGAAATCCAGTCCCATATTGCTGTAGTGTGACCTGGGCTTTATTCTATCGTCACAAAAGACTTTTTTTCGAGGTGTGGGTCCCTGGATTGTTTTCACTACTCCATTGCTTTGTATGCTGAGTATCACACACAATGCCATTTGGTAAACAATTTGAAAGAGTGAATGTTTTTCAAGTAAAATCTTGATTAATCTCTGTCACAGATTTGAATCCCTTTTCACGCTTCAAAATATCTGGACCAAGTTCCCCCCCTTTGGCTACCCACAACAGATAATGAAACAATTTGCTACAATGTTTTAAATGTAAACCACCTCGTTAAAAGCATGTACTGATGTATTGAGCCGTACAAAATGGATTTAACTTGAACGGAACAACTTTATATGACATAAATTTTCCCTTTTTCTTTCATTTCCTATGATAAGAGTACTGTGAAAGATTGAGGAAATAAGTTAACAAGTAAGAATAAACTTAATCAGCCAACATTATTTCAATTCATGCTCACAGTGTATGCAATACAGTACAAAGCAAAATAAATATAATTTCTAAACATGAAATATTCTTCATGATAGGTCACATGACACATCCCTTGACAATGACAAGAGGTAAAAATTTCAAAATTTTTAACTAAATTTAATACCCTCACATCCCATTGCCCCTTATTGCTCTTGCTTTGCATCACTCCTTTGTGACAGGGTCTACACGGTAAAATTTTTTCCAACATTTTCATTGTACATAATTGCCGAGTGCATTGCATCACACCTACTCTGGAAGGGAGTTCATGTGGGAGAATACAGATCATATTCCTGATCAATATAAAGTTTTCTCACATTTGCATGTGGACAATGTAAACTTAAATTTGAATGTTACGAATGTAAGTTAAGCTACTCACTTTGACGATGAAGGCTTTGAAATGAGAGCTGCTTTTCTGGCCAAGGTGTGTCCAATACGCATCTTATTTTTGACCAGGTATGGTACATGAGGCAGATAAAGGTTTGCCAGAGGTGAGGAGGGGGATGACAGAAAACTGTTTGTTTTATGCTGATCAATTTTCTCCCCAAGGTACATCATCTATAAAAGGATAAGGAAAGCAGTAATGTCATGTAACATGCATATATTTATTGGAAACCCCCTCCCCTATTACCCCTCCTCCAGGCCAGTGGTCCACTGATGGACGTGGTGTGATACTCAATCAAATCTAGACACAGGGAAAACCTTGATATGAATGCATATTTTCAAAAGTGATAACTAGAACATTATCACAAGAAGAGCAATCATAAATGTTTAACATTGCAGTTATTGTGACCAAGTGTATAAAAGGAATACATAAATGAAGCCTAGCAATGTAAAGAGGAGTTAAAAACCAGCAGGTCGTGGGTCACAATACCATGTTTACACTCAAGAGAGACCTTTCAAATTTGGAATAAGCTTCCAAATAAATATATTTGAAATTGGCAACTACCTGGGAATTAACATCAGTTCAAAGTTAGATTATATCCATATTGTACACTAACAGACTGCACTCCAATGCAGCAGTAAACAGAGACATAGCAAGACCCTCTAAAGCCCAGGTACAAGAAGGAACAAGGGCTCCCTTAACCAGTAATATCACAAACCCATTTCTTTGGGACTCCTCCTACCTCCATTTGGGAGTACTGTGCAAGAGTGTAAGAGCAAGGCCCTACATGCACCAACTCAATGTTAGTTGGAGGTCTTCCTGACACCCTGTGGAAAATGGATATTGTGCACCTTGACCACATCTTTGCTATGCTACTGGAATAAACAGCATACTGCTGTTCAGTTGTGATAAAGTGTTCAGCATTGCCACAGGAAACCATATACACTGGAACTTTTGGTGTGGGCCAACCATTATGAGATTTCTTTGTAAAAATAAAATGAGACTCTCCCCCAAATTGCAAGCCACCTCACTGCACTTACACTCACAAGCTATTGTGAGATTTATACCCTTGTTCCTCTATGACCTGTCACATGGATTACAGAGAGTAAGAGTCTGATTAACCCTTCAGCATTTTGGCTTCAACAGAGGGGGTTATTCACAACTACCCCTTTCTCTGTGAAACATTATGACTTGAACATTCTCTCAGCTTTTAGCACTGTTTCTTCACTGATTGAAAAGAACAGATAACGTGCAAAATCATATAACCTTGAAAAAAAAAAAAAAAACAAATGACACTGTTTTCATCAGCTTCAACAAAAATGGCCTTTGAAGTCTTTTGTCATGTTAGACCTCATCCAGCTTCAAATACAATAATCCCCTTCCAAGGCTTGAATTATGAAAACAGTAGATCTTGCACTTACTGGCAAAATCTAAGCATCCAAAATTTAAATTTCTTTCTATTTGCTTTTAAAAATATAACACAGAAATGTATAAAAGGTAGTTTAAAGGAAATCCTCTCTAAAATATTCACAACATAATATTAAAAAAGAAAAAGAGTGTCATCGGTAATATCTTTATGCTTGAACTTTTGACCTTAACTGTCATCCTTCTGTGTTCCTACCTGCACTATGAAAAAAATATGAAGTAATAGAAGAGAGTGGACAAAAATGCTAATCCTGCAATATTTGCACTTACTTACAGATGTAAATCCATTAAGCATAGTTGTCCTAATTCCTGATAATATTTTACATTATGAACAGTACTCAATCACTGATGACACATTTTAATGAAAAATTTAGGTTGTAGTGGGTTAAAACTAAGTATGACTTTAAGAAAGAAGTAAATCTATGGAAAGAACTAAATGGGCAAATGCAACAGCTCAATTTAAATTTATTCAGGTACAGTTCATTAAAATTATTTAAGAACACTTATTTTCCATAAATTGTTCAATTCATGTAAAACTCTTGTTTAATTTGACTTACTGTTAACACCATGAAAGATACTTAATAGGCAATTAAGAGATATACATGCACTGTGCTTAAGCTGCTCTTTTAAAAGTAAGCCAAGGTGACTGCTTAGAAGGCTGTCTAGCTTTTAAGTCAGGCTAGCATAGGTCGAGGCTGTCCTTCATGAAAATTTTGAACAAGGGCTTTTTAACTTTGCAGCAATAAGAAAATGTACTTTTACTCTCAACATCTCACTTCTTGTGATCTATCAAAGCAAAGCTACCTGATGAAGTCATATACAGGAGAGTAAGCTATATTACAAATTTGGCTCTTTAAGGACTCCATTACAAGTTGATTGACACCACAGAGATTTCTCCTCTTTATTCCAATAAGGTAGCAGACCACTAACTCCAATAATCATACCTGGGAAAATGTTTACTGACAGATGAAGTGCCTTAAAAATTTTATGGGATGTTGTTTCTGACTTTGTTACTTTTAAAATATGATCATTTTTTCATTTGGATTTTGTAGATAAAAAGTTGCAGTACAGACTGTGCAAAGTTCAAGGCAATTTGACCAATTTTAGTGCCATTTTTTTTATTGAATTACTCCGCTCTGTAAAAATGCCATGTCTGAGTAGCTATTATGGCTGGAAACACCTATAATTCAAGGCTCTCTAAGCTTAAAATTTAAATGATCATGATATGGAAATTTGAAAGTGCCATACGAGCCCAAGTTGTTAGCTTTGAACAGAGGGGTGGCATGTCCCAGTTGAAAACTTCTACAAGGAGCTAGGGGGCTTGGAAGTAGCCTAATTTAGTGTGTAAGTAAATGGGACATACAGTTAGTGGCCTACTACTACCATAAGGTTGAGTGAGCAGTTCGTGCATGAAGGGTGAAAGGCTTGTTCCCAATCCTACCCTTAGGACTACTGATTGATGCATTCTCAGTCCTACGCATTTTCAAAACATTGAAAGGAATTTCGGAAGACAAGTTTAAAAAGGGAAAGAAAACAATTGCTCTTACATTGGGTAAGACCCAAAGGAACACAAGACTGACCTTTGACAAGCATATTCCAATTTTCATGATATTTATGCAATATTTATTCCTACTTATGTTAATTTATAATACATGGAAACCCATATCTCCAGAAAAAACGGCAGGGGAAGGAAAAGTAATTGGACACATGTTTGCATGAAAAGAGCTGTACTTCTGTTTTCAATCATGCATGGCAAACGCGACTAATTTGTTCATGCACTGACTGCATGTTAAACCTATGGTTGGTTATTGGCAATTGTATACACCACTTTGTAGTGCAGTGTGTTGGCTAAATGTTAACATAATGTGCAATGTTTGAACATAAGAATTCTCAAACCTTACCTAGAGAATGATGGTTAAAACAGGTTAGATTAGGTCAGATGAAGTTTTACAGCCCAGTTTCTGATCAACTGGTCTAAGCTGAGCCAGCAACACCCTTTTTTTCCAGTTGTGGCTCACTGGATTTTTTTTTCCTTCTGATGGTTAAATCAGGCAATTGGGTTTCCTTACAGTAATGGTTACCAA
The DNA here is from genome assembly GCA_037179385.1 of Holothuria scabra. Lineage (NCBI taxonomy): Eukaryota > Metazoa > Echinodermata > Holothuroidea > Aspidochirotida > Holothuriidae > Holothuria > Holothuria scabra. The sequence goes on along the minus strand of CM074181.1, from coordinate 54,674,245 downwards.
AGTATGTTTTGTAAATTTTTAACGTTATAACTCTTATCTGACAATTATCAGACTAATAATTATGATTAGCTGTGTCATTTCAATCTGAGTTAACAATGAAAAAAAAAAAAAATAAATGAAACAAATACTTCATACAGTTATGCAAATAGCAGAGTGCTTAACAAGATAGAAGTAGATAATCTATAAAAGGCTTCAAGTCAAGTTTAAAGTTAAAGTGCTATTTCTCTTCTCTGTTTTAAAATGGCATTTCAATTTTTACTTTACCATACTTTAAGTATCCTATAGAAATATTGTGTTATCTATTAGTTTTAAGTTTGAAAGACATATACATGTATGCTAATGAGGATTTTTGGCCTGGAAGACCGCAAATCTTCCTACCCAATGAAAAATGTACTGGTCGTTCATGTGATAATTTTCCAGACCAAAGGGCTCATTCTGTTAGAGAAGCAAGTTTTCCGTACCACTGATGTAAATGACAAAACAGTTAACTATCAGGTACCTGTTCAAGAAGCACCTTGTGAGTTTCAAGGTAAGCTTGTAGTGTGGCATCATTTTCTTGCCCTGTAATGGCATTGAGATCTGTAAACTGAATCTTAGCTAAAGCATGCAGCAGACCTCCAGGGGGTGACAAGGTCTGTTGATTCTCAAGCAGGGTCATTACCTCCTGAAAACAAAGAGATGAAGACAAATGAAAAGAATATATAGGAGAGACAAGGACTTATCTATTCTTTTATTCAGACTGAAACACTGAGTAATTTACTGTGATAAATTCCTCACAACTGATGTAAATTGCTTTAGACACACTTTCATTGACAAAGTTCTATGTACTTCCACCAGTTAAGTTTAACTGCACACATACAGTTTCTAACACTTAAACCATAAATTGTAAGATAATGTCTAATACTTCGTTATGCAAAAGATATTGGGTTAGAAGGCTGTAACAGGGTTTTACCAGTGTTGTAATTGAGTCACCAGTTTTCAAACTTTTAAGTGACTCGAGTCACTATACTACTTCAATGGGGAAATTACTCCTGAATTCTATTGAGTCACTATCATTATGAGAGGAAGTGACTCAAGTCGTGACTTGTAACAACACTGGTTTCTACACATTCAAAATGACAAAATTCCGTCCCTTCCATGACTTTCAAAGACCTTTACTGATATTTCCAAAACCTTTAAAACAATCAAATTTTCTGTTCTGTGACAACTTTTCTGTAATACTGAAGAGAAAACCTCTTTTGTCCAATTTAAGACTGTAAACATGCCCAGAATTTGTGGAAAGAGGTTTCAGCTAACAGTTACACAAATGGTTTCCTCCATTTCAGTGAGCTGATTTGCTCATTTTGTCAGCATAAAGTACCCTTCTCACCATTCATGCACAAACAATCAATTTCTCAGACAAAAAGGACGGGATATTCCCTGGCGCATTTAAGCTCTACCATAAGCTGCATTTCACACTCCATATATTTCAAGTAATTCCTAGTGGAGATAAAAAGAGTATGAGGCAGCAGCTGTAACAATTTTTGGTAAGAACTTGACAATAAGCAATTAATTGGCTGCCTCAGAAATTAAGTACCAGGGGAATTACCCCTGCTGATAACGAACATATACATCAGCCAACATATATATCAGTGAGATACCATAAGTGTGTCCTTGACGTCTTCCACATCCCGTCCTTCCTGTAAGTCCAACAGTGCTCCCTGCATGAAAAACTCTGCCTGCATCTCAGCATCCCCACAGGCATCAGCCTCTGCAAGACCCTCCATGCACATGGTACGACAGTCAGGGGTATCACTTCTCTGGTTGCTGCCACCTGATAAAAAAATGATCCAATATTATCTGAACAGATGAGTGACCCAATATAATAAAAGTTTACATAACCCTTTGCCAGCTAAGCATGTACAATAACATCTTCAAAATAATTCTGCTCTCTGCTAATCAAGGACAATTACAAGTTTTTGCAACTGATCTTTAGACTTTTAGCACTGCATCCAAATGTAATCAACACCCTTGACCTACCCAACAAATGAAAGTTCAGAAAATGAATGATTTGAAGGGAGCTCAAGTTTTAGTTTCATGGTTAAACACAAAAAAAAACAATCTCATGCTTAAAGTATAGGGATCCTGTCTAAGTTAAAACGCTAACGGAGTAACAGAGTAAAATACACTCCGTACATTGTACCTTACATGAATCTAGCTGCATCTAACACATTGTCTCTCGATATGGTCTGGTACAAGTAAAAAAATTTAAGTTAGTTAAGGGTTCTTCAAAAGCAAGCTATTTGTCACATTTTTTCTGCAAGATATAATGATCATACTAGTCTGCTCATCTCATCAATGCATCTGTTTAAGTTCAATGATATAATTAACTTGAAGTTGCCATATTTACGTACAGCTCCATTGATCATATTCTTCCAGTTAGTCTTGATAATTTTTTTAGTTATAATTTAGATATCCAAAAACACCCATATCCCACATTGCAATACATCCTTTGTGAACAACTGCTTAGTGTACCAAGCAAGCATGACCTGGAATAAATTGCCCCTGGAAATCAGATATTTACCTACTATCAAGTCTTACAAATGTAACTTAACTGTTTTATATACTTCTTAACTTTTTACATTAATGAACCTGTTGTATGTTGAATGCTGTAATGATTCTATTTATTTGTTTTTTCTTTTTCTGTCTGTGTACTTAAGGGGTGTTACTACCAGTTCAGCCTATAAAGGTTTTTTTAGAGCACTTCCTTAAACATTGTTCTTGAAAATTTAATTTTGTCTGGTAATTACCAAAGATCATTGACATAGTGTGAAGAAAGAAAAATAAATGAAATGAAATGTCATATTGTATTATTACCACTGTAGTAACAATATTTAACCCTTTACCCTTGTGCTCCGATCGGGGCATATTTGCGCGCCTCGGGAGTGGGCGGAAAAGCTGACGTAGCCCGCCCCGCATCGGCTTCCATAGGCCATTGACCCCGTGACCTTAAACTACTGTCTCTCTCGTTGTTGTGGCCGAATTTTCGGGTAGCTACTCGCAGTTTCGAGCTCCGCGTGAAACAGTAAAGATGTGTGACAGCCGAGCTCTCCGCATGGGTCCAAAAGGACCCAAACAACGGTAAAGGGTTAAAATAAGCCCGTGGAGTGTGTTTACTGCAAAGCTGATGCCACTGTCTCTGCATGTGTGCATGCAACCCTTTAGCCGAGTGGTGCAGATATTTTAGATTAACGGTTTACCGTTGTGCTCTGATCGGGGCATATTTGCGCGCCTCGGGAGTGGGCGGAAAAGCGGAAGTAGCCCGCCCCCGCATTAGCTTCCGTAGGCCATTGACCCCGTGACCTTAAGCTATTGTCTCTCTCGTTGTTTTGGCCGAATTTTCGGGTAGCTACTCGCAGTTTTGAGCTCCGCGTGAAACAGTAAAGATGTGTGACAGCCGAGCTCTTCGCATTGGTCAAAAAGGATCCAAAAAACGGTAAAGGGTTAAGTAGACCCAGTCACCCAATCTAGCCTATAAGAAAATATTATTTCAGTACTGATCTAATATTGGTATCTGAGAGACAAGTATTCTGCAAATTTATTAGAAATAAGCTACATAACACCTGACAGCTAAAGTGCTGTTTCATTTCTAAGCAAAATATTGCCACTTGTATTCAAAATTAATCAAACAATGTTCAATTTTTATGCCATAGAGGAATACAAATATCAGTTTGGTAATGTAAGCATTAGGTACACTTACTGGCAATAATGTAGGTCAAAAACAGTGAATATCCGATGCTACAAATGCGACATACCAAGAATCAGTCCCACTCTAGTCGTAACTACTCCAACAATTTATTACTTTACCAGATAATCTAATTTCAGCCTTGAAGGATGCTTGTGTTAGGAAGGTTTAGAGACCATTTGTGTGTAAAATGCCAATGACTTATAAATTTACAACTTCATGTCAGGTGGCCGACCAATCCAAAAATTTAGACCAAATTTCATTGAAATAATAATAGATAGTAGGTTACATTACCCTAGTCTGCACCCTACCTTAACCCTCCCCACCACTATTACAAATATTTTTTTCCAGGCTAATTTAGTCAGAGTCCTCTGTTAGGAAATAATATTTTTTTTGCAACATGATAGCATGTGAGCTCTTCCCCCACAGGCCACTTCTAGGATAGCCACTCCAAGATGTAATCCTTCCCCTGCAAATTTCCATCACAAACATTGCCTTCTATATAGTTTTACAAATTGTTTATTAAAGGTTGAAATCTTTGCCAAGACAACACCATTTTGCATGCATTTACATGAAGAAGTTCCTTTTTTTAAAAGGGGATGAGTCATTCCACTCCTTTGAAAACCTTCCAAAGCACAACCTACTCCTGGAAAATTTGAAAAACAATAACCATGAAACAAAAAGATTTTGAAAAATATCTCACCCAGCGTTCCCATCCCTCTAACTTGACCCATCAAACTTTTGACCAGACAGAGTCGACAACTCAGCCAGAGTCTACCATCTAATCTTGAGCGACTCTGGAAGTTCTGGTACTGAAACTGACTTGGACTCTCATCTGAACTGCGGTTTAGTTCCGCATCCGAGAGCAATTTCTGTCGGCTTCCTCTCATTGATGAAGGTCTGCAAAAAAAGGACACATTTTGCTTGATAACAAAAGCTCCACAGTTAAAAAGTTTGAGACCTTCTAAGATTCTGGACAGAGGTCTTCAAGGTTTCAGAGGAGATATTCTTTAAAATGATAAAATGAGGTGCAATTAAATCTGTAACACCCAGTAACTTCACACTGTTATTCTATAGCCATTTCACAAGGCATATTTTGTGTATACTCTACCAAACTGCTACAGTAACATTAAAATGTCTTTATTACAGAGAAAAGTTTGCCTATAAATATTCATTTTTTGTATTTTTGTCATCAGGATGGCAAATTCTTGCATTGATTATGCCTTAAACAAATTTGTCTTTATCTTGTTTTACAAATATTTGAAAACTTGACCCATATTATCATCTAATGAAGAACACAGCTGCAAATGTCACTGCACAATTTAAGAAGCAACTTGTAAGTCTTCAGTCCTTGCTAGCAATGATACTAAATGCCACATACATAATTTATAAGAATTTTTACTGATTCAAAAGTAGGTTTATACACCAAGAACCTTGGTTTTTATTGGTTAATACTCTTAACCAACCAATAGAAAATAAGGGTGGCAACACAATGCTAAACATTTGAAAAATATCAAAATATTTCAAGGTTCTCACCTTTTTACAACTTGTTGTTTTTTAACCTCTTTAAATAGTTCACTTTCTTGTAGGGACCGCATAGCAGTTACAACAATATCAGCTGCTGAGACTGATAGGTGGCGCTGTTGAAATATTGCAGATATCTCAAGCTTTGCCAGGGTGATCAGCTCCAGCTCTGCTGCTGAAATGTTTCCAAATGCTGCAGAATGGATAGGTAAAAAAAACAACAGTTACTTCAAAATGGAAACAACAGGTCTCACAAAAGAGTTTACAAAGGGCGTGCCATGTTGCATTTCTTTCTTCAAAGGAGGTGAGATAAATTTGGGGCTCTTTAATGCACTATTCAATTGTAAGATGTACTTTTCTAACCCCGCAGGAAGATGGTTCAATATTAGTTACAGGCATCAAAAATTTTTCTGCACTGACCTTCCCCTCCATCAACTCATCACTCAATTGAACCAACACTTCAAAGGCTTTAACACGCATTTCCTGTAAAATATGCATGCTATGAAAATGCCCATATGCCTAAAATCCACTACGATCCTGGGCAGTCCTGCACAACTTGGGAAACTTGTATTAGTGATGGTTAGTAACTTGCACGTTCTGTTGTTTTAGTCAGGCCAGTTGTGATTAGGACACAACTGGCCAGAGCCTCTGGACTAAAACCATAGAAAGTGCCAGTTTAGTACTGACCATCTCTAATACAACTTTCCTGAGTTGTGAAGGACTACTGGGGGACTGTAGGCTTATGGGCATTTTAATATCATGGATGCACCTATAAGGTTGCTTTGACACAATATTTGAGGAACTGTGTCATATCCCTGTATCGCACAGCTGACAAACATGACACAGATTTCACTCACCACTGAGAGAGGGTGTGTCTTACAACTGAGGAAAGACAGGGGACAAACTTTAAAACTGGTTTGGCATAACTGCCTAGCTACAGGTAAAGCATGAATTTGCCATTGTATTTGTGGGTTACATTGTCCATGACATTGATTAATAAAGTACCATGCACCACAACTAAATTTCACCCACATTTTCAAGCAAGGCAACCAGACACCAGACTGGGCTGAGGGAATGATTATTTCAAACCCATCTGCAACCTAATAATTGAATTGGTCCCATCCTTTGATATCCTCCATTTTCAACTGGTATTAACCATCTCTCTTCATTTTTGTTTAACATGACTCCTGTAATACAGTTTATGCAGAAAATATTTCAATGCACATGCTTATCATTTGAGAAAAGTTTTTAGGGCAATACACTTGCACTTGACTATCAAACATAAAGCTGATCCATTAGGGTATCCACATCAAGTAACTTAACCCTTCACCATTGTGCTCCACTTGGGGCATATTTGTGTGCCATGAGAGTGGGCGGAAAAGCGGACGTAGCACGCCCCGCATCAGTTTTCCGAAGGCTATTGACCCTGTGACCTTAAACTGTTGTCTCTCTTGTTGTTGTGGCCGAATTTTCGGGTAGCTACTTGCAGTTTCAAGCTCCGTGTGAAACAGTAAAGATGGGTGACTGCCGCACTTTCCATCTGGGTCCAAAAGGACCCAAACAACTGTAAAGGGTTGAACAGAAGCATTCAAAATACAGCACTAGACAATACAGAAAACATTTGACAAAAAAGAATTACATCAAAAACCTTGCACACAGCAGTTACACACACAGAGGGTCAACCATAAAACAACCCCCACTCCTAATCCCACTTGTAGACTGCTGTATTCAATAATGTATAGCTTACTCTGTCCATGCAATACTTCCACCATCAACTTCAACATGTCTTCAGCAGACTTCAGTAGTACTCCCTATAATGTAAAATATGAAGACAATGTAGGATTTTTACAGGTATCTGAGACAACCAGAATTCCTGCCGTACTACCAGATATAACAAAATGATTGTCCTGTGGACAACTCAAAATTTTGAGTTCATCAAATGTAATTTCACTGCATTCAAGACAGAAGATGAAGTCAACAAACTTGTTACTTCAAGATTTTCAAAGAAACTCAAATTTTAATCAGCTTATATTTTTTCTCCTAATTTAATGTGGGACTTAAGCATTTTTAAGCATTTTTGACAAATCTAGAACTTCTAAAAAATCATTGGGACTTGCCAAATTTCCTGTGGGACGACCTATGTTCTGCTTAATAGTTGTCCTAGGATAACCTTTTCATTTTCTTTAAAGGCATACACTGGCAAACAACTCAACATGTTGAGGTGAAAGAACATAGCAATATAGCTATTGTTTTACTTTGATGAAGTACTTTTCAAAAAGAACCATTGGCTTTAAATAGAAGGATCAAGGGACAAAACCAAATGTTATCCAGGAGAGGCTCTGCTCCAAAAAGTTTTAATTGGATTAAGTCCTATACAACTGGAAGAAGATAACAAAATATTCATGAAATAAAATGCCTAGCATTGAATTTTGACCCACCTCCACCTGTCTATATCTCAATGTTCCTAACTTCTTATTCTTCCAAAGAAAGGGTTCAAAATCTTTTCTCAATGAAAGCATACATTGATATCATTTCCAGTATTATTTTTCTTATATTAGAATGCACAAAGCAACAATAGTAACAAATGCTATTCTATTTCTACATACTTATGCTAATTATTAAATGCAATTCCCTTTACATAATCATAGAATGACATAGCAATACTAAACCATTTCTAAGGGTTTGTAAAAGACCCAAACAAATTCAAGCAATCTAGCTAAAGACTGTTTTAGCATCACGCCATTTTTATATAAATCAGGCATGATACATTGAGTTCTTTGCAGCAGTATTCTCAATCAAAGCTATCTTTTAGCTCTTCAATCCTGATCTGCAGCTAATAGCTTTTAATTGATCCCCCTTATGTTCTCACCTTGATGCGTTCAAGTGTCAGTGGTTTCTTTCCCCCTGTAAACTTTTTGGTGGTATCCTCTGTTAAAGCAACACTCTCCTGCGAGGCTTCATCGTCAGATGCTAATATGCAAATAGAAATTCGTTTACAGCAAACAAGAATCATTTATACACAGGTTCCTGTTTCGAGTTACGTGAAGCATGTATTATTTAATTATAATCAATCACAATGCAACAAACATGTATGCAGTGCAAAATGGCAAAGTTGGCTATTAAAGACACCACATCAAAATTCTGCAAGCTGCAGCTCCCTCAGCCAAGTTGTAGCCATGATTTGTTTCAATACACATTACAATAGCAGACCAGCCTTTAATCCTGCTACTGGTATGTGTGTAGAAACCATGCATGACCGAAGCAGCTACAGCCTACCTGAGCCAGCTGCAGCTTGTGGTTGTGACATGGTGCCTAACTGGTCTGCCAGACTGGGCTTGTCTAGCCAGCCACCATTTTTGTTTGCAAGGTCACATATTTTGACCTAAAAAGCTGATCAGTCAAGTGGGAGACAGCAGAAATGGTCTGAGCAAGACCAATCTACCCCTTACGATGGACTTGAAATGAATTCATTAACTCTCGGCCAACCTTAAAAAATGGCATTTATGATGGATACTAATGTGAAATCACCTTCTACTAGTACAACACTGTCAAATGTTTGGGTTCTTGTTATTGGTATTCAGGATGAAATACTTGAAACTAGTAAGTCAAAAGACTGAGTGATTCCTTGCTGCTAGAATGTGTCTGTTTTTAGCTGCAGTGCCTTGTTATTCTAAAGTTTAAAATTATGTGGAGAATATAACAATACCCAAGAAGGGCCGTTCAAAGATTGTTTTTGTAGAAAGGAAAGGTTGGCAACAAAGAAAAAGAAAGTATGGGGGTGAATTACAAGATAAAAGTTATGAAGGGGAGAAAAATGATGATGTCAGAGGTGGGAACAAACAAAAAAAAGGCTCTAGTGGATATGAAAAGAGTCAGAGGTGTGATGATGGGGAAAGTAGGGAACATGACGATCGTGATGTATTATTTATACGTTCCGAAAGATCTACATGTACATTTTATTTTTTCATTGTTGTGGGTAGTAATTGTTTTTTTTTGGTGTTTGGCATTATTGGTTACAGGGGTAGAAGATGATCATCTTTATTTAAGACAAGTCATTGTAAGTTCATTATGTACCCCTCCACATATTTACACTACGAGCTGCCATTGCTCGGAAGCTCAACTAAAGAAGAATGCGTAAAAAACCAAATTCAGAGGGAATGTTCTTGGGGATATTTATACATTTAGGGAGAAGAGCACCTCATAAGATGAAGAAGTGTTAACATGAACACATAGTTTAATGTAAAGAGTAGTCACGGTAGGGTTTTAACATGTTCATTCATATCTCGTTTTATATTTGTATGTCATGAGAGCAACCATTTTTTATAATTACGTTGGGCGGTGATCTGTTTGAGATATTGGGAAGAGGTCTGCATGAATGAAGGTTTTGCACAATCATTCAGGGACTGCTTTGGGTCTTCTGTTGGGGGCGAAGCCCTTGAAAACCAACTGATTTGGTTTTTTTAAAGGGCATGGATAGTTCATCTCTTGTCAAAAATGTCTTGATTTTGAAATGGTTTTTTAAAATTTTGGGGGGCGGCTTTTCTTTTTTTTACTTGAGGAAGCAAAGACATCCCTTGCCTTCTCTGGGGTTTACGTCACTGTAAAACAATTAAAAATGATGGCCTTATCAGTTTTTTATATTTATGTTAAACGAACGTAAAGATTCAATTTGGACTGTTTGTAGAGGGCTTAGATTGTTGGCTTACACAACGAAGTTTTGAACAGGTACAAGAAATTTCGCAATTGTAAATTTTTAGCCAGGTGGTTCATTTCGTAAATGGTAAAGAAGCAAGACACTTATTTATAAGCTAGTTATGCTCTTATTTGTTATGTCACTGGCTGTGGTGTTATCAGCGAAACGTAAAGTTCGTTTTTTCTTTAAAAGTGATTTGTTGAGCTATTGCATATGGGTGGTTGGAATGATGAAATTTGTCTTTTACAGAGTTTTTTACTGGACAGTGCAGTCTTATTCATAGACCTGGCTGTCTTATTGCTTTTACATATTTTAGGTTGTCGTTTGATCAGTTGCGAGTCGTGGCCATACATAAACTTGCTATATAATTATTTTTATTAGAAAAAGAAATGCATGGAAATTATTAAAACAATTTTTATATAGTGCAATGGCAACAGTTTTCCTCCTTAGTAAGAAGTCATTGTCAGAAAGGTGACAAGAAGTTCTTGATATAGAGTGTAGGAAGAAGGGAAACTGTTTAATGATGTGATGACAGACGAATCGCCGCTAATAGTTATAAACTAGGGACATTGATATTTTGGTATTCGGGTTTCATGAAGGGACGTATAGATGTTGCAATTTATCTTTTATGATTTGTAAGTGATCGATTCGGTTCCCTGATTTGTGGAGGTCAATGTCGTTCAAGTGTCTATAAATTACTGAACTAAGAAGTTACTGGCGAAGGGTTAGTAGTGACATATGTGTGCGGGATTAATATAAATTGGAGAAACAGTGACAATAGGCCTAAGGCTAGAGTGAAATATCATCATATTAACATTTATGTTGAGAGAATGTAGGTGTAAGTAACGCTGACAAAGGAATATTTACTTTGCTGTTTTATATTTTTTTTATTTTATTTCATCATTTGTGAAGATTATGGTAAATCTGAGATATCCACATTTCTTTTGATTCTTGTTATCTTGTTATTATATGATGTTACTTACAACAATTTTTTATTAGAAAACCTAAAATTTTCTTACACAAACAAAATTTTTATATTTATCTCTATAGAAATCGAAATTTTAGCCGGATCTTTTCAGTGAAACTGAGATCTTCAATATTTTCCGTAAAACAAGCAAAAGAAATATTTATGACACGATTTTTGCGTTTGATTTTTTGTGGGCAAATCCTAACGTTTTCTCTGTGACTGGGCTTGAGATGTTACGTTAATGTTCGAGCAAGGGGGAGGGGCGGCAGAAATAAATTTTAGTGATGTAAGAGTAGTTGTCTTATAGTTTTGTGTAAGCTGAGAGTAAACTTGGTGCGGAGCATACAGAACTTTTTATAAACCATTAATCTTTAGAAATTCTTTATGTTCCACATTTGAAATTTTTTCCTTTTGTTCATTAACATAAATCCATCTTCAACCAAGTGACTACAACGTTACTGTCATGTATATGCAGACTCATTATCGTTTCCAACATTACGTCATAACAGTGTACTCCACGTGTATTCACTAAACAGCTAAACAAATGGCATGTTTTTCCTTATTAACTGCACAACTTAAAATACAAATTTGACTAACGCCTGTTTGGTCGAATGGTCTGTCTTGAGCCTTTGGCGCTTTACCATCTTTTATCAGAAACCCTCATGCTGTGCAAGGAGTTACTAAGGAGCTGGGACATTAGGGATACCTTATATTGAATGCACAAGCAACAGCTTGTAAAGGACGTTTGAAATGTTATCTGATGTGACATTTTGCTGCCTTTCTACAGTTCTAAATCAACTGCTGTATCATCTTTTCCTGATTTACTGTCAACTATGAGTTCAAAATGAGCAAACCTCATTATACCGGCAATCGAGTATTTCTTTGGTGTGTTCCACGTTCCACCTCAACCACATTTCTAAAGTGAATGAACAATGTTCCTGGATTACAAGTAGGGAACTAAACTTAGCTGCTATTGGGCAAAACATAATACAAGTATTTTGGAATGGTATTTTTGTCCCCCTAAAGTATAAAACCACCTTTAAAGTACAAGACGACTTGGTTTGTCGGCACCGCAACTCGTCTAGACGTTCGTCTTGTTCTTTTTCAACTTGACAGTACTTTGTAATGTACCCAAAGTATACAAGCTTCTTTACACTTCTCTCCCTAAATATAATGCACCCACATACCAAGTATGAAATCTATTCAAGCTTCATACCTTCAGATATTGTGTAAACAAGGTTTTCACACTTAAATGACTGGTGAACCCACATGATCTTTGATCTCCACACCAAAACTGTAGGGATTATTCAATAAACATGCACCATCTATGTATGCCAAATATGAGGACCCTAGAATTTGCCTTTTTCAAATATTGTGTAAACTCATGATATGAATAAACTCACAGACAAATGCACTCATCTAAGGTTATTTCATTTTACTCAAGCTTGTGATGTTTCACAAAAAAAACTGACCTCCTTCATGTCTTTTAAATCAAAATACATGTGTATGAATAAAAAAGGTTACACAATGATGGTCCTGTGTGCACTCTCAGGATTAAAGGCCTGATCCTCTCACCCCAAACAGTACCAATTCCTCTAACCCACTTACTCAAGACCCTCCCACAACTGTTTAAAATTCATTCTCATCCAGACACAACTTCAGTTTATTGCTTCAAGCTGATTATACAAGACCCCAATGTGTAGTAAAAACACTCTGAGTAAAGCACATGCTGTGTAATATGAGGTATGGTACTCTGCATTTTTTGAACTAGCTGTCAATCAAAGACCTGTGCAAATTGATAATTGAATACTACCAAAATTGTAGTTTGAGGTGCAAGGATTAGCCCTTAAATGCTATCACTGGATACAATGGGATTGGCCCTTGTTCATCACTTGTGTTAACCCCAAATTGTGCATTATCCTCCAAAATGCACTGTCTTTAGTTGTTTAATCTTAAAGGGAAATATTGTGTTTAAAATGCTCCAACACAAAGAGTTCAAAGAAAATGGCTCAGACACTATCCAACAATTCAGTCTTAGTCATAAACCCCAGCAATAGCTACATCTCTTCAAATTACTATGTGCAAGAAGAGCCATGGAGGTTGCATCATTTAAAATGGTGAAAGTTTGGATGAACAAATTGTTCTTGAGCAACAAACAACTGAATTTCTATCTGTGGGAAACTTATTCCTTGAAAAGGCTACCATACTGCCTTACTTTTGATATTCTATCACCCTGTTTCAACAAATACTAGTTTCAAAAGGATGAATTTTTCTTGCATAACAAAAGCAGTATTTCCCATTAAAGGTGGTGTGACATGCAAATGACAAAATTTGACATTGGATGTAAAAAGCACTGAAAACTATGGAAAGAGCCATAATTCCCATCAAAATCCATCCAAACTTGACCACATTAAAAGACAAATTCTGATTTAAAGGCATATTTTCATCATCCCAAACAGTTCCAATTCTCCCAACCTACTTACTTCTAGCCCCTCCCACATTTATCTAAAACTCATCTTTATCCAGACACAATCCTAGTTTATTGCTTCATGGCTTGTCTCAGTGGGCATACAAGTCCATAATGTGTAATCAAGACACTCTCTGTGCCCATGCTGTGTAATTTAGCTATGATGCATTGTTTGAATTTGATGCCAATCAAAGAGCTGTACCAATTGAGAGTTTTGATGTACGTATACTGAAACTGTAGTTTGGGGTGACGAATGACTGCCTTTAAATTTCATCATTGATAAACATGAGCTCAATATGCAAATTTTGTAATGTCATGAGAGGGACATCCCATATATGGCTAACATTATCCATTGTTTATAACAATCTTCATCTCAAGGACACTTGTAACATTAGTTTGTCCTGAGGGTTTTATTGTGGAAGTTAAAACTGCATACTTGAGAATCATCAGTAACAATTACCAAACCATAAACTATCTAATCAGTAATTAAGAGAAAATTAGTACAGGGTCAACAAAATTTTAAGTGTCAACACTGTTCAACTCTCTACATCATCTTTTCACATAAAAAGCAATTTGTTTCAGAAACATTCATACTTTGAAGAGGTAGGTCTATATCCTGAGAACCTTAAAAGATATTGACGTAATTCCAATGGATTTTTACTCTGTCAAGTTCACTCCCTAACTTTCAAGTGAAGTCAGGGCATTTTGCTGATATGTCACACTACCTTAAATAGGTTCCCCATGACTCACCTACACAATCCCTGAGGGTGACTCTGGGTGTATTTTGCTTGTCTTTCTTGGATATAACAGATGTTGGAGCTCTGCTATGAGTACTGACTGATGTTGGACTGGGAGGTTTCTTCAGTGGAGCTTGAGGAGTACTGCCAGAGAATATTGAGAGGCATCATAGATACAACCAGAATGAAACCTTCACTTGGTGTTGGGTACAAGAGAGATATATTCACAACACAATCAGAGGGATAGCGGGGGCAGGGGTTAGAGGTTCAAGGTTCCGAAGTTAACATTTTAGTTCAAAATTGTATTGGATAAACCACACTTTGAATAAAAAAGAGATTATTGAGAATTCTAAATTATTTTATAAAATAGATAGTTGCATATTATTTTCTTGATTTAATATGAAAACAGCTCTCTCATCCAATAACTTTCTCAACTGTTCTATGAGTCACACAGTGCCCCCACAGGGTTCCCAATGTAGTGCATTTTCTTTTTTCTATTTTTTTTACAAGTTGTACAATGTAAAATGATGCAATTTTTAGCATTTAAGAAATGCAAAAAACAAAACAAAAAATAAAGGACTTAACTGCAACAGCTATCTGGATCTCCTACCAGCAAACACTCCTCCATGCAGTATAAATATTACTGTGCATAAAACCAAGTTTCCTGCATCAGGTCATTCATTTACTATTTTGCTCTTTGACCTCTTACTATTTTTCTGGTATTGACTGTCATTCATGATTGATTTATATTCCAGAGGATCATAGAAAACAGGTGGAGGCCTAGTTTGATCAACTGTAGCTAAGATTTGGACTAAAGTACAGCTTAATACCCCACCAAACATTTTGAGGACCATACCAGTAAAATAGGTCTAACATTCTGATGGACTCTCATTACTTTCAGGCTGTTTAATTTCATTATCCACTGATTTTGAATTCATAACACTGCTTTGATCCTTAATTCACCTGTTGCTCCACATTTGGTCCCAATTACAAATTTGTACTCCACCAAATATTTAAGACCATGCCAGTAAATAGGCCTAACATTTTGCTGGACCATCATTATTTTCAGGCTGTTTAATTTCATTGTTTACTGATTTTGAGTTCATCACACTGCTTTAATGGTACTACCTTTCATATAAATATTCTGGTCTACTTACAAGGTCACATCTTCTTGATCAGGAAGCACATGAATGGTCCCTGCCAATGACACCATCAGGTGGGCTTGGACCAGTGATAGATGGCAGGTCAAATGAGGGCCATAGAGGGTCCCCAGAGATGGGGATAGACGCTTGTCAAGCAAATATTCTAGCATCTGTGAAATAATGGAAACATGAATACATCTTGTACTTCCAAAAAATTGATTTCTGTATTATCATCAATACTTTCTAGATGGTAAAAATTAGTGATTTTACAAAATACCAAGTTATATGTTATTTTCATTACCAATAAAAGTATTCCAAACTTTTAATTACTGCATTAAATGAAAAAAATGCAAAATATGGATCACAGTGATTAGCCCTAACTTTCAAATGAATCTTTGACAGTTTTCAGGAAAATGCACATAACTGGAAGCAATAAGAATAGGGTAGTGAGAATTCATCCATTATAAAACGATGGACAAACTAATGCATGCAATGCTATAGGTTGATTTGTGAAATATGGCAAAACCTTCCCTGGGGCCCGTTCCACAAAGAGTTATGCACGATCTTAAGTATGATTTACTGTTAGCTTAAGTATGGTGAATCAAACTTAAAATTGGGCGTAACTCTTTGTGGAACGGCCCCCTGGACCCCTGCACAACCAGGATTGTGTCATAGGAGGGAGTTTTGGAGTGTAACTTGGGGGAGGGGTATAAAGGAAAGATGATGCCCCACCCTGCCAAATGGTGTGAAATTTGTGCCTCAAACCTAATAGAGTTTGCAGTCACCATCAGTCTTGCAATTTTTTTGCCATAAACTTTTACTTCCAAACTTGGGTCATTGTAGGTAGGAGGGTTTCAGCACCCAACTTCCCTCTCCCCCCCCCCCCCCCCCCCCATGTGCTACATGCCTGTTCTCGACTGAGAAAAGAAAAAGCACATTTCACAATCCAAAGAATGGCAATGAATAATGTATTCAATCACTATTGGTAACAGCCAACTTACCTTTAAGTTAATTGGTTCTAAAAGTGGTTTCCCAGTGTTGAACTTTTGAGTCGGCTGAAAACGAAAACAGCAAACACTTATAAAGCATTCATAATCTTTACTATAAGAATCAGAGGGCTCCTAAGGCATTCAAGTACCACCAAATCTAGTGCCCTACTGTACACAAAGAAGCTAATCAGAATTTGGGTAACCTATACTCAAGACATTCTTGAAAAGAATACCTAAACATGTTTGACTTCTTGTTATTATGTGTTCATCTTAAGGATAAATACTCTCTGGGTATCACTAAATGCTCATGACGATTGAGTGGTATAAAATTTCAAATAAAAGCAAGAAAGAGAAAAAGAGTTAGATAATTTAAAAGCAGTGGTGAAAATTCTTTGTTTCAAAGTAATAATTTTCTACAACAAAATGTCAAATTGCCAACCTTTAACAAGTGGGACTTTGCAATTGGCTAGAATTACTTAAGCTGTCCACCTGATTACTCTGATTACACAATTTCCCACTATATAGTTTCTTCTCCATATGTAAAAACTGGTCATTCATGTCTAGATTCCACAAAAACACATCAACCTATCTAAGCTATTTATTGAAACACCTATTAAGGTAAATGTCACAGCACACCTGCTGTGAGCATAATTTTCTTCAAACTTGTCCCTCGGTATACCAATTAAGTTGACAACTTCTCGAGAATATGAAAAATATGTATTCAATTGACACAGTTTTCTTACCATCTTTGATTCCACCTGTCTGAAATTGTTGTCAGCAGTCTGCGGCAATCTCTCTCCATGGAGTAACCTTGACAGGACAGTGAAAGCTTCGCTGTAGAGACCAAGGTCGGTTAGAATGCGTACCTGTCAACAGGGAGAAAAAACATCAGAATTAAAATGGAACCTTAGGGGCTACTTACAAAGAAGAGAATGAAAGTCACCTGTAAGCACTGTCATTCAAACAGGGGCATGACATGAACATGATTCCAAACTTGTCATGGTTGATAAAATGCAAGTCAACCAGAAAATTGAAGTTATAGAACCTAGTCAAACAAACACCTTCCATAAACCTTATTTTCATGAATTTCTAGTATCTTCATGACACAATTCATAATATGTGCATATTTAAATTTTGCCCACAGTGAATAACCTCTACAACTTGACTTTGACTCTTACTTTCAAAATACGTCCGTCTACTGCCCTCTGTAAATCCCTGCAAACGTATGTAGTCAGATACTGGTACAAAGAGAGAAGTGGCAAAACCTGAGAATGAAAAAGAAGAATGTTAAGATATGAGTGGAATTGACAAGTTTCAGGGGAAATTAACGAAAGCATTCTTCTGATGAAAATTTCTCTAAAAAAATTCTTGTGTGGTTTTATAGATATTGCAACTTTGTGTTCCCAAAGTGAACCTCATAAAAAATAGAAGAAAGGCCATCTCCTCACAGTGATGAAAAATAATTTCCCTTTTTAGCTTTTAATCAGTGTTATGACCTTAAAATATTTATGAAGCATGTGACAAATAGGGGAGAAAGTTTAAGAGAAGTTTACAGCTGTAAGAAATAATGTTGATTAATGTGAGGTTATAACCTCTTCTGTTAATGTGAGGTTACTTTTTCAGATTGGGGATAAGTGGGTGGGGGTGGGGGTTGAAGCATCAGTGCCCTTTCTTCCTGAAATGAAGCAGCTTAAAAGGGCATGATCCAGTTTGGCTGCAAGCACACATCTCTAAGACTGATTTGGTCCTTTTATCCTACTTTGCAAACAGTTATGAAGATCAAAACTCTACCTGCACTTTACCAAATGGTACTTGAGATTGGTACTGCTATTAGGGACATTTTTAAAGTTCATTTTAGTCAAAACCACACAATGTCTCTTTAACACACCAAGACACTGTACTTCTTTATATGGAGTTAACTTATTTAGATAAGGCTCAGTTTCTCACCAATTGGTTCAAGTCAGGACAATCTTTTTTCCAGTTTTCTATAGAGAAAGAAATTACTTTAAAAAAAGGTTACCACCAAGTAGACAAAAGAATGAAACTTTATGAAAAGCTGGCACAAAAATGTTCTAATGTACCATTAGGTTGTGTCTCCCTCTTGAGAGCTCTTCTGTCACCCATCTCAAGGCAGCCACCAGGGTTCTTCCATCACACCTGAATTTATCAGACAGCAAATCCACCCCTGGGACCAGGTACTGAACCTCGCAACCTTCACCAATGTCATAGAGGGCATAGTCTCTATCAGCTGTAGGGTGGGGTAAAGTTGTTCGGAAGAGAGCCTTGAAGAGATACGCTGCAAGGAAACAGCTGTCTTGACGAAGCCCCAGATCTGAAGTTAGCACATATCTGAGGAGTAAAGAAGTAAATTGTTTACTACAAAGAGCCTGCAGTGAAAAGTCCAGTCCCACTCCTTCCCACATAAATTCACGGCAGTAGTAATGAGTAACAAAATGTTTGCAGATTTATTTTATAACATATGGAAAATTTTTATATTGTGAAGCTCAATAACACAAAGTCGCTATCTCAGAAATGAAGGGGTGCCATACCACAACTGCCAAAGTTTGGCAAGAATATATTAACATAATGTGTCATTCAGTTCTGGCTATTAGTATAATATTAATACATACTAATATATAATATAATAAATAGCATATTAGTATAATCGATCAGGATTTAATATTTAACAAGATGATAACACTGCAACTCATTTTGTAGTCATTATCTTTAATCATGAAATTTGTCAAGATGGCTGAAACTAAGGCAAACATTACTGAAATGACTTTGTCCATCATTACCAGAGGTCTGTGGAATTCTTGATCAGTATAATGAGTTCATTGTTTTTTCTAAGTATACCACCCTTGTAGGTTTATGTCATCATGTTAGGTAAACCCTGTTCAACTACTGAACATTTCCATTTTTTTTTTCTTAACTGCCCGTAAAACTGCACAGTTTTTTCTAAATATAACACCCTTGTAGGTTTATGTCATCATGTTAGGTAAACCCTGTTTAACTACTGAACATTTACATTTTTTTTTCTAAACTGCCTGTAAAGATTTAGTTGTACTTACTGAGCAATTTTTGCAGCCAACACAGCTCCCAAGACACAGCCCCAGATGCCACACCTTGACAAGAAGTAGTTGCTGATATCTTGTTGCTTCTTTCCTCGTACTAGCTCCCTCCATGAATGCAGGGTGTCATCAGTGTTCATAATGAGATCCAAGGCCCCAGACCACCACCTGTAGGCAACTCTAGAATGACAAAAATGAACCATATCATACAGGTGACAGTAGAGCTAATACTGGTGAGTGGTAAATCGTCAGTAATTGCTATTGCTCTATGAAGTCTGATTAATAACAGAGAAACAATATGTTGCTATTATTGACTTGGATCAATACACACAATCTTCTTTCAAAAGTACATCCCTATACATGCAGTCTTTCAGCAAAAATGGCATAAGCACCATAATGGGGTTGTTATAATACTTCCCTTCAATAAATGTGTCTATAAATGTTTCTATGTATGTAAACAAATCAATTGATTTTGTGATAAAACTCTGAATGATTTGTAATGACTTTAATAGGCAATGAAAAGAATGAGAGAAAGGATATTGTATAATATGACTGATCAATCTTCATAATTGCTACAAGAGATTTTCAATAGACCACTTTCTAAATATCAATTTCAAAGGATTGTGGGATAGGCTTTTGGTATGTGTCATTTTTGTCAATGACAATTTACTGTGCACAAAATATAATTCACACCAACGTGCTCTCCCACAATCCTTTGTAAACTACTATTTGGAAAAGGATTTAGTAATCAACTACAAAGGAAGGGGGTGACTACCAGCACTAGTTGATGGAACAATCATGGTCGCACAGAAAATATACATTCATAGCTGTGATAGATTGCGATGAACCAAGCTGATCAGTTTTTATCCTAAGTGGTCAAGGTAGGAACAATAAGGGGATTGGGGGCATACTTTGTCATAGTAATGAACAATTAAGAGAGATCTTAAAGTGAGTGAAATAGGGAGGAAAAAGACATACCTAATATTTCCAGAGTGATAGTGTATGTTACCAAGTTCATGCATTGCCTGAGCAGCAAGATTGTTCTGTTTACGACCCAATAATATTTCTGAAAAAGAAGGAAAACCAGAAAAATTGCATGTTACAATGCAAGTCTTGTGTCTGGGAACGAAAAAATTAATTGATAAACAACACATGGTGTTAACACCAGTACCGAACAGAATTAGCTGTTGTAATATACTTCTGATCAGAACCTCCACAATGTGACATAGCATCTACCCTGGAGTCATCCCCCCACGTACCATTTCTACAACGAAAAAAAGATATGATGGTTAACAATTTGAATGACATTTGGCATGGAATTCTTGCACAGTCTCTTTCTATGGTATTTTTAAGTTGGGATACATTAAAAAAGTTACTTGACAATTACCATATGTTACAAGAATTTTTGTTAGTTGGTTAGATGGAGATTTACAGCCCAGTTTCCCACCTATTGGTTCATGTCAAGTCGGCCACAGCCTTTTTGCCAGTTGTGGCTCACTGGCTTGTTTTCCCTACTCCATTGCTTATGTGGAGCTTCACGCACAACGACAGTAGGTTCCATTTTTAGAGTCTTTAGTATGACTGGACCTGGAAATAGAACCAGGGCCCTCTGCGTGAGAGGTGGATGCTCTTAAAGTTAGACCAAACACGCGGTCATAAGTTACAAGAAAGTGAAATTTAGAAATAATCAGCAGTATTTCCATCACTTCTCTGAATCGTCAAGTAACTGTTACCAATCTACCATATGTGTGTCTATGTGTGCACAACTTTCCAGAAAAAAAATAATATTGCATATAAATCAATCTATAATTTATTTGATATGAAGTTACAAATTAAGCGGCAAAATGTCACAAGATTAAAAGGAACCTCATCTGAATAAGGGCACTGGGGTTTAACTACTTTACAATCTCTTGATTGCATTTATTTACATTATAATGACTGGCTTTTTCCATCCACTTTTTAAAGAGCTATACTTTTTGCACCCTTTGACCTGACACAGCAATGAACTCCACCGCTTTCACACTTGAGAGCTGATCTCAAGGGGGCGATCAGATCTGGATCAGATCCTCCCCTCGAGATAAAAGGTTTTGCTTTCACACTTGATTCCACGCGGTGAATCAAGCCACGATCAAGCCATCAACAAACAGTAAGTGTACTGTGTACACTATGTGCAGTATTAGTGCAATTGCAGTGCAGGCTGTACAGCAGCTGCGCTGCGTTTGTGTGTTGTATTTCGTGGGGGGGGAATGGGAAGTTGCATCATAGGTTATGTTGATCTCGGGTCACCTTGACCCTCCTAGCTTTCACACATGGTTTTTTGATCCCCCGAGCGAGATCTGATCTGCCCCCAAGGGAGGATCAAAATCTTCAGATACGATCCTGAGTGAAAGAGCTTTCAACTACAAAGTTGATTTTGAGGGGTGGATCAGATCTGAACCTGATCCCCTGTGGGAGATCAAGTGTAAAAGCACTCTTCTTCAGCATTTTTACTTCATTTTACTAGCACAATAAAGTGTGGGTTATTGGAACAATGAAAGCCACTTACCAATTGTTTTATCATATGACGACACAACTACACCAAGTTGTGATTTAGGCAAGGCAGGTATCTGAACTTCTTGAACAGTCTTGAATTCTACTTTGGTCATGTCTGGCGGTGTTGGCATTTGAGGATTATCATTGGTTTCTGAGAATCCCACGTGACTGTGTGTGTTGTGGTTACCCAGGGTAGTAGAAGTGGTAGCTGTAATTGAAAAATTATGATCAGATTAAAATTATCATGGAGGTAAAGACATAAGCATTGGACTAATATTATTGGTATCCAACAGTGATATCATTTGATATTGTGAATTTTTGTCCAGTATTGGTATTACTCAACTTTCAGGTTAAGTCTATGATGCAATCCAAGTTGTCACTACATCTTCTGCATGGTAGTATGTAGTCATTGTAGTGGCTCTTCATAGTTGTTAGTGTGACAGAGAAAATATACAGTCTGAGGAAATGTGCAACAAATCTACCTGAAAATAATTATTAGGTTAAGTACATGGGTTAACCATTTCCCACAAGAATGCCTTTTTACCACCCTACTGTCTCTTAAGTGATACCTTGCCTTGGTCTTGTCATGACTCACACAGATAGATTTACTCCCAGTTAACCTCACATATGGTTGCAGATTAATATAACCATACTTGATTTATACTCAATGTAGGTTACTGTCATAGTGGCTCTGTGTAGGAAGTGTATTAGACAAGAATTTTTGTTTTAATTGGAGTAAGGTCTAGCACTTAAAGTTGAAAGGGAGGAATTTCACTATCTGGATGAGACTATAGAACATTTAGGGAAGCTTCCTTGCCTGTTAAAATGTCATTTTAGATTTTAATTGTTGAACAAAACTGTTAAAAGTTAAAAGTAAAGCCAGCCTACCATTCTGCTGGGATGCCAAGTACAAAATTAACAATTTTCTGCTGTGTTGTAAGGCCCTGGAGGTATAGCTTGATTGATCAAGTACTTCCCTGAAGCTGGACAAACTGCTACTTATATCCAACGGTACGGACACTAACTTGAAGGCATCTGCAGCACCTGTAGGAGTTGATGAGAAAGAAAGTTTAGTGTGTTGTTACAAAGCGTGGACAATTACACCAAACAGTAATTACCATAGGCCAGAGTTCCTTGGTAGGGATGTCATGTTCTGTCATACTGAAGAAGTGAAGATACTAAAAATGTCATTGTACTTAGTGCTCAGCATAAGCAATGGAGTAGGGAAAGCAAGCCAGTGAGCCGTGACCGGAAAAAAGGCTGTAGCTGGCTCAACTCAAACCCTTTGGTTAGAAACAAAGCTGCAAAACCTCATCTAAATAACCAACTACACTAAACAGGTTTGAAATACTCCAGTTACTATTCAAAAGAATGATTCATATAGTGGACAATGTACATAAGTAAAACAAATTGCATGACATATGGTTACATGTTTTTAACTCTACAGCATGATTTGAAGAGATGCTCACTTGCTAAATATGATAGGTGGTTGGAGAATTTTTTTTTGAAAAATTGTATCCCAAATATAGGGCCAAAGATAACTGCCAATCCTTGGCATCATGATTTAGGCTATGAAGTTGAAACGCTGTGAAGGATACATCCTTGTGCCAAAACTGTATGTCTCAATACTGATGTTTGTTATTACTCCCCTCTGTACAGGACAGGTTACAAGCATAAAGGTAACAGAGCAACAATAAAACAAAGCAAACTTACTGTCATAAACGTTGTGTCCCTCAGGGTCAATTCGACCCCCAGTCTCAATAGGGGGAAACATGGCTGTGTTCACCTCCATCTTCAGCTGACAGTACATATAATTCTGTGATGTGATAGGGTCACCATTATGGGTTGCTGAAGGTCCCATAAAGTGAGGCTGTACTGGTGGCGGGCCCCCATAAGCATGGACCCTTGACACAAGTTTCCTCTGTGCCTGGACCAAGACTGGACTTACATGCTCTGTATAGCGTTCCCTATGAAAGAACGAAAGAGAGAGGGTCTCTTAATTATTCCATCTTATTGCGCTGGTAATACATTACACTTGAAAGAAAGGGTGGTTTTAATGCAATTTATCTAATTAGTGCATTCTAGTAGTAATACCTGGTTTTCTCATGGGGCCTCATGAGGGGGGTTCTTACCCTGGTGCACTGACTTACTACATTAAAAAAATTCTCATAACAAGCAACATCCCCACATACTTACAAGGTTACAGTCAGAGAGGAAGACCTAATGTATCCATGATTCCAAGTAAAGCATCCAAAGGGAATATAGCTTAAAATCTCATTGTCAAAAAGAGTCAGGTACAGTGTATATTCTTGATTAAATGACCTTACACTGAGCTCAACAAACCTTGAAAATTATCACACAAAAAAATTAATCCTACAATTTCTCTCATGAATAGTTTAAATCACCATGCCTGTTTCACATGGTAATGAAGACAACAACAAACATCAGGTCCAACAACCAGAAGCCAACAGTAGACAGCATTTTTATAGCCCCCACCCCTCCCCCACTGTCACTTCAACTCTGGTCTAAACCAAATATATATAATACTATACTGGCAAGTGAGTAAGAACCAAAACCCTTCAAATTTCACAAACTTACCTTGTAAGCATATTAAATTTCATAGCAACATCTGCAAGCCTCTCCCACTGTTGCTCGTAGTAGAGCATCTCCATCACGCGAACAACAAGTCGTCTTGTCCAGCGGGAGTCTATGAAGCTAGTGTCATCTAGAGGGGTCTCAAACTTAAGGCTCGCTCCCCCCTTTTCATCTGAAATGTCCCCTACCCAGGCCTGACGTTTCTCTTCCACAGGACCCTTTTTCATCTTAATTGTATTGCAATAAGAGAAAAAGAAGGTCAGAAAAATACTTTTATGTCAAAGATGAAAATCTTTTCATGCATCACTGAATATGAACCAGTATAGAAATTTCTAATATATCTATTAAAGAGTACAGTTTTGGTTGATTCACACAAAGCTAGTATTTTTGTGGCTGTAAAAGTGCTGAAAGGGATTTTATGAAATGATTCCTTAATTATTTTTGATTTGTTGAGTAGTATGTAAAATCTTGTTAAACTTCAGTCTGTCATTTTAGCTGCTGGTTTGTTAATCTTTAGCACAACAATCAACATCCCTTACAACAAAATGGTAATTGTTCGAGATGGACATGAAAGAACCGAACAAATTATATTCTTTAAATTTTGAGGTGTGTTTTTTTGAACTTTGCTGGATAGATAAAGTTATAGAGATTTGACACATGAGGGAGCTAAAATTAGCAACCACAGGTTTATGGCAAAATCCCTGTCATAAATTTATTGCTCACAAACTAATTCTGTTACATTAATTTTTCACTGTCAAAAGGTACAAACAAGTGGCCAATTCTTCAGAATTTTTGCACTAAGAACTCAATTTTTACTAGAGAAGAACTGACAATAATTTCCAAAGTAACTCAGGATGCTGGAACCTACAGATACCAATTTTTTATTAATTTAACTCCTGGTGAGTTCAAGCCCTAGCTTTAGAACTTGTTTTTCACCCTCTCACTCACCTTCTTTTGAGAATCATCATCTTTCTGTAGTCTAATGAGCATGTCTAAGAGACAGTCTACTGCCATGTAGAATGGCTTCCACATGATACCTCTCAATGCATCTACTGTCACCAGACTGTTGTCGTAGCCCTCTGAGAAGCAGTGTAACAGTGCAGTGTTGGCACAGTTCCACATAGCCCTGCAGGCATTCTGCAGAAGGTTCCAGTGACAACCACGGTGGGCCAGAACCTAGATGACAGAAAAAGTGACAAAAGCTGATGATTATCTGCCATAGAAAGAAATCTTCGCTCAAATTAAATCACCTATTTTCACCAAACCAGCAGCCATATCCCTTTAAGAGATCTGTGTTGTTATACATACAACTGAATACGTACTTGGTATGTATCAGAAGGCTGTTACATACTTTGTAATATCTGTTGTGTTGAATAAGCACAATCTTTACTCAACTACAATGGCCTACATATCCATCAAGACTTCAGTTCAAATGATACTGCCACACCACAAACTTTGAAAAACTGTGGTAAGAAATAATTCATTTGTAGCAAATGTTGTAGCATGAGCGTAATCATGAAATATCTAATGGTATTAAAAATACAAAGGAACAAGAGAGGTCAGATTAAAACTCAGGGAATAATATATCCGGTATCGCATCGCAAAATGCGATGCAAAATGACAAATTTGCCATACAAATAAAAATAGGTGTAGCAAAATTTGCGATACAATTTTCGAGCAAAAGCTCTGGTACTCGGTGAATGGAAATGATGTACGGGAATACTGCACGAAGGCCTACAACTGGTCCATATACTTTTAGTACATGCACACTTGTCAAGCAACGAAACACTGCAAAAAAAGCAGCAAGAAAAGTACCTAGACACTTTGGGTACGTTCAAAACAGAAAGATGCTTTTATGTGCACCCACTGGCCGCTAGTTACATTGTCAATGGTGCGACTTCAACGTATGCAGCTGTGTATGAAGTGTGAGGCACTCTGTAAGTGCTTTTACAATAGCTCAGAGACTTCCCATAGGGATCAAGCTTCTTCCCAAAAAAAAACATGAGACTAGCCTAGGCTATACACAGCTCCATATGCAAACATGTTAGGATAGTGCAAGGTCTAGCACAAACAACTCTGAAGAAAAGGGATCGTAGGGCAAAATTACAGGGCTTAATCGTTCGAAAATAGTATGAAGGGCTTAGTAAGAGTATTTTACACATTCCTCATAATTATTTAAAGGCATATTCTGGAGACAAAATTGGTTAACTTCAAAATAAGCAGAAAAATTTTCTCTTTCAGAAGGTGAAAACGGCATCTCGATAGCTTATAGCGTTCAGAAGATACAAATTTTTAAAGAAATGCAAATTTTTCTTATGATTTGATGCATCATGGGAAATCTGTGATGTCATCGTGGCACAATAATTTAACATTGCATTCAATTTATTTATAATTATGGTGCCGCTACAGGCAGTATTAAGCAATTTTGTTGGTTATACTCTATGTATGGTGAAGGGTAATGCTAGATCTACAGGAAAAGATATTCAAACATTCCAACAGTATCAAATTTCAAGGACAAACAGGACCTTCAATTATAAAGAAAAACAAAAGGAATTTGAAGCAATGTGCCCACATTACATAACTCTTTGTGTCTTTGTTGAAAAGCAGAGGTATTTTTTAACTAAAATAACCAATCTTTTAAGTAAGATATCTTGAGTTAGGAAAATGGTATTGTGATAGGGTTTGGAGGACATGGTGTGGAATATTTTTGTTTTTCTTACAAGACAGAGGAGAAAACCCACCAGAACATGCCTTTAAAAATTTGATGATATTGGACATCTTTCAAATTGACATCGTTCACACTACTCTGAATGAGGCTGTAGCAATACCCATAGTAGGCCTTGTATGTAATACACATGAGAAGTTTGAGAACACTTTTAGAAACGGATTTCAAGCTCTAAATTTAGAAAAATTCCCAGGATTTAAGCAGCTTGCAGTGCATCAAGTTTGTTGAGTGAATGTTTTTGACTCGCTCTCTGGAGGACCTTACACTGTACAGCAAAGCGAGGAGCTGATTCAGTCCGATATGGAATTGAAGTCAGTATTTTGTGGCCTTGTTTCTGCAGATCCATAAAGAATTATTGCACACAGGACTTTACGTGGAACAATGCTGTCACATTTCACATTAAGCCAATGTTTAGGTTTAGTTTCAGCATGTAACTGACCACTGTATCATAGCGGGGAACAGCATCTGCTGGCATGAATCAGAGTACGGCATAACAGAAGAAAAGTATGTTCGTGAAAATTGCTATGCAAATTTTGAAAATAGCTATACAAAATGGAACTTGTATCGCAAAAATGCTGGGCAAAATTTCTGTACTAAATTATTCCCTGAAACTTACCACAGCTTTCTTCAGATAATCAAAGCTTTTTGCAAGACTGTCCAATGTTGCTGGTGAAGAGAGACCACTGATATCATGTGGGGGTTGTGCCCCCTTAGCATCTTTCTCACTCTCACTGGAATGGTAGGTCTGCAAGGTGTCTGATACCTTATCATCTGGGGGTGGGGGTACACGAAGGACTGGCTCTCCTGTGTGAGAGAAATATTAGTTATACGACAAGTTAAACACAATCTTTTTTGGAGTATCTGAAATTAAGAATTGGTTTCCTTTCTTGATTACTTCCTGTTGGGAATACATCTATCACTGGGGAGTGTCAAATTAATGGAATGTCTTACATATGGGGGTTATCTGTAGGATGGACAAAGTTGGAAGTTATCACAATATGAAATAACTACGTATATTATTTACAATCCCTACATAGAATCTTGAGACAAAATAAATTAAACAGTTTTCACTAGGGATGTTCCTAGGGATGCAGAAGCAATACTCAAATTTCCATTACAAAGGAGGAGAGAGCAGGGGATGCATGTAGTCATCCAAGTTGACTTGGCATATCCCCATTATGTTTATTTCTTTTCAGCCCTGAGACAATTTTTTACAATTTTTTCATTGATTTCTGGAATTTATGTATGACAAAATCTTGACTTGACTTGATTTATAGAATTTATATCAGAAAAAACCTTGGGTTTCTTTTAAACCAGTGGTTCTCAAACTTTTTCAAAATACCCCCACCATAAGGCATCCATAACTGATCCAATGCCCCCCCTCCTCCCACTCAACATGCAATCATATTTATAGAAGTCTTTGACTTTGAGCTTTTGACTTTCAATTTCCAGCACCAAAATGACCCAAATAAGTTTTATATTGGGTAAATTTTTGTCAGTAGTTGCTAAACTTTTTGGGGAAGACAGTCTGTGTCAACTACTCTGCAACCTCCTAGGTTCCTTTATTGCACGAATGTAGAAGAACCCCCTGGGACCCCCTAGTCAATGCCAATGCCCCCCTATTGCTTGCAAACTCCTCAGCGCCCCCTTGAAACTTTTCAATGCCCCCCAGGGGGACCACTTTGAGAACCACTGCTTTAAACAGACAGCCTCTACTTTCAAACATGATGTAATGTACTGAAAAGGTAACCCTCACCCAAGAGAAAAAAAAAGGAAAAAAAAAAAACAAAAAAAAAACCATATTACACTTATAGCTGAAGCTGATGCTTCAAAACAAGATGATAAATAGTTATTAAATAGAATTTATGCATGGAAAATTACAGAACAGAAAGTAACACCTCAAATGGAGGCAAGCACATATTATTGCTGCCTCCACCAACAAATGCAGATAGCTCATTTGTATACTGGGGAAATAGCATGCAAGTTTACTATGCATACAGCATTAATCATTGTTTGCCTGTGAAATGACATTGCATGATGTCAGAGCATAAGGTGACTAAGGTCTACAGTTTTCTTACCAACTGTGGCTAGGGCAGCCACCTCTATGGCAGTTGTAACAGCTTTCCCAACCTCATCTGCATCAAGCTGCTGCAACTGGGCTATGATTGGGTCATGGTGCTGGGGTTGACCGTTGTCCCCTTGACGTGTAGGAGACCGTGATGGTCCACCATCCCAACCCACAAGCAAGGTTCCTACAGTGTCGAAGGTAAACCAATCATTATCCAAGTATGAGGACCTGTAAAGTACAACGAAAATATTTGAAGAGGACTTTGAAAATTTAAGACAATCATATCTATTTTCAAAATAAAAAAGCAACAGAATAAAAGTCTTTGTCAAGGCCTCCAGATAATCCAAAATGGCTGCCAAACCTGGAAGAAATTCTTATTTAACTCTTGCTTTTATTCTTCAGTATATGACATCATCAACTCCCTTACCTGTAAATATCTCCAGCTGTTGGTCCCAGAAGTTTGTTCCTCTTTTCAATCTTTCCTAAAAACTGAGCAAAGTGGCACAAACCTTGGAGAATATTCATCTGGAGACGAGAAAAGGAACACAATGTTTCACATTGCTATTCATTACATAAAAGTCCTTTTAGCAAAGTCTTGTAGAAGCTGACAACAGTTATCACTTACATCAAAACACAGAGTAAGGAATCCCTAGCTCTATCATCACAGTTTGAATTCAAGCAAATTATGACTTGCAGTGCTTAATAAGTAGTTCCTGTAGATAAACTACTGCTTGGCAACATCACCTGTCTAGATTGAACACTTTTGTGATGATACAACTTGCTGGACTACAGCCACAGAATGAGAAAGTAACTGACCATCACTTCCCTGAGCAATGATGGACTACTCAGAATTGTAGGACTAAGGGCATTTTCATAGAATGTAACAATTTGAAACTTGCAAACTATTTTCAGACAATCTCCCTTACAGTATGGTAACACTCTTTCAATTTGTCAGGATGAATGTATTGCCTTTAATAAGAACTAAACTGTATTGCACTGCAATTTGCACCTCCTTTACCAGCAAAAGTCATGGACTAATCAGAGAGGCCTGTGCACACTACACATTAGGAGACAAATTTCAATTTACCATCCTTTAGAGCCATCAAAATATGTTGATCTGTTACAAATTTTAGGGACTTAACTGCCAGTGTATTTGGCAGCAATGAGAAACCATCAATACAGGCAAGTTCTGTCAAATGTTTGACTCGCTGTTAGGCTAATAAGCTAAAATGCTCATGTTGAACAATGCAATTATGATCCAAATACCACAAAAACAAATATTTGTTACGGAAAGCATCCACTGAAGTAAACTTGTCGTTATCTTTAAAAACACTTCAACAATCTATACAAGAGAAGGCCTTTGACTTCCACTTCATCCACACATATTCTTATTCATGCTCCCAGTCCCAGTTGACTGTATTTAGACTTACATGTGATCTCCATGGCATCTCATCAGAGCAGATCTTCCGAAGCCTTTGCTTGCGACGCATTGTCCGATAGAAGTCTCCAAAGAAAACCTCTAGCTTTTCAAAAGCCTGTGAAAATAAGGCAACACACACTGTAAGTGTTCAAAAAGCATGTCACTGATGTCACCTATGAAAAGTCTCACACCTACAAACAGAGATGAAATTTTGCCATTGTTAAGCAGCCTGTGTGTCCAGCCTCTTTATTACACAGTAAACCCACACTGAATCACATCTGTCAATGAGTATGTGTTATGGCAAAAAGTAAAACAAATCTCAGTTATCAAATTTAATTTATGCTGGGATGACTGTCCAAATCCTGTTTAGCCCTGACAATTGCTATGCTAAAATGCTAAAACTTTTAATAGTATGTCTCCTCCCTTTTCCGCTTCTTACCTGTATCTCCCTTGCCTCTTGCTCTTCACGAGCAGCATCACTCAACTTGAGATGAGAGCGAAGATGAACCAGAAGCTGAACCTTCTTCTTCCTCCTGCGAGGACTGGGTTTGACATCAGCTGATGGTTTGGGTTGCTCTGATGGTTTATTCTGATGTGAGCAAAGTTAAAGGATACTAATGAAAGCAATGTTTTTCATGCAGTTAATACTGAAACAATTACGAATGATCACTGGTAGTTTTGTTGCATATACCTTAGTCTTCTTTTACTTTTGCAGCTTCTCTTGTCAAGTTGAGGTGAGGTTTTACAGCTCAGTTTCTAATCAACTTGTTTTAAGTTGAGCTGACCAAAACTTTTTCCAGTTGTAGCTCACTGGCTTATTTTCTCTAAACCATTGCTTACGTTGAGCACCAAGCACAATGGCAGTAGATTCCAGTTTTAAATTCTCTGGTATGACCTGGTCAGGGGTCAAACTCCAGACCTCCCAGCTGTAAGTCAGATGCTACAACCACTTGACCATGCAATGGGTCAAGAAGTCCTTTACTTCACGTGTGCTCTATGCAGCTGGTTCCCATTAACATCAGTCATTTGTAATATTTGCAGTGAGGAATAAAGAACTTGAAAAGTATTACATCAACCAAGGAGGTCTGACATTATGACCTCACTTGCTTAAAAATAAGGACATTCTGACCAGACCTCACAAAGGGGAGTTCGGGTGTAATAAAATCCTCCTCATCTGTTCATTTATTTGTTGTAAGAAACCACTACCACTTCTAAAATAGCACTTAAACCCTGGCCTGTGAAGAACTTTTTCCAGTTGATTACACAACCTATTAACACAGCAGATAAGTCACTCAAATGTCCAGTGATTGCAGAGTCAACCTTTTGATTAGATTATGAACAGGAAGCCTTTAATTATGCAAAGAAGGGTTCATATGTC
The DNA here is from genome assembly GCA_037179385.1 of Holothuria scabra. Classification (NCBI taxonomy): domain Eukaryota; kingdom Metazoa; phylum Echinodermata; class Holothuroidea; order Aspidochirotida; family Holothuriidae; genus Holothuria; species Holothuria scabra. The sequence goes on along the minus strand of CM074181.1, from coordinate 54,642,213 downwards.
ACTGAGAATAAATCAGCCATGTTCACAGAAATCAAATTTAATTGGATTTGGTAAAAGATACCCAGTTTATGATTCCAAAACCAGAGTTTGGATCTCTAAGCAGATGAGTTGGTAATGGAATTCAATGCTCTTTATTTAATAATTGTTGATATTTATTTGAAAATTGTGTGAAATTAGCTGATAGGCCCCCCAAAACACCATAAATTCTACTGTAACAAGCCAACTGCCACATGACAATCACATAAATATATATATCAGATGAAGAGATCCCATTACCTTTGAGAACTCCACCACTGCAGCTGCATATTTTTTGGTATCATCCCCAGCTAGAGTCATCCCACCAGCCTGTTTGGTGATGGTAGCCTTCACTGCTGACAACTGTTCATTTCGCCTAGAAATTCAAGCAAAGTGAAAAGGAACAAAACATGGTTCTCTAGTATGTTTATAGTTGAATCATTTTCAGAATTCAAGATTACGATATAGACTCGTTTAGTGTTTACAAACAAATGCCATCAAATGGGCGTCAAAATTGTTGGTAACGTACGCTTTACTGTGTAGTCACAATGAAAGGAAAATTCCAATTGGTCTACTTTCTGTGTGCAAATACACAAGTGTTAACATGTGCAACACCTAACATACACGCATGTGTTCTTGCGCATACTCTATGCCAACCAATGTCAACCAGTGATATCATCGTGAACACCATAATCAAGCAATATTTGCAATATTCAGCCTGTCCTTGCATCAGCTAAATTTACCTGGAACACTGACATTAACCAGCTGATATTTATAATCTAATATGTAATAAAGATGATTCATTAGGACAGCAGTCTGAATACAAGTTCCAATATGTCTGCTCACCAACATCAAACAACACATAACTGTAGTGTTTGCTGGCTGATGATAAGCGTGCAAAAGATGTATATTCCAGGCTTCGATAAATTCGCTTTTTATTACTTGTCCATCGGGCTAGGGATTCCCAAAGTCTACTTGTCTGCATGAATATGCACTGAGTCTATATCTAATTATCTAGTACTAGCCATCGAATTCCTATGTGAAGAAGACTTCTGTGCTGTTTGCCTGGCGGGCTACAATATTGAGCAGTTCACTTGTCCGAGTCATTTTTTACTTGTTCCGGACTGTCGAGGGGATTTCTCGAAGCCTGTATATTCCAGATATCAGTATTGAATCAGAATCAGACAATAGTAAGAATTAAAATCTTAGTCTTGGTAATACTAGGCTTTGGCTACTTGTAATATTGGTATAACACAACTCTAGTTATGCCAAATAAGAAAATTCTCCACTGGCAACAGCTAACAACTAGAACAGCAATGCTGTTGTGAAGCTCACACAACCTGTTTTGTCTGTTAAAAAGAGAAACTCAAAGTTGAACCAAATTTTATCTGTTATCTGTTTCCTAAACCTCCTTACATTTCAAAATTAAATGCAAGGAAGTAAAGAGTAGTGAAGACAAAACATTTGTGATTTTGCAAGTAGATCTACCATATAGCTTTATGGTAGATCTAAATATCACCTTGTATTTTCTCAAAGCCTTGACTGTGTATTCTTAAAGGCATTAGGCAGTAAGACAAAATTAATAACTTATGTATGGTGTATCTGTAAACTGCTCAGGTATTTCAAAGTACATTCAGTTGCACCTATAAATCCACAAGTAAACACTGCATGGCTCTGTACTGATTAAAATAAAACACAGAGACTCAAGAAGTTCCTACTGAGCTGTGCTTATTGAACTCAAACAGTTATGTTGGTATTGCTTGGCTTGGCCAATTCATGATAAACTAAACAGAACAGAGTGAAAGGTATCTCTGCAACAGGTAAGCAGGGAGGTGTTATAAACACCTCCCTGAGATAAGTTACAACAGGGTCTGTTGTAACTCCCTGGTTACAACTTATTCGCCCCACACTAGCTGACCACAGCTGATTATGAGACCACAAGCATACAGTGACAGTACTGTGAATGCTTTGTTCAACCAGCTGTAACATAAAGAACCAGATTAGCCTGCATATATGTACAAGATAAGAACTGAATCACACAACCAAGCACACTCCTATTAGTGCAATAAATAAACAACTAACTGCTCAGCAGGCAAAAGGAACTCACCCCTGAAAAAACAGCTGTAAAACACAACTTAAATTTCCTGTATAAGAATGTAAGTAGGTGGGTATGAATGCTCCCCTCCAAAGCAATCGTACACCAAAATTTTAGCCCCAAATCTCCAAAAATGAGGAAGAAGGAGTCTTCTGTCAAAAAGTTGACGCCATCTGCCCAATTTGATAACCTCACACATGTGTACATGTGTGAGCTAAAAAAATTAAGAATCTAAAAATCAACAGAAAAATTCTACAAAACTTTGAAAGTAACATTTTTTTGGTGAGCAATAACCTGCTTGGCACTATTGTACATTTTGTTTTCAGAATGTATAGGAGAGTACACACTTTAAATTGTCTTTAGCTATAAACTCTTTGGTTTTTAATTTTTATGACAGATCAATCATTGCAAATAAACGATTACTCCACTGTTATACCTGATTAGCCAATTAACAGTCTCATCACACCACTCTGTGGCAATATCCACAAGACCTTCACTCAGAGCCTTCTGGACAACTTGAACAAAGAATTCCAGGTACCTCGCACGTCTGCGGAACTTTACAACTATCAAAAAAGACAAATGGGAAATTCATTGGTAATGCGTGTTAAAGCTTTGATGTAGCATAACTGACCAAATACTTGCACAACCCTGACATAATTATATTGACCTAATACATTGGCATCATCTCCTACCAATTAACCCCATCTTTGAGGAAATACTGCTCCTGGTAGCAAATCTAAGTGGGCCCAATTGTAGGTAAATCCACATATGGCTCAATAACTAATGCACCTAAGTTTTCAAAGAGTCCATATGGGCTGCCCACATGCATAACAGATATTATGCACATTACTCACATTTTACACAAATATGGGTCATCATGGGCTTGGAACTATAAGAGGTGTCTATTAATCCTTGGTGAAAAAATATATGGGCCCCCATGTGGAGCCAATAAGAAGGCTTCATATGGGGGCCTATAGAGAAGAAATGTTACCTGGGCCCTAGTGGGTATTAAAATGTTCAAATGTGCAACGTGTGTCCTCTTACTACTGCAGGTGCACAAACTTAATGACTATGTGATCTCATGTATATCAATCTACTACAAAGATTCAACAAAATTTAACAAAATCTGAAAGGGATGACCATTTCACTTCCATATTTTTACATTTTAGTAGTTTTAGACCCTTCAACTGAAACACAAAAGTAGAGGTAATAAGGCAAAATATTGCTAACAACATTGATTAATTTTGGAAGTATTTGCATCAATGAAAAGCAACCTAGCATTACACCAGTGAAAGCCAGGTTATAATCCACCTACCTTCCTTGTAAGCGTATCTGCTTGGAAGGGTTGCAATGAAGGCATGAAGGATGTTTGGGTCTTCAGAACCAGTCAACTCATCAGTGTTGTGAGCTGGGGAGAAAGTCAACCAAAGACACATTATATAAACTGGTGATACTGTTGCTTTGTGGAAAGCAGGATGCTTAAATCATATTGCACAATAATGGATTGCCCAAATGTTGTCTCACTAAGGTACAAGATAAATGACACAAACTGCTTTATATAGTTCAAAATATGAACTGTCGTCTTATCTATCGCAGAAACAGAGGCTTATTAGGATTTCATCACTGATACTGCACATTGTCCCTTGCATAAAATCTTTCAAAAATTGAATTGGACAAAATATATGTTAGTACTTTGGACTGAAACATTCTTCAAGGTACACTGCAAACATTTCCTCCATACCAAGAGGAGAGTTAAAGATGACAGATCTTAGGAATCTGTGAGATTTATGTTACCATTATATTTTCCACTGTAAAACAGGGTTGCAAGTTATACATCCAGGTACAAACTAAAGCATATTATGTAATTAGTCTTCCCAATTAGAATGTCAGTGTTGGAAGAGGGTGGATAAAATTTTAAAACCTTCTAATAGGGGAAAAACAGATACAGTCTAATACAATAAAAAAATACAAATAGGATACAGGCAACAAGGCCTTGAGTTTAAGATTTTAAAGGTGTGCTTTAGATCACACTCCTCAGGATATTAAGGAATGGGGTAGTTGTGCTGTTTTATTAAACTTGAATAGATTTACATAAGCTCCTATCTTTATGTGGGCGTGTAAACATTCACACTCCTAACAATGATTTGAGGAGAGTGATGGGGTGCAAGCACCCCGGTATGCTTCAAAATTTAAGACCTGGGGCCCATTTCACTAATGTTTAGCGATCATCGCTAAAGCCAAAATCCATTGCTAAATCTTAAATCGATCGCAACTGAACAACCGATTTTTCAAAATAATTTCACTGAGTTTGAGTGATCAATTTTGTGTTTCTGTTGTTTGCCATAGGTTTAGTGAAACCCAAATTTCATCGCTATCGCTACTCGCCATAATTTCCAGTTAGAGAGTGACTTAGCAATGATCCCCAAAAATTCATGTTAGTGAAATCCTTCCCTGGGCCACAACTCTGTAAAAGCCACCCTATGATAGGGTTTATTTCAACATTGTAAATTTTTCTCATACACTAATTTCTATAATCTGAAATGCAAAAAACTTTGAAAGAAGAAGTCTGGAGGATTATGCAAGAATAATTTACTACAATGCATGCATTAACATACGACATGGGACCTCACCTAGCTTTGACAGCTTCAGTATATGAGCTTCCAATGCTCTAAGCTCTTCATTCTGTGTTCCCTCAGGATTCAGGTTTGTGTTACCACCAGGACGCTTTGCTCTTTTACGTCGATTTGCTTGTAATGCTGTTTGACCAATTACCTGACCGGAGTCTGCCTCCTCAATAAAGTCCACCTGTGATGAATCTGTCTTGCTCTTTTCCATTTCCTGTAAAAAATAGTTATGTTAGCATTTGAAGTTAATCAGAGACAAGGAGAATGAAAAAAATATAAACAGACATAAAAATGACCTTTACATTGAAAGTTTCCCTAAACTCTCATACTAACCTTCAGTGTTTTCTGACAGTTTTTGATAATTCAGTTTCCAAAAGGCATACATGATGTATACCTCTTCTATTTCACTAGTTTATACCAATAACAATATTTAATAAAAAGAAAAGAATTTACAAACATTCTCTTGACGAAGATAACCACAATATACACAATAAGCAATGTCATTTTCCCTAAGACCAAAAGGTCACCCAAATTTCCTGACATTTCCATCAATTCTACCATTTGCTAAATTTCTTGAATTCTCCCTCATCTTGGTGAAAGACCAGTGAAAAGCTTTAAGGTAAAAACAGGGGCCTTCTGTCTTGTAAATTGGAAAACAAAATTTGATGTTATGGTGCTACTCTAGTTCAACGGAAGTTTGTGCAAAATGGAATTGCAAAATATGGAATTTGACTTTTAGGAAACCAATTATTGGTGTCTCAGTCTACTCAGAAGACATGGAGGTGTACTTCTCTCTTCTGTAAAGTTTTTAATTGTCTCTTTCCACTTTATCAACATTAGAAAAATGTTTTGACACAAAGGTTGAGAGCATTGAAATAGGAAAACTCTAGCCACTGACAGTAGTATTACCCTCTCCACAGCCAACATTTTCTTCCCTGAATCAGTGAGGTAGTTGCTGAGGTTGCGTTGCCTCCAGGTACGTAACACTTTAGCCAAATAAAATGTGACTGATGCAAGCATATGATGCAGGCTGTCTGTGGTGGACTGTTGCCTTCTCTGTAACAGGTTGATTGGGGTCTCTTGTAGCACTGCATAGCAGCGTATAAGTATCTGTCAAATCAGGTTATATAAACAGTGAACATATTTGTTTTATTTATTCTTTTCATCACAAGCAAACATACTTGATGTAACATAAGTAATTGTGATTGGGGAGAGTACAACTACAAAAGAAGTTCTACGCTGGGTGAAAAGTATAGGCATTTTGGTGGGGGATTCTCTAAATGTAAACATATTTCAATTCCAGACCTCTTCAAGACTTAAGAATAAAGAATTACCTTAGCCAGTGTGTGAAATGTGCCCATCTCCTACCAAATAATTAAAATTAAGTTAGATTCATTTTTTTATATATATTTATACACTATCAAACTCACTTGTGAGTGCAAACATGATATGAAGCACATTAGTTTTGAGTTTGTCAGTCTTAGCAGCTAGTTTAATGAGTTTTTCAAAACAAATACCCTAAATTCAAAGACACGAATTTGGTTTTCTTCCCCTGGGTTCCTGGTCTCATGCATGCTTTTATGAGGGTCTTAGTCCGAAATTGGTCATTTCTAAGAAGGCATTACCCCACTTTATGAAATCCAGTCATTCTAGAGGTTGATTACATGTGTTACTTTAATATAAATATCAGCAGTATGGGGCTACCCTATAGACCTATTTCCAAATAGCAATTACAATGAATTGTGGGATAGAGTTTTGGGTGTACGTCAATTTTCACCATAGTAAAATGCCATTGACAAAAATGACAAACATCAAAACTCTATCCCACAATCCTTTGTAATTGCTATTTAGAAATAGGTCTATGCATGTTACTACTGGAGTTAGACCTAAGTCCCCCTTAATACCAGAGCCCATGCCTAATTTTGAGCCCTATTGGTCTGCACAAAAATTCAACACAAGTGCCTTAAATCCACAGGCCTCCTACATGTGAACCTTGCATCCTTTTTGTGAACATTTGTACAAGGTCTTTACCAATTGCAAGCTCTGACTTTCAAGGATATTAACAAATTCTAGACTTCATGCAAATTGTAGGGAAAACAAGACAGTGAGCCACAACTGGAAAAAAGCCCTAATAGTAAATATTATTAATTTACTTACATTTAGTTCCTCTTTCAATCGGGGTTTTTTAAAAGGAATCATTCTGTTAATACCACCCACTCAGTGGTTTTCAACATATTAATTTGTTTAACATATTAGTAGGAATACTTTCATTTCACTCGATTAAAAGAAAATACACCTATTAAACAAACTCTTGAAATGAACAATTTATATTCAAGATGTCTGTAATACCAAAATAACAAGTTTATGCACAACAGCCAAATAAGATTTTATGTAAGTTTACCTGTACAACAGGAGCAGAGGCTATCTTGTAGTATATAAGAGGGGCTAGAAGTCCATAACATTGAACAACTGCTTGCAAGGCTAAATTGCTTTCATTTAACCAGCCAGCAAGCTCTAAAGCCACCAACATTCTTTCACACTCTCCAAGACGTTGAATCTAAAGACAAAGACACAGAAACTGTAAGGCATCACTGTTTCCTCTAGGAAATTATACATTTGGTTAATATGCTCAGTATTACAAAATTTGACTCATTGAAAATTTCAGTTTTGTGGAAATGTGCACACATCAGATGTAGGACAAAATGAAACCCTCAGCCCCAGCTTGTTTTTTCTTGCAATATTTACATTGTGAGATTTTCCACTATTAGCCTTCTAAAAACAATTTTTTTAACTTTGGTGTATGGTGACCCCTGACATTCCCTCCACCTGAGCCCCTCAAAAGCAGGATTCCTTTAACCAGATAAAGGGTATCCACAACCTAAGTGTGAATTACATCCAAGATTCTTTTCTTTTCATCATGCTTGCAAGGGAATATACTTTATGTGGGACAACCTCAAGCTGAAGTGAAGAGACACCAAATAATCTTATTCACTTCACGTTATTCAGCCGATCCATCCTCCTGAGTTGTCTTTTGACCTCAGTTTGAGGTAGCCTTACATAAAAGTCTATCTACAGTATTACTGTGTTACGCATATTTAAAGTAAATACATAAGTACATACACACAAACAAAATTATGACTGTATCTGCAAGATTACGGTTAGAGAAGTTTATGGCCTTGAAATCTACAATCTGACAAGCACACAGAGAAAGTTAAATAATTGCTTCAAACAAAGACAATAGTATTCAACTTATTGCAACACTCCAAAGGTGGTTGACCTTTCTATTTTTAGTCTGTCATATAATTTATGAATGAATATTCACATCCACTGACACAACAGCTGTTTCTATTTAGAGGCACAGGTGTCTTTTCACAGGTGAACTGTCTCTTTCCAACAGGATGTTAAAAACAAAAGAAGTACTAAGAAATCTCACAGGAGGTAAAGTTTACAATAGAATTACTTCAATGTAAAGATTAAAAATAGATGTTGGTCAGCAGAGAAACAAAGAGAATAATAGAGAATAAAGGTGACAACCCAGGTGTTTTGTAACATGAATAGGATTGACCTCTTTATGTATCAAAGGTTGATAATTTCTGAATGGTTTCTTGATGATAAGCATTGTGTGGAAGGTATTGCACCTGGGAAACTCATGCATATTCATCACCAAACTAAAACATGCATATGCATAAGACAGGTGCATGTCAAAGCAAGGAATATGTACCCAGGGTACCACAAAAGAGCAGTTGACAAAAGAGAAGAGTTACAAAGAGGGATAAACATGTACACACAAGTATTCAAGGAAGAAAAAGTTGAGAACAGAAAGAAGGTCACTCAGTGGGAAAGTTCAACTACACCAGTAGGACATCCAAAATATTTATACCATGCAGTGAAAACCATTTTTTAGTTTGGTACTACTGCTGCCAATGTTAATTAAACAGTTACTCCTTAAATTAGTCAATAACAATTAGCTTAAAGAAGGGCCATGTTAGAGAAAAGAACATCAAATGATTGTACTGTTTTATTTTTGGCGCAAATTTTTTCCAGCAGTTTTGCACAAAAAAGAAGAGGGCAAAATAAATAAATTAAAAGAAAAAAACTAAAGAAGAAGAAAATCAGTTTTATTTTTAAAAGAATGAAAATCTTCAACAATTAAAAAAAAACATCTAAATAGGAGATGGCATATTTACCTGTCCTCTGTAGTATGGTCCTTCATCACATAGTTTATCACAGTAAATACTGCCTTCTCTGATGCTGACATCAACATTGATAAAAATGCTACTCAAGAACATTCTCAGGAGAAGAGGAGAAGCAAGACTAGCAGTGACTGGATTCAGTCTACAAAAACCAATGCAATGTACAAAAACTCAATACATGGAACAGTTACTTGAAGAAGTCAATGGGTTACATGGTCGCAAGTTACACTTGCCACAGAAATGTTTGCTTTGGTTTGTGTTATGATATCAGACAAAAGGAAGTGATACAATGCAGACATTTGTGCAACTCTTGACAGGACCAAAATGACAAAAATAAAAAAAATGATTAAAAAAATGCTCACTATGCCTTCAAATGCAAACAGTCATTTTCATTTTATTTGGCTAATCTGTGCAGATCAGTTTGATAGTGAATACTCACCTTTTGTCTCAGGACCTTGTTTTCCCTTCCTGAATTGATTGTTTACCAGAAGACAGAAATATTGAAGACGTCTTTCAGGTCATAAGAAATATTAATATTTCGTTTAATTGCTGTTGAATGGAAATTTCTGAATATTTGTCAGTTTACAAGTTCCACACATATGCAAGACTTGACAACCTCCACTACACTGTAACCAACCATGTAGGGTAAACCATGATCATGGATCATTTTTTATTAGTTTCAAGTCAATGAACAAACGTGTTGCAGGACTAATTTTGTGCCAAACTGTGTTTGTTGCTTTAAGTTAGTGTCTGCAGAAGTCACTAAACTGACCTTTGGCAATGAGACAACTTTAGTCTTAGAATTCTTGAGTGAATGTGAACCATTTTTACCGATAAACATTGCTACTGCACTGATAACAGATGATAAGGTTTGCTTTGGTATTTTGGAATTACACCTCAACTTCTAACCTTATCATTTAATCTAGAGGTTACACTTAAAAGTTGTTTTTTATCATGTTTGAAAAAATATAAATCATCAATTTTTTTTCTACTTGGTGAACCCACCCCTTTTGGTAGACCATGCCTGGGGTATTTCCCTGTCCTTACAGGTGACTTAAGGGAAGGACTTGTGCTGTATTTACACTGTACTTGCACTGCACTTAAAACTGAACTCTAGCTTGAACCATATTTGAAAAAGTATGTTCAACTTTTTTATCAAGCTGACATTATATAACACATCTGTGTTGCTGTGTCCTTAAATCTCATCTAACCAACTACATGGTGCATGTTATTTTCATTGTGCACAATTTCTACATGTGGCATGGGATTAATTCCACTATCTTCATAATAAACTCAACTTCAACTACTCACAAAATCCCTTCTATCTCCAAACCTACCTCTCCCCACATGGGCTCGGGGGTTGTAGAATATGGCAATGGTATTTTTTCCATGTTGTAAGAGGAGGCTAAAGAGACAGACTTTCACCATATTTGAGCTGTATTTGAAGCCAAGCTGGAAACTGAACCATATTTTGAAACCATACTTATAACTTTACCTACTTGTCTAATCGACACTATATAACACATTCATAAAATCTCACTGAATTAATTAACCAACCAAACCTACCTCTTTAGTGTAACTTTGTAATCTTCCTTAGCCATGAGATTATCAATGTCAGATTCAGGCGGTGGTATGTCCGCAACAAAGTGATTCCAGAGAACACGACTAGCATGCAGCCCAATGCTGTAACAGCCAACCTGGTATGCAGCCTGCAATAAAAAAGGTAACTAAGCCATTTTTATAACAAAGAAAATATTCTTACCTTGAAACCATAACTTTTGTTTCTTTATGACCCAACCAATACAAGGGGACTCTAGGTATTATGGAGAAAAATTGTGACAAAAACAAGTGAATTCCTTTGCTGCTCATGAAAAGTTATGTTACTGTAAACTGAATACACTTGTAGGACTCAATAGTTAAAACTTACAGCTAATCCCTGTAAATGCAATTGGGATGTCTTAAAAAAGCTGCACTTCTTTAAGTGCCACATGAAAAAAAATGAAAAAAAAAAAGAAGGAAAAAGAAGATACCAAGTATACTAGAAATCCAGTGAGATCATATTATCTGGTGGAAAATTTCTCTACATCAGAAGACATTGTATACAAATATGTATCCCTTTTGTGAATAGGAATTCTTTAATTTCTCACCTGACTCAGAAATGCCCACACCATAAGGATAGGGAGGGGATGTGACACAAGAATTGGTTTGCTTGTGTCCCCAATGGATCCACCTATCAGCTCTCCAGTGGCTGTATACGCAGCAACAGCAAATACGTAACGCTCATTAGTAGTCAAGCCAGATACCTGCAGCTCACAGTCATAAGCTGGAATCTGGAGAATTGAAGTGAAAATTTTAGTTTAATCACCTTAAATGTAAGATTACAAAATAACATTTATCCAAATAATTGCCTAACCATTAAAGGGGAACCCTACTGGTACTATCAACTGGGTTTCCTATCTTATAAGCCTATTTCATACATCAATCCTTTAATAATTATTGATTATGATACAAATTTGAATCACCAACAGTTGGGTACCAACAGACATTTTTTAAGGTGACAGGATTTATAATTTTTACACTCCCTTCAATATGAAAATTTTTTTTTTTTTTTTTTCCATCTCGTTTATTCAAGATTCGAGCATTAACATATTACACACTTCGGATTAGTACTACTTCGGATACGTATACAAAATATATACACACCATCATATATACACACATACATAGGTATATATATATATATATACACACATAAATACATATATATAAACGTATAAATAGCGTAAATGTACATTCCTTATATACACCTAAACACAGATACATTATAACCAAAACAATTAATTAGTTTCCCTTCAGTTCTCCAATCTATCCAATTCTAGCAATTCGAGTAATTACGTCATTACAAAAGTTTAACCACATTGGATTCATATTAAATGTTAATATACAAATCAAAACCTTCTGACAATACCCTAAGCAACAAACAGGTGCCGGTTACCAACCAAAACAAATCGATTGCTATGAAAATTTTGCTATCATACATTTTGAACAGGTGTAACTTCATTAGCTATCACTTGTTTGGAGTTTGGAACTTTAGGTCAATTGGACTCTGAAATTACAAGTTTTCCTTGAAAAGAAAGACCTGTTACATAAATGGTTTTAAAAATGTTAGTTCTGACAAAGTTTTCAAATATAATTAGGACAAGTCATTTTATTTTTATGAATATTTTTCTTGTATTGCCAAGTTTAACCTTTCTCCACATCATACATTGTATTCAGCAAATTAAGATCTGTTTTACCAGATTAATGGTCATTTTACACACCAGCTGGGAACCAGACTGGGAAAAAGTTCTTCCCTCAAACTTGCACTCTATGACCACTTGCCAAGTTTTGTGCACCTGCTAACCAAAGGTTATGCCTTTGCTATAATTTGTATTTGTTATGCATTAAAAAAACCTTTCCTTCTTACTTCTGATTAAGAAAACTGTACACTGTATAATTATAATAAATATTAAATGTTTCCTTACATCATCACCAGTTCCTGGTAGATTGTGGTCATTCAGACGAACTTTGACATTACTGCCGACAAAAGGTCTTGCAAATATGCGATACCAAGCAACCTGTAGAAATGACATTCAGTGGAGTTATGAATGGTAACAAATGTAACTATATTTGCTTGCATGCACTTTTTTTAGCAGTTTTATGAATAAAACACATCGTCTGTAACAAACTGATTTGCAGATGAACCAAGAAGGAATTAAAACAAGGAATTATACACCCTTTCTCCTAGAGAGCTTTGATAAATCTTATGTCTGATATATATGACAATAATCATATTGAAAAAACTTAGGACTGAAAAACTGAGAGTAATCTTTTACGAAACAAGAATCTGAGATCTTACAACTGATTTGTTTCCCCAAAATGTAACAATGCCTTCGTGAATCATTGACTGAAAATGAAGTTCCAACAACAAAACTTTTACAGTCATGTGCGATAAAATTCAACCCAAGCAACTGATACTACTGAACTTTCATCTATTTAGGATAAGAAGTGTATAAAAATAGAAATAACCGTTGATCCCTATCTTCCTGCTGGCTCACCAGACTGTGACCTAAAACAATTCTGATTTATTTTGGAATCAAAATGAGCACCGCTGATTCTGGACATAGTGCATTACTAAAGTATACTTCATCTAAATTACCTTTTGGGAAGGGGTAAATGGTGCTGGTTTAAAAACCATTGTTCTGTCTGTTCGGCACACCAGCAATGGAGCAGGCGGTACCCCAGAAATCCGGGCACTTCCTGCTTTCTTCTGAGTGTTGGTAACGTACAACTTTTGTTCTTGGTCTTGAGCTTTTGTGATGAATGACAAAGCTTCCTGAATGAGTAAAAAGAAATAAAAAACAATGTTGATTGTTCTCCTTTTCTATAAAGAGGAAGAATCGTGCATATTCTGTTTAATTTTATGTGATGATACAAGTTTTGACATCTCTTTTGGGAGAGTTTTTATTGGGTCACCTTAGGCAGCTCACCTGACAGACGGAAATGAACTCCAGAGCGTAATGCAACATTATAAATCAATAGATGTACAGCTGACATCAATTTACACAGGATGAATAAAAAAGAGGAAGGTTTAGAGAGATGATGAGACAATTGTTGCAGATGAGACACTGTATTGGTCTGCAACAATAGTTACCTCCATGTCTTGTTTTTGGTCAGCTGTGGGTGGACTTTCACTTCCTTTCTGCAAGGCTCTCTGCATGTTAAATAGTGCCCTGGACAGTAAGTTTTTACCACAGGCAGAGACTAGCTCTTCACTTGTATCCACGGCAGATAAAAGGGCAGAAGCATCTGCTCTGCTCTGTAATGAAATGAAAAAAAAAAATGGTGTTAAAGGTAAAGAGCAGTCCCCCCAAAACTTATTTTGAAGAAACAGCTAAATAGCACAATTTTTGTTTTATTTCTCTTCAAAGTATGATTCATTACATTTTATGATTAAACTATTGCATATTCAAGGTAAACCAAGCAGTTATTTCCGGTAAATTTCAAATTTGAAGAGAAACCAGAATGCAAAAATGCTTTGAGGTTTCGATGATACATACATGCTCTTTTCAATAAAATGCTACATTTCTTGTAACAATCGGTGACCCAAAATAGCCTTTGTCTCCACCTGTAAGTGACTGGTTTTTCTTTCATACTGTGCCTTAAGATATTCTGCAAACAAGGTTTTCAGAGTTTGATGCCAGGTGATACCAGATGACCATTGACCTCCACCAAAAACAACAGGTACAGTACTTTCAACTCACCATAACACATCCACATACTAATTGGGAAATCCATCCAAGTTTCCTACCTTGAGATATCCCATTTTGACAAGTTTTTCAAAGTTTGACCGATCATGACCCCAGATGTCCTTTCACCTCCACAAAAAATAACCTTATACAGACCATCTTCTCACCATAATTCATTTACATACTAATTTTGAAATCCATCCACCTTTCATACCTTGAGCTATCCTAAACAAGGTTTTCTGAGTTTGACCCCTATGACCCCAAATGACCTTTGACCTCTACCAAAATCAATAGGGTTCTTCCTCCCATCATAACGCATCAACGTATCAAGTTTGAAATCAATCCAAGGTTCCTACCTTGAGATATAGTGTAAACAAGAAGTTCGGAGTTTGACCCCATGTGACCCCAAATGACCTTCGACCTCCACCAAAATTTATTGGGTTATTTCTTACATCATAACGCATCAACATATCAAGTTTGAAATGAATCAGTTTCCTACCTTGAGATATAGTGTGAACCAGGATTTCGGGGTGTGACCCCAAATGACCTTTGACCTCCACGAAAATAAATCGGGTTCTTTCTTACATCATAACGCATCAGCCTATCAAGATTGAAATGAGTCCAAGTTTCCTACCATAATGTATCATGTAAACAAGGATTTCAGGCTTTGACCCCATGTGACCCCAAATGACCTTTGACCTTCACGAAAATAAATTGGGTTCTTTCTTACATCATAACGCATCAGTCTATCAAGATTGAAATGAATCCAAGTTTCGTACCATAATGTATCACGTAAACAAGGATTTCAGGTTTTGACCCCATGTGACCCCAAATGACCTTTGACCTCCACAAAAATACATCGGGTTCTATCTTACATCATAACGCATCAACATATCAGGTATGAAATTGATTCAAGTTTTCTACCATGAGATATCATGTAAACAAGGATTTCGGGGTTTGACCCCATGTGACCCCAAATGACCTTTGACCTCCACCAAAATCAATAGGGTTCTTCCTTACATCATAACGCATCAACATATCAAGTTTGAAATTAATCCAAGTTTTCTACCATGAGATATCATGTAAACAAGGATTTCGGGGTTTGACCCCATGTGACCCCAAATGACCTTTGACCTCCACCAAAATCAATAGGGTTCTTCCTTACATCATAACGCATCAACAAATCAAGTATGAAATTGATCCAAGTTTCCTACCATGAGATATCGTGTAAACAAGGATTTCAGGGTTTGACCCCATGTGACCCTAAATGACCTTTGACCTCCACCAAAATCAATAGGGTTCTTCCTCCCATGCTAACGCATCAACATATCAAGTTTGAAATTAATCCAAGTTTTCTACCATGAGATATCGTGTAAACAAGGATTTCGGGGTTTGACCCCATGTGACCCCAAATGACCTTTGACCTCCACCAAAATCAATAGGATTCTTCCTGACATCCTAACGCATCAACATATCAAGTTTGAAATTAATCCAAGTTTTCTACCATGAGATATCGTGTAAACAAGGATTTCAGGGTTTGACCCCATGTGACCCCAAATGACCTTTGACCTCAACCAAAATCAATAGGGTTCTTCCTCCCATGCTAACGCATCAACATATGAAGTTTGAAATTAATCCAAGTTTTCTACCATGAGATATCGTGTAAACAAGGATTTCAGGGTTTGACCCCATGTGACCCCAAATGACCTTTGACCTCAACCAAAATAAACAGGGTTCTCCCTGACATCCTAACGCATCAACATATCAAGTTTGAAATAAATCCAAGTTTTCTACCATGAGATATCGTGTAAACAAGGATTTCGGGGTTTGACCCCACGTGACCCCAAATGACCTTTGACCTCCACCAAAATCAATAGGGTTCTTCCTTACATCAAAACGCATCAACAAATCAAGTATGAAATTGATCCAAGTTTCCTACCATGAGATATCGTGTAAACAAGGATTTCAGGTTTTGACCCCACGTGACCCCAAATGACCTTTGACCTCAACCAAAATAAATAGGGTTCTTCCTGACATCCTAACGCATCAACATATCAAGTTTGAAATTAATCCAAGTTTTTCACCACGAGATATCGTGTAAACAAGGATTTCGGGGTTTGACCCCACGTGACCCCAAATGACCTTTGACCTCCACCAAAATCAATAGGGTTCTTTCTTACATCATAACGCATCAACATATCAAGTTTGAAATTAATCCAAGTTTCCTGTCTTGAGATATTGTGTAAACAAGGATTTTGGTTTTTGACCCCCTGTGACCCCAGATGACCTTTGACCTCAACCAAAATAAATAGGGTTCTTCCTCTCAGTATGGGGTATCTGTGTACCAAGTTTGAGAACTGTCAGATCTTCCCTTCTCAAGATATCGTGTAAACAAGCAAAGTAACACAAACACACACACACACATGCATACACACGCACATACACACATACATACACACACACGCCATCATGAATGCATAGGTTTCTCTTTTCATCGAAACCAAAAATGTTGTCACAAGACTCCAAACAGCCAATCACGAAACTGGACAGCCTACTACACTACTTCAATTCAGGGTGACTGCTCCTGCCCTTTAAGATTTTTAGTGGACCCGGGGCTAAAATAAGCACATTAATGACTCTATTAGCCTGTCCCCCTGCCCCCCCAATAAAAATACAGATATGTACCTCCACCTATTACCATTCTGCTTGGTGCTTAGCATACCCAATGGAGCAGGGAAAACAAGCCAGAGAGCAGCAACTGGAAAAAAGGCTAGGGCCAGCCTGACTTTAAACCACTGGGTTAGAAACTGAGCCATAAAACTCCATCCATTTAACTAGCTCCACCAGGTGCTAAACATTTGTTAAGTTTATTCTTTTGAGACACTCTGCTTGTAAGAAAGCCATAACATGAACACAAATGTATACTTGAGTTGAGGTTTCTTTTTTCCTCAGACCCAAGAGGTCATGAAAACACAACCCACATTACTTCAATACTTTTGAAATTAATTACAAGAGAAAGTACTTTACCCCATCCATGACATGATGTCAAAATGTAACATAAATGTTTTGCACATTGGCAAATCTTATAATTTGTCATAGAAAAGCAAACTTGTCACACCACAAAAGAAAGAATTTGTTTGTACTTGGAATGCCAAAAATAGGATAATTTTACGAGGAAGTACCACAAATAAACCATCTATCCTTACTGATCTCAAGCCTGAAGATGCAGACATTCTCTGGCCTGTCCTCGCTGAAATATCTCTCTTTGCTTTTGTATTCTTCTTGCTGTTTAACAGTCCTGCCAGCTTAAGACAAACCCGGTGAAACATGTAGAGTAATTCTAAATGGAGATCCATGATGGTATGGTGTACAGCCTCACTGCTCTCTGTATTATCCTGAAGGCTTGTCACAGGTACATCGGTCATCTTCTGGTCCTGAACAAATTTTGTGGAAAAACAGAAAATTTCAGAACTGTTCGCAAAATAACTAACTTTAAGGACACAATTACACAGAATTTTCACTGGCTAAAACAAGATGAAGCTAAACATAAAATTAAAAGAAATTTGCTGAAGGAAAATACTGGTGTCAAATCTTCAGCAACGATTTCACAATTTCTAGATTACTGCTTCTGTGGGTTTCATCACCCTGTGGGAGATCCGGAATTTCAATCCTGGCGGGTCATACCAAAGACTTTAAAAACAAAACCTACTGCCATTGTGCTTGGTGTCCAGCATATGCAATGGAGTAGGGAAAATGAGCCAGTGAGCCACAATTGGAAAAGCCGTGGCTGGCTTGACTTGAACCAAATGGTTGGAATTTGGGCTGTAAAACTCCATCTAACTAATAAATTGATCATAGATATCTAATTTTGAGTTTGCCTCATGATACTGGCACTAACAGCTTGGCATGAATACCAATCATCTAGAGCATACCAAGTACCTGCAAGGGAGGATCATATAAGCATGAACCTGTCAAATGCTTCTTACCTTAATCCAGCTGACATCAGCAATGGAGTCACCATCAGTTGTTGCCACAGCACTTCTAGCAGTTGACATACCCTGCAGTGCCCTCTCTAGAAACTCCCTAGCCAACAACAGCTGATCCTCAGGTCCCTGATTAAGAACTGTGGTAGTGTACAGTGTGGCACCAGCCTGTCCCCCTGTGAGTGCAGTATCACGTCCACTTATGCTGGTGACTGAGATCTTACCAGATCTTGGTGCAGGTGAATCTACTACAGGAATGGACAAATGAAAATTTTTGTTGTACAGAAGGAATCTTTGACCTCTGATTTTAATACACACTTTCTGAAACTCATTCAAAGTAACACTACATATAAATCTAAAACACCAATTTTTCATATTGACACTCAGACAGTCAAGAAAAGGAAACAACACACACACAAACAAACAAACAAACAAACAAACAAACAAACAAATAAAGAGCAATCTGTCTGTCTGCTAAGTTCTGAATCACTTTCTGTACAATGACACTGGAAGTGAATAGCATTACAACTATAGAACCCTGCAGTAAACTACATCAACTTCATTTGGATAATAATAATTCAAAGTGATCAGTTTACTTCCAATAAATTTCTTTAAAACCATCAGTCCCTTCCTATCCAGCACTCATCAACTGCATCAAAGATTCACTATCAAATCAAAGTTTCATGCTATAATTTGTATAACAGACATCAAAATTTGTATCCTTATCAGGTATGTCTACCTAAAATATGTAATCACTTCTTTAATATGTAAACTCACACTTTGTTGATTCTGATTGTACATCTGCTTCCCTCACTTTTCCAATCTGCTTACCTGAAAAAGCAAAATTTATTTTTTGGAATGAATCTGTTAATTCACAAAAGTCAAACCATTCCAGTGCTTAAGCTACACTACCTACAAAATGACAATTATTGAGGTAACAACCAAACCGCACAACTACTGACCATCTGGTGACATTATATAAACTCTAACACCAGTGCTGTGGCCAAGAGAATAAAGTTTGTGGCATTCAAAGTGATGAAGCTCAGCAAAAGGGAGGTTGGGATGTTGGATCTCCAATTAGGTCAAAGGAAGGTAAATTTCTTAATCCAAGGCTGAGCAAATATATCTGAACTGTCCTTTCAAGAGTTATTCATTCAGCCATTTATTTCAAGTATAGATATAAAAATTTATAAACAGGACAACAAATATGAGTTCTTCAAAGGTTAGTGTACAAAAGTAAAATTATATACAAACATACAAAATCAGATGTGTAAGCAAAATGTCATCTAAATTGCTAAGTTGGTTAGCCACCTGACTGAAGTTGTAATTCACAACACATAGGCTTTTTGCAAGAAAACAATTGCATTGACCAAACTCACAGATGTCATAACATATCATATGTTTTGCACCAAGTCTCTAATAATGTAAGCATAGTAAAATGTCTGTTTACTTACTTGCATCTTTATTATTTAAGAGGTTTGTAGCATTACTCTCCAGGACCAATGCCAACCTGATGGCTACCTCTGCTGTCACGCTGGGATCAACTGAGCCAATACCACACCAGTACATCACCTCCTGTACAATGCTGAGTACATGAACCCACTGATTTAAGAGACAAAAGTAAAAACACCATGATATTACTCACAAAAATTGTGGCAACTTTCGTACTTGTCATTAGAACAAACAAGGACTTTGTCTGAAAAGTTGATGTGAAGTCTGCTAATAATCAGCAGGCCTTGAATTTTATAAAATGTGAGTGCAATTGCATGCCATCACTTGCCTCAAATCGCTGTGAAGAGTGCTGTTTTTGCAGTCACCTTTATGAAAGTGGGCTTGTATGAAAGTTTATTAAAGTTAAATAAAATGACACACCTTCCATACTCCCTAAGTTTCCTCCTGAGTGTGATTTGAAGAACACCTAGAAAATCTACAACTCAAGGCCAGAATCTGCAGTTGTTGCCATTACGTATTATAATGATGTCAGTGGGCCCAAGTCACGAATTTTCTAAAAAGAACTGGGTACCTCTGTAGACCTCTACTCCCTTCTCCCTTGTGGTTCAAAGATAGAGCTGCTGTTCACTCCTCACTACAAAGTGGTTAAAGTAGCAACATTTACACATAAGTTAATTTATAAGTATTGGATCATAGCCACTATTTATTTGACAGACCGTCTCAGAACATCTACTTTGAAGAAGACACACAATTGAATTTACTATAAAAATGTGAAATCAGAGTTAGTAATTTCCCAGGATTTTTCATGACATATATCCCAACAGGATGAACAGTGGCCATGATCCCAAGTGTTAAACATTAAATACATCATATCATAGTGCTCCACCTGGCTTACCTTGCTAGGATTGTCCATTCTCTGTAGGTATTTTGTGCTGTCAATTGCTCCAGTTTGAAACTTCTGAAAGACAGCTTTACATTTGGACCAAAGAAATAGAGTAGCATCAACAATCATGTCTTTATCCATCATGTCCTATCGAATGAAAAACAACACATAGATTAACTGAAGCTTTTAACAGTTTTTCAGACAAAAACCTCCAAAGGGGAAATACTGTGTGTAAAATGTACCAACATGGCTAAGAGGAAAAACAAGCTTTAATCATTATCAAACTATTCAGTATTATCAATAAACATCAACAATAGCTTCATCTCCTCAAAATATTAATGTATTGGAAAAGTTGCATCATTTGAAAGTTTAGAAGTCTGGGGGAACACAACATTCTTGAGGAACAAATTATTGAATTTCTATAGGGGAAAAATTTATTTCTAGAAAGGAAGGCTCCTATACTGCCTTATTTTGTAGTCTTCATCATTCTGTGTCCATAAATAATGATTTAAACATTATGAATTTTTATATAAAACAAACACAACATTTCCCTTTACTCGTAAATCCCAAAGTCAATTGTCCTGTCTCTCTTGATTTATACAAATGAAATCATTAAAAAAGTCTCCTACTGTACAGACTTATACTCTGTACAATGAATAGTATTTGTTGCAACTTCCTTAATAATAGCTTAGAAAACCCTTTTCGTATTATGTCAACACTTATTCAAATATTGTCTTTGCCCTACAATTAACACACATTAAACTTCCTTGGCATAGTTGTAAGCACTTGTATTGTGAATTTAATGCACAGAGGAAGAAAAGAAATGGCGGTTGAACTCACAGCTGCAGGACTTTTTGAGCAAGCAAAGATGATTTCAGCAAGTGTCACCAGATTATCAGCAGATGTGTTTTGAGCTGAACCAGAAAGGAAAAAAAATATTACCATTTCTATCCTAAGCAGAAGGTTTAAGTTTCAAAACTTGTGTTTCAACCAATCTTAATGCCATACATTTCTGTGAACATCCAAAGGGATTGCTTGGTGATGACTTGTGCAAGTATTATGGATATGACTAAAGAAGGAGTACGACATACAGACAGCTTGCTAGGTAAATGCAGATGTAGAATGTTGAACACAGGCAACTTAATTTTTATAACACACCTGGGGAAGAATGCTCTTATCCTTACATAACACTTCACTTACATTCAGACTTTGATACACTTTTTGTATAAATTCATAAATGGTGCTTTTGACAACCAGAAAGCCAAAAGGCTTAGTGATTCCTTGCCGGTGAAATGTAAGGCCTTTTTTCACATTGACATTGCTTTGCAATGTTTTTCAATTAACAGGGCTCCATAATGTGCCCACAAAGTACACATGCAAGGCATCCAATCTTCCTACATTGAGATCCCCCTTGCCCGTTGTGAACCCAAATGACATTTGACCTCCACCAAAATCTTCTGGGACCATGTATTCACTACGTGCCATCTACAGGACAGGTTACAGGACCCTACAAGTGACCTTTCCTGAAAGACTGTGCAGGAAAGCTTGTCAGGCTTTGAACATGCTGACTCCAAATGAACTTTGACCTTTCAGAAAATCAATAGGGATCATCTACTCAATATGATGATGTGATGGACCTAACATTAGGTGACAAACCGTGGGCTGGTGCATGGGTGTGCATGTTATATTTACACCAAAAACATACGCGCACACGCACACACACACACACACACACATAAGACATCACCATCGCATAGATTCCTTGCCTGCCTAATGCAAGGAATCAAAAAGTGTCTCAATAAGGTACAATTGGACAAAAAATGTTTACAAGAGTGAAAATCTGAATGAATAAACAATAGCTGGCCACTGGAATGTAGCAATTGATCAATAAAGTACAACAAAGCCAAGCAAAAAAGGGGGGCCTTAAAGATTGGAAAAAATTGAGTCACAGTGACATTACCTGATGGAGGCAATGGAAGGGTAGTTGGTTCACTGTAGACTGTTGCATCATCACTGGGACCAGTTGATCGCTTAGTTTTACGCTTTGAATTCAGTGGCTCCATAACCTCAAGAATTTCCAGTGATTTCAGGTCTCCAGCCAATTGGGGGTCATTGTCATTCTGAAATGCAAACAAGCACCATGTTTCACACATGTTCACTGTGTTTTATGATAATATTCAAAAATAATTTCAGCTCTATTGATTTCTTTTGATTTAAAGGTCATGTGACATGAAAATGACGAAACTGAGTATTTGATGTAAAACACATTGAAAATTAAGAAAGTAGTCTCAAGTCTTGTTAAAATTTGTCAAAAATTGACCATTTTATGGCATTTTAAAGGCCATTTCTGATTTGCACCTAATCATTCATAAATATGAGCTCAATATATGCAAATCATGCAATGTCATGAGAGGGACATGCCATATATGGCTGATATTATCCATTCTTTTTGGAATGACCCTGGTATACCTGTTGGCAAAGTTGCTTTCTCATTCTTACCTTAATATAATCCATAGCATGCTGAACCACCATATCATAAACTTCCCACTGTTCATAGTTGTAAGCACACTTAAGAAACTTGACCACAGCTGATATTGGAACCCCATCTTCTGAACTGGTGGCCTTTTCCATGAGGCTAGACCCCCTGACCACACCAGCTAAACTGACACTAGACACTGACTGAGGAGCACGAGGGTTGTGTCCCCCACCACCTGTAACAGAATTATGAAAAAAGGCAAGTGGAACACAACTTGTTAAACTTTTCAAGGCTTACAGTGCATCCAAACCCATTAAGTACTGTACTTCATCCAAATCCAAACACTGGCTAAATATGAATGGTAAGGAGTTTAATAATTCCAACCAACATTTGAGTTTATCCATAATTGCATTGTACTGTTGAAAATAAGAGACTGAAATTATCTGGACCTTGCTTCACATGAACCTTACTTACCCTCTAACACTTAATGATAACACCTTACAAGAATTTTCAAAATATTGTCCCATAGTTATGGATCCACATGATTCCAAGTAGGGGCAGATGCAATCCATAACATCATGTGTTTGCTTAGAAATGATGGACTTAAGTTAAATGTTGATCATGTGCCATACATGATTTTGTATAGAGGCTTTTGACATGACGTCATAATACTCTCCGGCGGCCATGTTGGAGTACATGTAACTGCGTAGTAATCCACACTGGATGCGCTTGCTAGTTTAATGTGTACACACCGTGCATACCATAGGGCACACTGTGCAGCGCGTTCAGCACAAAGCCACGTGTATTTGGCATGATTGTCCTCCAGCATGGCGGTTCTGTGACATAATTGCAAAGCCTCTATAAGCTTCGTACACTCTTACCATGACCACAACTGAATTCAACTCCCATTTAACCATGAACTGTGTTTTCCCTTGCATTCTTTTTGTAAGGCCACCTCACAGATTTTGGCTACCACCTTACAGAAAATTTCTCTGATTGCCTCCTGCATTGTACCAGCTACAAAAGTAGTGTTGTTCTCCCTCCCTGTTGGTGTCAATTTTCATTTCACCCCAGGGACTAGTACCACCTCACAACTACTAAAACTCAAGGGAAACCCTGAATCCAGTGCCTTACACATTTCTGAATACACAGTGACTTCAAGAAGATTTCATACAAATAGGCAATGGAATTAGTCATTCAAAACAATGACAGAAGTGTAAACTGTACTTGAAGCCACTTTTGAAAAATTTGAGCACTCAGGGAATAATTTAGTGTTCAAACTTTGCATAGCAATTTTGCTGCTTCTGTGCTCCGCTATCGCAAACTCATTAAAAAACTTATATATTTTATGTACACATCTGCTTCAAGAATCTGCACTCAAATAGCAATTTGTCCATTTTGTGTAGCAAAATGCAATGTGATACTGGATAAATTATTCCCTGGCACTTCAATGTAATTAACATATTCAGAAACATAATTATGATCTATACAGGTTAATTTTACAAACATGAAATAGAATGAAAGTTTCAAATTTGTCTGTAAATTTGTTTCAAATGGTGGACAAAGTCTACTTCTTTGTATTTCATTTTTTTTTTTAATTTAATGTCAAGTAAAATTTTAGATTATTGCATACAATTACTACCATCTTCCAGCAATGGCAAAGAGACCAACAGAAGTTTTGATGCACTGTAATTTACTTTCTTTGTCTTAAAGGTGTATTTTTTTTTTTGAAAAAAGAAAAGCTCCCCAGTGTAATATATTTTACATATTTTACTCTTAGTACCTGATATAATTTCCAATCCTGCAAAGAAGAGTTCTGAGAATGTATCCAAGATGTAATCCTCTGTATCTGCAGCAGCAGGACTGGTAAGTAAGGTCCTCCTGGTACTATCTGCTAATGTCTCCAGTATAGCCAGAAACTGAGCAGCACTCCCTTCAAACATCTCACCCAAAAGTTTTTCCACTGCAGTTCGAGGCCAGGGTTGCTAAAAGTGCATAACAATAGGGAAATGACAATAACTCTTTTTCCCGTCATAATATTCTTTTTATAGTATGCAACTACTTCCAGAGAAATTAACAGTTCTGTGACAAAATTAGCAAAATAACTCTAACAATCCTAGGGGGAGGGATAGAGTACGGCCTTCTTTGAAGAGGGAAGGTACGGTCCCCATTTCCTGCACCTCGAGAAACCTTTTGTATGTATATCATGGCAAGAGCTTGAAAATGTCTCTTATGATATTAATTACTCACAAAAAATCATATCAACAGTTTAAATGAATCTGAATGATTTATTCAGACAGTAAAATATGTATAGTTAATACTTGAATGGGTATTGACAAAGTTTGATGCATAATTGGTATGGAAAAAACACTTTCAGCTTGCCCCACTTTTTGTAGAATATTTCAATATGCAAGTAAAAATGATGACAACGTAAAAAAATGTAAAAGATGTGCCACATGCTTCTTTGAATTAAGAAATGACGAAACTTGGAAATTGGCAATGCTTAAATCATACAATGTATGAAGAGGTATTTCTTTCAGTGGAGCTGGTCAATAAAATTATTCTTGTGCTATCTGCTACAAGACATTAAGTAGCAATGACAATTAAATAATGGAAACATGACTAGGTTTACACAAACTTATTACAACTTCTGCTATATTGAATTGCCTCATGAATTCCAGCACTAACCATTACTACTGCTCCTGTATGAGGGGAGACCCTATGAATGTACCAGGCATATTAAATTTTGCACATGTATCATAATGTGCAGAGAATCAATGCATGACTTCAACTTTGCTTAACAGCTTAACAGACAGTTGCGGCTTGCAAATTTAATCATGGTCACTTTACCACACTAACCTTACTTCTTTACAATTGAGCAACGTTCTTTGAAAACAACATGGCAAAGGAATTTAAAAAAAACAAGAGCCCAATGGGCACTATGGTTCCTTGCTGGATATTGTAAGAACTGTACAGCCAGTCTGTGAAATAGAGCTAAGCAAAAGTTCATACTCAATATTGTTTGTAACATCTTCACCAGGGGTATTTTAGTACTAATATTACATGAAATCAAAGATTAAATTTCTGTGGCCTTACTGACATTCAACTTTTGTAATGCTTGGTAATCCTTCAAAAACACTACCTCATTTCCATATGTATTTATGCTTGTAATCAAACTTGATATTATCACCAATAAACAGTACACAATGTGGTCAGAGAGAGAGAATTTTACCTGCTCTCAAATAAAACTTGCTATTACTTTAAAACAATCTACCATTTGTCCTGTTTGCTACCTCTACACAGAAAACAGGGTTTTTTCAGCAGTTAAGCAGAAAGCAAGTGATTAATGAAGTGTGATAATAGAATGAGGATTAGGTTACCCCACAGAGCACAGCAGTATTAAAGAGACATATATAATCCATGCATTGCTTCCACTGGCAGAGAGACCAGTTTAATGCAGAGTGACCTGTGCTCAGTGAAATCTACAGATTTCAGTTATTGCCCTCTTAAAACTTTGAATGATCCAAAATATGTGTACAACCCGAAGGAATCATTACTGAATGAACATAAAGGACAACTTTCTAAGGTGTTTGGATCCGTAAGCATGCAAAACCAGGTGAGATAAAAACTCTATTGAAACTATCTTTATCTAGCTTACAAGATTTTCTAAATAACATTTCCAGCGGTTGACCTCCAGTGACCTTGATAACCTTTGACCTTAACCAAACACAGATTGATTTGAAATCTGTCCTTTCTACCTTAAAATACTGTGTTAAAACATTTTTCAGTGTTTGACCCCTGGTGACCTCAGATGACCCCTTGACTCTCACCGAACATATCCAATTTCATCCTTACACCATAACACATCCACACACCAAGTATGACATCTATCCAAGTTTCCTAACTAGAAATATCGTGTTGAGAAGGTTTTTACTTTTTGACCTCTGGTGACCCCAAATGACCTTTGACCTCCACCAAAAACGATAGGGTACACCTTCTCCCTATGACGAATGTATGTACCAAATTCAAGTTCCATCCAACCTTCCCTTGTTGAGTTAGAGCGTACCGAAGCAAGTGTCACACACACACACACACACGCATACACACACGCCAACCTGACTACATAGGTTCCTTCGCTACCGCAAGGAACTAAAAAGGAATCTATAAAAAAAAAATCACAATTTTCTTTGAGTTAGCAACACATTCAAGTTTCACTTAAAATTAGAATACAAAGGCAATTTGAATTTGTATACCTGGTTATCCTACTTTATGCATGAATCTTAGATTTATGGGTTTCAGATCATTTTAAAATATTTTTCCAAATAAACTGTGAAAGTCTGATAAGGTAACTTTTTGGTTTACATTGAATATGCTTCATTTATATTTTGACTGATCATGAAAGATACTTTACTTGAAGTAATATGATATTTGTGAAATTTTGCTTCTCTCAAAATAAATATGGAACAACATCCTCTTTAAGATGTGGTGTTAAATTTTCAACAAGAACAGAATGGTTTTGTTTAAAATATGACTACAGTCAACAAAATAAGCAACACTAAGACTTACTTGGTTTTGATTTTTAGGAGGCTGTAGTCAATTTTGTACTTTGCAAACTGAATGACACTCTCTTGTTTAAAAACAAATGAACTTTATGGTACCTGCAGTTACACTAGTGGATTACAAAAGTATGTTAAGTCTGTACAAATACATGAATCGATATGTTAAGTTAGTTAGATGAGATGGCTCAGTTTTTAACCAACTGATTTAAGGTGGGTTGGCCATAGCCTTCTTTCCAGTAGTTACTGATTTGTTTTCCCTGCTTATGCTGAGCAGCAAGCAAAATGGCAGTAGGTTTCATTTTTGAGTCTTTGGTATGACCTTGGCTGGAGTCTAACTCCAGACCTCCTTTCTGGCTGTAAGCTGGATGTTCTAACCACCTTACCAAATGGTACATGTAAAACAATAAATATCACACAAAACACTGCAAAGTATGTTTATACAGTTTTTACTACATCTATCTAACACACTAGTGATACCACAGGAAAAGAAATGAAAGGCAAAAGGCACAGCTGCCATAGGTGGTAATCCTGGAGTGGGGGAGAAGCGGGACATATCCCCAAAATATTGGAAAAATTGCCCATTGACTTTGACTTTGCACAAAGTAATTTTTTTCAAAATGAGGTAATGTCCCAACAAATTGCCACCCTCCACCACTGCAAACTGTAAGACTAATGCACCTATTGTCAAATTGTGCAAACCTTTGATTCTGTACCACAATATAAGGGGCGTACAATTTTGAGAGATACCCCTCATTTTAACTCCATTCATTTTTCTGCCAAATATATGATAATGACCTGTCCTTCAAGTGGCAATCAGAGTTGTTTTTACAATTTTTTTCACAACTTTTATTATGCAATTTTGCATTGTACATTGGCTTAAAATTAACAAAAAAATGATCAGTGATCCTAGTCTAATGACATGATTGGTTACAGTGTAGTGGAGGCTGTCTACTCCTGCATCTGTGTGGAAGTTTTTATGATCTCTGTTGATCTGTTCGTTTTTTTTCTATTTGAAAAGAAAGGTCTAACTGTCTGTTTCTAAAGCACATCTGACTTCCTTCCAAAGACAGTCTACAGATTTCATGTACATACAAAAACAACTAAATAAGGTAACAAAGTTTGACAATTGCAGAATAAATAGTTGATGCTATAATCAAACCAATAACATAGTTGGTACACACCCTGCAACACAAACATTGCCGTGTGAAGGCACCGGCAGCCTCATCTGTCTTTCACCATGCAGAACTTCAAATGGTTCACATTTAATGACAGTATTGAAGGAGGTAATGACACAGGGTTATTAAAGGTGTTAGTTGAATGACTGGATAAAATCAGTCTGACAGCAGGCAGATGATAGAACTAAAACTGCAACTAGATGAGATGGAAACCACTGCAATCTCTAATATATACTCACAGAGCCATGCTTTTTGTTCAACTCCTCTAACCTCTGTTTTGATGTTTTGTGCCAGATCAGCCGACCATCACTGGCAACAATAGTAACAGTCCGACCTTCTGTGGGCTATCATTAAAGTAGGGGAAAAGCTACTTACTTACTGGGAGCAGCAATTTAAAAAACAGAGCAATTACTTCTAAAAGTCATATTGAAGTCTAGAAGGAAACCATACCAATAAAACTCATAAAGACTTTAGTGATTTGCATGGGCAATTTTCCCCTTCAAAACCCCATATATATTCAGAGTTTTTTTCAAATCTGAAAGCCCACTACGAAATTTAATTGTATGCATTAAATATGGAGTAGGGCTGGAAAAAATGTTCACTTCCTAGGGTGGGAGTAAATTTATTTTTTGTGGGAAGGGAGTAAAATTTCCATAATTCTCTTCATATTGTCATTTACAGCACAGGGAAATTTCCTTCAAATTGCCAAACTTTCTCTCCAGATGTCCAAATTTTCTGGAGAGCATCCCAGCTTCCCAACTTTCTCTTTCATTACTAGCCCCACGTACCCAAGCTCTACTGAACCATTTTTTAATGAACTCTGCTAAACTTGACAAACTTTGTCATTTCAAAGGGAGAAGTATAACCACATTAGGAGTTCCTAACTAGTAATTCTAAATGTCTACAGGGAAGGGATGAAAAGTGCTATGCAGAACCTGTCACCTACATAACAAATCTTCAAATATGTGATAAAGATCACATGCTGACGATGGGGAAAACACTGAATGTATACACGTATTTCATGCATGGGAAGTTACACTCAAATATGAGAAGGGACATGCAAGGCACTTGTGACCTGTAACATGCTTTTCAAAATAAAGAAATATATTGGTTAAAATCAACACTTAATATATAGATGAAAACATTTAAACATGCTACATGAAGATGACTTCTGCTTAATTTCTTTGCTTTCCAGTTCAAGGAACTGCTGACCTTTATTTAACCTCAGGCTACTAAAACAGTAAGTTAAATAAGAGAAATTATATTTTACTCTATATTAGTGACATTTAAACCCCTTAACAGAAAGTTTGCCAAATATTTCTCTTATTAAAATTAAAATTTCTGTTCTGTTTAAAGAAGAAAAGAACCCTGCCCCCCAGACCTAATGATTCTGATCTCAAAGGTAAATATGCAGAATTTCATCCCCCTCAATGACCTCCATTGTAAGACTTAAGGAATCATACTTGCTGTGCTCAACTTACAGATTGTGAATCCTTTAAATTACTTCGGGTCTTTGGTCGTAGTAATCCTTTTGTCCTTTTCCTGGCATCAAACACTGACCGTTTAAAAACCATAATCCCCAACTGCAGCGAAGAATAGAAATGAGTATTAAAATCAAGCACATGATGACATACAAGTTTTGCACTACTTCAGTCAAAAATGTCTTTTCCCATTTTTTTCTCTCTTAAAATCTGCTCAGCTTGTTTTTAATTGGACACTACAAATTATAGTATTTAACCATTTTGTCTGAAAAGTTAGATTATTTGTGAGTGAAAGAAGCCTCTCCCTGTATGCTTTAGGGGACCATTAGGTGACTGCTAAAATGGTAGGTTAAATCTGTACCAAGATGATGTTAGTTAGATCAGTTTTACTGCTCAGTGTCAAATCAACTGGTTCAAATCAGGCCGACCACTGCCTTTTTTTTTCCAGTTGTGGTTCACAGGCTTGTTTTTGCTACTCCACTGCTTATGGTGGGCACCAAGCACAATGACAGTAGCTTCCATTTCTACAGTCGTTGGTATGGCCCATCCAGGAGCCAATCTCTAGACCTCCCAACTGCAAGTCAGATGTTCTTCCTAGTTGACATGCGGTCAGTCACCAAGGAGATGAAATGGGATACATCAATGTTGACTTGATTCCTAGCCCAAGATTTCATTCCTTTTCAGCTAGGTGGGCACTTGGTCAGTTTTTCAATAAACATGAAATCATGACGCTAGAAATGAATAGCAAGTTTTAGCCATCTCTAGTTGACCACTCTTAATCCAGAATCTATCAGAGAACTTCCTGTTCAGGTGTCTTGAGATCATTAAAATTAAAGGGGTTTGAACCGTTTTAAAGACTGATTGGTCAATGGAGCAAGTTTGGTTGTAAAAGGTATTAACTGATGCAATTATAGAGATAAGCTTCACCCGGGAAAAAGCCTTTTTCCCAGGTAATATTGGCTAAAATGTCCTATTGAATTCTAGCAGCATGTCCATGAAGCAATAGCACTAAGTTACATGTACACACCACATTGGCTACCCTGCCTCCATAATTATGGAGGCTACAGTTTTCATGATGGAACTTTCCATCTTACTTTTTGAAACATTCTAACTTTTTGAAATATCCTCTGCCAGATTACACCTTACCACCTCAGGGAGGAAATAAAGCACACTCTGTACACACTTGAAACAGTCAACTATCACATCTGACTTATTTGGCAGTGCCAGATATATCAAATACACCCAAAGTTATGCAACATTCGGTGTTTGCTAGCAGACTAGTTGAGTATGTGCTAATTGGCAATTATTGCTCTTCCTGCAGCATGAACACACTGAAAGCATGTAACACTTTAAGTCACAGATCATGTGACAAAGTTGGATACTGGTTACACCTCACACTGCCTTTGATCTCATGGGGTGTCTGTGTTCAATTTTTAAGAAGCAGAGTGACGGCATTTCATAAAAATTTCTTCATCTTAGGCAGTTCTCTCAACTAATTCACTTGTCAGCCCTCCCACAAATTTTATTAAGATCCTTCTTCTCAAGACACAAATTCAGTTTATTGCTTGAGTCAATATCCTGGTGAGTGCAGAAGGCCCTGAAGTGTACAACTCCATCATCACTGCATGTTGTGTAAAGTGAACAACTTTGCATCTTTTGAATTTGATGCCAATCACAGGGAAATCCCTAATTGAGAATTTTGCTTTCCCTCAATCAAAAATGCCTTGTAGAGATGATTGATGTATGATTATTTTTAAAATAATTATCAAACAAAGAGCAACAGTGAGCTCCAGGTCAAGTCAATATCAGAGAACGTGTGTAAGTTTTGTGTACAAGCCAAGGGGAGATGTGGTGTAATGCAGCATCTCTCATACAACAGATAGTCTCAGGTTTCTAATAAAAAACATGGTGATAACTTTCTGGCAAGTAAAGTTGCTACATATCTGTGGTTTGTGTAGCAATTGAACAGATTGTGTGGCAGTATAAAAGCATATGTAGATAATTATGTTATTTGCTCTTAAGTTGCTTCTTTGTGGTATCTAAGCTTGCACTACTGTTCCAGGTCCCTTATGACCTTTGCTTTACAGTATGATGAAGTATGACCAAAGAGAAAAATGCTTAACTGATCATTTACAGGAAGGAGAAAATTCAACAGCTCTGTCAATGACCCTTATATGTGCAAGCCAACAGTTCATTACAAATGACTCACCCTTACAGCTGCTTGGCGAAACTTGACTTCAGTCTCAGCCGTTAATGTGGATGAACTGATCTTTTCCAGTTGGCTTAGTTCATTCACTTTTGCCAATGCCCTCCTAGCAAATGTCTGGAAATATAGAGTAAAATATGAGAGAATGTTGTTTGAAGGATTGCAAATTCAGATCATGAAAAAAACCACAAGTGTATGGATGGGATGTGTTATCTGGAGGTAAAGATTTTGGTACAAATGGCTGGAGAAACTAACTAGTATTGTAGTGATTTCGCAAAGTACTGCAAAAACATGATTCAAAATGAATGCTGTCTTGGGTTAAATACATAACGGAGGGCTGGTAGGGTAAAATTATTTCAAGAGCAATTTAAATGGGTTTAAAAGGCTGCTCTTGATGTTAAGATCAAAATACTATTACAGAAATATCTTTTTCCTACCAAAAAAGGCCATGGCATTTGAAGGTTACATTCTTCACCTCAAAGAAGAAGGAGAGAAGAATTAGCTCCTGCTTCTGGTGATAAAGAAACACATCTCCACCTTTAGGAGAAACCCTAACATTGTCCTATAATCCAGGTGGCCACCTTACAAGTACACACCAAAATGCCAACACAATAATAACATCTTAAACTATTTTATCATACTTCTTTATTTTACATAGTTAGTTGAGGTTTTATTGTATAGTTTCTAACAAATTGATTTATGTCAGACTGACCATAGCATTTTTTGAGGTCAGGTTCACTGGGTTTTTTTTTTCCTAGTCTAATGCTTATTGCTGAGCACCAATCACAATGGCTGTAGGTTACATAAAATTTATGAACTCTTCCTTATGACTTTACCAGGAACTGAACTCCAGACCTCTTTGATGCCAGTCAATTACTCTATAACCATGCATAGTGAGATAGTAACAATAGTAACATCTATGTTCCCATCATGATCAACATGATCAAGTGGTTAGAGTATACGACTTCCAGCAAGAGAGTCTGAATTTTGAATCCTGGGTCATACCAAATACTTTAAAAATGGAAATTACTGTCATTGTGCTTGGTGTTCAGCATAAGCAATGGAGTAGGGAAAACAAGCCAGTGAGCCACAACTGAAAAAAAAAAGCTGTGGTTGGACTGATGCAAACCAATTGATTAGAGACTGTGCCTGTGTAAAACCTCATCTTACTAGCTAACTTTACGACCTACCTCTGCATGTTGTGGTGCTTTACAGTCATAGTAACACTGACAGACAGCAGTGTATAGTGTTGTTCTCCACTGGAGGTATCTAACAGACATTAATGGCACTGAATTCTCTATGCACATACATGCCCATAACAGGAACTCAAGGACCTAAAAAATGAAAGGAAAAAAAAAAAGCAATAAAGAATAAGAGTTACAACCAACACCCTGAGTGAAAGGACGAGGTGGTGGTAAAATCTAAACAATGAAAAGCTGGAGACCAAAATACTAACTTTTTGAAATCACCATTTGACATTGGTAAATACCTTCCTATAGAGTGCTTTAACTGGCACCATGTGCGACACCCTCTTGCCAGGCAAAAACCAGATTCTTATGTACAGCTGGCTGAGAAGCAGCTGGTGACTGACGTGATGACTTTTCTTTTTTGCTCGACAGTGGGTGTGGCTACCCAATTATGACGTCATGTCAAATAACTCAATTCACAGAGGCAAGTTATATCATCATTTATATTATATGCCTAATTTTATTTCAAAACATAATTTACAAACACTGCATTGATGCAAATCATACTGTTACAATAATAATGTACAATAATATAATAAATACTTTTACATACAATAAAATTATAAAATATTTTTTGGGATGAAGTATATATAAGTCCCAAATATTTCCTCTTGAAAAACATATGCAACTTTTAAAAAAATTCACTGTGCAGAAAGGAATGTAGCACCCAACCAATTCGAGTTAGTAAACTGAACATGAAGAATCTGTTTCATAATTTTTTTGAATATCACACCTTGGCTGAATGTCCAAGAGTCATCAGATGTCTTGACACACTATATATGTGGATTGTTCCTGTGTGGGGAGGGAAGCAAGAGAGCACATAATATCACAATGTTTTTAAGTAATTATAAGCAAACAAACTTTGAATACACCATTTTCTCCCATGTCAGACTTAAACTTGTTTTAGTTTGAGAAATATTTTTTACAAGATGTTCTTAATTCTCTGGAGAAGCCCTGAGTGGCAAACCCAATTATTTTTAACTCCTGAAGAAGTTTTGCTACCAAAGGAAATTAAATCCCTTGAAGGACACAAAACTTAACTGACCAATGCCTTGGTCTTTCAACTTTTAAATGATTGGTCTGTCAATAGTGGTTCCAATTTTGAGTGTCGAAAACGACTTATATTATCTACTTATACTTATTATATATACTTGAGAACTTCAATAGCCAAAAGGTCTAAATTAGGGGTGGGCAACCTATGGCCCGCTGGCCAGTAACATTTTGCAGCCTGCGAGATATCTCAGGGAAAAGAAAAATATCAGTCTATTTCACACCATAGCAAATGAGCTATAGGTCTGCTTTCAATTTCACTAACTGCCTTCCCCATTATGCATATCATCACAATCCACTTGTGACATGGAGTAACTGTCTCGCAATGGTAAACTCCATGCTAGTGATCAGCTACTCAAAACCGATTTTGCACATTGGTGCATGGAGTTACCACCATGATTGGTGTGACCTTCTTTGATGCAACGTAACTGTACAACTTCGATTTTGATTTGACATCGACATTAAGGCCTAAACCCGGTTAATACAGCTAGTACAGTTTGTCTGTCAGTGTGACCATAGAACCGGAGCGGTCTAATTCCCTCCTGTCTCGATATGCATAGTGACAAACTTTACATCTGACAATATTATCATGGGGTGATGATATCCCCCTTATTTTGCAAAACTTGTGGTGGTGATAGAAATTATTCCTATGGTACCAGGGTTGCTGTGAAATGAATTGACATGATTTGTGCTTATGATGTGTCTCTATTATTAACTAAAACACAAATTTGGCTGCGAAATTTTGAAGTTTTCAGTAAATTTACTTGAACTTAGCAGTAGAGCCTAGTTACAAACTGGAGCCATAGGCGTATGAGGCAGGGCAAGGGAAGACTTCCCCAAAAATTTCTGAGTTCAAAAATTCGGATAGGAAACTACAAAAATCGGGCACAGAAAAGGTGTTTTCCTGGCAGAGATGAAATATAAGTGGCAACATTGCCCAAATTTTCTACCAAGTTCTGGATTTTTTTCATTAATTCTAGAAAAATGGGCAAAATTTTTTGCAAGCCTCACGCGCATCAGTGGTTTGGTGGTTTTTATGCACCTGAACTGCAACGAAGTTTGGCAAAAATGTTCTGTCTCCAAACTGGAAGATTTCTTTATGCCTAAGATTGACATTTCTAATTAGTATGCCTTCTAGGCCTACTATAGCAGCTACTATTGAATGTGGATTTGTCACTGAGATGCTAACTTTGAACACTACAGTTTAAGTATGAACTCCTTGTTGATCTTGTAATGACAGCATCTTTATCCAAGATCAACATTATTTAACATTACAGCATTGAAATTTTATTTTTTGTGACTAAAGATTTATATTGCTTCAAAGTCCTCAGAATTAAGGGTTTGAAATCAACATCATGTCGTTGGTTAAGTGCTGCTTGATCAATTTTTCATTCCTCAATTCTGGCCTGTTCAACCAAAAAGGTTGCCCACCCCTGGTCTAAATGTTTCCACCCAAATACAACTGTATAACACCCATTACGCCATTACTTATCCCAAGCACAGACAGTGTGTTACAGTACAGCCTTAATATTGAGTTGTACAAGTGAAGGTCAATACACATAAGAGTAATTCAACCAGTTACATATCAGTGGT
Source organism: Holothuria scabra (assembly GCA_037179385.1). Lineage (NCBI taxonomy): Eukaryota > Metazoa > Echinodermata > Holothuroidea > Aspidochirotida > Holothuriidae > Holothuria > Holothuria scabra. The sequence goes on along the minus strand of CM074181.1, from coordinate 54,605,893 downwards.
TAATGTCACAGAAGCAATTGTAATATGTTCATTACATAAATCCAAGTGTCAACAATATCTTCTTGAACCACTACATCAAAGAGAAATTCAATGCATCACTAACTTACACGAACAAAAAATATAACTTGTTCATTATCACTAAGTATACACCTATGTATTATTACTCCTATTATCAAGTAAAAAGTGTCTTGATTTTACCTCCAGTACAAAGTATAACCAAAACCTCCCTTTATCTTTTGTTGTAACACAATGAATAAAGTGTCTTCCGTATTTTTTATTTTTTTTTCAATTTTTACAAACACTGAAAGATTAGTACATTCTTTCCAAAATGGAAATCATTCCATAACCTGCTAATTCTTGACCTTAATCTGAATCTTGATATTTAATTTCCTCACAAAAAGTTTTATGAGGCACCAGTCCAACAAAAAGCATTTGGCTACATGTTTTGCCCACTCGGAAATAGACACATGAACATCTAGTGGTGATCCACCTACCATTGTAGACTAACCAACAAAGTGGTTCCTTTGGCAAGACAACTTGTGTTATCAGTCGAAGAAAAGCCAGGATCTTCAGACACTTGGTCACAGACTCTGAATTCTGTAATTTCTGGTCTGTCTGAAGAACCAGTTGGTAGTTGCAAATACTCTTCCCATATAATGCTCTGAACTGATGAAAGGAAAAGGCAATCAAACTATTGGCATATTTTGATCATCTTCTACAATAAGTGCACATAAGTTAAGGGAAGAAATTGGGTGACCAGACAACATTCATCATTGACAGTTCCTAACCTTCCCCTCCCTTTCCTCAGTTCCCACAAATGACAATTACACCTAAGGTAACTCCTCCCACAATTATCTGCTTCATCAGCAAAAATTCCCCCCTTCCCCGGGGTCTACTCGATATTCATAAGGTTTTTATTCATAAGGGTCAATTTTCGTAAGGTTCTTTAGTCATAAGGTTCATTAGTTATAGGGTTGGTTGGGTTGGTTAGGTTGGTTAGTGGCAGAGTCATTTATCTAACAAGCAGTTAATATGGACAAGTCACCAATGTATTTCCATTGCCCACCTGCTCATACTGGCCGGTTAGATAAATGACTCTCCCCTAAAAAGGTTTGTTGTTCATATGGTTCATTATTCATTAATACTGAAAAAGGGGTTCAATGTTCATAACTGGAAAAGGGGTTAGATATTAAAAATTTCAAAAGAGGTTGGATATTCATAATAGGAAAATGGGTTCAATGTTCGTAATACTGGAAAAGGACATTTCCAAACTCTTAGGGTTTCCTGCATCTTGAGGCAGGGGGACACATCCTTGTAATTGTCATGGATGATAGACCAATGTCTTGTCTACAACAGCATTTATACATATTTTCTCTAGATTAGTTGTAATTGGCCTTTCACAGAGACTAGTAGAATTTTGGGGATTTTCAGAACAGCTCCAACTAACTGGAACCATGAGCTTTGTGATGTACAGTAAGAAGATGTAACATAGTACTCACTGTTAGGCTTGCTTGTTGGGTTTCCAAACCACCTGGAAAGAATATTTCTACAACAGTGTTTATGTCTGTGATGTCTTCAATGTGCTGGTCTCCGAACTGATCCAAGTATCTTCCATAACATTGCCATACAGCAAGGTTATACTCCTTAATTAAAACAAACAGCTTCAAAATCATTTACCTGGTAGATAATAAAAACATTTAATTTCCAGCTTTGAAAAAAAAAATAAAAAAAAAATCACACAACATCAAGAATGTACACTTGTAAAGCATTCATTACAGTTCACAATATATGTTCATTACATAAAAATGTAGTCATGTAGGTAAATATCTTTTTTTTTTTTTTTTTTGGGGGGGGTAGGGGTGGGGTGGCGTGGGGTGCGGAGAGGGGAGTGGGGGTTTGAATGAAAGTAAGCTTTTATCTTTCCAAACTTCGAAAAGAGTTCAAATCATAAAATGTTGTATAACAACTACTGTTCTACCAGCCATGCTGGTCATATATTTTAGTGACAGCACAAGCTCCCACGATATACTTAGTTCATAAGAGTGCTATACCTCTATGGTAACCAAGAAATCTCCCATTTCAATAACTTTCTGCTGAAAATATGCCTCTGGAAGACGGGCCTGGTAATTGTTCCATAGGGTAAACAAAGTGTTGGAACTGTAAGGAAATAAAAAAGAATCACAAACAATACTGACCAGAAAGCAACAGCAAGGCATTCATACTTTATGAATGGAGGTCCAGCTAAGAATTCTCATATGAACAGGAAGCTTCTAAGTTGCTATTAGCAACTACCACTTTACGAATAACAGATAGTTTAGCAGATGATGACTTTGCTATGATGGGATCTGTGCATTTCAGAAAAGGATGTCAGTTTTTTCAGGGATTAGAAATATGAATGCTTGCTACAAGCTCAGGTGTTAGAGAAGTGTATCAGTGACAGGCATATACAGCTACTTAAAAAATGACTTGATCAAAACAGAGAGTGGATGCATTTATCCACTACGCCTTAAAAAAGATATGTTTAGTTTGCAAAAGGAATGTTTTAAATATTAATAACCTCAATAGCACATCATTAACTACCAGAATTTCACCTCTTTTACTGGAAGTTCAACATATTAAAGTGTCCCCAATAATAAAAATTTCACTTTTTCGAACTTCCTTTCTGTTGTCAGTATTGCGGATGGTAGTTACTCTTACGATTTTGCTTGAACCCTTATTTCATACATGTACAGTACAGTATATGTCCCATGATCACCTACAAAGCAAGTATGTATGCTTTCAGTTCAGAAGAGATCTGTAAGTATTAGGTTGGCTAATGAGGTCTTTTTTGTGACTCTTTCATCAATGCAAGGGCCAATTTGCTTAATACTATGATGCATCTAATCTTGAAATGGGTTGTTAAAATTACAATCAGGGTACATTGACCATATGCCCTTGTTACACGTGTTACAGAATCTAGGCCTTCATCTAATTAAAATTAAATTTATTTAATCACCCAAATTTAATGTTTGCTACATTATTTATCTACAAGAGGGAAGAGTCTGGTTACAACAGTTAAATGATGTCCCAATTAGGTCTTTTTGAATCATTTCTGGTCAATTGGGCTGTCTCATTTCATTTGACTTTTGCAAATATTTCACCTGCTCAATCATCTACACATAGTTCAACTAGGTGATGAAATACTGTGAACCTGATGAAGATCTTCAGAAATGAACATTGTGGGAAAATGCTCCAATGTCATATTCCGTCAAAAAATGTCCTCTCTGAAATAGTGACAGAAATGCATGCTGGGACATTCCCAGTCCCCCCCCCCCAAAAAAAAAGGTAGTGGATCTGGATAAATACTGCAAAACACTCCTAGTGGAGTCAAATGTGCAGGGTTGAGTATGCGCATGTGGTTAGTTGTCCCGTCTGAGGATCCTTAAGGCTGTGTTCTTGAACTGCTTGGTGACATCAAGATCTGTTATACTCAGGGGGAGTTAGTTCCAGTCTTTGACTGTCTGAGGAAAGAAACTATATATGTAGCAGTCCTTGTTGGTTGGAATATTTGTAAAACTATTTGAGTGATGATGCCTAGAAGGCCGGTGGACTGGTTGTAGGTCAATAATTGGCAAGGCTAGAGGCCTGTTGACAGTGCACCTGTCTTTGAGACTATCCCACCCTAGGTCTTTCAACATTTCAGTCACATGGCTCAATTTTCATGATTGTCCTGTTGTCCAGGACAAAGAAAATTTCATGTGAACAACCAAATGTTTAAAGTTGGTTGTCCATGGGACAACCAACCAATTGTTTTGTAATGAAGAACCATTTTTCTCTGTAAAATTGTCCAGCCGTAATGTTACCTCTTACCACTGGAGTTATCAGCATATACATACACTTTACAGCATAGAGTACAGCATGTGTATGTAGGCCTAGGCCTAGGCTTTGGAGAATGCTGTGAATGCAACAGCTACATGCAGTATGTAGGCTGGCTGTCATTTGCATTAAGTGAGAGTGCGATTACACTGGGAACAAGTTGAAAGTGTTAAAAAATGAACGTGGATTTCAATAAAAACTGTCCAAGTGCATGGACGGAAAAACAAGGCAGTTTGGCTGAGTGGGAACACGTTCCCCATGCAGGATATTGGTGTTAAGGTGGTTTATGGTTGTTACATGTTCAAATGTGTAAGGTTTGAATTCTGTCAAAAAGTGTCCTCTCCGAAAGAAGGGGAATTTCATTGTTTCTAACTTACTGTGGTAATGACAGAGCCTAAATCAACATTTAAAGTCGCTGCCATGGGTTTAATAGACCTTATACTGCCAATTAAAAAGAGGGTGCTTCAAAACTGCAACCTGGGAAGGATGATTCCATTTATATGACCACAGAAGTGAATCATCACCATGGAGATGTTATTTTCATAATGGTGTCATACTGTAATTGTGGACCGGAACAGTAACAGAAAAATCCTTCCCACAATGCCACGGACTTATAAACATGAACACAGCATGTAAGGTATACGTCCTATCCGTAGATGGTCCCCAACGGCTGGGACAAAAAAGGCGCACCAAGATGGCCGTTGTGAAACCATAAATCATCTGATTTGACGACGAATCTCTAATATTTCAAGAAAAAATAAAACCTAAATTAGGTTGTCGCATTAAAAATACGACTACACGAAAAATATCTAACTTCAAGAATTTGACTGATTCACATTGACAAGTACCCTTTTCTAAGCAACCATGCCAAATTTTATCAAAATCCGACCAGTGCTTTTCAAAATATAGCCGATTTTACGTCTCCATAATCCTTACGATTTCTCCATATCGCCGTATGCTTCAGTGTTTCGATCTGCCTGCAAAAGTTGGTCAAAAACAACATCGTAACTGCTCACTCAGATGCTTTGATTATTCATCACTGTGTTACGTACACCAGATGTGCTGGGGTGAATATGCAACGTTACTGGGCAAGACACTCAGTGATCACACGTCCGTGTCATGATAGCTTGCGTTCTGTGTGCTTTACATGCTACAAGTCGCACACAGCCTGCTTACACACAGTCTATGCTATAGCAATCTGTACACGTGCTTACGCACATGTACACAAGTGCGTAATTCTACTAACCGTATTTCGGTATTGCACGTACAGGTATGCTGTACTGTATGTGAGCATATTGGCAGGAAATCCCTTGTTGCTAAGCTGAACAATGGGGCTCATACATAAACATATCAATGTCGGCTCTGTACAAAAGATGTAGACGGGGATCACTGGGCTGTTTCATTTAAATCTAGCGTGCATCAGGGCTGAGCAAAAATCATTTTTTTTTCTTCGGAAATGGAAAGATCATAAAAAAACGCTACAAAATGATACCTGGAAGCAATTGTGGATTTTTCTGGAACCCATTGTAATCATGTCACCAATGTTTAAAGCCCAAACATGGTAAAGAAATATGTTTTTTTTGCGATCGCTTCCCTCCATTATAATGTAGAGTTACTTTTCTTCTTTCTAACGATATATGGATTGTAGGGGTCAAACTCAAAGGTTCAGCCCCAATGCACGATCAAGTCAAAGATGTCTGTGTGTGGCATTTTAGGTGTGACCAAAACACACTTTTGACTGTCACCGTTGTAACGATGCTTCAAAGGGATCGTTAGAAACAGTAACATATTTTTTCCTCTTTTTGTTTTCAAGCTTATTTGGTGAAATATTATAGTAGAAATATATCTTTGGTGTACTAATTTTACAGTGTAGGCTAGGCAAAATTTCGACAATTTTGAGTGTTGTAAATTAAGTTTTTAAACACACTGTTTTAGCGACTTTGTGTTTGGGTGTGAGTAGTTCTGCGAGAATTTTGGAGAAAAATTCTGTGTGCGTGCGACAACCCTAACTTAAATGGGCAAAACTATCACATTCCTGCAATAGACCTTATGCCAATTAAATAGAGGGCGCTTCAAAACTGCAACATAGACCTTATGCCAATTAAATAGAGGGCGCTTCAAAACTGCAACATGGAAGGATTATTCCTTGTATGGGACCACAGAAGTGAATCGTCACCATGGAGAATGCCAATGGTCACAATGCTGATTGGGAACTGTGTTGGAATAATCCTTCCCAGAGTGCAATATTACAGCTAACTGGCATAAGGTCTATGGGAAGGATTATTCCATGTAGGCCTATGGGACCACAGAAGTGAATCATCACCATGGAGAAGGCCAATGGTCACAATGCTGATTGGGAACTGTGTTGGAATAATCCTTCCCAGAGTGCAATATTACAGCTAAATGGCATAAGGTCTATAGGCCTAACGTTAGGCCTAGCCTAGGCCTAACTTAGGCTAGGCCTAGGTATCCCTTGAACAGGACCCAGCATTACATTCCTATGCTATACACTTCATTTCTGGGCCCTTGCCCGGTATACACAAAAACACAGCTCACTTGCCTACTCACGCCTGAGTAGGCATCCCTCACGTCCCCAAAAAGGTACCTTTTCTCACCAAACTTTCCACAGATGATCTTTGTCATCACCTTCACCTTCCACACAAGTCTTTTAATGAAGTAAGACCTTTAACTTAAGAGGGAAATTTTGGCTGGATAATTCTGCGAGTAACGTTAAGCCTGTGCAGATTATTTTTTCAGTTGAAGAAGTCAGTGTTTGTCATGTGATCTCATTTAAAACGGAGAAACCTACGCATTGACTGTACAATTTCGTAATGTACAGAGAGCTTACTATATGAAGTACAAGTATTGACTAGCCGCGCGTACTATTTGGTCTTCGACAGCTTGTCTAGCGGAAGTCCTTCCCATCATGCAATACAGTAGCACTGTAGCAGACGATGAAGATGTCGATGTTACTGCGGAGGATGGCACCACATTTTTCCTGCCTTTTGCTATGAATTTACTGGTATTAAACATTCCAGAAGGTATAAGTGGTATCTAAGAATGCTCAAAATCATTATATTAACTCAAATCTGTTCTATAAACCATTCCATCGTAATTAGAGCTCGGTTTGTCGTTTTGGCTTAAAACATTGTTACCTTTGTACATGTAGGCCAGTGACCGTAGTAAGGAGGGACTACAAGGAGCGGATTATACGGTCACGTTCAGTGACTAGGCCTAGGTGAAGTGATTTTGAACTTACCTTGCCACATTTCCAAAATATTTCAACCTTTTTGCAAAATATGGGAGAATAATTGAGCAAGTTCAAACTTTCAACGAGTTGGTTTGGTTACGACTTAGCCTGCTTCGTCATTTGGGTTAACATTTGGGTTATATTTCTGGGCACTGACCTATCGTACTAACATTAGGCTTGTTAGGCGTTAGGCCTTCGCCAAATTTTATTAACCTTACCCTCGTGAAAAAGGTTCGTCATCTTTTTTGCGAAAACCGCCTGAAACTCTGCGTTGCATATACTGAACGAAAAGCTTACACTCCTCAGCAAAAGCATTATATACTGGATTTTTATCATCGTCGTAAAAAGTAGACGACGGTTTTCTAACGGAGAGTGCAGCCCTGGCCTGCAAGGTAGCAGCCATCTTAAAGATGCTACTTTGGTTGCTACGCGCAAGTATGGTACAGTCCATTTTTTCTGAAGATGTACAAACGATATAGATTGATCAATAAACAAAAAAACTCAACTTTTATTTTAAAAATTTAATATGTAGATTTTACAATATTATTTAAGGCTTTGTTGCCGTGGAATCTTGAAATGATACTCCCTTTGTAACTTTAAATTGCAAGAGTTGCTGTAAACTACCCATAATTTAATAGATCCTTCATATGGCTTAAAATAGAAACAGCTGACACCATTGAAGCTAGCAGCCACAAATAACCATAACAAATAAATACTGAGAAAAGTCAACAAAATCATTCTTTCATTTTTTACTCTAGATGTTAATTTGTTTCTCATGAAATTGCTCAGAGCACATACGAAATGTTACGAAAATTCAATTTTTACCACTTGAAGTTATTGTGTTTATCTAGAGAAGGAACAATAAAAATATTTCAGTCACGACTCGCCTGCTTAGTTAACAGTAACATTGTAGTTTTCCATTCCTGCACTTTTATGTACTAACTTCAATTCAGTTTGTGGACATGCTTTCATTGATATCCTCTCGGCCCTAAGCTCAACACCTGTGCGTCTACTCTAGCTAGCCTAGCTAGCGTCTTCTTCTTTGGGAACACACCAGACTCCCATAGGGCACAAGCACAACGGAGAGAGAGAGAGAGACGGAGGGATCAGCAAGACGCCAGGCGGCACCTGAAGGTGTCCAATCAGGGAGTTGGTCCAATCAAGGTCAGGATAGTCAAATGCAAGCAAGCCTAACGTTAATGCCAAGCCTCGGCAAGTCCGTCTTAGGCCTACGCGCGCACAATCACTTCAATTAGTAACACAGCTACAGGTAACCAGAGATCTGCTCACGGAGTTTTTTTTGATGGAAGGTTGTGGATCTGCCACCATTCAATTTCAACTGACAACACAGTCCCCGCAACACATAGCCTCTACAGTATACCCAGCCTACAATCCTGGACAAAAGTGCATGCGACAAACCCCTCTCCCAGTAGCCTATCTATGGCACGCCAAAAGGCTCACCAGATATGATGATGTTCTAAAAATACACGTTCATGTACTAAAATTACATCATGATGTACTAACTTCATACGATCATGATGTAAATTTACACCATCATGTACTAAAACCATAAGTTCATTATGTTAAATGTTAAGATGTACATGTAAAATCACATGTTGTACATCTAAAAACACAGGTTGTACATGCAAAAACGTAAGATCATCATGTTATTATTGTCTCCTCCACACGCCATACAGAGTGAGCCTTTTGGCATACCAGAAGTCCGCCAAAAGGCTCATGGACATGCCATGTAGTAAAAGTACACGTTGATGTAATAACTGCTTATGATCATGTACTGTTTTCATACGTTCATGTAGCGATTTCATACGTTCATGTACTGTTTGCTTACGTACATGTACTGATTTCATACGTACATGTACTGATGAACTTATAAATGTAGTACACAATCGTATGAAATCAGTACACGTACGTAAGCAAACAGTACATGAACGTATGAAATCAGTACATGAACGTATAAAATCAGTACATGATCGTAAGCAGTTGGTACATCAACGTGTACTTTTTTTACATCGCATGTTGGTGAGCCTTTTGGCGGACTTCTTGTACGCCGAAAGGCTCACTCTGTATGGCGTGAAGAAGAGACAATAATAACATGATGATCTTACGTTTTTACACGTACAACGTGTGTTTTTAGATGTACAACATGTGATTTTACATGTACATCGTAACATTTAACATGATGAACTTATGGTTTCAGTACATGATGGTGTAAATTTACATCATGATCGTATGAAGTTAGTACATCATCGTATATTTTTGGTACATGAACGTGTAATTTTAGTACATGAAGGTGTATTTTTAGAACATCATATTTGGTGAGCCTTTTGGCGTGCCATACGTATCAATGTTGAAGTTTCAGGGTGCCTTTGGCTGTGGCAAAATGGAATGGGGGGTGGGGGATGGTGAACCGTCCATTGCTTATTTTGTCCAATCATTTTTGTTCAGGATTGTCTGAAGCCTGTACAAATAATATGGAGAAGTTTTCGCTCTTGGGCAACGCATGACAACTGGTGAGTAAATGTGTATTTTTTGAATGGAGTGATTTGATGACAAATGTCACAGTGTAAGCATTACTGTATAAAGAACAGTTGCTGCATGACAACACAATAAAAACAGTTTTTAAATTTTTCATGGGGAAGAAGTGTAACTTATAATGCATTAAGTACTTCTGTCCATATTTGGTCTTTCTAATTAGGACAGGGAAGTGATCAAAATAATGTACCCATGGGGGATTTACGGCAATAATTTTGTCATCATTAATTTATTCAGCAGACCCGTTGCCCAAAGGGGGCGGGGGGAGGGTTAGCTTTCAAGCGAGAAATACTCTTGGGGAGGGGGAAAACCAAAACCACCGTCAGGGGAGGGGGAGAACAGATACTCTAGATAAAATATAGGCCAAAAGTGGCTTTTTTAATTTCTGAAACCAAACTGCTAGAGAAAGCCCAAAAATTGGGCTATATAACGTTTAATTTATTCATTATCCCAATGTATAACTCGTCACTGCTGGGTCATTCCATGCCAATTCAACAAATGGTCCCCAGGTGACCATCTCAGATTTTGATGATTTTCACATATTACTGTATGTTGCTGCATAGACAAAATGAACACACTGAAATTTTGGGGCCCATAGCTAAAGCCGTTTGGGAATAACAGCCTTCAATCTAAAAACGTATTGTGCAATTTCCATGCCAAATGTTGCTTTTGAGTTTTTCCATGAATCTGAATGTTGATAGCTTTTCATATGAAAGGGGTATAAGGCCCAAACTTGATAAATGAGATGTCTGGTGGCAATATAAATATAATCTGATTTCAGATTAGCAGTACTTTGCTGTTTTTTGGATATGTGGGCCCTCAAAAGTGCAATTTTTCACTTCCAGAAGTATTTTTTCAAATTATTGGGACCAGCTGGGCCACTACCAATGGTCCAAAGGGCCCTAATGTTATACCTCATTAATATTTGATCATTTCACTACAAGCAAAAGTAGGTATTACAACATGGATATCTAGAAGAAAGATTTGGCAGGGGTCTAAACTTGGTCCCATGGAAAGTTTTCAAAAAAGGGACCTTCCTTCACAGAGGTGATTGACCCTGAAGGCAATTATACACAGATCTGAAACTTTCACCATGGAAAGAAACAAGTCTTATGCTAATGCTCTAAGAATATCATATGTATATTGACCTCTTTCAAGTTCAAATTACAGGATGAAAATGGCCTGTGTAGCCTACTTTAAGGATGTACTATGGGCCCTGAACACTTTATTACTAAATATAAACATTTAAACAGAGATTTTTCTGGTTGCACTGATAGCAAGAGATCATATGCACAACCACAACAAAGTTTACAGTACTTTTCTAGCCTTCTACTTTTTGAGAAATTAACAGCTAAATTTGGGTATCTAGACACATACTTTGCTAAAACGCTTTCAAAGTATCATGGAACACCATAATCAAGGGCACATATCTTCACAACCAGAAAGATACAACTGTGGGAAAAAGTAGCATTAAACCATTCATATCCCAGAATGCAAAGATAGAAAAAGAGGGGTACCAAGGGTGTAGAATTTTAAGAAATACAGGTATGTCCAGATTTCAACATTTCTCAATTTTCTACAGTGATACAGCAGTGCCTAAATTGGTAGCTGCCCCATGGCAGACTGGGAGCACAGCGTAGACATAGTATTTTCAATTTATGAAATATAACATAGAATAACATAACAGGTCAAAGGGCAAAAGATGGATATAAAGTTGGCCTACAGTAAGATGCCTTGTGGTCCAAAAAATGTAAACCACCAACACCTAACAAACCTAGTAAAGATTACATTCTGTCACATGCATAAAAGAACTTGTCAGTGTTTACCATAAAAAAGGTCCAATTCCCTCACCCCAAACTACTATTCTTGTAGGAGATAACAGAAACTCTCAGCTGGCTTAGCTTTTTAATTGACTGCTAATTCAAATAATGCAGAGAACCAAATACTGTATGGCACAACATGAACTGTACCTATACACATTGAGCTTTTCTATACTCACCCTGAAGCAATATAAATGTAGATCTGGATGACAATGAATTTCGGATTATTGTTGGAGGGTCTTATTAAGTAAGAAGGTTAGGAGAATTGGTACTGTTTGGGATGAGAGAATAAAGGTCAAGAACTTACTTTGAAACGGCAGTTAAATATCACAGTTTCTTCGTATTTCTGGGGCGATGTGCTTCGTTAAAAAAGAAATTTCTTAACTGGCTAGTGGCTAACGATAACCCTAATCCCTAACCTACTCCCTAACCAGAACAAAGAATACAAACGATACAATACAAGCCAATCAAGAAACAAGAAGTTTGTTAAACAGTGTGCATCTACCCTTATTCTCTTCAAAGTGTTTTGCATATGGTAAACCAAGCTGCCACTTCTGGTAAATTTCACATAAGGGAGGAAAAGTGTCACATGACCCCCAATAGCCAATTATGAGATAGGACGGTCTCCTAAGTACACAACTTCAAGTTGAGGTGACTGCTCTTGCCCTTTAGAGCAGTGCACTGATGTCAAATTAACCCACTCAGGTGGGCCATTCCACTCATAAACAACACTATGAGAGAACTGAACTTCTGTCCAAATGTCAACTCTAGTGAAAGGCTAATCAAGCATTTTACAGTGGCCCTGAACCCAAGGAATACTTTGGACCTTCAAATAGCCACAAGCAAAAGCCTTTATCTATGTCACACAATGCCCCCAAAATAGAAAGTGACGTAAGGTGACGCCCTCTCCCTAGCTTAGACTATGACTGTATGATGCAAGCATTGGAAGAAGAGTTTGCAACCGTTCCAGCCAGTGTCAGACTGAATGCTTCGTATATCTTAAATAGCTTTGTACATCAATAACACGATATCTCAAGGTAGGAAACTTGTATAGATTTCATATTTGGTATGTGGATGTGTTATTGTCATAAGATGGTCCCTTTTGTTTTTGGGGAGGTCAAAGGTTATCTGGGGTAACCAGGGATCAAAGTCTGAAAATCTTGTTAAAATAATACCTCAAGGTAGGAAACTTGGATAGATTTCATATTTGGTATGTGGATGCATTGTGGTCAAAAGATGGTCCCTATTGCTTTTGGCAGAGGTCAAAGGTCATCTGGGGTGACCAAGTTAAATGCTGAAAAACTTGTTACCACAGTACCCCCAGACAGAAAACGTGAATATATTTCATATTTGGTATGTGGATGTGTTATAGTGAGAAGATGGTCCTTATTGTTTTTGGTTGAGGTCAAGGGTCATCAGGGGTCACCAGGGGTCAAATTATGAAACCTTGATTACATGATGTATACTGCAAGATTGGAAACTTGTGTAGATGACATGTTTGATGTGTGGGTTCATTATTGTCAGAAGGTGTTTACCTATTGTGTTCGGTTGAGCTCAAGGGTCATCTGGAGTCCATCCCTTGGTCGGTCCGTCTGTCCATCTGTCCATCTGCTTGGTCAGTTCTCTCCATGCAAAAGTACGTAATTACCTTGGTATTATAAGGGCCACATAAACATTTCATTCCACTTGAACTCATCTCATGGTCATTTTACAGCACGGACTTCCTATACATGATCAGAGCAGGCTATCGGTAGATTGTCGCTACCGTAAACTTAGGTGTAGCAAGATGGCTGCCAGCTTTGTTTTGTGAAAGATTGGACTTGCTCAAGTAGTTCAAAATAACAGATTTTGCAAGAAAGTTGAAATATTTTTGAAATAGTACTTAAGGCAAGGTCAAAATTAATACACGTATTGCAGGAATATGATATTGCATCTCATTCATTATAAAGTTTTGTTTAAAATATTACAGAGTCGTTGTCAAATTATACAAAGTAAAGCTTCACAGCGGCTATCTTTGTGCATTTTTTGTCCCAATCGATGGTGACAATCTACTGATACGCATTACATGCTGTGTCCATGTAGGTGTAACAGCCTGGGTTTGGGGTAATTCAGATTTTTTTGCTGCCCTCTATTTTTGTTAAGTAAGTTAGGTAAGAGCAACTTGCGACAAGTTGCGTGACTCAACGAGCACTGAGCTATGTCTGGTTTTCCAAGAAAGGGAATCACCATTGCTTCTCTTTGTTTGGACCTCCCAGTCGTCCCTCTTTTGACACGTTAGTCGTTGGCTGCATGCAGAGCTGCATGTGCACACGTAGCAGCCAGGGCTCCAGCATTGTTGTGTCGTCAACCCCCGGTATTTAACTAAAATGTAGTTTTCCTGTTCGCGACGGATCCTTTAGGCTGTAGGCCTAAGAAAGAGTAAGTTACAAGTTTGGCCTAAGTAAGAGTAAGTTATCGTAAGTGTAAGAACTAACATGAGATTTAATTGTTGTATTCGATCGAGTCCATCCATATCGATAATGTGTGTTTAACCATGGGTAACCATTTTGAGTGTATACTGTAACATCAGGCCTGTTGTAAGTAGTGTTAATTCCACATGTAAACAAGAGTAAGAGAATTTTTTTGTCATGTGATTATTGTTCATTGCGTTGGTTGAGGATAGCTCTCAGGTTGAGGCCACTCCGTGGATCCCTGATCTGTCTCCCATCACAGTGTTCATTTGTCTCAATGTTTGGGTTTATACTGTAAATGTTTATTCAGTTATTTAGTAATGTTTAATATGTGTTTTACTGCAGTGCAGGAAGGTAGTACTCTGCTACTTGAATAATTGGAGCTAGGGTTAACTCAGGCTGATAGGGTTGGACCTTGGATCAGTGGCACAGTCACCCCATGGTGTACCCACAGAAATCAGTGCTGGAGTTAGACAGTTTTGAATTACCCTGTACAGTAGGCAAAATCATGTTGTTACATGTGGGGAATTTTGGGTGAACTTTGGTGGTTAATTGCTATTTTGTCCTTGGGTTTGCTTAACTTTACTTCATTACTTGTATGGAGGCCACTTGCTAAAGTGAGTCTGATAGTACTGTTTCTTTATATATGTTTAGTCCCTTTGTGTGTGGCTGACACAAAGGAGGGGTGCATCATTAAGAGTAACTGTTTTATGCTTTTATTTCTTTTTTAATGTTTTCGTAATTGGGTTTTAATAAAATGGGTAACACTGTTGAAGATTCGTCCACTTGCTTTATTCTGAGTCCCTGTAATGTACCCACGTCTCTGGCTCTATGGACTAAGTCACAACCAAAAGATACAGGACAAATGACTTGCATTCACTTCTTCACTGTAAAGAGGAAACCCACTGCGCGTGTCGTCCACCTGTGTGTTTACATAGGAAGTCTGTGTTATACACATATTTGTGACAAAAAATTATTCCTGTTATGGAAATTGTGTGGTGCCGTTTGGTTGTGGATTTAACATGGGCCACTTAGTATATCACTCAGCCAGACAATGTCTTTCTCAAGGAACATGCAAGGTGAATCCTGACCTGTGCTGCATCAGAAATTAAGGGTAACAAAAGACAAACAGTGTTTTTTTTTTCATTTTGTGAGTTGTTGAGTAGCAGTGCAGATTCAATATGCAGCAACTTAAATAAAAAAATCATGTTTGCTGATTTACCAAAAAAGTCTCACCATTCTGGGGGTGGCACCTTAAAATTACAAATTTTAGAAAAGGAGAGGGAGTCACCCTTAAAACCCTCCCTAAGACCAGCAATCCTTCAATGGACTAGTGGAAAGGGAACTATGGTAGTGGACATTCTGGTGATGTTGTCCAAAGAAGTGGACATCTCATAGAAATGACTGCAATGTTAGAGGTTGAGAGTATGTGCTTTGAAAACCAGCATATTGTAAGTATATGTGTATAGACAGACTCAGCCAACAATTAGTCCATATGTACTGTAGGCCTGGTTGTTGCATCGTTATCTCTGCTAATCATGTCAAATATTGGGCTGAAAACTATATTTGCCCAACAAAAAAATCCCTTTATTTCCCCTTATAACATACATGCAGAGTAGTAGAAAGGCTGTGATTGCACTTGGACATTTACATGTTATTACCATGTCTACCATCTTTGTGGACATGCTCATTCTGAAATTTCATAGTATGTTTACAAAAACAAACATTCAAGTCACACCAAAGAACTTCAGTGTCAGCAGGAGAGTTTGTCTGTGTCTTTTCAAGGACACAAACAAGGAGCAGAAGTCCTTTGGGGGTATTTGTTTGGTTTCACTATGCGACTCTTGGTCCTAGAGTCAAGGGAACTGCACAGCACCCGCAGCTCTGCAAAAAATGTTTGTGGTTGTACGTCTGTCTTAGGCTACAATGTCAATCAACATCTGCAGTTTTACGAATTCCATCTAAATTTCCACTAACAAGTTGTAACTTTTTGTTCTGTAAGCCTTTTGAAGTTTACTGTACAGATGAGGTATTTAAAGCTTGACCATCAGTGTGGATCAAAGAATCTTTCACTCTTTCTGTTAAGGGAAAGCTTAATTGTAATTACAGGAAATGTAATGGTTCACATAAACCTAGAAGGGTATAGAGTGGATAATGTCTGGTGTTGAAAACCAAAGCTTTTTAATTTCCTTACCTTGAATGAATCATGTGAACATCTTGAAGCAGGTATTGTTAGAATGAGTTATTTTATTGGTCTATAAAGCCTCTCTATGGTGTGGTATGGAGTCTGTCATTAGGTGATGAAATCACATTGTGGTGAAATGTGTCACTTTAGTAATGTGTTTGTGTATGTGAGTATTTGAGATAGAGAGGTGCACTTTTTTTTTTGGGGGGGGGGGGGGAGGGGGGAATTTGGTTTTTATCTCATCAGCTAAAATAAATTTCTCCAATAAACTGTGAGACTCTGTAGTTAGGTGGTAGGATGAAATTGCTGAAACTTTTGGGAAGGTACTGGTATAGGTCATTGAATAAGAAAAAAAACCCAGAAATGTAGAAAAGAATGTAAGAATTTACAAAATGAATGGAAGGATTTTATTTTTTTATTTTGTGTTTTACTTGAGTGAGAGCCATTGAATAATTACTATTTGTGGATCCTTGGCTGGCAATGTAAGGGAAGATTGGAGTTACCCCAATGTGCATCAGTGTGTCATATGTGAAAACATTTTTGTCAGTGTTATTTTTGTGCAGAGTAATTCTAAACAGTACCAATTCTCCTAACCTTCTTACTTTTAATATGCTCCTCCCACAATTGAAATTCATCCCCATCCAGATACAATCTCAGTTTATTGCTTCAAGGTTAAAATAAAAAAAGCTCAATGTACATATAATCAAAACACTCTCACTACAGTTCATGCCATGTAATGTAAGCTTTGGTACTCTGCATTATTTAAATTAGCTGTCAATCAAAGAGCTGAGCCGATTGAGAATTTCAGTAAATCCCTACATGAATGTTAGTTTGGGGTGAAATGATTGGTCCTTTAAACCCAAGACCAGCTGGTTAGTGCCAAGTAATCCATGGCACGTGATCACCGCTCTTCCAATTTGATGTGGAGGAAATACTAATGCTATTTAATATAATATTGATCTTGTTTCAGATGTTTATTTGGCACGAAGTAACTTTACATTAATCTCTTTCTTTTTTCAGAGGCACAGTGCACCAATACAATTTCAAGAAATAACAGTTTGTGGCATACAGTATTTCAATGAACTCTCTCAAAAACAACTCTACAGCCATAATGTTTGGAATGAGGTGTTTCCGATCTGATTTGGCCAGTATAGGGGGATGTATCAAAAGTACACCAGAGGATTTTAAGGTTACAGAGATTGACCTGAAAAGAAAACTTGTTCAATTGGACAACATAGAAGAGACATGCAGCACAGATAACAGTTATGAACATAGAAAAAGTGGAAAGTATCAGATTCCAGAAGCTACCAAAGAAAGTATACATATTGAAAAAGTGCTGAAACCTGAAAGTAATCATTTGGAGACTTTCTCTTCTTCAGTGGACTTGACCAAGCATCATAAGAACCTATTGGATGGTTTGAATGAAACTTTTTTTGATAGGATATCAGAGTATGCCAATCATTGCAAAGAGGAAACAGTCAAAGATAGTCAAGAATCTTCCAAAAATATAAAAATATCTCCACTTTGCTTGGGCACTTTTCATGAAAAGTCTCAGAGGACGGTTTTGTATGCCGCCACTAAATATTTGTTTCCGCATTTGAAAGCATGTGTGACAGAAAACCATGACATGAAGATTTGTCAAGATGAGATGTATACAACATTCAGGTCATTACTTAGTGAAGTAGATGCAAATAATTTGCAACGCTTTGTTTCAAGAAGAAAAATACACTCAGTACTAGATCTTAGTGATATGCCGTGTAAGTCAGTCCGAACAAAAGTTCATAGACTCATTAACCAGCATTATGGATCACTTCTTGAAAGTAAGACTTTCTCAAGTGAAAATCCAGATGGCACTTCAAAGATATTTATCCAATTAAGAGTCAAGGAAAGGTCAAGAGGTCAGAAAAGAAAGCAAGATGGTGATCAAAGTCAATTGTTTTATACAGGTAATAAACATTGGGGATGCCTATGGCCCCAGTAAATTTTTTTTTTTTAAATCATGAAGGATTTGATTGCGGAAAACCTGTAGATTTGTAGAGAAGTCTGTAAGTATTAGAAAGGCAATTTTCTGTACAGAAAATGACATAAAATTGTGAAGATTGGGGAAACTTTAAAAATGGTTACAAGCGGATCATTTAAAAATTTTGTGAAGTGTGGTTTAGCAGAAATTTCAAAATTCAAGTATCTCGTAAGTTGTAACATATTGTGGATGCATCCAAAACTTTGCCTTGGTTGACCCTTTAAAGCAGCTTGTTTCAAGTTTCAAGTTTATTTCTACCATAGAAATATACAACAAAAACATATTATGTTATAATATAATTAAGAATGGAAACAATAGAACATTATGGAGAAATGAAATTACTTTGTAATACTTTGAAAAACTTTGAAGCCAACTTAAATAAACAGGTTATATAGTTTAAAGTACTAAACTTTAGATGTGACAGGGTAGAGGAATCAGAATAAAAAGGGTTTTTCAAGTCTGATCCCTTTTAGAAAAGAAAAAATATAAGACAACTGGTATATTAACAACACAACATCAACTAAGGAACAAAGAGTAGGTACAGAAAGGAAATAAATGAAATTGCGGACCAAATTATGCCCGAATATTTGATTTAGCAGAAACAAAGCACTTGTTTACATGTAATATATGTTTTGAAGCAATACGTTATCAAGTAATGTTACAATTTTTGGTGTCCAGAAAGGGAATACCTTTATTGTGGTGCAGATATGACCTTTGCAAAGGATTGTGGGTTTTAGTTTTGGTACTGCCACCCTGGTACTCTTAACTTAACGAAGAATTACCTCTAACTGTTGTTCACTGGCCGAAGCCAATACTGTATTTCATTGAAATTGGTTTTGGCAACTCAAACCAGGTGAAATAGTGTTTGGCTTGGACAATTGTCTTTTACTTCTACAAAAAATTGTATTGTTTGGAATTTAAACTCGAAGCCAAAAGTATTTGTACTGTAATTTCTTCCTCAATGTTTTATACATATTTAGATTTTTACTGTGTGTGTGAAATTTTGAGGAACGGTAACTTTTGATGTGAGAAATATTTTTACCTCCTTTGAAATGTGTCTAAACTTTATCCAGAATTTTGTGACATAAAAGGTATTCTTACGAGTTTCAAGGGAGTTTAAGAATGTGTGGTCTCAATTTTTGACCATTTTAAAAGTATTGCCACCTTTTTCCAGTTGTGGCTGACTGGCTTTCTTTCACACTCCATTGTAAGCACAATGGCAGGAGGTTCCAATTTTTATGTCTTTGGCATGATCTGGCCAGGAGTCAAATTCCAGAACTATGGCAGTCCAAGAGCCATATGACTCTTGATGAAGGCAAAAGCTCATTTCAGTCATTACATTTTGTTAGTAGTATGAAAATTTGGTCCATTTTTCTCTGCACTGCCTGCCTACTTGTGGATGTCAACATGTCCAGTATTTTTTTGTGAGAACCAGTGAAATGATTTTAGTCCTAGTACATTGATAATGATTATGATCTGCACATGGGAATAGGGGATGGGCACAGGGCTGCTAAGGTTGTCGGATCTCCTTGCCCAACAAAAATGAAAGCTGTTCCAAACAAGCATATGACTCTGACAGAGCAATTAATAACTTTAATTTTTGTTTGTTTAAAGATGTAGCCTACATTCTTTTCAGTTAACACACATGCTTGCAATTTACACCTTAAAGGTTTTACTTTGCAAAAAGAAAACTTGGAAACATTGGAAGCTGTTCAAATTGTTGCCAAGGTCTTGAAGGTTCGGCCCTCTGACATCAGTTATGCAGGGATTAAGGATAAGAGAGCTGTTACTATACAGAGGATGGCTGCTAGCCTGCCCCTTCAAAGGTGAGCTCAAATTATGCCACTAGAAAGTGTCACATCTACAGTATAATGGAAATGTTTGTTGTGCAGTGAAGGATTTCAACAGGTGTCTTGGCATTCAAGACCAGAATTTCTGTCAGCTAATGAATATTTCAAAAATAGTGCAGAAGGTTGTCCTGTGGAAAACCTTCTGCACAAAATTTTTGTTTTTTGGTTGTCCTGTGGACAACCAAAAAACAAAAATTTTGATTACAATAAACATGATTTCCATGAATAAAGAAATGAAGACTCAAGGTCGATCATCTTGCTATTCCCTGGTTTTCAATATAAAGTGGGGTTGTAAGCCCCAGATAATTTTTTCTTGGTTTACAGTAGTATGTGACTTAATCAGTTCTGAAAAATCTAGCATTTCTGCAAAACCAGAGAGAGTAGGGATTTCTTGCAGGACAGCCAGTTTTCTGCTAAATGGTTGCCCTTTGGACCACCATTTTATTTTCTCTGAAGGCATACATCTGTTGTGGGCTCACAATGTCAAGGGAGTATCATTACCAAGGGACAGTATAATATACCCCTGACCCTGACAAGCTGCCCAGGCTTGAAAGGCTAAGATTGCATGGACAATTTAAAAAACTGGTGAGGATTTAAAATGAAAACTAGCTTTGGAAATTGGGGGATTTAATTCAAATCTTTGGAGTGTTGCTCAAGGAGCCAACCCACATTCAATTAAAGGCATTTATTCTGTTCATTTTTGGTTGTTTCTCTTAGAGTGATACAGTGTGTAGTGCAAGTTAAGGTCGAGGAAGGTGGAGTATACGTAGTCATGTAGGGAAAGGATTTGCTTTCTTCCAAACACTTATAATTTATCCATGTTGGAAAAGAATTATTTCAGCTAGCAGTCAGACTTTCTCATATCATACATCCCCATGCATTGCTCCCTGTGGTAACAATTCCTATTTCCCTTCCCTCCCCCTGTCTGCTTTAAAGTAGTTTTAGGCTACAACTATTACTCAAGTTATATTTTGCATACATGTATAAATTTCAAAGCCTCTAGCCAGTGACTTGCACTGCTTTTATCAGCTTCCCATCAAATAACTAAATTGGGATTTATTGAGGTACCTATTTATTATCCTTTTGTGGTGTTTGCAACTAGTCTCTGCATTACAACCCTTCATTCCAACACCCCTATGTTCCAGCATTCGAAATGTTCCAACAAGTTAGGGAGTCACAACTGTCAAAAAGGCTGTGGCCTGACTTCAACCAGTTGCTTAGAAACTTACTGTAAAACTACATCTACTTAAACTAAATGTTGTAATATCTCTTTAATACAACATCTCTGTATTTTGACAAATTCATTATGTTCCAACACCCCTTTGTTCTGAGACCCCTATATTTCAATAGCCCCATGTTTCAAAGCTCCTATGTTCAAACATATCAATTGTAGATGAATATGGTGGTCATATCACAGGTGTGGAAACATAGGGGCAGTCACCTTCTCTGCATTGCCCAGCTAGATTTGTGATCAGAACACCCTCGAAAATTACTCTCAGCCCAAACTCATAGATGTACTAGTTTGGTACTTATAGTTTGTCATCAATTTGATTATATGTGTACAGATACATTTTGAAAATGATACAAGTATATTTATAGTGATCTGCATAACTAGATTACAGTATCTTCTGTGTCCTTGCCAGTAATGAGTTAAGGGCCTACATCAAATCCAAGTTGAACCTGCATTCTATTTGCTTATAACTTTTATTGTAGAGTAGATGGCCTCCTCCACAACCTTCAAGAAAAGGGCATCAAAGTGGGGAATCTTCACAAGAGAACTGGTCCAATTACGCTTGGAGAACTCTGGGGGAATGACTTCCAAATTACACTTCGAAAAGTCTGGCTTCCAGGATATGAAATATTGTCTTCAAATAAATGTCCAACATGCAAAAAATGCATTCTGGAAAAACATTTTGTGCAGAAAGCAGAACAAGTAAAGGTGAGTCTTGGGGCCACTCTTATCATATTTTCTACATTAAGTTCTTATTACCCTACAGTATGCATTTCCACTAATGTGGAAAGCTAAACATTTTGCCTATTTTGTATTTGTGATGTATCACAATTGGCATAAGTTACATTAGATTTCTGCTGGGAATATACCAATGTCACTCCTAATCTTTTTCAATATGTGTGGCCCCACAGTCTAGAAATTGAAAAAAAGGCCAGCCACAAAGGGGAAATGCTGAAGAAAGAGGCTGGAAGTTATTAACTTTAAAAATAAAATCTAGGAAATGGTTGCGGTGTTCTCCGATGGTCTGAAATGGTTGTTAACGTGGAATATATGTCATAAGCTATGTTTCTAACAGCAGGTTTTGTTGAATTTAACTTTGGTCATAACTGCACACATTCGAAGAATGGAATTATATTAAAGTAGCTCTTGAAATGCATTTATACGTTAGTTGAGAACAACAGCTGAACAGCATGATCTGTTATGAAGAAATATGGAAAAATGAGTCAGTGAGCCACAAATGGAAAAAAGGCTGTGGCTAATTGGTTAGAAACTGGGTAGTAGAACTCCATCTAACTAGCTAACTTTATGAAGAAGCCTTTCCAGAAATGCAGACAGATTACTCAATACTTCAGATATTTTGTGCAAATTTTTTTTTGTTGGAGCTGATTTTTTCCTCTCTGTTCAGAGAACTTTAGTAGTACTTTATGTGTCTCAAATTTTTAGTTGGAAATTCAATCACAAAAATGTCATCTTAAATTGTATGTGCGGAGTTTGTTTGCAAATACAGTTAGATTTATTATGTTTTCTAAAACTCGAAGTTTTTTTTGCAATACCTTGTATTTTTAGTGTTTGCAATTAAATGTAACTTGATAAAGTATGTACATAGTTAATAGGAGTTTATGTGAAATGAAGATGGATATGGACTTGTGTTACTCCATCATGTAGATGTTTTACAAATTCTTGTATTTCATGAGCATGTTTAGTTGTAACAGGCTATTTTTCAGGCTAATTTGAAAATTGATATTTGGGAAAATTGAATCATTGAGAAATTAAAGTTGTCAAGGTACTGACAAAAACTCAGCGAAATGACATATTTAAGCTAATTAGTTTAATGCATTTTCTGGAGGCAGAATTCACTGACTTCAAAATATGCAGAAAAAAATTTTCTCTATCAGAATTTGAAAACTGCATCTCAATAGCACATAGAATTCCAAAGATATTAATTTTCAATGTAATGCATTTTCTCTTGAGATTTGGTGCATTACGGGAAATGTGCAGGCTTGGCAGCACATTAATTTGACACTGCTTCAATTCATTTATAATTTTGATGCCACACACCAGTATTTTGCAGTATTGTGCACTTTACCCCACAAATGGTGCAGTGTAATAGCTAGATCAACAGGAAAAAATATTCAAACATTCAAACAGTATCAAATTTCAAGGACAAACTGGAAATTTCTAAAGAAAACCAAACCGCAACTGACATAATGTGCCCACATTACATGGCATTGTTGAAATGTAGAACTATTTTTTAAAAAAAATAACTAGTCTCTAAAGTGAGATATCTTGAGTTCGGAAAATGGTATTGAAACAGGTTTTGGAGCACATGCTGTGGAATATTTTTGTCTTTTTTACGAGACCCAAGTGACAAGCAAAGGGAATGTTCCTTTAAATAAATGGACTCCATTACATCCTCTGATGAAACTGTAAATTTCCTATTCTTTTTTCATGGTAGAAAAATGGATTCATCAATTATTTTGGTAAACAGAGATTTGGTGAAGAATGGTCCTCACCATCAGGAAGTCTATCTGCTGATGTTGGGCAAGCTATGCTGCAAAGCAATTATGTAAGTAAACATGTGTATGTAATACTAACATTTAAAATACCATAGATCTGCAGCAGTACACATGTAGATTTGTTAATTTACAGTTA
This sequence comes from Holothuria scabra, assembly GCA_037179385.1. NCBI lineage: Eukaryota > Metazoa > Echinodermata > Holothuroidea > Aspidochirotida > Holothuriidae > Holothuria > Holothuria scabra. Next base: position 54,582,027 of record CM074181.1, on the reverse strand, counting down.
GGGGTTAATCTAGCAAGGCCTGCAGTCTCTTTTGTTTTCCAGTCATAGGACACTGGATTGTTTTCCCTACTATATTGTTTATGCAGATCATCCACAGACTTCCTATATACATGGACAGTGCATACTGCACTATTACGTCCTATGCATAGATTTTCCTTACCGTACATGTGAGTATAGGTGTAGCAAGATGGCTGTCTGCTATGGTTTTGTATGTAAAATTTTGGACTTGCACAAGTAGTTCACATCAAGAGGGTTTGCAATAAACTCGGAAGTATTTTGAAATAATTCAAGGTAAGGTCAAAATCACTTCAAGTGTGTCAGTAAAATGACATTGTTTCCCATTCAAGTTTAAATTTTCCTTAAAATATTACACAGGGTCTTCAAATCATGCAAATGATAGCTTGCAGCCATCTGGGTGTGCCTTTCTAGTTTGAAAGAATTTTTCCCATGATCCTCTGTCCATGTATATAGGAAGTCCATGGGAACATCAGAAACAAAGACAGTAGTTTCCATTTTTGAAGTCTTTAGTATGGCTTGACCAGGAAATCAAACCCTGGTCTCCCATGTGGAAAGCAGATGCTGTACCACTAGACCAAACATATGTTGACCTCCACGCATTTACGTCATGTTTTTTTATAGTGCAATGTCTATAGACCTTATGCATTGACCGCCTACTGACGTCATCCTTGCAGACAAAACAGTGGAATGCATGACCCCCATGCATAAGAATTTAGCCTGCACATGTATCAGACGATGCACACATTCTACTGCTTGACAAATCAGCTGTCTGCATTTATTGGTGTTGGTTTGTTTTGTCCCCAAAGGAGGGTGTACCTTTTACTCTGTGATATGATGCTTTTGCTTTTATGAATGTTGCCCCTCCATGATTACCTCTCTCCATTCAATCGAGTGAGTGATCTAGTTGGTAGAGCATCCAACTCTCACTTGCAAGGTGTGGGGTTTGATTCCCAGGCCACTTAAAAATGGAACCTGCTATTGTTGTGTATGATGCCTTGACTAAGCAATGGAGTGGGGGTAACAGTCCTGGTCCCCCAACCAGGAAAAACTGCTTTAATTTGGGGGCTGTTACTGTAGATTAAACCAGATTATAAGTTGAGGCCTAGAACCCTTATTAACCTTACCTAACCTCTCCATTCCCCTAACCTCTCCATTCAATTGTTAAATGGTACATGTGAATTTAGTTGCGGGTTTAAAACAGTCTTATTCATGTGCCTGGAACTGCGTGCAAGAGTAGTCTTTGGGACAGGACAGTGTTGACGTAGGGTCATTAGGATCCTGTGCATGTACTAATGATGAGGAACAACTCTGTGGGGTACCTTCTTGTTATCTCATGGCTCTGTGAGGAGAATGAGATACTGGACATAGTACTAGTCCCTTTACCAGTTGGGCTATTAATGGCTGTGCCAACAGAGAATGAAACAGTTATCATGGTGATGGTTTGTGTAACCCTAAGTTATCCCACGAGAGAGGTTATAGGGGTTTGTTCAACTTTTCGGGAACCAATATCAGCTATACTATTTACCCATGCTGCTAAGATGTGGCTGTTTTATTGTAAGTGGCCTAAGTGAAGACAAAAGTTTCATATCCACACAACAAACAGCATAGGTACTATGGCTTGGGGGATGGATGAGGATTGGACCAAAGTGGATTTTGTAAGCCAAAGCATTTTTGAGGCCATATGCTATGCTTTTGAAGTCTATTCATATTTTTGTCAAATTCACATAATATCACTTTTGTAGCATTCATTGTTTGATCATCTGGGAATAAATATTCCAAATAAATTGATATGTACACAAAATTACCCAGCCAATCTGAACCATAAACATGACACATACCTTTTTGTCCGTAATAACTTTATATAGTGGTCAATGCTGCATTGTCAGTATTGAAACTATCCATTGGAGTACTTCTCACCTAAAGGACTATTAAAGTGACCAGGTGGAACAATTTAACACTTTGTGTGCAAATACAGTTGCAATATTTTTGAGAATTTTCAAAATTGGCACATCTATTTGGTCCTCAAAATTGGACATTTAACTCCATCCCCAGGGAGAGACAAAGTTGCACATATTGAAGACATCAAAGCTTAGCTCAGGACTGAACAGTAGAGGCTCTATCTTCTGCTGGGTTAAGCACTCTATTGATGGGCTCTTCATCCAAAAGCAATCTACAATTTACCTCATCTTTAATAAGTAACAACAAGAGACATGGAGTTTGACACAAAAACTTTCAACTTCCTTCAAAGTTTTGGTCACAAAATAGCTACTCCTCAAGGCTGGAAATTTTAAAAATTGGTATTGCGTCTTAATGTAACAAAGTGATGAAGTAAAGAATCCACTACACTGTGTGAAATAGTGAAAGATGCTGGGAGTATCTGCAGTAAAAAAGGGTGTGTCTAAGTGTTTGTTTGTGTATGTGTGTGCATGGGTTTCTGGGGTGAGGGGTCAACTGGGGATACACACATGAAAAATTTCTTAGTAGCTAGGGATACCCCACAAAATGGGGATATCCCCAGTTTTCAAATGCCAAAATAATGCAAAGTGGGGTGTCAGATATTAAACTGCCTGTAGCTTTACAGTTTGATCTGAGATACACTCCCTATTCCATGTTTTAAGTTTTAATGATGTGGATATGTGTGTGTAGATTTTTGGATATCCCCAGTTTCCTGGTGTATAACCCTTATTATCCCTGGTTGACTAGGAGGAACAGGATATCCCCACTTTAGTAGTGAATTGTGCGTGCCACTGATAGGCGCCACAAACATGTATGTGTGATTGTATTGGGGTTGCCTTGGTATTCCCTGAACTTATTCAGAGCAGCCTAAAAACTACTGTAGGGGATAGACCCAGCCATCATTTTAATTTTCAACCTGGAAATGGTCTGCATTCAACTAGGTTCCAATATTGTTTGTACACCCTGGTCAGGATGATAAAGACCTTAAAATTGTATAAGATATAAGAATCTTTATTGGCCACAATAGGGACCAAAGATTTGTCTTGTCATATTTGCAGGTAAAAGCAGTGAAATTGATTCTTTCTCCTGATCCGAAGAAGACAGATGCAGTAAACAGTGCTAAAAAGTTATTTCAAGAAACATCTGATGCTAAGGCTGCTTTGAAACTTATGCCTACATTCAAAATAAGAGAGTGTATGCTTTTAAAAGCATTGCACAGACATGGTGTGGGACAAGAAGGTATATTATGTGTTTGTTTTGTAGACATTTCTTTAATTTTTTTTACTTTTTCTTGTTCAGATATCTAGACAGGTAGGACACACTTGCCAAAGGGTGCATGGGGAATTTGCTGCTTGTCTCCCCAAGATTTTTTAAAACTGCAACCATTGTTTCTATTTACAATTTATTTGCAACATTTAAATCTGCACCACATTTGTACATAAAATTAAAACTAACAAAAGTGATTGGTGAACACTGTCTAATGTTATGGTTAGTTACAGTGTAGTGGAGGTTGTCTAGTCTTGCTTCTTTGTGGAATTTTCTCATCTGACAAATATTTTAGAAACTTTGACCCAACAGCAAATAAAACAAAATTAATGCTTCTTGTAACTGGAAAGACCTCTCCAATGTTTCTATAGGGGTAAACAAAAGGTTAGCATTCTCTGTCAAATTCTGATTTCTCCTTTGATTAAACTCTCAATGGGAAGGGTACAGTAGGACTAAGCATCATCCAAACTATAACATACAATACTGCAAAGTTTACTGCACTTGATTCAAGCAAGCCTCACAAAAGCTTATCAGCAAATGGTATAAAGGGAAAGCAGGAAAAGGGGGTGGGGATTGCAAATGGGAATTTTGTTTGCCATTCAAAATGGATCTTAAAGGCCCAGTTCTCTCACCCCAAACAGCACCAATTCTCCTCGCCTTCTTACTAAAGCCCCTCCTACAATTGTCTGAAATTCATCCTCATCCAGACAAAATCTCAGTTTGTTGCTTCAGAGTGAGCATAGAAAAACTCAATTTATATAATCAAAACACTCTCCTTACCATTCATGCTGTGTAATATAAGCTTTGGCACTCTGCATTGTTTGAATTAGCTGTCAATCAAAGAGCTGAGCCAATCAGGAATTTTGGTACCCGGGTAACCCAAATTGTAGTTTGGGGTGAGAGGTTTGGCCCTTTAATGTAGGAGAAATTTGAAACACATTGATAGGGGAGTCAAGAACAGACTTAACTGGAAGTGGCTGGAAAACAAAAAAAACTTGAGAGGTAACTTCTCAGAGAAAGTGCAATTTTCTTCGACAGGTTGTCGTAAGGCCCTGTTGGGAATACCTCATCACATGAGGCAGCTGTACATCCACAGCTTCACCAGTCTGGTATGGAACCATATGGCATCCCAGAGAATTGTTGACCATGGCTTTAAAGTGATTCCTGGTGACTTGGTGATACCTCCTGGGATAAAGGACATGAACAAAGATGATGTGAGTAAACTGGGTGCATAAGGTGAACATCTTGTTAAGAGTTTGAAGTTCAGTAAGCCCCCCTCCTCACCGCACAGTTTTACTGAAATCCTCCCCACCTCAAATAGCCACCTAACCATACCATTACAATTTATATCAAGACAATCACAACCCAACAACTTCCAACCTCCAAGCATTCACAAATGCCTCTCTGTCACCTTTCCAAAGAAAAAAAATTGAGGATATCCTGAAGGTGAGGTTCCTGATGTAATCTTTGAATTGTTTGGTGTAATCATTGAAGGGATTGTCAGCTTTCCCCAGGTCAGTCCTTTAGGTTCTTGAATGTCAGGGGATGTGTACATTGTTGTACAGTATTTGTAACGAGTTTAAACAAGTTTTCCTCATGAAAGGTGTATAGTATATTAGCTCAATTTCATTCATTTTTCATCACACTGTAGCTTGGATTATGAAATGGGAACATTCTTTTGTTTGAATTCACCTTTTCTCAAGTTTTAAAGCTGACTTATGACCAGTTAGTATTTACACTGATGAAATTTTTTCAACCTTATGCTCATTCTACCATTATTCTGTTTTTACAAGTATATTCATTCATAGACCTTTGTTGAAAGGTAGAAGTTTTTTACCCTTTAATTTGTAAGTTGTGAAAAGGTCTGGTTATGTGACTGACAAAGTTGGGTATTTGATGTAAACAGCATTGAAGCCTAAAGTAATAGCCACCATTCCCATCAAAATCTGTCAAAAATTGACCATTTTATAGGGTAATTTCTATTTGCACTTAATTATGCAAAAGAATTAGCTAAATATGGAAAATATGCAAATTTTATGATTTCATGAGAAAGACAGGCCATAAAGGTATATAGCTAATTTTATTATTGCTTTTTGCACCTTCATTTCAAGGGGAGTTGTGTAAACATGAAGTATGTCCTCAAGGGTTTTATTTTGGAAGTTTAAATTGTGTCCTTGAAAACCATCAATATCTGTTTCAATTGTAAGCTATCTGATGATTAATTAAAACATAATTAAACATAGGGTCAACTAAAGAAATATCAATACTGTGCAACACCTCTCATAATTATTTTTTGCACAGCCAACAAATTTCTATAGAAACAACTGCAGTAGCTGGTCACCTTGTCCTTACAGAATTTATGGCAAACCAATGTGGATGGGGTGGAAGAGATTTGCATGTCACATTTATTAAATAATGACTGCCCATCCTCAAAGTTATGGAGACAGTTTAAGTCTTGGCCTTAGACTGCCTCACACACAATTGTAGATTGACAAATTAAACTGTCACTGTCTACCTGTACAATGAAGGTCAGATGAATGACAGAAAAGAAAATAAATGCTTGGTTCCATGTAAGATTTTCCAGCTTTTGTTTGAGATATTAAAGCTCTGTTTGAGGCTGGATCTTGTAAAAAAAAATCCTGGAGAGGCTAATTTTAGCTTCCTGTTGAATGGAAAATGGTGAAGAATAGAAAACAGTGAATGGCCATTAAAAGCAAGTAGTCTCAAAATCTCAAATAAATTTTTAACAGACAAGAACTTGGTCTGAAATCTTACTAGCACAGGGTTTGCATATATCCTGGAAAGTCAGTGAAAACTGAAATTTGAATTTCCATTCAGGGAATGTCAGGAAAAATAAGTAGCAGTTTTTGAAAAGGTCCTAGAAGAGTCAGGGAATTGTCGGAAATGAACATACTATTCTAATTTTCTTAGCATTCAGATACCATTTTTTTTTTAAAAAGGATAGAAACGGGATCTGGCTGTTTTTTAAGGTACTGGATATACCACTCAAGGTCCTTGAAAGTTATAGAAAAGTCCTGACATTTTGTCATTTGAATTTGTATGAACCCAGTAGCCTAAATTTTGAATTTGTTGCGATAATGTATGCCCACCCTCTTCCCCCTGAAGTTGGTTTATATGGACATATCAAGGTATATAGCTCATTGAAGGCTTTTCCCTGTCAGATCCTTCAGATTGTAAAGTACCCCAATACATTTCAGTTAAGTCACCAAATCCTCAGAGCAATATATTGACTCTAATAAATTGAATCAGGTTGTTAAAAATTCGAAGGGCAAAATTTTTCAGAGGTACTTTTCTTTGTCCAGCTTTAATATTGAGTGAGTTTAAGTAATAGCTTGTGGCTGCTTTTGACATTTATGCTTCCAAAAAGAGCAAAAGGGACTAAATTAAATTCAAATGTTTGCTTTTACTCCTTCGTAGGTAATACTTACCTCTGCGGGTGATGTGACAGAAGCATCAAAGTACACCATTCGTGATGTTGTTTTGCCATTGCCTGGGAATACGATCAAATACCCACAAAATGGTGTTGGGCAGGCCTACTTTGACTATTTGAATTCAAATGGCCTTGGTGACTGTCAGTTTAGACTGAATGCCTTGCAGATTAATGTTCCCGGTGATTACAGACGACTTGTTGAATTTCCAGTCAATTTAGAATGGAGAATTTTTCAAGAAGGTAGACTGGAAGACATCCAGTCTAAACAACCTGGGGTTTGTGAAAAAGTTGGGCAGGAAGTGTGCAGTAGTGATTTCCATATCACAAATCTAGTAGACAGTGTCAATCAGGGTAATGATTCTAAACATTGTGAAGCCACAGCTGTAAAGGAAGTCTTCATGGATGACATCACAGATTTGGAGATAAAGCCTTCCATGAAAATGACAAAAGGGAACAATGTTTGCAGCTGTGGGAACAATTATAGGTCTGTTGAATTCAGTTTAGAGCTGAAGTTTGCATTGGCATCATCAACGTATGCTACATCTATGTTACGGGAAATTATGGGAAAGAAATGAACAGTCAGATTCTTAAAACGTAGGTATCAGGAGGAAATTTTGTGGGAGGAAAGAGAGATGCAGTCACCACAACTTGAAGTACTATTTTAGATTGTCCTCTTTAATGATTGGCAACTTTTGAGAGTTCATGTGCAATGTTTCTTCTCATATTTACACATTTAATATTTACCAGGAGTAACTGCTTGGTTTACATGGAATATGCAGTAATGAAGTCCTAAAATATTATGAAAAATGCTTTGAAGAAGAATAAGAAAAAAAAAGTGTGAGATTTAGTTTTTGCTTGAAAGTGTGTAATGCCACTACTCTTGCCCCTTTAAAAAATATCAAATTTATAGACTACTAAGTACGACCTTCCCCCGGGCCAGTGTATACTTTCAGAAGTCAAAATATGTCTATTTGCTTGATTCTGACTGTCAATGAATGCAAAATAACAGTAAAGACCATTTGTTTAAATTTTGTGCTATTCACAGTTGGCTACCATAGTAACCGGATTGTAAAAGTCATTTGAAAATCAAAAATGACTGAAAGGAAGTTTCACAAAATGCCTGAGGTGTTTTGAATCTTGTGTACTGCTCTCTTTGTGAGGCCTCTTTTGAGGAAATGTCATACCCATAATAAAACAAACACAGTGAAATTTGAAGTCAAGAGCAAGGGAAAGAACTACTGTGATTGGATATTCTGTTGTGGACCTGTGAAGTTAATTGGCTCTCATTTATTATCACACACAAAAGCAAATATACAATGACAAAATTGGAAATTTGTTTGGGGTTTAACTGGAATGAGAAAAGGAATGTGATATGTTATTAGCAAAATGTGAGAGATTTATTGCAAAGGAATGGTTTTAATGAAATTGTCATTCTCACATGGCTAGTAATATGATGCTAGGGTTTATAATTGGATTTAAAATTTGTACTAAGTGTATGCTATTAAGTACTTGCACTGTGGTGGAGTTCATTGATGTATGTATGTATTGCAACTCCCTGAATTTAATGAAAAAACATCTGACGGTTGTGTGATTAGATACTGAAACAGAATCTCCCATTTTTTTTTTCCTTCTTCCATATATGGAAATATGGAGTGGTACTTTAGCAGTACTTGACAGATTTTGTTCTTCTCTTAACCAATAAAAGCTTGATTGAATTAATGAGCTTTGAACAACTACGAACGCTGTAACTGTATGGACTAGTATGTGCCTAGTATTTCCAAAGATATAGACGAATCCTATTAGTGCTTGTTTTTAGTGACTGTAGGCAGTCATTAATGGGGTCCATCAGCCTTTACCGTCTTCATTTATCGTCTACGTGAATTCCAAATCCTCATATTCAGTGAAGTTGAGAAAATCAAGATCCACTTCAGTGTACAACCATCCATGGAACAGGTAAGTAAAGGAATTAAAAGTTTGAAGGTGATGGACCCCAGTAATGGCAGACTTAAATCAGACCATCAAAATCTGTCTGGATTAGTCTATAGCTACATGATTAATCATACCTATTGTAAATTGCTTAGGGCAGAGTCATTTATCCAACTGGCGGTTATGGCCAAGTCACGTATTTCCTTTGCCCACTTGCCCGTACTGGCTGGTAAGAAAAATGCCTCTCTCCTTAGGGTCAAACAATTCCATGACTGGACTTAAAAGTCCTGTATTATCACTCCAGATAGTTCCAATTTTCCCAATTACCTAACTTCTAGTCACTTCCACAGCTGTCTACAATGTATCCTTATCCAGATGTAATAGACCTTGTGCATGTGATGTCACAGAGAGGAAAGTACACCCTTCTTTGGTGGCAAAACAAACCAACACAGACAAATGCAGACGGCTGACTTGTCGGTCTGTTGAATGCGCTCATAGTTTGCTATACATGCAGGATGAATTCTTGCAAATTCTTGTGTTGTGTGCTCCATCGTTTTGCCCCCAAGAATGACATCAATGTGCCCTCAATGCACAAGGTCTATCTGTATTTCTTTTGGGCGTATATACTCTGGTGAGTATAAAAGATGCTAAGGTGTAACTTAAAATTTTCAGTGAATGCTGTGCAATATAAGCCTTGAATTCGATCTCAATCAAAGCCCCAAGTGAGAATTTTGGTAGACTCCATGATTGTAGTTTGAGTGAGGGATGACCAGCCTTCAATTTTCGATTGCAAGTGAAAAAAGACTTGAGGTACAGAGTCTGGGATGTATAGTTATGCAACTGATTTGATCGTATGAGGTTGGCAGTTTACTGCCCCCTCTTCAGTTAGCAGGCTCCTCCCAAAAATGAAAATTTAAAAGATGCAGAATGTATTATTTTCAGCTTGCAGAGTTTTATCATCTGCTTTGTGTGTGCTCATATACTAGGATGGTCTTGAAGCAGTAAACTAGGTTAATAGTCCCAGAACAAGGAAGTGCTAACTGACAGCTTTGAGAGGGACTGGAAGAACTAAGTTTAGAGAAATTTAAGTTAGGGGTGAGCATATTTCTGTTGTAAAGGGTCCTGCAATGCCGCAGACTTCTGCCGATGAGTACATAATGGCCATAACAGCAACCATAACTAGAAATGTACTTGACTTCACTTGACAAATCTTTGCATACAAGGCACTTTTTCAGAGCTCCTGTGTGAAAGTTGAAGTCAGTAGTTCTCAAGTCTTTTCCACTTACAGCTGAGGAACAAACTTTCACAGTTGTCCAAAAATTCATTCTTGCAAATTGGTCCCCTAGCTGTCACATTGCGCTCAGTAAGTGTGATTTATTTCCAACAGGCCCCTCAAGATTAGTCTGTCGAGATCGTGAGCTTATGAAACCTGTCTCATTTGGAACAAACGATTTATTCTGAGGAGAAATGTTTTATGGGGAAACTGAACCCTGGGTAATACAGAAGGCAGACTAAATTAAGTTACATTAATTATTGCAAGGGCTATAGTCTGGATGGCCCCTGTATAACTAGTCATTGTGGCAGGTATGTATGGGCCAGCCTCAAGTTTGGTGAATTTTGAACATGAATGTGTCAGACTTGCAGGTCAGAAACATGTTGGCAAACATTGGCAACATCAGGTTATAAAGGCCCCTTTCACACTGTATAAGCTAATGACATAACACCAAGCAATGTTACACCCCGAAAATGTTATGTTTCAAACACATGCAGTTTCTATTTTTTTGCATCATTGAATAAATGTTTCTATAATGTAAAATGGTAATTGCATCTTACTATATACCTCCTTATGATTATGTGAAATGCATAATTTTTAACCCTTTAATTACATTGCAATACATGTACCAGTGAGACGGTATTACAGTCATTACTATACCGTTTTCAACCTTTTTTCCATTTTTCATATCATTATAATCACTTTATACTTAATGTTCCTCTAGGTTATCTAAATTTGAAAATTTCTTTACTGCAGAAAAATTAGCAATACACTTTATGTATTTTTAAGATTTAGATTCAGTAATGCGTAACTCCAACCTGATTGGTCGATGGACAGCAGCATAACTTTGGGTTGGGTTGCCTGGTGACAGAACAGTGGCGTGTGCAGAATTTGGAAGGAGGGGAGGCAGAACCTATAATTCTGTGATTCCACTGACTGGTATGGATTTTGGTCATTTTTTTTTTTACTTTTCTGCAATTCAGTTCTTGGTGACCGACCGGCTCACATACTTGAACTATCCAAATTTGCAGGGACTTTTTTTTTGCTTTGACAACCCATTTTTCTGCCCCCACAGGGGCTGGTGTGTGGTTAAGGTTTGAATGCTCGAGGTGTCTCTTTGAACTTTTCCTCTTTCTCGAACCCGTAAATCCCTGACTCAGTGATTTTCCCCTGACCGAGTGATTTTCCCCCGACTGACTTCGGAGTTGTGACCCCCGCCCCCCCCTGCCCTTTAAACATGCTAATGTGGCAGAATGGGTTGGGTATCCCATTAAAATTGCCAACGAAGTTTCACCATAGATGTTTAATGCTTTGGGTGCTCACAAAAGCCTGTATACCTGGGTCTGCTCCCCAAAGTGCTTAGTAGTTAACCAACAGCCTATGCTGTTGAAATGTCACGATGACAGAACTCAGTCAGAGAGTGACGTGTACCTTGAGCGATTCCACAAAAGAAGCGGAGCAGGGAAGTCAATTCAATTCCCCACAATTGGAAAAAAAGATCCACTGGTAGAATAAGCCAGAAGGTTATAAAGACTTTTGAAAAGAAAAGGAGTTGAGGTGTAAACCCTTTCTAACAAACTAAGTTAACTAATCTTGAGGATCCTCAGGGCAATAACCTAACTTTTGTTTGGCAGGTGTACTTTCACGCCTTTTTTTTTCTCCACCATGTTGGGGTAGCTGCTCTTGCCCCATACAGGATCAGGAGATAAAATGTGTCAAAAAAGTGGCAATTTGTTAGATCTGTCACAACAACTCTTACACATACAGTCCCGGGATGTGACTTAAAAGAATTAAATGTCGCCACAATGTCTTGTTAATTTCATGAGGTAATCCCTTGGGAATCCTAAGGAGCACATATATTTCTCACCCTAAAAAATTTTAACACTGTTATCAAACTTTGATATTGCCTAGAATGTAATTTGAGAAAATGTGCTAAAATGAGGTCATTCTTCACACATTCATCTCCCAAGAATGGCAAAAAACAAGCAATCTTCATTTTATGTGTTGACATGTTTTCATTCCCTTGAGTCAAACCGAAGCCAATGATAGTGATGCATATATTGAAATTACTTGCAACGTATATAGGTCTACCCAGAAACTGTCACAAACATCCTGCTAATTACAAATTACATTAGCTGGGTCAAAGACCTGAGTATATAACAGTTCAATTTCTCATGTTACTGTCTTTTGGGTAATTTAATTGGATTGATGTTGAGTTGAATCAACTTTATGAGACATCAAGTGACATTAAGTACAAACTGTCCCGGCTGGTAAGATGACTAACTTTTTACACTGAATCTTCGTGTCAAACTTCTCGAAAGTAATGATGCTTATTTAACAACAGTCTAGGTATCCAAGCAAATGTACATACTTGGAGAAGGGGCACAGGGCTATTTTTTTTTCATGAAGAGTTTTATCGGTATAAAGGTGACACAAAAAATATGGCTGTGCAAATGTTACACATTTCGTCTAATTTCACTACAAAACAAACTTTTTGACACACTTCTGTGTCTATAATTGAACAGAGAGACAGTATGTCATCCAATCAGGTTTCTGCAAGTGTGTGACCTATGTAGGATAACTCATGTCCCCTTACCCTACCACCCCATGCCCCCCACACCAGTTATTTTAATTACAAGTATATAATTGACAGAGGAGGATCTGGCCAAGTGGAGGTTACGTTGAAACAGAAGGTCAAGTTAACCTTGTTAAAAACCAGAATGCAAAAATGCATTGAGGTTTCGATGACACATAAATGTTCCGTTTCAAAGAGTGTCATCATGCACCATTATCTTCTCTTTCAAATGTTATACTAGCATGTTCAAAAAATAATTTTGTCATTCCAGATGACCTTTTGACCTCCATAAAAGTCAAACATATCTAGACTGACAAACAACAGACAGAAAAATGGACAAACAGCTACTGTATCTTGAGAGATCATATTCAAAAAGGTTTCCAGGCTTTGACCCCTGGAGACCCCAGATGACCTTTTATCTCTGCCAAAATCAACGGGGGCAACCTTCTGACCATAATGCATCCACATACCCAAATATGAAATCTATTCAAGTTTTCTATATTAAGATATCGCATTTGGATTTTCAGACTTTGACCTCCAGTGACCCCAGATGACCTTTGACCTCCACCAAAAACAATTGGGACCATCTCCTGACCATAACGCATCCACATACTAAATATGAAATCCATCCCAGCTTCCTATCTTGAAATATCATGTTAACAAGATTTTAAGATTTTGATGCCCAGTCACCTCAGATGACCTTATAACCCTGCCAAAAACAATAAGGACCATCTACTGACTATAACGCATCAACATACCACATATGAAATCTTTCCAAGTTTCCTACCTTGAGATACAGGGTTAACAAGGTTTTCAGACTTTGACCCCTAGTGACCCCAGATGACCTTTGACCTCCACCAAAAACAACAGGGATCATCTCCTGACCAAAATGCATCCACATACTACATATGAAATCTATCCAAGCTTCCTATCTTGAGATATCGTGTTAACAAGGTTTTCAGACTTTGACCCCCGGTGACCCCAGATGACTTTGACCTCGGCTAAAAACAATAGGGACCATCTACTGATTATAATGCATCCACATATCAAATATGAAATCTATCCAAGTTTCCTATCTTGAGATATCGTGTTAACAAGGTAATCAGACTTTGACCCCAGATGATCCTTTGACCTCCACCAAATACAATAGGGTTCTTCCTCTCAATATTGCACATCTACATACCAACTGTCAGACATTCCTATTTTGAGATATTGTGTTGACAAGAAAAGTCACAAACACACACATACACACAGGGCATACCCGTATTCAATGCCTTACGGGGTACACAGAACTGTTCCCCGTAAGGAAATGGTCGGAATTCCCCTTTAGCCGTTTATGTCACGCGGCACGTGAATGCCACCAGCGAGGGCGGGCTCTTGCATATCACGTGACAGAGCTCATTGCAGTGTCCAAATTTTGGGGTAGCTACGCCAGTTACGAGCTCCACGTGAGCGAGGAAAGACGTGCGAGGCTTCAGCTCTCGTGAGCTGCTTGTACCCAGCAAGGTATCGTTTACAAGCTCACATACATGCACACACACACATACATACGCATGCCATCATGAATGCATTGGTTTCTCTTATCATCGAAACCAAAAACTGCAAAATGTCAGCATAAAATATACCTCCCAGGATCTATCCAGATAATTGAAATAATGTGTTAAAGACAGGCCTCGAATGAAATTCTTCCATCCCAATCAAATCCATTGGTTACAAAACAAAGGAAAATAGGATTCTTCAACTCATGATTGTACAGAAAAAGCATCATCCCATTTGACTCACCAATCACTTAACTGTAGGTGACAACTGCAGTAATGGCATTTGAAATTTTAGATCCAAATAGGAAATACAATTTTAAAACTGGTCTACTGGAAATTTTGTTGATTTGGTTTTACACATAGTATATCATTGTATGGGAAAGAAGGCCAGGTTCAAAATGTGGAACTACAGAATTCACAATCATGGCAGGTATTCCCCTCTTACCCAACCTGAGAATGGCAACTTGGGTGAAAGGATCAGGGAACCCTATTGTTTTGTTGGAGGAGGGCCTCCTATTGGTCCAGCACAGCTTCTCATTGTGTCATGCATGGTTGGGTCACTTGTTTTCAGGAGTCAAGATGAGATCCATGTCTGAAGCTAAGCTGCACAGAGTTAAGAGGATCATTTGCAGTTATAAACCTAGCTGATGGGTACTCTGATCCTGTGATGATAATTGTCTAAACAATCTTCCAAACAATGTTCCACTGTTTCTGGCCTGTGGTCTAGGAGTTGTAGAATACAATCACAGTATTTCCTGCTTGTCATAACAACAGGGAACTAAAAGGAAGGACTTGCAATGTATAGAAACCAAGCTAGAACTTAAACCTTCCTTTAAACTGTGTTTAAACTTTATTTTCTAGTTTACATCACATTTGTGTTGGTGTGTCCTTCAAGTCTCATCTTTAAGTCTAATCTAACTAACTAGCCCCACTGGTTCAATATTTTTGAGCCAGCAAAATGATAAGATTTAAAACATGCAAGAAACATTTCTGTTCCATACACATTACACTGATGATGTTTTTAGCACTTCAAAAAGTTTTGCTGATCATTATCACAATTTCAATGAACTTTGCACATTCTGCTTTTCCATCCGGCTGTAAAAGAGGCCTGGGGCCAAATCCTTGGAAATCTTGCTTTAGAAGAGTATTTCCACTGCTGCATCATGTCCTTTCAGCTACAGCACTGATGACTTAGAAATTTAGATGGGATTTAAATGACACATCACTATGCTTGTCTTACATGCAATAGTCTCAGATGAAAAAAAGGTAAAGTTCTGATATGGTTTAAAAGGAAAGAACAGTAACCCATGCTCGAAGTAGCAAAGTAGACTGTCCTATTTCATGATTGGCTCTGAGAGTCATGTGACAATATTTTTTCCCCTCAGTCCAGAGGCCGCGCGCAGAGCCAATTTTGAAGTGTGGGGGCTAATAATCGAAGTGGTCCAATATGTCCAATAATAAAAATGCAGTTAAAGATGGTCCAAAATGCAGTTTAAAGCGGCCCAAAATGCTCACAGCAAAAAAATGTGGAGGCTAAAGCCCCCGCAGTCCCCCGTCTCCGCGGTCCCTGCAGTCATGTAACTTACTTTGAGTAACTGCCGGGTTTACCCTGAATTTGCAACATTCAATTCCAAAATTATTACTAAAAATACTTGAAATGAAGAGGAAAATTGTGAGATATTAGCTGTATCTTTATAATGCATTTGGGGCGAATGCTCTTGCCAATTGACTACTGGGTTCAAGTTAAAGTTGGGTTTCAAATATGGAACTGATAGGTTCAAGTCCTCCCCTCCAGTCACCTCTTACACCAGGTAGAGAATATGGTGGGCATATTTTACAACCCCAAACCCAGTAGCAGGAGGAGAGGGGGGTTACTGATGACAATGGATTTAGGTATCATTAAAAGCAAACTTTTAGAACTTTGCTTGAACCTCACAATTTTGGGCAACTTGCCCTAGTTTGTTTAAAAATATTCATGTAAAATGAACCTATATCCATCATTTTCTGAAACCAATTTTGCAATGTCCCCTCTACATTCATAAACACACAAGATCTACAGTGTGAAAGTGCATCAATGATTGTGTATCTTGAAGGAGCAAGCACATTAATGCCGCTTGATGGACTCTATATTACTTGAGAAAATATGCCAAGAATATTGACAATTCCGCTTCACAGCATGCATCATCCATTCAATTTGTAACAACAGTTTCCCTAGGTAGACAAGCACTCCCTGCTCGTATTTGTAAAATTGTACTTGAGTGTATGCCCTAAGCATACAGTAGGTCAAATTCGCACAACTCTTAAACTGTAATGTTTAACTGTATTCACAGGAAAGTGCAAGTACACATAACGCATTTTACGATCCTTGGATTCCTAGGTGATGATCATCCATTTTCTTAGTGAGAATGGTTGTGATGTTGGGACTGATTATTAACTCGGGAAAAGTTGCCAAAAAATGCAGATGTAACTTGAATGTGCTAAGGGAAATATTGCATTTGTTTAACAAGGAGAATTCATTCTTGTAAAACTAGTATCAATTGACACAGAGCACGTTTGACTCCGCCAGGAGTGTTGTGCAGTATTTTTCCAGATCCAGATAAATCATTGAAAATAAGGTAGTATGGTACATAGACTTTTTTCAAGAAATAAATTTTCCTCAGATAAAAATTAGTTGTTCAAGAATAATTTGTTCACCCAGATTTTCAAAATTTCAAATAATGCAACTTCTATACTTCTTGTGTGTGTCACATAATATTTTGAGAAGATAAAGCTTTGGCCATAGTTTATGCTTCTAGAAAGAATAATTTCTAGAATAAATTCTATGTAGGGGCATAATGTACAACCTCAATTTCGCTCCAGCTTGTCAAATGGACAACATGAAAATTTCCTCAAAATGAGGCCTGACTCTGATTTCTTTTTTTTTTTGAAAGGAGCATAACATACAGTTTTCTTTTGAATATAATTTACCATTCTATATCTAAGTCATACTGGTTTAAAGTATGAAAATGTTCTGTGAAAAGAATGCAATGTATTTCTCTTTATCACTGGACTTAAAAAACTTTCATGTGGCTTTGTTCTCACAATCAGAAAAGGATGCAGGCCCCAACATGATGTTCTCTGATGTAATTTTTATTGATTTTTTTCTCTGGCAAATTTGTAAGAGGTACTGAGAAGTATAAGGGGGGAAAAAAATCAACATTTCATTTTGAAAATTAGCAGAGACAGGGAGAGAATCTTGATGATTTTACCAATCTTCTTTTTATTACAGGCAGCAGATGGCTATCTAGCCTTTGCATCTGCCCTTTTAAAAGATCAGATAAAGTTTATATTATATATAAATTGTGAAGCATCAATACGTCACTTCTCCCACAAAATTTGCTACTATCTTATAGGATCTAACAGTACAGAGATGCAAGGATTTTGCTCTCCAAATGCTAATGTTTACTAAATATAACTGCACTTTTCAAGCAGCAAATTTCTAACAAATGTACAGATGTTTTAGGCCTATGTACAGTTATTACATGCAAAAGAAAAACTGCATACATACAGTATACTGCAGTATTTCCTCTTGATCTTGTGTCAAAATTAGAAATCTTTCTTTTTGTTCAAACATTCTATACAGTAATGTTCTCCCTTAATATTCCTTGTTTGCAGTTACATGCCTTCAATTCAGTAGACCAGAGCTGTGAAAAAATTGATTTCTGAGGGAGGGCACGTTTTTCCTCGACTACTTCTGTGTTTTCATGTACAAAACATGCAAATTTTCATCTAGTTGGCAAACTTTCCCTCCAAATCCCCATTTTCACAGGAAAGTCACCCAGATTCCCATAATCTTTCCACCTACTGTATACAGTGAACATTGAGCACAGAGCACACTGCACATGTGTGGTATAGGCAGTAACTAAGTTCTACGCACAGTCCTAATATAATTTACCTTTGGTCTAAAGGACCACAACATATAGTATTTATGAAGGGATGCATGCTGCAACATACAGTACAGTATAGACAACCAAAGGGGTAAGTAAAACCTTTTTCAAACCTGAAGTACCCTACATACCAAAATACATACCATAAGTACCAAATGTTACAAAATGATTTCATATTGTGAATGTAAAAAGCAAAACAAATAAAAAAAAAAGACAAACTTGTATTGACCTCACAAAATTTGCATAACAATCTCTTCTGGGATATAAACAGTTAATCAATTTCTACACCCTGACTAATCAATTATCATGGTTAATTTACATAAAGTGACACAATGGTTCTTCAAGTGACAATCTAGGTGATTTTTCGAGCACCTTATCTGTGAGCACTGACACATGTGAAGGTTCCTGCGAGTTGCTCACCTGGGTTGGGGAAAATATTTGTCTTATGAAATGGTATACTTGAGTTACAAAAGAGACTCTGATTTTTTTCCTTTTCAACAGGTATGTTCCACAACTTTCAAACGTTCAACGTTCAAACATTTTCAGAGAAGTGATGGGAATATTTTAAAATGTTTGAATTGATACAATTTAATAATTGTATGCTTCATAAAAGCACAAAATATTTCTCATTGATTGTTCCATCTATCAGCCTCTGATACAAATTGATGGTATTTAAATTGTCAAAATGAAGATCACCTTCAGTTTAGAAGCTGAAAGGGAATATTCTAGTATTACATGAAATTTTTTTCTATTTTCTTTAAGTTTTCTAAAACTACATTATACTGGAAAAGGGCACATTTTGATTAGCGGGAGGGATAGGGGATTAAATTTAGTCCTCAAATAAAACTTAAGTTTAACCTCAAAGGGTTAAACTTTATAAATTTGCAATGTCTTGAACCAATAAATTGAAGAATAGAAATATACGTAAAAATATACAATTAATACAAATGTCTGGAAGGAAATGCTTCTTGAAATTTCTCCTAAAGTGTAAAAAATATGCAACAAAGACCACCAAAATGGTTAAAAAAATAAAATAAGAGTTGCCAAACTGCTATTGAATCTAGTGCAGTCATTTCCTTCACAGCTTACCAGTCTGCCAAAGTCATTACATTACCCTAATTGACTCTTTTCCAAATGGCTTTACTCTGCAGCAAAAATTAATGCACCCAACATTCTGTCCCAGAATGCTGTGTGCATTATGTAATGCTATTTGGCAGGGTTGTAGATTTTTCTGACTTTTTGAAAAAAATCCTGATTTACTGTAAATCAATGATTTAAATGAAATAGACTATAACCACATTTTTTATTAAAATCATTATTTTCTCAACTGAAATCATGATTTAAATCATGATTTTAATCAATGTGATTTAAATCAAACAATCCTGCTATTTGGAAAAATTAAGGTCCATTACCAATAACAGTATGAAGCTATAATGCTATAATAGACATTTCATGGGTACACAACCAACTCATCGTCAACAGGGAGTAAGTGTGCATGCAATGGACCAGTCCATGTTGCGATAGCAATATTCTAGTTCATACTATTTATATTCCTCTCCCCCCCTTTCCATTTCTTCTACAATAACTTAAATGGCCTAAATATTTTCCGCTAAGAGAAAGCTGCTTTCAAAATCTAAAGATGTCTTCACACCAAATCTACAATCTGCTGTGGTTGCCAGGCATGACTTAATTTTTTATTACATTCCAAACAGGGGCAATCCTAAGAAAATTTGTGAAGAAATTCTTCTATTTGAAAAAAATTTGAATCCTATGCACAAACCCCAGCAGATTTCAAGTTTGGTGTGAATGCACCTCGACAAAGTTTTAAGAAATCAAACTCCCATGATTTGGAAACAGTTTTATGAGGTTAAATCATCTTTATAATCCTTCAACAAATTAAAATGGAAGGGAACTCTCCACACTTAAGTAGCAGTCACATCCAGCTGTGAAGGTACAGTAACTTATCCAATTTATGATTTCAAACAGCTGTGCAACTCTTAGCAGTAGTTGTCCAAACACTCTGCCTTACTTCCTAAATTCGAAAAGCTGCCTTCTTCTGGAGTAAAGCCGGTATAAATGTTTGCTGACACCAGCTGATCTGCAGCTTTACGCTCACAAAATGATCTAGGCCACAGCTTTGCCGTTTCCTCATCTTTCTCAATTTCATAGAAAATCTGTCTCCCATCTTGAAACTGAAAGGCAAACTGATGTTGAACAAGACCAGGGAGAAATCTCTACCAAGCATGATGGAAAACTTGGATCTGTGTAACTGAGCACTCCATCAAAAAAATTGTCACTACATAAGGGTGTCTCCTTTGGTTACCTGCAACAAATCAAAAGATCAAAGTTGAATTTTACATTTTCTTTTTAGAGGAAAACATGACTGCCTTGATGATCATGCAGCATGGCCAACACACACATACACTTTCACATGAACATTGCATACAGTAGATAACAAGCCAGTCAGTCACAACAATAGAGAATGCCCCAATTGGTTTAAATTAAATCTTTTTTTTTTTTTTAGAAATTAAGCAATATCTCATTCACTAGTTAACTGACCATTGCATGTAGATTTTTCTCGTGCCTTTAGCAAGGCATCAAAAAATGAAGTTGGTCTGATACAGGTGATACAAGGAGAGGTCAGTGTATCCAAAGTGAGCTGTACCTAAAGGGCAAACACAGTGCCCCCTAGCTTACTTTGGAACAACAGACAGATCTCACAGATTTCTTATTTATTTCAGGACTTAAAAAAAATATTCTACAGTATATTCAACACAAATCAATGAGTTGCTCTCCCAAATATCATAATTTCATATGAAAAATACTGTCACAACTAGTCAAAAGATGTTTATAGAACATGACAGACCTCTACACTTTTCCAAACTGTCGGTGACCGCAACTCCCCTTTAAGGTGGATGCTGAATTACATTTGCTCTAACACCTGATTAGACAGTAAAAAATCACTAACACACATTGTTAAGCAGATATGACTGCACTGTACTTTCTGAGAAACACCAAGCACTGCTTCATTGACTGTTGAATACTGTATACATACATTGTGAACCCTTTTGCAAGTTGTTCAGGAACTCCAATCTGTATTTGTCTAACTTTTCATCAACCTGAACCTCCATGCCTTCAGATCTCATTTCTGCAACCTTGTGCTTTAATTAGGCCACAATCGACCTGTTGTTAATCTTATGGCCAAAGCCATCAAAGACGTAATTTCCATAAATTTGAATGACAATCAACCAATTAGCTCCATGTCAAGTGTTCCAGGTAGAATGTGCTCAAGCTTAATATCAGCAGTAGATGAGCACATAAAGCTGGTGTGTGATTCTCAACATCACTTTTCAAGAAATCAACGACAATCAAAAGTGCCAACATAAATAACTAACAAAATGTGACACCAGCTGAATTGATTAAGTTGAAGTTTTTTCAAAGAGCAAGAGCAGTGCAGCCACAGACTTCCTATACATGGACAGAGCATACTGCACGGTAGATTGTCGCTACCGTATGTGTGATAAAAAGCGCACCAAAATGGCCGTCTGCTATAGGTTTGTGTGAAACTTGGACTTGCTCAAGTATGTTCCAATGTTTTGCAAGAAGGTTGAAATATATTTTAAATAAGGCAAAATAAGGTCAAAATCACTTCACATATTGCAGGAATATTGTTTTTTCCCATTTACGTTTAACTTTTATTTAGAGTCGTTTTATTTGGAGTCATCGTCAAATCAGACAATTTAAAGCTTCACCGCAGCTATCTTGGTGTGCCTTTTTTGTCCCAGTCAGTAAAGACCATCTACGGATAGGACGTATACGTTACATGCTTTGTCCATCTATATAAGTCTGTGAGTGTAGCACATTGCTGTTCTTCATGGTTGGCTCTTGACATCATGATTGGCTCTTGAGAGTCAAGTGATAATATTTTTTCTCCTCGAATCTGAAATTTGCAATAAGTAACTGAGGACTTGGTTTTGTACCTTGAATGTATGCAATATTAAAGTCCTAAAATATAATAATTTAAGATGTACAGTACTGTACTTTGAAGAAAAATAGGAGGAAAATTCTGAGATGCAGCTGTTGCTTCAAAATATGTTTGAGTTCAATGTTTTTTTGCCCTTTAAATGCATACTGCAGATTTTGCACAAAGCACTTACATTATTTTACATACTGTACAGTACTGATCTAGTTAAGCTCTATCCCTACAGTATAAGTTGCACAGATTTTTTTATACGTATAGGTCTAGGGAAAATGGATGCACCATCTGTGATAAACACCTGGCTTGTTAAATCCAGGAGCATGACATTAGTTTGGCAACTGTTAAGCATAAGGACCTATGGCAGTGTTGCAACTTCATTTTTTCTTCAACCGAAGTGATGCCCTTCCCCTGGACACACGCCTAATGAATGTGAAAATTTTTATATGAGATTAAAGTGCAATTAAGAGTCAGTCTCCCTATACTTATTTTGAAGAAACAGCTGCATCTCACAATATCCTACTTATTTCAAAGTATCTTGCATATAATAATTTTGAATTTTGTTATTGCATATATTCAAGGTAAACCAAGCAGTCACTCCAATGAAACCTCATATTTGAGGAGAAAAATATGTTCACATGACTCTAAAGAGCCAATCATGACAACAGGACAGTCCACTACACTACTATAACTTAGGGTGACTGCACTTCCCCTTTAACCCTTTACCGTTGTGCTCCGATCCGGGCATATCTGTGCGCCTCGGGAGTGGGCGGAAAAGCGGACGTAGGCCGCCCCGCACCGGCTTCCATAGGCCGTTGACCCCGTGACCTTAAACTACTGTCTCTCTCGCTGTTGTGGCCGAATTTTCGGGTAGCTACTCGCAGTTTCGAGCTCCGCGTGAAACAGTAAAGATGGGTGACAGCCGAGCTCTCCGCATGGGTCCAAAAGGACCCAAACAATGGTAAAGGGTTAAAATAAGCCTCTGGAGTGTGTTTACTGCAAAGCTGATGCCACTGTCTCTGCGTGTGTGCACGTACACCCCTTTAGCCAAGTGGGGCAGGTATTTTATATTAACCCTTTACCGTTGTGCTCTGATCGGGGCATATCTGCGCGCCTCGGGAGTGGGCAGAAAAGCGGACATGGGGCCGCCCCGCATCGGCTTCCGTAGGCTGTTGACCCCGTGACCTTAAACTATTGTTTCTCTCGCTGTTGTGGCCGAATTTTCGGGTAGCTACTCGCAGTTTCGAGCTCCGCGTGAAACAGTAAAGATGGGTGACAGCCGAGCTCTCCGCATGGGTCCAAAAGGACCCAAACAACGGTAATGGGTTAAAAGGAGAAGTGCATCCATGGAGAAAATCAGGGGTTCAAAATGAAGTGTGCTGGAAATGTTTTAAATGGCCTACAACTGGTTGATCTATCTCAACATTTTATACATAACGAGGGCCTGGCAGGACCCAATCTTTCTAAACTGCAAAAATTCTGATTTCATTCTACACTGTAAGCAGATTTTACAAAAGAAAAAGGGGGAAGCTTATACTGTACCTGTAAATACTGTACTTCATGACATATGCTTGTACCAGGGCTGGAAGACAGTTTAATTTTCCTACAAGAGTAAAATTACTTTCTGGGAAGGTGGTAGAAATTCCCACAATCCTCGAGTATATTTTCATTTTGAGAAGCAGGAAATTCAATTCCCAATGCCAAAAAACCCCTACAAATGTACATATTTCCTGAGAACCCATGGCTTTGCACATAAAACACTTACTAACGCTCACATGGATGACTGCCCCATATATCTACATCTCATCTATTCACTACACTGTACATGATATTCATATACGATCCGCATGTTGTTGGAACATACTAGTGTAGGAATATACTGTTGGGGTTATGGAACAAAGGGGTGTTTGAACATACAGTAAATGGGTTTATAATACCAGTGTCATAGGGTTGCTGCATCTTTGGAAAAATGAAATTTCATAACTTTTCCGTGACTATTTCATGACATTGGCATGACTCTCTCATGACCAAATTTTATCTGAGGTTTAATTAAACTTATAATGGTGTGAAAAGCATCGCAATAAATGAGTAATTTACAAGTAACTTTTATAGTAAAAATGAAAGACTGATCTGGGCTAAATTCCGTGACTTTTCCATGACTTCTGTCATTTTTACAATATTCCATGACTTTTGCAAGCCTGAAAAATTGAAATAAAATATCATAACTTTTCCATGATTTTTCCAGGCTGGAGGAACCCTGTCAGAACATACTGTAGGGGTGTCTGAATATAGGGCTGTACCCATTTAAACAGGGAAGTCAAACAACAAACAAATACTGCCCAATTAAGCATGATAGATGTGGTTTTATATGCAGCAAAAACAATTGCCCCATTGTATCATTTCACTAAAATACTGTATGGTATACAAAAAAATATGAACATAATATCCCACTGTGTGATAAAAATGAATTGGAAAAGTAAATTGCATTTCATTAAAGTTCATTCCCACCCTGATTATGTACATCAAATGCATTGTTGCAACAGTATTAAAACATTAAAATAATTGATAGAAACCATTAATACATGAAAGCCATCAAACATCCATCTCTCTTAATGTGCCATTGATCAAAATGCTCTTCGATACTCCAATTGTGCAGTACTACAACAAACCCACGCATATGTGAAATTGCTAATTACGATACATTTCAACAAAATGCAGCGATCAAACGAACAAAGACACCCTGTGGCTGCAGTACATACAGTACAGTACAGTACTGAAGCTGCATGTTCACTTCTTTATTGTCATTTGCAATGCAAATACCATAAGAATGTATAAACTGAGTGACATGGGCATGATGAAAACAAGACTGAATTGGACATGGAACAGCAACATAGATGTCAAATCAGGATGCAGCATAAATTTTATTCAAGCAGATGCTTGTTGTTAGAAAGTATTCGTTTGATGCAAAAAATACATGGAGTGTTGCACTGAGTCTATAATTCTTTTCAGGCCTAAAAAGTACAGTATCTGTTGGTTGTTTAGTATGAAATCAGTGTTTATTTTTGTTTTTTTTTTAAGAAACTTGTAGGGTTTACAAAATTTACAGAGCTGTGCATGTGGAAATGGCAAGGTGATATCCACCTACTTATGAAAGTTTGTGACATGTGGAAGGATCTATAGAACTGTGTTACTGAACAGTAACTCCCTGGAAATACATTATGCCTTCATTTCACAGGCAGATCTGTAATTTTAAAAATAATATTTCATTCTTTGTCAATAAATAAATAATGGTTATAAAAATATGAATTTTTGTGTAAACTTTGAAGTGCAATCTTAACCTGTGAATGATCACTGTTGAGAAATTGCACGAAAAAGAAAGTTATTTGATAAAAGAATGAAACTTAACATTTTCATGTTCATTCTAAGCACCCAATATGGAGACATTCTGTGGCAATTATTTGATTTCCTATGGAATTTAAAACTGCTCTTTTAAAAAAGTGCAGTATAGTCTTCGCAAGAAACTGTTTATTCCCAAGCTCACTCATACTTCTAAGAAGTTGCAAATTAAAAAGAAAGAATACCCTAGAGCAGAATTTACATCACTATCAAAACAAAAGAGATAAAATACTGCAGAAAATTATCAGCATACATTGAAAACCAAGGATACTTTGGGGTGATTGATCAGAAGATCCACAAAGGTGTCATGCACATGTGTGTAACAGTAACATCATGCATTTTGCAAACAAAAGTAGCAGGTGGCTGAATTAAAGTTTATTTTGTGGCAATCAATTACAATGTCATGGGAAATACGTCATATATGTGCAATATAATCTGCTTTCTCTGAAAGGACAAACTAACAAAATCAGTCAAGCAATGACCTTTATACAATACTGCAGTACAGGCAAATCATAATGTTACATGTATCACACAGACTATAAGGTGATGTACAGTATCACACAGACTCTAAGGTGAAGAAAGTTCTAACATTATCTTAACTATTAATAAGACTAATGTCATTCTATAATGCCAAACAGAAACATACAGTATACTGTGCAATCAAGGACAAAATAATCTGGGCTACAGCTACCAAGCCAAGTGCCCAACATTTATCTTAACGATTATTTTTAGATACCAAATGGTACAGTATTCACCTCAGGTACAGTATGCCCCTCCCCTCTCAAAAAAAAAAAATAAATAAAAAATGTGTACTTTGACCTCTCAACATCCAAGAAGGTAAGGAGAAAAGCAAAGGAATGAAATTTAAAACACTCTTACTTTCATGTGTATGAAATAATTTCATTTTAAATTTGAATAGTTTACTTTGCAAGAAAGTATGTCACTTTTCATGAATGAGATTCATATTTGCTATGTCATAAACTCTCTTAGTCATCATTACAGTAAGACACTAGCAAAAAGAAATATTGGTATTAAATCATACCAATTAAAACAGTCTTTGTTTACTACAGTCTGTGAGGATCACAAACTGCAAGGTTTTACATTATTCAACTTAACATAACCAAACTTTGTCATCAAATTGTCTGAAAAACTGTAAACTTTCTTACAGTAAACATCAAGCCAGGCCTAGGGACCATATCCAGTAGTCCTAAATTTACAGTAGGCCTACTTTGCATGTCCCAACGGCCAACCTTATTTTTGCCAACACTGTAGTTTGAATTACTATGGTACAGCATCTGCCTTAATTTGCAGGAAAAGCACACGAAATATGCAGTTTTATTGTGCAACACTGAAACAGCCACACCCATATTTGATCACCAAATTGATCTCCAGATTCAGTTTTAGTGGCCAACTTCTGCCAACACCCATTTTACCACTAAGTGCAAGTTTGAAGTATTAATGACCTGTGGCATTTTTCATGACTGCAGCAGTGGGATAACATATTGCTTTATGACCAAAAAGATACCCGGAGTAAAATAGAAAAACTTCTAATCAAAGAGTTACAAACCCTTCTTTTGTGACAAAACCAAAAATTTAACACCAGTAATAAAGACCTACACCTACACGCTCAAACTGTATAATATACCCACTACTTCAATAAAAGTTTAGCAGAATGAATAAGAATATTTCCCATAAAAAATAAAATAAGATGTCAATAGTCCTCCTGACAATTAACATAAAAATCAACCCACCACCGCTTCACCTTCTGCCAAGACAATTGCTGTTTTTACACTCATTTCTGTTTTTACACTCATTTCATGAATACAGTAAATGAACAAGTTTAACAAATTTAGGATACATGTAAGAAGCAAGAATCTGCTGCTACCCTCCATATTCTTTAACATTCAAATTTTATTCCACAAGGACCGTTGTGATGTTGGCATGTCACACGATGTTTAATTTGGGAGATGTACGATGAAACTACTGTACTTTGTAATCTACACAACTAATATGAGTAATTTAAAACACCATTTGAACCAGAAATTGACTGGTAATTAAACACATTTAGTACTTTTGTGAAGGTTTCACAAAAGGAACTGGTACTGTATCTGACCCTGTGCAACACCATAGCATAATATCTGCATAGCAAATGGAAAATCTCCAGAAACAGTCAAACTTTGACGAGTTAAATTTCAAGAATAGTAAAGATATTCAAAACTTGTCAAACATTGTCATCTCAAGAATAGGGACATCATAGCTCCCAAGTTCCGAGAGGCTAGATGCAGGTCCATGTGATCTGTCCATTGGTGGATTGCCGGCCTGGGGGAGGGGGGTATAAGGGGAGGGGCCCTCCCCTTTTTTAAAATTTTTGAATTTAGAAGTGTCTACACACAAAATGGTGGCACTTTTGGGAAATCAGTCAACAAAATGTTCCGTACAGTATTGAATTTTTTGCGGTAACCTAGAAAAATATTGTTTTGAGAGATTTGCCAAAATAATATGCAGATACTCACAAATGCCCAATGACTAAAACCTCTCCTAGTCACAATATTAAATCATTATTTTTGAGGTAAATTTTAGTGCGGTACTGACACAGTTTGCATATATTTCCGTACATCTTGCATGGCATTCTAGCCATGAAAACATAAGCCAAGAATGTCAAGAACTGTCAAGACAGTCCAGAACGTTCGGCAACTCTTGGATAAGTCCCACCTGTGACCTGCAAAGTGGGCAATTATTTTCCCTATTGAATGCGGTATTGCATGAGGTTGTTACACTATTTTTGCAGTGACAGGAATATATTCCATACCTGCTGAGAAGGTTAGCCGATCACAATGTTGCGACAACAAACAATTCCATACCTACAGTACTTAGGCTTATGCACTGTATAGCACCGCGAGAAGTTGAATGTGCTGTGAGATACGATTTACTGAATTTGTTGTAAGCTGAATTATTTGCTAATTTGTGTGGTTCTCTAACTTAGAATACTTCAAGGATTTGAAATGCGGGTTTTTCAGAGGGCTTGGCGGGTCAGCGGGTTTGGGTGTCCAAATGCGGGTCCAACCCATGAAATAGGGCTGTGAACGTTTAGCAAAGTAACTAAACGTTTAACCTCAAAAATTTGCGATCGTTTAGTGATTAATTGCGATAACCTTATCACAAAAAAAAATAATTTCAGTATGTAGTGACTGATGCTGAATGTAATGCAGAAGTAATAATAGTTGTTATCTTGCATGGTAATATCAAATTATTCTAAAACTTTGAAGCCTACAAGGTTCAAATATGTCCAGAATGTTCCATTTAACAAAAACCTGGGATCATATTAAAGTATACAAATGGATAAAAACAATTTTTTAATCCATTTGTATAGTCAAAAACAGGTTTTGAGATTAATCGCTTGTAGCTTTGTACTAAACGTTTATTACACATGCGATCGTTAAGCGATTAATCGCTACACGTTCACAGCCCTACCGCGAAATGTGGGTCACTTGGGAGGTATGGAACATGTAGAGTAGTATTGCAGCAGAAGATTCATTGTGTGTGGCGAGTGCACAAGCACATCGGCTATAGGGCAAGAGCAGTCACCCCAACTTGAGGAAGTGTAGTAGACTGTCCTGTTTCATGCTTGGCTGTTGAGAGTCATATGACAACATTTTTCCTCCTGAAATGTGAAATATACGAGGAGTTACTGTTTGGTTTACCTCCCATATAACATTTAAGAACCTCAATATTTCATATTCAAGGTAAACCAAGCACATTTCCCTCTTGGTCACATTTCCCTCTTGCGAATGAATTCTGGAAAAGTTCCATGGACCTTCACCTTCTTTGAGAGAAGAAAAAATTGGCCTGTTCAGCACATTCTGAAAAAGGATGCCTTTGACAGTGTGAAATTGGCGACATATTGGCGATCCATGGTTGGTAATGACAAATGCTCTGAAGGATTTACTGCTGAATGCAATCTTAAGGTTTGGGATCATGTTTCATATACAGCATTGTCATTGGTATAGCATTACATTATATAAATCCTACAAAAAAACAAGATGGAGCACATCAATGGAGACACTCTAATTTGAAACATAGCATATAGGTAAGGCAGACCCAGTTTGCTCCACTTCTGAATTTTCTCTTGCCTGCAATGCAAAGTTCACTCACTTAAAAAGGCTGATACTAGTACTCTACAGTACTTACATAATAATCTGATACAATCTACTCTAACATCTGCTGTAAGTGCACATGTATTGTGTAAAGTACATCAACGTGGTAACTCTTGCAATCACATTCTATAAGCCTCACCCTCTCACCCCAAACAGTTCCAATTCTTCAAAACTACATGTACTTACTTGACTCTTTTGCTAGAGAAGGGGGTCCATCTGGCCATATTGAACTATGTATTATATTACATATATACACAGTACGTATAAATGGGCTCTATAAAATACTAGGTTTTTGTGGTAATGCCTCCATACATGTGCACTCGCTATGCCCCAAAAGGATGCACTTGTGTAAAATATCTCCTTTTAAAGCCTATTCCATGCCCAAAATACAAAGTTTCCAGACAATAAGTTTATAATGAGCTACTCCAGGATTCAGCTACTGTAAGTGCTATGGTTTTGCTGCAAAACGATCTAAGTAATCGAGTAAAATTATGGTTTCCCGGTGAAAACATGCATAGCGAAGGGAATAAGCAACTGTCTAAAACTCATCCATATCCAGACACAACCTCAGTTTATTGGCTCAGGGTGAGTAGACAAGACACCAATGCTTAATCAAAACACTCTACACTGTAAGTATAGTACATGCTGTTTAAATATGGGCTGTGGTAATCATCTGCATTTTTGGGACTTGCTGTCAGTCAAAGAGCTGTGCCAATTGAGAACTTCTATGAATTGTAGTTTCAGGTGGAAGTTGACTGCCTTTAAATTGAAAATAATACTGAAAGCCAGGCAAAGCAAGATTTTATGCAACACAACAGCAAGTACAGGTAAGCACAGTACAGTATGAGCAAGTGTATTTTCTTCACCGTTCTACAAGTTAGCAACTTCTTCACCAGTGGTAGTTGGGCAGGGGTGCATTTCTGTATCTATTCAGTCCCCATCAAACAAAACATTGTTATGATCTCACCCTACAATACAACTAAATGAAGTGATACAATGCTCTTGTCTTTTAGTGAGGTTTTTAAAGCACAAGTGTAACAGAGTTCATAGGATCTCGTTTTGTTTAACAGGGAAGGGGAATAACGTAACAATGATAAGAATGCGTCAATTAAACAAGACAAGTTCAACAATGGGGGAATTACGTAAAAATGATAAGAATGCATCAATTACTGTATTTTAAATGTGCGTTGGGCCGGGGAATGCGGGTTTTTGAATTCAAATACTTGGAAGGGATATAAAAAGGGGTGGATTTGAAATGTAATTTAGTTCGATTCATAGTATTGGTGCAGGTTGGTTGCACAGTGTCTCAACTCCGGCGGAGACCTATATTGATTCAGAATAAAAGAGAAGAACCATTAACAACGACATTGCCTGTAGTCCCGTCTCATTTTTTTCTTGTGTGTCTCAGTTTCTCTCCGTCGTAAAACGAACGTCGGGGCTGAAACGGAAAACTGTATGACAGCCCGATTGGTTCGTTACAACAAGCTTGTCTTGTCATGTTTAATTTTTTTTCAGGGAAGGGGTTTTTCTTGTAGCCTCCATTTTTAAGTGTAAAGAAAAAAACCAGTACAAAATGTCAAAGCTGTGTTTTGCTTTTCTCACACTTGCCTACTCAATACTGCATATTGAGCCTATAAACATTATGAAGAAAGCAGTTTCCATCATCAACTTTTCCAAAAGTCACATATTTGTCATTAAAATGAGATATTTTTATTACTAAAGATTATGCAAACAACCAACTAACAAATTGTTTAAAGTAATACTGCAGATGAGATGAGGGTAACAAATCAATGGATCATTTTGCTTTTCTCCCCAAACTCAAAGTATCATCTTGATTCAACTACAAGTGCTCTAAAAGCCATTCATGGCCTGTGGGGAATATCTTAACTGTCAACAGAGAGAATTGCCATCTACCGTAGAAGGAGAAATAGAGTCAGATACTTTGTGACAAGCAAAGTCATAAATCCCTGGCAAAATAATATGAAAATTTATTGCCACAGAGGGGATAAAAATTATACTAAACCAGGGACTGGGAGGCTATTCATGTTTTTAATGCTTCTCAAAATTAAAATGGATGATCGTTGCACTGTGGTAGTAAACAGTACTGAATATTTAGTTTGGTCCAATTACGGAATTCTTGGCAGTGCTGTCCAAAGTTTCCTTTAGGGAAGAGGGGGAGATATGAGGCTGTTAGTGTGGGTCAGGTGAAGAATACTTTCTGGTACTACCTAAACAAATGACAATGGTTGCTTTTTACTGTTGTGCTAACAGTGCAGAAGCACTGCAGTCAAAAGAAATAAGGGAGGGAGACAACCTTAACAAATTGCGACTTATGAAGGAGACAACAGGAAGTACTGTAGAGTCAATTATTGTGGTTTATCTGAGTCAACTATAAACGTGTCAAGTTAGGCTATACACTGGATGGTCATACAAAAGCTGGTAGCTCCCTGATAGAATGCTGAAGGCTTGCTTAATTGTTTGAGGACCCACTTGCAAAGAAACTTGGGGTGCAAACATATGCACCTTTGCAGTACAGATCATAGAGTGGCAGCACAGGGTGCCTATGTCTACTATTTTTGGCAAAGCAATGGTTTGTTTTGCCTTTACATCTATGTCCATGAACAAGCTTTTCAGAAAAAAGTTGTCATTCACCCCTATCAAACCCTCACCCCATATACCTGAATTTGGTCCTAAGAGTACCAAACAATCTCTTAGGTTTGACCTCTTGTACACAGACAGTTTTGAGGGAACTACAGTAAAAAGAAAAAACCGGTAATTTCAATAATTTTGTGAGACTGGTATTAAGATAAAGGTGGCACAAAACTGGTTAGAAAGGTATAGATCTACTAGGAAGATTAGAGAAGGAGACAGCCTACAACAAACAAATTTTTTCAGACAATATGTGCTTGAAAATGGTGTTTCTTTGGGGGCACCGCTCTTTGATAGACAGGTCTATTCATTTCTACAGTAGCCCTATTGAAGCCCTGTAAAAGTTGATCAAATACACTTTTTTTGGTAACTACCGGACTCACAGGCACTAACCAGTACCACTACAAATATTATTCCCCATTTTGACACTTAAAACCCCAAATGACCTTTGATTCCACCCGAACTCAGTGGCATAGGAACTGAGGGGGCCAGGGGGGGATTTGCTCATAAAAAAATCGGAAAAATCAAATTGATCAAATGTGATGTTTTTGTGTTGGAAGGTGGGAAGGTTGAGAAATTGCATCTGGTCTGGCCCCCCCTAATGTCAGAGTGTCAGACATCTTCCCACGCCGCTGGAACTGATAGAAACTATATCTACTTACTTACTACAGGCCACCCACAGACTGTGTGTTTGGTCTAACGGTAAGAGCATCTGCCTCTCACACAGAAGGCCCGGGTTCTATTCCTAGTTGGAGTCATACCAAAGTCTCCAAAAATGGAACCTACGGCTGTTGTGTGTGATACTCTGCATGACCAATGGAGTAGGAAAATTGGAAAAACAAGCCAGTGAGCCACATCTGGAAAATCTATTACAGGCCACCCACATGTGAGGTATGGGTTTTATCAAAATTTCCTGACTAGAGATGTTGCATTTACAAAATTTCAAACTTCTAACCACTGGTGACCTCAAATGACCTTTGACCTCTATCAAAAACAATAATAATCCACCAAACACAACACAGTAGTATTGTGTTGATAAGCAAGCATCATGTACACACATACATACGCACACGCACAACATCAATGGTTCACATAAATTTCTTGCCTACTGTACAGGGACCTTTGTCAAAGAATCAAAAATCACCCATGAAAGGCAATCAACTTGTGCAAGTGCTTCCGTTTATTTCTATGGTGCAAGAAGAAATGACATTGAATCCCAAATACAAAATAAGTGAGAACTTCTCCAAAAGACTAACAGCAAATTCTAAATGAAAACAAATTTAAACTTTCTGCCAAGAGCTGCTTTTCCAGGATCTGGTTACATTTGGTTTTTGAAAGACCAGTAATTCTTGTTTTCTTAAAATTGTACGGAATAAATCCAGATTAAATTTACAGTGACCTTGACAGAAAGGCTTATGGTATCTGGTATAGTACTGTATCTTGGGAAATCACTTCCTTTGCATCTTGCAGCAGATTCAAATGATGAAGTCAGTAACATGTTTCCTCCAGGGTACAAGATTGCATGCAAACATTCATCTAAAGTGATTTTCATGTCTCCTTCCTGTCAGGCTTGTATACAATACGTATTTGACTTTTTAGTAATTTTGATTTGCATCCATCCTCACAAGATAGAATCATGTACCTACATATCGTATAGTAGTATTTAAATCTTTTTTAGTACTTTGCAATGAACTTTTTGCAATTCCTTCCATTTTTCAATTTTCTTCCTTTCCTCCTGTTTTTCTTTGATGAAAAAAGGTACTTTATACACAGTCAGAATTGTTTGCAAATAGCATCATCATTATAAAAAACACACTGCAGTGCCAAAATTTTTATTCAGACTTCACTGTTCTTGTGTCCATACTCAAGACACTGAAGGCATATGGGTAAGACAGTACAAGTCTGCTTCCTGAGAAGCTGTGGTATACTGCTTAGTGCAGCACTTGGTTTACCTTTAAATTTTATAGAAGTTGTAGCTAAAAGGAGAAAACTGCCCATAGTTTTCCCCTACTCCCCACACTACAGTTATTACAACACTGCAATAAAACATTCAAATAGTTTGTGTGTCTGGAAAGTTAACAGACAATGACTATGTTCCCCATCACGCATGAAAAAACTCTCATAGAAGATGATTATTTCTCCACAATTTTTACTCAATTGAACATTCTCCTCAAAATGTTGCACCTTGTTCCTTTCTAGTTGTACTCCATCCAAAGCCAAAGAAAATTGTTCCGACTTTAAGCATCAACCAAACTGCTGAACCATGTCGACAGAATTCGGATGATAACGGTGTACATACAGTATGAGAACATGCATTCCAGTGTTTTTAATGTGAAAAAAAATCATTGTAAAATATCAATAATGAAAAAGTCAAAAGAAGTTTTCACAACTGAAACGCTTGCACGGATACACAGATCTAGCAACAAAATAAATACAGTACTTAATGTTTTGACTATGGTGCTTTTAATAAGTTTTTGCGCCAGATGTTATACAACTGTGTATTTACAATTGCTGTACCATTATATGCAACTACAATGCCCAAACCGAGTCAGTGCAACTTAGAAAATTATTTAGCAATCACAAATAAAATTTGATTAAAAAGATAGAAAAAAAAACTGTGACATACAAACAAATAAACACGCTCAAAGGGATAACACAGATAAATAAGAGGCAAGGACAATATTTTATCCTTCTTGTCCACTTTTCAATTTATCAGATTTCTGGCTAGAGAATATTTAGTGCCAGTGAAAGTTGGTTTTATACAAAACACCATCCTTGGGACAAAGGGGAGGTGTCCAATGTTCTAGCTTGCACTTCCAGGAACTTTTGTTATCTTAAAGGAGGCTTAGTTTCAAATTGTTGGTTGCATTTGAAATTTTTTGACCTTGTTTATGCATGATTGCATTTATCCTTTTAGTTGTTGTTTAAGTTTTTCTCCTTTTATTCACAAATCCCATATTAAATTTCATAAAATGACAACATGTTCTATATGCATGGAATGCAATCAAAATAGCCTACTTTCAACAAAGTTTCAGATTAGATAACGGATTACCTATGCCAGGTGGGGGTAGCACCTCTGCAAGTAGGTGGGAGGCACCTTACCTAATCTAGTACCCTGCATATGAACTATTCCCTTCCTACAGCACAGGGTTGGTACCTGGTAAGGTCTCCACTTATTTTTCCAATTTAGGTATGTGTATTAAAGAGATTGATAGAATGATTGAGAATGTTATCTCAAACAATGACTAGTCATGTTGACTACCTCTCCAAGAGGCCAGATTCTTCAATAAAACTAAAACTTTTAAAAAAAATTGCAAATTACAATCCAAATTTCCAACTTTCTACATCAGATGTCCACTTTTTTCAACTCATCACTTCTGTTGGGAATCTTCCATTTGCTTACCCCAGCCTCACTTCAGGAATTCCCCATCAACAAAATCCTGGTGCTTACCCAATTCTAAAACATTACAAAATCTTGAACATTTCCAGGCTTTACCATCAATTTTAACCAACAGAAATAAGGAGATTTGCAGGCAAAAAGCACAATACATGATCTTTTAGAGAAAAAATGAATTAGCAGTGTTGAAAGAAAACAAAAATTAAACTAACTTCAAATGTGCTTGATACTGCATCTGTGAATATGTGATCTAGACATACTGAAATGTATATGATGTAAAATTTAAAAAATGTGAGAATTCTGACTATATCTTGACGCAGCTGTAGCAAATCTCTTGTGTTTCCCAGCTAACAAAATAAAAACAAATTGTCAGTGAAAATGGTCTGTTATTGTAAAATTTGTAGGCAAACCTTGTCTTCAACAACTTTTAAACAACATCTGATCTGGACAGCTGTAAAAAGTAGAGTTTGTTAGAAGTTATTGTTTTTCAACTATATAGAAAGTAGTCGCTAACGAGGCTTTGGAGACAAAATAAGTATTAAAATAGGAAGGACAAACCTGGGTACTGTTTTCTACTAAACAACTACCTAATCTATTTAGAAGTTTCCACATCATTTTCTTCTTTTGGAGAAGTGCATTCCTTTCTGTGGCAGACTTGCAAGTGACACTTAGGGGTGGGGAGGCTGCTAATGATATGGAATGGACCTCTCAAATTTAATCAAGAAGAGCAGAAGACTCCCCCCCCCCTCCAAAAAAGAAATCTTCTAAACATGTTTTCTGTCCCCATTCCCCCCTCGGCCCCCAAAGAAGGAAGAAAAGTATTTATACCAACTTTAAGGAGTGTGAAAGTTTACAAGGTGACTCATAAAAAGATGCATAAAGTAAAACAATATTATTACTTACCCTTGCTTCTAAATATTCAACTTGTCTCTCTAGGGCTGTCAATTTCTCATTTAAAGAGGCAAGTCTTGATCTGCAAGAAGTATCTGAAAGTAAAGAATGAAGAGCATGTTTGGTCTACTGGTAAAGCATCTGCTTTTCATGCATCAGGCCCAGGTTAGATTCCCAGGTAGTCATACCTCGTGAGAGTGATGGGAGCGGTGATTTGGTGAGAGTGATATGGGGCAATCAAATAATTCAGAAAAACCTGTCGGAAACGATTCTGGGTAGGAGGTTGATAACCAGCTACAAATGCTAAGTTTAACAACATGTTTGACAGGGTCCTAACCTGTGGGGTGGTCAGCAGGGGTGGATCCAGACATTCCAAAAGGGGGAGCTAACCTAAGAGAAAACAGGGTTGTGAGGGAGTTGCTCTGCTCTAATTTCCCTTGTGTTTTATTGTTGATGTGACACAAAGAGGAGGGCTCCCACCTGGTCAGCTAAGACTGGTTACACCCTGTGCATCAACTATAAATACTTCCTGCTTTACAGGTTACGGCTTGTATCAGTTTGTAAGCCCAGACCCGTACAGGTAGTAAGACAAATATACCAAAGAGGGGCCAAAACTTTCCCAAGGGGCAATTTTATTTTAGGGGGCCACTTGTTCAAATGTCTGAAGTCCCATATTGCAAAGTTTTGATCATAAACCTCAAAAATGCGTTACAGTGAGTAGGCCCATGGTGTATCGTTCGGTTTTTCGCTAAATGTAGACCTTGGGGTTGTGTAATAAGGTCTGGCTAATTTGGATTTGTGATGTTCGTACTATTACACACCTAACAAATACTTTTTTGATCGGGCACACCCTTAAATTTTGCCGTAAGTCATTAATTTATGGAAATGATGTCTATACACAAAAATGTGCTTTTCACCCCAAATTTACATAATTCAAAGGATTAATACTTCTAGCCACAAATATATCGAAATGGCTAAATGCGTTTCTGGTACAGTAGCTGCATGTCAGCAGGAAGCAGGAAGAAGCAGGAAGAAAAGAGTTGGTTGTTGGATCTGAAATTTTGTCGTAACGGCGTTTGTGTGACATGAAATGACGCACTATTTTGGGGAAATTCCCCCAAATTATGATGTCCCAAAATTTTGTAGTTGTCAAAAGACATGTATTTCATATGAAAATTGGGTTTTATGGGTTGCTTTCACCTAGACATATCATTTTGAAGCATAACTGATTAAGCTTACCTTAATTAGAACACTTTTGAAATTTTGGGGAAAACTTAGCATTTAAATGATCGTTTTTGTGCAAAACTTTTCGATATGCCAAGTTGCCAACCAAGTCTCGCGCAGGCCTATTGGTCTGGCTGGATTTTTAAAACCCAAGCCAAGAAAATACAGGGCAAATTGACACAGTCTAGATCTGCCACAAGTACTACCCCAAACTTATATGACAAATTCTAGAAGGAATTTGAAGATTCTAGACAACCATCCCGTCATCTAGTCTGCACCACAGTAAACATCAAACAGTTGCGCAGGAGAACACAGG
Organism: Holothuria scabra; assembly: GCA_037179385.1. Lineage (NCBI taxonomy): Eukaryota > Metazoa > Echinodermata > Holothuroidea > Aspidochirotida > Holothuriidae > Holothuria > Holothuria scabra. The sequence continues at coordinate 54,544,095 of CM074181.1, read as the reverse complement.
TCATTCACAAAGCTGCACCAAATGTTCACTTGACTGACAGATTCCTCGATGTTTTTGAACCCAGAGAATAACAAACCTTGTAATCATCGCCACATGCCCAAATCATTGAGATACCGTACAAACAGGGAACATCGAACCTTGGGAACACTGAATTTCGGGAAGATCTGGTAGATCCCCTACGGAGGGGGGGGCATTACCCTTACACAACACTCCGACTGTTCCATTCTGCCAGACTCTAAGTAGACTAGGGTTGATACGCTAGGGTTATGCATAGGATTCTAATTGGAAAAATGATCACAAGATTGGGGTTATTACTATATTGTATTTCTTCCTGTCAGAACAGCTGCACTGTTACAAACTTCATTTACCTCGTGAACATAACTGAAACCCTACAGTTTAAAGGCTTGTTGGTTTTTTTCTTTCCTTTGCACATGTTGGAACCTAGAACAATTCAGAGCATTTCAATAAATATGGGAAGAACTAGTAGAGCCGCAACTTCCTTAAGAGAATATAAAAAAAAATCTAAGGCTTCTTAAGGAGGATCTGCTCTCAATCAGGTTTTCCATGCATGTTTGGAATTTTTCAAACATCAGTTTCTGTTGTTAAGGGTTATTTAAAACATATGCATTTATTTTCACACGTAAAGGTAAGAACTTGTACAACTCGTCAGATTTTTTTCTTCCTATCGGAATCAGAACCCACCTTGAGCGAGTGGGAGAATTTTCAGAGCTGTTCAACTTTTGAAAATTTTTTGTTGTAATAAAGAAAAAAATCTGCACTTCGTGTGGAAAATTTGAGCTCAATCGGGCTTTTTTATCTATTTGAGGCTTGCTGCAGTTTGAAAAACTTCATGCATCTTCCAATTAATAACAGTATTAAAACAAAGCCACTGTCAAATTCCTAAATCTCTGTTTTGAGAAAAAAAAAAACCAGAGAGAATTATAACAAGGACCCTTTAAAGACTTGCAGAGGAAGAATGCAAAAGTGTAAAATTTAAAATTATGTTTGAAATATTAAATCACAATTGAATGTTCAAATGTACCTGCCTATCTTTACTCCATAGAGAGGATGTCTCTCACGATAAAGCATACATCTTGAGGGATGGAGAATGTATCACCTAAAACATAATGATGAAGTTTTCAAATGATCAGGATTGACCTTTTGTTCCTCATGATTAGGCATTGATTCGGCTTGAGGGAGGGAGAATTCATCACCAACAACATAACGAAAATGGTTTCAAATAATCAGGATTTTTTTTCCTTTTTTTGACTGTTGGAACTATTTCTGTGTGATTAAAACCTTCAGTAAAATTGGGACAAGTAACGTTAGAACTTTAAGAGCCCCGTCTTAACTTTTAAAAATCTCCGTTTTGAAAAGAAGAAATTGGAAAAAATTGTACATGTCATTTGGAAGATTTTGGCTTGATCGGGATTTTATTTTGCATGTTTGAAGTTTTTAGCCCTTTGGAAAACTCCATGCACCTAGTGTCTGAAGAATCTCAGTTTTGAAAAGCAACCACACCTTTAATGAACTTACATAGGAATACCACTGGACAACATTTTTGAGGAAAATTTGTTGAAGGCATTTGTGAAGGCACTGCCAAGTTTAGCATATTACACATTAAAAAGCTGCACAAGTAAATTACTGTACATGTGTGGTTGACTCAAATAGAAAATTTGGATCTGATTTGGGTAACATTTTCCATTTTAGTCAAGATCTGGTATCTGTTTAAGTTAGAACCTAGTCAACTTTTTGTGGCATTATACGCCTATGGAACACTTATTAATGCTTTATACAAGCTCTTTTGTCACAATGTTACTTCCTCTGAATAGCAGCCTGTTTAGTGGTCCATTCATGTTGTGTCAAAGATTACACAGTACTTTTCTTTGGTATTGAGAGGATTAAAACAAGACGAATGTCTAGACGAGTTGCGGTGCCGACAAACCAAGTCGTCTTATACTTTTAAGGTGATTTGACGACTGTTAGCTACTAATAGCTTTTGGACTTTGGGCATGGACTCTACTACTGTAACAAAGAAGTATATTTGCCTTTTTAAACAGGATATTCAAGGAGGTTTCCCTTCATGGGCTACTTCATTTTCTGTACAATTCGCGCCAACCTGCGGTGGCGCTCTGTTTAGAATAATCATCCTTCTTTCGGAGAGGTTGAATCCAACTCAATATCATAGAGTGCACTCTAAAAACACTATGGTGAACTATGCACCGACTCAAACGTATGGTCAAAAAACGACCAATTAATGGTTAGATTTGACCATAAATAAGTAAATTTTGACCTAAGTTGGAGGTCAATGGTTTGACCATTGTTTAGGTCGGTGCATAGTTAATTGAATCAATGGTTAATTCTAGGCAAAGAGATGAAATGAACGAATGATTTGGCTAAAAATTTAGGAAAATCGGCCCATGTTTGTACAGGGTTTAGACTGTTGGCCCAATCAGCCTGGGGTCCAGGGGACCGCTTTAAGGGCCCCTGGTGGGGTTCAGGGGACAAAGCCCTAATAGGGGTCCATGGGGGGCTGGGTACTTTTGTAGGGGGTGGCTGGAGTTTACTATCTAAGCGTAGCGCCACCACCAGTTGGCGCGGAGCGAACAAAGAAAATTTTGGTTTTTTAAACCTCCCAGATGGCTAGAAATGGCATTTTCCAGGTTAATTTGTCTCTAATTCTGGTGAGAAAGTTTTTTATTTTTCTAAGATTAAAACACCCTTTTGAGATACTGATTAGCTCAGTTCATTACTCCACTGAACTATGTATCCTAGGATCGCAAATCCGGAATCCTGCTGAATGTTGCAAGCAGCTGTTCCAGTGCACGCCTGAGTGAAGTATTTCCAGGGGCGTCACTTTTGGGGCACAAGATTTTTGCCCGAGAAATGTAATTCTGCCTGTAAGACAGTGAAAGCGAAGCGCCACCACTAGTTGGCGCGGAGCGTCCAGAAAATTTGAAAATTCGTACCTCTCAGACAGTCAAAAATGGCATTTCTCAGGCTTGCAATGGGGATCCAAGCAGTCGCTTTTTAAGTTTCAATTGCAGATAAATGTACGTTCCTTCCAAACTAAAATTCAGTCAGAAAGACTATGCGGAGCGCCATCATTAGTTGTCGCGTAGCGTACACAACATTTTTAAATATCCGACCCCTCAGACAGTTGAAAATGGCATTTCCTGGTCTTTATGGGGATCTAAACAGTCTCTATTTTGAGTTTCCTTTTGTAAGAAATGATCACTTGAAACTTAAATTCTGTTATGAAGCGGTATAAGTGGAGCACCACCATAGTTGGGACGAAGCGTGCAGGAAATTCTTGAAAACCTGACCACTTCAGACAGTCAAAACCTTTGCTTATAGGGGTCTAGAAGTCACTAATTCGAGGGTCTGTTTGCACAAAAAATTGTTCACTTGAAACTAAAATGCTGCTAGGAAGACTATCTGCGCGGAACTTCACCGGTGGTTGGCGCTGCTTAACAGAAAATTTTGAAAAATCGGACCCCTGAGACAGTCGAAAATGACATTTCCCAGACTTATAGGGGGATCTAAGCAGTCGCTATTTGATCAGAAAATTACCAGATAAAATATATCACTGCTAATCGATGAATCCCCGCATCATTTCGGGGAAACTACAAACCGGAATTGAAAACATGCTAATGAATTTTACTTTATTGCGACTCTTGGCTAAATTCATTACATATTGCAAAAATTGTGTGCCCCAACTTCCTACCATATATGATTTTACTTTTGAAAAAATTAAGGCCTATGGGAATCTTATAGCAGTCGCTATTTTGATCAGAAGAATCAGATAAAATGTACCACTACCATTAGATGAAATGAAGTAGATGATTTTTCTTCTATTAGTAACACTTATTGACAGGATTGTCACGTTACACGGTGTGTTGAAATGAATTTTCAAGCAGACTTACGGGAAGACATTCTCACCCTACATCATTAAATTATCGCAAATCAGATTACCCGATTCTCATAACCGTTGCCCGCATTTGGTAATAGTTGCAGTAGTTGAACAAATCACTTTAAAGAGAAAAATGGACTTTATCATGAATAAGTTAAACGTTTTCCTGATAACACCACAACCCCCTGACATAATTATAACTAACTAGAGAATAATAAGCTCATAAATATCTTGCGAACTTTCCATTTCCGAAAAAGGGCAAAGAGATGAAACGAACGAGCCACTTAGCTGAAAATTTACAGTTACGAAATGTCTTGAAATGTTCAAATCATCGTCCGTAAACCAACAATTTGACCCTCTGTGCACGGTCTAAATTTAGTGTCTACGTCACATAAAATAAGCTGATAAGGGTCAACTTATAGTAAGCAGAAAGTTGCAACTTTCCGTATTAAGGGGCCAAACTATTCACCCCAAACTACAATTGTATTGCAGACCGGTTGTTGGAATGATGAAATTCGTCTTCTACGGAATCGTTTACTCGCCATTTTACTCGTATTCATAGAACTGTCTTACTTATTGCTTTCATTAGGTAATCGTTTCATCAATTGCGAGTCATGTATGAGGCGCCGTATGTGACAAAATTATGTGCCAAATATATTGATTATACTTCTGAATATATATAGGTTATACCCAGAAATATATAATTTACTCTCAAACTTCATATAAATAGGTTTTGCATAATCTATATATAATAGCCATACACCATATATGGTCATTTTCACGGTAAAGGGTGTAACTTTGGATTTTGACACATTTTGATCTGTAGTAAGCTAAGGAAGATTCAGAATCAAAACATTTTGCACCAGGTAACTTACATGAGTGGCAGCTACCTTGGGTAGCATACATTTTTTGAGAGCTTAATATGTTCAGTTTTTACAGAGCTATAAGTACCCAAAATCTGACCTTTTTTATGACAAAATTATTGAGTCACTTTTCCAAAATCATGCCTCTGTTACAAACACTTCATGGATTAGGTGTGTTATGTATTATTTGTAAGAAGATGTCCAGCAGAAACTACAGAATTAATATCAGTTGTAACTCACATTCCAATTTTGAGTAATTGAAGTCTGTATTTGTCAAGCTCGGAGGCTTCATTTTCCGTTAACATTTGTTAACAGACATTTCAGTATGGTTACAATGATAAAATACTGCTTGCAGCTCTCCAATCATTCTTTATATAATGTGTTTTAACACTACTCCCAGTTGGAAGGTAACTTAACCAGATCCCAGGACTTTCATGGGTTTTATGAAAGCGAATTCAAAAAGGGTGAGTTTTCCGTTAACATTTTTGAAGCCTCCGAAACAAACTGTTTGACCCTCCCATATGAACAGGAAATACAAAGGTATTCTACTTGCCTCCACAAATGTATGCGTCTAGACCCTCTGTTCACTCATTCATAAAAAGTTGAGATTTGCCTCATCATTTTGAAAAGTGAGTCGATACCAACTTTCCGTTAACACTTGAAGCCTCCGAAACACAATGAAGCCTCCGAAACACCAGTTACAATAATATTCATATTTCTGCATTTTAAGTTAAATGTTTTATTCTAAATTTGCTTTCAAATTATCAGCAGAGAGAAGAATTCTTGCCCAACACCAAACAAAACCCTGTTTTAAAATACATGTTTGATAGACTCGTTAATGACTGTAAAAACTTGTTTCGGAGACTTCATGCATGTTTTAACATCATCGTCAATGATAGTGTTGTCTTTGAAATCAACATTGAGGTATGTTTTTTTGTTTCATGTTCTGATACTGCATGCTGCTAATGGAAAGAAACCAATTTGGAGCTGATAGCTGTGTTTCTAAATTATTCTCAACTGATATAGCCTAGTAAATTGATATTTTCCAAAGGATGAAAGTACTGCCAGTCATCTTGTCCCTGTTAAAAAAGTTACAAAAAGGTGTAATTATTATTTCATAATGGGTATACAGGTACAGCCAAATTCTAAGAATATGTCAGTAATTACCTAATATAATGTAGAATATGTTTCACCATGATGTTTAGGTGCCCAAAAATACCTCTTGACCTGTTTCGAGGCTTCATTGAATATGTTAACAGATCTGTGTTATGATTTTAAAGGCTGCCCTTGAGGGTAAATGAAATTGTCTCTGCTTTACTAACCCCACCCTTGATTCTCTTTTCTCATGGTCTATTACAAGTGTTTGTTGGTGCATTTGTGATCATACCAGTGAAAGTGGAGAGGAGACAGTGTCACTATCTGATGATATCGAGTTGTGTAACTGTTACATTTTAAGGTAGAATACTCCAATAAACATCATGTTCTACATGATATGCTGCAAAAGTAAGTTAAGTTTACTTTCAATGAGATAGTTAAGCCTACTGTAGGAGGTTCATAGAAATCAACCACAGCTTTTCTTTCCTCTGTACACAGAACAGTCAGAATTAGTCTTTGCAGAGGTACAGTACTGTAGGGTGTAGTTTCTAAAATATAAGCATGCTCAATAAGATGTCAGAACCATTATTTTTTTCTGTTTAATTCAACTCCTGGCCAGGGGTAAACCTTAATTTTACAAGTCAGTCTTTGAACTTCACTTTCTTACTGTAAACTAAAGAAGCAGTGTTGGGAAAGGCAAGTTGGTTTGAAGTGTTAGGTATAGGTTGTTTCCAAATTAGTGTTGGGGCTGTTGCTCTTGTTTTTGGCTGCAGAGAATTTTCCTTATATCCGATGCTGTTCAGTGGCTTCCAGTTAAGGTGATCTCTTTGGGTAAATATCTGTTGTCAATGGTAAAAAGTCTTTTTAGAAAATTTCTTGTTTTCTTTTTTCTGGACAATTGGTCTCATCACTAGAGGGTCTGGTTTACCCTTTCATTTTTTTGCTTTTGCTTTCTTCTATTCATTTTCCTTTTCTTGTGAATATATCTCCATAATTCTGATCTTGCAAAAGTGAAAGTTAAGCTTCAAGGGATAAAAAAAATGTCAAACCTGTACTGAACTTCAAGTTGAGTTTTGTGACCTTCTAGTGAATTTCAAAGAAGGATGAATTCATTTAATGGATATGATTTATGATGAGTTCAGATCAATGCAGTTACTGTACAATACAGTATTTACAGTATACTGCACCTTTGAGCAGTACAATACCATCCCTGTGTAGTAGCCATTTATATATGTTGGAATGGATTGTCGTTACTTTTAAGTCTACATTACGCATCACAATATTTGTTACAGATCTCATGTGAGGACTGGTCACCTACAGCACAGTATGCACATCCAGGTTTTTGTATTGAAATATTGGCCTTTAAATTCAAAACAGTTCCTTTCAAGAAAGAATTTTGAAAGAGAAAAGGCTTTACAGTGTCTTTCAAATGGTCTCCATAGTCCTGGGGCTCCTTAGGGTGCATTAAGTGCCTCAGCCAAGGGTAGGCCTATATATTTACATGGATACCATATATCCACTGCTGTAGGATTTCTCGGGAAGGGTTGGCTCTCCAACATTTTTAAAACATGCCTAGTGTATTCTTTTTTACAGTTCTTGCTTTGTAGCAAGACAATTAAAAAGCAGTCCATGAATTTTTGGCTTTTTAATAAGGGATGTTCTCCCTGATGACAGGTGCTGTACTGTATGTCAGCAAACAATTAGTTAGGGAAGTTGGGAAGTTTGACACCTGAGTACAAATTCTGTGGACCCATGAGCTAAAGATATTCATCAAATGTTGGCTCACAAACTTTGTCTTTGTCAAAACATCTGTAAATGTACAGTACAGTATAGTCCAAACCATTAATTAGTTTGAGTGTTACAGTAGGCTATATCACTAGGGAGTTGTTCATAATAGTAACTTTGCAACTGCCGGTTTTGGCTTTATAGTACTGTACAGTAGTCTGAATAATTTGAAATAGCAAATCCCTCTTCCTTTGTCAAATGACATAATTACTATGCAATTTGCATGCAATTTCATTTCCGTTATATTGCATTAAGCATGTGGATGCAAAACTTGCTATTTCAGTTTAAGTACTGTAGCTTCAAGGAGACTGTAGTCTTCTTGATGGTATGTTGTACAGTTGCGATAGCCATGCCAAAAGTAAAACAATCAAGGTTGATCTGATCTACCCCAGTGGGTCAATCAAAATGGGTGGATCTTTATTGTGAGTATTGTGATTCTGCACCCTTGTTAGAGTTTGATCCATCATACTCACTCAAATGGGAGCATTGCCAAAACACTAAGTTTGATCTAAGAGAACTCTGTTCAATACAACAAATCCTCTCCAAATTTCTTAATAATCCTTTTTTAATGTGGAATTGTTCACGTTGCTTTATTCTACCGCAAGTTAAAACATCTTATTGATGTTAAAGTTGGATTTGCTTTGTATAAAACAATACACTTGTTGATTGGATATCAACTTGATTTCAGTTCCAAACATTACAATTGGGCTCTGATAATGTAACCCAGGTTTCCTCTGAAGTTGCATGTGATCCATGTAATGAACATTGGTGGAAGGTATTGCAGAATGTAGACAATAAGCCTTAGGAAGGCAACCTTATTCTGTAATTTAAATGGCTTTTTTCCAAAATATACTGGGTACAAAATAGGCTAAAACCTCAGAGGCTAAATGAGATTCTGATGATATTAAAAGATTCATTTCTTCCAGTTTTTCACAGTGGACAATCTGTAACAACCTTATCTATGTCAGTGTCTATTAACCATAGGTGAATGTTACCCCCATGGTGCCGTTAAATATATTCCATGAAGAATATGTTCAATCAGTGATACAGGATTTGATAACAGTGAAATTTTCAATATTGTTAGCAGCACATCTTTTGCTTCCTCTGTAATAGACTATATGTCATATCTTATCATTTATCAAGTCTCCTCAGTAACTGACAATTTCACGTACAGTAGTCAGTATGTTAACATTTATGAAGTCTCCGAAACATGAGTGAATGTAACTGTAAAACCTTTAAAAACATGTTCCAAATAAAGATATACTTGATTTGTGCTCTAGTAGTTTGCTGAATTACTTTCTAAATTGCAGCTCTGAGTTACTTCATGGTTAATGTCTGATAGTGCAGATATTCCAATTACCCTTTCCTTGTAATCATTGACTGCTGCACTAAAAATTGAGAAATTTGTTGATACATGTGAGAGGTAACATGGACCTTGCTTATTAACAAATGTTGAAGGTGTTGAGCTTATGATTGAACATGTTTTTGAAAAAAAAGTTGAATCCTATTGATGAACTTTTGGCTTTGTACCATGTTAACAATATTGAAGCCTCCGAAACATGTCATATTTGTTAACTGAAGCCTCCGAAACACATTTTCTTGAAAATTAGAAGTTTGGTAAGACAAATGCAAGTACACTAATATTTGTGTGGGTAAGTACCCCTTAGGTACTGATGCTGCTGTGCTGTTTTGATCTACATTCCATCAAAGCTCATGTGGTGAACAAGAAAAATATATTGCAAGGGCCAGGTTTTTATGCAATTTTGAACTTATCATTAAAATATTTGTGTGACAGGGTCAGTTTGGATAGAAACAGTTTCTTTGCCCATGAAGTTCATCCTGATGGCAATTGAAAAATACCAATTACGATATAATACCTCTGTGGTGGTTGGTCATTCAGCCCTTGATGCTAATGCTGTTTTTTGTCAGATTTCTCTTGTTTTTCCACACAGGACAAATTTTCATCACATATTACAAAAGAGTTTAAGCTCCAGAACTTGTTGTTTCCTATAATTGGGACTTTTCTGCACATGATTACATAAAAAAAATTTGTGCAACTCCACTTTGAAATTTTGGTGTCAAAAATCAAAAGTTACACCCTTTACCGTGAAAATGACCATATATCCTAACAAGCTATATATATTTGTCACGGTAAACATTGTATTAATAGACAAAGTTTTCCGTAATTTTGTCACTCTTTTTGTCACATCGGGGAGAGTAGATATATATAGATGACTAACATGCGAACAGCACGCGAGTAGGAGGTGCTTGTTGAACATATATCACAACGGACAGAGCTCAGCGCACATCCATTGCTGTCAGTAACTTGGCTTGTCAGAGAATTGCCAAGGACAATTTCTATAGGCAACAGAGTAAGGAATGTAAGATGACCCTCTGGCTACTCTTTCATTAGGTCCCCGTTTGTGTTAATTGTACTGGTCTTTGCGTTATTACTGCACACTGGATCTGAAGGCTGCATCGCACAAAATAACTAACGAGCAGAGAGAACGTATTATTCAAAGGCGGATAAGAAATGCCATAAATCTTGTATTGTACAGGTTACGACTGACGTACTGCGGGGAGCACAAACACGAGAGATCGGAGAGCAGACTGAAAAGTGCAATCATAGACACCTCAGAACAGTGGCGTAGCTACGGGGGGGCTTGGGGAGCTGGATTTCCCACTGAATCGCCCACCCCCCTCCCCATCAGCCCCCCACACACACTGGCGACCTAGGCAAAAAATATGTTCATGCTGGCCCGCCGATGATAATATTCAATCCGGGCTACCCGGCTACTATGACATAGATACACTTGCGATAGACCCACGCAGTTGCACAGTATTCTGCAATTGTGCTGCACTCTGAATTTCAGAATTAATTCAGGTAGACTGTGACAAGCTTCATATCTTCGGAATCTCTTGACTTTTTACTCGTCGGATGGATGGACGGATGGACGGATGGATGGCTGAAATTGCCTACCTTGGTGTGGTTTAAAGTCCGCCTCTAGCATCTGGCCTGTTTCTATCTCCTGTAGGGATTTTTTCAATTCATGGGGATGCACAAATTTGTTCCAAAATCATACTTGGTGTGGTGGGTAGAATATTTGAGTCAAATATGGTTGGAAGGAATTTGCACTTTGCACGGCCATGGCTGCCAGTCAATGGCCAGTGCAACAACCAAGCCCATGTTGGATCAATGCAATCTCAAGGATCGCAACCTAGTACTATTACCTCACAGGACCTCACTTAGCTCTTGGGTGGAGTGGACATTCTCAGTGGCGTACGAGGCGGGGCAGGGGGAAGACTGCCCCAAATTTCCGCAAAATCTAAATTCGGCATAGACACTTGAACGACGTTGACCTCCACAAATCAGAGAACCGAATCAATCACTTACAAATCATAAAAGATAAATTGCAACATCTATACGTCCCTTCATGAAACCCGAATACCAAAAATATCGATGTCCCTAGTTTATAACTATTAGTGGCGATTCGTCTGTCATCACATCATTAAACAGTCTCGCTTCTTCCTACACTCTATATCAAGAACTTGTTGTCGCCTTTCTGACAGTGACTTCTTACTACGGAACAAAACTGTTGCAATTGTTTTAATAATTTCCATGCATATCTTTTTCTAATAAAAATAATAATATAGCAAGTTTATGTACGGCCACGACTCGCAACTGATCAAACGATAACCTAAAATATGTAAAAGCAATAAGAAAGCCAGGTCTATGAATAAGACTGCACTGTCCAGTAAAAAACTCCGTAAAAGACAAATTTCATCATTCCAACCACCCATATGCAATAGCTCAACAAATCACTTTCAAAGAAAAAACGGACTTCATGAAAAATAAACGTTTCGCTGACAACACCACAGCCAGTGACATAACAAAAAAGAGCATAACTAACCACCTGGCTAAAAATTTACAATTGCGAATTTTCTTGTACCTGTTCAAAACTTCGTTGTGTAAGCTAACAATCTAAACCCTCTACAAACGATCCAAATTTAATGTTTACGTTCGTTTAACATAAATATAAAAAGAAATGATAAGGCAATCATTTTTAATTGTTTTACAGTGATGTAAATCCCGGAGAAGGCAAGGGATGTCTTTGCTTCCTCAAGTAAAAAAAGGAAAGCCAAACTGTCATATGGCCCCCTCAAAATTTTAAATAACCATTTCAAAATCAACACATTTTTGACAAGAGATGAACTATCCATGGCCTTTAAAAAGACCAAATCAGTTGGTTTTAAAGGGCTTCTCTCCCAACAGAAGACCCAAAGCAGTCCCTGAATGATTGTGCAAAACCTTCATTCCTGCAGACCTCTTCCCAATATCTCAAACAGATCACCGCCCAGCGTAATAAAAAACGGTTGCTCTCATCACATACAAATATAAAACGAGATATGAATGAACATGTTAAAACCCTACCGTGACTACTCTTTACATTAAACTATGTGTTCATGTTAACACTTCTTCATCTTATGATGTGCTCTTCTCCCTAAATGTATAAATATCCCCAAGAACATTCCCTCTGAATTTGGTTTTTTAAGCATTCTTCTTTAGTGGAGCTTCTGAGCAATGGCAACTCGTGGTGTAAATATGTGGAGGGGTACATAATGAACTTAAAACAATTACCACCCACAACAACGAAAAAATAAAATGTACATGTAGATCTTTCAGAACGTATAAATAATACATCACGATCGTCATGTTCCCTACTTTCCCCATCATCACACCTCTGACCTCATCACAACTCTGACATCATCATTTTTCTCCCCTTCATAACTTTTATCTTGAAATTCACCCCCATACTTTCTTTTTCTTTGTTGCCAACCTTTCCTTTCTACAAAAAAAAAATCTTTGAACGGCCCTTCTTGGGCATTGTTATATTCTCCACATAATTTTAAACTTTAAAATAACAAATTTACCATAACCAGACACCTTGATATAACACAAATATGAATACGAGCCATCTCATACAAATAATATTTACCTGCCAATAACAATGTTTCCCTCCAACAGAAACTTACTTTATGAAAAAACAGTGACCAAAACTCCTCTAGACTATCAAACTTTTTACTCCACAGCAACCCCGACCATGTCAATTGAAAAGAATAAATCTCTACAAAGAAATCCTCATATAAATACTCAAAATTCACTTAACACCTCGAAGAGTTAAAAAACAACCAAAATGATGGCGCTGTGTTAAATTAAACAACATATTATTCCCCAGAGTACACACGGACCTGGTTTTTCCGCAAGATTGTTACTAAAAATAGAACACGTTTGCAAATTTTACGTGAAAAAACCCCAATTTTACACTCTCACGAAAATCATATTTCCACCAAAACTTAAAAACACGAAAGAGAAGTACCATCTCTACAAATTGCACTAAACCGTATTTCGATACCACAAAGCATCTAGAAGGAGATAGAAATAAAGTGCCGGAAAAGTCAGAAATTGACATCGCGATAGTAACTGCATTAGTTGCGGTTGCCTGCAAGGCAGGCACCGCAACTAAACACGCACAATGGATGGTCAAACCGTCAAGATTATGATGATCTTTTTCATTGTTTGACTGAAGTGCGGTCAATGTAATCTTCTCATCAATGGATGTTCTCCAGGTAAGGATTACTGGAGTTGATTTGACAATCTTTGCTGATTAGAAAATTAGAGCAAAACTGCTGGTTGTCAAAGTTAGTCACTGATAGTGAGTCACATCGACATCAATGTCTGCTAACCTTGACAAATCGGTACTGTACTCCCTCCCAGGAATATCGCCCTTGCCCTGCCCCTCTCTTGGCCACTTCCAGTGAGTAACAATACGACGAGCAATTCACATGTGCAGGAAAATGGTCACTGTTGTTTTTACTACTGTTTTTTTAGGTTGTCTGGTAGGTCTATTCTGTTTGTATCCAACAGCCCACTGTCTTCAGACATGCCCCCAGTCTCAAAATAAATTTTCCTCAAAGCTTACTTCAACCATATAGGAATGCAATCATCAAAAACTGTCATAATAAGATTTGCTTCAATCGCAAAGAGTATGATCTTACACTGTAACATTTTTGTGGTTTGAAATTTGTTAGTTACGATTGGTACTACAACTAACCTCGGTAATCGTTAAATAGGCCTAGGCTAGCCTAGGCCTTATCCTATCAGTCTGACCTAGCCCTTGAACAGGACCCAGCATTACGTTCCTATGCTATACACTTCATTTCTGGGCCCTTGACCGGTATACACAAAAACACAGCTCACTTGCCTACTCACGCGTGAGTAGGCATCCCTCACGTCCCCAAAAAGATACCTTTTCTCACCAAACTTTCCACAGATGATCTTTGTCATCACATTCACCTTCCACACAAGTCTGTTAACGAAATAAGACCTTTAAGAGGGAAATTTTGGCTGGATAATTCTGCGAGTAACGTTAAGCCTGTGCAGATTATTTTTTCAGTCAAAGAAGTCAGTGTTTGTCATGTGATCTCATTTAAAACGGAGAAACCTACGCATTGACTGTAAAATTTCGTAATGTATGGAGAGCTTACTATATGAAGTACAAGTATTGACTAGCCGCGCTTACTAATTAGTCTTCAATAGCTTGTCTAGCGGAAGTCCTTCCCATCATGTAACACAGTAGGCACTGTAGCAGACAATCAAGATGTCAATGTTACTGCGAAGGATGGCACCACATTTTTCCTGCCTTTCGCTATGAATTTACTGGTATTAAACATTCCTGAAGGTATAAGTGGTATTTAAGAATGCTCAAAATCATTATATTAACTCAAATCTGTTCTATGAACCATTCCATCTTAATTAGAGCTCGGTTTGTTGTTTTTTCCTTAAAACGTTGTTACCTTTGTACATGTAGGCCAGTGACTGTAGTAAGGAGTGACTACAAGGAGCAGATTATACGGTTACGTTCAGTGACTAGTCTGACCATAACTGCAACATTGTTACAAGTGTGATCTTGCAAATTTGTTAAGTATACTCAGTGCACTGTCGAATGCGCGCCCTTAGAGCTCTTATGGTCCTTTCACTACTTAGGCCTAGGCCTAACTTTACAGCCTCGGCTTAGTGACTGAGTCAACGTTACACAGACGTTACTGAGCCTTACCAACCTGTTGTTAGCATAGCCTACCCTAGGCTACATTTAACAATATTCATTACCAAAGGAATTCAGGAAATCGGCTATTTTCTTTATATTCCTAGTAATGAGTTCTATATATTCTCGATTCGCCCAGTCTTCTTGAATCTGTTGCTCAACACCCATCGTTGCTTTATACGACATTTTGCTGATTGTTTTTTTTTTGTCTGGAACTCGCAAGGAAGATGTACACTCGTAGTAGTATACAGTACGGGATGATAGGCTTGACCAAAATTACAGCAACTCGACCAGCCTATTTTACAAACCGTATTAACCACAGTACAACACAACACGGGATCCTACACAACACCCACACACATATCGGGACAAGCTACCGTAAGTATGCGAGCAAGTGCAAAGGTCATGGAAAAACTTGTACTTCCGTGTAAGCGACCTTTGACCCAAATTGTAAATAAACATTAGGCGAATCCTGCAGCAACGCAACGCACATTACTCGATCTTTGACAGTAGACTAAAAGCTCAACAACGACATTGTAGTGTGTCGCGCTACTACTTCGGCACTTAGTGGACAGAGTTGATGACCACCCATTGATGTAGTTTTAGTGAAGAGACAGTCTTCTGGGAAGAAAGCGTTGTTAGGAAAGTAGTGACGGAAGGCGTGAATCAAGTTTCAGGATTATCTGAAATGTTAAAACTACTTTCAAAGGGAAGACCGGTGAAAGGAAATCTTTGTGATTTTGTCGGAATTGACGGATTCTAACGGAGCATTACAGTAAGTTTGTGATTGTAATTTGTACTGATATTTTCAAGATGTTTGAAGAAGAATGTCTTAGTGTAACAGGTTCAAGTATATGTACAGTGGGTACCATTACCAACTTCGTGTTACATATTCCTTGCCGATTCAGTGCAAGAGCGTCGTGTCGGTGAATTGCTTTGTGATCGCGCCTGAATATTTTGCAGTTGCTTGTAAAATTGTTACTGCTGTTTTCGTCTTGGCTCCTTGTGATTTCATGTAGGACGAACTTAGGCCAAGGCCCTAGGACTGAGTGCAACTTGTGCGTGTGGATGATAGTAAAATGTATATTAAAGTGTAATTTGTTGTGGGCTACTGTACAATAATATGCCACAGTTCATTAGATCAGGTTAGCATCAATCTGTGCTTTAAAAAGTTACAAGTATGCTACAGAATTTAAATGAATCATTTAATGTAGGAATGAAACTTTCTGGTAGTCAATGGACTAAAAATGTAAAGCCCTATGGTACAATGATGATTGAGTAGGGCACGTCATGTGTCACTGCAGGAATTTCATTTCATTAATTTTACCATAAATTCCACATATTAGACCACATAAAAAATAAATTGATTTTCATCAGTGACCCAAATTGGTCTTGCCAGTGAAGAGAGTCAACTTTCATTTTTTCACATGGACTGTCCTGCAGCAGCAAGAAGGCAAAACTAGAAAGAAAAAAAAAACACCTATCAATTATGTGCCAAATATGAACAAAAGATTCCATTATCCAAATTATGAACAAATAAATTCCATTCCTAAATTTTTTTTTAAAGCTTCACACTATTGTTTCTATAAATGTTAATTGCCATTCAGTGTTAGAAGCATCCAGGTATGATGGGCAGTTTTTGCTCTCAGGGTGGATGTTCTATTTATTTTTTATGATGAAATAAAACCTTCTCAGACCCTCATACCAATTTATCACTTTGGTATGCATTTTCTTAAAAGGAATTTGATCTCTTACTGTATGGTGTTCATGTTAAGATTTTATGTGTATTGTCCAAACTCACCCCTACCAAATTTTACATTCTAATTTTTCTTTCATACTGTACTAGACTAACTTTTGACTGACACAGCAGTCAGCAGATTTGAGAACAGCAACATGGGTAGCCTACACCATGATTATAAAAAAATGGACGCAGTTTGAAAGCAATAAAAATTGATTTTTACTAAAAAACAAAAATAACAAGGACCAATGTTCTCAGAAATTAGTGATGAGAATTAAGTATACTTGATTCTCATCATTGATTTCTGAAAACAGTTGTACAGTACTTTTTTTCCTTATCTAGAAAAGCATTTTCTATTCTTCAATTATCCAAAACTTTCAAAAAGAATTTTCCCAACCCTCCAGCTGTGATTTACATACAGCGGCTTAGCTTAAAATCTCTTCTAGTTAGAGCTAAATTACAACAATACTTTTAAAGTTGCTTTAAACCCCATGGATAATTTTGTGTCACAAAAAGGACAGTCTACTACAGTATGAACTACTTCTAGTTGGGGTGACTTCTCTTGGCCTTTAAGCCCCACTGCCCTCGACTAGTAAATTATTTGAAATCAGTTTCCTGTTGAGTCTGATCTTATGCAATTTCAGTTTTTATGCAAAAAGTTCTGACAAGTAGGCCCTACAGTACTGTAGATAGTTACAGCAGATTTGTGAGGAAAGTGAAGAATCATTTTCCACCAATAATTAACTTACAGGCAGTCAACTCTCACCCCAAACTAACTGTACAATTTTAGTAGCAGTGTACATTCAGAATGTTTCAGTTGGCTTAGCTCTTTGATTGGTGGCAAGATCAAAAAATGCTGTAGCTCACATTACACAGTACTGTGTATGTACTAGGAGTGTTAAATGATTACATGTTGGGTTCAATTGGGTTATTGCTGACTTTAGCAATGTAATGCCATTTTAAAAGCAGGGTGTACAACAAACCATTGCTTTACAGGAGGTATTTTATAATCCATTTCTTACCAGGCTTTCTTATGATATAGGCCTATAAACTGATATCCAGTGTTCAGTATTTTTAGAAAATAAGACTACTCTGCTTTGGTGCCCCCCTGATTTTTTAGTAATGACTGTGACATACAAACATACAAATTTGAATTTATCAGAAAAACATACTTATCACAGATTATATTGCTTTGCTCATATATCATGGTAAGGATATCACCTAAAGTCAACATTCTTAAAATAAGAGCATTAGCACTCCACCCAATTTTCCAAACATGACTATTGAAGACAACCTGGTGGACATAACTTTTTTGGTGTCCCCCTAGTTATATTGTTTTTTTATGTATATTTCATCATTTGTACAAGTATGATCATTCTCAGATGGCTGTAGTTTTCTTGATATAAAAATTAGGTGAAACTCTTTTAGAGAGTAGCTCATTTGGAAAGAAAAAATCAAAACCAACATTGTTCTACACGTAGGCATAATTCAATATGGGCAGAATTTTGTTGTCTCCATAAGTGAGTTATGTTGGTAAACTTCGATGCTTCACCAATTGCACAAACTAATTAATTTTTTGGTGAACAAAGATAAATGAAAAGAAGGTCCCAGAATATTATCAGGAAAGTAAATCCCATGGTTTGAGAGCCATACTTGCATTCAAACCTAATGAACACTTAATGTTTTTGGTGTCCCCTATCCTGTCAGAGTTATTTCGGTCACAAACAAACCAAAAATTAATGAAAATGGATCTTTTTGTTGTATCTTATTACTGCAAATCACTGTTTGTGTTGCATTTGAAAGTTTCCAGCTCAACTTAACCTTTAAAAATTGGACTGGCAGTTTGAATGAAGTTTGTTGTTATGATGACATCAATTACTGTAATCTCGGTTACATGCTGCAGACTTAATGGAGTGAAATATCTCGCTAATATTACTATGTCCATGAAGGGACGATAAGTAAGATTTCAAACCAAGTCTAACAATCTTGGATGTCAATGAGGAAAATTTGAATATTTAAACATCATTAGCTGGATAAAATTAATCAATATTTTACAAAAATATGTAAATATGGAGATATTTTGACACCTGAAATTTTTTGAGAAAAATGAAACTGACTCTTTTATTTTTTGGAGAATTTCTCAAAACTTTTACCATGTTCTTGTCACAATGGGCAATAAAACACATCAAAATAAGAATTTTCAAACAATTCAGATTTTCATCATTCTTTTGGGAGAAGATTAAAGACTGCTTTGGTGTCCCCGTGTTGTCAGTCAATTTACAATTTACAGGTACGTATGTTTGAATGAGTCTCTTCATGTATTCATACAGTAATGCTTGTTAAAATGTATTTTTTTTAACTGAACATTGTTAATACTCTATCATATACTCTAACAAATACTTATAGGGTCTTTTTACCGCTCACATAAATATGGCAACTCAACAGACTACCTTGACCAGCTTCGGGCTTCTCTCGTTAAGGCCAGTAAGAATAAGAATGGACAGATCTATCTTGCAGGGGACTTTAATCTACCTGATGTTGATTGGTTCACTAGGTCTGTCCAACCAGGCTCACAGTATCCTGCTTTATCCAAATGTATGCTTGACATATGCAATGATTTTGGTCTTGACCAAATGGTAAGTGAGCCTACTAGAGTTAACAACATCTTGGATATTTTCTTGACATCTAATCCTACTCTAGTGGATAGGTCTGCCCTGATCCCTGGCATATCTGACCATGATGGTATCCCCTTGATTATGATAAGCACTAGGCCTAAAACAACTAAACAAAAGCCTAGGAAAGTGTATAGCTTTCACAAAGCTGATGTCAGTGGAATCAAGGCGGAGCTTAGTAAGTTCAGCTCTGACCTGGTTAAACGTGAGTGCTCTGTGCAGGTCATGTACTCTGCCCTTGAGAACAAAATCAAAGAGGTAATGGATGTCTATGTTCCAGCTCGGGTTGTTAGAAAG
The DNA here is from genome assembly GCA_037179385.1 of Holothuria scabra. Taxonomy (NCBI): domain Eukaryota; kingdom Metazoa; phylum Echinodermata; class Holothuroidea; order Aspidochirotida; family Holothuriidae; genus Holothuria; species Holothuria scabra. The sequence goes on along the minus strand of CM074181.1, from coordinate 54,524,629 downwards.
AGGAACCAAACCCCTGGATTGATAAGACTATTAAACGACTATTAAATAGGAAACAAAGGGCTTATAACACATGGCGTAAGACGCGAACTCCATCCTCTTTTGAAAACTTCAAAACCCAACGTAAAGCGACTCACAAAACAACAAGAGTCGCTATAGAAATTATGTCAACACAGTTTGTACTGATTCACCTAAACGTTTCTGGTCCTTTATTAAAAACCTTAGATGTGATAGTGTTGGTATCCCTTCCCTGAAATCTGATGGGATACTGGTCTCGGACAACATGCAGAAGGCTAACATCTTAAATGAGCAGTTCCAAAAGGTTTTCACCCGTGAGAATGTCACCTTACCTCCAGTTGAAGCGAACACCATACCCACCATGTCTGATATTGAGATATCCTTAGATGGTGTTGTGAAGTTGCTCAAGGAGTTGAACCCAAACAAAGCTACAGGTCCTGACGGTATACCGGCTCATGTTCTGAAATTGGCCGCTGAGGAGGTTGCTCCTGCCCTCTGCTCCATTTTTCAAAAATCACTGGACACTGGTCATTTACCTCCCTCTTGGTTATGTGCCAATGTTAGTCCTATCTTTAAAAAGGTGACCGTTCCCTAGCCTCAAACTATAGGCCGGTCTCTCTTACCTCGATTTGTTGCAAGGTCCTGGAACACATTATACATTCTCATATTATGCATCACTTTGATAACCACTCAGTTATCACGAACAGGCAGCATGGCTTCAGACAACGCCATTCTTGTGAATCTCAATTGATCTTAACAACCAATGACCTAGTGCAGTCTCTAGATCTTAGATCCCAGACTGACATGATTATCATGGATTTTTCTAAGGCTTTTGATACGGTTCCTCATAACCGTCTGCTTTGTAAATTACAAAACTATGGTATTAGAGGCAACACCCTTAACTGGATTGCTAATTTTCTTAAGTCCCGGAAGCAGAGAGTCGTAGTGAGTGGTGATTTTTCTGATTGGGTGGATGTTATCTCTGGTGTTCCCCAAGGTACAGTCTTGGGCCCCCTGTTGTTTTTAGTTTATATTAATGACCTGCCCGATAATATCTCTTCTGAAGTAAGACTTTTTGCTGACGACTGTGTAATTTATAGACAGATAAAGAATAATCTTGACCAGGTTCAACTCCAAAATGATCTAAACACCCTCTCTGAGTGGCAAAATAAATGGCAAATGCACTTTAATACCAAGAAGTGCTTTTCTATGAGGATTACTCACTCAAGGAAACCCAAGTTTTTTAATTATACTCTAGATAATGATACCCTGGAGTCTGCCGATTGCCACACTTATCTGGGAGTTGACATCTCTAATACCCTGACCTGGAATAGACATATTAATCGTATCACTTCGTCAGCAAATAGGTCTTTGGCTTTTATTAAAAGAAATTTATACTCCTGCCCCAGGAGTGTCAAAGCTAATGCCTATCTCACACTTGTTAGGCCTTTATTGGAGTATTCATCTTCTGTTTGGGATCCCTACACCACTTCCCTATCCAATAAGGTTGAGCAAATTCAGCGTAGGGCTGCTAGGTTTGTTTATAATGACTATTCCCCCCATAGTAGTGTGACTGAAATGCTAAACGACCTAGGGTGGGATAGTCTCAAAAACAGGCGTACTGCCAACAGGCTAGCAATTCTTCACAAAGCCAGATTGGGCCTCCTAGCCTTGCCAATCAACAACCTACAACCGGTCCGGCGGCCCTCTAGACATCACCATTCTAATAGCTTTACCAATATACCAACCAATAAGGACTGCTACAAATACAGTTTCTTTCCTCGGACCGTCAGAGACTGGAACCTACTCCCCCAGAACATTACAGATCTGGAGGACCCCAAGCAATTCAAGAGCGCAGCCTTGAGGATCCTCAGACGGGACGACTAACTACATGCGCACACTCAACCCTGCACGTTTGACTCCACCAGGAGTGTTGTGCAGTATTTTTCCAGATCCAGATCCAGATCATGAGTGAAAATTTCTTTCTGAAGATAAAATGTTTTTTAAATTTTTAGGTTATGGATTGAGCCTTAACTGGGATTGTGTCTGTAGGAGGATGAGTTCTAAACAGATGTGGGAGGGGCTCAAGTAACTGGAAGAGAATGTTATTGGAACTGTTTGGGTTGAGAGGTTTGGGGCTCTATCCAAAATCAAAGTACTGTAAAAAGGTTAAAAGAATGAAATAGCAACAGCTGCAGTTAAACAAAGCACCAGCAGTGCACCAAAATGCAAAACTATAAATTATAATGATAAATAAATTTAAAACGAAATCCCGGCAGGCCATTTTGCTTGTATAAAAGTATACAGAATGACCGACATAGAAATGAAAAGACAAGTTTAACAAAATACTTAATTGTCTTCTTTTTACAGTAAATTGTTCACTTTCAAGATGAGGGATTAAGGTGCTAGTACCATTCTTCCTTTGCCGCTTCTTGCCAGCATGTTAAGCCAGCTGTTCAGTGCACATTCTTCCCAAGCAGTGCCAGACAGGGCAGAGTCCACAATGACCAGAGACTGCATCCTCCGAGAGCTGGAGGATCAAATGAAACATCTTCAGCATGTACAATGGGAGAAAGAGAGAGAGGAAAAACAGAGGAAAAACATTGCAGATTACACATGGTTAGCTGCATCTCCACCAAAGTATTATGAAATACCACCTTTGGTACAGATGGAACTAGAAGACTTGTGTGGGCGTATAAATAGTATCGAAACTGGCAAAGTTTTGAAGCGATTTCGTGATCTTTTGGAGAGAGAGCCAGACGTAAAGGAGGTCCCACTAATCTTGAAAGCTGTTGTAAATGAAACAATTCAAAGCAGGGTACAAGATGAAAGCCTATTAGATGTTCTTAGGAAAAGATCGTTCAATACGGTGAGGTTAAGAGACAAAAGAGTTCACCCATTTAATATATCTGAACAGGTGTTGCCACCTACGAGACGAGCCCTCAGTATGCCAGAATTTAGAACAGTTGCAAACTATAGTATGTTCACACCAAAAAGGACCTTGCCTGAATTTTGTGCTAAGCCAGAAGATCTTCCTGTATAGTTTGAGGTGACAGTTGATCACAACATTTATTTCTGGAATTTTTATTTGAGAGCTATCAAGGGGCAGAAGTACTGTAAGTTGAGTTGAAGAAAGCCCAATTGCTACCAGTTTCCTACTGTTTGTTTGTTTTTTTTTTTTATCGGATGGTTTTGTTGAAATATTATGAGTTGAAGGTTATTAGTGTGCCTGAATTCCCATGAGGCCAGAACCCCTTTGCTAGATTATTAAAATTTAAATTGCTCAAAATTCAAATGAAATGTATTGTTCATTTGTATTTCATGCAATTAGGAAGTCATGCATATGAAGAGTTTTACTGTAGCAGGAATTTTATGAATTTCATAAAATTAGCATCAGTATAGCAGTATCAGTATCTTAATCAGTATTTATAGGAAAACATTCAGTAAAAGTGGAATCAAAATTTACTAGCAAACTGAGCTGATCAGCAAATATCTACCATAAGGTAACTAAGGTTTCACATCATCTCATGTTTTCAGTGATCACTTAAAAACCATTGTTTGATCATCAGCCATTGCTCTGAATTTCAGGAACTTACAGTTTACACCTTTTGAATTTTTAAACCTATCAAAGTGACATTAAACAGCTCTCCTATTTCACACTGAGGAGAATTATGGTTCAAGACACATTTTTTTAAACACTCACTGGATAAACACTCACTGGATTGTACATTCAAATGCCTTTTGCATTGTTCTTTATGCCGGTGTTTGCGCCAGTATCCAGATGATGAGAGTATTGTGATGAAGAAACCATTCAAGCCCTAAATTACTATTTGTACTGTACATGGATGAAGATACAGTAATTCCCTGTTTCATCCTTCATGGTTGCTAAGTAACCAATTTTGGACCAACATGAAAAGCGGAGCTAGAGTAATTACCTGAATGAAGGGATTCCATCTTAGGCTCTAATAAACTCTAAATACAATGGACATTACCATTGTGTACTGCACAGTACTGCATTCACCAATATTACCAAGTATGTATTTTGCAACCTTTTTTCATTCCCTAGTGAAGGTTTACAAGGCCAGAAATTAAAACCATTCTTAACTAGTATGCACTGGAGATAAGGCCAAGTATAAATTGTACTCATACAGGTAACTTTCACTGTACTGGAATGTTTGAGCTCTAGGCATTGTTACAAGTACATCCATGGGGTATTTTGAACAGATTTAAAAAATGGATATAACAATAGTTATCAAGGACATTTTCTGCATTGTTCTGTTAACTCACATGCTCAATTTTATACAACATTTTGGCATCATCCAGATTATTTCCAAGGTTTAGTAGATTCTTATACACTGTATGATGTCAGTACTGTTTCAGTGAAAAGCTCTGTACTGTAAGCCTAGATGTACAGTATACAAGGGTAACCAAACTAAAATCAGTAGCGTTTGGTGAATGTCTTTTTATTTATATTAATATTTTGGTATGTTTATCCTGAAAATTTTCTTTTAACAATTTTTGTTGTAAGCAATTAGAATTTCACAGAATGGTATGATTTTGCCTTATAATGGAAATCATTTCAGATATACAAAAAAAGTTGTATAAGATTATTGTTGAATATCAGAATTGGAGAATTTAGCTAGAAACAATTTGAAATTTTTGTTGAATGTGCAAGTGCTGTTCTGTGCAGCTGGGATTGCCCACTGGAATTTTGCTATTTTAATTAGATAATTTTGTGATGTAATTTACCAAAAAGTCCATCAAACTTGGTGCTTAACCTCATTTGCCACATTTATTACCTTTGTCTTAAAACTAAGATGATGCACCGTTTACAGTAATTGCCAATATTTCATCAATTTTCTCAACAATTGCTTTAAGGTTATAGGTCAGTAGAATGGTGTATTTTACCTCAAGTATGCTCTACACTGTAGGGCTGTGACGGTTAATCGGTTACAGGCCTCGATTTTCAGAAAATTTTATGGTAGTCCTTCGGGCAACCATGTCACTATTTTTAGTTGTCCGCAAACAAATTTGATTGTCCAAAATATTTTTTGCACAATTACAAAACAGTTGTGTTTATTTGTATTGTTATTCTCAAAAAATAAGAAGAGATGATTTTTGAGAGACAAAAATACTTGGAAATCTAAAATAATGCATGATAGAAAAAGTCAAAAGGGCTGATCAGCCAGCAGTATACTTTTTCAATCAGATAGAGCAAGCTGCTGTATAATTCATTGTAAGAGAATAATGGTTGTCCATTGGACAACCAACCTTAAACTTTTGGTTGTCCATATGGAATTTCAGTTGTCCAGGACAATCGGACAACTGCGAAAATCGAGCCCTGGGTTAACCGGTTAACCGACCGACTCGTCAGTTACTCATGCGTGCGTGTGTACCTGTAGAGTCTACAGGTACAGTAATAAAATTTTCCATTGCTTAAGCTGTGTAGTTGCAATGCTTGAACCAAAATGGAATTATTGTTTCACGTTCAAATGCCCTAGTGGCATGTGTGAAACAAACTGTCAAAGTGTAAAGGGAAGTACTGTATAAAGGCTGTAAGCAAAAACTTTGTTTTCGTGTGTGTGAAAGAGGAAACATTTTACAATATGGTGGAACTTCTAATCAAATAGTAATTGTAATTCTCAAGACATCAGTAAATTACAATGGCTCTAGATTTGTGTTCTAAAGTGACTTGAGGGCTTCAGAGGTTGTCACTTCCGCACCTTGAGAAGAAATACGTTTTTTTTCAGAGGATTATGTTGACCTTGAAGGTAAAGTGTACCTGAAGTCAAAAAATTCAAAAATATATATGAAAGAATTTAAAGACCTTGAAAATGAATTCTAACAGTCCAACTCCCATCTTCATTCATTGGACATTCCTGAGGTAAGATATAAATTGTTAGAGTTTATTTACTTAAAACAAATTAGTTTAATGCACAATAATTTGTGACTTTCTTGTTGTACTGTACAACTCATAATTCCTGCCTTGTTTCCCTTTAAAATTAGAAATGATTTTATGACCTTGAACACTTCTTGTTTACTTGCCTAGCACGTTTTACAGGGAGGGATTAATTAATTACATCACCCCGTAAGAGTAAGAGTCCTATCACACCTTGGTACAAGTTGCAGTATTGTTTAGAAAAACAGAAATACAAAGATTGCAATTTGAGTAGTACAACAATGACATCACAAATTATTGTTCAATGTACCATTTTAAGTTGAATGAATAAACTTCAACATTTCATATCTCAGCACCTGAATGTCCTATTCAGGTGGGAATTGGACTTTTGGAATTCGTTTTTCATGGTCTGTAATAAATATTTTTTTAATTTTTAGACTTGAGGTACACTTTAATAGGAATAGGACCATACTGTGTGGACTGCAAAGTTTGTGAAGTTCTTATGCCACTTACAGTATGCAATCGCACTGATAGTATGGGATATTTGAGGAGGAAATAAGCTATAAAGTTTAAAGAAAAAGAAGAGGCTGTCCATTAATGTGAAGAAATGATGCTTTGTGTGCTTGCTTTAAGTTCACTTTGCTGAAAATGTGGAAAATTTGTTTGGTCATATCTTGAGGACCACACATATGAATTCAACTGAAATGCTTGGACGAAGTACTTGTGTAACATATTAAAATTTGATGTTACCTTAAACTCTTCTTTTAAAGGGCACACATAGCAGTCATCCCAAGTTGATTTTTGAAACATCATTAGTTAATTCCTACAATTTATCTCTTTTTATCATCCTAACAAATATCTTCATTTTTTCAAATAATGTTAAAGTTAAGCCAAAGACATTTTCCACTTCATTTAATTTTAAATTTGAATGAATGCATTTCCCTTTAAGAATACTGTAGGCCTGGTACATGAAAAGCATCCACTGAATAATGTATTACTGTAGGTATAAGAAGATTTGTAGAAATATCCATCTTTCATGTTCCTTATGCTCAAAAGAGCAAAGTTACTGTAAGTTCCGGTCAGTGAAGAAATGTTGGATTTTTTGTGGTTTATTATGATAATAAAGAGGTACAGTATACACTATCTCATGAGAAATGCTAAGTTTAAAACTTCACAAAAGTTAAAATAGGCTACAGAAAAGAATTTGATTGTAAAGTTCAATGTTAAGAGGGAAAATGAAAAAGTGTTAATTTATGGTGTTGTAGTTTGGTGCTTGTCCCAAGTTCAAATTGGGTTAAAAATAAGATTGTTGTATCTGCTAATATCAAGAACACAAAAATTGGGTCCTTATTGCCCATTTCAGGACAATATTTAGATTTGGCACCATTCCATCATAAACGTAAAAAATGAATTAGACCTACCCAAAATGAATTAGACCTGAAGTCTTATTTTTAAGTTTACTGGTGCATTCGAAATATGTTAATGCACTCTTTTAACAGTTTTGTAAAATGTTCACCAGCTGCTGGTAATGTACTGTATACAACAATACTGAAATTGGGTATTTTTTTACCAATAATTGGTGAGCCAAGTGGCGGTTTACTCAGGAATGTAGTATCTAGCCACATAATTCACCCATAAATTAAACAATTTTGGACAAATTTTACCCAATTTCAGGGTTTTCACATACGTGACCCGTTAGTGATTATTTTACCGAAGTTAGTGATTTTTACCACAAATTCGAAATAAATATGTAACATATGTATCTTTTTAATATAAGGTTCGTCGTGATACGGATTTGAATGAAAAGGAAATGTAAAGCCAAGGAAATACAGAATACTATACTCAACTCTTAATGTCATCTCCACCTTCGCTTATTTTGTTAAAAATCGCGAGCAAACGCTCTTCCATTAGGGAAACCTGCTCGCGGATGTCGCAGAAGGTTGCAAGAGTTCGTAATCATAGGTCACTGGAATATGTAAGCTAGAATGTCGCGAAGACAAATTGGCACGTTTATGTAAGCAACTATTGCGTAGAACGTGTCGTACAACGCGTCTCAGTTTTGCAAAGGCCTACTGGATGGAACTAAAAATGCGCAGTGCGTGTGTTACCGATTTGCTTACAGGACTGCAACTTTGAGTATTATTTCTGTTGAACAATTGAAGCCGAACAACTGTATGCCAAAATAGCATCCAAGTGACGTCTGTGCATTGACTATGCATTCGTACTATCCTTTCATAATGCAGTGAAACGACTGAAGAAAAACAGTTTCCTTTCGTTCAAAGAAGGATTCTCCAAAAAGCGCGACGGTAGTTCTTTAATGTTGCTTTCCCTAGCTGGAAGTAGCTGAACACAATCCAGCGAGCCACAACTGGAGAAGAGGAAACTGGGCCGTAAAACTCTAGCCTAACGCCACGGTCACACTATAACGAATTCTCATTGAATTCGGATCCGGTTTTTGTCAGTCGATGTGACGACGCCAATAACTTTGTGTAAATTTGATTTTCGTTGCCCTGAAAATCATACACTTACGTTTGTTGGTTAATTCTGGATTCATTTCGACCAGAAGTGGAAAATATTTTGACTACAACCCAAAAGCCGATCGCAATGCGATCCGATAGTGAGACCTGCGCTGAATTGCAATGTAGTGGTAGCGAATCCAGCGTCGTTACTGAACAATACCAGGAAGTTGTTGGATCTATCTTAATTGCCTCTTAGAAATTCCTGGTACAGCTGAGGTGAAGAGATCATCATCAATTGCCGATTAATAGACCCGCCCTACTGGTCCCTAACGTCAAACTCGTTAACTTTCCGTTGCTAGTTGTCATGTACCATGACATTTTAACGTGTCCTCATTACTCGTCACACTCTAAACATCGCTTCAATAAATGTCAGCAAAGGAATTTTGGAAATTTACCCTTAAAATATGTATGTTTTATATGTATGTATGTTGGGGAAATTTTTTTACACTCTGAAGGAAATTTGTAGACTTAAAAACGTTTCCAACAGGTGATACCGAAATTGTGTTCACAATTGAAGTCGAGTTACTATGTAAACGATTCTTTGCTAGAAGCTGAACCGTAAAACTTCATCTAACTTAGTAAATGGGTAAACGTTATTTTGTTGGTCGTTCACTGAAAATCCTAATGAAAGCTTTGACATTGGTGGCAACAAACCTCATTTCAAAGCCTCTAAGAACCAAGTTGACATTTCTTATAGTCGGGGTTACTTGGAAAGATATAAATTGATCACACTAGTACACTTTAGGTCATGTCACCCTCACAGATGTCATTTTTTAAGATCCTAAAAATACATACAATTTTACTTCAAAAGGTAGCATATGTGGCACCAGAAAGCATGAAAGGACACCTCACAAATTTTCAAAGGGGATGAATTTTCTGCCCCAGACCCCTCACTTATATAGGCCTATGCCAATGTTTTTAATTTTAGTTCCCTCGAAAATTTGGTAACACTCCAAATTTTACTTAAAAATGTAGCATACATATCACCAGATTGCATGTAAAGACACCCAATTTTTCAAAAAATTTTGAAAGGGGAGGGGGACACACCAACTCCTTTGACCTCTCTTCCAGGCCAGGCAACTAATACTCTTTTATTTTAGTTCTTAAAAATACGCAAATTTTCCAGCAAATGTTACCCCAATTAAAGCTAGCATGCATAACGCCACATTGCACGTAAGCGCACCCAATTTTTCAACCTAATTTTCAGAGGGAATGGGGGTACCCTTCCCTTAGACCCATCCCCAGACCAGCTATTACTCAGCATACTTTATAGCCCCCTTCAGAGGAAACCTGCGAACGTCACTGGCTGTTAGGCAATTTTTTGTTTTTCTTTACTTTGCATCATATAAGTTTGATCTTGAATTATATTTCCGATGCTCTCTTGCCTACTTTTTTGAAATTCCATTGCTCAGGATGCACTTATGGTATCAATTTATCAGAAAAATCATAATCATTGATTGTAAATTTTAAAGAAAAACAACATTGGCCAGCAATGTGATCCATGCCATCACGCCTGCTTACTCCAATTTCCATTCATGACTGAGAACAATTGTTACATTCAATTGCTAGTATCTCAAAAACCGAACATGGGCATTAATAACAAAGAATCATCAGAATACTTGTTCTTCTTTAACATATCAAAAATAAGTTTAGCTTTGGACTGTTCTTTTAACAGCAACGAAATTGCAAGATAACAACTGATAAAAACATTGTCAAGCTTTTTAATGAACTGCATGTGCATTTACGTGAAGAATATAAGAACTAAAATGTGAAAGGTATAAGATTTAGGCTACAGAAAAATAAGAGATAAATAAAGAAAACAAAAAAGTTATGGAAACTTGTATCTCTGTAAAACAGACAGACAGACATACCCAAACAACCAATTCAATTAAGACATGGAGATAAGTGATTTTATATTTTATTTTTTGATGGTCAGGACAAGAACTCTCATATTTTTCTTCTCTTTATTTTTAGTGATAATTTTCAAGTAAGGATTCACTCATTTTCTTCTCGTTAAATTTTGTTCTGGACGCTAAGCTCATATGATAATAACAGTCTGACAGTATAATCAATGTATTTGCTTTTTTCTCGCTCATAATGTGTAATTTCTAGATTGTGAAATCTTCACTTCGTTGATCTTTTCCCAGGGACCGATGAGACGGGGGAAGGCCCCCTCTTTTTCTTTCGTAGACATTTTGGGCCGCCTTTACATTGCTATTCGATTGTTGAACATATTGTGCTGCTTTGGGTAATTAGCCCCGCCCACTTCAAAATTCTCTTTCCGGTACCTATTTCCAGGAATTTCTTCCTAGTTTTCGAACTTTGCAAACCCTCGCGATACCTTACGTAGCTGACGATTGTAGAAGTTTTCATATAATATAAATGCAAAGAAAGAGGGCAGTTTTCAAGCAGCCATATGACAAGTATTGTCATTTGTAAATTTATGTGCACTTCTGGAAAGCCTAAAAACAACCGTCCGTCACTGTGGGTTCATGTTACCAAACATTGTGTTCCGGACACTTTTTCGAGGAAAAACAAATCTCGTAGCTTGTTGTTGACGACTTCCGTAAGTTATTTTGTACACTGAAAAAACTGTTTCTTAAAGTAAATACGGCTAATGCCCGAAACAGTGTAATATATTTGTCTTCAAGTAAAAAAGCTTGTTTTAAAGTTGTCGGATATAGTTGCGATTCTTTAGAACCGCTGCACCATGTAGTTATAAATCTTTCTTCTTCTTTAAAAGTTGTATTTCACGTCCTCTGAAGGAGCAGCCCCCGTAAATTCATCTACCTAATAATTTTTCCCCCATCCCGCCTTGATATATACGACTGTTGATGCACTCATTTCAATGAGCAGCTTGTCTTTTGTCGACAATTTATTGCCTTGCGAGCGTTCCATGATACTAGCGTACCGAGTTGCATTTCCAATTTTGACAATGTGATAAGAGTTAATGGGGATCTCCCTTTATCTTTCGATAACATTTAACTTAACAACCAGAGACTTATCACAACATCTACTGTCATCTGTAGCGCCTAAGATTGATCATAAATTAAAAACGGTAACAAATTCGTCATCTGCCAAGGCTTGTGGAAAGTCTTTCTTTTGAGTAGATCTGATTCCTCGCCAAGTTTCCGGATGAGGAGAAGAGCGTAATGAGATTTCTTCTCGAATATGAAGAAATCATCTCTCTTTGATGCTATCTCACTTCGCAGCGATGTTCTCGTTAGTTGCAGCAGTTTTTGTATGTAATCATTTTTGCTGTTTCATTAACACATCTTGATAGGTTTTCTTTAGCGCTAATAGCGAACTGCTTTAGGGTGACCTTTATAAAAAAAACCCATCGGAGTCACTGTTCGGCTTCACGCTTATAATACGAGAGGATATTCTTGAATTGATGTCCTAGTATTGTCTTCATTTATTCCTTGCGTCAATTAAAACAGAATTCTATGTAAATAATATTTTTGACATGTGTAAGAGGAACTAAATCTACACAATTTGATGTAACTCTTTTCAAATCGGACATAAATCTCTCTTTTGTACCCCAAAAAGCATAATCACATGAGACATCACATCCGATACCCTTTGTTTTGTTTGTTTGTTCGTTTGTTAGTTTTCCTCAACGATCAAATGTTATCGGAATGTATATTGCAGGCAGTATTATGATAATTTTAGGCTTTGCATTCCCAACAGAGAGGCCCTCTAATAACTTCAGGGCCAACTCTCTTAACCACTAAAAATGAAGGGAAAATGAGCAAGATGGGACTACCTCTCAGAGCTCTTTCGTACATCATTATGAAATTTACATCTCAGGTTAGAGATTGGCTGTATTTTTTTAAATATTTTTCTAAAAAATACCTTCTTTTTTTTTTTAAAAAAGAAAGCTACAAAAAGTTCTTTGGAACATTGCATCAGATTTCTTTTGTCTTTTTTTACAATTGAACGCTCTGCTTGTCCTTGAAATTTGATACAGTTAAAATGTTTAAATATCCTTTAAATACCCTGCACCATGTGTAGGGTATCAAAAATGATGATGTATAATATTTCCGGCAGCGCAGCATCAGAAGTATAAATTAATCGAATGCAATGTAAAATTAAAGGCCCAATTTTCTCATCCCAAACAGTACCAATTCTCCTAACCTTATTAAATAAGCCCCTCCCACAATTGTCTAAAATTCACCCTCATCCAGACACAATCTCATTGTATTGCTTCAGGGTGATATAGAAAGCTCAATGTATATAATCAAAACACTATCAGAACAGTTCGTGCTGTGTAATATAACTTTTTGGACTCTGCATTGTTTGAATTAGCAGTCAATCGAAAAGCTGAGCCAATTGAAAGTTTCTGTTACCCTATACTAGAAGTGTAGTATGGGGTGAGGAGATTGTCCCTTTAATGTGTCCCAATAGCATCACAGATTCCCCATAACGCATTAAAGCTCATGAAGAAAGGGATTAGCATACAAATATGTATCTTCCGAACGCCATATGGTATTGAGATGTAGTTTTCACCTCATGAAAATGTTTATTTTGTAGTCAGTGAATTTTGTCTCAACTAAAAACCTCACTTCGAAACACAAATATCTTCATTAACTGATATCTCGAGATATAAATGTCAGAATTGAATGGTCGTTTTAACGAATTGTGTAGGTTTAGTTCCTACTTTCACACATTAATAGTTACATTTAATAAGGCTTCTCCTTTAGATATTTTCTTGTGCCCCATCAAAAGTGGTTGATTCACGACGAATCTGCAGCGAATCGCACCGATTCAATAGTTTTGCTTTTTAGTGTGGTAATAACTTAAGTACCCCAACGGTTGCCCTTGAAAGCTCAATTGCAAATATCATCCTGCTCGACGATCATACCTGTCCCATCACTTTACGATAACTTTAAAGAATGTGACATATGTATGCGAAATTTGTTCAAAATATAGTTATTTAGTTAGTTAGCTAGTTAGTTAGTTGGTTAGTTCGTTAGTTAGTTATTCAGTCAGTAAGTTAATTAGTTGGTTAGTTAGTTAGGTAGCTAGTTAGTAAGTCAGTCAGTCAGTCAGTTAGTTGAATGGTTGGTTGGTTGGTTAGTTAGTTAATTAGTTCGTTAGTTAGTTAGTTACTTACTTACTTTTAGTTAGTTAGTTAGTAAGTTGTTAGTTAGTAAGAGTCTTTGATGTGACATGTAACACTGATGCTACTACTCGCTCGTTTGTTGTTGTCGCTGAGAGTGAAGTAAGTTGTCTTTCGTTAGGTATCGTATTGCTGAGCCAGTCAAGGACTACTTAACGCTAAACCGGAGTAATTCTATGAGCCCATGCAACTTTTAAAGCAACCATTTAAAAAACACGGTATTTTACCGAGTATGGTTGAATTTAAATATGCAAAGTGCTTCTGAATGATGAAAGTTTTCTCAGGTTGTAAAATTGTTTCGAATCAGCCCTAGGGTGCACTTTTCTTCCCGTATCCATTCCAGCGCTTCAAACGATAATACAGTTGTCAATGCTTTTGCACACATTTACCGTATAATACAAGCTTACAACCTCATTAAGATTTTATAGAAATGCGTTGCGCTACTTCATTTTCAAGTTCATTTGGAAGAAATATGTGCAGAGGCGTTTTTATCAATTTTAAATGAGTTTAAGCCTGCCTAAAAGCTTTGGTTGTGTCAACCACTATAAAAGAACGTAAAAAAATAGCAACGATGGGATTACATTTCTGGGATGTTGAGTTCATCATGCGATGTAAAGATGAATATATTTGTAGTATTGCTATCTCACACATCTGGTAAGGGGAGTGACTGTATTGGTAAGTGTATCACTAAAATCAAGCAAATCACTCTTCTTGCAAGAACGACGAAATTATAATAAATATGAACAACGTACAAGTTTAAATTTATAAAAGAATAGCATTAGACTGTTAGCAAGTGGTCCGCGGTAAATGTATTTAACTGCATTTTCCATTAGTAATGACATCATGACAAATAGGATATGTGGTCATTGCAAAGTAACTATACGTTAGCTTTTATATGCTTATAAAAGGGGACATTGTTAGTCTGACCAAGGAGTTGCTTTAAGTTAAAAGGCAAAAACGGTTGCCTTAGATTTATTTTGAAATAACAGCCAGTTCCCACAGTCTCCCATCTACTCTCCCTCTCCTTACTTAGGTTCCTCCTAAAGCTGTCTAAAACTCATCCTTATCCAGACACAATCCAAGTTTAAAACTTCGTGGCATGCCGTGGTGAGCACACAGTTGATACCTCAGAACACTCTCAGTGCGTGCTATGTAGTATGAGCTATACTATACGCATTTTTTAATTTCAAATACTTGCCACTCAAAAATTTGTGCCAATTTAAAATTTTTGTAAACTCCGGATGGAAAGATGGTATTAGGTGATGACTGACCGTCTTTAAACGTTACATAATCAATGAAACCTTTATAAATAAACTGCAATAATTTCCTGAATTTCATATTTTAGCAAAATCTTTGTCACATGACCCTCAAGAGCTTATCATGAAATAAACGGCAGGCTATGCGACACTGATCTTACTTGGGGTGACTACATTTCCTCTTTGCAAACAGTAACCAGATCCATCCTCTCATCACATTATACATCGACTTTAAATATTAAAAAAAAATCAGAAAAACGGGATTAATTTCTTTTTAGCAGCCTATATTCAAGAACAAAAGGTTCATTTCTTTGATAAATTCACACTAAAATGCGCCTCTTATTTTCTTTTTTCTTCAGTGTTAGTACATTCCTACCTCATACAGTCATAATCAGCGAAACCGTCTTACATTCTCAAGTGTATTGATATTTTGGTTCGGAACCATTCAGCATAAAAGCGTTTCTGAACTGAAGTGAGAAATTTCTTCTCGATTCAAATAAATTCGGGAGCTTCATTACCCAATTTTTTAGCTTCCGTGCGCACTACAGCCTGACGCATACATTATTTATTATTATTTTAAAACGTTTATCGACTGAAATATAGACTAGCATAGGCCATGCAGTAAACGTGAAGTGTCGTAGCGTGCCTTTGCACTTCTTAAATACACATAACTAGAGTGCCAGACAACCTCGACACCAGACTCAGCCCTTTTAAAACATTTTAAAAAAGAATAAGATTCTTTTGAATTTAGAAAAACATATTAAGCGAACGAAGATATAAGTTGTACTGGGAGTTGGTCTCCATTCGCGCATAAATTAGCAATTAGCTTTTTTACGGAATAATCTTTCTTCTTTTCTTTTAAAGGAAAGTGATAAATTCCAACAAATTGCTGACAGTTCTAACTGAAAGTAGTTTCGCTAAATGTCGAATTGTCGATCGGTAGTTTTGTATACAGTGTGTTCGTTCGTACCACCTGAACTTAAACCTGTTGTCATCCTGCCTGATGCTCAGCATAAGCAATGGAGTAGGGAAAGCAAGTTTAGTGAGCCACAACTGGAAAAAGCCCGTGGCCGACCCGATTAAAAGTCCTGATCCTCTTACCCCAAACAGCTGCGATTGAGCCCATGCACCCACAACTGTTTAAAATTCAACCTTACCCAGATACAACCTCAGTATATTGCTTCAGGGTGAGTATACAAGTCCCCAACGTGTAAACATATGACGCCCTCAGTATAGTAAATACTGTGTAATGTTAGCTTCGATACTCTGCATGCTTTGAAATTGCTGTCAATCAAAAAGCTGAGCCAATTAAGAATTGTTTTGTGGACTGCTACAAAAATTGTTGTTTGGTGTGTGGTGATTAGCCCTTTAAGCCGATTGGTGAGAAACTGACCCGTAATACCTCATCTTAGTAATCTATACCACCTGACCACATACTCTTTAAATTCGAAAGAGTGAATTCATACCGGTTATCTCCAAAATTGATCTGAACATTCACTCTAACAGAGTGGCAATGATTCTTTTCACATTGATACCTTTCATTCCTAATTTAGAATAGGCCTAATTCCTTTCTTTTCTCTAACAGGGAGACTTTTTCACTCTGAAGCCTTTGCACAGTTAGTTTCATGATGTGCTTCAATCTCTGAATAGCCTGTCAAAACCCGGAAAGTAAACCGGCACTAATAAAGCGATGATGTCTTCTTGAAATTTGACATGTCTTGTATGATTGTACTGGTCGTAATAGCAATTTTCTTGGTTTCTCACAGAACGAGAACTTAACCAAATTCCTGGCTTCTTTGCGAAAGCGTGGTAAGATTATAAGGAGTTGTTTCTGGGTTCAAAGCGCAATTTTGAGTAACTAATGAGATTATGTTGTTTGGATCTGATGTTGGAAACAGATCAGGACTTTATTCTCTGGGGAATGAAATAAATTCAGAGATTATAAGGCAAATCGGCAACGATAAAATTTTCTGAGCGTGTCTTTCTCCGTACAAAATATCTATTCCAGGATGTGTCAAGTTCTTTGACATGCCTGGTTACAACAATATAATTTGAGGTGAAATACACTCCTCTCCGTAGAAAGTAAATCTATCGTAGATGGTATATCCTCAGATACTGGAAGATGGCGCCCGGAGCGACGTGATCTCATCAGAAGGAATTCGATTACTGATGCCAGTGCAACGGCAAGCCTCCTATTCGAAGCCAAATGTATTGCTTCCACATATGCATTTCAGCATGGCAGATGTAACCCATATGGATATAAACACGAGTTGGCTCATGATTTGTATACGATGCATGTATCTGCCGAGTTTATTAAGGTACATTTGCAAAGACTTGTACATTTAATAATGGCTTCACAGAAGGTTAGTTAAATAGCTTTAGGCACCGTCACGAGGTTTGCGATCCCTTAAGGGCCGAAAGGAGGAGGAGTACTGAAATTGAACGTCTTAAATTTATCGTACTACGTTTCTTGACTGACACAATGCTCATAGGCCTAACTGCCTAAAGTGACCATAAAATAGCACTCACAATAATATGGAATGAAAAGGTAGGCTTGAGTTGAGGAGCTGTCTAGTGGCGCAGCTACAGGTGGCAGGTGCGCTTGCCCCTTGGCTCTGAAAAACGAAAAAAAAAAATCGGAAATATGCCATTTGTGACACCAGTCAACTATAGTGTGTTTTTCCCAACTCTTCATTCATGAAATTCCGAATTCTTTCCAGTAAAAGTTAAATATTTGTCATTATTTGTTTCAAACAATCAAAATGCGCGCCACAATAATCAATTCCTAATCCATTGGTGTTCGCTCATACCTTCAGTTTGACGGACAAACTTTTCCGAGCTCTGCAGGGAAATGACAAAATCGGAAATTGCCATAGGCCTATGTGGGTAATGTGACACCACATCATCAAGTGACACTGGAAACTGCAATAATATTTTCATACATATCATTTTCTTTCATAAAATTTCAAGTTTTCCCCAATATGAGTTCTTCACTTTTAAAATGACGGAGAGCCTCCATTCATAGGCCTTAGTCTGTTAGTTAACACTGTGTAGCAACAACGATGTTTGGTTGTTGTGTAATCTCAGATTTGCTAATAGGAAATGCAGGTTCTTCAGAAATCCCCCAACTTTTCATACTCTATTACAAGAAATCCAGAATCCAATATTTTATGCAATACAAGTTTCATATTTGCTTAAAAAGCCAAAAATTTCGGCGGGCTTGGCGCGCCACAAATCTCGTCCCTAGAACAGTGGTGTTCACACTTTAAAAAAGAAATCGGAATATTTGGTTGCCTGCCCCCTGAAAAAATGTCTAGCTCCGCCACAGGAGCGTCACCACATGGTCGCGGAAATGGGAGGGATGGACGGGGTCAAACTCTTGTAACCTCAGAAAGACAAATATCATTCACTACTATACTACTGGAACCTGGAATATAGGCTATTCTATCAATACTTTCTTTTGAAGTTTGCATAACATTTCAATCGAAATGTATTTTTGTTGTATTTTTCGAACCGCTTCGTGCTTACAAACGGCACAACTGTGAAAATATTCCTTGACTTAGACCCAAGGTCGGTACCCTTCGCATATAAAAACCTTACACCTCCTAAATTTTCCTGATAAAAATCGGCTATCTGGAACATGTATGTAGAAAGGTGAGACTTTTATTCCTTCTGGTCATAAAGGCCCTATAGGATTTCAAGCTGGGTGATGCTATAGGTACAGTAAGAGCATCCATACTTTGAATGTGAGTATTTCAGATGAGATAAGGCTGGCTTCCATCATTCGGTGGCTTTTAGGTACCAATGCCAGTCTAAACAGAAGGAGGGAGATCGTTCCATCCAAATCAGTTAAGGACATTTTGGTCCAGGATACCACAAGAAGGGAATCAGACGTTCGTCCCCTTGAAATCTTTGTGATTTGAGATATAGCGCACATTACGTAATCCTCATTGAAACAAAATCAATTTCTTACTTCCTAGAATTCTTCAGTTACCATTGCTTTAGAACATTTTCCCATAGCTTATCCCTTCAAAAAATAAATAAATAAATTAAAAAAAAAAAATCGCGTCCGAAAGAATCTCGTCCCTACTTCAGTAGTTTGTTGGACAATGTTCGTTTTCAACATTATCAGTAAATGGAAGTCGGGTGGTATCATGGGTGGGATACATTCCCCACTGCAAAAATAGTTATTAGATGAGATAACACAACTCACATCCCACAGGAATTTAGCCGGTTATAATGTTTTCACGGTCAATACGACGTAGAAAGGGACATACCAGAGGTAAACTTTATTCAAAGTTCAAAACGTTTTCATCGTAAAACGAAAAGCTCAATAGGGTATTGAAACGTCTTAATAGCGACGTTATTAGAAGAGTTTACCTACCGCACGTTACCCAATTGTCTTATCGTAAGTTTCCGCAGAGCTGTAGGATAAACTGGGTGGAATCTTGTCAAAATTGCCCCCTGAAAACCTTACCGTTATCTCAACAGAAGCGAAGGGGGGGGGGGGCGAAAATGACATTAATGAATCAAAAGCATGTAATTAATGTACCAACATTTGTCAAATTGCCGTGTGGCCGTGCTTGTCCTCCACCCATTCCCATCTATCATAACAATCATTGCAGGTGCGTTGTCAGAGATTCCGATAAAGAGGACACCGAGGTCCGAGACCAAACTCTAAAAGTGCTATGTTTTCAGGCAGTCTGTCAGTGTAGTGAAACCATGCTCTTTTACCAGTTTGCGGAAAACACATTCTCAAGACAACCTCAGCTAACTTCGACAGCTGCATATGTACACAAGGGCGAAAATTTGTCGACATTCCAGTGGGACCCCCCCCCCCCCCCCCATTCGCAATACTGAGAAAATATCCAAACAGAACGGAACAAGGCTAAGGTGGCGTAACCCCGCATTTTTTCTGGATGGGAAGACCGCAAACTTTTACTGGATTTCTGAGGCGATCGGTCCATTATGTAACCAGAGCACCACCATTAATTAAGGCGGAAACAGAAAATTTTGGAAAACCGCTACCCCTCAGACAGCGTGAAACGTCATTTTCCGTGTCTGAGAGTAAAATATACGCAGTCTTTATTTTGATCTTTTCTTTGCAATGAAATGTTCAATTCAACAAAAATTGAGCAAATTGCAAAATGATAAGAAGATTACCAGGTTGCACGTACAACCACCATTTTTCGAGCAAAACTTTGGGCACTTTATACTATCGTACAATCCTTAAGGCCGTGTGCTCTGCCAATTGAAAACACCCCAGAACTTGTTGCAACTTTCCCGGGAACGGAATATTTTAACATTTGGGACAAAGTCTTGTGCAGGACCACGAAGAGAGGCTATCGAAACAGTTATTCGTGTTAACTGTGACGCGAATTGTAGTAACTTTCTTTTTCTTTATGAAAATTCTTAAGTGTGAGAACTTTTTGAAGCGATACTTCTAGATTGCAGGAAAAACCACTTTCCGGATCTTCAAAGCTGTGTTTTCCGGATCTTCAAAGCTGTGTGCATAAAGTAAGTTGATTTTGAAAACTTGAAAAAGTTCCCCTTTTTCAAGATAAAAATGACTATGGCTAACCTGGCAGTGCCTGCCCTGTACTTACAAAGCGTATTATCATGTGGCATAGCGAGACCTTTTCCGGGGGGGGGGGGCTGGAAGGGGGATGGGGGGGGGGACACGCATCCTAATTCACGGATTTTTTTCCTAAGTGTGAACATCATTGTATTTGGAGCCTAATTTTGCGACGCGCTCTTTGCCCTTTTTTCACACACATTTTTCAATATAGGAAGCTTGTATTGGACAAAGTTTTGGATTCCTGATTTTCCGTAAGGAAATTTGAAAAGTTTGATGATTATTAAAGAATCTCCCAATCCATTAGCAAATCCGAGATTGCACGGCAACTGAAAATCGTTGTCGTTACATAATGTTATCATTGACCTGCGGATTAAGGTTTTCCAGCGACATTTAAAAAGTTTCCGAAACTTTGTTGCCTTTTTAGAAAAATCATTTTAAAATCAAAACCTTATATTGGAGAAAATTTGGATAAAAAAACAAAATTTTGGGAAACAGCACTGAAGTTGACTGGTCTCATTAGATGATCTGGTGTCACCTAACGCACATTTCCGATGTTTCTTTTTACTTCCAGAGCCAGGGAAAGTTTCCAAAACTTTGGATTTTTTAAGTGTGGTAATTACCCCCCTCCCCCCCAGAAATTTCAATTCGCATCTCGAACGTCAAAAACTTTGCTCCCTTTGAACAAATATTTAAAAGTACGGGTATGGATTTTGTATTTGACAGTTGGAGAGAATTTGGAATTTTATAAAAGAAAAGTTGGGAGAACTGCAGTTGACAAGTGTTACTTGATCATCTGATACGTTACCGTATTACACCAGATGCCAAATGTCCGAATTTTGACATAGACAATTACCTATAACTGTCTCTTCCATTTGAGGTGAGTTCATCCCTTCTTTAGTGCCCTTTTCGACCCTTTTTTAATCATAGAAGTGAATTTTAGAAGAGTAGGACCTCAAGTATACTTACCTTTACAGCAGGTGCCCAATAAATGAAAAGTGACAACACTCCAAACACAAATTAGTCAAAACAGTGCCTGAACTGACTAATCATGTTAGTCAGCAATGTTGACTAATATTTACTAACATTTGACTAAGTTGAATAAGTTTCTATAGCAAATATTAAGCCTGCTTGACTAAGTTTTGTCTGATATTGTTAATACAGTACATTAATACGAAATTAGTCAGATACCATCACAACTTAGTCAGATATGAGTGACTAACGTGGTGAGTCAATTAAGACAGCAATTTGTGTTTACAGTAAATCAGAGTTTGACCGCGAATATTAACTTTCTGTTCCAGCACTTCGTTTCTTCCCTTTTTACTGATGATTTACCTGAATCAACACTTGTTGGAGAGGTCTTTAGAGAGGTCTTTTGAATAAGCTTGTTCGGTAGTTCGTTGCCGCATGGAATTGTGGAGCAGAGCGTGGGATATACGAACCGAGCTTAGAACGTAGCGTACAACACTCCCTTATCATTTGTCAGTAAGAAAGAAATCCATTTCTTAAGTTTCGGATTCGGGCCCATAAGAACAGGTGGGACCCTAAAAGACCTCAAAATTACAATCAAGTACACTTCTGAGAACATCAATAAAATTAAAAAACACTGCAAATACCAAAACTAGTTAATTGAAATATAAAACTTCAGAAAACGATATCCGGGGCATTCACCACTTAAGAAGGGCTCAAAGTAGGACCCAAGTAGGGTCTCAATTACACTTTTGAGAACAAAGTTGAAACTGATACAGTTTAGTCTCCACTCATCATGGATAATAAAAATATAACTTAAGAAAAGATTTTCCGGGGCAATTTCGTTTAAGAAGGGCCCAAATGGACCACAAACGGCCCAAATATGCCCATTTTAACTTGTCAGAACAAGGTCAATATTACTAACAATATTACTCCAATAACATTGCAGGTTTCCGAAAATGATACTTAAGATAGAAATGATTAGGAAGATGGTCCTATAAGAGGGGTCCCAACCAGGGACCCAAAGGGGGTCTCAATTACACTTTTGAGAAAAAACCTGAAACTGATTCTGTTTAGTCTCCACTCCTCACTGGTCATAAAAATGTAATTTAAGAAACAATTTTCAGGGGCATTATCGCTTAAGAAGGGTCCAAATGGACCACAAGGGACTCAAATGGACCCATTTTTACTTGTCCGAACAAAGTCAATATTAATTACTGTAAAATCGATCTACTTTCATCGAAGGTTTCCAAAAATGATACTTAAGATCGAAATGACTGGGGAGATGGTCCTATAAGGAGGGCCCAACTAGGGGCCCAAATAGGGTCTCAATTACATTTTTGAGAACAAAATCGAAATTGATTTTCTATTATCCCCACACATCACTTGACACAGAAACATCACTTGAGAAAGGATGGTCCTGGGCATTCTAGCTTAAGATGGGATCAAATGGACCATATGGCCCCACACAGTATGCGATTTCCCTTTCCAGGAAAACGCCGATATTTAACATTATTTAACAATTTTCAAAATTGGAAGTTCATTTTAAGAAGTAGTTCGATGAGCCCTCAAGACATGTTCTATACCAACAAGAGCATTAGAGGTACCCTCTTACGATTTAGAGGTAAACTCTGCAATTACCGAGACTTCATAACTGGTCCGATTTCGGCGGTGATTGATATCGTAAGCTTTTATCGACACGAACCTAGGCAGACAGAAGACAAAAGGTGAACATAAAACTGTAATACCCTCTCAATAGCAAAATACATTGGACGTTTAATTCACGAGAAGTTCATAGGAATGCTTTGTGGTCTTAACTGAAAGAATTAAGAAGTCATATGGACCAAAACGTGTGAAGCATCCTTTTGCCAAAACTCAAAGTTGCAGACGTTTGTGTCATTCCACCATGCGAGAATGAACTCCATCAAATATCCATAGCAGCAACTTTTTTGCCAAGACATGGCACGCAGCATACAAGAACATAATTTCAGTAGTACCCCATGTAGGATGGAAACTCGTGGATAAATACTATCATTCTTTGTGGTTCATTGGGCCCCAGATGTCCGAGTCAACCCCTTCCACTAGCGATGATCTCACAAACGAAAACGAGGAAGATCAAGTAGGGTACTGTGACACCGACGATAGTGACACAGCATGCACATTTGATGAGGAGGACGACGGAGATGCTTTGTAACCAGTGGTCAGTGGCGTAGCTACAGGGAGGGCGGCATGGGCGCAATTTGCAGTTCCTAATGCATTCGTGATTTCTCATAAATCAGTTGGGTGGGCTTTTCTGAACTTGGGAAATGAAAAAATTACCAAATCAAGTTACATTGGTACTTACGGTGTAAATTTCATGAAATTTTCTTTCATAAAATTCTAAATTTTCTCCAATTCTAGCTATTGGCTTTTAAAAGTGTCATTGGAGAGCCTAATTTGTAGGACTTAGATAACATTGTGAAGCAACAACGATCTTTGGTCTCCGTGCAGTCACAGACTTGCCAGTAAGACATACAGATTCTTCGGTAATTTCTGAACTTTTCATATTTCCATACGTAGGAAACGCTTGATCCAAAATGTTTGTCCACTACAAGCTCCATATTTTAAGAAATATTTGTTGAAAGGGCAAAAATCTCGACTACTTCTGAGCGCAAGTTACGTCCCCAGAGAAATGGTTTACACATTAAAGAAAATTTGAGAAAATTTGGGTGTTTTCCCCGGAGAAATGCCTAGCTGCGCCACTGATTGTATCAGAGTTTAAAATAATCAACATCGGTTCTACATAACCGATAACCGATTATTCATTGCAAGAATACGGTACTACTTTGTTTCATGTGTAACTGAAATTGCTTTATACGGTAGTAAAGATTTCGATCTCTGTTTATTTGAAAAAAAAAAACTCTTTAATGAGAAATAATGTATTGCGTTTCAAGATGCACCAAACATTTAAAGAATACACTACCTGATTACACGATAAGTAAAAGTACCGTTTTCTGTTTGTTTGAAGAAAAAACTGTAATCTGGAATATTTTTCCGCTCGTGGTGTTTGCAAGATGCACTCAATATTAAATAAAAATACGTTGTACGATACAGATATCGTTTTCTGTTGATAAAAACTGTAATCTGGAATAATTTATTTCCGTTCATTGGGTTTGCAAAATGTCCTAAACAAAGATCAGTTCCGTTTCACAACCGTTTTACAATACACTTGGTTACAAAAGAACGTGTCTGACTTTTTTCATTCTTTGGCACATTCTTGTGAAGACACAACTGCCGCTGCTGTTTAAGCACTTTTTAATTCACAAATCTAAAGAGGTGGTTTATTTTCAACAGAGATGCCTTTAGCTTTGAAACTTCGCAGCTTAAAAACCTTTTCCTGTTAAGAGACTTAATTTTCGATGTCAAACTGTCGAAGAGAGTAACTTGATGTACATTGCCATCAGAGCAGCAAATGCAAACTGGATTGCAAGTTTCATAGACCTATAATGACAATGGATACCTTACTATATTTGTACAAAATTTCATAGACTTGGGCAGTTGCAGGGCTTGGGTAATGAAGTTCATTACACGAAGAGTTGGTTGGCTTCGCTTACTCTTTCTTGTACTGAACCGAATTATAAAACCGATCATTTACATGCTTGCGAAATGTATCTAAAAGTTACACCAAAGAAACTCTGTTACACTTGAACTCTTGTGACATTGGATATATGACAAACCCATTGTAGCTATGTCCAGCCCCTATAGTCCACCGCACTTGGTGCAGTTCGTAGCTGAGTGTGACCCGAATATCTGTCGAGAGGGCCTATTGATCAACTTCTCTTGAAACTTGAGATGTAAGTGTGTTAAATCTTGGCATTTTCCTGGCAAGAGTAATTGCGTACTGCGTAGGGCCATATGGTCCACTTATGGCCCATCTTAAGCTAGAATGCGCGGGACCATCCCATCTTAAGTAATGTTTTTGTGTCAAGTGATGTGTGGGAATAATAGAAAATCAATTTCGGTTTTGTCCTAAAAAATGTAATTGAGGCCCTATTTCGGCCCCTAGTTGGGCCCTCCTTATAGGACCATCTCCCCAGTCATTTCGATTTTAGGTATCATTTTTGGAAACCTTCGATATAAGTGGATCGATTCTAGTAATTAAAATTCTTAAGAGATAATGCCGCGGAAAATTGTTTCTTAAATTACATTTTAATGACGTGTGATGAGTGGAGACCAAACGGAATCAGTTTCGGTTTTTTCTCAAAAGTGTAACTGAGACCCTTTTTGGGCCTCTGGTTGGAACCCTCGTATAGGACCATGTTCCCAATCATTTTCGGAAAGCTGCA
This sequence comes from Holothuria scabra, assembly GCA_037179385.1. NCBI lineage: Eukaryota > Metazoa > Echinodermata > Holothuroidea > Aspidochirotida > Holothuriidae > Holothuria > Holothuria scabra. The sequence goes on along the minus strand of CM074181.1, from coordinate 54,498,949 downwards.
ATGTTATTGGATCGATTTTTAGTAATATTGACCTTGTTCTGACAAGATAAAATGGGCATATTTGGGTCCTTCTTAAACGATAATGCCAGGAAAATCTTTTCTTAAGTTATACTTTTATTATCCATGATGAGTGGATACTAAGCTGTATCAGTTACAACTTTGTTCTCAAAAGTGTAATTGAGATCCTACCTGTGCCCTACTTTGAGCCCTTCTTAAGTGGTGAATGCCCCGGATATCGTTTTCTTAAAATTTATATTTCAATTAACTAGTTTTGGTACTTGTAGTGTTTTTCAATTTTATTGATGTTCTCAAAAGTGTAATTGATTGTCATTTTGGGGGCTTTTTAGGGTCCCACCTGTTCTTATGGGCCCGAATGCGAAACTTAAGAAATGGGTTTCTTTCTTTGTCACGGTATCCTCAAAAGAATGGGACCTTCAAACCTTTCGTTCCCGATAGTGTAAATGGCTGGGGGGGGGGGGTGTTGCTCCCTGACTATTAGTGTCTGGCGAACTCGAACGGAAATAGCGGTCTCAGTCCTACCTCACGGTAGATAAAAACTTTTTCAATTTTTTTTTACGCTAAAAATTTTAGCCCGGTCCACTTTATGCGACGCGACTTGAAGCAACAAAACTGTCTTGTCGCAACAAGTAGCAGGTCCATGAATGGATTCACTCAAAATTCTATCGTTTAACAAACTCTTTATTTGTTTCGTGTAAGAGATAAGGATGTGTTCTGTTCATTTACATTAACTGATATTCGTGGGCTCCATTTCAAAAGTCAGTCATCTTTGTCAGTTGCACGTTCCAGTTTCATGCGACCGACCATGTTCGGTCGCATAAAACTGGGTTGCGCGTCTGCTTGCAACTAGTTGCAAAGCACTCGTACTTTGCAACGCGTCTGAACAACCTCATTGCAATGAGTTGCGTCGCATCGAGTCGAATAGTGTGGACGGGGCTTTAATTAGACACAATACACTTCACAAACCCTACCATTGGGAGAATTATTTCACGAAGTTTTCATGTAAACTCAAATTTAAGAAAACGTGTTGTATGTGTGAGTTAGTTAGTAAGATAACCAGAGTTTTACGACCCCGTTTCCAACCAACTGGTTCAAATCGAGCTTACCACGGCTTTTTTCAGTTGTGGCTCACTGGCTTGTTTTCCCTACCCCATTGCGTATGCTGAGCACCAAGCACAATGGCAGAAGGTTCCATTTTTAAAGGCTTCGGTATGACCCGGCCAGTAGGTGTAGGATTGGATCGTTTGGAGAATGTGCGCATGTGCATAGCCACCCAAAACGAATTATCGAACAGGCTCATTCTGTGGTACTTAGGCTACTGTCGACTGGACATTTTGTAATATTCTTGGGGTAAAAAAATCCAGAGAGATGCCAAACTAGACAACCTCACCCATACGACGACCAATCACAACTTCCGACAAGGGTGACAGAATTTTTTTGTTTTGTTTTACCTCAATGTATGATAGTGGTGCAGAAATTAAGTACTAAGAATTAAATTTGTAATAACAAATTCTGATTGCCACTTTGCCACTGTTTTACAAGGAATTCCTTGATTGGCTGTTGTCGTTGTATTTCAAACAGTATGCATCGGTCTTTCTTTTAAGTATCGACTTCAATTCAAACTTTTGTTATTCCCGTCAGTTACCCATTTACCGTGATTGACGAAAGGTTTGACATGTTCAATCTAAAATCAAAAGAGTAAACTTCTTAATAGAGTGAAATATGTATGTGAATTCACTCCAAGAACAGTGACATTCACTCCTTGAAGAGTAACATTTACTCCATGAAGAGTAAATATTCACCTTTCCACAAGTGCCTTCAATTATCACTTTATCAAAAAGTGATCACTGTATGCTGGTATGCACCTCATCAAGATGAAACTTTGCTCTTTTGGAGGAATTTCAACTCTTTTCAGAAAGAATTTGACTCTTCTTGGAGTGAATTGACGAGTGAATTCACACTTCCACTCTGTAAGAGAGTGAGTGACTCAGTGCACCATTTTGATTTTACAGTATTCCCTGTTGTTCAAGTTTTGTAATTATTCGCGGATTTATTATTACATATATGCTACAAACCTTTTCCACTTGATTAAAAAAGTTTCCAAAAGTTGATGGCATCTCATTTGAGTGGCATAAACCATGCAGAATAAAGTCAATTATGAAGCCAAATTTGTCATAATATGAATATAAACTGCTCATCCTGAATGGAATCTGTAGCAAAATCTCAACCAATGAATGTATAATAAATCGTTCCTGTTGATCAAGCATAATTGAATGAAAAATCTTTTAGGGTGCATATAATATTACATACACATCGACGCCCCTTTCTTCGGAAAAGAGCCAGTCATTTTCTTTTACACTACAAATGTAAACATATGAACTTTCACTCGTTACAAGGGTGAAGATTATGATACTCACTCCAAAAGGGTGAAAATTCAACCCAAGAGTAGTGAAATTCATTCCAAAAGAGCGAAGTTTCAATCTCTATGGAGTGTCTCCAGGGACCACTCTTAAAAAGGAGTATTCCTGGAGGTGCAAGTGGAAGAGTGAATTTTCACTCTTCTCGGAGTGAATTTTACTCCTCTTGGAGTGAATTTCATTCTCTGGGAGTGAATTAATACTCCAATGGAGGGAATTGTCGCGTTTCATTGTATTCGAGAGTGACTTAGTTCACTCTTATGTTTTTAGAGAGTAGAGATGAAGTGTACACTAGTGTTTTGTTTCTCAGTGTTCTGTTTCATCCATCAATCTAAGTAATGTTGACTGGTTTAAGTTCGCCATCTCGTTCTTTCATAAGAAGTGCGTAGGTATCATTTACTGACGTCAATGGAACTTCTTAAACTGCACAGAGATTCCCTTTCAACGAGAGAATAACATGGATGATACTAAATGACAGAAAGAGAACTCCGTGTTCGTAAAAAAGAAGGATTTCCCCATTTTCATTTACCAGCATTTCAATTTTATTTAGTCTCTGAGGTTGTGGCATATTAGGGAGAAACACACAAGATCTTGAAGGTTTACCGAACCCTGATAACCCTGATATCATCTTTGTCACATAGTTATTCCACAAAAATCAAATACAAATATTAATTCTTTTTGTGTAACTGTCGTTAACAACAAGAATGAGATAAATGTAAATATTTTATACCCTCTCTCAACTCACCGAGACACAAAAACATTTGACTGATTTTTAAGACTCTGAAGGATCTCATGGCTGAGACAAAATCAAATTTGGCGCTCGTCTTCAAGTAGTTGTCAGAATAACGTGCAAGTTTTTTGAGAAAATTTTGTTTTGATATATAGGCATACTTCAGCTCTCTTAATGTCCACATAATGCTGGCAAATACATTCTATTGCATGGAGTAAGTCCGCCCACGGACTTCCTATACATGCCGGGACAGAGCATACTGCACGTTAAATTGTCGCTACCGTACGTGTGAGAAAAAGCGCACCAAGATGGTCATCTGCTATGTTTGGACTTGCTCAATTATGTCACCATATTTTGCAAGAAAGTTAAAATATTTTTGAAATATGGCAAGGTAAGGTCAAAATCACTTCACGTATTGAAGGAATATGATATTTTTCCCTATTCAAGTTTAACTTTTGCTTGAAATATTACAGAGTCGTCGTCAAATCAGACGATTTATAGGTTCACGACGGCCATCTTGGTGCGCCTTTTTTGCCTCAGTCGGTGGCGACCAGCTACGGATAGGACGTACACGTTACATGCTCTGTCCATGTATCCAAGTCCGTGGTCCGTCCTTTAAGTAACTGAGTTTAAGTGAGACACAAATTTGTGTAAAATTTTACAAACAGGATAAATGTTATATTTCCTTTGCTGTTTAGTACTTTTTGGAGCAGGATATGTCCCCTTCTTATCATGATACAATCTACAATTTTGTGGTAATTTTTTACTCAAAATTTTGAAGTTTTTTCTTAACTTACGACTTACTTTTAATTTTGTTTATTTGAGTGATACATTGATGAGATGGGAAACCTGTCAAGTCGCGTTTCCTATTACTTTTATGTAGTGGTTTTAAAACGTGTTGTAAACACGCTTTGCGTAAGAAATTTCGTAAGTAAAAAAACTCATGAACTGTGTTAGAACATTTTCAAGTGGTATAAACCATAACTTAATTAAAGTTACTGAAAATATTTACGACGAAACTCTTGCTTTTTGTGGACACCAACTAAGAAAGATTCGTTGCTTAAGTAAGACTTACGAACGTTTTCTTTAACAAGTAGTCTTTGTGAATCCGGTTCCACATCAACAAGGAGCCTCGGGTACTTCTTACCTCAGTTTTCAAACCAAATCGACGGCAGGTTTTTAAAGAATTTTCTTTGGGATATGCAATATAAATACAAACAATAACCTATTATTTTAAAACAAATAATCATGAGCACGGATGAAAATCTAAAAATTCAAAGCTGACGGATTGCTTTATTTAATAGAAGCCTACACCTTCGATTGTTGAACTTAGCACTCAGTTAGTAATGTACTACAGAATATGGGCTTTCTGTTCTGGCTTGGCGGATGATTTATTTTCAGTGGGATACTTCTTCATACCTACCAACACGTTGTTCACGAATATACTAGCATTCCTCGTTTGCTACGTAGTTCTTTGGATATTCCAGTAAGTGGAATTTTCTTAACCGTGTTCAAATATCACTCATCATAGTATTTTGAGACTGACAGATAGTCTTTTTCTCGAAGGAAGATAACCCGTTACGCAGTTTTATTGACTTTCTTCAACACTTAGTTTGATCACTCATAAAATAGTCTCAGACTTAAAAGTCGCTTCGCAGGTTTACAGTGGCGCGCATGGCTATGACTCCACGACCCCTCTATCAAAAAGCTCGGTTCTCCCTTTAAAGGTAAAGAGCAGTCCCCCAAATTTATTTTGAAGAAACAAGTAAATAGCATAAATTTTGTCTTATTTCTCTTCAAAGTATCATTCATTACATTTTATGATTTAAGCATTGCATATTCAAGATAAACCAAGCAGTTATTTCCAGTAAATTTCAAATTTGAAGAGAAAACATGTTGTCACATGACTCCCAACAGCCAATCATGAAACTGGACAGTCTACTGCACTACTTCAATTCGGGATGACTGCTCCTGCCCTTTAATTTCATTGACACGGTCCAGCTTAAACTGTGCATGTGCAAAGGCTCAAATCTGTCACAGAAACAATCCATTGCCTGCTTGACAGGTACATTTCATACAGAGTGCGTGAAGTTGAGTTGGCGGCAGAACATTCTTACATTAGGAAGCGTGTATGGCAGGCCGTTTCCTTTTTTTTTTTTGCAACACTAAATAATTATTCGATCGAGACTTGAGTTGAAGCCGCGCTTCTCTTCATACCATTTCCAGTTATTTGTATAGCATTTTTTCGAGTCTGCCCAAAGAAAGTGTAAGGAAGCCATTTTTGCACATATCTATTTACAGCTTGGAATGGAATTTCGAGTTTCTCCTCAAAGCTCATTCATTTCATGACACTTATCGAGTATAGTGTCTGCGTTTAAGCGCCTTATAGCTTGTTTCCGATTTTGGCGAGATATAAATGTCATTGATTAGATTGATTGATTGATGTTGATGGACGAGATAACTTTCAATTTGTTGCCGGAGCCTGAGACAATAATGGAATAAAAAGTCATCCATCAGCATTGAAGATATGTACGGATGTATAACGAATCCATATAACGTGGTTGAATGTCCTCCGAAATGGTAAACTTGAACCTTCTGTCTTTTTCTAGTTTACTTCGTGCATTCGCAGAGTTTTGCATTGAAACAAGTAGAAGTTATGTGGTACAAACGGAAACGTGTTCCTATATGCCCGTTCAACAACAATAGACTGAAATTTGACACTTCCTTCTTGCAGTGGTGGCGCTTTACGCCCCCTTTAAATTCTTCCCTCCAGTTTCTCCCAATTAAGGACAGTTAGGAGTTGAGTCAACCGCAAAAATAAATACAAACCTATATGCTACTTTATGTTTTACCCAGAGATATGATAAAACCTCAGAGCTTGCACTTCGTCCACTGGACCTCCACAGGGCAATGAACCTAGATCCCACCCAGGAGTACGCGCGTTGCGTTCGGTTAGCTCTGCGTGCAATAAAAAATACCAACAGAACATTTTCCCTTACTCTTAGTTTGCCACCCCCCTCCCTATTTCAATATTTCTCACGATGCAAGACTAGACAGCCCCACTACACTCCGACGAATCAAGACATAAGCCCGAGATCACGGATCATTTTAGAGTGTACATCAAGCTAAGTCTAGAATTTTAAAAATATTTTTTTAGAGGTTACAGAATGAATCTTACTCATTCAACTCTCCTTAACATAGCTCATCCATTGTTGAGATATTAAATTTTAAAATTTATGCACTTCGAGTAATAGAGATCACGAGACCATTGCGAAATAATTGTGACTTTCTTTTTGTACAACTCACATTACCTGTTTTGTTTCCATTCAAAAGAAGGAACGTTTTTTGAACTCGAATTCTCCCCGTTTGCTTAAAACAAGTTACACAGAGACTTAAGTACTAACATCGGATAAGAGTAAGGATGCTATCACATATTGGTACAAGGTACAGTAACCTTCAGAACAACAAAGGAATATAAAGACTGTAATTTGAGTGCAATGACACCTATGAAGATGGCAGTTGTTCTGTTAGAATTCATTTGTCATGCTCTGCTATACAAATATTTTTAAAATGTTAGACATGAGGCACACTTTAATTACCTATAATTCAATGTGCAAATGTGTTGCAAAGTTTAAGTTGCAAAAAGAAAAGAAAAAGTACAAATAACCTCTGATTGCAACTTTTAAACGTACAACTATGTTTTATTACTAATAGAATCTTGTGCTCCTATTCGCAACCTACGTTTTAAAATGCATCATCCTGCCCTATAAAACTCCCACAGAGACCTGTCTAACTGGACACCGTCCAAAGCAAAAATTTCCAAATTAACTCCTCTCCGAAATTTATGCTTTGTCTGCTGCTTCACACACCTCCAACGTTACACCAGTAATATTACTTCATTAAATGAAATATGAAATATTATTACTTTTTCAGGTTAAACTGATGTATCATCTTCGTTTATTGTGACCTTTCATTGCACTTTTCCCCATGATTGATGTTACTAAATGCTACTTGTAGGGAAGGTAAACCCCATTAAAATGTGTACATACTCTTTCTCGCAGAAAGGAAGCCTTTTATCTTTAGATGAAATGCACTATGGTGGAATCATTTAAGTATGCTACCTTCCATGATGATATACATGAGAGCTCTTAAGGTGTTGTTTCATGCGTCATAATATACCTTGGAGGACTCTGTCGTCGGGTCGTAGGCTTTTTGTAAAATTCGAAAAGTGACCATTAAAATTGATACTTTGCTTTGATATTTGCTAAATGGTACGAATTATAAAGTACTCCATTCAACTCATATTTGATTTCTCAACAGTGCGTAGGTTTAAACTTCTCTGATGTAAGGCTACTGACGTGGGAAGATCAAAGTACAATTGGCGCCACGTTGAAGTATTTTAGTAAAATGAAACAGCAACACTTTTGACTGCCTTACAAAGAAATTCGAGCTTTATGTTCTTCAATTTAAAGTATTGTAATGGAAGCTATGTTTGTTCATCTGATACTTCGACCCGTCGAATGTGATCGAGTCTATCTTTTCAATGTTTTATGAAAGGACACAATAAAAGCCTAGTGAGGGAGGAATCGCAAAAAAAAAAAAAAAAAAAAATGAAAACTATGAAAAGCATCGGAAAACCAACCAATTCTGTAATTAAAAGTATCCGACGATGTTTAAACGGACGATGGGTGTGAATTTTAGGCAATTACTTGAGTCGGTTGCATTTAAATCAAGCTTCACTGTAAAAAAAGAATGACCATCGTCACGCTCTAAAAGAATGAAAAGTGCGGATGCACTCCATTAGAGTATTATGGTAATTCACTCCAAGTATAGTCAAATCCACTCAAAGAAGAGTGAAAATTTCTCCTTAACGAGTGCCTCCGGAGTTCTCTCTTTTTAAAAAGTGGTTCTTGTAGACCCTGCATCAAGAGTCTATTTAGGCACCTCTATGTATAATAATGTCCGAAGTTTTGCAAGTAAATGGAAGTGGTACATGTTTCAGGTATTTTTTGAACTTGCTCGTTTTATTTAAAAGTGTACCTCAAGTAAAAAAAAATCAAAAACGTATACTAAATATCGCGATAATGAATTCTAACAGTCCACGTCCATCTTCATAGGACATTCTTGAGCCACGATGTAAAAGACTAATGTTTATTTGTTCAAATTAAAATGGTACATTGTGCAATAATTTGTAATATCATTGTCTTACTTAAATTACGACCTTTGTATTTCTTTCTTTTTCTGAAAGTTACCGCACCTTTTACCAAGGTGTGGTAGCACTCTTACTCTTATGGGGTAATGTAATTAATTAAGCTCTCTCCGTGCAACATGCTAAGCAAGCAAACACGAAAGCGTTCGAGGTCATATAAACATTCTTTATTTTAAAGAGAAGCAGAGCACGAAATGTGAGTTGTACAACAAGAAAGTCACAAATTATTATTATTATAAAGGACAACCTGTAATCTGTTTTAAGTGAATAAATTTCAACATATTATAACTCGTCTAAAGTTTTTCCATGAAGATGGGAGCTGAACTGCTGGAATCCATTTTAAATGCTGTTAAATATATATATTTTTGAATGTTTTGACTTGAGGTACACTTTTAGTGAGACTATTTTGAAGTGAATCTCACGGCTCTCTTCGTGGGGTGAATTTCCTCTCTTTTTAACTTAATTCACTCGTCTATATAACGAGTCAAATTCCACTCTCTTTATTTTTAAGGGTGTAGGAAACTACACAGCTGCACTTCGTTGTTCTTGTCCGTTTTTAAGACCGTACAATTAATGCAACGAAGGAGGGGGATACCTTCAACGAAGAGTGTGGGGAGGGGGCTACTACTTTTGTTCGTAGTCAATAGTACCGTTAGCAGGTAGTACAATTCCATAGGAGAATTTCAACTCCCCTGGCTCCTCTGGATGAACCATGAAACTGATGAAAGAATATTTCCCACTTAAATTCCACATTCGACTCCATGTTAATATACGTTCTCAAATTCAATTAAATACTGGTACTTTCGTACCAGCAGGCATGTTGCATTTAACTAAACACCAAATATTTTTCTACATCATTTAATTATGACCTGGGTAATATTATATGATACATTTCAGTTGGTTAGCCTTTTAAACGTTTTTTTCACCAAGTACAGATAGGCCTACCATCATGCTCTTCCAAGGCACGGTACTTTATATCAGATCTCAGTGAAACGGACATACTCTCGGATATCCTACTTTAACATTGATTTTCGAAAGTGTTAAGAAGGTTACTTTGATAGAGACTTTCTCTACCAGAAAATCACGTTTTATTGACTACGGAGTGTTTTCTTTGACGTTACAAGTCCCGCCCCTTTCTTCAGTTTCTTGACTGCCGGGCAAAAGTGTGTAGTATAGTATTCGTAACCGAAATGAGAACCACACAACGGTCGAAGTGATGACTGGTCATTTTTGCCCGGCCAGTTGATTCTTAAAAACCAGGGACGCAGATCTGGTTTGGAGATGTGGGGGGGGGGGGGAGGCAAAAGTTTTCCAACAGCCAAAATTTAAGATCGTGTCAGTGACCTCCTCTTTGATAAGCAATCCACTCACCAAAACAAGCTTACACCTATACACGTACACACAAACACACATACACACTTACATTGACAGGCACATACATAAAGCATAGATAGATGACGTAAATGCCGTATTGTTACTTTGAAATAGGCTCAGGTGACGTTTCCTCAAAGCCCTTAAATCATCTCTATACGACAATATTAAATTTTGTCTACTCTGCTCATTTTTTTAATCTGTCTGAATTATTGACGTTGGGGCGGGGGCAAAACGATATATTCGTCCCCAATATTTTTTATTAGAGGGGGGATTGCCCCCCGTTCCCCCATGAACGACGCCCCTGGTAAAAAAGTTTTATAACACAACATTACGCGTTTTAAAAAAGTTTTGTGTCAGCAGGGGTCCATGTTAATTTCCAGATTCGTCAGGAGCCTAACGGAGAATGTAATGCAGAATAACGCCTAAGGGAGGCCAGTTCCACAACAGTCCATCTTATTTTGCAAAATCGTCAACAAAACCTCAGAGTTCTATTTTAAATGCAAGGTCCTCCATATTGTATTTTTTCAATAAAGACGAAAAGTTAAATCCGTCACTAAAGGACAAAATTTTCTGAGAGCTCTTCCTTCGGCAACCCGTTGGAGCCGTCGAAGCAATCAATTACTTGACCGGGAGCGTGTCAGATCACCACGGTGCAAAATTATGGCTACTCTATCAAATTCCCACATTGGGACGGAACCTTGGGGGGGGGGGGGGGAGAAGCTCGGCACCACTGGAAAAATTGGGTCTAAATTTATGTTCAGTCCCCAATATTTGCAAAGTGCGACTTCAAGAAGTGGGTGAATGTAGCTTAGAACAACCGGGAAGTGTCATTTCACGCCAGCTAGAGGTTTGTAAAGTGAAACTTTTTCTTGTTCGTTCCGAGACAACAGATGGTGGAGCTCTAGTTAGATCAGGGTATCGCAACTCGCTAATTAGATAGACTTGCTGGCACTCAGTCCCCTCCACTATATTTTCCTTCCCGTAGCGAATGAATGTCCATGAGAACCACGCTATAGAGGTTGGACAATAAAGCTAGTTGGTACAATGGTTTTACACTTTTGCATCCATGATTTAATCTATCAACCGCTCCGAATTATAACTTTTCAATTATTTTGATTGCTACCAATGAACTTAGTGAATAAACTGCAATTGTGGGACTATTTCTGGTGATCAAACTATCGAGACTCCAAATCTGGAAAAAATGCAAAAAAAAAAAAAAAAAAAATCATTCTCAACTTGGATGTCGAATTTAAATTGTTCCTACACTATCACTGAAAAATGTACTTTATTAAGTTTACTTTTACTAACATTGTGCCTGATTTGTAGATCGTGCGGTTTTTACACGGCCGCATGGCGTCTTAAGGTACGTTCAAACTTGTCCGGCAACGGCGGCGGCAACGGCAACGGCAAAAATATCCCACACAATAGAAAGTGAAAGACTGTTCACACTAGCACGGCAGCGGCAATGCCTCAATCCGGCAATCCGGTAAATATGCGTCCGGCAAAAAAGTAATCGCACATGGAGCGATTCAACGCCATTTGCCGTACGGCAAAAAACCTACCAACTTCAAAGTCTGCAAGCATTTGCCTGTTTGACCAGAGGGAGCCAACGGTACGGGGCAGGGACGTTCTGTGATATCCAGCCAAAACAGTGCACAAATTATTTGGATGCGTACAACTACAAGATGCCTCGAAGATCTGACTTATCTGACCAAATTATAGAAAAACTGGTCATTCTTGTCCAAAAGGAATCATTCACATATACGATGTGACAAATCATGGTTACCATGATAAAGTAAAATTATTTAATATGTGAGAAAAATAGCAAAGGAAATTTGAAATCCCCAATTCAATGGTAACTATTCATATCATTTAGGTTGATTGCAGATATTGCTAGCAGTATTACAACAATAAGCCATCAATCATAACTTTTGTTTTGTCCATGATGTAACGTATGCCAGACTTGAAAACAAATACATGATAAGGCTATAAATTATTTCCTCTTGAGTCAGACATATATTACATTGCAATGTTTATGGAAGGAACATGGGTCCCTCATTTTTTCCCCTTAAAACATAGGCCTATTTTGCCTGGCCCGACCTGACTTCTAACTTAGACTAGCATAATGCAGTCACGGTGGCATGGGAAGAAATATGAAAGTGGTGTGTGTGTGTGTGTGTGGGGGGGGGGGGGGGTTGGGAGGACAATTTTGGACTATGCACCTCACCCTACGCCATTGACCAAAAGGTACACTTTTGATGCTGATTTTTTCGCTTTTTCTACCAGCAAGAAAGATCTTTTTTGATAAAAAACGAAATGCCATACCTCATTTTTTTCAAATGAAACTGCGCACTGAAAAAGGTGGAAATATTCTTTTTACCAGCCATGTTATAATACACAAGTATATATGCCCTTTGCAACAGTGGGACAGTGGCTTAGCTAGACGTTTTCCGGGGGGGGGGGGCGGGGTGGCAAGCACCCACATTTTCTGATTTTCTGGTTCAAGATCTGTTCAGACTCTTATTGTCAAATTTAATTATTCTGCTGTAACCATCTTTTCCTCTTCCGCCCTTTCTTCCGATCTATTTGATACGCTATTGCCATTAAAAAATCAGCTCCTCATCAATGTCTTCCATGTATGATAAGCAGGTAACGGAACAAATTAGTCAGGTTCAAATTCCAGTCAGTATCATCCGGTAAAATTTTTACCGTATGCGTCAATAATTTTTGCCGTCATATGTGAACAGCTCTGCCGGATTGGTGTTGCCGTTACCGTTGCCGTTGCCGTTATGTGTGAGCGCACCTTTATAAACATAGTATGATGCTATGTAGGTCTATGCCACCTTCTCAAGTGGAATTTGGAACGTTACAATAGATGTGCGCATTTTGCGGAACTAAAAATATTGGCTCTAGGGAGGGGAACTTGGGGAGACAATCCCTCCCTTTTGAAAATTTTTGATAAACTGTGTGTCCATGAATGTAATCTGGTGCCATAAATACTACCATTTGAAGTAAAATTTGCGTTTCTAAATAACGTATTTTTAGGATCTAAAATATGGCATCCTTGGGGGGGGCATGGCAACCTTTTTGGCTTGATAGCTCCAATTTTGTACTCTGAAACCATGGTGGTCCTCATTAACGGTCGGTGAGAGCAGCGGGCGTAGCAGAGGTAGAGCAACAAAGTTTTCAAGCAGAAGCGAAATCTGTGGACAGATTACCTCCTTAGCGTAGCTCGTTAAATTTGCGAGAAGCGAGCAAAAAATTCGTTCGAAATGTCTTCAAGATCTCTAGAAGTTGCTCTTCAAAGGCCTTTTACCGCATACAAAAAGGAGAAAAAATGGAAATATCGTAAGAAATAATGTAAAAAGAGAAAATACCGAAATTATGCTCATGGAAGGGGAGGCTGAAATTTGGCATCATTTCATTTCTCTTTTGAATCTTTTCACCACCCCATGATCTCTGCTCTTCTTTTGAGGGTCGCTACCTCCAGTTTGCCCGCCACTGTATTGAAAGATAAAATCCTTCCCAAAAGGGAGAAATTTTTAAAAGAGTAACCTGAAGTAAGAGCAGATGCATAGACCGCATTTTTAGAGCGGTTAAATTTAATTTAATATCCCGCTTAGAGAAACGAACCAATGTTCACCTCTTCGCGAAGGGTAACAAGTCAAACGCCGAAGGCTTACAATAGACCGTGTACAATTGACGGAGTAAAATAGTCCCTAATACAATTCGAGTGACTCTGAGATAGTTTTTCCATAGACGCGATGCGCACTGTTTAACAAGAAATTTCCTAACTGGCTAACGGTAGCCCTAATCCCTAACCTAATCCCTAACCTAATCCCTAACCTAATCCCTAACCCTAAAAAAGAATCCAATCGATACAACACAATGGCAACAACCAATCAAGAAACACCTTGTTAAACAGTGCTCATCTATCCATGTTAATACAAAATTATGGCATTTACTCAATGCAGAAATATCAACCTCTCTAAAGTAAGGAGAAAAAACAATTAGCTTAAAGGGCAAAACCTCTGTCCCAAACTATAATTTTGGCACCCGGGTACCGAAATTCTCAATTGGCTCAGCTCTTTGATTGACAGCTAGTTCAAACAATGCACAGTGCCAAAGCTTACATTACACAGCATGAACGGTACTGAGAGTGTTTTGATTATATAAATTGAGTTTTTCTGTACTCACTTTGAAGCAATGAACTGAGATTGTATCTGGATAAGGATGAATTTTAGACAATTCTGGGAGGGGCTTCAGTAAGAAGGATAAGAGAATTGGTACTGTTTGGGGTGAGAGAACTGGGCCTTAAAAGCTTTTAAAATCGTTGCAGAAATCTGGCATTATACGTTCAAGTGACACATTAACGAGTCTGTTTGTCAATAAGTTTCGGCCGTTCTTTATGTACAATACGAGTTCTGTTGCAATGCCCCTGGTATATCCAATTGCACAAATATAAGAAAATGTGGCCACCACTATTATTGGCATGTAAACAAGCCAAAGATAGCATGCTGTTTGTCTCTGTAAAGGATACAACAAGATAAAACTCAATGCAACTGAAGAAAATTGATGCCCTTAAGAAAACCGTTTTCTAAGCTTGCGTGATTTGAACATGACTGATACTTAAAAGTACTCCGTTTGCTGTTTTGCTCAATTTGTAAACATTACAACCCGTTAGAACCTTTTTTGTCAAGCAATTTCAAGATAGATCTTCGACGTGAGAATTTCTCAAAGAAAAATAAAGATTTCATGAAGAAGTTAAAATACAATATTCATTACTTAATCGATGTATTTACTGAAATATCCCAGGATGATAGGCATTAAAATTTAAGTCTTCGGCGAGAGATCCTGCAGAAAACACGAACTGACGGATTAGATGAGCAGATGTTTGGAAGAGCATGAATTTTTAATGTGTTCGTATAAATACCTTCCATGATCCCCATATGACCACTCAACTTGAGAGCGAAAGAAATTGGATTTAACTTGCATTACGCGTATGTTTTCACACTTGTGAAGGCACCTAGGCGCAAAACTTGTCAATGTTTCCTGGAGAAATACGAAAAGATAGGAAAAAGCAAAGTTCATGATAAGGTTCGTTTTGATACGTGATGCTTATTCGTCGTCAGTAACTCATTCCCTGATCGGTTCGCAGTTTTGTTTTCGAAAAGTGTTAGGCTGGGGCCTGTAAGCAGATAAGTAATAAAATAATAGCAAATAAAAACAACGTAGATGCGATGGATCGATTTATATCAATCCCTGATCCATTAAGGACTAAACTGGATATTTTACTAATAGAGTGTACCTATTGGGTGACGCTTTGTTTTCACATACTGACATCTTAAGCATAGCTTTAAAGGGCCAATCCTCTCTCCCCAAACTACAATTCTTGTAGGGGTTAACACTTAACAGAAATTCTCAATTGGCTCAGCTTTTTGTTGACACCTAATTCAAACAATGCAGAATACCAAAGCTTGGAACCTCAATTCAACAAACTACCAAGGTGTAGTTTGTATTTGACGATATGCGTAAAATGTTTGTAAGCTAGAGAATCTGTCTTGGGGAGGGTGGGGGTACGGGGTAAGACACTCATTGAACGGGACATATGACCAAGAAACCCATCGGGGAACCTCTAGTGATCCCCTACGAATTAACTTGATTTTCTTAATAAAATTTATTTCGAGGTATGGATCGAGAGCTTACCGAAATGAGTGGAAAGGGCAGTTTTTATCAAGCTTTACCGTAGCCTATATTGGCAAAGGGCAGAAGCGCTTTTCTCTTGTATTGTTTCAAAAATGACGGTAAAGTGCACAGTAGAAGCAGTTGGGTGAACATAACCAGGCGCGGATCTAGACATTTCAAAAAGGGGGGAGGGGGCTGAACTTAGAGAAATTAGTAGAAGTGACGTACGGTGATTCTCTGTCTTAAAATCTCAGTGGCCAGGTGGCGTAGGAACTAGTATGAAAGTTTTTGGACCATCATACCCCATTGGCCAAAATGTACATTTTTGATGCTACCCTTTTTCTAAGAGCAAAAACATTTTTTTTAAATTAAAAAAAAATCTGTTTTTTTTTTCTTAAGTTTGAACTCTACTGTACACATTTTTAAATATGGAGCTTGTATTGCAAGAAATAGTTTAGATTCAGGGTTTTCTGTAAGGATATTTGAATATTTGGGGGACCATTGAAGAAACTGCGTTTCTTGTTAACATATATCTGAGAAAGCATGTCGATTGAAGATCGTTGTTGTAACATAATGTTATCGAAGGAGTGCGGAATGACTGTTCTCGCCGGCGACATTCAAAAAGCTAGACAAAATATTTAAAAATTAAAAGCCTTTATTGAAGAAAATTTTTAGTGAAACGGCACTGTAGCGGCTCGGAAAAGTTTACCACTGACTACTTTATGAGTGACCACCTACTGCATAAAGGGTTGCAGGTAAGGGCGCGCGGAGCGCGAGGAAAAATTTCTTTTTTTTTAAAACTAATAATTTCAAATATGAAGCTTTTATTAGGAAGAATTTGGAATTTTATGAAAGAAAAGTTGCCGGAGGGAAAACCGCACTGTATTTGACTGGTGTCTCAAATGGCAAGTTCCAAATTTTGCACTTTTTCGAGTATGGGGCAATCGCCCCTCCTTGTAGCTATGTCACTGCTTTGCAACATTGATCATTGGTAACATTTTGCCACTTCAGTAACTAAAGAATCCGTCTACACAGACTACTCAACTGACAGGGCTGCAGGGTGGAAAGGTATCTGATGATAGGTGTGTATGAAAGCATAAATCGCGACCCCCAGAGAACCGGTCTCGGGCTTGTAAGTAGTAGCTAAGTTTTCCGAATTTTCTTTTGTGTGAATACAACTGTATCAGGGACGTATTGAGGCGCGCGAATCGTGCCTAACTTTTTCCCTTATTAAGAAGTATATGTAACTTGTTCTGCAGAAAGCTATAGATTCTGGGTTTCCTTTAGGGAAATTTATAGCGTTTAGGGATTACTGAAGAATCTGCACTTCCTTCATATATTGGTGGCAAATCTGAGAATAATTGCACGACGACTGAGTCATTGTTGCTACATAATGTTATCTAATTTCTACGAACTGTTCACTCTCTGATTACATTTCATGTTTCCCAAACTTTGTTGTCCTTTTAAGGCAAAATGTTTTAAAATCAAGAGCTTTCATTGAAGAAAATTTGGAATTCTATGGAAGACAGTTTAAAAAAAATAGCAATATAGCTGCCGGTGTATCTTAATGATGTTGTGTCACATATATGGTAATATCCGATTTTGTCGTTTGCAGAGCTCGAAAAAAATTTACCAAACTGAATTATGAGTGAGGAATGATGCATTATATATTGCATTTTTCGGCGCGCCATGCGCGCCGGGAATTTTTGCATTTTTTGAGATTTGGGAAGTGAAAAAGGGGTTTCCTGACCCGGAAAGTGGGGGACGGAAGCATCCTTCCGCCCTTTCATTTTTAACTGGGGACTATCGACCCCAGCCTCACGCTTCTCACGCCTATGGAATATCTTATTCTGCTCGAAAACCAAGCGGAGCTCTACCATCTGTTGGAACGGAGAGTACAGAAAATTTTGAAAAATCGCGATCCCTCAGACAGCCGCCGGAAACGGCATTTCCCACCGACTTGTAAGTAGAATCTAAGCAATCATTATTTTGAGCTTTCGTTTCCAATAAATTTATACTTCAATAAAAAAATGAGTATGTTATAAAATGGTCAGAAAGTTACCAAATAAAACAAACCACTACCATTGGATCAAATGGTAATGCATAGAAACTAGTCTTTTGAAAATGAGCTGGTAAGGGCATCTACAAACTATTTTACTACCTTGCGACATAAGAATATGATGAGTATTAATTCGAGCAACTTCATTGACCGGCGAAAATCCCTTCAGAACTTCAAGGGAGGATGGCAATGCATCACATATCGGCTACCTAGCCTTTACAAGTTTCATTGAACTTAACAAGGGTCCCATGTGTTTGAGCAGCCTGATTAGCTGAAACAGAAATCAAAATCAACGTACAGCCCAATTCTCCGTGGTCAGTATCAACAACTATACCAGGGCTTCAATTCTTACGTGTCGCATTATAATTAACACTTAAAACATACTTGAAAGTTTTTGTATTGTGTTTCTCCGATATGATTGTGTTTGATCGCTGTCCCTCTATACCAGGGGATTTGTGTTGTGAGGGAAAGGATAAGCCTGAAATAGCCCCTTGAATATTCACGTAGATAGACATGTAGTATGTTGGTCATTGCTGATGTAAATAAAGGGGGGGGGGGGCTGAAGCCGTAAAAGCCCCCCCCCCTTGGATCCGCGCCTGATAGCCTTGGTAGGCCAGTTATTGAAAATAAAAACACTGAATTTGATTTCTGTAATAGATGAATGAAAATACACTTATTGCACTGTAAACACAAATAAGTCAAGTGGTATCTGAATTGACCAACCACGTTAGGCACTCATATTTGACTTGTTTTTGATGGTATTTGACTAATTTCGTAGTAATGGACAAAATAATATCACACAAAACTTCGTCAAAGAGGTTTATGATTTGTCAGAAACTAATTTAACAGGGTCAAATACAAGTCTAATATAAGTCAATATTGTTGACTAACGAGATTAGTCAGTTCTGGCACTATTTGACTAATTTGTGTCTGCAGTCATGACATTCCTTAATTTTCATGATATTTCTAGTTTGAAGTCCGGGGGCAATCGTTCAGTCCCCCAATTTCACTAATGGTTGCTCCAATCGACAACTGCATATCACTTTCCTGCCATTTTACGGAATCAGACACAACGAGCCGGTTGCTACTGTTGCCACAAAAGAAATTCTTACCTTATTGGAGACTGAATCAAACCAAATACCGTCAAATGGCACTAAGCCCGTGAAATTAAAAGATGATCTGTGCTAAATTCTTATAGCTCGAGTGGTTTGTTGTCACTCAATCTAGATTTAAATGAGATTGAGTCGAGTTAATTAAACTCTCTGTCCCTCGTGGCCGCCCCAGCTATCCTGAAAGGAAGTTTATTAAAAGATGAGCTTAAGAAAACGGAGGAAGCATGTGAAACGGAAATTAGAAAACCTAAGTTGTAAAAGTTTTATGGACGAGAAAGCAACGGAGGGCTTTTAAAATTCTTGGTTTGGGATTGTATAAGTGAAATTTTATAAGTAAAATTACTTACCTGCGTAGCAGGCTGTGCGGCATGTTCCTAGCTCAGTCATATCCATGAAGCTGGAGAGCCGAGAAAACAGAGTCCACTTCGAGGGGTACGAAATTGCACGTGAAAACCTTGAAGTGGAGTCCGTAATATTATACTAAAGATCTTGTTAGTAAGACTTCTTTTCGCTTACATCTTTATTTTTATTGAAATTTTCCTACGGGACGATAGGAATGACAGTATAGGCAAGCGTTGACGTTACTATCGGTGTATATATTTATGTGAAAGACAAGTAGTTTACAGTAACTAATCCATTTATACTTGTAAAACAGTAAGTTTTCTTTTGCATTTATATAGGTTCAGGATGAATATCAAGTTCTCCCTCCACAAGAGCAACATAAACAAATATAAAATAAAAGATAAAAACTTGAACTACTACTATTAAATTTTGTTCATTGCAAGGAATTGCTTGTATCGGGACCACCTTGAAATTACCTACTTGGATCCGGCCGAATCTTTTGCTAAGCCCTGCACAAAAAGAAAAAAAGATAGAAAAGGAGAGGGATATTACAAGGGAATAAAACAATAAACAAAATTTTGGGTGAGCTTAAATCAAATGGAATATTTTATGCCAGTTCTGCAGTGTCGCCGTGCTTCACCTTACTGTAGCCCCATGATTAAAGAAATTTTTGAACTCATTAAAATTTATGTAATTTAGACATAAAAGTTGTATAATTTAAATACAGGTATAAAAGTCCAAGAAAAAAATTCTCGCCTGTTTGGCCCACACCCGCAATGATGGATATTGATACAATGGAGGAGCTTAAAAGTGAGAGAAAGGGGGAAGGTTTCATTGGAATCGACCACTTTGCTTGATATCTATCTTAATTTATACTCTTTGCCAGAGCTGTAGTCGAGTCCGGAGAGCCCGAGTCACGAGTTCGGCAATTTTCAACTTCCAAGGACTCGAGTCCCTGTTTTTTTATCAATGGATAAAAAATCAGCGCCTCTGGCAGAGTCCTTCAAAGTCTGAAATCATGAGTCCGAGCCCGGACTCGACTAGAGCACTGCTTTTAATATCGGCAGCCCACCTCCATTTTCTGACCTGAACCCCTGAAATAAGAGTCACTGACAAGAATGCGAGGATGAACATGAGGTTGAGTCCTGTCATAGATTCAGATCGGTTCGCTGACATTACGTCATGTACGTAATTCCACGCACCCCGACCATCTTATACAACAGAGGTCTAATCAGGGAGCAGTAATTTTAAAAGAAAAGTCCGAAGTAAAATCGAAAAAAGTTTCGATGTGTTGAAGGCGTTCTTACTCTAATTGTTATAAGTATTCTGGTAGAATTTGCGTTGAATTTCGATGTAAGGTTCTCGTGATATGAACAGGTAAAGCTGCCACATTTTCAAAAAAAAGTGAACTTGTAGCGAGCACATATGGCAACATAGATTCACATTAATGAACAGACTTTGGCTTGTTTGTTTAAAACTGCACCACAAATTTTCTCCTCAGCGATCAAATGGTATCAAACTGCAATTGCATAAGCAGCATGAGCATTCCTCACAGGGAGGTCTTATCCCTATAAGAGGCGGAGATAGAGATTTTGGTTAGAGGGGTGAGAATGGCCTGCGGTGTCGCATTGAAGTAGGATTTTAGGACCTAAAAAGGGCACTGGCAGGAAATGTTTTTCCGTCAGGGATCGCCCCTTACCATATGGACCCACCGCCACTGATCCATATTAATTCCAAGGTCAACAAAACATACTAAAAAAGAGGGCAATTCTTGCCAATGTGAGCAAGTGATGTAGCCTCTGTTGCCCTTAAGAATTTCAGCTTGACTTTCGGCGTGACTGGGTGTGACCCCCAAACCACTAAGTATCGTCAATTAAAATTTGGAGGATGTTCGAGGCTCCAGCCTCACGACTTTGGCGATGCCAGTTTAACCTTAACTTGCCGCATCTTAAGACGAGGTAAACGGTGACGATGAAAATTTATCAATCTGGAAATTTTTACTGTGAACGTCCATGGCTGTGTCTCTCTATGAGCTACTCATGACAACATTTAATTGATTTTGAAAATATTATATAACTAAACTGGTATCCCTCAAGCTTCAATCGACTTGAAAAATTATACTTTAACCCGAATGATCTGAGTAATAAAAACACTTGAGGTGTTTCTCGACAATTGAGAAAAATGGAATATAACGATAAATAGATGGCTGGGGAAAATTGACAAACTTTCCTTCAAATGGATAATATTTCTTAAAAAAATTAATGAAAAGAGGCAATTTGACTTATTAACTTTGTTAATTTCGACGTGCTTCCGATGTGTGTATTTTCCTGTAGCTACCCGTAATACATCCGATACGTTCTGTAGCTTATACAAAAATATCTTTTATTAAAATAGTATCACCACCCACAAATTAAGCCCTCTATATGAACATATGCACTGTTATTCATCTATTCATTTCATTTAATTTCTTTTCATTTATTTAACACAAAAATCATAAATAATAGGAGCAAATATAAAATCACAGAAAACGGTGGAGGAAGCCTGAAAAGGCAAAAAGCTTGTACTAAGCAGGTCACCTTTAAGAAGTAAAGGTGCTCTGTTCTGGAAAAGACGGTAAACAAAATGGTTACAGGGTTATTTTGTTGAGATTACCAGATACTCAACATATTTTTAGTTATTTTCTTGTGAGTCACACTTATATGCAGCATTTATCAGGATTTCAATGCTTGATTTCCGTTTTCTGGGTTCGAGTCCATTTTTACTGTACTCGGAACTGGTCGGGATGGGAAACTGCCTGGAATGGGATGCAGTTGGACTCGGACTACGAGCCTATTCTGTCAGAGTCTTTAAAAACGAAAGTTTCAATGATGCAAAAAATAATAATAATAATGAAAGGTACTGTTGAAAATACAGTAGTATGAAAATAATGCGTATTTTGTATCGTCAAATGGATGGGCTCAGAACAGTCTGGGGATTGTAGATGCGGGAATCGGAACTGACTGAGAGTAAGACTAAATGGACCCCAATACAGCGTTAAGTAGCGTGGGGCGGGGGGTTCTGGTCCCAGCACCCATTTACTCCATATTAACAAAAACAAAATAAACATAATCCAGGAGAATAATGAGGATTCAGTCCCCCTCCTTTTAAAATATCTGGATCTTCACCAATATGAGATGGAACAATCCAGAATATTTGAGTAACGATTGACTTCAGATGAGACCTTTTCTTGAGATTCTCCCCTTTAAGGTTCTGAACGACAACCTGCTCCAACCATGTGATTACTGCCTCTCATTATCTTCCCGTCTTCTCTCTTCCTCTCACCTTTTCCATGAAACTATGCGATTTGTTCTCAAGTATTAATTTTTCCCTTTTGAATTTAATAATCAATTCGAACCGTGGGGCAAGTTGTATTATCCATATCTGGTGACGAGTGCATTTAAAAGCTTTCGATTAGCTAGCAATTTCTTGTTTCTCTGTAAATTACGACAAGAGTTTCATTGCCTTCGTTATTTTAGATTGCGAGATTTATTTCCACAAAACTTTGATAGATGGAATATCAAAACCTGAAAGCCAATCTAGGTTTCATTACGAGCACACGCCATGGGGGTGAATGTTTGGTACCTGTTTTTCTCATTAAGTGGAAGATCTTGAAAATAATTGCTTTGGGAAATTGAGTTCAACTAAGTAGCCGAGCTATCATTTGCTCATATTGAGTCTAAAATTTTGTCGTTTTATGATCTACCACACCGTTTTGATAATCTTAGCAATCCTTGAAACTTCACAGTAAAATGAACCTATACACACGAGATCATTGGCCAACTGGAGAATGGTAGGTGTACGCATGGGTTTCTCCAAAATTTTACAACAGCTAGTTTTTCCTGTAAAAGGAGAAAATGGAATACAAACGGATGTGCGGTTTACCGAATTTAGAAAAAGCAAAATTCAAAGTACTACACTGTAGAATTATCTGTAAAATTACAGAACAAAAAATAAAGAAATACAAAGAAACTACAGAAAAATAAAGAAATACAAAGAAACTACAGAAATATAAAGAAATACAAAGAAATTACAGAACAAAAGATAAAGAAATACAAAGAAATTACAGAACAAAAGATAAAGAAATACAAAGAAATTACAGAACAAAAATAAAGAAATACAAAGAAATTACAGAACAAAAGATAAAGAAATACAAAGAAATTACAGAACAAAAGATAAAGAAATACAAAGAAATTACAGAACAAAAATAAAGAAATACAAAGAAATTACACAACAAAAATAAAGAAATACAAAGAAATTACAGAACAAAAAATGAAGAAATACAAAGAAATCACAAAAAGTGCTGGTAACTTTTGAAACTTGTTTGACAGCACCTTTTCTATTATTTAATTGTTCTGTTTCAGACATTTTCTACAGTGCATGTAAATGTGCATGTACAAGGTAAGCAAGCTTGTAGGTCATAGGGTAATTATTATAAAGAACATAAGCTTACTCTGAAGAAGATTGGTGTCTCGATGAGGCGTATAAGGACTTGTGAATATATATTACTTTTTGACTCGTACGTGTACGGGATATCACGACAGGCCCTCCCTAAATTGACGATGTCACGGTGATTTATTTATGGAACCTACTGCCATTGTGCTTGGTGCTCAGCATTAGCAATAAAGTAGGGAAAACAAACCAGCGAGTCACAACCAGAGAGAGCGTGGCCAGCCCGACTTAAACCAACTGTTTAGAAACTGGGCCGTAAAAGTTCATTTGACCTAACCTTTGCCCTATACCTACATTTCTGTTACTGACCCGAAAAATAAAACTTGTTTTCAACTCAGGCCTGTGGCTTGGGAAGCGCGTGGGCAGAGGGAACAACTGTCCCTTTAAGTTGCAATTGACTAGCCTGAAAGACATTGTGACACAATTGGTCCCTGAAAAATCGCACCCTGGCCATGGACCAGCTATACCTCTGTATTGTATAAGTTCCCTTAAATATGACAGGCGTGACTCGGTGTCACTTAGCTAAGTACCAGGATGAAAACGAGCCGACTCCCATTGCGGTTTAAGTGTTGATCGAAAACATCACCAAAGGTTTTGCCAACAGTAAACATGCGTATGAACATTTGCAATCTCTCTAAGAGGGCTTTCAAATTGGTCCAAAAAGGCCTCCAGGCTAACTAAACTAAGCAGACTCCAATACAGCTTACACCAGAAGTCTATAAAATAGAATAACGCTACGCGTCAGATTTCAAACTTCATTACGGAAAGTTGTTCAGCGAAAACGTTTCACGTATTCTATAAAAGCATACCCAGCCGAGACTAGCAATGAAATTAAACAAGCTACAGCCTTTATTAAAGCCCTTCGCGAATTTGGCGACTGGCGCTGTTCGGATTATGATTTTCTTCAGCTCCTAAATGTCTTACGTTTTCTACAATTTTGATTTAGGAGAGTTCTCACAGATGGAATTACAAAAGGTGTAATCCTATTAGCGTATGTAAGCGATCCCAATCACCCTAGCCATTACAAACCATCATTTGCGGTTGTATGTTTGGTTTATGTGACACGTAATGAAACATTTGAAACCAATGTATGTGACAAAGGTTTCGGTGCAACTGGTGTGGAAATATTTGAGAAATGAAATATCACGAAGGCGTTGGATATATCACTAAATCAATCGGAATTGATCACCAGCAACTGTATATGTATTCATGTAAATTTGGTTTATGCACGGAGTTGCTGGAGAACTCCCTGGTTTATGTTACTCTTTTTAGGGCTTCTGAAAAAGTGATCAACAAAAAGAATCATATTAATGCGTAAAAACATTGCAATATTATGGAGAATATAATTGTTTAAAAGCTACTCTTTGTATGAAAATTTGCGTTATGCTAGCAAAATTCTGCTCTACATATAGAAACAATCGCGTTATGGTAAGTAACCAAAACCACCTTACAATTAAGTCAAATTGGCAAGGTAGCCTTCAATTGTGCAGGATTTTGTAGAAGGTATTGTGAATAACCGAGTCTCAGTCACAGAACAGCCTTAACAATTACTGTGGCATGAACTGTGGCATACCATAGAAAATAGGAAAGCGGCCTAGACTAATCCACTTTCCAACCCATTAACATTTTTTGAGCTGCATTAATTTGTGTGTTCAATATATCATGTTCATTTTGCTTGTTTAGATAAGATGGAGTTTTACGGTCCAGTTTCCAACTAATTGGTTCAACTGTTCAAGTTGATCCGGCCACGGCATTTTTTTTCCATTTGTGGTTCACTGGCTTGTTTTCCCTACTCACTAGGTTCCGTTTTTAAAGTCTTCGGTTTGACCCGGCCAGGACTCCAACTCCCGACTACATTTTGTCTGGTAGTTACGGACTAAAAGTATCAACTAGCGATCTTTAATTCTAAAATGAAAAGACCTTAACACTCTTTAAATATCTGATCAGAGGGACACCGAACAGAAATCTAGTCAACAAATGGGCTGGATCTGGCTCAAAAACGAACCCATTCAGATAATTTTTGAACGAAATCTGATCAGATGATTGACAAGAAATTTTAAGAGTCTGAAAAATCCCTCATTTGATGTGTTTTCAACCAATTCCCCAAATCTACGCTTTTGATGAAATTCATATACTGAAAAAGAAACCAAGAGACAGCCACATGTTTTCCAACCCACTTTTCAAAATCCTTCATTTGTAACCAGAGACTTATCAATATGTGTTATCGAAGTGATATTTCATAATTCCAAGTGCATACTGACAGGCAGTTATGCTTAACCCTTGTACATGTACATAGACATAGACGTCAACATCATGTAAAAACTCAGTATGTACATACGATACGATGACTTTGTATTCATCTGCAGTACCAAAATACCACAGTTGGCAACGAATCTCTGACACACTTTTAAAGAGACCCATGGTAACCATTAACTTTTAAAGCGTTCTAATGATTTTTTTACGATGAAGTTCCGACCTTGAAGACGTCGATGATGCGTTTAAATATGAGTTGAGAATGCAATCTATCGAACAAAATGGCTTTAAATACAAGAAAGTGAAAGGAAATGAGTGTGATGTGAACATGTTTGTTAAACTGTTTTGTTTTGGAAGATGCAGAGAAATAATGACATGCATAAAACTTGGTACAATGGTGTGGTCAGACTTGCTTGATAAAGAACTACTTGGTCTCACTTCAAGATTATTATATAAATCAAAGGGAAAGATAAATGCAAAAATGAAAACAAAATGTTGTTCATTAAGAGGAAGGGAAAACTCCACCCTATAACATAGGTTTTGCTTTTATTTAAAACTTATTTAAAACTTAGACCTACAACGAATTGTTCGCGACTCAACTCTGATATGTTGATACCATAACTACACCCTGAGAAATGGAAATTTTTAAAACTTCATACGCCCTATTGGCAAGATAGCATTTTTTTTTATCAATTCAAGGTTAATTTAATACAATGAAAATTAAAGAACAGTAAAGGCTATCAATGTGAGCCCATGGCATTATAAATACCTGCTTCAAGTCAGTTTTTATAGTGAATGTGTCAACTGCAA
This sequence comes from Holothuria scabra, assembly GCA_037179385.1. NCBI lineage: Eukaryota > Metazoa > Echinodermata > Holothuroidea > Aspidochirotida > Holothuriidae > Holothuria > Holothuria scabra. The sequence goes on along the minus strand of CM074181.1, from coordinate 54,472,452 downwards.
TTGCCAATATCTTGAGAAATGAACATGTGAAATAAATGGAACTTTTACCATGGTTAGAATATCTTCCTCTTTAACACATAAAACACAACTACGGTTCTGAACTACTCTTTTATGTAATTTCTTGTAGAACAATTAAGAATTCTAGGAAGGGACACACCTCTTGAGAATATCATGGATATACCGCTTAAAAGGCATTTTGTGATGTAATTAAATGATTACTTCCTAAATCCAAAAAAGTATAAATTGTGACTGATCTAAATTTGAGCCCGAGTCTCCGCTTTAACATGTGGACGGCTCATTTTGGAAATTTTCACTACAATATTAGATTGGTCGAACATTTCACTCTAAAATAGGGAGTTTTTTACTCTAAGGGTTATAGACAGAATAAAAGTTTTAAACCTTTACTAGATTGCATAGATACACATCAAAAATTTACCATGACAACCAGAACATAACCCCCATACTCACTGTGAAGCAATTAGTTGTTAATTATGTTTGGCCTAGTAGATTCAGCTAGCATCACTCAAGCAAGCATAAAAACCATCCTTTCCCCTTAAAGCATTCTCCGATGTAGGGTCTCATAGCTTAGCAATTTAGACGAAAACTGCTCTTTACATCTGTCCGACAAAATCAGAATAGCTTTGGTAAATTACAACTTCACAAGTTCTTATTTAATTTGAAAATTCTCCAGCCGTTTGTGATTCTAAATGCTGAGGGGAAAATGTCACATAGAGCCCATGGCCTTTAAGAATTTCTGGTTTCATAATACGAGTCGGCAGCGCGGGAAATTGGCCTTATTTTTTATTCCCAATAGGTTAATGCCATCCAGATCCTTTTTTCTCCGGTTTTGAAGGGTTAAAAGGGTGGAACGACTGAAAAACTGCAAAATCCATTTTTGATCTTAACGATGTCTTGTGAGTGAGTTTGCTCCTCATATGATAAAGGAAAGTAGCTTTGACAGTCTTAAAGGGTTATATAACAACTCAGAAATAATAGTTTCCCTGATCTGACAAACTGTCTTGCATTGCTTAAATCTGTTTTAAAAAAATACAATTAAATTTAATTTTGTCGGAGCCTCATTAAAATGTTCTAACTCTTAAATGTGACGGCTTGTTTATTCTCATTCGTTGAAACAGAATGTAGAGTTTTTCTAGACTTCGCACGAGCCTTCTAAGTGATTTAGTGAGTGATTAACATAGGTAGATAAATGTGTCTCCGATTCTTGAAGTGTATTTATACAGACGTTCTAAAGCCTTGTTTTAATTGCCTCGATCGAGTTTCAATTACAACCGATTTTAAAGCTTGACTACATTTTGTAAACCTTCCAATTCGTATGTTAAAATAAGGTTTGATCAGAGTTTGACAGGAAGAAATAAGCCATTTTGCCGTTTGGAATCAATGTCAAGATTTAGTGTAAACGACGTAATTAAGAGAGAAATTAACCTTTAATTAAAGAATCAAAGCTATCGAGAAAGGAAGTGAAAAATATACCCATGGAATAACTCAAGAAAAGGATGTTTAAATCAGTTAGAATTAAGCTATCGTCGTATATAATATAAATTAATTCAGTTTATAAACATTTTAAAAATGCTTTATTAAGTAGAATATGAAAAAGGTGACAGAAAGGAAGTCGTTGAAAAAAAAATGATTGAAGAAAAATTTTTAAGAAAACACCAAAGAAAGGTCAAATCCAATATAACGAACACTTAGAAAATGACAACCGCTTTACAGTGGAGCTTTTGTAATGTATATACGCCTTGATATTCTACTCGGTACATACCCTTCATAGCCTGTTAAAGTCCGGTTCAAAGCTGGCCTGTACCATGTACGCAATGAGCAATAAATCGCAATGGACCCATTGGAAATGTGTGAAATGTAACTTCAGTCTTCATGGCAGCCAGCCAGTGACGTAACGAGACATTTTAATTGGAGTAAGCACCCAAATTCCCAGATTTTTTCATAAGTGTGATCACCACTGTTCTTAGGGCGAAGCTTTTTTTTTTTTACAAAATGTATCAATTATATACCTCTGACTCTATCTTTTTATTCATATTTTATGTGTGGCTCCATTGAAGTCATTGTTTAAATGGCGGTTATTTTTCACCCCAGCCAGTTTCATCCTCCCGCAACCATTTATTTACTTCTAGCCCCTTCCCTACTTCTGTCTAAAGCTCATTGTCAGTCAGGAGCAACCCCAGTTTACTTCTGCAGGGCATACCCTGGTGAGTGCACAAACCCCTTATGTGTAATGAGAACACTCAGTATACATTATGTGTTAGGAACAAGAGGTACTCTGCTTTTTGAATTTGATATAAATCAAAAGCTATGCCAATTGAGAATTTCTGTAGACGACTGATAAAATTATAGTTTGGAAAAATGAATGACTTTAAACGTCAAACTTAAAGGGGGAATACTGTCTCCATTTTGACACATGAAATGTTGTGATGAATCATGCTCTTCCTAATTCGATGATACGAAGAAAGATTAAACAAAATGGACTGTGTATTAGCAAACAGTAATGCACGATCATGGTTAACGCAAGCTATGCACAAAAGCACATACCCGGAGGCACCCAACTACACCAAGAGTACAATATTCCCTTGAAATGCACAAGTGCAGAATTTTTTTGACCTTTATTTATACATAGCAGCATGTTGATTTATTAGATGAAAAAGGACTAAATTTTTCTGTAAATAACCACGTAAAATTAGAACAACCCGGAGTAAAATGGTGTAGCCTAAGATGAGTGCGTTTATCATTACCTTGAGGTTATCGCGGGATAACACCTGACCGTAATGGATCAGAAGGAATGGAGGAATACACTAGTATAAACGAATTATCTTTCGTAACTTTTGAGAACTGAATATGCTCATTTAAGGAAAAGAGAGGAATATTTTGTCAACATTTAAAATTCAGTTATAAAATTGTTGTCACAGGAATTTCAAAGAACCATTTATGAATTAAGATACAATGAATCATGAATGACTTGATGATTGGATTTTCCCTTTAACACATTAGTGTATGGTCTACCTTTCAGTTTGCCTATAGGTCTTTACTGAATCAAACAATAAATATTCCTTTTGATTTTTCATGGCGTTCGTAGTTAAACGTTACGTCATAGACCCATAAACAAACAAATTAGAAGCATATATTTACAGAGATAAGCTGTGTTTCTTACATATTGCTAATACAAATAGCAATGCCAACTTACTCTGTTGCTATAAATCACTCCATATCTATTGTAACACTTTGTTAGTCGTATATCAGCGCTTGCATTGTCTTGTAAACATTGCACCCCGGATATTGGAAAAACTGTAATAAAAATGATATGTATTGTTTAATAAACAAAATGTACGGACTTGGCACGATGGCACTAAGCTTTGTTTTACAGCGTAGGATATACCTGTGTGAATATAGAAACAATCTAAATAAATCAATCGAAAGTTACTTGAGTGAACTGAATCTCCAGGTACAATTTACATTCAGAATTTATCCGTAATATACGATATCTAATTATCTAGAACAAACCATGTATGTTGAAATATGATCCTGCCAAAATTCACAGATATACTCTTTACAATTATGGAGCAGCATGCAACCATGGTGTACAATCTTTCGTAGCAGAGCTAATTCCCCCGCCAGGCAGTCCACCTTTCAGAATAACATTAAACTATAATTTATCTGGCCCTTTTTCTGTTTTGCATCTAATTTGGCCCAAAATCTACAAAAATGTGATACTGCGTTTTATATGTTAATAAAACTGTAGCCCGTCGAACATTGCACTCTATGCTAGTCGCAACATGACATTTTGAGGCTTGCACAAGGAAATTATCATTCATATTTAACGAATCCTTCCAGGGGTATTTGCGAAGATATAGACAGCCTCAGAACTTTTGTCTGTTTATTCTGTAAAATATTCCCTGGTAACCTTTCAATCCCTTAGCTAGGTTAGTGCCACAATTACTTACTTCAAAGAACTGGCACGATTCTGCTACAACTAATATATTGAGAAGAGAATTGATGTGGCAAGTGTTCTAAATTGTAGGTTTGTGACTTAAATATTCGAATATAAACCTTGCGTGTGTCCACTCGACTACCGTGCTCTTGATTTCTTTTTTCACCAGAGAGTTCATTTGACACTTTGCAGGGTAGCCAAAAGGCTATTTAGTTTTCAGTGTGTTATTTGTCCAGCAATAAGGATTAACTATCAGATAAAAATACCACACCTTCGATTAAATTTTATGAGTCTGAAGTGTAACTCAATACTTTGCTTGTTTTTTACCATCATATTATTTTAAGTTGATATTTTACTAGGGTGTTGAAGGGCTCTACCAAATTACAAGGCTTGTAATAAGCGTTTTGTGAATAATTTGAAAACAAATGTCTGAACACGAATTTTCAAAACCCGAATCGAGTCCTTAATTACCCACTAATGAAACATTTGTTTGTATGTAGGATAAGACGATTGTCTTAGTTTGACCATTTGGCATTAGCATATAATTTAAGCCATATTTTGGCGGCTTATAAGTTATAAGAAAAAATATTCCAGACCATATCATCCAAACCATATAGCAATATACCTTCTACCTAACTCAAGATATCGTATTTTGAAGATTGCCTATTTTTGATAAAAAATAACTTTTTTCTTTACAAGGTTACATGATGTTATGTAGGCTAATCTAGGCACATTGTGTCAGATTCCTTTTGTTTTTCTTTATAATTGAATGTCCTGTTTGTCCTTGAAATTTTATACTGTTGGAATGTTGAGGTGTTTTTTTCCTGTAGATCCAGTATACCATATATAGGGTATATAGCAAACAATGCTGCTAAATATTCACAGCAGCACCATCAATATCATGAAGAAATTGAATGCAATGTCAAATTCATGTGCCGCGATGACATCGCAGATTTCCCACAATGCACTTTATTTATAAAAATATACACATGAATATCTGCCATATGCCACTGAGATGCGGTTTTCACCGCCTGAAAGAAAAAAAATCTGTACATTTTGAAGTCATTGAATTTTGTCTGCGCTATATGCCTTTAAATCCTCACAAATTTGGAAGACTTTGGTAAATTTTAAGTCTGAATAAAATGCACTACTTTGGAGAAAGTAGGTTTAAGAGGTTTAAAGAGTATTCTTATTTCAAATTATTCCGTGTTACGTACTAGTGCAGTTCAATATTTATGTTACCACAAGCATATTTCCCTTTTTTAAGTTTATACGTGGTTCAAAACACCATGCTTAATCTGTTGAGTGTTTGACACTCAAGGCAGTGGTGGATTTGACAACCATGGTCGGAGGTTCCCCGCTCATGGTCAGTTAGTTAGTTAGATAGAGTTTTACGGCCCAGTTTTCAACCAATTGGTTCAAGTCGAGCCGGCAACGGCCTTTTTTCCAGTTGGCTTGTTTTCCCTGCTCCATTGTCTTTGCTGAACACCAAGCACAATGGCACAAGGTTCTGCTCATAGTGGCTCTAATAGTCTCTTAATTGTCTGACCTTTAGGACGATTTTATACTAAAATATTTTGTTCTTCAAATATCTGTGATCTAACGACGGACTATTGTTTTTTTTTCATATTCCTATATTCAGATATTACATGAATGTAGTATTCAATTGAGTACTTTTATAGAAGAAAACAAGGATATAATTCTTATTGTATAAATGTAGATCCTCATAACTTTTAAGGAGTAGGGTCTATACTCCCCATGGTCCTGATCACACGGTTCAAATGAATCCTTCCCCCCCCTTTCTGTACACTCTATAAACAGTTGGGTAAATTTTTACCCATGGTTGGGTCCGTATGCCACTACCTAAATTGTTGGGTAAAAAACTTCCCAAGTTGGTTACACAATCAACTTTTTCGTCGGAAAAATTCACCCAACATGGGTACCTTGTGCCCAACGTTGAGAATTTTTTTTACCCAACAGTTTAGGTGGTGGCATATGGACCTAACCATGGGTAAAAGTTTACCCAACTGTTTTTAGAGTGTAGTGCATGCATGTCCTGGTATCAACTGGTCAAGTGAAAGACGTTTTCAATTATTGACTGAAGGGGAGAAGATTCTACGGGAAAAAGGTGGGATTAACACTCCCCCAAAATGTCCGCCCTAAAACTGTTCCTGTCATCAGGCGTTCTGTGTTGTGATTAACAGGAACCACGGAGACTGAAGGGGAGGCTATGGTGGCGTTAGCTTTCCCCACCTTTTATGGGGCGATGCGCACTGTTTAACAAGAAATTTCCTTACTGGCTAACGGTAACCCTAATCACTAACCTAATCCTAACCCGAAAAAAGAATACAATCGGTACAATACAATGGCAACAACCAATCAAAAAACACCGTGTTAAACATTGCACATCAACCCCTTTTCTCCCGTTTGCTTGTGGGTCCATTATATTGCTATTATAATACTAAATATAATTATTGAGTCGCTTGTGTTGTGTGCCCCCCACTTCAAAATTGCTCATCGGTCCTTATTGAAAGGTCACATCCAACCAAATTATTTTTAACTAACCGGAAAATCTCATACTTCTGTTCGTATTTCTCTTCAAAGTATCATCCAAAATATTTTAGGACTTTATACTATTGCATATTTAGGTAAAATAAGTAGTTATTCCTAGTAAATTTCACATTGGAGGAGAAATGAAGCTTTTGTCACATGATTTACCAGATCCAACCAAGAAACAGGACGGTCTACTATACTAATTCATGTTGGGAAGACTACATTTCCCCTTCCATCTCTTGAATTCTTACTGCATATCGATCTCATTTATCATGAAACACCGTATTTTGTTTTGTTTTTGTTTTTACTCGTTTTATGTTTCGGTTTGTTTCCCGGTCTCGGTATGTCTTACTATAGACATGTCCACATAAGTTTAATTGATCCCTTAGTTATAGAAAATGAGGTGTTAAGGCGACATAAACCTTTAGAGCTTCAACAGTGATCACTTTAATGAATGTAACGAGAGCTATTATTCATTATAATGAGTTTTCCTGAGAGAAACGGCTGTTTGAAAAGTCTAAATAAAACTGCTCTCATCTATGTACGACGTGCATGGTAAACTTAAAGTGAGCGTACATTCTATCCTTATCGATTCATCTGACAATTAAAGCTTCATCTGAATGCATTGCATATACTTTTAATGTAAATTCTCCACGTCATTTTATTTGTTAGGGAACAAACTAGGGAAAGAGGTTAGATAATCCGTCGTGAATTTCATTCTTTTATAAAAGAATTGGCGACTTAATTCATGCAGGCATTAACCTACATTCCTTAAACTTATAGATCGGGTCGAGTGACACGAAGATTGGTTTATTTCTAGAGCAGATTTTAAGTCAATTTAGTTGTTTCTTTTTTAGACCAAAAGATATATAGAGGATTGTGTCTATACGGTTAATTACAAACATTGACCTAACTTTCATCAAAATAGACCCGACTTTCAATATGGGAGTTATCCAAGACGTTGTTGCGTGGATAGCCGGAGTATCCAATAACATTGTATATACATTATAAAGTGTATACATTTCATAAAGTACTATGAAACGAAAGGATATACTCCCAGGCTTACAATTGTCATTGTGTCTCTTTTGGATTACTAATTCTCTAGCAGTTAAAGTGACTGGAATGGTAATTTACTAGAACTTAGAGATTCACACGTTTTGCAATTAGCGTGCGTTGCTTTAGTATGCAATATCTAAATAAAATCTTACCGTAAGTCAGTGAATTCTGTGGGCAATTAGTTTGCTTAAGATAAATTACCAGATTCATCGATATCGCTTCTTTGAGGTCAAAAGATTGGCTGTGTTAGGTGTAAGACTCTTGAGTTTTTTCTTGGGATAGAAAGGGGAATGTCCTTCATGCGGACCAATCAGTTTCTTAGAATTCATCACGTCTCTTATTCTAAGTTTTCCAGCTTTCCTACCCCCGTTTGTTGTTCTGGAACTGGATTATAAAAGAACACGTCAAATATCATCAAACTATTGATATTAACTTTATTTCTAACACTAACTTTTTTGAAACAAATTTTAATTTGCTTTCAAAAAGTCAAATTTCCCTTCGCTATGTACCAAAGAAGAGTACGCAGGAGAAAGATCCTGTAGATTTGATAGAACTCCTTCAAGAGAAAATGTTTTGCTGTCGCTTCTACCTCTTTAAAGAGGGGACTTTAAAAAACAAAAAATATCTTTCGCTGTATCTGAAACTCTCTAAAATCCCTTGTCTATGGACCATTTTAACGCAAAGCCAATGGCACTTCGTCATTACAATGTAGAATATGTTTACTGAAGAGAAGCAACAGCTTTAGAACTATTTTCCGATTTTAAACCTTAAACAATAGTAAGTCAATTTCACGGATGATTTGTATAGATTTATTGTCTTACTCCGTGGCATCAAATTCAAGCATTTATTGATATTTAAGCAAAATGTTACGCTCGTGATATAAGCTGAATCCATGGCCAAATACACTACAAGTGTGCCCCATAACAATGTTGCAGTATTCACTCTGTAAACGTTGAAGAGTAAAACTACAAACCAGACAACAAACTATAGTCTGATAGTATATAATTCGTGAATAATTTTATCCACTGGAAGCAGAGTTGTTGACTCGAGTCAATGACTTGCGACTCGAGTCGACTCGAGTCGCCTTTCTGTTGACTTGTGACTCGACTTTGACTTGAAGGTTTGTTGACTTGTGACTTGACTTGACTTGTCAGATTTCGAAAATGATTGACTAGTGACTTGACTTGACTTGCCGAGTAATGACTCGTGACTTGACTTGACTTGAGCATATTTGACTTGCCGACATTGGCGATTTTTCCTCCCGATCGTGCCCGAAAATGCAAAAATTGAAGTGTCGCCGCTCGAAATACGAGAGACGCAACATGGCCTGCACTATAGCATGCACGCGAGTCGCGCGTGCCAGTCGGTCCCTATATGTCAGCATGTGGAATTAGTGAACAGACAGAGTGACTCAATTTACGAATGTCATAATAATGGTTCACACGTGATGTGACTTCGCTATTTAGAACCCAACTTCTGCACTGTGATACTCGAATATGTTACTCCGTTTACATTTTCGGAAGCAGTACTGCCCGTACATACGTGCCTGACATGGTCCAATTTTCACAGTTAAAGGAAATGATTCTATCATTCATTTATTTTAATCATCAGTCCAATAACTTGAAACTAAAAATATATCGAGCTCTGGTCATGGAGATTTTCATTTTTTTCATCGATTGAAATGGCTGTCAATTGTCAAAGCAATTGTCATATTCACGGTGAAACTCAAACTTCACCGAGCCACAGGGAAGGGGGTGGCCCTAACCTAGGCTAACCTGATTTTCTAACCCTCCTAACCAGATTTTGAATTGAATTTGTAAAATCCCGAAAGGCATTCCATCACTTTAGCGGGTTTTATTATTCTCGCGATATAGGGACGGGTAAAATTATTCCTTTAAGTGACGGTGTATCGTATCACCGGAACGTTCCATTCTTCTGAAGGTTGCATTATATGATATGGCTTTTGAAATAGGAGTGCAATGCCCACCTTTCCCAGCTTGTTCCAGTGATGGTGATCTGAGAGATGTTTTAAAGGCTGCTATCTTGGAAGTGAATTGCAGATATGGACTGAGGTGGATAAATCTGATTTCAAGGGACCAATAAAATGAAACTAAACAGAGTTAGGGCATTTTTTATGCCATATTCTGGAAGACAGGGTGCATTTCACCACAGATGATGATTTTTAGACGCTAGGTTGAATACAGTGTGAAGATATTGGCTTACAAAAGTCATGACACATCACACTTTATTTAATAGTGCTTCCGCCTGTCAAAATTAGCCAAACTAGGCTTAATAATTTAGCAGTGATGCAATTGGAAATACAAGATAAAACTTGGAGCAAATGAAGGCAAGATATATATCGCTATATGCAACGAGTTTCAATACCGTGAGTAACCGTCCACACAGTGAATTAGTGACCCCAATAGTGGCCCCTAAACCCTTCATCGATTCTGAAAAAATACTTCCTTTTTCGAAAAATGGAACATCCTTGCGGAAATTGGCGTAAAACTGCACCTGTCGGTAAAACGTCACGGTTAAAAGTGGAACATCCCTGCTCATCTGCTCCTCATACGATTATGCAAATGAGGTGTCACATGGGCCAAATGAAGCCATCTGATTGGTCGATGATGAATGGGGAAGACACCAGTCAGATGAAGACTGGGGAAGACACCAGTCATCATCCCTGGAACATTGATTGGGATCCTGTGTCAGGAATATAGATATAAAAACAGCATGAACATGTTGCATTCAAGTTGAGCTAAAATGACTTGTGACTTGACTTGACCCGGAAAATGGATGACTTGTGACTTGACTTGACTTGCAACGATTTGACTTGTGACTTGACTTGACTTGCCACAAAATTAAGTGACTTGTGACTTGACTTGACTCGACCCGGAAATTGGATGACTTGTGACTTGACTTGACTTGTCAATGAATGACTTGTGACTTGACTTGACTTCTAGAAAAGTGACTTGAATACAACCCTGACTGGAAGTATATACTCAAAATTTTCTTGAAACTCTGCTAAGAAAAGACAAAAAACAAAAAAAAAAAAACAAAAAAAAAAAAAAGACAAGTGTCCTACCAAAGTTTCCCGTCGTTTTTTGTTTTTAACCCTTTACCGTTGTGCTCCGGTCGGGGCATATTTGCGAGCCTCGGGAGTGGGCGGAAAAGCGGACGTAGCACGCCCCGCATCAGCTTCCGTAGGCTATTGACCCCGTGACCTTAAATTATTGTCTCTCTGGTTGTTGTGGGTAGCTACTCGCAGTTTCGAGCCCCGCGTCAAACAGTAAAGACGGGTGACCCAAACAACGGTAAAGGGTTAATTGCTTCGATATGTCATTCAGAAGTCCAGATGTTATAAATTTATGCATTTTATTTAGTTATCGGACCTATTTTTTCAATTTGAAACCTAAAAAATGCCTATAATTTTGAAAGAAGAAACCATCGATCAGATTGCATCAAATCAGCAGTTTATGCTTACTAAATTATTTTATTTATTTTTTCATTTATTATTAAGTCTTGAAATAATGGCCTACGTTACAGAGTAAAGATAAATGATTTCATAAATTAAGTCAAGTTAGAGGTTGGTTTTTTTAGGAAGATATTCAACACAGGAATACTTTTCAACTTCCAACGCCATTATTCACTTTCATTCTAAGCAAAGCTAGCTTCTCCCTTCATGTATAGTAGATTTTGTTTTTTCTTCATCACGTCAGACAGATGTAAGCTACCAGCTAGCAATCTAGCTCAATTGCTCTTCACTCACACTTCGTATTTGTGTTATGATGGCCTATTTCTAAACAAAACGAATAAAATGGGCATATTTCTATTTCAAACTTAAAAAATAATATCCTAAAAAATATTGATGAACAGTGGTAGCTTGTGAATTGGTTCTGATCCGTGGTAATAAAGACAGCGGCAGTTAAGAATTGCAGTAATTTTTTTATCGCTCATTGTGCGTCCTACTCAGTTTTAGTTTTCATATTCGCTTATTCAAAGCGTGCTCACGCATGAACTAAAGCCCTGCAAAGCAAACAACATGAACATGTAAAACATTCTAATGTCTATGTCCCAAGCGTATTTAAAAATGTGCCTCGTATATTCACGAATTTTCGTTGTTTCACAAGGGGAGATTTCCATAGAGACATTCTTCAGTAGTTTAACAAATGCTTTGCGCTCTCACATTAGAAGTATTTGCAAAAATCTCCGAAATTGTCAATAAGTATACTCGCTGCCATCGCGTTGAGAATCTACAATAGCCTTTGCATTTTGTCAGTCACGAATGGCTTTTATTTTTAAATTATGCAGATCTCGTTGAAAAGCTTTTTTACTCTTCAAGTGTTAAAATCGAGGTCAGGTTTTTAAAACAAGGGGTATCCCACAAACTCATCGAGATGGAGATGCCCACTTGAAGCATCACGAGAGCGATCCTGGCAGAATGGTTTGATGCGAGATTGCAGCTCTATTTGTTGCATGAAATGTCAAGAGGCTAAAAACCGCCCTGACGATTGCAAACAAAAGCTACAATAATTGAATGGATCACACGTTTATGAAGAAGGCGAGATTACTAAACTACCTACTCCTTTAGACTATAAAGTAGTTGACAATCTGTGAAAGTAAAATCTGCTTGGCATAGATTTTACATTCATCCTTGTACAAAGCTTTATAATTTAAACGTTTGCTATTTTCACAACATTTTTTGTAGACTTAAAATGAACCTCGATGATTTAATATGTGTGTAAAAATTTATCATTACGTATTATTATTTTCCTAGTTCATATATTCCTTTAAAATATGTTTGACGATATATAAAGAAAGTACAAGTCCATCAAACGTGTCGACAAATTTCAAAAGAAATTGCAGCGAAAATTTTAAAGAAAGATTAGAGATATTTTAAGAATTGTCATTTAATACATTTTCAAGGAAATGTTTGTCAACTGGAAACAGCTACATATAACCATTCTAAGCGGTTTTCGTCACAATTACTGTTCGAATAAAATTTAGAAGCATTTTTCTGGATATTTCCTTCCTTTCACAAAGAGTATTTAAAGCGGCTGTCAGAGTTCGTTTTCACAGTTTCTTCCAAACTTAAATCCTGCACCATTTTTGTACGTTGACTTGACACCAACAAAATTGATCAGTGATCACGCTTCTAACGTTGTGATTTATTACGGAATTATGGAGGCTACCTAGTTTTGAATCTTGATGGATTTATTTTACCCCCCACAAATTTTCAGAAATTTTCAATTAACAAAACAAAGAAAAAAAAAATAACGTTTCTTACAACCTGAAAGACCTCTTCATTGTTACTGCATACATTCTGGTAAACAATCATTTCAGAAGGAAAAACGAATTGCTGGAACAGAAGATCAATGTTATCTGTCAGACTATGTTTATCTCTTTAAAAAAACGGAAGTTGAGAGTTTTCTATAGTTAGATGACGTCACACCCGCAACAGTTGGGGTGGCTGCTTTTAAGGATGGAATGTGGACTCTACGAAAAATTTTACAACATGAAAACAAGTTACCATTGGCTGAATGTATTTTTCTCTAAGTCGACACTTTAAAAATATTCTTGCCAATCACACCAGGTAGTTGTGAGGGATTCCCTGATCGCACAAACTTGTATTGACACTTTTTTCTACATGGTCTGACTAGGGGATTTTAACGCTTTCATAATTCCCCCCATGATAACACAGGATAACACTCTGAAAATGGAGTTAGGAATGAAACTCTTTGGTTAACACTTTTTGCCCCTCCCTTGTAAAATTTAGGTGTTAAACACTCGTATCTTGTTCCTGAGCATTTCATTTTAAAACAAGTTTAATTGCTTAAAATGTTTAGAATTTAAACTTTAACTTTTAACTTTTATTTCCAAAGAAAAAGCGGGAAAATCGGGGAAATCCACTTGTTGCGACTCTCGAAAAAAATAAACAAACTCTTAATCTGTTAATTGGAATGCACATCTTGCATAGGACAACTACAAAGGGATACAAAGGGAGTAATTACATTCTATAAATGGTGTTTACAGGCTAAGGAATTAAACTATTTTCTTAACACTTTATACCCTCCCTTGTAAATTTTTTTAGGTGCTAAACACGCGTGTCTTGTTCCTGAAAATTTCGTTTTAAAATGAGTTTCATTGCTTAACATGTATAGAATTTAAACGTGTTTACAAAAAGGGGGTTAAATAAGTGTTTAATTGCTAAACACGTTTTGGAGATGTATATTTTGGTAAATAGTTTCAGTCCCCCAGATTTTGTTCTCTCTCTCACTTGCTTCCTCAATTAAGTTCAGTCGGGAGTAAGGTTAACCGAAAAAATATATTATATACTCTCCAGGGACTTGCATTTTCATCCAGAGATATGCTAAAAATTCAGAGCTTCCGTGGGATTCACAATATCATTTGCCCTTACTTTTCCCCCTCCCCAGTTTTGACATTCTTGCGCTACCACTGCAATTCGCTTTGTTTGTTAAAGTTGCCCGGAAATACAATTTTGTGCAGGGCGAACTTTTGTTCTGAAAGAAATGTTTAGAGAACTTTCTATCTAAAGTAGACAGGAATATAAGTCGATCTACCAATAGGAGTAATAATGTTTCTCCATCATTAACCTTGGAGGGGGATCTCGAGGGCGTGCGGTTTGATATTAAATTTACTGGATATGTTGCATCGTAATCCTAACTAAATTATCGATCACCCTCCAGTCTAATGATATGGTTTTTTGAGTTGTCAACTTGTTATTTTAGAAAGCCCTTTTACAAATTTTACCACCTCTCAGTTTTCTGTAAACCTGCCTGAAATCGTTACTGCTTTGCGCAAATCGTCGTGGTATTAGAGGGAAGCGTTTGATAAAATATCCTCTCATATTTCGCTAAAGTCCGTTATTGTTTTGATATTCTATAGGCCTTTGTCACATTCTTGTTTTCTTTTTAGTTTTTCTTCAGGGTTGTTCAGTTCGCCCTTCGCGGAAAGAATCTTGGCCTAACGATATTCATTAGGGCACCCTTCCGTGCATTATTACACTGTAATTGAAAAAACCCCAGGCTTTCCGTGTGGAGTTGAGGTTAATTCTCTTTTTATTAAATGTTCAGCGGTGAATGACTCCGATCGTTCAGTGCTCAAGGTAACATGAAGCTACGATCTTCAAATTGGCAAGTTTGTAACCATTTATTTAAGACTATATAAGATTCCTGCTTTAAATGTTTTCTTACTGAGCAAACTTTGTCGAGAGAACGTGTTCAAGAGGATTGGATGAGGTCGCAGGAGCACAAACATCTTACAGTGATCAAAGTGTTATGGAATGTTATACAATATGCGTTTCCAGGTAGGAATGGTTGTGAATAGCAGCTCACCAGAGGAACCTACTTTACAAGGATCTCTCTGTTTTTATTACTGAAACAGATGTGGACTTGCTTCACAACTTTCCCGCCGGGTCCACTATTATTTTTATATATTTAGATGGTCGTAGAAAATTCGGCCTAATCTCTAAGCTGTTTCCATCAAAGTTTACAAATTTTGCCCCCATTTTATCTATTCCGTACGAAGATATACACACTTTGCAAGAATCCTACAAAGGTTGGACAAAGGAGGGGGTTGGGTGTGTGCACATTATCCATGCCTATATATTTGTACCCACGTAAACCTGTGATGATACTGAATGGAGAATGGTACTTGATGTTGAAAAGATTTATCTTTCGTGAGTTGTGACGATATTCTATCCGCATATTCGTTTCGCGTTTTGACATACATGTTTTCTCAAGAACAATATCCTTTTTCATGGCAAATTTTACACAATCCTTTATT
The DNA here is from genome assembly GCA_037179385.1 of Holothuria scabra. Classification (NCBI taxonomy): domain Eukaryota; kingdom Metazoa; phylum Echinodermata; class Holothuroidea; order Aspidochirotida; family Holothuriidae; genus Holothuria; species Holothuria scabra. The sequence continues at coordinate 54,457,082 of CM074181.1, read as the reverse complement.
AGGTTAAGATGAAGGGATGTCTAGTAGTCTTTCTTATGAAGCAGGCAAGGAGACTCACTTCTTCTATATGAGAACAGATGCAATGCCACTCAACTGAAAGTGTATAAATGGTACAACATTCTGAATACCCGTGCTCCATCATGGTCAGAGGAAAGCGAATTTTCTGATAATAAAGATAGCAAATTAAAAGTTAAGTTGATGGATACCTTAAAGGCCGCAGTTACTCATCACCCCAGATGGTTCCGATTCCCCCAATGTACTTACTTCTAGCCCCTCCCACAATAGACCTTGTACACATGATGTTACAGAGCGGAAAGTACGCCCTCCTTTGAGGCAAAACAAACCAAAACAAGCAAATGTAGACAGCTGATTTGTCAATCACTCGAATATGCGCATAGTCAGTTACACGTATAGACCAATTCTTATGCATGCGGCCACATGTTCCATTGTTTTGCGTCCAAGGATGACGTCATTGTGTCGTCGCCCCAAACTTATTTTGAAGCAACAGCTTCAAAATTTTTCTCTTATTTCTCTTTTCATCTTTCATAATATTTTAGGACTTTAATATTGCACATTCAGGATGAACCAGTCAGTACTCGTAGTAAATTTCACATTTGAGGAGAAAAATATTGTTCCATTGCCCTAAAGACCCAATAATGAAACAAAATAATCTACTACACTGCTTTATATTGGAGTAACTGCATTTCCCCTTAAGTTCATTACTATCAAAACACATCCTTATGTTTATTGCTTCAGAGCATACCGTGGTAAGCATTCAAGGCCCTCACGTGTAATCAAAACACTCTTCAGTACATGATGTGTAATATGACCTATTTTGCCATTTTTGAATTTGATGTCAATCAAAGAGCAGTGTCAATTAATTTGTAATTTCTGTAAACAGCGGGTAAAATTTTAGTTTGGGTTGCTGAATGACTGCCTTTAAAAGCTTGTTGAATGGTACTGCCACATCACAATACTTAAAGTTAGCAAAAATATAAAGTTTTTTAACAATGACTCCAAAAGTTATAGTTTCGATTTTTGCAGTTGTTGGTCGTATAATATGAAGGAATGTCTGGTCACAAAATTAAAACCGAATTGAGTTGTTGAATACTCACTCCTGAAACATTTATTTGTATGTAGGATGTAAGGATTGTCTAAGTTTGACCTTTCATTGGCACTTGAAAAAAAAAAAAACTTGTTACAGCTTTGGATAAGTGTGGTAAATTTCATTAACCAACTCATTGAAAAGGGCCATGAGGATAGCAGTCGCCTAGATTTGTTTTGAAACAATAGCAAAAATTCATATTTTCTTCTAATTTTACTTCCAAATATCTTTCAAGATGTTTCGGAACTTAAAAATTGCATTTTCCAAACAGTAACTTCTCATAAATTTTGCAGTTGACGAGGGAAAATAAAGTCACGTGGTTCTCAAGATTAATCAATAAAAGAGGATAGTCTATAGATGAATCCGGACAGATTGTTATCGTCTGATTTTAGTCGGGCATTACTGGGGTCCATCACCTTTAATCTTTAAATTCCCTTCCTTACCTGTTCCATGGATGGTTGTACCCTAAAGTGTATCTTGATTTTTTCAAGTTCACTGGATATGAGGATTTGAAATTCACGCAGACAATCATGGGTGTCCGCAGAAATTTTTACAAGGGGGGGGGGCAAGGTCATTCATGGATGATTGAATTGTGTACACTATCTAAGCGGAGCGCAACCATAAAACTTACAACTGTCAAACAACCTATATAGGCATATGTCCATTACCTAATTATGAATCATACCCCCCCTCCATTCACCTTATATATCCCAGTTACACCCGCGCGTCGCCACTTGAGATCAGCACGGGACCAAACCAAGACCAACGCATTCATCAATAGTCGGATGTCATATGCACACTACATACCTGACAAAAAGGCTAGTACAAATTTGGCATAGTTTTTACAATTAAAAATTTCAAATAGATATCATGAATGATGGCCCCCAAGTTACTACTATTTCACTATTCAGCATACCATCTTCTCTTTTGCTATTCGTGGTCAAATGTCCGCATATTTCACGAGTAAAATCTGTGAGAGAAGATATTTGGGGATTTATTTTTATTTGTTTTATTTTAATCAATTTTTTCACAAGTTTGATTTTCCGGGGGGGGGGGGCAAGTTTCCCCCCTTGCCTCCCCCTTGCGAACGCCCATGCAGACAATAAATAAAGACTATTTAAAGCTGATGGACCCCACTAATGGCTGCCTGTAGTCACTAAAAATAGGCGCTAATCGGATTTGTCTATAACACTTATTCAAGTTGGAGTAATCGCATTTCCCTTAAAATTTCTGCAGCTTCAGGTCATTATATGTGAAGACAAAGATAAGAAAAGCAATCTCGTGAAAAGGGCACAAGAAAGAAACACAAAAAGTGACTAAACTTTTAAAATACAAAAGATAAAACTGCCACTCAAAGTGAATTGAAGTCTTCAAATATTTTCCATACACCAATATAGTTCAGTTGTATCAGTTGTAATGATCCCTTGGATAAAAGTAATACTTCAAGAAGTTTACAGAACTCCGAGAGCACTTGTACTCGTATCCAGACGTCTACTCCCTCACAGGAAATTAGAAACTCCTAAAATCGACATCATTTGAACCATTAATTTGTTCAAAAGTAACATATAACGCGCTCAAAGGTCCAGAGCAGTCCACCCAAACTTATCTTGAAGCAAGAGCTTAATCTCACAATTTTCTTCTTACTTCTCTTAGAAGTATCTTTCGTAATATTTGAAGATTTTAATATTGCATATTCAAGGTAAACCAAGCAGTTACTTCTAGTAAATTTAACATGTAAGGAGAAAAAATATTGTCACATGATTCTCAAGAACCAATTTTAAAACAGGACAGTTTACTATACATTAACTCACTCTTTTAATTGAAAATAACTATCATTAGTCTAATACAGTGGCGTAGCTGGGATTTTTTTTCGGGGGGGGGGGCAAAGGTATGAAATTTCCCCAAAATTTTTCCCGTCTATGTGTATGTATTTCATGTAAAAAATGCAAATTTACAAGTATAACAACATTACCATGTCATTATGTAATATTACCTACATTTTTAATCTTAAAGTATAACATAGAGCAATTGGAAATAACAGCTCTAGTATATTAGTATATCATTTTGGTCAACAATATCTGGTTTATTTGTATGTATTAACGCAGTGGCGTACCCAGGATTTCTCTGAAGGGGGGGGGGGGAGGGGGCATGCAGTATGGTCTAAGGGGGGGGGGGCGCCAAATTTTTTGACGTTTTCAAGGAGTCTAGATGCAAAATGGTGCAAGATTTTCGACTTTGACAGGAACAGTGTAAAAAGTTGAATCGTGGTGGTTCATGAGGATAAAACTGAAACTTTTGTGTCTTTACATGCATTCTTATGCCATTTATGCTACCTTACGAAGTAAAACTTGTCATTAAATTTGCACACTTTTAGGAGTCAAAATAAAAGAGCATTGATCGGTATAGGATTTGTGGTATTTCTTGGCCACAAAACGTTATTTTGTCATAAAGATTATCTAAGCGGAGCGCCACCATTAGTTGGCGCGGAGCGTAGAGAAAATTTCGAAAAATCAGACCCCTCAGATGGCCGGAAATAGCATTTTCCAGACTTATACGAAGAATCTACCCAGTCACTACCTTCTTTTGTCGTTTGCAAATAAAATCCTTCCTTCAAAATATGTTCGCAAACTGCAAAGAAAGTTAAGGGGTAATCTGACCCAAAAATGTAATTTTGCCTGAGCGAAACGCCACCATTAGTTGGCGCTGAGGGTAAAAAAAATTTCGAAAAATCAGACCCCTCAGATGGTCAAAAATAGCGTATTCATGCTTGTAAAGAGAATCTTAACATGTAGTCTTTATTTTGATCGATGCCACCAGTGGGAAACAGAGTCTACCTTTTAAAGTAAAAGTTGAAATTTGACAGAATTTGCCTATTTGTAGGAATTAAAATATTGGCATCACTGAGGGACGTACTTGCAGAGACAATCTTTCTCCTTTGAAAATTTTTGAAAAATTGGGTGTCCTTATATGTAACCTGGTGCCACATATGCTATCTTTTGAAGTAAAATCTGTGTTACTAAAGTTTAACTACTTATTTTTAAGAACAAAGAAAAAATGGCATCTGTGAGGGGGCATGGCCCAATGGTCCCCCCTTCCTACGCCACTAAAAGGAGGCCTAATAGTGGCTTTATCAAACAGGATATCCTGTTAGAACAGCAGTCTGTTAAGTGAAGAAGGCTACAAGGTACACATTGACCCGTTTATTGTTACACCCCAAGTGAGCAGAAAGCTTTTTTCCCCCGAACTAGCCTGCAAGCCTCCAGGGCTTAGGCTAAGTAACAAAATCTAAGTATGCCAATGGATCCTGTTCATTCTAATTTCTAGACTAACTTTAAGTTAATCGTTGGCCATGGATTGTTTCAGTCCCATCCATCGTTATATACACAGAGTAAAATCGGTATAGCTACTACTACCTTGGGGACAATATAATGAACTGGGGGGGGGGGGGTCTACGTTAGTGACTTGTCAGTTTTCACATTCTTTTACTGAATTCTCAAAGTGTACAACGCAGAGACTGTGTGCAAGGGGATAAGTTCGGGTTTACAGCCTTTCAGTGTTAGTTGTACTGTATCTGCTGTTGTTAAATTCCTGAATAACAGCTTCATCTGCACTGAAATGCACTGATCATAAAAACCGCACGTATACACAAGATAACATTCAATCTGCTACGCGGCGAGGACATTTCTGTGGAACGCGAGTAGGGTCGGTTCATGCGACACAGACGAAATCTCAAATCTGGGTTAATTTGTTGCATGAAAATACGAATTATGTATGAGAAATGTCTCAGAATTTTTATTCTAACAAAGATTTTGAGAAATTTTTGTGACAGTAAGAAAATTCATCAAATTTCCCCAAATTATTTTCCAGGGGGCAACTTGCCCCCTAGTAGCTACGCCACTGGTCTAATAATTTTGAAAATAAATCTAATCGTTTGGAATTAAAGACAAAGCGAACGTCTGATTGGTCACTAATTCCAATCTTTTAGATTTTAACTCCAATATTTTTAATCTTCCGATTTGAAAGAGCAGGTTGGGTCACTACATTTCTCTTTTAACAAAACATTACTAAATGTTATTATTATAAACAAAATGGGAGATTGTTACGATGTATCAATATACCCCCTATGCGTATACACACTGACGTCATCCTTGGGGCAAAACAATGGATCACGTGGCCGCACGCATAAAAATTCCCCCTGCACGTGTAACAGACTACGTGCGTATTCGACTGATTGACGATTCAGCTGTCAGCATTTGTCGGCGTTGGTTTGTTTTGCCCTCAAAAAAGGGCGTATACTTATTGCTCTGTGACATATATGCATAAGTTCTATACATCTAACCATCGAACATTCTTTTCACGTATTACAATAAGGCATCATAGCATTTTGCAAACACTCTTTGTGACAGATATAGTCGTTTTGCAACGTGAGGTTTCACCGTAGCTCGATCAACGTCGTTTTGAGTTCATTCCGAGCTGGCGGTAATTTTTGTTGTTTCCATTTCCGTAAATATGGCAGAACATCGATGTCTCATAACCCATTATTTCCCCTGGCTGAACGTCCTGCTTCGAACCCCACCAAGCCCCCCAAACTAGCCTGGTCCCCGGGGAAGATGAGGCGACAGGTAAAGGTTTAAATTAGGCTTTAAGAGAAACTTAGAGATGAAACGCACATCTCAAAACATTTGTACAGCAAGCATGACACTGATAGTATCTGAAGCTTCATGCAGCATTTTGTTCGTCGTAAGACATATTTGGCTAAAACAACGAGGTCTTCAATTGCTGAACAATGCCAATGGAATGGAAAAATGCAAATTTTAATATGGACTTAGAAAAAAAATATTTACCATATTTTCATATTTTAAATTTTATATCAGTAGTTTACAACAGCATCACTTGAAAAATTCATGAGGGGTAGAAGAGAACGATGTAGCGTGGTTTGTATTACAATATACTTAACCACAGAGTTTTACGCGAAACCTTCAGTTCATGATTAAACTTATTTCTCGATTTAATTCAAACGGCTTTTGACAAGTTCTTCCATTTTCCTCCTTATTATCGGACGTTGTCCTCACGGTATATCTTTCTTTTCCCCTCCGAACCCCTAACCACTTTCAACATCAAAAAGCTCAAAAGCGATAATTCACTGCATTACGTCAAGTGGAGTCAAATTGCTCGTGACTGTCTTGGAAAGCGCCTGCGGAATATCTGTGTCCCCATCGATTTTAGCAAAGCCACCACTTCAAGGTCTGTTGGCAAGTATCTCCAAGGGCTCACTTTGGAGGGAATTATTTTCGTGATTTCCTTTGGGACACACTGACAGTTTAGTTTTGCTTTCAGGGTATTTCCTCTGATACTTCAGCGACTAATCCGTAAGACTTAATGTCTTCAATAAATAAAACCCGACGTTTCGGTCCTGAAAGAGGCTTCTTTGAGCTAACATTGTCTTCCAACAAAGTCAATTTAATGAAAGTTCATTCCGATGAGACTGCAAAGTTTATTTTAGGTTTCGAAATATTTTCCTTTAATTCTACTGATTATTGTCGACATAAGTCGATGAGTTACCTTTTGCCAGTCGTTTACAGCAATGAACAATAGCAGTTTGCTTTATTTCTAGCTACAAGCACCACTGTTCATTAATTTCGTATTTTTGCTATTTTGATAATGTCCGATGCTAATACTTCAAATTTGAAGACTACCATAAGCCCACCTCCTAAACAAATCTTTAATATTAAGTATAAATAGGAACCAAATCCTCATTCTTTTCGAATAACCTTTTCCTCTTAAAGGGCAACTTTTGGGCATTCACCCCAACTTAGGACAGACCTGGGTCTATTGTAACAAAAATTACTTTTGTTTAAATTTCTGCCAAACGGAATATATTTTTTATTATCTAAATATTGCTCGGTAAGTTACATTTGGGCTTCACCCTCTCGATATTAACTTCGGCAGTGCACTTCTGTTTTAAACTTGAAAAGGGTGGGCTTTGCGACAGATTCATAAGTGGCTGAAAGAACCTCTATATGTGGCCATTTCATGGTAAAAAGATGACCCAGTATGAAGCCCCACCTGGAGAGTAGACCAAAATATGTCCACCATTTTTTTGTACTCACGTGGAAGGAAAAGGGTTTTTCAGAATATTTTTCTTCAGGCTGAGTCGTGCTCAACAGGAATTGGTGCGTAATTGCAGAGGTGGTATCCTCATAAACTGAACTGATATGGAGGGTGAAATTTACTGGTCGTTACTAACTGGCTTATCCTTTAATATGCAATATTGGAGTCCTAAAATATTATGACAGATACTTTGGAGAGCGATAAGAAGAAAATTCTGAGATTTAGCTGTTGCTTCGAAATAATTTGGGAAGACCATTCTTCCTCATTTCTTACCTTTAAGCTTCATATCCAAAGATCTTTCACCCCCGCATGTTCCGCCCACTCCAACCCCCCAAAATAACAACATTGTAGTACGACTTTATATCACCGTGACAACATCTAGAGCTCGAAAGAATACACAATTCCCGTCACTTGATAATGGTGTGTATTAGTTTGGGTTCGGGTCTTTAATGATTACTTATAGTTTCCAGCAAATAATTTGCGCTTTGACGTTACACAATATCAGTTTGGAGGCTTACAATGTATTCTGTATAGGTGTTATGTACCACAAATCATTACGCACTTATGGATGAAGATGCTCCCTCTCACATTAAGGAAAGGTCGGTCAATGTTTGTTAGGATCGTCAGACATTTTTGTGCCTTGACGGACACCTCCGTCAAGCAGCTGACCCAACGTTTCATAGACTTTTACAAACGAATCCTGTAGAACTCAACATTTGAAGAACTTCAGCACCTCTGCGTCACAACTCTGACGAACATGACATACATTTGACTCACTTTTGCCGGGGGGGGGGGGGGGGGCAGAAGGTGTGTCTTACAACGGATAAATGCAATATACGAGTTCAAAGTTTATATCTGCGCATGCGTTAGTGACCTTTCTGTTCAGGTCAGCTGGTGGCAAATCACCTGAACGTTCCGTCGGCCTCTCATAGCACACTGTTTTACGTGTGTTTACATCCGGCCATCAGCATTAAACACACTTATAAGTATCTCCCTCTGACCTGTGACCTCTTGCGCAACACTTTTCTTGAAGAGACTTCGAACTGGTTAATTGACAGGCAAGGCCCTCAGTGACCTCCCCTTGTATTAATGTTAAATTGACAGGTCTACAATTTAGCTCACACCAATTGGTTCCTTTCATACAGTGTCATGTTCGTACATTCGCGATTTTAGCTCCTCTGATAAATTTCTGAAACCCCATTGTTACCGGTTTCACTGCTACAATGGCTATTTCTTTGATATTATTCGGCCCCCTTCATTCATGTCCTGCTTTTTTCCGATATTCCAGTTTCCAGATCAGTGACAACCATTCTTCAGTTGAAAGGCAGCTGAAAGGGCAATTCTCGTCAACCAATCAGTTCCAATTCTCCCAACTGTGCAATTTGTACACTCTGAAATCAAAAGAGTGAACTTAGTAACTCTTTAACAGAGAGAAAAGTGTGAATTCACTCCATTAGAGTGATAATTCACTCCAAGAAGATTGAAATTCACTCCAAATAGAGCGAAATTCCCTTAAAACGAGCGAAGTTTCACTCTTGATGGAGTGCCTACAGTTATCGCTCTTTAAAAAAGAGTGATCATTGTAGGCACTCGTGGAAGTATGAATTTTCCCTCTTCCTGTAGTGAATTTCACTCTTTTTGAAGTGAGTTTCACTCCTCTTGGAGGGAATTATCACTCTTATGGAGTAAATTTACACTTTTCACTCTATCAAAGAGTGAATAAATTCACTCTTTTACTTTTGTAGTGTGGTGCCTCTCACAACTAGGTAAACCCGTTGTGGGCTAGGATTGTACTACAGGGAAGGTCCGAAGCCATATTTGAAATGCATGTTAGACTGTTAGACCGACCTTGAACTTGAACCGTATTTGAAACCGCAAACTTGACTATTTTCGTGTTGGTGTATCATCTCGTGTTGGTGTATTATTTAACTAACTAACTAACCCATAACTGTATAAAGCACTTTTAGTCAGTTAGTTGGAATTTTACGGTCCAGTTTCCAACCTATTGGTTCAAGTCGAGCCGTCCACGGCCCTTTTTCCAATTGTGGCTCTTTCAATGGCTTGTTTTCCCTACTCTACTGCTTATGCCTAGCATCACGTGGGATGTGAGCCACTCTGTCTGTTTTGAATCTTCAAATTTAAATGTCAAGCAGAGCACTAACCAACTGAGCATCTTTATATCCCAACTCTAAAAATGTACTTTGGGTGACGAAAATGGCTAAAAAATGGTTTTAAAAAAGATATCACTCTAATTTTCCTTCTTGACAATTTTCATAATATTTTGCATCCATCGACATGTTAACATCCTCTTCAGTTAATAACTTCTCAAAGTATTTGGATGCCTCGATCTACTGTATCATTACCAGAGAATAGTATTCCCTCGTTGTGTCTTGAAGATCTAACTTGGCCCTTAATCCGTTGTTTTGACTTAACGTAAGAATGAAATCTTCTGGGGACATTATTAATTTTCCTGGTCCATAATAATTAAGTCTCTCTCTTTGCGAGTCTTATTCCAATCATGTCTTCGAAAGAGCTTCCCATTTAGCCCAGGACTTTTAGTGGAAGATTGAAAGACAGTATAGTTTTTATTTTTGATGACGGGAACAGCAATAACGGTTATAAGGATATAAATTTGAATTGCTCTGTTTCACATACGAAAGATTTGCTAAGTTATTTTCAAACACCGATTCAATTACACGAAGTTGTAGTTTTCCGAAATTTAATGTGGGCGTCATGGGAAAAATTAGCTCATTTAAATATAAAGAAAGATGTTGACCAAGGTAGTGATAAAAATGCAAAATGTTATAGGCTAAATTCGTTCTCTTGCCCTGTTAAGAAGTTCCCTGCTAAAACACTGAGATTCAGGGACCATGTGGACCTCAAAATGAACTCTTTTAACTTGTTTAGAGGCGATGTTTCACAAATCAAAACGTATTAGAAATTAAAAAGCTCGAACCTTGATCCTACTGTCTAAAATTATGACCAAGTCTAACTGTTTCATATCAAATTTTATTTTCTCAGTTAAACTCTTTGCAATTTGGACCCCTCGAATGTAATCTATTTCGTCTGCGTGGACGATTGTAAGTGCAATTGTCTTTCTTTCTTCGGTTGGCATAATCAAAGCTAAGTAATGGCTTTTACCAAAGTTGTCGCCTGAAGGACCGAGTAATAGGCACGCGATCGTAAAAGAACGCATTAATAAAATGATCCAATCTCTCGAAATCTCTTGAGAATCTCATAGAAAACTCCAATCAGGGCAGATCATTCTCTATGGGCAATAGAAGGGGGTCCGATACGAATTTTAGGAGACTTTCATTACTTCACTATCCATTACGAAGAGAGGGAACTAATAAAGAACATTATGTAAATGAATGCTCTCCCTTAATGTCAGTGAAATCGTCAAATACTGAAACAGGTATACATACGGGGTTTGATCATTATTCCGAGGGGCCGTTCCTACGCATGGTCATTATTCCAAATAGTATATAAAATTGCAAAAGGTCGTATCGAATACAAAGTTCTGATCGTTCTTCCGAATTAAGTATAACGTTGTCAGCATTTAAAAGCTACATTTGGCACATCGCCTGCAGATTTTCCTTTCGGAATAACGACCCTTCGCGATAATTACTTTCATTCTTGATTCTGGGCTCGGGGTAATGACCATTTGGAATAAAAAAACGACAGTATAAGCTCCTCTGTATATTTTCCCTCGATGATCCCATTAAAACCCAGTTAGGCCAGTGATTTCATACACAATGAAGAGTGATTCTTTTGCAGCATTGAGGAGATTATACATTCAGAAGGACGAAACATTGGAAGGATTCCTTCCTCGTTGACAGTTTTTCCAAATATTTCCATGTTTTGAATTGAAAGTGGATGCATGGACAGCTGCTCTTTGCTCTTTGGTTTTACTCTATCACAGACATAGTCTCACAAGCGCGTCTATTTTATATTTTCTCTTGAAGGTAGTGTGACATGTCAGCGAAAAGCCCCGAATTAACTTGCTAGTTAAGGAACAAGGTCTCCTAAGAAAGAATCAGTTGAAATTTTGTCAATATCTTTTTACCGCTCTCAAGAAATACCTTTTCAAAGTTTTAATGTTTCTAAAGGAACTTAAAGCCATATGGAACCCATTTAAGTTTGCATATAGATTAAAAAGAGCCCATATGGAGAGACCACATGTATATGAGGGATATTATCCTACAGGGGCCAATAAGGTGTCCATACGGATCCCTTATTTACACTGAGCGCAGGACCATTAAGGACTTAAGGGCCTAAGGGCCTAAAAATGGGTCTCACAAGAGTTCCTTATGGGAATGTTAACTGATACCAAGTGGCTGATCGATTCTGTAATGTTGAATATGACGATCGAAAAACGAACAATTTAAGATTGGAGATAAAATTTATTGGACACCAATCCGATTACATGTAACGACTTAAAGCATTTTGTTTGAAATTCGGCCTGGTTAGAACCGTTACTGTAGGGTTGAAATGCAACTTCTTTCGCTTTTTCTGTTCATTTAGTAACTGCATCATATCGGTAGATTGTTAAAGACGTCTGCACTTGTTTGTCGTTCTCCTGTAACAATGTAGCATTCATATAATATTGCTTATCAACTTTTACCAATTAGTATTGTAAGGAAGCACAGTTCACTCTACATCAGTTAAAGGTTCACTTTTGCGCCCACCATATATTGTGTATAGACCCATGGGCGTCCGGAAGGGGGGCAAGGGGGGAACTCGCCCCCCCCCCCCGGAAAATCAAACTTGTGGAAAAATTAAAAATTAAAATAAAAATAAAAAAAAATAAAAATAAATCTTCAAAACACCTTCACTCACAGCGTCAATTTTTACTCCTGAAATATGCGGACATTTAAGCAGGAATAGCAAAAGAGAAGATGGTATGCTGAATAGTGAAATCGTAATTTGGGGACCATCATTCGTGATATCTATTGGAAATTTGTAATTTTAAAAACTATGCCAAAATTGTACTACCCTATATAGTTGTCTGGTATGTAGTGTGCATATGGCATCCGACTATTGATGAATGCGTTGGTCTTGGTTTGGCCCCGTGCTGATCTGAAGTGGCGACGCGAGGGTGCAACTCGGATATACAAGGTGAATATGTGGGGGGGGGGGGGTATGGTTCATAATTAGGAAACGGACATAGGCCTATATAGCCTGTTTGACTGTTGTAAGTTTTATCGTGCAAAGGCGTATGAGGCCGTGACCGAGGGGAAGATTTCACTTCAACAAATATTTACACTGAAAATTCTAAAAATCTAAGAATTACAGACATGAAATTCCTGTTTCAGGGCTGGGTACATGAAGCTTAGAACATTTGCCAAGTGTCGTTTCCGGCAGTCTGGACGGTTTGCAAGGCCCAAAATTTTCTTGTACTTTCAGCGCCAACTGATGGTGGCGCTCCACTTAGATAGTGTACACAATTCAATCATCCATGAATGACCTTGCCCCTCCTTGCAAAAATGTTCGATGGTACATTGCATTAAATTCACTAAAGAGAACAAAAAGTTTTTTTTTTAATTTCCGTGACATAAGATGGCCCAGGGGCCTTACAGCAAAATCATTGGCCCTGTTGATAGAGAAACGTAGTTCAAGCACTCAGCATGGCATGCCGAGGGACAATAATAACATGATGATCTTACGTTTTACATGTACAACATGTGTTTTTAGATATACAACGTGTATTTACATGTACATCGTAACATTTAACATGATGAACTTATGGTTTTAGTATATGATAGTGTAAATTTACATCATGATCGTATGAAGTTAGTACATCATCGTATATTTTGGTACATGAACGTATAATTTTGGTACATCATCATATTAAGTGAGCCTTTTGGCGTGCCATAATGGAACACATCATTTAGTTAATTAGTTAGTTAGTTATATAGAGTTTTACGGCACAGTTTCCAACCTATTGGTTCAAACCGGGCGCATTAGAGTTCTCCCTGAACGATAGCAGACTATTCGCGTATTCGACTGTTTGACAAATCAGCTAACTGCATTTGTCGATATTGGTTTGATTTGCCACCAGAGTAGGACGTACTTTTTACTCTGAGACATATGCATGTGGTCTACATTCGAGGTCTTGGCGATTTGATCAAACTCAGATGATTTGTGTAAAGCAATTTGTTTCAATGTATTTCTGGTTTTAAGCATCTTTCAGTAATTATAAGTGACATTTCAAAAGCAGTGGCGTCGATTAATAATCAGAGTGCAAGACATAAATCATCGATACCGATTAGCAATCTTGAAGGCATCGTGAATTCTTACCACTGTAAGTGAAGACTTATTATGTAGTTAAAAAATGTGCACTTTATGTTAAGTGACGGTGATGAATTAAGAATTTCATCAAACTCGATGGTAGTCTTCGAGTTTCACGGTCTGTGTCGGTAAACGGTTTCCAAATCAAATAAATTTTAAATATGACGTTGCCATTAAGATATTTTGCCAGCAGAAAAAATATACATTTTTACACTACACAGGCACAAAATGAAGCTGAAGGAGGGAAGAAATGAGTTTCAACATTGAAAGAATAAATTCAAAATTTTCTTTGATGAGCTTGAATCTCTAGCAGTCTAGCACCTGCCTTTCTATCTGTCTGTAAAGTGCAGAGAAGTCTGTCTTAGTACCCACAGTTTGCAATGGCAAAGAAATCACAATTAAAATATATTTTTTTTCTGGGGGAAGCAAAATTCTCAATAAATAACTTCATTTTTATAGACATGTTAAAAAGATGCAGAGTAGCTCTGATTGTACAATATGCATGGGAAGTGCTCTTATCACATCATGGGAAGTGCTCTTATTACATACGGGAGTTTAAGTATAGGACTTGATCCTGACTACGATATTCCCTCAAAGCTCTTGGACAAATATTCGTCACCCCAGGGAAAGTTTTTAAATAGGTCATAGCTAGCGTGTGTACAGAACGTGATAGTATCTACGTTAACTGTTTATGTTTACTTTCCTTATTGACATCATTTTAAGAATATTTACAGAACACCTACTTGCTTTTATTCCCTCTTACCGTGCTGTCTTGAGCTTATCGTCATCCAAAAGCAACCGTAATTCATCAAAGACCTGTACCGATTGAGAATTTTAGTACCACAAGGTAAATTGTAGTTTGGCCGACAAGTGACTTTCTTCAAACAATAAACTGGATCAAAAGGTGTGTGTGTGGGTGGGGGGGGGAGCAGATGTGTAATCTGAAGTGTAATTATAAAAAACGATCACCATGGTACAGTACATGCTGCACGTGTAATATCATGTCACGGACTTCCTATATACATGGACAGAGCATGTTACGCGTACGTCCTATCCGTAGATTTCCGCCACTGTCTGGGACAAAAAAGGCGCACCAAGATGCCCCCGTGAAACTATAATTTGCATGATTTGACGACGACTTTGTAATATTTTAAACAAAAGTTAAACTTGAATGGGAAACAATATCATAACCTGCAATACTTGTAGTGATTTTAAAATTACCTTGCATTATTTCGAAAATATTTCAACTTTCTTGCAAAACCTGGTAATTGACTTGAGCAAGTCGAAACTTTTTCACAAAATCATAGCAGACGGCCATCTTGGTACGCTTTTTCTCACACGTACGGTAGCGACAATGTACCGTGCAGTATGCTCTGTCCACCAATCAAGGAGCTGAACCAATGGATAATTTCTTTAAAATTGTAGTTTGTCGTGCCGAATGACTGCCTGTAAGGACTTGTTGCAATACCTTTTCCCAAGTCAAGGCTTCGACTCTCTGGCAAAGAGTCAAGGAGCGTCCATACTTTCAGACGAATTCTCTAGAGGATAAATATATATTTATATATATATATATATATATATATATATATATATATATATATATATATATATATATATATATATATATATATATATATATATATATATATATATATATATATATATATATATATATATATATATATATATATATATATATATATATATATATATATATATCCATTAGGCAAAACCTTCCAGGTTACCCGGTTGCCAACCATTTTAACCCCCCATCGGCCTGTTCTATACAGGATCTGATGGTCACGGCGGCCATCTCATGCAGAGGTTCCGACCGTGATCGTCTTACTGCCGAAAATCGACTGATAGTAAGGCTAGGAACTCTAGCTCCTAACGGGCTGAACATCAAACTCGAACTGTTATAGACTGTGTTTATTTTTTTACAACTGACTGTTTACCGAACTTGAACTTAAATTGATCGTGTTCAATTTTCCTTGCAAAGTCCGTTCATAATGACATCATAATCGCCTAGCGTGTATTTATTATTACTTTTAATTTTTATCGCGTCATCACTATTAACTTGTTTTGCAC
Organism: Holothuria scabra; assembly: GCA_037179385.1. NCBI lineage: Eukaryota > Metazoa > Echinodermata > Holothuroidea > Aspidochirotida > Holothuriidae > Holothuria > Holothuria scabra. The sequence continues at coordinate 54,441,487 of CM074181.1, read as the reverse complement.
GGTTGCGTCGTTTAGTTGTGTTTAAAATTGCGGCGCGAAGTAGGCAAACATTTCATTATTGGCAATCCCTTTGTAAAGAGGTTGTACGCTTGATGTCGGCGCGTTTTGGTTTGGTTTGCTGGATGGATGTTGTCATGGGTAGTGCGTGTGTTACCAGTGCGTCCGCACTACAGGGACTTAGAAACGATTGTAAGGAGTTGATGGGGACATAACAAGACACACAACGCGTTGACGTAGGTGCTTGACCTTTGTACGCGCGCCGATCGAGTTGTATCGGCACGCGTTTGTTGTTTCTTTTGAATATCGTTTTTTTGATCAGTTATTATTTTGCCGCCTGATGAAGGGTACATACCCGAAACGTTGCGGAGCTTTCTTCCGAATTTTAGCACTTTTTATCATTCCAGTCTGTTTACCTTCATACTTTACATGTGCTACGCAGTATTCGACTTTATATATATATATATATATATATATATATATATATATATATATATATATATATATATATATATATATATATATATATATATATATATATATATATATATATATATATATATATATATATGTTATATATATTTGTTATATATATATGTTATAACTTAACCAGACTTCACCTTCAGATGTTTGTGATGCTTGACTTTATTCTAAATTGGCTCCATTACTTACCTTTATAACATTGTACTTATATGCAAAGCAAAACAAAACAAAACAAAAGTAAAAAGAAAAGATTCCAAAGTTTACTTCAATTGTTGTTAAAATTTGGTTGAGAAAATGCTTCTTTCCTGTAAAGGTTGATGTTTCGTTTTAACATGTTCTTTTTCTAAAGTCCTCGGGACCCTCTAGCAAAGAGTCATTCGGAGAAACCAAAACTTTCACTACTTCCCGAAGAAGCTATTACGTCCACTGAAGGACAATACGTGACCAACCTCACGGCCCTCAGACCATTTACATCATTAATGGGTGCGTAATGTACGGCTCCATTCTAGACTGGCTGAAAAGAACAGATACTACACATGATCTTAGCCAAAACGCCGAGAAGTGTCTTAAAATGTGCATGTCCCCAAAAGAATAAAACTGAATAATCATGAGTATGTCTTACAGTCTTACCAAAAATATTTAGCAATGGCCTCATTTTCTCAAAAAAAAAAAAAAAAACTATGCATGGGAAGAGTTGATTCATAATTTTCATTTTGCAGACTGGAAGATCTGGTCTGCAGGTGAAAGAGAAAATTGAGTGTTGGGAATTGGGTAAAAAGCAAAGCTAACCTATAACATAACCACAATTTCCATTAAAATCCATCAGAAAATGACAATTCTGCAGGTTTATTTCTAATTTACACTTATTCATGCATAAACATGAGCTGAATATAACAGTATATCCCGTATCCTGGAAACCATCAGTATCACTTATCAAATCGTGAATCATCTGATAAATAATTATGAAATAATTATCAAAGGGTTAATGGAAGAAATGTCGTCACTGTGCAAGACACATTATATTTGCACATGCAAGGAGTTGCTGCAGATATATTTACACCTTGGAGAGGTATGGCATAAAAATTGTGAAAATATTGCCATAATTGCAACAGATCCTTCATCGTGAAATTTTACTCTTGAACAGTCAAGTAAAGTCAGGTCTTTTGCTAGAATGTGAGCATACCTCTAAGCATTACATTTAACTATGGACGGTAGGAAGCTGCAACCCCCAATTGAACAAAAACTTGCTGAATCGGGCAGACTTCAGTGCCTCAGTCGGGCAGAGATTATGCCCAGGGTGGGGATCTGGATTCGGACAAACGTCACCCCCCTGAGTGGAATAGTCCCGTACGGCCATGCCTCTATAAGGGAACAAAACATTCTTCTTCCTGTGAGAAATTTATTTCTTGAAATGGAGAGTATCGTGCCGGCTTATTTTGAATAATCAATTATTCTGTGTTTCTAAATATTTCCTTAAAAGAAATCATTTCTTTCCCTTAAAAGAAACGCATTATCTCCCTTCAAAGATAAGGTGAAACGCCGCTTAATGGCCAACTATATTCGGAAATGGTTTATTTCAGGAATAAAAGCCTTGCGGCTTTTCTAATTTTCTGCTCCAGTTTTCCTTTGTACGAGATGAAGATTCGAAAATGTCTTCCTGAAAATAACATCATGTATTTTTTGGAATCATCTGGAGGCTTTATTTTTCCAGTGTCTCATAGTCTAAAAGCCTCAAACGAAATTCATGTTTGTAACTTTGAATTTTCTTCATACGATGAGATAAAAAATCATAATAATGAAAGTTAATTAAATCTGGCATTATGTAAATTCTAAGAAAGCATAAGAAAAAAGAAAACAAAAAACAAATTAAATTTTTCCTCAATTTTAATGACTGAATATAATCCTTTGGTATAGAATTATCAACCGTCTTATACACATTTTTACCTCGCCTTCCAAGAACATTTAACGAAATTCGAGAAACTTCATTTTTGCATTAAAAGACATTGAAAGAATATCTTTAAAATTACAGAACAAAAACTAACGAAGTACAATAGGATTACAGAAAGAGTTCAGAGATTTTCTGAATCTTAATTGGCTATATTTTTCTATAACCTTTATGTATCTCTTCAAATTTCGTTCCGGAAATTTAGAGCATTTTTACAGTGCTCAACACCAACTTTGTGGGAATCTGTAAATATATAGAGCTGAGGAAAGAAGTTAACGTTTTAATGGTACCGGATTTGAAAGTAGCAGAAACTTTTTACAGTTAACGGTGCCCTATTTATCAGGTCCATGCAACCTTCGCTAAAAATGAAATAATAAAAATCTCCCCCCCCCCCAAAAAAAACATGGCAATGTTCTCTTGGTACAGGCTATATGTAATTCCACAAAAAACAAAAAACTTCTTTTCGTTTCCTTTCGTTTCGTTTATTTCACTTTCATAAGACTTAAGCTAATTGCGTAGGAACAATAATTACAACAGGACAATACGGAAGATCTCTGAAAAAGCAAAGATTAAACAAGGCAGATCCACCAGAAAAAGAAAAACTATGCTTGTTGAAAGGACTTATCTTAAAGGTTAATGCATTTTTCAGACTGCACAACATGGGTCCTTCATTTACAAAAGGGACACATGCACGAACTTTCATAAGGTAGGTGTTTTAAGACTACTATTTCGTATTTCATTTTAGTAAAATATTTGCCGTTAAAACTCTTTAGTAAGCCTGCAGCAATTTGATACAGAAAATCGAATCTGGAGACAAAAGTAACATTTGACAAAATATTTTAAGTTGGAGTGGTTGCCATTATTTGACGAACCATTAAAAGAATAGTTTAATATGACATAAGTTTTGATAAGTTAGAAGGGTACTCATTCTAAACATTCCGGTGAATTTGCAAGGGAATCTGATCTGTGGTTTTCAAGATAGGAGCAGGTAAATTTGTCATATTTCAACAAAAAGTGAACTTGAAGCAAGCACATAGGACATCACATCCTCACATTAAATTATAGTCTTTTGTTTTCTTTTACACTTTGCAGCCAATTTCCTCCTCAACAAACCCATGTTGTCAGAATTTAATTGCATAAGAAGCACGAGAAATGTACAAAATTTTGTATTCCCCACGGGGCAGTGCTATATGCCTATTAACTTCAGGGTTAACACAACAGTCTGAAAAGCAAAGGAAAACAATGTATAGGCCTACGTTGTAAATTTGAGGAAGTGATATAACTTCTGCTACCCTCAAGCTCACTTTGGAACAAAAATTTTGTGACTCCATTTACTGATATCTCAAGAATATATATCCAATTTGAATGGAAGTTTCACCAGTTTGTGTAGATTTGGTTCCTTTTTCACATATGAAAATTAAATTTTTGCTTAAACTTCCCCTTTAAATACTAATGACTCTCTTTATGTACTATAATGTATCAAAATTATCATAAGTACAAGCAATAATGCGAAACCAATAAGGTTGATAGAATCCAGCAGCTTTAGTAGTTAATTGCATTTATCGTGTATTAACCAAACTGTTAGCAGTCTAATTTAAAAACTGAAAAAATGCGGCTGCATTTTACTAATGGACATATACCCGAAAGCGTGTTACAAAAATCAACTACCTTATACATTCAAAATCCATATTTGTGCAAGATCCATATCCTCATGAAGAGCCTTTACGAGTCAAACTTACAAGTTAGAACAGATTCAGATTAAATATTACTAATTACTTGAAGTAAATAGCTTGTCATTTCCACCTGAATGTCTTGAAAAGTGTTCAGTCCATCCAACTCAAAATAAATCCATACATACGGTGAATCATTTTAAAGCGATATATTGAGTTGGTTTGTAAATTGCACCAAACTTTCCCAAGCCTGTGAGATTTTCTTCACATATTAATGACGAATTGCTTAAACTTAGACAATCTCCATATCCTCCAGGCAACTAAATGTTTCATATGTGTAATTAACGACTCAATTTTCTTTTGAAAATTTATTACCAGACACTTTTTCCAAATTATCCACAAAATCGCCACACAAATCATGACACATTAATTCAACATTTTAAGTGTTTAAGTTTTAACTTTTTGAATCTATAACTAGTTATGCTAATAAGAAGTATTTGTATGTAGTGGTACCAAGTAAAACCCTGGCTGAGTTATTGATAACAACTCAAAACGCCCCTTCAGTGATACAGTATAGCACGTGACCTTTTATCATGTTTGAATTAAGTACGAATTAAGAGTCATCACAAGAACCAACAGCAAAAGAGAGGGCATGCCAATAGACCAGTTTGAAGTTTCCTCAAGGGGCAGAATTGCCGAATAGGTCAAAGGTCAACGGGTAACATTTCTACGCGTGTTTAAACTGATGGCGGCCCGTAAACACACGCAACCATATGATGCTATCGGCGGCCGGCGCATGCGCTCAGATGTTTTGTTACCAGTTGACCTGAATAGAAGGTCACTAACGCATGAGCAGATATAAACTTAGAAATTGTCTAGAAAAAGCTGCCTGTTTCTCTAAAGATCGCCTTCTGGCATTGTACATGTGAATACACGTGCACTATATCAATCACGAACTAAAAATAATTTTTTGAATGGTCATTTTTGAATCACTTATTAATTGAAAGTAACTTTGACATTTGCTAACAACCAAGAAACCCTTCGGGGACATGCAATCTGTGAAGTAATTGGAAAAACATGAAAAACACCAGTTCGCATAACTGCTGTTAATTATCATGAAACTCAAGGGAGCGTACAAATTCGTGTTCTGTCTTATGCTAGGTTTACTGTATTTAGCTCTAATAACTATTACTATACTGGCGCAATATTTTTAAATGGAAAATTCTCCAGCTGGTTTTCCCTTTTCTCACCTTGGTCAATTGTTGTGCGACAAAGGGCGATTAGAAGATTCAACTTGTATCTATCACTTACTGAACTTTATTTGGGGTTATTATTTGACGCATCATGCGACTCTCTGACATAGGTGAGTCAAATTTACGTCATGCACTTGTACACCGGCGCAGGTTTGTGTAAAATTTGTCCAAATGTTGCGTCAAAGCAACTCAATACTTGCAACACAGGTGCGTCAAATTCTACAAGAAACGTGGGTCAAATCTATGAAATGCTGGGTCAATTGCTTGACGGAGGGGTGCGTCAATGTTCAGAAATATTCCACGATCCCATAAGAAACAGCTCCATGATGGCAAGAATAAGTACTGATATTATTATGGTCACGTTCTTACAGCATGGAAGAGTATTACTCGTATCGTCCCTCATACCGCTTAGAAGAGAACATTCATTTTATAGCGAGGAAATGATATACAAAAAGTTAGCAAGTCATGCTTCATGCTGCAGTGACACAAACAAAATCTGGGTGGAATGCTGTTTTAGTTAGATGAGGTGTTACGACTCGGTTTCTCACCAATTATTTTAAGTCGGGAGGGCCACGGCCTTTTCCCCAGTTGTGACGTGCACTAGCCGTTGTTTTCCTGTCTTATCCTATTTTCCATTTTTCATGCTCAGCACAATGACAATATGGCGGATATTTGGCCCGCTAGGAGTCTTACTCAAGACCTACCTGCTGCAAGTCGGATGCTCTAACCACTTGACTATGGGCGGATGGGGAATATATGTTGTACGAATTATGCATGGGGATATTGTAAAATTTCTAATACTGGAGTAGAAAAAAACGAAAATGGGGGGGGGGGGGGTATACACATTCCTTCATCAACTTGGTATTCCACACAGTATTTTTCAAGGGGAGGGGGGTTGCCAATTACGCCAGGGATTATGCGCTACCCTAGGCGTAGTCTTTGGTTGGCTGTAAACAGAAGGGAAAGGACATTGGATAATGTCCCCCTTAAACTCGCCTCCACTTTTTGTTCCATTGAAAATACGTTAACTATTCTAACAAAAAAGTTTAAATCTGGTACCAGATTGCACACAAGGGCACCTAACTCGAAAACGATTTTCAAAGAAGAGAGGAACCCTTTCTCTTAGAACAGTCCCCAAAACTTATCTGGAAGCAAAAGCTTAATATCAGAATTTTCCTTTTTTCTCTTCACAGTATATTTAATCAATTTTTTATAACTTCAATATTGCATACCCAATGTTAAACAAACAGTTTTTTAGTAAATTTTACATTTGAAAAGAAAAAATGATGTCGCATGACTCTCAACAACCAATCAAGAAACAGGACAGCCCACTACACTCCTTCAAGTTAGAGTGACTGGTCTTGCCCTTTAATATACCAAGTATATTGCTTCGTCCTTCGTCGCTACAATGTTGTGTTACTCTTCCTATCGTCCCATGATTTTCTAAGCAAACGGTGACTGGTCTTGCCCTTTAATATACCAAGTATATTGCTTCGTCCTTCGTCGCTACAATGTTGTGTTACTCTTCCTATCGTCCCATGATTTTCTAAGCAAACGGTGACTGGTCTTGCCCTTTAATATACCAAGTATATTGCTTCGTCCTTCGTCGCTACAATGTTGTGTTACTCTTCCTATCGTCCCATGATTTTCTAAGCAAACGGTGACTGGTCTTGCCCTTTACTATACCAAGTATATTGCTTCGTCCTTCGTCGCTACAATGTTGTGTTACTCTTCCTATCGTTCCATGATTTTCTAAGCAAACGGTGACTGGTCTTGCCCTTTAATATACCAAGTATATTGCTTCGTCCTTCGTCGCTACAATGTTGTGTTACTCTTCCTATCGTCCCATGATTTTCTAAGCAAACGGTGACTGGTCTTGCCCTTTAATATACCAAGTATATTGTTTCGTCCTTCGTCGCTACAATGTTGTGTTACTCTTCCTATCGTCCCATGATTTTCTAAGCAAACGGTGACTGGTCTTGCCCTTTAATATACCAAGTATATTGCTTCGTCCTTCGTCGCTACAATGTTGTGTTACTCTTCCTATCGTCCCATGATTTTCTAAGCAAACGGTGACTGGTCTTGCCCTTTAATATACCAAGTATATTGCTTCTTCCTTCGTCGCTACAATGTTGTGTTACTCTTCCTATCGTCCCATGATTTTCTAAGCAAACGGCGATTTAGTTCGTGTCATCTTGCGTTACAGTTGACGGATCGTATCGTTTTCCGGTTTCGTAGTCTCGAATCATCAGTAGCTACTCCCCCGCGGCAAAGATCGTTGTATTAATATCAAATCATGCTAGCGGAAAAATTTTCTTGTGAAAGGATCTGTCAGAGGAAGTGAATGACGACGATAGGGAGCATATAACAAAATGGAATGGATACAGCTAGCGCTGAAATGAGAATGAAATTTCACCGGTCATATTTGACGTTTAATATGAGGTAAAATAGAGTGCAAACATCCTAGTCAAATTTGTATTAGAATATATTTCATGGTCAGTGGGGGCTGTTTTTAGGCTTGATGAAGTTGAAGCACAAGAATTCAAGAAGCATTTATACAATTTATCGTCTATTAGCCTTGGATCTCATGGCTTGCTATAGACGAATTGACGAATTAAATAATAGTGATCGCAGTATGGATTTTACGGCGTTTGAAAAGATGGACATTCTTTTGTGAATTTGAAATAGCAATTAAAACTGGTGTAAAGGTCTTTTGTGAGTGATGCGGTCTGTAAGTAACTGCACGTCTTATGTTTCACCACACTAAGACGCAAACGAAGGAATTTGTTATTTACATAAATTCTACTGCATTTCTTATCTTGGAGTTGGTATCTCAAACAACCTTTCTTGGAACAAGCATATCAACCGAATTAACTCATCAGCTAATAGGTTCTTAGGCTTTGTGGAAAGGAATCCTTACTCCTTTCCATGGAATATCAAAGCTAATGCCTATCTCACACTTGTTCGACCCTTATTAGGGTATTTTTCTTCCGTCTGGGAACCTTAAACTGCCTCCGTGGTTAATAAAATTGAGCAAATTCAACGTAGGACTGCTAGTTTTGTTTGTTATGATACTCCGCCCACAGCAATATTCCGAAATGTTAAGGCAGTGGCGTAGCTACAGAGGGCAAGGGGAATTGCCCCCTGCCTCTGAAAAATGGGAAGTTCGGAGGTTTGTCATTTGCGAGACCAGTCAACTACAGTGTGGTATTTCCAACTGTGCTTCATAAAGTTCGGAATTCTCTCCAATAAAAGCTTCATTTTTGTAATTATTTGTTTCAAAATTGCAAAATTTTCCGCACGCTTCGCGCTCAGCAAGTTGCAGTTCCTAATGCAGTTGTATTCACTCATAAATCATTTTGGTAAACTTTTCCGAATTCTGGAAATGGCAAAAGCACCAAATCATCATATGATATTGGCAACTACAGTGCTATTTTCATGAATTTTCTTTCATTAAATTCCATTTTTTTTCCAATGTAAGCTCTTGACTTTTAAAACGTCGTCCGAGAGCCTCAATTTGAAGGCCTTACATAACATTGTGTAGCAACAATGATCTTTCGTCACCGTGCAATCTCATACTTGCCAATACGAAACACATATTCTCCAGTGATTCCCAAGCTTTTCACATTTCCTTCTATAGGAAACCCAGAATCCAAAATTTTCTACAATACAAGCCTCATATTTTCAAATATTTGCTTCAAAGGGGTAAAAAAATTTCCGCGCGCCCTCGCGCGCCGCACATAATGCCAATGAGAGTGGTTTGCACACTTAAAAAAAATCGGATAATTTGTCAGAGGTGCTTGCCCCCCGGAAAATGTCTAGGTACGCCACTGCGGACGAAAGTATGTCTACTTCAACGAATCTATTAACATCTGCGTGTTATTCTCAAATCGTCTTCACGTACCTAGCCTAGGTCTAGTGTTTGTTCAAGTTAAGCTAGGCCGAGGCTAGGCGACCCTGACAAAATATATTATATTTTTGGTAATGGAACCAAAATAAATGACTTCAAACGATGTTAAATGTTGCACCTCATCGCATCTGAGGGTACTTAAATATTCAGAAATTTCTTAAAGGGGAGGGGACAACCCTCCCCTTAGACCCCTCGACCTGGCCGGCGATCAGACCCTGTGCTATTGGATGACTTAAAAAATCCTGTCTACGGTAGAGTTGCCACAGATTCCTTTCGTTTTTCTTTATTCTCGAAAGTCCTGTTTGTCCTTGAATTTTGATACTGTTGTAATGTTTGATTACCTTTTCTTGTACCCTGCGGCATATTTAGGGTATAACATACAATGTTGTTTCATATTCCCCGTAGAGGCATCTAAATTATATAAATAAATTGAATGCAATGTCAAATTAATTGACATCACAGATGCCCAATTATGCACCAAATCTCAAAAATGCATAACTTTGAAAATTAGTACCTTCTGAATGCTATATCCTAATGTGACGCAGTTTTTGCCCCGTAAAAGGGAAAAGCTTTTCGCATATTTTGTAAGTTAATGAATTTTGCTTCCGGAAAATCTATTTCACATTCCTGAGGGAGGATGCGAGGTAAAGAGATCTTCGGTCGAGGGTAGACTCTTCGCGCAGTGCCCGTCTATTGTACGCAGAATAATATGACAACTTTACAAATTCATATGTCCTGAGGGGAAAGCATGGCAGAAGATGGTCTCACTGTCAAATTTATTTTTGTCAGATCGAATATAACAGCTTTGCTTTTGACATTTTTCGTTTGACCAAGAACTTAAAAAATTCCTTCTCAAAAAAATTTAAAATTAGATTAGATGTTTCCGTCACTTCCACACGTGATAGAATTTACCCAAAAACAAATTTAAAAAAATGTACCCATCTTTCCTTCCAAGTTTTTGACATTTCGATAACGAATCTAGTGTTCATGTTGAAGATTATATGGTATATTGTATAATTAGTCGCCCTAACTTTATTTTTTTTTACAGAAGCTAGAACTCACAAATCTCTCCTTTTATTTCTTCGAAGAAGTTTGTATAATATCTCAGGACCTAACATATTGCATATTTCAAGGTACCCAATAGGGTTGCCCAAGGTAAATTTCACAATTCAAAGAAGGAAATGCTTTATCTTGGTTTTCGTTACACTGTTAAAAAATTTCTCTGTAAATTTACATAATTTTTATGGCAAATTTTTTTCCAACCAAATAATGTTTTTTTACAGCCAGACTGTAATCATGAAAAAACATTAAGGGTTTGTTTTTTCTTTACAGTTTTTGCATGTAAATTAGTTTACAAAAGTTTACTGTAAAATCGAATTACAGAATTGTTCTGTTTTGTTTACCTTAATTTTATGTGAATTTACAGCCTACTGTTTTCATTCCCGACGTCTTAATATTTATTATAATATCGCTTATTTACCTTTCATATGTTATTACGTAACATACACTTCATCATTACGTAGATCAGGTATTTGCTTATCAACGTAATGTGTCGTTACGAGGTTGTTTTCAATCAAAACACATTGAGGGTGCTTTGTTGTCATATTGTTGTCAAGTAGACTGCTATCTCTAGGAACTTTGTAATTGGAAAGTCACATTTTTTGTACAATATAATAATTGTTTTTAAAATAAATATGACAAAGAATGCAAATACATTGGTTGCAAACATTTCCAGACAAGGTAAACAATAAGTTTAACACTTCCTGATTGAAAAACGCCAAAGAAGATATTATTCAAAGCAACAGCAATCCTTTGTTAGGAAAATGCCTACAAAATAAGCTCCACCCATTTATGCAAAATGAGATTTACGTCATAAAGTGGTAAATTTACAGACTCTTTCAAGTAAATTTGTGAAACGTTTTTAATTTGCTCCGAACAAGTGCATGAGCGCCTGTGGCGATGAGTTGACATCAGTATACCAATTGTCAGTGCTCTGAAATTAGGGCCTTACAATTTCTTTTTACTTAAAAATGTGTGACAAAACACCAGTGGTATGATATTTATAACTAAGAACGTAATAACTAAGTATGCTTTTATAATAAATGTAAGTTAATTTTCAAATAGGGCCATAAATTTGCCAAAAATGTTGTTTTTTTTAAACTGAAACTTTGCAGAACGATGCATGTTATATATTGAAAATTTTCTGGCTATTTCTTATTTGTTTGTTTGGGCTTATTTTTGTTTCTTTTTCAGCTTAAAAACAAAATGAATGTTTGTTAAATGACAGTACTTTTATGTGAAATCAGAAAAATACAAAATACTGTTAAAATTTCTGCAAATTTAAAGAAAAAGTTTTACAAAGCAGTAAAATTTGGTTAAAAAAGCAGACAGAAATGGTTTTTAAAATAAACAGAAAATACATGTTAAACAACCTTTTTTTATTGTAGCAATACAAAGTGTCTGTAAAGATACAGAAAATACATGTTAAAAGTAAATACAAAACGTTTAAGTTAAAAAAAGTCTGTAAATTTACAGAAATTTTTAACAGTGTAGTCGTTCATAAAAAAAGACAACTTTAGTCAAAATTTTGGAGATGCATTTTCACTTTAGTGTAAGTTCTTAATTAAGTAAGTCCTTAATTAAGCAATGGGAAAACATTAACCTGAAAGAAACGGACGCAGCGGAACAGAAAAAAATATTGGCGGGCCAGCGAGAAACACCTTTCTCTAGTAACAACTCACTAGCGGGCTCATGAGTGTTAGCAGACTATCTGAGCGGAACGTAATCATCAGTTAGCGCGGAGCGTACAAGAAAATCGTTGACCTGATAACCCTTCAGGTGGCCAAAAACGATACCTTCCATGTGTTCTAAAGCTGTATTTACCCAGCCTCATATACATGGATCTAATGTTTTCAATTTCTCATCAGCTCCTACCTTAAAGTACTCCCCAACTTCTTTAAACCGCACTTTGCAAATACTGGGAAGGGATCTGAACATACCTACAGCCCCCACTTCTTCTTGGGGCAGCTGAGACTATCGAACCTTCTGGTTCCACCGCCTCTGGTGAAAGTAAACCTTAGTTGCTACATACCACGGACTTCGTATATACATCCACAGAGCATGCTACGCTCAGATTGTCGCCATCGTACGCGTGAGTGTAGGCGTAGCAAGATGGTTGTCTTCTATGATTTTGTGTGTGAAACTTTGGACTTGCTCAAGTAGTCCAAAACATCAGATTTTGCAAGAAAGTTGAAATATTTTCGAAATAATGCAAGGTAAGGTCAAAACCAATGCACGTATTGCAGGAATGTAGTATTGTTTACCATTCAAGTTTAAATTTTGTTTTAAATATTACAGAGTTATCGTCAAATTATACAAATTACAGCTCCACGGCGGCCATCTGGGTGCTCCTTTTTGCCCGAGACGGAGGCGACAGTCTACGCATAGGACGTACTCGTTACATACCCTGTCCAAGTATAAAGGAAATCCGTGTTACATACCTATGCATGTAGTTATTGTTATCCACAGTGATCCACAACCAACCGACCGACCGACCGACCGACCGACCGACCGCCCGACCGACCGACCGACCGACCGACCGACCGACCGACCGACCGACCGACCGACCGACCGACCGACCAATGTCAGGTATTTGACATACGTGACCAGTGTTGGTTAGTTTTTTAACCAACTTTTTTAGAGTGTGGAATTTTATTTTTCATCACAGACGGTAAAATAAATATATAAATCAACACAAAAATCACAAAATATTGAAGATTATCTTGACTTTATTTAGCCAGACATCACAGAACTCCTGTACTAATTAAAAAGACGTGATTGTATAAATATTTTGATAGCACGTAGTTAAATAATATCTCAGATCACTAATTAACGATCTTGTGACTAATTTACGTTAAGATTGCAATATAATGCTCACGTTTGTGTGTAGTGGGCAATATAAATTAACTCATAAATTCTGAATAAAAAATGTCTAGGGTTTGTAAATTTTGAAATGCCACTATTCAACAACTTTCTACATATTTTTTATATGTGTTCACCACAAATAGAACCAATGTATCTTACTGTAAAACGTTTGGGTTAATTTGACCCAAAACTGGGCACCGATATCAAATAAAGTTAATACAGTTTTACGCTTTAATTTTATTTTTCATCCTATTGTGCCAACAACTGAAAATAATTTTTTCATGCAGAATACTAAAACATTATGGTTAAGCGTTATAAACGCCAGTAGTATGCAAACAGCTTTTACTTGTCTGGCCCCTTTTAATTGTATATAAAACCTTTCTCAAAGTTAATAGAGCAGAGGATGGTAAATGACAGGAGGAAAAAGGAAACATTTTTTTTCACACCTAAACGGAAATATAAGCCTCAATTGGAGCAAGTTGGGTTATAATTTGACTAAAGATGCGTTTAGTTCAGATTCTGTCGTTATCAAAGTGTTTCAAGAATGTAACATAATAAATATATTTGAACCTCTTCTATGGACCTACAGCTATTTTCAACCAAGTTAAAGAGGGGTATTCAAACCTCTACTTTTCTCGAACCTACGGCAGTGGCCGAATATAAATACGGTTCCCCTTATTTGAACCTACCTTTCAATATGCAATGAGATTAAAATGTTTTAGTTACCGTACTAAGCACAAAAAGATCGAATCTGTCAGATCATAGAACAAAGTGTGTCTATGTAACGTTAACAAATGATGTTCAATCCCAAATCCCCTCTCCCCCATTTCGATGTCTTCTAATGTTTGTAATTAAATATCAGGTCGCTTCCATATATGTATCATGTGAGCAGGTAGAACGCGGACGTAACTTTCGGCAACTTGTGAAACAATCTATATTAAGTCCATTATGCGCTTTCCTTATGTATCCACTTGCACACATGCGGTAAAATACCCATCAGTTACATGATATGACAATATAAACCGAATCGGAAAACCCTCAATGGGGCCTTGGCCAGCAAGGAAACAAGCTACAGACCTACACCATCATTCCAAAGGAAATATTTGTTAAAAAATTGAAATCGTTGAACAACATTTGTGAAATAAAATGGAGTAATATAAAGCTAAGCTGGAAAAGTGAAGTTGTAACAAATGTCCTTTCTACATTTTATTTTGTACACGCATTTTGTTAAATGAATATTCAAACTTCATTTGAGAGTAATTCAGTGTGTTATTGCGATATTTATAGATTTGAAAAGGAGCCCCAGCTTCTGGGACTAAATGCCTTTCCCCATTGTCCTAAACTTGCTTTGGCAGGAAAGCCTGACTATATTGTAGACGATCTCATCAAAGCAGATTTTATCGAAAACAGACGTTGGAAGAAAGAGATCCAGGATTTATTGAATCTGGGTTTTAAACTGCGTGCTTTTCGGGGGCTGGTTCCGAGGTATTAATTTGCCGCATCGTCATTTGGTCCGATACAATGGAAAAAAAGCCCTAAGAATGTTACCTAGTTTTTTGCATTATACTTGGATTAGCGTGGAGTAGAAAGTTAACCAGTTAACTGTTTGTAGCTCATTTATTGTCCCGATTAGACTCAATCCGTTACCGGTATGTTTGGTGATTGTGTTCCACCATTTTTTCTTAAATGAGAACTTTACCAGTTTTCATGCCTTTTCGTCAGCTGTCCAGTTTGAATTGGCTTTACTGTATTTCGTGTAAATGATTCTGTGAATATTTTGTGCGTAGCTTCTCCATCAACCATAGCAAAGTCGATAACCAGCTTTACAATCGTTGTCGTCAGTTCACCTTCTAAATTTATAAATAGCTGAGGAACTAACCAAATAATGCAAGAGATTAACGAAACCACAATAGGCCTAACAGGTGACGTTTATTTTCGTACCTTCATCGAAGAAAGACACACATTTCCTTCATACAAGTGACGCATAGTAAACCAAAATGAATAAGGGAGGTAAAGTACTTAATTCACATGGTACTCAGTACAGCTGTGGCCATATTTATATAATTCAATCCGACCTTGGTCTTTGAAAGTAAAAAATAAGTAAGGCATGAGAGGAACATATATCATTTCTCACATTGCCTTTAAAGATTAAATCGTAACTCTAGGTGCTTTATATGGCCCTATTGTAGGCAATCGTAATATTTTAAATCATTTGTTCAACTCTGTATTTGATTTGTTTTTGATACCCTAATTATACACACTATAACAGAAGTACCGGTAGTGAAATTTCATTCGTTACAAGAGTGAACATTAAACGTTAACACCAAAAGTGCGGAAATTAACTCCGAGAAGAGTTTCACGCTCGATGGAGTGTCTGCAGGGATCACTCTTAAAAAGAGTGATGCCTGCAGACACTCGTTAAATAGTGAATTTTTCGCTCTTCATGAAATGAATGTAACTACTCTCGGTGTGAATTAACATTCTTATGAAGTGAAATCACTCTTTTCACTTTTTTAGAAAGTGACTTGGTTCACTTTCTTGTTTTTATGTTGTAGGAGGAGATTTCAAGTTAACATTTAATTTGCCGTTATAAAAGAAAGAAGGTCAGCAAGGAACAGTGTCTAAAACTCCCACTTCCAAAGACCTTTTTGCTTCTGGATCCCACCAGGGCATTTAATAAGAAGTATTTGGGATCAGACCTTAACGACGTATGGGACAACGACAGTGCCTCAAACGCGTTGTTTTTCATCATTTCAACATTTAAAATTTTGCCCCTAAATCTGTCAAGTCAAATATCGATTTTCTCCACTGAAACAAAACTCCATTTAATGTAACGAATAAGTAAGCCAAATGTCCTTTTTTCTTAAAGGCATATATTCATCATCCCAAACAGTTCCAATTCTCCCAACCTACTTACTTCTAGCCCCTCCCACATTTATCTAAAACTCATCTTTATCCAGATACAATCCTAGTTTATTGCTTCATGGCTTGTCCAAGTGGCCATTCAAGTCCATAATGTGTAATCAAGACACTCTCAGTGCCCATGCTGTGTAATTTAGCTATGATGCATTGTTTGAATTTGATGCCAATCAAAGAGCTGTACCAATTGAGAGTTTTGATATATGCATACTGAAACTGTAGTTAAGGGTGACGAATGACTGCCTTTAAGTCCTCCCGACCCTCTGGCAAAGGGCCCTTCGGAGAAAACAAAATTTAAATTGCTTCCTGAACAAGCTATTACGTCCACTGAAGGACAATACTCGACCAACCTCATGGCCCTCAGACCATTTACATCATTGGTCTATCCAACATTCTACACCGTACTTATATGGAAGAGTGTAACGAATGAATTCGATTACGTAATATGGATTTGTACGCCATATGTTCAACCCCTAAGAGTTGACGGCCTTCGAAACGACGAAACGTGTTATCTATCATTGAAGACGTGCGTACCTAATTACGTCAACAATTACGAAAGTGAACAATTACTCTCTGCAGGTGAATTCAGTATGGCATTTTAATTAATTAGCCTACTATTCGAATCCAGCTGAGGTCTGGGCGTTGGGTAGCAATAACTATATCTACGGGTGACTCAGCACTAGATACATAGCTTAGAAATTTAAACATGCTGAGGATAATACATACAACTAATGTTTGCAAAGACGGTAAAAGTTTAGCGACGGGATGATTTATTGATTCGTTTAGGGGTATACTATGTGATTGTTTTGCAAGAATGATCCGTCTTGTCCAGCTAAAAACATCCAGAGGAAACAAGTTTTGTGTAGATGAGACGAAGTGGTGCAAACGACTCTAAGAGCAAGTATATTGTGAATGAGATACTAGTTTTGCACCACACCAACCGTATTTAGGCCTAAATATACCTAAAAACTACTAGGACATTTGAGAAGGTAAAATCACTTTTGTTGTTGCTAAAGTTGTTTAGGATGACTCTGTTTACAACGGATGGCGATTTTAGTAATTCACCTGAAAAGGGTGGATAGTGTCAACCTCAGAGCAGGATAAAAGGCAATGTACGATTTGTTTTGGCGGGGCTTTGCTTCATTTGTTTTGGCGGTGAATACCTCAGTCCATAATATACTGGGTTCCCTTATTTTTGCCCTGTACTTACATACATCACAAGGCATATATCTTGTGTGTAGTCATACTTTACGGCAAATGCTTACATCAAAACGAAATAATTCAGATACAGTCCCAAAACCTTATCTAAGTTCTCCAGTTCTATCGATAGATGGAGGGTGGGTTAGAGTCAGATGCTTTAATATTGAATGATACCACCAAATTTTCAAGTAAACTCAAATTTTTGAATATGTGGTAGGTAATGGGGGAGAATTTTGTGTATCTCGAAGATTTGCAGAATGTACGTAATTTCACTGTTCCAAATCCTAATGACCGAACTCTGAGTAACTTACTGCTTTGCGAGTTTTCTGCATTTAATATTTATCTGAGAAAAGGAAGACAACTGATCTATTACATGGAAATTTTCTAGACAATTTCGGTTCTTATATATGATTGAGTACAACGTGAAGGAGTTATTTTCCTCTCACATTTGTATTCTGTTTACCGATTTGACCTTATTTCAAATTCTCACCTTAAATTTTTAGCCAGATTTATACAATATTTTAAAGGCGGGGTATAGACTGAATCTAAGTGGGAGGGGGCGTCAAATTAAAGTTTCAAAAGGACGTCGACTAATGTTTCGATGGCTGCATGTGGCTAAAAGTTATGTAGATTTTTCGATCATAGGCAGGATATTTGTGGCATTCATTTTACTACCATTGGGAGCAAGGGCGTTTGAACCCATTTCTTTTACTTAAGAAACTTTTTTAAAGTCAGTGCACACTTTGATACTTATTCACCCTGATTTAGACGAAATGCCTGACTCATATAAACGTCACCCGCTTGCGGTACCTCCATAGGCTATTTCATATCGGCGATGAACTGTGGACTATAAGTGGGGCCTCTAGTCTTATACTACGATCAGACGATAGTCCTATGCTTCATCCATCTGTTTTAGACGAACGTGTTTGGTGCTGAAGATTATTTTTTAGGGTTTTATTCAAAGGTCAAAAAAGATAGTAATCGGCAAATCAAATCTTAATAGAACCCTAGTATCTGGTAACTTAAGATCCCTTCGAAGCCTCTTCTATAAGAAATATAACCTCCATGAAGCCTACAGTTCCTTTGTCCCATTTACTGTAATCTCCTTCAGAAATCAGCGAAACAAACTTAAAAACATATTGAATTCCTTTTATCATAGTGAGGAAAGGTATAAAGTTCTTAGTAAAATCGGGAAGAAAATAACTCTAAAAATAAGCTGACATTTTAGCTGTCCTAACGAAAACACAAACACGTTTATCTTCAGAATATTCGATGGGGACTGTGTAAGGTAAATCCATTTTGGTATGCTGATCTTGAACTTTAAACTTAACTTATACAGAACATCTTCAAAAACTGATGATTAAATTCCACAACACGATCTCGAAAACTGTAACATTTGAGCTAAGTATATTATATATTGTACCTTTGGGGCTACGACTGTTTCCTCATTTATCGTTTATTTTATTTACATGAAGGAATTTTGCCAATTTTGCAAGTTTTTCACCATTTAATATCAAACGATCATGCTAGGTGAGTAATAACGTTGTGCGTATTGCAAGGATAAAATTTTTCAAATTGCCCATCTATGTAAAAGAAGTATGTGAGCGAAAACAAGTTTTTTTTTACGTGCCGTTGAGTAACATCGGCCCTTATATTGGTAAATCTGCTGTCTCCTTCGTAACCGGAAGTAAAAACTACCTATGTATGCAATGGGAGGTACAAAAAATATACAAGAGAGATCGGTAATAAATACTTTTATAAGCATTATCAGGAAGTACCAAAAACTATTTTACCAACAGTTTTTAACAATTTCTCTTTAGGTATCTCACAGAAGTGAGCTAGTAACGCACACGGACAAGAAATTTTTGCTCACTACTTTACTGTTTAAAGGGAATTGTTTCATGACGAATTTAAAAAACTGAACTAACTTGGGAGTGGCCAGTGGGGTGTAAGAGCAAAATCTGGGGGGATGCCCCTCTTGCCCCACCACCGTAGCGCCGCCACTGCATGATAGTGACGAGCTTTTTAACTTTCTCCAAAAGTTGCATGGAAATACATGTGATAAATAAATATCATGCAGCTTTCTGCTCGAAGTTCAACATCGTATGGCAATAAATAGTCAGCGGCAGTTTAAAACGTGGGGGAGGAGCAAATTAGTGGCAAAGGGAAACAACAGGAGAAAAAACAGAAAACGAACGCGAAACACGCGCTTCTGTAGGGGAAGAGACCCGTGGAGTCCAGGGGGAAAAGCCTTCGAAAGCTCTTAGGTTTCGGCATACGCTGATTAGCTGGGTAAAAAATTAAGTCTCAGGGGAGGTACAGTGTTTATTTTTTCGGTCGACCTAGCTGCTAACTGACCTTAATTGGGGGTATGACTGGGGGACGGAAAAATTTGAGGGGGCAAATGCCCGCGTATGTCCCGTAGTGCCGCCTAATCACCTTCAAATATTTGTAAAAGCAATATTCGAAGAGCGACTGAAAAATATTTGAATGGTGATAAATACCCACACACTTATGCGTCAAACAAACCGTGACCATTTAAAACAATTTTTGTAACAAAAAAATGAGAGCAGACATTTGTTCGTCTTTGGACGAAAGTTTTGGCACCACCATATAGAACAGAGTTGAACCATGTGGTCTTCCAAAACATTTGAAATATCAATCGTCTGACCTACAGCATCCAAGAAGTAATTTAAGTAGGGTAAGAGGACGTAGGCTATTTCCGAAGATACCACGAAACAGTTGAAACTCACGATATGTACTCTTAGTGAATGATTTATGAATAAACTCCCCTGCCAGCTACCTCCAATTTGCCTTCAACCTTTGGGATTCTATGTAACTGATTTTATGACCACTTTCGGAGGTAAACCGATGGGAAATTTTGGAATTAGACCTTAGTCCTTCAGGAAGGCCTCTGGTCTTGTGAAGATGAACAAAATCCCCTTCAATTTAATTGAACTTCTGATCACAATCCGAAAAAAACAGAGGAAGATTTATTTACTATTCTAGCTCTAATTGTTACCTGAGGATAATGTTACCTTCTTTTACTCTAGGGAGACTATATTGTGTATTCTGCACGTTCGGCACCGTCATTGACATTAATAATACAAAGTATGACCACTTAGTTTTTTTCATTCCAGACATTCATTTAAAAGAGGTGAGACTTCGAAAGATGCTTTTGAAAGTATACATCATTCCATCTTAAGAGTAAGTTAAAGTTAAGTAAATTTAAGTGTAATATTGTAAACATCTAAAAAGAAATATTTCTTTTAAAGGGGAAATCAGAGTTTGACAGAGAATATTGACCTATTGTTCCAGTACCTCGTTTTAACTTCAAATCTGACTGCCAATCAGAATATAGAAGCATTAAAGAGGCCTTTGAAGTTAGACAAAACGTTTATTTAGTGTTCGCTACTGTTGAATGAAAATTGTTGAATATTTGTCGGGTAAAGTTGTGAAAAATGGTAAAAAAGTCTTATGGGAAGAGCTATCGCCTTGTTTAGAAAGTAGCCAAAGTTGTGAAGATATTTTGTTTAGATACCACAACTAGGTATTAAGAGCCGCAATGTCTGAGTGCAAACTAGTACGTACATGTAGAGGTTGCATTTAAACATGGCTGAAATACGCCACGTGAAAAACTCTTATGACGTCACATGAGAACTATCTACAAACTTTTATTGTTTGCCAGCTTACTTTTCTCCAGTTAATGTTTAATGTTTTCAGCCGTTGGTAGTGTGTCGTGCATTGTTCATAAAGCTGTGCACTCAGCAACATAGGCAGTTAACAATCCAATATTTGCAAATCTAAGTCAAGACACAGGTCACAGATCACCAATAGGATAAAACTCGACAAAGGGGGTCAGTGGCGTAGCTAGGATTTTTTCCAGGGGGGGGGGGGCAAAGGTATGAAATTTCCCCAAAACTTTTCCCGGTCAATGTGTATGTATTTCATATAAAACTTGCAAACTTACAAGTATAACAACATTACCATGCCATTTTGCAATATTACCTGCATTTATTCTTAAAGTAAAACATAGAGCAATCGGAAATAACAAAGTATATTATTTTGGTAAACAATATCTGGTTTATTTGTATGTACTAACGCAGTGGCGTACGCAGGATTTCTCTGAAGGGGGAAGGGCATGCAGTATGGTCTAAGGGGAGGGGTGTCCGGAAATTTTTTGACGTTTTCAAGGAGCCTAGATGCAAAATGGTGCAAGATTTTCGACTTTGACAGGAACAGTGTTAAAAGTTGAATCGTGGTGGTTCATGAGGATAAAACTGAAACTTTTGTGTCTTGACATGCATTTCCTTATGCCATTTTATGCTACCTTGCGAAGAAAAACTTGTCATTAAATTTGCACACTTTTAGGAGTCAAAATAAGAGAGCATTGATCGGTATTTGTGGTTTTTCTTGGCCACAAAATGTTATTTTGTCATAAAGATTATCTAAGCGGAGCGCCACCATTGGTTGGCGCGGAGCGTAGAGAAAATTTGGAAAAATCAGACCCCTCAGATGGTCAAAATAGCGTACTTATGCTTGTAAAGAGAATTTAAACGTGTAGTCTTTTTTATCGATGCCACCAGTGGGAAACAGAGTCTACCTTTTTAAGTAAAAATTGGAATTTGACAGAAGTTGCCTAGGTCTATTTGTAGGAATTAAAAAAAGTTGGCATCACTGAAAGACCTTGCAGGGACAATCCTTCCCCTTTGAAAATTTCTGAAAATTGGGTGTCCTTATAAGCAATCTGGTGCCACATATGCTATCTTTTGAAGTAAAATCTGTGTTAATAAAGTTAGACTACGCATTTTTAAGAACAAAGAAAAAATGGCACCTGTGAGGGGGGGGGGGGATGGCCCAATGGTCTCCCCTTCGCACGCCACTAAGGAGGCCTAATAGTGGCTCGATCACACAGGATATCCTGTTAGAAAAGCAGTCTGTTAAGTGTAGTAGGCTACAAGGTACTCATTGTCCATTTATTGTTACACTCAAAGTGAGCAGAAAGCTATTTTCCCGAACTAGCTTGAAAGCCTCCAAGGATTAGGCTAAGTAACAAAATCTAAGTGTGCCAACGGATCCCGCTAATTCTAATTTCTTGTTTATCGTTGGCCATGGAATGTTTCAGCCCCATCCATCGTTATGTACACAGAGTAAAATCGTACAGCTACTGCTAGCTTGTAGAAGAACATAACAACCTCGGGGTCTACGGTAGTGACATGTCAGTTTTCACATCCTTTTACTGAATTCCCACAAAGTATCACCTGAATAACAGCTTCCTGTGCACTGAAATGCACTGATCATAACCCCCGTGCGCATACAAGCACAAGAGAACATTCAATCTGCTACGCGGAGAGGACTTTTCTGTGGAACGCAAATTGGGCCGGTTCATGCGACACTGACGAAATCTGAGTTAATTTGTTGCATGAAAATACGAATTATGTATGAGAAATGTCTCACAATTTCTTATTCTACCAAAAATTTTGAGAAATTTTTGTAATAATAAGGAGATTCATCAAATTTCCCCATTTTCATCAAATTTCCCCAAAAATTTTTCCAGAGGGGGCAACTTGCCCCCCCTGCCCCCCAGTAGCTACGCCACTGAAGGGGGTGACTTGCTAAAGCATAATCCTAGGGCAAAATTTTGGTCACACGAAACGCGCTAAAATGGTTGACTTCTTTTACACTGGAAAGTTGAATATTGAAGTTTTATTATAGAAACTAGGGAACGGTTGGATTTTCATGATATAAAATGGAAACCTTTCAGCTGTTCAATGTAATTCTGGGTTTGGGTTCTGTATTGAAGATCCTGCCCTTTCTATGACCAAAGTCAAGCAGATACTCTGCAGTGGCTAAAGGTTTATGTTATTAGTCAGGTTATCTTGCGGAAAAAGATTCCCCGACAAAATTGAAGAATATCCTCCGCACGGTTACCATTCTTTCCCGACAGAGGAAGATGGAACGATCCTACCCCTCCTCCGCTGGCGCCCACTTAGAGTTTGCCTAAAAGTTGTTTTTTGGGGTTGATGATTCCGTTTTTAAACCTGTGCTTAATTTTTCTACGGTAAATGCTTATTTTATTTTTTAATAATCTCAGGTTCTGAGACCTTTAAGTTTTAATCGACTTAGCGGTCCGTCGGGAATGTCTCCTTACCTGTACCTGTATATTACTATCTCCAATGCAGGTCTCATAGGTAGGTCAGAGCTGCTTTTTCCGAACGCAAGAAAACTAAAACACTAGAAGAAGACATAAAATTTTTTCACCATTTCATTTCTTTCAAAGGTAGTGTGCGAAGTCAGCAAAAAGCACTGACTTCACCCGGCAGTCACGGAGTAAGGTTTTCAAAGGAAAAAACCGTTAGGATTATGTCAGTATCTTTTAGGGTTCTCAAAATATATCTCTTTAAAGTTTTAATGTTTCTGAAGCAACTTGTTGCTAATGCAAAAGTAATGATGTGGGGTGCTGCAGTGTAGACATTTCTTTTGTTAACTCTACATTAGTTTCATCTTAATTACTCATCAGGTGGTGTATGGTGTTGTAATTGATACTATTTTCAAGGACACAATTTTAACTGTCAATAAACCCACAGGACGTTCTACTGTTCCAAGAGTCCTTGAAATGAAGATTGCAAACAGAGGATAACATATTACCCATAAATGGCATGTCCCTCCTTAGACACAACAACATTGGCATATGAAGCTCACGTTAAGTTTTCTTTTTTATGTCAAATACCCCAAACTTGTTATTTTCAATGTCACACGACCTTTAACACCATTAAGGGCGAATTGAAATACGAAGGGAAAATGAAATCCTAAACTTGTGGAACGGAGCAACTATAGTCACGTGGTGAGTAATGAATAAGTACTTTTACTGAACGAGGTTGACTTTGAGCTATGTCGGTGTAAGAACTTGTACTATGACGGGAATAGAAATAGCCAAAGATCGTAAGAGTGCCAAGAGAGAGAAAAAGTTTAAGTCCCTCTATGCAGCACAAGAGCACTCGTCCAAACTTATAGTGAAGCAAATCTCACAATTTTCCTTTTTTCTCTATAAAGTATCTTTTACAATATTTCAGGGAATCGATATTACATATTCATGGTAAACCAAGCAAAATTTCAAAGTTGTGGAGAAAAATATTGTTATATTGCTACATAATTCCCAAGAACCAACTATGGAACAAGAAAGTCTACTACATGCGAACTCAAGTTTGGGTGAAAGCATTTTTCCATAAATGAAGCTCTAGTTTGAGGTGAAAAAACAAAGGTGAATCATAGGAGGAGACTGTTATCCATGGAGTTGTTAATGGTTTTTTGTTTTCAAATAAATTTCCTAAGCGAGCAAGACAAATTCGAGCTAGGGAGGGTCAACCTTTCCCCCTATGGTGCTATGTACAGCACTTCAAAGATCCCCACATGGAGTCACCTGTATTTGCAACTGATCAAAGTTTTCTATTCTCAGCTTAATTTAGAGTAAACTAGTTACAGACTTGCAATCTCAATTATGAAGACCTATCCATTATGATTCTTGCCATACACAGAAGATTTTTTTTAAGTGTACACGATTGTTTAATGAACATTCTAAAAATGAAAAGAGTGAAACTTTAATCTTTAGAATAGTGAAATTTGACAATTCATTCCAAATGAGCGGCACTTTACTCCAAGAAGAGTGTAATTCACTCCAAAAGAGCGAAGTTGATGTAGTGTCAGTGGCGGATTTAGGCGGGGGCGCACCCGGCGCGCGCCCCCTAAAATTTTCCAAAGCTCATTTTTTACTTTCACTAAAAGATCATTTAGCCTACTTGTTTCTACATAATGTTGTATTATCTTATAATTTTCAAACTACGTAAATATGATTGTTGCAAACTAATAGCAATCCAGAACACACAGTTCCAAGTTTTCCGATAAAATGCCAATAGAGTTATATCAAAGGTCTCAACCGTATTTCGGACCACGCTTTATGTGGGACCCTAAGCTTTTTCTTACAATTCATCTGCTATTTGGGTTCATCAGATGTGGAGTCACGGTGTATAGAATTTATAAAAAGCGCATGGCCAAACTTCACATGAGCGTAATGTCTATGTTCACTTATTTTATACAATCTGTGATCCCGTTTCTTCCCTTTTTCATGAACTAGAGAGTATTTTAAATAAATCTATTTGTCACACAAACCAGACTATTAGGGGAAACGTTCTGTTCTAATATGTGCAACATGTGAAGGTGGTTTAGGAATGGTCGAATTATGATCTTTTGCTTTTAGCTTAAAATGTAAATGAGGGAAAAAATATTTTCAGGATGGCTTTGCTTTTTGAAAAGTTCTGTTTGATCATTGATAGTGAGCTCAAAAAATATGGCAGAATATGTGTTTTAATGTAACCTTACCATGTTATCATTGAAAACAAGTATTTATGGTGTCTGTTGCACTTGATCTTATTTTACGCCCTCCGGATGTGTATGCTAATCAATATATTTTGAATAATTCTTATTAAAATTGACAATAAACTTATCTATGCCGGAGCTCTCACGGTCACTAAAACTTAGTAATTTTTTATGAGAGGGTCGACTGAGTGCTGAATTAGAATGATTTCTGCCATAAATGTAATGTTACTAGTATTTTTCCTTTTACATTGCATTATGGAAAAATTCTTCTATCCCGAGAAAGTGGAGACTGAATCTACATGCCACTAATGAAATCAATGATAACGCAAAGCGTTTAACAATCTTTATCTCTCATGCACATGACAAAAAAGTGGTTTATTTCATCAATCAAAAGACTTTAAAAGCTACTGCGATCTCAAATAGGAATCTTACAGCAGTGCATTGTATTCTTGGTCAGATATTTTGACCATGGTCTGTGAAGCTGTTGGAGACTACAAAATTTAATTCTTTCATTTTTTTTCGTTCATTGACTTATAGGTGGTAACGAATTTTTATTCAAAATTAAAAAGGATAGATTCTCCTCTCTGTATTGTGTGTGAGGACCCCCTTTATCTTTAGACCAGGGCGTCGATCTGGGGGGACAGAGAGACATGTCCCCCCCACTTTTTTGAGTGGAGGGGAAACTAACGTAAAAGTCCCCCCCCAACATTTTGTGACGTGAAACTAAAAAATTAGGCACTACCAAAAAGACTATACATGTAGACTATGAAAGGGGTCCTCTACAGATTACGATCGACTATCTTTCTGTATCAAAAATTCCGCATGTTTACTTAGCAAATCCCCAAAATTTTCGCGCGCTCCGAGCGCTTGCAGTCTCATTGATATTCTTTTTTAAGTTGGCTATCAAACATACATTATTGATCGGTCTCTATAGTTATGTCAATTGTTCGTATGCATAGTGCAGCAGGTGTGGTTATGAAGGAACACAAAATTTAGGAATAGGGAGAAAATGAATCGTCCCCCGACCCTGTTCAAATGAAATCTGTGGTCTTTAGTGATTGACCAGACTGGCAGGCTGAAATTGGCAAACACTTTAAGGAAACTAAAAATTTCTCTTTGCACAGTCTGCATGCAACTTTTTTTAGAAAAACGTATGATTTCTAATGCAGAATTTCAGCACGCTCACCTCATTCTTTTGTATGGCGATTCGACCATTTCGTATTTACAGCATTATCATAGAAGTAAAATCACACTGACGTTTGCTAGATAATAGACTTCAATCAGGAATTCGAGGTACACTTCCATCCTCTGTCTGCAGATAATATGTGATGAGGTGTCGTTCGAAAAATCATATTTTATTGTTTTTTATATCAACAATCTTACACAGGTATAGGCCTATGCAACGGTGTCTCAGTAGCACCGTACCCAGTGGGTATCATTCCCCTACCCTTCTGTGATTTTCCCGTAGTAAATTGAAGTGCGATTTTGATAAAGTCTTTCGCATTTTGCATCTGGACCCCTAATCTTAGACACCCAGTGGCGTAGCGACAGGGGCAAGCGGCTCTGAAAAATGAAGAATTCGGAAATTTTCTATTTAGGAAACCAGTCTACGGTGTGGTTTCGAAAATTCATGAAATTCTGAAATCTCCCTATTTAAAGCTCCACATTCGTCATTATTTGTCTCAAAGAAGCAAGATTTTCCGCTCGCTTCGCCCGCCACAAATTGCGATTCCTAAGCAGAAGTGCTCTCTCATAACTTGAGTAAATTTTCCGAGATCTGGACTTAGTAAGTAAAAAAAGGAAATTTGCTATATGTGACAACAGATCATCAAGTGACATCAAAAACTACATTGCTATTTTCATTATTTTTCTTACATAAAATTCAAAATTTTTGCCAAATAAAAGCTCTTGACTCAAAAAATTTGGTCAGAGAGCCACATTTCGTCGGGGTGGGATAACATTATGTAGCAACAACGATCTTTAGTCGCCGTTCAATCGCAGATTTGCCAACAAGAAATGCAAATTTATCAGTAGTTCCCCACTTTTCAAATAATTAACCTACAGGAAACCCAGAATCAAAACTTTCCTGCAATGCTAGTTCCATATTTTCAAATATTTGAAAAATGGCAAAAATTTCGGCGCGATGTCTTGCAACGTCGCTGTACAACCTTACCAGAACAGGAGAAAAAATTTAGGCCAGATTCCCCCCCCACTTTGTAAACCAACTGAATCGACGCCCCTGCTTTAGACCCCCCTTATCCTGACCAATAACATTTTGACATTTTGTTTGGAAAGATATCTCATCAAGAGTGTTTAAAGATTGATCTTAGCTTAAGTCAAGATCAAGAAAATTATGGCTTAGTTCATGAAGCAAGTTTTTGAAAATTTTCTAACTTTTAATTGAAAGGAACATTTTTTAGCAAACGGAAGCTCAAAGTAACGACTGCTTAGGTTCTACTTATAAGCCTGGGAAATGCTATTTCCGGCTATCTGAGGGGTCACAATTTTTCAAAATTTTCTGTACGCTCCGCGCCAACCGATGGATCGATGGACCGATGGACCGAGGGATCACTCTTAAAAAAGTGATCTCTGATGACACGCGTTAAAGAGTGAATTTTCACTCTTCTTGAAGTGAATAAACACTTTAATGGAGTGAAGTTTACACTATTCAACCTATTAAAGAGTGACTGAATTCTTCCTGGTTGTTAGATTGAACATTTGACTTGGTGACAGCAAGTCGTCCTGGGAAGTCCAAGTGAAGTCACAAAGTCATTTTGCGCAAGTTCACATTAAGTCTCACGTTAGACTTGCGCCAAGTCTCTCACGTAATCCTTCCATCCACCTTTCATTTTATTTCATCGCTATGTCTGTTTACATATAGTAAGCTTTTCATTGGCTAAAGAGATTAGTGATTAAAAGCCGGACCGCCCAAAATTCTACGTCCCCGGTTGCAAAAGCTACAAGCCTCTCGAGCAAGCCAGCTCTTTGCTGGGTGATATGTGCAGAGCGTATAAACAGGAATCTGCCACGCGATCGTTCAATGGTTCAGTGTCGAAACGTTCGAAGAGGTGAGTGTAAGAACTTGTTAGCCGGCATTACCGGTCGAGGTGTGTTGGTCGATGTGGGTTGGTTAGCACAGTGTGTATTGGCGTTATAACGAGTCGAAGTGGAAAGTGGAGAATGTGAGAAGTTGGTTTGTCTACAGAAGTGGATTGGGAGAGATCAAAGGGGTGACACGTAAAGAAGGAACAGTGACAGAGGAGAACCCTTACAGCTGGGAGGGAATATCTCGAGAGACTTGGGGCAAGTCTAGTCTCACCTCCATTGCAGTATTTCCAAGTCCAATCAGGATTATAAATATTACTAACCAGAGTCAAACATGGATGCAAGTGGCATAAGTCGAGTTGAAAATGCATTCAATTTTATCATTTGAAGGTCTTATCAAATAGCAATGCATATTTGTATCCAATACGTCTTCTACTCTATTTTAATTATACCTTTAAAGCCATTTCATCACTGCTTCCAATCGAGCTGAGGAGGGCTAAATGGAGAACCGAAAACGTTTGTAATCTAAAAATGGTGTTTAGAATTAAACGCTCTTCTAAACAGGTTTTTGTCTCTCCACTTTGTAAACATGTTTAGATGCTTAACACGCGTGTGTTCAAGTGTTTCTTAATATTCTGTTTTAAAACACCTTTAACTGCATTAAATGTGTGTTTAATGGAAGATCATGTTTAGAATTTAGACGTGTTCACAGAGTGGGACAAAATTAGTATTTAATTTCTAAACACGTTTTTTTTTTTCTTGTCATCTTTGTGAGTAGATCTTGGACTTTAATGTTGTATAAGTTTAAATATAAACGTATATGCATATAAATAAGTGTGCGGTCGAACATGCAATTTTCAGACACACGGTAAGTTGAGGCACGGCAACTTGGCCAGGGACCAAAAAACGAAACATGAAGGAAAATAAGGCACGACCAAAAAGTCCGGGGAAAGGGGCGATTTAAATTAGGCCAGGCCCCTAGCCAGACAAGGTATTGATGAAAGGTAATGAAATGATTTTTCCATGGGGGTGTGACAAATGTGTAGAATTTTCAGGAAACTTTGCTCCTTTGTCCTTGACTATGAGTCTGATTGGTGTACACAAGTAATAACAACACAGAAATGTCAAAATTTATGAAAATTTAAGTCTCAATTATGATATTCACATACTAAAGATCTCGTATTTGTCCTACTGCGACCAACTTTCAGTTTTATTAATTGCAATGCGTCATTGCAGTATATGAGGTTAAAACGATGTACTTCCATGCGCAGCGAATCATATATTTGTCAATTCTTAGTTTCCACTTCCTTTCTAACTTCCGTGTCTTTTTTGTTACAAAATTCACAGCTGTTAAACGGAGACAAATTATTCACCAACATTTTCTTCGAGCTAAATTTCTAGCAACCTCTGATGTGTTGTAATTCTATTACAAGTTTCTCTTCCTAAATTGCCTTTAAGCGACCATCCAGAGGGGAAACGATTCAACGTGGCATATAAACGTGTCAAACAATGCTTAAAACGACCGCAATAAAAGCCATAAATCGATAACTTGTCTCTAAAATGACATCTTATGATCCTATCAAATCCAAGTTAACTGCCGCGTCCATCCATGCTTGCTATATATCGTATGTTAAGTATAAAAGCCGCATCTCCAGGCGGGTGCGTGTTCATCTTTCTTATGTGATGTTGTTTCAATCTGCTATCAGATGATGTTGAATACAAACACATTTGTAAAGCATTAACTACCGTACACAACGAGCGAGTGTTTGTCGCTTGGAAAAGGTTATCCAAAACCAACGTGTATGATAAAATTGCCGTTATCTGATACTGTTGTGCATTCATGGCAGTAATAACCTTTTCTCCCGAGTCAAAAGTGAATGTTGTACTTCAAAGTCGATACGATTTTGCAAATTTAGTTGAATTTACTGAAAAACAAGATCTTTATCCCACCCAGAGGCACTTGATGAACTCCTCATTCTGAAAGCTGAATATAATAGAACTCAGTACGTTATCATTTATCTAGTGAAGATCTATATGCAACTAGTGAACAACTTCATTTGTCATCGTCGCCGGGGAAGTGAAAAAGGGGTTTTATAAAATGTCGTCGTCACAAATGTGTGCCTTAAGTACGTTGTGTAGAAAAAGGTTGATCATTTGTCTTGATATAATCAATCAGCTAAAACATATATCTTGTAATGGACTTCAACACGTTAAGGTGTCATGTTACAGAATAAATGATCTAAGTTACGGTACGATAAAATACATTCGAGTTGGCATAATGTGGTTTGTTGTGATGAGTGGAGTGGTCTGTTGTGTCTCATGATAGACTCTTGAGGGTCACGTGACGATATTTTTTTCTGACTAAATTATGAAATTTAGGAGGGTAACACATTGGTTTATCTTGAATGAGCAATTCTCATGTCCTAAAACATTAAAAGATTTAAAAAGCGTTTTGGGCGACTGCTCTTGCCTGCACTTTAAGATATTAATTCGAAACATTATCTTATTTTGTAATGTTTGGTATGAAGCTTCAGGAGGCAATATTACACGTAATAGTTATCCAATGAGTTACTCAATATAAACTAGAAACAACAATTCAGTGTTATCCATTTTGTAAAATATTTTACAAGAAGTCTACACAAATTCTCAATTGGCACAGCTATTTTACATTTCATTAATCAAATTAAAAATGCCAAGCAGCACACATTACACAGCAGGAACCGAAACTGTTTTGTTTAAACATGCGATATAGAGCCACTCCATGTCCTGCAACAATCATGCCCTGTGTTTTGTGCTAGTATGGAGATGAGTTTTAAGAAGTTGTAGGAGGGTCTAGAATTAAGTAGGTTGGGAGAATTGGAACCTTCTGAATTTGTGCATAACTAACTTAAACTGTTAATACTGGTAGCGGAAGCTTGGCAGCCCGCCAGCCACAAAAATCCTTCCTTAAAATCGGACCTCTAGAATACCTCAGATCCCTGTTGGGAGAAAAGTGACTACTTCAATCGATCAAACTGATCAAGTGATCTTGGGAAGCCGTCAGTGACATAAAAATCAATATTTAATTACACGCCGTTTGTGTAGAATGATAAACTATCAATCCTGGGACGGCGAGGCGACTGGTTTATCAAGATATCCTTCAGCATCAAAAGTAAGGATTCCGTGTGATCCTGGATTTATGGGACGTTTCTGATATTTATACTGACGATAGACAGATATTAAAGATATTGCGACTGCATGACTTCTGTGAACAATATCTGAGTATCTTTAAAACGAAAAACTTGTTAGAAAATCTGAGTCACGAAGTTGAAATATGCCAGACAGTTATTAGTGAAGTAACTATGAGCGAATCAAACTTAAAAATACTTTTTCGCTGGTGAAAGAAACAGTCATCACAGACACTGCGATACGGGAATAATATGAGGGACGAGAGCCAGAAAAAAACTATCTAAGCGTAGCGCCGTTAGTTGGCGTAGAGAGTAACAGATAGACAATGTCTTTTTTACTTTACAAGTCAGTCCCCATGTGGTCTGAAACGTCACTTGCCGAGTGTTCCAAGCTGTATGTACCCACTTCTTGATGACACAATTTGCAAATGATAGGGATAATAAGGGGGGGGGTACATACCTCTAGCCCCACTGTTTTCATTAAGGGCTCAGACCCCAAGCCCCTTCCCGGTTCCGCCGCCGCCGATTCATCATCAATTAAGTTTAAATATGTTGTTAATGTTAGCGTTCTGTCCCCTTTTGGATGAAGTGTTAAATGTATCAATTAGAACAAAGTTATGTGGCAAAAGTATTCCTACACACAATGCGTTTCAACAAGTGTTTACATATGGGTGCTTTTTGAGGACTTCGACTTTGGATTTGAACATCACTTTCAATCCACAGTTAGCTTGCGTCAGGATTACAAGATACTCGCAAGTTGAAGT
The DNA here is from genome assembly GCA_037179385.1 of Holothuria scabra. NCBI lineage: Eukaryota > Metazoa > Echinodermata > Holothuroidea > Aspidochirotida > Holothuriidae > Holothuria > Holothuria scabra. The sequence goes on along the minus strand of CM074181.1, from coordinate 54,408,837 downwards.
GCAAGCGACCGGAATCGACCAAGGTAAATATAAATCCAACTGAAGTCAGCGTACCTCTAATTTTGGCACACCGCTTGGATGATTTTACAAAACGTTTCGTAGCCTATAACGTGGCATAAATGGCCTTCTCGGCTTTCAAATGACAACGGTAGTATGACAGGGGCGTAGCCAGGATTTTCTTGTGGGGGGCAAAATCGACTCATCTTCCACAATCAGGAAACGGCACTTCCCGAGTGTTTTATTCTGCATGTTCTCAGCCTGGAAATATGGATCTCATTTCTGATATTTCTCAATTAATGCAAAAAAAAAAAAAAAAAAAGTCAATCTATGAAAAATGTTAATACATGTTTCTGAGCGGAGCTCTACCATCGATTGGCGCGGAGCGTAACAGGAAATTTATGGCTTTACAAACCCCTCAGATGGCCGGAAACGGCACTTCCCGAGTGTTCTACGCAAGAATATGTTCAGTCCAACTTCGAAATTCTCCCCGCTTCTTAATTGAAGCACTCGACAAATATTGAGGGGCTGAACATACCTTTAGCCCAAACTTTTTCATTTTTCATCGCCGCCACTGGGAAGAAAACTTGTGCACTATACCTGCCATTGCGAGCCATATACGACATCAAATTTGTATATGCTAGAGGAAGATACCGTATTTCCGCACTGATTTAACCGTGGAAAAGTGGGCAAAAATTTTTTGGGTTAGTACACTAAAAAGAATCTGTACTTATTTAAATCTTATATAGGTCAATAAATTGTCCCGGCATTTGGGCCCTATCGGACACAAATTATATTGTACTTTCTTCTTCGAGTCCGTACCGCACGACTGACACAAGAGATAATTAACTAAGTTTAGCGAAATGATATGAAATTCCCGACAAGAACATTAATCCATTTATTCTACTTATTAATTTACATGAAAAGATGGGAAGGGTTTGTACTTTATTAGCTCTAGGTAACGGAACTGAGGAAGAGTGTGCAAAGCGTACCGAACATTTCGGGTTTTATCGCAGAAATAACTCTTGTGAAAGCCAAAGTAACTGAACAGACCATGAGAAGGCGACAGATTATCCCCGACAGGGGGCGGGCAATGCCAGCGACCACAAGTTCCCACAGCCCCTATGTCGAGGGGGTGGTATGAAGGAGCCTAACTATCCCATGTCATTGCAGCCTTGGGCACATTTTGCACAATGTTACTTAATATTTTAAAAGCCGAGTTAATGTTCTTTTGAGTCTGAATCGTGAAATTGCAAAGTGCGCAAGGCGCGCGAAATTTTTTGGTGGGCTTACAAAAATAACATAGCCTATGTAATCATTAAGAACAAAAAGGAAAAAAAAATAGAAACTGTAGTTGTTGTAGACCGTATCGGGGATAACATACATTGTGTCGAAACCACCTGGAATACCCGATAAAATAGCCAAACTATTGCTCCGTGAGTGGCTCATCATCTGACCTATCGCATGACACACACAAAAGAACAGCAACTAGGCTTTGTGATATGGGATAAAATTTACGACCTCTGCATAACCTGTGTTCTCTGCCTACCAGTTACTTGGTAAGGTTATGAGGACTTACACTCTCTAGATATGTGGGATGGAAGTATTGAAAAAACTCGAGTGAATCCACAGCGCGCGTAGCGCGCCGAAAATTTGGGGTTCTTATTAGGGAAATTGTCCCTTGAGAGCAAAAAACTGGTAAACCATCGGGGAGACTAGTTGCCGTCGGGGACTGCATACTTTATCGTAACGACTAAGATCCCCCTCCCACCCCCACCCCCACCCCCCGAAAAACAAAGTTAAAAAAAAACCCCGGTTCTCTCCCTCCTCTTGCCGTTTATTTTTTTTTATTTTTTATTTTTATTTTTGGGCTCCCCTTAATTTTTTCAACATCGCCCATCGCGTCCCCAAAATTTCTGTGGGGGGGGGGGGCACTCTGCCCCCTGCCCCCCCCCGCTGGCTACGCTAGTGTAGTATGATATAATCATGTAATATAAAACATGTTCAAAATCACTGTTAATTTACATAACAAAAATTAAGAGATATATAAAAATTACAGAAAAGTTCTGATAATAAGTTAAAACTTAAGTTAGAACTGTTATCTTTATTTCCCTTTTAATCTGTAAGTCTACCGTAGTTTTTCAAAGTGTGTAATAAGCAATGTTTACCACCACTACAATGTAATAAGTAACAAATGAAAAAGGCAATTAATTGCACCTTTGCATTACTCTTCAATCAGTCTCCACTTGAATAACTTCATAGTGTTCGTAAATTTTATAATAACAAGAATATACCTTGGGAGTGACCCGTATTCATAATTCAACTTCCATTGTTATAGCTTTCACTCCGTTACTGAGGTATCACAGGTAAAAGTAACTCACTTCATATGAGTCTATAAAGTCTATTGTGCAATAATTCGTGGTGTCTACATAGTAAAACTCACACAGCCTACTTAAGTAGGAGGATGCTGCGCTCTTAAAAAATCTCTCTAAATTTACCGCACAAAAACATAATATATGAAGAGATAAATAAAAATGGAAGAAAAGTTATGAAAAATATTTCTCAATATTTTACCGTAATCGTTATGTTGTTTCTTTTTGTTTTTCGCTCTGTTCTTTCACAGCAATTTCTAAAAGTCTAATTCTATTTCTGTGCAAATTGTTTGCTTATTCATCATATCAACGTATCAAAGAGCTGGAATGTATCTAACTCAACGAGCTTGTTATCAAGCAACTCAGGCGCCACGGGAAGTGAAAAGTATGTTTAGAGGGTGGGGGGGGGGGCTGAGTGCCATCAAGGTTATCGAAGCGAAGCTGCTCGATCGGTAGGCGCAAAATGGGTGGACTTTTTTTCACTTTTCAAACCCTCTAGATGGCCGGAAACTACACCTTTCTAGTGTTCTAAGCCAGACTTCTAGACTTAACATACAGTGGATCTCATGTCTGCCATTTCCAAATTAAAGCAACACCTTTTGAGTTGGTTCATGAAATTCTTCATTTTTTGACAAACCTGTACAATTTTCTTCACAAACTGATGGCAAATGTGTCAAGCTTATACAAAATCCATATGCTTAATTCAAATAATTGAGTCAAAAGTGACAAATCAACGATTCAATTCGGTATCAAAAAAGTACGGTGATCAAACACTTTACAAATTGCATAAAAAAGCGTTACAAGCTGGACTACAAGTAAGTTCTTTTTTTCTTACCGAAGACAATTTTATATGAAACTTGACTTTTAAGCAAATTACACGGAGCATTTCTGAAGTCGAATTTTTATTGGAGGCTTATCTTTAGCCAGAAAAAACTGCAGCATAAACGAATAAGAAATATTTAGTAAATGCAATGAAATGTACTGTTGTTAAGCATGCACTGTAAAATATACAATTTAAAGTTCTGCGCAAAGCATGTACATGCTGTAAAATACACAATTTACAGTTCTGCTCTAAGTGTGACATGGCACAAATTAAATGGGAAAAATTAAAATCACAGTTCCTTTTGAAATATTAAACACTCGGCACTGTTTGATTTCACATGGCAAAAATACCTTCACCGCAATGGACGAATCCGAACAGTTAGATTTAGTCGGACATAACTGGGGTCCATCAGTTTCAGTCTTTCTATTTCTTTGCTTCACTGTATCATGGATGATTGTACACTTAAGCGTGAAACGGGTAAAAACAATTCGTGATTAGACTTTCACCATGATGTGACTTGGAATTAACTCAATGACACCACTCCTCGTAAAAGAATGCAGTCAGGCAACATAAAGAAAACATCTTAAAGCCAGGAAAATAATTTTCATCGCTTCTCTTGATTTTGGCTAAGCTCATGTGTAGTATCTCTTCTTTTTCATCCAGTCTAGAACGGAGCCATACATGACAGCCCAATAATAAAAATGGTCTGAAAGCCGTGAGGTTGGTTAGTTTTTGTCCTTTAGTGGACGTAATAGCTTTTTCGGGAAACAGTTTAAAGTTTGATTTCGTCGAACGGCCTTTTGCCAGAGTACGGTTGGATTCTAGAAAAACAAACAAACAAACAAACAAACAAACAAACAAACAAACAAACAAACAAACAAACAAACAAACAAACAAACAAACAAACAAACAAACAAACAAACAAACAAACAAACAATGCAAGGTTTCACAACTTCGATATATCTTTCATATATTACCTTACAAAGTATTATCACTCACATGTGACGTCACTCACCATATCATCCATGATTGTTTAATTTTTATCTAAATTTAGTAACCTGCTTTTCATTCAAGTAGGGCAAATCAACATTTCGTAAAATCTCATCAAATTAGCTAAATAGTTCAAAATGATCATTTTTACTGTACACTCTTTGAAAAATTCAAAAATATTTCTTCCAAAAGCATTATTGCCATATATAAGCAGCAAGAAATTTCAAGGACTTAAATTAATCACTTCATCTTTTTACCAAATTAAGCAAAAAGGAAGCATGTGCAAATTTTCTTTGCTGAATCATTGCAACGAATTTTTGAACATGTGAGTATCAGTTTCTCCCAAAGCTCATTAATTCCTTTTACTTACGTTATAGCGATCATCTTACAATTTTAATATTATGTGAAGTGTAAAAAAGTATTGACATTAATATACAATTTTAAAAGGAAGGAAATTTGCTTTCAAGTTAGAGTTGAACGTTTATTGTACCTGCTCATTCTAGTTTTCTTTCAAACTACCTAACGGCACACCTTATATACTGCAGGATGTCATGAGGAGGGCTTTTGGAAAAAATCAATGCAGGTTGCTCATCACATAATATCACAAAAATGGAATCCCTTTACGTGTCTTAATATTACATAGCATAACATTACACCGCTTTACTTAACATCACCGTGAGCAGTGAGCACGGTGCTGTTATTTATCCAAGTACTGAAATAATAGCTTCCTGTTTGATTAGCATATCGATTCGTATAATCATATTGTAAAACATTAAATTGGGTAATATTGCATTGATTTCGGCCTTCATATTACATTGGATGACGTTACATAACATATTCATTTGCTTTTACCCAATGGATGTAACATATCCTATCTAAAACTCAACATCCCTCTTTTACGCTTTAAAAATAAAAAGAATCAAATTTCACTCGTAAGGAGAGTGACTTTAATAGTTCGCCCCCAAAGCGAAACTTCACTACAAGTAGAGTGAAATTCACTCCTTTTGTGGTTTCTTGAGTTTTTACTCTTCATGAAGTGCCTACAGGGACCACTCCTAATTATTAGTGATCCATTCAGACACTCGATAGATAGTAAATTTTTACTATTCTTGGAGAGAATTAACACTCTAATGGAGTGAATTCACACGTTTCACTCTATTACAAAGTCATCAATAATCCACTCTTTCGTTTTTAGAGTGTAAAAATGCTTTTCAAAAAAACAAAGAATGCAAATTCCATTATAATGAATGGATAACATTTATAAGAAGATAGCTGATGCTGGCATTTATTTGTCAAAAGGAATGCTTTCATGGTTATTAAATCTATTGATTATATTTTTACTTTGAAAATTAAAACAATATCCCTAGGCTATTTAACAGAACCAAACGTTTCGTGTCACACCAAAAAGCTGTACACTTGTTCAGTAATACATACAAATTATCGTTATTTGGAGGTTATTAAAAATTGTCGAATATGCTGGGCTAATAACGTGGATTCCTATCTTGGAAATTATATTCAAATTACACCACGAAGATGTATAATTTTACCAGCGATGGATATTCTATCGATTGTGAAATTTAATTTCTTTGAAGAAAACATTATACTGCACTCACTTTAAAGAAAAGCTTTACAAAATCATTGAAATCCTTTCTCCATGGACTTAACCAACGGCAAAGAACTTTTGGTGACCTCCATGATAGTATAATAGTTAACGACCGTTATCGCTTATGTATGAAAAATGAACGGAACAAAATCCATTAAAAGGATTTTCGCGATAACACTTATGAAATGAAGACCTTTAATAATACAGTTTTACTATTGCAAATACTTCTGCTTACGCAAGCAACAGTTTATCTTCCTTACTATAGGCTATTGCCATATCTGAAAGTAATAACATGTCGGGATTTGTAAAAAAATCGAAAACAACTCACAGATGAAGGTTATTTTTAAAATTGTGACAGGTATTTATAAAGAGGTATGTAACGGACTGAATCGATGACCGTTTCCTAGCTTTTACGTATTATTAATAGACCTCACATGGTTGTTTTCTTGATAGGGTTAAAAAGTCTTGAGAGAAAAGATACAATCAGGTTATACCATTCACAGAGAACAATAAAAATAATGGAATTGTTTACATCTATTTCAGATAAATTGAGCGGTTGGTTGTTTTAGCTTGTTTTGAAGTCCGATCAGGCACGCGTTTTATTGCTCTGAAACGACTTATGTATGCGATTTATGCAACAACTTGCAGAAGTGTTATATAATATGGCAATTTTTCATTTACTTCTTGAATTGCGCCCTGTGATTGTTTTCTAAACTACTTTGGCGTTTAAAGAAAAGGTTATAGCACGGGCTTTATACTAGGGGAATGACGCCGTATCCCGAGGGAATGAATTACAGAACTAACTTTTGCAAGAGCACTATACCTTAACCTCTAAAATTAGCCTTGGCGCGATAGCATGATCCCCAGCAAGCAGTAAGAAATTCACCAGTCTCGGAAACCTTCACAGTTGGTCGTTAAACTTTATTATGGTTCCTCCACCAGGATGTGTGCCTGTCTCGTCATAAGATGTTCGTGGACTATACCCGACACACCCCGCTACTCTTCCCGGGCACCAAAGAATAGTACGTAATAAAATATGCGGAAAGAAAATGAAACAGCTGCAACAGGCATGACATTAATATTCATTAGGGCACCTGTCTCAACTGTCACAACCTCCAACCGAGGAGGTGTTAACACACACCTCCCTGCTCCAACCTTTGGCCTACGAGACAAAAAAAAAAAAAAACACCACCTGCCCTCAAAAACAGTTGGCGTGAACCTGAAACACGTGTGACGCTGTCACTGTGTCAATAAACACCAAAACCTCGACGGTTGTGAGGTGACTTATCACACAAATGTAAAATACTACAAAAAGTCGCTTAAATATTCATCACCCAGTCAGTTCCAAATCTCCCAACCTACTTACTTCTAGCCCCTCAACTGCACACACTAGCATACAACTCCAAACGTGTCTTAAACTCCTGTTAGATGAAATCCTTGTTGATTGCTGCAAAACATTCCCAGGGGAGCATACAGTTCTAATGTATAATCAGGACTTTCAATGCATACTGAGTTAAAGGCATATTCCGCAGACAAAATTCATTAACATCAAAAATGCAGAAAAATTTTTTCTTTCAATGGTTGAAAACTGCATCTCAGTACTTTATAGCTTTCAGAAGGAGGATATATAAACAATGCAATTTTTTGAGATTTGGTGCATCATGGGAAACCTGTAACGTCATCGTGGTACATCACTTTTTCATTGCATTCAATTTATTCATAATTTTGATGCCACTGCAAGCAATGTTAAGCAACATTGTCCGTTGTACTCTACGTATGGTGAAGGGTAACACTAGATCTACAGGAAAAGATATTCTAACATTCCAACTGTAGCGAATTTCAGGAACAAACAAAAGGGCCCGGTCAATTATAAAGGAAAAACAAAAGGATTTTGAGGCAAAAAGGCCCACATTGCATAACTGTCGGTGGCTTTGTTGAACAGCAAAGGTATTTTTGAACAAAAAATAACCAATTTTAAATGAAGATATCTTGAGTTTGGAAAAGGGTATTGAGACAGGGTTTGAATGACATGGTGTTGAATATTTTAGTGTTTCTTTCTTTTCAAAGGTGGAAAGCCACCAGAATATGCTTTTAAATAATCTACTCTCAATTTTGACCATTTACAAAGGGTAAAATCCCAGTTTGGGGGTGACTGTGACTGGTTTGAAATAAACTGTCATGATATCTTAACCTTCTTATAAAGTTATAATTGTTACGTTGTTTTTTGAAGCCATGGTTGCCTTATTCAAATTTTGCCGCCATGACTATTAAATTATTTTTAGCGTATGTTGTTTGTTGTTTGCCTGTTAAACATACTTAATGCACGTTAAGGCTTGATTGATCAAATATGGCTGCGGCTTTATCCATTTATCGTGTGGTTTACTTTGTGTGTAATCATAAAAGTTAAATCTTAAAATGACACAATTTTAGAAAAATCATATAATGCTCTTAGTAATATGTACATGATCGATATGAGTAATCTTGTAAGTCGTCAAGCTCACGGGTCAGTTTTATCTTTCTTGATACAAGAAAAGATAATTGAATCAACTGCTGCATCATTTAAACTAATTTTCTCCTGCACACCAAAGATGCTTAATGTATTCTTCGCTATGACAATATGGTATAGAAATCGTGACTTCCTCGTAAATGAAACTTGATAGTCATCTCCCACTAGCTTGCCGAGAGATATTAAGTCGTATTTTAGAAGGGTAGGCAAAATGAACAACGACAAGTGCAAACCAAACAGAGTGAAGAAATGGATACATTGCAGAAATGACACAAAAACTGTGACGTTAATGTTTTTTCTTTCTTTCTTATGAGCAAGATCTTGTATCCTTCCAAATTACAAGGATGCAGACGTGAGGATGCATATGAAACTAGAGCGTCTCTGAGAAGATATTTATCCTTCTGCCACGTGCTGTGACGGGGTATGCATATTTCTAGTATATAGATGAAATAACGATATTTGAAGTGACGAAAGTTAACTACGAATGTAGATGTCGAAAAATGGTCGATTTGGGACTTGAAAAAGAAAAACGAAATCAAGTTTCTTGTCAGCAACGGTAAAATATAAGTAACGACGGCATGCAGTCGCATACATAACGAAAAGTTGTTGACTTGAACAGTTAAAGGAGAGATACTTAATTTGCTTAACCCCTTCCATATACTTTCGAAACAAAACTTGACTTCAAGCATACACTCTTATCGGTACACTCAAAAAACGCTTTGGTTAATATAGTTACCACTGATTGGTTGAAATTGGCGACTATCCAAGCATGGCCAAATTGCTGAAAAAACTTTGGTCAAAAGTTACCAGCTAATGGCTACATTTGATCTTTAAAGGGATATTTTGGTGCCAATTTCATAGTCTCAAATAAAACAATAATTTTCATCGAACGCTCTTCAAATTCCACACCCACAGCTTGTTCATAGGCCTAACTAAAAATATTCATGCTTAGAGACGGGTCATCTTTGTTATAAACAAATCGCAGTTGGTTCAAAGTTAAAAAATGTTATGTTATACCGGCAGATTACTTCCAAAATCTTTTGCCCGTTCTTTAAATGAAGTTATATATTTGACCTAAACCTCATATTTGTGAAACATTGTACAATATTCGTTTGAAGTTGAGCTGAAAATTTTAAAAGCACGTAGGTTACAGTGTTATAAGTATCTGAATATTATAAAAAATACAAAAGATGCTGAATGAGTATGCCGGTAGGACATCACAGATCTCCCACACTGCAGTGTGATACTGTGGTTTGAATACTTTCTGTGAGAAGTCATAACTTCTGAATGCAACATGATATTGAAGTAAAACTTTTACCAATAAAGAGAAATAAATGCCTAGATTTTTTGAAGCTTTTGGAATTTGTCACCGTAATATCTCTTTGAATGGAAACTTTTGAACCAAGTAAGTTAAAGGCCAAACCACCCATTCCTAACGGTTCCAATTCTACGAATCTACTTACTTAAGCCCCTCCCACAACTGCTAAAAATCTCATCTTTAACGAGACACAATCTCAGTTTATTGTTTCAGAGTGAGTAAATAAGACCCATTTTGTAAACAGAACACCCTCGTTAAGGTGTTTGCTGTTTACTGTGAACTATAGTACTCTGCACTTTGGAATTTGCTGTCAATGAAAGAGCTGTCGAAATTAAAATTTTTATAGACTGGGACCTACTACAAAAGTTGGTAGTCTGAATAAGAACTGACTGCAGCTTTTTTAACAATTTGACATTATCTTGATCTCCTTTTTTCTTATTGAACTACAAAACCTTTGCAGCATCTTTGTTTGATATTTGACCTTCTTATAAAATACATTTGCTGAGATAACCAATGGATAATTTTTACCACAGTTACCAGTTTTACCACAATTAACGACGGCAAATGAGAGAGCTGTTATCTCGAGTACACGTTTGTTTTCAGTGTTTCAGAGTTTTTCACCATTAGCCGAATGCTTCAGCCTGTTCTGTCTTGATAATAAATGAAAGTCTTTAAAATTGACATTCTTAATGGGTTTGAAGATCATTTTTCATGCTGTAACCGATTTTTTACAAAAATTTAAGTCAGCAGAGTCCAAACACAACACAACTGGATGTGTTCCCAACGTGGCACTTAAAGCGAAAATACAGTTGCCCTTATTTGAACGGAGTTAATTTGTACAGAGGTATCTTTATTCCTGAATGGCCCTGTCCTTGTCACATGGCGATTGCATTCACTCTAGATTGCTCCGTTCCGACATGGGGCTAAGTAATAATTTGAACTTCCATGTAAAATATTTCTTTTTGGATAACCATGCAAAGATATATTTATCGAGCAAATAAAAGGACCTTTGTAAAATTCAGATGATATTTCAAAAACAATTTGAGTCGACCGCTCTTTCCCTTTAATGATATCTTTAGAGTTTTATACAAAGAGCAGACAAGTACGTCGTTGATATTTTGAAGTTTTTAAGTTTACAATATTTTGAAACATTGCAAACAAATAAGAGTCATGCAGAAAAGACTATTTCCTCATTTATCTATAATTTATTTTTATCTATTTTCAAGTCACATGAGTCTTCTGGACTAATACAACATTAAAATACAACATAAAAATACAACATTTTGATTGTAAATATAACCAGGGGATGAATGGCAATGCGTGTTATTTCTAAGCGAATATTTAAAACGTTTCTCTCAATTTTAACATCGTTCTGACTGTATCTTGAATTACTTCCAGTTGACTGGCAGTGATGAGCTAATCAGAAATACACGACACGTAAAACTTGTCGCGATGTTTGGTTCTTGTAGGAAAATATCAATCAAAATTTCAGTAAAATATTAACACAAGTGCTGCATATAACATTGTTTGCAGACTTTATATTGCTTTGCCTTCAAGCAAGGTGGTATTTTGACGAAAGGAAAATTAGAATTTTTCCGTTTATTATAAAAATTAAAATTTCAATGAAAAAGGGGACATGAAAGGTGTTGCCTTGGATTCAAACAATGTGATGTGTCATTCGTTTTAATTTAAGTGAATATTCCATTGCGGAGAGAAGGCAATAACATTTTTTGAACATGGAAGAAAAGTGATCACATGTTGACAATTGCCTGAGAGCCTAAAGTATTGTTTAAACAAAACTGTAACGACGATTGTAAATGAAAAGTAAAAGAGCTGTCTTTAACGGAGAAGGCGACTTTTAAAAGGTTTTGTAAAAATTGTTTGCATTTAATTAATAAAGTAGGTAACATTTGAGAGGTTTTTTTCTTTATAATTATTTAAAAAGAGTTAATGTCTTTTCGATGAAAGAGTTTAATTCAGACAAAGACTATGCCTATATGTTCTACTTTCCCCGCGTATATACGACACATTCCCATGAAGTCTTTGGAGAACCAGTTAGTATTTAGAACATATACGTTTGTAGTGTATTTTTTGATTTGTATAAAAAGGGAACGAAAAAGGGATAGAACTGCTGTTTGTTCCCCACTTCTTTGATTGTTTAAATTTGGTTGTTAACCCTTTACCGTTGTGCTCCGATCGGGGCACATTTGCGCGCCTCGGGAGAGGGCGGAAAAGCGGACGCAGCACGCCCCGCATCTGCTTCCGTAGGCCATTGACCCCGTGACCTTAAACTATTGTCTCTCTCGTTGTTGTGGCCGAATTTTCGGGTAGCTACTCGCAGTTTCGAGCTCCGCGTGAAACAGTAAAGATGGGTGACAGCCGAGCTCTCCGCATGGGTCCAAAAGGACCCAAACAACGGTAAAGGGTTAAAACAAGCCTGTGGAGTGTGTTTACTGCAAAGCTGATATATGCCACTGTCTCTGCGTGTGTGCACAGCCGACCGAGTGGTGCAGATATATTTTTAGATTAACCCTTTACCGTTGTGCTCCGATCGGGGCACATTTGCGCGCCTCGGGAGAGGGCGGAAAAGCGGACGCAGCACGCCCCGCATCTGCTTCCGTAGGCCATTGACCCCGTGACCTTAAACTATTGTCTCTCTCGTTGTTGTGGCCGACTTTTCGGGTAGCTACTCGCAGTTTCGAGCTCCGCGTGAAACAGTAAAGATGGGTGACAGCCGAGCTCTCCGCGTGGGTCCAAAAGGACCCAAACAACGGTAAAGGGTTAAAACAAGCCTGTGGAGTGTGTTTACTGCAAAGCTGATATATGCCACTGTCTCTGCGTGTGTGCACAGCCGACCGAGTGGTGCAGATATATTTTTAGATTAACCCTTTACCGTTGTGCTCCGATCGGGGCACATTTGCGCGCCTCGGGAGAGGGCGGAAAAGCGGACGCAGCACGCCCCGCATCTGCTTCCGTAGGCCATTGACCCCGTGACCTTAAACTATTGTCTCTCTCGTTGTTGTGGCCGACTTTTCGGGTAGCTACTCGCAGTTTCGAGCTCCGCGTGAAACAGTAAAGATGGGTGACAGCCGAGCTCTCCGCGTGGGTCCAAAAGGACCCAAACAACGGTAAAGGGTTAAAACAAGCCTGTGGAGTGTGTTTACTGCAAAGCTGATATATGCCACTGTCTTTGCGTGTGTGCACAGCCGACCGAGTGGTGCAGATATATTTTTAGATTAACCCTTTACCGTTGTGCTCCGATCGGGGCACATTTGCGCGCCTCGGGAGAGGGCGGAAAAGCGGACGCAACACGCCCCGCATCTGCTTCCGTAGGCCATTGACCCCGTGACCTTAAACTATTGTCTCTCTCGTTGCTGTGGCCGAATTTTCGGGTAGCTACTCGCAGTTTCGAGCTCCGCGTGAAACAGTAAAGATGGGTGACAGCCGAGCTCTCCGCGTGGGTCCAAAAGGACCCAAACAACGGTAAAGGGTTAAAACAAGCCTGTGGAGTGTGTTTACTGCAAAGCTGATATATGCCACTGTCTTTGCGTGTGTGCACAGCCGACCGAGTGGTGCAGATATATTTTTAGATTAACCCTTTACCGTTGTGCTCCGATCGGGGCACATTTGCGCGCCTCGGGAGAGGGCGGAAAAGCGGACGCAACACGCCCCGCATCTGCTTCCGTAGGCCATTGACCCCGTGACCTTAAACTATTGTCTCTCTCGTTGCTGTGGCCAAATTTTCGGGTAGCTACTCGCAGTTTCGAGCTCCGCGTGAAACAGTAAAGATGGGTGACAGCCGAGCTCTCCGCGTGGGTCCAAAAGGACCCAAACAACGGTAAAGGGTTAAAACAAGCCTGTGGAGTGTGTTTACTGCAAAGCTGATATATGCCACTGTCTTTGCGTGTGTGCACAGCCGACCGAGTGGTGCAGATATATTTTTAGATTAACCCTTTACCGTTGTGCTCCGATCGGGGCACATTTGCGCGCCTCGGGAGAGGGCGGAAAAGCGGACGCAACACGCCCCGCATCTGCTTCCGTAGGCCATTGACCCCGTGACCTTAAACTATTGTCTCTCTCGTTGCTGTGGCCGAATTTTCGGGTAGCTACTCGCAGTTTCGAGCTCCGCGTGAAACAGTAAAGATGGGTGACAGCCGAGCTCTCCGCATGGGTCCAAAAGGACCCAAACAACGGTAAAGGGTTAACCTTCATCTGACGAAAGAGCAAGTGATGTTTATTTAATGTTAAGAGGTTACAACACTTTATTTGTCTTTCAACTAAACTATGACACTTTAGGAAGGGGGTCAAGTGGTTTTCATATGAAAACTATGAAAGGTAACCAGCCCTCACAATCTACACGCTATGGGGTAGTAAACTCATTTGAGGTGAGTCGCGGTATCTATCTCCAGTGGAAACAGGGACTTGTTGCGTTTTGATGCCAGTTGGTTGTTCTTTCATTCTACAATGCAGCCTTACAGTGCAAAAAGAGACTCATATGACACCATTTATGTTGGTCTGGCTAGTACCTGCATATGTCGTACATTTATTTGATAGTAGGTTACCTATTCAACTCGTTTGGGGCGATGAGCACTGTTTTTCTCAGAGTTAAGGATTTCAGAATGCTATGTACGTCATGTTCAAAGTAGGACGCTGCCCTGGGTGCGGGTAGAAGTAACCATTTTTATGTAAATCTAGTGATTTATATAAACACTAAGGAAAAGTTTTACATTCCCAGCACTAGCTATTGGGAAAGAACTGTCTTCGCAAAAACATTTAAAAACAGTACCATATGTCTCGCTCTTTTAACTTTCGTTAGAACGCTTAATGGGACATTTAATAACGGTAGATTTCTATTTCCTGTGGTGTAACGTTTTATTTCAGTCATATGTTTTCTTCTGAGGTTGGCAGTGACACAGCTGAGTGGAAAGCAATATTGTAAATCAAGACACAATTAAGACTTACTGAACGTCACTTCAGAGTTTAATTGAAGGACAAAAAGAATAGGATGTCGAATAAAAGCTCAAAAAATACCATCTAAAGCAAATCAATTTGTTGTCAGTTGTTATGTGGCAGCATAAAGCGACGCAAAAGCCTATACGTCAAGTGGTTTAACGAAGGGCATTCACAGAAAGAAACTGACCGACTTATCGACCGATACAAACAAGAATATGATTGAACACGTAGATGTTTATTCCTTGGACGGGACTCTGTGCTAAGTCCACTTTGTTTTGCTCCGCACTAGTGTCGTTGACCACAGTACACGATAGATTCTGACGTTATTAGCTATGTAGCATTTCCACATTTTGAAGTTTCCTTCAAATTTCCTTGGACAAATTTCAAGATTTCCTTAAATTTTGTTATACTTGAATGCTAACAGATTTAAAGGCATCCCCCCCCCCGTTGAGGTGATAACTTTCATAAATTGTTAACAATTTTTCTCCAAAGTCGAAAATTTACTTTTGCATTGTTATTCTACATGTGATTTTTTTACACTTAACCCTATCGTGTTATACTGCATCTGCAGGCCAATGCAGGCAGAATGCGTGCTGAAGTCCTTTACCTGACTTAGTGTTGCAGTCAATTTTCACCTCCAGATTTCACCTTCTTGCTCTCCTCAATTTAAAAATAGACCATTCAAGAAAGTTGAATGCTATGAAAAAGCTCATTCATGATAAGTATGAAATTATTATAGGTGAATCTTTGAAGCCGTGGGAAGTTGTGGGATGTGTTCATCGCGCACATCGTTGTGACCTCTTGAGGCGTATGGCCCAGGGCTGTGTACGGAATATAGGACCTAACGTTAAGCGTTGTGCAACGTTCCTGTTCAAGAACTATATGTCTACATTTGTGGAAGGCATTGTCCAAAAGGCAATTCCAGTATTTCCACTTCAGAAGGATCAGGTTTTAGAATCACAATAATCTACAACACGTAGAGTATACGTCTGAAATCAAATCATCTAAATACACGTCTGGAATGAAAACACTTGGGCCACAAGGGCACTGGACTACCAGAATTTTCACCAAGTTTTCAATTCAATTAGGTTTAAGTGCAGATCTTTTCGGGGTCATTCTTACCGAAACGTTTTAAAGTCCGATCATTTGACCCACTTTGACGTCAAATTGACGCAATCATTAAATTTTTGAAGAGAAGTATGCTATAACTATAACAACCGTCGCAATTACTGGCGACAGAAGATCCACCGGTTTCTTTTGAAGTGAAGGGTACGTTAGGCTGTCCTTTTACAAAGAAAGAGGGAATGGAAGTTCCCCCCGTTAAATAACCATCAAGAAAGAAGTACATTTTGATCGCAGTTCAAGCACGAAAATCGCAATTTTATGTATTACGTAAAAATGTCGTAAATTTGCAGAATTTGTCCCTAGGATTAGAAAAAAAAAACAAGCCAGAAAAGACCAACCAAACTGTACCTCCTGATCTGGAAGTAGACTATATTCCTTGTGCAAATGATGTCACAGGGCGAAAAGTACACCCTTCGTTGAGGGGGAAAAAACAACACTGAGGGGGAATGCAGACAGCTGATTTGACAACCAGTCGAAAAAGTAGCCCATAGTATGCTATACGTGCAAGGCGAATTCTTGTGCGGACGACCACGGGTTCCATTGTTCTCCCCAAAGGGTGACGTCAGTGTGTCGTCAATGTACAAGGTCTGTACAAACTTCTCCAACAGGAAAAGGTAAAGACCTCTATGAGTTCTAATGTGAAAGAAAAAGAATGAGACAACTTTCAGCAGTCCATCTGAGAAAAAAGTGCCTACTGCATTTTATACTTAAGCTTAATCTAGAAGCGGTGGACAAGGTTGGAATCAAACGCCTCCAAATCATTCTGAAATATCTAAATTTCAAAATTCCTTCTTCGTTCTTCTTCAGCTGTCTGGATTTGTCTGTGTTGTTTTGTTTTGCTCCTAATTTCCTAAAGGAGGGCGTACTTTCCCCTCAGTGACATCATATGCATAAGTTCCATCAGGATATCTTATGTATATTAACGATTAAAATGTTAAAACCATGGAGCTGTGTTACCACCATGTTAAAACTACAGGACGAGTAGCTATGTTGTTCAAACCACAAGTATACTAGTTAACGCATGGAGCTCACACGGATGGTTAACGTAATCATAATCTCGTGCTGAAGTAAATAACCATCATCTTGCAGATAACATTTTAACAAAGACTGATAATATTTCACCAGGAATTCTTTAGAGTGTATACATGATTGCACAATGATATTTAATGTAAATCATTCACTCTTAGTAAAGTTCACAAATGGGGAGGAAAACAATTACTATTACTGTCACCAGAATATTGTACTACACTAATTCAATTAGGAGTGACCCATATTCCCTTTAAGTAATTCGTTATTTTATTCCCCAGGATATTCAGAAGCTAATGTAAAAATTGCCAGCTTCAACTTTTCATGTTTCAAGAAGAGAAACCTGTTGTCTCACAGAAACTGCTCAGGATGTTTCAAAATACCATATGATTCTTCTTCCGGTAAACACTCACCTAATCGCTTTCATTCTTGACATCGGCTCAACTATAAACAATCTTCAAGGTTCGAACTCTAGGGATAGTGGTTGCTTTTTATGCATTCTACCACAGATATCATTTTTTTTTTAAAAAAAGACAGTCTGTCAAAAATTGCATACCAAGTCGGAGCCAATGTCGTCGAGTTTCATACATATAATATCATTCTGACATTGATACTAAGTCCGTGAGCTCTGTTTAATCGAGGTCAGTCCATACGATACTCACAAACCATCTCCGGGAGACAACATCTCGCCCCCTCTCATTTTTATATATTCGAGAGCACACATACTCTCCCTTACATGCATCTACATCAAAGGAACGGTGACATTCTTTAGTTCGTTGTCTTTGATTACAAGATACGAATCTTAAAATATTTAAACGGCTGTGATGTCTTCATTATCTTCAAAACTGCTTTTCCCTTGTCAGCAAACCGTCAGTGGATGGTAAAGCATTCTTTAAAATGTTGTCGAGTATGTTTTTTTTACAACTTAATTTATAACTTCTCAATATTTTACAAGCCTGTTGATCAAACATAAAAAAGTATGAAGGGTGCTTCAAATCAGAACAAATGTATAATTCACGTTCCTCCAGGCGCCAGTGTTTTTTGTCAAATGACTAAACCGACATGAGATGATGGCCTCTGGAGGTTGTGCATGATTTCAAGATGGCATCTTAAAAAAAGCGGAGTGGGAAACAAAACGCAATCTTGAGATTCCCGGCAGTACAAGTAGTTAAAATCTGTCACCAAATACGGAAATCAGCTCACCTAAAATATTCAAGAACGTTCCTATGAAACAAATGAAGCCGGAAGAAGAAAACCCTGAATTAAAAATAATGTTAAGAAATTCTGAGTTTAATTAGCTTCGGAAGATAGCGATCAGTTTCCGCTTAATTTCTCTTATCTTTCGAGATTTGCGAGGTGTCTTCAATCCATATTTATTTCTGCATCATGATTACAAAAGCATTTATGTTCAGCATCCATTTCACTTCTTTGGTTGTGATTGAAAAGGACAGTATGCCTTTGGTTTCGAACCAGAATTCTTATGTGTATGCACTTGTATGGGTGTGTGCGCGATTATTTGTGAGTGTGTGGATGTGTGTGTTCAGATGGGGGGGGGGGGGGTAGGGGTCGAAAATGAAACTCAAACTATCAAAGATCTAAAGCATATATTCCTGTATGGTCAGGCTGAGGAGTGGCTTCGACCGAGTCTATATTATTGTAGTTTAATCATGTTCTATCACAAATATACCTCACGCTATGAGCGCTTAAGACCCTACCTCAGCATGACCTCTAAATTTAACCCTTGAAACAGTCTTTCTGGGGATTCTAAGAAATAACAAACAAGGAGCTGAGGCGGTTATCTGAACCCCACCCGTTAAAGGCTTCGCACTTCGCGCTCACCAGTCAACGCTTTGCCTATATTTCAACCCGGCCGGCTCGACTTGAACCTAATTGGTTGGAAACTGGGCAGTGAAACTATTTAACTTACTTCTACCAGCCTGACAAATCCCTGATTCTACCCAATCACCACCAAAGTAGAAAAGAAATCTATGTCCCACAAACAACGTGAACGGAATGTAAATGATGGATGTATAGTTCGATACCTTTAAATATTGTTCTCGACATAACCTTTGATCAACTGTTTTCATAAACATCTACAGTTCTACTGGAGGAGTTGCTCTGCAGGGGTCAAAACCGTTTGATATAGGGTCGACTAGATTACCACATTGTTGGCATTAAACTTACATGCGAAAGAAATACTTATTTGGATCGTCGAAGACAGAAAAAAAAATCAAACAAACAAAATCCTTCAAATAGATAGGTTAGATGGAGTTTTACGGCCCAGTTTCAACCAGTTGGTTTAAATCCAGCGGACCGCGGTCTTTTTTCCAGTTGCGGCTCAGGGGCTTGTTTTTCCTACTTTATTGCTCATGCTGAGCACGAAACCTACTGCTCAATGGCAGTAGGTTCCATTTTTAAAGTCTTCGGTGTGACCCGGTCGGGACTCGAACTTCTCACCTCCCGACTGCAAGTCAGATGCTCTAACCACCTGGCCATGCAGTCGGTCCTTCAAATAGGAGAAAACTGAATGGGCTGCGTTATCATTTTGTGGTAACTTAAGAGGAATCAAGGTGCGCTGATCATATTTTTTGCAATGCGGATTTTATTAAAGTAGCTTAACATGCGTTAGGTACGTGCGAAGGATGAGCGGAGATTGTAATGTAAACATTAAGGTTACTTGCGTATCATATTGATATCATATACTATTTTCGAAAACCATACTCTATGAACCCCACCCCAATTCATAGAAAGATGACAAGTTGCTGCCGAAGTTGACGAATAGTTGGCACGCTTAATAAATTTGACTGAAGTTTTGTCAGAAAATTCCTGCCTCACCGCCTTGTTGTGTCACAATCAAATGGTCCAACATCTTCCAGAGTAAAGTCAGGCATACATCTTTTTTCAATTGAAATAGAAAAAAAGGGTTGAAGAAGTGAGGCAAATTTTTTACAACATTTACAAGACTTACAGGCTTGCCCTTATTCAGCTATTTTGCTCCTACTAAAGCAGTCGTAACACAAGCGGTTGTGAGACTACAAGTGTCGCATACTCTTGCTCAAGAAATGAAAATCGGTCAGTAACTAGTATACTTGGGGAAGCGATTAATTTCTGAGGATCTTTTGCCACAAATTTGTTATATTGACGAAAAAGTGG
This sequence comes from Holothuria scabra, assembly GCA_037179385.1. Taxonomy (NCBI): domain Eukaryota; kingdom Metazoa; phylum Echinodermata; class Holothuroidea; order Aspidochirotida; family Holothuriidae; genus Holothuria; species Holothuria scabra. The sequence continues at coordinate 54,388,971 of CM074181.1, read as the reverse complement.
AAGGGCAGCCCAGCTTCATTTACAGAATAAATAATAGGAGTGTATGATTAATAATTTGGGACGATATCTTTAATCGCATTGGTACACTATAAAAATGCCCAGTTCAAGTTGGACCAAAAAAGGACCAAATACACACACACACACACCCACAGAAACACGCACACACAAAGCATTTTTGGTTTAAAATGAACCAAAAGTACATCTTTTTGCTTGCAATTTCAGGCAGCTGTTTGGGAAAATTAAGCGTGCTCAAATTCTTCCACCAGTCTTAATAAAAGAAGGTCATAAGAGTCCCAGTTAAACTTTCATGAAAACATCAAAAAGATATTCGGGCATCTTACAGGAAATAATTATTTCTCAATCTTTTCATAGTCTTGCGTAGCAATTTGTGGAAATGGCTTAATATCCCATTTCTTTCAAATTTTAATGAAGCACTGTTGTGCATATTGACCCTTCGAAACAGCAAATAATTTTAAAAGGAAACAAATCAACCCCTTCCCATAATAGGCCTTAAGCATTTATTGTCAAAATGCAAACAGCACTCACTCCTTTGTACGAATAACATACCAACATCAACAATTACAAACAGCTGATTGGTCAACTAACCCGTCAGCCCGTACGCGTTACTCATTGACACAGATGGACAGGTGGAGCGAATTCATCTGCGTTTCCGTATATATTCTACGCAACGTTCAGTTGGGCGGCCACATGTTTCACTGTTATTCCTCCAAAATGACGTCAGCGTGTCGTCAATACAAGGCTTATATCCCATCCACCGGGACGACGCTCCAGAATGGAAGTGAGGAGTCGACTTTCCCGACAGTCGACGATAAAATGTTTATGTAGCTGCAATTTATTCGGAAATTTTGCAGATTGCTACTTTTTAACGAGTGAGTATTTTATTGAACATGAAAACTCAAAGTAACGACTGTTTAAATTCTACTCATTAGCCCAGGGAAATTATTTTCCGACTACTTCCGAATTCCTCATTTTTTCAAAATTTTCTGTATGCTTCGCGGCAGGCAATGTTGACGCTCTCTTAAGACTGGACCTTTCGGTGTGTTTTCTCCCTCCTCGTCCAACGCCAATGCTTATATGTTACCAACTCTGAATCTGTTACGTTGATATCAATCATCAGCTGCAAAAATAACACAAATGACAAGAAAACCGAGAAACAAGAGTAAACAACCAATACCTGTGAAATACAACTTTGTTGACTATTAAATTCTCTCTAAGATCAAAGAAAACTTGATTGACATCTTACAATGTCATCAGCCAAACTTCCTTTCGGTCTGCAAATATTGTAAACATTTACTAGCTTGACTCATTTATCAAGACATGACTTGATGGCTTACAATTATCTTCATGAGGATATTTCGGAGGTGAATACCGGAGAACTATATTTCAACACTCAAGTACATAAGATGAATTAATCAGTTGTCTTCCTAAGATGAGAATGAAATGTTTGATGTATAACCGAACAACTCGTCATGAAAATATAAATAAAAGTTAAGCCGCCTGCTGCTTGTTTTATTTCCCGAGAGGATAGAAGAGCATGGTTGTCAGGTACTCCTTATCATCAGCCCGTTATCATTTTGTCGTAGGTTTCTTCATTTCATTCTCCTTCCGATCGGGTTTCGCTCGATTAGGCTCACCTCTCAAGCGAACACTTAGACGTATCCGTCGGTATCACGACTTATCGAGGTGGAAAAATGAACGGTTCATATAAATAGTATTTCAGGAAGATGAGTCCTTGATTGCTGTGAGGGATAATTCCAAGCTTGTTTTGCTGAGTGAAACTTTTAATGCATGTATACTTCGTGTAAAATCCCTTCGAGAATTAAGATAGGCCTATAAGCGCTCTTAAACTCTTACTCGGTTGAATATTCAATTTTATTTCGGAGAAACGTTTAGAAGTATTTCGCAGATAGTTGTAAGGGAAAACTTTCGAAAGTTTCCGTTTCTTCGTATGGTTTGCGGGGTCTTGTTGTTCAGAATAAGAATTCATGCGGTTCTTTTTTGTTTATTTTACTCCATGATAAAGTATAACAACCCCATCGCCCTTTGCGATCACGGGGTGGCTGTCTTGCTTCTAGACTTTAATTTAGAAAGAGGAGTGTACTGGTTAAATTCTAGTTTACCTCAAGTCTAAATTTTACAAAATGTACTCATGGAAGAGCATGAAAATTGAATTCAAACAAACAGTCCAACTCCTATCCTACTACCTTGGGTGAACTGTAAAATAAAAATGTGGAAGTATATTTACTCATTTTGAAATGATATGTCGTGCAATAATTTGTGATGTCATTGTCGAACTACTCATATTACAGTCTTCGTATTTCTTTGTGTTTCTGAAAGTAACTGTACCTTGTACCAATGCGCGAAAGCACTCTAACGGTGTCATCTTATTAACTATATCCCTCTCTGTATAGCATGCTAGGCAAGCAAACAACGTTTGCAAATGTAACAGCACATGAGTCTTCATTCGGACCTAGCACTTGCACCCCCTCTCTCCAAATAATAATGCCCCCGTAGAACAACATGTGAATTTATTCCCCATTTCAAAACAAGTGTTTCTTTTTGTTTCTCTTGTATGCAAAACAAAATGTCCTTGTAAAGGATAAATTAATATTAAAGGTCAGCGACAGTCAGACATACGCACACACATGCATACATACACACACACATATATATATACATTCACCAAACTGAAGACGTGATGTTAATGTATATATATATTTATTTATTAACTATATATATATATATATATATTTATTAACTATATATATATATATATATATATATATATATATATATATATATATATATATATATATATATATATATATATATATATATATATATATATATATATATATATATATATATATATATATATATATATATATATAAACTTGGCTTCATGGTTCAGTGGTTAGAGCGTCCGCACTAGAAAGCGGGAGGTCCCGAGTTCAAATCCCGGTGGAGTCAACATCGTTTTTTCACCTCAGCCAGATTTTCCAGCTTTACCAATTTGATTTATATATATATATAAATATATATATGTATATATATATATATATATGTATGTATGTATATATATACCTACATATATATAAATATATATACCTACATATATATATATATATATATCTACATATATATAAATAATAAAAATGTTTTCCGTGTATTGGTCAATAGTTAAATAGACAAGACTGAGAAATTAATAATACTGATGACCAACAAGATTGATAGATATCCGAATATATTTCAATCCCACCTGGGATCTTCCTCAGCGGATTAGACGGAGAACGTACAGCGATTACAAATGAAAATGTAAATGATAACGCTTAACGATTTTAAGTTATTGTTCAAAGTTAATACATTGATGCGCGCGTCATGAGTTAGTAATAAATGACGCGTTTGCAAGGATCAAAATAAAGAAATTATGACGCATGGCTACAATATTGTGACGCAACTGTGATAAAGACACGCTTAGAGATGATTACAAAATGATGTGGGGGTAAAATGGGGTTTCCTATCATTATATATATATATATATATATATATATATATATATATATATATATATATATATATATATATATATATATATATATATATATATAACTTGGCAAGATCGACTGTAAATGTAGGTCGAAAAATTGGTAATGATACGATCATGAATTTTAATTCAATCCAAGTACTGGCATTGCCTTTTGGACAAGGGAAAAAATATAGAAAAGACCAGAAGGAAAATTCAGCAAAGCGGGATTTGAACCCAGGACGGCTTGTCCAACAGGCAATGCCAGTACTTGGGTTGAATTAAAATTCATGATCGAATCATTACCAATTTTTCGACCTATATATATCCCACCTGTGATAACGGACTTTATGTTGGAGAGACCTCTACTAAATTTCGCCTAAGAATAAATAACCACAAACAGAGCATTAGAGACGGAACTCAATGCCTGCCAGTAGGTAAGCATTTTAGCGAAGCTAATCACTCGAGGGATTTTAAGTGTTTTATTCTTAAAGGGGGTTTTTCCGACATCCGGGAGAGGAAAATCTTCGAACTTAAAATGATCCATTACTTGAAAACAGTCTCCCATGGCTTAAACAAAGATCGGGGTTTCCTATCATTTTACCCCCACATCATTTTGTAATCATCTCTAAGCGTGTCTTTATCACAGTTGCGTCACAATATTGTAGCAATGCGTCATAATTTCTTTATTTTGATCCTTGCAAACGCGTCATTTATTACTAACTCATGACGCGCGCATCAATTTATTAACTCTGAACAATAACTTAAAATCGTTAAGCGTTATCATTTACATTTTCATTTGTAATCGCTGTACGTTCTCCGTCTAATCCGCTGAGGAAGATCCCAGGTGGGATTGAAATATATTCGGATATCTATCAATCAATCTTGTTGGTCATCAGTATTATTAATTTCTCAGTCTTATATATATATATATATATATATATATATATATATATATATATATATATATATATATATATATATATATATATATATATATATATATATGTGATGTGATATATATATATATATATATATATATATATATATATATGTGATGTGATATATATATATATATATATATATATATATATATATATATATATATATATATATATATATATATATATATATATATATATATATATATATATATATATATATATATATATATATATATATATATATATATATATATATATATATATAAGCAAATTTCACTTGCCCCCATTTCATGGGTGAGAGTGCCTCCAATACCAACATAATACAAAAACGTTGTCTAATATTTCGAGGTCCTACCTCTTCCTCGGAGACTGGAGTTATAAAGAAAAGTACACTCTACTACGTAAACTCGTTTAAAATGCCCAAATCTTTGTTCAGACCCCTGGTATGTGTTTTTAAGGATAAAATTAGTTTAATCTCCTCAGCTTTTCGTTGATCGTCGTCACTAAATTTGCCTTTCCAGATGAATAGCTCTAGATTGTCTATTGTGTGTTCGGGAGAGGAAAAATGCTCTGCAACAGAAAATCCAATAAGTCGCTTGAAACTTAATGATCTTATAAAGCAATTCATTACTAAGGGGATACCCTCTTAAATTCATTAGAACGAATATGGAAAGAGCCAACAAAGTATCAAGGCAAGACATTTTGAAATACAAAGAGGCCACCCCTCTTGAACGGATTCCCTTCATTACCAATTTCCATCCTACTGTGAGGGATCTTTTGCAGAACTTTAGATCCCTGTGGAGAATTCTTCAAAATGACGTCGAATTAGAGGGCGCCTTCAATAATGCACCTCTCCCGTCTTTCAAACAGCCCCCTAACCTAAGAAAGATTTTCGTAAGTAGCAAAATTCCTCGACCTTTTACCCCTACAGGGAACTCTTCATATAACAAACCAAGATGCCAAATATGTAAGCATGTCTGTACTTCATCCCTCATAACCCCCCCCCCCCAGGCACCTCATACAAACTTTATCCAGGTAACTTTAACTGTGATTCTGCCAATGTTATATATGTACTCTTTTGCAATAAATGCACTGAAGGCAACTGTGTAGGAGAAACGAAGACAAAATTCCGTCTTCGTTTCAACAATCAACAAAACACATACCAGGGGTCTGAACAAAGATTTGGGCATTTTAAACGAGTTTACGTAGTAGAGTGTACTTTGCTTTATTACTCAAGTCTCCGAGGAAGAGGTAGGACCTCGAAATATTTGACAACGTTTTTGTATTATGTTGGTATTGGAGGCACTCTCACCCATGAAATGGGGGCAAGTGATATTTGCTTATTTGTTTATATTAATATACGAACCCACGGAACTAACTGTAATATATTATATATATATATATATATATATATATATATATATATATATATATATATATATATATATATATATATATATATATATATATATATATATATATATATATATATATATATATATATATGACATATACACATGTTAAATGCGTGGCAATAAAGGGATGATTTCTCTTCTCATTCCCTGTAGGAATATAAAACTTCATCATTTATAACTATATACATTATAAACATTAAGTGTAACTCAGTGGCTGCTTGGGAATGAGCCACACCCCTGGGTTTGAAAATAGCTCAAAATAGCAGCTTTCCTGCGCTTTTGCGTAATTTTGAAATTGGATTATGAAAGATCAGATCAAATATCACTTTCCCTCCCACGCAGCCCTATTTTTATATCTAACCAAACATGGTTTTGAATCAAAACATCTCTTTTTTCTTAGACAGATCGATTTTCTCGTCGCTTTTCTACGAACGCTGGCAGCAGACACGACATTGTCAGTTGTGATGAGAGCAAACTCTCGCTTCAATTTAGTAGTCAACAGAAATTAACTTGACATGATTCAGGATAAGGCTTCTGGCTTTGACTGCTTTTAAAACAGTAGCAATCTCCATGAAGCTAATCTCATTTATCTCCCGTCGAGATCTCCCGTGAAGTAGACCCACGTGTTTATATGACTAATTTGCATATCTGAGACTGTTTTCTCGAGTAATGAAGTCAGACTGAGATTAATTCCGTTCTTCTGGAAGCCCTTAATTTGCAAGCCGTCACTCTCGGTGTAGGAGCTCATGCCGAGAATAATACTTAAGCGCATTATCACAAATGATAGAGGCAGATGAATCGTTGCCCTCGGTTAATTAGTCGACACAACTTTTCCTTCTTTTATTTTTTTCTTTGCTTTCAAGCGATGTTCGTGAAACCAGCTGGAAGAGACTTCAAAGAAGATGATGACCGGATCTTCGTGAAGTGTTCATTATGCCAAGCCTGCCAAACGTGCATGCACCAAGTCAGTTCAGGTGCTTCTTCCCGAATATCAGAGAATACTGGCAAATATCGACAAAGTGCTTTGCAATTTCTAGTCGGTATTCAAGAATAAAATGTAATGTTGTAGATATTTCAAATAGAATTGAGTTAAATAAAGTGTTTAAGTCCTTATTGACGTAAAGGGTTAAGTCTTTCCGCCGATTTTGAGGGTGTGACCACTGACCTTGGGTCGCACGATGAGACATAGCTGGTGCTATGTCGCCAAAGCCAAGACAGTGGTTAAAGGGGAACCTTTTTGCATGCTGCACTGTTCCATAAAGATTGAGTAGCAGGTAACTGAATATGTAAATGATTCTAGTCATTATCCATATTTTAAGATGTAAAAAGATTTATCTTGAACATTTTGCCGATCAAATGCAAGTCGATTATTACAAAATGAAAAGTTTCAATCAGTCGTATGCCATTTCCATCAAAATTTGTTAAAAAAAATATGGCCAAACCGCAAAATAACACGCCGTAGAATTGATTTCAAGTATTTATGTCCACAATAAAATGTTAAAATAAATAAAAAAAAAAAAAACACCAGGCAATAGAAGGAGCCTCTTCGTCGTGATTTAGAGTACTATTTCAAATAACATTGGGGTCTATTTTGAGCACGTGTGAAGCCCCGCTTAGATTACAGTAGATCTGTGTTTAGATGCGTAACATTCTTCTTTGAAGGGGACTTCATGCTATTTTTAAAATACTTTAGAGGCTTGTCACCGCATACTAGAACACTCGAGGATTTATAAAGGAGAACAACATTGTAAGAATGTGAAGCAATAATTTCTTTTCCTATTCCTCGACTGTTTAGGAGATTTATTTACCATTATTAAAATCTTAGTGATTTCTTACGCAGGAAGTTGTTATACTCCAAAAACAATTGGGCAATATCATGACCTTACGGGACGGGGAGGGGCTGAACCCTCCCCCAACCATTGGATAAAACCTTGCTGAATCGGACAAACTTCGATGCCTTAGTGGGGCAGAAATTATGCCCTAGGGTGGAATTTGGAGTCGCGCAATAAGTCACCACCCCTGCGCCCGCCTCTAGACAAAGATTACCCTACGGTCATGGATAAAAAGGTCACTAACCAACTGGTCACGTACGTGGCAGCACGGAACTTGGGCATTTTTTTTCAATAATTTGTTAGCCAGTTAGTGGTGGGCTACAAAAGAAGTTGTATCTAAACATAATTCACATAAATTTAACCAGTTTCGACAAGTTTTACCCAACTCCGACCACAATTGTCACAAACGTGACCACTGTTGGTGATTATTTTACCAAACTGTTGATAGAGTGTAGAGAAATGTATATGTCGTTTTCAGGTATCTATTGTTCTCTTTGCTTCAACAGCCATATGTTACAAATATCCTCTTATACAGGCGTGATTTAACAAGGGTGAATTTTATACAATTAGCTTGTAAAACAAGTTGCTATTAAAGCCTTATTCAAGGTTTGAAAGGTCATGTATGGAGGAAAAAGGTGTTTTCAAAGGGAAATTACAACATCAACAAATCAGACTCTCTGTTTTAACAGAATCTATTTTGGTAAAGAAGAAGATATTGTTTGCCTGCAAAATTTAACCATAAAAATGATTTTTAAAGAGAGAAATTTCGTCTTGTTTCCCTCGCAAGTGTTCCCATTCAATTCACATTTCCGAATATCACGAAAATGACAAAAAAAAAAAAAAAAAACTTCTGAAGAAAGTATTTGTTCTTATCGCATAAAAGGTCACTACAGATACGCGTCGTTCTCACTAGGCGTCCTCATCATAACCCTGCTGTTCGCATTTCGAACTGGAGTCGATTTCTGCAAAAATGGCAAAAAGCAATACTGGGTAGGCCTCAAGAGGCTTCGCGCTTTGTAGGCTACCCGACCGAAATGGGCTCCAACCCAGGTAGTACGTGATCGTACTCACGGTTTTGCATGATTGTTGTACAATAATTAAACTGTACTGGTGGTCTTACTTCAAGATTTTGAAGTTATGCACACATCAACTGATCAACAGAAATACCATTCAAAGTTAACTTAAAATTAAAACTTGTATACTTTTTCAGAGACGAAAGCCAAATTTGTTTTTAAATGAGTAATTCTTGGAGAACAGGGTAAATACTACCGTACATTGTGTAATTCTACTTTATTGTACAAGATGTAGCAATTTTTACCTCAATTAAGTGCACAAGTTTTGTTAGTTTAGGTTTTTTTTGAGTATTTCGTGAGTGTCTTGGTTTAATGGGAAGCTTGAGCACAAATAGGTTTTGTCGCTTGTGAAAGAGGAACCATCTACACAATCTACACAATTTGGCTTCAAGTTAAAACCGGACATGTATTTTTCGAGATATCAGTAAATGAGGTTACTAGTTTCGAGGTTCAAAGTTTGAGAAGCACATTGGAAAAATTCCCCTTTTCAGTCTGTTATGTTGATGTTAATGTCTATAGGTACGCAATCTTTCCGTGGTAATGCAAAGATTGTATATTCTCATGCTACTTATGCAATCACATTCTTATAACATTGTATTTATGAAAATAAAATCATTTGCAATTCTTAAAGGAAGTCAAAAGACTGTCAATTAATGTGAGAATATGGGGTCATATGTGCTTGCTTCAGGTTCATTTAATGTTAAAAACAGTTCAACTTTACCTACTTATATCTTGAGAATCACACATAAAGTTTCATAGCAAATTTCGTCAGAAGATGTAGGATCAGTACCGCACCTCCTCCAAAAGAAGTAGACCTTTAACCCTTCTTTTAATACAAATTTTTTGGATGCATAGCAAAGGACATATGTACTCGTTTTCTCGCTATTTACTTTAAACCACGGACACTCTCCTTTTTCTCATATTCGTTCGGTCATAACTGTGCAACTTATTAATCAAGTTGGAAAAATCGGTCCTGTACCCATTTCGAAAAACATTCTCTCCGTGCACATACACTTTTATATACTTCAGAACAGTGCGTATCGTAAGCACTTGACACTCTAAACCGTGTTCTTTCTGTTGTTTATTAAGTCATTTCCATTCAAAAGCCTCGGGCAAAAGGAACACTAAAACGCAAGTGCCCATGGCAAGCCATTAGTAGGCTCTAGAAAAGTAAATATGTGGAAACAATGGAGAGGTTAGTAGTAGGTTAATAGGTATAGTTCTTCTTATTACCGAAAATAGATGTCTTCCTTTAACATCACAGCGACTTAATTGCACTAGATTTATCTTCAATAGGCCCATATGACGGGAATTAGAGGTAATTTCGAACACTGCCCATTTGACGTAGGAATGCTGTAGGAAGATGTATGAAACATTAACACCAAAATAGTATATTGCTAAATATTGCCCAAAACCACAAGACAACCAGTTTAATGTCGAGCTCTACAATTTCACTTAGTTCTGCAATTAAACAAAAAAACCATAACGGCCTATGGAATACAGTTCCGCCCTTAATCTTCGAGTAAATGTGCACTGTTTAACAAGGTGTTTCGTGATTGGTTGTTTCCATTGTAGTGTATCGATTGGATTCTTTGTTTGGGTCAGGGTTTTGCTTAGGGATTAGAGTTATCGTCAGACAGTTCGGAAATTTTTTTCTTAAATAGTACACATCGCCCCTTCTTTTCTCGTCTCATTTTTTTATTTTAGTGGCGTGAGGTCTTGGACGATGATGGGACGATATATAAATAAATATATATATATATATATATATATATATATATATATATATATATATATATATATATATATATATATATATATATATATATATATATATATATATATATATATATATGTAAGTAATGATTAATGATTAATTGACTACAAAAAATTAGTACTCTCTTTTGTCCATCTTTGTCTCTTCGGATTTTCCTCTAATTGAGGAATGAGACGGGAAAAGAAGGGGCGATGTGTAGGAAAAAAAATTCCGAACTGTCTGACGATAACTCTAATCCCTAAGCAAAACCCTAACCCAAACATATGTAATAATATATATAAGGTCGAAATGCTGCGGAGCACTGTTGAAATGTGTAGGTAGAAAAGAGGTAGTAAAAAGTGCTTAAAAGTTTGCGGAAAACTCCACGACGTTTCGGGTATAAACCCTTCATCAGGTGGCAAAAACCAAACTGAACAACCATCAGTAACAATTGGACACGACAGACATCAAATCCGAAGCGATCGCTGTAAAAACAGAACCGGACGAATGTGACTGTCAGAAAACATGAGTTCGAAAAATGAAACACAAATCAAAAAAAGAAAAAGAGCGTCCTGGATGAAAAAGTACATGTAAAAATCGAACATGGTCGGAAAAAAGGGGGAAAAATAGACAAAAACTAGGTCCGGAAAAAATAATAATTAGGGCTACACAGTAAAAAATAAGCACGAACGGGTAAGTGTAAAAAGAGTAAAAACTGGCTCAAAAAAGGGGTGAATATTACAAAAGGTCAATTCTAACGTTAAGGCCGTGTGGAGCGAGAGTACCTAGCCTCATGAATTGACCTTTTGTAATATTCACCCCTTTTTGAGCCAGGAGACATATTCGGTCATAGGAGACATTTCGATGTCTCCTAAGTTCCTCACCATTTTTTAAGCTTCTTTTCCTCATTCTACCTAACAGTTTCCTATCTCCTCTATGGTAGCGTTCTGGCTTCCTTTTCACTCAGCCACTATGTAGTCTTCAAGAATACACCAGTGACGATGTTATTTACCATTGAAATACAGGTGTCTTGTATGGTGTGTTGTATGTATACGCATACTTGGCGGACTCACATATACTTTATTGTATTTAAATTTTATGTTTATTTTATTACAACTTGTGTGATTAAGATATAGCAAAATATACACTATCAGAGGTTAAAGGGCATCATCAATAGTAACTGATATTTTTGTTAAATTTTTTATATGCCCATATATGGGAATATAGTAAATAAACTAGATGTAACTTTTGTCTCCCTAATGGTAGGATTTTCCGCATTGTCCCCCAAGTGTACAATGAAGTGTTTATACACGTGTATAGGGTATATTGGCTTATTACAAAGACTTAGAAGGAAGCCATCAAGTTATGGTATTTTCTGCTACAAGGTTTCAACGGAATTGGCACTGCGACATTTGGTGATATCATTGTCACAGCAGCGATAAAACTTGTTTCCAAAGTCTGAATTTATTAACTAAAATTTTCAACCATTCAAAATATCGGGTAAGGGTATTAATAATCTATACCGTGAGATAAGTGCGGATCTTCCGATATACAAATCAATGATTTTAATGGAGGTGATCCTACTGACTTTTTAACAACTTCACAAAATTGGACTAGAGATTTTAAAAGAACAGTAGGCCTACTGCGTCATGCTGGCAAGGAAAGGTCGCAACGGAGCGTATCGCTTCCACTTCTTAAATCGTCTCATTGCATTCCATTTGCAAGGTTTCAGAAATGTCCTAGAGAACCATTTTGGGTTACAACCTCTTTTTTGGCTCTTTAGTTCCGCCTTGCTTACAACCGCAGGCTCACTTGAGGCATTGAAACCGTTAAAGCGTACAGCCTACATGAAAAGACAAGCAATAAGATTGACTGACTGTCCAGTCACAAAACGTTTTTTGGCGAACAAGCCCTAAAGCTAGACATCAGGAAAAGAGATGGAACAGGAAAAGGAGGTCAAGATGAGGACACGCAGTCGCAGTTTATGAAAAGAAATATGGGAGGAGGATGCTTTATGTAAGTCTAGACACCTGAAGGGCATTCATTCGGCTAAAAGATCCTGTAACATCAAGTAAGTATCTGTTCAAGTCAGTTGTAGGTTTACTGATATGAAGTATATAGTATAGCCTTCTACAGGGTTTTCATATGATGCAGTCATGATATAGAACAGTCAACTAACTTGGCCTATGTATATTTATTCAATTTTCATTTTCCCTTTATTTCCATGTGAAATATAAAGCTAGTTCCCACATGTTGGTTTGTTTAAAATATGTATTTTAACCGCATCGTGCAGAAAAATAAGCCGGTTAGCTACAACTGAAAATATGCTGTGGCCCGCCCATTTTAAATTCATTTATTAGAGACTGGGCCGTAATAGGCCATATACCCTTACTAACTGTAAAAACTAATTAACTAGCTGTTACCTCTCGCTCTTTGGAACATATATAAAAATGTGTAGCTGATTGGCGCTATTTGGTTGTTGGCATTGTATGGTATCATTTTTTAATTAGTGTTAGAGATGCTGTTAGAGGTTACGGCCATGGTTTGCCAGTTAGGACATTTCTTCTTAAACACTGCACATAGGCTCAAAATACGTAAGCAAATGTGGGAACTTCTCAGATTGATCCAGCCAAGCAGCTTGCTTCCGTTTCGGTTGCAACGCTTAAATCTAACCCATTTAACATTATGCAGGATTGTTTGTTTCATAACTTGACTAACACCAGGCCTACATACTTCTCTATACAGGAAACAAAACATGCGCCTAGAGAAAGACATTTCATATTGGAGGTCGAAAGGCGTCTTCCCTCAAAATAAGTCGACGTATACTTGCCATGAAATTGACATTTTCATAGATCTTTTTCAAAATAGCAATCACAAAGGATTGTGGGATACAGTCTGGACCTGTGTCATTGTTTGCTACAGTAAAATGCCGTTGACAAAATAAGGTGAACGGTCAGACATTGGATCAAATTCAAAAATGAAGAAATGCGCGCATTTCCTTTTATGTTTTTATTACTGTTAACTTCTTGCATATTCATCGTCAAGAATTGACGCTAATTACAGTAGTCCTGCGGTCGACTCTGACGTAATTACAGTGAACGTGATACGCCGTGCTGGACGACAAACTATATCAATAGGTGAGTGATAAGGTTATACAGACGTCGTGCCCCGACAACAAACGTGACGTCATCCTACGATACACTGTACTGTAGCTGACAGCATTGGACTCATGTATTTACTGTACAGAATGATTTTCACATCCCTGTACACGATGGCAATAATGATTTTGCTTTCATGCTGCTCCTTAAACCTACCTCTTCGAGAACTTTCCTGGTGAAGATTATTTAGAATACATCTCGAGGAACTGAATGACGAAAAATTAAAAGCGAAACCTTATCATTCGTCTCGTCTGTTACGATATAGTTTGCGATGCAGCATGACGTAGAAAGCTCGCTGTAATGACTTCTCCATGCATATGACGTCATAAAGCAGATTGTGCGCCCTCCAATGAATGCAAGCACGCCTTTTTATTGCACCCCACACCAAAAAATGAAGACAACTGCTTTTTTACCAGCAGGGTTCACACCTAACTCTTCTGCACAATAAACAAAATACTATGTTGTGAGTTCATTGTGATTTTTTAATTGTTTTCAAAATGACGTTGTCTGACGTCATGGATAATTTTTATGTAGGTATTGCGCGTCACGAGTTTGGGATAGTCCGGTACTGCTGGTGGTCACACCTACAGTGCGGTGAACGTATGCTAAAATCATGAATGCTTCTGTGATAATGTGAACGAGCAAACTCTCTTACAAAGGCTATGGATTTCATCCTTCCGTCAGGGAGTATTTTGTCACGATTTTTTTCTACTCAGGTGTGTAACAGACAGGAGTAACTGTTTCGTTTAATTACCCCAAGTATGCAATATTTAAGTCCTCAACCATTATGGAAGATACTTTGAAGAATAGTGAGAAGAAAAGTGTGGGACGGATGCTCTTGACCCTCTAAAAAGGGACGTTTCAAAATATTTCTTAAGTTGACTTTAATTATTTTGGCAGCCTTGTTTTGGGTCTGGTCTGTTATATTTTTATCTCGACGGTTGTGAGAATGATGCATACGAGTGCATAATAATTCGAGAGTACAAGGAAAAAGGGAGGGGGGGGGGGGGTTTAATTTTCCAAATTTGTTCCCAAGCAACTCCTGTTACCCGTAATCGTATCATCTAACATTTTGATTGGAGTTAAACAAAACCTCGTTTTTCCGTTGCATGAAATGGAAGGTAACCATGTCCTAAACCCTTAAAGAAATATTCGAAGACAACAATCATTGACTTCAAAATATTCATAAAGGTTTTGCCTTTCGAGAGGTGATATATGCATTTCAATAGCATATACTTTGCTACAACGCAATACAGCGTTCGGAAGATATTAATTTTATAAGTAATGCAATATTTTCTTGAGATTTGGTGTATTATGAGAAATCTGGGATGTCATCGCTGCACTTTAACAATTTAACATTGCATTCAATTTATGTACAAGACTTATGCCGATGCAGGAAATGTTAAGCAACATTAATTGCTATACCCCAAATATTGTGTGTGGCAATGCTAGATGTACATGGAAATTCAAAATTTCAAACAATATCAAATTTCAAAGACAAACATGACATTTAATTATAAAGAAAACAAAACCAATACAACAAAATGTGCTCACATCACTATCACTATTACTACTTAACTTGCTTTGTTGAAAAGCATCTGCAGTTTTTAATATAATTAACCAGTCTTAAGTTGACATTTTTAACAAAGATAACCGGTCTTGGAGTTGGGAAAGGGATATTGCGTCCGGAGAACATCGTATCGAATATTTTCGTCGACCACCCTTTAATGAAAAGCTGATGGGAGTGGCTTTCAATTTGTTTGGTCCACATATCCGACCAATTCTACATGATTCAGTGTTTAGAACATCCGACTTGCCGTACGTCAGAAGGTCTGGAGTTTGATCCTGGCCGGGTTATACCGACGACTTGAAAAATGACACCTATCAGTGTGATTGGTGCTCAGAACAAGAAATGCCAAATACGGAAAACAATCCAGTGAGCCACATAGTTGGTTAGTAAATGGGCCGTTAAACCCCATCTTACTAACTACCCTGCCAGCTTGTTAACTTACAAACCAAACACACTTGGCAGTCCTTTTCAACGTTGGCGCCATTTGGTTAAGCAAAAGATATATACTTCTTTAGCTAACGGTTTGACAATGAGAAAATATTATTCTGTCGTAGGCTACGCAATTGCATCAAAGTTTGGCTAGATCAATGACCTACGTGTTTCCTTGGTAACGTGATTAATTTTGGGGACCTAGCGGCTACTTTCCAATCAAGGAATTTTTGTCAACAAAATGCTTAATGATTATCCACATTATTCCTTCTTTTATTTGTTCATTGATTTCATGTGAGAGCCTGCTACTATTTCCACCAGAAATAGGTTCAAGTCCCCAGTACTGGAAGCCAAATCATTCCGGCATACATTTCTTCATTTTAAAATTTTGTGAAAAAGTATGGATAACATTAATATTTTGTTTAATTTTCTTGCACTTACAACAGAAACGATCGAATTTCTTAGCCGTAAGGTTTCACTTTAATAATAAGTTTTTCTTGTTCTCTCTTGATAAGGACATTCTTGTTTTCATCTAGAACGGAAACTTAAAAACTAAACCTGTAGGCGTCATAGATCTCACAAAATAACTACGGCACTCGTCTTTGTTAGGAAAGACATCCACACACTTGGAGTGTAGTCATAGCGCGCTTCAGTATCAAAACCTTTATTTAAGTTGGACAAATCTCAAATCCTCCAAACGTTTGAACCGGACAAAGGAGGGGAAGCAAATTATTCTTGAACTTTACTTCAATTTTTTGCAACACTTTACCAGACTTGGCCGACTATCTGAATTCTTTTAAAACTTTGTGCTACAAACAAAACGCCGCTTTATTCTAAGGAATTTTTTATGGGAAATAAAAATAAAAAAATGTGCGACACAATCGGGCAAATTATGGTTTTTTCCTCATCCCCGCCTTATAATGTAGCCTTGCAGAATCTCCGAAAGGGTCAGGGCGATGTGTGGCACTGTCTCATAAGAAATTTCCTAACTGGCTAACAACAGGACTAATTCCTAACCAAATCCCTAACCCTAAAAAAGAATACAATCGATACACCACAATGGCAACACCAAATCAAGAAGCAACTTGTTAAACAGTGCGCACCTACCCGGGAATGGTACAAAATATTTGGGCGAAGGTTATCCTGGGATGTTTCTGGGATGTCTTCAATGGCCAAATTATACGAAAAAGCCGTTACAAATCTTGTTTAACTACCTGTATGTCCCCCCAAACCCTAAAACATTGCAGTCGAGAAAGACAGACAGACAGAAAGAAAGAAAGAAAGAAAGAAAGAAAGAAAGAAAGAAAGAAAGAAAGAAAGAAAGAAAGAAAGAAAGAAAGAAAGAAAGAAAGAAAGAAAGAAAGAAAGAAAGAAAGAAAGAAAGAAAGAAAGAAAGAAAGAAAGAAAGAAAGAAAGAAAGAAAGAAAGAAAGAAAGAAAGAAAGAAAGAAAGAAAGAAAGAAAGAAAGAAAGAAAGAAAGAAAGAAAGAAAGAAAGAAAGAAAGAAAGAAAGAAAGAAAGAAAGAAAGAAAGAAAGAAAGAAAGAAAGAAAGAAAGAAAGAAAGAAAGAAAGAAAGAAAGAAAGAAAGAAAGAAAGAAAGAAAGAAAGAAAGAAAGAAAGAAAGAAAGAAAGAAAGAAAGAAAGAAAGAAAGAAAGAAAGAAAGAAAGAAAGAAAGAAAGAAAGAAAGAAAGAAAGAAAGAAAGAAAGAAAGAAAGAAAGAAAGAAAGAAAGAAAGAAAGAAAGAAAGAAAGAAAGAAAGAAAGAAAGAAAGAAAGAAAGAAAGAAAGAAAGAAAGAAAGAAAGAAAGAAAGAAAGAAAGAAAGAAAGAAAGAAAGAAAGAAAGAAAGAAAGAAAGAAAGAAAGAAAGAAAGAAAGAAAGAAAGAAAGAAAGAAAGAAAGAAAGAAAGAAAGAAAGAAAGAAAGAAAGAAAGAAAGAAAGAAAGAAAGAAAGAAAGAAAGAAAGAAAGAAAGAAAGAAAGAAAGAAAGAAAGAAAGAAAGAAAGAAAGAAAGAAAGAAAGAAAGAAAGAAAGAAAGAAAGAAAGAAAGAAAGAAAGAAAGAAAGAAAGAAAGAAAGAAAGAAAGAAAGAAAGAAAGAAAGAAAGAAAGAAAGAAAGAAAGAAAGAAAGAAAGAAAGAAAGAAAGAAAGAAAGAAAGAAAGAAAGAAAGAAAGAAAGAAAGAAAGAAAGAAAGAAAGAAAGAAAGAAAGAAAGAAAGAAAGAAAGACGAAGTCTTGAAGTCTTGAAGTCTGCTTTTGATACGGAAGACTTTCTACAGGTTGAAAAAAGGGGCGCTCTTCTACCTCAATGTTGGTTGAATGAAGTTAACCGCCGTAGTCGCTATGCTTTGTGCAGACTTGGCTGGAAGATAGTCTCATCTATATTTGAAGTTTAACTGAAACGTTCACGAAACAAAGGCGAGGGCGCACTGACTGATGAGGAAATGAAACAAATTTCAATAATAAATCTTTCATGCGAAGTGAATTTTGATGGCGTTGATAACACGGTTTGACATCAATGACTACTGGTGCTGGTAGATGATGAGTGTATGTAAGGACAATTGCTGTCACTTCTACCAGTAACTTTATAAGTCATGTGATACACTGTGCAATTCGTGTCTGTATCCTGTGATTAATGAGGTTGTTCACTGAAGTGTTGGTGTGTAAGTAGCTGTTTTTGCAGTGACAAACTACTGACTGCATATGCATATTTTCTAATATGTGTATTGTAGCAACGAATCAACGTACTCTTTACCATGACATTAACTTTTGTTAGACATCCCCGATTTTGGATGACGTCACAGAATACCATTGTCTACTGACCCTCAATCAAAGTCAGACAAAGTTATGCTGTGACTTCATCCAGAATCTGCCGTAAAATTTTACTGCATTTTTATGAGACGACATGTCATTTTTAAAATTAAGCGATCACAATCTTTGAGAGAGTAGCTTTAGCATATTCATGTGGAAAATCTGTGAGAGGAAGCTCGAGATTGTGGGATGTCTACCAATTTAAAGGAACAATCAGACTTTGTCTTTTTGTTTTTGTTCACATCAATTCTTCAACACATGTGTACATTGAAAAAAGGAAACGATCCATGATCACGATTTAAAAACAGCGCTGAGGGGGATGCCTAGTCTTGCGTCATTGTGAAATGTTTTACCCGACAAAAATTAATAAATTTTCTTACAATACAAATCAACATAAATTCAAAGTTTCTTCTAATCTAAACGACCTCTACAATAGTGTTTCTACATGGGCAGCGATCAGTTAAGAAATGTTAAACGAGGTACTGGAATACAAACAAGGTTTAAAATTCTCTGTCAAACTCTGATTGCTTCTTTAAGTGAGTAGTTCAACAGAGGAATTCAGTGGGCACTGACCCAACGAAGAAGTTACACGGCGAGGATAGGGTACATGGTGAAGCTGTTGCTTTCTCCTTCTTGGCATTCTTCCGTAAATGAACAGCGTCCTCTATTTGATCAAGTTCTTAGAGGTTGTCTCAATTTGACACAGTATTATTACTTATATCACGATTTGAAAAGGTGAAGAAGGGCATATCAGATTATGGGGAGTTTTTCATTCATTTATAACGTTCGTCATTGTTTATCTTGTACTGTCAAGTCGTAAAACAGGATCTTATGCAAGCTTAATAATAAGAGCGTACAAACATTTGGGTAACTATTCAAAAGAGCAAATAAGAAAGTTGCGAGGTACTCAAACTGCGATCCATATGCTATTCGATGTCCGTGTCAGCAATAGACCCTTAAACGGCCAACTAACTATTTTTTTTTTTCGTGATAAATTGCTTTTGATGAAACTGCTTAAATTATCATTGCTTTCACTCTCAAAGCAATTTGACTAAAATCTGGGAAATCGGATAAAGGGTATAATCTCCTTCCAGCGAAAACAATCACACCGTGGAAACCCTTCAGCAGATTTTGTGCTCCCTTCTCCAACAAATTGGCTCCTCAAGCTTATTAAAGGGATCTATAGGTGGCAAAGTTACACTCTAAACGTGTTTGACAATTTAAACACTTATAGTTGCATACTCTTTGTAAACGCATTTAAATTTTGAACATGTTTAGCTATTGAACAGTAAACGCGTAGCATTTAAACTCGTTTAAAAGAGAAATGTTTAGGAATTTAACACGTGTGTGTAACATCTAAACGTGTTTACAAAGTGTGTCAGAAAGTTTAAGAAAACTGTTCAATCCCAAAACACATTTCTAGAGTGTACATCTATAGTGTAGAGTTCCATCTGCTGATATCTACAGTGCATGATGGGATACACAAGTATACTTTCCATATTTTGAAACTGAGCAACTGTTGAATAGGTGTAAAAACGTGGTGAAAAAATATGTAAGGCAAGTTGAGCGTCCTGCTGCTTAAAATTTTCTTTAAGTCTTGAACTATGATGATAAACCTGTATTTCAGAGGTTGGCAAATAAATCTTATTCGTTTTACTCTCACTATTACAGCTGATTACGTCGTTGGGAGTAAACTGTTGAAATTAACTTCAGTGAATATCTAAATAGGACAGCAGTTTGGGATGTCCTTCTTTTTGTCCCCTCCTTTGATAAGACTGTTTTTGTTTCTCTTGAAATACAAGTTTTTATGTGATATTGACTGGATTATATCCTGTGTTTCCTGTCTTTTTACATAGCATATTGCAGGGGGGGGGGGGTGGTACTCGTCACTGTTAAAGACCCAAATTGTCTCACCCCGAACAGTTACAATTCTCCTTACTTAAGCTCCTCCCAAAACTGTTTAAAACTCATTCTCATCCAGCTACAATCACAGTTAATTGCTTCAGGGTGGCGCACCAGACCCGATGTGAAATCAAAACACTCTTAGTACGGTACATGCTGTGTAACACGAGCTACAGTATGCTGCATTTTTTTTAACTTGATATCAATTAAAGGGCTGTGCCAATAGAGATTTTTGCACTTTAGAATGAGAGTGGACAGCATTCAATAGTAAGAATATCAATACATTTTTCCACAAGGTGTGGTGTCTGCATTCGAAAAGTAGACTGTTATTTGAGTAGTTGAAGTTAGAATAATATCACAAATAATTGCAAAATCTTTCATTTTACTACCTGCTGCATTCGAAGGGAAATAACCTCAGCAATTAAATGTCTCGCCTTTCACTTTGCTAAGCATATTCCTCAGGTGTGTGGGCGGCGAGTTTTTGTTTGCCTTTTATCAAATGATAGCGGAAGGAAAGTCATACTAATCGACAAATCAGCTGGGCTTCTTGGAAATTGACCACACCCCTTCTCCAAATAAATTAAAATTTCAACCCTTTTTATTACCATTATTACACAGGATTATGAAACAATAGGTTAAATTCCTAAAATCGACATTAGCGTAATCTTATATCCTATCATTAACCATAACTTCGGAACAAATGGAACATTTTTTTTGAAAAAGTACCACTTAGGATTTGACCCGAGCATTTCCCTCATGATCTATTGCGCATACGTTATCTGAGGATAATAACGCAACCGCATTATCGCAAAACGCGCCCATCCTACTTTACAAAATCATGCTGTGACCAGATATACGATATAGCTGCATTAACTGCAATGCAATTCAGGTTAAGGACAAATGTATTGATTTGCTACCTTTCCTATCTATGCTCCGGTCTGCTGATATTCACTTTGTTATTGTTCTGATGTTTGATGCTGATAAACTTGCTTGTAAAATTCTGTGTTTGCAATGTTGCCGATCACTGGCCTCAGAATGATTCAAAATTGTGTGCGTGTGTGTGTGTGTAAGGGGTATGTCCACTCGCGTCAAAAATTTACTGAGCAAAATCTCAAGTTTTTCCAAAAAACTGAGTGTTGTGGAAATGTCCCCTGCCTCCTCAATACAGCCTATCATGTCATATCGTATCTTAATGTACTTTTGAATGCTTGCAACTTGTAAGAAGTGCCGCCTGAAGACTGTAAGAATATGAAGAGGAGAGCCAGGACCTGCGTTTAATTGGGCACAAGCTTCAAATGCAGCCATTCAGAAAAAAGGGTTAGCAATACAGGCTACCCACTAATTTGAGACGGCGGGGCTGGGGGTCTTTAGACCCTCAGCACTTTTTCTTCCGTAGGCTTTTTGGGCCGCCTTACATTGCTCTTGAACATATTGGGTCGCTTTGGTGGTTAGCCCCCCCCCCCCCCCATCAGTTCAAAATTCGCTCCGCGGTCCCTTTACGTAGCCTAACGTTGGGCCTCACGTTAACACTTCTACATCTCAGTTCAGAAATGTCCTGTAATAATTGTAAGTTATGTCAGAATGATCGGTCACCTACTCGCGATGACGAGAATGAAGACTTCCATGAACTATAACTTTTGTATACGAATTTGTGGAAAGTATACCGACCTAAAGACGAATCCGATCGGCGCTTGTGTTTAGTGACTGTAGGCAGCCATTAGTGGGGTCCATGAGCCTTAAATCGTCTTCATTTATTGTCTACATGAATTACAAACCCTCATATTCACTAAAATTGAGAGAATCGAAGTACAATTTAGTATACAGACATTCATGATAGGTAAGCAAGGAAATTGAAAGATTAAAGAGGGATAGACCCCAGTTATGGCCGACTGAAATTAGACCATCACTTGCTGTCCAGATTCGTCTATACCGGAATTTTTTTTTTCAGTTACCATACCTCCAGGTTGCCACGGAAACCTCCAGTCTTCGAAACAATCACGTGAAGTACTGCAACTGCATGTTGCACCTTGTCATTCCCACCATTTTTTTTAATACCAGTACAACATCGGCTATGCGGAACTCTGCAGTAAAATTCTCTTTATTTTACAGGTCTCCAGAGATTTGAGATTCTAAGAACAGACTGAGAAATAGAATCGAGACAGGTCAGAAACGCCTGCACAGTGCACCAACTTGAAATTGAAATAATTTACCAGTTTACAGCATTGTGTGCTGGAAGAACAATGCAAGCTGGCAGCCTCACTTAAAGAAAGGGCACTCAAAGCTAGTGTGACATGTCAGCAAAATCCCCCCTAGTTACGGATAGAACTTCTCTTAGGAAAATTCTGTTGGAATAAGTTCAATATATTTAACTGTTCTCAAGATGTACCTTAAAGGGAGTCATTCGTCACCCTAAACTGCAGTTTCAGTATACATACATCAAAACTCTCAATTGGTACAGCTCTTTGATTGGCATCACATTCAAACAATGCATCACAGCTAAATTACACAGCATGGGCACCGAGAGTGTCTTGATTACATATTATGGACTTGTATGGCCACTGGGACAAGCCATGAAGCAATAAACTAGGGTTGTGTCTGGATTAAGATGAGTTTTAGATAAATGTGGGAGGGGCTAGAATTAAGTAGGTTGGGAGAATTGGAACTGTTTGGGATGATGAAAATATGCCTTTAGAAGTTTGAATGTTTCTGAAGCAGCTTGTCGCGTATGAAAAAAAATGATAAGGAATGTTGTACAGTGTTGACATTTATTTTGATCCTATATTAATTGGCTCTTGCTCTTAAGTACTCTTCAGACAGTTTATGATTTGGTAAGTGATATTGATGATTTTCAAGTACACAATTTAAACATTCTGATTCAGAATTCACTCGTTAACAGGTGAACATATGCATATCTTATATATTTCTTTAACTCAGTGGCTGACTACGACGTCAGTCTGATTTCCAAGTTGTCCTTTGTACTCATTTCCGCTTCGAAAACGGAAAGGCCCAATTAACCCAGGGAGTTATTATTTGGATCGATAACAATCACATATTCCTAATTAACTTTGATGGTTTATGCTCCGCTGTAAAACACGGAAGTTACTTGACAGAAATTCGGAATGGATGATTTTCTCATTGCCTATAGTCTAAAAACGTATTTAACAATGAAACAGTTAATTTGCCCCTTGGACTTCGTAAAAATATATAAATTCTTAACATAAATACTAAACGTTTAGCATTTGAACGTGTTTCCAAAGTGGGACAAAAGTTCTTAGAAAAACGTTCTAATTCATAAACACCTTTTGTAGAGTGTACATACTGACACAGCACGGTTGAATATACGCTCTATTTTGAAGTACAATGAACGTTTGTAGTATTGTCACTAGCGTAAAGTAAGGGGTTAGGAGCGCCCCCCCCCCCCAATTGACCTTTCAGGATGTTTGTCGGTACATTGGCTGTGTGATTTTGTTGGTACATTTTAACTGTGGCGAGATACTTCGATAACCATACCGAATATTCCACGACCATGCACGAAAATAACAAAATACAAAAACAAAAACTTTCGCGCGCTTTCATCTTCATTTGCACCATGCATAGAGGTTAACACAAATTCGAAATATGCTGGCTGTGTACAGGTACAGGCTCCAAAATGGGTGCCATTGAGACAATGTGGAATCAACAAGGAGCGCTGATATCTTTTTGCTACTGTGTGGGAGGTTCATAATGCAGACGGAACATTGTGTTTTCGTAAGAAACGTCAAGTGTATCACAACTGATTCCACAGTTCTGGAAAGGGCCTATCCACTTTTGCACATTAGCTTTGACATAAAACTGGTCAAATGGTACAACGCACTAACTCACATATGCAAGTGACACAGCCTTTTCAATACATGTTATATCCTTGTGCACATGTTCAGCTCAGAATACTTGCAATGCAGATCTTATAGGTTTTGCGTCTACACAGGCACACAAGTGGTTAGAAGGGGTTCAGGGCAGATGGAATAAATTAGTTGGGACAATTGAAGTTGGTGGGGTGACATAAAAGGGAACGCCATTCCCATAAAAAACCCATATTTGCTAACCTTCCTCAGCACGAACCAGGTATTTTCCATTTTTTACTTTTACTTTCGGCATCCTTTAGGCAAACTGTTGCTTCTGTCTTCAGGTAACTGGAACCCTGACAAAAGTCTGGCCTCGTCGCACATATCCCACAATACCCGTGTTGAATCCGATTGGGAACATGTGGCTGGATACGCTAACGCCAAACCCTTTCCCATGACTAAGGCAAAACAAGTTCCTTTTGGGGATGGATTATTGGGGATTATCTTTTTGTGGTGACTGAGAAACAGCGAGATGTGTAAAATATATTAAGACAATAGCAACTTGGTTTTTTCAAGGGTGACAAAATTTGTACAGTCCTTCCCCCCTTAGCGTGCATGCAACCTGCACAATGTATGATGGCAAGATGGCAGAAAAAGACAAGCAAATTCAAGACGACATACGTAGAGGTACTGTTGACCATTATAATAACTTCGCACTGTAAAAATACACATCGGTATATAGGAAAATTGATAAAAACACATGCTTCTTCAAAAACACTCAACTACAAAAGTTAACCAATGCAGACTTTACCAGCAGTTTGGATTTTTATTAATAACTGCATATGGGCCTCGGATATTCGACATTAAAAATAAGATGAGGTGAAGGGGGGGGGGGGGACATACTCCTAAGCTACTTGGCCCCCAAATTTGACGGCGAAATCTCGTCTTCCAACTGTTTTTAGCAGTCGGAAAATAATAGGGCAAATTGGGAAATGTGGAACTTTCGGCTGGGTCACAAAGTCAAATGTACTACAACAACTGTTTCATCTGGGTGCGCGCGAAGCGTGCTTTTCCAGCAAAACAGCACATGCATTGTAAAAACAGGCAAGAGTGCGCAAATTCGATTGCAAAAACAGCCGCGAAAGTATAAGTAGGCTACAACTTCACCCTTTAACCCACTTCCCATGAAGTAGTATCCGTAACAATTTTCAAGTTGTCTTTTAAAGGTTTAACAACGACAGACCTTGTACTTAAACAGGAAACGCTTCGAGTGTATCCAGCGTTAGTGAAAGCAAAAGCATTAACTCCACAATGAATGCACTATCGTTCTGAATTTGCAATGAACCAATATCAAATGTAATATCCTGACCTATAGTACCACCCAGCCACCGTCATTCGGGTGTTTAATGCACTCTCACGTGAAGTCATGTGTCAGTTGTAAACACACTCATATGCACAAATTGATATCTGTAAACACCATCCCATATTTATGGCAAAACCTACAAGCAAATGTTACTACATAATACAAATAATTATTACAGTTGCTAGCTGTTCTTAAGTCAACATCTTATACACATGGTTCACTTTCGATAACACGTCATCTCAACGGGATGCATACATTGCACGTACATAAACAAGGCAACAGGTAAAATTATTGTCATACCGTTATACAAATATGCACCATAATATACACCGAAATATTATATTTACATTATTTATATAGGTTGTAATCGATCAAGCTCGAAACCTCTTAATTGTTAGAGCACCCAAAAACCTTCCGAAAGATTTCAACAACACTCGACGACTCGGACAGTTTATGAGAGGACGGAAAAGACAAAGCTATTCGCAATTTAAACTGTTTAAGGACACCATTCGATCATAAAGGTCAAGGTAAGACATTACATGGTTTCTACAAGACCCTTCTCTTTTCCTGACACTTTTGGGATAATGAAGGTCGTCGGCTTGGCACGTCACGTAATAATGGATAGAAAGTAGTAACACGAAAAAAGTACCCGCGGGTGTGTAAGCTCGTTTCATTGCTCGTCTAACAGAAGTTCATGCCATCAAGATACAACTGCATTCTCACCGTTCCACAAAAATCTAGCTAGCCTTGAGGGTTCCCCTGAAAAGTTGGAACTATTAATTATGATTCTGTCAATTTTTCAGACTAATCAAACCGAAGGTAGAATGCTCAACTCAACTTTTTAGGAAGTTACCTGCACGTCCACAAATGTGGCGTTTTTACGATTACATTTTGAACTACAGTAAAGTCAATTGTCGATGGATGACTCTTTACTTATCATTAAGGGAATACTTTTTGCTGTCATGTCACTACAGACGAATCCGGACAACAAGTGATGATCTGATATTAGTCGGCCATAACACTGGGGTCTACCACTTTTTAATCTTGCAATTTCCTTGCTTACGTGTGTCATGGATGGTTTTGCACTACATTGTATCTTGTTTTCCTCCATCTCACTGAATACGAGGCTTTGAAAATCATGTAGATAGTAAATAAAGACGAATTAAGGCTGATGGACCCCACTAATGGCTGCCTAGAGCCACTAAACACAAGCTCTAATCGGATTCATCTATTCACATTTCGTGGATAGCATGAATTACTCTCGATTCACACAATACCAAATTGATAATTCCATCATACATTTGAAGCGACATATCTCTACTTAACCTGAGTGTAATGTGTATGTGGAAATATATACCATGTGAAACGATCGTTACTATCGAGGTATATCGTGTTGTTAGGACAGTAATTTTTAACTCTATGGGATACCCGACTGCCCTAGTGCCAGTGCCCCATTACATATTGTTCATATTTGTGAAACATTCAACACTTTACCTTTGGATGAGCTAATAATCACCTTATGTTATAGTAAAATGATTATTTTCATGCAAATATGAGCGTAATACAAAACGTTCAAAAAGCCTTATACTTATATAGCAAAACATTACTACTTTTCTTAAATATTCCAATATTTACATAAAAAAGCTAGAAAGAGGCAAGGGTTTGCAAAGGAAAGCAAAAATAAACTACGGGTGAAAATAAAATTGGATTGTGCTGTTTAAACTATGTACTTTTGATTGCATGCTTATCTGATTTTAATAGGCAAGTGCTGAAGGGAATGTCTACAGAGGATTCAGCCAAAACCAAATGTCAGAATGCTTTGATTTGAAAATTTCATTGATCACAATATAGTCCACACTATACTCCCCAAGCTCCCACAAATCATCTCTTTCTGGCTGGCAATATGATTTCTGCACTAAACATGACCTATGAACCTGAAGAGAACACCACACAAACCATTCCGGAACAATCTCTTGATCTCTATACATCAGGTGATTTAACCCCCAGGCCCTGGTATACACACAAGGTTGGAAAATGTTTATTTC
Source organism: Holothuria scabra (assembly GCA_037179385.1). Taxonomy (NCBI): domain Eukaryota; kingdom Metazoa; phylum Echinodermata; class Holothuroidea; order Aspidochirotida; family Holothuriidae; genus Holothuria; species Holothuria scabra. The sequence continues at coordinate 54,361,311 of CM074181.1, read as the reverse complement.
CCAGGAAGGGAGTAAAATTATATCCCAGGAAGGGAGAAAGAATTTCCCGCATTTCTCCCAGCATTTTCATGTACAGAAAAGGGCAATTTTCCTCTGATTGCAAAACTTTCCCTTAAATGCTCAAATTTGATGGGAACAAGCTTCTCACCATTCCAACATTTTCCACCCATGGTCCACAACATGGGTCTGCCATGTAAGGTTCCATTCTAGTTAGTTAATTAGTTAAAAGAGGTTTTATAGTTCAGTTTCTACCCATTTGACTTAACCTTTTCTGACCACGGCCATTTTTCCAGTTGTGGTTCACTGGCTTGTTTTCCCTTAACCATTGCTTATGCTAAGCATCAGGCACAATGGCAGTAGATGCTATTTTTAAAAGTCTTCAATATGACCCAGCAAGGAGTCAAACTTTACAGTCCACCACACCGCCGCAGACTGCAAGCTCAATGTTCTAACCTAGACCATTTATTTGACAATACAGTTGTTTCGATTGTAAACTTGCTGAAACGAACAGATGCCACACAGCATTCAAACTGAACCAAAATGAGATTCACTAAACCGACTTTTGCCATTACACTAGCCACAGCAAACACGAACATTGTAAACTAAGAGGCAAAATATTACAACGTTACATATTTTGCCCAAACTTTATACTCAACAGTTCACTTACCATTTTAATTATCACTTAGATAAACACACTGAATTCAAACGATCTTCGTCTGAAGACTCTGAATACTTAATCACTGTAAATCATATCTTTCCATAAATACAACCTACTGAAACTTTATTTTACAGGATATACCATGAACAAACAAGAGTAACTTGAAAACAGATGCGTTTTTACCTCCTTGAAACATGTGTTCAACAAGTTTGCTTACATGATTCTCCCAGACGTCATGTACAACAAAGCTCTTACTTAACAACTTTAACTTATCTACAGACACCTAAATTTAAACCAATTAACTGACCTCTAAAAAGGCTCATATCCCCGTCACTCTTGTGAGGTGTTATCTACTACCACCTCAGGTCATACCCAAGCTATGGTAATGAATTCTTTACCCTAAAGATTTTATCATAAACGTATAGTTACGGTGCAGTTTCACTGTGGCGGTCACTCACGACAGGAACTGAAACACTGTAACCACTGCATTGGCATTCCACGGTATTATGTTCATGATAAAATCTTTTTAGGGTATCAAATTTATCGATGTTGCTTTGTGTGATCGGCACTTAAAACAAGAATGCCAAATACTTTTTTTTCTTTGTGCTGATTGTGTGAAAATTTGATTGGAAACGGTCACATTCGGTAGTTGAACCAGAGAGCAAAAAGGCTTAGTGATTCCTTATCGCTGAAATGCCTTCTTTCTTTCAAATTGACGGTGTTTGACAGGTTTGTCTTTACAACTTAGGCAGAGAATGTGAAGGATCCATTTAACAAAGATCAAAATACACTTATATCATGTTGATAACCTACAGATCCCAACAAGCACTGACACCCAGTGACCCCAGATGACCTTTGAATTCAACCAAAATTAAAAGGGTTCTTTGACTCTTTCACAATCTCTGACTACCTGATGTGACCTCTGGTCTGTACCAAAAACAAGAAGGTTCCTATGGTGTTAACAGGCCATTTGAAAGGTTTCTGTAGTTAAACCTCTAGTGACCTCAAATGAGCTTTGACCTGCACCAAAAACATTGTTCTCCCTCTCAACATTGCAAATCTATATAGCCTACATATGAAAAGTTTCAGTCCCTCCTACCTCGAGATATCCTGTTCACAAGCCACTTTTTACCACCAGTGACCTCAAATGACCTTTCACCTCCACCAAAAACAACAGGGTTCTTCCTCTCAACACAACAAATCTATATACCAAATATAAAAAGTATCAGTACTAACTCATATCTTGAGACACCTTGTTTACAAGCCATTTTTGATGTTTTCGCAACGTTACAGCAATTAACTTCAAAATGACCGTTGAAATTAACCGAAAACAATAGGGTTCTCCCTCTCAACATGACAAATCTACATACCCAATACGAAAAGCATCGGACATGCCTACCTTGAGATATCGTTTTTATAAGTGTCACACACACACACACACACACAAACCACAACCTGAGGACCTCGTGCTTTCTTTTGTTCCTGCTTCCTTACCCCTAACCTTAACAATAGACTGTCTATTGTTTGGATGAGAGAGGACTCCAAAAATCTACTGAATGTCCACCAGAGGACCTAAAATCCATTGTTTGGGTCCTCTGTCTGTACTACAATACAAGTACATACACAATACACACACACACACACAGGGCACGCATATAAATTGGCGTGTACACACAACGAGTACAGGGCCCGCATGGTAATTGGCGTGTACACACTACGAGTACAGAGCATACCCGTATTCAATGCCTTACGGGGTACACGAACTGTTCCCCGTAAGGAAATGGTTGGAATTCCCCTTTAGCCGTTTATGTCACGCGGCATGTGAATAACGTGTGCGAGGGCGGGCTCTTGCATATCAAGTGACAGAGCTCACTGCAGTGTCCGAATTTTTGGGTAGCTACACCAGTTACGAGCTCCGCGTGAGCGAGGAAAGACGTGCGAGGCCTCAGCTCTCGTGAGCGGCCCGTACCCGGCAAGGCATCGCTTACAAGCTCGACATCACCATGGCATAGATTCCTTGCCTGCCTACCGCAAGGAATCAATTGCTGCATTGGCTCCATATGTTTGGATTCAAAGAATAAATGCCAAAAAGCCAACATTGCTTTCTGTGATTGGGACTCAAGACAAGCATGCTAAAAATTGTTTTCGTTTTCTTTGTGCTAATTGTGTGCAAAGTAGAGTGGAAACTATCACATTAGGGAGTCAAATTACTGCATTGGTTTCATACGTTTGGATTCACAGAATAAACCAGAATGCAAAAATGCATTGAGGTTTCGATGATATATAAATTTTCCATTTCAAATAATGCCATCATGCACCATTATCTTCACAGTCAAGTGTTACACTAGCATGTTCAAAAAATAATTTTGTTATTCCAGATGACTTAATTTTGACCTCCATTAAAGACATACATAGATAGACAGACAAACATGCAGACAGAGAGAGACAGACAGCTATCTTGAAAGATCACATTTAAAAAGGTTTCAGACTTTGATCCCCCAGCTGACCCCAGATGACCTTTGACCTCTGCCAAAAACAATGGGGACCATCTCCTGACTATAACGCATCTACATACCCAAATATGAAATCTATCCAAGCTTCCTATCTTGGAATATCATGTTAACAAGATTTTCAGACTTTGACCCCTGGTGACCCCAGATGACCTTTGACCTCTGCCAAAAACAAGATGAAACCATCCTCTGACCATAAGGCATCCATCCACATATACCAAATATGAAGTTTATCCAAGTTTCTTAGATTGAGATATGGTGTTAACAAGATTTTCAGACTTTGACCCTCTGTGACCCCAGATGACCTTTGACCTCCACCAAAAACAACAGGGACCATCTCCTGACTATAACGCATCCATATACCCAAATATGAAATCTATCCACGCTTCCTATCTTGAGATATCGTGTTAACCAGATTTCCAGACTTGGACCCCCCACTGACCCCAGATGACCTTTGACCTATGCCAAAAACAAAAGCAACCATCTCCTGACCATAACGCATCCACATACCAATTATGAAATCTATCCAAGTTTCCTACCTTGAGATATAGCGTTAACGTTTTCAGACTTTGACCCCGAATGACACCAGATGACCTTTCACCTCCACCCAAAAACAGAAGGGTTCTTCCTCTCAATATGGTGCATCTATGTACTAAGTTTAAAAACTGTCTGACATTTCTATCTTGAGATATTGTGTTAACAAGCAACGTGTCACAAACACACACACACCCACGCATACATACATACACACGAACGCCATTATGATCCCATTGGTTTCTCTTATCATCGAAACCAAAAATAAAAAAGAAAGCATTCACCACTGCACAGCTTTCCCAGTTACTAGTTAGGATATTGCAGATAAACATCATATGTATAGGTATAGGTTCACAATGTACATAGGCTAGCCTAGGCCTATGTGTTATACCTAGGCTTAGGCAATGGCAAAAGTGCCAAGACATGCTGAAGAAAATTATATCGTAGAGAAAAACTTTAAGCCTTAAGCTCACAAAAGTATTGCACATTGTTGTATGAGGGACTATTACACACGCTTTGACAATATTTTAGATGTTCTTGGCCACATGGATTTTTATTGACCCTTTTCAGTACTCGATCCTGCTTTGTGAAAGGAATGTAGGCTACTGCTGACTAGCACAAACGTATGCAGAAAGTACTAACGTTAGCTCACTTGCTGAATCAAACCAAACATTTTGGGCTTAAATTTCTCAGTTAAGGGAGGTAGACACTTGGTGTTTTCAATTTTTCCAAAAGCCAAGAACTGACACTGTAGAACATCGTTAATTTATTTACCTTTTTCCCCTTTTATAATGGCGAACTTTTTTCCGAGATTCCATTGTCGAAATTTGCGAGATCTTTTAGCTAAGCTGTACACACTGAGAAAGCTGTGAATGTGCCGCGAGTAGTTGTTGTGATTGCGCTTAAAGTATGTGATCGATCATTGGTGTATGGAACAATCACAATTTCCACAAAAATTTCCTGTTGAAGTTCACTTTGTCTTCTTGGCAGGTGTCGAATGTGCACTTCTCCTTCGTTATTACGTAGTGCAAAATATTGAAGCAGTTGCCAAACACGTCCGCCATGCAAGCTATATTTCAGCATGCATCTGCTCAAATCTTATGCCATCCACATGTGTTCAAACTGCTAATTTTAGCTTTAGGCTTAGTGCAAGAGAATTTTGGGCCGGGCGGCCAATGTTTTTGTTTTTGTGCCAGGGGAGGGGGGAGGGGGGGAACTCTTCAGATTTTATCCTGGTTGTGCACCTGTGGTCAAAAACAGCTAGTGGAGAAAGCTGTTACCTAAAAATGACATTCATTCCAAGTTTCCTATCTCAAGATGTTGTAATAATTAGGTTTTCGGACTTGACCACTGGTGACCCCAAATGTACTTTGACCCCCACCAAAAGTTATATGGTTCGTCCCTTGACAATATTGCATCTACATACCAAGTATGACATTCATCTAAGTTTTCTATCTCAAGAAATAGTGATAACGATGTTTTCGGATTTTGACCCCTGGCGACCCCACATGACCTTTGACCCCCACCAAAAACAGTAGGTTTATTCTCTTGATAATAATGCATCTAGATACTAGGTATGACATTCATCCAAGCTTTCTACCTCAAGATATCACGTTTACAAGGTTTTCGGGGTCTGACCCCTATTGACCCCAAATGACCTTTGACCCCCACCAAAAACAATAGGGTTCTTCCTCTGACAATAACGCACCTACATACCAAGTATGACATTCATCCAAGATTTCTACCTCAAGATATCATGTTAACAAGGTTTTCAGAGTTAGACCCCTGGTGACCCCATATGACCTTTGACCCCCACCAAAAACAATAGGGTTCTTCCTCTCACTATGGGGCATCCATGTACCAAGTTTGAAAACATTCACACCTTCCCTTCTTGAGATATCGTGTTAACAAGCAAAGTGTCACAAACACACACACACACATACATCCACACACACACACACACGCACATACACACATACATACACACACACGCCATCATGAATGCATAGGTTTCTCTTTCATCGAAACCAAAAAAACCAGCGTTGCTTTGTGTGATTGGGACTTGACACAAGCATGCTAAAAATTGTTTTCCTTGTCGGTGTGCTAATTGTGTGCAAAGTTGAATGAAAACTATCACATTTGGTAGTCAAATTACTGCATTGGTTTCATCCGTTTGGATTCACAGAATAAAAGAACCAAATGTTTTGAAACTAACATCTCTTAACCTGACTATGAGAAAAATAGAACTCATATCAATAGAATTTTATTTCAAAAAAGTGAAAGGAATTAATTATGCTCATTCTTGCAAACAATGGTCATTTCTGTAAAACTAAACTTTAGATAAATTCTACATTTCACCAATTTTAGCACACTAGGCACATATACAGTAGGTTACACTTCAATTATCATTTTGCAACTTCATAAATCCTTTCAATACTGAAAAACAAAAAGGTTTTGATAATGACTGACAAAGTGAAACAGCTTACAAATACTGTATCTCTAGCTCACAAGGTAAGCACATTATTTCAAACTACCCTATTCCCACAATTCCTTAGTTGCAGAGAATGGAAAACGACGATAGGATCTTTACTACTTTGTTGACCTAACAGCTTTGTGGGAAAAAGCAGCTTTTCAAAACTTTCCTTAATAGAAATATCCTGTCGTACAAAAAATGAAGGTTCATGAGTGCAATGGTATGAATTATGTTATATGAGTTGAAAGGTTGACCTTTCCATTTTTCTACTACATGAATGGTAAACGTTCTTTATTTACCTTACTCCCTAAACAGGCTGTAGAATTTGTTTGTACCTCAGTAATAGCTGACACAACTGCCATGCCACTTCACTCATGACTGCTGGAAACCCTACAATATCGTATGTTCCCCAATCCTCCAGAAAAATGTGCAGGAATTAGGGTACTAAGAATTCATGTATGGTATAAAACATTAAGGGTAAAACTTATGTCAAAGTGAATAAACACTTGAACTATTTTACTTAACAAATGGGTAAATTAAGCTGTGACATTACTTTTAACTACTGTATGTTTTGCTATTAATTTACTGTAAAAGTATATTTGAAAGCTGGACCCAATAATTTTCACCATTACCTATCAGTAGTACAATGGACCAATTTTTGAAAGATAAAAAACTTAATCATAAGGAAAAAATGAAAAAAAAAAAACAAAACAAAACAAAACAAAAAAGGGACTTCCTTATAGGAACTATAAGAAGTGACTTGAAATAAATTTTTTGCACAGAGAAAGTAGAAAATATTACTTTAAACATCGGAATGTGTCTGTGACAAGAATGGTATTTCATTTCAGGAGTATTTAATTTCAAGTTCTAATTTTAAACACTTTCAGTCAAAATTATTGGACAGATTTCTCTTAGAAAATATGCCAAATAAGAATTACCTAATGCAGCCTCTCAAAGAAAAGTCCAGAAACGAAGATATGATATGTAATCACCACATAGGGTTTTCCTTCCACTTAGGACACACATAACAAATTTCTTACCCTATTAGATATTTTACCCGAAACCCCATCAAAAGTGTGATTTGGTGGGGTAATCAAAGTTGACCCGACTTTCTGCTTCACTCACTCAAGCCCCCTCCAAGAAACCACAAGCTTGAAATCAGAGAGTGGAGAATAAAGGCTGAACAGTACTGGATAGATGTGCCACTGTTTGCTAGGAGTGAAAGGGAAGCAGTAGGGCAACATCTTATCCTTTCTTCATTGAGGCAAAAGGTGTAAACAAGAGATTTTATAGGCAAGGAAACTAGACATGCAGTAAAAAGGAGTGATATGGCTTGTTATAGAAATAAAGGAAATTTGCAAACACTTAAGCTCTTTCCTAACTTTGATCAGGCTCAACATGCGAAGGAATTTCCTTGGTGGACACGGAACTTTCCCCAAATTCAAGCAGTTTTAATATAAACATTTTGCAAAGGGTCTCATTGGGTTCATACCAACTATTTTATGACAAATTCACAGGAAATCATTGGCACGACAATGCACCTCATTAGTCATTTATCACTTCCTGTAGTTTCCTAAAATTTGAAAAAATTGTACTACTTATTGTTAGTGCTGAAGAACTTCCAGTTCATGATAATATCCCAAGCATGTGGTATGTCAGCTCATTTTGCATAATACCCAACTGTCATTCATACAGTATGAAATGCTAAGCCTGCCTGTAAACAAAGTTAGGTTCACTCACTGGCTCAAGACCCATATGATTGCTCTAGTACAGAATGGTGAAAATGTGTACTGTACATTCCATTACTTAAGGGGAAGGGGGTCATAACAGAAGGAAAACCTCAAAAGTCAAATACATGTTGCCATTTTTGTGTCATGCAGAAGGAAGTTTTTAACAGGAAATAAGCAGCAGTATCTATGTCCTCTAGAATGCACCAAATTGCTTGGCTACCAAGAATTTTATACTTAACTTCAAATGGGAGTCTTGTATCCCTTGCTGATTGCTGAAAGCATTTGCTCATGATTACTGTATGTCTAGCCTGCAATATTTAATACAGATTTCTGCCCTTTATCTGTTTGTTTTACCAACCAGATACAGTATGTATTAACTCTACAAGTGTGAAGAAAAAAGGCAAAAAAAGAGTTTCATGAATCACCTGAATACCCTGTACACCCCCCCTCCCACCTCCCTCCCCCACCTCCTTTCCCCCACCTCCTTTCCCCCACCTCCCTCCCCCACCTCCCTCCCCCACCACCCCTCCCCTACAACACCAGATACTGTTCAGAAACTGAAAAATTGGTATATTTCAAAGTAAGTCAGGTTGATATATAATTGTAAAAAAGTCATTCTCAGTATTCACGAAAGTGGAACGAAAACTACGCTTGATAAAAGAGCTTATGAGATAAATTATTAAAAGGTACTGCAAAGTATCTAAAGAGGTTGGGAGTTTTGAAAATTCCTGTGAATGCATGATTTCATTTGTGCTTTGTTAAAATATAACTGTAGCTTATTCACTGCTTTGTGGTATGTCATGATACCTCAAGGTCAGGTACAGCATCTATCAACAGCTTTCCTTTTGATAGACAAGTTGGGGAGTTTGATAATTCTAACCAGGTCACAAGGTCAAATGTACTGTATATCCATGTGTAGAGATGTATCTGCCTGTCCATCCTCCTGTCTGCTCTGCACTGTCCTCATCTAATTTCCAGTGAATTCACAATTGCCACAAAAAATTGAGGTACTACTTAACACATTTTCCTATGGGTCTTTTCATTGCATTCATTTTAAGATTTGATTGCTGAAGTTTACTGGTGATACTGCATGGATGATCAATGATTTAAGCTATTTTCTTTTCATGCTGCATTGGTGCATTCTAAATGAAATATTTCCCTTTCAAAACTTGCTGCAATGCTTATTCATAACAGCAGGGACAAACTGAAAAACAGAGTGTAAAATTTCAAGTCAGTCAAATAGTGGATTTCTATAGCTGATAGAAGGAATGGCAAACAGGATTATGAAAACATACAATGGTATATATAGCATAGTAATTGACTCAGCACCAATTAATACTGTTGATATTAAGTCTGGTGGGTTCTTTGCATTGGAAAAGTCTCTCAAATCAAGGATTACTGTTTTTAAGCTTCAGTATGAAGGGAAAGTTTAAGAAAGAAGAGTTTGAGTACAGTAAAAGGAGCACTGTAATTGCACTGTGTAATTTGTACACACATTCCCCCATCTGCCAAATTGGGAAAGCTAAGAACTCCTGAACCTACTAAAGTGTTCTAAAATACTAAATAGTTTACCTTGCAAATTGGTCAAATGACTCTTTTTTAACCCAGCTAGCTCAAGCATAAGGGTCTAACATGTGTTTTTTTTCCTTCCTTTTTGGGGGCTGTGTATTGCACACTGTATGCCTATAAATTGTCCTTATCACCCTAGGGGTAAAACTGTCTATATTTCAATCTGCCAAAACATGACATACTTCGAGCAAATTTTGAGCATTTGCCCAACTAATGCAGATTTAATTGGCTTAGTGCCCTGTAGCCTACTGAACAACTGAGCTGAGTTTGAGTATCCCCAATTTCCCATGATTTCATGCCAAACAGTACACACTTAAAGTGTACCGCAAGTCAAAAAATTCAAAAATATATTTTAAAGAACATGAAAAATGAATTCTAACAGTCCAACTCCTATCTCTATAGGACATTACTGAGCTGAGACAAAAAATCTTGATGTAGATTCACCCAACTGAAAATGGTATATTGCAAAATAATTTGTGATTTCATTTTTGTACTACTCAAATAACAGTCTTTGTATTTCTTTGTTTTTCTGAAAGTTACCGCACCTTTTGCCAAGGTGTGATATCACTTTTGCTGTAATGGGGAGATGTAATTAACTACGCCCTCTCTATTCAACATGCTGTGCAAGCAAACAGGTTGTTTGCAAGGTCATAAAAACACTTAATTTTAAAGGAAAACAAAGCACTGGTTCTGTAAGTTGTAGAACAAGAGAGTCACAAATTATTGCACAATGGACCAATTTGTTTTAAAGTGTCCCTCAAGTAAAAAAATTCAAAAATATAAAATTAAATGCATGAGAAATGGATTCTAACAGTCCAACTCTCATCTTCATAGGACATTCCTGAGCTGAGATATAAAATGTTGAAGCTTATTCACTTAAAACAAATTGATCCGTTGTGCAATAATTTGTGACTCTCTTGTTGTACAACTCACAGAACCTGCTTTGTTTTCCTTTAAAATTTAAAAATGTCTTTATGACCTTTAACACTTCCTGTTTGCTTGCATAGCATGTTGCACAGAGAGGGCTTAACTTATTACATCACCCCATCAGAGTAAGAGTGCTATCACACTTTGGTACAAGGTGCAGTACAGTAACTTTCAGAAAAACAAAGAAATACAAACATTGTAATTCCAGTTGTACAACAATGACATCACAACTTATTTTGCAATGTACCATTTTAAGTTGAGTGAATAAACTTCAACATTTTATATCTCAGCTCAGGAATACCCTATGAATATGGGAGCTGGACTGTTAGAATTCATGTTTCATGCTCTTTACTATGTATTTTTGAATTTTTTGACTTGAGGTACACTTCAAGTGAATAAACTTCAACATTTTATATCTCAGCTCAAGAATGTCCTTTGAAGATGTGAGCTGGACTGTTTGAATTCTTTTTTCATCCTCTTAATTATAGAGTTTTGAATTTTTTTGACCTGAGGTACACTTAAAGGGCCAAACCTCTCACCCCACTACAATTTTGGTATGAGGGTACCAAAATTCTCAATTGGCTTGGCTCTTTGACTGACAGCTTTTTCAAACTATGCAGAGTACCAAAGCTTATATTACACAGCATGAACTGTACTGAGAGTGTTTTGATGATATAAATTGAGTTTTTCTTTACTGTCCTTGAAGCAATAAACTGAGATTGTATCTGGATGAGCATGGATTTCAGACATTTGTGGGAGGGGCTTATTAAAGTAAGAAGGTTAGGGGAATTGGTACTATTTGGGGTGAGAGAACTGGACCATTAAAGTGGAAACAATAATAACTAATGGAGGACTAACTTGTAACTTTTTTGCGGTATTAGCCTTTCACATGAAGAAAAATAACTGTTGTTTAAAGGATATCAAAATACATGCACATGCAGTTACTGTACAGTAAACCTTCATGGCACTGTAGTATGGACATAATGCACACATGGTTTAACGTTACTTTTAATTTAATTCAGCCCCTTTAAAAAGCACTAAAAATTAATGAAAAACTACATATAATGAATACAAAGCTGAAACATTTCCTTTTCTTTGACAAGACCTGGGCAGAAGGTAATTAGCTAAATTTTAAAAAGTTTGAAAGTTTGGAGTAGATAAAAACTTATTTACAAGGGAAAAAAAAAACAAGAGTTTGATGCAATGGATGAAATGTAAAGAAAAAACTCTGGATAATTACTTTGGTTTTAAAAGACACTTTCATCACTATCACTACCACTATCACTATACACGCGTCAAAGGTTTTCTCATGACAGTAAAACTGTCTCAGTATTTTTCAGGCACTGATGTGTTGCAGAAAGCTAGCAAAGGGAAATTATGATACATTAGAAAAAGGAAAAAAAAAATGCATTGAGACATCAAAGGGACTCATTGAGTTGATATTGATAACTTAATGAAAGTGTTTTAAGGGTCCACCACATGACAATGCTCGTAATTAGCATGATTAGTCAAGTTTCACAACAAATAGTTTGAAAAAAGTCAAAATGTTGTACCTGCATTTTGTATCCTGACTTGCCACACTTTTGTGAATAATTTGAAAAAGTGCCTGGTCACAAATTATTGGAAACTGGATTGAGCTATTAAATACTCACTCATAAAACAGTTATTTGTATGTAAGATATGGGGATTGTCTCAGTTTGACCATTTGCAATTGGTATGTGAAGAAAACTTTGCAGGTTTGGAAAAATTTGTTGGACTTCATGAATCAACTCAGTGAGCCACTTTATTAAAATTAAATACACAACATGCAAGTCGAACTACTAGAGTCCTAGAAGCAGTATTTCAGTATATACTGCTTTAGTGAGGCTCTTGCCCAGCGCAGGCTTTGAAGGGTACAAAGAAATCCTCTAGAATAGGCGACATATTTAGGAAGGGGAAATGTACATTACTTTAATATACACATATTTACACATTTCTCACAAAACCATACTGTTAGGCAAAATCAATGTCAGTACAGCAAAACTGGAGTAAAACATAAGAAACACAACAAGTTTATTCCCCTCTCAAATTTGAAATAAACAATTAATGTATGCATTATACTGTAACAAGCCCTCAGCACAGAGTAATTATAATATCTTGAGGTAATAGTTATCTCAAATTGATTGGGAGAAAGAACTTTACTTTAATGGAGCGATTTTCTTCTGCCCCCTACCCACAGGAAGAAAGAGATAAGTTTTGCCTTGCCCCCACCCAATGCCTATCCTGACTTGCTTCCCCCATGACCATGGGCCTGATAAATGTGCTCCACCCTGCTACAGTAATGTACAGTTTCACAGAGATGTCTCACTCCTGAGAAGAGGTGCATTCAAATCTACAGGAGAAAGCACTATTTCCCCTTTACCTTTGACATCAAGTGGAGAGTCTGCTATCAGCAATGGTGAGGTAGGTGCAGACTGTGGATTTGCGTTCATGTTCTCATTTTTATGATCCTGTGGTGACTCCAGATTGTTATGGATGACATTAGCAGAATCTGGAGAGATTAACATCCCAAATGAACTAAAAGAAGCAGATGTAACCTTCACTTTCTCTGGGTCGTAATGGTACAGATCCGTGGTGCTGTGGGTCTTAGACAAACCTTTCAGTTTGTAACGCTTGTTTTTATTCAACAATTTTTTCAGAGAATTTGAGTCATAAACAGACACATCATTGACATTTGTGGAGTCCTTCCAAGTCGTCTGGGTTTCGACACTGGCTGAATTTCCTTTAGAACCATTGATCTCTGTTTTGGGTAGGAACGTCTCTGGGGGCGCTGCTTCAAAATATTTGGCCCAGTATTCACTGTCATCTTCTTCCTCTTTTTTCTTCTTCATGAAAACCCCACAACAAATAGTACAGTCCTTCTCCTGACCATCTTTTGTGTACCTAAATGGCTGAGTGGCAACATAACTCATTATGAAGCACATGGCCAACTCCACAACTCTGAAGATAAATTGGTAGCTCCACCAGGGCCAGGGTTCAGGAATTTTACCTCCAACTGGGCCGTACACGACCACTATACCATACAGTTGAAGAAGAGCAGTCAAACTTCCCAAAAATGCAATCGCTAGAGTCAGCTTTATGGCATTGCCCCATGAGTTCTTGGGAATTTTCACTTTGGGATGTAATGTATTCCCTGTTAAAGAAAGGGACCTCTTGCTCAGGCTCAGTCTGATGGACTCCCGGTGAAGTCTTGTAGTGGACCGGTAAAGTCTTCTGAAAATGATCATAAAGCTTACACTCAGGAATAAACCCCAAATAATAAATGACACTTGACAAATTAAAGTAAGAGCAAATGTTTGGGCAAAGAATCCCAACAGAACATCTGACACAATGGAAATAAGAAAGTGAACAATGATAATAGTTGTCAGGAATGATGGCTTCTGAATTTTGGGTGGGACAAGCTGAGTTTTGGTTGATTGCAGGAGTGCTAAAAACAATATACTGAATGCTGACGTCAAACAAGGAAATCCCAAACCCAGCATCAAATATGCCACTGACAGTGGGAAAAAACTCTTGTGATTGTAAGCATCTACAAACATGTAAACTGCCCTGTCAACACCAAGGATTACTAGCATGGCATTCAGGGCGATGAAGTAGCCACGGCTCAGAAGTCGTTTCTTGCGTAATCTTATCAGACTGACAAATGAGTACAAAGCCAAAAGTGCAAAAGCTGCACCTACAAAGTAAATATGGAAACTCCACGCCCATCCGTACATTGAAAGGGCTTCATCCCAGTTTGGAACAGGTTCTGCGAAGGCCGCTGGCTCATCGTCCTCAGTTTTCTCGATAATAGTATTTGAGTTATTTGAGGGGACATAAGGCTCCCCCTCTGGTTCAGGCTCTGGCTCACCAGATGGTTCAGGTTCACTTTCTATTTCAGGCGCGACTCCTGCCATGTCTGCTGACCCCAGCTGTAAAATAACAATGGAAGTTTGAAACTTCTTCCTCACCAAAATGTACTGCACGACTTTTAGCTCCACTTTATGCACTTGGTATTTGACATGATCAACAAGGTTTTCCTGTTGGTGAATTTATTATGTACAGTAAGCTCTCTCTTAGTTACTGGTACTGTACAGTAGATGACTAGTCTTCAGAAAATGTCATCTTCCATCTGAAAAGGAAAAAAATACACACTGTGTAAAGGTCAATAGGATAATATACTGTACCAGCAATGTGTTTTTGTAAAGTCTTCAGAATATGTCAACCAATTCCTTCCTAAAAAAAAAAAAAGGATACTATAAAGGTTAATAGAATAATAAAACAGCAAGGTGAATGTGAGAATTTACAAACTTCCACTAATGACATAAGAAATTTGATTGTTGCAATTTTGTTACCCTACTAATTCTAAGAACTGAAAATGAAAGGTTAAAAACCTGTAAAAAGGCTCCTGCAACACATTTTTGAAGTATGGTTCGAAATGTCCACTAAACAGTTTCTTGCAGAACATGATGCTGTAGTTTTAAATTTGGTATGATCAAAAAAAACAAACAAAAAAAAACAAACCCCAAAACACAAAAAACAAAAACCCAGTGTGAACGTGCAATATAAACCTTCTTTTTGCAAAGATTGTTGCTAACTGCAGACTTTGAGTATGTACATACTGTACTACACAATACAATACCAAAAAGACAACACTTACAAGCTGCTTCCACTACTCTTTTCAGTATAAGCACCTACTACAGTGTGATTTGCAATTAATACTCTACTGAGCTGTTGCATCTACTGTCCAGTATGGTACACTTCTGAATTTGTAAAACATCAATACATGTACTGCACATTCCCTCCCACCTTCCTGATGGATGTACAGTATTCATGAGCGACTATACTTACTCCTTGCTACATCTAAATTGCATATTACCTGTGCTCCGCCCGCTACTCGGAAAAGTTCTAGCACCGCAGGTAATATGCAATTAAGATGTAGCAAGGGGTAAGTTATGTCAGCCATGTGAATACAGGTATTTGAAAAAGAACTAGTACACTGTACTTAAACACCTATCCAATAAATCTACTGTAGACTCCAGTACTGTAGATGAGAAACATTTTCTTTTCCACTGGCTATAGCTACAGTAATTACTGTACTGCAGAGTACTTTAGGTCTTACCGAAGAGACGAATAAGTAGGCACTGAGTCTGTAAAGCTCTGGCTTTTGAGCCCATTAAACTGAAGTCAAACATTAATTTTTTGAAATTGTAATTACGCATGCAGTACTGTACAATGTTGAACAAAGTAATATGTACAGAATAGTGTATTTTTTATGTAATGTATGTCAATGCAACAAAAACGTGTATTGGAGGCGAACTGTGCAGTATGCACCATTTATACCAACATCTGAGTTAAAATGATATACTGTAGGTTATTTGGAATGGTAGTCTATTGTACTGTATTAGAGGATGAAGGGATGACTAGAAAAGGAAATTGGCGAAATAAAAAAGCTGAGCAGATTGCCTTGATACACTGTTAAATACAGTACTGTAAGTCTATATTGGCAGAATCATTTCAATAGCTCTTTGGACAAATGTGTTCTGCTTTGCTACTTACTGTATACAGTATCAGGGAGAGCACAATAAAGGGAGTTGACCCCCTTATCTTGGTAATGTAATTCATTAATTAACCGACAAAGTTATTCAGAATACTGATTTCATACCATAAAGTGGAATTACTGTAATAAATAACACATTTGTGATTGACAGCCCCCTACAGTAAGTGAGTGTGGCTGTATAACTTCTTTGTAAACTAAAGTTTAAATGGAAAGTAAATTATTGTCTAATGAACTGTACTGTACAGTACAGTACAGTACCTTGTAACGATAAAGAGCCAACCATCACCCCTTACCATACAGTATACTGTATGTGTATTAGATATGATACTTGGTCACAAAAGTGGGACACTTACAGTAGGTCTAAATAAAAAAACAAAGAATGGATATTACTGATTCAATTGCTGTATGTACTGTAACTTGTTGATTTGTGGTTGGAAGGGTCATTAAAACAATAACATGTTTGTTAACAGATATAATAATGTATGTTGCAATAACTGGTTGGAAATTCATGTTACAAGGAAACATTTATGTCTCTGAACTACTGTACTGTAAAGCTCCTCACATTCTGAATGTATGACCATGTAAATGCCAAATGTTATGAACATTACAGTACAGTAGGACACCATTTGGTACCAATTTTGGGTGTCCTCATATAAACCAATATTACATTTGCAAATTTACACTCTCCTGGTCAACCAACCTTGTCAAAATGTACTATATAAGGGAATGGTAGTTTAGAATGTTCAAGTTAGATTTCAACACCAACATACTGTATTTACAAACAGTTCACATCAAATAACACTATTGCCTAGATTTTGGGTGCATAAATATGGTTACAGTAGACACAGTACTGTACCACCTTAGGTATCTTTGTAAGTACAGAAACATTAAAATTTTACAGCCAACCAATACAGAATACAAAAGGAAAGACAAACGTGTTTAATGTACACACATGTATAGACCATCATACTACCAAATCACACAATGAAAAATAAGTCATGAAATTATGAGTCACAGACACATTTAAGCTCAGTCAATGTTATAAAGAATATTATTTTTTCCCCCAGTAATATGTCCTTGCGCATACAGTATGTTTAAGAATTTAGAAATTTATTTTAATGGAAAGTCTACAGTATGGTCATATATCACACAAAATCTTTCTTTGCAAAAATTTTTCAAGGGTGACAACTACTGTGACACCAATCAGGTGTTTGTTACTGCATTTTGAAGGTTCGGTTTATCCCACGGATGGATTTGAAAATAAGAAGCATACTGTAAAGGGGTTACGTACAGTACACTCAACAAAAAGAGCTCATACTGAATTACAGCAGTACAGTATTACAAAAAATATGATACTGTACTATAAACTATAACTTCTTTTTCCTTTAAATTTATGGAACATGAAAGCTTTTGGTGCATTTCAGATCTGAGCACTTGTGACCATAGATTGGCATGGAGCATCCCCAGTTTGAATAATAAGGAAAACAATGCCCCCCTCCCCCCCCAAAAAAAAATGGTTCAAGTTGAGCCAGCCACAGGCTTTTTTCTAGTTGTACAGTACTGTAGCTCACTGGAGCTGCATACTGTACCTGCAGTTGTACAATGCATCAAGGGTGATGCACTGAGGTTAGCTGAACTAGAAGTCACTTTGTCAAAAAGTGCCCTCTGGCTTCCTCCTCTTGTAAACCAGTAGACACTCCATGTTTACCAGGGGACAGTAACAATCTATAGCACTTGTTGTACATACTGTATACTGTAATAGGAGCTTCAAGAATAATGGGCAATTCTTTTGATAAACGTGATGCCTGGTACTGTGGCACTGCTTTTAGGGTCAATGAGTGATGTTTATTAGAAGTAGGGATAAAGGTGTCTAAACTGCCTATTGCATGGTTCAAGTTAATTTCACCCTTGAGGTGCAGAATGTATCAGAAAGTCTACACTGAAAGTTTTCACTGACATTCATGACACGAATTGCTTCATAAGAGTTGCAACTGGCAAAGAAATCACAAAACCTGTGGTAAGCCATTTCCCTGACAACTCTCTGTTTTGTGGAATGCTTACTGTAGGCACAGTTTAGAGTAACTGATGCACTGTACATAAATATTCTCACATTCACATACCTCCCAAGTGACCTCATTTCAAGGGTTTTACCCTCATTTTAACTCCCAAACCTGCTGACTTGCCCAGCCCACTGAAAAACCTGCATTTCAAAATCACCAAGTATTCTCAGTTAGAGAATCACACAAATTAACAAATAAATCTGTTAACTACATACCGTACAGTATTCAGTCTGCACATTCAACTGCTTGTGCTGTTATACAATGCAGAGGCCTAAGTTAGCTGTCACAACATCACTATTGGCTATTGGCTATACGCGTAGTGCAATAACACTGTGCAGGTGTAACGCCACGTTCAAAAGCAAAAAAATATTAAATGCCCACTTCCCAGGTTAGAGGCGGGGCTATCTCTATCAGAGTCTACCATCAAACGAAGATTCTACTGACGTATGACAAATTGTACTTACAGCACCAAATTTATGCCAACCATACAATTGAATATTTTGATTAGGAGAGGTTTTATAACTGTGATTGTGCCTTTGTGAGTATCTGCATAATATTATTTTGGCAAATCTCTTAATACAATATTTTTCTAGTTTACTGTGGAAAAATCAGTACTGTACTGAACTTTCCTGGCAGCAACCTTGGGAAATTGTGTTGACTGATTTACCAAAAAAGTGCCACCACTTTGCATGTACAGTAGACACTTCTTAAATTCAAAAATTTTCGAAAAGGGCCTCCCCACACTCCTCCCTCAGGTAAGGGATCCACTAATGGACAGATCAGTTAGAACTGCAGCCTTTCAGAACTTCGGAGCTACAGTTCATGTATGCTTTCATGCATCTCATTTCATGGGTGTTAATTGGCAGGGACCCTCTCCCCAATTATTGAAAAATCTCCCACTGACTTAAGACAATTTACACAGTAAATTTTTGATGGAAGTGGCCATGCCCTTCCCCCTCCTCCATCCACCTATGAGTAAATATCAACACCTACAGTACAGTACTGTCTGATGTTACTGTATCTACAGTATGGGCCACGTTTAAATAATATTAAGTGGCTGCTCTTCTGTGACTTGCTGTGAAAGGGTAATACCAGTGCTGGAAAATACAGTACAGTACTCTATGTTTATTTCCCAAGAAGGGAGTAAAAATTATTCCCAGGAAGGTAGTAAAAGTTCCCACAATTATATAACCCAACAGCACTACATGTGGTATGCATGTACAGAAAAGCTCTTATTGGCCAAAACTCCCTTCCAAATTCCCAAATTTCCCAAGGAGGAACTTCCAATCTTCCCCACCTTTCCACTCATGCATAATACTCCCTGCTGCAGCAGTGTTCCTTTGTTCCTTACAGCATTTGTTTTACACAAAAAATGCTGCCTTTTCAACATTAGAACACAGATAAAAATCCACTTTATTTGCTGCTCAGGAAAAGATTTTCCCCCAAAAATTTCACTAACTGAGATGATGCAATAACTTCTATCTTTTACTGCTTAATGTATTTTTTTTTAGGAGGTGTAATATTTTTTTAGGTGATGAAGCTTCATTAAAATGCTTATGTTTATTACAAATGGTTAATCACCAGTGCTACAGTATTACAGTAGTACTAATGAGGCCTGCTTTGTCTCGATAGTGACTAACTGGTGTCCAATTAGTCTTTGTAGACATAATGCACTCAAGACTATTTAAGCTAGGGAGAGTCATTCAATATCTAACCGGCCAGTATGGGCAGGTGGGCAGAGGAAATACATTCACGAGTGACTTGGCCATACCTGTCAGTTTATAGAAAAATGACTCTGCCTTTGGTACACTTTACTGTAATTGCAGACTTGGTTCAGTACAGTACTATACTGTACATGTCTTTTAACTTTTAGCCATTTGCAAAAGGTGTTTTTTTCCTGGTCCATATCATCAAATGTACAGTATATAACTGCATGCTGAAGCCGTACCAGCAAAAAAGGTAGTGCTTTAGTGTCACAGTACAGAAAATGTACTTTATTAGAAACAGTTACTGTATTAAATAAAGTACTGTGACACAGAACAGCATGCAATGACTTCCTTGCCAACTCAGCACTGTTTCATCATCAAGTGCAGTTGGATTTTCAAAATTTTCAACTAGATTCAACTTACAGTAGCCCCTCCCAACTGGGTGCAACTTCCATTTCAAGTCAGGCATTCAGAAAATTTTATCCTCATGTCCTTACAGTAATTCTCACCACAAGGCTATTAAAAAACATCAGTCCAGTATCAAGCACACCACTGTCCATTAACTGATCAAAACATAACAAGATTAACTTCTGTGTGAGAGAGAAAGTATAATTTATTACCCCACTTAATGATACAAAAAAATTCTTCTTTAGGACACAAAGAGAATTTATGGGGACATTATGAATGGGTCAAGTTGGTCAACTAGTTGAGGAATAGGGCTATCTACAGTAGTAGGGATGACATGACTACATGGTTCAGTGGCGTAGCCAGGATTGTGTCACGGGGGGGGGGTTCGGTGTCATGGCGGGTTGGGGCACGTCATGAGGGAAAAGTCTAAGGAGTACCCCCACACTTATTTTGAAGCAACAGCTAAATCTCACAATTTTCTCCTTATTTCTCTTCAAAGTACCTTTCATCATGTTTTATGACTTCAATATTGCAAACAGTATGCAAGGTAAACCAAGCTCATTACTTCTAATAAATTTCACATTTGACGAGAAAAAATGTCACATTACTCTCAACAGCCAATCATGAATCATGACAGTCAGGCCTTGATTTTCAGAAGAATTCATGGTTGTCCTTCTGGCAACCATATCACTAATTTTGATTGTCCACAAGTTAATTTGGTTGTCCAAAACATTTTTTGCTCAGCTGAAAAACAGCAATTGTGTTCATGTGCAGTATTATTGGTCTTGAAGAATACAAAGGTAGGATGTTTGAGAGAGAAACACACTTGAAATCTGAAACATTGTATGATGGAAAAAGTTTAAAGAGTTGATCAGTCAGAAGTATACTTCTTCAATCACTGAGAACAACCATCGCACAACCAACCGTTAACTTTTGGTTGTCCACATGGAATTTTTGTTGTCCCAAACAGTTGGAAAACCATGAAAATCAAGCCCTGAGAGTCTACTACACTACCTTAAGTTGGGGTGACTACTTTTGCCCTGTCAAACTTGGCGAGTCAAGATCATGCCAGACTTTCTGACAGTACCATAAAGTGTACCTACAGTACATGTACGTATAACTAGAGCAGCAATGCTTCTGAATTTCAATACTTTGAGAATGCTAAGGAAACAAATTTTCCATATCGTTGCCGATGATATTTGATGTAAATACTGTACAGTTCTCCCTTGATGCTTTGCATTACTGTAAAAGATTATGCATCTATTGTTAATATCTTGATGCATTTCATGCTCAAAAATGATCAAATGCAGCCAGAACAACTTCTATAATAATACCGTCACTAAAGTGATGTATGTACTACATAATCATTTTGCATACTGAAACATCTCCTAGTAAATTGAACAGTCCAATGATACTGTAGCTGATTTTCTTCTGCATTCTGCGCTCTTTTCTCTCAAATCACTCAACCTAATGCCATTTTCATAGTCTCATTCAAATATTTTGCTATTTCACAACTTTTAAAGGAGAACTACAGTATTTCTCTGCTGACATCTTGAGTGTATTGTTATACTGAATAACAAGTGGGTAGAAACAGAACCCATACAATAAAGTGTGTAACAGATCCTAGCATACACTTCAAAAAACTCTTGAGGGGTAAATTTTTTCACTACAAGATACTGCAGAGACACTTTGATCATGCCTCCTGAATACTGTACATTTGTGCACTACTTGCACTGCAATTCAATAAATTGTAAAATAAGCTTATTCCTCTCAAGGTAATTACTGGGCTAATATCTGCCTACAGAGCCTTTACTTATGGTCAGACATTTACTGTACTTCATGCTTGATTGAGCACGGCTGTGAAACCTAACATCTGAAAGTTTTTAACTCCAAAATGTAAACATTCTCAGTCGGAAGATACCTGTGCCTAGCAAACAAAGTGTTGAGTGCAAAGAAATAATAGCTTCCTTGAAGTTTCCATGACAACTGAGTTTCATTAAGCAAATTGCCAAAATAACTTAGCAACACTAAGCAACCATCATTTTTTCATTTGAAAAAATTCAGTGTCTTCTGCCCCCAAATCAAAGAGCATGCTCTCAAATTCTCAAAGATATTGACCACTGATCATGTCACTGTCCCTTGCCCTAAAGAAATTTCATCCACTGGCTAGTGTGACAGTATATCAATACATTTCATGTGTTGAGATAACAATAAACATGACATAATTGGCAAGTCAAGAATGATCATGCCAGGCTTTCTGTCAGTACCAAACAACATACAGTACATCTTACTAGATGTACAGTACTGTACGGTCTCGAATTTTGAGGTGTGAGAGTATGATCCCACACCATCACTCGCCTAATATGATAAAACCAGGCACAGATCCAGATATATTCCAAAATAGTGGGGGGGGGCTGACTTAAGAGAGCAGGGTAGTGAGGGAGTTGCACTGCTAATTTCCCATATATTTTATTGTTGATCAGATCTGGTGAAAAAAGGCAGGCTGAGCCTGTAAAAGCCCGCCCTTGGATCCATGCCTGAAAAACAACTATGAGAAGTGAGATTTTTTCCACACATGAAGCCTGGATGCTACTCTATTAAAATACATGTACAGTATCAAAGTGTTACAGTACAGCATAAAACAGCACACCTTCCACACCTGGAGAATCAAAACTCACTGGGAATGAATATTCTGTACATGTACTAAAAAAAAGTTTATACTGAGTCCTTTGGTACAGTATATACTGTGGCTCCCAAGTTCTGAGACCCTAGATGTGGAACCAACTCTAACATGCCTGTTAGTAGCTCACTGGCATAGGAGAGGGGTGCAACACCTCCCAATTTGGGAATTTTTGAATTTTAGAGGTGTCTACAGTATGTGCAAAATGTAAGCACTTTTTTTTGGCCATTCAGTCAACAAAAAGCTTGGAAGAGAGGAGTACCGGTTGGAGAGAGGGGTGGTGGTGGGGGGGGGGGGGTTTGCCAGGATAAAATTGGAAGATGACCTGTATGAGACAGTAAAATGCAGTACAATACATCTCGTGTGGTATTGCACAATACTATACTGTACCCCCTACAGTATATCAACAAACCAATTTGCTGGAAGATAGAATTACACCAAACAAGATACAGTAACTACAGTACTACTGTACAGTAAACCATCCTGTTCTTTCTTTGATATGTCTTAATTTAAAATGTAAGTTTTCATTTCTAATAAAAACAATTTGAAAGCATGCCAGCTGGGTCATGAATTGAATGGAAAGCAATAATGAAAAATTTCTTCCTTGGAAATAAGGAAATACTCTCTGACTGCACTATTTCTTTTCAAATTTCCTGTCCGCAAATTATAAATCTCTCTTGACATTTTTTCACCGGTCAGCACAGGAAATGTAGCCATAAAAATTTGCAATTTGATGTATTTTATTTGTCATGTACTGTAAGAAGAAAATGAAACTCCCTGCTGTAGCCAATTTGTTCTTGAATGTCCACAAGAATGTACAGTATAGTATATTAACTGATCAATTGAAAGACGTACTGCATAGTACTGTATCTGACCCACCCAGCAAAGTTGGCTAATGTTCCTTACTGTAGGTTAGGTTAGATTTGGGTTAGGTGGAGTTTTATAGCCCAGTTTCAAACAACAGGTTCAAGTCAAGCCAGCCATGACCTTTTTTCATTTGTGGGCCCACTGGCTTGTTTTCCCTCCTCCACTGCTTACGCTGAGCACCAAGCACAATGACAGTACAGTAGGTTCTGTTTTTAAAGTCTTTGGCATGACCTGGCCAGGACTCTAACTCATGATCTCCAAACTGCATATCTGATGCTCTATTACCAATTGACATGTACTGTATTCTAAGAAGCACCAAACATTTTTGTGCATTAATGAACAGAACCACTCCTTAAAGGGCCAAACCTCTCACCCAAAACTACAATTTTGGAACTCGGGTACCGAAATTCTCAATTGGCCCAGCTCTTTGATTGACAGCTAATTCAACAATGCAGAGTACCAAAAGCTTATATTACACAGCATGAACGGTACTGAGAGTGTTTTTATAGTATAAATTGAGTATTTCTTTACTCACCCTG
This sequence comes from Holothuria scabra, assembly GCA_037179385.1. Classification (NCBI taxonomy): domain Eukaryota; kingdom Metazoa; phylum Echinodermata; class Holothuroidea; order Aspidochirotida; family Holothuriidae; genus Holothuria; species Holothuria scabra. Next base: position 54,337,072 of record CM074181.1, on the reverse strand, counting down.
AAGCAATATAACTGAGATTGTGTCTGGATGAGGATGCATTTCAGACAATTGTGGGAGGGGCTTCAGTAAGAAGGCTGGGAGAACTGGTGCTGTTTGGGGTGAGAGAAATGGGCCTTTAATGCAATTGATCCTGAACAGTTAATAGGTTTTGATATAAACTTCAAAAGTCTTGTAGAAATATACTATAGTTACAATTCACATATGCCTCACCTACAGTATTACTGTACTGTACATGTACTGTACAGTACAGTAGGTTGGTTTGCAGCAACATCTGGAGAACTCAGACGATGCAGGCTGTATCATATATACATTAACTTGTAAAACATGAGGCACATTTGCCTCACAACTGGCCCAGGGGTCAGCCAATGTCCTGTGCATCTTACAATAGATAATAAATGTGAAAGGTAAAGCAAAAATTTTATTTTCATGAAAGAGGAACCAATGTAATGTACTTTCCATCCAAATTGGATATATGCATTTATTTCTTGAGATACTGTACAGTACAGTATATTGAAGTTGCTCTATGAGGATTTGAGTTCCAAAGTGAAGTTGAAGGCAGCATACAGTAGGTTCACTTCCTCCCTTTGACAAACAATGTTTTGTTTCCCTTTGTTTACAGACTGTTGTGTTGACCTACTAGGAATGGGACCTTTTTATACAGTGGGTCATTCCATGCCATGCCAACAAACTTTCAGGAAAGTCCCAGGTGTCCATCTCATATTTGATGATTTTCACATACATTATGGACAAAAGGAGCACCCTGAAATTTTGGGGCCCACAGCTCAAGCGCTTTGGGAGTTTCAGGCATGAGTAGAAAAAGTTGGGAAGCTGGGAGACTCCTTCCCAGGAAATTTTGCCATCTGGAGGGAAATTTAGGCAATTGGAAGGAAATTTCCCATTTTTGTACATGAAAACATGGGGGGAATTGTAGGAAATTTAACTCCCTTCCAGGGAAATAATTTCACTTCCTTCCTGAGAAAAAAACACTTTTCCAGCCCTGGTTACGGCCTTCTTAAAAGTACTGTGCAATACCATACTGTACTTTCATGCCAAATGTTGCTTTTGAGTTTTTTCATGAATTTGAATGTTAATAACTTTTCATAGAAAAGAGCTACAGTATAAGGCCCAAATTTGATAAATGAGATGTCTTGTGGCAATATGAATATATAATCTGGTTTCAAATTAGTAGTACTTTGCTAATTTTTGGATATGCAGGCCTCAAAAATGCAACTTTTCACTTCCAGAAACACTTTGTCAATTTTTGGGGACAACCTGGGCCCACTCCCAATGGTCCAAAGGGCCTTAATTTTATACCTCATTATTATTTGGTCACTGCACTATTAAAAGGAGAGAGTATTTCAACATAGATACATGGGAGTCCGCAGAAAAAAAGTAGGGGGCGGGGGCCAAAATTTCTAGACGGGGGCAAAACCTCCAAGTCGATGAATTGACATGAAACGTGCGAAAATTTCAGCCCAAAATGCCTCCCAGATCGCTGGAAATGGCATTTTTAAAGCCTTTTTTGGCATAGAAACTTGGAAAACACGTTTTGTTTGGGTTTTTGTTTTGATTTTTATACGTTTTTTCAAATTTTCGATTGTCCGGGGGGGGGGGGCAAGTGACCCTCCTTGCCCTTACCAGCAGACGCCCATGCCTAGATATCTAAAACGCAGATTTGTAAGCAGTCTAAACTTGGCCCCCAGGGAAAATTTTCAAAAAAGCAGCCCTCCTTCAGAGAGGCCCTTAACCTGTGGGCAAACATAAACAGATTTGAAACTTTCACCAAGGTAAAGTAGAACAAGTCTGATGCTAATGCTCCAAGAATTTCATATACCTGTATGTGTACATGTACTGTACATACTGTACCTCGTTCAAGGTCAAATTACAGGATGAAAATGGCCCTTGTGGCCTTTTTAAAGGATGTACTATGGGCCCTCCAGCACTATATTACAAAATATAAACATTTCATCAGAAATTTTTTTGTTTGCACACATAGCAAGAGATCATGTGCACAGCAAAAACAAATTTTAGTCCTTCTAGCCTCCTACTACCGTGTATACTACAGTGTATACTGTAGTATCAGCTGTCACCCAATACCCCACATTTATTGGAAACTGCAGATATACTGTATGTACAGCTCCGTAGCAGCACATGCATTCAGGTAACTTTTTAACTTTTGACTCATACTGTCCTACAGTACATTGCACTATTTAGGACAACAATGAAAAAACTCCCACAGCAATGTTTGAAAGAATTACAGTATAGCATGTTTGCCATCCAACAGAGGGGCATACAAAACTTGGTCAAAGGTATTTTTTTCCTTGACCCCAAAATATAACTTCCTTTTTTTCATTTAAAAGCAAATAAGTACAGTATTTGCCACCAAAGTACAGCACAGACAGTACTGCTACAGTACAGTATAAACTGTTTGATAAAGTGCAATCTGTGGTTAGTAATGTATGACCCTTGGGTCTTGAGTTTACAGTATGCAGTTAGGGAAAATTTACAGTAGTCAACCTAACTCAAAATAGAGTGTTTCATGAATGGCTATTGAGAATCATAAAATGTCTGATATTTTTCCTCTTCAATTGGGACATTATATACAGTACGCAATATTTAAGTCCTGGAATATGATGAAAGAAGCTTCAGTGGAGCAGAAATAAGGATTCAGGATGCTGCTAGAACTGAACTGGGAATTTTTGCTTGATACCACTGTGAAAAAGGTCTTTTCCCTGGTGATGATTGTCTCTATCATTGCCATTAAAACCCTTTCACAAACATGCTTCTGAGCCTTAAGAGTTCAAAGGGGTTAAATCCCCTTTCACTTTATTGACCTCAAGATACCTAAAAGTTTTCTGACACTGTACAGTAGTAGATCCTGTGATAAGATTGACCAACTTGAAATGACTAAAACTTGCTACAGTACTCTTTCTAGGGTCATGATAGTTTTAGAACTTCATTGTTTCAAAATAAGTTTGGGGCAATTGATTTCACCCTGCTTAAAGTAGAGGTGCTGTTGATATCAAAATCACTTTACAGAGCTGAAAAACAAAATATACTGTTACAGAATATGTTGTACACACTCTGCGGTACTTACAGTACATATGTACATGAGTTGTTTTCATGGTCTTAACGACTCTTTCTGTCAGGGAGGGCAGAATGACTTTTTACCCGCCTGACTCCAGATCCCCAACCAGGGCATAATCTTTGCCATAACAAGGCACCTAATTCTGCCCCATTCATCAAGGTTTTGGCCATGTGGGTTGGGACCCCTGACTCTCCCCCTCCCGTCCCATACAGCCATAGTTTTTCAGGATCTTAGATTACACATATCTCTTACAGGTAGTTTTCACTGGTATAACATACTTCACTGAAAATAGTAGACTTACAGCCTGTACACTGTGACCTTCATACATTTCAGGGGGCTATAAGTGATCCTAAAAGTACAGTAAAAAGATATCAGAAAACAAGTGGTTCCTTACACTACATACAGTGTTTAAAGCTAATGTACAGTAACTGCCCCACTGAAATTCTGTACTGTACTGGGGCAATACTACAGTGAGTCCTAATCTGAACCCTTTCTAGTGATTTATTTTTTTCTTGCAACCTGTCGTGCAGTTCAGGTGTTGGGAGAAAAAATAAATAAAAACTCACATTACTTAAAAAAACAAAGAAAATAAACAAGTCCTGATGTTTACCTTGAATCAGTGATGCTGCCCCAAATTCATGCAGATCATGCTTCCGCATCCCCTTCTGTACAGTAGGTGCACCCTACACACATACTGCACTGTACTCTGGCATCAATATTAAAGAGGGCAATCTGTACAATAACCAACTTACGAAAAAAGTTTCCCCCTTCTTCCCCCTACCTGCACTTTCAGATTTATTATTGCCCTTGAAGTACAGTATATACAGTATTATATTCCCAGCATAAATGTATTGTGAGTTCACACAATGTGACCATGCAAGCATACCTGGTACCACCAGTACAGTAAGTGTACAGTATGGTATTGTACAGTGTCTGATTGTCCCAGTACTACATGTACTGTACTGTACCTACAGTAAGGTACTGTAGAGCTGTATTAATTCAAGTGACAGCCAGACACCTGTTCAAACAATGTACTGCACCATATGGTTTTATTAGTCCTACATATAATTTTATTTTTTACAACTCTTGGATGGGAGCAGCAATTAATACAGTAAATTTTTAAAGACAATTTAAAATATACATTAAAGTTCATTTACTGCATGTACTGTAGAGCTGACTTAATGTATTATAAGTACTCTTCTACAGTACTGTACAGTACGAATGTTATGATCACCTGTACAGTGGGTGTAGCCTGAGAGTAAGACCTATAGAAACATAAGGCTTAAGCCCTAAGACCTAGACACATAATAAGACCCCGAAATATAAGACCCTCAAAGATACTGTAATGGGTGATTTTTCATCAGGGTCTTACTTCTCTAGCCACCTGTATGGCCCGGCGGGTGTCTAGAAAAGTAAACCCTGGTGCCGAAAAATCATCCACATCCAGTTTGTGGTAAAACTTACAGTATTTTCGCATCATACATGTAGTCTGAAATACAGTATTTATTTCAGCATTTTGTATACTTAGTTCTGTATGTTAAACCTCCATTTTCTATTGTCTTTATAATTGTTAGTTAGATGCAATCTTACTGCTCTGTTTCCAAGCCATCATTGGCAGTAAGTTCCATTTGAAAATTCTTTTGTATGACTCATGCTGCTAAGAGTCAAACTCCAATTGCCCACTCAACTGTAAGTTGGATGCTCTAACCCAGTGTTTCCCAACCCTTTTTACTAGCACAGCGCCCCCTTTAGTCAATTGGTTTTGTTCAAATGCCCCCTTACAGTTTCATCAAACAAGAGACAAAAAATACTACTCAATAAATTTCTAAATTTTCTTCCTGCAGCGCTATTGAAAATGGCTACGGTAGGCGAGTGGCACAGTAATGACATTAATGCAGAAATGAGATAAGGGTGCATGATTATTGTATTATTTTTTTTAATGTATTTTTTAATGACCACAGAATTTGTCCATGTTATTTTCTGCTAATGCACCCCTACCACCCTGTTAGCCCTTACTGCCCCCTTGGAGCCTTCAAACGCCCCCAAGGAGGCGGTACCACCAGGATCCACTGCTCTAACCACTCGATCATCCACTGTCTTGTTGTTTCAATGTCTATACATCTAATGTGTGCATGAAGGACAATGTTACTGTACAGTAGCTGGGTGAGGCCTGAAAATTCGGCCACAACAACGAGACAGACAATAGTTTAAGGTAACGGGGTCAATAGCCTAAGGAAGCTGTTGCGGGGCGTGCTACGTCCGCTTTTCCGCCCACTCTGGAGGCGCACAAATATGCCCCGATTGGAGCGCAAGGGTAAAGGGTTAAACTTTTTATCATGTTGACTGACACTATATGACACATTCATGTTGGTTTGCTGTTAAATCTCATCTAACATACCTGTACTGTACATAAGCAGCATGCTACTATAGCCACACCAGAGAGATGTACCATGTCTTCTACTTCCAATTACTGCACAGTAATCTTATTAATCTACAGCAGTAATTTCCAGTTTTGTTTTTTAAAATGACAGGCATCATCATGACAGAAAACAAATTGAGAATTATCGTACTGAAAGCACTGTGAGGGAAGAATGCCCTTTTCTTTTGTAATTGCTTTGAAATGGGAACAAAAATGCACCTGATATGAAGCAAAGAACAAAACTGTAGACATCCTGCATCCTCAATTAAACCTCAACCCTTTTAATTATTGTCTTGGCCATGCCTACCACACAGTGGTGGGACAAGCAGAAATGACATCTACTGTACGTAAGGGGAGTACGTGCCACAATCTGTTGACATGATGGCATTCAGAGTTAATTTTGGCTAAAAATGCCTCCCAGATTGCGAGAAATGGCACTTACACTTTCTTAAAAGTCCACACACTCTCAAGGGGTGTTTGTGAAGATTGTCTTAAACAGATTTTGCCCAATAATATTTTTGCCTTCAAATTTTATTGTGGTTGGAGGGTGATGAGGCAAGACATGTTATTGGGAGTCCCACCCATGCCCCCTCTGGTTTTTAAGCCAACTGCATACAGTACTGTATTAGTATACAGTAATTGAAGGTTTGAATGGACACAAAAACAAGTAAAACTGGGGAATTTTGATTGAGCTGAGTTCTGTCCAAGTACTCTACAGACCTACTTCCTTTCTGTGTTGGAATGGCTTGTACAGTACTGCAGCGCTATCCAAGGGTCATAAAGAGGATAACCTTGATACCTTACAGTACAGTGTTAACATATACAGTATAGGCAATCCTATAAAGTATACAGAACTTTATACAGGTCAAAAGTCTTTTTTTCAGCTGTAAAACAGGAATTGTGTCTTAATGACACTGCAGATTCATTTGCAAAAATCTGACCATCCATCCTGAAATTGAACACTGGTGGACTGGTGTGTAAACAACCACAGTAAAGTACAGTACAGTATGTACAGTACTTTCTCTGTAGGTGTACGAAGAAAGTCAAATACTATAAGGGACTACAATATAAGACAAGGAGTCAAACAAAATACTGATATAACAAGGGTTACAGTAGTTAAGAGTTTTTTGGCCCAGTTTCCAACCTAGAGTATTGGCTCAAGTTGAGCTGGCCACAGCCTTTTTTCAGTTGTGGATCACTGGCTTGTTTCCCTATACTGTACCTGAATTGCTTATGCGGAGCACCACGCACAATGGAAGATCTTTATTGAGTGTACTGAAACTGCACAGCAAGTACAGTATACAGTAGAATTGTAAAAACTGGCATACAGTACAGCAGTTGCTACATACATTATTGTGAAAATGTTTTTGGTATTTTAATCATGTACAGTACAGTATATTACCACCCAGCACCTGAACAGTACAACTTCCAGCTGTTATCAATTGAGTTCTAAAGCAGCCTTATCCTCCTGCGGCCAAAAAACAGGGAAGAGTCACAACAGTATAACTGCATTTCCCTTTTGAATACAGTACAGTATGCAGAGAACATACAGTACCAAACTGAGATAAAAAGACAAACATTAACATGGCATCTTTGGAAATTTTGCATACAGTGAGGTGTGTCCAGCTACGGAAAAATTAATTCTCCCACCCCAAACAGTTCTAGTTCTCCTTATCTAAAAGTCCCTCCAACAGTACTGTTCAACTGTCTAAAAATCATCCTCTACAGAAGCTTCCAGACACATTCTCAGTCGATTGCTTCAGGGTGAGTCCTGAAGAGTATACACACAGACTTCCTATACATGGTCAGAGCATACTGTACTGTACATCGTCGCTACCGTACGTGTGAGAAAAAGTGGTTTTGTGTGAAAGCTTGGACTTGCTCAAGTATATCCCCATATTCTGCAAGAAAGTTGAAATATATTTTTGAAATATGGCAAGGTAAGGTCAAAATCACTACACGTATTGCAAGAATATGATTTTTTTGCCATTCACTTTTAACTTTTGCTTAAATATTACAGAGTTTTTGTGAAATCAGACAATATATAGCTTCACGGCGGCCATCTTGGTGCGGCCATCTTGGTGCGGCCATCTACGGATAGGACGTACATGTTACATGCTCTGTCCATGCATCTAAGTCCATGAGTATACAAGATCCCAACACGACAAGTCTCCCAGTACAGAACATGATCTATAGTAACTCTGAATATTTTCCAACTTAATTGCTGCAAATCTGAGAGCTGTGCCCGAATGAAATTTCTGTAGACTAACAAAAATCTTTTTGGGGTGACAGTTTAAAGGGCTTGAGTAGATTGCCCAAACTTTAAGTAGTGAAGAGTAGACTGTCATGATTGGCACTTGGGAGTGATGTGACAATGTTTTTCTCCAGTATTAATTAATACTGGTAAATTTCACATTTGAGCAGCTAACTGCTTGGTTTAGCAGGTTAATTACCTTTAATAATATTGAGTTATAAAATATTGTAAAAGATACTTTGAAGAGAAATAAAAATAAAATTGTGAGATTTACAGTAGCTGTTGCTTCAAGATAATTTTGAGGTGACTGTTCATGCCTTCTGAAGGACCAGTCCTCTCACTCCAAACTACAATTTATACAGTATGTAGGGGTTTACCAAAATTCTCAATTGGCTTAACTCTTTGACTGACAGCTAATTCAAACAATGCAGAGTACCACAGCTTACTGTACATTACACAGCATGAACTGCAATGAGAGTGTTTTGATTATACACATTGAACTTTTTTGTACTCACCCTCCTTTTTCCAGGGACTGACTGAGACAGCTCTCCTTCAAACACTGTTAATATTTACACTTAAATTCCTGCAGAAGTAATCCTCAACTTTTATTGGTCCATTATAATCCAATTACAATGGGTTAAAAATAAAACTCAATGTATAAACATGCTCATCTTAAAGTAGGCTCCACCCATTTTACTCAGGGTAGTGCTGTTTTAAAATGGTTACTCTCTAGAGTACAACCAAAATTTTATTCCTTTTTTTTTTTGTTTTTTAATATCAAAATATCACAGCACATTGTATACTTTAATGAACAACCTCCTTACGCACTTTTGGACCAGTGCATTAAAACAGAGCAATGTACTGTACCTACAGTAATTACTCTTGGGGTTCCATAAATGTTTTCACTGTATTCACCCAGTATGCCCCCCCCCCTCTCTTGTATCACTTGATTGGCCAATTATCCTGTGCTAATGAATAATTCATCATTGCTTATTCAATTCAATACAAACTCATCAAATTATACAGTTCAAAAGAAATTTAAAATCCCTACACCTCTAGGAGATACTGCACTGCATTATTTATTATAGTGTGATGATTGAAATTTTGGAGAGCAATTTACTCTAACACATAAACAGTGTACTGTAGCAAGGATCCTGCTGCTGGATATTGTTTATAGCCAGCAAGCAGTAAAAGTTAATTTTGATTCATAGTAAGGGGTTTAATGAGGACAAAGTTGTTTAATGTTCTATTATGAGGTATCTGTCGTTGACATATTCATGCCAGCAAAATCAGAAATGTGTTATTTTTTAAAGCCTGTACTGTTCACTTATTCAGGTACAATGGTGTATTAGGTCAGGGTTGTAAAAAATGTACATGCAGTGTAATTCGTTCTTCTGTAGGACATACTGTAATGTCCAAAATTTATGGTAAAGTACATTCAGGGGACAATGTGGTACATACTGTTAGGGCTGTGAATGTTAGCAAAATAACTCAACATTTAACCTACAAAAATTTAAGATCGTTTAGCGATTAATCACTGTTACCCATCACATTTTAGTATGGAGTGATTGATACGAAACACAATGCAGAAATGAGTACTGTAGTTGTTATCGTGCACGGTAAAATCACATTATTCTGAAACTTTGAAAGGCTTCAAGGTTCAAAAATGCCCAGAATGTTCCCTTTACTGTAACAAAAAACAGGGATCATCAGAGTATACTGTACAAATGGATGGAAAACTGTCACAAAGTTCACAAACAGGTTTTGCGATTTATTGAGTACTTGCATTGTACCTTTGTACAGTACAAGACATTTATTCCATATGCCTAGTAGTAACGTATCTAACTGGCAGTTATTGGCTAGTCACTTACATTTCATGTGCCCAACTGCCCATACTGGACAGTAAGATAAATGACTCTCCCCTTACAGAATTTAGGAATCCCCTTTTATTACTTTTCCACCAGGGAAAGTACAGTATTCTCTAGTACTGTACAGTAAGTCCAATTTTCTGCATTCATGAACAGCTACTGCAGTACATAACATTACCCTTTTAATATCATGCCTTCCAAGTAAAGGATGCAGTACAGAAGTACTTTGCTTGGGATAAACACAGCGAAGTACTGTACACTATTGAACAGTGCAATTGCCTGCATTTTATTTTATTAATTTTAGCTCAAGGTATTGTACAGTACAGTATAGGGCAGGAAAATTTTGTCAAAGTCTCATGGGATATTGCAGCTGAACATGCAAAAGATTTGTGTACAGTACTCCTGTCAGTCTTAAAGGAATATTCCTGAGTCAATTTCAAAGAGTCTCAAACATAAAAGAATTTTACATCGCACTCCCTTCAAACCCCACAACTGCAGAATAGCTTACAATTTTTCATAACTCTAGATATTCCTTTTTAAAGAAAAGTCATCTTTGTAAAAAATAGCCTCCTACCATAGAGTACAGTAGCTTCTTCAAGCAGGGAGTTGCAACTCTTTGCTTCAAGATTACAAAATGTTATGTTATACAGTACAGATACTGGCAGATTCCTTCCAAAATCTTTTGTTGTTCTTTAAAATTGGAGAAATCAATTCGACCTCACAACTTCACACCAGTGATCAATAATGGTCGCTTGAGGTTGAGCTCAAAATTTCGGGAGCACAAAGGTTGCAGCTTTACAAGTGTCTGCATACAGTATTTAACTTGCATACATGTGTGAACATTTTAGTCAGGTTCACTATGTATTTTCGTTGGCAATCATGGTACATGTAGATTAGGTAACCTAAACATTTTTGGAATCTTTATTACATGGAGAATCTGAAAATCAATGTTTACATTTGCGCTGATACCGGTATGGCCGCCATTTTGGATTTTCAAAATGGCCGCCGTAAAAAGACATATTTTGCTCTATTTCTACCTCTACATACCCTCAAAACCTTGTAAAATATATCAAGTCTATGTTTTCAGGTACAAGGAATCCATACTCTGCATAATCAGATTTCTGACTGTTACAATTCTTTCTTTTTGAGGAGGGTGATGGGCACGTATAGTCCCCCCCCCCGGCCGGAGGGGAATTCGGGCAAACCAACAAAAAAAATTTCTGCTCCACCAAATGAAAATTGAAACTACTACACTGGGCATTAGGAGAAAGTTCTATGGCCTATGCCACCAAGCCCAACACTTTCCCCCATCACAACGGACTACGGGCATAGGCGAACGAGGCGGGGGCAGGGGGGCAGACTGCTCCCCAAATTTTCTCAAGACCTAAAACTCGGGCAGGGATCTGGAAAAATTCGGGCAGTCGTTTGAGTCTTAAAACCTGGTTTGTTTCTACTTACACAGAAAACTCCTAGGCGCACCCGAATTCCTTCAAACACTTGGCCGCAAAAAATAGTAAAAAAGCATCATAGTCACGGTACAATTTTCATGAAAACTCTACAAGATACCAAAATTTGCGACACATTCGGGCAGCTTATGGAAAAAAAAAACAATTTTTCGTCAGTCTCACTTCATATTCTTGCTCAAACCTTTGTTTGAAATGACACAATTTTCAGGCAAAAGTTGCAAAAAGTTCTGGGATATTTTTTTAATTGCCAGATTACAAGGGGAGAGAGGATGTATACAGTTCCCAAAATTTTGCCCGAACAAATCAATCAAAAGCTATGTCATGCAACTAAACTATCCCATTATGAATAAAACGTAAAGGTATCGTGAAGATTTCATTTCGTTTTTAATTTTGTATTCCCTTGCCTCAGGCAAAAGGAGTCTATGTGACTATGCCGATGATTTGGCCACGTTTGTTTTTATTTAATGGGTATGGTTTGTGGGGATCAAGTGTGCCAAAACCGTTGATATGGACTTAGGTGGTTTGCTCACTAGGAAATGATTTGCGCCCTTGTTTGTTGAAATACATATAAACAGGCTGCTACCTTGCTTGGTAATCGCGCGAAAATTGAGTTAATCAGTTTTTAAGGGCCAATTCGTTGCATGGCATCCCCACTCCGGTAATTCGGGCCTCTGAATCTGAGCTAAACAGGCTGCTAAAACACACGGGATCCTTGTCAAGTTCGACGAAACTTATATTTAATAGGCAGCCGGAATGCGATGCAATGCCATCCTCCCTCGAAGTTGAGAAGCCTTGGGCTTTTCGAGGGTTTCTGAAGTTTTTCAATTTTCAAAAATATATTGGTGATAATCTCATGATACATGATGTAAAATAGTTTGTAGAACGTGCAAACAAACTCATCTTCCAATGACTATAGCTTAATGTAGTCATCCAATGGTAGTGGTACATTTAATCTGGGAGTTTTCTGACCCTTTTGTAGATTTGCTCATTTTTGGTGAAAATTTTATTGCAAACGAAAGTTCAAAATATTGATGCCTTTGATTCTGCTTATAAGCATGGGAAAGACCATTTCCGGCTGTCTGAGGGGTTTTGATTTTTCAAAATTTTATGTACGCTCCGCGCCAAAAGATGGTGGCCCTCCGCTTAAATAGTCTTTTGAGCAGAATTACATTTTTTGGGCTGGGAATCCTCCCCCCTCCAAAATGAAATGCTCCCGTACGCCTATGGCTACGGGCCCAGGGTGGGGTAAAATGCAACAATAAGTTTTAAAAAAGTAGCAAAATGACGGCCAAAAAAATTAAAATTTCCAATCCAAAACTGAAAGCATATCCCCGTCCCCTTGCTTCTTTCTTATACAATTTTGAGTTGTTTTCGAAAAAAGGTGTTTTGTTAGAATAGCATCACCACAGGCCTGTTTAGCAACGTTCTACTGGTACCGGACACAGGAACTGATTTCACTCAGATGTTTCAAATGTTTTCGCCATATTACCGGTAGTACAGTGTCTTGAATTCAAACTTTTAAAGGACTACAAAGGATCGCAGGCTCACGTTTTGGACACCATTCTAAGGGTTTAAGAAGCGTCAAAACTTTCTTTATATCATAAGGTTTAAGCAATTAAGTTCAAGTTGCTGATCACCTCTGTTTGGTAGCTGTATATTGTTAAAGGGGGCAAATGACTTGGAACATTTTGGGTGGATCTCAGTCATACTGTGAACTAAATGCACGAGATTAGCTTTAGAATTCTTCACTTTTACAGCTGCTTCAGTTGGTTGTACAGTGTAGGAGTCGGAATTTTGTTACGAAAATTTATGGGTTATTCAAAGTCAAGATGTCATTTCAAGGGGATGGTCTTATTTGGGATGAGGAAAATGGGCTACAGGTCTACAATTAGTTAGGCCTACACAAATTGTGAGGTTGGGTAGGGGTATTCATTAATTCCAGTTAGAAAAGAAGTTGTATGCTCCTCCCTCCCCAGACAATTGAACTGTTTCTGTTCTGTTTGAAATCCCAAATTGGTGACTTCATGTAAACGTGAGTCTATTCAAATCATAGTATTATAGCTGTATGCTGTTACATTTTTTATACCTTTTTATAACCTCTTGTGATGTGCTAATTAAATAAAATAATTGAGCTAATTAACTAATGTTCAAACAAATTTAACCCATAATCATTAAATACATTTGAAAGATTAAGTTTCATTCTCCGTCGGAAATAAAACTGTTCGTTACAAATATCAATCTAAACCAGAAATAGAACCGGGTAATATCAATTCCGGCCTATTGTTTGTGTAGTTGCGAGAGCATAAAGGTTAATATAGTGATCCAGAAACCAGAAAAACCCATACTTTTGAGAGAAATCCTGACCAGAACCAAATTACATGTCAAAGTTTCTCTGACTGGCAAGTGGGAGAGGAAGCTGTAGGCCGCCCTCTATAGGAGGCCGGCCTCCCCTACTGTGTGATCAAGACTTGCCAGGACCTTATTACAGGTAAGTGAGGGTTACAACTGTAGATAGGAGGTAAGAGAGGGGCGATGTAGATTGTGTAGTTGCGAGAGCATAAAGGTTAATATAGTGTTTTGACATATTAACTATTGTGGTGGAGGTGTTTATGGGGGTTGTTCTTGTGCCTTTTCAGTGCATAACCCATCATGAGTGAAGATGGCGAAGAAAGCAATTGGTCTTTTGGCATGTCTAAGGATTCTGTAGAGCAGAAACTATGCATCATTTGCCCTGAGAAAAACATTAACAAAAGGCCACTTGTTCTAAACCCTTGGATAGAATCCTAAAAGAGGTTATAAATGGTTATAAATTCTGTAAAATTCTCTATGATGTAAGTATATTACCTTATCCAATTTGAAAATCCCAAAATGGCTGCCATAAAGGGATCTCTCCAGATTTAAACATTGATCTTTAGTTTTCCAATACCATTACCTTTCCAAAAATGTGTAAGTGCCTAAAGCTATCATGGTTTTGAAAGTAATGTAAGTTAAATAAAGTGGTTAGGGTAATAAGCGGCGGCAAAAGTAGTACAATATATGTCTTTTACAGTGGCCATTTTGAAAATCCAAAATGGCTGCCATAAAAGCTTTTCTCCAGATTTAAACATTGACTTTCAGTTTTCTTATGCTATAACCTTTCTAAAATGTATAAATTTGCAAAGCTACTATGATTTAGAACCAAACACAATAGGTTTAGTAAAGTGTTTAAGGTAATTACGGTCAGAAACAGAAGAAGATATGTATTTTACAGTCGCCATTTTGAAAAACCCAAAATGGCCGCCAAACAAACATCTGTTCAAATGTAAACATTAATTTTTAGTTTCCTGATGCTAAAAGCTTTCCAAAAATATATAGGTTTCATAATCTACCATGATTGCCAACGAAACACAATTTATTGACATAGTGAACCTGACTATTTCATAGAAATACAGTACTACAGACGCTCAATTAATCTGCAGGTAATATGATCACAGATTTCCCACAATTCAATGTGTTACTGAGGTTTGAATATTTTCTTTGAAAAGTCATAACTTCTGCACCCAAAATGCTATTGGCATGAACACTGTAATTTTCAAAACTAAGGAGAATGATAAAAGTGCCTTGATTTGTTGAAACTGCTGCCTGAATATCATTTTAATGGCAGACAATGGAGAAGCAATTCCTCGTATGTACGTACAGTACTGTATTGTGTAATGTACTGAAAGCAGTGTATTGAACAAAATGGTTAACTACAGTACTGTACAGTACTGTACCTGTATATACAGTTCATACAGTGGCGTAAGATTCAGTTAGGTACTGCATGATTTTAAGACATTAATGTAATTTCACTACGTACAGTGGTTATGTTGTAGAAAGACATTAAGAACTACATAACATTCTTCTCTTTATACATCAAGAAACTTTAAGAA
The DNA here is from genome assembly GCA_037179385.1 of Holothuria scabra. Taxonomy (NCBI): domain Eukaryota; kingdom Metazoa; phylum Echinodermata; class Holothuroidea; order Aspidochirotida; family Holothuriidae; genus Holothuria; species Holothuria scabra. Next base: position 54,322,069 of record CM074181.1, on the reverse strand, counting down.
ACATTTTAGCCTCATTCTCAATTTTAAGTCAAGATACTTTGTACAGAACAGTCCATAAAGGCAATCACGTTTTACCACTTAGAATTAATATAATGGGATGTCAATGTCAATGGGCCATGAATTTTGAGGTGTGCCAGTGTGTGATTCTAAAGTGATTACACACCATCACTAACCTCGAAACATTGTGAGAAGGGTCATTTTTTGCACACACAGAAGATTTGGAGCTCAATGCAAGAACACACAAACAGCACTGCTGACTGAAGAGTTATCAGAAGCACACATTAAGAATGTAGAGTTCCCTGGACTGTCTACAGTAGAAACTTTGCAGAGCTCTACACGCACGTACAGTACAGTACTATTGTACAGTACTAGCACAGTTATACTGTACAGTACACATTGAATTTAATCCAAAGACGCAGTAAACTAAACTACTACTGTACTTCAGAGCCTATATGTGCCATATACTGTCATCTACAGTATGCTTCACCCCTTATTGCTCCAGCTCCATGACTGCAGGTAAACTACTGTACTGTACGTACAGTTTATGGTACGGTTCTGTAATAGTGAAAAACTGTGATGGTCCATGTTCAGCTGTTCATCAGAATGAAATAGTTTTATTATCCCATTGAAAACAACAAATATAACATCAAAGGGCAGGAAGAGAAAAAACAACCAACAACACCCGGAACCGGTCCGCCGCAAGGCTACCAGAACCGAAGGGGGAAAAATGGGAGCCTAAACCCGCAAAGAGCTACGATAGGCCGGCGGCCTAACGAACTCACGCTAGGCAAGAAGCCTAAGCTACGAAAACGGCTAACAAAGTAGCTAGAAAAAGGCCCCTGAAAAACCCCAAAAGGAAACCTCTTACTTAACACTCTGGTCAGGTGAACCACTGAAAACGATCCAGAAATGACGAAAAACTTCCTGCACCCAAAAAAGGTCCAAAGGAAAATCCAAAAAGATGAAAAAACGAGAGAGCTAATAAAACGTGACTTAAGCATTCCGCTGGCAATGAAACAAGGGTGTGTTCGGGGATGGTTCCTATTGGGCTATAGCGCCACCTACAGAAGACATTGCCAGATAGTATTCCGCGGTAAATGGAACAGTCCATTTGTGGAACAGGTGAGGTAAGTAGGAGTGAAGTAGATTTATTATCCCATTAAAAACTTTTTACTTTCTCATTTAAAGGAAATAAGTCCGACCTGGCACAGTAGAAAATCATGTACTGTAGCTGTTTGAATCATCCTGTTCCTTGACCAACTGTCTCCCTTAGTACACTGTACAGTTTACAGTACAGTATATCCCTTTGTCAATAAAGGTTAAGTTAAGTTTGATAAAAAAAAAAAAAAAAACTGAACAGTGCCTAGAAAGTTTGCAGATACTGTAGCTCATATACTTAACTACTCTGCTACTGAACTACTCCGCTACAGAACTACTCTGCTTTTGAACTACTCTGCTACTGAACTACTCTGCTACTGAATTACTGTACTCTGCTACTGAACTACTATGCTACAGAACTACTCTGCTACAGAACTACAGTACTCTGCTACAGAACTACTCTGCTACTGAACTACTCTGCTGAAAAATTAAACTGAAATACTCTGCAGAAAATTTCCCTGACATACTGAGTGACAACTGCAGTAAATCACAATGAATTCTGTAAATGTAACAATCATAGCTTTGTGTCACTTAGTTATTGTACAGTACATTACTTGGTAGCAGGGCATAGTCAAATATCATCATGTTTTTTACAAAATAGTGACTGTTATTCATACATCAGTACTTTGTCAAAAATTGTGTTTAAAATTATAATTTAACTCCTCTGCCATGGTAAACTTGTATGATACTTTCTCTATGAATTGTGATGTCATTTTAGCTACTGTAAGATAAAAGTTTTTAATTCCTATTATTCAAGTGGAAGGAGTTGTACCTTCTGAAAGGTCACACATTGGTTGACCGCAGTTACGTAACAGAAACACAATGCATGCATTTGGGGCACAGTTTGTTGTGACATTATTTGATAAGAGGGCAGAGTCAATATTGCCATGTTTCGTACTGTACATAGTGGCTGAAATATACACTCTGACAAAAATTTTGTTTAAAATCAGTTTTTAAAGACTTGTCTTCCATTTTTAAACTTCAATGATACTTTTGCAACTTCAATGATACAGTACTTTTGCTTCTTATGTACAGTACTTCTCAGTCAAGATACAGTTTCTACTCCCTATAATTTAAGTAGAAGACACTGTACCTCCCAAAAGGTCACCGACACATCTGGTCAGTCTTTTGACCGCAGTTAGGTGCGCGAGACAACTTCCCTGATTGTTCCATTTACTGTACATCACCTGTGCTGTGACTAAAGCAAATGGGATCAAAGAATTCAATTGTCCCAACCCTCCAGTCTCCTCACTTTTTGGAAACTTTTCTTACTGTTTTAGGTTTTGATTTAAGAAAAGTATGAACACCACCAAAATTGCTGTGAAACACAATTAGAAAACAATGGAGTACTGTAGACATCCAATATTACCTACACAATGTGATAAATTCCTTTTTAAGCACTACTTACACAGAAACATGATACTGTAGAGTACATAAGTACCACATATGGAATCACATCAATTGATTCCACATGTGCTGGTATATTACAAAATTTCTTAATGTGAAGGTTTATGTACAAAAGGAAACCAGCATGTTATGGGTTCTTACTTGTTTTCAAGGTTCATACCATGAAAGCCATGACATAAAATATTTTTTGTATTAAGGAAGAACAGTACTGTACAAGGTGAAGAAATACTGCAGGAGGGTGTAACAATACTGCAAGTTCTCCAAAATTTCAAGATTGTTATGATAAGATAAAGCTTAGTCAAGATTCCCTCTTTCTTGATCCACGGTACAGTTCAGATACAGTATGGTACTGTACAATACCCTAAGACCGCGTGTTTGGTCTAAAGGTAGAGCATCCACTTCTCATGCCGAAGGTCAGGTTCAATTTCCAGGTCAAGTCATACCAAAGACCCTAAAAATGGAACCTACCCCCATTGTGCATGATGCTTCACATAAGCAATGAAGTAGGGAAAACAAGCCAGTGAGTCACTACTGGAAAATACGCCGTGGCTCAACTTGAACCAATACAGGTAGGTTGGGCACTGGGCCGTAAAACTCCATCTAACTTAACAAATGCACAGTATCATTACACATACTGCATACAAGTAAGTGCAGCAAGTCACATACAGTACTATGATCCCCCAGTTCTCAAGAGAAAAAAAAGGGAGTATGTAGCAACACATAAGTCAAAATTGATGGTGCTTTTGGCCAGAGTTACTGGTGGGCATAGAGGGACAAAAGCTTACTAGCTTCAAGGTCCTTATAAGGTGCAATTTCAAACATGGAGCTGAAGGTTAGAGTAATGTACTTACAGTACCTGTTGGTTACACTGATTTTTTGGGGAGATTAATTTATCTGATGACTATAATCCATGTTATTGAAAATCAGGGAATTGAACAAGAACTTTGATTAAAAGGCAGTCAACTCTCAACCCACACAAAAAAGTTTTGTAGTAGTCCAGATAAGTGCTCAATTGTCACAGCTCTTTGATAGACACCTAGAGTACATACTGTACAGTTCAAATAAAAAGCAGAAGTACTGCACCATTTTAGCTCATTTTAAACAGCAATGACAGCATGCACAGTAAGTGTTTTGATTACACATTGGGGTCTTGTATGTACTGTACAGTACTCACCCAGAAGCAATAAATCAGAAATTGTGTGTGGATGTGGATGAATTGTAGACAATTGTAGGAGGGGCTTATGTATGTCCTGTAGGTTAGGAGTATTGGAACTGTTTGGGGTGAAAGGATCAGGCCTTTTGGTACAGTAAACTTATTTTCATAATGTAAATAGGTTTTTTGGTTTTCCAAGTGTGTTCCAAATCACACTCCTCAGGAAATTAAAAAACCTGATCCTCTCAGCCCCAAACAGTTCCAGAACTCCTAACCTATACTTACCAAAGCCTCTCCCCCAACTGTCTAAATTTCATCAACAACCAGATACAATCTCAGGTTTTTGCTTCAGGGTTATTTGCAAACAAGACCACAATTTGTAATCAAAATACTATTCAATACAATACACTGTACATGCTGTGTAGCCTACAAATGAGCCTTCAAACCCTGCATTCAGTTCTATGGTACTGTACTGTAGCCATCAGTCAAAGTGCTGAGCCAATTGAGAGTTTCTGTACACTGCTACTGTATACAAAAACTGTACAGTACTGTAGTTTGAGATGAGAGGAATGGCTAAAGGAGTGTGGTGCAGTTGACTTGATGCTTCATTTAATATTGATCCCAAGTTGCCATTCTTTAAATTATTTAGGTGTGCTGAAATTAACATACACTTCCCATGTTCTACACTTACAGTGCAGTAGGTGCTCTAAAGAACTAAAAAACCTTCAAATTATAGCAAAAAGCTGAACATTACTGCAGACTGATGCAGTTGCTATCCAGGATTTACCATCTTCTGTAGACTATGTTACCTTATACTGTAGGTTTTACCGTAACACGTCTTTTCTTTTTTAGTCTTGTGTAGACAACATCCTGTACAGTAGTTCAGTATCTTGGAACAGGACTCTATGCAACAGTACCTTAGTCCCTTTTGGCAACTGTCCACAATTTATTTAAGATTATTGGCTTTGTAGCACTTCCACATTTGGAAGTTTACTTTCCTGGGAAAAATTTCTGATTTCCCTTAATTTTGTCACATTTGTTTACAGATTTATTATAAGATTCATTTTCTACATACTTCACTGAAGAGATCACTTCCTTCAATTGTACACATCTTCCTTCTCCAAGGTTCGAAAATTTAAAAAGGTACCAATTTTTTGATCACGTTCACAGGTTCATGTGACGGCATCGGTATACTGTATACCGTGTGGATGCAGGCAGGTGTGCTGTGAATGACTTACTCTACAGTAGTGTTACTGTCATATTCCAACTCCAAGTTTCATCTTCTTGCTCCCTTCCACCTGAAGAGTGACCAATCAAGAAACCTGAATGTTGGTGACAACGCTCATATATGTCAACCAGGGCTGGATTTTCCTAGTTGTCCGATTGTCTGGGGCAACAGTACTGTACTGTTTTTTTCATGCGGACAACCAAAAGTTAAAGGGGAGCAAGAGTGGCCATTTGACTCCCCACATATGTGTAGTACATATATAAACATTAGATATTAACACTACTGTGTTGTTTTTCCACAAAAAACTCATACCGAAAAAAAAGTTTCAAATCTCCCGCTCTTCAAGACATGAGTATCGCCATACTCGAAGAAACACGACCATGGATCAGCTGATTGATGACGTAAAACCTGCACCTGATCAGATTTCACAAAAGTGGTTACCAACTTATGCACACTTACAGCTGAATTTATAATTGCCCTTTACGAAGCTTAAAAAACTTCATAGTTGCTTTTGCTTTACTGATAAAAATTTTTGATAACCCAATAATTTTTTGTTCTTTTTGTTTCATCCCTCAAATAAAAAATACTTGTTATTTCTGACTGCTTTTGTACAAACCAAGATAAGTTACTTCCGGTAGACCCTGAAACTACAAGCGGTAACAACAACAAGCTGGGACTAGCGAGACCGTATTTTAGCATGCTTTTCGGTGCAACAGTTAGGTTCGTTTTCACTCATTTTCGCAAAGATTCGATTTAGTCGAACCTTTTGTAATTCTCGTAAGTAATGTAGGATATTTGTGGACACTTAAACGTTAAAAGAAGGCAATCGCGAAGAGAAATTGGCTAAGACACCATACACATCGATCGGTGTTATTGTTATACTGCATAGGCTACGTATTGCTATACTAGTATAAGCCTATACGTAATGTACTGAACCTTAGTCTACTACGTTAGCTTGTATAGACTGTACGGCTGGTTCGCTGCGGGTGCTGGTCACATCGCTCGCAGGTGCTCGAGTTTTCCTTGGTCGAACTGGCTCAAAATCATATGCACTTGGCCCGGAAGAGGCAGCCATATGCTTTTAAGGAGTTAATCTTTTGATTTCTGAACCTTTATCTCAAACTCAACCGTTGAAACATTTGTAAAATGAATGAAACGATGGGCAGTTGTGCTAGTCTTCAGTAGTGTTACGAACGTTTGTGCAGTATAGTGTATATGATATTCCGCAATACTGTAGCAAACAAAAGTATACATTAGGTGCAGGTTTTACGTCACTGTTCTGTTGCACTATGGGTAATTTCGGAGAAATATGGTGCTTTGCACTGCTTTGCCCAACTGCCTTCCAGACTTGCCTCGGAAAAACTCATACTACGTCTGACTTGGGATAAAATTGGTCTTTAATGATACCACATTGCTTGGAATAATTATATTGAATTTCTGTGCTGTCTAGAAGGCTGTACAATTGCTTCCCTTTAAAGCTTGGTTGTCCGATGGACAACAATTTTTCTCTTGAATTGAAGAAGTATACTGCTGACTAGGGGTGTACCGGATTTCAAATCCAGCTGGAATTCCGGCCGGATTTTGGGATTTTTCCAAATCCGGCATCCGGCCGGATTTTGTCTTGAATCCGGCCGGATTCGCCAGATTTGTACATAAGCTATACAACACAACTTTATTTACTACAGGATTAATAAAATGTCCTAAAATGCTAAAGACTAAGATGGGAGTTTGCTACTACAATATTGTTTAAAGATCTAGCTATAGGGTGTTATTAGTAGTTGCAAACTTTCTGATATGATGAAGAGACTTTGTCACCCCCATTCAGTACTTAATGTATGTATAGTTACTCATAAAAGGTCCCAGTGATTTAAAATATTTTGTGAAGCAATGTCAATGAATCAACCTACAGCTTATCAAATCAAGACATATCTTCTCTGGTACTCGTTTCAAAGTTGATGTACAAAAGTCATTTGCTGGATCTATAGTGACTCTGAGCAATATATATTCAAAAACCATCAGAAAAGATGTCAGATGTCAAATTTTCTTAGCTGAAATGCAATTGGAGTTGATGGAAGCAATCAACAAAACTTACTTGGTTTCAACATCTATGAACCCCAATACTCACCTCCTATTTACATATGTAATTCTCCAGCTTGTCTGTATGCACTTTCTGGCAGAAGTCATTTGGCACAAGGATAGCATTCTCCAGAAGAAGAGGGCGGGCCACATGGTAGCTCTTCCTCTCCTCTTGCCCGTCTACAAGAGCTCTGACACTGTCGAGCAATAGCTACTAAGTGTACAAGGTGTGAAAGTACCGAGGAACATGTGAACTACAAAAACTGAGCTGGCAAGTTGCATGTAGCGAGAAAGAGCTATCACATTGCCCTCTAGTTTAGAGGGTGCTATCCCGGTGCCTAATGACTGATGCCAGACGCTGCTTGCAGGCAAGCTAGCTGGGGAATTACATAAATAGGAGTTGATGAGGGGCAGCATTGACTTACAGGTCAACCAAGAAGGATTTTATTCAGTAATACCAAATTTAAAAAAATATCCACTAATGTCCAAAGTCAGTCTTGCCACAGTGATGAGAAATCAAGTATTTTTTTTTATTGGGGCATTTTAGATGTTTTACTAACAAATCTTCTAATCACATTAATATCCTTACTGCACTTGTCAACTAAAATAGTACAAGTGATGGTGGCAGTATAAAAAGTGTCAGTAATTTCTTGACTTTTAAAATCAGCTTCGCAATTAATGGATAAAAAACCGTGGCATCGTTTTCAACATATTTCATGTCGAGCTTTAAAAGTGTCAGCTAAGTGTACAAAATACATCTTGATTATATCCCTTATTGAACTGAACCCTTGGGCATCTCATTCAGGGTTGGTATGAAGTTACATTTTGTCAATTAGCCCAACCATTCATGAAACATGCCACATCACAAAACCCAAATTAGACATGAACTCAACAGTTTCTCTGAGGGAATACCAAACTCTGCTCACAAATAAAATAGACATAACACAGCTCCTGACCACTGCTACATTTGCTGGTGGTGGCTAACTTAGATGATACAGATATAGAGGTCAAAAGACCTGCATCCACTGGGGTTCCTAAGGTATTCTAAGATATACTGTAAACCTACCAGTAGGTTCCTGTTCTTTCATTTGACTGAATCCAGCAAATCCGGCCGGAATTCCGGCCAGAATTTTGGTTTAAATCCGGCAAATCCGGTTCCGGCCGGATTTTAAAATTCCAAATCCGGTGCATCCCTACTGCTGACTGATCAACTCTTACAACTTTTCCATCACACATTTTAGACTTACAGTAGAAAGGTGAAGAGCAGTTGGACCAAAATTATTTTGAAACAAAGTACTAAATTTTGCTATTTTTCTGTCATTTTTCTTCCAACAAGTTTTTAAGATTTTAAGGCTTGAACATTCAATTTCCAAGGTTAACCAAGATATAACTACTGTACCTGTAAATTTCACAATTCAGTGAAAAACACATTGTCATGTTGTCAAGAGCCATTCACAAACTACTGTACCTATACAGTAGTATAGACTTTTATCCTTGTTCATAATGGGGTGACTGCGTTGCACTTTTAGAGTGTTTGTCTAGAGTTCAAACATTATACAGTATCTTTTTGATCTTCAAAACCAATAACAAATGAATGCAAATTTTTCTGTTTAGTAATTGAGGCAAAGATGTTTTGGACAACCAAATTTACTTGTGGACAACCAAAATAAGTGAAATGGTTGCCTGAAGGACAACCATAAATTTAAATTTTCTTAAAAATCCTCGTCCTGCATAGCATGGCCAATAACGGTGACTGTGTACAGAGTATGGGTGTAGCACGGGTGTGCTGCAGTCTAAATATGCGGCCAAGGTACGGTGGGCATGACAAAGTTGAAACGATCGTAACGATCCAGTTTGATACTTTGCTCACGAAATTTCACAGAATCTGATATATTTCATATGGCGAGTTTTTTATTTCCGAATTTCTGATAAAAATATAACACTACAGGATAAATTTTCAGAAATAAAAAATTAAAAAAATTTGAATGTGGCAGCAAAAAGGATGCTGGCAAATACGTGAGTCCTCATTCAGTCAACTCTTTTGAGGGGGGTATACTAAAATCCGTGACGACGTCACGGCCGTGATGAACGAATTTTGTCACGGAAAATTCAGCGACCGTCATGTATAATGAAGGTGTATTGGGTTAGGCTTTAAGATAACATTAGGCTACCACAGTCGTGTGTATTACGACCATACCTTATCCGTTATTGTAATGTACACGGCCCTGGGATTAACTTAACGAACCAAGTAAATACCTTACGTAGTCTTAGGCAACATTCAATATTACTATCACGGCATCACAGCCTTACCAAATCCTGCATCACATCACGGCTTTTTCCACAATGTTCATCACGTCACGGCCTTTTCAACAATGTTCATCACGTCACGGCAAATGAACAAGTGCGCGAGTTAGGATCTCTATGTGCAAAAATAACATGACGTCACGTTGGGGTGCACCTAGATTTTACAAGTACGAAAGCCTTGACAACGCATAGCAACACGCACTGCGTATGACGCGATCTTACAATATCAATACTTAACCTGAGCTATTCATAGCATAGAGTTAGTTGAACATACTGTAGTGCTCAGCTCGAGGCGGCCAGCCACTGATATAAACGATGGACAGTCAGCTTACCGTGGACGAAGCTTACGCTATTCTGAATGGGGAGGGCAGTAATGTAGAAAAGAAAGAAACGGTACCATTCAGACCGGATGGGGGCCAAATATTTATATCTGATCCGAATGATAAGAGAAAAGTAGAAGACTGGAGGGCAGACGGACATTGTTGGGTTAATCAGGGATCCGTAAAATTACCACCCTCATGTCCGAAGGTAATAAAAAAATACTTTTACATAAAGAAGAAAGAAGGGGGTGCCAGCAAAGAATTTATGCGTAACGTTTGCCACCTAGAGAATCCAACTAAATATTTGATTCAGTATGTAGGGGACTCATCCATATCAAAAGAGCACCCACACGGAAATCGTAAAAAAAAGATAAAGACATACAGTAAGGAAATTCTTCCGCACAGCGCCAAGTGCGTTGAAGACATGGGCAGTACAAAGCGAATCAGAAAATCCAAATAAAATTTATAAACAGGAGGTCACAAAGGAGGTAGAAAACGAAGTTACTGATAAACCAAGAGACTAAAAACAAATCCAAAATGCACGTCACAAAGCTTCTTCAGAGCAGAGATTATCCCCTGATGGTTTGTACAATTTGCCCGAAATAGCCTTTGAGAATAAAAGTTTTATTCACCTCATTCATACCTACCCAGACCTTGTCGTGGTTTACAGGAATACGAAATTGATAAAGGACTTTGAAAAAAATGTCAGTCTGGAGAGCAAAGAGCAGCTGTTAAGCTACAACACTACTTTCCAACTGGGAAACTTTTACGTATCGGTCCTTCTGTATAGGCAAATAATTTTTACAAAAAGGCCCATCATACCAGTGTTGTTCCTTATTCATGAAGACTCTTGAAAACCTTGTTACATTCCCAAGATTAAGAAGGATACCGATTGTCACAGATGGTGAGGCAGGTATTATTAAAGTAATTGGGACAATAGACTCACTTGTCGACCTACGTTGTTGGAACCATTTGTTCCAAGATGTAAAACGGTGGCTTATTGATCATGGAGCTCAACGAAACGAATGCAACGCATACAAAGAGATGGTTATAGACATTTTAAGTTGTGAAACCTCTCAGGAATGCCAGGAAAAATACCAAGCCATGTCCTCTTTGTGGAGTGAGCCATTCTTGAATTATTTTAATAGGACAGTGTGGGACAAACGGGAGAGTTTTGCTCGATTCGCAATAGAAAAATACACATCTTTCAATCCTTACAGTGGTGTTACTCAGAATCAAAGTGAGTCATTTAATGTTGTACTAAAAAATCTCCAGAACTGGAAGGAAGTTCCCGATGATGTAATTGTTCTGTCTTTCCAAAGGTTATAAGTGTATTTTTTAAACGAAATTTCCCGAGGTATGACAGGGATAGGAGAGTGGACTTTAAGGAGAGAATTCCTCTCTGCCCAAATTGAGTATGAAGATATTGAAGTACAGCATGCCGCCGAGCCGTCAGCAATCGTTGAAGATATAAAGCAAAACACATTCACACCAGCCGAGCCAACTGATGCAATGGTGAACACTGTGCTCTCTAGGGCTGAATACCTGATTTAGTCTGACAAGGTGGCATTTTCCCCAAAGTTAGGAACATTCACCATCCGCATGGACAACATAACCGCACACTGTGTAACCCTTTTCCCCAAAGAAACATGTTCGTGTGGCTGTTACAATTGCCAACACATCTTGGCAAGCAAGAAATGCCTTGGGATGAATGTCACCCTAGACAAGAGAGTGAATCTAACAACTTTACGAGAAAAAAAGGGCAAGAAACAGGGTAAGTCAGGTCGAAAGAGGCCGAGACTTGGTGATTACGACATTGTCCCTGCACCTGATGCAGAAGCACAACATACCGTCACGGAAGGAAAGGAACCTTTTTGGAATCCTTGGGAAAATATCGGTGGATGTTCCATTGGAATGAATGAAAAGGCCATTATGGAGTCCCAAGCAGAATGGTTTAATGACAAAATTATTGATGTCGCTATGGGACTCATTCACCAAAGGTTCCCCAACTTGCTTGGCCTTGAAAGCACACTTCTGTCAGAGAATTTATCATCTGAAACCAAGGCAAATTCAGAATTCATTCAAATCATAAATAGATCGCCAAGAACGGGTGGGGATCACTGGCTGTGCGTGTCTACTGTAAAAGCCAATAATATTGGACATGAGGTTCAGATATACGATTCGTTCTATGACACTTTGTCACATGACGGTACTGAAGTGGTGTGCAGCCTACTGAGAAAAGGAACTTCGCCCGTAAGAGATGATTACATTGACTTCATCTTCATGAAAACAGATAAGCAGAAAAACAGTAATGATTGTGGAGTACATTCAATTGCTAATGCTACGGCCATCCCCTTTGGAGAAGATCATACTCATATGGAATATTATTCATGAAGATATGAGAAAGCATTTGTTACGCTGCTTTCGTGAGAAAAGGTAGAAATGTTCCCTCATTAATAGGCCGATTCATCAGTTTCAATTAGACTGTCAGGCTCAAAAGTGTTGTACATGTCACGGGCGACTATATCACGGTGGTAAGGAACTTGTGAGTTGTGTTATAGAGCTGAGCATAACTTGACTTGACATACAGTACTTGACAGAGGTTAACCATTGCTATTCGAGCTCGACCTAACATTAGGCCTAACCTGGGCCAGATTATCCTATAGTGTAAATGGTTGGGCGTCACAGTTTCCTTCATCACGGATTTTCATCATCACGTCACGGAGTCGTCACGGATTTTAGACGATCCCCTTTTGGGCCCTTGTCGTTTGTTTTTACTTGCACTGGTTGCTTTATGGTTGTTTGGTTTGTGGTTTTGTTTGTAGGTTTTGTCCGTATTTCAATTTAGTTCCTAGTTGCACTTTTTATTTTGGTTGTGTTGCCCTTGTTGACTTCTTTTAACTGTTACTCTGTGCACTCTGTGATGGCTGTCTTAGCCTTTTGGAGTTGTGAACTGAAGACTGAAGCAGGCCTACAGTATCTCTTGCTGAACTACAAACAAGTTACCATGACGCTCCAAATACACCAAGAAAGTCTAGAGCCCCCCAATCCAACTTATTCTTCCCAAAGTTAACTGTAAGTAGCCCAGGAGTTCTTAAGTTAATAACATGAAGCTAACACTAATGGCAAGACCGTGTGGATACCAGCCACTGCGTGTGGAAAAGGTACACCAGGAGAGTCGCTGGTATGCATAGGCCTGCACCGAAGCAGACGAGGTTTTAAAAAGTTGGCAGTGTAATTGTAAATTTACAATCCTAAGGTGTCCATTTACTTTTCCGTAAGACTGAAAATGCCTGCCACGTTTGTATTAATTTTACTTACCGAGGTAAAAAAATGAATGACTTGTCGCTGAACTTGGGAAACGACGGCTAAACAGTTTGGTCTTCTCGCCGTTTGTCTTCGAATAAGCTGTACAGTATTTATTGTGTAAATTGCGACGCTACTATTTCGCAAACATCCAATTTACAATATCCGTACCTGTGCTGAATTCAAATAGATGTGGTTGGTACGTACGTACGTACGTATGATCATGCATGCGTTGCCCATGCTGTTTGTTTACATACAGAACGAAGTTAGTGTATTGAACTGTTACGGACACAACCTTCTTCTGAGTAACACAGTGACTCATGTTACAGTTAAGTCACCCCTACCTTTGTGTATTACATAAAAGAAGAACCACCAAGCCTTTTTGTAAAAGAAAATAACAGAGAATGAGGGTTTTCCATGTGTCATTTAATGCATCTTGAATCTTCCAATGATTCCCCTGAATTCGGAAGGTACATGGGTCCCACATGCCTACAAGTACCTGTGTTTAACACGGCATACAAAGATGAGAGTAAAAGCCCCAAACGAGGCGCCGGTGTGATCTAGGTGGGTATAAGAGGGAGGGTGGGGTTGGAGGGGGTAAGTAAGGAGGGAAGGGAGGAGGGGAGGTGATACGGGAATGAACCGAGTTTGCTTTCACTGACAAGTTGTGTCATCTACGAAGATTCACAGTGCAGCTCACTTTCGTAGACAAAAAGTGACCAGCCATTTTCAAGTATGTTTTACACCGCCGTGGAACACATACCGGCTGTCACAGCATGTGAAAAGTCTCTTGAGTGCCAGAGGTGGGGTGAGGGGGTAGGTGGCGGAGGGAGGTGTTCAAAGGATAAGCTGAGTTTGTTTTACTCACAGGTTTTTAATGCGATTCTTCACATAAAGACGTACAGGGGAACGTCAATTTCTAGAGGGGCAGGGAACTTTTGCGCAAAAATGTAATTTTGTCAGATATAGCATCTAAGCGGAGCGCCACCATTAGTAGCGGGGGGACACAGAAAAAATTGAAAGATCGAGACCTCTCAGATAGCCGGAAATGCCATTTACCAGGATTGCACATACGCAGAATCTAAGCTATATGTTCACTTCAAATAATAGCAAACTGAAGTGATCAGAAAGCTACTGTAAAAAACAGGGTGTAGACATTTATTGGTGTCCGGATTGAGGGCAAAGTCTATTAACCGTCCCCATTCTTGATCATGACGGGGCAGTGACGTAGCCACGGGGGGCCTGGGGGCCTAGGCCCCCAGATTTTCTTCAGGCCCCCCAGATGTTTTGCCTCCTGATAAAGTAATACAGAAATAAATAAAATGTTTGGACGAAATAAACTTGTAAGTATTTCCTTTTAAAACAGTAAATAAATAAAATGTGTAACAATTAAAAAACATGCGTGAATGTGTGTAAAACACATTTTGTGTGCACGTATGCATGAAATCAAGTAATAACTTCAAAATGCCTACTTTCACTAAATTAGATACCGTATATAATCTGCACTGTCATTAAGTTATTGCATTCGGAGATGAAACGAACATCTCGACGACAAACTCAAATGTGACTTCGTTAGGTTAAAACCCTTTCTGCCTTTCGGATAGGTGTTTGATTTACTGAAAACAAGGCAATCATACACTGGAGACCATTCTTACACGACCATTCCTATACTTTATCATATACACAAAATATGCCTTCATGGTAAAGGTACAGCCTTCGAATAATTCTTCTCTTCCACCCCTAACAAGTAGGCCTATATCGTGACTCACTCCTTCCCATGACAAGTGCCACTGTAGAACGATTTTTTCGACAAGTTCTCTTTTTACTAGCTGGCATTGGCGTCCTGGCGGATTTGTAAAATGTCCACAAGGTCCAGATTTCATGTGTTTCCCTCATGATCCATACTTCTGCTTTGAGGTTTAAATATTTTGAGAGATTTACTCGTAGTATTTTAATTTGACTACGTAATGTACCGATGACTGAACAAATACTACACTATTTTGCATCTAGACACCACCGAAAACCGGAAAACATTGTTTCTTTGGTAGTATGTATGTCACTTGTAAAATCTCTACAAAGACTAAAAATGATTATTTTGAAATGCTCCCCATGCTTCCCAAATAGGAAAATCCTAAAACGTAGGCCTATATTCAGTTCAAAGTTTTGCCAAACATAGCAGTTTCTCAGAGGGGGACACAACTAATTTTGGTTTTCTTATTAAAGCTGAAATCCATTCAAATATTGCCGCATTTGCGATCTACGTTCTCCTGAAGTTCACAATTCTTTCCAATGGAAAAGGGAGATACCGGTTCTCTTTAGTCTCATCCACCAGGCCACAGATCAGAGGTGTCTAGACTTTGGGTCCCTAAAAAATGTATGTATTATCATTTTTCATAGATTTATTTTTTAATCTCACTATTTGAGAAGTGGCAGACATGAGATTCGTATTTCGAGACTGGATACATCCAGCTTAAAACACGCGGGAAAGGCCGTTTCCAGCCATCTGGAGGGTTTGTAAAACCCCAAATTTTCACTTTTTAACACTTACCATTGAATAAAATGGTCATGTTTTCGGGAGAAACTATACAATGGAACATAAAAAATTGCGATTGTTTTTTTTATTTTTTCTTTATTTTTCAGAAATATTATCCTGACTATGATACTTTAGTTTTCGGGCAATTGTTGAAAAAATTTTATTATAATGCTTGACCATTTTGGGAATTGTGTTGCAAAATATTGTGAAGTAAAGCTCACAAATGACAGTATTTTGTGCTACCCGAAAGTGCAGCGAATTTTTTAATGTTGCTGAGTTTCATGAAAAACCTGAGGAGTTTCCTAAAGCCGTTTCAACATTTCAAAACTCAAATGTCTGTCCGGTTTCTTTTCAATTTCCTACCCAAATTTACATCTTGGGGCCCTTTTCTCTCTTTTTTAAAGGGGGGGGGGTCAGTCTTTTCTCTCGCCCCTTGCACACCTATGATTTGCAGTGCAACACACTTAAGTGATCGTATACAAATGAAGTTAAAAAACATGAGTTGTCTTCTTAGTTTAAGGCTGTCCAGTTCAATCGCATTTAAACGAATTTGGAGTGAATCTTTCTCCTCGAAAAAGCATCAGTCAATAATTCTCATTGGTCACTAGCATGGGCGAACTTGAAAATCGGGGAACATGTCTCCCACTTTTTGATCACTGGAGACAACAAAAAAGTCCCCACTCTAAAAAAAAACAAGAAGAAAAATATTAGTAACTTTTTGCATCAGCCCTTATACAAAAAAAAAAAAAATTAAAAGGGAAGGACAGTAACAATTGATCCCCAGATCAGCTGCCAAGAATTAAAGGAGAAAATGAGTCGAAGAATTGCTAGGCCTCTGCAGTTTGTCCGCTAATTTTCTGATCATTTTACAATTTGCAAATACGAAATTTTTTATTCCGGTGGAAGTTTTATTGGAATTACAACCCGGTCGGATTTACAGCTAGGGCACTGCCAGAGCACTCGCTCGACGTAAAGTTTCCAAAGGTTTGTTTTGTTTTACTCTCGGAACAAAAAGAATTAATTTTCCAAGATGATACTGCAGTGAGGTGACATTGAAGGTCTAAACCATAGGCGTATATACGGGGCAGAGGCCTGAAAGGTAGGCTGTCCCCAAATTTCCCAAAGACCTTAATTAATATCGCGGGTACTGAGGGCGTCTGAAAATATTGGCACAACCATTTTGATCTTAACAAATCTGGCATGTATCCAATTACACATAAATCCCCTAAGCGTGTCCAAATTCTTTCAAAAGTTTGTAGGAAAAATAATACAGTCACATTTACACTGAATTTTGAAAAAAAATCCAAAAAGTTTAAAAAAATCTGTACGCATTCTGACAGCTAGTTTATGGAAAAATAGTTTTGACTCAGCCTCATAGTCTTGAACAACACGCTGCTTGAAATGAAATGGAAGAACATTGGGGCGAAAGTTGCAAAAGAGTTTTGGGATGTTTTCAGATTGTCATTGGCAGAATCAGGAGGGGTGGTACAAATCTTAGTTTGACCCAAAATATATTGGACTTCAATTTCAGCGATTGAAGGGACTAGGTGAGATTCCCTCCCCCTGGCAAAAAAATCTATTCAAACGGGCACAGACAATGTAAAATTTTCGATGCTCTCTGATATAACCCTAAAATATTGAACGTTCTGTACACAGTTGCAGCAGTATACCACAAATATTGATCAGTCCCTGTATAACAGTGTCAAAAATCTTGTCAAGAGGTCGCAATTTTACGTTTCATTTGGTGATTTTCAGCTCATATTACAATTTGCTTACTGTATGTTTTATTGAAGTGAACATTTGTTTGCAAACAAAAGCTGGATAACGATTTATGAGATCCACTTACAGAACTAGAAAAAGGCTGTTTCCGACCGTCTAGGGGTTCGCCATTTCACGAAATGTTCTGTAAGCTTCTCGCTAACCAATGGTTCCGCCCCTCCTACATAGTCTCTAGGGTAGAATAACATCTTTGCCCTAAACAATAATAATGGCAGACTTCAATTTTTCAAACTTTCCCTGAGTCAGACCAGGGAGCCGGATTGGAGCCTGACCCTCCCCCCATCCCCGGGAAGGTAGCCAGAAAACGGCATTTCCAGGCTTGTGCACGCAGAATCCACTCATGAAGTCTTCATTTTCGGACCTAGTATTTCTTGTTTGGGGTCGTTAATGGGCCGATGACCCGTATTTTTCTTTGTTTTAAAAAAAGTCGCTCCGAAGATCGTGGCGCTCTGTTTAGATAGTCTTTCGCGCTGGATGAAATATCTCACATATAGTTTGTCCACCTTCCACTTTTCAAACTTGATCTGTACACTTGGTCATCAAGAAAACGATTAATGCCAGCACTTGAAATGCCTCTTTATTGACTCTCAAATTATTCTGGTTAACAATAATATCAGGAAGGAAAATTGAGCAAAGGTGCTTCCTCAGACAATGGTTGTCCCTTGAATGGAAATAAAGCATTTTAAATGTTCCAACATAGCGTTCAAAGAAAATAGCTCAAGACTTCATCAAACCATTCATTGTCAACAATACAACCCAGCAATAGCTTAATCTCCTCAAGATATTATGAACAAGAAGAGCTATGGAAGTTGCAACATCTGAAATGTTGAAAGTTAGGGTAAACAACTTAATCTTGAGCAACAAATATATGAAATTCAATCTAAGGTAAACTTATTTCTTGAAAAGAAGACCACCGTATTGCATTATTTTTAATCATTTATCACTGTGTTAATTAATATTGGTTTAAAAAGATGACATTTCCTTGTAAAACAAAACGCAGTATTTCCCTTTAAATACATTCTATTGAGTCCCAGTGTCCAGTGTGACTGCATGGTTAAGTGGTTAGAGCATCATGCAGACCGTCCTGCAGTCGGGAGGTCGGGAATTCGAGTCCTGACCGAGACATACCGAAGACTTTAAAAACGGAACCTACTGCCATTGTGATTGGTGCTCAGCAAAAGCAATGGAGTAGGGAAAACAAGCCAGTGAGTCACAACTGGAAAAAAAGGGTGGCAGGCTCGACTTGAACCAATTGGTTCGAAGCTGGGCCGTAAAACTCCATCTAACCTAACCTAACTCAGTGTCCAGTAATCGTCCCTTTAATATAGTCTGCTGAGTCTTCTGAGTTTTTATTTATGGGGTAGAATTTTGGGAGAGTGTCGTCTTTTGAGCAATAATCATTTCCTCAATAATCTCGCATAAACAAAGGCTAACATTACCGGCACATAAGTCAATAGGGTAAAGGGCGCTACGTAAATAACTTTTTATCCATTGTGGATGTCAATGAATGACGTCAAACAGGACTTGTTTGAGTCAAACTTTCTTGGAAAATGAACGTATAAAGATCATTTAACTGACTGACAAAAACCGTCTCATACCAAAGGGGTACCTAGTCCTAGAATTGCTTTGAAATTTGTCAAATTTTGTCGAACCCAAGGTAAAGGTTCCTTCACGTCCGGTTGGCTATTGACGAATGGTCAAACTGACTGACAATCCATTTTCATATCCTACATACAAATAAATCTGTCATGGGTGAGTAAGTAGCGCTTTAACTGTTTAATGTGGCTTTTGAGAATTCGTGACCAGATATCTTTTCAAATTATGCTAAAAAACTGGTACAAGCCAAGATATTAATGAATTCAAATTCAATCTTTTTGGTTATTTCTTAGGCGTGGAACTGTTTGACTAATGTTGCCAGTAAAAATTTTCATTTTTATGTCTGCATGTGGGAGAATTACATTCCAAAAACCTTATTAAGTAATAATTATCAACCCATAATCACTCTTTAAACTTGAGCATTTCTTTTTCATTTCGTTTCAGGATACTATAATCCCAGAAACATGCTATCACTTGGGTCTTCATTGTTTATGGAGTATACACTTTTTATTTATTATTTTAAAAGGTGTTTATTTTTATTTCAAGAAACACCATAAAAGAAATCGACCTAGTACTTTCTTTGGCACTTTTTAGGGCTTTTTTCCTCTTGGTTTAATATAACAACGTTACTGCAGTAGCAGTTCAACGCCAATGTACGGTACCTTTAACACCCATTAAAGGGTCAAGTTCACCTTTTATGGGAAATTTGTCAACTTCAGTTGCTTATATCTCAACCGAAGATGGGAAATGGATGAAACTTTCACCAAAATGTTTAGAATATATTTCTCTTAAAACAGGGCTGAGGGTCACATCCAATTTTGCTATGGTAAAGGGGTACGGTACTTCTAAGCATTTAGGTGAAATTTGCATTGAAATCTATTGTGTGGTTCTTAAAGTTGTCATATTTTCAACAAAATGTTGATTTGTAGCCAGCACATATGACATCATACCCTAACATTAATGGAAAGTCTTTTGTTTTGCGTTAAACTTCACAACACATTTTCTCTTCAACATTGCAAATTTGCTTTGAAATCCATTGTGTGGTTCTGAAGATATGCGCAGGTGAAGTCATATTTTCAACAAAAGGTTGACTTGAACTAGCACATATGACATCATATATTCTAACATAAATAGAAAGTGTTTTCTTTTTCGACCCATTTTTTTTTTCTCCAACAATCCCATGCTATTAGAATGTGATTGTATAAGTAGCATGAGAACTTCACAAACTTTGCGTTCTCCACAGGGAAGTCCTACCACGATCAACTTCAAGGTCAACTCAATGATCTGAAAAACACAGGAAAACAAAGCATTCCTTGTCAATGTGATGAAGAGATATACCTCTGCTACCCTCAAACTGAGTTTGGAACAAAAATCTACTAACTTCATTTACCAGTTTACTGATATCTCGAGAAATTTTTGTCCTCTTTGAAAGGAAGTTTCACCACTCCATTATTTTGTTCCTCTTTCACATATAAACATTAAATTTTTGATTCACTGAGCTTCTTCTTTAACATCTCAAACATAAAGTTGGCTTTAGACTATTTTTTATATGGTAACCTGGTAACGTGTACCTTCATAAAAAGTGTAACCTGCGCGGGTGAAGGTAATCTCAGTTTGATCTTTCAGATTTGTAGTGCACCTGTCAGTTTCTTACATCTAGTCAAAGTGAATAGATTAGACCTACTAATTTCAATTTGGTGGGCAAACGGGGTGACATGACACAGGGACCGTAATTCCCAGTTTTATGAATGTGCCGGAGAGGAAACATACATTTTTCAAAACTGTAATTAAGTAAGTAGAAAAAAAAGTCGTTGCTATGCGAGATTATACCTTATGGTGCTCGGTAGCGGAGTCCAATGATGTAAAGAAGAGATTGAAGAATTTTGTGGAAAAATGCGATTGAAGTAAAAATGCCATTTTGACCAAGGGCCGAGGGACCTGAACGTGCCGACGAGGGGGAGGTCCCGTTAGATTGATTTTAGCTGAAGGGTTTGCAAGTTTCATTACACTTCATCTTATTTGTATGTCTGGTAACATCTTCTCCGCTTAAATTTAAGTAGCGTTCTACGCGCGCATCGACCAAACGTGGCGTAAGTTTAAAATGTTCCCTTCACGGCAGGCTTCTGTGTTGACCGAAAAGATGTTAACCCAGGTTAAGTGAGAAATAAATCAATAAACACAATGTTCAATATCCAGCAGTCACTAACCGGTGGTTCGAGTTGGAAAATAGTACGTGGCAGTGCTGGTCAGAATGCCCCCCTCTCCAAAAAGACGTAAAGCCAATGCAAGCTGAAGTTCAGAAATAATAAAAGTTAAAGGCCAGCAGCAGTCACCCCAAAGTTTTTCGGAAGTATCAACAGCTGAAACTACTAGTTTCCTCCTCAAAGTGTTTCTCTTTAAAGTGTGTTTTAAAATATTCTAGGACTTATTATTGCATATTCAAGGGAACCATGCAGTAACTCCTAGTAAATTAATGTATATTTTTGAAATTTTTCACTTGAGGCAAACTTTAAGCTTCTTATTTTTTTCCTATTAAATATCCATCTTAATGGCATGTAGAGCGTTGAACGGCAATGGATTTTACAGCAGTGGCCTAGTGCATAACTTCGCCCCGCTTGGCGCGCAATTGCCACTGTTTACACTCCAAGATCTCAGTAGCACATGCTTGGGGAATGGACGTCGTGCGAATCAATTTTCGATGTCCCTGAAACTCTCAAAGGACTTTTTAAGCTATTTTCATGTATGAGAATGCTGGGGGAGGGGAGAGTTTTTGTTATTAAATTTTAATCATGCTCTTTCACAAATGGTCCTCAAATTATGAAGATTTTCTCTCTTTGGTCGCGTCAGAAGTTCAGACACTATACCTTATAGTCAGTAGGGCATACCTCAAAAAAGGCCTTAAAAATGGGATTCCGTGCAACACAAACGGGGATTACCTCAAAATCCGCCCAGTTGTACTTTGCAACATAAATTTTCATATTTTGATTTTCCCCACGTTTAAAAGTTGCACACTGTTGACTTTATGGACAAAATGGCCGCCATAGTCCCATAGACTACTGTACTGAAGGAAAAATATATGTTACGAACACATTCAAGCTACAAACAAGCAGATTTTGGGCCAGAGTACCTCGCAATCTTTTCTCACTCACACATGACCTATTTCTGCAAACACTGACCACTCCCAGGGTCAGGGAAAAGGCATAAACATAAATAGAGGGCGCTATCCAAATTAAAGCAATACACAGAATAATGTACACAATAGCTCCAGTGTAAACTATGTTTTCATTCTGACCTTTACCTGGCAGGTCCATGGAACCACTACAGAAGGGTTTAAACGAATTCAGTAGAACTATGCATGTTGGTCAATGGTCTCCTGGGGTCAGACCCCCCTCTCCTTTGCAAAATTTGTGTGTAACAAAAGAATCTTATGTGAAAACTGTGCAATATTATGTCAAGTCTTTGTTCTGGCATTTGCACATTTATTTTCTTTTTAGATTTTAAGTTGGTTTCCTTGGGATATGCAAAACCTAAGGTGTCTTGGAGAGGGGTCCTGTGAGAAGCCCCCTCCCAACATTTGTGTATAACATACAACTAGACACCTCAAGTAATTGGGGTGCAAATATGATAATTTCATTAAAATATGTTCACTAATATGGGTAAACTTATTATTTTTGCTTCTGGTAAGGGGTGTTACTGTAAAGGGTTCAAAGGGGTTAGGGCCCAGAACCCCTCCCCGAATTTGCAAACTGACATAGAATCAGGGGTTCTCATGCAAGGCAGTGCTAATTTTACAGAATGACAACTTTGCAGAGGAAAATTGCAATATTTTTATGCTCTGATGGGTTTACAGTTACACAGGGAACTTTTCATTTTGTAATTCACCAAAGATTTTTACATGAAAGGGTTGGGCTACATTCTGTTAAAACACTTTTTTCTTCTAGAAGGAAGGTTTAGATTTAAAGGTTATAGGCACGGAAAGGAACTCAACAAATACTTCTCGCTTTCTTTCAACTATCAATCAAAGAAAACAGTGCTTTTTTATCATGAGGCAATAATGGAAATTATGGGGTCTACCTGTCTGTACAATAAGTATATATGAGCACGAGCCCCCCCCCCTTCCCACAAACCATGGCTTGTTGCTAGGAAAATGGTACTGATAGTGTATTACTAAAACAAAAAGAACTTTAATAGAAGCCACAGTTGACCAACATTTGTTTTAACATCTTTCCCCCTCCCCCAACTCAAATGCACAATACTTACGTACTGTAATTCCTGCAGTTTTGAAGGGAATCTAAAAACTACTAAAATTCATATTCAAACGAGATGTCTTAGTTTCAGGTTAGTGGGTCAAAGTAGAATGGAATACTAGCACTGTTGAAAACATAGGTGTATAGGTCGGAGGGGGGGGGGGGGCTGGGGGATGCAGCACTGTTCATGCTGGGAAATTACTATTTTCAGACAAAACAGTTGTATTTTTCGGGCATGGGTGATTAAAATTTTAGGTAAAAGCCTAAAAGGGCTGTGCCCCCTCCAAATAAAAGTGGCCTAGTACACCTATATGGTGGAAAGTAACGGAAAGAATGTTCTTACAGGTACCAAGGAATGTGGATACATCCCATAAGTCTTTATTAAGATTTCTGCCCGCAGTCACACACTCTTACAAGAGAGTTCCTGTTCAGGCTCCTGCCAAATGCACAAGATAGGCGTTAGTATATTTCCACCCCGGTTACAATTCAGCAGCTACAACAGGAAAGGGATATTAAAAAGGCATAATGACAGTGTTCTCTACTAGCTGTTTTGTTAGGGTGACCCACCAGGACAAAATCTGCAGAGGTTTTTTAGCCCAGGGACAAAAAATGTGCCACCCGGACAAAAAGTTCAGCCACCCAGACAAAAATTATCTATTTGAAATCTCAAAACAGAGAAAACAGCAATCTCAATGTGGACATTGAGCAATGATAATCACAAATGTTCCTAGTCATCAGAGAAAAGTATAATTACAAGCATCACTGATTTTAACCAACATTTTCCAAAGAGAGATGCTCCCCTCTCTTTAGACTTCTTGTCAAGACAGTGGTCACTGTTTACCTTCAACCTTTGGAGCACCCTAACAAAATTTCAACCTGTGGAGAACACTGAATTGTCACTCAACCCTGACAACTCCCTGGTTAGTCAGTATATCAACTTACATCACCACCACACGACTGGAATTTAGTAAAATACACAATGTAGCATATACTACACTAGTCCTCACTCAGTCCCTACACACTAACCTCCATTGTCACTTGCTCCGTGTAGTATTCAGAACGTAGTATAATGGAGCATTATCATACTAGTATAGGCACTGATTGAGAGCTAATACTACACAGATAAGACCCCTAGCTTCATTGAAAAGAGGGAGGAGATTGAATTTAAGGACACACGTTCACATGTAAAATGCTGCACTCCTATGTTTTGAAGCCCATGCACAGCAAACATGCCTGACTTCAATTCTTTAATGACCGCATGTAACTCTGTGTGTTGGTTCAGTTCAAGTTAGCAGTCACCCAATCCATTATTCACACAGTGCACTTTTAATAATTTAGACAACCCCAGGAACCACATGAAGAATTTTATATTATGAGAATAGGGGCAAGGTGGGCCACCCTGTGAGGCAGCGTAGAGCACTGACTTCAAGTATTGCTGCACCATTGTGGGACTACTACGGTCGCCACACAATGCATTGATTGCACACTCTATGGCTAGGCTAGCATGTTTATTTTCATCCGGCTAGCCGATAAGTTTACAAATTAAAAATTTTATAGAGGAATAGATATACGTATCTTCGCTAGTCTGATTCTGTGATGAACGTTTCTTTCGCTCAATTTTACCTTTGTCACAAAACCGCCGATAACAATCTCAGTGGTAACCGATGTTTCGTGCAACGGGTACGTGTGAAAACAACTGGAGGCATTCTTCGATGTTGTCGAAGTCTAAACCACGACTCGTAGCCGTACTGTCGACAATTTCGGCTTCAGGGCAGTTGAAGTGTTTCCATTGTGCCCCATAACTAACAAACGTTTCCTAAGATGCTTTTGTGAATGTTTTTTAAGTTGGTTGTTGCACTGGAAACAATGTGCATGGCACAAAACTCCGGATTTTCACCGGGTTCAGCGTTTGACATGGGGGCTGCCATTTTGTCGTCTGCTTCTTCTGTGTAACTAGGATGCTACTGCCTTGTCATTGGTCAGTCTCCTCCTCTCCTGATACGTGATTGGCTGGTGACCAAACGATCGTAGTAGATTTAAGATGAAACTTTGGCATTGTTTTTGCCTCTTTTTTCGTTGCTGCGCACTTTTTGAACGTGGGGAAAAGTCATTTCGTGATGAGAAAACTATAATCTTCCTTTCTGGGTTGTTCCCCAGTAATCCCCTTTTGTGTTGCACGAAACAGCAGAAAAAACAGGTACGCCCGACTGACTATTAACGTAACCCCTGAAATTTATTAACTCATTATAACAGTTTTCCATGAGGCATGAAAGACAATAGAACCCAGGCACTTCCGGGGGTTTCGCCCTCAGGACCCTACGTGGGCTTTGCCCCTGGACATCACCAGAGGCCCTAAGGTGGGCCACGGGACTCCAACCGTTAAGACCTTCGCGACTCGCGCTCGTCGTGCATGCTTGGCGTGCAAACTTTCGGTATTTGACGTTCTTCACAGAGGCCATACCGAAAAAGTTGAAAAGAAATCGATGCCCCTTGCGACGAAGCGTGACTAAACGCCACGAAATTGTTACCTGCTTACTAGCTATGTATGATAAGGTTAACGAAGAATTCTTGTAGGGGGTTACCGAAACTCTCAATTGGCTCAGCTCTTTGATTGACAGCTAATTCAAACAATACAGAATAATAAAACTTATATTACACAGCTTGATCTGTACTGAAATTGTGTTGATTATACACGTTGAGCTTTTTATACTCACCTTGAAAAAATAAACTGAGTTTGTGTCTGGATGAGGGTGAATTTCAGACAATTGTGGAAGGGGCTTTAGTAAGAAGGTTAGGAGAAATGGCACTGTTTGGGGTGAGAGAATTGGGCCTCTAAATGTGACGATCGTTTAAATTCTGGTCCGGCTTTCAAAGGCAATCACATTCTGATACATATGCCATCCCTCGCGTTGTCTTACGTCCATTCCGTTTTACCCATGGTGTCCTGCAGCGTGGCTGCCGCGGCCGTCTGTAACCGTATACACGAGGCATAACGTTTTGTGTTGAGCTACCATTATTCTCGTTATGATTTTTGTCAGCCCGTGTTGTTTGACCCAGTCAACTATTGGGATGGATATAGATTGCAGTGACCTAGTTTTAAAAGTATTTCTCCAATGGGTGATTTGTTCCTCCATCCCATACTTGCAATCATCGTTTAAAAAAGGGTTGAAGGTCATATCAAGTTTTGATATGTTAGAGGGGTACTTTTGCTAAGCATTTTTGGGAAATTTGCATTGAAGTCCGATATGTGGTTCTCAAGATATGAGAAAGTAAAGTTGTCATATTTTCATGCATCTTGCTGAAATTTTTTAAAGGCGTTCTTCATAAAAAGTCGTTGAACTTTTTAGTGAAATGTGTAACTTTGCAAGATTTGGAAAAGAAAGTGCCATTCTTCCTAGTAAAATTACATTTTTGAAACTGCATGGGAGTCGTTAACAGCCTTAAATATTAGAGCAAAAAATCGTTACTTTGCTTGGCAGTGTAGGGTACGGTTTCCTAAGGAGAGGTATGTTGGAATTATTTATGTAGGAACGCCAGAGTTCCAAACTTGGACTCGGACAAGGTATGCCCCATATGGGGTAGTTCTAAGGCCAAACATGCATACTATACCCCGTATGTATCCGTATATGAATCTTGGATGTTAATTTAATGGGGCTTTATGGCTATACTCATTGTGCCGGGAAAAGTATTGGCTTTGGAAGGGAGCTGATGTGCAAAATGGTGCTATTCTGTTTGACACATTTCGAAGATATGGTACTGAAACACGAATAAATTTAAATAGAGGGGACAACTTTCCCCTAACGGACCCGCCACTGTACTTGTTACTGAACTAGGACAATTCCCCTTGAGATTCAGGGAAATAACATCTATCAGACTTCTCCCGAGTGTTTATCCAGACTACTAGCTGGTTTCTGCCGACTTGGCGTTTCTACAGAAATGGGCTCATAACCTCTCCCTAATTTGATGCTTGATAACCTATATGTTATGAACACCGAATCGTGCTTCATCCCTTTCGACAACCTGGGAAAGTTGCACACATTACGCCAAGGTGATTCATATATTGTATCAAGTTCAAGCACCAAAAAAAAAAAAAAAAAAAGAAAAGAAAAAAAAAGAAAAAAAAAAAGACGTTTAGCGGTCAGGTCTAAAATTTTCCTTGTTATTTGCACATTTTCAGAAGAATAAATAACATCCTTTTCTTAGCCTCCCTTTCCTGCAGTGTATGGTACTTCTTGTCGTGGGTATCGCAATTTGTTGACATTGTTTACCGCTCAAGGTCAAAGGTTGCAATAATTTTATCGATCACCCTGTAAGTTTGAATTTTTTATATCGCTAAATGCGATGAATCCCCAGATTCGCCTTATTTGCAACCGATGGTTTCAGAGAGACAGGAGTACATGAATGTGCGCTCATACCCACTGGTTTCCAGTATTCCCAAACTTTAAATGTGCTAATTCCTTTGGGGAGGGGGGAGGGTCCTTTTGAGGGTGTTTTTAACAGAGATATTGATCTACCAAAAGTGGTTTCGCAAACTACTTAATTTTTCGTGCACTTTGCTTTACTCCAATATTTCGTCCACATTAACACCACCTTTTGAAATGTACTTTTCTTAAATATTTGGATGGGCAAATCCCCAAGACATCACCTGTTATGGAATTTATCGCTCAACACAGTCTTCCTGAGGCTTCCGAGACATTCAATCGAAACACAGGAGCTTCCGGGGGCTTCGTCCAATGGACTCCGCGTGGGCTTTGCCCCTAGACCCTGCGAGACTGGTGCTTTAGCATGACTTCTCACTAAAAACACGTTCAATGCCCTTCTGTTTTCATCCAGTGTGCAATGGCAGGCCTGAAGTTCAACCAATTGGTCAGAAACTGAGTTTTCAAACGTGAACATGTAGGCAGAGGGGCACTGATTGTACGTTCCATTGACCTACTGACTAAATTAGGCTGCTTTTGTTCCCCCTAGCTCCTTGCAGAAGTTGCCATCTATTCATCATTTAAATTTTTAAGCTAGAGAGCCGTAAATGATAGGTATGTGTTTGCCGCGATAATAGCTACTCAGAGACGACATTTCACAGAGCGGTGTACTAGAAAAAATGGCTCTACAACTGGTCAAATTGCAGGAACACAACAATAAATGGCACTAAAATGGGTCATATTGCCTTAAAATTTGCGCACTCTGTGTTTCAACTCATTACTTACAAATTCCAAATGGAAAAACGATCACATTTTATAAGTAACATGGTCAGAAACAACATCCTATAGAATTTTTAAGGCACTTCATCTATCAGTAAACATTTTTTCGGTACGGAAATTGAAGTTACTGGTTTGCCAGCTTTACAGAACACAGCTGATCGAGGGCAGTATTCCACTTTTCTTATATTTCACAATCAGCATTAGGGGCCACCTGTTGTGGGGTTCGTGCTTCGCGTGACTAGTCTCCCCATATGAAATGATTCGCCCTCAAGAATGACATCTGCCAATACATCTACTATTCCATCAAAGATATATAGTACTGCCGTTTCGTTTTTTCCCTAAGTTTCGTGACAATTTACACATACTCTTAAAATACCTATCATACACCCTTAAAATACCTATCCAAAGAGAGCAATGAATAGGAACTATGTTTAAATTAATTTTCATGTCTGGAACGAATCTTGCCAAATAATATATAGATCAGAATTCCTCTTCGGTGCCCCCTGAATAAGTTCTCTTCTAATCTCAATTTGTTTAGAGTGTGTAGATTGAAGAAATAAGACTTGTTTGTAAGAATTTTAGAATTCTTCTCGCCCCCAGTATATAAACGAAGTATTTCCGAGTTTCAACCCAACTGTGAACTTGCAGAACAAAATCGGAAAAGAAATGATTAATGGTTCATGACTCAACTTCAATCACAGAACAAGGCTAAAATACTTGTTGCTGTCGAGGGTGCCCGGAATTAATGACGGACTTCGTAGGAAGTGTCAATCAGGGGAATTAAGAATGTTGGTAAAAAGCTAAGGTAGTGTAGGGATGGTGCCTTTGCACTGGAATAGCATTATGTACACTACGTTTAAGTTCAAGTTTTGTTGTGTAACGTATAGTTCTGAATTCAACGTATTTGCGAAGCCCACTGGATGGCAGTTGGACCTTGCCTGAGTGTCGAAAGATCACTTATCTTCCTTGGAAATTATTAATAATAATATTATTAATACAAGGACAAAAATATTCTGTCGTATGAATTCTCCACTCATAAGCGACAGACAATCTTTAGCAAGGTAAGTTAGAATAAATATAGCCAAAGTTCAACAGGTATATAAAACCCAACAGACATGGTTTGCTTTTTCCATAAGCTGTGTATGTGTGTCGTTGCTCTACAGAATATCCGATTTACCTATGGGCCTAAACATGTTTTGGTTCATGTTTTCCATATTGAATTTTAAATGCACCTGTGACTGGTGTAGCCATTTTTTTTTGTCTTGGGGTGGTCAACTGCAGGAATTGATCGTCGGAATGGATGATGGGTCTAAGGAAAGGGGTTCCTCTGTCCTCTTTGAGAAATATTAGAATATTGTAAGTACCCTCATGCAATCTGGTGCAACATTTAACATCATTTTAAGTTACTTGTTTTCTCCATTTCAAAGTAATGTCTTTAAGAATTTGATTTGGGGAGAAAGTGGATGGTGTCCTGGCCCCCAATCTCTCTACGCAAAAAGTGACAAATTTGCAAATAGTTGTTTCTAGCGATGAAATCATAAAGGTTTGTTCCGGGGTGTCATATTGATTCAGGTTTCACAGCAAGTTAAACCCATGACCTTCATTGGTATAAGGGTATTAGGCGAAATGAAAAATCCACTTTTAGAGACCACGATGCTTTTACCACTAAGAAATTTTTCTCAGTACCTACCTTGCCTTTTTAAAGTTTCTGGTAACTAGACCTTTTTGTCATTAGTCTTCATTCTAGGTAGCAAACCTACATAGCCCCATATAGATGAACCAATATGGGCCACATTTAATTTTGCATCCGGGATGAATAAGGGGCCGTATTAGTAGCCCAGGTTAATAAGCTTTCACAGGATTTCACAGGATTGACACATATTTCCCAACATATCATTTCTTTACCTGAGCAACAGAAACCGGGCCATGTGATGGGTCATATTAGTCATGTGGGCTAACCAATTTGGCCCCATATTAGTTCCGGGTGAAGGGTTTATGGGTCTCTTATGGGTCTCTCATGGACTAAGAAATGAGCCCCATAAAGGGTCCCATATGGAAATATTACCTGGGATTGTTATGATTATAGTAACAATTCACGAATACTCTCTTGCGTGTTGGAGATACTCCTAGCAAGTGCAACGTTTAGTACTTGCGTACTTTTTAAGCCATG
The DNA here is from genome assembly GCA_037179385.1 of Holothuria scabra. Classification (NCBI taxonomy): domain Eukaryota; kingdom Metazoa; phylum Echinodermata; class Holothuroidea; order Aspidochirotida; family Holothuriidae; genus Holothuria; species Holothuria scabra. Next base: position 54,291,594 of record CM074181.1, on the reverse strand, counting down.
GGTTTTTAATGAAATGATGCTACAATCTGCCATAACGATTATTCTATGTTGCTATGTCTGTCTGTGAAAGAAAAGTTATTTCGTCCAGACGTATATAAAATATTTTTGAACAATTTTCAAACTGCACATGTTGATCCAGGGACATTGAACATGATCAATCACCAATAAATGTGACTCAGAAGATAAGTTAATCTTTTTATTACTAAATTTAGATATTTGTAAAGCAATTATTTATAACAGTGGACTAGGCCTACGCGTTCGTTATCGCCCTTTGATTCAAAATCATGATTAAACACTTGAATAATTGCATGAAAGGACATGTTGATATCTCCATGATCAAATACATTTACAATACGTTTGTTCACCGCACCATTTTAAATCAGAAACCAAAATTTGTAAAATTGGTAAAATTGGTAAAATATTTTATTGTACTTCCAAAAAGGGTTAAATTTCATGGATTTTTACCATACGGTAAGCAATCGTCTGTCATGTTAAAGGGATCACACAAATACATCAATCAATACAATCAAGTATACATTAAAAAAATGCCAGAAGTTTACACGTGACCACGTTTGGATAATTTAGTTGAACAGCTTGAAGCCTACAATATTTGACGTCCACTGTGAAAAATTAAATCAGGAGTGCAAATATAAGGAGAAAATTGACGGTTTTAGGTTGGCTATAAATTCCAGTACATCAGTTCGCATTGAACAGTGATTGAAACTACCAAAACGTGTCAGTGCATATCAATCAAAAATGGTATTGAGTGCGTTCACGTTACGTCAAAATTAGTGAGCCACGCCCCCTGTGGGGCGAGTCTCAACCATGTTTCAATGCAACAATCACACATGGATCGTGTGCTGCTTCTAAGGTAGCCAGCGTTCTACATTACTTTTTTTCCCGTCAATAGGGACGGGGCTTGTGACGCACTTGAAAGCAATCCATATATTCGTACATATATCGATCCTGTTTGAACATGTTGTAATAACAATCACGTGGTACCGAGTGGTACCGAAATCTGCCCGTATCGGCCCGTACAGAGCCAAATTGTACAGTATCGCCCTGTATGGTCCCTGGAGACCATCTTCCGCCATCATTTTTTTAGTGTACCGGGCGGTTCGGGAGTATACGGGACCATTCGGGCATGATGCGGGACTAAACGACGCGATTCGGGTTCTATACGGGACTATACGCGAACTATACTGGACAGTTCGGTACTATTCCGGAATAATATAGTTCCCTAATGGCCCCGATTTGTCCCGAATGTCTCCGAATAGTACCGAATGGTCCCGAACAGTCCCAAATGATCCCGAAGAGTCTAAACTCGGGGCGCTTATTTTTGACATGTTCAAAAATTTTCGACCTTCCCGAATTTCAACTTGCTTGCTCCCGAATACATCCGAACTTGCCCGAATCATCCAGAACTCTCCCGAATCGCCCCGAACTGTCCCGTATGTACCATTCTGGATGAAATAAGGGACTATTCTTGACTGTGTGAGAGTACCTTAGTACGGTATAATTAAAGCCTTACCTCTCACCCTAAGCAATTCCAATTCTCCCAACCTACTAACGTAAACCCCTCCCTTACATACCGGTACTGTCTGAAATTCATCGTCAAATTCAGACACGATCTCAGTTTATTGCTTCGGGGTGAATAAACGGTAAGACCTCAATGTGTAATCAAAACTCTCTCAGTACAGTACGGTACATGCTGTGTAATATGAACTTCAATACTGTGTATTTTTCAAGTAGCCGTCAATCAAAGCGCTGTGCCAATTGCAAATTTGTGTCGGTTACTGCAGAAGAAATTACAGTTAACTTACGGGTGAAAGGGTTAGCACTTTAAGGTATGGTAGTATATCAACAAAGCACCCTGTCTGTAGCTGGCAATCAAAGAGTCAGATTTTCCTATTAAAAATCCCTCGAAAATGTGTCAACACCTTTCTCAAGATATATCTATTCAAAGTTAAATGTTTCTGAGAAACTTGTTGCCTATGCATAAAAAAGATGTTATTCAAACCGGAATTAAGCTGTGGTACTTCAGTCAAAGGCAGTTGTAAGTTTAAGTTTGTGAGATAGATCTCACTGTGGCTTTCATGATTTAAGCACTGGTGACTGTAAAGTTTGCAACACTTGGGTAGTAAGTTTGTTTATAAATAAGGTTGGTAGGGGGTTTCATCTTTTTATTACCTGTAAATTACCCAATTAACCTTTAACTTTGAGCAAAATAATTGACTATAGCAAAATAAATATATTTTTAACACAAACTTCAGCTAAGTATGGAGATATCCAAGTCTTCTAGTGCAATGTTTAATGCTTACGAGGTTCCTTGCATTGTTTTGGTACAAAGCAGATTCCTTAAGCCATCAGCCTTATATATGTTCAATCATCATTCCAGAAGATGGTATTTCCCCACGAATGTGACACATCATTAACTCAAGTGTAAAGTACATGTGTGATTACCGCTTGCTGTATCGGGCTTACACTGTTAAAAAATTTCGCTGTAAATTTACATAATTTTTTTGGCAAATTTTTTTCCAACCAAATAATGTTTTTTTTACAGCCAGACTGTAATAATGAAAAAACATTAAGGGTTTGTTTTTTCTTTACAGTTTTTGCATGTAAATTAGTTTACAAAAGTCTACTGTAAAATCGAATTACAGAGTTTTTCTGTTTTGTTTACCTTAATTTTATGTGAATTTACAGCCTACTTTTTTCATTACCGACGTTTTAATATTTATCATAATATCGCTTTTTTACCTTTCATATGTTATTACGTAACATACCACCCTTCACCATTACGTAGATCAGGTACTTGCTTTTCAACATAATGTGTCGTTACGAAGTTGTTTTCAATCAAAACATATTGAGGATGCTTTGTTGTCATATTGTTGTCAAAAAGAATGCTTTCTCTAGGAACTTTCTAATTGGAAAGTGACATTTTTTGTACAATAAAATAATTGTTTTTAAAATAAATATGACAAAAAATGCAAATACTTTGGTTGCAAACATTTCTAGACAAGGTAAACAATAAGTTTATCACTTCCTGATTAAAAAACGTCAAAGAAGATATTATTCAAAGCAACAGTAATCCTTTTGTTAGGAAAATTCCTACAAAATAAGCTCCACCCATTTATGCAAAAAGAGATTTACGTCATAAAGTGGTAAATTTACAGACTCTTAAATTTTAAGTAAATTTGTGAAACGTTTTAACTTGCTCCGATCAAGCGCATGAGCGCCTGTGGCGATGAGTTGACATCAGTATACCAATTGTCAGTTCTCTGAAATTAGTGCCTTACAATTTCTTTTACTTAAAAATGTATGACAAAAAACAGGTGGATGATATTTAAACTAAGATCGTAATAACTAAGTATGCTTTTATAATAAATGTAAGTTAATTTTCAAATAGGGCCATAAAGTAACCAAAAAACTGAAACTTCGCAGAACGATGGATGTTATATATTGAAAATTTTCTGGCTATTTCTTATTTGTTTGTTTGGGCTTATTTTTGTTTCTGTCTCAGCTTAAAAACAAAATGAATATTTGTTAAATGACAGTATATTTATGTGAAATCAGAAAAATACAAAATACTGTTAAAATTTCTGTAAATTTACAGAAAAAGTTTTACAAAGCAGTAAAATTTGGTTAAAAAAGCAGACAGAAATGGTTTTTCAAATAAACAGAAAATACATGTTAAACAACCTTTTTTTATTGTAGCAACACAAAGTGTCTGTAAAGATACAGAAAATCACTATTTTAAAGTAAAATACAAAAAGTTTAAGTTAAAAAAAGTCTGTAAATTTACAGAAGTATTTAACAGTGTACAAGTTTAGTGTCACCGCAAACGTATAGAACTTCAAGAAAGCAATTATTGTGCCAAACTGTATTCCCTGGCACGCTATATCATTTATCAATGCCAGGTGTCAAGGTCTTTGTATTTCTAGTAGTAAATTACCTGAGCTGTTGGGGGTCTTTTCAGATTTTTTCTGGCGTAACCAAACATAGCTTGCTACGTCCGTCCTTTACGGTAATAAATAAATGCATGACAATATCTTCTCTATCTTTTTTCAGGTTCAATAACTTGACGCATTTGTCTTTCATTAATTGCTAGGGCGACATTACTCCAGCCATGTGCCCTCCACACAGGAAAGGCATTCCAGCTTGCCATTCCTTCCGAAAAGATTGCCTTTTAATTATCAAGTGGATAACCGAATTACCACGTTCATCCAAATGAAGACGTGACACAGACAAGAACACTAAATGTAAACGCCGAATTATTTCGTCAGGCAACGGGAAGTACTAATTTAGAGCAATGAGGCTCCTAGCGGGAATCTCGTGTTCAGCACCGTGTCAATGTTACCCTAAAACTAGCATGTCATATACCGTAATGAAGTATGTATTTGCTCTTATTCTCTTCACGGTATATAGTCGTTCTTGTCCATCCGTTTGCTCATGTGAATATCCAAGAATAGTTTATTGTGCGGGGATGCAACTGAGAGAAATACCTAGTGACATTCCTCTGGACACACAGGCTTTATTGCTTGGGTCTAACCTTATCCACTACGTAAGCTTAGAATCCTTCTTGGAAGTCACGGAACTGATAGAACTGCATTTGGACAGAAATCTTATTGGTTTTATCCCTAGCAAAGCATTCCATCCTTTAAAAAATCTGAAGTTTTTAGACCTGAAGTATAACAGAATAAAGGTAGTTCCAAGACTGGCGTTTTCTGGTCTCAAAAATCTTGAGCGGTTAAATTTAGCAGGGAATCTTATCGCTACAATCCATGCCGAGACTTTCACGTTTACCCCAACTGTCCAAATCTTGAACTTGTATAATAACCCTTTAAAAGAATTGCCCGATTTACTGTTTCAGTCTTCTCCCCAAATTACGTCACTCAATATTGGGAAATGCAGTTTGGATTCATTGACAAGATCCATTTTCCGGGGTCTTTATAATTTAACAACCCTCATACTCAGTGAGAATGAAAATTTGGACGCTATACAAGACTACGTATTCGCTGACCTTTTGAAGCTCAAAAGACTTATGCTAGATAACGGAGGATTAAAAAGGTTAACTTCGCGTGCCTTCGCGGGGCTTTACAATCTACAGGAACTGCGATTGGATCACAACAGACTTTCACACACGCTTTACTTAAATATTTTCGAGGATGCTTCCGGAATAGAGATTTTAAGACTGGATGGGAACATGTTGCCATCGCTTCACTATAATGTCATCGTATCATTGACAAACTTGGAGTGGTTACAGCTTGATGATAACAGGTGGCGCTGCGACTGTGGTCTACTAGGTATGAGGGCGTTCTGGTCCAAAGGAAGACCTCCCATTATAACTTCTCCCGGTGTTCGATGTAGTCATCCAGAGAAATACAGAGATTTAGATCTATGGAATATACCAACTTCATCTATAGTGGAATCTTGTTTACGCAGCATTGAAAGAAACGTGCAATTTAAGGAAGTGAAGCTTGGTTCCGAAGTAGTTCTCGAATGCTCTCTTTCACAAACGAACGATTCCTACCTTGCCTGGTATTCCTCTAACGCCGTCTATTTCCCGGAAGACACGTTTGAAAAAAACAATTCCCGTTATCAATTCGATTCGAGTGGTGCTCTTACAATCAAAAGAGTGACCAAAGTTGACATCGGTCCTTTTATATGTTCTGTAACTTATCCAGATGGTGCGACAGCCTTACGCGCAGTTATGCTGACCACAACGGAAACAGAAACAATTTCTTCCATGATGACGTACCTTTTAATAATAGCATCATTCACCATTTTGATGATTTTAATTTTCATACTTCTTTTAGTTGTCATTCTCCAAAGAAACAGGAAGTTTGATGGTACGAATCCCCAAAGACCATCCTCTTATAACCCTCTTACTCTGTTGACAATGAGAACCCGTCGACGGATCGAACAAGCATACGCGTATGCGTACGCAGACGTTCAAAGACAAAGAGATCCGAAAGAAATTGACGCATATGCAATAAGTGCAAGCATAACTGAAGAAAAATTTGAAAATAGCGATGCGCAAATAGAGCCAAACGGTACTAAACAACTACCATTGTATGGGACACTGTCTTTAGGGGAACCGCCATCGACTGCTGAAAATACTTTGGAAAAGTACAGGCTCCAAGAGTCGAAAAGTGATTCATGCGATGCATATGCATACGTAACGCCGAATCGAATATATAGACAAAAGATGCTCAAAAAGGAACAAGCAAAAGGTCCACAAGAGTCTGCAGAGACTGGAGAAATCGCTTCTGAAGTACATCAAACTACTAACACCAGTGACCTCGAAAATCGGGAGAGTAATGCTTACATTGAAGTTTTAGATTAGATAGAAAACACGATATTTAGGGTCAACTAATTTCGTTCTTTCTGCACTCTTGACGAACATACTTTTTTTTTATACAATTTTGATACAGAATCGAGTAGGAATAAGTGAAGTAATTTTGACCTTACCTCGCCGCATTTCTACCCCGTGGTCCGTGGTTCAACCCCAAATAAATAACACACATCTTCTGAGACAACATTTTTCATATGTTAACATCTAAGAGCTTCCGGTAGCTTGGTCCCCTTGCTTCCACCACCCCACTTCCATCCTCGTTCTATAGTCAGTTTTCTGTGCTTCAGAACAGAACCCATGCATACAAAATTCAAATTAATAAGTAATGTTCAATATTTTCAATTAATGAAACGTGTCAGTGTCATTGCTATTAATTAATTCGATATTCTGTGGCAAATTTTGGGGGCATTATTTGTCCATAGTGGTCTTTGGTAAGGTATTAATTTCGGTGTAATGCTGAAAATTCGTGAGGGGGAGTACTATTATAATATCATACGTGTGACCGGCGGGAAGTGATAACTTCGACAAATTCAGATCTCTGTATCTTTGGCCGAGCGGGCATGATATGATGTGCATTAGATCTTAGTAAGGAAGTATTTACGTAGCTTAAGCTTAGCAGCGTAAGGAGTCCTCCCGCCCTGTGTTGGCTATAGACAATTTAAGAACACTTAGCACTTTTGATCTGATAGAAATCTGAAAGAGTCTGTACTGTGTGTTATTAATAAAACCAAATTTAAAAGCAAGCGTCTGCCTTTATGTTACTATTGTAACTAATTTTGAAAGGAATGTCTACCTATTCCTGTACCTATGCTACCTTTGTTCAAACCAACTCTGGATGCATGCGTTCTACTTATGTTGTTATCAAAACGGTATCTGAAGGCAAGAATACACCAATCGTTTTATGATTATTGCATGTATTGCAGAGAGAAGTCCAAAAACAAGTATATATAAATAGACTTAAGAATACTTAATGCATCGTGTGTGGTAGTTTATTGTGTCTCGGGGTTCCAATTGTGTTGTCGTGGCAAGTCATAAAATATACCCTTGCGACATAGGTACATCGTACCATGAATATGAGTTACTATCCTGGGAATGAACAAAGTAAAAAATGTAATAACGTAATAACTAGTATTAAAATTGATTCGGTTTCTTAAGATGGAAAAGAAGTTATGTATGGAACGGAAAATCTCTGGCCATGTTAAAACAGGGCCCCCGATAAAAATCTGTTTAATGGCTTTATTTACTCAAATAATCTATCATTGCAATTTTAAAACCTTCAAGCCTAGCTGAGTTAAATGTCAATGTTTTAGTCGCTATCCAAATCGATGCTCAGTGATGTCTTTAAAGCAAGTTCAAGGCAAAACACATACAGCAATCCTGCGACAGAGGTTTAACGTCGTCATGTAAGTAACACGTTTTCATTTTTAAAGCAAATTGTTTGATAACATTTGATTGCCATTTACTAAAATTGAAACTAGAAAAGTCTTGATGTTAAAAACTTCATTTTGCATCGTGTAAGTATCCATGCTTTTTCAATGCCATTTTGTGGGGATTTTCTTCACTTAAAATAAGAACTGTATAAATGTCATAATATTTAGAAAGAGCACTAGTCGCTCATTTCAAAAATATTGCTTGTTTAAAGCAAATGTATACGAATATGGGTCCTGTATTGGAGAGAATTCTAAATTTTATAACAAAAGTTGTGAAAAAGTAGTGAAGTTGTCCTTTTTTACTTCATGATATGTGGTCACATGGCAACGGCAAATTTACAAATTTTCATTTTTCAGACGGCGGTTGCGGTTGGCCAGTTTTCCATTCAAACTCAAGCTGCTCATTTTGAATTTGAATGGTGTGATTGGAAAATGGTAGTATCATAATTAAAGCTCCTTATAAGGGAATACAAAGTATCGCCATCACATTATCTTTCAGAGAATTCCACAAGAAGCGAAGGTTCATTTTTCACCAAAACAAAACCTTTAGTAAAGATGATTGGAGCGCGGTGCATGAGACTTTTTGTCAAATTTATATTCATGTGCCTTGTAACGACGTGTTGCATCATCATCATATACACAACTGAACACGTTGTCACACCAAGGGATCGGTTACTTTCGAAAAGCAGGTAAAAGTTTTTTTTTTAGTAAAGGCATATTCTGGAAACAAAATTCGTTAACTTCAAAATAAGCAGAAAAATTTCCCTTTCAGAAGGTGAAAACTGCATTTCAATAGCTTATAGCATTCGGACGAAACAAATTTTTAAAGTATTGCAAATTTTTCTTGGGATTTGATGCATCATGAAAAATCTGTGATGTCAACGAGGCACATTAATTTGACATTGCATTCAATTTCTTCGTAATTATGATGCCGCTGCAAGCAATATTAATCAATATTGTTGGTTGTACTCTACGTATGGTGAAAGGTAATGCTAGATCTACATGAAAAGTTATTCAGACATTCTGACAGTACCAAATTTCAAGGATAAACAGGATGTTCAATTATAAAGAAAAGCAAAAGGAATTTGAAGCAATGTGCCCACATTAAAAGACCAAACCTCTCACCCCAAACTACAATTTTGGTACGGGGGTATCAGAATTCTCAATTGGTTCAGTTCTTTGACTGGCAGCTAATTCAAACAAAGCAGAGTACCAGAGCTTATATTACACAGCATGAACGATACTGAGAGTGTTTTGATTTATAAATTGAGTTTTTCTATACTCACCTTGAAACAATAAACTGAGATTGTATCTGGATGAGGATGAATTTCAGACAATTTTGGGAGGAGCTTCAGTGAGAAGGTTAGGAGAATTGGTACTGGTTGGGGTGAGAGAACTGGGCCTTTAAATAACTTTTTGGGGGCCTTGTTGAAAAGTGGAGGTATTTTTTGACAGAAACAACAAATCAATAAAGTAAGATATCTTCAGTTAGGAAAATGGTATTGTGATAGGGTTTGAAGGACATGGTGTGGAATATTTTTGTTTTTCTTACAAGACAGAGGGGAAAACCACCAGAACATGCTTTTAAAGGCCTACTTCTCTCACCCAAATAATACCAATTCTCCTAACCTTCTTACTTAAGCCCCTCCCACAATTGTCTGTAATTCCTTATCTAGTCACAGTTTATTGCTTCAGGGTGAGTATAGGAAAGCTCTATGCCACAATCAAAACACTCTCAGTACAGTTCATGCTGTGTGATATAAGCTTTGGTAATCTGCATTGCTTGAATTAACAGTCAATCAAAAAGCTGGGCAAATGGAGAGTTTCTGTATCCCCCTACAAGAAGTGTAGTTTTGGGGTGAGAGGATTGGCCCTTTAAAGAACCAATTGCTTTCTCCTGGTAAAAAGGTATTTGTCTATGCTTAAAAAGGGGCAATCAGATTTTGACAGAGAATATTAGTGTTTTGTTTTAACATCTCGTGTTTCCCTTCTGAAATGTTGTTTAACCAGAATATAGAAACATTGCAAAGGTCATTCAGGTTAGAAGAAACGTTAATTTTTAGTTAATTACTGTAGAATGAAGCTTCTGAATATATTGTCGGGTAACAAAATTCCACACAGATTCAAGACTATGTAGACAGCCTTTCTTACGCTGTAACCAACCACGACTTTAGAATGGGATCAAGGATAATTTTTGTTAGTACAAGGTCACGGTAAAAATGTAATGCAAAATTAAAGCTGTGCAAAAAGTTGTATAAACAAAGTCTGATTGCCGCTTCAAGTTTATCTAAAATCTAGAATTGTAAAAATATGTAATGTCCAGGTTCCAAAATGTATATCATCGTTTTTCTTACTACTTTTGCCATAGATTGTTCCATTATCGAGATACTAAATGTTGAAATTTGTTCACTTAAATTCGGAATCATGTTTACAAACAAATCTCGTCAGGGCTGCTTGTCAACAGAGTTGATGCTGTGTGCTTATATTTTCGTCCCAGTGAAATGTAGATTCTAGTTCGTTTACATTGTAAGTGCAAAAGCAAGATCATTGCACGCGCTAAACCTAACATACACCCACATATTTCTGCGCATGCTCTATGCCATCCCGTAACATAACCGTGAGTGATTCTAAAATTGGTGTACAACTCACATTACATACTTTGTTTGCTTTTGAAATTGATAATGCTTAAATGAGTTGACCTTGGACGATGCCCTCGTCCCAACGATGCCCGGCCGTTTCATCCTAAAGTATGTTGCACAGAAAATACTTGCATGGTCAAGTCTCAAAGATGTTAAGAAGGCGATCTTATTTTGTCACGAGATGCAGTAGCTTACCCAGAAGCAAAGACATACAAAGATTGTAATTTCAGTAGTACAACAATTACATCACATGTTATTGCACGATCTACCATTTTAAATGGAATGAATAAACTTCACATGATGAAACGGTCCCTCTTACTTTTTGTTACATTCTTCCTCTCTGCCTTATTAACTCTTATCGCTTCAGGAAGGAAAAGAAGCCCACTGCATGCAGCCTTGATTAAGTCAAGTTTCATATCTGATTTATTGATTGACAGTAAAGGATGTGTTTCAATACACAAAAAGTTACGTAACATTTGGGGTTAGCTAACAGGTCAGTCAGCAATTTCTTTCCACGCAGTGTGAACAAAATGAAAACATAGCTCATTTTAGGTCACAGATCATGTCACAAACTCAGATATTAGTTACACCCCACACCGCCTTTGATGTACTGGGGTGTCTATGTTGCTTTTTCATGAAGCGACGTCACAGCATGAACATTTAGCTCACAAATGTCCTGTAAAGATTGTGGTCAAACCATTTGAACTCAGCTTTCATGTTTTGTAATATACACTTTTGTTTTATATTTTTGACTTTATGTCCACTTCACGTATTTCGACAAAAAAGAGGACCTCGAGCGTTCCTGGAGTTTTCAATATTTTAAAAATATATGTAGTACAGATCCTGAGAAATATATAACAGTATTTGAATTCCTTTGTTTAATGGGAAGCTACTGCAACTTGTGACAAAATGTGATCCCAGCCTTTATCTATTGGGGTGACTTAACCCTCTTTGTATAACAGTCCAAGCAAAAAAAAAAAAAAAATTGTAAAAGTCACTTAAATTTGTTTTAATTTTAAAATCCAACATAGCAGGTGATGTAAGCTGTACCTGAAGGAATTTACAAATATTGAGCAATGGACTACTTGGCTTAGGCCGAAATTTCAACATTGAATATCTCCTTTTGTGATTTTGTGGATGCACGTTTTGGAACGGCGCAATGTATGACGTATGTACGAACTTTGTGTATACTCTAAATTCAAAAGAGCGAACTAAGTCACTCTCTCATAGAGTGCAAAATGTGAATTCACTCCAATAGAGTGATAATTCACTCCAAGAATAATGTAATTCACTCCATTAGAGTGTTAATTCACTCCAAGAATAATGAAATTCACTCCAGGGAGAGTGCCTGCAATGATCACTGTTTTTGAAGATTGATCACTGTAGGCACACCATCAATAGTGAAACTTCTCTCTTTTGAAGGGAATTTCACTCTTCTTGCAGTGAATGGATACTCGAATGGAGTGAATCAAAACTTTCACTTTTACTATTAGAGATTGACTAACTTTATTCTTTTGATTTTAGAGTGTAGGTATCCAGTTTTGAAAATCGTTTTGTGATATAAATGTTACACTTTGGGCATTCTGCTCGATCTTGTCGCTCGGGGTAGGTGCGCACTGTTTAACAAGGTGTTTCTTGATTAGCTGTTGCCATTGTATTGTATTTTTTGTTTGGGTTAGGGATTAGGTTAGGGATTAGGGTTACAGTTAGCCAGTTAGGAAATTTCTTGTTAAGCAGTACTCATGGCCCCGTCGCTCGCAAAAATGTAATATTTTACAGTTCAAAGAAATAAGTGGTTTTGAAAAATGTAGTGGGTTGTGGGGCCTATCACCTTTTAATCTTTCAATTTCCTTTTCTTTATCATGGATAGATGTACCCTAAATTGTATATTGATTCCTTCAGTTTCACTTAATATGAGGGTTTCAGATTCATGAAGACAATAAACGAGGACGATTTACTGCTGATTAACCCCACTAATGGCTGCATACAGTCACTAAACACAAGCGCTAATCGGGTTCGTATATATCCCTCCAGTTTCAACACATACGGTACATAGGGAAACCATTCAGACCTTGCTCTAAGCCCACGAAGTTAAGGCAAGAAGCGTGAAAGGCTGTTTATATTCACCTGGTGCCTTAAGAATCACCGGTTGATCAGAGGTTCGTGTGACAGTATACTGCCTTAAACGCTGCTCTCTATTACGGACAGAAATATTTATCATGATATTATTTTGCGCATATCAACTTCATGGACATAATAACCTTATTTAAGTGCATAACAACATCGAAATATTTTGAATTACATGTGAATTAATCTTCCTTTACTTTTTTTTTCTTCATGCAGGCAATTATTTCATCTCACAACACGCAAAGTGGGCAAAATTTCAAAAGAGGAGTTACGCTTTGACCAAATAGAAGAAGATAGTGTGATAAAAGAATTACGCAGCCAAGGCAACCGACATATACTTTCTAACAAGTCACATGAAAGATTTCTGTCTCAAAATATCAGTTCCTCGCCTAGTCAATTTACCAAGTCTTTACATCTAAAGATTCGAGAAGATATCAGACCGGAAAATGTGGTTGAAGTGGATGAAATTGTACATCGGAAAACATTTAATGGATCGTGTATGACTGTCAAGGAGCTGTCACGAGATAAAAACGATGGTTTGAGTGATAAACATGTTAAATTTTTACAGGTCAGAACACAAGAAAAGAGATACCACTTCAATCCAAGTCGATTAGTGCACTCGAATCAAAGAACTAACCTTACATCTATATCTGTACAAGATAACCCGAAAGACAAAAGAAAATTTGAAATTGCTGCTGAATATTTATTAGTTACAAGTCATTTTGAAAAGAAACCTCTCCGCCAGAAAAGGAAAAAATCCCCCGTGAAAAAAACGAATAAAGCATCTGATCAACAAAAAAGAAGCAATCTTTCAAATTCGTTAAGACGGAATCTCTCGGGGAAGAAATTGAAAACTTTAAAGGAACAAGCAGATAGTCTAAATGCAAAAGGTTCTGTAGGTAATTCATTAATTCCCTCAAAATATCGGAGTCACTTAAAAATGGGCCTACGGAGGAGTAGGGGCAGTGTTGAAATTCGGAACAAACGAACTGAGTTATGTCATCCTTTGCAAAGAATAGTTTTCCTAAAAACTCACAAAGCTGCAAGTACCACAACTGCTTCTATCTTTGAAAGGTATGGATATTATCGAAATCTGAAATTTGTCTTAGGTAAAAATCATGTTTTGTCATTTAGTGCTAAGTTTTCCCATAAAAATATCTTGCATTTCCCAGGTATGCGAGGAAAATCGTATGATATTCTTGCTAATCATGCTCGCTATAACCGAGAAGAGATGGATTTGGTAGTGCACAATGCAACCTATGTAACGATTGTAAGAAAACCAGAGGAGCAACTAGAGTCAGCGTTTGGCTATTTTGAAATGTACAGGGGAATGAAACTGATGGTCAATAGAAATCCTCTAGAGGCATTCATGGAAGATCCTGCGAGATATTATCAAAATTACTCCTATACAAATCGATTAATAAGCAGAAACGGACAACTATTTGATCTTGGCTTTGAACACGAGTTTGATGAAAACAACGCACGAATTAAAACATATATTAGAAAATTAAACAGAGAGTTTGATCTCGTTTTGGTTGCGGAATATTATGACGAATCTTTGATATTATTAAAGAAGTTGTTGTGCTGGAGTTTTGACGATATCTTGTACATATCAAATGGAATAAGGAGTTGGAATCACAGATTTCAAAAGAGCCGGGAACTTATTAACAAAATGAGGCAATGGAATTATGGTGATCTATTGTTGTACGAACATTTCAACAAAACGTTGTGGAGAAAAATTGTCGATTATGGACCAACATTTCAAAACGACTTATCTTACTTTCGTGAGCAAAGAAATAAAGTGCTTCAAGAGTGTGTTGATTCCACTAAAATTGATGATATCGACAGGAGAGAAGCGAAATTTATATTAAAGGATGAATCGGATAGATGTGCCTCCCTATTAAGAAACGATGTTGCTTATACGCACCTGATAAAGAAATCAATGCTTGAACGATATTCTTAAAGGCAGTGATTCGTCACCCCAATTTTAATAAGTACCTATATAGAGAGTATGCTTACCAGGGTATGCTCTGAAGCAATGAACTAGAATTGCGTCTAAATAAGGATGAGTTTTAGGCAGCTGTGGCCTGTGTGAGGAGCCAGCAGTGAGCCCTAACAGGTTGGGAAAAGGGGAACTGTCTAGGATGGTAAATACTCTCCTATAAGTAAAACGTTGACCTTACCCGAACAGAAGGAATTAATAAATATTCACGCAAGTGTATTTAAAAGTCTACAAGCTTGCAGCTTTCTCTTTTAGAGATATAAATATACCTGATTTATTTGTGGGCGTTATTGAGCCAGGGGGTTTACGGAACAACTTTCTCGCCCCACAATCGGCAAATATATACAATGTCAAACCTGAGTGTACACACGTTTTTATTTCTGCTTCCTTTAGTACATGATTAATATGTATGTGCCACTTATATGTGCGTCCTTTAGACACTTGCTCGAGCTAAGAGGTCATTACAGGCGCGGATTCAAGGGGGGGGGGGAGAGTCAGGCTCGACGAATGCCCCCTCTTTTCGATAACCAACGATTTTTTTTCATCGACTATTTTTTTTAGGTATGTAAAATTTACTTCCTAGATGCTAGGGAATCTAAGCTCATCTAGAATTCAAATATTCTTGGGGAGTATACCCAGGCCCACCCGGCCTTCGACCGACTGTGTGCAGCCCCCTTTCTCTACCTTGCAATGAATTGTCAAAAAAACAATAAAATTATTACAGATTTTTTTATAATTATTTCCGACAATTGGTCTAAAAATAAGGGTTTAAGGTCATATCAAGTTTTGATATGTTGGAGGGGCACTTATTCTCAGCATTTTGGTGAAATTTGCGTTGAAATATGATGTGCGGTTTTCAAGATATGAGCAAGTAAATTTGTCATATTTTTAACTCACAGAACATGAAGCAAGCATATATGACATCATATCCCTACATTAACGGACGATCTTTTGTTTTTCTTTAAACATGTACAGCCTATTTTCTCCTCAACAATCCCAGGTTATCGAAATGTGATGGCATAAGTGGCATGAGAACTTTTCAAACTTTCCAATCCGCATGGCGAGGTCCTATTCCTATGTATGTCATGGTCAGCCCTATCTGTCACACAATAGGTACTTCAAAAATAGTCATTCCCATTCAAGCATCAAACTTTGATTGACAGTTCTCTTTGTTCCTATTGTTAAGCCTTGTTGGCCTGTCCCAGGTTTAAGAGGATTTGCCCTTTCACACCCAAGCAATCCTGAAACAATTGTCTTTTTTAAAAGATGCTTTGAAATGAGGTTCGTTTCCTACAGGTTTCAAACTCTAATCAAAAGTTTTAGTAAAACGACTGTCAATGAAAGTTAAAATAGTTTACTTTCTTTGTTTTGCAACGAATTCTGTGAGCCGTCCGCTATAGGCAATATTAAAGGCTAAATGATTTTACCCAATTTTCGCAACTTTCCGCATAACTCCTCAACACACTTGAAATATGTATAGCGTTAAAGTTCTCCAAAGAAATAAACAGAATTTACTTTATTAGGACGTATACAGATGAAAGTGTAAAATTTGCTATGTTTTCATGACGGCTGGCAACGAAAAGTTAACGAGGCACAACGTAAGGGCGTGCCCTCTCACTGAAATTTGGACAATGTATCACTAATCCTAGTTGGTAAGTGGTTCTCAAACTTTTTCAAAATACCGCCCCCATAAGGCATCCATAACTGATCCAACGCCCCTCCCACTCAACATGCCATCATATTTATATAAGTCTTTGACCTTGAGTTTTCCACTTTCAATTTCCAGCACCAAAATGACCCAGATAAGTTTTATATTGGGTAAATTTTTGTCAGTAGTTGCTAAACCTTTCGGAATAGACAGTCTGTGTCAACCACTCTGCAACCTCCTAGGTCCCTTTATTGCACGAATGTTTGAGAACCTTCAGGGACCCCCTATAGTCAATGCCAACACCCCCTATTGCTTGCAAACTCCTCAACGCCCCCTTGAAACTTTTCAACGCCCTCCAGGGAGCGGTAGGGACCACTTTGAGAACCACTGGTCTAGGTATTGAGAAAAAATATTTGGGAACAAAAGGAAGATTATTGCCGGGAACAAACATTGCCTCAAAGAGTCAATAGAACGTTGTGTATCCTTCCTAACACCTCCCTGGGTCAAGACAACGGTCTGAAAAAACAAAAGGATAAAAGCAATCCTTGTCAATGTGAGGAAGTGATATAATCTCTGCTGCCCTCAATTTCACTTTGGAACACAAATCTAGTGACCTTATTTGCTGAAATCTCAAGAAATATATGTCCGATTTGAATGTAAATGCCACTACACTGATAGGTCTAGTTCTTCTTTTACATGTGAAAATTAATTTTTTGCTTTATCGTCCCCTTTAACATGTTGTCAAAATTCCTGACTACCCCAATTTGATTTGACAACAGACGTTCCTTACTATGACGTTGTTTCATCATCCCCGGCAACTGTCTATGGAATAATATCTGAGGTTACTATGAACTACCAAACAAAGCCACCTTTGAAAAATAAAATTCCTGCTACTAAAAGAAGGGTTTAATGTCTTTTCAAGTTTTGATATGTTATATGTTAAAAAGGAATGCATTCATTTTAAGCATTTTGGTGAAATTTGCATTGAAATCCGATTGTGGCTCTCAACTTAGACCATGGGCGTCCGCAGAAAAAAAGTCAGGGGGGAAAAATTTCTAGGGGGGGGGGGGAAAACCTCTGAGTCACCATGAATTGACATGAAGTGTGCGAAAATTTCAGCCCAAAATGCCTCCCAAACCACCAGAAATGGCATTTCTAAAGCCTTTTTTTCCCGTAGAAACTTGCAAAATAGTTTTGTTCGGGTTTTTGCTTTGATTTTTATACGTTTTTTCAAATTTTTCATTTTCCGGGGGGGGGGGGGGGCAAGTGCCCCCCCTTGCCCATACCTGCGGACGCCCATGACTTTGACATGACATTGGTAGGTAAAGGTGTTATATATTCAACAAAAAGTGAACTTGGAGCAAGCACATATGGCATCATATCCTCATATTTATTGACAGTGTTTTGTTTTTCTCTTCCAACTTTATAGGAAATTTTCTCTTTAAAAATCATAAATTATTAGAATGCGATTGCATAAATGGCATAACTGGCAACATGACAGTCTCAAAAAACAAAGGTAAACAAAGCATTTCTTGTCAATGTGAGGAATGGATATAATTTCTGCTGCCTTGAAGTTCATTTTGGAACACAAATCTACTGACTTCATTTACTGATATCTTGAAGAAGTAGATGTCCAATCTGAATGGAAAGTTTCACCACACTGTGTAGATTTCGTTCCTCTTTCACACATGAAGTTTCATTTTCTGCTTAAACTTTCCCTTCAATGAAGCAAAATTGTTTCATAATTGTCAGGTTGCTGATTAAACATCACGTAGCTTGTTGCATTCTGCTATCCTTGTCGAATATATGTACTTTCCTAGTTAATTTATGACAACATTGGTTGCAAAAACTCACATACGAGTCTCATCTTGATAGACTTCACGTAATTAACGATGAAAAGAATTGCTGGCCTTTTGGGCTATCACAACTGATTATTTCAAAGAGCTAAATAGTGTGTTCTATTTTTTGGACATTTGTAGGCACTGAAGGGTAAATTTATATTTATAAATGGGCGAGAGTTATTACACTATTGTTCCAAAATCTATTTTATCCTAATACAATAGTCCACAATCACCGTCTAGCAAGTCTGCGGAGTGGACCATGTAGATAGCGCTTTCTCAGAAACCATAATACACCCGTTTGATACGTTATACCAGGGAGGTCTAATAACACCTCCCTGGTTAAACACAGTTCGTCTCGTGAATGTAATCGGCTAGAAAGTTGGCAGGCTGTTGCATTGTATTACGTTTCCAGCTCGTCCCAATACTGTACGTTAGTGGTAAGCCTGTGTATAAAATGAAACTACTTGTGGCTGATTGAAGTTAATAATAGCCTGACAATACTCATGCTTGCACAGCACACATTGTATTCGCATAACAACAAATTCATTTTTTGTTGCAGCCCCAGGAGAAACACTAAACAAGGGATTGACTAAAGAAAAGAATCATATTTGGTAATAATACTCAACTTCTAATGGGCTGTTACATTAAAGTTACCTCGCGTATCCCGCGATAATATATTGCTAATTTATAACCAGTCTATCTTTGACAGTTCCATGTTGCGCGGGGAGGTCAGCCACATCTACACCTTTAGTCCTTTCGTCTAAGTGACAAATTCCACGAATATGAACAGTCTCCTACCATACTTTTAAAGACTTGAAGTAGCTTTTGCAAAATATCTCTAGGAGAAAGGAGACTGCAAAGTGCGATATACACCCAAGCAATTAGGGTATGATCAAATTTATTTCAAATAAAGACAGATCTACAAAACTTTCAAAGTTGAGGGCGACATTTTAATTTTCATTTTCTCCATGTAAATCCTCACAATTTGCTTGCACTATGTACTGAAACAAGGTTCTTTTTCCTCATGCCCCTTGCATGCAGACCAGAACACAAGCGTGCTGTAAAAAGAACGCATTCGCTGTTCAGCACATTGTTGAGCATTAGGAAGATTCAGTGTGAACACTGTTTGGAAAAGTTTAATCAACCAGGAAGCTGTTAGCCTCTAACAGCTCCCTTTAAAACATAACGATCCTTTTAAAGGTAAAGTGACACTAAAATGACTAAGTCGGGTATTTGAAGTAAAAAGCATTAAAAACCCAGGAAAATGCCGCAGTTCCCTTCAAAAATCGGTTAAAAAGTTTACAAGTTTATTTCTGATTTGCACTTTATCATGCATAAATATGAGCTCAACATGTAAATCTTGTGACGTCATGGGAGGGACATACCATATGTGGCAAATGCTATCCTTTGTTTTTGCAATCTTCATTATTTCCTGAAGAGTTTATTTTGAAAGTTTAAATTGTGTCCTTGAAAGTCATCAGCATCAATCATCTAACTATACACTATCTGATGAGTAATTAAGAGATACGGTAATTAATGTAGGGTTAACAAGAGAAATGTCAACACTGTGCAACACTCATCATCATTATTTTTGAATAACCAACAAGTTGCTTCAGAAACATTCAAACTTTGAAGAGATATATCTTGGGAACGGTAAAAGATTTATTGACATAATTCCAGCGGATTCTTCCTCAGGAGACCTTGCTCCTAAACTACAAAGTAAATTCAGGGCCTTTTGCTGACATGTCACACTTCCTTTAATAACGGATATTCCGGTGACACCTTTCAAGAAAATCAAAGAGGCACCTTTTCTTTTTAGCAGTGGAAATTTCATCTCAATATGTTACGTACAGTATAATGGCTTTTAAAGAAAGTACGCGCGAATTATATAAGGAAATTGTAAGGTTTTTAAACCCTACAGATAACCGGAAACGGCACTTCTCGAATAAAATAATATGAAAAACGGCTGTATTTAGTTTTGCAATGACTAAATAAAATGTCACATTTTGTTAGTAGAGTTCACAATTATCACTTAGCTTAAAAAGAGAAATGTCACTTATGGTAGAATTCGACACCCTGTTCTGGAACAGAGAACAGTGTTCTCGAGCGAGTCGAATACGTTCTCGAACTGTTCTCGAGCCCAAATCTCACACCACCTCGGGTTGCTGGTGCAGCTATAACGAACAGTAAACAAGATGGCGGAGTTAGCTTCTCATGGAAGGAATTTAAGGAATTATCAGCAGCACAATGGCTGATCTTGAGCAGGACATGTATCCGAGAGGATTAAACCACTAATGTAACAGTCTTTAGGACTTAATGATGAAAATTAAAAGAAGTAAGTGGTGAAAGCAAGACACCGTACGGCGGCACGTTAGGCCGACATGCACAGAATGACGTATACCCATGGTAACTAGTATCCCTGAATGTGTGCGACACTACAGAAGGGATTCGTATGTTCTCAGGGTGTCAAGAACTCGGTGTCGAATACAGCCTATGTCTAATTAACATTTTTATATGCCCCATGTGTTCAACGGTATATTCAGAGTTTTGTCATTAACTTAATTCTGTGTATTTTTCTATCAGAGGGTTTAGACGGGAAAAGACGTATGCGAGAATTTCAGTTTGGGAGAGAGGGCAGACGTTTCCATGCAAGAAAAATGCAATCCTTTATGCCGGAAATACTTTCTAAGCGGAGCGCCACGATCAGTTTTGAAAAAAATGCGACCCCTTATTAAACAGCCGCAAATTCCCTAATTGAGACTTGTAGGGAGCACACCACCATTTATCCGAAAGGCCTTCCCGGGAAAGTAGTTCCAAAGTACACCGTCAATTTTAGGTCCTCTTTGAGTGTAAACAGCTCACATTAGAATAATCAGTTGCTGCTTATTTTTCGTGGATATGAAGAAGGAGATGTTAATGTGTAGGTGATGCAAAGTTGGGGTGGATTGAAGGTTATTTAGACCATTTTAATACCAGGTGTGAAAAGGAGAAAATTTCCATCACTTTGCGGTTTAATAGGGGTGGGTGCATAGCCCATAAACTTCTTCCCCATGTAGATCAAAATCTAAACGGTCATGCTATGGTAAATTTGTGATGCCATGATTGGCCAACGTCTTGGCTTTCATGTGAGGGATAGCTTTAGTGGGGTGTGAACTTTAACAAGGCTGTAGGGGGCAAAATAGTGTGTAAATCAATGGAGAAATTAATGTTGGTGTGCTCCCTGTAAGTAGAATCCAAGCAGTTGTTATTCTGTAATCCTATTCGAAAGACGGAACGCCGTCATCATTTGGCTCGGAAGGTAAAGAAAAGTTTGAAAACTCGTGATCCCTCAGAAAACCTGAAATGATTTTCCCCAGGCTCGTAAGCAGAACCTAAGCAGCCTAAGCATTCGTCAATATGTTGGGGCTAGGGTGGTCAGAGGCGGAAATTTTTCTCCGCCCTACTTACTCCACTTCACATATCTATGGAGAGGCAGTTTGCAGTACTCTTCCGTAATTTGCGTCACGGCTACCATTTCCGCAACATTCCTCTAGCTCTCATCTTCATTACTTTTTTTCCTTTCTTCTTTTTCTTCATTTTCCTTCTTTTTACTTTTTTCCATCTTCTTTCCTTTCTTTTCCCTCCTCCTTTTCTCCCCTATCAATGGGAGGGGGGGGGGTCATCATGGCCCGTTGCCCCCTTGCACACACCGGTGGAATTCATAAGTGCACATAGACGAATCCGGACAGCAAGTGATGGTTTGATTTCAGACAGTCATAAGTGGGGTATATCACCTTTTAATCTTTCAATTTCTTTGCTAACTCGTGCCACGATTAGTTGCACACAAAATTAACTTTTTATCCCTTCAATTTCACTGAATATGAGGATTTGAAATTCATGAAGACGATTTAAGGCTGATGGACCCCACTAATGGCTACCTACAGTTACTAAACACAAGCGCTGAACGGATTCTTCTATAAGGTGAACTCAACTACTAACGATAAAACAACTTAATAGAAAATTATACACAACTGCTTCTAGAGTGTTTTTTTTTTTTTGTTTGAGCATTTCCCTTTCCAATAAGTGATTCACACTTACGCTGAGTCAGAAATTATTGTCACCTGAAATATTGAACAGTCGGTAATCGAGAGTTTCGTAAACCAATTTTCTTTGTATCTTATATTAGATTAGCTATACCATCTGGTCACCTACCAGCACAAAAATAAGCCACGGTAATTTACAAAACGCATTAGCACAATAACATGTAACCATAATATATTGCACTGCGCTATACTAAAGAGTAAAGTGCCGGTGATTAATTCTATACAGAACTCTAAAATGGCAATTTATCTATAAACATGTCGAGACAGTTCCTTTTTAGGATAGTTGCCTAGTTACATTTTGTTCAATCAGGGAGGTGTCTAATTACACCTCCCTGGTTCAATAATATGTCCCACTCCATCTGCAAACACGCTGTTAAAAAATCGTTCTTCTATCAAGAATTGAAATAAATGGTCTTTATACAAGATGGCCACGCATGAATTTTTCAGGGGAAAAGTAATTGTCTTTAGGCAAGCAAAGTAGACTGAGTTATCTTACATCATGACTGTCATCTATTGCAGCATTTAAAACTAACAGTGTGATTAAAATTTAAAATATACACATTGAAAAAGTGCGAAACAACTGGAGAGAAGGACGTAGACGACCAGACTTAGAGGCCTGATCCTCTTCCACCAAGGAGTTTCAATTCTCCTAACATACTTACTCAAGCCCCTCCCACAACTGGCTAAACCTCATCCTCATCTAGACACGATTTCAGTTCTTTGTGTCAGAGTGAGTGTGACAAGACCCAATGTGCAACAAAACTTTCCCAGTATTTTACATGTTTTGTAACATAAGATACACTTCTCTACATTTTTAAACTTGCTACGAATCAAAGAGTGGTGTCAATTGAGACTACTAAAAAAACTGTAGTTTAGGGGGGGAGTTGACTACCTTCAAACTTTGCGTGGTTAAAAACTCAGCCGTAAACTGGTAAAAACTCAATTTAAATTGACAAATTTATCAATAATTTGTGATATATTTCGTGCACTACACTGTCTTTGTTTTTACTGCACCTTTAACCAAACTGTGATCACGCTCCAGTTGTAATGGGGCGACTGGAATATAAAATACCTTCTCTATACTCTCTTAAATCAGTAGATTTAAAATTAGTTTAATAGAGCTAAAATAAATCTAAAAGCATGGAATTAGTGACCAACCGAACGTTCGATTGGTCGCTAATTCAACTCTTTTAGATTTAAACTCCGATATTTTAAATCTTAAGATTTAAGAAAGTAAAACGTACTATGCAAAAAAACTTCCTAACTTCTCAGAGAGACAGTGGAGCCTGATGATCCCATGCGTGGAAGTACTACCTCGGAACAATCGACTATTTTTATTTAAGTGAATAAATATCAATATTTTATATCTCAGCTATGGAACATGCACGATTACAATGAAAGTTGGATGAACAAAACTCAATTTCCCCTCTCTATGCATCTTCTTCTAACATTTCATTTTAGGTACACCTAAAGGGCAAACTCTCATACCAACACTACCATTCTTGTAGGGGTAACAGAGATTTTCAACTGGCTCAGCTCTTAATTGATTGATAGCTAATTTAAACAATGCAGAGTACCAAAGCTTGTATTACACATCATGAACTGTGCTGAGAGTGTTTTGATTATACACATAGAGCCAAATTTCTTTATTCTCACCCTGAAGTAGTAAACTGGGAGTGTGTCTGGAGGAGGATGAATTTCAGACAATTGTGGGAGGGGCTTAAGTAAGGAGGTTATGAGAATTTGCGGTGAGAGAATTGGGCCTTTAAATGCGTAGGGTTCCTAATATGATAAAATTGTGCAAGCTTGGTTCTAAGGATAAGCAATCGGGGAAGGAAAACAGAACAGTGAGCCACACTAGAGCAAAAAGGGTCGTGACCGGCCCGATTTAAACAGAGGTTGTTCTGTCAATGTACCATATAAGGGTCGCCAGTTCACAGACGATTTTGTGATGTCATTTACATTTTTTAGAGGTTCGCTACCGTCCCATCAAGAAGCTATGTTTCATCTTCATGTAAATTCTCTTTTTAAAAGTCTTTGGGAATAACAAATAATGCTCATCTGCCCTGCTCCATGTGGTTTTTGATAGTACCGACTTCGTTTTGGAGAAGAGATGTATACTAGCTTTTGTTCTTTATCCCCCGATTTCCATGGTAACCAATCGATTCAAGCTTAGCCTTACTATGACCGAAAACCCACTGCATTGCAGTAAGGCACACAATGAAATGTGACCCTGGTAAAAGTAATATCACCTGGAGTGCCTCATTAATCGGCTTTACTCTTGTACATCCCACGCATTTTAAACAATGCCTCTACGATACACTTAAATATTAATATAGCTGCAATAACCGTTACGCATGGAACGAGAAGAATTAAAACATATATGTCCATCAAATTCTTCTGGAAATCGTGAAGTTCTCTAGAGGCAGAGTGGAGATGTTCGGAACCGTACTTGATGATATGCTCAATCCAGTATGCCGCCTTCTGTCTGGGTGATAGAGGGCGGTCTTTAAACATGGTCGACATCTTCTTTATATTTCTTTGGTACCTGGGAAAGGAAGTGTCTAGTCTCATTAAAGGGTAAATGCAAACACCCTAGCTAGAATCATAACACAATAGCCTATCCTGTTTTTTTTTATTGACCATTAAGAATTAAGCGCCAATATTTGTCCTCATCAATTGTGAAATTTACCAGGGACTTGCTTTTTTTGTTTGTTTTTACTTTTAACAGTCACTACATCAAGGAAGATACCTGGAGAAAAAAATAGGAAGAAATATTTGAGATTTAGCTGTGCCTTCAAGTTTTTGGCGACTGCTTTCGTCCTTTACTAAACTCATTTATCTTAAGAGCAACAAATCGCTCCTGTAGAGTGAAATTTGGGGACAATCTTAATTTGGCATAAAAATACAAGTGGAAAAGAGTTTTCTTATTTTTTTAAGAGTCATGAGCGAGTATTCAGTCTGTCCCGTTCTTAATTTTACTCTTATATCAATGTATGATGTATACTGTATGTATATAAGTCTCTTTAACCTCCTTGAAGGTGTCACAGAGAATGAAATAAACAAACAAACTCTTGCAGAATTTTTGGTTAAGCATGTAAACGTTTCACTAGAACTAAAGGAGTGCAGGTAAAGGAGGAGACGGGGGGGGGGGGGGATAGCCAGAGGGGGCTACAGCCCCTCCCGATTTTTCTGCCAAAGGCATTTCGGGTCACCTTAAATTGCTATTGTATTGTTGAACATGTTCTGCCACTTTGGTGATTAGCCCCTTCACTTCAAAATTCGCGCCGCGGTCCCTGGCTCAGCAGATGTTATTGAAAAGCATCATCGAGAGTAATGAATAGCAGTACTGTTCATCTTCACTGCTGTACTTTAAGCAGTTATAGTGACAACAGTAGCTGAGATGGCAGAAACAGAAGTTTTAATGAAAATCTTGTTTCGATAAAGGGCATTGTATTACTGGAATTGTTCACAGCAATAATAAATCATAGAATATGCGGGCGTATTAGAAAATTTATGTTAATGAAATTTATGATTAAACCCGCAATAATCAGTTATAAGATTCGTAAAATATCACTGCCGGCAATATGATCTTTCTGGATTCCAATTATTTGGGTGCACTGAAAGAGTGAAAGTAAAACGGGTGAACTTTCATGTGACGGTTAAATAAAATTGTGCTGTTGCACTAGCGTAGCCAGCGGGGGGGGGGGGGGCAAGGGGGGCAGAGTGCCCCCCCCACAGAAATTTTGGGGACGCGATGGGCGATGTTGAAAAAAATGAAGGAAGGAATGAATGTTTTTTCGATACTTCCATTCCACATATCTAGGGATTGTCTGTCAACCTTACCAAGTAACGGGTAGGCACAGTACACAGTTATGTAGAGGTCGTAAATTTCATCCCATATCACAAAGCCTAGTTGCTGTACTCTTGTGTGTGTCATCTGATAGATCAGTTGGTGAGCAACCCACGGAGCATAGTTTGGCTATTTTATCGGGTATTCCAGGTGATTTCGACACAATGTATGTTATCCCCGATACGGTTTACAACCCCTATAGTTTCTATTTTTTTTCTTTTTGTTCTTAATGATTACATAGGCTATGTTATTTTTTGTAAGCCTATAAAAAATTTTCGCGCGCTTCGCGCGCTTTGCAATTTCACGATTCAGACTCAAAAGAACACTATCAGAGCGCAAATGCGGCTTTTAAAATATTAAGTGATATTGTGCAAAATGTGCCCCAGGCTGCGATGACATGGGATAGTTAGGCTCCTTCATATTCCCTTCTCACCACCCCCTCGACATAGGGGCTATCGGAACTTGTGGTCGCTGGCATGGACCGCCCCCTGTCGGGAATAATCTGTCGCCTTCCCATGGTCGGGTTAGTTATTTTGGCTTTCAAAAGAGTTATTTCTGCGATAAAACCCAAAATGTTCGGTACGCTTTGCACACTCTTCCTCAGTTCCGTTACCTAGAGCTAATAAAGTACAAACCCTTCTCATCTTTTCAAGTAAATTAATAAGTAGAATAAATGGATTAATGTACATTTCGGGAATTTCATCTCATTTCGCTAAACTTAATAAATAAAGTTAATAATCTCTTGTGTCAATCGTGCGGTACGGACTCGAAGAAGGAAGTACAATATAAGTTGTGCCCGATAGGGCCCAAATGCCGGGACAATGGACCTATATAAGCTTTAAATAAATACAGATTCTTTCCAGTGTAGGCAAACCAAAAAAAATTTCGCCCGCTTTTCCACGGTTAAATCAGTGCGGAAATATCTTTCTCCAGCATATACAAATTTTATGTCGTATATGACTCGAAATGGCAGGCATAGTGCACAGGTTTTCTTCAAATCTCCCTCACCAACACATCGATGGCATCCTGGCTGTCGGGGCTTGGGGTCGCTACCCACCCTACCCCTCCCCCCGTCCGGAGAGTGGCCCTTCGTCGGGCAAATCCTGGCGCCAAGCCTGGAGGGAAGACACATTTTTTCCAGTTATGATTTGTATATGTGTAATGAAGCAATGAACTAAAAATGGAAGCTGCATTTTTTGGCGAGCGGCAACTATTTTGGAGGGGCGGCCAATTTCACTAGGATGGCGTGTCGCCCCTCTAAAACTCCCTGTGGAGAACACTGGAATCTAGTATGAAAAGAACAAAATATAGCACCATATTGCATGTAAACTCTTCGAGACAGCAAAAAATTCCAAATGGGGAGGGGGACACCTAGGGAACAGGCCCGTAGCCAGGGGTTTCGCACTTACTCCCGCCCAGACCTAATTTTGTTTTTATTTTTTTTATTTTAATGGAGTTTTGGCGTTTTCAGGGCAAAATGTCAATTCCGCCGGCTTAGCCAATGTAAGCCTTATGAGTAGCTGTTTTGTTTCAGTGCAACACAATTCCCCAGGGCCCCATTGACTCGTACAGTAACCCTCTTAAGTACAGTCACATGCTAACTCTCGAGGAAATAAGGAAAACATTGATACAAGATTGAAAATGTCAAAAAATTCCAGCTTAGGTGTTCACCAAAGGCTCAATTTTGATGTAAAATTGCAAAATCTCCTTGGCGTAGGAGGGAAAACCACGCCCTCTCCCCGTTCGGTCGCTCGGCTCCTCACTTTGGCGCTTCGCTCCCTCAAGAAAATGCCGCACCCCAGTGGCGGCGATGAAAAATGGAAAAGTGGGGGCTAAAGGTATGTTCAGCCCCTCAATATTTGACAAGTGCTCCAATTAAGGAGCGGAGAAAAGTTCGAAGTCGGGCTGAACATATTCCTGCTTAGAACACTAGGGAAGTGCCGTTTCCGGCCATCTGAGGGGTTTGTAAAGCCAAAATTTTCCTGGTACACTCCGCACCAATCGATGGTAGACCTCCTCTTAAAACATGTATTAACATTTTTCATAGACGGATTTTTTTACGCATTAATTGCGAAATTTCAGAAATGAGATCTATATTTCCAGGCTGGGAACATGCAGCATAAAACATTCGGGAAGTGCCGTTTCGTGCCATCTGAGGGGTTTCTAAAACCAAAAATTTTCTTGTACGCTCCGCGCCAACTGATGGTGGCGCTCCGCTTAGATAGTCCTGTCGGGCAAGAATGGAGACGATGAGCCGACTTTGCCCCCCCCCCACAAGAAAATCCTGGCTGCGCCCCTGTGCTGTTGTGCATGTCTGTCGTGAGTAAATCACTCAAGGTCAGACATTCAGCATGAGTTATCAGGCTAAATGTCAGGCCAGAGGCTCTTTCAAACGCCCGAAACCGGAATCAAACTGAACTTATCCAAATCGATGTTGGCGTTGGGTCTGTTTTGTGTTTTGGGGGTAAACTAGCGTAAAACCGATATCATTGTGGTTTCGGGTGATCTATTTGCTTTCACTCAAACCGACCGACAAAAAACTCCCAAACACCTATTAACCACTTGGTCCGCCTACGAAACCATATTTTCTTCAGAGTCACAACAAGAAACAAGTTAGTGGATCGCCGACTTAAACCTATTGGTTAGAAAGTAAGAAACAGCCTTAAAATCCTCATCTAAGACACTTTTTCAGAGGTACCACTGCGTGCTTCGAATCGTTTAGTTACAATCTATGTGCAGAAGCTCGGGGATGGCGCCAGGGAATTTCGATGGGCCAAACTTAGGGGTTGAATGCTCCTTTTTTCTTTCATTTCTTTCTAGTTCTACATTTTCTGGCGAATATAGGGGGAGGAGAGGTGATTGCCCCTGCCACCCCCTGACGCCGGCCATGCATGCGCAAGCTTGATTGGCAAATATCATTAAGAATGTACTGCGAACTAAAGTTCCTATACTTTTCATTCGTGAAAGATTGGAAGGTCCAGGGTAGTCTGACATCGTTGTTTTGTTAACTGTGATGCCTGAGTTTGAATCTTTTTGGGTTCAGTGTGATCCTGGTTGTATCCAAACCGATGATTGGATATCTAAGAGGTAAATGAACCTTTTAGTACCCCCTTATGTAAGATTTAAATTCCATCGAAGGTATACGCTTCATCAAAGTGTTTGTCACATACCTTGGGTTGGCTAATAGGGTACGCATGGTGCTGTGTAAAGACTGGACTGTAACTGATGTAACATCAAGTTTTAAGCCAATTCCTTTGTCCACAATCATTTGAGCTACGTCAAACTGATCTCCTCCTAAAGGTATGACAAGGATGGGTACGGCGTGGTAGATAGCTTCATAAAGACCATTATTGCCACCCTGGTAAATAAACAACCTAGTTTTGTGGTGTCCTGCAAAGAAAACCCCCAAAAACACATTAGGCAGATTGGTGTTTGAGGAAAAATGAAACCACTTACGTAGCCACTTACCCAACCAACACCACAATGGAAACGATAGTCCTCTGTAACACCTTACTTCTTCCCAACGGTGAGTTGAAATATTTTTAAGTTGGCAGAACAGGCATTCCCTTATCTTTGGATAATTTGGGTGACCTTCAAATGGAAGATACCCGCAGAAGTGGGCAATTCGCTCGGTTGTCAACATGGTCTGAAAGAAGCTGAACACAGATTTTACAACTCACCGATTTCACAGGGGTGTTAAGGAGAGGAGATGCTATTCCACGAACGAGGCATGTTGCAGTAGACTTCATCCAGCTTGTCAGTAGCACAATTCGATTAGCTCTGTAGTATCTAATGAACCAGAACCGTAAATTGCGCAAAACATACCTTTACCCGTAACTATTGGATATGAAACTTGACATATTATGTCAACTGTTAGCATTGTTATGTTGTAGTGACTCTTTAACGATCTCATTAAGCTATCGATATCAACTCAACGAGCCCCTTAACCTTAATTACTTTACATCTGATTGGAAGATTGGTGGTCACATGTCCGTCATTTCCCCCACCATCACATGATCCATTCATGTATAGTGCAATAGCAGTCCACACAGAGCAACGGTAAGAAAGCTTAGAGTACAATAGTAGGCTAAGCGGTACGTAGGCCTACTGTACGTACGTAGTCCGTACGTTCACATTATTTATGGCGTCGCGAATCGATAATCAACGTGAGAATCACGTATTGCATACAGGGTACGTAATATACCTAATTACTTCAATGTTGACCAAATTACGGACGCCTATCTGTTAACACGTACAACTAATGGACTATTGAATTTACGTACATGTATATGTTTTCCTTGAAGGCGAAATATACAGTTATGTATTTTATTGTTTTTCATTTCTACTCAACATATTAAGATGTACAAATTTCCCCCTAATGTTCAATCTAGTGGTATATATATATATATATATATATATATATATATATATATATATATATATATATATATATATATATATATATATATATATATATATATATATATATATATATATATATATATATATATATATATATATATATATATATATATATATATATATATATATATATATATATATATATATATATATGTATATATGAGTCCTCATTTTCAGAAGTTCCTCGCTTTAGGAACAAAAGTAATTGGTCGCCGCCTGAAGGAAGAGATCGCTTCTTGGATTGTTTTTTGGAAGCCGTCCAAAATGATGTGGACAGTTATACACCCCCTAAGTTTGTTCATGACAATCTTTCCAAGACTGAAAGGCAGGCCCTGGCCTCACTCTCTAGAGACAGTAACATTATCATTAAACCAGAAGATAAAGGACCGGCTTTTGTAGTGCAAAATAAAACCTCGTATGTAGAGAGTGCTTTAAGTGACCTTAGTAACCAGAAATTTTACAAGGAAAATGATGCCGACAAGACACCACAAGTTGTCAGTCAAGTTCGTTTGTTAGTCAACAAAATGCTTCATGAAGGGGATATAGATGAAAAAACTGCCGAATACCTAGTTCCTAAGGAGTGTAAAACTTCAAGGTATTATACATTGCCTAAAACTCACAAGGAACCAGACATCTCTGGTCACCTTAAAATTCGTCCTGTTATTTCCAGTAGTGGATCACCCATTGAGAGACTGTCAGAATTTTTGGACTTTTTCATTAACCCAGAGGTTCAAAAACTGGACTCATTTATCAAGGACTCTAAGGATATGGTTAAATTAATAGAAGGAATAAACGAGAAAGGACCTTTACCACTATAAACGGGTATGTTTACAATAGACGTCAAAGCCATGTACCCCAGTATGCCTCAGCATTTAGGTATAAAAGGAGTTAGAAAGGCCTTGGATTCTCGCCAAATTAAAAAACCGTCTACTGATAATTTGATTGATTGTTTAAAGCTTTGTCTCACAGAGAACCATTTTGAATTTAATGGAAACTTTTTTACCCAGGTACACGGTACCTCTATAGGTCCTAAAATGGCCCCCGGGTATGCCTGTTTAGGTATGGGCATTGTTGAAGAAGAATTATGGCAAAAGTGTTCTCTTTCGCCCACTGTGTGGTCTCGTAACATTGACGATATCTGGGGTCTCTGGCCCCATGGACCAGATCTTTTCAAAGAGTTTATGAAAACTCTTAATAATCTTTACCCTGGTGAGCTTGAGTTTACTTCGTGTTTTAGTTTTGATTCCCTTCCTTTCCTTGATCTGCATATTTTTCGCAATTTTGAGGGTTATCTCAATACTGACCTTTTTGTTAAACCTACGTTCAAAAATCTTTATCTCAAATATAATTCTTATCATAGCAAACATGTTCTTGATAATATTGCTTACGGTCAGGCTCTCCGTATCCGTACTATCTGTTCTACAGAAGAATCTGCTCAAAAAAACCTCAATACCCTTAAGTGTAATCTGATTGAAAGAGAGTATCCCACGAGTATTGTTACAGAGAAGGTGAATAAAGCATGTACTGTTCCGAGAAGGACGCTTCTCAACCGTAACCGTTCCATTTGTGCTAGGAGGAGTTTTAATGCCCCCCTGGTTGTTACCGGTAACCCAAGGTTACCTCCCCTAAACAATATTATTAAGAAGCATTTTCATATTCTTAAATCGTCCCCCACCTTTAATAAAAGTTTTTCTAACCCGTCCCCAGTAGTTTACAGACAACCTCCTAATTTAAAATCTTTACTGGTAAGAGCTAAAATACGTCATAATGCAGAGAATAGAGGTTGTTTCAAGGCACACGATAAAAGGTGTGTCACCTGTAGTGTCTTACGTGAAACTTCTGTCGTTCAAAGTTTTAATACAGGTCAGAATTTCCAGGTGAGGGGGGATTTAACCTGTACCACCAAAGGCGTAATCTACTTGATTAATTGTTTGGATTGCCATAAGCAGTATGTGGGTGAAACGGGATTAGAGCTTAGAAGTAGATAATAGGGGTCATCGACAGGAGTTTAGAAAAGGTCAAACTCCCATTGGTAAGCATTTAAAGGTGTGTAAAAATTTCGAATTAATAGGTATCGAAAAGCTACGTAACAATAATAAGAAAACTAGGGAGGAGGTTGAATTGAAATGGATTTACCGGTTGAATACTCTTGCCCCTATAGGTCTTAACGTAAAAGATGTAAGCCTCAATAGAGCATTGCCTAATAGCTAGTATTTTTTCCATTACTGTTATTTCTTAGCACGTGAGCAAGGGGGAGTGTATCTCCCCAAAACGTAGTGCGTTTTTAACATCTGAGCTTTGCCGTTTTAAAACTTTTAAGTTTTGAACTCTTTACCGTTTTTAATATCTTGTTGTCTCAGAAGATTTGAAACGATCTTTGTCTTCAGTATTTTATTAAAATTTCAGATCGTTTTAACAGTATGCCGTGTGTTTTGTGCATGTTTCTTGTTATCGTTTATATATATATATATATATATATATATATATATATATATATATATATATATATATATATATTTAAATATATATATACATAAATATATATATATATACACCGTATATATACATATTGAAAAGGTTGCAATAAGTTCTTACAACATAGCTTTACAGAACTGTTTCGTAACGGCCAATAATGTAGGTCCTCACTCCTCAGAAGCCTGAAGTAGAATGATGTCAATAACGTTAAATACCTATGTGTTCGCTGCTTTTGAACGTGTTCGTTTTTAAGCACGTGTTCGTTCCGTGTTCGTTGTGAACAGGCACGAACGGTGTACAGCGAGCCAAGATACATTACCTATTAGAATAATTACACAGTAGATGTTTGTTCCTGTGTCTACAAGAGCTTATCAGTTCGTTTCTTTTATTTAGAGTTGCTAAGGAAGGTTTGAGTATAATGAAGAACTTTTCTGCCAGACAGAGATTACAAGTTTTAGATGATGTGGAGTATGCTCGAGCTTTGTTCATGAGTTTCCATTTTACGGAGTGTTCTACATTTGTATCCTTTAGTTTCCAGATGTATTCACTGAGTGCAGTTGCGTTTCTTTTGTCTTTGTGTTTAAAGCTAGACTTGTGGGCGGTGTATCTTGTTTTGAATGTGTTCTCTGTTAGACCAATGTACGTATGTTTCTTCGTTGTGGTTGTCGTGGCGTGTTACAGTTGCTTGTTACACAATGTTGTTCGTGAGGCAGTTGCCTTCCAATGGGCACTCACTTTGCTTTCTGGAATTGCAGTTGCTTCGCGTTGCTGGTTGTACTTCCTGTTTCGCCAGTATGTATTTGTTGTGCGCTGATATAATTTGGGCTATGTTTGCCATGCAGCTGTAACTCAGTTTCACCGTGTTTCTGTTGAGTAAAGTATGTAGTTTGTGCCCAGGTGGGAAGCAGCTGTCCAAGAGGTTAAAGAATTTCTTGCCAATGTTGGTTGTGACACTGTCACTAAACGGGGGGTTGAACCAGGTTATGTTCCTATTTCGTCTTCGTTTCAGGGCTCCCTTGGAATGACTGGTGCTAGGGGGTTGGGTCTCTTACTTTAGGTTGTACCCATAGCCACTTCTTTGTAATGCTTCTTGGTATACGGGCGATGATGTGTTGAATGTGTTTTCGTCGGAAGAAATGTTGGATAGTCTCCCGTTGATGCTTTCTGGAATGTTCTTTATGATAAGTGGGGGGTGGTTGCTCTGTTTGTGCACATAGAGAGGGGTGTTGTTTGGTTTCATGTATGGCTTGTATGTGCTTGTGCTAAGATCAAGGGTAAGGTCTAAGAAGTTCACTATTTTTTTGTTTGCTTCAATTTCTATTTTAAGATTGTTATTTGAGAATATCTTGCATATTTCTTTCTTCATTTTTTCTGGTTGCCTTGGTGTTGCTTTGCAAACAGCCAAACCGTCGTCTCTGTATAGGCCGACATTCATGTTAATGTGCTGAAGTTGTGATAGGAGGTACAATCCTATTAGTTCACAAGTTTCAGCACCGTCGAAACTACCCATGGTGACATCGAATAAAGATTCGGTACGCTTGCACCATGGTGTTTCAACTTAAACAGCATAGTTCTGTTTGTGTGAAAGAGAATATGCCTTTCGAATGCTGGTACGTCTGTGTAGTTTAATGCAAAGTCTAAAGCCTCGTTGAGCAGGTCGGTAGTAATTGAGGGGTAAACTCACAAATGTCAAAAGCAATAAAAGATTGTTGGTGTTTGTCGTGTATTTCACTAAACCAGTCTATGACTTCACTTGTGTTCTTCCATTGGTTGTAACCTGTAGATTGTTTGATTTCTGAATTTATCCGTTCTAGTATTTGTTTGCTAATCTTCCCTAGTTCTGATTTTGATGGGTTGATTAGTCTGCATGTGGGTTTGTTGTTGAAGTTCGGTTTGTGGTCTTTTAGTGTAAACACAAATTCCGTGGGCTAATGACCCCATGACCTTAAACTATTGTCTCTCTCGTTGTTGTGGCCGAATTTTCGGGTAGCTACTCGCAGTTGGAGCTCCGCGTGAAACAGTAAAGATGGGTGACGGCCGCGCTCTCCGCATGGGTCCAAAAGGACCCAAACAGCGGCAAAGGGTCAACGAATATAAAAAAACGCGGAGCTCGTTTTGAAGAAAATTTGAAATATTTGGAAGAAATTTTGCTTTTAGTAATAACATTAAAATAATTGAACTGTTTGTTGGAGAATCTGCCTTTCATATGGTCAAGCTCCAAAAAGTTGTATGGACGACTGAAATTCGTTTGGGGTTACGCATTTTATTGTAGGCGTAAGTAATATGTTGTTAAACCAAACTGAACTTCAATTTGCCCTAAAATTTCTTACCTTGAACAACGATTTGATAATTAAGACCTTATGTTGGAGAAATTTTGCAATTAATGAAAGAAGGTGTGGCTTTTTGTTGGGTAAAATGAAAAATGGGGGTGCTGTGAGGTGATCTGCCTTTTAGAGCAAAACCAAGTAGAATGTTTGGGTGATTGAGTTTGATTAGCATTTTGCAATGTAAGGATAATCCACCGAAATTAAAAAAAATTTCCAAAAATATTATTCCCATTTGCAACTAGAATTTGAAACCTGAAGGTTATATTGAGAAATAATTTCAATTTTACGATAGATTTTAGAGTGTTAATAAGAATCTGACTTTCCTATTGGAAAGACAAGTAGGTCGCTGGGGCTTACTGAACATCTTCATGTCAGTTAAGACCTCCTGACGATACTAATAAATTTCTGGAGAAAGCTTGCCTTCCTCTTAACATGTATTTGAATTCATCGAGTTTGTATATTAAGGGAATTTTTATGGCAGAAAACATCGGCGTACGGAAGCTTTTCAATTTAGGTGCTGCAGATTTTTGGCATGAAAAACGTTATCTTGGTTTTAGGTTCATTTAAAGTCATTTAAATGCAATTCTATTGATACAAAACTGGTATTAAAATTAGTTGGGGTACTGGAAGCAAGTTTTTATTGGTAACAAAACTACTACGGAGCAGATCCTGCAGACATATTGAAACAGGAGGGCAGAAGTCGCTTCGTAGTTTAATGTGGTTCTCTAAACACTAAAGGAAACATGTTAACTTGCCTGAAAGGCTTGACTGGGTACCGGATTATATTGGCGCAGAGTGTAGGCCTACACAAAATTTTGAAAAACCGCAACCTCTTAGAGAGCTGGAAATGGCATTTCCCGAGTGTTTTGAGCGGTTGTGTCACTTGAGGAAGACAAAAATGACTCCCTATTCTTGTCCAAAGAAGAATTAATTTAGCCTACATTTATTTGGTAGACTACAAAATCCACATGGTTTTCCAGGGGGCACGTAACCCCTAGTCCCGCTTGGCGACAATGCTGATCAAGAAGCGGAGTACTTAACTTCTTATAGAGTCCAAATCGTGCTCCTTACAATTATTCTCATACGAAAGAACAATGTCCCAAATTTGAAACTATACCTTTTTACAACGACGTACCCGAAACTGGGGTTAAGCTTTAATCAAAGCGTAACCGCAGACGAGTACATGAGATTTTATAGTTTGTTTACGTGGTCTATCATTATATATGCGTTATACCTATCGGAGTATTTTTCCACAGTGTACCTTGGACGGGCGTACCTGTTGAGAAAATGAACCAACGTACTGACAAAACATACCCAAAGAACAAGACGGGCGGTCCCCCACCCCCCTTACTTTACGCTAGCCGCTGCGATGCAAACGTCCGAAAATTAGACTGAATCCTCGTGTATTGGAATTAGTTAATTTCCATATTTCTTTTTCAAGAATTATGAAGTTTTAAACTGAGATGAATTAGGTTAAATGCAAATTAGTGAAGACAATTCTTGACTTTAAACGTCGACGTCGTCAATTTTAATTTACGTCTCAATTTGCATAGTTCCAAAACTGCAGTACTTATGTAATGTTAATAATAATAACAACAATAATGAAACGATTTGATAGTAATGCTAGTGGCGATAGGGAATCATCGAATATGGAAATTATTTTTAGTGAATATTATCCGAACAAACTCTACTCAGTTTAACTCTAAGCAGGCAGTTGCTGGATAACCGAATTACATTTGTGTACAAATGCAGGTTTTCTTTCGATGTGCCATGTGTGTGCCTGTGTGTGTGTAGGGGAGGGGGTGCGTGCAGTATGTTTAGTGACCCAACAGGCCTTGGTAAGGGGTGTTAAAGGACGGGGGTTTGGCCTTTTCAAGGAGCAAAATGGTGCAAAATTTTCGAATAGTCTTTGAAATTAAATTGTGGTCGTTAATGGCGTAAAGTAAATATTTGGTGTTTTAACATGAAGTCTGGTGCTACGTCTGGTACGTTTTGAAGTACAATGTGTTTTTCAATTGCGTATTTTAAGGGACTTAAAGAGAGAGCACGAGTGATCGCCAGCCTGCGGGATGATTCTAAGGGGAAGGGGCATCTTAAGTATCGTTACATGACGTCTGGCACCACATATGCCAGCTTTTAAAGTAAAATTTGTACCTTTTTTTATTATTTTTGTAGGTTGTACAATGTGGGGGGGGGGGTTGGAATGGGTACACAATCGGCTTCATATGGTTAGTATGCTACTTTATTACAGAATGCCCACGTCATTTTACATAAAATTAAAACATAAATATGGATTACAGAAAAGTTCTAGAATTTTATTACCAGAACTTTTCTGTTATTTTGGGGTTTTTTTGCTCCGTAAAATTACATCGATTTTGAGCCTTTTTCTATACAGTGTGATTAAATGCTTCCCAAACATGTAATATTCAGTTGCTGGATGAAAATGATTTACCATCTAAGGTTACAGTTTGGAATAATGGGGTAGCTGCTCCCTTGTCTCCCTCATACTACGCAAATGAAAAGAGCCTAAAGTTAGGTTGTAATTAAACTAATTAATTAATTTGTAAAAGTGTGCTTTGTAATTTTTGCGGTCGTCTAGACTTCGAAATTTTTTCTTGCACAACAGCAAGTTCATTTTAAAACAACACCCCCAAACCCACAAGTATATGCCTAACGGACTTTGCTTCAGCCAACCGAACTTATAATGTCTGATTAGGAATTAGCGCTGTAATAATGCCTCTGACAGTGCTGCTGTTTGTATGTTCTCCATGATAGTATAGACAGTAGCCAGAAATTAAAAGTAGGCCTAGTCTACTATGCACGAATCCGGGCAGCAAGTGATGGTCTGATTTCAGTCGGCCATAACTGGGGTCCGTCACCTTTAAATCTTTCGATTTCCTTGCTTACCTCTATCATGGATGGTTGTACACTAATTTTTATGTTGAATTCTCCAATTTCACTAAATATGAGCCTTTGAAATTACTTTAAACAATAAATAAAGACGGATTTACCCTGATGGACCCCACTAATGACGGCCTACAGCCACTAAAAAGAAGCGCTTATCGGACTCGTCTTTATGCAGAATAGGGATACGAAATTATTAATTGTTAATTAATGACAACAGAAATATGAGCTATCAACAACCTTTGAAAATTCATTCGAATCATGTTTAAAAAGTAACAATGCAATACCTAGTATGTCATTCTGCGGAAGCCATTTCAGCAGTTTAACGTTTTCTGTTAGATTTGAAAGAATTCCGCTTTTGCATTGCCAGATGACTTTGTGAGGAAACTTGGAAAGCACTTCTCGAAATATAGCCACGAATTTGTCTGGTAGATGAGTGACGTAAGTGCCAAACGTCAAAACAATAACACCGGCTTCCTCGGATGATTCCATAAACGTTTCAACATCCTGTCAAAAGTAGAACGAAACTAAAATGTTAAGAGTAAGGAACGGCATACTAAAAAGATTGTAGTTGAATAGAATTGAGCTGAATGGAATAAATGGCACGGACCAAAACCGACCCGACTATAACAACCACAGCAGAGCAGGGCAGAGCGGACAGGGCAGTGCAGAGCAAAGCAGTGGTACAAAAGAGGAGAGCAGTGCAGAGCAGAACAGAACAGAAAGGAACAGAACATTTAATGAAAATTAAAACAAAACGGTCAACACGGTCCGCGCTGCAGACCGAATTGACTACTTCAGGCTCCCCTTGCACTAAAATACATGTAAATGTCAGTCCCCTGAAATAAGCACCTCCCCTGCTCTGGGAGGGGTGCAGTCCTTCTATCCCCACCTGAAAGGTCTACGCCTAGTAGCATGAAAGATGCCATGGTCTACTTGCGATTTTCTATTGAAGAACTGGCCCCTGTCTAAAGTTATCGGCCTTGTCATGACACCCAGCCCCCAGGGAAGGAATTTCTGATGAGATTTTCTGTCAGAACGATCAAAAGTTTTAATACATGGCTACTTCGTCGAGTGTCGCAACAAGCATTTCATCGGGAAAGACCTAATGGCTTTTACAAAATATGGTCAGTGTACCGTATTCAGTTTGGCATCAACTGACCAACACATGCTCAGAGGCTCATATTGGGCCAGAAAATTTAGTACACGAAGTCCAATTTTTTCCGGAACTGAAACCGTTCCCAGCAGCTAATAACAGTTCGACCACCAAATTTTAAGTAAGTTTGTAGCGGTTTAAGATTTTTAGATAGCATGTAAGTTACTGCTAAGCCGAATTAAAGCTACAATTATTCCCCAATAACCTGAGAGCCAACACACCCCCAGATGCCAGTGCCTATTTGAACCGTATTTTTTTTCAATCAGACCCTCCGAAGTGCGTCACGAGGTAACACGAAAAAGCAGGACAGATTTTGGTCTAAAGGTAATAAACATGCTGTATTAAACATCCAGAGAAAGCACCAAAAAGAAATAAAAGAAACAAACACTTATAAGCAAAAAAGTGCAAACAAAGCCACGCTAAAGGTTAGTTGTGATAGCCTGCCGAGAGAGCGAAAAGTTGTATCTGGTAAAAAGGGGGTGAGGGGGGGGGGTGAAACTTTGCAGAATCGAGCAATCTGCCGAAAGTGGATTTTGAATTGAAGATTAAGTAAACAACGCAATGTTTAGGAAGGTACCGCGAATCAGTCAATCACTTCACACTGTTGATTTTATTTCATTTCATTTATTTGTTACCTAATGTTATTTGTTACCAAATTAAACGATAATTATGATCGTATACAAAAGGAACTTTGCCTTTTACATCATAATTTGAAATGAAACTTCACTTAAGAAATGTTGCATGGTCTCCATCACTGGCGTAGCAGCCGGGAGGACGAGAGGCGGTGGTAGTGCGGTGTTGCTTAGATTTCTGCGGCGACCCTTTCATTCTCTAAGCGGAGGCGGCAGACAATTTTCGAAAATAAGGACCTCTCAAAATGAAATTTCCTTGCTCACCCCCTCCCAAACAGTTTAACTGTTAGCAAGATAAAGATATGTGTTCAAAATATGGCATCATTCACTTAAGTTTCAATCTGCTGTACACACTGTAATGCTAATTGGCTACTGTCCTGTAGAAACTGTAACAAAAATGTGTTTTGGAAAATAAATGCACTCAGCGCCCATACCTACTTTGCTTGTATATTTAAACATGGAAGTACTACCTCGTGCGAGGTAGCAGTTTCATGATTTAAATGTTTCACCCACCTGCTTTGGCTGAATTATTATTATTATTTTTTTTGGGGGGGTGGGGGGTGGGGAAGTGTGTTTACTTACTTCAAGCTAAAATCGCCCACAAGGTCTCCGGACACGACCTTTTCCGGCAGGGTATACATTATCAGTTTAGAACATGCGATTATTTTTGAAAGGGGTAACATTTTGCATTTTTGTACCATAGTATATCCATGTCATTCAGAATAACGTTGTAATATGTGTAAAATAGGCCTTTTCACCTGTATGGCAGTCGATCAGACAGGGTATTCTTGAAGGGGATTGAAGTTGTACTGTAGCTGAAGTCGAGTGGGCGTGTCTCCGTTATTTAAAAGCAAGGACACGTGGAAGGAAATGAGGTTGGACAGTGCTATGTGGGTTAGAATATTTTCGAGAGAAAGTTTGTTAGTTCAGTAGTTTGCAAGTTGTGCAAGTGTGAAACCTCTTACGCAATGCGTCAACCCTTAGGTCGTGCGTCACCCTTTACGCAGAGCGTAACCCCTTACACAGTGCGTCACCAATTACGCAGTGGGTAAGCAGTTGCGCAGTTAGAGTTTATATTCAACAATGTTAATAGTTGGCATCTGTTATGCACCTGTGCAATGAAAGTTGTCCGTGAATTACAGATATTAAACCTTTAGAAATTATTACATGCTGATTTTTCTTGTCTTTCTTGTTGGTTTGGAGCCACCCGTGCTTTATTCTACGATTAAGTCCAACACCAGCAGTACCGGCCGAACGTTACAATACTTTGATTACTTCAGCCAATTCTACGGTTCAGCTTCGTATTTTAGACCGTGACATCATTTTTCGACATTTTCTATCAATTGGTACCTAGAGATGCTCAATTTTAATAGAATTGACATGGTCATGTGCTCAAAATAGCTAGTGATTTTAATGTAACAAACCGAACCTAAAGTAGTGGCATATTAATAAACACATAGTTTCCAAATGTGGAGTCCCACAGTGGCATGATTTTCCCACCTTTTAGGTAGGCTGATGTAACCGACGCAAAAGTTAAGACATATTGATTTGCACATGAGCTCATGATAGCTATAATCATTAATATTAAACAAATTGAATGTAAATTGAAATAAAATGAAGTTGGGTAGTCGCTTATTTATGCAAATTAAAAAGCGCACGTTCCAAACGTCAAGTTGCTACATGTATTTCATGTGTAAAAAAGGTATGAAACGTCCAAATTGTAATTCGAAGCCCTAGGTAGCACAGTTTTGTAAGAAGAAAAGTAGAACAGCAGAGACTTAGCATACAGTAGTCGATGACTGAACACTGCCCGAACATAAAATCTAAAATTAAACGAGGCTCAACGTGTTGAAGTTTGATAGAGACAATACCACGGGAGCATACTGTAGTAGTCCAATGCCAATGAGCCACTTGCATTCAGTGTAAGAGGAGAAAGGAGTGTCTGAGCGGGAGCTGTAAGGGAAGGAGAAACATCGGCTTAATCGGTCAGAAAAAATGAACTTGAAAATAATTGAATCCTCTTTAAGTAGCAAAATTTGATTGACAGTTCACCAAGTTGTTTTTATTGTTGACTTTTGTTGACTTGCCTACTTAATGATGACCTCCTTCTTTTCAAAAGCAGTAATTCTGTCACAAAGACCCTTGTCAAAATGCTGCTTCAAAGATATCTGCTCAGCCTACACATGTGGTCAGTTTTCACAGTTTTTAAAACGACTGTCAGTCATTTTTAAGTTGCACAATTCCATTATTATGACAATTTCTGTATTATAAAAGGAATGAACCTGTTTGTAAACCAAATGGAGTCTAAATTTCGATGATGATATTTCAAACAATTCCAGATTGTTCTTGAAATAGCGAATAACGCATTTCTTAACAAGTATTAAAGAAATACACTGTGCCCTTTTAAAAAAAAAGGCACTTTGCGGCACTAGGTGAAAAAAATTTTGCTTTCATCGACGGCTGGCAATGTAATACTAATGGAGGAGAATCATCCTAAGAGCTCTTTCAGATGAAGCAGACGACGAAAACAATTGTCTTCAATGCCAAACCCCTGTTAGTTTAGAGGAATTTCAGGAATTTGGTAATGCAAAACTTAATAAGTGGCGGCTATACGCACATAGGACAAAGGAGGAGCGTGCGTTGTTTCTCCTTCCTTTACAGCTCCCTGGTCTGAGACATCGGTCTACCTCGAGATCCAATTACCGCGTACTGGCAATGCTCGCGCGACAGAGCGAGCATTACGGCGTGGAGTCCAGGGGGCGAAGCCCTCGGAAGCTATGAGCAGGTATATTTCAAATTCCTATAGTGGTGGTGAAGTTATCGTCAATATTGCTTGTTTGGTATGCCAAAATTATTATTTTAAAAAGATTTAGACGGAGCAAAACTTGAACCCATGAATGGGGAATAAAAAGAAAGCTTCAAATCTTAAAATGACAAGACACCAGAACGTTTTTCTACTACAGTTGGCCTATCGTGGGATCCACTGGTACGGTTGAGGAAACCAACTGGAGTGGTAGCATCCAGAGACACATTCCTTTGAAGCTCGTGGAATAAAATGAAGTATTCAAGATGTAGGAGGTAAAAATAGCGAACTTCAAATAACAAACCATGAAACATTTTAGGCAAATTGAACTCTGTAATGCAAAGAAATTTAAGAAAATCATTCAAATTTGCAATGAACAGCGTCTATTAAAATACTTATGAGATATCAAGCTCTATCTCTTGTGAGTTTCACATTTGAGGAGGAACCATATTACACTGACATTATATTAAGACACATTCATGAAACAGAAGAGCTACCATATAGACGAATCCGACCAGCGCTTGTGTTTAGTGATTGCAGTAGGCAGCCATTAATGGGGTCAATCAGCCTGAAATCGTGTTCTTTTGTTGCCTACACTCTAAAAATGATTACCCAACCTGGGCAAAAATTGCCCAACCGTTGGTTCTGTAAGCCTCCTGACCTGAATTGGATAAAAAAGGCCCATCTCAGTTGGTTAAGTGTTTTACTCATTAGTTGGGCAAAAGAAATTACCCAACTATTGCACCCAACTAGTTTTGCCCCAAAATGGTTTGCACCAAAAAATGGTTTGCACCAAAAAATGGTTTGTCCAACAGCTGTACTGTTGGGTGCTTGTTTGAATTTCAATATAGCCTGATATATAATTATATGATTTGGATAACACGTAGATTTAACAAAGTACCCTAACACATACACCGTTTGTCCTCCAAGAGTTTTTTTTTTTCTAAAAGTCCCCTCGACTCTCTGGCGAAGAGCCAAGGGGCAAAAGCAAAAAAAAAAAAAAAAAACGTACTCCCGGAGGAGCTCTCCCTCAAGGAGCTAAACGTCCCAAATGGACAAGTACGCCCTCTAAAGGGCCAACATGTGTGGTCCTGCTCTAGACTGGCTGAACAGAACAGAAGCCACACCCTGGATGCAGTTGGTAAGTAAACAGTGAAGTATGTAGTTTTTTATTCTATGTGACCATTGCTCTTTAAGTACTTTCGTCCAGATTTTTCCTG
Source organism: Holothuria scabra (assembly GCA_037179385.1). NCBI lineage: Eukaryota > Metazoa > Echinodermata > Holothuroidea > Aspidochirotida > Holothuriidae > Holothuria > Holothuria scabra. The sequence goes on along the minus strand of CM074181.1, from coordinate 54,247,675 downwards.
CTATTCTACCGTTAGCTTTTATTTTACCAAATACAACCTTATTCAACCATGAGATCTTATAATTAACCACTTATACTACAATAATTATCTGTAAAACTTAACTGATCTTTAACTAATCATCTGATTGATCAATTACATTTTACCCAACTGTTCGGTACTTTAAAACTTGCCCAACACCTTTTACCAACACCTGGATTTTACCTAACCTTAATTTGCCCAACAAACCGTTTAACTATTTGTTGGGCATTTTTTATTTTTTCAAACGCTTTTAACCCACAGTTTTTAGAGTGTACATGAATTTCAAACCCTCATATTCAGTCAAATTGAAGGAACCACGATTTACAATTTAGTGAACAACCATCCCATGTTACAGATAAGCAAAGAAAGTGAAAGATTGAAAGGTGATAGAGCCCAGTTATGGCCGACAGAAATTAGATCATCATTTGCTGTCTGGATTCGTCTATAAACTACTTAAAGTTGGGGTGGCTGTATTTGCCTTTCGAACATGACGAATTTCATATCTCCAAAATGTTCTTATTTTACCTCAATGAAAAGAATGCAAAACAACTGTATGGAAGATGGCAAAAGGGAAGAAATTGTCCAGTTGCAAGCAAACTAAGAATTTTCTTCGGATGCATGATTTTGTCTAGTTTGAACCTTTTGGTTTAAATTTGGTTTAAATCAGCCGGATGAGTGGTCCTTTCTCCAGCTGTGGCGCTTGAGATAGTTAATTGTTTATGCAGAGTATCACGTACACCGACATTAGTTTTCATTTTAAAAGTTTTTGGTATGACTCTGGAAATTGAACCCCAGACCTTCTGAGTCAGAGTCGTAAGCTCGATAGTAAGTAGACTACCCGGTTGTGCAGACATTAGACCAAGGAGCTGCGAGAGCCTGTACCTGGTTTGCCTTACCTATCCCTATTAACTTGCACTGAGAATCTCATTTACATCGGCTTTTTCCCTTTTCCTTAAACACAGAACTTAATGTTATTGGGTTCTTATTTAAAATTGGACTGCGCGAAGATCGAACATTTAGAACATATACCAAGGGCCGTCACTTGAAACTGTAAGGTTCAATTTCTTACCTCAGGCAAAGGTAGTGGTTCCTTTGTCGTAAGTCCAGCCACTGTCACATGTCCAGCAGTTTCTGACAAGTCTGGGAGAAGTAAGGGATCCGTACTTGAGAGAAAAAGATCGGCAGTTCTTAGACCATCCATATAAGAAGTGACGTTATTCTTCTCAAGCAAATCGCGCAACAGCCCATTTTCTCGTGAAGCAAGTGCATCATTATGAGGTCTACGATCTACTCCATGGTTTAGGTAAGAAATGAGAACGTTCTGGATCCTCTGGAACAAGTTCATTTTCTGAGGGAAACCCGTACCTTGCTCTGCGATAAGAGCGGAATTAACGTGTAACCCAAATGTTCGAAGAAATAACGGGTTAACTGAAGCCGGGTTAAAAGCAACCTTTTTTATTTTCAGAGCTTCCCCCAGAGCGGTACAACATGGCCACCAAGGGTCGAATACAATAACATCAAAATGTTGATCTTTCAAGTTTGTAATAAGAGAGAAGGCTTCTGAGCATTCTTGAGCGCGTACCTCATCCACTTCTGCAACGAATGTGTTATTATTGTACAAGTCATAGCCTTCAAAATGGGCATTTGTGACTTGAGCATAATACGGTGTCATGAACACTTTTGTGTTAACTACGACAAATTCAAACTGTGAAGACAGTTTAGGATTCTCGGAAACATGTTTAAACTCATTGCTAACAAGAAACGTGACAAGATGGCCTCGAGACACTAACTCCTCACCAAGAGCAGAGGCAGCGAAGAAATGACTGCCTTCCCCCATCCCGTTGAAAAACAAAATTTTTGAGGAATCAATCTTTTCGATAAAAACACTGAAGACCATGTACAATAGAACTAAAGGGGAGACTCGGAGTGTTTTTCGGCGAGGCATCCTTCCTGGCAAAAATATGCTTATAGGTCAACAATTGTAACTTGTAGCCTGCTAACATGCACCACAGTAACACACTCACAACGTCATCATCCACTAAAATGATGTAACTGGTGTAAGTGGCGTTCGTAATGTGACTATATATCTTTTCTAGTACGGAAATGTTAAGGGCAATAAAAAATATTGGGAAAGACTCTCCCTTGAAAATGTGTAAAGAGTGAGTGTGATATTCAAAGAGCACTGGGATGAATTTAACACACAGCAGCCCCAACAAAGTTTATTGTCAAAAATAGTTCATTTTATAGGATTGTGGAGACAAATTTGTGTAATACATTGCAAATGCAAGTAGTGGTCTTGAAGATCCTGACAATATATGAGCTGTATCTTCGATTAAAAACTTGTGTTTTTAATTTGCCGTAAAATATGATGGATAACTATATCCGTACGGTTAGGCTGGCCAAATATGGGCGTAAAAGAAACAAACACGTGAAAAGATATCCTACATTCATGTTGTGCTCTAAGTTTGTTAATCTTATTGATGAGTTCGATTCCATGCAGCATAAAAATTGAAGAGCTTATTTGTTAAGTGACGTTTATGAAAGTGCTGTAGTGCAAATCGTGTTAATTTAAAAAGGGAACTTTTGTTGTATGTGGTTGGTGGTTCCTTTTTATCTTCCTTCTATGTCAAGTTGATAACGTTACGTCATCATGACGCCAGGCTTCCTCGAGTACCTTCTTATTTTTGATCAATAGGTCTGTTTTGTTGAGTAAACCAAGGAACACTTTTACCCTTGTAACTTAAAAACATGCCCTTCACCCCAAACAACATATTTGTGGTAGAGTCCACAGAAATTCTCTACTGACTCAGCTCTTTGATTAAAAAAAACTGACACTACACATCATGTACTGTTACTACTGAGTACTGTTACTACTGGTACGGCCTTTTTCCAGCTCTCTGGCTTTTTTCCCTTCTCCATTGCTCACGAGGAGCAACACGCACAATGGCAGTAGGTTCAATTTTTTAGAGTCTTCGGTGAGTGACTATAGGACCCCGGGCCTTCCGCGTGAGAGGCGGATGCTCTTTACCGTTAGACCAAACACGCGGTTCTGGTAGTACTGAGAGTTTTGATTACACAATGGGGTCTTGTATACTCACCCTGAAGCAATAAACTGAGATTGTGACGCGATGAGGATGAATTTTAGAAAGTTCAAATAGTGGAAGGGGCTTAATTAAGTCAGTAAGTTAAGAGAATTGGGACTGTTTGGGGTGAGAGAATCACGCCTTTAAATTATCAGGGGCACATTTACTGAGGTTAAGATAATTTGCTATGCAAAATCAATCAGTGCCTCCTGATATCATTATGTCTAAGTAGAACCCAAGTGGTCGTTATTTTGAGCTTTCGTTTGCCAATGGAATGATCACTAAAAAAGCAAAATGTCCACAAAATTGAGATAAAATGTACTACCACTGTTTTCGGGCGCCGGTTTGGCACTGCATACACTTGTACGTTCTCTCGTCTGTCCTGGTTATTAGGCAGTCGAAATCATCCTAGAACGTTTTTGCAACTTTTGCCCAAATTTTCTACCGTTTCGTGCAAGGTGTAGGGCAAGGCTATCAAGTGAGGTTGAGAAAAAAAATGTTTTCCATAAGCGGTCCGAGTTTGCGGCAAATATTTGTATTTTTTTGGCACGTTTTCTATCGCAGTTTTTGCAAAATGCATATTTGCCCTGCCAGAGTCAACTTTTGTAGAAGTTAGGGGAACAGTGACGGCCCCCATATCTTCTTGGGTTACATTCATGTGAATGATGGAATGGTACAGTGATGATGCTTCTGTAGGAGCGGTTTCAGACTATCGTAACCACTAATACTACCAAATGTCACGCAGCATTATATACAACTACCAAATCCATTCTGAAAACATAACGAAGTAACAGAAATAGTAATCAGGTAACCTTACATTTCGGTAGATGCAAAGGACCGTTTACCGACTGATAAACATTCTCATACTACGAAGATTTGAGATTAGGAGTCAAATTCAAGCAAAATTTAACCCCATCACTAATGCACCAGCATGTCTTCCTAGTTATAATAATAACCTCATTCTTATTTTGTAGGAGCTAGAGAAAGTGAAACAATTAAAAGAACCCAATCTACGGTATTGAACCCAAGTTTCAAGTTTGGACAACATAGTTATGCATTAAGCTGATGGCGCTGTTTCAATACATAGTAATCATTATATGGAATTTGTATCCTTAAGTCCTTAAAAATTACGGTAGCTTTATAAAGATTAATACGCAGACACCCGCTACATATTCTTACTTTGAACAGAAAGATTTCACCATAATCATTATAAAACACTAAGAAATTACAGCTCCATAAATGAAAATGTTACAAAAATTTCATTATCGAAATCATAATACAATTAATCAATGAGCGTAAGCAGACATGTACTATGGAAACGATACAAAGTCTTAAATGTTGATTTTTCAAACAGAAACAGCGAAATCTGAAAAAGGCTGGACTTGGACATGGGAAATAATAACTTCGTTCTATCTACAATCTAAAATCAAAAGAGTAAACTTAGTTATTTTTTGATAGAGTAAAAGTTGTGAATTCACTCCATTGCTTTAAATTCACTCTAAGACTGATTCAATCCGAAAAGAGTGAAATTCCCTCTACATGAGCGAAGTTTCACTCTTAAACCAGCCAACATGCCCAGCTGGGCCCCAGCTGGGTTTCAGCTGGGGTACTTGCTGGGCTCCAGCTGGGGCCCATCCGTGTTTGTCAGGTGTTCCCACGTGGGGCCCAACTGGGCTAGCATTTCCCAGCTGATGCACAAATGAAGCCCAGCTGTGTCCCGCTTCAATAACTGAAGCCTAGTTGGGCTTCAGCTGGGCTTCAGCTGGGAAAGGCTAGCCCAGTTGGGCCCCACGTGGGAACACCTGACAAACACGGATGGGCCCCAGCTGGGGCCCAGCAAGTAGCCCAGCTGGGCATGTTGGCTGGGAATGGTGTGCCTAGAGTTATCACTCTTAAAAAAGAGTGATCATTGCAGGCACTCGTGGAAGAGTGAATTTCCCTCCGTTCTATAGTGAATTTCACTCCTCTTCAAGTGGATTTCACTCTTTTGGGAGTGAATTAATACTTTGATTGAGTGAATTTACACTTCTCACTCTAGTGATCAAGTTCACTCTTTTGAATTAAGAGTGCAGACAATACATGGAAGTACCCTAGGCTGGAGATGAGGAGGGGATCAGCCCTAGAAATTTCATATACGTTTAAATATAAAAGACTCGTATTTAAGGGTCTTCTGGCTTACACACGACGATATTTGAGGTACGTACCCTGCCAGGCTATTGATGCGCGCTATAGTTATGGAGGACTCAGTGCTGAACAAAAAATACTTTAAATACTGCAGTGCATCTCGTCCATGTACACATGATGCTTAGAGCAAATCTAAAACTACTAGTTTGTGTAAATTTCTTAAGGTAATCGGGCCACTTGTTGCAGAATGTCTCTGTCATTGGGTCAATTTTTAAGGGAAAGAGCAAACTGGAAGGCGAGGAAGAGCAAAAGATATGGTTCCATTTCTGTGCAGGTGGAGGGTTTTCGAATGCATTTTCAGACGAAATTTTATGACATTCTTGACATTTTTTCTGTGTGGTTGAGCCCCAACAACGACGTGATTACCCCATGGATAATCGTGATTTTGTGGCTGTGTGCAAAGAGAGTCACAAAATCTTTGTTATGAAAACTCCTGGCTACATCAAGTGAACATCTACTGCTACAGTAGCGGAGAACATTTCGAAATTTCTGACCAATCTTTAAGCTTTTGACTAACTTTTCTTACCAATAAGTATGGTCCATCATTTTGCAATAAGTCATAAATCATTAAAAATAAGTCAAAACTAGTGACTTAAGTGGGTCAGCCGTATCAGACAATGTTTGACTAATTTGTGTTTACAGTCAAAGCGATATCTGTGGGGAAAATTTTCGAGCTGTGGGGATAAAATGCCACTGGCTTCCAGCGATTCATTGACATTGATACGCTTTACCCTGTCTTTCATGTACCACATGTTTTAATCTTTCTTTTACGTATCCTAAAGTGAAAACTTTTTGTACTTATTGCAAAGACTATCTTATTATGGGTCTAGAAGGGTACGTCCGGTGGCGGGAAAACCGGTGGTGCATAAACACAATTATAAATTGAGATCCCAAATGGAGCCCCTTGGGGGCTAAATTTGGGGTCAGTCAGTTTATAGTTATGTATATGGAACTTGACGTGTGGCCTATAGAGTGCATAAGAGGATCCAGGATTTTTCAAAGGGGGAGGGGGGGGGGTCAAAGTAATTATTGAAAACTTGACATCTACGTGAAGCGCCATCACTGGTTGGCGTGTCAGTAGCTTACCAAGATTTTTTTTGTCTAAATATACTTCGTAGATCACCGGAAATGACACTTCTCAAGCCTTCTGCAAGTTGCGGATAAACATTCATTAAAACAATTTGAATTGCCTTTAGTATCAGCTAAGGTCATAGATTTTCAAAGGGTCTCATTTGTTCGTAGAATCCACATAGTCGCTAAGCACAGTGCCTTCTCAGTTTTCTGGCCTGTTCATGATATTCATGTATGGCAATTCCACTGAACCCTGCATGCGCAGTGCTATACATGACAACGAGGAAAGGCAAACACAAATTGAGCAGAAAAAATTATACACCAACATTTTAAAAGCACACATCAAAAACAAAAAAGAAAAAAAAAAGAGATTATCTTTATCTCTGCTTTGTTGATAAAACTGGCTTAGCCCACGCGGTACATTCAGAGCCATATCTGTAGACAGTTTGGCCAATGTAGGACCGAATCTGATTGGTCAATGCCGACACACCTCCACATGGCGCCATTTTAGGTCCTAGAAAAGCAGTCATCGGCGAACAACGTCCAAACGGAGTAATTGTTTCAGCAGAAACAGAAAAAACCCTTTATTATTCAAAATACGTCGATTTGGTGGAGGAGGTTTTAGCATCACGTGTGAAAACTCGCGTGTATTATATGTACTGGAATTTTCTGTGAAAGAAATGTAGCAGAAGCTTGTTTTCTGGTGCAAAAATGACAATAAAATAATTTTACTTCCTGGAAGGCACCAGTGCTATGTTAGGTTACATAGTACTTGACACATAGCAAACAAACTAGGCCTTAACATTAGGCTCAGGCTATTCGCTTGTTGTGCCCATCGCTTGCATTTGATCGGTTTTTTGGATGAAATGTAACATGAACTCGGTGTAAGGTTTATGTCCCACCTGCGAAAGTTATCGTGCTTGATTTATGATCCCTTAGGCAATGTACCTTATGTTTCCCGTTAGGCCTACCAACGTTAGTAATAGTATTAGTACTAAAAGTCTGAGTTAGGCTAGGCCTAGGCCAGTGGCGTAGCCACGGGGGCCGGGGGGGGGGGCAAGGCCCCAGATTTTCTTCAGGCCCCCCAGATTTTTTGCGTCCTGATAGAGTAATTGAAAAAAAAAAAAAAATATCTGAACGGAGATAAACTTTGAAGTATTTCCTTAATATCAGTAAATAAATAAAATGTGTAAAAATTATAAAAAAAAAAACATGGATGAATGTGTGTAAAACACATTTTGCGCGCAGGTATGAAATCAAGTAATAACTTCAAAATGCATACTTTCACTAAATTAGATACCGTTTTTGATCTGCACTGCCGTTTATTGCATTTCACTTCGAAGATGAAACGAAAGTCTCGACGACAAACTTTAATGTGACTTTGTTAGGTCATGACCCTTTCTGCCTTTCGGATGGCTGATTGCTGGCTATTTGCTGGCTATTTGCTGAAAATAAGGCAATCGTACACTGGAGACCACTCTTACACGACTATTCCTATACTTTATCATACACAAAATATGACGTAAGCAGGTAAGGGTAAGGTAGTGCCTTCGGATAATTCTTCCCTTCCCTCCTTAACAAGTAGGCCTATGTCGTGCCTCACTCCTGCCCATGACAAGTGTCACTGTAGGACGATTTTTTTTCGACAAGTCCTCTTTTTACTAGTTGACACTGGCGTCCGGGGGATTTGTAAAATACCCACAAGGTCCGGATTTCATGTGTTTCCCACATGATCCATACTTCTGCTTTGCGGTTCATTTTGAGAGATTTATTCGTAGTATTTTAATTTTGACTACGTAATGTACCGATGAACAAATACTGCACCATTTTGCACATTGCTTCTTTAGTACTATGTATGTTTCTTGTAAAATCTCTACAAAAACTAAAAATGTTTTTTTTTTCATGCTCCCCCAAAAGGGAAATTTCTAAAACTTAGGCTTATAATCAGTTCAAAGTTTTGCCAAACATAACACCATTTTGCATCTAGGAAATCTAACGCAAAGAAAATTTTTCAGAGGGGGACACAACTACCCTTGGTTTTCCTGTTAAAGGGTAAGCTACTGCCTAAGGTAAGCTGAAATCCATTCAAATATTGCCGCATATGCGGCAGGGTACATCAAGTTTAAAACACGTGGAAAGTGCCGTTTCCCATTTGGCTAACTCCTCCGAAGCTCCGAAAACCCTGATTTTGAGGTCTTTTTCAGGGTATTTCCACTTCATTAATCGCACATTAAGATAAAGACTCCCTGGCCCAGTGGACCATGAAATTGCAGATAGGGTGCCAGAAGACTTTTCTCCATAAAGACATAGTGTGAATACATAAGGAAGCTTTGTGCTGTTATCTCAGTGTAGTCAGTCAATTAGCAGAGTGGTCAGTGGGAGCTGAGAGCATTATTTACACTTCACCTAAGCAACCATGAAGGTGCTATATGGAAAGCATCGGGCTGGATTTCATCATGCGGCCATCTGGAGGGGTTTTAAAGCCCAAAACTTTCTTGAACGCTCCGCGCTAACTGATGGTGGCGCTCCGCTTAGATTCAAATATTGCCGCATTTGCGATCTACGTCCTTCTTAAGTTTACAATTTTCCCAAGGGAAAGGGAGATACCGGTTTCCTTTAGTCCCATCCCCCAGGCCACAGATCAGGAGTGCCCAGTTTTGGGATCCGTAAAAAGTGTGTGTATTACCATTTTTCATAGATTGATTTTTTATTCTCATTATTTGAGGAGTCGCAGAGAGATTAGTATTTCAAGGCTGGGTACATCCAGCTTAAAACACATGGGAAGTGAAGTTTCCGGCCATCTGGAGGGGTCTAAAAGCTCAAAATTTTCTTTTACGCTCCGCGCCAACTGATGGTGGCGCTCCACTTAGATAGTCTTGCCATGCCTGACCCTCGGAGGTACCAGGCCCCCACTTTTTACCTATAGGCCCCCCCCCCCCCCCAAAAAAAATCCCATCGTGGCTAGGCCACTGGTCTAGGCAAATATACTGGTTGTAACTCTGACTCTGAACCCCAATTTAACGTAAACGTTACTTGCTAGCGTAGTCTCATCAGTGTTATTGTTTTGTTATGTCTATCAGCAAGGGCTATGTTAGCATGGAACAACGCTGTGCTAAAGTAGCAAAGAGTAACTTTGGCCTTAGTGTTTTCCAGAATTTATCTTGGCATCTGTTTGGTGTTGTTGTGTAGCTTACATTTGGCCAGCAGTTGAACATAAAGCGATGGGACTAACAAAGTCATATCTAAAACTGCTCTCTTCTTCTCATCTTAATGGTAACATAAACAAATTTAATTTTAACGACATCGTAGTTACAGTTATCACATAGAGCCATCAGTCCATCAGTCAGCTTGAACACAACTCAATCCCTTGTAGTCACTGCACAATTACAGAGCTGGCGGTCCCTTAAAGAATCAGGCCTAGGCTAGTATGAATCCCCAGCTGTCACAAATGGTAATAGTAATAAGTAGAAGTATTGCAGGGCCTATGCAAAATGAAAGTTTGTCACTAGGCTAAGCCTACTTATCTTGCCTGACCTATTGTACATACGAGAGATGAAAAACTATTATTGGTTCACCTCTTGACATGGGTTGAAGTTCGAAAACTTCCTGAAGTGTTAGATATAATTTGTGATGGGGACTTGAACCAGATACATTTTTTGATCATACTAGAGAAGGCCTATTCACCTCAGATTAAGTTATTACTGTAAGGACTAGGCAGGGAAAATTAGGAGGGTCTAAGCCACCCCTGTGCAACTAGTGTAGGCCTACCTCTGGTAACATGACATGGCATACATATAGGTAAGTTTCATCCAACTGTAAAAGCAGAAAGTAACTTGATCTTCACTGAAGGAGCATTCCAGTTCCAGATAACATCCCTTTCTCAAATCTTGATGTGAAATGGCTTGAAATTGCTGAAGACTGAAGCAGAGTTTTGATCAAGTACACGCAGAGTGTTAGTGACTATTCCGAATCTGCACTCACTTGTACTTGATTTAAACACATGGTACAGAAACATCACAACATGAGCTGACTCAACGACCAAGATGAACCAGAACAGAGAAAACACCATGTGAACTCAGCAGTTGAAGTTACAAATCCTTATATTCAGTGTTAAAATTGATACTTTTACTTGACATGAATGTATGATAAGAATTGGCTTTAACAGAAAGTCTTCCTCACAATTTGTCCCCTTTTTGCTTTGCCAATGAGTTGTAAAAACCTCAATATCACGAATCTATTTTCCATTTTACAGAGTGACGAATGTTTTGAATTGTACAAATAATATGCATTACAAATTCGTTCCAATTTTTAATGCTAAGATAAAGAGATTTGGGCAAAAATTGCATTTTGTCACTATGTCGAAATTGCCAAATTTTCACATTTGTAACTATGCAAATTTACCATTCATCAGTATGCCAGAAAGAGGACAAATTATACAATCAGTTTTTAATGACAAATTGAAGATGATCGGTTATTTCAAATTGTAATCAATTATGGTGTAGAAAGTCAATTTTGCTTGTAATTCCATGTAATCATGGGATTTTTTCACCCCCAATTTGCCAAAATTAAGAAATTCTTATTCAACTCTGATAAGATTGATGTTTCAATGTCTTCATATTCTGATGAAGAATCAATTAAATGGTAAATTCAGGTGCTGGAAGAAACTTTTTTCCTCCAATCATCCCATTGAACTAATAGTTCTTGAAAACTATCCATATGCTATGCACACTGCACTGTAGATGACACAGTAAAAAAACAAAACAAGCTTATCATTTCCATGGTCTAGTGTTAGCAGTATCACGTAATACCATTCGTTAAATCGAAGAATGCTTCTTTCACAGTGGCGGAGCTAGGGATTTCGGTCAGAGGGGGAGAAACTGGTCTGCAGGGGCGCTTCGAAGGAGTAAATACCCTGAGTCTCAGCACGACCGAAACCACGGCTTTTCAGACTTTTCATTTGACTTTCCGCACCTGGTAGAAGACTTCTATCAAAACATGTTTTAATCTTTTATTCATGTGCCTCCGCAGAAGAAAACTAGGGGGGGGGGGGGGGGGGTGGGGCTTTTAGCGGGGGAAAGCTCCGCGCCACAAGAAAATTTTGGCCCCAAATGCCTCTCAGATCGCTGAAAATGGCATTTCTAAAGCCTATCTACCGCATATAAATAGGGGAAACACTGGGGAAACTGTTAAGAGATGTTCATGTTAATTTTCTTCGTCTTTTTCTTTATTTTTCTTCGTTTTTTTTCAGGTTTTTTATTTTCCAGGGGAGGGCAAGTTCCCCTTTGCCCCTACCTGCGGACTCCCATGTTTCTATCCCCCTCTTTCAAATTCTAGTATTAAAGCGGTCATTATATTTTGTGTTGTCAGGTCTCGATTTAAGATTCTAATGTAATATTGAGCTACTTTGAGAAGATTAAGATTAAACCTGCTAGAGCTAAATAGCAAGCAATTTTACAACACGACAAAGTTATGGGAATTAATCACCGTTCGGTGTATATTTTTGGCATCTGGAAATCAAGATAAGTACACGAAGAAACATTAATTGACGTAATTTACATCATGTGACCACTCTGAAATAGCCATTAATTAAGTACATTGAAAGAAATAGCCAAGGCAAAAGGTCTGCTGGCTCTCTAGATGCCGAATTATAATAAATAAAAGTAGTCTAAACCTAGACTTATTAGATGCAATTTTCTGGCTTTTGAGACGACGAAAGTACAGAAATAAGTATTTTCTTTTAATTATCGTGCAGTGTCAGAAGTAGCCTACATGGAAATGGTCACTTGAAGAAAAGCAAAATGGAAACTGCTTATGAAAGCCCTTAATCATTACCACTATTATAACAGTTTATTTTATTTAAACCTCAATTTTCTCTTCAAATGATTTTGAAAAAAGCTTTGGAAGCTATTTTGGTATCTTTATAAACCTTTTTTATTGTCTATGTTGACTATTATCCCCGACAGCAAGAGATCTATTTGCGCTACAATTATTTTTGTGCCCTTTGAAACATCTTTTATTGGCCGGGAGGGTGAGCGTCAACATTCATCAGTGCAACATTCATTAGTGCGTACAAAGCATATGTTTCGGCAAAACCCATCCCTATATTACAGAAGACAATTTTCATCAGAATATAATGCAAATAGCACAGTTACTTATCTGGTGGCTGTTTGAGCATTTTGTTATCTGGACCTTGAAACAACGCTATTATTTATGTCTTTTGCCAATAATGGTGCAAGAGTAAAGTATGTTCAAAACCTAAAAAGGGCGCCGACAGACGATTTTGGTCCGTCAGGGAGGCGACCGCCCCCCTGACCATATGGCAGTTACGCCACTGTTCTTTCACACCTACGCTGGCGAAAGAAATTGTGTGGACTAACTGCTTATACAAGGTCTAATAAAAAAATCTAAAAACTTATTGGGAAAGCATTGAAAGCAGGGGTGGCGCCTGGATTTCCCCGACAGGGGGCAAGCTCCTCGACAGGGGGCCAGCATTTCAAGGCCCCTACAAAGGCTTTGAGTAAGTCCCGGTGGGACGTTACATTTTGACATTTTGAGGCGCGCGCAGCTCGAGAAATTTTCGGCCTTCTTTACAACAAATATTTAAAAATCTGGAGTTTATTTTGAAGACAAAATAAAATATTTTTTAAAGAAATTTTGCTTTTGGGAGGACCATTAAGAAGTTGGGGTGTTTATTGAAGAGTCTGTCCTCTATATGGGAAAAATTAAAAACGTTATATAGGCGACAGCTGTCAATATTTTGGGGTTACCCATTTAATCGTACTAGGCCTACACACTAAGGCTTCAACACGAGACTAGGTTGCCCCAAAATGTTTTTCCTTTTTTGAACGAAGATTTAAAAATTAAGAGCTTATTTTATTGGAGAAATTTCGGAATTTAACTTGGAAGAAAATTTGGTTTGAGGGTAGATTTATTATGAAATATTTGGGTTTTTTATTAAGTGATATGACTTTCAAGAGCAAAATTAGGTAGAATGTTGCGGTGATTAGCAGAGTTGACGTTGGTTATTTATTGTACGGAGTATCCACTGAAATTGGAAAAGTTTGCCTCTTTAATCGAGCTGAAGCCTATACTGGAGAAAACTTGTAATATTGTGACAGATTTACGGATTTTATGGAAGAATCTAATCTCCTTACAAGAAAATCAAGTAGTGATCTGTAGTTTGGTTGGGGTTACTGAAAATCATCATGCAAATTAAGGCCCTCGGACCATATTGGGAAATTCTCCTGCGGAAAGTTTGGTTTCCCATACATTCGAAGTTTTATGTTTTATATGTTGACATAGAAGTACGGGAGCGTTTCAGTTTGGGAAGGGCAGAATTGTCTCTTTTGTCAGACAAATGTAATTTTGCCCGAACGACTATCAAAGTCACAAAATAGCACAGGAATTTCTCAAAATTGGGGTCGGAACCTCCAGACAGCAGGAAATGGCTTTCCCGGGCTCGTACCTAAAAACAAATCAATCATTATTTTGAGCTTTCTTTCGCAATAAAATTTTCACTTCATAATACTTTCCCATAACGAAGAACAATTTGCAAGCTTGCAATGTTCTGTTAAGTAATCTGTTCGACTAAAACACTCTATCTAAGTGGAGCGCCACCATCAGTTGGCGCGAAGCCTACATAAAATTGTTAACTAGTGTTAAAGCAGTCGTTATTTTGAGCTTTCCTTTAAAATGAAAGTTTCACTTCAATAGAAAAACCCAACTTGCTAAGTGATTAGAAAATTACCTGATAAAATGGTACTGTTGCAATTAATTAGATGTAATGTTCTTGTCTCTTTTCGGGGGAAAACTCTGCAGCGGAGTTGAAAACATACTAGTGTTTTTGCCTCTTTTAGGAATCGTCGTTGTAGTCCATTGCAAGGCCAGCTAAAAAAGATGAGATTTTCTACGTGACTTTCCGAACGCCAGACAATTAATGATTTTTCTCCCTATTTGAATTTTGAAAATATGCCATGTTACAAGGTGGCTTCAAATGAATTTTCAGTCAGACTTATTGGGAGACACTACTGTTTATCATCAGCCTATGTGTAACTGAAACGTCCTGTCTGGTTTTCATTACCGTTACTAGAATTCGGCTGTGGGGGCAGGCCATGCAGGTGTCAGAACATTGGGCACGGCATGCACCTCAACAACTTCTCGTCCGTTTTTGCCAGAAAATTCGGAATTGTGACTGGTTTTCTTGAAGAATATGGTCTTCTAGTGAGCAAAATCAAGAAGACCGTCCGGATGACTGAAGTTTGTAAGACTGATCTTTTATCAGTTTAACGTGGGCATGCAGATGAAAGCTCCCCGACGACCGACGAAATTGGGTTTTCTCAACAACAGGGGTAAGGGCAGCCTTCCCCGACGGGGGCATGACCTTGCGGATTGAAGAAGGGATGAGGGTTAACAGAGCTAGTAAGAAGTGATTGAAACAGTTTCAGATAGGCATTAAAATACCGTTACAAAAGAATAAAGTAGTTCAAAAAGAAAAAAAAAGTTCATGATCATCCTTCCGGTAACTTCAGTCCTTTACGTTCATTTTTAGGCCTCCCCGAAGGAAATTGCCGTCCTTCCAAGACGGGGAAGGAGATAGGACAAGGTACATGGAATGAGCTTAAAACGAGCAGAGAAGAAGTGATTGAAAAATCGATTCCGATATGTTTTAAAATAGCATTTCAAAACAAAAAATATGTTTACCCATCCAGTAATTTCAATCCTTGTAATTTTTTTTCCCTTTTTCTTTATTTAGGCCTCCCCGACGAAATCACCGACCTTCCCCTTGGGGGGTGGGGGGTGGTCCCCGACGGGGGGATGTCCTCCCCCCCCCCCCACGCTGGCGCCACCCCTGATTGAAAGTTTGAAAGACATCAAACAATTCAATGAAAGGAGCCATCTTTAGAGCTACTGCTTAGAACTGAAAAATGAATCAAATTTACACTTCTACTGTGTGAAAGTCAAAAGCACTATTTTTATTTTAACTCAACTCCCCTAACATTTAGAGAAGAATTTTATGAAGGAAGAGGGGAACCTTAGACTCCCTTCCAGGACAGCAAACCTCCTACTGAAACTTTTTCAATATTTTACTGCTCTTTCAAGTAGTAATCACCAAAGAAAGTCATTATGACATCCCTAATTTACACAACTACCTTCCTCTTGCCACCATAAAAAAAAAAAAGGTGTTTAGCCAGTTTCAGTAGCAAAAACTTTCTCCTGCCCCTGTCATCTTAGCAGGTATCTAGCCAGGAAAAATTGCAAACTGGGTGGGAGTTAATCGACATTGCATCATTCTCACATGATGTTGGTCATATCTCAAGATCTAAATGACATTGTCTGTGTTGCCTGATATTTGGTTATTTCCAATATCAATACAATCATTCAATTGAATGTGTATGTGTCTGATACCGTGCAGTGTAGCCCCTGTTTAGAGTATGATGAAATTCAAACTGGGCAGTGATTCAAACTTGGTGGTGAAATTTCAAACTGGGGTGCTGACTTAGAAAAAGTAAATTCAAACTGGGTGTCGCACCCAGTTTGCCACCCAGTTTGAAAGGCCTGGCTAGAACCCTGCAGATCCATTCCAATGTTACTCTAAAGGAAATTCACCATATTCCTCTGTCACACCTTCCTCATGACTAAAATTTTAACGCTTCTTTGTGGAAAACCATAAAAGGATTACTTCGCTGATTGTTTCACACTGATTTCAACAAAATTTTTGCCTCTTCCTTCCTGGTTAAAGAATCCAACTTGTGACAGTCATCTCATGGACAATAAAATTTCAGTAAAATAGTTACTGGATTGAAAATGACCTCCAGTGCAAATCATGAAGTACCTGTGTTATATTGTGTCCTTAGTGGCTAATATAGAATACAGAATGTCATAGATTGTGATGGGGCTTCAAAATATGACTGAAAGCAGTAACATAAATCATCTATAAGTTTCAAATGAAAGGTTGCTTCTTGAAATTTGACAACAATGTCAAAATAAAAATTTATTACATTACAAAACAGGCTGAATTATGATGAACTGCAAGCAGTAGTTCACTATTTCTCCAGACATAGTGAAAGAGGTACCATCATCTTTCAAAGTTCAGTCTTTGTCAAACCTGGGTTATATTGGTGGAACAACCATGATGAACACAATAAATTTTTGATGGCCACATCACTCATGCGAGACTCCTTTTCGGCCATAGAGACCTTGGATTCCATGTAAAAAACAGTCTACAACAATAAGCACTAATTGGACTGCAGTCACATGCATTTGAACTTGTTGCTCCAACTGCATGTACAAAATAAACAAGAGGGCAATCCACGGAGTTGCATATCTCATCGCTAACACGTGCGCAAGTTGGTTACAGAACTTGAACTATGTAAGATAATATTTGTAAAATACTGTATCTAATCTTGCAATACACAAAAGTTTTCGTGGCCGTGTCATGCCCACTTTAACCCTTGACAATCTGTAACGTGAACTATGTCCTTGGTTGCCATGACAACCACACATATCCGTACAACTTACAGTATCATGTCTACGCTATTACACTTAAACTTTCAGATTTGTGGGATGCGTTCGTTAAGAGTTAAAGTGAATACAAAAAAAAAGTATTTGACCCCCTGTCACGTGACCTTTGACATTGGTTGCCATGGAAACTACATATTTTGGTAGAACTTGTCTACCCTATTATACTTGTGAATTTTCATGTAAAATGAAGGTTTTCTTTTGAAGCTTTAGTACAAAATAGGAAAAAAAAAAGTGTTTTTCTGCAAAATGTGACCTTTGACCTCTGACCTTTGATCTTTTCTTCCCAGGATCTGGGAAACACAAGTTCCCACCCTGTGGTACCCACCTACCAATTTTGAAAAGAATCGGTCCAGCCCACTAGGAGGAGTTTGAGGGACAAAAACGTTGTTTTACGAACAAATTATCACTTGGAATTTTTTTGTTCCACTCAACCACTTGACCTTTAACCTCTGTTGCTATGGCAACCACATATTTAGGTAGGTCTAGATGGAATCATCATATGTGTAAAGTTTCGTGTCAGGAGAACGTTTCGTTTGGGAAATATAGCAGAAATATAGCAGAAAATATAGCAGAAAATGTGATTTCACTAAATTTGACCTTTGACCTGTAACCTTTGACCTTCACTTCTGGTTGTGTATTAAAAATGCAATTGTTCCACCTGAGGTACCATCTTACCAAGTTTGAAGAAAATCGGCCGAGCCGTTTACAAGATATTAGGAAAACAAAATTCGACACACACACACACACCCCACACACACATACCCACCCACCAACACACACAGACTCACGGACAGGTTTTGACCCCTCTCTCAGCCACCCCGGGGTACCTCACCATGGGTTAGACCTCGAGACTAGTAACCTGGGAAAATTTACCGTTACCATGGTAACCATTGCGATTTAAGGTGGAATTGCCATATATAGCCCCATAGGCAAAGTGACTACAATATCTCATCCTCCTCACGGAGCGATGAGATAATATTACTGTACTTAGTCACACCATTCATTCTCCATAATAGGGGAACTGGCATTTTAGCCTCTTTTTACTATTTTTTTCTTTGTGTGCATATTTCATCCCAAACATTTCTGCTACTGTCACAGATTTACAGAAAGCTACTCTTAAACACTTAACTGGGCTCTTTCATTCATATTTTTCGTATTCTGAAAAAAAAAAGAAAACACAACAAGAGGGCAATCCACGGAGTTGCATATCTCTTCGCTAACATGTGCGCAAGTTGGTTACAGAACTTGAACTATGTATGAGCTAGAAGTTTTATCTGTGCTGAATTTTATGCTACAGTAGAATGTCATTGAAAAATATTACCTACTAAAACTCCATGCCACAATCTTGAAGTCCAAGGGAAGCGATTTTTTTTCGTTCCAGGGGACGGAAGTTTTTTTTTCGTAAGATAGCGAGGGGAAAGAATATGGCACAGACAAATCAAGTTCTTGAATAGGCACACCTTATTCAAAAAACATCATTTGGATATTTAAATTCTGACACTGGATTATATAAGAACTGGAGAGATAGGCTACCCAATCTTTGTAATGCTTGCCCTTTTAATCCAGTAGGCCTATCTAAGATTTTGGAACAAATTTATTTTTTAAGATGTTGTTATCCCCTTGCAAAACTATGAAAAAAAAAAACAAGAGGGCAATCCACGGAGTTGCATATCTCATCGCTAACACGTGCGCAAGTTGGTTACAGAACTTGAACTATTTATGTGCTAAAAGTTTTATCTGTGCTATTTTTAGGCTACAGTAGAATTTCATTGACGAAAAATACCATACTAAAGCTGCATGCCACAATCCTTTGAAATTCCAATTTGAAGTCCATTTGGGAATCGATTTTTTTTCGTTCCAAGGGACGGAAGTTTTTTTTTTCGTAAGATAGCGAGGGGAAAGAATATGGCACAGACCAATCAAGTTCTTGGAACTATAGGCGCACCCCTTATTCAAAAACAAAAAACATCATTTAGATATTTAAATTCTGACACCGGATTATAAAAGAACTGGAGAAGGGCTACCCAATCTTTGTAACGGTTGCCCTTTTAATCCAGTATGCCTATCTAAGATTTTGGAACAAATTTATTTTTCAGATGTTGGTATCCCCTTGCAACACTCTAAAGAAAACTAGCTTGACTGTTACACTTAACTGAAACGGATATGAAAGCAACGATATAAAAAGTAAGACGCTTTCGCGGACGCTTCAGACAAGTGCGTAATTGTTGTTATTCAAGCACTAGCTGTATGAGCGTATTCTCCATCTTGACGCGACGGCAAACTTCACGTGTGCCCCGGATCGATGATATGCGCGTCATGTGCGTCTCAATTAAAAAAACTGGGTGTGTGCGCCATGATGAACGCGTGGTGTTAAAAGATTTCCGGCCGACGCACAAACCTTTTCTGCGCACTGGCCGGTGGCGAACCCTAGCCCGTGGCAAGGAAATTGTCACGTACCTTTTTTTGGCTATGCTTCAAAACCGCCAAGTTGTCAGGGCACGAATATGTAAGATAGGTAGGCCCTATGCCTAACCTAATGTTAGTCACCCACAGTTTCATATCTTGGGTTATTCCTTGCCACGGGCTAGGTTTCGCTACAGGCCAGTACGCAGAAAAGATTAATGCGTCGGCCGAAAATCTTTTAAAGTAAGTTCCTCGGTAACTGTTCTTTGGGTACACCTTGACATAAAGTGAATGATTTCCCTTCTAACTTATGTCCATAAATACCGACATACGACGTTTTGAATTCCCAATTACAGGCCAGGCTCAGCCCATTTGAAATTCGAACTAATGCGAAAAAACGTGTGTGAACGCGTCTCAAAAATGGGTACCAGGGAGGTCACAATCATCGAATCATGTGCATGGTAACGCGTATTAGTGCATACATAATTGCAAACACCGGTGCTACAATAGCAGTGAGCGTGGCCGCTGACTACATTGTGAATTGTGCATTGCGCGGTGACTTCTTAGTATTCGCAATAGCATCTTCATGAAACAGCTCATACGGTAAAGACGCGCTCGTAGTGGAGACGCGCTTGTTTTGGTCTGCCCACACATATTCATTGCTGTTCTTCGTCTTTCTTGCAATAAAACAGAACTATTTTTACCCGAGCGCACAAACACACGAACATATTGGCCAGTGATTTGCTCCGAATCCCCACCATGGTCTGCGCCTTCCACTCTGTATGTTGGACTCTGTATTGTGATGCAATCGTTTTCATGAGGTTGCTAAGATAACATAACTTTACCGAATGTTTCATTAGTTCCACGTCTAGATGCGCGCCGTAGAGCAGGGTTTGTGCCGCCAATTGCGTCATAAAAGTTAGGCGAGGTGTTGCGGCATTTTTCGAAATTGTATTTTGAACGCAGTTTTCCTTCGAATATCATTTATGCCGGATTGTACAGGTTTTTTAATGGGGTGTGAGATGATATTTGTAAAATACTGTATCTAATCTTGCAATACACAAAAATTTTTATGGCCGTGTCATGCTCACTTTAACCGTTGACAATCTGTAACGTGAACTATGTCCTTGGTTGCCATGACAACCTCACATATCGGTACAACTTACAGTATCATGCCTAGGCTATTACACTTAAACTTTCAGATTTGTGGGATGCGTCCGTTAAGAGTTAAAGTGAATACAATAAAAAGTATGTGACCCCCTGTCACGTGACCTTTGACATTGGTTGCCATGGAAACTACATATTTTGGTAGAACTAGTCTACCCTATTATACTTGTGAAGTTTCATGTAAAATGAAGGTTTTCTTTTGAAGTTTTAGTACAAAATAGGGAAAAAAAGTGTTTTTTTTTTTGCAAAATGTGACCTTTGACCTTTTCTTCCAAGGGTCTGGGAGACACAAGTTCCCACCCTGGGGTACCCACCTACAGATTTTGAAAAGGATCGGTCCAGCCCACTAGGAGGAGTTTGAGGGACAAAAACGTTGTTTTACGAACAAATTATCACTTGGAATTTTTTTGTTCCACTCTACCACTTGACCTTTAACCTCTGTTGCTATGGCAACCACATATTTTCGTAGGTCTAGATGGAATCATCATATGTGTAAAGTTTCGTGTCAGGAGAACGTTTCGTTTGGGAAATATAGCAGAAAATGTGATTTCACTCAATTTGACCTTTGACCTGTAACCTTTGACCTTCACTTCTGGTTGTGTATTAAAAATGCAATTGTTCCACCTGAGGTACCATCTTACCAAGTTTGAAGAAAATCGGCCGAGCCGTTTACAAGATATCAGGAAAACAAAATTGGACACACACACACACACGCACACACACTCACACACACACACACACACACACACCAACACACACACACACACACACACACGGACAGGTTTTGACCCCTCTCTCAGCCATGGACCTTCAGTCACCCCGGGGTACCTCACCATGGGTTAGACCTTGAGACTAGCAACCTGGGAAAATTTACCGTTACCATGGTAACCATTGCGATTTAAGGTGGCATTGCCATATATAGCCCCATAGGCAAAGTGACTACAATATCTCATCCTCCTCACGGAGCGATGAGATAAAAAGTGAAAAGTAAATTTGGATCTGTAAGCAGTGTAGTTGTAAGGCTTTATTAGCCTGGGCAGTCAAAAAGTCACTTGACTAGCAGGTCATATTATGTGGTTATTAGAAATCCTCACAACCATCTTTATACCGTAGAAGGGGAGGGGTGGACTCCTTTGCTTTCATGCTAAAAACATCATCATGAGGGATTTTTGGCTTTGAAAAGCATTCAAGTTGAGGCAATAAAATTTTTCTCCTGAGCATGACTTTTTTATACGAAAATTTTGTCTGTGACATTCATTCCAATGGTTTTGGAATGAATACCTAACAACACACTACATCACTCTGACCACTCCCCAAACATTCCTCTCCCACAGTACTTGAGACTCCATCGACTGACTTGTCAAGAACACTTTGACTCATATGTACAGTAGTTCTGCACATGCTAGACTGGCCCAGAAGGAAAACACTAAAATTTATCTGTAGTAACAAAAATTAAACTACTAAAAATATAATTTAAAAAGTGCTGGGCAATGAATGACTTCAGAAGTCAGTGATGAGATCCAAGATACTAACCTAGATTCTAAATCCAAGAGTTGTCCAAGAAAATATTTTACCAGTTGAACATGAACCCCAAAACTTCAGAGAAACATCAGTCAAGACCTTGTTCCTTGCAATTCCATAATCTGTAGTGTAAAGAACAGAAGTGGTGTAGGAAAGGGGCTGTATCTAAAATGCCACACAGATTCCATAATGCCACTGTATAGGTAATAATACAATAGTCAAAAGTGACATGCAGTACACAACTCACATCCTATTCTGACGTACCATGTCTTCAGGCCTTGAGTTTTACATTCTCCAGGTGTGCTACAAATTATCACAGTATCACACTCCTCAGAAAATAAAGGAGGGTGGTAGGTGGGCTGTTAAATTATTAAACTTTAGTAAATTTCTATGAGCTCCTTATTTTCAGCTAAAGGGTAGTTGAGCCAAAAAATCACACTCCTGGCAGTGACTGGAGGTGAGTGATGGGTGTGCGATCACTCTCCCACACGTCAAAATTCAAGGCCTGTACCTTGTATTTTTACAACTGAATCACAACTTACTTTGATTTTGAAAACTAAATCTTACACAAATACATATCTTTTCTGTCAAATAAGAATTAAAGTAGATCACAGTACTTACTGTATGGGTATAAAGTTAAAGTGGTTATCAAAAAAGGTTCAAGCATTGCCATATTTACAATCTTTTCCATTGAATTACAAATAGCACCAGTGTCTCAAACAGACTCTACATGTACACTAAGCACAGCCCCTAATCCGCATTTTGGCCCTAGCAGCTTTGCATCAAATGCCACTCCACTAGCAGTTTACTCAACATACTGAATTGCCCCAGTCCATAAAAATACACTACAGTGCAGTAATCTAAAGTATGACTGAGGGCTGCAAACACATTGCTTTGTTGTCATGTGAAACTAAAACTATAAAAGCTGATACATCTGTGTTACTTTGGAAGTCTGTTTACATAGAGTGTACAATTGGACCCACGGCACATGCAGGGTACAAAAAATCTGCCAATTTGTAAAGTGACGTACAGACCGGTGTAACTTTAGCCATCCCCTTAAAGATAAAAAATTAGCACGATTTATACAAAGGCGAATTTTATGCAAAAGAATCTTCTGAAATCTCCGGTATGAGTTGACCTTTCTTGGTAGGTTTTCTACTCTTTGGGAGGGCCCTTAAAGGGCCGAACCTTTCACAGTTTCACCCAAAACTACAATTTTGGTACAAGGGTACCGAAATTATCAATTGGCTTAGCTCTTTCATTGGCAGCTAATCCAAACAATGCACAGTACCAAAGCTTATATTACACAGCATGAACGGTAGGCCTACTGACAGTGTTTTGATTATATCAATTGAGTTTTTCTATACTCACCTTCTTGAAGTAATAAACTGATATTGTATCTGGATGAGGATTAATCTCAAACAATTGTGGGAGGGGCTTCAGGAAGAAGTTTAGGAGAATTGGTACACTGTTTGGGGTGAGAGAACTGAGCCTTTAAGTGACATGAAATGCACCCCAGATCTCAGACTATGACTATACCTGTTTACTTAAGTTGTAACTGATGAAGGCCTATAGACCTAGGCTACCATGCAAAATATATCAGCCTAAATTTCTACCGTAACTGTTCGGCCTAGTTGTAAAATTAACTTAGTGTGCAAAGTAAATTTTGGCAAAATCCAGGGTCAGGATTAAAAATTCCCTGCTAATTAAGCTCTGTGATCCATCATGAACTGTTATAATGAAGGCTTGGCTTCTAGGACAAAACCTAGGCTGGGAATATAGCTTTCAAGTTTAAATGAAGACTGGTGTCCATGTGGCAGTCGAAATTCTGTCATGATTTTGGTTACTACTGGGCTGAACTTTTGAGTCTGACAATCTGCTTGGGTAGGCTAGGCCTTACATTGGAGAAATCTTTCAACGATTCCAATTCAAGTGAACATGTTTAGTCAATGGTTATGGATCCGGTAATACTTATTGCCGGGGTTAACGTTAGGCCACCTCACGTTGGTTACACTAGGCCTATGTCACAGTGAAGCAGGCCAAGTCGTCCCCAACCCAGGTAACAAACCTATATGGTCCCATATGGAAAACCCATATGGGGCCTTTTAAATTTTGCACCCGCTATTAATAAGGGGCCCATATGGGTAGCCCACATGCCTGAGGGATATAACAGGGTTGACCCATATTTTCCCAACATTTCAGTTGTTAACATGGGCACCAGAACTATCCCATATGGGTCATATGGGTCAATAAGGGACCCATATAAGCCCCTTATTAATCCCGGGTGCAAACCCATATGGGCCCCTTAAGGGCAGGGCTGTAGGACTCGAGTCCGGACTCGAGGTCGAGTCCGGACTTAAGTCCACTTTTTTTGGACTCGGACTTGGACTTGGACTCGGGGTCTCTGGACTTGGACTCGGACTCGGACTCGGGCCCTCTGGACTTGGACTTTGGCTTGGACTCGAAGTCGAGTCCTTCAAGTCCGGCAGCCATTTTCTCTGATTCTCTCTTTAAATTTCATGATGGATCCACCAAAAACCCCAGCACTCTCAACATATACTTGGGCTTTATTTTCCTTAATATAGGATACAGGACTATATTGGCCTGCATATCTTTATGTAACTTGATCATTTTCAAGAGTCACATGCCAGTTGTTGACATGATTCGAATGAAGTTTGTTTCTTGCATAATATTATGTAAACAGTGTTTAACATAAAACAGCTGCAACATGGTACTCTTCTTTCAGTACCATCCTCTGGGGAAGAGCCCTTAAATTTTCCTTGCCCCTCAAAAATTAGACAAATGCCATAAAAATGCTAGGGAAGGCATATGTGACTCCTAAAAATAGTTAATTAGCAACAATGAACCTGGTCTGGCTGTGCCTTGCCCCTTGCAGCATTTTCAGTAAATCTTCTGAAATCCTTTTCTTTGTTGTTATGGATTCCAAAGATGGGCCTGTATACTTCTTGCATCCTGTTTCTTTTTTTCTTCATACAAATTTTACAAAAAGTCTGCATGGGTTTCACTGCTGCTCATCTAACCAGTAACTGCTACTTCTACAAAGGGAATTATTGCCTTTGTTAATTATTTTGGGATACTGTAAGATAGGCCTATAAATAACCTACCAATTGGCTTCTGCTGAATCTTCATATGAAGTTTGCAATACTAACAATATGTAAGTCAGGTAAATACACAACAACAAAGCTTAAATTTTATAACATGTAAGGCAAGAGCAGTCACCCCAACTTGAAGTAGTGTACACTGTCCTGTTTCATGAGATGACTCTTTGGAGTTATATGTGACACTATTTTTTGTACTCAAATGTGAAGAGTATATACTGCTTAGTTTACCTTGAGTATGCAATACGGAGCGGGTCCTAAAATGTTATAAAAGATGCTTTGAAGGGAATAAGGGGATTATTGTGACATTTTAGCTGTTGCTTCAAAAAAAATATTTGCGGCAACTGCTCTTGCCCTTTATTTCTGGAACATTGTTTACCATATACAGTTTGATGAGGGTTTATAGTCATGGGGTGATGCATCATGTGGGGTCAAGGAGTGGCAGAGTGGTCAGGTAGTCTAGCTGTTCCAGAGCTGCTGTGTACCAATACTGTGTTGCACATGCATGTACATATTTACATGGAGTCCTCCTGCTCAATGTATGTGGGTTTTTCTACGGTAGTCCGGCTTTCCACCTCCTACTTGGAAATTAACAGGCACAAAGTTAGTTGCACACTGGACTGAAGCACCTTTGGGTGGACCAGTTAACTAGGCAACTTTGGGCTTTTGCATCATGTGGGGATCAACAAGGAGAGTTTGTAGCTAAAGGCCTATGCCTACAGGTCTACGTGATTGTCAATGTCACAAAATTAACCATCAAACTTAAAAGACATTCTTCACATACATCTCACCCATTTCAAACAAATGTTAGACCTGCATGATCTGAATTAGTAATGGTAACCTTCCTAGGCATTTTGCATCACACAGTTACAATGCTACTTAGATGCAGGTCACGGTATAGAAGGCACAACCAAAAAAATTAAATTACTGTGGTAGGTATGGCAATTACAGTTATACCCCAGAGAGTTTGTACAGGTGGCCCTAGTTCTGCGAGAAAATTGTGTGAGATCTATTGACAAGGCTGCCTAACAATATACACTGTATTTTTAACATACCTTATAATTGACCTGGAAGTTATGAATATTCGACTATAGCCAAGTTGCCTTTGTGGCTTTGTTCATTGTCTCTTTTAAAATTTGGTTAAGTTCTAATGAGACCATCATACCTTCTAGAGCCACTGACACTATTGAACCGGCTGCCAAACCAACGCAGTTGTAGCCTACTATACTATGTTATTACAGTATCTAAATTACTACGTCATTACGTACATAGGCCTATTCGAATTCCTGCCTAACCTGTTGACAAGTTGTATGGTTTTCATCATCATACCTCCTCCACCTTGTTGGAACAATTGATCCACATCATGCTTCCCATGGACTAGAAACGACACAGACACAGCCAGGTAAAAACTTCTATAATCTAGCAAGTAACAGTTACTATGGTGGCCGGTAAAGTCAAATAACTTGTCAGGCCATCTGCGAGTCGGATCATTTACATGCATGTATGTCAATACTGTACAATGCTTTGAACAGTATAATTTACAGTACATTATTGATGTTGTTTTGTTGTTGGTCCTAACAAGTAACATATGTGCAACTTTCATTAGCCTCTGTATTTATATGTGTGCTTTACTACTGTATGATATTCATGAAGACAAATGGGCAATATGGCAGCTGGTTTTGCATGCATGTGTGGCATTGTCCAGAGATAGCTTTGTGGGCTTTATGCTAGCAGATCAGCTACTAAGGGATTGCCCCTACAAGGGGGGCTTTAGACAGGCTGGACTTGAACCAATAGGTTGGAAAGTGGGCCGTAAAACTCTGTCTGACTAACAAATTAACTATAGACAGGCCATATAATTAAAGCCCAGCTAATGCCTTATTTAAAAATATTTGATGTGCCCTCCCAAAATTGGTTTCAGGTTGCTTCAGAACTGAGTGCATTCCCACTTTTGGGAACCCTTCATGCAATCCCTGCATAATCACCAATAGCCTTTATATTGTACCATATTCTCAAACAGCTTGTCGTTTGGGTTACAAATTTAAAACCAGACTGTATTTTCACAGTGTTTCTCCAGCTAGCCTGTAGTCCCAGGACAACTTAAAAAATCCATTACCCCAAAAAAAGGCTTTGGCCTACCTACAAAATTCCTGAGTATATTTGAGCATTCCCATCAGGACCCCATGCACTGCTGTAAATATCCCCAGACTGGGGCATTTCTCCCAGACAATTGGCCGATTTTAAGTGAAAAATATGAGCTCATGTTTACTTAGTATGTAAGACAGGCACAATTTTCATTTAGCCAGATAAGTGGACTCAGCTGCATGGGCTCCGCTTCGATTTCAGGTCCAGTTGCAGCCCATTCTGGGCCAGTTCCAATTTCAGGACCATTCCAGGCCAATTCCAAGTACAGGAAAAACCAGATTATATCAGGAATTGAGTCCAAGTTTGTCCCTGTTCATACAGCTATACCCCTAGAGGCCTATATATCTTTACCAGAAAATAATATTGTTGTTTTACTACTTTTGGACTTGGACTCGGACTTGGACTCGAGAGCACTGGACTCGGACTTGGACTTGGACTCGAGCACCTTGGACTTGGACTTGGACTCGGACTTGAGCTTTTGGACTTGGACTCGGACTTGGACTCGAGCTTGTTGGACTCGACTACAGCCCTGCTTAAGGGCCAAGATATGGAGCCCGAAAGGGTCCCATATAGGAATGTTACCTGGGAAACCAACTCGTCCCCAACCAACTCGTCCCCAAACCAAGTCGTCCCCAAGCCAACTCGTCCCCAAGCCAAGTCGTCCCCAAACCAACTCGTCCCCAATATGAAAAATGCCATGGTGATTTTATACACTTAAATTATGCAAAAGTGACTTGCGTGATTTTATCTCAGTCTCACACAGGTTTTTCAACAGGTTTACTGTTAGGCCTATTAAGTTAATATTCGTTGGTACAAAATCGTGGTAATGTTCTAGGTAGGTCATGGTCCGGCTGTGGATAACCAAAGGAGGGGACTGCAGTGTTCTTATAATTACCCCCTTCCCCCAATCAAATTTATAGGTTAAAATATTAAAATTTAAGTAAACGGTCTTTGAAAGTATTGATTTTCGTTTTGCTATTATATAGGCTGATTATTGTTAAAAAAGAAATAAACACCTGGCCATTGAAAGAACAGATTTAAGCAACACCCCTCCCCTGCCCCCAGCCTGAAAATTTTAAAAGTGCCATCCCAGCAACATGAGAGGCATTTTGAACAACTAGTTGAAAATTTTCATTACACTGATACCCGTCAACCAACGGGCCTAGCCTCCGTCAGTGTGCACTTGCTAAATTGCACGAACGCTTTCCCCCATGCCTCAGTCCTCGACTCCCCCCAAATAAAAAAGTCTGATCATGCCACTGGGACCTTCCTCGATATTATTTTCGGGGCCTATACAGGTGTGTCAAAGGTTTTTCGATGATGATATTTGCCCCTCAGGGAAATTTGATCTTAGGGATATAGGGTTCCCCCTCCCTTCCCCTCCTCTTGGCAAAAATTTTTAAGGTGCATTTTACCTTGGATGCGATCTGGTGTTGTATTTTTTTCTTGCTTTTAATTCGTCAGATTATTCACGCCCATTCATTCACATTGCTACCAGGATTGTCCATTGAAAGAAAACCGACGTGGGAAGATAAAATCTTAAGAAAGACATCATTTCGATAATTTATAAGAATTATCCATGAAAGTCACTGATTCCCACTAATTTTTCACTAATTTCTCATATTGGGGCCGACTTGGTTTGGGGATGACTTGGCTTCGGGACGACTTGGCTTAGAGACGAGTTGGCTTGGGTAGGGACGAGTCAATTTGAGGACGACTTGGCCCGAAAGCTGTCACAGTTAGGCCTAGGCCTACCTAGAGGCATATCAACTCACATTCGGTAGCATTATGTAGCAACACTTAGCTACGTTTTCATCTGAGTGGTTTTTTCTTCATACGACCAGCACACAGGGGCTTTTCGTACCACTTTATAGTTTGTTGTGTCCTTGTTATCACAGAATAGCAAAATTGATCTTTTTGTCCAAATTAGATAACGTGAAACTAGCCTGCTGTAAGCAGGCTATTGTGTTTGCGTTTCAACTACTACATTCAAATATCAAAATTCATACTTTCGCTATTAATATTAATAATACTATGGGTCTTTCAACGGCTTCACTGTTAGACCGTTGACGTTTCCAACTACTAAGTTACATGGCATAACTACGGTATACAATAGCCTGCAAACTTTCTAGCGAATCTCATTTACGACCACCAAATATGACGTCACGACAAAAATTAAAATACAAAATTATATCTCGCGTAATAGGAAGTATTTATGCATCGAACGTATGGCCCGGTACACATTTTCCACCTACAAAAGCTAATTAGCTTGTTCGAAAATACACTATCCATACTTGATTCGTGCACCACGTGACCATCACATGTTTAATAATTCGTCCCTCAAAATGCGGGATTCCTGTAAATGGAAACTGGACGAAGGTTTGCACACTCTGTATATTATACTGTTTAGGGAGGTGTATTTTGATTTTGACAGAGCGCCATCTTTCGGCTACTACAGAGTCTGCTCCGCAGGCTAACTGCTAACATGAAACCTATTAATAGTATGTGCATTCCATAGAGCAGGATAATATCCTGCTCTATGTTGCATTCTTAGTCGACTTCGTGAACGCTATACGCTATACATACATATTACGCGGAATCGGTAACCCGCTTTCTAGGACCTAAAATGGCGCCTAGTGTTTACGTATGACGTCACAATTCGCTAGTTGGTCAAACTTAAAATATTATAGGTCTGGGTACATTGCAAAGATATTATACACATCTTTGGTACATTGTGAAAAGCGCGCCCTCGATAATGTGAATATTCCAGTCTTCACAGAACTTTTATAAGAAACTTGTTACTTACTGTTGGGGGGTAATGTAGACCTAGCCCTGGTTATTATTAGAACACCACCAGAATACCCGCAGAATGATTACTTGCGCACAAACTCGAAGATTGCTGTCACTTATGTTACAACGGTAGCCTATCTAGGCCTACTGAGCTTTTTGGTAACTTTAGCTAGCAACATGAAATTGGCGGTGGCTCCACTATACGATATTACGAGCACAAAAGTATAATTCAGGAAAGTATGCAAAATTTAAAAGGAGGAAAGTCTACTGAGTGCAGAATGTACAAGTGAGGCGCTCAAAGACTTTCCAACTTTTAGGAAAATTGATGCGTGTGACTATTTAAGGGGAGCGCCACCACAGTTGGCGCGGAGCGCACAAGAAAATTTTCGGTACTCTATACAGCACGGGGGGTAGATCCATACCCCCCCAAAATATTACCATTTTGTAGAATTCATAAAACAACCCGTTACATTCTACAGCCTTCCCCTTGGTATCAAATGATTGGGGACAAAAAAGATCTGTCTAAGAATATTAATTTTCTTGGGTGGTGTCCCCGAAGAATTTTTGGGAAAATCCTGCCGATTGAATGAGTCTCCTAAAAAAAATTCCGAAAAATGGAAAAAAAAGGTGATATTTACAAAAAAATCGTGCAGGCACAAAATAAATAAAAACCTTTAACTTTACTTTAAGGTAATAGTTTACGGATCAAAGGTACTAAAAAGTGAAAAGAATTTTGCATGTCTGGGTTTGTTTTTTGTTAATTTTTGAAAAATCCTTCAAAAATCCTCCGAAAATTATCAAAAATTGCCCCAAAAACAGCTCTCAGAAAAAAATCGTATCTCCGTTATTTTACAGTCGATTTTAAAAACTGCACCATATTCAACTCAGCACAAGCTTGGGATCTCTGCCAGCCTAAGCAAAATGCGATTAGCGCCATCTATTTGTAGGGGAGAACTTAAAGGGACTCTATCGCGTACTTTTGAGACGACAGACATAAAACCATTTCATATTAAGGAATGCCGCCCTCTGTTACATTGTAAACAAAGGGTTAAAAAGTTTTGTGACCCAGGTCATAACTTGTGTAACGAAGACGCATGCTTGCGACTAATACAGTCCGTAAACGTCTAGACGTGGAGATTGGGAAGATCAAACGAAGTTGCCGAAGATTTGCTTGCGGAACTAACATAAAAACCAGCATGGATCACGGTATTCTCCCATGTGATCCCCTGCTTGCTTATGCAAAAGTACTTGTCAGAGGAGAACCGGGAGGAGTGCTTGCCCTTGTCGAATGGCGTATCTGCCTTGTTCTCCGGTATGCAGGTGTTGAAATGGACCAACACGGCAATGCATGAATATGGAGCCCCAGGTAGGTGGGTACTGCCTAGCCTAGGCTAGGACTAAGTTAGGCTAGGAGTCTAGACAGGTAACTTGACAGATGACCGTGCTAAAAGTATGCCTAACGTCAGATACAATATGCGATTTTGATTTTGAACATCTGGGCTAGCATAGCTAGGCTATGGGCTAATCATTGTCTGAATGTGCGGATCCAGACTAAGGTAATTATGTAGCAAGTTGTAAATGTAAGGGTATATCTGTAGTCAGACATAACTCATCATCAATTGGACTAGTCTGTATAATGGGCATAACCAAGATTTCCCAGTGAACTCAAACGGGGTTGGGGTAGGAGGTATTATTGCTAGGTGGGGCAGAATTCTTGGGTAGACTAGTCCACTGTGAATCGGTCTGGAACAGGGGTGGTTCAACAGGGGGGAGAGGGGACTCCAGCCCCATAAAATTTCCCCACTTAATCCCCACCCCCAATTGTGCATAATGGTGTTTAGTGGGTGGTTGTGAAGACATACATATGATCAGAAAATACTCTTTAATGGGGCTCTAACCCCCCCCCCCCCCCCCCAAAAAAAAAAGAAGAAAAATGGATCCTGGTAGGACAGCATCTGGTCTGGAATGTTGAGGTTGTATGACGGACATGTCTGTTGTACAACCAGGATTTTTGGTGTACAAATTCTGATTTCAGGCAATCCCCAACACAAATCACCACCCAATATTGGCATACCATACAAGAATCTGAGCTGGCATACTGGGATATTTCAGGTCAGAAGAAGGGGACATATTTTTCCAAGGTATTGCACAATTGCTCAAGTGACAGGATAGAAGCTTGGTTAATTGAACTCAAAAAGCAGACCAGGCGGGCACCCTTAATTAGGATGAGCCGCAAGCACAAGGGTTAGGACACCCTGGCTAATATATCCCTGCCCCCTAACTTTAAATGTGGTAATTCACATGTATGTATATGACACAAGGTGAACATTCTGATCCAGTACGTGGCATGGGTTTATAGTTCTCAAGTACGAGGTTTTACAGCCTATTACTTCCCAACCAATTGGCTTAAATCAAGCTGGCCATGGCCTTTTTTACCAGTTGAAGCTCATTTTTCCTTACTCCATTGCATATGTGGAGCATCACACACAATGGCAGTGGGTTCAATAATTAAAGTCTGGTATGATTCCATCTGGGAATCAAACCTGGGCCTCCCTCATGGGAGGCGGATGCTCTACCTCTAGACCAAACATGCTGTTCTGATCGAGTGGGAGGGACTCAAACAAATATGTTAAGAGGTAGGAGGGGACTGAAAAGGCATGTTACAAGAGATATTGGTCAGCATGAAAAATAACTGAGAAATAGTGTTGAAAACTGATTTTGTATCTAATTATACATATTTGTTTGTTTCTACACAGCATTCTGATGATTCTGACTTTGATGATGATGCACCTGTCCCTGTACCATTGCATGGTGCTGGCCAGAATGTGCCTACTGGATGTGGGAAAGAGGAAGTCAAGGTGAGGTTTTGCTTAGCTGTAATTCCTTGCAGGAGTACAAAATTACCATAGACTGACTTGTATAATTCAGTAGAAACAACATACAGGTACTGATACCTATCCAGTCCTCATTCAGCTATGGTTGAAAGTTAAAATGACCCACCCCCTTTGTACAACAAATGTATGCTCCCCTTTGGGCAGACTCATAATATTTTTTTTTTTGAGGAATTGTCAGGCCAAGGTGCTAATTTCTCTGGAAGCTCTTTATTTATTGACTTTAAATTGGGTTCTGAACTAACCATATATGTTGCATTCAGACATACTTGAAAAAAAATTGTGAATAATAAATGATGAGCTGAGCTATATTACTCTTCCACAGGCATTCTTGCAAGGTCTGGACAGAATGGCCTTGGAGAAAATAATATCAACACTGTTGCTGCGAAACCCTGGAGCATACAAGGATTATGTTGTGACAGCAGGACAGGATGACCCAGAGGCAAACACTGATGAAACTGGGCATTCACCTGACTGGTGTGTGTGTGGACACTGTAGAGGGCAGCCTCAGCATATTGAGAGGAAGTGCTGCAGAATGAGAGATGGTTGCCTATCTAGAAGCAGGCTATTTTCTGCAGTTTGCTTGGATGGACATGTTCTGGAGGTTGCAATGCGTGCAACAGAGGACATCCTAGCTGATCCTCCTGTCAGGAGCAATGCAAACTTCAGCCACTATGCATATAAACAGTTTACTTACCTACAGCATGGGCGCCTGGGAGCTGGCCGAAGGAGTGTAATTCCAACATGTTGTGTGTGGGCCATTTGCATTAATTTTCCTGCTCCTGATGGACACTACAAAGGCTTTCAAATTGGTGATGGTGTCCTCATAGACTAAATGTTGGTCAAGTGTAAATTTATTTAAAGAGAGATTGCAGTCATCAAAAATGAATTGCATAGTAGACTATCCTATTCCCTAAATGGCTCCAGAGAATATGTGACTGTGTTTTTCTGGTGTAAACTAATTGCAAAATTTAACAGGAGCAAAGTTCTATTTGATGTACCTACAGTAAATGCAGTATTTATGTCCTGTATATCATGAAATATAGATATAGAGCTACTGACAACCTTGATCTGTATGACATGGTTACCATGGTTATATGTCTATTGTAAATTCTCCATAAAACTAAAAATGAATGAACTGAAAATTAATATAGATTCTGTTCTACCAAATTAGGCATGTTATACCTCATGTATGGTGCTGCCTCATGATACATACCATGCTTGGTATGTACACCTGCCCACAGTCATCATGGGGATGTGCATGAAACCCTCTCTTGTCTCCACATTGGTCCATGATATTGTGGGGTATGAAGAACTAAATTACTAGACATGTATAGTACTGTCCCCCAGTGAACACACAAGAATGAAGTTAATTGCTGTAGCTCACACAGTAAGTATGTATTAAGAAACCAGGATTGGAAATGGGGAGGGGAGGCTTTAGCCTTCTAACTCAAGAAATGATAGTATGCCCTCTGGAAAATATCCATGTAATCAGCTTCTTGCATTTATTTATGGTCGGTAACTCCCTTTCAAGAGCACACAGCTTTGTTTTATATCAGGTTGCAAGATATTTAAAGTTGCAATTTCCCTGAAGGATATAGACTCCCTACATTGCAGATCAATTCTTTCCAAAGCTCATTTTTGGCACACTTCAGCATGTAGCCATGGTTTTCATCACAGAACACTGGAAAAGTGTGGAACATTTTACTAGTTTGGGCAGTCTGTTAATTTTGGTTGAATGGTCTGGAAAAATTGCCATTGGGTTTGGAAAATTGAGAACTTTACACTTGCTCTGCTATATATCATGCTGCTTGGCACATGTCTATGCAGTTGGTAAATGCTGGAAAAGTTAAAAATATTATGTACCTGTACCTGCAGCCTTCATGAGTAAATGAACACATATACTGAATAAATATACTGTACTATTAGAATGTTAAAAATACATAACAAACAAGTGCAAATTTTCTTTTTTCAAAATATTTCTATTTTCTTGCATCTTGAAAATAGATGACTTGGTATACTAAAAACATCTTTAATTTCATTGTTTCAAAAGTGTGGAGTCCAAGTTCATGCAACTAAAGTACCTATTAGGCAATTTAGCACAGTATACTTGTAACTCTGCCGAGAGAGCAGTCAGGCAATCAATTATTCCTAGTCCTCTACCTCTGTCTTCTTCAGCTAGTGAAGCTGTCAATGTAATTTACTTTTTTTAAAAGTGCCGGTCTCAAACTGCAACCACTTATCTATCCACAGACGGATCTGTGGGGTGCATCTACTTCTCGAAACTTTTGTTGTGTCCCGCCTTAAGTATTGAGCACCTGCTGAATTCACATAACACTCTGGACTTGAGGATGATAGCTTCCTTGCCAAAAGTGCATTACATGCTAGCTTCATTTTACATCCACAAGCTTATTATAAAGAATATGTTAATATATGCCCCCATTTGTACAATCACACAAAATGTTAAGCAGTCCTGTTTCAACTGATTTGGTAGTTTGTCAGCCAAATAAAAACTCACGAGCTTTTTGAGAACTGTTAAAAGCTTCTCTCATTTTCAGTGAGCAGTTCACTGGACTACAGCCCCATCCCTTCAGTAATAAAATG
The DNA here is from genome assembly GCA_037179385.1 of Holothuria scabra. NCBI lineage: Eukaryota > Metazoa > Echinodermata > Holothuroidea > Aspidochirotida > Holothuriidae > Holothuria > Holothuria scabra. The sequence goes on along the minus strand of CM074181.1, from coordinate 54,212,158 downwards.
TAGTCCAAGGCAGGTGCCTACAACAGAATCTGAGAGGGTATGCTTCACATTCCTACAGACGCTTTGAAGCCATTGCAACTTCTTTGTACCATGTAAAATGAAACAGCGGAATGAATAATCACATTTTCATTTTAAATTTCTTAAAATGGATGTGTACAGTAAAAACTGCAGAGCACTGTTTAATTGTATGTAACCTTTGTGGGCTGCAATTAAAATCGATACTGTAGTCTATAGTGCTATAGGGTACTACGTATGATACTAGGTTACACAAAGTAATACTTTTTTCAATTGAATAAAGTCATAATAAAAGTTGGATCTCTTCATCAAATGATTTCAAGGACCATTGTGAGCAACTTGCAAATAATCCATAGCCTAAATCTACATAAGAAATAAGACAGTAGCCATGACCTGTAATTTCCAGCTTCAGAAACAAACCCCAACTGATATAGGGTAAGGTCAGTGACACTGCACCTCTGCAGAGCTGCTAACCCTTCTGTAGATCCCAAATGAGTATTCTGCACCAAAAAGTTTCACATGTATGGTTAAAATTACTGCAGTCTACTGCCAGCAGCTTTGTGCATTAGATGAAGAGTAACTAATACAGTTAAAAGACGTTTATTTGGTCAAGTGGAAATTCAAATTTTCAAGCAAAATTTTGCATTCCAGTTATTACAATAATTTTCTGTATGAAATATGGAAAATCTGTTCTGGTTGGCAGCTCCATCTCTGTAGACTAACTAAACGAGAATGCAAAAATTCATTTTGGTTTTAAATGATAAATTATTGTTCATACAATGCCATGGTTTCTATTAATTCTGATATCCAGGTTTTGTATCTTTGAGATATTGTACGAACAAGTTTTTTTAATTGTTTGACAAATGGTGACTGCAGATGACTGTTGACCTTCACCAAAAAACAGTGGGAACCATCATCCAACCATAACACATCTGCATGAGTATGAAATTTATCCAAACATCCTACTTTGAGAAAACATGTTGTCAATATTTTCAGAGTTTGATCCACAGTGACCTCAAATGTCCCTTGGCCTTCATCAAAAACAATAGGTTTCTTCTTCTGACCACAAAACATTTAAATCCAGAGTATGAACTTTATTCAAGTTAACTAACTTGACATATCGGGTTAACAAGTTTTTCATAGTTTGACCATGGTGACACCAGATGACCTTTGACCTCCACAAAATAAATAAGGTCCCCCTCTCAATAAGGGACATCTATGGACCAAGTTTGAGAATTGTCACATATAACCTTCAAAATTGAGTTATGGTGTGAATGAGTAAAAAAGTGTCACAAACACACACACCCACATACAAACAACACACACCATCATAAATGCATGTTTCACTTATTGAAACCAAGAATTCGCTATAATAAATAGATTATGAGATTAAGCAATTCCAAGTTCTCAAGAGTGAAAGGGGAAAAATACAGATACCAGGCAAAAGAGTGGTTAAGGTGAATATGCAGGAATCCTGAAAAATATGCATTGTAATTTAAAGGCTTTGAGTTGCAGATTTATGAACAGTCTGACCTCAAAAGGGTCTTCTACTCAATACGTGGCACCCATATGATAAGTAGGAACTTAATCAGTGTTTCCCTTCTCACCAAAAGATATTGCAATTACAGTATCAATTGGGAATCCACATCCTTAGTATTAGATCCCTTGAAGTTATCCTTTTTGATGTAATGAGCCCACATATTTTTCACATACAGTATGGCTTCTGGGGATCCAAACTACCCTCTACAGAACCATACTACTTACTATCTCTGAACATAATGCATCAACATGCTATGATATGGCCTCTTGTGACTTCAAGAGACCTTTGGCTTTTGAGGATGGTTGAAAATCTGTAGTACTACATTTAGATAACAGAAAACTGAGGTTTGAAATTTAAAATTTTAATACAGATTTGTTCAGCATGAATTTACACATAGAATCTTATTATTTTATATCTCATATATCTTGTCTGGCATGGTGCAGTATTCAAAAGAGGGCTGTAAAACTGACACTTTCTGATCACTTTATGATGTGAGACCAGTAAACAAAACTGTTTCATTTCTACACATATGCTCATGAAATTTCAAATGGAAATAATGGAGAAAATTCTAATGAAGGATTTTCATACATAAAAGAGATGTGAATGAACTCAAATGAACTAGGGTTAAGATCATTTCATCATAATAGACTTCTGATTCCTCTCCCAAGCTAAAATTGCCCCTAAAATGCACTGAACCACTTTTAAGCTGTGACTTGGTAATAATAGGTTGTACTTAGCTGTCAGGGCAGAATTGTCACCCACTATAGACAATGAGTTTTGTACACAATATGGCTGATCCAAATACTAAGAATGAGAAGAGCCCCTATTTCCCACTTTAGATCTATGAGTCTCACCTACACACACATACAGACACAAACCATCGACATTTGCAGTGGTCATGAGTGTCACCAAATTATAACCCGTAGAAAGAGATACCTACTGTAGCTATCAGGCAATCAGGGTAATTCATTATCTTCAGTTTAGATTTAATGCAGTTAGAAATTACATGGAACTTGTTGAACATTTGAATTTTCAACCACAAAATTACAAACAAGGTGCTACACATGCATTCATACTGTACTGTACATCTATAAACAAACACAAATATCCAAATGGAAAAGATTCATGACTTATTTAGCATGTGAATCAATACTTTCCAGTGCATTAATTCAGCTTGGGTTATTAAATTAACTCTTTTGCTGTTTCATTAGGTCTTCTGTTGATGGTCTTGGGAGCATTGAAATGCGGGGATGAATTCTCCTCAGGTCACCTTGCTCAAAAGATACATGCTGATCCATGGGTCCCCTTTTCTTGAATTTTTGCGTAAAACCATCTTCATCTTCTCTGGGATATACCCATATGTTTTTGGTTCCATAACTGGCTGAACTGAAAACTGTTCAGACATTTTACTGTACTTATAATGATACCTTGGAGATCCATCCGAAGTTGTGGCTTGTGCCCTGTTGATGTGATAGTTATGATCAATCATTGCCAGCTGCATTCTGATTTTATATCCAATATAGCTGTATGCGTGGCGCTTTGGGGCATACATCAGTACATGATTGTTGAATGACTCTAAACTTCCTGTGTGCCTAAAGTTATTATAGTAATGCATTTTCTTTAGGAATGCCTTGGATGTCAGTTCCCTTGCTAGTGTTTTATGTGGCACTGAGCCCTTTTCCAACCATCTTCTTTCTCTCTCTCTTTGTCACACAAACTGTCATGTTTTCACTGCCCTAGGCGACCATCAGTGCCAAAAACCCATTCATGTTCATCAATGATATGGTGAAGTACGCCGAGGAAGCATGCTTTCAAAGCTGTTGGATCACCGTTGCAATTCTGTGAGGAGTACCAAAAGTGGTTCCTGAGTGATGGTATCCAGTTTTGTAAAACTCTGTTTTCCCCTTTCTTTGAAACTTTGCCAATTTTTGGCAATACTTTTAGCTCCATGCCATATGTCTTGCTGATGGGTAACTTCTTTGAATTTTGAGCAGTTTTTCATGAGGGCTGCAATCTGTACATGGCCATCAGTGACAATTTCCTCTACATTTATCTTTTTCATGAGAAAATCCATGCCATTTTCAAAAGCCAGCTTCTCCATGTTTGGACTTTTTCCTGCTACCTCCCTAACATCAACAACCTCAGCATGAAGCACCCTCTTGCTCTTCTCATCTAAGAAAACGTAACTGCAGTACTGTGCACTGTGTCCTGGTGAGTCACACCTTCCATCTCCAGCCAAAACAACCCCATTTTTAGCATATAAGTCAAGAACTTCACTCTGCATTCTACTCCAAAAATCCCTCACTACTGGAGCAGCAAAGAGTCGTTGAACTCTGTAGAAGGTATCCTTACCAATGTGTTTCAGACCCATGCTTATGCAGAAGTGGGTAGTTTTCATGAAGTTGTTCCCTGATATTACTATCCCTGCTGCCATCAGCAGATTTCAGCAAACATTTTCTCATACCTAGGCTGAGAGAACCAGGAACCAGGGTGATGTCCAACACAGCAAAACCACGATATCTTGAAAGCAGAGCCAATAAAAGTTGTTTTATAACAGAGATGCCGGTTGCAGGTTGTTGAAGGGCATATGTCACCATGAATTTGTTTCAGCAGTTCAATAACTTTTGAAGTCCATACAATACCTTTGTCTTCTTCAATAATTGTCTTTGCTACAAAGTGTTGGTGTTCAGATGATATTTCAGAGTCCCCTTCTTCATCCTCCTGATTCTCAGTGTCATCATTGGTGGTCTCTGTGCTTCCATATACCTCTTCATCCACAGATAGATTGGATTCCAACTGATCACTGTAAGACAATTAAGATGCACAAAGATGCATCAATTTTCTCATTGAACAGGAAGGGCTGATATATAACTTTAACTCATTTCATGGAAATTCATGTATAAAAGCTTGTATGTAAACTCTCAACGATAGTTAAAAGTAGCTGCAATGCTACCTATAGTGCAGTGTATCACTACACAAATGTTGAGCTGCAGTAAAGAATATCAGACTTTTAAACCAGTTGGTTAGAAGCTGTGAGCTAAAACCTTATTTAGAGCAAATCTAAACCTGAATCCATGCATTTTGGCATATTTTCATGTTGATATTGAAATGGAATTTTCACTTCAGTCTACATGAGACTGGATGCACACTACAAAGATTAAAAACAACATATCAGACTACATGCTATGGGAATGAGTACGCCTGGAGAATAAACGTAGGTGGTTATGAACAATATTATGGGGCACTAAGCTATGTAGGAAAAGATTCCATGTAAGATATGTCCATAAGACAATACCTTACATGCAACTTTCAGTCATAATCAAGTGATAATATTTTTTTACCATGCAAGATAACAACTATTATTATTTCTGCATTACATTCAGTGTAGTCATCGCTAAACGGATCGCAAATTTTTGAGGTTAAACGATTAGTTATTTTGCTAAACATTCACAGCCCTACCCTTACAGTATATGAAGTGTACAACACTGACAATGCATGAAACAAAATCCTATAATAGGGCAGAGATTTAACACACATTAAGGAGCCTGTAACCACGGCTGGAAAAAACCGAAATTTCCCGGCAATGAAAGAATTATTTCCCGTGTGATTGTAATTATTTACTATCTAAGCGGAGCGCGACCATGGGTTCGCGCGAAGCGTACAGAAAAATTTTTGAAAAATGAAGCCTCTCAGATTGCAGGAAATGGCCCTTCCTGGCCCTGAAAGCCCCTGATGAATGAACGCCGTGGCGGGAAAATTATGTAGCCCATCGGGTTTTTTGATAGCTTTGGACACGATTTTGTTGAGTCCGACCTAATCATGAATTCAAGCACTGGGAATGAAACTTGTTTGTGCATTAACTGCTAATGTAAAGCTTTCAAATTATGTAGATTTCAACGAAATAAAGTTGAATTCCATTACCGAATCTCTCCTTCCTTCAAAGTTTGTCCTACTCTTCTCTTCTGTCAAACAAACTAATTAACTTTCTAGCCAAGCAACTTGTCCATTGAGCGCCGTCGCGTTCAGCTCGGCAACTACTACTGTTGTGTGCATACATAAAACACTCCTTCACAAACAGCAGCAAGTCACCGCTGCTACTACAGTACTACGTCGCTATCACGTTCTTTACTTTGCTGCACAAATGAAAGCAAACAGCCCAAATGTAGCTCTCTCATTGGTCGCCCCGAATAGCCTGACAGAATGGCAATATGTTTGTTTAATACAGCTATGCAATGAGGATGGGACCAACTTTGTCACTGTGTTGTGTAAAATGTGTCCGTTACTCAGGCTTCACAAAGGGGCAAAACATAATCATTCAAGGTCTCACTACTCCATTAGAGGAGTGTTCTAGAGCGTCATGTGTACACCCTCAAAGAAATAGTCCTTTTAGCTCTGGTTTTGACCGAATTTTGTCAAGATAACATGCCAGCTGGGTGATGAAAGTCCATTAATATGAAAGAGTACTTGCCAGAGTGTGGATGTTGAAAATTGGGGTAAGATTGACGTTGATTTTGACTGTTTAAAAAATTGCTATCAAATGGCGGAGATTTTCTGTTTTTGTGAAGAGGCTAGGGGTGGGTGTACCCTACAAAAACTTTAAGTCCTTCTAGCTCAAAATCTAAACGGTCATGGTATGGAAATTTTGTAGTGCCATGATGGGCAAACTTGTCAGCTATCAAGTGATGGGTGTCTTGACATAGCTGTGAACTTTGACAAGGCTGCAGCGGCCTCGAAAAGGAGCTAATTTAGTGTGTTAGTCAATGGGGAAATTATTGGGGGTGTGAGGCCTCAAGAAATCATTTAGGCCTACGATACGCATAAAGGCTAGGTCTATGTACTTGGCATATTCTTGAACCAAACTTCTCCGCTATTCCCGCTAATGACTACCTGCTCTATTAAACGCTCACGATATTCACCTGCACCATCAAAAAACAATTACACATGTGGCCCGACTACTGATTTTTGAGCACCGATTTGTTGAAACAAAGGAGAATAACACGCCTCTTATTTTTAAGAACAGGGAGATTCCTTCATACTGTGGCTACATGCATTATCACTTCAGATGTACTACACACAGCGAACGTTCAACCACGTGCATTCATTCATCTGTTATAACTCAGTGTAGATTCGTCAGCCAGCTCGGCCGAAGAAAATGTCGCGCATTCTGATTGGTTGTTTTATCAGCACAGACTGTGTACAAAACATGCAGAATATACACAGTGTACGGTACTAATTGACCCACTCATGGCAGCATCACGCTGTTTCTCTTCGTAGTGCTTGGAAGTTGTAGTTTATCCCCGGGATATCCCAATTGAATTTGCTTGTATAAATGAACGAAAAACTTTTAAATATTCTCTGGTAGTTCAAGTTTGGGAGTGCAGAATGTGTTGAAATTTTTAGAATGAAAGCTAACAAGGAGCTTTTATTGACTTATTCTGACAATACGATGATCAGCCCGACACCCATTTTAAAAGTCCTTTGAGCAAATTTCCCGCGAGTGGGTTGGATTTCCCGGCAATGAGCTTCCCGTATTGCCGGTTTTTTCCAGCCGTGCCTGTAACTTACTTAATTCAATTCTCACTTGTAACATTATTCATGGTATCAAAACTTTAAATTTGTCTAAGCTATGCATATAAACATTGCTACTTACAGGCATATTGTAAAGCACAAAATGACACCATGCACTTGTTACATACCAGGTAATGTGGCTGCAGCTGAGATGATGAAATGCTTCCTCACAATCTCCCAATTGATCTTCCTCATCATCACTATCCAGTTCATTGCCTAAATTGTCACTGGATGTTGCCCTGGCTGCTTCAATACTGTAATTACCACAATAGCAGAACACTGTTATAGTCCAAACGTACAGGAAGAACAGCTTTTTTCATTGAGTGGGAGATAGATGTGGCTATGTACATGGCAAGGAGTCAATTACAAAACTGTGCTTTCGATGGCCTGTGGTATGGCATTAGCTAGAGGGGGTCAAGGGGTTGACACTTGCTTTAATTCTAGAGTGCCTCATATGTATGACACATTTTAATGCAAGAGTTTGCATATTTGGACACCAGCAAACAGACAAAAACCCCAGCCTGGGGGAAGAAAAACAAGTTAAAAAAGACAAATAAATGGGGACCATTACAGATCTGATTTAGCATGTCCTGTAGTATCAGTACAATAACTTTTATTTCAGGGTCACTAGTGTGGGCACAAAATAAGTTGACTATATTTTGTCACATTTGATGTGCATCCAAATAGAATAAAATTGAAAATTTTAAGATCCTCTAATCAAGCAGGACATGTGGACTCCCTGATCTGCAATTCTGACCTTGGTACATGATACATTTATGCTAATGGCTGCAGGTTTAGTCAAGTGGTAGAGCCTCCGCTTACACGGAGGGTGGGGTGGGGGCGGGCATTTGATTCCTTTGTCGAGTTTATAACAAAAACTTTAAAAATAGAACCCACTACCATTGTGTGTGATGCTCTGCATATGCAATTAGTATGCAAAATCAATCCAGAGCCCACAAGTGGAAAAAAGGTCTGCATGCTGCTGGTAAGATACATCAGTTAAGGAACAAAACCCTATCTAACAAACTATAACTACTGTAACAACAGAATGGCAACTTATGCCATCTACCTATTCTACCTGCCATAGAATTTGCATGCACAGATCACACAAGTTCATGAAATATCAGGCAGTTATCATGAACTATTTAAACTGTAAGTCTATAATCATAAGGGTAGGAAGCAATTTGAAAGTGTGAAGGGGGATGGAGGTGGAACTGTGCATCTCACCCTACCCCTTTGACCAAAACATACATCTTTGATGCTACATTTGTGGATTTTTTCCACCATTTAAAAAAAAAAATTGTATGCCATAACTTATTTTTCCAAATAACTTCACATCGAAATCTTTGCTTCTGCCAACCATGGTACACCACACAACAACTTCAGGACAACTGTGCCCCCAGAAAGGTATATTGATATCATTTCTTCACTTCAAAAACTAAAAACTTCAGGTACACAGCCCTCTGCATTTTAAGGTGTGAGGATCACATTTAAATTTTCTTCTAGTGTGAAAAAGAGGGGGAGGGGTAGCAAAAACATACCTCTGCCCCTCTTGTGAGTGTTCCCCCTGCCTGACACTCACCCACACCCACCCCTCCCCCACACCCACCCCTCCCCCACACCAACCCCACCCCCACACCCACCCCACCCCACCCCCACCCCATCCAGGCCAAATGCCTATGATAATAATGGTAAAACTTTCAAACTGAGCAATGATATCTGGGATTTTGCCAAAACACTGGATGTGACCTTAATGGGCTTTGGTGACCAGTGGAATGCACTTTTCTTTGCAAGTGTTGAAGTGAAGCACTCCTTGATACCTGTGAGCAAGGAATAAATCAAGTACAGTATATATGGTATACTTGCCTTGTTTTGTGTAAATACAGTATATTAAATACTGGTGTTCCAAATCAAACGTCCAGGAACTTTTTAGAAGCCTGGACACCCCACAAAACCAGGGAGTTGCTATTATCAACTCTCTGACCTAACTTATACCTTTAGGAAAAATCCAAAAGTTCATAACCGCACTTTGATTGATATTCATTCCAACAATACTGTACATACAGTTCCACTGCGGTTGGTCAACAATTCAAGAACTGAGTCTGTCATGTTCCCAATTTTTTCACACACACTGTGCTCTCCAATATTGCCTACAGTAGAGTTCTGCCATGAGAGGGGTACGTACTGCCAGTACTTACAGTAAAGGTGCAGTATGTTTAAGGTTGGTTCAAATTGGAGGATGGGCTTCAAGAAGGGAGAATTGTTCCTGTCTGGGGTGAGCTAGCTTAGGCAGCCTTTTATAATGCAAAGAAAGGATGATAAAATTGCAGCATACATGTTTCAAGAGATCCAATACTGCAATGAATTTGATTAAAAAATGAATTTGTCAATCCCAGTACATGTCCAACTTCTACAGGTACATGTCCAGCATGTGAATGCAGCTTTAATTATCAAGACCATACAGAGAATCACCTACCAGCAGCCTAAGTATTTTTTGTGTGTTGTTGACTAAGGAATAGAATAGTGACATAATAATTTCAGGACTAATTTCATCCTTGCTATGCTTCCATGAAAGTGTCATTTTTACACATTTCTCATTTCAGGGTTACCCACATTGATATTAAATTTCAATCAGTTTTAAAATTTTGAGGGCAGGATTAGCAATATATCCTTAAAAGGAATAGGAAAAAGTGGATGATGGTGCACTCTTGAATAGGGCTCCTGCTATTGTTTTTTTCTTACTACCTTTTATACATGTATGCAAAGAAACAAAATTGCAGGAACTTCATAATATAGTTTTGAAAATTTGCTTGTATTTGATAATCCACTGTGAATAATGAGAACTTTAATTGTTACAATGGGATTGCTGATATGAAAAATTTAAGACCATCAAAAATGCAAGGACTGAGATAAAACAAATTTTACACAGCAGAGTATAATTTACAGTATCTTACCTGAACTGTCAATATCATTTTCTGTTTGAGAGCCAACTAGCCGAGTATGTACTCCCTTTTTTTATGTTGCTGAAGACCTGAACATCTAATTCATAGGAAGAAAAAAGGAAGCCTTGTGGTTTCTTTGTATTTAATTAGCTCACAGTTGTCAAACCAAGAGGTAGATCTACGGTATCTCCTCCAGCCAATGTTACAATTCAAGAATAACCCAGCAAGCCTACAGATAACACTTAATTACAACAATCACACTGCAACCACAAAACAAATTTTTGGGAGTAACATCACCTTGTGGAATACTGTAATGGATTAATTTTTTCAGCAAAATAGGCCTACTTGTGAATTATTTGGGATATTTCAGGGCTGACAGAAGCTGAGGGGGCTGCAGCCACCCCAATTATTTTGCCATGCATAGTTTTTTAAATGTGACACCAAAATACCAAAGTTTTAACTTTATTAAAACATTTCCTGCAATCTTAGATGTGTTTTTTTTTCTCCAAAGTTTCCTCCATACGTTATGTACCAACCCATGGTGGTTGGCGAGTAGAGTGTATGCACTATGTACTCATCTTTTGAACATGCACAAGTCGGGCCTGACATGTAAATTTGCTCTGCAATCTGCAGGGTTGAGCTGGGTTTTAAGGATTAAGAAGAGCTAGACCAATGATTTATGTGACTGTAACAAAAAAAACCCCAAAAAGATATGGGCCAAAACGACAAAACAGGCAAACAGACAAAGATAAGAACATGAAAGACAGAAGGGATTTACAGTACGTGGTACCAGGGGCAACCCAAAGAGCTAAAGAAAAGCTTATATCCATTGGGGTCCCTAAAGATGGATCAAGAAAATACAAAAACAGAAATAGTGAGATGAAAAAGTGTTGATACATAGCCTACAATCATCGACAAAAGTACATGGGACGAACCAGCTCCCCTAATCAGTGTTGAAGTTTCAGGGCGCCTTGGGCTGCCGCAACATCAAATGGAGAGTGGGGGATGGTGATCAGTTCAATGTTTGTTTTGCTTGTTTTGTCCCATCATTTTTGTTGAGGAATGTAGGCCTGTGTCCAAAAATAGCTCACTGCTAATGCAGCACACAACACATGCATATGCCAGACATTCATGTAGGCTAAAAGTATGGTATCCAGTCCAAACGTCCCCACACCAAAACGTCCCTGCCTCTTTGCTACCAAAATGTCCCCGCCTTTTTGCTACCAAAACGTCCCCGTGGCATTTCACATGGTATACCAAAACGTCCCTGTATAAAGAATTTGAATGTCCAATTGAAAATTGCAAGCTTTTAACGTAATGCAGAAACATGAGATGAATTAGACAAAAATATAGGTGAGAGTATGGATTTGGAATTTGTCTTTTCAAGTGTGAAAACTGCTTAGATGAATTATATTGTGTTTGATCTGTGTTTAAAGAAACTGAGAATTGAGATGAGTCTATTGTTAAATATGGGATGGTTACATGTATATACTGTTAGGGAAAATGTAGCAAAGGCTGGATAATTGACATACCTTTTGACTAGATTTCTATTCTCCTATTAATTGAGAAAACAGAGAAAAAACAATTACATACCTAGACCTACAGTACTTAAAAAATAAACATTTAAATCAATTACGCCCAACAGGTATGTAGGCCAAGGCCTAAGCAACCCTTGTTCTAGACGTTACGGGTATGAACATTTCACAATGCATAATATACGTGCACATAATATACGTGCAAGTTTTTATCCAATTTACAAACAACTTGAATCGTTTCAACTAAACTACACAACTCTGAAGTTCATTTTACAATATACAACAGGGAGGGTTTGACATGGGGATGTTTTGGTCCCGCCGACATTTTGGTCTGGGGACGTTTCGACTGGTAAGCAAAAGTATACTGTTAGACCTAGGGTTCTCAAGTGTTTTTGACTGAGGGCCACTTTTGTGTGAGTTTGTACTATAGTAGTAGGCCCAGGCAAAATTGGAGGTAATACCGTACAAATACCATATACAGTAAATATGGGCTCCTCAAATCTTCCCTGGGCTTGTATTGGCGTGCATAGTCATCGCAGACAGCAAATGGCCCCCAGAGCTGCCACTTGAGAACCCCTGCCTTAGGCCTAAATATCAAAATTTGGTACTATAAATCTCATCTCGGCCTCAGACAGTTGTATAATGTTTTTGTTTTCATTTGATCCTCCCTTGCGGGAACTCGGCAACGCCCCAATGAAGGGGTATTAGCGCCAAGCTGGCAACGCCAGTCTCGTGAGACAAACTCACAGTTTAACGTCTATGATTAAGGGATAGCAGATTAACTACAACACAGAAAACTAGACGACAATTTTGATGTCAGAGCTGGGACTTGAACTCACGACCTCATGACTGGAAGACGCAGTTCGTTACCACTGTACCACTTGCTCCATTGGAGCATATCTTTGAACAGATAAGTAAACTGTGATTTGGCATAGGCTACCGTGTCTGGGGCCCCTTAGGCCTTATAGTTATATGACCAGTACTGTACGATGTTGTATAGGCTATGTTATAGGCTACGTGTGGTGTATACAACATCGTAATGGGCGCCTCTACAGTAAGGCCTAGTACTACAGTAGTTATTGTTAGTGTTACATCGTTACACGCAGCGTTAGGCCTATGTATTTGCAGACAAGCGTTCATGAGATTTAGGCTAGGGGCCCAAACATGGTCTGATCAGAAAAGCTATTAATCAGCACACTATACCTTTTGCTATGGTCTGCCAGCAGATGTTCTACGAAGTCAGCGTTGCTGAAATCTTTTGCAAACATGCCTAGGGCCTACATTCGTTGCATGATGTTCCCGCTGTAATTGCCAATCAACGTAACACCGCATCAAAAAACCTTCGTCTCATTCTTCTGCCGGCGTCGTTCACGGTCGCTGCTCTTTTTGTCCGGCCCATAAAGCAAGGGACGACCTCCACTCGGGCCTACTTCCGTCCCAGGAAACGCTCGTTTTCTGTTTCTGTTGTGTTCCATGTTTTCACTTGTTCAAGAATCCTGCCTTTTGGCAGTAAATGTTCTAGGGCCGAATAATTTCAACGAGCGCACAGCCTAGTTGCAATACAGCACTGTACCATACAGTGTTTCTACAAATCAATTACCAATTTCTCCAAAAGTAGTCTCAAAATTTCCAAGAATCCTGATAAATGAGATAAACCTTATTGAATATGTACAAATAATGGAAAAAGTGATTCGGACGAAACGTTTCCCTTAATCGTTGCCACTTTTTGAAATTTACGGTTTTCAAATCAGATTTCAAAAAGTGGAAATACTGGTACTTTATCCGGATCCAAGCCGCGCCTGCAGTGTACTGTGTGTATTCGTATCAGGTGGTTGTCAAAAAGGTCACGTGAGTTTACGGTGACGCCGGAAACCTTTAAAATTAAAGCGCCCTTAACCCATATGTCTACGCGATAGAGTCCCTTTAAGGGGGCGCACCACCATGACCTAAAATTGCACTTTGGGCAAAAGGTGAACCCTCTGGCCGTAGTCCCTAAAAATTTTGTTTGGGTTAATTTTTCAACGTGTTTAAAGAAAGCTGTGAACGATTTGTTGCATATTTTTAGTAGTGGTTGAGTTGGAGATTATTTTGTGAGCAAATGGTTGAAATTGGTTACACCTGAGCTGACTGAGAGGCTTTGGAATGTCAGCGGACCTATCTCATATGCTGGGTAGTGACAAGGGGGGCGAATCACTACTTTTTTATTCATACGCCTGTAGCTCAAAAAGCCAATGGTCATGCTATGGGAATTCTTATGTGCCATTAATAAACAACTCGTCAGCTTCGCTTTGATGGTACACTCACTGGCATTGAAAACTTTGACAAGGAATTATAGGCAGAATAACCAAGCATGTTTAGTGTGTAAGTCAATGGCAACAATTAATGGTGGTGCGCCACCTTAAGGGACCTCTATTGAGAAACAGTTTATGAGCTCTCACAACACTTCCTTTTTACAAAACGTGTATTTTGGTTGTGACACCTTTGGCTGTGGCACCTTTCCTGGTATAGATGGGGCTGGCAAGGACTGATAGGCAGCCTATCATGACAGAAATTGGGGCAGATTTAAGGCCGGTTGAGGGGGGGGGGGGGCAGATGGTTGAATGTTGCTGATGGGCCAATAGAAGTAATATTACTTTTCAATGCATACTTCATTTAAAAAAAAAATTCCTAAAAAAACTGAACAGAACGTAAAGAGAAGTGTTAACATGACCTTTAGTGTTTTTCTTAAAAAATGTGAAGTAAATACAATCTTTCAACACGTATGCTTGATAGAGCCTAGAGGCATCGGTAGAAAAATGTTTGTAAACAACAATTCGCTCGGTCCATATATACAGTGCATAATGAAACGCGTGCATATATTTCTGCATTGTACGGTACAGGTGGTGAACAAGTGTCGTGTTTATCTGCGTAATAGCTTATTGAATCATATCATATCCAAAGTAAAGGAGAAGAGCGTAGCGTTAGGCTTCATTACTATCAGGTTAGTTCATTTCAACAAGAGTAGCAGTTTTTCAGTTATGGAATCAAATTCAAGCTCTGTTTAGGGAGAAGTGGACCCTTAAGGCTTCCGAGAAGATTCGATCAAGGAGTATGCGTGCGAGCAGCGGTTGCCAGAGAGATGGACGGGGACAAAACCAAAAGTCACCCGGCAGGCCGGCTACACCGTTACGGTGCTGGGCCTGTGCCAGCCTTTGTCCAGCCTCCATTTTCATCGAAAAGAAGAAATATTCAATCATGGTAAACCAATTTACATGGCTGCCCACCCACAGATGAATTTTGGCATAAATGATGTTAATTTTGGCAAATCACATTTATGTCATAATAGTTTGTGTGTTGATGTAGCTTCCCATCTTACTAGCTAGGGAACCCACGTTCATAAAGAACCACAGAAAAGAAGTGTACATGCAAGGAAGAAAGCAGGCATTTTGGAGGTCATGGCGAATACCCATCCTTTATTTTCTCACTAATTACACAGGTAAGAGCAATGCACACTAGGCTTTTACACACAAGTTGAAAAGTGATAGCTCATCGTTTAGCTAAATGTGAAATATAGGCGAGCCTAGAAATTGTCAGTACTAGCCTGTATCAAAATTAGGGCCTAAACAGATTGAGTTAATTTGCAGATAAATTAGCCATAGAAAAAAATGTTTGGCAAATTTTCAGAAAGGATCAGTGAAGTCAATTTGTGGTGGCATATCTGTAGTCCTGTTGACTTATTTGGTGAAAAATCTGATCCTTGTGGTAGCAGCTTTGATGCTCGCTTGCCCCCTTAATCCAACATTAATTTGTTCTGCAACTGAAAAGTTATCTTAGCCTTTGTGCCATTGCTTCTTTTGCGGGCACTGTTGGGAATGAAATAACTTTTGAAGCAATCTCAGTGTAGAAGGGGAGTCACAAACCACCATTTTTATGGTAATGGACTCCCTGAGACCATTGCTGAGCATGTGGATTAATTGCACTGTGATCACTGAATCTTCCATTTCTGGAGAAATCTGCGGAATGTTTTGGATTTTTGTTTTGAGAGCACTGTCAATAGACTGACACGTTTTTGTCGAACTGCCAAAATGAGTTGCATGTAAAATGCTTCTGCTCATTCTCTTCTGCAAAGTTCTTTGTACATGGCTTCATTTTGTTATCCCCCTTTATTTGAAGGAGTCCTCAGATGTCATTAAATATATGGGAATTTGTAACTTTATTTGCATTATGACATAAAATTAATTTTTTGAGCATTCCCAGTGATTGCCACTGTAGCATCTTCCCATGTTTTTGATGCATTGTCAAATGCAATAATGGTTTAAACTGGTTCTTTTCCTGCAGGTTGTAGCAATAATACTGGCCTTTATGCAATAGATCTCCTTGTGGACATGACTAATGCGTCATATACAGACTTTGATTTGGGGGTCACTTTTCTTGCATCAATTGTAGGAAACCTACTACTAGAAGTTAATTGCCATCAAAAATATAACAGACTGCTGTTCAAATGCAAGATACACTTCTCACTGGCTTAATGAGCATGTCAAGTTGCTTCTAAATTAGTTGCAGGAAATCAAGGTAGTCACAGAAGCATGATAAATGCATGTGTGTGCTACACTGAGTTCATAAATGCATGTACTGTGGCTATAACTACTGTCATATCAACACAGAGCGCCCTCACTTTGCCACAAACTTTTCTCATTGGCTTAAACAGTTAGGAAAGGTATTCTTTAAGCAGATAAACACAAGGGCATTGCAGTAATGGAAGTTGGTAGAGTCTTTTATATTTGTTTACCTGCTTTTTAGTGTTTTTTTTTTTCATTCTTTTTCTTCCCTCCCTCTCCCCCTGTAGGTCTCTTTGCCAAAACAAGGCAGTTGACAAATGAAGCAGTTTGATGGAATTACACAGACCATTATACCCAGCAGTAGCACACAGTTTGCTTCCAAACTACTGGTTTTTCAAGATGTATACTGACCAGAGAGCATTTTCCTAAGTATGAGCATCCATTGGATATTATGTGTTTGGGTTTGGCAAAGTAACAGATTCTGGTGGCAATTAAAGTGGTCTAAAGGAATTGCAGGCCAGTGTTGAGAACCCCTCAGTGAACTGAAAGAACACACTGTAAAATTGAGCTCAGGGTGCAGGGAATTGCTTCGGGACATTTTCCAAGATAAGTCTGTGCTTTCCAGATTTTGGGTAGGGTGCATATGCAGATATGGAACAGTAATGTTCTCTGACACATACCTCCAAGTGTGGGGTCTGCATCTCAACCTCACCCCTCCTTAAGGGGGCGCACCACCATGACCTAAAATTGCACTTTGGGCAAAAGGTGAACCCTCTGGCCGTAGTCCCTAAAAATTTTGTTTGGGTTAATTTTTCAACGTGTTTAAAGAAAGCTGTGAACGATTTGTTGCATATTTTTAGTAGTGGTTGAGTTGGAGATTATTTTGTGAGCAAATGGTTGAAATTGGTTACACCTGAGCTGACTGAGAGGCTTTGGAATGTCAGCGGACCTATCTCATATGCTGGGTAGTGACAAGGGGGGCGAATCACTACTTTTTTATTCATACGCCTGTAGCTCAAAAAGTCAATGGTCATGCTATGGGAATTCTTATGTGCCATTAATAAACAACTCGTCAGCTTCGCTTTGATGGTACACTCACTGGCATTGAAAACTTTGACAAGGAATTATAGGCAGAATAACCAAGCATGTTTAGTGTGTAAGTCAATGGCAACAATTAATGGTGGTGCGCCACCTTAAAGTGAAGTACCCAGTAGGATAATAGGAACTAGAGGGCGGACTCCCCAAAACAGCTGTGATCGTATGGGCACTCAGTACCCATATTCTATCTGGGCAACAGACGGATCGCTTACATAGAGATTCATACAAATCACATGCACATGAACGTCCAAAAATTTGATTTCTAAAATCATCTACTTCTATCAGAAAGAGAGGAGGATGTAGTATCTCTCATAAATTGTAAGTTTCTTGTGATGGTTTCTTATTTTATTCTTGTTTAAGTTGGAAAAGACGCATTTTTCTTCACCTAGTGCGAACACGTTCCTGTAACACAGTTAGTATGCAATAGGCCTATATACGTAGTATACAGTATATATTAAGCCTAACGTTACTTGATAGTTTCTGAATCTAAATAATCCACTCCCCTTCTGTAAACTTTGTGCATGGAGCCTTTTCACGGTGCAATGAGATGTTATATAAAGAAGAGGTCTTTTTACACTGGTGGGGCTAGGAATTTAAGTCAGATGGGGCAAAAATGGCCTACAGGGCGTGTTATTATTTAGCAGCAGGCTGTAAAACAGCAGGCGCGCCTTAGTTAAAAAGAGCTTGCATGCAGTTTTGGTCTGCTAGGGTGAGGGTTGCAGTTATTTTTACCATACTTTGCCACTTTCTTTAAAACTTTTAACAGGGGGTAGGGTGTCTAGAGTCCCCATGTATGTTTGAGGCAAATTTTTGGAGCCAAATTTGTAACTGACTAAGGTCCGATGCCTCAAATTTATGTACATGTGTAATGTTAGGCTATATGCCTACTGGGGGCTAATCAAGCTTGATTCTGTTGCACTGGAAAGGTACATTATTTGGGAAAATGGTGAAATATGTTAGTGTTTAATTCCTTGATGCAGTTTAACTTACTTTTACCAACACTTAAAAAAAAACGTTGAATACCTGATGCCAGTCTTGAGTTGTAGGCTACTATATGTACTATGCTATGGGTTGCATTTGGTTTTAATACATCATGATAAATGATAACAATCTTCACACCAAACTACAGAAACTGATGGTTTCATTTTTTTCTTGCACTTGCAGGGAGAAACCCAAGGGATGTCAGATTCATAGTGCTGCTGGCCATGAACTGTTTCCTGTACTTTACGCTGGATGTGGTCATGTCTGAAGGCATCTGCCACACAAGCAGGTAATGAAGTGAACAAAGACATTTAAAGCTTGATTCTCTCACCCCAAACTATAATTTTTGTAGTTAGTCCACATCCACAGAAATTCCCAATTGGCTCTACTCTTTGACTGAAAGCAAGTTCAAAAAGTGCAGAGTACAGAACTCATACACACTGTACTGAGAATGTTTGATTACACACTGGGATCAAGTATGATGACCCTGAAGTAACAGACTGAGCTTGTGTCTGGATGAGGATGAATTTTAGGCAGAGGAGGGATCGAGGGGCTTAATGAAAAAGGTTAAGAGAATTGGAACTGCTTGGGTGTCATCTTTTAAGTCCAGGTTCATTTAACCTACAAAGTGGTAACTGACTTTTAATTATCATCATGTACACCTTGAATATTTTGAAAGAAAATGTTAATTCTGGATCACCATACCTTGCAATTACTGGAGTTTAGACAGTTGAGGGAGACATTCAACAAGCCAAAGCAAAATTATGGGAAGCAATAACGTCAGCTGCTGGTGAAAGACTGCATTCTTTATTATACTTGTCAACTGTTTTAAAGACTTCCAAGTGCCCAGAGAAATTAGAGAAGTACTGTAACATGTGACTGTAATTGGACTATTTGGTTGGTAGAACAGAACCTAATTAACATTGTTTGAAGAAGAAGTAGATCAGACAAATGTATACATGTAGGCCTATTCATGTTTTGCTTTTTACTCTTCATGCATGCCAGTAAACTAGTGCTTCTAGTTTCTGCCAGTGTTGTAACAAATCACGACTCATGTCACTTCCTCTCAAAATGATAGTGACTCGATAGAATTCAGGAGTTATTTCCGCATTGGAATAGTACAGTGACTCGAGTCAATGACTCGAGTAGAGCCACTTAAAAGTTTGAAAACTGGTGACCTGAGTCACTAGATTTAGTGATTCGATTACAAGACTGGTTTCTGCAAGCTCACTGTTGCCATTATGACAAGCTGAGAAGTATTTTATACAAAAGGCACATATAGTAGGCTTTAGCTAGGCTGTAGTTTGCATATCATGGTACCAAATTGCAGCCTACACCTTGGAATGTACAGTGGGAAATTGTGGAGTGACATTTCAAAAAATTCAAAGGTGCACAGTGGCTATTGCCAGTTTTCCCTTTCCCAAATTTTGCACTCCTTTTCAAATGATTAGAAAGAAATTGCACCTGCAGCCCTACTACATCGTTATTCCTTATAGCTGAAAATTACAGTATAACATCTGTATGTGAAAAAGGAAGAAGAAGGATACAAAAATAAAACAATTTAGTAAAGATATAATGTCTGTTCAACCTTCTCTTTTCAGTTCGGCATCTATAGTTACAGTATTTTATTAGCTGGGTGAGTCACTTTCATGTGAACTTTTAGTCACCTGTAAAAGGGAGCAACGTTAAATAACTTTTTTACCCCCTGTATATCTAGCTGGCTGATTCAATTTGCAAAAATATTCTGGTTCATATTTTCAGTCAACCACTTACAACATATGACTAACAGCTGACCAGCTACTAAAATAAAATAAAATCAGTCACGTCATGCCACTTGCGCTCCCCAGTCTATACTACTTTACTAGGCACTGAAGTTTTTAATTTGAAGTGAAAAAGAAAAAAAATGATAAAAACCCCTCCCCACCCAGTGACCCAGGTATTCAGTTTAGTAGAAGAATATGCCTTCCTTTTTAACGTCCATTTTTAAATCTCCACAGAAAATATGTAAAATCAAACATGAGAAAAATGTTGGAATGTTAGGATAGGCCTACATTTGCCACTTCATGTGGGGACGAGTTGTCTCCTCTGTTCGGAGTTTCATTAGGTGCCGAGCTGTCTGTGTAGCCAGCTTCAGTAAGACGCCGAATTGTCTGTATATGAAGTGCTATATGCTTTTAGTAGGTGTCGAGTTGTCCGACTTTACAAAAGCACTGGGAACTGTGAGGCCGTTTTGTCTTACAAGGGCGAGTTGTCCTTGCCTGCATGAGTGCGTTCCTCGAACGTTACTCTTTTTATCACTGAAAAGCAAATTCAGTCCCTCATCGACCATTTCTGTTGACGTGAAAAGTTAGAAAATATCTTTACGCGTCAAAGCGAACAGCTTATGCCACATTTTAGGATGAAATACACATTTTAAAAGGACACATAAGTCGCAGGAATTGGCCGAACCGAGTTCTGCCATACAGTTTGTACATACATGATCGCTTCCCGAGTGACTTTTGCCCAAATCATGCCCAGAGTGAACGTGGATGCCGTGTCTCCATGCAATCACAGACGATTTACGTACGCGCCAAGTACCCCGGCAAATTCTGAAAAAATTCGCCAAACTAGTTCCACACATGTGTATGACAATCATATGCAACAGCGTGGTGACAAGACTATCTTCATAAGATGAGCTACAAATGGGGTATAAACCCATTCCGAACCGGATTTGTGAACAAGTTTGGAACAAAACGTGGCTAGGTGGTACTTCTAGGAAGTTCTGGTAAGTTTTTTCAGATTTTTTTGTCCAAATTTTTGATAATTTCGACAATTTGGTAACGTTTGGTGGTAACGTTTAGTAACGTTAGGCACAAACAGTAGCATGGTGGGTCCCTGAATGACGCCCCGACCATTTCAAAATGGTTATACAGAATGAAACAAACCTCAACACTGTCCTGCTTACCATTTTCAAATGGTTAGTAACCAACGGTTGTTTTTATACCCACAGTTCTCTATCCCCAATCAAAAATTTAGATAAAGAGAGATCGATTTAATTCGAAATTTTCTCCGTCGTCAACCTTTAAATAGCACCGATAGTGGCGATTTTTCCATATATGTAGTGTGTAACCATTTACATTGACTTTGTACAGTTACGTATAGGTACCTACGTAGCAAGCCGCATGGTTAAGTCCTTGGCGCGAATCAATAGTGTAGCACAGAAGTGTTGAGCAACGGAGTCTGCTCAGCAGTAAGGCGTTTTGGAGTCTTACACACACTACCGTGCAAAACTTATTTCGCTTGTTGACCTAACGTGCCTAAGAAAGACGTTAAGTTTGGTCAAGTTATAAACACAATAAAATAACCTCATAACTTAGTTTATGCGCTCATCACATTAAACACGAGCACCTATGTCAGCTGAAGGAGTACTTCGAGCAGTGTACACCAGAACGAGGTAATTTTCGTTATTTTGGTGGAGTAGTATTTCCAAATGTTAAAAATAAACATAAATGTAGGAACTAGTTGGGAAAAGCTTGAAAATTAATCACATTTAGATACAAACGTACCTGAAATGGATTCATCACTGTGCAAAACAAACCACTGGATAATTCCAACAGGGTTAGGCTCATGTTACATACGGCACTAATGTGCTACTTGGTAATTTCTGAGGATGCTTCATTCCCAGGCCCGCGTCACTTTCGGTGCCTTTACTAAACAGAAAAAAGGTTCCCACAGACTTAGTGTGGACTGTGCAGTGAGTGTGCTGCAAACCCTCCAGATGACCGGAAATGGCACTTCCTGAGTGTTCTAAGCTACATGTATCCAGCCATGAAATAGGGATTTCATGTCTGCAATTTCTCATTTATCGATAAAAACTTAATGTATGAACAAATTTGGTGATGCATATCAGATGGGTTTTGAGGTAAACAGAAGTGGCCGACTCTCCCCCCCCCCAAAAAAAAACTCCGTCAGTGACGTGTTCACAGACCAATATGCTCGTGACAAATTTAACCATGATGATAGGTTAAGCTCATGATTTCGCCTTAAAAATTCTTGCGTGATGTTGGAGATTATCAGCCGGCAAAGAATAATTAAGCAACTTTCAGTGGTGTAACAGTTTTAATAGGAAACCCAAAGTTTTGAGTTTAAATGTTTTTTGTGACTTTGTTTCGTAACAAGCCATAGCAGGGTGTGCTATTGCATTAGACGCGTTTCCCCCGGGAAGATTATTTTCGGGGCTCTCAACAAGAGCACGATATATAGTAGGTATGCAATGGTGCCCGAGTGTCTCGTATAAACTGGTGGGATATTATTCAAATAAAACATTTATGCAATAAGTGCAACAAGTGACTAATTGTAACTCTCCGTTAGTATGTGTGCCCTGTGAAGGTGTTATTTGGCTGGCTGGACAGAGTTACGATGTGATATAGCCCTTTCCGATGTAACCTTATCCCGGTGTTATTCGTGGAACCGACCGGTGAGATTACAAGAGTTTATGGTAATGTGATAATCGAGAGCAAAAGTAGGATATATCGTGTTCTAATATTTAGAGAAATAATTCAAGCGCTAGGTAGGGTAATGCCGATGTTGGGCAGTAAGGCGTTGGTGCTCTTTGGATGAGTGCGGTGGGTGAGTCAGAGTACCGCTTGTACGCCGTTATGGACGTGAAAGAAAATACACTGATGTACGCAATCTGATTCTGATTGGTTGACACGTAGGCTATAATAGATAAATTTACGCGATATGTGGCCAGTAATCGGCCAATATGGCAATCCTGGGCTGCAGGACGCGAAACTAAGGAGAAAGAACTGTGCCGAGTGCTTCCACTAGTTACGAAACTGGGTGAGCAAAACATCGCGAATCTCGAGTTCTTCTTGTCAAGCACAGGAATGCGTGTGATAAGTACTGCTCTGCGTGTGAGCGTGCGAAGGAGCTGAAAATGCGTGTGTCGCACGCCAGATGCGTGTGACTTGTAAAGTCTGCCCCGTGGGTGGAAGATTCGTTAGTAGTTCCTTCTCCTGACATGGAGTTTTAAGTTCACTTACAATGGTGCAGTTTGGTCATGTTTATATAACCTTCATTTATGCAATAAGAGGAAATAGTTTCAAACCAAAAGAAGAAAAACATCAGTTACCGAAAAAACGAATATACCCGGCAAATGTTTCATTTGATGCACCATACTTAGCACACATGGTAATGTTGATATCTTATCGACAGAATATCACTATGTCCTTTGAAATTTAATAAATTTGAAGTACAGATTTTTATAAGGCAGTGTCAAAAAACTGGCTGACGAGATGTCAGCATGCGTGCATTTTCAAAACCAGTTATATACGAGCAAACTACTTTTCTCAGTGTTTAGTTCGGAGTAAAAGAAACGCGCACTTCTGCGTGCTAGGAAAATGAACGCAGTGGTTGATTTTTCATTGTAAGCGCGTAAGAATGTAAACGCGTGTATAGATGTGCGCTTGTTAAGATACCATAGAAACTGACCAATCAATAAGCCAATGAACTTCAAACCAGTCGTTGTGCGTTAATGTTCAAATGTTCATAGGTAGAAAGCCGACGAAGAAGCCTTAAACTGTTTCATGTAGGTGTAATTTATTGAAGAACTGTGTTTGCAGGAGTTGCAATGTTTTACAATCACACGTATTTATATTACCGGAAGATACCAATTAACTGTTAGCTTTCAAAACGACTGATCAGTGATCAGCACTTCCGCCCCTCCGATTCGGCCTCCGTGAGGAGTCATCGCGCCATTTTAAGTTTGGTATCTATGTTTATAATATCTTTGTGTCAAATGAACACTTCCGGCCCCCGATCGAGCCTCCGTGAGGAGTCAGCGCGTCTAACACTGTAGGGATAGGAGTTTGGTATCTACGTTTATAACATTTTTGATCGCAAAGTTAAATACCGCCGCATCACTCAGACAAATCGCAGGCCAGTTGGTTGATAAGCAGCGGTAAATCACTGACAGCATTGAGATACTGTATTAATAAGGTCATAGGCATACGGGAGCATTTTAGTTTGGGGGCAGAGGATTCTCTGCCCGAAAAATGTAATTCTGCCCGAAAGACTATTTTAGCGGAGCGCCACCCCCAACAGTTGGCGCGGAGCGTACAGAAAATTTGAAAAATCGCAACCCTCAGACAGCCGGAAATATCCTTTCTCAGGCTTATAAGCAGCATCAAAGCCGTCGATATTTTGAACTTTCGTTTGCAATAAAATTTTCACCAAAAATGAGCAAATCTACAAAAAGGTCAGAAAACTCCCAGATGAAATGTACCACTTGGCACTACCATTGGATGACTACATTAAGCTATAATCATTGGAAAATGAGTTTGTTTGCGCGTTCTACAAACTATTTTACGACATGCAACATGAGATTATCATCATTATAATTATGAAAATTGAAAAACTTCAGAAACTCTCGAAAATCCCAAGGCTTCTCAACTTCAAGGGAGGATGGCATTGCATCGCATTCCGGCTGCCTATTAAATATAAGTTTCGTCGAACTTTACTAGGATCCCGTGTGTTTTAGCAGCCTGTTTAGCTCAGATTTAGAAGCCCGAATTACCTGAGTGGGGATGCCATGCAACGAATTGGCCTTTAACAACCGATTAACTCAATTTTCGCGCGATTCCCAAGCAAGGTAGCAGCCTGTTTATATGCAAACAAACAAGGGTGCAAATTATTTCCTAGTGAGCAAACGACCTAAGTCCATATCAACGGTTTTGGCACACTTGATCCCCACAAACCGTACCCATTAAATAAAAAAGGGCGTTGACAAGGCACTATTCATATATTCTTCCCCGATCCAGCAATCGGTAATTGAGGTTCGTCCTTTCAAACATTTGAGATGTGAAAAAAAAAACATAATGTAATGATATACCGCACCTGGGAATGTATAAAACATTACCTGGTCTTGTATCTTTCCGGGAAAAACTGTAGAACGGAATTAAAAACATGAGTACTGTATGTCTGTGACTCTGTTGCGACCATGGGCGTCCGCAGAAATTTTTACAAGGGGGGCAAGGTCATTCATGGATAATTTAATTGTGTACACTATCTAAGCAGAGGCCACCATCAGTTGGCGCGGAGCGTACAAGAAAATTTTGGGCCATACAAACCCTCCAGATGGCCGGAAACGACACTTGGCGAGTGTTATAAGCTGCATGTACCCAGCCCTGAAACAGGAATTTCATGTCTGTTATTTTTAGATTTTTAGATTTTTCAATGTAAAATATTGTTGAAGGGAAATCTGCCTCTCGGTCATGTCCTCGAACGCCTATGCACGATAAAACTTACAACTGTCAAACAGCCTATATAGGCCTATATCCGCTACCCAATTATGAATCATATCCCCCCCCCCCCCCAATTCACCTTGTATATCCCAGTTACATCCGCGCGTCTCCACTTGAGATCAGCAAGGGGACCAAACCAAGACCAACGCATTCATCAATAGTTGGATGCCATATGCACACTACACACCTGACAACTAGTACAGTTGTGGCATAGTTTTTACAATTACAAATTTCCAATAGATATCACGAATGATGGTCCCCAAATTGCCATTTCACTATTCAGCATACCATCTTCTCTTTTGCTATTCCTGGTCAAATGTCCGCATATTTCACGAGTAGAAACTGATGCTGTGAGTGAAGATATTTTGATGATTTATTTTTAATTTTTTTTTCAATTTTTAACTAATTTTTTTCACAAGTTTGATTTTCCGGGGGGGGGGGGGGGGCCTTGCCCCCCCTTCCGAACGCCCACGAACGCCCATGGTTACTACTCTTGCCCGAATTCCAGTTCCACTGAATTGATACAACCGTCTATATGACTCGGGCCGAACTCCCGACTATATATAAATGATTTTTCTACTAACGCCGTTTGAGAAAAAACCCGGCTTGTCACGTTGCTAGATGTTTTTACATGAATTTGTGGGCAGACTTTCTTGCAGATTTGTTCACACTAAATTCGTATGAATGAGCAAACAAGCTACGCTGATTTGTTTACCATTGCCCGAATTTCGGTTTCACAGCACTGCATGTTAAAAAGTTTCGCACAATTTTAAGAGGATCATTTTGAAGGGGGCAAAATCGTCATCTCATTCATATGCTGCCCAAATACCTCTCGACCAAGTACGTTTCAGCCTTCTGGTGACTATTGGTGATTGTCATTTATTAATATGGTGCGTCACAAGATAGCTTTTGATTGATTTGTTCGAGCAAAATTTGGGGGACTGTATACATCCTCTCTCACCTTGTAATCTGGCAATAAAAAATATCCCAGAACTTTTTTGCAACTTTTGCCCAAATATTGTGTCATTTCGGGCAAAGGTTTGCGCAAGAATATGAAGTGAGGCTGACGAAAAATTGTTTTTTTTTTTATAAGCTGCCCGAATGTGTCGCGAATTTTGATATCTTTTAGAGTTTTCATGAAAATTGTACCCTGACTATGATGCTTTTTTATTATTATTTTTTTTTTTTTTTTGGGGGGGGGGGGGCAAGTTTTTGAAGGAATTCGGGCGCGCCTAGGAATTTTCTGTGTAAGTAGAAACAAACCAGGTTTTAAGACTCAAACGGCTGCCCGAATTTTTTCAGATCCCTGCCCGATTTTTAGGTCTTGAGAAAATTTGGGGGGGGGGGGGGGCAGTCTGCCCCCCCGCCTCGTACGCCTATGAATAAGGTGTATTTTGGGAGGCGACAGATGAATTAAAACCTTGCCGAAGTTTGAATTCGTACCGTATAAGTCTCTGATTTTTACGCCATTTCAGCAGGCTACTTCTGGTGAATACGGAAGAGCAACTACGACTGTCTTCTCTCTGGAAAATACGTTTTTACTCCTGAAAAGGGGGGGGGGGGGTCCGCACCCCTTTGCATGTCTTATTTCGGGAAAAGGGGGTTGGTTCAGACCCTTGGACCCCTTCCCTTTATCCGCCCCTGAGGGTGAGTGAAATTAAAACACTTCAGAGGGTGGGGACGTTGGTGCATTTTGCACTCTGAGATGTTTAATTTGGGTAGTGGATATGCTTGGGCAAATGGGTAAATGTAGGGTAAATGGGTAAATGTAGGTTTAGACAGGTAGTGGGGCAATAGCTTGGTGGTTGCCGAGGGTATGGACCAAAGGTGAGGGACCGGGGACAGATAGTAGGGGATATGCAATTGGTAAAAGAAATGCATGGATGGGTACTGGGCAAATGACCGAGATGTAGAAGGTTGATACGAGGGCATTGCAGGCAGAGTAAATGAGCCTGGATGTATAATTCATTATGATTTTTGTATCATCTCAATTCATCTGATATATGTTATCATTTCCCAAGGCTGGTTGGCGCGGAGGGTACAGAAAATTTTTGAAAAATCGCGACCTCTCAGATAGCCGGAAATTGCATTTGCCAGGCTTGTTAGTAGAATTTAAGCAGTCGTTATTTTGAGCTCTCCTTTGCAATAAAATCTTCATTTTGATAAAAAGGAAATCAAATTGCAAAATGATCAGAAAATTACCAGATAAAATGTACTGGCTCCTTCACAGCACGATGTGACATTTTATCATTTTCTTTGTCGCAAAGTAAAAACTCCATTAAAAAGAATAGACCAGAACCATATATTTGTTTAATATGTTAAAGACGAACATATTCTTATCACTCTGGTGAAGTTTTCATTCATTTCTCATGTTCGGTTCTCGAGATATTAGCAACTGAAGTGGACACATTTTCTACAAAAGGTAAATTTGAACCAAGCAGGTGCTATGTCATGTATTAATTGATGATCAATGTTTTGTTTTTTATTTACTTTTGATCCTGCTGTTTGACCTTTCATTGATTTGGGATGCTATCTTGCCCTGAAGGCAAATTAAGTTTTTAAACTTCCATTGCTCGGGATGAACTTATGGTTACAACATATCACAGCTAAATTGTATAAATATGGTGTTAAATTTTTGAGAAAAACAACTAAACATTTCCATCAATGTGAATACATGACATCACGTCTACTTCCCTGGTAGCATTCCCATATGGGCCCCATATCGACAAACATATGGGGCCCATATACCTTTTGCACCCAAGGCCCATATGGGACCCATATGGGCCAGCCCAGGAAACCCATATGATGCATATGGGATAGTGCTGGGACCCATTTGGGCAATTGCCCCATGTGGGCCCCAGTACTATCCCATATGGGCATAAGGGCATACCGGACTGGCCCATATGGGCCCCATATGGGTCTTGGGTGCAAAATAATATGGGACCCATATGGTTTGACGTATATGGGGCCCACATGGGAATGCTACCTGGGTTGTTGCAAGTTCACTCTTTGTAGAAAATGTGTCAACTTCAATTCTATTATCTCTAGAACCGGCAAACATGGGAAATGAGTAAAAATTTCCTCAGTAAGCTATGTCGCCTAGAATATGTTCCTCTTCAAAATATCAAACATAAATTTTTCTGGACTTTTTTGTTTCAAAATGCTGCATACCGTTGGAAATAAATTGAAATCATAATTTTTCGAATCATATTAACTCATATTACCAGTGGTCGAATGAGCCTCTAAACATGAACCGGCTACACAGAAGCATTCAAAGTTGGTAGCGCTACCAGCACCAAAAACAGTACTGATTCAGTACTGCTATTGGTGTTGGTAGCGCTATCAACGCTTCTGGGCGGCCAGTACTGGGCTAAAATTTTGATGATCATACGAACTATATCCTTGCTTGACAATTACGCATATAGTTTATACTTTATCAATAATATGACATCTGCATTAGAGAGAAGGCTTGGATACTTTGCCCAGATTAAGAAAAAAGGTTACTTTTATCATAACATAACATAACATGACGTAACGTAACGTAACATAACATAACATAACATAACAGGTTGAAGGGCAAAGAAGGGCCAAGGCCTAATCAATAGTCAAACCACCAAAGCTTAACAACAGTCCCAAATCAGATTCTACCACAGCCATTGAAAAACTTGTCAATGTTAACCTTAAAGCAGTGAACTGACGGGGAGTTAACTACCCAATCTGGTAGACAATTCCACTCGTTGACAACTCTATGGGAGAAACTCAGCTTCCTAATGTCAAGCCTTGCAAAAGGCTTTTCCAGCTTTTTACAATGCCCACACACCCGAGAATTACTTTGAACCCTTGTATAATTACCAGTCAGAAGGGGATTCCTTTCACAAAGAAACTTGTAAACCCGGAGCATGTCTCCCCTAATCCTTCTCAGCTCCAAACTTAGTGGTAAGCCCAAGATGTTTAAGCCTAGCATGATAAGGTAAATTTCTCACCTCTGGTATAGAGCGAGTGGCTCTCCTCTGAACTTGCTCTACAAGAAACTTGTCCTTTTCATAGCTAGAAGGGGCTCCAAGCCTGAGCTGCATAGTCAAAACGGGTCTTACCAACTGCTTACAGATTAAGTACAATATCCTTACTAAAATTGATGAAATTACTCTTGATCAATCCAAGCACTCTATTAGCCATTGCAGCAGTGGCTGCACACTGCCTTGATGACTTTAAATCCCCAGTAATCACAACACCCAGATCTTTCTCAAAGGTGACATTACTTAAAACACTACCATTCAAGGTATAATCATAGCTAAAACTTTTGGGACCAAAATGAAGGACCTTACACTTATCTGCATTAAAAGACATTTGCCAGGCCTGAGACCGAAAATAACCTACGGTATCCAGATCTTTCTGCAGCAGTAAGGCGTCATCCAAAATGCTAATCTTCCTATAAAGCTTAGTATCATGTTCAAACTTACTTATACGAGATGTAAGAGGGAAAATTAAGAAAAGAAGTGGGCCAAGGGCAGAACCCTGTGGTACTGCACTTGTGACTTCTTGCCAAGAGGAGAAGTTACCATTGACAGCAACTGTCTGAGATCTACCATGAAGCCACGAATTTATCCAAGCAGCATACTTGCCCTGAACCCCTAACCTATGCAGTTTAACCATTAGCCTACCGAATGGAACTTTATCAAAAGCCTTTGAAAAGTCAAATGACATCAACGCCATACCCAGAATCAAGAGATGAAGAGACATCTTCAAGAAAGCTCAGTAAGGTAGTGACACAAGATCTGCTTGGCAGTAAAACCATGGTGTGACAGATAATTAGCCTAAGCAACTCATTATCTAAAAGATACTTAAGAAAACTATCCTTAATTAAAGATTCCATAACTTTGCACACAACACTGTTTAAACTGACAGGCAGGTAATTGCAAGGATTACTTCGATCCCCCTTCTTAAAAATTAGAGTAACATTTGTTACCCGCCAGTCAGTAGGAACAAAACTCGAATCCAGACACTTCTGAAAAATGATGGAAAGAGGAACTGACAAAATCTCAGAGCATTCACGTAAAATGGCTGGGTGGACCCCATCTGGCCCATTCATGTCATATCGAATAACTTTGTTTTTGGAAAATTGAAGACCATGCTTTGGAAATGTTTGGGGGGGGGGGGGTGCGGGGGGGGGGCAAGTGTCCCCCGGCCGTGCTCCTAAGGCGAGCTGCTAACGCTTTAATTGAAAAAAATCAGGCATGCGAGATTAGTCTGGGTACGTCCCGCTTAGAAAACTCGGGAAGTACCTTTTCCGGCCATCTGAAGGGTGCGTAACATCAAATATTTCAGGTACGCTCCGCTATGAATTATGGTGGCGCCCTGCGTAGGAGTCTTTCTCCCATAACCCCCCCTCCCCTTCCCCGGGGTTCCCTTTCTGTTCCGACGCATCTGGTCTTGCGAAAACGTTTTGTCGGGAATCGAGATAAAAATTTTCGGGAAAGAAGTTCCAGCAGTGGCGTCGTCAAGGAGGGGGTTTGGCCGGGTTAAAACCCCCATGACCCAACCTTGTAATGGTCAATATCTGTACCCATTCTGGTACATCGAAGTTTATTGAAGGAATTTCATGGGAGGAAACTGGGAAGAAATGATTTTATTTGCAGGAGAAAATTTAAAAGATGGAGTATTCAGCACTGACAATCAATCTGCCCAAAATTGTCCAGAGCAACTTTAGGGAATGGTGGAACGCCCCTAATAATTTTTATCAGTTTGCACCCTTACTTGTGCTTGGCGGGAATCATGGGGGTTCTATGGCGGGAACTAAGAGAGGAGTTAGAAGTAACGTTACACTTCCCGGCCTGGTGATTTAATATTTGGCAGGATTCGAGAAGATTTCCGAGTAACGTCGATGAAAATAGTATAAGACAATAGATCTAGATGATACAGTCAAGACTGAAGGCAGTAAGTGATCATTGGAAGATAAATGTTTGAGTAACATTGGCCCTATTTTGTAAAACGTAATTCCTTTTGACGAAGTATAGGCTAGCTTGGAACAGTAACGTTAGTACGGGTAGCTATTCTGCGAAGTCGTGTTCCCTCGCGATCATTATGATACTGTTTGCAGTACTCAGTAGTCTACTGTTACTGACTTACAGTACTGTAGCCTAGGCTAGCCTACTATCAGACTGTTGCCATCAGGCTAGCCTACAGGCTACAGTTTGCCCTAGGGTTATACAGTACATATAGTAAATCTTCCTAGGGGCCTAGGCCTATGTAAAAAAACAAGGTTAGACACATCGCTCTACACTGACGGAGGGCTTTGCACAAAACTATACATGATTTCTCACCTTACGGTAGCTTATACAACGTACGGGGCAACTTTAGATTTGACTCCTCCAAATCTCTCCAGAACATTGTGACATCTTTCTCTGATAAAACAAAACAAATGTTAAGTTGCTCAAACAATAAAACCTCACATCAAGTGCAAAAAAGGTTCTCATCTGATCTGAAACTTACAAATTTGGAGAAGATTCCAGTTTTTAGTACTAGGCCTACCCAATATTTGATCTAGTGTTTTGAAACACTATGTGCAGTGGCGTAACCAGCAGGGGAGGGGGGGAAACGCCCCCTGGACGCAAAAATAATGGGAAGGGAAGAAAAAACGGAAAGGGAAGGAAGGGAAGGGAAATGAGGAAAAGAGAGGGAAGAGAGAAAAGGAAAAAGAAAAAAAGGAGGGGAAGGAAAGGAAAAAAGGTAGAAGGAAAAAGGAAAACCGAAAAAAAGGGGAGAGGAAATAAAGGGGAAAGGAAAAAAGAGAACAATGAGAAAAGAAAGAAAGTGGACCAACTATAACATCAAAAGCAAGATTGATACTACGTAGGCCTATTCATGGAACACTGTTTTGGTCAATATATATTATGAACATTCATTTAGAAAAATGTAGGAACATTCATTTAGTGGCCCGAATTTTACAAATTAATACCTGAGGTATACTTTATAGGTGAAAAGACTTTCCCCCCTTGCTCTTTGCCAGACATTCGGGAGGACTTAAGAAAAGCAATCATTCTCAGATTTGCCACCAATATTTGGAGATAGTGCAGATTCTTTAGTAATCCCCCCAACTATTTAAACTTCCCCACAGGAAACCCAGAATCCAAAGCTTTCTGCAACATAAGCTCCATATCAACAAATTTTTGTTTCAAAAGGGCAGAAATTTTGGCGCGCTTTGGCACTGCAATACATCACTACTGTATCGTGATATTCACTTTCCAAGAAAAATTGAAAAACTTAGCAACTAATTACAAGTGTAAAGAAAAATAAGACTATGCACTAATGCGGTGATATGATTTCCTACGTGCTTGTTCAAGTTCACTTTTTGTTAAAAATGTGAAAAGTTTATGTACTCATATCCTGAGAACCACATATCGGATTTCAATGCAAATTTCATTAAAATGCTTAGTATTAGTACAGTCGTGGTCCCTTTAACATGCCAAATTTTGTTGTGACCTTAAGCCCTTCTTTTAAGGGGTTTTGGTTTTAAAAATTAAATCCAGTAAAGTCATTGAACCAACTTATTGTATTGGTCAACACCTCCATGCCTGTACTTACATTTAGTGTTTGAACAAGTTACCCGGGTACTCGGGTACCCACCCACCCACCATCGTGTTACCCGGTTCCAACTCTACTATCCAAACCTAAAAAAATTTCGCTTGCAAAAAGAATCACCCCATTTAGGCCATTGCCTACGGTAATAGCCTAAAATATTTTGCCAATTTGGTAAACATTCTGCAAGACTGAGAATGAAGAGAGCCCCTAGAAATTTTGTTTTAGTTCACAAGTTGTTTTTACTTCCTTTCCAGAAACTGAAATTTTCATTGGCATGCGGCCCGATCGCGCTTTTGTCACGTAGTGATCGTTATCACATATTACGCGTGCACCACTTACTGTACAGTCTAAGTATCTTTCACGCAACCTGTCTTACTGTGATTCAAGATGGAACAGTTCTCTTTTATGCAAAAACTACCAGGCTATTGTATCACCCCACTCAGCTTGCAGAGACTTTGCACGCAACGTTTGGCATGCTACGTGAACTGACCCTGACAAATACATATGGTCTCATATTTAATACAGTATGCCACCTCGAGTATAATCGTCAAATATTTCATAATGGCTAAAGGTGTCACTTTTGGTCTGTTACGCAAATCTATTCCTTTGCCGCTATCTGTAAAGTACAAAGATCAAAGATATTACTGTAATGACAACTTAAATATTCTCCAAAAGGTTTTGGAAACAGGCCATAACATATTACGTTACAATAGTTTGCCCCAAAATGGCGCCCACACATACTACATAGATTATATATGAATTTATGTTAGCATGCCTGGATGTCAACACAAGACTTGTATGGTATGCCAGGGTATAGCCCTTTCTAATAATGCCACACCATATTGTACCTAAGCTTTTATAGTGAATTTTACAAGCATGACATTGTTTGTTTACATTAGGTAATTTTGGACGTGCAAGAGAATACTCCAATACAGGACTCGGATTGGTTGATATTTTTAAATAGGTTTCTAAAAGGAGAAGCTTCAAGCTTCGTGCTTCTCGAGTAGAAAAACATGCCAAAATTCAATATCAAATTAATATAGGCTTGGGATGTACAAATTTTCTTATTTTACTGTTTTCTGTTACCTTTCTTTAGTGCCCTTTTTTAATTTGAAACAAAACGATACGATAAAACCTTGTGACAAATCAAGTGTTTTGAACTTGTGAATGTGATTGCTTCCTCTCCAATACAGTTGTACATGTATATTATCATGAATGTCATACTGAATGGCCCTTACCTAACAAAATGTCGCTATTTTTTAGTCACTGTAACACAGAGTACCTGGGTACCCGACGGGTATACAGTAGCGATCGAGTACCCGGTTCCTTTTTTTTTTTGTGTCTGTTTAAACACTACTTACATTCTGCATATGTCCTTTGCTTTATTAATTTCTTCCTTTTGGGATATGAAATGTTGACAAAAAGAGGTCGAAAATTGGCTTTCCAATCTGCCCTAGGGTATTTTCAAGCTCTCTATTGAAAACCATGCAAATTTATGATAAAATTAGTTTTTTGAGTGTCATAAGAAGTATTAAATCACCCAGATGTTGTGATAAAAGTTACCAGTGGAGGTACAGTAACTCTTTTACATTTGGTAAATGACCATTAATTATACCACCTAAAATTAAAACTGATCAAATTTCAGTTATTTCAATGGTTTAATGTGCAGGCAGGTTTAAAATTAGGTGGTCCAAAAGAATAGGCAGTGAAAAGTGTTAAGTGGTTTTCAACCTCCCCACAAAATGGAAGCAGAGACAACTTTGGGAGAAGTTCTGTTTAAGGCAACATCACACCAACTTATTTTTATTTAGTTTATCAAATCTGACCACTTAGTGATAAAATTATGCTTTACCAACCATTGTAAGAAAAACATTTTAAAACAAGTGCATCTGCATTTTGTTTCGGGTTCAGATTTTTTGTTTTAAATGCTTAGTTGTGGTCAAAAGGTGTGTGGTTTTCAATTGCCGTAAGGTTACATGACTTGTTGGTAAAGACCTGTAATGTTGTTTCTTCAAGTCATTTACAATTTGCAGAAATGTCTTAGGCAGTTGGAAATACCCTGTAGGCTGAAAACCCTCAATCTAACCTATACATGTATTAATATGCCTTCATTTCTTTGCAAAAACATTTTCAGAGCCCAAAATGTCGAGATCATATGTAAATAATGCTCAAAACAGAAGCCTTGGAAGAGTAGGGATGCCTGTTGGGAGTATGCCAGTGTCACGTGGCTCATCCGGGAGTAGTTATGGCGGCAGCTACGGGAGTTCTGGCAGTTCAAGCTGTCCTAGGACGTACGTTGACAATTCTTACAATCGTAGCCTAGGACGAGTTGGTATGGAACATGGGACAGCTGTAGTATCAAGGAGTGGAGGATCTAGCAGTTCATCTGGTTTGTATATAGGTTATCATTATACAACTGAACACATCAGTAAGTTCAGTTCCATTGTATTCAATTTTTGCCATCACTATCAGAGGAAGCTACAAGAGAAAAATACTTTCTAACAATTTATTGTTTCCTCTAAGAAATTATACATTTGGTCAACAACCGTACTCCTTACAAAAAAGTTCTACTCATTGGAAATTTCATTTTAGTGGAGCTGTACACAAATCAAATGTGGGAAAAAATTAAACCCTCTGGTTTGTGTGTGTTGTGTACAAAAATTTGAGGTCAAAGGTCATCTAGGGGTCATTAGTGGCTGTTTTGTCAAAATTTTATAAAGTGTATCTCCTCCCATAAATAGTGTTCCATGTCCTTGAAAGTTGGCTATAATATTCCTCAGGTAGTGGTTGTTGAATCTTGTACTTTACTTGTTTATCCGAGGTCATTCAAGGTTATTGAGGTCATACAGTAGGTGTAAATATTTAGAAATGCTATTTTCTCCTAAATGCATTGCAAACTTGTCCTCAAAATTGTTCAGATGGGTGGCTGGCTTGTGCTGATTACAAATTTGTTGTCTGTTTTTGGATAACTAAAAATTTTGACACCTTTCTGACCAATTTTATTCCACCCATCTATTTCTAATAGTTTCACAAATTCAGTGTTTCCGATTGAACTGAACTCCCTTTAAAACTGTCTTGGTGCAAGATTGTCAATCATGTGAGGTTGATTAGGTTACTGTAAACAGATCTTGTTTGATGAGAACAGTAGTTTTATTGTGAGTTCATGCAGGGGCTTTGTAGACATTCTCAACTTAAAACTTGCTTGAGGTAAGGATGAAGAGGGTCAATTTTTTTGTCTTGTGTTCAGAGAGGAAGCTCTTGTTTACTAATTGTGTTATCATACCGTAGCTCATTAAACTTGCTTTCTTTGATGCTTACTAGACTTCCTGATTACTGTAAAAATAGAAAGCAATGCAACAGAGGCTTCTCACTTTAAGGCTACACTTTAGAGAAAGGTAATCTTTCTAAGAAGTATTAAGTTTCTTGTGGTTTTACCTGAGAGAAATTAAAACATTCTAAATTGTGGGAACATCTGTTCAAGAAATAATAGCCATGTATGACAAGGGCAGTCCCTGTACCCATTGTGTGGGGAGTGATTTACTTGGCACTGGAAGTCATCAATGTGCACTAATTCAACAGGTTTAAGCCATCAGCACCAATGGTACTCTAGTTTTGTCAATCCATTTGTGGAGGATGTTACCCTTTTTCACAATTATTGTACCTCTGGAGCGGGCAAGGTCCTGTGTTTGCCTGCTGCCTTTTGTGATGCTACTGTTTTTCTCTCTCAGTTGGGGTTTGATTTGTAAAATATTCCAACTGATTGTTTCCATGAAAGGAGGGAGGAAGGGTCAATTTGTCTCACCCCCCCTTTCCAGGAGAATGTGGGTAAAATCACCCCCATTTCATTTCCATAAAAGTTAGAAAATTGTCAATATCTTGGCATCTTACTTAAAAAGATGACACTTTCGCAGCAATGTTTTAATTTACATGAATACTGAATATAGCCTTTAAAACCCTTCAAATTGAAGTAAGCTTTTGTCCCCCTTAATTTAAGCCACTCATAACTTTTGCCTAGGACAGTTTCACTTTGGACTTTGGGTTAAGCAATAGTACCCCCCCACACTCTTTTTTGTGTTTCTGGTAGAATCCCTGCAACTATATTTCCTGCCTGCTGTAAGGTGTAACAGGTGATGAAAGGGGAGGACATACACAGTATTTGAAACCAAACATGAACTTGAACCTTTTTTGAAAGTGCAACCCCATTGACAATGATGATTTCAACCCTTGAATGTTGGAAGATGTTGTCCCTTGATGTATCAATATACCTTGTATGTAAACTTTTTCGGTCCTTTGTGCACCTAGCGGTTGTGCAGTATTAATGCATAACACACTGAACACTGCAATACTGACATGCTGTAAGTACACATAGTCCTGATACCAGTACAGTGCATAACATTGCAACATTTTGAGCTTTACAACACTGCATTCCGAATCGGTGATGTGTTGTAAAACATGCTTAATGTCTCTTCCAATATGATACTATACATCAATACGCTGAGGCACATAGTTATTTTGTTCAGGATCCAGAAAGTTCTTAATTACTGTAATGTTGAAATAATAACTGAAGTCACCAAGCATCAGGCACTCAGGACTTGAGTTAAATAAGATTTTCCAGGAATGTTACAAATCAGAAATAGGAAATTAAGGAGTGTGGTACTGTTGGTGTGTTTTTTTTTATTAAATTTATATATATATTGTCCACAGTTTTCAGCCTTTATCTGGTTGTGCAAAAAGCTCCACTTCTCACAGGGATTTCAGGTAAGTGATGGTGTGTGGGCATTTGCATACTTCAAAAGTTTCAACATGGATACTGGCAAACCTTAATTGACACTACAACTCATCTAGGAACACATCAACCACAGATCTTGAATTTTGAGGCATGCGAGTGCAATCGCACACCACCACTCGCCTCAAATCACTGCGAGGAGTGTGATTTTTGCACACAGGTGGTCTACTGTAGAACAGCACACCTACCGCCCTCCTTAGTATTCTCAGGAGTGTGATTTGTAGCACACCTGGAAAATCTACAACACAAGGGCTGCAAACAAATCCTTATTGAGTCCACATAGGACGTTAAGTATTTCATGAGGAGTACCATTAGCTATTGTTTTAGGTCAAGGTCAGAAGTTATCTGAGGCTACCTACAGTGGGAGTTAAAAACCTAATTTTCTCACCCAAAACTTCCCAAAGAGTTCCAGTTCTCCTAACCTAATACTTAAGCCCCTCCCACAACTGTCTAAAATTCGTCCTCATCCAGACGCAATCTCAGTTTATTGCGTCAGGTTAGGTACAGTATGCAAGACCCCAATGTGTAATCAAAACGCTTGCAGTAAAGTACATTCTGTTTAATATGAGCCACAGAACTGCACTTCTTGAACTTGCTTTCAATCAAAGGGCCATGTCAGTTGCCTTTAAATACTGAGAACTGTCAAAACTTAAACAAATCTCATATTTGGTATCCATGATAACTGTGCAATATTGATAAAATAATGAAAACTTTCCAATGTAATGGAATCGAGACTGATAAGGAAAACTCAAATGTTTCCATATTCATCTCATTACAGGCTATTCATCACCAGCTTCACCAAGGACATATGTTGATAATGCCCAAAACAGAAGTCTGGGACGAGTTGGGCAGCCAGTAGGAAGTATGCCGGTATCACATGGTTCATCTGGGAGAAGTGGTGGTAGCTCTGTCAGTCCTGGCAGTTCCAAGACATATGCTGACAACTCATATAACCGCAGTCTAGGACGAGTTGGGATGCCTCATGGAACTGCTGTTGTATCCAAGAGTGGATCTAGTGGTTCGTAGTTATACTCTCTTTCTATTATTTCAGTGGTTTTTCTCCCCCATACTTTCTTTGAGGAGAAAGATGTTAATTGGTCATTAAGGCCTTTGTACATGTGTGCTTGCATGTCCAAGTATTTGTATAGTGTTGGCTTTAAGGACCAAAGAAATAAATTTGTGGGCCCCTAGTTGTCAAAGAATGGATTTCTTAGGACTGTGGCTGTTGCCTTCATTTCAAGAATCCAGGAAGGTCCCAAGAAGTTGGTCAGACAGTTCTGTTAAAGGTGTGTGTGTATTTGTGGGTATGTCACAAATCTCATTAGCAGGATCAAGTGTTTTGATGATATTTTGTGTGAGTTTACATGGCCAGGTTGTGTCAAAGTGATTACTTAACATTTTCAGCATAAAATGCATTGACCCTATAGGGTAATTTACATAGTGAGTGAGTTTTATTGATGTTAAAATCTCTAACTTCTGAACATGGAAAGACAATTTAATTTTGCATAATTCAGCATACAATAGCAGGAGCTATTGTTCTGGACATTTTTTAAGTTTGTTGGATATCTTGAAACTTAACAGAATTTGGTGGTGAGGATTTAGGTTTGCTAAATCCAGTTGTGGCTCACTGGCTTGGTTTCCCTTCTCGGTTGCTTATGCAATGCATCAAGAACAATGGCAGTAGGTTTCATTTTTAAAGTTTTTGGTATGACCTGCAGGGGAATAGAACTCCAAACCTCCCTGCAGCAAGTTGGATGCTCTAATTCCTTGACCATGCAGTCAATCAGTCTGTGGTTACAACATATTTGGGTTTGTGGTCAACAGTAAACACAAGGTCACTTTTTTTTTTTTTTTTTGTTTGTTTAAAGTCTCACCCCCTTTCCCTCATTCATTCCTCCGTATTATTGTACTAAGACTTGGAATTTGTGTTTGGTTTGTCTTTTTACTTTACTTACTTTATTTTATTATTATTATTTTTTCCTGTTTTTTGTTGTTACCTTTTCATCTGTTATCCTGTTAAACATCGTTTGCTTTGTGTCTCTGATGCCTCTATGAGGTGGTATGGAGAAATGAAAACTGAAAACTGAAACTTGAGATCGTGTTAATAACAGTCATTGTTAGTAGGATATTTTGTAAGTGTAGACAGTAATTACATTCATGTGGTTTTTGGTTTCGATGATAAGAGAAACCAATGCAATCATGATGGTGTGTGTATATATGTGTGTATGTGAGTGTGTGTGTGTGTGTGTGTGTGTGTGTTTGTGACACTTTGCTTGTTAGCACGATATCTCAAGGTAGAAATGTCTGACAATTTTTAAACTTGATACATGGATGCCCCATATTGAGAGGAAGAACCCTATTGTTTTTGGCGGAGGTCAAAGGTCATCTGGGGTCAGCAGGGGTCAATTTCTGAAAACTTTGTTAGCACGATAACTCAAGATAGGAAACTTGTATAGATTTCACATTTGGTATGTGGATACGTTATGGTCAGAAGATGGTTCCTATTGTTTTTGGTGTAGGTCAAAGGTCATCTGGGGACAACGGGGTTCAAAGTCTGAAAATCTCGTTAGCTCAATATCTCAAGATAGGAAACTTGGATAGATTTCATATTTAATATGTGGATGTGTTATGGTCAGAAGATGGTCCCTATTGTTTTTGGTGGAGGTCAAAGGTCATCTGGGGTCACCAGGGGTCAATTTCTGAAAACTTTGTTAGCAAGATATCTCAAGATAGGAAACTTGTATAGATTTCATATTTGGTTTGTGGATGCGTTATGATCAGAAGATGGTCTCTATTGTTTTTGGTGGAGGTCAAAGGTCATCTGGGGTCACCAGGGGTCAAAGTCTGAAAATCTTATTGGCATGATATTTCAAGATAGGGAACTTGGATAGATTTCATATTTGGTTTGTGGATGTGTTATGGTCAGAAGATGGTCCCTATTGTTTTCGGTGGAGGTCAAAGGTAATCTGAGGTCACCGGGGGTCAAAGTCTGAAAATCTTGTTAGCACAATATCTCAAGATAGGAAACTTGGATAGATTTCATATTTGGTTTGTGGATGCGTTATGGTCAGAAGATGGTCCCTAATGTTTTTTTGTGGAGGTCAAAGGTCATCTGGGGTCACCAGGGGTCAATTTCTGAAAACTCTGTTAGCAAGATATCTCAAGATAGGAAACTTGTATAGATTTCATATTTGGTATGTGGATGCGTTATGGTCAGAAGATGGTCCTTATTGTTTTTAACGGAGGTCAAAGGTCATCTGGGGTCACCAGGGGTCAAAGTCTGAAAATCTTATTGGCATGATATTTCAAGATAGGGAACTTGGATAGATTTCATATTTGGTTTGTGGATATGTTATGGTCAGAAGATGGTCCCTATTGTTTTCAGTGGAGGTCAAAGGTAATCTGAGGTCACCGGGGGTCAAAGTCTGAAAATCTTGTTAGCACAATATCTCAAGATAGGAAACTTGGATAGATTTCATATTTGGTTTGTGGATGCGTTATGGTCAGAAGATGGTCCCTAATGTTTTTTTGTGGAGGTCAAAGGTCATCTGGGGTCACCAGGGGTCAATTTCTGAAAACTCTGTTAGCAAGATATCTCAAGATAGGAAACTTGTATAGATTTCATATTTGGTATGTGGATGCGTTATGGTCAGAAGATGGTCCTTATTGTTTTTAACGGAGGTCAAAGGTCATCTGGGGTCACCGGGGGTCAAAGTCTGAAAATCTTGTCAACACAATATCTCAAGATAGGAAACTTGGATAGATTTCATATTTAGTTTGTGGATATGTTTTGGTCAGAAGATGGTCCCTATTGTTTTTGGTGGAGGTCAAAGGTCATCTGGGGTCACCAGGGGTCAAAGTGTGAAAATCTTATTAGCATGTTATTTCAAGATAGGGAACATGGATAGATTTCATATTTGGTATGTGGGTGTGTTATGGTCAGAAGATGGTCCGTATAGTTTTTGACAGAGGTCAAAGGTCATCTGGTTTCACCGGGGGTCAAAGTCTGAAAATCTTGTTAGCACAATATCTCAAGATAGGAAACTTGGATAGATTTCACATTTGGTATGTGGATGCGTTAAGGTCAGAAGGTGGTCCCTATTGTTTTTGGTGGAGGTCAAAGGTCATCTGGGGTCATGGGGGGGTCAAAGTCTGAAAATCTTGTCAACACAATATCTCAAGGGAGGAAACTTGGATAGATTTCATATTTGGTTTGGTGACGCATTATAGTCAGAGGATGGTCCCTAATGGTTTTGGTAAAGGTCAAAGGTCATCTGGGGTCACCGGGGGTCAAAGTCTGAAAATCTTATTAGCATGATATTTCAAGATAGGGAACATGGATAGATTTCATATTTGGTATGTGGATTTGTTATGGTCAGAAGATGATTCATATTGTTTTTGGTGGCAGTCAAAGGTCATCTGGGGTCACTGGGGGTCAAAGTCTGAAAATCTTGTCAACACAATATCTCAAGGGAGGAAACTTGGATAGATTTCATATTTGGTTTGGTGACGCATTATAGTCAGAGGATGGTCCCTAATGGTTTTGTTGAAGGTCAAAGGTCAGCTGAGGTCACCGGGGGTCAAAGTGTGAAAATCTTGTTAGCACGATATTTCAAGAGGGGGAACATGGATAGATTTCATATTTGATACGTGGATGTGTTATTGTCAGAAAATGATTCATATTGTTTTTGGTGGCACTCAAAGGTCATCTGGGGTCACTGGGGGTCAAAGTCTGAAAATCTTGTCAACACAATATCTCAAGGGAGGAAACTTGAATAAATTTCATATTTGGTTTGTGGATGCATTATAGTCAGAGGATGGTCCCTAATGGTTTTGGTAAAGGTCAAAGGTCATCTGGGGTCACCAGGGGTCAAAGTCTGAAAATCTTATTAGCATGATATTTCAAGATAGGGAACTTGGATAGATTTCATATTTGGTATGTGGATGTGTTATGGTCAGAAGATTGTTCATATCTATTTTCGGTGGAGGTCAAAGGTAATCTGAGGTCACTGGGGGTCAAAGTCTGAAAATCTTGTCAACACAATATCTCAAGATAGGAAACTTGGATAGATTTCATACTTAGTTTGTGGATGTGTTTTGGTTAGAAGATGGTCCCTATAGTTTTTGGTGGAGGTCAAAGGTCATCTGGGGTCACCAGGGGTCAATTTCTGAAAACTTTGTTAGCAAGATATCTCAAGATAGGAAACTTGTATAGATTTCATATTTGGTATGTGAATGAGTTATGGTCAGAAGATGGTCCTCATTGTTTTTGACGGAGGTCAAAGGTCATCTGGGGTCACCGGGGGTCAAAGTCTGAAAATCTTGTTAGCACAATATCTCAAGATAGGAAACTTGGATAGATTTCATTTTTGGTTTGTGGAAGTGTTATGGTCAGAAGATGGTCCCTAATGTTTTTTGTGGAGGTCAAAGGTCATCTGGGGTCACCAGGTGTCAAAGTCTGAAAATCTTATTAGCACGATATCTCAAGATAGGGAACTTGGATTGATTTCATATTTGGTATGTGGACGTGTTATGGTCAGAAGATTGTTCATATTGTTTTCGGTGGAGGTCAAAGGTAATCTGGGGTCACTGGGGGTCAAAGCCTGAAAATCTTGTTAGCACAATATCTCAAGATAGGAAACTTGGATAGATTTCATATTTGATATGTGGATGTGTTATGGTCAGAAGATGGTCCCTATTGTTTTTGGTGGAGGTCAAGGGTCATCTGGGGTCATGGGGGGTCAAAGTCTGAAAAT
Organism: Holothuria scabra; assembly: GCA_037179385.1. Classification (NCBI taxonomy): domain Eukaryota; kingdom Metazoa; phylum Echinodermata; class Holothuroidea; order Aspidochirotida; family Holothuriidae; genus Holothuria; species Holothuria scabra. Next base: position 54,168,538 of record CM074181.1, on the reverse strand, counting down.
CTTGTCAACACAATATCTGAAGGGAGGAAACTCAGATTGATTTCATATGTAGTTTGTGGATATGTTTTGGTCAGAAGATGGTCCCTATTGTTTTTGGTGGAGGTCAAAGGTCATCTGGGGTCACCAGGGGTCAAAGTGTGAAAATCTTATTAGCACGATATTTCAAGATAGGGAACATGGATAGATTTCATGTTTGGTATATGGGTGTGTTATGGTCAGAAGATGGTCCGTATAGTTTTTGACAGAGGTCAAAGGTCATCTGGTTTCACCGGGGGTCAAAGTCTGAAAATCTTGTTAGCACAATATCTCAAGATAGGAAACTTGGATGGATTTCATATTTGATATGTGGATGCGTTATGGTCAGAAGATGGTCCCTATTGTTTTTGGTGGAGGTCAAAGGTCATCTGGGGTCATGGGGGGGTCAAAGTCTGAAAATCTTGTCAACACAATATCTCAAGGGAGGAAACTTTGATAGATTTCATATTTGGTTTGGTGATGCATTATAGTCAGAGGATGGTCCTTATTGGTTTTGTTGAAGGTCAAAGGTCATCTGAGGTCACCGGGGGTCAAAGTGTGAAAATCTTGTTAGCACGATATTTCAAGAGGGGGAACTTGGATAGATTTCATATTTGATACGTGGATGTGTTATTGTCAGAAGATGATTCATATTGTTTTTGGTGGCAGTCAAAGGTCATCTGGGGTCACTGGGGGTCAAAGTCTGAAAATCTTGTCAACACAATATCTCAAGGGAGGAAACTTGAATAGATTTCATATTTGGTTTGTGGATGCATTATAGTCAGAGGATGGTCCCTAATGGTTTTGGTAAAGGTCAAAGGTCATCTGGGGTCTCTGGGGGGACAACAATATTACAAGGTAGGGAACTTGGATAGATTTCATATTTGGAATGTGAATGGGTTAAAGTTAGGAGATGGTCCCTACAGAGATGCCAAGTATCTTGATTTAGGTGGAATAATTACCATTTTCACCCTCGATTCCGCAATTACGAATATCCTCCAAAAATTGCTCTTTTCACATGTTAAGGATCTTTGTTGAAATCTCAAAGTGTCTAGCTCCCTAAACTGAAAAGTTTAGGCCAAAATTGTATGGTTCAAATGAGCAAGTGGGCTAGTACTTTCTGCCAAGGCTTAACGTAGGAATAAGTTAGACCTAGCCGATGCTACATCTTTTACAAAGCAGAATCGAGTACTGAAGAGGATCAACAAAAATCCACTTGGCCAAGAACATCAAAAATATTTAAAAGGCATTGGTAAAAAACCCTTATACAACAATCTGCAGTACTTTTGTGAGCTTTAGGTGTTAAGTTTTTCCCTGCGATGTAATTTTCTTCATCATGACTAATGTCTTGGCACTTTTGCCATTGCCTAATGTATACAGTAGCATATATGTACTGTACATTTGGAACCTATCCTACACATGTATGTTTCTGTGTAATATCCTTAGTCTAGCCTAGTGGGAAATTTAGCTTTCCTACCAATATTTTATTTGTTCTAGAACATGATATAAAGCATGCAGCAGCATATTTTGGTAGCAGGGTGGTATCTGCAGCAGGGGAAAACTTAGAAATTCTCCCATATATATTAGTGTTATGAGAAGCTGTTCAAAAGTCCTCCCATATAGTGTTACGAAGTGTCATTGAAAAATAATGTCTCGACTCTGCAGTATTTATGGGGTTGGTTCAAACCTTTGCACTGAAATCTAACCCTCATCAAAGTCTTAAAAGTATTATTAAACCTTTCAGCTGGAAAGGATGGGGAGAGGGTCCTTAGTTTACAGTGTTGTGAACTCACAAGACTTTTTGCAGGTAATCATACAAAACCATCAAAACCATCATTATGTCATTTCTTAATTGTACCATGGTTTTTTAGGGTTACCCTAGCATGAGGGGGGTCCACTTTTAAAGAAGGTTTGCATGATTCCTATTTTTCATTTCTTGAAGTCAGCTCGAAGCCTTTTGAAATTGCAATGTGTAGAGGTTAAAGGTTTTGTAGGGTCACTGGTGGTCAAAATGTGAATGACAACCTTGTTTAATAGGTGTTAACACATCTTAAAGTGGGAGACTTAAATAGATTTCACGTGTGGTTTGTGAATGCTTATGGTAAGAAGATCATCCCTATTTTTGATGGGGGGGACAAAGGTCATGTGGAAAAACAAAATTATTTTTTGAACATGTTAGTATAACATTTGAATGAGAAGATAATGGTACATGATGGGATTATTTGAAACGGAACTTTTGTGTATCATTGAAACCTCAATGCAGTTTTGCATTCTGGTTAGTACAAGGTGTACTTGAACTCATCACATTTTCATTGCAACTTTTTGTTAAAGGCCTAATCTTATCACCATGAAGAATTCTAATTCTCCTAACCTATTTACTTGAGCTCCTCCCACATCTCTCTAAAACCCATCCTCATTTAGACACAATCTTAGTGACATATTGCTTCTGGGCAAGTATTTTAAGACCCTAGATCAAAACACTCTCAGTACAATACATTCAGTGCAATATGAGGTGCATTTTTTTTAACTTGCTTTTAAAAGTCAAAGAGCTGTGCCAGTTGCCTTTAAATACTGAGAACCATCAAAAATTATCTCATATTTAATAATCTCATATTTTGTTTATACCAGCTGTAGCTATGTTATATTGATAAAATAATGACAACTTCCCAGTGGAATGGAATAGAGAGTTCCAATTCTGCTAACCTACTTACTTAAGCTCCTCCCACAACTGTCCAAAACACATCCTAATCTAGACACATATTAATCTCAGTTTATTGCTTCAGGGTGAGTTTACAAACCCAAATGTGTCATCAAAGCACTCTCAGTATATTATAGGACATGCTGTGTAACGTGAGTAACACTTTTTGAACTTGCTTTTAATCAAAGAGCTGCACCAATTGTACTATTATGAAAATTGTAATTTAGAGAGAGAGTTGGCTGCCTTTAATTATGTACGGTCCCTATCTGTCCAAAGAATTTAAATCAAAGGTGATACCAAGTCAGTATGAGTCAAATTATTGCTTGCACATGGTCGAACGAGGGCATATTGAAGTCATACTTCAGTGGAGGATTGCCTAAGTGTTATAGATGATCCCTGTATCATTTTTTGGTGCTATATTATTCATGAGAAGGTGGGATCTCATTGATATCCATGGCCAGGTGGGATTGGAAAAAATCATCAAAATACCTTGCTAACATAAGAGTCAAAAAAAAAAAAAGCCACACCTGGAAAAAGTCTTTAGCTGGCTTGACTAACTGTCAACCAATATATTAGTCAGAAACTGGGCCATAAAACTTTGTGTAGCTATTAAAATAAGGCAAACATTAGTGATGTTGGCCTAAAATCAGCAGTTGGTCATGTTGTCTCTCCTACTGACCTTAATAATTACTATTCATGAGTGGGCAGGGCTTAGAACTAACATTTCAAAATACAGCCTCACTATCTTAACAACCGTGTGGGATTTTGTTTAAACTTGCTTTGATTACATCAGTAGTGTAATAATTGGTAGCAGAACTGTTTCCTTGTCACTTATGTTGTTTAATAAATTACTCAAAATGTGTTTTTATTGTAGCTGGATAAGTGGTAGACACAACATAAATTAAGGAGTGTAATTGTAGGTCCCAATGATATTGCCTTGTCACTGATCGTATTAGTTACTGTTGGTCAAACTGTCGGTCTGAGTGGGCTGGACTTGAAAGAAATGTTCAAAATAAGTCTTTACCATGATAAAGTGAAAGATTTAAGGCCAAATCATTCTCTTACTTGAGAGGTGGATGCCCTACAGTCAAAACATAGTCTCTACATGAGTATTGGTGCCAGTTGCTTAATACTCATGAGTGATGGGCACAGAATAAAATTTTTGAAATGTCTTTGTCTCAAGAACATTGTGTATCAGATTTTGCTCGAACTCACTTGAATGACTTCAGTGAGGAGTAGAACAAGTAGCTGTGCTAATACCTTGCCACAGATCCATGATTATTCATGAGTGGGTTAGGGCCTAGCAGTGAATATTTAATTATGGAAATCTTGAGAACCATATGTCAGATTCTCTTCCACTTTGCTGTGGTGAAATCTTCAGGGGATGTGGCAAGCTGCACTAATGTCGTCATGTCATTCCTCATAAATATACAAGAGTGACAGGGCCAAACAAATCCTGGTTCTATTCCCAGGTTATGTCATACCCAAGACTCAAAAATGGGATGTACTGCAATTGTGCATGCTGATTCTCATAAGTAGTAGAGTAGGGAAAACAATCCAGCACACAATGAAGATCCAGAAGAAAGTATATACTTTTGAGGTACCGATGTTTTGGACATTCCTGAATTTGTTCAGTTGGAGATTTTAATAGTGGTCACTTTGTGTGACATCTCAAAAATGGTGATTTTCAGCCTCAACCCCTCTCACTCTGATTCAGTAGCTAAGTTAGATGATGTTTTAGCAACACACAAGCAAAAATGTGTTCATTTGATTTCATTTTTCATTTATTTATTTTTGGTTTATCAGAACACAAGATAAAAACAAGTATCACAAAGTAAATAAGTAACAGAGAGAGTGTGAAAGGAAGTGCACTTAGAAACCCTTTAGGGCTTGTCGGGAAGTGACACTCCCTAGAAAAGAAAAATAAAGAAATCACGAAGATGGGAGATAAGACGCAGAAAAACAAAAGAAAAATCGATAATAGACACACAACCCTGTGTTATGTACAGTAGTGTCAACTAGATAAAAGTTAAAGGTTAAGTACAGTTTTTAATATGGTACAACGTGAACTTCAGTTTCAAATACAGTTCAAACCTGGTGCAAGTCCCCTCCCTTACTGTAAGTTGCATCTTTTAACAGGCAGGAAATACCATGGGCATTTTTCCAACCTCTAGCCAACATGGGTCTGATTAAGTGGCTTAATTTGCATAATTTAAGTAATTTATTTCTTAAGCTTGTTAGGATATCCAATGAATGTGACATGCTATCTAAAGGTTCAGCATATAGTGGTAAGGGCAACTGCTTTTAAACTGATTAGATTTTTAGTCTGAAATATGCTAATAAGTCTCATTTACATAATTTATCATATTGACAAAGCTTTGGCTGGCCTTGAGTTTTCAGTTTTTGAGATGTGCTTCAAATCACACCCCTTAGGAAGTTAAGGAGTGTGGTGGGTGTGCTGTTTTATCAAATTTTGATACATTCACACACATAGTGACTTGAGGTGAGGGATGATGTGCAATTGCACTCACATGCCTCAAAATTCAAGGTCTATTTTCATGGGGAATTTTGAGGAAACTTGGGTACATTTGGTTTACATTTTGTCCTGGATAATTAGAAGCTCCTTTCAGTGTCACTGGAGGTCAGATTATGCAAAATTCAAAAGTTTGTCAGATTCTCATAAAACTTGGTGAATGGGGGTCTAGTTCTGGTCTAAAATCAATTACCTGTGAGGTAATTTCAAGGTCACCATAAATCAAGTATGGTTGATTTAATTTCATCAAACTTGGTGGTGGTGATTAATCCTGTATTTGCTTTCCAAAAACCAACGGTAAACCCAACAACTGTACAGTAGCTTGGTTGGGAATTTGCATGAATATCATTGGGCAAAAACATTAATCATGCAACCAGGCAAGACAACACTTTGTGTGTTCACCTTGTTATGAAGGTTTTTAAATTCCTGCAAAACTTGGTGGATGTTTTCTACAATCAGTCTCTACCAAAGTGGAGGTCATTCCCATTGCAGGTCACATCGTGCACCAGCAACTTTTTGCATTGCATTGGCCCACCTATGCATTGTCCAATTGATTTGAAATGTCTTTTACTTCAGACAGAAACTTTTTAATCACAGATTTGTGTGTGTGTGTGTTTCAGAACATTGGCTGAACATTACATTCAGAACATTTTTTTGGTTCTCCCCCATGGGGGACTTGTCTATTTCTTGCTCCATCATACCTCACCCGGCAGCCTTTGTGGAATTGCCTTTACAGACTGCATATCTGCTGATTTCCAGTGCAAACATTGTGAAGCTCACCCTTTTGAAATGTGATGACTAATGGCACTTGTCCCCCTGTCACAAGTATGGTAGCAAATGTAGCTAGTTCAGCAGCTGATGATCCCTTTGTGACCATTGCTCTAAAACACTGTTGATTTTGCCAGTGGGTATGGCTTTATACCAGTTGCAATGTCACGTGAAAGTACTCTATAGGTCTTATGTAGATGCAGCTGCAGCAGCATAAAGATGTGTATATGTTCAAGGTTCTGTCATATTGGCCACAATGTTCAGCAAATAACTGGCACCATGCAGAAATATTCAAGGATTACAACAAAGGTATTTGAGGTCAAGGACAGTCAACTGATTACCCAGTGTTCAGGGTGAAACACGTTTGAAGCAGGGTTGAGGGACTGCACCACTTATGCTCATTTTTATTCCTTGCCTGCAGAATGTTTGAAGTCAAACACACATGTGTGTTTGAAGCTGTCTTGGATTATTATAGTTGAAATTGAAAGGTTGTACTATTATTTAAAACAAATTTGAAAACACAATGATCAAAAAGTTTTTTCTTTTTGGTATCTCTTTTCAGGCCATTCAACGCAGAATACATTGAGCTCACCCAGCAGCAGTTCCTCTGATAAAGTTTATAAGGACAATGCCATGAATCGACGCCTTGGACGAGTTGGAAAACCACTTGGCTCTATGCCACATTCCAGATCTTCATGTTCTACGTCGTCGTCATCGAGAAAAGTGTACGTTGATAATTCTTACAACCGAGCCCTTGGAAGAGCCGGTAAGCCACTTGGCTCAATGCCTTTATCAAAGAAAAGCCAGCAGACTGAGGCTGTCAGGGACATGTACCAGTGGTTCAGGAATCATCCGGTGAGTGTTACTACTGTAGTTTCATGGAAGGTTTAAAAAAAATGCTCTAAGTTATTGTCTTCTATAGGCTACCAATATTATTATTACGTATAGAAAAAACAAGCTATGAGGTCAATTTATGAGGGCAAGAGTGTTTGCTGTGTACAACGTGTATTAAAGCCTGTGCGCCCCTTCTGATTGCTGAAGTGTCACAACTCTGCATAGCATGCGTGCAGTGCATGTGCCCAACACATATTGGAATACAGTACTGGTACTTGTTGCACATTCCTGTGTGAAATGAATCGCACATGGTCTTCAACCACCTACAGTATTATTGTGTGAGCAAGAGAACTCTTTCAAGTAATGATTCATGTTATTTGTTAATATAAGTCTGAGATATCATCATTGTTTTTGGTGGAGGTCAAAGGTCATTTGTCAAAACCTTGTAAACACAATATCTCCAGAACAGTATATGTGTCTATGCTCACACTGTATTTAGTGTGTGGGCTGGTCATATTGCATAGATGATCCCTATCGATTTTTGTGGAGGTCAAAGGTCATTTGGGGTCACAAGAGGTCAAAAAGTAAATTCCTTAGAAATAGCTTTTAAACACGTTATCTCAAGAAAGGTATTGGGGCCATTTCAAAACTCACCGCTGCGGTGAGCACCGGCCGACCGAGTTGCCGCCGATGTCATGAATATTCTAAATGACGCAACTGTGCAAGCTCCGAAGTATCCCGAAAATTAAGTAGCAGCCAACTGAGGGGCTTTTGTCCACTTGCACAAAAGAACGTCTGCACTGAGTAGAATGGCTTATCATGCAATGAATAAGACCTCTCAACTTACGCCTATTGTGTTCAGTAAGACTTAATCTGGTTTTGCTATGCAATTAAGCCCGCTGAAGTTCAAGTGTATTTCCTTTCCTTTTTCTTTTTATTTCCGCCTGTGTGTAGAATATTTCACATGATCAATACAGTGTCACTGTACTAAAGGCCGAAGCCACAAATTCCTTGAACCTGCTCGAACCAACCTGCAACCAACGAATACACGTTCAGACCACACTGTAGCAAACTGCATACAATATGTATGCAGCACTCATCTGCATAGATACATTACATTACTACATGCCAAGCCGATGAATTCCTTCTTGCCGAAGTGCAAATGGCGCCGGGTTTTGCATCCCAAGGGTGCAAGTTTTATTTGTTATTCTTGTAGTGTAAATTCTAGAAAAGGCAAGAACTAGATTTGTATTCTCTAATAAGCATACCTGAACCATTTAGCAAAGTCTAGAATTTTCTTATAGTTTCTGGAAGAAGGTGGAATGTTCTAGATTTCCTTTATACATAGGTATTCATGCTGGTAACTTCTGGGTCCTTCAGGAGTTTTCTGGAATGTTCCTATAGTAGTAAATCTCAATTGTTCTAGAACCTTCTGTAATGTTCTTAAATTTTATGATATATATTTAAGAGCCTCCCAGCCTCTGGGTCAGATGGCTACAAGTTGTCAAAGAGAAAGTGTCTAAGCAGTGATTTGCTGATTGTGTGCTGTACCAGAGGATTTGAGGAGGCATTATTCTTTGTAAAAGAAAAAAGAAAAGAAAGGAAAGAAAAGAAAGAAAAGAAAAGAAAAGAAAGAAAAGAAAATTAAGAAAATTAAAAGGAAGAAGAGGAAGGAGTTGAAAGTTTGAAGTTGAAGTTTCAGCTGAGGTTTAAGTGAAGCATTACTTCAGCAAGGAGTCTAAAGAAGTGCCTATACATATTGTCAAGTGCCTAGAAATTGTGTGAGTGGACTCTACGTAAAAGGGGACTTCGAAGTGTAAGTAGGAGAGCTTTGTATGCTTATCGCTACTGTGATTTCCATGGGAAATAAGTATCTACCGTAGGGAATAGATCTCCTGTGGACTGCATTTTTGAGATAGCAGGACATTTTGTCAACTACTTGTGAGCGTATGTGTGCTTGTTAGACTCCTGTTGTAAAGAGAAATAAAACAGAAGACGTTGACTTGTCACAAAGACTTTGTCTGCTCATTTTTTGGTTTCGGCCACTACATCGGTACAAAGAATAGTCTTCAAGGAAATCAGTAGTCTGCAGGAATCACAGACGAACCATCATGTCACATATCAGCCTAAGGGATTACCCTGACCTGAAGACCAGAGAAACCCTCTCTGAGGGTACCAGACACAGGCAAGTAAGCAAAATAATGGAATCCGATAGTGTTAAAATGGAAAGACTTGTTACCCTTCGCCGTTCAAGAGGTGGCCACGCTGGCAACATCACACGCAAATACAATGAGCTAAAACAGCTAATAGACTGTAATGCTAAACTGTGTGAAGTAACAGAAATATTGAAAAGGATACAGACTGCCTTTATTGACTTTCAAAAGGTGCACACTGACTTTATGACACTTGTCAGGGAAGTCTTACCTGACAAAGTCGTGGATGAAGAGATGCTGTTTCAGGATATAAAGGAAAAGTATGATAATGCAAAGGAGCAGTACGACAATTTTTCTGAGCAGTGCAGATTGCAGGAAGAAGTCCAGCCTAATGACAGTGCCTCACAGGTTGGGTCACGTGCTACTTCCCACGTTTCAACAACATCAAGTGCACGAGCTAAGGCAGCGGCAAAGCGAGCTGCCCTCCAAGCAAGGGTCAGAGCTCTGCAGGAACTTCAAGAGTTAGAGCTTGGTCAGCTACAAATAGAACAGAAAAGGAAGAAACTTGAACTGAAGGCAGAATTAGACGCTGCTGCAGCAGAAGAAGAAGTTCTGGCCAGGTTTGCAGGAGAATCTGATCATATAACTAAGGGATCTAAGGTCAGTTGTAATCTTGTTCATGATTGTTCCGATAAATCTCTAACTTCTTCGCATTATTCTAACTCTAAGCATGTTGTTGATAAAGAGAGCAAACCTGTCAATGTAAAGTTGCAGTGTGGGGAGGTATGTGATTCACCTAGGCCTGCCTATACTAAAGCCTACCAGGAATTGGGGGACCCCATGGATAAAAATACAACTAGTCAGGCCAGGAAATTACCTATGACACATAATTTAACTGGTGTGAAGCCTAATGTTGCAGGGGTGTCAGTACTTAACCCAATGGCACCTGAGTGGAAGGAGTCACCGGTGTCTAATAGTAGCCCTACACCCATAGAATCCCAGCTCATGATTCATCAAATGATTGATGCAATTCGGCTTCCTAAAACTAGCCTAATGACCTTTGACGGAGACCCTATGCAGTACTGGGAGTTCACAAATGCCTTTAATAGCATTGTAGATAATTCTAATGTTAAAGATAGTGACAAACTAACTAGGTTGTTTGAGTACTGCACAGGCAGGGCATTAAAGGTTATAAAACCATGTGCACTGATGAACCCAACAGAAGGTTATAAGAAAGCAAAGGACCTCCTGAAACAAAGGTTTGGCAATGACTTCTCCATCTGTAAGGCATGGGTCTCTAAGATAACCGAGGGTCCGCCCCTGAAGCCCAACAATGGTGAAGCCCTTCAGGATTTTGCAGATGATGTTAGGTGTTGTATGGAAACACTTAAGGCTATGAATAGGCTTAAAGAGGTTGATTCACAAGACAGAATGGTTAAGATATTAACAAGACTCCCAATGTACCTCCAAACTAGGTGGAGGAAGGAAGCTTATAGGTCCCGGGAAAGGAATGGTGAGTACCCTAGCTTTGATCAATTTGTGAAGTTCCTTCACTGTATTGCTGGGGAGGCTAATGACCCAGTGTTTGGAAATGTAGGGATACCCTTTAGGGATGCCAAAGAAAGAGGGAAACCTACACAGTTCAAGAAAAGGGGGTCAAGCTTCAATGTCGAAGCTAGAGAAAGTACCATCTCTCAGAAAGATCCAGAGTCAAAGGGTAAGGCTGCCAATTTCAGGCAAACCAGGCGTGCAGATTTAAACTGCAGAATATGTGGTAGTGGCAATCACAGGGTGATTAATTGTGACAAATTCAAGAAAATGACCCCGGAGAGGAGGTTAGAGGTGGCTAAAGAAAAGAGACTATGTTTTAACTGCCTAGACTTCAGCAACCATGTTTCAAGGAGATGTAGGATACAAAAGGCTTGTGATGAGGATGACTGTGGAGAAATGCATTCATCTTTGCTGCACCAAGCTATGCTTGCTGCCAGAAAAAGATATCTGAAGGAAGGTGAACAGGTGGTTAAAGGGGAAGAAGTAAAGTCGCCGGATAATCAGGTTGATGCTAAGAGCTATGCTTGTGAGCAATCAGATGTGGCAAATTCAAAGATAGCTCTTCCGATCGTTTCAGTGTATATACGGGGAAAGGGTCAAACTGAATACATACACACACATGCCTTGCTTGATCCAGGAAGTAACAGAACATTCTGTTCCATTGACCTGATAGAAAGGCTGAAACTGCGTGGACACAAAACCACTCTGTCTTTAGAGACCCTAAATGAGGGGAGGAATGCTACTGCTGTTGAAGTGTCCCTGGAAGTGACAGCGATCAAGGGGTCAACGAGAGGGGCAAGATAGTCAAGCTTCCAAAGGTGTATGCTATATCCAACTTTCCCAAGCTAAGAAATAGTGTGCCATCTAGGGCAGATGTCATGAAATGGGATCACCTCAAAGACTTGAAGGTACCACAGGTGAGTGACTCAGGTGTTACCCTACTCATCGGTCAAGACATTCCAGATGCCCTCATTCCCCTTGAAGTGAGACACGGAAGACATGGTGAACCGTATGCCACTAGAACAGTGCTGGGATGGACACTGAATGGTCCCTTGAGAAGTGATAATTTGGATAAGTCTGTTGTCTGCAATTTTGTCCAAGCTAATCAGGCTGCAGATGCGGGTCTGGAGGCTCAAGTTGAACGCTTCTGGAAATTAGATGTAGGACAGACTTTAGCCGGAGATCTCACAGAAATGTCCCAAGATGATAAGAGAGTACTGAAGATATGGAACGAATCCATCAAGCTCAAAAACAGCCATTACGAGATGGACATACCATTCAAGAACACACCACCTGACTTCCCAGACAATAAAATCATGGCTGAGAAACGATTGCAGAATCTTGGAAGGAGACTAGGGAAGAATCCTGATCTTTACAAACTTTATAAGGCAGGCATAGAAGACTTGGTTCTACAGGGCTATGCAGAGAGGGTTCCTGAAGGTAAACTAAACAACGAGAATGAAATAAAATGGTATCTTCCTCACCACAGTGTTATGAATCCGAACAAACCAGAAAAGCTTCGAATTGTCTTCGACTGTGCCGCTGAATATCAGGGGAAATCTTTGAACAAGCAGGTGCTTCAAGGTCCCGATATGACAAACAAGTTGATTGGAGTGCTCTTGAGGTTCAGAGAAGACCAAGTAGCTGTTATGGGAGACATAGAAGCTATGTTTCATCAGGTGAAAGTTTCTCCACAACACAGAGACGCTCTGAGATTCTTATGGTGGAAAGATGGTAATTTAAGCCTTCAGCCAGAGACGTATAGGATGGCAGTACATCTGTTTGGAGGAATATGGAGCCCGAGCTGTGCGAGTTTTGCTCTAAAACGTACTGCTGAAGATCACAAAGATGGGTTTGACCCACACACCATTCAAACTGTAATGGAGAACTTTTATGCCGATGACTGTCTCAAGTCTGTAGCCTCTGTAGAACAAGCTAAGAGACTGGTTTGAGAGCTTTGCCAGCTGTTGTCACTAGGGGGCTTTAGGCTGACAAAGTGGATTTCCAACAACAAGGAAGTAATAGAATCTATTCCTCCGAAAGACCGAGCAAAGGATGTCAAAGATCTAGACCTTGATTCGACAGCATTACCAATAGAAAGGGCCTTGGGAGTGCAATGGGACACGCATGAGGACATGTTTGGCATCAAGATAAAACCAAAGGAGGTTACTCTTACCAGGAGAGGTCTGCTCAGGATAGTCAGCTCTGTGTATGACCCACTGGGACTCGTATGCCCGTACGTTTTGCTAGCAAAGAAGATATTTCAAGATGAGTGCAAACGACATAAGGGATGGGACGATGATATGGAAGCAGAGAATGTCAGGCAATGGAAAATATGGCTGAATGATTTACCGAGCCTTGAGAAATTCAAGATGAGTAGGTGCCTCGTTCCCAAGGACTTCGGTGAGTGTATCAAGATCTCACTCCACCATTTCTCTGATGCTTCCCAAGATGCATACGGCACAGTATCGTATCTACGTGTTTTGAACCAATATGGAGATATTCACTGCTCATTCCTGTTGGGAAAGTCACGTCTTGCTCCCATCAAGGGCATGACGATACCCAGATTAGAATTGTCAGCAGCTGCCATGGCTGTCAAGATGGACAGCCTTTTGCGGAGAGAATTGCGTATCCAGTTTGATGGATCAATATTCTGGACAGACAGTATGATAGTCCTACAGTATATAAAGAACAGGACCAAAAGGTTTCAGACATTTGTCGCCAATAGAGTAGCGATTATCCATGACGGGTCTCATCCAAGCCAGTGGAGGTACGTGGAAGGCAAATCCAACCCTGCGGATGATGCGTCGCGTGGGCTCAGAGCAAATGAAATATTGAGTACCAAGAGATGGAAACAGGGGCCGGATTTCCTGTGGAAGGATGAATCTCAGTGGCCTGTTCTGCCAACAGAATTTCCTGACCTTTTGATTGGTGATCAGGAAGTCAAGAAAGAAGCAAAGGCATGCGCCACAGTTTCAATGTCATGCGAATCTTTAGAGGAAATGCTTTCAAGATATTCGTGCTGGTATCGTTTAAAGAAGGCGGTAGCATGGTTGATCAGGTTTGGAAACTGGCTTAGACATGGTAAGCATAGGCTAAACAAAGGGCTAACTGTCATTGAACTACAGAATGCAGAGAAAGGCATAGTTCGATATGCCCAAAGACGGTGGTATCAATTCGAGTTTTCAGATATTGAAAGTGGAAAGGCAGTCTCCCCTAAAAGTAGCATTTTCAGGTTGGAGCCATTCAAAGATGATGAAGGATTACTCCGTGTGCAGGGACGATTGCAAGAAGCGCCTATCAATATCTCCACAATACACCCTGTTATTCTTCCCAAAGAACATCACATCACCAAACTCATCGTGAAACATTTCCACGAACAAGTCTCAAACCATTCAGGAAGGGAATATGTGCTCTCCAGACTAAGGGAAAGGTACTGGATACCACAAGGTCGCCCACTGGTTAACAGAGTCCTCAGAAATTGTGTTGTGTGCAAGAAATTGAGAGGCAAGGCAGGTACCCAGAGAATGGCAAGCTTACCAATAGACAGGGTTACTCCACACAAGCCACCATTTGCCTACACAGGAGTCGACTGTTTTGGGCCATTTTATGTGAAGAGGGGCCGGTGTCAAGAGAAGAGGTATGGTTGTTTGTTCACCTGTCTCACAACGAGAGCAATACACATTGAAGTGCTCAACTCTTTGGATGCAGATTCATTCATCAATTCACTCATCAGATTCATTTCCAGGAGAGGAACCCCAGAGAAGATCAGATCAGACAACGGAACAAACTTTGTCAGAGGAAGTAAAGAGTTGCAGGAGTCTATATCCAAGTGGAATGAACACCATAAGACTCGGGAGGATCTTCTCATGAGGGATATTGCTTGGGAGTTTAATCCACCCGCGGCATCCCATATGGGGGGAGTATGGGAAAGGCAAATAAGAACAGTGCGCAAGGTACTAAATGCCACTCTTGGGGGTCAAGTCCTGGATGAGGAAAGACTCAGTACAGTATTTTGTGAGGTTGAGTATATAGTCAATAATAGACCTCTCACCCCTGTGTCAGATGATCCCAAAGATTTCAAACCTTTAACCCCAAATGACTTACTTCAATTAGGCAAGGGTTTCACTGTGCCTCCAGGTACCTTCAAAGGGGTGGACGTGTATGGTAGGAGATGGAGGCATGTGCAGTACCTGGCAGACCAGTTCTGGAAACGGTGGGTAAGGGAGTATCTCCCTACACTGCAACTAAGACAGAAGTGGTTGGAGACAAAGAGAAATATTCAAGTCAATGATATTGTGTTAGTGATGGATGAAAATCTGCCAAGAAATAATTGGCCCCTTGGGCGGGTAATTGAAACCTTCCCTGGAAGAGATGGTTTGGTTCGTTCTGTAAAACTTAAGACTGCCACAAGTGTTGTTGTGAGACCTATTGATAAACTTTGCTTACTAGAATCTGTTGTTCTTGAGCAGTAAACAGTATGTTTGTAGGCTATGAAGGTACATGTGATTTGTACAGTATCTGATTTAGGAATAAGTGTAAATGTACTGTGCTTTATATTGTGTTCTTAAAGTTTGCTTTAAGTATTTGGAATTTAAGATTCATGTAAACCTGTCTATAAAGGTTTGGTTAAGTGTTAATTTCAGCTATTTAACTGTTTCAAAGCTGATGATTGTAGTTACCTTTTTAGGTGTTTGTTCATGCAATGAAAGTAATTTGTTTTGATGAAAGTTTGTTGTAAACGTTCACTGCTATGGTTCACATTTAAGGGGCCGGGAATGTAGTGTAAATTCTAGAAAAGGCAAGAACTAGATTTGTATTCTTTAATAAGCATACCTGAACCATTTAGCAAAGTCTAGAATTTTCTTATAGTTTCTGGAAGAAGGTGGAATGTTCTAGATTTCCTTTATACATAGGTATTCATGCTGGTAACTTCTGGGTCCTTCAGGAGTTTTCTGGAATGTTCCTATACTAGTAAATCTCAATTGTTCTAGAACCTTCTGTAATGTTCTTAAATTTTATGATATATATTTAAGAGCCTCCCAGCCTCTGGGTCAGATGGCTACAAGTTGTCAAAGAGAAAGTGTCTAAGCAGTGATTTGCTGATTGTGTGCTGTACCAGAGGATTTGAGGAGGCATTATTCTTTGTACAAGAAAAGAAAAGAAAGAAAAGAAAAGAAAAGAAAAGAAAAGAAAGAAAAGAAAATTAAGAAATTAAAAGGAAGAAGAGGAAGGAGTTGAAAGTTTGAAGTTGAAGTTTCAGCTGAGGTTTAAGTGAAGCATTACTTCAGCAAGGAGTCTACAGAAGTGCCTATACATATTGTCAAGTGCCTAGAAATTGTGTGAGTGGACTCTACGTAAAAGGGGACTTCGAAGTGTAAGTAGGAGAGCTTTGTATGCTTATCGCTACTGTGATTTCCATGGGAAATAAGTATCTACCGTAGGGAATAGATCTCCTGTGGACTGCATTTTTGAGATAGCAGGACATTTTGTCAACTACTTGTGAGCCTATGTATGCTTGTTAGACTCCTGTTGTAAAGAGAAATAAAACAGAAGACGTTGACTTGTCACAAAGACTTTGTCTGCTCATTTTTTGGTTTCGGCCACTACAATTCTTATTGTGTAACTTAGTTTAGGTAACATTCAACATGGAAGTTTACATGAAGCAGGAACGGTCAAGCTTGAGTAGGACTTTTCTGCAGTTAAAATTTTAAGTTTTATTTTAGTCACTGGTAAATTGCTGCTACTTTAGGCCGAATCCAGTTCTAACATACTAAGTGATTGCCACAACGCTCTATTGATCGTTTCTGCTACTAGTAAACTTGTCCCATTGTTACTCAAAATCAGATTAAGTTCAAGCTGAAGTCTGTGGTGGAATATTCGGAAGGGCTTGTAAACGAGCACTTGGTCTCTTCTCTGATAATGAGACACGCATGAGTGCACAACTGCGGTGCTCTACTGCAGCACACTGCTGCGGCGAGTTTTGAAAAGACCCCTAAGTGTGACTATGCTCATATTTGGGTGGGTTGGTTGGTTGTGTTAAGTACATGATCCATATAGATTTTTGGGGATTTCAAAGGTCATTTGGGGTTATGAAAGGTCAAATGGTAAAATTCCTTAAGCCCCTGTCACACTATTCTGGGCAGGCATTGCGGGCAAGAATTTAGTTGCATGGAGGAAAAGTTCTACAGGCAAGTCAAGATTTGAGTGAGTTTTACGTGGAACTTGTGTGTTTGATGCGTGATTCTTCTGTGGGTTTTGCGTGTTCTCCGTTTGACATGCGTGCAACACATGGGAGAGTTCCATGTTAGCTTACGGTCGCTGCAGGCCTCCTGCAGGTATTCTGCGGGAACCTCTTGGGGCAAACACCTGCAGTTCACCTGGAAAAAGTTTTGAATATGTTCAAAACTTGGCTGCTGGCAAATATAACTTTCCAGCACCCCTGCAGGCAATTAGGGGCAAGATACGGGTGATCAAGATACAGTTGTGTCCTTGGTATTTGCGGGGAGCTGGGGGCAGCAAAAATTGTCCCCTGCAAGTTGCATGCAGTGCTTGCCTGGAATAGTGTGACAGGTGCTTTAGAAATTGCTTGTAAACACAATATCTCAAGAAGTGTAAGTGTGACTAAGCTTGTATTTGGTGTGGGTTGGCCATATTGAGTAGATGCCCCCTGTTGATTTTTATAAAGGTCAAAGGTCATTTGGGGTCAGCAGTGTCATTCTGCAAGCTTGTTTGCACAGTTTTTAAACAAGAAAGGTAACTTGTAGGGTCCTCATATTCCGCACTGGATGGCGCATAGTTAGTAAATGATCCTTATAGTTTCCAGTAGAGGTCAAATATGATTTGGTTTCACAGGGGTTAAAAGTCTCAATACTGTATCATGTTTGCACAATTTCTCATGGCTGGAGTCTTCGATAACTGCAAAGTTTCGCACATAGTATGTGGATGTGAAGTAGTGAGCAGAACCACAGATCTAGCTGGTCAAAGGTCATCTGGGATCTCAATGTCAACAGCTCGGATTCCTTGCGTGTATACTTTGTGGGTACATTATGTAGCACTGTTAGTCTGAAGAAAAAAAAAACAGGCTTACATTTCAGTGGCAAGGAATCACTAAGCCTTTTGGCTTTCTGGGCATCATTTCTTGCAATAGCTTGTCCATAATAGTCAGTGCCAGGAGTGGTAGAATGAGACCTTTAGCAACTGCAACAGATAGGTTTGCCAACACGTTTTTGCCGAAGGCCAAATCTTTACATAGCTCCAATCAATCAAGACAATCATTGTACAATACTTACACTAATTTTTTTATCATACTTTTGTTTTTATGTTGTTCTATATGTTTTTTATGAGAGCTGAATTTGCTCATATTTGGGCCTAATAAAGTGGACTATATCTATTGACCAACTGACCCGCCCGCCCACCGACCGACGGAGCCACAGACCCAAAGACCAACTGACCCATCGACCTACCGTAAACATTAGATACCAATTTAAAAGTTAATAAGTACCATGGAAAAGCAATGAAATATTAAAAAAAATTTGCAACACCCTTTAAACATGAAAATTAAATTGATCTTTCAGGGCAAAGATTTTCAGGTGATGGAAACAGACAACGATGAGTATACAGCAGATGTCGTCATTAGTCTGATCAACCGTATGAAGCAAATCGAATTATGGCAGAAGGAAACAGGTAGAAGGTGCCAACCACAAACTCCTGCAGAACTTCTCAGCCGTTACGAGGGAAAGATCATTTCCTTCGAAGAAATCGATCTTCAAGAGAAAATAGGCCATGGGGGCTTTGGTGATGTCCACTTTGCCAAGTGGAATGGGTCTGTTGTGGCTGTTAAGAAGCTGCGTGTACAACGTGTATCAAAGAAAAGGCTGAAAGAATTCACAGATGAGTTATTGGTTTTCTGTGAGCTGGAGCATAAAAACATTGTGAAATTCATTGGGGCATGTGTGGTTACACCAAACCTTGCCATTGTAATGGAGTATATGCAGTGCAGCTTGCACGAGGCTATCCACGTTGATGAGCGTGATTTTTCAGGAACGGAACGCCTATCTCTCATTGAGCAAATCATGCATGGTCTGAAATACCTCCATGGCAAACAGATTGCCCATTGTGATTTGAAGTCACAGAACGTTCTGTTGGACTTGGCTGATGCTCCAGTGGCAAAGCTGACAGATTTTGGACTGAGCATGATGAGAGTTGAATCTGAAAGCTCAGTTTTGGGGGCAGAGTGTGTACGCAACATCGGGACACCCAGATATTCAGCACCGGAAGTGCTCCGTGGTGAGCTACTTACCAGATCAAAGATGTTGAAAGCTGACATGTACTCGGTGTCGTTGGTGGTATTTGAAATCATTTGTGAAGAAGAACCATTTCCAGAATTGAGATACGCTCAGCTTTGCAAGCATGTTGGAGAAGGAACAGTGACACCAGACATTCCAAATAAGATGCAAATCTCTGCCCCTCTTGAGCATTGCCTGAAAGATTGTTGGAGCCGTGATCCAGACAAACGTCCAACGGCTGCCAGCTTCTTGTCAACAGTCAAATCTCTTCCAAGCTTGTTAGAAGAGTAGGGTGTTTCACAGTTATAGAAAGGGAATAACTGTATCTTGCAGTAGCACTAACTTTAATTGATTTCTTATGTTTACACATGTCATGGCTATTATAAATCAACCCCACAACTCAGTGATGAAATTTGAAATATTTTTTTGCTTGATGACAAACTTAAATTGATTTTGTACTTTTAGACAAGGTTTTTATCTATTTCATATCCCTGTTTGATTGGTTCAGTCCAGCACAGCTAACTTTCATGACCAAATAAGGCTACATCTTGTATAGTAACCCTTCTATTGTACAAAATGATGAGAGTGGAGACACTCCCAATGTTGCTAGACTTACTTAGGGATATTTCATTTTCCTCTTACAATTGTGCAAAACCAATTGCTGATAAAGTGTATGTGAAGATGACAGGTGATGATACCTTGATGTGAGGTTGTATCCTGGTATAAGTTTTGTGCAAGATGTGAAAACTTTGGAAACTATCCAATGCGAGTCCCATCGCACTTATGCTACAGTAACTTTTTACAAAAGAGCTGTGCATAGTTTTAACACTTTTAAGTTCCTGTACTGAAAAGTATAATAATAAATTAGTTGTTACTGATAATAGATGGGTGATGTCTGTTAGTACAGTAGTAAGTGGTGACACATTCTTGTCATGTGGTATACATTTGCTCTCCTGTAAGGCATATATCTATTCTCACATTGCTGGTATACTAACTCTACAGTTACAACCACTTGTCAAAATTTTCTTTCCATATTCTCAGTTGTTTCGTTTTCTCTTTTTATTTCAAACTCCTTCCATTTTTGGTTCCTTGCGGTAGCAAAGGAACCTATGTAGTCAGGTTGGCGTGTGTGTGTGTGTGTGTGTGTGTGTGTGTGTGTGACACTTGCTTCGGTACGCTCTAACTCAACAAGGGAAGGTTGGATGGAACTTGGATTTGGTACATAGATTCGTCATAGGGAGAAGGTGTGCCCTATCGTTTTTGGTGGAGTTCAAAGGTCATTTGGGGTCACCAGAGGTCAAAAACTAAAAACCTTCTCAACAGGATATTTCTAGTTAGGAAACTTGGATAGATGTCATACTTGGTGCGTGGATGTGTTATGGTGTAAGGATGAAATTGGATATGTTTGGTGAAGGTCAAGGGGTCATCTGAGGTCACCAGGGGTCAAACACCGAAAAACGTTTTAACACAGTATTTTAAGGTAGAAAGGACAGATTTCAAATCAATCTGTGTTTGGTTAAGGTCAAAGGTCATCAAGGTCACTGGAGGTCAACTGCTGGAAATGTTATTTAGAAAATCTTGTAAGCTAGATAAAGATAGTTTCAATAGATTTTTTATCTCACCTGGTTTTGCATGCTTACGCATTCAAACACCTTAGAAATTTGTCCTTTTTGTTCGTTCAGTAATGATTCCTTCGGGTTGTACACATATTTTGGATCATTCAAAGTTTTAAGAGGGCAACAACTGAAATCTGTAGATTTCACTGAGCACAGGTCACTCTGCATTAAACTGGTCTCTCTGCCAGTGGAAGCAATGCATGGATTCTACAATATGTCTCTTTAATACTGCTGTGCTCTGTGGGGTAACCTTATCCTCATTCTATTATCACACTTCATTAATCACTTGCTTTCTGCTTGACTGCTGAATAAACCCTGTTTTCTGTGTAGAGGTAGCAAACAGGACAAGTGGTAGATTGTTTTAAAGTAACAGCAAGTTTTATTTGAGAGCAGGTAAAAATAACTTGTGAGAGAAATACAAGGGGTGTTTTTCATTCTCTGACCACATTGTGTATCATTTATTGGTGATAATATCAAATTTGATTACAAGCATAAATACATATGGAAATGACATAGTGTTTTTGAAGGATCACCAAGCATCACAAAAGTTGAACGTCAGTAAGGCCACAGAAATTTAATCTTTGATTTCATGTAAAATTAGTACTAAAATACCCCTTGTGAAGATGTTACAAACATTGAGTATGAACTTTTGCTTAGCTCTATTTCACAGACTGGCTGTACAGTTCTCATAATATCTAGCAAGGAACCACAGTGCCTATTGGGCTCTTGTTGCTTTGTTTTTTCAAATTTAGAAGTTCCCTTTTTTTAGGTCGTGTAGTTTGACAATTTTCCGGCTTTGTCACATGTTATATCAAATATACCTTTAGTGTAAACCCATGTTCATGACTCACATTGCCAGTATACTTACTCTATGCATTTCTTGGTACACTATCCAAATTTCTGCATATTTTTCAGTCGTTCAATTTTTCATTCAAACTTCTTACTTTTTTATGTTAGTCACATTAGAAAATTCAGAATTTCCCCTTTCATTTTTATATTTTGTAGGTTGTCAATTTTTCAGCTTTTTCACATGTTATATCAAATGTACCATAAGTGTTAACTCAATATTCTTGGCTCACATTGCCAGTATAGAACTTACTCTGCAGTTACAGCCTCATAGCCTGACACAAGCCATTGAGCCACAACTGGAAAAAAGGCTGTGGCCCGCTCGACTCAAACCAATAGGTTGGAAACTGAGCTGTAAAACTCTATATCTAACTAATCAACTCATAGCCTAGTATCAAAGTTTTATTTTTGCTATTCATACATTTTAGTTGTTCCATTTTCTGTTCAAACTTCTTAATTTTTTTATGGTATGCTTTGCAGTTGAGAGTTTCCCACCTTTCTTTTTAGATTTTGTATGTTGACTGGTTTTCAGTTTTTTTCACATTATATCAAATATATACACCATTAGTACTACTCAAATTCTTGGCTCACACTGCCAGTATACTTACTCAACATTTATAGTCTACTATCGAAATTTTTATTTTTCATACTCAGTTGTTCTGTTTTTACTTGAAACTTTTTGCCTTTTTTTGTTGTAATTTCAAATTCAAGACTTCTCACTTTATTTTTACATCTAGGCAGAAGATGGGATTTTTTCCAGCCTTTTCAAACGTTACATCTTATAAGTTGTGTTTGGTTCTTTATTTACACAATAGGACACTAAATGGAAGTACGATATAAAAAAATGAAAAGTCCTGAATTTAATGACAGAATTGGTTGCATCAAACTTGGCTGCACTTTGACGATTGGAAGTTCCAAGAAATATTTTGCCTTTTTCAACTCTTTTGAACTCGTGCTAATTATCACTTTCACACTGTAATATAACCTTACCTACAGGACTACTGGAATCAAATGTATTTGCATAAAAATGATTTCATTTTTCTGTGAAAATCGTTCGTTTTGAATTTGCACCCCTATCTATGGATGCAAAAAGCTGAATGCGTCTAACAAATTCTTTAACATGGATTTTGCAAACAGTCTGTTTATATAATACTTCCAAAACGCTTTGAAACCATTTCAACGAAGTGAAGCAAAGTATACGATCAGCATATTAAATTATGCTGAGTTCTTAGTCACAACGGTTCTGTTCAGATGAAAATATATGCCTTTGGTTTTCATATCTATGGTAGTCCCTGGATCGTAGGCTTGTAAATGCAGTAGCTGGTATCTAATCTGGTAAATATTATTAGAGTGGTAGTTGCTTTGTGTTGTATGTCTGACAGTTTGCTTGATGAACGTTTGAAGTTGAGCTTTAATATCTTTCTTGATGAGGGCAAGAAATATGTGGAAAATTTAGAAAATTATGCTGAATACTTTCAATTTTTAACATTCTGATATGTGTTTGTTTCATCACATGTGGAGTGTTATTGGAATTTCAGGAGTGAATGAGGTGTATGGACTGCTTTCTCGTTACGACACAATTGGTAAGCCACGCCCACCGCCGTGCAAAATGAACAGTGTTTCAATGCAACAATCGACACGTGTGTTGTCAGCTGCTTCTCAGCTACTGTAGCTGCACTAAATACATACCACTCTAGATTTTGTCTGTAAAAAGGGGCGGGTCTTGTGACGTAGTTGAAAGCATTCTATATAAACACATCACCCATCAATGCTGTGGATGAGTCCGGACTCGGACTCGTGATTTCAGAATTTGAAGGGCTAACCCAGAAGGGATGATTCTCCTCATTAAGAAAGTACAGGGACTCTAGTTTTGAGTCCGAACTCGAGTCCTTGAAAGCTGTAATTTACCAGACTTGGAGTCGAAACCTGCAGACTCAACTGCATAACTGATACCCAGCGAGCCAAACAGCTTAACCAGACGTGAAATATTGCACAACAAAGCTTAAGATCACGAGATCGAATCCTGGTAGTGTCAACTTTGTTTTCAACCATGTCCATATTTGTAACATTTGCCGATTTTCATGTATCCGTCCACCTGTCCATCCGCACATCGGTCCATCCGTCCGTCTTTGCTTTATTTCTCTTAATTATTGGAAAGAGCTTTAACCTTATTAGTTAGTTAGATAGACCTTACACAATGTGTTACATTTCACATGTACGATAGATCATACTTTCCCCTTCTCCAAAGTTTAGCTCTGATCTCCATTTTAAGTAAACTTCTGAGAGGAAAGTTTCTTAACTCTTTGGTGGAAGTATTTAAAACTGGTTTCTTCTTAATATAGTAATCAGTACTTGGAAAAATCTCATATTACTTGACCACTCACAGATACCGAATGGGAACTTGAAAGTGTACCTACTGTCTAACGCTAAATATATATTACAGGGCATGAAGCGTGAGTTCAAACAATGCAACTCCCATCTTCAAAGGACATTTTTTTGTAGTTTAATTAAGAAACTGGGCAGAGAGACACTTCAGACTTAATTGAGGCACTTGTTAAGCATAAAGCACACCTATGTTTGTAAGTGGATCGATCATTTTACTTTCAGTTTGAATTGCATAATACTTATTTGTAACCTTGCTTGAAATACAAGGAGAGATAAATACATCCAAGCGATGAGGGTATAGACCGTATGTACGGCAAACGTAGAAAGAGGCGTTTGCATTATAATAAACACCTTCAATATAAAATAATAATGAACAACTAGTTTCTTTTTTCCCTTGTCATGTTCCTCAAGAAGTGTAAAATTAATGCATTTCTCTGTTTCCTATCGATCTTAAACATTGTTCATCATTCAAAAAGGTTTGAAGTTTTGTTTTGTTTTGGAATAAAAACCCGCGACTGTTAAATGATTCAGGGCAACTTAGAAGGTTTGGAAATGTTTTTTTTTTTCGGGTAGCAGAAGACGTTTTCAGGAAAAACGTGTTCAAAAACGATGGACAGCGGATGGAATTATCCACTTTTCAATTTCAAGATACACCCCTGACATGGGACAGGGGTGAGTCAAGTGTGTGTCAAGTTGCGTCCAAGTTCTCCAAATATTTGATGACAGAAACTTAAGTGTCATATTCTACAGAAAACGAGGGTTAAAGTCCATTTAATGTTCGCGGTGCGTCAATGTACGAAAATGTTTGAGCATAGGCGGGATTACGGGGGGTGAGACTTGCCACTTTTTTCCAGAACTAAGTTTTTTACGTCTTAGTCTGGTTGCTTTTGCTACAGAAATACAAACTGGAACTGACGGAGCTACGCGAGCGATACTTAATTAAGTTGTATAATGTTTGAACAGGTCATATTCTGCATTGAAAACTAAATTAAAACAATATTCTTCCCATAAATGTCTCAACGCTGTTTTTTCGACACGCTTCTCGCGCACCCGTTTTGAATATTTCAGGATTCGGGGTTACTTCTTTTAGAACACCTCTTCCATTTTCGCTGAAACTTATCACCAGTTCCCGGGCCGTACACAGCTGAAGCTCTAGCGTAACTAGTGAAAGGGGGAGGCAGGGAGGCGGTCGTCTTCTGGTCCCCTTCTCTGACCAAGTGCCCCCAAGCTCTCTGAAAGGACGATGATCTTATTTCAACCCGGCCTAATCTGGGGCTCCACTGTTTTTCGGCTGAAGTGAAAAGGGGCCCACCCTTTCTCTAATTTCCATTAATTTCTCTATTGAGATGTCCCAAAAGTCCATTTTCGGCGTATTCTGCGCGTACCATCACAAATGAGGACTATAAAAATCTCATATAAAGGACTATATAGTAAACCAACTGTACGTTTTTACTTAATGCAAATATCCCAGGGGCGCAAATCTCTGTTTGAGAGGGTGGGGGCAAAAATGCTTATGATGTGCCCATGAGTATTCAACTATGCACGCGTGGCGGGCACCGCGAGCGCGAAGCCCCAAAGGGCCCCTGGTGGGATCCAGGGAAAAAGCCCCTGGGGGTTCAGGGGGTGAAGCCCCCGGAAGCTCTTGTGTTCTAGCATTTCCGAAGCTTCGGAAAAACTGTTCCGAACGGAAATTTTCCAATGTAATCCTCTTGGGTTTTAGTACAGTTACTGTAACTAGAAACGGGTTAGTTTGAGTACAAAGTTTGCGAGAGGATGTGAGGGGCAGTATTTTTTCACATGTTCTGGCAATAAAAGTGGTTAACCTCCTTTTTGATTACCAACACTGTTTTGAACTAAAAAGTTACTTGTCGCTTCCAAAATCATACATAGATAAGATTACTAGTATTTCACTTACAAATGAGCAACTTACACCGGCTGGGTCGAGTGTGTGAAATTGTGAATAGCCCTCAGTCAGTTAATGCAACTAGCTTTAGCCTTTATCGGGAGTCGTTCGCTAGATCAAGGTTAAATATTCATCCATGGTGGTTGTATCAAAGCCACGTACGTGTGTGCGTGAACGTGCGCACTTAACTCATTATGACGTGCACTTGACGTTTGCTACGTACATGGAATTTCATATGGCCTCGATCCTCAGACATGAAAATACGTAGTCCGTTGTATAATTGTAACGTATCTGCTGTCAGCAAAGGAATGTCAAAAGTAAACAGGAAAGTTAACAGCCGTGTTTCAGAGCTAGCATGGAGCTATTGACCATATATCCTTCATATTTTTGTTCAGAAAAAATAACCACGCACCCAAAAAAGGTGACCGTATTTTTAGGTCTACTCAAATTTTTGGGGGGTCAAATTACGACTTGGCCCCCACTTTTTCCCTTGAGGGGGCGAAGGCCCCCTTGCACCCCCCCGGGATTTGCGCCCCTGAAATATCATCAGGGGTAACCCTTATTCAGCTGTAGTGAAAAGGGACCAGGCTTTGTCTAATTTTGTTTCAATTTCACCACTGAGATGAAGTAACAATTCATTTTTCGGGCTCTGTGAAAGTCACCTGAAAAAGACTATACAGGAAACCAGAGTATGTTTGTGTTTCAGTAAGAATGTCTTTAGGGGGCCACCGTTATTCAGCTAAAGTTAAATGTGGCCCATCCTTTCTCTAATTTTAATTCAATTTCATTACTGAGATGTCTTAAACGTAAATTTAATTATTTTCGGCGAGCTTCGCGCGCCCCATCATAGACAAGGGCTGAATTCACATCACATGAAAAGCCCCCTAGCTATCTGAAAAGAAGATCTGGGGCACCGAGGAGGGAGCCCCTGAATAACCTCAATTTTAAGGAGGTCTCCACTTTCAGAGATCAAAACCCGCCCCTGTGTTTGAGCTTCCAAACAAACATGTTTCAACCCTGCTCAGGGTCAGGGCGTGCGTCTTACAAGTGATAAGTGCAAACCGCTTTAATTTTTTAACTATACTCTCTAAATACAAAATAATGAAAGATCGTCTTTGACGGTTTAATGTAACTCTACTCCTTTTGCAGTTATAGCTAACTCTAAATGAGTGGAATTTGGCATTTAATTTTTTACCTTTTATTAGGCTATTTATATGATTATGTCTGGATAAGGTTCGGTGTTATGTGAGGGGCTAGAACTGGCTTAGCCACGGGGTGGTTTGGGGGGTCAGAACCCCCCCCCCCCCATGACCCAACCTTGCAATGCAAATAACACCTAAAATAGTGTTTTTCCTCTATCCTTAGACTTTTCCTTCATGTCGTGCCCATGGATACCCATGTTGCAGATACGTCCACCTTACCTTCATAAGGTCTCGGACATTATCTGGAGGCCTGAACAAGTTATAATAGGCAACTTGAGAAATATCAAGTGGGCAATAACTCCTGTGTTGGGTTCAAGATTAAATTGCACCATTACCTTTGCGGCAGTTTTCCGTCTCGACTTTGCAAAATTATTATACCAAAGAAGCCAATGTAGTGTCGACTGGTGGAATCATGCGGATGGATGCACATGAGGAACGGAAGTTATGTGACAATTTGATCGATGTGCCCCAGCCGGAAGTGCCAAATCCCCAAATTGTACATTCCGGTTCAGACAGATGCGACTTGGGAGAGGACGTCACCCTAATGTTACAAGGGGTTTACCTGGTGTCAACCTGCGGTTCGATTTTACTTGTGGTTCGATTAGGGATTAGGTTAGGATTCAGTCAGTTTAGGTAAGAGTTAAGTGAACTTTAGAGTAAGCAATTTCTGAAGGACTAAAAGCAACGTTATCATAATAATGATGAGATATTTCACCATATTTTGGATTTTGACGATGACGTCCTCTCCCTAGCCCCATGCGATTCAGTCTGAAGTGTATGTCTTGCATTGTATAAAATGCAGCAGGAAAAATACAACTTGGTAAAACGTGTATCAAATCAAAACACACATAGACAAGTACCGGTAACTGCTAAATAGATCTTGGAATCGTCGTGATTCTTTTCCCTTTTAGTCTCGCTTCAAGAGAGGTTTAAGTTTTTCAAAGGAAGCACAAGCCTTTAAGAATTGATGTAAATCCTGCCAGTAGTACAATGTCTAGTATTGACGTGTCCACAGTTTTTTGTTGAAAGCAAATCCAGAACGCATGTTTTGGAGACTCCTCCCTCCTGGAGACAGGCCATCAGGGAAACAGTACACCTGTAAATTAAGATTTTTTTTTAAAAAAAATGAATTACACATGACAATATAACAGTGCACCTTATAAGCAGATATTACAATTTTCCAAAATCAAAGAGAACACATTGTTTTACATTTAAATTAATGACGCACGTAATGACGCTACGTAATATTTACAAAGTCCTAAATTTCACAACACTGCTATGCTAGCCAGTGAGGAGGGAAACGTACTTTAAGTTTAATTAACTCTTTGTCGACCATGCAAAAATAAAAGGGTAAAAGGTAAATTAACTTCAACTTTATTCTACTTCATCTGATTGCACAGACGTGAAGGTGGTTCTCAAGGCAAAGGACATTGAAAGGTTGACTAGTTTGTA
Source organism: Holothuria scabra (assembly GCA_037179385.1). Taxonomy (NCBI): domain Eukaryota; kingdom Metazoa; phylum Echinodermata; class Holothuroidea; order Aspidochirotida; family Holothuriidae; genus Holothuria; species Holothuria scabra. The sequence continues at coordinate 54,140,294 of CM074181.1, read as the reverse complement.
CTGTTTACTTCCTTCTTGTAAAGTCCTCTTGACCCTCTGGCAAAGGGCCGTATGGCGAAACCAAACTTTACGTCCTTGAAGGAAAAGACTTGATCAACCTCACGGGCCTCGGACCATTTATATTATTGGTCTATCAGGTATGGCTCCATTCTAGATTGGATGAAAAGAACAGATGCTATAAACGATCTTATCCAAACGGCCGAGAAGCGATCCAAACTGTTGTAAACTCTTGTGTGAGGATTCGTTTGGCATTCCATACCACACGATGACCCTTTATATCATCGTAGAACGCAAGCCAGAAGAAGATAAAATTGTCGAATTGTCAGAACAGGGAGGTTTTACTAGGTGTCTAATAACACCTCCCTGGTCAGAAATGGGTACCTTAATGAGGGTCAACACCACTAAAATATACTTAGGAAATTGTTAGTGTTTTGTTCAGGGGGTGATACACTGTCAAACCTGAATTACATTTGAAACCTCCCCTTGCTTTAATACAACACGTTACTTTACACTCTCACCACCCCTACAAATAAATGTCGTTTAAATACGTTGAATTAAATTAATACTTTTGGTCAAACTATGATTCGGGCACCCGGATGCCGCCTCCACCATAGCGGCCCCACTGTTTATTAACCTCATGACGGATCCAGGATTTGCCAGAAGGGAGCCCATGTCAGTTGTGGCCAAAAGGATAAATATGGGGAAGTAGAACACCAGCAGGACTATCCGAGCGGAGCGATCCATGCAAGAAAATTTTTGACTTTACCATTGCAATCCTACAGATGGCCGGAAATGGCAATTACCGAATGAGAATAATATAAAAAATGATGCAATTCGTTAGTTAGTTAGTAAGAAAGTTAGTTAATTAGTTAGTCAGTTAATTAGTTAGTCAATTAGATGGGGTTTGACGACACGTACACCAACACAAATGTGTTATATAGTGTCACTAAGATAGAAAAATTTACATCGTTGAGGAAAAGCTACCTAAAAAATTAAAACGGGGGTCTATTTCCATCAAAAGGCCATCAGAGGCCAAGAAAGCCCAAAAAATACTATTCCTCGGGCTTGTGAGCAGAACCTTAATTTCTTTGGTAATTCTGGAGGAAGAATCCTCCAGTTGGAACACTACCAACAATTTGAGGAACACACAACAAAACTGAAAACTCGAAACCCCAGGCCTCAAACAAGCAGAAATGTCGTTTCATGAAAGCATAGACGCTTTTCACTTTGGGGGACAGTATATTTTTTCCCGGAAAATGTAGCTTTGTTTTTAAAACTATTGGAATTATCGAAAATTGATAACTTGGCTTGGTTTGGGAGAAAATAGTGTATTTTTAAAACCAACCAAGGTGCCGTTTTCGAATGGGAATCTCCGTCACCTTAAGTTGAAGTAGTGAAGTACACTACATGCTGCTTTATGAAACTTCCTGAAAGCCACGTGACAATATTTTTCTCCCTAAATGTGAAAATTACTAAGAGTTACTGCGTATTGTATCTAACGTATTATGCAAAACTGAAGCCTTAATATATTGTGAAAAAACTTGAAGGAAAATTTAAAAATTGTGAACTTCAGATACTACTGTGAAATATGTTTGCTCTTGACATGCCCTTTAAGGTGCTGACGATCAGCTGGCATAGCAAATACCAAAAATACTGATGCAAACAAAGGATAAAAGATTCCCGTGATTCTGTCACTAAATTGTTCAGTGACATGCTTCATCCAGAGGAATAATTGAGGTTCATCAAACCGTTGGCTGTTAAATTGTTTAAAAGACATCAAAAGACTTGTCAAGTTCTAATTGGCTAATTAATCTACCGACTTTCATGGTGCCTGCATGATAAACTTGCCCAGTTGCGTCTGTAACATGATGATGGTATGTTTTTCCTACAGACAAGGTTTCATCCAAACTGAGAGTCATTCCGCAGCAACAACGTCTAGCTATTTAAGCAGCATTTAAATAAAACCTCCTCGTTAAAAGCAAACCTCAGATATTTACTGACCAGCCCATTCTTTCACAACGAAAAGAACCAGTCTGTTACATCATCAATACTCCTGTTTGGGTAAGGTATTATCATTATTGTATATTCCTTTGTATTTTATGCATATTCCTGTTTAGGAAGTGACATGAGTGATGAATCACCTTTGTTTTCTAGTTTCACCAACCGTATTGTTCTTGTCCATTTTGGGTGTCCAGAAGTTTTCCGTGGGAAGGGACGAGGATTAACCGAGAAAATTAAATGCAAGGGAAGTATATATTCTAGAATATTAAAACAATGGAGCGTCATGAGACTCCCCCTTTTTTTAGATTGTTAATACCTCATAAGCTGTCTTACAGGCTGTTACCTTTGCACGCCTAGTTTTATTGAGAATGTATAATTGCCGTAAATTGACGCACTGTTTCTAACATTTTCGCCCCCCCCCCCCTTCACAGAATAATGGGCTAGCGCCGCTGAAGTCCATATCGCATTGTTGCTTAACACCACGCGCATTCCTTCTACGCGTTTTACCGACCCAGGTTTTTGAAATTGTTCCATTGAGCTTAATAAATTAAAGCGGACACCCTTTTTGAGATTTTTGAGATGATTTAACATACAAAGACCCCACCGAAATATGTAGACATTTCTCCAAGGCTGTTTGATGGGACTGAACAGCAATCCCGATTGAAAGTCAAGCAAAGACCCAGGAATTTAAGGGTATTACTGATACCCATGGTAACCCATAAAACTGTAAGTTAGTCAGTTCGAAGGAGTTGTACGGCCCAGGTTCTAGGAATCTAGACAATTGGTTTAAGACTGGCCGACTATGGCCTTTTTCCTTTCCAGTTGTGGCTCACTGGCTTGTTCTCCCTACCCTATTGTACTAAGCACACTGGCTGTAGTTCCACAGTCTTCAGTACGACCTCAGCCCTTAAAAAGGGCCCAGCATTATGTTTCTTTGCTACTCACTTCATTAACAGGCTCAATACGTCAACTCCTTTGGTGACTGTAGCTAGGAAAGTCATCTCTCGCGTCCCCAAAATGTTATCTTTTCTCACCAATATTTCCATAATTAATGTTATGTATTATATCGTATATTTTACATTATATATTTTATTTTATATTATTATTTCGTATATTCCATATAATTATTTTGTACATTCCAAAAATAATTATTTCGTATATTCGATATATTATTTCGTTTATTTAGCCGTATCACACAATTAGAAATAGTTATATCATCCATGTGCACTTTGACGGTGTACGCTATCAGAACTCTTTCAGGCTAAGCTTTCTCCCCTTTTTCGAATCCCCCATTTTCCAAACACTTACATTTTTCTTCTCCTAGGACACATTAACTTTGCCGCATTGAGTATTCTGTTATTTTCCGAAGTGATCAGTGCAATATTTGACATTCCAAAGTTATGAAGGGTACACATCGTATGAAAAGAGCCAGCTCTGGCTGCCTCTCTTCAAAGCTGTTCAAGAGAACCCGACATCACACATCACTCATAGTTCTCAGTGGCGGAAGGGGGGTGAAGTTTTGATCGACTATAGGTCCTCACTACTAGGGCCCAATCTCAGCCCGACTGATACACCAAAGAATGTCCAGTTAGAAATTCACACCATCCCGTAGGGCCATGACAACACCTATTTATTCAAGGTGAAAAAAGAGCTCTACTCCTTCTGCAAGAGTTGATGCCATGGTAATTCTGGCTACCTAAGGTTCTGTACCTTTAGTACCGCTCAGAGTGGACTGAAGGCTCATGTATATGTACCAAGCATTATTATCATAACTCCTCATTACATCCCCCATCTCCTCAGAAAAATGGATCACGTCTTTTTAAAACCACTTGATATGGTACGATACGATACGATACGATATCATACATTACGGACGCATGCTTAGTAAGCCTCTATATCCGCATCAAACATCAGACCATTGCACACGACTGATCATCATGAGAACATCGTATATACGAAGGGTAGCTTGCTGCAAAATCAAATTTCAAATCTAAATTTTCCCCAAAATTTTTAAGTCTTCTTTTAAAAGCAGCAACAGATTCAGCTTCCACAACTTTAGCTGGAAGACTATTTTAAAAATCAGGAACTCTATTCTTAAAGGCAATTTCCTTCAAATCTGAATGGCACTGCTGGTTTGTAAGTCTAAAAATAAAACTGAGGCCTCTTGAAATATTCAATTCAATGTTTATTTCTAGCCAGGGGCGGAGCTGCCATATGGTGGGGGCGATCGCCGCCCCTCCCCGACGGACCAAAATCGTCTGTCGGCGCCCTTTTTAGGTTTAAAACATACTTTACTCTTGCATCATTTTATTGGCAAAAGAAAAAGTTTGATAGCATTGTTTTAAGGCCCAGATAACAAGATGCTCAAACAGCCACCGGTAACTGTGCTATCTGCACTTTATTCTGATGACAAGGGTCATCTTCTGTAATACAGGAATAGGTTCGGCCGAGACGAATCTTCATGCTTTATACGCACTAATCAATGCTGTTGCTAAGCTAAGTTCATTGCTTCCACACCAAGCGTGATTATAAGCTTACAAAATACACGGACTGACATGAAATTCACCCTCCCGGCCAATAAAAAAATGTTGCATGGGACGCCGCCATAATTGTAACGCAAATAGCGCTCTTGTTGTTGGGGATAATTGTCAACATAGACCATAAAAAGAGTTTCTAAAGATACCAAAATAGTTTCCACAACATTTTTCAAATGAAATTTGAGCTGAACATTCAAGTTAAAATAAAATAAAACTGTTATCATAGTAGTAATGGTTTGAGAGTTTTAATGAGCAGCTTCCCTTTGCTTTTCTTCAAGTGACTATTCTCATGATAACTGCCTATTTCTGACACTGCACGATGATTCTAAGAAAATACTTTTTTCTGTACTTTCGTCTGTTCGTGGTGTCAAAAGCCAGAAAATTGCATGTAATAGGCCTAGGTTTCAGGCTACTTTTATTCATTATGAATTAGGTATCTAGAGAGCCAAGCAGGCCCTTTGTCTTATACACTTAATTTATGGCTATTTCAGAGGGGTCACTTGATGTAAATTACGTCAATTAATGTTTCTTCTGTACTTACCTTGATTTCCAGATACCAAAAATGTACACCTTACGGTGATTTATTTCCATAATTTTTTCCCTCTGTATAGATTGCTTGCTTATTTGGTTCTAGCAGGTTTTATCTCTGTCTTCACAAAGGTACGGAAGCGTAGAAGGGCCATTCAAAAGAAAAAAGAACCGTCTCGGCAAAGTGACAATTTTCGTAAAATTGACATTTAAACGACTTAATGGACTCCTTAAAATGGCAAAATTTTGAAAATTGTCATCTTGACAAGATAAAACATCTTGTCAAAATGGCAAAATTCGGAAAATTGAAATTTTGCCGACCAAACAACATCTCGTCAAAATGACAAAGTTCCGAAAATTGTTATTTTGCCGAGTAAGAACATGTTGTCAAAATGGCAAAATTCCGAAAATTGTCCTTTTGCCGAAATAGAACATCTCGTCAGAATTGCAAAATTCAGAAAATTGTCATTTTGCCTAGTATCAGCATGTTGTCAAAATGGCAAAACTCGGAAAATTGCCACTTTGCCGAGTTAGAACATCTCGTCGAAATGGCAAAATTCGGAAAATATGACATTTTGCCTAGAAAAAAAAAACAACTTGTCAGAACGGCAAAATTTGGAAAATTGCCATTTCGCCTAGTTATAACCTTCAGGGCAAAATTCTATGGAAACGTTAAGGTGCCATAAAATTACGAACTTAGTCATCCCATTATTTTAACATTTTGCAACAAAATGATGAAATGGGTCTTATTATCTTAACATTTTGCAGAAAAGTGATAAAATGCAAGCGTACAATATTTCAACAATTCAACATTTTTTCACTGAATTACTCACTTATTGCAAGTGATAAATTTAGCATATTGTTAATTTGCAGAAAAATGACGGATTACGGATCTGATTTAGATTCCTATTCCCACAATTTACAGAAGTAGAATAATATGCGCCGTCATTAAAACTAATACACATGTTTTCATAGCGAAAAATTTCTGTATATCTGTGTGTTTGGGAAAATCTGACCTCTTGAGGTAAAAGGCGGGGGTAAAACTTCCACACTTCAGAGAGCCCCTCAAATTCGAATTTGGGGTTGGGGCAATCTCTGTCTTTCATTTTACTGTCTCAACGATTTTACCTTTGACTTTTTTCCGGGACACTTTGCCCCTTCCCCTCATGCTATGCTACTAGTTTGATATGTGTACAAGGTGTGGCAACCTGCGTAGCGTCTCTGTGGCTGCATCCCCCTTTAGGAGGTCGCCCCTCAAATTTTTTCTTAACGATGAGCTGGACGAAAAAATGCATCCGCCCCGCGGGCTAGCAAAGTCTAAACGCCCTTAAAATTGAACGCACAGCTACGAATCTAAAGTTTGTCATAGTTTTTACTTGAATGCTATACAAATCCGGGCTTGATTTAAGACAAAAACAACAACTGGGATTTAATTATCCTTTTAGAAGCAGATTTTCTGAACCAGTGTTTTAGTCGAGACCAGCATATCCAAGACCGAGACCAGAGGGGGTCGAGACCGAGACCAGGGCAGAATTCGAGACAGACCGAGACCGAGACCGACAAAGTCCAAGACCGAGACGAGACCGAATGTACATATTACATAGAAAAATCAACTGTCCAATGAATACTTTTAGCATAATTTTATTACCTAATGCTCCAAAAATGACACGTAGCACCAAAAGTGCTTCGTCATTGATTTGCACATATTTTATTTTATCCTATGCATGTCCGTATGGGATGGGGGCCGGGGGCTACAGTCCCCAAAATTTGCCAAAACCTTGCTAAATCGGGCAGACTTTGGTTCCTCAGTAGGAAAGAGATTATACCGTGGTTGGGGATTTGGAATAGGATAAAAAGTCACCCCTGAGAAAAGAGTGCCATACGGCCATCACCATATGCCAAATATAGAATTAATGACTTAACTTAATCCAAGTATTTTTCTCATGTGGCTCACATGGCCGTACCCGACTCTTTCTCCTCGGGAATGGTGTTTTTTCCCGACTCCAGATGCCCAACCAGAGCATAATCTCTGCCTGACTGAGGCACCGAAGTCTGCCCGATTCAGCAAGGTAATGGTCATTTGCGGGTGGCAGCCCCCTAACCTGCCCCGTCCCGTACGGCCCAGGTGGCCCTACTCATCAAATTGGAGTCAGTCAGCGCCACATGTGTTTAGTGTTGTGAATTTGATTGATGCATGAAGTGGGTTTTTCCAACCCACAGAAATATAAGTCGCAGTACTCTTTATAGTTATTGTGTCAAGTTTTCCCTTGGGCCAAACATGAACATGGACTACTTGCACTCTCACAGAATGCATTCATTGCAGTTGAAGAAAATGAGTGTTGAAAGTGTTGAAAGTTCTAAGCTCGTCTAAAAATTACTCTAAGGGCAAATCGAAGTAAAATGTTATTGTTAACAAATCTAATGAAACTACCACCAAGAGCAGATCCGGCTAACATTTAAAAGAAGTGGAGCTGAAACTGGAAAGAGAAAGTAGTTGATGGGCAGGTAAATGTGATTCTCTTAAGGAGAGATGTAGGCCTACTGTAATTCTGCCTAAACGGTTACCTCAGCAGTGTGCGTTACCTCCATGTTCAATTGGCGTAGTTGGAAGTGTGCAGAAATTTTTGAAAAAAAGCAGCCCATCAGACAGACGGAATTTCCAGATGTTTTTGCGATAACTTAATTTGATGAGCATGAAAATTACTGCCTTTTCTCGTAAAAAGAAGAATTAAATCTTAAAAAATTTTCCAAGTCACACTCTGACTACAGAGGAAAAAATGCTTTTTGGCACACGAGGACACAAGATTTTCCAGGGGGCAGGTGCCCTTCGCTCCCACCCCCTGCATCCGCCATTGATAGGGGTCAGATAACACTGTTAACATATTTCTTCTTTTTGTTCGTAAAGCGCCTCCACTCGTGATTGTACCATAAACTCACCAAATTGGGAAAAGAGCAACTATGATACAAAAAATTTGGTATACATGAGTAATTCATCAATTTTCTGCAAAACGAGGAATTAATAACATTCGTTAAATGCGTAATTTATCAATTTTCTGTGAAATTTTGAATTGTTGAAATATTGTAAGTTTGCATTTCACCATTGTCTGCAAAATGTTAAGATAATAAGTAAACATTTCATCATTTTGTTACAAAATGTAAAGATAATGCGGTGACCAAGTTCTTAATTGGATGGCACCTTAACGCTTCCATAGAATTTCGCCGTTTAAATAAGATGATCTAACTCGGCAAGATGACAATTTCTGAATTTTGCCATTTTGACGAAAAGTTCTTACCCGGCAAGCTGACATTTTTCTGAATATTGCCGTTTTGACGAGATGATCTAACTCAGCAAGATGACAATTTTTCGAATTTTGCCATTTTGACAAGAAATTCTAATTCGCCAATATGACATTTTTCTGAATTTTACGATTTTGAGGAGATGTTTAAACTCGTCAAAATGTCATTTTCTGAATTTTGCCATTTTGACGAGATGATCTAATTCGGCAAAGTGACAATTTTCCGAATTTTGCTACTTTGACGAGATGTTCTAACTCAGCAAAGTGACAATTTTCTGAATATTGTCATTTTGTCGAGATTTTTTAACTCGGCAAAATGACAACTTTCGGAATTTTAACGTTTTGACAAGTTGATTAAAACGCCGAATTTTGGATTTTTGTCATTTTGAAGACTTACTTAATTTTAGTCGTCAAAATGTCAATTCTACGAAAATTGTCATGTTGCTGAGAGACTTTTTTTTCTTTTGAATGGCCCTTCTACGCTTCCGTACAAAGGAGCCCATTATTGCATTAGAATCTTAAATCGAGACCTGACAATAGTACAAAATATAACTGACCGCCGTCATACTAGAATGTGTAAGAGAGGTATAGAAACATGGGAATCCGCAGGAAGGGCAAGGGGGAGGGGGAATTGCCCTCCCCTGGAAAATAAAACCTGAAAAAACGAGGAAAACATAAAGCAAAAGACCATGAAAAATTAACATCAACATTTTTTAAAAGTTCACTCAGTGCGGTAAATAGGATTTTGAAATGCCATTTACAGCGATCGAGGAGGCATTTTGGGCCAAAATTCCCCCCTAAAAGAATTTTGCTTAAAAGAATTTTGTCCCTCCCCGAATTTTCTTCTGCGGAGGCACATGGATAGAAAGCTTAAACATGTTTAAATAGAAGAAAAACTTGCTAAGGAGAAATGACAAAGTAGTCTTCTACCAGGTGCGGAAAATCAAATGGAAAGTCTGAAAGCCGTGGTATCGACCGTGCTGAGGCTCATGGTATTTACCCTTTCGAAGCGCCCTTGCAGACCATTTTCGCCCCTCTTACCGAAATCCCTAGCTCCGTCATGTTTCTAGCATCTTTCTACAATGCATTACCTGCAATTTGTATACATTTACATACAAAAAGAAGTCGAAGACTTGTTAACATTTTCCCTTCAAATGATTCAAATGATGCAGCTATAAATACAGAATACTACAAAAATGTGATGACATTATGCTAGAAAAATAATAGGTAAAATGAGGTATAAAATTTGAAAAATGTGAGGTAACAAAGTCTCTTGAGTAATAACAAACTTCTTCAAACAGTATGTAGATGAGTTTATAGCCTACTTCTACTTTCTCTAATACCTAGAGCAGTCAAATTCCAGAGGTTTACCCGCAATATAATATACAAAGCTGCTTTTTTATTTGTATTGACACAAGTATGTCTAAGATTCTCACTTTGCTTGATATTAAAGTTGTTTGACTAGAAAGAAAAATAATTTCGAATGTCCTTGGTAATGAACTACTAGGCCTTTTTCATGAAAAAGTTTTATACTGAAATAATATCATGGCCATTTACTTTTGAAACAAAATTTTCGTGTGGGTCAATAGCTTTGCATGGCACACCATTCTTTATAACTATTTTTGTTTAAAAAACTGGTGTTAGATTACTTTTGTATGTATTACCCCATACTTCTAGAAAAAAATTCAAAGGGTATAAAACGCACTGGAATTTAAACGCATGTTGACGTTGTGAATGATAGCCTGATGGAATAATAGCCTGATGGAATAAGTTTCGTGGCACGTTTCTGGACATTCTCTATTAAATCGACATCCTTTTTCAAGTGAGAGTTCCAGACATGAGCAGCATATTCCAAATGTGGTCTAACTAGAGCTTGAAATAAATACCTAAAAGACACCTCATCTATAGAAAACGTTCTTCTGATAAGACCCATTACACGATTTGCTCTATAAACTGAGCTTGATGATAATCTAAAAAAAAAATGTAATTATAATCCACCAATAACCCAATGTCTTTCTCCAGCATAGAAACTTTTCAATTCATAACAGAACCATCCTTATACCACAAATGTTATTTCATTTCTTTAACATTGTTCCTACCGATTGGAATAACAGAACGCTTATTAATTTTCTTACAGAATCTTTACAAGAAGGAAAATGGATTCTCATTACAATCAAGTTATGGAGTCAGCAAATGAAGCTCTTGAAGTAATCAAGAATCGTGCCGCAAAAGAATATGCTAAGCTTGAAGCAGACCCGGTAAGCAAGCAGAAGATATTCGCGGCTGCTGCAGCATCAGCAGACGAAATTGTAAGGCTTTCTAAAAAATATCCTCGTGTGAAAAAGGGAGAAGATCCTGAACAGCAAAGTAAAATGATCGTGAAATATATGGAGAGTATGAAAATCACCCAAAGTTCTTCCGAGGACGAGATTAAACTGCTCCAAGATGGTATTCTTTTTCCAACGTTCAAAATGAAAGTCCTTAAGGGTGATGCCAACCAGCACTGGGTTGACATAACTAGGGATGGAAAACGGTATCTTTATTCTGTAGCCTCAGATGACGACATAGACTGGGCAAAAGTTGAACAATACGCCAGCATTTTGATAGAGGCCGTGCTTCTCATCTTGTCAGCTATTGGGATTAAACTGTCTCCGAGTGCTAAGGTAATTGAGAAGACGGTGGACGAAACAGCGGACGCAATCCGGAATTCGTCGCAAATGCGCAGAGCTCTTGACACTTTTGTTAAGAGTTGGAATGCAGCTGGCAGCAATGCTGTTGATATGGCTGCAGCATTGTTCACTGTAATAAAGGAGTCATACGCCGCCGGAATCTTGTGGACCATCATCGAAAGTCTGTGCAGCAACATGGCATGGTACGATTGGTTGGAGACCGCTGCGAGGATTACTGCTATGTTAATTGCTTCCTTTGCTACCGGCGGAGCCGCTCTTATTGCAAAAATTGCGCTTGTTGTACTATCAGCTGTTGATTTTGCGGTGAAAATTGTAAATATTGGGGATCTAAATTCCATTAAAATAGCGTGAACTCGAAAATTCTAAAATTGGTATTTATTTCCCCGAGATAGCTTTGGGGATAAAGAGGTTTTCTTTTTTATTATTTTGATGAACTGGTCCACCGGCTGTTCACATATAGTGGGGACAGGCCATGTAAGCAACAACCCTCTTATTCCCACTTCTTCGAAGTTCAAAAATGAAAGATCTACGAATACTTAGACATCGTCATTATGGACTAAAATGTACGGTGACACAAAATTAAAAAAAAAAAAATTCCGACAATCCGAACCTAGATAACACTCCCATGTCGGTGGAATCCAGTTTGCCAGTGAGACACGACTGGAAAAAAAGGCTCGACTTGTACCAATTGGTTGGAAATTGGGCCGTGAAACTCCATCGAACTAACCACGTGGTGTCTCATATGGGGCCATATTATTTTGGACCAAAATTAATATATGAGGGAGCTCGGGGCCCATTTGGGCACTTCAATATGTGGGTCACGTCCTGCATGATGTGGGTTGGCCAATATATGTCCCTCGTGTATTTTCACGCAATCTTCAATAGCCCTTTATGGACCCAGCAATATGGGATCCACTGGCGCAGTTATACACGATCTTGACGGCGGAATGTGCGCAGATTCTAATTCGTGTACGTTTTGCGAATAGTAGCGTAATTTAGACGCACAATCCTGATATGCATACATGAACTTCCACATACTCTTTACTTACAGTGCCACGGAAAGGCCCCATATTCGTGTTATCGGAAAACTTATAAAGTTGCGCCTTGTGAAATTGACGTCATAGATCAGGTGATATGGTGTGCATGTAATGGTAATCACGTGGTAATAGTATGCACGTATCACTGCAACGTTGAAAAAGGGTGGTGGCCTTTTGGAGGATGCTGGGTTGTTAGCGTACCAGTACTGAAACACTAGAAAAATGTTAGCTCCACTGAATCAATACTACACAATTTGTTTTAAAGAAAAATGTGTTAATCCTTAAATAATGATTATTAATGATGAATTTAATAAAACTAAATCAAGTTTATTAAAATAAATTTAAAAATTGCCAAACTGTCATTTTTGGGATGTTTGACTTAGCAGCCTTTAAACAGTGATTGACCCATTTCATTTCTAATGAATTTAACTCTTACATTTTAGCCCTTACGCAAACTTAGCCGCCATTTAGTACAATCTGTATATGCTTTAAAATGAAGAGTGAAATTCCACCCGTTTGAAGATTGTAAGTTGCATGAAGTTCACTCTAAAGAGCAAGAATTCACTGCGAAAAGAGTAAGATTCACTCAAAAAGAGTGAAGTTTTACTGTTGATGGAGTTCTTGCAGGAACCACTCTTTTAAATTCTTATTAGAGTGAATTTAACTTTTCTTGGAAGAAGTTTCACTCTTCTTGAAATGACTTTACACTCTAATGGAATGTATTCACACTTGTCAAGAGTGACTGAGTTTACTCTTTTGTTTTTAGAGAGTACAGACATAACAACCTCCATGTCAGCAAACTTTAAGATTTACATGGAAAAACCAAAGATACCTTAAGCTGAGTATTTTTATTTTTCCCGCACGGGCACAGGCGATTTGAGTTGTCGAAATGGTGGGGAAGCACACTTTGCGTTTTTTCCTTTCACAATGAAAAGAACAATAAATTTTAAAACAGTGAGTTCGTTGGAAGGTAAAGCAATTTGAAGTCTTCTGTATTAGTAACATCTTAATTTATCGGAGTAATTGAACATCATTGGGTTAAAGACATTCTATGCTCGGCCTACGTCATTAATGCTTACTGAAAAAAAAACTGAAAACATTTGGAATTTTTAGACAGATTTAGAAGGAAAAAGTCAGAAGGCTTCATTACAGGAATCTGGAATTTAGGGAAAATTTCGTTTTTCGTGGGGAATGTTAGTCAGACACAAGTTGAAGAATACGACCTATGTAACCAGAATTTTCAGGCGACTTTTTTGGTCCCAATACAAAATGAAAATCTGGGGCCAATGTCGTCTTAGTACTTGAGACCGGTTTTTCCCAGGCTCGGTCTTAGTGTCGACACCCTGTGGTCTCGGTCTTGGACCCTTGCAATCTCTTGCAAAATTGGAAATTGTTCTTGTCTGGTTATGATGGATATCAATGAAATTTATTTAATACCGTTATGAATTCATAGTCAATTTTCAAAAAAACCTAATTGCTTTGAAACATATGCGTATCATTGATTAAAAAAATCTAATGAGTCCACACACTCTTATCAGGGAGTTGTTAACAACTCCCTGCTCTTATCTATAAGGGTTGGTGAGTGGGTCTTTAACTAGGTCAATGAGGATAACGTAACAGAGCAAGCATTGGAATATCTTGCAGGTTAGGTTACTCAGTGTAAACAGTAGAGGCAGTCCGGTACTTTCTGTTCACTATGGGTGTTTAACAGGGGTGGCACCAGCCAGGGGGGCAGGGGGCCAAGGCCCCCCGTCGGGGAACACTGGCCCCTCGTCGGGGAAGGTCGCCGGTTTCGTCGGGGAGGCCTAAAAAATAAAAAATAATAAAAAATACCTACCAGGACTGGATGGGCGATCTTGGACATATTTTTTGTTTTGTAATGCTATTTCAATACATATAGGGATCGATTTTCAATCACTTCTTTGTAGCTCTGTTGTACCTTACTCCATGTACTTTGTCCTATATCCTCCGGTCGGGGAAGGACGGTATCTTTTTTTTTGGGGGGGGGGGGAGGCGGGAGTGATTAACACCGCCTCATCCCATCTTCAGTCCGTGCGCTCAAGGTCATGCCCAGTCGGCGAAGGCTGCACTCCCCTGTTGATGAGAAAATCCAGTTTCGTCGGAGAGCTTTCATCTACAGGCACACGATAAAAAATATGGGCCTGATAAACAGTCATCTTCTTTATTTTGCTTACTAGAAGATCAGATTCTCCAAGGAAACTCACAATTCTAAATTTTCCTTACAAAATCGGACGAGAGGTTGTTAATATTCATGCAGTGCCCAATGGTTTGCCATCTGGCCTACCTCGACAACCGAATTCTAGCAACGGTAATGAAAATTAGCCATGTTTTCAGCTACACATGATGATAAAAAGTAGTTCGGTGGGGAAGGGGAACGTCCCTCCACAAGTCTGACTGAAAATTTATTTACAGCCACCTTGTACCGTGACATATTGTCAAATACGTTGCAAGTAAAATCATTGTCTGGAGTTCGGGCAGTCACGTAGAAAATTTAATTTATTCACGGTGGACCTTGCGATTGAATGCAACGAATTATATTCTTCACAGAGTCAAAAACATTAGTATGTCACGTTTTCAATTCCTTTGCATAGTTCCCCCGAAAAGATGCAAGACCATTACATCTAATTGTAGCAGTACCTTTTACCTGGTAATTTTCTGATTACTTAGCAAGTTGGGGTTTTTCGATTGAAGTGAATCTTTCATTTCAAAGGAAAGCTTAAAATACGACTGCTTCATTTTAGTTACAAGCCTGGGAAATGCCATTTCCGCCTGTCTGGGGGTCAGATTTTTTAACAATTTTCTGTACGCTCCGCGCCAACTGGTGGTGGCGCTCCGCTTAGAAAGTGTTTTGGTCGAAAAGATTATTGAACAGAACAATGCACGCCTGCACAATTATTCTTTGTATTGAGGCAGTATTATGAAGAGAAAATTTTATAGCGAAAGAACGCTCGAAATAATGACTGCTTTGTTTCTAGTTATCGGGCCGGGAATTGTCATTTCCTGCTGTTTCGGAGTTCTCAATTTTCAAAAATTTCTGTGCGCTCCACTTAGACTTTCGAGCAGGATTAAATTTTTCTGACAAAAAAGACTATTCTGCCCCTCCTAAACTGAAACGTTCTCGTACCCCTACGTCAATATATAAAGTATAAAACTTCAAACATATGGGAAGCCAAACTTTTTCGGTGGGAAAATTTTCCAATATGGTCCGAGGGCCTTAATCTGCATGATGATATTCGGTAAATCCTAACAAAGTACAGATCACCCCTACTTGATTATTCTCATTAAGAAGGTAAGATTCTTCCATAAAACTCCAAAATCTGTCATGAAAGTACAATTTTCTCCAGTATAAGCTTCAGATTGTTAAAATTGGCAAAAGTTTCAAATTTCGATGGATAGTCCGTACAACAAATAACCACAGCCATCCCTGTTAATCACCCAACATTCTACCTAATTTTGCTCTTGAAAGGCATATCACGTAAAAAATACCCAACTCTTTCATTATAATCTTACCGGAAAACCAAATTTTCTTTCATTAAATACCAAAATTTCTCCATTAAAATAAGCTCTTAATTTTCAAACCTTCGTTCATAAAAGGGAAAAACTTCCGAGTCGTGTTTTGAAGCCTTATTACGTAGGCCTAGTACGATTAAATATGTAACCCAAAAGAATTTCAGCGGTCGCCTATGTATAGCTTTTGATTTTGCCCATATGAAGGAAAGATTCAATAACACCCCAACCTTTTTATGGTCTTTACAAAAGCCAAATTTCTTTTTAAAATTTTAATTTTTTCTTCAAAATAAACTCCAGATTTTTAGTATTTGTTAAAAAGAAAGCCAAAAATTTCGGCGCGCTACACGCGCCTCAAATTCTACCAAGTCACGTCCCACCGGGACTAACTCATCTCTTTTGTCGGGGCTTTGAAAAGCTGGCCCCCCTGTCGGGCAAATCCTGGCGCCCTCCCTGGTGTTGAATTCCTCTAAATTCTCAGTCTTCGTTCAGTGCTATCCATTTCTGGCTATTATGGATTTTACTCAATATGGCTACTGCCCATAAATTTGAATAAATTGAAAACACGATGAACAAACACATCAGTTCCATGTCAAAATGTCTCAGTTTGTCCCAAATCGATCACACCGCCCTCAGAAAATTACTTTAAACACTCACGTCTATGGCAAGCTAAATGCTCAATAATACGAAGAACATGGATTATCGATCGAAAAACCATGTTAATCGACCGAAAAGTACTGGGTTTGCGACCGAAAAACTTGGATTTTCAGTTGAAAGTCTATGCTTTTCTCCGAAAAACCTTGCTTTTTGACTTAATAGCTAAGTATTTTGCGATAATCTTGAATTATCGTGGAGGGATTCTAGTTTAGCCGTCATTCATCAATTGTTATATTAACGGTTCATGTTGAATTCTCGATGCATGAGTAGAAGAGAGGGGTTATCCTTTGGAAGTATTAACAACAGAAATCAGAAATTTCTCAGAACAAAGCCCGGAATTCCATGTGAACAGGTACTCTGCCATCCGTTTAATACAAAATAATCTATTCCTAGTCGGTATTCGAAAAAATTATAGCAAACTGACAACGAGCTGTCCGCTTTCCCGTAGCAAACCACGTGACTTTGTTGGGAGAAGTTAAAAAGTGCCTTCTTTTTTGAAGTACGGGAACGGTTTTTCATTCAGCGTTCTTTAACTGCTAAAATAATTTTTAAGGGGGTCCTTCGCAAACTAAACCCCGGTGACAACTTTTTTAGGTGGATCTCAGTTCTGTACAAAAATAAAACGGTTCGCTTCTCAATTAAAGGGCCAAACCTCTCACCCCAAACTACAATTTTGGTAGGGGGGTATCAAAATTCACAATTGGATCAGCTCCTTCAAACAATGCAGATTACCAAAGCTTATGTTACACAGCATGAATGGTACTGAGAGTGTTTTGTTTATAATTGAGCTTCTCTACACTCACCTTGAAGCAATATAAACTGAGATTGTTTCTGGATGAGGATTAATTTCAGACAACATGAGAAGAAACTCCCCAAGCTCATTTGAAAAAATTGAAGTACCCAAGCAGAGAAAAGATAAATCATGAGAGTTATCACTGCTTTCATGTTCAGTGTTATAGAAGAATACAATCACAATGCCTCTCTTGTGCTGGTCACTGAACATTTCTCGAGTAGCTTCATGGACCAATGCACACACGCAATACTCTATTGAAATTGACTTAATCCATCTTCCCTGCCATGTGCCTGCTATGGCAAGTACCAAATTTGAAAAGTAGCTAAGGGGGTTTTCCTAGTATGAATTTTGGGAGGGGCTTAAGTAAGAAGGTAAGGAGAACTGGTGCTCTTTGGGGTGAGAGAACTGGGCCTTTAATGGAAGGTTTTCTGATCCTGTGCACATTAGTCGTGGAGTTAGACAGGGTTGCCCGCTGTCCCCCCTTCTTTATGTCTTATTCATCGAACCTATAGCATGATTGATGGTTTCGTAATTCCGGGAAGCAGAGGCAGGCGTTTAAAGTTTATGCAATACGCTGATGACGCTACTTGCATCGCTTCAAGCGTTGAAGATGTTTTAAGTTTTGTAAATGTTTTCAGCCGTTTTCAAATGGCCACCGGTGCTACTATTAATATTGATAAATCTTGTGGGTTGAAGTTAGGGGATCATACGGCTTTGCAAAATTTCCCGTTGATATGTTGTGGAGTACTAATTCTGTTAGAATCACATGTGTGTACTTAGGATGTGAGGTTTAATTTGGAGGGGATTGTTCGTTCTGTCACTGAATTACTTAGTTAATGGACACACAGACAGCTTTTTCTGATCGGTTATGGTTATTAATACTGTTGCTTACCCAAAATTTTATTTTGTGGCACCCGTGTATCCCATCATCATGGACTGGGTCATCAAGGACACATATAAAGCTGTCTTTTCCTTTAGTTCATCTGGGGTGAGAACAAACCCGATCTTGTTGCTGGAAAGGTTTTGTCTTTAGGTAAGGATCGAGGTGGGTTAGGATTAGATGATCTTAGGAGCAAGATGAATGCTTTGTTCATTAAACTTTTTTCCCTGTTCTGGATATTACCACAGGACCCCCTTTATATCTTGGTATTCCCCGGTACTACATGGCAAAACCTCTCCATCAGCCCTTCCCCCATTTATGGTCTAACGCCAGACCGAACTCAGATTTTTGCCCCAATAACATGTTGATTGCTTGCCACATTATTAAGACTTAGCTAATACAGATTTTCGTTTTAACAATGATGTACCCACAAAACTTGTTGCTAGGAGTTTACGTAATACTGATGTTATAATCCCTGTCGTTAGACATAATCCAGCGTTTCCTTGGGATCACATTTGGCCTTTAACCTTTACTTGCTGCTTAGACAATAAACTGAAGGATTTACATTGGCGGTTAGCACATAAAGCATTGTGTACTGGTGCTAAAATTCGTGGTTGGGGTATCGGCAATGGAATCTGCCCTATGGCTTATTACAATTGTCTAGAAACAAATGTTCATATTTTTTGGGATTGTCCTAAAGTAAATTCAATTATTTTATGGTTAAAGGCGTTTCGCGTTTTAAATGTTACTTTCTTTCTTATGGGCTTCCCTTGCATTAATATGCTTAAGGTGGTGTTTAATAGATTTTGGTATGTGTTATGTGTTTCATTATGTGGAAGTCTAGATGCATCCATGTTTTTCAGTTACGAGACATTCCAGTGAAGAAATACAATCATTTACTATTTATTATATTAAGCAGAGAGTTAGGGCCGATAAGCATAGTTTACCTAAAGCTGAATTTGAAAAAGTGTGGACTAGGAAACGCTCATTTGTTTCTCTGTGCGGAGAGAAGGTTTACTTCATATTTGTTTAAGTTAAAATTAATTTACGTTTGGTCTTAGCGGCAACTTGATTACTTCATATGTTGTTGAACTATACAGTTCTAATCCTACGAAATTAATTTAAGTAGAATGTGTTTTTTTTACGTTCTTCTAATTAAGTGTGATTTCTTTAACTCATCTCTTTGAAGTTTTGTGTTACTTTCCGTATTTTGGTGATTACTCTGTATACAGATTAGCAAGATTAACATTTAATTTAATGAATCAACTGTAAATATTTGTAAAATTGGTTTACTTTTTTTATATTTACTTTCCAATTTTGTTATGAGTGTATGTTTCTCCATGGAAATAAAGTTCTTTCCTTCAAAAAAAAAAAAAAAAAAAAAAGGTCCGCTTTCCAGGCAGAGACTGTGACCACTATGCTATTACAGCTAGTGATTAACAGAACTGACAACTGGCTATAAGTACCCCGCGTGTATCAATTTTCTCTCATTCTTACCAAGAAAACCACGAGCGGGATGGATAATCAGTAGATCGAAGTTGGTAGATCGCAGTTAGAATGTATACCTCGAAAGTGTTGTAGTAATTCATTCGATCCTGAATTTTTAAACTGACCCGAAAAAGAGTACAGCCCCTTATCAAAGAAGGAACGGTTCTTAAAGAAAATACCAAAGAGCAAAAATTTAGCCGCGCGAGGGGACCGAACACACCATCCTCCGCTTTCCGGGCAGAGTCGGTGACCACTAGGCTATTATATTTATAATGTATTTAATTGTTCATGACGTCACAGGTTTCAACAGCGTGTTACGGCAGGGCTGCATGCTGAGCTTACTAACGTTAGCTGATAATAGGACGTACTGTGTTCTGGACGACCGTACTGAATTTACGAATTTAATTGTTTCAATTTTAAAGGGCGCCAGCTCCATGAGAAAACTCAGTAAATTACTGACTAACTGCAGTAGAAAGCTGCATTTATCTGCTGCAGAAGGAAGTCCTGACAGTGCGTACTGCCACATATAGGAAACAAGATGTCTTTACATGAAAGTGTTTTTGTTCCATAATGACCTTTTTCAATTATGTCCATTCCGACGGTCATTCTTTGATAGTAAAATATAATAATCGAGTAAAACAATAGAGTATACTCTTTATTTAATATAGAGTATAACAAGAGAGAAAAGAATGTAAAAATGACAAAGAAACAACAAAAACAGCTAAGGAAGAAACAAAGAAAGGAATACTGAGTAAGTGTAATGATCGATTGGGTAAATTTTTGCCTTACATTATGTTCTAACATTTTTAATTTCTTTAGGGAGAGAAATTCAAAGTTTTATACAAAAGTTATTTAACAATAATTTACCGTGTGTGGTATGGTGCCTGCTAACCGTGAAGCGGGCATTAGTTCCATGGCTAGGACGAGAACTGGTTGAGAAACTAAGAATAACAACTTACAGCAAAACAACACAAACACAGAACGAGCATTGCACCAGAGGTGGTAATGCTAATACCACCATAAAACCGGGGTTGTTACGCAAACGACTATGCTCGATTCTACAACAAGACCTTCATTGGCTCTAATACGAAAACATAATGAAGAAAACTCGTGTTTTTTCAAAACTATTCTTATAATCCACAGGACTGTCTATCGTTATAAGAAAGTGTCGCCGTTTTGATGTGGTGCCAGACAAAAATAATGTTGTTCTTTTTTGATATACTGATAAGCGCTACAGCCAGTATACGTCGTAGTATAAACTTGGTTGTTAAACTGCATTTGGCCAACAACTGTTGGTGAATAAACCGTCAAAACGCTAAACTTGGCGTAATAAGGGGCGATGCAAAACATTTATCCAGTCGTGTCCTACTTGAACCAACTTTAAGAGGAAGAAAAATAACTTAAGAGTAATTTTACATCGGGCCAATCCTATTTACACTGTGATAATTTACAACAATAAAACAATGCTAAACTTTGTTGTTGTTGTTGTTATTATTATTGCCTTGTCCAGTTATAAGTAGATCATGGGTGTCTTTGTACTTCTTTTAACATACAGAGTAAAATGTACCTCATCTCTGTGATATATTTAGACCTACTGGTTGATGGAAACTCGCCAAACAGAAAAATAGGTCTAAACCATATCAAGTTTAAGTAGGTAAAATTCATAACATTGCACACTTCACACCCAACATTATTATACCATTAAAAAATGTTTCCGACCTAAAACCAACATGGGGAGAAATGGTGGAAGATCATAAACTGGGGTCTCTATTTGCCTTGGCGAGATATATTGAAATTTCAAAAAATTATGGAAAGCCATAAATTTATTACAAACGAAAAACAACAAACGAGTTTTAAGCGGTAGGAACATAAAATATCTCGAAAGTACCCAGTTCTGTTACATTGAGAGTTTTCTTGCTTTATGGTAGCTAAGGCAACTGCCAATACGATACACCTGTGTTCATTCTAAAATGCCGGATCATAGTCAGAACCAAGCAACATAAAAAGGCTGTTTAAAGACTATTCTTGGTCGTTCGCGTGCTATCTGTCTCTAAATGATTAAAAGGAGGCGTCATAAAGTTCGGAGCGAACAAACCACGATACACAACAGGTGATTGCAAGCAAATTCTTGGTAAAAACAAAGTATATTTAAAAACATGAAACAAAAAAGTCTGAAAAGGAAGGTTCGGTTCACCTTTTTTTTTTGCTGCCTCTCTTTAATGATCCATACGTTCAAACAAATAAATAGTAGTCATAAAGATCTAAGTACACATAGCATGGTAACATTAATTGAGTTCAACATCATTGAAAAGTCACAATAGGCTTAAAAACAGAATTTGGATAAGCATTTTGAGTTTTACTGCAAACTAAATTATTTTGCACTCAATTGCGTACCCTGGATTGCCAGCTCATATTTACATATATTGTATGAAGTTGTAACGTCCGGTATGTACATGTGCAGGTTTCCAACTTTGTATCTCATTACACTTAAGATCATCTTCTTTAAATAGAATGTAGATCAAAACAAATTAAATTGTTTAGGATCCAGGTCATCACAGATAATTTCCCGAGACCAGTTTCGAAACAGACAGAAAAAGGATAATTAAATGGCGGATACGGGATCGGAAGGGTTCCAATCACCTCCAGAATGACTGTAATTTATTTACATCATTTAACTGTCATTTTCAATCAGGTAAGTGTTAATAACGATTATCAATAAAGCTCTAGGAACTTGACTACGAATTGTTGAGAACAATTGAGCAATATGAACTGAGATTGTCTGGATATGGATGAATTTCAGACAATTTTGGCAGAGGCTTAAGTACAGAAAGTTAGGAGAATTGGTACTGTTCGGGGTGAAAGAATTGGGCCTTCAAAACAGCCGTCCTTCTTCGACGGGTGATGAGATAGGACAAGGAATGAAGTATAACAGAGCTAAGAAGTGATTTAAAATCGATTCCGATATGTATTAAAATATCATAAAAAAACAAAGAGTATGTTCTGGATCGCCCATCCAATAACTTCAGTGCTTGTAGGATTGCTTATTATTTTTTTAATTTTTAGGCCTCCCCGACGAAACCGCCGACCTTCCCCGACGGGGGAGGGCCGGCCGCTGGCGCCACCCCTGTGACCAAGTCATGGATTATTTAACCTTTTTTTCCATTACAAATGTTTCCTTACTATTAGAACTTTTGCACAAATCTTTCGCATACGATGACAATTTTCATTGTGATTCTAATTACTCATAGAGTACACCCATTATTTAAATTGACCGTATAGTTCGTTGAAGTAATTACCGACCACTTTCAAGATCATGTTTTGAAAATTTGGGAGTTTCCTAGTAACTCAAAATATTGAAAACTTTAGCACCATTTTGCATCTGGGCCCCTTTTCTTAGACACCGAACTGCCCAGTGGCGTAACTATATGGGACAGGTGGCTCTGAAAAACTAAATGAAGAATTCGGAAATTTGCTATTTGTGAAACCAGTCTACTGTACGGTTTTGAAAACTCATGAAATTCGGAAACCTTCCCAGTAAAAGCCCCACATTCGCCATTATTTGTCTCAAAGATGCAAAATTTTTCCGAGCGTTTCGCGCGCCACAAATTGAGATTCCAAAGCAGAAGTGCTCGCTTATACCTTGAGTACAATTTCCCGAGCTCTGTACTTTCTAAGTGAAAAAGCGGATATTTGCTACATATGACACGAGATCATCAAGTGACATCAGTAACTACAGTGCTGTTTTCATGAATTTTCTTTCATAAAATTCAAACTTTTCTCCAACATAAGCTCGTGATTTAAAAAAAATTTCGTCAGAGAGCCTCATATCTTGGGAGTTGCATAACATTATGTAGCAACAACGATCTTTGGTCGCCATTTAACCTCAGTGTTACCAATTGGAAATGAAAATTCTTCAGTAATCCCCCAACTTTTCTAATTTTTTTACAGGAAACCCAGAATCCAAACTTTTCTGCAATACAAGCTCAATATTTTCAAATCTTTGAAAAATGGCCAAAAATTCAGCGCCCCTTTCGTGCCGCCATTACGGCCCTAGTACAGTGGTGTTAACACTCAAAACTCAAAAAATCGTAAAATCTGGATGCTTGCCCACCCCCTTCGCAAAAAATGTCTAGGTACGTCGCCATTAACACCTTACCGGGACAGGAGAAAAAATTTAGGCCAGATGCCCCCCCCCCCCCACTTTGAAAACCAAACCGACCCCCCTGACACTAACACGTAAAAATCATAAAGTAATCCGACCTACAGTAAAACTCGAATTTAGAAATGAGAACAAATAGAACAAATCACATATCGTTTGTTGCTCTGCAATCACATGACTCACAAGCATATTTCTCAATAAATATTGAATTTTAAGTTTTCATGACGGATGTCTCTGTCAAAAATTATGTTCGGTGAAACAAATGAGTCATACGGTAAGCAGGAAATACTTTATCTATGTAATGGAGATTTGTCTCTCGTTTAATACCTCAACATTGTCTGAATGAAAGGTCGGTTAGTTAGATCAGAGAGGTGTTAAAGGAGCATAAACTCACTCACTCTGTCAAAAGGGCAACATTTCGGTGTACAACATCCTTCTCAAGTGCAGCAGCAGTAGAGTGACTGTACATCTCAGTGTAAAAAGAAAGTAATGCTTGCTACCAAAAGGATGTACGTAGCTTAAAGTCTTTTCAGGATGTACGCGAACGCCTTTGGTGCTTTACCTCCTCCCGGCGAACATTTATTACGCTTGGGATACATTTTCCTCAAAAAAGTCTACTTCCGTCATCTTCTACGGAATCTTTACCCTTCATCCTTTCCATCATGCATTACGTGCAAACATTTCTAAACTGAAATACTTTTTGGTAAGATCCATTTCGAAAGACACTTTTTATAGTTAAGCAACCACTCTGATTTCAGTTACTTCCAGTATGACAAATGCGTGGTTCACAATAAGACCACAGCAGCACTACCGGCAAAATCGTTCTGGAAAATAAGTTTTCAAATTGAACAGAAAAGAAACAGATGGTAAAAGCCAATTACGCTCACATCCTCATGGTCATGATCGAACGGATAACACGTATACTTTTTTTTATTTTTTCATTCCAAGATCTAAACGTCTCATAGTGAAGTTGGTAATATTACCTTGTAGAACAATTCACAACACAGGGCACCAGTTGATTGGTATAGACTGGCAGGCTTATTCACTGGCTGGTGTAAATTTCAAGTTGCTGTAGTGAACTCTGTTAAACACATCCATTTTTTCAAGCAGTCAAACGTTATCGTCAAGAGAGCGAAATTGGAGATATTACAACATTTGACAGTGCTTGGTGAAAAACTAAACCAAATTATGAAATAAAAGGAGTGGAACCAGCTGTCTAGAGGGAATGTCAGTAGAACCAGTATAAATACGTTTAACTTAAATTTCTATTTCTTAGCTAATTGGGAGCCATACTAAGGCCTTCTAAATGGCATGAACTCACTCCTTCTGTCAAAAGCACCCACTTTGAAGTGTTACGCATCTCCCACACTAAGTATTTAACTAAAATGGCCCTACCAAGAGACAATTTTCAGAAAGTGAGAATATCTTTGTCAGAAACCCGCAACTAAACAAAAAAGATGAATGGGCTATGTCAGGATTGTCAAGGCAAACCAAGATCAGATTAAACTCTTTGTCTTAAAAAGCAAACCTTCCCCCATTTTATTCCTTGGAACCAGCTACCATCTTATGGACAGGGCTGTAGTCGAGTCCAACAAGCTCGAGTCCAAGTCCAAGTCCAAAAGCTCAAGTCCGAGTCCAAGTCCAAGTCCAAGTGGCTCAAGTCCAAGTTCTAGTCCGAGTCCAGTGCTCTCGAGTCCAAGTCCGAGTCCAAGTCCAAAAAGTAGTAAAACAAGAATAGTGTTTTCTGGTATCGATCTAGGCCTATGGGGGCTATAGCTGTATGAACAGCGCCAAACTTGGACTCAATTCCTGATTCAATCTGGTTTTTCCTGTACTTGGAATTGGTCTAGAATGGTCCTGAAATTGGAACTGGCCCAGAATAGCTGCAATTGGACCTGAAATCGAAGTGGAGCCCATGCAACTGAGTCCATTTATCTAAGTTGCTAAATGAAAATTGTGCCTCTCTTACACACTAAGTTACAGTAGCTCATATTTTTCAATTAAACACAGCCAACTTTCTGGGAGAAATGCCCCAGCCTGGGGATGTTTGCAGCAGTGCATGAGGTCCTGGTGGGGATGCTGATCGAAATGTATTCAGGAATTTTGTAGGTGGGCCAAAGCCTTTTTGTTGGGGTAATGGATTTGTTAAGTTGTCCTGGGGCTACAGGCTAGCTACTAGCTAGAGGAACAGTGTGAAAATACGGTCTGGTTTTAAATTTGTAATACAAAGAATAGGCTGTTTGAGAATGTAGTACAATATAAAGGATATCGGTGATTATGCAGGGATTGCATGCAGGCCTGATTCCCAATAGTGGGATTAATGCACTCAGTGCTGAAAGCAACCTGTGAAGTGGGGGGTAGGCGGTTCACTATCTGACGTTACCAAGTCGGTGAAATGCTTTATTTTTCAGGAATAGCACCCATCATGTCAATATATGCATGATTTCAGCAAAAGCTTTAAATTCCACTCTTTTGGAGGAATATAAGTCGTTCTCAAATTGACATTTAAGCGTTTTTTTTATAAAAATGAAAATTTTACAGTTCTTCCCCAGAGAAGAGCACTGAGGGAAGAGTACCAGATGTTGCAGCTGTTTTATGTTAAACACTTTTTACAAAATATTATGCAAGAAACAAACTTCATGTTAATCGTGTCAACAACTGACATGTAACACTTGAAAATGATCAAGATACATAAAGATATGAAGGCCAATATAGTCCTGTATCCTATATTAAGGAAAATAAAGCCCAAGTATATGTTGGGTGCTGGGGGTTTTGGTGGATTGATCATGCAATTTTAAAGAAAGAATGAGAGAAAATGGCTGCCAGACTTGAAGGACTCGACTTCGAGTCCAAGCCAAATTCCAAGTCAACAGAGCCCGAGTCAAAGTCCAAGTCAAAGTCCAAGTCCAGAGACCTCGAGTCCAAGTCAAAGTCCGAGTCCAAAAAAAGTGGACTTAAGTCCGGACTCGACCTCGAATCCGGACTCGAGTCCTCCAGCCCTGCTTATGGATCTCTTCATGATTGCCCAAGCATTACTTTCTTTTTACACTGAGATGTACAGTCACCCTACTGCTGCTGCACTTGAGAAGGATGTTGTACACCGAAATGTTGTGCTTTTGACAGAGTGAGTGAGTTTATGCTCCTTTAGGCCTTAGTATGGCTTCCAATTCGTTAAGAAATAGATTGTCGCATAAGGCCTAGTCTAGCATTAGGGACATAGTAATAACTATGAGAAGCACTTCTTTGAATATAAGTTTCCCTCTCCGCAAACCTATGCCTTTTGTGCACTTTGTTTTAAGGCCCCCCATATCCGAGAAGAAAGAACACATTATTTTGGTGTGTGTGTGTCCTTATGAAAATCCTTCTTTTTGAGAATTGCATCCCTTACAGGTTCAGTAAATGCATCGCCAAAAGCAACTAGTCTCGTACAGATGCTAGCCTCTCACATAAAGCCAGCACAGTCATCCATTGACCTTTTGTTAAAAAGGGTCTAAGCTCAAATCAAGTTTTGACATTTTTCAGTAGTACTTATTCTGGGCGTTTTGGTGAAATTTTCACTGGAATCTGACGTTCCGTTTTCAAAATACTGGCTGTTGTTTCGTCATTTTTGAAACACTGTGAACTTGCAAGCACAAAAGTAATGTCCCATCGATGTACACTCTTTTGTTTTCTCTCCGACCTTTCATTCGACGCACAGCGTGTTTGGTCTAATGGTAAGAGCATCCGCCTTTCACGTGGGATGCCCGGGTACGATTACCAGGTCGAGTCAAGCCAAAGACTCTAAAAAAGGGTACCTACTGCCGTTGTGCGTGTTGCTCCGAATAAGCAACGGAGAGGGAAAACAAGCCAGTGAGCCTAAACTGGAACAAAGGCCTTGGTCGGCTCGACTTGAACCAATAGGTTGGGAACTGGACCGTAAAACCCGATCTAACTAACCGACCTTTCATTCAGACAATGTTGAGGTATTAAACGAGAGACAAATCTCCATTACATAGATAAAGTTTTTCCTGCTTATCGTATGGCTCATTTGTTTCACCGAACCTAATTTTTGACAGAGACACCCGTCATGAAAACTTAAAATTCAGTATATATTGAGATATAAAAGTTACTATCTTACTTTCGATTACTTGTGAGTCATGTGATTGCAGAGCAAACACATACCCTGGTGTTACAGCAAGCGATATGTGTTTTGTTTTATTTGTTCCCATTTTTAAATTCGAGTTCTACTGTAGGTCGGAGCACCTAATGATTTCTTTACGTGTTAGTGTCAGGGGCGTCGGTTTGGTTTTCAAGGTGGGGGGGCATCTGGCCTAAATCTTTTCTCCTGTGCCGGAAAGGTGTTTACAGCAACATAGCTAGATATTTTTTGCGAAGGGGGTGGGCAAGCATCCAGATTTTACGATTTTTTGAGTGTCAACACCACTGTACTAGGGCCGTAATGGCGGCACGAGAAGGGCGATGAATTTTTGGCCATTTTTCAAAGATTTGAAAATATTGAGCTTGTATTGCAGAAAAGTTTGGATTTTGGGTTTCCTGTAAAAAAATTAGAAAAGTTGGGGGATTACTGAAGAATTTCCATTTCTAATTGGCAACACTGAGATTAAACGGCGACCAAAGAACGTTGTTGCTACATAATGTTATGCAACCCAAATCACGAGCTTATGTTGGAGAAAAGTTTGAATTTTATGAAAAAAAATTCATGAAAACAGCACTGTAGTTACTGATGTCACTTGATGATCTCGTGTCATATATAGCAAATTTCCGTTTTTTCACATAGAAAGTGTAGAACACGGAAAATTTTACTCAAGGTATGAGCGAGCACTTCTGCTTTGGAATCTCAATTTGTGGCGCGCGAAACGCTCGGAAAAATTTTGCATCTTTGAGACAAATAATGACGAATGTGGGGCTTTTAATGGGAAGATTTCCGAATTTCATGAGTTTTCAAAACCGTACAGTAGACTGGTTTCACAAATAGCAAATTTCCGAATTCTTCATTTAGTTTTTCAGAGCCGCCTGCCCTCTGTAGCTACGCCACTGGGCAGTTCGGTGTCTAAGAGAAGGGGCCCAGATGCAAATGGTGCTAAAGTTTTCCATATTTTGAGTTACTAGGAAACTCCCAAGATTTCAAAACATGATCTTGAAAGTGGTCGGTAATTACTTCAACGGACTATACGATCAATTTAAATAATAGGTGTACGCTATGAGTAATTAGAATCACAATGAAAATTGTCATCGTATGCGAAAGATTTGTGCAAAAGTTCTAATAGTAAGGGACCATTTGTAATGGAAAAAAGGTTAAATAAATCCATGACTTGATCGAATGCGCACTTCAATCTACTTCGGGAAAATCACAGATCGAAGGGTGGGAGTTAGAGTTAGATAGAGTTTAACGGCCCAGTTTCCAACCTATTGGTTCAAGTCGAGCCGGCACGGCCTTTTTTCCAGTTGTGGCGCACTGGATTATTTTCCCTACTCCATTGCTTATGCGGAGCATCACACACAACGGCAGTAGGTTTCTTTTTTAGAGTCTTTGTTATGACCCGACCTGGGAAGCGAACCCGGGCCTTCCGCGTGAGAGACGGGTGCTCTTACCGTTAGACCAAACACGATAAGATCGAGGGGTGGGAGAATGGTACCCACTAGTACGGTGCTACTGCGACACTGTTGCATAGGCCTACCGGTGTAAGATTGTTGTTACAAAAAAATTAAAATATGTTTTTTCGAACGACACCTCATCATACACTTTCTGCAAGCATGGAGGTGTACGTGTATACCTCTAATTCCTGATTGAAGACTCTTATCTAGCAAACGTCAGTGTGATTTTACTTCTCTGATAATGGTCTAAATACGAAATGGTCGAATCGCTATACAAAGAAATTATGTGAGCGTGTCGAAATTTTGCATTAGAAATCATACATTTTTCTAAAAAAGTTGCATGCAGACACCAGTTTCCTTAAAATGTGTTTACCAATTTCCTCCTGCCAGGCTGGTCATTCACTAAGGACCACAGATTTCATTGGAACGTAGTAGGGGACGATCCCTCTTCTTCTTCAAATTCCTAAATGTATGAATGTTGTGGTACTTCATCAACTGCACCTGCTGGCCTACGCACACGAATAATCGACATAATCATAAAGACCGATGAATAATGTTATTGTGTTTGATATGAAAAAAAAAAAGAACATCAATGATACTGCAAGCGCGCGGAGTGCGCGAAAAGTTTGGGGATTTGCAAAGCAAACATGTGGAATTATTATTACTGAAAATTGATCGTATTCGGTAGAAGGCACCTTCCATAACCTACATGTAAAGTCTTCTTGGTGGAACCTTACTTTTAAGTTTCAGGTCACACAAAGTGTGTGTGTGTGGGCTCTCACGTTAGTGTTCCCTCCACTCAAAAATATTGGGAGAGCATGTCCCTCTGTCCCCAATGGACGCCCATGACGAAAAACAATCTTTTTGTCAAAATAAATTTACCTCGACTGCATCATTCCGTTTTTTTAGCAATTTACTTAACGAAGCTCTTTGATCACTTAAGTTATTATATCTTTTAAGGTAGTCATTGCACAGTTTATTTTTATCCAAAATATATCGTGGTGTATTCAAGCTAATTTTTTTTAATATGAAGATGGTGTATTCGTCATGCTCGTGAAATTCCTGCTGAAGAATAACCCTTAAACGCGATTTTCCCGATTCATGTTCTTCATATTTCTAAATGTTGTGCTACTTCATAACCACACCTGTTGCCCTATGCACACGAACAATCGACATAATCATAGAGACCAATAAATGAAGTATGTTTAATATGCAAGTGGAAAAAGAACATCAATGGGACTGGAAGCGCGCGGAACGCGCGAAAATTTTGGGGATTTGCAAAGTAAACATGTGGAATTATTGATACAGAAAGCTAGTCGATCGTAATCGGTAGAGGACACCTTTCATAATCTATAGTTTTTTTGGTAGCATCTAATTTTTAAGTTTCACGTCACAAAAAGTGGGATGGGGGACCTTTACGTTAGTGTCCCCTCCACTCAAAATCCTCCGTAATCGACACCCCTGGCTAGTGTATGAAGTTTCCTTTGGTTCCTTCTTCAATACTTTTACTTTATGTATTGCATTTTTTGAACAAAAGAGAAACCAGATTTAGTCTTCATCCTACATGTTGTTATGGCTTGGCATTTTGTTGAAAGCAGACACTGTTCATAAGAAAAAGTTTAAAAAAGAGCTGAAGCAAATCCACATTGATTTTTCCTGTAATAAAAAACCACATGTGATTGTTGTGGGAAATAAACATAATGAGTTAGTGCAAAAGGCAAGAATATTTAGCCCTACACTGTTTATATTTTCATAATATATTATCGAATATTTTAAAAATTGATTCCACTGCCTTTGTGCTCAACGTAAATGATGTAAGGAAAACAAGCCGAACTTGAGTTTTGCTTTCATTAAAATATTTAAAGGTGTACTCGTACTTGAGAGAATCCGGAATCTTATGGGAGAAAAACTGGGTAAACATCAATAAAGTTGTTCGGTGTAACTTTACTTGATAATCTGGTGTCACATTGAAGCCAGCAAATTTCCTTATCTTTCATTATTCAGAGCCACGTCTGTAGTTTCAACTTGCATGTGTATGTATATATGGCGTCGAACATTAATTTACGGCTTGATAAGCTACTTTATTAACTGCACTGTGTTTTCGGACCAAACAGTAGGGATTGTCAACTTGTATACTATATACGTACTATCAGTCTAATGTAGCCCTCACTTTGCACGTGGCCCCACTAGGGTGGTATACAAGTAACGAGTTCACGTTACTTTCTAGCATGGGGAATTGAGCTCCCGCCTAAATTGACGAGAAGGCATACCGTTGTTTTCCGAATAAGCCTCAACCACCTGCGACCTTCGGAAAAGTAGACCGTGGGGTGGGGGACAAATTAAAACTATTATGTTATAGATCTTTAAATTTTGGCAGTTTTTCAATGTGCTCAAATACGAAACTAAGGGGAACACAACCTCGGACATTTTGGGGAACTTTAACACATTTATGTAAGGGAAAGGTGGCTTGAGCCCCCAATGCCTTTTCTCAAGTCCTCCCGACTCTCTCGCAAAGAGCCGTTCGGCGAAACCAAACTATCAAACTGCTTTCCAAGTAAGCTACCTCCACTGATGGACAACACTAAAGTTCAGTTAAGTTGAATTATGGCAAACCTAGAATATGCGTGCACGGCGAGCCCGAAGCGTGCAACCCACCCACAGTTGGGTCCATGGGCCGCGTTAGGGTTCCTGGTGTTGTTCAGGGGCGACGCCTCCGGAAACTACTGGGTTTTAACACCTCGGAGACTCCAGGAAGGCTTCTTTAAGGGGTATATTTCAGAAGTTACGTTCCAGTGTGTATTGACATATGTATACATTTAAGAAAAACGCTTTCGCAAGTTGCCACTGAAGCATTCAAATTGAACAAGAGCAACAACGTACTGTAAAGCTTAAAAAGACAGGTTTCAACCCATGGGAATATCCCCTGCAAATAGAAATTGAATTCGGAGACCTTTAAATGACCTGCAAGTTGGCTCGAGATAACCAGATAACTTTATTCATTAAAAATGAAAAAGTTCCATATACGGATGACTACACAAAACTTAAGCTGGATTTCGTAATCTGTCTACAGAAATAAGACTATAAAGTTCCCAAATTATAAGCTATACCTTGAAAAAATCATCAAACATGGGTAAAATCTAGTACTTGTGGGGATTGTCACAGTGAATAAAGTGCATTTTCAGGGAAACGTCTGAGTCTGTTGTAACATGACTCAATTCTCTATTTTCTCAAAACTTCAAACAACTTGGAATCGATTTTAGATACTTGCATCCATGAGAAAACGCCTAGAGATTAAGTGGAGTCTGAGACTAATGTACTTGCGAGCAAGAAATTGCCAGCATATACGCATCTGCGGGCTGGATATTGGAGGATGATTACATTGACCATCACCCCTAGTCAAATATTGGGGGATGTATCCCCCATCCCCCGGAATCTAAGCCAATGCCCCTCAGTAAAATCTCTCCTGTTAAAGAGACACTTGTTCATATTATGGTTTCCATGTCAATTTAGGGTGTGACTCCAAAAGTTAAAGACCCTGAAATGACTAAAATGAAGCGTTGTTGCTTGTACATAGAACGGAACTTCTTCTTGATCAATTTATACGTTCGTATTTACAGTGATTTCAATTCTAAACATTTTGCCCAACCACAATCACAACTTTTTGCAGATTGTTAATTGGAATGTAATGTGTTTGCTATGGCACTATTTAAAAGGTCCTATTTGATTGACCATTCAGTATTATTTCAAACCCGCCGAAAAATGAATTTCAAAATTTATTCAGTTAAGAGGTAGGGAGATAACCGATTTAGGGGGAAATCAATTTTCACCCGATCGGGGGAAAATGCTGCCATGATTGGCGTTATTTTGAAATATTTGCCACGATGCATTGCTATCCCACCGCGCAAATTCAACTGTGATAACGTTCAAAACAAACTTGCAATTATTATCGATTTTAGGCAAGGGAAATTCCGTCATTTTTAAAACTTCTGTTTGTAGGGGAATGAAAAGCCGTCATCTTTGGTTGTAACCGCGCCGATATTGAGATATCGAGCAATTTTGCAATGTCCTTGTCCTACGCTTAATTTATAGACTCGACACAACCATATGTTTTGTGCAATATTTTCTGCATAAAGGTGTGCAAGAGGATCGTGCTAGCATTTGTGGTTGCGAGTACGTTGTTGAACGTCCTTTGTTGTTTTGCAATTTGCGTGTTTACTGCGATGTTATATCTGAAAACAAACCAATTTGTTAAACTAATTGACGACTGTGGAGAGGTAGACACTCACTAGAGGCTCGCCATAGGGGCACGGGGAGGGGGGAGGGGAGGCACTTGCCCCCCCCCCCAAAAAAAACATTTCCAAAGTATGGTCTTCAATTTTCCAAAAATAACGTTATTCGATATGACATGAATAAAAAGTACTCTTCTTCTTAATCTGGGCAAACTATCGCGGCCTTCTATCTCATACAAATGTGATATATTATTTATTATGTATAAACTAATGTTATTGTCAAGGATAAGGTTCGTAATTGTATCAAAATTTTAACCCAGTACCGGCCGCCCAGAAGCGTTGATAGCGCTACCAGCACCAATAGCAGTACTGAATCAGTACTGTTATTGGTGCTGGTAGCGCTACCAATGAGTAAATATGATTCGAAAAGTTATGATTTCAATTTATTTCCAACTGTGTGCATATGCATCTTGTATGCATTGGCCCATCCTATATAGGACGTACCTATGTGGTAATACATATGGATAGGTATGTATATGTCCGGCCCGTGTACATACATGAGGGAAAGTCCAGGAAATTCCCATATTGAGCCTACATATGGGGCAGCCCATTTAAAACCCACAGTGGAATAAGTTACCCATATTTTCCTCATGTGATACCTACATGGGGCCCATAAAATACCGATATGGCCAAACTCAGGTGCCCCCATCTGTTACCCATACGGGTTAGCCAATACAATACCCATATGGGCAACCCAACAAGTCTCCCATATGTTTCCTGTATGGGTAAGCCCATATAATACCCATATGGGTAAACCCAGGTGCTCCTTATATGTAACCCATATGGGTTAGCCCATACATTTCCCATAAGGGCAACCCCAGGAGTCTCCCATGTATGACCCATATGGGTCGGCCCATATAATTCCCATATGGGTAAGCCCATGTGCTCTCAATATGTAACCCATATGGGCCGGCCCATATAATTCCCGTATGGGTAAGCCCAGGTGCTCTCCATATGTTACCCATATGGGTTAGCCCATATAATTCCCATATGGTTAAGCCCAGGTGCCTACCACATGTTACCCATATGGGTCTGCCCATATCATACCCATATTGGTAGACCCAGGTGTTCCCCACATGTAGCCCACATGGGTTAGCCCATTTCGATTCCCATATGGGTTAACCCATATGGGTCCCACATGCGTTACATATGGGTTAGCCCATTCCCAGATGTCCCACGTAAAACCCATGTGGGTCCCATGTGGGTATGCTACCTGGGCAGCTACTTGAAACAAAAAAGTCCAGAACAAATATATCTTTCATATTTTGAAGAGGAACATATTCTGGGAATAGCTTACTGGAGAAATTTTCACTCATTCTCCATGTTTGGTTCTCGAGATATTAGAATTGAAGTTGGAAAATTTTGTACAATGAGTGAACTTGCCACAGCACTCTTAAAAAGTTGGTTAAAAAAATTCACCAACAATGGTCACGTATGTCAAATACCTGAAATTGGGTTAAGTTTTCCCCAATATGTTGTTTATTTGGTTGCCCCACAGGTTGGTTACCCAATTAAGTGGTAAAAAACCTCTTGGATAACCCATTAATCAACAACTATTGGGTGAACTATTGGGTTAACCAATTTTAGGTATTTGACATACGTGACCAGTGTTGGTTTGTTTTTTTTAACCAACTTTTTTAGAGTGAAGTAGACGTGATGTCATGTATTCACATTGATGGAATTGTTTAGTTGTTTTCCTCTAAAATTTAACATCATATTGATACAATTTAACTGTTATATGTTGTAACCAAAAGTGCATCCCGAGCAATGGAAGTTTAAAAACTTAATTTGCCTTAAGGGCAAGATAGCATCCCTAATCAATAAAGATCAAACAGCTGGATCAAAAATAAATAAATAAAAAAAAAAAAAAAAAAAAAAAAAACATTAACCATCAGTTAAATACATGACATAGCACGGGCTTGGTTCAAGTTTACCTTTTGTAGAAAACGTGTCAACTTCAGTAGCTAATATTTCGAGAACCGAACATGAGAAATGAATGAAAACTTCACCAGAGTGCTTAGAATATGTTCGTATTTAACATATTAAACAAAAATTTGGTTTTGGTCTATTCTTTTTAATGGAGATTTTACTTTGCGACAAAGAAGATGATAAAATGTCACATCGTCCTGGAAAGGAGCCAGTACATTTTATCTAGAAATTTTCTGATAATTGAGCAATTTGATTTTCTTTTTATTAAAATGAAGATTTTATTGCAAAGGAAAGCTCAAAATAACGACTGCTTACATTCTACTTACAAGCCTTGCAAATTCAATTTCCGGCTATCTGAGAGGTCGCGATTTTTCAAAATTTTCTGTACGCTCCGGGCCAACTGATAGTGGCGCTCCGCTTAGTCTTTCGGGCAGTCAGTCACCACTTTTCATGCCCCTGCCCCTCCCCCAAAAAATATTTTTGCACGACATCCCGTGATACTATTTGAGACGTCTTGGTCTCAAGTTACGAGTTTGCCCCCAAACAAATTTCCTTATATCCGCCCTTGTAGACACTAAATGCTCATCAATATTTATATACCATTGAGACAGACAATTTCTCTCCCGATTAGGGGAAACATCAACTGGTTAAATACTAAGTAAAAACAACAATAGCAAGCTGGATTGGCAATTAGATCGTTGGCGCATGGATTTGTGGGTCACATCGTGCGACACACAAACCGAACTCAGCCTGCACATATACGGCATTCTCTTGCTTTTGTGAAGTACGTGCATATACAGCAACGCCGATTTTTCTGCACTTTCGTGCAACAGAATCCGGCACAACACAATTCGCACACAGTTGGGTGCTAAAATATTTATAGATCCATGATTCATTGATCCACACGTGCGAAACTGGTATTTTGGTGAGAAAAGAGCGATAATAAGGCAAATTTTAACACAATTTTTTACCAAATTCAACCAATCAGTGATGAGATTAGTAAGAGGAAAATGAGAATTGACGACTTTCAGCCAATCAGATTGCTCGTTACATCAGGTACGCACCGCGCGCTTCCGTCACTGAGTTCATATTTGGCACTAGCACTCTGGCGACTTACATGACTACGGGACCCAGGTCATGAGGAATTGCCTGATTTCTGCTCGATGCATGTAATTCCGTTAACAAAGAGCAAACTCATCAGGTTCAGGGGAGGAACAGACAGATTTTCAACGTTCGCTGTCGAGTGGCAGGAATTCGAGTCAAAAGAAAGAGAAGCAGCCGACAAAACACTCCAGGAAATAGGCTTAACGTTAAACCTAACGTTAAGCCTAACGTTACCGTTACTTAGGCCTAGGCCTAGGCTTCAAATGGACTCCACCACTGCCAAAAGCAACCGACGTTGGGCTGAACATTGGATATCACAAAGAGTGCTACAAGAGGTTCTGTGATTCCCCAAAAGTAGCAAGGAAGGAAAAGGCCCTTGCAAGATCTTTTGCGAATCAGGGTGAGTCACCAACTACAAATTACGATATATAGGCTAGGCCTAGGCCTAGAGCCTTGCAGTGATCGACTCATGATTAACCCAGTAACGTTACTGCCTAACCTATACTGCTTGTTACTTATTCATTGACGGACCTAGCCTAGCTATCCAAACTTAGTCGTAACGTTAGAAGTGTAACTTACTCAGTTACTCCTACATGCATAGTAACGTTGGCAAGGTATCCATATCTAGCCTTGAACTTGAGTGAATCGCTGTATCGTCTTGGAACATGATATTATTAGGATACTTCTGCCTAACATTAGGCCTAAAGACCTATTAAGGTAACTTCAACAATCACTTTTTAAACAGATGTATGCCTTATCACAATATTATTATGAGCGAATTGGCTATACTGCATCCAAATGTTGAATCTTATTGCATCTTTTTATTCCTATATCTGTGTGTATGTAGGCACTGTCAAAATCTCATTACTTTGAAAATTTAAAGGGCAGGAGCAGTCACCTTAACGTGAACTTGAAACAGTGTAGTAGACTGTCCAGTTTCATGCTTGGCTGTTGAGGGACATGTTACAACATTTTAACTCCTCAAATGTGAAATTTACTGGAAGTGTCTGCTTGGGTTACCTTTCATATGAAAGAATTTTTGAACATGAAATGAGCCTGGACCAGAATTGTGATATTTAGCTGTTGCTTAAAAATAAGTTTGGGGGGGACCGCTCTTGACCTTTAAGGCTGAAAATAACTTTTCAGATACATCCATCATTGTGGTGATGGATAGGATGCTATATAACTGTCTGAAAAACTGATATAGGCCTAATGATTAAAGTTAGTAGTTCCACAATTATAGCCATAGACTAGTACTTTAGTAGCTACCTGTTAGGCCTATATCAGAATTTAGCAAGGAAAGCTAAATTACAATTAATCTGCCTGCTGCATAGTTTGAAAACTCCTTGAAGGTGCCTTTATTCCACTGATGAGAGGTCAGAAAAGGTATTTCTTGCTGCATTTTGTGAGTTGACAGGGGTGGAACAGACTGCCCTATATATTACGAGGAAAGTACCTTGATCTATAGTGAAGTCTGCGGATAGTGCACATGTTGACAAGGACTAAAGCATCCAGTCTTGGAATATGGTGGCGTTGGGATGCCTGCCTATGTAATTAAGGTAACTCCCACTTTTGTTTTTATTCTATCTGAAAGTGTAATCCCATTATTGTTTTTGAATGATATATGTTGCACCCACATGTTGAATATTGCTCTTTAGATGGCCCATCAACTTCTATGTGGGATGCTTCGAATTGATGAATTTTATATTTATTTGCCGGTATCCAAGAATTGTACTGCAGTGAGAAAAATGAGTACTCTTTAGTAGCTAATCCATGGTGATACATAATATATGGTGATATTTCATGTAGTGCGAGAGAGAGGATGAAGGAAGGAGAAATTGGTTTGTATTAGTGAAGAATTTGTGGCCGATTTTACATTTAAGGTTTAAAAAAAAGTTGTTTCTGTTGCAAATTTCCGACTGACGAAATTGTTATAGATATTTAATAATGAATTTGTCAGGGTAAAAATATACACTTGATTTCCTTCCTTTCTAAATTACACAATTTGATGATTGGCAGGCTGTGTAATACCCCATTCACAGAAATTTAATCCATCCCAAGAAACCC
Organism: Holothuria scabra; assembly: GCA_037179385.1. Lineage (NCBI taxonomy): Eukaryota > Metazoa > Echinodermata > Holothuroidea > Aspidochirotida > Holothuriidae > Holothuria > Holothuria scabra. Next base: position 54,101,716 of record CM074181.1, on the reverse strand, counting down.
TAGCCACAGCATGCAGAGTATGTAGAGGGGATTTCAGTTACAATCCTGCCCAAAGTACCGTGTAATTTTTTCAATCTAAGCGAAATAAAAACTCGGTGAAGTGATAACAATAGACCTTCAGCAGTGGGTTTGGAAACTTGATATATACGTCACTTGAACAATAGAAAAGTAAGGTAAAAAAATCAACGTTTTTACCATGATCCAAACTGCATGGCTCATTGTGGTGAGGGATAGACTGCTACCACTGCTCAAAATAACAAATGAAGTTTAAACAGTCCATAAAAAGAATCTATCAGTTGAATTTATCCATTATAACAATTGTTTTTCAGGTGCTTTCATTCCACTGAGCACTGAGAGGTCAGAGAATACTGATGTTGCATTTTGTGATCTTGCTGCAGGTTGCATTATCTGGACTGCATCCATTCCATCTGACAAGGTCACTGTTGTAAGGATAGTAGTTTTGAGGGACTGCTCATGTTTGCTGACCTCTATTTGTTAACTTAAAGTTGGAACTTGAGAGAAGTTCTTTACCATCTCGAGGAGTGAGATTAATTCTTCCCGTCAGAGTGACACCCAATCCTGCTTCCAGTTCTTTCTCTCAAAATACTGAAATCTCTGATTGACAAACACCGGACCAGTTTGGACACAAGGAATGAGCAGCTTATCATGAAATTATTATTTTAACATTATACCAAGGTAGCACATCCTACATACTGTTAGGGGACAGCATTTGAGAAATTCATTCCACCTACAACAGTTGTCTCATCCGTGCAATCAATTTCATATCTCTAAATTGCAATGGAAACAAACTAAGTTGTTTTTAACCATAGAAAGTCTTATAACTCCAGAAACCACTGTCCAAAGACATGTATATGCTTACTTGAAAATATCTGCCAGACATTACACTACATGACCATGAAACAGAATTTTGAGAAGAAGGGATTGTTACAGGAGAGATTATTTTTTAAAAGAAGGAGCCTGAGGAGAAAGTGTTCTTCAAAAACTTGAAAAGACTGACAGGACCGTGGCAATGAAAATATGTGAATGATTTGCTCTAAGTTTTTGAAACCTATAGTCAATAACTGTCCATCTATCCATTGCAGTTTGCGTATAGTCCATTTGCAGCACCGAAGACGCTTTTTATACAGTCTGGAAAACTTATGCTCTCATCTTCAATGTACAAAATTGGGTTTATCTACTAGAATTATGTTTTTTGAATTTTCATATGCTTTTAACACTTTTCAACCCCATAGTTTAGCTCGTAATTGTTATTAAAAATGAATGTTTGCCATGATTTTATCTTATGGATTTTTATTTATCTTACTAATAGGTCCCAATATGTTAACATCCATGCTTCCAGTAATGTATCAGATAGCATAAGTTTAAACATCGGGGCCTTTCAGGGAACATTCTTAGCTCCATTTTTTACCATATATATACATCTGATGCAAAGTTAACCAATAGCAATTGTGCACGGGTTAAACCTGCAGATGACACTGCTCAGCTGGGTTTGATTAAAAACGATGATGATACCGCTTATTTAGATCAGATTAATCATTTTACTAACTACTGTGAACAAAATTTTTATAACTTAAAGGGCCAAACCTATCACCCCACACTACAATTTTGGTACGGGGGTACCAAAATTCTCAATTGGCTCAGCTATTTGATTGACAACTAATTCAAACAATGCAGAGCACTAAAGCTTATATTACTACACAGCACGAACGGTACTGAGAATGTTTTGATTATATAAACTGACTTTTTCTTTACTCACCTTGAAGCAATTAACTGAGATTGTATCTGGATGAGCATGAATTTCAGGCAATTGTGGGAGGGGCTTAAGTAAGAAGGGTAGGAAAATTGGTACTGTTTGGGGTGAGAGAACTGGGCCTTTAAAGGGCCAAGCCTCTCACCCCAAACTACACTACTTTTATGGGGGAACACACCCCTCATCATTTATATCACAATGTATTAATCTTCACAATTTGAATTTTAAACGTTCTTAAAGCCTGCCTCTGGGGCCTTTTTGACCATATTAACCCTTTGTGCGTTTTTACCTGTCTCTTAGTTTGTGATTTGTACTTGTTGTCTGTTTTATATGTTTATTCCATTTTTATGTTTTTGGTTTTTATGCGAGCACTCAGTTAGCCCAGTGTGGTTTGATGAAGTTGATCTTGTATTGTATTATCTAAAGGCTGTTTGAAGATAAAACCATAAGAGACTTGGTAAACTTAAGCTAAACCTTTCAGATCCACATAAAGTATTAAACAAAAGCATGGCAAATCAATCTAGCTATGAGGTGGAAATGTTACCAGTGCACTTGATAGTCTTTATTAAGGCTTACAGTCACACCTGACAGTTGCAGCAGACTGAGAGGACTATGGACGGACCAGGACCGATGTTCAGCCTACAAGTGCATGAGGCTCTAACATAAATCATTGACCACTGTGTGTTTGTGAGATGAGGTGATTTCGTCATACGAAGAGAATACAAATTTCTGCCTTCTCTTTTCATAAAAATTCAAATCGTATGAAACTAGCTGGTAGTTCAATACTCTGACCACAGAAAATCTATTTTTTGGAAATATTTTAAATCTCAGTTGGATGGCACACCAGGTATGTTGTCATCTTACTACAGAAGCAGGCCTATACAGATGGCTCTCCGCTACAAAGAAATATATAATTGAATGTTCAATTGATCCACTCTGCCGCGATGATCCACTGTGCCCCACTCACCCCTGAGTCTTATGTTGAAGTGAAATGAAACGTCTGGGGTATGCGCTTCATTTCGGAAGTAGTGGCAAATCAAGTGAATAGGGAGTGTGATCCAGTGTGCACTGTGTAACTTTTAGTAGGGCACAGTGGATATCACTCTAACTACAAAATAAAAGAATACTTTTCATACAAAGAGAAGTTTTGCTAATCTTTGGTACACGTACACTACATCTATAAAATGTAAAGTAAGAATATGTACATGTCCATTAAAGGGGTATGCTTAATTCGGGAAAATCTGATCAACTGTGCCCCACTCTCTCTTATAAATTATTTCTACTCTTTATATTTTTTCAGTAAGTGGATTTAAATAAACTGGTGGATGCAAACCATAGACAATTTTTTCATGTCATTGTTTTGATGTTGATGAGTTGAGTCAGAGATTCCTACCCATAATTCCCACTAAGGGTTTGATGTTCCCAGGGTCTAACTCTAACTCCATAAACTAGCCGAGCTTCAGCCATACATCAAACCCTGGGAATATTGAAGCTTGGACACATCTATAGACATTTCTGGGAACCAGAAGTACAGCCAAGGGGCTGGTAGAAGTTCTGGGAGTTGAACCCCCTATGATCCACGCTTGAAAAGCAAAAAGGCAAAAAAGTGATGCGTGTAGACTTATTACTCATTACAATTTTTAGGCATAATATTCCCCTCTAGCCCACGGCCTATAAGCATAAATTAAAGTGTACAGCAAACGCAAACGAAAATAATAGTTTTAGCCCTACTTCACTGCAGAATAAAATGCAAATATTTACACTAAAAAGGCAAATTTAGAGGCAGTTAATTGGCACAGAACTGCACTTAGAACACCTGCCATGTGTTATGCATGGATTAATGATGTCCTCAAATTTCCCCTAAACCATAATTTTTGAACACATAAAGTACAGAACATTAAGAATGTAAGAAGGAAAGAAAACAACAAGAGAACAAAATAGGATTGCACCACTTCAGTCATTTTATGACCACAGAGTTCTGGTTTTATTTGACAATAATACTGTGGTATGCACGTTATGTCCCTTTTGGAGTTTATTTTTAATCTTTCCATACAATCGTTAATGTTTTGCATTGGCATTGGAAGCGCTGTGTTCATCGGTAAAATGTCTTGACTTGGAGCTTCGAAGATACTGAGAAATCACTAAGAATTTTTGTTGAATACTGAGTCATTACAACCCCCCTTAGCAGATTGCAGGTTTAACAAGGTATTTGGATGTGGGCTTCTGTCCCTGCAAAAATGCTCATGTAATCGTGTGGCCAGGTTTTCCCCTTGTGTGGCCCGATATCCCCCATATAACAAAAATTACATCTTGCACAAAGGATTTATACACTACGTGGAACAAAGTGAATTAACTATGCTTCAGTGACATTTTCCAGCATGATATATAAATGAAACTCGTGCGCACTGATTATTTGAGCCATCGGACTGGAAGAAATGCACCAATAATTACACAAACGTTCCACACTTTCAAATATGACACTAAACACTTAATTAACACTTAAACATGTCAATCTACTTCTTCAATCTACTTCTTGCTCAAATCATATAGTTATATATCAGTTTATATTGAAATCCAAACAAGGAACCAAGAATAGAGCTGTTGGGCAAATGTGTAGGTACAATTTTTAACCATTTGTTTGGCAAAATTAGTTGGGGGAAATGGCTTTTTTAATTTCTTTTGCCAAACTAATGAGTTAAACCCCCAACAGATTTGGGCAGTTTTTTACCCAATACTGATGATATATAGTGTCTCGGATAGCTATTCGATCGAATCGTTAGAAAAAAAAATCGGGGATAAAAGTAATATTACTGACAGAAACAAGCATTCTATTAAAAGGACTATAGAACTTTGTTTCTCCTTCTCAATCAACACCCAGAAAAATAACCAATTTAGTGACACTTTTTGTACTTCTCTGTAGTGTTTAATATCTCTCCGAGGAAAGATCAAGGTGTAAAACACGTACTTACCCTTAAAAGGTCTCGAATTCAAAGATTAAATAGCCATAATTTGCAAATTGAAAACCGCTATAAGAACCCACATAAGGAGCTTTTACCAGACAGATACAAGCACAGGTTGAAAAACGACAAGAAAGTTAAGGAATGGGAAGTAGGCCGACTTCATGTGGGAGTCAATGGGACGTTAATCATCCATACAGTAATATTGACTGACAAGAAACTATAGATCCACGTTGCATACTGATTTTCGTATAATAAGATACGGTCATCGCAACTCAAGGTTTTCCAGTTTGTCATGGCTTCCTTAACAAATATATGATTTATAGCATACTTTGCCATACTGCAGCGTTTTTCCAGACCAAGCATCCTTTATCAAGTGGAACAGTGGTGTATCCCAGCTGCTGTGCACTGAAGAGATTCACATGTGCATTCGTTCAAATCCTACGTGATTTTCATGTGTCGTCTGTACTCCTTTAGTTCAGTATAGTATTTCCTTTCCTTTCCGGTATCAGAACAGTCTTCAAGTGTAGGCTACATCAAGTCACAAAATTTAGAAATATGCATTAAGCATGAAAAATGGATTCTGACAGTCCGACTCCCTTTTTCATAGGATATTCTTATGAGACGAATTAGTCCATTGCGCAATAATTTGTAGCTTCCTTGTAGTATAACTCACGTTACCTGCTTTGTTTCCCTTTAAAACTGAAAATTTTTTTTTATTATCTTGGACACTTCCTGTTTGCTTTCTAGTGACGCTCCCTGTTTCTCCTTTTGGCCAAATTTTTCATGGCTTCAAAATTTCGTAGATTTTTTTCCATCCGTTTGGTCCAACTTGATACAAAATTCACCCAGTTGTAGTCTCCTAAACTATTTGCATTCTCTTGATTCCCAGTTTTTTGAAAGTTGTAAAGTAACCAAAGGCTTTGCTAAAGGTTTGAAGAAAGGTGATTTGGTCACTGTAAGAGGGTGCGGAATTACCGGTCATTTCCTTGGCGCAGTACTTGGAGCTCAATTTTCAATGAAATACTGGAAAACAAGTTAACAGATTTTCAGTGGCGCTTGTCTCATATATTAGCAACTGGGCATAGGGTATGTCGTTGGGGTTTGGAGATTATATTATTTGCCATCACGTAAATTGCAATGTTGTTGAAACAATTAACCATCTATTATTGGAGTGTTCTCAAATGAGTCCTGTAATCATTTGATTGAAAAACGTTTTAAGAAGGTTATTCAAAGACGGTAGTAATTTAAACCCTACATTTGTTCCTCTTTCATTTCTCTGGGAAAAAAATACCGCGTGTATTTTTTATAGAATTCGGTATATTCCTAGGTATTTGTAAGTTAATTGAGTGGAAATCTGGATTAATCTTAGTTTTCAATGGGTTTGTAAGAATCTGAGCGCCAGATGATAGCCGAAATTGTCAATGAAATAAAGTTACGTGTGATGGCGGATCACATGAGGTTGTCATCATCAGATTTTTTTTAAAGTGTGGGTTGAGGAATATTCCTTTTCAAAAATGCTAGAGTTAACTGTGGTTATAATACTCCCAGACTTCTATTTATTTGTATATGAATAATCGTGTATGAAAATATAAATTCTTTCTTTTTTGTATATATTTTTCTTTGATAATTCTCTCTATGCTGGAATTTTGTTCTTTAATGATGTTTTAACTGTGTTTCTTCCCATCTGTAAATACTTGCATATATTTTAATTATATATATATCTCTGGTTAATGTTTATATATATAAATACAAATGTACGTTTGTTCAGGATCGTAAGAAAGTTCTTCCTTCACGGAAAAGGAAAAAAGTAAGGTCTATTCCTCTGCTTGATTTCAGTTGTGTGTAGGTTAGTCGGATAATTAGGTTTGTTTTCATGCCTCATCTTATAACCTTCTAGCTTAATCTAGCGGATTCCACGGCCTTTCTTCCAGTGTGGGTCACTGAATGGTTTCCCTATTCTACCATTGCATATGCAAAACAGCACGTTCAAGTGTAGAAGGGTTCAATTTTAAAGTAACCAGGTGGGAATGTCAGTCCCGAAACTTCTGAGTAAAAGTCACATGATTTAATTACTAACTAGACCACACACCCGGTGGGTAGGAAGAAATGCCTGTGTCTATGGCTTCAAGTCTTTCCTTGTGAAGATGAGTTTTACATCTTTATCACGTCGTTTGTCAATAGGACTGTAATTTTGTTTGCATTGTTGCTTATTGACGCCGTTTAGAATGATTTTTCTGAGTTAAAACGGAATGGTTCTTTTTGTGTCCTACCTGGACCAACTTTTACAGGAAGCAAAAGTTAATATGGAGTAATTTTACATTCGGCCAATCTAAAACTTTGGTAAGTCTAAAACACATCATTTTGATTAATTTTGTTGCCATTTTCTTTGTACCAATTCGTCTCAGATTGGGCTGGGATTGAGTATTTTTGTTGTTCTCTCCACGTAGAGAGAAAGACATACCACAAGAAATTTCCTGCAAAGAGTGCAGGTTTGACCAATTGGTTGGTGGAAAATTCTTTCATCCATTCTTTTGTTTCCCCAATACATTGTACAAAATTACGAAAAAGAAAAGTGTCCAGGCACCAAAAACAGACTTGAAAAAATTAGCAGAAGGAAGTGATCTACAAAACTCTATTGGGCTTAACATAAAAGCAGAACACTCTCTTGAAAAAAGAACAAAAAAAGAATCGTTTTTAAGAAAATCACCAGCGATGAATTAAGTCTAAACCTTACCACTGGCAGTAGGTAAAGTTCATAAAGTTGTACAATTCACACGAAATTTTTTCTACTACCATCAATGATCTTTTGAACAGAGAAACCAACAGAGGAGAAAAATAATGGAAGAGCATAAACTGGTTTTCATTTTCTTTAGCTAGGTGATATATATTGAAATTTGAAAAAATAATGGAAGGCCGTAAAAGTTTTTACGGGGAACAAGATATGAATTTCAAGCGGAAGGAACATAAAATATCTCGAAAGTACCCACTTCTATATCATTGATAGTTTTATTGCTTTGCGGTAGCTTTATCAACTAAGAATAGGAGATATCTTGTACTTATTCTAAAGTAAGGTACCTGTACCAAACAACGTACAAAGGATATGGAAAAACTTATTTCGGTCGTGTTATCTGTCTCCAAAATATTTAAAGGTTTCAAGTGGAATTACAACGTACCGAACCACAAAAAAAAAGCCATGGTATAGAATTGGTATTCACTGACACCATCATGGTAAAGCAATGTGTATTTCCAAACGTAAAATATAGAACGTCTGAGAGAGAAAAGATTCGGTTGAACTATGTACAAACTTTTTACGAGCTAAGTCGCTTTCATGATTCATACGTTCAAAGAAATAAAAAAGTCATAAAATTCTGAGTATACTTGGCACGGTGAAAATAATAATGTGCTTCGTTATTGAAAGGGTGTGAAAGCTTAAAACCAAACTTGAGGTTTATTTTTATTTGCTCGAAACCAGTTGTTACTGGAGAATGCATTTTGCTGACTTTGATAATTCCTGAGCCAAGGTAATGTTTCAATTGTAACATCTTAAGTTCGGTTACGCGATTCAGATTGCGATTCAACTTTCAACAAGTTGCGCGATTTTTCAAGCAACTTTAGCCGCAACTGTGTGTTGTTCCACACTCGAAACTCTCAGGCGTTGCGTATGGAGAGGCCACCCGACTAGGGTAGTAACAGAGGTGATAGTGCAGCTTCCTGGGAGAGAAGATTTATTCCCCTTCTTGTCATTTGACGAAAGAGAATCTGAGAGATGACCTTAAGTCTACCTATAGGTAACCTGCGTAGCGCCTATGTGGCTGCAGCCCCCTTTAGGCTGCCGCCCCTCAGTACTGCCAGCGATGGCAAGAAATTCTGTTCAATGAGCTCAAAAGTTGATCGTTTTAATATTTATGAGCACTCACCACAATTGGTCTATTCCTGAGGTAGGCGGTGCTCAACGACTAAATCTTGGCAATGCGACGTTGAACACAAAGAGGTTTAAACCAAACAAAAACATAGGCTTATTACGTCCGTTAAAAGCTTTTAATTTAGATGGAAGTCTTGATCATGGACAACCTCTTTCAAACAATAACAACTTCATCAAAGAATGGATTTTAAACATATTCTTTTGTTGAAAAGTATCGAACTATCTTTTCCCGTGGCTGTGGGACACGTATGTTTACATCCGGATTTTAGTTTCGCGCGTGCGCACTTTTCGCTAGCCAAAGAAAGAAAAATTTCTGTATGAATATCATGTTTTTGGGACATTTTCTAGTTACGCGGATCAGTTAACGTTAAAAAGGGATATGGAAATCAACCCTTGATGACATCGGTGATGTGCAGAATCTGATATGAAGAAGAAAAGGGATTCAGAAAGAGAAAAAGAGACAGGTATATATGATAGATTCTGAAAATATATGAACGTTAGCTTCACAAAGAAACTTTGTAATGTCAACTCACTGTACTTCATCAATGTGGAACAGCCAGAAAGGATATGTACACATGAATTATTAAAGGCTCACTGTAACCAGGCTTTACAGAAGAGTTTCTGTCAATGTGTACTGTACACTGTGCAGTATTTAGGCACCCCAACCCTTAAATAGCAGATTATAAAGCCTGATGGGTGTAGGACAGCCAATGCCCCACAACCATGCTGTCATGTAAACGAACTACCAAACCAAATGCCTAAGGTTACTGTTCTTGGTACAAAATTTTACAGATACCCCCACTCCACTGAGTAACACCACAGCATAGCCGTCTAAACTGTAGCATTCAAGCAATACATTGTTTCTTCATGGTGGAGCTGGCGTAGCCTATGTAACCGTAGGGGGACACTCCCTGGTTGGACTTATTTTTTCACTCCCTCATATGTAACCAATAAATGGGCAACAGGGGCCTATTTCTTCACGGCGGAGCAGGTGTAGCCAACGTAGCCACTTGGGGGACATATTGGATGCTTATAACCTCCACTTTTTACTGAATTTAACAGCATTCAACCGTCATTTAATATACTGTAGGCTGCTTAAACTGGTCTTTTGATTTTGAATAGGCTAACATCTAAATCCTCTCTGACAGTTTGTGCCTTTCCTTAATTCTTTTTTTTTTTTTTTTGAATGTTGCAATGAGAGCTTTGACCCCTTGACAGGATAATTTTGTCTATAGTCTCTGCCATTTTTTTTTTGAACTTTTAATTTCTGCATGGATTTCAGATGTGAAATTCAGATAGGAAAATTCACGTCGCTTAATTTGCTGAGAAATAGGGCCCATTGGATTTTGCCCTTAATTCTGTACTTACCATACTTCGCATAATAATGCAACTGACACAAGTTATTGTTATCATTTACTTTTTTTCAGGAAGCTGGTTCCTAAACCTGTCCGAATGAAGAATTGGCCAAAGTTCAAGACGCTCTAAGAGTCACCTTTGACTCCGTGTGCATGTACTGAATTCTGGTTTAAAAAATAAAATATTAAAAACAGAATAGCAACACTGATGGAATTTCTCCATGTATGTACATGTACTAATAAATTTTGTTAGGCATGCATTTATACATGTATGTAAACCAGCTAATTTCTACTATAACTGTCTTACCGAAGTTTGTGTAACCTTAATCATACCAGCATACCAAGAACTGCTGTAATGATAACCAATACATATAGCATCAAGAGCATCATATCCTTGTCACATTCTGGTGGTTCCAGCAACTAGCATCACGAGGAAGAACTTGGTGGGCACCCCCCCCCCCACAGAGTATGAATAATTTAATAAGACCAAATACAAAGTATAGGGTAGACTGTATGATGGAAAGATCAAATTATAAAATAGGTCAGCATCCCATATTCTGTCGTGAAGGGTGGTGATTCCAGCAATGTACATTTTAAGTACAAAGGAAAGAGGTGCCTTTGCATTTTATTTAATTTAACGTATTTGAGGGTCAAAAAGCCATTTGGCTCATCGAGGACCCTATGCCAGAGTAAGTGTGGATGAACACCAGCAAACTTCGCCTGCTCCAGGGACGGCCATTTAACGTCCCCATCCGACGGAGGTGAATGTATCCTCAGTCTTTAGCCACTTTCTCATAGGCTGGGTGGGGTGGAGGTTACTTGCTTTGCACCACTGCTCCACAGCTAAACTGAGCATGCAGACAACTTCCTGAGTCGGGCAATTTCCTGAAACGGACAACTTCCTGAAACGGACAAGCAAATACCCAATTTTTTTATTCACCAATTTTTAAACACCCTCAGCATCACTGTGAACAGCTATGCTGAACAAGCTTATTTTTAGACCCCGGAAAATTTCCACTATAACGTTAATCCTCAGTAAAAGACTTTACTGAGGACCATTAAAACACTAGCCTTGTGGCTTCAAAAGGTGCGTTTAATACGAAGAACGTATTTTCATAATGATCATGGAGAATGAGGTGCGATACGACCCGTTTATGACCTAACGTTACACACGCTCCATATTTATACGACCTAAAGTAGACACGTACAATTGGGTGGTAGGCCTAGGCTAGATAAATTCCTACAACTGATTAATGTTCTGCCGATCCTCAGGTTAAATGTTACTACCTAGGCCTATGACTGTAAACCCTGAGGTAACTGTAACCATGACGTTGGAAACATAATAGCCTATGTGGGTTTTTAAGTGAAGATCTATCATTGTCAGGAGGTACACGATATACTTGACGGTTGAAGTTACCCGGTTCCAAATATTGACATAAACAGCATCACAAAACTGAAAAGTCACCCGCCTGTACTAGACTGAGTCTAGGTCAAGTGAAGTATAAACGATACTGCTGTAGTACTGGCTTGTTTGTATACATAAACAACGACAAACAACAACAAAATCACAATAGCTAGTCTACACTGATCATTGTGTACACTATGTACGTATGCTAGGCTGTACACTCACTATCCGAACTCACCTTTCGATCACATTTGAACCTGTTGTATCAAATTTCAGAGCAATATATTCCAAAGATTATCTTTAATAGGTCTGTTAACTATTAATCCTTCGATTCTGTTTGCAAGAGAGATTGTTAAAGCACACAGGTCTTCTCTAAATGAGAAATAATGGACTGCATTTACTGCCTTATTTACAAACTTTGCGTTCGCTTGAAAAGTCAAATTTCGCGGAAAGCACAGTTCAGCTCATTCGCAGTCAGAAAGTTGATTGTAAAGTTGCAGCAAAATAGAACATGTATGAAGTTGCAACAACCGACGTGTAAATGTGCAGAAGTTTTTCCTTTTTTTTTTTTTATTTAACTAGAATTTAGCTCATGAACATTTCTAGCTCCCTCTTTAAATGAATTATTAATCAAAACAATCTGAAAAACTGAGCAAGAATGTCTTTGAGAGATTGCTTTTTTGAAGTCAATTTCAATTTTAAGATTCAGTTACTTCTAGATCTAACACCTGGACTCCCAAGACCAGGCTAGAAACAAAGAGAAAAATACAAAAAAGGTATAGGCCGAGAAAGGGCACCAACACCTTCATGATGACTACAATTTGTTGCAGACATAACTTGTTCATTTTCTAAATAACTAGTGTTTCCATCAAAGCTCTTAGCACTCGACTAAAAATTGTAAGGTAAGCGATGTAGTAGAAATGACTTCTTATGCGTTCTTACATGTTCAAATTGAAAGTGTTTGACGCAGCTATTTCATCAAATTTAAAACAGCTATAACCACTAACACTACAAAATACATACACTAGAGAACCAAAACAGCAACTGAGATCGATGAAATAAAATTGTCCATACACGCTACAAAGTGTTACCAGATGAAGTTTGGCTCAATGGACACTACAAATTGAGACTTTTAAAGCTTAAAAATCTAATTGAGTTGACAAACAAAGTTGAATCTTCCTGTAAATCTGTACATCCAGCTCAAGCTACCGAGACAGCTATTGTTGGCACTTAACTGGGGAAATAACCCCCTGCCTCACTCACTGAGTATATAATTAACACTGTCTACAAAGACTGAATAAGAAAATTTCTTTCTTGATTTATAATCATGTTACAAAAATGATTGCATAGTTTAAGGGTTTTTAAGGATGAATTAATTCTTTATTTCAAAACCGCGAAACAATTCAAACTTTGCACATATCAACTGTTTTCACTCTCTAAGAATATTGTAGTGAGCTAAACAAAACTTCAGGTTTTGAAAATTCTCACTAAAAGTACGAAAAGGACTTACTACTAGTATTCCAAACTTACAAAAAATCTTGTTGGATTATTCGGTTTTAGGCGAAATGAAAATATCCAAGTTAAAATTCCAGATAAGCTAAGATCTTTGAGAAGATTATCCCGTTGGGGATTTCTACTTTTCCAGAACATTTACCTTTTAGAGAATTGGCACGACTCGAGCTATGAATATATTTTCCCCTTTTGTGGAAAGATATGTGATTTTGAAGCAATCTTGTTGTTACCATGGAGTTGTTATGAAATGGAGTTATAGTCAAGTAGTTGTTAACAATAAATCTTGTTTTTTGTGTTTCATGTTTATTCAGTAATCTCGAATGGTGTCTGGAATGATACACAAAAGGCCAACGTCGTCCTCTACGACTTCAAGAGGTCATTGCCGGTATGTGTTTTTGCCGTTTCTTTAATACAGCCGATAAGAAGCATTAATTACAAGTACATTTATTTATCAGTTTAGATACAGTCTAAAAATTGAATAGTTTGCTTCTCCTTAACATGTTTTTCATGTTCACCTATTCTGCAACTTGCAAAAGACACCACTGTTTATCACCAAAGTCTAGTCTTACACAATGTTTCATCATATGCATGCAGCTGTGGCATTAGTTTTTTGCCAGCATTTCGGTCCTTGGCGATAAGCAGTCGTCTTGAGTGTAAACTACTAGACGGCGGCTTCTGGATGGTTTTCAAAGCATTGTTCAATGTAATCCTTCTTCTTAGTTCGTGAGTTAGTTAGATGAGGATTTACGTACCAGTTTCATACCAATTGGTCAGTTTTGAGCCGGCCACGGCCTTATTCCAGCTGTAGCTTACTGGCTGGTTTTCCTCACCCATTGCTTATGCTGAGATTCCGTTTTAAAGTCCAGGGTATGACCCGAACTCTAAACCACCAAACAGCAAGTCAATGCTCAGATAAACACTTGACTATGCAGTCGGTTCTTCAGTTAGAATAACAAAGTCGGTGTGAATAGGGTAATACAATATAAGGCCGATTAGCTAAGAGAATAGATCGAATTTAAATTCCTCGATCGTCAGTTATGCGGATTGTAAGGATTTCCCCTCACGCTTTCCTGAATTTAAAAGGAATAAGTACAGAATTAAGTTGGAGTCTCAAATCCATCTAATACCACCTCCTTGTTTTTCTTAAGTTTCAAATATCAATAGAATTTACCACCAACGAAAAAAGAGAGGTGGCTTTTAAAACTTCTTTTTTGCTGTGCTCATTGTGAAAATTAGGTTGAGGAAGTACATCAAATCTATCTAAATTATAGATTGTTAGAATGGTTTTAATTGTAACATCAATTTCAGAAGAACATTAAACCCACTGTTTGCTAGATTAGATGCTGTATAGGTAAGCAAGGTCTTGTCCAAGGGCAAGGCTTTTTCGAAAAAGAAGTTTGCCATTGAAAGAACATTAAGCCCCCTGGAAAAATTTTCGCCCTTGGATGAATTTTTTCCCCTCCTCTTCAAAATCATTTCTGGCTACCGAATTGAGACGTGTGCTATTGAAAACCTTTACCGAGATGGTAAAGTATCTTTACCTACACTAATTCTTTGGTTCACAAAAATGCACGAACTTTTGGTGTGATCTATCCTCCGAAACGGTGCTCAATTGGTTTGCTAAAAGCTTTCTTAAAGCATTCTACAAGAATTTCTGTTTCGGAAAGCATGACAACCTCATTATCTTTTAGTCCTATGTTAGTTAGGTTTATTTCATTTACTAATTTTTCGATGCGATAAAGATCACCTGGTTTCATTTCTGCTGGAGTGCACATTGCCGGTTTGTTGCCACATTGTTCCTCTGTATGAGGTTTTCGGTTAGCACAATATGGATCATTTCCTGGGACGTCATTACCCATTTCGTCGGCATTGGTTGTTTTAGCCATTTGCCCAACTTTTGGTCTAGTTGGTCTAGTTTCTTTAACTTTTCTGAAAGTAGTAGTTGTAGTGAAATCAATGATCTCACAAAATACAGCAGAACTTTCAAAACGCATATCTCTCTTTATTTGCTTTTGTATGTTCTTCATTTCATTTCTTGATCGTTTCTTTCTGGGTTAAACCAACATTTACCAGTTTACTGGTTAAAGACCGAGCCTGTGAAGTTCTTCCCAAAGCGGATAAACATGCTGTCCTTCATTGTCTAATGCTACGCCGTATATGTGGACAGAAGACTTCTCAAACCAAACAAGAGGACCTACAGATCCTTTTTTTGTTGAAGGTGTAGCTGTTAAGAGCAAGACGGAGAGCCAGACCAAGAGAAAGAGAAGGAGCAATTTTTTGAAGCTACTTCTCGGGCGAACCAAATGGTAACATCTATTGCAGTTGTCATTGGTGTGTAGTTATCTTCAGTCCTGCAAAAATGTGGGAAAAACAGGTGGTAAATACACCATCATGGCAAGGATAGTAGTGGATGAACAATAACGGAGTTGTTATTGGCTTATTACTCGCATCATTTTGTATTTTTTTGTTACTTTTGTTGACATACTGATCAGGCAAATAGTGACCCATACAAATTGCGTCCACACACACATCACTGTCTGCATAGATTCGGTCTGCTTGGGAAGAGAAAATCATTTTTGGTTGTAGTTTGCTCAACTAACAACCTGTTCCAACTCGAGTTCTGGATAATACTAGTAGAAGGCTTCGAAGTATAACAGCACTAGTCTCTTTGATTGGATCCTTCATTCTCATGCGACAGTAAAATGCGTGACTCCCAGTGAAAATTGTGTTCAATTGAGGCATTTTTACATTAAATTATAGATCAGCTGTCACAACGTTTTACTCAACTTTATGTTACTTTTCAGAATTTGATTCTCCTTTGATTATAGTTTGAATGAAAATTTTATCTCCGCAAACTTGACAACTTCCAAATAAAAGTGTATTGAGACATTAATTAGACTGAAATGTGTGTCAATCTGACACCTGGCACACCTAAGTCCCTTAAACAAAGCTTGAAAGCGAAGTAATGGTAGTGTAACTTTAGTACATAGCATTTTGCATCTGGAGACCTTAATATCCATTTTTCTCCAACGAAAAGGTAAACTTTCCATTTCCTTTGGTCCTCCTATCATGTCACACTCCAACAACAACTTCCATGACACCAAGCCTAGTTTCGCTTCTGCTTAAGGGAAGCCTGTTCATGGTCTCTCACGGCGACGTAGACCCACAGAGAAGTGAAAACAAATGCAAAATTCAGAATATTGCTTTGAGCAGCTAAGAAATAAAATAATATAGGCGGATCCGGACAGTCAAGTGATGGTCTGATATTAGTCGGACATAACTGTGGTCTATTGGCTTTAGTCCTTCAATTCCTTGCTAAACTGTATCATGGATAGTTACACACTAAATTGTATCTTGATTCCCGCAATTTCACTGAATATGAGGGTTTGAAATTCATGCAGACAATAAATGAAGACCATTTAAGCCTGATGGACCCTACTAATGTCTGTCTACAGTCACTTAACACAAGGACTGATTCAGGGGCGTAGCCAGGATTTTCATGTGGGGAGGAGGGGGGGGGGCAAAGTCGACTCATCGTCCCCAATTTTGACCGACAGGACTATCTAAGCGGAGCGTACAAGAAAATTTTTGGTTTTAGAAAACCCTTAGATTGCAGGAAACGGTACTTCCCGAGTGTTTTATGCTGCATGTTCCCAGCCTGGAAATATGGATCTCATTTCTGAAATTTCTCAATTAATGCAAAAGAAAAACAATTTTTAAGAAAAATGTTAATACATGTTTCTAAGCGGAGCTCTACCATCGATTGGCGCGGAGCGTACCAGGAAATTTTTGGATTTACAAACCCCTCAGATGGCCGGAAACGTCACTTCCCGAGTGTTCTAAGCAAGAAGATGTTCAGCCCAACCTCGAAATCCTCCCTGCTTCTAAATTGGAGCACTTGACAAATATTGAGGGGCTGAACATACCTTTAGCCCCACTTTTTCACTTTTCATCGCCGCCACTGGGGTGCGGCATTTTCTTCAGAGAGCGAAGCGTCCAAGTGAGGAGCCCAGCGTCCGAACGGGGAGAGGGTGTGGTTCTTGTATTAATGTTTGCCTTATTCCTTCGAGAGTTAGTGTGTGGCTGTAAGAGGTTTACTATACGAGTCAATGGGGCCCTAGGGAATTGTGTTGCACTGAAACAAAACAGCTACTCATAAGGCTTACATTGGCTAAACCAGCGGAAATGACATTTTGCCCTGAAAAACGCCAAAATTCCATTTAAATAAAAAAAAAAAGATAAAAAAAATTAGGTCTGGGCGGGAGTAAGTGCGGACCCTCTGAACCCCATGGCTACGGGCCTGTCTCTCTGGGTGTCCCCCTCCCCTTTTGGAATTTTTTCGCTGTCTCGGAGAGCTTAGATGCAATATGGTGCAATATTTTGTTCTTTTTATACTAGATTCCACTGTTCTCCACAGGGGGTTTTAGAGGGGCGACACACCCTCCTAGTGAAATTGGCCACCCCGCCAAAATATTTGCCGCACTCAAAAAATGCAGCTTTCATTTTTAGTACATTGCTACATTACACATATACAAGTCTTAACTGGAAAAATGTGTCTTCCCTCCAGGCTTGGCGCCAGGATTTGCTCGACGAAGGGCCACTCTCCGAACGGGGAAGGGGTAGGATGGGTAGCGACCCCAAGCCCCGACAGCCAGGATGGCGTCGATGAGTTGGTGAGGGAGATTTGAAGAAAACCTGAGCACTATACCTGCCATTGCGAGTCATGTACTACATAAAATTTGTATATGCTAGAGGAAGATATTTCCGCATTGATTTAACCGTGGAAAAGCGGACGAAATTTTTTTGGGTTAGCCTAAACTAAAAAGAATCTGTACTTATTTAAAGCTTATATAGGTCAATTGTCACGGCATTTGGGCCCTATCGGGCACAACTTAGATTGTATTTTCTTCTTCGAGTCCGTACCGCACGACTGATACAAGAGATCACACGTCCCTGGTTTAGCGAGATGAGATGAAATTGCCGACATGTACATTAATCCATTTATTCTACTTATTAATATACCTGAAAAGATGGGGTTTGTACTTTATTAGCTCTAGGTAACGGAAATGAGGAAGAGTGTGCAAAGCGTACCGAACATTTTGGGTTTTATTGCAGAAATAACTTTTTTGAAAGCCAAAATAACTAAACCGACCATGGGAAGGCGACAGATTATTCCCGACAGGGGGCGGGCCATGCAAGCGACCACAAGTTCCGACAGCCCCTATGTCGAGGGGTGGTGAGAAGGGGATATGAAGGAGCCCAACTATTCCATGTTATTGCAGCCTGTGGCACATTTTGCACACTATCACTTAAAAGCCGAGTTGCGCCCTGATAGTGTTCTTTTGAGTCTGAATCGTGAAATTGCAAAGCGCGCGAAAATTTTTGGTAGGCTTACAAAAATAACATAACCTATGTAATCATTAAAAAAAAAAAAAAAAAAAAAAAAAAAAAAATAGAAACTGTAGGGGTTGTAGACGGTATCGGGGATAACATACATTGTGTCGAAACCACCTGGAATACCCGATAAAATTGCCAAACTATGCTCCGTGAGTCGCTCACCAACTGACCTATCGCATGACACACACAAGAGAACAGCAACTAGGCTTTGTGATATGGGATAAAGTTTACGACCCCTAAATAACCTGTGTACTCTGTCTACCTGTTACTTGGTAAGATTGACAGGACTTACACTCTCTAGATATGTGGAATGGAAGTATTGAAAAAACTGGACTGAATCCACAGCGCGCGTAGCGCGCCAAAAATTTGGGTTTCTTATTAGGGAAATTGTCCCTTGAGAGCAAAAAACAAGTAAACCATCGGGGAGACTTGTCGCCGTCGGGGACTTCATACTTTATCGTAGCGATTAAGAGCCCCCCCCGAAAAACTGTAAAAAATGCCCCTGATTCCCTCCCTCCTCTTGCCGTTAATTTTGTTTTAATTTTTTCCTCTCCTTCATTTTTTCAACATCGCTCATCGCGTCCCCAAAATTTCTGTGCGGGGTGGGGGGGGCACTCTTTCCCCCGCTGGCTACGCTAGTGGACTGATTGGCATCGTCTATGTACTGAAATAGATGTCAGTTGAATTGTGTTAGTTTTAAAAATGTGACATGCCTTATTCAGAATCAGGGGTATGAAGCATTGAGTCATTTGTTGCGCTTTCTCTAAGCACTCACAATGACTAACAAGTTGTTCACTTGTGCTGAATAAAAAAAATACGAATTCGCATTTTGAAATCTTCTCCGGGTATTTTGGTATTGGCCCCTTACAATTCAACTAATAGGATTGACCACACGCATGGAATTTTTGATCGGCTAGTTATTTAAGCGGAACACCACCATCAGTTGACGTAGAGAAAATTGCAAAAAACCAGTTGGCAGAAAATTGCAAAAAACCAGTTGGCAGAAAATTTTGAAAAATCGCGAGCAGGCTGTGGCATCCCCACACATGTATATGCCTCTCTTTTGGCGGAAAACTGTAAATTTTGAAAGTAAATGGCATGTGGTGAAATATTAATTTTAGCTTGAAATAAACGAAATAATAAGAAAATATAATTATGAGAAAAGCCCAGGCGTGTAGCCAACGAAAGGGAGGGGAAAGGGGAAGAGACCTGCCCTGAAAATGTTTTTTGCCGCTCTCGAGACATTGAAGTTTGACATTGACTTAATAATTTGTACACTTTTTGCCTTTGACTTTTACGAAAAAGAACGGATACGTGTCGGTATATTGGCCGAGAAAAAAATAATCCTTATAATCATGTAATTGCATTCACACGACAACAAAGTTAAAAACAGAGACAGTGGGTACAGTAAATGTTTGTGTTAGCTTGTATGCAGAGGATTCTATTGATAAGCATGCAAGAATTGCCCTGCAATCACAACCTCTCAGAAAGCCGAAAATGGAATTTCCCAGGCTTGTCAGTGACTCGTAGCAGTTTTACACATTGAAGTTTCATTTGAAATAAAATGTTCACTTCAATAAGACATGATTTATTGCAATTCAAGCAAAAAATTACTACATGTAAATAAATGTACTCCTTCAATTTTCCCGCCAAACCTTTGGATTTAGTAATCCTGCATGGGTACCCTCGGGCTTGCCTGTGAAATCTGGCAGTTAAAAACAGCTTTTTGAAACCTTCGCCTGTACAATATTCTACCATTTTGGGTACAATAATGCCAAAAGTATGAAGTGAGACTGACGAATAATTGATTTTTCATTTCGATGGTTATGGAAACCGATGCAGTCGTGATTACGCGTGTTTGTGACACTTTGCTCGTTAACATTGTGTCTCAAGTTAGCAGTATCCGAAAGTTTTTAAAATTGTTACATAGATGCATCATATAGGGAGAAAGACACCTTATTAATTTTGTTGAAGGTCAAATGTCACCTTAGGTCACTAGGGGTCAAACGCTGAAAACTATCCTAAACCCCAATTTTCAAGGTAGAAATCTTGGATGGGTATCATATTTAATATGTGGATGGGGTATGTTTAGCAGATGACCCCCTCAATTTTTGGTGGTGGTTAAAGACATTCCGGGACATCCGGATCAACCCCTGAAAAGCTAGTTAATGCAATATCTTAATGTAGGAAAGTTTAAAGGCTCAGTTCTCTCACCCCAAACAGTACCAATTCTCCTAACCTTCTTACTGAAGCCCCTCCCACATTTGTCTGAAATTCATACTCTGCAGATACAATCTCAGTTTATTGCTTCAAGGTGAGTATACAAAAACTCAATTTATATAATCAAAAAACCCTCAGTACCGTTCATGCTGTGTAACATAGGCTTTGGTACTCTGCATTGTTTGAATTAGCTGTCAATCAAAGAGCTAAGCCAATTGAGAATTTCGGTACCCCCGTACCAAAAATGTGTTTTGGGGAGAGAGGTTTGGCTCTTTGACACCTTTCGTATTTGGTACTGGTATGTAGGTGTTGTAGGGGAGATGGTTCCTTTTGTTTTTGGTGTCGGTCGAAGGTCATTTGGGGTAACACAAAACCATTTTTTCAACATGTAAATTTCACATTTGACAGAGAAGATACAGGACACCTTGGTATTATTTGAAATAAAACATATTGTTCATCGAAACCCCAACGCATTTTTGCATTTCGGTTATAGGCTGCTAGAATGTGTAACTATAAATTTCATTTGGTTTGAATTTTTCATAAATATTTACCGTGACTATGATGGTTCTTTTTTATTTTTCGGAAACATTTTGAACAGCATTTCGGCATGCTTATGGTTTTTCTGTGTGATTAAAAGCATTCCAGAGTGTTTAAGACTTAAATAGTTGCCATAATATATTCATACTTCATTGGAAATTTAAAAGGCAGTCTGTCACCTGTCCATGAGCCTAGGACCTAAAAGCTCCCTTGAAAATGTTTTTAAATATTAGACGAGTCTATGCAACCATCCATGATACAGGTAAGCGAGGAAGATGAAAGATTTATAGGTGATAGACCCCAGTTATGTTCGACTGAAGTCAGGCCATCACTTGTTGTCCGGATTCGTCTATAAACGACTACCTTTAAGAAATCGTATTAAATATATAGCACATTTCAAGGAAGGCAAAAGATATCTGTGAGGGGTGACATGCCCTACTCCCTTCCGTCTTTGCTAGTACTTCAGAACGTGTTCTCCAAGTACCTAAACACACAATGGCGACCGACAGAGGGATCATGCGTCTACTTCGCTTCACATGGCCCGTACCTGCCAGGAGTGTATCCGTTAATGTTGCAATGATTGATATACCCCTGTCAAGGGATACGTCAAGGAGAGGGTACACTTGCTCGAAAGGAGAAACTTTAGAGTTTTCCAAGAAATTGCCAGAAATAAATTTCGCGTATTTTTTTCATATGTCTGCAGTTGCTTTTAAACTCACCTTATCAATCGAATATTACATAAAGTTGATGATTTGAAGTTGACAATATATATAGTTCAGTATAAAACACAAAAGGTATAGAAAAAGAGTAGAAAAACAGATAAAGGGATCATGGGTCTTTTCCACTCAAGATTGCATGCCAGATTGTTTAAGAACAGTTGCCATACTATATTCATACTTCAGTGGAAATATTAGCGTTTTGCAAGAAATTGCCAGAAATAAATTTCGCATATGTTTTCAAATGTCTGAGTTGCTTTAAAACTAACCTTATCAATCGAATTTTACATAAATTTGATGATTTGAAGTTGACAATATATATAGTTCGGTATAAAACACAAAAGATAAGGAAAAGGAGTAGAAAAACAGACCTACTCAGGGCATCATCCCTTTTACATGACTACGTGATATGAAGGCTACAGTCCTTGTCACATTAACTACTTAATATTGTAATTAAGTTACTCAATATTAAAATGTAGCGCATTCGAGGTAAAGTGTCCCTCTGTCCGTAATTAGCGATATTTCTCACAACCTTGTCACATACCTGTCTCCTTTGCTGTTCGAATCTTCTCTAAACTTAGATCCCTTTGTTTCTGAGTCACAGTCGTCCTTTAAACTGAAAAATGGAAATTCAGTCACGTAATCATCAGAACATATTACTAACCACAATAATGTACATGCTTTCATGTCTATTCACTACTGAATATGCCCTAAATATTGCACTTTAACACTGAAGGGCATAATCTGGTGGCTTTTCACTTGAGTCTTGCAAAGACAACATAAAATATTCTACAATATGTATCTCAGATCCTGTCTCAATACCCTTTTCCTAACTCAAGATATCTCATTCTAAAGATTGGGTATTTTTGTTAAAAATACCTTTGCTTTTCAAAAAAGGCAGAGAAAGTTATGTACTGTGGGCACATTGGCTCAGATTCCTTTATTTCTTCTTTACAATCTTGTTTGTACTTGAAATTTGATGCTATTGGAATGTTCAAACATCTTTTCTGGTAGGTATAGCATTACTCTTCACATAAGAAGAGTGAAAACAACAATGTTGTTTGATATTGCCTGCAGCAGAAAAAATATAATAAATAATTGAAGATGGTTTCTATTGTTTTTGATGTCGGTCAAAGATCATTTTGGGTAACACAAAAGCATTTTTTGCAACATGTTAATTTAACATTTGACAGAGAAGATACAGGACACCTTGGTATTATTTGGATTAAAACATATATTGATCATCGGAACCCCAATGCATTTTTGCATTTCGTTTTAGCCTGCTAGAATGTGTGACTATCAATTTGATTTGGTTTGAATTTTTAATAAAAATTTACCGTGACTATGATAATTCTTTTTTCATTTTTTGGAGACATTTTGAGCAGCATTTCGACATGCTTATGGTTTTCAGTGTGGTTAAAAGCATGCCAGATTGTTTAAGAATAGTTGCCATACTATATTCATACTTCATTGGAAATTTGAAAGGCAGTCTGTCACCTGTCCATGAGCCTAGCTCCTTTGAAAATGTTTTAAATATTAGATGAGTCTATGCAACCATCCATGATACAGGTGTAACCAGCTGGTGCTGATTGCTGATTTCTGCCATTTATTTTTTTTATAACGTTTTACTTGTGTACTTTAGTGTCTTTCTATTCTTTAACCTGTAAATAGCTTGTAGATAGTTCAGCACTGCAGTACACTGTAGTTACAGTGTACCGTACATGTAAATTGGGCCCAGTGCTTAATCTGCTGTGCTCAACCAGGCATGACAATGGACCATTTTAAGAGCCATTGCCTCCACACTGTAGTGGGCAGTTTGTACAGCAGGTATGGTGACCACAATTGCTGCATAATTAGTTAGTCATCAAGTTCATGGGATGGGTAAAGAATAAGTTAAGAAATTACTATGGGATAGCTTGGGTTGGGAACAAAGGAATTGAGGAGGAAGCAGGAGTTGTTGGCTGGACGCTGAGGAGAGAGGAGGCTGTGAGAGGAGAGTAGGGGAGAGAGGAGGAGAAGTATAATTAAGAAGAAAAGCAGATTTATGCATGCTGTATATTTAAAATTCCATGAAGAAGGATGTTTATTTCATAAATTGCTGTAAATTTGATTTCCAAGAGAAGAGACGTTAATTACCCCCAAAATCTCTGGACTTAACTTTTAAGATGAGCGACCTTCATTACTTAATTTCTTGGTTTAATTGGAGGAGAAATAGAGGGCCGGAGCTGGCAACCTTTTGAAAAGCTGGTACTATATTTTCATTAACTTCATTGACCAGAGGTAACTTTATTATAACATTAGCTTAAATTGCAGCCCAGATACTGAAGAAATCAGTTCGTGTTGAATTTATTAAAGAAAACTATCAAATCTGTAAACCTGCTCAAGGGGAGTGCATCTGTTGATAGATACTTTCCATTCATTCGCAACTTGTGGAAGAAGGGATAGAACTTTCTTTTATCCCCACCATATTAGACATCCGCTGTGAAAGTGGAATTTTCAGTTCCCTATACTTACCCATTATAATTTACCAGACTGTCCGAGGTTTTATAATAAATTCTACGTAACTTAAAGGAACCAGGGAAGGGGATCGCAACCCTTACTCCAAATGCAGATATGGATTGATATCTGGATATATCTGGTTATATACAGCCTTTATATGGCCATATCAAGCAAGATATACAGCCACATTAAGATGCCTTGATATAATATATCAAGTTTTATATGGCCATATCAAGCCAGATATAACTTGATTCAAGAAAAGCCCAGATATGCAAATAAAGTTTTTTATGGCCATATCAAGCCAGATATGAGTTGATGAAATGCCTCCCCAGATATGCAAATAAAGTTTGATATGGCCATATCAAGCCAATTATAAATTGATGAACTACCTTCCCAGATATACAGATAAAGTTTAAATGGCCATATCAAGCCAGATATAAATTGATGAAATGCCTTCCCAGATATGCAAATGAAGTTTGATATGGCCATGTCAAGCCAAATATAAATTGATGAACTACCTTCCCAGTTATACAGATAAAGTTTAAATGGCCATATCAAGCCAGATATAAATTGATGAAATGCCTTCCCAGATATACAAATAAAGTTTGATATGACCATATCAAACCATATATAACTTGATGAAATGCCTTCCCAGATATGCAAATGAAGTTTGATATGGCCATATCAAGCCAGATGTAACTTTATGAAATGCCTTCCCAGATATGCAAATGAAGTTTGATATGGCCATGTCAAGCCAGATATAAGTTGATTCAATCCCTGTCCAGATATGCAAATAAAATTTGATATGGCTATATCAAGCCAGATATAAACTGATGAAATACCTTCCCAGATATACAAATAAAGTTTCATATGGCCATATCAAGCCAGATATAAATTGATGGAGTGCCTTCCCAGATATGCAAATAAAGTTTGATATGGCCATATCAAGCCAGATATAACTGATTAAATTACCATGGCAGAATTACATATTAACCTTTACATAGCCATATTAATACTTTTTGGTTTAATTTGTGTACCTGTCCTACATAAAGAATTTCTCTTGAAGCTGAACAAGTATCAGCAAACCAAAACCAGTACATTCAAACCATGTTCAGTCATATTATACTAACATATGCAAATGACTTCCCCATGTGGGCGTGGTCAGGAATTTAGGGCCCTGATTCTCTTTTTATTGTGATTAAGGAAGTAATATGTGAAAAATCATGAAACCATAAACAAAATTTATGTTGGGATATTGCCCCATACGATAATTTAAACCAAGAATGCAGTGTAAACATTTAAAAGTAGGAATTTCACAGCAGTTTTTTCTTCACTATTTAGTAATTTAACAACTTCAAATACTTAAGTCAATGTTATGCAAGTGGCATTTAACTTTGTTAGAGATGTTCAGATAGGCCTTAACATTATGCTGGCTCAGAAGGTTGTGGCTTCTGTTCTATTCAGCCAGTCTAGAGCAGAACCACTCAGTGTTTGCCCTTTGGAGGGCGTACTTGTCCATTTGGGACGTTAAGCTCCTTAAGGGAGCAGAACTCCTCCGGGAGTAATCGTTTGGTTTTCGCCCCTTGGCTCTTAGCCAGAGAGTGGTGGGGACTTTTAGAAAAAAGCTCAGAAGGCTTCTGATACGCTTTACACAAAAGTAGTGCACTAATAAATTTTGGTCCAGTCATGTATGATCCAGATATGGGACATATATGCACCATATTTTTCTCCTTAATATGGGATCAATACAGTAAATCTTTATATTAACCAGATATGGCACTGCTTTATATGGGATCAGTATGGAATAGCTTTATATAAACCATATATGGTATTGCACTATATGGTTCATATCTGTTCCAGATAAAGACCTGATCCAGATAAAATTTTATCTGGCCCATATATGGATTAGATCTGGTTCTGGCACAGATCAAGGTTATATCTGCCCAATTTTTTTTATCTGGTCCAGATATAAATCTAATACCTGCAGCAGATATGGGCCAGATATGAAATCCATATCTGGCCCATATATGGAACTTCATATCTGGCCCATATCTGGATTTGGAGTAAGGGAAAGGTTGACCAGAAGAAGAGATGACAAGGGAGCTGAATCCTGCGGCATTGGAGATTAAGGGTCAACCATTCATCAGGGACACAACAAGAATTAATATTTAATTAGGAATTTATTTGTGGTGGCCACCAAAATTATTTTTGTTGTGAAATAATTAATTTTGTGAGGGATTATGTGTGAACAATGCAGAGTTGGGGTCAGCGCGGCATCATTCATGTAACTTCTGTTTTATTTTACATCACCTGTAAATACATATTCCTTACCAAAAGCTGAAATTTATTGTTAAGTATTCTTTGCTGGCATGAGTAGGTGTGTTCGTTGTTAAATTTATCCCCACGATTTCAATTTTGATCGAAGGGCACATAAGGTGACTTCATTTGCGTACTTCAACCCAAAATAAATTAATAAAGCGGCTAACTCTTGAAGAACTGCTTAATTCATTCAGTTAAAGCCGGCTTTATTGGCGCCCGATGAGGAACTTAGGGCGCATTATATCGTATATTTTTCAGGAAATTAATGCCCAACACACATTTGTCCCAGCAAAGACCCATTTTGCATTTCTTATTTAATTTTTGTTGAGATCGTAATAGTGCCCTCAGTTATGAATGTTTGGATATTTGGATAACTTAACCTGTGCCTTTATTAGAGATTGAACCCTCTATCCTTTATTGTATTGATGCACAATTCTAGAATTATTTTGAGTAAGATCTAGGCCAGTTGCTTAATATTTTATCATAATTGGGAGCCAATTTGGAGGATATCATGGCTTTTCAACAAAAATCTATTTTTATTTCGGGGCTTCCCATTTCCACTAACCTGGCTGATTTGCAGAAGCATTTTGAGAGGGTAGGGAAGGTAATTTCTCTCAAATTAAACGGGGAGGGCCCAGAGCTTATATGTGAGTATTCTGAGGCATCTGCTGCGAAGGAAGCGGTAAGAATCATGAATGGGACAGAATTTAACCAAGTCAAGATGACAGTTTAACAGGGCACTTCCAACCAAAATGCTGTTTCAAGCGCCATGGAAGATGCATTGGAAATGCTGCGGTCTCACGGGTTTATAAAACAGACACCAACCAATTCTGGGACTACGTTTACAACAACAACTCAACCAGCCCCCGCAACGTACGTGCCGCCCCCACGTATTTCACTTTTTTCTGGGGACAAGGTGCCAAAGGTCGGAAAGGTTTCCTTTGAATCCTGGGTCTACGAGGTCAAGTGCCTGAGAAGGGGTGGCTATAGTGACACTATCCTATCACTCATTGTCCGCCGTTCACTGAGAGGAGAGGCAGCCCAACTGACAATGCACTTGGGCTTGGAGGCTTCCATCGATGGAATTTTTAAGAAATTAGAGGGAAGGTATGGCACAGTCGAATCTGGTGCAAGTTTGCTGCAGCAGTTTTACAACACCAAGCAGACAGCTAGTGAAACAGTGGTGGAGTTTGGAAACCGTTTGGAAGTTGTTATTCGCAAGGCTCAAGAGAGGGGTGGAATACTTCAGGGAGCAGTAGATGAAGCCCTTCGGGTGGTTTTCTGGATGGGTCTTCAAGATGAAAAAGTGAAGGTTGCTATAAGGCACCAGAAGGATTCAGTTCGTGACTTTGATGCCCTAGTTAGTCTGGCACGGATTGCAGGATTGAGCAGGAGGATTCGGAGTACGCAAAACAGATGGTGAAGGGGCCGAGGGTAGCACAGAAAGCAGCTATTGAGGTACTATCTGCTCTTGATGAGGTAGAGAAGTTGAAGGCACAAATAGCGGAGCTCACCAGGCGACTAGAGCATCATCAGGCACCGCAGGCTTATCCCCGACGACCCCCTGGTAACCCATCGCAGGCTCGAAGTGACCAACTCAAATTCTACCGCTGCCTGAAGCCTGGCCACATGGCAAGAGACTGCACTAATGAGGTCGCCTGCCTTCGCTGTGGAAAATCTGGCCCCATAGTTGCACGGTGTACCGACCAGTTAAACGAGAATGCCCCCCTACCAGAAGGAGGAAGATAAGTGGCCGCAGTGTTACTGGTCCTCCGAGTGTCGAGGAATCAGGAGATACATTGTCACGCATAATTGGAGAGGCTAACGAAGGGTTTGTGACAGTGAATGGGGTTTTGAGTCGAGGCCTCGTCGACACAGGGTTGCAAGTAACAACAATTGCATCCCATTTCTATCAAAGTCACTTAGGCGAAATACCGATGCAGGAGATAGATCATTTGCTTCATATAAAGGGTGCAGGGGGTCACAGTATTCCAGTCCTGGGCTTTGTTTAGGTGGACATAAGGATTTCAAGTGCTGCTCAAGGCCTTAATTCCATTCTAGCCCTTGTTGTTCCAGACACTGATTATGATTTAAAAGTGCCTATTCTCATAGGGACAAATATGTTGATGCAATGTCGAGATAGACTGTGTACTGAGTAAGGGGTCGGTTACCTAAAACAGATACAGGTAACCCCAGCCTGGGTTTCAGCTTTTACCTAGAGAAGGGGCATAAACAACAGCGGCAAACTGAACGGGTACAATCTGCCAATGAACATGCCATACCTCTTGAACCACATGGGTCTGCTGTAATTCCAGGTTTTGTTAAAGGGGAGGGAAGAAGACTACGGGATTGCTGTGCCATAACAGACAAGATAGAATATTCTGATTTGCCCAAGGGTATAGATGTTGCTACCACAGTAGCGTCCCTTCACTACAACAGTTATGTAGCAATACATTTGATTAATCGCACAGATCAACCCTTAATTGTGCAGCCAGGGGTGACTCTGTGTCAGCTTCAGGAGGTGGTGTTGGTGTCAGAGCTAGATGAAAAACTGATGGTGCAGAGCAACCCTATAAATGTGGATGCAGCTGCAGTAAAGGAGCACACCAAGAATAATGACTCTTCATATATTTCTTTAGAAGACTTTGGGCAAGAGAATTTCTCACAAATGAGGAGAAAATGATGGCAGAGTCATTATTGTAATCCCATAGCAATGTGTTTGCCAAGACAGATTTAGAACTTGGTTGCGCAGTCAAGGTCCAGCACAGTATCCCACTTCAGGACAATATCCCCTTCAAAGAAAGACATAGGCGAATTCCACCCGCTGAGCACGAGGAAGTTAGGCAGCATCTTCAAGAAATGTTGGATGGGGGAATCATTAGAAAATCTTATAGCCCATATGCATCTCCAGTGGTTCGCGTTAGAAAGAAGGATGGTAGTCTCCGCCTATATGTAGATTATCGCAAATTAAATGCCAAGACGATAAAAGATTCATACGCTCTTCCACGAATCGATGAAACGTTAGATGCCTTCACTGGTGCCTGCTGGTTTTCCTTCCTTGACCTGAAGAGCGGATACTGGCAAATGGAGATTGCTGAAGAGGACAGACATAAGACCGCCTTCACGAAGTCGCTAGGTTTCTATGAATTCAACAGAATGCCGTTTGGGTTGACTAATGCTCCTGCGAGCTTTCGGATGCTAATGGAGGGGTGTATGAGCGATCTCAATCTCAAAATATGTTTCGTCTACCTAGATGACATTGTTGTTTTCTCGTCGACCTTTGAAGAACATCTGGAGAGGTTGGGAGCAGTGTTCACCAGGCTCACGCAGTCCAACCTAAAACTGAAGCCATCAAAGTGTAAACAAAGCAAGTTAAGCACCTCTGGCACATCATTAGTGATAAGGGAGTGGACACTGACGCTAGTAAAATTGAAGATTTGCAGAATTGGCACGAACCAACAAACCGGTCGGAGATGAGAACCTTTCTAGGCTTTACTGGGTACTATCGACGATTTTTAAAAGACTATGCTAAAATTGCAACCCCACTTCATGCTTTGACCAACGGCCCCGTGACACGAAGAGGGAGAAGAAACATAAGAAGGGAACAATGATGGCGCCCCCTGGAGGTGGACACAAGTGTGTCAGCAGGCATTTGAAACCCTTAAGCGATAACTAACCTCACCCCCATCTTAGCATATGCAGACTTCAGCAAGCCATTTTTACTCAACACAGACGCATCCGGGACGGGACTTGGTGCTGCACTTCACCAAGTCCAAGGAGGCAGAGAAAGAGTAATTGCATTTGCCAGTCGTGGGTTGAGAGCAAGTGAGAAGAACTATCCTGCACATAAACTGGAGTTTCTTGCACTTAAATGGGCTGTCACTGACAAATTTCACGAATATCTCTATGGCAACAAGTTCATCGTACGCACTGACAATTATCCATTGACATACGTAGCCACAACTGCAAAATTAGATGCGACTGGTCATCGGTGGTTGTCTGCTCTATCAGCCTACAATTATGAGTTGAGGTACGGGTAAAAGGAATGCGGATGCAGATGGTCTCTCCAAAATGTCTGCTGAAGTAGATGAAGGTGTTCTTTTAGAACCGGATGCTATCTTTGCACTTTGCCAGAACCAATTGTACCAGGACCCACCTTCCACTGCCCTTATATACCAAGCTATTGAGACTGTGGTGCAGGAACAAGAGGTTATAATCAACTCTGTTGGAGCATCTTAGAACAACCAAGATGACTTCTTGCAAGGGATGTCAACATTAGACTGGAGAAGTACTCAACAAAATGACCCAGTAATCAGTAGAGTAACACATATTGTGAAGAATAATCTTAATTTGACACAACCAGGAATGCACCAGGAAGATGATGAAGTACGTCGACTGTTGTTGGAAGGAAGGCGATTGAGTCTGCGGGAAGGTGTGTTATACAGACGTGCAGGGGGAAAGGACCAGGTTACTTGGCAGCTAGTTCTTCCTGCTGCTTTTAGGGAAATGCTTTGAGAGGGCTACACGATGATGTAGGGCATTTTGGAGTTGATAGGACGTTGAGTTTGCTGCGAGAGAGAGTATACTGGCCTAGAATGCAGAAGTCAGTGGAGAATCACATCAAGTCATGTAAACGATGTGTTAAAAGGAAGACACTCCCGGGAGCAGCTGGTAGAGCACCGTTGCAACATATCACCTCCACTGGTCACATGGATTTGCTGGGCATTGACTCGTCATCACCGACCATTTCACCAGATACGCACAGGCATTCCCCACAAAGAACCAGACGGCCCTCACAACTGCTTGAGTCCTGGTTGACCAGTATATTGTGCATTATGGTTTCCCTGCCAGAATTCACTCTGACCAAGGGCGCAATTTTGAATCAGAGCTACAAAATGGCTGGGATCACGAAGAGCATACAACTCCTTACCACCCGGTGGGAAATGGCCAGTGTGAGAGGTTCAATCGAACCCTGTTAGATATGCTTGGAACCCTCCCAGTAGATAGGAAAGCGGACTGGAAGACACATCTTGCTCCGCTGGTGCACGCATATAATGCTACAAAGAATGATGCTACAGGTTTTTACCCATATTTTCTACTGTTCGGTCCAAAACCCCGACTACCAATTGACGTCTTCTTGGGGATCCCACCAGAGGACGAAAGTAGCCGATCACACTACCAATTTGCAAACAGTTTGCGAGAGAAGCTAAGTCAAACCTATCAATTAGCATCTAAGAATTCGGGGAAATCAGCAGAGACAAATGAGGCTAAGTACAACCAGAAGGCAGTGGAAAGCATCCTTCAACCAGGGGAGAGAGTTCTAGTCCGGAATTAAAGAACTCCAGGCAAACACAAACTTGCTGACAGATGGGAAGATCAAGTCTATAAAGTAGTAAGAAGGGTGAATGATCTACCAGTTTATGTGGTATGCTCTGAGGACCATCGAAAAGTAAAACGGACTCTTCACAGAAATCTGTTGCTCCCCTGCCCTCAGTTGGCAACATCAGATCAGGAGCCAACTAATGGAAGAGGAAATGTCAGACCAAACCCTGCTCCTAGAGAGGTAGCCACTACCCCACCTGAAAGTAATGCTGTGCCAAGAGATGAGGAAGAGCATTCTGATGAAAGTGATGTGTTTGGTAATGGCTGGATCATCCATAACATCCCCATGCAGTTCAACAACCATCCCAGTAATAATAGAAGACAAGAAGAACAGCAGCCAGAGCAGGTGGGATTAGATACCGAGGAGCAGCCCGACCAGCAGCCAGAGCAGGTAGAGGTCGATGCCGAGGAGCAGCCCAACCAGAATGAGGAGGAGGAAGAGAGATACACAACCCAAATAGACCCAGGCCAAGTTTCCAATGATGACGACCAAGACATAACACCCCCTGTGCCAGTCCCCAGAAGGTCCTCGAGGAATAGATGTCCTCCAGATCGGTATGGTGTGCCAATAAGTTCTCACATCACAAGTGACGGGACCCTGCCCAGAGATTTACTTGAAAAGGTTAGTCTCCTTAAAGATTTACAATTAGGTGCCCAGACTAGTGAGGAACGTGCTGTCTTTTCAAAAGCCATGATATCCCTCATAGTTGGATAGATGTATATATGCTTGACTAGAGCATATTGCATTGCAATATATTTTTTTTTTGTTAACCTTATCATTTTAGTTATCCTACTAAATTGCCAATGCATGATTGCATGTTGGGTGTTAGTCAATTCGTATTATTATGTGAATAGTTGTGATGACAGGAAGTTATCTTTTAGCGAGCTATGAAGTAGTAGAGTGTGGTAGACATATTGTTGCCTTTTGTAACAAGAAGTCAAGATGTACATAGATAATGCATACATTGTTTTTTTTTTTTTTGAGAAGTGCCTCAATTCTTGAGTTTTGTTCCATTCGAATGAATTTAAGTCAGTAGTGAGATTGAAATGTTTTTCAATCTAAGAGGAGATGTTGCTGGCAGTGATCACTTTATTGTTGATGTTGATGTAACCTTTGAAGTTAATTCTAGTTCCTCTTCAGGAGTAATTGTAGGGGTTTTGTTGTCTCTCAGAGGTCAGCAAAGTGTTACTCATCGCACTCACCATGAGTTCAAGCAATGGTTGTTTGTCTTAATTGTAGTAAAGCGATGTGTTAACTGCTACAGTTAGAAGAAGGGGGTTATTCTGTAGGTTCTTATATTTTATGTTGTATGCCTTGGGTATATATAATACTTCAACAGTGATCATAGCTGTTCACATGCTTATGTTTAGGTCGAGCTGTCGTATGTTATGGTGTTGTGACATTTGACATTGACATTTATTTTCGAATATTACAATAGATGGGACTATTGTTGATTATTTTAATGCCGTGGAAGGCATTTTCAAAGCAGGTCAAAGTGTAACCAGCTGGTGCTGATTGCAGATTTCTGCCATTTATTTTTTTTATAAAGTTTTACTTGTGTACTTTAGTGTCTTTCTCTTCTTTAACCTGTAAATAGCTTGTAGATAGTTCAGCACTGCAGTACACTGTAATTACAGTGTATTGTACATGTAGATTGGGTCCAGTGCTTAATCTGCTGTGCTCACCCAGGCATGACAATGGACCATTTTAAGAGCCATTGCCTCCACACTGTAGTGGGCAGTTTGTACAGCAGGTATGGTGACCACAATTGCTGCATAATTAGTCATCAAGTTCAAAGGTATTGGGAGGAACAAGTGGGTAGCAACAGGAGTCCTTTTAATGTTATGCAGAGAAAGGCATGCTGGGATGGGTAAAGAATAAGTTAAGAAATTACTATGGGATAGCTTGAGTTGGGAACAAAGGAATTGAGGAGGAAGCAGGAGTTGTTGGCTGGGCGCTGAGGAGAGAGGAGGCTGTGAGAGGAGAGTAGGGGAGAGAGGAGGAGAAGTATAATAAAGAAGAAAAGCAGATTTATGCATGCTGTATATTTAAAATTCCATGAAGAGGGATGTTTATTTTATAAATTGCTGTAAATTTGATTTCCAAGAGAAGAGACGTTAATTACCCCCAAAATCTCTGGACTTAACTTTTAAGATGAGCAACCTTCATTACTTAATTTCTTGGTTTAATTGGAGGAGAAATAGAGGGCCGGAGCTGGCAACCTTTTGAAAAGCTGGTACTATATTTTCATTAACTTCATTGACCAGAGGCAACTTTATTATTACATTAGCCTAAATTGCAGCCCAGATACTGAAGAAATCAGTTTGGGTTGAATTTATTAAAGAAAACTATGAAATCTGTAAACATGCTCAAGGGGAGTGCATCTGTTGATAGATACTTTCCATTCATTTGCAACTTGTGGAAGAAGGGAAAGAACTTTCTTTTATCCCCACCATATTAGACATCCGCTGTGAAAGTGGAATTTTTAGTTCAAAATACTTACCCATAATAAATTACCAGACTGTCCGAGGTTTTATAATAACTTCTACGTAACTTAAAGGAACCAGAGAAGGGGATCGCAAAGGTTGACCAGAAGAAGAGATGACAAGGGAGCTAAATCCTGCGGAGTTGGAGATTAAGGGTTAACCATTCTTCGGGGACACAACAAAAATTAACATTTAATTAGGAATTCATTTGTGATGGCCACCACAATTATTTTTGTTGTGAAATAATTAATTAGTGAGGGATTATGTGTGAACTCTGCAGAGTTGGGGTCAGCGCGGCATCATTCATGTAAGTTCTGTTTTATTTTATATCACCTGTAAATACATATTCCTTACAAAAAGCTAAAATTTATTGTTAAGTATTCTTTGCTGGCATGAGTAAGTGTGTTCGTTGTTAAATTTATCCCCATGATTTCAATTTTGATCGAAGGGCACATAAGGTGACTTCATTTGCGTACTTCAACCCAAAATAAATTAATAAAGCGGCTAACCCTTGTAGAACTGCTTAATTCATTCAGTTAAAGCCGGCCTCACGGGTAAGCGAGGAAAATTGAAATATTTATAAGTGATAGACCCCAGTTATGTTCGACTGAAGTCAGGCCATCACTTATTGTCCGGATTCTTCTATAAGAGACTACCTTTAAGTTTAAATTTGTGTTAAATATATAGCACATTTCAAGGAAGGCAAAAGATATCTGTGAGGGGTGACATGCACTTCTCCCTTCCGGCTACGCTAGTGGTTCAGCACGTGTTCTCCCAGTACCTAAACACACAATGGCGACCGATAGAGGGATCATGCGTCTTCTCCGCTCCACCTGGCCCGTACCTGCCAGGAGTGTATTCGTTAATGTTGCAATCATAGATATATCCCTGTCAAGGGATACCTTAAGGAGAGGGTACACTTGCTCGAAAGGAGAAACTTTAGCGTTTTGCAAGAAATTGCCAGAAATAAATTTCGCGTATTTTTTTATATGTCTGCAGTTGTTTTAAAACTAACCTTATCAATCACGGCATTAATTTGATGATTTGAAGTTGACAATATATATAGTTCAGTATAAAACACAAAATATATGGAAAAAGAGTAGAAAAACAGACCTACTCAGGGCATCATCCCTTTTACATGACTACGTGATATGTAGGCTACAGTCTCTGTCACATAAACTACCTACCTTATATTGTAATTAGCTTACTAAATATTAAAATGGAGCGCATTCGAGGTAAAATGTCCCTCTGTCTGTAATTAGCGATATTTCTCACAATCTTGTCATATACATGTCTCCTTTGCTGTTCGAATCTTCCCTAAACTTAGATCCGTTTGTCTCTTGGTCAGAGTCGTCCGCTAAACTGAAGGATAGAAATTCGGTCACGTGATCATCAGAAAATATTACTAACCACAATAATGTATATGCTTTCATGTCCATTTACTACTGCACATGCCCTCCGGAAATAAATATTGCACTTAAACACTGGAGGGCATAATCTGGTGGCTTTTCACTTGAGTCTTGCAAGGACAACATAAAATATTCTACAACATTTACCTCAGACCGTGTCTCAATTCCCTTTTCCTAACTCAAGATATCTCACTCTAAAGATTGGGTATTTTTGTTTAAAAATACCTTTGCTTTTCAACAAAGTCACAGAAAGTTATGTACTGTGGGCACATTTGCTCAGATTCCTTTTTTCTTCTTTACAATGTTGTTTGTCCTTGAAATTTGATACTATTGGTATGTTTAAACATCTTTTCTGGTAGGTAGAGCATTACTCTTCACATAACGCATAAGAGCCACATGTATGGCTTTTCTTGTACAGTTTCAGCTACTCAAATAAAAGTTACTGCGTTAAGGTGAAATGAATATAGAATCATTCAAGTACTTTTCTTCTTATTTCTGGTCAATTACTTAAACATGAAGTAATAGGCAGAATACAACACGTTCTTCTTCTGAATGATTTTTTTCTTGTTTTAAGTGTGTTCCTGTTCAGACAGAACAGTAAGGTAAGCCCAAAATACGTCACTCTTGAAAATGTCTTACTGAACGAGAAGACGCTTTGATCTTATCTAGCTACCTCCCCAATGTTTTTAGCCTCAGCATTTTATTAACAAGAACTTCAATATGGACTAAGAATATGCTAATTATTCTCTGTAACTGTCCTCTTACCTAAAGAAAAGACACCACCCTTTGCGAATCAAACCAGCGCAAATAAACACTTTCTACCGTGTGTCGCGAGTAGTTCTAACTGTTCGAATTTCTCAGACAATCTTGGACAAAACTGTTGGGACACTTTGCCGTAATATTCTTGAATCTCAGTTCCAAGCCTTCCATTAAATCCCCGCTCCCCTTCCAATGTTGCGCAGAAAGAATGAGCGTTTGCCGTGAACAGGATAACTACTGATCAACATTGTGACGGGCAAGCGGGGGTGTTCCAACGAGTTTTGTCCATGATTGTCTGAGTTTAAAGTGAGCCATTTGCGAGAACAAATTCAATAGAAAATGGTTCCATCGTCTGTTAAGCTTCCCCGAAGCTCAAAGCAGCGGTTGATTCAAGTTGTGTTATGACTTATGATGTGACAATTACTTCTCTCTTTTTTCTTATTGCCTAAACTATGCCGATACTTAAAAAGATGAGACGAACTTAAGGTGCTTTCCTTACTTTGGCTTACTATAAAAAGGGAGTCATTGATCGATTTGCATCGACTCATCATACACGGAAAGCAGTTCAAATGGCATAGTTACTAGGTCAAAGGAAGTGATTGTTATCTTTTTCTCAACCGCCATTCACTAACAAACTTGCCCTTTTTCAGGTAAAAACTGATAGCCATCAATTGCTTTCTGAAGATGTAGATGTCACCACAAAACGTTGCAGTTACCACCAATCTTAAAGCGTCGTTATTAAACAATTTTTCCTGTTCACCTTCCATAAATTAGACTGTTCCCTTATTTCAATTCTCAATAATGTTAAGGCAAGATACTAAATGGAAAAATAGCAACAATAAAATGTGAAGATTGCTTACATTTTCTCCTAATTATTTTATAAAGGTAAAAATTTCCTCAAGGCTTTTTTGTCTTCTTTTCAAGCTGAAATCCACTCAAATATTGCACCATATGGGATATAAGTCCCTATGAAATTTGAATATCTCCCTAAGACGTCCTCTAGTCTCAAGTGAGTACTGTTCCTCATTTTCCCTCAGCTAAAAATGCATACTTACGGCCTTGGGATGCGTCTTCTGAGAGTGATCACATTAAGTAGAAATTGTATCATGGAAATATGTACGTAACTCCTATGGGCCTAATTCCTCACTGAAAAGACAATTTTAAAGAACCACGATAAATATTCACTCCCAGTTTAAGACGGTGTGGTTGCTAGGTGATTGCACAAAAAACCTTCCCCTTCCCGTTATGTCTTTAATATGAAGCCACACCTACATCACAGTTCACAGGGATAAGTGACTGGGAACAATAAGGACCGGTATGCGTTGATACAGAGTTCTAAGCTTATTCGGAATGTATTTGGTGTAAAAGGGGTTCGCCGGATACGACTGCTACACCTGTATCTCCACTACAAGCTTTGTCCTTAGAAGTTGGAAGTTGGACCCCAAGCCCTTAGAATCTCGCGGGCTGTCGACTTGTCGTCAAGGTCTTTTCTAGGTTAGCACATTCTGATCCACAATTTAAGAAGGTGCATCGAGGTTCCTGGGAAGAACAATTATCTGTTCATACGTTGTAGATATTTTCAGACTCATGATGCACGACCTTGACCCGTGTACCTCCCATCCCCATTTTCATGAATTAGGTTTCTAAACCTAGTCATTTCTAGTCATTTTACTACCGTCAAGTTTGTTGGCGAGGGTGTTTGGTTGTGCATCAAGTCAATGTTTACTCTTTCTGTTATCTTCCTCTCATTTTCAATGTCTCTTATAGGCAGATGACAAAATTTTTAGGACATAGGCGTCTGAAAAGTCATCTCGGTCCTGGGGAAGGGATACTTTTGTAATTTTAAAGGTCATGAAATGCAATTTTCTGCTCCCTTAGCATATAAAAAAATAAAACTCTCTGCAGTGTATGCAGAAAATGCTTTGAGCAAAATTTTGCCGGGATATGACAGAGGGTTTTCTTTACCTATGTAGCTGTAGCAAAACTGTATAATTCAATC
Organism: Holothuria scabra; assembly: GCA_037179385.1. Taxonomy (NCBI): domain Eukaryota; kingdom Metazoa; phylum Echinodermata; class Holothuroidea; order Aspidochirotida; family Holothuriidae; genus Holothuria; species Holothuria scabra. The sequence continues at coordinate 54,063,067 of CM074181.1, read as the reverse complement.
GCCTACAATTTTTACTGGCAGCTTGAACTAAAACAACTCTGAAGACCCTAAATTATAACTATGAAATTTCGAAATTATGAAAACTTTGACCGATTTCCATGGAACTCATCCTGGAATCAACAGAAAATACAACTACCCACACCAGATGATAAAGAACATTCCCTCAAAAAATTGGGCACTAGATTTGGGAAGAGAACAATTTTGGGAGATGAGCATCAGCTAATGGTTTTGTGGCAACAAATTACAAAGCTGGCGAATCTTTTCCATGAAATCGTTAATAATGTCTCCGAGCCTTTCCTAAAGGAAGTGCCAGGTTCACCGTCTGGAGTGTAATGTCAGAGAGAGTAACACCTTACCCTATCGTTACTATTCAAAGAGTATTAAAGATATAGATCTAAAACATGTATACCAGGGCATATATGGCTTATGCACATACGTCACTGGGTTGGGCATCTCTCTGTTTTTCCAGCCAGGTGTCCATATTACCACAGGTGCATTAAGTCAAGTGCATTATCTCTATAGGTCATCACCTTTGGTCTAGAGGTTTTGGTTAACAACCTTCAAGTTGGAATTTTGTCCATACAACCTCAACTTTCATAAAGCGGCCTTCCCCGCCTGTCGTAAGAGGCGACTGGAAGGAAACCAAAGTTAAATTTGAACCATAGTTGAAAAATAATTTTAACGTTGCACTTTTATTGAGTTGCCTGACACTATATAACACATTCGTGTCGACGTGTCATTACATTCCATCTAACTAACTAACTAGCTACATTGAGCGCCCGTAAAAGCGTACGACAAAGTGATGGTGCTTTATGCCTTCTCAGCTTTCAAACTCTTCGGTATCATGGATAACTCGTTGGTGCATATGTCACATTTCATTTGGTCAATGTATAAACGTTGACTTGGGTAACAACTTGAAAGATGTTAAGTCACTTTTGATGTCGCGTGCACGGCTGGATAAACTGACTTGGTAAGACTAACCAAAACCATAACATAAAAAAAAATGTTTAAAACTGTCGTTTCCTGTTTTGGTGGCCAAATAAAGAGCAGGGGACCCTGAACACGCGCCTGACTCTCTCATCCATATTTATTTTGCAAGGCTATACCGTTGTCGACCCTTTTAGCTGAGAAGTTGTGATTCAAATGTATAAGCTGCAAAATAGCGCTTGGGTTTTCAGCGTGAGTATTAAGTGAGAGTTCCAGTTGTAGTTGCTTCTGGGCAAGCTTAGATACATTCACCAATGCCATTTGTGCTCTTGTTGTTCTCATATGTAAAATTGTGGCTAATTCCACGTTATCAAGAATAAATAGCAAATAAGTGCAGTATGATTACCCAATCACGCATGCGACGACTGAAATCTAACGAAGAGACTTTAGTTACGGAATAGAAATCCATTCAAAGAAGGTTGTTGAAAGCAGTCACACAAGTTGAATCGAATTTACCAATACATTATTGGAGGATTGTAATTGATAAGTGTCTCCATTTGAGAAACTAAATCCAGTCTTCAGATTGATCAATATTTGGCACCGGTACAATCTCAGTCAAGTCTACTGTGAACTTTGAAAACCAAAGTGTTCCATGTTTATCAAAACGTTGGGGTATATCCCTTTATAGAAAATCTACTAGATAGAGTTTTAGAACACAGAAAAAGGGCACAGAGTCTTTGACATAGATGCGAGCGAATCCCTGAATATACGGTTATGGATAGGCAGCGGGTAGCAATTGGTTAGTATATCAGGGGCGGTGTCAGCTGCAGGGGGTGACAGGGGCCTGGGACCGTCCCCTAAATTCGCAAGAAAATGCAAAAAGGAAAAGAGGAGGAAAGAGTAGTATGCGAAGTGGGACCCTTAATAATCACTGATTAAGATAAGTGTCATCGTTGCTTTAACCAGTGTGGAAGGAGCTTTTTGATACGTATACGTCCCCAGTCTCTCATAAAAACGAACCAAGTCGAACCATACTGGTGACCCTAAAAATGGAGCCTACTACTGATGCTGTACATTATTCTCTGCGTAAGCAATTGTGTACGGAAAACAATGCAGTGATAATCAACTGGAAAAATGGTACTTTAAGGCAATTTGTAGATGAGGTGTTTAAATCCAACATACAAAACCAAACAGTAGGCCTACGATACACAAACAACACAGATGATATCACACAGTAGAGTCCGTAATACCGTTATTGCTGAACTGAATTTTGAATGTTTAGGGCACAATTGCAACTCCGTACGCAATTACAGAGGCAAAATATGATTTAGGTGTGGAATACCGGTACGCTTTTTTCTGGTGGTTCTATGCCCGTTCCAATAACTGAACTGTGCAGAACAGCAACTTAAGCCTTAAGGCAGTAAAACTTATACTTTGCCAGTTTTTTTCCACCAATGAGAAGACTAGTGTAAAGCCCTAGTTATAAATTTGACCGTTGTGTGGTTAACCATTTGACCGATCTATTTTCTGATAGTATTTGATGGAGAATTGTTTAGGTAATATGTTTTTTAGGAATGTTTACCTATATTTTCCACGACTTTTATTAATTATGCACCACAATTAATTTGAAAGTAACAAAAAATGATCTGTCATCATGGTTTGACGTTGTGATTGGCCACCGAATGGATGATGCTGACTAGTCTTGCATCTGTGTGGAGTATTGCTACCGGTACAAAGTTACAAAATTTCCAATTCAACAGTAGTTAACTCAGAATTATCGTTTCTTTACACTTGAGAGACCTCTTCTGGAAGAAAAAGTTTATATTTGCTGTCAAACTTTGATTGTCTCATTAAAAGTTCATATTGGTGTTTCAAAGTTGTGTAGCCTATTAAAGGTCAAGAGCAGTCACCAAAACTTGAAGAAGTGTTGTACACTGTTGTGTTTTAGGATTGGCTGTTGAGAGTCATTTGACAGTATTTTTTAGTCCTCAAATGAGAAATTTACTAGGAGTTACTCTTAGGTTTACCTTGAATATGCAATATTGAAATTATAAAATGTACTTCAAGGATGCTTTGAAGAGAAATTAGAAGGAAATTGTGATATTTAGCTCTTGCTTCAAAATAAGTTTGAGTGACTGTTTTTAACTTGAAATGTATACAGAGATACCATGAACGTTTCCCCAAACTGTTGCTCCTTTCTGAGGAAGAGACGCAAACATATACTTGTTTCCGAAAATACACTGTACCATCTACACTAGGTGCAGCCAATACAAATTTCAGGTTAACATTAGAGATTTCGTCCCCTTGAAGGAACGGCAAAATTGCCTTCGCCTGCTTTAGGGATTATATCTCCAGATGTCACATTTCTGCGGTTAACTCACTTGCAGTGGACAACAAGTGGCTCGAAGCATAATGACGTATTTTCGGAGTTATAGAAAATTGTTCGCTTAAACTGAACTTCATGGATAAGTTGACATTAAAACGAATTTTAAACCAGAAAAATCGGTCCAGGTTTGTGGAATTACAGAAACTTTTTAGCACGAAAACTGTAACAGAACAATAGTCAGTTTTTGTCTTTCGTGCAGGGTAAATATTTGCGCCGACTAAGCGAACAATCTCTTGTGGTTAAATGAAGTAAAAAAATCGGCCAGTTCGTTTCCTGGTAGGCCAGTTCGTTGCGCCGTTCTTCAAGCGGACAGATTTTGTCATGAAGGTATACCAACAATATTCACAATTTCCACGGTACTGTATTTCAGTAAGACACAGCGCACATTTTTTTACATCGAAACGCATCCTTGCCTCAAAACAGAAAGGTGTTATTACCCTCACTTTCTGCCGAGTTAAAATCACCCCATTTAACTAGCAGTCAGCAGAGGTGACTGTTATTTATCGCTTAAATTTGTTCCTAATATTCGCAGGTGGTGGCCAAGTTTGTCACTAACTTTTACTGTGGTACGGGTATTAGCCTACATATGGATCCTTGGGCTACTATCACAAAGTTGATCGAACATTGCTTGAATTTTCACAGGTTGTGGCCCAAACAGAGCTCTGTAATAAATTGCAAGGAATATCATGACGAATTCACGTAATTGTTCCACTTCAAAGATTTGACTGTGATTGGGAAAAAATCTTATTATTCTGTTGGGGCAGGCTCGCTATCGTTTAGTTTCGTTTCACCCATCTTAGTAACAACTAAAGGTTTGAACTCATTTCCTAGTACATTTTAAAGTGATTTTTACATTTCTAGATGTTGGATTTTTCGGGAAGAGTTACTTTAAAATTAAACATCATGTTACTGATGGACTAGTAAATCTGTTTAGACACGCAGTTGTTAGCCTACTACTCTGAGTAGCGACAGATACGAAAGGACCAATCAGGATAGTCTAAACGAACATTTGATAAGTCACCTGAAAAAAATACCATTGTAGGCACGAAGATTTGTTCGCGCGCTCGCACACACACAGTATAAATATACCACGGAAGTACCTTCATCTATATACAGTATACAGGACTGTATGACGGTAACACCAATACAACAATAAAACAAGAACAATCCAGTACTTCCAAGCGATTACCATCATTACTTTACGAACAAAACAACGAAGGGAGCTACTGTTACCAAAAGGCGAAGAACTACAAACTTAAACCTAAACAAACCTAAACTTGCATTCACTTACGATTCAACATCTATTTTAAGGGGTACTTATGTTCTACCGTACATCTCCTTTGGATACAAGTTTTGTCCAGCAAGCAGCAATTACGCTCTGCTAACATAATCAGTGCAGTAGTTTTCATGTAATAGATCAGTGAGTAGTTTTACAGTCAGGTAAACGTTCAAAGAACAATGGCAGCAGCATTTCCATCAAATAGGGAAGACTTCAAAAAATGGTTTTGGCAAGGAAGTAATGGCAATGAACTCATTCATGAACTAAATGCCTACTCTTTTGATCGACATCGTTTCAAAGGTGACTTCATTCGCAGGGAGAAGCACTCGCCACACATATACGGATTTGTTGTGGAAATGCAACCAGTGCAAATGAGCGACAAAGCTGTGAAAGTTCCACCGGAATGGTACAACCCGATCGCGGTTTCTCCACTCAAAGTTGAACTTATGAAGGTTGGGTTTACTCACAAGAGCACACAACCCGATTCGGGAAATCGCATGGAACAGGTTATTGCAGAGGTAAGGCGTAGTTACGGTGACTGCGTACAGATAAAAGAGGTATTTGTTTTGCCGATTAACTTCATAGACACCACCAATCCTTTTGAAGTTGAAAAGAACCTTAGAGAGAGGATGGGATACCCAGTGCCAAAAGTTATGGCACAGAGATGCAGACTACCCGTGCCTTCGGAATGGGTCTTTACGTCCAAAAATGTCTCCATGAAAGCAAGGAACCATATTGAATCATTCAAAAATCGGTACGGACAGGATAATCAAATTCAGCGTGTGTTGAATACAGAGCTATTTAAACCTTTCAGGTTCCAAAATTATGAACCTGGTCTGTTGCCACATCTGAATAGTCATATCCTTCCTTCAATTTGCTTACTTCTCAACAAGATGGAACCCACCTTACCCCCTATTACACTCGTTAACCTGTGATGATAGCAGTTTCCATAAGGCCTATTTCAATAATGGATGCAGTGATTTCTTTTATCCATGTTAATTAGTTAGATTGAGTAGTACGGCCCAGTTTTAAACCAACTGGTTCAAGTCGAGCCGGCCACGGCCTTTTTCCAGTTATGGCTTACTGGCTTATCCATGTAGAATGAAACACATGAAATGTGCACAATTGACGCTGACTGAATCTTCTTGAAGTTGAAGAACGTATATACAGGTGATTGGTACCGCGTTCAGCGTGTGATTCACAGAGCCATCTCGTGTTTACAGGTAGAGCATACGTTTGAGTCGAGTGTTCTGGACATTATTTTCCTTACCTACGACGATGCGGAGCTTGAAACGGATATCGACTCTCATACGCATAGAAGTCTAGAGCCATTGAATTAGTGGAGAGTGAAACTATTTCATAGCGTTTGGCTACTAAGGAAAGAAGAATTCAACCTAGAAAGGATTTTCTATAGTTTGTCAGCAATATGACAGGGACTATTCGTTGATTATCAAAGACGTCTGTTAAATAAAGAGAAAATAGAGGTTATTTGGAAAAGTTACAGTAGAAAAAAACTCGCATGGGAGAACTTGAAAGGTATAATGTATTGAGTACTTGCTACCAGCTAAAGTGACAAAAAGGATTTCAAAGAGGGCCAGAAGAAGGGGAGAGAAGGCGCCGGGCTCACTTTCAGTGATATTCGAAATGGAATGCACGACTACTTTGGATTCTCAGAAAGCTCGGTGTCTAAGTGATTCTTTTGAGATCGGAGCATATACAGGAAGAGGAGGCTATCAAGTGGGACAATATGTATTGTCCTATGTGTATATAAGTTAAGTAGAGCACTTGCTTGCTACCTAAGTAAAAGGGAGTTGTGAGTCCCTGCTACCTAATCGATCAATAGGCTAAGAACGTATACCTTGAAATACATATGATGTATATATATATATATATATATATATATATATATATATATATATATATATATATATATATATATATATATATATATATATATATATATATATATATATATATATATATATATATATATATATATATATATGTATATAACGCTGGATCGACCGTTAGGGGGAAATCGGTATACCGTCAGAACGTTAAGGCGAAAAGAAAACAATAAAATACATAAGAATATATTTCCCCTTTGCGTTTTGAGATATGCATACACATTATTTCAATGGCCCCTCATACATTTGTGTTAACGGATACGTGTACGTAAGTTGGTATACATTTAAGTAATTACATGTACTACGTATGGTATGTGGGGATTTACCATACTGTTACGTATTCCCATTGAAAATGTGTGCCAAAACGTTAAGGGGAAACTGTTTTTTCGCCCTATGGGTAAATTCGCCCTTTGGGTCGTTTTTTCAGACGATTTTTCTCCCTAACCCGCAATTAGAAATATATATATATGTATATAACCCTAAGGTAGGCTATTTTTATACACTTCCTAAAATCCACAAATTACCTAAACTCATAGAGAACTCTCTTAATAATGCCGTCCTACCTTCTCAAACCTCAGATCTTTGCAGCAAGGAAATTTTTCGACTTGCAAAAACTCTCAATTTAACTCCCACGGTAGGCCTATTATCTCCGGTGTGGGAACGTTTTCTGAGGGTCTATCAGGTTATGTTGATTCATTACTTAATCCACTACTTTCTAATATCCCAAGCTTCATTCAGGATACGACTCATTTTTTACGTGTCCTTAATAATATTGGTATGCTACCCGCCAACACCCTCCTAGTTACTATGGACGTCACATCCCTGTACACTAATATCCCCCACGATGAAGTCATATTAGCTAGCAGAGAATTTATGTTGAGACACTCATTCAGCCAAACCCTAGCGGATGATGTCTCTTACATAATAAAATTTATCCTCACAAACAACTTCTTCTCTTTTAACAATAAAAATTATTTACAAATCAAGGGAACAGCAATGGGAACCAAAATGGCTCCATGTTACGCTAATATCTTTATGGAGAAACTGGAGTCAGAATTGTTGAATTCTTTCACTCTGAAACCTATTCAATACTATAGATACATTGATGACATATTTTTTGTTTGGCCCCACGGTTTGGAATCTCCAGAGTCCTTCAAATTACACGCTCAACTCCTTCCACCATAGTATAAAATTCACCTTTGAAGTTTCTGACTCAAAAATCTCTTTCCTGGATGTCCTAGTTAAATTGCGCGCAAACTCCCTATCCACGTCCGTTTACTATAAACCAACAGATAATCACCAGTTCTTACATTTCGACAGTGCCCATCCTCTCAGTGTCAAAAATTCAATTGTCTATAGTCAATTGTCTAAGACTTAAACGCATTTGTTCTGATAAGGAGGACTTCAATGTTGAAATTTCCAACCTTATTCATTTTTTTCTTTCCAATGGTTATCCCATGAGCATTATTAAAAACGGAATTGAGAAAGCCAACAAGTTCAAACGGGAGGACCTCCTCACCTATAACTCTAAAAAATCGAGCGACCGCATTCCTTTAGTTTTAGAACACCACACCCTTGCCCATTCCCTGGCACGTACAATCAAACAGGATTTTCCTCTTTTAAAGAATGACCCTTCCCTTCCTGCTAGCTTTAGCAAGCCACCTTTGTTAGCCCTTCGCCAGCCTCCCAATCTAAGACAACTGCTTACGTCTTCTAAGCTTCCATCGTTTTCCAAACCACCCCTAGGAAAAACACCCTGCAATAAACCCCGCTGCCAAGTTTGCCAACATATTTCCCAGGGCTCACCCATTTTCCTCCCTTTTTCGAAATTTCCTATCAACCCCTCCCCCCCCCATCTGGACTGTGATTCTCAAAATGTTGTTTATTAATTATATTGTACTATGTGCCCTAAAGGTCTTAATGTTGGAGAAACTAGCACTAAGTTTCGGTCTAGATTTAACAACCACAAGAAGTCTACCCGCGACAATGTACGCGGTTTTCCAGTTGCCGAACACTTCGGACGGACCAATCATTCCCTCCGAAATTTGAAATGTGTGCTGCTTGGTTCAAACTTTCAATCTCCTCGTCACCGTAAAAGTACAGAAATAAACTTTATCCTTAAATTAAATACACACACTGAGGGTCTCAATAGAGATTTGGGCCTACTCAACCATTACACGTTCTACAATGACTCTTGACCAATTGATGTCTTTTGTCTATTCAGCATGTTTTGTGTGTTTACTTCCAATTCACTCTTGCATGTAGGCCTGCTAGCTAGCTCGAGTTTGTCTGGGTCTATTCGACCGTGACACTCACTACAGTATCTATTGTCCAACTTATGCATGTTTGCACGTAACTGGTCAGTATAGGCTGTGCAGTTAATTTAAATTTACTTTTTCATGTGTTAGTCGTATGTCTGTCTTGGCCGACGAAGGATTCAGGAGAAGTTGAAAATTTCCAAGTTTAATTAAATAAATACTTAATCGTACTCCATTTGTCAATTTTGACTTTGTTTTTCATTGTTATCTTTTTATTGTTATCCTTTCGGAGTACACGCGGACATTTCAATTCTTCTTATATATAAATATATATATATATATATATATATATATATATATATATATATATATATATATATATATATATATATATATCTTTTCTGATCTGAAAGTATATGCTTGATTTGTTGGTGATCATGCGATGCATTCACATACAGGTGATTAACTGCTGAACCGTAACAGCACTGCCATCGAACAATATTGAGAAAACTAAGGAAGTTTAAAAAACTGAAATTGAGGAAATGTTGGTATTTTGAACTTTCAATAATGTGCGTAAAATTCTGACAGTTTTGGCTACGGCCGAAAAGTATTCATAAAACAATACTTCTGCAATATAAGCACGTCTATTTTCTAGATCTAGTAGATAATATCGTCCACTATGTGTTTCGTTTAGTCAATTTTAACATCATGTACGTATCACTCACACATGCTTTTCTTAAACTCGAGCTTGTATCATAAGCATTTCCATTTCACTCACGTCCCATCACTAATGTTTCACCTGTATAAACTTTCAACACTGATATCCTTTTCTGAAATGCGCAAACCTCCTCATCATAACAAATTCACAATCTACTACCTGTAATTCGTACAAGGGAGTTGCTGAAATTTTAGCAACTCTCTGTTAGTACAGAACCGTTAGACCGCCTCCGTTTGCAAGTATGAATGCCTTTCATTCTGGTTAATGCTGTTTGATTCCTTGTCGAAGTCAGGCAAGGAATCCATCCGATGGTGATGTCGTGTGTACGTGTTTGTGTGTGTGTGTGTGCGTGTGAAGGATTCTCTTCTGGCAACAGAAGGAAATCCTGCTTGACGCTTACCATATGAGATGCCTGCGAAGGTTACTAAACCTGAACTGGCAGAATCGTGTCAGCAATGGAGATGTACTTCACAGAATCAACAGCTTGGTATCACTCATTATCAAAAGCCAACTGCGTTGGTCTGGACATATTGCACGCACGAATGATCAAAGAATTCCTCACAGATTTTTTATGGCGAGCTTTCTCTAGGCAAACGTCACGCCGGGTGTAAGAAACTTAGGTATAATGGCACTCTTTGCAAGAACCTTCCTGACGGAAGCAAATGAAAAGTGCTATACACTAAGGAAATAATCACATGGAGTCTGAGAGGAGGATTAACACAACTGAAAAGAAAGAGCTGAAGCAACAGATGCAGGCCATACGTAACAGTACCACTTACATCTGCCACATCAACCTCAAGAACTGCCACTTCCCAATTGGTCTCCATGGACACATGAGAATGCATTCACAGCCTGTTCAAAACACACCCTACGATAGAGAGGTCAAGAGGCCGGAACCTTGAAGAAAAAATGATATCTCAAGAACGGTGCATGTGACTATGCTCACATTTAAATTGTAGGTTGATTGTATGAAGTACATGATATCTATCGATTTTCGTGGAGGTCAAAGGTTTTTTGGGGTCAGGAGATGTCAAACGGTAAATTTCTTAGAAATTGCTTTTAAACTCGATATCCTAAGAAAGGTTAGCGTGATTAATCTCAAATTTAGGTGTGTGGGTTGGCAATATTGAGTAGATGATCCCTGTAATTTTTTACTGGAGGTCAAAGTCCATTTGAGGTCACCGGAGGTCAGTAGGTAAAAACCCTGTAAAAACGATATCTAACGAAAGGTACTGTACATGTGAATATGCTCATATCTGGTGCGTGTGTTGGTTGAATTGAGTTAATGACCATCGCGGAACGCTGTTAATTTGAAAAAAAAAAACAGGCTTACATTTCAGCGGCAAGGAATCACTAAGCCTTTTGGCTTTCTGATTACATCAAATATCCAAACTTGGTCGTTTTCATGTCACATTTCCTATAAGTAGTGAACTCAACCGTACAAAACACGCCCCGCAGTTTTTATATTACCTTTCTGTTTCAAAATTACTTCCTTCATGTTTGAATACTAAAGTGTCGGTGGAAATCTAATTACACGGGAAAAACCCGAAACCTTAAGTTGATTTGAAGCAGAACGCTTGGAGACTGGGGAAGTTTATAATTTGTGTTTTCTTAAATTTTGTACTATATTCTGAAAGATTCTAAGTGTCAGAATCAAGGAATTATATGGCCTCGCTTAAATATTCTTTAAATAAAAAAGACCAATCCTCTCAGCCAAAACCACGATTCCTGTAGGGGTTTACCAAAATTCTAATTTGGCTCAGCTTTGATTGAAAGCTAGTTCAAACAATGCAAAATACTAAATCTTATATAACACCTACATCATGATCTGTACTGATAGTGTTTTGATTATACACATTGAGATTTTTTTATACTCACCTTGAAGCAATAAACTGAGATTGTGTCTGGATAAGGATGAACTTCAGACAATTGTGGAAGGGCTTGAGTGAGAAGGTGAAGAGAATTGGCACTGTTTTGGGGGAGAGAATTCGGCCTTTATATTGCTACATAAGAAATAATCCCAAAGTGTTTGGTTAAGATTATTCCACTCTAAATGAGTGATATGCCATATGGTGTATATTTTATGAACTGAAATAATTTGATCCTCTGGTACACAAAGAGTAAGTTGGGAAGCTGACTTCGGGTCACTGTTTCAGTTTCAGTTCATTCTGTTTACTCATTTTAGGTTTTAGAATCAAAAAGACAAAAGCAAAGAACATTTACATAAAATGATACAAGAAATGAATCAAGTTTACTGAAATATATGAAGCTCTGATGAATTTTGAACTTTAGCCCCTTATGGAAACGTACACTTGGAAAAAGGGATGACTTTTTTATTCCGTACACTTCCAGTTACGATCAAGAAAACTATGACACCTACCAGACTAACTTCGCAAGTTATCATAGAACCAATTTCAGGCGAAATGATCGGCCAAAAGGCCCAAGAATTACAGGGAGGCTTTTGGTCACCCAGCCTGAACGTTGGGTGAATGGTCACAAATTTGCCCCAAAATCATCCCCGAAGTTCATAACAAACACAAAATGCTGACATTTTGTTGGGAAATATACTTTCCCACAAAGGTTGTTGATGAATTATTCCAATTTCTCTGGGGACGGTCAATCCCGCTTTGTTTACGAACCCACCAATTTGTTTGCATTACACCAGTAGACAGTCAGCCATCTTGAAGCGCAATGCATGATGGTAGCTAGCATGAAGCACGTCGGTACAAGATCCAGCACAATGCCATTAGTCGTGCACATACGTATGTAAGTAATTTGAAAAATATGGGCATATAAAGCACAGATAAGCTTCACAAACACACTGAATGATGTATGTAGCATTTTTAATGAAGATAGAATGATAACTGAAAAGGCACCACTATATTTTGGAAATATTATTTGATCTCTCCCTTCCAAATAACATTTCAACATATTTTAACCTTGAAGACAAGAAATGTGGAGTTTGAAACTTCGGAAGTGAGCTCCCAATCCTTTGTTTTTCTCGAAAAAGCTTGTGACAAAAACTCTCGACTTGAACCAACAGGTTTGAAACTGGACCGTAAAACTCTATCTATCTACAAAAACAAGTGGCAAAATCTCTAGCCAAAGCCAACAATTCTCGTCGCACCTAAAGAAAATATATACTAAGAGGTTTTGGAAGGTGTACAATTTAGGAGTGCTTCAGTTGGTGATATGAAGTCACTCGTTCACGCTGAAAGCTAGCCACATAACACACGCTCCCATCTTCATTACTTTTCTCCCTTCTTCTTTTCCTTAATTTTCCTTCTTTTCACTCTCTTCCCTCTCCTTTCCTTTCTTTTCTCTCATCCTTTTTTCTCCCTCTCTCATTTTTCTCCCCTAAAAACGGGGAACCAGGGCCCGCTGGCCCCCCCTGCAAATGCATTCGCAAGCCTAGAGCATGTGCACGCAAAGAGTGTACGGCGAGTGCAAAGCGCAAAGCGTTTCCTTGGTGGAGTCCAGGGGTCCGCCTAAGGGCCTGTTGGGATCCAGGGGATGACGCCCCACAAGCGCCTTTGTTTTAACGCCTCAGAGGCCACAGGAAGACTGCTGTAGGAGATGTTTATCAGCGGTAATAATCATGGGTACTGAAATATATTGAGCACAAAACTCTTTAACAAGAAGCACTGGGGGTTGAAATTGAATAAGGCCAACAACGTACTGTTAAACTTAAAGGGAGGCCATTACATGACAAGCAATTTGGCTTGAGATAACCAGATTTTGGGAAAGTGGCATTTGACTTCTGCTGACCTGGCGTGGTGACCTGACATATGACCTCTGGTGAACTGGCATAAAGCCCCTGGGGACGTTGCATTTTACCATTGGTGACCTTAAAAAGCCATGAATGAGGTTTTCGCATAGTAAGCGCCTGTGATCTCAAATGACCTTGTACCTCCACCAAAGAGCAAAGGAAAATCTATGGAACAAGTAGCAAAATTGTCCTTCATCGCTGTTTCGAGATATTGTGATTACAAGCTCTCCTAGTCTGTGTCCAGGAAAGGTAAGGAAGAGGGAAAACGTTTTGGGAAGGGCAGGGACAAGGGGAATCTCTTCAGGGGGAAAAATGAGTGTTGACAGAAAACTTCAAACTCTCTCAGTGGCAAAATTTGAAAAATTGAAGCCAGCTACATGGTTTTTGCATTGTAACCTCTGGTGACCTCTAATGACCTATAACCTCAACCAAAAACAAATTGGGATCTTCCACTCAACATGAAAAACTATATGTCAAAATATGAAAAGTGTCGGTCATTCCTATCTCGTGATAGCGTGTTTACGAGGTTTTTTCCAGTTTTGTCCTCTGATATCTAAATATAAACCTGAATACCTTTCTGTCTATAGAAGCACGTACAAACAATTGAAGTCCCCGCGAACCCGCGACGGGGAGGGGACTGAAGAATTTTGGAGGTTTTAAAATTTAGCACAATAAGCCTTTCAGACAGCCATACATCGGCAGATTGAGGACCCAAACGGGTGTAAGTAGCCTTTAGATGTGGTATGATGAAATTGTCAAGTTGAAAGCAGCTCCAAGGAGTGGATACTGAAAATGGCTTAAAATGACACAAGAACACAAAAAACAGTCTTCTTTTAAACTTGATGCTTTCTTAGTTTAACCACCTTTTACTTAAATCATATAAATCACCTTTATGTTAAACATAATCATTTTTATGTTAAAAATGATATTACTTTTCAAAATATGGCTTAAAAAATAATTGCACTTGATATTGTAAAAAAAAATATTGGCATACAGTCATAATAGGTATACTAACAGCCTTTAGCTAGTCTCTTAAAATTATTCCACACCCTAGAAACACTCTTTTAACTCAACGATACTAGTACCCTCACCAGTCTCCATGTATTCATACTTGTAACCCTGCCCCTCCTCTTCAAACACCCTCAATCAACAATCACTATGCAACCTCTACGTGTCGCCTAGCACTCTTCATTTAAATTTTCTTGACTCAACAAGTAGTTCTAAAACTTCAAGAACTTAACAAAGAGTTGAATGTGGAAAGTATATGCTCTCCTAATAGAGAATGTTTATTGCCACAACAGTGTGTAGAAAATTTACACTTGATGAGTTTTGCACCCAACCAACTCACACTTCCCCTGTCACTAACCCCTATTTCACCTAAGTCACTCTTTGCAGGGAGTTGTTGTTCCGTGCAACTCCCTATCAGTTTCCACCTGTTACCTAAGCAAAATGAATAAACAAAAAAAAGCTAAATATTATCATGCTACAGTATTCAAACAATATAAAAAACAACGGTGACAATGTAACATCTGTACAGTACTTATCCAAAATAAATGTGGTTTAAGTCCAAAATAACAAGTATTTAGATGATGTGCGGTTTTGGCCTGTCTGACCAAAATTACAACAAAGAGCATTGTAAAGGTGCACAGCCAGAGTTGTCTAAATATGCTTTTTCAAAGAATCGAAACTGTCCCAAATCCGCTGCAAACGGGGACCTTAACTCGCCCCAGTGGTGATGCCAACTATCAACCATTGTTTCCTGTATTGGAAAATCATGAGCTAGGTAGATCACAATTAAATTATTGGCTTTACAAAGTATTATGTGCATACTCTGTCAATGAAGTAGTGTTATCTACAAACAAAGTATGAGCTGTCTTTACCAGCTCATACTATGGTGACCGATCATTTTCTGTAGCAGCCCCAACAGTGTGGAATAACTTGCCCCATCATATTCGAACTGCAACTTCAGTGAACTCTTTGAAATCAAATCTGAAAACCTTCCTGTTCTAACTCTTATTTATTAATTTTTGTGAAGCGCTTTGAGATTGTTTATGTAAGGCGCTATATAAATCTATTGTATTATTTATTATTTTTTAAAAACAATAGTGTTAATCTCCTGTGTCGGAGTTCCTATCTTGAGATGTTGTCTTTAAAAGCCATTTTTGAGGTTTTCGCAGTGTTACCTCCGGTTTTCTCGAATGGTCTCTGACCTCTACCAAAACAACAGGGTTCTTTTTCTCAGCATAACAAATTTAAAAAGTGTCAGTCATTTCTAACCTGAGATATCGTGTTTACAAGGATTCGGTTTTGACCCCTGGTGACCTCAAATGACCTTTGACCTCAACCAAAATGAATTGGACACTTCCGCCTAACAAGAAAAATCTATATACCAAACATGAAAAGTGTCGAACATTCCTGTCTTGAGATATCGTGTTCACAAGCAGAAGTGTCACAAACACACGCCCACACTTACACACAGACACGACATCACCATCGCATAGATTCCATGCTTCGCTACGGCAAGGAATCAACAATGAGATGAAACTTCAAATTCCACTTGATGAGGTTAAATTGTATTGTGATACATGGAAACTGAATTAAAACACCTCCAAAACGTACTATAGTTCAGTGATTCTCAGTCTGAGGTCCGTGAAGTTTGGCGGTCCGCGAAGGACAGAGGAGTCCGTGGAGAAAATAAAAACATGGGGGCCTGCGAAAGCTAAAGTGCTTCGAAAATGTCAGGTGAACTAGGCGTAATATAAAATTATAAATCGTACAGCAACCTATTTGTCTAAAATAGTAAGCGTTCTCGTGGCTTGAATAGATTTACTAATAGTATAGAGCTACACTAATTATTAGCACCATGCTTAAGCCTTAAGGCAGCAGAAAAAGTCCCTTTTGACTCACCGCTAGAAATTTGTTACAATAGAACATAGGTAAACAAGTTGTGCTACTACGGGTCAATCTCATTCTAGTTTGGTCAAAAAGTCTCGTGTACATACACATTCCTTAGTCCTTCTCAGGCTATTCGGCCTTTTTTGGCATATTACATGCATCGCAGTCTACATTTTCATACCCGTTTGGTATTTGTGTACCCGCAACGTTATCATTTCCTCATCTAATGTTGGGACGAGTAACCTACTAGAGTACGACTTTTAAGGTAGTTTCTGTTTTAACGGTGATCTGATCCAACAGGATCTAACGTGCACTTTCTCCGCTACAGAGCGTAGTTGTATATATGTTATTAGAATCGGACAGAGAGATGATGTTGTTGAAACAATCTCAATTAGACTATTTTAAGACTAATATTAACAGCATACGTTTTATTTTCCGTTAGATCACCGACAAAATATAGAGGGTAAAATAATACCATGTTTACACATTTTCATTCATTTCTTTTTTTTTCGTTAGGTGCTTCAAACAAGGACATAAAAATCCTTTTTAACACCAAATAAGAAATTAAGTACAGAAGCTTAGCTACATAGGGCAGGGGCGATGGCCACATGGGTCTGAAAAGGGAAAATTCGGAAATTGATGTCCTATGGAACAACAGGCAACCACGGTTTTTCCAACTTGTAATTCATAAAAAATCAACATTCTCTCCATAAAAGCTCTATGCTTGCAATTATTGTTTAAAAAAGCAAAATTTTCCGCGTGCTTCGCCCTTCCTAAACTACAGTCTCTGGTGCAGTTAGTACTTGCTTATAAATCAGTCTCCTAGAGAGCCATTTTCCTAAATTTCGTTAGGTTCTTGGTTTAGGAATATTTTGGGGTTTCGATGATAAGAGAAACCAATGCAATCATGATGAAAGGTGTGTGTATGTGCGTGTGTATGTGTGTGTGATACCGCATGTTAACACGATATCTCAACATAGGAATGTCTCAAAGTTTTCAAACTTGGTACATAGATACTCCATATTAAGAGAAAGAACCATATTGTTTTTGGTCGAGTTACAACGTCATCTGGGGTCACAGGGGGTCAAAAAAAAAAAAAAAAAACTCGAAACTGGAAGTTTTCAAACTTGGTACATCGATGCCCCATATCAAGAGGAACAACCATATCGGTTTTCTTCGAGTTCAAATTGGTCATTTGGGGTCACAGAGGTCAAAGACTAGAAACACTTTACATTTTAACTCATTTACACGATATTGCAAGGTAGGAATGTCTGGAAGTTTTCTAACTTGGTAAATACATGCCTCAAATTAAGGGGAATAACTGTGTCGATTTTCGTCGAGTTCAAAGGTCATTCAGGGTCACAGAGGTAAAACCCCGAAACACTTAACATTAAGCTAATTTATACAATATCTCAAGGCAGGAATGCCTGAAAGTTTTCAAACTTGATATATACATGACCCATATCAAGAGGAAGAACCTCATCGGTTTTAGAGTCAAAGACACGAAGCACGTTACATTTAAGTCAATAAAAAGATATCTCAAGACAGGAATATTTAGGACAGTTTTCAAACTTGGTACATAGATGCACCATTTAACATGATATCTAAAGGTAGGATCGTCTGACATTTTTTTTTTAAATTTGTCACATAGATGCCCCATGTTAAGATGAAGAAACCTATTGCCTTTGGTCGATTAGGGTTCAAAGACTTGAAATTTTTACACTGCGTTCTATGTATAAACTGTATTGTTTATATTGCCATGATGGAAATCAGTTTTGGGTTCAGTGATAAGAGAAACCTTGGCAGTCATCCGTACCAGCTTACCCCACTTCAAAAAATATAAAATAGCTTTATGCCAAGTTGCGCCCCTAACATACCCGAAATGAGTTCCATGCCAACCCACCCCTTATACATATCAAATCGACTGAAGCCAACTCCCCAACCCCCGCGTACACAAGTACACACCAAATTCCCCTTGTTAACTTACCCCTTTTCATACCAAATCATTACATGTCAACTAGACACCATACGTACCAAGTCCCCTATGTTAATTACTCGCTCCCCATACCATATCTGGGGTCCCTCAAGCTCAGTGACGGAGCTGCCATGTGGTCAGGGGGGTGGTCGCCCCCCCTTAAAGGACCAAAATCGTCTGTCTGCGCCCGTTTTAGGTTTTTAACATACTGTACTCTTGCAACATTATTGGCAAAAGACATAAATTAATAGCGTTGTTTTAAGGCCCAGATAACAAAATGTTCCAATAGCCACCAGTAACAGTAAAGGTCTTTTGTTATACTGGGATAGGTTTTGCCGAAACGTATCTTCATGCTTTACATGCACTACTGAATGTTGTCGCTGTGCTTAGTTTATTGCTCTCATACCGAGCGTGATTATAAGCTCTCAAAATACACCGACTGACATTAAATCCCCCCCCCCCCGCCCCAAAAAAGATGTTGCAAAGGGGACAATAATAATTGTAGCAAAAATACAGTAGTCCTCTTGTTGTCGAGTATAATTGTCAAAAAGACAATAAAAAGAGTTTACAAATTTACCAGAATAGCTTCCACAACATTTTTCAAAATCATTTGAAGAGAACATTTAGATTAAAATAAAATAAATATAAAACTGTTATCCTTGTGGTAAGGGTTTTAATGAGTAGTTCCATTTTACCTTTCTTCAAGTGACCATGCTCATGATAAATTGCTATTTCTGACACTGCACGATAATCCCATGAAAATGCTTATTTGTGTACTTTCGTGGTCTCAAAAGCCAGAAAATTGCATCTTATAAGGCAATATTTAAGCTACTTTTATTTATAATAAATTCGGTATCTAGAGAGCCGAGCAGACCCTTTGTCTTGGCTATTTCTTGCAATGTACTTAATTAATGGCTATTTCAGAGTGGTCACATGAAGTAAATTAGGTCAATTAATGTTTTTTCGTGTACTTATCTATCTTGATTCCCAGATGCCAAAAATGTACACCGAACGGTGATTCATTTCCGTAACTTTTTCCCCTGTAAGATTGCTTGCTGTTTAGCTCTAGCAGGTATATAAATATAATGACCGCCTGCATACTAGAATGTGAAAGAGAGGGATAGAAACATGGGCGTCTGCAGGTAGGGGCAAGGGGGAACTTTCCCTCCCCTGGAAAATATTAAACCTGAAAAAACGAAGAAAACCTAATGAAACAGACGAAGAAAAATTGAAATCAACATTTCGTAACAGTTCAACCAGTGTTTTCCCTATTTATATGTTGTAAATAGGCTTTAGAAATGCCATTTCCAGTGATCTGAGAGGAACTTGTACCAAAATTTTCTTGCTCCAACTCATGGTTTCTTCCACCTCGAAGTTTCTTCTGCGGAGGCCCATGGATAGAACATTTAAACATGTTTTAATAGAAAAAATTGCTGTGGAGAAATGGAAAAAAAGTCGTCTACCTGGTGCGAAAAATCAAATGGAAAGTCTCAAAAGCCGTGACTTCGACCGTGCTGAGACTCGGGGTATTTATTTCCTTGAAGCGCCCCTGCAGACCATTTTCGCCCGCTCTGACCTAAATCCCTAGCTCCATCACTGCTCAAGATCAAACACTGGAAACCTTCTATTTCAAAGGGAATTGGTGTTTTCAATGGAAAATGATGATAAGATGATTTCTATCCTTTTTAAGGGAGGTCAAATTTCATCTGGGGGTCACCTGAGGTCAAACCATGACGTTGTTTACGCGATATCTCCACAAGTATGAAACTTGGATAGATTTTTGGTTTGGTATGTGTACTTGTACCTGTATATGGTGTTTGGTTGGTCCCTACTGTTGTTATTTGACTGAGGAGATATATCTGGCATCATTTGGCATTATTTGGAATAGAACATGGTCGAAACCTCAATTCATTTTGGCATTCTGGTCTTAAAAAGAGAGCAAGGTTTTTGAAAACTTTTAAATTTTCGTCGGGAAGCCTCAATCGGCAGGTTGCAGATAACTGGACTTCAGCTGGGCTTCAGCTGGTTCGGTTCAGAAGATTCGAAATGGCCGTTTCCGGCCATCTGGAGAGTTTGTAAAGCCAAACATTTTCCTGTACGTACGCTCCGCGCCAACTAATGGTAGCGCTCTGCTTAGAACGTCCTGCTGGCACTCAGATCCCACTCTCCAATATTTTATTTTTCGTTCGACCACGCCTAGGTAAATTGCATATTCGTTGACATTTGTGGAAACAAAATTTAAAATGAATGTGACCTTTTCATGTTGGGCCCTACCTCAAAAAAGATCCCAGATCCGCCGCTGAGTGAACACAAACATATAAATTGATTCATTATACAACTATAGAGAGCTCGAGGACTGTCGACAAGAAACTTAAAATGCTCCGATATGCACCGACACGTCTTAAAATAACTAATAATTACTATGAAAATGCAATTACATATACAACATAGAGAAATCAAGGATATTCAATGACAGTGGCCTAGCTACAAGGCCAGCTCTAAAAAGTGAAAAATTCGGAAATTTGCCATTTGTTATATCGGTCAACTACTGACACAGTGTGGTTTTCCAAACTTTTCCTTCATTAAATTCCGAATTCTCTTCAATCAAAGCTCCATTTTTGTAATTTTCAGTTTCAAAAGCGGAACATTTTCCCCGCTCTTCTCTCGCAGAAATATGCAGTTCCTGTTTCCAGTCGTGTACCCTGATAAATTAGTGTGGTAACCGTTCCCGAACTCTGGAAATGACAAAATCATCAGATCATCAAGTGGCATCGGATTATACAGTGCTATTGTGATAAGTCTTATATCTAAGATCTTATCTTTAATGCCAAATTGTACCTAATATAAGCTTTTGATCTTTTAAATGTCGTCGCGCAGCCTCAGTTTGTGGACCTTAGATAACACTGTGTAGCAACGACTATCTTTGATAGCTGTGCAGTCTCAGACTTGCCAATAAGAAATACAGATTCTTCAGTTATCCTGAACTTTTCACATTTCCTATATAGGAAACCCAGAATCCAAAATGTTCTCCATTCCAAAAGTATTTTCAAAATTTTGCTAAATGGGCAGAAATTTCGGCGCACTTCTCGCGCCCTTAATCACGTCCCCAGAGAAATGGTGCTTACACTAAAGAAGAAAATCGGAAAATTTGGCTGCTCGCCTCCCCTCCCCCCCCCCCCCCCGATAAAGTCTAGCGACGCTGCTCAATGATCATCTTTTCAATCGATTGAGAAATTTTATCCCCCTTGTAAGGAAGTTTGACGACTTTTATTTTTCTGCACTTTTTAAGATGGCCCCACTACTTTTAATGAAATATTCTCCTAACAGTTGCTACGAAATCACGTTAGATAACCCGGAAAGGGCTATTTTCGGTGATCTCTGGAGTATTTTTGGCCGAGATTTCCTTTTTGCGCTGCTCGCCAACTGATGGTGGAGCTCCGCTTAAATAGTGACACGGCTGTACCCCCACACTTTCAAAGACGGATCGCCGTCCATGATCTTGGCGGACAGGGCGACATTCCCCCACGTTTTCTAAGTAAACCCATTGATTTTACATTTTTACGCAGTACATTTTTGACGGAAGTGGAAATGTGCAGCAACATTCGAGTAAAGATTGGATCTACTTACAAGGCCCAATAGACTAATCCGATCAGCGCTTGTGTTAAGTGACTGTAGGCAGCCATTAGTCGAGTTCATCAGCCTTAAATCGTCTTCACTTATGGTCTAAATTTAATTCCCAAACCTCATCAGTACACAGTGAAACTGAGGGAGTCAAGAGGCATTTTAGTGTACAACCATCATGTTGCAAATAAGTACGGAAGTATAGAAGGATTCAAAGGTGATAAACCCCAGTTATGTTCTACTAAAATCAAACCATCAATAGCTGCCCGGATTCGTCTATAGTACTTCTGGACGCAAAGCATGTAACATTGTGTTTATGGATTACACAATGTTATACCGGTCTTCAGAAGGATAGAAACTCCTCACTCAATTCGTATGATAGACCGTACATACTGTTTTTAGTTTAGTACCGTCAAGTATGATACATATCTAAAGATACTAGGATTGAACGTTAAGTATCAAGAGTCCGAGATATGACTATCGTATGCATAAAGCTCCTAAGCTTAGCTGTACATATTCATATACCTTTAGAGCAGTTAAACTTATTTATAGTTTTGTTTTTCCGAAATTAATACTTGAATCAGCTAATAGGTAAGTAGTCTGGTTTCTGCTGCGCTAATCACCAGCTAATATGAATTATTAGATTGAAACAAACAATGAAAGTGGACAAGGAAATAATTTACAAGGAAATAAATTACGTTTCCTTGCTGTCAGGCCAATCTTCTTGGGTCGACGTTAAAAGCTATTCAACCACGATTATCACTGCAAAACCTTTTTTCACAATTATTGTCCACTTTTGTCACAACCTTGACTACCTCGGTACCACAATATGTGACAAGAGATTGTAAAAAAGTGGGCAAGGGGTCGTGAGAAAAATTAAAGTGGTTGAATGTGTTTAAGTTGTGTTTTGACAAATTGGTTGTCACAACTCTCTTCTTTGTTTACCAAGAATGCAAAAATACTTTGGAGGTTTTGATGATATTCCATACCAAATAATGCCAAAATAATGTCCAACATCTTCTCAGTCAAATAACAACAATATGGACAATCCCTACACCATATACATGTACACCGACGTACACCATCCAAATATGAAATCCATCCAAGTTGCATACATATCGAGATATCGTGTTCATATGGTCATACATTGAGTTCGGGTGATCCCCTAGATGAAATTTGACCTCCCTAATAAGGGAATGGACCATCTTCTTACCATATTCCATTGCAAATATCTATTCCATTTGAAATGCTCTATCATATCAACAAGGTTTCTTCCAGTGTTTGAACTTGAGGGACCCCAGATAGGCCTATGTTATGGGAAGCGAGTAATCGTAGAGCACTTGATATGCATGGGTGCGAGTTTGCATGAGGTTATTTGGTATGTAAGGGGAAGAGTTAAAAAGGGGCATTTGGTATGTAGCCTACTGGTATGGGGGGAGGGTTGGCATAGGTCAATTTGATATTTATGAGGGGTGGCTTGCCATGAAGTGATTCGGGGTATGTATGGGACACAAGTTGACATGAAGTTATTTTGATTTATGGGGTATGGGGTGAGTTAGTATGCTGACTGCCAAGGTTTCTCTCTGTTTGACATTCCTGTCGAGAGATTTCGTGTTAAAGAGTTAGTTGTTATAAATGAAACGTTTTTCCCCTGACCTGGGACCCCAGATGACCTTTAAACTCAACCAAAAACAACAGGGTTCTTCCCCTTATGTGAGGCATCTATGTACCAACTTGAGTTTGAAAATTCAGAGACATTCCTATCTGATATATCTTGTTAACAAGCAATGTGTCACAAACACACACACATACACACACGCCATTATGATTCATTGGTTTCTCTTATCATCGAAGTGAAAACTGAAGATCTCTGTTGATCCTTCATACATGCACTAAGCCGTAGTTTGAGCTCAATAGGATTTGGCAAGAAGATCGTATTTCATTTAACCAAACTAGAAAATATTTTAGGGAATTCCCCACGGTCTCCCTCTTCATGAAAAGAAAACACGAAAGACGGATGTTATCGTTATCAGTTAAAGACACTGTATCGTGGAGCGAAACGGGGGCGGCAGCATGTTTTTAGAATTGTTCTTTTCTCCTTCGCGCATCAAAAACTGTTACAGCGCCATCACCCTTCTTGGCCGTGAAAAATGTTCGTGGAATCGACGGAGGGATGTTGAAGCATGGAAGTACTAGACGGTACTCATTCGGGTGATGTGGATTTCTGCAAGACATTTGCAAATACCACATACAACGAACAATCGTCGGCAATAAAAAGAGATGTCGGTGAGGGCAACTTTTCCTAAAATTAACATGAGATTGACGGCACAGCTTCCAGGGAACGCTTTATCAACTTTAATTAACGAGTTATTTGTGATGTTTAAAGCTGTGAGAAGGTAAGGGAAGAGATACGAGCAAATACGATGGTAATTAGTAGACATTGGCAGTAATTCTGCGAAAAATCCTTTGCTTGGCGATGTGTAGTATTACGTACGTGTATATGCCATATAAAATTGAAAAAGGGAGAAACTTTCCCCAGATTATGGGCACAAATTCCCAAGGTCCGATACAACTTAATAAAGCAAGAAACAAATTCAACTTCCATCACGTTGCATGTGGATCCTTAATTGTTATTTAAATGAGTGTATAATTAATGCTACAGTAGTTTCTACCGGGATACACCTTCAAATTAAGGCTGATATATCTTAAACAGCTGTGAAAGGGACAGAACTTTAGTCATTGCCAGTATGAAATTACTTCAAGCACAACACTCTTTGTCCTACAATTGAGTTACATAGTGTTTTAGTAAAATATATCCCACAATTAGAAAGACTTGTGTGAATTGACGGATTTCAGACTACACTCTGATCACATACGATGGCCTAGCTAGCTCGACAATTGGCTTTTCACCCCCTAAATCAGGACAAAATCAATAAAGAATAGTTGTGTGATGCACAAAAGATTAGGAAGGGTTTGCTTGATGAAAGCATTATATACAGTATGATTAGAAATAAATTGGATGACCATGTTCAAAGGATAAGAATGCAGTATCCAACCAGCTCAGTACTGTTGAAATAATGCCAACAATTTCCACTGAATGCTTAATTGACATGTGACAGCAAGTTGCATCTAGGGAGAGTCTGGCCATGATGGTTGTCTGAAACAGTACACACGACAGTACTAGACCAAAGATTTTAACACTTTTCAGGGTGTTTGCTATAATCCATTACCTAACCTCATTTTAAAACACCAGGGTATTAAATAGCCCTCAAACAGGTCTATGTCGTCAGTTAAATGGCCTAATGAAATGCTGTACATGTAACAGAGTACACATGCAGCCCTGTTAACTAGGTAATGGGGGGTGGCAATAAGAACTTCTCTCCACTGATACAATCATTTAAAGCCCCCCCCCCTTACCCTCCAAATTAGAAAAAAGGGTTCTAGCTACCCCACATGACAAAGTTTCTTGTCAAACTATGTTTGCCACTGCTAGGCTTCTTTAAAGGGTGAATCTCTTCATTCCAGATGGTTCTCACCAGTTCTGGTAAGATGGCTAACATCTTTAGCTCCTCAAAAAGCACACAAACTTTTGTTGCTAAGAGACTAACCCTGTGAAGTAGCTGTCATGTTTAATAAATCAGAACAATTGCGGTGCATGCAACTGCCTGTTGTAATGAAAGCATTAGCTCCCTACAGCATCTTCTGAATTGGTCAATGGAAGAGCAGTCACTTATTACAAAGGTTACTCTCTCATAACTAATCGACATGAGTATCCACATTTTTTGAAAATGATTCCCTTCAGAAGCTAGCGTACATCTCTCATGTTTCATATGCTAACTATTTTGCATTTTAATTAACATCATATGAAATAAACATCATATTAATCCAGGCCTACGTGTCATTCATGTAACAGCTCAGTAGCCTCTGTCTGTCACAAGAATCTTCAACATGGCTTTATGTACATAGCATGAAGTAAGTTAAAATATCATACCAGAGTAAACTAACCTTCAAGAGTACAACATTTTCAACAGTTTACTGAAACTAAAAGGTTGTTTTAATTACTACATGTGACATATTACTTATTTATATTATGCTCTTCTTTGTATCCTTGAAGGCACTAGCACTACAGGAACTGCATCAACTTTCCTGGAAAAAAAACACCTACAATACCTACTATATGGCAGAACTCATGCATGGGAACCTACCATTATCTTCTTGTAAGGCTGGAAGGAAAATGTCTTCTGGATCTTTAAAGAAGAAAGTGCAGGCCAGGTCTGTATGGTGGCTTTGAGAACGACATCTCCACTGCAAACTGATTGCCTAGAGAATTCAACTATTCAAACTTGCTTCATATGACTGTCAATACTTACTCAATGCAATATTCCGAGACTGGGGAAGACGGCCGGTGTCATCATGTTAGGGTACAGTGACAGGAGTGCAAGTATAGGAGTGAAAGGCCACCCAGAAGTACATTGAGATGGGAATTGCATATCATGATATAAGTGACAAAAAATGTACTTGTAGACCCAAACTATCATGCAAGATATATCATGAAAGTTGCATGAAAGCCTCGAATTCCTATATTTTAAAAACTTCATTTACAAATGTGGCAGTAGTTTTCATGTTACTTGAAATATTAACTTTTTTTAAGAAAAACACAAGTTTTTGTATCATTTTTGAAGTAAATTCATAACAACATGCAAAATAGAACAGTTATGTTTTGTTTGGGAATTAATCATAGTGTCTTCTATTATAAAAAAATAAGAGCTTTCCACTGTCATGCTTGTTGATCAAGAAATGTATTATGGCACGTTGATGAGAAATTTTAAGTGCAAAACAATAAAGTGAAACAGCTGGTACAAGATTCCAGTAAGAATACGGTACTCTACCTGATTCTCATCTTTTGCTTTATGTAATATTTCTGTCAATTGACTTTTTAGGAATTCCAGTAATTATTATAATTTTGTCAAAAATCATTTAATATTACTATGAGATATGAGTGAATTCCATATTTCCTATACCTTTACATATGCCTTGAAGACTAGTTGGTCAGGCCATTCACTTACAGAGGTAGATCAGAAAAATGATGGGGTATTTACAGGATGTAGAAGAATCTATTTCCAGTGGTTTACAGCAGTTATGGAAGTGTTGTAAATTGCATTCACTGGCCAGAGCAAGGACCTGTAGAAAGATGTATAGCCTACCTACCATTTCTTTTGAATGAGAATGACAGAAGCTGTTTTGATGATTTTGAGTTTGCAATTAAAGAGCCGTTCATTCTCATATAGAATCAAGCATGCACCTAGTGTATTTCATTAACATTCTGGACCAAAATGGGGGGGGGGGGGGGGGGGAGGAGGAGGAGGGGGAGAAAGGAGGAGGTGATACTTACCATGCACACTGTCCTGCAGGTTGAAAGGCTGACAAGAACTAGTCCACTTCCTTTTTGAAGTTTAAAAATCCATCCCTAGAAAATGTATGGTCAAACTTTCAATAGATCACATTCCACTTTTTTTCTGAAGGGCAGCAAGTTTTTACATAGTTTTCAGACTTCAAAAGGGATCACAATGAAGCCCTATTTTAAAAGCTGTGTTCTACACACTCTAGTACCTTCTCCGATTTAAACAAGAACACCAGCCTAGTGCACCTTTAGCACTAGAAGTTCAGCAAAGCTGAATTGAGTTTCAAAAGTCTACAATTACATACAACTTCATTCTTATTGGGGACTTCTAGGTAGCAGTAGGGTGGACCTGGGTGAACAATGCACAGGGGTCCATGGAGAATTCAAACACCTCAGAGCTTGTGTGTGCAAGGTTTCATTCCTATCCCATACCCCTGCCCCCCAACCCCCACCCATGAATATTGGAGCTAGAGGCTTTCAAGAAAAATGAATTTGGGCACCCCCTTGCTGTCTAGCTTCCCCATGCATCTAGAAGGCTATTTTATGCCATTGATTGAGTACACAACTACCAGTACCCAAAAAACATTGATCAGTAAGAGTGGAGTAATTGTTTCAATTCATATCAAAATTTAACCAATTGGTACTGATCTTCATGTATAAAGTGCTATTCCTAACTATCTTTGTGGATATGCTCAGTACATTCCCTTCAAGTGTAGCAGTGCTGTTTGTACAGTAAGCAAGTGCACATACTGTATGCATGCAATTTGCACAAATATGTTTTCTCCTGCTTATGGCAACAACTTAAATTCTGCATCATAACAAAATCATTTTACGTCTAAATGTACTAGTCCCTACATAACTAAGAGCAAACAATGATGATGCTAGGACATATATGAGACCCATCGAAGCAGTGCCACAGTCTCCAATTTAAGAGGCACCATGCATGCACCAGCATGCACCTTTACTACCAGGCTGGTTTCTAAATGGCACTCAGGTGGGGGCACATAAAGTGCTGCACAATATCACATATAAACAAGCTTGTGGATCAGGTGTAGGATTAAACCAAATCAGTGGAAGAGAGCTGAAAAAAGAGTTCTCATGGATTGTTCAATGCTTGAACTAAATGTAATCAAAAGTTTTATTCAAGTCATAATGTTGGCATAAGGTTGGCATAAGGTAATAAGGTACATGAATGTGGCCACATAGACCCAAAGCATGTCATGACTGCACCTGAAGGAAGTACTGTTCAAGGAGTGATGTCAATGTTTCAGCACGGATGGGCAATGCTTACAGTATAAAGTCCTGATTTTACAATTGCTTTTATTCAAAATGAAACACAGGGATTTGGTTTAACCCATTAAAAGAAAATTTCAAGATTGGAAAATTTCTGTGTCCCACTAACCATGGCGAGGGCTCCAAACATGATGATAGCTAGGAAATGTGTATTTTCATCACAAATAAAATTTACACTGGAAATTAAATGTTCGTCTATAAAAAAAAATATTCTTCCAAATTTTCAACAATTCCTGGCAAGGAGCTTCCCATTTTGCTGGTTTTTCCACTGGCACCCTTGCTCATGGGATATTCAAATCTAAGAAAAGAAATATTTCAATCATTTGCAAAAGAAGTTTAAGAAAACACATTTGATCAGTGCAAGGGTAGGATATGTAACAAATGCTTGCTCTAAGTTCACAAAAATTGAATTTAAAATCTGATAACTTTACTTGCATATATTTTGAGCATCTGAAGAATTGAGTTAAGAATTTTATCAGAACATTCTACTTCGACGTATTAAACATAAATTTATTTGAAACATTTTTTCACAGGATATCTTTTAAATGTGAATTAGGGTCTACTTCTGGAGGTAGAATATTCAAGCTAGGCCAAGTCCTCTCACTACGTCATACATTCTCCCAACCTCTTTAATTCTAGCCACCCACAGCTGTTTAAAACTTTTCATTGTGCAGACACAATCCTAGTCTACTGTTTGAAGGGTATATCATCAAAGTGAGCACACAAAACCCTGTTGAATCAGACTGCACTATCTGCCGGAATATGAGCCACTCTGCCTTCTTGAATTTGATATCAGCATGATGCATGGGTATTTCTTACACAGTACAGTTACCAGTGTTGTAATTGAGTCACTAGATTAGTGACTCGAGTCACCAATTTTCAAACTTTTATGTGACTCGAGTCACTGTACTATTTCAATGGGGATATTACTCCTGAATTCTATCAAGTCACTATCATTTTGAGAGAAAGTGACTTGAGTCGTGACTTGTTACAACACTGACAGTTACTACAAATAAATAATCTATAATTATCAATCTGAATATCCTGAACATGCAGTTTCAAACTTCCACTTCCTTTGGCATACCAACATCTCTATTAAACAAATGACTTAAACACCTTTAGAAGGATTCTTGCCATCTCTGAAAAAATATTTTCCAGGGCCTGGTAAAGTTTTCCAATTCAAAAACATGTGCAAACCAAGTCATGAAAAATTCATGGAAATTTTCACAAATTTTCATAATTTGATGTAACAGCCCCCCCCCCAAAAAAAAAAAAAAAAGTTGTGCAAATTCTTTTAATATTTGGTCCTGGAAAAGTGAAAAATTAGTTTCCAGAAATGTAGGAACCCTGCTTCAACTTATGATTCATTTGAAACTTACAAAAGACACATGCTCCACTGAGTGCACCAAAAATTGTTCCTATATTCTTGTTGTCTTTATTGTGCATGATATGATAGTCCCATTATTTCTTTCATGCTTTTTATTCAACTGGAATAAAATTCAGACCTGTTATAACATATAAATGAAAGGCTTCAATACAGTTACAAGCTGGTTGGCAATACTGTTCAGGTATCACACCATCTTCCTATTCACAAAACTTCATACACAAAAGTTGACAAAACACATTTGGCCAATAAAAATTGCTTTTGTGATGTAAACCATTACATGGCAAGCAAGGCAAGCAATCTTTCCAGTATTGATGTGGTTTTCTGGGTTCTGCCAGGATACTCAAAATCATGCATAAATCCATCCTGGTAGGGAAGCATCAACCAGGTGCCTTTTACACCCCAATTGTAGCTGAGATTTTGAATCTTCAGTCCAGTTGAACATGACACCGTAAATGACTAGCATATGCAGAGGTGAACTTGACAACTTTAGGTGGATCCTTGGGCTGGTCCTCCTGTGCCAAATAAAAAACAGAATAATATATGAAATGCCCACAGAAATATTTTTGCTCTGTCCTTGCTTACTTGAAATTTTTCTGGATTGCTCAGTAATCTGCGTTGGTACTTCTTCAAATTAAATGTAATAAGCAGGCGCAGCTGGAACTAGAAATGGAACTACGAAAAAACAATTATAATTTTTTTCTTTATTCTCCTTGTCACAAATTCCAAAAAGATGAAATTGTTCTCCTATTTGTCACTTTCTTGAAGAGAGAGCTACTCATAAAAGATTTCTTTCAAACTTGTGGTGCCAAAACTTGATTAACTGGACAAGGCCAGAGCTTCAGAGGTGAGGTTGGTATTACTGTCAGTATTAGGTCTTGGAACTGGGGATAGGCATACTACCAATCCGGGAATATTTTGAGCAGAATCAAGATCACAATGGAAATTCAAAAGATGTAACAAAAACTTGATATTTTTCCATCAGGTACAAGGATTCTCTTTTCAAAGAAACTGAAACCAATGCATAGTGAATTTACCTAGATAGTCTACTTTCATGTTTAGACTTGACTGCTTCCTCCCACATTATATTGTCTGCCTCTGCCTCATCAGTGTCATTTTCATTGTGGCAATCCAGGAAATCTTCAACTGAACTGTTGACAAAGTAGATTGTACTGCACTTAGACCTGTACTTCAAGTCACCTCTTGTCCAAGCAGGCAACAATAATGGAGCAATTAGCAAAGTTTGGAAACTACATTTTATCCTTTACATCATATTTTGAAGATAAATGAATGAAGAAAAAAACTAACAAACTGACAAATGGCAAAAAATTTGTAACTTGTGGAAAGGTATTTTTTGTCCATGGATATGTTCATGCCAAATGCAAATGGTAAATGTTCCTACCATGCAATTTAATGATACTGTTTCAATCTAGAGAAATCTCAGATCCTCCTTTCTGCCCTTTGATATCAAAGCATGATTAATGAAAAGCTTAAAGGGCAAGAGCAGTCTCCCCAACTAAAAGTAGTGTAGTACACCGTCCCTGTTTCATGATCGGCTCTTCACGGTCATGTGCCATTTTTTGGTCAGTCACTGCTTGGTTTTCCTAGAATATGTAATATTGAAGTCCTAAAAAATTATTAAAGATACTTTTAAGAAATTAAAAGAAGTGAAAAGAAAATTGTGAGCTTTAGCCTTTGCTTCGAAATACAGTAAGTTTGGGATGACTGTTTTTGCCTTTCAATGTGGAAAAATGACAACAGCAGTCATGTGCCTTGGAGTAGTATGGTTAAAATGGGAAGACCCTGTAATTGCAGATCTGCCAGGACTGAGCCTATACAGCACGTTAAAAAATTACAAAACAAATTCTGTTTAACAAAGGATTTTTTTCTTTCCTGGTCAGGTTTTTGATGTTAATATCCGACATTTCAAAAGCACGTTGGAAAGCAGGTAATTATGTTTTGCAAGCATGTGACTGCATTTGAAAATGGTCAACCAGTTATCACTAGAAAAAACTTGAATTTTCAGAATTAACACCCAAAGAAACAGATTGGGTAGTATATTAAGTTGTTGGAATAATAGATAAAGTAAGTAATAATAAAAAACATAGGACTTCTGACTTCATAAATCCATTTTGAAATGATGAGAGTAGCCTAGCTAGGTTAAAAAATAAAAGGAAATACAACTACTGTGAGTAGAAGAGAGATGCATGTCTGACAGTCAAGCTACGGTACTGTACTCCAGAAGAAATGCTTACTGTCATGAAAATAGTCAAGGCTTTAGAACTCAATTTGACAATTACAGTAAATATTGCACCCTCCTCCCACACTGTGGCAAAGACATCACACTTCCACTGCAGAAAGACAAGGGAAGACTGGCATCCAATACCCCCATCCCTTTTTGTTTAGGTAGAGGGCAAAACAACTAAATTCTTGAATGACCCTTTGTGTTTTGGCAATTTATTTTGCCATAAGTGTTCAGTAAAACCAGGAGTGCCAGAAAGGTGCTAAGGGGAGCAAGGTGCGACAGGGGATTCATCTCCCAGTTATGATGGATGGTCCCCACTGTATATGGGAAACATTTTAGGAAACAATTTCCATTCTTTTCAAGGGAGCATAGATGGGTATGTTATTTATTGTCCAGAAAGTGACAAGTAACATTCCAATTGTGTACTTCCTTCTAATTCTTGAAGGAAATGCAATTGTCCTTTAAAAACCGCAAAAGTTGAAATTTAATTTTCAAACCCAAATGAACATTGAATTTAAAATCCAAATTTTCAACTTTTCTTTCATAACATTTTATTCAAAATAATTCCCAGACAAATCTCTGGGTTTGGTCATAGATTTGGGTTGCTTGTGCCTCTTATGCAGGATTTCATCATTCCCTTGGAAAGAGACTGCATGGCACCATGCCGGATGTTGTGACTTCTTACAGCATGTACTACAATACTATAATCAAGGGTGAAAAGAGTTGTGAAGCTGAGAAGCTCCTCTCCAGAAAATTTGGACATCTGGAGGAAAATTTCCCTTTTCATGAAAATGCAGGGAGAATTGTGGGAACTTTTACTCTCTTCCTGGGAAATAATGCAACTCCCTTCCTGGAAAGTAAATATTTTTTCCAGCCCTGGCTGTAATACATGTTGTAGTTAGATGGAGTCTTATGGCCCAGTTTCCAACCTATTGGTTCAAGTCGAACCACCGACGGCCTTTTTTCCAGTTGTGGCTCACTGGCTTATTTTCCCTACCCCACTGCTTATACAGAGCAGCGATCATGCAAAATGGCAGTAGGTTCCTTTTTTAGAGTCTTTGGTATGACTCGACCTGGGAAGTGAGCCTTCCGTGTGAGAGGTGGATGCTCTACCGTTAGACCAAACACACACCGTCTGTCATGTTGTATAAGGGAAACGTGCATATAGGACATTTATGATGTTTGTCTGAACTCAATGAAAGTTCAGCTAGTCTTGGGCAATAACTATTGGTTTAAAGTTGATGCCATTTGCAATCCTCCCTGTGTTTGGCTTCCATAATTACCTGTAGTTGCTGATGAGGGACAAACTGGCTCTAATATATGTCATAGTGGCCCTTGACAGTAGTAGATCATGCTGCAATTCAACGGAATATCATATTTACAGCTGGTGATGCAAGCTTGCAGCACATGATGAACTGTATGGATGCATGGTTTTCAATTATTATAACCACACTTCTAACTACTGTAAATTTGATAATATATGGCTTGTTTTTAAGGAGGTACCTCACAATTTTCTTCTCATTGCTTGTTTTTAAGGAGGTATCTCACAATTTTTTTCTCATTCCATAATGATGATTGAGGCAAACCAAGCAACTAAGTAAATTTCACATTTCAGGAAACAATATTGTCACGTACTACTTGACACTATAGCCAATCATGAAACAGGGCAGTCTAACTACTGTACACTACTGTACTGTATACTGGGGTGAACGCTCTTGTCTTCAAGGAAGGGAGCACATCATATCAATATAGCAACCAGCCCAATTTGTAAAGGTAAACTAATCAAGCACATTACAATTACAATTCTGAAAATGTTGGCAACGTCCGACATTACCATAGTGCTGGGTATATTGTGCAATTGGGAGAAAATAATATTCACTCAGGCTTTGTGGACAACTAATTGATACTGCAACTCTGAATCATTATCAAACAAGATATTGGATAAAGGCCTAACAATGCTCATAAACTGTGCAATATTTTAGTAAATATAGATACTGTATAAAGTTTCTAGATAGTAAAGATGAGATTTAACTATACCCAACATGAACATGTCATGTACAGTATTGTGTCAGTCAACTCAATAAAAAGTTCAAAGTTTAAATTTAATTTCAAGTACAGTTCAAGTACAAGTTAGTTTTCCCTTTCGTCACCTCTTACAGTAGGCAGGATCAAACAGGCTTCTCCCCTGAAAGCTCTGAGGTTTTAGCATACTGTATCTCTGAATGAAAAATGTAGTCTCTGGAAAGGTATGTTATTTAAACTCTTTTCAGTAAACCCAAACCCAACTCCTTACTGACCAGCTAACATTTGGGCAGAGGGAGGGGGAGTGAGGGGGGCCAAGGACAAAATCTATGGAGGGCAAATTCCCCCTCTTGCCCCAACATAGAGCCACCACTCATGGTACTAATTAAAGCCATGAAATCGTTACGAGCAATTCTGCACAGCACAAGGTAGACTGTTCTGTGCTATAGTGTTGTGAACCATGGAAGTACTACCTGGAAGTTAGCTGGGAAAACATGCTTTTGGAAATTGAAAGACTTGTTTTAATACATCTTGAAGTTATTTTCACTCACCTATGGGTGTAACACCTAGCAACTGAGGGGTTGGTCATTCACTTGGCTCTGTATGTGTGGCCCACTGCATGTACAGTACTTTGAAGAACACCTGAAAAGTAAATCAAGACTATTTGCAATATGAAACAGTATTTTATCTTAGGGAAGATTGCATATTACAGACTTCCATGATTTCAAATCACATGTCCCTAAATGATTAATGGGTGGTGTCAAAATTGGTTGTTATAAGAGTCATAATAATGATGATTGATGATGATGTGAACACTAGTCCCCATTAAAACAGAAAGGGACAAGGGGGAGGGGGATTGCAATCTATTCTGTCTAAAGGAATTTTAAATCAACCTACCGATTACCAGTGGCATCAGCAGTGGCTCTTGTTTACCCCCCTCATGTAAAAAGTATATTGGGCAAAATGTGTAAGAACTTCACAAACACCTCTTGGAAGCAGCACTTTTTAGTAGTAAAAACAACAGCTGGGAAGTACAGTACCATTTTATGCAATCTGAAACACATTTCAGGCAAAGTGTTCTCTATACGCAATGTGCTGGTCAATAGTGGCACTCGATCGATAGGCGACAGTAGGAGCATTTTCGTTTGCCCCACCACTTCAGCACTTTCCCTCTCCCGATGAAAAAGTCTACTAGTAATGCCACTGTCAATAACCAAGGACATACATTTTGCTCAGGCATTAATTTTTATTGCATTTGGCATTCCATGTACACTCAACATACAGATTCCGGGCCCGGTCTCACTGAAGACTTTAAAAATGGAACCTACTGCCATTGTGCTTGCAAAAGCAAGCCTGTGAACCAAAACAGAAAAAAAGGTCAAGACTAGCTTGACTTGAACTACTTGGTTGGAAACCTAAACCAGAAATAGCATTTATATGCAGTCCTGCCTAGATCTTGGGGAAAACAACTTTTCATACTGTATGTACAGGTACAACAGCTGTACTATGCTTAGCCTACCTTACAGTACCCCTCATAGCCCAGGCCTCCATTTTTAAAATATTTAGTGTTGTCTTGGGGCAATCATTTCACTCATTGTAGTTGTCCAGAAGGAAATTTGGTTGTCCAAAATATTTTTCACACAATTACAAAACAGAAGGCTAATTATGTTCATCAAGTTCGGATCCGGGGGGGCCAGTAGGGTCAACTGCCCCCCCTATGACCAGTCTAGCGCCCCTCAATACAAGAAAAATGCACCCCCTGAGTCTTTAAGTAAAGTAAAAACTGCCCGAAAAGTAAAAAAAAAATAAATAAAGGTCCCCAGAATTTCGAACCGTATAGCTATATATAACTGTGGCAATGGGAGTTGGTCTGAGAAATGAGGTCGGTCAAATTCAAGAGTATGCATGCGGCCCCTGTATGATGTTGGCGCCCCCTTTTCAAACTGCCCCTCCTTCAGCTAGGGGCTGGATCCGCCCTTGATGTTCATGCATTATTGCTCTTGAAGAATAAAAAGATGTGATGTTTGAGAGACAGCTAGGAACACTCCAAGTCTGAAATATGGTTATGAAACTATTATCGAAAAAGGTAAAAGAATTTATCAATCAGCAGTATACTTTTTCAGTCTGAGAGGAAAATGGTTGTCCATGGGACAACCAACCCTTAATGTATTGGTTGTCCGTATGGAATTTTTGTTGTCCCAGATATTCTGACAACCATGAAAATCGATTCCTGTAGCCCAACTGGTTACTGGTAGTAGCCCTACAGTACTTTGGCTTGAACTGAATTTAGAATGCAGATTTCTTATTTCCCTTGTGAGGATGGGGGTTGTGGGGTGGTGCACGGTGATTGAGGGGAAGGAGAGATCTGCATCAGTTTTCAATTGCATACAGGTACAAACAATTGTTGAATATTTGGTAAATTATTTATGTCAAATTGTATATGAGCATATAAGCAGAATTCAAATTTTTATTGGAGGTGACCCCCAATGCCCCGGTGTCTGGTTTGTTGATGGTGTATTAATTCCCCTCTTTCTCAAAATCCTGGATCTGCGACTGAGCCCAAAATCTGCAGATCCAGGTCTTCTTAGGCGACTGATGAAGGCCTATATACTGACGTAGGTAGCTTTCTATACTATAGCATTGTTCCACACATGGGGGTAAATTTATGATGTACGTACTTGAAAGCCTATAGGCCTATATGGGGCCTTACCTTACATTAGGAAGGCAGTTGCCTTTCAATTTTTTCTTACCCACATATACCTGGCAATTTGGCAAACCACTAGGCCTACTAGCATTTGGATGGGGACCCTCATCACCCTTATTGAATGCTTACTAGCATTCAATAAGCATTCATTATGCCTTCTGAATGTATCATTTAGCATTTGAAGGACTAAATTAAGCTGTCAGTGAGTTGGAATGCTTATTTTCTTCCTCAAATGAAGTCTTCCTTGCATTCTGAATAAGCCCTTATAATTTCCTTTGAAGTCTACCAAGCCTTCAGTTACTGTTTGAATGCATTCATTAGTTTTTTAATGTTTTGGAATGCATTCACACATGAATAATGCTTATCAAAGCCTTCATTTCCTTTTTTTGCAATTCATATAACTAGTATCAATTACATACTATGCAGCTGGAGGTCACTCAAGCATAAGCAAATTAGTTACAGAAATCAATTACTTGATAATGGTGCCTTGATCCTGCTCACCTGATTGCACCAGATAATCTTCATTTACATTATAAATCCAACATGCTCAGGCTTACAGACTGCTGTTCTCATCCAGTCAAATCTTTGGCAAATTACTGATCCAGCAAAGCTGAGCACTTACTCATTGTCACTGTGGTCTGCGCAGGCTAATGAAACAGCTAGAATTATCTTAGTGATAGCATATTGTACTGTAAGTCTATGCTTGATAAGAAAGTTTTGAGAAGGCAATATTGGGGAAAGTGCAAACTCCGCGCCAGGCCCTCAGAGAGATCATAAGGGTAAACTAAGATAGGGCATGTACATGAGCAAACTGAGGACATAGGCTAGTCAGATTTTTCAAGAGTTGCGTGGCTTATTCTGGGGTTACGATTTTGATGAAGTGGTAAATGTAGTGCTGATCACTTCTGCTGTAACCTGTGCCAGCTCGTCAAAAGCCTAGCTACTAATAAAATTGTCCTAACGTTAGGCCTATGCATAAATATACTCTGTACTGTACATATGCTAAAAACGCGTGTGGGATGGGTATGTGGATCACTAACGAGACGGGAATCCTGTTTACTTTTTACTATCAGTAGGCTGAACAAACACATTTCACTTACCTTTGGGCATGATCTGTGAGATGATGTTTCGCAAAATCGCCGTTATATACAAGAGACTTGCCATTCCCCAATCAATCAACCTGCTTTTTCTGCGGCGATCTAACGTTAGGTATGGCCTATTCCGCGTGAGAATGGGAAAGGGAACCCTCGACTTTCGTTTGCTACTGTATTTTTCTCGTTTGATTTCTCCTTCTCGTGACAACGTGTGCAAACGCTGTCCTTCGATTTTTCTTTCTGAAGTTCTGCACAGGAAGACATTTTGCTGTCGTAAGACTATTAAAGACTAGCCCCTTCGCTTCGACTAATCTCTCAAGTTCAATGCAGGTTTCCTAGGCCAGTTCGTCTTTTTAGAAATTCCCAAGATCACGCCTCGAATGACAACGTATAGCCTCTCAACGTTGAACTACAGTAATAATAGTCTATAGCATCGAAGTCAAACTGATGATTAAAACACAAAACAATTGAGCCGGAAATTTAATACAAATTAGCCACCTTGGCATTCTTATTAGAACTTATTCACATATTTCATAATTAATTAATATGTGACTTAAAAAAGAAGAAAAAAGAAACAATCACACAATATTTCTTTTTTCAAAGTGGGAAAGAAAAGAATGATCGAGACGGTTCAAAATTCCCAAGATATTGGGAAAATTCCCAAGGGTCTCTCTGTTGTCACACTGAGCAAGTTACTTGTATCAGGAAAACAACTCACTGCTACATACAAATTAACACAGATACTACGCCTGTTAACGCTCACACAAACAAGCATACCGTATGCAGCAGTACGCTATCCCACCCAATCGTTTGAACTGTTATCATACGGTCTGTATGGGCTACATCCGGGATTTTGGGTGGGATAACAAATTTTTTGAAGGCTGTCCAAATATCGCCCCCGTTTCGCGCCACGATACCGTGTCTTTAAGCTACTAACTTCATATTTTCCGGCAAGCCCTACGTGCTTTAAGGAGACGTTCTTTTCATGTGTCTGACCAGATGTTATGGCATAGTGTTACATTAGGTGTGAATGATAAAGCAAGTATAAAACAACGATTGCTTTCGAAATGTTTCTGTGGTAGTCTCTCTTGCTAAAAGGTCTTATTAAGAATTTCCAGAGTGGAAGCCGAGAGATGCTACTCAAAAGCAGTAGCGTGTGTAAAGTGGGGGTAAGGGGCACAGACCCCCACCTCAGAAGTCAGTCGGAAAAAAATCACTCTGTCGGGGGATTTACGGGTTAGTGGAGTAGGAAAAGCCTGAAGAGACACTCTGATTTCTCAAACCTTTAGTATTAACAGGGTTTTTTATTGACTTGGTCTTTTACCAAAGATCAAGCTCTTTCGATCGCCCATCAGAAAAAAATCAGGAGACAATATCTGGCCCATGGTGCAGGTACGCCTACTATCATCAACTTTGCTTCGCCCGTTTATTCTCCTTAACCACCTTTAAAATTTTACGTAAAACTGTGTAGGTCAAGAACTTCACCGAATTTTTCATTTATCATCTTACCAATGCATGCATCTAAGCCCCGTGCAGTCTTTGAAACATGCCGCAACCTTAACCGCACACTGTGTTTTTCTTGTGTTATTGATTAGTGTAATTACTGCACCCGAAAAAGTCCTTCAAGGTTGAAGCTTTTTGTAAATAGCACACCCAGTGGCAGAGCTTCCACATGGTCGGGGGGGGGGGGGGGTCAGCCCCCCCCTTCGACGGACCAGAATCCTCCGTCGGCTCCCTTTTTAGGTTTTTAACATGCTTCGCTCTTGCACCATTATCGGCGAAAGACATAATTTGTTAGCGTTGTTTTAAGACTCAAATAGAAAAATGCTTAAACAGATACGATTAACTGTACCATCTGCACTTTATTCTGATGAAAAGGGTCATCTTCTGTTAGGGATATATTTGTGAAAACGTATCTTCATGCTTCATAAGCACTAATGTATGCTTCCAAACCAAGCGTGATTATAAGCTTGCAAAATACCAACTGAGACTGACATTACATTAACCCTCTCGGCCAATAAAACTTGCAGAGGGCGCAAAAATAATTGTAGCTCAAACAGCCCTCTTCTTGCCGGGGATAACTGTCAACAAAGACAATAAAAAGAGTTTATAAAGATTCCAAAATAGCTTCCACAACATTTTTGAAAATCATTTGAAGAGAGAATTCTGGTTAAAATAAAACTGTTTTCACAGTGGTAATGGTTTGAGAGTACTAATGAGCAGTTTCCATTTTGCTTATCTTTGAGTGACCGTTCTCATGACAAATGGCTATTTCATACCTTAAATGCAGAGTGGTCATTTGACAATACACGATAACGTCATGAAAATGCTTCTTTCTGTACTTCCGTGAGCTCAAAATAAAGTTTAGGCTACTTGTATTTCTTATAATCTCGGTATCCAGACAGCCAAGCAAACCTTTTGTCTTGGGTATTTCTTGCAATGTAAATACTTAATGTGTGGTCACAATGAAAATTGTGTCACTCAATGTGTCTTCGTGTACCTGATTCAGGCGCGGCGGAACGGAAAAAATGTTGGAGGGGGCTGAGTGCCAGCAGGACTATCTAAGCGGAGCGCCACCATCAGTTGGCGCGGAGCGTACAAGAAAATTTTTGACTTTACAGACCCCCAGGTGGCCGGAAACGGCACTTCCTGCGTGTTCTATGTTGCATGTGCCCAGCCTTAAAATATGGGTCTCATGTTAGCAACTTCTCAACTAAAAAGAAAAAATTCAGCCTATGCAAAATGGTAATACATATCAGATAAATTGAGATGATACAAGAACAATAATTATGCATCCTCTTTCATTCACTCTGTTTGCCGTGTTATTCACTTTCTGCACCCCTTGTTACATTTGTCCACTCATACATGTCAATTACTCAATTATATTTCCCCTAGATCATACCATTTGCCCCCAAATCACCCCCCTCCTGTGGTTCCTCCCAAGGATACCACCAACCTAATCTATACCGATCTCAA
Source organism: Holothuria scabra (assembly GCA_037179385.1). Taxonomy (NCBI): domain Eukaryota; kingdom Metazoa; phylum Echinodermata; class Holothuroidea; order Aspidochirotida; family Holothuriidae; genus Holothuria; species Holothuria scabra. The sequence goes on along the minus strand of CM074181.1, from coordinate 54,022,213 downwards.
ATTCAAAGGCGGAGCTAAGGATTTCAGTCAGAGGGGGCGAAAATGGTTTGCAGGGGCGCTTTGAAGGAGTAAATACCCTGAACCTTAGCACGATCGGGGCCACAGTTTTTCAGACTTCCCATTTGATTTTCCGAACCTGGTAGAAGACTACTTTGAACATTTCTTCTCCGCAAGTTTTTCTATTAAAACATGTTTAAATTGTTTCTCCGTGGGCCTCCGCAGAAGAAAATTCCGGGGGGGGGGGGACAAAATTCTTTAAGGCAAAATGCTATAAGGGGGAAAGCTCCACGCCACCATGAGTTGGCGCGGAGCGCAAGAAAATTTTATCCCACAATGTCTCCCAGATCGCTGAAAATGTCATTTCTAAAGCCTGTTTACCGCATATAAATAGGGAAAAAACTGAGTGAACTATTAAGAAATGTTGATGTTAATTTTTCTTCGTCTTTTTCTTTGTTTTTTCGTTTTTTTTTCAGTTTTTTTTTTATTTTCCAGGGGAGGGCAGGTGCCCCCTTGCCCCTATTCTACGGACGCCCATGTTCCTATCCCTCTCTTTCACATTCTAGTATAAAGGCGTCATTTTATTTTGTGTGTTATTGTCAGGTCTCGATTTAAGATTCTAATGTTATAATGGGCTTCTTTGTGAAGATAAAGATTCAACCCGTTAGAGCCTAATAACAAGCAAATCTTACACGGGGAAAAAGTTATGGAAATTAATCACCGTAAGGTGTACATTTTTGGTATCTGGAAATCAAAATAATTGCACAGAGAACATTACTTGACGTATCTTACATCCTGTACCCGCTCTAAAATAGCCATTTATTAAGTACATTGGAAGAAATATCCAAATTGAAGACAAAAGGTCTGCTTGGCTCTCTAGATACCGAATTCATACCAAATAAAAGTAGCCTAAACCTAGGCTTATTAGATGCAATTTTCTAGCTTCGGGGTGAGTCGTCACGTAAGTACAGAAATGAGCATTTTCATGGGATTATCGTGCAGTGTCAGAAAAACACCAAACAATTGCCATTTATCGTGGGAATGGTCACTTGAAGTAAAGCAAAATGGAAACTGCTCATTAAAAATCTTAATCCATTACCACTATGATGGCAGTTTTATTTTATTTTAACCTGAATGTTCTCTTCAAATGATTTTTAACAATGTTGAGGAAGTTATTTTGGTACCTTTATGAACTCTTTTTATTGTCTATGTTGACAAATATCCCCGACAACAAGAGGTCTATTTGCGCTTCAATTATTGTTGCGCCCTTTGCATCATCTGTTATAGACAGGGAGGGTTAAATTAATGTCATTCTGTGTATTTTGTTAGCTTATAAATCAGGCTTGGTTTGGAAGCAATGAACTTAGCACAGCGACAGCATTCATTAGTGCGTATAAAGCATGAAGATACGTCTCGGCAAAAACCTATCCCTATATTACAGAAGATGACCCTTTTCATCAGAATAAAAGTGCAGATAGTACAGTTACTGGTGGCTGTTTGGGCATTTGGTTATCTGGGCCTTTAAACAACGCTATTAAATTATGTCTTTTTCCAAAAATGGTGCAAGAGGTAAGTATGTTAAAAACCTAAAAGGGGCGCCGGCAGAAGATTTTAGTCCGTCAGAGGGAGACCGCCCCCCCCCCCCCCGACCATATGGCAGCTCAAATCCCAAACGTACTGTAGACTTGTGTACTAACGGTAGTAGAATACGTTGTTCAACCTGGTGAAAAACGATCAGTAAAACTTAACAAGATTACGCAATAACAGACCATACTGCTTCCCCTTTTCGAGGACCTCAGAGATTGGGTTGGGGGAAGATAAAGAGGCTTTAGCGTGTCCAGTATCTTTTTCATCGACAACATTCCCCTAATATTATTAGTAGGCCTATATTGTGCATTAGACTGATGGAGAATATGTTCACCACCCACTTCAATATTCTCCCCAGAGTCGCCGGTCACCACTTCTGGAAGCGCACCTTACAAATATTCGGGGGGGGGGGGCTAAACATGCCTTTAGCCTCCCCACTTTTTTCGTTGGGGGCTTAGCCCCCAAAGCCCCCCGGTTCCGCCGCCACTGGTGTATTGTGTAAAGGCATGTGAACATGATATAGAGGCTCACGTTTCCCCATACCTCTGATTATAACTAGGTTATATCTGACCTTCTATTTCATTGTAAAATTTGCGTTCTCCGTCGTTATGTCCGTAATAATTCCTTTTCTAAGTATTGGTGTGCCCGTATATGCCACAGTTTCATACAACAGCTTTAGTACTGTATTTCACGAAAAATCTGTATATAGGCTTTGATGACCGATTGAATTTTGTCCTCCCCTTATCCGCTTTGTCACTTGCTTATGAAACAGATCATGATTTCCACGGTAACCGACGCTATTTTGATTTATATTGTTTCGCAGATTATCAAAACCACATTATATTGATGATACTTTGATGATATATTTATTGATATATTTTAATGATATTTTGCGAAACAACAAAACTTAGACCGATTGAGTTTGTCCACTCCTTAGTATGCGTTATGTTTTTAGGGTAGGCGTAAAGCTATTTGTTTCTCTTCGTTTCGCAGATTGGATATCAATACCCCACCACGCAAATGATATTTTGCAAAACAGAACAAAAAATATCATGTACATAGGCCTATACCTACTTTGAACGATTGATTTTTGTCCTCCCCTTATCGGTTATAGTGTCCTATTCCATGGGGAGCCTAAACTAAATTGGTTTGTTTTGTTTCGTTTCGTTTCGTTTCGTTTCGCAGAAAATCGTAAGCCATGAAAAGTTTGGTGTCGAACTTAAAGAATATCTTCTTTCATTTGCGCAAAAACCGATGGCTGAATTAGGACTTGTGCAGGGACTGCAATCATCGAAATTGATTATAATTCAACACAAGCACGATCTTAAAGGGCTGGAGCAGTCAGCCCGAATTGAAGTAGTGTAGTAGAATGTCCAGTTTCATGATTGGCTGTATGGAGTCATGTGACAACATTTTTCTCTTCATATTTGGAATTTACAGGAAATAACTGCTTGGTTTACCTTGAATATGCAATAGATAAATCATAAAATGTAATAGATAATACTTTGAAGAGACATAAGACGCAAATTGTGCTATTTAGCTGTTTCTGTACCTTTTAGTAAACGTAGTTCTTAGTAAAGGACTGTGTTCATTCGCTTTACTATGTTTTAAGGAGAAAACTTGCGACCGTCTATACGTAGTTATTTACTGAGGGCTAGTCTTAACGTTACTCGTGAGTAAATATTAGTGTTAGTGTTAGGCCTTACTGTACCAGGCTACTGTTCCGTGTTTTGTGTGTGGATAGTTAATGGTTAGCTCTTATGTTTTTGTCCGCCGGACCGGTTTGAGTTGTCTCTTTGTTAATACATGCATGTTCCTTTGTACGTTTCAAGGAAAACCAAGCTACTAGGCCTATTAGAGTTAACGTTCTTCATAAATACTTTATACATGTATCCAACTTAAACCTGTAGGCTGTAGACACTGCGCAAAAGACTGCTGTTAGCCTTATTCTAATCTCACCTTACGTCTGGTGACATGGTAAACGTCAATTCAGAATGTTTTTTAGCTAGCAAGGAACCCACACTGTGCTTGGTCAATCCAATTTTTGGAAATGGAATTGGGTTTCTGTGCCCAGAAGTAACAAACCTTCAGGTGCGCTGTTGCAGAGGTATGCACCTGTATGCATTTATTCCTATCCCTAACCCTTGCCCAGTGTTACTAAGTGTTGGTTACCAAAACCCTATTTACTATGCATATGTAACCCTAACACTATTTACTATCCTTACCTAACCCTTACTCCATTACTGAAGTAACCCTAACCCTGTAACTGGCCACATAATTTGGTACGTAAAGCCAATTATCTAGAGCCCAACTTTTATTCTGTTTTTCTGAGCCTGGACAGTAAAACAGGATCATGTAGCATGGATGGGTGGAATTTTGTACATGCAACTTATAACATATGAAATATTCTACAATGGAAGATGAACATGCCTTTGTCCCTAATAGCTACATATGCTTAGTCAGTAAGGTCTTACCTTGACTCCGTTGAAATTTCAATCAGATATCTTTAAAATTTTGGTTAATTGGTTGTATCATGTTTACTTGCTGTAGTTGTAAAAATTGTAAAATGTTGGCGACCAAAGGGAGGGTGCAAAATTCATTATGACATTTGATGCTAAGGATTTCCATATACTCGACCACTGAGTAAGCTGACACGCTAATAACAGCCAAGATAATGATGGAGGAAATAATGTGATTTTCACTGCCCTTAATTCAAGAATCAACCCTGGGTAACAGTAAGAGTTTAATGCAACTTATTTGGGTAACTATAGATAAAATCATACTAACCTGTTTTTGCCTCAGTGTGGACAAAAAACAATGCATTTTGTTTGGTAGATCAATTCACAGCTTAGACAGGTGCTTTGCTGCCGTGAAAGGGAAGAGTTTTTATTGGTGCGAGAAATTTGGCAGTGCCCTAAATCATATACTGTTCTAGACTAGGCTATATAGTGCCTATCATAAATACAGCGGAATATTTCTCGCACGGCCAAAATATTGGTTTGCCATGTTATTGTATGGGGCTGGGGATGCTGAAACATACCAGATGAATAATGACCGAGAACTATAAGTAGAAACCAACTCTTCCACCTCCCCACAACAGCCTAAATAAAGCTATAATATAAGTAGGCTAGGGTAGCTAGGGTATTTCTTTTAACCCACAATTTACCGTTGGCCTTATGTAATCATGATTCAGCCCTTTGGAAATCCGTAGTAAATGATTTTAAGGTCACATTTCTGCACCTTCAATTGGAAGATGCAGCCCTGACCCCTGGGCAAGATTAACTTCAAAACTTGGTGTCTAAAGCCCGCTTCAAACTTTAACTTCCCTTCCAAACTGACCTGTGAGTAATCTTTTGGAGGTGTTTGCACAGTATCAAGCAGAAGCAAGCAGTATTTCACTCTGACATGTTTATTATAGAATACGACACATTATTCTGCACCTCTCACTGTAGGCTGCTTTGATGAAGCATTTGAAGAAATTTGGCAAACCCCTGTGTCACAAATCTGAGTCAAATGTTGTGCTATGCAATGTACCACCCCCTCCCCCAATTATTGTGGGTGTGAGTTATTACCTTGGGACTGAATGAGGCCTCGAGACCCTCAAGAGTCCTGCAGAATTGCTGGTTAATACACTAAACATTTGAAAGGAAATTAATGCAGTCACGACCAAATTAAAGGCCCATTTCTCTTACCCCAAACAGTACCAATTCTCCTAACCTTCTTACTTTAGCCCCTCCCACAATTATCTGAAATTCACCCTCTTCCAGACACAATCTCAGTTTATATTGCTTCAGGGTTTCAGAGTGAGTATAGAAAAGCTCAATGTGAATTATCAAAACACTCTCAGTTCAGTTCACGCTGCGCAATATATGTTTTGATACTCTGCATTGTTCGAATAAGCAGTCAATCAAAAACCTTAGCGAATTAGCAGTTTCTGTCACCCCTTCAAGAAAATGTAATTTGGGTTGAGAGGATTGGTCCTTTAAATATTAGAGTGTGAAGTGATCTTGAAAACCATTCGACAATATTTTTCTCCCCAAGTACTTTGAATTTATCATCGGTTTTACTTTTGAGTAGGGCAAAATGTGATGACATGAAGATTCAGGGGAAAGTGGGGGGACTTGTTTTCCAGAGCATAGGGATCCATGAAATCTTGTTAAAGAGAGCTTTGTGCACAATTATCCAGCCCCATACACCAGTTGGCACGGAGCATGCAATTTGTTTTTCCACCTTAATGCAAACTTATGGTTTCAGGTAGCAGAAAATGAAACCGTTAGGCTACCAAACATTCCCATGTTTTTCCTTTCTCCTTATTGTTTTAACATCTAAAGTTGCAATAGTTTTGCCATATGCACTGTAGACCACACCAGTGAATATCTTGCCAAGATCTAAGTGCTCTTCAGATTTGATAAATTTGCTTCCTTCATTACTTTCATACCTGAAGATGTTAGTTATGATATTTTAATATGTTTTAGGGAGTTTATTGGATCAAGTTTCGTTGTAATTAGCATCTCTCTTTGACAGTTGCTAGATAAATTTGATAGCATTCAAGTGAGTGTACTGAACATTAATTCGGGTCAAATCAGGATCATGGCAGGAATTGCAATAGGCTCTGAAGAAAATTAATTTATTCAAGCTGCCTTGTTGTAATTTGAAATACCTTATGTAGCCCCTTTTCAATAGCACTAGCCTGTAGTGAATCATTTCTTTTACGGTATTTTTTAGTAAACTTTATTGCAGTTTATGTGCATTCTAAAATGAAGTTCAATATTTCTTCTTTTCAGTTAACATCTCACAAAAACTCAAGAATAGAAGAAAATATGAAACTCTACATCAGCTTCCGAGGATATTAGGCAACTTGAAGCTTTGTCCCAGGCTCTCAGTGTTTTACTGCAAATTTAAGTTGCACAGACACTGAAATGCATTGTTTCTTTGGAATTTGTTAAAATTAAATTTCAATCACTTTAGTTAACTTTGAACAGTGTGGTGCGGTCTGTTCTGAATGGAGACAATAAACCTCTCTCATTCAACTGCAACCCAGGTGTGATCAAAGTGTTGTTATAATATGTCAGGATATTATGATATTGGAAGTGGAAGCAGTAGTCCAAAGGAACTCCGCCATATTTGATACACGTTTGATCAGTTAGTTCCAAAATAAACAGGTGTTATATTAGCCGACGGTGTGTTTCGTTTATTCTGAAATAGACAAACATAACAAGTGTCTTCTCGACAATTTCAAGGAGCTTCCTGGTCTGCAGCTGGTCATCTTCTACCATGGCTTATTTAATGATATGAATGTATTATGCCATTACAAAATACTTTCTGTATAACACTTTTGTCAATAAGCTTCACATGTACCATTCATCCTTGAATATCATTCATGACATTTTTCTGACTGCATATTGATGTTGAGCTACAATGAACTTCATCATTATTCTACAAACTGTGGAAAGTGTTGATATTTGAAGGAAGCAAGTTATAATGATCACTGTTACTTGCAAGATGCATATGGACTATCAGTCAGCCCATGCAGTCAGATTTGCGGAGAACATCCCTATGTTCCGACGTCTCTACAGTATGTTCCGACAAAACGTACTTTGGTGGCGACAAACTGTACTTTGGCACCGACAATAATGTACTTAGGTGCCGACAATATTGTACTTTGGTACTGAAAAAGTGTACTTTGCCGCCGTTCTGTCGAAACATAGAGACGTCGGAACATATCTTTGTCGGAGCATAGAGATGTTACCAGATTTATGTTGGAGCCAGGTTGTTCAGTGTTATAGCTAGCCCACTACTGCAGAGAAATCATTACACAGTGATTGGGATGAGTTATAAGTCTATCAGCTTCCTTAATTTTATGATTTCATGTTGAAATGCGACTGTAGTGAAACTCGAAAAAACAACTTTTAAGCTTACCTACTAAGACTCTTTGCCAGGTTGCCTCAGACTACAGCTCGAACGAAGGCAAAACACCAAAGACCTTAAGAGCTTACCTTCCTGTCACAAACATTTCTTGTCTCAAAATTGTTTCATCGGATACCTAGATGCAACATTGTATTAACTCTACATGTTTTGAACAGCTTTATTCAAAGACTGTGCAACTTAAATCAGGTCAAGTGAATCCATGGTAACTAGTCTAGCTTAATCCACAATATTCGGCCTGATTAAACCAGGACACTTTCAGAAAAAAAGGTTTATATGCTGGCATTAGCAGAATGGAATCCATGTGAAGTAAATAAAAATAGGATCATTTACCCCCACTAATATTGATACAGAGACAGTATGTTTTTTCAATTGAAAACCACGGATGCACGCATATGGTGAACTGTGTAGGTCATTTTGAATTTTACAATGATTTGTATTGTACTCTCATTAAAGGCCTAATCCTCTCACCCAAACAGTTCCAATTCTCCCAACCTACTTAGCACTTAAGCCTTTGACTTCACACCATTGTCTAATATTTATCCTCATCCAGGCACAATCTCAGTTTATTCCTTCAGTGAGAGTATGCAAGACCCCAGTGTGTACGATAAACCCTCTCGGTACAGTACATGCTGACGATGCTTTGAAATATGAGCTATAGCACTCTGCATTTTTTCCATTTTTGAGAGTTGACTGCTTTTAAGCAGTTCTCAATACAGTATCTACGCATGGGACATGAAAGTACAACAGCATTCATTTCATTTTATCACTGTAACATCCTAAAATGTGAAATATCCCTCAAATATTATGTACGATTTTGTGAGATAATTGTACTCTTCCAATGGGTGTATAACATACAGCAAGCAGCTGTACAATTATTTTGTCAAGCAGGAGGGGAATCACAAACCTGAATAACATTTATTTGTATGGCAGTGTTTCCACCGGTGGGGGTTAATGGGGGACAGAAGAAGGTAGTTAAATTCCCCTTTTCATTTCTGAGTCGCTGAGAACTTGCAGTATCCTGAAGATGGTTTCACGGGAGTGTGTATGTGGGTGTAGGAATTGGTAACAATATAATTTGCAATGTAAACCTGGCAGAAGCACTGCACCTAAAAGAGGTTAAAATGATTTAACAAAAGACAAATACATTTTGTCCAAAAATGACTTGCTGTAAATAGAAAGTTCATGTAGTGTTTTCTGAAGAGATATTAAAACTATTTAATTTCTTTATATGATGCAGAAACAAAGAATGGTAAACCACCTTTGACTTGGGGCTAATGAAATTTTCAGTAGGCATTCTAAGATGGAACTACCGAAATTTTTAAATACTCTTTATTAAGTCAAAATTTAAGATTGGGTGAACTTTTAAAATAAGGGTTTAAGGTCATATCAGATTTCAATATATTGGAAGAGGTACTTATTTATAGTATATTGGTGTAATTTGCATTCAAATCTGATTTGCGGTTCTCAAGATATGAGCAAGTAAAGTTGTCACATTTTCAACAAAAAGTGAACTTGAAGCAAGTATGACACCATATCCCCACATTTATGGACAGTATTTTGTTTTTCTTTTAAATTTACTGCCTATTTCCTGCTCAACAATCTCACATTTTCAAATAAGATAAGTGCATGCCAACTTATAAAAACTTTGCATTCCCCACAGGGAGTTCATATTCCTATTAACTCCAAGGCCAACCCAGCAGTCTGAAGAACAAAGGGAATCGAAGAATTCCTTTTCAATGTGAGGAGGTGATATAACCTCTGCTGCCCTTAAGATCACTTTGGAACACAAATCTAGAAATTTCATTTTGTTATATCTCAAGAAATAAACTTCTGGTTAAAATGGAAATTTCACCACAGTGTGTAGATATGGTTCCGCTTTCATATCCAGCGCTTTCATAAACAATGGTTGCGGTCTCCGTAACCAGTTCTCTAGTTCAAAGTTGGGACTTAACCGTTTTAAGAAATAGGTTCTAACTTTGAAGTGACAAACTGCCAAGATTGATTGTGCAGACAAGGGTTTTGGTCACTTTCAATGGGGAACACTCGGGGCCCTCAAGGGATTTGTTTCGGGCCCGGATATCAACTTCCACGCCAAGGGGTTTGTTTTCCTACTGTTTAAGCAGGTTATTTTTATCTGCTAGAAGCATTGCTAAGAGGCAGGGGTTAGAAACCCATTTGCCAACTGGCCCATGGGGAAAATGACACCTGAAACGTGGGCTAGACATTTGGCTGATTGGCTGCACGGTAGCCTGGCTGAAGTTTATGGCTGTCCATTTAAGGAGAAGGAAGGACAACCACTTATTGCAGATATCAAAGAAAGGGAGAGGAGGCTTTGCACGGGGACATGCACAGAAGTATGGCACCATTGGACTGTCAAGGCAAAGAGACAAAATATACATTTGCCATTCCAGTTAGGACAATTGTCCCCCATAAACACTTTCATAAATTCTTCATACACTTAAAAGGGATCATTGAGTTTATATCTATAACTTAATGAGATTTCTTAAGGGCTCGCCTACCCATGTAACAAGTCAGCATAGTGAGTCAAGTTTCATATCCAACAGTAACACAAAGAGGTTTAACTGAAATTTTGAATTATGCCGTCTCCTGGCTTAAAACGGTCTGCTGCATTGTTTTAAAAGGTGTCTCGTCACTGTATTTTGAAAACCTTATTGGACTGTAATGTGTTCACTGGTAAAACAGTTGTTTTAATGTAGGATATGCGGATTGTCTAATTTTTACTTTTTTCATTGGTATGTGAAGAAGACTTGGAAAAACTTGAGTTTCATGAACCAACTCAATGAGCCGATTTGAAAAAAAATTAATAAATAAATAACACGCACCTAACTCCCTGTTCAAAGTTAGCTAGTTAGATGAGACTTAAGGACACACCAACACGAATGTGTTATGCCAATGAATCCCTGTTTGTTATATGCACTGTATGTATTCCCTCATTTGTGCGTTACTTTGTTGTCACATGATCTTTCCACAGGGGATACCTCAATAGGTTTTACTGACGTGAAGGTATTTATGTTTATGGAAGCGAAGCACACATTGCTATTACCCAGGTTCACGTCACGTGACAGTTTCTTTGTCCCGGGTTTTCGGAGAAAATTCTTCAGTATTATGCATGTGGTTTGCATCATACATTTTTACAAATTGTAGATCAGAACGAAGCAAGGACAGTTGGAATAAAGGTTTTTTCACTAAATAACGAGCAAATATAGAATATTTCATTAAAAAAACGTCTGAATGAATTAGGCCATGTAATCTGCGCAAGTTAAGGCATCCTAACATGTCAGTCAGCAGGTGTGGCAGATACAAACTTTCGAAATTAAAATAAAATCCTCAGAAACTTATCTTTTTAAAGCTAACTCTGTGTGTTATACTTTTTGTCAGTGAAAAGGCGGTTAATTGGTCTGCATGGTGTGATGTGGCATTTATTCTATCACCTTTTCGTAGGATACGTTAGCTTGACATGAAAAACACGATATCTAGGGATTTCCCCATCATTGCGCAAGCAGTGGTTCCTTAGTAGACCAACTACACAGTACAGAGTTCTGTGTATCACAGTTTCTTTGTCCCGGGTTTTCGGGGGAAGTTCTTCAGTATTCGGCATGCCGTTTGCATCATACATTTGTTACAAATTGTAGATCAGAACGAAGCAAGGACAGTCGGAATAAAGATTTTTTCACTAAATAACGAGCAAATGTAGAATATTTCATTATAAAAACGCATGAATGTCGTAGGTTAAGCAGTGATTCATTCGTACAGGGAGTTGTTATAGGCTCACATGCACAACACAAGAGTTCTGTGTATGTGTATCACAGTCACGTACATGCACAACAGTGTTTATCGAAAACGACAGCGTTGTAAATTGCAACTGCAAGCTGTCTGTTGTTGGTACTGCCGAAACACAGCCACAGAGCAGTATATCCTGCTCCTTGATTACAGCCGCGTTAATATTTCGAACACAATTCGTTCGCCACTTGAGAGGCACTGTTAAAGTTTTCGGCCCCTACACACAACTGACACAGTAGACAAATTAGGCCTAATTAATGGGACTTAGCCTCCTTCAGTCAAATGTGATACCTTGCACTTTGTGTAGGCCTTACCTTCGTATATCTCGTTGTGTACAGACTGTCAGTGTGTTAGTAAATTTGTCTTCTGAATCTTTGAGACACGACAGTTCTGTTATTTAAGTGATCTGTTGTGAAGTGATTTTTTCAGTTCTATAATTCCTTCCTTGTGATATCTGGGATTCGGATGAACACCATTCAGTGAAGTAAAAATTTTCACGTAGTAGCTATACCAATCGCTTCCATAAACAGTGGTTACGGTTTCAGTAACCAAATTTCTGGTTTTACTTTGCACAACACAGGCTTTAGGTATGAGCTACGAGATCCAAACCTTACTAAACCGTGTGAAGATTTATGTCAGTCTTTCATAATGTTTGCGTAAAAGTAGGCCTACCACTGACTATTAGGTCAAGTAAATTCCACAAAATACAAAAGCAGATCTTATAACAGGAAGTGGTGATGGTTATGGAAACGTTTAGGTGCCGTCAAATTGCAAACATAGTCCCTATACTATCTTAGTATTTTGCAACAAAATGATGAAATGTTCACTTATTATCTTAACAATTTGCAGATAAATGATGAACTACAAGCTTACAATTTTTCAACATTTCAACATTTTGCAGAAAATTGATGAATTAACTACTAAACACAAGTAATCAATTCAACATTTTGCAGAAAAATGATGAATCACAGACTTAACGGATTTCGACAATTCGCCATTTTGCAGATAAGTGTTTAATTGCACATTTATCGGATCTCAACAATTAACCAATTTGCAGAAAAATCACGAATTCCACACTTACCAGATGTTAGCAAATCAACATTTTGCAGAAAACTGATGAATTACTCAGTTATTGGATCTAAGCCATTCAACATTTTGCAGAAAAATTTAAATTACACATATTAAAGATCTCACCAATTCTACATTTTGCAGAAAATTGATGAATTACACAGTTAATGGATCTTAACAATTCTAAATTTTGCAGAAAATTGATGAATTACAGACTAAACGACAATTCACCATTATGCAGATAAATGTTTAATTACACATTTATCGGATCTCAACAATTAACCAATTTGCAGAAAAATCACGAATCCCACACTTACCAGATGTTAGCAAATCAACATTTTGCAGAATACTGATGAATTGCTCAGTTATTGGATCTAAGCAATTCAACATTTTGCAGAAAAATATTAAATTACACATTTAAAATATCTCCCCAATTCTACATTTTGCAGAAAGTTGATGAATTATCGGATCTTAACAATTTAACAATTCGCAGAAAAATGACGAATTACGAACCTGCTTAAGATTCTATTTCCACATTTTAAAGAGATAGTATAAAGTGTGCTGTCATTGAAACTTATCAATTACACGCTTTCATACCAAAACATTTTTGTGTATCTGTGTGTTTGGGGCAATCCGACCTCTTGAGGCGGGGGGGGGGGGGGGGGCGTAAAACTTGCAAAGAGCCCATTTGTGGTTGTGGCAATCCCCTCTTGTAATGCTATTGGTTTGATATGTGTAAAAGGTGTAGTAGCATATCAGACTCTACAATTAAATCACTTTCTTTAAATTCTCTGCTATCTTCTCAAAAGGACCCCTATAATTACTTGTTTTCGTTGTAATTGGGACGTTAATGTCAGCAAGGTCTAAACACCCTAAAAATTGAACACAACAGCTACAAATCTAAAGTTTGTTATAGTTTTCACTTAAAGGCTGTCCTAATCCGGGCTTAGTTTAAGACAAAAACAACAACTGGCATTTAATTATCCTTTTTGAAGCAGGATTCCTGAACCTACTTGTACCCCATTAATTCTTTAAGGCCGAACCATCGAGCAAAATTTCGTTTACAAAGTGCAGTCAACGATAATCATCTCATTTAAAGGCTAGGAGCAGTCATCCCACAATGAAGTAGTGTAGGAGACTGTCCAGTTTCATGATTGGCTGTTGAGGGTCACGTGACAATGTTTTTTCTCTTCAAATGTGAAATTTACTGGAAATAACTGCTTGGTTTACCTTGAATATGCAATAGTTAAATCATAAAAGGTAATGAAAGATGCTTTGAAGAGAAATAAGACGAAAATTGTGCTATTTAGCTTTTTCTTCAAAATAAGTTTGGGGGGACTGCTCTTTACATTTAATTCGGACTAGTTTCAAGGAAGAACTAAAAGATGACAACCTTTAAACACGTAAAGCGTACAAGTATGAAGCTGTTGTCGACTGAAGGGTGGAGAGGGAAGCTGAAAGATTTTCTTCGGACAACCGTTATTGCCACGGGTCTAAAGAAAGAGGGGTAGAGAGCAGGGCGTCAATTTGATTTCCAAGGTGGGGGGGGGGGGGACATCTGGCCTACATTTTTCTCCTTTCCTGGTAAGGTATCAACATGTTCGTAGCTAGACATTTTTGCGGGAAGGAGGATGGGCAAGCATCCACATTTTACGATTTTTTAAGTGTGAACACCACTGTACTAGGACGTTTTTGCCCTTTTTCCAATATATGAAAATAAAGGCTTGCGTTGCAGAAAAGTTCGTCGGAGAGCCTCATTTCGTAGGCTTTGGATACCATTATGTAGCAACAACGATCTTTGGTCGTCGCTCAATCCCAGATTTGCCAATAGGAAATGCAAATTCTTCAGTAATCCCCCAAATTAATTTTTCATGTCAAGGGCTTGAATTGGGGAAAATTTGGAATTTTAATGACAGAAAATTTATGAAACTTATGAAAAGCACTGTAGTTACCGTTTGTCAGTTGATTTTTAGATTTTAACACCTCCCAGATGGCTGGGAATAGCATTTGCCAGGTTTAAATGTCTTTAATTCTGGTGAGAAAAATTTGTGATTTTTCTCAGTTTCAAACACACTTTTGAGATACTGATTAGCTCAGTTCATTACTCCACTGGACTATGTATCCTAGGATCGCAAATCCAAAATCCTGCTGAATATTGCAAGCAGCTGTTCCAGTGCACGCATGAGTAAGGTATTTCCATAGGCGTAGGGGAGCATTTCAGTATGGGAACAGAAGATTTTTGCCCTAAAAGTGTAATTCTGCCCGTAAGACAGTCAAAACTGAGCGCCACCACTGGTTGGCGGGGAGCGTCCAGAAAATTTGAAAATTCATACCTCTCAGACAGTCGAAAATGACGTTTCCAAGGCTTATAGAGGGGATCCAAGCAGTCGCTATTGTAAGTTTCAATTGCAGATAAACGTTCACTCCAAACTAAAATTCAGCCGGAAAGACTAAGCGGAGCGCCACCATTGGTTGGCGCGAAGCGTAAAGAAAATTTTGAAATATCCCACCCGTCAGACAGTTGAAAATGGCATTTCCTATACTTATATTGGGTCTAAGCAGTCGCTACTTCGAGGTTACGTTTGAAAATAATGTCCACTTGAAACTAAAATTCTGCTGGGAAGACTATCTACCCGGAGCGCCACCATTTGTTGGCGCGGAGCGAACAGAAAATTTTGAAAAATCGTACCCCTGAGACAGTCGAAAATGACATTTCTCAGGCTTATAGGGGGAGATCTAAGCAGTCGCTATTTGATCAGAAAATTAGCAGATAAAATGTATCACTACCAATCGATGAAATGGTCCCGCATATTTTCTGGGGAAACCATAAAATGGAATTGAAAACATGCTAATGAATTTTACTCTATTACGTCATTTGGCTAATTTAATATATATTGATAAAATTGTGTGACTGCAAGAAATTCCGACTTTATATGATTTTACTTTTGAAAAATGTAACATTACAAGGTGTGTTTAAAGAATTTTCTAGCAGACTTATGGGAAGACATTATAACACTGCGTCATTAAAGTATCGAAAAACAAATTACCCGATTTTCATAACATTGCCCGTATTCGACTCTAGAGCAGGATAGATGGCAAACTTTTGGGCACTGCACCTAAACACCCTTCTGTCCGTGCGTTGAATTAATTTGGCATTTGAAAACGTCTCAGCATCTTTTTTAACCTGTGCCCAAATATTTGACCCTTTCGGGCAATTTTTGCAAGACTACAGTATGAGGTGGGGATGGTGAAAACTTTTTTTCACATTCTACCCAAATGTGTCGCAGATCTTTGTTAATTTCCATGAAAATGTCACTTTAAAAATCGCTTTTTTTGTTTTGCGGTAAAGATTTGAAGCTATTAAAATAATCGGCCATTTCGAGTACCGTATTGTGTTGCACAACATTTAAAAACATGCTCAAGAACGATTGTTTCCTTTAAGCCACAGGCTTCCCAAATGCGCCATGATTTTTTGATATGTTTGAGTTTTCGTAACTATGTTACCCTTACTTATGGTACTTTTCCATTTTCGGGAATTTGCTTGAAAGAATTTGGGTATTCGACAATTTCGGGCATTGTGTTGTGATTATAAGTGAAGTAAAAGTCACTAATAAAAGCTTTTTGCACTGCCCGAAGGTGTAGCGATTTTTTGGAATCTCGACTTGGGTTTTCATGAAAACGACTATATGAAAGCGACTGTATGACGTTTCTTTCCTTTTTTCGGGCAATCTAAGATTTCGGACACATTTAGGAATTTTCTGAAAAAGCATCCTTTTTTTCCAAAATTAAAGCGCTGTCCGATTTTTTTTCCAAATTGCTGCCCGAAGTTTTCCCAAATTCCTGCCCGAATTTAGATTTTGCGGAAATTTGGGGCAGTCTTCCCCCTGCCCCCGTCTCGTCTGAAAATTTGACCAAACTGAAGGTATGAGTGAGCCATTCTGCTTAGGAATTGCGATTTGCGGCATGCGAAGTGCCTGGAAAATTTTGCCTTTTTGAAACAAATAATAACGAATAAGGAGCTTTTATTGGAGAGATTTTGGAGTTTCGTAATTTCATGAGTTGTCAAACCACACAGTAGACTGGTTTCACAAATAGCAAGTTTCCGAATTCTTCATTTTTCAGAGCCACCTGCCTCCTGTAGCTACGCCACTGGGTGTCTAAGAGAGGGGGGTGGGGGCCAAATGCAAAATGGTTGTGAATGTTTCAATATTTTCAGTTACTGGGAAACTTCAAGCAGGCAGCACGACTATCTAAGAGGAGCGCCGTCATTAGTTGGCGCGGAGGGTACAAGAAAATTTTTGACTTCACAAACCCTTCAGATGGTCGGAAACGGCACCTCTCGAGTGAGAATAATATGAAAAATAGTGCAAATATGAAATGACTACATACATCTAAATAGAAATGTCACATTTTGAAACTAGCACTTACAATTTTTACTTAGAGTAAAAGTGATTATTCACTGTGAAATCCGGGACGTCATATGACATTATTTACTGTAAAATTTATATTTTTAAATTATTGTTACAATCCCTTAGTCGAAATGTTGTGGCGGAAGTATGCTTTCGCACTATTTAAGATTGAATACCCCTTAATATTTCCTTTTTGAAAAAATGTAAAAATAAATTATTGTAATTTCCCTATAAATATTACCTAATAATATATTTCACTACATTACATTTGGGGACAATCAAATATTGTTAATTTTTTCAAAAAAGAAAGGGGATACTCCCTCTCTCTACCATGGGCGTCGATTTGTGGGGAACAGGGGGACATGTCCCCCCACTATTTTGAGTGGAGGGGACACTAACGTTAAAGTCCCCCTCCCCCCGCTTCTTTTGTGACCTGAAACTTAAAAGTTAGATACAACCCAAAAATATATACATGTAGGTTATGAAAGGTGTGCTCTGCCGATTACGATCGATTTTCTGTATCAATAATTCCACATGTTTACTTTACAAATCCCCAAAATTTTCGGGCGCTTGCAGTCTCATTGATGTTCCTTTTTCACTTGCATATCAAATAATCAAACATACGTTATTCATCGATCTCAATGATTATGTCGATTGATTGTGTGCATAGGGCAGCAGATGTGGTTATGAAGGAGCACGACATTTAGGAATTTGAAGAAGAGGAATCGTCGACTTCTATGTTTTAATGAAATCTGTAACCTTTAGTGAATAACCAGCCTGGCAGGCTGAAATTGGCAAACACATTTTAGGGAAACTGAAAATGCCTCGGTGCACAGTCTGCCTGCAACTTTTTCAAAAAATAAATGATTTCTAATGCAAATTAATTTCGACACGCGCACATCACACATTCGTATAACGATTCGACCATTTCGTATTTAGATCATTATCAGAGAAGAAAAATCACACTGATGTTTGCTATATTAGAGAAGTCAATCTGGAATTAGAGGTACACCTCCATCCTCTGTCTGTAGATAGTGTATGATGAGGTGTCGTTCGAAAGGACATATTTTAATTTTTTTGTATCAGCAATCTTACACCGGTAGGCCTATGCAACGGTGTCTCAGTAGCACCAGTGGGTACCACCCCCTCCCCCATCGATCTGTGATTTTCCCGCAGTAGACTGAAGTGTGCTTTTCATCAGTTCATGGATTTATCTAAACTTCTTTTAAAAATTTTTCTTTACTATTAAACTTTTGCAAAAATCCTTCGCAAACTATCACAATTTTCGTTGTGATTCTATTCACTTATAGTACACCCGGTAAATTCACATCGACTGTATAGTCCGTTGAAGTAATTACCCACACCATCAAGATCATGTTTTTAAGACTTTGGAGTTTCCTAGTAACTCAAAATATTGAAATATTTAGCACCATTTTGCATTTGGACCCCTTCTCTCAGGCACCCAGTGGCGTAACCAGCGGCGGCGCCAGAATGTCAAATTAAGGGGGGGGGGGGACTGAGGGCAAAGGAAAATGCCGGGGAGCAAAGATTTTCGCGCCCAGGGCGAAACCGAGGGCAAAGCGCGAGTTCTTGCGGGTGGGGTCCAGGGGCCCGCCTTAGGGTCCCTGGTAGGGTCCAGTGGCAAAGTCCCGGTGGGGCCCAGGGGGCAAAGCCCCCGGAAGCTCTGGGGTTGTACCATATTTCTGGGTGAAAAATTATGTCCCAGGAGAGGTATATTATTTGATTTTTCGGTTGATCTAACTCCAAGGTTAACAACTTTTTTTTTCTTTGAGAGTATCATTATATTTGCGCGGTGCCACCGAGTACCACTATACTAGTCAGTGGCTAAACCAGACTTTTTCATTTGGGTGGGGTGCTGTGGATGGGCAAAGAGTTGAAGTAGTGTTAAGCTGTAATGACACCATCTAAGCAGAACGCAATCATCAGTTGGCGTGCAGCCTACATAAATAATTTATGGATGTATGAGGGAGAATAAGAAACAATAGAAAAATAAAAGAAGCACCCTATGTACCAAACCGCGAACTGCCAAGACAAGGCAACTTTATATCATAAGTGATATGCGTACCACATGTAGATTAGAAACACCTTACCCTAACCCGGAAGGATGATGTAGGCCTACTTCAAGAGCATGTAATTAGAAAAATTTTCGTCAGTATCAATTGCACGTTCACCCAGGAGCCAGTGCACTCCCACCCCCAACACACACACTCATAGGCCACATGCACTTCCATTCCATCAGTTTTACTTGGGGGAGCAACTGGGGGCAAGGAAATAATTTGATGGGGAAATGCCCCTGCAACCCCCCCCCCCCCCGTAGCGCCGCCAATGGGCGTAGCTACAGGGGGAAGGCGGCTCTGAAAAATGAAGAATTCGAAAATTTGCCATTTGTGAAACCAGTCTACTGTGTGGATTGACAACTCATGAAATTACGAAACTCCCAATTATCTCCAATAAAAGCTCCTTATTCGTTATTATTTGTTTCAAAAAGGCAAAATTTCCCTGGCGCTTCGCGTGCCGCAAATTGCAATTCCCAAGCAGAAGGGCTCACTCATACCTTCAGTTTGGTAAACTTTTCCGAGCTCTTGAAGTGACAAAATCGGAAATTTGCTATATGTGACACCAGATCATCAACTAACAAAGGTAACTACAGTGCTTTTCATAAATTTTCTTCCATAGAATTCCAAATTTTCCCCAATATAAGCCATTGACATGAAAAATTAATTTGGGGGATTACTGAAGAATTTGCATTTCCTGTTGGCAAATCTGAGATTGAGGGGCGAACAAAGATCGTTGTTGCTACATAATGTTATCCAAAGCCTACGAAATGAGGCCCTCCGACGAACTTTTCTGCAACGCAAACTCCATATTTTTATATATTGGAAAAAAGGGTAAAAAAAATTTAACGCGCTTCGCGCGTCACAAAGTACGTCCCTAGTACAGTGGTGTTCACACTTAAAAAATCGTAAAATTTGGATGTTTGCCCATCCCCCTTTTCGTAAAAATGTCTAGCTACGAACATGTTGATACCTTACCGGGGAAGGAGAAAAATGTAGGCCAGATTCCCCCCTCCCCCACCTTTGAGGATCAAATCGACGCCCCTCTTTCTTTAGACCCGTGGCAATAAATGTCGTCCGAAGAAAACCTTTCAGCTTCCCTCTCCACCCTTCTGTCGAAAAGAGCTTCATACCTGTACGCTTTACGTGTTTAAAGGTTGTTATCTTTTAGTTATTCCTTTAAACTAGTCCGAATTATATGAGGTGATAATCGTTGACTGCACTTTGTAAACGAAATTTTGCTCGATGGTTCGGCCTTAAAGAATTAATGGGGTACAAGTAGGTTCAGGAATCCTGCTTCAAAAAGGATAATTAAATGCCAGTTGTTGATTTTGTCTTAAACCAAGCCCGGATTAGTACAGCCTTTAAGTGAAAACTATAACAAACTTTAGATTTGTAGCTGTTGTGTTCAATATTTAGGGTGTTTAGACCTTGCCGACATTAACGTCCCAATAACAACGAAAACAAGTAATTATAGGGGTCCTTTTGAGAAGATAGCAGAGAATTTAAAGAAAGTGATTTAATTGTAGAGTCTGATATGCTACTTCACCTTTTACACATATCAAACCAGTAGCATTACAAGAGGGGATTGCCACAACCACAAATGGGCTCTTTGCAAGTTTTACGCCCCCCCCCCCCCTCAAAAGGTCGGATTGCCCCTAACACACAGATACACAAAAACGTTTCGGTATGAAAACGTGTAATTGATAAGTTTTTAATGACAGCACACTTTATTCTACCTCTTTAAAATGTGGAAATAGAATCTTAAGCAGGTTCGTAATTCGTCATTTTTCTGCGAATTGTTAAATTGTTAAGATCCGATAATTCATCAACTTTCTGCAAAATGTAGAATTGGTGAGATATTTTAAATGTGTAATTTAATATTTTTCTGCAAAATGTTGAATTGCTTAGATCCAATAACTGAGCAATTCATCAGTATTCTGCAAAATGTTGATTTGCTAACATCTGGTAAGTGTGGGATTCGTGATTTTTCTGCAAATTGGTTAATTGTTGAGATCCGATAAATGTGTAATTAAACATTTATCTGCATAATGGTGAATTGTGGAAATCCGTTAAGTCTGTAATTCATCAATTGTCTGCAAAATTTAGAATCGTTAAGATCCATTAACTGTGTAACTCATCAATTTTCTGCAAAATGTAGAATTGGTGAGATCTTTAATATGTGTAATTTAATATTTTTCTGCAAAATGTTGAATTGCTTAGATCCAATAACTGAGCAATTCATCAGTATTCTACGGAAGCTTAAAAGTGCCACAAGATCACAATATCTTTTGGCTAGTAAGCTAACATTTTTCAGAAAAATGTGAAGATGACAACATAATATCTCGTCAAAAAACAGAAAAATGATGATATGAGAACTTATCACATTTCGTCATTTGAACAATTTTCTGCAAAATATGAAATTTCTCTCATCCTGCCAAGTGTGCAAGGCAACAATTTTATGAAAAATGATGAAATGGCAACATATCATATCTCGCTATTTCAACAATTTTCTGCAAAATGTTGAGTTCCTCACATTTTTTCCAAGTGTGCAAAGCAACAATTTTTTGAAAAATGATGAAATGACATCTTATCATATCTTGTCATTTCAACAGTTTCCTGCAAAATGTTGAATTTCTCACATCTTTCCAAGTGCGCAAAGCAACAAATTTCTGAAAAATGACGACATGACAACTTATTATATCTCGTCATTCCAACAATTTTCTGCAAAATGTTGAATTTCACACATTTTTCCAAGTGTGCAAAGCAACAATTTTCTGCAAAATGATGAAATGGCAACTTGTCATATCTCGTCATTTCAACAATTTTCTGCAAAATGTTAAATTTCTCACATCTTTTCAAGTGTGCAAAGCAACAATTTTCAGAAAAATATTGAAATGACGATTTATTAGATCGTGTGGTTTCTGCAACAATTTTATGCAAAATGATTGAATGACAACTTAGCAATATTTTTCCATTCTATCAATTTCTACCGTGGTTCTGGTAGGACATCGCATACCTTTCTTCAAACGTGGAATATTTTAGTTGATGTTACTTAACCAACTTGCTTAATTGTCATGTTTTAAGTTTCGGATTCTACTAGAACATGACAGAATTGTTAGCAGATAAGTTGTCGACATGGTGTTTTCACTGTTTGTTGAGCAGGGGGTGGAATGAATGAGGTGGGGCACTGGGTGGGTCTAAAGCAAATTAACATCACTTATCCCGAATGCTGCAGAGGCATGGTCACCCCAACATTTGGCCGATAAAGATCCTGTGACTCTCAGTGCCGTAGCATAGGAAATTCCTAGTGAGGTAAATTTTTCTTGGGATTTGATGCATCATGGGAAATCTGTGATGTCAACGTGGCACATTAATTTTAACATTGCATTCAATTTATTTATAATTATGATGCCTCTGCAGACAACATTAATCAACCTTTTTAAAGGCTGTAGCCTGGTGGGTTTCGTGTGTCAGACCCTCCACTGAGAGGATCGAAAAGAAAAAGAAATGAAAGCAAAAAAAAAAAAAGATAGGCAAGAGAAAAGTGGACGGAATTCGGGTGGGAGAAGGGAGGGGGATAGGGTTAAGAGACAGTTGCACTTGAAATTTCGAAACCGTTAATGAAAGTTTGCGTACAAGAAAAAATACTGAAATTCTGAAAACTTCACTGCCCAGGTTATGATTTTGATGTCCTTAGAACCTGTGAAATCACATATAAGGGTTGAACCCAAAATTTTTCTCATCATGGAACAGTAGATCCTTCTTACCTGGCTTACTTCTCCCGACCAATAAACGAATCCTCTTCCCTCTACATGATACAAAGGTTGAATACACCTAAAGCACATACGCAGGCTAAACATATTTAATATTATTTCTCATACCGTGCTACAGAATGCTTTTATAAAATAGCCTATAACTACCCTTAATTATGTGCTTGATTCAGTTTGCATAGAAAGTAATTTTTAATTTGAATCAAATGTACCCTTTCGTTTCTTAATCTATCCTATCTGATCCTAAAGCATAAAATTTTAATTTAGAGAATGTTAAGGTGGAACGTATTGATATACAAGGTAAAGGATATGCCATTTCCCCACCTGAGAGGTATCTTTCACCAAAATTTTCTTCCAAGGTCTTTGCTACGGCTACACACCAAGCGATGGTGGATTTCCCAGTTGAGTACCAAAAGGGGGAGGGGCATGCGCTGCATACCAGTATTTTACATGGGTGTCATGTTACTACGCTAAATAAGTAGGATTTCCAAACATATATTCAGCTCAAAGCTTTACCAAAGAAGCATTGGTTTGCCCCCATCCCTCTATTTTTTCTTAACCATTCTTTATTTCAGTTCATATTTGTGTGTTCAATTTAAATCGTGAAGTTACTTGAAAACAACATTTTATCGTGAAAGCACTTCCTTGCAACAGGAGATCTAAGATCTTATTTCCTTTTGGTGAAAATGCAATGGAAGTAAGGGTGAAGTGGCAAATAATTAAAAATTGTTAAAAAACGCTATCTGTAGAGCACACATAAACAATAGATACCGTTCATTTTGGTAGGTCAAACTGAGATACTAAGAGAGAGAGAAAAAAAAAAAAAAAAAAGAAAATAGAGAATCATATTTAACAATGGAACGGGGTCTTATATCCGAAAAAACTCATTGTTTCAACGAACGTACTTCATTATTCACTCTCTTTAAAACAAATAGCTCTTCTTCCATACAAGACTGAAAATTACTGTAGAAAAGTGCATTTGGAATCCTATTGTTTATTTTACAATTAAAGATAAAGTATTTTGTATGAAGGATGCAGAAATTTATTAAATGTTTAAAGCATGTACGTAACAAGGGATTGGTAGTGCAGTGTTTAAACTCCCAACTAACCAACCATACTATCTTGTTCTAAATTTACAGCGGTTAAAGGCACGTTCTGGTGGGTTTTCGCCTCTGTCTTGTAAGAAAAACAAAAATATCCCAAACAGTGTCTTTCAAACCCTATCACTATACCAATTCTTTTTTATTTTCTTTATTATTGAACATCCTGTTTGTCCTTGATATTTGATACTCTTGGAATGTTTGAATATCTTTTCCTGTAGATATAGCATTACCCTTCACCATATGTAGAGTACAACAACAATGTTGTTTAAAAAGAGCACCATGAGTGTGTCTAGGGCGAGATACAGGATGTCTGATTGAGAAAGTTTTAATGGTAAGCCCCTTTAAGCGATTTTGAAGGCCCTCTGCTCCTAAAATTCATACAAAGATTTCCACCACTAAATAAGAAAGTAACGTCTGTAAACAATGGCACAGGGGCCGGCTGGGGGCTCACTCTGAGTGCAAACCGTACCTGATGCGTGCAGAAAACAGTGCATTCAAGGTTTAAAGGATTTTTCGCACATGAACTCTTGATTGACGTACGTACCACTACTTAGAGTCCCTGATGAAACGTCGGTGAGAATCAGTGGCGTGTCAAGGGGAGAGGACCATTCCCCCATTAATAAATAATAATACAATAAAAAGAGCGAAAAGGGGAGAAAGAGGGAGGGAGAAAAAGGAAAAGGAGTTCTATCACAAATTCGTCTCAAACTATCAAAAATTATTTTAAATGCTTCCTAACTATCAAAATTTCCGTAAACTCCACGCGCTGAAATATTAGATCCTATTTTTTCTTAGATAATGCTAGTTAGAGTTTTATTATAATGCCAATATTATTAGTGCAACCGCACGGTTGATATAAGGATGTTTCAGAATGATTTTCTTTTTAAATGTATTGGTCACCACTTACGAACAAACTGTGTCCACGAAACGGACCGATAAATGGTGGTTGAAAAGTTAATGTAACAGATACTTCATGTATGTTTTAAATCCTATAGGTTCTCAGTTGGGGGCCTGCTGGGTCCTGGGATTGAGCCCCAGTGGGGACCCAGGGGGGAACCCTGGAAGCTCTCGCAATATTAGACAATTTCAAAACAGAAAATAAATTAAAGAACTCAATAGTCGAGAAGAAATACAAGTTTCTTGCAGTCTAGCTTGCAAGCTTAGCTTACAAAGTGATTGTGTTCAGGCTAGTTATACGAATACAACCAATCGTCAATTTCAAAGTAATTAATGTCCTAAGAAATTGATTTGAACTAATGTAGGCTTTACCAAGGTTACAAACTCAAGAACTTTCAGATGCTCCGGAAGAATCCTGGCGGTTGAATTGATCGATGTTAGGTTAGGAGCAAGGTACTCAGTCATGCCAAGATGTTCCCCACAGAACAGACTGCCATATATAGGCGTTGGCAATGAACAGCAGGGCTGTAGCCTGGGCAAAATCCCAAGGGGCAGTTCGTGAACTGTCTAAGCCGAGAACCAAGTTGTCTGTAGACTTTGGCCACCCGGACGGACACTTTCTATTTTTGCCTGTGTATACCGCCGGGGGCAGCCATTCTTGGGGTACTGGCGCAGGGTGGAGCCAGGGGGACAGGGGGTTACAGTCCCTCCTTCGGTCCTTCCTGGAAGACTAGTCCTCCAGTCGGGGAGAAAAATGATTGTCATCGGGG
Source organism: Holothuria scabra (assembly GCA_037179385.1). Classification (NCBI taxonomy): domain Eukaryota; kingdom Metazoa; phylum Echinodermata; class Holothuroidea; order Aspidochirotida; family Holothuriidae; genus Holothuria; species Holothuria scabra. The sequence continues at coordinate 53,996,805 of CM074181.1, read as the reverse complement.
AGCAAGAACCTCGCCTATTTTTGATAAAAAAAGGCCCTCGAAAATTCGGACAGTAAAAGTATGCCGTTGATCTCCATAAAGTGCAAAAAAGCAAAAAAAAAAAAAAAAAATAAGGTCCTCGAAAATCGGTCTCCAAGAATTGATTTGCAAAAAAGCCCCCTTAAAAAGGTCATCGAAATTTCGGGCTCAGTCCCCCTTTCGGGGAAACCAGCCCCCCTCCCTCGTCGGGCAAATCCTGACGCCACCCTAGCACTGACGGGCAAGGTGCTGAGGGGAAGAATACATGTAAGGTCTTATTCATGTGAAAACTTGTGCTATCTTTATCAAAACTTTACACTGATTCTACCTTTACAAATTGTCAATGTTTAGTGATATTCTTCCTCTCTCTGGCTGGGCGTAAGGTAAGAGGTGCCCTCTAAGAGTAGGGGACAACACCCTATACTTTTTGAGAAATTTTTGTGTATGTGATGTGGCTTTGGCGTAAAATGCTGTATTTGGTAGCCTAAAGCTTTGTTAAGGGTTTAATTGTTTGTACGTTTAGGAATTCTCATTATTCAGTGAATTGTTCAGGTTTGGTAGTGTGTAGTCGAAAGTGATGTAGCCTGAGGGGAGGAATGCCACCTCTTCTCACTAAGAAATGTTTCGTACTCTAAGTTTTCCGAGATCCAAAGTGGTTTATCTTTAAACCAGCATTGGACTTATTACAAGATCTGAAATTTTAATAATTTACGACAGTTTCGGACTTTCTGCTGTTGCATGGCACACCTACATGGCAGTTGCGCGCTTCTCTCTTGTGCCATCGATTCGGGAAGCCACAGGCCAGGGGCGCCGGAAGTTATTTAAGATTGGTGGGGCAGATAAATTCAACGTGAGAGATAATAATTATTGCCGCGTAGTATTTGAATGGATTTCAGCTTACCTGAGGCAGTACCTTACCCTTTAACAGGAAGACCAAAAGTAGTTGTGTCCCCTTCTGAGAAATTTTCTTTGCGTTAGATTTCCTAGATGCAAAATGGTGCTATGTTTGGCAAAACTTTGAACTGATTATAGGCCTAAGTTTTAGGACTTTCCCTTTTTGGGGAGCGTGAAAAATATCAAAATAATTTTAGTTTTTGTAGACTGGGATTTTACAAGAGACATACATACTACCAAAGAAACAATGTGCAAAATGGTGCAGTATTTGTGTATCGGTACATTACGTAGTCAACATTAAAATACTACGAATAAATCTCTTAAAATAATTGAACCGCAAAGCAGAAGTATGGATCATGTGGGAAACACATGAAATCCGGACCCTGTGGACATTTTACAAATACCCCGGACGCCAGTGCCAACTAGTAAAAAGAGGACCTGTCGATAAAAGTCGTCCGAAAGTGGCACTTGTCATGGACAGGAGTGAGGCACGACATAGGCCTACTTGTTAAGGATGGAATGGAAGAATTATCCGAACGCAGTACCTTATCCTTACCTGCTTACGGCATATTTTGTGTACGATAAAGTATAGGAATGGTCGTGTAAGAGTGGTCTCCAGTGTACGATTGCCTAATTTCCAGTAAATCAATCAGCCATCTGAAAGGCAGAAAGTGTCTTAACCTAACAAAGTCACATTAAAGTTTGTCGTCAAGACTTTCGTTTCATCTTCTAAGTGAAATGCAATAAACGACAGTGCAGATCACAAACGATATCTAATTTAGTGAAAGAAGGCATTTTGAACTTATTACTTGATTTAATACATGCGCACAAAATGTGTTCTAAACACATTCATCCATGTTTTTTACTTCTTAATTTTTACACATTTTATTAATTTACTGTTTTGAAGGAAATACTTCAAAGTTTATTTCCGTTCAAACATTAAATTTTTTCAATTACTTTATCAGGACGCAAAAAATCTGGGGGGCCTGAAGAAAATCTTGGGGGTGGGGAATTGCTACAAAGAACTGTTTTGAACTTTTCGCTGCGTTAATCAGACGGACTTTCATCGGAATGGCATGTATTTTACTTGGCCTGAAGAAAATCCTGGGGGGGGGGGGGGGCTAGGTCCCCATGCTCCCCCCCCCGTGGCTACGCCTCTGCTGGGGTACGGTATCAGCGCTGTACCTTCGGTATCGTCGGTATGCTATGTTACAGATTAAACGATGGGAAATGCTACAAAGAACTGTTTTGAACTTTTCGCTGCGCTAATCAGACGGACATTCATCGGAATGGAATGTTTTTTACTTGTACAGAGGCAGATCTTGTCAGTCTCTCTGAAGCTAAATAATCTCCTTCCCTTTCACTCATATTCTTATCCCTCTCTACGTTTCTCTCTTCCTTATTTGCCTTTTTTCAATCCGGAGGTTTGAACTGATCTTCCCGGTCGAAACGTCAACGAGGCAGTTTGCCCCCTGCCCCCGGCAGATACTACGGCTTGTCAGTTTGTTTAAAGTTGCACAAAATGTTAAGCTGCCAGTAATATTGTCTTCGGTCTAAGTTTTCTGGCGCGTAGGAGAAAAGAATTTTCAAATTTCACTCGTATTAGTGAGTTTGTTCTCGGAGTGCGCGTGATGCGCGGGGAGAAAATTTTGCTCGTATTTTTATTGGTTTTGATGTTCATCATGTATTCCTTCATTTAACATTGCAAAATTTAATCATAATAGGCTATTGAAAAGTCTTGTAATTTCTCTGGGCTCCCTTCCTTTCGCCCTTTCTTATTATTTTTATTCTTAAACTCTTTAAAAGTGTGGGGGAAGTATACCCTTGCCCATGTAATACTGCGTATGCCTGTGGACTCCAACGCTAATTTCACAATTGTTGGATTTAGACAAAATAGTATTGTAAGCACTGGAAGATGGAGAAATAATACTTTGGATATGCTTGGTTTTTCATGATGATTCAAAGTGACAACAATATCCTGGATTGGTATACACGGGGGGGGGGGGGGGGGTCCGCCCGGGTGTCAACTATCTATGGGTACGTCACTTGGTGCTCAGCTTAGTGTCAAAAACTGTCCCTCTAAGGGTTTCACCCATTGCAGCCTACCGGTTGTTTTGTTGTCCAAAGCCATATACTCTTAATCAACCAAATGTTTTGGTGACCAGGCATCTACAATATTTGGTGTTGATTTATTTTAACCCCCCTCTTGTCTCCTTCCCTCCATCCGTTGCTCAACAAACTATGGAAACAACATGACTACAGTTGATCATTTCCAATTGTCCTCCAATCATCCGAAACTTAAAACATGTCAATAAAGCAAATTTTTGGGTAATGTATCATATCCCTTATTTGAAGAGAGAAAATGCAATGTCCCCTCAGAACCACAGTAGAAAACTGATAAAAAACATGTAATAATTTTATCATTTTTCAGAAAATTGTTGCCTTGTCCACTTGGAAAAATGTGAGAAATTTAGCATTTTGCAGAAAATTGTTGAAATGACGAGCTATGATAAGTTGTTATTTCGTCATTTTTCAAAAATCTGTTGCTTTGCACACTTGAAAAGATATGAGAAACTTAACATTTTGCAGAAAATTGTTGGAATGACGAGATATTATAAGTTGTCTTTTCGTCATTTTTCAGAAAATTGTTGAAAAGACGAGATATTATAAGTTGTCAGTTCGTCATTTTTCAGAAAATTGTTGTTTTGCACACTTGGAAGGATGTGAAAAATTTAACATTTTGCAGAAAATTGTTGAAATGACGAGATATGAAAAGTTGTCATTTTATCATTTTTTCAGAAAATTGTTGCTTTGCACACTTGGAAAGATGTAAGAAATTTAACATTTTGCAGAAAATTGTTGAAAAGACGAAATGTAATAAGTTCTCATATCATCATTTTTCTGCCCTTTGACGAGATATTATGTTGTCATCTTGACATTTTTCTGAAAAATATTAGCTTACTAGCCAAAAAGATATCGTGATCTTGTGGCACTTTTAAGCTTCCGTAAAAATCCGTTGCTTTACACACTTGAAAAGATATGAGAAACTTAACATTTTGCAGAAAATTGTTGGAATGACGAGCTATGATTAGTTGTCTTTTCGTCATTTTTCAGAAAATTGTTGCCTTGCACACTTGGACAGATGTGAGAAATTTACCATTTTGCAGAAAATTGTTGAAAAGACGAGATATTATAAGTTGTCATTTCGTCATTTTTCAGAAAATTGTTGTTTTGCACAGTTGGAAAGATGTGAGAAATTTAACATTTTGCAGAAAATTATTGCAATGACGAAATGTGACAAGTTCTCATTTCATAGTTTTTGTGTTTTTTTGACGAGATATTATGTTGTCATCTTGACATTTTTCTGAAAAATGTTAACTTACTAGCCAAAAAGATATTGTGATCTTGTGGCACTTTTAAGCTTCCGTAGGTTTAACAAACCCTCCAGATGACCAGAAATGGCACTTCCAGAGTGTTCTAGTAAGCTACATGTATCCAGCAATGAAATAGGGGTTTCATGTCTGCAATTTCTCATTTATTGATAAAAACTCAATGTATGAACAAATTTGGTAATGCATATCAGATGGGTTTTGAGGTAAACAGAAGTGGCCGACTCCAAAATAAAAAAAAAAAAAAAAACTCCGTCAGTGACGCCGTGTTCACAGACCAATATGCCCGTGATAAATTTAACCAAGATGATACGTTAAGCTCATGATTTCGCCTTTAAAATTCTTGCGTGATGTTGGAGAATATCACCCGGCAAAGAATAATTAAGCAACTTTCGGTGGTGGTTTTAATAGGAAAAACAAAGGTTTGAGCTTAAATGTTTTTTGTGACTTCGTTTCTTAACAAGCCATAGCAGGGTGTGCTATTGCTATAGACGCGTTTCGCCCGGAAAGATTATTTTCGGGGCTCTCATCATAGCACGATACATAGTAGGTATGCAATGGTGCCCGAGTGTCTCGTGTAAACTGGTGGGATATTATTCAAATAAAACATTTGTGTTACAAGTGCAATAAGTGAATAATTGTAACTCTCCGTTAGCAGGTGTGCCGGGTGAGGGTGTTATTTGGCTGGCTGGACAGAGTTACGATGTGATAGCCGTTTCCGATGTAACATTATCCCTGTGTTATTCGTGGAACCGACCGGTGTGTCGGAGGTTCCTAGATAACAAGAGTTTATGGTAAAGTGATAATCGAGAACAAATGTAGGATATATCGTGTTCTAATATTTAGAGAAATAACTCAAGCGCTCGATAGGGTAATGCCGATGTTGGGCAGTAAGGCGTTGGTGCTATTTGGATAAGTGCGGTGGGTGAGTCAGAGTACCGTTTGTACGCCTTTATGGGTGTGAAAGAAAATACACTGATATACACTCTAAAATCAAAAGAGTGAACTTAGTCACTCTCTGATCGAGTGAAAAGTGTAAATGTACTCCATTAGAGTGATAATTCACTCCAAGAGGAGTGAAGTTCCCTCCAAACAGAGTGAAGTTCACTCCAAAAAGAGTGAAATTCCCGAAGTTTCACCCTTGATGGAGTGCCCACAGTGATCGCTCTTAAAAAAAGAGCGACCATTGCAGGCACTCGTGGAAGAGTGAATTTTCCCTCTTCCTCTAGTGATGTAACCTTATCCCTGTGTTATTCGTGGAACCGACCGGTGTGTCGGAGGTTCCTAGATTACAAGAGTTTATGGTAAAGTGATAATCGAGAACAAAAGTAGGATACATCGTGTTCTTATATTTAGAGAAATAACTCAAGCGCTCGATAGGGTAATGCCGATGTTGGGCAGTAAGGCGTTGGTGCTATTTGGATAAGTGCGGTACTGGGTAAGTCAGAGTACCGTTTGTACGCCGTTATGGACCTGAAAGAAAATACACTGATATATACGCAATCTGGTTCTGATTGGTTGACACGTATGCTATAATAGATGAATTTACCCGATATATGGCCGATAATCGGCCAATATGGCAACCCTGGGCTGCAGGACGCAAGACTAAGGGGGAAGAACTGTGGCGAGTGCTTCCACTAGTTACGAAATTGGATGAGCAAAACACCGCGAATCTCGCGTTCTTCTTGTCAAGTACAGGAATGCGTGTGATAAGCACTGCTCTGCGCGTGCCAGCGTGTGAAGGAGCTGGAAATGCGTGTGTCGCACGCCAGACGCGTGTGACTTGGAAAGTCTGGGCCGTGGGTAGAAGATTCGGTAGTAGTTCCTTCTCCTCAAATGGAGTTTTAAGTTCACTTACAATGGTGCAGTTTGGTCATGTTTAAATAACCTTCATTTATGCAATAAGAGGAAATAGTTTCACACCAAAATAAGAAAAACAACACATTTTCGTTTATAACCATGTGTGTAAGGCACAGTTACCGAAAAACGAATATACCGGGCAAATGTTTCATTTGATTCACCATACTTAGCACACATGGTTATGTTGATATCTTATCGACAGAATATCACTATGTCCCTTGAAATTAAACCAAATATGAAGTACAGATTTTTATATGGCAGTGTCAAAACAACTGGGTTCTGAAAAGTTTTTGATACTTTCATAATAGCGAAATAAGAAAACACTGTGCTGGTATATTGTTTAATGACCTATGACTGGCAACGTAACGGATGTGATGTAGTGGGTTGTAGGCTACTAATTGTAAAGTGTTATAATCTGGATACCACTTATAGTCACCGACACGTGTAACTAAAAAGAGCCTAGGTGTGCATATAAAAACCATTGAGTCAATGATTGTTGATTGAACAAGGATATCATGAATAACTTGACTTAAAAATCAACAGTATACCTTGTTTAACAATCGGCCGAGCAAAATACTCTTGGAGAGGGTGAAAAACATAAAAAAGGTTAGACAGTACTTGATTACCAAATTTTGTCAAGAACATTTGGAGTTCCATGATATAGCAATATTTTCTAGTCAATGATTTATATTGTTCTGGGAGTCACACCGTTTACTGGTATAACTAATGTGCAGCTATAGAAAACATTCTCCTTTTGTTCCTATCTATAAACATTTGTCAGACCCTTTCTAAGTCAATCTCATGTCATGATTCATGTTCATCAGCGCTAGCCCAGAAAGCCTTTCGCTAACCATCCTGTTACGCAGTTCGGTTTTGATCCGTCGCAAGCATGGAAAATGAGCGCTCTGCTTCACAGCTTGCAACTCCCTGTTCCAACTGGGAGCGTGGATCCGATCCTCAGGAGGGTGCGGATATTGGGAAACACATCTTCATCTGCCGCGTCTGTGTATCGCAAAGTAAAATACCGCCGCATCACTCAGACAAATCGCAGGCCAATTGGTTGATAAGCAGCGGTAAATCACTGAAAGCATTGAGATACTGTAGTGATAGGTGTATTTTGGGAGGAGACAGATGAATTAAAATCTTGCCGAAGTTTGGATTCGGACTGTATAAGTCTCTGATTATTAAGCCATTTCAGCAGACTACTTCTGGTGAATACGGAAGAGCAACTACGACTGTCTTCTCTGTGGAAAATATTTTTTTACTCCTGAAAAAGGGGGGGGGGGGGTCCGGACCCCTTTGCATGTCTTATTTCGGGAAAGGGGGGGGGGGTCAGACCCTTGGACCCCTTCCCTGTATCCGCCCGTTGGGTGAGTGAAATTAAAACACAGAAGGTGGGGACGTTGATGCATTTTGCACTCTGATATGTTTAATTTGGGTAGTGGATATGTTTGGGCAAATGTAACAGAGGTTTAGACAGGTAGTGAGGCTATAGCTTGGTGGTTGCCGAGGGTATGGACCAAAGGTGAGGGGTCGGGGACAGACAGTAGGGGATATGCAATTGGTAAAGGAAATGCATGGATGGGTACTGGGCAAATGACCGAGATGTAGAAGGTTGATGCGAGGGCATTGCAGGCAGAGTAAATGAGTAAATGGATGTATAATTCATTATGATTTTTGTATCATCTCAATTCATCTGATATATGTTATCATTTCCCAAGGCTGGTTGGCGCGGAGCGAACAGAAAATTTTTGAAAAATCGCAGCCTCTCAGATAGCCGGAAATTGCATTTGCCAGGCTTGTAAGTAGAATTTAAGCAGTCGTTATGTTGAGCTTTCCTTTGCAATAAAATCTTCATTTTGATAAAAAGAAAATCAAATTGCAAAATGATCAGAAATTACCAGATAAAATGTTCTGGCTCCTTTACAGGACGATGTGACATTTTATCATTTTCTTTGTCGCAAAGTAAACACTCCATTAAAAAGAATAGACCAGAACCAAATATTTGTTTAATATGTTAAAGACGAACATATTCTAAGCACTCTGGTGAAGTTTTCATTCATTTCTCATGTTCGGTTCTCGAGATATTAGCAAATGAAGTTGACACATTTTCTACAAAAGGTTAACTTGAACCAAGCAGGTGCTATGTCATGTATTCATATTGATGGTCAATGTTTTGTTTTGTTTTTTTTATTTATTTTTGATCCTGCTGTTTGATCTTGAATTGATTAGGGATGCTATCTTGCCCTTAAGGGATTTAGTTTTTAAACTTCCATTGATCGGGATGAACTTATGGTCACACATCACAGTTAAATTGTATAAATATGGTGTTAAATTTTAGAGAAAAACAACTAAGCATTTCCATCAATGTGAATATATGACATCACGTCTACTTGTTGCAAGTTCACTCTTTGTAGAAAATGTGTCAACTTAAATTCTATTATCTGGAGAACCGGTAACATGGGAAATGTGTAAAAATTTCCTCAGTAAGCTATGCCGCGTAGAATATGTTCCTCTTCAAACATAAATTTGTTCTGGACTTTTTTTGTTTCAAAGAGCTGCATACCGTTGGAAATAAATTGAAATCACAATTTTTCGAATCATATCAACTCATATGACGAGCGGTCGAATGAGCCTGCCTGTAAACATGAACCGGCCACACAGAAGCATTCAAAGTTGGTAGCGCTACCAGCACCAATAACAGTACTGATTCAGTACTGCTATTGGTGCTGGTAGTGCTATCAACGCTTCTGGGCGGCCGGTACTGGGCTAAAATTTTGATGATTACGAACTATATCCTTGCTTGACAATTACGCATTATGGTTTACACTTTCAGTTAACAATAATATATGACATTTGTATGAGAGAGAAGGCTGGGATACTTTGCCCAGATTAAGAAAAAGACTACTTTTTATTCATGTCATTTCGAATAACTTTGTTTTTGAAAAATTGAAGACCATCATGCTTTGGAAATGTTTGGGGGGGGGGGGGGAGTGAACCCCCGTGCCCCTACGGTTAAATGCTTTAATTGAAAAAATTCGCGCATACGAGATTATCTGGGTAGGCCTACGTCCCGCTTAGAAAACTCGGGAAGTACCTTTTCCGCATGCCAAGACGATGCCACAGAACCTGTGGACATCTCGGCGAGGCCCAACTCTGAAAAAGCGAGGCCCAACTCGGATAACACCTCTTGTTTACACAGACGAGATAACACGCTCGACTTGAACTGGGAGAAAAATGTCCCTTCCATAGCTCACTCAGCTTCGGTTCTTACGTTTTGCTGCTTTCACTGTGACACTTATTCTGATCAGAAGTACTGAAATGAGCTTTTAAACGTAAAGATTGAAGCAATTTTGGCTGAAATACTGCGAATAGAAAAACGCAATTTCGTACATGGCGGTGTTCTTTTGTTTGACGTACTCCCGCGTTACCTCTTCTTATCAGTAAACATCGGTGATTCTTCTGCGCTTGTTTCTTTCCACAGAAAGGCACTAGCTATGCAGAGCGAGGTCCAACTCGGATATCGACTCTGTGCCTGTAATTAGGAGCTGTGAATTTGACCTGTACATTTATTTTCACTTTTTTTGTTCTTATAAAAATTTGCAGTTATATTTTTCTTTACTTTAAATGACGTATGAATCCTTTCAAAGGGTAATATTAAAAGAATTGAATAAAATACGAAAAACGTAAAGTTTTAATGTTAGCTCCTGGCAACTTTACAAAACAAGCACAGCCTTGTGTGTGTAGGAAACACATACAGTAACAGTAGCTAGAATAATTTCTCGTCAAGACATCAACTGTTTGGTTTTACACACTATTTCAATACGACACCGGGTTCGCAAGTTCAGCAGCAAAAACGGTGTCGCATATACAAAGTGTACAATATCAACTAGTGTGTAACAAAATAGTCAGTACGATGAAGTATGTGGAGAAAGAAATTAAAAATTAGTTCATCTCAAACAAAGATTTGTTTTCAGGTTAAAGGAAAGGAAGGGGCTGGGGCAGGAGAGGAACAAAATGTGAGGGTGTGCAAGGGTACAGTAACAAGACCTCCTCTAAACTTTTAGGACCCCAAAACAATTTCTCAGTTATTTAAATTTAAATACCGGTATTTCAAACATTACGGTGTTCTACCATCGAATTATTTCACGTCAAGACGTCGGCTGTTTAGTTTTACACAATTTTTCAATACGACACCGGATTTACATGTCCAGCGTGCAAAAACGGTGTCGCATATATATAGTGTGCAATATCAACTAGTGTAGTAATATACGTTCGTTCTTCACAACAAATTTTCAGGTTAGAGGGTAAGAAAGTGGCTGAGGCAGGCCAGTTACAAAGGGGGAGGGCGCAAGCGTGCGAAGATCTCTTTAAAATTTTTTCGCTGTCCCTTAAACAATTTCTAATATATTTAAAATTAATTACCAGTATTTCAACCATTAAAGTGACACGTTCTTCAATCGCAGTATTATGGAGGGGGGGGGGGGGGGCTTGGGTGCTCAGCCCCCTCAAAAATTGAGGGCTAAGTTGGTATGCCCCCACCCCCAATATTTGCCAAGTGATCCAAGAAGTGAGGGCCCGCAGGGGGAATTTCGATGTGGGTGCTGAACATATTCTTTATCAGTCGGTTCAATACACATTCAGTTTAGAACAGTCGGGAAGTGCCGTTTGCGGCCATCTGGAGGGTTTGTAAACCAAAACTTTTCTTGTACGCTTCGCGCCAACTGATGGTGGTGCTCCGCTTAGTTAGTCTTGTTGGCACTCAAGTCTCTCCCCTTTAATATTTTTTCTGTTCTGCCGCGTCAGGGGGGACCAGTTTCCAAAGCAAATTGTTGCAAAACATTTGGAAATTATTTTTGATAAATATGCTCAACTTGCTTCTCTATGCAGACGGGTAATCCTCAGCTCTGTCTGTATCTAAGGGTGTTGGGGGGGGGGGGGGGGGAGGAGGTGTGATAAGGCGACCTGCAAAGTACCTTGATAATTTTTCTCGGGATGCTTCCCATTCCATATGGTCAAATCAGTTACCCTGCGGTGAATGGTTCATGACCTCCCATTTCTCATCTCTTACACCCCATCCCTTCTTTATTGTTCCAAAGCATACCTAAACAGGCGCATATCTTGCAACGCAGCTTCAACACATATCCCGGGAGGGGCCACAAGCTCTATCTCTTTGGGCAGGGGCGTGCGCAGGAACTGTAAGGTGGAGGCAGACGCGCGACTGTGAATCCCCCGACTGACATTGAAGAAAGTCCACATGGCTAGATGCAAAATGATGCCTCCAGTTAACAGAGCGTAGCCAGGACATGCTGTGTATACATCATACAAGGGTGCTGAGAAAATATCCCATAATTTGCACTTAGCTCCCCCTATGCTTTCTCCCCCAACCCTCCACAAAAATGCTCCTTAAACCAGTGAGTTGCTATCATCATACCACATTTGTATGTAAACAGTGCAGGTCTCAATAAGCTCAATAAAACTGGAAACATTTCTCAATTTCTCAATCTCAGGAAGCTGTATACTACTGTACTATAAGACTTCTACAGTTGTTGAAATCATCATGCATTACATCACACCACCTCTATTAATAAAGAATTTGTACTCACTGTACCCATGGAAGCAGCTTACTTTATTAAGCAAAATTAAAAAATCAACAAAATTAACTAAATCATACTGATTGTTGAAAGCATCTCTTCTGTGAACAACTACAGTAGTCCTTGTTTTTCTACTACAGCAGTTGAAAAATATTTTCTTTAATGTTCAATTGGTAGGTCCCTGTTTAAAATGTAACTCTATATGTACCAGTTATTGCTTTGGAGGACAAGTGCATATACCAATCACGACAGTCAATGATAATTTCAGACTGTTCTCTAATAAAACACCACAGTTGCACCAACTGGTTGTACTGGTACTGGTATCAGATGATTGTCAAGTGCAGTCTATCCCTCTTTCCAAAAATTGCAATGAAATATTTTACAGGCCACAGATTTTATTTACATAGTTCATGTAACCTCTCATTCCATGTAAAATTGGAGTCAAGATACTGTAGGTTTTCAACACATACACTACACATTCCATGCCTAATATACTCCATATACCGTGCTAAGCTTGGTGTTAAATGTTTACTGAGTACTGCTGACTCTGCCAAAGATGGTACAGTGGCTTTGCAGTATGTACAGTCCCACTTACTCCAATGGCTCAAGTTCTGTGTAAAAGAAAAATGAAGGAAAATTAAGTACACTTTAAAATGTTCATACCATTCACACTTGAAGCAAATATTCCACCAAGGGAACTTGATGGAAACACTGCACGATGAAACATGCAGTGCTGCAGCACTAGCGCGCTAGCATGTAGTCTGATGACCTAATTTTTTTTCTCAGATTCGTACAAGAAAATAACACACATTTAGCCTGGGCTACCTCGAATTTATGGTATCAAAGTCTTATATAGCATGTTGATTTCCCTGCCTATATAAAAACCCTGTCCACACCTTTCTGCTTCAGTGAACCAAGGTCAACAAAAACAGATAAGAAATTGCCCTACTGCTTGCATTTCACACCTCGCAAACAGTGGCACATCTGGCTTGTATTATTCAGCCCTTGTTCACATCTTCCTCTAGCTGCCTCTTATCAAGCTTGTGGTTTCTTGGAGCTTGCTTGAATGAGTTAAGCAGGAAGTCGGGTAAAATTTGATTACCCCACCAAAACTCCCTTTTGGTGGGGACTCGGGTGAAATATCTAATAGGGTAAGAAATTCCTCATGAGTCTTCAAGTTGTATCATATTCTTTGTGTAGATATTCACATTCATAAAAAACACAACCAGTGCAATTTACTCTACTGTAGCTGTTCCTGAAGTTACAAAATATAGGCAGTAGGTATACATATGAATGCTCATTTATTGTAAATTATGCTAGGGCTAAAAATTACTGTAGCAGTTGTACATTTCATAAAACTTGTCAAGTGATCTTTCAGTGCCTGGGTAATTAAAGGCCCAATTTTCTCATCCCAAACAGTACCAATTCTTTTACTGTAACCTTCTTAATTAAGCCCCTCCCACAATCGTCTAAAATTCACCCTCATCCAGACACAATCTCATTTTATTGCTTCAGGGGGAAAAGAAAGCTCGATGTGCATAATCAAAACACTATCAGAACGGTTCGTGCTGTGTAATATAAGTTTTGGTACTCTGTTAAACTGCATCCAGGTTGTGGCTTCTGTTCTATTCAGCCAGTCTAGAGCAGAACCACTCAGTGTTTGCCCTTTGGAGGGCGTACTTGTCCATTTGGGACGTTAAGCTCCTTAAGGGAGCAGAACTCCTCCGGGAGTAATCGTTTGGTTTTCGCCCCTTGGCTCTTCGCCAGAGAGTCGTGGGGACTTTTAGAAAAAAGAAGTTTTGGTACTCTGATTGTTTGGGCAACCTGAATTATGCAAGGCCAAGTAGAAAATGCCTTTTACCTTATTCATGGGTCTGGGACAATTGATTTTGACCTATGCAGCTACCAATGCCCCAAGTCCTGTATGTTGTGGTGCCTATAGCTGTCAACTAAAAGGGCCTGGCTGCAATAATCTTGCAATGTCATGAAGATTTATGCACTTATCAATTGCAACACTGACACTTCCTAGACCTGGGGATGGTCGGGTCTTGCCTGCGAACTTTACTTTTGAAATTTTTAAATCCCCACACAGAGCCTGGCCATATCCAAGCTGGGTTGGGTATACACTGATCGCGGGTAAATCCCCTGCCAAGTCCCCACTGTCAGCTATAGGCACTATGCATATCACCAAAAAAAGACCTGCCAGATTACCCCGGCCTTCGGATCCAGACTGATGGAGTGAAATCCTAGCACACTCAAGTCTCGGCCGGGTGGGGACAGAATGACTGTGAAATCCGTCCCCAGTCAAATCCCACCCCTGGGTCTAGGAGACTAGGCTGGGGTCAAGGTTGCAATTGGTAAGTAGCCGAAGTGCATTAGTTTACCTCAATTATACCAGCATGCCGGATATGTCTTCTTCAATTTGCAGACTCCCAGTAGTTCCCCTTGCCGTCCTCTATGCTGAACAGTGCCTCATCATATTTATGAATTATAAGTTATAAAGTTGTGAAATTCCTCTGCTACACTTGCATATGTCCAACACGGTCAAACTTCATTGTTATAGCAGAGCACTAACGATACACACATCAACAGCCCACTTGATAGAATATTTTCTAACTCACACATTGTCTATGCAGTGTTTACGAAGTAACGTTACTGTTAGATCTCGTAGTATATACTGTACTTATACTGTAAGCGTCATTGCCTTCTCTGCGCTTCGTGCAACTCAACCGCTAAAGGTGGTCGATCGATGAATTTACTTCTTAAATCCTGCCGGTAATCAAACTCCGACGTCTTCTTGGTGCCACATACTTTAATAATGACTCTTTCTAAACCCCTGCGAATGTCTTTGGGAATAATTTCAGATGTTATTGCAAAGAAAATAGTCGCTTCATCGGTACGGTAAGGGCTCTACATTTGTCGACTGCTAGCACTGCTGGCTGACAGATATGAATGACAAGGTCATGTGACCTAATATATGTTTATTCATATCACGATTTACAGACTGCCAATTTTGATTGGACTAGATATTGAGAAACTACTACATATTATTCATCTTAATGAGGGATGAATAAAGTAAAGGAATAACATAAAAATTATGACGTCATAGAAACCAATTGTCCCAAGTCTCTCGTTGAGAAGCGATACCTTTACAGACCGATAGAGGGCGTATTAGAAAAAAGGCAAATACGGTATGCTGTACTGTGCTGAAGCACTGGATTTGTGTAGAGTTGGTGTTGTCAGCTCCCCGGGGAACACTCACGAGAGACTTGGCCAAGTCTACCCGGCCTGGTGATTTTATATTTGGCAGGACTCGAGAAGATTTCCGAGTAACGTCGATGAAAATACTATAAGACAAT
The DNA here is from genome assembly GCA_037179385.1 of Holothuria scabra. Classification (NCBI taxonomy): domain Eukaryota; kingdom Metazoa; phylum Echinodermata; class Holothuroidea; order Aspidochirotida; family Holothuriidae; genus Holothuria; species Holothuria scabra. The sequence continues at coordinate 53,981,691 of CM074181.1, read as the reverse complement.
ATATTAAGATTGTTAAGTCAAGACTGAAGGTAGCTCGGATCATGTCCCGTTCACGCCATGACGATAACCGCGTTGACTGTTCCACTCTAAAATAGGTGCATGGAATGAACGCTGTGCGAACGAAAGGGAAGAGGGTGTATAGACATAACATTAGCCTCCACTGGAATGAAAATTTCAGCCTGATCGATGACTACGGAAGCCTTTAATGTTCTGAATTGAAGGAAAAGTTCAATCGTAATTGCGAGCAAGTCACTGGAGTGGATCGCAGAGAGGAATAAATATATATATATGTAGTCAAAGATTTGTGGGGATTGTGTGGGGAAGAAAGATTATATCATGTGTTTTTAATATGTGAGTATCGCGTCCCGAACCAACGAAATAGCAATGTATGTGTACTGCATTCAGTTTTCTCTCTTTTCAAGTAACGAACTATGTTAAATGTTGGGTAAAACATCCTAGTGATCGAATTCGAGTTTGTGTGTAATACTGACGTTATTGTAAATAAGTGTTTATTTTATTTACTCGTCAATTCATCATAATTATGTCATGCAAAGGAAACAAAAAGTTCCAGTCCAATGAGCTTATATATTTCGTACGAGATCTAACATATATTAAGTAAGAAGGAAGGAAACACTCAATTTATTGTCGGACATTCAACGTTCATACAGCTTCGTACGAAAATGTAGACGCACTTACATAACCGATAAATTGCGTTCATGATTGAGATATCCTACGAAACAAGCTCAAATTAAAGACTGACTCTAACGTGGGGTTTGCTTTGCACTCAACAAACAAATAAATGTACAAAAAGCGGAGCATTTTGGGGAACAAACATTCCAACATTTCAGTTGAGTTTTATTTCGTACGAAGCAGTAGGCCAAACTGCTATATGGTACAAACTTGAACCTGTAGAATTAATATTAGACATGCATGCAACTTCGTACGAAAACACACAAAGTATTCATTGCGATATATTGATCTAAAATTGAACAGTAAGTTGCTTTATTTTTATGTGAGATAACACAAAAACAACATTAAATATAAAAAAAAACAAACTCGTTATGGGCTATTGGACACTTCAGCCTGGTTGCGGGGTCGCGCTCTACTGGAAAGTGTTGGTTACCAAATGTATTAAAAACAAATGGATATCGCATCCAGCAACGAATAAAATTCTTTTCGTAAAAAGTACATAACAATTATGAATCTATATCTTGCCAAAAAAAAAACTGCTTAAATCATTTACTCAAAATAGTTACACAAACACTTGGGGGGGGGGGGGCGTACGTAGAGTATCCCCTACCGGAAACTTGACCAACTTTTGCCTTCATACGGAGGCAAGTCGAAAATAGACCTCAACATTGGTGTAACCGTAAAAAATTACTGTAACGGCATATCAAGAAATGACGACACTTTTCCAAGGTCCCTTCCATTTGCCCTCTGTGGGCCTTTAGACGAGACTTAGGGTTAGTCCATGGTTTTAGGCAAACAGACATTCATTAAGACCTAAAGCTATGGAACAGGTTATTTATTGGTTTTTTGAACAAATAGATCCAGTAAGAACAACGCACTATATCGGTTCCGGCTACAAGTGGAAAAATTAAAGTTTGTGTTTCGTACGAACAAGTACTAATATATTTTACAAAGTGCTAAGATAATAATGGCGAATTCAAACAGTTTCGTACGAAAATATACGGAGTATATGTTGCTTACAGTATCTATTTAAAAAGTGAGTGCAACTCCTTAGTATATATTTAAGTAAAGTTCTTAGGAGAGAAAGTTCAATTTACTCGTTAATTCATCATAATTATGTCATGCAAAGGAAAAAAAAAGTTGCAGTCCAATGAGCTTATGTATTTCGTACGAGTTCTAACATATATTAAGTAAGAAGAAAGGAAACACTCAATTTATAATTTATTATTTATTCAACGTTCAAACAGCTTCGTACGAAAATGTAGGCGCACTTACACTCTAAAATCAAAAGAGTGAACTTATTCACTCTTTGATCGAGTGAAAAATGTAAGTTCACTCCAAGAGGAGGGAAGTTCCCTCCAAAAGGAGTGAAGTTCACTCCAAAAAGAGTGAAGTTCACTCCAAAAAGAGTGAAATTCCCTTAAAACGAGCGAAGTTTCACTCTTGATGGAGTGCCCACGATGATCGCTCTTAAAAAAAGAGCGATCATTGCAGGCACTCGTGGAAGAGTGAATTTTCCCTCTTCCTCTAGTGAATTTCACTATTTTTAGAGGGAACTTCACTCTTTTTGGAGGGAACTTCACTCTTCTTGGAGTGAATTATCACTCTAATGGAGTGAATTTACACTTTTCACTCGATCAAAGAGTGACTAAGTTCACTCTTTTGATTTTAGAGTGTACAAATTGCATGTGATGTCTAGAGCCAAAACATAAGCGATAAATTGCGTTCATGATTGAGATATCCTACGAAACAAGCTCAAATTAAAGGCTGGCTTGAACGTGGGGTTTGCCTTGCACTCAACAAACAAATAAATGTACAAAAAGCGGAGCATTTTGGTAAACAAACATTCCAGCATTTCAGTTGAGTTTTATTTCGTACGAAGCAGTAGGCCAAACTGCTATATGGTACAAACTTGAACCTGTAGAATTAATATTAGACATGCATGCAACTTCGTACGAAAACACACTAAGTATTCATTGCGATATATTGATCTAAAATTGAACAGTAAGTTGCTTTATTTTTATGTGAGATAACACAAAAACAACATTAAATATAAAAAAAAAACAAACTCGTTATAGGCTATTGGACACTTCAGCCTGGTTGCGGGGTCGCGCTCTACTGGAACGTGTTGGTTACCAAATGTTTTAAAAACCAATGGATATCGCGTCCAGCAACGATTAATATTCTTTTCGTAAACGTACATAACAATTATGAATCTATATCTTGCCAAAAAAACTGCTTTAATCATTTACTCAAAATAGTTACACAAACACTTGGGGGGGAGGGGGTTAGGGTACGTAGAGTATCCCCTACCGGAAACTTGACCAACTTTTGCCTTCATACGGAGGCAAGTCGAAAATAGACCTCAAGATTAGTGTTACCGTAAAAAATTTCTCTAACGGCATATCAAGAAAATGACGACACTTTTCCAAGGTCCCTTCCATTTGGCCTCTGTGGGCCTTTAGACGAGACTAAGGGTTAGTCCATGGTTTTAGGCAAACAGACATTCATTAAGACATAAAGCTATGGAACAGGTTATTTATTGGTTTTTTAATAAATAGATCCAGTAAGAACAACGCACAATGTCGGTTCCGGCTACAAGTGGAAAAATTAAAGTTTGTGTTTCGTACGAACAAGTACTAATATATTTTACAAAGTGCTAAGATAATAATGACGAATTCAAACAGTTTCGTACGAAAATATACGGAGTATATGTTGCTTACAGTATCTATTTAAAAAGTGAGTGCAACTCCTTAGTATATATTTAAGTAAAGTTCTTAGGAGAGAAAGTTCAATTTACTCGTTAATTCATCATAATTATGTCATGCAAAGGAAACAAAAAAGTTGCAGTCCAATGAGCTTATGTATTTCGTACGAGTTCTAACGTATATTAAGTAAGAAGAAAGGAAACACTCAATTTATAATTTATTATTTATTCAACGTTCAAACAGCTTCGTACGAAAATGTAGGCGCACCTACACTCTAAAATCAAAAGAGTGAACTTATTCACTCTTTGATCGAGTGAAAAATGTAAGTTCACTCCAAGAGGAGTGAAGTTCCCTCCAAAAGGAGTGAAGTTCACTCCAAAAAGAGTGAAGTTCACTCCAAAAAGAGTGAAGTTCACTCCAAAAAGAGTGAAGTTCACTCCAAAAAGAGTGAAATTCCCTTAAAACGAGCGAAGTTTCACTCTTGATGGAGTGCCCACGATGATCGCTCTTAAAAAAAGAGCGATCATTGCAGGCACTCGTGGAAGAGTGAATTTTCCCTCTTCCTCTAGTGAATTTCACTATTTTTAGAGGGAACTTCACTCTTTTTGGAGGGAACTTCACTCTTCTTGGAGTGAATTATCACTCTAATGGAGTGAATTTACACTTTTCACTCGATCAAAGAGTGACTAAGTTCACTCTTTTGATTTTAGAGTGTACAAATTGCATGTGATGTCTAGAGCCAAAACATAAGCGATAAATTGCGTTCATGATTGAGATATCCTACGAAACAAGCTCAAATTAAAGGCTGGCTTGAACGTGGGGTTTGCCTTGCACTCAACAAACAAATAAATGTACAAAAAGCGGAGCATTTTGGTAAACAAACATTCCAGCATTTCAGTTGAGTTTTATTTCGTACGAAGCAGTAGGCCAAACTGCTAAATGGTACAAACTTGAACCTGTAGAATTAATATTAGACATGCATGCAACTTCGTACGAAAACACACAAAGTATTCATTGCGATATATTGATCTAAAATTGAACAGTAAGTTGCTTTATTTTTATGTGAGATAACACAAAAACAACATAAAAAAAACAAACTCGTAATAGGCTATTGGACACTTCAGCCTGGTTGCGGGGTCGCGCTCTAGTGGAAAGTGTTGGTTACCAAATGTATTAAAAACCAATGGATATCGCGTCCAGCAACGATTAATATTCTTTTCGTAAACGTACATAACAATTATGAATCTATATCTTGCCAAAAAAACTGCTTTAATCATTTACTCAAAATAGTTACACAAACACTTGGGGGGGGGGAGGGGGTTAGGGTACGTAGAGTATCCCCTACCGGAAACTTGACCAACTTTTGCCTTCATACGGAGGCAAGTCGAAAATAGACCTCAAGATTAGTGTTACCGTAAAAAATTTCTCTAACGGCATATCAAGAAAATGACGACACTTTTCCAAGGTCCCTTCCATTTGGCCTCTGTGGGCCTTTAGACGAGACTTAGGGTTAGTCCATGGTTTTAGGCAAACAGACATTCATTAAGACCTAAAGCTATGGAACAGGTTATTTATTGGTTTTTTAATAAATAGATCCAGTAAGAACAACGCACAATGTCGGTTCCGGCTACAAGTGGAAAAATTAAAGTTTGTGTTTCGTACGAACAAGTACTAATATATTTTACAAAGTGCTTAGATAATAATGACGAATTCAAACAGTTTCGTACGAAAATATACGGAGTATATGTTGCTTACAGTATCTATTTAAAAAGTGAGTGCAACTCCTTAGTATATATTTAAGTAAAGTTCTTAGGAGAGAAAGTTCAATTTACTCGTTAGATCATCGTAATTATGTCATGCAAAGGAAACAAAAAAGTTGCAGTCCAATGAGCTTCGTACGAGTTCTAACATATATTAAGTAAGAAGAAAGGAAACACTCAATTTATTGCCGGACATTCAACGTTCAAACAGCTTCGTACGAAAATGTAGGCGCACCTACACTCTAAAATCAAAAGAGTGAACTTATTCACTCTTTGATCGAGTGAAAAATGTAAATTCACTCCAAGAGATGTGAAGTTCCCTCCAAAAAGAGTGAAGTTTACTCCAAAAGGAGTGAAGTTCACTCCAAAAGGAGTGAAGTTCACTCCAAAAAGAGTGAAATTCTCTTAAAACGAGCGTAGTTTCACTCTTGATGGAGTGCCCACGATGATCGCTCTTAAAAAAGGAGCGATCATTGCAGGCACTCGTGGAAGAGTGAATTTTCCCTCTTCCTCTAGTGAATTTCACTATTTTTAGAGGGAACTTCACTCTTCTTGGAGTGAATTATCACTCTAATGGAGTGAATTTACACTTTTCACTCGATCAAAGAGTGACTAAGTTCACTCTTTTGATTTTAGAGTGTACAAATTGCATGTGATGTCTAGAGCCAAAACATAAGCGATAAATTGCGTTCATGATTGAGATATCCTACGAAACAAGCTCAAATTAAAGGCTGGCTTGAACGTGGGGTTTGCCTTGCACTCAACAAACAAATAAATGTACAAAAAGCGGAGCATTTTGGTTAACAAACATTCCAGCATTTCAGTTGAGTTTTATTTCGTACGAAGCAGTAGGCCAAACTGCTATATGGTACAAACCTGAACCTGTAGAATTAATATTAGACATGCATGCAACTTCGTACGAAAACACACAAAGTATTCATTGCGATATATTGATCTAAAATTGAACAGTAAGTTGCTTTATTTTTATGTGAGATAACACAAAAACAACATTAAATATAAAAAAAAAAACAAACTCGTTATAGGCTATTGGACACTTCAGCCTGGTTGCGGGGTCGCGCTCTACTGGAAAGTGTTGGTTACCAAATGTATTAAAAACCAATGGATATCGCATCCAACAACGAATAAAATTCTTTTCGTAAAAAGTACATAACAATTATGAATCTATATCTTGCCAAAAAAAAACTGCTTAAACCATTTACTCAAAATAGTTACACACACACTGGGGGGGGGGCCTACGTAGAGTATCCCCTACCGGAAATTTGACCAACTTTTGCCTTCATACGGAGGCAAGTCGAAAATAGACCTCAAGATTAGTGTTACCGTAAAAATTACTGTAACGGCATATCAAGAAAATAACGACACTTTTCCAAGGTCCCTTCCATTTGCCCTCGGTGCGCCTTTAGACGAGACTTAGGGTAAGTCCATGGTTTTAGGCAAGCAAACATTCATTAAGACCTAAAGCTGGGGAACAGGTTATTTATTGGGTTTTTTTTAGCAAATAGATCCAGTAAGAACAACGCACTATATCGGTTCCGGCTAAAAGTGGAAAAATTAAAGTTTGTGCTTCGTACGAACAAGTACTAATATATTTGACAAAGTGCTAAGATAATAATGACGAATACATACAGTTTCATACAAAAATATACGGAGTATATGTTGCGTACATTATATATTTAAAAAGTGAGTGCAACTCCTTAGTATTTATTTAAGTAAAGTTGCTTAGGAGAGAAAGTTCAATTTACTCGTTAATTCATCATAATTATGTCATGCAAAGGAAACAAAAAGTTCCAGTCCAATGAGCTTATATATTTCGGACGAGTTCTAACATATATTAAGTTAGAAATAAGGGAACACTCAATTTATTGCCGGACATTCAACGTTCAAACAGCTTCGTACGAAAATATAGGCGCACCTACAAATTGCATGTGATGTCTAGAGCCAAAACATAAGCGATAAATTGCGTTCATGATTGAGATATCCTACGAAACAAGCTCAAATTAAAGGCTGGCTTTAACGTGGGGTTTGCTTTGCACTCAACAAACAAATAAATGTACAAAAAGCGGACCTTTTTTGGAACAAACATTCCAACATTGCAGTTGAGTTTTATTTCGTACGAAGCAGTAGGACAAACTGCTATATGGTACAAACTTGAACCTGTAGAATTAATATTAGACATGCATGCAACTTCGTACGAAGACGCACAAAGTATTCATTGTGATATATTGATCTAAAATTGAACAGGAAGTTGCTTTATTTTTATGTGAGATAACACAAAAACAACATAAAAAAAAACAAACTCGTAATAGGCTATTGGACACTTCAGCCTGGTTGCGGGGTCGCGCTCTGCTGGAAAGTGTTGGTTACCAAATGTATTAAAAACCAATGGATATCGCGTCCAGCAACGATTAATATTCTTTTCGTAAACGTACATAACAATTATGAATCTATATCTTGCCAAAAAACTGCTTTAATCATTTACTCAAAATAGTTACACAAACACTTGGGGGGGGGGGGGGGGGTTAGGGTACGTAGAGTATCCCCTACCGGAAACTTGACCAACTTTTGCCTTCATACGGAGGCAAGTCGAAAATAGACCTCAAGATTAGTGTTACCGTAAAAAATTTCTCTTACGGCATATCAAGAAAATGACGACACTTTTCCAAGGTCCCCTTCCATTTGCCCTCTGTGTGCCTTTAGACGAGACTTAGGGTTAGTCCATGGTTTTAGGAAAACAGACATTCATTAAGACCTAAAGCTATGGAACAGGTTATTTATTGGTTTTTTAATAAATAGATCCAGTAAGAACAACGCACAATGTCGATTCCGGCTACAAGTGGAAAAATTAAAGTTTGTGTTTCGTACGAACAAGTACTAATATATTTTACAAAGTGCTAAGATAATAATGACGAATTCAAACAGTTTCGTACGAAAATATACGGAGTATATGTTGCTTACAGTATCTATTTAAAAAGTGAGTGCAACTCCTTAGTATATATTTAAGTAAAGTTCTTAGGAGAGAAAGTTCAATTTACTCGTTAGATCATCGTAATTATGTCATGCAAAGGAAACAAAAAAGTTGCAGTCCAATGAGCTTCGTACGAGTTCTAACATATATTAAGTAAGAAGAAAGGAAACACTCAATTTATTGCCGGACATTCAACGTTCAAACAGCTTCGTACGAAAATGTAGGCGCACCTACACTCTAAAATCAAAAGAGTGAACTCATTCACTCTTTGATCGAGTGAAAAATGTAAATTCACTCCAAGAGATGTGAAGTTCCCTCCAAAAACAGTGAAGTTCACTCCAAAAAGAGTGAAGTTCACTCCAAAAAGAGTGAAGTTCACTCCAAAAAGAGTGAAATTCTCTTAAAACGAGCGTAGTTTCACTCTTGATGGAGTGCCCACGATGATCGCTCTTAAAAAAAAGAGCGATCATTGCAGGCACTCGTGGAAGAGTGAATTTTCCCTCTTCCTCTAGTGAATTTCACTATTTTTAGAGGGAACTTCACTCTTTTTGGAGGGAACTTCACTCCTCTTGGACTGAATTATCACTCTAATGGAGCGAATTTACCCTTTTCACTCGATCAAAGAGTGACTAAGTTCACTCTCTTGATTTTAGAGTGTACATATCGCATGTGATGTCTAGAGCCAAAACATAAGCGATAAATTGCGTTCATGATTGAGATATCCTACGAAACAAGCTCAAATTAAAGGCTGGCTTTAACGTGGAGTTTGCTTTGCACTCAACAAACAAATAAATGTACAAAAAGCGGAGCATTTTGGTTAACAAACATTCCAGCATTTCAGTTGAGTTTTATTTCGTACGAAGCAGTAGGCCAAACTGCTATATGGTACAAACTTGAACCTGTAGAATTAATATTAGACATGCATGCAACTTCGTACGAAAACACACAAAGTATTCATTGTGATATATTGATCTAAAATTGAACAGTAAGTTGCTTTATTTTTATGTGAGATAACACAAAAACAACATTAAATATAAAAAACAAACTCGTTATAGGCTATTGGACACTTTAGCCTGGTTGCGGGGTCGCGCTCTACTGGAAAGTGTTGGTTACCAAATGTATTAAAAACCAATGGATATCGCATCCAAGAACGAATAAAATTCTTTTCGTAAAAAGTACATAACAATTATGAATCTATATCTTGCCAAAAAAACTGCTTAAATCATTGACTCAAAATAGTTACACAAACACTTGGGGGGAGGGGGGGGGGGTGTAGCGTACGTAGAGTATCCCCAACCGGAAACTTGACCAACTTTTGCCTTCATACGGAGGCAAGTCGAAAATAGACCTCAACATTGGTGTAACCGTAAAAAATTACCGTAACGGCATATCAAGAAATGACGACACTTTTCCAAGGTCCCTTCCATTTGCCCTCGGTGGGCCTTTAGACGAGACTTAGGGTTAGTCCATGGTTTTAGGCAAACAGACATTCATTAAGACCTAAAGCTATGGAACAGGTTATTTATTGGTTTTTTTAACAAATAGATCCAGTAAGAACAACGCACTATATCGGTTCCGGCTACAAGAGGAAAAATTAAAGTTTGTGTTTCGTACGAACAGGTACTAATATATTTTACAAAGTGCTAAGATAATAATGACGAATTCAAACAGTTTCGTACGAAAATATACGGAGTACATGTTGCTTACAGTATCTATTTAAAAAGTGAGTGCAACTCCTTAGTATATATTTAAGTAAAGTTCTTAGGAGAGAAAGTTCAATTTACTCGTTAATTCATCATAATTATGTCATACAAAGGAAACAAAAAAGTTGCAGTCCAATGAGCTTATAAGCTCATTAAAAAATTGGGCAAATTTTGCCCAACTTTTTGACCAACACTGGGCATCTATTCAACAACCTAAACAGTTGGGCAAAACTTTAACCAACCAAATTGGGTAAAGTTTGAACCCAACTGTTGGGCAAGAGGTTACCCAACTGTTTGGTAAATTAGCATTTTAAAACATACCCACTTGTTGGGCACTTCTTTTATTAAACTGTTGGGCAAATGCATTAACCAAATGTTGGTTATATGTTAATCATCTTTTCCTTAAACATTGGTGCTTTCTTTAAATGTTAGGTTGTAGGTTATGGCAGGGAGCTGCCACTGCAGCTCCCTGGTTATGGCAACCCATCGGTCGCGGTTACAAAACCCTGGCTTAATAACCTATTTGGTTTGTCACTGAGTTTCGTACAGGTACGTCCAAAACTATCATTTTTAAAAGGCACTGTAAAATGATGTGTGTTAATGATGTGATGAAGTATTGTAGTTTCATCAATGCATAAATGTGAACACAAGGGCTGCATGAGAATTAGCTGGTCCGTAGCTCTCATACACTGATATCATGGTTATGAGACAGGTTTCTTGTTATGCCGAAAGGTTTCAAATAATAATATATAAACGCTCATTCGGACGTGAAAGAGAATATCCCAGATCCTGACCTCTCATTGGATAGCAGTTTTGCGCCAAATACGAATCATGGAATCTCATACAAATGTGTTCTAGTTCGTAGTACTGTTTAAAGAATTTTATGGAAATAGAGATCGATTTCATGGTCTAAAGTAATGTACGAGTGTAGCTGTTTGGCCAATATAAAAGATGCCAAAGAGAATTTTAAGATTATGGTACCATGGTCTGATTATGAGAAGAATTGTGAAACAAATCGGGTCAAGTGCACTGTTGTTTGGTGACAACACTGCAACCGGTGACAACACTGCAACCAACAATATACCCAACAAATTGGCAAAAAGTTACCCAACAAGTGGGTAAAGGGAAAATATGCTCAACTGTAGAATAAAATCTTATCGTCATTTTGACCAGTCAGTTGGGTATAACAGTATACGCGTGCATGGGAGGGGAAATTTAACCATTATTTGAGCAAAGATTGACCAACACTTAAGCAATTACTTTTACTCAACAAAAACTTTGCCCAGCGTTTAAACATTGCACCAATTAGCCCCAAAGTTGGGCAAAGTTTAACCAACACATTTCATAAACTTCTTTAACCAACGGATATTTTACCCAACGTTTTAAGAGTGTATGTATTTCGTACGAGTTCTAACATATATTAAGTAAGAAGAAAGGAAACACTCAATTTATTGCCGGACATTCAACGTTCAAACAGCTTCGTACGAAAATGTAGGCGCACTTACACTCTAAAATCAAAAGAGTGAACTTATTCACTCTTTGATCGAGTGAAAAATGTAAATTCACTCCAAGAGGAGTGAAGTTCCCTCCAAAAACAGTGAAGTTCACTCCAAAAAGAGTGAAGTTCACTCCAAAAAGAGTGAAATTCCCTTAAAACGAGCGAAGTTTCACTCTTGATGGAGTGCCCACGATGATCGCTCTTAAGAAAAAGAGCGATCATTGCAGGCACTCGTGGAAGAGTGAATTTTCCCTCTTCCTCTAGTGAATTTCCTTTTTTTTTTTAGAGGGAACTTCACTCTTTTTGGAGGGAACTTCACTCTTCTTGGACTGAATTATCACTCTAATTGAGCGAATTTACACTTTTGACTCGAACGAAGAGTGACTAAGTTCACTCTCTTGATTTTAGAGTGTACAAATTGCATGTGATGTCCAGAGCCAAAACATAAGCGATAAATTGCGTTCATGATTGAGATATCCTACGAAACAAGCTCAAATTAAAGGCTGGCTTTAACGTTGGGTTTGCTTTGCACTCAACAAACAAATAAATGTACAAAAAGCGGAGCGTTTTGGTAAACAAACATTCCAGCATTTCAGTTGAGTTTTATTTCGTACGAAGCAGTAGGCCAAACTGCTATATGGTACAAACTTGAACCTGTAGAATTAATATTAGACATGCATGCAACTTCGTACGAAAACGCACAAAGTATTCATTGTGATATATTGATCTAAAATTGAACAGTAAGTTGCTTCATTTTTATGTGGGATAACACAAAAACAACATAAAACATAAAAAACAAACTCGTAATAGGCTATTGGACACTTCAGCCTGGTTGCGGGGTCGCGCTCTACTGGAAAGTGTTGGTTACCAAATGTATTAAAAACCAATGGATATCGCATCCAGCAACGATTAATATTCTTTTCGTAAACGTACATAACAATTATGAATCTGTATCTTGCCAAAAAAACTGCTTAAATCATTTACTCAAAATAGTTACACAAACTCTTGGGGGGTGGGGTGTAGCGTACGTAGAGTATCCCCTACCGGAAACTTGACCAACTTTTGCCTTCATACGGAGGCAAGTCGAAAATAGACCTCAAGACTAGTGTTACCGTAAAAAATTACTGTAACGACATCTCAAGAAAATAACGACACTTTTCCAAGGTCCATTCCATTTTCCCTCGGTGGGCCTTTAAGACGAGACTTAGGGTTAGTCCATGGTTTTAGGCCAGGAAACATTCATTAAGACCTAAAGCTGGGAAACAGTTTATTTATTGGTTTTTTAAACAAATAGATCCAGTAAGAACAACGCCCTTTATCGGTTCCGGCTACAAGAGGAAAATTAAAGTTTGTGTTTCGTACGAACAAGTACTAATATATTTGACAAAGTGCTAAGATAATAAGGACGAATTCATACAGTTTCGTACGAAAATATACGGAGTATATGTTGCGTACATTATATATTTAAAAAGTGAGTGCAACTCCTTAGTATATATTTAAGTAAAGTTGCTTAGGAGAGAAAGTTCAATTGACTCGTTAATTCATCATAATTATGTCATGCAAAGGAAACAAAAAGTTGCAGTCCAATGAGCTTATATATTTCGTACGAGTTCTAACATATATTAAGAAAGATGAAAGGAAACACTCAATTTATTGCCGGACATTCAACGTTCAAACAGCTTCGTACGAAAATGTAGTCGCACCTACAAATTGCATGTGATGTCTAGAGCCAAAACATAAGCGATAAATTGCGTTCATGATTGAGATACCCTACGAAACAAGCTCAAATTAAAGGCTGACTTTAACGTGGGGTTTGCTTTGCACTCAAGAAACAAATACATAAACAAAAAGCGGAGCATTTCGGGGAACAAACATTCCAACATTTCAGTTGAGTTTTATTTCGTACGAAGCAGTAGGCCAAACTGCTATATGGTACAAACTTGAACCTGTAGAATTAATATTAGACATGCATGCAACTTCGTACGAAAACGCACAAAGTATTCATTGTGATATATTGATCTAAAATTGAACAGTAAGTTGCTTTATTTTTATGTGAGATAACACAAAAACAACATAAAACATAACAACAACAAACTTGTAATAGGCTATTGGACACTTCAGCCTGGTTGCGGGGTCGCGCTCTGCTGGAAAGTGTTGGTTACCAAATGTATTAAAAACCAATGGATATCGCGTCCAGCAACGATTTAAATTCTTTTCGTAAAAAGTACATAACAATTGTGAATCTATATCTTGCCAAAAAAAAAACTGCTTAAATCATTTACTCAAAATAGTTACACAAACACTTGGGGGGGGGGGGGGGGGTAGTGTACGTAGAGTATCCCCTACCGGTAAACTTGACAACTTTTTCCTTCATACGGAGGCAAGTCGAAAACAGATCTCAAGATTAGTGTTACCGTAAAAAATTACTGTAACGGCATATCAAGAAAATGACGACTCGTTTCCAAGGTCCCTTCCATTTGCCCTCGGTGGGCCTTTAGACGAGACTTAGGGTTAGTCCATGGTTTTAGGCAAACAAACATTCATTAAGACCTGAAGCTGGGAAACAGTTTATTTATTGGTTTTTTAAACAAATAAATCCAGTAAGAACAACGCACTATATCGGTTCCGGCTACAAGAGGAAAAATTAAAGTTTGTGTTTCGCACGAACAAATGCTAATATATTTCACAAAGTGCTAAGATAATGACGAATTTATACTGTTTCGTACGAAATTATACGGAGTATATGTTGCGTACAGTATATATTTAAAAAGTTAGTGCAACTCCTTTATTTTTAAGTAAAGTTGCTTTTCAGAGAAAGTTCAAAGAAATGATATTTCAACGTGCGTGGTAGCTTTTCACTCGATTGGTTTGGTCATAGCATATAGATCCAGTGAGATTAAGGTACCTTGTCTGTTCCGGCTTAAAGACGACAACAATCAAGTGTTATTTGGAACGAAGTAGAACTAAAACATGTTAACGAGCTACACAAATTACTATTACGTATGCATACAGCTTACTACAAGATGTACGAAGTATTGTTTGTTGATATCGACCTGAATTTGATCGATTGAAGTTCCCTTTAATTGGTGTAATGACGAACTCGGGAGAAAGTCAAAGTAATAAAAGAAATATTAATGTAGCAACTTTTCACTAGATTGGTTTGTTTTATAAATAGATGGAGTAAGATCAATGCACTATGTCGATTCCGGCTAAAGGCGAAATACGTTTCGAACGAGGTAGAAGTGTATGTTTACAACGTGCCCCAATTATTATTACGCATTTATACAGCTATGCGCGGAAATGTACGAAGTTTATTGTTTATGATATACATTGAAAAACTGAGTGATAAGTTTCTCCATTTTAAGTGAAGTTGCTAACAAGAGAAAGTTTAAAGAAATGATATTTCAACGTGCGGGATATCTTCTCACTCGAATGTTCATCCGTCAGCAGATGGATCCAGCAAGATTCGACATTTTGTTTTTCCAGGCTTAAACGCGACAACAGTTTAATATTATTTCGTTCGAAGTGAAACAAAGATATGTTTACCAGCTACTCAATAATTAAATCATTATTTTAATGCTTGCAGTTTGGTACGAACATGTGCGAAATGTTGATTTGGTGATACAGATCTAAATTTGAGCGATAGGTTGTCCTCAATTATTCACTTATGGGGTTATTCACAGAAGAAATTTGGCAAAAGAAATGACATTTCAACGTGAAAAGTAGCTTTTCAATCGATTGGTTTCGTCAACAAGTAGATTTCGTAAGATAACGACTCTATTCTGTCCATGATCAAAGGGGGCAACAACTTAATTCGGGTTCGTACGAAGTTGAACTTATTTGTGTCTACAAGAAACTCAACCTATTATTTTCATCTATGAATGCAGCTTGGTATGAAACTGTCCAATATATTTCTTAGTCATAAATACCTTAAATTGATCGGAACGTTTCCTTCAATTCTTGTGATCTTGCACCCGGAGAGAGAAAGTAAAAAAAAGGATATATTTATGTAGTAGCTTTTCACTTAATTGGTTTGTTAAACAAGTAGATCCAGTAAGACCAACGCACTCTATCGGTTCCGGCTGAAGGGAAAAACTGAAGTCTTCGTTTCGTACGAAGTTTAACTAACATTTGTTTGCCAGCTCCTCAACTTAATAGTTATCCATGTTCGGGCTTCTTACAAAACTGTGCGAAATATTGCTAAGTGATAAATGCCTTAAACTGAGCAATAGTTGCCTTCAATTTTCGTGATGTTGCACAAGGAAAAAGGCAAAAGGGAAATTTTCATGTAGCGGCTTTTCACTTGATTTGTTTGTTCTACAAATAGATAGGGTAAGATCAATGTACTGTGTCGATTCCGTCATAAAGCGGAAGAATTACAGTTTATGTTTTATACGAAGTAGTAGGCTACTAAAAACAGCTTTTACAGGGTACTTAATAATTATGACGAATTCATACAGTTTCTAACGAAAATGTGCGGAGTATAGTGCTAACGTTATATACTTTTAAAAGGTGAGCGAGAAGCTCCTCCATTCTTACGTTTGGTTGCCTACGAGAGAAATTCCAAAGAAATGACATTTCAACGTGCGGGGTACCTTTTCACTCGATTTGTAGGGTCAGCAAATGGATCCAGTGAGATTAAAGCAACTTGTCTGCACCGACTTAATGGCCGGCGACAACAATTTGATATTATTTCTTACGAAGTACAAGCACAAATACATCTCACTACAAAATATACGAAATATTGTTTGTTGTTATTGACCTTATAATTTGAGCGATTGAAATTCCCTTTAATTGGTGTAATGACGAACTCGGGAGAAAGTCAAAATAATGAAAGACATATTAATGTAGCAGCTTTTCCCTAGATTGGTTTGTTTTATAAATAGATCGAGTAAGATCAATGCACTATGTCGATTCCGGCTTAAGGCGGAATACTTGAAGTTTATGTTTCGAACGAGGTAGAAGTGAATGTTTGCAAAGTGCCCCAATTATTATTACGCATTTATACAGCTTTGTACGGAAACGTACGAAGTTTATTGTTTATGATATACATTGAAAAACTGAGTGATAAGTTTCTTCATTTTAAGTGAAGTTGCTTACAAGAGAAAGTTTAAAGAAATGATATTTCAACTTGCGGGATATCTTCTCACTCGATTGTTCATCCGTCAGCAGATGGATCCAGTAAGATACGACATTTTGTTTTTCCGGCCTTAAACGCGACAACAGTTTAATATTGTTTCGTATTAAGCGTAACAAAGATATGTTTACCAGCTACTCAATCATTAAATCATTATTTTTAATGCATGCAGTTTCGTACGAACATGTGCGAAATGTTGATTTGGTGATACAGATCTAAATTTGAGCGACAGGTTGTCCTCAATTATCCACTTATGGGGTTATTCACAGAAGAAATTTGGCAAAAGAAATGACATTTCAACGTGAAAAGTAGCTTTTCAATCGATTGGTTTCGTCAACAAGTAGATTTCGTAAGATAACGACTCTATTCTGTCCATGATTGAAGGGGGCAACAACTTAATTCGGGTTCGTACGAAGTTGAACTTATTTGTGTCTACAAGATACTCAACCTATTATTATCATCTATGAATGCAGCTTGGTATGAAACTGTCCAATATATTTCTTAGTCATAAATACCTTAAATTGATCGAAACGTTTCCTTCAATTTTTGTGATCTTGCACCCGTTGAGAGAAAGTAAAAGAAAAGGATATATTTATGTAGTAGCTTTTCACTTAATTGGTTTGTTAAACAAGTAGATCCAGTAAGACCAACGCACTCCGTCGGTTCCGGCTGAAGGCGAAAAATTAGGCAGTGTCGTACGAAAATGTGCGGAGTATATTGCTTACGTTATATACTTTTAAAAATTGAGTGAGAAGCTCCTCCATTCTTAAGTTTAGTTGCTTACGAGAGAAAGTCCAAAGATATGACACTTCAACGTGCGGGGTAGCTTTCACTCGATTTGTAGGGTCAGCAAATGGATCAAGTGAGATTAAAGCACACTGTCTGCTCCGGCTTAAAGGCGACAGCAGTTTGATATTATTTCTTACGAAGTACAAGCATTAATACATCTTACTACAAAATATACGAACTATTGTTTGTTGATATTGACCTTATAATTTGAGCGACTGAAGTTCACTTTAATTGGTGTAATGACGCACCTAGGAGAAAGTCAAAATAATAAAAGACATATTAATGAAGCAGCATTTCACTAGATTTATCAGCTACTTAATTCATTATTATTATTTTCCATGAATGCAGTTTTGTACGTTATTGTGCGAAATATTGCTTTTGTAATACAGACCTAAATTTGAGCGATTAAGTTCCCTTTAATTGGTGTAATGACGAACTCAGGAGAAAGTCAAAGTAATAAAAGACATATTAATGTAGCAGCTTGTCACTAGATTGGTTTGTTTTATAAATAGATCGAGTAAGATCAATGCACTATGTAGATTCCGGCTAAAGGCGAAATACTTGAAGTTTACGTTTCGTACGAAGTAGAAGTGTATGTTTACAAAGTGCTCCAATCATTATTACGCAGTTATGCAGCTTTGTACGGAAACGTACCAAGTATATGCATTGAAAAACTGAGTGATAAGTTATTTCATTATTAGTTAAGTTGTTTACAAGGGGAAGTCGAAAGAAATGAGATTTCAACTTGTTTGATAGCTTCTCACTCGATCCGTCAGCACATGGATCCAGTAAGATACGGCATTTTGTTTTTCCAGGCTTTCGCCCCACCTTACGGACCAAAATCGTCTTTCGGCGCCCTTTTTAGGTTTTTAGCATACTTTACTCCTGCATTATTATTGGCAAAAGAAATAATTAAATAGTGTTGTTTTAAGGCCCACATAACAAAGTGATCAAAGAGCCACTAGTAACTGTACCATCTGCACTTTCTTTTGATAAAAAGGACCATCTTCTGTGATATAGGGATAAGTTTAGTTTGCCGAAACGTATCTTCATGCTTTATACGCACTAATGAATGTCGTCTCTGTGCTAAGTTAATTGCTTCAACAACCAGCGTGATTATAAGCTTATAAAATTTACAGACTGACATTTAATTTCCCTCCCGTCCAATAAAAGATATTGCAAAGGGTGCAACAATAATTGTAGCGCAAATAGCCCTCTTGTTGTCGGGGATGATTGCCAACATTGACAATAAAAAGAGCTTATAAAGATACCAAAATAGTTTCCACAACATTTTTCAAACTCATTTGAAGAGAACATTCATGTTATAATAAAATAAAACTGTTATAGTGGTAGTGGTTTAAGAGTTTTAATGAGCAGTTTCCATTTCGCTTTCGTCAATTGACCATTCTCATGATAAATGGCTATTTCTGACACTGCACGATAATCCAATGAAAATGCTTATTTCTGTACTTTCATGGCCTCAAAAGCCAGAAAATTGCAACTAATAAGCCTAGGTTTACGCTCCTTCTATTTATTATGAATTCGGTATCGAGAGAGCCAAACAGACGTTTTTCTTGACTATTTCTTGCAATGTACTTAATTAATGGCTCTTTTAGAGTTGTCACATGATGTAAATAACGTCAATTAATATTGATCAGATACCAAAAATTTACACCTAACGATGATTAAATTCCACAACTTTTCCCTCTGTAAGATTGCGTGTTATTTGGCTCTAGCGGCTTTAATCTTTATCTTCACAAAGTAGCACATTATTACATTAAAATCTTAATCAGAGACCTGACAATAACACAAAATATAATGACAAGCTTCATGCTAGAATGTGAAAGAGACGGATAAAAACATGGGTGTCCACAGGTAGCGGCAAGGGGAACTTGCCCTCCAAATGAAAATAAAAAACCTGAAAAAACGAAGAAAACATAAAGAAAAAGACGAAGAAAAATTAACATCAATATTTCTTAACAGTTCACTCAGTGTTTTCCCTATTTATATGCAGTAAACTAGGCTTTAAAAATGCCATTTCCAGCAATCTGAGAGGCATTTTGGGCCAAAATTTTCTTGTGCTGCGTGCCAATTCATGGTGGCCCGAAGCTTTCCCCCCTAAGAGAAATTCCCCCTCCCCCCACCCATTTTCTCCTGCAGAGTCCTATGGATAGAAAATTTAAACATGTTTAAATAGAAAAACTTGCTGAGACAGGTGAGGAGAAATGGCAAATTATAGTCTTCTACCAGGTGCGGAAAATCAAATGGAAAGTCTGAAAAGCCGTGGCTCCGATCGGGCTGAGACTCAGGGTATTGACCGCTTCGAAGCGCCCTGTAGACCATTCTCGCCCACTCTGACTGAAATCCCTAGCTCCGCCACTGCTGGCTACGCCTCTGATTTCGGTCGAGGTTGTTTTAACATAATGTCAGAAAGTTGACAAAACACTGAATTTCATACTGGACACCTCATATGAAACGAGACAGACTCATTATAAAGTCTGTCTACAACTTGGGGTTAGCTTTTTCACTAGAAAGATTTTTACCACTACAAATAGGTACACAAAAAGATCACAGAACAGTCTAGCAGGGCATAATAGGGGATCAAAAAATTCATTTCCGTTTCATTCCGTACGAGGAAGTACAAGAATATGAAGCAAACCACTCAAATTACAACACTCAAAAATAACGCATAACACGTCATTAGCACTTGAAATAGCTGATTTTTTACAGTTACGGTATGGGGCTTATTGCTTTATTAGCACATGAACGAGTTATCAGTGAGACAATTATCATGACTGTTGAGGTGTTGTTGATGTGAAGACATTCATGTGTTTACCCCATGCTTTAACACCACCTGACGTTAGAAACATTTGCACTTCAAAGTGTTAATTGCCTCGCCGATCACGCGTTAATATATAAATAAAGTAACAAGTTCTATACCTCCACTTTAGGAATATAAAAATTAGCTATTACGGTACGCGTTATATTTCAAAGTGCAACAGTCATTAATACGGATTCCTACGAAGGAACGGTACAAAGTATTGATTCGCGAGTTTTCGTACGAAGCCTTATGTATGCGTGATTATAGTTATAGTACTTTGTTACAAAAATTAGTACAACTTCGCACAAAACGTAAACTTAAAATTTTGTTGCCTTTCAGCCGAGACCGACACAATGCGTTGCTTTTCCTACATTTTTTTTTCTTTTTAACTAAACCAATAGAATGAAAATTGTTAGGTAGTTAGTTAGTTATGGTTTTACGACACACCAACACGAATGTGTTATATAAACACGAATGTGTTACAAAGTGTCATACTGTTCAAGTACTGTTAAATTCCTCCTCTTTAGTCGCCTGTTAAGACAGGCGGGGAACACCGGGCGCATATTCTACAACCCCAGCCCACAGGGGACAATGGAATGAAAAGAAAAATGTCTGCTACTGTGACTTTCTCCTGAGAGCATCATCAAAAAAGTTAAAGGCAACGTGTTGCTCAATTTTAGGTCTAATACACCAAGCAATATTCCGTACAATTTCGTACGAAAGTTAATGCATTCGTGATAATAGTTTTCGTAGCTCAAAAACATATTTCAAAAATACTTTGAAGGAAACATACCTTAATTCTCGTCGCCTTCAGGGCGGGAAAGACAAAATAACTTAATTTCGCGGGATATATGTATTGAACAACCCAATCAAGTGAAAGCTATCTCCCACTTTCAAATGTCATTTTTTTTTTTATCTTTTTTCCCGTGTGCAACCCAGAAAAGGGAAAAAGGAATATTTATTTTATTTGTCGCTTAATTTTAGATTTACACCACAAAGCAATATTTCGTACACCATGCATACGGAACTGTTTGAATGTTAAATGAGTTTCCCTTGCACGTAAACATATATTAGGTGTATTTCGTACGACACAAACTTAAATTATTGTCGCCCTTCTGCCGGAACAGACAGAATGCCTAAATCTACACTGGAACTATTTGCTGACTGAACCAATCCAGTGTAAAGCTAACTTGCACGTTAAAATTTCATTTCTGCTGACTTTATCCCGTGTACAACCTAAGAAAAAGAAATTAGAAACAACTTTTCTCTTTTCTTTTCTCGTGTGAAACATCACAAAAACTTTATGCACTATATCCCTCAATATATATTAGATCTACTTTGTAAGAAACCAACTTGAATTGTTTTCGCCTTTAACCTGGGACAGACAGAATGTCTTAATCTATACTGCAACTATCTGTTGACTAACATAATCGAGTGAAATGCAACCTCTTACTTATATTCATTTTCTCTCGTTAATGAATTCATTTTAATTTTCAAATTTAAAAATAATTCAAAGTTCAAAAATAGAGGTTGCTTCAAGACACACGATAAAAGGTGTGTCACCTGTAGTGTCTTACGTGAAACTTCTGTCGTTCAAAGTTTTAACACAGGTCAGAATTTCCAGGTGAGGGGGGATTTAACCTGTACCACCAAAGGCGTAATCTACTTGATTAATTGTTTGGATTGCCATAAGCAGTATGTGGGTGAAACGGGATTAGAGCTTAGAAGTAGACATAGGGGTCACCGACAGGAGTTTAGAAAAGGTCAAACTCCCATTGGTAAGCATTTTAAGGTGTGTAAAAATTTCGAATTAATAGGTATCGAAAAGCTACGTAACAATAATAAGAAAACTAGGGAGGAGGTTGAATTGAAATGGATTTACCGGTTGAATACTCTTGCCCCTTTAGGTCTTAACGTAAAAGATGTAAGCCTCAATAGAGCATTGCCTAATAGCTAGTATTTTCTCCATTACTGTTATTTCTTAGCACGTGAGCAAGGGGAGTGTATCTCCCCGAAACGTAGTGTGTTTTTAACATCTGAGCTTTGCCGTTTTAAAACTTTTAAGTTTTGAACTCTTTACCGTTTTATATATATATATTACCGTTTTATATATATATATATATATATATATATATATATATGTATATATATATATATATATATATATATGTATATATATATATATATATATATATATATATATATATATATATATATATATATATATATATATATATATATATTTATATATATATATATATATATTTATGTATAGATTTTTAATACAATAGACACGTGGAAATATAGTGCTCGATTAGAAAACTAAGAGCAGTTTATAGTCGATCAGAGTTAGTGTCTAAGTGTAGGCACCGGGCCTTGCAGCTGCGCCCACCTGACGGTGACGATATCACCTAGTTTGAGTGTATAAGCATCATACTTGAGAATCGCTCATAGCGTGAAACACGTGTAGTAGACTGTTACTGTAAAATATTAGTATCCAAATTTATATAAATATATATCTATCTATCTATATATATATATATATATATATATATATATATATATATATATATATATATATATATATATATATATATATATATATATATATATATTATATATATATATATATATATTATATTTACATATATATTTATATATATAAATATATATATATATATATATAAATATATAGAAGAGTGAAATATAAACATGTATATGCAAAGTGAAAATAATTTAAAATATAAAGAATAAATCGAACTGAAAATCTGCCCCGACGAAAAATTGACCGTCTCCACTGGGACTCGAACGCAGACCTTCTGCTCTATGTGCAGACGCCTTACCAGTTTGGCTATGAAGCCAGCCTTTCCTTTCTGGAAACTCGAACAGCCATTATTTTATATATGTATATATACATATATAGCCGTAATAGTAAAGGTAATTAATAATGTGAACCAGGCAATGGTAAAGTGTTCAGCCCTGTGAAGGGAGCTGTAATATTGAAAAGGTTGCAATAGGTTTTTACAACATAGCTTTACAGAACTGTTTCGTAAGGGCCAATAATGTAGGTTCTCACTCCTCAGAAGCCTGAAGTAGAGTGATGTCAATAACGTTGAATACGTATGTGTTCGCTGCTTTTGAACGTGTCTGTTTTAAAGCACGTATTCGTTCCGTGTTCGTTGTGAACATGCAAGAACGGTGTACAGCGAGCCAAGATACATTACCTATTAGAATAATTACACAGCAGATGTTTGTTCCTGTGTCTACAAGAGCTTATCAGTCCGTTTCTTTTATTTAGAGTTGCTAAGGAAGGTTTCAGTATAATGAAGAACTTTTCTTCCAGGAAGATATAACAAGTCTTAGATGATGTGGAGTATGCTCGAGCTTTTTTTCATGAGTTTCCATTTTACGGCGTGTTCTACATTTGAATCCTTTAGTTTCCAGATGTATCCACTGAGTGCAGTTGCGTTTCTTTTGTTTGTGTTTGACGCTAGACTTGTGGGCGGTGTATCTTGTTTTGAATGTGTTTTCTGTTAGACCAATGTACGTTTCTTCGTTGCCGTTATCGTGCATTTGACATTTGTGAGTTTTACCCCTAAATTACTGCCGACCTCCAACGAGACTTTAGACTTTGCATCAAACTACACAGACATACCAGCATACCAGCACATTCGTGCAGCGCAAAGAGCTACTATTAATGAGTACTATTCGTGAGTTTTACTTCAAAGTATTTTACAACACACTGACGGAAATGGTCGGATATCCAATTTTTTTAAGCATTTGGCCAAAAAAAATAGAAAAGTATAATTGCCAGGGTAACATATTTACTAAAAAATCAAAGAGATACAAAATTCGCGACAATTTGGGATACTGCCGCTAAAAAAAAAAAAACAAAAAAAAAACAATTATTTGTTCGGCATGTTTTTGTTTTTAAATCTTGTGCTACATAGTTCCAGGTTATTTTAATACCTTGCCTGGAAAAAAGGGAAATTTTCTTGAACATAAAAATAATAATTAAGATTTGCTACACATTCGGGTTTCCTGCGAAAAAAATTTTTCCTACGCCTCACTTCATACTGTAGTTTGGCAAAATTTTTGCCCCCTCGGGCACTGTTTAACCAGGTGTTTCTTGATTGGCTGTTGCCATTGAATTGTATCGATTGTATTCTTTGTTCTGGTTAGGGATTAGGTTAGGGTTATAAGGTTATCGCCAGTCAGTTAGGAAATTCTTGTTAAGTAGTGAGCATCGCCTCAAATTTTTAAGTCGTAAAACTGTAAAATACCCAGAAGAAGGGTGAAAAATTGCACGATGTTTTCCATTGCAAAAATTAATTTTACTGACGGACGGAAGGGCGTCCAGTTGCAGTGTCTACTAGCTGACTATTTTGACATAGATCTATCCTAACCATTTAGACGAAACTCGGGCAACGGTAATGAAAATCAGGTAGATGGGTTGTTTTCAATTACATAATGATGCAGTGCAAGAATGTCCCAGCATAAGTCGACCTGCCAATGCACTTAAACCCGTCTCGTAAAGTGACATCTTTTTATAAGGTGTCACTGATAGAAGCAGCCGCGTAGCTACAGGAAGCGATTGCCCACTGGCTTCAAAATTGGAAAAATCGGAAATTTGCCATTTATGTTTATGTTTACTAGTTTGTGAAGTATATTAATACCTTTTCGAAGGAAACATTAACTTTACTTTTTTGGCAAATAGCCGGAGCAGGAACTGAAATATTGCGTTGGTCTTACTGGATCTATTTGTTAAACAAACCAATCGAGTGAAAAGCTACTACATTAAAATGTCCTTTTTGACTTTCCCTTGTGTACAACATCACAAAAAATGGGTGAAACTTATCCCTCAATTTAAGGTCTTTGTCACTACGCAATATTTTGTCGCCTACAAACATGGGCACCCAAAATGCCTTAATTTTACGAGTTCTATTTGTTAAGGAAACCAATTGATTGAAAAGCTATCTCGCATGTCGAAATGTCGTTTCTCTGAACTTTCTCGCGCGGACAATTGAATAAAAATTTAAGACAACTTGTCGCTCAACTCTAGGTCTATAACAGTAAACACCATGTCGTACAGTTTCATAGGAAGCCTTAATTATACGTAATCATAGTTTGAGTCACTCGTTAACATATATTAGTTCTATTTCTTGCAAAATTACAAAACTTTTTGTCGCATGTAAGCCTGGACAGACAAAGTGCCTCATCTTACTGGATACATCTGCTTACGAAAGCAATCGAATGAGAAGCTATCTCGCAAGTTGAAATTTCACTTCTTTTGACTTCTTTCAGAGGTTTTACTAACATGTGTTTACAAAGTACTCAAAAATTGTAAAGCATTTAGACAGATTCATTCAAAAAACCACGAATTGCTTATTATGTATATACGCACGTAAAAAGCCGAGTGGTGTGCTTCTTCCTTCTTTTTGAAGTTGCTTGCGTTCTTTATGTCTCGTACGAAGTTATTAGCTACTCGAAATATTTTTACACTTGCCCACAACTTCGTACCAAACCGTGCGAAATATTTCACATTGATACAGAGCCAAAAATGGAGCGATAAATTGTATTCATCGTTTTTTTTTTTTTCAAAGTTAATTGTACACAATCGAAAGTCCACAGAAATGACATTTCAGTATGCTGTGTAGCTAACCACTGGAATGGTTCAGTCAACAAATAATTTCAGTGTAGATAAAGGCATTCTGTCTGTTCCGGTTGCAATGTGACAACAATGAAGTTTGTGTCGTAAAAAATAGTAGTAATATATATTTACGAGCAATTGAAACTCACTTTTTATGCATACTCTTCGTACGCAAGAGTATGAAATATTGCGTCGTGATATAAATCTAAAATAAAACTACAGATTAAAATTGAAAATTGAAATGAATTCACTAACGAGAGAAAATGAAGATAAGTAAAATCTCAATATGCGATGTTGCATATCACTCGATTATATTGGTCAACAAATAATTGCAGTATAGATTAAGGCATTCTGTCTGTCCCAGCTTATAGGCTGAAAACAATTTATGTTGGTTTCTTTCAAAGTAGATTTTATATAAGATTATGGGCCACTCAAAACTGTTTACACGCAATCATACAGCTTCGTACGGAGTATTGCTTCAAATGGAGCGATAGAGTGCGTATAAGTTTCGTATTGTTCCACACGGGAGAAGAGAAGAGGCGAGTTAGTTTGATTTTTTTTAAGTTGTACCCGGAGAAAGTCAGGTGGAATGGAATTACATTTATCTTCCCTTTCCCCTTTTCTGGTTGTACAGGTCCCGGATTAAAGGCGTCAAAAACTAAAGTTTATGTTTCTTACGAAGTTGTACTAATTTTGGTAACAAAGTATTCAAACTATTATCACGCTTGAATACAGCTTCGTACGAAAACGCATTGCTTTTTATATATACACGTATAAACTGAGTGAAAAGCTTCTTCTTTTGTAAAGTTGCTTGGGTTTCGTTATGTTTCGTATGAAGTTATGAGCTACTCGGAAAGTTGTTACTTATACATGCAACTATAAGTTCGTACTAAACTGTGCGAAACATTGCCTAGTGATCGAGAGCCAAAGTGGAGGTTAAGTTTGTGTCGGAAAAAGTAGTACTTACATCATATGTCAGTATATGTGCCACTCAAACTGTAATTTTGCGTTCATATACCTTCTTACGAAGTTGTGCAAAATATTGCTTGGTGATAGAGACTTAACAATTGATGAGAAATTGTATTTTGTTTTTCTCTCTTTTTCCTCTTTACAAATATTACACGGGGTTAAGTTAACAGAAATGACTCTTCAACGTGCGAGGTAGCCTTTTTTCTTGGTTTGGTTAACAAATTTATCCAGTATGATAAAAGCATTTCGTTTTTCCGTGCAAAAGCCCAGCAAACATGTTATTGATGTTTCGCACGAGATAGTACTGTGGGTGTTACATACTTCTCAAATTATGCATCCAGACAGCTTCGTGCGAAAATAAACGAAGCATTATGCTCATGACAAATACATCTAAAGATTGAGTGGTATGTTCCTTCGTTTGATATTGTTTTAAATGAAGTCGCTCACGAGGGAAAATAAAAATAAATTAAATTTCAACGTGATAGGTAGCTCTTTTCATCCGATTGGTTTCGTCTACAAATGATAGTTCCAATGTAGATTAAGGCATTTTGTCTGTTTCGACCGAAATGCGACAAAAGGTTAAGTTTGTGCCATGCGAAGCGGTACTTGTATGTCTGTATATGGGCCACACTCAAACTGTTATTTTGCTTGCCTAGGGCTACTGTTTCTTACGAAGTTGTGCAAAATATTGCTAGGTGATATAGACATAACAATTGGTGACAAATTGCATTATTTTTTTCTGGTTTCCATCTTTACTGATTGTACACGGTAGAAAGTAAAAGGAAATGGTCTCTTCAGCTTGTGAAGTAGTTTTTTTTTACTCGATTGGTGTGACGGTGAACGGCAATTTCTAGATGCATACATTGATCATGAACTCTATGCTTGGTTAAGTTTCTAACGAAGTTGTCTGATGGCTAATAGAAACTCGAGAACTTTGTAACGTCCATATTGGTCCAATTTTGTATAAAACAAAAACATATCTTTGGAAGAAGGCATTTTTTCTGTCCAGGTCTAGGGCGACAGCAGTTTAAGTGTGTTTCGTACGAAGAAGAACTAATAAATATATGCTTACGAGCTACCAGTAACTAGTATCCATGCATGCAGCTTCGCACGAAAATGAACTTAATATTGCTTAATAATACAGACCTTCTGACGGGGGGGGGGCTCTCCTCCTCTCTCGTGTATAACATCACAAGAACTATTCGCACTTTTTCGCACAATTTCAAGCAATATTTCTTACGAAGCTGTATGACTGTGTATAAACATTTTTATTAGCTCATAAACTTGTAATACATCTACTTTGTAAGAAATCAGCTTAAAATTGTTGTCGACTTTAAGCTGGGGGAGACATAATGCCTTAATTTATACTGCAAGTATTTTTCGATCAACATTATCGAAGGAAGGCAACTTCGCACATCGAGATATAACTTATCTTCGTTTTCTCTCGTAAATGACTTGATTTCAAGTGAAGGAACACATTTCCTTACGAAACTGTATAAATGCGTCATAATAATGGAAGTACTTTGTTAACGTATTACTACTACTCCGTACGAAATATAAACGTTAATAATTCGCCTTAAGCCAGACATGACATAATGCGTTGGCTTTTGCAATATTTATTTATTAAACAAGCCTATCGAAAGTAAAGCTTCGACATTAAAATGTCCTCTTTCTTAATTTCCCTCGGTTGCACCATCACAAAAAGTGGAGGAGTCTTATTGCAAAATTTAAAGGGCAAGAACAGACAACCCAAACTGAAGTAGTGTTGTATACTGTTCAGTTTCATGATTGGCTGTTGGGAGTCATGTGACAACATTTTTTGTTCTCTTCAAATTTGAAAGTTATATGAAATTTCTGCTTGGTTTACCTTGAATATGCAATAGTTTAATCATAAAATGTAATGAATGATACTTTGAAGAGAAAGAAGATGAAAATTGTGTTATTTAGCTGTTTCTTCAAAATAGGTTTGGGGGGACTGCTCTGTACCTTTAAGGTCTGTATCATTAAGCAATATTAAGTACATTTTCGTACGAAGCTGCATGCATTGATACTAGCTACTCATAGCTCTTAAACATACATCTACATCGTTCTACTTCGTACGAAACACACTCAAATTGCTGTCGCCCTAGACCTGGAGAGATAAAATGCCTTCTTCCACAGAGATCTATTTATTGACGAAACCAATCGAGTAGAAAGGTACCTTTCAGGTTAAAATATCATTTGTTTTGACTTTTCTCTTGTAAGCAACTTTACTTAAAATCAAGAAAATTATCACTTAGTTTTTCTGTATATGTCTTAAAAGAACATACTTTGTACATTTCAGTACGAAACTGTATAAATGCGTTATAATAATGAGAGTACTTTGTAAGCGTATCACTACTACTCCTTACGAAATATAAACATTAATAATTCGCATTTATCCAGACATGACATAATGCGTTGGGTTTACATATTTATTTATCTAACAAGCCTGTCGGGTGTAAAGCTTCGATATTAAAACGTCCTTCTTTTTTTTTCTCAATCGGTTGCACCATCACAAAAAGTGAAGGAGTCTTATTGCAAAATTTAAAGGGCAAGAACAGACAACCCAAACTGAAGTAGTGTTTTAGGCTGTTCAGTTTCATGATTGGCTGTTGGGAGTCATGTGACAACATTTTTTGTTCTCTTCAAATTTGAAAGTTATATGTAATTTCTGCTTGGTTTACCTTGAATATGCAATAGCTTTACAATAAAATATTGTGAATGATACTTTGAAGAGAAAGAAGATGAAAATTGTGTTATTTAGCTGTTTCTTCAAAATAGGTTTGGGGGGACTGCTCTGTACCTTTAAGGTCTGTATCATTAAGCAATATTAAGTACATTTTCGTGCGAAGCTGCATGCATTGATACTAGCTACTCATAGCTCTTAAACATACATATATTAGTTCTACTTCGTACGAAACACACTCAAATTGCTGTCGCCCTAGACCTGGAGAGATAAAATGCCTTCTTCCACAGAGATCTATTTATTGACGAAACCAATCGAGTAGAAAGGTACCTTTCAAGTTAAAATATCATTTCCTTTGACTTTTCTCTTGTAAGCAACTTTACTTAAAAATCAAGAAAGTTATCACTCATTTTTTTCTATATATGTCTTAAAAGAACATACTTTGCACATTTAATAATTCGCCTTTAACCAGACCTGACATAATGCGTTGGCTTTTACAATATTTACCTATTTAACAAGCCTATGGAGTGTAAAGCTTCGACATTAAAATGTCCCCCTTTTTTACTTTCCCTTGGTTGCACCATCACAAAAAGTGAAGGAGTCTTATTGCAATATTTAAGGTCTGTATCACTAAGCAATATTTAGTACATTTCCGTGCGAAGCTGCATGCATGAATACTAGTTACTGGTAGCTCGTGAACATACATATATTAGTTCTACTTCGTACGAAACACACTTAACTTGCTGTCGCCCTAGACCTGGACAGTCAAAATGCCTTCTTCAAAGAGATCTATTTATTGACGAAATCAATCGAGTGAAAAGCTACCTGTCAAGTTAAAATATCATTTCTTTTGACTTTTTCTTGTGAGCAACTTAAATTCAGAATCAAGGAACTTATCACTCATTTTTTCAATATAATGTCTTAAAAGAAAATAATTTGTACATTTCCGTACGAAACTGTATAAATGCGTTATAATAATGAGAGTACTTTGTAAGCGTATCACTACTACTCCTTACGAAATATAAACATTAATAATTCGCATTTATCCAGACATGACATAATGCGTTGGGTTTACATATTTATTTATCTAACAAGCCTGTCGGGTGTAAAGCTTCGATATTAAAACATCCTTCTTTTTTTTTCTCAATCGGTTGCACCATCACAAAAAGTGAAAGAGTCTTATTGCAAAATTAAAGGTATGTATGATTAAGGAATATTAAGGTCATTTTTGTGCGAAGCTGCATGCATTAATACTAGTAATTGGTAGCTCGTGAACATACATATATTAGTTCTACTTCGTACGAAACACACTTAACTTGCTGTCGCCCTAGACCTGGACAGTCAAAATGCCTTCTTCAAAGAGATCTATTTATTGACGAAATCAATCGAGTGAAAAGCTACCTGTCAAGTTAAAATATCATTTCTTTTGACTTTTTATGGGAGCAACTTAAATTCAGAATCAAGGAACTTATCACTCATTTTTTCAATATAATGTCTTAAAAGAAAATAATTTGTACATTTCCGTACGAAACTGTATAAATGCGTTATAATAATGAGAGTACTTTGTAAGCGTATCACTACTACTCCTTACGAAATATAAACATTAATAATTCGCATTTATCCAGACATGACATAATGCGTTGGGTTTACATATTTATTTATCTAACAAGCCTGTCGGGTGTAAAGCTTCGATATTAAAACATCCTTCTTTTTTTTTCTCAATCGGTTGCACCATCACAAAAAGTGAAGGAGTCTTATTGCAAAATTTAAAGGGCAAGAACAGACAACCCAAACTGAAGTAGTGTTGTAGGCTGTTCAGTTTCATGATTGGCTGTTGGGAGTCAT
This sequence comes from Holothuria scabra, assembly GCA_037179385.1. Lineage (NCBI taxonomy): Eukaryota > Metazoa > Echinodermata > Holothuroidea > Aspidochirotida > Holothuriidae > Holothuria > Holothuria scabra. The sequence goes on along the minus strand of CM074181.1, from coordinate 53,950,428 downwards.
GTGACAACATTTTTTGTTCTCTTCAAATTTGAAAGTTATATGTAATTTCTGCTTGGTTTACCTTGAATATGCAATAGCTTTACAATAAAATGTTGTGAATGATACTTTGAAGAGAAAGAAGATGAAAATTGTGTTATTTAGCTGTTTCTTCAAAATAGGTTTGGGGGGACTGCTCTGTACCTTTAAGGTCTGTATCATTAAGCAATATTAAGTACATTTTCGTGCGAAGCTGCATGCATTGATACTAGCTACTCATAGCTCTTAAACATACATATATTAGTTCTACTTCGTACGAAACACACCTGCTGCTCTCGCCCTAGACCTGGAGAGATAAAATGCCTTCTTCCACAGAGATCTATTTATTGACGAAACCAATCGAGTAGAAAGGTACCTTTCAAGTTAAAATATCATTTCCTTTGACTTTTCTCTTGTAAGCAACTTTACTTAAAAATCAAGAAAGTTATCACTCATTTTTTTCTATATATGTCTTAAAAGAACATACTTTGCACATTTAATAGTTCGCCTTTAGCCAGACCTGACATAATGCGTTGGCTTTTACAATATTTACCTATTTAACAAGCCTATGGAGTGTAAAGCTTCGACATTAAAATGTCCCCCTTTTTTACTTTCCCTTGGTTGCACCATCACAAAAAGTGAAGGAGTCTTATTGCAATATTTAAGGTCTGTATCACTACAATATTTAGTACATTTCCGTGCGAAGCTGCATGCATGAATACTAGTTACTGGTAGCTCGTGAACATACATATATTAGTTCTACTTCGTACGAAACACACTTAACTTGCTGTCGCCCTAGACCTGGACAGTCAAAATGCCTTCTTCAAAGAGATCTATTTATTGACGAAATCAATCGAGTGAAAAGCTACCTGTCAAGTTAAAATATCATTTCTTTTGACTTTTTCTTGTGAGCAACTTAAATTCAGAATCAAGGAACTTATCACTCATTTTTTCAATATAATGTCTTAAAAGAAAATAATTTGTACATTTCCGTACGAAACTGTATAAATGCGTTATAATAATGAGAGTACTTTGTAAGCGTATCACTACTACTCCTTACGAAATATAAACATTAATAATTCGCATTTATCCAGACATGACATAATGCGTTGGGTTTACATATTTATTTATCTAACAAGCCTGTCGGGTGTAAAGCTTCGATATTAAAACATCCTTCTTTTTTCTCAATCGGTTGCACCATCACAAAAAGTGAAAGAGTCTTATTGCAAAATTAAAGGTATGTATGATTAAGGAATATTAAGGTCATTTTTGTGCGAAGCTGCATGCATTAATACTAGTAATTGGTAGCTCGTGAACATACATATATTAGTTCTACTTCGTACGAAACACACTTAACTTGCTGTCGCCCCTAGACCTGACAGTCAAAATGCCTTCTTCAAAGAGATCTATTTATTGACGAAATCAATCGAGTGAAAAGCTACCTGTCAAGTTAAAATATCATTTCTTTTGACTTTTTATGGGAGCAACTTAAATTCAGAATCAAGGAACTTATCACTCATTTTTTCAATATAATGTCTTAAAAGAAAATAATTTGTACATTTCCGTACGAAACTGTATAAATGCGTTATAATAATGAGAGTACTTTGTAAGCGTATCACTACTACTCCTTACGAAATATAAACATTAATAATTCGCATTTATCCAGACATGACATAATGCGTTGGGTTTACATATTTATTTATCTAACAAGCCTGTCGGGTGTAAAGCTTCGATATTAAAACATCCTTCTTTTTTTTTCTCAATCGGTTGCACCATCACAAAAAGTGAAGGAGTCTTATTGCAAAATTTAAAGGGCAAGAACAGACAACCCAAACTGAAGTAGTGTTGTAGGCTGTTCAGTTTCATGATTGGCTGTTGGGAGTCATGTGACAACATTTTTTGTTCTCTTCAAATTTGAAAGTTATATGTAATTTCTGCTTGGTTTACCTTGAATATGCAATAGCTTTACAATAAAATGTTGTGAATGATACTTTGAAGAGAAAGAAGATGAAAATTGTGTTATTTAGCTGTTTCTTCAAAATAGGTTTGGGGGGACTGCTCTGTACCTTTAAGGTCTGTATCATTAAGCAATATTAAGTACATTTTCGTGCGAAGCTGCATGCATTGATACTAGCTACTCATAGCTCTTAAACATACATATATTAGTTCTACTTCGTACGAAACACACTCAAGTTGCTGTCGCCCTAGACCTGGAGAGATAAAATGCCTTCTTCCACAGAGATCTATTTATTGACGAAACCAATCGAGTAGAAAGGTACCTTTCAAGTTAAAATATCATTTCCTTTGACTTTTCTCTTGTAAGCAACTTTACTTAAAAATCAAGAAAGTTATCACTCATTTTTTTTCTATATATGTCTTAAAAGAACATACTTTGCACATTTAATAATTCGCCTTTAGCCAGACCTGACATAATGCGTTGGCTTTTACAATATTTACCTATTTAACAAGCCTATGGAGTGTAAAGCTTCGACATTAAAATGTCCCCCTTTTTTACTTTCCCTTGGTTGCACCATCACAAAAAGTGAAGGAGTCTTATTGCAATATTTAAGGTCTGTATCACTAAGCAATATTTAGTACATTTCCGTGCGAAGCTGCATGCATGAATACTAGTTACTGGTAGCTCGTGAACATACATATATTAGTTCTACTTCGTACGAAACACACTTAACTTGCTGTCGCCCTAGACCTGGACAGTCAAAATGCCTTCTTCAAAGAGATCTATTTATTGACGAAATCAATCGAGTGAAAAGCTACCTGTCAAGTTAAAATATCATTTCTTTTGACTTTTTCTTGTGAGCAACTTAAATTCAGAATCAAGGAACTTATCACTCATTTTTTCAATATAATGTCTTAAAAGAAAATAATTTGTACATTTCCGTACGAAACTGTATAAATGCGTTATAATAATGAGAGTACTTTGTAAGCGTATCACTACTACTCCTTACGAAATATAAACATTAATAATTCGCATTTATCCAGACATGACATAATGCGTTGGGTTTACATATTTATTTATCTAACAAGCCTGTCGGGTGTAAAGCTTCGATATTAAAACATCCTTCTTTTTTTTTTCTCAATCGGTTGCACCATCACAAAAAGTGAAAGAGTCTTATTGCAAAATTAAAGGTATGTATCATTAAGGAATATTAAGTACATTTTTGTGCGAAGCTGCATGCATTAATACTAGTAACTGGTAGCTCGTGAACATACATATATTAGTTCTACTTCGTACGAAACACACTTAACTTGCTGTCGCCCTAGACCTGGACAGTCAAAATGCCTTCTTCAAAGAGATCTATTTATTGACGAAATCAATCGAGTGAAAAGCTACCTGTCAAGTTAAAATATCATTTCTTTTGACTTTTTATGGGAGCAACTTAAATTCAGAATCAAGGAACTTATCACTCATTTTTTCAATATAATGTCTTAAAAGAAAATAATTTGTACATTTCCGTACGAAACTGTATAAATGCGTTATAATAATGAGAGTACTTTGTAAGCGTATCACTACTACTCCTTACGAAATATAAACATTAATAATTCGCCTTTATCCAGACATGACATAATGCGTTGGGTTTACATATTTATTTATCTAACAAGCCTGTCGGGTGTAAAGCTTCGATATTAAAACGTCCTTCTTTTTTTTTCTCAATCGGTTGCACCATCACAAAAAGTGAAGGAGTCTTATTGCAAAATTTAAAGGGCAAGAACAGACAACCCAAACTGAAGTAGTGTTGTAGGCTGTTCAGTTTCATGATTGGCTGTTGGGAGTCATGTGACAACATTTTTTGTTCTCTTCAAATTTGAAAGTTATATGTAATTTCTGCTTGGTTTACCTTGAATATGCAATAGCTTTACAATAAAATGTTGTGAATGATACTTTGAAGAGAAAGAAGATGAAAATTGTGTTATTTAGCTGTTTCTTCAAAATAGGTTTGGGGGGACTGCTCTGTACCTTTAAGGTCTGTATCATTAAGCAATATTAAGTACATTTTCGTGCGAAGCTGCATGCATTGATACTAGCTACTCATAGCTCTTAAACATACATATATTAGTTCTACTTCGTACGAAACACACTCAAGTTGCTGTCGCCCTAGACCTGGAGAGATAAAATGCCTTCTTCCACAGAGATCTATTTATTGACGAAACCAATCGAGTAGAAAGGTACCTTTCAAGTTAAAATATCATTTCCTTTGACTTTTCTCTTGTAAGCAACTTTACTTAAAAATCAAGAAAGTTATCACTCATTTTTTTCTATATATGTCTTAAAAGAACATACTTTGCACATTTAATAGTTCGCCTTTAGCCAGACCTGACATAATGCGTTGGCTTTTACAATATTTACCTATTTAACAAGCCTATGGAGTGTAAAGCTTCGACATTAAAATGTCCCCCTTTTTTACTTTCCCTTGGTTGCACCATCACAAAAAGTGAAGGAGTCTTATTGCAATATTTAAGGTCTGTATCACTAAGCAATATTTAGTACATTTCCGTGCGAAGCTGCATGCATGAATACTAGTTACTGGTAGCTCGTGAACATACATATATTAGTTCTACTTCGTACGAAACACACTTAACTTGCTGTCGCCCTAGACCTGGACAGTCAAAATGCCTTCTTCAAAGAGATCTATTTATTGACGAAATCAATCGAGTGAAAAGCTACCTGTCAAGTTAAAATATCATTTCTTTTGACTTTTTCTTGTGAGCAACTTAAATTCAGAATCAAGGAACTTATCACTCATTTTTTCAATATAATGTCTTACAAGAAAATAATTTGTACATTTCCGTACGAAACTGTATAAATGCGTTATAATAATGAGAGTACTTTGTAAGCGTATCACTACTACTCCTTACGAAATATAAACATTAATAATTCGCATTTATCCAGACATGACATAATGCGTTGGGTTTACATATTTATTTATCTAACAAGCCTGTCGGGTGTAAAGCTTCGATATTAAAACATCCTTCTTTTTTTTTCTCAATCGGTTGCACCATCACAAAAAGTGAAAGAGTCTTATTGCAAAATTAAAGGTATGTATCATTAAGGAATATTAAGGTCATTTTTGTGCGAAGCTGCATGCATTAATACTAGTAATTGGTAGCTCATGAACATACATATATTAGTTCTACTTCGTACGAAACACACTTAACTTGCTGTCGCCCTAGACCTGGACAGTCAAAATGCCTTCTTCAAAGAGATCTATTTATTGACGAAATCAATCGAGTGAAAAGCTACCTGTCAAGTTAAAATATCATTTCTTTTGACCTTTTCTTGTGAGCAACTCAAATTCAGAATCAAGGAACTTATCACTCATTTTTTCAATATATGTCTTAAAAGAATATACTTTGTACATTTCCGTACGAAACTGCATAAATGCGTTATACTAATGAAAGTACTTTGTGTGCGTATCACTACTTCTCCGTACGAAATATAAACATTAATAATTAGCCTTTATCCAGACATGACATAATGCGTTGGGTTTACATATTTATTTATCTAACAAGCCTGTCGGGTGTAAAGCTTCGATATTAAAACGTCCTTCTTTTGTTTTCTCAATCGGTTGCACCATTACAAAAAGTGAAGGAGTCTTATTGCAAAATTTAAAGGGCAGGAACAGACAACCCAAACTGAAGTAGTGTTGTATACTGTTCAGTTTCATGATTGGCTGTTGGGAGTCATGTGACAACATTTTTTGTTCTCTTCAAATTTGAAAGTTATATGAAATTTCTGCTTGGTTTACCTTGAATATGCAATAGTTTAATCATAAAATGTAATGAATGATACTTTGAAGAGAAAGAAGATGAAAATTGTGTTATTTAGCTGTTTCTTCAAAATAGGTTTGGGGGGACTGCTCTGTACCTTTAAGGTCTGTATCATTAAGCATATTAAGTACATTTTCGTACGAAGCTGCATGCATTGATACTAGCTACTCATAGCTCTTAAACATACATCTACATCGTTCTACTTCGTACGAAACACACTCAAATTGCTGTCGCCCTAGACCTGGAGAGATAAAATGCCTTCTTCCACAGAGATCTATTTATTGACGAAACCAATCGAGTAGAAAGGTACCTTTCAGGTTAAAATATCATTTGTTTTGACTTTTCTCTTGTAAGCAACTTTACTTAAAATCAAGAAAATTATCACTTAGTTTTTCTGTATATGTCTTAAAAGAACATACTTTGTACATTTCCCGTACGAAACTGTATAAATGCGTAATAATAATGGAAGTACTTTGTTAACGTATTACTACTACTCCGTACGAAATATAAACTTTAAAAATTCGCCTTTAGCCAGACCTGACATAATGCGTTGGCTTTTACAATATTTATTAAACAAGCCTATCGAGTGTAAAGCTTCGACATTAAAATGTCCTCCTTTTTTACTTTCCCTCGGTTGCATCATCACAAAAAGTGAAGGAGTCTTATCGTAAAATTTCAGGTCTGTATCATTTAGCAATATTAAGTACATTTCCGTGCGAAGCTGCATGCATGGATACTAGTTACTGGTAGCTCGTGAACATACATATATTAGTTCTACTTCGTACGAAACACACTTAACTTGCTGTCGCCCTAGACCTGGACAGTCAAAATGCCTTCTTCAAAGAGATCTATTTATTGACGAAATCAATCGAGTGAAAAGCTACCTGTCAAGTTAAAATATCATTTCTTTTGACTTTTCCTTGTGAGCAACTTAAATTCAGAATCAAGGAACTTATCACTCATTTTTTCAATATATGTCTTAAAAGAACATACTTTGTACATTCCCGTACGAAACTGTATAAATGCGTAATAATAATGGAAGTACTTTGTTAACGTATTACTACTACTCCGTACGAAAAATAAACTTTAAAAATTCGCCTTTAGCCAGACCTGACATAATGCGTTGGCTTTTACAATATTTATTAAACAAGCCTATCGAGTGTAAAGCTTCGACATTAAAATGTCCTCCTTTTTTACTTTCCCTCGGTTGCATCATCACAAAAAGTGAAGGAGTCTTATCGTAAAATTTCAGGTCTGTATCATTTAGCAATATTAAGTACATTTCCGTGCGAAGCTGCATGCATGGATACTAGTTACTGGTAGCTCGTGAACATACATATATTAGTTCTACTTCGTACGAAACACACTTAACTTGCTGTCGCCCTAGACCTGGACAGTCAAAATGCCTTCTTCAAAGAGATCTATTTATTGACGAAATCAATCGAGTGAAAGCTACCTGTCAAGTTAAAATATCATTTCTTTTGACTTTTCCTTGTGAGCAACTTAAATTCAGAATCAAGGAACTTATCACTCATTTTTTCAATATATGTCTTAAAAGAATATACTTTGTACATTTCCGTACTAAACTGTATAAATGCGTTATACTAATGAGAGTACTTTGTAAGCGTATCACTACTACTCCTTACGAAATATAAACATTAATAATTCGCATTTATCCAGACATGACATAATGCGTTGGGTTTACATATTTATTTATCTAACAAGCCTGTCGGGTGTAAAGTTTCGATATTAAAACGTCCTTCTTTTTTTTCTCAATCGGTTGCACCATCACAAAAAGTGAAATCGTCTTATTGCAAAATTTAAAGGGCAAGAACAGACAACCCAAACTGAAGTAGTGTTGTAGGCTGTTCAGTTTCATGATTGGCTGTTGGGAGTCATGTGACAACATTTTTTGTTCTCTTCAAATTTGAAAGTTATATGTAATTTCTGCTTGGTTTACCTTGAATATGCAATAGCTTTACAATAAAATGTTGTGAATGATACTTTGAAGACAAAGAAGATGAAAATTGTGTTATTTAGCTGTTTCTTCAAAATAGGTTTGGGGGGACTGCTCTTTACCTTTAAGGTCTGTATCATTAAGCAATATTAAGTACATTTTCGTGCGAAGCTGCATGCATTGATACTAGCTACTCATAGCTCTTAAACATACATATATTAGTTCTACTTCGTACGAAACACACTCAAATTGCTGTCGCCCTAGACCTGGAGAGATAAAATGCCTTCTTCCACAGAGATCTATTTATTGACGAAACCAATCGAGTAGAAAGGTACCTTTCAAGTTAAAATATCATTTCCTTTGACTTTTCTCTTGTAAGTAACTTTACTTAAAAATCAAGAAAGTTATCACTCATTTTTTTCTATATATGTCTTAAAAGAACATACTTTGCACATTTAATAATTCGCCTTTAACCAGACCTGACATAATGCGTTGGCTTTTACAATATTTACCTATTTAACAAGCCTATGGAGTGTAAAGCTTCGACATTAAAATGTCCCCCTTTTTTACTTTCCCTTGGTTGCACCATCACAAAAAGTGAAGGAGTCTTATTGCAATATTTAAGGTCTGTATCACTAAGCAATATTTAGTACATTTCCGTGCGAAGCTGTATGCATGAATACTAGTTACTGGTAGCTCGTGAACATACATATATTAGTTCTACTTCGTACGAAACACACTTAACTTGCTGTCGCCCTAGACCTGGACAGTCAAAATGCCTTCTTCAAAGAGATCTATTTATTGACGAAATCAATCGAGTGAAAAGCTACCTGTCAAGTTAAAATATCATTTCTTTTGACTTTTTCTTGTGAGCAACTTAAATTCAGAATCAAGGAACTTATCACTCATTTTTTCAATATAATGTCTTAAAAGAAAATAATTTGTACATTTCCGTACGAAACTGTATAAATGCGTTATAATAATGAGAGCACTTTGTAAGCGTATCACTACTACTCCTTACGAAATATAAACATTAATAATTCGCCTTTATCCAGACATGACATAATGCGTTGGGTTTACATATTTATTTATCTAACAAGCCTGTCGGGTGTAAAGCTTCGATATTAAAACGTCCTTCTTTTTTTTCTCAATCGGTTGCACCATCACAAAAAGTGAAATCGTCTTATTGCAAAATTTAAAGGGCAAGAACAGACAACCCAAACTGAAGTAGTGTTGTAGCTGTTCAGTTTCATGATTGGCTGTTGGGAGTCATGTGACAACATTTTTTGTTCTCTTCAAATTTGAAAGTTATATGTAATTTCTGCTTGGTTTACCTTGAATATGCAATAGCTTTACAATAAAATATTGTGAATGATACTTTGAAGAGAAAGAAGATGAAAATTGTGTTATTTAGCTGTTTCTTCAAAATAGGTTTGGGGGACTGCTCTGTACCTTTAAGGTCTGTATCATTAAGCAATATTAAGTACATTTTCGTAGGAAGCTGCATGCATTGATACTAGCTACTCATAGCTCTTAAACATACATCTACATCGTTCTACTTCGTACGAAACACACTCAAATTGCTGTCGCCCTAGACCTGGAGAGATAAAATGCCTTCTTCCACAGAGATCTTTTTATTGACGAAACCAATCGAGTAGAAAGGTACCTTTCAAGTTAAAATATCATTTCTTTTGACTTTTCTCTTGTAAGCAACTTTACTTAAAAATCAAGAAAATTATCACTTAGTTTTTCTGTATATGTCTTAAAAGAACATACTTTGTACATTTCCGTACGAAACTGTATAAATGCGTAATAATAATGAAAGTACTTTGTGAACGTATTACTACTACTCCGTACGAAATATAAACTTTAAAAATTCGCCTTTAGCCAGACCTGACATAATGCGTTGGCTTTTGCAACATTTATTAAACAAGCCTATCGAGTGTAAAGCTTCGACATTAAAATGTCCTCCTTTTTTACTTTCCCTCGGTTGCATCATCACAAAAAGTGAATGAGTCTTAATGGAAAATTTCAGGTCTGTATCATTTAGCAATATTAAGTACATTTCCGTGCGAAGCTGCGTGCATGAATACTAGTTACTGGTAGCTCGTGAACATACATATATTAGTTCTACTTCGTACGAAACACACTTAACTTGCTGTCGCCCTAGACCTGGACAGTCAAAATGCCTTCTTCAAAGAGATCTACTTATTGACGAAACCAATCGAGTGAAAAGCTACCTGTCAAGTTAAAATATCATTCCTTTTGACCTTTTCTTGTGAGCAACTTAAATTCAGAATCAAGGAACTTATCACTCATTTTTTCAATATATGTCTTAAAAGAATATACTTTGTACATTTCCGTACGAAACTGTATAAATGCGTTATACTAATGAGAGTACTTTGTGAACGTATTACTACTACTCCGTACGAAATATAAACTTTAATAATTCGCCTTTATCCAGACATGACATAATGCGTTGTGTTTACATATTTATTTATCTAACAAGCCTATCGGGTGTAAAGCTTCGATATTTAAACGTCCTTCTTTTTTTCTCAATCGGTTGCACCATCACAAAAAAATGAATGAGGCTTATTGCAATATTTAAGGCATGTATCATTAAGCACTATTTAGTACCTTTTCGTGCGAAGCTGCATGCATGGTTACTAGTTACTGGTAGCTCGTAAACATACATATATTAGTTCTACTTCGTACGAAACACACTTAAACTGCTGTCGCCCTAGACCTGGACAGACAAAATGCCTTCTTCCAAAGACATCTATTTATCGACGAAACCAATCGAGTGAAAGCTACCTCTAAAGTTAAAATGCCTTTTTTTCGGGCTTTCTCGCCTTATCAGTTCAGTCTCATAAAAAAATTAGGACAACTTTAATTGTTGTTCAATTTGATTTCATATCCCCAAACATCATTTCGTACAGTTTTGTACGGAGCCGCATTCCTGCGCAACAAAAATTTGAAGCGCTCGTAATCATAGATTAATGAACTTCGTACGAAACAGAATTGAAGTGTTGTCGCATTTTACAATGGACAGACAAAATGCCTTATCTTACTGGATCTATTTGCTCAACAAACCAATCGAGTAAAAAGCTACTACAAAAATAGAATATTTTTATTTTAACTTTCTCCCGGGTGCAACATCACACAAACTGAAGTGAAATTATCGCCGAATTTAGGACTATATCGATAAAGTACTTCGTACTCTTTCGTACGAAGAAGCTGTGTCCATGCGTAATAATAATTTGGGTAGCTCGTAAACATTTATAGTTTTCTTTTGTGCGAACCAAACTAAAAATACAGTCGTCCTTAAGCCGGGACAGACGAAAATGTTTAATCTTACTGAATCTTTTTCTTGATGAAACCAATCGATTGGAGACCTCAAGTTCCCCTCACGTTCAAATGTCATTTTTTTACTTTCTCCCGTCAACAATCTCAAAAAAAAAATGAAGACAACTTGTCGCTAAGTTTTAGGTCTTAATCGACGGTTTTGGTGAAAGCAATCAAAGACTGACCCTAATCCTCTTTTAAAGGCCCATCGAGGCCAAATGGAAAGGACCTTGGAAAAGTTACCTCTGCTATTGATAGACGACACATGCGCGGATACCCCAAAGTGGGTTTTGCGGTATATATGAACCTGTCCACTCCTTACAGAAAAAGTTAATAAGCGTGTTTTCTCATAATACGTAGCACAATTGTTTTTTAAAACAAAACTTATTTTGCGGTCACATACGCGGATACCTGCGAATATTTGTGAAATATTTTTGGAGTGAATGGATTCAACAGTTTACTTTTAGCAAGATATAGGTCCATATTTGTAATATAATTTTTACGAATTCAAGATAATTTAAATCGTTGTCGGTCGCGATATGCATTGGTCTTACGTGATCTTTCTTGATTTGGTAACCATTATTTTCCAGTAAAGCTCTACCCCTCAAACTGAAGTGTCCAATAGCTATATTGTAAATTTGTTTATGGCGTTACCTCAACTTAAATCAGGACAACTGAGTAGCCGGTAAACATATCTTTGTTTTACTTCGCACGAAGTAGTATTTAACTGTTGTTGCCTTAAAGCTTGGGCACACAAAATGTATCTTATACTGGATCCATTTGCTGACGAAACCAGTCGAGTGGAAAGCTTCCCCTCAAGTTGAAATCTCATTTTTTTTGACTTTCTATTTAAGCAACTTAACTTAAAATTAAGAAACTTATAACTCAGTTTTTCAATATATATAATAAATAATTTACTTCGTACGTTTCCGTACAAAGCTGTATATATGCGTATAAATGATTTTAGCGCTTTGTAAACATACATTACTACAACTTCGTGCGAAACATAAAATGTTTAAGTTTTTCGCGTCTAGCCGGGATCGACACAGTGCATAGAAAGTTCTCGATCTATTTCTTAAACAAACCAATCGAGACTCCACTTAAAAGCTACTACATTGAAATGTCTTGACTTTTCCTCGGGTGCATCATTTCACAAATTAAAGGGAACTTCAATCGCTAAGTTTATATCACCAAACAATATTTCGTACATTTTGTAAAAAGATGTATTCATGCGCCAATAGCGATATGAGTAGCTTGTACACACGTTCAAGTTCTACTTCGTGCGAAATAATATTAAATTGTTGTTGACTTTAAATCGGAACAGAAAAGGTGCTTTAATCTCACTATTTGCTATGGCCAAAACAATCGAGTGAAAAGCTATACCCCGCGCATGGATTTCTTTGAACTTTCTTTGGTAAGCAAATTAACTTAACTTTGTTTGCTAAAGAGCCATGGTCTCATCCTAAGACTCCTCTAATTAAGGGCCCACGGAGGTCAAAGAGAAGGGACCTGGGAAAAGAGTCGCTATTTTCTTTATCGAGAACACTAGTGGGAATACTCCCAAATGGATGTTGTGATATTACCCCCCCCCCCTTCCCACAAGTTGCATAAGAGCCCAAGAGTCTAAAAGCGGTTTTTACCCACCGCAGTAATGCCGTAACAGTAATTTCTTTTACCGTAACACCAATTTTGAGGTCCATTTTCGACCGCCTCCCTATGAAGGCTACCATGGCCCATTGGAAGGAGAAAAGGCAAAGTTTGGTCAAGTTTCCAGTACCGGGATACTCTACGTTCGCTAACTTTAGCAAGATATAGATCATAATTGTTTTCCACTTTCTACGAAAAGAATTAAAATCGTTGCTGGACCAGGGAGTTGCAACTCCCTGGCTGGACGATATGCATTGGTCTTTGAAGTATGTATATATTTGGTAACCAACATTTTCCAGTAGAGCGTGACCCCGCAAGCAAGCTTAAGTGTCCAATAGCCTTTTAAAAGCTTGTTGTTTTTATGTGTTATCTCACATAAAAATAAAGCAACTTGTTCAATTTTAGACCAATATATCACAATCAATACTTTGTGCGGTTTCGTACGAAGTTGCACGCGAATTATTTCAGCTGTTTGTAACATATTCTAGTGACGACTTCGTACGAAGTGAAACTCAACGTTGTAGTCTGCCTTCAATTTGAGTTTTTTTCGTATGTTATCTCAATCATGAGCGCAAGTTATCGCTAATTTTTGGACCTAGACATCACATGCAATGTGTAAGTACATTTTCGTACGAAGCTGTTTAAATGTCCGGTAATAAATCGAGTGTTTCTAAAACTTTCGCGATATATGTTAGAACTCGTACGAAATATATAAGCTCATTGAACTGCAACTTTTTGTTTCCTTCGCATTACATAATTATATGATGAGAGAACGAGTAAAAAAAATAAACAGTTATTTACAGTAACGTCGGTTTTACATACAAACTATAATTCAATAACTTTATGATATATCACCAAACACTGAACATAGTTCGCTACATGAAAAGATCCACACACAACTTTGACTATGATTCATACTACGCTATGCGATTTGCGCCAGTCACTTGCTTGCAATCCATTACGACTTAACTTTTCCTTCAATTCAGAACATTCGAGGCTTCCGTAGACATCGAGTACGCTGAATTTTTACTCCCGTGGAAGCTAATGTTATGTCTGTACACCCTCTTCCGTTGCGTTCACACACAGGTCGTCCTAGCGTTATATAGTATATATAGCATATATATATAAAAAGGAAAAGGTAAGTCACACCGCCTAACACCAACACAGTGCTTCGCACAAAACTGTTCATGATTTCTCACCTTATACTACATTAACCTCTTCAGATCCCTCCAGAACCCTCCCATCACCTTCTTCTAAAGAAACACAACAAACTTGACGTTGTCTTAAACAAAAAACCTCACATCAAATGCAAAAAATCTTCTCCTCCGATTCAATCTTAACAACGGACTAGATCACTCTTCTCCAATTCATGACGTCACATTACGTAATGGGGGTTACCCTTTACGAATACGGTTCTCTCATTGGATAGTTCGAACTGCTTTCGAATCTGTCAACGACCAGACTGTAATTTTTTTTCTGCTCGGGGAACGTGAACAAGAAATGGAAAACACGAGCATACAATTCCCCAAGCTGTGCTACGAAAAAAAAACTTGTGTGTGGCCTACGTGCGGTCTTTACGTACAGCATGTATACATACAACAGGCGTTCTCGGCATTTAAACATGCACTGGGTTAACAGGGAGTACCGGATTCGTACAGGGCAATTCCCATTACGTAATGTGACGTCAGGAATTGGAGAAGAGTGATCTAGAGTGTGGTTAACGAAGAATCAGATGAGAAGATTTCTTGCATTAGATGTCAGTTTTTTTCTCAACGTTTGTTTTGTTTTATCAGAGAAAGATGAAGGATAGTTTTCGAGAGATTTGAAGGGGTAAAATCTAGTGGAAGGTGAGGAATCATGAATAGTTTTGTGCGAAGCACTGCATTGGTGTTAGGCGATGTGACCAACCTTTTCCTTTTTATATATATATACTATATAAAGCTAGGACGACCTGTGCGTTCACACAGCGTTCATTCCACGCACCTATTTTAGAGTGGTACAGTCAACGCGGTTATCGTCATGGCGTGAACGGGACATGATCCGGTAGTTCAATGGTGATCATTGGAAGATAAATGTTTGAGTAGCGTAGGCCCTATTTTCTGAAACGTAGTTTAGACGTAGTTTAGACGAAGTATAGGCTAGCTTGGAACAGTAACGTTAGTACGGGTAGCAATTCTGCGAAGATGTTTTCCCTCGAGATTATTATGATACTGTACATAGGCCTATAGTACTCAGTAGTCTACTGTTACTGACCTACAGTACTGTAGCCTAGCCTAGCCTACTATCCTGTCTCAGACTGTTGCCATCAGGCTAGCCCACAGTTTGCCCTAGCATTAAACAGTACATATGATATAGTATATAGGCCTAGGCCTAAGAGTAAGAAAGACAAGGTAAGACACATCGCTATACACTGACAGAAGGCTTTGCACAAAACTATTCATGATTTCTCACCTTTAAGTTACAGTAGCCTATACAACATAAGGCGTAACTTTAGATTTTACTCCTGCAAATCTCTCCAGAACATTCTGTCATCTTTCTCTGATAAAACAAAACAAACTTACAAATTTGTAGATGATTCCAGTTTTTAGTAGGCCTCGGCCTACCCAATATTTGATCTAGAGTTTTGAAACACTAGGCCTATGTACAGTGACGTAACCAGTGGGGGAGGCGGGGCGGGAGGGGGGGCAAACTGCCCCCTGGATGCAAAAATTATGGGAAGGGAAGAAAAAAAGGGATATAGGGAAGGAAAAAATGGAAAAAGAGGAACAATGAGAAAAGAAAGAAAGTGGACCAACTATAACATCAAAAGCAAGATCGATCTGCATTCATGGAAAACTGTTTTGGTCAATATATGAACATTCATTTAGAAAAATGTATGAACATTCATTTAGTCGCCTGAAGTTATCAAATTAATTTCTGAGGCCCACTCTATCGGAGAAAGGACTTGCCTCTCTTGCTCTTTGCCAGACAGTCAAGAGGACTTAAGAAAAGCAATCATTCTCAGATTTGCCACCAATATTTGAAGAAAGTGCAGATTCTTCAGTAATCCTCCCAACTATTTAAACTTCCTCACAGGAAACCCAGAATCCAAAGCTTTGTGCAACATAGCATAACATAACATAACATAACAAGTGTAAGGGCAAAGGAGAGTAAAAACCCCATAAGATGCCCTATAGAACAGACCCAGACCAACACCTAATCCAAACAAAAACCAAACAAACCCAATACAATCAGATCCTGCCACTGTCACGATAATACTTGTCAATGTTAATCTTGAAGCAGTTGACTGAAGTGGAATTAACAACCCACTCAGGGAGACTGTTCCTATCATTGACAACCCTATTAGAGAAACTGAACTTTCTGATGTCAAGTCTAGAGAAACATTTTACCAGCTTCTTATTATGGCCACGAACACAGGGATCAGCACAAATCTCAAAGTAGCTACAGTTAGACAGAGAATCATAACCAGAAAGGAACTTGAAAACCTGCAGCATATCCCCCCTAACCCTTCTTAACTCGAGAGAAGTAAGTCCTAGACAATTGAGCCTATCTTGATAAGGGAGATTACGCACATTGTGAATAAGCCGTGTGGCCCTCCTCTGAACCTGCTCTAAAGTAAACTTGTCCTTTTCATTAAAAGGGTGCCATGCCTGCACAGCATAATCAAGATGTGGCCTAACCAACTGCTTATAAAGATTTAGCACAATATCTTTACTGAAATTGCTGAAATTCCTCTTGATTAAACCAAGCACCCTATTAGCCCTAGCAGCAGCTGCTGCGCACTGCCTAGAAGGCTTCAAATCGTTTTAAATGACAACACCCAAGTCTTTTTCAGAAGCCACATTACCTAGAACACTACCAGCCATGGTATACTTATGACCCAAATTCTTGGATCCAAAGTGAAGAACTTTGCATTTATCAGCATTAAAAGACATTTGCCAAGTCTGAGACCAAGTAACTTGCCTATCTAAGTCCCTTTGCAACAGAGAAGCATCCTTTCCGTCATTAACATTCCTAGAGAGCTTAGTGTCATCAGCAAACTTACTAATACAGGATGAGAGAGGGCAATCAATATCATGTATAAAAACTAGAAAAAGAATTGGGCCCAGAACAGAACCTTGTGGTACTCCACTTGTGACATCATTTCAAGAGTAGAAATTATCATTTACAACAACCCTCTGGGATCTACCAAAAAGCCAAGACTTGATCCAGTCGGCACATCTCCCCTGGATGCCTAACTGATGCAATTTTACCATAAGTCTCCCTAATGGGACTTTGTCAAATGTCTTTTGAAAATCAAGGTAAATGACATCAACACAATGACCCGAATCAAGAGACAAAGAGACATCTTCAAGAAAGCTAAGCAGATTAGAGACACAAGACCTATTAGGCAGGAACCTATGCTGAGACAGAAGCAGTAAGCTATTGTCTAAAAGATACTTAAGCATACAATCCTTAACCACAGACTCCATGACTTTACATACAACACTGGTTAAACTAACAGGCCTGTAGTTACAAGGAAGGCTTCGACTCCCTTTCTTGAAAATAGGGGTTACAATCGCAATCTTCCAGTCGGCAGGAACAAAGGCTGAGTCCAGACATTTCTGAAAAATAATACACAGAGGAACGGACAAAATATCAGAACAATCATGCAAAATGGCACGATGGATCCCGTCCTGCCCAGAAGATTTGCTAGCCTTTAAACTCCTAAGTTTATTGCGTACCAGTTCCTCAGAGAAAACAACATCATCCTTGTGAATTGAACTGCTGGAGTCACCACCAATTCCCACTAGAGGAAACTCCTTGGTAAAA
This sequence comes from Holothuria scabra, assembly GCA_037179385.1. Lineage (NCBI taxonomy): Eukaryota > Metazoa > Echinodermata > Holothuroidea > Aspidochirotida > Holothuriidae > Holothuria > Holothuria scabra. Next base: position 53,932,865 of record CM074181.1, on the reverse strand, counting down.
ACAGAAACAAAATAATCATTCAACAAATTTGCCACATCACGGTGGTACTAAAGTACCCCTAATGCCTTCAAGAGGCCCAACACCCTCTTTAACTCTCTGCTTAGATCTACTGTAACATAGGAATGGAATGACTTAGGATTTACCTTAACCTCCTTTGCTAACTTCCTCTCAAAATTGGCCTTAGTATCTCTAACCAAATCCTTCACAAGACATTCCTGATTCTTATAAACCATATAGTCTGAAGAACTTCTACTATCCCTATAGCGACACCAATATTTACGCTTCTTCCTAGCTGCTCTGAGGACCTCCCTAGAAATCCATACTGGCCTATGATTACGAGAAGCTTTCTTGAGTGGAATACATAAACTTGAAGTCTCCAAAACAACCTCGCGAAAAACTTTCCAAGCATCTTCAGGACCTAAGTGAGACAACCGAGCAGACCAATCATTGGAAAGGTACTCTTTAATCTGTTTAAAATCAGCCTTACTGAAATCCAGAACAAACTTACCACTACAGTTGGGTTTACTGCTATAACAAAGGTCAAGCTTAAAAGGTCATGGTCGCTAGACTCTATTTTACCAGAAATGACAACATTCCTAACCATATTATCCTCTGTGCTAAACACTAAGTCCAGACAATTATCCCCACAAGTAGGAAAGAGAACATGCTGGGTGAAAAACCCATCAGACACCACCTCAAGGAAATCCCTTCCATGTGATCCACTTAAGTGAGAATGCCAATCAATAGGCTCCATATCAACAAATTTTGTTTCAAAAGGGCAGAAATTTCGGTGCGCTTTGGCGCTGCAATACACCACTACTGAAGTGATATTCACTTTGCAGGAAAAATCGAAAAACTTAGCTACTATTTACAAGTGTTAAAAAAAAATAAGACTGTGCACTAATGTGGGAATATGATGTCCTATGTGCTTGTTCAAGTTCACTTTTTGTTAAAAATGTAAAAATTTTATGTACTCATATCCTGAGAACCACACATTAGATTTCAATGCAAATTTCATTAAAATGCTTAGTATTAGTACAGTTGTGGTCCCTCTAACATGCCAAATTTTGTTGTGACCATAAACCCATCTTTTAAGGGGTTTGGTTTCAAAAATTAAATCAAGCAAAGTCATTGAACCAACTTACCATTGGTCAACACCTCCAATGCCATTACTGACATTTAGTGTTTGCACGGATTACCCGGGTACTCTGGTACCCACCCACCATCGTATTACCCAGTTCCAACACCACTATCCAAACCTAAAAATATATTGCTTGCAAAAAGAATCATTTACGCCATTGCCTACGGTAATACTGTAGCCTAAAATATTTTGCCAATTTGGTAAGCATTCTCCAAGACTGAGAATGAAGAGATCCCCTAGAAATTTTGTTTAAGTTTGAAAGTTGTTTTTACTTCCTTTCCCAAAATTGAAATTTTCATTGGCATGCGACTTTATCGCGCTTTCGTCACGTAGTGATCGTTATCACATATCACCCATGCACCACTTACTGTACAGTAGTACAGTGTAGTATCTTTCACGCAAGCTGTCTAACGGTGATTCAAGATCAAACAGTACTCTTTTATGCAAAAACTACCAGGCTACTGTATCACCCCACCCAGCTTGCAGAGACTTTGCTCGCAACATTTGGCACGCTACGTGAACTGACCCTGACAAATATATATGGTCTCATATTTAATACAGTGTGCCACCTCAAGTATAATCCTCAAACATTTCATATGGCTAAACGTGTCACTTTCAGCCCGTTAGGCAAATCTACACCTTTGCCGCTATTTGTAAAGTACAAAGATCAAAGATATCACTGTAATGACACCTTAAATATTCTCCAAAAGGTTTTGGAAACAGGTCATAACATATTACGTTACAGTAGTTTGCCCCAAAATGGCGCTTACACATACTTCATAGATTATGTATGAATTTATTAGCGTGTTCGATTACTCGCCCGAGTTAACTCGTGTCTGGCACGACTACATTCGATTAGCTAATGACGTCAGTGTTCGCGCTTACTCGCGCCAGGCCCAAGTGAGCGACCCTTCGAGTCGGTTACTTAGGTAAATATCCCATCGAGCTTTGGGAAAACATGGCAGCTAAAGGAACAACATGCATTCGAGAACAATTTCTGAGCATGTAAATACAGTGGGGTAAACATGAAACTTCTGACTTGTGAAAAGTGGTTGATGTCGGAATTAGTGAAGTCACTCAAAGTGTTATTTCTCGAGAATTTTCTAAATGAGCATTGTTTCGAGTCTACGCTCATCGTACAAGCGAACCGCATGTAATACATACGTACCAGTTCGCTCTGCCATCCAGCTACGGGCCCTGTCATTGGCTATTGTGAACCAACTTCTCCAATAATTACTGTGAAACGTTCGTTTATTTCACCCAACTGCGCATGACCATCGTAGCCCTAGCTCGAGGCTCGAGTAAGTCAAGGGAAGCAAATTGAACACGCTATATGTAAGCATGCCTGGATGTCAACACAAGACTTGTACGGTACATCAGGGTATAGCCCTTTCTAATTATGCCACACCATATTGTACATAAGCTTGAGTGAATTTTACAAGCATGACATTGTTTGTTTCCATTAGGTAATTTTGGACGTCCAAGAGAATACTCCAATACAGGACTCTGATTGGTTGATATTTTAAAATAGGTTTCTAAAAGGAGAAGCTTCAAGCTCTTTGTATGCTTGCTTCTCGAGTAGAAAAACATCCCAAAATTCAATATCAAATAAATGTAGGCCTTGGGATGTACAAATTTTCTTATTTTACTGTTTTCTGTTACCTTCCTTTTACCTGCCTTTTTTTAATTTGAAACAAAACAAGACAATAAAACCTTTTGACAAGTCAAGTGTTTTGAACTTGTGAATGTGATTGCTACCTCTCCAATACAGTTGTACATTTATATTATCATGAATGTCTTATGGAATGTGCCTAACAAAATGTTGCTATCTTTTAGTCACCTTAACACGGACTACCTGGCTACACGACGGGTATACAGTAGCGATCGAGTACCCGGTTCCTTTTTTTTTTTGGCACTTACTACTTACATTCTGCATATGTCCTTTGCTTTATTAATTTTCTCCTTTTGGGATATGAAATGTTGACAAAAAGAGGTCGAAAATTGGCTTTTCAATCTGCCCTAGGGTATTTTCAAGCTCTCTATTGAAAACCATGCAAATTGATGATAAAATTAGTTTTTTGAGGGTCATAAGAGGTATTATATCACCCAGATGTTGTGGTAAAGGTTACCAATGCAGGTAACTCTTTTACATTCGGTAAATGACCATTAATTATACCACCTAACATTAGAAATGATCAAATTTCAGTAATTTCAATGGTTTAATTGTGCAGGCAGGTTTAAAATTAGGTGGTCCAAAAGAGCCTTAGGCAGTGAAAAGTGTTTAGTGGTTTTCAACCTCCCCACAAAATGGAAGCAGAGACAACTTTGGGAGAAGTTCTGTTTATGGCAACATCACACCAACTTATTTTTATTTAGTTTATCAAATCTGACCACTTAGTGATAAAATTTGTGGGTAGAACAGTAAAATGTAAGTCATGTGCTTTACCGACCATTGTAAGAAAAACATTTTAAAACAAGTGCATCTGCATTTGGTTTCGGGTTCAGATTTTTTGTTTTAAATGGTTAGTTCTGGTCAAAAGGTGTGTGATTTTCAATTGCCATAACTTAGTTTACATGACTTGTTGGTAAGGACCTGTAATGTTGTTTCTTCAAGTCATTTACAATTTGCAGAAATGTCTTAGGCAGTTGGAAATACCCTGTAGGTCCAAAACACAATCTAACCTATACATGTATTAATATGCCTTCATTTCTTTGCAAAAACATTTTCAGAGCCCAAAATGTCGAGATCATATGTAAATAATGCTCAAAACAGAAGCCTTGGAAGAGTAGGGATGCCTGTTGGGAGTATGCCAGTGTCACGTGGCTCATCTGGGAGTAGTTATGGTGGCAGCTACGGGAGTTCTGGCAGTTCAAGCAGTCCTAGGACATACGTTGACAATTCTTACAATCGTAGCCTAGGACGAGTTGGTATGGAACATGGGACAGCTGTAGTATCAAGGAATGGAGGATCTAGCAGTTCATCTGGTTTGTATATACATTATCATTATACAACTGAACACAACAGTAAGTTCAGTCCCATTGTATTCAATTTTTGCCATCAGTATCAGAGGAAGCTACAAGAGAAAAATATTTTCTAACAATTCATTGTTTCCTCTAAGAAATTATACATTTGGTCAACAACCGTACTCCGTACAAAAAAGTTCTACTCATTGGAAATTTCATTTTAGTGGAACTGTACACAAATCAAATGTGGGAAAAAATGAAACCCTCAGGTTTGTGTGTGTTGTGTACAAAAATTTGAGGTCAAAGGTCATCTAGGGGTCATTAGTGGCTGTTTTGTCAAAATTTTATAAAGTGTATCTCCTCCCATAAATAGTGTTTGATGTCCTTGAAAGTTGGCTTTAATATTCCTCAGGAAGTGGTTGTTGAATCTTGTACTTTACTTGTTTATCCGAGGTCATTCAAGGTCATTGAGGTCATACAGTAGGTGTAAATATTTAGAAATGCTATTTTCTCCTAAATTCATTGCAAACTTGTTCTCAAAATTGTTCAGATGGGAGTCTGGCTTGTGCGGATTACAATTTTTTGTCTGTTTTTGGATAACTAAAAATTTTGACACCTTTCTGACCAATTTTGTTCCACCCCTCTATTTCTACTAGTTTCACAAATTCAGTGTTTCCGATTGAACTGAACTCCCTTTAAAACTGTCTTGGTGCAAGATTGTCAATCATGTGAGGTTGATTAGGTTACTGTAAACAGATCTTGTTTGATGAGAACAGTAGTTTTATTGTGAGTTCATGAAGGGGCTTTGTAGACATTCTCAACTTAAAACTTGCTAGAGGTAAGGATGAAGAGGGTCAATTTTTTTGTCTTGTGTTCAGAGAGGAAGCTCTTGCTTACTAATTGTGTTATCATACCGTAGTTCATTAAACTTGCTTTCTTTGTTGCTAACTAGACTTCCTGATTGCTGTTAAAATAGAAAGCAATGCAGCAGAGGCTTCTCACTTTAAGGCTACACTTTAGAGAAAGGTAATCATTCTAAAAAGTAGTAAGTTCCTTGTCATTTTACCTGAGAGAAATTCTAAATTGTGGGATCATCTGTTCAAGAAATAATACTGTAGCCATGTAAGACAAGGACAGTCCCTGTACCCATTGTGTGGGGAGTGATTTACTTGGCACTGGAAGTCATCACTGTGCACTAATTCAACAGGTTTGAGCCATCAGCACCAATGGTGCTCTAGTTTTCTCAATCCAGTTGTGGAGAACATTACCAATTTTCACAACTATTGTACCTCTGGAGCACCTGTGGGTAAGGTCCTGTGTTTGCCTGCTGCCTTTTGTGATGCTACTGTTTTTCTCTCTCAGTTGGGGTTTGATTTGTAAAATATTCCAACTGAGTGTTTCCATGAAAGGAGGGAGGATGGGTCAATTTGTCTCCCCCCCCACTTTCCAGAAGAAGGTGGTTAAAATCCCCCCATTTCGTTTACTAAAAAGTTAGAAAATTATCAATATCTTGGCACCTTCCTTAAAAAGAGGTCACTTTCGCAGCAATGTTTTAATTTACATGAATACTGAATATAGCCTTTAAAACCCTTCAAATTGCACCTTACAGAGTTCTTGAAGCAAGCTTTTGTCCCCCTCAATTTACCCCCTCATAACTTTTGTCAAGGACAGTGTCACTTTGGACTTCGGGTTAAGCAATAGTAAATTCCCCCCCCCCCCTTTTTTTTTTTGTGTTTCTGGCAGAATCCCTGCAACTATATTTCCTGCCTGCTCTAAGGTGTAACAGGTGATGAAAGGGGAGGACATACACAGTATTTGAAACCAAACATGAACTTGAACCTTTTTTGAAAGTGCAACCCCATTGACAGTGATGAGTTCATGCCTTGAATGTTGGAAGATGTTGTCCCTTGATGTATCAGTATACCTTGTACGTAAACTTTTTCGGTCCTTTGTGCACCTAGCGGTTGTGCAGTATTAATGCATAACACACTGAACACTGCAATACTGACATGCTGTAAGTACACATAGTCCTGATACCAGTACAGTACATAACATTGCAACATTTTGAGCTTTACAACACTGCATTCCGAATCGGTGATGTATTGTAAAACATGCTTAATGTCTCTTCCAATATGATACTATACATCAATACGCTGAGGCACATAGTTATTTCGTTCAGGATCCAGAAAGTTCTTAATTACTGTAATGTTGAAACAATGACTGAAGTCACCAAGCATCAGGCACTTAGCTAGGCCTTGAGTTAAATAAGATTTTCCAGGAATGTTACAAATCAGAAATAAGAAATTAAGGAGTGTGGTACAAGGTACATACTTACTGTTGATGTGCTGCTTTGTTAAATTTATATACACAGTATTGTCCACAGTCTTTATCTGGTTGTGCAAAAAACTGCACTTCTCACAGGGATTTCAGGTAAGTGATGGTGTGTGGGCATTTGCATACTTCAAAATTTACAACATGGATACTGGCAAACCTTCATCAACACTACAACTCAGCTAGGAACACATCAACCACAGGCCATGAATTCTGAGGCATGCTATTGCAATCGCACACCCCCGCTCGTCTCAAATCACTGTGAGGAGTGTGATTTTTTGCCCACAGGTGGTCTACTGTAGAACAGCACACCTTCCACCCTCCTTACTGTTATCCCCAGGAGTGTGATTTATAGCACACCTGGAAAATCTACAACACAAGGGCTGCAACCAAATCCTTATTGAGTCCACATAGGATGGTAAGTAGTTCATGAGGAGTACCATTAGCTATTGTTTTAGGTCAAGGTCAGAAGTTATCTGAGGCTACCTACAGTGGAAATTAAAAAACCTAATTTTCTCACCCAAAACTTCCCAAAGAGCTCCAGTTCTACTAACCTAATACTTAAGCCCCTCCCACAACTGTCTAAAATTCATCCTCATCCAGACGCAATCTCAGTTTATTGTGTCAGCTTAAGTACAGTATGCAAGACCCCAATGTGTAATCAAAACGCTTGCAGTAAAGTACATTCTGTTTAATATGAGCCACAGAACTGCACTTCTTGAACTTGCTTTCAATCAAAGGGCCATGTCAGTTGCCTTTAAATACTGAGAACTGTCAAAACTTAAACAAATCTCATATTTGGTATCCATGATAACTGTGTAATATTGATAAAATAATGAAAACTTCCCAATGAAATGGAATGGAGACTGATAAGGAAAACTCAAATGTTTCCATTTCATCTAATTACAGGCTATTCATCACCAGCTTCACCAAGGACATATGTTGATAATGCCCAAAACAGAAGTCTGGGACGAGTTGGGCAGCCAGTAGGAAGTATGCCGGTATCACATGGTTCATCTGGGAGAAGTGGTGGTAGCTCTGTCAGTCCTGGCAGTTCCAAGACATATGCTGACAACACATATAACCGCAGTCTAGGATGAGTTGGGATGCCTCATGGAACAGCTGTTGTGTCCAAGAGTGGATCTAGTGGTTCGTAGTTATGCTCTCTTTCTAATATTTCATTGGTTTTTCTACCTGTACTTTGTTTGAGGAGAAAGATGTGTAGTGGTCATTGGCCTTTGTACATGTGTGCTTGCATGTCCAAGTATTTGTATAGTGTTGGCTTTAAGGACCAAAGAAATAAATTTGTGGGCCCCTAGTTGTCAAAGAATGGATTTCTTAGGACTGTGGCTGTTGCCTTCATTTCAAGAATCAAGGAAGGTCCCAAGAAGTTGGTCAGACAGTTCTGTTAAAGGTGTGTGTGTGTTTGTGGGTATGTCACAAATCTCATTAGCAGGATCAAGTGTTTTGATGATATTTTGTGTGAGTTTACATGGCCAGGTTGTGTCAAAGTGATTACTTAACATTTTCAGCATAAAATGCATTGACCCTATAGGGTAATTTGCATAGTGAGTGAGTTTTATTGATGTTAAAATCTCTAACTTCTGAACATGGAAAGACAATTTTGCATAATTCAGCATACAATAGCAGGAGCTATTGTTCTACACATTTTTTAAGTTTGTTGGATATCTTGAAACTTAACAGAATTTGGTGGTGAGGATTTAGGTTTGCTAATCCAGTTGTGGCTCACTGGCTTGGTTTCCCTTCTCGATTGCTTATGCAATGCATCAAGAACAATGGCAGTAGGTTTCATTTTTAAAGTTTTTGGTATGACCTGCAGAGGAATCGAACTCCAAACCTCCCTGCAGCAAGTTGGATGCTCTAATCCCTTGACCATGCAGTCAATCAGTCTGTGGTTACAACATATTTGGGTTTGTGGTCAACAGTAAACACAAGGTCACTTGAGATCGTGTTAATAACAGTAATTGTTAGTAGGATACAGTATTTCGTAAGTGTAGCCAGTAATTACATTCATGTGGTTTTTGGTTGCGATGATAAGAGAAACCTATGCAATCATGATGGCGTGTGTATGTATGTGTGTATGAGTGTGTGTGTGTATATGTGTGTGTGTGTGTTTGTTGCACTTTGCTTGTTAGCACGATGTCTCAAGATAGAAATGTCTGACAATTTTCAAACTTGATGCATGGATGCCCCATATTGAGAGGAAGAACCCTATTGTTTTTGGCGGAGGTCAAAGGTCATCTGGGGACAGCAGGGGTCAATTTCTGAAAACTTTGTTAGCACGATATCTCAAGATAGGAAACTTGTATAGATTTCATATTTGGTATGTGGATGCGTTATGGTCAGAAGATGGTCCCTATCGTTTTTGGTGTAGGTCAAAGGTCATCTAGGGGGCAACGGGGGTCAAAGTCTGAAAATCTCGTTAGCACAATATCTCAAGATAGGAAACTTGGATAGATTTCATATTTAGTATGTGGATGCGCTATGGTCAGAAGATGGTCCCTATTGCTTTTGGCGGAGGTCAAAGGTCATCTGGGGTCACCGGGGGTCAAAGACTGAAAATCTCGTTAGCACAATATCTCAAGATAGGAAACTTGGATAGATTTCATATTTGGTATGTGGATGCGTTATGGTAAGAAGATGGTCCCTATTGTTTTTAACGGAGGTCAAAGGTCATCTGGGGTCACCGGGGGTCAAAGTCTGAAAATTTTATTAGCACGATATTTCAAGATAGGAAACTTGGATAGATTTCATATTTGGTATGTGGATGCGTTATGGTAAGAAGATGGTCCCTATTGTTTTTGGTGGAGGTCAAAGGTCATCTGGGGTCACCGGGGGTCAAAGACTGAAAATCTCGTTAGCACAATATCTCAAGATAGGAAACTTGGATAGATTTCATATTTGGTATGTGGATGCGTTATGGTCAGAAGATGGTCCCTATTGTTTTTGGTGGAGGTCAAAGGTCATCTGGGGTCACCAGGGGTCAAAGTCTGAAAATCTTATTAGCATGATATTTCAAGATAGGGAATTTGGATAGATTTCATATTTGGTATGTGGATGTGTTATGGTCAGAAGATTGTTCATATTGTTTTCGGTGGAGGTCAAAGGTAATCTGAGGTCACCGGGGGTCAAAGTCTGAAAATCTTGTCAACACAATATCTCAAGATAGGAAACTTGGATAGATTTCATACTTAGTTTGTGGATGTGTTTTGGTCAGAAGATGGTCCCTATAGTTTTTGGTGGAGGTCAAAGGTCATCTGGGGTCACCAGGGGTCAATTTCTGAAAACTTTGTTAGCATGATATTTCAAGATAGGGAATTTGGATAGATTTCATATTTGGTATGTGGATGTGTTATGGTCAGAAGATTGTTCATATTGTTTTCGGTGGAGGTCAAAGGTAATCTGAGGTCACCGGGGGTCAAAGTCTGAAAATCTTGTCAACACAATATCTCAAGATAGGAAACTTGGATAGATTTCATACTTAGTTTGTGGATGCGTTTTGGTCAGAAGATGGTCCCTATAGTTTTTGGTGGAGGTCAAAGGTCATCTGGGGTCACCAGGGGTCAATTTCTGAAAACTTTGTTAGCACGATATCTCAAGATGGGAAACTTGTATAGATTTCATATTTGGTATGTGGATGCATTATGGTCAGAAGATGGTCCCTATTGTTTTTAACGGAGGTCAAAGGTCATCTGGGGTCACCGGGGGTCAAAGTCTGAAAATCTTGTTAGCACAATATCTCAAGATAGGAAACTTGGATAGATTTCATATTTGGTTTGTGGATGCGTTATGGTCAGAAGATGGTCCCTAATGTTTTTTGTGGAGGTCAAAGGTCATCTGGGGTCACCAGGGGTCAATTTCTGAAAACTTTGTTAGCAAGATATCTCAAGATAGGAAACTTGTATAGATTTCATATTTGGTATGTGGATGCGTTATGGTCAGAAGATGGTCCTTATTGTTTTTGACGGAGGTCAAAGGTCATCTGGGGTCACCGGGGGTCAAAGTCTGAAAATCTTGTTAGCACAATATCTCAAGATAGGAAACTTGGATAGATTTCATATTTGGTTTGTGGATGCGTTATGGTCAGAAGATGGTCCCTAATGTTTTTTGTGGAGGTCAAAGGTCATCTGGGGTCACCAGGGGTCACCAGGTGTCAAAGTCTGAAAATCTTATTAGCACGATATCTCAAGGTAGGGAACTTGGATAGATTTCATATTTGGTATGTGGATGTGTTATGGTCAGAAGATTGTTCATATTGTTTTCGGTGGAGGTCAAAGGTAATCTGGGGTCACTGGGGGTCAAAGTCTGAAAATCTTGTCAACACAATATCTGAAGGGAGGAAACTTGGATAGATTTCATATTTAGTTTGTGGATATGTTTTGGTCAGAAGATGGTCGCTATAGTTTTTGGTGGAGGTCAAAGGTCATCTGGGGTCACCAGGGGTCAAAGTGTGAAAATCTTATTAGCACGATATTTCAAGATAGGGAACATGGATAGATTTCATGTTTGGTATGTGGGTGTGTTATGGTCAGAAGATGGTCCGTATAGTTTTTGACAGAGGTCAAAGGTCATCTGGGGTCACCGGGGGTCAAAGTCTGAAAATCTTGTTAGCACAATATCTCAAGATAGGAAACTTGGATAGATTTCACATTTGGTATGTGGATGCGTTATGGTCAGAAGATGGTCCCTATTGTTTTTGGTGGAGGTCAAAGGTCATCTGGGGTCATGGGGGGTCAAAGTCTGAAAATCTTGTCAACACAATATCTCAAGGGAGGAAACTTGGATAGATTTCATATTTGGTTTGGTGATGCATTATAGTCAGAGGATGGTCCTTATTGGTTTTGTTGATGGTCAAAGGTCATCTGGGGTCACCGGGGGTCAAAGTGGGAAAATCTTGTTAGCACGATATTTCAAGAGGGGGAACTTGGATAGATTTCATATTTGATACGTGGATGTGTTATTGTCAGAAGATGATTCATATTGTTTTTGGTGGCAGTCAAAGGTCATCTGGGGTCACTGGGGGTCAAAGTCTGAAAATCTTGTCAACACAATATCTCAAGGGAGGAAACTTGAATAGATTTCATATTTGGTTTGTGGATGCATTATAGTCAGAGGATGGTCCCTAATGGTTTTGGTAAAGGTCAAAGGTCATCTGGGGTCTCTGGGGGGCAACAATATTACAAGGTAGGGAACTTGGATAGATTTCATATTTGGAATGTGAATGGGTTTAAGTTAGGAGATGGTCCCTACAGAGATGCCAAGTATCTTGATTTAGGTGGAATAATTACCATTTTCACCCTCGATTCTGCAATTACGAATATCCTCCAAAAATTGCTGTTTTCACATGTTAAGGATCTTTGTTGAAATCTCAAAGTGTCTAGCTCCCTAAACTGAAAAGTTTAGGCCAAAATTGTATGGTTCAAATGAGCAAGTGGGCTAGTACTTTCTGCCTAGGCTTAACGTAGGAATAAGTTAGGCCTAGCCGATGCTACATCTTTCACAAAGCAGAATCGAGTACTGAAGAGGATCAACAAAAATCCACTTGGCCAAGAACATCAAAAATATTTAAAAGGCATTGGTAAAACACCCTTATACAACAATCTGCAGTACTTTTGTGAGCTTTAGGTGTTAAGTTTTTCCCTGCGATGTAATTTTCTTCATCATGACTAATGTCTTGGCACTTTTGCCATTGCCTAATGTATACAGTAGCATATATGTACTGTACATTTGGAACCTATTCTACACATGTATGTTTCTGTGTAATATCCTTAGGCTAGCCTAGTGGGAAATTTAGCTTTCCTACCAATATTTTATTTGTTCTAGAACATGATATAAAGCATGCAGCAGCATATTTTGGTAGCAGGGTGGTATCTGCAGCAGGGGAAAACTTACGAATTCTCCCATATATATTAGTGGTATGAGAAGCTGTTCAAAAGTCCTCCCATATAGTGTTACGAAGTGTCATTGAAAAATAATGTCTCGACTCTGCAGTATTTATGGGGTTGGTTCAAACCTTTGCACTGAAATCTAACCCTCATCAAAGTCTTAAAAGTATTATTAAACCTTTCAGCTGGAAAGGATGGGGAGAGGGTCCTTAGTTTTCAGTGTTGTGAACTCACAAGATTTTTTGCAGGTAATTATACAAAACCATCAAAACCATCATTATGTCATTTCTTAATTGTACCATGGTTTTTTAGGGTTGCCCTAGCATGAGGGGGGTCCACTTTTAAAGAAGGTTTGCATGATTCCTATTTTTCATTTCTTGAAGTCAGCTCGAAGCCTTTTGAAATTGCAATGTGTAGAGGTTAAAGGTTTTGTAGGGTCACTGGTGGTCAAAATGTGAATGACAACCTTGTTTAACACCGTAGGTGTTAACACATCTTAAAGTGGGAGACTTAAATAGATTTCACGTGTGGTTTGTAAATGCTTATGGTTAGAAGATGATCCCTATTTTTGATGGGGGGGACAAAAGTCATGTGGGAAAACAAAATTATTTTTTGAACATGTTAGTATAACATTTGAATGAGAAGATAATGGTACATGATGGGATTATTTGAAACGGAACTTTTGTGTATCATCGAAACCTCAATGCAGTTTTGCATTCTGGTTAGTACAAGGTGTACTTGAACTCATCACATTTTCATTGCAACTTTTTGTTAAAGGCCTAATCCTATCACCATGAAGAATTCTAATTCTCCTAACCTATTTACTTGAGCTCCTCCCACATCTCTCCAAAACCCATCCTCATTTAGACACAATCTTAGTGACATATTGCTTCTGGGCAAGTATTTTAAGACCCTAGATCAAAACACTCTCAGTACAATACATTCTGTGCAATATGAGCTGCATTTTTTTTAACATGCTTTTAAAAGTCAAAGAGCTGTGCCAGTTGCCTTTAAATACTGAGAACCATCGAAAATTATACAATCTCATATTTTTTTTATACCAGCTGTAGCTATGTAATATTGATAAAATAATGACAACTTCCCAGTGGAATGGAATAGAGAGTTTCAATTCTGCTAACCTACTTACTTAAGCTCCTCCCACAACTGTCCAAAACACATCCTAATCTAGACACATATCAATCTCAGTTAATTGCTTCAGGGTGAGTTTACAAACCCAAATGTGTCATCAAAGCACTCTCAGTATATTACAGGACATGCTGTGTAACGTGAGTAACACTTTTTGAACTTGCTTTTAATCAAAGAGCTGCACCAATTGTACTATTATGAAAATTGTAATTTAGAGAGAGAGAGTTGGCTGCCTTTAATTATGTACGGTCCCTATCTGTCCAAAGAATTTAAATCAAAGGTGATACCAAGTCAGTATGAGTCAAATTATTGCTTGCACATGGTCGAACGAGGGCATATTGAAGTCATACTTCAGTGGAGGATTACCTAAGTGTTATAGACAGGGCTGGAAAAAATGTAAATTTCCCTGCAAGCAAATTCAAATTTCCCTGCAAGTTAATCAAAATTTCCCAAAGACTTCACATGTTTACATACAAAAGTAGTCAAATTTCCCTCCAAATACCAAAATTTCCCTGCAGTGACATTCCCAAATTGCTGGTTTTTTCCAGCCATGGTTATAGATGATCCCTGTATCATTTTTTGGTGCTATATTATTCATGAGAAGGCGGGATCTCATTGATATCCATGGCCAGGTGGGATTGGAAAAAATCATCAAAATACCTTGCTAACATGAGAGTCAAAAAAAAAAAAAAAGCCACACCTGGAAAAAAGTCTTTAGCTGGCTTGACTAACTGTCAATCAATATATTAGTCAGAAACTGGGCCATAAAACTTTGTCTAGCTATTAAAATAAGGCATACATTAGCGATGTTGGCCTAAAATCAGCAGTTGGTCATGTTGTCTCTCCTACTGACCTTAATAATTACTATTCATGAGTGGGCAGGGCTTAGAACTAACATTTCAAAATACAGCCTCACTATCTTAACAACCGTGTGGGATTTTGTTTAAACTTGCTTTGATTACATCAGTAGTGTAATAATTGGTAGCAGAACTGTTTCCTTGTCACTTATGTTGTTTAATAAATTACTCAAAATGTGTTTTTATTGTAGCTGGATAAGTGGTAGACACAACGTAAATTAAGCAGTGTAATTGTAGGTCCCAATGATGTTGCCTTGTCACTGATCGTATTAGTTACTGTTGGTCAAACTGTCGGTCTGAGTGGGCTGGACTTGAAAGAAATGTTCAAAATAAGTCTTTACCATGATAAAGTGAAAGATTTAAGGCCAAATCATTCTCTTACTTGAGAGGTGGATGCCCTACAGTCAGAACATAGTCTCTACATGAGTATTGGTGCCAGTTGCTTAATACTCATGAGTGATGGGCGCAGAATAAAATTTTTGAAATGTCTTTGTCTCAAGAACATTGTGTATCAGATTTTGCTCAAACTCACTTGAATGACTTCAGTGAGGAGTAGAACAGGTAGCTGTGCTAATACCTTGCCACAGATCCATGATTATTCATGAGTGGGTTAGGGCCTAGCAGTGAATATTTAATTATGGAAATCTTGAGAACCATATGTCAGATTCGCTTCCACTTTGCTGTGGTGAAATCTTCAGGGGATGTGGCAAGATGCACTAATGTCGTCATGTCATTCCTCATAAATATCCAAGAGTGACAGGGCCAAACAAATCCCGGTTCTATTCCCAGGTTATGTCATACCCAAGACTCAAAAATGGGATGTACTGCAATTGTGCATGCTGATTCTCATAAGCAGTAGAGTAGGGAAAACAATCCAGCACACAATGAAGATCCAGAAGAAAGTATTTACTTTTGAGGTACCAATGTTTTGGACATTCCTGAATTTGTTCAGTGGGAGATTTTAATAGTGGTCACTTTGTGTGACATCTCAAAAATGGTGATTTTCAGCCTCAACCCCTCTCACTCTGATTCAGTAGCTAAGTTAGATGATGTTTTAGCACCACACAAGCAAAAATGTGTTCATTTCATTTCATTTTTCATTTATTTATTTTTGGTTTATCAGAACACAAGATAAAAACAAGTATCACAAAGTAAATAAGTAACAGAGAGTGTGAAAGGAAGTGCACTTAGAAACCCTTTAGGGCTTGTCGGGAAGTGACACTCCCTAGAAAAAAAAAAGAAAGAAATCACGAAGATGGGAGATAAGACGCAGAAAAACAAAAGAAAAATCGATAATAGACACACAACCCTGTGTTATGTACAGTAGTGGTAACTAGATAAAAGTTAAAGGTTAAGTACAGTTTTTAATATGGTACAACGTGAACTTCAGTTTCAAATACAATTCAAACCCGGTGCAAGTCCCCTCCCTTACTGTAAGTTGCATCTTTTAACAGACAGGAAATACCATGGGCATTTTTCCAACCTCTAGCCAACATGGGTCTGATTAAGTGGCTTAATTTGCATAATTTAAGTAATTTATTTCTTAAGCTTGTTAGGATATCCAATGAATGTGACATGCTATCTAAAGGTTCAGCATATAGTGGTAAGGGCAAGTGCTTTTAAACTGATTAGATTTTTAGTTTGAAATATGCTAATAAGTCTCATTTACATAATTTATCATATTGACAAAGCTTTGGCTGGCCTTGAGTTTTCAGTTCTCGAGATGTGCTTCAAATCACACCCCTTAGGAAGTTAAGGAGTGTGGTGGGTGTGTTGTTTTATCAAATTTTGATACATACACACACACAGTGACTTGAGGTGAGTGATGATGTGCAATTGCACTCACATGCCTCAAAATTCAAGGCCTATTTTAATGGGGAATTTTGAGGAAACTTGGGTAGATTTGGTTTACATTTTGTCCTGGATAATTAGAAGCTCATTTCAATGTCACTGGAGGTCAGATTATGCAAAATTCAAAAGTTTGTCAGATTCTCATAAAACTTGGTGAATGGGGGTCTAGTTCTGGTCTAAAATCAATTACCTGTGAGGTAATTTCAAGGTCACCATAAATCATTTGGGGCAGAAAATGCAAATTCCATAAGTATGGTTGATTTGATTTCATCAAACTTGGTGGAGGTGATTAATCCTGTATTTGCTTTCCAAAAACCTACGGTAAACCCAACAACTGTACAGTAGCTTGGTTGGGAATTTGCATGAATATCATTGGGCAAAAACATTAATCATGCAACCAGGCAAGACAACACTTTGGGTGTTCACCTTGTTATGAAGGTTTTTAAATTCCTGCAAAACTTGGTGAATGTTTTCTACAATCAGTCTCTACCAAAGTGGAGGTCGTTCCCATTGCAGGTCACATTGTGCACCAGCAACTTTTTGCATTGCATTGGCCCACCTATGCATTGTCCAATTGATTTGAAATGTCTTTTACTTCAGACAGAAACTTTTTAGTCACAGATTTGTGTGTGTGTGTTTCAGAACATTGGCTGAACATTACATTCAGAACATTGTTTTGGTTCTCGCCCATGGGGGACTTGTCTATTTCTTGCTCCATCAGACCTCACCCGGCAGCCTTTGTGGAATTGCCTTTACAGACTGCATATCTGCTGATTTCCAGTGCAAACATTGTGAAGCTCACCCTTTTGAAATGTGATGACTAATGGCACTTGTCCCCCTGTCACAAGTATGGTAGCAAATGTAGCTAGTTCAGCAGCTGATGATCCCTTTGTGACCATTGCTCTAAAACACTGTTGATTTTGCCAGTGGGTGTGGCTTTATACCAATTGCAATGTCACGTGAAAGTACTCTATAGGTCTTATGTAGATGCAGCTGCAGCAGCATAAAGATGTGTAATATGTTCAAGGTTCTGTCATATTGGCCACAATGTTCAGCAAATGACTGGCACCATGCAGAAATATTCAAGGATTACAACAAAGGTATTTGAGGTCAAGGACAGTCAACTGATTACCCAGTGTTCAGGGTGAAACACGTTTGAAGCAGGGTTGAGGGACTGCACCACTTATGCTCGTTTTTATTCCTTGCCTGCAGAATGTTTGAAGTCAAACACGCATGTGTGTTTGAAGCTGTCTTGGATTATTATAGTTGAAGTTGAAAGGTTGTACTATTATTTAAAACAAATTTGAAAACACAATGATCAAAAAGTTTTTTCTTTTTGGTATCTCTTTTCAGGCCATTCAACGCAGAATACATTGAGCTCACCCAGCAGCAGTTCCTCTGATAAAGTTTATAAGGACAATGCCATGAATCGACGCCTTGGACGAGTTGGAAAACCACTTGGCTCTATGCCACATTCCAGATCTTCATGTTCTACGTCGTCGTCATCGAGAAAAGTGTACGTTGATAATTCTTACAACCGAGCCCTTGGAAGAGCTGGTAAGCCACTTGGCTCAATGCCTTTATCAAAGAAAAGCCAGCAGACTGAGGCTGTCAGGGACATGTACCAGTGGTTCAGGAATCATCCGGTGAGTGTTACTACTGTAGTTTCATGGAAGGTTTAACAAAAATGCTCTAAGTTATTGTCTTCTATAGGCTACCAATATTATTATTACGTACAGAAAAAACAAGCTATGAGGTCAATTTATGAGGGCAAGTGTGTTTGCTGTGTACAACGTGTATTAAAGCCTGTGCACCCCTTCTGATTGCTGAAGTGTCACAACTCTGCATAGCATGCGTGCAGTGCATGTGCCCAACACATATTGGAATACAGTACCGGTACTTGTTGCACATTCCTATGTGAAATGAATCGCACATGGTCTTCAACCACCTACAGTATTATTGTGTGAGCAAGAGAACTCTTTCAAGTAATGATTCATGTTATTTGTTAATATAAGTCTGAGATATCATCATCGTTTTTGGTGGAGGTCAAAGGTCATTTGTCAAAACCTTGTAAACACAATATCTCCAGAACAGTATATGTGTCTATGCTCATACTGTATTTAGTGTGTGGGCTGGTCATATTGTATAGATGATCCCTATCGATTTTTGTGGAGGTCAAAGGTCATTTGGGGTCACAAGAGGTCAAAAAGTAAATTCCTTAGAAATTGCTTTTAAACACGTTATCTCAAGAAAGGTATTGGGGCCATTTCAAAACTCACCGCTGCGGTGAGCACCGGCCGACTGAGTTGCCGCCGATGTCATGAATATTCTAAATGACGCAACTGTGCAAGCTCCGAAGTATCCCGAAAATTAAGTAGCAGCCAACTGAGGGGCTTTTGTCCACTTGCACAAAAGAACGTCTGCACTGAATAGAACGGCTTATCATGCAATGAATAAGTCCTCTCAACTTACGCCTATTGTGTTCAGTAAGACTTAATCTGGTTTTGCTATGCAATTAAGCCCGCTGAAGTTCAAGTGTATTTCCTTTCCTTTTTCTTTTTATTTCCGCCTGTGTGTAGAATATTTCACATGATCAATACAGTGTCACTGTACTAAAGGCCGAAGCCACAAATTCCTTGAACCTGCTCGAACCAACCTGCAACCAACGAATACACGTTCAGACCACACTGTAGCAAACTGCATACAATATGTATGCAGCACTCATCTGCATAGATACATTACATTACTACATGCCAAGACGATGAATTCCTTCTTGCCGAAGTGCAAACGGCGCCGGGTTTTGCATCCCAAGGGTGCAAGTTTTATTTGTTATTCTTATTGTGTAACTTAGTTTAGGTAACATTCAACATGGAAGTTTACGTGAAGCAGGAACGGTCAAGCTTGAGTAGGACTTTTCTGCAGTTAAAATTTTAAGTTTTATTTTAGTCACTGGTAAATTGCTGCTACTTTAGGCCGAATCCAGTTCTAACGTACTAAGTGATTGCCACAACGCTCTATTGATCGTTTCTGCTACTAGTAAACTTGTCCCATTGTTACTCTAAATCGGATTAAGTTCAAGCTGAAGTCTGTGGTGGAATATTCGGAAGGGCTCGTGAACGAGCACTTGGTCTCTTCTCTGATAATGAGACACGCATGAGTGCACAACTGCGGTGCTCTACTGCAGCACACTGCTGCGGCGAGTTTTGAAAAGACCCCTAAGTGTGACTATGCTCATATTTGGGTGGGTTGGTTGGTTGTGTTAAGTACATGATCCATATAGATTTTTTGGGATTTCAAAGGTCATTTGGGGTTATGAAAGGTCAAATGGTAAAATTCCTTAAGCCCCTGTCACACTATTCTGGGCAGGCATTGCGGGCAAGAATTTTGTTGCATGGAGGAAAAGTTCTACAGGCAAGTCAAGATTTGAGTGAGTTTTACGTGGAACTTGCGTGTTTGATGCGTGATTCTTCTGTGGGTTTTGCGTGTTCTCCGTTTGACATGCGTGTAACACATGGGAGAGTTCCATGTTTGCTTACGGTCGCTGCAGGCCTCCTGCAGGTATTCTGCGGGAACCTCTTGGGGCAAACACCTGCAGTTCACCTGGAAAAAGTTTTGAATATGTTCAAAACTTGGCTGCTGGCAAATTTAACTTTCCAGCACCCCTGCAGGCAATTAGGGGCAAGATACGGGTGATCAAGATACAGTTGTGTCCTTGGTATTTGCGGGGAGCTTGGGGCAGCAAAAATTGTCCCCTGCAAGTTGCATGCAGTGCTTGCCTGGAATAGTGTGACAGGTGCTTTAGAAATTGCTTGTAAACACAATATCTCAAGAAGTGTAAGTGTGACTAAGCTTGTATTTGGTGTGGGTTGGCCATATTGAGTAGATGCCCCCTGTTGATTTTTATAAAGGTCAAAGGTCATTTGGGGTCAGCAGTGTCATTCTGCAAGCTTGTTTGCACAGTTTTTAAACAAGAAAGGTAACTTGTAGGGTCCTCATATTCCGCACTGGATGGCGCATAGTTAGTAAATGATCCTTATAGTTTCCAGTAGAGGTCAAATATGATTTGGTTTCACAGGGGTTAAAAGTCTCAGTACTGTATCATGTTTGCACAATTTCTCATGGCTGGAGTCTTCGATAACTGCAAAGTTTCGCACATAGTATGTGGATGTGAAGTAGTGAGCAGAACCACAGATCTAGGTGGTCAAAGGTCATCTGGGATCTCAATGTCAACAGCTCGGATTCCTTGCATGTATACTTTGTGGGTACATTATGTAGCACTGTTAGTCTGAAGAAAAAAAAACAGGCTTACATTTCAGTGGAAAGGAATCACTAAGCCTTTTGGCTTTCTGGGCATCATTTCTTGCAATAGCTTGTCCATAATAGTCAGTGCCAGGAGTGGTAGAATGAGACCTTTAGCAGCTGCAACAGATAGGTTTGCCAACACGTTTTTGCCGAAGGCCAAATCTTTACATAGCTCCAATCAATCAAGACAATCATTGTGCAATACTTACACTAATTTTTTTATCATACTTTTGTTTTTATGTTGTTCTATATGTTTTTTATGAGAGCTGAATTTGCTCATATTTGGGCCTAATAAAGTGGACTATATCTATTGACCAACTGACCCGCCCGCCCACCGACTGACGGAGCCACAGACCCAAAGACCAACTGACCCATCGACCTACCGCAAACATTAGATACCAATTTAAAAGTTAATAAGTACCATGGAAAAGCAATGAAATATTAAAAAAAATTTGCAACACCCTTTAAACATGAAAATTAAATTGATCTTTCAGGGCAAAGACTTTCAGGTGATGGAAACAGACAACGATGAGTATACAGCAGATGTCGTCATTAGTCTGATCAACCGTATGAAGCAAATCGAATTATGGCAGAAGGAAACAGGTAGAAGGTGCCAACCACAAACTCCTGCAGAACTTCTCAGCCGTTACGAGGGAAAGATCATTTCCTTCGAAGAAATCGATCTTCAAGAGAAAATAGGCCATGGGGGCTTTGGTGATGTCCACTTTGCCAAGTGGAATGGGTCTGTTGTGGCTGTTAAGAAGCTGCGTGTACAACGTGTATCAAAGAAAAGGCTGAAAGAATTCACAGATGAGTTATTGGTTTTCTGTGAGCTGGAGCATAAAAACATTGTGAAATTCATTGGGGCATGTGTGGTTACACCAAACCTTGCCATTGTAATGGAGTATATGCAGTGCAGCTTGCACGAGGCTATCCACGTTGATGAGCGTGATTTTTCAGGAACGGAACGCCTATCTCTCATTGAGCAAATCATGCATGGTCTGAAATACCTCCATGGCAAACAGATTGCCCATTGTGATTTGAAGTCACAGAACGTTCTGTTGGACTTGGCTGATGCTCCAGTGGCAAAGCTGACAGATTTTGGACTGAGCATGATGAGAGTTGAATCTGAAAGCTCAGTTTCGGGGGCAGAGTGTGTACGCAACATCGGGACACCCAGATATTCAGCACCGGAAGTGCTCCGTGGTGAGCTACTTACCAGATCAAAGATGTTGAAAGCTGACATGTACTCGGTGTCATTGGTGGTATTTGAAATCATTTGTGAAGAAGAACCATTTCCAAAATTGAGATACGCTCAGCTTTGCAAGCATGTTGGAGAAGGAACAATGACACCAGACATTCCAAATAAGATGCAAATCTCTGCCCCTCTTGAGCATTGCCTGAAAGATTGTTGGAGCCGTGATCCAGACAAACGTCCAACGGCTGCCAGCTTCTTGTCAACAGTCAAATCTCTTCCAAGCTTGTTAGAAGAGTAGGGTGTTTCACAGTTATAGAAAGGGAATAACTGCATCTTGCAGTAGCACTAACTTTAATTGATTTCTTATGTTTACACATGTCATGGCTATTATAAATCAACCCCACAACTCAGTGATGAAATTCGAAATTTTTTTTTGCTTGATGACAAACTTAAATTGATTTTGTACTTTTAGACAAGGTTTTTATCTATTTCATATCCCTGTTTGATTGGTTCAGTCCAACACAGCTAACTTTCATGACCAAATAAGGCTACATCTTGTATAGTAACCCTTCTATTGTACAAAATGATGAGAGTGGAGACACTCCCAATGTTGCTAGACTTACTTAGGGATATTTCATTTTCCTCTTACAATTGTGCAAAACCAATTGCTGATAAAGTGTATGTGAAGATGACAGGTGATGATACCTTGATGTGAGGTTGTATCCTGGTATAAGTTTTGTGCAAGATGTGAAAACTTTGGAAACTATCCAATGCGAGTCCCATCACACTTATGCTACAGTAACTTTTTACAAAAGAGCTGTGCATAGTTTTAACACTTTTAAGTTCCTGTACTGAAAAGTATAATAATAAATTAGTTGTTACTGATAATAGATGGGTGATGTCTGTTAGTACAGTAGTAAGTGGTGACACATTCTTGTCATGTGGTATACATTTGCTCTCCTGTAAGGCATATATCTATTCTCACATTGCTGGTATACTAACTCTACAGTTACAACCACTTGTCAAAATTTTCTTTCCATATTCTCAGTTGTTTCGTTTTCTCTTTTTATTTCAAACTCCTTCCATTTTTGGTTCCTTGCGGTAGCAAAGGAACCTATGTAGTCAGGTTGGCGTGTGTGTGTGTGTGTGTGTGTGTGTGTGTGTGTGTGACACTTGCTTCGGTACGCTCTAACTCAACAAGGGAAGGTTGGATGGAACTTGGATTTGGTACATAGATTTGTCATAGGGAGAAGGTGTGCCCTATCGTTTTTGGTGGAGTTCAAAGGTCATTTGGGGTCACCAGAGGTCAAAAACTAAAAACCTTCTCAACAGGATATTTCTAGTTAGGAAACTTGGATAGATGTCATACTTGGTGCGTGGATGTGTTATGGTGTAAGGATGAAATTGGATATGTTTGGTGAAGGTCAAGGGGTCATCTGAGGTCACCAGGGGTCAAACACTGAAAAACGTTTTAACACAGTATTTTAAGGTAGAAAGGACAGATTTCAAATCAATCTGTGTTTGGTTAAGGTCAAAGGTCATCAAGGTCACTGGAGGTCAACTGCTGGAAATGTTATTTAGAAAATCTTGTAAGCTAGATAAAGATAGTTTCAATAGATTTTTTATCTCACCTGGTTTTGCATGCTTACGCATTCCAACACCTTAGAAATTTGTCCTTTTTGTTCGTTCAGTAATGATTCCTTCGGGTTGTACACATATTTTGGATCATTCAAAGTTTTAAGAGGGCAACAACTGAAATCTGTAGATTTCACTGAGCACAGGTCACTCTGCATTAAACTGGTCTCTCTGCCAGTGGAAGCAATGCATGGATTCTACAATATGTCTCTTTAATACTGCTGTGCTCTGTGGGGTAACCTTATCCTCATTCTATTATCACACTTCATTAATCACTTGCTTTCTGCTTGACTGCTGAATAAACCCTGTTTTCTGTGTAGAGGTAGCAAACAGGACAAGTGGTAGATTGTTTTAAAGTAACAGCAAGTTTTATTTGAGAGCAGGTAAAAATAACTTGTGAGAGAAATACAAGGGGTGTTTTTCATTCTCTGACCACATTGTGTATCATTTATTGGTGATAATATCAAATTTGATTACAAGCATAAATACATATGGAAATGACGTAGTGTTTTTGAAGGATCACCAAGCATCACAAAAGTTGAACGTCAGTAAGGCCACAGAAATTTAATCTTTGATTTCATGTAAAATTAGTACTAAAATACCCCTTGTGAAGATGTTACAAACATTGAGTATGAACTTTTGCTTAGCTCTATTTCACAGACTGGCTGTACAGTTCTCATAATATCTAGCAAGGAACCACAGTGCCTATTGGGCTCTTGTTGCTTTGTTTTTTCAAATTTAGAAGTTCCCTTTTTTAGGTCGTGTAGTTTGACAATTTTCCGGCTTTGTCACATGTTATATCAAATATACCTTTAGTGTAAACCTATGTTCATGACTCACATTGCCAGTATACTTACTCTATGCATTTCTTGGTACACTATCCAAATTTCTGCATATTTTTCAGTCGTTCAATTTTTCATTCAAACTTCTTACTTTTTTATGTTAGTCACATTAGAAAATTCAGAATTTCCCCTTTCATTTTTATATTTTGTAGGTTGTCAATTTTTCAGCTTTTTCACATGTTATATCAAATGTACCATAAGTGTTAACTCAATATTCTTGGCTCACATTGCCAGTATAGAACTTACTCTGCAGTTACAGCCTCATAGCCTGACACAAGCCATTGAGCCACAACTGGAAAAAAGGCTGTGGCCCGCTCGACTCAAACCAATAGGTTGGAAACTGAGCTGTAAAACTCTATATCTAACTAATCAACTCATAGCCTAGTATCAAAGTTTTATTTTTGCTATTCATACATTTTAGTTGTTCCATTTTCTGTTCAAACTTCTTAATTTTTTTATGGTATGCTTTGCAGTTGAGAGTTTCCCACCTTTCTTTTAGATTTTGTATGTTGACTGGTTTTCAGTTTTTTTCACATTATATCAAATATATACACCATTAGTACTACTCAAATTCTTGGCTCACACTGCCAGTATACTTACTCAACATTTATAGTCTACTATCGAAATTTTTATTTTTCATACTCAGTTGTTCTGTTTTTACTTGAAACTTTTTGCCTTTTTTTGTTGTAATTTCAAATTCATGACTTCTCACTTTATTTTTACATCTAGGCAGAAGATGGGATTTTTTCCAGCCTTTTCAAACGTTACATCTTATAAGTTGTGTTTGGTTCTTTATTTACACAATAGGACACTAAATGGAAGTACGATATAAAAAATGAAAAGTCCTGAATTTAATGACAGAATTGGTTGCATCAAACTTGGCTGCACTTTGACGATTGGAAGTTCCAAGAAATATTTTGCCTTTTTCAACTCTTTTGAACTCGTGCTAATTATCACTTTCACACTGTAATATAACCTTACCTACAGGACTACTGGAATCAAATGTATTTGCATAAAAATGATTTCATTTTTCTGTGAAAATCGTTCGTTTTGAATTTGCACCCCTATCTATGGATGCAAAAAGCTGAATGCGTCTAACAAATTCTTTAACATGGATTTTGCAAACAGTCTGTTTATATAATACTTCCAAAACGCTTTGAAACCATTTCAACGAAGTGAAGCAAAGTATACGATCAGCATATTAAATTATGCTGAGTTCTTAGTCACAACGGTTCTTTTCAGATGAAAATATATGCCTTTGGTTTTCATATCTATGGTAGTCCCTGGATCGTAGGCTTGTAACTACAGTATCGGGTATCTAATCTGGTAAATATTATTAGAGTGGTAGTTGCTTTGTGTTGTATGTCTGACAGTTTGCTTGATGAACGTTTGAAGTTGAGCTTTAATATCTTTCCCGATGAGGGCAAGAAAATAAGTGGAAAATTTAGAAAATTATGCTGAATACTTTCAATTTTTAACATTCTGATATGTGTTTGTTTCATCACATGTGGAGTGTTATTGGAATTTCAGGAGTGAATGAGGTGTATGGACTGCTTTCTCGTTACGACACAATTGGTAAGCCACGCCCACCGCCGTGCAAAATGAACAGTGTTTCAGTGCAACAATCGACACGTGTGTTGTCAGCTGCTTCTCAGCTGCTGTAGCTACACTAAATACATACCACTCTAGATTTTGTCTGTAAAAAGGGGCGGGTCTTGTGACGTAGTTGAAAGCATTCTGTATATACACATCACCCATCAATGCTGTGGTAGAGTCCGGACTCGGACTCGTGATTTCAGAATTTGAAGGGCTAAGCCAGAAGGGATGATTCTCCTCATTAAGAAAGTTGAGGGACTCTAGTTTTGAGTCCGAACTCGAGTCCTTGAAAGCTGTAATTTACCAGACTTGGAGTCGAAACCTCCAGACTCAACTGCATAACTGATACCCAGCGAGCCAAACAGCTTAACCAGACGTGAAATATTGCACAACAAAGCTTAAGATCACGAGATCGAATCCTGGTAGTGTCAACTTTGTTTTCAACCATGTCCATATTTCTAACATTTGCCGATTTTCATGCATCCGTCCACCTGTCCATCCGCACATCGGTCCATCCGTCCGTCTTTGCTTTATTTCTCTTAATTATTGGAAAGAGCGTTAACCTTATTAGTTAGTTAGATAGACCTTACACAATGTGTTACATTTCACATGTACGATAGATCATACTTTCCCCTTCTCCAAAGTTTAGCTCTGATCTCCATTTTAAGTAAACTTCTGAGTGAGAAGTTTCTTAACTCTTTGGTGGAAGTATTTAAAACTGGTTTCTTCTTAATATAGTAATCAGTACTTGGAAAAATTGCATATTACTTGACCACTCACAGATACCGAATGGGAACTTGAAAGTGTACCTACTGTCTAACGCAAAATATATATTACAGGGCATGAAGCGTGAGTTCAAACAATGCAACTCCCATCTTCAAAGGACATTTTTTTTGTAGTTTAATTAAGAAACTGGGCAGAGAGACACTTCAGACTTAATTGAGGCACTTGTTAAGCATAAAGCACACCTATGTTTGTAAGTGGATCGATCATTTTACTTTCAGTTTGAATTGCATAATACTTATTTGTAACCTTGCTTGAAATACAAGGAGAGATAAATACATCCAAGCAATGAGGGTAGACCTTATGTACGGCAAACATAGAAAGAGGCGTTTGCATTATAATAAACACCCTCAATATAAAATAATAATGAACAACTAGTTTCTTTTTTCCCTTGTCCTGTACCTCAAAAAGTGTAAAATAAATGCATTTCTCAGTTTCCTATCGATCTGAAACAGTGTTCATCATTCAAAAGGGTTTGAAGTTTTGTTTTGTTTTGGAATAAAAGCCCGTGACTGTTAAATGATTCAGGGCAACTTAGAAGGTTTGGAAATGTTTTTTTTTTTCGGGTAGCAGAAGACGTTTTCAGGAAAAACGTGTTCAAAAACGATGGACAGCGGATGG
This sequence comes from Holothuria scabra, assembly GCA_037179385.1. NCBI lineage: Eukaryota > Metazoa > Echinodermata > Holothuroidea > Aspidochirotida > Holothuriidae > Holothuria > Holothuria scabra. Next base: position 53,905,692 of record CM074181.1, on the reverse strand, counting down.
AATTATCCACTTTTCAATTTCAAGATACAACCCTGACATGGGACATGGGTGAGCCAAGTGTGTGTCATGTTGCGTCCAAGTTCTCCAAATATTTGATGACAGAAACTTAATTCGTACGTCATATTCTACAGGAAAACGAGGGTTAAAGTCCATTTAATGTTCGCGGTGCGTCAATGTACGAAAATGTTTGAGCATAGGCGGGATTACGGGGGGGGGGGGGGGGGGGTGGGACTTGCCACTTTTTTCCAGAACTAAGTTTTTTACGTCTTAGTCTGGTTGCTTTTGCTACACAAATACAAACTGGAACTGACAGAGCTACGCGAGCGATACTTAATTAAGTTGTATAATGTTTGAACAGGTCATATTCTGCATTGAAAACTAAATAAAAACAATATTCTTCCCATAAATGTCTCAACGCTGTTTTTTCGACACGCTTTTCGCGCACCCGTTTTGAATATTTCAGGATTCGGGGTTACATCTCTTAGGGCACCTCTTCCATTTTCACTGAAACTTATCACCAGTTCCCGGGCCGTACCCAGCTGAAGCTCTAGCGTAACTAGTGAAAGGGGGAGGCAGGGAGGCGGTCGTCTTCTGGTCCCCTTCTCTGACCAAGTGCCCCCAACCTCTCTGAAAGGACGATGATCTTATTTCAACCCGGCCTAATCTGGGGCTCCACTGTTTTTCGGCCTAAGTGAAAAGGGGCCCACCCTTTCTCTAATTTCCATTAATTTCTCTATTGAGATGTCCCAAAAGTCCATTTTTCGGCGTATTCTGCGCGTCCCATCACAAATAAGGACTATATAAAAATCTCATATAAACTTAGGACTCTTATAGTAAACCAACTGTACGTTTTTTACTTAATGCAAATATCCCAGGGGCGCAAATCTCTGTTTGATAGGGTGGGGGCGAAAACGCTTATGACGTGCCCATGAGTATTAAACTATGCACGTGTGGCGGGCACCGCGAACGCGAAGCCCCAAAGGGCCCCTGGTGGGATCCAGGGGCAAAGCCCCTGTGGGGGTTCAGGGGGTCAAGCCCCTGGAAGCTCTTGTGTTCTAGCATTTCCGAAGTTTCGGAAAAACTGTTCCGAACGGAAATTTTCCAATGTAATCCTCTTGGGTTTTAGTACAGTTGCTGTAACTAGAAACGGGTTAGTTTGAGTACAAAGTTTGCGAGAGGATGTGAGGGGCAGTATTTTTTCACATGTTCTGGCAATAAAAGTGGTTAACCTCCTTTTTGATTACCAACACTGTTTTGAACTAAAAAGTTACTTGTCGCTTCCAAAATCATACATAGATAAGATTACTAGTATTTCACTTACAAATGAGCAACTTACACCGGCTGGGTCGAGTGTGTGAAATTTGAATAGCCCTCAGTCAGCTAATGCAACTAGCTTTAGCCTTTATCGGGAGTCGTTCGCTAGATCAAGGTTACATATTCTTCCATGGTGGTTGTATCAAAACCACGTTCGTGTGTGCGTGTACGTGTGCACTTAATTCATTATGACGTGCACTTGACGTTTGCTACGTAAATGGAATTTCATATGGCTTCGATTCTTAGACATGAAAATACTTAGTCCGTTGTATAATTGTAGCGTATTTGCTGTCAGCAAAGGAATGTCAAAAGTAAACAGGAAAGTTAACAGCCGTGTTTCAGAGCTAGCATGGAGCTATTAACCATATATCCTCCATATTTTTGTTCAGAAAAAATAACCACGCACCCAAAAAAGGTGATCGTATTTTTAGGTCTACTCAAATTTTTGGGGGGCCAAATTACGACTTGGCCCCCACTTTTTCACTTGAGGGGGCGAAGGCCCCCTTGCCCCCCCCCCGGGATTTGCGCCCCTGAAATATCCTCAGGGGTCACCCTTATTCAGCTGTAGTGAAAAGGGACCAGGCTTTGTCTAATTTTGTTTCAATTTTACCACTGAGATGAAGTAACAATTCATTTTTTCGGGCTCTGTGAAAGTCACCTGAAAAAGACTATACAGGAAACCAGAGTATGTTTGTGTTTCAGTAAGAATGTCTTTAGGGGGCCACCGTTATTCAGCTAAAGTTAAATGTGGCCCATCCTTTCTCTAATTTTAATTCAATTTCATTACTGAGATGTCTTAAACGTAAATTTAATTTTTTTTCGGCGAGCTTCGCGCGCCCCATCATAGACAAGGGCTGAATTCACATCACATGAAAAGCCCCCTAGCTATCTGAAAAGAAGATCTGGGGCACCGAGGAGGGAGCCCCTGAATAACCTCAATTTTAAGGAGGTCTCCACTTTCAGAGATCAAAACCTGCCCCTGTGTTTGAGCCTCCAAACAAACATGTTTCAACCCTGCTCAGGGTCAGGGCGTGCGTCTTACAAGTGATAAGTGCAAACCGCTTAAATTTTTTAACTATACTCTCTAAATATAAAATAATGAAAGATCGTCTTTGACGGTTTAATGTAATTCTACTCCTTTTGCAGTTATAGCTAACTCTAAATGAGTGGAATTTGGCATTTAATTTTTTACCTCTTATTAGGCTATTTAAATGATTATGTCAGGATAACTTTCGGTGTTATGTGAGGGGCTAGAACTGGCGTAGCCACGGGGTGGTTTGGGGGGTCAGAACTCCCCCCCCCCCCATGACCCAACCTTGCAATGCAAATAACACCTAAAATAGTGTTTTTTCTCTCTATCCTTAGACTTTTCCTTCATGTCGTGCCCATGGATACCCATGTTGCAGATACGTCCACCTTACCTTCATAAGGTCTCGGACATTATCTGGATGCCTGAACAAGTTATAATAGGCAACTTGGGAAATATCAAGTGGGCAATAACTCCTGTGTTGTGTTTAAGATTAAATTGCACCATTACCTTTGCGGCGGTTTTCCGTCTCGACTTTGCAAAATCATTATACCAAAGAAGCCAATGTAGTGTCGACTGGTGGAATCATGCGGATGGATGCACATGAGGAACGGAAGTTATGTGACAATTTGATCGATGTGCCCCAGCCGGAAGTGCCAAATCCCCAAATTGTACATTCCGGTTCAGACAGATGCGACTTGGGAGAGGACGTCACCCTAATGTTAAAAGGGGTTTACCTGGTGTCAACCTGGGGTTCGATTTTACCTGTGGTTCGATTAGGGATTAGGTTAGGATTCAGTCAGTTTAGGTAAGAGTTAAGTGAACTTTAGAGTAAGCAATTTCTGAAGGACTAAAAGCAACGTTATCATAATAATGATACGATATTTCACCATATTTTGGAGTTTGACGATGACGTCCTCTCCCTAGCCCCATGCGATTCAGTCTGAAGTTTATGTCTTGCATTGTATAAAATGCAGCAGGAAAAATACAACTTGGTAAAACGTGTATCAAATCAAAACACACATAGACAAGTACCGGTAACTGCTAAACATATCTTGGAATCATCGTGATTCTTTTCCCTTTTAGTCTCGCTTCAAGAGTGGTTTAAGTTTTTCAAAGGAAGCACAAGCCTTTAAGAATTGATGTAAATCCTGCCAGTAGTACAATGTCTAGTATTGACGTGTCCACAGTTTTTTGTTGAAAGCAAATCCAGAACGCATGTTTTGGAGCCTCCTCCCTCCTGGAGACAGGCCATCAGAGAAACAGTACACCTGTAAATTAAGATTTAAAAAAAAAAAAAAATGAATTACACATGACAATATAACAGTGCACCTTATAAGCAGATATTACAATTTTCCAAAATCAAAGAGAACACATTGTTTTACATTTAAATTAATGACGCACGAAATGACGCTACGTAATATTTACAAAGTCCTAAATTTCACAACACTGCTATGCTAGCCAGTGAGGAGGGAAACGTACTTTTAGTTTAATTAACTCTTTGTCGACCATGCAAAAATAAAAGGGTAAAAGGTAAATTAACTTCAACTTTATTCTACTTCATCTGATTGCACAGACGTGAAGGTGGTTCTCAAGGCAAAGGACATTGAAAGGTTGACTAGTTTGTACTGTTTACTTCCTTCTTGTAAAGTCTTCTTGACCCTCTGGCAAAGGGCCGTATGGCGAAACCAAACTTTACGTCCTTGAAGGAAAAGACTTGATCAACCTCACGGGCCTCGGACCATTTATATTATTGGTCTATCAGGTATGGCTCCATTCTAGATTGGATGAAAAGAACAGATGCTATAAACGATCTTATCCAAACGGCCGAGAAGCGATCCAAACTGTTGTAAACTCTTGTGTGAGGATTCGTTTGGCATTCCATACCACACGATGACCCTTTATATCATCGTAGAACGCAAGCCAGAAGAAGATAAAATTGTCGAATTGTCAGAACAGGGAGGTTTTACTAGGTGTCTAATAACACCTCCCTGGTCAGAAATGGGTACCTTAATGAGGGTCAACACCACTAAAATATACTTAGGAAATTGTTAGTGTTTTGTTCAGGGGGTGATACACTGTCAAACCTGAATTACATTTGAAACCTCCCCTTGCTTTAATACAACACGTTACTTTACACTCTCACCACCCCTACAAATAAATGTCGTTTAAATACGTTGAAGTAAATTAATACTTTTGGTCAAACTATGATTCGGGCACCCGGATGCCGCCTCCACCATAGCGGCCCCACTGTTTATTAACCTCATGACGGATCCAGGATTTGCCAGAAGGGAGCCCATGTCAGTTGTGGCCAAAAGGATAAATATGGGGAAGTAGAACACCAGCAGGACTATCCGAGCGGAGCGATCCATGCAAGAAAATTTTTGACTTTACCATTGCAATCCTACAGATGGCCGGAAATGGCAATTACCGAATGAGAATAATATAAAAAATGATGCAATTCGTTAGTTAGTTAGTAAGAAAGTTAGTTATTTAGTTAGTCAGTTAATTAGTTAGTCAATTAGATGGGGTTTGACGACACGTACACCAACACAAATGTGTTATATAGTGTCACTAAGATAGAAAAATTTACATCGTTGAGGAAAAGCTACCTAAAAAATTAAAACGGGGGTCTATTTCCATCAAAAGGCCATCAGAGGCCAAGAAAGCCAAAAAATACTATTCCTCGGGCTTGTGAGCAGAACCTTAATTTCTTTGGTAATTCTGGAGGAAGAATCCTCCAGTTGGAACACTACCAACAATTTGAGGAACACACAACAAAACTGAAAACTCGAAACCCCAGGCCTCAAACAAGCAGAAATGTCGTTTCATGAAAGCATAGACGCTTTTCACTTTGGGGGACAGTATATTTTTTCCCGGAAAATGTAGCTTTGTTTTTAAAACTATTGGAATTATCGAAAATTGATAACTTGGCTTGGTTTGGGAGAAAATAGTGTATTTTTAAAACCAACCAAGGTGCCGTTTTCGAATGGGAATCTCCGTCACCTTAAGTTGAAGTAGTGAAGTACACTACATGCTGCTTTATGAAACTTCCTGAAAGCCACGTGACAATTTTTTTTCTCCTTAAATGTGAAAATTACTAAGAGTTACTGCGTATTGCATCTAACGTATTATGCAAAACTGAAGCCTTAATATATTGTGAAAAAACTTGAAGGAAAATTTAAAAATTGTGAACTTCAGATACTACTGTGAAATATGTTTGCTCTTGACATGCCCTTTAAGGTGCTGACGATCAGCTGGCATAGCAAATACCAAAAATACTGATGCAAACAAAGGATAAAAGATTCCCGTGATTCTGTCACTAAATTGTTCAGTGACATGCTTCATCCAGAGGAATAATTGAGGTTCATCAAACCGTTGGCTGTTAAATTGTTTAAAAGACATCAAAAGACTTGTCAAGTTCTAATTGGCTAATTAATCTACCGACTTTCATGGTGCCTGCATGATAAACTTGCCCAGTTGCGTCTGTAACATGATGATGGTATGTTTTTCCTACAGACAAGGTTTCATCCAAACTGAGAGTCATTCCGCAGCAACAACGTCTAGCTATTTAAGCAGCATTTAAATAAAACCTCCTCGTTAAAAGCAAACCTCAGATATTTACTGACCAGCCCATTCTTTCACAACGAAAAGAACCAGTCTGTTACATCATCAATACTCCTGTTTGGGTAAGGTATTATCATTATTGTATATTCCTTTGTATTTTATGCATATTCCTGTTTAGGAAGTGACATGAGTGATGAATCACCTTTGTTTTCTAGTTTCACCAACCGTATTGTTCTTGTCCATTTTGGGTGTCCAGAAGTTTTCCGTGGGAAGGGACGAGGATTAAACGAGAAAATTAAATGCAAGGGAAGTATATATTCTAGAATATTAAAACAATGGAGCGTCATGAGACTCCCCCTTTTTTTAGATTGTTAATACCTCATAAGCTGTCTTACAGGCTGTTACCTTTGCACGCCTAGTTTTATTGAGAATGTATAATTGCCGTAAATTGACGCACTGTTTCCAACATTTTCGCCCCCCCCCCCCCTTCACAGAATAATGGGCTAGCGCCGCTGAAGTCCATATCGCATTGTTGCTTAACACCACGCGCATTCCTTCTACGCGTTTTACCGACCCAGGTTTTTGAAATTGTTCCATTGAGCTTAATAAATTAAAGCGGACACCCTTTTTGAGATTTTTGAGATGATTTAACATACAAAGACCCTACCGAAATATGTAGACATTTCTCCAAGGCTGTTTGATGGGACTGAACAGCAATCCCGATTGAAAGTCAAGCAAAGACCCAGGAATTTAAGGGTATTACTGATACCCATGGTAACCCATAAAACTGTAAGTTAGTCAGTTCGAAGGAGTTGTACGGCCCAGGTTCTAGGAATCTAGACAATTGGTTTAAGACTGGCCGACTATGGCCTTTTTCCTTTCCAGTTGTGGCTCACTGGCTTGTTCTCCCTACCCTATTGTACTAAGCACACTGGCTGTAGTTCCACAGTCTTCAGTACGACCTCAGCCCTTAAAAAGGGCCCAGCATTATGTTTCTTTGCTACTCACTTCATTAACAGGCTCAATACGTCAACTCCTTTGGTGACTGTAGCTAGGAAAGTCATCTCTCGCGTCCCCAAAATGTTATCTTTTCTCACCAATATTTCCATAATTAATGTTATGTATTATATCGTATATTTTACATTATATATTTTATTTTATATTATTATTTCGTATATTCCATATAATTATTTTGTACATTCCAAAAATAATTATTTCGTATATTCGATATATTATTTCGTTTATTTAGCCGTATCACACAATTAGAAATAGTTATATCATCCATGTGCACTTTGACGGTGTACGCTATCAGAACTCTTTCAGGCTAAGCTTTCTCCCCTTTTTCGAATCCCCCATTTTCCAAACACTTACATTTTTCTTCTCCTAGGACACATTAACTTTGCCGCATTGAGTATTCTGTTATTTTCCGAAGTGATCAGTGCAATATTTGACATTCCAAAGTTATGAAGGGTACACATCGTATGAAAAGAGCCAGCTCTGGCTGCCTCTCTTCAAAGCTGTTCAAGAGAACCCGACATCACACATCACTCATAGCTCTCAGTGGCGGAAGGGGGGTGAAGTTTTGATCGACTATAGATCCTCACTACTAGGGCCCAATCTCAGCCCGACTGATACACCAAAGAATGTCCAATTAGAAATTCACACCGTCCCGTAGGGCCATGACAACACCTATTTATTCAAGGTGAAAAAAAGAGCTCTACTCCTTCTGCAAGAGATGATGCCATGGTAATTCTGGCTACCTTAGGTTCTGTACCTTTAGTACCGCTCAGAGTGGACTGAAGGATCATGTATATGTACCAAGCATTATTATCATAACTCCTCATTACATCCCCCATCTCCTCAGAAAAATGGATCACGTCTTTTTAAAACCACTTGATATGGTACGATACGATACGATATCATACATTACGGACGCATGCTTAGTAAGCCTCTATATCCGCATCAAACATCAGACCATTGCACACGACTGATCATCATGAGAACATCGTATATACGAAGGGTAGCTTGCTGCAAAATCAAATTTCAAATCTAAATTTTCCCCAAAATTTTTAAGTCTTCTTTTAAAAGCAGCAACAGATTCAGCTTCCACAACTTTAGCTGGAAGACTATTTTAAAAATCAGGAACTCTATTCTTAAAGGCAATTTCCTTCAAATCTGAATGGCACTGCTGGTTTGTAAGTCTAAAAGTAAAACTGAGGCCTCTTGAAATATTCAATTCAATGTTTATTTCTAGCCAGGGGCGGAGCTGCCATATGGTGGGGGCGGTCGCCGCCCCTCCCCGACGGACCAAAATCGTCTGTCGGCGCCCTTTTTAGGTTTAAAACATACTTTACTCTTGCATCATTTTATTGGCAAAAGAAAAAGTTTGATAGCATTGTTTTAAGGCCCAGATAACAAGATGCTCAAACAGCCACCGGTAACTGTGCTATCTGCACTTTATTCTGATGACAAGGGTCATCTTCTGTAATACAGGAATAGGTTCGGCCGAGACGAATCTTCATGCTTTATACGCACTAATCAATGCTGTTGCTAAGCTAAGTTCATTGCTTCCACACCAAGCGTGATTATAAGCTTACAAAATACACGGACTGACATGAAATTCACCCTCACGGCCAATAAAAAAATGTTGCATGGGACGCCGCCATAATTGTAGCGCAAATAGCGCTCTTGTTGTTGGGGATAATTGTCAACATAGACCATAAAAAGAGTTTCTAAAGATACCAAAATAGTTTCCACAACATTTTTCAAATGAAATTTGAGCTGAACATTCAAGTTAAAATAAAATAAAACTGTTATCATAGTAGTAATGGTTTGAGAGTTTTAATGAGCAGCTTCCCTTTGCTTTTCTTCAAGTGACTATTCTCATGATAACTGCCTATTTCTGACACTGCACGATGATTCTAAGAAAATACTTTTTTCTGTACTTTCGTCTGTTCGTGGTGTCAAAAGCCAGAAAATTGCATGTAATAGGCCTAGGTTTCAGGCTACTTTTATTCATTATGAATTAGGTATCTAGAGAGCCAAGCAGGCCCTTTGTCTTATACACTTAATTTATGGCTATTTCAGAGGGGTCACTTGATGTAAATTACGTCAATTAATGTTTCTTCTGTACTTACCTTGATTTCCAGATACCAAAAATGTACACCTTACGGTGATTTATTTCCATAATTTTTTCCCTCTGTATAGATTGCTTGCTATTTGGTTCTAGCAGGTTTTATCTCTGTCTTCACAAAGGTACGGAAGCGTAGAAGGGCCATTCAAAAGAAAAAAGAACCGTCTCGGCAAAGTGACAATTTTCGTAAAATTGACATTTTGACGACTTAATGGACTCCTTAAAATGGCAAAATTTTGAAAATTGTCATCTTGACAAGATAAAACATCTTGTCAAAATGGCAAAATTCGGAAAATTGAAATTTTGCCGACCAAACAACATCTCGTCAAAATGACAAAGTTCCGAAAATTGTTATTTTGCCGAGTAAGAACATGTTGTCAAAATGGCAAAATTCCGAAAATTGTCCTTTTGCCGAAATAGAACATCTCGTCAGAATTGCAAAATTCAGAAAATTGTCATTTTGCCTAGTATCAGCATGTTGTCAAAATGGCAAAACTCGGAAAATTGCCACTTTGCCGAGTTAGAACATCTCGTCGAAATGGCAAAATTCGGAAAATATGACATTTTGCCTAGAAAAAAAAAAACAACTTGTCAGAACGGCAAAATTTGGAAAATTATGGAAACGTTAAGGTGCCGTCAAATTACAAACTTAGATCCTATATTATCTTAACATTTTGCAACAAAATGATGAAATATTCACTTATTATCGTAACATTTTGCAGTTAAGTGATGAATTACAAACTTACCATATTTCAACAATTCAACATTTTGCAGAAAATTGATGAACTACCTACTTATCACAAGTAATCAATTCAACATTTTGCAAAAAAATGATGAATCACAGACTTAACGGATTTCGACAATTCGACATTTTGCAGATAAGTGTTTAATTGCACATTTATCGGATCTCAACAATTAACCAATTTGCAGAAAAATCACGAATTCCACACTTACCAGATGTTAGCAAATCAACATTTTGCAGAAAACTGATGAATTACTCAGTTATTGGATCTAAGCAATTCAACATTTTGCAGAAAAATATTAAATTACACATATTAAAGATCTCACCAATTCTACATTTTGCAGAAAATTGATGAATTACACAGTTAATGGATCTTAACAATTCTAAATTTTGCAGAAAATTGATGAATTATAGACCTAACGGATTTCGACAATTCACCATTATGCAGATAAATGTTTAATTACACATTTATCGGATCTCAACAATTAACCAATTTGCAGAAAAATCACGAATCCCACACTTACCAGATGTTAGCAAATCAACATTTCGCAGAATACTGATGAATTACTCAGTTATTGGATCTAAGCAATTCAACATTTTGCAGAAAAATATTAAATTACACATTTAAAATATCTCACCAATTCTACATTTTGCAGAAAGTTGATGAATTATCGGATCTTAACAATTTAACAATTCGCAGAAAAATGACGAATTACGAACCTGCTTAAGATTCTATTTCCACATTTTAAAGAGGTAGAATAAAGTATGGAAACGTTAAGGTGCCGTCAAATTACAAACTTAGATCCTATATTATCTTAACATTTTGCAACAAAATGATGAAATATTCACTTATTATCGTAACATTTTGCAGTTAAGTGATGAATTACAAACTTACCATATTTCAACAATTCAACATTTTGCAGAAAACTGATGAATTACCTACTTATCACAAGTAATCAATCCAACATTTTGCAAAAAAATGATGAATCACAGACTTAACGGATTTCGACAATTCGCCATTTGGCAGATAAGTGTTTAATTGCACATTTATCGGATCTCAACAATTAACCAATTTGCAGAAAAATCACGAATTCCACACTTACCAGATGTTAGCAAATCAACATTTTGCAGAAAACTGATGAATTACTCAGTTATTGGATCTAAGTAATTCAACATTTTGCAGAAAAATATTAAATTACACATATTAAAGATCTCACTAATTCTACATTTTGCAGAAAATTGATGAATTACATAGTTAATGGATCTTAACAATTCTAAATTTTGCAGAAAATTGATGAATTATAGACCTAACGGATTTCGACAATTCACCATTATGCAGATAAATGTTTAATTACACATATATCGAATCTCAACAATTAACCAATTTGCAGAAAAATCACGAATCCCACACTTACCAGATGTTAGCAAATCAACATTTTGCAGAATACTGATGAATTACTCAATTATTGGATCTAAGCAATTCAACATTTTGCAGAAAAATATTAAATTACACATTTAAAATATCTCACCAATTCTACATTTTGCAGAAAGTTGATGAATTATCGGATCTTAACAATTTAACAATTCGCAGAAAAATGAAGAATTACGAACCTGCTTAAGATTCTATTTCCACATTTTAAAGAGGTAGAATAAAGTGTGCTGTCATTGAAACTTATCAATTACACGTTTTCATACCGAAACATTTTTGTGTATCTGTGTGTTTGGGGCAATCCGACCTCTTGAGGCGGGGGAGGGGGGGGGCGTAAAACTTGCAAAGAGCCCATTTGGGGTTGTGGCAATCCCCTCTTGTAATGCTACTGGTTTGATGTGTGTAAAAGGTGAAGTAGCATATCAGACTCTACAATTAAATCACTTTCTTTCCATTCTCTGCTATCTTCTCAAAAGGACCCCTATAATTACTTGTTTTCGTTGTTATTGGGACGTTAATGTCAGCAAGGTCTAAACACCCTAAAAATTCAACACAACAGCTACAAATCTAAAGTTTGTTATAGTTTTCACTTAAAGGCTGTACTAATCCGGGCTTGGTTTAAGACAAAAACAACAACTGGCATTTAATTATCCTTTTTGAATCAGGATTCCTGAACCTACTTGTACCCCATTAATTCTTTAAGGCCGAACCATCGAGCAAAATTTCGTTTACAAAGTGCAGTCAACGATTATCACCTCATTTAATTCGGACTAGTTTAAAGGAATAACTAAAGATAACAACCTTTAAACACGTAAAGCGTACAGGTATGAAGCTGTTTTCGACAGAAGGGTGGAGAGGGAAGCTGAAAGGTTTTCTTCGGACAACATTTATTGCCACGGGTCTAAAGAAAGAGGGGCGTCGATTTGATCCTGAAAGGTGGGGGAGGGGGGAATCTGGCCTACATTTTTCTCCTTCCCTGGTAAGGTATCAACATGTTCGTAGCTAGACATTTTTACGAAAAGGGGGATGGGCAAACATCCAAATTTTACGATTTTTTAAGTGTGAACACCACTGTACTAGGGACGTACTTTGTGACGCGCGAAGCGCGCTGAAATTTGTACCCTTTTTCCAATGTATAAAAATATGGAGCTTGCGTTGCAGAAAAGTTCGTCGGAGAGCCTCATTTCGTAGGCTTTGGATAACATTATGTAGCAACAACGATCTTTGTTCGCCCCTCAATCTCAGATTTGCCAACTGGAAATACAAATTCTTCAGTAATCCCCAAATTAATTTTTCATGTCAAGGGCTTATATTGGGGAAAATTTGGAATTCTATGGAAGAAAATTTATGAAAAGCACTGTAGTTACCTTTGTTAGTTGATGATCTGGTGTCACATATAGCAAATTTCCGGTTTTTTCACTTCAAGAGCTCGGAAAATTTGACCAAACTGAAGGTATGAGTGAGCCATTCTGCTTAGGAATTGCGATTTGCGGCATGCGAAGTGCCTGGAAAATTTTGCCTTTTTGAAACAAATAATAACGAATAAGGAGCTTTTATTGGAGAGATTTTGGAGTTTCGTAATTTCATGAGTTGTCAAACCACACAGTAGACTGGTTTCACAAATAGCAAGTTTCCGAATTCTTCATTTTTCAGAGCCACCTGCCTCCTGTAGCTACGCCACTGGGTGTCTAAGAGAGGGGGGTGGGGGCCAAATGCAAAATGTTTGTAAATGTTTCAATATTTTCAGTTACTGGGAAACTCCAAGCAGGCAGCACGACTATCTAAGAGGAGCGCCACCATTAGTTGGCGCGGAGGGTACAAGAAAATTTTTGACTTCACAAACCCTTCAGATGGTCGGAAACGGCACCTCTCGAGTGAGAATAATATGAAAAATAGGGCAAATATGAAATGACTACATACATCTAAATAGAAATGTCACATTTTGAAACTAGCACTTACAATTTTTACTTAGAGTAAAAGTGATTATTCACTGTAAAATCCGGGACGTCATATGACATTAATTACTGTAAAATTTATATTTTTAAATTATTGTTAAAATCCCTTAGTCGAAATGTTGTGGCGGAAGTATGCTTTCGCACTATTTAAGATTGAATACCCCTTAATATTTCCTTTTTGAAAAAATGTAAAAATAAATTATTGTAATTTCCCTATAAATATTACCTAATAATATATTTCACTACATTACATTTGGGGACAATCAAATATTATTAATTTTTTCAAAAAAGAAAGGGGATACTCCCTCTCTCTACCATGGGCGTCGATTTGTGGGGAAGAGGGGGACATGTCCCCCCCCACACTTTTTTGAGTGGAGGGGACACTAACGTTAAAGTCCCCCTCCCCCCGCTTCTTTTGTGACCTGAAACTTAAAAGTTAGATACAACCCAAAAATATATACATGTAGGTTATGAAAGGTGTGCTCTGCCGATTACGATCGGTTTTCTGTATCAATAATTCCACATGTTTACTTTACAAATCCCCAAAATTTTCGGGCGCTTGCAGTCTCATTGATGTTCCTTTTTCACTTGCATATCAAACATACATTATTCATCGATCTCAATGATTATGTCGATTGATTGTGTGCATAGGGCAGCAGATGTGGTTATGAAGGAGCACGACATTTAGGAATTTGAAGAAGAGGAATCGTCGACTTCTATGTTTTAATGAAATCTGTAACCTTTAGTGAATGACCAGCCTGGCAGGCTGAAATTGGCAAACACATTTTAGGGAAACTGAAAATGCCTCGGTGCATAGTCTGCATGCAACTTTTTCAAAAAATAAATGATTTCTAATGCAAATTAATTTCGACACGCGCACATCACACATTCGTATAACGATTCGACCATTTCGTATTTAGATCATTATCAGAGAAGAAAAATCACACTGATGTTTGCTATATTAGAGAAGTCAATCTGGAATTAGAGGTACACCTCCATCCTCTATCTGTAGATAGTGTATGATGAGGTGTCGTTCGAAAGGACATATTTTTTTTTTTTTTTGTATCAGCAATCTTACACCGGTAGGCCTATCCAACGGTGTCTCAGTAGCACCAGTGGGTACCACCCCCTCCCCCATCGATCTGTGATTTTCCCGCAGTAGACTGAAGTTTGCTTTTCATCAGTTCATGGATTTATCTAACCTTCTTTTAAAAATTTTTCTTTACTATTAAACTTTTGCAAAAATCCTTCGCAAACTATCACAATTTTCGTTGTGATTCTATTCACTTATAGTACACCCGGTAAATTCACATCGACTGTATAGTCCGTTGAAGTAATTACCCACACCATCAAGATCATGTTTTTAAGACTTTGGAGTTTCCTAGTAACTCAAAATATTGAAATATTTAGCACCATTTTGCATTTGGACCCCTTCTCTCAGGCACCCAGTGGCGTAACCAGCGGCGGCGCCAGAATGTCAAATCGAAACCGAGCGCAAAGCGCGAGGTCTTGCGGGTGGGGTCCAGGGGCCCGCCTTAGGTCCCCTGGTAGGGTCCAGTGGCAAAGTCCCGGTGGGGCCCAGGGGGCAAAGCCCCCGGAAGCTCTGGGGTTGTACCATATTTCTGGGTGAAAAATTATGTCCCACGAGAGGTATATTATTTGATTTTTCGGTTGATCTAACTCCAAGGTTAACAACTTTTTTTTTCTTTGAGAGTATCATTATATTTGCGCGGTGCCACCGAGTACCACTATACTAGTCAGTGGCTAAACCAGACTTTTCATTTGGGTGGGGTGCTGTGGATGGGCAAAGAGTTGAAGTAGTGTTAAGCTGTAATGACACCATCTAAGCAGAACGCAATCATCAGTTGGCGTGCAGCCTACATAAATAATTTATGGATGTATGAGGGAGAATAAGAAACAATTGAAAAATAAAAGAAGCACGCTATGTACCAAACCGCGAACTGCCAAGACAAGGCAACTTTATATCATAAGTGATATGCGTACCACATGTAGATTGGAAACACCTTACCCTAACCCGGAAGGATGATGTAGGCCTACTTCAAGAGCATGTAATTAGAAAAATTTTCGTCAGTATCAATTGCACGTTCACCCAGGAGCCAGTGCACTCCCACCCCCAACACACACACTCATAGGCCACGTGCACTTCCATGCCATCAGTTTTACTTGGGGGAGCAACTGGGGGCAAGGAAAGAATTTGATGGGGAAATGCCCCTTCACCCCCCCCCCCCGTAGCGCCGCCAATGGGCGTAGCTACAGGGGGGAAGGCGGCTCTGAAAAATGAAGAATTCGGAAATTTGCCATTTGTGAAACCAGTCTACTGTGTGGATTGACAACTCATGAAATTACGAAACTCCCAATTATCTCCAATAAAAGCTCCTTATTCGTTATTATTTGTTTCAAAAAGGCAAAATTTCCCAGGCGCTTCGCGTGCCGCAAATTGCAATTCCCAAGCAGAAGGGCACACTCATACCTTCAGTTTGGTAAACTTTTCCGAGCTCTTGAAGTGACAAAATCGGAAATTTGCTATATGTGACGCCATGCAGATCAGTGACGTAGCTACGGAGGGGGCTGGGGGCTCTAGCCCCCCCCCACTGAATCGTCTATCTCCCCCCCCCCAGCAGCCCCCACTGGCGACCTGGGAAAAAATGTATTCACGCTGGCCGATGATAATATTCAATCCGAGCTACCTGGCTACTATGACATAGGTACACTTGCGATAGATCCACTCTGAATGTCGGAATAAATTCAGGTAGACTGTGACAACTCGTCGGGTTTCTGGATGGATAATTTCCTAGCAGATTTGGAGTGGCTGAAATTGGCTACGGTACCTTGGTGTGGATTAAAGTGTTCTCCTAGCATCTAGCCTGTTTCTATCTCCTGTAGGAATTTTTTTCAATTCCTGGGGATGCACAAATTTGTTCCAAAATCATACCTAGTGCGGTGGGTAGGATATTTGAGTCAAATTAGGTTGGAAGGAATTTGCACTTTGCACGGCCATTGCTGCCACTCATAGGCCAGTGCAACAACCAAACCCAAGTTGGGTCAATGCAGTCTCAAGGGTCGCAACCTTACCACTATTACCTCATAGGACATCACTGAGTCCTTGGGAGGAGTGGACAAACCCAGTGGCGCACGAGACGGGGGCAGGGGGAAGACTGCCCCAAATTTCCGCAAAATCTAAATTCGGGCAGGAATTTGGGAAAACTTCGGGCAGCAATTTGGAAAAAAATCGGACAGCGCTTTAATTTTGGAAAAAAGGGATGCTTTTTCAGAAAATTCCTAAATGTGTCCGAAATCTTAGATTGCCCGAAAAAAGGAAAGAAACGTCATACAGTTGCTTTGATATAGTCGTTTTCATGAAAACATCAGTCGAGATTCCAAAAAATCGCTACACCTTCGGGCAGTGCAAAAAGCTTTTATTAGTGACTTTTACTTCACTTATAATCACAACACAATGCCCGAAATTGTCGAATACCCAAAATCTTTCAAGCAAATTCCCGAAAATGGAAAAGTACCATAAGTAAGGGTAACATAGTTTCGAAAACTCAAACATATCAAAAAATCATGGCGCATTTGGGAAGCCTGTGGCTTAAAGGAAACAATCGTTCTGGAGCATGTTTTTAAATGTTGTGCAACACAATACGGTACTCGAAATGGCCGATTATTTTAATAGCTTCAAATCTTTACCGCAAAACAAAAAAAGCTATTTTTAAAGTGACATTTTCATGGAAATTAACAAAGATCTGCGACACATTTGGGTAGAATGTGAAAAAAAGTTTTCACCATCCCCACTTCATACTGTAGTCTTGCAAAAATTGCCCGAAAGGGTCAAATATTTGGGCACAGGTTAAAAAAGATGCTGAGACGTTTTCAAATGCCAAATGAATTCAACGCACGGACAGAAGGGTGTTTAGGTGCAGTGCCCAAAAGTTTGCCATCTATCCTGCTCTAGAGTCGAATACGGGCAATGTTATGAAAATCGGGTAATTTGTTTTCCGATACTTTAATGACGCAGTGTGATAATGTCTTCCCATAAGTCTGCTTGAAAATTCTTTAAACACACCTTGTAATGTTACATTTTTCAAAAGTAAAATCATATAAAGTCGGAATTTCTTGCAGTCACACAATTTTATCAATATATATTAAATTAGCCAAGAGACGTAATAGAGTAAAATTCATTAGCATGTTTTCAATTCCATTTTATGGTTTCCCCAGAAAATATGCGGGACCATTTCATCGATTGGTAGTGATACATTTTATCTGGTAATTTTCTGATCAAATAGCGACTGCTTAGATCTCCCCCTATAAGCCTGGGAAATGTCATTTTCGACTGTCTCAGGGGTACGATTTTTCAAAATTTTCTGTTCGCTCCGCGCCAACTAATGGTGGCGCTCCGGGTAGATAGTCTTCCCAGCAGAATTTTAGTTTCAAGTGGACATTATTTTCAAAGGTAACCTCGAAGTAGCGACTGCTTAGACCCAATATAAGTATAGGAAATGCCATTTTTGACTGTCTGAGGGGTCAGATTTTTCAAAATTTCATGTACGTTTCGCCCCAACTTATGGTGGTGCTCCACTTAGACCGCTTCATTACAGAATTTAAGTTCCAAGTGAACATTTTTTGCAAATGAAAACTTAAAATAACAACTGCTTAGACCCCCTATAAGCCTGGGAAATGCCATTTTCAACTGTCTGAGGGGTCGGATATTTCAAAATTTTCTGTACGCTTCGCGCCAACCAATGGTGGCGCTCCGCTTAGTCTTTCCGGCTGAATTTTAGTTTGGAGTGAACGTTTATCTGCAATTGAAACTTACAATAGCGACTGCTTGGATCCCCTCTATAAGCCTTGGAAACGTCATTTTCGACTGTCTGAGAGGTATGAATTTTCAAATTTTCTGGACGCTCCGCGCCAACCAGTGGTGGCGCTCAGTTTTGACTGTTTTACGGGCAGAATTACACTTTTCGGGCGAAAATCTTCTGTCCCCATACTGAAATGCTCCCCTACGCCTATGGAAATACCTTACTCATGCCTGCACTGGAACAGCTGCTTGCAATATACAGCAGGATTTTGGATTTGCGATCCTAGAATACATAGTCCAGTGGAGTAATGAACTGAGCTAATCAGTATCTCAAAAGTGTGTTTGAAAATGAGAAAAATCACAAATTTTTCTCACCAGAATTACAGACATTTAAACCTGACAAATGCTATTCCCAGCCATCTGGGAGGTGTTAAAATCTAAAATTTTCTTTGTACGCTCCGCGCCAACTGATGGTGGCGCTACGCTTAGATAGTAAACTCCAGACTTCCCCCTACAAAAGTATCCCGCCTCCCCATAGCCTCCCCATAGCCTCCCCACGAAAAAATCATAGCTACGCTACTGCACCAGATCATCAACTGACAAACGGTAACTACAGTGCTTTTCATAAGTTTCATAAATTTTCTTTCATTAAAATTCCAAATTTTCCCCAATTCAAGCCCTTGACATGAAAAATTAATTTGGGGGATTACTGAAGAATTTGCATTTCCTATTGGCAAATCTGGGATTGAGCGGCGACCAAAGATCGTTGTTGCTACATAATGGTATCCAAAGCCTACGAAATGAGGCTCTCCGACGAACTTTTCTGCAACGCAAGCTTTTATTTTCATATATATTAGAAAAGGGGCAAAAACGTCCTAGTACAGTGGTGTTCACACTTAAAAAGTCGTAAAATTTGGATGCTTGCCCATCCTCCATCCCGCAAAAATGTCTAGCTACGAACATGTTGATACCTTACCAGGAAAGGAGAAAAATGTAGGCCAGATGTCCCCCCCCCCCACCTTGGAAATCAAATTGACGCCCCTGCTCTCTACCCCTCTTTCTTTAGACCCGTGGCAATAACGGTTGTCCGAAGAAAATCTTCCAGCTTCCCTCTCCACCCTTCAGTCGAAAACAGCTTCATACCTGTACGCTTAATTGTTTAAAGGTTGTTATCTTTTGGTTCTTCCTTGAAACTAGTCCGAATTAAATGTAAAGAGCAGTCCCCCCAAACTTATTTTGAAGAAAAAGCTAAATAGCACAATTTTCGTCTTATTTATCTTCAAAGCATCTTTCATTACATTTTATGATTTAACTATTGCATATTCAAGGTAAACCAAGCAATTATTTCGTGTAAATTTCACATTTGAAGAGAAACATTTTGGGATGACTGCTCCTGCCCTTTAAATGAGATGATAATCGTTGACTGCACTTTGTAAACGAAATTTTGCTCGATGGTTCGGCCTTAAAGAATTAATGGGGTACAAGTAGGTTCAGGAATCCTGCTTCAAAAAGGATAATTAAATGCCAGTTGTTGTTTTTGTCTTAAACCAAGCCCGGATTAGTACAGCCTTTAAGTGAAAACTATAACAAACTTTAGATTTGTAGCTGTTGTGTTGAATTTTTAGGGTGTTTAGACCTTGCTGACATTAACGTCCCAATAACAACGAAAACAGGTAATTATAGGGGTCCTTTTGAGAAGATAGCAGAGAATTTAAAGAAAGTGATTTAATTGTAGAGTCTGATATGCTACTACACCTTTTACACATATCAAACCAGTAGCATTACAAGAGGGGATTGCCACAACCCCAAATGGGCTCTTTGCAAGTTTTACGCCCCCCCCCCTCCCCCGCCTCAAGAGGTCGGATTGCCCCAAACACACAGATACACAAAAATGTTTCGGTATGAAAACGTGTAATTGATAAGTTTCAATGACAGCACACTTTATACTACCTCTTTAAAATGAGGAAATAGAATCTTAAGCAGGTTCGTAATTCGTCATTTTTCTGCGAATTGTTAAATTGTTAAGATCCGATAATTCATCAACTTTCTGCAAAATGTAGAATTGGTGAGATATTTTAAATGTGTAATTTAATATTTTTCTGCAAAATGTTGAATTGCTTAGATCCAATAATTGAGTAATTCATCAGTATTCTGCAAAATGTTGATTTGCTAACATCTGGTAAGTGTGGAATTCGTGATTTTTCTGCAAATTGGTTAATTGTTGAGATACGATAAATGTGCAATTAAACACTTATCTGCAAAATGGCGAATTGTCGAAATCCGTTAGGTCTGTAATTCATCAATTTTCTGCAAAATTTAGAATTGTTAAGATCCATTAACTGTGTAATTCATCAGTTTTCTGCAAAATGTAGAATTGGTGAGATTTTTAATATGTGTAATTTAAATTTTTCTGCAAAATGTTGATTGGCTTAGATCCAATAACTGAGTAATTCATCAGTTTTCTGCAAAATGTTGATTTGCTAACATCTGGTAAGTGTGGAATTCGTGATTTTTCTGCAAATTGGTTAATTGTTGAGATCCGATAAATGTGCAATTAAATACTTATCTGCAAAATGGCGAATTGTCGAAATCCGTTAAGTCTGTGATTCATCATTTTTCTGCAAAATGTTGAATTGATTACTTGTGATAAGTAGTTAATTCATCAATTTTCTGCAAAATGTTGAAATGTTGAAAAATGGTAAGCTTGTAGTTCATCATTTATCTCCAAATTGTTAAGATAATAAGTGAACATTTCATCATTTTGTTGCAAAATACTAAGATAATATAGGGACTATGTTTGCAATTTGACGGCACCTTAACGTTTCCATAATAAAGTGTGCTGTCATTGAAACTTATCAATTACACGTTTTCATACCGAAACATTTTTGTGTATCTGTGTGTTAGGGACAATCCGACCTCTTGAGGCGGGGGGGGGGGGGGGCGTAAAACTTGCAAAGAGCCCATTTGGGGTTGTGGCAATCCCCTCTCCTCTTGTAATGCTACTGGTTTGATATGTGTAAAAGGTGTAGCAGCATATCAGACTCTACAATTAAATCGCTTTCTTTCCATTCTCTGCTATCTTCTCAAAAGGACCCCTATAATTACTTGTTTTCGTTGTTATTGGGACGTTAATGTCAGCAAGGTCTAAACACCCTAAAAATTCAACACAACAGCTACAAATCTAAAGTTTGTTATAGTTTTCACTTAAAGGCTGTACTAATCCGGGTTTGGTTTAAGACAAAAACAACAACTGGCATTTAATTATCCTTTTTGAAGCAGGATTCCTGAACCTACTTGTACCCCATTAATTCTTTAAGGCCGAACCATCGAGCAAAATTTCGTTTACAAAGTGCAGTCAACGATTATCACCTCATTTAATTCGGACTAGTTTAAAGGAATAACTAAAAGATAACAACCTTTAAACACGTAAAGCGTACAAGTATGAAGCTGTTTTCGACAGAAGGGTGGAGAGGGAAGCTGAAAGGTTTTCTTCGGACAACATTTATTGCCACGGGTCTAAAGAAAGAGGGGCGTCGATTTGATCCTCAAAGGTGGGGGAGGGGGGAATCTGGCCTACATTTTTCTCCTTCCCTGGTAAGGTATCAACATGTTCGTAGCTAGACATTTTTACAAAAAGGGGGATGGGCAAACATCCAAATTTTACCATTTTTTAAGTGTGAACACCACTGTACTAGGGACGTACTTTGTGACGCGCGAAGCGCGCTGAAATTTTTACCCTTTTTCCAATATATAAAAATATGGAGCTTGCGTTGCAGAAAAGTTCGTCGGAGAGCCTCATTTCGTAGGCTTTGGATAACATTATGTAGCAACAACGATCTTTGGTCGCCCCTCAATCTCAGATTTGCCAACAGGAAATACAAATTCTTCAGTAATCCCCCAAATTAATTTTTCATGTCAAGGGCTTATATTGGGGAAAATTTATGAAAAGCACTGTAGTTACCTTTGTTAGTTGATGATCTGGTGTCACATATAGCATATTTCCGGTTTTTTCACTTCAAGAGCTCGGAAAATTTGACCAAACTGAAGCTATGAGTGAGCCATTCTGCTTAGGAATTGCGATTTGCGGCATGCGAAGTGCCTGGAAAATTTTGCCTTTTTGAAACAAATAATAACGAATAAGGAGCTTTTATTGGAGAGATTTTGGAGTTTCGTAATTTCATGAGTTGTCAAACCACACAGTAGACTGGTTTCACAAATAGCAAGTTTCCGTATTCTTCATTTTTCAGAGCCACCTGCCTCCTGTAGCTACGCCACTGGGTGTCTAAGAGAGAGGGGGGGGGGGGGCAAATGCAAAATGGTTGTAAATGTTTCAATATTTTCAGTTACTGGGAAACTCCAAGCAGGCAGCACGACTATCTAAGAGGAGCGCCACCATTAGTTGGCGCGGAGGGTACAAGAAAATTTTTGACTTCACAAACCCTTCAGATGGTCGGAAACGGCACCTCTCGAGTGAGAATAATATGAAAAATAGTGCAAATATGAAATGACTACATACATCTAAACAGAAATGTCACATTTTGAAACTAGCACTTACAATTTTTGCTTAGAGTAAAAGTGATTATTCACTGTAAAATCCGGGACGTCATATGACATTATTTACTGTAAAATTTATATTTTTAAATTATTGTTAAAATCCCTTAGTCGAAATGTTGTGGCGGAAGTATGCTTTCGCACTATTTAAGATTGAATACCCCTTAATATTTCCTTTTTGAAAAAATGTAAAAATAAATTATTGTGAGTTCCCTATAAATATTACCTAATAATATATTTCACTACATTACATTTGGGGACAATCAAATATTATTAATTTTTTCAAAAAAGAAAGGGGATACTCCCTCTCGCTACCATGGGCGTCGATTTGTGGGGAACAGGGGGACATGTCCCCCCACTTTTTTGAGTGGAGGGGACACTAACGTTAAAGTCCCCCTCCCCCCGCTTCTTTTGTGACCTGAAACTCAAAAGTTAGATACAACCCAAAAAATATATACATGTAGGTTATGAAAGGTGTGCTCTGCCGATTACGATCGATTTTCTGTATCAATAATTCCACATGTTTACTTTACAAATCCCCAAAATTTTCGGGCGCTTGCAGTCCCATTGATGTTCCTTTTTCACTTGCATATCAAACATACATTATTCATCGATCTCAATGATTATGTCGATTGATTGTGTGCATAGGGCAGCAGATGTGGTTATGAAGGAGCACGACATTTAGGAATTTGAAGAAGAGGAATCGTCCACTTCTATGTTTTAATGAAATCTGTAACCTTTAGTGAATAACCAGCCTGGCAGGCTGAAATTGGCAAACACATTTTAGGGAAACTGAAAATGCCTCGGTGCACAGTCTGCATGCAACTTTTTCAAAAAATAAATGATTTCTAATGCAAATTAATTTCGACACGCGCACATCACACATTCGTATAACGATTCGACCATTTCGTATTTAGATCATTATCAGAGAAGAAAAATCACACTGATGTTTGCTATATTAGAGAAGTCAATCTGGAATTTGAGGTACACCTCCATCCTCTGTCTGTAGATAGTGTATGATGAGGTGTCGTTCGAAAGGACATATTTTAATTTTTTTTTGTATCAGCAATCTTACACCGGTAGGCCTATGCAACGGTGTCTCAGTAGCACCAGTGGGTACCACCCCCTCCCCCATCGATCTGTGATTTTCCCGCAGTAGACTGAAGTGTGCTTTTCATCAGTTCATGGATTTATCTAACCTTCTTTTAAAAATTTTTCTTCACTATTAAACTTTTGCAAAAATCCTTCGCAAACTATCACAATTTTCGTTGTGATTCTATTCACTTATAGTACACCCGGTAAATTCAGATCGACTGTATAGTCCGTTGAAGTAATTACCCACACCATCAAGATCATGTTTTTAAGACTTTGGAGTTTCCTAGTAACTCAAAATATTGAAATATTTAGCACCATTTTGCATTTGGACCCCTTCTCTCAGGCACCCAGTGGCGTAGCCAGCGGCGGCGCCAGAATGTCAAATTGAGGGGGGGGGGGGGACTGAGGGCAAAGGAAAATGCCGGGGAGCAAAGATTTTCGCGCCCAGGGCGAAACCGAGCGCAAAGCGCGAGGTCTTGCGGGTGGGGTCCAGGGGCCCGCCTTAGGGCCCCTGGTAGGGTCCAGTGGCAAAGTCCCGGTGGGGCCCAGGGGGCAAAGCCCCCGGAAGCTCTGGGGTTGTACCATATTTCTGGGTGAAAAATTATGTCCCACGAGAGGTATATTATTTGATTTTTCGTTTGATCTAACTCCAAGGTTAACAACTTTTTTTTTCTTTGAGAGTATCATTATATTTGCGCGGTGCCACCGAGTACCACTATACTAGTCAGTGGCTAAACCAGACTTTTTCATTTGGGTGGGGTGCTGTGGATGGGCAAAGAGTTGAAGTAGTGTTAAGCTGTAATGACACCATCTAAGCAGAACGCAATCATCAGTTGGCGTGCAGCCTACATAAATAATTTATGGATGTATGAGGGAGAATAAGAAACAATAGAAAAATAAAAGAAGCACGCTACACTGTTAAAAAATTTCTCTGTAAATTTACATAATTTTTATGGCAAATTTTTTTCCAACCAAATAATGTTTTTTTTACAGCCAGACTGTAATCATGAAAAAACATTAAGGGTTTGTTTTTTCTTTACAGTTTTTGCATGTAAATTAGTTTACAAAAGTCTACTGTAAAATCGAATTACAGAATTGTTCTGTTTTGTTTACCTTAATTTTATGTGAATTTACAGCCTACTGTTTTCATTCCCGACGTTTTAATATTTATTATAATATCGCTTTTTACCGTTCATATGTTATTACGTAACATACACTTCATGATTACGTAGATCAGGTATTTGCTTATCAACGTAATGTGTCGTTACGAAGTTGTTTTCAATCAAAACACATTGAGGATGCTTTGTTGTCATATTGTTGTCAAGTAGACTCCTATCTCTAGGAACTTTGTAATTGGAAAGTCACATTTTTTGTACAATATAATAATTGTTTTTAAAATAAATATGACAAAGAATGCAAATACATTGATTGCAAACATTTCCAGACAAGGTAAACAATAAGTTTATCACTTCCTGATTAAAAAACGCCAAAGAAGATATTATTCAAAGCAACAGCAATCCTTTTGTTAGGAGAATGCCCACAAAATAAGCTCCACCCATTTATGCAAAATGAGATTTAACCCATAAAGTGGTAAATTTACAGACTCTTTCAAGTAAATTTGTGAAACGTTTTTAATTTGCTCCGATCAAGTGCATGAGCGCCTGTGGCGATGAGTTGACAATCGGTATACCAATTGTCAGTGCTCTGAAATTAGGGCCTTACAATTTCTTTTTACTTAAAAATGTGTGACAAAACACCAGTTGTATGATATTTATAACTAAGAACGTAATAACTAGGTATGCTTTTATAATAAATGTAAGTTAATTTTCAAATAGGGCCATAAATTTGCCAAAAATTTTTTTTAAACTGAAACTTCGCAGAACGATGCATGTTATATATTGAAAATTTTCTGGCTGTTTCTTATTTGTTTGTTTGGGCTTATTTTTGTTTCTTTTTCAGCTTAAAAACAAAATGAATGTTTGTTAAATGACAGTATTTTTATGTGAAATCAGAAAAATACAAAATACTGTTAAAATTTCTGTAAATTTACAGAAAAAGTTTTACAAAGCGGTAAAATTTGGTTAAAAAAGCAGTCAGAAATGGTTTTTCAAATAAACAGAAAATACATGTTAAACAACCTCTTTTTATTGTAGCAATACAAAGTGTCTGTAAAGATACAGAAAATCTCTATTAAAAGTAAAATACAAAAAGTTTAAGTTAAAAAAAGTCTGTAAATTTACAGAAATTTTTAACAGTGTATGTACCAAACCGCGAACTGCCAAGACAAGGCAACTTTATATCATAAGTGATATGCGTACCACATGTAGATTGGAAACACCTTACCCTAACCCGGAAGGATGATGTAGGCCTACTTCAAGAGCATGTAATTAGAAAAATTTTCGTCAGTATCAATTGCACGTTCACCCAGGAGCCAGTGCACTCCCACCCCCAACACACACACTCATAGGCCACATGCACTTCCATTCCATCAGTTTTACTTGGGGGAGCAACTGGGGGCAAGGAAAGAATTTGATGGGGAAATGCCCCCTCACCCCCCCCCCGTAGCGCCGCCAATGGGCGTAGCTACAGGGGGGAAGGCGGCTCTGAAAAATGAAGAATTCGGAAATTTGCCATTTGTGAAACCAGTCTACTGTGTGGATTGACAACTCATGAAATTACGAAACTCCCAATTATCTCCAATAAAAGCTCCTTATTCGTTATTATTTGTTTCAAAAAGGCAAAGTTTCCCAGGCGCTTCGCGTGCCGCAAATTGCAATTCCCAAGCAGAAGGGCTCACTCATACCTTCAGTTTGGTAAACTTTTCCGAGCTCTTGAAGTGACAAAATCGGAAATTTGCTATATGTGACACCATGCAGACCAGTGGCGTAGCTACGGAGGGGGCTAGAGCCCCCCCCCACTGAATCGTCTATCTCCCCCCCCCCCCCAGCATCCCCCACTGGCGACCTGGGAAAAAAATATATTCACGCTGGCCGATGATAATATTCAATCCGAGCTACCTGGCTACTATGACATAGGTACACTTGCGATAAATCCACTCTGAATGTCGGAATAAATTCAGGTAGACTGTGACAACTCGTCGGGTTTCTGGATAGATAATTTCCTAGCAGATTTGGAGTGGCTGAAATTGGCTACGGTACCTTGGTGTGGATTAAAGTGTTCTCCTAGCATCTAGCCTGTTTCTATCTCCTGTAGGGATTTTTTTCAATTCCTGTGGATGCACAAATTTGTTTCAAAATCATACCTAGTGCGGTGGGTAGGATATTTGAGTCAAATTAGGTTGGAAGGAATTTGCACTTTGCACGGCCATTGCTGCCACTAATAGGCCAGTGCAACAACCAAACCCAAGTTGGGTCAATGCAGTCTCAAGGGTCGCAACCTTACCACTATTACCTCATAGGACATCACTTAGTCCTTGGGAGGAGTGGACAAACCCAGTGGCGCACGAGACGGGGGCAGGGGGAAGACTACCCCAAATTTCCGCAAAATCTAAATTCGGGCAGGAATTTGGGAAAACTTCGGGCAGCAATTTGGAAAAAAATCGGACAGCGCTTTAATTTTGGAAAAAAGGGAAGTTTTTTCAGAAAATTCCTAAATGTGTCCGAAATCTTAGATTGCCCGAAAAAAGGAAAGAAACGTCATATAGTCGCTTTCATATAGTCGTTTTCATGGAAACCCAAGTCGAGATTCCAAAAAATCGCTACACCTTCGGGCAGTGCAAAAAGCTTTTATTAGTGACTTTTACTTCACTTATAATCACAACACAATGCCCGAAATTGTCGAATACCCAAATTCTTTCAAGCAAATTCCCGAAAATGGAAAAGTACCATAAGTAAGGGTAACATAGTTACGAAAACTCAAACATATCAAAAAATCATGGCGCATTTGGGAAGCCTGTGGCTTAAAGGAAACAATCGTTCTTGAGCATGTTTTTAAATGTTGTGCAACACAATACGGTACTCGAAATGGCCGATTATTTTAATAGCTTCAAATCTTTACCGCAAAACAAAAAAAGCTATTTTTAAAGTGACATTTTATGGAAATTAACAAAGATCTGCGACACATTTGGGTAGAATGTGAAAAAAAGTTTTCACCATCCCCACTTCATACTGTAGTCTTGCAAAAATTGCCCGAAAGGGTCAAATATTTGGGCACAGGTTAAAAAAGATGCTGAGACGTTTTCAAATGCCAAATTAATTCAACGCACGGACAGAAGGGTGTTTAGGTGCAGTGCCCAAAAGTTTGCCATCTATCCTGCTCTAGAGTCGAATATAGGGGCAATGGTTATGAAAATCGGGTAATTTGTTTTTCGATACTTTAATGACGCAGTGTGATAATGTCTTCCCATAAGTCTGCTTGAAAATTCTTTAAACACACCTTGTAATGTTACATTTTTCAAAAGTAAAATCATATAAAGTCGGAATTTCTTGCAGTCACACAATTTTATCAATATATATTAAATTAGCCAAGAGACGTAATAGAGTAAAATTCATTAGCATGTTTTCAATTCCATTTTATGGTTTCCCCAGAAAATATGCGGGACCATTTCATCGATTGGTAGTGATACATTTTATCTGGTAATTTTCTGATCAAATAGCGACTGCTTAGATCTCCCCCTATAAGCCTGGGAAATGTCATTTTCGACTGTCTCAGGGGTACGATTTTTCAAAATTTTCTGTTCGCTCCGCGCCAACTAATGGTGGCGCTCCGCTTAGTCTTTCCGGCTGAATTTTAGTTTGGAGTGAACGTTTATCTGCAATTGAAACTTACAATAGCGACTGCTTGGATCCCCTCTATAAGCCTTGGAAACGTCATTTTCGACTGTCTGAGAGGTATGAATTTTCAAATTTTCTGGACGCTCCGCGCCAACCAGTGGTGGCGCTCAGTTTTGACTGTCTTACGGGCAGAATTACACTTTTCGGGCAAAAATCTTCTGTCCCCATACTGAAATGCTCCCCTACGCCTATGGAAATACCTTACTCATGCGTGCACTGGAACAGCTGCTTGCAATATACAGCAGGATTTTGGATTTGCGATCCTAGGATACATAGTCCAGTGGAGTAATGAACTGAGCTAATCAGTATCTCAAAAGTGTGTTTGAAACTGAGAAAAATCACAAATTTTTCTCACCAGAATTAAAGACATTTAAACCTGGCAAATGCTATTCCCAGCCATCTGGGAGGTGTTAAAATCTAAAATTTTCTTTGTACGCTCCGCGCCAACTGATGGTGGCGCTACGCTTAGATAGTAAACTCCAGACTTTCGCCTACAAAAGTATCCCGCCTCCCCATAGCCTCCCCACGAAAAAATCATAGCTACGCAACTGCACCAGATCACCAACTGACAAACGGTAACTACAGTGCTTTTCATAAGTTTCATAAATTTTCTTTCATTAAAATTCCAAATTTTCCCCAATTCAAGCCCTTGACATGAAAAATTAATTTGGGGGATTACTGGAGAATTTGCATTTCCTTAGGCAAATCTGGGATTGAGCGGCGACCAAAGATCGTTGTTGCTACATAATGGTATCCAAAGCCTACGAAATGAGGCTCTCCGACGAACTTTTCTGCAACGCAAGCTTTTATTTTCATATATTGGAAAAAGGGCAAAAACGTCCTAGTACAGTGGTGTTCACACTTAAAAATCGTAAAATATGGATGCTTGCCCATCCTCCTTCCCGCAAAAATGTCTAGCTACGAACATGTTGATACCTTACCAGGAAAGGAGAAAAATGTAGGCCAGATGTCCCCCCCCCCCAACCTTGGAAATCAAATTGACGCCCCTGCTCTCTACCCCTCTTTCTTTAGACCCGTGGCAATAACGGTTGTCCGAAGAAAATCTTTCAGCTTTCCTCTCCACCCTTCAGTCGAAAACAGCTTCATACCTGTACGCTGTACGTGTTTAAAGGTTGTTATCTTTTAGTTCTTCCTTGAAACTAGTCCGAATTAAAGGTAAAGAGCAGTCCCCCCAAACTTATTTTGAAGAAAAAAGCTAAATAGCACAATTTTCGTCTTATTTCTCTTCAAAGCATCTTTCATTACATTTTATGATTTAACTATTGCACATTCAAGGTAAACCAAGCAGTTATTTCCAGTAAATTTCACATTTGAAGAGAAAAAACATTGTCACGTGACCATCAACAGCCAATCATGAAACTGGACAGTCTCCTACACTACTTCATTTTGGGATGACTGCTCCTGCCCTTTAAATGAGATGATAATCGTTGACTGCACTTTGTAAACGAAATTTTGCTCGATGGTTCGGCCTTAAAGAATTAATGGGGTACAAGTAGGTTCAGAAATCCTGCTTCAAAAAGGATAATTAAATGCCAGTTGTTGTTTTTGTCTTAAACCAAACCCGGATTAGTACAGCCTTTAAGTGAAAACTATAACAAACTTTAGATTTGTAGCTGTTGTGTTCAATTTTTAGGGTGTTTAGACCTTGCTGACATTAACGTCCCAATAACAACGAAAACAAGTAATTATAGGGGTCCTTTTGAGAAGATAGCAGAGAATTTAAAGAGAGTGATTTAATTGTAGAGTCTGATATGCTACTACACCTTTTACACATATCAAACCAGTAGCATTACAAGAGGAGAGGGGATTGCCACAACCCCAAATGGGCTCTTTGCAAGTTTTACGCCCCCCCCCCCCCGCCTCAAGAGGTCGGATTGCCCCAAACACACAGATACACAAAAATGTTTTGGTATGAAAACGTGTAATTGATAAGTTTCAATGACAGCACACTTTATACTACCTCTTTAAAATGTGGAAATAGAATCTTAAGCAGGTTCGTAATTCGTCATTTTTCTGCGAATTGTTAAATTGTTCAGATCCGATAATTCATCAACTTTCTGCAAAATGTAGAATTGGTGAGATATTTTAAATGTGTAATTTAATATTTTTCTGCAAAATGTTGAATTGCTTAGATCCAATAACTGAGTAATTCATCAGTATTCTGCAAAATGTTGATTTGCTAACATCTGGTAAGTGTGGGATTCGTGATTTTTCTGCAAATTGGTTAATTGTTGAGATCCGATAAATGTAGTTCATCATTTATCTCCAAATTGTTAAGATAATAAGTGAACATTTCATCATTTTGTTGCAAAATACTAAGATAATATAGGGACTATGTTTGCAATTTGACGGCACCTTAACGTTTCCATAGAAAATTGCCATTTCGCCTAGTTATAACCTTCAGGGCAAAATTCTATGGAAACGTTAAGGTGCAATACAATTACGAACTTAGTCATCGCATTATTTTAACATTTTGCAACAAAATGATGAAATGGGTCTTATTATCTTAACATTTTGCAGAAAAGTGATAAAATGCAAGTGTACAATATTTCAACAATTCAACATTTTTTCACTGAATTACTCACTTATTGCAAGTGATAAATTTAGCATATTGTTAATTTGCAGAAAAATGACGGATTACGGATCTGATTTAGATTCCTATTCCCACAATTTACAGAAGTAGAATAATATGCGCCGTCATTAAAACTAATACACATGTTTTCATAACGAAAAATTTCTGTATATCTGTGTGTTTGGGAAAATCTGACCTCTTGAGGTAGAAGGCGGGGGTAAAACTTCCACACTTCAGAGAGCCCCTCAAATTCGAATTTGGGGTTGGGGCAATCTCTGTCTTTCATTTTACTGTCTCAACGATTTTACCTTTGACTTTTTTCCGGGACACTTTGCCCCTTCCCCTCTTGCTATGCTACTAGTTTGATATGTGTACAAGGTGTGGCAACCTGCGTAGCGTCTCTGTGGCTGCATCCCCCTTTAGGAGGTCGCCCCTCAAATTTTTTCGTAACGATGAGCTGGACGAAAAAATGCATCCGCCCCGCGGGCTAGCAAAGTCTAAACGCCCTTAAAATTGAACGCACAGCTACGAATCTAAAGTTTGTCATAGTTTTTACTTGAATGCTATACAAATCCGGGCTTGATTTAAGACAAAAACAACAACTGGGATTTAATTATCCTTTTAGAAGCAGATTTTCTGAACCAGTGTTTTAGTCGAGACCAGCATATCCAAGACCGAGACCAGAGGGGGTCGAGACCGAGACCAGGGCAGAATTCGAGACAGACCGAGACCGAGACCGACAAAGTCCAAGACCGAGACGAGACCGAATGTACATATTACATAGAAAAATCAACTGTCCAATGAATACTTTTAGCATAATTTTATTACCTAATGCTCCAAAAATGACATGTAGCACCAAAAGTGCTTCGTCATTGATTTGCACATATTTTATTTTATCCTATGCATGTCCGTATGGGATGGGGGCCGGGGGCTACAGTCCCCAAAATTTGCCAAAACCTTGCTAAATCGGGCAGACTTTGGTTCCTCAGTAGGAAAGAGATTATATCGTGGTTGGGGATTTGGAATAGGATAAAAAGTCACCCCTGAGAAAAGAGTGCCATACGGCCATCACCATATGCCAAATATAGAATTAATGACTTAACTTAATCCAAGTATTTTTCTCATGTGGCTCACATGGCCGTACCCGACTCTTTCTCCTCGGGAATGGTGTTTTTTCCCGACTCCAGATGCCCAACCAGAGCATAATCTCTGCCTGACTGAGGCACCGAAGTCTGCCCGATTCAGCAAGGTAATGGTCATTTGCGGGTGGCAGCCCCCTAACCTGCCCCGTCCCGTACGGCCCAGGTGGCCCTACTCATCAAATTGGAGTCAGTCAGCGCCACATGTGTTTAGTGTTGTGAATTTGATTGATGCATGAAGTGGGTTTTTCCAACCCACAGAAATATAAGTCGCAGTACTCTTTATAGTTATTGTGTCAAGTTTTCCCTTGGGCCAAACATGAACATGGACTACTTGCACTCTCACAGAATGCATTCATTGCAGTTAAAGAAAATGAGTGTTGAAAGTGTTGAAAGTGTTGAAAGTTCTAAGCTCGTCTAAAAATTACTCTAAGGGCAAATCGAAGTAAAATGTTATTGTTAACAAATCTAATGAAACTACCACCAAGAGCAGATCCGGCTAACATTTAAAAGAAGTGGAGCTGAAACTGGAAAGAGAAAGTAGTTGATGGGCAGGTAAATGTGATTCTCTTAAGGAGAGATGTAGGCCTACTGTAATTCTGCCTAAACGGTTACCTCAGCAGTGTGCGTTACCTCCATGTTCAATTGGCGTAGTTGGAAGTGTGCAGAAATTTTTGAAAAAAAGCAACCCATCAGACAGACGGAATTTCCAGATGTTTTTGCGATAACTTAATTTGATGAGCATGAAAATTACTGCCTTTTCTCGTAAAAAGAAGAATTAAATCTTAAAAAATTTTCCAAGTCACACTCTGACTACAGAGGAAAAAATGCTTTTTGGCACACGAGGACACAAGATTTTCCAGGGGGCAGGTGCCCTTCGCTCCCACCCCCTGCATCCGCCATTGACAGGGGTCAGATAACACTGTTAACATATTTCTTCTTTTTGTTCGTAAAGCGCCTCCACTCGTGATTGTACCATAAACTCACCAAATTGGGAAAAGAGCAACTATGATACAAAAAATTTGGTATACATGAGTAATTCATCAATTTTCTGCAAAACGAGGAATTAATAACATTCGTTAAATGCGTAATTTATCAATTTTCTGTGAAATTTTGAATTGTTGAAATATTGTAAGTTTGCATTTCACCATTGTCTGCAAAATGTTAAGATAATAAGTAAACATTTCATCATTTTGTTACAAAATGTAAAGATAATGCGGTGACCAAGTTCTTAATTTGATGGCACCTTAACGCTTCCATAGAATTTCGCCGTTTAAATAAGATGATCTAACTCGGCAAGATGACAATTTCTGAATTTTGCCATTTTGACGAAAAGTTCTTACCCGGCAAGCTGACATTTTTTGTGAATATTGCCGTTTTGACGAGATGATCTAACTCAGCAAGATGACAATTTTTCGAATTTTGCCATTTTGACAAGAAATTCTAATTCGCCAATATGACATTTTTCTGAATTTTACGATTTTGAGGAGATGTTTAAACTCGTCAAAATGTCATTTTCTGAATTTTGCCATTTTGACGAGATGATCTAATTCGGCAAAGTGACAATTTTCCGAATTTTGCTACTTTGACGAGATGTTCTAACTCAGCAAAGTGACAATTTTCTGAATATTGTCATTTTGTCGAGATTTTTTAACTCGGCAAAATGACAACTTTCGGAATTTTAACGTTTTGACAAGTTGATTAAAACGCCGAATTTTGGATTTTTGTCATTTTGAAGACTTAATTTTAGTCGTCAAAATGTCAATTCTACGAAAATTGTCATGTTGCTGAGAGACTTTTTTTCTTTTGAATGGCCCTTCTACGCTTCCGTACAAAGGAGCCCATTATTGCATTAGAATCTTAAATCGAGACCTGACAATAGTACAAAATATAACTGACCGCCGTCATACTAGAATGTGTAAGAGAGGTATAGAAACATGGGAATCCGCAGGAAGGGCAAGGGGGAGGGGTAATTGCCCTCCCCTGGAAAATAAAACCTGAAAAAACGAGGAAAACATAAAGCAAAAGACCAAGAAAAATTAACATCAACATTTTTTAAAAGTTCACTCAGTGCGGTAAATAGGATTTTGAAATGCCATTTACAGCGATCGAGGAGGCATTTTGGGCCAAAATTCCCCCCTAAAAGAATTTTGCTTAAAAGAATTTTGTCCCTCCCCGAATTTTCTTCTGCGGAGGCACATGGATAGAAAGCTTAAACATGTTTAAATAGAAGAAAAACTTGCTAAGGAGAAATGACAAAGTAGTCTTCTACCAGGTGCGGAAAATCAAATGGAAAGTCTGAAAGCCGTGGTATCGACCGTGCTGAGGCTCATGGTATTTACCCTTTCGAAGCGCCCTTGCAGACCATTTTCGCCCCTCTTACCGAAATCCCTAGCTCCGTCATGTTTCTAGCATCTTTCTACAATGCATTACCTGCAATTTGTATACATTTACATACAAAAAGAAGTCGAAGACTTGTTAACATTTTCCCTTCAAATGATTCAAATGATGCAGCTATAAATACAGAATACTACAAAAATGTGATGACATTATGCTAGAAAAATAATAGGTAAAATGAGGTATAAAATTTGAAAAATGTGAGGTAACAAAGTCTCTTGAGTAATAACAAACTTCTTCAAACAGTATTTAGATGAGTTTATAGCCTACTTCTACTTTCTCTAATACCTAGAGCAGTCAAATTCCAGAGGTTTACCCGCAATATAATATACAAAGCTGCTTTTTTATTTGTATTGACACAAGTATGTCTAAGATTCTCACTTTGCTTGATATTAAAGTTGTTTGACTAGAAAGAAAAATAATTTCGAATGTCCTTGGTAATGAACTATTAGGCCTTTTTCATGAAAAAGTTTTATACTGAAATAATATCATGGCCATTTACTTTTGAAACAAAATTTTCGTGTGGGTCAATAGCTTTGCATGGCACACCATTCTTTATAACTATTTTTGTTTAAAAACTGGTGTTAGATTACTTTTGTATGTATTACCCCATACTTCTAGAAAAAAATTCAAAGGGTATAAAACGCACTGGAATTTAAACGCATGTTGACGTTGTGAATGATAGCCTGATGGAATAATAGCCTGATGGAATAAGTTTCGTGGCACGTTTCTGGACATTCTCTATTAAATCGACATCCTTTTTCAAGTGAGAGTTCCAGACATGAGCAGCATATTCCAAATGTGGTCTAACTAGAGCTTGAAATAAATACCTAAAAGACACCTCATCTATAGAAAACGTTCTTCTGATAAGACCCATTACACGATTTGCTCTATAAACTGAGCTTGATGATAATCTAAAAAAAAAATGTAATTATAATCCACCAATAACCCAATGTCTTTCTCCAGCATAGAAACTTTTCAATTCATAACAGAACCATCCTTATACCACAAATGTTATTTCATTTCTTTAACATTGTTCCTACCGATTGGAATAACAGAACGCTTATTAATTTTCTTACAGAATCTTTACAAGAAGGAAAATGGATTCTCATTACAATCAAGTTATGGAGTCAGCAAATGAAGCTCTTGAAGTAATCAAGAATCGTGCCGCAAAAGAATATGCTAAGCTTGAAGCAGACCCGGTAAGCAAGCAGAAGATATTCGCGGCTGCTGCAGCATCAGCAGACGAAATTGTAAGGCTTTCTAAAAAATATCCTCGTGTGAAAAAGGGAGAAGATCCTGAACAGCAAAGTAAAATGATCGTGAAATATATGGAGAGTATGAAAATCACCCAAAGTTCTTCCGAGGACGAGATTAAACTGCTCCAAGATGGTATTCTTTTTCCAACGTTCAAAATGAAAGTCCTTAAGGGTGATGCCAACCAGCACTGGGTTGACATAACTAGGGATGGAAAACGGTATCTTTATTCTGTAACCTCAGATGACGACATAGACTGGGCAAAAGTTGAACAATACGCCAGCATTTTGATAGAGGCCGTGCTTCTCATCTTGTCAGCTATTGGGATTAAACTGTCTCCGAGTGCTAAGGTAATTGAGAAGACGGTGGACGAAACAGCGGACGCAATCCGGAATTCGTCGCAAATGCGCAGAGCTCTTGACACTTTTGTTAAGAGTTGGAATGCAGCTGGCAGCAATGCTGTTGATATGGCTGCAGCATTGTTCACTCTAATAAAGGAGTCATACGCCGCCGGAATCTTGTGGACCATCATCGAAAGTCTGTGCAGCAACATGGCATGGTACGATTGGTTGGAGACCGCTGCGAGGATTACTGCTATGTTAATTGCTTCCTTTGCTACCGGCGGAGCCGCTCTTATTGCAAAAATTGCGCTTGTTGTACTATCAGCTGTTGATTTTGCGGTGAAAATTGTAAATATTGGGGATCTAAATTCCATCAAAATAGCGTGAACTCGAAAATTCTAAAATTGGTATTTATTTCCCCGAGATAGCTTTGGGGGTAAAGAGGTTTTCTTTTTTATTATTTTGATGAACTGGCCCACCGGCTGTTCACATATAGTGGGGACAGGCCATGTAAGCAACAACCCTCTTATTCCCACTTCTTCGAAGTTCAAAAATGAAAGATCTACGAATACTTAGACATCGTCATTATGGACTAAAATGTACGGTGACACAAAATTAAAAAAAAAAATTTTCCGACAATCCGAACCTAGATAACACTCCCATGTCGGTGGAATCCAGTTTGCCAGTGAGACACCAATGAAAAAAAGGCTCGACTTGTACCAATTGGTTGGAAATTGGGCCGTGAAACTCCATCGAACTAACCACGTGGTGTCTCATATGGGGCCATATTATTTTGGACCAAAATTAATATATGAGGGAGCTCGGGGCCAATTTGGGCACTTCAATATGTGGGTCACGTCCTACATGATGTGGGTTGGCCAATATATGTCCCTCGTGTATTTTCACGCAATCTTCAATAGCCCTTTATGGACCCAGCAATATGGGATCCATTGGCGCAGTTATACACGATCTTGACGGCGGAATGTGCGCAGATTCTAATTCGTGTACGTTTTGCGAATAGTAGCGTAATTTAGACGCACAATCCTGATATGCATACATGAACTTCCACATACTCTTTACTTACAGTGCCACGGAAAGGCCCCATATTCGTGTTATCGGAAAACTTATAAAGTTGCGCCTTGTGAAATTGACGTCATAGATCAGGTGATATGGTGTGCATGTAATGGTAATCACGTGGTAATAGTATGCACGTATCACTGCAACGTTGAAAAAGGGTGGTGGCCTTTTGGAGGATGTTGGGTTGTTAGCGTACCAGTACTGAAACACTAGAAAAATGTTAGCTCCACTGAATCAATACTACACAATTTGTTTTAAAGAAAAATGTGTTAATCCTTAAATAATGATTATTAATGATGAATTTAATAAAACTAAATCAAGTTTATTAAAATAAATTTAAAAATTGCCAAACTGTCATTTTTGGGATGTTTGACTTAGCAGCCTTTAAACAGTGATTGACCCATTTCATTTCTAATGAATTTAACTCTTACATTTTAGCCCTTACGCAAACTTAGCCGCCATTTAGTACAATCTGTATATGCTTTAAAATGAAGAGTGAAATTCCACCCGTTTGAAGATTGTAAGTTGCATGAAGTTCACTCTAAAGAGCAGGAATTCACTGCGAAAAGAGTAAGATTCACTCCAAAAGAGTGAAGTTTTACTGTTGATGGAGTTCTTGCAGGAACCACTCTTTTAAATTCTTATTAGAGTGAATTTAACTTTTCTTGGAAGAAGTTTCACTCTTCTTGAAATGACTTTACACTCTAATGGAATGTATTCACACTTGTCAAGAGTGACTGAGTTTACTCTTTTGTTTTTAGAGAGTACAGACATAACAACCTCCATGTCAGCAAACTTTAAGATTTACATGGAAAAACCAAAGATACCTTAAGCTGAGTATTTTTATTTTTCCCGCACGGGCACAGGCGATTTGAGTTGTCGAAATGGTGGGGAAGCACACTTTGCGTTTTTTCCTTTCACAATGAAAAGAACAATAAATTTTAAAACAGTGAGTTCGTTGGAAGGTAAAGCAATTTGAAGTCTTCTGTATTAGTAACATCTTAATTTATCGGAGTAATTGAACATCACTGGGTTAGAGACATTCTATGCTCGGCCTACGTCATTAATGCTTACTGAAAAAAAAAAAAAAAACTGAAAACATTTGGAATTTTTAGACAGATTTAGAAGGAAAAAGTCAGAAGGCTTCATTACAGGAATCTGGAATTTAGGGAAAATTTCGTTTTTCGTGGGGAAAGTTAGTCAGACACAAGTTGAAGAATACGACCTATGTAACCAGAATTTTCAGGCGACTTTTTTGGTCCCAATACAAAATGAAAATCTGGGGCCAATGTCGTCTTAGTACTTGAGACCGGTTTTTCCAAGGCTCGGTCTTAGTGTCGACACCCTGTGGTCTCGGTCTTGGACCCTTGCAATCTCTTGCAAAATTGGAAATTGTTCTTGTCTGGTTATGATGGATATCAATGAAATTTATTTAACCTCACCTTACCGTTATGAATTCATAGTCAATTTTCAAAAAAACCTTAATTGCTTTGAAACATATGCGTATCATTGATTAAAAAAATCTAATGAGTCCACACACTCTTATCAGGGAGTTGTTAACAACTCCCTGCTCTTATAAGGGTTGGTGAGTGGGTCTTTAACTAGGTCAATGAGGATAACGTAACAGAGCAAGCATTGGAATATCTTGCAGGTTAGGTTACTCAGTGTAAACAGTAGAGGCAGTCCGGTACTTTCTGTTCACTATGGGTGTTTAACAGGGGTGGCACCAGCCAGGGGGGCAGGGGGCCAAGGCCCCCCGTCGGGGAACACTGGCCCCTCGTCGGGGAAGGTCGCCGGTTTCGTCGGGGAGGCCTAAAAAATAAAAAATAATAAAAAATACCTACCAGGACTGGATGGGCGATCTTGGACATATTTTTTGTTTTGTAATGCTATTTCAATACATATAGGGATCGATTTTCAATCACTTCTTTGTAGCTCTGTTGTACCTTACTCCATGTACTTTGTCCTGTATCCTCCGGTCGGGGAAGGACGGTATCTTTTTTTTTGGGGGGGGGGGGGGAGGCGGGAGTGATTAACACCGCCTCATCCCATCTTCAGTCCGTGCGCTCAAGGTCATGCCCAGTCGGCGAAGGCTGCACTCCCCTGTTGATGAGAAAATCCAGTTTCGTCGGAGAGCTTTCATCTACAGGCACACGATAAAAAATATGGGCCTGATAAACAGTCTTCTTTATTTTGCTTACTAGAAGATCAGATTCTCCAAGGAAACTCACAATTCTAAATTTTCCTTACAAAATCGGACGAGAGGTTGTTAATATTCATGCAGTGCCCAATGGTTTGCCATCTGGCCTACCTCGACAACCGAATTCTAGCAACGGTAATGAAAATTAGCCATGTTTTCAGCTACACATGATGATAAAAAGTAGTTCGGTGGGGAAGGGGGACGTCCCTCCACAAGTCTGACTGAAAATTTATTTACAGCCACCTTGTAACGTGACATATTGTCAAATACGTTGCAAGTAAAATCATTGTCTGGAGTTCGGGCAGTCACGTAGAAAATTTAATTTATTCACGGTGGACCTTGCGATTGAATGCAACGAATTATATTCTTCACAGAGTCAAAAACATTAGTATGTCACGTTTTCAATTCCTTTGCATAGTTCCCCCGAAAAGATGCAAGACCATTACATCTAATTGTAGCAGTACCTTTTACCTGGTAATTTTCTGATTACTTAGCAAGTTGGGGTTTTTCGATTGAAGTGAATCTTTCATTTCAAAGGAAAGCTTAAAATACGACTGCTTCATTTTAGTTACAAGCCTGGGAAATGCCATTTCCGCCTGTCTGGGGGTCAGATTTTTTAACAATTTTCTGTACGCTCCGCGCCAACTGGTGGTGGCGCTCCGCTTAGAAAGTGTTTTGGTCGAAAAGATTATTGAACAGAACAATGCACGCCTGCACAATTATTCTTTGTATTGAGGCAGTATTATGAAGAGAAAATTTTATAGCGAAAGAACGCTCGAAATAATGACTGCTTTGTTTCTAGTTATCGGGCCGGGAATTGTCATTTCCTGCTGTTTCGGAGTTCTCAATTTTCAAAAATTTCTGTGCGCTCCACTTAGACTTTCGAGCAGGATTAAATTTTTCTGACAAAAGAGACTATTCTGCCCCTCCTAAACTGAACCGTTCTCGTACCCCTACGTCAATATATAAAGTATAAAACTTCAAACATATGGGAAGCCAAACTTTTTCGGTGGGAAAATTTTCCAATATGGTCCGAGGGCCTTAATCTGCATGATGATATTCGGTAAATCCTAACAAAGTACAGATCACCCCTACTTGATTATTCTCATTAAGAAGGTAAGATTCTTCCATAAAACTCCAAAATCTGTCATGAAAGTACAATTTTCTCCAGTATAAGCTTCAGATTGTTAAAATTGGCAAAAGTTTCAAATTTCGATGGATAGTCCGTACAACAAATAACCACAGCCATCCCTGTTAATCACCCAACATTCTACCTAATTTTGCTCTTGAAAGGCATATCACGTAAAAAATACCCAACTCTTTCATTATAATCTTACCGGAAAACCAAATTTTCTTTCATTAAATACCAAAATTTCTCCATTAAAATAAGCTCTTAATTTTCAAACCTTCGTTCATAAAAGGGAAAAAC
The DNA here is from genome assembly GCA_037179385.1 of Holothuria scabra. Classification (NCBI taxonomy): domain Eukaryota; kingdom Metazoa; phylum Echinodermata; class Holothuroidea; order Aspidochirotida; family Holothuriidae; genus Holothuria; species Holothuria scabra. The sequence goes on along the minus strand of CM074181.1, from coordinate 53,864,834 downwards.
TTTCCGAGTCGTGTTTTGAAGCCTTATTACGTAGGCCTAGTACGATTAAATATGTAACCCAAAAGAATTTCAGCGGTCGCCTATGTATAGCTTTTGATTTTGCCCATATGAAGGAAAGATTCAATAACACCCCAACCTTTTTATGGTCTTTACAAAAGCCAAATTTCTTTTTAAAATTTTAATTTTTTCTTCAAAATAAACTCCAGATTTTTAGTATTTGTTAAAAAGAAAGCCAAAAATTTCGGCGCGCTACACGCGCCTCAAATTCTACCAAGTCACGTCCCACCGGGACTAACTCATCTCTTTTGTCGGGGCTTTGAAAAGCTGGCCCCCCTGTCGGGCAAATCCTGGCGCCCTCCCTGGTGTTGAATTCCTCTAAATTCTCAGTCTTCGTTCAGTGCTATCCATTTCTGGCTATTATGGATTTTACTCAATATGGCTACTGCCCATAAATTTGAATAAATTGAAAACACGATGAACAAACACATCAGTTCCATGTCAAAATGTCTCAGTTTGTCCCAAATCGATCACACCGCCCTCAGAAAATTACTTTAAACACTCACGTCTATGGCAAGCTAAATGCTCAATAATACGAAGAACATGGATTATCGATCGAAAAACCATGTTAATCGACCGAAAAGTACTGGGTTTGCGACCGAAAAACTTGGATTTTCAGTTGAAAGTCTATGCTTTTCTCCGAAAAACCTTGCTTTTTGACTTAATAGCTAAGTATTTTGCGATAATCTTGAATTATCGTGGAGGGATTCTAGTTTAGCCGTCATTCATCAATTGTTATATTAACGGTTCATGTTGAATTCTCGATGCATGAGTAGAAGAGAGGGGTTATCCTTTGGAAGTATTAACAACAGAAATCAGAAATTTCTCAGAACAAAGCCCGGAATTCCATGTGAACAGGTACTCTACCATCCGTTTAATACAAAATAATCTATTCCTAGTCGGTATTCGAAAAAATTATAGCAAACTGACAACGAGCTGTCCGCTTTCCCGTAGCAAACCACGTGACTTTGTTGGGAGAAGTTAAAAAGTGCCTTCTTTTTGTGAAGTACGGGAACGGTTTTTCATTCAGCGTTCTTTAACTGCTAAAATAATTTTTAAGGGGGTCCTTCGCAAACTAAACCCCGGTGACAACTTTTTTAGGTGGATCTCAGTTCTGTACAAAAATAAAACGGTTCGCTTCTTAATTAAAGGGCCAAACCTCTCACCCCAAACTACAATTTTGGTAGGGGGGTATCAAAATTCACAATTGGATCAGCTCATTCAAACAATGCAGATTACCAAAGCTTATGTTACACAGCATGAATGGTACTGAGAGTGTTTTGTTTATAATTGAGCTTCTCTACACTCACCTTGAAGCAATATAAACTGAGATTGTTTCTGGATGAGGATTAATTTCAGACAACATGAGAAGAAACTCCCCAAGCTCATTTGAAAAAATTGAAGTACCCAAGCAGAGAAAAGATAAATCATGAGAGTTATCACTGCTTTCATGTTCAGTGTTATAGAAGAATACAATCACAATGCCTCTCTTGTGCTGGTCACTGAACATTTCTCGAGTAGCTTCATGGACCAATGCACACACGCAATACTCTATTGAAATTGACTTAATCCATCTTCCCTGCCATGTGCCTGCTATGGCAAGTACCAAATTTGAAAAGTAGCTAAGGGGGTTTTCCTAGTATGAATTTTGGGAGGGGCTTAAGTAAGAAGGTAAGGAGAACTGGTGCTCTTTGGGGTGAGAGAACTGGGCCTTTAATGGAAGGTTTTCTGATCCTGTGCACATTAGTCGTGGAGTTAGACAGGGTTGCCCGCTGTCCCCCCTTCTTTATGTCTTATTCATCGAACCTATAGCATGATTGATGGTTTCGTAATTCCGGGAAGCAGAGGCAGGCGTTTAAAGTTTATGCAATACGCTGATGACGCTACTTGCATCGCTTCAAGCGTTGAAGATGTTTTAAGTTTTGTAAATGTTTTCAGCCGTTTTCAAATGGCCACCGGTGCTACTATTAATATTGATAAATCTTGTGGGTTGAAGTTAGGGGATCATACGGCTTTGCAAAATTTCCCGTTGATATGTTGTGGAGTACTAATTCTGTTAGAATCACATGTGTGTACTTAGGATGTGAGGTTTAATTTGGAGGGGATTGTTCGTTCTGTCACTGAATTACTTAGTTAATGGACACACAGACAGCTTTTTCTGATCGGTTATGGTTATTAATACTGTTGCTTACCCAAAATTTTATTTTGTGGCACCCGTGTATCCCATCATCATGGACTGGGTCATCAAGGACACATATAAAGCTGTCTTTTCCTTTAGTTCATCTGGGGTGAGAACAAACCCGATCTTGTTGCTGGAAAGGTTTTGTCTTTAGGTAAGGATCGAGGTGGGTTAGGATTAGATGATCTTAGGAGCAAGATGAATGCTTTGTTCATTAAACTTTTTTTCCTATTCTGGATATTACCACAGAACCCCCTTTATATCTTGGTATTCCCCGGTACTACATGGCAAAACCTCTCCATCAGCCCTTCCCCCATTTTATGGTCTAACGCCAGACCGAACTCAGATTTTTGCCCCAATAACATGTTGATTGCTTGCCACATTATTAAGACTTAGCTAATACAGATTTTCGTTTTAACAATGATGTACCCACAAAACTTGTTGCTAGGAGTTTACGTAATACTGATGTTATAATCTCTGTCGTTAGACATAATCCAGCGTTTCCTTGGGGTCACATTTGGCCTTTAACCTTTAATTGCTGCTTAGACAATAAACTGAAGGATTTCCATTGGCGGTTAGCACATAAAGCATTGTGTACTGGTACTAAAATTCGTGGTTGGGGTATCGGCAATGGAATCTGCCCTATGGCTAATTACAATTGTCTAGAAACAAATGATCATATTTTTGGGGATTGTCCTAAAGTAAATTCAATTATTTTATGGTTAAAGGCGTTTTGCGTTTTAAATGTTACTTTCTTTCTTATGGGCTTCCCTTGCATTAAAATGCTTAAGGTGGTGTTTAATAGATTTTGGTATGTGTTATGTGTTTCAAAATTCATTATGTGGAAGTCTAGATGCATCCATGTTTTTCAGTTACGAGACATTCCAGTGAAGAAATACAATCATTTACTATTAATTATATTAAGCAGAGAGTTAGGGCCGATAAGCATCGTTTACCTAAAGCTGGATTTGAAAAAGTGTGGACTAGGAAACGCTCATTTGTTTCTCTGTGCGGAGAGAAGGTTTACTTCATATTTGTTTAAGTTAAAATTAATTTACGTTTGGTCTTAGCGGCAACTTGATTACTTCATATGTTGTTAAACTATACAGTTCTAATCCTACGAAATTAATTTAAGTAGAATGTGTCTTATACGTTCTTCTAATTAAGTGTGATTTCTTTAACTCATCTCTTTGGAGTTTTGTGTTACTTTCCGTATTTTGGTGATTACTCTGTATACAGATTAGCAAGATTAACATTTAATTTAATGAATCAACTGTAAATATTTGTAAAATTGGTTAACTTTTTTTATATTTACTTTCCAATTTTGTTATGAGTGTATGTTTCTCCATGGAAATAAAGTTCTTTCCTTCAAAAAAAAAAAAAAAAAAAAAAAGCTCCGCTTTCCAGGCAGAGACTGTGACCACTATGCTATTACAGCTAGTGATTAACAGAACTGACAACTGGCTATAAATACCCCGCGTGTATCAATTTTCTCTCATTCTTACCAAGGCAACCACGAGCGGGATGGATAATCAGTAGATCGAAGTTGGTAGATCGCAGTTAGAATGTATACCTCGAAAGTGTTGTAGTAATTCATTCGATCATGAATTTTTATACTGATCCGAAAAAGAGTATAGCCCCTTATCAAAGAAGGAACGGTTCTTAAAGAAAATACCAAAGAGCAAAAATTTAGCCGCGCGTGGGGACCGAACACACCATCCTCCGCTTTCCGGGCAGAGTCGGTGACCACTAGGCTATTATATTTATAATGTATTTCACTGTTAAAGACGTCACAGGTTTCAACAGCGTGTTACGGCAGGGCTGCATGCTGAGCTTACTAACGTTAGCTGATAATAGGACGTACTGTGTTCTGGACGACCGTACTGAATTTACGAATTTGTTTCAATTTTAAAGGGCGCCAGCTCCATGAGAAAACTCAGTATATTACTGCAGTATCTAACTGCAGTAGAAAGCTGCATTTATCTGCTGCAGAAGGAAGTCCTGGCAGTGCGTACTGCTACATATAGGAAACAAGATGTCTTTACATGAAAGTGTTTTTGTTCCATAATGACCTTTTAGAATTATGTCCATTCCGACGGTCATTCTTTGATAGTAAAATATAATAATCGAGTAAAACAATAGAGTGTACTCTTTATATAATATAGAGTATAACAAGAGAGAAAAGAGAGTAAAAATGACAAAGAAACAACAAAAACAGCTAAGGAAGAAACAAAGAAAGGTCGGATACTGAGTAAGTGTAATGATCGATTAGGTATTTTTTTGTTTACCTATTATGTTCTAGCATTTTTAATTTCTTTGGGGAGAGAATTCCAAAGTTTAAAACAAAAGTTATTTAACAATAATTTACCGTGTGTGGTATAGTGCCTGCTAACCGTAAAGAGGGCATTAGTTCTATGGCTAGGACGAGAACTGGTTGAGAAACTAAGAATAATAACTTACAACAAAACAACACAAACACAGAACGAGCACTGCACCAGAGGTGGTAATGCTAATACCACCATAAAACCCGGCTTGTTACGCAAACGACTGTGCTCGATTTTACAACTAGACCTTCATTGGCTCTAATGCGAAAACATAATGAAGAAAACTCGTGTTTTTTCAAAACTATTCTAACAATCCACAGGACTGTCTATCGTTATAAGAAAGTGTCGCGGTATTGATGAGGTGCCAGATAAAAAAAAATGTTGTTCTTGTTTGATTTACTGATAAGCGCTACAGCCAGTCTACGTCGTAGTATAAACTTGGTTGTTAAACTGCATTTGGCCAACTACTGTTGGTGAATAAACCGTCGAAAGCTAAACTTGGCAAAATAAGGGGAGGTGCAAAACATTTACCCAGTCGTGTCCTACTTGAACCAACTTTAAGAAGAAGAAAAATAACTAAGAGTTATTTTACATCGGGCCAATCCTATTTACACTGTGATAATTTACAACAATAAAACAATGCTAAACTTTGTTGTTGTTGTTGTTGTTGTCTTTGTGCCAGTTATAAGTAGATCATGAGTGTCTTTGTACTTCTTGAACATACAGAGCACAATGTACCTCTGTGATATAATTAGACCTACTGATTGATGGAAACTCGCTAATCAGAAAAATAGGTCTAAACCACATCAAGTTCAAGTAGGTAAAACTCATAACATTGCACACTTCACACCCAATATTTCTCTTCTAATTAAAAATGTTTCCGACCGAAAACCAATATGGAGAGAAATGGTGGAAGATCATAAACTGGGGTCTCTATTTGCCTTAGGCGAGATATATTGAAACTTGAACATATTATGGAAAGCCATAAATTTATTACAAACGAAAAACAGCAAATGAGTTTCAAGCGGTAGGAACATAAAATATCTCGAAAGTACCCAGTTCTGTTGCATTGAGAGTTTTATTGCATTGTGGTAGCTATTGCGACTGCCATAGGAAACACCTGCGTTCATTCTAAATTGCCGGATCATAAAAATCAGAACCAAACAAAATAAAAAGGCTGTAAAAGACTAGTCTGGGTCGTGCTGTCTGTCTCTAAATGATTAAAAAGAGGCGTCATAACGTTGGGAGCAAACAAACCGTGATGCATACGAGTTATTTCCTGGCAAAGTCCTGGTAAAAACAAAGTGTATAAAAAACATGAAACAAAAAAGTTTAAAAAAGAACAGGTTCGGTTCAACTGCAAATTTTTTGCTGCCTCTCTTTAATGATTCATATGTTCAAACAAATAAATAGTGGTCATACAGTTCTAAGTACACATAGAATGGTAAAATTGAGTTCTATATCATTGAAAAGGCATAAAAGGCTAAAAAACAAAATTCGGATTAGCGTTTTGATTTTAGCTGCAAACTTCATTTTGGGGTCATCTGCGTTCCCTGAATTACCGGCTCATATTTACATGTATTGTATGAAGTTGTAACGTCCGATATGTACATGTGCAGGTTTCCAATTTTGTATCTAATTACACTTAAGTTCATCTTCTTTAAATGAATTGTAGATCAAAACAAATTTAAAAGTTTAGAATCCACCCCATCATAGAAGTTGGTTGTCTCGAGTAAATTTAATTTTTGTTCAGGGACTCGTGAATTGTCTGATTTCTCGAGACCAGTTTCGAGACAGACAGAAAAAGGATAATAAATTGGCGGGTATGGGATCGGAAGGATTCCAATCACCTCCAGAATGACTTTAATGTATTTACATTATCAAACTTTTCATTGTCAATCAGGTTAGTGTTGATAACGATTATGAATAAAGCTCTAGGAACTTGACTACGAATTGTGAGAACAATTGAAAAATATTGACAAGCATAATGACCACTTATTAGAAAAAATGAACTTATTCACATTTAGTTGTCAGTGAATGCATAGCTGAACGATATCGTTTCATTAGTCCTACCTTACATAGGCCCACGCAATATTCTGCCTTGTAAGGTATTTTGTACTCAGATTAAAATAACATGAAATAATGAAACATCATATTTTACCTACTTAAAGTGAAATATTGAGTTCATGACATTCCAACACAAAGAAATAAAACATTGGAAAGAAATAAATTTTGTAAAAAAAAAAAAGGGTAATTGTTATTTAACAACATAGTTTATTGTATCCTTAATGCTAAGACAATATCAATTATATTCCGAAAATATTATACAAACTAATAGTAAAGTTGCAGTAGTAATAGTTTATTTTCCAAAATGATTATGTTTTACAAAGTTATACTAGTTACTAGTTACTAATTCTAAACACCGCCGATACATGTTAATCATGGATCATAAGTTCACCTGAATTACAAAGCAATAACGCCCTTATAAAAACTTGGCACTAAAGGGACAACCCTCTACCCCAAACTACACTTCTTGTAGGGGGCAACAGAAGCTCTCAATTGGCTCAGCTTTTTGATTGACTGCTTAATTCAAACAATGCAGAGTACCAAACCTGATATTACACAGCATTAACTGTACCAAGTGTTTTGATTATAGATATTGAGCTTTTCTATACTCACCCTGAAGAAATATGAACTGAGATTGTCTGGATGAGGATGAATTTCAAACAATTGTGGGAGGGGCTTCAGTAAGAAGGTTAGGAGAATTGGTGCTGTTTGGGGTGAGAGATATGGGCCTTCGAAATAGCTCTTTGAGTATCAATGGACAATGACATACCGTACTTACTGTTGGAAAAATCAGTGTAAAAGGGTGGGTAGATAAATGAAATTCAAGATGTATTACACTTACTTTAAGATATGATTACATTAAAGGCACGTGCACAAAAAACTGAAAGTGACCTTAAATCAAAACTGTAAAAATACACTTAGTCTACAAATTTGTACTAAAGAAGCTTTACCACACAATGGACATTGAGGAGCAAAGATGTTCTATAGAAATAACATATATGAGAGGCGGTTCAGCTGAACAATCCGGAAGAGGTGAAAAACAAAATTTCGTTCTACCTGGAACTCTGTTCTTCTGTCTTAAACTCACTTAGGAAGCTATTTTTGTTCCTTCATTTGTGAAATGACCCCCTCTTTATCTCATTCTATTTACAGTATTTACAAAACATCAACAAAGATAATTCGTTTGTGATTTATGAATATGATACCATAATGTAATTTTCTATAATTGCCTATGTTTGTGAAAACAAATCAATTAGAAAGTTTCGTAAAACAACCGCTAATTTTCACACCAAGAATTCAGATTAACTGTATCTCAATCTATTCATATCATCAACAAAAGACGCTCCGATTTAGTGTGCTTATAATCAAGGGAAGGTTTGAAAATTCGTTATAAAATTACGTTAAGAACTCTACGTTATTCCAAATTACTTGCAACCATTTTCGTTTGAAGATAGAGCAGTATACACAATGAAAATATAGTGATATACCAAATTGGGTTATGACCAATGGAAAAAAATCATATCTGTAAGGAAAAGTAACATTCAAATATCTAATTTTGAGAACATTAACCGTCTGGAGGATTGACTCGAATTGATATTAAATTTACCTCTTTTTGCGTCCACTCAATACTCTGTTGGACTTGAAGAACTTAAAATGGCCTTAATAACGTCCGGAAATAAGTCCACATAACTTAAATTTTTAAATATGCTACATTCATACATGAGATTGTTGAAGTAGACATATTCAACAACAAGAAAAAAGACAGAAGTGGCGTTTTTGTTTCTTTTGTTATAAGCTTCTTTTTTTGTTGATCGTATTGAGAAAAGAGTTGAGAAATAATACCGAATCTATTCACAAAAGGGCCTAGATTTGCCAGGAAGATTTTCAAGCCGGCAAGCAACTTTTGATGTTAAGGATTAGTATGTAATAGAAGAGGGGTAGGGAAAATACCCTATATATTTTAAAATAACTTCATTTTCTCATAAAAGCTGACGAAACAATTGTTCATAATGTTGAGTTTAGAGGCTAACCCCTTTTTGCAGCAGTTTGGGGAAATATCACATTTTATTCCCCACTCCTTCAACAAGAATTTTAATGTAGAGTCATATAATTAATAGCTAGGAACATGACATTCAGCGTTACATGGGATTACAAGCAATTAAGTCTCGAGTACGTTACATTTTGAGTTGGAATTGTTCTCATAATGCCTCAAAATGAGGGTGTTATAGATAAGTCTTGGAAGATTCGAAAGAAAGAGAGTTGTTTTCAGTTGCAGATACCTTTCGGAGAGACTAAGACACTGAAATTATAAAGCGTTTTTCAAAAAGGACAACCACATCTATAGCACCGTGGTTAATCCATTATGCTTGATACTGCTCTGAATGTCAGTGTATAAAATATTCACCTTCTTGAGAAAGTTGTTACAAAAACCATTACCAGAATATAGGAGAGGTCAACTCTGTCAAAGACTGTTATCACTTTCTAGAACTATTCGACCAGTTATTTTCATGCAGACAACGAGTTGAGTCATCTTTCCTATAGAAATAAGAGAAGTCGTTCACATTTTAATTAGCTACACCATTCTGATAATTCAAAATTATATAAAATAATTACTTTTTTGAAATGAACCCCTTCATTTAAGGCCGAATAGTCTTTTACTTTTCTTTATTGAGAAAACGGCAGGACCGGAAAACTTTCTGATCTATTTTGAAAGTTATCTGCTAAAATTCTTATATTATGTCCAAACTTTTATAATTTCCATTGAGGTCATGGCGATTTCAGGATCCTCAAAAGAGATAGACATATTACAGATATCTATATCCGGTTGTTCAAGGACTTCTAAAATGGAGTGGATAAAACAATGTCAGTCGTAGGACCAATCGGTATTTTTGTAAGCATTAAAATATCTGGTTTTCCGGGGGGTTTGGTTGGATTGAATAAACATTTTAGTCATGAGATGCTCAGATTGTATTGTATTCGGAAATTTAGTAACTCCAGCTCCCCACTTGAGGATATCTTGAAAACAACGAATGATGGCTAATTTATAGATAGGCATACTAAGGTAACTTTACTTCAGGAACTTTGAAAACATTCAAATAATTTACTTTCTTAGATGCTTACTTGGATGATTAGAGTTGCTGGAGTTAAAGAGGCGATATGGGGATCGATTGGCGGCCTTTTGGCTAAGATCAAGTGTAGTATCTGTTCTTTTCATCCAGTCTAGAATGGAGCCATACATGACAGACCAATCATGTAAATGGCCTGAGGGTCGTAAGGTAAGTCGTTAAGTGTTGTCCTTTAGTAGACATATAGCTTCTTCGGGAAGCAGTTTAAAGTTTGGCTCCGGAGAACGGCCCTTTGCCAGAAGGTTGGGAGGACTTTAGAAAAAGATGCTAAAAGAGAGCGGGTTGACATGGCTTAATTTTTTCGTGATACCTATTTCTTATCGGTGAGTTTGGTAAGAGCGTCGAGAATTGTATGCAGGGTCGTATTAGAGCAAGATGTCAGAAATCTAAACAGGACGTCAGTGCGCAACTTCGGTCAGTTAGGGGCTTATCGCTCTCTCATCATATGGACGATCCGACATTAATTCCTATTTCCCATAATAAAGGTGTTACGGTATAAAGGGAATAAGCTTAGCTATACAAAATCAACTAAGGTGGTATTCATATCAAGTGGTGTGTAATGGTTAGGTCTTAGCAGAGTTTTACCTGGTTACATCCCGTCTTAATTGTTGGTCATGTCCTTGTTTTTCGAGAATGTGAGAGCGGAGTTCAGCTGCCGAAAACAATTTGCAAGAAAATAATGGAGATCTGTATCGAAGGGAGGGTAACCGACATGCAAGTTATCTTTTAAGTAAGTGTTTCTAAATGCAGAAGACAAGCAAACCGTTTATACCTGTTGTATTAACCCTATGGTGACGAACTTTTTCGACCAGAGAAGACATATATTATTGACAATAATTTAAACATTATACAATGCCAAAACTCATTCGAACGCTACTGATTTCAAGTTAAATTACTATCGACTTTACAAGTTGTTTAATGAGCAACTTCTAATCTCTTGCAATTACAAAGATATTCCTTAAATGCACAGGATCTGTTGAAAGGTGGCTATAGTTTATGCAGAACCTCAGTATAATCAAACTTCCAATAATTAAGGGTAAATAATGAATTCTATTATTGAAACAAATTATTGCTGTGATGTTCAGAATGGCAAATGACTGTGCAAATCGCTCACAAATATTTACACAGAATCAGTGTTCGGTAATTATTTACGCTATATACCAAACAGAGACCCTCGGGAATCTAAGTAGATTGGTTCAAAAAGTTTGCTATTTTAATGGAAAATCGCCCGGTATGTTTGTTTTTTAGATGCCAAGGGTTTAATAGTCTCCAACAAAACACAACAGGCTGTGATTTTGTAGGATATTGCAATATATCCCCCTTTATCCAAGTCTTACAATATCTCAGTGTAGCCAACGATAAGTTTAAACTCGTGCACTATTTCATATTTAACGTCACCTAGCTAAATTTAAGTCGCTCACCTTCATAAATAGCTCACACATTACAGGATATTGCATTGCCATTGTAGTATGGACTTCAACTAGTTTTGCAAAGCACCAGCATTGCCTTGCAGGTCTTGATCGATGCGGTCGTACTGATCAAAATTAGATGAAGTGAATACTTCGGTCGTCAACACAAGTGTAGTTTTCCCTTTGCTGAGATGCTCTTTCTCCCAATCAACAACGGATTTTTCTACGTAATGCAGAAACTTTTCGGACGTAAGAACCCATTCTGTAGTGAAAGGGAGCTTAAATTTTGTGGCTACGTTTTTCTCCATCTGAAATCCCATTTTAGATCTAATTCGCTTCTCCACGGCTTCTTCTTTAGAGATATCCACAAAGTCAACCCTTATATCAAATACCACTTTGGTTTCAACGCCAAGATTCCCCACATCTTTTGTGATGTCATTCATCACCTGTCCCTGTCGATCTCTATTGACCGTTTCCTTACCAGGACGACCTCGTGTTTTTCCTACTTTCAGTAGTCGAATATTACCATCATGCGTTTTAATGGCGTTAAAAATTTTATTGGAAAATTCCTCACCCCAGATTAAAACGATTCCGTAAATAACAGGAGAACAGCGCTCTATCCTGATGAATTTGTTTTTGTTCATACTACTGGAGTACGCATTCATCTTATGAATGAGGTCATTCGCATTTTCGGGGTTTTCCCAAAACCACCCAATAAATTTCTGCTCCTCTTCTTCTGAGAAACGTTTGAGTTAGGTTCATTGAACTCCATTCTTCAAACTAGTGTCAGAATACCAAGCACACTCGTATTTCAACAGAGTTTGTCACGAATGTGTGTTGCGTTTGTTAGCAGCCTTTTGACTTCACATACAGATGAAAATGTGTGGTGGCCCTTAAGAGCAAGTTTTATGGAATATTTCTAGCCGCATATCTATATGGGTGCTTATGAAATTGCCAATTGAAATCATTTAGAGCAATACCAAGGTCGGTTAATTTAAACAGGCAAAAGTATGAAATACGAACACATGTGAGATAGAATTTTGACGGAATTCCTAGTTCCAAACATTGATCAAGGGACAAGATCTTATGGGGCAGCAACGCCTCCAATCGATTTTGACAATGAACTGGCAAGGATCCGTCCATGGCAGCAGAGTTTAGAGAAATTCTGATTTGGGGGCTCTAATGTCAAATTTGAGAACCTATGTCCTGTTGCTACCTGATGAGGTTAATAGCGTTGCACCTTGGTCATTAGTTCAATTTTTTTGTGATGATGGTCCTCCCAAACAATGCACAAAAGGCATAAAACAATTCAATTGTTAATACACATGTGCCATTTTGAAAATCTTAAACCTGCTGAAGCATACCTGAAGGGCATTTGTATGATCTGAATGGTCTTTTGTGCAAGGGTTCTACAGGCTGACCACAAGGAGGATTTACTGAATTCATTAGTAGATACTAGTCAATTATAGCATCTACTACGGAGTAAAAGTGTAAGATTTTGCATACCAAATCCAGCATTTACCATTGCTTGACAAGCAAAAACTTTTACTTTGGACTGAAAGTAATTTCTTCATTTTATGCATACGGAAATCTTAACTTATATTGTCTTGACATCTTTCGAACAATGTCACGATTTGGGCTTTGCAAGAACCAAAAAATTTGAAAACGCTAAAAGATAAACGGTGAAACTAGTTAAATAACTTAATTACTTATAAATATGGTGCATTAATATTCTCGAAAATTGTTGCAAAATGTGAGTTAATGAAGGAATAGGTAGTTGTCCTTATGTTACTCGTTAGCGAAAACTGTTACTAAAAGTTTGATCACAACATCTCACATTTAAAACATGCACATTTTGTCTTGAATGTCCCGTCTACTGAAATAATAGGAGCAGGTACTGGCATGATCCAATAGCCTCACACCGTCGCAAGCATGTTTTAAACTGGTAGTTTAACGAAAAGATCACCGTGGACATGTTTGATTTCATGCTACTCGAATGGGTGTCCATATTGAATTTAACACAGATGTTAAACATATACCGGACGGAGAGGACGACCACAACACACAACACGCTCTCTGCGTTGTATAAAATGTGGGTAGCTTATTGAATGTCAACCAGAGAGCAGTCAATTAGTGATAATTCTGATACACTTTTCAAAAGAAATATGTAACTGAGCCTTTTGAGCATTTTCTTCCAAGAAGATCACATTTTATTTTTCGTATGGATATCTTAGAAGGCAACAGGCTAGGCCCCTGGCAGGACGTCATACAAACATAATTTTTGGCGACCCGTGGGAAAGGATGGTTGCCAACTAAGCGGAGCGTCACGGTACCATTAGTTGGAGTTGAGGGTACAGAAAATATCGAAAATTCGTGACCTTTGGGTGCCGAAAACATTATGCCATAACCAGGTTTGTAAGTAGAATTGAAGCGTTAATTATTTTGAGCTGTCGTATGAAATCAAATTTTCCCTTCAATGAAAAAATGGATAAATTGCAAAGTGATCAGAAAATTTGGTCTACCAGATAAACTGTACCGCTACCAGTAAATGAAATGGTACGGTCAAGTAAGCTAAAATAAGCTTGTAGGGGAGGTCGTGTTGTTAATGAACACCAAGAATGAACCCATTTTTCAAGGGTGAGATAGGCTCGAAGACAACGGACGCAAGGCGTGATAATTGGTTCGCCAGGAGCGTCCCGTCAGAGGAATTATTTTGTTTAAAAACAGCCTTTAGATTGCTGGGAATAACACTTCTAGAGCCTTATTATTGCAAGGTCCAGAAATGCCGTTTCCAGATGTTTCATGCTCCTTTGGAACTTTCAAGGAAACATTCCCAGGTACCGACATTTGTAGCTGATCGTCTAAAATTGAATCAAAAATATATCCTGATGATAAATAGAAATGTAAATAAGGAAATAAGTCTTTCCTGGGACTATGGTTATGATGACATTCATTAGCAATTAAAATCCAATAATGCATGGATGAACATAACTTATGTTTGGGAAAACGATGTTTAAAGTGACTCTTAAAAGGTGGTATGATAATAGGCTGCCTTTGAACTCTACAACAAGCCATGTAGCGGATCAAAGGAAAGCTTTGGCAGCACTGGTAGATTGTATTGAGTATTGAGTTATTAAATGCATGAAAGTGAGTTTAATCAGACTGGTGTTAAAATTATGTCCAAGAAAAGAGTGGGCGTAATGCAAACAGCAGTCGGAACAGTCACTTGTACACTTGTTCATAAGCAAGATATCCTCATCTGCATGACACGTCGTTTGCGTTATAAGTGGATATTTTCTTATATACAGATGGAGACATTCATCGTAAGAGCTTGAGATCACGCCGAAATTCGTGACTCTCAAGGTGAGTGCGTTAGAATTGACAGCCCTGAAAACAGCCTTCCCAGCAAATCGAACTGACAAACCATGCCGGTTATGCTAAGGTAAACATAGTTCAATTGAGCTTTATTTTTCGAACACAATCAACAAGTACTTAGGCATGTATATATAAGGAGTTTCAACTGCATTTTCAGAAAAAAAGGTTTAGAAACCCTTGAAAAAGTTTGAGGCCCTGGCCGAGCCCCCTAGTCCCAATGGCCGCCCCTGGCCCTGACCAGGAAGTTGCCGCAATTTCGCAAAAATTCCCTTCTTAGGCTAACGGCAAGTCAATTTACAAATCGAGTTTCTGCTGGGGAATGTCACAGTATTTATCATTCTTACACATCAGAAAAGAGAGGCTGTTCTGAAATATTTGTGCTGTGTGCATAATATTCCGCAAAGTCAGAGATCTAAGGAAGAATTCAAGCGAACCGCCACCTTAGGTTGTTGCAAAGCGCAGTTATCAATTTTGGTTGAAGAGAGCTTCCTACTCGAATCAAATTGCCGATATTAAACACTGTTTTAGCAATTTTCAAAACAAGACTAAGAAAAAGCATAGCTAAAACTAAACTGAAACTATAGATACTAATGGTAAAATACAACCAGTATACAAACTTCACTCATGGACTGGGCGTAGGATAAACCCTTTTGGTCCCAGTTCTAAATATTAAACGTTAATTCATCGTCCCTATTCTTGACCGCCGTCCTGGTGTGTCCCCCTCCCCTTTTGGAAAATTTTTTGCTGCTTCCAAGGCCTTAGATGCAAAATGGTGCTTTATTTTGCTTTTTTTTTTTTTACTAGATCAATATGTGCTGAAAATGTCCTGATTCCATGCAATCATATTTTGGAGATTGTAAAAATTTTTGCATTAAAGTATCGAAAGAACTAAAGACCTAGGTCATACAGTCACCTCCTGAAACTCACTTTTCAATGGCCTGTTCAGTCCATTGTACACCATGTATAACATTGAAATAATAGCAGTAGGGTTTAGAATGTGAATCATAACAGCATCGATAGCAAACATTTCTAATGAATAACAGCAAGGTACATGAAAGTCTCAATCAAAGACAAAAGAATGACTGTCGCTCTGCGAAAGGACTGAATGATATCGACGTGGAATACAAATTAGTGAGGGAAGCCAATTTTTACGATAAGGTTGCAGCAGGTCACTGAGCTTTTTTTTCAAAGCCACCTCAGAAGATATTTTCTGGAAATCACCAATGACTCTAAAATTCAATAGGCTTTCTAGGTACTTCCTGAATCTGTTACTGTACAACGATACGCATTTCTACTAATTGTATACACCATGAATACAGGTGAATTGAATGGAATTATGAATAGCATAGATTAGCACATGAAATGAAGAATTGGAAGTAAAACTAGAAAATGTGATTACGAAAATCGTAACCACTTACTGTCCATGATTGTTTCTGTGCCAACGTACTTTGGTACGAACTGAAGCTTAAAATATCGTCCTTTCACGTTTGTTGGCCGATGTGATATACCTGAATATAATCGATGCATTACTTGAGTACTGTGTTGGTTGCTTGCTGTAGACATCAGTCCTTCGTTACTTTCGACTCACAATCTCCTGATACACATGAATGATGCAGGACTGCACTATTTCTCATAATGCAGTCACTGGCTAACTGAAGAATCACCACCTATAGGCTATTCATACAATGCCGATGCAACGGCAGTGATCAACCGGAAGTCGCAAAGTATGCCTACAGTGCTCGCAGTGGCAATGCAGGTATGGTTACTAGACGTTCGGTTTTACCAGGACACGTCCTCTTTTCATTGTTTCGTGCTGGCGTCCGGGCGGTTTTGTAAAATTACCGCCACTGTGTCCGGCCATGTATTTCTCACATGATCGGACAGGTTTCCCCTAATTTTGCTTCAATCAAGTTAGAAGAAACTCTAGTAAAAGCAACAAATATTGCACCATTTTGCATCTAGACACTACCAGTGAAAACCAACAAAATTTCCAAACTCCCCATCCCTCCCCTCAGACCTCTTCACCAGGGTGGCGATGCATGTCCTCCTTGAGAGAAAATAAATAAGCCTGTGGTGACCCTAAGTGCCGACAAAAAGAACAATATAGACCCCTATGCTAATTCTGAGAATGACCATCATTCTGAGAATGATAATATACACAAGCACTGAAGCAGCGGTAGACCTTTAAATTTGAGCGTTTGTTATGCCCACGGACTTCCTATATAAACATGGACCGAGGATCATGGGAAAATTGGTCGCCACTTTTCGAACCGTAAAACGTAGAAAGATGTCACCCCTGACTGCTAGACCCAATAAAATCTGTATTTAACTCAGACTTTCTATATACATTGACAGAGCAGACTGCACTAACGTCCTGTTTCGTAGATTGTCGCTACCATACGTGTGATTATGGCAAGATCGCTTCCTACTATGGTTTTGTGCGTAGAGAAGGATAAGTTCTTATTACTCCTCAAGATACACTTAGCGTTTGGCAAGCCTAAGGTTAAGCCTTCCGTAACTGCTTCCAATAGAGAAATATAACAAGAGGGCTAACGCCAAATGCTAAGATTAAACCTAGGCCTAGATACGTACATAAATGTCATGGCTGTTCTCCGGTGGCGAACTACAAGCATTTGCGAGATACGACGGTATAGTACAGTGTGTGTGCCACAATACTACACGCTTGTTAGCGTTTAGCGACACTGTACGTGTATGCGATATACTACAAGTACAATGCGGCCGTTGTGTGATGAGCAAGTATACTGTATACAAATCTGACTTACTCAAGTATTCTTTTACAAAACAAAAAAATACATAAATGCCAAAATAAAACCCGCTCATTTTAGGCCATATCATAACCAAAAGTGACCATGAAGTCTCGTTCCCGTCTACATGACTCACTTTACATAATGAGCTCGATTGTAGAGCAAACCACACACGGAGAATCAAGAAACATTGAATGAAAGAATTATCCCTCGAAAGTGAGAAGCGTGCCTAAGGTACTGTCCATGACGTCATGGACAGTACAACAAAACAGTATCGAAAATGAATATTTCTTAAGAATATCAGTACGGGAGTGTAAGTGTACAAATGATGATGGCCTATCACAAAATAGAAACTGATTTTTGTTCCTTCCATATGGCTTTTTAAATACAAGTAATTCACAAACATTTTCAAAATACTGTTTCCTGAATATTTGAAACCTCGGATGTCCCAATCAGCATGTGGTTGGAGATTGGAGCAGAGGTGCAGTGTTTTGAATTATATCGGATTTGGAAAACTTTGTGATGAAAACCCATTTGTACAATTAGGTTGCATCAGCACACTAAGTATTTTGCAAAGTCACTACACAATTGAATTGAACAAATATCATGCAGTAGATTAGAACATGAGAAGAATTTAAGTAAAACAGAACAACATCAACATGGAACATTTCAGTACATGTAAGTAATGAAATTGAGATGTGCTCTAATGGAGTTCATGCGGCGCACTGACATTTGACTGAAAGTGTCAATTACTGCATCAAAGTCAACGTGTTCAGTGAAATCGCGCTCAGTACTCAAGATAGCCAGTTTCGAGAGTCCAACCAGACACAACGTCTGCCGACTGATTCGGAAATTGGAATGTGTTGAGAGTATTGCCATAAAGGAGCACCAGTAATCGCACACTTTCCAAAAACAAAAATCAGGCATGGACCCTACATGATTGTCACTGAGCCTGAAATGATAGTTATCTCTTGGATTTCGAACTGCTTAGTCATATTTCGAATATTTTGAGACATCATTAAAAGACGAGTAGGAAATTTGACGCAAATCCAATTTAGCAGGCCTATCCAGCGTTGTAGATACTTAGACAAAGGAGAGCCATAGACCTCGCGTCTGTCTACATATATTCTAGTCTATTGGCAATAGTGTTTGGAAGTGATAACCGATACTTTTTGGCAGTTTGGGGATTTAGTTTTTTTTAATTGAGCGTTAAGGTTGGAAAAAACACAGGAACACTGTTTTCGGAATCTAAGACATCGTTAATATCCGGGGTTTTGATTGACTCTTCTGGGAAGAGTTTTGCCAATGCATCCTGCATGAAAATAAATATTCCAACGGTTCTGCTGAGAATACCATCCCCAAGCCGCATACTCGTATAGGCACTGCGTATAAGCAACAGGGGCATGCATGGCCAATCGAAACCTGAAATCAGTTTCACACCTTGTTTCAATTGTGCTGTTAATCGGTTTCGCATTAGTTTTCAATATCATAAAAAGATCACACTTGTGAAGCCATGTTTCCCTGTTACAATTCCCCCTCCTCATCCCCCCCTCCTCAACTCCTTCAACTTATCTTACTTCCCTCCTCTCGTCGTTTTTCTTTCTCTCTCTCTTTTTTTTCTCTCCTCTGTTTTTTCAACACCATCCATCCATCATGTCCCCCAAATTTCTGTGTGTGCGGGGGGGGGGGGGGAGGGTGGACTCTGCCCCCTGCTCCGCAGCTGGCTACGCCATTACGTTAATTGAACTGATAATATCAAAAATTGTATTGTTTTCTCATCTACAGTCATTGCGTGTGATGCGTCTTACAACACAAATAATACAAAAATGATTTCATGCACAAATACTTTAAATTGGTTAAACAACAAATAGAAATCTTCCTTATTATTATATGTATTTAACATTGTTAGTAAAAATGTCTCTTAAGGAAGTATAGCTGATCCGACGCAGGTGTGTAGACAAGCGTGTACTGCTACATAAACCTCTTGGAGAGGTTCCAAACTGATTTTGATTTAATAGAAAATTAACTGAATGAAGCTGTTGTCTTTCTCGAAAAAGCAAGGGTTTCACTTTGAAATAAAAAATTATCTACCGACTATCCAATCTGTTGAGGTCGTTTCAACCAAAATGAGTAAACCATGCCTCCTTCTCATCTCTCTGGTAAAGAGTGACGTTACCTAGTTTGGGTAAAATATGACCGTTTTCTAAAAAATGTTTACTCAATATGTGTTACTTTTTACCAGCATGGATACTTCTTCTTTGCCTAGTTAGTCAGGAAGGGTTTCACATTCCCAACGCAGGGCAAAAGTTAATCGGTTATCCCTTAGGAAATAGGGAAAATTAAATCTCAAAATGCTTTAATACCGTAGCACTGAAGGGAAATGCTTGTTCTCTCTATCAAAGCACGATAATGTGGCAAAATTGGGTTAACTGTCGTGTTCACAGTCCCCATAACTTTGTGAGCACGACGAAGAAGCCATGTTTTTTTCCTTTAAATTTAATTGACAAAATCCGACGACATTTGCTTAATTGTTGTGTTTTAACGTTTACTTATGTGAGAAGATGGCGAAATTGTCAAAATTGTTTTTAGTAATGTGAAATCATGACGAAATTGGCTCACCTGCAATGTTTTAAGTTATCAGTAATATGTGACCGTGTCGAAATCGGCTTAAATGTTGTGTTTTATGTTTTACTAACGTGAGAAGATGAGAAAATTGTGAAAAATGTCTTGTTGCAAGTAATTTGGAAATTTTGAAAACAGGAGGAAATTGTCTTATTGTCGTTCTAAGTTTTAAGTAATGTGAGAACATGACAAATTTGACTTAATTGTCGTGTTTTAAAGTTTAAGCTAAAGTGAGAAAATGACAAAATTGTCAAAAATTGTCGTGCTTTCTTTACTCTACACAAAGAAGAATGAACAAGTTTGGTTGTGTTCTGTTATAAAGAATATGACAAAGACGTAAATTTGTCGTGCACTCTCGTTACTTGACAAAAACTTGAGAACACGACAATTGAGAAAGTGATGTTGTGTTCACTCACAAAGAATACGACATTTGAGCAAATTGTGTTGTGTACCCTCAGAAAGAATATGAGGAACGGGTTAATTTTGTCGTGTTCTTTCGTTACTCGACACAAAAACACGACATTTCAGCAATTTTTGTTGTTGTTGTTTTCTCTCACAAAGACTGTGTTAATTAAGTAAATTTCGTCGTGTTGTCTAACTTTTCTTCTTTGAAAAGAGAGAAGACGCATTTCCCTTTAGTGCCACGGCACTACCGTTTTTAAGATGAAGATAGTAAAATGGTATTTTGCCAACATATGCACTGGAAAGTCTTTAGTTTTCGGTGGTTTCCTTTGGTACTGTATTGTTGCAAGGAAAATTAGAAGTTTTACTGGTGCAAAAATGGTAGATAGCAACATGACAGGTTGCCTTAGATTTTTGCATATTGAGCGAGTTAATTCAGCTATGGTTGTTTTGTTTTCAATTGATTTTTAGCAAAACATAACATCATGGTTTAGGTGTAGAGAGAGTATGGCAAGCCGTTTTGTCATTTACCTCGCAACAGGGGTGGCGCCAGGATTTTCCCGACAGGGGGGGGGGGGCAAAATTTCAAGGCCCCGACAAAGGTGATGTTATGTCCCGGTGAGACGTGACTTGGTAGAATTTGAGGGGCGCGTAGCGCGCCGAAATTTTGCGCTTTCTTTTTAACAGATAATTAAAAATCTTGAGTTTTTTGAAAGAAATTTGGCTTTTGTTAGTATTATGAAAATTTTGGGTCTCTATTGGAGAATCTGTCCTTCATATGGCAAAAATGAAAAACGTTATATAGGCGACAGCTGAAATTCTTTTGAGGTTACGCTTTAAATCGAGACGAGACTACAAGTTTGCCCGGAAAGTTTTTCCCTTCATGAAGATTTGAAGAGTAAGGGCTTATTAAATTGGAGAAATTTTGGAATTTAATGAAAAAAAAGTTGTTTTTTTTTGGTAAGGTTATAATGAATATTTGGCTTTTTTTAAAGTTATATGCCTTTCAAGAGCAAAATTAGGCAGTATGCTGGGTGATTAACAGAGTTGGCTCTAGTTATTTGTTGTATGGAGTATCCATCGGAAATGGCAAATTTTGCCACTTTTAACAATATGAAGCTTATATTGGGGAAAAATGTAAAGCTTACGACAGTTTAGACGTTTTATGGAAGAATCTTACCTTCTCATGAAAAAAAGTCAAGAAGGGGTGATCTGTAGTTTTGTTGGGGTTACTGAATATCATCATGCAGATTCAGGCCCTCATATCATATTGGAACATTCTCCTGAGGAAAAAGTTTGGCTTCGCATTTATTCGAAGTTTCATATTTCATGTTATTGTCATAGGCTTACTGGAGCGTTTCCGTTTATGAGGGAGCAGAATTGTTTTTTGTCCGAAAAGTGTTATCCCCGAAAGACCATCTAAGTCGAGCGCACAGAAATTTTTGAAAAATTGAGAACCCCAGACAACAGGAAATGGCATTTCCGTGTGGGAATTCAGCTCTCGTGCTTTCTTTCGCAATAAAATTTTCACTTCATACTGCCCCAAACGAAGAATAATTTACAAGCATTCTTTGTTCTGTCAAGTAATCTGTTCGACCATAATACTATCTTTTCGGAGTGCTACCACCAGTTGGCGAGGAGCGTACAGAAAACTGTTAAAATGTCTAACCCCTCAGATAGCCGAAATGGCATTTCCCAGACTTGTAGCTAGAAACGAAGCAGTCGTTATTTTGAGCTTTCCTTTGAAATGAAAGTTTCACTTCAATAGAAAAAACCCAAATTGCTAAATGATCAGAAAAGTATCAGATAAAAGGTACTGCTACAAGTAAATGTAATGGTCTTGTCTCTTTTCGGGGGGAGGGGGACTATGCAACGGAATTACTATAATTGCAAGGTTCACGAAATAAATGAAATTTTTAACGTGACTGCCCGAATTTCAGACTGTAAATGGTTTTAAGTTCCAACGTATTTGGAAATATGTCACGTTACAAGGTACCTTCAAATAAATTTTTCAGTCAGACTTATAGGGAGACATTCTCACACTACTGTTTATCAGTAAGTGTACCTGAAAACGGGCTGGTCGATTTTCATTACCGTTGCTAGAATTCGGCTGTCGGGGCAGGCCAGATGGCAGACCATTGGGCACTGCATGCACATGATCAACCTCTCGTCTGTGTTTGTCAAGAAAATTCGGAATTGTGAGTTTCCTTGAAGAATATGGTCTTCTAGTGAGCAAAATCAAGAAGAACTTTCGGGTGACTGAAGTTTATCAAACCCGCATCTTTTATCAGTTTACCGTGGGCATGAAGATGAAGGCTCCCCGACGAAATCGGGTTTTCTCAACAACAGAGGGAAGGCCGGCAGCCTTCCCCGACGGGGGCATGACCTTGCGGATTGAAGATGGGATGAGGGATGGCAGAGCTAGTAAAAATTGATTGAAACAGATTCAGATAGGCATTATAATACCGTTACAAAAGAATAGAATAGTGCAAAAAGAAAAAAAAAAACAGTTCATAATCATCCATCCAGTAACTTTAAGTCCTTTACGTTCATTTTTAAGGCCTCCCTGAAGGAAATTGCCGTCCTTCATGGAATGTGGTATAACGGAGCAAAGAAGATGTGAGTGAAAATCGATTCCGATATGTATTAAAATATCATTTCAAAACGAAAAACTATGTTCACCCTTTCAGTAACTTCAATCCTGGTAGGTTTTTTTTTTAATTTTTTTTTTTTATTATTTTAAGCCTCCCGACGAAACCGCCGACCTTCTCCGACGGGGGGGGGGGGGGGGAGGGGCAGTGTTCCCCGACGAGGGGAGACATGGCCCCCCGGCCACCCCTCGCTGGCGCCACCCCTGCCTCGCAATTTCACTTAAGTGGACTACATTTCACTTAAGTGGACTAGAATTCGACTTAAGTGAAATCGAATTTCACTTACGTGGAATACATTTCAATTAAGTGAAGTTGGATTACCTTTCACTTAAGTGAAATGCATTTCATTAAAGTAAAATGTATTTCACTTAAGTAAAATTCATTTCTGTCAAGACGAATTTAATTCCACTTAAGTGGAATGCAGTTCTACTGAAGGGGAATTGAATTTCACTTAGGTGGAATGACATGGTCCGCTACGGCAATCTGCTTAAGTTAAATTCAATTTAACTTCAGAAGAACTAAATTCCACTTAAGCGAAATTAAATTCCACTTAAGTGGAATTCCGTCTTTTTCCCTTAAGTGAAATACTTTTTCAGTTAAGTGGAATGCAATTCCTCGTAAATGAAATACCGAGTCCATAGCGAAATGTGTTGACGAGGCTTTCTATTTCACTTAAGTTAAATTGCATTCCATTTCATTGATGTTGTAATCCACTTAAGTGAACTTGCATTTCACTTAATTGAACTGTATTCCACTTAAGTGTTATTCGATTTCACTCAACTGAAATTGTATTTCGCTTAAGTGCAATAGTTAGGCTATTCAACTTAAGCAAAATACAATCACATAATAAGCAAAATAAAAGTGTAATGTATTCCACTGAAATGAAATTTAATTACACTTAAGTAAAATGCATTTTATTTCAGTGGAACTAAACTCCACTGATGTGGAATACATTTCACTTACGTGGAATTTAACTTTCCTAAGTGAAATGCATTTCACTTAAGTAGAGTACATTTCACTTAAGTGAAATTCATTTTACTGAAGTGGAATTCAATTCCGCTCAAGTAGAATGCATTACACTTTAGTAAAATGCATTTTAAGTAGTCTTGTTTTAAGACTCTGGTTAGTTTTCCGTCCACCAAACATCGGCTTTGAAGCCCACTTAGCATTGCGCTCCTTACTATGCTTATCTTCTGAACACTCTAAACCAGAGTCTTGACCATTACGGCAGAGTTCACGTGATCTTTTCTTTGTTTCTTATTAAACTTTCCCTCAGAAAATTGAGGGAGCCAGTGATAGCAGTGAAATGTACACACAACTACGTACTTACATACATATTCATAGTATACAGCCATTGAGTGAGAAGCGAACGACCTCTCTATTCTTACACAGTGTACGCAGTACTGCACTGTCAGTATAATCTGCCCTAGTGCAATACTATGAGATATGTACGCTGACACCTGCCGCTTAATATTGTTTACTAGCCTAACGTTAAGCTTAACGTTAGTTTGTGATCAATGTCGTTAACGTTACTCTTTATATAGCTACTAATTATGATGATCCAGTCTAGGAGGGCCACAGTAAAAGACAAAATGGCCGACTCTCCAAAAACTCAGTGACGTGTTCACTTCAAAAGATAGTTTAGATAGTATATCGGTAATTTTTATAAAATCTGGCGATCAAATTGTGGGTGAACAGGGAGGGCGGTATTGCCTCCAAAGTCGTAGATTTTTGCTAGGGATATGATATCAGGTAACCTAAAAGGTTTTAGGTTAAGTTTTTTCTCTGTTTGTGACCTTGTTTGGTAACAAGCTATAGCGTGGTGTGTTATTGCTAGACGCGTTTCGACCACAAAGATAATTTTGGGGTCTCATCAGTAGCAAGATATAAAGTGGGCAGTAATTGCCGAAGTTGTCACAAATCGTATATCGGGTTATTCCGATAATAAATCGCTCATGAGTGTGATCAAATCAAGGTCTTCTTTGTCGAGGTTGTGATGTGTAACTGTTTCTGAATTAAATTCCGCACGTATGAGGGAATCGCTTAGATTTTTGGCCCTTTTGTAGGCAATAAGCGGCGGGTTCGGAAACAATTTCTTAAGTGTCGGGTGTTCGGTAATTAAGTGCCAGTGTTTGGTGAGGCACTTTTTTAAGTCCTTGGTTTTGATATGGGGTGAAAAACAGAACTTAAAAACCAAAGGTGGGAATGGATCTTTTGGTTTAGGTGTAAGGTGAAAGGATCTATTTTGGAAATTAATTTCAGAAATAAGATCCGATATAAAATCCTCCGGGTGATTCCGCCGAATAAGTTTCTCTTTAAATGAGGTGACTTTCTCGTTAAAGTCAAGGCGGTTATTACAGAGGCGTAAGTGTCGTAGGGTTTCACCTTTAATAAAGCCCTTGAAACAGCTTAGTGGATGATTGGAGTCACGTGATAAATATTGGAAAGTTTCGCTAGGTTTTGAGTAAGTGCGGGTATCAAGGTAGTTACATTCAGCGAAACGATTTCCTTTGAAAATATTGATGTCAAGGTAATTTATTTCTGAGTATGATGACTCACAAGTGAATTTCAAGGTAGGGTGCAGGGTGTTGATGTGATCCATAAAGGTTTTCAGTTCAAATTCAGAACCGTCAAAAAAGAGAAGGATATCATCTCTATACCTTAACCAACTAACGATATGTTTTGAGAGAGGTATTATGTCGTTCTCAAAAAGATGAAACGTGATATCGGCAATTTCGGGTGAGGATTCAGAGCCCATTGCAACTCCTACTGTTTGTAGGTAGTAATTTGTATCAAATTTGAAACAATTTCGTTTAATGATGAGCTCTAAAATCTTACGGATAGAGGCGGCCGATATTTTCGGTATAGAATAAAGGCCGCTGTCGGATTTAGTGTATGCCTCTGTACATGCGTTAATCGCATCATCTTGAGGTATGTTGGTATACATTCCGACTACATCAAGTGTAACCAGTAGAATATGGTCGGGTAATTTTAGATTTTCAATTAGGGTGAGAATATGATTGGTATCCTTCACATAGGTTGGTTGATGTTGCACCAGAGGAAGGAGGAAAAAATCTAAAAATTCCGAAATTTGCTGGGTAGGTCCGCCACAGCCTGAGATAATGGGTCTACCGATAAAAGTGGTACCCTCGGGCGGCTTTTTATGGACCTTTGGTAGTAGGTAGAATAAGGGTGTTCGGATAGTATGGTTACTAGGGTTGAGGTAATCGGAAATGTCTTCAGTAATTTCTTCGTTATGGAAGAGGTCGGAGACGAGAGTTTTGACCATAGAGATGGTTTCCATGGTGATGTCAGATGTAAGTTTTTGGTACTGTGGGCCTGATAATTGCCTGAGTGCTTCAGTTTTATAGTCACTCTTGTTGATAATTGCGATGCCTCTGCCTTTGTCGAATTTTTTTATGACAATTGTTTTGTCATTACGAAGTGACCGTATAGCAGATCGCTCGAGTCGGGTTATGTTTGATTCCGCGGGGTGAATCGGAATTTTAGCAAGTAAGACCTTTGTGTTATAGAGGTAGTCCTCTAATGCGGTGCATGGGGTAACTCTCGGTTGCCAGGTAGATGGAAGACGGAACTTATGGTATGGTTTGGAGGATTTATCATGCATGAAATATTTTATTCTCATGGTGCGAGTAAGCTGATTGATAGCTTTTAGTAGAGAATAACGTTTCGGGGTTGGAGGTGTTGGTATAAATACCAGACCTTTTCCCAGAAGTAAAATTTCTGAGTCCGACAGGGTGTGTGTCGAAAGGTTCCTGATAAATTTAAGACAGGTTTTAATGTCATTTTGGTGAAGGGTTTGGTTACGGATAGAACGGGTGTACCGTGATCGGTTATTTGTATGGTTTGAACGTTTTGGTCGGATATGACCGGTTTGTGGTCGGGTAAAACGTCTCTTAGCCATAGTTAGGATAAAGAAAAGACACAAACAGCAAGCATATATGAAGAGAAAAGAGAAGCTTTTCATTCTGGTAGAATTGATGGCCCTTAAAAGAGCCGTTTGGTTTAAATTTTAAATTTATAGCTTCCTCTTCTTCGGGTACGGTGGTCCCTGACGTCGACTGAGCCTGCGTAGCTGGCTATCCACCAGTTTTGGGAACAAAACGGATGCCTTCTGCTTCTCCTCCGGGTCCTCGATTGTGTCGATGTAGGCGAAAGCGGCCTGCCGTTCTATGGCGATGTCCTTCTTCAGCCGCATTTGCGGCTGGGTACATCCAGTTTAAAACACGTGGGAAGTGCCGTTTCCGGCCATCTGGAGGGGTCTTAAAGCCCCAAATTTTCTTGTATGCTCCACGCCAACTGATGGTGGCGCTCCGCTTAGATTCAAATATTGCCGCATTTGCGATCTACGTCCTGAAATTTACAATTTTCCCAAGGGAAAGGGAGATACCGGTTCCTTTCAGTCTCATCCCCCAGGCCACAGATCAGAAGTGCCCAGTTGCGGGGGCCCTAAAAAGTGTATGTATTACCATTTTTCATAGATTGATTTTTTATTCTCATTATTTGAGAAGTCGCAGACATGAGATTCGTATTTCAAGGCTGGATACATCCAGCTTAAAACACATGGGAAGTGCCATTTCCGGCCATCTGGAGGGGTTTTAAAGTCCAAAATTTTCATGTACACTCCGCGCCAACTGATGGTGGCGCTCCGCTTAGATAGTCTTGCCGTGTCTGACCCTCGGAGATACCAGGCCCCCCCCACTTGTTACCTAGGCCCCCCCAAAAATCGCATCCTGGCTACGCCACTGTTCCAAAGGAAAGCTCAAAATAACGACTACTCCATTTCTAGCTACCAGCATGGGGAATGCCATTTTCGGCTGTCTAAGAGGTTAGATTTTTTAACAAGTTTCTGTTCGTTCGGCGCCAGTTGATGGTGGCGCTCCGCTTAGAAAGTGCTTTGGTCGAACAAATTACTTAACCAAACAATACATGCTTGCAAATTATTCTTCGTTTTGAGGCAGTACTATAAAGTAAAATTTTATTGCGAAAGAAAGCTCAAAATAATGACTACTGTGTTTCTAGTTACCAGTCCGGGAAATTCCTTTTCCTGCTGTTTGGGGATTCTCGATTTTTCAAAAATTTCTGTGCGTTCAACTTAGTCTTTTGAGCAGTAGTACATTTTTCGGACAAAAGAAAAAAGACAACTTTGTTCCCTCCCAAACTGAAACGCTCCCCTACGCCTATTACAGTAAAAATAAAACTTCAAATGTATGGGAAGCCAATTTTTTTTCCGAGGAAAATTTTCCAGTATGGTCCGAGGGCATTAAATCTGCCTGATGATGTTCAGTAACCCCAACAAAACTACAGATCACCCCTATTTGGTTTTTCTTAAAAGGAGGTAAAATTCTTCCATAAAAAAACCCAAAATCTGTTACAAAATTACAATTTATCTCCAACTACCCCGTACAAGGTTCAGATTGTTAAAAGTGGCAAAAGTATTTGGATGGATACCCAGTAAAACAAATAACCAGACAACTCTGTTAATCCCTCGACGCTCTACCTGATTTTGCTCTTGAAAGACATACCACTTAATAAAGAACCCAATTTTATTATAACCTTACCAAAAACCAAATAGTTTAACATTATATTCCAAAATTTCTGCAATAAAATAAGCTCTTAATTTTCAAATCTTCGTTCAAAAAGGGGAAAAACTTTTCGGGCAAACTTCTAGTCTCGTCTTGAGACCTTAGTACGTAGGACTAGAACAATTAATCCCAACAGAATTTCAGCTGTCGCGTATAAAACGTTTTTGAATTTGCCCATATGAAGGATGGATTCCTTAATAAACACCCCAACATTTTAATGGTCCTTACAAAAGCCAAATTTCTTTCAAACATTTAAATTTTTCTTCAAAATAAACTCAAGATTTAGGTATTTGTTAAAAAGAAAGCCAAAAATATGGGCGCGCCTCAAATTCCGTCAAGTAACGTCCCACCGGGACTTACTCATCGGCTTTGTCGGGGTCTTGAAATGCTGGCCCCCCTGTCGGGGAGCTTGCCCCCCCCCCCTGTCGGGCAAATCCTGGCGCCACCCCTGTTCGAGAAAAACGAACACATTATTTTTTGTGTCCTTATGAAAATCCTTCTTTTTGAGAATTTTATCCCTTACAGGTTAAATGCGTCGCCAAAAGCAACTAGTCCCGAACAGATACTAGCCTCTCACATAAAGCAAACACAGTCATCCATTGACGTTTTGTTAAAAAGGGTCTAAGCTCAAATCAAGTTTTTACATTTTACAGTAGTAGTACTTATTCTGGGCGTTTTGTTGAAATTTTCATAATTGAAATCTGACGTTCCGTTTTCAAAATATTGGCGGTTTAAGTTGTTTCGTCATTTTCGAAACATTGTGAACTTGCAAGCACAAAAGAAATGTCACATTGATGAACGCTCTATTGTTTTCTCTCCGACCTTTTATTAGACACACAGCGTGCTTGGTCTAATGGTAAGAGCATCCGCCTCTCACCTGGGATGCCCGGGTTCGATTCCCAGGTCGAGTCATACCAAAGACTCTAAAAATGGAACCTACTGCCATTGTGCGTGATGCTCCGCATGAGCAATGGAGTAAGGAAAACAAGCCATTGAGCCACAACTGGAAAAAAGACCGTGGGCCGGCTCGACTAGAACCAATAGGTTGGAAACTGGGCGGTAAAGGCGGTTTGAGGTATTAAACGAGAGACAAATCTCATCTACATAGCTACAGTATCTATTTATTTTCAAGAAAAACTATTTTCCTACTTACCTTATGACTCATTTAAAATTCAATATTTATTGAGAAATAAAAGTTATTGTCTTAGATTCGATGCTTGTTTGTCATATGATTGCAGAGCAAACACACACCCTGGTGTTACAACGAATGATATGTGTTTTGTTCTATTTGTTCTCATTTGTGATTTCTTTACGTGTTAGTGTATGAAGTTCTTTAGTTTCTTCTTTAATGCTTGTACTTTATGTATTACACTTTTTGAACAAAAGCGAAACCAGATTAAGCCTTCATTCTACATGTTGTTATGGTTTGGCATTTTGTTGAAAGCAGACAGTCCTCATAAGAACAAGTTTATAAAAAGAGCTGAAGCGAATCTACATTGATTTTCCCTGTAATAAAAGGCCATATCTGATTTTTGTGGGGGAAAAACATAATTAGTGAGTGCAAAAGGCAAGAATATTAAGCCCTACACTGTTTATATTTTCATAGCTAAATGTCGTTACGCATCCACGCAGATGCATCGAGACACACGCCCCCAGATGTTTGGCAGTAAGAAGATCTCTTGCATAGGAAAATTCATCCACAACTAAACATTTTACAGCTAATTAAGAAGTTATGGATAAAGTCCTCCTCGTTGACAGGTTAAAGCAGAATGTAATTGACTAAATTTTAATGAAACAAAACCGTCTAATTTTCGAACTTGTGTAAAACCGCATTATATATAGTATAATATATTATCGAAGACTTTACAACTTGATCCCACTGCCATTGTGCTCAGCACAATGATGTAAAGAAAACAAGCCGAACTTGAGTTTTGCTTTCTTTATAGAAATATTTAAAGGTATGCTCGTATTTGAGAGAATTCGGAATCTTATGAAAGAAAAACTGGGAAAACCTCAATGAAGCTGTTCGGTGTTACTGTACTTGATGATCTGGTGTCACATTGAAGCTAGCAAATTTCCTTATCTTTCATTATTCAGAGCCAGGGGCAGTCGCCCTCCTGACCAAACAACGTCTGCAGTTTCAACTTGCATATGTAGATATGGCGTTGAACGTTAATATACGGCTTGACAAGCTACTTTATTGCCTGCACTGTGTTTTCGTACCAAACACAGTACGGTTTGTCAACTTGTAGTATATACGTACGACCAATCTAAAGTAGCCCTTGGTTTGCACGTGGCGCCACTAGGGTGGTGTACAAGTAACGAGTTCACGTTACCCTCTTGCATGACGCATTGAGCTCTAGCCTGAATTGACGAGAAGGCATACCGGTGTTTTCCGAATAAGCCTCAACCACCTGCGACCTTCGGAAAAGTAGACCGTGGGGTTGGAGACAAATTAACACTATTATGTAATAGATCTTTAAATTTTAGCAGTTTTTAATGTGCGCAAATACGACATTAAGGTGGACACAACCTCGGACATTTTGGGGAACATAGCACATTTGTGTAAGGGGAAGGTGGTTTGAGCCCCCAATGGCTTTTCTCAAGTCCTCCCGACTCTCTCGCAAAGAGCCGTTCGGCGAAACCAAAATGCTTTCAAAGCAAGCTAGTCCACTGACGGACAACACTTAAGTTCACAGAGCCCCTAAACATGGGCGTAGATTTCTTTCAACTTTGGGGTGGGCGATGGTTTGAATTCTGGCAAACCTGGAATATGCGTGCATGACGAGCCCGAAGTGTGAGGCCCACCCAGAGTTGGGTCCATGGGTCCGCGTTAGGGCTCCTGGTGTTGTTCAGGGGCGACGCCTCCGGAAGCTACTGGGTTCTAACACCTCAGAGACTCCAGGAAGACTTCTTTAAGGGGTGCATTTCAGAAGTTATGTTCAAGTGGGTATTGACATATGTATACATACAAGAAAGACTTTCACAAGTTGCACTGAAGCAATGACATTGAACAAGAGCAACAACGTACTGTAAAGCTTGAAAAGGAAGGTTTCAACTCATGGGAATATCCCCGGCAACCAGAAATTGAATTCGGAGACTATTAAATGACCTTTGGCTTGAGATAACCAGATTATTTGCAACTTCATTAATTAAAAATGAAAAAGTCTATAAACAGATGACTACACAAAACTTAAACTTTCGTAATTTGTCTACAGAAATAAGGCTATAAATTCCCCAAATTATCAGCTATACCTTGAAAAAATCATCAAACATGGGTAAAATCTAGTACTTATGGGGTTTGTCGCTGTGAATAAATTGCATTTATAGGGAAACGTTCTTAGTGTGTGGTAACGCGACTTAATCCTCTACTTACTCAAAACTTGAAACAACTTGGAATTGATTTTAGATACTTGCATCCATGAAAAAACGCCTAGAGATTAAGCGCAGTCTGAAACGAATTTACTTGCCAGCATATAGCCTCTACAGGCTGGATAAAAGAGGATGATTACATTGACCATCACCTCTAGCCAAATATTGGGGGATGTATCCCCCATCCCCTAGATCTAAGCCAATGCACCTCAGTAAAATCTCTCCTGTTAAAGAGAATCTTGTTCATATTATGGTTTCCATGTCAATTTAAGGTATAACTCCAAAATTTAAAAGCTTTGAAATGACTAAAATGAAGCGTTGTTGCTTCTCCATAGAACGGAACTTCTTCTTGATCAATTTATACGTTGGTATTTATAGTGATTTCAATTCTAAGCATTTTGCCCAACGACAATTAGAATGTTTTTTTGCAGATTGTTTATTGGAATGTAACGTGTTTGCCCATGGCACTATTTAAAAAGTCATATTTGATTGCCCATTCAGTATTATTTTCAAATTGCCAAAAAAGGAATTTCAGTTAACAGTTCGGGACATAACCGATTTCGGGGGAAATCAATTTTCACCCGATCAGGGGAATATGCTGCCATGGCTGGCGTTATTTTGAAATATCTCCCACAATGCATTGCGATCCTACCGAGCAAATTCAACTGTGATAACGTTCAAAAAAAACTTGCAATTTTTGTCGATCTTAGGCAAGAGAAATTCCGTCATATTTATAATCTCTGTTTGTAGGGGAATAAAAAAAACTATGTCCTCTTTGATTGTTCACGGCGCCGATTTTGAGATATCGAACAATTTTGCAATGTTCTTAGCTTAATTTACAGACTCGACACAGCCATATGTTTTGTGCAATATTTTCTGCATAAAGGTGTGCAAGAGGATAGCATTTGTGGTTGTGAGTACGTTGCTGAACGTCCTTTGTGGTTTCGCAATTTGCGTCTTTATTACGATATTACATCTGAAAACAAACACATCTGTTAAACTAATTGAAGACTGTGAAGAGGTAGACATTAAATGTTAATAAATATTCATACCATTGACCGAAAGATAACCGAAAGCGGTTATCTCCCGAACTAGTTAAATACTTAGTAAAAACAACAATAGCCAGCTAGATCCAGAACATTAAGAATGGAAGAAGGAAAAAAAAAACAGCAAAAGATCAAAATAAGACTGCACCACTTCAGCCATATTTATGACCAGAAAGATTTGGTTTTATTTGACAATAATGCTGTCTTATGCACGTTATGTCCCTTTTGGAGTTTATTTTTAATCTTTTCATACAATTGTACATTGTTTTGCATTCGCATTGGAAGCTCTGTGTTCATCGGTAAAATGTCCTAACTTGGAGCTTCGAAGAGACTGAGAAATCATTCAGAATTTTTGTTGAATAATGAGTCATTACAATCCCCTTTGCAGATAGCAGGTTAAATAAGGTATTTGGATGTGGGCTTCTGTCCCTGAAAAAGATGCCCATGTAACTGTGTGGCCAGTTTTTCCCCTTGTATAGCCCGATATCTCGCACATAACAGGCATTACATCTTGCACAAAAGGATTTATACACTAAGCGGAACACAGTGAATTACCTATGTTTCAGTGACATTTTCCAGCATGATATAATAATGGAACTTATGAGGACTGATTATTTGAGCATTTGGACTTGAAGACATGCACCGATAATAACACAAACGTTCTACACTTTAAAATATGACACGTCAAATTTAATTAACACTTAAACGTGTAAATCTCCTTTATGCCCAAATCATATAATTATATTTCAGGTTATATGGAAATCCAAACAAGCAAACAAGAGAAGGGCTGTTGGGCAAATGTGTAGGTACAATTTTTAACCATTTGTTGGGCGAAATTAGTTGGGTGAAATGGTTGGGTAATTTCTTTTGCCAAACTAATGAGTGAAACACCCAACCGATTTGGGCAGTTTTTTACCCAATTCCGGTCAGGAGGCATAGTAGAATACGGAACCAACGGTTGGGTAATCATTTTTTAAAGTTTCAGTGAAAGTATGGGGTTTGTCAATTTATTAACACACTGATGATATATAATGTCTCGGATAGCTATTCGATCGAATCATTAGAATTTGGGGGATAAAAGTAAGATTACTGACCGAACGAAGCATTCTATCAAAAGGACTATAGAACTTTGTTTCTCCTTCTCAAACAACTCCCAGAAAAATAACAAATTCAGTGACATTTTTTGTACTTCTCTGTAGTGTTTAATACCCCTCCGAGGAAAGATCAAGGTGTAAAACACGTACCTACCCTTGAAAGGTCTCGAATTCAAAGATTAAATAGCCATAATTTGGAAATTAAAAACCGCCATAAGAACCCACATTATGAGCTTTTACCAGTCTACGGATACAAGCACATGTTGAAAAACGACAAGAACTGAAGGCATGGGAAGTAAACTGACCTCATGTGTGAGTCAATGGGACGTTAAATATCCATACAGTGATATTGACTGACAAGAAATTATAGATTCAAGTTGCATGCTGATTTTCGTATAATAAGATACGGTCATCGCAACTCCAAGTTTTCCTGTTTGTCATGGCTGCCTTAACAAATATATGATTTAAAGCATGCTTTGCCGTAATGCAGCGTTTTCCCAGGCCAAGCATCATTTATCAAGTGGCACAGTGGTGTATCCGAGCTGCTGTGCACTAAAGAGATTCACATGTGCATGGGTTCAAATCCTACGTGATTTTCATGTGTCTTCTGTACTCCTTTAGGTTCAGTAAAGTATTTCCTTTCCTTTCCAGTATCAGAACAGTCTTCAAGTGTAGGCTACCTCAAGTCACAAAATTAAAAAATATGTATTAAGCAGCATGAAAAATGGATTCTGACAGTCCAACTCCCTTTTTCATAGGATATTCTTGAGCCGAATTAGTCTGTTGCGTAATAATTTGTAATTCCTTGTAGCGTAACTCACGTTACCTGCTTTGTTTCCCTTTAGAACTGAAAATGTTTTTTATGATCTTGGACACTTCCTGTTTGCTTGCGCAGAATGTTGCATAGAAAGGGCTCAATTAATTACGTCACGACATAGGAGTAAGAGTGCTATCACACTTTGGCTCAAGGTGCAATAACTTGCCGAAAAACAAAGAAATACAAAGATTGTAAGTTGAGTAGTATAACAATGACATCACAAATTATTGCTCAATATACCATTTAATTTGAGTGAATAAATTTCAACATTTTATATCTCGGCTCAAGAATGTCCTATGAAGATGGATATTTTGGACTGTTCGCCTCCATTTTTATCTTGTTTAAAATATATTTTTACATTTTTTGACTTGAGCTACACATTAAGCTGTCCCAGGAGTTTGCAACTGATGAGTCTATTCAGGGAAACTGGGAAGTCATAGCCAAGAAAGCACCGCGTGGGCTCAGCGTTGGTCAAATTGTCGTCCTTCCCTAAATGGGAACTTATAACCTTCTGGCTTAATCTAGCAGGGGTCCACGGCCATTCTTCCAGTGTGGGTCACTGAATGGTTTCCCTATTCCACCATTGCATATGCGAAACAGCACGTTCAACTGCAGAAGGCTCCAATTTTAAAGTACCCAGGTGGGAATGCAAATCCTGAACCTTCCGAGTGAGAGTCGGATGAATTATTTACTAGAGACCACACATCCGGTCTGTAATGGGTAGGAAGAAATGCTTGTGTCATTGACCATTTTTCGAATACCGTTTACAAAGGATTGTTGGACAGATTTTTGGTGCGCGTCAGCACCAAACCTCTGTCCCACATTTTTTTCCAATTGTTACTTGGAAAAGGATCTAAAGCTTTAAAGTTTTTACTTTTGAAGGTGAGTCTTATTTCGTTACCTTATCTCCTCATTTGTCTATAGGACTTCTTTTTTTTTTTTTTTTTTTTTTGCATTGTAGGTTATTCACGCTGTATGGAATGATTCTTCCGAGTTAAAACGTAATGATATTTTTGAAACTTTGTGTTTTTAAAACGATGTTATTGTATGAGAGTGATATCAGGTTTAAACTTAATATTTTTGTCTTTCTTACATGCCTTTACTGATACAATGTAGCCAGTGTGCGTCGTGATGTAAGCTGGGTTGTAGATTGTCAAATCGCGTGTTACCTGAACCAGCTTTTGGAAGAAGCAAAGTAATGTGGAGTATTTTTACACTCCGCTTATCCTTCTAGTCAAACAATGGTAATCTAAAATATGTACATTTTGATAAATGTTGTTGCCGTTTTCTATCTTTGCAACAATTCGTCGCACTTGTTAGATCATGAGTGACTCGTTTTTATTTCCACGAGAGAGTAAGTAGTACCTCGGGAAATTTCCTTTAAATTTAATTTATTGATTGGTGGAAAATCAACAATGATGAAGTACAATAAATCGAAACGTTATCACGGTCAATTGCAGGTAAAGCTTAAATTATCACAAATCACACTCAATGTTTTTCTGCTATAATTAAAACCTGAATGTTTCCTACAGAAAACTAACATGGAGAGGAATAATGGAAATCCATAATCTGGTCTTTATTTGCTTTAGATCATCGATATATCGGAGTCCGAACAAGTAACGGATGGCCAAAAGTGTTTTGCAAACGAGGAAAATGATTTGAATTTCAAGCAGTAGGAAAATATTTCGAAAATACCCACTTTTATATCATTGAGAGTTTTATTGCGTTGCGGTAGCTACATCAAATGAGAACAGGAAACACATGTACTTATTATAAAGTACGATACCGCAACATAATCGGTACCAAATAATAAGGCTGAGGAAAAACCTATTTTGGTCGTGTTACATGTCTCTGAAATATTCAAAGGATTCAAGAAGAGTAATAACGTTCCGGCAAACAAGCCATAATAAAGAATAGGTAATCACTGGCACCTTCCTGGTAAAGCAATGTGAATTTCAAAACGTATCATATAAAAGGCCTGAAAAAGATTCGGTTAAATTACAAAAATTTTGCTGCCTCTTTTTAATGATCATACTTTCAAACAAATAATGAAAAGTCATTCAGTTCTGAGTGTACTTGACATGGTAAAAATAATTGTGTGCAACGTAATTGAAAGGCATGATTGTACTTTAGCTTAGCATTTTGATTTGCTTGAAGCCAGTTATTAGTGAAGAATGAATTTTGATATCTTTGAAGTTTCCTAAGCCAAGCTAATGCTCTAATGATAGCATGTTAGTGAGCATGTATAAAGTTGCAACCTCCGCCGTGTAAACGTTCATATTTCTTATTTTGTATCTAACTAGACTTTAGCTCACGAACATTTTTAGCTCCTTCTGTAAATGAATTCTAGATCGAAACAATCTGAATAGCTGAACAAGAGCCTTTTGAGAGGTTGTTTTTCTAAAGCCAATCTCAGTTTTAATTGATATTCAGTGACTTGTAGATCGGACTCCTGATCTCCGAAGACCAGCTTTGAAACAGACAGAAAAAAGATCATAAAAAAGGTACAGGCCGGGGAAGGGCACCATTACCTTCAAGATGACTACAATTTATTGTCAGTCATAATTTGTTCTTTTTGCTAAAGGTAAGCATTAGTTAGAGTTACCATTAAAAATCTGAGCACCCGACTAAAAGTTGTAAGGTAAACCATGTAGTAGAAATGACTTCTTATGCGTTCACCTTTGTTCAAGATAAAAGTATTTGAATCAGCTATTTTATCATAATTGAAAGAGCTATTACCACTTACACCAATGAACATATATACACTAGAGGAATAACGTTGCGACTACGATCGATGGAATTAAAATGTACAAACACGCTGCAGTGTTACCAGATGAAATTTGGCTCCATGGACACTAAAAGCTTGAAAGATTATCTCAATATAGCTTATATAAAAGACTTTTTAAGCTTAAAAGTGAGTTGAAAAAGTTCATTCTACCTGTGTAATTCTGTACATCCAGGTCATGCTACTGAGAACGCTATTGTTACCTTTAATTGGGGAAATGACCCAATGCCTCACTCATGGAGTATATAATTTACACTATTTACAAAAACTGAATAAGAATATTTCTTTCTTGGTTTAAAGTCATGGCAAAAATGTTTCATTCTCTAAGCATTTTTAAAGGTTATTATTTATTTGAAAGCCATGAATCAATTAAAAGGTTGCGTATAATAACTGCTTTTTCACACCCTAAGAATGTTGTAGTGAGTTCAAAACACGTCCTCAAGTTTTGAAAATTCTCATTAAAGTTACGAAAGGACTTACCGGCGTTCCAAGACTGTTGGATTATTCGGTGTTTAGCAAAATAAAAATATCAAGTTAAAATTCCAAATTGAGTTAATTAAGATCTGTGAGAACATTATCCCATTTGGGATATCTACTTTTCGAGAACATTGACCTTTTAGAGGATTGGCACGAATTGATCTATGAATGCAATTCTTCTTTTTGGTAGAAAGATATGTGACTTTTAAGCAATCTTGGTTGTTACCAGGGAGTTATTATTAAATGAAATTCTGACATTAAACGTGTATTGTGAAAGTCAACTAGTTGTTGACAGTACTGTTGTTTTTTGTGTTTTATGTTTATTCAGTAATCTCGAATGGTGTCTGAACTTGGACTTCGACTTGGACTTGAAGAGGTCATTATGTGATATTGTTAAATCTTTTACACTATCAGCCCATACGAAACATTAATTAAAAATACATTAATTTTTTTCATTAGTTCGGAAGCTCCTTAAAATTGCTTAGTTTGCTTCTCCGTGTACATGTTTTTCAAGTGTACCTATTCTTTTTTTTTTTTTTTTGTCCTCCATTTATTCAAATATTTTCCGGAAATAATTCAATGTAATACATAGTTGTTAAAGTAATCCAATTATTAAATGACGTTATCATCAATTCAAATTTGAAAAAAACATTTACAAGTAGGTATCTGTCCGAGTCGCACTTAATAATACAAACGCAGATGACATAAATTTTGCATCTTCTTACAACGATCGACTCCATCATATATTAATACCTGTTAAATTTTAAACATCATACTTAAGAAATCATAAATCAAAAAATCTCATTATCGATACTAATAAACCATTACACATATCAAACACTTCTTTCAGTTCTACGTAGGACACCATAATGCTCTATCTTAATCCTTTTTGTTAACTATTCTTTTAAATTCTCATTGCAAATTATTGAAATACAAAAACAAATTACACAAATTTATATACATCTTCCTACTTCGATCGACCCCTATATGCCTACATATGTACATGTGGGTTTATATACTCTATAATCAAATACTTTATATAATAATATATCATTAAACAAAAAAGCTAATTATCAAAATCAAATAAACCATTACACATATTGAAAGCTTCTTTCAGTTCTACATAAGACACCATATTTTTCATTCTAAACTTTTTGTGTTGATTATATCTTTCAATTCTCATTGCAAACTTAAATTTGTGAAAAAATACATCGATATTTGGCAGCTCGCCTTGTCTCTTACAATGATAGATATAATTCTTCATGTTTAAAATGAGATAATCAAATGGGTGAATAGAACCTTTCCCGAATCCAAAGAAAATATCATACTTAGAAAAAAAGAATTGTTTCCTTAAGAAAAGAAATTCAACATCAAGAATAAAGGCTGAAGTAATACTGCAGTCCCAAAAAAAGTACCTATTCTGCAACTTGGAAAAGATACCACTGTCTATCACCAAAGTCTAGTCTTACACAACGTTTGCTCATTTGCATGAAGCTGTGGCGTTAGATTATTGACAGTATACGTGGGTCCGTGGCGATAAACAGTCGTCTCGAGTTTTAAAGTGCTTGAAGGGAAGCGTCTAGTTGGATTCCAAAGCATTGCTCAATGTATAATGCTATTGCTGGTTCGTTAATAAGTTAGATGGGGATTTGCGTATCAGTTTCTTACCACGTCATAAAAGCCGGGTCGGCCACAGCAGCCTTATTCCAGCTGTGGCGCAACGGCTTGCTTTCCCTACTCCATTGCTTATGCTGAGCACCAAGCACAATGCAGTAGCTTCCATTTCAAAGTCCTCGGTATTACCCGGCCACGAGTCTAACTCTGAAACTCCCGGCTTCAAGTCGGATGCTCAGATCAGCACTTGGCTATGCAGATGATCCTATGGTAAGAATAACGAAGTCGGTGTGAATAGGGTAATACACGCTTTACTGAATTTAAAAGGAGTAGCACAAAATGTTGTTGGAGTTGGAGTCCCAAATCCATCTAATACCACTTTTGTGATGTGTTTAATTTTGAAATAAAAATCTTTTCGGCCACTCAATACTTTGTTGGAGATAAAACACCGTTCACTTACCTTAAATAAAATGCTGTAACGTTGCTTCTTGAGAAAGCAACGTAGACACCCCAGTAGATCAAAGACTGTGTGGGGTGTAATTGGTTCTTATTTTTCAAGATCTGTGCCCTCAAACGACGTAAGATGTTTTTATTGTGTTCACAGTGTGTGAAAAGCAATTAACATATGCTTCACTGGCCTGTTAACTTACCCCAAATGTTATGTAACTTTTTGTGTTTGAATATGTATGTAACTGTCAATCAATTAATCAGATGTGAAACCTGACATATCAAGTATGCGTGTATTGACTTTCATTACCTTTCTGATACGATGAAATGTAATCAGGCACGAGAGGAGCATGTAACAAAAAGTAAGAGTGAAAGTTTCATCATGCATTAAGATCCCAGGAGAGAATTTTTTCCCTTCCAGAATCATTCTGGCTCCCGAATTGAGACGTGTGCTATTGAGAACCTTCACTGCGGCGGTAAAGTATCTTTTCCTGCGTTTACCCTTC
This sequence comes from Holothuria scabra, assembly GCA_037179385.1. Classification (NCBI taxonomy): domain Eukaryota; kingdom Metazoa; phylum Echinodermata; class Holothuroidea; order Aspidochirotida; family Holothuriidae; genus Holothuria; species Holothuria scabra. The sequence continues at coordinate 53,824,094 of CM074181.1, read as the reverse complement.
TGCTCACAAAAATGCGCAAAAATCACGCTTTCAGCTTTGTCTATTCTCCGAAACAGTGCTCAATTGGTTTGCTTAAAAGCTTTCTTGAAGCATTCGACAAGAACTTCTTCTTCGGAAAGCATAACAACCTCATTTTCTTTTAGTCCTATGAAAGTAAGGTTTATTTCATTTACTAATTTTTCGATGCGAGAAAGATCACATGATTTCATATCTGTTGTACTGTACATTGTCAGTTCGTTGCCACTTTGATCCTCTCTATGAGATTTTCCAGTTAGCATCATATTGATCATTTCCTGCGACGTCAGTACCCATTTCGTCGGCATTGGTAGTTTAAGCCAATTGCCCAACTTTTGGTCTAGTTTAAGCCCTACTTTACGTCTGATAGCTTCCTCCACTTCTCTGAAAGTAGTGGTTGTAGTGAAATCAATGATTGCACAAAATACCCCAGAACTGTCAAAACGCATATATCTCTTTATTTGACTTTGTATGATCTCCATTTCATTTCCGCTTCCCTTGATCGTTTCTTTCTGGGTGACACCAACTTTTACCAGTTTGAGACCGAGCCTGTGAAGTTCTTTCCAAAACGGATGTTCATGTTGCCCTTCCTCGTCTAATGCTACGCCGTATATGTAGACAGGAGACTTCTCTAGTCGAACAAAAGGACCTTCAGATCCATTACAGTTGAAGGAGTGGTTGTTTAGAGCAACAACGAAGTCTTTTTCTCTGGTGAACCAATCGGTAACATTTACTTCAGTTGCCACTGGTACGCAGTTACCTCCGATCCTGTTAAAGTGTGGGAAAAATAGATGGAACATAAGCCATCATTGTAAAGACAGTAATTGATGAATAATAAGGGTGTTCGTATTGATTTATCACTCGCTTTTTCTAAAATCCTCCCGACCCTTTGGCAAAGGACCGTTCGGCGAAACCAAACTTTAAACTGCTTCCCGAAGAAGGTAAAAAGTCCACTGAAGGACAACAATACGTGACCAACCTCACGGCCCTCGGACCATCTAAATTATTGGTCTGTCATATATTGCTCCATTTTAAAATGGATGAAAAAACAGATACTACACATGATCTAACTCAGAAGGCACTCTCACCATCCCATATGTTTAGCTTTCTTTTAGTTGTTGACATACTTATCAAGCTAGTAATGGCATTAGAAATTTGAAGAAAATTAAAAAGAAAGTTGAAGTGTGACATATGACGCCATCAATTGTACGGCTTTTGTGTTACAAATTGTCAGAGACCTATGCACCAAGTTAAAAAGAGTTTTACGCACAAACATACGCTCACTCGTATAGTTGCGCCCACACACACGTCACTGTCTATATCGATTCGGTCTGCTTGAGGAAAGAAAAATCATTTCTGTTAGTCGTTTGTTCAACTAACAACCCGTTCCAACCTTAGTTCAGCATAGAAGGGAAGACTACTCAGTAACATTTCTTGACTCCCAGCGAAAATTGTGCTCAATGGAGGTAATCTTCCATAAGATTGAACTGGTCTCAACTTTTAACTCAACTTCATATTTATTTTCAGAGATATGATTCTCCTTGGATAAGTTTGAATGGAAATTTAATCTCCACAAACTTGACTAGTTCCAAATTAAAGTATAACTGAAACTTTAATTTAGACTGAAATATTTGACAATCTCACATCTCCCGTCCAAGTCCCTTGACCAAAACTTGAAAGTGAAGTAATGCTGGTATAACTTTAGTAGGTAGCATTTGCATCTGAAGACCTTAAATCCATTTTTCTCCAGGGAAAAGGTAAACTCTTCATTTTCTTTGGTCCCTCCCCCATGTCACACTCCAACAACCTCTTCCATGACGAGAGCCTAGATTCGCACTTTGCACCGGCTCCAGGAAAGCCTGTCTATGATCTCTCATGGCGACATGTTCCCACAGAGAATTAAAAACAGCGACAAAATTTTGGACATTGCTTTGAGCAGCTAAAATATAAATAAAGACGAATCCGGACAGTCAAGTGATGATCTGTATTTAATCGGATATAACTGGGGTCTATTGCCTTTAGTCCTTCAATTTTCCTGCCTGCCTATATCATGGATGGTTGTAAACTGAATTTATCTTGATTCTCTCAATTTCATTGATTATGAGGGTTTGAAATTCATGTTGACAATCAACGAAGACGGTTCAAGGCTAATGAACCCTGCTAATGGCTGCCTAGAGTACTAAACACAACAGCTGGTCGGAATCGAATCGTCCATAAACTGTATTAGATGTTGGTTGATTTTTTCCAAAGTACAAAGACAATTTAGTGTAAGCGCTACTTTTGAAAATGTGAGAAGTTTTATTCAGTAATTGCATACCGACTTGGGCGTCGATTTGATTTTCTGGCTGTAAAGTTTTTTCTCCTGTCCTTGTATAGTGTCTAAGAGGAGGAGATCCAGATACAAAAGGCAAAATCACTTCAACACACATTCACGACATTCTACACTACAATACAGTTCTTCTTTTTTAGATACCTGAATATTGTCCTACTCCATAACCACATTTAAGCACACGAACAATCAACCTAATCATAAAGACCGATGAATAATGAGAGCATGTTTGAGATGCAACTGATTAGAAGAAAAACAATGTGACTACAGCTGGAAAAAAGAGAGCGCCACAGTTTTGGTAATTTGTAATGGCTACCAAGTACAAGTATTGGCTGGCGCCATTTTTGATACTGAAAATCGATCGTACTCGGTAGAAGACACTTAACATAGCCTACATGTACAGTTTTTTTTTCTTTTTTTTTCTTTTATAGTACCTCAATTTTAGTCTCAATTAGGTCACAAAAAATTGAGGATCGTGTTAGTGTAACCTCCAATCAAAACGGTGGAGGGGACCCCAAAATCGACGCCCATGCATACAGAGAGAACTGTTTATCATACCCATTCCAAAGGTGTGGGATTGCACCCTAAATAAAACCACTAGGGTCTACTCGTAACCCCACTATAGCCAAAGCCTGTATCTATCACTGGCATGTTCACTAACATAATTTCTTTCAGAAGTGCCTCTTCCATTATTTTATGCATATAATGATTTTCGCACAAAGAATATAAAGATATAGATCCAGTGGAATCCCCTGCTCTACCAACTCCACCTATTACTGCCAATTAGCAAATACGAAACCAGAGGAAACCCCATTGTTTAACAAACCTATAATGCAATTTCATATACGATATGTGTGAAGAATTAGAAACTTTTTCAAGATTGTAAAAGAAGCAAGGAGGTATCTGTCTAGTAGTATCATCTCTAAGTGTGTTCTAGACTAAGAACCACTATCGGTTCACCTATGGTGTACAAATTATGTGTAGTTTTACGAACAGACGGTAGGAAATAATATTCGTTTTTCTTTTAGTTTTGCATCTGAACATTTAGTACATGTAAATCTTAATGCAAAGAAAACCGCTTTGAAGGCTAGTGGTTTATTCCCAACAATGATCCAACAAATGCAGTATCATCAGATTAATTTACTGTAGGGTTGCAATAGACCTTATGCTTTGACGACATACTGACGTTATCCTTGGAGCAAAACAATGGAACATGTGGCTGTTCGGGCCTTAGCTGGGAAGAAGGTCGTGGCCGGCTCCGACTTGAACCAACTGGTTAAAATTGGGCGGTATAACTCCCTCTAACCAAACCTAACCTTCACAGGCAAAGTGTGCCCAAATAGAACCAACCGGAAGTACGCACATACTTGCGGGTGCAAAAATCCATGAACGTGTCTGCCTTCATAATAAGCATGGCGATTCGAGGTTACTAGTGGTTTCTGTATATCTTTTTAACTGCTGGTGTGTTGGAGAATAGCTTAGCCGGTCACTGTTTAATCAATCAGAATGCAGGCTGCCGAATGACCATTGCTTAGAGGTTGTAGAATCTCGAATCTTACGTACACTTGTTGTTACTTATTTAGATACATACAGTTAATTCGACTTATTTGGCCTAAATGGCTCATGAAGAGTGCCGCATAATTATAAATACAATGATTGGTTTTTATCCAATGTTCTATTCCAATCCTCATTCGTTTTCTTTCTTCTAAAGATACTTGCGTTCACAGTTGTGATAAACACATAATAAATTGTCCAACCCCTTTCTTTAGTTTTTTTTTTTCAGAATTTGCAGCAGATTAAACTTACCCGGAGGTAAGGTCACCGTATTGAATTCTCTATACCAAAATTAATATGTTCAAGATAAAATACAGAGGTAAACGACATGTAGAAATAGTCCTTGACGCTGTGACGACACACTGACGTCACTCTGAAGAAATGAGATACATGATTGCACCTCGGATCTTTGTTAAGGACATACATAGATCGGTGGACCGTGAGAAGTAAAATTTGCACAACGTGTGTAAAAAACGTACGCGTGAATTCTATTGCTTTATGATTAATTTCAGCCGCTGCATTTGTTAATGTTGGCGGGTCCTTCTCTTTGCATTGTTTCATGATATGCATCAAAGACCGCGGAGTCAATTTTGAAGTGCGAAGGCTAGCGATTGAAGCGGTCCGGTATGTTAAATAAAATAAATTCAGTTTAAGGCGGCACAAAATACAGTTGGAGGCAAATCAAAATGTCCTACGGCAACAAAAGTGCCGTCCCTGCTGCTTAAGATCTTTTTTACCCACATAAACCTAAAACCCATCGTAACTGTTTATTTGCGTATTTTCGATAGTTTGCAACCGAAATATCCATTGTAATTTCTCTTTTGTGTAAAAGAGATTCAAAGGGAATGGATCACTTTCCATTTTTTAAAAAGTTTCATTTACTTATTGTGACCTAGGTACAAGCTGGTGCTTTCTTTATCAAAGTTTGTATTTTGGTTGGTGACATGAGAAGGGAGCAATTAAGAGATTTATAAAGATTACAGAAAAGCACTGGCAAATATTTGCCAGAAATTTTCTGTAATCTTTATGTACCCTTTATTTTTGGTTCTGTAATTTTACAACAGTTTTTAAAAGTGTGTGATGTGTAAGAGGGAGAATTAAACTGCTCATCGCAATGTTTTAATTGAGGACGACGGTTAAAGTTAAAATGATCCTTCTGAGCATATTTTTGGACTTTTCACAGTTTAAGTAATACCCGTTATTTGGTACTAATTGACACGATTCGAGAAACCTTACCAAGGACAGACACATTGCTCCCTCCCTAGATGTACTACAGAATAAGAACATAAGAATGTTTGAACCTAAAATTCAAATGACATAGAGTAAGAGAGATTGCCATATACATGGTATATTTTGGTACAGGATTTTATTTAGAAAAATGCATTTAGCAATAATTTTTGTCAATAATTTCAGATTCTATGGAATATTTACACCTGTCTTCATGTGGATGTTGCCAATTTCAAGTTTAACGAACAATTTAAATGCAAGGGGAAAAGAAGGCGAAAGATCACAATAACTACGTACCGTGTTGCCTAGAATTTATGAGCACATCCTTTGGCTGAACATGGGGCTTGGCTGAACGATTAGGTGTTCTTGGGGACCAACCTCTCATGATATCACGAATTTTCCCAAAATAAGGTTTTTTCTAACTTAAGGCAAGGGTCTAGATGAATAGCTTCTTAAAGGGAACAAGCAAAAGGATGAGTATTTGAGAAATAATAGAGTATTTCCAGTTTGTTTTATAAAGATCATTTTCTGAAAAAATTGTGGTTAGGCAGTTCATGACTTTTAAATAAAGCTAAATGAAACATGAGTTTTACACTTTTAACCATCTGTGTATCCCAGGTAGTGTTATCTAACTTAGCACTTTCATACCTGAGGGAGACAAACTTGGACCATACTTTGCTTTCATCATGTAATTATATCTCAAAGCAAGTCTGAGGCCAGCACTGTACCTCTGGTTTTCAGAAAAATTCAAGTCTATTGCTTGTATTATCTTCCCAACAGTGATGTCGTCAAAGTGTTCAGAAAATTTAACAATGGGACAGATTTCTCGAAGGCCGCCGTTTTGCAATTGGGTTTCAGGTGCTTTTAGTGACCTCCTAACCAGGCGCACAGTTAAAGGCCTAAACCTCTCACCCCAAACAGTTTCAATACTCCTACCCTAGACACTAATGACCCTCCACCACTGTCTTAAGTTCTTTTTTCCCGGACACAACCTCACTTTATTGCTTCAGAGTGAGTATACAAGACCCTAGTGTGTAATCAAAACATTTTCAGTATTATGAACCTCATCTATTTGGGGCCTTCATATTTATAGGCCTGCATGGATTATGGATCTACACTGTAAATTTACATAATTTTTTTGGCAATTTTTTTCCAACCAAATAATATTTTTTTTCAGCCAGACTGTAATCATGAAAAAACATTAAGGGTTTGTTTTTTCTTTACAGTTTTTGCATGTAAATTAGTTTACAAAAGTCTACTGTAAAATCGAATTACAGAATTGTTCTGTTTTGTTTACCTTAATTTTATGTGAATCTACAGCCTACTGTTTTCATTCACGACGTTTTAATATTTATTATAATATCGTTTTTTTACCTTTCATATGTTATTACGTAAAATACACTTCATCATTACGTAGATCAGGTATTTGCTTATCAATGTAATGTGTCGTTACGAAATTGTTTTCAGTCAAAACACATTGAGGATGCTTTGTTATCATATTGTTGTCAAGTAGACTGCTATCTCTAGGAACTTTGTAATTGGAAAGTCACATTCTTTGTACAATATAATAATTGTTTTTAAAATAAATATGACAAAGAATGCAAATACATTGGTTGCAAACATTTCCAGACAAGGTTAACAATAAGTGTATCACTTCCTGATTAAAAAACGCCAAAGAAGATATTATTCAAAGCAACAGCAATCCTTTTGTTAGGAAAATGCCTACAAAATAAGCTCCACCCATTTATGCAAAATGAGATTTACGTCATAAAGTGGTAAATTTACAGACTCTTTCAAGAAAATTTGCAAGTGAAACGTTTTTAATTTGCTCCGATCAAGTGCATGAGCGCCTGTGGCGATGAGTTGACATCAGTATACCAATTGTCAGTGCTCTGAAGTTAGGGCCTGACAATTACTTTTTACTTAAAAATGTGTGACAAAACACCAGTTGTATGAAATTTAGAACTAAGAACGTAATAACTAAGTATGCTTTTATAATAACTAAGTTAATTGTCAAATAGGGTCATAAAATTGCCAAAAATGTTTTTTTTTTTTAAACTGAAACTTCGCAGAAGGGTGCATGTTACATATTGAAAATTTTCTGGCTATTTCTTATTTGTTTGTTTGGGCTTATTTTTGTTTCTTTTTCAGCTTAAAAACAAAATGAATGTTTGTTGAATGACAGTATTTTTATGTGAAATCAGAAAAATACAAAATACTGTTAAAATTTCTGTAAATTTACAGAAAAAGTTTTACAAAGCAGTAAAATTTGGTTAAAAAGCAGACAGAAATGGTTTTTCAAATAAACAGAAAATACACGTTAAACAACCTTTTTTTATTGTAGCAATACAAAGTGTCTGTAAAGATACAGAAAATCTCTATCAAAAGTAAAATCCAAAAAGTTTAAGTTAAAAAAGTCTGTAAATTTACAGAAATTTTTAACAGTGTACTTGGTGGATCCTTTTGTCGGTAAATATTTTGTGGGCGATTATGAATACGTATAGTCATATATATCCTTATAAGGTATGAGGTTTTACAGATTTGATGACACTAATGTTGCCTTTATTTCAGGTGGGGAAAATCGGATTTTTAGCCAATTAGTGAAGCTTTCCATCGGTACTCTTTTAGCTTTTGTTTTTTGACGGGTTCTGCGATTTAGTAGCTATCTAATGTAGAACCATCATAAGTTATCTCGAAGCGTATTGATAAGATTTTTGGTCCATAAGACCCAGGGCCTTTGATCCGTAAAAAAAAAAAAATTTCGTTGAAATTTCCTGTGTCAGAAATTGTTATGAAAAATGCCCTGTCAGAAATTTGTCTTCCTTCTTGTGGGATATGCATAATCTTATGCCCGATACAGATCTTAGGAATCAGGAGTATGAAGTATTGATTCATTTGTTGCGCTTTCTCTAGGCACTCACAATGACTCACAAGTTCCTCACTTTTGCTTAATAAAGAAAATAGGGTTTCTCATTTTGAAATATTCTGCAGGTATTTTGGTATAGGTCCCTTACAATTCAACTGATAGAACTGACTGCATGAATGGGATTTTTGATTGGCTAGTTATCTAAGCTGAGGGTCACCATCAGTTGGCGTGGAGTGTGCAGAAAATTTTGAAAAAGTTGTGACGCTGTGGCATCTCCACACTTGTATAAATCTCTTTTTTGGCGAAAAACTGTAAATTCTGAAAGTAAATGGCATGTGGTGAAATATTGAACTTAGCTGGAATTAAAGACAAAAATCAATATGACAAACGAAATAATACGGAAATAAAATTATCAGAAAAGCCAAGATCTGTAGCCAAAGGGGGAAGGGCAGGGGCGAGGCCTCCCCTGATTTATTTATTTATTTATTTATTTATTTATTTATTTTTTGCCCAACTCGAGACTTTGGAGTTGACATAATACATTTGTGCACATTTGCCTTTTGACTTTGACGAAAAAGAAAGGAAACGTATCGGTTTGTTCTTCGAGAAAATATTCGCTTACAGTCACGTTTTTGCGTTTACACGACAACAAAGTTACGAACATAGACAGTGGGTATAGTTCATGTTTGTGGTAGGTTGTATGCAGAGGATTCTCTTCCAAAGTAAGTAATAATTGCCCTGAAATCTAAGCCTTCCGTCTCATAAGTTGGCGGAGCGCAAAGAAAATTTAAAAATGATGGTGACCTCTAAGAAGGCCGAAAATGGCATTTCTCATACTTGTAAGTGACTCTTTGCAGTTTTCCACTTTGAAGTTTCGTTTGAATTAAAATGTTAACTTTAATTAGACATGCTTTATTGCAATTCGAGCAGAAAACAACTACCGGTAAATAAATGTACCACTACAATTTTCCTGTCAAACCTTTGGATTTAGTTTGCACCTTCATGCGTACCCTTCGGCTTGCCTGTGTAATCTGGCAGTTAAAAAAAATTAAACAGCTTTTTGCAACTTTCGCCCGTACAACATACTACCATTTCGGGTGCAATAATGCCAAAACTATGAAGTGAGACTGAGGAATAAATTATTTTTCATTCAAATATTCCTTGGAAAGTAGGAAAGTTGAATAACTTCCGTATTTGGTACTAGTGGTATGTGGATATTGCATGTAGGGAAGATGGTCGCTATTGTTTTTGTGGCGGTCAAAGATCATCTGGGGTAACGAAAAACCATTTATTTTTTCCAACATGTTAATTTAACATTTGACAGAAAAGATGCACTGGACATCTAGGCATTTTTTGGAATAGAACAAATATTGATCATCGAAACCTCAATGCATTTTTGCATTTTGGTTATAGGCTTCTAGAATGAGTGACTATAAATTTCATTTTGATACGAACTTTTAATGAAAATTTACCGCTACTATAATATTTTTTTTTTATTTTTTGGGCACGTTTAAGGGTTTTCTGTGTGATTGAAAACATGCCAGATTGTTTTAGACTTAAATAGCCGCCATAATGTTTTCATACTTCAGTGAAATTTAGGAAAATCTTTCGGAATTTTAAAATTTTTATGGCCTAAGAGGAGGTGTTGTCACCTTCTCCTTTGGATTTTTTTTAAATAGTAGATGTGTGTATATGAAATTTGGTGCTATCTAAGCTACAATTAAGTTTAAAAGTGTTTTAAATATTTTGAACATTTCAAGGAGCTAAAAGGATATCTGTGAGGGGTGACATAGCTATGATGTAGAACGCGTACAAGGTATTAAGTGAACCGTCAAATGTCCGTATGCTTACGTTTGACTTCAGTTTATCAATGGACTAATCAAATCGAAAACCTAATAGTTGCCATATGATATAATAGGAAATTTCCATGGAAATTCGGACTTTCGGTTTGATTATACTAGTCTTGCTTTTTGTGCGAGTTTATGCAAAATTCTTTTTGTTCATTTCGAACAGTTACCTAGGAAGTTGTCCGATAAACTGAATGAAAGGAAAGGGGTCACGTGATCATCAAAAAATATGACCAACCACAATAATGGACTTGCTGTCATGTCCATTAACTACTGTACATGCCCCCTGGAAAAAATGATAACTGTTAACACTTAAAGGCATATTCCGGTGGCTTTTCACCTGGGTCTTGCAAGAACAATTAAAATATTCTACACCATGTCCCTCAAACCCTATCTCAATACCTTTTTTCAAACTCACGATATTTTTTGTTTAAAAATACCTTTCTTTTTCAACAAAGGCACAGAAAGTTATGTAATGTAAGCACATTGGCTAGGATTCCATTTTTTCCATTACAATTGAATATCCTGTTTGTCCTTAAAATTTGATACTGTTGGAATGTTTTAACATCTTTCCCGGTACAAATAGCATTTCCCTTCGCTATACGTAGAGTGCAGCCAACAAAGTTGCTTAATATTGTCTGCTGCAGAATCAATATTATAATCAAATGAATTCAATGTCAAATTAATGCGGCACGATGACATCACAGATTTCCCACGATGCACTAAATCTCAAGAAAATAATGCATTACTTCATTTGTAAAATGGGAGGGATCTGCCTCACAAGCCTAAAAAGGTTTTTATTTTACCACTTCCATTCGTAGCATGTAATATCAACACAATATCTGTCAGTTCACTTGTAACTATTGTACATTTAATTATTGCTTCATGCTGCGAAGAAACAAATCAATGAAATGAAATGAAACTTATATGTATATTCTTAACGCTATATGCTATTGAGATGCAGTTTTCACCCGCTGTAAGAGAACGTTTTTCTGGATTTTCTGAAGTTAATGAAATTTGTCTCCAGAATATTCTTTTAAATACTAAAGAATCCATCTACACAGACCACTTAACTGACACGGTCGCAAGGTATCTGATGATAGTGTATGAGGGAATTTCAGTATGGGATGCAAATTATTCTCTGCCTTAAAATATGTCGTCTTGCCCGAAAGCGAATTTAAGCGGAACAACCTTCAGTTGAAAAATTGCAAGCCCTAAAAGCTTGCTCCAACGTACCACGCTATGTTTGGTGTTACCCCGTGTTTACAAAAAGACAAAACAGCGTTTTCCAGCATGTATTCTCACGTACCCCGAGTCTGGTTGATTGGGTATTGCTACCATAGTAACGAGGTCGAATATTTCACGTAGCAATTACTATAAAATGTTAGAAAATAGGTCGTTAGTTATATAAACACCTATGACCTTGCATGATTGAAACAAACACGGTGTTTATAACCTCAGAACCCTGTGTTCGGAGGTGGATCGAAATTTAAACAACGACCCAGCTGGTTACCCGTGCTCTCACGTGAGAGCACGGGTCACGTTACTCCTGCGCAATATAACATGGTGTTGTATCTCGAACGCGGGGTATGTGAGAACACGGAAATGTATACCTTGTATTGTTCTTCTTCAAATTTTATGCCTTTTTGTTTCAACTTTTGCTACACAGTCTGGGGACCAGATTTCGCTACCCAGGGTGGGGCACTTATCACAGCTGCTCTAGGTACATTAACCTTTGTTACAAGTGTTTTCCAAATGCTTGTCACAGGTGTCTTCCAGATGCTCCTCTTGTTTCTTGTTTCATCTTTTTCTGTATCTTTTTTATCTAAGGTTCTTTCATTTCTCTTATTACCGACGTTGCTTTGATGATAGACATTTCATCTTATCTTAGGGCTTCTTTCATCCCTCTTGTCACAGTAGCCACTGGTCAAGATATGAGGGATTGAATAGCCCTTTGTTAGACAGGAAGTCTTTGCTGGTGGGTCACTTTATTAATAGGGAGTCTTTGTTCCAGGTAGATAGGAAAAACTAGCTGTACCTTAGTCAAATTTAGAAGGTCAGTCAGACACCAGCCATCAAGCTGTAAGCATCATGCCACACCATCCTTCTGTATCTGTTTAAATTATTCTACATCTAATTTTCATCTCAGTATTTCATCTGGCTTGCAATTTAAGAGAAATAAAACATAGTCTGGACACCTTCATTCCAACTTGTTGTTATCATCATCCTTATCGTTGTGACAATTTCCAACCGGAAATGGCATTTTCAGGCTTGTAAGTAAATGCTTGTAAGTAGCAGTATTTTCAGCTTTCGTTTGCAATAAAATTTTCCCTTGGATAAAAATGATCAGCAAATTGCAAAATGAGCAGATAGTTGCCAAATGAGAAGTAACACCACCACTGATGAATAAAAAGTTAGAAAGAATTGCGCATTCTTCAGTCTTTTTTGATTTTTCATGAAAATTTTATAGTGACCGTGATGCATTTTATACAGAATTTGTACAGAATTCAGGCACGCGTGGGAACTTTCTGTGTAATTATAATCACGTCAGATTTCTTAAGACTGAAATAGCTACCCGACAATTTGCAAATTGCAAAAGCATATCAACATGTAAGACGTCTGTTCAACTTTAAATGCTGCAAGGCATGTGGATGATAACGCCTTGGTCTCACGTACCCCGCGACACTCGGTGTTACCTCGTGTTGACAAGAAGATAAAACCACAGGATAACCGCGCGTGTTTTCCAGTCTGTGGTCTCACGTAACCCGTGTTTCGTTGATTGAGTAGTGCTACCATACTAACGAAGTCAACTAGAAAATGTGGTTACGAAAATCGTAGCCACTTACTGTCCATGATTGGTTCTGTGCCAACGTACTTTGGTACGTACTAAAGCTAAGAATATCGTCCTTTCACGTATGTTGGCCGATGTGATATACCTGAATATAATCAATGCAGTAATGTGTTGGTTGCTTGTTGTAGATATCAATCCTTCGTTACTTTCGACTCGCAATCTCGTGATACACAGGAATAATGCAGGACTGCACTATTTCTCATAATGCTTATCAGGCAATGCCGATGTAACGACAGTGATCAACCGGAAGTCGCAAAGTATGCCTACGGTGCTCACAGTGGCCCTGCAGGTAGGGTTACTAGACGTTCGGTTTTGTTTTACCAGGACACGTCCTATTTTTATTGTTTCGCGCTCGTGTCCGGGCGGTGTTGTAAAATTACCGCCACGTCGGGATTTCATGTATTTCTCACATGATCTGAGAGGTTTTTCCTAATTTCGCTTCAATCAAGTCAGGAGAAACTCTAGGAAAAGCAAAAAATATCGCACCATTTTGCATCTAGACACCATTAAAAACCAACAAAATTTCCAAACTCCCCACCCGTCCCCTCCTCATCACTAAGGTGGCGATGCATGTCCTCCTTGCGAGAAACAGTGGCGTAGCCATGGGGGGCCTGGGGCCTAGGCCCCCAGATTTTCTTCACGCCCCCAGATTTCTTGCGACCTGATAAAGTAACTGAGAAAAATAAAATGTTTGAACGGAAGTAAACTTTTGAAGTATTTTTTCAAAAACAATAAATAAATAAATGTGTAACAATTAAGAAAACATGCATGAATGTATGGCGCGAGAAAAGGGAATTTATTACTAAAAGCCTAATTGTTTCAAGTTTTGTTAGAGATATATTTATTTCACCGGATTTTTTATTACTACAAGGTGAACTTACCCCCTAAAATGGAAATTTATGTTCTAAAGTGCAACGAAAATACTAAAATATATAACTTTGAAATATATGACCATCTTTTAAATATACAACAATCTAGTACATCACAATATTTTTCAATATATATGACATTCTGCTAATTATATGACAATCATTTTAAAATATGTTAATCTTTGCGATATATAACACTCTTTTAAATGTATTACAATCTTTCAAATATATTACAATCTTTCAAATATATTACAATCTTTCAAATATATTACAATCTTTAAAATATATTACAATTTTTTAAATATATGGCAATCCGCGATTTGGCCAATAATCTGGCAGTCCTGTTTTATATGACAATCTTTTTAAAATATATGACAAGCTTTTTCGGCCAAATATGTGAAATAGAACTGCCAAACTCCGTACAAGCCTACGTTGCAGCGATGTAGCCACAAAATTCCGTTGGCCGCTAAGTGGAAAACATCCCGGCCAAAGTGGTTAAAAATGTGCCTAATATACGTCATTTGGCCGGGGACCCGGTTTTTATTTGACAAGCTTTTATTTATATGACAAGCTTCGTGAATTTAGACATAGGGAATTTCCTGCGTACTTTCGGCATGGTTCCTACAGAGTGTTAGTGCAGTTTGCGTTCACCAATACTGTGCCGAGAAGAGAGGAAACATGCTTCAATGCACAAATTCAACGGTCTCGTCACTCACGATAAACCCGTCTTTCCCTGCAGGGTTACGACAGGAACAGCTCCTGGCTGCTGTTAATACTAGATCAGCAACTCCGTGCGCAATAGATAGCTTAGCAGCAGGGGTGGCGCCAGCGGGGGGGGGGGGGGCGCATGCCCCCCTGTCGGGGAACACTGCCCCCCCTCCCGTCGGGGAAGGTCGGCGGTTTCGTCGGGGAGGCCAAAGAAAAAATATTAAAAATCAAGGACACAAGGACCTAGTTACTGGATGGGCGATCTAGAACATATTTTTTGTTTTGAAATGCTATTTTAAAACATATCGGAATCGACTTTAAATCACTTGTTTACTCTGTTAAACCGCATTCTATGTACCTTGTCCTATCTCTTCCCCCGTCGGGGAAGGACGGCAATTTTTCGGGGAGGTCTAAACATGAAAAATGTAAAGGACTGAAGTTACTGGCTGGATGGCCATGATTTTTTTCTTTTCGAACTATTTTTTCTTTTGTAACGCTATTTTAATGCAATTCTGAATCGGTTTTAATCCCTTCTTACTAGCTCTTCTATCCCTCATCCCATCTTCAATCCGTGAGCGCAAGGTCATGCCTCCGTCGGGGACGGGCTACCCACCCCCTGTTGTTGAGAAAATCCAATTTCGATGGGGAGCCTTCATCTAAAGACCTACGATAAAAGATGTGGGTCTGTAGTCACTCGGACGACCTTCTTGACCTTGCTTACTAGAAAACCACATTCTTCAAGGAAACTCACAATTCCGAATTCTCCTTACAAAAACGGACTAGGGGTTGTTCATGTGCGTGCAGTACCCAATGGTCTGCCATCTGGCCTGCCCGGACAGCCGAATTCCCACAAAGGTAATGAATATCGGCCATGTCGTTTTCAGCTACATATAATGATAAACAGTGGTGTGAGAAAATCTCCCCATAAGTCTGACTGAAAATTTATTTGAAGGCACCTTGTAACGTGCCATTTTTTCAAATACGTTGGGCGCAAAACCATTGATAGTCTTGAGTTTGGGCAGTCACGTTAAAAATTTCATCTATTTAGTGGAACTTGCAATTGAATTCAATGAAGATTCTTAATACAGTCAAAAACATTTTAGTAAGTTTTCAATTCCGTTGTATAGTCCCCCCCCCCCCCCCCCCCGAAAAGAGACAAGACCATTACATTTAATTGTAACAGTACCTTTTATCTGGTACTTTTCTGATCATTAGCGAGTTGGGTTTTTTCTCAATTGACATTTTAAAGGAAAGCTCAAAATATCAACTGCTTCATTTCTAGTTACAAGTCTGGGAAATGCCATTCCGGCTATCTTAGGGCTTAGATTTTTTAACAATTTTCTGTACGCTCCGCGCTAACTGATGGTGACGCTCCGCATAGATAGTGTTTTATTTAAACAGGTATATCTGAACAGAACAATGCGTGTTTGTAAATTATTCTTCGTTTTGGGCAGAATAATGAAGTGAAAATAATTTTATTGCGAAAGAAATCTGAAAGTAAGGACTTCTTTAATTCTAGTTACGAGCCCAGGAAATGCCATTTCCTGCTTACCGGGGGTTCTCCATTTTTCAAAAAATTCCATGCGCTCGACTTAGATAATCTTTCGGGCAGGATTACATTTTTTCAGACAAAAGAACAATTCTGCTCCCTCTCAAACTCAACTGACCCGCTCCCGTACGCCTATGACAATAAATAAAATATAAAACTTCAAATATATGCGAAGCCAAATTTTTTCCTCTGGAGAATGCTCCAATATGGTCCGAGGGCCTAAATCTGCATGATGACAGTCAGTAACCTCAACAAAACTACAGATCACGCCCTACTTGATTTTCCTCATGAGAACGTCAGATTCCTCCAAAAACCTCAAAACTGTCATAAAATTACAATTTTGCTCCAATATTAGCTTTAGATTTTTAAAAATGGCAAAATTTTTCAATTTCGATGGATATACCGTAGAATAAATAACCAAAGCCAACTCTGTTAATCACCCGGCATACTACCTAATTTTGCTCCTGAAAGGCATATCACTTAATAAAAGAAACCAAATTTTTCATTATAACCTTACCAAAAAACCAAATTTTCTTTCATTAGAATCCAAAATTTTTCCATCATGATAATCTCTTAATTTTGAAAGATTCGTTCAAAAAAGGGAAAAACTTTCCGGCCAAACTTCTAGTCTCGTCTCAAAGTCTTAGTCAGTAAGTTAGTAGGTCTTGTACGATTCAATGCGTAACCCCAAAAGAATTTCAGCTGTCACCCATATAACGTTTTTTATTTTTCCCTTATGAAGGACAGATTCTTCAATAAATACCCAATTTTTTTTTATAGTACCAATAAAAGCCAAAATGATTTCATAAGTTTTAATTTTTACTTCAAATAAACTCCAGATTTTTTAAGTATTTGTTGAAAGGAAAGCCCAAAATTTCGGCGCGCTCCGCGCGCCTCAAATTCTGCAAAGTCACGTTCAACCAAACATAACATCGCCTTTGTCGGGACCTTGAAATTCTTGCCCCCCTGTCGGGGAGCTTGGCCCCCCTTTCGGGCAAATCCTGGCGCCACCCCTGCTTAGCAGACTTCGAGTCTTCTTTGATAGGCCATAGGCCATAGGCTCTTGCAGGCTAGGGTTGTGTGTTCTTCATGTACTAAGCCACGATACACTGTTTTGGGTGTTACCGTATGTAGCCTAGTTGAGTAAGCCTAGACCATGTAACGAACATACAGCCCTAGTCGAGGGCTAGGCCATGCGTACCGCGCAACACTGTAGTCTATAAACTGGTCTTAGGGCCGTGAAGTTGGTCAGTTAAGAATTGTCCTATAGTAGGCGTAGCTCGGGAGTACTTTTTGGTTTAGCCGAGCGGCTCTTCGCCAGAGAGAAGAGAGGGCTTTAGAAAAAGGCTGGTAACTGTGACACCTCTTTGAAATGTCGAATTTTTAAGTTGCATGATTGTAAGAAAGGTATACATTTTGGGATATTTAAAGTATCCAAGCAGTTATAAAAAATTCGAACCCTAAGGGTCTTTCATGGGCAACGAAGACCGTGGTCGTAGCCCAGAAACCCAGGGTGAAATTTTGACTCCTTTTCTAAAAACGGTCAAAATTGGCACTAAAGTAAGTTACAAAAATCAGTCATTCTTAGACCGTCCTAGTTTGTAATTCAATGATAAGTATCAAAAGCTTCCTCTGATGTTAGGGACTTGTTCTTGGGGTTGAATGCACGATTGCACGGCGATCCCCCGGGAGGCGGACATTTCCCCCAATGTTTAAAAATTCATTGACTTACACACAATTATTTTTTGAAAAATGTGATGACTCCCAATATTGAGAACAAATCCATTCACTTGGTTACATTGGGCTGAAAAGAGTAGACGTAATCCCCTCAAGCTGTCCCCCAGCTAGGAATAATCGGAAAAGATGTGACTAAGCCGAGGCGGTGCCACCGCAATTCGCATGAATTTATTTTAACGTTTTACTTAATCATTACATTGCAACATTCATCTTTTATGGACAGTGGCGGCATAAAGATTTCAAAAGTGCGGAGGAAAATGCAGGGCACAAGAAACTGTTCGGGGCAAAGAGACCTGGGTGACCTGGTACAGTGGTAGGCCTAGCCTTGACTGTGAGTGTCTTGAAAAGCCATAATGTACCTAAATTTTTCAAAATGCCCCGCTTCCCCCTCCTTGTAACGATCTTCATTTCATGGCCAAATGGGGCCGATGATTAGATGAAATGTGCAGAAAAGCCAACTTACCAGTTCCAGGGCAGTATAGAAGGCAAGACAAGGAGGGAAACTGTCCCTGAGATTTTCAAATCCTACAGACATCAAGAGCTAAAAATTGGTGTGCTTTGCATAGGCAGTGTTTGTTGAACTACGGTACCCCTCTAGAGTTTTTCTCAAGTAATGGCCCTGTGTTCGTGCCATAATCCCACCCAATCAGTGAGCCCAATCTAAGTTAGAGTGTCGCCCAGTGACCGTAGGAATCGAGCCGAATTGGGCTACCCATTTCGGGACGAAATGAGAGCTTCATTTGGATCTTAACTGGTGGAGACTTTGTTCTTGCCTGGACAGAGATCAAGGCATGAATGTTAAGTGAAAGAATGAATGAGTGTAGGTTTCCTCGCATCTCGGTCAGGTGCATTACGGGCGTGGATCCAGATATTCCAAAAGGGGGAGGGGGCAACGTAAGAGAAAGCAGGGGGTGTGAGGGAGTTGCACCGCTAATTTCCCGCATGTTTTATTGTTCATGTGGCGAAAAAGGGAGGGCTGAGGCCGTAAAAGCATCCCCCCCCCCCGGATCCGCGCCTGAATCATGAACACCGCTAACCAACATCAACGATTTTTCCAATGGGATTTCCACATCATACGAACGCATAAACAGTGTACATTAGGGATGCACCGGATATCCGGTCCGGCCGGATAGTGAAAAAATATCCGTTCCGGCCGGATTTTTTTAAATCCAGCCGGAACCGGATTTTCTGTAAACTTGGGTAGCATTATGTACATGATCTGAGTTAAAACAAACATGAAAACTGCAGTAACTGTCACAGAATTAATTTAAAGTTCATAAATTATAGCTTATCAGTGCATGTTACAGTATATAACATTTGAACACCTTTATTTAGCCCTTAAAAATGACTAAACGAAACAGGCAACAAAGTTATAAAAGTAACTGATTTACATGTACATGTAATGACTTTAAATTCCTCCAACTGTGTGGAATAAACTGAATGGATGAAAAGACCTTTCATGCAATTAAAATAAGTATACTGCAGTGCACAGTAGTACTGTACAAAATGGATAATCCATATTACAGTTGTACCTGAGTCACATCATTCAAGGCAGTGTTTTAGTTTAATTGTATTGGGTTGTCTACAAATACACACTTAAACACTTCACTTTACTTTTCTTTACTTTTTAACACTTACTTGCCCATTAAAGTTGTGTAGTACAAGCAGGAAATTTGTTTCATCTTGAATTTCAGAAGACATTACTCATTACAAATTAAAGTTGCCTATGGGGTCACTATCAATGTTTTCTGTCCCTAATAATTAATTACACACACTTAAGTATACACAACATGAATCTATGATGTTATAAAACATATAATACGTAGTGTCAGAATGTCTCTGCCAAAAAAATTATTGATGACAAATGTGCTTCAGTTTTAAGATATCATGGCATGTTTAAAAACTAGAAATGGTGTATAAAACCATGGTACTGTGCATAGTTAAAAACCTTAAGCCTAGAGTCTTTTTACAGTACATATGAGCAGTCCATTCAGTAATCACTATCCAAGGACTCTCTTTGCCAAGTATTACTGGTCTACATAATTTGTACAATTTTTTTGAACAAGTGGTGATGTTTTGTAGTTCAAAAAGAACGAACTGATATGCAAAACAACTTTCAAGATTCCCTCAGGAGTTTTCTCTGCAAATACTCACTTAGGGAGGGAAAATACAAAGAGCTCTTACTTGCCCCCTTTGCAACAGTTTTGCTGTACTTCTGCAGGAACACAGTTTTTCATGCCTTTTTTCTATTATACTGCAATTTTTGGTTACAAAATTAGTGAAATACACTTGTACAACACTTGAAGACAAATTTATAGACATTTCCCATTAGTCCTTCACAAACATGGCGTTACAAAGCAGAAAACTCTTATCCCAGAGTTTCTCTCTTTTTCTGAATTTCGCTTTATTCATCTGCATTGCAAAAATCCGGTTCCGGCCGGATTTCAAGTTGGTTCCGGCAATCCAGTTCCGGCCGGATCCAAAATTTCGGATCCGGTGCATCCCTAGTGTACATCCCTAATTCCAAAATGACAGGTTTCCACCATCTTGTGTAAATTTGACACGAAAAAACGGATGTAGTACGATATCCTTCACCAGCTTAAACAACCCTAACCGGAATTTCAACATCGATTTGACCATTTCCCCGCCCTGAAAAGATAGCCGTCCGGTCTAGCGTTACCTGCGAACGTGCAAATGCGTTAACCTCAAGGAGGCGACTATTCCTCTTTGACCGTAGTTTTCCCAGTTAGCGGCCAAACGGAATATGAAGCTACACCGTCGGAACGCATGATATGCTTGTTCAGTGTTTTACAGGCTCTGCCACTTGTTTGGCTCAAATGCTTGGCATTTTCATTTTAAAGGTTTTCATATAAAACGAGATTGCCAGAAAATGGCCAAATCGAGGATTGTCATATATTTGAAAGATTATAATACACTCTAAAGATTGTAATATATTTAGATTGTAATATATTTGAAGGATTGTAACATATTTAAAAGATTGAAATATATTAAAAAGGTTGAAATATATTTAAAAGATTGTAATATATTTGAAAGAATGTAATATATTTGAAAGATTGTAACCTATTTGAAAGATTGTAATATATTTAAAAGATTGTAATATATTTGATGATTGTAATATATGTGAAAGATTGTAATATATTTGAAAAGTTGTAATATACGTTTAAGGTTGTAATATATTTGAAAGATTAATTGTAATATATTTAGATTGTAATATATATATTTGAAGATTGTGATATATTTGAAAGATTGTAATATATTTTAAAGAGCGCTATTTATCTTAAAGATTGTCATACTTTAAAATGATTGCCATATAATTGGAAGACTGTTGTATATTTAAAAGATTGTCATATATATCAAACTCTTTCATATATTTTCAATGCACTCAGAACGTAAATTTCCATCTTAGGCAGTTAGGGGGTAAATGTACCTTGTAGTAGTAAAACACACTGTGAAATACGTTTATCTTTAACAAAACCTGAAATATTTAGGCTTTTAGTAATAAATTCCCCTTTCTCGCGCCATATGAATGTGTGTAAAACACATTTTATGCGCACGTATAAAATCAAGTAATAACTTTAGAATGCCTACTTTAAAGGGCAAGAGCAGTCATCCCAAATTGAAGTAGTGTAGTAGACTGTCCAGTTTCATGATTGGCTGTTGGGAGTCACGTGACAACATTTTTTCTATTCAAATATGAAATTTCCTAGAAATAGCTGCTTGGTTTTTACTTTACTGTGAATATGCAATACTAAAGTCATATAATGTAATGAAAGATACTTTGAAGTTAAATAAGACGAAAATTGTCGTATATCTTTTTCTTCATGACAAGTTTGGGGGACTGCTCTTTACCTTTAACTAAATTAGATACCGCATATAATCTGCACTGTCGTTTATTGCATTTCACTTCGAAGATGAAACGAACGTCTCGACGACAAACTCGAATGTGACTTTGTTAGGTTAAGACCCTTTCTGCCTTTCGCATGGCTGGTTGATTTACTGAAAACAAGGCAATCATACACCGGAGACCATTCTTACACGACGATTCATATACTTTATCATATACAAAATATGCCATAAGGGTATGGTACTGCCTCCTAATAATTCTTCCCTTCCATCCTTAACAAGTAGGCCTATGTCGTGCCTCACTCCTGCCTATGACAAGTGCCACTGTAGAACGATTTTTTCGACAAGTCCTCTTTTTACTAGTTGGCACTGGCGTCCGGGGGATTTTTAAAATGTCCACAAGTCCTGATTTCATGTGTTTCCCACATGATTCCCTCTTCTGCTTTGCGGTTTAAATATTTTGAGAGATTTACTCATAGTATTTTAATTTTGACTACGTAATATACCGATGACTGAACAAGTACTGCACCATTTTTCATCTAGACACCACAGAAAACCGGAAAAATTTCTTTGGTAGTATGTATGTCACTTGTAAAACCTCCCCACTTGTTACCTGGGCCCCCTAAAAATTCCATCCTGGCTACGCCAATGGTGTGAAAATGAATAGGCCTATGGTAACCCTAAGTGCAGACAAAAAGAACAGGCCCCTATGCTCATTCTTAGAATGACTATCATTCTGAGAACGATAATATACACAAGCAGCGGTGTGCCTTTGGGCGTATGTTATGCCCACGGATTTCCTAGAAACATGGACAGAGAATCATGGGAAAATTGGTCGCCACCGTTCAAACCAAAAGACGTAGCATCAGTGGCGTAGCTACGGGTGGGGGGGGGGCAGTCCCCCACTGAATCGCCCTGCTCCCCCCAGCATCCCCCCACTGGCGACCTGGGCAAACAAATTTTATTCATGCTGGCCGATGATAATGTTCAATCCGGGCTACCCGGCTACTGTGACATACATACAATTGCGATAGATCCACGCAGTTGCAAGGTATTCTACAATTGTGTGGCACCCTGAATTTCACAATAAATTCAGTAAGACTGTGACAAGCTTCATATCTTTGGAATCTCTTGACTTTTAACTCGTCGGGTTGCTGGATGGACAATTTTCTAGCAGATTTAGAGTGTCTGACCTTGCCTAACTTGGTGTGGTTTTAAGTCCCCTCATAGCATCTGGCCTGTTTCTATCTCCTGTAGGGATTTTTGTTTCAATTCCTGAGGATGCACAAATTTGTTCCAAAATCATGATTTGTGTGGTGGGTAGAATATTTGAGTCAAATATGGTTGGAAGGAATTTGCACTTTGCACAGCCATTTGCTGCCATTCATTGGCCAGTGCAACTACCAAACCCATGTTGGGTCAATGCGGTCTCAAGGGTCGCAACCTTACCACCATTACCTCACAGAACCTCACTTAGCCCTTGTGTGGAGTGGACATTCTCAGTGGCGTATGAGACGGAGCAAACAGCCAAATTTCCCCAAAATCGAAATCCGGGAAGGATTTTGTGAAAAATTCGGGCAGGATTTTGAAAAAAAATTCGGACAGCCCTTAAATTTTGAAAAAATGGCGTTGTTTTTCGGAAATGCCCTACTGTTCTATATGTGGATGAAATCTCAAAAAAGATATGCCCGAAAAAGGAAAGAAACGTTATATAGTCATTATAAAATTTTTATGAAAAACCAAGTCAAGGTTTTAAAAATTCTCTACACCTTCGGGCAGCGCAAAAAGGTATTAATCGTGACTTTTACTTCACAGGCAATCACAACACAATGCCCGAAATTGTCGAATATACAAATTCTTCCAAGCATTTGCCCGAAAATGGAAAAGTATCATATAGCAAGGGTAACATAGTTACGAAAAATAAAACGGATAAGAAAATCGCTACCCATTTGGGAAGCCTGTGGTTTAAAAGAAACAATTATTCTTGAGCCTGTTTTAAAGTCTTGTGTAACACAATACCCGAAATGGCCGATTATTTTAATAGCTTCAAATCTTTGCCGAAAAACAGAAGACGCTATAATTAAAGTAAAATTTTCATGTAAAATAACAAAGAATTGCGACCCATTTAGGTAGAATATGAAAAAAAGGTTTTCATCATCCCTACAGTCTTACTGTAATCTTGCAAAAATTGCCCGAAATGGTCAAATATTCGGGCAAAGTTTAAAAAAATGCTGTGACGTTTTCCATTGCCAAATTAATTCTACGGACAGACAGGAGGGTGTTCAGGTGCCCAAAAGTTTGCCATCAATCCTGCTTTAGAGACAAATACGGGAAATGGTTATGAAAATCGGGTAATTTGTTTTTCGATACTTTAATGAGACAGTGTGAGAATGTCTTCCCATAAGTCTGCTTGTAAATTCATTTTAACACTCCTGGTAATGTTATATTTTTTTCAAAAGTAAAATCATATAGTTGGAAGTTCCGGCAGTCACACAATTGTATCAATATATTAAATTTAGCCAAGATTCACAATAGAGTAAAATTCATTATCATGTTTTCAATTCCGTTTAATGGTTTTCCCCCGAAAATATGAGGGACCATTCCAAAGACTGGTAGTGATCCATTTTATCTGGTAATTTTCTGATCAAATAGCTACTGCTTAGATCCCCCTATACGCCTGGGTTTCGACTGTCTCAGGGGTCCAATTTTTCAAATTTTCTGTTCGCTCCGCGCCAAACAATGGTGAAGCTCGGCGTAGATAGTTTTTAGATCAAGTGAACAGTTTTTGAAAACGGAACCTAGAAATAGCGACTGCTTAGACCCTCTAAAAGCATACGAAATGATATTTTTGACTGTCTGAAGGGTCAAATTTTTCAAAATTTCCTTCACGTTTCGCCCAACTTATGGTGGTGCACCATCTAGACCGCTTCATAGCAGAATTTAAGTTTTGAGGGAACATTTTTTGCAAAAGGAAACTGAAAATAGCGACTGCTTACCTATAATCCCGGGAAATGCCATTTTCAACTGTCTGAGGGGTCGGATATTTCAAAATTTTCTGTTCGCTTTCCGCAAACTAATGGTGGCGCTCCGCTTAGTCTTTCTTGCTGAATTTTAGTTTGGAGTGAACGTTTATCTGCAATTGAAACTGAAAGTATCAACTGCTTGGATCCCCTTTATAAGCCTAAAAATGTCAAGAATAATTGTTTCTTTTAAGCCACAGGCTTCCCAAATGTGTCGCGATTTTTTGTCTCTTTAATTATTCGAAACTATGTTACCCTTGCGATGATACTTTTCCATTTTCGGGCAAATGCTTGAAAGAATTTGGATATTTGACAATTTCGGGCATTGTGTTGTGATTATCTGTGGAGTAACGGCCACGAATAATAACTTTTTGAGCTGCCCGAAGGTGTAGAGACTTTTTGGAATCTTGACTTGGTTTTTCATGAAAATTTTATTGCGACTTTATGACGTTTCTTTCCTTTTTACCGGTATATTTTTTTGATATTTCGTCCACATTTAGGAATTTTCTGAAAAACCATCCCATTTTTTCAAAATTAAAGGGCTGTCCGAATTATTTCTAAATTCTTGCCCGAATTTAGATTTTGCTAAAATTTGGGGCAGTCTTTCCCCTGCCCCGTCTCGTACGCCACTGGGTATGCCCACTTCAGCCAAGAGCTAAGTGAGGTCCTGTGAGGTAATAGTGATAAGGCAGTAATGTTGCAACCCTTGAGACTGCATTGACCCGACATGGGTTTGGTGGTTGCACTGGCCAATGACTGACAGCAATGGCCGTGCAAATTCCTTCCAACCATAATAGACCCAAATATTCTACCCACCACACCAAGTATGATTTTGGAATGATTTTGTGCATCCGCAGGAATTGAAAAAATCCCTACAGGAGGTAGAAACATGCCAGGAGCACAGTTTAATCCACACCAAGTTAGCCAATTTCAGTCACTCCAAATCTGTTAGAAAATTATCCATCCAGAAGCCCGACGAGTAAAAAGTCAAGAGATTCCGAAGATATGAAGCTTGTCACAGTCTACCTGAACTTATTCCAAAATTCAGAGTGGGGCACAATTGCAGAATACCCTACGACTGTTTGAAAGGCGAAAATAAACTCTCCTACAGGTTATCGTTAATGTAGGGGTCCAGGGGGCGAAGCCCCCGAAAGCTTTGCAACGTTTGCACTCTGAAAAGTAATATTTGAGCCAAAGAATAACCGAAATGTAATAAAAGCAACTTAAATTCGTTTAATTACTATTGAAAAATTTATTTTGCCACATCCCCCACCCCGCTTCCGCCGACTATGTTGTGTGATGAGCGAGTATTGGATATTGGCCCACAAATTTGACTTACTCAAGTATTCTTTTACAAAACAATAAAATACATAAATGCCAAAATAAAACCCGCTCATTTTTGGCCATGCCATAACCAAAAGTGACCATGAAATCTCGTTCTCGTCTACATGACTCACTCTACATAATGAGCTCGATTGTAGAGCAAACCACTAACTGAGAATCAAGGCCTTGGAGGGCAGTTGTTTAATGACGCTAAGCGACCACCAATGTGGGAGAGGCCATTGGCTTATGAATTACAACTTAACGTCGGGTGGTAACGAATTCAACAATTTGGTATTTTTTGAAAGGCCAGTTCAGATAGGAAAACCGCAGATTGCTCTTGGATGCAAAACCCACCCTACTTTGACCCAGCCAGGAATCGAACTCCAGACCTCCCGGTTGCTAAGCTTCATCGCTTCATATCAAGAAACATTGAACGAAAGAACTGTCCCTCAAAAATGAGAAGCGTGCCAAAGTACTGTCCATGACGTCATGGACAGTACAAATATTTCACATACAAATTATAGTGTAAAATGTTAGAAAATGCCTGTCATCAGTGCCGTAAACACCTGTGACCTGGCTTGATAAAAACAAACTCGGTGTTTAAAATTGCTCAACCCTGCGATATGAGGTGGATCGAAATTTAAACACCGACCCCACGTTAACCCGCGTTCCCACGTTATTCGAGCGTGGGGTAACACGGTGATACCTCGAGCGCGGGGTACGTGAGACCACAGCACATAAGAATTGCAAAAGGTCAAAGGAACACAGTGAGATTGTTTGCCTTGGTGGTGAGAAAACTAGTTGATCGGCACAACAGTATCAAATTCAGAACATTTAACTTAATTAAAATTTTTGTTAAAACTTTTATGAAAATCAAAATGATGATGTACTAAGTTAACTACCTAACCTTCTAGGGGTGCCAAAAAGCCCTCTTCATAAGCAGGTGTTGGTATCACATTTAATTTTATTCGTAGTGTGACAATGTTAGGAGAGAAAACATAGCTTGCCTCCTCCTTAGTGGTGTGAAAGGGAGAAGTAAAGGCGATTATCCTTCCCTCGCTTTCCTACGCTAAAGAGTTTGATAGCTAGCCCACGTTATTCTGAGGTAGGCCTACTTGCAATTTATAGTTCGGAAAAGTGTTAGCAAGGAAAAGTCTGATGTGACATATACCTCTTACTAGAGGCTAAAAGAATTTTATAGACTCCACTGACTCATGTACACCATATGCATTTAAAAAGCAGCTTAAAGTTCATTTTATTGCAAACTACCTTTGAACTTCCGTCTTTGTCGTTCCGTGTTTTTGTGTTTCTCTTCCTTTTGTCGCTTATTCTGTTTGTTTTTAAGGGGTGTCAACACCCACAAGCTCCTAGGAGCTTTTAGTTGTCACTCCTCAGTCTCTTACTTTGTTTTGTTATGTAAAGTAATTATTTTGTGGTGTGTTTAGCATGATTTCTTACATACCGTAATTTCGTTACCTTTACCTCTCTCAAAATGTTGTTATGTATTTTCTATTATGGTAAGAGATTGGAATAAATGTCTTACTGAACTGAACTGAACTGATGTGTTCCATTTTGCACATGCAGGGGTGTCGATTACGGGGGAACAGGGGGAACGTGTCCCCCACTTTTTTGAGTGGAGGGGGACACTAATGTAAAAGCCCCCCTACTTTTTGTGCATGAAACTTGAAAGTTATGTACTACCAAAAAGACTAAATATGCAGGTTATGAAAGGTGTCCTCTACCGATTATGATCGACTTTCTGTATCAACAGGATTACTTTGCAAATCCCTAAAATGATTATGTTGATTGTTTGTGTGCATAGAGCAGCAGGCATGGGCGTCCGCAGAAAAAAGTCGGAGGGGGGGGGCAAAATTTCTAGACGGGGGCAAAACCTCCGAGTCACCATGAATTGACATGAAACGTGCGAAAATTTCAGCCCCAAATGGCTCCCAGATCGCCGGAAATGGCATTTCTAAAGCCTATTTTTGGCATAGAAACTTGGAAAACACGTTTTGTTCGGGTTTTTGCTTTGATTTTTATACGTTTTTTTAAATCTTGATTTTCCGGGGGGCAAGTGCCCCCCCTTGCCCTTACCTGCGGACGCCCATTGCAGCAGGTGTGGTTATGAAGGAGCACAATGTGTGAGAATTTGAAGAAGAGGAATCGCCTACTATGATTTAATGAAAGCTGCAGTCTTTAGAGAATAGCCAGCCTGCAGGCTGAACTGATTGACAAAAACGTTTTAAGGATACTGAAAATGTCTCAGTGCAAAGTCTGCATGCTACTTTCTTAGAAAAATATATGATTTCTAATGCAAACTTTCGACACGCGCACATCACACATTTGTATAGCTATTCGACAATTTCGTATTTAGACCATTATTACTATATGAGAGGAGTAAAACCACACTGTCGTTTGCTAGATTAGAGACTTTAACCAGGAGCAGTACAGCTGTCTACATAAAGTGTATGATGAGTCGTCGTTTGAAAAATCATATATTGTCTTTTTGTTTCAACAATCTTTCACCAATAGACCTATGCAACGTTATCTCAGAAGCAAGAGTGGGTGCCACTCCTTCCCCCCCCCCCTCGATCTGTGACTTTCACGTAGTAGATTGAAATGTGCTTTTGATTTATTTTTTATTACAAATGGTTCCTTACTGTTAGAACTTTTCTATAAATCCTTCGAAAACTATGAAAATATTCGTTGTGAATCTAATTACTTCAAGAGTACACCCGGTATTTAGTTTCACACTGACCGTATAGTCCGTTGAAATAATTACCCATACTTTAAACATCGCGTTGTGAAAACTTTGGGGTTTCCTAGTAACTGTAAATATTGGAGCATTAAGCACCATTTTGCATCTGGACCCCTTTTATTAGACGCCCGGTGGGCGCAGCTACAGGGAGCAGGCGGCTCTGAAAAGAAGAATTCGGGAATTTGTCATTTGTGAAACCAGTCTACTGTGTGGCTTTGATAACTCATGAAATTCCGAAATCTTTACAGCAAAAGCTCCACATTCGTCATTATTTGTTTCAAAAAAGCAAAACGTTCCGCGCGCTTTGAGCGCCACAAATTGCGATTCTTAAGCAGAAGTGCTCGCTCAAACCCCCAGTAAATTTTTCTGAGCTGTGACCTTCGTAAGTGAAAAAATGGAAAGAGCTGTGACCTTCGTAAGTGAAAAAATGGAAATTTGCTGGATGTGACCCCAGATCATCAAGTGACAGCAGTACGTTGTATCCAAACATTTCCTTTCATAAAATTCCAAATTTTCTCCAATAGAAGCTCTTAACTCCAAAAATGTCGTCGAAGAACCTCATTTCGCAGGGGTTGCATAACATTACTAGCAACAACGATCTTTGGTCGCCGCTCAAACTCAGATTTGCCAATAGGAAATGCAAATCCTTCAGAAATCCCGCAACTTTTCAAATTCCTTTGCAGGAAACCCAGAATCCAAAGTTTTCTGCAATACAATCCCCATACTTTCAAATATTTGAAAAGGGGCAAAAATTTCAGCGCAAATTGCGCATCTAGTTCAGTGGTGTCCACACGTAGAAAAATCGAAAAATTTGGATGCCCGCCCCCTTCCTTCCCGCAAAGATGTCTAGCTACGCCGCTGTACACACCTTACCAGGACCGGAGAACAATTTAGGCCAGATGCCCCCCCCCCCCAACACACACTTTTGAAAATCAAATTGACACCCTGTTCACATGTATAACTAAAATCACCCGTTATGAGGAGAAATAGGCAGAACTGTGAATACTTACCGGTCCTCTGTTAAATGTTCAGACCATGGATATATTGAGGTAGTACTTCCATCTTCATCAAATTTTCGGTAGTCGAAACCAATAAAATCAAACACCTCTGTGGTCACTACACGCCTCTGTTTTTCATTTTCTTGCTGGTAGTGTTTTTCGAATTTTTCAATCGCTTCTTTCACTTTCGCAATTACTCTTGCGGATGCAAAGACCCATTCTGTAGGCCCATCTAAACCAATTTCTTTTGCTACATCTGTTGGTACAGGGACTCCCATCCTCTCTCTTACGTCTTTCTCTACTTGTAAGCTATGGGTGGTATTTATAAAGTCGATCGGCAACGCGAATGTGACATCTATATCCAAGTCTTGTAGGCCCTTATTTTTCTTTAGTTCGCGTTCAATTTCTTTCATACGATTATCCGCACTTGGGCTTGCCCTTTTTCGGGTAAGTCCAACCTTCATAAGTTGACATTGTCCTGAATCATTAACACGTCCTTTAAGACGTGGGAGTGCCTGTGCGGATGGTGTAAATTTAATGGTTATTCCGTATATAGTGGGCGGAATTTCTTCCCTCCTTATGAATCCCAATTCCTCTCTGTCATTACGGGAGTACGCGTTGAGTAAATGGATTAGCTGATTTCCATTGTTCCCTCTCCAAAACCATTCGATGAACTTTTTTAGATCTCCTGGAAACGTATCCATAGTTCACCGTTGCTTTAGAATATTAAATTTTGAGCGCTAACGTTTGCTGTAGTCTGTGCCTCTAGAAAGTAAATGTGGAATATCATACAATCGTGTGCTTCACGATGGCTGCATCTGCAATAAAGTGTACGGTGGTGCGTAAGGACCACATTACTTATTAGAATAGGGTTGTTAATCGTTGTGAATGAATGTTAAAAACTGGTTCAGCTTTTTCATTTCAACCTCTTCTTGAAATGAGTCCATGGTTTACCCCCGTTTCGGAGTATAAAACGCCGAACTTAAGCCGCACACAGCAAACACGGAAGAGATGTGAAGCATTCATTCGTGTGCTAGGCTATGGCTGTGTAAATCTTGGTCAAAACATTAGGGAGCAAACCACCATTAATTTTTCCATTGACTTACAAACGATTTTGATTTCATTGAATGCCCCCACAGCCTTGTCAAAGTTCACACCCTACTAAAACTACCCTCACATGAAAGCCAAGGAGTTGGCCAATTATGGCATTACAGATTCACCATAGCATGACCGTTTGGAATTTGAGCTCCAGGGAAGAAATTTATGGGCTCTGCACCCACCCGTAAACCGAGTACCGAAATGGTCTAAATTACCTTCTATCCATCCCAATTTGGCATCCCTAACTTATTAAGATCTTCTCTTAAACATCTCCCCTTATATACCACGAATAAGGAGTAATAATATTGATTGTCCAAATGTGAGCAGTTAACATTCAAAGAGGACCTCGAATCGACGGTGTACTTTTGAACTACTTTTCCCGGCAAGACCGTTCCGCTAATGGTGGTGTGCCAGGAAAGCCTGGAGGAAACACAGCCCGGACGAGTTATTAACATGGAAAGAAATAGTTATGGTCATCCGATGATGTTAATTTTGAAGTAAAGTTGTAAAAGCTAGCATTCAATTGTAGAGAGACGAGGATTAGTATAATAGAAGATGCTGAACAGATCGCTGAAGCACCGATGACAATAACATTTCCCTGTACAGAGATATCTACAGCAGCCTCAAATGGCATGGGGTATGAAAATAAAAAAAAAAATGGGTATTGGATGTAAAAAGCATTTAAAACCTAAAAAAGAGACATTTGCCATCAAAATCTATTTAAAATTGACCATGTGCGCAAATTTTCTGATTTCCACATAGTCACGCATAAAATTGAACATGAGGGACAGGATATATGGCTAATGTTACCCTATGTTTTTCAGGTTTTATTTCAGCAATACTTTGGAACGCAGTATGGTATGTCCCGAGGGTGTTATTTGCAAGTTCAAAGTGTGTCCTTGAAAACAATCAGTATCACTTACCAAACCATAAACGTTCTGATGATGGAGATAACATAGACTAACCAAAGGAGATGTCTTCACTGTGCTGCACTTCACACCATTATTTCACAGAGGCAGCAAGTTACTCCTGAAACTGTCAATCTCTGAAGAAGTATGTCCTGCCGAGAACAGTTAAATATATTAACATAAACCCTAAACGATCTTTGCCTGTAGCTTGCAGGTAAAATCAGAGGTTTTGCTGGCATGTCACCAAACCTTTCAAAATTTATCGTTGGTGTCTCATTATTTAGGGTTTTTTGAAGATTATGGACAGACTTAGAGATGTCTTTCTAATTAGAATCATAATAGGTTTTTGAGACTCAAATTTTGCCAAATCTCTGCCCGAAATCTAGGTCTTGCGTAAATTAACTTAGTACCATTCGTTGGATCTCATAAGTGTATATGGTACGTTACAAAAAAGGATGAGAATTACATTTCGCTGAGTTAATCACGACGACATACATAGGCAGGGAATTACTCGTACTCGACATTCTAAGGAAGGAAATTTTACTGGTACTTTTGACAGGTTTGAAGAAAAGTGGTAGAAATTGCCAGTATCTTTGCTCTGAATCCAAATATAACCTTTCACCAACTCTCTTACCCTTTCTCCACGTCTAATTTGCCTTTCTTCTTTACTTAATTACCCCTTTTCAAGGAGGTTGCTAAAGCTGATTTTGTTCTTACAGATCGTCAGTGGAACACCTCTCGCCGTGCCCCCTCGATCCCTGGTAGATACACTCTGAATTATGTTAATTTGTCACAATGTATTGCGTGACTGTGGCAACGGTATTTTGGGACATTCAGGAATTGAATATCAAGGTCACAGAGGGTAGACCTATATATCTTAGATGAAGACATGCAAGATGTTTTTCTTCTCACTCCGATCACAAAAGTGTATGTTGTAATTTTGTAAGAGTTCACTGAGATACCTTGACTTGGCTAGGGATTTAGAGGTCAAGGTCCCACATGTTCCAGAGGGATCATTTGATGAAATTATGCAAAATGTCTCTGTTAAAACCTTGCAGTGGTGAATGCTGTCATTTTGTCACAATAAATTGTGGTAAAGGTACTTTTGAATGTCTTCCCATATTATAAGTCTAACTTGGTCCCAGTGCAGCCGTGGGGCCCATTTGATAAAATTATGCAAAATACTTTTTCCTCATAAAGATTACTGGCGAACACCGTTGCCATGCCCCAATACACTGTGGTAAGACTACCTTGGGGACTAATTCAGGAATTTGAATCCCAACGTCCTACATGCGCCCTAGGATCTTTTTGGTGAAATTCAGCAAAAAGTTTTTCTTTGATGCAGGTTGAATGTTTACATTTTTACAATACATTGTGGTAAGATTACCTTAGGGTATTCAGGAATTGAAGTCCAAGGTCCCACATGTGCCATAAAGCGTTTTGGATGAAAAACGATTTTCCTCATACAAACTGCAGTAGCAAATAATGTGGATTTGTCACAGTGCACTGTGGTAAAGGTACCTTTTGGGGTGTTGGAATTACCCCTTCACCTTACAAAATATATACGGTGCATTACTAAAACTGTTTCAGTAGTACTATGGTAGAGGAACCAATTGGGGTGGTTTAGTTTGTCGAAGTTTCAGCTTCAACATCTTACCATTTGGTTTCATAGAACAGTGTCAAAATCCCTTTTCATTTGTATGTCGCTAGGTTATTTCCCCTATTTCATTTCGTATGCAGAACAGCAAGCACAAAGACACGCCGTTACATTCATTGGCCCATTTAATGAGACAATGCCAAAACGCCCCTTTTCCCCATGGATTGTATGGTCCAATGATGAAACTTTGTCGCAACAGTACTGAAATGGTGTTTCCTTGCATGTGATCAGAAATATTGAGCTCAGCTTCCACAGAAGCCTACATGGTCCTTTCAAAGAAATATGCTAAATGTATCTTTTCGAACAGACTTGGAACTAGGGCCATCAGGTGAGGTCTTAAATTTGAGTTCAAAGGCCAATGTAATCCATAAGAGGTCACTCTAAACTTGAAGAGCCCCTTACACAGTGCATCGTGAGACGACGCTACAACTTCGTACACCGTTGTGCATAGTCTGCATAGAAATGTGCGGCACGTTTTTCATACGGACCCAAAACAAAATAAGGTTTTATGAATCCCTCATGACCCTCTCACTCAAATTTTAGACCCTCACGTGATGGCAACTGTAATGACGCTGCGTAAAAGACACATTCAGCGTGATGTTACAAAGCCCACGTGGAAGCTGGGCCTAAAATTTTTGAACACATGGAATGCAACGCCATCTCAATGCTGCTGGGGCAAAGAGTCATACTTGGACTATTCATACTTCATACTTCATCCTATGAGAAAGCGTTTTTGCATTTTCCCATTTAATGGCAATGTTTTAGTTTCATCAAATAGGCCATTTGCCCCATGTGAGATCTTGAACTCTAAATATCTGACCAATCCAAAAGGTAGTCTTACTACCGTACGGTGTGAGAAATGAAAAGCATTCACTAATGTTTTCTTGATGAGAGAAAATCAGTTTTCATGTTTTCCCCAATTGGCCGAAATGCCCATGTGGGACCTTCGACAGCAAATCCTTCAATGCCCTAAAAGATCCTTCAAACCTCCAAAGCTATTGTAACAGTTTTGATATTGTAGGCCCATTATGCTATCTGTAGGACTGAATTTTGTATAAATTGCGCCGAACATGTTACTTCTAGCACAAACGACGGTAGTGGATCTTAAGAAGTGTTCTTGTTTGAAGCAATATAACAAGTCATTGACAATTTCGAATATCGCCACTCAAATGTAACTCACTAAAAGTTGTGATCATCTTGTTTCGTGTCACCACTTGCAAACTGTCTTTACTTCGTTTTTACGTCGTTACACAAAGTAAAAGGGCGCCATCGCTTGTTAAGCTGCCACGAAGTTAAAAGCAGCGGTTGACACAATTTGTGTTAGGACTTATGATGTGACAATTACCTCTCTTTCTCTTTTCTTATCGGCAAAACTATGCCGATATTTAGAAAAAATGAGACGAACTAAAGGTGCTAACCTTACTTTTTCTTGCCATCAAAAAATGGTAGGTCTAGTCATTGACCTATTTGCATCCGACGCGACATAAACGGAAAGCAATACATCAAATGGCATAGTGACTAGCTCAAGAGAAGTGATCGTTGACATTTTTCAACCGCCGTTTACCGACAAAAATTACCCTTTTCGCGTAAAACCTGGCGGCCATCGATTGACTGAGAGTCCTCAAGAGAGAAATTCGGACGCCACCACTAATAACCTGCGATTACCAACAACTTTTACAGGTCGTTATAGACAAACTATTCTTTTTTCCTCTTCCATAAATTCGATCGTTCATGCTTATATTTCAATGTGATGTGAGGTAAGTCCCTATGAAATAACATTTCCTGCCTCAGACGTCGCCTAGGCCACAAATCAGAACTAGTCCGAATTTTGCTCCTCAGCTAAAAATGCCTTCTTACGGCATTGAGATAAGTCTGCTGAGAGGAGCACATTAAGTAGCACTGTAATATAGAAACATGTACGTACCTCCCATGGGCCTAATTTCTAGCTGAAAAGACAATTTTAAGTAGACACAATCAGCATTCACTCCCAGTTTTATGTATTGTGATTGCTCAATGATTGTAAACCCCCCCCCCCCTTGTTATGTCTTTCATATGAAGCCCCACCTGCATTGTAGTAAGTACGGAGTACTGACTCCGAACAATAAGGACATGTTTTCCACGATAGAGAGTTATAAGCTAATTCGGAAGTTGGTTTTAAATTGGTTCGCGGGATATAACCGCCACATCTGGATCTTCACCTCTGTATAATTATTGGCTGTTCATGCATTGTAGATATTTTAGCCTCATGATGTACCTGTTTGTTGTGCAATTTGGAGTGTACCACTTTGACTCATGGGCCGTGTTCTTAGTTTTTTACCACCCATCCCTATTTTGATAAATTATCCTTCCAGTCATGTTACTAAAGCGTTTGGTTGGGTTTCAATTCAATGTTTCCACTTTCTGTCCTCTTCTTTTCCTCTCTTTTACAATAACTCTTACGGGGAGATACAAGACTTTTCCAGCGGGGGGGGGGGGGGCGAGGTTGAAAAGTGATATCCGCCCTGGAAGAAGTATACGTTTGTAATTTTAAAGGTACTGAAATGCGAATTGCTGCTCCTTTAGCATTTGAAATGATAAAACTTTTTACAGTGAAAATAAATATGTATTGAGCAAATTTTGGCCTGGAAATAAACCAGAACGCCAAAAGGCTTAGCAATTTCTTGCCACTGAAATTTATTTTTTTTTCTCTAATTGACAGTGCTCCATTATGGTTTTCAAATTGACAGTGCTTCGTAATGTATCCACAAAGTGTGCATGAAAAGTATCCAAGCTTCCTACAGTGAGATCCCGGATGACATATGACCACCTAGAACTAGGATTCTGCTCACTACATCGCATCAACATATGTGAAGCTTTGCAGTTTCCAAGACTCCAACCATGAGAAAATGTGTAAACATGGCATTAAGCCCTTAACCTCTTGTGACCCCAATTGACATTTTAACTCCACCAAAAACAAGAGAATTCTGCTCCTCACCATCATGCATCCACATAACATGCATGAAATCTATCCAAGCTTCCCACCATAAGATATCTTGTAAACAAAAATTTTAGACTTTGTCCACTTGGTGACCTCCACAAAAACAATAATCTCTGTCCTTTAGTACAGCCTATCCACAAATCAAGTATGATATCTGTTCAAGCTTCCTACCCTCAGATATCATGTTAAACAAGGTTTTCAGAATTCAACGACCGGTGACCACACATGACCTTTGACCGCCACCAAAAACTAAAGGGATCATTTATTCTCTGTTAACCACCCACATGCCAAGTATGAGGACCCCACAAGTTGCCTTTCTTGTAATACTGTGCAAATAAGTTTGTCAGACTTATACCTCTGCTGACCCCAAATGAACTTTAACCTCCACGAAAATCGAATGGGATCATTTACTCAATATGGCCATTTCACACATCAAATATAAGCAGTCACATGTGCCTCTCTTGAGAAACCGTGTTAACAAGGTTTTAACCTTTTGACCTCTCGTGACCCCAATTGACCTTTGACCTCCACCAAAGCAATAGGATCACCTACTCAATACCACCACCCCACACATTTAAATATGAGCATAGTGGTATGTGCCTTTCTTTAGATATCGTGTTTGCATGGTTTTGACCTTTTGACCTCCGTGACCTAAAATGACCTTTGACCTCCACCAAAAACAAGAGGGATCATATACTCAATATGGCCAACACACACACCAAATATAGGATTTGTCACACTTCCCTTCTTAAGTTACC
Source organism: Holothuria scabra (assembly GCA_037179385.1). Classification (NCBI taxonomy): domain Eukaryota; kingdom Metazoa; phylum Echinodermata; class Holothuroidea; order Aspidochirotida; family Holothuriidae; genus Holothuria; species Holothuria scabra. Next base: position 53,787,181 of record CM074181.1, on the reverse strand, counting down.
GTGTTAACTAGCAATTACTAAGGAATTTACCATTTGACCTCTAGTGACCCCTAATGACCTTCGGTCCACTCGAAAATCAGTAGGGATTATTTACTTATACGGCCACCAAATATGAGCATAGTCACATGTACCTTTCTTGTGATATCGTATATACAAGGCTTTAACCTTTTGACCTCTCTTGACCTGAACTGACCTTCGATCCCCACCAAAAAAAAAAAAAAAAAAACAGGGATCATCTACTTAATATGGTCAACTCACACACCAGAATGCGATTAGTCACATTCACTCTTCTTGAGATATCATGTTTACAAGCAAAAGCGTCACAGATTCCTTGCCTGCCTTCAGCACTAGGCAAGGAATCGAAAGGGGGTTTCTTGGCCTCATTGGTAGAGGCAAAACGGTATACTTTTAATCAACCCATAGTTTTCACTGGCAGCTGCACACCCCAAATTATAACTATGAAATTTCTAAATTGCGAAGACTTCGACCGATTGCTATGATACTAACCCTGTTTTGATTATGCTCTATCAGATGAAATCAAAAGTATATTCCCTCACTACCCACACTAGATTGTAAAAGCCATTCCCTAAATCATTTGGGCACTATATCTAGGAGGGGTACAGATTTGGCGGATGAGCATTCGAAGTAATGGTTTTGTGGCGACAAATAATAAGGCCAACAAATCTTTCTAATGGAATCCTGAATGATGGCTTCGAGCCTTTCCTATACAACGTGACAGATTCACGGTCTGGAGTGTAACACCTTACCGTATTTCAATTATTTAAGTCATATTTAAGCTATAGATATCTAAAACGTATAAACCACAGGCATTAGTCCGTCACCTTTGGTCCATGAAGCATTGGTTATCAAGACTTTAATGTGGAACTTAATTCACACAGACGACCTCAACTTAAATTGAGTTCCGTCAAAAGCGACGACAAGGTGATGGCGCTACATACCTATTAAGCTTTCGAAACTCTTCGCACTCGTGAATAATTCGTCGGCGCATACGGTATCTCACACAAGATTATTTAATTAGGCTAATGTATACACGACCACTTGGAAAAAAAAATTAAAAACTTTAGTAACTTTTGAGGTCGCGTGCACGCTATTGTTCATTTGGCTGGATAAAACGACACAATGACTTGGGAAGATTAACCATAACCCTAACATAACAACATGCTTAAAACTGCAGTTTCATGTTTTGGTGTTCAAGAGCAGGGAACCCCTGGACACATGCCTGACTATTTCATTTAAATTTATTTGGCAAGGTTATTAAGATGTCTACCCTTTTATCTGAGAAGTTGTGAACTTATGATCCAAAGCTGTAAGCTGTAAAACAGCACTTGGGTTTTCAAGGGGAATACTAAGTGAGATGTTCTAGTTGTGGTTGCATCTGGGGTAAGCCTAAATACATTCACCATGCAATTTGTGTTCGTGTTGTTGTCATATGTGACACTGTGGTTAATTCCACGTTATCAAGAGTTGATAGCAAATTAGTTCAGGATGTTTTACCAATCGCCCATGCGAGCAAATTAGTGCAGGATGTTTAACCAATCGCACTGCGACGATTCATATATATAACGAAGAGACTTTAGTTACAAAATAGAATTCCATTCGAAGAAAATTGTTAAAGGTAGTAACAAGTTGAATCGAAATTACTAGTACATTATTGGAGGATTGCTATTGATTAGTGTCTCCATTTGAGAAACTAAATCAAGTCCCCTGATTTGTCAAAAAATGGCATCGGTACAAACCCAGTCAACTCCGAACCTTGAAAGTGGAATTTCAGTACCATGTCTATCAAGACGTTGGGGGATATTACTTCATAGGAAATCTATAGATGGAGTATTTAGAACACAAAAGATGAGCACTGAGTCTATGACACATATACGAACTAATGTCTGAATATACGGTTATGGATAAGTAGCGGGTAGCAATTGGTTAGTATATCAGGGGCGGTGCAAAGTGGGAGCCTAAATTTTCACTGATTAAAATAAGTGGCATCACTGCTTTTAGGAGTGTGGAACGAGCGTTTGGTAAAGAGTTTTTGGATACATATACGTCTTCATAAAAAAACGAACCAAGTCCAGCTACACTAAGGATTTTAAAAGTGGAGCCTAGTACTGGTGTTGTACGTGATTCTCCGTGTAAGCAATTGAGGAGGGAAAGCAATGCTGAGTGACCTTTAAATGGCAAAATAGTACTTTAAGTCATTAGTAGATGAGGTGTTAAATTCCAACAACGAAACCAAACAGTAGGCCTCTTACGATATACACAAACAGAATCGAATCATTCAGACAATTGTCAATATCACACAGTAAAGTACGTGGCACCCAATGTACTCTACACTATGATATTTGTAGTAAAAACAGCACACTCGCTTCTACAGTTTGGACCAACAAGGTGTTACTATTCTCATTGGGATTGCACCCACATTTTGCTAATGAACTCAGAGCAGGTGCACTGCTCATTATACCTTCCTCCCGACCATTTGTCCCGACCGACTACAACCAGCCCACGGTTTGTGTCAATCCTTATCGTGGATCAAAGAGGTCTTACCAAAATATTGAACGAATCTTGTTGAACTGAATTTTCAATAGGGCACAATCAGACAATTGAAGCTTCGTACACAATTACACAAACAAAATTTGATTCAGTTGTGGAATTCCCGTGCGCTATTTTCTGTTCGTTCTATGCCCGTTGCCATTAATGAACTGTGCAGAACAGCAACTTAAGCCTTAAGGCAGTAAAACATACTTTGCCAGGTTTTGCACCAATGAAAAGATTAGGGTTAGTTATAAATTTGACCAATGTATGGTTAAGCATTTGACCTTTTTATTTTCTGGTAGTCTTTGATGGAGAATACTGATGATTTTGGTATATATATTGACACGGATAACTCTCAATTGACAGAGTTGCCAAATTTGTCCATGACTGCACCACAATTAAGTTAAAAGTAACAAAATAATGACCTGTTATTATGGTATGATATTGTGACTGGCAACCAAATGGATGAGGCCGCCTAGTTTTGCATCTGTGTGGCCTTTTGTTACCCAAACAAAATTACAAAATTCCCATTCCTAACAGTAATTTACTCATAATTAGCGTTTCCTTACACTTGAGAGACCTCTTCAAGTCTGTATATTCTGGTAAATAATCAGTCGGTTAAAAGAGGAACGAAAAGTGCTGGAACAAAAATTTTTATTGGTGTTTCAAAGAAATGTAGCCTATTATAGCCCAAGAGCAGTCTCCCCAACTTGAAGTAGTGTAGTAGAGTTGGGTTTTGTGCAGTGATTGGTTGTTGGGAGCCATATGACAGTATTTTTTCTCCTCACATGTGAAATTTACAAGGAGTCATTGCTTGGTTTACCTTGAACATGCAATACTGAAGTCATAAAGCATACCTTAAAAATAAGAAGAAAATTGTGATATTTAGCTGTTGCTTCAAAATTAGTTTGAGGTCACTGCTCTTGACCTGTAATGTTTAGCAGAACATGCACGTATCTCCAAACTGTGGTCATTCCTAAGGACCAAACGCAAACATATACTTGTTTTCCGAACAATACAATGCACCATCTTGGTGCAACCAATATAAGTTTCAGGTTAAGGTACAAAAATTTTCAACATCGTACTTCAGTAAGAAATAGCTCACTCTGTTTTACATCAAAACGCATCTATGCCTCAAAACAGATAGGTGTCATAATATTACCTTCACTCTCTGCCGGGTTAAAATCAACCTAATTATAGCTACAGTCCTCGACAAAAATGATGGGACAAAACAAGCAAAACAAGCAATGTACGGAACACCATCCCCCCACTCCCCCATTCAATGTTGCGGCAGCTCAAGGCGTCCTGAAACTTCAACACTGATACGGGGAGCGGGGTTTGTCCCATGTACTTTTGTCGAGGATTGTCGGAAGCCTGTACAAAGGTATAGGAATTTCCAAATTTTCGTTTCAAATGCTCTGAAACGAGTATAGTTGCCTTTTTACTTTTCAAGCTACAGAAAAGTAGTAACAGTTGAATTTGTCCGACTAGTATACTGGCGTTTTAGATTAGCGATGGGCGCTCGAATAAAGATTTGTCTCCTTCAAGTAGCTCATACGAGAAAGGGGGAGGGGGAAATAGTACTCTGCCTGGTGAGAGATTTAATTTACTTTAGAAATTTCATGTACTGTAATGGGGACAAAAGAAAGAAGTTTTTCCATCTTATTTTTCGTGTTAGGGGTTGGGGGTAACACATTTCACGATATACCCAACGGTTAACCACAAAATTCTCTCTTTTTTCTCATAAATAAACATTGAATGATGATTCAAACTACAATCTGGTTAAAGACGAAATTATATGTAAGCATTAGGGGCAGTGAACGTGACAATTAACGTCAGGATTTCTCGAAAATGAAACGGTTAACCATTTTTGCACAATGAAAGTTCCCTATAAATAGAGAGATCTTCTATTTGCACGATTAACCCTCGACAGTCATTGAAATAGTGTGTAGGTCACTGGTTAATCGTGGTGAGGTCAACGGTAAACCGTGGCGCTAATTAAATATTCTTTGCAATGGGGAGCAGTGACGAGTTCCACATAGGGATAACGAATAAATTAAGCGTTATAAAGCTACTTTCGGAGCTTTCTGTAGCAGTTCGGTTTCAAAAATTTAAAACTCCGCGTTCGTCCTGTATTTTATCTGCAATATCTGTTCCCCCCTCTCCCCAAGGTTGTTTTGATCTGCCCCCTCCCCGAGAAATATTTCTGGCTTGAAAGCGACCCCTCCCCCCTCCCTTCGGTACCCTGCGGCAACGGGTCTTCTGAATAGGTTAATGACAAAATAAGCGACGTTAAACCAGCCATGGGTACCTTATTTTGATCACTTCCCGGTCCTAATTAGAAAAACCGAATATGGACAGAAGTCCGTAATGCGTGATAAGTTACATTTCTTCCCGTGAAATATTTAAAAGCCGCTTTTATTGTCTTGTCATGCAGCAATTGCTCTTCATAATGCTAACACTGTGACATTTGTCTTCTAATCACTCCTTTCAAAGTACACAACCTTTATTCACCAACTGTCATTACGTTGCCTATGACCGAAAACTTCTTCATATACATTTGTACAGGCTTCCGACAATCCTCGACAAAAATGATGGGACAAAACAAGCAAAACAAGCAATGTACGGAACACCATCCCCCCACTCCCCCATTCAATGTTGCGGCAGCTCAAGGCGTCCTGAAACTTCAACATTGATACGGGGAGCGGGGTTTGTCCCATGTACTTTTGTCGAGGATTGTAGCCACCAGCAGAGGTGATTTTCTATTTATTTATCGCTACGATATGTGATATATTGCTTGAATTTTCACATGGTGTGGCCCAAACAGAGTTCTGTACTAAAAATACAAGGAAACGCCCTGCAAGGCACGCTTTGCACGTGAATATCATGACGAATTCACGTGATTATTCCACTTCAAAGATTTGGTGCAATTGGGGAATTCCTGTGTGTTGAATCATCCGCAGAGCTGATAGACCTACCCTTGGCAGGTTCTTCTTGGTACTAACAAGAAAAATACTTTGTGAAAACTTAGCAATTGCAGAAGCCAACTTCTGGTGGTCTTCGAGAACGATTTCAATGTTTTCATCAGAGAATTTGCCCCTTGAAAGGGGACGTCCATGACCTGGCCGATAGTGTAACGACTTGGCCGATTTTTCAACAATGGGAAACTGAAGACAACAATAAGCGGTTACTGAACCATTTCATCTGCAACGATGTTGCTTTTTGTCAGTTGTGGAACCAGCAGGGACTTTAAGGACAGGATAAGTTTGTCAAAGTTTCAAGGAAGTGGATTCTCTTATGTAGATAAGGATCATTTTTCGGGTACCAATGGTTTTTGGTGTCCCATCTACATTGTGATATTATGTCACAACAGATTTTGTATAAAGATTTAAACTTTATCTTATAATAATAACTTAAGATACATGTATCTGTTGGTACCTTTCAAACAATGAAAAAAACAATCTTCCTTTTCGCATTCGGATTTTATGTTACAATATACTGTCAAGTTTCACGTGTAAATGGGACACCAAAGCTTTAACATGAAAAATCAACTGCCACTGTGTTTTATGTTTTGAAGTGTATGGAAAGCTTTCATATGCTTGATTCAATTATTTTGCATTATTACAATGAAGGTACATTTGTCATTTTCTCGTAATAAGTTTGCTTAGCTGAGCAGCTAAATTGGAGCAGAGTTCATGGGTTTCACGTTTAAACAAAATCCGAAAAATGGTGTTCCGCTATACACAAAACCATAAAAATTGCGATAACCAGAATTCACGTGATTTTTGCAACTGTGGTAATGAACAAAATATGAGCTTGGAAGGACATGTATCCCATAAGCTGCATAATATTGTATAAAATTCTAAAAATTGACTTTGGTGTCCCCTTTACACATCAAACACAAAATGCCATTTTAATACAATATTTTAATTTTCGTTATGCAATCAGGCTCTAATTTCAGTGCATTTACTAAGGAGTGATATTATCTTTTAGTTGGCATACAGCTTCTCCTGTTTTTCTTTTTTAATGCAATATCCATTTTTTACCCAAAATGTCATAAATTGGGCCACTTATTTAGAAAAGTAGCCGTAAACATGAGCTTCAACTTGTTCTGTAACTAGGTGATGACAGAGTAAGCAAACAGGCAACCTCTCGATAATAGTCCGGGGACATCAATGTAAAATTGATTTGTAAAGAAGCGGACACTGTTAAGTTGCGGCAGATTTACAGAACAAAAAATAAAGAGATACATAAAGATTAAGTAAAAGTGCTGTCAATTGAGTTTAAAAAATTGACAGCACCTATTTGATTTAGTCCATTACTACGAAATCAGTCAGATATCATAAATATGAGTGAATGACGTGGTTAGTCAATTCAGAACCCAGTCTGACTAATTTTATTTACAGTGCTCCAATTTAACAGTTAAAGCAAAACAATATCTCCGTCGTTTGACACCCCCGACTTTACTCTTTCAAACATGCCATAAATAACATTTAATCCTTATCTGTCGTTTGCAGTTAATTTACAACCCAGGAAAGACCTGTTTATTGTGTCAACTTGATGCTTTCTTGTATTCGATAAAGACACAATAAATCGTTTTTCTTCTTTTACTCAAGATAATAGCCAATGACAGTGTGTAAAAGAACAATTAGATCGTAAGTTGAGTAATTACTTCTTTCCATGTGTTAATCGGTTTTAAAATCCCCACTGAGCAGCTTGTAGGAACAGTACTTGCGGAAAGGATGGTATATTGACAAGCTTCACACTAACATGAGTTTAATAGTTTGGGCTGTATATAAGAAATTCGTTCAAAGTCATATCCAGCCGTGTGGGTTTGTTATTCTTCAACTTTTTAAATGAATTTCGAAACATCTTGAACTTTGATGGACCTTTTAAACTCTTCACTCAAATCCTCCTCTAAATCAAAATGATTAGCAAGCAACTCCATTGGGACCATACATTACAAGCTATATGCACTCTGTGAAGACGATCTGTTCATAGTGGTCCAGTACTGCCTAGAGCTGGAACTACTCATTTGTCTAAGTTGAGGGTACAAATTACCGAAATATTTTTAACTCGCATTTTTCAAGGTACTTCTTTACTGGTTAGAATCGGGGAGTTGCGACTCCCTGTTGAAAGCCTGCCCTTAGAGCCCGGGTCACACCGCCACCAATATAAACACTCTCCGTCGTAGACAATTTGCATTAATCGTAGACACTTCTTTGGTATTCTTAGCGGTGTGACCCAGACTAAGACGCACCGACTTCATCTGATTACGATTGAACATGTTTAATCTGGCCGACGAAATCGTAGCCGTCGAATTGTTCACACCTGCAAGACTCCAGCCGACGCGATGGGTGGTCTTCGTGGTGTAGTGGCGGTGTGACCCGGGCTTAAAATTGACCTCTTACTTTGTTCAGAATTAAGTTGATTTTATCATCCCCCTTGTGCTGACCATAGTGAGATTTCATCGATTTACAACTTCTATTAAACCTAAACGCTATCTTTTCGTAGCCCCGTCTAACTAAACCGTCGTAACTGCATATTTAGCAGCAATTCCAACCTTATCCTAAGTCTCAATATTTACATTCTGCAGTGAAGAAACTACACCATTTATTTCATTTTGGGAGGCGTTTGTTAAAGGAACTTAGACGTAAAACAATATCGTTAACATTAGCAGTACGTCATTTATTCATAAAATCATACCTCTTTCATTCTTCCAAAAGATTTTCTTTGAAACTTTCCTTTGTTGTGTTGGTTTGTGTTAATGGTTATTAAAATGTTGGGTAGAGACTCAGAAACTCAAAGGTCATTTGGGGTGAATAGACGAAGAAGGGTCAAAGTTAGTAGGTTAATAGCACTTCGCCGCGTTTGCATTGCCATATATATTGCGAAAATGATTGCTGGAATGTTTGGTGGATGTCAAAGGTTATTTGAGATCACTAAAGGTAAAAGATTGTAAATCTTCTAAGAGCAGTATCTCAAGAAAGTGTGTTGAGATCTCATACTTAGCACGTGTATTTCCTATATGAAGTAGAATTACTATCACAGTTTTGGTCGACGTCAAGGGTATTACCATGGCCAGAGATCAAAAGGTTCAAACCTTGTAGTGGAAGCCATTTCTCAAGAAGAAAAAAATATTCAAGAAATCAAACTTAACATGTTCATTGCCCATTTTGATTGATTGAGATGATTACCATCTTTTTGTGGAGATAAAAGTCATTTGTGGTCAGCAGAGGTCAAAACCCCGTAAACATGACATTCTACATAGAATACATGATAAAACCAAGGACGGTAGGACCTCCGTGTAAAACCTCCTAGATAAAACTTCCCTTCCCTCTCTTTGAAACATCTTCATTCTCTGCCTCTTCTCATCGTCGCAGGGAGAAAGCAAATATACATACACTTTATTACAGTCAGATGTCACATCTGATTAGTTGATTGAGAGTAACAAATATACCAAAATTACACAAAAAGTTAAGTAACATTTGGGTTGGCTAGCAGACCAATCAAGCATGTGTTTATTGCTGTTCATTCAGTGTGAATAGAATGAAGGTATAGTTCGCCTGAGGACACAGATCATGTATCACACTCAGATAGACCTACCAGTTATATCCTACACAAATATCAATGGCCGTATTTGTGTTATCATCATTTCGTACACAATGCCAATTAACAGCAGTAATACTTCACGCAAACATGACTGTTAATGTTATTTTTCGAAACACTTTCAATATACTCATCGCTTCTTTCTTATGGCATCATACACTTTTAAGAAGTGTTAAGAGATATCGTTAAGTGATCACTTATGTCGGAAGTTCGATGATTGTTTTTTATCCACAATAAGATTAGGCAGAACTATGAAATTTAAGTTTGAATTATTAAAATTAATGGTGAAGCCAAAGATAAGACAAACTGGGCATGTCTACAGAAATAAAAGATCATTATATGGCGATATAGTACTGAAGCCAAACTATGTGATAATGAATAAAACCGCATAGCACATACTACTAGGCCGAACTTTCGAACTCTGCATAAATTTTCTTGTCAAGGAATCAAAAAAGACATGTAAGTGTAGTGACCCTAATATATGAGAGGGGTCCAAAAACTAAAGCATGGGAGAAAAAATTGCTTACTCCGAATGGATATTTAGTCTTGCGGTGTGCTATCGGTCCGGGGGTGGGGGTTAACATCAAACACTCCCATCTCCACAACCGATGAATTCATGATTAATCAAATGAAATTTCACGACTAACAACAAGTAACCTATCGAACATGCTGCTAAGGTAACTTCTTTATAACTCATGCTCCGATTACGACGACATCAACGATGATGCATGGTGATTAATATTGTGTTTACATCATGGCTCATTGTGCGCAAACTTTGACTCTTCAAAATAATTTAACACGTCGAAATATGTCAGACAACAAATTCGATCGGTCGAAGAAGATCTTTAGGGCTAAAAATGACACATTCTGGTCGGTTTTTGCCGTTAATGTGCACATTGCATAGATGGCTCGAATTTGCGTTAAGTATTTCAATAAGAAAACATTTTGTGGCAGAACCGGAACCCCCCGAGATGGGTCACAAAACAAGCGAAAGGTCTGACGTACATCCCCACGATCTAAAACGGTACTAAAACCACAACTGCATTGTTTAAATTTACAACTAGAATTTCTGAAGCATTTAATCGTTCACTCCGTTAGGAAAGTTTACAACTTGCTGCACTTATAACATTTTAACATGCTGTAAAATACACTTTCTTAGCGGTGTTCAGACAGTCCTTGCATTCAGTTTAGCGAGTGTGCAAGATTACGGTACTGATTCTCGTTCAGTAGCGTAAGTGGGATGTCAGAATTAAGGGGGTGGGGAGAAAAATATCGGAAATTTAACGACAGCATTTGATCCATGTACCCACCCTTGTCAAAGGGGTATCGCTTGAAAAGTCACCCATCAGTATGATCGTGACCATGACCCCTCCACCCTCCCCGACAGGCCCGTAAGCGGGAATTCTGAAATAGGAGGCACCGGTACCGGGCAATGTTCATCATGGATTAAGTCTACTGCAGGATAACCTCTTGATGATGAACATCAAACAATTTTTAGCCGATCACTAGTTTGGCCAGAGTACTAGTTAACTGTTTTTGAACTGCTTACAGGGGGTATAACTTTATCTGACGTAGTGGAACCTGCTAAACGGGCTCGGCAAGGGGTAGTAAAAGGATATATCCGACGAGTTGACCAAGCTTGCGTTGGATCCAGTAACCCGATACCCGCTATAAGTGACCGTTTGCCTAAATAATGGCAAACAACTGAGCGCGCAAAGCATGCCCCAAAACTCGGGGCTCTATTGAAGAAACATTGAAAAACGATTCATGTAATGCAGAGCTAGAAAGTTTAGGTTTTATGGAAAGCCGTTACCCTTCTCATCCCAGCCATTTGAATTTTCCCCACTAAGCTGTTCTTAACTCTCGTCAAACTTATCCTGAGTCCTTCCTTGTCCAGACGGACCCACGCCCTATTTCATTTCTCACATCCTTTGCTGGCATTGCATGAATGCAAGTTCACCGTAATCAGGACGCTTCCCCTGCATGTTTTGTAATGTGAACTGGGACGTTTTATCTTTTGGCCTTGTGCCAAAGCCAAAACTAATGCAAATGTGGGTAAGTCCAAGTCTACGCCCAAGTTAAATTTGGAGATAAAATTCAACCGATGCATCACCCTAGGCCTGCATATAAATGTTCTTTGTTTTCCAATCTGATACATGTATTGAAAAGACCACAGACCATTATCACATCTTATTATCATATCTGCTTTTGTATTTTGTGGAATGCAGTAAAAGAGTTATATTTCTTTGTGATGACTATGAGACCGTTTGATATGAGAGCATGAGTCACAAAAAGCAACAAAAGCACAAAAAAGCAAATATTTCTTTTTTTAACGATTGAAAGGTTGTCATGTTTACTATACGTCTATTCACTTGAGATATTGATGAAAGAATGACATAAATCTTCACACGGTGTAATAACGCTTGGATGTCGTACAGTTCACACCCGTCACCTGTGTTGCGCAAGGTAAAAGTATCTTTACGACAATAAAACCTATTGAGTAACCACCTGTGGCAAGATAATGTCACAGCTAAGAATAGACTAAAAACAACGTTACTATGGCAATACGCAAATGGGGAAATACGTACAGTACATATAACTATAATAATCTCATCGCTCCGTGAGGAGGATGAGATATTGTTATCACTTTGCCCGTTGAGCTATAAATGGGAATGCCAGCTGAAATTGGAACTGTTGCCATGGTAATGGTTGGTGCCCCCAAGTTACTAGTCCAAGGGTGTAACCTAAGGTGGGTCCCCCAAGGTAACCAAAACTCCAATTCTGTGTGAGGGGTCAAAACGTGTCCGTGTGTGTGTGTGTGTGTGTGTGCGTGTGCGTGTGTGCGTGAATTTTTGTTTTGCTAATATCTCCTAAAGGTCAGAGGTCAAAGGTCAAATTTTGGTGAAAATCATATTTTTTACTATATTTCTGTAATGGAACATCGCACTGACATGGAACTTTGCACGTGTCATGAGAATATATAGAACTACCAAAATTTATGGTTTCCATGGCAACAGGTATCAAAGATCACGTGATGGAAAGGGAAGTGTCTATTTTTAAGCGAAAAAAAGAGGAAATTTGTAACTCTAACTCCTCCTAGTGGGCTGGACCGATCTTTTTCAAACTTAGTGAGAAGGTACTCCAGGGTTAGAAATTGTGTCTCGCAGATTTCCGGAAGTGAAGGTCAAAGGTGAAAGGTCATATTTCGATAATAATAGTTTTGGGGGGATTTTTTGGCTGTATTTCTGGTCTTTTGCCTTATTTCTGTAAAGGAACATCGCATTGACGTGAAACTTTGCACGTGTCATGAGGATATCTAGAACTACCAAAATACATGGCAACAGACAGTTAAGGTCACGTGATGGAAGTGGAAGTGTCTATTTTCAAGTGAAAAAAAGCAGAAAATTTTAACTCGAACTCCTCCCAGGGGGCTAGACCGATCCTTTTCAAACTTCGTAGGAAGATACCCCAGGGTCGGAACTTGTGTCTCTCAGATTCCCGGAAGTGAAGGTCAAAGGTCAAATTTAGGTAAAATCATAGTTTTGTCTGTATTTCGGTAATGAAACATCTTAGTGACATGAAACTTTGCAAATGTCATGAGGATGACTAGAACTACCCAAATATATGGTTGCCATGGCAACAGACTCTGGAGGTGACGGTCTAAGGTCAAAGGTCAAATTGAGTCAAAATCGTTTCTTGTACATAATTCCAGGGGAAAACATTGCACCTGCATGAAACATGGAACGTATAACCAGTGAGCTATATAACTGGAGGGCGCACGTCAATGTGGAATATGCGTCGAAATGGAAGCCGACATGGGCTCACTTGGTGTAGGTTAGTTTACTTCAAGTCGTTTAACTTCACGAATGTTATTAAGCATATTTTTTTACTGTGGTGAGTCAGGTCAAATCATGCTATTTCACGAATCAACTGCTTCGAAATTGGCCACAATCCAGAGGCCGCGGAGCAAATTTTGAAGTGCGGGGGCTGATCATCGAAGCGGCCCAATATGTCGAATAATATAAATGCAGTTAAAGACGGCCCGAAATGCAGTTTTAGGTGGCCCAAAATGCCCACAGCAAAAAAGTGCGGGGACTAAAGCCCCCCTAGCCCCCCGTCTCCGATGTCCCTGCAATCCTTCTAAGGCCTGACTCTTCTTGAGTTCTTGTAAGGCAGCTTTTTGTGTAATATTGAAATCGTATTGTGAAAGAATAAGTCAAATATATTCTCCCTACGTTGTCGTAATCCAACTCAGTAATACGAAACCTCGGTCCTGACTGCGATTTTGAAACAAAAATGTCCTAAAAGATAGATTTGGCCTCTCTCACCCTACGAAAAAAGGGACTAGTGTGCATACGTAAACAGGCCTGTACGTAAATCCATGGACGCGAGATCTAGACTGAGAGTCCGCCATTTTTGCACCAAGCGGTGCATTGCACTGTGGTGATTGGCAGAGTCCGCCTGTTTTAAAATCTGAGCCATGAGGAAAAAATGACCCCAAACTTTGAAAAAAAAACCTAAGAAAGATTGGTTACTCCTTCACCTGTTACCGGCGTAAATTGTCCAAGAGAATTTAATCAAGTTTCTAGCTATTACAAATACAAATGCAATGTTCCAGTACAATTTAAAGTTAAATGTTAGGCTACTGGACAGCTGGTGCTAACGTTAAGGCTAAGTCAAATGTGTACACGACACACATAGTCATAGGAAAAGTCGCCCAAATATTGATGTACAACTCCTCCAAATAAGACAAAAATAAGGCCAAAAATAATATCCGTTTAGGACAGTTAGACATCTATTAGTGGTAGGCTACTTGTGTCATGCTCCAATAGCCTACTCCAAATCATCTCAGCAAACTGATAGGTCTTAACCCTTTACCGTTGTTTGGGTCCTTTTGGACCCATGCGGAGAGCTCGGCTGTCACCCATCTTTACTGTTTCACGCGGAGCTCGAAACTGCGAGTAGCTACCCGAAAATTCGGCCACAACAACGAGAGAGACAATAGTTTAAGGTCACGGGGTCAATGGCCTACGGAAGCCGATGCGGGGCGGGCTACGTCCGCTTTTCCGCCCACTCCCGAGGCGCGCAAATATGCCCCGATCGGAGCACAACGGTAAAGGGTTAACTCGAATCAACTAGCCTACTAACTGTTAGGCTTTCGTTAACAATGCAGCACGGTAGCCCTACGTACGACGGTGGCTTAGCCAGCTACGTTAGAACTCATCGAAGAAAAGAAATCATGACGAAAAATACAACAATATCATATGACGTACGATTCAAAGAAAATATTTCACAGTCCATCCTGTTCTTTGGTTGGTGAAAAGCAAGATAGCATAACAGTAGCAGCATATTTTCGAAACAGTAAATCGGTCCGGTTTGTAATAAGATAAGGCTAACGTTACAGTAATACTAACGCTTAATACCCAGCAGCCACAGCGAGCGCTGACGTTACTACAAGCGACTCTTGTCTTCTGTTCTAATAAAACGGCGTCGACAGAGCCCCCATGCCAGCCATGGCATGAATAAAAGTAAAAACATGCAGTAGATCCGTGGTAAATCGCGTAGGCTAGCTCTTGACTTGTTCTACGTTGATCTCAATAGCTTTACCAGCCTCGGCCATTTTGAGCTTTCCCCGCTAAATATTTCACTGTTACTAACAAATTGTACGTACACGCGTTACCGGCCGCGGCCGCGTAAACGTGGTAAAGCTTTGCCCATACTGCACTGTAACAAAAAGTACCAACACCGTGTTATCCAGTAGTGTTACGTTACTGTACTGTGTGCAGTATATAGCCTGTATACCATAGGAGACCAGTGTGGCAAGATAAACGGTTGTGCAGGCTAAAGTGAAACGACTTGAAGTAAACTAACCTACATCGTGACCTGCAATTGCCTTCACTTCATTATTGTGGAATGCGCCTTCCTAGCATATAGTTCACTGCGTATACCAGAGTGACATGTTCTGCCAAAATATATCGTTGCCATGGCAACTCAGGTTTGAAGTCGCGTAACAGGAGGTCAAATGTACGGTTTTACTTCAAAAACCGCTGGTGGTTGGTGAAGATGTGCCCCAAACTGAGAAAATGTGTCTCGTAGAGCCCGGTCCAAGGTGTAGCAAACCTTTTCCATAATTGTCTTGCGTATAGAAATCTTCTTCTTTAATTGTATGGGGTTTGAAAGTATTGTGAGTCAATATTTGTTACCGTTTCATAAGACGGAAAATAACGCCTGGTGGATTCACAAACTTCGATGCACGCGGAGGTGACAATTTGACTTGCGCGTCGAGTCGTTCTATTCGGTAATGTGCTTATACTAAAAACGCACTACATAAAATGCTGTTAATAGCTGATATTCATAAATTCATAAATTCACCGTCGTCCATGATATCAGTTCAATAACCACTGCAATTGCTTCACTAACTCGATGGTTTTCCACTCTCCAACTTAGGCCTACATAATCAGTTAGTTTGACTTACACGTTTCCGCAAAATACTGTTACCATTAAAGCTCGGTTTGCGCGTCTGCTACTCAAACGAAGTTCGAATATCACCACGCAATTTTCATGCCGCGTCATAGAAATCTAAAGCGCAATATTTTCAGGGCGCGGACGTCAGCTCGAAGACGTGAACTGTGGGTTAAAACGCCGCGTCGCCCTGGCCACGTCGTTTAATCTAAAGCTCCCTAATGACGCGTGCGGCCGCACGCAGTAGACTTCGTAATGCGCGTGTGGTAGGCTAAGCGCGCGTATCTGATTGGTTAATCAGCTGTCCGAATTTGTTGGTGTAACATGCAATGATACGCGTTTTGTTCGTCTCGGCCTTACTATAGGGAGCTTACACGTGTGTAAAAGCCAACTAACGCAACCATCTTCTGGAGGACAAATAACACACACGGAAGCTAAGTAAAGAAATGTGGTGCGTGGCGGGATGTCTTTTAGAACAACTAGTGCGTCTGCTGAATTTGACCTTTTGACCTTTGGTACAAGCTCCTCACAGAGGTCATGTACCGACGTCACTGCGTTGCGCGTTTCTCTATTTTTTCATCCAGGCGTACATTGTGCAACAATTGTTGCTAAGGTTCTATCGTGCGCACGTATCGGTAACACACCTACTGCGTATGATCAGTAACATCCAGTTAGCCAAATTATAACACGCTGACGTCATTATTTTCACTTCTGGAACGTGTTTCTAGCACATCAAAATTGGCATGAGGTTTTTGTAGCTAAAATCCCCAAAGGAACTGAACACTCACTGTTATACTACCTCCCTCATGAAATACTTGTACCTACAAGTCTTGGACAAAGCTGTTGGAACACCTTCGACCATTATGTCATATTTGATGCAGTGCGAGGTTTAGAACACCTTAGTTCCGATAGTTCAATTCCGAGTTCCCAGGTACAAAGCCCACATCCCCCAGAACAATGTTGGACCCTAATTAAAATGGTTCGTCCCGAGTAAGCCTTATTATCCCCAACATTGAACGGGGGAGCAGGGGTGAAGGGGGTGTTCCATCAAGTTTTGTCCAACATTGTAGTTCTACCAATACGTTAAAACGTCATGGCAACCAAGGCCAAACGTCGCGTTAAATAGGTCAATTGTACATTTTTTTTTGTACATTTTTTTTTTGAAAACTGACACTCCACAGCTTGACCGTGACCGACTTTTATTAATTAAACTTGGCGGATCGGTACCCTAATATGTAAGAAATTGTGTCCCGTGAATCAGAGGACATTCACTGGTTAATATGTGGTTGTTTAAAATTTAAACAACTGTTTTAACAGTGTAAAATATTGACTACTAGTAAGCTGAACGGATTTTCTTTAAGTTTGGTTTTTTAGCTTATACTCACTAGAGGCGAAGGTAGTAGGTCATTTCGCTGCCTGCATGTTTTCAAGTTCTCCCCAGTCATGTTGCTTCGACCCCAACTTTGAAATACCAGCAGCAGTATGTATATTTCAAGTTCCGGCCCCTCGCTGGTAGTAGTCCGCCCTCTGTAGACTATGATTTACGTACGAGTAGACATCATGTCCGATTGGTTGACAAAACAGCATTCTGCATTTTGTTGGTGTATTAACTTGAAGTGATACGCACTTTTCTTCAAACAAGGGAACACTTTTTTTTTGTAGCGGAATGGAATTTAGCCCTCCCCCCTATTCAAAATTTGGCTGCGGTACTAGAGGGCGTGGTGACAGAATTATTCCTGACACCGTCTACTGTAGCCAAAAGACAGTCATTCACTCTCTCCTCATTTTCAGGTTTGAAAATGCTTACCAAATACTTATTGTTATGCAAAAACTTGAATGATTCACCAGGAAGGTAACACTGATCAATTCTAGCAAGCACTCAGTAAATATGAAAGTTGTATTTACTCAAAATGAGCAAAAATGTCTCTTGACGTTACTTTCAGGACTAGCGGTATGTAGTGAACGTTAGGCTAATGCAATAAAACGAGTAACTACAACAAAAAGATAGTGGTCTGGACTTGGAAAGAATTCTTTAAGTATCATTTTTCTCGTGATAGTTATGCTTTTCATTAGTTTTATCATTGACAAGTGTTTGTTTGGTGTTTAGATTTCACATTGATTGCAGGTTACGGGTCATATGAACGTTGTTAAGCTATTCGGTAGCTAGATTTTAACAGCAATAAGGGCCTATTGTCATCCATTTGGTTGGCCGCTCAGTGAGCGTCCTTTAGCGGGAAAACAGATTTGCCTACAAGTGTGGCGTGACATAGTCTGAGCATGCGCAGTACAGATAAATTAGGGGAATCCCCTCATTATGCAGAGTTATGAGCATGCTCAGTTGTTAAGAATTCGGGGAATCCCCTCATTATGCTGAAATTGGAGTGCATTGACCATGCAGTGTTTCTGTGTTTATTACTGTACAGTGTTGAGGACTTGTGTGTACAGTTTAGGTATGTACTGTAGTGTATGGTAAAGCTGGATGCATATGGTGAGTTCAGAAAGAGAAAATAAACGATTCCTGACAACGTCTACTGTAGCCAAAAGACAGCCATTCACTCTCTCCTCATTTTCAGGCGTCCTGGCAACCCAACTATAAGTCGGGTGTTACAAATTGGCGACCCTGCCAGGACATACATGGGGGACTGAGTGGGACGACAATGTCATTGACAGTTGAAAGTGAATAAGGCCTGACGGGGCTGAAGGTGGCCTTCCAGAAAAAACGGAAGAACTTTCTGAAACCATTGAGACATTGAAGAATAAGTTAAAGGCTCGTAATGAGGAAAAACCAGACTGTCAGCCCAGCCATAGTTGGCGAAAAGAACTGAAGATTAATGGCCAAATCGGGAATCCGGGACAAAAGGATAAATTAAGCTTTGTCTCGCTTATTCATCAAATTGAAGGTGCCATACAAAAGGGATACCCTGAGAGGGAAATAGTGACAGCAGTTGTGAAAGCTGTAACTCCAGGGCTCCAATTAAGGTCTTACTTAGAAGGGAGGAGTAATCTCAGCCTTCCAGTGTTGAGAAGACTGCTAAGGGCACATTTCCAAGAGAAGAGTCTTACAGAGTTATACCAAGAACTATGCAATATTGCCCAAGATCCCAGAGAAACCCCCCAGTCTTTTCTACTCAGGTCCCTGGCTCTGAAGCAAAGAATTTTGTTTGCCTCCCAAGAAGCTGATGCAGAGGTTAGATATGAGATGTCACTGGTGGAAGCCATGTTCATGCACCCAGTTTCTACGGGGTTGGCGGATGCAGACATACGACATGAGATGAAACCCCTCTTACTCCTGAACCAACTCTCAGATGAAGAGCTGTTTGAGAAATTGAATCAAATTGTATACAGGGAAATGGAGAGGAAAAAGAAACTGCAACAAAGGTACATTTTGTTGCACCTGTGGAGGCAAAAGAGGAGTCAAGTGCTTCAGAAGTCAAAGACACAGAAAAGAAAAAGGAAAAAAGGAAGGGAAAAGTCTGGCAGACAAAACCCAGCACCACAAACACGGCAGAGAGGTTGTCAGAAGTGCCAACAGACAAACAAAGGGTACACTTGCAAACATTGTTACAAATGTGGCAAATTTGGACATTTTTCCAGGGGATGCTGCCAGATGGGAAACGGACAGTGGTCACTCCCTAAGGGACGAGGAGAACCCCGAAGTGCTGTAATGTTCCAGAATTCCCAAGGTAAGGAGACTAGAGATGCAGATATATGTCACGTGGGTAGCAAGAGAATGGTAAAACTGGTTGGTAACTCGTGCACAGTTATGTCCCAAATAGAGGGTGTGGAAACTGAGGTTCTTTGGAACACTGGTGCTGATGTTTCCATTCTGCCAGAAGGGTGGCTGAACAAACATTCGGTGAATAAGTTGCCCAGACCAATCAATGAACTCTTTGATGGGTATACTCTTAACCTGACAGGGGCAAATGATATTGAAGTCCCATACAGTGGTTGGATAGAGGTGAATTTGAAGTTTGGTGATGAAATTTCTGAGCTGCAACCACTCACTGTACCCATGCTGGTAGCCCCAAGTAACCGAGAAATCCCAATCATAGGAATGAATGTTATCCCACATGTCATAAAAGAAGCATCAATAACAGGCAAGTCTCTAATGCCATCGATTCAGAAACTGCTTCCAGGAAAGAAAGAAAAGGCTATCCGTGCTATAATACATGAAGCACTGGAGGAAAAAAGAGACACATACAAATGTGAATCTGGAAAGAAAAACGTCCTTATGAAAGCAGGCCAGATGAAACTTACTCAATGCAGAGTCAGTCCAGGTTGGGAAAAAGGTGTGACAGTAGCACTCTTTAAACCAGTATCCTGTCAAACTTGGCCAGAGTGGACTATAGATAACAGGGAGGCAGTAGTTCATGTTGAAACTGCAGCAACTTGGCAAGGTGATGATCCCAGTTCAGAATAACAGCGGACGAGATGTTGCTTTTCTACCTAAACGAACTCTACTGGGTGAAGTTGAAACAGTCAAGTCTTGCCTGAAACTCCCTTTTGAGCAAAGAGTGTATGGTTGTAGATGGGTGTTTCTCAGGGGGCAGTGAACTGTTGTCAGATGCAACCAACAGAAGACCATGCCCTCAGAGAAGCTCTCTCGCCATGGTAAGGAGGGGAGGAAGATGTTGACAGAGATAGTTGGTGTCCTCCCTGTAGACTTGTCGGGTCTAAACACAGAACAAAAAGAGATTAAGTCACCAGGATGTTGATTGAGGAAAATGGTGCTTTCTCAAAAGGGAGATGGTGACTGTGGCTGTGTGCCAGATTTACAAACAACAATCCACTCCTCAGTGACACTACCCCAGTACAGAGAAATTATTTGAGTATCCCTAGACTGTTATACCAGGAGGTGAAGAATTATTTAAAATGACTCCTCATTAACAAGGAGTGGATTAAAAGGTCAAGGTCTAACTATTCATCCCCTGTGGTTTGTGTGCGTAAAACGAGATGGAACCTTGAGACTGTGTATAGATTATAGAGAACACAATAAGAGGCTGAACCATTGACAACCGTCAAATTCAATCCCGAGAGTACAAGATATTCTAGATGGTATTCTTGCAGGGTTTTCATGGTTCTCAACCTCCTGGACCAGGGTAAGGCTTACCATCAGGGATTTATTTCTGGGAGAGAAAGCCAGCATCTGGACAGCCGTTACCACTCCTTATGGCCTCTTTTGGAGTGTAACAGAATCACCATATATCTTAAAACCTCCCCCAGCTGAATTTCAAAGGTACATGGAGGGTCATTGTCTAGAAGGGTACAACAATGAAATCTGTGTTGTCTACTTAGATGATGTCTTGGTATTTTCTCACCCACCTTTCGAAAAACATGTGGAAAATGTAAAACGGGTCCTTCGAAGACTCCAAAGTCACGGAATAAAACTTAAACCAGTGAAATGTAAACTCTTCCAAAGACAGGTCAGATATCTTGGAAGAGTGGTATCAGAAGATGGCTATCAGATGGACCTCTGCTGAGATAGACCCTGTTCTTGAGCTTTTAAGAGAAAGAGACTCCACAACTGTTGGTGAATTAAGACAGACAATGGGATTTCTTGGGATACTATCGCAGCTATGTGCCT
Source organism: Holothuria scabra (assembly GCA_037179385.1). Classification (NCBI taxonomy): domain Eukaryota; kingdom Metazoa; phylum Echinodermata; class Holothuroidea; order Aspidochirotida; family Holothuriidae; genus Holothuria; species Holothuria scabra. The sequence continues at coordinate 53,765,976 of CM074181.1, read as the reverse complement.
AATTTTTTCCTATTTATTGCCAAACCCCTGTATGACTTACTTGGAAAGCCAACTACACCAAGGCAGAACAAAGGGAAAAGAGGGAAGGTTAATAAACCTCTCCCAAGTTTCAAGGAGAAAATCAGTTGGACTGAAGAGCATCAAAAGTATCTCTAGAACGTCTAATTGGGTATATAAACCAGTCACTCCAGTAATGGCGTACCCAGACTTTAATCTACCATTCATCCTCCATAACTGATGTTTCTAACAAAGGTTTGGCTGCTGTCTTGTACCAACGACAAGAAGGGATATTGGAGAGTGATTGCATATGCATCAAGGTCACTCTGTCTCGTGCTGAGAGTGAACTATCACTCCAATAAACTGGAATTCTTAGCCTTAAAATGGGTGATTACAGACTGTTTCCGTGATCACCTACAGTATGCAGTCAACTTTGAAGCTCTGAGCACAGATAACAACCCACTTACTCATATGCGACATTCTTTCAGCACTGCACGTCTGAATGCTACTGGCCAGCGATGGAGTTTCAGAAATGGCAAGTTTCCCGGTTTAGCATAAAATACCGACCAGAGAAAAGCAACACAGATGCAGATATTTTATCCCTGTGTACCCTTAAATGCCAGAGAAATGGAGAATTTCATGGAAGACTGTTCAACAGAAATTCCAAATAAAAGTCCTTTCATGCTGCACATGAATACCTTAAAGAGATAACTAAGGGTGGTACTGCCTGTGCTAATGCCTTACCATGCAACATTGAAGTTTGTGGTTTTGGCTACTGGAACACACAGTCAACTCTGGGCACCATAGACACTGACACCTCTCAGAAAAGCCCAGGAAAATGATGATATTATTGGTCAAGTGCTGAGATACAAACAAAAAGGAACAAAGACCAAATTTGGTTGAGATTCACAGAAGCACCTAAAGAGGTACGATTACTGCTTCATAAGTGGGGAGAACTTGGAAATAGATGAAAGAGGGTTGCTGCAAAGGCATACCACAAATATGAGACAACTTATCCTTCCCACAAAGTACAGTGAAGCTTCTTTTGAAGCCTTACATAATGATATGGGTCATGTTGGAGCTACGAGAACTCTTGACTTGATGCGTCAACGTTTCTATTGGCCCAACATGGCAAAACAGGTTGAAACAGTATGACACCACAGAGTGTGAATGTCTTAAGAGGAAGCAGAAACCATGCGAGACACCACATATGTTGCACCAGTGGTACCTATTCAAACTACCGAACCATTTGAAGTTGTTTCAATTGACTTCCTACACTTGGAGAAATGTAAGGGGTACGAATACATCTTAGTTGTTATGGACCACTATACACGGTTTTTCCTTCCAAGCCTACCCCACCAGGAACAAGTCAGCGCCACCACAGCAGCTGATAAGTCTTTTTCAATGACTTTTTCATGAAATTCTGATTTTCCTTTGTAAGCTGCACCACGACCAGGGTCGTGAGTTTGAAAACAAGTTGTTCTGGCAAATACTGTCTCAGCCACTTTCGCCAAAACCTGATCAGCTAAATGTTGTACGTGCTTCCACCGGCGACGAAAATGGTCGGTGTGATAAAAATCTACCCGGAGGGATAACTGGACCATTCTCGTAAGTAGTAACAAGTGATTGGGCGTAAGCGGTGTGGGTTGAAGGGTCGTCCCTGATTTTTGTTAGAGGGCGACCATTGACTATATTCTCTGCTTCACAAAATAAGCGGTTTCTAAGATACCGTCAGTTAGCCTAACCGTACGGGGAAGGATGGCATACCATAATTCTCCTAATTACCCCTATCATCCGTTCCCAAACTCCCCCCCATATGGGAGACTGTTGAGGATTAAATCTCCATATCATATTGTGTTTGAGAGCATACGCATTAATGAATTTTTCTGGTAGACAGTTGTTTGATACTTTTCCTTAATTCAGCTTCCCACCGATAAA